>OY728157.1:352218066-362218066 GCA_963277665.1 Viscum album | reverse complement strand
TGATACTACCACAGATGAAGAGGGATGATTAGAGTTCTTATGTTGATTATGTCAATTGAGTGTTGTATCAACAATGTACTTGTTACAATAATCATGGAGTATATAAGGATTGTACTGCAGTACTATTTCATTAAGGACTTGAGATTGTGTGGAACAAAGAAAAGTGACTCAATAGCAGGATAAATTTTTGGAAAATATATGGTTGAGAGAATGATAAATCATAATATAGTTCTGATACTGAGGTAGTGATTTGGGAATAATATGTGATTGTTTTGGATAAATTATATTGGATATTCTTGACTACCTTGGAACTGATTAATGATTTGTATATTCCATCATTGTTGGGGTTTAAAACATTTTTGGATTAATGAAGTATATCCATCATTCTATATGGAATAAGAAAGCATGAATGTAATCAATAAGGAATATGGTAATACATGATGAAGGTATTCATATTCTATTACGGGGTAAAAAGGATCTATATTATGTTTAACTTCCTTATAAATGTTGGACTGTGAGTTTAGACAGAAGTATTTTGGATAGTTCTAGTTTGGATTATTTTGGATTGCCATAAAAGGACAACCCGGAGGTCGGGCGACAACCCGTCGCGTCCGGCAAGGCTGCGAGACTTGAACCCGCAACCGAAGGGCGACAAGGGTGTATCACCTACCACTGTCCCACGAGATGTCCTGAATTAAATAATGTAGTTTTTTTAAAAGATCTGGTAGATGAATTATAATTCATTTATTTTGGAACCCTGTACGAATAGTATAAATAGAAAAAAAAATTTACGTTCTATTATCTTTTAGAATGAAAGATGAGTTTGTGGTAGAAATTTATTAATGGGTAAAATTCTAATTATAAAGTAAGTATATCTCATTATTATCTTATCCAATCTCATAAAAAAATTCCTCAACATTAATAATAGAAACTTAGAACAAAAATGGTGTCCTAGATGGTACCTTAAATCATCACAAATTTATGGGTTTGGGATTGTTGGACTTTTCATACCCATGTTCTCTACCACTCTCCATCAGATAATTGATGGTTAGATTTTTCTTCCATATCCATATTTTACTACATGGAACCCTAGTATGTGTTATTTTCGGTAATCTTCATACTTTCGACTCTTTATTTTAAATAGAGGCCTCATTAATTCATTTTTCGATGTGGGATTTCAACTAAGATATTTTGAAACGTCAAAAATGTGTTATCCCAATACCCTATATTTTGTTGAACCGATGGTACTTCAAATCATCATAGATTGATGAGTTTAAGGACCTCAATTTTATAATTTTTGTGATTGATGACCTCAATCACTACCTATAAATATTTACGTTTTCCTCCAATTATATGTCTCTAATTGCCACCAATGTTCTCCTAATCAAGATCATAATTTGGTGGTGACCCTTTCATTTCTCTTTTCCTCATATTAAGACTAAATTTTAGTAACCCAATTTCCGATGTGGGTTTTCCCACAAATATATTTTCTATTTTCAACCTTTTATTTTCGAAGAACAATTTCAAATTGCGAGGACGCAATTTATTGAATGAGGGGAGAATGTAACACCCCAAGATTTCATAGTGTGTTATTTCTTCAAAATAATTCAATAACTTGCACTACACGCAACACTGAGTTCAATCACACCATGACTTACAAAAAAAAAGCCATTAAAAAGAGGTTATGAATAGTATTATCTAAATTTTAAACTTTATATAATCCTTATAATTTTAGAATCCATATTATGAGTTTCTTAGATATAATGCAAGAACAAATTCATTTTCAGTATTGCACTTTTATCAACTTTTAATAGTGAACCCTTTTTAAATACAATATTTTAAACTTTTTGACTAAATGGGGACATCAAAAATTTAAAATGAAACATCCCAAGCTTCCACGGTACACTTTCTTTGAATAATACAGTAGCGTGTGTTGTACGCAACCTTGAGTTTTAACACACACCACAACCAATCAAACTAGCCGTTATGAATAGTAATACCTACTTTTTAAAATTTATATATATTTTATATTTTAAAATTTACTTCATCTTTGGATTTGGAATATCGAATTTAGCCTAAGGTGAAATTTTGGTACATTTCGGATAACTTTCATATTTTGATGAATAGTGAAAATTACTAAATTTTAATTAAAAACAACTTTTTTAATCAAAATAATTAATAGTGATAAATTATGAATTTTAGTGGTTTTAAAGTATATTTAGAATATATTTTTACCATTTAATATAATTTTGGTCATTGGACATAATTTTACAATTAAACCGAACATAAACAAGTGTCAATCTTTTGATAGTTATTATCTCTTAAAAACATGCTTTTTGTTTTGACAGCGGGAATTAATTTTAAATTAATTTCTACCACTTCTGTGTTTATAATTTAGGAAAATGGATTCCATATTTGGAATCAGGATGTTCAAATTGTGTAAATAGGTAACTTTTATTTTTAGAAATTTTGAATAATTACTGCGGTAAATATTTTATTTACCATGGTTAAGGGTAAATCCGGTAAATAAGGGTTAAAAAAATAATATTATAATAATACTAAATTACCCTAAAACGTGTCTTAACCCTATTGGTTGTTACATGGTCGACCATGGGCATCTTTGGGTCGATTTTGGGACCCCATGGATCCACTTGTAAGTGATAATGACACTTTATTTTAATTAAGTTAAAATGAATACAAAAATGACACAAGCATATATCTTTTAGAAAAACAATTGTTACATAGGGTTATATATGTTGGATGTTAGATTATAAATATTCATTAGAAAGCTAAAAAGATTTCCTACATAATGATATTTTATTTATAATTTTTAGACATTAAATAAGTTATTTTATTTATGACACAATGATGATGCAGTAATTACTATAATAGTGAAAAATTAAAATAATTGATATTATAAATACCCAAATAAATATAATATGAAACTTTTAATGAATTAAAATAATTTTTTATGATAATATGATATATTAGAATTGATTTAATTGACTTTGTTCGAAGTAATCAATCTGTTATGAGTTTCACAAAAATCAACTATTGAATAGTGTCAAAATTGACATAAAAGAGTTCTTAAAAAACATATTATATTATTAATTGATATTAAATTCCTAAAAATCTAAGGTTCGTCCAAGAGACTTATATCATGATAGTTTCATCATTAATGTACCACTTGGGGGTCGCTTGGATGTATATAGTAAGTTTATTAACCATATTATATAAAAATACAAAGAGACATTGTAAAAGTGAATCCAATTAACTTAGAGTTAATACTTAAAGATAAGGTTAATATAAGTACCCAAACCTGTCTAAATTCTATTGGTTGAGTGGTTTTCGACCTATCCCCACCTTAACCTTTTAATAATATGCTTTGGAGCCATTAGAAACCGAATATGAATTTATTATAAATTAATATTTCTAGCTTTTCCAAAGGTGCCCCTCACCCCTCTTATAAAAGGGCACTCCTCCTTCTCATTTCTTCACACCTCTAAAGCCTTTTGGTTCGGCCAAACTCTGCCCAAATACTCTCCCAACATCCCTCACTACAACCTAGAGGCCTTAGTTTGATCAGAAAGCCAACATAAGGAGCCCTTTTGATCAAATCAAAAGGAAGAACCCGAAGAAGAGGTAATGATTTCACCACCCTTTTCTAAGATCATTTCTTCTTCCACTTCTTCTTCCTTTGTTCTTACCATTCTAAAATAATAACTCCAGTATCTCACATATACTGTGATGTTATTATAAGTATGGTACAACCATATTCAGTATTCTATCCACCCTTTGAATAACATGTCACCATACGTGCGTACGTACGGCTTACCGTCTCCACGTCGTGGTGTAATTGTTATTCAATATAATATTATTTGGATGGGTATAATAATGATGTTTAACTCATGTAAATAATAAATATAACATGTTAATGATTCTGTATATATGATATACCATTCATTTATATATTATTTTAATATCAAAAGAATGATATTGTCGCTCGTGCGTACGTACGGACTACCGTCTCCACGAACGCGATGAGATTCATTCTCCATCGTAACCATTCAAGTATAATTATCATTTGATGATTTAAAAATGATGTTTAAGGACTAGATATCATTCTGGATATGAATAAGATACAACAAACATGGCTTATGTAACAAAACATATAAAAGAAAATGAGTAAGTTAACTCCCGAAACAACGATAATTCTAAGATATTATTAACAAATCAATGTTAAAAGATCATATATGATATCATATTAATATATATGATTATTTTATAATTTAATAAAAACTATTTCACCATTATACAGGAGGTTAACCTACCCCAACCAAGGAAAAGTACAAGGTAAGGGTTATTTCACAATCTCTTCATTATCCGAGGTTGTTTATTTGTAATAATCTACTAGGATCTCTTTATCATCCACATCCATGTTTCTTAAAAATTAATTTCAAAACATTTTTACTATTTACTAAGATATGAGTTAAATTCATTTATACCCTTGTTTGACTTTTTATAAGAGGTTTATAAAGGAATCTTTCCATCCTTTTCCAAACAAGGTGATTTTTAACCTTTTCGACAAAATTAAGGTAAGAATGTTCTTTTAACTTATACGGCGGTTGCGGCTATTTACCGCCGTTATAAAATTTTAAAAGCTTCCCTTACAATCTTACAAGGATATTTTCAAAGTAAATGTTTTATTTTATAATTATGCGACTTTTAAATTATTTCAAAATGAATATTTTAAGAATTTTGGAAGGGTACTCTTTATCAAAATCAGAATTTTAAATGTTTTAAAGATTTATCTTTCTAAATATTTTTAATTAATGTCCATGTCTTCAAAATGGTTTTTAAGGATTTATTTATATGGACATGAATGTTTTTAAAATGTTAATTTCTTTCAAAAGTTTCAAAGTGGTATGGGAAACTTTGATTTAAAATTCTCTTTTTAATTACTTCCTTTATAAATGTGTGACTTTTAAATGATTTCAAAAAAAGAGATATTTCTCTCAAATAGTTTTGATTTCATCTATGTCAGCATCCTTTTATGAATTTTACGCTTATTTGAAGTTGGTTTATTATGATACAAAACTTCTATATTGTATTGAAGGTTTTGTGATATGTTTGACTGTGGATGTGCTATTTTTATACCATTCATAGTTTATGGTGAATGTATTGACATTTCGTGTGCTAGTTTTAATACGAATGTTTATGTTATGTTTAAACCCTTTCATATGGGAATGCATTGGACTTAATATGTGACGGGTGGAGCCCGCTATAGCTCCTCGATGCATCGGTAGGTCTCATGAGACAAACTAGTGTCTTGGCACAAGGCCTTGACAAAATATTATTGGTAGTCTTGGCATGAGGCCTTGGCTATGTGGTTATGATAGTCTGACATTATGCATTCCAACATTATGAAAGTGGTTATTGATTTTTGCATGTGATTATTCGATTAGTAGAATATCTATGTGTGTAAGTAAATGGCATTATTTCATTTTATTTATGCCATACCATGTTGAAAGTTCATGTTTGAAAGGCTTTTGTTTTAGTTATACATTGCCTTAAAAGTTTATTCTTATTTATGAAAGTTTCCGCTATATTGTTATCCTTACTGGGCATTTGAGATCACCCCTTTTCTATGTTTTATTTTTCCCAGGAAGTGAAGAAGTAAGTTATGAATGACCTGCAGGGATATTATGTGGGGATATGAGTGTGGATTATGGAGACAAAATGTAGTTGTAGTAGTTTTTCGTTTAATGATGTAATGTAAAACTTATGAATATATCTAGTGTTTCCAAGGCTACTAAACCAATCGGTCTTTCGAGATTTGATCTTTCTTGTGATCATGCCAATGTTACGAATTAATGCACCGACTCTGGGTAGCTGAGCTCGGGGCGTTACATCCATGGTTGGATGACCTTAATGTTTCCCATGTATGGTTGATCATTTCTTCCACAGGGAAATGGTTGAGTTGTCTAGGTTTTCTAGTCAATGGTAATTCTATTTTTTAGGTAGTCCCCAAAAAATATATTTATTATATGAACTATGAAAAATTCCAATATTAATTGAATGTGAAATGAAAAATATAATTTATAATATATATATATAATGCATAGGATATTATTTAAAATTCATGCATGGACACCTTCCTCATTTTTCATGCAATAAATTTATTTTATCATTATCTATTGTGAATATTATTCTACAAACAACTTTCCTTAAAAATGAATATTTTAATGATTTTTATATAAAACTCCTTATGAAATAATATGAGGTAGTATTGTCTGATCATATTCAATGACTCATCACCCAAATAATTTATGGCCACTAGTTTCAAAATTTTGTCCACATCTTTAAGTTCATTTTTCACATTTCGAGGAAAATTAAAACTAAGTAAACAGTGTTAACATTTACAAGGAAAACTACTCAAGAATGACATTTGATGCCATTAAATGAATCCATAATAATTTTCCAAGCATCGTGACTTCATCTCAACTCAGTAAACACATATTAACATGTCATTTATAACAAATTAAACAATTGTATTGAATAAATATCAATTTCTTAATTAAATAAATGGAATTAAATATTTTATAAAAAAATCTAACATATCAAATTTTAATAATTAGTATAAAAACATGGTTTTTATTAAATTTACTTTTTAAAAAAATGCAATTATTTTTTATTTTGGTATTGAATTTTAATATTTACATTTTATAATGTTAATAATATTATTTCCTTAATTTATTTATGTTATATGTTATATACTTTTATTATAATATTTTTTTGTTAAGTTACTATTCAAATGGTAAGATTATTATTATAATAGTCTAGTTACTATTCCAAATTACTAGTTTTATTATTCCAACTATCGTATTGGTTTTATATTTTTTATATATACCAATCTATTCATTTATTCCTTCATCATTCACTTCATTTCCACTCAAAGATATGTAATATTATTTTTCAAAATTATAGTTTCATTACTGATGTTCTATTTTTTATATGGATTTTCATGTGTGTAGTACTTTTAAGTGATCAAAATAATCATAATTTTCATATCTGTGTAATTTTATTTTATCTATTTATTATCACAATCTAATAATTTAAATTTAATTGGGTATATTTATTTAGTAAATATAATATTATTATGTAATTAAATAATTTTTTTTTGTTTTTATTATATTGTGAATATGTTTTATAATATATTATATTCTATAACATGACAATGATGATTAGAATAAAATTACCATATAATTGGTATATATATATCTAGACCATAGGTTATAACATTTGATTTTATAGATACTGGTTATTTATTTAATCTCTAGTGAAAAAGATGATATTATATTGAATATTCTGAATGCAAGGGTAGTACCCTTTTTTGATGGATACACAAACCATATTTAAATGAATAGAGAAGGATCACATCTATGATATATTTATCATGATGTTTACTCATCTATATTTCATGTAATTAATGTTTCTAATTCCACTAGAAGATCAATGATGAAAGAAGAAAAGAAGATGTTGAAATATGATGTCAATGATAAGAATGCTTTACTATGAGTATTATCTAGTCAAATATGTACAAAGGATTTAGGTTTTTCAATGTCTAGTGGTGTTTTAAATAAACATTAAATGTTATTTTAATGTGAAATTAAAGTGAAGGATTTGTATATATAAGTTTTAAAAAGTTTATTTGATGATCTTAATATGGGATCCACTGAAAATATTTATGGATGTGTTAATTGTATTATTAATTTTTGGTGAAATATTGAACTCAAACTTGAGACCAAAAATTATAATATAATAAATAATATCAATTGAATATTACCACAAATTTACAAATACAATGTTTTTGTACAAAAAGAAAATAATTGTGGGAAATTATCTCTTGATGATGTATATAGAAATTTGGTCACATATAATATTTGAATGAAGTAAGACATATATTTTTAAATATTTATCAGAATAGATAACATTAAAAAATTTTGAGAAGAAAGAGGATTATGAGGATAAAATTATAGATGATATGAGTGGGGAATTAATATAACTGGTAGAAAGGAATAACTAAAAGAGACAAATGAATATTTTAGGGAAAATTACACCTATATTTTTTCCATCGGGTAATTTTAGACACATATATTGTTGGTGTCTAAAGAGTCTTGATGAAGTGGATGGTGAGTCTATATTACTAACAAAATAGAAGAAGAAATTCCCAATTAAAATGAACAATAACTTAGGTTGTTTTAGTGTAATTAAATTTTATACTATGTTTTTGGAATTTTGACTGGAAGGGAATATAGTGGAACATATAGTGGATGGCATAAAAACTAAGTTTATCTTAGATATTGAAGACGTTATGATGGATTCAGTGGTGAAATATAGAAATAAAGTTGAACAAAAAGGTTAAATAAATAGAGTTATACATATAAAATAATAATTTTGAGGGTCTCTTAGGTATCTAGATATATATATATATATATATTTAAGAACATTAAAATTGGGGAATAAATATTCAAGATATGTGGTTGAAATTGATCCTTATATTGATCATCATGAAAATGTTTTCAAAGAGAATGAATAATTTTCATTAAATTATAAGGGATATATAAATTATAAAATGAAATTTGAGGAATAGTACAATATCCTTGATGATATTAATATAACTATAAAAAGAAAGAATTAATAAAACCTAAACACAAGAGGAGAAAGTAATATTGGCGAGAAATAAGCTTGAATTAGTGATTAAAATGGATGGTCTAAAGAATAATAATCATTTTTGGAAATACATAGATGATGTTTTGAATAAAAATAAGATCAAGGTAGAATTTATTTTTGAGGAAATTCTTAGCGCTCAAGGAACAAGTTACATGGGTACAAATTGTGTAGGATATTATAGTGAAACATCAATGGAGAAGTAAAAAAATATGTAGAGCATAGGTAAGTTGATTAAGGGAATATATTTTCAATATTTGGGAATATATGAATAACTAGGAATTTATTAAAAATTAAATTAAATACAGTGAAAGAAAAATCATAGGACATTTCAAATGATAATGTATTAGTTTTGGGTTTTTTAACTTTATGTCATATTTCGGTGAAGTTGAAATTATTTTTAAGTGGACATGGTTTTTTAATTCATTATAGGAGAGTTTGATCACATCCACCTGGCCATATAAAAAATCATTTTATGATGATTATTTTAATTCCATAAAATTTCAGCCAGAAGAACTAGATTTTAGGATGTTTTGTGGAAGATAATCCTATAGAACACAATTGAAAATGGATTCAAGTTAATAAAAATTAATTTCTATGAACAATAGGTTTTATCCTCTTGATGAAGAATAATTTGATATGATTTCTTATAATAATTAAAGATAAAGTGATTGATAGAAGTATCTACTCATTCAAGAATATCATTGAAGGAACGAAAGAAGATTGAGAAGGAAAATTTTTATGAGATTTTTTTTAAAAAATAAAATAATATTAAGATTTTTTTATAGTGGTTGTTAATATTATATGATAGGTGACATGAATTTTTTTAATAATGTAAATGGAAAAGTAGAATATTTACCTTATTTTGGAAATAATGGAACACTAAATATTAATGGAATTCATAAGAACCATTTAGTTGGAGATGTATTTTTGAATATTTATTTCCTCTATATTTATGAACATAATTATAATTTATTTAATGTATACCATCATTCTGGCTTGGGTTTGACGTAATATAAAAGGAAAGTCTGGGAATTATCTTATAAATGGTTGGATGAAAGATAGAAATCTATATTATATAAATATAAATTATAACACTTGAATCCTATTATTTTAAGGATAAAATATCCATTTTCATAAAATTTTTGATTATATTAATCAATAAATCATATAAAATATACCAAAATTAATTTTTCACTTGATATCCCCAATCAGGGATGAAAATTTTAAAATACATATGATATATGTGTAAGAAGAAATTTGGTTAGAAATTTCTTTTGGTCAAATGGAAATAAGACCTAAAATATCTTTTATATTTATCACACTAATGTTTATAGATAAATGAATGTTTTCGGGATGTGTGGTGAAAAATACTTCTTTAATTTTTTTTATCACAATAGAATAATGGTTTGTATCATGTTTCTATAAAAAAATAAATTAATAGATTGAGTGAATAAAAGGGATTTTGAAGAGTATATAATGAAAAAAATAGAATAATTAGGGTTATAATATCTGAAAATTCCATATATTACACCACTCATGAGATAGAAAATTATACATAGAAGTATTTCCTCAAGAATAAATAATCATCTATGAGAACACCAAAACTAAACTATATAGCCTTATGGTGGAATTTAAGGGTGAGAAAATAAAATTAATGTTCAAATAAAGAGTTTAATCTCACGTTACTAATGAAATTAAGCAATATTAGATGATTTTTTTACACAAAAATAGGTTTTTTAAACCCTATGGAATGGAAGGCTCTATATATAATAAGTATAGAATAAATTCACCATTGAATCATTTTAATGAGTTTCATCACAAGTACTATTTTCAAAACAAGTAATGTAATCATGGAAAATGTATAAATATAGAACATAAATTGGAATTTTTAGACTATTCAATTAATATTAAATATAATAAACATAATAATAAAAGGTTGAACAAGAATTCGGATGGAAGGAATATTAAAATCATTGAAGTGGAAGCTTTTAACTATTATAGAAGTTTTTATCTGAGTAGGGAATTTTATGACGATAATGATGAACTAGATAAAAATAATAATAGGGAATAAAATTCCTAATGATAAAGAGAGGACACTAAAGTTGAATCATTGGATGAAGAAGTTTATAAAAGGATTCATCTGGTGATTCCATGAAAAATGATTTGGTTTGAGGATGATGAGTAAACTTTGATCAATTATAAATATTCTCTTACAAAAATAATGATAATGGGAACTTTATAGAACATTATAATACTATATCAAGATGATAAAACAACATTTTAAGAAGTAGTGAAGAATGGGTCATCGGACATGTACATGAATGATGAGTTATATCAAAATAAACAAAATTAAACATTCGATCTTATGAAGATACCAATGAATCACAATGGCAATAGAACAAAGTTGGTGTTCTAAAATAACAATTATGAGAATTGAAAATTTATTTGAAACTAATAAATATTAGTGTATAGGGGCTATAAACATGATGAAGGAATTAGTTTGGAAGAAACATTGATAAAAATTTCATGAATAGATTAAATAATAATCAACCTATCTATATTATTTTTGAGAAAATTCAGAATCTACTAAATGTATGTCAAGACAAAATTATAAAATTTGTATTCATTTTGATTAGTAGTACTTAAAAAAATAAGGACTATTTTAATTGACAAAGATAATTCAAAGGTGTGTAGTTTAAATAATTCTATATATACCTTAAAATAATAACCACATGCATGGTATGATTAGATGCACACTTTTTTTAAGAAACTGAAGTTTTGGACAAGCAGAGTCAGTCACAATATTGATATATAACTGAATAAGGAAAAATAGTGCATGTTGCCTTTAAATTTTGGTCGAATATTATTCAATTGAATCAAGAAAAAATATATAGAATTATATATGTGGACAGTGATCTTAGGCATTGAAATATTAATGTTCATATAACTTAAATTTTTTATTGGACAATATTTTTGTTAAAAGTACAAATAGTAATTTTTTTCTATGCAATATTATAAAGGAAACTATTGATAAAACATAGAATTATAAATATTATATTTGTTTCAAATATCATAGAAATAAAATATAAACTTATAAATCATTAGGATAGTAAGGTATAAGAGTCAACTTATTATGAGCAAGTCAGCTAGAGTTTAATTCATCTTACTATATCTTGGAAAAAGATTTTATATGTTGATTATTTAGAAAAATGTTTATAGAATATTCATAAGAATTAAAACCTCATGGATATGAAAAAAATAATGAAGTATATTAAGGGGACACTAAATCATGGTTTGGTGTTCATGGATGGAAAAACTAGGTTTTATGGATTATTTTGATACATATTTGGCTTGTGAAATTATGGATTGAAGATTCATAGGTTTTGAAATGTATTATATTACATGGAATTTTTTTTGCTAGATAACTATGAAATATGGTTGTGTTTACTTGATACAATAGAGGCATAGTATATTTCTAGTACAAAGTCCAATAAATAGATTATATAGATGAAGTATTAAATGGAATATCATGTTGAATGGGTGAAATAGTTAATGGTATATCAATGAAACATCCAAATTTCAATTATATTTAAAAATAATCTTTAAATAAACACTTTAAATTTTTATATTGAGATATAATATTATTTTGAAAATGATATGGTGGATGAAAATATCATGAAGATTTAATTTTTTTGTTACACTATATCATGTTTAAGATATCTTCACCAAAATAGTTTTTTCACATGTTTTTTATAAGATTTAGTTAAACATTAGAGTTTAACCAGATCCCTAAAACAGAAGAGGAGTGAATGAACCACTCTCTATTGTATTTAATGTTATTTTTTTCAACTGATTTTGTTTTTATATATTCATCTTATTATTGGGTAGAATAATATATGGGGATATAATTTCCTTGTTGATTCGGAATAATATGAATGGTAATATTTCGTTATTTTTTATTGGATATCAAATATTTACATAGTTAACTCTCTTACTTCTTATAAATATATTTAACACATGTAGTCATAGATATATGTTAAATTCTAATTACTTTCATTTATAAAAATGGAAAAATAACTGGAAAATGTGTATCAAAATATTCATAGAAGAATCCTTTGAAATTTATTTTTGAAGGGTGAGAATCACTAAAGAATAAACATCATAATGTTATCTGGTAAAGATCTCGTTGAAAGATATATCTAAATGTGATTGATTAAATTAAAGTGGTTGATTTTCAAAAAAATATATAAATCATGGGTGTATTGTAACCATAGTATGTGATATTGTATTTTTTAAATTGGAAGTCATATAAAGTGTTTTAATTTTTGTGAATAGACTTGGATTTGAATTAATATTGATAGAGATATCACTTGATGTAGTGAGAGTAGATCATCCAATGAGAGTAAAATGTTTCTCTATAAAGGGATCTACAGTCTGAGAACATAGAAAAGGCACGTAAAATAGGAGAATCATTCAGTCCATGACATATAAGACATGCCATGAAATATATTTCAATAAATTTATTCATTCCATGATATAGAGTCTACATTATGAAGATGATTTGGTGAATTATATGATTCAAAAGTTTTAAAAATGGATGTGTCATGTATGGATTAATATTCCCAAGGAAAATTAGTTTACACTATGAAAATTAATGGATACACTGTGAATGTAAATTTTTTATTTATTTGGTCTAGCCAAATTAGATCACATCATGAATTACTAAACCCCTTAATGATGTCTGTCTATATCAATGAAATAATTAAGGACTTATATAGGGATTTAATGACCTAAAAATATGCACATGGTATGAAATTTATGATTTTTTTGGTTTTTTCTACTCAAATCAGGTACATGTTATGAATCATTATCACACACCATGAATATTATAGTACTAAAAATAAATTTTGAACGAAACTAACCTAAAATGTTTTGAATGTTCATGTCACATAGTAATTTCTAGAAAAATTGTGGATTTTATCAATGTTGATGGTTTAGAATTTGTAGGATGTTTTGGTAATTAATATTTATAACCTATTACTACCCATTTAAATTTCAATGGTAATGATTTTTTGGTAGAAGGGATAAGGGTTGGATTTGATGTTAATAAAGTAGTCGGTTATGTTGATTTTCATTTTTAATCTTGAAATTAAAAATCCAAACAATTTTCTTGATATTTATTTTCAAATTAAGAGATATAATTTTGAAAAATAGTGATACGAATATTAAAGATATAGAAACATAAGTTCAAAAGTGAAATTCATTGAAAATTTGAAATTATATGCTGAATTGTGTGTGATATTAATACCATTAAATGTTAGGACCATAAGATTAATATTCCATCCATTATTAAAGAGATAAAAAATTGAAAAAAATGTATATCAAGGAGAATATCTATTACTAAATAGTGTTGTAATGTAGATTATTATACATGTTATTTTGATCTATGTATCAAATAAATCATTTTTAAACTGCCTAAAGCGAATTGTTTAGAATACATAAAGAGGTCATGAACCTTGAATGAGAAATGAACTCTTCCTAAAGTTTGTAATCAAATTCAAGTGAGGAAGTGGTTAATTAGAATATTTTTGCCTCATTTATATGTGTTCTTTAGATGTATCCTTATATGGGTGAACCATGTAATTTTTTTCTATTATCTATACCATTTATCATTTGGATAGGCTTACAATAATGATTCAATATTCATTTTCCAGTATAGAGAAATTTCCAACTTATTTTATCGTTTATAATTATTTTCCAATACTTTCCAATTCACCACCCCAGCCTTATGGTATACTATTAGATAAAGGTTTATAATGAATATTCATTGAAATCTATATAATCATCTATATAAAATCAAAAATTCTAATATGTATAAATAAATCATTATAGAGGTCTTTGATTTGGATAATATTAGATGTAATCTAGTACTCTCAATGGTCATTTTCAACATTTATCCTGCAATTTTACGGTATAAATTTTAATAATCCCAGGATTATTTGATGGATATTATGGATATAATAGTTATAAATTATGATCAATGAGATGAAGTGTTAAAATAACGTGTTGGATGATCAATTTTTATGGCTAAATTTGACTTATGGAATAAGTAGAAAGGATAGTAATTTTTTTTGAGTTCCCTGATAAAAATATCCTCAACACTAATCTGTAAAATTAGTCCTGGTTCTATAATATAAATAATTATTTATATAAAATTATAATTTATCCACATTTTTTATTCAACAGTGATTGATATTTCTAAGTCATGAATAAAATTATTTCTAGGAAAATATCTTTCTTTTCAATAAATGTGGATATGTCATAATTTGATGATGTATACTTGAATCATATGAGAATAAGGTGATGAATTTTTTTTTATTCCATGATTACTTGAGGACACTATGGGCAATATAAAAATATGTATAAGATCTTAAAAAATTGAATCTTTGGGAACAATTTCTAAAACATTGTACAAAGAATCATGAGAATATATGCTTCATGTCAAAGAACAAGATACTTTATAAGGGGAAACAATATTCCAGAACACTTTATTATGATCATCTAGATATTTTATGTGTGGGGAATTTAATATTTAGACCCCTTTAAAAATTATTTTAGCAACACATATATCATGGTATATAGATTTTATGTTTCAAAATTGGAGGAATCTTTAGAAGCTTTGAGAAACACAAATTATTAGGTGATCTGTCTTGACAAATAATATATTTTCTAAGTTTGGAATTCCTTAGTTACACATAAGTTATCAAGTAAAACATTTAAATTAATAAATAATAAAAGGAATACTATAAATTTTATGGATTTGATATAAAATCTTCACCCCATACCTTCAAAAATAAGTTGGTAGGTGGATCTATCTAATAAGAAAATCAAATTGTTTTTTTTGAAAAGATAGTGACTAAAAGCTAGATTGATTATTTTATAAGGATTTATAATTTCCAATGGTTTTACAGAAAAAAAATTAAAACACTAATAGGTATAAGACATTTAGTCTCATAAAAGTTGTTAATTTCGATTTACTTATTGATCAAAAACATTAATCATATTTGTTTATAATGAATATTAACATGGACCTTCACCAATATAGATAGAGGATATTGCTACATGATAAAGAAATGGAATAACACTAGAGGGGTGTATATGATAATTCCAATATTCTCAAAGGTAAGGTCACAAAGTCGCATGACCAATGATTCAATAAATAAAAATATTAACCTACAAGAAATATATTACTATTTAACTTGTGATTGAATCAATTTATAGTAATATTGATGTCATGTTGGTCAGGACCTTTCAAGATAGTATAAGTCTATCCACATGGTGCAATTAAAATCAAAATGGAACCTGAAACCTCATTAAATGTTAACAAAAAATGGTTAAATCATTACATAGACACTTTCTATAAAGGATTAATCCCACTTATGGTTTTTAACATAAGAAACGAATGGATGTAAAAATCACTAATTTAAATAATGTGTCATATAATAGTAAAACTATGGAAGTTTTCTTTTTATATTTCTTCATTGAATTAATATTTGGATATAAATTTTTGGGGATTAGAGATGCTGGTTTCTCATTTCTACCCCTTATTTTTCATCAAGTTCACCACATAAAACTTTATAGGGAATTTTAATCAAAAGAAGTATAATATGGTGCTAAAATATTCCCTTCACCATGATCCATTCTTGAACTACATAATTCATGGTGTAATGATAGTGACCAAACTAACATGAGGAATAGAGGCGAGAAACTAGATAAAACACAATAATATAAGAGTTAACATCATTCCACAGTTCAACCCTATGATCATTTATTTAAATGATGGAAATGTTATTAATGGTGTTATAGTAGTCAATCATGTATTCATACATTTAAATTGTAAAAACTATGAAATATAAAATTGATTGAATTCAACCAAACCATGAGGGTAAACCATGATTCTTCCCTTGAGATTTAGCCTAGACATATTCATAGTGATTTCCCTACCTATTAGTTACTAATATAAAATTACCATCAATATATGTTCCCAAAAAATTCTCAATAATACCGTAAGATCATTCATTATCGCTAAAAGATAGCAATAAGAAAATGGTAATAAAAAAGAAAATATGTGAGAAAATTTCACCCAAAAAGTCATGAAAACCAACATGGAAATTATATATAATTAAACAATGAACATATTAAATTTCATAAAAAGGACAAACATTGGTAGTGATACATCAAAGAAAAATGATTCAAATTCCATGTATATGATTTGATAATAACAAAAATACATAGAAAAACATAACTATTTATATGTTACTAGTGTGTAACACCCCATAAAATCACCACCCTAAACCCAATGCCATCCAACCATGAATCTTAACTCCTCATTTTTGTACCTTGAAATTTCCATTGTGAAATAAAATAATGTTTAAAAACACCCATGGGTATGTGTAGTGTGTGAGAAAACAAGATGAGTGGGATCTAACAAAGTGTTATATAAGTATTATTAATAAATTAATCAATATATGATTATTTTAAAAGGAAACAAGGCATGATATAATGTTTTACACAAATCATTTTAAAACATCTAAATTCACCCTTCTCAATAGTTCATAATTTTATTTATATAAAATTGTTTCAAATAAATTAAAAAATATCATTTTCAAATATTGTATCAAACCCACATAAAAAAAGCATAATAGAAAGCACCCTTAGGATAAAATATTTTTGATTTTTCTAGGATTCCTATATAATGATCAATCGTGACTTGTTTTTAGTAAACTTATCCCTAGAATTCTTGACAAAGGAGTAGATAAAAACCTCAATATGTAATTTCACATGAGATGTCATGTAAACTAATCCGTGAAAAGACTGCCAATAGAGATGAGAAATACAAAAATATTTAATTCACTTAATTATCATGGAATGAGTCCCCTAGACCACCCCATAATTATGTATCCTAGGATCCCATGTGATAAAAATTTAAAATAATTTTCAAAAGGCATATCAATTTTAATCAATCAAGTTAAAATCCATTTTCTCACCAAAACCATGATTTAAAATTTAGTTTATGGAAAACAAATTGTTATTTTATATAAATCTTATTTTATAATATTAAAAGGGGGAACCCATTTCATTTTATAAACTAAAATATAAAAATTTAAATATATAAGATATTATTCCATTAAATAATTTTAAATCAATTTTAAAAATGGACCACCATGAGTAGTGCATAAGAAAAATACGTTAGATGAAATCACCAACCTCAAACACTTGGTATTCCAACAAACACTTGGGTTCCCAAAACTAAATAAGAAATGGGGGCTCTAGGAAATGATATAGAATCGTAAACCATCAATTCCAAACAAATAATAACTAATTCATCAACTACTAGAACAAATTAAACCAGAATAACAGCATACTACAATGACTACCAAAGAATTCAAAAGGATAAAGTAAGATCTATGCAATAATTCACAATTACCTGATGAATCTATAAAAATTCCATTATATTATTTCATAAACCTTATATCAAGCCTCAAGATCTATGATATGACGTTCTATTCAAGTATAAATTAGTTGATCGAGATGAAAACTGAGAATAATGAATAATAGATACAGAAATTGATAAATATATATCTAAAACCCATGGATCCATTGATATATATTGTGGGGAGGATAAGAATATCCAAAATATTCAATTGGAAACTCTTAATTTAGTGATTATTCTACTGAAATAATAATGAAGAAAATCGAAGGTGTATCAATTTTTTTAATAAAAATTCATATTAAAAATGTTACTTCCCACTATTTAGATTCATGATTTGGATAATCATATGCCATCTATGCACCCATTTCTGGTATATTGGAAGAGTTTCATATTTGAAATACAAAGAAACAAATATGAATAATGTATTTTTACAATGTATCACGATTTTTGGTGAAAGCTAAATGGTTTATAATGAACATGAACCCTCCTCTAGAACTCCAAAAAAATCATGTTTTCTTAGTATGACGTCAACAGTTTTCTTTAACCATTCATAGGATTATAAAACCCTAAAAACTCTAAAATTTCATCCAGGATGACCCTTGACAACCCGAAATAATATATGGTCCAAAAAGTCACATGTAAACTGATGTTAGGATGTGATAATTCTCCCTACCATACCACATTATCTATATAAGAAATTCTATTTTTAGTCAGCTGATCTAAAAAAAGATGATTTAATTTCTCCCTCTTCAATGATTCTTACTCCCACATCTCATGATAATTAATTATATAAATCTAAAACACTCAATGAAATGGAATTTAATTTCAACACAATACTTCATTATAAAAATCAGCAATGTTCACTACATCCTCAACCACATACATTTCTTTTTCTATATAAATATCTTCCAAACTAAATACATTAGATGGATTAGTTTGAAATTTCTTAAACATGGATATGTGGGATACATAAGGAATTATAGTCAACTAATAATACAATTTCAACTAATTTTCCACCATCAAAATCTACTAAATGATCTCAAATAGTTAAATATATCAAAAATCTAACTTTACCAATATCTTTAGTTAGTGGTGACCAAAACGAGTATATAATTTCAAGAAAAACTGATAACCAATTAACATTGCAAATTTTGATGATAATGGTCTGTATAAGAATCATGTCAATTATAGGCCATCATTAATCATCAACATATAACTAGTATATTTTCTATCTTCTATTGGACAATGATATGTCCTATAATAGAATCCCCACCTACCTGCAGCCAAAAAGATTAGGTATACATGTTTAACAATACAGATCGATGAAAAGAGACATTTTTATAGATAACTACTTACTATTGTCATAAGAAAACTCAATTACTCCCCGGAGATTATCCCAAGATCCACTAAAATATAAAATGAAAACATGAAACAAATCCTCCAGGATAAAAATATCTTGTGATGTCTATAAATACTTCAAGGATAGTATCACATACTAAATATAACATGAGTCCACATCAACTCCTAGAGACCCTTCCATGAATGATAAGTAAACCCAAGATCCCTATTTGAATTTATATAAGATGACACCCCATGAAAATTTATACTCTCTTGTATATATATCATTCCAAGGTTATTATATTTTGTAATGTATCAATTAGAAATTAAGTGTGTCAATTTAGTCACCTAATAAATCACTCACCGGATAGTATTCTTACCTTTAGAATTCCATGGTAATATGATGACGAAGTCCAAGGATACCTTATCTCATTTCCAAACAGTCACAGGAAGAAGATGAAGTTGACCATACGTATTTTCATTTCATCTTTAGTGGAATAAAAAGTATTACAATGGGATATAAAATCTGTTATGTCATGTTTTACTATCAGCCACCCTAACTAACACATCATGGCACAAAATTTTTTCATTATACTAGAGTGATTATCCCATAAGTAACTATGAAATTACTATATCATGATCTTCTTAAAAGATATTTTCATAGTGGAGTGACTTCTAATGAAAAGAATATCTTCTAATGATAGAGATTAGCTTACAATAGTCTCCCCACCATATAAGGTTTCTTTGATTCCCCTAAACTCATCATCACTCTACTGCTCCTAGGTAATAGACACAAGGAGATATGAAATTAACTAAACACTAGACACAATCATACCAATCTCATCTTCCCTTACCTCTAGGTGCATCTAAGAAAAGTTTCCCATGAATTTCCATTACACATTTTATTCCAAACCTTCCTATAAAGGAAATTACATGTTAAGGGTGTCAATATCATCATTCCCCATCCCAAGGGTGTAGGTGATATAAAATTAAGACATTTGAAGGAACTCCACTCCTCCCTTATACATGAGATTAAAATATTTTTGTCAGAAGATATAGCTCAGATACTTGTGATAATAAAAGATAGTGAAACTCTTCCCAAAAATTATGTCTCTCTAACACATAAGAGTATACATAACTATATCGAGTTTGAGACCATGAGTGTGAGAGTTACTCCCATTTTTCTAAAACAAATTAAATCCATATACCACTATATGATATCCCTACATCAGAACACAGCCCAAACCTCCACATAAAGCATCACAATACACCACCTAACCATGAATATATTTTAGTGAAATAAATATAAAATCTATTTTCATACTTCATTTCAATTCATTAATGGATGTATGAAAATTTTCATTCCATGACAATTTAACCCATTTTATAGTAAGATTCGTCAATAGTGATGCATTTTTTTGATAAGTCCTTCATGAACTACCAATTATAATAAATTAGAAAAAAGAATCATTATATCACAAATACATTAGGTGGATCCTCCCATTACAAGTCATCCTTCACCTTATCAAAATCAATTGGGATTCAATTCTATAAAATAACATTTCTTAAGAACTTCACTTCCCAAATCCATGAGTCACATTTTGATAAATTAACATTAAGATGGTTATTCCTAAATATTCCAAAAATCATTTTTAAATGATGATCATGATCCTTATATTTTGAATAAATTGTGATATATACCACAAATTCCACAAAGAGGATTCAAGATACTAGTGAAATATCGAGTTGATAAAGGCCATAAAAACAACACAAGAATTAGTGAAGAAAAAATATATCAAAAGATATTCAAATAGACTGTACCTTATCCTAAAATAAATATTTAAGACATCTAGCTCCTTAACCTTGAGATTTTGAGAACCATATCAAAAGTTGATCTTCAGGAACCACTTTTTACACATTAACTGGTCGAAATGGTCATTCAAATGGGGAAAATATAACTTGTTTTTAATCATCAACTTAATATAATTTTGATAATTGACAAAAAGATGAAGAGTGCCATTATACTTCTTGGAAGAATGTATAGAATATTCCCATGTAAATATTATAAGAAGAATAAATCTATTCACCCATAAATTTTAGAATTGTATCTTCAAATATTTCAACTCGGTCAACTAAATATTATTGATAGTAATAGAGATATGATGAGTTTCATGCACCATGTTGATTGAAAAATCCATCGCTCTTTCCTGAGGAACACTAAACAAATCTTCATGGAATACTTTTGGAAAATATAAAACCATAAAACATATTAAAACTAAAGGGTTCATACATTAAACAAAATGTATAATGGTATATCAAAATTCCTAGATCAAGATGATGATGTCTTGCTTAGATATACTTTGAATCCATATCACCCTAAAAAACTCAAGAATTAATATTACGGGCAGTAAAGAACCTGATAATAATATCAATCAACCTATTATCAAGGGGAAATTAGCCAATCCATCAAAATAATTACAAAAAATAGATATGGTTGAAGAATTAAAAAACCCAAAATATAACAACATCATAGATCAAGAAAAAAAACATGGGTCATAAAACATGGTTCTTTTTCTTCTTTATATGCATCACATGTTTCATAATAAATGGAATAAGTTAAGTTAGAAGCCTAAAAAGATCCAACTAACAAGTCTATATAAAGGATTGAAAATAAAATTTATAAAATAAGATGGATTTTTAGATGATAAAATAAATATTATACCTCTCACTATTATTGGTCCTGTGTGAACTTCCACCATAAACTACTCTACCACATGAAACTAATTCAATATAGAGGTCCATTGTTGGAACCCTATAGATATAGAATTTTCCAAATGAGACTAGTTTAACTTTATAACAAATAAACTATGAATATAATGTGGTGTAGATAGATTCTATAAGAAACTATAAAAAACAATTAGGCATCCATAATAACATGAGGTATTTAGAGGAGTGGTATAATAACTCAATGTGTTCCTTTGTTTACACCGGTAGTAAGTTATAGGAACATCTGTAGCTTCTACTAATGGTTTTTAGGAATCCCACTACTAAGAGTTACCCCACCATCTCTACATATGGAGTACCGCTTCCTCTACCTTCCATGTAAGCTACTAATGTTTCCCTTGAGTAGATGAGGAATTCCAACCAAACCAAACATTCGCACTATATCTATTTATACCATCAGTGCTCTATTTACTACCCCTTTATAAGTGAAAATATTCTATATGAATTGTGGATAATAAATTCCTACTCAAAAATCTATATAGAATCTCTTATCTTTAAGTGTGTTGTTTGTCAAAAACTCAAAAGAAAAATGGACCAATTTATCAAAATTATAATCATACTCTTTAATGAGTGATCACACTGCTGAATGAAGAGAATCTTTATATAATTATCTATAGTTTTTTATTTTAGGAATAACTAATAAATAAATATGGTAATGAATTATTTTCACTCTAATCCATCATGTTGGATCACATAGATGACTATATATCACGACCTCTTACTTGGTCCCTCAATCTAGAAAGTATCAAAATTATTATTTACTATTTATAGAGTCTATAAGATGTGAATTTTATACTCAATATTATTTAGTATGTACTCTATATTCTATTTTTTATTTGTTCCCTGAAAGGATTAAGACTTCTAGTGAAGAAATTATTAAGCTAAAATTTTTTCTCCTCAATATCATTATTACTCTTCCTGGTCCTATGCTTTAAAAATAGGTACATGTTGTTAAACATCATTAACTTCTTGAATTATAGCATCAATAATGTTATGGATCATTAGAGGGTTCCCTAAAGGATCATTATCCTTATTTCCCTCCTAGGGGACATGAGGAAGTCTTCAAAGAGGATTGTTACTACATTATGAAATAAAATAGACCATTTTATAAGGTATAAAATTAAATTTGAATCAAAATAATACATTTTAAGCACGAATATAAAGTAACAAACTCAATATATAGTATACATTTCCTATCATCTTGTAGTTACTTATGGATTTTCTTAATGAGAGATAGTAAGGAAATCAATTAAAACATACCCCTCAACTCCTAAAAATCACATCTCTTACCTACTAAAAACACCAATAACTAAAAACATAAACACAAACCCCCCTAAAATACTAATTGTTAACTAATTTACCCATAACATCCATCAATATACTTTCAAAAAAAAATTATACTAAAATTGAAATGCAAAACCTGATCCCCATAGGTTAGATAAAAGAAACATGGATTAAAAAAATATAAATGGAAATTATTTCACCCAAACACATATGAAAACTCGCATAAAATATATATAGATATATAATTAATGAAAGAAAATTAATATTCCATCAAAAGTTAATAAAGTGTCAGTAATACATCAAAGGTGTAATTACATGATCCCATGAAGCCCAAAGGTGATGAATTATTTTATTACATTATAATAGATAAAAGTTATAAATCCCAAGGGATCAATTTTTTTTGTAGTTTTGTCAAAAAATGAATATATACATTATACCCATATTATAACGGGAAGTGGAATAAATCATAAAAAAAATAAAAGCTTAGTATCATTGAAGCTCGTTTAAAGGATTACTCTTGATGACTTCGGGAAAGGAAACATAATAAGGCTGAGATAATATGGTCATTAAGGTAATATAAAGCTGAGTGAATAATGAATTTATGAGAGTAAGTAAATATGGAATGTTAAATAACTAATAACACATTCCACTCAAAAAACTAGATAAGGCATAATAAATATGGAATGGTGAGAAACTGAAACACATTCAATTTAATCAATAAACTGAGAATGAAATGAATCCAAAGATATGTTGACACAATAATATCATGGATAATAATAATAAATTAATTCTCAATAAAATAAATCCTTAATTATTGGAAGTTATGTTTCTTGGGAACATGATACCATTACCGTCTAGGTAAGATGGTTTAAGACATTCTGATTTTGGAACAGTGGTTCATCTCATAATACTACTGATACATCGAGGGGTTTGTATTAACTTGTCCCTAACCCATATGGATTACATTAAAAGGTACCCAAACCTTATATTTCATGTACAAATCAATCCTCATATATATAATAATTTATTTAATTCAAAAACAATATACCTTATCAAAATGTAGCTTTATTGAATAGAATATACGAATTTATCAATAATTCCCTAGTTAATCAAATAACTATCATGGTGAACAATGTATATAAATATGGTATATGTTTTTATAAAATATTAATATCCACTACTAAATAATGTGAATATTTGTAGAAATATACAATATAAATTATTACAATAAATTGATTGTCTCATAAGAATTTTAACAAACACAAAAGAATGTAAGATTGAAAAGGAAACATTTAACCCCTATAATTTTTCAAGATAAACCCCTTGGGTAGGATAATTCCATGTAAAACATAAAATACCATGATTTATGCATTAATATATAAATAAATTAAAAAGGGTCAATATATAAGCCCCAATAAAATGAATTGATTTATAGTAACAAATAAGTCTCAATATAATTTACATTGAGAAAAAAACCGTTACTTGGAGTCCAAAATGTCACATGTTTCTTTATATTTTTTTATAATAAACATAGTTTAATTATTTAGTTTATTTATAATATTTTTAATTTTTATCATTAATTTTATTTCAATTGTTAAAATTTAGTAAGAAATTACTTAATCATTTATGTTTACCATGGGTGTTTTGACCATATTTGGTTCATGTGTCAAAAATGACATTGGTAGGTAGACAATGGTCAAAATGGGTCATTATATAAACATATACAGTATAATAATAATGAAATAATTTTCATATTTATACATAAACTATACATTTAAAACCATTTGTTAAATATTTTTATGAAAAATTAACAGATGTTACAATAATGGAGATGGTAGGTCGTACGTACGCATGAGTAACGTTACTATTTTTTTATAATCATTTTGAAAAGACGGTAAGTAAAATTATATATTTTTGTAATGATAATTATATCATAAATTCCATTTTATTTATTCATATATATACATAATTACTATGATGTAAAAGTAATTACATCGTGTCAAGGAGTTCCTAGTCCACACATCAACGACCGACGATAAAACATTTTAGTGTGTTCAAATGGTAAAAAATAAAATGATATATTATATTTCCCAAAAGTTAATAATGTATTAAATATTTATATGTATAATTTATATAAATATTTTAAATTTAAAACATCCATTACACATTCCATGTATCGCGTGAAAAAATCTCATTTTTTTGAGGGGGTGGTAGTCCACACTTCCACAAATGATGTTATCATATACCCATAAAATAGAAATCATGAAGGTATGTTCTATATAATAATTAAAAAAGAGTTAATACATTATAAATATCAAATATAACATATATATGTACTATTTATAAAATAATTCACATCTATGGAATGTGGTAAAGGAAAAAATGAGCACGCATCGTTATGTGAGATGCTAGTTCGCGAAACACATAAACGAAATGTTCATTACCCAGTAGGTGGATGTGTTTGTAAGTCTAGGTTGAAAACATAATGTAAAAAAATCTATTTATATTTATTATAATTAGGTTATTATTTAATTATTTAAGAAAAATATTTAAGTGTGTTTATAATTTAAATAAGATGAAAGATCTTGAGGAAGGATGTTACCTCTTATTTGGGTAACTCTTTTAGGTTTGAATAAAAGGGATCCCTTGGATGGATTTCATATAAAAGTTAGGTTTCAAGTTTTATTTTAGGTATTTTTTCATCTTATTTATGAATGTTTTTGGAATGTTAAATTTCTTAAGAGGTGTGAATAAATGGGATGGGTGAGTTCCTTTTTATAGTGGAGGAGGAGTGGCATTCTTGTAAATTTATGAAAAGGGAATTTCACCCACATTTTTCCAAGAAACATTAGTCCCATAATGTAAAAAATTAAATAAATGGATATAAATTTCTGATATATAAAAATAAAATGGATTTTTTTCAAGGTAATTTTGGGCCTTATGTTTAAGGTTTAGTCCCTTGCTATGCTAAACTTCGGCTTAATAGCTGTAATTAATTTTAATTACATTCACTAATGTTTCTGTTCAAAAACTATGATAAACATGTTAAAAATTATATATTATTCTGATTCCAAATATGGAATCCATTTTTCCAAATTAAAATTACATATGTGGAATAAATTATTTAAAATTAATCTAACAAATACGACTACAATGTGTGCTTAAGTAAAAATATCCAAAAGTTTAATAAGTTTTTATATCCGTTTTAAATATGAAATTTATTTTGAATAAATATATTAGATAAATATATGTAAAATTCATCAAATGAATAGTTAAAACCAATGAAAATTTTAATTTAAAATTTAATATAAATAAGTTGAAATATTAATTTTGAATTAAAATTCATTATTTTCACTATTCATCAAAAAATGAAACATCATAAAAAATTACCAAATGATCTACGTAACCTTATTATGAAATTTATAATCAAAAAATTAATTTTCTTTTTTCATATTAAATTAAAAAATGTTTTAAAATTATTATTTAAATTTTATTTCCCATTGTAAGTATGTAAAATTGCCTCTATAAAAATATAGGTTTTATGTATTATATTAGGTCTATTATTATATTATGAATATTAAATATATTCTCTAAAAATAAAAATATTTTATTCAATAATATATATATATACATATATTAAATTAATATCACCCATTAATTGTAATTAATTTAATTTTCTAAGATAAAATGATTTCATGAGCTTAATTGTTTTTATAAAAACATTCCTTTGTTATTCAATTGGTTCTTATATTCATTTATAATTATTTTTTATCCAATGAATTCAACCATATATTTTCAAAATTTTATTAATACTATCAATAATCATTAAATTAATGGCTTTTTTGTATCTTATTATATTTAGTAGGAATATTTTTAATAATTTATTATCGTTCGGTAATACTGGGTTATTCATGTTAATAACACCTTTATGGAAATCCATTATTACATGTAACACAATCCTACATCGTTTTTAATATAGAGAAAGCTAAAATTTATGTTTCAAGTAACATAATATCAACTTATTCTTTTGTATAAACAAATCTAGTATCAAAATTTACATTTATTCAAAAATTAAAATATTTCAAAGTCTTATGATGTTGTATTCTCCCTACAATAAATACATTGCATCATCACAATTCGAGATTGATCTTGAAAATCATGGGATTTTTATTTGAAAATAAAATATTGTTGAAAACCCCACATTTTGAATAGCGTTAATAACATGTCTTCTTAATAATAGATAATTGGACGTACAATGGTTGCCAAACTAGGTTTTTTATTAGGATAACAGTAGTTGGAAAAGAAAAAATGGATATAGAAGAAGAATCTAATAATAATGTTTTGATGGGGAGTGATACCGAACTTGTTTAGTGGAATTTTGATGACCACATATCCATAAACTACTGTTATTAAAAAATTTCAACGATATCATAAAAAATGATGATGATAGGACGACATATTTATTTCAAGACCATTTTTTCAATAGTTTAAGAATTCATTCACACAATAAGAATATACATAAATATAAGTTCCTATTTCGTATAAAAAATCTTATAATTTGGTTGTGACTTGAACTATTGGTACTTCATTTCCTAGAAAATGATGCATCAACTAGTGAATTAATAAATTAATATCTAAAACAGCATCCAAAGATCAAACGGAACCATTTCATAAATTTCTAACCTTTCTATACAATTATGATCCAAATCCTTAAAATAAGGTCACCAAATTTCCCAAATAAACTTATTAAATAACATAAAGTGGATTTTAATCATCACATGTAAAACATGTGAATATAGTAATTAATTTTATAACCGTAAAACCTTATTGACAACATTAATGATTATTAATTATTAAATGGATTATATATTATTTGATATATTCCTTAAATACAAAAATGATGTAAACTCCATAAATGATATTATAAAAAACAGTTTTAATAAATCATTACCTAGTTCTGAGGTAGTCAAAAATATTTCTATGTACATTATCCAAACCAGTCATTTCTTTATCAAAACACCATTGTCTTAACATTATGGAAATAATAAGGGTTATTTTTTCCTCAACCACATGTTTTCCCAAAAAAATTCTAATGATTAACCTTTACTGTTACTATTCAACATATGATCTCTAATCCCTAAAGAAAAATCATTCTTATAAAATCCTATTATATTCCATAATTATTATAAATAGTGCATCATTGATAAAATAATCAAACGACCAAATTATTGAATCCAAAAAATAAGCACATTAATCATTCCTCATCATTTATGGCAGTATAATACTATTGACCATGATCCCTGAGCCTCTTTTGGTGTATATTTTTTTGACGTAAGAGACATTGATTTGAATAGTGTCTCATCTCCTTATAGTGGAAGCATTTTACATTGTAATTTTCCTTCATTAATTTGAAATATAGAGATTAATATCCTTTTTCTCCATATATATTCAAACCTCCCATTCCATTCAACCATGGATTGGTGTGTGTTTTTCTATAATAATTATATATTGGAAAATAATTCTTTCCCTTATTTCATTTATTCATATTTTTACCTTCAATCCTCTAATTTTTTTCTTTCCTTCAAATCTATAAGAATTGGATAATTCTCAAAAAATCTCTTTATCCCAAGATATTATGTCCTCATATGGTAAGAATTTATGGTATATTATTTACCTTATAAATATTAGCCTAAGTCCATAAAAGATATGATCCTTATTATACATTAGAGAATATACATTATTGAGGTACATGTTCCATCTACTATGTGTAATTTATAAATTACAATAAGAAATAAATTACTTCATATAATTATAAAACATATTTTATAATCCCAAAACTTTTAAAATACTTAACATAAATTGAAAAAATTATTCACAGCTATTTTATTGATCATAAACATGGTTTATTTGGGGACATTTTTACCTGTAAATAAATCATAATGGGTTTTAAACAAAATGTGCATTATCCAATGAATATCCTCTCGGAGTGTCAAACCTAGTGCATAGAAAGTCCTACTATTGTGTACCAGGTCACACTATGTTCTTCCCGACGCACCATGTTGGAGTTGTTACGACTAGATACATCTTTTCGAGAACCACATCCATTAGTATTATCTAGATAGGAATATATTTATTAGAATACCCACATAATATATTCCATACCAAAATTATATGATGTTATTATATACGTATCCTCAAAGTATGTCTTAGGGTTATATTCCCAAATCTATGTTTTCTAAATCTAATTTCCAATGTTTCTGTTAAACCTGCTCTGATACCAACTATAATGACCAGACCCCAGAAACATCTGAGATGATACATTACATTATTATATTGGCATAGATACAAGCTTCAAATCCAAAGTAACCAAACATTTTAGCAGTTTTTATAAACAAAATTACATACATGATACTCATATCACATTGGGTAAGGAAATAATGCATAACAAAATTAAATTCTTATCATCCTTGAAACTCATTCACAGGATTTCTATTCATGACCTATGGAAAGTAAACATAATAAGGGTTATAATTGATGCTCAATAAGGGAATGTAATGTGGAATCAATAATGAATCAATAATATTAAATAAAATTATAAAGGTAAATAATTCATAACACAGGTCATTCAAAAAAATGAGATAAGGCATAATCAATATGGTAATGTGAAAAACTGAAACACACTCCATTTAATCATTAAATTGATAATGAAATGAATCCATAGATATGTCAAAAGAATAATCATAGGGATAATAATAATAATATATGAAATCTAATTAAATTCAATTATTAATTATTGTGTGAAATGTTTCCCAGACACATAATACTTTTACTATTAAGATACAACAATTTAAACTTTTCTGATTTGGCCAATGGATTCATCTCATAAGACTACTGACACATCAAGGGGATTTCATTAACCAATCACCAAACTATAGGGATTGCATTATATGGTCCCGAGACCTTATATTTCATGCTGAAAACATTCAACATATATTAAATAACATATTCAATTAAAAAGAAATGTGCCTTATCAAAATGTAACTATATTGAATAACAGATACTGATATATCAATAATTTTGCAGTTAATCAGAAAATATTCAAATAGAACACATCTTATAAATACTGAATAAAAATAAAAAAAATAAAAATATCCATCACCGAATAATTTGAATATTAAATAAAATATACAGTGAAATATGTTTACAATAAATTTATTTTGTCGGGCTTAAGTTCACAATCACAAAATAAAGTAAGATTGAAAAGGTAACATTTAACACTTGGAAAATTTAAAGTTATACCCCTTGGGTGTGATAATTCAAAGTAAAAAAATTTAAAATACCATTAATTATTATTGAATCATGATATTAATGAAAATTATGAATTATATACATCACAATAAAGGTAATTGGTTTAAATTACCAAATAAGTCTCAATATAATGTAAATTAAAAAAACCCTTACCTTGAGTCTAACTAGTCAAGTGTGTCTCTATATTTCAGAATAATAATATTTTGATAATTATTTATTTACTAAAAATATTTTCAATGTTTATATTTTATTTTATTTTACTTGTTATAATGTTGTAAACAACTACTTAAAAAATTATGTTTATGTGAGGTGTTTTTGACATAATTATTTTATATGTCTTAAATGACATTGGTAGGTCTAATATGTTCACAGGATCCCTATATAAATATATAAAGAAAAAAAATAATAATTTAAAAATAATTTTTGACATCCATTATATTTTTTAAAAAAATCACGAGATATGGTTATAAAAAATAAACCAATGTTTTTATGATAGAGATGGTAGGTCGTACGTACACATTATTAGCATTCCCATTTTTCAATAATCAATAAAAAAAAGGTAAGTAACATTATATATTTAAATAATGGTCATTATATAATAAAGAAAATTTTATTTAATCACATATACTTATATATAAAAATCTTGTGATGTAAAAAGAATCACATTGTGTCGTGGAGGTCATAGTCCACACATCCACGACCGACACTATAACCTTTTCATGTGTGAAAATGGTGATAAAAAAAAGGATATATTATATTTATATAGAGTTAATTATTTAAAAAAAATTAATATATATTTCATTTATGTAGCATATTTTTAATTGAAACCATCTTTTATACAATATATTTTTTGTGTAAACGAATCACGTCCCTTTGAGGTGGTAGTAGTCCACACTTCCTTAAATAATGTTATTGTATTCCTATAAAATGGAAAGAATAAATTTATGTTCTGTATAATAATTAAATAATCATAAATGAATCTTAAATGTCATATATATTATATATGAACATGTTTCACATCATAATTCCCAACTATTAAAGGTTGTAATGGAAAAACAACAGTCATCCTTTCGTGAGGTGGTAGTTCACCGTACACAGAAACGGTAAATTTATTATACATTACATTGAAGTGTGTGTAAATTTAGGTCAAAACCATAATTTAAGAATATATTAGTACATTTATGATACATATTTTATTATTTAATCATGTAATATGAAGATTTTAGTGGTTTAATAGTGTAAGTAAAACAAAACACCATGAGGAAAGAGGTTACCTCTTCTTTCGGTAACTCCTTTCTATTTGCACCAAAGGGATCACTTGGATAGATTTATGCCCAAAAAGATGTTTCTAGGTTGAGGGGATGAATGTTGGGAGATTATTTGAGCTGTTTTTTGGGAGACAAGGGTCTAGAAATGTGTGAATAAATGGTAGGGGGAGTTTCATTTTATAGTTGAGAAAGAGTGGCATTGATGTATATTTTAGAAAATATAATTCCACCCAAATTTTATCCATGAAATGTGGCTCCAATAATGATCCAAATTAGATTAAATGGTGTATATTTTCTAGATACTTACATAAAATGTATTTTTTAAAATTTTATAGGTCATTTTTTGCATTATGTTTAAGTTTTAGTACCTTGTTAATCTAAACTTTCTCTTAATCATTGTAATTAATTATAAATACATTCAATAATATTTTATATAAAAAAATATTTTGACCATATTATACGTTATAAATTATTTTTTCACAAATACTGAATCATTTTTTCCAAATTTCAAAAAAAATTGGAAAAAAATTAATTAAAAATTAATCCCACAGACGGGACGACAATGCATGTCATTAAATTAAAAACCTTCAAAAAATTTATATGTTTTTATTAAAATTATCAATGTGAAATTAAATAAAATGACCTTAATTGGATTTATATATTTACAATTAATCTTATTATGATTTAAATCCAATAAAAATGTAATTTTACTATATAAAAACATAGTCAAAAACTAGTTTTGAATTAAAATTCTGTACTTTCACTATTCATCAGAAAATGAAACTTCACAAAAAATTAAAAAAATTACCATAACCTAATAATGACATTTATCATTTAAAAACTATGTTTATTTTTTATATTAAATTGCAAAAATTATCGAATTCATATTCAATGTAGGTGTTTTATTAAAAGGCAGTAAAATTGCCTTCATAAAAATATAGGTTTTTATGCTTAATATTGGGTTTTTTCTTATATTATTCTTATAAAACCTATTGGATGAATGTAAAAAATATATTATTCTACATATAATATATATATGACATTAATATCACACAATAATTCTTATTTATTTAATTTATTAGGATAAAAGAACTTTTTGAGCATAAAAATAGTTTCTTCATAAAAACATTTCTATTATATTCAATTGGTTCTTATATCAAACTATAATTAATTCCTAACCAATGAATTCAAGAATATATTTTTAAAATTTATGTAATACTATTCATAATAATCAATTTAGACACTTGTATGTATCTTATTTTATTAAATAATAATATTTTTATTATTGTATTAATTTTCTGTAAAACATGGTTTTACATGTTACGCAATATATTAAGAATATTCCGTATTTCATATAATGAAAAAAAACCATAGTGTTCTGTGTATAGAATTCAAAAATTTTTATTGAATGTAACATAAAATTAACTTGTTTCTTTGTTTAAATAAATCAATGATTGAAAATTTTATTTATTCTAAAAATATATACTCTAATTTCTTGAGGTTTTACAAAAAGAAAATGAACCAGAATCCAAGTATATGATCAAAGAATAAAAGAACATAACAAATATGAAAACTACACCTACATTTTCCTAATGGTTAATGTCCCACTAGGACACGACCAATAACTGAATCCTAGCTATACCTAGAACCCTCTTCCTCATTGTGGAACATTTACCTTTCATATATTAGATAAAACAAGGCCTACACACACTTATGGTTATGTTCATGGTGAGAGAAAACCATCCCAGTGGGAAAATATAATGTGTTCCATGAGGAGTCTTTCTAAAATTATATAAATTTTATCATTTTAAAATAAAAGAATGAATTATATAATTTTTTCCATAAATCATTTCAAAACATGAAAATAAAACCCTCTTGATAATTAATAAATATTTTCATATAAAATCATTTCAATGAAAATTAAAACAAACCATTTATAATTTTAAAATAATGTATCAAAACCTGCATAAATTAAAATACCAGTAGAATGTACCCCTAGGATAACATAGGTCTATGAAATGTATGTTTCTTATACATTGATCAATCAGGATTTGTTCATACTAAACTTATCCCTAGAATTACCGACAAAGGAGAAGAGGAATAACCCTGCTATTTTATTCCAAATACATATCATAGAAAAAATTCCATACCCAACCCACACCTATGTACCATAGTATTATTTGTTATAAACATTTCAAATCATTTTCAAATGGAATATCATATTTCAATAATCAATTCCAAATTTATTTTCTCACCGTAATCTTATATGGAAATTTAGTTTATCTAATGAAACCAAGAATTATTTGAAATAAAAATCTCATTATAAAATATAAAATAAAATTACATTTCATATTTAAAACCACCATACATACATTTCAATAAACCATATATATTGTCCTTAACAATTTATAAATAATTTTTAGAAATGAGTGAGAACCTATACTTAAAAAAATACATTAATCGAAACCAACAACATCAAACATTTGGTATTCCAACAATTCAATGGGATTCTCAATCTAAAAGAGAACTGAAGGCTCTAAGAAATGAGATTTAATACTAAACCATGAATTATCAATTGAGATTCTCTAATTACTAATTTTATATAACAAACTAAAAGAGATAAATCACATACCATTATGATTCATGAAGAATTCACAATGATAAATGAAGGTTTCAATAATAATTAAAACAAAACAATAGATATATAAGAAGCCAAATTTGATTGTATCCCAAGAAACTAATTTTTCTAGAATAAACATAATATAAGGTTATAAGCAAGGATAGTAGATTAGATATAGTGTAAATAAGTACCAAGATGATAGAAGAAATACCTTCATAAATCAAGATCCAAAAACCATGGATCTATCAAAATTGATACTTATAAGGTAAGGAATCTCTAAAATATCTTAGACGAGTCTCCTAAGTAAATATTATATTCAAATAAAATATTTTTGAGGAAAATAAAGTGTGTATTGGGTCTTAAAATATAAAATTTAATTATTGAATTCATGTTTCATGGTTTGGAAACAGTATTTTTAAAATCATGCACCCTTTTATATGATACAGTAAATGCTACACGGGTTTCTACACTTTTTGAAAAACCATGTGCCAACCATGAGAAATTTTTACGTCCATGCCAAATAGTCTAGGGAGAAATCTATTTGGTTTTTTCTATCAATTCACCCTCCTCTGGAATCCAAACAAGTTGAGTGGTTTCATGGGATAACTCGTATAGTTTTCCCTAACCATGCCCTGAAATATACATGGGACTAGAAACCCATGAAAACTATAAAATTCCAAATTAGAATACCTAATTCAAGACTAGAATAAGTATTTTTTTTAAAATGATAACCATTATAGAAATTGATGTTGGGATGTAATAATTCCCACCACCTTATCACTTTATGACATAAGGGAATCAATACGTAGAAGGATGATACAAAAATAGAGTAGGCCATTTATACATCACCAATGATTCCTAATCCCACATCTCAAAAGGGACCATTTAATACCTACATGACACTTCTAAAAAAAGTATGAATTCTATATAGGTATTTTTCATAGTAATTACCAATATTCACTGGTTTTTAACCATAAAAACATCCAATTCAGCTGAAATCTCTTACCAACTCAAGATATTAGAAGGATTGTGATGTTATTTATTAAGATGATATATGTTGAATACATCATGAATAATATTAAAAAATATTTGATAACTCAAACCTATATTTCTATTTTCCAATATTCAAAATTTTATTAAATGATCAATAATATCTTAAATCTATCTTACCCTAATTTCAAGGCCAATGGTGACCTAATCGAGATAAAAATTTCAATAAAAACTGATCACCAGCTCGTAATTCCAAAGGATAACACTGAAGGTACACATATGATTTCTGTCAACAATGTGATGTAACCAATCATTAATGGATAACCTGAATCATTTATTATATCATCTAGAAAATACTTTCTCCATTAAGATAATCGAGATCTATAACCCGATAAAATTGGATATCTAAAGGAGTTACCATACTGGTCTTTAAAATGTGTCATTTTGATAAAATAATGCAAACTATTTTTGTAAGAAAACTCAAAAAGTCCTATACTTATAGCTTAAGATTCTATAAAATAGAAATGTAAGATGAAATAATATCTTCAAGGATCTTAATTTCATGCTATGATTATTCATCTATATGTAGATGTCATGTCATATTAAATATTAAATCAAACCCCATTTCCCCCATAGAGACTCTTATTGTACCAGGAAGTAAACATGGGACCCCTGTATAAAATAATAGCATTTGAAACTACATAATTTATTTTAATCTCTTGTATGTGTAGATTTCCTAAATCCTCAACTTTAGTGTTGTTATAAATTATAATTTTGTGTATGGATTTAGTCAATTGATCAATCACCACCTAGAGAGTATTCTTCCCTTGGGGAGTCCATAGTAATTCAGTGAAGAAATCCATGGATACCTCATCCCATTTAAAAACTAGTATAGGAGACACTAATGCAGACCTGAATAATGTTAGTGCTAATCCATAAAATATTGGAATGTATACGAACGAGATACAATGTCATCCATTTCATGTTCCATTCCTAAACCTCAAAACTAACAGATCATGCCATAATAATTTTTTTTGTGATGTGGTGAAAAACCCATAAGGAACTATAAAAATCATATATCATAGTATTTCTAGTAGATATTGGGAAAATGATCTGACTTCTGAATCAAAAAGACCCTTTTGAGAAAAGATAAATACTAATAATGGCCTCCCCACTATATAAGGATTCCCAATGTACCCTAACTTTATCAGGTTGTTTCTACTCCTAAAGAATAGAATCCAAGATAAATGATGTCAACTAAACTCTGGCTAGATTCATACCTGTATCTTCATCCATCACCTTCAGCAATATCTGATTAAAGAGTCTCATGTGGTTTTATTCCAATATAGATTTTATGGTATCTTGGGATGGATATTTAATTCCAATTTATTTGGAAACAATATTACCCTTCTGAGGGGTGTAGATGATGTCGAATTCAATCATGTAATAGAACTCTACACATTTCTTCAACATGAGGATCAAATATGTTTATGAGAATATTTATCCTACAGTATTCACTTAGAAAATATAGTGATCTTGTACCTAAAAAATTAGTATCCCCAATAATTAGGATAATACATAATTATGCAATGTTCAAAATTGTGAGTGGGATAGTTCTTTTCATGTGGCTGATGTTAATTATAGATATATACCACTACCTTGTCTCCCTACAAAGTACCACATCATAGAACTACACTAGAAGCATAAAAGTACACATATTCCTGAAGATCATATAGTAAAATTAATATGGGAGATGAGGTCATCATCATTTCATTTCATTAATTGAACTTTCAAAATTTTCATCCTAAGGGAATTTCACCCATTTCATTGTAAAATCATTCATTCTGTCATGACTCATCCCCTAGGGCCCATGCTGTGACTACCCCAAGCCCGCCTTCCACAGGCCAGGGGCTGGAGACTAGCACTGGAAACGTGTATCCCTATAATGGTAAGGAATTGTATTTAAACCTATATAAACGCACAATCCTAGAACACAACAAGAAGAAACCACGATGTAAACTGATGTTGTAAACATTGTACTGAAATTAATGGTCCCGTAATACAATCCTAATTGGAAAGTACAAGTTCCAAACAAAGAGGAAAAAGATCCAGGAACATCCACTGAGGATCCTACCTAAAGGGTATGTACAACTCACGATCAGTAGTCACTGCGGTACGTCACGTCAAATGGTCCACCTTTGAGCACCATCCAATCCTGGCTCCTTCATCCTCGATCAACATTGTTTGTCATCTGCAAAAAACATAGTATGGTTAAGGCATAACCTATGCAGGGGTGAGTATAACAATACTAAGTAAGGACCTCAAGACCCCCAAAGGTCTCCCTGAGTTCCACAAAGAAAAAACCACAAAGCAAGACCTCAATCTCAAAGCACGATATAGTCCTCAACCCTATTTAGGTATAGGACCATACATATACCTCAGTTATTAAAAGATACTTTTCTCACTGATGAGGAAAATTATGACTCCATCCTTTAAGAAATTTTCATAATTGATCCACAAGGGAATTATACCACAAAGGTAACACCACAAAGGTAACCCCACGAAGGTAACACCACGAAGGTAAAAGTTCCACAAGGGTAACAACATGAAAATAACACCATAAAGGAAAAGTACCACAAAGGTAACATGATGAAGGTAACCCCACAAAGGTAAAAGTACCAAAAATGCAACACCATGAAGGTAACACCACGAAGGTAAAGTACCACCAAGGTAAGGACTCAGCTCACACTAAGTATATAACATAAGTAGAGAAGTAATGATGATTAGTCATTTATCTAGATCATGTTATTCTGTCGAGAGGCTCTGCTACAGACCCACACAGAATCGGTATGCACTGACCCACACAGGATCACTGAGCACTGACCCACACAGGATCGCTAGGCACTAGCCCACATAGGATCAGTATTCATTCTTCACGTCACATCTAGCCATGTGATTCCCTCACTAATCAAGCTTAATTCCAGGAGGATCCAATCCTAAAGCTATTTGTCACACCTCAACCATCACAAAATTCCATTAAGAAGTATCCCAAATGGCCTCCATATCGTAGGGGTTCCAACACGATAGACGGTGTGTCGGTCGGATGCCCGGACTATGAGATATGTCCAATTTTGTAAAAAGGGCCAGGTAGGATTCAAGTATGATCCAACCTGAGTCATATGTCAAACTATGAAAAAACTCACATAGAGTATCTCAAAATTATCGCGTTGTCAATATGGTCCTTATCCCACAGATGGAACGTCAATCAGATGCTCGGTCTGTTAGTTACATTCATTTCGGTGAAATGGGGGGTGATTGCACTTCGTTCTGGTCCGGCTCGGCTGGGCTCGCAAGAATATGACAAATGGACTGCTTCCAAAAATGATTCCCAACACCACTAATGGTGTTTCAACTAGACACCTAGTTCATCATTTGCGAGCGTTTCTTTATTCGGGTACCGGTTGGGTCTGGGCCCGGTTCGACTCTGTCAGACCGGCCCGATGCAACTGGTCCCGGGGTCTACCTGACCCTGCTCGGGTCTACCCTAATAAAGGCCAACCTAGTTTACTAGGTCTAGCCCATTGGGGTCAAACCTGTTCGGTTCGTGGGAACATGCCACGTTTGGCCTAGCCCGCTGGGTGGTGTTCAGCGCAGCCATGCTAGCCTGCTGTGACATGGGTCCGGCCCGAACTAATGGTGGGGTCCAGCCCAATGGGCGGGTCCGGCCTACTTGGCCAGCCCGCGCCAGTTCGGTCCACCAGAAAGAGGACTGCCTCTTTTGCTGACGCTGTGGTTGTGGGGATGTTTCTCCCAACCGGTAGGCTGCTGCCCCACTGCATTAAGGTCGGTTGTTCACCCAATCGGGTTCCACCAACATGATGTGGTGTGGGCCACGCAGCCCCCACCAGTCATGGCCTGCTAGTTGTGGCCACTTCTGTTGGAGGAACCTAAGGGCATTGTACTTGTCCCGTACGTCTGGCTCAGTCCGAACTCCCATGGCCACCATGGCGAGCCATCGCGCGCCACCTTCCACAATCCACGGCTGGTTGCTGCTAGTCTCCTTCGGCCACCACTGACATATTTCACTGGAAATTTCTTTCGTGGGTGAATAGACATGCTCCGATGTTTGTTCTTGGTGTCTTATGTGCCTATGGCTCTTCCACGTTGTCTTCTTCATAGCGTGACCCTCTATTTCGTGTTTCCATTGATTTGGATATTGTTTTCCTGATGTTCACATCAAGAACGAAGCAGAGGAGGGTCTGAGCCATGTTCGTTTGGCTCGCAATGTCCGCATTAAGGTTATAGCTAGATGAAGAGGATATAATTCATCAATGACTACTTTCAAATAAATCCCCTACCTGGAAGAGTCGTTTCCAAATGTTGATCTATTGAAATCCTTCGTCTTTGTAGTTAGTTTGTGCTTCAATGGTGCTCGTCACCGCTCACTGGAACCGGCCTCATCCTCCAAGTAGTTGGCATCGTGGTACTTTGGTAGAGCTTCCTTGCTTGGTGAAGTTGTTCCAATACTCCTCCCCAAGGTCAATATAAATATAATAGGGGAGGTTGTGTAACACACCTAAAATTTATGGGGTGCAATTAATTAAGGAATCTTATTAAGTCCAATGGTGTTTTTTCAATGAATTGAGGAGTCCAACCATTTAATGTCTTGACACATGGTTTGTCCCACCACCACCACTTATCCGTTGAAGGAAAAGAAGGAAAGGAAATAAAATAGATTTTTTATTTTATTATTATTTTAAATGTCTAAAATCTAACTTTTATCCCAACCTCCTACGGTCAAAGTGAAGCCTCCCTTAATAGAATCCTAGTGTCGCTGATTCAAAGGTTCCCTCTAATTTTTAATTCAAGAACCATTTCAAATGTTAGAAAATGCCGCTCACGCATTTACTGAAAATACCTTATAAAATGTTCAATTAATTATTAAAATTCACCCTCAACCCGCACCTATCGAGGATAGACTCTGCCTAAGGGGAAGACACCCCAACGAACTCAGTGGTACTCTTAGATTTTCAATCCATGTTTCCATTTGAACATTATGTATTTTGACAATAAAATAATAGTTACTTAAATATTTTCTTTACAGCAAAAAACTAACGTCCATATTTGGCTTGCACCAGTCAAGGTTAGTATCTTCCTAAAGAAACCATACCCTAACGAGCTCAGCATTGGTCTCATATTTTTAATCCAAGTTACCGTTCATGAGTTATAATCATTTGTAAAACAAAATAACTTTATATAATTATTTTATTTATAGTTATTCCATTTTTGAGTTTTTTCATTGGAGGCCTAAACTGACTAAACATAAGTCACACCTAGGATATAACAACTATCCTAAACATAACGGTGCCCTCAGATTTCTGATCTATGCAACCATTTAATAGTTATTCCAATTTTTCAGGAAAACTGCTCATGCACGCTAATTAAAGCCTAAAAAAATTTCAACGGATCATTCTGGCCACTCAGGGCCTTAGAACGGCATGTTGTCAGATTTTGCAACCTCAAATTAATCCAAAATAATTTAAAAAACATTATATAGAATTTTAGGGTCTTTACATTTTCCCACCTTAGGGGCATTCTTCCTCGAAATCCAAAACAAAGGAAAATAAAAATAATTGGGGTTTTGAGCACAAATCTGAGCCTCCTGCTTTCATGTTCTCTCATGGAGGTTCTCGTGATGCACATAACTCAAACCAAAGGGATATTCAATACACAAAAGACTCTCCCCTGTAGATCCTTTATCAACACTGGAAAATCCATAAAAGTCACCCCATCGTCGATGCCCAACTCTCCCCACTCAATAACGTGCAATGGATCATGCACGTACCTCCTCAACTATGACTCATGGAAATAATTATGCACCTGGTGAATTTGTAGGAGAAGAGCTAGATGTTATTCCACCTCGCAAACTCTGATGAGGATCTGGAATGTTCTGATGAACCTCAGAGATAGATTTCCACCCCGACCAGACCTTAACAATCCTCTTCATGTTGAGACCCATATGAAGACATGATCTCCCTTCTCAGACTCTAAGGGTCTCCATATTTTAGCAGCATAAGACTTTTTTGAGCTGTGTGCAGTCTTTACATACTGACAAGTGAGGCATCATGATAGAAACGCTATCAGGACTTTCTCTATCCCTGGCCACTAGTACTGACATTGGAGGTCCTGGTATATCTTCACCGCTCCAGGATGTACCGTTAAAGGGGATGTATGGAACTCCCTCAACACCTCCTCCCAAAGCATCACTAATACCATGGTGCCCCCTCTGAAGAGAATGATGTGAACCCCACCTTCAGAAAACATTTCAAGAGACTGTCCTGAGGATAATTGAGCACATTGGGCCTCACAATCAATGTCCCCAAGCTATTCCTCCTGAACTCCTTGAAAAATTGGGGCAGATACAGTCATAGACTGGAGGTAATATACTTCATATTTATCCATGAAGGATATCTACAGCACGACTAGCTGCTCTGACACCTCACTCATGAGAGTTAGACCAGACCTTCTGCTGAGTGGGTCTGCTACAACGTTCCCCTTATAAGGAGTTTAGACTATCTCAAAGTCATAATCCTAGAAGATCTCTAGACATCATTGATATCTCAGGATAAAGTCCTTCTAGGGGAAGATATACTTAATACTCTTGTGATTAGAGTAAATAGTAAATGGTTCACCCATCTTGTAGTGTCTCCAAATCTTCAGCTCAAAAACTACTACTGCTAACTTCAGGTCATGGGTGGAAAAGTTCTTCTCATTCTATCTCAACTATCATGAGCCATTGACAATAAATTATTGCTCCTATATCTAGATAGAACTTAGTATGGTCCCCTATGCATCACATTAGACTAAATACTCTACACCCTCTCTTTGTAGCCTCAATATGGTCACGCTAATCATTCTTTGTCTCAGCTCCTGAAATCTCTACTAACATTTCTCCATTAATTGGAAAGCCTCCCCCTTTTTCGTATAATCTATAAAAGGTGATGCTAACCTGGAGAAGTCAGGTACAAATCACTAGTAGTATCCAGCCAAAGCATAAATCCCTCTCCCTTGGGGAAGGTAATCCTGGAAACATCTTTTGAAAAGATATCCCCACACTCTGCCACTACTATTGGGAACATAAAACTCAAAACCCCTACTACCATGAAGGTAAGGATGGACGAATCATGAGTGATCAGATGCACCCTCTTATGCATTATTTTATCATGTTCTTCCTGGGGTTCTTTTTTCACTGACCAAGGAAAACTTTATTCCAATGTTGTAGATATAATACATCCTTTTTTCCAAAAACATTCAATCTTAGTATGACTAGTGGATGTCCAGACCATACTCAAACTAATGTAAAAAGGCCTAGATGATGCCATTAAGAGGTTCCAACTAAAACTCTCCCTTTAAGGGTATGATCACACAATTAGCATAACTGTGATTATCGAGTCTCCTTCCAAAGGTATCTCCAGACGTAAGGGTGAAGTCATCAGTTTAACCAAAAACTATAGGTCTTTAACAATATTTGTATCAAGAATTAATGATTGGTACCTATGTATATTAATACAGTAGCATGTAGTAGACATAGAACATACCTCGAATCATTCCTGGATCCCTTAGGTCACACTCCTTGTCCGCATGCTACTACTTCCTTCCCCTGTCCTCCAGCTCCCTAAGCCTGGTAGAGACCATATATGTGGTGGTTGTTGTAACATGTAAAAATGTATACCACCTAATGCTGCTCTCTTATCTCAGCTTCCACATTTGGAACCTTGAAGATTCACATGTCCCTATAACTTCCTCTTCTTGAAACCTTTTACACACCTAAGTCTTTAAGACTAGCATATGTTTCTTGCATTCCCAATACTAACATTCACTGGTTGTATCCACTCAGCCAAAAAATCATTTGACCACAAAGGTTCTCTCTAGCACTATAACATAAGTAGGAAGGCATATTGGAATAGTGCTGGCTTGGATGTCCCTAAACGCACCTGGCTCGGAGGTCCGGGCCCTAAAGAACGAATAGTATGTATTCATTGAGTACCTTAGATGGTCAGTACACATCAATGAATACTCAAATGCCGACATGTCATCCTTCCGAATCATTAGATGATCTAGGGAACACTCACCCTTTAGATTTTTATAAAAAGTGACCCCCTTATATGAGGAATGTTCTGTGGCTTGTAAATAGAAAAGTCAACTTTTCGTAAGATTAGGGTATTCTAAACCCTTTCCTCAACCTGATGAGCCATGTAAGTTGCTCTATACTAGGACTGCCATCTAATCGAATGGTGCCCTGGCTATATGGAAACTCGGCCACCTACTAATTGTAGTCCTTAGCTTCTTGTGACTCGGGCTCGCCTCGGAACATGATGGGTATCTGATGATGAAACACGTGTAAGGCATTGAGCCTACATGTGTCCTCTACCAGTAACTCCGATTGTAACTTTTGACCAACAGGCAGTGATACAACTGGTACACTACCTGATGATACCATCTTAGGAAAAAGTCCATGTATAGAAGCCTCATCACCATGTGGTCCATTCTCAAGGTCACACAATGATAAAGACTAGCAGATATGATAAATATCTATTTTTATAGTGTCCCAACTAGTCGGTGAACTCTAGTCATATCCTCCATCTAGTCATCAGCTGCCTGAGGATCAATCTCGCCTCCAATCCTCAGAGGCCTCTACTACTCGAACTCATGCAACATGCTTAGTCGGCGTGCACTATCCATTGGTAGCATCTGTTTCTGATCCACACAGGATCTCTAGAATGCTAATCTATACATGATCACTCAGTGGTCCGTCATCATGTACTATGTTGGGAATCCTAGAAGTTTGTCTATGTGGTGACATCCTGATTAGGAAATGGTTCAACACAGTCAATATGTTATACCTAGTGACATGACTCCAAAGAAACCAATGAAAGACATTTCCAGATCACATGCAATCATTATTTTCGTGAAATGAGTCAGAAATCAGAATTTAGGGTCCTGGTGTATGGATACGCCGGCTGCCGCACCAACACTGGATTCCCCAACTTGAAAACCACACTCATAATACTTAACACTCTTGGCACATAGAAAATATCAGAGTCGTAGTTCTTTCGGTAGAACCGACTCCTCTGATACCACTATGTCACGACCCGTCCCCCGGGACCCATGCGGTGACTACCCCAAGCCTGCCTTCTTTAGGCTAGGGGCCGACGACTATTACCAGAAATTCATATCCCTAAAATAGGTAGATAATTCCTTTAAGCCTATACGAACACACAATCCAAGAGCACAAAAAGAAGCAACTACAACGTAAAATGCTGTAGTAAAAAGTTTACTGAAAGTAAAGGGGCCAAAATAAAAACCCAATTTGAATGTACATGTTGAACAAAAAGAGAAAAAAACTCCTGGAACATCCACCAAGGATTCTATTTGAAGGGTAGGTATAGCTCACAATCAATAGCCACAATGGCATGTTACATCAAATGTTCCACCTCTGAGCACCGTCCAGTACTGGCTCCCTCATCCTCGATCAATGTTGTCTATCGTCTGTACAAGACATACAACGGTGCAGATATAGCCTATGAATGGGTGAGTATAATAATACTCACTAGGGACACTAAGTCCCCCGATGGTCTCGCAGAGTTAAAAAAAAGGAAAATCCACAAAGCAATACCTCAATCTCAAATCAGGGAGTAGTCATCAACTCTACTGAGGTATATGCCCATACATATTACTAAGTTATCAAAAGATATGCATCTCATTCATGAGGAAAATTAAGACTCCACCTTTCAATCCACATTCACAATTGATCCATTAGAATTATTCCAAAAAGGTAACACCATGAAGGTACAATACCACAAAGGTAACACCACGAAGGTAATACCACGAAGGTAAAAGTACAACAAGGGTAACACCATGAAGGTAAAGTACCACAACGGTAACACAACAGAGGTAACCCCATCAAGGTAAAATTACCACAAATGTAACACCATGAAGGTAAATTACAGCAAATGTAAGGACTCAAATAACACTAGGTATATCACATAAGTATAGAAGTGCAGATGATTAGTCATAAATCTATATCATCTTATTCTGTTGAGAGGCTCAGCTGCTGACACACATACGATCGGTATGCACTGACCCACACAAGATTGTTGTACATGGAAACACAAAGTATATGACCCACACAAGATCATTATTTGATAAATCACATAGGATCACTGAGCGCTGACCCACACATGATCGATAGTTACCGACCCACACAGGATTGCTATTCATTTTTCACGTCACATATAGCCACAAGATTCCCACACTTAGCACGATTGATTTCGGGAAGATCTGATCCTCAAGCTATCAGTCATACATCAACTACCATGAATATCCGAGAAGAAATATCCCAAAGTACCACCATGTTGTAAGGGTTTCAACATGATAGACACTGCATCAATCAGATGCCCGATCTGTGAGATATGATCACTTTGGTAAAAAGGTCCCAGTTGGATAAAAGTTTGATCCAAATCAGGTCACACATAAAACTATGAAAAAACTCACATAGAGAATCTCAAAATTATTTCCTTTTCACTAGGGTCCTTATTCCACAGATGGCACATTAATCAAATGCCCGGTATATTAGTTACATCCCCTTCTATGAAACGGGGTGTGATCACACCTCTTTCCAACCTGGATCAGTCAGGTCCATTGGAATATACAAAATAGAAAACATCCAAAAAGGGGTCCCAAAACCATCGATGATGTGTCAAAATAACACATGGTTCGTCAGTTATGGGTGTTTCTTTATTCGTGTACTCGTTGGGTCTGGGATTGGTTCGACTCGGTCAGACTGGCCCAACGTAACAGGTCCCGAGGTCTACCTGACCCTACTCGTGTCTGACCCACTAAGGGTCAGCCATGTCTATAGGGTCCAGCCCATCGGGGTTAGCATGGTTGGATTCACGGGCTCGGGCCGCTGTTGGCTCGGTCCGCTGTGTAGGTCTTGCCCCACTCGCGCTGGCCCAGTATGCCGCTGGTCCAGCCTGCACCAGCTCGGTTCACCAAAAGGCAGATCGCCTTCTTCATTGGCCCTGTGGTTGTGAGGCCTTTTCGCCCAACCGGTTAGCATCTTCCCCACCACATTAACTAGTCATACAATCATCCTATGAGGTTTCGCCAACGCTGCCCAGTGCGGGTCGCGCCACACCCTCCTATCGTGGCCTACTGGCCATGGATGCATTTTACGGCAGTGCCTTCAGGCATCACCCTTTTCCCGCTCATGTCTGGTTTCTTTGGGCCTCCTCCGGACACCATCTTCTACCGCCGTCATAGCACACTGGTGGTTTCTTTTTTAGGTCACTAGACGTTCTCTGATGTCCGTTCTTGGTGTCGTCTGCACCTACGGCTCTCCCATGATGCCGTAGACATTTTTTGACCCACTATTTCAAGTGGCTGTCTATTTGAAAATTGTTTCATCAAATTTAACATCACAAACGAAAAGGTGGAGGTTCCTGGCCATTTTTGTTTGGCCTACGCCTTCCATGTTAAGGTGATAACAAGTGGGAGAGGATTTAATTCATCAAAGACACCTTCAAAATAACCCCCTACCTAGAAGAGTCATTCACTGATGTCGATAGATGGAACTCCTTCTTCATCGTCGTCGATTCGTGTTTCGGTGGCACTCATCATCACTCGCTGGAACTGGTCTCATCCTCCATGTGGTTGGTGTCGTGGTATATTTCCAGATCTTCTTCTCTTGGTGAAGTCATGCCAATACTCCTCCCCAAACATCATATAAATAGATGAGGGGGAACGTGAGCAATGCATGTTGAATTAATGGGGTTAAACTGATTAAAGAACCATCCTAATTCCAACAGTGCTATTATAAATAATTGATAAGTCAAGCCATTTAATGCATTGACACGTCGTTGGTCCCACCACTGCCACTTGTCTATTGGAGGAAAAGAAAGAAATGAAATGAAATAACTTTGTTATTTTATTATTCTTTTAAATGTCCAAAATCTAAATTTTTCTCCCGACCATCTTCGGTCGATGTGAAGTCTACATTATGAAAATCCTGGCTTTGTGGATTCAACAGTTCCCTAATATTTTTAATCTGAGCACAGGTTCAAATGTTAGAAAATTCCACTCATTCATTTATAGAATGTACCTTAAAACAAGTTCAATAAATCGTTAACATTCACCCTCGACATGCACCGGTCAAGGTTAGGCTCTGCCTAAGGGGAACACACTCCCAACAAACTCAATGGTACTCTCGGATTTTCAACCTGAGTTACCATTTAGAAGTTATGGATTTTAATAATAAAATAATTGTTAATTATTTTCTTCACATCCAAAAACAAACTTCCATAGTTGTCCCACACTGGTCTAGGTTAGTATCTTCCTAAAGAAAGTATACCCTCACGAGCTTACAAGTGGTATCATATTTTTAATCTGAGTTACCATTTGTGAGTTATAAGCATATGAAAAATAAAATAACTTTATTTAATTATTTTATTTAATGTTATTCCATTTTAGGGTTTTCTCATGATAGGCATGCGCTGACTATACTTAAGTCTCATCTAGGGTAAACCCACTATCCTGAACACAATAGTGCCCTCAAATTTCTGCTCTGGGCACACGTTTAATAGTTATTCCACATTTTTTGGAAAACTACTCATGATTTCTAATTAAATCTTAACAAAAAATTTCACAGATCAATTTGGGAGCTCTGGGCCTCAGAATCACATGTCATTAGATTTCAAAACCTCAAAAAAATCCAACAAAATTTAAAAAAAATCATATGGAATTTTTGTGTTTTTGCACTTTGGTAAAAAAAATTGAAAAGCCTTTAAAATACAATATATAATAACCTACTGAAACCAATAATATTCATATCTAAAAGACACTGCTTGAATCACAAACTAATAATATATACTTCAACTTCTTTTAATTGACTGAGAATCCATGTTCTGAAACCAATTTTTCTAAGATCATCACTACATGAATCTAGAATTCACATTTCAATAACATATCATTAAAATGTATATTTATCATGATTCCATAAAAAATATTCATATAATTATCATGATCCTCATATTTCTAATAAATTAAGATATCATCGACCAATACTAAAACAATAGTATCAAGATAATAATGAAATATTCAATTATTAAAATCCATAAAAACTACTGGCTTTTTAGTGTGTCCAAACAACATCATAACGTATTTTAACTGACCATACCTACTCCTAAACACGGTCTTCAGAATATCTAACTCTTCAAATCTAAGAAAATGATAGAAAAAATAAATATTGTTCATTGAGAAATTTTTTATCCCTTTAACTAATAAAACATGTTATAAATATGGGGAAAATAAAACTTATTCTTAACAATTGCAAAATTATGATTCTAGTAATCAATATAAAGATTATGTTTCTATAAAAAATAAATTAAAAATGTATAAAATATTCCAAATGTGATACAATAACATGAATAAAACCATCTGGCCTTAAATTCTCCAATTGAATATTAAACTCTTCAAAATCATCTTATGTCGTCTGATATAAAATAATAATGATAGGATGAGTTCCAGGAACAAGGTCGATAGAAATATACACTTCTATTTTTATTGTAAAATTAGAGAATACATCACAGAATAGTTTAGGAACATCCCTGAACACCAAAGGATGATCATAACTAGAGAACTCATCCCCACACTCAATAAAAAAAGTACTTATAAACCTTTTTTGTTCTAGAAAAAGTGGTCATGTCTAGATAGACCATGCATCCCAATCAACATGAAAAAACTAGATATTACCATAATGGGTAGTAAATGATACCCAGAGATGATATAAATACACCTAGATGGAATTGGAAACAAAACAATATATACAAATGATAAATTAAAATAGTTCCTAGCCATGAAATATAAAATACCATACTATCTCAACATTAGAGATCCAGAAAGAACACATAGGGCATCAAAAAACTTTATCTTTTTTTTCTTCACAATAGGCATTGACTACTATATATTGAGCATCATGAGTTATATTATAAGATTAAAAATATCTAAAAAATGGTTCATTATAATGGAATGAGAGGAATAACTATCAAATAGTGTTGTATATAAATATAATGAAATAAATAACATAACTCTCTCAATCAATTGTAATGTGACAAATTCAACTAGAAACCCTTATAATGTATGAAACATCTTCAATATAGAGGAATATGAAAATATATCCATATACTTGGAATATTTTGATAGCACCATTGTTCCCTTTAGATATGAATGACCAGGTCCATGAATTGGTGTAGACATACCCTAATAAAATATCTGAAAATAACCTAGGTGGCCATAAGAACATTAGGTCTCCAATAGTGTAGAATAATATCACATAGTGTGATAGGTTATTAAAAACTCATAAACAGATAGTGGAATGTTTTTATATATACTATATGGTGTGAAGGAAGCATCTTTATGGGGGATACAACTAAATCCTCTACCATTCTCATACCAAATATTCTTCCTTACCTGTTACCCCCAAAATTTTCCCTTGGATGAAGGAGGAAGTCTAACCAAAATGTAATTTCCCTATATTTCCATTTAATCCATCATATTACTATCTCTTAACTCTATATAGGTGACAAGATTATTCATGAATACAAAATAATGAATTTTTGGTCACAAAACGAAATGGAATATATGATTCTTCAACTTTTCAATTTTCACAAACTTGGTAGAAAAACAAAATAAATAATAAAATGGAATAGATTAATCTATTACTAAAAAATATCCCTTTTTAATGGAGAGAAACTCTATATAATTTTATATAGTAATGTATTCCAAGAAGAACTACTAAAATTTAAAATTCATTAAAGTATTCATGCTCCAATACCTAATTTATCTTTTCTAGGACCACTATATCCCACCACCTCGTTAATTGGTCTCCCTATCTTGAAATTTGAACACTTTACCTTAACTAATTCAAGAGACTCTAGAAGTCAAAAATATAATCAATATAGTCCAACTACTCCTATAATTTCTATGGTTCAATTTTCATGTAAAACGATGGAGGCTTTTGGAAGATAAATTAATGGACTAAATCATTTCGGATTTCAACTCCGAGTTGTTTTCCCTATCTTGATATTGATCAAGAGGTATGTGTTGGTGTACTACATGATCTTCCCAAACTATAGCCTGAAAAAAGTACTAATAAATAATAGTTTTCCATCATAGAGAATCATCTATAGTTCCCACTAGGGAATCATGAGGTAGTATTCTAGTGGGACTAGTACTACATCAAGAAGTTAAACAGACCATTAGACAATAATGAAATATTAGATTGAATTTGGAGAATGAAATTAAACAAATGAGATAAATTCAAAACTCAAAATATGAGGCACATGTCCCATCATCTTGTGGTAACATAAGGCTCTTAATGTTGAGATTTGATAAGGCACCTGATAACAACATACCACTTATGTCCTCAAAATCCTACCTCCAATCAACCAAATATCATAATATATGGATATTTGAGCACAAACCACCATATCATACCAATTTTTCATGAACCAGCATAGAATACACATTATTATAGGTTCATAAGCAATTAAAATCATTTCCTAAGGGTTCTTATAATCCCCATGAGCTGGTGACAAGCACCCATGAAACAAAAAATAATAATATTTGGGATTGATTTCATCCAACCAGATTGAAAAACTAGCCTGGAATATATATATATATATATATATAATAAAATACATAACATAATAATATGGGAAAATATAAAAATAAAAACAATTATAGGGATATATAAAAGAAATTTTTTCCAAAATCCATGCTTATTATCCAATAACAACCGATGTAAAAAGATGATAAACATCATATCCATGTTCCAAGTTAAAAAAATCTAGAAAGATCACCACACAAAATGTATCCTAGGTAACCATGATTACCACATCCTTATTATGAAAAATTCAAATTTCCTTCATCATAAAAATAATGGTCTACATACACCCATTGAAATGTTATGGGTGTGGGAAAACAAGCCCGGTGGGTTTATTACATGTTTTACATATGTAATCTTTGTAAAATAATCTAAATATAATCATTTTAAAATAAAAAAATTCATTACATATGATATTAAAAAATAAAAACATGGGAATTAACCCTTTTTAGTGGTTATTAAATAAAATTATATAAAATTGTTTCAATAATATTATAAAAAACCATTTATAATTTTTAAAGAATGAATCAAATGCCACATCAAAGCAAAGAACAATAGACAATTCCTCAAAGATAACATAGGTTTGAGCTAGCTAGGTTTTTTATACAATGATAAATCATATCTTTTATGAATTAAACATGACCCTTACACTCCAAAAGATGTTCAAAGGAATACCCTGATGTGTTATTCTACCATATGATGTTATATAAACCAATACCCAACATGCCTTCCAAACGACTAAAGGAATATCCAAATGGGTAATTCAAACTAATAATCATGCATAAAGCTCCATTCATAACTCCAACAAAACTACCACCAATATACCATATACTAAACATTTAAAATCAAATTTCAAGGTTATTTAACATTTTAAAAATCCATCCAAAAATATTTTTCTCACCAAATCCATGATTTAAAATTTAATTTATCAAATTAAACCAATGATGCTTTGAAATCGAACTTTATTTATCAAATACAATAGAGGAAATACATTTCACATAAAAACCATCAAATAAATATTTCACTAAATTAGAGATCATTTCATTAATAATTTATAAATCTTGTTTAGAAATGGGAAGGGATGAATAGATCATAAAACAAAGATTTATATGAAACCACCCAACTCAAACACTTTGTATTCCAATAATTCCATGGGATCTACACACAAAAGGAGAACTAAGGGATCTAAAAAATGGGATAGAATACTAAATCATGAATTCATAATTAATAATATCCAATAAATAAATTTTTATAAAAAATTAAATAAGATGAATAACTTACAATAATGATTGTCAAAGAACTCATAATGATAAATTAAGATCTGAAAACTAGTTCATGATTCTATATTGGATTAATAATAAATGTAACATACCAGGTAAAAAAAGAATAATAGATTTTCATATTTATTATTTATGAATTAAATATTAATTTTACTTTAAAGGAGTTTCTATGTTCGATGGTGTACCCGATACGCAACAACGAGTTTCTTTAAAATCTTACGTTTCACACTAGTAATATAAGAATATTATTTTAAATGATAGTTAACACATAACCGTTGTATTGGAAGGAATGAATAGAAATAACTAAAATATTATTATATTTGTTTGTTAAATGTTTTTTCATTTATCCAATAAAAGATAAAGTCTTAAAATAAGTAATGAATTCAATTTTAGGCATATATATACTCTAATATTCCCTAAAAGATCGATTTGTCGCCTTTTGATGGAAAAACCTCATTAAAAATAGTTTTGGTCACTATTATAAATTATATTGTACCAAATAAAATCCTTATTTAGAATCATGAAATCAAAATTTACTTTGTGTATTTTTTGTTATTTTTCCGATGAAGTTCATTTTTAAGGAATAAGTGAAAAATGTTGTATTTTAATTCAAAACCTAATTTTAATATAATTTATTTATATGATTAGATTATATTTTGAATTGGTTTTAAAGTGAAATTAGAATATATTTTTTCCATTTAATACAATTTTGGTCATTGGAATTAATTTCAATTTGAAATTGGACTTAAACTAGTGTGAATCTTTTGATATATATTGTTTTTTAGAAACACGCTATTTGTTTGGAAAAAAAGAATTAATTATGAAATTAATTAATGAAAATTATATGTTTTGAATTTGGTAAAATAGAGATAATTTTTAATTTGGAATAAAAAATATAGCTTAGGGTGAATTTTTGGTATTTTTCTGAAAAACTTCAATTGTTGATGAATAGTGAAACCACAAAGTGGTAGTTAAAAAAAACTGAATTTTTCATTTAAATGAAAATTCACTACATATGTGAATTGAATTTAAAAAATCCAACATACATGGTTGTAATTACTAATTAAAATGTGGTTCAATGGGATGAAAATAATTTTTGGTGGATATTAACTTTTGAGTTTTATTAATCTCAATTAGAGGTAATTAGTGAAATTTAAGGTAAGAATAATGTTTTAATAATATGAAATTACCTTGGAACATGTACTACTATTATTTTATGAGTCTTGGCCAACCAATAAAATTCATGGGTCAACTTGGGGACCCCATGGAGATACTAGGGTAAGAAAATGACCTTAATAACTTTTTATTTAAAGTTAAAATAAAAATGTCAAATACATGTATTGTTTTACTAAAAAAGATTTTACCTGGGGTTTTATATGTTATATTTTTGACTATATATATTAATTATAAATATGAAAATATTTCCTACATAATGGTAATTTTTTTATAATTTTTAGACATCATATAAAAAAATTTATTTTTGACACCATAATGATGCAACAATTACCTCATTAATGAATGATTTAAATAAAATGAAACTATAAGGTAAAATATATGACTTAAACTTGTATAAAACAAATTGGATGGGTGGATTTAGAACCCTTATCACCTTATACTTGAAATATATCATTTTGGGACCTTTAAAATCCAAAAATCATTTCATAATAAAGTAACATTTCATCCAAACTCTACTCAAATAATCCCCAATATCCCTCTATTCATCCTAGAGGCCTTAAATTAGGCATAAATCTCTTCAAGAAACAATTATTTTTTCAAACCAAAGGGAGTTACCTGATTTAAAGGTGATGTCTTCTCTTATGTTCTTTTGTTTTATTTTGCTTCTCCAACCACATAAACTATATTTATTCCAATATTTAATAAAAAATCCATTGTATTAAATATAATAGGATTTTTTTATGAGAAGGATTCAAGCAACACTTACACACACCTCCATCTAATGGTTAAAGATCATACTGTTTCTGTGGATGGTGAATTACTGCCACATGAGATGATGATTGTTCAATATTCTCTTAACACCTTTAATGGTGGCCATTAAGATGTCAATGTATTTATATATGATATATATTATGTTTATTTTTTCCTTATGATTTGGTATTTTTTATTTATGGCATACCTTTATGGTTTCCATAATGGATAAACGCGATAATTTCATTTATGGAAGTGCGGACTACCGCCCCCTCAAAGTGATTTCAATCGTTAATTCCATATGTGGGATGTACAAAGGATGGAGTTAATAATATTATATATGATATTATACTAGAATTATAATGTACCTTTATATCATTGTGATTTCATTCCATTAAATATGAAATAATAATGAAAGTAGCGTTCATGCGTACGTACGACTTACCGTCTCCATGAATGGTGCATTTCATTTCTTACCACTAAATGTTATGTACTATTATAAATACATGTATATGATAGAAATATATGATATATATGATATCCAAATCATTAATATCATTCTGGATATAATGAAACTTTGACCATAGGAACAACATGTAATTATAAGAAGTCCATTTTTGACTCAAGTACCAAATATCGACAAAATGAACATTATTAACTTAAATGATTAAATAATGTTTATAACATGGTAATAAGTGATATAAAAAGAATAATAAAATTTAAAAAGTTCTTAATCAAGTATAAATTAACTTTAGTTTATTATTTAGGAGATTAAAGAATGATCGAGTCACGTCAGACATGAGGTAAGGGACTTCGTCTCAATCTCCTTTCATTGAGGCATATTTAGTTCTAATACAAGAATTTATTTTATACGCTATATAAACACCCTTAACATTTCAAATGGAATCTTTTTCAATGAACTGTTTTACTAAAAGAAAAAAAGGAATGTTTCTTTTACCGTAAGCTGTGAAAATGACCTTTTCTGCCACCATGAGTATTATTTTATCTTTGGCTTCCTCAACAAGCCATAATGTTTTTAAAAGTAAATAAATACCATATACTATTTTATATATTCTGGTATTGAAAATGGTTTCGATAATGTATTCGTTATGTCAAGGTATTTAAGTGATATATTGTGATTGAAATGTGGAAATGTCTTCTTTCCTTTATAATTGTTTTATGTGTTATGATTTTATAATGGTACTGGGACATTTGACGGGTGGTTATGTTTTAAAACAAATGACAGGTGGTGCCATGAATTCCATGATGGGTGGTTATGTTATAACCTCCAATAAGTTGGGTATGAAAGTCAGTTGTATGGCTATTACATTTAGTGATAAGTGTGGAAGTCGACCGTATAGTTATTCCATTTAAGTATGTTTATGTCCCAAGTTACCTTTATATGTTATGTGTTCTTTATATGGGTTTTATGGTAATCTTTCGGTTAAAAAAGGTTATGTAATGATCTTTTATTTTTTGAAGAGTATTTACAACTTAATAATGGTGAAAAGTATTACTTATGTTAATGTATACAAGGTTTAATTGTTGTTTTAAAAAACTTACAGTTTTCATTCCTTGTGTATCCCTTACTGAGCTTTTTATGCTCATCCCAAGTTATTGAAATGTTTTTCATAGGACATAATGTATAATAGGGTCAAGGATGGGATTAAAGAGAAGTCATGCTATCTTAAACATGAAACTAGACATGACTCTTTTTTTTAAGAGTTCATTTTTTGTAAAAAAATGGAAACTGTGTAGAAGTGTCTACTTTGTAATATTTTGAGATGTAATTGTTATGTCCTAATTCTCTAAAAATCTAAACCTAAAAGATAATCAATGTAAATTATTCATTTAATTCAATATTAAATAATGTTTTAAGGTTGGGTCTTATAGTTTGTATTAGATGTCAGTTTAGAAAACTTTAGAAGTTAGGGTATTGTTAAATAAAGGTCCATAAATTAATTTATGGTAATATTGAAATGATATAGCATTTACAGATTTCCATGTTGCATCACCTAAGATATTTCTGTGTTAATAATGGTTTTTTTGTTGAGGAAATAGAACAACTTTTCTGGGAAGGCATATAGAGGGAAATGACCTTTCAAATTAGTATCCTAAGATGGTCAAGAATCAGAACTAAACAATTTGTTGTAGTGATGGCTCACTTGACTCTGGTGAAAAATGTTGGTTGTTTTTATTGATGACATTTTAGATTATTTAAAACGTAAAGAGGAGATTGGAATTCATTTATGGGTTGTCTTGAAAACTATAAAAGAAATGAAATTATTTGTGAAATTCAGCAAGTGTGGGTTTTTGTTACAACAAATTTCTTTCCTTGGTCACATTGTTTACAAAAATAGCATAATTGTTGATCATACTAAAACAAAAGTTGCTGAAGAATGGACAAGACCAACAAATATAACCAAGTTATGTAGTTTTCATGGTTTATAGGTTATTACCAGAGTTTTGTTGAAAAAGTTTCATGGTTATCTAGTCCAATGACTAAGTTATCTAGAAAAGGTGTTAAGTTCATTTGGACAAAAGAATGTGATGATTGTTTTCAATAATTGAAATGAATATTGGTGAATGCTCCAGTTTTGGAACTTCCTTCCAGAAATGGTGAGTTTTTTATCTATAGTGATGCTTCATTGAAAGGACTTGGTTGTGTTTTTATGCAGAATGATCAGGTAATTGCTTATGCTTCACGTGAGTTGAAAACTCATGAGTTAAAATACCCTACACATGATTTAGAATTAGATGCTGTTGTTTTTGCTCTAACAATTTGGAAGAATCATTTGTATGGAGTAAAGTGTGAAATATATGCCTATCACAAAAGTTTAAAGTATATATTCACACAGAAAGAATTGAACATGAGATAGAGGAGATGGATGAAATTAATCAAGGATTACGATTGTACAATTAATTACCATCCGGGAAAAGAAAATAAAGTTCCTGATGCTTTGAGTCGAAAATGAAATGCTTCATTAACCATGATACATTTGGAATGAGATCCTTTGGTTTTTGATTTGATGAACTTTGGAATAAAATTTGTTGGTGTAGGAAGTTCTTCTATTTTGTTTCAGGTGTTAGTGAGATCATCTCAATCAGACAGAATTAAGTAGGCGCTGAAGAAAGACAGTGGGTTGTAGAAAAAGGTAGATCTGGTTCAGATGAGTAAGTTTCCATAATTTATCATTGATAATTATTGTGTTTTGAGGTTTGGGAAGAGATTATGTGTGCCTTGTGATTCATAGTTGAAGAATGAGTTGTTATGTGAGGCTCATAGTTCCCTGTTTTTAGTTCATCCAGGCAGTACTAAGATGTATAGAGATATTTGAGAGTATTACTGGGGGAATGCAATGAAATGGGATATTGGTGATTTTACTATGAAGTGTTTGACTTGTCAACAGGTTGAAGTAGAGTGGAAATTACTGAAAGGGATGCTTCAGCCTTTACCAGTGCCAGAGTGGAAATGGGAGAATATATCTATGGACTTCGTTGTGGGATTGTCGAAAACACCTCATGGTAATAATTCAATCTAGGTTATTGTTGATCTCTTGACTAAATCTACTAATTTACTTTCTATATGAGATAATTTTTCACTAGATCAACTTTCTCATTTGTATCGTAAAGAGATAGTCAGGTTACATGGATTTCCCCTCTCCATTTTATATGATCGTGATCCCAGGTTTACTTCTATCTTTTGGAAAGCCCTTCAGAAGTCATTGGGTACTGAATTAAATTTTAGTACAACATTTCATCCTCAATAAGATGGGCAGTTAGAATGAAAAATTCAGACTTTAGAGGATATTCTACGTGCTTTTTTGATGTATTATCATTGAATTTGGGCCTTATATATTTCTTTGGTTGAGTTTTCTTATAATAACAGTTTTTATTTTAGTATACAGATGGATCCGTTTGAGGAAATATATGGTAAACAAAGTCAAACTCCAGATTTTTGGGATGAAGTAGGGGAAAGGAATCTGATGGGACTAGAATTGGTAGAAGAGATGGCAGAAAAAGTTCAATTGATTCAAAAGCACTTGAGAATAACTTAGAACAGGCTGAAAAGTTATGGGGATAACCAGAGGAAGGATCTATCTTTTGAGGTAGGTGATCATGTTTTTTTTCTAAGTTTTTCCATGGAAAAGTGTGATGCGTTTTAAAAAGAAGGGAAAGTTGAGTCCGAGGATCATTGAACCTCATGAAATCCTGGAGAAAGTGGGACCAGTTGCATACAATGTGGACTTACCTCTAAGTCTGTCCCATGTACATAATGTTTTTCATGTTTTGATGTTGAGAAATTATATTTGAGATCCATCTCATGTTTTGAGCTCTGAGGTACTTTAGTTGGAAGAGAATATCTCTTATGAAGAACAACCAGTCTAGATTCTTGACCGTAGAGAGAAAGTGTTGCGGAATAAGGTAATTTATCAGGTGAAGGTTTTATAGAAAAACCATATGGTTGAAGAGGCAATGTGGGAATATGAAAATTCTATGAGGGATAAATACCCCCACTTATTTTGATAAGTGAATAAAATTACGGGGACACAATTCCCAAAAGATGGGAGGGATGTAACATCCAATGTAAATAAAGAATAAGACATTTTCATATTTATTAATATTTCAGAATTGAATATTAATTTTAAATTAAAGGTGTTTCTATGTTCAATAGCATACCTGATACGCAACAACAAGTTTCTTTGAAATCTTATGTTGCACATGAGTAATATAATAATATTATTTTAAATGGTAGTTATCACATAGCCGTTGTATTGGCGGGAATGAATAAATATAACTAAAATACGATTATATATGTTAATTTTTTTACATTTATCCAATAAAAGATAGAGTCTTAAATTAAGTAATGAATTAAATTTTTGGCATAGATATTCTAATATTCACTAAAAGGTCGATTTATCGCCTTTTGATGGTGAACCCTCATTAAAAATAGTTTTGGACACTATTAAAAATTCTATTGGACCAAATAAAATCCTTCTTTAGAATTGGGACATTAAAATGTACTTTGTGTATGTTTTTGTTATTTTTCTGATAAAGTTCATTTTTAATGAATAAGTGAAAAATGTTGTATTTTAATTCAAACCCTCATTTTAAAATAATTTATTTATATGATTAGATTATATTTTGAATTAGTTTTAAAGTGAAATTAGAATATATTTTTACCATTTAATCCAATGGTTGCCATTGGAATTAATTTTACTTTGAAATTGGACTTAAACTAGTGTCAATCTTTTGATATGTATTGTTTCTTAAAAACATGCTATTTGTTTTGACAACGGGAATTAATTATGAAATTAATTAATGAAAATTATAAGTTTTAAATTTGGTAAAATAGATATCATTTTTGAATTTGGAAGATCAAATATAGCTTAGGGTGAATATTTGGTATTTTTCTGAAAAACATCAATTTTTGATGAATAGTAAAACCACTAAGTGGTAGTTAAAAAAATAGAATTTTTCGTTTAAATGAAACTTTACCACATATGTGAATTGAATTTCAAAATTTTGACATCCATGGTTTTCATTAGTAAGTAAAATTTTGTTCAATGGGATGAAAATAATTTTTGGTGAATAGTAACTTTTGAGTGTTATTAATCGTGATTAGAGGTAATTAGTGTAATTTATGGTAAAAATAGTGTTTTAATAATATGAAATTACCTTTACACATGTACTAAACTTATTGGATGAGTCATGGGAGACCAAGAAAATCCATGGGTCACCTTGGGGACCCCATGGAGCTACTTGGGTAAGAAAATGAAAATAATAACTTTTTATTTAAAGTTAAATTAAAAATGTCACAAACATATATTGTCTTACTAAAAAAAAATTTACATGGAGTTATATAAGTTATATTTTTGACAATAAATATTCATTAGAAATATAAAAATATTTCATATATCATGATAATTGTTTTATTATTTTTAGACATCAAATAAATAAATTTATTTATGACATCATGATAATGCAGCAATTACCTCATTATTGAATGATTTAAATAAAATGAAAAGATAAGGTAAAATATAAGACTTAAACTTGTCTAAAACCTATTGTATGGGTGTATTTAGAACCCTTATCACTTTATCCTCTAAATATATCATTGTGGGACCTTTAAAATCTGAAAATCATTTCATAATAAAGTAACATTTCATGACCTTCCAAGAGTGCCCCTCCTCCCTCTTATAAAAGTCCCCCACCTCTACTCCCTTACCCAAACATCTTAAGCCCTTGGATCATCCAAAATCTACTCAAATAAGCTTCCCATATCTCTCTATTTTTCCTATAAGCCGTACCTTAGGCTGAAATTACTTCAGGAAACCCTTTTGGTTCAAACCAAGGGGAGTTACCCGATTTAAAGGTAATGCCATCTCTTATGTTCTTTTGTTTTATTATGCTTCTCCAACCCCCTAAACTCTTTTTATTCCTTTCTTTTGTAACAAAATAGTATAATAAATATACTATGATGTAGTTATGAGAATTATTCTAGCTACACTTACAGACACCTCCTTCTAATGTTTAAAGAACATACTGTTTCCGTGGATGGCGAATTACTGCCTCACGAAACGATGATTGTTCAATATACTCTTAACACCTTTATGGTGGCCATTAAGATGTAAATGTATTTATATATTATATATATTTTGTTTATGTTTTCCTTATGCTTCTGTATTTTTCATTTATGTCATATCTTTATGGTTTCAATAATGGATAAACGCGATAATTTCATTTAGGGAAGTGCGGACTACCGCCCCCTTAAAGTGAGTTGAATCGTTAATGCCACATGTGGGACCTATAAATGATGGAGTTAATAATATTATATATTATATTATACTGGAATTATAATATACCTTTATATCATTGTGATTTCATTCCATTAAATATGAAATAGAATTGAAAGTAGCGTTCATGCGTACGTATGACTTACTGTCTCCATGAACGATGCCTTTCATTTCATACCACTAAATGTTATGTACTATTATAAATACATGTATATGATGGATATATATGATATGCAAACCATGAATATCATTCTGGATATAATTATCCTTTTACCACATGATAAACATGTAATTATAAGAAGTCCATTTTTTACTCAAGTACCAAATATCGACAAAACGAACATTATTAACTTAAATTATTACATAATGTTTATAACATGGTAATAAGTGATTTAAAAGGAATAATAAACCTGAAAATTTTTCTTAAGAAAGTATAAATTAACTTTATTTTATTATTCAGGAGATTGAAGAATGATCAAGTCAAGTCGGACATGAGGTAAGGGACTTCGTGTAAATCTCCTTTCATTGAGGCATATTTTTTTCTAATACAAGACTTTCTTTTATATGCTGTATAAACACCCTTGAAATTTCAAAGGGAATATTTTTCTACGAAGTGTTTTAATAAATGACAAAAAGTAATGTTTCTTTTAACGTAAGCGATGACAATTACCTTTTCTGCCACCATGAGTATTATTTGATCTTTGGCTTCCTCAACAAGTCATAATGTTTTTAAAAGTAAATAAATACCATATACTCTTTTATCTATTTTGGTATTGAAAATGGTTTTTATAATGGATTTGTTATGTCAATATATTTAAGTAATATATTGTGATTGAAATGTGGAAATCTCTTCTTTCCTTCATTATTGTTTTATTTGTCATGATATTATAATGGTACGTGGACATTTGACGAGTGGTTACGTGATAAAACAAATGAATGGTGGTGCCATGAATACGAGGACGGGTGGTTACGTTATAACCTTCAATGCATTGGTTATGGAAGTCGGACGCATGGCTATTACATTTAGTGATATGTGTGGAACTCGACCGTATGGTTATTACATTTATGTATGCTTATGTCCCAAGTTACATTGATATGTTATGTGTTCTTTATATGGATTTTATGGTAATATTTTGGTTAAGAAATGGTAAGTAATGATCTTTTATTTAGTGAAGAGTATTTAATACTTTATAAAGGTGAAAAGTATTACTTATGTTGATGTATTCATGGTTTACTAGTTGTTTTCAAAAACTAACAGTTTTCATTCCATGTGTATCCCTTACTGAGCTTTTTATGCTCATCCCAAGTTATTGAAATGTTTTTCACAGAACATAATGTAGAATAGGGTCAAGGATGGGATCACAGAAATGTCATGTTGTCTTAAACATGGAACTAGACATGACTCTTTTTCTCAGAAGTTCATGTTTTGTAAAAAAATGGAAACTGTGCAGAAGTGATTACTTTGTAATCTTCTGAGATGTAATAGTTATGTCCTAATTCTATAAAACTCTAAACCTGAAAAGATCCTCATTACCAATTATTAATTTAATTCATGATTAAGTAATGTTTTAAGGCTGGGTCCTTATAATAAATCTAGTTTTATCATCACACAACCCCTAGATATGATACAATAGCTTTTATCTAGGGGTTTTAGAAAAAATAGTGGATCTTAAAGAAAAAAAATGAAGAAGAATAATATAGACAAACATTGAGAAATATATATCCACTACCAAAGGATCAACTAAAATTGATTACCAATAATAATTTAATCTCCAAAATTTACAATAGGGGTCACTTAAGTCAAGAACCTATTACTATGAAATAATAATGATTTAAATCGTAAGTGTATTGATTTTTTAAACAATTATTCAAATTAATTAAAACACAAGGAATGGTTTGGCCTCATGGTTTCAAAAATCATATGCTAATGTTTCTCCACATTCTGGGATATCCAAGAGTTTCTACTTTTAGATGCACTTTTCTCATAAATGTTTTGACAACCATGTAAATTTCTTCCATCCCATGTTGTAAAATTTGGGGAGAAGGTCACACTGTTTGGACAAACTATTCAAACTCCTCTATAGCTCCCAAAAATGTTTCATGGTTTCCTCATATGACCTACATGGGTTTATTTAACCATATTCCTAACATTTCATAGGCCCAAAAAATTTAAAACACTCAAACTTTCATCATCACTAATAAATTAGTATGATAAATCTAGAATAGAAAATAACTAAAACACAGATCATTTAATCAATAACTTGATCATAATATAGAAGTGATAAATAATGTTCAAATAATTACATATACTTAACCACATTAACTTGAATCATGTACAAGGATATTATATCTAGTTTAATAATCACATTGAAATCAATTAAGAATCTCATAATGAGGTAATACATAATTAGATGAATCTAAAACAAACTATCAAGACCTTTCACAAGATAATTTAAAATAAAGGGTAAAAACTAATTAAATTTTGTAATAAATTTCTCTCATTATACCAAATGATGAATCGAGGGGATATGTAATTTTGGGCCCCACCCATCACATAATATGTCCAATTGATTCCTCATATGAAAGTTTTTGAGAATAATTAATAAAGAAATTTGGATCGGAAAACTTTCATAAAAATGTTAATACATTCCCCAATCAATAAACATAATCATAAACCATTCATAATAATATGGTGAATGTTATCAAAATAGTACATCCTAGTCAACAAAAAAAAATCTAGATAAATTATCATTATGGAATAATTATATCATATTTCCAATGGATCATATGTTAATATGAGGGTTTCTCCATTGATTAATAGAAATACCATAAAATTTCCATAAAAACTATCATGAGTAAAATATCCATTTCATTTTGAAAATCAAATCTTAAAAAAAATATTTAAATAAACATTTTTATATAACATTTCATTGAAAATAACCGTGAAAAAAAAATTAATATTATTTATAACATTGATCATTCATGAAGAAATGAATTTTATTTTCATGTCATATACATTAAAACAAGCATTCCTTTCAAATTTTTGGTAAAATCCAAATGGGAATTGTATGAAAAATGAAAAAAATTCTCATTTAAAAAATTAAAAATTCAAACACTGGTAAAAATATATTTAATAAATAGTTTTTATAATTTTTCAAACATATTAGAGTTTTTTTAGACACCAAGTTTTTGGATTGAAAATTATTTTTGATCGAAAAGATTAATTTAGTTTAATTTTTCATAAAAACATTTTCATAATAATTTTAACATAAAAAGAGATTAAAATATTAATATAAAATTAAAATTTCACGAATAAATATATTATAACTAAATTATTGAGTTTATTTAGGGATATATCATGATATTTTTTCATCATAAATTTAATATTAATGAATCCCGGAAAGCGAGAATATTGTAAAATAAACGCCTACCATTGTGGTAAATTTTGTATCGTTAGAACCATGAATGAAGTAAAATCAGATGAAATGATAAATACCATAAATATAAAGTGATTAATGTTATAATATATCAAAAGGTTAAGAATATACAATACATATAATAATTATGTAGTGAATTTGTCATACATCTCACAGAAGTTAAAGTGGGGTGTAAAAACCATTACCTCAAATCTAAGTTCATTAGTATGTGTATTTAACTCATGTAAAATATATATAAATTAATTATATATATATATATATATATATATATTAAATAGACATATATATAAATTTCAAACTATATATTATTTAATTATTATCTTTTATGACCCATTTGTCAATAATTCTTTGTTAAAGTTACAGTTTTGGGTGATAATTGTTTTGTTTTTCATCTATGTTTTAGTTTAGTAATTACAGTAATCTTACTCTAATGATGGATAGATATTATAATAATTTAAAAGATGATATAAATAACTTACATAATAATTAAATATTTATTTATATTAATTGATAAATTTTAAAGACATAATATCCATTACACCATTCATGGAGTTGTAAGTACGTGTTAATATTGTTACCAGTTTCTCAATGGTTTGAAATAAAGGAAAATAAATGCTAAGTAATCATTACACGATTATAAAAATTAAAAACATATAATTTATATTAATAAAATGCATCCTTGTTATCATCTTTGTAAAAATAAAATGAAAAACATTTCAAATCGCTACATGGAGGCGGTAGTCGGCACGTATGCTCGAGTGATGTTATTATTTTCCAAAGTATTGAAAGGTAATAATTTAGATGTGATATTATATTTATAGAATTTTTAAATTTTATAAATATCACCTATATTGATAACATTATCATTACCACCATCCATGTTAATCATAAGTGAAAAATGAATCACACCGCTTCGTTAGGCGGTAGTTCGTCATACACACAAGCGACGTTATCATATTCGAAACGAATTTAAAGGTATGAAGGTATATCTGATATAATATTAAAACATGTTTAATAATGTCAATTATATAATCTAAATATTCTAAATACATCATTATATTCATCATTTAAAGGTGGTGATGGAAAATGAATTACATCGGTTTGCAAGGAGGCAGTTTGTCATACACATGATTGATGGTTTCGTTTCAAATTTGATGGAAGTGTAGATAGATCAGTATTATTCCAATAACATAATAAAATATTATTTTATAGGTTAGAAAATTTTAATGAAATTATCATATATGAATATTATATTAAGGATGTGGAGAATGAAATAATATAAATACATGCATTTAAGAATTTTACCTATTCTTTAAAAATCCTATTAATGTTTATACCTAAAGCCTTTATTGGAGGTTTAACATATAAAAATATTTCTTATAGGATGTGGGGATGGAATTATGGAATATATTCTTTCATTTATTTTCTGAAACAATGGGTTTTTTGATTATGAAGTGGACTGGATAGAGGGTCACATTTTATAAGTAGGGGAGTGGACTCTCAGGTAATTTTTGAAAAGTTTATGTTCAACCAATGTTATTATCATTAAAAATGCCCAAAAATGGGTAATTATATAAATTTTAGGTTATAAGGTAAACATATGTCCATAAAAAGGGTTTTGGGAAAAATTTATGTCATTTTAAAACTTACCATTTTAGTTTAACCCTTAGTAAACCCAATTTTAACTTAACTGTGGTGATTAATATTTTCTGCTTTGACTATTCATTATAGTAAAAAAATAATTTTACATTATTTTAAAATAAAAACTATTATTATTTCAAACACAAAATCTAAATTTTCAAATTTAGTACATTTAATTGAAATAATTCAATTTAAACTTCTACCTGTAGACGCGTCAAAAAAAATGTTTTTTCCACAGAAAAACATTAAAATTGTTAAAATGACATTATTTTGGAGATCAAAATATGATTTATTATAATGAAATAAATTATTTAAATTGTAATATAATTTAAATATATTTAATTTATAATAATTATAAAGTATAATTTAATATAGAAAATGATTTAACAGAAAAGATAGTTTTTAATAAAAATCATTATTTTTCATTATTCATCAAAACAAAATAATCATTCTATACATATTTCAAAATATCACCAAAATATAATTTTGAAATTTAGATTTCAAAAATTAATTTTAATTTCTCAAATAACTTTTTTAAAAGTATTTTAACTTAATTTTAAATTTTTGTGCAATGTGCAATATAACATCCTTTTTGAAAAATACAAGTTTTCAAAAAAAATATTTTTATAAAATGATTACTATTTTAATTCTAAAAAATAGATAACCGTTGAAATTATATTATATTTAAATAAACCATATAATTTTAATAATTTATTTACTCTTATTCAACCCCTATAACTTAACTTCTAGGTTATAATCACTATATTTAAATTTATAGAGACACTATCATGACGTACATATACATTACATTTCTTTTGTGAAATACTTAAAACATGACAAAAATGGACACCCAAAGATCATATTATTTTAGTGTCTTTAGAAAGTCATAACAAAATCTTTTCATCATGGTGAAATATCTTCAACAACTCCCATTAAGATCTTCCCCTTTTGTTTTCCTTCCTAAAACCATTCTTTATATCCTGGGGTAAAGAAAACATAGAAAGGGTAAGATTAAATTCTATATAAGGGTAAACATGGATAAAATAAATCCAACAATAAATATTTGAATTTAAAAACATGAACATAAATTTTAATCCTCAAAATCTTGAGTCATGGAATAAATCTTGGCAGAACATAAGACAGGGATCCTAAAGGAACATTAACCAAGATAGTATAAAATTGTCATAAAACATGTAATTGTGGAAAAATAATAATCACATAATATGATTTATATATTAGATAAGTCATTGATTCTAATACCATTATAATAGATATATTCCATTATTGAACTCGGAATACTTGTTGTTCCAACCATGTATTACTGAACTAGATTTACGTGGCATTCCCACCCTGCATTACATAACTAGATTTAATTTTAATTCCATTCATGTATATCTCTTGAGATATAAATATTTACCCAATTTATTGGAGGGAGATATAGGCCCCACCAATATCATAATAAAAACATTCGAACATGTTCCAAAAAACACAAAAAACATTCACCATAGCATATCCCATGATATTAAATGGGTTTCTTAAACACCATTTCATCATAACATAATCCATATATGATAAATGGGTTTCATAAAAATAATTACATAAATAACACAATAAAATCAATGTAATAATAACAATTTCATAAACAACCTATTTAATTTTAGATGTAAAATAATTTTGATAAAACACTTGAGCTTAATTTATTAGGAGAATAACTTTTCTTCTTTAAAAACATTTCTTTTCTCAAAATGTTGTGAATTTTTTTTAAAAAATAGTTTAGTTAAAAATAAACATGAAATAGTTTAAAATAAGATTAATGGAATTAAGTCTTTATGAACCTGTAAAAATCAATTCATACTGGATAATTTAATAAAAACATTATCCTTATACTTTTGTCAGAAAAGATAAAAGTACTTCGTATGGTAAACAAAAGAAAAATTCCTTCAACACCGTGTAGTAAAATTAAAAAATGGGAAAAAATTCCATTAAACATACGTATAATAATAGTGAAAATTTTATGATAATAGTTTCATAAAACATGGACATTGATAATAAATATATCCCTCATAAATTCTTACGAAAGAACAATCTCAGATAAAAACAAGATTGAGAATGTCATCCCTTACCTTAGGTATGATTTCTTAAATATGTGACCAAAACTCCTATATAGTGGGTTTAAACATAATATAAACTTATAATAGATCCATAATAATATATATGATATCATATTTTTTAACTTATGACTTCATATTACCTGTTCATTTGTTAATTCCATGTTAAAGAAATGTTTTGGGTAATAATTGTTTTATTTATCGTATGTGTTTCGAATTGTAATTTTTAATATTATTACTTATATCATGATTTAATTATTTCAAAAATATAAAAAAATGATTTTTATATCATATATATTCAGTATATATATAAATATTATTTATTTATAAATGAAATTGATTACACCATTCCTTGAGATGGTAGGTTGTACCTACACATGAAAGCAGTTTTCGTTTCCTTATTGAATTGAATGGAAGTAAGTAATGAAATATATATATATATACTTAAATATAATAGAATTATTATGTCATATATTTAAAGATTATTCATTATATATACTTTATAATCGTTCTTGAATTGTTAACATGGAGAATAAATCATATCACGTTGTGGTGACGGTAAGTCGTACGTACCCACGAGCGACGATATCATTCCCATAATTGTTGAATGGGATTAAAGTGGATGATGAATAATATATCATAATTATTTTAATGTTATAATAATTATATATAGTTATTACATTCACCATTATACCCATCCATGTAAGGTGGTGGTGAAAAACATATTACACCAAGGCGTGGAGACGGTAAGCCGTACGTACGCATGTGTGATGATTTCATTTTTTGTAGGATGAATATAAGGTTAAAGAAGGTTGATTAATTTTTATAATAACATATCACTATATAAGTGATACTAATGTTATTACTTTATAATAAAACAAATAAATAAGAGGATGTAGAAGAATAATGAAATTTGAAATAATTGGTAGAAGATATTACCTCTTCTTCGACGTGTCTCCTTTATATTTTCTTTTAGGGCATTAGAGTTTCTCTTTTAAGAATACCAGAACCTATAGAATGTTACTAGGGAAGTTGAAAAAAAATGGGCCAGGTTTGGCTGATATTGAAGGCTCAAAATTTTGTGAATAACAGAGAAAGTAGACATCCTTTTATAAGATAGAAGAGGGGGAAATTCATGAAATTATTAAAGTATTAATTTATTATAAATTAAAAATCCATTAAAAATAATCCAAAACATATTTATTTCAAATATAAGATGATATTGGTTTGAATAAACATCATCCAATAATTTTCATACATGTTTTTTATAATTTTTTTATCCTAGTTTTGTGCTTTAACATTTATTTTACACTTTTTATTCTTATCGTGACATCATGTTATTTACACATTGTGGGTTAATGTAATTACCATATCATGATAAACGTCCCTCTAAAAGTTATTTATGACATATTTGGTCTTATTTTAACCATTTTGACGAATCATATATTTTTATAAATTTAATATCATTTAATAAACTATTTTAGGTATTTTTAAGTTATGAACTATGTAAATTTTGGATACTATTCCTAATTAAATTTTTTAAAATATCATAAAAAACATATTAATTCGTAAAAAAGAAATTAAATCATCCATAATATGTCAATTTAACCGAAAAAATTCATGGATAGCATCAAATTATTAAAATTAAATTTATTTTAATATTTACAAATTCATATATTTTAATCTTTCGTTTATGAAGTAATCAATACATCCTAATTGTGTAATAAAATATATATTTATATAATGTCTAAAAATTATAAATAAAATACCATGATGTATAAAATATATTTATCTTTGTAATGATTTTCTATATTAAAATAGATCAGTTATATTACCCTATATGAAAATCTTTTTAGTAAAAAGATATATGTTTTGGTTATAATTATCTTTGTTTTAAATTAATTATTATAAAATATCATTTTGACATCCAAGTGAATCCATGGGGTCCAAAAATCGGTCCATGGATGAATATGGTCATAAATATCTTATATAATATGATTAGAACATATGTTAGGGTATTTTAATATTATTATAAAAAAATGTTTTACCCATATTTACCAGAATTACACATTAACCATGGTAAATAAAATAACTACTAAAGTTACTATTCATAATGTCCAAAAATAAAAGGTAGCTATTTAAAAAATTTAAACCTTCTGATTCCAAATATGGAATCCATTTTTTAAAATTCAAAACACATATGTAGCATTAATTAATTTAAAATTGATTCTTGTTGTCAAAACTAAAAAGTGGGTTTTTAAAATGTAATAACTATCAAAATATTGACATGTGTTTATGTAAAATTTAAAAATTAAATTACATACAATGAACAAACTTTAATTAAATTATAAAAATATATTCTAATTAAACATTAAAACCAATCAAAATTTTAATCCACCTATATAAATAAATTAGATAAAAAGGTAGTTTCGAATTAAAATGTAGTATGCTTCACTATTCATTAAAATGTTATTTTTATTAGAAATAATAACACAGTTTCAAAAAAAGTAAATTTTTATGTTCTTATTACAAAAAAAAATCATTTTTTCAAATTTAACTTTTAAAAGTGTCAAAAAATATATTTAAAATCGTTGTTCCATCAAAAGGCGGTAAAACTGCATTTTCTAAAAAGTACTTCTTTTATCCAAAAAATTGATTTTGTTCTCAAATAATGTTCTAGATATCGCATAATATAATGTATAATGTTATATAAAATTAAAAATATGGTTCATACTATACATAATGTCTTGTTTATATCCCATTGAATAATAATATTTTAATAATATATCATTGTTTATTGAAACTCGATATTGCGTACAAAACATGCTATCGAGGAAGGTTGGACTTGTGTGTAACATAAGAAAATTCAATGTTGCATGTAGTAAAATATTCATTTGGTGTTTAATATAACATATTCCAAATATAGTTCATTTATAAATTGAAAAAAATATTTACTCAGGGTTGTGTGAAATGAATTCTATCAAAGGAACATTGAATTATGTGCAACACAAGACAAGAATACTGTTACGTATACATCAAGATAATATAGTTTTGTGTATAGAGAAATATAATCTTGGTGTAGCATATAATAAAAGAAATAAAAAACATTAAAAGAATCTATCTCTTAATGTCTCAGGGTGTTACATTCTTCCCCCCAAAAAATTAATCTCTGCCTCGAAATCCATTTGGGTTATAAATGGTTTTCTACTTGAAAGTTTTATTCATTGAAACCCACATCGTAAAAATGGATACTAAAACATAATTTTAAAAAGAATACTAGAAATATAACGATTTCCCAATGTAAGTTGTCAGTAGGTTACCACATAGGAGAACATAGGTGGTATGTGAAAAGACGAATATTAAAGAGAAATCTAACCATCAAGTTATGACAGACAGTGATAGAGAATAAGGTTTGGAGAAAGTTAACTACTTAAAGCCATAAATTTATGATTATTTAAGGGAAAATATGATCCATCAGATATGAGGGTACTAGGGTAATGGTTTTGAAGGTCCTTTCCATATAGATGAATAATTTTCCATGAGAATAAATACTTACTTCATTTTGGTATAATCTTATCATTGTTCATGGATCGAAAAATTTCCCATTCATCTCTTATTTAAGGAAATAAAGTTGAATTTTTCATTATTGAAGTGTTATCAGATCATGCAACAGAATGATAGGTCATTCCCTCTATCTCAACAAAAAGTTTAGCATAGGTAATCAAATATGCATAAGGCCACCTATAGTGAGATAATACATCATTATAACAAACTTAAATTAGAATATAACTTATACAATCCATAAATTTATAGAAATACAATCCTTCAAAAAACTAAAATTATAAGACTTTAGAAAAAGGTAAACTAAATTGATATAACATTGATCTCCCATATTTCATAAGTTAGTTCTTGGTTTTCTCATTCCAAACATGTGGATGCCATAATCATGTATTCTCTTAAAACACAATAATGACATGAATTACCATATAACCTTAGTGAAAACATTCATTTTGTCAAAATTAACTCTTTCAACACAAAAAAAATAACAAAAATTCTATATACTGAAACATTGATATCAATTTTTCCTTATATCAGTCATGAGCTCATTAATGTTATCAAATATGTCATTATCATTTTGTGGCTTCTTTATGTGAATATCATGTGCTCTCTAAAAATATTTCAATCACTTCTCACAGTTATTGGTACCATATAATTATTGATAACAAAAATAAACCAATACATATATATTATAATATTCCATAATAATATAATTGAGATTCCACAACACTGTTTTGGAATCCAAATACAAAAACACTTAATCATTCCACCACTTCTTTATTATACTCACATTCACAAATAGTGATTTCATGTTACTTCCATGTGCCTTTCCCTTAAATTGGTTGCTGAATTAGATTATCATTAACCGCTCGATTAGGGAATTGGTTAACATAATTCCCATTTTCTTGTACTTGTAGCATTGTAGTGTTGGTGGTGTGTTCTCTATAGTCTTATCTTTATTTAAAACATTAGTAACCTTTTTCCTATTACCACGACACTCAACTTATCTATGTCCTTCTTTTCCAAACATGAAACATTTTCTATTCCCTTTAAGAAAATCTCCACCATGCTTCTTTCCACATTTTTTAGAATAAAAAAAATTCATCTTCTTTTCACTATTGTTTTGTGATTTTTCCTTGAACTCCATCTTTCGTATCTTATCAAAACCATGTGATGGATATGTTACACCAACATACAGTTCTACCTTGATAGCACAACGAACAATCTATTTATAGCTACTGAAGACACTTATAGATAATTTACTTAGAAGACTTTATTTTAATACACTAAAAATAAATCAACATTACATTCAGGTTGGATGATAAAGCAAGAAGCATACCTTGAATGCCTTGTAAAATTCACCTCGTATGTACCAACATATTCAAAATCCTTTTGGACAATCTCAATTAAATCAATTTTCAAATTTGATTGAATAATACTAGGCAAGTACTTATTGAAAAATAAGTTCATGAACTCATCCCATTCTATGGATTAAATTATCATCTTGTGGCCTTGTATTCTTAATTAGAGTTACCACTGGTTCACATCAAATTCTAAATGGTAAACAAACAAAATGACCTTTCCATGTTCTAAATAATGAAGGATAAAAAATATGTTTTGAACGATATTGATCAATTGTTACGCAATTAGTGGATTAGAATACCTGCTGAAAAAAGGTTGACATTTCCTTATGAAGGATTCAATAGAATTTTTCTCCCTTATCTAATCATTTGGAAGTATATAATGATTCATAGCATGTGTAAGTATAGAAATAATATTTTTCACTCTATATCTTATAAAATTTGGTTGTTTGGGAGGACAATAATTGTATTTCCTAGTTCATTGATAATTATCACAGTTCTTTTGGGTTCCATCCATTACCTAAAACCCAAAAAATAGCATGACAGGAAAGAATCATATTAGGAAAATCACATTATCATGGGGGAGTGCTCTAAATATCTAACATTTGAAGTTTAATCCTTGTTAATTCGTGATCCTTAAGATAATTATATGACTTTAATATATAGTTAGACAGACCCTTATTAATATCCCTTGACATACCTTAATTAGGTCTCTAGGTATCTCACTAAAGTTTTTGCATCATAATTTCCAAAGGTTTACTAAACCTTCGCCCATATACCAACTATAGAGACTCTAGCTTGACGTACATGGAAATTAAATTTCTTTTGTGGAATAATTAATACATGACACAAACAGACACCCAAACATCGTATTAGTTTAGTGTCTTTGGAAACTCAAAACAAAATCTTCTAATCATGGTGAACGATCTTCAATATCTCATAAAAAGAACATTCACTCTTGTTTTCCTACCTAAAACCTTTATTTATATCTTGGAGAAAAGAAAAAATAAAAAGGGTGTGATGAAATTATCAGTAAGTATAAACATGTAAAACATAAAACAAACCATAAATATTTAAATTTAAAAGCATGAACATGAATTTTAGACATCAAAATCTTGAGTAATGAAATAAATCATGGCAGAACGTAAGGCAATGATCAGAAAGGAATATTAACCACGATAGAATAAAATTGGCATAAAACATGTAATTATAGAAAAAAAATAAGCACATAATATTATTCCTATAGTATACAAGTAATTTCTTCCAAGACCATCATAGTGGACATAGTCCATTAATGAACTGGGATTACTTGTCATTCCAGCCATGTATTACTAAACCAGATTTACTTTCCCTTCCATCCCAATGTTAATGAACCGTATTTACATGTCGTTTAATTCATGTCTATCTAATGAGACATAAATATTTACCCCATGAATTGGAGGGAGATATAAGTCCCACCCATCCTATAATTAATTCATTCTAACATTTTCCATAGAAAAAAACATTCACCATAACAAATCTCATTAAATAAAATGGGTTTCTTAAACAACATTTCATCACAAAATAATATATATAAGATAAATGTATTTCATAAAAATAATTCTATAATGATTACAATAATCTATATGTAATAATAAGGAAATAATAATAACACAAGGTTATCTTATATGTAAAATAAGTTTGATAAAACACTTAAGGATAATTCGGGAGAAGAATATCTTTTCTTTTTTATAACATTTCTTTTCTCAAAATGATATGAAATTTTAAAATAAAATAATTCAGTTGAAAACAAACCTGAAATAGTGTATCATAAGCTTCATTGAAATAATTATATATGAAAGCCTAAAAATCCTTTCATTCCTTATAAGTTAAAAAAATATTCTCCTTGTAATTTTGTCAGAAAAGTCAAAAAGTACCTCGTATGATAAACAAATAAAAGATTTCTTCCATACCATGTAGTAAAAATAAAAAATGGGGAAAAATGACATTAAAAATACATATAAGAGTAGTGAACATTTTATGAAAATATTTTTAGAAAAAAATAAGCATGGATGATAAATATATCCCCAATAAATACTTACAAATAAACAATCTCGGATAAAAACAAGATCGACAATGTTATCCCTTGCCTTAGGTCCGATTTTATCCATATGTGTTTGAAACTCTTTTATAGTAGGTTTAAATATATTAATAACTTGTAAAATAGACATAATAATATTTATGATAACATATATGTTTTACTTTTGACTTTATATTACCCATTAATTTTTCAATTCCATATTAAAGCAACATTTTGGGTAATAGTTGTTTTTTATCATATGTGTTTTGAAATGTAATTCTTGAAATTATTACTTATACAATGATTTAATTACTTCTAGAATGTAAAACATGATTTATATATCATATATATTCAGTATATAAATACATATATAATATATAGATAAATGAAATGAAATACACCATTCATTGAGATGGTGGGCCGTACGTACACATGAACATTGTTTTTGTTTCCTTATTGAATTAAATAGAAGTAAGTAAATGATATATATATTTATATATTCATAAATACAATAGGATTTTTAATTAATATATTTAATTATTATTTATTATATATTCTTTATAATCATTATTGAATTGTTAACATAGAAAATAATTCTCATCACGTCGTGGCTACAGTAAGTCATACGTATGCACGAGCGACGATATAATTCCCATTATTGTTGAATGATATTGAATTAGATGGTGTATAATATCTCATAATTAGTATCAAGTTATAATAATCATATATATTTATTATTTTGCACCATTATTCCTATCCAATTAAGGTCGTGGTCAAAAATATATTACACCACGATGTGGAGGTGGTAAACCATACGTGTGCACGCACGATGATTTTGTTTTTTATAGGATGGATAGAAGGTAAAGAGGGTTGTTTCATATTGATAATAAAATATCAACATATGGGTGATAATTTTGTTATTATTGAATAATACAAGAAGTAAATAAGAGGATGTATAAGAACATATAAATTTAAAATAATCAGTAGAAGAGATTATCTCATCCTCGACATGCCTTGTTTAAATCTCCTCTTAGGGAACTAGAGTTGGTCTTGTGATAAAAAAAGAACCTATAATATGTAACAAGGGTTGTTCATAAGGGAAATTTTAATTTTTTTCCTGATATTGATGGCTCAAAATTGAGTGAAGGGGAGAGGGAAGAGGTGCCCTTTTATAAGAGATGAGAGTTGAACTCTAGAAAAGTATTATAATATTTATTAATTACAAATTAATTTTTAATTTGAAATTGTCCAAAAAAATTTTAATTAAAAGATAATATTATTTTGTTTTGAATAACCATCATCAAATAATTTCAAAACAACTTTTGAATATGTGTTTTATTCTTATCTTTTTGTTTTAACCCTATTGGACCCTTTTTAATCTTATCATGATATCATGTTATTTACACATTTTGGGTTAATGTAATTAACATATCATGTTAAAAGACCCAAAAAAATTATTTATGAAATATTTGGACTTATTTTAACCATTTTTCCTAATCATATATTTTTAGGAATTTAATTTCATTAAAAAAGTATTTTATGTTTTATGTTATGAATTATGTCAATTTTGGATACTATTTATACTTTACTTTTTTAAAAATTCCTAAAAACCATATTACTTAGAGAAAAATTAATTTAATCATCCCTAATATGTTAATTTCATCCAAAAAAATCGTGGCTGGCATCAAAATATTAAAATTAAATTTATTTTAATATTTATAAATTCATTTATTTGAATCTTTCATTAATGAGGTAATCACTACATCCTAATTGTGTTATAAATAAATATATTTATCAAATGTCTAAAGGTTCTAAATAAAATACCATGATTTAGGAAATATTTTTATCTTTCTAATTACTATTTATATTCATATAGATTAGTTATATTACCCTATATTAAAATTGAATTAGTAAAAGATATATGTTTAGGTTATAATTATTTTTACTTTAAATTAATTGTCAACAAATGTCAATTTTATATCAAAATGAATCCATTGGGTCCCAAAAATCATACCAAGGACACCCATGGCTAGAAATATCTAATATAATATGATTATAAAATTATTTAGGGTATTTTAATATTATCATAATATATTTTTTACCCTAATTTACCAGATTTACCTTTTAACCATGAAAGAAATAATAATTACTGAAATTACTATTCATAATTTTAAAAAATAAAAGGTACATATTTAAACAATTTGAAAATTATAATTCAAAATATGGAATATATTTTTCCGATTTCAATACACATATGTTGCAGTAATTAAATTAAAATTAATTCCCGTTGTAAAAACCAAAAATTAGGTTTTTAATAAATAATAACCATCAAAAGATTGACATGTGTTTATGTCCAATTTAAAGCATAAATTACTTCCAATGACCAAAATTAGATTAAATTATAAAAATATAATCCAATTAAATTGTAAAACCTATTAAAATGTTAATATACCTATATAAATAAAGTAGAAAAAAGGCAATTTTGAATTAAAATGTAGTATTTATACTATTCATTAAAATTTTATTTTTATTAGAAAAAAATACCAAATATTCAACATAAGTAAATTATTATGCCTATATTACAAATAGGAAGATTATTTTTTCAAATTTAACTTATAAATGTTTCAAGAAAGACAATAAATGGGTTTTCCCTCAAAAAGCGGTAAAACTGTATTTTTTTTAAAAAATACTTATTTTATCCAAAAACATTTATTTTGTTTGAATATAATGTCCTAGAAAATGTGTATGATAAATTATAATGTTATATAAAATAAAAAATATGGTTCATACTATTCATAATAGCTAGTTTATATTCGATTAAATAATAATATTTCATTGTAATATAGTTGTTTAGTGAAACTCGGTATCGCGTACAATGCAAGGTATCGAGGAAGGTCACTCTTGACTGTAATGCAAGTAATGTTAGTGTTTCATGTAGTGAATAGTTACTTTTGTTTTTCTTATATCTAAATCCAAACATAGTTCATTTATACATTGAAGAAAATATATACTCAGTGTTGCGTGAAACGAATTCTATCAATGGAACTAGATATTTTGTGAAACACACCCCAAAAATATTATTGCATATACTGAAAGATAATACAGTGTTGTATATTGTGAAATATAATCTTTGTGTATCATAAAACACAAGAAATAAAAGACATTTATATAATCATTCACTTAAAAACTTGAGTTTTTACATTCTACCCACCTCAAAATGAATTTCTCCCTTGAAATTCACCGAGGTTATAAATAGTTTTCTACTTGATAGATTATTTCATGGAAACCCCCATCATAAAAAGGGATACTAAAATATCATTTTAAAAGGAATGTTAGAAACATAATGGTTACCCAATTTAACTCATTACTGGGTTTCCACATAGGAGAACATATGTGGTAAGTGAAAACATAGATATAGAAGAGAAATCTAACCATCAACTTAAGATAAATAGTGATAGAGAATAAGGCTTGGGGAAAGTTAACTACAAGAAATCCATAATCTATGATGATTTAAGGGACCATATAATTCATCATATAAGAGGGTACTAGGATACCATTTATTTTTCAAGATCCTTTCCCTAAAGTTCAATAATATTTCAGGAGAATAAATAAACACTTGATTTTGGTATAATATCATTATTGTTCGTTTCTTGAACAATTTCCACATGATCTCTTATTTAAAGAAATGCAGTTGAATTTTTAATTATTTAAGTGTTATCAAATCATGCAATAAAATGATATGTAATTCCATCCATCTCAACAAAAAGGATAACACAGGTAATCAAATATGCATAAGGACAACTATAGTGATATAATTCATTAATCTAACAAAATTACACTGGAATATAACTTATACAATCCATAAATGGATAAAAATAAAATAATTCCAAAATATAAAATTATAAAACTTTATAAATAGGTAAACTAAATTGAAAAAACATTTATCTTCCATATTTCAAAAGGTAGCCCTTGGTTTTCACATTCCAAACATGTGAATACCTTAATCAATTATTCTCATGAAACATTGTAATGAGATGAATTACTATAGAACCTTATTGAAAACATGAAATTTGTCAAAATTAGCTATTTCCACACTCCAAAAAATCCGAAAATTCTATATACTAAATACCACGACATCAATTTGTCCTTATATAATTGAATATCTCATTAATACTATCAAACATCTCTTTATCTATTTATCCCTTTATTATGTGCATATCATGTTCTTTCCAAAAATATTTCAATCACTTTTAATGGTTATCTGTACCATATAATTATTGAAAACCACAATAAACCAATACATAGATATTCCAATATTCCATAATCCTTTAAATGAGATTCCTTAACACTATTTTAGAATCCAATTACATAAAAACTTAATCATTCCACCACTTTGTTTTCATGCTCACATTCACCAATAGTGATCGCATGTGACATACCATTTCCTTTTCAATTAATAGGTTGCTGACTTTGATCATCATTAACCATTGGATTAGGGCATTGGTTATCATAATTCACCATTTCCTTGCACTTGTAGCATTGATGTGTTGGTGGTGATTTCTCTGTATTCTTCTCTCTATTCACATCATTAGCAACCTTTTTCCCATTACTTCAGAACTCAACATCCCGAGGGTGTTTTGTTCCACACATGAAAAATTTTATAGTCCCTTTATGAAAATCTCCACCATGATTCTTTCCACACTTTGAGCATAATAAAGCATTCATCTTCTTTTCACCATTTTTTTGAGATTTTTCCTTGAACTCCAACTTTCGTTTCTTTTCAAAACCATGAGATGGATATGTCACAACAACTTATAGTTTTACCTTGATTGCACAACGTACAATCTCTTTTTGGATACTGAAGACTTTTATAGCCAATGATCTTTGAATACTTTATCTTATGCCACTAAAGAAAAAATCAACTTTAATTTCTTTTTGGATGATAAAGCCAGAAGAATACCTTCCAATCCTTTTAAAATTCACCTAGTATATACCAACCGATTCATAATCCTTTATCTTAAACTCATGGAACTTATTTTCCATATTTGTTCAAATAATATAAGGGATTTACATATTGCAAAATATTTTTTGGAACTCATCACATTATATGGATTCAATTTCATCTAGGTACCATGTATTCTTAATTAGAATCCACCACTGGTCTTTTTCACCTTAGAAATGGTAAAAACCCAAAATAAATATTTCATGATTTGAATAGAGAAGGATGGAAAATATCTTTTCAATTTTACTCATTCATTGTTCTGAAACATGTGGATCAGCAGACCCACTTAAAGAAGTTGGGAATTGCCTCATGAAAGACTCAGTATAATATAGCTCCCTTCCGTGGTTATTTGGAAGTACAAAAAACGATTGATAGTGTGTGTAAGTATAGAAATAAGATTTTTCAATCCATCTCACATAACATTTGGTTGTTCAAGAGTAAAATTATTGCATTTCTTAGTGCATTGATCATTAACACGGTTACTTAAGGATTCATCCATCGTCTAAAACCCAAAAAAATAGTGTGAGAGAAAAAAATGATACTAGGGAAACAACATTATCAAAGGGGAGTACTTTCAATATCTAACATCTTACATTTAATAATTTGTTATTAATTATCATTACCATAATTCTAGGACTCTAATCAACAGTTAGACATACCCTTAGGGATATCCCTAACATATCTTAGAGATTTCTCTTGGGATCTCACTAATGTTTTCATAGCCTAGTTTCCCATTGTTGACTAATCCTTCACTCTAATACAAACTGCAGAGACCCTAGCTTGACATACATGGACAATGAATTTCATTTTCATAATACTTAATACATGACACAAGAAGACACCCAAAGGTTATATTAGTTTGTTTTCTTCGGAATCTCAGAACAATATCTTCTAATCATGGTGGAATATCATCAACATCTCCCATAAAGATATTCCCCTTTTGTTTTCCTACCTAAAAAATTTAATTATATCCCAGGGAAAAAACATAGAAATGATGAGTTCAATTTCTCAATAATGGTAAACATGGAGAACATAAAACAAAATATAAATAGTTTATTGTAAAAACATGAACATAAATTTTATACATCAAAATCATGAGCCATGAAATAAATCATGGAAGTACGTATGGCATGGATCATAAAGAAACATTAACCATGATAGAATAGAATTAACATAAAACATGTAATTATGGAAAACTAATAAGAACTTAATATGATTTTTAAAGTAGCAAAGGCATTACTTCAAAGACAATCATAGTTGACGTAGTCCATTACTAAACCGAGTTTACTTATCGTTCCATTCATGTATTACTAAAATAGATTTACTTGTCGTTCCAACCCTCTATTACTGATCCATATTTACTTGTCATTCTAGTCATGTATATATAATGAGATATAAATATTTAGCCACTACCATGGAGGGAGATATAGGTCCCACCTATCTCAAAATGAAATCATTCTAAAATTTTCAACAAAACATAAAAACAGTAATCAAACCAAATCCCATGAAATAAAATAGGTTTTTATACATTATTTCACGATTACTTAATCCATATAAGATAAATGGATTTTATAAAAATAATTACATAATGAAAACAATCAACTCAATTTAATAATAGAGATAGAAACAAAACCATATGTTACCTTATATGGAAAATAATTTTGATAAAACACATGAGCATAATTCATAAGAAGGATAACTTTTCTTCTTTAAAACCCATTCTTTTCTTAAAATGAATGGAAATTTTAAAATAAAAGTATTCAGATGAAAATAAACTTGAAATTGTGTATAATAAAATTCATGTAAATAAGGATTCATGAAAATGTAAAAAACCATTCAGGTTGTATATGTCAAAAAAACAATCTCCTTGTAATTTGGTAAGAAAAGACAAAAACTACCACGTATGGTAAACAAAATAAAGATTCCTTCAATACCATGTATTAAAAATAAAAAATGGGTAAAAATGACTTTAAACATACATATAAGAATAGTAAAAATTTTAGGAAAACATTTTTAAAAAAATGGGCATGGATGATAAATATATTCAAAATAAATACTTAGGAATAAACAATCTGAGATAAAAATAAGATTGAAAATGTTATCCCTTACCTTAGGTCCGATTTATTCCATAAGTGTTAGAAACTCTTGTATAGTGGGTTTAAACATATTATTAACTTGTAACAGAGCCATAATAATATTTATTATATCATATATATTTTACTTATGACTTTATATCAACTGTTTATTTGTCAATTCCATGTTAAAGTAACATTTTGTGTAATAATCATTTTTAATTTATCGTATGTGTTTTGAATTATTATTCTTGATATTATTACATATATCATGATTTAATTATATAATGGAAAACATGATTTCAATATCATATATATTTATTATATATATATATATTTATATATTAGATAGATAAATGAAATAGAATACATCGTTCATTGAGACGGTTGGCCATACATACACATGAACACTGTTTTAGTTTCCTTATTGAATGGAATGGAAGAAAGTAATTGACATATATATATATACATAAATAAAATAGAATTATTATGTCATATATTTCTTGATTATTTATTATATATACTTTATAATAATTCTGGAATTTTTAACATGGAGAATGAATCTCATCACGTCGAGAAGATGATTAGTTGTACGTATGCAGAAGCAACGATATCATTCCAAAAATTGATGAAAGTTATTGAAGTGGATGGTGTATAATATCTCAGAATTAGTATCATGTTATAATAATTATATATATTTATTATTTCCACCATTATACCCATCCAATAAGGTGGTGGTGAAAAACATATTACACTATAGCGTTGGGACGGTAAGCCATATCCACACACACACGTGGTGATATCATTTTTTGTAGGATAGATAGAAGGTGAAATAGGTTTGTTTCATATTTATGATAAAATATCACTATATGAGTGATAATGATGTTATTACTGTATAATAAAACAACTAATGAAGAGGAAGAAGAAGAAGAAATAAATTTGAATGAATCAGTATAAGAGATTACCTCTTCCTCGACGTGCCTCGTTTAAATTTCTTCTTATGGCACTAGAGTTTGTATTTTGAGAAGACCAGCACCACTAGAATGTGACTAGAGATGTTCAAAAGATAAATGTTCAGGTTTTGATCTAGATTGAAAGTTAAAAATTTAGTGAATAGGAGAGGGAGGAGGTTACATTTTATAAGAGAGGAGAGGGGCACTTTAGGAATGTCTTAAAATATTAATTTATTATAAATTCAATTTTGATTTAAAATGGTTAAAAAATTGTTTAATTCGAAGATAAGATGATTTTGGTTCGAATAAACTTTATCCAATAGTTATTATACATGTTTTAATATTTTTCTATCGTTTTTTTTGGGTGTAACCTTTATTTTACCCTTTTTAATCTTATTATGATATCAGGTTATTTACACATTGTGGGTTAATGTATTTACCATATCAGGTAAAAAGACTAAATTTTTTTATGACATATTTGGACTTATTATAACCACTTGGATGAATAATATATTTTTAGGAATTTAATGTCATTTAATAAACTATTTTCTGTTTTAAGTTTTGAATTATGTCAATCATGGATATTATTCATACTTGACTTTTTTAAAATTTCGTAAAAACCTTATTACTTAAAGCCAAATGAATTAACTAGTCCCTATTTTGTGAATTAAATCCATAAAATCATGGTTGGAATAAAACATTCATATTAAATTTATTTTAATATTTATCAATTCATGTATTTCAATCTTTTATTAATGAGGTAATCACTACATCCTAATTGTCTCATAAATAAATATATGTATATAATGTCTAAAAATTATAAATAAAATACCATGATTTAGGAAATATTTTTACCTTTATAATGAATATTTATATTATTAGATAATAGTTATATTTCCTTATATTAAAATTGATTCAGTAAAAGATATATGTTTAGGGTTTAATTATCTTTACTTTAAATTAATTGTTATAAAATGTCATTTTCAAATCCAAGTGAATCCTCGGGTTCCCAATAATCAACCCAAGGATTTACATAGATAGAAATATCTCATCCATTGAGATTAGTACAGGCGTTAGGGTATTTTAATATTATTATAATATATTTTTTACCCTTATTTACTAGATTTACCCTTTAAACATGGTAAACAAAATAATTACTGAAGTTTCTATTTATAATGTCCAAACATAAAAGGTACTAATTTACAAAATTTTAACCTTATGATTCCAAATATTGAATCTACATTTCCAAATTCAAAACACATATGTTTTAGTAATTAATTTAAAATTAATTGCCATTGTCAGAACCAAAATGTGGGTTTTTAAAAAGTAATTACTATCAAAATATTAACATGTGTTTATGTCCAATTTAAAAGTGAATTTACTTCAAATGAAAAAATTTGGATTAAATGATAAAAATATAAACTTATTTCACTCTAAAATCAATTAAAATGGCAATTTACCTATATAAGTAAATTCATTAAAATGGTAGTTTCAAATTAAAATGTAGTATTTTTTCACTATTTATTAATATTTTATTTTTATTAGAAAAAATACAAAAAAATAAAAAAAAAGTAAATTTAATGTCCCACTTACAAATAAGAAGTTTTTTTGTCAAATTTAACTTATAAATGTTTCAAAACTCTATTTAAAATGGGTGCGTCATCAAAAGGCGGTAAAATTGCATTTAAAAAAAATACATCATTTGTCTAAAAACAATTGATTTTTTCTCATATCATGTTCTAGAAAAAGTGTAAGTTGTATGATATTGTTATATAAAATTCAAAATGTGGTTAATACTGTTCATAATGGATCATTTATATCCCACTGAATAATAATCGTTTATTAATATATCATGGTTTAGCGAAACTCGATATCTCATACAATGCAATCTATCAAAGAAGGTCACTCTTGCGTGTAACACAAGCCATGTTATCATTCAGTTTAGTGAAATATTCCTTTGGTGTTGCGTATAACATTATCCAAACATTGTTAATTTATAAAATTAAAAAAATATTATCAGTGTTTAGTGAAATGAATTCTATCAAAGGATCTTAAAATAGTGTGCAACACAAGCCAAGAATATTATTGTGTATACTGCAAGGTAATACAGTGTTTCATATAGCACAATATAATCTCGGTGTAGCATAAAACACAAGACATAAAATACATTAAAGGAATCTATATTATAAAATCATTGGTTGTTACATTCTACCCCACTTAAAAGGAATTTCGCCCTAAAAATTCATCAGGGTTATAAATTTTTTTCTACTTGAATGTTTCTTTCATGGAAACCCATATTGTAAAAAGGGACACTAAAACATAATTTGAAATGGAATGTTAGAAACTTAATGGTAACCCAATGTAACACAACTGGGTTTCCACATATAAAAATGTATGTGGTAAGTGAAAATCATGGATATGGAAGATAAATATAACCATCGAGTTATAATGGATAGTGATAGCACTACTAAAAATTTGGGCTATAGTGACCACCATTGGAGGTCTCTTTAGCCTTGTCACAATAGGACAACAACGACCGCCAATGGAGGTCGCTTTAGGTGGCTGAAATTCCTTACTACAGTGACCACCTGGTGGTTGCTCTAGGCTGCCTGTTAGGTCAACATTAGTGACCGCCAATGGCGGTCACTGTAGGTGGCCAAAATTCTGACCTACAGCGACCGCCATTGGTGATCACTAATGTTGACCCGACAGGTAGCCTATAGCGACTGCCATAGGCGTTCCCTAGTCTGGGAATTTTTTTTAAAAAAAATCACAGTGCATATAAATGAAATATTTTTAAGATTACAAATGTGTATTATTATAATAGAAAACAAATAAAATACATTTATTTAAGGTTATTAGTGAATGAAATATATATATAATATTAAATAAAATATTTTTCTTATTCATCCAATAGGTTTATTAAAGATATGGTAATAATAAATCAAATTTTATACTTAAAATTTGTATTTCTATAAAAAGGTAATTTTACCACCACTTAATATAGAGCCTATTTTAAATATAAATTCTAGCACATTAATAAATTTTTTATTTTAATATAAACTTATCTTTTTAAAAACATAACATAAAAATGTGTTAGGGTTAATTTGTGGTATTTTTTGTGGATTTTCATTTTTTTAATGAAATGTACAAATTGTGTTTTTTTAATTCACGGTTAAAAATCAGAGATAAAACAAGGTAAAAATCATAAAAAATGGAAAACAATTTCAAACAGCATAAACATCAAGATCTTTATAAACAATAAATGATAAATGTGCTTCAACGATCCGAGCAGGTCCATCCATTTCAATCTTCTGCTTCAATAAACGTACAATAAGACAAAAAAAACAACTCAACAAAACACACATAAATTAGACATATTTATTCAGTTATTATATACATATAATAAAATTAAATCTGACATCAAATCATGGTGCTATAATAATTTAAAACCCCCAATTTAAGAAATGCTATCATTTCAGGATTTTTTTTTTCTTATTTGGTTTAGATTGTGAAATTGTTTTATTGTCTAAAAGGGAATGTTCTTCACATGAAACGCACGTCCGATGGGCGTGACATCTCCTCCTATAAGTCACGAATAATATTACTATTGTATTCATGTGGTTTCAGGTCATTCGGAGAATGTTTTCTCCGAATTCGACCGTCTCACGCCGTTTTGGTGTTTTATGACTCTGTAAACGCATTTTCAGTCACCGCAGTCAAAAGAAACCTTGGATTGATGTGAAGTCTACCTGAAAATTTTACAATTCACACAAAGGATTTTTTCGTATAATTTCATGGTATTCCGAGGTCGTTCAGGTGGTTTTGACCCCCCAACGCGCCCTTTTAGCGCGCAACGAGCTGATGAAGATGACACAATCGGTTGTACCACGCACACCACATGTATGATGGGTATACAGTGTCCTCTTACACATAATGAATAATATTCCAATTGTTTTCATGTGGTTTCAGGTCATCCGGAGCACGTTTTCTCCGAATTCGACAGTCTCACACTGTTTTGGTGTTTTATGACTCCGGAAACGTGTTTCCGGTCACCGCGGTCAAACAACACCTCTGATTGACATGCTGTCTACTCGACCATTTCAAAATTCACACAACGGATGTTGTCGTATGATTTCATGGAATTCCGAGGTTGTTCGGGAGGTTTTGACCCCCCAACGCGCCCTTTTTGCACAGGCCAACTGCTAAAAACGACACAATCGGTCATACCATGCGTACTACACGTCCGATGGGAATTCTGTCTCCTCCTACACATAAAAAATAGAATTCCTATTGTTTTTATGTGTTTTTAGGTCATTCGGAGCACCTTTGCTCTGAATTAGACCATCTCACGCCGTTTTGGTGTTTTATGAATATGGAAATGCGTTTCCGGTCACCGCGGTCAAATGAAACCTCTGATTGACATGTCGTCATCCCGACCATTTCTCAATTCACACAACGGCTGTTGACGTATGATTTCATGGAATTCTGGGGTCGTTCGGGTGGTTTTGACCCCCCAACGCGCCCTTTCAGCGCACACCAAGCTGCTGAAAACGACACAATCAGTCATACCGCGCGCACTACAAATCTAATGAGTATTTAGTCTCCTCCTACACGTCAAGAATAATATTCCTATTGTTTTCATGTGTTTTCAGGTCATTCAGAGCACGTTTTCTCCAAATTCGACTGTCTCACGCCGTTTTGGAGTTTTATGACTCCGGAAATGCGTTTCTGGTCACCGCGGTCAAACGACACCTCGGATTGATGTGCCTTCTACCCGACCATTTCACAATTCAGACAAAGGCGGTTGCCGTACAATTTCATGGAATTCCAAGATCATTCAGGTAATTTTGACCCCCAATGCGCCCTTTTAGCGCGTGCTGAGCTGCTGAAGATGACACAATCAGTTGTACCGCGCACACCACACGTCCAATGGGTGTGACGTCTCCTCCTACACATCATGAATAATATTTCTATTGTTTTTGTGTGGTTTTAGGTCATTCAGAGTATGTTTTCTCTAAATTCGACCGTCTCACGCTATTTTGGTGTTTTATGACTCTTAAAACACGTTTCCAGTCACCACGGTCAAACGACACCTCCGATTGACATTCCGTCTACCCGAACATTTTACAATTCACAAAATGGCTGTTGTTGTATGATTTAATGACATTCCATGGTCGTTCAGGTGGTTTTGACCCCCCCAATGCGCCCTTTTAGCGCGCGTCGAGCTGCTGAAAATGACACAATCGGTCGTATCACGCGCACTGAACGTCCGATGGGCGTGCCGTCTCCTCCTACATGTCATGAATAATATTTTTATTGTTTTTATTATGTTTCAGGTCATTTGGAGCACGTTTTCTCGGAATTCGACCGTCTCATGCCATTTTGGTGTTTTATGACTCCGGAAACACGTTTCTGGTCATCGAGGTCAAACAACACCTCTGATTGATGTGTCATCTGCCTAAATATTTCAAAATAAACACAACGGGTATTGTCGTATGTTTTCATGGCATTACGAGGTTGTTCGGGTGATTTTGACCCCCCAACGTGCCCTTTTAGTTCGCGATGAGCTACTGAAAACGACACAATCGGTCGTACCGCATGCACTGCATGTCTGATGGGCGTACTGTCTCCTCTTACATGTCACAAATAATATTCCAATTGTTTTCGTGTGGTTCTAGGTCATTCGGAGCACGTTTGCTCCAAATTTGATAGTCTCACGTAGTTTTGGTGTTTTATGACTCCGTAAACACATTTTCAATCACCGCGGTCAAATGACACCTCTTATTGACGTGAAGTATGCCCGACCATTTTACAATTCACAAAATGGCTGTTGTCATATGATTTAATGGCATTCTGATGTCATTCGGGTGGTTTTGACCCCCCAATACGCCCTTTTAGCGTGCGCTGAGCTGCTGAAAACGACACAATCGGTCGTACCATGCGTACCGCATGTCTGATGGGCATTTTGTCTCCTCCTACACAAAAAAAATAAAATTCCTATTGTTTTCGTGTGGTTTCAGGTCATTCAGAGCAAGTTTGCTCCGAATTCGACCGTCTCACGCCGTTTAGGTGTTTTATGACTCCGGAAACGCGTTTCCGGTCACCACGATCAAAGGACACATCCGATTCATGTGACGTCTACCCAACCATTTCAAAATTCACACAAAGGCTATTCTCGTATGATTTTAGGGCATTCCGAGGTCGTTTGTGTTGTTCTGACACCCCAACGCGCCCTTTAAGCATGCCTCGATCTGCTGAAAACGACACAATCGGTTGTACCGCGCGAACCCAAAGTCCGATGGGTGTTCCGTCTCCTATTACACATCATGAATAATATTCCTATTGTTTTCGTGTGGTTTCAGGTCATTCGGAGCATGTTTTCTCCGAATTCAACCGTCTCACACCGTTTTGGTGTTTTATGACTCCGGAAACGCGTTTCCGGTCACAGCGGTCAAAAAACACCAATGATGGATGTGCCGTCTACCCGATCATTTCAAAATTCACATAGCGGCCGTTGTCGTATGATTTCATGGCATTCCAAGGTCGTTTGGGTGGTTTTTAACCCCCCAAAGCTCCTTTTTAGAGCGCGCCAAGCTGTTGAAAACGACACAATCGGTCGTACTGAGCGCACCACATGTCTGATGGGTATGTCATCTACTCCTACACATAACGAATAATATTCATATTGTTTCCGTGTGGTTTTAGGTTATTTGGAGCACGTTTGCTCCGAATTCGATAGTCTCATGCCGTTTTGATGTTTTATGACTCCAGAAATGCATTTTCGTTCACCGCGGTCAAACAACACCTCCGATTGATGTTCTGTCTGCCCAAACATTTCAAAATTTACACAAAAAATGTTGTTGTACGATTTCGTGGCATTCTGAGGTCATTCGAGTGGTTTTGACCCCCCAATGCGCCCTTTTAGGGCACGCCGAGCTGCTGAAAATGACACAATCGGTCTTACCGCGTGCACTACACGTCCGATGGGCGTGCCGTCTCCTCCTACACATAAAAAATAATATTACTATTTTTTTCATGTGGTTTCAAGTCATTTGGAGCACGTTTGCTCCGAATTCGACCATCTCATTCTGTTTTGGTGTTTTTTGACTCCGAAAACGTGTTTTCGGTCACCGTGGTCAAACGACCCCATTGATTGACCTGCCGTCTACCCAAACAATTTACAATTCACACAACAGTTGTTGTTGTATGGGGGGAGGGCTGTTCGAGGTACAGGAAGGGGTGGGGGGGGGGGGGGCTGTTCGGGGTGCTGGGGTGCTGTCCGGAGTGTTGGGGGGGTGCTGTCCGGGGTGCGGGGAAGGATGTCCGAGGTGCGTGGGGGGGGGGGTGCTGTCCAGGGTGCGGGGAGGGCTGTCCAAGGTGCGGGGAGGGCTATCCGGGGTGCGGGGAGGGTTTTCCAGGGTGTAGGGGGATGTCCGGGGTGCGGGGGGGGGGGGGGGTGGGCTATCCGGGATGCGGGTAGGGTTGTCTGGGGTGCGGGGGGCCTGTCCGGGGTGCGAGGGGGGGGGGTGCTATTCATTGTGCGGGGAGGGATATCTAGGGTGGGGGGGGGACTGTCCGTGGTGCGTGGAGGCTTGTCCGGGGTGCAGTGTGGGGGGGGGGGGGGGGGGCTGTCAGGGGTGCGGGGAGGGGCTGTCCGGGTTGCGGGGAGGGCTGTCCAGAGTGCGGGGGGCCTGTCCGGGGTGCGAGGGGGGGGGGGGGGGCTATCTGGGGTGTGGGGAGGGGCTGTCTGGGGTGCGGGGAGGGCTTTCCGGGGTGCAAGGGGCCTATCTGGGGTGTAGGGAAGGTTGTCCGGAGTACGGGGGAGGGCATTAGGGGGGTGCCAGGAGGGATGTACGGGGTGAGGGGGGCATGTCCGAGGTGTGGGGAGGGAGGTCTGGAGTGCGGGGAGGGCTGTCCGGGGTGGGGGGGCTGTCTGGTGTGTGGGGATAACTATCCAGGGTGCGGGGAGAGCTATTCTGGGTGGGATGGGGACTACAAATAGTGAACCTTAGCTCATTCATCAAAAACAAGTTTAATGGTTTATATTAGAAATCACATGGTTTTTTCAAAAATATTACAGAACAAGAAATTGAAAGCATTAAAGAATTAAATGAACAAAAAATATACAAATCATTAATCAGTTTCATGGTTACGTCTCAATTCGTGCACATAAACATTGCATTAGGCCAAAACACACATGATACCACCAAATCACAAAAAATCTCACTATAAACCCAACCAAAATATCAAAAACAACCCCACCATTAAAAACAGAAACACACCTCGTGAATATGATGTGTCAGGCGTGGTTATGACTAATACCTTCATCTGGTGGCTCAAGGGCCTACAACAAAAAACATTATGAATATTTTCAAAACAAAAATAATATAAATTAAATAAATAAATACATTATAAACCTCCATCGTCTAATCCCCTACACCATCACCTGGATGCACATATTGTCGCAGCGCTCTAACCTCAGCGATCAGTTGCGCATTTACCTCCTCGAAAGCTTGCAGCCGTGCCTCGAAATCTAACAACTGCAGTGTCATCTGAGCAATAGCAGGATCGACAATTGCACCGCGTGACACTACAGAATGAGGAATACCTATTCTATTGGTCAAACTATTTCCATTACCGTCCCGAACAATAATGCGATGAAAGATCTCATCCCTTCGCATGGGAAGCTGTCACTGGTCCTCTGGCAGATGTTCTAACTCAGCTTCAAATTGAGCCTGTGAAATATTTAAATATATATACATATATTAATGTACAAATTTTATGTAAGTATTGGTAATGAGTACAAGCACTTGCTATTAATGCTGCAGCCTCTGGATCATTGCGATCATGAGTCCTCATCCACACTGACATTTTATCAGTCAGTGCACCTTGCTCCTGTAAGGTGGTCCCTGCAACGCTCGATTCTCAGAATGGTGTGTTGACCCCTCCTACATTCAATTCATTAAAATTTAAAACAAATCACACATTCTTGGAAATATATATACCAAAATAAATATACAAACCTAAACACCTTTAGTAGATGAATATGCAACTAAATCACGCCACTGAGCCGGGATGAAACCTCTCTGGACTTTTTCCAGAATGTCTGGGGCACCCACATTTGGTACCCAGTGGTCCCTCATAACTTTTCCTTTATAGTGTTTCTACATATTACAACATTTTCACATACACATTGGCCAAAACTCATCGGGACATACTTTCAATTTTTTTTATTAAATAAAAAAATCACATATGTTATTATTGTTTATACATAGGGAATAAAGTAAAATGGTCTTCTTACCTGAACCTCCCTCCAAAGACAATCTAATGTGTCTTGAACGATAGAAGCCCAGTTACGCGTGGTAAATGTAAATCGATGTGGGTTATGTATGATATGACCCATATGGAGAATAAATGCAGGGGATTTCCATCCCACATGATGAAATACCTCATCAAATGAATCATCAAAAGTTGTGTCAGAATTCCATGATAATATGCCATGACCAGGGCCTCTCTTGCGAGAGGAAGAAGCAGTCGAGTCTGATCCTATTGAAAACAATTTTATATATAAATTGACAGATGTTATATATATATATATGTGTTTATAAATTACATAAAAAATAGATACAATGAAATTCAAACATACCTCAAACCTGAGATGTAGATGCCTCAAATGGATGATGTGGATCTGCTGCCTCTTCCCCTGACATGCTTGTAGACATGGAAAACATTAGTAAGGGGACTTCCCAAGTGTCCAAATGATAAATTGAATTATTTAAAAAAAATCAAACTTGTATAGTTGTTAATCAAACAAAAAGGGATTGAATAATTAGTTGTGAATGAATTTTAAAAAAATAGAAAGTTTACAAAATAGATATACAAATTATGTACAAAACCAATCAATGCATAACCAAATTTCAAATTTAATTAATAAAAATTCAAGATGCACATGAACCAAATGAAGAATACCTCAATAGAAAGATACATCGACAATAACATCAATATAACATGAGTTAATCACCCTAAATATTTATAACTGAATAAACTTCCAAAAGTGAGGATTAAAACTTACAAGGATTTATAAAATGGTTAGATAATTTTTGATATTCTAGGCTGAATAGCGGAAAAACAATTATACCTTTTATTAAGCATGAAAATAGACCATTTCTACTTCAACAACTGCTCTGACCCAATATATATCTTCTTCACATTGAACTACGTTATGTTGATCATGCTGTTGGGAAACTAAAGGAACGGTCTTGGCTTCATCTTGTTCAAATACAAACACTCCTCACCGAGACATTTTGACAACAACTTGCCAACTTGGATTCGAAAGCAAAATAACGAAGAATACTTTTTCCTCTTGTGATGTCAAAATGAATGGTTCATTATCAACTTGTTCATTTCTATATAACATATAGTTAAAATTCACCAATGAAAACTAATATTGGTCGACTTTACATCCACACACTGGATCAACCCAATTACACTTTAACAAAATGTACTTCAACCCATGTGTGTATACAAATTCAATGATCTTTATCAATTGACCATAGTAATAACAAGAATTGACAAATGGACAACCGATGCCACTATTTTGTGTTGCTCGTTTGTCGTCAACATCTTTAATACCAAATAAAAAACCATTAGCATCTATAGATTTATAACGACGAGCCGTTATAGATGGACCCTCAGCCAGTTGGATAAATTCTTCAGTTAACGTGTGGTCCTCTAACTCCCTCATCTTATGAACCTACATAATTCATAGAATTCAATAAAGATATATGCATAAAGAAATTATTATAATACTTCACTCATAATGAAATTAAATTTATACATACATAATCCTTGAACCAATCATGAAATGATGCATAATGAGATTGTTGAATTTGCAACTCAATCGCATGATACATATATTCTTTTATCTCATTAATGTGTATCCTTCAAATGATAACGTGATATTTAAATGATCAACTTTTGCAAACAAAACATGTAAAAGTTAAACAATAAAAGTGATAAGATACTTACTACATTAATGGTGAAACTGATGGAGTATTGAACAAGATATATCGATGCAATTGTATCCACTCAATGTTGTCCATATCAAATGTGGTTCCTTCTCCAACTAGACCATCATGAATCTGATAGGTCTTATCTAATTTTTTTTTCAACATCTGTAATATATTCTGCACAAAAAATAGTACACTCATCCATCAAATAAACATTGGCTATTGATGCCTCTGGACGAGATCTGTTGCGTACAAATTGTTTCATTGTACTCAAATACCGCTCAATAGGATACATCCACCTGAATTGGACTAAACCAGCAGACATTAATTCATTAGTTAGGTGCACTTTCAAGTGGACCATTACATCGAAAAATGAGGGGGGAAATAGTTTCTCAAAGTGACAAAGTGCAAGTACTATTCAACCCTGTAATCTTTTTAAATCACTCATTCGTTGATTTCGTAAACAAAGATGTCTAAAAAAATTATTCTTCTCAATCAATGTCTGAACAACATTGGGGGATAAACAATCAAAAATTGCGATTGGAATCAACTTCTAAAGTAGTATGTGATTGTCATGACTTTTAAACCCTTGAAATGTCTTGCTTGTCAAATTCACACACATTGAAATATTAGAAGAGTAACCATCAGGCACCTTGAGCATCTTCAAAATGGAAAGAAATTTCTCTTTCCCCTTTGTAGTCATCGTATACTGTGCTGCAGACATATATCCCTTATTTCCCTCAGCTAACTATAAATGAAACTATTTCCTTAAACCCATTTCTTCTAAATCACGGCCTGCATTAACATGGTCCTTTGATTTTCCACTGACACCTAAAATGGTCCACAATATGTTATCACAAACATTTTTTTAAATGTGCATGACATCCAAATTATGCCTCATCATGTTGTTTTTCTAATACAGAATACTATAGAAAATACTTTTATTTTTCCAATTGTGACTGCACTGCCTACCCACGACATGAATACTACGTACCGGAGGAGCCACCAAATCCTGAATTTCATATACCATGAGGATGTTTTCTTCCTCAATCTGTGACAACATTTCGACTCCTGTCATGATCTTTGGTGCTGGTGTGAACTCTCTAGAACCATCAAATGCCACTCTGTCCTTTCTGAACCTGTGCTGAGGGGGGAGAAAACATCTATGACCCATGTATGCCCATTTTTTGGAATGCTTAAGTGTAACGCCCCGACCCTAGTTACCCAGAGTCGGTGCATTATTGCATAACATTGGCATGATCACAAAAGATCAAGTCTCGATAGACCGATTAGTTTAGTAGCCTTGGAAACACTAGATACATTCATAAATGTTACATTACATCATAAAGTGAAAAATCACAATAACATAGTCTCCATAGTCCACACTTCTATCCCCTTCAGACTATCCCTGTAGGTCAGTTATAAAATATTTCTTCACATCCTGGTAAAAATAAAACATTGAAAGGGGTGAGCTGAGATGCTCAGTAAGGATAAAAATATAGCGGAAGCTTTCATAAATAAACATAAACATTTAAAGCATTGTATGACTAAAACAAATGTCTTTTAAACTTGAACTTCAACATAATATGTCAAAAGTAAAATGAGATAATTCCATTTAATTATTCACATGGATATTCTACTGGTCAAATAATCACATACAATATCAATAACCACTTTCATAATGATGGAATGCATAATGCCAGACTATCATAACCATGTAGCCAAGGCCTCATGCTAAGACTACAAATAAGGTTTTGTCAAGGCCTCGTGATAGACACTAGTTTGTCTCATGAGACCTGCTGATGCATCGAGGAGCTATAGCAGGCTCCACCCATCACTTATTAAGTCTAATGCATTCCTCATTTGAATAGGTTTAAACATATCCTAAACCATAACATAATCGTATCACATAAAACATGCATAAAGGAAACATAAAATTTCCACATTTAAATGACAAGATATCAATACAACACATTGATATAATAAAAACCCATTTAAAAACCATTTTCAATACCAAAATAATAGAAAATTAAAACTTTGTATTTATTTTTCATTTAAAAAGAAGTTAGGGCTTGTAGAGGAAGCAGAAACTCAAATAATGGTCATGGTGGCGGAGAAGTCACTGTCGCTGCATACGTACGACAAAAAAACATTCCTTTTTGTCATTTATTAAAACTCTTCGTATAAAAATATTCCTTTTGAATAAATGTAATAGTCAAAGGGGTTTATACAGCATATAAAAGAAAGTGGTGTATTAAATAAAATATGCCTCAATGAAAGGAGATTGAGATGAAGTCCCTTACAAAGATAATTTTTTAAATAAAATAGATCTATTATGTGTATTCACTATAAGTACACATAAATAAAGTAAAAATACAAGATAAGACATAATAATATCATGATAGTATTTGAATGTAGGAGATTAACCCAAAGAAAAAAATTGGGTTAAGAAGTTCCCTTACCTCGTGTCCGACTTGACACGATCATGCTTTAATATCCTGAATAATAAAATATAGTTAATTTCTAATTTCTTAAGACCCTTTTCTAAGTTCATTATCCCTTTTATATCACTTATTACCATGTTATGAACATTATGTAGTCATTTATGTTAATAACGGCTATTTTGTCGATCTTTGATACCTGAGTCAATAATAAACTTCTTATAATTACATGTTGTTTATGTGGTAGAATATCCATTATATCCAGAATTTTATTTATTATGTAGATATCATATATATCATATATATCCAGTATATACATTCATTCATAATATTACAAAATATTTAGAGGTAAGAAATAGAATGCACCATTCATGGAGACGGTAAGCCGTACATACGCATGAACGCTACTTTCATTTCAATTTCATATTTAATGGAATGAAATAATATTGATATAATGGTATATTATAACTCTAGTATAATATCATATATAATATCATTTAATCCATCCTTTATACATCCCACATATGGCATTAACGATTCAAATCACTTTGAAGGGGCGGTAGTCCGCACTTCCTAACATGAAATTATCGCATTTACCCATAATGGAAATCATAAAGGTATTCCATAAATGAAAAATACATAATCATAATGAAAACAAAAACATAATATATATCATATATAAAAATAGTTTCATCATAATGGCCACCATTAGAGGTGTTAAAATAATATTGAACAATCATCATTTTGTGAGGCAGTATTTCAGCACCCACAAAAAAAGTATGATCTTTAACCATTAGACAGAGGTGTGTGTTAGTGTAAATCAAATACTTATAATAAAAAAAACCTAGTATATTTAAGATACTGTTTTTTTTATAAAATAAAGGAATAAAAATAGTTTAAGGGGTTGGAGAAGCAAAATAAAACAAAATAACATAAGAGAAGACATTACCTTAAAATCGGGTTACTCTTTTTAATTTGAGCCAAAGGCTTCCTTGGGAAGACATCTGCCCAAAGTGAGGCATCTATGAGTAAGAGAGGGAATTTGGGAGATTATTTGGGTAGATGTCGGCCGAGCCAAATGGCATTGATGGTGTGAATAAGGTGGTAGAGGTGGAGACTTTTATAAGAGGAGAGAAGGGGCACTCTTGGAAAGATTGAAATGTTAAATTATTATGAAATGATTTTCGTATTTTAAAGGTCCCAAAATGATATATTTAGAGGATAAGGTGATAAGGGTTCTAAATATACTAATCCAATAGGTTTTTGAAAAGTGTAAGTCTTATATTTTACATTATATTTTCATTTTATTTAAATTGTTAATTAATGAGGTAATCGCTGCATCATCATTGTGTCATAAAAAATTTGATTTATTTAATGTCTAAAAATTATAATAAAATTACCATGATGTAGGAAATCTTGTTAGACTTATAATGAATATTTATAGTCGAAATGTTAACTTATATAACCCCATGTAATAATTTTTTTAGTAAAACAACACATGTTTGTGACAATTTTATTATTACTTTAAATAAAAAGTTATTAATGTCATTTTCTTACCGATGTGGCTCCATGGGGTCCCCAAGTTGACCCATGGATTTTCTTGGTCAGCCTTGACTCATACAATAATGGTAGGACATGTGAAAAGGTATTTTCATATTTTTATAACATCATTTTTACCTTAAATTTCACTAATTACCTTTAATCGCGATTAATTAAACTTAAAAGTTACTATTCACCAAAAAAATTATTTTAATCCCATTAAACCACATTTTACTTCTTAAAGACAACAATGTATGTCAGATTTTTGAAAATCAAAACACAGAAGTGGTAATGTTTCATTTATATGAAAAATCAGTTTTTAACTACCACTTAGTGGATTCACTATTCATAAAAAATTGAAGTTTTTCAGAACAATGCCAAAATTTCACCCTAAGCTATAATTGATATTCTGAATTAAAAAATGATGACTATTTTAAAAAATTCCAAAAATATAAGTTGCATTAATTAATTTTTTAATTAATTCCCACTGTCACAACAAATAGCATTTTTTAAGAAATAATATATATCAAAAGATTAACAATTGTTTATATCCAATTTCAAAATGCAATTAATTCTAATGACCACCATTGGATAAAATGGTAAAAATATATTCTAATTATAATTTAAAACCACTCAATAGTATAATTTATCACTATAATTTATTTTGATTAAAAAAGTTGTTTTTAAGTATTTTTCACTATTCATAAAAAATTGGAAGTTCTCAGAAAAATACCAAAAATTCAACTTAGGATAATTTTGATATTCTGAATCCAAAAATGAAGTCCATTTTGAAATATAAAATATATATAATTTCAATAAGTGGGTATCACTATTCATAATGGCTATTTTGATTGGTCGTGGTGTGTTAGAACTCGAGGTTGCGTACAACACACACTGCTCTATTATTCAAAGAGAAGCGTACTATGGAAGCTTGGGGTGTTACATTAATCCATATAGATTTTTTACTTTTGTTGCAATAAGGGAAAGAAAATTCCCCTTTCATACTCAAGCCTGATAAATTTATATAAGCTGGAAAGTCATTGATTTTCCACAATAAAGCAGCCTGCAGTTTTTACATTTCACTCATCTCATAGTCATAATTCATCACACCATCGCCCAAAAATTCATTCAACTCAACAATCAATGGCTGAAGATAAACATCAATATTATACCCCAAACTTTTAGGTCCATCAATAAGAGTGGAAAGTAATATAAATTGTTGCTTCATACAAAGAGACGGATGAAGATTATATGGAACCAACACCACAGGCCATGTGCTATGAGTTGCACCAACCATATACTTCAACGGATTGGAACCATCTACTACCAAACCCAATCGGACATTACGAACATCTTTAGAAAAGTTGGGATGTCTCTTATCAAAATCCTTCCATGCATTAGAGTCTACCGGGTGGGTAAACATATCACTTTCATGAACTATTTATGCATGCCATCTCACTAAATTAGAAATTTTAGATGACATAAAAAATATTTTCAACCTCAGTTTAAGTGGAAAGTGACGCATTTGTTTTACGGTAATCGGTTTCCCCTGTATCACAATCTGACTTTGATGAGTCTGATTTCCCCTGTTCCCTTTTCCACCCAGAAGCACCAAAAACCATACAAATATCCAAGTGGGAAGTTTCATTTCTAAACAACATACAGTTGTTTGCACATGCATATAAGGTCTCATATGTAAAACCGAAGTTCTATGTCAACTTACGTGCATGTTAATGTGGCTCGGGAATCTTAGAATCAACAGGAAGAGCCTTTTTCAATAACACCAACAACATCTCGATTGATGTGTCTGACCAATGATTCAAAGTCTTCAAATGCAAAAAATCCACGATAAACGAAAATTATTGTAAGAAGTACATCCAGGATATAATTCTGTTTTTGCATCATCAAATGCATCATAAACCCTCCTCGAATCACGATCTGCACCAGAGCAAAGATATATCTCACCGGTCTCAATATTCTAGATGTCAATGCCTTCAGGATCCATCCCACGTACCATTTCAGTAAGCATTTCATGCATTGGATCATTAATCCTTGCATCAACATCCATCTGAACTGCATCCGTATTTTGAAAATTAACATATTATTCTCCATGACGAGTCCAACTCTTATAATTTTTGAGAAATCCATTAAAGAATAGGTGCTCCCTCATGGTATATCGTGTGATTTTATATCTGTTAGCACATTTTCTATATGGACAACTAATATAGTCACTTTCAAATACTCTGGTGAAGTCAATAAACTGCATAATTCCATTGAAATATTCTCTAGATGTTCGATTTGGAAGATCAATCTAACTCTTACCCATAATAAGATCCCTATAACAAACATTTACACCAGACTTATTACATTTGAATTTTTCATATCAAATATATCTAAAATAAATACTAATTAATTGTTTGTGAACCATTTATAAAATAATAATGTAAGTAAAATCTCATGTCATATCTGATTGCGCTACAAACCTAGATGGGAGGGGAGCTGAATGTGGTGCTGCGAGGGAGAGGAGAGGCAGCGGATGGGAGTCGGAGCTGGAGGCGGTACAGCGAGGGATGGGATGGGCGGTGGCGACGACGGGGAGCCGAATGAGAGGAGGCCGTGAGGTGGGGACGGTGTAGTGATGGAGGGACGGTGAGGGAGGGGACCAAGGATAGGGGAGCTGGAGTGGACGGGCGGCAGCGGCGAGGGGACGAGTAGTAGCCATGCGGAGAGCGAGGGGACTGGGTGGCAGTGGTTCATCAAGGGAGAGGACGGTGAGGGAGGGGACGGGTGGTGGTAGTGTGGTGAGAGAGGGGATGAAGACGGAGGGGATGAGGGTTGGCGAGGTGCGGGGGGGGGGGGGGTCTCGGGTGCGGGGGGGGGGGGGGGGACCCTAGGGGGCGAGGTCCGAGGGTGGAGGCCAGAGGGGATAGAGGCTGGAGTAGGGTGGAGGGAGGCTAGAGGGCAGAGGGAGGCCGGAGGGTCACCGGAGGGCTGCCGGAGGCTGGTGGATGGAGGCCTGAGGGCAGAGGGAGGCCGGAGGGAGACCGTAGGGTGGAGGGAGTCCGGAGGAGTGGAGGGCAGGGCAGAGGGTGGTCGGAGGGCAGACGACGGAGGGTGGAGGCCGACAGGGTGACAGGGGATGGCGGCGAGGGAGGGCTCATGATAACGTGGTAGGGCGCGTGACAATGGGGGAGTGCGGCGAGGGAGTGAGCGCAGCGATGGGGGAGGGCGCGTGGTGAGGCGAGGGAGGAGGAGGGTTCGAGGGGGGGGGGGGGGGGTGAAGTCGCGAGGTGAGAGGAGGGTTCGGGGGGGGGGGGGGGAAGGCCCCCCTTTTTTTTGGGAAAACCTAGTGACCTCCATTGGCAGTCGCTATAGGTAAGGGGGCTCCAAAGACCAATTTTCTTGTAGTGAGAATAAGTATTGAAGAAAGTTAATGACCAGAAATCCATAAATCTGTGATGATTTAAGGGACTATCTAATTCATCAATAAATAGTTTACTCAGATAACATTTTCAGTTTTCTAGATCCTTTTCCTGAAGTTGAAGCATTTTTCATGAGAATAAAGACTTACATGATTTTGGTACAATGTCACCAATTTGCATGCCTTGAACAATTTCCAGTTCATCTATTATTTAACAAAATGAATTTGAATTTGAAATTATTAAAGTGTTATCAGATCATGTGATATAATTATAGGTCATTCCATCTATCTCAAAAAATGTTAGCACAAGTAATCAAATATGCATAAGTCCACCTATCGTGAGATAATACATTAATCTAATAAACATCAACTGGAATATAACTTATACAATCCATAAATAGATAAAAATAAAATATTTCCAAAAACTAAAATTATAAAACTTTATAAAGAGGTGAACTAAATCGACATAAAATTTATCTCCCATATTTCATAAGGTAGTTCTTCCTTTTCACATTCCAAACATGTGAATACCTTAATCATGTATTATCTTGAAACATGGCAATGACATGAATTAACATAGAACTTTAGTGAAAATAATCCATTTTTTAAAATAAACTCTTTCCACACACCAAAAATACCAAATATTTTATATAGTCAATCCATGATATCAATTTTTGTTTATATCAGTCATGAGCCCATTAATACTACCAAATAACTCATTATCTACTTATCCCTTCATTATGTGCACATCATGTGATTTCTAAAAATATTTCAATCACTTTTCATGGTTATCGGAACCATATAATTATTTAAAACCACAATAAACAAATACATAGATATTCCAATATTCCAGAATACTATAAATGAGATTCCACAACACTATTTCTGAATCCTATTACATAAACACTTGATCAATCCACCACTTCATTTTTATACTCACATAAACCAATAGTAATCAGATGGGACCTCCCTTTGTCATTTACCTTAAGTGTTTTTTGACTTTGATCATCATTAACCCGTTGATTTGAGCATTGGCTAGCATAATTCCCCATTTCCTTGTACTTGTAGCATTGAAGTGTTTATGGTGAGTTCTTTGTAGTCTTCTCTCTAGTCACATCATTAACAACATTTTTTCCATTACTTTGGCACTCAACTGCTCGATGACCTTCTTTTCCAGACATGAAACATTTTCTTTTCCCTTTAAAAAAATCCACACCATGCTTATTTACACACTTTGATCATAAGGAATTATTTATCTTCTTTTCACCTTTTTTTTAGATTTTTCCTTCAACTCCATCTTTCGTTTCTTGTAAAAACCATGAGATGGATATGTCACAACAACTTACAGTTCTACCTTGATAGCACAACACACAATATCTTCATTTATATTGATGTCTCTTATAGCTAATTACCTTTGATACCTTTCTTTTAAGATTGTAAAGAATCAATCAACTTTAATTTCAGGTGGGATGATAAAGCCTTAATCATACCTTGAAAGCCTTGTAAAATTCCCCTCGTATTTACTAACCAATTCATAATCCTTTTTTAATCTTGAGGAACTTTTTTTCTATATTTGTTTGAAAAATATGTGGGATGTATTTATTGAAAAATTACTTTTTAAACTCACCCCATTATATTGATTCAATATCTTCTAGGGGACTTGTATTCTTAATTAGAGTTCACCACTAGTCTACATCACCTTTTAAATGGTAAAAATCCCAAATGAATTTTTCATGTTCTAACTAGTGAAACATTGACAATATATTTTCAATTTTACAGATCCATTTTTCCAAAACATGTGTATTGGAAGGCCCATTGAAAGAAGGCGAATCATTCCTCATGAAGTACTCAATAGAATGTTTATCCCTTCTATGGTCATTTGGAAGTCAAGAATGATTCATAACATGTGTATGTGTATAAATTATATTTTTCACTCTATCACTCATAACATGTGGTTGTTAAAGAGGATAATAATTGCATTTCCCAGTGCACTGATCACTAACAAGGTTCCTTCAGGTTCCATCCACTATCTAAAACCCAAATAAACAATATGAGAGAAAAAAATCATACTAGGAAAACAACACTATCACAGGGGAGTACTTTCAACATCTAAAATATTATATTTAATCCTTCGTTATTCATGATCGTTACCATTATTCTAGAACATTAATATATAGTTATACATACCCTTAGGTATATATCTAGACATACCTAATAAATATCTCAAGAGATCTCACTAAAGTTTCCTCATCATAGTTTCCAGAGGATGAATAAACCTTCACTCTGATACCAATTATATAGACCCTAGCTTTACGTACATAGACATTACATTACATATGAAGAATATATAATACATGACAGAAACATACATCCAATGATCTTATTATTTTATTGTCTTTGGAAACATGGAACAAAATCATCCAATCCTGGTGAAATATCTTTAACATCTCCCATAAATATCTTTCCCTTTTTTCCTACCTAAATCCATTCTATATATCCCAAGGAAAGAAAACATAGAAATGATAAGCTCAGATGCTCAGTAAGGGTAAACATGGAGAACTTAAAACAAACCATAAACATTTTAATGTATAAACATTAACATAAATTTTAAATATCAAAATCACAATCCATGAAATAAATCATCGTAGTATATAAGACATGAATCGTAAAAGAACATTAACCATGATAGAATAGAATTGGCATAAAACATATAATTTTGGAAAACTAATAAGTACATAATATGATTTCTATAGTAGCCAAGGCATAGCATCAAAGACTATCATAGTTGTCATAGACCATTACTGAACAAGGATTACTTCTCATTCCACCCATATATTACTAAATTATATTTACTTGTCATTCCAACACAGCATTACTGAACCAGATTTACTTGTCGTCCCAGTCAAGAATATTGAATGAGATATAAATCTTTACCCAATAGATTGGATAGAGATATATTTCCCACCAATGTCATAATGAATTTTTTTTAACATGATCCACAAATCATAAAAACATTCACCATAGCTTATCCCATTAAAATAATGGATTTCATAAACATCATTTCATCATATCATAATCTATATAAGATAAATGGATTTCATAAAAATAATTCCATAATGAACATAATCAACTCAATGTAATAATAGGGATATAAATATAACTCTATGACTTTTTATATGGAAAATAATTTTGATAAAACACTTGAGCTTAATTCTTAAGGAGAATAAATTTTTTTCTTTAAAAACAATTCTTTTCTAAAAATGCCGTGAAATATTAAAAGAAAATAATTCAGTTGAAAATAAACCTGAAATAGTGTATAAGAAGTTTCCTAGAAATAAGGCTTCATAAACCCTAAAAATCCTTTCATGCCATATTAGTTTAAAAAAACCATTCTCCTCGTACTTTTTTCAGAAAAGTCAAAAAGTACCTTGTTTGGTAAAGAGAATAAAAAATTCCATCCATACCATGTAGTAAAAATAAAAAATTGGTAAAAATGACTTTAAACATAAATATAAGAAGAGTGAAAAATTTATGAATTTTCCTTAGAAAACATCGATGGGTATGAAAAATATATCCCCAGTAAATACTTACGAAAAAACAACGTCAGATAAAAACAAGATTAACAATATTATCCGTTAACTTAGGTTTGATTTCTCCCATATGTGTCTAAAACTCTTGTATAATCAGTTTAAAAATATTTTTAACTTGTAAAAGATCCATATTAATATTTATGATATCATATATATTTTACTTATGACTTTATATTACTCGTTCATTTGTCAATTCCATGTTAAAGTAACATTTTGGGTAATAAACATTTTATTTATCATGTGTGTTTTGAATTGTTATTCATGATATTATTACTTATATCATGATTTACTTCTAGAATTTAAAACATGATTTATATATCATATATATTTAATATATAAATAAATATATATACATATATATAATATATAGGCATATGAAATGGAATGCACTGTTAATTAAGACGGTAGGTAGTACGTGCACATGAACGTTGTTTTTGTATCCTTATTCAATTGAATGGATATTATTAAATGACATATATATATATATATACATAAATCCAATATAATTATTATTTAGTATATTTCATGATTATTTATTATATATACTTTCTAATCATTATTGATTTTTTAACATGGATAATGAATCTCATAGCGTCGTAGAGACGGTAAGCCGTACGTACGCACGAGCGACGATATTGTAACCATAATTGTTAAATGGTATTGAAGTGGATGGAGTATAATATCTCATAATTAGTATCATGTTATAATAATAATATATATTTTTTATTTACCTCATTATACCGATCCATGTAAGTTGGTGGTGAAAAACATATTGCACCACGGTGTGGAGAAAGAAAGCCATACATACAAACGGGTGGGGATTTCATTTTTTGTAGAATGAATAGAAGGTGAAATAGAGTTATTTCATATTTATAATAAAATATCACTATATGAGTGATACATTTGTTATTACTTTAAAATAAAAAAACTTAATTAAAATATGTAGAAGAAGAATGATATTTGAATGAATCGGTAGAAAAGATTACCTCTTCCTTGATGTGCCTCGTTTAAATTTCCTTTTAGGGAACTAGAGTTTATCTCTTGAGATGACCATCACCTCAAGAATGTAACTAAGGAAGTTTTTATAAAAAATTATTAGGTTTTTCTCAAGATTAAATGCTGAAAATGTAGTGAATAGGAGAAGGAAGTTGTTCTCTTTTATAAGAGTGGAGAGGGTCACTTTAGGAATGGGTTAAAATACTAATTTATTATAAATAAAATTTCAATTTAAAATGTTCCAAAACATATATAATTAGAATATAATATGATTTTGGATCGAATAATAGTTATACAATAATTTTTAGAAATGTTTGGAATACTTTTTTATCCTAACCTATTTGGTTTAACCCTTATTTTACCCTTTTCAATCTTATCGTGATATCATGTTATCTACACATTGTGGGTTAACATAATTAAAAGGTCATGTAAAATGACCCAAAAATAGTTATTTAAGACAAATTTGGTCTTATTTTAACTATTTTACCGAATCTTGATTTTTAGGAATTTAATATCATTTAATAAACTATTTTATGTCCTAAGTTATGAATTATGTCAATTTGGATACTATTCATACAATTTTTTTTTGAAATTCATAAAAACATTATTTCTTTGAACCAAAGGAATTAAATCATCTTTAATTTGAAAAAATCATCCAAAAGAATTTTTGGATGGAATCAAAATATTAAAATTAAATTTATTTAAATATTTATAAATTCATTTATTTGAATCTTTCATTAATGAGGTAATCAATACATCCTAATTGTGTCATAAATAAATAAATTTATCTAATGTCTAAAATTATAAATAAAATATCATGATATAGATAATATTTTTATATTTCTAATAACTATTTATAGTAATATATATTAGTTATATTACCCTATATTAAAATTGATTTAGTCAAATATATATGTTTAGGTTATATTTATATTTATATTAAATTAATTGTTATAAAATATCATCTTCACAACCATGTGAATCCAAGGGGTCCCAAAAATTGACCCAAGAGAGACCACAGTTGTAAATATCTCATCCAAAAGGATTAAGACATGTGTTAAGATATTTTAATATTATTATATTTTATTTTTTCTCTTATTTACTAGATTTACCATTTAACCTTGGTAAGTACAATAATTACAAAATTTACTATTCAAATTATCCAAAAATATAATGTACCTATTTACACAATTTGAAACATATTATTCTAAATAGGGAATATATTTTTTCAAATTATAAACACATATGTTGCAATAATTAATTTAAAATTAATTTCTTTTTTCAAAACCAAAAAGTGGGTTTTTAAAAGTAATAACTATCAAAAGGTTTACATGTGTTTATGTGCAATTTAGAAGTGAAATTACATCTAATGACTAATAATGTATTAAATGATAAAATTATAATGTAATAACACTTTAAAACTGATTAAAATTTTAATCTACCTATATAAATAAAGTAGATATAAAGGACGTTTCGAATTAAAATGCAGTTTTTTTTCACTATTCATTAAACGTTTATTCTTATTAGAAAAAAACCAAAAATAAAATAAAAGTAAATATCAATGTCCTGTTTACAAAGAAGATGTTTATTTTGTCAAATTTAACTTACAAAAGTGTCAAAAACTATATTTTAAATTGGTGCACCATCAAAATATGGTAAAACCCTATGTATTAAAAAATACATCTTTTATTTGAACAAAAATTGATTTTGTTCTCATTTAATGTTATAGAAAATGTGAAATATGAATGAAAATGTTATATAAAATTGAAAATTTGATTAATACTGTTAATAACCACTAGTTAATATCTCATTAAATAATAATTTATTTTTTAATATATCATTTCTTAGTGGAACACAGTATCGTATACAACACAAGCTATTGAGATTGGTCGCTCTAGCGTATAAAGAAAGCCAAGTTATTGTTTTGTGTAGTGAAAGATTCCTTTAGTATTGCGTATAATGTAATACAAACATAGTTCATTTATACATTGAATAAAATCTATAATTACTGTTGTGTGAAATGAATTCTATCAAAGGAACATGAAATTGTGTGCAACACAAGCCAATAATATTATTGCATATACTGCAAGCTAATACGGTGTTGTGTATAGTGAAAAGCAATATTGGTGTACTGTACAACACAAGATTTCAAAGAAATTAAAATAATATATATCCTAAAATCATGGGTTGTTACATCCTACCCTACTTTAAAGGAATTTGTCCCTTGAAATTATTTGGGGTTATAAATGGTTTTCTACAAGAAAGTTTCTTTCATGGAAACCCACGTCATAAAAATGGATATAAAAACCACATTTTAGATGGATTGTTAAGAACACAATAGTTACCCATTGTAACTCATAACTCAGTTTCCATATAAGAAAACATACGTGGTGAGTAAAACCATGGATATAGAAAAGAAATCTAATCATCAATTTATAATGGATAGTGAGAGAGAATAAGGTTGTGAGAAATTTTACTACCAGAAAGTAAGAAATTTGTGACTATTTAAGGCACCATTTGATTCATCAGATATGAAGGTACTAAGATAACAATTTTGGTTTTTAAGAACCTTTTCCTAAATTTGAATAATTTTTCATGAGAATAAATAATTAAATTATATTGGTACAATATCACCATTTTTCTTACCTTGAACATTTTCCACTTCATCTTTTATTTAAAGAAATGATGGTGAATTTCAAATTATTGAAGTGTTATCAAATCATGAAATAGAATGATAGGTAATTCCTTTTATCTCAACAAAAAGTTTAGAAAAGGTAATAAAATATGCATAAGGTATCTTATAGTGATATAATACATTAATATAACAAGCTTCATCCAAAATATAACTTATACAGTCTATAAATGGATAAAAATGTATTCTTTCCAAAAACTAAAATTATAAAACATAGAATGAGGTAAAATAAATTGACATAACATTTATATTTCATATTTTATAAGGTAGATCTTGGTTGTCACATTGCAAACATGTCAATACCTTAATCATGTATTCTCTTGAATCATGTTAATGACATGAATTACCATAGAACCTTAGTGAAAACATGAATTTTGTCAAAATTACCTCACTACATAGAAAAAATACCAAAATTCAATATTCTCAAACCATGATATCACATTTTTCATTATATCATTAATGATATCATTAATACTGTCAAACATATCATTATCTCATTATCCCTTGATTAATTGTATATCATGTTCATTTCAAAAAACTTTCAATCACTTTTCATGGTTTCCAAAACCATATAATTATTGAAACCACAATAAAAAAATACATAGATATTACAATAATCCATAATACTATAAATGAGATCCCACATCACTATTTTGGAATCCTATTACATAACACTTAATCATTCCACCACATTATTTTCATACTGAAATTCACCAATAGTGATTGAATGTGGCTTCCCTTTGTCTTTTCCCTTATGTTGTTGCAAACTTCGATCATCATTAAACCGTGGATTAGGTAATTGGTTAACATAATGCCCCATTTCCTTATAGTTTTAGCATTGATGTTTTGGTGGTGTGTTATCTATAGCCCTCTCTCTATTCACATCATTAGAATCCTTTTTCCCATTACTTTGGCTCTCAACGGCTCAATTACATTATTTTCCATACATGAAAAAAATTAGTCTTATTATGAAAATCTCTACCATGCTTCTTTCCACACATTGAGTATAAGGAAACATTCATCTTCTTTTCCCAATTTTTTGATATTTTTCCTTAAACTATATCTTTTGTTTCTTTTCAAAACCATGAGTTGACATGTTACACTAACATATAGTTCTAAATTTATAGAATAAAAAACATATATTCATAGATACTGAAGTCAATTATCAGTAATTCTCTTAAAATACTTGATTTTAAGCCACTAAAGAATTAAACAACTTTACTTTCAGGTTGGATGATGAATCCAGAAGCATACCTTGAGAGCCTTATAAAATTCTCACCGTATGTACCAATAGATTCATAATCATTTTTCTTAAACTCAAGGAACAAATTTTCTATATTTTTTAAAATAATATGAGGTAATTATTTAATAAATTTTATTTCTTGAACTCATCCCATTAAATGGATTCAATTTCATCCTAGTTCCTTGAATTCTTAATTAGATTCTACCAGTAGTCTGTTTCGGCTTTTAAATGGTAAACAAACAAATTGACTTTTTCATGTTCTGAATAGATAAAGATGTAAAATAACTTTTAAATGGTACTGATCAATTATTCAGAAAAAAGAGGATCAAAAGACCCATTGAAATAAGGTAAACGTTTCCTCATGAAAGGGTTAATAGAATGTTTCACCCTTATCAGCTCACTTAGAAGTCCAGAATTATTCACAATGTGTGTAAGTATAGCAAAAAGATTTTTCACTCTATCTCCGATTACATTTTTTGTTCAGGAAAAAAATCATTACATTTCTCAATGCATTGATCATTAACATAGTTCCTTTGGGTTCTATCTATTATCTAAAACAAAAACAATAGTGTGAGAGGCAAAAATCATACTAAGAAAACAACATTATCACGGGCGGGGGGGGGGGGGGACTTTCAATGTATAGCATATTATGTTTAATCCTTGGTTATTCAGGATTATTACCAAAATTCTTGGACGTCAATCCATAATCTGAAAAACAATTAATGATATCCCAAGACATACCATAGAAATATCTCTAAGGATCTTATTAATGTTTTCACATCCTAGTTTCCAAAGGTTGACTAAGCCTTCACTATGATACCAACTATTGAGAACCAAGCTTGATGTACATGTAAATTACATTTATTTTGTGGAATACATAATACATGACACAAATAGATACCCAAAGATCATGTTAGTTTAGTTTATTTGGAATCACAGAACAAAATCTTCTAATCATTGTGAAAGATATTAAACATTTCCCAAAAATGTCATCCCCTTTTGAGTTCCAACCTAAAACCATTCATTATATATGGGGTAAAGGGAAAAATATAAAGGGTGATAGAAAATGCTCATTAAGGGTAAACATTAAACATCGAAATCTTTAGTCATGAAATAAATCATGGCAGTACGTAAGCCATGGATTATAAAAAACAATTAACCAGGATAGAATAAAATTGTAATAAAACATATAATTTTGGAAAATGAATAATCACATAACATGACTTCAATAGAATCCAAGGGATTGATTCCAAGACTATCATAGTGGACATAGTCCATTAATGAACCATGATTACTTGACGTTCCAACCATGTATTACTAAAACAGATTTACTTGTCATTCCAGCGTTTCATTACTGAACTGGATTAAATTGAAATCCAAGTCATGTCTATCTAATGAGAGTTAAATTATAACACAATTCATTGGAGGGAGATATAGGTCCCACCCATCTCATAATTAAATCATTCTATCATGTTCCAAAAAACATAGAAACATTCACGATAGCATATCCCATGAAATAAAATGGGTTTCTTAAACTTAATTTCATCATAACATAATCTATATAAGATAAATAATTTTCATAAATATAATTCCATAATGAAAATAGTAAACGAAATTTAATAATAGGCATAGATACAAAACCCTATGTCATCTTAGATGGAATATAATATTGATAAAAAACTTGAGTTTAATTCCATAGGATAATATCGTTTTTCTTCTTTAAAAACATTTATTTTCTCAAAATGCTGTGTAATTTAAAAAAAATAATACAGTTTAAAATAAACCTAAAACAGTGTATTAGAATATTTATATATATAAGTTTTTATGAAACCATAAAAATCCATTCATACTATATAATTTAAAAAAAATCCCCTCATATTTTTGTTAGAAAAGTCAAAAAGTATCTCATATGTTTATCAAAAGAATGATTCCTTCCATAACATGCAGTAAAAATAAAAAATGGGTAAAAATGACATTAAAAATACAAAAAATAATAGTGAACATTTTATGAAAACATTTTTAACAAACATGGACATTGATGATAAATATATCTTCAGTAAATAATTACGAATAAACAATCTCTGATAAAAACTATCTTGAGAATGTTACCCCTTGCCTTAGGACCGATTTCATCCATATGTGTCTAAAAAATATATCTAGTAGGTTTAAACATATTATTAACTTGTAATAGAACCATAATAATATATATGATTTCATATATGTTTTACTTATGACTTTATATTACTTGTTCATTTGTCAATTCCATGTTAAAGCAATGTTTTGGGTAATAATCATTTTATTTATCGTATGTGTTTTGAATTGTTATTCATGATATTCCTAATAATATCATGATTTGCATAATTCAAAAATGTAAAACATGATTTATATATCATATATATTCAGTATATATATATAGATAAATGAAATGGAATACACTATTTATTGAGACGGTAGGCCGTACGTACACATGAACGATGTTTTAATTTCCCTATCAAATTGACTGGAAGTGAGAAAATGATATATATATATATAAACATAAAAATAATATAATTATTATTTCATGTATTTAATGATTATTTATTATAAATACTTAATAACCATTCTTGAATTGTTAACATGGAGAATGAATCTCATCTCATCATGGAGACGGTAAGTCGTACGTACGCACAAGCGACGATATTGTTCCCATAATTGTTGAATGATATTGAAGTGGATGGTGTATAATATCTCAGAATTAAAATCATGTTATTCTAATCATATATTGTTTTTATTTCCTCCCTTATACCCATCCAATTGAGGTGGTGGTGAAAAAAATATTACACCACAACATAAAGACAGTAAGTCGTACGTACGCACGTGCCATGATTTTATTTTTCATAGGATGGATAGAAGTTAGAATTGGTTTATTTCAAATTTATAATTACATATCACTACATGAGTGATAATGATGTTATTACTTTATAAAAAAACATTCAAAAAGAGGATGTAAAAGAAGAAAAAAATTGAAAGAATTGGCAGATGAGATTACCTCTTTCTTGACGTGCCTCATTTAAATTTCGTATTGTGGAACTAGAGTTGGTCTTTTGAGAAGACCAGAACCTATAGAATGAATCTTGGGAAGATGATAAGGTAAAAGGTCAGGTTTTGGATGATATTTAAGGCTCAAAATGTATTGAAGAGGAGATGGAAGAGGTGCCCTTTTTAAGATAGGAGAGGGGAACTTTATGAATGCCTTAAAATATTAATTTATTATAAACTAAATTTCGATTTAAAATTGAAAAAAAGTTTTTTAATTAGAATATAATATGATGTTGGTTTTAATACCCATCATCCCCTAATTTTTAGAAAAGTTTTGAAATTTTTTATCCTTATTTGTTTGTTTTACCTTCATTTTACTCTTTATAATATTATCGTGATATCATGTTATTTACACATTAGGGGTCAGTGTAAGTACCATATCATGTAAAACAACAGAAAAATAATCTATTTATGCCATGTTGGGACTTATTTAAATAATTTGGTGGAATCATATATTTTTAGGATTTTAATATCATTTAATAGACTATTTTATGTTTTATGATATGAATTATGTCAATTTTGGATACTATTCATACCTGACTTTTTAAAAAATTCATAACAACATTATTACTTAGAAAAAATGGAATTAAATCATCCATAATATATAAATTTTATTAAAAAATTCGTGGATGACATCAAAATATTCAAAATAAATTTATTTTCATATTTATATATTCATTTATTTAAATCTTTCATTAATGAGGTAATCACAACATCCTAATTGTGTCATAAAAATATATATTTATCTAATGTCTAAAAATTATAAATAAAATTCCATGAAGTTTGAAATATTTTTATAATTTTAATGAAGATTTATAGTCCTAGATATCTGTTATAGTACACTATATTAAATTCTATTTAGTAAAAGATATATGTTTAGGTTTTAATTATCATTAAATTAAATTAATTATAATAAAATGTCATTTTCACATTTAATTGAATCAATGGTGTCAAAAAATAGACCCAAGGATTCACATGGTCTGAAATATCTCATCCAATAGGATTAGGACATGTTTTAGGGTATTTTAATATTATTATGAAATATTTTTTACTCATATTTACTAGATTTACCCATTAACCACGGTAAATAAAATAATTACTAAAGTCACTATTCATAATGTCTGAAAATAAAAGGTTCTTATTTACACAATATGATCCTTATTTTTACAAATATGGAATCTATTTTTACAAATTTATAACCCATATGTTTCAGTAATTAAATTAAAATTAATTCCCGTTGTGAAAACTAAAAAGCGAGTTTTTAAAAAGTAATAACTATGAAAAGATTGACATTTGTTTCTGTCCAATTTAAAAGTGAAATTACTTACAATTTCCAACATTGGATTAAATGATAAAAATATAATCCAATTACATTTTAAATAAAATTAATATTTTAATCTACCAATATAAATAAATTAGATAAAAAGGTAGTTTCGAATTAAAATGTGTTATTTTTTTCAATATTTATTAAAAAATAATTATTACAAAAAATACCAAAATTTTTTTAAAAAAAATAAATTTTTATTTCTCGATTACAAATAAGATGTTTATTTCATCAAATTTAACTTAAAAAACTGTCAAAAACTATATATAAAATGGATTTTCCATCAAAAGGTGATAAAACTGCATTTTTGGAAAAATACTTCTTTTATCCAAAAAATTGATTTTGTTATCATATATAGTTTTATAAAATGTGTAAGATGAATGATAATGTTATATAATATTCAAAATTTGTTTAATACAACTCATAACGTCTAATTTATATCTCATTATATAATAATATTTTATTAATATATCATTGTTTAGTGAAACTCGGTATCGCTTACAACGAATGCAATCGAGGAAGGTCGCTCTTTCATCTAACGCAATCCAATTAAGTGTTTTGTGTAAAGAAAGATTCTTTGGTGTTGCATATAACATAATAAAAACATAGAACATTTATAAATTAACCAAAATCTATTGTTTGTGTTGCGTGAAATAAATTCTATCAGAAAAACTTGATATTGTGTGGAACACAAGACATGAATATTGTTGCATAGACTGCAAGCTAATATAGTGTTGTGCATAGAGCAAGATAATCATGGTTTAGTGCACAATAGAAGACATAAAAGACATTAAAAGAATCTATCTCATAAAATTTTGGGGTGTTACATTCTACCCCCTTTAAAATGAATTTTTCCCTTGAAATTCATCGGGGTTATAAATTTTTTTCTACTTGAATGTTTCTTTCATAGAAACCCACATCGTATAATAAGATTATAAAAAATCATTTTAAAACAAATGTTTAAAACATAACGGTTACCCAATGTAACTCATCACTGGGTTTACACATAGGAAAACATTGGAGGTAAGTAAAAACATGGATATGGAAGATAAATCTAACCATCATGTTATGATGGATAGTGATTGCGATTAAGGTTTGGAGAAAGGAAACTAACAAAAAGCCATAAATCTGTGATTATTTAAGGGATCATATGATTCATTATATAAAAGGGTACTAGGATACTATTTTGGGTTTTCCAGATCCTTTCCCTAGTGTTGAATAATTTTTCATGAGAATAAATAATTACATAATTTTGGAACAATCTCATCATTGTTCATGCCTTGAATAATTTCCACTTCATATCTTATTTAAGGAAATGAAGTTTAATTTATAATTATTAAATTGTTGTCAGATCATTCAATATAATGACATGTCATTCCATCTATCTAAACAAAAAGTTTATCACGGGTGATCAAATATTTATAAGGCCACCTATAGTGAGATAATACAATAATATTTCAAACTTAAACTGGAATATAACTTATGCAATTCATAAATGGAAAAAAATACAATCTTTAGAAAAACTAAAATTATAAAACTTTAGAAAGTGGTGGCTTAAATTGACATAACTTTTATCTCCCATATTTTATAAGGTATTTCTTTCTTGTCACATTCCAAACATGTGAATACCTTAATCTTGTATTCTCTTGAAACATGGTAATGACTTGAATTACCATTTATCCTTAATGAAAACATGCATTTTGTAAAAATTAACACTTTCCAGACACAAAAAATACCAAAAAATATATATACTAAAACCATGATATCCCTTTGTCCTTATATCAGTCATGAGCTCATTAATACTATCAAACATTTCATTTTCTCTTTATACACTCATTATATTCATATCATGTGCTTTCTAAAAAAATTTCAATCACTTTTCATGGTTATCAGTACCATATAATTATTAAAACCCACAATAAACCGATTCATATTTATTAAAATATTCCATAATACTATAAATGAGATTTCATAACCCTTTTTTGGAATCCTATTACATAAACACTTTATCATTCCACCACTTCATTTTCAAACTCACATTCACAAATAGTGATCACATGTGATATCCCTTTGTCTTTTTAATTAATATGTTGCTAACTTTGATTATCATTAACCCTTGGCTTATGGAATTGGTTATCATAATTCCCCATTTCCATGCAGTTGTATCATTGAAGTGTTGCTGGTTGGTTATATGTGGTCTTCTATATATTCACATCCTTAGAACCCTTTTTCACATTACTTCAGCACTCAACGTCTCAATGTATTTCTTTTCCACACTTGAAACATTTTTAGACACTTTAAGGAAATATCCACCTTTCTTCTTTCCACACTTTGAGAACAAGGAATAATTCATCTTCTTTTCACCATTTTTTTGAGATTTTTACTTGAACTCCATCTTTTATTTATTGGCAAAACCATGAGATGGATATGTTACACCAACTAATAGTTCAACCTTGATAGCACAACACATAATATCTTAATAGCTAATGAATTCTCATATAGTTAATGACCTTCTAAGACTTTCTTTTGATACACTAAATAATCAATTAAATTTTCTTTTAGGTTGGATGATAAACCCAAAATCTTACCTTGTAAGCCTTATAAAATTCCTCACGTATGTACAAACCGATTCATAATACTTTTTCCTAAGCTCAAGGAACTTATTTTACCTATTTTTTCAAAGAATATGACTTAAGTACTTATTAAACAATATTTTCTTGAACTCACCCTACTCTATTAATTAAATTTCCTCTAGGTTCCTTATATTCTTAATTAGATTCCACCAATGGTCTGCTTTACCTTCTAAATAGTAAACAACCACAATGAATTTTTCTTGTTCTGAATAGCAAAGAATGGAAAATATATCTTCAATGGTACTAATCAATTGATCATCAATAGGTGTATTCGATGACCCACAAAAAGAAGGTGGACGTTTCCTTATGAAGTACTCAATAGATGTTTTCTCCTTTCTTTGTTCATTTTGATGTCCAGAATGATTCATTGCGTGTGTAAGTATTGCAATAAGATTTTTCACTCCATCTCCCATAAAATTTGGTTTTTTAGAGGGAAAATAATTGTAGTATATCGTGCATTTACCATTAACATTGTTCCTTTGGGTTCCAAACATTTTCTAAAACAAAAAAAAATAGTGTGGGAGGAAAACGTCATACTGGGAAAACAACATTATCATGGGGGAGTAAATTCAATATCTAACATCTTAAGTATAATATTTGGTTATTCATGATCATTACCATAATTGTAGGACTATACTATATTGTTATACATACCCAAAGGGATATAACTATACATTCCTAATAAATATTTCTAAGGATGTCACTAAATTTTTCACATCCTATTTTCTAAAGGTTTACTAAACCATCGCAATGATACCAAATATAGGGACCCTAGCTTGTCGTACATTGACATTAAATTTATTTTTTGGAATAATTAATACAAGACACAAATATACACCCAATGATCCTATTAGTTTAGTGTTTTTGGAAAAATGGAATAAAATCTTCTAATAATGGTGAAATATCTTCCACATCTCCTATAAATATCATCCACTAATGTTTTTCTATCAAAAATATTTTTTTATATCCTAGGGAAAATAAAACCTATGAATGGTGAGCTCAAATACTCAGTAAGGGTAAAAATTGAGAATATAAAACAAACCATAAAAATGTGAATGTAAAAACATGAACATAATGTTTAAACATCAAAATCGTTGAGTCATGAAATAAATCATGGTAGTACTTATGACATGGATCATAAGAAAACATTAACGATGATAGAATAAAAGTGGAATAAAACTTGTAATTAAGGAAAACTAATAATCACATAATATTATTTCTATATTATCCAATTAATTTCTTCCAATACCATCATTTTGGACATAGTCTATTACTGAACTAAGATTTAATGTCATTCCATCCATGTATTACTAAACCACTTTTACTTATCGTTTCATCACTACATTATTGAACTGGGTTTACTTTCCATTCCAATCATTTCTATCTCAAAAGATATAAATCTTTACCCAATTAATTATAGGGAGATATCGGTCCTAAACATTTCATAATGAAATCATTCTTATATGTGCCACAAAACATAAAAACATTCACCATATTGTATCCCCAGAAAAAAATGGGATTCTTAAAAACAATTTCATCATAATATAATATATATCAGATAAATGGATTTTATGAAAATAAATCCATAATGAAATAAATAAACTCAAACTAATAATTTGGATATAAACAAAACCCTATGTCATCTTAAATGGAAAATAATTTTGATAAAACATTTGAGATTAATTCCCGAGGAGAATATCCTTTCTTCTTTAAAAAACATTTATTTTCTCAAAATGTCATGCACTTTTAAAAAAAAGAATTTAGTTGAAAATATTCTTGAAATAGTGTATAGGAAGATTCATGGAAATAAGTCTTCATGAAACAATAAATATCCATTCACATTATATAAGTTAAAAAAACTTTCTTCTCGTACTTTTTTCAGAAAAGACAAAAAGTACCTCGTATGGTAAAAAAAGAAAGATTCCTTCCATACCATGGAGTAAAAGTCAAAAATGGGTAAAAATGACTTAAAAAATTCATATAATAGTAATGAAAATTTTATGAAAATATTTTTACAAAACATGGACACAGATGATAAATATATCCTTATTAAATACTTACGAATAAAGAAACTCGGATAAATACGAGCTTGACAATGTTATCCATTACCTTAGGTCTGATTTCTTAGGTATGTGACCAAAACTCTGGTATAGTGGGTTTAAAAATATTATTAACATCTTATAGAGAAATAATAATATTTATGATGTCATATATGTTTTACATATGACTTTATATTACTCGTTCATTTGTTACTTCCATGTTAATGCATTGTTTTGGGTAATAATCATTTTATTTATCATACAGGCTCTGAATTGTTACTCTTGATATTTTTACATATATCTTGATTTAATTACATATAGAATATAAAACATGATTTATATATCAAATATATTAAATATATAAATATATATATAATACATAGATAAATGAAATGGAATACACCGCTCATGGAGACGGTAGGTCGTACGTACACATGAACATTGTTTTCAATTCCTTATTGAATTTATTGGAAGTAAGTAAATGAAATATATATATATATATATATATATTTATATATATAAATTCATTAGAATTATTATGTCATATATTTAATGATTATTTATTATATATACTTTATATAATCATTCATGAATTGTTAACATGGAGAATAAATCTCATCATGTTGTGGAGACGGTAAGTCCTACGTACGCCGGAGCGAAGATATCATTCCTATAATTATTGAATTATATTAATGTATATGGTGTATAATAACTCAAAATTAGTATCATGTTTTAATAATCATATATAGTTATTATTTTGACCATTATACCCATCCACGTAAGGTGGTGGTGATAAAAAGATTACACCACGACCTGGAGGCGGTAAGCCGTAAGTATGCACGCGTCGTAATTTTGTTTTTCATTGGATGGATAGAAGGTGAAATAACTTTGTTTAATATTTATAAAAAAATAAATGTATATGAGTGATACTAATGTTTTTACTTTATAAGAAAACAACTGTATAATAGGAATTAGAAGAAAGAAATTTGAATGAATCGGTAAAAGAATCGGTCAAAATGGAATGAATAAGAGAGTTAGGAGGTTTGCGTTTATAAGAGAGAAGAGGGGAACTTTAAGAAAGTCTTAAAATAAAAATTTATTGTAAATTCAATTTCAATTTAAAATGGCCTAAATTATATTTAATTCAAAGATAAGATAATATTTCTTCTAACACCCATCATAAAATAATTTTTAGAAATGTTTTGAATCTATTTTGTATCTTTTTTTGGTTTAAACCTTATTTTACCCTTTTAATCATACTGTGATATCATGTAATTTACACATTGTGTGTTAATGTAATTACCATATCATTTCAAAAGACCCAAAAAGTTATTTATGATGTATTTGGACTTATATTAACCGTTTGGACTAATTTTATATTTTTAGAAATTTAATATCATTTAATAAACTATTTTCTGTTTTAATTTTTGAATAATGTCAATTTTGGATACTATTCATACCTGACTTTTTAAAAAATTCATAAAAACCTTATTCCTTATAAAAAAATTAGTAAAACATCATTAATATGTCAATTGAATGTAGAAAATTCATGTATGACATCATGATATTAAAATTAAATTTATCTAAATATTTATAATTTTATTTATTTGAATCTTTCATTAATGAGTTAATCACTATATCATAATTGTGTAATAAATAAATATCTTTATCTAATGTATAAAATTTATAAATAAAATACCATAATCTAGGAAATGTTTTTATATTTATAATGAATATTTATAGTCATGTATATCTATTTTATAACCCTATATTAAAATCATTTTAGAAAAAGATAAATGTTTAGGTTATAATTATCATTACTTTAAATTAATTGTTATAAAATGTAAATTTCACATACAACTGAATAAATGGGGTCCAAAAATGACCCCATGTGTTCCCATGTTTTGAAATATCTCATCCAATAGGATTTGATGTGTTTTAGGTTAGTTTAGTATTATTAAAATATTATTTTTTACCCTTATTTTACAGATTTAACCTTTAACCCAGGTAAATAAAATAATTATTAAAATTAATATTCATAAAGTCAAAAACTAAAAGGTAACTATTTACACAATGTAAAAATTATAATTTTAAATATTAAATACATTTTTTCAAATACAAAACATAGATTTTTCAGTAATTAATTTAAAATCAATTCCCGTTATCAAATCCAAAAAGTGGGTTTTTAAGAAGTAATAACTATCAAAAGTTTGACATGTGTTTATGTCCAATCTAAATGTGGAATTATTTTAAATCACCAAAATTAGATTAAATGATAAAAATATAATATAATTACACATTAAAATCAGTAAAAAAATTTATATATCTATATAAATAAATTAGATAAAAATGATGTTTCGAATTAAAATGTAGTATTTTTTCACTATTTATTAACATTTTATTTTTATTATATTAATACCAATAATTCCTAAAAAGAAACTTTTTATGTCCCTATTCAAAATAACAAGCTCATTTTTTCAAATTTAACTTATAAAAGTTTCAAAAACTATATTTAAAATGGGTGCGCCATCAAATGGTGGTAAAAATATATTTTTTGAAAAAATACTTCTTTTATTGGAAAAAATTGATTTTGTTCTCCTATCATGTTCTAGAAAATGTGTAAGATTAATTATAATGTTATATAAAATTAAAAATGTGGGTAGTATGATTCATAAAATCTAGTTTATATCCCATTAAATAATAAGATTTTAATAATATATTGTTGTTTACTGAAACTTGGTATCGTGTACAACGTAAGCTATCAAGGAAGGTTGCCCTTGCCTATAATGCAAGACAAGTTAGTGTTGCGTATAGTAAAATATTACTTTGGTGTTGTTTATAACATAATACAAGCTTGGTAAATTTTTACATTGATCAAAATCTATACTCATTGCTATGTGAAATGAATTCTATCAAAGGAACTTGAAATTGTGCACAACAAAATTGAAGAATACTATTGCGCATACTACAAGCTTATACGGTTTTGCATATAATGAAAGCTAATCTTGGTGTAGCGTACAACACAAGACATCAATGACATTAAAATAATATATATCATATAACATTGGGGTGTTATAATATTATAATATATTAATAGGGTATCACATTTCATTTAATCTCGGTGTTGGGTGCACCATAAGCTATCAATGTTATTGAATTTATTTAAAAAATATATATCATAAATTCATAGTGCATTACATTCCTTTTTGTTATTTGTGATTCATTTCATATATTCTATTGAATATGATTTTTCCTATTAAAAATATTATGGTGTTACAATCTCCCCACATTTAATTAAATTTTTCTCTCTAATTTAAACATGTTCTCAATAATCAAGTGTTTGTCATTTTGAAAAAGTATTATCGAAAATATCACTTTGTAACAGGGTTAATAAAATTATACTCTTGATAAAAGAGAAAGTAAAACACAATTATCATCATGATTAAAAAATAATTAGGCTTATAAATAGTAAAAAATTAACGAGATGTAATGATATGTACATGAAAGAAATTCGTAAATAACTATAGATGGTTATAGAGATCATTGAACAAAAAAATGAATGGTTAACATAAATTTAAGTACATAAAAACCAAATATATGTGAATATTTAAAATAAAAATAAAAACCCAATTAATGATATAATAAATCATTTTCATAATTATTAATACTAATTGGATAGTTATATTAGCTATAAAAATATTTATTAATATTTAATATAAAAAGAAAATGTTTTACTTAAACACTTTTCTTATAAGATTTTATCTAAAAGAAAAATTTATTAACATGATAATTTTAATTTTATAGTACTATTATCATTTTTTAATTCATCATATCAAATTTTACTATGGGTGGAATTTATGGATTTTTTTAATATATAGAAAATTCCATGAATAGTGAAAAATACAATTTGTGTAAAAGAAATAATTTATATTAATAAATTATGTAATATAAGAATCAAAATATGTTTTTGAATATAATTAAATGTAAAAAAAGTACTATTTTTAATATATTCAATCCACTTAATTAATTTTGAACTGAATTTATATTTTTTAATATATGTTTTTTTTGGGTTTAAAGATGGGTTTTTATAAAACCTCTTTCAAAATGCATAATGTTTATACTAATTAGTTTATTTTAATAATCCTGAATGGGAAATGTATTGAATGAAAATTATATAGTATATATCATTAAATATTATTTTATTTTCAATAATTTGTTGTTATTATTCATATAATTAATATAGAATCATTTTTTTTCTTAAAAAATACATTTCTTGTAAAAATGGTGCCTGTAGTAATTATTATATTAATATTAAAATTTATTTTTCCCCTTATATGTATTGAATTTGGAGAAATAGATTCCATATTAATATTTATACTAATTTATAATTTATATTAACATAAATATTGTTTTTTATAAAAAATATTAGTGATAAAAATTAAAATTAATTATATTGATTAATTTAAAAAATTGGGTTTACTTTGTGGTTAATCATATAAGATAAGGTGTGTATTGAAAATAAAACATGTAAAAAACCTATTCAATGAACATATTTTGAATAAAAATCATATTTAATAAAAAAAATATCATTATTAGAGGCACATGTGGTAGGCATACCTCCCAATAGTGTTTACTTTTGGGTATTTACAAGAATCTTACTCCAACATTATCAAAGAGAATTCGTCTCCCCACTTCTTTGAACCTCCCAAAAAATTTGGATCAATATAACCATTCCCAAATAACTTCTGAAATTCCCTCATATAATCCTATAATCATTTATTTAGAAATAAATCTATCCATTTAGTATTTTGCTGCAAACCAAAATGAGTTAACATAATATGAGGTAATGTTCATCAACATGGATTTTTTTGTTTCCTTTTCTACCCCATTAAACTCTTCTTATACCATGAATATATAATAAAATAAGTATCATAAATATATTTTGATATTTTAAGAATGGTATAACCTAAAAACACAGACACTTCCATCAATACGGTTATAAAATCATCATTCGTGTGTACGGAGGACTACAGCTCCACAAAACAATGTAATCCATTTTTCCATTACCACCTCTCATGGTTTGGAATAATGAATTTAATAAAAATTATATATGATATTTATGATATTTGTAACATAATATTTCCTTTGGAGTAATTATGTCATATAAAACCTTTTTAAATTTCTGTCAGACTTTGGAATATTTTTACGAAGAATTCCAGAGCTAGGCGTGAAGGCGGTTTGCGATTCCAAGGCCCGATGTGCCCGGAATAATTTTTATAAAAATATTAAGTATTTTTAAACAATGCACGTGGCGGGGGTGTGATATCTCCAAAATGGTTGCTCAAAATGCGAAATTTGATGGCACAGTTGCGTCTGGAACGTGTCCTTTAACCTAAGCTAGGTGTAAACTTTGCGGGCACGGGCCTGCAATAGGAAGCGCCACTAGTGTAGTTTTTGTAAATAAGTGGAAATGTCTGTTTACGAGCGTGAGCTCAAATAACTTCTGAATGGAGTGTCAGATCACAAATCCGAGTAAGCTGTTGCGTTCAGAAATGCGCATTTACCCTAGGGGTGACCTTACCTTTTTCTGTATTGGGTGCCGGGACGGACGCGACTTGGTGGGGAGTGAAATGAGTTGTTTTATTAAATAAAAAAAGAAAAACCATTTCATCTCTCCCCTCCCAACTCCTACGTGTGGTGCCAGATGAGCCCACCCCACCTCCTCTGTTTCTTTTTCAGATCGAGCCAAAATCATCCGTTTTCTGCGCCGTTCGTCAGCGGATCTAGCTTTAGGGCGTCGCCAGCGTCGATCTGCACCCGAAGCTTCGGCGTTTCGCCCACGAGGTAGGCGGTTTGAGTTTTGAAATCCCGGACCCCATTTATTTTTTTTCTTCAAATCGTTATAGGGGTTGTATAGTTCGGGTCTCGAGGTTTCCGAAACATGTTTCAGATCTGATTTTGGAGCACTTGGGTGCTCCCGAGGGTTCCCGGAAGTTTTACGGCGGAAATCCAGGATTCCGGCGGTGGCCATGGTAGTATCCGGAGAGGCGTGGAGGTGGCACGGCAGTGGAACAACAGTTTCTCGCGACGACGGCGGCGGCAAAACGGAATCCGACGGCGGCGCAGTGGTTTTCAGTGAGGCTGGCGGTGGTCCAGCCAGGATTTTCTGGGGGTTCTTTAAACCCCCGTAACTCACAAACCGAAACACTGATTTGCGAGCCATTTGCAGAGACGTGTTCCTTGCGTTGAGACAGACCTTTTGAACTCACTTTTAGAATTTTATGGTTCGGGATTGTGGCTAGGGAGTTAGGAACTTCGTATAAAATAATAATATTTTATTATTTTACGACTTCGGGCCGTTGTAACTTCTACCCGGAGCGTCCGAATGATGTGCCGTCAATGGCGTTGAGACCTTGATGGTACGAGGGAATTTTTGAGATAGTTTCCGGGTGTTGGCTCTAAGAACGAGGTGTGGGCCCCACGAGGCCGGATTTTGGCGTTTGCAGAGAAACACTACTTTTAAACTAGGAGTCCGATTTTGGTAGATGATTAGTCGGTCCTGTGTGTTTTTTAGATAGGATCACAATGGTGTGATCCATTAGATGATTTTTGGGATCATGGTGTGGGCCTCGCCTAAGCTGGCATTCGGTGAATAGTGCCTTTTTCCCTGGGTGTCTGTTTCGGGCGAATGAGTAGTCGATTCCGCTTGTTTTTCCGAGGGGATCACAGTGGTAGGATCCGCTCGATGGGTTTTCGGATCGTTGTGTGGGCCCCGCACGATCTATCTATGGTGAATAGTTCCTTTTTTACCGGTGCTCCGTTTCGGGCGAGTAAGTAGCCTATCCTGCGTGATTTTCTACGTAGATCGCAATGGTGGCCTCGGTATTGGCCTTGGATGTGCGCAGTGTGGCGTTGTTGTGGGTTGCTCAGGTTAGCGACATTTTGGACCAGCAGTGGTTGAGGGTACTCCCTTGGTTCGTTCCCATTAGGGTTCGTGTGGTGTCACAACCTTCGTATAGGTTTGTGATCCTCTCGATGGGATGTTTAAACTGTTAGAGTTGTGGCATCCCTCCGATGGGCCCAGAGCGGGTTCCTCTAGCATCTTTTCCCTAAATCAGGTTCTTGGTGTCGCTGTGACCACTTATTCACGGGCAGTGATCCCCTATCTAGCTGGTTAACCCCGTAGGGTTTGTGGCATCATTGGGAATATGATCCCCTACGTAGTGGGCCGTGCTCAGTAGGGTTGTGGCATCTTTGGGTATACGATCCCCTGCTCAGCATCAAGTTTATAGTAGGGTTGTGGTATCATTGGTTATGATATCCCCTACTCAGCGTGTGGTTTCTGTAGGGTTGTGGAATTATCAGTTCGATCCCCTACATCACGAGTTATACCAGATAGAGTTCTGGTATCATTGTGACCACTTTTGTATGGGCAATGATCCTCTATCTGAGTGACGTGATTCTGTCGAGTGCCAGATCGGGTTGTGGTATCCCCCAATGGATCCTGGGTGTGATCCCCTATCTGTGAGAACTACGTATGCCAGATAGGGTCGTGGTATCCCCCATCGGATCTTGGGAGTGATCCCCTATTTGTGATATCATCATCTACCAGAGTGGGTTCTGGTATCCCTTAGCAGACACTAGGAGCGATCCTCTATCCGAAGAGTTTGGTGGTTATGTTGTTTCAGTGAGGTTTCCTTAGTGATGCTATCTGATGAGCATGATCTCTCGGGTGAGCGTTTGAGAGGTTTGTTAGAAACCCGATGGAGTGTATCTCTCGGATGAGTGTCATCTGGGATGACAATGATCATTTGGTGTACTCTTATGGATTGTTCAAGGTGTATGTATGGGCATACACCTGATCTGATATGGTGTTGAGGTCGGTACCTCACGTGGAATGTTGCGTGAGGTGATTATATCTGGATTGTTCAAGGTGTATGTATGGGCATACACTTGAGCTGAGTTGACTAGTTTTGTATAGCCGAGGATGGTCACGAGATGGAGGTTCTCTCTCATCTGGGTTTCCTCTGGCTGGAATGAGTGGACTGTTGCCTTTCAGTTGCTCTCTTTGGTTTTGGGTTTTTGGGGTGCCTACTCTGTATGTTTATACTCACCCCTACACGGGCTTTTCCCGCACATGTTTGTGTCTTGTGCAGACCACATGCCTTTCGATGGAGTCCCAGGAGGACCCAGATCAGGTAGTGCTGAGTGAGCGAGACTGACCGGGGTGTTCGCCGGTGCGGTGCTGAGGGAGCTTTCCGGCAGTGTCTGTGGTAGCATCACCCTTCTTCTGATCAGGTTGGATGCACTTTGTAGTTTTATTTTGGTGGGCCATGTTTTTCCTTTTTTTACTTTTGCTGTTGCGCTCTGGTTTGGGATAGATGTATGCATGAATTTACTTTTCAGTTTCTATATCTTTGCACTGTTTCATGGAGGTGTTTCTGGGTGCGTGCGTACATATACCTTAGGCTAATGCCTCCCATGTGTGTGATAGCCTACTCGGCACTGGACGCCATCCCCTGGCCTATTGGATGCGGGCTTGGGGAGTCACAGCTCGAGCACCGTTGGGTTGGGTCGTGACAATTTCATACCATTGGGATATGATAATGTTGCTCGTGTGTATAGTAGACTACCGCCTCGTGAAGTTATGTAAAGAGTTTTTCACTAACCTGTTACATAGAAGGTAACTATTATTTGTATATATGATATTAATGAAATAAGAATTATATTAATGTCATAATTAACTATATTAAAATATATTATAACATTTTTTACCATACTATTTCACACACTATAAAAGTGATGATATCGTTCATGGACATGTGGATTATCGCCCCTTAAAGGGATGTGTTTCCTTTTACATCACAAGAAAGAAATATATAAGTATATATAATAATATATTATGGAATTAAGGGTATAATTATAATTAATGAATGATAATGTATTACCTACCTTATTTCCATAATGATCATTGAAAAATGGAAATGTTGCCCTTGTGTATGTAGGGCCTACCGCCTCCATATTTTTAATACCGGTTCATTTTTCAAATCCATATTCCATTATTGGTTTTAAAAATATTGAGTTATATATATGATTAATATTTCATTACTATTATTCTTAATATATTTAAATTATGTCCCCTTTTACCATAGTTGACATACCAAAGTCATTTTTGACACAAAAGCTGAATATGGTCAAAACACCAGACATAAATTTAATTGATTAAGTAATTGTATATAACATAGTAATCAGTGGAATAAAAGTAATAAAAACCCTAAAAATGGTTCTTAATAATGTAGAAAATTATTATAAGTTTATTATCAGATAAGATTAAGACACACATGACAAATGAGACTCAAGGAAAGGGATTTCCTCTCAATCTCTATTCGTTGAGGCATGTCTAGAGGTTACGAAACTGTATAGTCCCATTGAAATGTTATATCATGAATTTCTATATTATAATAGTAGTTAATATTTTATTTGATTTTATACATCAATTGGTTTACTAATCAAGTGTCTTCCAAGTGGTAAGGGTCTTTTCCATTAAATAAATTATCTTCTAATGATTTCCCAAAAAATGATTAAATCTTCATTTTCTAAGTTTTAAAATGATTTTATATGGACATGAAATAATTATAAAGTACATTTTATAATTTATTTTAAATATATTTCAAAATTAATCATTTTACATATTCTACACAAAACATTTTTGACAAGTGGAAAATGAAATGTTCTTTATATAACATACACAAAAATAATGACTTTTCCACCACTATCACCATTATTTTATTTCAAGATTCCTTCACATGATTTAACATTACCTTAAATGGAAAATGATTTTTTATTTTATTTTGGTAATGTTTCTAGTCTAAATAGGATTAAAAGAGGAAGTTACAAATGGGTTTCTCTTATGGATTCAACTGGGTTCTAGTTAATTATAAAACCAGATTAATAAAGGTTATGAATTTTATGCAATTAGTTACCGAGAAGGGTTTTTAATTAATTTATATGGGTTTTTAATGATTTTATTTGAGAAAAATGTATATTTTAAGTGGAATTTTTTTTTCATATAATCAAATTTCTTTATAGATGATGGTAAACATTATATGGGTTTTCATGTGTTCACTAGATTAACAGTTTTCTTTATTTATGCCTCCCTTATTATGGTTTCTTTCTCATCACATGTTTTAACTCATATTATCCGGATTTAAGGATGGGTAAGGAAAAAAATATTTCAAGAATAAAGTCTTAGTAATTTACCATTAAATAATTTCATGATTTATTTTAAATGTTTTATATTATAGGAAAAATAGATACAAATCAGATGTATCCACTTTGAATTTTCTGGTTTGGTTATGTATGAGTTATGACCTAATTATCAAAAAATATAAACCTAAAAAGATCCAAAAATATAAGGTAATGATTTATTTCTCTTAAAATTCCACATAATGTAATTTTCATGGTTTTTGAATTACAGTTGGTATCAATTTTCATTTTTGATTAATTTAGATGTTAGGAAAATTATAATAGCATTAACTTAGAATATTTTACCTTATGGTCGAGTTAAAATGTTATTACATTTGAAGATTACCATGAATCTATGTCAAAAATATGTTTGATATTAATGAATTCCTATATAATAAATAAGGAAACTATATTGGGAATAAACTGAGATGCAGATAACCTTTCAAATCATCATCCTGAGATGGTCAAAATTCTAATAGAACAATTTTTATAGTGATATATCAGTTGACACAAGTGATAAATAGTTGTGGTATCCATGCCTAATAAGAACCCTATACACCATGAAGGAACATGTATTTTAGATCATTTTATGAGGAATAATCCCTCATTATTTAGTGGATAATCTTAACATATGGTACTCAAAGAGTGGGTCAATTATTTAGAGAAGATATTTGATGTCATGGGATGTATGGAATGTCAAAAAAACTGTTTTCATTTATCACTTTTAAGGTAAATATGATTGATAGTGGTATTTTGTTAAGGATAAAAATGGAAAAGTATGGTCTTAATTCCATTAAATGGGGATGATTCATTGATATTTCCCTTTTGAAATATTTTGTAAAGGTGTTTCTACTTTTTATGGAGTAGAATTCATGGAATGGAGACAGATAGATGAGGATTTGGTAGATACATATGAATAAAACATCACAATATTTGAAATGTAAATTCCATAATTTTTTAGGTACACTGATATTAAAATAAATATGTTTTTCTTAGGGTTAAAACTGAACATATAAAGATCATTTTTCATATAATAACTCAAAATTTATGAGAAATTATTCTATTGTGATTAGATAGTTGATATGGAGTTTTCCAACATGTATATTCCCCGAGATGAAAACAATAAGAAAAGGTTATGGTGTAATGAAATAGAGAAGAAACTAAATAATATGTAAAAAGGTAAACCCCCAAAATTATCCATGTGTGGAAGAAAAATTCAATGAATTTTTTATGAGAATAGGTAACTATTACCAATGTAAAATGTTTGGAAACATGAACCACGAATGAAAGGAAAATAATCCTGAAGAATCAATGAATGGGGTAACGGATTTCCATCTAATGGTGAGGTGTTTTAGTTAAAATGAGTTGGTTCATTATTCTAATTCATATTTGAAGTTGTTCTCACATGATGTAAATCATCAAGATTAGAAATATAATGGTGTAGAAAAGACATTTACTACTGCTACGGTTGATGTTGGGAAGTCAAAGTAAGTGGTGATAGGTATGTTACTTGTGTATCCAAATTATGCTAATACCCAGTTTGACTTATTGATCATTATATACATTCATTTCTATGAAATTTTCATACAAATTGGGAATATAACATAATATAATTATGATATAACATTGGGTGAAAACTCTACGTGTAAGTATTAAAGAATGTAATATTTTTAAGACTATTCCTACTGTTATTAATGGGATAGAATTTCCTGAAAATCTTCTTGAACTATCCATAGTAGAGTTTGATATCATTCTTATTAAGTGTTTTCTTTCAGTTTATCGTGTTAAAAATTATTTTAGTTCTAATGAAGTTGTTTTTAATGATTTTATGACTTTAGTAATGTACCATGTAGCTAAAAACTGATTATATATGGTGGTGAATGATTCCTAGATCAGATTTTTTATTTTTTTTTCAAATCACTAATGTTCCAATAGTAATTGAATACATCGATTTTTTGGATGATTTTCTAGGTATTATTACTAATTTATAGGTTGAGTTTAAGATTTAATTAGTACCTGATGCTAAGATAAATTCAAAACCTCCTTATTGAAAGGACCTAGTGGAACTTTTAGAATTGAAAAGGAAATTAAGGGAGTTATTTTAAAAATGTTTCATCCAACTTAGCACTTCACCATGGGGTGCGACTATCATGATTGTTAAAAAGAAATATGGTTTAATAATACTTTCCATTAATAATATATCCTATAATAATTTTTTTAGAATATGTATGTTTTTCCTCATATCGATGATATGTTTGATCAGATCTAGGGAGAAAAATATTTTTCAATGGTTAAACTATGGTTGGAGTACCATCAGATGAAATTGTGGATAACATACATTCTAAAGACTATGTTTCAGAATAGATATTTGCGTTATGGATTTACAGTTATGTTGTTAGGTTATCTAATGAATCATATGTTATGAACCTTGAGAATAGAATTTTAAATTAGTTCTCGGGTAATTTTTGTGTGTGTTCATTAATGACATTTGGGTATATTATAAAAGAAAACAAGAAACATGAAAGGCACCTAAGTGTTTTTTTAAAACATAATGAAATTAAATTGTAAGTTAAATTTATAAATTATGATTTTTTGCAACAAATTTAATTTATTATACATATTATAACTAAATATGGTATATTCTTAGACCTTAATAAAATAATATTTGTTAAAGAATGGACAACACCCTTAAATATTGTAGAGATTTTTACTTTTCATTGATTAGTGGGTTACTTTTGGAGGTTTTTGAAACCTTTTTGTGGTTTTCAAGCCCTATGACTATGTTGACTAATAAATGAGTTATGTTCATCTGGAAAAAATAATGTAATGGTTGATATTTTAAATGGAAAATATCATTGGTGAATGCTTCAGTTTTGGACAAACATTAATAAAATGGTTAATTTTTCATTTATAGTGATACATCATAAATATGACACTGTTTTCCCGAATAAAGAATGATTTGGTAATTTCTTATACTTCACGTAAGTTCAAATATCAAGAGTTAAATTACCATACACATGATTTTGAATTAGCTGTTGGTTCCTTTTACTTAAAAATTTTTAGGCATCATTTGTATAGAGTAAAGTGTGAAATGTATAATGATAAAAAAAAGATGATGTATATATTCACTCAGATATAATTGAACATGAGACAAATAATGTGTATATATCTAATCGAGGATTCAGATTGCATGATTCATTATCATCTAAGAAAGGAAAAAATGTGGTATATTATTTGAGTCAAAAAAAATAATTCTACATTAACCATTTTATGTTTAAAAATTGACCCTTTGGTTAGTGATTTGATGAATTTTGGAATTGATTTTGTGGATATAAGGACATCCCCTATTTTTTTTATGTTCTAGCATAATCAACATTTCCATATTGAATCAAGTGACATCATAAGGGGATCAATCATTATAGAAAAAATATGTATTCATTAAAAATGTTAGTTTTATTTATTTTATTATAGATGAAGAAGTTGTTTTATGATTTTGAAAAGAATATGTGTTTCTTTGTATTCTTAGTTGAGGAAAGAGTTATTGATTGAATCTCATAGTTCTCTATTTTCTATACATCTGGGTTGCACTATGATATAAAAATACCTTTGAGAGTATTAACAGTGGGATGTAATGAATATAGTTATTTATGACTTTGTAATGAAGTGTTTAACTTGTTAGTGGGTTAATGAAAAATAAATGTTATTTAAGGGGATTATTCAACCTGTTATAGTGCCAGAGCTTAAATAAAAGAATATATCAAGTATTTCATGGTAGGACATCCAAAGACTTGTCAAAATAATAATGAGATTCATGTTATTGTTGATCGATTAATTTAAAAAAATTCTTTTCCATTTGAGATATTATGACTTTATAAGACATTTCTAGAGTTCAAATAAAATTGTTAGTCTGGTTTCATGGAGTAACCCTCTCTATTGTATCATCTCTTCAACTCAGGTTCACATCTAATTTTTGGAAAGTACTTACAAAGGCATTGGGTACTAAATTAAATCTCATTACATCTTATAATCCTTAATCTGGTGGATAGACTATGTGGGAAATTAAATCCTTTGAAGATATGATTTATTATTTCTCAGTGGATTTCCAAGGATGTTTAGATTTACATATTTATTTGGTTGAGTTTTTTATAATAATAGTTTAAATTCTAGTATACAAATGGAACTATTTGAGTAGTTATATAGAAATTAGAGCTATACATCAATTTGTTGGGTGAATTTTGATGAAAGATGTGGATGATACAAAATTTGGTAGTGTTAATGGATAATAAAGTTTAGTTGATTCTGGGTCACATGAGGAAAAATCAAAGAATGAAAAACATAATGCGAATAATGAGAGGAAAGTACATTCATTAAAGGTAGGTGATCATGTCTTTCCAAAAGTTCTCTATGGAAAAGTGTGGTTCATTTTGGTAAGAAGGGAAATATGAGTCCATATTTCATTGGAGCATATTAAATCATAGGGAATGTTTTATCAGTTACTTACCAAGTGTCTTTACCTATGAGTTTATCTCTAGTACACAATGAGTTTCATGTTTAAATGTTAAGGAAATATGATCCAGAGTCATCTCATGTTTTAATCCATGAAGTTGTCCAGTTGGAAGAGAATATTAATTATAATAAATATAAACTTCAGGTTCTTCACTAAAAAGTGAATGTTTTTAGAAATAAGGTGATTCATTAGGTAATAATTTTATGTCAAAACCCATATGGTTGAAGAGGTAATAAGAGAATTTTAAAATGTTATAAGGGATAGATTAATCCACTTATATAATAAGTGAAGAAAATTGGGAGGAAAAAATTTATAAATTGGGGGAAGGATTTTGAAATCTTGGTAATTATAGAATAAATTATTTTCCAATATATTAATATGAATTAGATAGTTATATCAGTTATAAATATATTTTTATATTTTTAATCTAAAATGAAATTCTTTTAATTAAACACTTTTTTATAATGTTTTATATAAAATAATAATTTATAAATATTTAAATAAAAATTTTATAAAATGAATATTATTTCAAAATTTACCATATAAATATTTACTTTGGGAGAAATATTTGGAATATTTGGAATATAATTATTTTCCAATGAATGTCGAAAAACACCATTTTTTTAAAATTATTTCTTTTTATAAATTAATTAATTTAAGTGTTATAAAACTTTTTAACATGATTAAATGTAAAATAATTATTATTTATGATATATTAAATCCAATAAATTATTTTTTAATAAATTTTTTTTTAATGTAATTCTATTTTTGGGTTTAAAGACGTGTTTTTCTAAAAAACAGTTTTAAAATAAATAATTTTTATCCTTTTATTTAATTAAAATAATACCTAACATGGAATGTTATAAATTAAATTTATAGACAATATATTAGTAAATATTATTTTATTTTTATATAATTATTATTCTTAGTCATTGAGTTAATGTAGCATCATCATTTTCCCAAAAAAAAACTCATCTTCAAATCTCATTGTCCCGTAGTAACTGTGAGATTAATTTTAAAAATGATTTCTCCACATTTGGGGATTGAATTTGTAAAAGTGGATTAATTATTTCAAATCAAAATAATTAATCATTTATATTAATTTTCACATATTTTTTGTCCAAAAATATTAGTGAAATCATTTAAAATCAATTATAGTGATTTTGGTAAAACAAAATGGGATTACTTTGTGGTTAATCATAAAATATAAGGTGTTTAAATGAACCAAACATGTTCAAAACCTATTTAATGTAAATATTTTGAAAATATAACCTATTTAATAGAAATTTTTTATTTATTGGAGGTATATTATGTAAGGGAGAGCTCCAAAATATGTTATCTTTTTGTTATTTATAAGAACGCCACTCCTCCCCCACTATCAAAGGGCATTCACTCTACCAACTTCTTTAGACCACCCAATCCATTTTTCTTGGAATAACCTAGGAAAAATCCATTAACATCTTCCCTAATATCATTATATACTCATAAAATTTTGAATAAATCCATCAAAGGAAGTCATTTGGTTAAAATAAAAAGTAGTTACCCAATTAAGAGGTAATGTTCATCAACGTGCATTTTTCTATTTTTTCCTTCTCCACCCACACAAATTATTATTATACCATTATTATATAAATAAATAACTATCATAAATCTAATGAGATTTATTTATATTAAGGTTATAACATATAAGCACCTACAATTTCATCAAATGGGTTACGAAATCGTCAATCATGTGTATGGCAAACTACTACCTCATAAAAGGATGTTCTTCATTTTTCCTTTCCCACGTATCACGGTTGAGAATATTGATGGAAATAATATTTATATATTATATTTATTATATTTATAATGTTATAATACCTTTTTATTAATTATATCATATAATCCCTCTATTAAATTTTATACAATAGGGGATATGATTACACCACTCATGTGTATGGAGGACTATTGCTACATAAAGTGATTTGAAGTTCTTTTCACTAAAATTTTACATGGAAGGTAATAATGGTTAATATGAAAAATATATATGATATTCATGAAATAATTTGTATATTAATGAGATAAATATATTTCTGAGAATAAAACATATTATATTATATATTATATTTTCTCACACTAAAAAAAGTGATAATGTTCCTTGTGGATGTGTTGACTACTGCCTCCTCGAAATGATGTGATTCCATTTACATAAAAAGAGTGATATATATAAGTATATATAATTAAATATATTTGTATTAATGATATAATTGTCATTATATAATGATAAAATATTAATTACCATCTTTCTATAATGGTCATTGAAAAATGGAATTGTTACTCATGTGTTTGTATAGCCTACCATCTCCATGATTGTAATGTTGGTTCATTTTTCCTAACCATATTAAATTATTGGATTTAAAACAATAATTTTTATATAAATATGATAATAAAATAATTATTATTATTCTTTATATATTTAAATAATTATTTATTTGACCATAGTCGATCTACCAATATTTTTTTGATACAGAAACTGAATATGGCCAGACCACCTAACTTAAACATAATTGACAATGTAATTGTATAAATTCATAATAAGTGAAATTAAAGTAATGATAAATATGAAAAAAGTTATAAAAAATTAAAAAAATAACCAATTTTTATCATTCATTGATATAAAGACATATAGGATGAATCAAACTGAATGTAAGGGACTTTCTTTAAATCTCCTTTCGCTGAGGTCTACATTGATGTTATATACCTTTATTATTTTATAAGTTGTATATACAACCTATTTGACATTTTATATCATGTATTTCCCTATTATAATGTTATTTAATGTCTTTTTTAGTGTTATTATACAATTTTTTTACAATCCCAGTATTTCCCAAGTGATAAAGGGATTTTTTTTAAAGAATTCATCTTTTAATATTTTTAACTCAAACTCTCTTTTTGCTCTATTTCTAAGTTTTTAAATGATTTTATATTGAATTAAATTATTTACAATGTAAATTTTATACTTTATTGATTTTTTTTAAAAAATAAATCTATTTGCATGTTCTATACGGATCATTTTGAAAAATGAAAAGGAATACTCTATTATAAACATACACGAAAATAATGACTTTTCTTACACTATAAGCATTATTTTATGTCAGAATTCCTTTGTGTCATTTAATTTTTCACTAAATGAAAAAAAAATTTCATTTTGTTTTAATATTGGTCTTTTTCATAATAGGTAATAATGATGGAGTTATAAAAGGTTTTCTCATATGGATTTAACTAGTCTCTAGTTACTTCTAACATGGGTTTAAAATAGGTTATAAATGGTATCCTCTAAGATACCAAGAAGTTTTTTTAGTTTATGTATATGGTTTTTAAAGATTTATTTTTAAAATAATTTATGTGTGTTATTTGATTAGAAATGTTTTATTTTATACGTTTATATAACATTACAGATAATGATAATTTTTATATGGGTTGTCATGTGTTCATAGGACTAACAATGTTTCTTTTTTTTATACCTTACTATGATATTGTTCTCTACCTATGTTTTTAATATATTTTCTCAAGATTAAAGGTTTGGTTATTAAAATTAATAGGTCAATTAGAAATTATTGGAAATTTTCCCTAAAAAGTAATCTTAATTTGTTTTAAAAGTAATTTACTGTTGAAAAAAATGGATACTAATTGGAATTGTACACTTTATGTTTTATAGTTTTTTATGAATGAGTTGTAGCATAATTCTCTAAAGCTCTAAACCTAAAAATAACCTTAAATAAAATATAATGAAATAATGTCATAAATCTCAAGATAGTGTAATGTTTTAGGCATGGGACATATAATATCATTTTTCTTATCCGATATCAAGGTTATATGGTAATATTTTTGTTTCAAGATCTTTTTCCTAAAGTTCATGAATTCATTTACTACCTAAATATACATTGAAATATACATCTATGATATATTTCTATTTCATTAGAAAAATTTCATCCATTGGGTTTGCACTAATAAATTTCAATTTCATCTCTTATGCTAATAAATAAATATCTAAAAATGAAATTTTTATGCCTAAATCACAAAAATTAACTTTTAATTGATAAAAAGATCTCTAAAATAGTATCAAGAAACTCTCTATGCGTTTAATAAAATAAAAATATCCATATATATTTATCCAATATAATACATCAATCTCTTATAACCCAATAGTTATTCCAAATATTCAACTTATTCCACTTCATAAATATTTAACCTTAAGACTTGTGCAAAATATGTCTTACCAATTTTGAAGTCCAAAAATTCAGATCGATGTTCCTTAAATTATCATTATATTCCTCACATAAAAAAAATTACAAATAAATGTCACATTCCAAGTATGTTAGTACATTTATCACCATAATGAAATCATTTATGTTTCCAAAATTAGATTCTCAGATTTTCTAATAATTTCTATAAACCCAAACATCCATTAAACTCTTGAAAAGATATCATAAACAATAAAATAACAAAAATAATTTAAAGGTATAATACAATATCACATAAACCAATTTTTATCATTATTATCGTAATATATATCAAATATAATGGGTTATCTTCCCTCATTCGTGCGTTTTCAAAAAAGGTTTACTTTTTACTGAATCATTTTTCTTAGTTATCTGTGTCATTGAACAAATGTTCTTATATCCTTAAAGAAAACATACTATAGAACTATAATTATACTATTTATGATTATTATAATGGAAACATAATTGATAAAATAATTCTTCAACATATTTTTTGAATCCATATACACAAGTAATTTTTTATATTTTTGATATAGTAATTTTATAATCATGACATTGATCACTTAATTTATAATATTATATATTCCATTGATACTTGAGTAATTTATTTACCAAGTTCTGATTATCATTATAGTTTAATACTATCACATTGGAATATAATTTATTTCTATTTCCTTGAAGATAATTGTGGCCTTTATCTACAAAATTGTAGAAAACTCCAATTCCTATCAAGGCAGAACCAAAGCGATTCATTCCACAATCATTACATAAAAGTAAATTATTATTTCAATTATTCCAATTATCCAATTTTTTATCTATCTCCCCCTTCTTCTCTTACATACCTTATAATAAATAATACATAAATAATTTTTTTATCTATCATGATATCACATGATACTATGTCCTCATGTGATGAGAATGTTTTGCAAAATAGTTCTTGTCGAAATATTGGTTTATGATCAACAAAAAAATGATCATTCTTATTCATTGGAATACATAAATAAATACAATTTTCATTCCTTCCACTATGTTCCATTTTTTAAAAATAGAATAAAATCTATTATATTATAATTTTATGAAACATAATGTATAATCCCAAGACAAGTGAAACACTTAAAATTAACTAAACATTTTATGCATGCATTATCTCATAATCATAAACATTATTTAATTGGTAAGGTTTAAAAAAATAATATTTCAAATTCTTCTTACTAGCTTGTAAATAATATTTGAATTATCCTAGTAATATCTCCCAATAAAGAAAAACTACCTGTATATTAAGGCCAATTTTCTTGTACCTAGTAATGCTCAAGTTAAGCCCGAAATTTCCTTTTTAGAGTTATTGCCCCAGGTGCATATGTTCCAGAACCACATCCACTTGTACTATTTAGATGGGGATGTATTTCTAAGATAAACCACTTATTATATACCTTACCAATACATTTGGATGTTCTTGTTTACATATCCTTAATTTTTATTATAGATTTAGGTTCCCAAATATATGGTTTTATAAATATATTTTTCATGGTTCATACTGAGCTTCATCTGATTCCAATTGTAAATACACTAACACATATATCCAAAAGGTGATGGTAACTTTTTAAAATTTGAATAATACACAAGGAATAAAATACCAAATTAGTGTAAAGTTTAGTAGACTTGGTAAACTAGATACATACTTTAATGCCATATTATAGTTGAAAAGATAAATTAAAACATTGTATTTTCGTCGATTGAATCATTATTTACTCTATAATAACAATACATATCAACAATAATAAACATCTTAGAATCTCTTTGAGAGATACATAAGAATGTTTTTAACTCAAATGATCAGAAAATTTATGCATATTTGAAGAAAAATAATCAATAGAAATTCCAGTAAAACAATACCTTGAGGATAATGTGGTAAGAATAAATAACGGTCAAATAGGGCCATATTTATAATCACGTGAGACTGAGACTTTTCCATGGATAATATGACTAATAAAATAATCATATATAAAACTAGTACTAATATCACAATGAGGTAATTAATAAATCACTATATTTGAAACATACTTTCAATGATATTTAAATCAATTTTTAAACTATGGGAAAACCCCATTTAATTTTTCCAATTGATTTTTCTCATTAGGCCAATAGATATATTAATGGAGTATGTAATTATAATCCCCACCAAGACATTAATAGTTACAATATGTTCCTCATATGAATGGGTTGAAATATATTCAAAATAAACATTTATTTTGGAAAAAACTTTCATATCAAATGTTATTACATTCCCCAATCAATAAACATAATCATAAACTATTTAGAGTAATATAGAGAATAGTAATAAAATAATACATCCTAGTCAACTGATCAAAAATTATCCAAACAATTAATTAGGATGGAATAATTGCATCTCTTTTCTAAAGGATTATAAGGCAGTGTGAGGGATTTTTTCATTGATGAATATAAACTACCATTAAAATTCAATTAAAATCATTATTAAGGAAAATATCATTATAATTTTGAAAAGAGCCTACAAACACTAAAATTAAATAATAATTTTGAAAATAATTTATTTATTAAAAAAACTTTGAAACATGTAAATTAATATTTAAAACATGTATTGGTCATGATGGTGGAAAATTATGTCCATATCAAACATGTTAAAAATTATTTTCATATTTTTTAAAAAGACAAACATAAATTGTGGGAAAAATAAGAAAAATATTCCTATAGAAAGAATTTTTAAAAATTAAAATAGGTAGAAAAATTACATTAATATATCATATGAGAAATTTTAAAATATTTTTTTGAATACTTGTTTATTTATGAAAAATGAGTTTCGGTAGAAAAGAGAAATAAATTATGATTTTATTAAAAACATTCCCAAATTATTTTTAATTATCACGGAGATTAAAATATTTATATTTATTTAAATGTAAATTAATAACCATATATGGATAAAATTCATGACTTTTTTGAGTGATATTTCATAATATTTCATTATCAAAAATTTAATCTTAAATAGTCATGATAAATAAAGTGATTGTAAAAAACCATTAGCACTTTGGTAACTATTTAGTTGTAATACCCATGAAAGAAATAACATAAAATGAAACATTAAATTCCATAGAGGTAATGGAATTAATGAAATAAAATGTTAAATTTGAATTATATACACCACACCAAATAAATAATTGTTCAATATGATTTATATCTCACAGAAGTAAAAGTGAGACGAGATTCCCTTACCTCAGATTTGATTTCCATTATATGTGAATGTAACTCATTTATAATTAATTAATATTCATTATAAATATACAATATAACCACTCTCATATATTTAAAATGATATTTTATTTTATTATTCTATTTTATATCCCACTTATTAGCATTTATTTATTAAGATCCCTATTTCAAAAGATAATTACATTATTTTTTATGTCTCTTTTGGTACAATAATTTTGTTCTGTTTACTTTAATCAAAGTTAAACCATATACAAAATTTAATAATGGTATAATTATCATATATATTAATTATATAGGTATTTATGTCTATCTGAAAAAATTAAATATAGAATATTTATTACACTATTCATGGAGGCAGTATGTCATATATAGATGTGGACATTGTTTCCATTTTATTGTTGAATGGAATAAAAGTAAAATATATGTTAATGTACCCTTATATAATAATTATTATGTTATATATTAAATTTATATTAATAAATTCAATCCTTATTACAATACAAGTAAGAATAAAAAGAAAATCATTTTACATCGTTATGTGGAGGCGGTAGTCCACACATACGCAAGAGCTGCATTATTGTTTTCAAAATGATTGGAATATACAAAGTTATATAAGATTTTATATTTATAAAAAAATATTTTATAAATATAAAATATTTTAATTAAATTTATCTTTACCACAATCCATGAAAAGAATAATTGAAAAATGAATCACATCTTTTCACGAGGTGGTAGTCTACCGTACACACGAGCAACATTGTCATATACCCCATGAAATAAAAATTATAATGTTATATGTGACATAAAAATTAAAAATCATAATATTTTCATAAATAACATAAAAATATTTTTAATATATCTTTATATCCATCATTCAATGATGGTTATGGAAAATTAATTGCATAAGTTCATGAGGCGGTAGTTCACCATACATACAATCTACAATTTAATTTCCCATTTGATAGAAGTGGAGATGGATCCAAGATATTAAATTATTATAATAAAATAAAATTATACAGGTGATAATTTTTTATTATATTATCATAATTATATGACTTGGAGTTGGTGGAAGAATAAATAAAACTAATACAAACACTTTAGAATTTTTCCTCTTCTTCAGAGAGACTTTTTATGTTCACACATAAAGCCTTATTTGTAGGAATTAATAAAAAACTAAGGCCTATAAGATTTGGGGTGGTAATTAAGATAAATAATTTTTGAGTTATTAGATAAACGTATTGGGATTTTAAGTGTTAAGTGGAGCTAAGAGGATAATTCCATTTATATATGGGAGAGTGGACACTCATGGAATTTTTGAAAATGTAAAGTGATACCCACATTTTGTATGAAAAATTATTATAAAATCGATCACTAGAAAAATAGAGGTAATAATGATGAAATAATTACCGGGGAATGTATTTTGGAAAAATGTTATGTCACATTTAACACCTATATTCTAATTTTAATCTCCTTGTAAACTCATTTTTTCCTTAACCAGGGTAATTAATATAAGGCCCCAGCCTTAAACCTTACTTAATCTTGAGTTATTACAAGATTACACATTGAGGATCTTTTCAGGTTTAGAGTTTTAGATAATTAGATCATAAAACATGCATTACATTCTACATTTAAACAAAGTGGTTACATAAAAGATAGTATTCTTTTTTTCCCATGAATGGAAATATATTTAAAAAATAAACCATGGATTCTTTCTTGACACTTCCTTGACACTATCATCAAGTCATGTACCTTTCCCTTGACCAGTGAAAAACATTTCAAATAAAACATGGGATGAGCATAAAAAGATCAGTACGGGTTATAAAAATATGGAAAAGAAACATGAGTTTATATATACATAAGAATGAAATCATACATTACCCATAAAACATATGCACTCTAACATACCTCATCACATCATGAATAAATCATAGAAATCATAATACATAAAAGGTAACTTGAGGCATTCATAACATTCTTACGTAGGTAGTAACCCTTTTGGTTACGTTTGGAATACCCATAACAGTATATTCCCTAAATCTCTTCAGAGAAACCTAAAATTTCACTCATTCGCGCTACCCAATGCATTGGAGAGCTATATCGGGCTCACCCACCCTTATTTTATCACGTATCCACCCGTCTTCAAAACAATGCCCAAGAACCATAACATAATCTTATCACAACATGCATAAAGGAAACATAAAATTTCCACCTTTCAATAACAATATATCAATACAACACATTGATATAGCAACATTATGAAAACCATTTTCAATACCAAAATAAAAGAAAAGTAAAACATTGTATTTATTTTTCTTTTAAAAAGAAGGTATGGCTTGTAGAGGAAGCCGAAACTCAAATAATGGTCACGGCGGCGGAGAAGTCATTGTCTCTGTATACGTATGAAAAAAACATTCCTTTTGTCGTTTAGTAAATGCTTCGTAGAAAAAAGATTCCTTTTGAATAAATGTAAAAGTCAAAGGGGTTTATACACCGTATAAAAGAAAGTTTTGTATAAATCAAAATATGCCTCAATCAAAGGAGATGGAGAGGAAGTCCAATACAAAGACGGTATCCTTGGATTAAGGATAAATCAGTTACATAATTATGTGTGACAAAAGAATACACGAAATATAAGTGGGTATTAAGTGTAAAAAAATCAGAGTACATTCACACATAATCATAGAACGACATATTCAAGGTGTACAAGTTTATCCCAAAGAATCAAAATTGGGTTAAGAAGTTCCCTTGCAAAAATTCGACAGCCTAACGGCGTCACTTCAAAATTCAGAAAAAGAGTTGATGAGAGATAAAAAGGGTATCTCATAACTTGGTCATCAAATTTACATCAATAAGGATATATAAGAACATATCCCAACATAATAGTATGTGAATTAAAATACATAACAAAATAAGTCTTTTAAAAAGAGGAGGGTGAAAGGTTCCCTTACCGACTTGGGTAACTTTCGTAAGGTACACCCCATTGAAGAAGGGTCATACAATAAATATTTAAATACCCATAAATAAAATTAAATTACACAAAGAGTATAATAATGGTATGTACATACACCACTCAAAGGAAATGGTGGCAAATCTAGCATAAATCGAACAGGAGTAAAAGTGAGATGAAAAATCCCTTACGAAAACTCGGCAGCCTAACGATGCCACTTAGAACTTCTAAAAATGGATTGATGAGAGAAAATAGGGTCTCTCATCATATGAACATAAAAATTACAGTAATATTAATATAAAATAACATCCCAATAATAAGAAATATGAGCTTTAAAAGGAATGACATAAAAGAGTGTACTTAAAAAAAGAGAGTAGGATCCCTTACCTCGGGTCCGACTTGACTCGATCATTCTTTAATATCCAGAATAATAAACTTGAGTTAATTTATACTTCCTTAAGAACCTTTTTCATGTTCATTATTCCTTTTATATCACTTATTACCATGTCATGAACACTATGTTATTATTTAAGCTTATAACGGTTGTTTTAATGATCATTGGTACTTGAGTCAAAAATAAACACTTTATAATTACAAGTTGTTCATGTGGTAAAATATCAATTATATCTAGAATTTTATTCATGATGTAGATATCATATATATCATATATATACAGTATATTCATGTATTTATAATATTACATAACATTTAGATTTAAGAAATGAAATGCACCGTTCATGGAGACGGTAAGCCGTACGTACGCATGAATGCTACTTCCATTTATATTTCATATTTAATGGAATTAAAACATAATGATACATAATATTATTTTAATTATAGTATGGTATCATATATAATATCATTAAATATATCCTTTATACGTACCACATATGGTATTAACGAATCAAATCACTTTGAGGGGGCGGTAGTCCGTACTTCCTAAAATGAAGATATCGCGTATACCCATAATGGAAGCCATAATGGTATGCCATAAATGAAAAATACAGAAGCTTAAGGAAAAAATAAACATATTATATATCATATATAAATATCGTGACATATTAATGGCCACCATGAAAGTTGTTAAGAGAAGATTGAACAATCATCGTGTGGTGAGGCAGTAATTCACCATCCATAGAAACAGTATGTTCTTTAACCATTAGACGAAGGTGTGTGTAAGTGTAGCTCGAATCCATAACATAAAAAAAATCCTAGTATATTTAAGATACTAGTGTTGTTACAAAATAAAGGAATAAAATGAGTTTAGTGGGGTGGAGAAGAAAAATAAAACAAAAGGACTCAAGTGAAGACATTACCTTAAAATCGGGTAACTCCCTTTGGTTTGAGCTCAAAGGCTTCCTTGGGAAGACTTATGACCAATGTTAGGCTTCTAATAGTTAGATAGAGATTTGCAGAGACAAAATGGGTAGGGGTTGGCCGAGCCAAATGCTTTTGAAGTGTGGGTAAGGAGGTAGAGGTGGGGGCCTTTTATAAGAGGAGAGGAGGGGCACTCTTGGAAAGTAAAAAAATGCTACTTTATTTTAGAATGAGTTTCTGATTTTAATGGTCCTAAATTGATGTGTTTTGAGTATAAGGTGATAAGGGTTCGAAATAAACCCATCCAATATGTTTTGGACATGTGTTGGTCTTATAGTTTACATTATCTTTCCATTTTATTTAAATCATTAAATAATGAGGTCGTCGCTGCATCATCATGATGTCATAAATAATTTAATTTATTTAATGTCTAAGAATTATAAAAAAACTACTATGATGTAGGAAATCTTTTTAGATTTCTAATGTGTATTTTTATTCAAAATTCTGACTTGTATAACCCCATGTAAGAATTGATTTAGTAAAACATTTCATGTTTGTGTCATTTTTACTCTAACATTAAAAAAACGTTATTTGTGTCATTTCCCTACCAAAGTGGCTCCATGGGGTTCCCAAGTTGACCCATGGATTGTATTGGTCGGCCATGACTTATACAATGAGGGTAGGACATGGGTCAAGCTCATATCATATTATTAAAACATTATTTTTACCTTAAACTACACTAATTACCTCTAATCGCGATTAAAAACTTAATAAGTTACTATTCAACAAAAAAATATTTTAATCCCATTGAACCACATTTTACTTATTAATGAAAACTATGTATGTCCGATTTTGTAAATTAAAAGCACAAAGGTGGAAAATTTTCATTTAAACGGAAAATCATTTTTTTATAAGTACCACTTAGTGGTTTCATTATTCATCAAAAATTGATGTTTTTCAGAAAATTACCAAAAAATAAACCTAAGATATATTTGATATTCCAAATTCCAAAATGCTGTCTATTTTACAAAATTCATAACATATAAGTTACATTAATTAATTTAATAATTAATTCCTGCTGTCAGAACAAATAGCGTGTTTTTATGAAACAATATATATCAAAAGATTGACACTAGTTTAAGTCAAATTTCAAAGTGAAATTAATTCCAATGGCCACTATTTGATTAAATGGTAAAAATATATTCTAATTTCACTTTAAAACCAGTTATAAAGATAATATAATCATATAAATAAATTTGATTAAAAAGAGATTTTGAATTAAAATACAACATTTTTCACTATTCATTAAAAATTGAACTTTTTCGGAAAAATACCAAAAATTTACACAAAGTAAATTTTGATGTCCCGATTCTAAAGAAGAATTTTATTTTTTCAAATATAACACATAAAATTGTCAAAAAGTGGATTTAAAAGAGTTTCGCCATCAAAAGGCGGTTAATCGACCTTTTAATGAATATTAGAATGTTTACGCTTAAAATTGGAATCATTCGCATTTTTAATCCTCTATCTTTTATTGTAAAAAGTAAAAATATATTAAAAACATATATAATCATTTTTTAGTTAGTTTTATTCATTCCCTCCATCACAACAGCTAGGTGTTAACTACCTTTTAAAATAATATTATTTTATTATTAGAGTCCAACGTAAGATTCCTAAGAAACTCGTTGTTGTGTGTTGGGTACACCATCAAGTATAGAGTCCCCTTTAAAGTTATATTAATGTTTTATTCACAAATATGGATAAATGTGAAAATATCATACTCTTTATTTACCTGGTGTGTTACATCCTTCCCCCCTTTTGAGAATTATGTATTCGTAATATTAAAATTGGGCTTGGAAACTTCATTGAAAATCCCACATTGGAACAAGAGTCAGTAAAACAATCACTTTAAAATAAGTACAAAGGTCACCCGAGTTAACCCATACTAGGATTCGAAGTATGAAAATATGGACATGGAGGAAAAAAGGTTCATGTTCTGATGGAGAGTTATAGTAAACATGTCTAGTAGAAATTTAACCATAAGAAAATCACAAACTTGTGATGGGTTTAACGGTATTCGATTCCCCAGTAGGAAAAGTTAACAGACAACATTTTTGTTTTAAGTTACTTTTCATTGAGGAATTTATTTTTTAACTTAACTAAATCATAATGGAACATACTTACTTGTCATGTAGACTTTCATCTTTTACTAGATTCCTTAATCAAATGCATATTTTCTCCAAAAGACGAGTATTTAGGAAGACTTGTTCGCATTAAGAGTACTATAATCAATTTCTAGAGAATCACCTAATTCCCAAAAGAGAACTATATACTTCCCATGGCTTTAGACTCTAACCAAAACCAAAACCAAAAAGGTTAGTACAATATCAAATAATCCAGAAAAGGATAACCCTTTATAAAAAGAATATCTATTCTTAATCTCCAAAATTTGTCCAACAAAACCCAAAGTTCAACGAGGACCATTCGATAAAAAATTTGTCCATAAAATTCTTCAAAGAAAACCAAACTAAGATTGAAACCCAAATATTTGAAGGATTTAGTCACATAGTCTTCCAAGTTAAATCGTAACATTTATCTCTAAACAACATCAGTTGCTCCTAAAGTCTCGTATTGAAAAGTAATTAACCTAATCACATATCCTCCATGATTGGTTAATCATTTTCATAAATAACCCAAAATCAACTTAATCTTAATTCATAAATTAACCTAACTAAAAAGAATAAGTCATACTAACTAGGGACTTCACGTAGTCCAGTGGTAGGCGATAAATACTAGTTGCACTTTGGTTGTGGGTTCGATTCCCATAGCTTTGTCTGACACGACGGGTTGTCACATGGTCTGCATGTTGTCCTTTTTCCAAACTATATAATTCTCAAATCCTTCCCCAAAAAGAGCTAAAATCATCAAAAATAACCATAACATAATTTAACCTCAATTTTATCTCATGCCTTTCACTTCCATCATAACATATACTAACCCATAATTACCTCAAAAGTAAGGATCATATAAACCCAAATGGTTCTTTATAACTATGTACACAAAAGAACAGATAACTATTCCTTGAATAAAATTTTCATATATTAAACATCAAGGTTACACATACTATAAAAATTCTTCTAATGTAACCCCGTCACCAATAGAGACTTAATAATCTTAATAATTTCACCATAACTTATGAAGCCCATATATGTTGACTTCTTACTCATTCAACATTCTTCATGATCCATTAACCATTCCTTTCCAACTTATTCTGAAATACTTCTTTCCTACAAACAAAATCATGAATCATATCCTAAGATTCCAAAATAGGAAAACAAAAGTTATGAAATAATCCATACCTTTGATTGGTCATTGTCAGTTTCTTCATTGTCAATCGAAATGGCATTAGGTATTGGTAAACGAGTATTTGTACGATCTTGGTGATATCATTCACAAAACTTCTTCATCGGACATGTGTTTTCATAATGACCACGCACACCACATTTAAAACATTTAATTGATCCCTCAGAAAGAACTTCTTACACTTTCCTCGAGTCAACTGGATCCTACTTTTTTCCATGGAAGGTTCTTACTTTATGACCTTAATTTCCACATCTGTAGCATATTTTTGTCCCTTTGAAACATTTTCCTAGGTGTTTTTTTCCACATCTTTGACACATAGGTTTTTGAACAGACTTACCATGATGATTGTTACCTGTAGTTCCGTAGGGATTTGTTTTTCGCATATATGATGCCTTAGAGAAATCACCAAGGATTAGGTGGTCAATCATGACTCTAGATAGTTGGTTGAGGATAAACACAAGAGTTCCCATTGAAGCTCCCATATCATTCAGTTGCTCGCTCAAAAAATTGTCACAGTTTCCTTCACATCCACTGTTGCTTTGGTGCCTGCTAGATCCAGCCATTTACTAAAACCAAAAAGGTTAGTTTGAGTATATCAACAAAACCATCATGTACAAATGAGGAAGTTAAACAGTAATATATACTTACTCATTCAGTTTATCTAAAACTAGGACTCTTTCTGAAATCCTAACCATTATGGTAATGTCACTTATACTTAAAGAATACCCTAACATCTAAAGTTATCTAAACTGACCTCTGATACCAACTATACAGCCCCAGCCTTAAACCTTACTTAATCTTGAGTTATTACAAGATTACACATTGAGGATCTTTTCAGGTTTAGAGTTTTAGAGAATTAGATCATAAAAATTGCATTACATTCCACATTTAAACAAAGTGGTTACATAAAAGATAGTATTCTTTTTTCCCATGAATGGAAATATATTTAAAAAATAAAGCATGGATTCTTTCTTGACATTTCCTTCACACTATCATCATGTCATGTACCTTTCGATTGACCTGTAAAAAACATTTCAAAAAAAACTTTCGATTAGCATAAAAAGCTCAGTAAGGGTTATAAAAATATGGAAAAGAAACATGAGTTCATATATACATAAGAATGAAATCATAATTTACCCATAAAACATAGGCACTTTAACATACCTCATCAAATCATGAATAAATCATAGAAATCATAAGACATAAAAGGTAACTTGAGACATTCATAACATTCTTACGTAGGTAGTAACCCTCTTGGTTACGTTTGGAATACCCATAACAGTATATTCCCTAAATCTCTTTGGAGAAACCTTAACGTTTCACTCCTTCGCGTTACCCAACGCATTGGAGAGATATATCGGGCTCACCCTCCCTTAGTTTATCATGGAACCACCCGTCTTCATAACAATGCCCAAGAACCATAATATAATCTTATCACAACATGCATAAAGGAAACATAACATTTCCACCTTTCAATAACAAGATATCAATACAACACATTGATATAGAAATATTATGAAAAAAATTTTCAATACCAAAATAAAAGAAAAGTAAAACATGGTATTTATTTTTCTTTTAAATAGAACTTATGGCTTGTAGAGGAAGCCAAAACTCAAATAATGGTCACGGAGGCGGAGATGTCGTTGTCTCCGCATACGTATGACAAAAACATTCCTTTTTTCGTTTAGTAAACGATTCATAGAAAAAAGATTCCTTTTGAATAAATGTACAAGTCAAAGGGGTTTATACACCGTATAAAAGAAAGTTGTGTATAAAACAAAATATGCGTCAATGAAAGTAGATTGAGACGAAGTACCATACAAAGACATTATCCTTGGATTAAGGATAAATCAGTTACATAATTATATGTGACAAATGAATACATGAAATATAAGTGGTTATTAAGTGTAAAACAATCAGAGGACATTCACACATAATCATAGAACGACATATTCAAGGTGTACAAGTTTATCCCGAAGAATCAAAATTGGGTTAAGAAGTTCCCTTGCAAAAATTCGACAGCCTAACGACGTCACTTCAAAATTTAGAAAAAGAGTTGATGAGAGATAAAAAGGGTATCTCATCAGTTGGTAATAAAATTTACATCAATAAGGATATATAAGAACATATACCAACATAATAGTATGTGAATTAAAATACATAACAAAATAAGTCTTTTAAAAAGAGGAGGGTGAAAGGTTCCCTTACCGACTTGAGTAACTTTCGAAACGTACACCCCATTGAATAAAGGTCATACAATAAATATGTAAATACCCATAAATGAAATTAAATTACACAAAGAGTATAATAATGGGAAGTACATACACCACTTAAAGGAAATGGTGGAAAATGTAGCATAAATCTCACGGGACTAAAAGTGAGATGAAAAATACCTTAAGAAAACTCGGTAGCCTAACGGCGCCACTTAAAACTTCTAAAAATGGATTGATGAGAGAAAGTAGGGTCTCTAATCATATGAACATAAAAATTACAGTAAGATTAATATAAAATAACATCCCAATAATAATAAAGATGAGTTTTAAAAGGAATGACATAAAAGAGTGTACTTAAAAAGAAAGAGAGGAGTAGGATCCCTTACCTTGGGATCGACTTGAATTGATCGTTCTTTAATCTCTTGAATAATAAACTTGAGTTAATTTATACTTCCTTAAGAACCTTTTTCAAGATCATTATTAATTTTATATCACTTATTACCATGTCATTAACACTATGTTATTATTTAGGCTAATAACGGCTGTTTTAACGATCATTGGTACTTGAGTCAAAAATAAACTCTTTATAATTACAAGTTGTTAATGTGGTAAAATATCAATTATATCCAGAATTGTATTCATGATGTAGATATCATATATATCATTTATATCCTGTATATTCATGCATTTATAATATTACATAACATTTAGAGTTAAGAAATGAAATGCACCGTTCATGGAGACGGTAAGCCGTACGTACGCATGAACGCTACTTCCATTTCTATTTCATATTTAGTGGAATTAAAACATAATGATACATAATATTATTTTAATTCCAGTAGGGTATAATATATAATATTATTAAATATATCCTTTATACGTACCACATATGGTATTAAAGAATCAAGTCACTTTGAGGGGGCGGTAGTCCGCACTTCCTTAAATGAAGATATCGCGTATACCCATAATGGAAGCCATAAAAGTATGCCATAAATGAAAAATAAATAAGCTTAAAAAACATAAACATATTATATATCATATATAAATATAGTGACATCTTAATGGCCACCATGAAAGGTGTTAGGATAAGATTAAACAATCATCGTTTCATGAGGCAGTAATTCACCATCCACAGAAACAGTATGTTCTTTAACCATTAGACGAAGGTGTGTGTAAGTGTATCTCCAATGATTAACCTAAAACAATCCTAGTATATTTAAGATACTGGTGTTTTTACAAAATAAAGGAATAAAAATAGTTTAGGGGGGTGGAGAAGCAAAATAAAACAAAAGGACTCAAGTGAAGACATTACCTTAAAATCAGGTAACTCCCTTTGGTTTGAGCTCAAAGGCATCCTTGGGAAGACTTATGACCAAAGTGAGGCTTATAAGAGTTAGAGAGGGATGTGGAGAGATAAAATGGGCAGGGTTTGGCTGAGCCAAAATCTTTGGAAGTGTGGGTAAGGAGGTGGAGGTGTGGGCCTTTTATAAGAGGAGAGGAGGGGCACTCTTGGAAAGTAAATAAATGTTATTTATTTTAGAATGAGTTTCGGATTTTAATGGTCCCACATTGATTTTTTTCGAGGATAAAGTGATAAGGGTTCTAAATCCACATATCCAATACGTTTTGGACATGTTTATGTCTTAGATTTTACATTATCATTCCATTTTATTTAAATCGTTAAATAATGAGGTCATCACTGCATCATCATGATGTCATAAATTATTTAATTTATTTAATCTCTAAAAATTATAAAAAAACTACTATGATGTAGGAAATATATTTATCTTTCCAATTACTATTTATAGTCAAAAATCTGACTTGTATAACCCCATGTAATAATTGTTTTAGTAAAACATTTCATGTTTGTGTTAATTTATATTTAACATTAAATAAAAAGTTATTTATGTCATTTCCCAACCAAAGTGGCTCCATGGGGTTCCCAAGATGACCCATGGATTGTATTGGTCGGCCATGACACATCCAATGAAGTTAGGACATGTGTCAAGCTCATATAATATGATTAAAACATTATTTTTACCTTAAACTACACTAATTACCTCTAATCGTAATTAAAAACTTAATAAGTTACTATTCACCAAAAATTATTTTAATCCCATTGAGCCACATTTTACTTCTTAATGACAACCATGTATGTCGGATTTTTGAAATTAAAAACACAAAGGTGGCAAAATTTTATTTAAATGGAAAACCAGTTTTTATAAGTACCACTTAGTGGTTTCATTATTCATCAAAAATTGATGTTTTTCAGAAAATTACCAAAAATTCACCCTAAAATATATTTGATATTATGAATTAAAAAATGATTTCTATTTTAAAAAATTCATAACATTTAAGTTACATTAATTAATTTAATAATTATTTCCCACTGTCTGAACAAATAGTGTGTTTTTATGAAACAATATATATCAAAAGATTGACACTAGTTTACGTCAAATTTGAAAGTGAAATTAAATCCAATGACCACTATTTGATTAAATGGTAATAATATATTAAAATTTCACTTTAAAACCAATTCAAAAGATAATATAATCATATAAATAAATTATATTAAAAAGGGGTTTTGAATTAAAATACAACATTTTTCACTATTCATTAAAAATTGAACTTTTTCAGAAAAATACCAAAAAATTTACACAATGTAAATTTTGATGTACCGATTCTAAAGAAGAATTTTATTTTGTCAAATATAACAGGTAAAATTTTCAAAAAGTGGATTTAAAAGAGGTTCTCCATCAAAAGGCGGTTAATCGACCTTTTAAAGAATATTAGAATGTTTATGCTTAAAATTGGATTAATTCGCATTTTTAATCCTCTATCTTTTATTGCAAAAAGTAAAAATATTTTACAAACATATATAATAATTTTGTAGTTAGTTATATTCATTCTCACCATCACAACAGCTAGGCATTAACTACCATTTAAAATAATATTATTTTATTATTAGAGTGCAACGTAAGATTCCCAAGAAACTCGTTGTTGCGTGTTGGGTACGCCATCGATCATAGCGTCCCATTTAAAGTTATATTAATATTTTATTCACAAATATGGATAAATGTAAAAATGTCATACTCTTTATTTACTTGGGGTGTTACAATTAATGTTTACTGTTTTCAATATTATTTTTGTTAAAAAATTTAGTCACTATTTTTAGATAACATAAATTATTAATATTAAAAATATGAAATACATTTTTAAAAATTCAATCCATATAAGTGGTATAAATTTTTTCAAAATTAAACTTGCAGACGTGTCAAAAAAACAGGTTTCCCAAACAAAAGTACTCAAATGTTTAAAAAGTTGTTATATCATAATTCAACATGAAATGGATTAAATTAACAAAGTATAGTTAAATTTTAATATAATGGAAATAATTTTACTTTAAAACCAATTTATAATAATGTTTGAACTTTTAAATAAATTAATCGAAAATTGAGTTTTAAATAAATAAATATTTTCCAATATTGATCAAAAAATTAATATTCTCAAAAAAATCTCAAAAATTTAACTGAAGATAATTATTAAATTTAAATTTAAAATTGAATATTATTTTTCCAAATAAATTTTATAAAATTGTTAAAAAGTAATTTAAATTAATTTTGCAAAGTGAGACCAAACATCCTTTTAGAAGAATACAATTTTTCATAAAATATTACCTTTTCATTTAAATCATTCTTATTTTATTTATAATCAAAATATAACTATTTAATTTATTTTGTAAATGTGTAACACATATAGTTTTTATAATTTATTTATTCCTATTCATACCCTCCAACTTAATGGGTATGTTAAAATGTTATTGTTTAAATAATTATATTTTAATAGAGTATTTTATTTCATTTAAACCACATTTTGTGTGCATTGTAAGCTATAGAAGGGATTGAATTTATTTAAAAGAAAATATATTGTAATGTATTAGTGTGTTTAATTCTCTTCTAATTTTGGGGGTGCATTTAATTTACTATATAGAAGATGATATTCCTATTAAAATATAAATGAATTATAAGATATCCATGTTTGTGGTACTACATGGAATGTTTTTTGAAATATAGTCAGTGGATTAAAAAGTAGTAAACAAGTAGTCATATATTCTAATACATTGGAATAACTATTGTAGCACTAGAGCTTGTATCACTGGTTCTGGGACAATTTTTCACAAGATCGCATCATAACCTCCTCGTATATAAGAGGATACCAATTAACAATGTGGGACTAAATCAGAATAAGGTGAGAAAATTCCCATGGTACATATATCCACTTGATATTTATAGACATGGAAGGGATAAAAAATAACTAATCACTAAAAAATAGAAAATTGTAAAAAAAATAACAAAAATTTATAAAATATAAACAAAAATAAAACTTCAATAAGAAATATACCAAATAAATCCATGATAGAAGATAATAAGAGAATCTATACTAAGGAACCTAATGTCTACAACAACTCCATCCATATACCATGCTCCCCAATCTTAGCTATTTGACATAAGGCCCTTTCCATTTACAAGATACCTAACCATATATTATTTTTGTTCATCAATATTCTTATGTACAGTGTGAGTATAAAACAAGTTATAAACCACCAATAAATCCAAAAAAAAGGGAATCATTAATATAAAACATTATTAAATTACATGAAAGTAAATGTATATGTAAATAATCCCAAGTCAGTTCATCATGAAGAAACTAAAAATCTACAAACCATGACAACACCATAATCATTTACCTGTTTGTGGGGAGGTTATAATTTTCCCCTTTATATCATAACAGGACACAATAACAACTTATGCCGTTGAATATTCCACATGTCAATCATGAGTGGTGTCCGACCATAAGGCTGTCATGACCCACCAACATAAGTCCATTTTTTCATAGTCGACACACATTATTAAAACTCAATATTATAATATATGGTTTCCTCTAATTATGTCAAATAGTTCAGATTTTTTGCTTTTCAGGATACACCAAAACAAAATGAAACCATGTTACACACACACACATATATGTATATTTGATAACAAATTTTTCATCTAAAATTGGATATTGAATTATTTTTTATGAAAAGTAGTAACAAATTTTTTCAATATATATATATGTGTGTGTGTGTTTTTTTTCTTATTTACTTAATTCATTATTTCTTTTAAAAATATTTTTTATGAGATTAAAATCATATAAAATTAAATTATGTATATTATCATTAGGTTATGATATTTATAAAATATAATATATTTAGGTATATTTTATTATTATTGGTGTTTTTTAGAAATTATGAGTACAATCTACTAGTATTTATAAATAAATATTTTCTTATAAAAAATGTTTCTCACTATGCATTATAATTTTATTTAAAATCTAAATTCATATATTTATGAATTTAAAATTGATATAATAAATTAATTTTTTATTAAGTATAAAAATATTATATTCTAATGAATTTATAGTATTTAACTTAAAATATTGATTTTATGGTGAATACCACAATATATCATTTTCACAAATATCATGCATTTTATGGAATTATTAGTCTATAAGTATGATTTTAAAAATTTTGAAATCCATTTTCATAAAAAAAATGTTTATATTATAAAATAAATTATATATTTAAAAATATTGAATTTGGTTTGCAAAACAATAAATAACATTTTAGATCAATACTCATGTTTTAAAAAAAGATGAATTAATACATTATATGTTTAGTATAGAAAAAATATTTATATCAAATCTTGAAATTGAATTATATAAAATTTAGAGTTATTAAGAAAAAATTATTTTCTATAGATGGTTTTATTTCTTTACTATAAAGAATTGGATACCTTAGGTGATAACTAGTTACCAAATTGTAACCTGCAATGGTAAATGTTAAATTTTTAATGGTAATGTGTTAAAAAATATTTAAATTATGAATGGGAATGGGTGGATGATGAAAATATAAACCAAATATATTCTTCTATCCATTATTTCCATATTTGGGAGCCAATTTATTTGAGGTTGAGTTCCCATTATTGAAATTTTATTAGTATTTAAAAAAAATACCACCTCTTTTCTATTAAAAAGTGTCTCCCCTATCCCCATATACCCTCACTCCAAACCCACAAAAAATGGGATAAAAAACTTTAAATAATATAATAATAATTCCAAGACACATTGAGGAGTTATCTTTTGTTCTCAAAACACTATCCCTCAATGTCTTAACCCCCTCTATAAAGGAGGTAATTATAGTAGTGATGTTCATGTTACAAACCTCTCTTTCTGATTTTAATTTCTTTTTGTGCACTCCTTCCTCCTAAAATGAAACTCAAACATAATATATTGATAAAAAAGTATCATTATTAAACATATATGTTATTATAATGATTATACAGTAAAAATAAATTTCCCATTTTGATTAAGAAAAATTTAAAAAGGAATCATGTGTACATGGAGTCTACCAAATTAATGAGGTGAAAAGTTTCTTCCTTCCCTACATAGCATGGATTGTTGAAAAATAGAATTTAATATATATTTATGATATATATATAAATTTTATGGTTATGAAATTATAATATATATTACTCTTATATCTATTTCAATAAAGATGAGACCATCCTCCATGTGTATGTGCGGACAACAACCTCCTTGAACTTTGTATATCATTCTCCATTTCCTCCTTTCATGGATGGTTATATGAATAGTTTTAAAGAATAAATATATTTTTGATAATATTAAAAATTTAATGTTAATATATATTGATTAACCAATAAATTAAATGAATAATAAATAATTATGATAAAATAAACCTTCTTAAACAGGTGAATTGTAAAATAAGAAACAAATTATTTATACTATGTAAATATATCATATCTATAAATTATTCTCCTAAATATTTATAATTATTATATATCACACTAATTGAAACTAAATATTATAATTATTATACTTAAATAATGAATTCTCACCAATACTATCTCATAATCACCCATCAATCGTCATATGTTCTTGTTTGAGTTGGCTTAACCACTTACTTGAAAAATGATATAAATTTATATCATAGTTTCCTATGGGAACTTTGTCATGTAAATAATAATATTTTAAAATTTAAATAATTTTTTATTTTTTTCATTAAATTTTATATTAATATTTAACTCATAAACTAATAAAACACCCTTTTTAGGTTAATAATAATTGAAATATTATTATTGTCGATAAAATCATAAAGGATAAAGAATTAAAAACTGATGAAAGGACATAAAAATTTAATAATTTGTTTTAAATTACCCCTTAATGTTACATTAAATCATTATTAGTTGTAATTTTTGTTAATAATTATGAAAATCCACACACCACACATACAAAACTATTAAGAAATTATCATGATTTCTTACACCATATATAGAAAATAATGAGAAATAACTATGTATATGTGCATCATGATTATAAATGGTGCATAAAACTGATTAATGTTTAGAATAAGGTTATTCAGTAATTATTTAATAAAAATAATATAATTATTTTGGATGTTTGATTCATGTTTATACCAAAATAGGAACACAGTAAGGGTTTTAATCTCAAACTCCAATCATTGAGACAAGTTTTGTATTTTTCAAATAAGTTATTATGTGTGGTTTATTTTATGAATAATTGAGATATTATAAAAACATAACTTATTAAACTAAATTTAAATTTAATTTAAATCTCTCTCTTTCAAGTGGTTTTATTTATGTGATCCACAAGTTGTACGAATTTGTGTTAAGTGTGTTCTCATTCATGGAGTTAGAATTATTATTCATGATAATATTTTATTTAAGTTGAGTAAATTATTTATTGTTATTATGTTATCTAGTGTATTCTATTTAGATTTTTAGTGACTCAAATTTTTACCATATAAAATAGTTTTCAAATGATACTTGAATTATGAACTATGTGGTCCATAAGGGATTTTTGTAACTCAAAAAAAAATATTTTAGTTTTATGGTTTCTTTTGAACATAAAGCATTAAAATTATCCATATTAATTGATTTTCCATTTTTTATTATGTTTTATATATTAAATTTAGGGATAAATTTTTTTCTTATAAAATATTCCTACGTAATTTTTCGCTCACAAAAAAGTATACCTTTATAAAGAAGTAACCTTCATCTCTTAATAGGGTATTTTGTTTCAAGTCCATATTTCCCTTATCTCTAAGGTTCTCTTATATTATTAGAAATAAAATATGAATTATATTTAATTTTAATAATAATTATCATTATCCCTTTTAAAATGTAAAATTTAATACTATATTTACAATTTTGATTTCCAAACAATTTATTGAGTACATACCAGCATTATGACTCATGATTGAAGTAATATCAAAGGAAAGGCTGCAATGTCCATTATGACGGGTTAAATGAAAAATGGAAATATAGATTAGGTATATAAAAATTTAAACACTTTTATCAAAATAGTGAAATAATAAAATACAATTTTTCATAAAATTTACAATTATATTAATTAATAATTAATTTAAAATCTGGGAAAACTAAGATGTTTAACTGATATAAAAAATTAGAGATTAAATCATGAGAAGCCAAGTGATACCTATGTAAGAGGAAATTTGGTGAGAAATATTTTTTAGTAACATAAAAATATGTCCAAAAATATCATTTATATTTATCACAATAATTATTTTAGAGCTATGAATTTATTTTGAATTTATGGTGAAAAATACATCATTAAAAGTTTTTATTAGTATAATGTAATATGATATATCATGTTTCTATAGGATAAATTGTTTTCTGATTGGGTGAATCAAGGGATTTTTAAGTGTTGAGAATGAAACCAGGATAATAATAAAGGTTATAAGATATTACAATGTTATATATTACACCTCTTAAGATATAGGAAATTGCATTGAGGCACATTTCATCAAGAATAAAGACGTGTCTATGAGAACACCAAATTTTTTTTTTTGTAATGGTGGAATTAATTGGTGAAAACATGGAAAAACATACTCATGCAGAGTGTTATACCTTTTAACTAATGAAAATAAGAAATATATGTTGTAGCCTGAACACAAAATTAGTATTTTTTGATCCCTAGAGAACAGATCACTCCATATGAAATATGTATAGAATAAATCTGATATTAAATAATTTTATGAAGTTTAGAATAAATTGATATATTAAAAACAAGGAAGTGAATCATTGAAAATAAAAATATATAGAAAATAGACGGATATTTTTAGACCATTAAATTAATATTAAGTCCCATAAATTTCAAAACAAGTGGTTACAAAAGATTTAGGAAAGAATTAGTTTTAAAATAATTAATGAAAAATAGTGTAATAGTTATAAAAATATAGAGTTGAGTAGATAATTTGATGATGAAGAAGAAATAGATAGGAATAGTAGTGGGGAACACAACTCACCAATAAAGATAAGACTCTAAATCTAAATGAGTGGATTAAATAGTTTACAAAGGGATTGAACCTGTGAATCCATGAATAAGGATATTGTTTGAGGTTGATACGAACAATTTTATCAATGATAAATATTCTCTTACACAAACATATATAATGAGAATATTATATTACATTATAATAATATCTCAAGTAGATTCAATAAAATTTTAATAAGTAGTTAATGATGATTCATGGGTCTAGTCCTGGAATTGTGAGTTAGAAAAACATAAAAAAATTAGACTTTGGAGGTTGTGAAGGTACCAATGAATCACAATGTCATTGGAACAAAGTTTTTATCATAAAATAAACCTGATGAGTATTGTAATTTTATCTAAAAAAAATCAAGACTAGTATATAAGGGATATAAAATTAATCAAGGAATTTGTTTGGAAGAAATTTTCAAAATGATTTCACGAATAGAGTCTATAAGACTCTTCCTAGAAATGGTAGTTCTGGGGAAATTTATAATGTACCAAATGAATGTCAAGAAAATATTATTAAATATAATTCATAAAGAGTATGTATTCATTAAACAAATAGTTATCATTCTAATTTATAAAGATAACTCAATGGTGTGAAAGTTAAATAAGGAACTATTTACCTTACAACAATCACTACATGCTCGATGTCCATAGACTGCAAATTTTTGAAGAAATTGGAATTTAGAGGAGGTCGAGTCAATCACAATATTCTTATAAAATTAAATAATTAATAGTGTTTCATGGTTTTTTTCTATATTGATGACATCTTATTTTTATAAAGTAAGAGAAAATATTTTATGTGTATATGTGGACAGTGTTCTTAGACATTGAGCTATCAATGACCAGATTAATTAAAATATTTATTGTTCTATAATATTTTTAAAAGGAGAAATATAAATTTTTTACTAGTTAAATAATAGATATTTAAGTACTGATGAAATTCATAATTTAAAATTGGAAGTTTGTTTTAAATTTGATACCAGTAAAAATTAAACATGAAAATTATTTGGATGGTAAGGTATTTGACTCGACTCTATATGAGAATTTAATAACGAGTTGACTTTTTCTTATTATATATAGGATATATATTTTATATGTTAAGTAATTTTAATAATGGTTCTATATTTTCTCATAGAAAGAATTCCTCATGGATGTGAAGAGAAAAATTACTTTTATATATGTGACAATAAATCATGATATGGTATTTAGGGCTAAAAAATGAATTTTTTATTTAGATTTTGATTTAGAGGGAAATATTTTGGATTGAAGATTCATAAGGTTCAAACGTATTTATCTTATATGAAAATTTTATTGTTGTATAAGCAATAAATATCATTGTGTTTCATCGATATTGTATAATCATAGTATATTTCTTTTACCAAGTATAATATATAGCTTATATGGATGAATTATAAAATAGAAGATCTTGTTTAATGACTCAAATAGTCAATTTTGGTTCAATAAAACATATAAAGTGCCATTAAATTAATACATAATCTATAACAACAGTATTTAAATTTTAACATTGAGATCTATTATCATTTAAAAAATGATATATTGGAAGAAAATATCATAAAGATTGAATTTTTAGGTAGGCCGCATCAGGTGGAAGATATCCTCATAAAACTATTTATTTCTTGGGTTTTTAGAATCACTATTTGAACATTGGAGTTCAACCAGTTCCATAAAACTAAAGAGTAATGAATTTCCCTCTTTCCATTTTATTTTATGTTATGTTTTTCTACAGATTATTTTTTTAAATATTCATCTTTTATTAGGTGAAATGAGATAGAGGAGATGATATCCATATATATTTGGAATAATTTCAAATAATTGATTAGTTTATTTCCTATTAGATATAACAATAACACTTAATTAATGTTCTTATTAACTAAAATATCATTAACTCATATAGGATTATATATCTATCAAATACTCATTACATTGATTTAGAATAATGAAATTATCAAAGGTTAGGAATTATCTAAACGTGAATAGAATAATCTGCAAAAATTTATGGTTGAAGGGTAAGAATCACACAAGTATTAATATACATTTTTATAATGATATCAAGGAAAGAAATATTTTAATGTGATGAAATTATTAAATATTGTGTATTTTCAATAAAAAATATTGGATTATAGTAACCAAAGTCTTTAATAATTTCTTTATTGGAAGTAATATAATGTGTTTTGAAGTATGTGAATAGTATTGGAGTTTAATTAAGATGGATAGAGATATTTCTTGATGTTTTTAGAATAGATCATCTATTGAGAGTAAAATGTTTCTCTATAAAGGGATCTACAGTATGAGATCTCAAAAAAGGAATGTAAAATGGAATAATCATTCACACCATGACATATAAGTCAGGCCATAAAGGATATTTCAAAAAATATATTCATGAAATGATAAAAAGGGTACACTATGAGGAGTCGTAGGTGAATTCTATGATTCTAGAGTTTTAAAAAATTCTTGTTTTATGTATAGAGTACTATTCCATAGTGATTATGAGTTCACACCATGAGAATAAATTGATACACTATGACTATAGATTTTTTTCTAGTAAAATTATATCACATCATGATGTAATAAACACCATCATCATGTATGATCAGATCAATGAAATATTTAAGGAATTAAAAACTGATGTAATAACTTAAAAATATTCATAATTATTGAAATAAATGATTTTTTTTCTATATTCAAATCAGGTATGTACTATGAAACATTTTCAAATGCCCAGAATCTTCTGCTAGTCAAAATAAATTGAGAAAGAAACTAACTTGGAATGTTATAGATGTTCATGTCACATAACAATTTCTAGAAAACTATAGGATTTGATCAATCATGATAGTTTTTAATTTTATGGATGTTTTGGTAATTAATTTTTTAAACTATAACTGCCCATTGAAATTTTAATGGTTTCGATTTTAAGGGATATGATCTACGGTTTGTATTTTAAGTGAATAATGTTGGTTTTTATGTGATGTTTTAATTTTATATTTTAAATTAAAAATCCAAAGAATTTTATGGAGATTTGTTTCTAAAGAAGAGATAAAATACAAAAAAAGAATGAGATAAATATTAGAAATCTATAAATACAAGATCAAAAGTGAAATTCATTGAGCTTATGAATTTATATGGTGAAGTGTGATCAACATGAATATCCTTGATGATTAGGACCAAAAGGTAAAGCTTTTATCCATTACTAGAGAGATCTAAAATTGATGAAAAATGTATTATTAGAAAAATCCTTTACTAATTGGTGTTAGAATATAGATTATTATTATAAGGCCCTAGCCTTAAAAAATACTTAATCTTGAGTTATTACAAGATTACACATCGAGGATGTTTTCAGGTTTTGAGTTTTAGAGAATTAGATCATAAAACATGCATTACATTCCACATTTAAACAATGTGGTTACATAAAATATAGTATTCATTTTTCCATCAATGAAAACACATTTAAAATAAAACATCGATTCTTTCTTGACACTTCTTTGACATAATCATCATATAATGTACCATTCCCTTAACCTGTGAAAACATTTCAAAAACATGTGTTGAGCATAAAAAGCTCAGTAAGGGTTATAAAAATATGGAAAGGAAACATGAGTACAAATATACATAAGAATGAAATCATACTTTACCCATAAAAGATAAGCACTTTAACATACCTCATCAAATCATGAATAAATCATAGAAATCATAAGACATAAAGGTAACTTGAGGCATTCATAACATTATTACATAGGGAGTAACCCTCTTGGTTACGTTTGGAATACCCATCACAGGTTATTCCCTAAATATCTTCAGAGAAACCTTAACGTTTAACTCATTCGCGTTACCCAATGCATTTGAGAGCTATATCGGGCTCACCCGCCCTTAGTTTATCACGGAATCACCCGTGTTCATAAACAATGGCCAAGAACCATAACATAACCATAGCACATAACTTAATAATAAATGAAAGATAACATTCCCACAACGTAATAACAATATAACATTTTAAGATATTGAAATAATGAATCCATTCTAAAAACCATTTTCAAAATCATTTAAAACATTTAATAAAGAGATTTTTTGGAATCAAAGTGTCCCATACCACTTTGAAGATTTTAAAATTTTAAACCATTAATATCCATATAAATAAAACCTTAAAACCATTTTGAAAACATGGATATTAATGAGAAATATTTATAAGAATAAATCATTAAAATATTTAAAACGATATTTTAGTTAAAGGGTTTTTAACAAAATGAGAGACACTTGAATACAGTAATTGGGGAATAACATTTAATCAGAAATTTATAATATCATGAGAATAAAGGTATTCATGATATAATATTCCAAAGGATAGTATAAACACCATATAAGAGTGAATTGGTGCAAAATAACAATGAAGTCTCAATATAAATGTAAAATGAGATGAAATCCATTATAAAGAAGGTATCCTTAAATTAAGGATAAATCAATCTCATAATTATGTGTGAAAAATATAAATACACCAAATATAAGTGAATATTAAGTTTAAAACAATAAAAAGTCATTCAAACATATTCAAAGGATGGCATATTCATTAACTACATGTTGAACAGAAAGAAATCAAAATTGGGTTAAGAAGTTCCATTGGTAAAAATTCGACAGCCTAATGACCTCACTTACAACTTCAGAAAATGAGTTGATAAGAAATTGAAAGGTTATATCAACACTTAGACATTAAATTTAAATTAATAAGGATATAGAAGAACATATCCCTACATTACAATACGTAAATTAAAAGACCCAACAAAAAAGTCTTTCAAAAAGAGGAGGGTGAAAGGTTCCCTTACCGACTTGGGTATCTTTCGAAACATACACCCCATGAAAGAAGTACAATACAAAATTGATGTAAATACTCATAAACGAAACTAAATTACACAAATAGTAGAATAATGGGCAGTATATATACCACTAAAGGAAATGGTGGAAAATGTAGCATAAATCTCACGGGAATAAAAGTGGGATGAAAAATCCCTTACGAAAACTCGGCAGCCTAAAGACGCCACATAAAAATTCCAATAATGGATTGATGAGATCAAATAGGGTCTCTAATCATATTAAAATAAAATTTAAAGAAATTTTAATATAAAATAACATCCCACAACATAAGAAATAGGAGCTTAAAATAAGGGACATAAAGGAGAGTACTCAAAAAGAAAGATAGAGGTTGGATCTCTTATGAAAATTCGGAAGCCTAACGGCGCCACTCAAAACTTCCAAAATGGATTGATGAGAGAAATATGGTCTCTCATCATATGAACATAAAAAATTACAGTAAGAGTAATATAAAATAATATCCCAATCATTAAAAAGATGAGCTTAAAAGGAATGACATAAAAGAGTATACTTAAAAAGAAAGAGAGGGGTAAGATCCCTTACCTCGTATCCGACTTGACTCGATCGTTCTCTAAACTCTTGAATAATAAACTTGAGTTAATTTATACTTGCTTAATAATCTTATTCAAGTTCATTATTCCTTTTATATCACTTATTACCATGTCATGAACACTATGTAATTATTTAAGTTAATAACGGTCGTTTTAACGATCATTGGTACTTGAGTCAAAAATAAATTCTTTATAATTACAATTTGTTCATGTATCCATTATATCCAGGGTTATATTCATTATTTATATATCATATATATCATATATATCCATTATATACATGTATTTATAATATTACATAACATTTAGAGGTAAGAAATGAAATGCACCGTTCATGGAGACGGTAAGCCGTACGTACGCATGAACACTACTTCCATTTCTATTTCATATTTAATGGAATTAAAAAATAATTATACATAATAGTATTATAATTACAGTATGGTATCATATATTATATAATTAAATCTATCCTTTATACGTACCACATATGGTATTAATGAATCAAATCACTTTGAGGGGGCGGTAGTCCGCACTTCCTAAAATGATGATATCGCGTTTACCCAAAATGGAAGCCATAAAGGTATGGCATAAAAGAAAAATACAGAAGCTTAAGGAAAAAATAAACATAGTATATATCCTATATAAATATAGTGACATTTTAATGGCCACCTTTGAAGGTGTTAGAAGAATATTTAACAATCATCGTTTCGTGAGGCCGAAATTGGCCATCCACAAAAACAATATGCTCTTTAACCATTAGATGAAGGTGTGTGTAAGTGTAGCTCTGATAATTCTCATAAAAACATCCTAGTATATTTAAGATACTGGTGTTGTTACAAAATAAAGAAATAAATAGAGTTTAGGGGGTTCGAGAAAGAAAATATAACATAAGAACGCAAGAGAAGACACTACCTTTAAAACAGGCATCTCTTTTTGATTTGAGCTCAAAGTCTTCCTTGGAAAGAATTCTGCCCAAAGAGAAGCTTCTAAGAGAATGATTTGGATATGGAGAGACAAAATGGGTATGGTTTGGACGATCCAAAGGCTTTAGAGGTGTGGGTAAGGAGGTAGAGGTGGGGGCCTTTTATAAGAGGAGAGGAGGGGCACTCTTGGAAAGTTATAAAAAGTCACTTTATTTTCAAATGAGTTTCGGATTTTAAAGGTCCCAAATTGATGTATTTTTAGGATAAGGTGATAAGGGTTCGAAATATACTCATCCAATAGGTTTATGAAATGTGTAGGTCTTATATTTTACAATATCTTTTAATTTTATTTAAATTGTTAAATAATGAGGTAATCGCTGCATCATCATGATGTCATCAGTAATTTAATTTATTTAATGTCTAAAAATTATAAAACAAATAAGATGATTAATGAAATATTTTTATATTTCCAATGAATATTTATAGTCAAAAATATGAATTTTACAACCCCATGTAAAAATTGTTTTAGTAAAACAATACGTGTTTGTGTCATTTTTACTTTTACTTTAAAAAAAGGAATTAATGTCATTATCTTACCCAAGTGACTCCATGGGGTCCCAAAAATATACCCATGGGTTTTCTTGGTCGGAAATGACATATTATATAAGGGTAGGATATGTGTCAAGGTCATTTCATATTATTAAAACATTATTTTTACCTTAAACTACACTAATTACCTCTAATCACGATTAAAAACTTAAAAGTTATTATTCACAAAAAAATTATTTTAATCCCATTGAACCACATTTTACTTCCTAATGACAAAAATGTATGTTGGATTTTTGAAATTCAAAACACAGAGGTTGTAAAATTTCATTTAAACGAAAAATCAGTTTTTTAAGTACCACTTAGTGGTTTCACTATTCATCAAAAATTGAAGTTTTTTAGAAAAATACCAAAACTTCACCCTAAGTTATATTTGATATTACGAATTCAAAAATGATGTATATTTTAAAAAATTCAAAACATATAAGTTACAATATTTAATTTAATAATTAATTCCCGTTGTCAGAACAAATAGCGTGATTTTAAGAAACAATATCTATCAAAAGATTGACACTCGTTTATGTCCAATCTCAAAGTGATATTAATTCCAATGACAACCATTGGATTAAATGGTAAAAATATATTCTAATTTCAATTTAAAACCAATTAAAGAGATAATATATCTATATAAATAAATTATATTAAAAATAGTTTTTGAGTTAAAATACAACACTCTTCACTATTCATTAAAAAATGAACATTATCAGAAAAATACCAGAAATTTATCCAAAGTAAATTTCAATGTCCCAATCATAAAGAATAAAATTATTTTGACAAATATAGCTTATAAAATTGTCAAATGATATATTTAAAAATGTTCCAACATCAAAAGACGGTAAAACAATCTTTTAAAAATATTAGAGTTTTTATTCTTAAAATTGGATTCATTTAGATTTTAAGCCTCTAACATTTATTGGATAAATATCAAAATATTTAACAAACATATGTAATCATTTTGTTGTTATTTCTGTCCATTTCCTCCATTACAACAGCTAGTTGTTGACTATTATAATATTATTATATTATTAGTGTGTAATGTAAGATTTCAAAGAAACTCGTTGTTGCGTATTGGGTAAGTCATCGAGCATAGCATTCCCTTTATTGTAGTATTAACATTTTATTCAAAAATATTGATAAAAATTAGAATGTAATATTATTTATTTACCTAGGATGTTACATCCTTCACCCCATTTTAGAATTGCATCCACGCAATTTCAAAATTGGGCTTGGAAACTCCATTTAAAGTCCTACATCGGAACAAGAGTCAGTAAAACTATCACTTAAAAAGAATGGGAGAGAAGTACAAAGTTCACTTAAGTTAACCAATAATAGGATTCCAAGTATGAAAATATGGATATGGAGTAAAAAACAAAGGGTCATGTTTTAATGGAGAGTGATAGTAAACATGTCTAAGAGAAAGTTAACCATAAGAAAATCACAAGCTTTTGATGGGTTAAACGGTATTCGATTCCCCAGTAGGAAAAGTTAACAGACAAAATTTTTGTTTTATGTTACTCTTAATCGAGGAATTTATTTTTGAGCTTAACTAAATCATAATGAAACAAAATTACTTGTCACGTAGAATTTCAACTTTTACTAGATTCCTTAATCAAACTCATATTTTCTCAAAAATATGAGTATTTAGGAAGACTTTTTCGTATTAAGAGTACTATAATCAACAAAAAGCAAACCAAAAAGTTTAGTACAAGATTAGATAATAACCAAAAAGGATATTTTTTTACAAAAAGAAAAACTACTCCTAATATCCAAAATTTGTCAAAGAAAACCCAAAGTTCAACAAAGACCATTTGATAGACAATTTGTCCATAAAATTCTTCAAAGTAAACTCAACTAAGATTGAAACCCAAATATTTGAAGGATTTAATCACATAGTATCCCAAGGTACAAATTAACATTTATCGCCAAATAACATCAGTTGCTCTTAAAGTCTCATACTGAAAAGTAATTAACCTAATCACATATCCTCCATGATACGTTAATAATTTCCATAGATAACCCAAAATCAACTTACTCTTGATTCATAAAATCATCTAACTAAATTTTTTTTGTCAAACTAACTAGGGATTTCACGTAGTCCAGTGGTAGGTGATAAACACCAGTCGCACTTTGGTTATGGGTTCAATTCCCACAGCTTCATCCAACGCGACGGGTTGTCACATGGTCTGCGAGTTGTCCCTTTTCCAAAACTATATAATTCTTAAAACATCCCCCAAAAAAGAGATAAAATCTTCAAAAATAACCATAACATATTTTAACCTCAATTTTACATCATGCATTTCATCTTCCATCATAATATATAGTAACCCATAATTACCTCAAAAGTAAGGATCATATAAACCCTAATGGTTCCCTTTATAATTATCACATAAACTTTCACATCGATTTGGTTCTCTCGTACAAGAGGCATTAGAGAACTCACCAGGGTTCAAGTGGTTAATCATGACTCCTGATAGTTGGTTTAGAATAACCAGGTGATTTCTCATTGAATCCCCCATTTCATCTAGTCTCTTAATCAGAGAACCACCACAGTTTCCTTCAAACCTATTGTCACTTTGGTGCCTGCTAGATCCATCCATTCACTAAAATAGAAATGTCAGTGTGAGTATATCAACAAAACCATCATGTACTAATGAAGAAGATAAACACTAAGATATACTTACTCATTCCATTTATCTAAAACTAGGACTCTTTCTGAAATCCTAACCATTATGGTACTGTCACTTATTCTTAGAGAATACCCTAACCTCTAAAGTTATCTAAACCGACCTCTGATACCAATTATAAGGCCCCATCCTTAAATCTTACTTAATCTTGAGTTATTACAAGATTACACATTGGGGATCTTTTCAGGTTTAGTGTTTTATAGAATTAGATCATAAACCTTGCATTACATTCCACATTTAAACAAAGTGGTCACATAAAAGATAGTATTCATTTTTTCCATCAACGGAAACACATTTAAAATAAAATATGCATTCTTTCTTGACACTTCCTTGACACTATCATCATATCATGTAAAATTCCCTTAACCTGTGAAAACATTTCAAAAACATGGAATGAGAATAAAAATCTCAGTAAGAGTTATACAAATATGGAAAGGAAACATGAGTACATATATACATAAGAATGAAATCATACTTTACCCATAAAACATAAGAACTTTAACATACCTCATCAAATAATGAATAAATCATAGAAATCATAAGACATAAATGTAAATTGAGGCATTCATAACATTCTTACATAGGGAGTAAACATCTTGGTTATGTTTGGAATACCCATCACAATATATTCCCTAAATCTCTTCAGAGAAACCTTAACGTTTAACTCTTTCGCATTACCCAATGCATTGGAGAGATATATCTGGCTCACCCGCCCTTATTTTATCACAGAACCACCCGTCTTCATAAACAATGCCCAAGAACCATAACATAATCTTAGAACATAACTTTAGAATTAATGAAAGATAACATTCCCACATCGTAATAACAATATAACATTTTATGATATTGAAATAATGAATCAATTCTAAAAACCATTTTCAAAACCATTTAAAACAATTAATAAAGAGATTTTTTGGAATCAATGTGTCCCATATCACATTGAAGCTTCTAAAATTTTAAACCATTAATATCCATATAAATAAATCCTTAAAACCATTTTGAAAACATGGATATTAATGAAAAATATTTATAAGAATAAATCATTAAAACATTAAAAATGATATTTTAGTTAAAGGGTTTTTTAACAAAATGAGTGACACTTGAATACAATAATTGAGGAATAACATTTAATCAGAACTTTATAATATCATGAGAATAAAGGGATTCATGATATAATATTTCAAAGGATAGTATATACACCATATAAGAGTGAACTGGTGGAAAACAATAATGAAGTCTCAATATAAATGTAAAATGATATGAAATCCATTATAAAGAAGGTATCCTTAAATTAAGCATAAATCAATCACATAATTATGTGTGACAAATATAAATACACATAATATAAGTGAATATTATGTGTAAAACAATAAAAATTCATTCCCACATATTCAATGGATGATATATTCAATAACTACATGTTAAACCGAAGGAAATCGAAATTGGGTTAAGATGTTCCCTTGGTAAAAATTCGACAGCCTAACGACGTCACTTCCAACTTCAGAAAATGAGTTGATAAGAGATTAAAAGGGTATCTCAACACTTGGACATAAAATTTACATCAACAAGGGTATAGAAGAACATATCCTAACATTACAATAGGTAAACTAAAAGACCCAACAAAAGAAGACTTTTAAAAAGAGGAGGGTGAAAGGTTCCCTTACCGACTTGGGTATCTTTCGAAACATACACCCCATGAAAGAAGGACAATAAAAAATTGATGTAAATACTCATAAAAGAAATTATATTACACAAATAGTAGAATAATTGGAATTACATATACCACTAAAGGAAATGGTGGAAAATGTAGCATAAATCTCACAGGAATAAAAGTGAGATGAAAAATCCATTACGGAAACTCAGCAGCCTAACGACGCCACATAAAACTTACAAAAATGGATTGATGAGATAAAATAGGGTCTCTCAACATATTAACATAAAATGTACAGAAATAGGAATATAAAATAACACCCCCCAACATAAAAAAGAAGAGATTAAAAGAAGTGACATAAAGGGGAGTACTTAAAAAGAAAGAGAGAGGTTGGATCTCTTACGAAAATTCGGCAGCCTAACTGCACCACTCAAAACATCCAAAATGGATTGATGAGAGAAAATAGGGTATGTCATAATATGAACATAAAAAATTACAGTAAGAGTATTATAAAATAATATCCCAATCATTATAAACATGAGCTTAAATGGAACGACATAAAAGAGTATACTTAAAAAGAAAGAGAGGGGTAGGATCCCTTACCTCGTATCCGACATGACATGATCATTCTTTAATCTTTTGAATAATAAACTTGAGTTAATTTCTACTTTCTTAAGAATCTTTTTCGAGTTCATTATTCCTTTTATATCACTTATTACCATGTCATGAACACTATGTAATTATTTAAGTTAACAACGGTCATTTTAACGATCATTGGTACTTGAGTCAAAAATAAACTCTTTATAATTACAATTTGTTCATGTATCCATTATATCCAGAGTTATATTCATTATGTATTTATCATATATATCATATATATCCATTATATACATATATCTATAATATTACATAACATTTAGGTGTAAGAAATGAAATGCACCGTTCATGGAGACGGTGAGCCGTACATACTCATGAACGCTACTTCCATTTCTATTTCATATTTAATGGAATTAAAACATAATTATACATAATATTATTATAATTCCAGTATGGTATACTATTTATATCATTAAATCTATCCTTTATACATACAAAATATGGTATTAACGAATCAAATCACATTGAGGGGGCGGTAGTCCACACTTCCTAAAATGAAGATATCTTGTTTACCCATAATAGAATCAATAAAGGTATGAAATAAATGAAAAATAAAGAAGCTTAAGGAAAACATAAAAATATTATATATCCTATATAAATATAGTGACATCATAATGGACACATTTGAAGGTGTTAGAAGAATATTGAACAATCATCGTTTCGTGAGGCAGAAATTCGCCATCCACGGAATCAATATGCTCTTTAACCATTAGATTAAGGTGTGTGTAAGTGTAGCTCTAATACTATTCATAAAAACATCCTAGTATATTTAAGATACTGGTTTTTTTACAAAAGAAAGAAATAAAAAGAGTTTATGGGGTTGGAGAAGCAAAATAGAACATAAGAACACAAGAGAAGACAGTACCTTTAAAACAGGTATCTCTTTTTGATTTGAGCTCAAAGGCTTCCTTAGAAAGACTTCTGCCCAAAGTGAGGCTTCTAGGAGTAAGATAGGGATTTGGAGAGACAAAATGGGCAGGGGTTGGCTGAGCCAAAGGCTTGAGAGGTGTGGGTAAGGAGGTAGAGGTGGGGGCCTTTTATAAGAGGAGAGGAGGGGCACTCTTGGAAAGTTATAAAATGTTATTTTATTTTCAAATGAGTTTCAGATTTTAAAGATCCTACATTTATTTATATTGAGGATAAGGTGATAAGTGTTCTAAATATACTCATTCAATAGGTTTTTTACATGTGTAGGTCTTAGATTTTACATTATCTTTTTATTTTATTTAAATCGTTAAATAATGAGGTAATCGCTGCATCATCATGATGTCATAAATAATTTAATTTTTTTTATGTATAAAAATTAAAAAAATACTATGATGTAGGAAATATTTTTATCTTTCCAATGACTATTTATAGTCAAAAATATGAATTTTATAACTCCATGTAATAATTGTTTTAGTAACACAATACATGTTTGAGTCATTTTTACTTTTACTTTCAAAAAAGGCATTAATGTCATTATCTTACCCAAGTGGCTCCATGGGGTCCCAAAAATCGACCCATGGGGTGTATTGGTCGGCCATGAGACATCCAATAAGGGTAGGACATGTCTCAAGGTCCTTTCATATTAATAAAACATTATTTTTACCTTAAACCACACTAATTACCTCTAATCGCGATTAAAAACTTAAAAGTTACTATTCACCAAAAAATTATTTTAATCCCATTGAACCACATTTTACTTCCTAATGATAACCATGTATGTCGGATTTTTAAAATTCAAAACACAGAGGTGGTAAAATTTCATTTAAACAAAAAATCAATTTTTTATGTACCACTTAGTGGTTTCACTATTCATCAAAAATTGAAGTTTTTTCAGAAAAATATCAAAACTTCACCCTAAGCTATATTTGATATTCCAAATTCAAATATTATTTCTATTTTAAAAAATTAAAAACATATAAGTTAAAATAATTAATTTAATAATTAATTCCCATTGTCAGAACAAATAGCGTGTTTTTAAGAAACAATATCTATAAAAAGATTGACACTCGTTTATGTCCAATCTCAAAGTGATATTAATTCCAATGACCACCATTGGATTAAATGGTAAAAATATATTCTAATTTCACATTAAAACCAATTAAAAAGATAATCTAACTATATAAATTAATTAGATTAAAAACAATTTTTGAATTAAAATACAACACTTTTCACTATTCATTAAAAAATGAACATTATCAGAAAAATAACAGAAATTTATCCAAAGTAAATTTCAATGTACCAATCATAAAGAATAAGTTTATTTTGACAAATATATATTATAAAATTTTAAAAAGATAGATTTAAAAATTGTTCTCCATCAAAAGGCAGTAAAACAATCTTTTAAAAATATTAGAGTATTTATTCTTCAAATTGGATTCATTCGGATTTTAAGCCTATAACATTTATTGGATAAATGTAAAAATATTTAGCAAATGTATGTAATCATTTTTTAGTTATTTATTTTCATTCCCTCCATTATAATGGCTAGGCGTGAACTTTTATAATATTATTATATTATTAGTGTGCAAAGTAAGATTTCAAAGAAACTCGTTGTTGTATATTGGGTACGCCATCGAGCACAACATTCCCTTTAATGTAGTATTAACATTTTATTCAAAAATATTGATAAACATTAGAATGTAATATTATTTATTTACCTGGGATTTTACAATTATCATTATTATTTGATCAATGTGTTAATTATATCATTTGTAAACCCATAAAAAGAAATGATCAAAATACAGAAATTGGTCATAAACCATGAATGAGAAATGATATCTTCATACTATTTTTAATCATAAACTAGTGAGGTATTGGTTAATTAGAATATATACACATAATTGAAATTTTTTATTTAGATGTATCCTATAATAGGTGAAATAAGTTATTTTTTCCCATGATCCATACCATTTTTCAATTGGATTGGCTTACAATATTGATTCATGGTGTCTTATCCTGTAGAGAAAAATGTACATATTATTTTAATGTTTATAAATTTTTTCCAATACTTTAAAATTAACCCCCATATTAAGAAATACATCAAGGACAAAGGTTATAATGAATATTATTTTAAATCCATAAAATCAATTATGGAAAAAAATACTCTAATAAAGATAAATAACTTATTATATTGGTCATTCATTTGGATAAATTTATATCGTATCTGGTACTCTCAATGGTTGTTTTCTACATCGATCATGCCTTTTTAGGGTTCCTATTAAACATATCCAAGGCTAATTTGAGAATTCTATGACCAAAAGAGTCTAAATTTTTTATAAAGGACAAGAATGGATAAAATAATGTGGTGGATAATCATTTTTCATGGCTACAGTTGACATATATGGATGAAGGTGAAGATATAGAAATTAATTTTGAGTTCCCTCATGAAAATATATTCTACAATAATCTGTAAGATCACCCCTGGTTAGAAAATATAAATAATTATTTAGAAGAAAATAAAATTCATCAAACATTTTTTGAATCATTAGTGAGAGAAATTTCTAGATTATGGATCAAATTATTTCTAGGATAACCCCCTTAAGCTCAATAAATGTGGATATGTCCCAATATAATAATTTTTTCTTAAATTAGAGGAGAATAAGGTAATGAAAATTTTCCTTTCTAACATAAGGACACTATGGGTCCACTAAATCTATATATAAGATCTTATAAATAAAATTCTTTTGTTGTAATATTCAAATTTTTTAAATATAATTCATGAGAATCCTTGACTGATCTCAATGATAAAGTTATTTTATAAGGATATACAATATTCCATAATACCCTATTCTTAAAATTTAGTTATTCTATGTGTGGGGAAATTTAATTTCAAGACCCCTTCAAAAATTTTTTATGAAAAACATATATCTTGGTATATTTAGATTATGTTTCAAAATTTGAGGAAAATTAAGAATCTTTGTGAAACACAAAATATGAGGTGATCATGTTTTTGAGAAATAATATACTTTATCGATTTGGAATTTCTTTGTAATACAAAAGTGATAAAGTCACACATTTCAATAAATACATAATCAGGGGAATAATATAAGAATTATGGTGTTCGATACAATATTAATACCCCATATCATCCACAAAAAAGATTGTAGGTGGATTTATCCAATAGGTATATCAAGTAGATTTTTCAAAATACAGTGAGTGTAAGCTAAGTTCATTGTTGTATAAGGCTTGAAAATTCTCTATGGGTGTACAAAATAGTATTTAAAACACAGATAGGTCAAACCAAATTTAGCCTTATATAAGGGAAGATTTTCCATTTACTAATTTTGTTCAATAATATATGATATTGGGATATATATATATATATGATTAACCTAAACCGTCACCAAGCTATAAAGAATATATTTTAATGTGGGGATGAACTGGAAGAAATAGAGAGAGATTCATATGATAATTCCAATTTTTTTAAGGAGAAGAACAACAAATTACATAACTAATGAGTCACTCTATTAAAATATTCTCCTCGAGGAAAGGTATTACTATTTAACTTGTTATTAAAACAATTTCTTAGATAATTGATGTCATTTTGGTTGGGAACTTGTATAATAGTCAAAGTTTATCCACATAGATACCTCCAGATCAAAAGAGATTACGAACCCTCATTTAATTTCTATAGATAATGGTTAAATATTTACATGAACATTTCCTAATAAGGATTCATCCCCATTATGTTATTTAATTGAATAAATTAATAGGAAGTAAAAAATCACAAATTTGAATTAATTGTTGGCTTATAAGAAACTAATGTAAGGTTTCTATTTATATTTTTTTCATTAAATTTATATTTTGTTAAGAATTTTAGTTGATTGGAGATTTTGGTTACTATCTTCTACCCCTACATGTTATTCAAGGTCACCACATAAAAACAAAATCGTAATTCTGTTAAAAATAATTATATCACTGTAAAACCATATATCCTTCACCATGACGCTTTCACGGAAAACATAATTCATGGTGTAATGATACTGACAATAATAAAATGAAAAATATAGTATAGAAACTAACTAAACCTAATAATAGTAACATTCCAACCCTATTATCATTGATTTTAATACGAATGATTTTATTCGTGACATAGTAGTAGTCCATCTTGAATTAAAACTTTTAAATTGTAAAAGGTATAAAATTTTTCATTTATGGAATTCAACCACACCGTGATGGTAAACCATGATACTTCTTCTAATACAAATCCTAGATCAATTCACAGTGATGGACCTTCCTAATATAAGTAGATCTAAAATAGTTATTAATCTAGGCTACCAAAAAATTCTAAAAAAAACGGAAGAGAATTCTTAATCCCCACGGGCTATTGAAAAGCACTCGTGCACTAAAAAATAAATATGTGGGATATTTTTCACCCAACTAGATACAAAAAAACCCTCATTTACAATATATATATATATATATATATATCTGTGTGTGTGTGTGTGTGTCTAAGAAAGGAATTAACATGATAATTTTTCATAAAAAATCAAATAGAATTAGTGATACATCAACGGGAATTGAGCGAAAATCCATGTGTATGATCCAAAAATTAAGAAATTAAAAAGTTGATAACCACAATCTCCAAGCGACAAGTGGGTAACATCCCTCCAACTCACCACGAAAAAACCCTAGCCCATCTAACCATGAAACCTTCCACCTCATTGCAGTACCTTTCCCATACCTATATCAAAAGAAACTACACACACCCAAGTTTTTGTGTAGTATGGGAGAAAACAAGACCAGTGGGATCCCACCAAGTGTTCGATAAGTTTTCTTAATAAAATAATCCAAATATGATCATTTTAAAAGGAAAATTGAAACGTATAAAGTTTCACACAAATCATTTTAAAACATGGAAATTCAAAATTTATAATAGTTTATAAAAAATCATATAAAACAATTTCAAAGAAATTTTTGAAAATCCATTTATCATTTTTAAATCATGCCTAAAAATCCACATCAGAGAAAGGAACAATGGAATGTACCTCTTGGATAACATAGGTAAGATATTTATAGGATTACTTTATAATGATCAATCATGACTTATTCATATTAAAACTATCCCTATAATGCCTTAAAAACTATAAAATAAATACCTCAATGTGTAATTTTGATTGATATATCATTTAAACCAATCCATGGAATTCCTTCCAAATGAGATGAAAAATGCACCAATGATTAATTCCCTATTCTAATAATGGAAACAATTTCATTAAAAACCTACCTCACCCATGTAACATAGGGTATCATGTTATAATCATTTAAAATCATTTTCAAAGGGAATATCACATTTTATTAATCAATACAAAATAAATTTTATCACTAAAACCACGATTGAAAATTCAGTTTTTCAAAAATAACCAATGGTGCTTTCAAATAAAAAATTATTTATCAAATAAAAAGGGGGTAACACATTTCATGTCTTCAACCACAATATACACATTTCAATAAATAATATATCTTGCCATATATAGTTCTGAAATCAAGTTTATAAATGATAGAGCATCTGTAGTTCATAAAATAAAGATTTTTCATGAATCTACCCACCTCAAATACATAGTATTCAGTCAATTACATTGGTTCCTCGCACCAAAGAAGAAATAATGGATCTATGAAATTATAGGGAATCATAATATAATAACTCTTAATTAATATTCAATAATTCATAAATTACTAGAGAAAGTTAATAATAAGAATTACATAACACAATGATTACCAAATAATGCATAATTATAACTCAAGATCCATGCAAAAAAATCACAATTACATGATATATCTATAGAAAATACAATTATATCATGTCATATCCTTTCTATCTAGCCTCAATATCGTTGATATAATGTTTTCTCAAGGAAAAAAGAGTGTATTAAGAAGAAAAACTAGGAATAATTCATAGTGGATACACAAAATGACAAATATATATCTGATAGACATGGATCTATTGAAATAGATCATTAAGAGGAAAGGAATCACCAAAATCTCTATAAGGAATCTCTAAAGTCGAGAGATTGTTCCAATTAATGAATAATGATTAAAGTAATAGGTGTATAAATTTTTAAAATAAAAATCATATTAATAATTTTACATCACATGGTTTTCTAGCATGATTTGGATAAACATATGCCAACCATGCACCCATTTATATGATATTGGAAGAGTTTCACGGTTTGAAAAATAGTACGCAAAGTATGAAAGAAAATTTTCCTTTTTTCATGGTTTTAAATGAATGTTTCATGGTTTTTAATAACCATGTTCCCAACACTGCAACTCCAAAAAAATTCCTAGTTTCCAAAGATGACCAATACAATTTTCCTTAAACATGCATAGTATAAAAAACTACTAAAACTCCAAAAGTTCATCTAGGATGATCCATGACTATAATAAAACAAGATATGATCAAAACTAATAATTAGACATGAAATTTACTTTGGTATTTGATATTTATACCAACTATATCACATTATCCCATCAAGAAAGAAAAGGTGCGATAGGTTGATCCAAAAATGGATGAGGTCACTGCTCACTTTTCAATGATTCCTACTCCCACATATCATAAAAATTATTTTGTGGCACTATAACAATCAATGAAGTGGAATAGACATTAAACCCAATACTTTCTCCTGGGAATCAAAAAATTTCACTTGTTCCTCAACAACAAACATATCTAATTCCATAGATATCTCCTCACAACTCAATACAACAAAAGGATTATTATTATATTTTTAAACTCATATATGTGGAATACATCATGAATTACATTAAACTAAGATGATTACAAAAAATGATGGGATACCTTCCAAATATACTTAATGATCTCAAATATTAAAATATATATTAAAGCAACCTGGCAAACTTCCCAAGTCAGTGGTGACAAAACTGAGGTTATAAATTCCAGAAAAATTTATCCCTAGTAATGATTACAAATGATTATGGTGGTATACATAATATTTAAGTCAACTCTGGGCTATCACCAATCATTGACATATGACCAAAATATTTTCCAACATCTATTGGACAATGATTTTTCCCACAAGAGATGATTATCCTGAATCTATCCAAAAATTGGAGATCTACAATTGAAACCATTTAGAGTTATGAAAAGAGCCATTTTGATAAATAAAAAGCAACTATTTTCAAAGTAAATGTCAACTATTCTTAGATTATATAGATAATTATCCAAAGATCCTCTAAAATTTGAAATGAAAGTATGAAACATATTCTCCAAGATATAAATTGCATGTTTTGTATAGACATCTATCGAGGATTGTATCACATACTCAATATAACCAAAGTTACCATAACCTATAAGAGACCCTTTCATAAATGAAAAGTAAACATGGGATCCCTGTCTAAAACAATAGAAGAAGACACCCCATGAAACTATATATTCACATGTAAATATATTTTTAAAAAATCACCTTTAGTGATGCCTCAGTAACGAAATGGGTGGGTCAATTTAGTCAAATGATGAATCACCTCCCAGATAACATTATTCCCTTTGATGTTATATTAAAATATAATGATGAAATCCAAGGATACCTCATCTCATTTACAAACTAAAATATAAATAATCTAAAGAAGATCATATGGATTTTTTCATCATCATTTATATACTATGAGGTATAACAATGAAATATAAATTTAGCTAAGTCATGTTTCATTCTCAATAACCAAAATTGGCACATCATTTCATAATAAATTTTCATAATACTAGGGTAAAAATACCATAATGAATTATAAAAATTTGGTATCACAATATTCATAATAGATATTATCATAAAAAATTGAGCCTTAAAGAAAATAAGGTTTTCTTATGACAAAGAACAGCTGACAACAATATCCCCACCATATAAAGTCTATTTTATTCCCCAAAACACATCATTATTCTACTCCTCTTAAATAATAAACTCTAGTAGACATGACATCAACTGAACACTATCCAGAATCATACATGTATCATTATAACTCACCTATAGGTAAATATAAGCAAATACTCCCCTAAATATCTATTACTCCCTTGATCCCCAATCTTCTTAAGAGGGGATATTTATGTTAAGTGCATTAATAAAAACATTCCCAATCCCAAGGGTATAGGTAGTATCAAATAGAAACATCTAAAGGAACTCTAATATATCACATCTTCAAAAGGTTCAATTATTTTTGTGAGAATATATAGACCAGATATGTATTATCAGAAAATATAGTGAACATATCCCCATAAAGAAATGGTATCTAACATTTAAGATTATACATAAGTGTATCGAGTTTGAGATCATGAGTGGGATAGTTATTTCCACGTGGAATAAATTCATGAGATACATATTTTAGAGACCCGATGACTGATGTACATGCACATTTCATTACTTTTGCAGAATACTTAATACATAACAAAAACAGACACCAAAGGCCGTAATAGTTTGGTGTATTTAGAAACTCGAAATATAAACATCTAATCCTATTGAAAGATCTTGAACATCTCCCATATCGATCTTCCCCTTTTGTTTTCTTACCTAAAGCCTTTCATTATATCCTGGGGAAAAGAAAACATATAAAGGGTGAGCTCAAATGCTCAGTAAGGGTAATCATGGAAAAACTAAAACAAATCATATACATTTGAGCTTAAAAACATGAACATAATTATTAAACACCAAAAGATTGAGAAATGACAAAAAACATGGAAGTACGTATGGCATAGATCATAAAGAAACATTAAGAATGATAAAATAGCCTGGGAGTAAAACATGTAATTGTGGCAACCATTCAGAACATGTCATGATTTCGATAGTAGCCAAGGCATTGTTGCCAAGACCATCTTAGTGGACAAAGTCCCTTTCTGAATCAATTTCACTCCTCGTTTCAGTCCTATAACACTGAACCGGATTAACTTACCATTCCAGCCATGTCTATCTCATGAGATATAAATCTTTACCCAATGCATTGGAGGGAGATATTGGTCCCACCCATATCATAATGAAATCATTCTTACTTGTGCCACAAAATAAACATACATCATTCATAATAACCCAATGAATAAAATGAGTTTCAAAAGCATCATCCCATCATCAAATAATCCATATAAAATAAATGGATATCATTTCATAATAAGAAAATTGAAAACATTTAAATCATAGATACATTATACTTGAAATATACACATATGATATAACGTCATCTTAGATGGAAAAATGATTTTGATGAAACACTTGAAATGAATTCTTGAGGAAAATATCATTTCTTCTTCAAAATCAATTTCTTTTCAGAAAACGTCATGCTATTTTAAAATAAAGAGATATTGTTGAAAATATTCATGAAATCTTTTGGAGGAAGCTTCAAGGAAATAAGGCTTTATAAAACCATAAAAATCCATTCACACCGTATAAGTTAAAAATAACATTCTTCTCGTATTTTTGTCGGAAAAGTCAAAAAGTTCCTTATATTGTAAACAAAAGAAAGATTCCTTCTATACGATGCGGTAAATGTAAGAAAAGGGTAAAAATTTCTTTAAACATACATGGAAGGAAAGTAAACTTTTTATGAAAACATTTTGAGAACATATGGACATTGATAATAAACATAACTCCTAGTAAATACTTACGAATAATCAATCTCGGATAAGAATGAGATTGGAATAATTATCCCTTACCTTAGGTCTGATATGCTTCGTATGGATCCGAACCTCCTGTATAATGATTTAAATAATGTCATTGACTTATTACATAATCTTATTCATTGTTATAATATCATATATGTTTCACTTATGACTTTATATTACCCATTCTTTTGTAAATTCCATGTTTAAGCATCGTTTTGTGTAAAATCATTTCATTTATCGTATGTGTTTCGACTTATCATTCTTGATATTATTACTTATATCCTGATTTAGAAAATTCCAGAATGTAAAACATGATTTATATATAATATATATTCATCATATACATATATATTATAGATTTATAAAAGGAATGAAATACACCATTCATGGAGACGGTAGGCCGTACGTACGCATGAACGCTGTTTTCGTTTCCTTATTGAATTGAATGAAACTATATAGATGAAATAAATATATATATACATAAATACAGTAGCATTATTATTTCATATATTTCATTATTATTCATTATATAAACTTTATTATTATTCATGTATGGTTAACATGGAGAATGAATCTCATCGCGTCGTGAAGACGGTAGTCCGTACGTACGCACGAGCGATGATATCGTTCCCATAATTATTGAATTGAATTGGAGTGGATGATACAATAAATCAGAATTAGTATGATGTTATAATTACTATGTATAGTTATTATTTACACTATTATACCCATCCAAGTAAGGTGGTGTTGGAGAAATAGATTACACCACGGAGTGAATACTGTATTCCGTACATACGCACGCGCGGTGATTTCATTATCCGTGGGATGGATAGAGGGTGAAATGGGGTTGTTTCATACTTATAATAACATATCAGTATATGATTGATACTAATGTTATTACTTAATAATGAAACAACTAAAGAAGAAGAAGTTGAAGAAGAAATAAAGTTCACAGAATCGATAACGGACATTACCTCTTCTTTGAAGTGCCTCTTTGAGACCTCCTCTTAGTGCATTAAAATTGGTCTTTGAAGAAGACCAGTACCTCTAAGATTTTTCTAGGGAATTGGAGAAGATAATTTGGCAGGGTTTGGCCGAGATTGAAGGATCAAAGTGGTGTGAGGAAGAGAGGGAGGAGGTGCCCTTTTATAAGGGAGAAGAGGGGCACCATTGGAAAAAGTAAAAATATTATTTTATTATAAAGTCATATTCAGTTTTTAATAACTCCAAATTGATTTATTTCGAAGCTAAGGTGGGGATGGGTAAAAATAATATCATCCAATAGAATTTAGACAAGTTTAGGGTTCTATTTTAACATTATTTTTTAGATTACTTTAAGTTAGATAATTTAACTTTTACCATGTCTTCTTGTTTTCTTACACTATAAGGTTAATAAACATACTATAACAAGCCAAACGAACCCCAAGTTGTTTATTATTAATATATATATATATATATATATATATATTACATTATCTATGTTATTTTGCGGATCCATATATTTTTAGGAATAAAATAACAATTAATAATATAATATTTGTTTTTAAAACTATTTTATGTCAATTTTTACACTATTTGGTAATTGATTTTTGTAAAAATCATAACAGAAATATTAGTTCGAAGAAAGTTAATTAAATCAATACTAACATGTCATATTAACATAGAAAATTATTTCTATTCATAAAAAGTCTCAAATTACATTATTTTGGGTATTTATAACATCAATTATGTCAATATTTCATTAATAATATAATTACTGCAAAATCATTGTGTCATAAATAAATTAAATTATTTGAAGTCTAAAAATTACAAACTAAATAATATTATGTAGGAAATATTTTTAGCTTTCTAATGAATATTTATAGTCTAATTTATCTTATGTACAACCATATATTAAAAATGTTTTAGTTATTAAACTTTGATTTTAACTATTTTAACCATTCTTTAAATAAATTAATATTAAATGTCCTAATCTATTCCAAGTGGGCCTAAATGGTAATATTTTATTCCTAATGTTGTTTTTGGTCGAATTACACTAATCCAATAGAATTAGGACATGTGTTAGTGTAATAATAATATCATTTTACCCTTAATTACCCTATTTACTTTTAACCGCGGTAAAAAAAATTAAAAAGTTACTATTCACCAAAAAATTATTTTCATCTCATTGATCCACATTTTACATACTGACATCAATCATGTCTCTCGGATTTTTGAAATTCCACTCCCAGAAGCATTAAAATTAAGTTTTATGTAAATTTTCTAATTCTCCTAGGAGGTGGGTAAAAGACGGTGAAAAGTTCTATAAACTTTTTATATATCTAAAACTATTATAAAATGAATCCAATGAATTGCATTGAACTTATATAAGTATTATGTATAAATTTTTACCTAAAATAAACTTAAATAAAATAAATTATTATATAAATAAAAAGTCAATTTTTAAATAGTAACCTAGTGTTTTCACTATTCATTAAAAATTGAATGTTTTTAGAAAAATACTAAAATTTCACCCTAGGCTAATTTCGATATTCCGAATCCAAAAATTAAGTCCATTTTGAAAAATATTATTTATAAAATTTTAAAAAGTGGTTATTACTCTTCATAAAGGCTAGTTTTAGTAATATTTTAATATCATATCGTTGTTTAGTTAAACTTTGAATTGCATACAACGCAAGCTATCGAGGAAGGTCGTGATTGCGTATAAAGCAAGACAAGTCAGGGTTGCGTGTTGTGAAAGAATCCTTCGTTTTTTTGTATAACAGAATCCAACCATAATTCATTTATACATTGAATATATATATATACACTCAATGTTTCATATAATGACTTCTATCAAACAAACTTGAAATTTTGTGTAACACGATCCAAGAATATAGTTGCGTATACTGCATGCTAATACGATGTATAGCACAAGCTAATCTTAGTGTAGTGTATAATAGAACACATCACAGAAATTAAAAATAATACATCTCATAAAATCTCAGGTTGTTACACATATTCCACTAGATGATCACTCTACATAATCACACATTGTAGACCTTCACTTAAAACATCACAATATAGCACATAACGTTGACCATCATCTAGTAAAATAAAGATAATAGTTGATTTCAAAAATCATTTCAATTCATCAATGGAAGTATGAAATTTTTTATTCCATAATAATTCCACCAATTTTTTAGTAAGAGTAGTTGATATTGATGCATGTTTTGATAAGTCCATCAAGAACTACTAATAATAATAAGCTAAAAAATAATCTCAAATAAATTATGTGAATTCACCCATTACTAGAAAAGAATCACCTTATCATAATCAACTGGGATTCATTTTTCCTAAATAAAAAGACCTAGTAACTTCAATTCCCAAATCCATAAGACACATTTTAAAAAATTGTCATAAATCTGGCGATTCTTCAAGAATAACAAAACCATCTTAAAATAATGCTCATGATCTTCATCAAATTTTGAATAAAACATGATATAAACAAAAAATACCCAAAAAAACGTGTCGAGATACTGGAGAAATAAATAGTTCATCAAAGCCATTAAAACTGTAGCTATATTAGTGAAGACAAACAAGATCACAAGATATTTGAAGTAACAATACCTTATCCTATAAATGGTCTTCTGGAAATCTGTCTCCATAAATATGAGTTGTTCAATACCATATTAATTTTTAAACATTTTTAACCATTTCTCACAGCTTATCTAATAACAAATTTCATCAATATAGTAGAAGGGTTGTATATTTTTAATCATAACCTGATTAATCATATGATAAATGACATAGTGAGGAAGAGTACCAGTATACCTCTTGGAAAAAATATCGACTCTACCCAAGGAAAAATAATATGATGAGTATATACTTTAACCTATAAATTTTCCAAATTAATATTGAACTATTTAAACTCATTCAATTATATATCATAGATAATAAAAACGTATACTAAGATACAAGAACCATGTTGATAGAAAAATCCACATATCTTTCCATAGGAAGACTAGAGAAGTATTCGGGGAATAATTTATGAAAATATAAGACCGCTAAGGGAAGTTAAAAACTTAAGGAATCATCCATAAACTCAAATAAAAAAAATGTATATCAAACTACCTATATCTATATTAGGAGGTCTATTTTTGCTAGAACTTGAATATGTATCACCCTGAAGCACTCTAGAAATCGCAGTGTGGTTAGTAAGGTTCTTCTTCTGACAATATCAATTAACCTTGTCTCAATAAGAAATTAAACAGTCCATCCCAATAATAACATCAAAGAGATCTAGGTTGATAACAGAAACTGAAACTATAACAACATCATAGATCAAAATATAAAACCTGGGGTATTTAGTCACCCACATGTGTCATTGAGATCGCATGGGTTGAGATTAAATCAAAATTCATAGGCCTAATATACACTTACTACTTGGGAGTAGAATAGTGGATGAATAGGATTGATCCCATGAGGAATACTATAAGGTTAACAGCCAGTTGAACATAACCCTTAGAAGTATTCTTAACTTTCACTATTAAATATTGGGTTTTATCAAAGATAATAAAGTTTTGTTTTTAATTCAGATAAATTGATATGGGATTATGGCCAATTTTAGAGCTCTTGACAAAAGATAATCCAAGATTCAACTTGGAATAGTCTTATAGATTAGGTTTTCATGTAGTAACAATGTCACCAATTTTTTTGGTCAAACCAATTAGATCCACCTATGCAACAACTATCTTCATTTCAGGGTACAATGAACAAATTATATGAATTATTCTTAGATTCAATTCTAAAAATATCATAGGATAATGGTCATAGTAATTCAAAGCTCTAGTTAGGCCATGTTCCTTCAATCGAACGTCCAATGGATGAGGTTGTGGGAAATTGAAATGCCCCGACCCTAATTACCTAGAGTTTGTGCATTATTACTTAATTTCGAAATGATCACAAGGGATCAAATCCTGATAGACCGATCAGTTTAGTAGCTGTGTAAGTACTATATACATTCATAAGTTTTACATTACATAATGAAATAAAAACATCAACAACATTTTGTACCCTTTTGAACAAACTTATATCCTTAGCCTATCCTTGCTGGTCAACCATAAATTATTTTTTCACATATTAGGAAAAATACATCAAGAAAAGGGGTGATCTTAGATGCTTAGTAAGGATAAAAATATAGCAGAAACATTCATAAATAAGAATAAACATTTATGGAAATGTATATGTCTCAAACAAAAGCCTTTTAAACTTAAACTTCTGCATAATATGGAAAAGATACAATAAAATAATTCCATTTACTTATTCAAATGGATATTTTACTAGTCGAATAATCACATGAAACATCAATAGCCACTTTCATAGTGATGGAATGCATAATTAAAGACTTCATAAAGACATAGTCAAGGCCTTGTGCCAAGACTCCAAATAAGATTTTTTCAAGGCCTTGTGCCAGTAGACTAGTTTGTCTCATGATACCTACCGATCCATCGAGGAGCTACAGCGGGATCCACCCGTCACTTACTAAGTCCAATGCATTTCTCATATTAAAATGTATAAACATAACATGAACATTTTTATTAAAAATATCATAAAAAATGTCAATAATTTATCCATAAACCATGAATGGTATAAAAATAACACATCCTCAGTCAAACATATCACAAAACCTTCAATACAATATGGATGATTTGTATCATAATAAATCAAACTCGATCAATAATAACATCTCGTAAAGGATGTTGACATAGTTGAAATTGATCAGTAAAAATATTTTAGAGAAATATCCATTTTTCATGAAATCATTTAAAATTTATATAAAGGAAGTCATTTAAAAGACAGTTTTGAATCAAAGTGTCCCATTCCACTTTGAATGTATTAAAAGGAATTAACATTTTAAAACATTCGTGTCTATATAAATCAATCTTTAAAACCATTTGGAAAACATGGGCCTTAATGAGAAAGGTTTAAGAGAATAAATCATTAAAACATTTCAATTGATGTTTTATTAAAGGAGTCACTTAAAAATAATATCATTAAAAACTCTTTTATGAAACATGGACATTGATAGTAAATATGTCCCAGTGGATACTTATATAAAAACAACATCATATTATAAATAGATTTTGGAATTAACCCATACCTTGTACTTTTACTTAGTTGATAGTATGTTAACCTACTGTATAATAGTTAAAATATTGTGATTAAATTATACAAGAACTATATACATAAATATGATATCATATATGATCCATTAATATTGGTTCGTTAGTAATATTTTAGTAGTATCATCATTTTGGGTGTTAACTAATGCATTTTCCTTTATATTCTTGGTTACATAAGCCATGTTTGTTATGGATAAGATGTATTTTATTCATATACAGAATGATATTATTTTTGTAAAAATTATTTTTAATCATAAAATGAAAATTATTCTTGAATGATTACGATGGGGAATGAATCTCAACGTGTTCGTGGAGACGATAATCCGTGCGTACGCACGAGCGACAATATCATTATATTGATGGTGAAATAGTATGTAATTGGATGTTAAATCATATATATAGAATCATTAACATGTTATATTTTTTATTTACATCAGTTATAATCATTATTATACCCATCCAAATAATGAAGTGTTTGAATAACAAACTACACCACTACGTGGAGACGGTAAGCCGTACGTACGCACGTATGGTGACTTTGTCATCCATATGATGGATAAAATAATGAATATGGTTGTGAAATTTTTATAAAAACATCAAAATATATATATGATACTAGATTTATTATTTAATAATGGAAACTACAAAGAAATAGGGAGAGGAAAAGGGAAAGAACTTGAAAGAGGTGATGAAATATTTACCTCTTCTTTGGGATCTTCCTTTTGATTAGATCAAAAGGGATCCTTAGGATGGATTTATGACCAAAGGAAGACAACTAAAATAAACTGAGGAATGATGGGAGGATATTTGGGTAGGTTTGTTCTGAGGCGAATGTCTTTGGAGGTTTGAAATTAAGAGAAGGGGAAGTACCGTTTTATAAGAGAGGTGGAGGCCACTTTAGGAAAACCTTGAAATATTATTTTATAATAAAATAATATTCAGTTTATAATGTAAAAAAAATAAATTATTTATAGGATAAGTTGGGGATGGGTAGAAACCTCTCAACCAATAGGTTTTAGACTAGTCTAGGTCACCATATTAACATAATCTTTTAGATTTAACTCTTAGTTAAATAGTATGACATTTACCATGCCTCTTTGTAGTTTTTTTATTATATGGTTAATAAACATACTATAACATGCCAAGAAAACCGCATGTGATTCATTATTAATATATATAACTTTATCAGTGTCCTCTGTACTATCATTAGATCTTTAATAATATTATATCAATTAATAATATAGTATTTCTTTAAAAAACTCAATTATTTCAATTTTGACACTATTTAGTATTTTGTTTTTGTAAAAATTATAACAGCATGATTACTTAAAAAAATATACTTTGAATCAACCCTAACATTTCATATTCATCTATAAAATTTTTGTATGTCATAAAAACATTGAAATTATATTTATTTTAATATTTATAATACCATTTATTTGATTCTTTCTTTAATAAGGTAATTACTGCATCATCATTGTGTCATAAATAGATTAAATTATTTAAGGTATAAAACTCATAAATAAAATACCATTATGTATGAAATCATTTTATCTTTCTAATGAATATTTATAGTCGAATTTATATTATGTGTTACCCAATATTAAAAATGGTTTAGTTATTAAACAATGAATTTATCACTTTTAACTCTTCTTTAAATAAAATAATAATAAATGTCCTAATATAATAAAAGTTGACTTAAAGGATCATATTTTATTCCTAAGGATGTTTTTGTTTGAAATAAACTTATATAATAGAATTTGGACATGTGTTAGGGTAATTATAATATCATTTTTACCTTCAATTACCCTATTTACTTTTTATGGTGGTAAATAAAATTCAAAAGTTAATATTCACCAAAAATTATTTTCATCTTATTGAACCAAATTTTACTTAATGATATAAACCATGTCTCTCGGATTTTTGAAATTCAACTCACATAAGTGGTAAAATTATGTTTTATGCAAATTTGCAAATGCTACTAGAAGGTTGGTAAAAGTGGTTAAAAAGTTGAATAATATTTTATACATATAGTTTATTATAAAATGATTCCAATGAATTAAATTGAACTTATATTGGTATTATATATCTATTTTGACTTAAAATAAATTTAAATAGAATAAAAAATTATTTAAATAAAAATTCGGTTTTAAGTAATAACGCATTGTTTTTTCACTATTCATCAAAAGTTGAAAGTGTTCAGAATAATAGAAAAAATTCACCCAAATATAATTTTGATATTATGAATTCAAAAATGAATTCAATTTTAACAAATTCATAACATCGAAGTTTCATTAAATAATTTGAAATTAATTTCCGTTGTCGAAGCCAAAAAATGGGTTTTTAAAAAGTAAAAAATATCAAAATATTCACATGTGTTTATGTCAAATTTAAATAAGAAATTACTTATAAAGACCTATATTTTATGAAATGATAAAAATATAATCCAATTATGATTCAAAACCTTTCAAATTAATAATTTAACACTATAAATTATTACAATTAAAAAAGTTGATTTCAATTAGAACATAAAATTTCTCAATATTCGTCAAAATATAAAAGTTATTAGAAAAGTACAAAAAATTTATCCAGACTAAATTTTTAGGTCCCGCTTCTAAAGAAAATTTTAATTCCATTAAATTGATTATATAAAAGTGTCAAATATTGGTTTTAAAAAGGGTTCTCCATTAAAAGTAGGTAAAATTGCATTTTTGAAAAATATTTCTTTTCCCTGAAAAAATGAATTTGTTCTTATATTATGTATAAAAAACACATAATATGTATGTTAAAATTATAGAGCATATAAGATTCAAAATGCAGTTAATACTATTCATTACTGCTTTTTGAACGACAATTTTGGTAAGTGGTAGTTCACCCGAACTCAGTGTTGTGTGTAGTGCAAGCTATTAAATTACTTTAATGTGATAACGTACTATGAAATATTGGGGTGTTACATTCTCCCCTCCTTCAATAAGTTGTGTCCTCACAATTTTAAATTGTTCTTTGAAAAAAATGTTAAAAATAGAAAAATACCTTTGTTGAAAACCCACATTGGAAATTGGGTAAATACAATTTAGTCTTAATAAGAGGGAAATGGAATGAAAAAGCTACAACCAAATTATGAACTTCATTAGGAGAACATTGGTATAAATTAGAGACACATAATTGGCAAAAAACGTAAATATTTATATGGAGTGATTATGGTCATCAATCACAAACAAGTGTGAAATTGAGGGCCTCAAAGACATCAATCTATGATGATTTAAAATATCATTAGTCCAAAAAAACATAAGTTATTAGGATAAAACATTTTTAGATTTAATATCCCTTCCCTATAGTTTAAGAATTAATTTATTCATAGAATAAGAGGAAAGAAAATATACTTGATAAGTAGAGTTTCATCCTTCAACTAATTCCTACCACAAACTCATCTTTCACTCCAAAAGATAATATAATTCAAAAATATTCAATCTATCCTAGTCGTATAGGGTTCAAAAAATAATGAATTTACAATTAATTTGTCAGACTATATAAAAAAACTACATTATACAAACCAGGACATCACGTATTCCAGTGGTATAGGTGATCCACCCTTGTCGCCCTTCTGTTGGGGGTTTAAGTCTCATAGCCTTGCCGGACGCGATGGGTTTTCACCCGACCACTCGGTTGTCCTTTTTATGACAATACAATAATAATATCAAAAAATCATCTAAACATAACAATAGTAACCAATGTCAAACTTAATCATTTCCAACCTTTTGACATATCCAAAATACTTCTGTCCAAACTCACAGTCCAAAATTTATAAGGAAGGTAAACATAATGAAGATCCGTTATTCCCTGTAATATAATGTGAATAACTTGATCATTTATTATTTTAAAACACTATAACATCTTGAATTACCATAAAACCTTATTGATTACATTAATTCTCCCTTATTCTTTATAGAATACTGGATATACACATTCTATCCAAAAATGTTTTAAACTCCAACAGTGATGGAATATACAAATCATTAATAAGTTTTAAGGTAGTCAAGAATATCCAATATAATTTATCCAAATCAATCTTATATTATTCCAAAATCACTACCTCAGTATCAAGACCATATTATGGTTTATCTTTCTCTCACCCATGGATTAACTTTTCTTGGTTCCACACAATCTAATATCCTTAATGAAAAAGTACTGCAGTACAATCCTTTTATACTCTATAATTATTATAACATGTACATCATTAATATAATACTCAAATGACACAATACATTAATTACAACATAAGAAATATAATCATTCTCCTTCATCTTTGGTAGTATCATAACTTGATTATTATCTAATAGCTACATTTGGGGTAAGCTCTGATGATTTTGATATTGCTTCGTGTAGTGTCCCAACTCCTTTCAATTGAAGCATTGTACATTTGAAACCTTTTTATTACCCTTGTAATCACGTACTTGGTGTCCTTTTTCTCCACACTTATAACAAACTCTCATTCCCTTCATGTATTTACCAAGGTGATTCTTTCCACTATTATCACATATGGGAAAATCTTTCTTTCCCCTCTTTCCTTTATCCATATTTCTCACTTACATCCTTTTCATCTCTTTCTCCCCTTAAATTCCATATGAATCAAATAATTATTTACTTATGTTAACAACAAATGATACTATTTATTTATATTATGATAATATGTGGGAAACTATTTCCATTTTAAATTTTGGCTTAATGCCATGAAATATATGATCTTTCTTAATCTTTTGATCATGTGTATTGATGGGGTTCTCATTCCTTCAACTAGGAACCATTTCTAAGAAATGGAATACATTAGGTTTGTTTATGAATCACAATGCATAATTCAAAACATGTAAAATACCTAATGTAAATTGAAATGATTATGCATATAATCTATAACCATAAAAAAATTTCTTTGATTAGGTATTTAATCCTAAATTCTTCATAATGAGTTGTAATAAAAATGTGAATTATCCTAAGAATATCCCCTGGGAGTTTCATAACCAAGAGTGAAGAAAAGCACGTTGTCATGTACCAGGATACCTCGGGTCAAGCCCGAAACTACTTTTTGGTGTTTTCACTCCTAGGTACATCTATGCCAAATTTTCCTCTACCTACTCGTATCCAGACATGGATGTATTTCTTGGAAAATACACAAAATCTCTACATTACCAAAATTCTAGGAAGTTCTTTTATACTAATCCTCAAAGTCTATCTTAGGGAAATGTTCTCTAATCAGAGTTTATCTAAATCTATTTCCAAGTTCGTTTCTAATGTTCCTATGATAACAATAGTAACGCCTCGACCCCAGTTACCCAGAGTTGGTGCATTATTACATAACATTGTCATGATCACAATGGGTAAAATCCGAACAGACCGATAAGTTTAGTAGCCATGGAAGTAATTGATACATTCATAAGTTTTACATTACATCATGAAATAAAAACGTCAAAAAACATTTCCACCATTTTTAACACACTTATATACATAGCCTATCCCTACAGGTCAACTATAAAATACTTCTTCACATACTGTAAAAAATAAAACATAAAATGGGTGAGCTCAGATGCTCAGGAAGATTAAAAACATAGAATAAACTTTCATAAATAAGAATAAACATTTAAGGAAATGTATAATACTAAAACAAAATCATTTTAAACATAAAGTTCAGTATAATATGGAAAAGATAAAATCAAATAACTCCATTTACTTATTAACATGGATATTCTAATAGTTGAATAATCACATGAAACATCAATAGCCACTTTCATAATGATAGAATGCATAATACCAAACTTCATAACCACATTGTAAAGGCCTTGTTACAAGACTACAAATAAGATTTTGTCAAGGCCTTGTGCTAAGACACTAGTATGTCTGATGAGACCTACCAATACATCAAGGAGCTATAGCGGGCTCCACCCATCACTTACTAAGTCCAATACATTCCTCATATGAAAAGGTTTAACCATAACATAAACATTCAAATTAATACTAGCATAATAAAAGTCAATACATAATCTATAAACTATGAATGGTATAAAAATAACACATCCACAGTCAAACATATCACAAAACCTTCAATACAATATAGAAGATTTGTATAATAATAAATCAACATCGATCAAGAATAATGTTCCGTAATGGATGATGACATAGTTGAAATCGATCAGTAAAATTTTTTGAGACAAATATCCAATTTTCATGAAATAATTTAAATGCAATATAATAGAATTTGTTTAATAGATAGTTTTAAATCAAAGTTTCTCATACCAATTTTAAACTTTTGAAAGGAATTAACATTTTAAAACATTCTTGTCTATATAAATAAATCCTAAAAATAATTTTGAAAACATAGACCTTAATTAAAAAGGTTTAGAAGAATAAAACTTTAAAACATTTAAAATGATGTTTTAGTAAAAGAGTCGCTTAAAAATAATAGATTTGAAAACTCTTTTATAAATCATGGACATGGATAATAAATAGTTCACAGTAGATACTTACATAAAAACAACCTAATATAATAAAGAGATTGTGAAATTAACCCTTACATTGTATTGTTCCTTAGTCGGTGGTATGTTAAACTCCTGTATAATATTTAAAACATTGTTATTAAATTATACATAAACAATATACATAAATACTATATCATATATGATCCTCTATTATTTCTTTGTTAAAAATCTTTCAGTAGTATCATCATTTCGGGTGTTAACTGATTCATTTTACTTTAAATGCTTAGTTACGTAAGCCATATTTGTTTTGGATTGGATTTATTTGATTCATATATAGAATTATATTATGTTCATAAACATTATTTTTAATAATAAAATGAAAATTATTCTTGAATGATTATGATGGGGAATAAATCTCATCGCATTCGTGGACACGGTAATCCGTACGTAGGCAGGAGCGACAATATCATTATATTGATGGTGAAATCATATGTAATTGGATGTTATATCATATATACAGAGTCATTAACATGTTATATTTATTATTTACCTCAGATATACTCATTATTGGACCCATCAAAATAATGAAGTGTTTGAATAACAAACTACACCATGACATGGAGACGGTAAGTCATACGTACACACATATCGTGACTTTGTCATTCATATGATGGATAGAATAATGAATATGGTTGTACAATTTTTATAATCACATCATAGAATATAGAAGATACTGTAGTTATTATTTTAGAATGGAAACAACAAAGAAAGAGGAAGTGGAAGAAGAAAATAACTTGAAAGAGGTGAAGAAATATTTACCTCTTCTTCAGGTTCTCCTTTTTAATTTGATCAAAAGGGCTCCTTAGGTTGGATTTATAACCAAATTAAGGCCTCTAGGATAAAGGAAAAAACGTTGTGAGGATACTTGGGTAGGGTTTGGCTGATCCAAATGGCTTTGGAGGTGTGAAATTAATGGAATGGGATGTACCCTTTTATAAAAGAGGTGAGGGTGGCTTTTGGAAATGCTTAAAATAATACTTTCTAATAAAATCATTTTCTATTTCTAATGCCTCTAAAATATATTATTTCGAGGATAATGTGTAGATGGGTTGAAAACATCTCAACCTAAAGGGTTTATAGAGGTTTAGGTCACCATATTAACCTTATCTTTTAGATTTAACTCTTTGTTAAATAGTTTGACATTTACCATGTCTCTTTGTATTTTTTATATTATATGTTTAATAAACATACTATAATAAGCCAAGAGAACCCCATGTGGTTCATTATCAATATATATGACTTATCTATGTCCTTTGGCAGAATGATAGATTTTTAAGAATATTATATCAATTAATAATATAGTATTTTCTTTAGAAACTCAATTATGTAAATTTTGACAGTATTTAGTATTTGGTTTTTGTGAAATAATAATAGTATGATTACTCTGAAAAAGATACATTGAATCAACCCTAACATGTCATATTCATATAGAAAATTCATGGATGTCATAAAAACTTTGAAATTATATTTATTTTAATATTTATAATACCATTTATTTGATTTTTTCATTAATAAGATAATTACTGCATCATCATTGTGTCATAAATAAATTAAATTATTTAATGTCTAAAGTTAATAAATAAAATATAATTATGTGGGAAATAGTTTTAAATTTCTAATGAATATTTATAGTCGGATTTATATTATAAGTACCTGACCTTAAAACATTACATAATATTGAATTAAACAAATAATTCACATTGAGGATCTTTTCATGTTTAGAGTTTTAGAAAATTTGGACATAGATATTACATCTCAAAAGATTACAAAGTAGGCACTTCTTCTCCGTTTCCTTTTTTTCATAAAATAAAAAGTCTTGAAAAAAAGCGTGTTGTCTAGTTCCATGTTTTAGACAACAATATTTTCCTTGATCCTATCCTTGACCCTATTCATCATTAGGTCCAATGAAAAGCATTTCAAAACATGGGATGAGCATAAAAATATCATCAAGGGTTATAAAACAAAGAAAGAAAATATTAGTTCATAAATACATAAAAAACATAAACTCTTTTACTTACCTCATGAAATCATAAGAATTATGAATAACACATAGAAATTATAAATCATAAATTTAACTTGTGGAATTCATAACATACTTACATTATAGATATCACAACTACACATGGAGTTACTTTGGAATACCCATCATAGAATATTACCTAAATCTCTTAGGAAAAACATCCATGTTTACCTTCGTCACTTTACCCAATGCACTGGAAAGCTATCTCAGGCTCACCCACCCCATGTTTATTACGGAACCACCTGTATATGTAAATAATGCCCAAAAACCATTAGATGATCATAACACATAACATAAGCATAAAGTAAATATAGCATTTCCACATGGTAATTACAATATAACATTTCAATATATTAATGTATCAAAACCATTATCCAAACCATTTTCAATACCAAAAATACATAAAATAGTATATAGTATTTATTTTCCTTTTAAAAACATTATCACTTGTTAAGGAAGACAATGATCAAATAATACTCGGGGCGGTTGAGGTCCTCCCTCCCCCTTCCCAGCGAGGGGGGAGCCCTTTCTCGTTATTCGCCATGGAAGAACCCTCATATTTTCATCCCCTTTTCTAATCACGAATTCCTGCCCTCATTCCCACTCATATCGATTTTCCCTAAAGTTCCAGATCTATTCCGTGGGGCACATCAACTCTCTTTGGTGCCTTCAGAATTCAACTCTTCTACAGATCATCTTATGTTGACTCTGGTGTCTCGATTTCATCAACAACGTCCCTCAGTTGACGCTTTTGATTGGTTTGTCTTTGAATCCTAGAATCTTCAAGATCGGGTGGTGATTGGTCTTCTTGATCGAAGGCAGATAATGATCTGATTTGGGTTTATGTATGATCTCATCATGGCGTGGTCTAAAGCTCCTCGACGGTGCAGAGGTATGCCTTTCTTTCTTCTTTAGTGGAATTTGGAATTCCATATGCAGCGGGATAATTTGAATACGGTGATTTGGGTATGTTTCTTGGGCCTTCCTCTCCCATTACAGAACCCTTCCATTCTGTCTATGCTCAGGAACATGGTTGGCCATTACCTGTGCTCAGATACCAAAACTGAAGCTGTGTGTCTTCCCATCTGCCGTCGTGTATGTGTGGATATTGATGTCTCAAATCCGTCGGTTGATTGGGTGTGGATTACTGATGGGAAATAATTCCGGTGGAAACTTGATGTTAAGTTTGAGTCGTGGACTGATTACTGCAGCTCGTGCCATCGACTGGGAAATGGTGTCTCCACCTATAGAAATGGTTCTCTGAACAGGATGGTGCGCAGGTGGGTGAGGGATGGCTTGGTTTCTCATTAAGATGATGTTGTGGGGATCTTGAAGACACAGAGGCAAGATCAGGTTGATCGTGGGTTGCATGAAGAGTATCCCATGCTTCCTCTGCATGAGGTGGTGAACTTAGTGGACAATGGGGTTAAGGGCATGGGGTCTGAGCTAAAGAAGCCAGGTTTGGAGCCTCCTGGACCGAAGGTTAGTGATATATTCACCAGGTTGAAGCGAGACTTGGGAAATGTTGGCTCCATGAAGGGCAGTGGTGAACCTTCTTCTGCTATTAAGGATGCAAGAGGTATTTTTGGAACTTAAATGAATGAGGTTTCCTCTTTGATGGAAAGCCCCCGAAGGTATGTGGGTGTCACTATTGAGAGGGATTCTCCTATTGAAATAATTTGTGCTGATGTGGAGAAAGATACAGACCTGGGTGAAAAAATTGGTGGTGCGGACTCTCTCTGCCTGAATCCTGTGTGTGCACCTGCAGTAGTTGATGCAATCTATGATGATCAGGCCATTGCTAAAGGTCCTCTTGTCCCAGTTCAAGAGGGGATTGATATATATCATCATCACATGTATCATGGGTTTTTGAAGCTGGATGGGAAACAAATAACCCCTGTGAAGGAAACTTCCAGTGGACGTGGTGCTTAGATGAGGAGTACAGCTGGGATGCAGGCACCCTCTGGGAGTCAGGCAGCCAATTTTGAGCTCGGAAATCGGTTTGCGTGCATGGTGACTGATGACTTGGTTTTGGATCATGAGCGGGCTACTGAAAGGACTCATGAGGATCAAAATTCTGTATCTTTATGTGTTGGGGTTGAATCATGGGCAGTTTTTGTTGGCAATTGTGATCAGGATTTGGGGACTGTGAAGCCCTCTAATGCTGAGGTGGGATCTGAAATAATTGTGTATAGTGGTTCACTGCTGGATAACATAGTTGGTGATTGTACTGTGAAGAAGGTCAAGCATGGTGGCTATGATTATGTGGACCATTCCCCCTGTCTTAATATGATGGATGTTAATAATCAATCTCAGTAGAATTGGTGTGTGAGGGAAGGGTATCGGGTGGTGCACATTTCTGGTAAATGGAGGAATTGCTCTAATATTGAGAAGGAAAATGATGTTGGTATGGTTCAGCCCTCCTATAGTGATATGGTTAAGGGTTGCAAAAAGAAAGTGTATGTGGAGGAGAATGTGAAGATTGACCCACCACGAAGAAGGCCGCGGAAAGACTATTCTCACTTGCCAATGCCGATAGCAACCAGAGTGTCTAGCAGGAAGGATGGACAGATTGCACAATCTTCTAAGGAGCTCCTTTCTTTGGATAAACTCAATCTTAGATGGAATTATGACAAGATCCTGAAGCACTATGAAAGTTCGGAGTGTGAATCGGCTACAACGGAGGAAGTAGTTTATCTGGGATGTGGCGATGGGTCTAATTTTTATGATATGTAACTGTCTTTCTCACCTTGTTGTGCCTGCTTGATGTACTTTTCTTTTATTTTAAATAAATGGTCGGAGGACTTCCTCTGACTGAGCTTTCTGGGTTAAAATGATCCATATAAAAATATTACCTTTTAACGAAATAAAAAGTCAGTGCTGTTTATACAATGTATACAAGAAAGTCGTGTATTAGAAACAAATATTCCTCAATGAAAGGAGATTGAGATTAAGTCCCTTACCTCATGTCCGACTTGACTCGATCACTCTTTAATCTCTTAAATAATAAACTAAAGTTAATTTATACTTGGTTAAAAACCTTATTCATGTTTTTATTCATTTTATATCACTTATTACCATTTAGTAAACATTATGTAATAATTTAATTTAATAATTTTTGTTTTGTCGATATTTGGTAATTGAGTCAAAAATGAACACCTTATATTTACAAGTTATCCATGTGGTCAGTAGTCCATTATATACAAAATGATATTCAATATTTAGATATCATATATATCATACATATCATATATATATCCAGTATATATATATATATATTTATAACAGTTCATATCATTTAGAGGTCAGAAATGAAATGCACCGTTCATGGAGATGGTAAGTCGTACGTACGCTTGAATGCTTCTTTCATTTCTATTTCTTATTTTTATGGAATTAAAACATTATTATACATAGTTATATTATAATTATAGTATAATATCATATATAATATCATTAACTCCATCCTTTATACGTCCCAAATATGGCATTAACGAGTCATATCATTTTGAGGGGGTGGTAGTCCGCACTTCATCAAATGAAATTATCATGTTTACCCATAATGGAAAATATAATGGTATTATATAAAAGAAAAATACATAAGAATAAAGATAACATAAACATAATATATATCATATATAAATATAGTGTCATCTTAATGGCCACCATGATAGGTTGTAGGAGATAATCGAACAATCATCGTCTCGTTAGGAGTTAGTTTTCCATCCTAAGAAACAATATGTTCATCACACATTAGATGGAGGTGTGTGTAAGTTTAGTTCTAATAATTTTCATTAAAACATCCTAGTATATTGAATATATTGTTGTTGTTATAAAATAATGTAATAAAAATAGTTTATGGGTTGGAGAAGTTAAGAGAAACTGCTACCTTTAATTTGGGTAACTTCCTTTGGTTTGAACCAAAAGGACTTCTTGAAGTGCCTTCTGCCTAAGGTAAGGTTTGTAAGAGGAGGAGAGGGATTTAAGGATATTAATTGTGAGGAGGTTGGATGAGCCAAAATACTTGAGAGGTTTGATTAATTTGTTATAAGTGAGAGATTTTTATAAGGGGGAAGAGGGGCTCTTTAGGAAAGTGTGATAATATTATTTTATTATATAATGATATTCAGTTACTAAATGTCAAAAACTAATTAAAGTAAAATATTGGATAAATAATGGTCGAAATAAAATCATCCAGTTAGAATTGGATAGGCTTTGGATATTTTTTAATATTTATAATCTTATTTATTTAAATCTTTTATTAATGAGGTAAATACTGCATTATTATTGTCTCATAAATAATTTACTTCATTTGATGACTAAAAATTATAAAAAAATACCATGATGTAGGAAACATTTTTATCTTTCCAAAAAATATTAATAGTAAAAAAGATAGATTATATAAACCATTGTAAAAATTAATTTACTAAAAGATATTTGTTTTTGTTATTTTTGCCTTTACTTTAAGTTAATTAATCTAAAGTTTCATTATCACTCCCAATTGGCTCAATGGGGTCCCAAAATCAACCCAAAGATTACCTTGGTCATAAATGACTCAAAAAATAAGTTTTGGATAAGTTTTAAGGTTATTCTGAATTATTATATTATTTTTTTACCTTGAATTACCCTATTTACCTTTAACCGTGGTAAAAATTTAAAAGGTACTATTCACCAAAAATTATTTTCATCTTATTGAATCAAATTTTACTTACTAATCATAACCATGTATGTCAGATTTTCGAAATTCAATTCATAGAAGTGTTAAAATTTCATTTAAATGAAAAAGTTGGTTTTTTTAAATAACACAAAGTGGTTTCACTATTCATCAAAAATTGAAGTTTTTCATAAAAATACCAAAAATTCAGCCTAAGATTTATTTGATATTCCACATTAAAAAAATGATGTATATTTTTCCAAATTAAAAACCTATAAGTAGAATTAATTAATTTAAAATTAATTTCGGTTCTTAAAACAAATAGTGTGTTTTTAAGAAACAATAACTATCAAAAGATTGACACTTGTTTTTGTCCAATTTCAATGTGAAATTAATTCCAATGACCAAAATTTGATTAAATGGAAAAAATATATTCTAACTACACTTTAAACCCAATTAAAAATATAACATTACCATATAAATAAATTAGATTAAACAAATTTTTGAATTTAAATACAATATTTTTCACTATTCATTAAAAAATGAACTTTATTAGAAAAAAATACAAAAATTTACACAAAGTAAATTTGGATGTCCCCATTCAAAAGAAGATTTTATTAGGTCAAAGAAAATGTACTAAGGTGACCATAAATAGATTTAAAGAGGGTTTTCTATTAAAAGGATTAAATCTTCCTTTTAATGTAAATTGTGCATAAAATTAGATTCATTCACATTTTAATCCTCTAACTTTTTATTGGATAAATGTAAATAAATTTAAAAAAAAATTATAATCATATTTTATTTTGTTTTTTTCATTTCTGCCAATATAATGTCTAGGAGTTAACTTCCATTTAAAATAATAATATTATATTATTAGTGTGCAACATAAGATTTCAAAGAAACCCATTGTTGTGTATCGGGTATGCTATCGAACATAGCAACCCCTTTAAAGTAAAATTAATGTTTAATTTAAAAATTTTAATAAATAAGAAAAATGTCTTATAATTTATTTACTTGAGATGTTACATCCTTACCCCCTTTTGGCTGTTTCATCCTTGCAATTTTACTTATCTAAATAAGTTAGGGTATTTATCCCTCATAGAATTTTCATATTCCCACATTGCCTCTTCAACCATATGGTTTTTCCACAAAACCTTTACCTGGTGAACTACCTTATTACACAACACTTGATCTCTTCGATCAAGAATCTCGACTGGTTGTTCTTCATAAGATATATTCTCTTCCAATTGAACTACCTCTGGGCTCAAAACATGATATGGATCTAGCATATGCTTTCTCAACATCAAAACATGAATAAAATTGTGTACCTGAGATAAGATTGGAGGTAAAGCCACTTTGTACGCAACTAATCCAACTTTCTCTAGGATTTCATAAGGTCCAAGAACCTCAAACTCAACTTCCCCTTCTAACCAAAACGCATCACACTTTTCCATGGAGAAACATTGAGAAAGACATGATCAATTATCTCTAAAGAAATATTCTTCCTTCGGTTATCTACATAACTTTTTTGTTGGATCTGAGCTGTTCTCATGTGCTTATGAATCAACTGAACTTCCTCTTCCATATCTTCTACCAATTCTAATCCCATCATCTTCCTTTCAATTACTTCATCCCAAAAAGATAGAGTTCGACAACACTTTCCATATAATGCCTCAAATGAAGCCATCTATATACTGGAATGAAAACTATTATTATATAAAAATTATACCAAAGAAATATGTTGGTACCAACTTCCCTGATAATCCATAGAGTAAGAACGTAACATATCCTCAAATGTCTGAATTTTTCATTTTGATTTCCCATCTGATTGAGGATGAAAAGCTATACTAAAATTTAATTTAGTACCCAACTACTTCTAAAGGCCTTTCCAAAAGTTATAAGTAATACTTGGATCATGATCAAATACAATAAAGAGGGGAACTCCATGCAACCTAACTATCAAATTATCATACAATTGAGAATGTTGATCTAGAGACAAAGTATCTCGAATAGGAAGGAAATGAGGAGATTTAGTAAATCTATCAACAATAACCCAGATTGAATTATTACCTTGAGATGTCTTCGGTAATCCCAAAATGAAGTCGATGGATATATTTTCTTATTTCCAATCTAGCACCAATAAAGGCTGAAGAATCCCTTTCAGTACCCACTGCTCTAAATTAACCTACTGATAAGTCAAACACTTCTGAGTAAAATCAGCAATATCTCTTTTCATTCCATCCTACCAGTAATACTCCTAAAGATCTCTATAAATCTTAGTACTTCCAGGATAAACTGAAAAGGGGAACTATGAGCTTCACATAAAAACTCATTATTCAACTGTGAATCACAAGGCACACATAATCTCTTTAAAAATCTCAAAACACAATCATTATCAATGTTAAATTCAGAAAAATTACCCTTCTGAACCAACTCTACCTTTTTCTGTAACACACGGCCTTCCTTCAGTGCTTGATTAATTCTGTATGATAGAGATGATCTCACTGATACCTGATACAAAACAGAATAATTTTTTGCTCCAATAACATTTATGCCAAAGTTTATCAAATTAAAAACCAAAGGATCATTTTTGAAACGTAACATGGTTAATAAAGCATTACATTTTTGACTCAAAGCATCAGCTACTTTTTTTTATTTTCCCAGATGGTAATGGATTTTGCAATCATAATCCTTGATTATTTCCAAAAATCTCCTCTCTTATAGTTTCAATTATTTTTCATTGAATGTATACTTTAAACTTTTGTGATCAGTATATATTTTACATTTTACTCCATAAAATGATACCTCCAAATTTTTAAACAAAAACAATAATAGCTAATTCCAAATCATGTGTAGGGTCATTTAACTCATGTGGTTTCAATTGATGTGAAGCATAAGCAATTACCTGACCATTTTGCAATAGGACACAACCAATTCCTTTTAACGAAGAATCAATGTAGATGAAAAACTCACCATTTATGGATGGCAATGACAAAACAGAAGCATTCACTATCTTATTTTCAATTCCTGAAAACATTCATAAGATTTCTTTTTCTAGATGAACTGAACACATTTTCGAGTTAATTTAGTCATTGGACTAGAGAACCGTGAAAATTTTTCAACAAACCTCTGGTAATAACCTTTCAAACTAAGAAAACTACAAATCTCAGTTATATTTGTGGGTCTTGGCCATTCTTCAACAACTTTTGTTTTAACAGGATCAACTATTATGGAATATTTTGAAACAATGTTACCATAGAAAGAAATTGTTTGCACCCAAAAATCACACTTGCTGAATTTCCCATAGAGTTTATTTTCTTTTGCAGTTTGCAAGAAAACCCTTAAATGAATTTCATGTTCCTCATTACTTTTGGAATAAATGAAAATATCACCATTGAACACAACCACAAACTTATCCATGAACTCATGGAAAATTCTATTCATAAGATCCATGAATACCGCAGGTGAATTAGTTATACCAAAAGAAATAACTAAAAATTCATAATGGCTATATCTAGTACGAAATGCGGTCTTCAGAATTTCTTCTTCCTTTACATTCAATTGATGGTACCCTAACCTCAAATCAATATTAGAAAAATACTGAGCTCCCTGGAGCTGATCATACAAATCATTGATATGAGTCAAAGGATACTTGTTCTTAACAATGATGTTATTCAATGATCTATAATCAATATAAAGTCTCATTTAACCATATTATATTATATCAAACAAGACTGGATCACCCCATGGTGATGTACTGGGTTGAATGAAACCTTTATCTAATAACTCCTATAATTTCTTCTTTAACTCTAAAAGATCAATTTCACCATTCGATAAGGGTGTTTTGAAATTTCATTAGCATCAGGAACTCAGTCAATAGTAAATTCAACTTCTCGATTAGGTATAATACTAGGAAAATCATCATGAAAAACACCAAGGAACTCATTTAGAACTGACACATCATTAATATCATCAATTCCTTTATATTCATTAATATTATCAAGGTATCATTCATTTCCATCTTTTACCAGTTTCTTAGATTCCTGATATGTTATCAAAATCAAAGGTTCATTATTATATACAAACTAAAAAACATTCTGAAAATATACCTCTTTATCTCTGTAGTCAACCTCAGCATGATAAATACAAATTCAATCCATACCCAAAATAACATCAAACTCTACTAGAGGAAACACAATAAGTTTTTTAGGTAGATTCTTTCCGCACAAAAAAAGGATAAAATTGTTCTTATGTTTTCTTTTTGTCTCAAAAATTCCTCCTCGTGTTTTTACTAGAAGTTCTATATTCTTATCTTGAGATGGAATTCCCAATTTACTAGAAAACTTCTAAGAAATGAAAGAGTGTGTAGACCTTGAATCAAACAACACATTGGGATAATCTGAACAAACAAACAGTGTACTTGATACTACTTTATTTGAAGGACCAACATATGCTAAAGTAGTTGCAAAGGATTTCACCACCCCTTTCTGCTTGTAGTCTGATTGCTTTCCTTCATTTGAGCTCTTTTCTGGATACTCATTTGCATAATGACCCATTTCATTGCACTTAAAACATTTTATTGACGGTAAATAAAATTTTGTCTTACCATTACCTTGATCCTTTTCAGTGAAATTACGATCCTTATGTCCCATTTTACCACATCGGTAGCACTTAATATAATTTAGAAGACATTTCCTAGTTGGTTTTTTATCACAATTTTCACAAATTGTAAACTTAAGTTTCTTACCATCAGACACTTTTGAAGAGTTCTTCCCATTTTCCTACAACCTAGAATTCTTATTCTGTTTTTTTAAAGAACACATGATCATCTAGAAACTCTATTTACACCTTATCCGCACAACGAATAAGTTTTTCATAACTTTTGAACTCACAAGAAGATAAATCCCTTCGATACATTGGATTTAATCATCTGTAAAACGGTTGATTTTACTATCAAGATCATGTATGAAATTTGATGTATACCTTTCCAGTCGAGTGAATTTTGCTTCATAATTAGCCACTGAGTCTTCCTCCTGCCTCAATTCCTGAAATTGTTTTTTTATTCTAAGACAAACCACCTTAGGAAATTGTTTTTTTATTCTAAGACAAACCACCTTAGGAAAAATTTCTCATGAAAAATACCTTTGAATTCAACTCAACCAAGAGCATCAATCTCGTCACTATCCCTAATATTTTTCACCATCGACCACCACTGATCATCTTCACCTTCAAAACGATAAACAACGATACTAACCTTTTGATGTTCTGAATAATCCATGAAATCAAAAATATATTCCAGTGATTTAATCCACCCTTCTGCTAGCACTGGGTCAGATGATCCTCTGAATTATGGGAGATGTTGCCTCATGAAATTCTCCACTAATGACATGTTCCTTTGTGGTTTACCTGTATGATCTTGTAGATGGATACCACCACCATTTATATCCTTAGTCAATTGTGCCATCATTGCATCAAACTGTTCAGTTCTGATTTCGACCATCTCAGGTTGCTGGTTTGGATGGTTTTCTTCTTCTTGATGACGTCCTAACATAGCTGCCCTGTTTCCTCTGCAAAAAACCATTCTGAACACAAAAATATCTTATGCAAGGAAATATGGTAATCTATAAATGCTATATGATTTCAATATTAACATAAATTACTTCATAGATATTTATTTAACAATGCCCTAACTCCTAATGTCATCTAAATTGACCTCTGATACCAACTATAAGGACCCGATCTTAAAACATTACATAATATTGAATTAAACAAATAACACACATTGAAGATATTTTCTAGTTTAGAGTTTTTTTAAAATTAGTACATAACTATTACATCTCAAGAGATTACAAAGTAGACACTTCTACTCAGTTTCCATTTTTTTCATAAAATAAAAACTCTTGATAAAAAGGGTAATGTCTAGTTCCATGTTTTAGACTGCTTGACTTTTATATGGCGCCATCTCTGACCCTATACATATTTAAGTCCTGTGAAAAACATTTTTAAACATGGGATGAGCATATAAATTTCATTAAGGGTTATAAAAAAGCAATAAAACATTAGTTCATAAATACATACAGAACAAAAACTCTTTTAATTACCTCATGATATCATAATAATTATGAATAACACATAGAAATAAAAAATCATAAAGTTATCTTGTGTCATCCATAACATACTTACATTGTAGCTATCACAACTATATAGTGAGTTACTTTGGAATACCCATCATAAAATATTCCCTAAATATCTTAAGAGAAACATCCACGTTTACCTTTGTCATGTTACCCAATGCATTGGAGAGATATCTCAGGCTCACCCGCCCTACATTTATTACAGAACCACCCGTATATGCAAATAATTCCCATGAACTATACCATGACCATAACACATAACATAAGCATAAAGGAAAGATAACATTTCCACATGGAAATTACAATATAACATTTCAATATATTAACACATAAAAACCATTTTCAAGACCATTTTCAATACAAAAAATACAAAAAATAGTATATGGTATTTATTTTCCTTTTAAAAACATTATGGATTGTTAAGGAAGCCAAAGATTAAATAATACTTATGGTGGCAGAAAGGTTGTTGTCCCCGCTTACATTAAAAAAATAAATCCTTTTTTGTCGTTTAGTAAAATACTATGTATAAAAAAATTCCTTTACAATGAAATAAAATGTCAATGGTGTTTATACATCATATAAAATATAGTTGTGTATTAGTACAAAATATGCCTCAATGAAAGGAGATTGAGATGAAGTCCCTTACCTCATGTTCGACTTGACTCGATCTCTCTTTAATCTCCTGAATAAGAAACTAAAGTTAATTTAGTCTTGTTTAAGAACCTTATTCATGTTTATTATTGATTTTATATAACTTATTACCATGTTATAACCATTATGTATTTATTTAAGTTAATAATGTTCGTTTTGTCGACATTTGGTACTTAAGTCAAAAATGAACACCTTATATTTACTTGTTTCCATGTGGTCAATAATCTATTATATCGAAAATGATATTCATTATTTAGATATCATATATATCATATATATCTAGTATATATATATATATATTTATAATAGTTCATATCATCGCACTACTGAAAATCATGCTTTTCCCAACACTTTTATACTAATGGTTCCTTTGAACCATTGGAATAGGTGTTCTTTACTAACAGTTAGCTAAACAGTTTGTAAAGATGGGTAAAAATTGATTTTTCCCAACGGTTTCTACAAAACATTGGGAAATATGGGTAAAAAATGAGTTTTCCCATTGGTTTTATGAAACTGTTGGGAAAGATGGGTAAAGAATGAGTTTTCCCAACGGTTTTATGAAACTGTTGGGAAAGATGGAGTTTTTCCAACAGCTTTTAACCACCATTGGGAAAATTCTCCCTCAAATTCGACAAGGCAGGTGACCCCCACCCTAATTCTCGAAGCAGAACCCGATTCCAGAAGCCGTAACTCAAAAAGCACTACTAGACTCTAAGAAATCCTTAAGAAGCCGCAACTACAGAACCACTGACCAACTCTAGAAGCACTGCCCGATTTTCAGAAACCCCCACAGCATAGTAGAGAAATCATTTCTCCCAATTTCCAAAAGGTGTGCAGTGAACCCTAACTTGAGTTCTTCCATTGGATTGGCTGCAACTCCCCCATCCAGGTTAGAGTCTTTAAACCTCTTCCAAAATACAAACATAGAAGCCCTCTTCCTCTAATTTCAACATTTATTTCAATATCTACCAAGATCACATCATTTTTTCCTATTTAAGGGACTTTATAAATTTTTTTGATTCACACTATTTAATATTGAGTCAATGACTAAAACATGATTGTTAGATGTCTATTACTAGGGTTGACTTTGGTTTGATATATCATTTGTAACTAAACATACGACATACTACCACAAATATTGTGATTCCATGGATCATGGGGCTTCCTCTTCTTTTGTTCAATAGCGTTTGTAGTGTTGGTTTTTAATGTATTTTATTTTCTTATGGATTTATAGTGATTTTGTATTGGGTTCTTTTGGTCATGAATTTCGGGTGAGTTATTCTTAATTTCTTATTAGAGATCATTGTATTCATAAAGTGTGCCTAATTTTTTTATCGGTTGTTTCGACTCACTGAGTGACTATTTGGTTATGTTTTTATGATGCCAACATTCAATTTTTTTACTAATGAAACCTATTTATATTTTAATGATATAAATGATTAGTTTTTAAATATATGTTTATAAAATAGGTAAAATGTTTTCTATGTGGTTTATTTGGAACTGTACAAAGAAAGATCCCATTTTTATTATATTCTAAAATATCATTAAACATATTTATACTTAGTGGATATTTTAAAAGTTTGGATCCATGTTTGAGCATTACCACTAATATCCCATGTCATAATACCATTTTTAGATTGTGTGCATCTCATTAGATTTTTTAATGAGTTCACCTTTTCCTTCATTAATGTCTTCCAAGGATGTCTTAGAAATCTAATATCCACTTGAATGTTTTCCCTTGCTTAAATAATGTAATGTATTCCATGAATAGTCAATTAATTTTTATATTATAGTAAACTATGTTGATAACCATCATGAATATATGATCTCATAGGTGGGTGTGGTGATTATGTATATAATTTTAAACATATGTATTGAATTTTGTTTTTATCTTCCAGGGTTGAATATTTTGCAGTTGGGTTTTTTTTAAAGAGATATATAGCAACGTTTTAAACCCATGCTATATATGCCTAATGATTGTTTAGTAGTGGTTTAAAACACCACTATTTAAGGTCAATATTTGTTTACAATTTTGTGTTTTAGAAGTTGTTTTCTATGACAAAAAATTGTGAGGATATAATGGCGGTTCAAACCTCTACTATATCCTTTCAATTTTTTGGCAGGTGAAACCGTCGCCAAAACCAAAAACACCACTAAAAAACATTCTGTGATGATTCCCCTAAGCTGCCGCTAAATTTATAGAACTAACATGAGTTGGATGTTGATGCCAATTTTAGCAGTGATTTTTGGAAACCTTCGTAGAATCATATAGAAACAATTTTAACTACCTGAATCTCAAAAGGAAAAAGTAGCTTCTATCAATCAATTTTTTTGTATTGTCCAATGCATGATTTGGAACTATTTATAGTCCCCCTTGGATAGCCCCACCCACCCCCTGGACACCCCTCCCCCCGTGGAATACCCCCCACTCCTAGGGACACCCTACCCACCCCCTGGACACCCTGTACCCCCCTGGATAGCCCTGCCACCCCCTAGACACCCTTCCCACCCCTGGACAACTCATACCCCATGGAAAACCCCCCACCCTTGGAAAGCCCCCCACCCCCTGGACACCCCTGACCCCCTAGAAATCCCCGCCACCCCCATGGACAGCCTGCCCACCCCCCTAGATAGCCCATGTCCCCTGGACAATGCCCCCACCCACCCTTGTTGACAACCCACCCACCCTACCCCCAGACACTCGCCGACCGCCCCCTGGACACCCCATCCCCTCGGATGCCCCCTCCCCACCCTATTGAAAGACCCACACCCCCTTGACACCCCCAACCCTAATGGACAGTGCCAACACCCCCGTGGACAGCCTGACCACCCCCCGTGGACAGCCCGACCACACCCTGTGGACAGCCCACCCCCACCCCTAGACAGCCCGCCCACCCGCTAGACACCCCAGACCCCCTGGACAGCCCCACCACCCCCATGGGTAGCCTACCCACCCCCTAGACCCCCCCCCCCCCCGAACAGCCCCACCCACCCCCTAGAAACCCAGCTCACCTCCTTGGACAGCCCGCCCACCCCTCTGGACTCTCCCTACCCCCTGGACAGCCTGACCACCCCCACGGACAGCCCGCCCACCTGGACACCCCGACCCCCCTAGACAGCCCCCACCCACTGGACACATCCGAACCCCCAGACGGCCCCACCACCTCCGTGGACACCCTGCACCCCCATAGACACACCACACCCCCTTGGACAACATCACCACTCCTCTGATCCTCATCCTACTCCTCATCCGGATCTCCCTGAATAAGTTAAAGTATAAAACCATGTACCCCCAACAAGACCCTTAAAGATTATGTATTCCTTGATCCACTTATAATATCTTACTGGGAAATCCTTGAATGTAGGCTTTAGAAATTCTGTATCTTATTTTCTTATATACATTGTATTTTGTTGTATTTCTTAATATGATTCTCATATAGAGTAATGTGTTAGTTATGCTTTTATTTAAAGTAAATAATTGTCATTTACCTAAATATTTTTTTTGATTGAACTTAAATATTATTTAATTGCTTTGAAATGACTTATTGCAATTTTTTTACAGAATGAATAGAATTTGGATGTACGAAACTGATCAAAATTCAACAGATTTTCAAAATAATTTGAACAACATTCTAGATTTTTCATTTGACAATTATTCAAATAGTGGTCACATACACTGCCCATGTTCTAATTGTGTTGTAAGAACTTGGTTGAGTCATGAAGCAGTTATCTATCATATTACCAAATATGGTTTCCAAACAAACTATTATGTGTGGTATCACATTGGAGAGAAAATTGAATCTCAAAATTTTGATGCTCCAAATTATAGGACTGAATTGGAGAGTTTGATATATGATCAGTTTCCATTTATTCGGCATCATGAGAAGGAAAGGATGTCCATCTAACAGGATTTTGATACAAACACACATGATGCGTCCAATGAAAATGATGATGTTAATAGGGTGAAAAATTGAATAATGTTGCGATGACTCCAGTATATCGGCAATGTGGTAAAATGAAAAGGTTGGAATCTTGAATCCAATTGTTTCATGGGAAAACTATGTATGGGATTTTAAATACTACAACTGATTACATTCTTACCTTCTTGAAGTACTTACTTCCAGATGATGCAGATATTCCCTCAAACCACTATATGGCATGGAATTTAGTTGATGAACTTGGATTCCCAAAAAAATCATGCTTTCCCGAATGATTCCAGCTTATTTTGGGAGGAAAATTCTGAAATAAATGATTGTATCAAATGTGGAACCTCCCGATGGAATCCAAAAGATGATGTAAAACCATCTCGTGTGCCACAAAAAGTAATGTGGCACTTTCCATTGATCCCCATATTAGAAAACCTTTTCATGTCTAATGAAATATCAGTAAAAATGTGATGGAATGACACCGAGAGAAAAAAAATAATGAAGAGTTGGTTCACCCTATAGATGGATTTTCATGGTATATATTTGATGCTCAATATCCAGAATTGGCAGCCGACGTGCATAATGTGAGACTGGGTCTTTCATGTGACGGTTTTAATCCATTTGGGCAGATGCTTACTTTTCACAGCACATGGCCAGTTTTTATACACATTTATAACCTTCCCCCTGGTTGTGTATGAAAAAGACTTACACTTTCTTGAGTATACCGATATCTGACCCTTCTGATCCTGACAAATATATAGATGTATACATGAAACCTTTAATAAAAGAGTTGAATCTTCTTTGGGATGTGGGTGTGACCACATACGATGCATTTTCGAATGATATATTTCTGATGCATGCTGCACTTATGTGGATGATCAATGATTTTCCTTCTTATGCAATGATTTCTGGATGGAGCACAAAATGAAAATTGTCATGTCCTATTTATATGAAGAATACTCGACCAAGAATACTAGAATATTTTCATAGTTCTAGTTTTATGGGACATCGATGATTATTTCCAATGAACCATCCAAATAGAAACAATCGTCAAATATTTGACAATACCTTGGAGACAGATGATCCACCTCAGCATATGTGTAGAACTGATGTGCTTATTGAATTGAAAGATTTCAGTTATTCATTTGGGAAGGGTGTAATGAAATCTAGAAAGAGGAAAAATGTTTCCAATGATACCTGTTACAATTGGAAGATGAAGAGTATATTATTTAAGTTATCATATTTGTCAACTAACTTGTTACGTCATTTCTTAGATGTAATGCACATTGAAAATAATATATGTAAAATGTTGCTTTCAATTATTCTAAATGTCAAGGGGAAGACAAAAGATGAGTTATGATCTCGGTGTGACTTGGTAGATTGGGGGATCTGACCAGAATTGCATCCTGTCTATATCAGTGAAAATTAATGGCAGGTTCCATGTGCTATTTATGAGATGACACCTGTAGAAAAAAATCAATTTCTGGAAGTGCTAGAGACTATTAAAGTTTGTGATGGCTATTCAAGCAATATATCAAAACGGGTCAACAGAAAATATTTGAAGCTAAAATCTTTGAAGACTCATGATTATCACATCCTTTTGAATGAGTTGATTCTAATAGCAATTTGTCATCTATTGTATAATAATGTTAGAGTCTCAGTTATTTAGTTGTGTTATTTGTTTCTAGATCTTTGTGCTAAGATGTTTTCCAAATCCTTCTTGCAAAAACTTTTGGTAGAGACACCATTATTTTTGTGTGAGTTAGAGAAAATATTCCCACCATCATTTTTTACACGCATGTTGCATCTGACTGTCCATCTTCTGACCGAAATAATTCTTGGATGACCCGTTTCTTTTTGTTGGATGTATCCAACTAAAAGAAACATGTGTACATTGAAATAATATGTTAGAAACAAGAATTATATCAAAGGTTCTATTATGAATGGTTACTTGGCTCAAGAATGTATGGATTTACACTCAATGTATTTGTCTGATCTTACTACAAGAATAAACAGACCAATGAGAAATGAAGAAGAACAGTATGGGAAAATTGAACCCAGTTTTCCATCACTTCCTTAGACGGGAGGAATTCCTGGATCATATACATTGATGAAATTATGCCTTGAAGAGCGAGAGATGGAAAATCGTATAGGGTTGTTCAATTGTGATTTGTTCGATAAGTATATAAATTAAGTAAATTGTACTTGTATCTCTTATATTATCTCTTTTAATTTTAAATATTTGTTAAACTATTATTATTTTTATCTATAGGGAACATAAAAAATTGATATATAGAAAAGCATTGTTCTTTATATTTGAGAAAAAAGAGACTTTTCACAGGAAAGGGGTTTCTGCTTGGTTGAAATTGAAGGTAAAAATATTTCTGTAATAACTAAATAAAAATAATATTTAATTATGTCTACTATTTCTTTAAATTTTAGGTATCGAGTTTGCCTACGGACTCTATTTTTTATAAAATAAGAGCTTTGGATTTTGGTCATAATACCATGGTTCGTGCTTATAAATCACTTGTGATCAATGGATACAAATTTATTACCACTGAACGAGTAAGAAACATGAGAACACAACATGATGGTGGTATGCTAACTACCACAATAGACTGTTATGCTAGTTCATTAGATAATAGAACACGTTCTAAAAATGTATCTTATGATGGAGTCATGGAGAAAATAATAATTTTGGATTATAAGTCACATGGTCGAGTCAAGATGATGAAATGTCAATGGTTTGATTCAATGATGAGGCAAGACACCTTTATTGATGAATATGGATTTTGAGTTATTGACATGACTCTCACTCTTACCACCGATAAACCATATGTATTGGCATCAATGGTGAAAAAAAATTTTATGTCAAAGATCATCTTCATCCAAAATTCAGTGTAATTATTGAAGTAAATCCCAGACATGTTTTTGATGATGGGGATGATGAAGTTGACACTATCCCTACTCAAATTGGAAGCAATCTGTTTATTACTTATGATGACTCCAATAGCTCAATTGTTAGAGTTGATTACGAACCCGAAGTTGTGGTGGAAAATATATTGAATCATACAATTGTGTCCTCAACTACATCATTCAGAGTGTGTATCCTAGTACTTACCTTCAAACCACCATAAATCTTCTGTTTATTTTTTTATCAGAATTGTTTTTCTATTTTTTTTGGGTTACACATTAGTTATCTGTTTCTAATTACTTCCATATTTGTTTTCATTGCAGGAAATGACACCCATTGAAGATAGGCGATGGAAAAAGATGACAGAAAATAATCGTCACATGACACAGATGGGAATTCCTCCACTCATCTCTGTTGTGAGTATTTTATTTCAAATATATATATTTTAATAACTTATTATATCATATGTTTACTTTTGTGTTAAACTTTTTTTCAGGATCCACCCCCTTGATGAGAGATATCTGAAGAGGAGCCTGATACTGCTCCAAGTACAAATTTTGGTGGTAGGAGGGGGTGGGTTAGAGTGAGACGACCATATGGTGTTCTCGGGTACTGAGGCCGGTGGTATGAGGGCTGGTGGTGAGAGAGTTAGACGATCCACTGGTCGAACCCGATTGGATCATGCCCCTTCCAAAGACGTATCTTCTACGCCCCATTTTGATTCTGGTGTGTCTTTAGGGACATACGGGATATTTCGGCCTCCGATGTTTACACTACCAATTGGCCAGACGTCTGTGCCATCATCTTTTACTTCTGGTTCATTATCTATGGGCTATTATATTCCACCTTCTTTGAATCCTACTCTGAAACAGTATGTGGCTGAGGAGTGTACACTGAGGGACACTCCACCTATACAATTTATTCCATCGGCTTCTGCACATACAGTGATGCCCATTGATCCGACTACCACATGTATATTTATATAAATCAAACAATTTTTTATATCAAAATTTATTTTATTATAACTTGTACTGATATTTCTTTTCTTTAATAACAGATTCATATTCTGATAAGAGGTGGGGGAGAGGGTTTACTTTCTTGCGTGTGGTATGGAACCACCAGACATAGTTGATGGTTGAATATAATGCTGATGGACAGATGATTGATAAATTTGGGTAGGAATGTCAGGGTTTTTTTGGAAATGCTAGCCAAATAATCTGACATCATTCCGGTCATCCCTCTCTCTTGGAGACATCTTCCACATGAAGTCAAGGATAATTTGTGGGCACAAATATGGGTAAAAATATATTGGATTTTATGTAGTATTATTTTGTATTTGTATGAATTAATCTACTGGGTGTCATCTTGGGTATAACTTCACTAATGGAGAAGGTGCACGACTGGTGCCTTTAAAGGAGTTAGGAGAGATTTGGAGAGATTATAAGCATGAGCTATATGTTGGTTAGTGTGATAGTGTGGGCACGGAGTTAGGGACATTAGCTATCGTGGATGACTACCTGATAGAGCAATATCACCAAATGATTACCCATTGGGTGACTGCCAAATTTAAGGTATTAATCCCATTTGAGGTATTTAAATGACAGTTTTCATATTTTTTATTAATATTATCTAATTAATTATAAAACATTGTCTAGGAATCTTCAGAAAAAAACAAAAAAAACATTGATTCAAAGAAATACCTGCACACTTTGGGGCACACGACTATTTCAGATCATGAGAGATAGTTGGTATGATATAGTTGTTTATAATTTTCTGTAGGACTTTCCCTTTTTATTGTTTCATACATAAATTATGTGATTTATTGAATATTAAATATATGATTATACTTGAAATTTATATTGTTTTAATGTCATTACAGAAGAACAAATTGAATATTGAAGGACGTATTCCTCGAGCAAAATTGTTTTGCTCGAGTAGAAGGAAAAAAGATGGAACTGCAGTTAATGAACCGACACAACAAAAGAATCGATGTTTTAATTTGTTTATTTCATAGTTTAATATCTATTTTGAAATTTAATAATCTATTAATATTTTTAACAGGCTGCTTTAGAGGCCCTTGATACCCATGAGCCTGACAATTTTGGGCCACACGATCATTTATATCAGGTTTTTGGAGATGAGCACTCTGGTCGAGTACGCTGCGGACCTGGTCAGAATATAGTCCCAACGAGGTATTGGTCATATCCAGGTATCCTTTCTTATACCATCGAGTTGGAACAGGTCAAGTAGTATGCAAGATAGTCTGATAAACAGGTCACAGAGTTCTAAGTACAACTTCAAACGAGTGACAATGAATTTATGAAATTGATCTAAGCTTTATCTTCATCACTTCCACCAGAGGCCAGCACAGCTTTTCGACATTTATATCATCGATGGGTGCATTATCCAATGTACCAGGTGGAATTTTTAGTGGCGGTCGAGATAATGATGTTCCTGGTGATGACGAGGATGCTGAAGAGGACGAGGGCAAGTATGAGGATGAGGAAAAGGGCGAGGATGGGGCTGAGGGCGAGGATGGGGCCGAGGGCGAGGATGGGGCCGATGATGATGAGGATAGTGTTGGTGGTGAGGATGATGCCTATTATGACAATGGTGATGGTGATGGTGATCAGGGGTAGATTGATCCATTAAATTTTTGAATTCTGTGTAACTCTTTATTTTTGAACCTGGTTTTTCACTCTGGTATGGATATTTTTTAATTCAGTATAACTCTTCATTTTCGACCAAATATGAAAGAATAATGATGTTATAATGGTTTGGATATTAGTGATGGTATATGAGATTTTATGGGTTATTGTGAGGAGTTTCTTTCCCTTTAATTGATTTGTTCATAAAACATAAATTGGTGCTACATATATTATGTAATTGAAATTGGAAAAGTAAAACGCTGGTTTCAGATTTTCAAGTTGGTTATTTGGATGATATTCTCTATCAGAAGTGTGTATATATCTATTGAATATTGGTGTATTTTCTAATTGACTAATCTATTTATTAAATTGACCATGCAATACACGTTATCCACAATATCGAATCACCCAAAAAATCATAGATAGACACGACAAACCACAAGACACCCATGGGAGACACCCCTTGAGGTATTGTCCCTCTCGTAGCCTCTTTAATTTAAGAATGCTTTAAATTGAAATTATAATTTTTCTTAATTCTTCTTTAGTATATTGAATTTCATATCTTGAATAAGTTTTCTTCAATATAATTATTTCATTTGATAAATAAAATGATGTTTTTATAATAAAACCCCTCCAACGGAGGTGCACTGTCTACGAAAACTCACAATTAAAGTTTATGGTGTGATAATTTGACACTCAATCAGTAGTTTCAAATACCTAGTACTAATTTTAAAAACAAAAAATATAAAAAATGTATCTTTATCATACCACAAACCTAATTCATGAGTCTGTTTTTTATAACATAAGACCAGTTTCTATAATGTTAAGGACAAATACATGGGATTTATTCGGAATCCTGGCCGGAACATGTTTCCCCGAGGATGTCCCTAGATCGATCCAACATGCTGCAGTCACACCGTGGTCATTTTGTGGTCACGTCGCGGTCACTCTATGGTCACGTCGTGATTTGGACCTGCTCCAGGACGACACCCTATGGCGGTTCGCAGTCTTTGGAATTCGATGTATGATACCTAGATTGAGTTTTAGATACATTACCCACCCTCCTCGATGGACCCCAGACACCCCCCCTCCTCCTTGGACCCCGAACATCCCTAGGACAGCCCCCACCCTTCTCCCTAAAACTCGGACAGCCCCCCAGACAGCCCCCACCCTCCTCCCTGAACCCCGAACAACCCCCCGAACCGCCCCCCTGTAAGAACCTAGGTTTTTGAACGGGGTTTGAATCCTTTTTCTTTTTGGTTTAACTGTTCTGTTAGGGCCTTATGTGGATGCCTAGCTTGACTGAGGGAGTTACGGAGGTGTCTGGGGCTTTTTCGGAGCACGGAACCAAGTTTTAGGCTAGAAATGGCCTGGCACACAGTTTGCACACGACCTGGTTAAACCGTGTGCCTTGGTGTAGGCTGGCCAGAGGCAGGAGCATGGCCTACGCACGATTTGGTGAATCCATGCGGGGTGGTCGTGCAGTTTCCCCTTGCCTTCCAGTAAGGTCTGCTCAGTCTTCGCATAGTTTATACAGGCCGTGCGGGTAAACCGTGCAACCTCCAGTATATTGATATTTAATTAATTTATAATTAAATTAATTAAATGTTATAAAAACTTAAACCTATCCCACTGTTGTCTATGTGTTATCTACTAGTTATGGTCAAATGCATGACGAACAACATCAGAATGACTTTAAATCACACGAAAACACTATAGTTATTATTCGTGAGGTGTACGAGGAGATGACACGTCATTTGGACGTGCGGTTTGCACGGAACGGCTGAATATGTGTTTTTAGGTGATCAGCGGGCTTGAAAAGAGTGCATTGGGTGGACGAAACCGGCCGAATGACCTCAGAATGCAATTAAATCGGATGACAACAAAGGGTGGGTGAATTGTAAAATTTTCTGCTAGACGACACATCAATTAGAGGTGTCGTGTGACCGCGCTGGCCGAAAACGCACTCGGCATGTCATAAATGGCCAAAACATGGGTTTTACGGTCAAATGCATACCGAACGAAATTGAAATGACATAAAATCACATGAAAACATTTTAGTTATTATTCATGATGTGTACGAGGAGACAACACGTCATTCAGACGCATGGTTTGCGCGGCACGACTGAATATGTGTTTTTAGGTGTTCGGCGTGCTTGAAAACCATGCGTGGGGTGGTCGAAACATGCCAAACGACCTCGAAATTCCATGAAATCAGATGAAAACAAAGGCTGAGTGAATTGTGAAATTATCGGCCAGACGGCACGTCAATCGAATGTGTCATGTGACCGCACAGGTCAAAAACACACTCAACGTGTCGTAAATGTCCAAAACAAGGGTTTTATGGTCAAATGCATGCCAGAGGATATCAAAATGACTTGAAATCACACGAAAACACCCTAGTTATTATTATATAGGTGTACGAGTATTCAGCATATCATTCAGACATGCGGTTTGCAGGGCACGACAGAATATGTGTTTTTTAGGTGTTCGGCACGCTTGAAAAGCGTGCCTGGGGTGGTCGAAACCAGCCGAATGACTTCGGAATGCAATGAAATCGGACGACAATAAAGGGTGGGTGAATTTTGAAATTTTTGTCTGGATGGCACGTCAATCAGAGGTGTTGTGTGACCGCACATGCTGAAAACGCACTCGGCGTGTCGCAAATGGCCAAAACATGGGTTTTATGGTCAAGTGCATGCCGAACGACATCAGAATGACTTGAAATCACACGAAAACACCCTATTTATTATCCGTGAGGTGTAAGAGGAGACTGAACATCATTCGGACACGCGGTATGTGCGACAAAACTAAATATGTGTTTTTAGGTGATTGACCGCTTGAAAAACGTGCATGGGGTGGTCGAACCTGGTCGAGCGACCTCAGAATACCATGAAATTGGACGACAACAAAGGCTGAGTGAATTGTAAAACTTTCAACTAGAAGGAACGTCAACCAGAGGTGTCATGTGATAGCACAGGCCGAAAATGCACTCGGCATGTCGTAAATGGACAAAACATGGGTTTTACAGTAAAAAGCATTCCGAATGACATCAGAATGACTTGAAATCACACTAAAACACCATAGTTGTTATTTGTGAGGTGTAAGAGGAGATGAAACGTTATTTGGACGCGCGGTTTGCGCAGCATGGATGAATATATGTTTTTTAGGTGTTCGTTGCGCTTGAAAATCATGTGTGGGGTGGTCGAAACAAGGTAGAAAACCCTTGAATGCCATGAAATCAGACGAAAACAATTGGTGGGTGAATTGTGAAGTAGTTGGTCAGACGACACGTCAATAAAAGGCGTCCTGTGACCATGCAGGCAGAAAACACACTCGGAGTGTTGTAAATGGCCAAAGCATGGGTTTTACCATCTAATGCATGCTGAACGACATAGGAATGTCTTGGAATCACACGAAAACACCCTAGTTATTATCCGTGAGGTGTGTTAGGAGACTACATGTCATTCGGACGTGCGGTTTGCACGACACGAATGAATATGTGTTTTTTAGGTGTTCGGCGTGCCTAAAAAGCATGTGTGGGGTGGTCTAAACCGGCCGAACAACCTCAGAATGCCATTAAATTGGACGAAAACAAAGGGTGGGTGAATTGTTAAATTTTCGGCTAGACGACACATCAATCAGAGGTGTCATGTGATTGCACAGGCCGAAAACTCACTCGGCGTGTCGTAAATAGCCAAAACATGGGTTTTACTATCTAATGCAAGCTTAACGACATCAAAATGACTTGGAATCACATGAAAACACCCTAGTTATTATTCATGAGGTGTACAAGGAGACAACACATCATTCAGATGCGCATTTTTCACGGCACGACTGAATATGTGTTTTTTAGGTGTTCGGCGCTCTTGAAAAGAATGCGTGGGGTGGTCGAAACTAGCCGAATGACCTCGGAATACCATGAAATCAGATGAAAACAAAGGTTGGGTGAATTGTGAAGTTGTTGGTCATACAACATGTCAATCTGAGGTGTCGTGTGACCACGCTCTCGGCATGTCGTAAATAGCCAAAACATGGGTTTTACTGTCAAATGCATGCCGAAAAACATCAGAATGACTTGAAGTCACACGAAAACACCCTAGTTTTTATTCGTGAGGTGTAAGAGGAGACAGAACGTCATTCAGATGCGCGGTTTGCATGACACATTTGAATATGTGTTTTTTATGTGTACTACGCGCTTGAAAAACATGCGTGGGGTGGTCAAAACTGGCCGAACGACCTTAGAATGCCATGAAATTGGACGAAAAATAACGGTGAATTGTGAAATTTTTTTCCAGACAGCATGTCAATCAGAGGTGGTGTGTTACCGCGCTAGCCAAAAACGCACTCGACATGTTGTAAATGGCCAGAACATGGTTTTTACGGTCAAATGCATGCCGAACGACATCAGAATGACTTGAAATCACACGAAAATACCCTAGTTATTATTCGTGAGGTGTATGAGGAGACGACATGTCATTCGGACACATGGTTTACACAGCATAGCTGAATATGTGTTTTTTACTTGTTCGGCGTGCTTGAAAAGTTTGCGTGGGCTCGATACCGGAACGACCTCAAAATTCCATGAAATTGGACTACAACAAAGGGTGTGTGAATTGTGAGATTTTTGGCCAGACGACATGTCAATTGGAGGTGTCGTGTGACTGCGCTGGTCGAAAACGCACTCAGCATGTCGTAAATGGAAAAAACATGGGTTTTACAGTTAAATTCATGCCGAACGACATCACAATGACTTGAAATCACATGAGAACACCCTAATTATTATTCGGGAAGTGTATGAGGAGATGCCATGTTATTCGGACACGCAGTTTGCGCGGCATGGCAGAATATGTGTTTTTAGGTGCTTGGCGCGCTTGAAAACCATGCGTTGGGTGGTCGAAACTAGCCAAACAACCTCAAAATGCCATGAAATCGGACGACAACAAAGGGTGAGATAATTGTGAAATTTTCGGCTAGATGGAATGTCAATCAGAGGTGTTGTGTGACCACGCTAGCCGAAAACGCACTCGGTGTTTCGTAAATGGCCAAGTCACGGGTTTTACAGTCAAATTCTTACCCAACAACATCATAATGATTTTAGATCACAAGAAAACACCCTAGTTATTATTCTTGAGGTGTATGAGGAGACGACATGTCATTCGGACGTGCGGTTTGCATAGCACGGCTGAATATGTGGTTTTTAGGTTTTCTGCGCGCTTGAAAAGCATTTTTGGGGTGGTCAAAACCAGCCAAACGACCTCAGAATGCCTTGAAATCAGACGACAACAAAGGGTGGGTAAATTTTCAAATTTTTGTCCACAAGACACATCAATCGGATGTGTCGTGTGATTTCACTGTTTGAAAACGCACTCGGCGTGCCGTAAATGGCCAAAACATGGATTTTACAGTAAAATGCATGCCAAACAACATCAGAATGGCTTGAAATAACACAAGAACACCCTATTTATTATTCTTGAGGTGAGAGAGTAGACGACACGTCATTCTTACACGTGGTTTGTGTGGCATGGCTGAATATGTGTTTTTTAGGTGTTCGACGCGTTTGAAAAGCATGTGTGGGGTGGTCAAAACTGGCCAAACGAACTCGAAATGCCATGAAATCTGATGAAAATAAAGCGTGGGTAAATTTTGACATTTTCAGCCAAACGACATGCCAATCGGAGCTATCGTGTGACCGCGCTAGCCGAAAACGCACTTGGCATGTCGTAAATGGCCAAAACATGGGTTTTATAGTCAAATGCAAGCCTAACGACATCAGAAAGACTTGAAACCACATGGGAACACCCTAGTTATTATTCCTGAGGTGTAAAAGGAGACAAAACATCATTTGGATGCATGATCTGCGTGACACGACTGAATATGTGTTTTTTGGTGTTCAACGAGCATAAAAAGCGTGCGTAGGTGGTCGAAACCGGCCGAACGCCCTTAGAATGCCATGAAATCAGATTACAACAAAGGCTGGGTGAATTGTAAAATTGTAGGTTAGACGTCACATCAATCAGAGGTGTCGTGTGACTGCGCTGGCCGAAAACGCACTCGGCGTGTTGTAAATGGCCAAAACATGGGTTTTACGGTCAAATGCATGTCGAACAACATCAGAATGACTTGAAATCACACCAAAACACCCTAGTTAATATTCTTCAGGTGTCAAAGAAGATGACATGTCATTTGGACGCGCGTTTTGCGTGGGATGACTGAATATGTGTTTTTTATGTGTTAGGCGTGCTTGAAATGCATGTGTGGGGTGATCGAAACTGGTCGAATGACCACTGAATTCCATGAAATCAGACGAAAATAAAGGGTGGGTGAACTGTAAAATTTTCCACCATACGGTACGCCAATCAGAGGTGTCATGTGACCGCGCTTGTCGAAAATGCACTCAGCATGTCATAAATGGACAAAACATTGGTTTTATGGTCAAATGCAGGCCCAACGACATCGAAATTACTTGAAATCACACGAGAACACCATAGTTATTATTCGTGAGGTGTAAGAGGAGACGAAACCTAATTCAGACGCATGGTTTGCACGTCACAGATGAATATGTGTTTTTTAGGTGTTAGGCATGTTTGAAAAGTGTGCATGGGGTGGTTGAAACCAGTCGAACGACCTCGGAATTCCATGAAAACAGACGAAAATAAAGGGTGGGTGAATTGTAAAATTTTCAGCCAGACAACACGTCAATCGTAGATGTCGTGTGACTGTGCTGGCCAAAAATGCGCTTGGCATGTCATTAATGGCGAAAACAAGGGTTTTACGGTCAAATGCATCCCTAATGACATCAGAATGACTTGAAATCACATGAAAACACCCTAGTTATTATTCGTGAGGTGTACGAGGAGACGACACATCATTCGGACGTGTGGTATGTGCGGCATGACTGAATATGTGTTTTTTAGGTGTTCAACGCGCTTGAAAAACGTGTGTGGGGTGGTCGAAACCAGATGAACGACCTCATAATGCCATGAAATCAGAAGACAAAAAGGGTGGGTGAATTGTGAAATTGTCGGCCAGATGAAACTTCAATCGGAGGTGTCGTGTGACCGCACTAGATGAAAACGCTCTCGGCATGTTGTAAGTGGCCAAAACATGGGTTTTACGGTCAAATGCCAGACAAAAGACATCAAAATGAATTGAAATCACACAAAAACAACCTATTTATTATTTTTGAGGTGTAAGAGGATACAACACATCATTTAGACATGCGGTTTGCACAGCACGGATAAATATGTGTTTTTTTAAGTGTTAGGTGCGTTTGAAATGCATGTGTGGGGTGGTCAAAACCAGCCAAATGACCTCAGAATGCCATGAAATCAGACGACCACAAAGGGTGGGGGAATTTTGAAATTTTCAGCCAGACGATACATCAATCGGAGGTGACGTGTGACCACGCTGGCCGAAAACTCACTCGGTAAGTCGTAAATGGCCAAAACATGGGTTTTACAGTCAAATGCATTCCAAATGACATCAGAATGACTTGAAATCACTTGAAAACACCCTAGTTATTATAAATGAGGTGTACGAGGAGACAGAACATCATTCGGATGTGTGGTTAGCGTAGTACGGATGAATATGTGTTTTAGGGTGTTCGGTGCGCTAGAAAAGCATGCATGTGGTGGTCAAAACTGGCCGAACGACCTCTGAATGCCATGAAATCGGACGACAACAAAGGTTGGGTGAATTTTAAAATTTTCGGCTAGACTACACATCAATCAGAGGTGTCGTGTGACCGCGCTGGTCGAAAATGCACTCAGTATGTCGTAAATGGCCAAAACATGGGTTTTACAGTTAAATGAATTCCGAACGACATCAGAATGACTTGAAATCACATGAAAACACCCTAGTTATTATTTTTTAGGTGTACGAGGAGACGAAACGTCATTTAGATGAAATGTTTGTGCAGAACGGCTAAATATGTGTTTTTTATGTGTTCGACGCCCTTGCAAAGTGTGCGTGGGGTGGTCAAAACCTGCCGAACAACCTCAGAATGCAATGAAATCAGAAGACAACAAAGGGTGGGTGAATTATGAAATTTTTGGATAGATGAAACATCAATCAGAAATGTCATGTGACCGCACTGGCTGAAATCGTACTCGGCATGTCATAAATGGCCAAAACATGGGTTTTACAGTCAAATGCATGCTGAACGACACCAGAATGACTTGAAATCACACAAAAACACCCTAGTTATTATTTGTGAAGTGTATGAGGAGATGAAATGTCATTAGACTAATATAAACATACCATGTGCTTCCTATAACTCATCCTAGGTCTAAGCACATGAGAACTACCATTGTCTATCTTTTGGGTATCCGGATCCTTGCCATACTACCCAAGTTTTTCTGTTGGTTTTAGGATACTCAACCCAATCCCATGACTAAACATCCCATGTGCTTCCTATAACATGTAGGTTTTTTCTATTGTGTGTATTGGTGTTGTGTTTTGAGTGAGGAATGAATTCAAAAAATTTAATACTCTTATGTGTGTTGGTGTTGTGGTTTGAGTGAGGAATAAATTCTAAATTCGGAATACTCTTATGGGTGTTATTACATTTCCTACAACATGTAGGTGTTTTATCTTATGGGTGTTATTGAATTTGAATTAATAAATTTCTAAATTATGGAATGAATTCTAAATTTTGAATACATTGGATGGGGATTCTATATCGGTGTTGTTGGAGGTCTGGAGAGGGGTTGGTGTGTTGTTGCAGGTCTGGAGAGGGGAGAGGGGCCTGCTGTTGTGAAGCTGTGCAATTGTATAGAAACGGTTCTACAACCATTGGTAATAGTTTTTTATACAATTCTATACCAATATTTCTGTAACCGTTGGTATAGAGACTATTATATAATCTATACCAACGGTTTGTTCTAACCGCTGGTATAGGTTTATACCAACGGTTACAACCAAACCGTTGGTATACCCTTATGGCTTGGCATATTCCCTCTATACCAACGGTTATAAACCATTGGTAGAGGTGACACAAATATATACCAATAGTTTAAAAATAGTTGGTATATGTTTTAATTTTACACACATATACAAACGGTTTGTAGAAAACCATTGGTATACCTCGTATTTTGATACTTATACCAACTGTTTTCATAGAACCGTTGGTATAGGCCTATTGTCACGCCTTACTTCCCCACAGTTGAGGGAACCGTTGGTATAGTATACACCAACGGGTTTTAGGCCTTTACCAATGGTTTTGAACTGTTGGAAAAAAGTAATATTCCATTAGTGTTTTGAGGTAAGAAATTAAATGCACCGTTCATGGAGATGGTAAGTCGTACGTACGCATGAATGCTACTTTCATTTCTATTTCTTATTTTTATGGAATTAAAACATAATGATACATAGGTATATTATAATTACAATATAATATCATATATTATATCATTAACTCCATCCTTTATACGTCCCAAATATGGCATTAACAAGTCATATCACTTTGAGGGGGCGGTAGTCCACACTTTGATCAAATGAAATTTTCACATTTACCCATAATGGAAACCATAATGGTATGCTATAAAAGAAAAATACAGAACCATAAAGAAAACATAAACGTAATATATATCATATATAAATATAGTGTCATCTTAATGGCCACAAAGATAGGCGGTAGGAGATAATTGAATAATCATCACCTCGTGAGGTGTTAGTTTGTCATCCACAAAAACAGTATGTTATTCACCCATTTGATGGAGGTGTGTGTAATCTTAGTTCAAATAATTCTCATCACAGCATCTTAGTATATTGAAGATACTATTGTTATTATAAAATAATGGAATAAAAAGAGTTTATAGGTTGGAGAAGTAAAATAAATGAAAATTAGTTAAGAGAAACTGTTACCTTTAATTTGGGTAACTTCTTTTGGTTTGAACCAAAGGGAATTTTTTAAGTGCCTTCTACCTAAGTTAATCTATCTATGAGTAGGATAGGATGTGGTTAGATTAATTTGGTAGAGTTTGGATGAGCCAAAGGGCTTGATAGGTGTGACGAATTGGTTATAAGTGAGGGCTTTTTATAAGGGGGAGGAGGGGCTCTTTAGGAAAGTGTGATAATATTATTTTATTATATAATCATATTCAGTTTCTAAAGGTCCAAAAATATTTAAATATGAATATATAATTACAAATGGTCGAAATAAAATCATCCAATAAGAATTTTACATGTTTTGGATATTGTTTTAATATTTATAATCTTATTTATTTAAATATTTTATTAATGAGGTAAATACTGCATCATTATTATGTCATTAATAATTTAATTTAATTTATGTCTAAAAATTATAAAATAAATATCCTAATGTAGGAAATATTTTCATCTTTCCAATGAATATTTATAGTCGAAAAGATAATTTATATAACCCCCTGTAAAAATTAATTTACTAAAAGATATTTGTTTTTACATTTTTGCCTTTACTTTAAGTTAATTAATCTAAAGTGTCATTATCACTCAAAAGTGGCTCAATGGGGTCCCAATATCGACCCAAAGATTCCCATGGTCGAAAATGACTCAACCAATAAGGTTTGGACAAGTGTTAAGGAAGTTTTAAATTATTATAATATTTTTTTTACCTTGAATTACCCTATTTAACTTTAACCGCAGCAAAAATTCCAAAGTTACTATTCAACAAAAATTATTTTAATCTTATTGAAGCACATTTTACTTACTAATAACAACCATGTATGTTGTATTTTTGAAATTCAATTCACAGAAGTGGTAAAATTTCATTTAAATGAAGAAGCCAGTTTTTAACTACTACTAAGTGGTTTCACTATTAATCAGAAATTGATGTTTTTCATAAAAATACCAAAAATTCATTCTAAGAATTATTTGATACTCTGAATTCAAAAATGATGTCTGTTTTTACAAATTCAATACATAGAAGTGGAATTATTTAATTTAAAATTATTTCCCATTGTTAAAACAAATAGCGTGTTTTTAAGAAACAATGACTATCAAAAGATTGACACTTGTTTATGTCCAATTTCAAAGTGAAATTTATTCTAATGACCAAAATTGGATTGAATGGTAAAAATAAATTCTAATTACACTTTAAAACTAATTAGAAAGATAATATAACCATATAAATAAAATAGATTAAACATAGTTTTGAGTTTAAATACAATTTTTTCACTATTCATTAAAAACAAACTTTGTCGGAAATATTCAAAAAAATTAGCCAAAAGGTGAAATCCAAGCACACTTGGACCAACAAATTTATTAATAAAAATAAAATTGCAGAGACAGTAGAGTGGAAAAAAGGGAGAGTTTACAAGTCATAATAGTCATAGTCATCACACCCATACCTGGTCATGTCGTCAGCATCAGCCGATTCCCATTCTGATTGAGTCTCATACTGTTTGAGCAGCTTCTTATAAAACTTCCTTTTTTCCATTTTCTCCATAGATAACTTCTTGGTATCCTTCTTAGCAGATGATATAGTGGTCACTATCCTCAGAACTCCAGAGTAGTCTTTCCTTGGTTTCCATCTAACTAGGTCAATCCTGACACCCTCACTGTCAGAGATTATTTTCTTTTCCCCTCGAACAATTCCACTTTATGAAACTATACTCATGTCCATATCTCTTTCCTTGGCCTCATCCCGAGTGTCTCCCCAATTGCAGAGGATTTGTTCCCCAAATCCAGGAGTGGAATCCTCCTCCCTTTCCTTTGAAGCATCAGGGATGTTCCCCCGTTTAGCAAAGGAAGAAGGTTCTGTTTCGACATTCTGTTTTGTAAGAACATTCACCGTTAAGGTGGGAGCGGGACTCATAATATCAACAGTAGCAGGCTCATGTGCTCTAGAAGGATCAAAAGATCGAGGTGGGGGAGCATCAATTATCAACTCTTTTCCATTCCTATGAATTGGAAGATCACGAGGGTCTGACTCCGTATGAGGGTCACTGTCCCTGGTGGTAAGCTCAGGTGGGGCAACCCCTTTAAAGTAAAATGAATGTTTAATTCAAAAATTTTAATAAAAAATAAATATGTCTTATTCTTTATTTACCTGGGATGTTACATATATTGTGTTTAATCCTATATTAAAAATGGTTTAGTTATTAAAATTTGAATTTATTACTTTTAACTCTTCTTTAAATAAAATAATAATAAATTTCCAAATCTAATAAAAGTGGACCTAAAGGATCATATTTTATTTCTAAGTTTGTTTTTAGTATAAATACACTTATCCAATAGAATTAGGACATGTGGTAGGGTAATTATAATATCATTTTTACCTTTAATTACCATATTTTCTTTTACCAGTGTTAAATAAAAGTCAAAAGTTACTATTCACCAAAAAATATTTTCATCTTATTGAACCACATTTTACATACTGATATCAACTACGTCTCTCATATTTTTGAAATTCAACTCAAAAAATTGGTAAAATTATGATTTACGCAAATTTTCCAATTCTCTTAGAAGGTGGGTAAAAGAGGTTAAAAATTTCAATAAATTTTTATACATCTAATTTTATTATAAAATGAGTCCATTGAATTACAATGAACTTATATAGGTATTATATATTTTTAATTAAAGTAAATATAAATAAAATAAATAATTATTTAAATAAAAAGTGCGTTTTATATAATAACGTAGTGTTTTTCACTATTCATCAAAAATTGAAAGTTTTCCGAAAAATAACAAAAATTCACCCAAAGGTAATTTTGATATTCTAAATTCAAAAATTATGTTTATTTTACCAAATTAAAAACATATATGTTACATTAATTAATTTTAAATTAATTCCCATTCTCAAAACCAAAAAGCGGGTTTTTAAAAAGTAAACACTATCAAAAGTTTGACATGTGTTTATGTCAAATTTAAATGTACAATTACTTATAATGAACTAAATTGTATTAAATGATAAAAATATAATCTAATTATACATGATAAACTTTCAAATTCATAATTTAATACTATAAATTATTTTGATTAAAAAATTTGTTTTCAATTAAAACACAGTATTTTTCACTATTCGTCAAAATATGAAAGTTATCAGAAAAATACCAAAAATTTATCCAAACTAAATTTCTATGTACTAAGTCTAAATAAACATTTAATTTAATTAAATTGATTATATAAAAGTGTCAAATATTGGTTTTAAAAAGGTTTCTCCACTAAAATGTCGTAAAATTGCATTTTTGAAAAATACTTCTTTTATCTAAAAAATGATTTTTTTATATTATTTCTAATAAACACATAATATGGATGTAAAAATTATATAGAGTGTATAATATTTAAAATTCAGTCAATACTATTCATAACTACTTTTTGAACGGCTAGATTCGTAACTTGTGGTGCGCTCGAACTCAGTGTTGCGTGTAGCGCAAGCTATTGAATTACTTTAATGAGATAACATACTATGAAATCTTGGGGTGTTATAGATATAATATTATGAAGAATTATTAATAACCTAATTACTATCCATAGGGTAACTGAGGTTAAATATATTGATTTATTAGGTTTTTAAATACCCCAAATCTCGACCCCTTACCCTAAGTGGATTGTTGAGAAATGGAGGTGACGGTCAAAAGAAATTTGGTATTATACATTGTTTGAATAACCATAAATAAATTACAAAATAAAAAAAAATACAATATGAAATATAAAATAATCAATATCAAACATTTGGAAACAATATATATATAAGGAAGAATAGGTTCACATGATTATATAATGAGGAAAGATAAATCCATTATCAACATAATCAAGAATCAGTAAAAGAAACATACTACCAATGAATATTGGATAATGAAGCATGTGTGTGATGATGAAGAATGGTATGCAACATTTAAAGTGGATGTTGGAGAAAAAAGTAGAATTTCACAGATGAAGAATAGATGGAAATGGATCAAATAACTCAATTATAATCAGTGAAACAACGACATAAATGTAACCAAACTAGTTTTGGGAAAAATATAATGCAGAGAGGATGAGAAAACGAGTGAAAATAAAGAAGTTTTGTACTCTTTTTTTCAAGGAGACACTTCAAAATAAAAATAGTCATGAGAAGTACAAATATTTTAATTCATGAACATCATCTATGAGGTTAAATTAATTGGGTCTTAAAATCTACACATTATGTACGCTGGTTGCATGTCGTGTAATTACGATCTTCTTTTTCCAAAAATGAATCTACTGAAATTTATATCTTGGAGATCCATCAAAGGTTACATGTCATTTAATTGTCATAAGTTGTGTATAAAATTCAATTTTGGTGGGATTATAAATTTTTAAAATATGCACATCAAGTAATTAAGTGGCACATTGTGTAATGGATTCACACCATTCAACATCATCACTAGTTAGTCTTTGGATCTAGGCATGTTGTGAATGGAGTAAACACATCGTGTTTGAGATACATGTCATGTAAAAACTAATTTTGGAAATTTTTCATTATTTATTACTTTAAATATAGAATTCAGGATTCCCATGAAAACAAACCAAAACACATTACATTATCAAATAAATCCATAAACCCCATTAAAAAACGTATTCAAAACGTATAAAAAATTTATTCTAATCAAATTACCCCACACTTAAAAAATTAATTTATTGTGAGAAGAAAGAATATCAATAGGGATTACAAAAGAATAAAATAGTGAAAAAGGAAACATCAATTACAACCATGAAAATAAACCATAGTATAAGCAAAAAAATCATTCCTCTAGAATCATTCCTATAGAAAAAAGCAGTCATGCCCTATATTTTAGTTCATTATTTAGATTCATAATCTTTTAATTAAAATCTCTAATAGTGATTATTAATTTCAATACCCATTTTTCAATTTACCTAAATTAATTTTGTCTCATTACTCATTTTAAAATGAAATTAATGTTATAATCAAACCATGAATTCATTTTCCTAACCATATGCATGTATTGGTTCTATCATCTCTACATAGTAAATAAAAATACAAAATAAATCATGAGGGAATTAACAATAAGTTTTCAGATTAATATGAGGTTTAGGTAAGGTGATTAGAGAATGAAAATCAAGCTCAAAATGAGGGTAATATTTGAATTATAATGCATGGTAGATATGAAAATTAAAACAAAATGGATCCCCTATGATAAAAATGTTCCTAGGATCCTAGTAGCTCAAGTAGATCTATTAGTGTATCAAGTATCTATCAACAAGGTACCATGTTCTCTGATTTTTCAATTATTTTCAATTATTTTTAGAAATTCATTTTTAGGATAGATCTTAAATTCATCCACTAACAACATATAATCTATTAGAATATTTATCAGTCTGAAAATGTTAATTTTTAGCCTTCTTAATACATTAACCAGTTTTTTTAATGTACAGGGTAGTCATAAAATGGCAAAAAGTAATCATGGATTATATCCAGTTAGTCTAGTAAAATTACCACAATACAACTTCCAAGATAATACATCTCTTGCCTACTAGATGAAAATTCCCTCACACATGTTCAAAATATAATCATGCATAATACAAATAGATGGGTATGAAGGGATAATCAGCTCAAAATAGTCAGATTTTAAATAGGCTATTCATGGAAACTATAGTGTAAATGAAGGAAAAATGTAAGGTGGTTACCAATAAAATAATAATTAAAATTATTGACTAAATCATATTAAATTTTTATTTGTTCATTCAGGGCCATAATATAATTTCAATGCAGTTTTAGACAGATTTACATACCATAGATATCTCTAAAAAAACATGCTTACAAAAAAATAGGAAATTTGGGTCTTATAATCCTCATATCAATCTAAATATAAAAAAATACTAGAAAACACTCAGTTCATATAATTAAAGAATAAATCAATCAAAATAAATCTCAAAAATATTTAATATGAATAAAATTAATAAAATTAATAATCATTTAAAAAAACAATTGATTAAAACATGGATTTCAACAATTTTTTCCTAAATTTTTCTTCTAGATAAATGTGTTCAATGACTTTTTATGTTTTAAAATTTGAATTTTGGGAAAAAAATTCCTAGATAAATGAACATAAGAAAAAATCCTAGTGTATTGAAAGTATTATAAAGAAATACCCCCCATACTTAAAATGAGACAATTTACAGAGTTTCCTAGAATTTAACCTTCAAGAGATATCATAGATATTACATTGGCCAAATGAAATTGAAAATTGAAAATTGATTATAGGGGATTGAGAGATCACTATATGAGTTTCATTCCATGGAGAAACTTCGGGGAAATTGATTTTAAATTGAAATACCTTTGTGTATTAGAAAAAAAACATGAACTAGATAAAACAATAATACATAGGCTTTAAACACGATGAAATTAGTGTAACATAAGGTGAACATAGAGTTAATAAATTCATAGAATCTCAAATACATGTAGATGTGGGGATACAATGTTTTCAACAACAACTGATGAACATAATTTCTAATATAAAAGAACCAAAATTACTATGTTTTGGAATTAAAATAAAGAGAATAAAATTAAATAGTAGTTGAATCCCATGAAATTATAACCAATACATCCTCATCCAGACTGATTTTTGTTAATGTTATTTTAAATGTGATGAAGCACCCTTCTTGGAAGGGTTCTGTGTATATTTTAATCCTTTTCACGTTAACATTGACTGATGGTTGTAGGCCTTTATGATTATCAATATCTCTATAAAATAAACCTATAATGAATTGTTAAGGAACTTTTCCATTAGGATTTCAAATTTAAAGAAATAATTTTAATCAGGAATTTAGTAATAGAACATTATCAATAGGCGTGAAGATCCACTGTGTGATTTGGTTTTCATGCCACTTATTTTTTTTCATTAAAAATTATTGCATTTTCATTTTTGTCCCATTTATTTTCTTCTAGATCACATATTTAGATAATTTAGACCACTCAGGCTTTCTATGAATCCACATTTAACATCGAAATTGGCCAAAAATATTTTTGTTATAATTCCTCAAATAGGTTGCATGGATTTATGTACACAATTCATAATGATGTAGTTCCAATAAACTTTTTTATGTCATGATATATTCCCAAAGTGTGTCATCTAGTTTGAAAATCCAATCCTTTCTGTTGGTATTAACCGTCTTTCCAGGATTTTTTTGATTTCACTGTTGGAAACATTAACACGTATTCTTGTTTGCAGGTGGTAAGAAGTGCTAGTGTAGTATCGAATACCATTATTTTCATGGATACATTTCACTGTTGTGTTAGTGAAACGAGTTCCCTAATATATAATGAGAAATTGGGGGAATCCAAATCTATAAAATATATTTTTCTTCCAAAATTTCATTACCACTTTTTTTGTTTCATGAGTAGTGTATTCGATTCTGAACCATTTAAAGACTTAGTTAACACTGATGAGAATGTATACCTTTACTATCAGAACTATAAAAAGGTCACATTAAATATATTCCCCAAGAATCTAAGAGTTCAACTTCTAGGATGGGTTTTATGGGAATTTAGTTTATTTTTCATATTTTCCCTATTTACTGGCATCAATCAGAGGTTTGAAAAAATTTCCTTATATCTTGAGAAGTGCGGGATAGAATAGAATGAATTAAAGTATTTTGGAAATGGTATGTTTAGGTCCATTATTCCCTCATGCTGGTTATGTATGATAGTTATTAAGAAAACTTATTTTTAATCTTTTGGAATGTATAGTTTTTTAATCCATCAACAAAATTCTTAAAAAGTAGCGGGCCATTTGAGTAGTAATGTGAGGCTTGAGGTAAAACTATCTTCTACTTTTGAAAAGTAATGTCAAGGTAGAGTCATCCCATAGGGAGATAATTTTTTATATCCCAAAACATTCCCTAAACTATTATTTTATCGGGTGATGTTCTTCATTAGGGAAGTAATAGTTGGTGTTAATATTATCATTAATTTTTAGCTTCTATAGTGGGGATATGGACAAATGGTTATAAATGATGTTCTTAGTTTCTTTTTTTCCTTGATTATAATGTAAAAAAAATTCATGAAAAGTATTCATCATATCATACACGGTTATGAAAAAATATTAAAATGTATTTAAGTGTTTTATGGTTAGTGTAGAAAAAATACATTCAATATTACAAGATATGAGAGATGTTTTTCAAATTTAAAGTTTCCTTCCAGTTGTTCATTCTTAGTTGTCATATAATATAACTAGTCATAATTTAGAGACTGATTATCATAGAATATGGGAAAAAATATTCTTGACTAATTTTTATTGAAAGGTACTGATAGTTAATATTTTTTCATTGCACATTAATTAAATATCCTTATACCAATCATGTAAAATTATAATAGGAGAAACCATCCAGATTTTCTTTAAATTGTAAAATTATCATTAGCACTCTTTAGTTAACTCTAATAGAGTATGCTTTGATAAAAAATTTGTTATAGGGGGTAAAAATTCACAAAATATTTTAGAATGCATATGTATTATTCTAAATGGCTCAAAAATATCCTTATACATTCAAATGTTGAGGGATCGGGTAATTCCATGATTACTATGATCTTTTACAGATCAAACTCCATGCCATTTTTTTGGAATTTTCTATCTGGGACTATGCCTCCTTAGATAGTAAAGTTATATTTTTTCTTGAGTTAAACAAATCACATCTCCTCATAGATATGTAGAACTAATTATAGATTTCTAAGGAATACCCCAAATGATCTTCCATACACAGACAATCCATCCAGGAAGATCTTCATGAATTACTCCACAAAATCATCGAATATATGTGTCATGCACTACTGAAAATTTACTAGTTCATTGTACAAACCAAAATACATTTGTTGGTAGGTGCAGGTTTTGAACAGTCAAGTGAACGTAGTTTTTGAGTGGTCATCTTGGGAAACTGAAATTTAATTATACGTTGAATACCAATCATGAAACAATATAATTTTTTATTTGTAATTAATTTTATTATTTTATCTATAAAGGGTAGTAAAATATTAAATTTTTAGTTTAATAAATTTAGATATATATAATTTAAACATACTCTCCATCTAGTGATGTTTTGAGTTGAAATAAACTCAATTTCATTATTTTTTACAACATTTATGCCACATTTATTTGGAATGAATTTTTGAGGACTCACCCATTCAATGTCAAATATTTAAAATATTATTTTTAGCATCTATAATTCAAAGAAAATATTTCATATCCAACTCTTTCATTGGTAGGGTGAGTCACCTGTGGGGTTGACATTTTGGTTTTTCACTTTCTTCTAATAATGTTTTGTTGGAGCATATGGGTGGTTTGATCCACTAATGGTTAGAATATCCCCCAGATAGAGAGTCTTTGTTTTCTTCAATGAAATCAATAAACTTATCCTTATATTTCTAAGTCATATATAAGATGATAATGACTATCAGTCTGACTTCAGTCATAAGGAATTTGAACCTAAGTCTATTTGGAAAAGAGTTTAATTTAAATGATGGTGGTTTAGTCACCGAATGTATCAAATGAGGTTTGCGACCTTTGTTAATGATTATAAATTGTTATCATACTCATGATCGTTGAACTCATAATTATCAGTGGTTAGGGTCTCTCTATTTTTCATCAATGGTTATAAAAAAATATCCTTCATCAGTATGAAATATGTCTTATCTATCAAAAGAATCATTCCCTTTCTTGGAATCCTTTACCAAGTTGAACCCCATTTGATCATATCCAACAATGAATATTAGTCTCTCTTGGTTAACGTCTATTAAATCATATCCCATTTCTAGATTCTATCATTCATAAACTATGTAAATGTCTCATTATTATTCCATATCTATGATTAGTAAATCTATATGAAAGATAAACTTTTCAGCGTTTTCTAAGATATCCTTGAGAAGCACTTGAGGGTTCTTGACTAATCGGTCGTCCAGTTGAAGTGAAACTCTTATTTTTTTTTAATTATTTGACTTCTAGATTCTTTAAAATAGTCATGGACTTGATATTTAATCTTTCTATTAGTTTTTATACTTATTTCCTAAAATATCATGCTCCTCTAGTACAAGGGATATAGAAAATGGAAGGGTCTCGAATCTTAAGTGGAATATTCTGCCGAATGAGAGAGGAACATTACTTATTTAAGGATATTACTACTAGGAATTACATATTTATCTTATTAGAGAGTAGTTCCTTTAAAAATATTTAATAATTATACATTTGAAAAATGGATTCAGAAATTTTTTTGTTGATATGTAATGTCAACATTGATATAATTTTTTTTTTTATTTTTTCACTGATCTTACATTTCCAAATTATTTTTGAGAATGGTATAGGGGGTTTGTACACTGTTAGTCCTATATAAACTTCTTCCCTTCCATGATTCTTTTTTATTGGGGTTTTTTATTTCTAATTATTCTAGACTTGTTTATTTATCTAATCCTATCATGTTATTGTTTTATTCTTCATCGATGACTGCATCCCATTTACTTGGTTCTTTTGGATTCTTTTTCACCTCTTTCTATGGTTGGAGAAAGTATATAATTTTCCCACTCTTAACCACCACAACCTTTTCATATTTTATTAGGTGTATTAAATTGTTAAATGGTAGTTGATCTGGTAGTGTTTTTGAAATCTAGCACATTTGGTTCTCATGATTTTTCATGGATACTCTTTAGTTTTGTATCTTGATTAATTTTTTTCATTTGGTCAACTTTATATAAAAATTTAGTGAGTATTGTATCATTATTTTTCTAGAGATATTTTACGTAAGGTGGTAGTCATGGTGTAACTTTTTTGAATTAATGCTGTGATTCTTGTGGTTACTATTGATCCCCAAAGAATGGTCACTAGATTTGTAGTTGCGGTCAAGGAATTTTGCCTTATAGTGGGTACACATGTGGTCCTTGGTTTTATTATTGTGCATTCTTACTCCTCTATTTAATGTAACCTTGGTTTTTTATTATTCATGGTTGAGTTGGCCATTCCTGGTACTTTTTATTGTTGGTAATGTTGGGGATAATGTTACTACTATCATTTATTATTTTAATGATTATAAATATAATATTGATTTGGAGGTTTTTCCATCCCATCCCTATATTGATGGAATGAATGTCAGCCTCTACACATATCATAGGATTGTATTTAAATTAATGTAGTAGGAGGTTGTGGAAAAAATGTCAACCAAAATGATTCTAGTTTCCTTGTAACAACCTCTACTTGAGAATCAAGTTGTGCAGTCTCCTCAACCTATTGAATTCTATATCGGGGCAGTCCTTGGGAACTTTTCCAAAAACTGGAATTGTGAGAGACTTAATCCATAATTTGATGGATGACATATGTCCTCTTTAACATGAGTCCTCCATCAATAGATACATCTACAATATTAAGTATAATATGATATTGTACTTGATAAAATGTTTTTAATCAAAGAGAAATATCTAGTACAAGATATTGGGACTTGTGGGTCAGCTCATTAATTCTATCCCAAGATTCCCATACTAAATCTTAATCTACCTGGGTTATGTTTTTAATTTATTATTGGAGCATCCATGTCGGGATGGGTGGAACTACTTGTCAAGGAACATCATTTCTTATTAACCGAAAGTCATGATTGACTTGGGAGCTTGAATTTTTTACCAGTACTTCGTTCTATCATGCAAGGTGAAATTCAAAAACTCTTAAGAAAATGAGATATAATGATTATCCTTGGTTGAAAAAGGAATCTACAACCTCAATAATGTTGAAGATGTTTTTGTGGGGGTATTTTCTCTAAATTCCACTGACCAACCCAATATTTTGGATCATATGAATGTGTCAACGTTAGATATTAAACCGGTTCACTCAAATTGGTGGGTGCACAATTCTTGTTGTAACATCACTAAAGTATGGTAGATAATATTATATAATATATTTATCCTAATGTACTATTCTCTCACCTTGATTGATAGATAGTTTATAATTGGGGCCTTGAAAATTTGAAAATACTAGATTGTTACACTCTTTCGTTTTTCTATGGTGGTGTGTAGATATGGTTCTATTGAACTCAGAATCAAATAGAAGTTGTTCGCAGGTTTCCAGGCTTCTTGAGTGATTTAATGGCCTCTTAATTATACACAATCCATAAATAAAACATGGAAAGTGAAAACAAAGATAGTTGATTCAATTGTGCCCAATGTATAAAAATGAAAAAAGAAAAGGTGAATGAAAATAATAAAGGGTAAGGGATGAGGTAATATGGGATTGATCTGAAGGTCAATGCTCTAGAGAAATATATATCCCCATAAATGATGTCATAATTTGACTTGGCGACATGAGTCATTATATTCACAAGGGATGATATGATATTAGAATTTATAGGCCCGAACTATACTTACTAATAGGGAATATGAAAGTGGTAGAAAAATGTCGATCCCATGAGGACCACTAGATGGCAGTAAATAATTAAACATAACCCTTATATGGATTCCACACTTTCAATATTCATGTTTGGATTTCATCTATGTTTAATAGGTTTTGTTTTTAATTTATATTAACAAATATGAGATCAATCTCAATATCAGGGATCTTGAAAAAATATAATCCTATAGTTAACTAGTAATAGTCCTATGGATTAGGCTATAAATCATTGTAAATGTCACCAATTTGTTTTGGTCAAACCAATTGGATCTACCTAGGTGGAAACTATTCCCTCATCTGGGTATAATTGAAAAAATTGATTCATTGCAAATGTATTATATGCAAAAATAATCAAGGGATAATGATCATAGTCATACTCAACACTAATTAGGTCAGTTACATCCACTCGTACTTCACATGGTCATGAATGTGAGAAATATTATAGTAAACAATTATTATTAACCTAATTACTATCTATATGTTTACTAAGGTTAAATATAATGATTAATTATATTTAGAAACAACTCAACTCTTGAACCTTTACACTAAGTGGATTATCCACAAATGATGGTGATGATAAAAAGAAAGGAGGTATTAGACACGGTATCCATAATAATAAAACAATTGAAAATGAAACAATCTCATATTAAAAAAATATTCTACATAAAAAATTGAGAACAATGATGAACTAAGATGTATTGGATTATAATGATTGAATAATGATGAATTATAAATCATTAATCAAAACAATCAACAATCTATCATAAAGTTACTTCCAAAAAAGAAATGATGAAGAAATGTCTGTGTGTTGATGAAGAACAGAAGGTGTAGTTGATAGAAGGTGTTAAAGACAAAAGAAGAATTTTATAGAAAAATAACATATGGAAAAAAAATAAAAAACTCATATAGATTCAAATAAAAAAATAATTAGTGCATGAAAAGTAGTTTCAAGAAATAGGGAATGAATATATGAGGACAAATGGGAGAAAATAAATACACTCTGAACTCTTTTGTGTGTAGAGACGCTAACAAATATAAATAGTCCCCAAAAGTACACGGTGTGTATGTATTGTATATTGTGTACTAGTTTAAATGAATTGGTCACATCATGTACATGAGTTTCACATTGTGTAACTTATATCCTTTTTCACACCAAATAATCCTATAAAATCATTAACCAAGAAAGCCTTTAAAGGTTGTACGTCATGTAATCACCACAGATCATGTATGAAATTTATTTTTACTATGATTATATATTTGGAATGCTCCATGTCATGAAATTAAGTTACATGATGTGTAATGGATTGATGTTATGGAAAATCTTCATTGGTTGTTCTACGACACTCTAGTCTTATTGTTAATGGATTGTTCACATAATGTATGAGATACACATTGTTTAAAGGATATTTTTGTTATGTTTTCATAATTTCTTCCATTAGACTGGAATTCATGATTCCTTTGAAAAAATAAAAAACCAAATGTATTATTTAATAATTAATTAAAAAACTTAAAAAAAGTATCCAAAATGTATATACAATTCCAGCTAATTAGGCATAAAAACCCATGATCTTTTTTCTTCCTTGGAGGCATCACTCCTTCTAAAATAATTGGCATGTTTCTTTTAGAATATTCAAAGGACACAAAAAACAAGTCGAAATAAAGGAATTAGAGGAAATTGTATCAAATAGAATGGTTTTTTGTGAAGGTGAAATAAATTTTATACCTCTCACTATCACTCGACCCATGTCAACTTCAATCGTAAAATCCTCTACGTCATGAAACTAATTCACTATATTGGTTCATGGTTGGAAACATATAGACTTAGAAGCTACAAAATGTTCCTTATTCTACCTTATAACTTATGAAATGGGGTCATAATTTGTTAAAACAATACACTATGAGAACCTCTATGGAATACTTAGGAAGAAACAAGAGCATTAGGTATTCATGGTGTCAAGGACTCCCCCAACTGAAGTCTAACACCTACATATCTACAAGTTTTACACAACTCTTTCTATTATTCATGTGTGCTCCTAACATTTCCCTATGGAAAATAAAGAAGTCCACCAAAACCCGTCATCTTCGATATATCTATTCCATTCATCAGTGCTATGTTTACAACCTATTTATTAGTGAAAACCATATATATTAACTTGAGAGAATAAATTTCTAATTATAGACCTATCTGAAAACTTTGAGCCTTCAAATTTTTATTTTTCACAACCTCTAGAGAAAAAATGGACCAATTTATCATAATTATTAGCAAAAAAATTTATGTAGTGATCCTTATAATGAATAGAGATAAACTTCATATACGTCTATGTAGTTACTTTTTATATGAATAACTACTAAATGAATATTTTATTGATGTGTTTCAACTCTAATCTCTCATTTTGGATTACTTAGACCACTACATCTCACCACAACATACTTTGTCCCTAAATCTCAAAAGTTTGACACTTCACCTTAACTAATTATAGAGTCTCCAAGATGTAATGGATCTAATAAATTGTATCTTACTAGACAACTAATTTATAAGGTTCATTTTCCCTGAAATGATGAAGCCTTCTGGTAGAAAAATTCTTGAGCTAATCTTTGTCTTCTCCAAATTATTACTACACTTCCTAAGCCTATGTTTCAATAAGAGGTACATTTTGTTCATATTTATGATATACTAGTATTATAGCCTCAATAAAGTTTTGGTCAATCATAGGGTTCAACCCTAGAGCATTATCCACTGCTCTCTCCAAGGAAACATATGGATGGAGTCAGAGAGGAATTGTACTACATTGATAAATGAAAGAGACTACTATATAGGGGATAAATTTAAATTTAATTCAATAGAAAACAACCAAAAAAACTAAGATAATGTAGAAAAGAAACATATATGATACATTTCCCAACATCATATGGTAACTTATGGCTCGTCATGATGAGAACTAGTCAGGTAATCAAATGAAACAAACCCCTTAACTTTTAAAAACATATCTCTTTCAAACTAAACATCTCAATACAAGAAACCTTGATCAGAACCACCCTATGATACTATTTTTTTCACTAAAAAACCCATAATACTGATCAATATATGTTCCAAACTGATTTATAATGAGATTTTAAGGCCATTATTTATCCATATAGGCTGGAGACAATCACCAAGGCATAAAAAACAATATCTAGGAATAATTTCACAGAACCACATATGAAAACAAACATGAAATATATATAATGAAAGAATGAAAGTAATAATATTCCATAAAAATATTCCATTATTGGCAGTGATACATTGAAGTATGATCAATAAAAATAAATAAATATGATCCAAGAATAAGTAGAGTTCAAAAAATATGAAAACCAAATTTCCATATTCATAGGGGATAATATCCCACTTAGTCACCCTAAAAAAATCCCATCTAACCATAAAACCCTCTTCCCCATTGTTTCACATTTACCATTATTTTATAATATAAAAAAATATCCACACACACCCAATGGTATATTCATCGTGTGAGAAAAAGAAAACCAGTGGGATCCCATAAAATGTTCCATAAATATTATTTTTAGAATAATCCAAATTTTCACATTTTAAAAGAAAACAAAGAATAAAATAATATTTTTTAGAAATAATTACAAAACCTGAAAATACAACCCTTTCAATAATTCATAAATAATTATATATAAAATAGTATCAAGAACATTACAAAAATCATTTATAATTTTCAATGATTGCTTCAAAATCCACATTAATTTAAACCGTAATGAAATTTACCCCTAGGAAAACAACGGTACAAGAAATCTATATTTCATATTTAGTGATCAATCATGACAGTTCATACTAAACATGTCCATATCAAGACCACCAATGTAGTAGAGTAATACCTTTAATGAATTATTCCTATTATAAATCAAAGAAAATAGACCTTATACAATCCCATAACTAAGTACCCCAGGCCCCCATGTGCTAAGCATTCCAAATAATTTTCAAATAGAATATCACATTTCAATAATGAATGAAACCCACTTTTCTCACCCTAACTATTAATTGAAATCATTTTTATCAAAAAAAAATCAATGATGCTTTTAAATAAACATTTAATTATCAAATAAAATGGGGAAACCCATATAATATAATAAATATCATATATACATATATATAAATCATATATCATGTCATTAATAGTTTAGAAAGAATGTTTAGAAATTAGTGAGCATCTATAGTCCAAAAAAGACTATATATAGAACCACCATATACAAACATTTGGTATTCCAACTATTCAATGGGATTTTTACACCAAAAAAGAATCAAAGGAAATTGAAAATTAAGAAAAGCCGTAAAATATGAATTCTAAATCAGGATTATATGATTTTACAATTTCTAAAACAATTTAAATTATAGGAATCACTTACCATTAATATTTATAAAAAAATCATATTGATAAATAAATATATGAACAATAATTCAAATTCCAAAATGGATCTATGAGAAATCCAATTTGATTATCTCACAAGCCTTATATCCAGACTCAATAGAACTGAACTAATTTTTTGATCAGGGACAAAAAAGTGGATATATAATAAAAAATAACACAAAATTATGAATACATACCTAGTGAAATAATGATTCAACACCTACGAAACTAAAAAAATTGACCACTATGAGGCAATGAATCTCTAAAATATCTAGAAGGAGTCTCCTAATATGACATACTATTACAGTATAAGAATATTGAAAAAATTCATAGGTTTATTAGGTCTTACTATAAAAAATATTACTAATTAAATCATGTCTCATGGGTTGTAAACATTGTTCAGAAAATCATGTACCCCTTTTCGGGATAGTGGAATAGATGCATGGTTTTCGACACTGTTTGAGAAATTTTGTTTCAAATATGATAAATTTCAATGTCAATATTATTTATTTTGGGGAGAATAGTGTATGGTTGAGTCTAACTCTAAAACCTCTTCTTGAAATATAAAACAATTTGAGCAGTTTCCTGGGATGAGTCACATGGTTTTCCCTAACTATGTGTTGAACTATCCACAAGTCTAGAAAATCCTAAAAGCTCCAAAATTTCACCTAAGAAGACATAAGTAAATCCTAAAAATAGATATGTTCAAAAAAATTGATAACCATGATTGATATTGGTATTGGTATGTGAAAATTCTCCCCACCATATCACTTTATTCCCCTAGAAAGTTAGACCACAAAAGGTTGATAAAAAAGAGATAAATACATTACTCCCTCATCAATGATTCCCACTCCCACATATCATGAGATACCATTTCATACCACCATAATACTCATAAATATATAATGAAATTTATATATAGTTATTTATCTTACTAATTAACAAAAATCACTTGTTTCCTAACAATATAAACATAAAATTCTAGTTAAATCTCTTCCCAAATCAGGATATTTGAATGATTATGATGATATTTTTTAAGAAGATATATGTGGAATAAATTATCAATAATAGTAAACTATTTTGGTAACTAAAACCTATATTAAACCTTATTAATCTTCAAAATGTTATCAAACGATAAATCATATCTTAAAGAGACCTTACCCTACTTTCTAAGACAATGCTAACCCGACTGAGGTCAAAATTTCAATAAAGCCTTATCACAAACTAGGAATTCAAAAGAATAATTCTGAATTTACACATGATATTTATGTCAAATATGGGATGAAAACAATCATTAATTTATAAACTAAATAATTTATGATATCTTCTATACAACTCAAGGTCCAATAAGAGAAGTCGAAGCTACCACAAACTAACAAAGTGGATATCTAAAATAGTAACCTTAAAGAGATATAAAGGGTATTGTTTTGATAAAAGACTACTGACTATTATTATAAGAAAACTCAAAAAATCCCATATTGCTATCCAAATATTCTATAAAATATGAAATTTAAGGAGATAACTAATCCCCTAGGTTCTTAATAGCATGATGTGTTTATCTATCTATATGTGGATGTTATGTCACACTCATTCTAACATGAGACCCCATTTCTATCATAGAGATTCTTATAGAGAAAAGAAGTAAACCTAGTATCTATGAATAAAGTAATAGCATAATACATCACATAAAGGATTGTAATCTCATGCATTAATAGATTTCTCAAAACCTCAACATTAGTGTTGTTTTGAATCAGAATGATCTGTGGGATTTTTTTTCAAATAATCAATCACCATATAGATAATGTTCTTCCGTTGGGTAGTCAATGGACATCTTATTATAAAATACATAGATACCTCATCCCATTTAAAACTGGTATGATAAGAGGCCAAAGTTGACCGGATGGATTTTTGTACTCATCTATAAACTATTGGAATGTATAACAATGAGATACAATGTTATCTGGGTCAATTTTTATTCCCAACCACCAAAACCAACAATTCCTGTCAAAATAAATATTTTTAGTACTAGGGTGAACAACCCATGAGGAACTATAATAATAATGTATCACAATATTCTTAATAGATATTGGGATAACAAACAGACTCCTAAATAAAAAAACCCCTTTTGAGGTAAGAGATCTTCTAATAATGTACTCTCCAATATATAAAGATTCTATGATTCCCCTAAACTCATTATCTTTTTTGCTTCTCCAAATGAATAGAATTTAGGAGATATAATTTCAACTAGGAACTATCTAGAGTCATATTTTTATCATCCTCCCTCACCCATGGTTTTCATATGATCAAATATTCCCATGAGGTTCCATTATTTAATAGATTTAATGGTCTCCTGAGAGGGAAATATACTGATAATTGATTTAGAAAAAACATTCGTATTCCTAAGGGTATAAGTAATGTACAATTCAAAAATATAAATAAACTCTTCCCATTTTATCAAATTGGGGTTCAAATATTTCAAGGAGTATATTTATCCTAGACTATTATATTAGAATACCCATTGAACCTCTCCCCAAAAATATACTGACACCATTAATTAAAAGAATGTATAGCAATATAATTTTCAAGTTCATGAGTGGGATGGTTTCTTTCATATGAATGAAGCTAATGAGAGTTATATACCACTCCCTAATCACCCAACCTAAAAACACATCAGAAACCTTCTCTAAAAGATTAAAAATACCCCACATATCATTGGAGATATTTTGGTAAAATCAATATAGGGGATGAGGTAATTTATGATTTCAATTCATCAATGGAATTTTAGTAGTTTTCATCCCATTGGAAGTTCAACCATTTCCCAGTAAAATATATTGGTGGTGATGTAAATTTTCACATGCCCTTCACAAACCACCATGAATAACTAGATAAAACTAATAATCTTCATTTATCAAAGACATTATGTGAATCCTAACAAGAAAATATAGATTCTAGGTTCTTATTATCTATTAAGAATCCATTTTTTAAAACTAGATGTCTTAGATAACATCACTTCTTGAATCTATAAGTCACATTTCAATAACATAGCATAAAGTTAGGGATTCTTCAATATTCCCAAAATTGTCTTCATATAATTCTTATGATCCTCATCATATTTTGAATAAAATTGGATATTATTCACAAATACCACAACATAAATACAAAGATGATAATGAAATTTTTATTTTATCAATTCCATAAAAACTACTAGAATGCTATTTAGGCCAAATGAAATCAAAAAATATTTGATGTGACCATACCTACTCTTAAAGGTGGAATTTATGATATCAGACTCACTAAATCTAAGATAATGAAAACTAGAATGGATTTTGTTATTTGAGAACTAATTTTAACCATTTAACTAATAATCTTGGTTACCAATAAGGTGAAAATGATACTTATTATCAATAATAACTTAATTAACAATATGGTAAACCTTCATAAAAAATGTTTAGAAGATTCCAAATTTGATACTCTAAGATGAATAAATCCATTAAAAATTAAATTTCCCAATTGAATATTCAACTCTTTCAAATCATCAGGTGTCATATGATATAAATTAATAGATATACGATGAGTTCTAGGAATCATGTCTATAGAAAACTTGACCATTATTTATAGTTGAAAATTTGAGAAGTCGTCAAGGAATACATTGGTAAATTTCTGACCACCAAAGGAAGATCAAAAATAGAGGAATAATCCCCACACTCAAATATAAATATAGATATCAAGGTCCCTATTTCCAAAAAATAAATCATTTTTAGATATTCCTTTAATCCCAATCACCTTGAAACAAAATGATATCACTATATGTAATATAAATTAATACATATTGATGATTGAAATAAAAATTGACTCAATGGGAAATGAACTAATACATACCAATGATAAAATAAAATAGATCCAGGTTGAGAACCAAATTATAAAAAATTATCTCAACATGAGATATCAAGAAATAACACATGGGGCATCAAAAACCTAGCACTTTTTCCATCACATGAGGCTTCTCCAGTTCTATAATGAGTAGTATGATTTTCTTTAAAAATTAAAAAGATATATAATATGGATCTATGTAAAGGAATAAGAGGAACATGTATTAAATAGGGTTGTATGTATAGATAATGAAACAAAGAACATACCTCTATCTATAAATGGGAATGTTCCAACATCAATTATAAGAAATTATCATGTATGAAACTAAGTCAGTCTAGAGGCATGTGGTCATATCACTGTTGACTTGGAATAATTTAATAGAACCATAGTCCCCTTTGTAGGTGATAAACCAAGTCCATAATGTATTGTATACAAAACTTGTTATAATATCAAAAAATAACCTAGGTGGCCACAAGAAATGTAGCTATTCATGGGTGGATAAAATTAACCATTAATGTGACATGTATTTAAAAAATCATAAAAATTAAAAGGAATATTGTTAGTTGCAACCGATGGTGTGGAAAAAGCCTATTTCCAAGATATACCACCACAACCACTACATGTTGCATGCCACATATTCTTCCTTCCATGCTAACAAATAAATTTATCCTTGGGCGGAAGAGAAATTCTACCCAAAACATAATTTTCCACTATATTTATTTCTACCATAATATCTCTATATAATTACTATTTATAGGTGACAAAATTCTACATGGATACAAAAGAATGATTTTACGATCACAATCCCAAATAGAATATTTGATCCTTCAACTATTGGTTTGTCACAACCTTGGAAAAAAAATTTAACCAATTCATCAAAATGATTATATTAATCTATTACTAATAAATAACCCTATTGAATGAAGAAAAACAACATATAATTTTCTATAGTCATGGATTCCAAGAATAACTACTAAATGAATATGTTCTTAAAAGTCATTCCACTCTAATCCGTAATGGTTATTTTCTAGGACGACTACATCCACCAGACTCTTACTGGATCCCTCAAGAGTAAAAGTAGAACACATCATGTTAATTGATTCTGGAGACTCCAAGAATTTAAAAATCTAATTAATATTTTCCAACTAGTTTGAAACATTCTAAGGTTCAATCATCCCCTTATAGGATAAAGACTTATTACATAGATACTATTGACCTTAATCATTTACTAATTAACTAAGAGTTTTTGCTCCCATTTCCTAACATTGATCAAGAGGTTCATGTTGGTCCACTACAAGAACTAGCCATATTATCTCCATAATAAGGTTCCAATAAATAATAATTTTCCATTAAGGGGAATCAAGTATATTTCCCTGGTAGGGATCATGAGGAAGTATTCCATGAGGCACGCTACCATATAAAGAAATGAAATAGAGCATTATAATGTGAAGAATTATCAGTTTGAATCAATATTACACAATCAAAGAACTGAGATAAATTCAAAAATCAACATAGAATACACATATCCCAAATTTGTTTTGTAACTAAATTCTCATAACGGTGAGATCTGGCTAGGCACTCAATCACAACATACCACATAAATCTTAAAAATCCTACCTATTATCTACCTAGAATCAAATTATTTAGAAACTTGGCCACAAACCACCCTCTCAAACATATTTTTTATGAACTGACATTGAAGACCCATAATTCTAGGTTTGAAACCCATTCACAATAAGATCTAAAGGGGGTTCTAAATACCCAGATGCTGGTAACAGGAACCTGAGAAACAAGAAAAAAATATTTGGGATCTATTTAATACAACTAGATCCAATAAAAAATTTAAAACATATATAGATATATATATAAAAGAAACAATATAATATTATTAAAAAAAATAAATACAAACAATTGTAGTGATACATCAAAGGAAAATGAGATATAATACAAGTATGTTATCCAATTATAACAAAAATTCAAAGAAGAAGAACACAAACTCAATGTTCAAAGTGGGTGACACCCCACATGCTTGCCACCAAAAAACAATCCTAGATAACTATGAAATCTTACAACTTATTATGAATACATTCTCTTTCCTTCATCAGATAAAAAAAGGTCAAAAAACGTCCATAGGTATGTTAAGGTTGTTAAAAAATCATCATAATGGGATCCCACCATGTTTTTCATATCAAATACTTATTGATTAATCCTAATTTTCTCATTCTAAAAGAAAACTATGAATTATATATTATTTTTTTAAAAAATAAAGCATATAAATTCACCCATTTCATTAGTTTATAAACTTTTTTATAGAAAATTGTTTCAAAAAAATTAAATAAAAGACATTTATCATTTTTAAAGCTTGCATAAAAGAACAAATCAATGAAATGAAAAAATGATAGTACCCCTAATATAATGTTGGTTTGGGAAAAAAGGTTTTATTATACAATGATCAATCATGACTAGTGTGTAATGAAAAACTCCTTGACGTGACACCAAAAGAGAAAATTAATAACATGATGTGTAATTCCCCCTACAAAGTTATATAAACTAGTCCCAATCAAGGATTCCAAAGGATCATAGGAATAAACAAATGTGTAATTCCCATTATTATTCATAGAAACAAGTCTCTGAATAACCCCCCACTAATAACCACGTTCTATCATGTTCTAAAAAATTAAAATCATTTCCAAGGGTGTATCACATTTCAATAATCATTCCAAAAATAATTTTTTCAGAAAAAACCATGATTTGGAATCCATATTTTCCAAGAGATAAATTATTAATTGTAAATCAACCATTATTTATCAAATAAAATGGGGTAATCCGTTATATATAAATATAATCATATATAAATTTCAATAAATTTTAGATCAAAAAATTAATAGTTTATTAAATAGAATGCATGTGTAGTTCATAAAAATAAATATCTTATATAAAACCCCCAACCTCAAATACTTTTTTATTCCCACAATTACATGTGATCTACACACAAAACAAGAATTGGGGATCTAAGAAATGGCAAAGAATCATAAAACATGAATTAAATATTAATAATCTCTAATTAATAAATTTATATCACAAAGGTACTGAGAGAAATCACATAAACCAATGATTCTAAAATAATTCATAATAAAGTATGAAAAATTGAAAACTCATTCATTATTATAAGATGGATTTATAAGAAATCAAATTTTTTCATTCCACAACCGTCGGATATTGTATAAAAACCATTATCTAGGTTTTTGTTTAAGTAGAAAAGAGAAGAACTAAAAGAACAAAAATGAAAATAATTAATTGAGAAAATCATGGATAAATATTGATCCAATACCCTATAATCCCATGAAATTTATTTCCAAAAATAAAATACCTCCAAAATATCCAAGAGGGGCCTCCTGTGTTTATAGAATATTCCACCGAAAGTAGAATGAGGAAAATTAAGGGTGTATTTGGTTTTTAAAATAATATTAAATTTAATTAATACAAATTGAATGGATTGGATGCATGGTTTGGAAAACCATATACTAATTGTACAATAATTTTGGGGCTTCTATAAGAGTTTCATTGTTTGAATGAATTTTTTCAATAATATTTTCCCTACCATGTGAAATGCCTTTATCCCATGTTAGATAGTTTGGGGATAATGTTTAAAATTTTGGATAGAAAATTCAACCTCTTCCAGAAATTCAAAACATGTTTTCTGTTTCCCAAAGATGACAAAAATGGTTCCCCTAACCATGTTACTAACACTATATAGGCACAAAAACCCATAAAGACTCCAAAATTTTAGTCGGAACGATCCAATACAAGATTGAAACAAGAGATTGAAAAAAATATATAATCATTCCTAAAAGTGATGTTGATATGTTACACTACTCATGTCTTAATCAGTCTTACATACTCGAAATACATATTTTATAGGTTATGAATTAAACATATCATGTTACAAAGAAGAACATCACATAGTGAATTACCCAATCCTTATAAACTGTTTAGAGTTATACCATCTTACATGACAAAATATATACATTACCTTCCCCTATAACTCTCAAGGTTGATGTATTTTTTTGACATAAATAGCCTTTAGTCACCCTCTGGGATCAATTAAACTTTTACAGATCCACTTTTATGATATTCGGGGACCTTTACCATTCACTAAAAGCCAACCCATTCCGTTATTCCAAACTTTTTTTTTCTATCCATGAAATCCCTTGTTCAAATAAAAACCTTACTAATATATAAAATTTTAAAAATTTTCTTAACCTTCTCTTCAAATATTTAATATCCTTCTATAAATATCCCTATATAAAATGTGACAATAGTTAATGCCACATCTAGGTCAAAAGTGCCACTAACCCAATGACCTATGATTGTCCAAACCAAAAAATCTTGGAAAAATAAGAACATGGTACATATTGATTCCCATGATCAATATCCTAAAAATTAATAATAACCAACCCACACATTTTATCGAATCTAATAACCCAGTCAATCAATTCCATGTGGTAATTCCACTCTTCTGTATGCACATCGCTACTTATATTACACTAAGCCAATGCACAATGAGAAACTAATGAGACTAAAAATGAAAGTGATCTAACCTAATTATATGATAGATATTCATCTCATAGATTAAATTCACATAGAGTTTGAGGAAGTGGATTCAGTATAGTATTTTAATCTAAAACATATCCTTCAGGTCAGAGAAGAGACCTATAGAAATCATGATTTAGAGTTTTTTTCCATAATTGAGTTGATATTGGATCTTGTGGAATTATAGGTAGGATAAAAATTTTAGTTCCTCTCTTATAATTTGTTTGGAGTTGTTCGGATCTTTTATTTTTTTGATTTTTTATATCTCCCGGAGTATGTTGGGAACATTCTTGATCTAAATAAGAGCATATAACATCAGTGATAGATCATGGTTATTTTAGACTTAAAAAGTAAGTATGATTTAGATATAAATAAAACTATAAAATTTTGGAATTACCTCTTTATAGTCATCCACAGATAACTATATCATACATAAATAAAAAAGTGGGGAATCCTAGGAGGCTATGAAAAATATTGAAGTTATCAACCTCTTTATAATTTCCAGTAGATGTTTTCTTTTTATTATGCATTACAATTTTTCCTAATACTATCAAGGATATATGAATAAGATAAAGGGAACATTCATGGGGGTATTTTATTATACCCTTCAATAATAACTTGAATATTTTTTATAGAATATGACTCATGTTCTCATTAGAGAGGTTTTAGTGGATTGAATTACTATTTCTTTCCCAGATTGGTCTCTTAGAGAAATAAGGGAAACATTATGAGTTGGTTGATGAGTATGCATATTAATTGAATAAGGAAAATGTGATGGAGGGACACTCATATAATTTATATATTTCAAGATATTTTCCTATACCACGAAAGATTTTTTCATCCATAATAACTGATCAGATCTCTCAACAATCTATTTCTCATGGGGTGTGGAGTCAGCATTTTCAGGATTTAAACTTGTTTATTATCAATAATAAAGGAATTATGTTTTCTTATTTGGGGATCTAATTACCAATAATAATTATACCACAAAAACACTTAAAATAAACCTATATCTATATAATAACAGTCTTCAGAAGATAAACATTTTAATTTATCCCCCTTTATCTCCTCATGATATTGCTCAAACATTGGATTTTTTGTGTGTACATTACACCACTAACGGTTCAACATACATATCATATGCAGTCAAAAGTTTTTATGGAGATGTTCTATGAGATCATAAACCTCCATATTGATCCATTATCATGAAAAGAAATTGATATTGAGGAACACTATAAAAGAAAAGGGCCTCCTGATTGATACTAAGGTGGAGGTACCTTTCATTTATCTGGCATATCATTAGACAACATATTTCCCACCCCGACCTCAGATTCTTTTTGTTTTATTTGTTTATTCATGTTGGATCTTTTGTTTGAGGTTCAAGTTGGGTTTCCAATAAAAGTCCTTGTGTTTTGGTTTTATTTTTTCTATTATAACTCAATTTATGGTTATTGTGGACCTTGTGGGAAGAGAGTGGCATGTTGAAGAGTTTGTGATGCCTTAGTATCTTTATATTATGTTTAAAACATTAAAGGATCATTGGGTAGTATTACCACTTGTTTGTGGTGTCATTTTTTAGTTTTTATCCAATTTTTAGGTCACATGGTTTGAGCATGGTTTTCCAAAACTGTGAAACCAAAACCTACAAGGTTGTAGGAGTTTTCCCAACACTGTCAGAATGGTTTTTTCATTGTCTTCCAAAGCGTGATGCAAATCCATGTAGACTATTAAGGGATTAAAGAGCATTGATGTGGAGCTATGATTTAGTTAATTCTACCTCTAAAATTAATCCCTACCTGTTGTCCATCTACCCGAGGTGGATTACCCTTAATTCATAATTGTTTTGGAGCTATTTTTGGTAGATTTCTCAGAAATGTTGAGTGATTATTCACCAAATCTTCCCCACTCCTCTTCTCCTCTTCCCCATAGCTCACATTTTTTTCTCTCTTTTGGATCAGTTTTTATTTAGATGAAACCTAGATATTAGGGTTTATGTGTGGGTTATGTTTATCTAGATTTTATGTGTGTAGTTGGTCAGTGAGGGTTATATCTCTCCTATCTGATGGTTTCATTCCATTCACACATAGAAAAGGTAGGCATTTGCAGCTTTTTTATTTTCTGGAACACTCAATGAGAACTTGTGTGTTTTCATTTAATTTTCAAATGTTTTCCTCACCTCTAATATATTTATGGATTGATGCAAATGGTGATTTTGTCTTGGTATAACTTGTATAAAATAGGTTATCAAAGGGACTTGTGTGAAAAACCTCGGTTTATTACACATAGAGTTATTGTTTAAAATGAAATTGTTATTTTTGAAGTTAAATTTAGGATTTTTTTAAAATGATTTACCTTGATTATGGTGGTATGATTATTTATTGTTTGTGAACATGATTTGATGTGTATGGTTTTGTAATGTTTTAGCTTATAAAATATTATAAAATGTTTTATAAAGGATTTCATGGTTATAAGGTGATTGTTTTACATTCCCTAAATAGTGTGGACGGTTGGATGTTGTATTAATGAAAATTGTGGGTTTTTTGAAAAGTTTTTTGGGTTTACTCTTGTATGTTTGGTGTACCATCATATGTTGGTACTTACATGGGTGCACTAGGTGCACACATGGTAGTTCTCTCAAATAAAGATTGTTCTATAAACCAATGTTCCTTAAAATATTGGTTTTATAATGGTTATTGTTTTCTAGATAATGTTATATACTTCATATGGTTTCTAAATGAGGTTTAAAATAGAATTTCATGGGGTTATTTCTATTTGGTTTTGTGTGTGTGTGTGTTTTGGAAAAAATTTTCCTTGATGGGTTGTTTGGAATTTCACACTTGAATGTGGGTTTAAAAGTGATTTGGAGATGGTTTGTTAAATGTATTTTTGTGTGTAAACATAAAGGCCTGTTTTGTATGTTTTTAGAGTTGTAATTTTTTCTAAAATGTTGAAAGTTTTTTTTAGAATATTCTCGGGGACGTGGTGTTCCACATGGTGTTATAAGGGATTTGTAAATGTTTTATTGTGAATAAGTTTTCCGTAATGGTTTTGTGACATGAAAGTGATGGTTTATTAAATTGGATGCTTGGTTTGGTTGATGAATTGTGTTAGTGGTATCCTCTGATGTGGAACTTGTTTGAGAAAAAAGGAAAATTTGAGTATCTAGGTGGGAAGACATGTACTATTATGCTAGTGATGTGAAGCGGTTTTGTCCCTATTTTATATATTTGATGATGGAAACATGAACTAAACTATGATGATGAAGATGCTGGAGACCATTAGGTTATAGATAATTCTCTTACTATTGGATCATGTGCACGAAAACAAATATTTATTATGGTCACATTACACCAAGATATGATGTACCATGGGCCAATATAAAACTAGTTCCAAGGGGTGTTCCTGTGACTAGTGCACAATTATTATATTGCACCTCCTATCGGCATATGGTTGGTTGGGTTGGTAGTTCTAGACGTAAGTGATTTGTCTTTAATGTTTATTTCATTAAAACTGTTTTCCATTTAATTTTGTTCCATTGAAAATTGTTACAATCATTTTTTTAGTTTGGTTTTTTGTTATAAAATGACAATTTTCTTGAATAATGGATGGTGGCGTGTGTTGGCCTTTAAAACTGTAAAGTTATTGTGGTTTAAATAAAATTTAAAAAATAGTATTTTATAATTTTATTTCAAAATAGTGTTAGTGGACTATAATGGTGAATGAAAGTCTTGGTATCTATGGTGATTAACTACTGAGCTGTTGCTCACACCTTACATATACTACTCGATGTCCGTAGACCCAGGTTGTTTTGTAGGTTCAGAATTTGTTCAGGTATCCTAGATCAGGTTCCTATGGTTGGACCAAGTTTAGTCTTGTGGTTGGAGGTAACCAATAAGTCACATAGAGATAGTGGTAGCTTGGTCTAGTTTTTGTTTCTTCTTAGTTACATTTTGTTTATTTTAGTCTTCGGTCTGTTTAGTTTTATATTGTATTTGGATCAGCTGTTTGTTTATTTATGTTTAGCTGTGGGTTGTTGATATGTGCTCATTTTTATTAGTTTATTTATTTTATCATTTTTATTAGGCTAAAATCATTCCCAGTTGATTTATATCTGATTCCCGGCACTAGTTTCCAGCTCATGGGGATCAGGAACACCCTTCGGGTCATGCCACAGACTGGCATGAGTGACCAATTCAAGGCCGACCTAGGTTGGTTCATGAAAAAATGGTATCATAGGAGGCCCTTGTTATTTGGTGTGTCTAGTATATGGATACTAGGGTGTTTGGGGCTCAGGTTGTAGGTCCTGGGATAGTGCCTGATCACCACCACACGTGACATGATCTGAGTTACCAGGGGTAGTCCGGGAGAGATTCCATGTCCTTTCTTGGTTCGTTTCAGATTAGGGGATGAAAATATAGGAGAACTGGTGCAACATTGTGAGCGCACTTGGAGAAGTGATCCATGTAGAGTCCAAATACATAGATCAAGGTCCTCTTCGTCTTATAAATTACCTGGGGCATGTCCCACTACTATGTCTTTAGGTTAGGCATATACACTAGTTCCTCATTTCGATGGTCTGGCTTGAGTCATGTTTCATTAGGACTTGATTGATGTGAGTACTATTATAAAATGAAACCAGTTTATAAAAATTACAACTAATTTATTGCAAGTTGTATTTAAATTATTATAATGTTTTTAATGATTTTTTTTGGATTGATATTTTGTAAATGCTTGGGTTTTGATGACGTAAATAAATGTGTGACCCTTGTTACTCGTTAGGAAATTTCTCATATGTGAGAGTTTTTTATGGAATATTTAGTTTGGAACTTGTGTATAGATGATGTATGTATATATGGATGGGATCATATATTATGGTTCATAGTATTCCAAGGGTGGGTGATTGAAATCAAAGGCATGACCTTGTTTTTCCAAAGTGAATTTGAATGTGAAAAAAAAAACGATTCTCGAAATTGGTTTTTGTTTTCGAAAGTGGATCTTGTTCTATGAAATGTGGGTTTGGGTATTTTTAATGTGGCCATGTGATAAGGTAGTTTTGAATTTTAAATGAAATGGTGGTTTTTGGAATAGTGATTTTTGTTTCTGTTTTTATATAATCGGTTTGTGATTCTTTTGTTTTTGATTGAGACATTACTTTTAACTAGGATTTGGTTTAATGTTTCTTTTGAGTTAGTTTTCCTTTCGTTGTTTGAAGTATGCCACCAAGAAAGGTTCACAAAATGTTCAATGATTCATGAGTAGTTTTATTTTATTCATGATAGTTGACTATATTTTGTGGTGATTGAGGTCTGTCAGAGGTAGTGAAGTGGCTTGAGAATGTCGAATGTGTATTCAGATCATTAGGAAATCCAGAAGCTGCCGTTGTTTGTGTTGTTCTAGGTTTGTTTGAGGGCCTATCTATAAATTAATTGGATCTGGTATCCTTTTATCTTGTAGTGTTTGGTATTTCAGTGTCTTTTTCCCACAAAGTTTCCCTTCTTGAGAAGAGTGAGTTACAGAGAAACCTATTCAAGATAAGTCCCTTCATTTGGTTCTGGCTTCTAGTTTGGAAGGCCATTTGGGTTTGTTCAACCAGTGTGGCTGGTTCAAGCATCCTATGACCTCTTGTTGTAATCCACCAAAGACATTCCACTGTTGCGGCTATCTGGGTGATCTGGATATGTGTTGCAGGAAACGTCATTAGAAGAGGATGTTGTGATCGAAGCATGACTATACTTGACTGTGAGATAAGAAATGTTTCATTAATTAGAGCCCCAACCATAGGTCTCAGTGTGATGCTCTCACATAGTCATTAGTGCTAGGGGAGTGACACCCCAACCTAGTTTAGAATTATATATCTTGTATCCTAAATGGTGGAGTCTATTTGAAGGTGACCTTTGAAATTTATCTTTCATTATTCATTGAGTTTTTCTTCCCTTTTTGTAGGTCAACCTCACTTTTAAATTTCAGTAGTTCTCATTTTGAGATGCCTGAGTTTCGAATAATTGATGTATTGTGGGTTTGGTTCATGTGTGATGGATCCCTGTTTTAGTGATAGTAATGTATAACTTGTATATGGCACTTTAGGTTTAATTCCCAGTTGAGTTTTTTAGTTTTTGGAGTTTTTGGGATATTTTTCTAGGTGAAGCATGTTTACCACATAGTTAGTCAAAACTGTGTGGCCCAATCCATGTAGACAGATCCATCTTTATATCTAGTGCATGGTACTGTGGTAGGTCCCTAATAACCATGACGCTTGGTTCCTTTTGGGTAGTGGTATTAGAGCACTTTGTGCATGGCTCATAAACCGTGTGGACAGCTGTGTGCGGTGTCCATCATAGATAGTGAGGGCTGCACGGTTTGGTAAACCCTATGAAAAACCCATGGGATATTCCCATGAATTTTAAATTTTAAATTCCAAATTTCCCTTTTAATTTTTGGTGCTGTCTTTGGACTCTGATTTTTCAATTCTAGTTGAGATCTTGTGGTGGGGAGAACACTCTCATGTTCTCACCTCATCCTCATTCTTATGATGTCATTTCATCTTGATCGGTTTGGTGTGACATGTGGAGTGAATATTTACCCTAGGGTTCATGATTCTCATGGTTTTGATCGAGCATGGATTTGAGTTTTGGTTATCTTTCGGTTGTGTGACATTTTGGGGGAAGAAAGTGTCTGTGGTGGGGAGAATTATCACACCATGACCTCAGATACTCCTTTATTTTATTTATTTCTCAATGTTTGATCATTTGGTTGAGGTTTTTTTGGGTTCCCAACAAAATTCCATGTGTCTTGGTGGTATTTATTTTCTTATAACCGAATTCATGGTTATTGTGATGGTTGTGGGATGAGAGTGTCATTCTGGAGTGTTTTCTATGCCCTCAGTGTCTCCATATTGTGTTTAATACATTCAAGGATCATTGGGAGGGATCACCAAGTGTTTGGGGTGCCATATTTTGAGTTTCTAGCCAATTTTTCAGGTCACATAGTTTGATCATGGTTTTCCCAGACCATGAAACCTAACCCTGCAAGGTTGTAAGAGTTTTCCTAGCACTGTCGGCATGTTTTGCTTATGGTTTTCCAAACTGTGCATCCCATTATGGGCTTAATATCATTTGATTTGGATCTCTGATTTGGGTGAATCCACCTCCACAATGAATCCCTATCAGTTGGACATCTACCATAGGTATCTACCATTAATTCCCCATCATTATGTACCTATTTCTGGGAGATTTTTCACAAAAGGTCAGTGGTTCTTCACGAAATAATCTCAATTTCGCTTTTCCTCTTCCCCCCTCTCACTTCATTGATATATTTTGGCTTTTTTCTTATTTAGACAAACCCTATACATTATAGATGATGTGTGGGGTATTTTTATTTAGATATTAGGGTGTGATGTTGGTTAGTGAGGGTTATATCTATCCTCTCTAAAGGTTTCATTCCATCGCACATCGCCAAGGTTGGTGTTTCCAACTTTATCTTTTTCAGAACACTCCACAAGAACTTGTGTGTTTTCATTTAATTTTTAGATGTCTTTCTCACCTATAATATATCTATGGATTGATGTGAATTGTAATTTTTTGTTTGTATAATTCATAAAAAATTAGGTTTTCATAGGGATTTCTATGAAATTCCTATGTTTATAGAACCTAGGGTTATTATTTAAAATTCCATTGTTCATTTAAAGTTAAATTGGGGTTTTTATGAAATTTTTATTCTTGGTTATGGGGTGATAGTAATTTAGTTTTTGTGAAGATGATTTGGTGTGTATGGTTTGGTAGTGTTTTATCTTGTTAAATGTGTTAAATTTTTTTAGTAGAGTTTGATGGTTATAAGGGGATTGTTTTAGTTATCCAGATAGTATGGATGGTAGGATGTTGTTTAAAAGAAAATGGTGGGTTTTTTGGAATTTTTTTTGAATTTTCTCTTGGATTTTTTGTGTACTATCAGATGTTGACACATCCATGGGTGTACTAGGTGCCCACATGGTTGTGACCTAAAATCCAAATGTCACATTAAACCGGTGTTCCTATAAATATTATTTTTCTAAATGGTTCTTGTTTTCTAAATAATGGTGAATCCTTTATGTGTTTTCTAAATTGTTTTTAAATTAAAATTTCACGGGGATATTTTTTTTGTATTTTGGTGTGTGTGTAATGTAAAATGTTTTTCTTGAGGGGTTGTTTGGAATTTCACACTTGAATATGGTTTTCGAAATGGTTTGAAGATATTTTGGTTAATGTATTTGGGTGTGTAAACATAATGTCAAGTTTGGCATGTTTTTAGAGATGCATACTTTTTCTAAAATATAGAAAGTATTTTTTTGAAAATTCATGGGGAAGTGGGGTTCCTCATGGTTTTAGAAGTGATTTATAAATGTTTTCATGTGCATAAGTTTTCAGCAATGGGGTAGTGATGTGAAAGTTTTTTTATATGAAATGCAATGTTTGGTTTGGTTGATGAATTGTGTGTAAGTGGGATCATGTGATGTGGAACCTGTTTGAGCACAACCGAGAATACTAGGTTTCTAGGTGTGCCGACACATACAAGTGTGCTAATATTATTGAGTTGTTTCTTTACAATTTCATTTAGAATGTTTGACGATGACAACACTAACAAAACAATGATGATGATGATATTGGGGACCACTAGGATAGGAAGATTCTAAAACCAGTGGCTCACATGCATGATACAATATATTTTTATGTTTACTTTACACCAATATACAGTGTACCTGGGTCCTATTACTAGATAGTGCTTAGGGGTGTTCCTGTGGCTAGTGCTAAATTATTATATTTCACTTCTCGTCGTCATACGGAAGGATGGGTTGGTAGTTCTAAAAGTAATTGATTTTTATTTAAATTATAATTCATTGAACATATTTTCCATTAAAAATTTTTCCATTGAAAAGTATTACTAACATTTTTTAGTCTACGTTTCTGTAATAAAATGGTAGTTTTCTTGAAAAATGGATGGTGGTGTGTGTTGGCCTTTAAAATGGAAAATTTGTGGTTGTTTAAATAAAATGTTAAAAATATACTTTTATAATTGTATTTCAAGCTAGTGATAGTGGAATATTTTTGGAAAAGAAACATGTGTAATATGTGGTGATTGTCTATAGAGTTGTTATCTCACACCATACCTATACTACTCGGTGTCGGTAAACCAGAGCTGTTTTGTTGGTTCAACATTTTTTCAGGTATCTGGGCTCAGGTTCTCATGGTTGGAGTAGGTTTGGTATTGTGGTTAGAGGTTACCAAGATGTCACATAGAGATAGTGTTATCTTGGTATTGTTTTAGTTTTCTATTAGTTTCATTTTTTTCATATTAGTCTTCAGTCTGTTTAGTTTCATATTGTATCTAGATCAGTTGTTAATTTATTTATGATTAGATGTTGATTTTTTCTGTGTGATATTTTTTATTAGTTTAGTTATTTGATCCTGTTTATTGGTTTTAAATCATTCTCAATCAATTTTTATGTCATGACCAACACTAGTTTCCATCCCCTGGGAATTAGGAATGCCCTTAGGGCCATGTTGCAGACCAGATCGAGTGACTAGTTTTGGGTCAAACAAGATTAGTTCTTGAAAAAGTCTCTCTCAATCAATAATCCTTATGGTTAACATAATATATAGCTTAATCCAACCTCCCTATAAATCCTATGATAAACCTTGAGAACCATTGGTTTTCCCCTCAAATTGTATTTTCTTGAGCCATAATGAGCTGTATTCTTGGATATAAACAATAAAATTTCTAGAACAATATAGGAGTTGTATGTCGTCATGAATATCTAAACTAATACTCTATAGGATGATCCTAAATGTAAATAGGGGTATATAATGATAGTGTCTTAGGATGACCCCTTTCCAATTTTTTATATCTTTTTTTTTATATTTTTTGGTTCTTGTTTTGTATTTTTATTTATCATATACATCTTGTCTATATATACTACATTTTTGGACAAGAAACATAGAAAATTATTTTCAATGGAATTTATTTATGAGATTATTTTCTTAAATCACTTTTCTATCATTTGTATTCACTTATAAGTTATTAATTTTAGGGTCTAATAAAATCTTCCAAACTATAAATTTTTTTTAATCAATCAAACCCAACCAATATTAGAAGAAGGAATCATTTTTAAATCATTATAGTTCTTGGATTATCTCTTAATTTTTTTTACTTTTCTATTATAAATTCATTTGACTTTTTATTACCTCATTCTCTCATTTATTTTAAATAGCGAATATATATTTCTATATTAAGTGTGCGGGGGAGATTTCATGAAGAGCATTGACCTTGGTCTTGGAATTATTTTTTTATGAGGAATTTATAACTAGATGGTTTCTTATAAGTAGGTAAATTTTAAACTACTATATAAATAATTAAAAATATTTTGGTGTAATTCATTGGAATTGACCTTTTTTCATTTATTGGTTGAAATATAAAATGATTTATAAATTAAATATTTCATATAATCATAATTTTCTAAAGTATTTGTTGATTAATTGATTAGGTAACATTAATTCCTTGTATGACTATCTATTATTTTGAAATCCCATTGTTATGTTTTATTCTAATACATTTTTTCATATTCATTAATATCACCTATTTTATAAGTGAACTTGATACATGTGCTGTAATTAAAAATTTCACTCTAATCTATTAAGAAATGAAACCATTTCAAAACACATTGAATAATTAATTCTATTTTAGTCAAAATCCTTTTAAAGTTAAACCACATTTATGCTTATCCCTCTTTTAAACACATAGTATCAATGTAATATCTTTATAAGAAGACTAATTTCAAGAAATTTTTCCATACCACCCAAATTATTTTAGTACTACTACTTGATTTTTTTTATTGATATTCATGGGGGATGTTAGTTATACATGGAATTTTAATTTGGTAATTACATGTATGGGAAGATATGAATTTTTCATTGTAAATTAGTTATTTGATTCAAAGTTGATTTTCAATATGATTATATAATTCTTCAATAACTTTTTTGAAGAAAAATTGTAATAACATGGTGTATACTAGATATTTTTTGACTACTCATGTTCAACCCATGATGATGATATGAATATTATAATTAGTTACATGAGGAGATAAAATTCTTTTTGTGTAATGGGTATTACATTTTAACCATGTGAAATTTCTATTAGAGAAAAACATGAAATAAAGAAGTAAAACACAATGAAAAAAGGGAGGAATCAAAATTGTTTTATTTTTCTTTCACGTCCATGATGAATTCTACATAATAAATAATATATGGATGGAATTATATGTATTTAAATGGAAATAAGGATGTTTTTCTTTTAAAATTTAATAGAATACTATTTATTTATTTTTTTAATAATTCATTCTTCTTTTTGAAATTTGACAATTTATTCTTACATTATGTATACAAAATATTCAAGCTTAGTATAATATAAACCTTATAGAAAATTATTATTGATTTTTGTGGTTTATTTATCTAATTTAAAAGTTAATATGGTATGTATTCTTATGAATATAATTTATTTGCTTGAGATTGAGCAGTACTGTAGTTTAAATTTTTTATGATTGTTCGGGGAAAATTTTCCAGAATGGTAAATCACAACATGTGCATTGATATATAATTAAAAATTAAGAACTAATAATATAAGGGAATAAAATTTATATTTTGAATTTAATATTTAATCATTATTGAATACCAATGAGAAATAATTTTGTCAAAATTTAATTATTTTTAGATAATTCTATGTTCTATTGATATTCATGTTTTTTTCTTGGGCAGTTTTTTTGGCTTTGTATTTTTTGGGATTATTTTCATATAGGGAAAAAAATTCAGTTGTTAGAGTCCTTAATAAGTTATAAATATATTTATGTTTTATAGATGTTGTTCAATGATTAATGGACATAATACTTATAAATACAATGAATTTTTTTAAATTTTGAATGATTAGTGTTTGTAAGAATGATTGGATAGTTTCATGAACATGTTAGATGAATTGTAGATATATCATATAAAGAACCAAGTTGGATAAATTAGAAACACCACCCAGGATATAACTCCATAATGTGGAGGTAATCACATAAACCACCAAGAGTCACATGTATAACATAAAAGAGACATACAATATATTTGAATGATTAAAAATAGGTACATATCCATGATATATTAAACCAAACTAAGAAGGATAAACTATAAACAAATAAAACAATGTAAAAAGATAAAAACTTATCTTTATGTGAGATCGCATCACCTTTATCCCAACACAATATAAGGGAAACAATATCCAAGATAATATGTCAATCTACATTACACCCTTCCATTTACCTATATCATACACAACCAAATCTATATATTCCCAACGGCATATACCAGGATTAATAAAAATAACCCATATGATACCACCATTAATCAATTAAATTTTAATTGTTATAAAATGGTAATTTTTAACCTTTAAAACAATTTTATAAATCCATTTCCTTTGAAAATTATTTTTATAAACAATCCTTTGGTTTTATTTTAAAATAATCAATATTCAAATCATTGAGAATATTAGTGTAAACCTGAATGATAACATGGATGGAGGTAATAATAAACATTCATAACTCAAATGATAACCAAGTGATAATATTAAATCATAAAGAACTAAACATAATTGGTCTCTAGTATATTGGAATACGTATGTAGGGCATGAATAAACAATAATCTGAAATAATCATGAATCATATGATATCGAGTCTTACCAAAGTATATCATTATCATAACTGTATCCCGAAGTGGTTTCACACACAATAAGGGTTTCATATTACCTCACCCATGGTTCCCAAAATTTTCCTTTATGCATTGTTTTCATTAAAAATTTAATAAACCATGATAAAATGTTTACCAAACATTTTCACAACCGAATCATCATGGATCCCATTCTTCAAGATCCATTTTCTAACCAAAAAAATAAAAAATCCATTTCATTGAGAATATAGTGTGTTTTTTATAGAAAAACAAATTTAAAAAAATTTCACAAGACACCAATATGTAATTACATAAAACATTCCACATATATATCAAATTAGTTAATTTTTTAAATTAAAATAACGGAATTTACAAAAACACCGACTAAAAAAAGGGACTAGACCATTGTATAGATACAAATTCCAGACAACAAGGTCTTCTTCTAAAAAAATATAATATATAATGTGGTTGAGATCCCAAAGAACCAATTCAAAGATGAAAAATCCATAGATAAAAATGATTACCTTATGTAGATGTTTGAATAAATAGAGATCACTAAAAAATTAACCCTAGAAATTGATTGGAATGAAATTAAAGAAAAAAGGAAGGAGAATAATTAGTTTAATTGAGGGAAATCAGGTAAAAAATGTTCATTATAACCCATCATTATGGTTTAATGTAACTGGGGTGACCACCCCATAAAGATTAATTATTTTTTGGTGTTTTAAAATTCTAAAATAGCTACCACCATATCCTAGAGGCATCTACCATGACTATGGTGAATTTTCCTAGGAGATAGACTATTGGGACTATCTATGACATTGTTCGAAAACCAATTTTGATTCATTATCACAATTCCCTTAAAAAGTTCATCTATATGTCTCTCTATCCATGGTTGATAGGACTACTCCAAATGTGTTCCACCCAACCCCATGGCTAGCCCTGATCATTTTTCCACACGTAGTTTATATAGGTAGATCCCATGCTAATTATTGTTTGGACCTTTATATGTTCAAGTATGTGTTTTATGGATAAAGTAAAAAAAAACATTTTTTAAGTTATCATGAACCTCCAACACTCTTGAAACAAAATTTAACTAACAAAAGGATCAATAATGAAACATACCTATGAACCCAAGGGAATAAAAATTATCACCACTATAAAAATTTCAATCCCCAGATAGTGGTTATGATTTTAGACTCATAAAAATAGAATAAAATTAATAAATAATAAATTATTCCCCCTCTTGTGTCTCATTATTTCCCATATAAACTTCCATAGTAAACATACCAATGAAATTGTTTTACCACATATCACCTTACCCTGGAGATCTATAATATGAACTCCTTGTTCAACGATTGTAGTTTTAGGCTCGAGATAAAATTCATCCCATTCAATCACACATGAATTTTCTGGTTGATACTTACTTAATCGAGAAACATGAAATACATCCTGATTCAATATAATGATAGATATAAATTCTAAATTATCATCCAACTTTCTTTATCATTCAATGACCTCAAAAGTTCCACCAAATATTGGGGCCAACTTACCCTGCTTACCCAAATAAAAATCTCTCAATTGAGTTGAATACCAAAGAAAAACATGATTAACAAACAATAACTACAATACAAATTGATGAAGTCCTATGTAGTATTTTGGAAGACTCTATGTTATCACTAACATATTTCATATCAACTACATATTATCTATCATCTTATGAACAAGACTCTGTCCATCCAAGGAACAATCTCTCAATTCCACCAAACATAAAGTAGATATACATAGTAACACATAAAATTCATCAAAAGGATCCATTTTAATAAAATATAAATAAATATTTTTATCTATAATTTTGACCAATGATATATTCTTTTAACATGGACTACAAAAATAAATCACTCACACTCAGATCATATCCCTAAGAATCAGAATGAATTCTTCAATTATAATATCCATATATGGGTGATTAAAATACTAAAATTCAATAAATTACCCATAACATCATGTAAAACGTTCCAAACCCTACATAGAGATTTGAAATCTCTAAAAAAAATTGTATAAGAAGACACTCTATGGGTCTCTATGATCTCTTAGACATACGAGTGTCTAGTCTTCTCTTCCATCATGATTTATTTGATTGGAAAGAATTGATATAATTTACTAGGCCGTTTAATGATTACCCAAATCTTATCTATCAACAATGTTAGAAAAAATAAGTTTATCTCTAAGAGTCACTTGATTAATAATATGTTAATCAACACAAATCTAGAGGATTTCATATCCTTTATTTACAAAGTGCACTATAAAAACTTAATGTGACATGCTAGGATGAATAAAATTTTTGTCACTAATACCATTGAGATGAACATTAGAAAACCTTCAACTCAGTATGTTCCATATTATAAGATTACCTAGATACAGGTCTCATCCCAGGGAGAAGGTCAAAAATCTCGACATCCCTCTAGGGTGGTAACCTAGATAAATCATTAAGAATAATCATAGGGTACTAATTCACATGAGTAGGAATAGGACCATTAAAGAACTGATCAATGGTGCCTAGAAACAACTCGGATAAAAAAACATTGGATCATCTAGGACTTTGTAAAAATAGGCTCATATCTCCCAAATCTATTATTCTGGTAACCATGAATGTCATGATTAACCAAATAAAATGATAGAAACTGAAATTAATGATGAAAAAATAGAAATGTGATTTAAAAATAATCATCCATTCCATTCCAATGATGAGGTTAATGATATCATGATCAAGAACTATAAAATACCATGTGACCTCAAGTTCAATAATCTTGATATGGCACTCTAAACTTTTGAAACCACATTTATTTCCTCTTCGCATGGGAGTGAAAATATCCATCATGAATGAAATAACCCCATAGTATAATTCCAAGACATAAATAAACATATATAATATTAAAATATGGGATACAACCATATTAAACAAATTTAGGGCTACAAATGATGAGATAAACAATGTACCTCTCACAGTAGCTAGCCCTACTTAAGATTACTATGTTTCATAAAGATACTAGTCCTCACCGACTCCGTAATATTTATTTTATGAATGGGTATCTCCCTTTTCATGGAAATGAGATCCACCATTATTTGTTATGTCAAAATGATCCATATATACTTTTGTAATAGTAGATCCATCTAAACTTCTTTGGGATACTCTTTGAAAAAAATATTAAAGATGACCAAATTTTCCATAATGGTAACAAGTCCTTAGGGCCACTATATAGTAATGATTTGTATGTATAGGTATCCTACATTGATATAAAACCACTTAGTGTTGACCTAAGGAATACCTTTAAACTATTCTTGATTAATCTGAACAAACATACTTTACCTCATTTTCTGGTAGATGAAAAATATTGGCTAAACCTAGATACAAGTTCAGCTTTGTTGACAACCGTCTTTCCAGCTATGTATGCATCATTCATAAATTCTTTATCATCCACCTCATAAAAATTTGTCAGGAATGTGAGGATAAACATTTATCAAATATCAGAGAACAAACCCATCTCAATACTCTAATATTTAAAGTATTCAATAAAATTAATATTAGTTAATGGGTGAACTAACTCAGTGAAACAAGTAGTATATTCCATAAATAAATTCTCCCCTTTATGAAAGGTTCAAAACTCATTAGACATACCCACTAGAAACATCTTTGGATAAAAATATTGATTGAATGGATAGTTAAAGGTGTTCAATGTAAGATCATCAAGAAACTTATCTTCCATGATGGATTCCAAATATTTCATTCCATGTCCTTTAAGAAAATATGTGGATAACCCCACCATTGAGTCTTATGGACACTTCAATAATTGGAATATCCTAGAACATCATTCATGAATCTATTAGTGTTCTTGGGGTCCCATTTCACCATGAATTGTAGGTAGATTATTATTAGAAAATTATAAACCATAATCTATCATCCATCCCTCGATTCCCATACTCATATATCCCAAACATTGGATTATATAGTTAACTAATTTTAACAATGAAGGGTCACTAGAAGATTCACCCATAGAACATGTCTTGCATAATCCTATCTTGAATTCAGAATTTATCTTCAAATAGTCATTATTTTTCAAAAGAAATAGATAACCCCATATTAGAGAAAACATTCAGAATCTACACTAAATCCTTAAAACATAATGAAATTATTGGATCAGCTGATTTAAGAGTAAAAAATAAGACAATAAAAAGTTCATCTGAATAAAACCTAAAATTCTTGTTTATCCAAATAACCAATAACCAATCTCAAATATTGAGGAAAAACACCAGGCTCCCTAAGGTAACTCTGAGACAAATACAAAATGTGAGCTGTCCAAGCACCCATCTATACTCACCACCCAAATTTGGATGTCCCTAGTGCTTATCTACTATAAACCACAAACCAAACCCATTCAATTTCATCACACTTCACCTTTGATACCATTTTATAATGATCCAAATGAGGTTTATATGGCTTGTCATCTTGGATATCTTTCTATAAGGTGGTGGTCAACACAAAAACTACAAAAGTTTCATGTATAATAGAATGGATATAAAAAATATAGGGAATTATGGAAGAAAATGTACATATCTACATGAAATAAAAAACCCCATTACAGAAAAATCATAAAAAACCAATATCAAGGCCAATACCAAAACAACATCTCCCTGTGAACATCTATCACCTTCATCCCAAACCACAATTAAGGGAACAACCATGATAATACACGATGCTACATGATTACCCAACCATTACTTACTTCATACAATACCGTATTTTTATAAAAACAATCATATATAGGGTGTGAAAAAAATTACTATTATAATTACACTATGAATCAGTACAATTTCTATCAACATTCAACTATTAGTTCACGATTTAAAAACAAAAAAATATTATATATCCACTTCCTTTGAAAATAATTTCTATAAATAAATTTTTGTTATCCTTTTAAAATAATCGATATTCAAATTTAATAGAATATGAGTAAAAAAATGCATGACAATATATATGGGAATAATAAAAAACATTTTTAACCTAGAATATAACCAAGTGAGGAGATAAAACATGGTAAATAAATTAAACAAGGGCACAAAAAATAATTGGTGTCTAGACTATAAGAATATATAATTAGTGCCAAAAAATAATAATAATCCATAATAAATTTGGATCCTACTATACGAAGTTGCAACATAGTTTGTGCTATTTACAAACAAATCTGTGAGTGATTCCCCACACCTTATGGTTTTTATATGTCCACACCCAAGGTTCCTAAATTGCTACCATGTGATATTTTTCATCAAAAAATTAATAAAAATTGCTCAAAATTTTAAAAAAACTTTTCAAAGGTGAATCACCACTTATCATTTTCATGAAAATACATTTTAGATTCAAACACTTATTTGAGGTATTTCATCAATAACATGTTATAGAAATTCATTTTTTAAAGAAAATCCCCTTAAAAACTAATTCACCCACCACTAAGATGTAATTTCAGAAAACATTCCTTGCATATTTCAAATCAATTAATTTCATAAATAAAACTAAATGAATTTAAACTAATTTTAGGTAAGTCAAGGAATATAACTATTGTATATAGACACCCACCACACCCATAAGTTCATATTTGAAAAAAGTGATAAAGGGTTCGATATCCCAATGAACCTAGACTAAGATGTGTGTACTCCATATAAAATGGATCTACTTAAGCAGACACTAGAATGAACAAAGACCGCCCAAAAATATCACCAAGACATGCTTGATCTAAAATTAACGTAAAATAAAGTAGAAAATCAAATTAATAGAGGGGTCTTGTCAAAAGAGACATTAAACCCCTTAATAATGAATCTCATAATTATAGTAATTATCCTGGATGATCTGAAAGCTATTCTGGAATTTCAAAATTCTAAAACAATAACTTCAATGGCCATGTGGAATCGACCAAAGTCATGGTGGATTATACCATGAGAAAAACTAAGAGGATTGTCCATTGTGTGTGGTAGAATATAAATCTGTTTTAGACTTACCATGACCACCACCTTGGAATGATGAGGTCCCTCTGGTCTTGGTATACTAAATGACACCCAACACATTCCACCCATGACTACACCTATCAATGGGAATTTTGGCCTTCATCATTCCACACAGGTAGTTCCCAAACTCAAAAAAACTCATTAAATATAGTGTTATATTTCATGTAACATATATTGAGGCCAAAAAACATGTTCAATATATCATGAACTTCTAACACACTTTAAACAATAATTAACACACTCAGGTATCAAATATTATACATAATTGTGGCCCAAAGGGCATCACATACCATTCCATAAAATGTGTAATCATAACATGATGGGGTTTAAGGGAGAGAAAAATATAAGAAACCAAAAAGTGACCATGGAATGAGATAAAGTTATAGACATCAATGAAACTATGTGCGATAAAAAATAACCATAGTTGGAATCAATAAAACTATAAGCCATTATATTCATGCTATAATACCTTTTATATTAATTACTTTGGACGTGTGAGGAAGGGCTATGCCATGCGCAACATCATCTTGAAGAAACACATCTGGAACCAAGCCTATGTATGATTAAATCATACTTATGTTAAGGTATGATGTGTTGTTGAGGAAAAAATTATACAAAAATGTGTATATAATGATTAATTTAGTTTAGCTATAACCTATTAATTGGATATGTGGAAGATGACTCACGGAGCTATGTGAGATTAATTTAACGATTTATTGAATTTGTTTCTCTATGAAGGATGAGGATATTCTATAAATAGATCTCAAGAAAAATATTCCTTGAAGTGGGTGTAGGAGACCATTCTTATAACGAACCGTTTTTTAGAGCGGATAAAATTCGAAGGTTTTTGAACTTTTTCTTTTATCAGCGGGTTGGTTTTAAAACCAAGCTTCGGAACGAGGTCCTAAGGTCTGGAGCCGTTTTAAGTAGTGATATCGGACTATGCGCGGTAGGTTTAACCGTGTGGGTCAGCCGTGCGGGGTACCCTGGGTATCTGATAGCAGGCGCGCGGGCTGCACACGATGTTTCTGACGGTGCAGATAAAACCGTGGGGGTTGCGTGTGTTTTAGTTTTTGTTTAAAATTAAAATAAAGGAAAATAAAAAAAAAATTAAAAACCTAAACTAAACACCTCCCTCACCCTCACTCAACCCGCGACGCACCCCCTCCCTTCTCCCTCGCGAGCCGCGCGCGACCCCCCCCCCCCCCCTCCACGGCGCCGCCTCCTTCCCCGTTCTTCCTAGGTTTTCTTCTCGGCTTCTCTCCGAATCATTAAGGTAATCACTTATCTCCCTTCTCCTCCCTATTTCCGGCTTGATTTTGACCGAATCGGCGCCCGGTGAGGTATGACCGAACCCTAGGGCTTAGAGGTGATCCGGTTTTTTGTCTTGCTCTTGTTCTAGGTCGGCGCGGAAGGTTCATTGGGACTCCTTGGTGCGCGTTCCGGCAACCGTCGCCGAAGGCGAAGCGGTTCGGGTGGTTTTGGATTGTTAGAATGGTTTCGGGGTGAGGTTTTCACCTTTCCCTTTGTTTTGCACTTGTTAAATTTGGGGCTTTTGATGTTTATGAGCCCCGAGTTGATGTTGGCAGTGCGTTGAGCTCGCGTTGTGGGTTCACCTTCGTTTAGGTTTGTCGCCAACACCTGAGGTAAGGGTTTATTATTTCTGGTTGGTTTTGCCTGGCCTAAATTGGTTTATCTTTGTGTGCTAAGGTTCGTAGTGGTTGTCTTATAGTGCGTTGGAGGTTTCGGTATGATTTCGGGTTGCCGGAGTTTAGGCGACTCACCTGCGCAGGCATAGGTACGTATTTATATGTACGTGGGTTCCACCGGCGTGCGTATATTTGTCCATGGCGGCGAATATACACACGTACGGGGCTAGTTGTCCCCATTACATATATAAAAAGTGAATGTGCGGGTGAGTGGAGACATGCTTATGTGTATAAGCATATATGTAAGGATCCTCTTGTGCACGCTCATGGCCATGCAGAGCGTGTGCATAGGGGCTAGGTGTCCTTATACATATGTGAAATCACATATGCCTCGTGGGGGAGCATCTGCGACAGCTTTAGTTAGAAAGCGCCAAGAGCCGGAGTGGACGGATGGATCCACCTTGAGGTAGGGTCCCTCTCCTTGCCCTTTTAAATTTAAGTAACGAAATAGTGAGTTTAATATTGCACTTCGCATTTTAATTATGCAAGTTTAGTTCCGATTAAATGCTTCTGTGCAAATCCTGTGAATTTCAGGAATAAGATAAAAGAGTTTGTTTGGTCACTAAACTAACGATTTAATAATAAAACCCCTCTTTCGAGGTGTGCTTCCTTCAATCTAAAAATGTAGCAATAGAATTTCATGATTGCCTTTCCTATTGTTTGGATTCTTAACTTTGTTAAGTATTGAATGATTTTTAAAGTAAATGCTAAATATCACTAAATGAACTGTTTGATAAAGTAATGACATGTTTTCTAATAAAACTCCTCCAATTGAGGTGAGCTGCCTTCAAAATAAACGTGTAGTAGTAGATTTCTTTTTTTGTGATGCTTGATTAAAAGTATTATGACACTTTATGCTTGACATTATACTTGATCAATGACATGCTTGTACTTGTACCATTTAATGTCATTAATCACCTAACATAGAGGCATGTTGGTGCCATATGATTTTGTTTACCTTCTATTGCTCGTGGAAGTTCCAGAATGTTGAACAAGGATAGTTAATTATGAGAATTGATTATAAAAAGTTGAGATCTGATTTGGATAACTAAATGTGAAGAATTAATCATGAAATGATAATTGTGTCGATTGATTAATTAAGTGATAAATGAATGAGATTTTGGGTCCTAGACATGGCGTTCTAGATCGACTTAAAATCTGGGTTTGGACATGGCGTTCCTCCCCAATGGTTATCCAAGCTTGTGATATAGGGTGTTAGACATGACGATCTACACTGAATGAGATTTTGGGTCCTAGACATGGCGTTCTAGATCGACTTAAAATTTGGGTTTTTGGACATGGCGTTCCTTCCCAATGGTTATCCAAGCTTGTGATATATAGGGTGTTATACATGGCGATCTACACCGAACGATTATCGAGGTGTTAGACATGGTGATCTACACCAAATGTGATTCGAGGTGTTACACATGGCGATCTACACCAAATGTGAAACGGGGTGTTAGATATGGCGATCTACACCGAACGAATGATAATAATGATTTATGAAAAGAATGAGAGATTTGGGTAAAACCTGAGTGAATTGTGATCAAATAAAGAAAGGTAAGAATGAGGGGATTTCCAGTCTGAGTTGAAATGATAAGTGAATAAATAGAGTAAGTGAGAAAAATGATAAGAAGTGTTTTTATGCTTGAACCAAATTTACTAGTGTTGTTTTAAACAGGTTCTCATCCCGGATATGGGCCGAAGGAGGTAGTACCGCCAGGTGTCCTTTCTGGAACATGGACGGGCGTTTATTGTTTGCATTGTGTCGTTATTGTTCGAAAATACCTACACTTTGTTTAGTTATATTTTCATGGTCTAGAGTGGGCTAGACCCCGGTGGTTTCGGCCTAATGAGATATATATCTCACACCCCACTCGTGCTGCCATTGCACTGGGGTACCTGAGTAGATTCCATTTGGTTGCAGGACCTTGTTGTTGCTGTTTCTTGTACTTGGAGTTAGGAGCAAAGGACCAAGTTGGGGCTTGGGATGCTCATGGAGATCGCCCTCGGGGCATGAGACTTTTATTCATTTACTTCTGCATTGATGTGTGAGTATGTCGCGTGATTTAATGCTTCCATTGTATCATTACCATGTCATTAATGCATCTCTTATATAAACTTCCCTTCACCAATTTTATTCAAACCTTATAAATGGAAAAAAAAAATTCCGCTTCTTTCTTATTATTATTTACACTACTTACGTTGCTGTATTTTTGGTCCCTTTGATCCACTTTGATAAGAGGGTATAGTCTCCCCCCTGACTTACCTTACACCCTCGCCGCTTGTTGGCAACCTCTGGCGTAAGGGGAGACGCGCTTGAGGCCATGTCTCGGGCCGGCTCAGGTGACCTAGGTGTCCGGTTTAGGATCGAACTGGGTTGGTCCGTGACAAAATGGTATCAGAGGAGGTTTCTTTATTTTAATTGTTTTACTGTTTTGGGATTGGTAGACAAGATATTTGGAATGTGTCGGCGCTTGGGTAATAGCCGTGTCTGGGACTGATCACCCCACGTACGGTAAATGACCAAGTGGCCAGGGCTGGGAATTGATGTTCATGTTGTTTGCTGTTACAATTGATGTGATTTCACCTTGGGTGAATGTTGTACTTTACACTGCTTATTTGTTTATGAAGAGGTTTTGAAAATTTTTCTTGGCCCAATATGGCCAGGAAATTGCATTGCATGCATCATATTAGACACTTATAGATTCACATGTCAGGCATATGTGCCATGCCATGTAGTTGCATTAGTAGGATGCCTGCTGATTTTGATTGTGTGCCTTGGAAATATGTCATGTCTGGATTTATTTAGCACGTCTCTTTAGAAATAAAGTTTCGGTGATAATTAAAATGTTTGAGTTATAACATGTCATGTTTTCTATCTTGCTTGTGTGTCATGCTCTGTGTTATAGCATGTTTTAGTGATTTCAGCTTGTTAGCTTGTTGCCTTGTGTTAGCTGTTTCTAGTGGCTTGTTAGCTTGCTAGTAAAAGCTTGGTTGCTTTGGCTGAATTTGTTGGTTGCGATTACGATGGATCCAGTTTTCCATTGTAAGGTGTATGGGCGCCTTATCGATTGGTAGGTGGCCACCCATGTGATTGAACCTTGTTAGACCATAGTGTGTTTGAAAATGATTATTAATGTAAAATTATTGCGTTTTGATTGAGATAGTTTGGTGTCCTTTTAAACATGCTCAACTAGACCCAAGGAGGTCAGTTGGGGCACGTCCTTATGGAATGAACTGATATGTGATTGCTTTTAAAGAACCCGAATTGAATAAATGGGACCCTCGGGGTCGCCTCTTTGTTAAAAAGGAATTTAGATGCTAAATTACCTGTTTATGCTTGGATAACATTATGTGTTAAATTTTTAAAGAGGAAGTTGGTTATAGCTTTTCTGTTTTTCCATGGGGCGTTGTTTGAAAACCAAGTAATTAGTTTTGAAATAGTAATTGTGGGTTGATTAAAATTCTTTAAATTTTTTAAAGGTTGAAAAGAAGTAATTATGTGGATAAAACGGAAAGGGGTTTTTGAGCCTAGTAATCCTTGTTTTGCGTGACCAAGAGTTAGGGTTGACGTGTGTGCTTCGTAATGGACTAGCTCGTGCTAGGTAGTACCCTTAGAGCTTGAGTTGCCTTGTTTTCGGTGTGAGCTTATGATGTAGTGATCGTAGTTCGAGGAACGTCACCCGTGTGTTAAAATGTTTCAAAAATAGAGTGCCGGTGAGCGGCTAGTTCTTGCGACGACATGGACACTCCTAAGGTGGGTAGTGTCGCATGAGTTTCTTTTTTCATGTCGGTGCTTGCTTGGCAGCACGACTTTGATAAGGTTGGCGGTATACACAACACTTTAGAAACTCTATTAGTGCGGGGAGAGTTTCAGTGGTTAAGCTTGGACGTATATGAATGCCTCGGGCGGTATAGGCATCAGAGTTGGTCCGAATGATCTTCTTAGCGACCTTGGTTTAATCTTAGTGTACTCTTCTGGATGAGACGGGCATGTCCCCCATCTTGACGTCATCTTGGATACACTAAGATAGTGTCGGTTATACGCCGTGCTAAAGTTTAAATGTTGTTGGTTTGTTTCGTAATCTCTCTCTGGTTGTGTGTGGGATGCACGGTTTCTTGGAGTTACGCTTCGTGCTGAGGAACGATAGCTTTATAATAGTCTTGAGATGGCTTGACTTGCGAATGTCACCAAAGGTCGTGTAAGGACTTCGGTGCACGCGTAGTTGATAACGGAACAGTTTTAAAAGCATGTCGTCGGTTTAAGGGCGAGTGTGAATCTTGGGGCGGCGATGTCTTTCGAGGAAATCTTGCGTGACCAATTTTAGTTGGTCGATCGTGATTCAACCGTTTTCTTGGGTTGAGGTCCCTATAATGGCCCCAGATGTAAGCTCTTCTTTGATGTTTCAGTTGTAACTTGAGCGTTGGCTCGAGTTGTAAAGGCTTAAGTGCAGCCTTCTTAGAAAATTCTTAAATGTGCTTTGGGCATTGGAAACGCAATACGACCGGTTGAATGAAACTTCACGACCCTTGTGAGTCGGGTGATGGTTTCGTTGTTTTCCGAAGGCTTCTCGGGGACGAGAAGTTTTTTTTGGTGGGTAGTTTGTAACGAACCGTTTTTTTAGAGCGGATAAAATTCGAAGGTTTTTGAACTTTCTCTTTTATCAGCGGGTCGGTTTTAAAACCGAGCTTTGGAATGAGGTCCTGAGGTCTGGAGCTGTTTTAAGCGGTGATATCGAACTGCGCGTGGTAGGTTTAACCGTGCGGGTCAGCCGTGCGGGGTACCCCTGGTATCTGATAGCAGGCGTGCGGGCTGCACACAGTGTTTCTGACGGTGCGGATAAAACCGTGCAGGTTGCGTGTGTTTTAGTTTTTGTTTAAAATTAAAATAAAAGAAAATAAATAAAAAAAAATTAAAAACCTAAACTAAACACCTCCCTCACCCTCACTCAACCCGCGACGCACCCCCTCCCTTCTCCCTCGCGAGCCGCGCGCGACCGCCCCCCCCTCCACGACGCCGCCTCCTTCCCCGTTCTTCCAGGTTTTTCTTCTCGGCTTCTCTCTGAATCATCAAGGTAATAACTTCTCTCCCTTATCCTCCCAGTTTCCGGCTTCATTTTGACCTAATCGGCACCCGGTGAGGTACGGCCGAACCCTAGGGCTTAGAGGTGATCCGGTTTTTCGTCTTTCTCTTGTTCTAGGTCGGCGCGGAAGGTTCGTTGGGACTCCTTGGCACGCGTTCCGACAACCGCCGTCGAAGGCGAAGCGGTTCGGGTGGTTTCGGATTGTCGGAATGGTTTCAGGGTGAGGTTTTCACCTTTCCCTTTGTTTTTCACTGGTTAAATTTGGGGTTTTTGATGTTTATGAGCCCCGAGTTGATGTTGGCAGTGCGTTGAGCTCGCGGTGTGGGTTCGCCTTCGTTTTGGTTTGTCACCAACACCCGAGGTAAGGGTTTATTATTTCTGGTTGGTTTTGGCTGGCCTAAATTGGTTTATCTTTGTGTCATAAGGTTCGTAGTGGTTGTCTTATAGTGTGTTGCAGGTTTCGGTATGATTTCGGGTTGCCGGAGTTTAGGCGACTCACCTGCGCTGGCATAGGTACGTATTTATATGTATGTGGGTTCCCCCGGCATGCGTATATTTGTCCATGGCAGCGAATATACACACGTACAGGGCTAGTTGTCCCCATTACATATATAAAAAGTGCCTGTGCGGGTGAGTGGAGACAGGCTTATGTGTATAAGCATATATATAAGGATCCTCTTGCGCACGCTCATGGCCATGCAGAGCGTGTACATAGGGGCTAGGTGTCCTTATACTTATGTGAAATCACATATGCCTCGTGGGGGAGCAGCTGCGACAGCTTTAGTTAGAAAGCGCCGAAATCCGGAGTGGACGGATGGATCCACCTTGAGGTAGGGTCCCTCTCCTTGCCATTTTAAATTTAATTAAAGTAATAGTCAGTTTAACATTGCACTTCACATTTTAATTATGCAAGTTTAGTTCTGATTAAATGCTTCTGTGCAAATCGTGTGAATTGCAGGAATAAGATAAAAGAGTTTGTTTGGTCACTAAACTAACAATTTAATAATAAAACCCCTCTTTCGAGGTGCGCTGCCTTCAATCTAAAAATGTAGCAATAGAATTTCATGATTGCCTTTCCTATTGTTTGGCTTCTTAACTTTGTTAAGTGTTGAATGAGTTTTAAAGTAAATGCTAAATATCACTAAATGAACTATTTGATAAAGTAATGAAATGTTTTCTAATAAAACTCCTCCAATGGAGGTGAGCTGCCTTCAAAATAAACGTGTAGTAGTAGATTTCTTTTTTTGTGATTGCTTGCTTAAAAGTCTTATGACACTTTATGCTTGACATTATAATTGATCAATGACATGCTTGTACTTGTACCATTTAATGTCATTAATCACCTAACATAGAGGCATGTTGGTGCCATATGCTTTTGTTTACCTTCTATTGCTCGTGCAAGTTCCAGAATGTTGAACAAGGATAGTTAATTATGAGAATTGATTATAAAAAGTTGAGATCTTATTTGGATAACTAAATGTGAAGAATTAATCATGAAATGATAATTGTGTGGATTGATTAATTAAGTGATAAATGAATGAGATTTTGGGTCCTAGACATGGCGTTCTAGATCGACTTAAAATATGGGTTTGGAAATGGCGTTCCTCCCCAATGGTTATCCAAGCTTGTGATATAGGGTGTTAGACATGACGATCTACACTGAATGAGATTTTGGGTCCTAGACATGGTGTTCTAGATCGACTTAAAATTTGGGTTTTTGGACATGGCGTTCCTTCCCAATGGTTATCCAAGCTTGTGATATACGGGGTGTTAGACATGGCGATCTACACCGAACGATTATCGAGGTGTTAGACATGGCGATCTACACCAAATGTGATTCGAGGTGTTAGACATGGCGATCTACACCAAATGTGATACGGGGTGTTAGATATGGCGATCTACACCGATCAAATGATAATAATGATTTATGAAAAGAATGAGAGATGTGGGTAAAACCCGAGTGAATTGTGATCAAATAAAGAAAGGTAAGAATGAGGGGATTTCCAGTCTGAGTTGAAAGGATAAGTGAATTAATAGAGTAAGTGAGAAAAATGATAAGAAGTGTTTTTATGCTTGAACCAAATTTACTAGTGTTGTTTTAAACAGGTTCTCATCCCGGCTATGGGCCGAAGCAGGTAGTGCTGCCAGGTGTCCTTTCTGGAACCTAGATGGGCGTTTATTGTTTGCATTGTGTCGTTATTGTTCGAAAATACCAGCACTTTGTTTAATTATATTTTCATGGTCTAGAGTGGGCTAGACCCCGATGGTTCCGGCCTACTGAGATATATATCTCACACCCTACTCGGGCCACCATTGCACTGGGGTACCCGAGTAGATTCCATTTGGTTGCAGGACCTTGTTGTTGATGTTTCTTGTACTTAGAGTTAGGAGCAAAGGACCGAGTTGGGGCTCGGGATGCTCATGGAGATCACCCTCGGGGCTTGAGACTTTTGTTCATTTAATTCTGCATTGATGTGTGAGTATGTCGGGTGATTTAATGCTTCCATTGTATCATTACCATGTCATGCATGCATCTCTTATATAAACTACCGTTCGCCAATTTTATTCAAACCTTATAAATGGAAAAAATGTTTTCCACTGCTTTCTTATTATTATTTACACTACTTACGTTGCTGTATTTTTGGTCCCTTTTCTCCACTTTGATAAGAGGGTATAGTCTCCCCCCTGACTTACCTTACACCCTCGCCGCTTGTCGGCAACCTCTGGCGTAAGGGGAGACGCGCTTGAGGCCATGTCGCGGGCCGGCTCAGGTGACCCAGGTGTCCGGTTTAGGATCGACCTGGGTTGGTCCGTGACAATTCCATGGTTGAATCTATCATTTGAATTATAGCATGATATGAGTTCTTTTCAAATTTTCTAGAATTTCATATGAAAATTTTTGGATGATTAAAATTTTAAAAAGTGTAGGTAAAGAAACCACACCAAAATGGTTCTTTATATACAATGATAGATCTATCTAGGAAGAATAAATTGTAGTTTTTTCTATGTTTTATATTAGTTCACTCCGTGATCACTACAATTGGTCCATGATTTTTATTTTGTTAATAAATAATATTTGATAAAAAAATTAAGGATCTTTAAAGTTTTTGGGTGTATTAAAGAAGTGGGCGGGGCTATTTCCCAATAGAATATGAATTGATTTCTTCAGATTGATCAATAGAATATGACATACACAATCCCAAAAATTTATATTGAGAAGATATTTTCATATATAATTTTTAATTCATATATATAAATTATTAATATTTTTTCATCTAATTCATTATTAATTTTAAATTGGTAGAAAAATATTATCATACCTTCATTATGTCAAATCATCAAAGTATACAATTTCTCTAGTGGTATCCACACATGATCCACCTTCCTCAAAACAACACTATTGGAATTTCATGTTCTAGAAAAGATGATTCAAAATTATTGTACTTTTCACTATTGATTGTGGAATTTATCCCTTATAGACTTTAGGGACTTCTTCTAGTACACTAGGTCCTGATAAAGAGGATAAATATTTTTGATCTCTACTCTTAAGGGTGTTATAGAGAACAAAGTATATTCAGACTTGAGATATGTCTCTAAAGAGAAATTTTATGCATAAAAAGTCATTAAACCTTGAAATGATATAAATTTGGTAATATACATAGGATAAATCATTAGTTATTATAAAAAATCCCTTAAAAAATCTATTAATTTGAAATAAACCAGACATAAAATAATAAAATTATTATTATTATTATTATTACTATTATTTTTTTCTTATCTCTGATAAACTCACAGATAATTAAATTACCATTTATCAAATAAATAACTAACATTTTTTAATTTTATTTTATTATATCATTTTAATCAATACCCTTATATCATATAATAAATCCTCATTGCAATTTGGCAAACATTGGATAAAAACCATTCAATTGAATAAATCATTTTTTTCATTTTTATTAATTTAATAAAAAATATCATATCCACTGACTATGGAATAAATATTTTTTCAATATCCAACTAACATATATATTCTTTCTATTAACTAGTTATTGAATCATTATGATCAACATTACATGAATAATTATTATTCCATGAATAATGAGAATAATATATTAATTATATATAATTCAAATAAAATTTTACTAGGTTTTTATATAAACTTAATGGGTGACACTATAGGCCTCTTTTTTGTAGTATTTGGCTAAATGGATTAATTCCAATGTTAGTGTCTAGAAACATGTTAAATACCCCATACAAAAAATTAAATATCACAATGATGAAAACCTCCTAAAAATGATCAATGTGTAATATAATCCCTTTAGATAGAAATATGATTAAATTTTTTTACCAATTATATCAACATTTATTCTTCTAATTTATTTATTTGAATTCATAAAATAATCTTATTGATGGGTCACCAAAGCCATGGATTTATTATCTATTTATATTCCAATCAATGAGACACTTATATCAACTTCTATAAGGATTAATGAGATGAAATTCTATCTTTATATATTATTTATTTCTATATATCCTTTGACACACACAATGTATACTAATTCTCTATGATCATAAGAAATTATTTTTTTAAAATAAATTTATTTAAAAAAATCAGGATATTTATTAATGACAAACTCAATTATAAGGATCATTACACACATCCACATTTAATAATATATCATGGCGTGAAATCTTATTGAATTCCTACAGGTGGGTATATTCTCATTAACTCCTATATTAAATATTAACGTCTGAAAGAATCATGTTAAGAAATATCACTATATTATAACCCCCCCCCCCACACCTGATACCTTTCATCATTTTTGGTCCTTTAATGTATATGTCATCTAGATATAGAACATGTGTTATAGAATCTATTCTTTGATCTTGAGAGGACTCATCAAAAGAGGGAACTAATATGTCGTTTTGATGAGTCAATTAATATAATCAAATTATCACATTGCTGTTATGTTTAAGAAAAATCAGCATTCTATAATATACTAATTAATATTCTGATCATAAAACATTTTGATTTTTGAAATTAAAAATCCAATTAGTTTTAGGATACGAAATCCAATGGGCTCCCACTTTCACTTGATCTAACTGCTAATTAAACTGGATAACCACACATAATGGTTGTTATTATATGAATATTTATCCATATAAAATTGTCTAACCATGTTCTCTTATGGATTATTTCTCCTTTTCAATATTTAGTAATGAATATCTAATTATTGCAGCCTTAGCCTCTTAGGAATGTCCCTAAAGATGTTATTTCCCCAAGTATTAAACTTTTTTCCTTTGTTAAACAATTATAAATTATCTAATACCTTCATAAAATTTTATCATAATGATGAAAAATTACTATCTTGGTATACTCCAGTAATATGAAAAAATCATTCTTAGAACATATTTATTAAGCGACATCAGAAGCCATACCATAATTTGTATTTACAGATATAGAAACCACTAGATATAATAAGTGTATTTTCCATTATCCCCATTGTGACCCAAGATCAATGTGATATAAGTGAATACTAATTTGATTTCCCCTAGGAAATTTGTTTTCTTATTTATCAATTTACTAGGAGATCATCCATTTATACTTTCTCAATTATTTTTAGATTGATTGGACTGTCTTCTGATGTAGTTTTTGTGGTTTTATTTGATATCCACCCTCTATGCACAATTCATAAGAACAATAAAATATTACTAAATGTCATATATTATCATAAGACATATTTCCCAAAACATAATTATATATAATTATATTCATCATATGCATTTGACTCTATGATTTCACACATCAAATATAATATATTTCAGGCCATGTGTCATAGATAATAGTTAGGATTATGAATTGTTTTAACTTGTTTACTTTTTAATAATTTATCAACACATGTATTATTAAAATATTTAGTAATAACATAGATAAATGTATATAAATATACTTTTCTATAACTTTATTCTTAAATTATGTCATTCTTTACGAAATTCATTCATGAATCTTATAATACTAAACAACTATTTATAAATAGGTTTTTAACATATATTTTTTGGAAAAAAATCAATCATACTATCTATTCATATACACATGACACTCCTTTGTTCCAAATAAATGTTCTATGATCAACATGATTGCTTGTATCAAAAAATGGATTTATTAAACTTATATATATTATCTAATTTACATGGATTCACCATCCATTTTTGTCAGGACACAAAGAAATATTTCATAAGGTTTCCTTGAAAGGATATTTCTTTAAAATATAATAACTGAATATGAAGATCATGGAAATGTTTTTATGACTTATATAATTCAAATGAATTTTTCATGATAATTAGTGGGGAGGATTTTCATAGATTTTTTCCTGATTCGACAAAACTTTTGATAATCATACATTCCTTATTTTACAATGATTTACCTTCCATGTCTTAGTTTCTATTGACTAACCATGAAATACATTATATAATTTGGAGAAACTCATCGAAATACGTAACTGTATTTTTATACATGGAATCCATCCTGAAATTTTAATAAACATTCTAATCATAACATATTTTCATTTCTTTTATTTTTATTTCATTGTTATATTCTCACATAATAATATACCGCCAGATTTAGTAAATATAAAACACCACTTCGTTTTACATTTATTATGGTGTGTGGGTTTCTAGAATAATTAATCCCACTAAAACTATTGGAATCAAGTGATATTATGCAAAATCATATGAATCCAAAGAATAAAACACATTGATATCTATATTTCTCCCAGAATATCAAAAGATATATGAATCCCTATTATAGAAATATACAATATTATGACTAATAACTTTATATCATGGGATTTTAATATCCTATGTATCTATATGATAATTAAATTTAATTCAGTTTTTGTTTTCCCTAATGTATATTTGCAACAGAGATTTATTTAACATAAAATTCCCATCAAACACCAAAGACTATAACATAATGGATTCCCATCATATGATAACATATATGATATATATTAGGCTTATTTTATGTCATTTCACTCTTATTTGTGTAATGTATCTTAGAAGAAATCATGAAAGAATCTTAATACATATAAGACTCTTTATCAATTATTTTAATAACCTGTTATTTCACTATAATTTGCATAAATAAACAATGTGTTTGGTGGATTTCTCTATAGATAACACTAAAATAAAATGAGTTGGGGATATGATAAAACTTTCAAAACTTATACATTAAATTGGAATGTGTGAATACGAGTTACTATATTATGAAATTTAATTATATGGAATATAATGGTCACTCTTAATCCAAATTAAATTCAATTAATATTTTTAAAAAACAACTAAGATCATTTTATGCATGAAAATGTATTTTTATATCAATTTACTTTTTTATGATAATAATTTATAATTCAAGAAAATTTTCATTAATTGATTATAAAATTAATAATTTTTTAATTAATAAATTTTATTAAATTTTATTAATAATAGTTATTATTCTATAAAGTCATTTCCCTAATAAAAAATATTTTACACCATATTTTCTGATTTTAATTACAAATTATATTTAAAAACATTAAAACTTATATTTTATAAATTGAAAATATATTTTGGAACCAAAATAACAATAGTACATTATGATAAATATTTGGTATTTTTCAAGATATGTTGATATTGGGGAGAATAGTACAATATACCATTTTTAATTTTTTTTGTCTTTTATGGAATTATTAATATGTAAGTACGATTTGGAAATTTATGAAATCGTTTTATTGATATGAAAAATTTTATTGAAGTGAATTTATTGTTTTTTAAAAAAAATATTGGTTTCAATTTACAAAACCATATTTGACATTATAAAACCTAAGTAATATTTTCAAAAAACTATTTTAATACAATTTACAACTATTATTTTAAAATTATTTTTTATCAATTAAATAAATTTAATAATATATATATATATATATAATGAATAATAATTTTGGAATTATTTGATCAAAATTATGTCATAAATATCATTTTTTATGTATAAATGACATATTACTTAGGTAAAAAGTAGTTATTGTGGTAAAAACCAAAATAGTAAAAATGAGTAGCCTAAAAGGTAAAGGGCATAGCATAATAATAAAATGTTTTAAATTTATTTTTTGCTGTGTTTGTGTTCCCCTCTCTAAAATTAATTAATTTTAGATCCACTTTTCTTGAGAGATACATGCCATTACTGTAATGTTTTGTGTATTTTAAAAACCTTCAAACCCATTTCACTTATAAAAGGGGATCTCCTCTCCTCACATACCCTCAAAACACAACCCCATTATTTTGGGAAAAAATATTACCCAAAATATACTCCAATTTCCTATACACCATCAATATTTTTTTCTATTTGAAAACACCATCCCTTAAGAGATAACCCCTTTTGCAAAGGCAATAATCCTAGAGTTGAGATATAAATTTCTAACCTCCCATTTCTCATTTCTATTACTATATATAAACTTATTCTTAATAAAAATTCATTACATTATATTAAAATGATTAAATAAATGTCATTTTTATTCTATTATTTGGTAATAAATTTTGTATAAAATTAACAACCATTCTCTTTTTCATTATATAAAATGTAAAATTGAATCATTTATATGTGCGGACTACCAACTCCATGATGTAATGTGTTCATTTTACTTATTTGATTAAAATGTATGGTTTATAAAAGTAATTTAATATATAATTATGATATCTAAATCTTATTTAATATTATAAAATGATAATCCATGTTAGTCATCACTCCTATTTAAAGGAAAATGATAGCATCATCCATGTATGTGTGAGGAATACCTCTTACATGGGACAATGTGTTCTATTTTTCATTACTACCATTGGAGGATGGTTCTATTGTTGGGTTTAAATAAAAATATATATTTTTTAAGAATTAATTTAGGTTATGTTAGGGAAAATTATAGATTCTATTAATGATATGACCAATAAATGATCTTCATAAATTCAACCATTCAAAATAAAAATATAAAGAGGAAAACAATGTCTTTTTTCCATGTAATAGATTTATATGAATTGTATTCATATTATACTTCTATATAATTAATTTACATATCAGAATAATTAACACGATGTAGGATTCATATGATACGTTTATAATAATCCTTAAACTATACCATATAATAATCACCAATTAATCATGTTATGTTCACGCTTTAGACAGTTTAACCAACAATATAAACAATGCTTTGAATTTATATCATGTATGACTATGGTAACTTAATATATTTTATAATATGATATAAATATGTAAATATTTTTTTTTTTCATTTTATAAAATTTATTTCAATGCTTAAATCATTAATTAAGAAAACCCATTCACTAGTTAAGAATCATTGAAATATTCATGTTATCAATTTCAGATTCAAGGATAATGAATGAAACACTCATGATGTGAAGTTAAAATGTAAAATATAATTATATCTTACCCCATAATATAACATGAATGAAATGTGAATGGTGAATCTTGGATAGAGAATGAATTATAACACTACTCTTATAAAACTAATATCTAACGATCAAGATTACTTAAAAAAGATATTAAAAATATGTAAAAATAAACTTTTATAGAATGGTTTTAAATTAGGTGTATGAATGGTTATATTTATGAATAATTTTATTCAATAACTATTTAATAATAAAAAGTCTATAATTCTATATTTTTCGTGAATGTGTAGAATGAATAAAGACCAAGTTATGTGTTTTTTATCTCAAATCCCTTTTTTGAGACATGTTTTGTATTATACACATAGTTTCATTTATAAGGTTTATATAATTTTTATTTTATATATTTCGTCATGAATTATCTTTTAATCATGTTATTTGAAGTATAATAACATTCCATCCCTTTTAATGGGTTTAATATTAAAATGTTACCTATTCTGTAAGAATTCTTAGTCTCAAATTTTAAATTGCTTAAGACATATTGATGTTAAACACCATGTTTTTATTTTTATGGTGAATTTAATACCCTTGTATGTATCTCTATCATATAATTTTTTTATATTCATGGGAATCTTTATGCCAATTTAGTTCCATATCTTCAAAATTCACTTGACTCAATGTTTACCTTAGTTGTAAGGATGTTTTGGTAACTAGAATTTAATTCATTGAGTTATGAAAAATTCATCAACATAATTAACAGAATTTGGGTAACTTATACCCATTTATTGAATTATGTCATATTATAATTATTTTCGTGGAAAAAAGGAACTATTAATTCAAATATTCTTACTTGGTTAATTTCTATCTCACAAAAGTAAAACATTATTAGTAATACTCCTCAATCTCTTAAATGTATATTTCTTTAAAATAAATTCTTTAACTTACCACTAATTTTCTCCATTAATTTTTAAAATCCATGCATGTATCAAGTTATATTAACTTCATAGTTTTAACAACCCAAACATTTTTAAATATCTTTCCCTTTATGATTGAATTAAATGTTGTATAATGTATTAGAGTTATAGAAAACACAAAAAATTACTTTGTTTTATTATATCATATAATATTTAAATTAACTATAATCATCATAACTACTGACGATATATTCATATAATAGTGATCATTTGATTAGTAAAAATATAGTGTTTTGATAAATCCAATTGACACAGAAAAAGGAAGTGATTGCCTTGACCTGTAGTATTGTAGCACATAAATCCAATTTATCATAGATTACCGGTAAGATAGAATCACTTGGATTTTACAATGACCAAACTAAAGATGAGATCCAATAACTAAAACACAATTTAAACTATTTATGAGATAATTTCAGGCTCATTGAGATCATGACCTAAATCATTTATGTCAAACCACCCCATAAAATTATACCGACCATGAAACTTACCCTTAAGAAAGTCTCTTGTGAACTAAAGGGATATATGTCAAGACCCTAATAATTTAAATATATAAATTTTATATTTAATTTAATAATGGTTATATTTACTTCTTATTATTTTAACTTTTTAAATGATTTTTTATTTTCATTTGATAAAAAAAATTATTTTTGGGTAATGTGTAATTTCAATTAAGACATTCCTTTTTATGAATTAATGTATTTCTAAAATAAATTTTATTAAAATAAAATAATATTATTAAATAATATATATTAATTATAGTTTCTAATATAAATTTACGATGTAAAAAAATTACAAGGGTTCAAAAATGGTTATTGTTAAAAAACACATAATTTCTCAATAAAGGTAAATTATTTTTTTAAAATATAATTATATTATATTTAGATAATTATTTTAATAAAAAAATTATTGTTTTTTAATAAAAATTTTGAAATTATCCAATGATTATTTTTATACTTTTCTGAGAAAATGTAATTTTCCGGTAAAAGTAAAATATGGTGTAAATATATAGTGTGTATTATGATATCACAATGACAAAAAGGTGATGTAAAAATTATATCAAGATTGTACACAACCAAATATATGTTTTTCATTTAAAATAATATGTCTTTGTTGATATTCTATTAATTTTATAAAACCTTTATAAATTCTCCTAAAGTAGAATTATATTTTAAGGTTTTAAAATAATTATTTATGAGCATGACACACTTCCAAATCATGAAGGATAATATTTTAATAATTTATACATTTTTCTTATAAAATAATTATAACCACTACATTTTATTAGAAACCATTTTCAAAAAACAAGGGAAGGTTTTTGTTTTTGATTACATTATTTTATAGTTTCCAAAACCTATGTTTGAGAAATAATAATGATCTACCCTATATATTACTATATAAACCCACCCTTTATCCCATTTCTATTAACTTAAAAACATTTCATCACATATTTAGTCTTATATCCCCTCTATATAGTTCTCAAAAAGTATCCCCAAACTCTCAAAAAAACTCCTCCCAAGCTTTTGGAATCAACCCCTCATGGCAAGGGACATATATCCCTTATTTTCAATACAAGCACGTTACTTGTATTTATCCTTTTAAATATAATTTGGTAATGTTTTAATGACCTTATAAATATCCCCCTAATGTATAACAGATTTCTTAATAATGAGATATTATTTATCCCATATAATTATATCATTTACCTAAGTTCTTACAATGGTCAAATTTTATAAGGGGTTATTTCATTCTCAACATTATTCAAGTATATTTTTTATTTTAACATTTTTATTTACAATTAATAAGGTTGGGATATGTTTTTATATATTCATTTTACTATCCATTTTATGTCCAAATAATTACAAATACATTTATTCCTCATTAAAATACATTTTGAATCTTTAAATACTATCATTATGCTATCAAAATTTCACTGTGATTTTTCCATGCCAAACCTTTATATTCAGAATACCATCTCTATTTCGACTCAAGGGAATTCACCTAGAAATACTAATAATAATTTAATTAGTTAATTACATGTATAAATTACATATACCTTGATCATGGAATTCATTGCGATTAAATATTATTATATGGAGAATGATATATGTGGAACACATATGCATGTACATGGTATTAAAGAAATAGGTGTGCTTTGAATTATATAGCACTCCAATGAACTGGGAAATTATTTAGTCTCATGAGATGTCATTAAAGGTATTATGGAGAAAAAATAATCCATAATTGGACTTTTTTCACCGTGTTATGTTGTCTTGGCAGTTATCCTATACCTATGTTAATGATGTCAAGATAAAAATTGTTTTCTCATTTACTAGATTTCCTTTATGTTAAAATGATATACCATGCCTTATTTTCCATGTTTATGATTCTCACCCCTTTTATGCCCCATTTAAATTCTTATTGTATAACATGTAATACATTATTCATGTTATTATATTCTTATTCCTTTATGGGGAATTGTATCTCACTTATTTCTTATGTACATCCATAGGTTATTCCATGTAGTTTTATAGGACTAATTATTTATAAGAGCATGTTAATGATGTTTTAGATTATTTTGTTGTATCCCATGTTCATAATGTTATGTTATGTACCTAATTACCCAATAAATTATAATTCATGATGTTATTTTTTTATTATTATTTTTCTTATATAATAAATAGTGAATTAATTTGTAATAAAGACAATGTTTGTCAAATTTTATATCAAAGTAAAGATTACTTATTTTTTGAAGAAGTATTATAAAACTATAGTGAATTAATTATGGATAATAATAAACATAAAAATACATTCCCAATTTTTTTTTATGTATAAAGTTTGTTCTATCAAAGAAAATACATCCTTATCAAGATATTATAAGTCTATGTGGCTCTAGCACAAATGTACTTAGGGGTAACACCCGAAAAAAAGTATTGAGCTGGACTCAATTTGGAACTGGTACACGACAACATGCCATTCTCTACACTAGGCTTGTCAATACCTAGGGATATGATATTTGAAATTCACAATATCATTATGAACCATTATTAAGGGATCAACAATTCCCATTTCAGTCTATGATAGGTAATAGATCATGGATAACATAGATTGAAGCTTAAAAATTATTAATATATGGAAATAAAAGTAATTTATAAATTATCCATTTAATGATATTTTTTCAATATTATCTATTTAATAGTTTAAAATTAATTATCTCTAATTTTCCCTTTGTTTAAGACAATATTCAAAAAATAGGAGGAACTGAGTAAAAACCCAATGTGAAGGGAAATATATAGACCAACCCAACAAAATGCCCAACCCTATGGGAGTAGGAATGGAAAACATTATGATAATATTCTATTAGTTGACTTCACTTATAAATGGAAACATAAATCAAGAGTAATTCCCAAATCCCATTAAGAAATAATAAGATTAATGTGATTCCTTTATGAAATAATTGCCTATAAATTTCAATGGATCATATGATCCATTAGTCATTGAACAATGGATCCACTCTATTGTGAATGTCTCCCCTGTCCTACAGTGTTCCATGTAAGGTAAGGTCATAGTTTTTGTTTATCATATTAACAGATAATCTAATAAGTGGTGTAAGTTAATTAATAATAAAAATCTTGAGGATTAGATCAAAGGTATGGGGTGGAGGAAATTCTAAAAAAAATTCCAAAAATATGTTCCATGCACTCTCCACCATAAAATGAAAATAATATTGCCTTCCTTAAAGAAAAATTTTGAAGAATATATCGGGGTGTATAGGGTAAACTCAGAATTCTTAAGTGATATAACTTTATCTTTTTTTAATTACCCTAGAATTCAAACTTGAATTTTTTTTATGGGACAAAATCGAGTATATGAAAACCCCCAGTGATCCAATTCTTTGATTGTTATGGGAGAATTTTTGGATTTTATATCGAATTAGAAATCGAGAAATATAATGGGGGTAAGAAATTTCAACAAACCACTTGTCAAAAGTGTATAATGAAACAACTCATAAATTTTCTATAGAGACCGAGGAAATGCTTTAGGTTCATAAAAGAAGGGCACCTTGCTATAGATTATTGATCTGAGATACCCAGAAATGTAATGGAAGAGTGGAATGATCTGTTCAACACTTAGACTATTCTATAATGTTTCAAATATAAGGAAAAGGGACTAGGAAAACCAAAACACTAAGACAAGGGTGTTCAGAGACAATCAACACCAACAACGTTCAACGAAGTAAGGATAATCTTATGCTATTAAATAAATGAACGTGGATCCTAATAATGAATTAGTGATAGGTACACTAGTTATTCATTGAATAATAGAAAATATTATTTTGATTATAATTTTATGCATTCCTTCATATTATGTGATTTTAGTATAAATATTCCAACACCACCACAATGCATGAAAGTAGAGATGATAGTGAAAACAAAAAATGGTGATATTATTTCATCCCAGCTATATAAATCATACCCACTAAAAATTTGTGTCTTGGTATTCCGAATAAACCATATGATACTCCCTTTAGTGGGATTTGATAAAATTATTGGTCTGGATTGGCTTTCCTTACATAGATCTGACATAAATTACCGAAGGTTGTAAATTACTCTGTGTATCATGAATCGTCCCCTGATTCAGAATAAGTGAAGGTAGGATGATGGATTTTATTTAGCACTAAAATATCAAGAATGAATATTATTTCCCTCTGAGTAATCATATATATATCAAATGATTGATTATATGAAAAATATCATCCATGAACACATACCCATTATAAAATAATACACTAAGGCATTTCCAGATGAATTACCTAGTACTCCTCCTATCCAAGTGTTTGAATTTCAATAGAAATTATGCATGGAGATTTAACAATATCCAAGAGTCCATATACAATTCATATTATGGAACTTTAATAGCTTAATAAATAACTATAGGATAATCTAGATAAATGGTTCATATTCCCAAGTTCTTCACTATGGGTGCCACATTTCTCTTCCTCAAGAAAAAAGATGGGTTAATTCGATATTGTAATGATTTTTTGAGCTCATCAAGATCAAAATAATGAACAATTACCATATTACATAGATTTATAACTTGTTCTATTAGCTACATTTATTCCAATACATCTCTATTTATGATATTCATATGAGGTATTATCATGTGAGGGTACAGAACGAGGATATCTCCAAGACTGTTTTCCATACAAGGTACAGGTACTATGAGTTCATAGTAATTCCATTTTAAATCAATAATTATATTAAATAAATTCTTTTAATTTATGAATAAAGTATTTAGATATTACCCAAAATATTATTAGTATTTATAAAAGATATTTTAATATACACTAAATGAAATGAGTACGTGAGAAGCAATTGAGAACTATACTAAAGACTATTTGAAATGAGAAGCTTCATGAAAAGTAAAAAAGTGTCAATTTTTGTTTAATTAAGTCTCATTCATGTGGAATATTTTCTCAATTAATTTCATATCTATGGAACATTCAAGGATATAAGAAATTGAATGATGGATGAGGCTAACATCTGTGAAAGATATCTATAGTTTCCATGGACTGGTTGGATGTTATCAATGATTTGTGAGACATTTATCAAGATTTTTTAACCTTTTAACAATGATTACATGGATGTGAATCATGTGTTTTTTGATTAATTAATGTTAAGAGAGATTCATGGAGTATAGAAATAGGCTTATCATTGCACCTGTACTTATGCTACCCACTTTTTGGTAACATTACATGGTATAAAACATTGATTCAATGAATGGATTAGGTTATTTACAAATTTTGAATGAAATGGTATATCCTATGATTGTAAAAAATTGAATGTTTTTTAATAGAACTTTGTAATTCATGATCAAGAGTTGGAATAAATTACCTTTTTTTGAATATATAAAATCATTATCTATTTATAGAGAAGTGTGAAATGTATACTGATCATATGAGTATCAAGTATAAATTTTCACAGAAGGATTTGAATAAGTTCAAATGAAGATGCTTAGAGATATCTAAGGATAATGACTAATAAATCAACTACCATACTTGGAATGAAAATAATGTTTTCGATTCTCTATATAGAAAGGATATATCAATTTTTTCATTTTTGAAAATTTATAAGGATTTGGTCCTAATAGACTTGAAAAGGATGGACACATGAATCAAAAAGGAAGAAACATAATCAATCTTTCATAAATTATCGATTAAAGATTCCTTCTGAAGAAAATAATGGACTCTCAAAGATATGGTGTGGAAATTCAGAAAAAGGTGAAAGCTACAAATAATGGAAATCAACAGAGTTCAAATTTATAGAAGGTGCTTTAAGATTTGAGTCACGACTATGTAGACCATCAAATTCTGAGTTAAATAAGTAGTTTTTGGATGATGTGCATGGATCAACCCTATACATCCATCTAGGGAGCATAATGATGTATTGAGATCTCCGGGATCACTATTGGTGGGAAACTATAAAGTTGGAGATTACAGAATATACATCATGGTTTCTAGTATGTCATTAAGTGTAGGGTGAAATGAAGAAACACAAGGGAACAATTAAACCATTACCCAAACCTACCTAGAAATTTTAAAGCATGAACATTGATATTTTCAATGTTCTTATGGTGACATAAAGAGAAAGTAATTCTATATTGGTTGTGGAAGACCATATTATAAAGACAACTCACTTCATGGAAATTTTAGAGTGATTCTCACTTTATCAACAAGAAATTATAAACATTAGAGATGTAGTGAGGCTATATGAGACACCATTACCGATTATAGTTGATCAAGACCCAATATTTACCTCCATGATTCGAAAGAGTCTCCAACATGCCTTAAATATAGAGTTGAAATTTAGCAAGGCTTATCACCCTTAAACTGATGGTCAATATGAGCAGATTATCAAAACAATTGAGGACATGTGGGGAGAGTGCTCCACTGACTTCAATGAAGTGCTAAATCAAAATCTTTTTTTGTTCAAGTTTGCATAAAATATATTATCCACTAAAGCATCCAAATTGATAACTATAAATCCTTTTTCTGAAGAGGTGTATAACACCTATATTCTATGATTAATTTGGTGAATGAAACCTTCTAGGTCCTAAAATAGTAGAGTACCTTGTGGAAAATATCATGACCATTCACCATCATATTAGGGATTCTCAAAGTTGACAGAACAACTATGTTGAGAATCATCAATGAGAACTAAAGTTTGATGTCAGAGACATTGTATTCCTTCATATATCTCTATTGAATAATGTCATGATATTTTGGAACAATGGAAAGATTAGTCCAAGACACATTGATCGTATTGAGATCCTTGATTGCATCAATGTGGTTCCAAATCTACTAGCACTCCCACCTAACCTATCTCAGGCTCGTGAGGAGTTACATGTATCCCTATTAAATAATTACACACCATAACTTTACATATACTAGATCTAGAAGTTATACCATTGAGAAGTTATCTTTCATATGAATATCTACTAGTTATTATTTTAGATCATAGATGAAATGTTCAACAAAATAATACAATGCACTAGAAAAAAGTGCTATAGAGAAGACACATGTTTAATGAAGTGATATGAGAACCAGAAGTGGTGATGAAATAGAATTACCCTCATCCATTTTCATTTGTGAAATGAAAACTTCAAAGGAAAAATGTACAGGGGGAATATTGTAATGGCCCAAAATTTTATAAAGAAATTTCCTTTTATGATTGAATTAAATTTCCTATAATGTATTATGGTTATATGAAAAATATACACTTCTTGGTTTAATTATGTGAAATAAAGTTTAAATAACCCTTAATAATAACAAGTATTGATAATATATCAATTGAAGAGTGATGTTGTGATTAATATAAATATAGTGTTTTGATAAATCTAATTAACATAAAAAATGGAAGGGATGGCCTCGACCAGTAGGACCGTACCCTGTGAAGCCCATTTATCAAAAAATATAAGGGAAACATCATCACTTTTAAATTCCATTTTTTAATTCCAAGTTCATATCCAACAACTAAAGCATGAGATAATGTGTTTATAGGATAAGTTATAGCTCATTGAGATTATCACACAAACCATGTATATCCAACAACCCCATGGAAATATCACCATCACACACCAAAAACTTATATAATTTTGAGCTGTAATAATGGCATATCTATCAATAACATAATAATATGAATATTTATATTTTTTAAAATATAATAATGGTTACATTTACTTCTAATTTTCTTAAATTTTTAAATTAATTAGATATTGAATCGATAAAAAAATTGTATTTTTGGTTAATATGTAATTTCAATAATGAAATTCCATTTGATAAATTTATGAAACAAATCATATTTTAATAAAATTTTATTATTAAATAATAGTTATTAATTATATTTGTGTATATAAAATTTTGATATCAAAAAAATAATTTTTATAAGGATTCGAAGACTGTTATTTAAAAAACTCAATATTACGTAATAAATGTCTTTTATTATATTGAAATATAGAATATAAATATTTATAAAATTATTTGGATAAAATAAATAATTTTTTTGGAATCGAAATATTGAAATTATCTAATGGTGAGTTTTTCATAATTTTTTACGATAGTCCAATTTAATGGTACAAATTAAATATTGTATAAATATATTGTGTGTATTGTGACAACATAAAGACCCATAAGTGATGTAATAAATTCTATTAAGGGAATCTAATAACAAATATATGTTTTCCCTTAAATGCAATTTGTTTTAGTGGTTATTTTATTAATTTTATAAAACATTTATGTATCCTCCCAAACCAATATCATATTTTAATGTTTCAAAATCATTTCTCTAGAATCATGAATCACTTCCACATCACCAAGGGTAATATTTTAATAATTTTTTCCCTTCTACATATAAAATAATTAAAACCACTTTTATTTGTCACAAAATGTGGCCAAAACTAGGTTAAAGGTTGTGTCATTTATTACATTTTTATTTAGACTCCAAAATTTTTGGTTTGAGAAATAACAAAGAACTCCCCTCTATTTTCCTATATAAAAATTCCTTTATTTAATTGATATTCACTAAAAAACAATGTAAGAAGTTCTTACTCTTGAATTCCCTATCTAGAGTTGTCCAAAGGTTCCCCAATGCATTAATAAGTTCTTTTCAAGCTTTTGTAATCACCCCTCAAGGGAAGGGACCTCTCTCTCTCTTCTTTTCAATTCAACCACCTTATTTCTATTTACCATTTTAAATCAAATTTGGTTATGTTTTCATGACCTTATAATGATAGACCAACTATAATATTTATGTCCTAAAAATTATTGAACATTTATCCCATCTTATTATTCAATTTACCTAAGTTTTTAGTATGACTACATTTAATAAGGGATCCTTTCTTTATCATTATTCAAGAATATAATTCATTTTATGCCTTCTATTTCAAATTTCTAATGTTGGGATATATTTTTTCACATCATTATTACAAACCATTTGACTTAAAAATTATTATAGACCACATTCAATTTAATTATTTGATTTTATGAATCTTTACCTATTGTTGTTAAACATCCAAAATCTCACTGTGATTTTCGATGATAAACCATTTTATTTTGAATACCATCTAAATTCCCACTCAATGGTATTCACATGGTAATTCCTATGATATTTTGACATGGTAAATCTATATATGTATTCCACACTTCTTGATTATGGAATTATATATTATGAAATATTATCCTATGTTTAATGCTCTATGTGGCACACTTATGCATGTATATGATTTGAAAATTATGGGAGCACTAATAATTATATAGTACTAAAAATGTATTGGGTATTGTTTTATTCTCATGAGATGTCATGAATGGGATTAGAGAGTGAAATTAACCTATTTTTGGGACATTTTCCACATCTTTATGGTGTATTTATGGTTATCATTTTCCTATGTTTATGATGTCGTGATTAAAGTTGTTTCCACATTTCCCATGTTTCCTTTATGTCACCATGTTATACCATTCCTTATTTCTCATTTTTATGATTATAACCACTTTTATGTCCCATTTAAATTTTTCTCATATAACAAGTAATACATTTAACATTTTATTATCCCACATCCCTACTAAGATTTATAGCTCAGCCTTTTTTTGAACGTCCCTAAGTTATCCCATGCAGTTTTAGAGGACTGATGATTTCTATTAGCAAGTTAAATAATTTTTCTATAATTTTGTTGTATCGCATTTTAAAGCTGTTATGTTATGTACCTAATTAACAAATACACTAGACATCATAATGTTATAAGTTATATTATTTTTATTATTATGTAATAAATCATGAAATAATTAGTAATAGATAAAAGAGTTTTCATAATAATTTCTGCTGTAACATTCAATTGATATGTTTTATTACACTTTTTTCAATGTAAATTTCTACCAAAATTATTTCAAAATATTAAAAAAATTACATTTAAGAAAGTTGTTTATAAATTAGCACAATTTTTTTTGGATACCATTATTTTGTATTTAATAATTCATTGTTGAGTTATTTTGAAAAAAAAATTCAAAATCCATCACTTTTCCTTTTTCAAAAAGTAAATTATAAAAGGGACCACAACTCCCGCTTTTATATTAATGTTAAAAATGTTTTGGGAGAGAAATATGTTTTCAAAGGATATCTTCCTTTAATCCTATTTATCTCACAAAATATATATTTTCCATGATATTATACTTTATAAATCATCGAATAACAGGTTTTATATTGTTCCTTTTTTTGGAGATTGAATTTGGTATCAATTTATTTGATCAATTTGGTCATGTATGTGATACATTAAGAAATGTAGAATAAACCCAATTATTAAATCTGGGTTTTAAAATTTTACGATTTGATATTTTTATATGGAACACATCTATATGGTTAGCCTTTAATTGATGGTTGTGCCCTATATAGAGCTCTGATATATTGAGAAAATAAATACATCTCATTAGATAATGGTGGAATGAGTTTTAATTATTTATTCCAAATAGAAAAAATGTTGTGATACCTAATCCATTAGGGAAAATGGGTTTTGATTCCTAAAATATTATATAAAACAGTTTGTGATACCTAATAATATAATGGAAGTAAGGGGTTATTCATGATCTATAATGGCATGTCTCTATATTTATATTAGATCTATGCTTTTTTCATATTTGACTATGTTATTCTCCTTGGCTCATGAGTTATGAATGATGTTTTTTCAATATTTACACCATATTTTAGGTTTTTTATATTGTATTACCTTTTATATTATCTTTCTATGTGACACATTTTTATGATCCCAGGTTATTTTAATTAGATATTTTTATTCGGTTTATGATTTCATATATTCATATTATCTATGCTGGGGTAACATCTTTATATGTTAATTTTTATCATACTAAGTATTTGAAATAATGTTTTTCTTATGTTTCTATTTCACTAGGTTATGACGGAATGTGATATATATGATTTTTCTAGAAGATTAATTTATATAGATAATTGTTCTGTATATGTTAAAGACTTTTATATAGTGGTAAAACGTTCCTCTATTGAAATATATGCACAAAACAATGACATAATGGTTTAGTTTAATGGGGAGTAGAAATATAGAAACACTTATCTCACATGTTATTAACATATCAGAATAAAAAAAATACACTCTTTTACATTCAATGTGGCATAGTCGTGTTCAATTCCTAGGAAAGGGAAGAAATTAAAATCGGTGATATTAAATTCACACTAACACATAAAATAACCAATATAATAATGGTTATAAAATAAAAATGTAAAATCACGAATAAGGAAAAAATATAATTTAAATGGAAATAAAATAGTAATGGTTAACTATAAGAATGACAGATATGCATAATTTCTCAAACGAGAACACTTTTTCTGTGGATTGAGTAAAATAAAACCTGGATAATAAAACATGGTCCATAAAATGTACTAAATAATGTGTCTTGATCATAATCATAGGATTTATTATCTTTATGGACTCAGCTTCTTGCCAACCCATTCAGTCATAAAATATTTAGTAAAGCTAAACTGTATCATAATCCCCCCTTGGGAACCAAGCTACTCGCTAACCCATTCACTTGAAATATCAATATTATGAGATATAATCCTTTATCCAATGCATTGAAGGGAGATATAGGTACCACCGATCAAATAATCCTTACATTTGCATTCCACATGAGAAACAAAAATCATATAAAATAAAATATATAATGAAAAAATGGTTCTATAAAATTTCAAAATCATCAAATTAAGATCCAATGGAAATGAATTTTGTTTCATAGAACATCCCAATAGAAATAATTTAGTTTTAATAACGAATACATGATGTAATATGAGTTTCATAAAAAATCAAAACAACATCATAGATTAAATCTCATGATACCAAATTATTAATCACCCAAAATAATCACATAATATAATAATAAAATAATTAGAAACATCAAACATAACCCAATTTGTGGTAGATACGATTTTAATCTAATGAAAACTAAAAAAAAAGAAGTTATTTTTAATAAATTTTGTGTTCATCATCATAAAATTTTATCAAGAGACTCCTTTCAAAATTCTCCATTTATCATTTAAAATGAAAAATAAAACATTTCATGGAAGTGTTATTGGTTCAAAAAAAATTTACATGAAATTAAAAAAGAAAGATATTTTAAAATAGATATACATAGAAAAAATAAGTTCAAAAAATAAATTTTATATCTCAATGAAATGAATTTGAGTTACCATGTCCCTTTTCTTTACGATTGATTTTCATGGATGTGGTTTAACTACATGAATTGTGGAGATAAAAAAATAATAATTTCCTATTTCACAGCCTTATTAATATAAATTAAAATTTAAAATATTCATTTTTAACATTTATATTTATGTGTTATATTTTTTAATCCACTTTTCAACAAAGAGTGTAAAAAATATTGGATGTTTTGAACCTGATTTCATAATAGCAGAGTCAATAATTTTTTATCACATATATAATCTATTCAAAACAATTTAATGAAATGTAATTTATGTTTTATATTTATTGATAATGTTATTACACCATTACAATGTATTTTTAGTCATATTTTAGGAAATAAAAAATGGTAATGAACATGTTTTAGGTTATTTACCGATATTGAAAGATTACCTTACAATGATAATTAATTTTTGTGTTATCCAAAAAGAACCATATTAAGTATATATTATACTTATATATATTTATATATATCAAATATAGTCATACACTATAAATAAAAACCATCCATATTTTTATGTGAAGGAAAAAATATGTTTATTCATAGAGGTTATAGTCTGCACAATGCATGATATGTGCTTCCATTACTCAACAAATTAGATGGGTTATGGTGGATAGTAATTAATATTTTTGGAATCATAAAGACTTTATATAAATAATATTTAATCATCAATATAATAATCTATACCTCACATGCTGGTTAAATATGAAAAACTACAAGTTTCACTTTGTGGGGGTGGTAATCCACACACACACACAAAAAAAAATTCTTGTTTTTATTAGTATATAGAAGAGAGTAAATAACGGTTCGATCATCATTATAATAACATTCCAAAAACCTAATGATGATTATTTTTTTATTACATAATGATTATGGATGGATTATGAAGGAATGAATAACAAAAAAACTGTTAAGAAATATGGGATACCTACATCGATACCTTGAACCTCTAATAGATTAAGACATTAGATTTGAGGGACATAGGATAATTTCTGATGACTAGGGGAATTTTTGAATGTACATGAATTAAAATTAGGGAATCATAGTTAGGTTTCTAAATAAATTTCATAAAGTGATCAGATTATTTAAAGGGTGTAATTTTTATACTTTTAAAAGAGAATAAAATGGAACTTTTGGAAGCACCCATCATTTTCAATGATTTTGTGACACTATTAATGGGTAAATCCCTAAAAAGTTAGAAAAAGGATAATGTGGGGAAATATAAATTCAAAACTCATCTGATTTTTTTTTTAAAAAAAATTAACATATTTTGTCCATTGATTCATAGTAAAATATTTATTATCATTTTTTATTTTTATCGGGGTAATTTTTTTACATAGTAATTAATTTTTGTTAACAAAAATTAAAATGGAAGATATTTACTAATTAAAAATTATTTTTATAATGTTGAAAATAGTTTTATCATTTAAAATTTCCAAAAGTGTTAAATGATACATGTAAATTAAACACACTTAATCAAGAAAAAATAATTTTTAGAAAAATGAATAATTTCAACATTAAATTTTTATCTAAAATAAAATGATCGTTATTATTGAATTTGTAACAAACCAACATTTTTCAAATTTTATTTTTTTATGGAAAAATGTTTTTTACATATTATAAAACGTTATACACCAGCAAAATAGATATATAAAAACACAATTTTTCTCTTTAACAATTATCATTTCATAAGTTTTTTATAAAACCAATTAAAATTCCAAACATTAGAACGTGACAAAAAATATAAAATAAAAAATAAAAACTAAAAAATAAAAAATGGGAAAGTATGGATCACCCAAATATGATAGAATAATATATATCATATAAAAAATATATAAATAAAACAAAATGATATTAAACATATCAACATCTAATTAAAATGAAAATATAATCTTATGGGAAAATGTTAGTGAGTTTTGTGTGAAAGAATGATGTGGAATTTATTGGATTCAATGAAAAATTTGATAGTTTGGATTTGAATGTTATATGAATATTAGACAATATGACAATTAAAAACAAAAACATTGGTCTATAATTTTACAATTTTAATTAGTTTATACATGTAGTAACTATGGAGCGTAATTGTTATAAAAAGGAGAATCGAGGGCCTCAACCAGTAGTCATGTCTTTTGAATCCCATCTGTTCGATGTTAGGAGGGAGGCGGTGTCACTGGGGTTCAACATTGAAGAATTAAAATATTATCTTAAACATGTGAAACATAAATGAAATCTCATATGAGATATGTTGAAGTTAGTGTAGATTACCACTTAGATGATGTTAGCTGAGTCACCCCACAAAACTACCACAATTGTACAACTTACCCTTAGGGCATATACAGGTGTAATAAGGTGTTACATGTCTAGACCATAGTTACATAAAGTATAAATTAATTTTTATAAATAAAATTTTTATTTCATGAATTACTTTTAATAAAATTTATTCTTAATAAATTATATGTTTAATTGAGATGAACTTTGATAATTTTATTTTTGGACGCAAAAAAACATAATTGTATTTTTATAGAAAATATATACATTTTTTTAAAAACCAAGGTATTATGAATTGTATTTGATTAATTAAATATTCTTCTAAAAAACATTTAAATAAATATTAAACTATAAAATAATTTATAATGGCTTATAAATTATTTTTATATGTGCTAGAAATTTAATTATTCCATAAAAGCTACTATTTTTTCTAAACATGCATTTTTAAAATTAAATGTTAAAATTATCATAATTATAGTGTTATTAAGGAAAATATACATGAAATTTGAAATTATAATTTTTGAATTGGGTTGGGGGGAATTTATTATAATTATAAAAAATACTATATTCTTTCATGAATATAAAAAAATACAATTTTAGGTTTTCAGTATATTTTGGGATGTGGAATATATTTCATGATGATGTAATAATTAATTACAAAAAGATCACGTCCTAAAATATGTTACTTTATTAATATAGTGTATTTTAATATATTTTAATCAATTACCTAAACTATAAGTGACTTTCCAAAGTCAATAATGAAAATTTTAATTTTCTAAAACATTACTTAATTGAATCTATATATTTCCATGCCAAAATAAGTATTAAAAAATTTTGTTTGGTCCTTTTGGAATAAAATAATGTAAAATTTTATCCAAATTTCTATGATCGTTAGAAAAACTATGGGAAATACATTTTTTTCATTTTCCATGACATAGTTTTGAAAGACCTGTATTTGGAAATATTTAAACAGTTCCTTCAGTTTAGCTATAAAATACCACCCATTTATCCATTTACATTCACTTAAAATTTACAATACACTAATTTATTGTTCTTTTTTATGCTATCGAGTCCCTCCAAGATTTTTAAAATCCACCAATGTTCCATTCCTCGAAATATAAGAGTATCACATCAAGGTAAGGGAAATCAACACTTTTATTTTCCATTCATGTACCTTATTTTTGTTATATGTATTATAATTTCAAAACTAAGTTATTTTTTCAACAATTTATTATATAAATACTATGAGTAGATTATTTATGATTTAGATACCCTTTTAATCTCTCATTTTACCATTTTCTAAAACCATGTTTAATATACGTCCTGCTGCCGAATTTACTTCTAAAATTTCCTTCTTTTACATGAGAAAATATATTTTCCTTTTTATTTCAATACCCAACATTTTTTATATTCAATTTTTATTCAACTACATTTAAAAGTTAATTTTATATTTGTTTATATTCATATATGAAACAAACATTCTCTTTTATAGGATATAAATGAATTAATGATCATGTCATTAAGCACTTTTGTATGTCATGATTTTAAAAATTAAACCATCCTTTATTCTATATAGATTATTAATTAAATGATTTATTATGATCAATGTGGATCAAATTAATTAATTAATATTAATTTATTTCATTTATATCACTCCAATGCATTTATTAATGAAATTAATCTCTATATATTGTATATTTTAGGATACCTTAGTGAATAACATTTGTAATTTTCATTTCTGACACCTTGATGATAAACATTGGTTATACGGTTATAAATATATAAATTAAATTTTGTATCAAAATTTCCATGTAATTATTCATTTTATAAATATTATTTTATTTATATTGTTCATTTTTTATTTTTATGCCCCTCGTTGTTATTTATCTTTCTCATGATCACATACTTTTTGTCTTCCTTGCTTATTCCCTTACCAGGATTCATGGTCACCCATTTCCTTTGATGTATGTACCAAGGATATGAGATATAGTAAAATTAACTTATGGTAAATCCATTATGGTTTATTCATGTTGAAATATAATAATGGTGTATGTTTTCAAGTATTATGTACCTTATTTCCAAGAAACTAAACATTAAAAGAACCTCTATTTATACCAGGAATTGAGAATTTATGTAAAAAATGGAATATTTCAACAGATATTAATGACATAAATTTATTTAATATAAATTAAATTGTTTTTGTGAATATTTAAATGAAATCCAAGAAAATATAACATTGATAATACTTCATTAAATGAGAATAATGAAAAAAATTATAAAACTAACAATTTCACAAATTCTGTAAATATTATAAATTTTATATATAATACAAAAAACACATTAAAACACATAATTATATTCCCTAGATAATGACTATATTAGGTTTTTTAACTTCTAGGATACAATACCATAGTGATAAAATCATAAAAATTAAAAAAAATTCCAAAAATCACATTTTTCAACAAAAAATCAATATTTTCATAGAAATTTTAAACTCCATGATAAGTAAATTATAATAATAGGAGTTCATAAATTATTTTTTAACAAATTATAAATTAAATATCTGAAATTTTTGTTTTAATGAAATTAAAATATAATGAAATTGTAATTTATTGAAAATAACCTTTTTCAATATTAACTCTTGTTGATTATTTATCTAATAAAAGTAAAAGACTTCAATGGTTTACTATCTTATTGTTTATTATATCTTTACTAATAACATCATTTTAGTATATTTTTTTTGTGTAACATGTAACATAATTTATAAAACATGGTATTTATTTATGAATGAAAATCATCAGTTATTTAATTTTACCCCCTTGAATAGAATTTCATCTTTGAAATTTTATTATAAGGAAGGAAACATGTGAGTGTACTTTTCTATCATCACATCATGTGCTTACCTCATTTACTCTTTAAACTTATTATTTCTCCATATAACTCTCCCCTATTGAGTGTTATTGTTTCAAGGAAGATTATCTCTTAGATTTAAGATCTCTATATGTTGTTCTTCATAGGAAGGTTCATGTTCTATTTTCACAGCTTATGAGTTTAGTACAAGTGAAGGGTCTAGTTTGTACTTCCTCAAAAATAATACATGGAAAAAATCATGCACATGGTAGATGTGATGAGAGAGTTCTAATAGATAATTTATAACCTCACATTATCAATTATCTCTAAAAAACTGATGTATCTGGGGGCCATCTTCCTTTTATTCTCAAATCTCAAGATCTGTTTCCAAGGAGATATCTATAGAAATTCTTTATCACCAACTTCAAACTCTAGATCTTATTTATGATTATCAATATACAAATTATGATAATTTATTCTTCCTTAATATGTTGCTCAATATTCAAAAACATCAAATTTATTTGATGGACAATGTTAAGACATGTTAGATTCCTCTGTCCAACATTATCGCAGCATATTAGAGTCCTATATATTTTCCTATATAGAGAATCATATAGTTCTATATAAATTCGTGACTTGAAATATTATTATATCAGAACTATACTGAGGAGTGTTTTTGATCCCAAAACATTAGGAAATCCATCAAATAAGATCTTGGAAGATCCTATAGAGTTTGAATTATCTTATCAGACTTCCAGTCTATCTAGGGATGAAATATAGTGCTAAATCTTATCTCTACGTCCAACTCTTTCTGTTGAATTTTCTAGAACCTTGACATAAGCCTCAATTATTGATAATACACAATGGATAGTGTTACTACATGCAGCCATACAACTTCCCTTTTATATATCTTGTCGATTTATTCTTGTGAGGAATCTTCTTTGATGGTAATAAAATGTGCGTAATTTTTTAGGTCATCGAGTATGAATCTTTTGGAATTTTAACCATTAGAAGTTTTTTGGGGTCCTACAGTGATATTTTCCCATTACAATATAGGTATGAGTAATGGATACATTATCACTTTAGGATTATTCATTCTTCTTTAACTTTTTAACATTTAATGTAATTATATATACACACAATGATTCCTATATTCAAGTAATCCCACTAGATGTTTTTCATATGATCCTTAAACTAATGTGTGCCTCTTGGATGGATAATAATAATGTTTTGTGTGCATCATGGAAGACCTATTTCTTTATTAATACTATATATGGGGAACATATTTGGGTTTCTAAACATATAACCACATCTTTATCAAAGGTGAAATAAAAAATATTCATTTACATTTTATTGCAATGAATAAACTTACTAGGATTATTTGACCATCACATGAATTGATTCTTGAGAAGTTACCTGGGTGAAATTTGATTTATGTCCTCCGATTTATGGCTTCAATATTCATCTTCAACATATACATGAGTGTTGATTTTGTTTTAATCAACATCATGGATAGATTATCATGGTATTTTCTACTCAGAGAATGTGTAACCTTTTTACATTTTAAGGATGATAATATATCGAAAATTAATAATATTTTATTAAATCAAACCACATTATTTGGTGAATATTTTACTACTTCTAAATAAAGTTATATTTATACTCTTATAATAAGTGTAACACCCCAAGATTCAACGGTACACTTCTCTTTAATTAATACAATAACATGCGATGTACACAACACCAGGTTCAATCACACCATGACCTGTCAAACTAGCTGTTTAAAAAGCGGTAATGAATAGTAATAACCACATTTTGAATTTTATATATATCCCACATATTTTTAACAATCATCTTTTTAGTTTCTTAGACATAATATAAAGACAAATTCAATTTTTCAAATAAAAGAAGTATTTTTCAAAAATAAAATAATAATGTATTTTAATGGAGATGCCTATTTAAATCCAATATTTGACACTATTATATATTTAATTTGACAAAATAATATTCTTCTTTAATATCGGGTCATAAAAATTTAGTTTTGATAAATTTTTGGTGTTTTTATGATAACTTTCATATTTTGGTGAATAGTGAATAATACTAAATTTTAACTCAAAGCAACTTTTTTAGTCAAAATAATTTATAATGTTAAATTATACATATTAATGGGTTGGATGTATAATTATATTATATTTTTATCATTTAATACAATTTTGGTCATTATAATAAATTTCACATTTAAATTTGACATAAACAAATGTCAATCTTTTGATAGTTTTTACTTTTTTAAGAACCCGCTTTTTAGTTTTGACAACGGGAATAAATTTTAATTTAATAAACTAAAACTAAATTTTTTTATATGAAATATCAAAATAATCATAGGGTTAAATTTTCGTATTTTTATGAAAACATTCAATTTTTGATGAATAGTGAAAAAGCATGTGTTATGGTTTAAAAAATGACTTTCTAATAAAATAATTATTTATTTTATTTAAAATAATTTTAAGACCAAATATATACATAATATATATATTAGTTCAATGTAATTTATTTGAGTCATTTTATAATAAAATTAGATGTATAAAAGTTTATTGAAAATTTTTAACGTTTTTACCCACCTTCTAAGAGCATTTTTAAATTTGTAAAAAACATAATTTTACCACTTCTTTGAATTGAATTTCAAAAATCCAAGAGACAAAATATATATTAGTAAGTAAAATATGGTTCAATAAGATGAAAATATTATTTGGTGAATAGTAACTTTTGACTTTTATTTACCACGGTTAAAAGTAAATAGGGTAATTAAGGGTAAAAATGATATTATAATTACTCTAACACATTTCATAATTCTATTGGATAAGTATAATTCGACAAAAAAACCCTTAGGAATTAAATATTACCCCCTTTGGTCCACATGGATTATATTAGGACATTTATTATTATTTTATTTAAAGAAGAGTTAAAAGAGTTAAATTCAATGTTTAATAACTAAACCATTTTTAATATTCAGTTATAAATTAATAAAATTAGACTATAAATATTAATTAGAAATATAAAAAACTTTCCTACATAATGGTATTTTCTTTATAATTTTTAGAAATTAAATAATTTAATTTATTTATGATACAATAATGATGCATTAATTATCTTATTAATTAAAAATTAAAATAAAGGATAATATAAATATCAAAATAAATGTAATTTTAGACTTTTTATGTATTCAACTAATTATGAAGGATAATATGACAAGTTTTGGTTGATTAAATAATTTTTTTTGAAGTAATCATGCTTTTATGATTTATCACAAAAAACAAATACTAAATAGTGTCAAAATTGACCTAATTGTGTTTTTAAAACAACCACTATATTATTAATTGATATAATATTTCATAAATATATAAATATCAGACAAAGGCCTTAGATAAGGTTATATATATTAATAATTAACCATATTGGGTTCCCTTGTCTTGTCATAGTATGTTTATTAACCATATAATTTAAAAATACAAAGAGAGATGGTAAATGTCAAACTATATAACAAAGAGTTAAATCTAGAAGATAAGGTTAATATGATGACCTAACCTACCTAAACACTATTTGTATAGAGGTTTTAGACCCATCCCCACCTTATCCTCTAAATAATTCATTCTGGATCCATTAGAAACTGAAAAGGATTTTATTATAAAATAATATTTCAATCTTTTCTTAAAGTGACCCTCACCTCTCTTATAAAAGGGAACTTCACCTTCTCTTAATTTCACACATACAAATCCTTTTGGGTCATTCAAACGCTACAAAAATAGCCTCCCAACTTAATTCCCTTAATCTTAGAGTCCTTCATTTGGTCATAAATCCACACTACAGTGCCCTTTTTGATCAAATCAATAGGAAGAACCCGGAGAAGAGGTAAATATTTCATCACCTCTTTCAAGATCTTTTCTTCTTCCACATCCTCTTTATTTGTTGTTTCCATTATAAAATAATAAATCCAATATCTTCTATATATTTTGATGTTATTATAAAAATTGTAAAACCATATTTATTGTTTTATCCATCATATGAATAAAAAAGTCACCATATGTGTATATGTATGGCTTACCGTCTCCACGTTGTGGTGTAGTTTGTCATTCAAACAATTCATATTTGGATGGGTATAATAATAAGTATAAATGATATAAATAACAAATATAACATGTTAATTATTCTTTATATATGATATATGATCCAATTACAAATTATTTCACCATCAACATAATGATATTGTCGCTCGTACGTACGTACAGATTACCACCTCTAAGAACACGATGAAATTCATTCCCCATCGTAATCATTCATGAATAATTTTTTTATGATTAAAAATAATTTTTATGAACTTAATATCATTCTGGATATGAATAAAATACATTCTATCCATAACAAACATGGCTTGTGTAATCGAGTATATAAAGGAAAATAGAGCAGTTAACACCCGAAACGATGATACTACTAAAATATTATTAACAAAGCAATATTAGAGGATCATATATGATATCATATTTATGTATATAGTTAATTTCTAATTTAATAAAAATTATTTAACTACTGTACAGGAGGTTAACATACCCTCGTATAAGGAAAAGTACAAGGTAAGGGATTTTCATCTCACTTTTATTCTAGTGAGATTCATGCTATATTTGATACTATTACCTTTTGTGTGGTCTATGTACTTCCCATGATAGTATTTTTTTTTGTAAAATAGATTAATTTATTGGTATTTACATCATCATTATATGATCCTTCTTTCATGGGGTGTATTTTTCGTAAGTTACCAAATCGGTAAATAAATTTCAAATTTCAATTTCCACTCATTCGGTTTTATGAAAACTTCATTGATTACTTTACTCGAAGATTATGTTTGAAATCAATTTTTATTTATTTATGTAGTAATTTACCATTTAATTTGTGTGGATATACTTTTTATAAACATAATCACTCCAATGATAAATTCTCAAGTCATCGATATAAACTTGATAAGTGTAATTTTAACTCAATTTATATTCATTGAATTAAACATCAAAGTAATTGGTGTTGTTTTTACAAGAATGTGTGTGAATGTCTTATTATTGATTTACACTTAATATCTAATCATATTTAATGTATTTATATTTTTAACACACAATTATTTCATTGATTTATCCTTAACCTAAGGATACGGTCTTTAAAATGGAATTCGTCTCAACTTACATTCCTTTGAGACTTCTTTGTTGTTATGTGCCAATTAACTATTATTTGGTATATCTATTTTAATTTGACATAGTAGATCATGAATCCCTTTATTCTCATGATATTATAGGGCCTTTATTACCTCAATTATTTTTATTCAAGAATCTCTCAGTTGGTTTGGAACTCTGACTAAAATAACAATTCAAATGTTTTTATGATTTATTCTTCTAAATCATTCTCATTAATTTCCATGTATGAAAAAGGGTTTTAAGGATTTATTTATATGGAAATTAATTTTTTAAAATTAAAATTCCTTTTAAAAATTTCAAAGATGTATGGTACACTTTTATTAAAAAAATTATTTTAAAAGACATCTTTGATAAATAGTGCATCTTTTAAATGTTTTCAAGAAAAATGGGATATTTCTCTAATAATATTTTTAATGACTATTTTTATCTATTTCAATATTTTTAAGTACATTTTATTATTTATTAAGGTTGATTTATCATAATATAATCATCCATATTGTATTGAATGAGTTATGTTTGACTGTGGATGTGCTATTTTTATGCCATTCACGGTTTTTGGTTAAAATATTGACATTATATATGCTAGTTTTAATATGAATGTTTAGATTATGTTTAACCCATTGACATGAGGAATGCATTGGACTCAGTATGTGATGGGTGGAGCCCACTATAGCTTCTTAATGCATCGGTAGGTCTGATGAGACAAACTAGTGTCTTGGCACAAGGCCTTAACAAAATCTTATTTTTTGTCTTGGTATAAGGCCTTTACTATGTTGTTATAAAGCCTGGAATTAAGTATTCCATCAATATAAAATTGACTATTGATATTACATGTGATTATTTGACTAGTAGAATATCAATTTGATTATGTAAATGGAATTATTTTATTTCTCTTTGACATTTTATGCTGAAGTTTAAGTTTAAAAGGCTTGTGTTCTAGTATTATACATTGCCATGAATATTTTTTCTTATTTATGATTGTTTCTTCTATATTGTTATCCTTACAAATCATTTGATCTCACCCCTTTTTTATGTTTTATTTTTCTCAGGATGAAAATAAGTATATTAATATTAACCTGCAGGAATAGGATAAGGGATATAAGAGTGTTCGAAGGAGACACAATGTTGTTTTTTATTATATGATGTAATGTAAAACTTATGTATGTATCCAGTACTTCCAAGTCTACTAAACTGATTGGTCTTTAGGGACATGATTCCTCGTATAATGCCAATATTATGTAATAATACACCGATTAGAGGGAATTGGGGTCGGGGCGTTACAGTTGGTATCTGAGGAATTTTATTACAAATCTTGGAAGCTAGATTAAGAAAAAAACTCTAATTAAGAAACACTACCCTAAGATATTCATAGAGTATTACTATATAAGAACATCCAAAAAATCTTGTAATGTAAATATTATGTTGGATTTTCAAGCAATACATCCCTGTTTGGATACGATCTGGAAGAGGTGGCTCTGGCACAAATGTACCTTAGAGTGAAAACTCCAACAAGGAGATTCAGGCTTAACCCGGGGTATCCTGGTACATGACAACATGCCTTACTGCACTCTTCGTTGTGAAACTCTTGGGGGGATATTCTTAGGATAATTCACATTTTCATTACAAACTTATTTGAGGGATTTTAATATATGGTGAGAATAAATAACCATGGTTAATACTAAGGTGTTTTAGATTTAAAATAAGGTGTTATGATATTCTCTAAATGATTTTAAGGCTCACACTATGTTTTCTTATGTTAGTCAATGGATAGATTCCAAGGAAGTCATAGTAACATTAAACATGATGTACTAGGTGGGAACGGTGGTGGAAATGAGAAGATAAATGGAATGTTTATAGGTTTGAAAGATATTGTGTTAATGCCGAATCAGTTTTCCAAAAATATGATCAACAACAAATATATAAACCAAATCTCAGACACTACAATGAAAAGAAATGCAGTGAATAATAAAAGCTCCAAACAGTGGAGACCGTAGAGAAAAGAAGGCTCAGTTTCGACCATGCAGGAATGATGGAAGAAGACACCCATGAAAATGTCTCAATAGAAGAATTATATGATTTATGTGTGGGAAGGAAGGGAATAAAGTAAAGAATTTCTGTGAAAAAATTAAGAGTACTATGGAAGAGAATAAATATGATCCCAAGAATCCATTTACAATCATTTTCCATAAATGTAGGGGCCTGGCCATTACCTGAGTGAATTACCTATTCTATATGATAACCTATTGGTCTAGAAAGAACCAATATGTAAATAAACGTATGTAGAAATTTTTAAAAGTATCTTTTCTCTTTGTTGATGGGATTTCATTGGAAGTCATTTCTCTTGTATGTGTAACCCTACAGTTTGTTATTTGAAAATTCTATTTGAGGAAAAATTATCATATCTATTGTGGATATAGTAATAAATAACCATTTGGGTTTATATGATCTTTGAATTTGAGGAAATAACATGTTATTAGATTTTGGGATGAAAATGTGCGGTATGAGATAATATTTATGGTTAATTTATATTTTGGTTATTTTGAGGAATTTTTAAATTTGGGAATGTTATAAAATATATTTTTGAAAAATTTACAACACACATACTGTGTGACAATCCATCATGTCGGACAAAGCTGTTGGAATCGAACCCACAACCAATGTGAGACAGAGATTTATCGTCTACAACTATACTACAAGAAGTCCTTGGTTAGTGTGACTAATTATATTTAGTTAAATGATTTTATTGATTAATAATAAGTTTATTTGGGATTTTATTATTATCAAATGGATATCTTTGTTATAAGAAAATTATTTGTTGATTAAGTGATACATGTTATTTTGGAAGATGTTTGTTCTGTTGGGAATACTATATGCCTAAAGAAAATAGAATACAATGGGATTTCATTTGGGGAATAATGATGTATTTTTTATAGAGATTTAGGTTATTTATGGACATTATTAACCTATCATATTGAATATTGGATAAGGATAACTACTTTTAAGTATGTGACTTTAATAGTAGTCGATGTTATTTAGATATAAAATTTAACGTGAAAGACTACTTCTAAGTTGGGTGTTTCTATATTAGTTTGGATTATATTTAATGATTTTAAGGACAATTGTTTATTTAATTGTATTTATTTAACTTGGGGCATTGTCGGTTTAATTTTAGAAATTAATATTAGTATTTTTTTCTTTAAAGGATTACCCTTTTTGGGGATCATCTGATCTTGTACTAACTATTTTGGTTTTGGTTAATCTCTAAAGATAATGGAAATATATATACTATCCTTTTTGGATCATGTGATTCTCTATATGTTGATTCTAGTGCTTTAGGTGTGACCAAGTCATCTTGAATACTCACTATTTGAAAAAAAGATGAGTTAGTGGTATTTATTTATTTAAAGATTAATCTATACTTAAAAAGTAAGTATATCTCTTTATTTTCATAGTTAATATCATAAATAAATTCCTCAAAATTATGAAATGGAACTTAAAATAAAAAATCTTATCCATTTACTTTTCCTAATGGGAAACTAATGACCGTTTTACCCATCACAAGTTCATGGTTTTCTTGTTGTAAACATTCTCCATATCATGTTTTCTATCACTCTCCATAAGAACATGACGTTTAGTTTATCTTCCACATCCATGTTTTCCAACATGGAATCCTAGTATGGGTTATCTCAGGTGATTTTTGTACTTCTCTTTCATTCTTTTAAAGTTATAGTATTATTGAATCTTTTTCTAATGTGGGACTTTTAATGAAGTTCTTAAGTACAATTTTAGAAATAAGAGGGTGTAATTTCAAATATGGGGGGAGAATGTAACACTCCAAGATTCAATGGTACACTTCTCTTTAAGTAATACAATAGAGTGCGTTGTACACAACACTGAGTTCAAACACACCACAACCTATAAAACTAGTTGTTTAGAAAGAGGATATGAATAGTAATAACCACATTTTGAATTTTATATATATCCCACATAATTTTAACATTCATATTTTCAGTTTCTTAGACATAATATAAAGACAAATTCTATTTTTCAGATAAAATAAGATTTTTTTTGAATATGAAATTTTACCACCTTTTAATAGAGAACCCTAATTAAATCTAATATTTTACACATTTATATATTCAATTTGAAAAAATAAAATTCTTATTTAGAATCAGGACATAAAAATTTAGTTTTGATAAATTTTTGGTTTTTTTCTAATAACTTTTATATTTGTGTGAATAATGAAAAATTATAAATTATAACTGTAAACAACATTTTTAATAAAAATAATTTGTAATGTTAAATTATACATTTTAATGGTTTGGAATTATAATTAGATTATATTTTTATCATTTAATACAATTTTGGTCATTATAAGAAATTTCTCATTTAAATTTGACATAAACACATGTCAATCTTTTGACATTTTTTACTCTTTTAAAAACCTGCTTTTTAGTTTTAAAAATGAGATTTAATTTTAATTCAATAAATTAATCTTCCATATTTTGAATCTAGTAAAATAGAAATCATTTTTGGATTTGGAATATCAAAATTATATTAGGGTTAGATTTTTGTATTTTTCTGAAAACATTCAATTTTTGATGAATAGTGAAAAACCCTACGTTACTGTTTAAAAAATGTACTTTTATTTAAAAAAATATCATTTTTATTTAAATTAATATTAAGTCCAAATAGACACATAATACCTATATTACTTCAATGAAATTTATTGGAGTCATTTTTTAATAAAATTAGATGTATAAAAGTTTATTGAATTTTTTTAACGTTTTTACCAAACTTCTAAGAGAATTTAAAATTCTGAAAAAAAAAATTATTTTACCACTTCTGTGAATTGAATTTCAAAAATCCAAGTGACACAGTTGATATTAATAAGTAAAATATGGTTCAATAATATGATAATATTATTTTTTGAATAGAAACTTTTTTACTTTTATTTACCACCTTTAAAAGTAAATAGGGTAATTATGGGTAAAAATGATATTATAATTACCCTACCACATTTTCAAATTCTATTGAATAATTATAATTCTATAAAAAAACATTAGGAATAAAATATGACACCCTTCGGTCCACTTGAATATGATTAGGACATTTATTATTATTTTATTTAAAGAACATTTAAAAGAGTTAACTTCAATATTTAATAACTAAACCATTTTCAATATAGGGATATAAATTAGAAAAATTAGATTATAAATATTCATTAGAAAGAGAAAAATATTTCCTAAATAATTTTATTTTATTTATAATTTCTAGATACAAAAAAATTTAACTTATTTCTGACACAATGATGATGGAGTAATTACATTATTAATGAAATTTTACAATAATTGATATTATAAATATTGAAATAAATGTAATTTGTGATATTTGATGAATTAAACTAATTTTCAAGGTCAATATGACATGTTAGGGTTGATTTCATAATATTGTTTCAATATAATCATTTTGTTATGATTTTCACACAAAAAAAATACTAAATAGTGTCAAAATTGACCTAATTGAGTTTTTAAAACAAATACTATATTAATAATTGATATAATATTCTTAAAAATATAAGGTTAGTGCAAAGGAATTAGATAAGGATATATATATATATATATTAATAATGAACCAAATGGGGTTCTCTTGGATTGTTATAGTATGTTTATTAACCATATAATATTAAAATACAAAGAGACATGGTAAATGTCAAACTATTTAACTAAGAGTTAAATATAAAAGTTAAGGTTAATTTGATGAACTAATCCTATCTAATACCTATAGGTTGATTTGTTTTTGACCTATCCCCACATTATCCTCCAAATAATTTATTTTTGAGATATTAGAAACCGAAAATGATTTTATTATAAAATAATATTTCATGCTTTTCCTAAAGTGGCCCACAACTCTCTTATAAAAGGGAACTTCCCCTTATCTTAATTTCAATCCTCCAATTCCTTTTTTCTCAGCCTACACCGGCTGAAATATCCTCCCAAAATTTATTCCTTCATCCTATATTACATACTTTGGTCTGAAATCCATACTACAGATCCCTTTTGGTCAAATCAAAAGGAAGAACCCGAAGTAGAGGTAAATATTTCATCCCCTCTTTCAAGTTCTTTTCTTCTCCCACATCCTCTTTCTTTATTGTTTCCATTATAAAATAATAACTCCAGTATCTTCTATATATTGTGATGTTATTATAAAAATGTTATAACCATATTTATTATTCTATCAATCATATGACTGACAAAGTCACCATACATGCGTACGTATGGCTTACCGTCTCCATGTCATGGTGTAGTTTTTCATTCAAACACTTCATATTTGTATGGGTATAATACTGAGTGTAATTGATGTAAATAATAAATATAACATGATAATTATTCTTTATATATTATATACTATCCAATTACATACGATTTCACCATCAACATAATGACATTGTGGCTCGTACGTACGTACGGATTACCATCTCCAAGAATGCGATTAGATTCATTCCCCGTTGTCATAATTCAAGAATAATTTTTATTTTATGATTAAAAACTATGTTTAATAACTTAATCGAATTATGGATATGAATAAAATACATCCTATCCATAAAAAACATGGCTTACGTAACCAGTCATATAAAGGAAAATGTATCAGTTGACACCTGAAACAATGATACTACTAAAATATTATTAACAAAGTAATATTAGAGAATATCATATGATATCATATTTATCTATATAGTTCTTGTATAATTTAATAATAATGATTTAACTATTATACAAAAGTATAACGTAACATCGTCTTAGGAAAAGTACAAGTTAAGGGGTTTTCATCTCACTTTTATTCTAGTGAGATTCATGCTATATTTGCCACTATTACCTTTTCTGTGGTGTATGTACTGCCCACGATAGTATTTTTTGTGTCAAATATTTTAATTTATGTGTATTTTTATCATCATTGGATGATCCTTCTTTCATGGGGTGTATGTTTCATATGTTACCAAATCAGTAAGGGAATTTCAAATTTCAATTTCCACTCATTCGGTTTTACGAAAACATCATTGATTACTTTACTCCAAGATTTAGTGTGAAATCACAATTTATTGACTTATGTGGTAATTTATAATCCACTTTGCGTGGATATACTTTTGATACACATAATTAATCCATTGATAAATTTTCAAGTCATCGTTATAAACTTGATAAGAGTAATTTTTACACAATTTCTATTCATTGAGTTAAATATCCAAGTCATTAGTGTTGTTTTTACAAAAATATATGTGAATTTCATCTAATTGATTAACACTTAATATAAAATCATATTTAGTGTATTTATTATTGTAATACATAATTATTTAATTGATTTATCCTTATCTTAATGGTATAGTCATTATAATTGAATTCATCTAAACTTAGATTCTATTGATACTTCATTGTTGTTATGTGTCAATTAGCTTTTATTTAGTGTATATAATTTACATTGACATAGTATATCATGAATCCATTTATTCTCATGATATTATAGAGTTATTATTACCTCAATTATATTTATTCAATCATCTCTCATTTGGTTAAGAACTCAAACTAAAATATCATTTTAAATATTTTAAAGATTTATTCTTCTAAATATTTCTCATTAATGTTCATATTTTAAAAATGGTTTTAAGGATTCATTTATATGGACATTTATGTTTAAAAAATAAAATTTTGTTGAATATTTTCAAATTGGTAGGTGACACTTTGATTCAAATTTTTTTAAATGACTTCTTGGATAAATAGTCCATCATTTAAATGTTTTCAAGAAAAATGGGATATTTCTCAAAAAATAGTTTTAATGACTATTTTCATCTATGCCAATACCCTCTAATATATTTTATTCTTTATTGAGTTTGATTTATCATATTACAATCATCCATATTGTATTGAATGTGTTATGTTTTACTGTGGATGTGTTAATTTTATGCCATTCATGGTTTGTGTTTAAAATATTGACATTATGTATGCTAGTTTTAATACGAATGTTAAGATTATGTTTCACCCTTTGATATGATGAATGAATTGGACTTAGTAAGTGATGGGTGTATCCCTCTATAGATCCTCGATGCATTGGTATGTCTCATGAGACAACTAGTGTCTTAGCATAAGGCCTTGACAAAATCTTATGTGTAGTCATTGCACAAGGCCTTGACTATATGGTTATGAAGTCTGGAATTATGCATTCCATCATTATGAAATTGGCTATTAATATTACATTTTATTATTATACTAGTATAATATCCATGTGATTAAGTAAATGGAATTATATGATTTACCTTTTCTAAATTATGCTGAACTTTTAGTATAAAAGGCTTGTTTTCTAGTCTTATACATTGCCATAAATCTTTATTCTTATTTATGATTGTTTCCACTATATTGTCATCCTTACTGAGCTTTTGATCTCACCCCTTTCTTATTTTTTATTTTTTCCAGGATGAAAGAAAGTATATTATGAATTACCTATAGGAATAGGCTAAGGGATATAAGAGTGTTGAAAGGGGACACAATGTTGTTTTTTTATTACATGATGTCATGTAAAATTTATGTACGTATCTAGTACTTCCAGGGGTACTAAAATGATCAGTCTTTCAGGACATGATTCCTTGTATAATTCTAATATTATCTAATAATACACAGAATCTAGGTAACTGGGGTCCTGGTGTTACAGTTGGTATCAGAGGAAGTTTAGTACAAACCTTGGAAGCTATATTTAGAAAAAACTCTAATTAGGAAACACTACCTTAAGATAGTCATTGAAGATTAGTATAGAAGAACATACAAAACATTTGGTAATGTAAATATTATGTGGGTTTTCCAAGAAATACATCCTTGTCTGGATACATGCAGGTAGTGGCGGCTTTGGAACAGATGTACCTATGAGTGAAAACTTAGACAAGGAGTTTTGGACTTGACATGTGGTTTCCGGGAACATGACAATGGGTCTTACTGCACTCTTGGTTACGACAATGTTGTGTGATATTCTTAGGATAATTCAAATTTTATTTACAAACATATTATAAATATTTTAATATAAGATGAGAATAAATAACCTAGGTTAATTCTAAGGTGTTTTAGATTTAAAATAAGGTGTTATGATATTCTCTAAATGATTTTAAGACTCACACTATGCTTTCTTGTGTTATTCAATGGCAGGATTCCAATGAAGTCCTAGTAACATTGAACATGATGTACAAGGTGGGAACAGTGGTGGAAATGAGAAATTAAATGGAATTTTGATATGTGTAAATGATATTACGTTTATGACGAATCATTTTTCCAAAAATATATTGAAGAACATATATATTAACCAACTCACAGATTCAACAAAGAAGAGAAAGGTAATGAATGATAAGAGCTCCAGCAGTCGAGAACATGGAGAAAAGAAAGAACAATTTCTATCATGAAGGAAATGTGGAATAAGACACCCATGAAAGTGTCTCAATAGAACAAGAAAATTATTTATGTGTGGGAAATAAGGACATAAATTAATGAATTTCCATGAAAAAATGAAGTGTACTATGGAAGAAGATAAAAATGATCACAAGAATTCATTTACAGTAATTTTCCATAAATTTAGGGGACATATCCATTACCCTAGTGAATGCCCTATTCTATAAGATGACCTCTTGGTCAAGAAAGAACCTATATGGAAATAAACGTATGGATAAATGTTTAAAAGTATTAGTGATTTTTTGAAGGGATTTCATTGGAAGATATTTATATTGTAAGTGTAACCCTACAGTTTGTTATGTGAAAATTTTATTTAAGGAAGAATTATCTTTTCTATTGTCGATATAGTTTTAAATAACAATTTGGGTTTTTAAGATCCTTGAATTTGAGGAATTTTCATGTTATTAGATTTTGGGATGAAAAGGCGAGGTATGAGATAACATTTGTGGTTAAATTATGTTATGGTTATTTTTAGGAATTTATCACTTTGGTAATGTTATAAAATATAGTTTTTGAAAAAGGACTACACGCATACTGTGTGACAACACGTCATGTTAGACAAAGATTTGGGAATTGAACCCACAACCAAAGTGACACTAGGATTTATCACCTACCACTGGACTACGAGAAGTCCCTGGTTAGTGTGGCTAATTATTTGTTGTTAAATGATTTTATTGATCAATAATACGTTGATTTGGGATCATATGTTTTTCAAAATGATATCCTTAGTATAGGAAAATGAATAGGTGGTTAAGTGATAAATGTTATTTTGGAAGATGTTTGCTCTATTGGGAACACTATATGATAAAGGATAATAGAATACTATGGGATTTATTTTGAGGAATAATGATGGATTTTTTATAGATATATAGGTCATTTATATAAATTATTAACCTATCATAGAGAATATGTGATATGGTTAACTACTTTTACATATGTGACTTTAATAGTACTCTATTTTATATAGAGATAAAATTTAAAGTGGAAGACTAGTTCTAAGTTTGGGGTTTCAATATTTGTTTGGATTATATTGAAGGATTTTAAGGAAAATTATTTATTAAATGGTATTTATTAAACTTTGGATACTATTAGTTTAATTTTAGAAATGAATATTAGTATTTCTTTATTTAAAGTATTAACATTTTTGGGTATTATTTGATCTTGTACTAACCATTTTGGTTTTCGTTAATCTCTAGAGACAATGTAAATGTATAGATTTTCCTTTTTGGATGATGTGATTCTCTATAAGATGATCCTAGCACTTTAGGTGTGACCAAGTCCTCTTGAATAATCATCCTTTCAAAAAAAGATGAGTTAGTAGTAGAAATTTATTAAAGGATGAATCTCTAATTGAAAAGTAAGCATATATCATTAAGTTCTCAGTCAATCTCATAAATAAATTCGTCAACATTAGGAAATGGAACTTAAAACAAAAGATGTTATACATTTTCTTTTCCTACTGATAAACTAATGATTGTTTAACCCATCACATGTTCATGGCTCTCTTATTGTTAATATTCTACTGATCATGTTTTCTATCACTCTAAATCAGAACTTGACACTTATTTTATCTTCCACATCCTTGTTTTCCTACATGGAATCGCAGTATGGGTTATCTTATGAGACATTTGTACTTCTCTTTCTTTCTTTTAAAGTGATAGTTTTATTAACTCTTTTTCTGATGTGGGAATTTCAATGAAGTTCTTAAGCCCAATTTTATAATTGCGAGGATGAAGCTTCCAAAATAGTGGAATAATGTAACACCCCTAGATTCAATGGTATGCTTCTCTTTAAGTAATACAATAGCGTGTGATGTATGCAACACCAAGTTCAAGTACATCACGACCAATCAAACTAACCATTTAGAGAGTGGTTATGAATAGTAATAACCAAATTTTGAATTTTATATATATACCACATAATTTTAACAATCATCTTTAGAGTCTCTTAGACATAATATAATGACAAATTCCATTTTTCAGATTAAAGAAGAATTTTTTAGAAAATGACATTTTACTAACTTTTAATAGAGAACCATTTTTTAAATCTAATATTTGACACATTTATATATTCAATTTGACAAAATAATATTCTTCTTTAGAATCAGGAAAAAAAATTAGTTTCGATAAATTTTTGGTGTTTTTCTGATGACTTTCAAATTTGGGTGAATAGTGAATAATACTAAATTTTAGCTCCAAACAAGTTTTTTAATAAAAATAAATTATAATGATAAATTATACATTGGAATTGTTCATAAGTATAATTTTATTATATTTTTATCATTTAATACAACTTTGGTCATTATAAGAAGTTTCCCATTTAAATTTGACATAAACACATGTCAATCTTTTGATAGTTTTTACTATTTTAAAAACCTGCCTTTCAGTTTTGAAAACGAGAATTAATTTAAATTTAATAAATTAAACATTTATAATTTTAATTTGGTAAAATAGACATCATTTTTGGATTCTGAATATCAAAATAATCTTAGGGTGAAATTTTGGTATTTTTCTGAAAACATTCATTTTTTATGAATAGTCAAAAACCCTACGTTATTGTTTAAAAAATGAATTTTTATTTAAATAATTACTTTTATTTAAATTAATATTATGTCCAAAAATATACATAATACCTATATTAGTTAAATTTAATTTATTGGAGTCATTTTATAATAAAATTAGATGTATAAATGTTTATTGAAATTTTTTAAAGTTTTTACCCGCTTTCTAAGAGCATTTGAAAATTTTCAAAAAAATAATTTTACGATTTTGGTGAATTGAATTTCAAAAATATGAGAGACACAATTGATAATATTAAGGAATATATGGTTTGAAAATATGAAATAATTTTTTGGAGAATAATAACTTTTGACTTTTATTTACCACTGTTAAAAGTAAATAGGGTAATTATGGGTAAATATGATATTATAATTAAACTAACACATTTCAAAATTCTTTTGGATAAGTATAATTGGACCAAAAAAAACATAAGGAATAAAATATGGCCCCATTGGTCCTCTTGGATAAGATTTAGACATTTATTATTATTTTATTTAAAGAACAGTTAAAAGAGTTAAATTAAATTTTAATAACTAATGTATTTTTAATATATAGATATAAATAAGATAAATTGGACTATAAATATTAATTAGAAAGATAAAAATATTTCCTACATAATTTTATTTTATTTATAATTTTTAGACATTATATAATTTAACTTATTTATGACACAATGATGATGCTATAATTAAATTATTAATGAAATATTAAAAAAATTGATTTTATAAATATCCAAATAAATGTAATTTGAGACTTTTGATGAATTCAACTAATTTTAATGGTTAACATGACATGTTAAGGTTTATTAAATATTTTTTTGACATAATCATGTTGTTATGATTTTCACAAAACACAAATACTAAATAGTGTCAAAACCGACCTAATTGAGGTTTTTAAACAAATACTATATTATTAATTGATATAATATTCCTAAAAATATATGGTTAGTCCAAAGGACATTGATAAGTATATATATATATTAATAATGAACCACATGGTATTATCTTGTATTGTTATAGATGCTTATTACACGTAAAATATAAAAATACAAAGAGACATGGTAAATGTCAAACTATTTAACTAAGAGTTAATTCTCAAATTTATGGTTAATATGATGACCTAAACCTATCTAAAACCTATTTTTTGATATATTTTAGACCTATCACAAAATTCAACTATATATAATTTATTTTTGAGCCATTAGAATCTGAAAATGATTTTATTATAAAATAATATTTCATGTTTTTCCTAAAGTGACCCTCACCTCTCTTATAAAAGGGAACTTCAACTTCTCTTAATTTTACTCTTCAAATTCCTTTTGGCTCGGCCTAACCCTACCCAAAAATCCACCCAACATTATCTCATTAATACTAGAGTACTTCCTTTGGTCATAAATCCATCCTATGGATCCCTTTTGATCAAATCAAAAGAAAGAACCTGAAGAGGAGGTAAATATTTCATCACCTCTTTCAAGATCTTTTCTTCTTACACTTCCTCTTTATTTGTTGTTCCTATTATAAAATAATAACTCCAGTATTTTATATATATTTTTATGTTATTATAAAAATGGTACAACCATATTTTTTATTCTATCCATCATATAAATGACAAAGTCTCCATACATGCGTACGTATGGGTTACCATCTCCACATTGTTGTGTAGTTTTTCTATCGAACACATCATATTTGTATGGGTATAATAACGAGTATAACTGATTTAAATAATCAATGTAACATATTAATTATTCTTTATATATGATATATTATCCAATTACGTACAATTTTTCCATAAACATAATTATATTGTGGCTCGTATGTACGTACGGATTACCATCTCCACTAACGCGATGAGATTCATTCCCCATCGTAATTATTCAAAAATAATTTTTATTTTATGATTAAAAATAATGTTTAAGAACTAAATATAATTCTGGATATGAATAAAATACATCCTTTCCATAACAAACATGGCTTATGTAACAGAGCATATAAAGGAAAATGTATCAGTTAACACCCGAAACGATGATACTACTAAAATATTATTAACAAATCAATATTAGAGAATAATATATGATATCATATTTATGTATATAGTTCTTTTATAACTTAATAACAATCATTTAACTATTATACAGGATGTTAACATACCCCCGTCTAAGGAAAAGTACAAGGTAAGGGGTTTTCATCTCACTTTTATTCTAGAGAGATTCTTGCTATATTTTCGACTATTACCATTTTTGTGGTGTATATACTGCACATGATAGTATTTTTTGTGTCAAATAGTTTAATTTATGTGTATTTACAAAATCCTTGGATGATCTTTCTTTCATGGGGTGTATGTTTCATATGATACCAAATCATTAAGGGAATTTCTAATTTTAATTTCCACTCATTCGGTTTTACAAAAACTTCATTGATTACTTTACTACAAGATTATATGTGAAATTACTATTTATTTACTTATGTAGTAATTTCCAATCCCCGTTGGGTGAATATAAATTTGATACACATAATCACTCCATTGCTAAATTCTCCAGTCATCAATATAAACTTAATAAGAGTAATTTTAACTCAAGTTTTATTCATTTAGTTAAAAATCCATGTCATTGGTGTTGTTTTTAAAAGAATATATGTGAATGTCCTCTGATTGATTTACACTTAATATTCAATTGTATTTCATGTATTTATTATTGTAACGCATAATTATTTCATTGATTTATCCTTAACCTAAAGATATGGTCTTTATAATTGAATTCATCTCAACTTACAATCAATCGAGACTTCTTTTTTGTTATGCGCCAATTAAGGAAGAGTTAAAAGAGTTAAAATATGACCCCCTTTGGTCCACATGTATATTATTAAGACATTTATTATTATTTTATTTAAAGAAGAGTTAAAAGAGTTAAATGAAAAATTTAATAACTAAACTATTTTTAATATAGGGTTATAAATAAGATAAATTTGACTATAAATATTCATTATAAAGCTAAAAAAATTTCTTACATAATGTAATTTTGTTTATAATTTTTAGACATTAAATAATGTAGTTTATTTATGACACAATTATGATATAATAATTACCTTATTATTGAAATATTAAAATAATTGAAATTATTAATATTCAAGTAAATGTATTTGAGACTTTTGATGAATAAAACAAATTTTATATGTTAATAGGACATTTTAGGGTTGATTAAATAATTTTTTTGAAGTAATAAATGTGTTATGAGTTTCAAAAAAATCAAATACTAAATAGTGTCAAAATTGACATAAGTGAGTTTTTAAAACAAATACTATATTATTAATTGATATAATATTCCAAAAAATCTAATTCTTGGACAATGAACTTAGATAAGGTTATAGATATTAATAATTAACCACAGGGGGTTCTTTTGTCTTGTTATAGTTTGTTTATTAACATATAATATAAAAATACAAATAGAATTGGGAAATGTCAAACTATTTAACTAAGAGTTAAATCTAAAAGATAAGGTTAATATGATGACCTAATCCTCTCTAAAACATATTGGATGAGAATTTTTAAACCCATGCACAACTTCTACTCTAGATAATTCATTGTGGAGCCATTAGAAATCGAAAATGAGTTTATTTTAAAATAATATTTCAAGCTTTACCTAGAGTGACCCTCACCTCTCTTATAAAAGAGTACATCTGCTTCTCTTAATTTCACACAGGAAAATCCTTTTGGCTCTACCATCACCTTCCCAAATACCTCCCAAATTTCTTCACTTAATCCTAGATTCCTTGCTTTGGTCATAAATCTAACCTATGAAGCCCTTTTGATCAAATCAAAAGGGAGAACCTGAAGAAAAGGTAAATATTTCATCACCTCTTTCAAGTTATTTTTTTCTTCCACTTACTCTTTCATTGTTGTTTCCATTATAAAATAATAACTCCAGTATCTTCTATATACTATTATGTTATGATAAAAATGGTACAATCATATTTATTATTCTATCCATCATATGAATGACGATGTCACGATATGCGCATGCGTAAGGGTTACCGCCTCCACGTCGTGGTGTAGTTGTTTATTCAAACACTTCATTTTTGGATGAGTATAATAATGAGTACAAATAATGTAAAAAATAACTATAACATGTTAATGATTCTGTATATATGATATAACATCCAATTACATACGATTTCACCGTCAACATAATGATATTTTTGCATGTGCGTACGTACGGATCACAGTCTTCACGAACGCGATGAGATTCATTCCCCTTCAAAATCATTCAAGAATAAATTTTATTTTATGATTGAATATAATGTTTAAGAACTTAATATAATTTTGGATATGAATAAAATACATCCTATCCATAACAAACATGGCTTATGTGACCGAACATATAAAGGAAAACAAATCAGTTAACACCCGAAACGATGATACTACTAAAATATTATTAACAAAGCAATATTAGAGGATAACATATGATATCATATTTATATATATTTCTTGTATAATTTAATAAAAATTATTTAAATATTATACAGTAGGTTAACACACCCTTAATTAAGGAAATGTATAAGGTAAGGGGTTTTTATCTCAATTTTATTCCTGTGAGATTCATTCTATATTTTCCATTATTTCTTTTTGTGTGGTGTATGTACTGCCCATGGTTATATTGTGTGCATAATATAATTTAATTTATCAGTATTTACATCATAATTTTATAATCCTTCTTTTTTGGGGTGTATTTTTCTTAAGTTACCAAATCGGTTAGGGAATTTCAAATTTCAATTTCCACTCATTTGGTTTTACACAAACATCATTGATTACTTTACTCCAAGATTATGTGTGAAATCACTATTTATTTACTTATGTGGTAATTTAAACTACCCTTTTTGGGGATATAATTTTGATACACATAATCACTCCATTGATAGATTCTCATGTCATCGACATAAACTTGATAAGAGTAATTTTAACTCAGTTTCTATTCATTGAGTTAAACATCCACATCATTTGTGTTTTTTTACAAGAATATGTGTGAATGTCCTCTGATTTATTTACACTTAATATCCTATCATATTGAGTGCATTTATATTTTTCCCACATAATTATTTCATTGATTTATCCTTAACTTAAGGATACTATCTTTATAATGGAATTCATCTCAACTTACATTCCACTGATACTTCTTTGTTGTTATGCACCAATTCACATTTATTTGGTGTATATATTGAAATTTTAAATAGTATATCATGAATCCTTTTATTCTAATGATATTATAAAGTTTGTATTACCTCAATTATTCATATTTAATCATCTCTCATTTGGTTATTAACTCTAACTAAAATATCATTTTAAATGTTTTAAAGATTTGTTCTTCTAAATCTTTCTTATTAATGTCCATGTTTTAAAAATGGTTTTAAGGATTTATTTATAAGGACAATAATGTTTTAAAAATAAAATTCCTTTAAAATGTTTCATAGTGGAATATGAAACATTGATTAAAAAATTTCTTATAAATGACTTGGATAAATAGTGCGTTATTTAAATGTTTTCAAGAAAAAAGTGATATTTTTATAAAAATAGTTTTAATGACTATTTTCATCTATTTCAATCTCCTAAAGTGTATTTTATTCTTTATTTAGGTTGATTTATCATAATACAATCATCCATATTGTATTTAATGAGTTATGTTTGACTGTGGATGTGCTATTATAGTTCCATTAATGATTTTTGGTTAAAATATTGAAATTTTGTATGCTAGTTTTAATAAAAATGTTTAGATTATGTTTCACCCTCTCATATGAGGAATTAATTGTACTTAGTAAGTTATGGGTGGAGCACGCTATAGCTCCTCGATGCATCGGTATGTCTCATGAGGCAAACTAGTGTCATGGCATAGGGCCTTGAAAAAATCTTATTTGTAGTCTTGGCACAAGGCCTTGAATATGTGGTTATGAAGTCTGGAATTATGAATTCCATCATTATGAAATTGGCTATTGATATTACATGTGATTATTCAACTAGTATAATATCCATGTGAATAAGTAAATGGAATTATTGGATTTATCTTTTCCATATTATGCTGATGTTTAAGTTTAAAAGTGTTGTGTTGTAATCTTATACATTGCCTTAAATGTTTATTCTTATTTATTAGAGATTCCACTATATTGATATCCTTACTCAGCATTGAGCTCACCCATTCCTTATATTTTATTTTTTACATGATGAAAAGAATTATATTACGATTAACCTATGGGAATTGGCTAAGTGATATAAGAGTGTTTAAATAGGACAAAATGTTTTTTATTACATTATGTAATGTAAAACTTATGTATGTATCTAGTACTTACAAGGATACTAAACATATTGGTCTTTCAGGATATGATTCCTTGTATCATTCCAATGTTATTTAATAATGCACTGATTCTGGGTAACTGGGGCCGGGGTGTTATAATAAGTCTATATTTCATACTTATATCCATAAATGCAATTCTACCCAATTTTCAATGCCAATATCACAATTGAAAATTCCAAATCACACATTGGGTAATTATCTTCTTGATTTTTAAATTGGTGGGATGAATAAGAAATTACTTTTTCATTTTGCATGAGGATTGTTCCCAAGAATTTTAATGATGTATCACTATAAATTACAAACCCTTATCCACTATAAGGTGATTTTAGAATAGGTGTAGTGACCAACCTTTCCTTGGGATACTTTAAGCATTCCTTGCATTCCTTTACCCATAGGAACCTAACTCATTTCCTTGTTATAATTATTAATGACTTTGATAGTAGTTAAAAATTTATCAAAATGTATCAATAATATCTAAATTACCCAGGAAAATAATGGATTTTAGTCAGAATGGTTAGTATGGTCTATTTCTTTGTAACCTCGGTCTCTGATAGATCTATAGATATAGCCTCTATTGTGATTACATGGACAAATAATTATAATTTTTATAGAAATAATTCACATTTAAAAATTTTGTAAAAAAATATCTCATTCCTCATAAAAACTTAGTCCTTAAGTGATTTTTATACTATTACATTATTGTAGAATATAAAAGAATATAATCTATAATGTCTGCCATAGATTAATCCATCTAATCTCTAAATACTTTTAATAAAATTCATGTAGATATCCGAGTAATTGGTATGTCCAAATGGAATCATTATAAACTCATAGTTTCTATACCTTGTATGTAATGATTTATTTGGAATATCCTTCCATCTTATCATGAATTGGGGATATCCATATTGATGATTATTCTCTAAGTATAATTATGATCCTTTAAGTTGATTGAAACAATCAAAACTATGGGTTATAAGATACTTTTTTATCATGAAATTATTTAACTCATAATAACCATTGAACGGATGCATTTATCTATTAATAATATTTACAAAATAGATTGGTGCATCCCATGGTGAATAACTAGGGTATATAAAAACCATTCTATGATTCTATTTTAATTGATTCTTAAATTCCTTTAATTTAATAGAATCCATTTTATATTGATTCTTTGATATATGAAATTACCTGAAAATAATTTTGATTGAGAACTCAACTTCACATTCTAGGGGAAGACCAGAAAATACTTCAAAAACTACATCATTATAATCTTGAAAACTAGGCATTTTCTCAATGTTTACTTTATCACCAATAATATGATCTAGTAACCCTTTATTATTGGGAATCAAAACCCATATTTTAAGGTACTATTTTAATTAAGGTTTAAGATCATCCTTGAATTGATAAATGATAAGCAGATGATTAGGGATATAAAATGGGGTTTCCCCTTCTTAGAAATTGATATGAGCTTTATATTTGAAAATCTTATCCATACCCAAAAATTTGTCAAGCTCAACTATAAATAGAAGAACCAAAATTTATGGATGTATCTTTCGATAAATCTCAATTAGAGATTATTTTTACACCATTATTTTCTTTATTGTGATGGAATGTGTTTTCAAATATAGCTTGATATGAAAAGATTCAAGTGGTGAATACATGTAATTTTAAAACTTATTAGATATAAAATTATTTAAATAACAAAAAATGTATAAGTAATTTATGGTTCTGAAGGGGATAAGTTTTGTACCTCTCACTACATCATTATTATGTCCTACCTCTCTTGTGTTGATACAATATGACCTCTACCTCCACCTACTAGTTTAATAGGATGGTGCTACTTATTCCCTTGAATAACTATATGGTTATGGAAATAATTCAGATAATTAGCATACTCATAGAATTTAAATCATTTAAGAGTGGGTGGGGCATCAGCTGAGGCCCTCTTCTCCTCATTTTATTTATTCACCCTCTTTCATTTGTTTGGAAATAATGATCATTGTGTCCTACGTTACAAAACTTGTAACACTTCTCGAAACATTTAACTCGATTACATTTGTTCCCCCTTATATTTTACATATGGGAAATTAAACATTATTACCCCCATAAGCCTATAGATTGTGAATTCTATGTTAATCCATATTTTTTTTCATTTCTCTAATATAATGTGGTTCTCCATATTCCATATTATGCTTAAGAGAATAAAAAAACTCCCTCAAAGCTTCCAAACACTCTTATAACTAATGAAATTTTAATATTGGGTTTTATTCATCTAAATAATCAATCAATATTATTTTCAAATATAGAGAAAGAATATATAGTGTACCTTGTGATTCTCATGAGGTTTTCCTCATAAGATCCAATATAGTAATCTTATTTCTTCTTTAAATTATAGAATTATCATTTTGCCTTATTGAAAAGAGTCATAGGGAAATAGTTATTAACTAGTATTATATTGATATACTCCCACTTTGATGAATCACATTCTTGATTTATGATTTTATTCATAATAATATTTCACCATTTTTCAGCATCACCATCTAGCTAATATATTTATAAAATAAAATTATCCTACTTTGAGAATTTATGGGAAAAAATTATTATCTCCATCACATTACTATGTTTCATATAAATCAATTGGTTTTATGGCCCGTTAAATGATGGTGTATGTTTATGCATAAAATATTCAATAAAAACCTTCTCCCTTATTAGTGAGTACTCTAGATAATGATTATTCTTATTATTATTCATAACATGAGAGAGTTGAGTGAGAATAACCATGATAATTTCAAATCCCATTCCCATATAATTTGAACAATCAGCACATTTTCAATTGAAGCTATCATTATCATAGTTACCTCATGTTACATCCCAATACTTAAAATAGTTAATTTTATAATGAGGAAACATAAATTAGTAAAAATAAAAAGAATAAAACCATGTTCATAGAAGAAAGTAATAAAAAACAATGAGAATATTCTTCATTAATAACTTTATAAGTTTCAATCAAGGTAATACATGAATATTTCTATATTATATTTTCCTCAACCATTCTAGTTAACATGATAAAAAATCCTTTATAATGGTTCATAAAGGAAATGTTATGTAACCTATGAATATCCCATATAAGTATAAAACTAGGTGCATAGTAAGGGTCCATTCACTATGGACTATAATGATGGATGATATATTCTCAAACAAATATTTTCATGATTATTATCCCAATATAATTTTATTCAAAAAGAAAATCCACTTTTAGTATCTAGACAATGATGTTTTGATAGTAAAACCAAACTCTTTTATTACCATAACATAGAAAATTACCTTATACATGGCCTTTTTCTAAGGCTTCTCGTAAATTCTTTCTCATTCTAGTCTTCAAATTAACTAAACACTTACTCTGATACCAACTAAAGAGAACCAAACTAAACATAAATATGCAATAAATTGATTACATGGATTAATTATTATATACACAACTAGTCACAAAACTTAGTAAAATAAATGTTTATTGTTTTTGGGACTATATACATAAAAACAATTATTTAGTAATTCCCCGACCCCCGAAGCCCGGATTTGATTATTTAAATTATTATATTGAAAAGATTATATAAAATAAAATTTCTATGGACTGAACAATTTAATAGTTTGGGAAAATAAGATTATATACATGATATCCAAATTACATAGGGAAAATAAAATAAAGCATAATATAAGTAAAAGCTCTTTATTATTGAAGCTTACTCAAATGATTCCTCTTTATAAACTGAGGAATGGAAAAATAATAAGGGTGATCTCAATTTCTGAGTAAGGTTAATTAAAGTGGAATAAAGAATTATCCAATAAGAATAGATTGACATGTCATGGTAAATAAGTGATAACACATTCCATTTAAATAAACAGATAATACATAATCTGTATGGAAAGGTATATTAATGAAACACATGTCATTTTGTCAATAAATTGATAATGAAATGCATCCGTAGATTTTATCATATGAAAATGTCATGGATAATAACTAAAATAACTGAAATATCTATGACGAAAATTCTTAATTATTGGACATAATTTCTAAGTCACATGAAAATCTATATACTTAAGACCTTTCATAAGATGGTTTAAAACTATGGGTAGAAACTTGTTTAATTTGGACAACATATTTGTCTTGTGAGAACCTGTCGATTCAACAAGGGAAAAAATAAATGCTTGGGCCCACCCATCATGACCTTTCCAAATAATCTCTCATGTGTTGATTATAAATTTAATTAATAAACAATATGCCTTATCAAAATTACGTATTGAATACAAGATACTAATTTATCAATAATTCCCCAATAAATCAAATATGTTTCAATGTGAACACCATATATGAAAATGATATAATATTTATGAAATAATAATATCCATCTCCAAAGAATGTGGATATTTAAGGAAATAAAAATTTATTACAATAAAGCGACTGTTTCAAGAGAAAATTAATTATCAAAAAAGAATGTGAGATTGCAAAGATAACTTGTACCACATTGTACTTTTTAAGAGAAACCACATGGTTGATATAATTAAAAGTGAAACATAAAATCACAGGAAATATGAGGGAATCGTGATTTTGAAAATACAAATGGGTAGTATATACACCTCATTAAATTTAATTGATTCATAATAACCAATAATTCTAAGTGGAATGTAAATTGAGATGAAATCCCATACTATATAGTAAATCTGGAATTATAATAACCATTGAATAAATATATTAAAGATAAACATTAAATACAATGAGGAATAATTTATTCAGAATATAAAATAAAATATGGTAATTATATACACCACACAAACAAATATGTGGTGAAAATTGTGTATTCCTCATGGAAAAATATGTGAGGAAGAATCCCATACCTTGAGTCTGAATTATCACGTGTGTCTTTTATTCCTTAATAATAAGCATATGTTAATTATTTACATGATTCAGAACATTTTAAATTTTTATCATTTCTTTTATTTCACTTATTAATTTTTTCTTAAAAACTACTAAAACAATTATTTGATGTTGGGTGTTTTGACCATATTCGGTTTATGTGTCAAAAATGACATTGGTCGGTCAACTATAGTTAAAGCGGTCATTATATAAACATATAGAAAATAATATTCATGAAATAATTATCATATTTATATCTCAATTATACTTTTAAACACAATCATTAAATATGGTTTTTAAAAATTATCAAATATTACAATCATAGAGACATTAGGTCGTATGTACGCATGAGTAACATTCCCATTATCCAATTATTGTTATGAAAAAAAGCTAAGTAACATTATATATTTTCATAATGATAATTTTATCAAAATACCATTTTATTTAATCATTTATAATTATATTTTGAATTATTGTGATGGAAAAATAATCACATCGCATCAAGGATGTGGAAGTCTACACATCCACGAACAACATTATCAATCTTTTAGTGTCTGAAAAGGATAATAATAAAAAAAAGATATATTATATTTTCAGAAAGGTAATTATGTAATTAAAATATTATATATTTAATTTGTGTAATATATTTTTAATTGAACTCATCATTAGTACATACTATATAATGTGTGAATGTATCACATCGCTTTGAGGAGGCCTTAGTCCACACATACACAGATGATGTCATCGTATTTACACCCAATGGAACGTATAAAGGTATATGTAAAATAACAGTCACATAAGTATTAATAAAAAATTAATAGCATATTTATCATATAAAATCATAGAGTTTGGTTATAGAATGGTATATTTTTATTTAATTGGAAGGGTAAGATAATATTATCCATTCTATAATAATATATTGGTCTTAATCACTACTATTTATTTTTTAAATTATTAAAGACTGACCCTTCCAATGTTTTATACTACCTGTTTCAAAGAAGTTTCTACTAATTTCTTTATAAAAATACTAGGATAATAAAGATTTATTATTTCTTATATTATTCCCTCAAGTTGTTCATTTTTTCATTAATTTTTGTAATATTTACACTATAAAACATGTGTTTATTCGTCTTTTTTACTAGGTTATTCCCTCCTACTTAATTACACTATTTTTCTTTCATTTCCAATTTCTTATTACTGTTCTATTATATATAGTGGGCGGTTCACCAATGTTTTATAGGTCGTTCATCATTTTTATTATATTTAATTTCTCTTCCATGCATCATTTTCTTACCACTTCATGTCATGAAATTGAACCTCTATTAATGGGGATAACCCTAATTATTATATGGGGGAGAATAATGAAATTATGGTTTTTAGTTTGAAATATTATACTTTTTTTTCTATTTCTTTCTCATTCTAAGGTATCATTAGCGAATTATATTATAAGGTGAAAACTCATTAATCCAAATTTGTAAATACCTATTCTTCATTCTATTTTTATTCACCTTAATTTATTATTTGGCTGAATATAGAGGAATGTTAAATAGATAAGCATGGAAGATTTACACTAAGACATAATAAGGAATCCACAATACTTATTAGAAGAGTTTTCTTTAAATTGAAATACTTTCCAGTAAAGAGTTAGCACAATTTCAATGAAATAATATGTTTGGGTGTTATGATACATCTATTAATCAGATAATCAATAAAAATCATCAATTAATGAACTCTGATAAATTATATTTCAAAAATAACTCCTTCAGTATAACTTTTTCCTAGTAACTTGCATCACATCATTGTGTTTTTCTTATTTTCCTCTACAATGAAAATTTATTTTCAAACCCCAATACCACTGATCTTATTAATTTAATTTTCATTCAAAGAGAAAAAATGAAATAAAAAATAATATAAGAAACACAAAATAATACAAAAAATTATTAATCTTTGGGATTGAACACCATTTATTTTCTGAGAACAATCCTTAATGTTATCCCCATATGCATGTTTAATAATTTTCAAGTTTACTTTAGCGGTTTAAGATCCCTTATAATTGATTTTTTTGAAGCAACCCGTCTCTTTGTTTCTAAACCATTTTCTATAGGTTTTGATATCATCAAAATTTTATCTTTAAATGGTCATAGTAAGTTATAAAAGGAGTCAACTGAGAGAGTAAGGTAATAAATTCAATTATTTTTTTCAATTCTATTCTATAATTTATTATTTTTCCACATAATAAATATATAAATGTCTTCAATTTAAAAAATTAAAATATATTAGTATATTTTAATATGAATTTTAATTCTATATATTGACACAATAGTTTTTTATAAATAAAAATTAATTCATTTTTTAAATAATTATATATAAGGATGTTCTTTTTAAAAAATTATGATGACATTCATAGTTAGTTCTAAAAAATCATTTTCTAGATAAAAATATTGTCAATAATGATATAATATTATGATTAAATGATTTAGAATTGTTAAATAATCCTAAAATAAAAAATAATTAGATTAGATTCCTCATGTGAATTAAAGACACCTAAATGAAAAAACCATTAAATAATAACATTTATACTCAATGAAATATTCTTATATTGTAAAATATTTTCAAAACTGTAAAAATATGAATCTTTTTAAGGGAATTACCTCTATATTCTCTGCTTCTAATTTTATGGACTAATTTGATAATAACTACCATCACTACCAATTAAACAATGTGGCTATAGAACTGTGAAAAAAACATCTCTCAGATAGTGACCATGAATGAAACATACTAATTAAATGATTCTAAATGATAATAAAATAATTGTTTTAATTTAAATATACATTGATAAGGATCTAAAATAAATATTTAAAAAAATTAATAAGCCCATTTAAGAGGATAGAAAAACGTTTTGAGATGAGTCAAGATCCATGGTAAGAAAAATCTCATACTTTCCTTTATTTATTTAACTCACGCTCTCAATATATCCAACTATACCTATTTATAAGTTTCTTATTTAAATTTTTTTCTTTTTTTCCATAAATAAACACATTCTTTATATATACTATTTAATTTTTTATTTCCTTTTTTTAATATTCCTGCTTCATGGGTTTCTTTTTTGGTCTCTTATTTAAATCAAACATGATATAAGGGAAATTCCCCATTTACATCTTCTTTTTTCATGAACATATTTTATGAAAATTATTAATTATAAAAAACCACTATATCAAAATTAAAATTATTTGTGTTCATATCTTGTTTTGAATAAATCCCAAATATTATATTTCTTTTTGATGATTTTTACCCATTTCCTAGAACATTGTTTATGTTTTTTTTATTTTCAATACATACTTATTAACCAAATTATTATAATTCTTCTTTAAAATTTGGTCATAATATCATGAAATTTAATTAATTGTTCAAATTTTAATATTTAATATTACATAATCCATCACATTAATTGGATCCTTTTATATGATTTATTTTATTGTGATTTTTTATATGATCTTGTATCCTATTTTGTTCTCACAAGATTTCACATAGTTGTCATTATGTATGATTTCATTTCTTTTTAAATACATATGAATATACATTTGAAGACATATTAGGTTATAATATATATATATATATATATATCTCCTTAATAAATTGGTAAATGATTACATTTTATGATATACAATGTATGGTGCATGGATAGTTTGTCTAGAACATTTCATTATAATGTCTTTCCATTGAGATTTAGATTATGTATATAATGAAATGTTTCATTTAGGTACCAAATTTTTTAATTACAAATATTGTTTATTTATACCATTCTTACTTCTGAGTATGCATTATATTATTTTCTTATAAAATAATTTTATTCCTCTTGATTCATATATTATACTTCACTTCTATGATTTTGATCTGAATTTTACCTTACCTATATTTATTGCTCACCCTTTTCTTTTATGTATGTTTTTAGAATATCCTTTTCAGTAAGAAATGTTCAATGTGATATAGGAGTATATTATATTGATCAAAAAATGATGTAGTTTATTTTTATGATTTGATGTACAAGAGTTCTAATTTCCCAATAATATTAGATCATTTGATTTCTAGGACTTTATTATGGTTAAATATGTTAATATATATATATATATAGTATTATCTTTATTAAATATGGGTGATTATAGAAAGTATCAGAAAAAATTCTGGTTATTTTTAGAGATTAGGTTAGAGAATTTTATATGAAATACCTAATGATTTATCTAGATTCAAAAAGATAAACTAATAAGTTTGGATATTTATGGAAATTATGAAGTATTCATTTATATTTTATATCTTTCCTTTTATAGGATTATTATTTTTTGTATTATCATCCCTAGTTTTCAATCATTTTTGTTAATTTTTGGAAATATAAGTAACCATTTCAATAAAAAATGTATGGGAAATGTTATTACTTTAGAAAATAAATAACTGATATAATTGGAATAACAATAAAAAACACCATCTTAGCAATTTATGATATATAAAGTTATGGACAGTAACTTGAACAATGGGTAATTCCATTATTCTCCCTAGAGATTCCAAGTTGCAGTTCAATTTTTTATAGAAACAGTACATACATATTTTTTTAGATCCTTTGATCACCTAATAACAGATAAATGTGTTAAATTCCTTAAGGTGATATTACCTTTACTCCAACTATCTTCCCAAGAGAAGGTATTATTTGTCATATATTACCTAGAGGGAGAAATAGACTTGTGGTAGAAATTGCTCAGTAATATCTTGTCCAAAGAAGACATTTGATCAATTAATCATATGTAATTAAAGAAAATATTTTTCAATAAATATTTTTCCATGGACTCTGCACATTAAAATGGGTTATCTTGGACATTAATAAAGGGATGATTAATCAATTGAGTCATAAAAGGAAGAATTTTTAAGGATTAAATGGATCACCTCTATTTTCTTACATTGACCTTGAAGGTCGTGTGGAATTTTATTTAATGTATTAATGTTGATTTTTTATAAATATTTATATATTTAAGAATTTTATGGATGTGATCAAATATTTAATTTCTACCTTTAATATTAGATGGATATTGGTGATTCTTAATAGTATAATGGGAGTAGGGATAGAAATAGAAAAATATATTTTACTTCTGGAAAAAATAGATAGATCTAATAATGGGAAGAATATTTTTTTACCCATGTTTCCAATGTGTGAGAAGAATAACCCTAGGAACTACTTCAATTGTATAAGTAGATGTTTTCATTATTAAAATGAGGGAAATAAATATATTGAATAATGAAGTGAGATAAAGAAGCTAACTAATATTATGGAAGAATGGAAAGTTCTAATAAATCATCCCACTATGGTCAAAGTTTAAAATATTTGTAACATGGAAACTATAAATTTCATGGCACTAAAATTGTTGTTGTTGAAGATAACCATTGACAACAACCTCTAAGGACAATAGATATAGTATAACATTATCAAAAATTTAATTGAATTTCTTTTCGTTTGGGATTTTTCAAAAGTGTGTTGAATAATTATACAAAACGCCTTTACATGTCATCATGAACATATGGTGTGAATGTTGGAAGTAATTTTAAGTTATTATACTTGAATATTAATTTTTTAGTTCTTGAAACACATAGCTAGTTGTTTTTTAAACTTTATAATGATCTGAAGAGTTTAACTAAGAGTTATAGAAGGTTTAAACTGATTAAAGGAGATTAAGTTCTTAAATAAAGGTTAAATTTTTGGAACTTTTTGAAATTAATGGAAGTTTAAATTCATTTTGTAAGTTTAAAATATTTTCACAGATGGTAAACATCTATCCATATAAGTTTAAGAGAATTACAAGAAATTAACTTGTTTATCATGAAAGGTTAATAGTAGATAGTTACAACACTAAAAGGTATATACTCAAAAGTTTTCTAATCATCAAAGCATAAGTCCAGGATGGTTTATTTTCTTTCTGTATTGGATATTAAATGGAAATAAATAAATAACGTCAGAATGTATGTTTCCATTATCATTTTCATTAGAAATATAACCATGGTTGTAACACCCTAGGTATTTATAGAATAATAAATTTTATTTTCTATTAATATTTTTGAATAAGAAAAAAATTACTTTAAAGGGATTATTTGTTCGATAGTGTACCCAACACACAACTATGAGTTTCTCCAAAATCTTACATTGCACACAATGTTGAGTTATACAAAAAAATAATACAGTAATATTATTATAATTTTAAATGGTAGTTAATTTCGAGCTATTATATTATCATGACTAAACAGAACTAACTAAAATATAATTACACATGTCAGCTAAATGTTTTTACAATTATCCAATGATTTTTAGAGGCTTAAAAAATAATGAATCTGATTTTAAACAGGAAAAACATTAATATTTTTAAAATATCATTTTACTTCCTTTTGATTGAAAACCCTTTTTAAATATACTTTTTGTAACTTTTATATGTTCTATTTGACAAAATAAACTTCATTTATAGAAGTGGGACATCAAGTATTACTTTGGTAATTTTTTTTAATTTTTTTGATAATGTCTATTTTTAAATTAATAGTGAAAAATTCTACATTTTAATTCAAAACTACTGTTTCATTTAATTTGTTTATATAGTTAGATTGTCATATTAATTTGTTTTAAAGTATAATTGGATTATGTTATTATCATTTAATCCATTTATGGTCATTATATGTAATTTCAATTTTTAATTGGATATAAGCACATGTCAATCTTTTAGTAGTTTTTACTTCTTAAAAACATGCTTTTTGGTTTTGACAGTGGGAATTAATTTTAAATTAATTTCTACAATCACTATGGTTTGAATTCAGAAAAGTTGATTCCATATTTTCTAATTAGAAGTTCTAAATTGTAATAATATTAAACAACCCTAACACATGTCTTAATATTTTTAGATGAGATATTTCTAACCATGGGCATCCATGGGTAGATTTTGGAACCCCATGGAGCCAGATGGGTGTGAAATTGTCATTTTATTAAAATTAATTTAAAGTAAATTGAAATATAACATAAACATGTATATTTTACTAAAACAATTGTGTGGGGTTATAAAAATGATTTCTTCAAAAATAACTAGTTATTAGAAATCTAAAACAACTTCTTATATCTTGATATTTTATTTATAATTTTTAGATGTCAAATAAATAAATTTAAAAATGGCATAATGATGTTGTAGTGATTGCAACATTAATAAAGGATTCAAATAAATTATATTAGAATTATTAATATAAATGTAATTTTATTATTTATATGTCATACAATTATTTTATGGATGATATTGACATATTATATTTTAGTTAGTTCCTTTGGTTCGATGGAATCACGTGGTTATCAATTTGTAAAAATTTCAATTAGGAATAGTGTCAAAAATTGACATAATTCATAACTTAAAATATAAAATAGTTTATTAATTGATATTAAATTCATTAAAGTATAATATTTGGCCCAATAGATATAATGAGTTTAAAATTTTATGAATGAAACTTCCATTGTACATTTTTCATGTTTGGGTAACTATTTAGATTCTCAAAGTGTTAAATGCTTGATGAAATAATAAGAGTACAAAAGGGTTATATAAAAAAGATAAGGATTAAAAAATATCAAAAAAATATATAATTATTATTAGATGATTTTATATAGACTTATATTCATATTATATTCAAACTAACTAAATTTTGACTCATTTTTAATCGAAAGTGAATTTATAATAAATTATCATTTCAATCTTTCCTAAAAGATCCCCTCCTCCCTCTTATAGAAGGCCACCACCTATAACCACTGAATCACAACTCAAAAGGCCCCATTTCTTGTCCACCTTCTTTTCAATTAAGATACTAATATCCCTCCCTTCATCATAAAATCCTTACCTTGGATATAAGGAAATTTAAGAATGTCTATATTCTCAAATAAAAAGAAGTTACCAGATTTAGAGGTAACGTCTTCTCTCAAGTTAATTTTTTTATTTTCCTTTTATATTCCCTATTATATTCTTATTCATTGATTATATAACAACACTAGTTTCATAAATATACTAGAATGTTTTTATGAGAAGTATTTCAACTACACTTATACACACCATCATCTAATGGATATAAATATATTGATCCCATGTACAGTGAACTACTACCTCACAAAGCGATGCTTGTTCAATTTTATCCTAAGAACTCTAATGGTGGTAATTATGATGGAAATATATTTATATATATGATAATTACTATATTTATATTGTCTATAAGATTATTTTTTTATTTAAATAAAAACTTTATTCATTCCATAATGTGTAAATATGATAATTTCATTTTAGGAAGTGCAGACTACCTCCCCCTAAAAGTGATATGAAATCGTTCAAGACATACATGTAACATATTAAATAAAGTATTAATGAAACTATGTAACATAAATAAAATATGATATTATTATATACCTATGTATCATTTATTTTCCATTCATTTAAATATTAAAAATAAATGAATGTAGCGTTCATGCATACGTACGACTTACCATCTCCATGAATGGTGCATTTCATTTCTTATCTCAAAATGCTAAGTACTATTATAAAAACATATATATAATAAATATATATGATAATTTAATAATTAATATCATTCTGGATATTATGTACTCTTGGCTACTTGGACAATTTACCTCCAATCATGTTCATTTTCGACAAAAGTAACGAATATCGACAAAACTACTGATATTAACTTAAGTTATTATGTAATTTTTATTAAATAGTAATAAGAGATATAAAAGAAATAATAAAAGATTAAAAATTTTCTTAAATATAGTAGAAATTAATTAATATTTATTATACAAGAAGATCAATGAACATATATGACGAGTTGGACTCATGGTAAGGGACTTCATCTCAATCTCCTTTTATTGAGGAATATTTTGGTTTATACATGAACTTATTTTATAATATGTATAATTATACCATTTTTGTTTTATTTCATTAAATGGGTTTCAAAAATAATATTTTGTTTTATAAAGCATTCTACTAAATAATAAAGCGAATGTTTCTTCTTATTGTAGGCTATGACAATAACTGTTCTGCCTCACTAAGCATTATTTTGATATTTTGATTCCTTAATAAGCTGTAATACTTTTTAAAGAAAAATAAATACCATAGAAACTTTTTATGTAGTTTGGTATTGAAAATGGTTTTGATAAAGCATTTATTGTATCAATACCTTGAAATGATATATTGTGATTACAATGTAGAAATTCTTTCTTTACTTTATGCTTGTTTTATGTGTTATGAATATTTAATGGTTCTTAGGAATTGTTTACATATATGAGTGGTTCCATGATTAAAAAAGGGGGGTGAGCCTGAGATAGCTCCCCAATGCATTGGGTAACATGAAGTAAGTAAACTATAATGTTTCTATTTATAGATTTATGGAATATACGTTGATGGGTATTCCAGAAAAAACTCCCTATGAGGTTATGAAAGCTATATTGTAAGTATGTCATTGATACCACAAGTAACCTTTATGATTTAGGATTTTTGTGTGTTATTCATAAATATTATGATTTTATGATTTATGTTAATATTATTATGTTTTATTAATTTAAATTATTACTTCCATGATTTGTATGTATTGATGGAATAATGTTTTTTGTACTTATATTATATCCCTTACTGAGATTTTTATGCTCATCCCTACTTTTTGAAATGTTTTTAAAATGGTATATAAATTTTTAATATAAAGGAATAATACATGAATATGTATATCAATAAAATAATTCTGGTTTTTTTGAGGATTTTTATTGTTGTGAAAAAAAATTGATAGAGTAGAAGTGTCTACTTTATAATATTTGAGATGTAATGTTATAGTTATGGCCTAATTCTATAAAACTGTAAACCTAAAAATATCCTCAATGTGAATTCCTAACTTAACTCATGATTATGTATGGGGCCTCATAGTTGGAATCAAAGGTCAGTTTAGATTACATTTAGAGTTAAAAGTTGTTAAATGAATATACATAAATTATTTTTAATTTACAGTCAAATTTAAATGATATAGAATTTAATGATTACCATATTTCTTCATCTATGTTATGTCTATGTTAAGAATGGTTTTCTATAGAGGAAACATGGAAGCTATGATAGGACAACATCGAGAGAAAAACAACCTTCTAAATCAGAAAAATGATATTATCAGAACTAGAAATAAACAATTTGTTGTAGTGATGGAATTGTTGACTCAGGCTATAAATGGTGGAACTATCCATGCACGAGATCGTTCAGATCAACCATTGAGGAATATGTCAGTAGTGGATCATTTCATGAGGAAAAATCCCCCATCGTTCATATGATCATCAAACCCTTTTCAAGCTGATGTATAGATTAATGAACTTGAAATGATTTTCGATGTCATGGGGTGTTCAAAACATCAAAAGGTTAGTCTTTATATTTTCCATTTCAAAAGTGAAGTCAATCAGTGGTTTTTGATGGTTAAAAATACAATGGATAATTAGAATATTGATTCTATTGATCGCGACAAATTCAATATTATGTTTCTTCAGAAATATTTTCCGAAGGTGGTTCGACTTAGGTTGGAAAAAAATCATGGAATTGAGGCATGACAATTAATCAATGCCAGCTTATAAAGAAAAATTCACTCAACTAGAAAGGTATGATCTAAATTTAATATGACATATTGATGAAAAAAATCAATCATTTTCACTCTATATTAAAGCCCATGTTTTTAAGGGCCTTAGCTTATGGTGGGTTCAAATGTGATGAATTTTTTTAATGTGTGGAGAAGGGTGAAATGCGGTTTTCCGATGATCAAGTTTTCATTGACAAACAATAGAATAATACGTCAACATACTTGAAAAAAGTGAAGAACTCTTCAAAAATGTATGATTATAAGAAACATAAGTTTTTAGTTTGTGAAAATTGTTGTAAAAAGCACACTGGGGAATGTCTTTTGAATTTTTTTATGTTCTTATTATATGGTAAAAAGGGACATAAGAATCATAATTGGAATGAAAAATATCAGGGTAGTGGGAATAAAAAATCTGATTTATAGTAAGTAAAATGTTTTAAGTGAAATGAAATGGGTTATTATGAAAATGAGTGTTCAATGAAGAACTTAAATGAAGGAAAGAAGTGGTAATACAAGAAGAAAGGGGTGGTTAAATTAATTGAAACTACTTTAGAAGATGTTGGTATATCAAATTAAGTATTATCAGGTACACTATTTGTTTATTTATATTATGACAATGTGTTGTTTGATTTAGGATATACACATTCATTAATTTTTAAGAAATTTTCTAGTAAATTGGGAATTCCATATCAATATATAAATCTTTAACTTATCGTAAAAACCCCTAGAGGAATTATAGATACAAAAAGTAATTATAAGAACATTCATGTCCTCATGTATGAAAAGAATCTACCTACAAACCTTATTGTTTTTTCCTCTAGTAGAGTGCGATGTTATTTTGGGTTTGGATTGGATTTCCATTTATCATGCTATGATTGACTACATAGATAAAGAGAATTTGTTTCAGGAATAATTTCATCTTGTTTACAAGAATGATCCTTTACTTTTGATAAATTATTAGGCAACTGAGAATATAGTAAAATACATAAATGAATGTCACCTTGAACATATTGTTGAAAACAAAGTAACTATTCATATTGATGGTGTTTAAGTGGGTAATGAGTATCTTTATATTTTTTTGATGTGTTTCTAGGTATAATACCTGATTGGGAATATTAATTTACATTGAATTAGTTTTTGATGCTAATACAATTTCAAAACCCCCTTATCAGATTGCTCAAATTGATCTTTTGGAGTTAAAGAAGCAATTACATCAGTTATTGGATAAAGGTTTCATTTGACCTAGCACATCACCATGGAGTGATCCTATCATGTTTGTTAAAAATAAATATGGTTTAATGAGATTTTCATTGATTATAGATCCGTGAATAAAATAATTTTTAGGAAAAAAGTATACTTTGTCTCATATTAATGATATTTATCATCTCCAGGGAGCTAAGTATTTTTTGAAGATTGACTTGAGGTCAGGGTACCATTAGTAGAAATTAAATGAAGAATACATTCCAAAGACCAAGTTTCAAAATATATAGGGCCGTTAAGAATTTGTAGTTATGACTTTAGGGTTAACCAATGCACCTATTGTATTCATGTATCTTATGAGTAGTGTTTTCCATGAGTTATGGGATATGTTTTTGGTTGTGTTTATTGATAATATTTTGGTATATTCTAATTGTAAATAGTATCATGAAATTCATTTATGGATTTTCTAAAATACATTAAAAGAAAAAACTAGTATGGTAAATATAGAAAGTGTGTGTTTTAGTTTGAAAAAAGTTAATTCCATGGTCATATAGTTTCTAAATATTGCATAAATGTTGACCCCACTGAAATAAAAGTTGTTAAAGAATGGACAAAACCCAAAAATATAACCAATATTCATAGTTTTCAGGGTTTAGAAAGATATTACCACAGGTTTGTTGAAAATTTTTCCCAGATATCTAGCAGACTAACTATGTTAACTTCAAATGGTGTTATGTTCATCTGGAGAAAATAATGTGATGAATGTTTTCAAGAATTGAAAAAATGATTGGTGAATGATTCAGTTTTGGAACTGACTTCCAAAAATGGTGGATTTTTTATCTATAGTGATGCTTCAATGAAAATACTTGGTTGTGTACTAATGTAGAATGATAAGTTAATTTCTTATACTTTACAATAGTTGAAAATTCTTGAGTTAAATTACCCTACATGTGATTTATAATTAGTTACTTTTTTTTTCTTTAAAAATTTTGAGGCATCATCTATATGGAGTAAAATTTGATATATATACTGACAATAAAAGTTTGAATTATATATTCATTTAGAAACAATTAATCATGAGATGGAGGAGATGGCTGGAATTAATCAAGGATTATTATTTCATGATTCATTTCCATCCCCGAAAAAGAAAATAATGTGGTTAATTCTATGAGTTAGAAAAATAATTCTACATTAACCATGTTATATTCGAATGATTACCTTTTTATTAATAATTTGATTAAATAAAGAATGGATTTTGTTGGTGCATGAAATTACTCTATTTTGTTTTAGGTTTTAGTTAAATTGTCTCTAGTAGACATAATTAAGAAAGAGCATAATAAATATAGTGAGTTGCATAAAAAGGTAGAAATGGTTCAGATGGGTAAGTTTTCTAAATTTAACATTGATAAAGATTTTTGTAGGTTTTGAAGGAGGTTATGTCTTACTATTTATTCACAGTTTAAGAAAGAGTTATTATATGAAGATCATAGTTACCCGTTTTTAGATCATCCTAAAAGTACTAAAATGTACAGTGATCATTGGGAGTATTACAAGTGGGATGGAATGAAAAGAGATAATTCTTACTTTACTATGAAGTGTTTGACTTGTCAATAGGTTAAAGTAGAATGAAAGCTACCCAATGGGATGATTTATCCTTTTCCAATTCCATATTGGAAATGGGAAAATATATCCATGGATTTTATAGTGGGATTACCAAATACTTCTTGAGGTAACAATATAATCTATGTTATTGTTGATTGATTGACTAAATCTTCTCATTTTCTTCTAATTCAATATACTATGTCTCTAGATCAACTTCCATAATTGTATTTTAAAGATATAGTTTGATTATATATAGTTCCCCGCTCTATTGTATCTAGTAATTATCCCATGTTCACTTTTAACTTTTAGATGTTCCTTTAGAAGTCATTGGGTACTAAATTAAATTTTATTATAACTTTTAATCTGTAATCAGATGGGTAGTCAGAACGAACTATTCAGTCATTGGAAGATATGCTAAGAGATTTTTCAAGGGATTACCAAGGAACATATGACAAAAATATATCTTTGGTTGAGTTTTGATATAATAAGAGTTTTCATTCCAGTATAATTATTGAACCATTTGAAGCATTATATGGAAATTGGTGTCGAACTCTAGCTTTTTGGGATGAATTAGGTGAAATGAAGTTTATGGGACTAGAGATAAAAGAAGAGGTATAAGAAAAAGTTTGGTTGATTCAGAAGTAGATGAGAATACCTCATAGATTATAGAAAAGTTATGCAGATAACTGGAGGAACGAAATTTATTTTGATGTTGGTGATCATGTTTTTCTAAAAGATTCGCTATAAAAAATTTTGATGGGTATTGGTAATAAGAGAAAGCTATGTCTGAGGTTCATTAGAACCTATAAAATCATGGAGAAAGATGGATTAGTTCCTAAAAATTTTATTTACCTCATTTTTAATATCAAGTACACAATGTTTTTCTTATTTCAATTTTGATAAATTATATTCCAGATCCATCTCATGTTTTGAGTCCAAAGATAGTTCATTTGGAAGTGAATATTTATTATGAGGAACAACCTGTCTAGATTCTAGATCATAGAGAGAAAGTGTTGCAGAATAATGAAATTCATCTGGTAAAGGTTTTTTGAAAAAACAATATGGTTAAAGATGAAACATGGGAATCTGAAAATGATATGATGGATAAATACCCCCACTTATTTGATAAGTGAATAGAATTTTAATGAGGAATTTCCCAAAAGTGGGGAATGATGTAACAACCCAGTTATTTATAGAATAATACATTTTATTTTATATTAATATTTTTGAATAATATATTAATTTTAATTTAAAAGGGCACATTGTCCAATTGCATACTTGACATGAAACAACAGGTTTCTCGAAAATCATATGTTGCACCCAGTGTTGTGTTATACAAAAAAATAATGTAATATTATTATTATTATTTTAAATGTTAGTTATCTCCTAGTTTTTAAATTTGATATAATGAAAATTAATAACTACAATATGATTACACATGTTTTTTAAATATTTTTACATTTATCTAAAAAAATTATAGGCTTAAAATTATAATGAATCTGATTTTCAGCATGAAATCCTATAATAATTTTAAAAGCTCATTTACCCCCTTTTGATGGAGAAACCTTTTTAAATCTATTTTTTGTCACTTTAATTATTCTATTTGACAAAATAATCTTCTTATAAAGAACAGTGACAACAAAATTTAATTTGGTTAATTTTTTGGAAATTTTGTGATAAAGTTCATTTTTTAATGAATATTGAAAAATACTGCATTTTAATTCAAAACTACCTTTTTAAATAATTTATTTATATTATTAAATTTTCATTTTAATTGGTTTTAAATTATAATTAGATTATTATTTTATCATTTAATCAAATTATTTTAATTAGAAGTAATTTCACTTTTTAATTGGCTATAAACCCATGTCAATTTTTTGATGTTATTTAATTCTAAAAAACAAGATTTTTGGTTTTGACAACATGAATTAATTTTAAATTAATTTCTGAAAACTTTATTTTTTGAATTTAGAAAAATGGATTCAATATTTGGAATAATACGTTCCAAATTTTTTAAATAAGTACCTTTTATTTTCAAACATTATAAATTGCAACTTCAGTAATTATTTTATTTACCAAGGGTAAAGGGTAAATCTGGTGCATAAGGGTATAAAATAATAGTATTGTAATATTAAACTACCCTAACACAAGTCAAAATCCTATTTTATGAGATATTTCTGACCATGGAAATCCTTTGGTCGATTTTGGGACTCTATGGAGCCACTTGGGTGTGAAAATGACATTGTATAAGAATTAATTTAAAGAAAAATATAACCTAAAGATGTATCATTTACTAAAACACCATTTTTTTTGGGGTTATAAAAATGATATATTTGACTAAAAAAAGTAATTATAAATTTAAAAATATTTAATATATCATGATATTTTTTTATAATTTTTAGACACTAAATAAATAAATTTAACGATGACACAATGATGATGCAGTGATCGCTTAATTAATAATAGATTAAAATAAATTATATTATAATTATTAAAATAAATGTAATTTTATTATTTTGACTCCAACAAATTTTATGGATGATATTGACAGATTATCATTGATTTTCTGCATTTTTTTAAGAAATAATGTTATGGTTTATAAAAAAAAGTCATGTATGAATAGTGTCCAAAATTGACATAATTAATAACATAAAATATAAAATAGTTTATTAAATGATATTAAATCTCTAAAAATATAATATTTGTCCAAATTTTTATGATAAGTCTAAAATTTTGTTAATGACTCTTCCTTTTAATTTTTTTCTATGTTTTGGTAACTATTTTGATTCTCAATGTGCTAAATGCTTGATAAAACGGTAAGAGTAAAATGGGTTAAATAAAAATGATAAGGATTAAAAAACAACCAAAACCTTTTAAATTATTATTGAATGATTTTATTTAAACTTATATTCAACCTATCTTCTAAATAACGTAATTTGGACTCATTTTTAATCAGAATTTAATTTATAATAAATTAATATTTCAAACTTTCTTAAAGTTCCCCTCCTCCCTCTTATAAAAGGCCACCAACTCTAACCATTTAATCACACATCTCATGAACCTTTAATCATCCAAATTTGGCTCAAATCATCTCCCTATATCCCCACATTACTCCTATAATCCTTACATTGGGTAGAAAGTACTTCATGAAAGCTGTTTGGCTCAAATTAAAAAAAGTTACCCGATTTAAAGGTAACTTCTTATCTCATGTTCCATTCCTTTATTTTCTTTCTCCACACCCTATTCTATTCTTATTATTTGATTACATAACAAAAACAGTATCATAAATATAATAGGTTTCTTTAAGAGTATTATTCTAACTACAATTTCACAGACCTCCATCTAATGGATATGAACATATTGTTTCTATATACATCAAACTACTTCCTCATGAAATGATGATTATTCAACTTTTTCATACCACCTTTCATGGTGGCCATTATGATAGAAATATATTTATATATTATATTTATTATATTTATATTGTATCTATGCTTTTGTTTTTTATATAAATAATAACTTTATTCTTTTCATAATGTGTAAATATGATAATTTTATTTTAGGAAGTGTGGACTACCGCCCCCTCAAAGTGCTATGACTCGTTCATGCCATACATGAAACATATAAACGATGGATTTAATAGAATTATGTAATGTACATAAAATATGATATTGTTATATGCCTATGTATCATTTATTTTTTAATCCTTTAAATATGAAAAATAAATGAATATAGCGTTCATGCAAACGTACGACTTACTATCTCCATGAATAATGAATTTAATTTATTATCTTCAAATGTTATTTTCTATTATATAAACATATATATACTGGATATATATGATATTTAAATCCTTAATATCATTCTATAGAGGATGTACTTTCGACTATATAGAAATTTACATCAAAACATGTTCATTTTTCACTCAAGTACTGAATATCAACAAAACAACTGATATTAACATAAATAATTATTTAAAGTTTATTACATGGTAATAAGTGATATAAATGGAATAATAAACTTTAAAAATGTTTTGAGGCAATTAAAAATTAAATTATGTTTATTATTCAGTAATAACAAAGAGCATACGTAATGATTCAGACTCAAGGTAAGAGTCTTCCTCTCAATCTCTTTTCACTGAGGCATATTTTGGTTTATACAAAACCTTCATTTATAATATGTATAATTATAAAAATTTTGATCTATTTAATTAAATAGTTTTCAAAAGGATTATTTTCTTAAAAAGTGTTCTACTAAAACAAAAAGGGAAGGTATTTTCAACGTACGTGGGGACAATGACCTTTCCACCGCTACAAGCATTACTTAATATTTATCTTCCTTAACAAATAGAAATGTCATTAAAAGGAAAATAAATACCATATACCCTTTTTTAATGTTTTTAATTGAAAATGGTTTTGATAAAGCATTAATTATTTAAATCAATTGAAATGATATATTTTGGTTGCAATGCACAAATTTATCTTTTGTTTATGCATGTTTTATGTCTTATGAATATGTTAAGTTTCTTTGTTATTGTTTATGTATATGGGTGGTTCCGTGATAAACCAAGGGTAGGTTAGCCCAAGATAGCTCTACAATGCATTGGGTAATGAGATGGAGGTAAACATGAAAGTTTCCACTAAGATATTTATGGAATATACTCTGATGGGTATTCCAAACATAACTCCCTATGTAGAAATGAAATCTAAATTGTAAGTATGTTATGGATACCAAAAGATACATTTATGATTTATGGTTTCTATGTTTTATTCATAAATCATATGATTTTTGAGGTATGTTAAATAGATTATGTTTTATGAGTTAAAAGTATGATTTTATTTATTTGTATGTATTTACGGACTAATGTCTTCTATTATTATTTTGTACCCCTTACTAAAATTTTTATGCTCATTCCATGTTTTTGAAATGTTTTTCACAGGGTATAAGGAAGGGTAAGAGAAAGACAGAATTTAAGAAAATTTATATCAAGAAAATAATACTTGTTTTATTTTAGGAGTTTTATTATTGTGAAAAAAATAAATAGAGTAGGAGTGTCTACTTTGTAATATTTGAGATATAATGTAATAGTTACGGCCTAATTCTCTAAAACTATAAACCTGAAAATATCCTCAATGTGAATTATTGACTTAACTCAAGATTATGTAATTTTAATGTTGGGGACATATAATGTTTGTCCGAGAGAGAATCATGAATCATTAAAAATTATTAATTACTCATTCAACCTCACATAGATTAAAAAAATTTAAATACAATGCAATTTATGTTAGTGAATTATCAATGGTTTAAATAGATAATCTATAATGATATTTTGGGTCTAAATTAGAACAAAAGATGTATTAGTAGTGTTTTAGAGATTCAAGCATGCTGTAATGGATTAAAATTTTATATTAGATGTTATGAGAAAGTTCTATCGTAATTATATTGGGATATTATTTCAAATTAAAAAGAAATATTATATGTAATACATGTGGGATATTATATTTAAAATAATTTATCTTATGTAAGAGGGTTTAACATTGGGAACTACTATTTCATGAAAAATATCATTGTAGTCAGCATGAAGTATGAAAACTGGTGGATTTATTATAAAAAAATACCATGAATCCTTCAACATCGTTGAATGAAAATTATAGATGTTGTAAAAAAAATATTAACTGAGTTTAATAGGAAGTTAAAAAATTTTAATATATGGGATATTTTTTCCTCAATAATATTTTTTAGGTAGAACAAATAAATTAGCATAAAGAGGATGAGGAGGATGAGGAGGATAACGTAAAAAATGATCATGTTATTTTCTAAAGGAATACTAGTACCATTTTGATTTCTTTATAAGAAATTTGTGATCATGATTCCATGATCATGTTCTGGAAAGTTAGTGATGATGTAGTAGGTGTTCCAAGAGTTGTAAAACAATATATGTTTAGAATATCTATATAGAATTGATTCACTATTCTTGGTGTATTTTCATATATTCATTTCATGAGAAGAAAAATCTCACAAGATGAGTTGTTCATTCTTTATTGTAAATAAGAACATTGTATTCAATAAAATATTTGTGTGGATAGTGAATATGAAGTTCTATTATATCCAATCCATCTAGTAAACACATAAAAAGTAGTGTTCTTAATATATTAGGTTCATAAGTATATCATTGATTGTATTCTTTTTATATTATATGAGATTTGGTGAACCATATAAAACACATGTGTTCATTATATACATCTTTATTTATCCAAAGTGATTGCGAAGGAGAAACAAGATTCCATCAACATGATAGGAAAACATAAATTAATGATAAAATTTTTATCTATAATGTCATGATTCCCCCGCTTTTCTTATGGTATATTTCATGCTTTGGGACAACATGTTGTATCAGAGAAAGTATTTAGGGTGATGTTTATCTCTCTCATAGAAGAATGCCAATAGTTTTCAATCACAAACTAATACCCATATTAGAAGAAAAAATCATTAACATATATAAGAACTAGGTACAAAAATATTTTATATAATTGGGTATAAAAATATATATATAATAATTTCATGAGAAAAATAAACTACCTAAAGAGTGGATCCCTATCTGAAAGGGATGGAAAGTAACTGTATGCATATATTAAAGAAATAAATATAGTAATGTGAGATTTTTCTAATGATATTTATACTAAGGTAATTTCATTCCATAATTCTCAGGATATGTTGGAGAAACACATGAATATATATGAAGGTTATTCAAAAAATCATGAAGAAAACATGAAGTATTTTGGAATAATTATGAATATTAGAGAATAAGAGAAAATGAATTAGTTGATGCATTATTTGATCATGTGAATATTATTATCGTGGATATGAAGGTTCTTGTTGAAATTAATGAATATTAAAATAACTTAAAAAGTGTACTAAGGAAACTACCATCAAATTTTAATACTAAGCTATCAATCCTTGAAGATAAAGATCCAAATGGGATAGAGTTGCAATGTTTACATAGTGCTCTTTTGAAATATGAGTTGGAAAACAATAACAGTGAGTTTGTTTAAATTAAACATTTTTATAATGCAGTATTCAAGGCTATGAAGGAACTATTGATGAAGAAAAATCCTAAATAATAAGATTTATTTAAGTAAGGCATTTTCTTTCCACTAACATAAAAATAGGTAAAGTAAAGATGACACTAAATTACTGTAAATGAAGAAAAGTTTGTAACATAGTATTAAGGTGTTATAAAACATTTTAGGATGATGTGGAATATAACATTTCAATAAAGAATTTCAAAAGGATTTGAATGGTAATATGAATAAAAAATGCATCACAAAAACAAAACATTCCTTTTTAATAAGAATAAATATCAGAGGAAACTGATGTATAAGAAGTTGAACACTACAGGGACATTAGTGACTAAGTCATGGAGTATATTATAGAAAATCTATAATGTGATGAAAATTAAGATGAAGAAGATATAATTGATTTTCATGATGATTGTGAGATAGAAATAGATTAATCCTTCAAATAAATATAAATTTAGATGGACAAATAAAAGGATAATATGGTTTTGTGATATTCCAATCATTAAATACAATAAAAGAGGACCAGTCGTAATGAAAGGAAATGACTACGCAATTCAAAACTCGTATTTGAAGAAAATCATATAAATAAGATGATATTATACTCAATATTAAAGAACATTCTAGAATTATGTATGTGTGACTAAATTCATCAAATAAAGGGTAAAAATAATTTAAGAACATTAAAGAGAGGTCGTGATGTGGTGATGAAAGTGAGAGAATTATAAAAGATACCTTACACTTGTTATGGAACCAAGAATCTAAATCCATAAGCCCTAAAAAATATAAATAAGTAATTAATGTGTCTAAAAAATACATTATAGATTTCAAAAAAATTTATTGTTCTAAATAAAAATTATAATCAATATTGGTACATGAGAATAAGAAGGGAGGAATAAAGTTTGTTGTTTCAAATCAATAACCAACACCATGAAGGAATATTTTTCTACAAAGTACTCAACAAACCACATTGATGTAAAAAATGATAAAAATAAGAAACAAAAAATCTAGTGTTATTATAGTGGAATTTTGGGAAACACTAAGTATATGTGATCTATTGAACAAAATAGAGAAACAATAACAAATAAAAGCAAGAATAAAATATTTTTCAATTCTTATGATTTTAAAAGAAACACCTTTTGTGTAATGGTTTTGCGTATTAGGTGATAAATTATTTACAATGGGTTGAGAAAAAGGTTACAATGGGAATATATAAAAATATAGATTAGAATATAGAATCATTATTAAAAAATAATAAAAATAAAAATATAGTTTCCATCTTAGAAGATAAAGAGAAAAAAATCTTGTTAATCTTCATATCAAGAAAACTAGCATTCATGGATAAAGAAGAGAAAATTCGATACAGATAATGAGGCCAAAATTGAATTAAAGGGTACATGTAGGTCTATAACATGGATTATAGATAGTGAATTTACATCCAATATGATGGGAAATAAATAAATTTTAAATGTATTAAAATTTTAAAAACGTTTATTAGTTCACATTGGTAATTATGAGGGGTAAAAAATCATTGAATCCGAGAACAAAATATTGGTTGAAAAGACCAAAGGTGAATGGAATTTTTTTTATTTGACTCTATAGGAAAATATTAATATATATTAAGCCAAATTTTTGACTTGGGGGCATGATCAGAAATTCAATAAGAAAACTTTCAAAAAGAAGAGAAGAAATAGATCAATAGTTTTTCAAGAAATAAACGAAGGGGGTCCTTATCTTATTCATAAATAAGTGGATAAATTTATATTATCCATGAAATTGAAAAATAAATAAATGGAAGAACCTATTTTCAATTTGAGTCGAAAATCATTGTAGAACATGGTAAATAATAAGGTTACTTAAGACATCCACAATCTTACATGTTATCACACTCACACATTTGATTCTTATCAAAATTGAAGGATTGTATTGAATACTTATAAGCCATAAAAATAAAAATCATTAATCTCTATCAATATAGTTTGTTTGGAAATATTTGGTCCAATTAAACCAAAATCCTTTGAAGGGAAAATTTACTTTGTATATTCATAACTACGGTAGGATGTATTGGATAATTGTGACCACAAATATATGGTATCCAAGTTAATTAATCACTATCAAAGGTTAGAAAATAACATGTGGGGATTAAACAAATTAAAAGATCCTTGTTATAAATGGTATTAATTATAAAAATTTCTAAGGGTAAATGCTTTTATATAATATAAAATTCAACATCACATTTAAGTGGTGAAAACTCCTAAATAAAATAGAGTTGTTGATAGGAGGAACCAAATAATAAAAAACAATGATTGGAAATTTTTTATAGAGAAATTTTTTTCATATATATATTAGAAAGAATAATTTATTTCATCTGTGTATATTTCCAATAGTCCATTTTTATGTACAAATGATTAAGATATATCCAATGTACTATGATATAGAATAAAACAAACACGAAAGTACTTTAGAGTCTTTAAAAGTAAGTGCTTCATTCTAAATAAAGAAAATAATAGTAATTTTGATGTTTAAGGATATAATTTTTTTAATGAATATTCATATATGAGTCAGGATTATAATTTATATAATAAATGGAAAGGTAAGAATTTTTAAATCTATAATGTTATAGTTACTGAAAGTGATAATATTGCACAAACTGATGAGAATTTCTCATGGATAAATAGATATTTTTAAGACTATATTGATATCTATGTGTCTAATTCTGGGAGTATAAATAGTTTTTAATATGATATATATGAGCATTATAAATATGATTTAAATATGGTCGGTACAATATATAAAAATAGGAAATCTAGTAGGGAAAAAATCAATGAAAAAATACGATCAAAGACTGAAAATATCTAGTTCAAACTAGAATAATGAAGGGATAGAAAAAATATTTTATATGAATGGTATAGAATAAATGAATTATAAAATATAGTATAGATAAAATTTGGGTTACGTAAATGCATGAATTCCTTGAAAAAATTAGAAATATTTGTATATGAGATTGGTTTTGAGGCGGAGGAATAAAAAAATTTAATAAAAACAAAATGGTTTTTCTAAAAAAACTCAATTAGCAAGGGAATGTGACAAGAAAAAATTCATCTCATGTGTGAATAATATCTTCCCAAAGTGAATGTATCAATGTAGATGAGAATTTTTCAATCATGTATCTATTGGAAACAAAAATATTTTTTTGTTTGTGGTTGTGAAAAATTGTTTTAACATATATTGAATAGATGTTAAATTAGTTTTCCTCATTGTAATTCTTCAGGAGGAGGTATATATTGAACAATTAGATGTTTCTATCATTGATAAATATTAATAAAAATTGTTTTATTTGAAAATGTCCACATACAAAATAAAACAAGCACCAAGGGATTAGTATTCATGGTTGGATCAACACTTTAAATGGCTTAGATTTTTAATACTTGTGGTTTATCAAAACCAAAAAATCATTATGGATAAATATCATAAATTATTTGTTCTTATTTTCTAAGATGGCATCATTTTGTAGGATTTTATGTTTCAAAATGAAAAATGTTTTTGGAATTCTTAAGGTGCAAATTTAAAATGTCTTTAATTGGTGGTTTTTTTATTTTTCAATGGATTATAGGCTCAAAAATTGTGTGAAATTTATTTATTTTTAAATATTCATAGGAGGTTATATAATGGTTCCACATATATGTATCGTTGTTTGTTACAAATTCATATGAAACCCATAGGAAGTTATCAGAAGATGAGAATATAAAGGAGTTTGATATGACACATTATAAGAAAGTAATTATGAGTTTTATGTATATGAAAGGCAGCCAACCATATATCCTATTTGATTATTTCTAATATTTACAGTCTTAAACTTTTCCTAAAAATGTTAAATGAAATATACAAAATGAATAAGCTGATATATAAATAATATAGTGAAGATTGTGATACCTTATAGTAGAAATTCAAAGATGAAAATAGTGGGATTTACTTATTCAGATTGGGTAATATTAATGGATAATAGAAAGTCAACATCAGGAAGTACTTTTAACATTTTTAGTTATTAAATTTCTCAGATGAATAAGTAGAAGGACTACATTTATTTGAGCACATCATAGGCCTAATATATAAACACCAAGAAATTATATACTACATTATTTTTTATTAATAAAATTCTTGATCACATTAGAATATATATTGAATCAATTATAACTATAAAATGTGACAACAAAAGTTATATAAATCAAAAAAACCCATGCATCATTTGAGGATTGTGAACATTGAGATCATATATCATTTTATAAAGGATGGTGTTGAATAAGGTATAATGTTGTTGTAGTATGTGTCCACTCAAGATCAAATTGCTGAAATCATGAATAAAGAACTGTGTATGGGTGAATTTAAAATACATTTACTAGATCGTTTAGTCTTACCAAACCCCTCTATATATATGAATTTAAGAAAGAAAAATACACTCATTAAGAGGGTTTTCTCTTTGGATTAAGGTATGTATCTTTTTACATTATTATTTTAATATTTACCTCTATTTTTTGGACAGTAAACGAAGTTATCCTTGAGTTCATTGACAATGTATGATAAAGAAATCCAAGATATTCCTTATAAATAATTATTTTTATGTTTGATAAAGGGGATAAGTGTTATTTTCTATTTTCAATGGGGGTAAGTGTTTTTAATTTAATCAGGTAAATTAGTGGTTATAAAAATATTTAAAATTCTTAAAGATTAATATATGTGTTCATGTGAGGACTCATGTCATAATCATTCCATAATTATGATTTCAACATAAAGTATTATATTTTCTTACATTCCTATGATCATTTAGGTTTAGAGTTTTAAAAAATTTGTTATGAATATAACATATAAAAACATTACAAAAAAAGTGGACACTTCCACTTAATATATATTTTTTTACAAGAATATGATTATTAATTCTTAAACACAAGATTCATTTAAAACACATTATCTTCTTTTATGTTATACTCCCATAGAAAAAATATAGACCTTTCTATAGTTCCTCCTAATTCATAATACCTATAAAATAAATTTAAATCTTATTAAGAGAATAAAAATATGATTAAAGGATATAAAAAATCAAAGGATACAGTTAGTCCATTTTAAAAACTATGAAATCCATCAAAAAAATTTCCCTTCTTACATAATAAACACTGATCTCAAATATTTGTTTAATTATAAATGAAACTGTATTTATTTCCTAATTCTTTTCGTAAAAAATTTCATATGTATGATTGAAAAATAATAGTCATCATGATGGTTTCATAGGAATCATGTGAACCCATAAAATCATTTTGATAAAAAACATATCATTAATCCTTAAAATGTTCATATAGATTTTTAAAATATATTCTCAGTTAATTACATTGTAAATTCAAAACAAAACTATTAATAATTTTTTATAAGAATATAAAATTAATATAGGTCCCAGGATAAATTTTTTTATATAACCAAATTAAGAACCATTAAAATAACTCCAAATAATTAAAAAAAACATATTTATTTTCATCATAATTATCTAGAGAAAAATTTAATTACCCAATCCATTATATAGATATATCAAGCTAGCCTATAATAATGATCTATAGTGGGATCACCTAATATCATAAAAAATTAAATAGGTATCTAATATATATAAAACACAAATAATTTTCATTTACATTATAAAATATGATAAAATGTTATGATTGACACATGTTTGGAAAATAATATCATAAAAATAAGGATAAAAATATTTTTCTTTTAAAACATTTAAAAAAATACCAGAAAATGGGGAAAATATATTATTTTCAAAACCATGGAAAATGTTGAGCAATATTATAATATAATAAAATATATGATTGTGGGAAATCTTGTTCTGGTTGTATACATTAAAAACATTCCTTTCATAGTTTTTCAAAAATAACCTAAAGAGAAAATGCTAACAAATAGTTTAAGGAATGTAGAATATAGTCTAAAATGAATTTAAATAATCATTTTATTGAAATAATAGAATTTATGAAAAATTTCAATAAACATGGATACAGTGGAGATAGATTTGGAAGAAAACATTCAAACATTTAAAACAATGATGTTAAGGAAAATCTCTTACCACTTCGGTAACTTTTTGAATAAAATGATCATAATAGAAGATAAAAGGAAATATTTTTTAAACCAAATTAATTTAAATGAATGAATGATAAATTAAATCCATGTTGTCATTTATACACTACACAAAAAGGTGAAAATTGTGAGGGTCCCAATGAATTGAAATTGAGAATAGAAATTACTTACATCTAGTCTGACTCACCATGTACACACATTAAATCCTATATAATAATATTATATGAACTATTTGACTTTTTAGGAACTTTTTTGTATATTTTTAGATAATTATCCATTTTATTTAATTTATTATCATCTTTTATATATATTCTAAATTGGTTAACTTCATGTGGGATGTTTTGAGGATTTTTGGTACATAATCCAAAACCACCTTTAATAGGTTGACCACGGTCGAAGGGGTCATGGATCTATCATATAAAAAATATATATAATGAAATAATTATAAATCTTTACATTCAATAACAGAATAAAACAAACCCTTAATAATGGATATAAAAAATTGAGTCACATCATGGAGTTGGTAGTCCAGGAGTATGCATGACCGACATTATCATTTTCCAAATAATGGAAGGGTAAGATGGTAAGAAATATTTTACCATTAAAAGTTAATAATAATAACATTAATATCATATATATTAGTTTTATCTATCATATTAGCCATCCATGTGTGGTAGTGATGAAAAAAACATCACTTTATGGAGGTGACAGTCTACACGGACACATGAGCAAGTATTAATTTTGAATAAGATATAAAGTGAGATAAAATAATATTATTGCATAAATATAATAACATTTTAGTATATTTTAGATTCTTATGTTATTATATTAGAGTTTTTTTCATAGGATTGAAGTTGTTAAAAAAGTAAACAACCCTAAAAGAACACAGTTACGAGTTATACATGTTCTTTGAAAAAAACTTTTGTATTATAACTTAATCCTTGTAGTTTAGTGTTTTGGACATACAAGACCCTATAAGATATATATTATAATTTCTGGGAATTATTTTGGTAGGTATGGAGTCAAGATAAGGTTAGTGGAAAGTTGTTTTATAAGTGAAAAGAGAATGGTATTTATACTTGAGGAGAGGGTTTTTTATGGTTAAAATATTGTCCATTTTATCATTTCAGCCAACCAATTGAGAGTGGAATTAATTCCATGTAATATTACAACAAATAAATGATATAAGAAAAATTAATTTTACTTTCACTAGTTCCAAAATTGAAAGGAATTTTACAACCACCTCCTTTAACACATAAAATCACAAAATAATTTTTAATATGGAAAACATAAAATTAAGGTTCCAAAAATTCTAATAAAAAATTAGATATTCAAATTTTAATTTTAAAATTCATTATTTAACTTAATTAATTTTTTTATTGAAGAAAATATTAAATAAATTTTATTGTAATTCTTATATAATAATGACATAATCAAAATCACAGTACTTATAAAACAATAATTTTTTTACTAAAAATAAACATTATTCAAAAAATAAAAAAATTACACAAAGAAAACTTAAAAATTATTTAGAAAAACTTAAATCCAAATTTTTAAATTGAAATTATCAAAATAAAAATTTTAAAATTCCAATAAAATTTTATAATTCATGGAAGAAAATTTAGTCATAATAATACATTCTTTTTTTGGATTGAAAATTAATTAAAAAATTATAGTGAAAATGATTCCATAAAATATAATCATGAAAAATAATATAATATAATATTTATTTATTTTTAAAATTAAAAGTGTTTCAAATTATTTCTCCCTAAAAGAAATTGTGTCCTTATAATTTTATATATTACTTAAATAGGTCAGGATATTTTTTCATCAAAGCCTTCTCAAGTTCCAATATTTCTTCCACAATCATGCGGCTCTTAGAAAAAAAATTAAATATGTGGTTTAATTTATACCATATCACATGATATATATGATCTATATTCTATACTAGATTTTTTTCATAGGAAAGATACTTTTCTAACAAAATTACTTCACCTTTCAGAACATGAGATCCATTAGGTACATATTTTTTTAATAAAGAAACTTAAAACACATCATGTACCTAATATAAACTCAAAGTTAAGGCCACTCAAAAATAAAAATATCCAAATTTCTATAGAGTTTCATACATACCAATAATCCAAGGGATAAACTTTCCCTTTTTACCATAACTAACAACACCTTTTCAAGAGGACATATTTATAAGGATATGATCTCAGGAATTAAAATAATGATCCTTTCTCTGATTATCTATATAAATAATCTTTCTTCTACGAGATTTTGTTATATGTTATTGAATGAGCTTTACCACTTCATCCTAATATTCAAAAAATTATTTTCACAACAATTTTAATTCATCATCTTCATCCCAAAAGGTTGGAGAGAAACACTTCTTTATATATAATTCCCCAAAAAGTTTTATATTTATTCTTGAATGAAATATGTTTTTATAAGAAAATTATACTCATGATTGATTTTGATACCATCTTTCTGGATAATAAAATTGTAAATATCAAAAAATACTTCAATATTTCAATCTTGTGATCTAACTATCCATTACATTATGGATGAACGGTTGTACAAAAATTAAACATAGTACCCATCAACTTATAAATTCCTTTAAAAAATTAGAGGTAAATCTAGGATAATTATAAGACATAATAGAGATAGTAACTCCACTAAACCTCGCTATATCTTTAACATAAATTTTATAAGTCTAATATAATGTTGTAGTATCTCAAATACAGAGAAATTTTATAGATTTAGTAAAATGAGAAAAAATAACCCAAATCACATTTTTACCCTAATATTTATTTGGTAAACCAACTATTAAATATATATATATGTATATATTCTCCAATTTCCATTCAGGTGTTGAAAAAGGATAAAATATTCCCTTTAGTACATATCATTCAACATTAACTAACTAAAAAGTAAAAATTTCAAAGTCAAGTCTAGAATATCATTTTTTATTTATTCCGACATTTAATATTCTATAATTTATTTATAATTTATAGTGTTTCCATGATGAATAGAAAATGTAGATCTTTTATATTCACTCTACAAATATTTATTCAATGGGGGATCACTCAGCAAACACAAAATATTTTAAAATATAATAATACATTCATCATAAAAGTTAAATTTGGTTATATTTCCATCCTTAACATGTCTCATTACTTTTTGGAATCTAAAAGACTACTTTCTGAGCCTTGTTAGTTTTTACTAAAAAGGTTTACTACACTGAAAATTGAACCAAAATAGATGGTGTTCTAGCATGCATAATTTTTAAAATAATATTCATTAAATAAGTAAATAAAATATTATGCTCCAAAAATAACATAGCTAATGATGCATTATATTTTTTAGTTCAAGTAATTAGATCCCTTGTTTAATTCCATAAGATAATTATAAATTATAAAATCAAAATCCTATATTAGTTCCAACTATCTTATTTTCCTTATCACGTATTATTTTTTATTGAGTATATAAATCAATATTTTAGGGTCATTACATATTTTGAATTTTATATCTCATTAAATATGTCTCTGATTTTTTAAATTAAAAACATTTATAGTTATCTAAAGATGATTCATTGATTGATTCTACTCGTGATACTTTAATTGGAATGATGCATATGTAATTACCCAAATATTTTTCATTAATACGTAATCAAGGCCCTTAAAATGACGATCACAATAAATAAAAAATTATACATTTCTTTATGTAAAATCTAACACTTGAACATTAACAAATATTACATTTAATTCCAAGAATAACCTATCAAACTATTTTTTTAGATGATATTAACTCCCTTTAAAGTTAACAATGTTATTAGGAAAGATAACTAAGAGAAGTTTTCAATAAATATTTATTAATAACTATATAATCCAAGAAAATTTAATTCTCTATAACATTTGATGTACTTGGGAACTCTTACACCAATTTAGTCATATTAGGATCAACTGTTATACCATAACCAGTTACAATATACCCATTAAATTAAATCTATTCTAACCAAAATTAAAATTTATTCAATCATCCATATAACATACTTTATTTGAATGTCTTTAAAACAATACTTGGATGGATTTCATAATATTATTGGATTTTATAATATAAAATAGTGTCATCGAAAAACACCACCATAAATTTATCCAAATACTCATTAAAACCTATTTTCATCACTCTAGAAATATAAGGGTTTCATTATTTCACATAAAATGTATTACCCCATACTCATAATACCCATGCCCAGTATAAAATATCATCTTTAAACTGTATCCCTCCATCACTTTTAGATAATTATATCTAATATTTTGATAAATATTTAAAAAATATTTTGCCATCTAATTTTTATCGAAAAAGTCATCAACATATTACAATTTATACTTGTTCATAATATTTATTTTATTTATTCCTCTATAATAAATGTAATATCCCATATAACCATCCTTATTTTTAAAAAACAAAGAAGGGGAACCCCGAGGACTTGTTTTTATATGAAAATTAAAACTCACTTTAAAAATTGAACATAAATTCCTTAGATCTATAATATATCATATAATGATAAACTGGAATCCAATACTACCAATAATTAGATACAAAACAACTATGGGAATCAAAATAAAATTTATAGGAAAAACCATTCCAAATATAATGAAGTGAAGATTTATATAAATCACTATTGACTTAATAATTCCACAATGATTTTATACTAAAATGTTATTCTCAATTTTTAAGGTAATATATCTATTTTACAGGTGAATACTCAAGAAATAAAAGAATGTGTAGATATAAAATTAAATACAACATTCAAAAAATATAAGTACATATGAAATGTACTTTTTACAACCTTATTCTATAGTCATTAATTTCTCAAGGTAGCCACAAATAACTCTCATACACCCTTATGATTACATTATTTATGACTTTTATCTATCATTATTATCATTGGATACACGTTTATATCATCACACATCACTTCAAAATTGTGACACCTCGCTACCATATTTTCATTATTGGTCTAACTATTAACAATACATTTTCCCTTACATTTACAAGTTACATTCCCAAACTTAGGAAAACATTCCATGATTTCATGAGACACTCACATGAATTATCTTTACCAAACATATCCCAATAAGAAAAGTATTCTTATTTCCATCAATTTTTTCAATGAATGATTCCCCATATATTTTCAAAATGACCATGTATTATTTTAGTTTTTCTAAAAGTAAAAAACTAAATGTTGAACTTTATAATACACCATAAAATAGTCTCAAATTTTTTAAATTATTGGAGTTAAAATCTATTCAAAAACATTTCTTCAGTCCTATTTAAAACTTATCAATTTTACAAAAATGATCCATAAAGAAATTTGATGCACATCAAGAAAATTAGAAACGTTAAGTTTATAGGTGAAATTAGATCCTTCTTTTTTTTCATCAGATACAAAAATATTGTTTCTACCCTAATTCTATCAACCATGTGAAAATAATTATTAACACAAATATCCTAAAATATCAACCACTAAATGCCATAAATCTTTTCTTCTCCCTTGGTATTCTTACTCAATAACCACCACTAATTCTCTTCACCTTCAAAAGGATGAATGAAAATAATTATCTTTCATTGTTTAGAACAACCAAAAACATTGAATATCAATTTAAAATAATTGATCCATATTTTAGATAAAATTGCTTATAAAGATCCAAAAAAATTAAGAGGGTTTTATTTCATGAAATTATACATATATACAAGATCATCTATAGAGAGTATTTTAACTCTCTATAAATGGTGCTTCCCTTAATTTTCTACACCAACTAAGTTAGTACATACGAAAACTAATCTACTACAATTTCAACCATTCAAAGTTACTAATATTAAAGGATATTATCCTCATAATACCTTTTAAATTCTTTCACCCTACTTCCAATGTTTAAAAAAAATTTATAGAAAAAATTATAATAATTAACTTGGAAACCCAAAATTATTTCTCATGATAATTTTATTTGTATATTTACATCTATTAAATATATTTTCATAATAACATCCTAACCTCTATATTATCTAAACCTGGATCTGATACCAATAATGATGAATCTTGTCTTAATCAACTCGTAATTATGAGTTTATAATAAAGGATGGAATTTTCATAACTTTTCATGATCTTTCTTGGTTTAGAGTTTTAGAGGATTAGGGAAAAGTTTTACATATAAAACTCTTTCAAAAAAAAGGGAACACTTCCACTAAATAATTATTTCTTATAAAAAAATATATTTTCAAATTTTAAACTCTTTTTTCATTAAAAACATGTTCTTTTATTTTAAGATGAATCCCCATGGAAAAAATATATACGTTTATATAGATACTAATCATTCTTAATGCCTATGAATAAAAAATTAATAAAATGGGATAACAACAAAAAAACACAATAAGGGATATAAAAATGAAAGAAACCATTACCCCATTTTAAAAACTATCAAATCAATAAGAAATATTTCCCTTTTAATATAATAAACTTTGATAAAAATATTTTTTTCTTACTCATGAAATTATATTTATTTACTAAAGCTTCTAATACAATATTTATTATGTAATAATGAATGATAAATCATAATCTTGAGTGTTTTTTAGGAAACATTATAACCCAAGAAAAAACTTTTTATTGAAAATAATACCTTTCACCCTAATAGAGTACTAAACATTCTAAAAACATAAGCTCATTTTCTTACCTTGTGAAATTATAATATTTCTATAAAAATTATTTTTCATGCTTATAAACGACTAATAAGTTCTCTCAGAAATAATCATAATAAAATAATTATAAGCATGCTAAAAACCCCCAAAAATTTGAAAAACATACTCAATTAATTATAACATAATTATCTAGAGAATAAATATGTTAACTAATGCATTGGAGAGAAATATCTGGATCACCAGTCATTATGGGCTATATTGGGCCCACCTATGATTGTAAAAAATTTAAAAGGACCATAAAATACATAAAACATATACAATACAATATTTACATATAATAATATTATAAAATATATTTTTAAAATAAATGAATAAACACTTTTGGCCTTTTCCTATAAATAATGTTAAAAAACTTTTTTATTTGAATGCTCATAAAGAGAAAATGTAATAGAAGAATGGAAAATGATATTTTAATTGAAAAAATTGAAAACATATATATTAATTTTCAAAAATAGTAACATTATATATGTAGATAGATTTTATTCATTCTTCGTATGTTATAAATATTCCATTCGCACTTTTTTTAAAATAACTCATAGAGAAAATGTTAAAAAGATACATTTATTAAACAACTATTAGAAATGTCAATGATAGTTTAAAATGAATTTAAATAATAAATTGATTTTAAAAATAACATTTAATAAACATTATAATATACATGTATATAGATGAAAAATAGTCAGAAGAAAACATTGAAACTTTTAAAACAATATTTTTCAAAGAAATTCACTTAACACTTTATAAACATGTGAATCAAAAGATCATTGAAAAATAGAAATAGAAATTTATTTCAAAATAATTTAATTTTCATAAATTAATGATAAAATACATCAATAATTAATTTTACAGATCACAAAAAAATTAAACATGGGTTCAAAATGTAATGAATATTCAAGAAAAGAAATTGAGACAAGAAATCCCTTACCTCGATTTTGGCACACCGTGTATGTTCTTTAAATCCTGTATAAAAAATTATATTAATTATTTAATATTTAATAACATTTTTATTTATTATTTACTTATCCAAATTCACTTAATTTCATTTATTACTATGTCTTATATAGTTATTAATTTATTTAAGTTCAAGTGGAATGTTTTGATGATGTTTGATCCATAATCCCAAAAATACATTGGTTATTTAGACACGGTAAAAGAGGTCATGGTTAAATTATCTAAAAAGTATAAATAATGTAATAATTATCATTTTTATACATTAAATATAAATTTAATACCATCCATTAAAATATGTTATGAAAAATTAATCACACCGCATCGTGGAGGCAGTAGTCCACAAGAATGCATAAGCGATGCTATCATTTTACAATGGATAGAAGGGTAGAAATTTAAGTAAATATTATCATTAAAGTATGATAATTATATTATAAATAACATATATATTCATTTTATCCCTTATTTTAACCATCCATGTCAGATAGTTATGAAAAATGAAACACATCACTTCATGGAGGTGGTGGTCCACATACATGCATGCATGATGTTTTCATTTACCATAGGTTTAAAAACAAGATTAAAAGGGGTTGTAACATAAAAATAATAAAATTTTATTATGTTGGGGATAATAATTTTTTTTATTTTAGAATTCTTATTATAGATATTAATGAGTTTTAATAATAAATAGACATGAAAGAACTTATTTAAGAGTTACATATATTCTTTGGAAAACCAAATTTGGTGTAAACCATAGGCCTTCTATTTTCTGTTTTGGAGAGAGAAAAAACTCTAGTACGTGTATAGGTATTTCATAGAAGTATTTAGGTAGGTATTTATCAATATATTTTTAATAGAAATCTATTTTTAAAAGGAAAATATAGGGGGAGATTATATTTGAAGAGAATGGTGTTTAATGCTAAAATATTGTTTAATTTAATATTTAAGACAACCACTTGAGGGTGGAATTAATAAAAACAAATTTAATGTATAATTAATGACACAGTGAGGATTAATTGAAAATTTAATTTGGAAAAAACTGAAGGTAAGCTTCCAATCACATCTTTTATGGTATAGAATCAACGAAATATTTTAAGCAATGAAAATGTATAATTAGGTTTCCAGTGTTTTAAGTATAAATTTATAAATTCAAATTAATATTTTTAAATTGAATATTATAGTCCATAATTATTTTTTTATTTAATAAAATATTTCATAATTTGTTTTTATAATTCTAACATCATAATGGTGAAATCTAAATTGTAGTACTAGAAAAAGCGAAATTTTTACTTTTTCACTAATAAAACATTATCAAAATAATAAAAATAATTCACCATAAAGATAATTCTGACATTTTGAATTAAAAAATGATTTTTTCTATCAGAATATAATTTTAAATTAAATAAATTTAAATTTTAAATAAAACTATATAATTCATAGAATACAATTCAGTTAGAATAAAACTATTTCTATGTCAATTGAAATACTGCTTAAAATTATTATATTGAATTTAACTTCAGATAATATGATTATGAATGTCAATAACACATGAAATTGAATTATTATTAAAATTTCTTATGTTATCATGGTTTATTAATATCTCATTAAATTATTACTTCTCACACTAAGAATAGATCATGTAGTCTTAGAATTATAGATTACTAATTCATTGATACACATTTTGAAGAAAGGATGTTTAGATTGAATTTTCTAGTTATGAGTTATTGTTTTACATATATTTTTAATCTAGAACTGGTTATTTAGTTTTTAATTGTTTTTGATTTTTTTTTTCAAAACATAAAGAGGGATAGATTTAAAAAACATACCTTTAAATGGTTTTGGGTTTTTTATGGATAAGGGTTTTGATAAATTATCCAAATAACTTTTCCGTGTCATTAATGTCCTATAATGTGAAGGATATAATTCATTGAAATTGATTCTATTTGAATTTACCTTATTTTTTTCATTTAAAACCCACATATGTCTATTTTTATAAGTGTAAATATATCTTAAAAGGTTAATCGGACATTGAGAAAGGTTAATTATATTTGAGGATGCTTGAAACTAACTTAAAAAGGATACGAGATTCAATAATGGTAAATATTTCATAAGGATATGTGATTTAACGAAGGTTAAATTCATTTTAGAAGGATTTGATTTTTACCCAGAAGGTTAAAATTTGTCTGTAGATGGTAGAGATAATCATTGTATGTTACTAATTCACCAAGGAAGGTTTATCATATAATGTTACACCCTAGAATGTTATGTTCTCATAAGGGGAGAAATTCTATATGATTATGTACTTGAAGGTTCATTCCCTTTTTAAATTTTTTTATTAAAGGGTTATATAAGGAGAACAACAGACAATTTATTTATTTTTAATTTTTTATTGAGAAGATAATCAACTGATTATAAAATAACCTTAGGTTTTTTGATAAATCCATAATTAGTTAATACAAAACATGGATTAAATAATGATTAAAATAAGAATCATTAAGGGAGTGAAATATTGTTCGTTTAAATAGATGATATGTATAGATATTTTTTATAATAATTATATTCATTGATAGATTATTTGTACTAAAAAGTCAAATGCATTTTTGAATGGAAGAAAATTTAAGGTGAGTTATTTTAAATGATTTTTTTAATAATTTTTCAAGGATGTTATTTCAAATTGAAATGGTGTTATTATTTACAATATTTATTGGATATTCAAGTCAAAATAATTTATACCATAGAAGAGGGTTTTTCATCATAAAATTCTATTACATGAAAAATATATTCTCAATCAATATAAAGGATGAACAATTATAGATTGCATAGAAAATTAAATACTATTAGGTAATCAATATCCCATAATTAAAATTGTATAAATTATAGAAAAAATATTTGAATTATATTAATATGTATTTCTATATTCAAATATATTGGATAATGTTTTTCCTAATAATATTTTCTTTCATATAAAATGTATACAAGTGTAAATATGAATAGATGGAGGAAGAGAGTATAAAATATTGATCATGTGATTTTGTTAGGGTAGAGTAAAGGAAATTTTAGTTTCTTACTTGAATGATATAGAGCATTCTATTATCATGTTATAGAAATTTGGGGATTAAGTAGAATGTGTTCCAAGATTTCTTCCACATTATAATTTTATGAGATCTTTACATAAGTGATACACTATTCTTGGAATATTTTTATGTCTTCATTTTGTTGATAATAAGCTATCAAAAGAGGAGTAGTTCATTACCCAATATAAATAATAATATTGTATTATTTAAAATATAATTATAGAAAGTGATTCTTAAGGGTGAATGTGGTTGATCAAACATGTAAACACATATAAACAAGCGTTCTAAGTGTATCGGGTGCATTGAAACACTATTTTTTTCATGAACCGTATATTTTCCCAATTTTAATGAAACAAGTGAAACATAATTTGTTCATTAATTAATATCTTGTTCACTCAAAGTTATAGTGAGGGTGAGATAAAAGTTACTCAATATTAAAGAACAATATCATAATAAAGGAATAATATTTAGTCTATAATATCATAATTCACCCCCCTCTCAGGGTGTATTAATTGATTGGGTAAAATATAATAGGTTATGTTATCACTATTTTAACCCTAAATCCGGTAACCCATAGATGGTTTTTACTCTATTAAATTGTCACAAGATATATAGGACCTCAAAATAAAGTATCTAATAGTTTACTAGTCTTGGGAGACTAGATATATACATGATTTTCATATTACATTGGAAATAATATATCATGATAATCAATATCTCCTCCTTCAATACTGTTCAAAGATTCATTATTTATATCCAAGGGAAAGGAAAACATAATAAAGGGTGAGTTAAAATAGTTAGTAAGGCAATTTTTATAACATAATATATCATGAATACATAATGAATAAAAAATATGGCATGCGAAATAATCAATAAAAATTCCATTTAATCAATAACATGATCATGGGATAAACACATGGGTGTAAGTAAACACAAGTATAATGAAAACTAAATTCTCACAAAAATAAATTTATAATTTTATACACTCAAGATCATCCAATTAATGACTCATCGAAGACAACATAAATATTATAGTCAATGCTTTGTCCAATACACCTTCATTTTATATGTAGGTATACACCAATTACCCAAATGGTGTGGCCATATGTTTTCTCTCACGAGAGATTTCAATGCATTTAGGGGATATCTATAACCGAGATCGTCGCATAATCTTTATGTCTAATGAGTTTATCATATATTTAATGATTCATATAATATATAATCAATATTTCTTTTCAATTAATAAATATTCATATTGAATCAAGAATATAAAGAATTAATATTTCCTTATTAAATGATATAAATAAAATTCCTATAATTAACGTCATATATTGAAATTTTACATGGTTAAGATAACACTAAATATATCTATCATACTCAAAATTTAGACAGGAATAATAAAATTAACATCTATGTAATAATATAGAGTGATACAGAACTTGATCATAATAAATCAAATCATCAAAAAATAAGGTATTATCCCTAAATTGATATAGGATGGTAGAAAACCATTAAATCTTTAGAAATTAAGGGTTTAAATAAATAAAAGTTGTTTGAGAACTAGATAGGAAAATTAATGTGAGACAATAAAAATAAATATCCATAAAACTTTTGTAAACTTATTATAAAAAAATCTATAAATTATTTCAAAAATTCTTTTGAATCATTTAAAAATAATTACTTTTTTAAATCAATATAATATCTATAAATTCTCAAAATCAATCAAAATTTTTTTATATGAAATTTTTTTAAAACTTGTGGGGTAATACATATATAGAATTATTTTTTGGAGATTTGAAAATTTGATAATGTCAAATATGTTAAAAAAGAACATTCCTTTTACACTTATAAAACCTGAAAAATGACATCTTTTGGAAAAAAATTAGAAAGATTCCTTATAATTTTTTTTAAATAAACTCAAGAATAATAGAAAATGAACATTACAAATAATTAAAAATATATAAAAATAAAAATAAAAAAATTAGGAATACATATATGGAAATAAATATTTCCAACCGAAAAGGAAAAAATAAGGATTGTTTTAGATTAAAATATTATTTCAGTCTTTGAGTATCTGAGAGAATAAAAATTTAAAGGGAAACATGGTAACCCCAGAAATAATCATAAGAGAATATAATTGGTGTGGTTTAAGAATAGAATTGGAAATTAATTCTTCTAATATAAATTTGAACATGAAAATTCTCGAATAAGTGTGAAATTGTAAAATAATAAATTCATATTTATTATGTTTTGAATAAAAACCCATTAAAAGAAAAAAATAAGAATTCAAACTTCAAATACCATGAATAATGGGTAATTAATTACATTGTATTTAAAATAGAAATTATGTATACAAAATAAATTTTATTAGATGCATAATGTAAAATATGTCTTAATGTAGTGAAATTGAGATGAAAAGCTCTTACCTTGTATACCTTATTAGGAAAACATGTTATTTCCTCCTGAATAACAAATATAAATTTATTAAATACTTTATTAAGAAATGTTTTAATGTATATTTCTTTTTTTATAGTTATTTTATAATCTTTTGGCATCCATTAATTGAATAGTTTATGTTTATGTTAATTGTTTAAGGTTATTTAATCAAATTTTACAAAATTACTTTGGTATATTGATCATGGTAATAGGTTTTATGAAAGAATACTTTTATTTAAAAAATTTAAAAAAATTTATAAATAATTGGTTTTTATTATATTAATTTTTATAGTCATCCATTAATGGTGGTAAAATAAAAATTAATTGCATCACTTCATGGAGGTGGTAGTCCACACCTATGCACGAACAACATTATCATTCACTAATATAGTGATGGGTAAAAATTTAGAAGATATATTTTATTTTCACAATAATAATTATTTCATGAATATAATATTTCTTCATTAATTTAATAATTATAACTATCCTTGTAATGTAGTGATTAAAAATAAATTACACCACTATGTTGAGATCGTTGGTCATACATTCACATCATAGATTTTTTAAATTTCCAAAATATGGGAAGGAGATTCAAAATGGATGTACCATTTAAAAAATATTATTATGGTGAATATGATGATTTAATTATGTTAATTTTGTATTGATTACTTTTAGGTGGTTTAAGTGGAAATAAATTCAAAAATATCACTCTAAAAATTTACCTATTATTTTTTATCCTCTTTACCGTACACCTAAATTCATCTTAAAGTGGTATTTTTATGAGAATATGACCTCTAGAATATGCGGAGATAAACGGATAATGTACTAATCCATCCCTAGAGAGCCTGGATCCGGTTTCTTCTTCCATTACATTGGCATGATTACAAGTAATCAATTCGTAAAGCACCAATCAGTTTAGTAGTCTTGGTAAACCAGAAAAAGACATGAGTCTTGTATTAATAATGAATACACAAATTACAACATAATTTTTTTCCAATAAATTTTCATATATATTTACTCCATATAGATTATCCTTTCAAAACTTTCATAGTAAAATTCTTGAATTCCTACGAAAAGGAAACAAAATAAGGGTGAGGCCAGATTCTCAGTAAGTTAAAAGTATAGTGGAAGAAATAATGAATCAATAAGAATAATATTTTTGGGAAGGTAAAAAATTGAACACACATTCTATAAAATAAATATACTAAATGGAAGTGTATAAAAAATATGGAAAGTTAATAACTATAAACACATTCCATTAAACTAACTACATAAGTAAAAAATAATATTTAAATGTAAGAAACTGAAACACATGTCATTTATTCAATAAACAGAAAATAAACTCTATCCATAGATATGTCGACACAAAATATCATGGATGAATAATAACTAAAAATAATTTAGGGGAATGCATAATTATTAGATGTCATATTTCATAGGTATATAGAATCATTTCTATCAATATCATTCATGGGATAGTGTATTATATCGAGTAGAAACACATCTAATTCTTGCAAATAATTCATCTCATTAGATAACATATTAATTGAGGGGGCTTCTATGAACATACCCCACCCATGATGCACTAGTCTAATGAAATCCTCATATCGAATATTCGAAATAAATAAAATTCCTTATCAGATATCCATATTTAATAGAAGATATATATTTATCAATAATTCCCCAATGGAGGATAAGTAATAGGATGTTTTTTTTATTTTGATGAATGTAAATCACATTGATGGATCAATAAAATTATTCTTAATGGAAATAATCATTCAAAATTAAAAATTGACCCACACCACATTGTAACATTTGATTCATAATCCCGATGATGCATAAAAATAAATGAAACATAGTATATTATGACAATAAAGAGATTCATGATATAACATGTCAATATAATCACCATATATAAAAATTAAATATGGTCTAGTTAATGGACAAATCCATGAAAAATGATATAGTTGATTATGGGAATTTCAGTGTTCACAGATCATAGAAAATTTAATGTTTCAAGGGGAAAAAAGGAATCAAGGAAGTGAATTTCAATATTTTATTAGAAAAATCTATCAAACCCCATCAAAAAGAAGAATAAGGATGGTTTCAATACATAATACCTCAAGTGGATTAAAAATAAAGGGTTTTCTTCATTGATGAATAGAAGTAAAAGATATTTTAAAAATATTTTTGAAGAAAATATCCATTTCATTTGGAAAATTAATTTCAAAAATTATTTTATATGAAAATCACTTTTTAAACAAAATTTATTTAATAATAAAACTTTATATCATGCAGTTGAATTTTAGAATAAATGAAAGTGACTAAATCTATACATATTATATGAGGTAAAAAGAACATTCTATTAGTACGGTAAAAAGCGTAGAAAATGCATTGTTCAAGAAATGATAAGAAGATTCATTTGAATAAAATTTGTAAAAAAAAGAGGGTAAAAATTTCTCTAGTAAATCATTTTTAAAATGTTAAAAACATTTCTGAATTTTTTTAATAAAATGTGATTTTTAGAAGAAAACAGTTTGTCTGACTAATGATAGAATAAAGTTAGGGTTTCTTAAAAATATTTTCTAAAAAATTATAAGTACTTAATTGTGGAAATATGGAATTATTAATTGAAAAGGGTTAATAATAATAAAAATAATAGAATAAAATTTAAGGTCTTCTTATATAATGATCAAATGAATTTCCCCTGAAGGATGTTCAAGTGAAAACAATCCAGAAAAAAATGAGATAGTGAAGTAAACCCTTGAAAAAACATAAAGTTTAGGTGGGAATAAATTCAATAATAGAATATGTTTATCAAATTTAAATACACCTAGGATAATTTTAAATACATCAATATATTATAAATAATCTTTATACACATAATATTATAATATTAATGACAATGATGAAGTAATATAACCTAATGAAAAGGAATTAGATTATGAAACTCATTACCACATGTTAAATTTTAATTCAAATCCCCTTATAATAAATAATTCAAATTGAAACGAAAAAAACATGAATATAAAATAATTCATGATATAATATATCAAAATGGTCATTAGATACACCACACAAAATAAGTAAGTGGGTAACATGACATGTATCTCAAAGATGTAAAAAGTGAGATGAAAATTACATACCTTTCATTTTCTTTAGGTTGAAAATCATTTAACCTCATGTATAAGGGATTTAAACATGTTAAAAACTTATAATATAACCAAACAGATATATATAATATCATATATGATCCTATTATAATATCTTATTACCTGTATGATAACAATATTTTATTATTTTCAATATTTTGAGTGTTATTTCCCTAGTTTTTCAAGCAAGTTTTAACTTTTGACTTGTTGTTCCTATCATGGTTTCATCATCTCCAAAATTTAAACCATGAATTAAATATAATATTTATTTACTAAATATTTATTTATTATAATATACAATATTTTAAGATAATAAATAGAATGTATCATTCATGGAGATGGTATGTTGTACGTAGGTAAGAATATTACCTACATTTATTTTCCATATTAAAAGAATGAAAATTAAATGATATAAATGTATATTATAATTCTAGTATAATGACCATGTAATATATATTATATAGTCTTATTAAAACAATCCTTTATAAATTCCATGAATAGTGTGAATGAATTAGATCGCTTTGAGGGGGCGTTGATCCACACTTCCACAAATGATATTGTCATATTCTCACAAGATAGAAAGGAAAAGAGTCAGGTTCTATATAAAAAATAAATAAGAATAAATACATTATAAATATAAAATATATCATATATAAATAGAGGTTCCAACATAATTACAAACCATAGTAGGTGGTAAAGGAGAAATGAAAAGCATTGTTTGGTGAGGAGGTTGTTCTCCATACACATAAACGGTATGTTTGTTACCAGTTATATGTAAGTGCGTGTAAGTGTAGTTATAAATTATTATGATCAATCCCTCCAAAGATACCCCTTTTGTGATGGAAATGATGAAAAGGATATAATTACCCTCAATCCCCACCTTCAATTGGCCTCAGGGTGGGGACTAGCTTCAAGGGTATATATAATCTTACAAACATGGAAGGCATTTCACTTTTTTATTTTAAAGATCATGAGATAAGATGGTAAATCACACGAAACTCCAAACACTTTATATAAAAGTAATGCCTAAATACATCCCACATGTATGTTCAGAAATTATACTTTTACATGTACAATGAAAATTTCTAAAGTAAATACCAAAAGAACAAAGATTAGCAGCGACACAAAAACTATCTCAACGCCTGAGCAAGTAAGATTAATCATGGTATGTGTAATCTCCTAGGAAAACTAAAAATAGATTTATATATGTAGGGTGATCATACTAGTATACCAAATAGAAAAATCCAAATTATCTCATGAAAAATTCGTAAAAGCATACTAATTCCTCTATAAGAAAAATATTTGAAACCTAATAACACTTAACAAGTTATACTATCCACCTCAAACTCACTAAGGAATACTCACCAAATAATGAAATTCAAGTAAAGTAAAGTATAATCACATTGATGATAGGTGACCCTGAACCACTTCCCACTAGTTAATTTCCCATCCTCAATGAAGAATATTTTAATGCTACTACACTCTTCCACAAGCCTCACTATCACAGTATACCTACACACACCTAGGCCACATACCACATCCTTCCCACAAACACATGGTCCACAAAACCAAAACCCCATCTCGAAGACACTTGGGGAAGTAAAACATAATGCATCCCAAAGACACCTAGAAAAGTACAAAATATATCATCCTAAAGACACCTGGGATCCACTCCTCACCTAAAAACACCTAGGCCTCACAATGACACCATTATCTACCAAAAGATTCTTTGGATACCAATGCCTAGAATATGTAGCAGAGAAGATCCAATAACAAGTTATATATCCACCCACCAGGATGTTGGGAAAGGTAACCCTACACCTTAACTATGAGGTTTTTCTTCATGCAGTTCTCAACAAGGGTGGGGTACGTATAGAAATCACAAATAACTACAAGTATATATATAGGTATCGAACACTCATCCCAGCCAATGGGTTATCAAAACAACCAACCAGCCCACACAAAACTTCCCTTGATTCCACCTCTAATACATAAACACATAGCCAGACAGATATATAATTCATGACCCCAGAATATTCATTTAACCAAATTATTATTATTTATTTAATAAATACCAAATTATTGATTCCATTCCTACCTTTCCAACTACCTAACATACCACACCACAAGTAATATCATAACCCACACACACATCAATAAGTTTTCAAGAAGATCTAAGAGTAATTACCATGAATGGTAGCACCATCCTTATTCAAAATTATCCCTCCCAAACCATCCTCAAAATCCCCGATGCGAAAAAATAACCACATCCAGCAAAAAAACAAAACCCAACCAGGTTGATGTCCCACTGCACAAATAGACCATGCTAAAAAACCAAAACACAACCTAGATGTCGACCCACTGTTCAACAAGTTCATCCATTACAAAATAAACCAATCTATCAAACAAATATTCCATTACACCCCTCATACCACCATATATACATAGCCACACTACCATTCATTGCAATATAAGACCAGAAAAAAAAACACAAGGTTGAATAGAACTGTACACAGCACAAAACCACACCAAACAGAAAGGTGTATTCATATTTAGCAAGCATCTTTCTTAAATACCACTTTGATAAAATAGGGTTTATCATAGAAAAATTCTTATCTGGGGGAATCCTTTTAATTAAATATATATACATGATTAATCTTGTTTTCTGGTTAACAAGTATTTAATAGAAGTTTAACATCAATTATTTATGATTTGGGTGCATAAACAGAAACCACTAACATCCATGATTTTCATAAGTCACGCAAATAACAAAATTCACCGCATTTATCAAATATAATAGATATAACAACACAAAACCCATTATCATATTTCTATCCCCACATTTATTACTAAGGTAACAAAACCAGATATCGTAATATATCCAATTATCTTTATAAAAACATCAATTAAAAGTTTGTACTCAACTATAATCACAGAGGTAGATTAATTTACCCACCCCCACATGACTCATACAATAAAGAGACATTACCGAATTCCTATCATGAAAAACAAATGATAAAAAACTCCTCCTTGCACCAAAAATAGGGGTGCACAAGTATCAAGAATGACTCCAAGGGAAAATTTGATTGATGTCTACAATGCATATGAAACTCCTCAGGGAAGAAATGTTTTGTGTGTACTAATAGAAAATGGAACCGTTCATGGAATATAGGATCTCTTCTATAGAAAAATATATGTCTTATATAAATGGAAGGGAATGTTCTCATGAGCCATTATAGACGGATCGTGGTCATGACCATAAGGCTTGAATATTTCAAGGTACTATTAGAATTAAGATATTAAATATATATTAATATCCATTAAACACTCAATCAATGTTTTAAACTCGATTTACATCAAATAAAATATAAGTGGGGAGAATCTGGATTAATAGGGAAATGCTGGAAATGACTCACCAATGGGTGAGTCCTTGATGTGAGTCACCGACAGTGAATCCCCGAAAGTAGGTCACCGAAGTGACCCCCAAAAAAAATTCATTGATATGAACCACTAACACCTGACTCACCGATGTGAGTCACCGACGCCCAACCTACCGACATTGATCCACAGATGATGAGCTACCGACGCAAGATAACTATACCAACTACCAATGCGACATACCGATGATCGGCCATTGATGCTGAGCTTCTAATGCAATATGTCGATGTTGAGTCACCAACACAGCTTACTAATGTGAGTTACCAATGTTGATTCACCGACACAACCTACCGACATAAAGCCACTAACGTGAATTACCGATAGAAAAACTGGAATTTTGGAAAACTCTTGAAATGAGATATTGTTTCCTCCCAAAACACCCCAAACACTGAATTTTGTCAATGTATTGGACCCAGGTTGTCCAGTCCATTAAATCAGATACCTCTCAAACTATTATCATCCTTAAGAATTCAAAACCATACCAAAAAATAGGGTTCCTAAAAACCATCCCTTGTAAGATACCTCTCAAGGATAAACCAACCCGTGTTGTTCAAAATATTGAATGAAACCTAATAATCCAAGAACACGACCTCCCATATATTCTAACACAAACATCCACAAGATACCCCACATAAGAATCTACTATCCAGACACATGAATTATGAAATTCCATCCTCAATTTTAGGATACTATCCACTCTGGGGGGCATTAACTCACCTCCAAGGGTCTAATCACATCTCCAGTAATGCATCTTGATTAGGAATATGTTCATCCCATTTTAAAATGTTAGGGATTAATCACACATTATTTAAAATGAAGGAACATATATTATAGAAAACAATGTTTAAGCACTACATCACAAATCAAAACGCATAAAAAAACTAAATACAACTCCAGGTTCTGGGAAGGCATATGCACTTCTTTCTCCCATATATGCTCCTCCAGGCCACCATGCCTCCCCAACAAGTGGACCAAATGAATGGTCCATCCACTAATCATCTTCTCCCAGTGATACTGGATCTCCTCTATTTGCTCCATGAATTTGGTATTTTCCACGATATCCAACACCCCCAGTGAATGACATGTGAGTCATCGTGAAGATACCGATGAAGTAGGGAGACATGAAAGATGTCGTGGCTCCTCTACAACTATGGTGGAAATGTCAACTGGTATTCCTATTTACCAACTCACCCTAACACATCATGTTGTCTAAGGAATCTAGGAGAAAGCTTGATCCCATTACTGAACCTTCGCTACCCACATCAATGGAAAACCATCAAAAACATGTGGTATCTAACTGTGAGCTCTATGGGAATTATCATGTGATTGATGAATAGATTATACCGGTCCTTTTCTTCCCTCTCCCTCTCATGGAAAATTTGAACTTTTTTTTCAGTTCAGGCAAAGAATAGTTGCCTCCCCATCTTCTATCCAGCACAAATGTGAATGACACAAACTCCCATAAAAGGCTTCAAACAGGGCCATGCCAATGAAAGAGTGATATATATTATTGTAAAAAAGTATACCAATGGAAATTGTCATACCTAATACCCATAAATGTCAAAGGTCCATGCTTGCAACATGTCCTCCAATTCCTAAGAGTTACTCTCTATCTTCCCAACTATCTAAGGGTGTAAACCAGTGAGGAGACATAACTGTGTTCCAAAAGCATGTTGGAACCCCCTCAGTACATGCAAGATAAAACACACTTACCAATATGGGAAGTTGGATCTTAGAACTCCATGCAGCTACACCACCTCATCCACATACCTATGGACTAAGGAATCTACTACAACAGAATCCATAATTGTTAATAAGTTAGCCGATTTCGTCACCTGATCTGCTATTACCTAGATTATAGAACATACTCCCAGAGCCCTAGGTATTCCTATGATGAAATATATTGATATTTAATCCAAAATACACTTGGGTACTTCTAAGGGAAGAAACAAACCATTGGGAACATGCTGCTCAACATTCAGTTACTATTACACCTAGAACATTGCCACAAACTCCACCACAGCCTACTTTATCCCAGGACACCGGAACTAATACATCAAGAAACGTTACATCTTGAAAACTCTCATTTGTACTGATAGGGGTGAAATATGAATCTCAAGGAGAACTCCCTCATGCAAGGCTACTTGAACAAATAGAATCTTGAGAAACAACACCCAATTTTGACCATACATAACCATCCCTCTTTTGCATTACCCTAGTCAATGCGATCACGAATCACCTCCAACTCTAAGTCTCCCCACTAAGACTCCCCCAACAGTTTCCTCACAGAATACTAGACCATCACCTAAAATAGAGATCCTCCACAACCATCCATTCCTCCATTTAAGTGCAAGGGGACAAACTCGTCCATCAACTTTCAAGTTTCCATAGATTCCCAAAAATCTTACATCAATAAATTCTTGCTTAAGGAATCATCTACTACGTTCGCATTTTTTTAGGCGTATGTGATCTTGAAGTTGTAATCGTAGAGAAACTCCATCCACCTCCACTTCCTCAGGTTATGTTATAACTAAGAAAAGTTATAATTCTGGATCTTGGGATCCATGAAGACGATGAAGCGCCTTCCAATGAGGTAATTCTGCCACAACTTTAGCACAAACAATACTGCTGCTAGCTCCAGATCCGGTGTGGAAAAGTTATGATCAGGGGATGTAACTTCCTAGAACCATAATATACTACTCCATGTTATTGCATCATCACACACCCAAATCCTAGGTGGGAAGAATCACAAAATACCTCAAATATCACCCATTCATCTAGAAATTGGAGCTCTAGATCACCGAACACCTTCCCTATTAGGGAGTTGAATGTTGTTTGACACTAATCACTTCACACAAATGTATGGTCCTTTTTTGTTAGAGCCATCAACAAAACTGCAACTCGATAAAATCAGGTATAAATCTCCTGTAATAACATGCCATACTGAGAAAACTATGAACCTCTACCACATTCTTGGGTTCAACCCAAGATAAACCTACCTCGGCCTTCGATGGGTCCACATCTACACCTTATTGATACACTACTTGTACAAATAAGTGGACCTCCAGTGTCCAAAAATTACACTTGGGAAACTTCCCAAAGAGCTGGTGGTGTCGAAGAACCACAAAAAATGTTCTGAGATGCTCAATTAGCTCCTCATTTGACATCAAGTTGATCAGGATGTCATTGATGAACAAGATGATGAACTGGTCCAGGAACTCATAGTAGACATAGTTTATAAGCCCCATAAACATGACTAGTGTGTTCATAAAACTGAACAACATAAACACAAAATCAATGTTCCCATACCTATTTCCGAAAGAAATATTTAGGATGTCACCATCCTTTATCTTCAACTAGTGATACCCAAACCACAATTTGATCTTAGAAAACCAACATGAACCTCCATCATAGCTCAAAAAGTTTCATCTAATAAGGAGCCACCAAAATCATAGAAGCACCAGGCTACAAGTATATATTGAACTCAATGTCACGTCAAGGGGTTAGAGTCATAAACATAATGGGAAAAACATCCATGAACACCCCCAATAACTCTTGGAACCCCCACCATCTCAGCATCCACTGATTCAACAAACACCTCATCCAATAAGGAAAGGAGAGGTTCCACATGCCAAATTCCCATCAAACAACATTTCTTGGCAATGAAATACACACACTTTCCATCGACATATAAAAACACGAATGTCCTTCAAAATTATTTTATGACAAAACCCATGGAGAATATCCATTTGATTCTAAGGATGACATCATACAGTTTCATATATACCAAGAAGAGATCCCCACTGGTTTTATGTGGCCCCAACATGTGTCCACATCCCTAGAAAATGTCAAACATGATGGTCTATCCTCCGACTGGTGTACTCAAAACCTAGGGAATGAAATGTATCACTATGTCTAGTCCCAAAACATGGGTTAGATCAAGTGAAATAAAGGAGATTGAAGCTCCCAAATCAAACAAATAACATTAAAGAGTGTTGAACACACTAATTGTACCTCAAATGATCTTTGGACCTATTAGAACTACTACCTCTACAACATGAAACTGACCATGCCTAGTTCCTATGTCCCACTATTTTTTAATCCTCAATGTCTCTGGCACTTGAAGCCTACTACTAGTAGCCTTTTCCTTCATAAAAATATTTTAGTTCAAATTTTTATGTATACATCCTTGTGATTACATACTCTCAACCACTTACTATTTCTTTTGGACCTCTAGTTATGTCGTAAAGGCGAAGGGATTAACAACATACTGGAGGGAAGGACGAAGTGCTGCCTCTAATCGTCTCGGCTGAGACTCATCATCCTAAAAGAGATCTAGAGAAAATTGAGGCAATCGTTGAACTTAATCCCCATATCTCATACTAACATACTCCACTTTTGTAGGGAGATTAACTCTTGCCTCTTCTTGACCTTCATGGTTGATGAAAGGAATTTCACCCGGATCTCCTCAAAATTGAACCGCATAACATTTTTTTTCCTTCCTATACCCTAGATAGAGAATCCTTCACTGACACATAGCACCCCACATTTGGATCATGTCCAGATGAACCCAGTACTCAATCAGAGCTCAGATCAAGCTGAAATTGATAACTATCTACTTAAACTGACTCTCTATATTCATATCTATAATGCTACACACGTACTTTCCTAGAGTCTTCCACTAGAATGAACAAAAGCATATTATATCATTGATCAGCATTCCCCAATAGGTCAACCCTAAATCGGTTTACTGGGTCATCCAGATAAACATCCCCCTACTCATACCACACACAGACAACGACCATGTTCCAATGATAAAAAAACAATAAAATAACAATAAACAGGGAACTACTAAGCCTGAGTAGTTTGCAATTTTATTTAAAGTTCAATTTAACTTTTTATAATTTAATTTTCACTAAATTACTAACTCAAATAAAAAAATAATTCAACATGACGCATGCACCTTTATTAGGTTCTCTACCCACAAATGGCGTATCCTCACTTGGCCATTTAGAAATATCAGTGTCCTTGCATCAGATCAGAAAGGGCCCTAAAATCTCATATCCTACCTATTTTCCTTAGCTTATATCATGCACCAAGATCACCTAATGAAATTTCCCTACCATCCCACTCAATTTGTACAATACCTAAATCTAAACTCAATCCTATCACTCAACCGTCAACTTTTGATACCATTTTATCTTGAACCCCTCCCTCCAAAGATACCCCTCCTCAATTAGAAATGATGAAATGGAGATAATGACCCTCGAGTCCCACCTTTAGCCAGCCTGGGGGTTCTGACCAACACCAATTGTATATATACTCTAAAAAATATGGAATTAATTTCCCTTTTTTGTATAGAATAATATTGGGAGATAAGATAGAAAATCCCAAGCAACTCTAATCACTAAATATAAAAGTAATGCCAAAATCCATCCCACATGCATGTCCAGAAAGTAAACTGTTAAAAGTAAAATAAAAATCTCCAATGTAAATACTAGAAGAAAAAAGCTATGCAGTGACAAATCAAATGTCCTAATGACTGAGCTAGTAAATTCTAACATGGTTCATGTAACCTCCCAAGAAACCTGAAAATAGTTATATATATGTTTGGTGAGAATACAAGTATATTCAGTATGAAAAGACAATGTATCCTGTGGAAAAGTGGGAGAAGCATACTAATTCCACTTTGAGAAAAATAGAAAAAAACTGAAAAGAACCTAACATGGTATACAATCCACCCAAACCTCACCTAGGAACACTAACCAAATAATGCAAGTAAAGTAATGTAAATTATTAATCACATCGATGAAATAGTACCCCTCACCACTTCCCACTAGCTAACTTCTCATCTCTAATAGAAGACATCCTAACACTACCATGCTCCTAAACATGCCTCAGTGTTACAACCTACCTGTACACACCTAGGCCACATACCACATCCCACCCACAAACACCTAGGACAAATAACCAAAACCTCATCTTAAAGTCAACTAGGAATTTATAACATACCTCCTCCAGAAGACACCTAGTGTAACTATAACAACCATACTTTTTTATTACAACTTAAACATGACTGATTACATAAAACTTCACTTGATACAACAAAGAAGATCGATATGTTTAGTGTCTTTGGGTCTTAGGATCATTTCATAAAACATAAAACATTAAATACAACATCTTTATTGAAAACTTCCTTTACATGACCACTACATTCTCTAGTACTTAACATGGCATGGGATAACCTGAGGACATGCATAAGAAAAGGGTGAGCTATAAAGCCTAGTAAGGGAGTACACATGGAAAAACGTGAAGAGTACAATACATGTTAGGAAATAGGCATGTCAATAGTGCATAAGAGAAACATGAACATAAAGGCATGATAAAGCATGATAATCATAACATGGAAATGTGGCAACAACACTTAACATTGAATTAGCATGAGCCAAGGCTCATTGCACATGGAGCATGAGTAAACCCTCATTGCACATGAAGCACGAGTAAACCCTCGTTTCACTAAAATTAGCATGATTCAACACTCATTTCACATGACGTATCATGATACTATACTTTACCCAATGAATTGGAGCACTATAAGGGTGTACCCTTCTTCAGCATTTCATTTCATGCATAAGTGTGCCACATGGATCATAAAACATGGATTCCTAACACATAATCATTTATTCCAAGATAAAGGAATGTGGAATTCATACATGAAATTTTACAATCAATAAGTAAATGTGCATAAAGGTGAATACCCTTGATGGAGAAATGGGCATGGTATTCACTACACAATGACATTGGCTTAGAAAATCGGTGTGATTTCGGCAGCATAACGGCGTGACATAAGAATTCATAAAAAAGGTTGATGAGAGAGAAAGGGGTTCTTCATCATATTTACATGTAATGGACAGTAAGTAGGTCATATAGATACATGCCCCAACAATTGTAATGGAATATAAATTCATGATACAAAAGTATTGCTTGAATATAAAAGAGGAGAGAGAAGTTCCTTTTGGAATTTCGGCATAGTAACGGGTGTACATGGGAGGCATTTAATGATAGAGAAAAGGGTCTCCCATCATTCAAACAATAAGAGGGTAGTATGGGGGAGGTGCGAAACCATACCCCAACATTCATAATTGAAATTAAAAGGGGAAATACAACTTAAAGAAAACTGAAAAAAATGAGAATGGAAGAAAAAACCCTTACTTGGAAGTGTGCTTCCAAAGGCTAGAGAGAGGATTGAGAGAGGCTTCTTGGGAGCTTGGAGAAACTTTGGAGGATTATAGAAAGATTAGGGTAGAGGTTGTACGAACTCCAAGGGATTTTAGAGAGGAGGAAGTGGGAGCTTGGGTGGGTTTATATAGGAAAGGTGAGGGAATTCTTTATTATTTAGGTTTGGGTCCCCTTACATTAAATTAATCCAAACCACAAACCATACCATTGTTTTGCCCATGATTTTTGGAAAAGGGAAGAGGAAAAATAATATTTTATAAGGAAAAAGTCCAAACTTCTTAAAATAACAAGGTTGCTTATGTGGAGGTGAATCACACTCCCATGAAAATTAATTTAAAAAGGCAAAGTGTTGAATATGTCTTGAGGGGTTCATTAATGATTTGAAAAGTAAGTCAAAAAAACCCAAAATTATATTATTTTAATGATAAACCATATATTTTCCGAACATAAGGATTATGGTATTTTATTATCTCACCATTGGGTCATTATGATGTCATAAAACACATTATATATTTAAATGGTATTTAATTTTTACCCAAAAATTTGACTATCTCAGAAAATTATGAAAAATTCACCGTTAGATAATTTCGACGTCATGATTCCAAAAATAATATTTATTTTATATAAAATTTTTTATAAATATGTTAATTTTCACTTTTAAAATAAAAACCGACATTTATAAATAATTCACGGGTTTTGACAGAAATGGATTTCAATCATTAATAAAATTTTAATTGCATTCATAAAATTATAAGATCACTTATATTTAATAATAATTTATTTAATATTAATAATAATATTTTATTAAAATATTATTTAATTGAAAAATCTGTTAATTTAATAAAATAGAATTCTTAATTAAATAATAACTAAAAACACCATTTGTACTTTAAAAACTATTTACAATGTATCAAAAATGAATAGAAATTATATTCATTATTATATAGAAAAATAATTTACATGAACATAGTATTACTTATTTGTTACATGACCCCTTAAAATAGCCGCATAAGACCTTAGGGTAAGGTGTGAGATGGCGACAAACTCTTGGGGCGGCTCGGATAACATCGCTGGAGTGGTAATTTCAATCAACCTCCACATTTCCCATAGACGGTCCCGTTCGAGATTGACATGGTAAAGCTCAGCTTGGGCCTGGTCAAGGGAAAAGCCCAAAGACGCCACCTCTTTTCCGAGATCTGACAAATGGGCTTCATATGGGGCAATTCTACTAGATGAGGCCATCGCTTCCTTTGTCTGAGTAAAATTGGGTTTGTTAAAGCCTTATATTTATACTAATCATGTGATCACTGTTCAACGACTATATTAACAAAGGTTAAAATTATTAACGTAAAACCAAAGAAGTTGACATATTATAAAAACGTTTTTGATAAAGAATCATTTAACTGGATAAAGAGGGATTTTCCATTAATGAAACTTTGGGTCGTTACAATATTCCCCCCTTAAGAAATTTCTCCCTTGAAATTTTCCTTTTCCCACACTAAAACAAATGTGGGTAACTCAGCTTCATCATATCCTCCGACTCCCAAGTTGGTTCTTCAAACTTGTGGTTTCTCCACAACACCTTGATGAGGGGCATTGTCTTATTTCATAGAACATTTTCTCTATGATCTAAGATCTTCACTGGTTGCTCCTCATAAGAAAGATCATCTTCCAATTGTACCACCTCAGAAGAGATTTCATCTCAAGGGTCTGGTATGTACTTTCTTAAGATGGATACATGAAAGACATCATGCACCTTGGCTATAGTAGGTGGAAGTGCTAGTCGATAGGCCACATCCCCAACACGATCAAGAATCTCAAAGGGGCCGATGTACCTTGGACTTAACTTCCCTTTCTTTCCAAACCTCGAGACCTTCTTCCACAGAGATATGAGTAAAAACACCATGTCTCCAACTTTAAACTCAAGGTCTCATTAACGATTATCTGCATAACTCTTCTTTCGACTCTGGGATGCCTTGATATGCTGCTGAATGGTTTTCACCTTTTCCACCATTTCTTCGACCATTTCTGGTCCAAGCAGCTTACGTTCACTAACCTCATCCCAACATGCCAGTGTTCTGCACCTTTTCCTATAAAGGGCTTCATATGGTGTCATTTGGATGCTCGAGTGGAAACTGTTATTATAAGAGAACTCAACCAGAGGAATATGTTGATCCCATCCTCCTTTAAAGCCCATTGAGTATGCTCTCAACATTTCCTCAAGTGTTTGGATAGTACACTCGGATTGGCCATCAGTTTGAGGATGATAGGCCGTACTGAAGTTTAGTTCAGTATTTAGAGCATGTTGAAGACTCTTCCAAAACATAGAGGTGAATCTTGGATCTCGGCCAGACACAATAGATAGAGATACTCCATGCAACCTTACCACTTCCCTGATATATATCAGTGCCAGTTGATCCAAAGAGAAATCCTCCCGAATGGCAACAAAGTGTGAAGTCTTTGTAAGACAATCCACAACAACCCAAATTTCATTATTGCCTTTGGATGTCTATTGAAGTCCAGTGACAAAGTCCATGGTGATGTTCTCCCATTTCCATTCTGGTATGGGCAATGGTTGCATCATCCCCTTAGACTTCTGCCTCTCTGCCTTCACTTGCTGACACACCAGGCCCTTTGATGTATATTCAGTGATCTCCTTCTTCATATTATCCCACCAAAAATTTTCTCGGATATCTCGATACATCTTTTTGCTCCCAGTGTGAATAGAGAAATTTGAACTCTGTGCATCATCCAAATGTCCCTTCTTCAGCACCGGACTTGATGGAACACATAGTCTTTTCCCAAACCGCACAATTCCTTCTTCATTAACATTAAACTCCGAGGATTTACCCTTTTTGATATCTTCCACTTTTTCTGGAATTCCCACATCATCCTTTTGAGCATCCTTTAACCTTTCCAAAAGAGATGGTTGAGCAATCATTTGTGAAAGGATTGTTGATGTTCCCTTCTTTATGATTCCCACATCCATCTTCATCAAGTCTAAGAAGATTGGATCCTTCTCAATTCTCATCATTGATAGAATCGCTGGATACTTTCTACTTAGGGCATCCGCCACCTTGTTCGATTTCCTAGGGTTGTAATGTATTGAACAGTCATAATCCTTGATGAGCTCTATCCATCTTCTCTGGTTCATATTAAGCTCTTTCTGTGTGAATATATATTTAAGACTCTTGTGGTCAGTATATATGTACAGACCCGAAGCTTGACATATATGTACATTACGTTTCTTTTGCAGAATACTTAATACATAACAAAAGCGGACACACAAGGACCATAATAGTTTAATGTCTTTGGAAACTCGGAACGTAATCTTATAATCCTGGTGAAATATCTTCAACATCTCCCATAAAGATCTTATACTTTTTGTTTCCTTACCTAAAATCTTTCTTTTACTCTTGGTGGAAAGGAAAAGATAAACATATATATACATAAATCCAGTAGCTTTATAAACATATATATATACATAAATCCTGTAGCTTTATAAACATATATATATACATCTCCCATGAACGCTGTTTTCGTTTCCTTATTGAGTTGAATGGAATTAAGCAGATGACATAAACATATATATACATAAATCTTGTAGCTTTATAATGTCATATATTTCATTATTATTACTTATATATACTTTATAATCATTCTTTAATGGTTAACATGGAGAATGAATCTCATCGCGTCGTGGAGACGGTAGTCCGTACGTACGCACGAGTGATGATATCATTCCAATGATCGTGAAATTGTATTGAAGTGTATGTATAGTATTTCAGAATCAATATCACTTTAAAATAATCATATATAGTCATTATTTACACCATTATACCCATCCAAGTAAGGTGGTGGTGGAAAATAGATTACACCACGGTGCAGAGACGGTATTCCGTACGTGCGCACGCGCAATGATTTCGTTTTCCGTAGGATGGATAGAAGGTGAAATAGGGTTGTTTAATACTTATAATAACATATCAGTATATTAGTGATACTAATTTTATTACATCATAATGAAACAACTAAAGAAGAATAAGTGGAAGAAGAAATAAAGTTGAAAGAATCGGTAACGGATATTACCTCTTCCTTCGACACGCCTATTGAAACCTCCTCTTAGGGCACTAAGATTGGTCTTTGAAGGAGACCAGAACCTCTAGGATGTTTCTAAGGAAGTGGAGCAGATAATTCGGTAGGGGTTGGCCGAGCTTGAAGGCTCAAAGTGGTGTGAGCAAGAGAGGGAGGAGGTCCCCTTTTATAAGAGAGGAGAGGGGCACCTTTCGAAAAACTAAAAATATTATTTTATTACAAAGTCATATTCGGTTTTAAGTAGCTCCAAATTGATTTATATCGAATCTAATGTGGGGATGGGTCGAAATCCTCTCAAAAAATATAATTTAGACAAGTTTAGGTTTCTATTTTAACCTTATCATTTAGATTTAACTTTATGTTAAATAATTTTACTCTTACCTTGTCTTCTTGTTTTCATACACTATAAGGTTAATAACCTTACTATAACAAGCCAATAGAACACCAAGTTGTTTATCATTAATATATATAATACTATATAAGTCATTTGGCTGAACCTTATATTTTTAGGAATAATATAACAATTAATAATATAATATTTGTTTTAAAAACTATTTTATGTCAATTTTGACACTATTTGGTAATTGATTTTTGTGAAAATCATAACAGAATGATTAGTTCGAGAAAAGTTACTTAAACCCATAATAACATGTCATATTAACCCATAAAATTATTTTAATTCATAAAAAGTCTCAAATTACATTTATATGTGTATTTATAACATCAATTATGTCAATATTTCTTTAATAAGATAATTACTGCATCATCATTGTGTCATAAGTAAATTAAATTATTTAAAATATAAAAATTAAAAATAAAATATCATTATGTAGGAAATATTTTTAACTTTCTAATTAATATTTATAGTCGAATTTATCTTATTTATAACCCTATATTAAAAATAATTTACTTATTAATCACTGATTTTAACTATTTTAACCCTTCTTTAAATAAATTAATATTCAATGTCCTAATCTAATCCAAGTTGGCCTAAATAGTCATATTTTATTCCTAAGGTTTTTTTGGTCGAATTAAACTTATCCAATAGAATTAGGACATGTGTTAGGTTAATAATAATATCATTTTTTCCATAATTACCCTATTTACTTTTAAGCATGGTAAAAAAAGTAAAAAGTTACTATTCAAAAAAAAATTATTTTCATCTTATTGAACCAAATTTTACTTATTGACATCAACCGTGTCTCTCAGATTTTTGAAATTCCACTCACAGAAGCAGTAAAATTAAGTTTTATATGAATTTGGAAATTCTCCTAGGAGCTGGGTAAAAGATGGGGAAAAGTTCAATAAAATTTTCATATATCTAAAATTATTATAAAATGACTCAATGAATTGAATTGAACTTATATAGGTATTATGTATCAATTTTTACCTAATATAAATTTAAATAAAATAAATAATTATTTAAATAAAAATTCGGTTTTAAAATAGTAACCCAGTGTTTTCACTATTAATCAAAAATTGAAAGTTTTCAGAAAAATACCAAAATTTCACCCTAGGATAATTTTGATATTCCGAATCCAAAAATGAAGTCCATTTTGGAAAAAAAAATTACAAAATTTCAAAAAGTGGTTAATACTATACATAACATCTAGTTTTAATAATATTTTTATAACATATCGTTGTTTAGTGAAACTCGGTATTGCATACGATGCAAGCTATCGAGGAAGGTCGTGATTGTGTATAATGCAAGCCAAGATAAGGTTGTGTGCTGTGCAAGACTTTTTTGTTGTTTCATTATAACAGAATCCAACAATTTTTCATTAATACTTTGAATATATATATACTCAATGTTGAGTAGAATGACTATTATCAAACGAACTTGAAATTGTCTGTAACACAATCTAAGAATAGTGTTGCATATACTGAAAGCTAATATGGTGTTGCGTATAGCACACGATAATCTTGTTGTATCATAAAACACATGACATCAAATAAATTAAAAATAATACTTATCCTAAAATATCGGGTTGTTACATTCTACCCCCCTTAGAATGAATTTCTCCCTTGAAATTCGTTGGGGTTATACATGGTTTTCTACTTGAAAGTTTCTTTAATTGAAACCCACATCGTAAAAACATAACTTTAAAAAATAAAGTATGAAACGTAACAGTTACCCATGTTAACTAATCACTGGGTTTCCATATTTGAGAACATAGGTGAAAATATGGATATAGAAGAGAAATATAACCGTCATGTTCTAATGGAGTGTGGTAGATAAGATGGCTATGAAAAAGCCAACAATCACAAAGCCATAAATTTATGATGATCTGGGGTACCATCTGATTCATCAGATATAAGATCACTAGGAAAAAGATTTTGGTTTTCAATATCATTTCCCTAAAGTTAAAAATTTTGAATTATAAGAAATACTTACTTGATTTTGGTACAATCTCACATTTGTTCATGCTTTAAACAATTTCCACTTCATCTCTTAAAGAAATGAAGTTGAATTTGTTATTCGTGAAGTGTTAACAGATCATGTGATAGAATGATGGGTCATTCCATCAGTTTCAAACAAAAGGTTAGCAAAAGTTATAAGTCCATCTTATGGTGAGATTAATCGTATATGGTTCCAAAAATGGACTTATACTTTATTTATAATACCTATTAATAAAATAAAACTATATTTCACTAACCAGGGACTTCCTGTAGGCCAGTGGTATGCAATAAAGGCCAGTCGCACTTCAGTTGTGGGTTCGATTCCCACAGCCTTGTCTGACGCGATGGGTTGTCGCCCGTCCTGTAGGTTGTCCTTTTTCTGAAACTACATTAGTATATCATACCATCAATAATATTGAAAAAAGTTCTATCCTTAAACAATACTAACTTATTTCCAACATAATCCATTCCAATCTTTAGGCTTATCTAAAATACTTTGGTCCACGCTCAAAGTATAATGAAAATGATTACTTGAAATGTCACATAACAATCATGTGAATGCCATCATTTATTCCCCCATATATTATAAGATATATCTTGTTGGTAAAATTAAAAACATGTGAATACCATAATCATGTATTCTCTTGAAGAATGAACACCCATTTAACCTTAGTTAAAACATGAAAGTAGTTAAAAGTTAACACTTTCCACATACCAAAATCCTCAAAATTCTATATACTCAAACCATGATATCACTTAGTCCTTATATCAATCATGAGCTCGTGAATACATTCAAACATCTCATTATCTTCTTATCCCTTCATTATGCGCATATCATCTACTTTCCAATAATATATGAATAACCTTCCATGGATACCGGTACCATTCAACATATACTTTCAAATACTTAAGAAAAACAATAGTGTAACAATCCTTAGATGATTCTTTATTCCATAGTACCATTAACTATACAACATAACTCTTGATGAACATAAAATCATTCCACTACCTTCTTAAACAACTGACTGATCTTCAACACTTATTCCATCTCATATATCATTTTTAGTCTCTTCATTATCATCCAAATAAATATTACCCATATGACCATGCTGATTCTCCTCATGAGATTTTTCCTTAGGGCATTGGTTTCCATAATGCCCGTACATTCCACATTTAAAACATCTAATCATTGTTGATGTCATAGCAATACCATTATCCTTGTCCATGGTGTTAACTGAACCTTTTCCTTTGCACTTACTGGCTTTGTGTCCTTATTTTCCACACCCAAATCATCTTCTAGTTCCTTTGAAACAATCTCCCTGATGCCTCTTCCCACATGATTTACATGAGAGAAATTGAACTTTCTTTCCTCTATGATCATCATGAAACTCCATCTTCCTCTTATTATCTGAGTCGAGAAACTTACCAAAGATGAGATTATTGATCATATTATGAGATTTTTGATTAGGCATAATAACGATGTTTGGACTACCAAATCCCGTTTCATTTGGTTGCTCATGAAGAATATCATTCCATTGTCTGTCATATCCTCCATTATCGTGAATCTTCCTGTTTCCATCCATTTTATAAAACCCAAAAATAATAGTGTAAGAGACAGAAATCATGCTAGGGAAAACAACATAGTAAAGGGGTAGTACCGTCAATATCTTAGGTTAAATTCTAATATTGTTACCACATTTCTAGGACTATATCCTATTTGTATACTTATCCTTAGGGATATCCCTAGACATACCTTAGAAATATCTCTAGGGATCTCACTAACATTTTCGCATCCTAGTTTCCAAAGGTTGACTAACCATTTCCTCTAATACCAACTATAGAGACCCGAAGCTTGACGTACATGGAAATTACATTTATTTTTCGGAATACTTAATACATAACAAAAGCGGGCACACAAGGACCGTAATAGTTTAGTGTCTTTGGAAACTCGGAACGTAATCTTCTAATCGTGGTGAAAGATCTTCAATATCTCCCATAAAGATCTCCTTCTTTTTGTTTCCTTACATAAAATCTTTATTTTAATACTGGGGGAAAACAAAACATAAAAATGGTGAGCTAAAATTCTCAGTAAGAGAAAACATAGAGAACATAAAACAATACATAATCATTTGAAAGAAAAAACATGAACATGAAATTTAAATATCAAAATCTGGAGAAAAGACATAAATCGTGGAAGTACGTAAAGCATATATCATAATGGAACATCAACCATGATAAAATATAATGGGAATAAAACATGTAATTATAGAAACCATTCAGCACATGTCATGATTTCCATAGTATCCAAGGCATTGCTTCCAAGACCATCTTAGTGGACAAAGTCCCTTTCTGAATCGAGTTCACTCCTCGTTTCAGTCCTATAACACTGAACCAGATTAACTTACCATTCCAACCATGTATATCTCATGAGATATAAATCTTTAACCAATTAATTGGAGGGAGATATAGGTCCCACCCATCTCATAATGAAATCATTCTTTCGTGTTCTACAAAATCATAAATCATACATCATAGAATAACCCATGTAATAGAATGGGATTCTTAAGCATCATGCCATCATAACATAATCCATATAAAAAAATGGAAATCATTTCATTATAAGAAGAATAAAACCATGTAAATAATGGAGACATTATACTTGAAACATAAACATATTAAATAATGTCATTTTAGATGGAAAATAGTTTTGATAAAAACACATGAAATGAATTCTTGAGGAGAATATCCTTTCTTCTTCAAAATCATTTTATTTTCACAAAATGTCATTCAATTTTAAAATAAAAGGGTTTTGTTGAAAATAATAATGAAATATTTTAGAGGAAGCTTCATGAAAATAATGCATTATGCAATCATCAAAATCTTTTCATGTCGTATAAGTTAAAAAAACATTCCCCTCGTACTTTTGTTGGAAAAGTCAAAAAGTACCACGTATGGTAAACAAAAGAAAGATTCCTTCCATAACACAAAGTAAAAGTCAAAGAGGGGTAAACATGCCATTAAACATACATGGAGAATATTAAACACTTTATGAAAATCATTTTATGATCATGGATGACAAAAATAACCCCAGTAAATACTTACGTATAAGCGATCTCAGATAAAAATGGGATTGCAAAATTATCCCTTACCTTAGGTCTGATATGCTTCGTACGTATCCGAACCTATTGTATAATTATTTAAATAATGTCATTGACTTATTAAAGAATCATATTCATTGTTATTATAACATATATGGTTCACTTATGACTTTATATTACCCGTTCATTTGTAAATTCCATGTTAAAGAGCGTTTTGGGTAAAATCATTTCATTTGTCGTTCGTGTTTTGAATTGTAATTATTCATATTATTACTTAGATCATGATTACATAATTCCAAAATATAAAACATGATTTATATATAATATATATTCATAATATACATATATATAATAGATCGATAAATGGAATGAAATACACCGTTCATGGAGACGGTAGGTCGTACGTATGCATGAACGCTGTTTTCGTTTCCTTATTGAGCTGAATAGAATTAAGTAGATGACATACATATATATATATATATACATAAATCCAGTAGCTTTATAATGTCATATATTTCATTATTATTACTTATATATACTTTATAATCATTCTTTAATGGTTAACATGGAGAAAGAATCTCATCACGTCATAGAGACGGTAGTCCATACATACGCACGTTCGATGATATCATTCCCATGATCATTTAATTGTATTGAAGTGTATGTATAATACTTCATAATCAATATCACTTTAAAATAGTCATATATAGTCATTATTTAGACCATTATACCCATACAAGTAAGGTAGTGGTGGAAAATAGGTTACACCATGGCATGGACACGGTATTCCGTACGTACGCACGCTCGATGATTTCGTTTTCCATAGGATGGATAGAAGGTGAAATAGGGTTGTTTAATACTTATAATAAAATATCAGTATATTAGTGATACTGATTTTATTACATCATAATGAAACAACTAAAGAAGAAGAAGTGGAAGAAGAAATAAAGATGAAAGAATCGGTAACGGATATTACCTCTTCTTTCGACACGCCTTTTGAAACCTCCTCTTAGGGGACTATGATTGGTCGTTGAAGGAGACCGGAACCTCTAGGATTTTTCTAAGGAAGTGTAGAAGAGAATTTTTCAGGGGTTTTCCGAGCATGAAGGCTCAAAGTGGTGTGAGGAAGAGAGGGATGAGGTGCCCTTTTATAAGGGAGGAGAGGGGCACCTTTGGAAAAACTAAAAATATTATTTTATTATAAACTCATATTCAGTTTTAAATAGCTCCAAATTGATTTATTTCGAAGCTAATGTGTTTATGTGTCGAAATACTCTCATCCAATAGAATTTATACAAGTTTAGGTTTCTATTTTAACCTTATCATTTCAATTTAACTTTAAGTTAAATAATTTTACTATTACCTTGTCTTCTTGTTTTCTTACACTATAAGGTTAATAATCTTACTATTACAAGCCAAAAGAACCCCAAGTTGTTTACTATTAATATATATAACCTTATCTAAGTCATTTGGCCGAACCTTAGATTTTTAGGAATAAAATAACAATTAATAATATAATATTTGTTTTAAAAACTATTTTATGTCAATTTTGACACTATTAGGTAATTGATTTTTGTGACAATCATAATAGAATGATTAGTTCGAACGAAGTTACTTAAATCCATAATAACATGTCATATTAACCTAGAAAATTATTGTAATTCATAAAAAGTCCCAAATTAAATTAATTTGGGTATTTATAACATCAATTATGTCAATATTTCATTAATAAGATAATTACTGCATCATCATTGTGTCATAAATAAATTAAATTATTTAAAGTCTAAAAATTAAAAATAAAATATCATTATGTAGGAAATATTTTTATATTTTTAATAAATATTTATATTCAAAGTTATCTTATTTATTACCATATATCAAAAATGATTTACTTATTAATCATTGATTTTAACTATTTTAACCCTTCTTTAAATAAATTAATATTAAATGTCCTAATCTGAACGAAGTGCGCCTAAATGGTCATATTTTATTTCTGAGGTTGTTTTTGGTCGAATTACACTTATCCAATAGAATTTGTACATGTGTTAGGGTAATAATAATATCATTTTTACCTTCAATTACCCTATTTACTTTTAACCGTGGTAAAAAAAAGTAAAAAGTTACTATTCACCAAAAATTATTTTCATCTTATTGAACCACATTTTTCTTACTAACATCAATTGTGTCTCTCAGATTTTTGAAATTCCACTCACATAAGCAGTAAAATTAAGTTTTATGTGAATTTGGAAATTCTCCTAGTATGTGGGTAAATTATGGTGAAAAGTTCAATAAAATTTTCATATATCTAAAATTATTATAAAATGACTCCAATGAATTGAATTTAACTTATATAGGTATTATGTATCAATTTTGAGATAAAATAAATTTAAATAAAATAAATAATTATTTAAATAAAAATTCAGTTTTTAAATAGTAACCCAGTGTTTTCACTATTCATAAAAAATTGAAAGTTTTCAGAAAAATACCAAAATTTCACCCCAAGATAATTTTGATATTCCGAATCCAAAAATGAAGTCCATTTTGAAAAATATAATTTACAAAATTTCAAAAAGTGGTTATTACTATTCATAACAGCTAGTTTTAATAATATTTTTATAGCATATCGTTGTTTAGTGAAACTCGGTATTGCGTAGAACACAAGCTATTGAGGAAGGTTGTGATTGCGTGTAATGCAAGAAAAGATAAGGTTGTGTGTTGTGCAAGACTCCTTTGTTGTTTTGTTATAACAGAATCCAACCATTTTTCATTTATACTTTGAATATATATATATACTCAATGTTGAGTAGAATGACTACTATCAAACGAACTTGAAATTGTGTGTAACACAATCGAAGAATAGTGTTGCATATACTGCAAGCTAATACGGTGTTGTGTATAGCACACGATAATATTTTTATAGCATAAAACACATGACATCAAATAAATTAAAAAGAATACTTATCATAAAATATCAGGTTGTAACAATATATCTCACATTTCTCTCCATAGAGATAATGCCGCCAGATTTTCAAGGCAAAGTTCACCACTGCCAACACCAAATCATGCATTGGATAGTTTCTCTCATGGATTTTCAACTACCTTGAGGCATTGGATATCACTTTATCATTCTGCATCAGCACAAAACCTAAGCCCTTCTTTGAGGCATCACTGAATACCACAAAAAGCTCCCCACTTGTGGGTAAAGTGAGAACGGGCGCAGTGATATGCCTCCTTTTCAACTCCTTGAAGCTTTATTCGCATTTATCACTCTAAGAAAACTTTACTCCCTTTCGAGTTAGCTTGGTAAGAGGGTTGGACAATCGTGAGAAATTTCTCACAAATCGTCGATAATATCTAGCTAACCCTAAGAAGCTACGGATATCCTTTACCGATGTTGGCCTTGGCCAACCCTCAATTGCATCTGTTTTGTAGGGGTCCACAGATATCCCATTGCTTGTGATGATATGGCTCTAGAATGAGACCTCCTTCAACCAGAACTCACACTTGATGTACTTTTCATAGAGCTTCTCCTTGTGCAAAGTCTCTAGTACAGTTTTTAAATGCTCCTCATGGTCCTCCTTGGTTTTGGAGTATATTAGAATATCATCTATAAATACTACCACAAATTTTTCAAGGTAATATCTAATGACTCTATTCATCAAGTCCATGAATATTTCTGAAGAATTGGTGAGTCTGAAAGGCATTACTATGAATTCATAGTGCCCATACCTCGTACGAAAAGCAATCTCGGGAACATCTTCCTTCTTCACAATTACTTGACAATATCCCAACCGCAAGTCCACCTTGGAGAAGTATTGTGCTCTATGCATCTGATCAAACAAGTCTTCAATTCTTGGGAGAGGATACTTGTTCTTTATCGTGATTTTTTATGTTCCTGATAATCAATGCAAAGCTGCATTGACCCATCCTTATTTTTGACGAAGAGGACTGGTGCACCCCATGGTGAAGCACTTGGGCGTATAAACCCTTTATCCAGATTCTCCTCTAGTTGTTTCTTCAGCTCTTCAAGCTCAACAACAGCCATTCTATATAGAGTCTTGGATATTGGTAGCGCCCCAGGTATAACTTCAATTGAGAACTCAACATCTCTTCATGGAGGAAGACCAGACACTTCTTCGGGAAACACTTCCGCAAATTCCCTCACAATAGGAATTTCTTCAAGGGTGGTTTCTTCCATGGACTCAATCATCTGAGCCAGATATACATGCTAATAAGGCAGTAATATCCATTCTTGAGATGATGGAGCTAAAGCAGATTCATCTTCTTCCTGACACTTGCAAAGAATCGGGGGTCGATTATCCATATGGAGTGTTATTTCCCTCTCCCGACAATTTATGTTGGATCTATATAAGGAAACCCAATCCATGCCAAGAATTGCATCAAATTCCACCAAAGGGAGTATGACGAGGTTCACTGGGAAATTCAATCCACAGATTATAACAGGGGAGGACTTGTATTCAAGGGATGCAATGATTGTCCCATTTTTCGTAGTCACTGACATCTTTACTTCCATGATTTTTGGTTGTGTTGGGATTGTTCTACTAAACTTTTGAGATATAAAAGAATGCGTAGAACCTGAATCAAAAAGTATGTTCGCTATTCTTGAATGAATAACTAGCGTACCTGTCACCACTTCGTTGTCGGGGTTCACTTTGGCAGAAGTGATGGAAAAATATCTTCCTTGTTGTCTTGGAGGTTGTTGGTTGCCTCCGAAAACCCTTGGATTAGGGAACTGATTTGAAAAATGACCCGGTTATTTGAATTTATAGCATTAAACAACAATTTGAGGATTTAATGGAGTGTTCCTCTCCACTGTCGCAGCTGCGGGTCCTTCTTGCTGACAGTAAATATCTAGGTGCCCATCTCTTTCACACATGATGCATTTTCTCGTCCCCTAAAGGCAATTTCCAGGGTGCTTCTTTCAGCACTTTTGGCAAGTGGGGCACTGTAACTTCTTAGAGCCGTTGGATTTATCCATTGGCCCACCAGCATTGAAGTATACCTTATGCTTCTTATCCCCATGATACCCCTGTGATTCTCCGATCTCCATTTCGACCTTGAGGGCACATCAGACAATTTCCTCATAGCTGTCGAAGTCATGGATCGCTAATGCTTTCCGCAAGCTAGGCTTCAGCCCACAAAAGAAGTGGTCAACCTTGCATTTGGGGGTAACGACAAAGTCGAAAGCGTATCGTGCAATCCTTGTGAAGTTTTCCTCGTAAGATCCAATAGATTCTTCATCTTTTTGCTTGAGGGAAAGGAAGTCCATTTCCATCTTAAGCCGGAGGGTGCGCGGAAAATATTTATTGAAAAACATCTTCCGGAATTCCTTCCATTACAAAGCCTCGATCTCCTCCTCAGGCTTCATATTTTTGATCAACGTCCACCATTGATCAGATTCACCCTCCATATGATAAGCAGCCAAGAGAACCTTCTCTTGTTCAGATCATTGGAGGATGGAGAAGATCTTTTCAATGGAGTTGATCCATTGTTCAGCGATAGTGGGATCAGATGATCCACCTAAAGTAGGAGGCCTTTTTCTCATGAAGCTCTCGATAGCGACTTGTTCTTTCGTAGGGGGGGGGGGGGTTGAACGTTTCTCATGACCCATGTTTCTATTCAAAACATGAGTTAGCTGAGAGAGAAGCATGACAAAGTTTGCAATTCCCTTTCCCATTGGATTGGGCATCTCATTAGTACAATCATCACATTGATCTTCAGGACAGTTGTTAACCCGAGTCCTCCTATTACCAGCCATTGGCTGGAATAAAAGGAAAGTTAGGGGTAAAAAATAATGGGTAAACCAAATACAAAAGTTGATGACTCAAAAATAAACTTTTATTTCCTTCACTCATGAGTCTATAGGCTTCAATCTAGGCTTTGCATGATCTACTTTCTAACATATATTCTTAGGGGAATTTTTCCCTTAAAAAGGATTCATACTGAGATTGTGAATTTATCAAAACATATCCACCAGGAGTGTCATAACAAAGAGTGCATCAAGGCCCGTTGTCGTGCACCAGTTCCCGTTTGAGTCTAGCTCAAAGCGGTGTTTTCGGGTTTTACCCCTAGGATACATCTGTGCCAGAGCCGCCTCTACCTGCTCATATCCAGACAGAGATGTATTTGTTTTATAAACCACTTACTTAGTATTTACCAAAACTTATGGATATTTTTATTATACTTATTCTGGTATCTAAGGCTTTACTAGTGTTCCCTAATCCAAAAAATTACTAAACCTATCCTTTGATACCAACTATAACAACCCTGCTTTTTTTATTACAACTTAAACATGCTTTTTTACATAAAACTTCACTTGATACAACAAAGAAGATTGAGAGGTTTAGTGTATTTGGGGCATAGGATCATTACATAAAACATAAAACATGAAATACAACATATTTATTGAAAACATCCTTTACACGGCCACTAAATTCCCTCGTACTTAGCATTGCATGGGATAACCTAAGGACATGCATAAGAAAAGGGTGACCTATAAAGCCCAGTAAGAGAGTACACATGGAATAACATGAGGAGTACAATACATGTTAAGCAATAGGAATGTCAATAGATAATAAAGGAAACATGAACATAAATGCATGATAAATATTGATAATCATAACATGGAAATGTGGTAACAACACTTAACATTGAATTAGCATGAGCCAACGCTCATTGCACATGGAGCATGAGTAAACCCTCATTGCACATGAAGCATGATTAAAACCTCGTTGCCCTTGAATTAACATGATTCAACACTCATTGCACATGATGTATCATGATACTATACTTTACCCAATGCATTGGAGCCCTATAAGGGCGCACCCTTCTTAAACATTTCATTTCATGCATAAGTGTGCCACATGGATCATAAAACATGGATTCATAAAACATAATCATTTATTCCACGATAAAGAAATGTGGAATTCATACATGAAACTTTACAATCAATAAGTAAATGTGCATAAAGGTGAATACCCTTGATGGAGAAATGGGCATGGTATTCACTACACAATGACATTGGCTTAGAAAATCGGTGTGATTTCGGCAGCGTAACGGTGTGACATAAGAATTCATAAAAAAGGTTGATGAGAGAGAAATGGGTTCCTCATCATATTTACATGTAATGGATAGTATGGAGTTCATATAGTTAAATGTCCCAAAAATTGTAATGGAATTTAGATTCATGATGCAAAATTATTGCTTGAATATAAAAAAGGAGAGAGAAGTTCCTTTTTGAATTTTGGCATAGTAATGGGTGTACATGGGAGGAATTTAATGAGAGAGGAAGGGGTCTCCCATCATTAAAACAATAATAATGAAGTATGGTGGAGGTTCAAAACCATACCCCAACATTCATAATTGAAATTAAAAGGAGAAATACAACTTAAAGAAAATTGAAAAAAATGAGAAAGGAAGAAAAAACCCTTACTTGGAAGTGTGCTTGCAAAGGCTATAAGGAGGCTTGAGAGAGGCTTCTTGGGAGCTTGGGGCACCTTGGGAGGATTCTAGAGAGAGTAGGGCAGAGGTTGGACGAAATCTTAGGGATTTTAGTGAGAAGGAAGTTGGACCTTTGGTGGGTTTATATAAGAAAGGTGAAGGAATTTTTTATTATTTAGGTTTGGGTCCCCTTACATTAAATTAATCCAAACCACAAACCATCCCATGGGGTATTCCCATGGTTTTACTCAAAGGGAAGATGAAAAAAATATTTTATAAGGACCATGTCCGAAATTTTTAAAATACTAAGGTTGATTATGTGGAGATGAGTCACACTCCCATGGAAATTAATTTAAAAAGGCAAAGTGTTGAATATGTCTTGAGGGGTTCATTAATGATTTGAAAAGTAAGTCAAACAAACCCAAAATCACATTATTTTAATAATAAAACATATGTTGGACGAACATGAGGATTATGGTATTTTATTACATCACCATTGGGTCATTATGATGTCATAAAACACATTATATATTTAAACGGTATTTAATTTTTACCCAAAAATTTGACTGTCTCAGAAAATTATGAAAAATTCCCCGTTGGATAATTTAGACATCCTGATTCCAAAAATAATATTTATTTTAACTAAATAATTTTCTAAATATGTGAATTTTCACTTTTAAAATAAAAACCGACATTTATAAAAAATTCATGGGTTTTGATAGAAATGGCTTTCAAACCTTAATAAAATTTTAATTGCATTCATAAAATTATAAGATCATTTATATTTAATAAAAATTAATTTAATATTAATAATAATATTTTTTTAAAATATTATTTAATTAAAAAATCCCTTAATTTAATAAAATATAATTCTTAATTAAATAATAACTAAAAACTCCATTTGTACTTTAAAAACTATTTACAATGTATCAAAAATGACTAGAAATTATATTCATTACTATATACAAAAATAATTTACATGAACATAGTATTACTTATTCGTTACATAACCCCTTAAAATAGCCGCATAAGACCTTAGGGTAAGGTGTGTGATGGTGACAGACTCTTGGGGCGGCTCAAATAACATTGCTCGAGTGGTAATTTCAATCAACCTCCACTTTTCCCGTAGACGGTCCCGTTCAAGCTTGACATGGTGAAGCTCAGCTTGGTCTTGGTCTAGGGCAAAGCCCAAAGACACCACCTCTTTTCCGAGCTCCGACAAACGGGCTTCATAGTGGGCAATTCTACTGGATGAGGCCATCGCTTCCTTTGTCTGAGTAAAATTGGGTTCGTTAAAGCCTTATATTTATACTAATAATGTGATCACTGTTCCATAGCTATATTAACAATGGTAAAAAAATTTAACATAAAACCAAAGAAGTTGACATATTATAAAAATATTTTTCATAAAGAAACATTTAACTGGATCAAGAGGGATTTTCCATTAATGAAACTTCGGGTCGTTATAGTAACACCCCAGGTAAATAAAGAATATGACATTTTCACATTTTTCCATATTTGTGGATAAAATATTAATATTAATTTAAAGGGGACGCTATGCTTGATGGCGTACCCAATACGCAACAACGAGTTTCTTGGGAATCTTACGTTGTACTCTAATTATAAAATAATATTATTTTAATTGGTAGTTAATGCCTAGCTATTATAATGGCAGGAATGAACAGAACTGACTACAAAATGATTATATATGTTTGTCAAATATTTTTACTTTTTACAATAAATTTTAGAGGATTAAAAATGTGAATGAATCAAATTTTAAGCGTAAACATTCTAATATTCATTAAAAGGTCGATTAGCCGCCTTTTCATGGTGAACCTCTTTTAAATCCACTTTTTGACAATTTTATGTGTTATATTTGACAAAATAAAATTCTTCTTTAGAACCAGGACATCAAAATTTACTTTGTGTAAATTTTTGGTATTTTTCTGATAAAGTTCATTTTTTAATGAATAGTGAAAAATGTTGTATTTTAATTCAAAACCTCTTTTTAATCTAATTTATTTATATTAATAGATTATCTTTTGAATTGTTTTTAAAGTGAAATTATAATATAATTTTACCATTTAATACTATAGTGGTTAGTGGAATTTATTTCACTTTGAAATTGGACTTAAACTACTGTCAATCTTTTATTAGATATTGTTTCTTAAAAACACACTATTTGTTTTGACAGCGGGAATTAATTATTAAATTAATTAATTAAACTTATATGTTTTTAATTTTGTAAAATAGACATCATTTTTGAATTTGGAATATCAAATATAGCTTAGGGTGAATTTTTGGTATTTTTCTGAAAAAATCCAATTATTGATGAATAGTGAAACCACTAAGTGGTAGTTTAAAAACTGTTTTTTTGTTTAAATGAAACATTACCACTTCTGTGGTTTGAAATTCAAAAATACAACGTACATGGTTTTCATTAAGTTGTAAAATGTGGTTCAATGAGATTAAAATAATTTTTTGTTGAATAGTAACTCTTATGTTTTTAATCTCGATTAGAGGTAATTAGTGTAATTTAAGGTAAAGATAATGTTATAATAATATGAAATGACCTTGACACATGTTCTACCCTTATTTTATGGGTCATGGCCGACCAAAAAAATCCTTGGGTCAACTTGGTGACCCCATGGAGCCACTTTGATTGGAAAATGACATTAATACCTTTTTATTTAAAGTTAAAATCAAAATGTCACAAACATGTGTTATTTTACTATAACAATTTTTACATGGAGTTATATAAGTCATATTTTTGACTATAAATATTAATTATAAATCTAAAAATATTTCCTACATCATGATATTTTATTATTATTTTTAGACATTAAATAAATTAATTTATTTATGACACCGTGATGATGTAGTGATTACCTCATAAATGAATGATTTAAATAAAATGAGAAGATAGGGTGAAATCTAAGTCTTAAACTTGTCACAAACCTATTTTATGGGTGTATTTTGAAACTATATCACCTTATCCTAGAAATATATCTTTTTGGGACATTTTAAATCCTAAAATAATTTTATAATAAAGTAATATTTTATAACTTTCCAAGAGTGTCCCTCCTCTCCTCTTATAAAAGGCGCCCACCTCTACCGCCTTACACACACCTCTCAAGCCTTTGTCTCGGCCAAACACTGCCCATTTCGTCTCTCCACATACCTCTATTCATCATTGAAGCCTCACTTTGGGCATAATTCTTTCCAAGGAAGCCTTTGAGCTCAAATCAAAGAGAGTTACCCGATTTAAAGGTAATGTCTTCCCTTGTGTTCTTTTGTTTTATTTTGCTTCTCCAAACCCCTAAACTCTATTTATTACTTTTATGTAACAAAAAAACTATCTTAAATATACTGGGATGTTTTTATAAGAATTATTAGAGCTATACTTTCACACACCTCCGTCTAATGGTTAAAGAACATACTGTTTCTGTGGATGGAGAATTACTGCCTCACGAAATGATGATTGTTCAATTTTCTTTTAACACCTTCGATGGTGGCCATTAAGATTTCACTATAATTATATATGATATATAATATGTTTATGTTTTACTTAAGCTTCTGTATTTTTCATTTATGGCATACTTTTATGGTTTCCATTATGGGTAAATGTGATATCTTCATTTTAGGAAGTGCGGACTACCGCCCCCTCAAAGTGATTTGATTCGTTAATGTCATATGTGGGACGTATAAAGGATTGGATTAATGGTATTACATATTAAATCCTACTGGAATTATAATAAACTTTTATATAATTATTATTTCATTCCATTGAATACAAAAAAAACGAAATGAAAGTATCGTTCAAGCATACGTACGGCTTACCGTCTCCATGAACGGTACATTTCATTTCTTATATCCAAATGTTATGTACTATTATAAGTACATATATATAATGGATATATATGTAATATATTACATCTAAATGATGGATATCATTCTGGAATTATAATATATATATCTCTCATTTTTTTAATTCCATTAATATGACAAAAAATGAAAGTAGCATTCATGCGTACGTACGGCCTACCATCTCCATGAACAGTGCTTTTAATTTTTTATCTCCAAATGCTATGGAATAGTATAAAATGAATATATACTGGATATATATGATATTAAAAACATCAATACTATTCTGGATATGATGTACCTATAACTACATGGAAATGTTTTTTCCAACAAGTTCAATTTTTACTCACGTACCGAACATCGACAAAAACGTCTGATATGAACTCCCCTTATTAACCTATTTTTATAACATTATAATATGTGATATGAAATGAATAATAATCTTTAAATGAGGTACTCATGAAATTATAAATTGAACAAATTTTATTATTCAGGAGATTAAAGAACGATCAAGTCATGTCAGACACGAGGTAAGGGATCCTACCCCTCTCTTTCTTTTTAAGTACACTCTTTTATGTCATTCCTTTTAAGCTCATCTTTCGTATGATTGGGATTTTATTTTATATTAATTTTATTTTACTTTTTATTTTAATATGATTAGATACCCTACTTTCTCTCATAAATCAATTTTGGATGTTTTGAGTGGCTCCGTTAGGCTGCCGAATTTTCGTAAGAGATCCAACCTCTCTCTTTCTTTTTAAGTACTCTCCTTTATGTCACTTCTTTTAAGCTCATATTTGTTATGTTTGGGGATGATATTTTATATTCCTCTTGATGTAAATTTTATGTTAATATTATGAGAGACCCAATTTGATCTCATCAATCCATTTTTGGAAGTTTTATGTGGCGCCATTAGGCTGCCGAGTTTTCAAAAGGGATTTTTCATCTCACTTTTATTCTCGTGAGATTTATGCTACATTTGCCACCATTTCCATTTAGTGGTATATATAATGCCCATTATTCTACTATTTCTGTAATATACTTTCGTTTATGAGTATTTACATCAATGATGTATTGTCTTTCTTTCATGGGGTGTATGTTTGGAAGATACCCAAGTCGGTAAGGGAACCTTTCACCCTCCTATTTTTAAAAGACTTATTTTGTTGGGTCTTTTAATTTACATATTGTTATGTTGGGATATGTTCTTCTATATCGTTATTGATAGAAATTTTATGTCCAAGTGATGAGATAACCTTTTTATCTCTCATCAACTCATTTTCTTAATTTTGAAGAGACATTGTTAGGCTGTTGAATTTTTGCAAGGGACCTTCTTAACCCAATTTTGATTCTTTGGGATAAACATGCACTCCTTGAATATGTCGTTATATGGATATTTGTGAATAACCTCTGATTTTTTGACACTTAATATCCACTTATATTTGGTGTATTCGTTTGTTATACATAATTATGTAATTGATTTATCCTTAATCTAAGGATACCATCTTTGTATGGGACTTCGTCTCAATATCCTTTCATTGAGGCATATTTTGTTTTATAGACAACCTTCTTTTATACGGTGTATAAACCCCTTTGACTTTTACGTTTATCCAAATGAAATCTATTTATACGAAGCGTTTTACTAAACGAAAAAGGGAATGTTTTTTTCGTACATATGCGGTGACAACAACTTCTCCGCCGATGTGACCATTATTTGAGTTTCGGCTTCCACTACAAGCCATAACTTTTTTTAAATGAAAAATAAATACCATGTTTTACTTTTATTTTATTTTGGTATTGGAAATGGTTTTCTTAATGTTTTTATATCAATGTGTTGTATTGATATCTTGTGATTGAAAAGTGGAAATGTTATGTTTCCTTTATGCATGTTTTATGTGATACGATTATGTTATGGTTCATGGGCATTATTATGAAGATGGGTGGTTCTGTGATAATCTAAGGGCGGGTGAGCCTGATATATCTCTCCAATGCATTGGGTAACATGAAGGGGTTAAATGTTAAGGTTTCTCCGAACAGATTTAGGGAATATCCTATGATAGGTATTCCAAACGTAACAAAGAGGGTTACTCCCTACGTAAGAATGTTATGAATGCCTCAAGTTACCATTATGCCTTATGATTTCTATGATTTATTCAGGATTTGATTAGGTATGTTAAAATGCTTATTTTTATGAGACTAATGTTTTCTTTTCGTACTTTTATATCCCTTACTGAGCTTTTTATGCTCATCTCATGTTTTTGAAATGTTTTTCACAGGTAAAGGAAAAGGTGCATGATATTATGATAGTGTCAAGGAAGTGTCAAGAAAGAATCCATGTTTTATTTTAAATATGTTTCCATTGATGCGAAAAAATTAATACTATCTTTTATGTAACCACTTTGTTTAAATGTGGAATGTAATTCATGATTTATGATCTAATTTTTTAAAACTCTAAACCTAAAAAGATCCTAAATGGGAATTATTCATTTAATTCAATATTAAGTAAGGTTTAAGGCCAGGGCCTTATAGTTGGTATCATAGGTCGGTTTAGATAACTTTAGAGGTTAGGGTATTCTCTAAGCCTAAGTGACATTACCTTAATGGTTAGGATTTCAAAAAGAGTCCTATTTTTAGATAAAGTGAATGAGTAAGTATATCTTTGTGTTTATCTTCCTCATTAGTACATGATGGTTTTGTTGATATACTCACACTGACATTTCTTTTTTTAGTGAATAAATGGATCTAGCAGGCACCAAAGTGACAATAGGTTTGAAGGAAATTATGGTGGTTCTCTGATTAAGAGACTGGATGAAATGGGGGATTCAATGAGAAATCTCGTGGTTATTCTAAACCAACTATCAAGAGTCATGATCATCCAATTGAACCATGGTGAGTTCTCTAATGCCTTTGGTACGAGAGAACCAACTCGATGTGGAAGTTCAAGTGATTATTATAAAGGTAACCATTATGGTTTTTATGATCCTTACTTTTGGGGTAATTATGGGTTATTATATGTTATGATGGAAGATGAAATGCGTGAGATAAAATTGAGGTTAAAATATGTTATTATTATTTTTGAAGACTTTATCTCGTTTTGGGGAATATTTTAAGAATTATATAGTTTTGGAAAAAAGACAACACGTAGACCGTGTGACAACCCGTCGTGTCGGACAAAGCTGCGGGAATCAAACCCACAACCAAAGTGCAACTGGTATTTATCGCCTACCACAAGACTACATGACGTTCTTGGTTAGTTTGAATTATTCTTTTTAGTTAGATGATTTTATGAATTAAGAGTAAGTTGATTTTGGGTTACCAATGGAAATTATTAGCCTATCATGGAGGATATGTGATTAAGTTAATTAATTTTTAGTATGAGACTGTAAGAGTAACTAATGTTATTTTGGAGAAAAATGTTAAGATTTATCTTGGGAGACAATGTGATTAAATCCTTTAGAGATTTGGGTTTCAATCATAGTTTGGTTTACTTTGAATAATTTTATAGATAGATGTTTATTGAATGATCTTTGTTGAACTTTGGGTTTTGTTTGAAATTTTTTGAGATTAGGAGTAGTTTTTATTTTTGTAAAAAAAATATCCTTTTTGGGTATTATCTGATCTCATACTAAACTTTATGGTTTGGTTTTGGTTGATATCTAAAGATATGGGAAATATATAGTTCTATTTTCTGGATTAGGTGATTCTCAAGAAGTTGATTATAGTACTCTTAATGCGAACAAGTCTTTTTAAATACTCATCTTTTGGAGAAAATATGAGTTTGATTAATGAATCTAGTAAAATTTGAAAGTCTACGTGACAAGTAAGTATGTTTCATTATGATTTAGTTAAGCTCGAAAATAAATTCTTCAATCAAGAGTAACATAAAACAAAAATGTTGTCTGTTAACTTTTTCTACTGGGGAATCGAATACCGTTTAACCCATCACAAGTTTGTGATTTTCTTGTGGTTAACATCCTCCTAGACATGTTTACTCTCACTCTCCATAAGAACATGACCCTTTGTTTATTCCTCCATATCCATATTTTCATAATTGGAATCCTAGTATGGGTTAACTCAGGTGACCTTTTTACTTCTCTCCCATCCTTTTAAAGTGATATTTTTACTGACTCTTGTTCCGATGTGGGACTTTCAATGACGTTTCCAAGCCCAATTTTAAAATTGCAAGGATGAAATTTCCAAAAGGGGGGAAGGATGTAACACCCCAGGTAAATAAAGAATATTACATTTTCACATTTATCCATATTTTTGAATAAAATATTAATATTACTTTGAAGGGGAAGCTATGCTTGATGGCTTACCCAATACACAAAAACGAGTTTCTTGGGAATCTTACATTGCACTCTAATAATAAAATAATATTATTTTAAATGGTAGTTAACACCTAACCATTGTAATGGCAGGAATGAACAGAACTAACTACAATATGATTATATATGTTTGTCAAATTTTTATACTTTTTACAATAAATGTTAGAGGATTAAAAATGTAAATGAATCCAATTTTAAGCGTAAACATTCTAATATTTTTTAAAAGGTCGATTAACCGCCTTTTGATGGAGAACCTATTTTAAATCCAATTTTTACAATTTCATGTGTTATATTTGAAAAAATAAAATTCTTCTTTAGAATCGGGTCATCAAAATTTACTTTGTGTAAATTTTTTTTATTTTTCCGATAAAGTTCATTTTTTAATGAATAGGGAAAATGTTGTATTTTAATTCAAAACCTATTTTAAATCTAATTTATTTATATGATTAGATTATCTTTTGAATTTTTTTAAAGTGAAATTAGAATATATTTTTACCATTTAATCCAATAGTGGTTAGTGGAATTAATTTAACTTTTAAATTAGACTTAAACTAGTGTCCATCTTTTAATAGATATTGTTTCTTAAAAACACGCTATTTGTTTTGACAGCGTGAATTAATTATTGAATTAATTAATGCGACATATATGTTTTTAATTTTTTAAAATAGAAATCATTTTTGAATTTTTAATATCAAATATATCTTAGGGTAATTTTTTGTTATTTTTTTGAAAAACTCCATTTTTTGATGAATAGTGAAACCACTAAGTGGTAGTTTGAAAATAGTTTTTTCGTTTAAATGAAAATTTACCACTTCTGTGGTTTGAATTTCAAAAATATGACATACATGGTTGTAATTAAGATGTAAAATGTGTTTCAATGGGATTAAAATAATTTTTTGGTGAATAGTAACTCTTATGTTGTTAATCGCGATTAGAGTTAATTAGTGTAATTTAAGGTAAAGATAATGTTATAATAATATGAAATGACCTTGAAACACGTTCTACCCTTATTGTATGAGTCATTTCCGACCAAGACAATCCCTGGGTCAACTTGGGGACCCCATGGATCCACTTTGGTTGGAAAATGACATTAATACCTTTTTATTTAAAGTTAAAATTTAAATGTCACAAACATGTGTGGTTTTACTAAAACAAATTTTACATGGGGTTATATGAGTCATATTTTTTACTATAAATATTAATTAGAAATATAAAAAAATATCCTACATCATGATATTTTTTTATAATTTTTTGACATTAAATAAATTAATTTATTTTTGACACCGTGATGATGCATTGATTACCTCATAAATGAACGATTTAAATAAAATTATAAGATAGGGTAAAATCTAAGTCTTACACTTGTTCCAAACCTATTGGATGGGTTGATTTTGTAACCCTATCAACTTATCCTAGAAATATATCCTTTGGGGATCTTTAAAATCCGAAAATCATTTTATAATAAAGTAATATTTTATAACATTCCAAGAGTGCCCCTCCTCTCCTCTTATAAAAGGCCCCCACCTCTACCACCTTACACACACCTCTCAAGCCATTGAACTCAAATCAAAGAGAGTTACCCGATTTTAAGGTAATGTCTTCCCTTGTGTTCTTTTGTTTTATTTTGCTTCTCCAAACCCCTAAACTCTTTTTATTACTTTTTTTTGTATCAAAAACAGTATCTAAAATATACAAGGATGTTTTTATAAGAACGATTCGAGCTACACGTCACACACCTCCATCTAATGGTTAAAAACATATTGTTTCTATGGACGGTGAATTACTTTCTCACGAAACGATGATTGTTCAATTTTCTTTTAACACCTTCAAAGGTGGCCATTATGATTTCAATATATTTATATATTATATATAATATGTTTATGTTTTCATTATGATTCTGTATTCTTCATTTATGGCATACCTTTATGGTTTCCATTATGGGTAAACGCAATATCTTCATTTTAGGAAGTGCAGACTACCGCCCCCTCAAAGTAATTTGATTCGTTAATGCCATATATGGGATGTATAAAGGATGGAATTAATGGTATTAAGTATGATATCCTAGTGGAATTATAATATACCTTTATATCATTATTATTTCATTCCATTGGATACAAAAAAAAGAGAAATGAAAGTAGCGTTCATGCGTATGTACGGCTTACCGTCTCCATGAATGGTACATTTCATTTCTTATCTTCAAATGTTATGTACTATTATAAGTACATATATATAATGGATATATATTTAATATATTAAATATAAATGATGGATATAATTCTGGAATTATAATATATATATCTCTAATTTTGTTTTAATTCCATCGATATGACAAAAAATGAAAGTAGCGTTCATGTGTACGTATGGCCTACCGTCTCCATGAAGGGTGCTTTTAATTTTTTATCTCAAAATTCTATGGAATAGTATGAAATGAATATATAATGGACATATATTATATTTAAAACATCAATACTATTCTGGATATGATGTACCTATAACTACATGGAAAATTCTTTTCCATCAAGTTCAATTTTTACTCATGTACCGAACATCGACAAAAACATCTGATATGAACTCTCTTTATTAACCAATTATTATAACATTATAATATGTGATATGAACTGAATAATAATATTTAAATTAGGTCTTTAAGAAATTATTAATTGAACAAATTGTATTATTTAGGATATTAAAGAACGATCGAGTCATGTCGGACACGAGGTAAGGGATCCTACCCCTCTTTCTTTTTAAGTACACTCTTTTATGTAATTCCTTTTATGCTCATATTTCTTATGATTGGGATGATATTTTATATTAATTTTACTATACGTTTTATGTTCATATGATGAGAGACCGTAATTTGTCTCATCAATCAATTTTGGAAGTTTTGTGTGGCGCCGTTAGGCTGCCGAATTTTCGTAAGAGATCCAACCTATCTCTTTCTTTTTAAGTACTCTCCTTTATGTCACTTATTTTAAGATACTCTTTGTTATGTTTGGTATTTTATTTTATATTCCTATTTATGTAAATTTTATGGAAATATTATGAGAGACCCTATTTGATCTCATCAATCCATTTTTGGAAGTTTTATGTGGCGTCGTTAGGTTGCCGAGTTTTTGTAAGGGATTATTCGTCTCACCATTATTCCCATGAGATTTATGCTACATTTTCCACAATTTCCATTGAGTGGTATATATACTGCCCATTATTCTACTCTTTGTGTAATATAATTTCGTTTATGAGTATTTACATCAATGATGTATTTTCCTTCTTTCATGGGGTGTATGTTTCGAAAGATACCCAAGTCGGTAAGGGAACCTTTAACCCTCCTCTTTTTTAAAAGACTTCTTTTGTTGGGTATTTTAATTTACATATATTTATGTTGGGATATGTTCTTCTATATCCTTATTGATGTAAATTTTATGTCCAAGTGATGAGATACCATTTTTATCTCTCATCAACTAATTTTTTGAATTTTGAAGTGACGCCGTTAGGCTGTCAAATTTTTGCAAGGGAACTTCTTAACCCAATTTTGATTCTTTGGGATAAACATTCACTCCTTGAATATGTCATTCTATGAATATGTGTGAATAAAATCTTATTGTTTTACACTTAATATCTACTTATGTTTGGCGTATTCATTTGTCACACGTAATTATGTAATTGATTTATCCTTAATCCAAGGATATCGTCTTCGTATGGGACTTCGTATCAATCTCCTTTCATTGAGGCATATTTTTTTTATACACAACCTTATTTTATATGGTGTATAAACACATTTTACTTTTATGTTTATCCAAAAGAAATCTTTTTATACGAAGCGTTTTGCTAAACGACAAAAGGGAATGTTTTTGTCGTACGTATGCGGCGACAACAACTTCTCCGCCACCGTGACCATAATTTGAGTTTCGGCTTCCTCTACAAGACATAAATTTTTTTTAAATGAAAAATAAATACCATGTTTTACTTTTCTTTTATTTTGGTATTGGAAATGGTTTTATTAATGTTTTTATATTAATGTTTTGTATTGATATCTTGTGATGGAAAAGTGGAAATGTTATGTTTCCTTTATGCATGTTTTATGTGATATGACTATGTTATGGTTCTTGGGAATTATTATGAAGATGGGTGGTTCCGTGATAAACTAAGGGCGGGTGAGCCCGATATAGCTCTCCAATGCATTGGGTAACGTAAAGGGGTGAAACGTTAAGGTTTCTCCGAAGAGATTTATGGAATATACTGTGATGGGCATTCCAAACGTAACCAAGAGGGTTACTCCCTACGTAAGAATGTTATGAATGCCTCAAGTTACCTTTATGCCTTATTATTTCTATGATTTATTCATTATTTGATGAGGTATGTTAAAATGCTTATGTTTTATGAGACTAATGTTTTCTTTTCATACTTTTATATCCCTTACTGAGCTTTTTATACTCATCCTATGTCTTTGAAATGTTTTTCATTGGTCAAGGGAAAGGTTCATGATATGATGATAGTGTCAAGGAAGTGTCAAGAAAGAATCCATGTTTTATTTTAATTATGTTTAAGTTGATGGGAAAAAACGAATGCTATCTTTTATGTAACCACTTTGTTTAAATGTGGAATGTAATCATGATTTATGATCTAATTCTCTAAAACTCTAAACCTGAAAAGAACCTCAATGGGAATTATTCATTTAATTCAATATTAAGTAAGGTTTAATGCCAGGGCCTTATACCTAGGAAAGTAAAACATATCTCATCCCAGATACCCCAAAGAAGCACACCTTGCCTGCAGAAAACTAGGCATCACAACCACACTACAATATTTCTCAAGAGTCTAGGGATACCAATTCCTAGATGAGGTAACAGAGAAGGGCCTATAACTGGCCATCCATCCTCCCACCAGGATGTTGGGAAAGGACGCCCCCCACAATAATTGGGGTGTTCATCACTTAGTACTCAACAAGGGTTAGGGGTGTATAAAAATCACAAGGAACTAAAAGTATATATATAGGTACCAAACACTCATCCCAAACTACGGGTTTTTAAAACAACCAACCAACCAACACAAAACAACGCTTGCTTTCACCTCTAATGCATAACCACCCTGCCATCCACATACATAATTTATAAAACCACCAATTAATTAAACAAAATTATCATTCTTTATTTTATCAATAAAAAATAATTGATTCCATTCCTACCTAGGTAACTAAAAAACATAGCATAGCACAGGTAATATCATAACCTACTCACACTTTACAAAAGTCTCTAGAAACTCTGAGAAAAATTCCCATGAAATGTAACACTATCCATATTAAAATATATCCCTCCCAAACCATCCTCAACATCCCTACTACATAAAAAGTACCATATCCATCAAATAAAAAAAACTCAAACAGGTTGTAGTCCAACTCCAAAAACAGACCATGATCAAAAACCAAAACACAACCCATATGCAGACTAACTATTCAAAAATTTCATCCAATACAAAAATCAACCAATAACTCAAACTAATATTCCATTACACCACTTATACCAACCCATACAAAGATCTTTAATACTATACATAACACCATATGACCGACACAAAATAGAAGGTTGAACAGAACCATACAAAACACACAGAAACAACAAACATCAAGGTGTATTCATATTTAGAAACCCTCATTCTTTAATTTCACTTTGATAAAACATATTTTTTCACAGAACCAGTTTGATACTAGGGAATCAATTTAATTAACTATATATATTTGATTAATCATGTTTTCATGTTCATATTAGTTTAATAAAATATTAACAAGAAGTATTTATTAGTCGGGTGTGAAATCAGAGACCACCAATGCCCATGATTTTTTGAATGCATATGGAAAACACAGTTCAAAACATGGATAAAAATAACAGATAAAACAACACCATCATTATCATCATCTTCCCAACCCCTCATTTATTAGTAAGGTAAAAAAAATAGTTATTGTAATAGGTCTAATTATATTCATAACAACCTGAATTAAATTTTGGGATCTGGCCATAATCACAAAAGGACATTATTTTACCTACCTCGTATGATTCAAAAAATAATTAGAGATGATGGAATTCCTACCTTGAAAAATAGATTATCATCAACTCCTCCTTTCACGAAAAACATGCGGTGCATGAGTAGCGTGAAGGACTCCAAGGGAAAACTCAATCAATGTCTACAACACAGATGCAACTCCTTGAGGAAGCAATGTTTTAGGTGTACTAATAAGAAACAGTTGAGATCAAGGAAGAGAGGATCTAACATTTAGAAAAAACCAAATCCTTCATCAATAGAAAGAAATATAATCATGGGTCATTAATGTTAGATTATGGTCACGATAATCCATCTTGACTATTTTAGGCTATAGGGAGTATTAGGATATTAAATATATAATTATGATCCTTTGAAACTCATTTATAAATGATCAGACAAGATATTAAAATCGATTTACATCTAATAAAAAGTAAGAGGGGAAAAACTGGAAAAACTCGAAAAAGATAGAATTGATGCACCGATGGGTGATTCACTAACGCGAGTTCCTAATAGTGACTCACCAATAGCAATTCACTAGCGCAACCCACCAATAGTGAGTCACCGACATGACTCACCGACGCCCAACCTACCGATGCTCAACATACCAATGCTAGACATCCCGAATATTGACCTACTAATGCTTGACCAACCAATGCCCAACCTACTGACACCCGACCTACCGATGCCAAACCTACCAATGCCAGACCTGCTAATGCTATGCCACTAACTCTAAGATACTGATACGAGATACCAAAACCACCTACCAATATGACCTACCGACACTGATCCACCGATGTGAGCAACCAATGCTGAGTCACCTTCCGACCTACTGATTCTTAGTCACGGACACGACCTACCGAAATGACCTACCAATGATGATCCACCACATAGCCTAATAATAGAAAAACTAAATTTGTGGAAATTTTTTGAAATGAGCCACTATTGCCTCCCACAACACCCCAAAAACTAGATTTTGAAAACATAATGGACCGAGAAGGTCCATACCATTACATAAACCTTTACAAAAAAAGATATAAGTATATTCTGGATACTTTTTTATTATATAACCACAGAATAATAATAATTTAATGAGTAGAGAAATAAATAAAACTAAATATCTCGAGGAAGGATGTTACCTCTTTATCGGGTAACTCCTTTTGGTTTGCACAAAAAGGATTCCATGGAAAATTTATGACTAATTTGATACTTCTAGGTTGATTTTATTATTTTTAGGACATATTTTTGGAGATCTTGGTTGATCCAAAGTGGATTTAAATGTGTTAGTATATGGGATTCTTGAGTACCATTTTATAGTGGAGGAGGAGTGTCACTCTTGTAAATTTTGGAAAAGGAAATTCTACCCTTGTTCTTCCCATTAATGGGGGTCTAATAATAATTTAAATTTATAAAACTGTAGTATAGGGTTAAGATATGGCCATCTAATGAATTTTTAAAAAGTTTATATGTTATTTTGTCCATTGAGTTTAATTTTCTATCCTTTGTTAAGATAATATTTCTCTTAATCTTTGTAATTAATTTCAATTACATTCACTAATCATTTTGGTCAAAAATTAATTTTACCTTATTTGAAATTTAAAATTAGTTTTAATGAAAACATTGAATCTATTTTCCCAAGTTCCAAAAATATAATTGGAATAAATTATTTTAAGATTAATCTTTCATATGGGAGGACAGTATGGGTTTTTAATGTAAAATTTTTCAGAATTTGGAGATGTTTATATATCCAATTTAAATGTCAAATAGATTCAAATTACCCACATTGGATTAATTAATTAATAATTTATATAATTAAATATTTAATCTAATTAAAATTATTTTTTTACCCCAAATATTAATTAGATGAAAATTTAGTTTTGATTTAAAATTCCATATTTTTTACTTTTCATTAAAAAATGAAATTTCACATAAAAATAAAGAAAAATTATTATAACATAATTTCTATGGTCTTATTTGAAATATTAAGTTTATTTGAACATATAATATTGATAAAAGTTAAAAAATTGGCTTCAAATTAATTCTCCATTAAAAGGTGTTAAAAGTGCATTTATAAAAATATTGATTTTTATGTGTAATATTGGGTTTGTTCTTATATTATACCTATAAAATATATTAGAATAATATCAAAAATATTTTATTTAATCTAATATATCAATATATATTACATTAATACATATCACTAAATGTAATTAATTTAATTTATTTGGATAAAACAACTTTGTGAGCATAAAAATAGTTTTCTCTAAAAACAATCCCTTTATTTTCAGTTTGTTCTAATATTCAATTCTAATGAATCTGTAACCTATAAATTCATTTTATATTTTCATAAACACTATATTTTCATAAGTTAGTTAATAAAATTCATAAATGTGAATTTAATGACAATGTAATATCTTATAATATTAAATAATAATGTAATAATAATATATTTTTGTTAGGTAAAAAATGGTGTTGCATGTAACACAATCTATCAATGAAAGTCTTTGTTTTGTGAAACACATGATAACTTGGTATTTCATGCATTGAATGCTTTATCATAGTTTGAATTTATTTAAAATAATAATTATAATATTATGTCTCAAGATATTATATTCCATTATGCTCTTGGTGTTCCCTATCAAACTTGTTATCTAACACAATACTACAACTTTGGATTTTTGTTGTGTTACATTCTCCCCATCTAAATTAATTTACAGCCTTGCAATTAAAACTCAATCTTGATAATATATTTTTTCCCATATTTTAAATGTGACATTGTTAGACATTTTCATAATAAATCCTTTAGAAAAGAGATAATGAGATGTAAATATGTCACATGGAATAACATAAAACTATGTCTCTAAGTAGAAAAACATTAGTGGAAATTATATATAATTACTAGGATGAAAAGTGTAAATATTTATAGGGACTGATTAAGATCATCAATCCCAAAAAATTGAATGATCAATGGAACATTAAGGGCCTCATATAAATAAATATATAATGATTTATAAGACCATCGGTTAAACTAAAATTAAGGTATTTGGATAAAAAAAATTAAAGATCCTTTTCCTCATGTTGATAAGTTCCATTACTACCTAAGAATATACAAAAATTTACTTAAACGTTAAATTTTAATTTAATATAAACAATTCCATTTTTGGCCATTCTTTGATCAAATCCTTAATTCAGGAAATGGTTATCCAAAAATTAACTTTGATCCCTAAAGCACTCAATAAAACATTTAATGAATTGTAAGGACCCAAAAAGATTAAAAAGTATTTATATTAGTCTCTAATTACTTTCTGAATACATAATGGTTAATACAATAATCTCTAAAACTAAAATTCCACACTACTAGTTCATCATTTATATTTATACATTGAATCATTAAACTAAAAATAATGACATTTAACTAGGACATTGTGTAGGTCAGTGGTTGGTGAGAAACCCTTATCATCATTCAGTCATGGGTTAAAGTCCCTCAGTTTCTCCGGATTTGACTAGTTTCCACCCGGCATACATCTGGTCATTTTATAAAATCATATTAATATAACTTTGAAAATAAATATGATGTACACATATTAAATTAGTTAAATATCAAAATAGCCTTTTAACTATGGTTCTCAATACAACCTCAATACAAATATACTTCATCCATTTTATTTTAACATTGGTCCTTCCCTGGTCTAAGATTTATCCTAGGTAACTCATTTATATCCTCAATTCAGAGCCATCATAATGGTTTTATAGAAAATGTAAATTATCTTTAGTGTATCCTTTGAGAGTATCAAATCAGGTGCAGAGTAAGGCCCATAGTTGTGTAAGAGGTTACATCAAGTTTGTCCTGACACAACTTTTCAAAGTTGTTACCCCTATGTACATTTGTTCCTGAACCACATCCACTTATAGTATCTAGATAGTTATTTATTTCTAGGAATACCCAAATAATCTCCACTTTAACAAAATTCTAGGGTGTTCTTTTATAATTTTCAACAAATTCTGCCTTAGGATTATGTTCTCTAATAAATATTTTCTTAAATATTGTTCACACGGTTTCTACTAAACTTTCTCTGATACAAACTGTAGACACCCAACCCTAAATATCATAGAGTTAGTGTCTACTCCCATTAAATTGAAATGATTATAAGGAATCAAATCCCAAAAGTAATTATCAGTTTATTAGTATTGGTAAATAATATTTATACCTGATTATTTTATTACAAATGAATACAATAATTAAATATAATTTGTTTTCTGAAGAAATTCAATCATAACTTTATTCTATTGAGTGTATCCTTGAATATCTTTCCTATTACACTTCATGGATTCATGAGGAAAGGAAACAAACTAAGGGGGAGCTAAAATTCTCCATAAGAAAATTTTTTTGCAAATGAAATAATGAATCAATGATAATAATCATTATTGAGAGTTAAATAACTGAAAACACATGCCATATATTAAATATATTGAATTAATGTGTAAAAATAATATGGAAAGGTAATAACTATAATCACATGTCGTTCAAATAATAAGATAAGGGAAAATGAATATGGAAAGGTAAGTAACTGAAACACATGAAATTTAACCAATGAACTTAAAATGAAATGTATTCATAGATATATCAATGGAAAATCTCATGGATGAATAATAACTAAATCTTAATTATGGAAATTCTTAATTATTTGATGCTAGGTTTCATAGGCACCTAGAACCATTACCATCAAGACCATTCACAAGACGATTTAGCATATTGGGTACAAACTCATCTAAATTTCACTATTAATTCATCTCATAAGACTACAGATGCATCAAAGGGATATTTATAACCACGACCCACAAATTTCATGCATTTCAAAAGATTTAATCATATTGAATAATCGAAAAAAATACTTCCCATTATTAAATATCCAAATTGAATAGACGATATGGATTTATCAATAATTCCCCAATGGAGTTTAAGAAAAAAAAATTTTTTTTATATTGATGAATGAAAATAAAATGGAAATATTAATCAATGTATTATTGAAGAATATAATCTTTAAACATTCCAAAGTGTCGCATACCACATGAAACGTTATAATTATAATCCCCATGAAGGAATAAAAACAATTGAAAATTAGAATATGTTGATAATAAGGAGATTCGTGACATAACTTGTTAAGGTAAACACATTATGTAAAAATGATATACAGTTTAGGAATTAAACATATCCATGAAAAATGATATGGATAATTAGGGTAAATTCAATTTTCAGTGATCATAAGAAACTGAATGTTTCAAGGGGAATAAAAGGAATTAGGTAAGTGAATTCCAATATTATCCTTGAAAAAATAAATCCAAAACATTCTAGAGAAATATTATGGATTATTTCAATACAATGTATCCCAAGTGGAGTCAAAATAAGGGTTTTTTGTCATTGGTGAATAGAAATAAAATATTTTAAAAAACAATTCTTTAAGAAATATAATTTTTATTTTGAAAAACGTTTAAAAAATAATTTTATTTAAAAATAGATTTTTAAATGCAATTAATTTAATAAAAAATCATTAAAGAAAGCATAATATTCTTTGAATAAATGAAAGTGGGTAAATCCATACATTTTATATGAGGTAAAAAGGAATATTCTTTCTACATAGTAAAAGTTTATTAAAAATTTACTTATTTGTAAAAAAATTATTCCTTTGAAAAACAAAAAAAAAGGGGAAAAATTTAATTTAATAAATCATTTTGAAAAGGTTAAAAATTATTTCAAAAACATTTTAATATAACATAGTTTTTTGAAGAAAATAGTTTCTCTGAATAATGAGAGAATAAAGTTAGGTTTTCTTAAAAACATTTTAATTTTAAGTAACATACAGTGGAAAAATTTTATTATTACGTGAAAGGGTAATAAATAATCATAGGATATTAAAATGAAAGGGTTTATTATCTAATGATAAAATAATTTCCTTTCATGGAAATTCAAGTGTAATCAATTCAAAACAAAATGATATTGTGAAGTAAACCCATAAAAAGACCATAACATTGAAGTGAGACTCAATAAATGAATATATTGTCTATATTAAATCTAAATATAATTAATATAAGTGTATATACATCAATATATTGTCAAAATTATTTATACACATAATCATATAATATTAACAATAAAGAGGAATTATTATAACCCAATGAAAAGGAATTGAGTTATAAAATTCATTACCACTTGGTAACTTTTAATTCAAATACCCGTAAAAGAAACAATTCAAATTGAAACTCAAAATACCATGACTATAAAATAATTATTTATATAAAATATCATAATGGATTTTATATACACCACACAAAATAATTATGTTGTGAACATAACATTTACCTCATAGATGTAAAATGTGAGATGAAAATCCCTCACCTGACATTTCCTTTAGGGTGAACATCATTTAAACTATTTTATAATGGGTTTTAACATATTAATAACTTATAATATAATAATGATCATATTTATGATATCATATATGATCTCATTATAATATATTATTACCCTTCTGTTAACAATCATTCATTATTTTCACTATTTCATGTGTTAATTTCCTTGTTTTTCAAGTATGTTTTAACATGTTACATGTATTTCCTATCATGGTTTCATCGTATAATTAATTTAAAAGGTTATTTAATTATAATATATCTTAATTAAATGTATATTAATAATTATCAATAATATTTGGAGAGAATACACTGAATGCAATGTTCATGGATACTGTAGGTCGTCTGTACGCATGAATGCTACCTTCATATATTTTCCATATTAAAGGAATAAAAACTAAATGATATATATGTATATTAAAAATACAGTATAATATATATAAATAATTTATAGTACATAGGGTTATTAAAACCATCCTTTAAATACTCCATGTATAGTGTGAACAAATCACATCACTTTCATGGGGAGGTAGTCCAAACATCCACAAACGATGTTATCATATTCCCATGAGATGGAAAGGGTAAAGGTATGTTTTATATAAAAATTATAGAAGAAAAAATAAATTATAAATATCATATATATCATATATAAATAGAGTTTCTATCATAATTACCAACCATGAGAGGTGGTAAAGGAAAAAAATGAACAACTTCATTTCATGATGTGGTAGTTCACCGTACATAAAAAAGTAAGTTTGTTACCCTGTATATGGTAGTGTGTCTAATTTTAGGTTTAAACATTAACTTAAAAATATATATTTCTATTTAGGATAGTATTTTTATTATATAAACATTTAATAATAATAATTAAAAGAGTGTAGAAAGAAATAAAACTAAAGTTCATGCCAAGGATGTGACCTCTTAATCAGGTAAATCCTTTTGGATTGCACCAAAGGGATTCCATGGATGGATTTATGACCAAAGTGAGGATTCTATATTGAGTTTAGGTCTTTTTTATGATCTATTTGGGTAGATCATGTTTAATAAAAAAATTATTGATATGTGTGAGGAATTGGTAGGCTTGATTTCCTTTTTATATTTGAGGAGGATTGGTAATCTTGTAAATTTTGAAAAAGGGAATTCAACCCATGATTTTCACATTTAAATTGGATCTAATATTAGATAAAAATTATATAAAAGTGAGTAACGGGTTGAAATATGTCCGACCAATGTTTTTTGGACAAGATTCTTGGTCGTTTTGTCCCTTAGGTTTAATTTTTAATCCTTTGTTAAGGTAATTTTCTCTTAATTATTATAATAATTATAAATTACTTTCACTAATATTTTTTTTTCGAAAACTAATTTTAAATTATTATAAATTATAATTTATTCCAATTACAAATATTTAATCTATTCTTACATATTCCAATCACAAAATTGAAAAAAATTAATTTAAAATTAATCCTGTAGATAAGACAATAACGTGGGTTTTTAAAGTAAAATCGTTCAAAGGATTGAGATGATTTTATGTAAAATTTATATGTAAAATTGATTATAATGAACTGAATTTGATTAAATAATTAAAAATTAATCTTATTACACTTTTAAACAAATTAAAATTATAATTTAACCCTATAAATATATTAGAAAAAAAGTAGTCTTGAAATAAAATTCCTTATTTTTTACTTTTCATTAAAAAATGGAACTGTACAAAAAAAATGAAACAAAATCACCATAATCTAATTATTATGTTATGATTCCATATATTAAGTTTATTTTGTAGTATAATAATTTTCAATTTTATAAATATTATAATTAATATGAGTTCTCCTTCAAAAGGCAGTAACAGTACCTTTATAAAAACAATAGTTTTTATGTATAATGTTGGGTTTGTTCTTATCTTATACCGATAAAATCTATTTGATGAATATAAATAATATTTTACTGAATATAATATATATATATATATATATATTACATTATTATTACTAAATAATTTTAATCAATTTAATTTTTTAGGCTAAAATATATTTTTGATCATAAAAATATTTTATCAATAAAAACATTCCTTTTATATTAAATTGTTTATTATATCAATTTCTAATTAATTTTTAAGCTATAAATTCATTTTATATTTTTATGAATCATATATTTTTATAATTTAGTTAATTTTATTGATAACAACTAATTTAATGGCTAGGTTATATCTTATTATATTAAATAATAATGTTTTAATAATATATTGTTATTATCTAAAACTCAGTCTTGCGTGTAACACAAGATATTAAAGAAAGTATTTATTGCATGTATTTCAAGATAACTTAGTATTAAATGAATTTAAAGCTATACTATACTTTAAATTTATTTAAAATAATAATTATAATTTAATGTCTTATGATACTATATTCTTTAACATGTTTGGTGTTGTATATCATACAAGCTATCAAATAAAATGTTCCTACATTAGATTTTTGGGGTTTTATAGGAATGTTATATGGGTCGATAGTGGTTTATATAAGTGGATAAATTTGTGTTGATAATATAGGATAGGATGCATCCTTTTATAAGTCAGGTGGGTGACAAACTAGTAAATATTATTAATGTTATATAATAATAAAGTCACACTCATGGGAAAGTGTCCCAAAAGGGGAAAAATTGGAAATATAGGATGTTATAGTGTATAAATACATTCAAAAAATATTATTTATATATGATTTTAGGTTATTTGAAAATTATATTATCAGTTTAACCCATTAGTTAATCATTTTTAACCCTTGCTGTAGTGATATGTTCTTAGCATGGTTACTATTCATTGTAGACAAATATTACGTTTAAATTATTAAATAATAATAAATATTTTTATTTCAAATATTTAATTTAATTTTATTATAATCAAATACAATAATTTGAAGGAATTAATTATAAAATAAGTTCATAAAATGCAATGAAAAATATTTTTTTTAGAAAAATTTGTTTTTTAGCATACAAATAATCTAATATCAAAATAAAATATAATATTCATTAATATGGGATTAATTATTTTAATTTTTATAATTTTTTTCTTATTTTACATTAAAACTAAATAAAAAATATAATGGTAATTTTAAATTACATGATAAAAAACGAAAAGATAGTTCTGCAAAATCTGCATTTTTCATTATTTACCTAAAAAATCAACTATTACCAGAAAATATCAAAAAAATCACAATAAAATAATTTTTATATGATTAAATATAAAATTAGTTTTATTTTATTAAATAAAATTTTAAATTTTGGAAGAAAATATTTATAATATCATCACATAAACACATAAAACCTATTTTTTTAAATGTATTTTCAAAGAAAAAAAATTGTCCTCATTCTTAAACTAGTAACAACCATTGAGATTAATTTTCACTTATTTAATTGAATATATTATTAATGAATTTTAATATAAAAATTAATCAATATTGATTATCTTAAATTATTTGGATAAAAATACATCACGTACCTAAAAAGAGTTTTCTGAAAAATATTTCTTTTTATAATCAAATGATTTTATCATCATTTCTAACAAATTTATAACAATTTTATGAGATATTATTCATTTGTTTAAATATATATAAAATAATATCTTAATAATTTTAATTCTAATAATAATATAAATGTGTGTTTTAAAAGAAACATATATTATATAATGAAAACCCGCTTTTATATTAAAATGACTCATTTAAAAATTAATTTTTTTTACCTTATATGATTTATTTCTCATCATTTAAAATTTTATTATTATTTATTATAAAACGATAAATATATTCAAAAAAATATCTTTATACTTTTCATAGTGTGATTAATTTTATTCATATCAGTCAATATAATGGCTTGGTTATAATAGTCATGTTTAAATAATAATATTTAAATAGTATACCATGGTTTGTTTATGATTAGTGTTATTTTTCTCACAAGATATAGTAATCATAAACTAAAATATTGGGGTATTATATTATACCATAATTAAATAAATTTTATCCTCATAATGTTATTTAATTTTGAGCATATAATTACATAATAATATATTTAGTTATATATATTAATTTCAAAATTCAGACTATGAAACTTATTATTTTATAAATTAATATCTATTGATCAATATTTGTTCTTTTATAAAAATTATACATGTGAATGTGTTTCTAGAAGAATAAATTGAATTTTAAGTGACAATTTCCACACAAGACATTGACAGATTTATCTTCTATTTCTTGAGGATTTATAAGAAAATATACAAACTTGAATTTCATCCTTGTTTTTGATTCGACCATTTTTCTACCAATGATTAATATAATATTCAGAATAATGGTCAAAAAGGTGAATTGTCCATGCCTAAATCACTAAAATAATCATTTATGGGATATTGAGGTCCATTAAAGTATATTTTTCATCATTATTTGTATGATTTACTAATCTATGGTTCTTCCTTTTTCAAGAAATTTACTAAAACCAAAAATGAATATCATAATTAAAATAATTATTCAATAAATTAATCATTCAAATTAAAAATTAATCTATAAAATATGAAAAAATACCCCAATGATTCATAAAAAAATCATTAAACTATAAAACTATTAATAATATCCAAGAATAAATTTAAATTCATCAGAATCATATATTCACACAAATTAAATATAATTTCCCTTAAATAAAAACACATACTAACATTGAAGGTTATATGTGAGGGTATTTCATATCATAGAAACGTGAACAAATATGTTATCCAAAAAAATTATCTAGGAAAAAAATATTATAAAGACAAGATTCACATGTTCTAAATTTCACAAAAAACTTATTTCCTATTAGAGTCCCATGAATGATTCACAGGCGATTCTCTTACTCTTTTTCACTTTTATAGTATACCAATATGACATCAATAAATACCATAATGAAATTATCATGGTAATACTTGATATATGGGGTATTTTTTTTGATAGTACACTATATCCTTAAAGTTAGAACATTTAATATCATGGATTTGTTTCATTATATTTAATTAATAAGCTACATGGACCTATTCTCCATACTTATAAAAACTATAAATGTCTTTATGAATTTTTTGGGATGTTTATTTCCATATTTATTACACGTTTTGTGTTATTTACTTACCTTAATCTTTCTTACTATATTTATTTTTTCCTTGGTTCTCTATCTTCATTTCCTTCTATTGATTTTATATTAATATATAAGACATGAATAATTATTTCTATTTCCCACGATCAGTTGATAACAAATTATTATATGATTATAAAAATTGAGACACTAGTTCCCTTATGAGGATTTTATTAAGTTCATCAATGAAATAGTTAATATTATTTTCAAATTACGTATGTAGTCCATAACATGAATTTCTAATTTCATAAATCTTTCCTCAAACTAAATAATACTTTCCTCATTTTTTATCATAAATTATGGAATTTTATTTCAATATAAACTTGTTTGTCCTGGGGAAAATATATATCAAATAAAATCACCTTAAAGATTATCTATTGTCTTTTCTATATCTCGTATTATTCTATAAAATTCTTAATCAGTTAAAACTTATAATTTTTATCTCTTTTAAAAAAATATAATTCCATAATATCCTTTTCTTTTTCATTACTTCAAATGTATATAAATATCTTTTAATGAGACTTGATCTATTTCTCATTTACCAATGGCTTCATAGTTCCATTAAAGTATGGATGATTCTATCTCATAAAAAATTCATTATTGGTGCATCACGTGGTGGAAAACATGTTAATCCATATGGGAGACGTTATTTTCATTACTTGGTTTATCTTCAACAGTATTCTCAATATCTTCTCACCTCTAACTCTTATTATATTGAATTTCCCATAAAGGAAATACCGACAATAATGTGGGTGTTGGTATGATTTCCATTTATTCCACTTTGTGTCATCTCTAAACAATTTCACACACATAATTTGATAATAATATAAGGAATATTATTATAATCAATAAAAATACCCATAAAATTACCAAATATTATAAGGGATTTTCATAGTGCGTATGCTATCTATGTTCATCAGGATTCTAGTTTATAATATTCCTTCTAAACATAATTTTATTCCAATTGAAATGAAATCAAATCTATTAACACATATCGAGTGTTTAATTTATTACATTGGTGAAATATACAAGAAGTCAAACCATAAAGGATCCTTAAGATTAGCAGTCTAAGGATTCTAGATTTGTAAATGATGTCTATATTACATTGTGAAAAAATATCACTAAGATATTTGGTTTATCCTTGTAATTCATTCAAATATTTTTTATTCATATTCAATGTATAGTAGAATATAATAAAGTGTGAAATCAAATTTTCATCAATGGAAATCATAATATGTAATATATCACTAATATATAAGGAATAAACAATATAGAAGAGTAAATAATCAATAAATATAGCATTGAATGCATTCAGTGATGAAAGTAAAAACATGGATAATAATAATTTCATTCTCAGAGAAGGAAGTTAATAATGCTATATATTCATGATCTTACTCTAAATACCTCAGCCAAAATATCTAGAATATTATAATAATTTCTTTGACCATATCACCTTTATTATAGGTTATGTATGAACCAATTTCCCAACTAATGTGGCCACGTATTTTGTCTCATCAGACCTGTCAATTCATCGATGGGATATCTATAATCAAGACCCACCCATAAATTTTATTCATAATTAATTATGCATATATTGAATGATCAATATAATATATAATAAATATGTATTGTCAATAAATAAATATCTTTTTTCAAAAATGAATAAATAATATAAATATTTTCGAAGAAAATGAAATAAATAAGCTTCTATAAATTAAAAAATTATATTTAATTCATATAAGGTTGTGATAATACTGAATATATACATGATACTATAAGTATGGATAAAAAGAATAAAAATAATTTCAAATTAATAATGGATATTGATATAGAACATGGTGACAATAAAGTGAATGGTCTCAAAAATAACATATAATAATTAACTTAGTATATGATGATAGATGAACATAAATTCATAAGAAATAGTTGAAATAAAGTAAATTAAATGAAAAAATAGATATGAAAATGGAAGTGAAACCTTAAAAGCAACTTTCCTCAAATCATGTTAACTAATTTATAAAATCAGAAGTTACAAATCATTTTCAACAATCTCTTCTACAATTTAGAAAATAATTAAAATTTATTATATTATAAATTATATAAATTAATAGAGTAGTGGAAAAATATTCTCTATGACAAAACAATGAAAATTTTATATGAATTTAATTGATAATAACAATTTTAGATGTGTTAAATTTAATTCATATCATAATTATTAAAAAATAACCTTCCATACACTTTTATAAAAATTAAAAAATAACTTGTTCGTAATAATTTTTTTCAAATATTATTTTGAAAATTAATTAAGAAAGTAAAATTTAATATAAAAATACAATTATTAGTAATTTTAAAGTGAATAAAAAATTCTATAGAACACATTGAATAATATTTATATATAATAGAAATAATTCCTATTGAAAAATACAAACAAAATTGATTTTTTTTAAATAGATTATATCTATATTTGAGTAAAAATAGATGAAAAGATAGAATAAAAATATAAGAACCCCAGAAATAACCATATAAGAACAAAATATGTGTGTTTAATAATAAAAATAGAATATAATTGTTTAAATGTAAATTTCTACAAGAATAATCTTCAATAAGAGTGGCATTGAAAAATAAACATTTACAACTTTAATAACTACTGAATCAACAACCCTTAAAATATAAAACATCAATTAAAACATTAAATAATAGGAATAAATATTTATTTATAATGTAGTATGTAAAAGGGTTACTACATTCACCATATAAAAAAATTGTTATGATGGTATAACTCTGAGTATGATATACTCTGTGATACCAAATATAGGATATAAATAAGAATGAGATTCTCAGATACAAGGGGGGGGGGTGAATTATACTTTTTAAAATTCCTTAAGGGAATTTTTAGAATGTTTATGATTATCAAAGTTAAACAAGATAATTCACAAGGCCTCTATAAGTTTAAATCAGTTGCTAAATTCTAGAATAGTGATTCTGAAAATGAAACTTAATAAAAGTTACAAAGATTAATATTCTACCTTAAAGCGTATAGAATCTAACTAAATTAGAGTACAAGTAAGGAAGTATAATAAAGTTATACTTTCCTTAGCAATAAAAAATACAGCGTAAAAATATGCATTAAAACTACAAGTAACAAACAATAACTCTTTTAACCCAAAGAGAAGGTTATCCAACAACCTTGGATAAAGGTTCTTTGATTTATACTTTCAAGCAAGTCTTTCTTACCCACACCAGGGTAAGCCCTCGATATGAAGATCAGAGTCTGTCTTGCTATCCTCTCAGGCCTTCAACTATAAGGTAGTCGACATGTCTGTCTTCCTCAGCAAGGAAGCTCTCAACTTCAAGGTGTTGGAACCTCTGTCTTCCTATCCTCGAAATCCCTTGATTGTAATTATCAACAATTGGAGTCTCACAAAGCATGTATGCACAAGGAAAAGTTTGAACAAGGTGTTCAAACTTTCTACACAAATATTTTAGAGTTGATAAGAGCCTCTCTCTCTAAAAAACACTTCAACATCATGTAAGCACAGATCTCAAATATGTGTCAAAGTTCAGTATTGAGCTCGTTCAAATGATCTATTATTTATAGGTGAAGCTCCAATGGTCAGATCCCTTCTCCAACGGTCATATTTCTCCTTGAATTTAGGAGGGACCTATACACGTGTCACTCAAAAAATGGTTAATTAATAAATGAATGCACAACATCATTTTTTAATGAAACAAGTGTAATTATAAGTAAAACTGAAGTTCAGAATGTAATCAAATAAAAGTTCAGAGTCTAACCAAAATGGAATTCAGAGTCTATAATGAAGAGATATTCGGATTCTGTTTCATAGGAATTTCGAACATGAATTCTGTAGAAATATGGAGTCTGAATTTCAAAGGAAATTCGGAGTCTAGTTTCACTAGAATTCAGAATCTAAACTTACAGTGTTCGGAGTCGAACTAGTACAAGTTCAGAGTCAAACTAGTAAGAGTTCATAGTCGAACTAGTAAGAGTTCGGAGCCGAACTCAAAGAAGTTCAGAGTCGAACTAGTAGATGTTTGGAGTCGAACTAGTAGAAGTTTGGAATCAAACTCATAGATGTTCGAAGTCGAACTCATAGATGTTCGGAGTCAAACTATATGAGAGTTCGTATCCATAATTCAGAGTTGAACTTTATTAGAGTTCGTATTCAGAATTTGGAATGCAACTTCATTAGAGTTTGTATCCAAAATTCAGAGTCGAACTATATGAGAATTTGTATCTAGAATTCGGAGTATAACTTCATTATAATTCATATCTAGAAGTCATAGTGGAACTTCATTAGAGTTCATATCCAGAATTTGAAGTGGAACTTTATCATAGTTCGTATCCATAATTCGGATACTAAAACAAAATGATTCATATCTAAGTATTATATGATTCATGGTTTTAGGTATTAATCTAATTTTTATACTTCGTAAAAATATTGATATGAGTAATGAAAATATGGTAGGGGTGAATTCCTTTGGAAAGAAAATTTTCCTTATAGAAGTAAAATATAGATTTTATTAAGTATTAGGTGTTTGTGATTTTCAAAACAAGAAGGAATGGAAAAGTAATAAGGAAAACCTTATTGAATCAACAATCTACCCCTTTTTGTAAAATACAAACAACCTTTCGAAATAGAATATAAGATCTTAGAAAAAATTTCTTTAGACTTTGAAATTAAAATTTATCTCCCTTGGTTCATAGATGATGATGAATACAACTAACTCCCCCTTAGGCTTTGGAACTCTAATGATTGAATTTTGGATTTCCGAATTGGAGTTTTTATTATCATGGGAATGAAAAACTTTGTGATTATAAACTCCCCCTTAGACAATCTCCCCATTACTTAGGGATGGTTCTTGACTTAGAAATTTTTCTTTCTCCCTATTTTGAGTAGTTCTTTTTACTTATCCCCCTTTGTGATTTTCAAAAAGAATTTAATGGAATGGAAAAAACAATAAAGTACCTGAAACATTAGTAAAGACAACACAAAATACAACCAACCATAGATTTCATTAGAGTTGAAAGAATTTTTGCAAGGAAAGGCATTACAAAAAAATCGTATTTGTCTCTTTGTCCTCCTTTTTCTTGGGGATTAACTTCTTTAACAAGGTTTTCAACTTCATCAAGTCTTTATAGTCCTCCTCAACTTGCTTCTCCAAAGCTTTTATCATTTCATCTTGAGATTTAAGGGCCTCATATTGTGCCTTATGAACTTCATCTGTCTTTAAAAGCTTTTCTTCAAGCTCAATCTGGAGATATCTATCTCTTTTAAAATTTTGAGCAAGAGAGTCAACCTTACCATTCAAGTCCTTCACTTGTTGATTCGGAGAATTTTTCTCATGGTCCAGCTTTTCCTAAAGATTTTTAATCTTGGAATCCTCGGTATCAAAAAGAATCTTTAACATCATTCTGAAAATGATCAAACTATGTCATGTATTCATCAACTTTCTTTGACCATAGAGTGATTTTGCTGCATGATTTCCTATAGAAATCATAATTGATAAGGAAATTTCTATGATCTGATTCAATCTTCACACACTTATCCATCACCATAGATAAGGATTCTGACTTCTAATTCAGACTATGTTGCATCATCTGGCAACTGGGGTCTATGGTGGGAATGATTAGAATTGTATCCACCAGCTTCTTCAAATATTCAAGAACAAAATCATGACCTCGTTCTGATGAATCCGAATCCGATAACTTTCTAGGGGATTGTTCTTCTTCAATATCCACCAACTTTCTTCTTGAAGAACCATCAACATCTTTCTTATTTATTATATCCTTTATTGGGGTGTCCATAAGCACTTTATTCCCCTTATCAACTTTCAAAATGGGTTCCTCATCAGGAGAATCTTCCTCACTTTCAGATACTTGAACAATCTTTTCTTCATCTAGTTTTCCCTTCTCTACTACTTCTTCAAGATAATGCTTCTCATAACTTACTTCCGCAGATGATTCATTTTATTTTTCTTCTTCCTCGACATCATCTCCATTACCATCTTTGTCATATCCCTTTCCCGGATTGACTAGCTTTAAAGATTCGTCCTTTTCTTGATAATCCTCAACTTGTTTAATTAGGTCATCGAGATCATTACTTCCTTCTTCTACTTCTTCTTTTTCAACAACTTATTCATCTACTTCTTCAATGTCTTTTTTCTCTACTTCTCCAGAACTTGTTTCTCTTTAGATTTTTTTAAGTGAAGTAATTATTTCCTAGAGTTTCTAGAAATGGTTCAATAAGAAAGGTTTCTGGAACAGGAATATTCTCAGAGGATACCTCTGTGTCATTCAAAAGGGATTGAAAGATTTCAGTTTCAGACATCTTCTTTTTCATCTTCTTTTCCTTTTCTTGTTTCTCTAACTCATCTGTAGCTTTTTCTATTAAGGTCTTAGCCTCAGCAGTGTCTAATTCAAACTATGGATCCCCTTCTTTTCTTCTCCTCATCTTCCCTCCATTTAGCAGCAAACTCATCTAGATATGCTTTCTGTTTTTTCATCATGGGAGGTGTGGATTCGGTTTCCTTAGCTTTGGGATTCTTGTCTTCAGCAACAACTTCTTTGAACTTCCACTTCTTAGCAACCTTCTTTTCTTGCTCAACCTTCTCCACATTTTCTGGATTAACTTATGGATCCTCCTATAGAAGATCATAAAACTCATCTTATTCCTTTGAAAAACCAGCTTTCATCCTCTTTAAAGTGTCATCACTTATCAGCATCATCTTACAAAGTCTCAGCTTAGAAGTGCAAGAAACCTTGAATGAATCAAGACACCGAATAATGAGCTTGGAGATGAGAGTAGGATACATGATGATTTAAGCCTTCAAGATTCCATTCTTGATATTCTGAACTATAATAATAACATGCCTCATAAAATTGATCTTTCATAGATTTACCAAGAAATCTAAGATGTAAATATCACTATGCTTTAGATTATCCTTATCTCCTCTTCTCGGAATGAAAAATTCTTGAATCCACAACTGTAGAATCTAGTTATTGGTGGAGAGGTGAGAAATATTTGCTGTTTTATCATCTTTGAGACCAAGTAATTTCATTTCCTTCACCTTGCTGAATCTTCCATGCACATCCGGTAGCTTATGTGAAAAAAATTATACATCACCATCATATGATAAGCCTACCATGTTTGCAGCCTTAGTGTAAAAAATCTTGTATGTCTTCCGATAAGACTTGAAAGAAATTTTTTCTCTTAAATCTTCCTTATAAAAGGAAACAGACTCATAGAATTCAATAAGAAAATCTATATAGACAACATCCTGACCCCCTGGTTTCGATATGCAGAAATATTCCCAACCATTGAGTATGATATTCTATGAAATTATAGAATCATACTCACTGAAGAAATCTGGTTGGACTAACCTATACCTGTATACTAACAACTTTGAGATTGTCTTCATAGAAGACATATCTTAGGAAGTAGCTTCTACAAACATTCTAAATAGAGGAGCACTGAATGATTCGGAATGGGATTTAAGAGTAGAGGCAGAGCTTCGGTACGCAAGAGCTTGAAATCAATGTGGGACACAAAAGAGGGTGCCCTTTATATAGGTGATGAAGCTGACCTTTGAACTTCTAAAACAATATAATGGTTGAAAAGCTCTCTGATCTGATCCAATGTTTGAAAATATAATCGTAAGGAAAACATGAATCTGATCTTTTGAGGTTTTAAAAACATTCAGATTTAAGAAGAAGAAAATTCGAGAATTTTTATAAGAAAATGAAATTACTAGTTACTAAAAAAATACGAAAACTTGAGTAAGGAAAACATACCTTTCAGATTGGCTAGGAAGTTTATTCATTATAGGTAATATTATTCTTGAAGAAAATTTGACAATGAAAAACTCATAACGAAAAACTGACTATGAAAAACTCACTATGAAAAATATGAGTATGAAAATTCCCATTATGAAAATTTTCTTTACAAAAATTCTCATTACTAAAATTATCATTACGAAAATTATCAGTATGAAAACTTAATTACGAAATTTTCCAGTATGAAAACTTCATTATGAAAATTTTCATTACAAAAACTTTATTACGAAAATTCTGATTCCGAAAATTTTTGATAGAGTCATTTCAGAAAAATATTGAAAGACTTATTACGAAAAATTTTGAAAGTCTCATTTCGAAAAATTTTAAAAGACTCACAGACAAATGTACTCCCCCTATGAAAAGGAGTTTATTACTCTAAGGAGAATGGTTCAACAAGAAGTTAATCAACTAATATTACCTCACGGTTATCATTCCTAACTTCTTTTTAATTTATTCACATCAATCAGAGGGTAAGGATTTTGTGAAAATGTTAGCAAGTTGATCTTTCATTCTGATAAACTGAAGAATGATATATCCTTTTTGTGTGTGATCCCTAAGAAAGTGATGCCTAATATCTATGTGTTTTGCATGAGAGTGATGTGCATGGTGTTTACTAAGAGAAATGGCACTTGTGTTATCACACAAAATTTGAGTCTTAGTAAAACTCAAGCCATAATCTGTGAGTGCGTGTTGCATCCACAACACTTTTGCACAACAACATCCAACTGCTATATATTCTGTTTTAGCAGTGGAGAGTGCTACAAAGTGTTGCTTCTTGTATGACCAAGAAACTAATGAATCTCTTAAGAAATGACAAGTTTTGGATGTACTCTTTCTATAAATTCTACATCCACTAATGTCAGCATATGAGAAACATTTTAAAACAAAATCATTTCCATAAGTGTAAAAGAGTCCTAAATCCATGGTTCCCTTTAAGTAGTGAAAAATTCTTTTCACTGCCTTTAAATGAGATTCCTTAGGATTGAATTTATATATTGCATATAAGCATGCTGAAAACATCAAGACTGGTCGACTAGCTATCAAGTAAAGTAAAATTCCTATCATACCTCTAAAATATGTTTGATCTACTGGTTTCCCAACTTCTTCAAGAACAAGTGTGTTTGAGGAACTGATAGGAGTAGTTATACTATTAGTGTTTTCATATCCATACTTTTTGGGAAGATCTTTAATATGCTTATGTTGGGATATGTAGATTCCTTCTGGTTTTTAAGAAATTTGAAAACAAAGAAAAAATGTTAACTCACCCATCATACTCATTTCAAACTCATATTTCATTAGATCCACAAAAGAATCACATAAGGATTGCTGAGTTAAACCAAATATAATGTCATCAATATAAATTTGAACAATAAATTTTTTTTCTTATCTTTCTTTATAAAAAGGGTTGGATATACATTTCCCTTAACAAGGTTATTTTGAAGCAAAAATCCTATAAGTCTATCATACAAAGATCGAGGGGCTTGTTTAAGGCCATACAAAGATTTGGAAAGTCTAAAAACATGATCGGGATGTTTTGTGTCTTCAAATCCAGGAGGTTATTCAACAAAAACTTCCTCTTGAACATAACCATTAAGGAAAGAACATTTCACATCCATTTGGAAAAGATTAAAATTGAAGAATGCTGTAAAGGCAAGTATGATACGAATAGATTCAAGTCTAGATTCAGGAGCATAGGTTTCTTTATAGTATATTCCTTCTTGTTGATTATAGTATTTGGCAACTAATCTACCTTTATTTCTTACGATGATTCCATTTTCATCACAATTATTTCTAAAGACCCATTTTACACCAATAATAGAAGTTCTTATAGGTCTTTCAACCATGTTCTAGACATTATTCCTTTTAAATTCATTTAGTTCATCTTGCATGGCTTTAATCCAATCATCATCACCTAAAGCTTCATTAGTGATTATTTGTTCTAATGGGAAAGTAATGCTAGATGATCTACTTTATTTCTTATGGAACTTCTAGTCCTTACAGGTTGATTCGCATCACCAATGATTCTATCACTGGGATGATTCATTAGAAATGACTGGTTTGAGTTTTGTAAAACCTGTTCATCAACATAGGGTAGTAAATCTTCTTAGGAAAATGTTTCATATGCATCTTCTTGGACATTTTTCTTATCAAAAGGATTTTTATCAAAGGTTTATAATTAGTTTTTGAAACCACATCTGAGGATGTCGGTTGGGGTTGTTTGAAAACAAAAGGATCAGTTTCATCAAATTTGACATGTACTATCTCTTCAATAGTGCAAGTGTTTTTGTTAAAAACTCTATAAGCCGTAGAAGTTATGGAGTAGCCTAATAAAATTCCTTCATCATATTTTTAGGTGAATTTATGTAATATATCTTTAGTATTTAGAATGAATACTTTGCAACCAAAAAACTTAAAGTAATAAAGTATAGGTTTTCTACCATTCTATAACTCATAAAAGGTTTTATTTAGAAAAGGTCTAATCAAAACTCGATTTATAATATAACAAGCAGTACTTATAGCTTCATCCCAAAAATGTTTGGAAACAGAATACTCACTCAACATGGTTCTAGATATCTCTTGAATAATTATATTTCTTCATTCAACAACACCATTTTGTTGATGTGTTTTGGGTGCTGAAAAGTTGTGATTAATACCTTTTCTACTACAAAAAGTTTCAAAATCAGAATTTTGAAATTCTCCTCCATGATCACTATGAATAGTTTTGAATGGAAGGTTTTTCTCATTTTGACTTAGGCTCTAAAACATTTAAAATAAGAAAAATCTTCAGACTTCTTTGCTAGAAAATAGACCCATGTAAATCTACTATAATCATCAACTAAGACAAATATATAATACTTGCACCAAATGCTTCCAGTTTGTGTAGGACCAAAATGATCCATGTGAACCAACTGTAGTGCATCAGTTGTTGAGACTTCACTAATTGATTTAAAAATTGATTTATGTTGGTTGTCTTATTGACAAGGTTCACAGACTTTTGAAGAATCAAATATAAGCTCCAGTAGATCCTTAAAAAAACCTTTCTTTGAAAGTTTTTATAAGTTCCTAAGTTTACAATGTCTTAATCATCTACGCCAAAACCAATAATGATCTTCCATTTCACTAAGGCAAGGTAATTCTTGACTCTTAAGGTCTTATATGTTCAATGTGTATACATTCTCTTGCCTTTGGGTAGAAAGAATAAATTATTCTTGGGAATTGTGTACTAAGAACTTATCATTCCTAAAATTCTAGAAGGTATCCTTAATCACATAATTGACTTATATTGATGAGATTGTTCTTAATACCCTTAACAAACAAAACATTTTAAATCAATGTTTTTCCAATAAGAATGATGTTACCTATACCAATGATTTCTCCCTGAGCATTATCTCCGAACGTTACTTTTTTACTTTTTGTCTTGATAATCTTTTCGAAATAGATTTTGTTACCAGTCATGTTCCAGGAACATCCACTATCCATGTACCAAGTAATGTTGTTGATACTTTCCCTATTTTATTGAAAATAAGAAAAAATTTGGTTTTCAGAATCCAGACTTGCTTGGATCTGGAAATGTCAGAATGAAAAATTTTGGGTACCCACATCTTCTTAGAAAAGTAAGCCTTATGAAATCATAATGATTGGGTTTTTTTAATGTAAAATTCTTCTCCCAATGACAACCACATTGACACTTTGTGAAAAAATGGGCAACTTTGAGGAACAAAATAGTTGTTAATAAAAATCAGTTTAGAACTTGTGTGACCAAAACCAGAAGTATTCCTTCGTGATCGGATTTGTGAATACATTTTATCAAAATTTTCCTTACGATGGGTAAAGTTTGACAAAAACTTCCTCAAGGAAAATATTTTGGATTTGAGTTTTATAATAAGATTCTTGTTTTCAAAATCATCTGAACTAGAGCTCGGCTCGAAAACATCTTTCATAGAAATTAAAATTTCTAGTTCTTTAGAAAGTTTATTCTTCTCAGAACTCACTTCCTAATGATTTTTTGAAATACTTTCAAAATCATCATTTTTCTTATTAAGATCTTTAGAAAGATCTAATATTTCAATTGTAAGAATAGTATTCCTAGAGTTTTCTTTATCAAACCTTTTCATGAGTTTTGAATTCTCAATCCCAAGAAGTTCAGAAATCCTAGAAAATTATTCATAGGTAGGTAAAGTATTTTCTTCATTAGAAGAATATTCTTCATTTAAAGAGTTATAATTTTTTCTATCATTAGAATTTAAAGAAACATTGGTCAATGATTCATCATTGTTCACCTTAGCCATAATGAAATGATTATCAATAGGTAGCCTGACTATAAGACCAAGATTCTTCTTTCTAGAAGATTTATAATCTGAATATTCATCTGAAAAGTCACCACCACTGGCATTCTGGGTGTCATTAGCTATCAGAACTTTCTTAGCATTGGACTTGTAATACTTCTTTCTGTTTCTTTCAAAATATTTCTCTCTCCTCTCTTTTCTTTTAATAATAGGGAAATCAGGTCTTATGTGTCCATCTCTATTACATTAATACCATGTGACCTATGAATCTTTCTTATATTTCCTTTCCTTCTTCTTATACTTGGATTAGAAATTTCTCTATCCATATATCTTGTTCATCCTTTGAGAAAGATTAGCTAATTCATTTTCTGAGACATCTCCCTCACTAGATTCTGATTGGATAATAACAGTCTTGGTCTTGGATCTAGTAACTCTCTCAAGAGTCTTATCTTTCATGTGATTTGAAGTTGTAGTAAAAGAAACACTACCATTCCCATTTTTCTTCTTTATGTTGTCAGCATCTCTATTCATTATTGTCTCATGTTGAAGAAGAGTTCCAAATAGCTCATCATGAAAAATTTGAGTAACCTTTCTGTTCTCATCGATAACAGTTCACTTTGATTCCCCCTCATTGGGTATAATATCTATAATCTTGTCAACAAGTGCTTCATCATCCAAACCTTTCTCACCCATATATTGTAATCTATTCACGATAGTTACGAATCTCTGTTGTACTTTGCATATGGGTTCAATATAAGGAAAATTGAAACCATGGTACTCATCTCTAAGCATAGCTCTTCTAGTATGAATCACTTTAGATGTACCAAAATGAGAAACATCAATTTTCTTCCATATACAGTTAGCTGTTTCACAAGAATAAATTTGGCTATATATGTTCCGAGTCATTGAACAAAGTAATGTATTGTGTACCTTATAGTTGAGTTGGTATTCATGCTTTTCTTGATTAGTAAAAGCACTCAATTCCTTATCAAGAATTTTGTATCCTCCAGTAAGAATGACAAAGCTATCTACCCCAGTATTGATAAGAAGGTCTTCATTCAATCTCTCCAATATTCGTAATCATTACCATCAAAGATAGGTGGTCTGGTAGGATTTAAGTTGTCAATTGAACCAACACTTAAATCTGTCATCCTTAAGAAAAACATTGGCACTCAAACTTGTTAGAAGTAATAGTTTGTAAACAAAGATAATATTCTAAACAATCCAAACTATGAATCCAAAAAATAGATTCCAAAAAATATTATTCCAAAAAATATGATTCCGGAAATATGAATCCGAAAAAGAAATTCAGAGAATATAAGGGAGAAGATAAAACTTTTGAATATAACCAAGAGATTATTTTATATGGAACTAAATCTCTGTTACGAAGTATCATATTGGTACATGGTATGAGTTCACCTAATCTGATATCAATTTTTAAGATGGTATAACTCAGAGTATGGTATACTCTGTGATACTAATCTTAGGATCGAAATAATAATGAGATTCTCAGATACAAGAGGGGGGGTGAATTGTACCTTTTAAAATTCTTTAAGGGAATTTTTAGAATGGTTATGTTTTACATTGTTAAAAAATATAATTCACAAGACCTATATAAGTTCTAATCATTTGCTAAATTCTGAAATAGAGATTCTGAAAATGAAACTTAACAAAAGTTACAAAGATTATGATTCTACCTTAAAGCATATAGAATCTAACTAAATCAGAGTACAAGTAAGGAAGTATAATAAAGTTATACTTTCCTTAGAAATAAAAATTGCAACAGAGAAAACAAGTATTAAAACTACAAGTAACAAACAATAACTCTTTTAACCCAAAGATAAGGGTATCTAAAAACCTTTGATAAATTTCCCTCGATTTAGACTTTCAAGCAAGTCAGTCTTACCCAAACCAGGTTAATCCCTCGATATGAAGATCAGAGTCTATATTACTATCCCCACATGCCCTAAACTATATGGTTATAGGCACCTCTATCTTTCTTATAAAGGAATCCCTAAACTTCAAGGTGTTGGAACCTCTGTCTTCCTATCCCCAAAATCCCTTGATTGTAATTAGGAACATTCGGAGTCGCGCAAAGAAAGTCTGCACAAGGAAAAGTTTGATAAAGTTGTTCAAACTTTCTACACAACACTTTGAGAGTTGATAAGAGCCTCTATCTCTCTAGAAATCACTTCAACAGCATGTAATCATAGATCTCAAAGATGTGTCAAAGTTCAGTATTGAGCTCGTTCAAATAATCTCCTATTTATAGGCGAAGATCCAATGGTCGACTTGATCCTCCAACAGCCATATTTCTCCTTGAATTTCGGAGGGACCAGTACATGTGTCACTCAACCAATAGTTAGTTAATAATTGAAGCCACGAAATCATTTTGTAATGAAACAAGTGTAAGTATAAGTAAAACTAAAGTTCTGAATGTAAGAAAATAAAAGTTTGTAGTCTAACCAAAATGGAATTCAGAGTCTATAATAAAGAGATATTCGGATTCTGTTTTATAGGAATTCGGAACCTAAATTCTATAAAAATACAAAGTCTAAATTTGTAAGGAAATTTGATGTCTGGTTTCACAAGAATTCAGAATCTGAACTTACATAGTTCGGAGTCAAACTAGTAGAAGTTCATAGTCGACCTCATAGAAGTTCAGATTCGAACTCATAGAAGTTCGGAGTCGAACTATATGAGAGTTCGTATCTATAATTTGGAGTGGAACTTCATTAGAGTTCATATCCAGAATTCGGAATGGAACTTCATTAGAGTTAATATCTAGAATTTTGAGTTGAACTATATGAGAGTTTGTATCCAGAATTTGGAGTTGAACTTCATTAGATTTTGTATCCAGAATTCGGAGTGGAACTTCATTAGTGTTTGTATCCAGAATTCGGAGTGGAAAATTATTAGAGTTCGTATCTAGAATTCAAATCCTAAAACAAAATACTTCATATATAAGTATTATATGATTCTGAGGTTTTAGGTATGAATCTGATTTTTATACTTAAAAAAAATATTGATATGAGTAATGAAAATATGGCAGGGATAAATTCTTTTGGAAAGAAAGTTTTCCTTATAGAAGTAAAATATAGATTTGCTAAAGTATAAGGTGTTTGTGATTTTCAAAACAAGAAGGAATGGAAAAGTCATAATTAAAACCTTATTTACTCAACAAAAACAATTTTTATAATATAAAAGATATCTCAATGGAGTGGACTTAAGATGAAAAACTCTTAACATAGACCCCTGATTGGTTGGACACCTTATATCCACATTAATAATAGATTTAAATTTATTAAATAATTTCTTAAGATCTTTTTTCATGTATATATAATTATTTTAGGTTCTCTTAAAATCATTTGGCCTATTTTCATGAAATAGTTCTAGTTTAAGTTGACGACTTAAGGTTTTTCGGTCAATTTATCAAAAATTACACCTATATATTGACCATGGTTAATGTTTTTTTGAAATGGTTTATCCATGTCTAAAAATTAAATAATTTGTTTAATATATTTTTTACCATATAAAATTATATAATCATCCATGCATGGTGGTAATAGAAAAATGAATCACATTGATTTTTGGAGGTTATAGTCCAAACAAACACCCAAGAAACATTCTCATTTTGATGTGGATGGATGGGTAAGAATAAAGATGATACATTATATTTATAGAATCATAAGTATCTTCTAAATAACATGTATATTAAGTAATTTCACCTTTATAACCATCCTAGGGAAATAGTGATGAAAAAAATTACACCACTTTATAGAGATGGTATGTCGTACATACACAAGAGCGATATTCTCATATTCTATAGGCTAGAAAAAATATCTAAAATGGATCTATAATTAACATAATAACATATCAATATGGTTAATTTACTTATATAATTTTTTCAATATGTTTATTGAATATTTTAATGAGGTTTAAGAAGAAATGAACCTGAAAAAACTCAGTAGGGACATATACCTATTCTTTTGGTAATACTATTTATCTTACATGTTAATCCTTCTTGATATGGTCTTTTGGTGATACTAAGACCAATAGATATTAGTTATGGATGTTAAGAGGGTATTTTTTAGAACTTTTAGATCTATAGAGCTTAATTAGAGTTGATAATATGGGAGATAATGTTCCCTTTTATAAATGTGGTGGTGTAAAACTTGAAAATATTAGGAACATTAAAATATAATAATGTATCTATAATATACATGTTTCTCAAAAAAGGATAAATTTTGAATATAGGATTATATCTGTTCAAAATTAAATCAAACAATATGATTTATATCAGTTTATTACTTATCTAAAGCTTTATATCATTATTTAAACACCCTATTTTATCTTTTTTAACCCTTCCGGTAGTGACAAGTTTTTACCATGGTTACTATTCATTATAATAAAACTTAAGTTATCCTCATTATCTTATATTAATTATGTGGATTCATTTTTTAAATATATTTTACAAGAACTATTCCAAAAAATATATTTCACATCATAGGTTTAACATTAGTTTTTAAATATAGATGTTAAAAAAAATTAACATCAGTTATTTATATATCTAAATTGTTAAGTTTTTATTGTTGGTTATATTTGAACCCAAAATAAAAATGATTTTATAACATTGGTTTTAAAATAAAAAATAAAACTTATTATCAAACATTTGTTTTAAAATAAAAAATAAAAAAATTCTCTTCGGTTAAAATATAACTGATGTGAAATTTAAAATTTCAGATCATGTAAACAAGAGTTCCATTTTTTTAACAGTGCACCATGGAAATTTTCAATTGTTGCCCAAAATTTATGATGATACAATTTCATTTTCTATTTTCATTTATATGTTTTTATGCTCTACACATATTTATTTCATGATAAACTCTTTCTATAATCATTATCATTCCACCCATTCAACTATTTCGATATTCATATGCATTCGACAGTTTTTTATTTTGGTGATCTCATCATGGTAATTATAAATATTTCAATATTATTTAATTGTTTGATGATTAGTTTTCTCAATTGATACACAGTTTAATGATTATTTTTTTTATTATAATGAGGAATATTTCTCCACATGATGATATAACTATAGAGAATCCATCAGAGTCTAAAATAACTTCCAAGCCACAGCTTCAGATGCCTCATGAGATCTTTCTTCTGAATAAAATTATGCCGATGAAGACTAAGAAAAGCTTGATTTTTTTTAAATATTTCTTTTTTTTTCAAAATTTCAACTAGTTTTTTTATTTTTTTCATCTAATCTATATAATATTTATATTATATGGAGTAAATAAACATTAAAAAATAATTAAAAAATATAATTTATTATAAATGATATTTTATAACTAAAATAAAAATTCATATTCAACATATGTTACTTCATTTATACATTAACAAATGTTATAATGTCCATTAAATATTAAGTTTAACATTTCTAAAAATAACAGACATTAAAAACCACTGTTTTTTAAATCACCTACAATAAAATCACCTATAAAAATGATGTTAAAAACATAAAAACCTATAAAAAATACCCATTTTTGTACTAGTGATGATTTAATTCCTAGAATTGTTATAAATTACTTTTAATATGATTAAAAAACATAATGAAAATCAATTTTTATGAATTTTTAAGGATACAAATAATCTTACATGAATCAAATATAATGTTGATTACTATTGGATAAATTTTATTATACATAATCAAGGGTATATTATGTTTCTTTAATAAAAAATCCAAAACATTTTGGAACACTTAATTTAATTTATTTAAATAAAATAAATTATTGTTTGGAAAAATCATTATATTTCACTGTTCATCCAATGAACAACTGCTTCTGAATAATCCTAAAAAATAAACTTATGATATTTTTTGATATAATTAAAGGAAAAATTAATCTCATTTTATCAAAAAAATTTATAAATGTGATATAAAATAATTCTAATATGAGTGAAGAAACATGTGAAACCCATTTTTAGAGAAAAAATTGTATTTCTAAAGATTATAATAAATTTTTTCTCATAATTTTTCTAGTAACAATCATTTGAATTATTGATAATATATTTTATTGAATATTGTCACAAAAATCATCAAAATAATTGTTTAATAGTGGTTATCTTAATTTATTAAGGTAACAACACATTATACAATTAAAAAAATGAATGAAAAATATCTCATTTTAACATCAAATGGTTTTATCTTCACTTTGGAAATATTTACAATCATGGTGTGAATGGTTATTCTCTAGTTTATCTATATAAACAATAAATATTCAATATTTTTTATACTCATAACAATATATTAGTATCTTTTAAATAGAACAATTGAAATATAAATAGTTCCCTCTTTTATAGAAAGATTTCCCATTTAAAATTTAACTATAATTAAACCTATATGGTTTATTTATTATCATTCTATATTTAAAAATTATTTCCATGAAATTAATAAATATAATGTGACGAAATTTATAAATATATTTCATAATTAATTCACTCTTTTTCATTCCCCCCATACAAATGGATCGGTTATAGGTATCATATTTTAATAATTATATTTCTATATAATATCATATTTTTTAAACATTGTTTTGCATGAAACACATGGTATCGTATTGATAAACTAAATTTATGGGGTCTTACAATTAGGACATTTTAGGTGGATCGTAAAGTCAAAGTTGTGATAGGCACACTTGAAATTCCTTTAAAAATAGTGAATGTCGTATTTGATTATAGTTCAATACATTATTTCATACCATGAAAGTTTAGTAGAAATATTCAAACACAACCTCAAGACATATAGGTCTAGGTATTGATGAAAATGAAATGTTTTTGAAATCATTTCATCTCAAGTATAGAACTATTTCCAATTATCAATTGTGGGAGTAAAATCCTAATAAAACATGTTATACTCCCTTTAGTATAATTTGATTCTATACTAGAAATGGATTGACTATCTTTATATAGTTCTAGTATCAACATTGAGGATATATAAATTACATTACATATCCATAACCATCCATATATTCTATTCAAGTTTTATGATAATGATGTATAATATATGGAAACTCCGACTCAAAATGGATATTATTTTATTTATAAATAACAATATCTAAAAAAAATTCTCGAGAAAAATGAAAGGATAATCCATAAAGGAATTTACATTGTAAGGTTATATGTAGTTGTATTCCATAAATAGTTTTCTATTCTTCCCCATAATTGAAAGGTTGATTTCTCTGTCAAAATTATAGCCATAGCTCTACCCATATCCAAGAATCCCTGTAGAATTAATCCCATTAGATTAGAGAAAATAAATAATAAATGGATATAGAATTTGTCATGACACCCTCCATACAAGGATACCCCTCCTGGGATGACAATTAATAATGGGGGATAATGATCCCTGAGTCCCTCTTTCAGATGGCCCTGGGTTGGCAACTAGAACTAAAGGTGTAAAAATATCACAATATGGGAGGAATTTCCCTTTATAATAAACAAGATCAAGAGATAGAATAAATCATCTACAAAAATTCTACGGAATGAAATTAAAGAGAGTGATAAAAACCATCCTAAAATGCATGTATAAATTGAACAAACATAATAAAAGTATCCAAACTAAATACCAAAAATTGAAGCTAAGTAGACGTATATAAACTATTTAAAGGTCTAAACTAGTATTGCCCGACATAGTCCACAAAATCCTCTTAGAAACCTGAAATCCATTTTATATACATCGAGTGAGCATACAAGTATAAGTAGTAGGGAAACCAAAGTATCTTGTTCACATGTGAAATAAGTATACTTATTCTCCTGTGAGAAAATAGCAGAACCAAACAATGACTAAGTAGGTATACTAATCAAACCAAACCTCCCCATGGAATTTTAACAAAGTAACACAATTGAATTAATTTAAAATAAAGTAAATCATATTGATGGTAGGGTACACCGAATTACTTTCTCACTGGTATTCCACTCTCTCCCAATGTCATATGTCTTGGTACTCCCATCCCTTCCGTATACAACATCACATCCTGCCTTGACACACCTAGGTCTCACAAAAAATCATGCCCACACACAACTAATTAACACAACACATCATACCCACACACAATTGGGCCTCATAACTCATCACACCCATAGATAATTGGGCCTAACAACAAATCTCATCTCAAAGAAACCAAGGAAAACACAAACCACCTCACCTGCAAACACCTCGACTATCATATCTTTCCTGAATACTCCTAGGCCATTAAAACCATCATATAAAGAACTAACATACCTCTTTCCATCACATCTTATTCCATACCTATCTTACCTAGAAGAGAGAGTGGAAAAGGAAGGTACACATCTATCGGTTCCCCACACAGGATGTCAGCAAAAACACCCCCCCACGTGACAATGTGAGTTTTTGGAACATAGTTCTCAACATGGATGTGGTGCATATATACATCATAAAAATAAACAAATATATGTATAGTATCAATCAATCTATCCCAACCTTTGTTTTCCCAAGAAAATGTCCAACTGACAACACTTTCACCTTTACTTCCACCTCTAAATTCATTTATTAATAACTATAATAGTCATTTTAGAAGGTGAATAGCCCAATTAAATTAAGGTACTTTTACATTTCATCTACATTAAATACCCATTAATTTCATCATTTTATATTAATCCTATTAAATCACACAATAATCCTTTCAGTATTTTATTAACCACCTCCATATCATTAATCAAACCAACCCAAGTCACTCCAAACATTAACAATTATTTATTTACTCCATCACTACCCTAGAAACTATATTGCACGACACACATCAAGAAACATAATAACATTCAATCACATTAATCCATGGTATGAAGATCCAAGGTAAATTAATGCACTTCAGAATAATGACACATCATACCATGACCACTAGATATGGGTTGAATCTTGTTATATGTTATTAATGGAGAAACTCTAGAAAAATTACCCATACAAATCACTGCAATCCCTCTTCATACTCATCCACCCAATTAAATATATTAAAAGAACCAACCATCTACTCACAACCATATTAGCAACTCATTACAACACAATATGTTTTACATCCACAGTGAATAATTCAACGACACCCATCATGACCGCACTCCATATCCACATGTCATCCACTCCCCCCTACATACACAAACTACACCAATTCCTCACATCACATCACCTCACATAACAAGGAAAAAATTTCAAATTTACTATGGAATCCATTAGTTAATTCCACTTGTAAATTTTGGTGGTTAATATAGAAAATATATGATCCTGGTGCATCAATTCATCTACCGAACAAGGAACCACTAGATGAAGAATCATCGGATGAGGAACCACCAAATGAGGAACTGTCGGAAGAAGAACTATCATGATGAGATTTATTTCACCATCAGTGATTCACCTCTAGGAGAGACAATACTAGATGTGGAACCACTGGATGAGGCCCCACTATACAAGGCATCACTAGATGAGTGACCACTATTGAGCCACTACCAATGAGCCACCGCTAGTGAGTGACTGTTGGGGTGAGACACAGCCAGGGAGACACTGCTAGTGTTATGCTGCCTGGGTGACAACACTATAGTGAGGCACTATCGGAAAACATGTAAAATTGGGAATTTGTTAAAGTGTTGAAAAAAGTCACCTTGACATCCTAGTAAACCACAAGCACTATATTTACCACAATTTAATGGACCACAGAGGTCTTATCCACTACAAAATTTGAAGAATGGTTTCATGATTCTAATTGATTCACCATAGGGTTCCACAATCCTATCTTATAATGATGATAATGGTTTACTACCCACCTGTACTTATTATCATGATATTAAAAATATCATGATAAAGAACACTTATCATCTACTATAGTTTGGTGAATTTTTTGACCAACTATGTGAGGATCATTACTTCATTAATATGGGTCTTTGAATAGGATGTCATCAATTAAAGGTGAAAAAGGAGGACATTCCCAATTCATCCTTCCAAAAAAGATATTTAAAATATGATTTCATATTCATGCATTTAGGACTCACCATAAGTGATTTACAACATCTTTATATTAGTTGTGTACTATTTATGTTGTGTGAGAAATATATAATCATTTTCAAATCCACTAACATAGTTAACATGGAAAGGAGTAAATTTTTTCATTAATGCTTAATATGAAGGGATATTCAATGAGTTGAAGAAAAGGTTAATCACTACACCTATACACACAATAAACTAGTGTGGGTAAAGATTTATGATATATAGAGATATATAAAATAAGAACATTGATTTTGTTCTCATAAAAAATAATTAAGTTATAGCATGTGCCTCGATATTGTTGATGGTGCATGATAAAAATTATCCAACACAATATGTGAAGCTATATGTAATAGTTTTTACAGAGGAAATTTAAATACATTATCTATATGAAAAATGTAATGACGTATATACTAATCATAAAACCCTAAACTATAAATTAAAATATAAGAGGATAAACATAAAACAATGATTATGGTTCAATTTGATCATATACTATGAATATTCATTCATTACCATGTTGGAATGGTGGATAAAGTGGTATATTTTCTTATGTAGAATATATCCTTTAACCATATCCAAGTTTTTGATATAAAAGGATCCAATATTCTTTTATATGAAATTAATGGACATGAGAGTGATAAAATGAAGGAAAAAACTACCTTTTTCAAATGATTCCTCATCTATCTATCTTTGATAATACTATATAAGCATAAAATGGATAATATATATCTAAAAAATATAATGTGTATGGTATTATTAAGTGGAAAGTATCATTTATAAACATTGATAAAGATAGAGTTGTATTATTTGGGACAATATTATGTGTACTATTAGATCGAGATATAAAGAAGAAATATTGAATGATGCTCATAGATCAACATTCTCCATCCACATAGGGATCAAAAATATTTATAGATATCCTTAGGAGTAATTTTAGTAGGGAAATATAAATAATTACTTGTTCAATATGTATAAATATTCTTGATATTATAGATGTTTAATGTATAATAGAAATGGTAAAATAAGATGATGAAACCATTAACAATTACAATTAAAATTAGAGAACATGTATATGGATTCTTTCACATATATTTTTAATTTACCTGAAGAAAACAATTCCATAGGATAGTGGTGGATCATCTTAAGAATAATGATCACTTAATGTCCATTCATGAAGACTTCTCACTAAATTAATATTACAAGATACACATCAAAGAAGTGGTGAGGTTTCAAGGAACAGTATAAGTGATTATTCTAATTGGGATCTAATTCTCACCTATAACATCTAGAAAATTATTCAACAAGCCTTCAATATATATTTGAAAATTAGTATAGAATATAAACCTCAAGAAGATTTGATCATTTCTTTATCTGTGGACTTCATAGAAGGTATGGATCAATATCTTCCTCAAATCATATTTTCATACAATAATATATTTCACTAAAGAATTATGATTTATTTATATGAATCAATATATGGGAAGAATTATCAAACTCAAACACATTTGGATGATGTTGGAGAATATTATCTATTAGTAATTAAAATAGTCAAAGAAATGGTAGATAAAATTAAATCAATTCAAAAAAGAATTAGAGCTATATATATTTGAAAGAAGAGTTATGATAAAAATCATCGATGAGACCTAGAGTTATAGGATGAAGATAAAATGTTACATTATAGATATCCATAGAATATAGTCATGTGGTTGGGGAATAAAAGAAAGTTATGTTAAAGATACATTTTACCCTTTGACATTCTTAATCATGTCAGAGGTGTGGTCTATTTAATAGAACATTCACCAAGATTTTCTCAAGAACATGGTGTGTTTAATAAATACCTCTCGGGTAAGTACGTATTATAGCCCTCATATTTATTTAATACGGAGTTTGTTTATTTGTATAATAATAACTATTATACAGAGAATTCATTGAAAATATTTTTCTATTAAGGATTGTTCTATTCAATAAAAAATTCACCTTGTAAGAGTACTTTGGAAAAAATACATGTACAAAAAAGAAACATGGGGACCAAAAGATACAGTAAAATAGAAGTTGTGTCATCTATATTCATCCTTAAGTGTAAAATGAAAATTAGATGATGAAATTTCAAAATGAGGTAATATTTTAATGAAATATACTTTATTATATAAAATTACCACTTTAATATATATAAGGATTAGTATAAATCATCCACATCAAAAAACTGTTAAGAATTTGTTATTTAAAAACAATAAGGACCACTTGAATTATCACTATCATGAAAAAAACTATAATAAAATAAAGAAAACAATGGTAATAAAATCAAAAATTTTAAAATGAATAATATATAAACTTGAGAGAAATTGTAGATTATGATGAATTCTGAATATAATATGTATTTATAGTAATTAAAAAACTAATATAAACATTGTAAATATGACATATATAATAGTAACATGACTATTAGAATAATAATTTGATCATTTGAAAAGAAAAATGATCATGAGATGAGAAAAATAAGGTTTGAGTATAAAATGAAATAAAAATATAATAAATTTATATCATAAAATAAAGAATTTAAATTTATAAATATGATAAATTAAATATTTTAAAAAAATAATGCATAATTGTGTTTATTTGGGAAAACAGTTTTTTTAATTTAAATCATGTTTAATGTTAAAATTAAAAAAATAAAATAGAAATTTATTTTTAAAAAATGGTTTTATAAGACAATAATTATATATAAAAATTGTAATACACCTTTATAAAATCAATAAAAAAAATTTATGGGTTGGGAAATTTCTCAAGTATCATATTTTTTGTATTTTTGAATAAATGCAAGTTTAATTTAAGAATTAAATAGAAAATTATATAAAACTATTTTTATATAATGGTTGACATTTTTGTTATCATTATGTAAATTTTTGATAAGAGTGAAGCAGTATTATTTTTCATAAATTGTAAAATACATGGGTGAATATTTAAATATGATATAGGCAACTTATACATACTGTATTTTATAATAGTATAAAAGAATGTATTTTTTGGGTCAGTTATATAAATATTTTAATTTTATATATATTATTAGGTCATAATGCTTCTATTATTGAATCCAAAGAATGATCACTATTTATAAATTTAATATTTTTTTCTAAAATATTATCCAAAAACTTCTCTAACATCCTCTTAAAAATACCCCCACACTTCCCCTCACATAGTAATATTATTTTATTCTTTAAAATCTACAAAAAATCCTCAACAACTCTCTTAATAAAATTCTATATTATTTTTTATGATCATAATACCATCCATAGATTGTCGTGGTCAATTTAGAAAAGGAGCCACACTGAAGTATATAGTAAGAACTTCAATTAATTCTTCTTTCCTTTTTATTCTTTAATTTCTTCTTATTACACTTTATAAATATAAAAAAGTATCCATTAAAAAATTTTACTTTAAAACGTTAATATGGATATTAAAACTATAAAATTGTATAATAGTGGTTTTTAAAGACAATAATTTGTTCATGGCCAATATGGAAACCTATAAGGATGTTGTTTTAAAAAAATCATTTTCTTCATGTTTGTTTATATTAATTAATTTTTTTCATAAAAATGAATTTTATAAAGATATTATACAATGATTCATATACTTAAATTGTCAAATAAAAATAAAATTAAATAAAAAAATTAAGTTCATTGTTCTAGGTAAAACTACCAAAATGAAAAAACTATTGAACAATAAAATTTATACTATGTAAACCAATCTCATATCGGAGAAACGTTTGAAAATTAAAAAAAATGAAATTCTACAATGACATGAACAATGTATCCTCACACTTAAATATTTAATGAAATTTTTTACAAGAATTCTCAACATTATAGATAAATTGATGTAGCCTTAGAACCATGAAACAAAAAATATTCATGCCATTGATCATAGACACAATTTTTAGAATAAAATTATTATAAAATTTGAAAACTAATGGTTTGTATTGAATTTAAATTTCTTCAATCACTAGAATAATTAATTATGGAAAACTATACTTTTAATTATGTTTAAAATACCCGTAATAGAATTTATGAAGACTTTGTGAACTGAAATAATCCACATAAATTTGGAATATAAGGTCATGAGATATTTGATGTTGGTTATATAATCTTATAAGTTATTTATTGACTTGGAATCTAGCGACAGAATGAAATAAAAATGAAAAATTTCATATGTGAGTGATATATATAATAAACCACTAAAAATTATCTAAGCAATATTTCATAAATGATATATCATATATTATTTGAGTTTTATAAATTATTTGAAAATAGAATACCCCCCACCATATGTAATATCATCTATGACAATACTCATTATATTTTGGAAGAGAATTATGGTATTTAATAAATTATTGGGATTTTCATATGGTTTTGAAAGCTAAAAATGACAAAGGAATAAGGGATGTTGTATACTTAAGATATATAGAGGTTGATGAAGAGAATAAAATGAAAAATTCTAAGTTGTCATGTAATATATAAGATCCATTGGAACGAAAACATAATCTATTTAGTGGAGTTTCCTTGGATTCATAATATTTTTCATAATATGCAATATCTTATAGTGGCTGGTATATATATAATTTAGATGGTGATAGTGAAATTTTTCAAGGAAGGGACATTACCCTTTGTTCAAAATGGACTTCAAAGATATTCCAAAAGAGTCACCAAGGAAATTCCATAAGTTCCATAAAGACTATTCTATAAGGTAGAATTAGAATATGGAAAATGAAAAATGCATGATTTGGTAAGATTCACTAGAGATATCATATGAATAAATACATTTATATATTTAGAATTACTGAAGTCAAGAAGAATCCTCTAAATATACATAACATATAATGGGTGGTGTGTGAGAATTTTTTATTTGAAATGTATGGATTTTTCCTTTTATGAGTTTGAGGAGAAAAGTTTTCTCTACTATGAAATGACGTCCAAGACACAAAGGGTTTTCATAAATGTTTCAAGGGTTCAATTTATTTATTTACCTCTATACCATAGATAGTATTCATGTTGTAACATGTTTGCTAAGATTATACATGGATATGAGGATGTTGTTGTTTCATATACCATTACATGGCTTGGTAAAATAAATAGGAGGACCAAAATGTAATATAATTTGTTTACTATGTAGGGTGTGTTTTTTTATAATTATAGAAGATAATTTTCTAAGGATATATGGTTTTTTAAATGAAGCTGTTGACCACACCATGAAAGGACATACTTTTTTGAAAATATGTTTTATTTCTTTATGATATTTAGGGGAATTAGAAAGGAAAATATTTCGCATATTTCACATATATAGTCATTGAATATGACTATTTTTTTGTATTTTGTATGAATTAGTGCTTTATAGGGGATATTCTAAGATGCGAATGAGTTACTATCCCAACGTTTGTAAATTTCAATTAGAATTTAAAATATTAAAAGTAGTTTTGAGATTATATGTGGTTTGATTTGGATTTAAATGCATATTATTACTATATTAATCCATACAGTATATTAAGAATTATCTTAGAAAATTAGAATATGATAGTCAATATAAACACTCTAATCAAGGGAATAAATGCACTGTAAATTTAATAAAATTTATTAAATTAGTTCTAGAAAAAATAATTGTAAAATTAATGATATAATCTATATGATAAAGATAAACATTAATATTATAAAAATAGTATACAATTACTGAAAAATATCATGCTTAAAAAAGAGAGCCACATGATAATTTCAATGATTATATCTATTTTTTGAAGGTTAAAGTCTCGAAGTGTGAAGGAGTTCCATTATAAGATATGGTTAAAGAGGAAATGGTATAATCAGATAATTATTATTTTGAATTATCCAAATATTGTTCAGTATATATTTTTATTGTGATATTATAGAATAATAAGACCCAACCATCACATAAAGATGTTAATTTATTCTAATATTGAAGGAGAGCATAACTATGTTCGAGTAATATAAAATATGGTATAATGATGTAAGAAAACTATCATTCGAAAGAGAGGTCGTACACCAAGTCAATAAACTTTTACAGAGACCATCATTCCTATAATCTAATTGTTTTCTTTATTAATGTATTGAATTTAGAAGAAGAAGAGGGATTCGCCTTTGATAATTATTCAGAATTTCAAAAACCTTTTAAGGGACGTTCTCCTTGAAATAAAATTACCATGACTTAAAAATATGAATACACCTAAGAGACATAGATATTTTGCATTTTCCTTTCTAACATAAGAATAAGGTATATACCACCTCACAGAAAAAAATAAAAGAAGTTTAAATTTATTGTTCATCATGACTCATACCCCCCAGATTGATTCAGTTTAGCCTAGTATCAATTTGTGGTATCAAAGAAAAAATGCTTTGATTTTACATTCATCTCGATATTTGTTTTTAGATTTTTTAACTCATTAAATCAATAATAAATACACCATTTTTTAACATTGATGGTTGGAAAAAATGACAATTCTTTCATAGTATTGTGGCAAAGAGGTCATAAAGTATATAATTTTACATTCTAATTGGTAAAGTACAATTAGTATAGATTCTATGAAAAATGGGATATTTACTAAATTCTTTTCTAATGAGGTTATAACACCGTACTGCCCTAGAACATACATCACTACCTAAGATAATGATCATTACTGTACCTTTTGAACATTTCCTCCTATGCTAAAGGTTCCCAAATATCAGTAAGGGTCTAGGGTAGTATTTTTGGGTGACTATACCCCCCAATATTAGACTCTAAAATGACTATAAAATAAAAAAACTCAACCATCAATAAAAATATTCATCAGAGTATGGAAATAAAATAAATAAAAAGAAAATATAACAATGAATAAAATTCTAACATAGAGGAACACAAGAATAATATCATAATGGGCTGATCTCATTTGCAAGGTAAATATAAAATAAAATACAAAGGATACTCAGATACATCTATGAGCCTCCCATCATCCTTGCCAATTAAACTCAATTGAGTTATCCAACTCAATGAACCAATCTAAGGTATCATCCCAACCTATATATATAAACTATATAAAATGGTCTTGGGATCCCAAGTTCCATGTCATACCATGAAGTATGTGAGTACATAATTCTGTATAGAACCACCAAGGTAGTATTTTATTATACCATTAATTTTAGTGATATTTGAATGTGAAATGCTCAGAATAAAGGAATAAATATTTACCAAATTAAACAAAACCCATCCACAATACCTGCTTCATCTAGATCTAGAGCACCTTTGATCATATCATGATGACTTTGATAACTATTATCTCAACCACCACAAGGAAATATATATATATATATATATATCATAGGAAAATACCAACAACCATTTTATGTTCATAGGTATGTGGCTCTAATCGACCACACCACATTAATCCAGTGTTAGTGTGTCTCTTATAATGATAATTAAATCAAGGAAGCCTCTATCTATAATTTGGGGACCCCACACTCTTTATTTAATGATGATGAGTATTAGACCCTAGGTAATCACCAAGAATATCTCATCCTCGACCCCTCTGGATGAACCCCACAATAACATCTGGTCATTCTTAGTGTTAGGTAAATGTCTAATCCCTAGGAGGGGAGGCCCTATGAAATCATATATTTCTAGACTTGATTGTTTTTTGGGAGACCTTTTCAATTGAATGGAATAACCTCATGGTCTATGTAGTTAGTCACCCATAAATCTATATTTCATAATTCTTTAGTTGAACCATCATGGGTGCATCCACTAAATCATAGATGTGATTTAGGAATCTATAAAGGATAGAATCCCTCATGATGTCCAACATCCATGCATGGGGATATATTCCCATTTGATACCTAATATATCCATTTTAATTTTATATGTTCTATTAATTTTCAATGGCCTAAAGTTACCTCCATTTTAATAATATGCTCCCTGTGTATTTGAAATGGTATCATAAGGTCTGAGGATTCCTGAGAAATATCAGGCATTCTAGTAAAGAATCACTCACCCGTTGTAATACTAGATCCTAGGAACTAGATCTATGAATCCATGATTTCATAAAACATACTCTCGCTAGATACTAGTTAGAATATGCATCTACCCATAATAAATCATAATACCAAGTCCTAGACGTATCATGTATCCCAAGGTCTCAAACATCCCAACATGGGATTCATAAATGAACTAAGAAACCAAAATAGTGAAAATACCAATGAAAAATTCCTTGTAATCATATGAAATCACATATCCCATCCATAAATAAAGAATATTAAAACACATCAAGGGTTAAATGAATTCTTATTCATATCTTCTTTATCTCGGCCTCATTGAGCGTCCACAATAGTTTGGGTTTCAGGTTGACACCCATAAACATCTCATTACAAATTCAGGTGAACCTTCTTATGGTCCCCTAGCTCATAATTTTAGTGGAGGAATCCTAAATGGGATTCTTAAAATTAAATAGGTTATGGGTCCACAATCGATGTTAATAGGATGTCACATCCCCTAGTTTAAAATTAAATAAGTCATGGACCCACTAAAAATACTAGAATATGCCACATTTTAACCATCTAATGATATGGAGAATAATATATATTTGGGTATAAGGTCATTCAGGTTCGGCTCTCTCAGCCAACCCATCATTATGCTATGATCCCTTAGACCATCTAGTACCTACTTATCACCTTCATCCACAAGTAGTTTCCCAGGTCTCCATCACAAGGGCATATAACTAAATATCACTTCAGTATATTTAATTTCACCCTTATCTTGGGGCTTCAACATTAATGGTAAATAAACAATATATCCATCAACCACCAATGTCAAAGGCATAAGTCTAGTGAAAAAGGCCAATTGTGGCCTCAGTATTTTTTTTCTATTCAAAACGTATCAATTTAATAAATCAATTAATTAATTAGTTAAAAAATTAAATTAAATTTTCCAAAATCATAGGTTATGTGAATCCATAATCCATGAATCATAAATAAAATGAAATAGATAACTAAAGCTAGTATGAGGACCACCTATAATGATTTGAATCCAATTTCCCTTCTAAAGTAGTCTGATGGCTTCTGCCCAATCTCTCCCAGATCCATCTAGTTGTTACCCATCCTTATAATGCACTAAATCACACTAAACATCCCATATTAATTAATTTTAACAATTTTAATTAATTTAAAAACATAATTTAAATAATTAATACTAGCTGCAAATACACTAGAAAGTCTCATTGCCCCATAATTGAGTCCAAGCACCCACATGAGGTCCTTTACGGACCCCTGATATGAACCTATTACAAATACCTAAAAAATTCCACCATCTCCATCATTAAATTAAATTAATTTTACGTAAAACCCTATTAACAAAACTATGTTTTTACATACCTTCATAACAAAATTTACTGTAAGGGGAAATTGTCTCAGGAAACACCTTTGCTAAGAAAAACTAAATCCCATCTCTAATGGTCAATTCCACCATGATTCAAGGGAATAATAATTGAAAACTAATTAAGTATAAAAAAAATAAAATATAGTTTATTGGATGGTTAATAATGGTCGATGGAACAAAATTCATAACATGAATAGATGAGAAAAACCCCTTCTGAACACCCCCTTGAATGGGAAAAAAGAAGAAATGAGTGGGATGGGGCTCTTGGACATGTGAGGGAATGAAAAGGGAGAAGGGTGTCAGACTACATAAAAATAAATAGGTTAACAAGTAATTTTTTTTCCTTTTAACCCAATCAATAAGAAAATATTAGGCCAATAGCTAGCAGGTAGTGGTACCAAGGTCACTGCATTTCCCATTGGATAGCCGATGGGATGATATCAGCTAGTCAGTCACTGAAAAATAAAACCTAGATAGCTCATATTTATTCCATAGCCCTATAGTTATTCCAAACCTTCATCCAAACACTATTCCTTTTCCCAAATACCTGCATTAAATGTTCCAACATTCTGAATTCGTGTCAAAATCCCGGTTCAAAATCTGGTACATCCAAAAATTCAAAAATTAAAATTTCTTTAGGATTTTTAAAATCATGCAGATGATGGTTCTTATAATATTCCCACCATAGAACATAATTCCAATTTTAATTCTCATCGATCATTATGTAATTATTTTTATCCTTCTCAGATCACCAACTCTCATTCAAATGGCCACGTTCTATTCCTGGATGCTAAATGAACTTTTGTAGTAAAAACATAATCATAATGTTATTAAAACTATAAAGATCATTACAATTCTCATATTTATTATCTAATCACTATAAAAGTTCTTAATTGATCCCATATATCTCCAAACACCCATGTGTTTTCATTCAACTGATCATACAAACAATGGTGATCTATACTATAAGACTTAGCTCAAGAGGCTTCTTCTGATCCTATAGGCCTCTTTCTATCATAATTTCTTAAAAAACTATCTTGTAATTCTTAAATTCTTATGATATGGTTAATAATACCTACACTCAAACAAAAGTATAAACACGGGTTTAATTCCACCACAAATCCTCATTTTTGATTTCTAATCAAAAAATAGATGTTCCTCAATCATCCAACCATAACACAAGCATGTTGTTTATTCCACAAAAAAATATGGAAAAAGATTAAACAATATTTTCATATCAAAAAATACACAGAAAAAAAAGATTTTTATATCACCATACAAAATTACATGCCAAAACATTGGTCTAACCACTCCTGGTTGACCTATCTTGAAAGCGCTGGACCTCCCCCATAAAAACCTTTCCAAAATACCTGATCCAAATGTCCCTACTCTTAAAGGCACCACTTAATCATTTAAATATGATCAGTAAAGAACAATCCTAACTATCTATAAATTTCCTTGGATGAAACATTAATTTTATAACATGATCCATTATGCTCTATCATACTATGAGTATTGACCCACCTCTAATTAAACACATCTAGGTCATATGAATCTTCGTAATCCCGAATTAGATGCTCATAATCCATATAATATATCACCCAAATTCACCTCAAACATTATTTAGGGAATATAGATGGAATCATATGAATTCACCCACTGGTATCACAATTCCATAACGACCATCCAATAACCAGTCTCAAGAATCCATGACACCTTGTGCATGAGGGTCATATCACCATAACCTAATTGATGCTCCCCACCATAGAAATAAACTTTTAATCACATATCTAGATCAAAATATTGATCCCAAAAGTCCATACCTTAAATATTTATGAAAACGATGATTGGACATGGTTTAATCATTCATTCTTGAGAACTTATAGGAAACAAAAAATTATTTCCCATTCCTAATACATAGAAACATTATCCATTGAAACATCAAAAATCAAATTCCATTAGAGGGTATCACACTTAAATAGACTATGGTCCTCTCTCAACCATATGGATTCACTTATAACACTTCTCAAGAACAAACTTATTGGTTTTATCCAAGGTTATATTCTTATCACCCATCCGGAGCCACACTAATCTACTATCAATCTATAATAATATTCCTTCTTGATGATATCTGAAATGGTCTATATTGAGGTTACTATTCCCAAAAAAATTAAATAAATCTCTATTTTCCCTCATCTGACCCAAAAATCATCATTATTTCAATTTAAATATGTTATATATTACTTTAGTCTCATATTGACATGACGGGTGTACACTTCTATGCCTCCAAATCTAAAATCCAATCAGCATTGTGCACCTCTCATGAGCATTCCACCTGGATCTTAACAAAATATAACAAGAGTAAGTTCATGTACCACCTTGTCACGTAAAATATATCACGCTCCCATGAGTAGCATCATATTTAATGAAGGCCCAAGTTCCTAAACCATTGACCATACTTCAGGGAATGTCAATTTTATCTATCCTCAGAACCCTCAGTGCTTCTCTTTAAAACTAGACACTTTACTTGTTCCATGATTAATCATATCATTATCCTCCATATAGTGGTGTTTCAAATCATGAGTTTCTACCTACTTCCTCACCACAATTATAAAGTGTATCAAAACCACATAGGTTTCGAAACTCGACTGATCTTTCCCTTGATTTTCCACCTCAATTACAAATCACCTTATGTTCTTAACATAAAAAAAATATTAAGAATTTTTCATTTCCTTCCTTAAACCATTATCAATGGTTTTTTCTCATACTGGGTACCCATGTGCCCTATCCATGTAATATAAACTGGTCCCGCCCTCACCCATACATTTATCATTAAAGAATCTGAATGCCTTGGAGACACGTAATAGCTCCTTCCATGAATCGATTATGAAATCTAAAAAATTTAACCAGAATCAAAAGTCTATAGAAACTCATAATCATCAACTAACCCCTCTTGTAGGTTTCCCTCTCAAATATTATCTGAAAACGAAATCTTAGCTTATTCATATGGATTTGGATCTCAAAAACATGAGTCTCTCCTAAAAAATCCATTGATGACATTTCATGGAATCTAACATTCCAACTACACATTATAGGGTCTCTAATACACATTGATCAGACACCTATTTCTGATTCATTATCCTATTGGGGAGCTCAATCACACTGAACATTCATACAAAATACTACCACCTCAAGAATCATAATATCATTGGTGATCATTGGCATAACCAATATCATCATCCAAGATGATCTATATTTATAAAACCCTAGCCACTATCTCAGTAAAGTTGAGTTAGATTCCATGATATATGAGATAACACCATATATGTTATTACTGAAACATTAATTAGCTAAACTGGAATACCAATGAACCATAAATGGTTTTCCAGAAAGGAATAACATGTCTTACTGAAACACTAGTGTCACGAAACCCCCAATGCACATGGTTCTATACCACCATTATCAAGCATCTCACCATAGTTCCATTTGACCTACTATTAGTTATAATCAAATACATGTAGGCCTAAATGAATATAATTCCAAAAGTACTTATATAGGGAGACATAGGGTGAGTATTTTTTGAAACATTAAATATTTTAACCTCACATCAATAACACAAACCTGACACTAACAATTCTATATGTCATATGAGTTCCTATGTGATGAGAATAATCCATGTAGATTCCTCTTCCCTCAATGGTCCAATATATATAATCTAATAAATCATAAACTTTAAACATCATGTATTCCACATGAGTTGAAATAAATGAACTAGAATAATGCAAATCCAAATCATCAATCACATACCTACTAGCATGTACTTCCTACTAGAAATGGGGTTCATGATGCACCAAAACAACATCCATCACAATCCCTAACATTCTTCTATCTCATGGATACCATATCCCCAACTATAAGGCAAAAGAAAAATTTCCTATGATTCCATTTTTCGATGCACTGCGACCCAAAACCACTGATTAGTTCTCAGACTAGGGATTTATTCTACACCTCATGAACATCTCCCTATATACTAGAGAATTCTTACTAGAATAAGGGGTGTAGGTTAGTATCATCAGGATTCTATAACCTTTATATCATAGTGTTAAATAACAATAACAGAAACAAAGAAGGAATAAATAAATATAACATGTTGTAATAAATAAAATTCTATCATAGAGGTATAAAATATAGATTGACCATAGGTTCAATAATATATACAAGGTAAACAAAAAAACTAAAATACACAAGAGTCACTGCACAATATATTAGTCGCCACTCATTCCAATCACCTGACCATAATTGAGTTATCCCACTCAGTTATATATCCATGGGCATCAACACAACTTGTACATATTAACAAGTAATTATGATTAGGTATCCAAGTTCTATGACATCATGACTAGGGTGTGAGAACATAAATAAATAGGGCGCCGCCAACACAGTCCTCTACAATATTATCAAATGGATTGATATGCCCCACTAATATGCTCAGAATAAATAAATAACTGCTGAATAAAATAAATAAAACCCATTCACAATACCATCCCCATACATAGAAGGAATTTCTCTAGGCCCATTGTGATTAATGTACCAACCAGTATCTCAACCACCCCAAGGGAGTATATATATAACTCAATACAAGCCCAATTTTTATCATTGATCCTCAGCTCCATGACCCCGATTTACTATACGTACTTCACCTAGTTTAGGGTGTCTCTAAGAAAGGGAATCACCTCAAGGAATCATCTATTTACACTATATGGATTCCACACCCACTCTTTATCATGATGAGTAAGGACCTAGGAAATCATTAGACACCCCTCATCCTTAATCCCTTGAGATGAACCCACTTTAATACTAGGGAATTATTTTGTGTCAAGATGACATATGATTCCTATAAGGATGAGTTGCTATAAAATTTTATACATCCAGGTGTTCCTAAAACCTAGGAGACCCAAGAAATTAAATGGAATTCCATCATGGTTCTTATGGTCACTCACCTGAGTTTTCACATATCATGTATCCTTAATCAAACCATCACTATTATGTCCACCCAATACTAGGGGTTATCTTAGGAATTAGTCAAGGGGATCCAAGAGTATACCTTTGTATTTACAACACTCACTTCATGGTTATATGCTCATCAGAAATATTATACACCAATTTGAATTCACAAGGATACAAACACTCTCAATGGTCTAAAGGTGCATTGTTTTGAATTTGAAGATCCATTGGAATTCTCAATTGGTCTCAAAATATATAAGGAATCTTAAGAAATATCTTTAATTCCTGTACACGTTCAATCAATGGATCTAATGCTTGATCGTGGTAAATACCACTACAAATTCATGAATGCATAAAAAATACTCACATTAAATGCTAGTAAGACTAAAAATCCACCCTAAGTAAACCACGAGACCAGATCCCAGATAATCCATGTATTCATGGGTCTCATCCATCTCAATAGGTGATTCCCATGCATCCCAAGATATCATAATAGTGTTAGTACTAATAAAAAATTCCCAAGTGTCTTGTGCAACCACATATTCCATCAATATTTAAATAAAGTAAAACCATATCAAGGGGTAGAAAAACACATACACCCATCACCATCATATCATCCCTATCTGTATTACATGTGAGTTTAGGTTCTAGGGTGACACCTACAACAAACTCTACCCAAATTCATGTGCTCTCACTCAGGGTTTCCTAGGTCATATCTTGAGTGGAGGAATCCCACTTGGGATCATCGATCCCTATCTTGGTTTTGGGTTAACACCTAACACTCATTAGATTTCATATTTCTTAGTTTCAAAGTAAACATTTCATGGAACCACGATCCATACTAGAGTTTTCCACATTGGAAATATCTAAAGAGATTGAATACAACCAATCATAGGGTACAAGATCATTCAAAATCATTCATCTCACCCCATCAATCATCATTTCATGATACCCTATGGTCGTATAGTACCCAATTGTCAAGGATAATATGTTTTGTGGTATTTTTTTCTAAGATGAATCTTTTTTTTCATGAAAAATTGATTTATATTGTATTATATATTTTTTATAATATAAATAAAATTTTATTCTGGAGATTTTTTTATAAAGTTGAATGGACAATCATGTATGAGGTGAATGGACTAAATTGATCCAAAATATTCCAAATAGGCTGAGGAAATTAGACTTATATAAATGAATAGATTATTTATTGTTTTATAAAAGAGTGGTTTTCAGAAAAGTAATTTAGGTAATTCTTTGATGATCTTCAATGTAACCAAATATCACGATTGTTCCAAGGAACTCAAGATTCTAGCCTTACTTGGTCAGAGGAAGATGTTTTTGGTAGTGGATTCAAAAGAATGTTTTTACAAATACTAATAGAAAAAATTTTACATAGGTCATGTTGATAAATATTTTGGAAGTTTTGGATGTGGATGTGATGGATGAGAAAAATTTATTAGTCTATCAAACAAACATTGAAAATTCTATTAGATGGATTTTTATGAATCCAACTAGATAAATGATATTTTTAATATGATCAATAATGGATGTTTTGTAGAAGATATGGATATAAGAAATCCATATAAAAATTAATGATTTCATCATATGGATGTTTTCTTGGGAATTCATCAGATGATGATTTCTTCATAAAGCAATGGATAGAGTTTTATGAGTTCATTTATAATAAGCTTAATCTATCATAAGTATCAATGTAAATTCATTAGAGAGATTCGTCATAAAAAGTTACTAAAGGTTATTTAGATAGAGTATTTCATGCTATAGATCATAGGTTTCCTACTAAATTCATTGGACATCATCTTCCTAAAAAATTTCATAAAATAGAATATGACTTGATAAAGTATAACCTTACAAGGTTACCGAGTAGAGAAGTTTATATGAAGTGGAACTGAATTATATTTTGATAATATTTACAAAATATTTTGTGAATATATTGAACTAGGTGAAATTGAGTTGGTTGTTTAATTATTTAATAATCATTGAGGGAATATAATTATTCAATCTAAATTATTAAGAAGATTGAAGAGTTTTTTGACACTGTATTTTAAAAAAATTATTATTAAGATTTAACAACTCCTGTGTTTTATGAAATATTAAGGAATATAAAACCTAAAAAGTTTGAGTGATATATTCAAATTTTGAGAAGTAACATTGAATATTAATTATATTCTACTCCCTACATTTTTCAATAATCTATGCCTATACAAAAGGGGATGAGGTTTACCGATAGTTTTTGTTAATACCATGTATTTTTTTAAAGAATATAGGTGTTGAACATTTTTTAAAGAAACATACATAGTTTAATTAGAAGGAATAATGCCCATAAAGTCTTATTATAAATAGATACAAGATAGATATAGTGAATAGATGATTGAATAAATAATTATTTATTTGAAATAAGTTAAAGTTGTATTGAATAGTGTTTTTTTATCAGTTGGTATTATTCAAAAGATCTACCAAAAAGAGTGTATCTGACAAAGGTATTAGACTATGTGTATCAAATTGAGATACCTAACAGAAATGTTCATATAGAAAATATTTTAAATAATTCCTTACTCACTATTGTGAAACAAAATTAAGAGGATGAAGAAGAACGTGAAAGAAATAAATTGTGAAGAATGTTAGAAGCTCAGTAACAATATAATAAATAATATTGGGGATAATTCTCATTATTTTTTCAAAATATTATTATGTGATATTATTATTGTGAAAATATCATGCATTGTCTAAGGAATATAGCGTTATGTAAGTGTAGGATACTCCCTTCTTATTGTTATTAACAAATGGATTTTTTTCATTTCTTGTGTGATTACTTTAAAATCATGCCAAGGAATAGATACTCTTATTGGTTATTGAACCTTTTAAATACCTATTTTCATATAGTAGTTCTTTTATGGTTTTCTAGAAGTGTATTTTATTCACCCCCTCCCCTACACAGTGATCGCATAGATCCGGATTAGTCCTTTAAATTGGTATTAGATACAAGTTTTATTTATTATATACTAGTTGGATTTTTAATATAAAGAATTTTTTTATATAATTTCATAACTCAGTGAACTATAAGGGGATTATTTTATTTGATGAAAGTAACTGTAATATCTAGAAGAACATAATATTACCCTATTATATATCTATTATATATAAATATCCTAAAGTTGTGACAAATATTTTACTACCTCATGCTATGTTTTCCCCTTAATAGGTAATAATATGAATAATTTTGGGGATGATGGGATATTTGGGAATGATATAATTTCCTCACTATATAAAAGTAAATATTTAAGGGTTAAATGTATTAGAATAGATAAAAAGATTTTATGTTTTTTAAATAATAAATATAATGAAAATATTTATCTAAAGAAAAAAATGTTATATATCCTGAGATTTACGTATAATGTTCTATAAATTAATGAGGATGAATCTTTTGGTATCTTATTGATAAGAGTTGATGACATTATAAGAACTATTAGATTTTTTTATGAATGGTAGCAAGATTCATTTGTTTTAGAATAGATTATAAGAAATATTTTAAATAAATTCAACTCCAAGGTGTCATATTTATAAGATATATATCCTAAAACATTATATCTAGATGATCTATATAGAATAATATTCACATGAAAAATGAAAATAGAATAGGTTTTCAAGAATAAAGAAAAAGTTGATCAGGAAATTTCTTTCAAAGATGTTAAGTAAAAAAGATGATTAAGAATGTTACGAAGGAATAATTTAGTGAATCAAATTCTAAATAAGTGGTTACCAAAAATATGATTAATTCATGATATTTTTTTTAAAAGGTAAAAAATCCATATTAATTTATAACAGAATGTTACTGATGGAGTGTTTTAGCATCAGTGACATTAGACAATTTGCTGAAAATTTTCCAAGATTAAAGAAAGATTATGATATTGAGGATAAAAATACAAAGTCACTGAGATCTGCAAAAAATAAGGGACAAATATTAATATTCTATAAAATATCAAAGGAAAAGAAGTTCTATAAATAAAAAATGATCCTTTTTTTCTACGTGTGAGGAAAAGTATAATAGTGAAGAGAAAACTAGAAACTCCAATGGTGATGGTATTGATAAATTACTTATTTCAAAATTTAATGGTTATAATATTTCTATTGATGGAATCATAAAATCTAAAGGATAATATGAAGAAACCCAAATTTGTTTTATGATTGAAATAGATTTCAAATAATGTCCTTGAAATATACCTAGACATGAAAAGTAGAATAAGAAGTTAAAGAAATTATATCACTTAGAAAACAATAATGAATTGGTTACTAAAAGTAAAACCATGTTTCTAAAATATATTCATAATCTAAAGAAGTTACATAATGAAAAGGAAAATATAGATTAGGAATATTCTATAAACATTACACAATTGTGAGTTTTAAATCAAGAATTAATTCCATTACATTGGAGGATCTTAATTGTTTATATTATTATAATATTATTCCATAAAACATCCACAAATAAATATTATACAAAACATTATATACATTTACTTAGTATTAATTTTTCCGAAAAAACAAAACATTTAAGATATAAAAAGTTCTCTTTTCATAACACGTCATCACAATTTTCAACATAAACTCATTATTTTACCTAATCATCCTTAAAACCTTAATAAAAACCATTTTAAAATGTGGAATAATAATTATAATCTTATTAAGGGACTTAAAAAACAAACATATTATCTTGTGAATATTTATTGAAAATTTACTTTTTAAAAATAGAACTTTTTTTAAAAATAAACATTTTCTAACCCATGAATTCAAATTCCCAAATATTTTCATAAAAAAATTCATAAGAAATTTTTATGGAAAAATAACACCCATAACGGTTTCTTTAAAATTAGGAAAATTTCATGAATTTTTTTTAGAATGTCATAATTTTCACACTTAAGAAGTAGAAAAAAAATTTGTATTATCAAAAGCTCATTAACCTAACTTATAAATACATTTCATTTACATAAAAATATATAAATAATAAATAATTCATTTAGTAATAATTATGAATCATTCTAATATCACCCTTAAAAATGGAATAAACTTCATGATTACAAATTTAATGAAATTGATGGTTACAAAAGGAATAACATTCCTGATCAACTTGCAACTTATATATCACCCAATTCATTGGTAGGATATCACAGAACCACGTGTAATTGTTTTATAATGGGACAACCCATTATCATGAACAATTCCTAAGAACCATAACATAATATTAAAACATAAAATATTTTTTTAAAAAATTTACACTCATCAAAATATTGTTTTCACCCATAAGAAAAAATTTCTAGAAAACGAAATATCTATTAAATTTAAAACACTTATTGAAAATACATAGAATAATGGAAAATATAATTTTTATTTAAATATAAAATAAAATATTTCAAATTAATTCATTCATAAAATAAAAATTATATTTGTGGGAAAAAATCAGTGATGTCGTATATGTTAAAATAGAACATTACATTTTGTATTTTTGTCAAACATTATATATAAAAAATACATAAAAATATTCTTCTTGATACCCTTTTAATGAAAAATAAAAAGTGACATAAAATCTTCTTTATAATTCATTATTTTCTATATAAATAAATCAAAAAAATTATTTTAGTAATATTATCATTTAAAAGAAATATATAGAAAATAAATCTGTACAATATTTAAAAAGTGGTTTTTAAAATAAATTGTCCCTTACATCGTGTCAAACTCATCATGTATGTTTCGTATCTATATGAATAAAAAATTATGTTTATTATTTACTTTTCTAAAAAAAAATCTTTATTATTATTCATTTTACCAGGATATAATTTATTACATAATAAATTAAGTTCATATCAGATGTTTTGACTATATTTGGCTCATATATCCAAAATGAATTTAGTTGGTTGATTATGGCCAAATGGGTCATAATTTTATCATATATAGAATAATAATAAATATATAATTATCATTTAAATATATATAAAATTATTTTCAAAAAACCATTAAATATTATTATGAAAGATGAACTACCATATAATCCTGAAGATGGTAGGCTCTACCAACGCATGAGAAACATTTACATTTTTGAATGATCATTATGATAACAATTTATGTGTTATTTTATCATTAAATAAATTTAATTATATCATTAATATAATATTATAACATTAAATAAACTTATATATATCATCCATATGATGTAGTGATGAAAAACGAATATCATCACTTCATGTAGGTGGTTCTCCACATGTACGCAGGAATGATGTTATCATTTTTTTCAATAAAATGAAAGGGGAGAAGGTAGATGACATATTATATTTTACTAATGGTAAAAATTTAATTAAAATAATATATATAAATTAAATAAATCAATATATCCAGTCATGATAGGTGGTGATGGAAAATGAATTACATCATTTTATAAATCGATTGTCCACCATACACATGAACGACTATTTCAATTTTCATTTGATGAAAGAATGAGACTGATATAGGTTATTCCAATAAAATAATAAAAAATTAGTATATTTTATATACTTTTTTATTATATCATAATGTTTCAATAAGGTTTAAATGGGTTGGAAGAGGAAATAAAACTAAAACATTTAGTTACAAGTTATACCACTTCTTTAGAAAATATCCTTTTCTTAACTCCTTAATCCTTATAAGGTTGGTCTTATACCTAAATAAATACCACTATAGTGAGAGGAGTGATTTTAGGAAGGTATTTTTGTAGGTCATGCATGAATAAAAGTATTTGGAATGGTTAATAAAAGAGGAGAGGAGGTTCCCATTTAGAAGAGATGGTAGGGGCACACTTAGAATTACATGAAGTATTAAATTAATATGAATTAATTTTCTTAAAAAAATTAATCCAAAATGAAATATTATGAGGTTTAAATTAATATGAGATTAATTAATCAAATAAAATAAAATTTATTAATTTTTAGATTGTGGTTTTATCCATACTGTTTTTAACCCCTGCTAACCCTTTTAACACTTACCATGTTATCGAAGTTTTTACACTAAAGTAGTTAGTAAAGCTAAAAAAGAAGGAAAAATATCCCATAATTGACCACAGTTTATATGATAAATCATATATAATTAAATTTTATAAAGAATTTTTTTAGTAATTTAATATCATTTAATAAAACATTATTTCTTATTTCATATCATTAATGTCAATTTTAGAACAATTCATTGAATTTTCCTTTGAAATAAACATGAAGGAAAAGAAATTTGAATATAATACTTTAAAATAATCTAAACATTTTGTATGAAACTAAAATATTCTCATAAAACAACAATTCATTCAAATTATATTACTTTTAGTGTTTTTAAAATCATTTATTTTATTTTTTAATTAATTAAATAAATATTATGTCGGCATTGCGTAAGCGTTTAACATAATTATTTCAACTATAAAAATTATAAATAAATTAGCATGAAAAAAATAATTATATTTAAAATATATATTTATAACTTTATTTTTTAATACTTATCATGAAAAATTATAGATATTAAAAGAAAGAAAGTAACATTTTCATCTTTATCTTTTACTTTAATATTATAATGGTCAAAATCAAAGAAATATGGCACTAAGTTACCATGTTTTCAAATAATGGTTGGAAATGTCTGAAATGACGCCAAAAATAGAATAAAGGAATGTTTTAGGGTCATTTTTTGTTCTTATCATATTATTGTTAACCTTGATTACTCGATTTACCCTTACCATGGTGATAATTATTTACTGGAGTTACTATTCATAGTGAAAAAAATAAAAGGGACCTATTTACCAAAATTTCACCTCCTAATTTCAAATATTTAATTAATGTTTCAATTTTTATTTCCTTTAATTGTTACTACTTAATATAAAATTAAAAATCTAAAAGTTAATGAAAAGTTGTTTGAAAAAAATGCATTTTAAATATAAAAATGTTTTTATACTGAATTCAAGTATTAAATTATTTCAATGGCAAATAATGGAATTAATTTTGAACATAATTAACTAACCAAATTTAAAAACTAATCCAAAATATATTATAACTTTTAAAATACTTTAAAAAAAATATTTTTTTCAATAAAAATCAATATTTTAATACTCATTGAAAAAGAAAACATTTCAAAAAACTATAAATATGTGAGCCACGGTTAATTTTTACATTCATAGTTAAAAAATTAATTTCAATTTTTATAATTAAAATTCTATATTTTATAAATTTATTAATTAAATGAACCCTTGTAATTCATGAAAAACCCAATTTGTTTAGAAATAAATTCTTTTTCTTTTGACTGAGAAATACATAATATTATTCTAATGATTATAACTCTATAAAATATAATTAATAAATATTAATAAAATATGAGAATTATTTATTATAATATTAAATTGGTTTCCATATTCTTCCCCCTTATGAAATTGAATCTTTATAATTTTATTCATTTCTTAAACAAGGGGTAATTTTCCTTCATATCATTTTTAGATTCTCATGTTTCTGTTTAAACTATATGGTTTCCTAAAATAGATTAACCTGATAAATTACATAATTATGAAATACATATTATATATGTTTAATAATATTTATATTTTATTCCTGATATCAATGGTTATCTTCCTACTAATCTACTTCAAGGCTCAAAACTTGAGAAAAATTAGGAACATTTTTTCTTAACATCAAAACATAAAATACATTTTATACCTGGTATAAAATTGAAGGAAAGGATTATCAATAGGAAAATGATCCAACATTATCTTGTATTTAATATGGCATAATAAACCACAGACTTAGCTTCCCCTTTTTACAAAAATGATTAACTCTTTTACATGTAGATACTTTAAGAAAAACATGATCACCTACATAAAAAAGAAATTTCTTTCCTCTAGTAATCCATATAACTTTTATACCTTCTCTAATATTTCCTCATATATTATTGAATCAACTTTTATTTCTTAACCATTTCTTACACCATCTCTGGTCCCATTAACCTTTTTTCTCCTACATCATCCCAGAAATATAGATTTTGAAACCAGCTTCAATATAAGGCCCCAAAAGGTGCTATCTATACACTACAATGAAAACTAATATTATAAGAAAATTCAACCAATGAAATATATTTATCCTAACTTCCCTGGTAATCCATTACATAAAAATGAAGACTTTTTTCTATATCTAAATTATTCTCTAAGATTTTCTAGCAGATTTTAGATGAATGTTTTTGCTAAAATTTAATTTAGTGTCCCGAGACATCTAATGGAAATTACAAAAATTAGAAGTAAACATGAGACCATGGTCTAATATAATTTAAATAATATCTTCTTATAACTTGACTATCTCCTTGATATGGAGTAAAAAAGTTGATCTAGAGACTTAGAATTTCAAATGGGACATAAATGTGTATATTTAGTTAATTGATCAACTATTACCCAAATAACATTATTGCATTGAGATGTATTTAGTAATCCCACCATGAAGTCCATGGATATATTCTACCATTTCCATTCCAGTACTAGTAAATATAAAAGCATCCCCTTTCGTTGTTATCATTATACATTAACAAATTTAAAACTAAAATATTTCATGATAATGTCAACAATATCACTTCTCATTCCATCCCATCAGTAATACTTTAAAAATTGTTGGTACTTCTTAGTGTTTTCTAGATGAATAAAAAATATAGAACTATGAGCTTCCCCTAAAAATTCTATCTTTAATTAGGAATCACAAGGCACACATAATCACTTTCCAAATATAATAAAACCTAATTCACCAATATTTGACTCTAGAGGCGTACAATTTTTAATATAAAATTCATTTTTTGAACAACATGATCCTTCTTCTGAGATTTATTATTTCTTTATAACATAGAGTGTTATACTGACACCTGAAACACAATAGATGAAGTTTATTCATACATGGTTTCTAGTAAACAATACATCAAATAATTAACTAAAGGGTTGTTTTCCAAATGTAACATTGTTAATGTAGAATTATTTTATTCACTCAAGGAACTATTTAATTTATTTAATTTTCCTTGATGGTAATAAATTTTGAAATCATAATGATTTATCAATATTATTCATCTTGATTACCTCATGTTGAACTATTTCTTAGAGAATACATACTTCAAACATTTATGATTAGTATATATTTTACACATCACTTTATATAAATGATATCTCTATGTTTTTAAATAAAACACTATTGTTTCTTGTTCAAGGTCATGTGTTGGATAAATTTTCTCTTTTAGTTTTAATTGATGTGAAGCAAGCAAAATTACTTGATTATATGATTTTAAAACAAAACTCAAACCTCTTATAGAATAATAAATGTAAATAAACAATTTACCATTTCTGAATAGTATGGACAAAACGGGAGAATTCACTAATATTTTTTTTCAATTCCACAAAAAAATCATAATATTTCTTTTTTCAGATAAACCTACCTTTATTTTATGTTAACGTAGTTAGTGGGATAGATAATCATAAATATTATTCAAAAAACCACTGGTAATTTCATTATAATTGATTAAATGAATAAATATCAGTAGTATTCATAGGTCTCAATCATTAATTAACCATTTTGGTTTTAGTTGGAACAATTTTTATTCCATATTTATTTATGATTTTTTCATGGAATTAAATCAACTATATCCAAAAAACACATTTGATGCAATTTTTTCATAACTTATTTTATTTTAGGATTTTTTGAAACATTATTAGATGTTTTTTATGATCCTTATAAAATTTTGAATAAACCAATATGTCATCAATAAAAATAAACATAGACTTATCTAAATATTCATGATAAACCCTATTCATAACATCCAAAAATAAAGATATGTAATGTTTCAACCCAAATGTAATAACCACAAACTCATAATTCTCAAAAATAGTATAAAACAATGTTTTTAGAATATTATGCTCCTTGAACTTCAGCTGAGGGTACTCAGTTTCAAGACCATCCTTTAAAAATATACTAATCTCCACGAAGCTGATCAAACAATTCATTGATATGTGGAAAAAAATACTTATTCTTAACAGCAATGTTCTTCAAATCATTATGATCAATAAAATTCATCACAAAAATGAATTTATTTTTCAAAAAAATAAGCTCACACCATAGTGAAGTGATCGGGAAAATGAAGTATTAATAATCAACATATTTAACTATTTTTTTAGTTCAATTTTTTCAACTTGATCTATTCGATAAGAGGATTTTAAAATTGTCTCGTAATCTTGAACTAAGTCAATTAAAAATTCAAATTCTTGATCTGGCATAACACCCGTATACATTTGAGGAAAGTATTATAGTTATTAATTTAATATCATCGCATAATTAATTTTTATTGTTCTTTTATTTTCTATAATTTGTGTAAGATAATTTTTTTTTCTATCTTTTAACATTATCTCATATTTTGGATATGCTGTCAAAGGTAATAATTCAATATTGTTTATAAACTAAAACTCTTTCTAAAAGAAAAAACTTAATCAGATCAAAATTCTATATTATAATGACAAAAAAAGAGACAAATCATACTTAAAATAACATATAACTCTATTATGGGGAAGACAAAATGGTTTTCAGGTAATGTATTTCTTTAAAACAACAGGAAGATTATTATTAATTTTTTTTTACTTTAATACATGCCCATGTAGTTTCAATATAAGTTCAATATTTATTTATTAAGGTGAAATTTAAAATATACCAAAAAATTTCATAGAAATGAATTAATGTGTATACCCATAATCAAACATGACATTAGAATAATCTAACTAATCAATAAATTAACATGTTACAACTTAATTTGATATCCCAACATTTATTGAAGTAGATGAAAAGGTGTACACCAAACTACTCTTCTTATATTCATGATACTTCCCATCACTCATGTATTTAGACACTCATAAGAGTAATTAAGCATTTAATAAAATTTAAAACAAATTCATACCTATTAATTGAAATTTTATTTTACATTACCAAGTTCTTTTTTATTATAATCATGGAAAATATACCCAGACATACCACATCGAAATCACTTCTAAGATTTCATAAGGCATTTCATAGGGTTCTTTTTACCACACCTATCATAAAGTAGAAACATTATTTTATTTCCTTAATATTTATTGGATTTTGTTTTCAATATTCTTACCGTATGGATTTAATTGTGTGCTTATTTTTAAAGAACACTATTTCATCAGAAAACTCCATTTCTAGCTTTTTAGAACATCAAAAATGTTTCTCAAAACTATTAAATTCATGGGAATAAAATTACATTCTATATATTGGCATAAATTCTATAAATAATCAATTATATTTACTGTGAATATCCCAAATAAAATTTAGTGCATACCTTGCCAACCATGTGAGGTTTATTTCACGTATGGCACCTAAATCTTCCTCCTTCCTCCTCATTTACATGAATTGTTTTTCATATTACATATACTAGCATTAAAAAATATTTCTCAAGGAAAATATTCTAGAATAAATACCACTCAAGGGAATAAATTTTATCTATTTCTATATTATTCTTAAAAATTTCCAACTATTTATTTAATTCACCATCAAAATGTTAAATCGAAAAAGTTATATTTTGATGTACTGAAAACCCATGACTTAATATATCTTCTCCATATATCATATCAATCCCTCAACTACCATTAGTTTAGAATATACATTTAATGTTAGAGGGGCTTACCTTATAAAATTCTCCACTATTGAAATGTTCCTCTATGGTGGATATGGTTGTTCTATAGAATGGATTCTACCACTATTTATTATTTCCATAAACTAATCCATTACTGCAAAAACAATTTCTATCCAACTCCATTCATTCTGTGTTGATGAATTATATTATATTATCCTCTTGGAACCTTCCCACATCAGCTTCATTGTTTCCTCCATGAAAACTATTCTCAGCTGACATAGTTTAGTGAAATCAATATGGTAATATTGCAATGGTAAAACATGAATAATATAAATTGAAACCTCTTAAGGGTATTTAAAAACATTACCCTGACCTATAAGGTTATATAAATGTTTCTTCTGATATAACTATAAATACCCATCCTTAAAAATTACATAATCTTGAGTTTTATGTCGATAATTTTTTCTCTTAAATCTGAATATATTTAATATTTAGTGTTTTAAAAAATTGTTCCATCACCTTTACATAAATAACTATTAAACAAAAAATTGGACACTTCCACCTAGTATCAATTTTCCCCACAAAACAAAACATAAAATATATTACATGTTTTATTTTAATTACACATCTTTAATATTTTCATTTGACCTCATCCTTGTCCCTAATTAACCTTAAACCCCTATAAAACCATTTTAAAACATGTGATAAGAATAAAAATCATATTATGTAATTAATAAGAAATAAAAAACCCCATAAGTTCATGAATACATATAAAAATTTATGTTTTCTAAATAAAAATTGGTTTTAAACTAAACATTTTCCAAACCAAGAAATCAACTTCTCTACCTGAAGAATTTCTTGAAAATTTTCTTATGAAATTTTATGGGTAAAATAAATATCATAATTTTTTTTTTAAATCCTGAAAACTCATGAAAACTTTTTCAATGTTATACTTTATACCTTAAATAAGTAGAAAAAACATGTGTTTAAACATAATCTCATTATCTTGCATTAAGAAATAATAAAATTTTCATAAAAACCATAGAAATAATAAATAAATCATATAAATAACTTGATTCATAATTTTTATATCACTATTACAAGTGGAATAAAGTTAATTGTCACAAATGGGATAACCATCATAGTTAAAAATGGAATAACTATCATGGATATAAATAGAATAAATATTATGGTTAACATTCAAAATAAATATTACCCAATGCATTGAAGAGATAGAATGGAAACACCTTACCTTGATTTATAATAGAACCGACCGTAACAATATAAGATTCAAAAAACCTATATAACAATCTTAACACTTAAAGTCTTGTAATTTCCAACATTACACTCATATAAATATTATTTTCACCCATAATAAAACATTTCCTTATATTAAAATATACATTACATTTAAATACCTTTTTGAAAATAAATAGGATAAACAGAAAGTGGGTGTTCCTTAAAATAAAACATGAAATATTATGAAGGAATAAAATCATAAAATAATAGATATGGCAGGGTAAAAACTATAGATTTTTTATTTTTTAAAATAAACCATTCATTTTTTCTTTTTTAAAAAATATTTTATATAAAATATGTAAAAAATACTACTTTTGATAAAATTTGGTAGAAAAAGTAAAAAGTGAAAGAAAATTAAATTTATAATTACATCATGTCCATTTAAATACATCCCTATATTTACATGAAAGAGAATGATTTAGAATATTAATAATTAAAATATTTAAAATGAGGTTTTAAAGTTAAGTGTCTCTTACCTTGATTCAGACTCAATATGTTCATTCCATATATTAATAAATAATAATTCCAAGTTAATTATTTAATTTATTAAAAATAGATCTAATTTTTTTATTATTTTATCATGTCATAATGTATTACTTGATCAATTAAGTTCAAGTCATACATTTTTAACATTATTCGGCTCATATGTGAAAAATGAATTCTATAGGATGAATATGGTCAAAGAGGTCATTACTTTATCAAATATAGAATAATAATTATAAATTAATATTCATTTTAATATTTAAAATATGTATTTAAAAATAATAATGAAATATAATTATGAAAAATTAACTTTGTTACAATCATGGAGATGGTAGGGCTTATATACGCATGAGTATTGTTTCCTATTTCCAATGATCTTTATAGAAATAAGTTAAGTGTTAATTTATTATTATTGAATTATAATTATATAATAAATGTTATATTATATTTTAAAAAAACTTATGTGTGTCGTATGTATGATGTGGTGATGAAAAATAAAATGTATTTCTTCATGGGGCTGGTAGTCCACACATACGCATGAACATCATTATCATTCTTCCGTAAATGGAAAGGTAATAAGATATGATATATTATATTTAATGAATAATCAATATGTTCTAAATCTCATATATATATATGTATATATTTAATCCATAATTATATCTATACATCAGTGTCTGTTACTTAAATGATTTGCATTGTTTTGTGGGATGACAGTCTGTCGTTAACACGAATGACAATTTTGCTTCTCATTTGATTGAAGAAGAAGAAGGGTGTAAGTTATGTAATTAAAATAATAAAATCTCAATATATTTTCTATATTTATTTTATTATATCAGATATTTTGAATAATTTATTAATATAAGGAAGAATAAAAAAAATTAAAACAGTCTATTAAATGTTATACTCTTCATTGGACAATCTCATTTCATTGACACTTTATCCCATATAAGGTTGGTATTATACATAAAAAATAGTGATAGAATGATTTTATGGATTATAGGAATGTATTTGGGTATTTATTGTTCAGTATAAAATAATTTTTATGTGTGAATAAAAGAAGATAGGTTGTTCCCTTTTACGAGTGAGGGGAGGCTCACTCTTGGAATTACCTTAAAAATTAAATTAGTATAAATTTATTTTCATGGAAAAATAAATAAAAATAATATTTTTATAATATAGGATGACTATTTTTTGATATAAAATCATTCAATAAAAAATATTCAACTATATTTTGTGGTTTTATACATATTTATTGATCTTAACCCCCTGTTAAACATTTTAACACTTACCATGGTATCAATGTTTTTTATACTAACGAAGTTAAGAAAGATACAATAAAATTGAAAAATTATAAAAAATGGAATATGTTTGATATTATAAACCATATCCTATTAAATTTTATTAATATTAATTTTTTATTAAATTCACATCTTTCATTATTACATTAGTTATTATTTAATATCAATAATGTCAATTTTGGAACTACTCATATAATTTGATTCTGAAAACAACATTACAATAATGGAACTTGAATATAAAAGTTTGACACACCCCTAAGATGATTAAATTTTCTAAAAAAATCATCAAAAAAATAATTCAATAAAATTATATTACTTTTAATATTTTTAAAATTGTTTAATTATTTTATTGTTTATTGAATAAATATTGTACCGACGTTGCGTAAGAATTTAAGGTAAAAATGTCATCACTAAAAATTAGATATAAATTAACATGATAAAAAAAAGTCATTTATCTTTAAAATATCTATTTTTAACTTAATATAATTTTTTTAATCCTTTTAACAAAATAGTATAGATATTAAATTAAATAAATTGAAATTTTAAGATTTATCTTTTACTTTAATATTATAAAGGTCACAATCAAAGAAATTTGGCCCCAAGTTGACATATTTTTAAAAATGAGATGTGAATGGAAAAACTAAACTCATACAATATGGTAGATTCATGTTATATAGTAATTTGTTTAGTCTTTATCATAAAAAGTTTAACCTTAATGTCTTGGTTTACCATTACCGTGGTGATAACTATTTACTATAGTTACTTTTTATAATGATAAAAAAATAAATGGGACCAATTAACCAATTATGATCCTTCTAATTACAAATATATGATTTTTTTCCTGATTAAATTCATTGAAATTGTATAATTTAATTTAAAATTATACCAACAAAATGTGGTGGAAATCGTTTTTTCATATAAATTCCTTTCAAGTATAAAAATATTGTTATACCAAATTAAAGTATAAAATTTATTCCATGAACTATAATTGGATTGTATTTAATAAAAATGGACTTATTTAATTTTTAAACTAAACCAAAATATAATATGTCTCTTTAAATACTTTAACAGAAAATAAAGTTTTCAATAATAAATAGTAATTTCACTATTCATAGGAAAATATATATTTTTAGAAAATCATAAAAATTTACTCTTATTATAAAATTTGCAAGTATAATTCCAAAATACCATTAATTATTCAATTTCAAATTCAATAATTTTTATTTTTTAAAATAAAACATTATAATTCATGAAAATTCAATTTTTTTAGAAATAAAGCTCTTTTCTTTTTTACTAAAAATTTCTTAATATTCAAATAATGATTACAACCCTATAATATATGTTTATTAAAAATTTATAATAAATAAAAATGATTTATTATAACATTACCTCAGTAGTTACAATCTCAACATCAATGTCATAGAAAATATAAATTTGATGGAGTAATAATTTGATCATATTCAATAAAACCTTATTGAAGATGAATGAGGAAAACCAAACATCAGAAACATAGTCATATATTTTGGTTATAGTTATAAGAAATTTAACCCCTATATGGATCCAATAAAACTACCTCATAGGTTAGCAAAAAGTTTGAAATGTTTAAAATTAAAAGAAAGCTAAGAAGACCATGTATATAACCAAAACAAGAGTAATTAGAAATCCAAAAATTTACAAGGTTTCAATTTTTAAACCAAATGATACTAATATTAGAGATTTTTTTAATGATGAGAATAAATATAAACTGACGAATAATATTCTATTATTATACCAAAACTTTAGTGCACAACAAAGTGACACCAAGGTGTGTGGTAACAAATACGATGGAAATTCGATACATAATTTATGAAATCATGTAAGTTGTGGTGGAAAATATGTTTTATATGGTTATTTATGGTATTTTAATGTATTTATGAATACTATAAAAAAAATTTAATCATAAACAATATAATAAATCTATGAGAAACTAAAGGCAAAGTTTTAGGTGGATTCAACACACTCAAAGAAAAAAACCTGAAACAACCAGTTTAAAACTCAAAAAATTATTCCAACATCGAAAAAATATTTATCAAATATATTATTATCGTGGACATATTCAAAAATTGTGTCTTATTCTGTTTCCATTTAAAGACGTTTATATGAAAATCCAAAAATCCATCTGTGATTGAAGGAAAATGAAATGAAAATATTTTTGTAGATGAAACTGCTCTTGAAGATATAAACACTGAATGACCTGAGATTTTGGATATTGGGTGTTCTTCATATATTAAAACAGATTTGAACATTTTAAAGAATGTTAAACCCTAAAAAATTGATTGTGAATTTTTTAAATAATGAGTCCCTTAGAATTGATAGTGTCATATTTTTTTTTATTGATAAAAAATTAAAATACAAAATTTCCTTGTTTGCTGATGATACAAAAGACAAAATAATAAGTATTTATGAAATATATGATGAAGGATGTGAATTTATGTTAAATATTTAGGGTTTTGTTGTTAAATTAATTAAATATGGAAAAGTTTTTATAAGAAGGAAATGAACCAAGGGAAATTTATTTCAAATTGATGATGTGAAGAGTTCATGTTATCTAAGCCTAGTAGACGAAAATAGGATATTCCATATTAAGATTAGACATATGTTCCATTGGAATATGAGAAAGATGAAAAATATAGAATGTATTTGGAACATTCTTTACATGAGTGGAATAAGATATTTGTGTTTTATGATATGTCATAAAGTAAATATTACAAACTCAGTACATAAGAATGTTGAGATACTATCAAGCTTATAAATTCTGATACATGCAGGCCCATGAGAAAGTGATAAAAAAATGAGATAAGTTCTTTATTTACTTTATATATTATTTTACTTATAATACATGCATTATGTTTTTGGAATATAAATCACAGCCTCTTAAAATATTCAAGGGTTTCAGGATAATTGGTAAAAACGAATATAGATACTCTATAAAAAATGAAAATGATTATTGTGTTCAATAAATGAATGGGTTATTCAAATATTATCTTGAAAATAATGTATTTTTTTATGAATATATTTCACTATAAATAGCATAATATAATGATATTTCTGTAAGAATAAATAAAGGTTTGGTCGATATGGACGGAACTATGTTTATTGAACATGATACATATCGTTACGTATAGAGGAAATATATTGGAGAATATGCTCACATTTATAATAATAGTACCTATAGTTTAAACACTTATATGGATCCCTAAGATATTTATTATGATTAAAAAAAATATTTTTTTTAACATAAAATATGTTGTCAGTCCTTGTGTTGTCAAATTCAAAGGTGAAAATACTGGGAATATTGATCAAAGAGGTATTGATATTATATTTCTTGAGTACCCTAATAATGTAAGAGTATACATGTTTTATAATAAAAAATTAAATATTATTGATTCTATGAATATAAAAGTGTTGAAAAACTTTAATAGTAAGATTTGAAAGTTTAATGAAACTATAAAAGAAGTTGAAGATGAAGTTGTTATTGATAAAAAACATAGCAATGTTTCTAAGAGAAGTGATAATGTATAAACTACCCATGATGATGATTATTTATTAGCTATTTCATTTTATGAGTGAAAATATCCTTTATATCATACCAGAGGAATAAAATATCTAGATTTCCTAAACATCATTGGAGATCAAGGTTAATATGTTAAAAATATGAAACTAAAGAGTTTAGTTTTTTATGATTCTTTATATTCATAGGTTAATCCAAGAGGTGCTAAAGAAACATTGGATCATCAAGACAGGTTCAATTCTAGGAATTAAGAATTTAATTCAATTTATAAGAATGCCATATGGTAACTTATACCCAAATAAAAAAATAAGAATGTGATTGGAAGAAAATGGGTTTTTATAAACAAGTTTAATGAAGAAGGAAAAGTGATAAGAAACAAGGCTTGAATAGTTTTTTAATTTTACTCATAAGATAAAGGAACTAATATTGATGAGGAATTTTCTCCGATATCAAGACTAAAAACCATCAAAATAGTTATTTATATTAATTCACAATATAGATATAATATATTCCTAATGGATATTATGTTATATTTTCCCAATAGGGATCTTGATAAAAAAAATTGATATAACAATCATGTGTTTTTCACACTTGGTCAATATGATATTTTTTGTGCGTGTTAATGAAATATTTGTATTGGTTGAAGTAAGCTACGGGTGGTACTATTTAAAATTGGAAACATTTTTAAGGAATATGAATTTTAATAAAGGAAGAGTTTATAGTAAAATTTACATAAAATAGAATCAATAGGTATTTATCATTGTAATTTTTTATTTTGATAACATCAAATTCCTGGGAAATGATGAATAAATGTTTGGAAAAATTTTATAGGATATGAAGACGTTATTTGAAATAGTTACGCTAGATGAAATGAAATACTTTCTGGGCTTAAAAATCTTTCAAAATAAGAAGTTCATTTTTCCACCTCTAGATAAGTATGTTAAGAACTTCTAAATAAGTTTGAAATAAATATTAAAAGCCGGTTTATACACCCATTAAGTGGTAAAATTTGGAAAAATGTGTATGTAACGATGGTAGATCTTAAACCTTCATTGAATTTTGCAAGAAGTATATTATATCTAATGGCCTCATGAATAAATATAGTGTATTTTTTATAACTTGTTTTAGGAATCAATGTGAACCTAAGGAATATCACCTTATGCATATAAATAATAATAATCTAATATATCAAAGTATCAATTTATTTTGGAAGAAAATATAATAGCACAAGAAATAATTAACTATTTAGTTATGTAGATATATATTGGGTAGGATGTGTTGATGATAGAATATCAACATCTGTTTTAGTTTTAGTATTGAGATAATGATGTGTGAATTGACATAAAATGAAGAAGAAATAAATAATTATATTTACTACATGAGTTGAGTATATATTTCTCTCTAAAGCTTCAACATAATAAATGTGGATGAAGACATATAAATAATATTGATTGGTTGATGTGATGTTTCCCCTTCTCTTAGGTGTTGATAATAAAAGTGTTATAAATATCACTAAAAATAAAGTGTAACTTTATCATTATAATGAAATAGATATTAAATATCAATTCATTGAATAGAATATGGGAATAAATGAAATAACTTTGATTTCATTTCTATGATGGAGTAAGTTACTAATATATTTACAAAACCATTTCTAAAGTAAATATTTCTTAAGATGAAGTTGATTGTGGTTCTAAAACCTCACACAATGTAATATTGATGTATATAAAATCCATCCCCTATATCATATTTTATTTGTATAGTGTTTTTAATGGGGGGAAAATCTGTAACATGAATCTATCCATTAGCACGTTCTTTCCCAAAAATGGAGAGAATATATTTAGGGGTTCTTAAAAGTGGTTTTTTGTGATTTCTGTAGGTGTAAAATTTTTTAACAATTTATTGAAGTGGATAATGGATGTTTTTATAACAATTGAGGTTTTTATCATTGATTTTTTGTAGTTCATGGAAGAATATGAAAGGTTTTTTAAGAAAGGGTTTTTAATCCCTACTTTTTGGGAAACGTGGTATTTTTTTTCAAATATTATTGTTTCTTACACTGAGTTCACTCATATAGACTTATAATTTTTTATTAGTGTTCATTAAATGAGTTAAAATGTTTTAATGATTGATATTACTTGGTTTCTAACATAATCTAATAGAGGATATTATTTAGTACATGAGGTTTTGAGGTGTTACTATGTTAAGTAGAATATTTTTTTGGATTAAAGATAGCATTTCTTAAGTATTTTATTTTTTTAAAACTTAACTCATTTAAAATTATTGATATTTCCTAAAAAAGATAAATTAACATAGATGTATGATGTGAATATATTGAGTCTAATGGGACAAGTTAATCAGATAGAGTCTAAGAAGCCTAAGGTAATCAAACTATTGTGAGAAGATATAGTCCTTGTTGTTCAATCAGATATATTTGTTTAGTAAAATTATTAAGGAGTATCTATAATGATCTTAAATGTTTCTAAATTTCATGATCATTATAAGGAACTCATGATTCTATCCTTAGTTGGTCAAATGAATATTTTTTTTAAAGTATATTTGGATAAAGATCTATACAAAGTCTAATCGGTAGACTTTTAAAAATGTCATATTGAAAATTATTTTGGTATTTGTATTAAATGTTTTAATGGATGAGGAAAAGTTTAAATTAAATCAAAAAAACAATGAAATGTCCATTGTATAGTGTTTATCAAATTCCAATAAAAAAACAATTGGAACGAGATTATTAGAATTGATAGAATTGAATAAGCTTTCAATATAAGAAATCCATGTGAAAACTCATGAGTTCATCAGACAGAATTTTAATTGTGAATTCTTCAGTTAGTGGTTTTTGTTTTAATCAATTGGAAATATTTTTTTTGTGTTTTTTGAAAATAACGTTCATATTTCCTAAATTTATAAGATTCTTTATTAGATAGATCCATTAAAAAATTATATTGAATATTTTTGGATTGAGGACCCCAATATTTTGGTAATATGATTTCTAATGAAGTCATAAAACACTATATTCAATAATAATTTAGTCATATTGTAGGTGACTAGATAGACTGGAACCATTCAAGGTTACTAAATAGAGATGTTCATATAAAGAGAAACTATATGATGTTTTGTTAATATTTGAAAATATTTTATAAATATATTAAATGTAACTATATTGAATTGGATTCTAGATTATTTAAAAATCATAGATATAATATCATTATTCAATATGAGATATTAGGATGTTTGAATAGTTTTTTGAAGATGTATTTTAAGGAAAATTTCTGAAAATAGTTAAATTACTCATATATTTTAGGAGGACTAATGGTTTTCAATCATTGGAAAATTTGGGCTTGATATTCAATGTTTTAATAGGATCTTTAAATTTAAATTTCATGATACTCCCTAAGTTTATGAAAAATCACTTCCTATTTAAAAAAGGGTTAGGGGAACCTAGAGTTTTTGATGATGTTATAATTCTTATTGAAGAAAAGAGATATTAACCATTAGTCAAGGCATCAACCGCACTAGCACCAAATAGTGTGATACTAGTTAGAGTCCTGGTATCAATAGTTATCAGATGAACACAGTGAGGATAAAATCATGAATATATGGATTTAGTTGATAACAGTCGAAATAGTACCTAATAGAGTTTGTTTTATTAGTTGGTATCAGTCAGATAAGGTACTAGATAGAGGGTATCAGACTATGTTTATTGAACTAAGACACATTATATATAGGTTTGGACATTGATGTTGGTAATTTTTTTTGTTTTGAAATAACTTACAAGAAGGTATGATTGAGTAATTTTAAGAGCAAAAAGACAATGTACTGTTGATTATTTTTGAATGTTCTTTTTCTTGCTAAAAATATATAGTTTTATCATTTTATATCTGTGAGGACCAGATGAACTATCTAAGAACATTAATTCCATGTAATTGATGTATACTATATACTTTTTATTACCACTAAAAGGATTATTTCATTGCTATTTTCTGTTCATTTAATACTTACAAACCATGTCTAGGACTATTTTCTCATATTGAGTAGTGAACCTTATAAATACTTGTGTTCCAATGGTTGTTCTTGTTTTTTGTTTTCCAATAGATTCATTTCTCACTAACCATAGGTGAAGTTTTTTTTCATTAGTAAAAAAAAATATAAAAGGAAAAATCAATGATTCACCCCTCCCCCTCTTAGTGATCACTCATATCCCAATTGGTCTTTTCAATACTCATCATCTCTATCCATAATTAAGGTCCAATGGATCCTATTCTAGGGCCTCTAACTAAAACTAATTTCATTATATTTAATTTCAAACCTATCTAGGTCTTTCAAAAATAAATTACATTAAACAGTTGAGGCCTTGGCCACTGAGGATTATGGAATAAGGCCAGTGCACAAGGCCTAACATATCCTTATCACCTTATTATTTTTAAATAATATCAATTTAATTAAGCAATTAATTATTTATTTAAATAGTTAAATTAGATAGGGCAAATCCCTTAGTTTCATTACAACACTACCATGTATCATAAACAACACGCACCAAATCCATAGGGAATGTATGAGAACCACATGCCTTAATTCAAATTCATTTCCCATTCTAATGTATCCCAATAGCGTTTTCCCATGCTCACCATGATCCTCCCATCAATCACCCATCCTCAAGATTCACTGACTCACACAAAAAGGCCCATATTATTTAATTATTTAATTGTTAATTAATTAAAAAATTTATTTAAACAATTATTGATTACTGAAAACTCACTAGAAAGACTCATCGTGCTAGAACCATGACCAAACACCCATGAGAGTCCCCTATAGACCCCTGACATCAATCTGATCCAGAAACCTAACATGATCCTTCACAACCATTATTCAATTAAATTAATTTTAATAAAAACCCCATGAAAAATCTATTAAATGATTTACAGTCTTTTAAATTATAAGCATCAATGAGAATATGTTCTCTATGGACATCCCTTTCCTATGAATGCGAAAATCCCCATTTCAAATGAATGGTTCCACGATATTCTAATAGAATCAGAATCAACCCCTAATATAGGATGAGAATAAATTATGATAATGTTAAGGGGAGGATAAATGGTGGTCAATGAATCAAAATATGTATATATAATTGATGATAAAATCCCTTTAAAACAACCCCTTGAAGGGGCTTAAAGTGGAATGGAAGGGAGAGAACTCAGCCACATGAGAGAATGAAAGGGGAGAAGAATTTTGGTTCCCTAAAAATATTTAGAGATAAATAGAGTGCATTTTACCCCTTTTAACACCAATAGATAGATAGTACTGTTTCACCTTATTGCTGGTGACACCAAAGCTACTACTATCCCCACTGACTAGCTGTTGGAATGGTGTTGGTTGGCCAGTGGGTGCAAACTATAGCTCAACTCGCACAAATTTCTTCTGAATACCGCCCACTTATCTTGTCTATGTTCAACCTCTTTTTTATTTAAAAAATACATCTTTTTTTAGTTCCAAACTTTTTATTTTATTTTTAAATATCAATTTAATATATGGTTAATCAACTAACATAAAAGTTCAAATTCATTCAGGAATTTTCATCCCATTCATATGTTGGGTATTACAGGGCTATATAAGAACACCACTTTACTTCATTTGAGAATAAAATGACTCCGAATATTAATTATATAAAAATAGTGAAATTAAGGGAGATGGAGGCATCATCCTCACAATCTAGTGAACAGTACTGTATTTTTATATGTATGAAGAAGAAAAATAAAAAGACTTCCATGAAGAACAACTCTCTAGTCAAAGTGGTTAATTCAGATTCTAATTTTAAATTTTACTCTAAAAATTATTTGGATTATTCTTGAAAATATGAAAAATAAAATTTTCCCCTAGAAATGGATATAATATTTTATTCCAATTTTAACATTGTAAGGAAATTTAGTCATCAGTACATACAATATCCATATAGTGACCAAAAAAATATCCATACCATGTAAGAGAATATTGTTCAACCAAAAATTATCTATTAAGTGTATTATCCATTAATAAATTCAATATCCATGGAAAATAAATTATTGAAGAAACTAGAGTGGGCTTAGAATATAGACCAGAAAAATATGGTGGAAAAGATGATGGATGAATGGGATTTACATAATAAGTTATCAGAAGTAGAATAAAATCAATTAAACGTAGATAATGATTTTAAATATATCATCATCCCTCTAAAGAGAAAAATTTAATAAAGGATAACATATAAAAATGTTATTTGTTAAATGACAGAGAATCTAGTTTCCAAATTTAAGGCAAAAGATAAAATAATCAAAATTCTTTACTCAAATCTCATAATTTAAAGGGTAAAAAGAAGTTGGGGACTCCCATCATGGAAACCTAAATAAGTGAAGTGTAAAAAAATAAGAAATATAAATATTAAATAAAATTCATACAATTTTAAAACATTTTAGATAACTCTCCAGAATATTGTTTTCTATAAAATGATGTTATTGTGGAAGATTAGGTAACAACAACATTGTTTCTCTTGTATCTCAATGGATCAACGGAGGAAGGAGAATTTATTTGTAAATATCTCAAATGTGGAAAGATTATATTAGGTATAATTCTATTTGGAGATGATTTAAAAGTTCTAATCATGATAATATGTAAATAAAATAAAATATTAATAGGGAAAAGATTTCATAATGAATTCCCTTTTCCTTTGACATATAGGAATATAATTCATAGTAAAAGAAAATTCATTATGCTAGAAAATTTATTTAATGATTTAGAGATAAAATATGGATCTCATCAAAGGTTTTAACATGAACCTATGATTTTATAATCATGTGAATAATCTAATAAAAACAAAAATACAATATAGAAGAAAATGAATTAATATTCTCTATCTATATAGAAAATGGACGATCATGTGAAAAAAGGATTAAAAAGGATAAAATATTCTTATATGTACCTAAAGAAAATATATTAGGAAATGAATGAATAACTCCATAGTGTCCCCACAAATCATAACATAAATAAAGTGTTGATGTTATTAGGAATACCACTTTTATAGTGGAGGAATCATGAATATAAATACAATATTGTTGGATAAAAAGATGAATCTTGTAAAAGTGGTATTTGTCTCATTATAGAAGGGAAAACCTAGATAATTAAGTTAAAGAACCATAGATATCATATCCATAACAAATCATGTATAATTGGTCTTATCCAAGTACAACCACTAATAATTATTATATTAATGTTGGAAAAAAATACTACTCAATGGCCAACCACATTTATCTACATGAGGATATAGGAGTTACCCCACCCATATGTGTTAAATGTTCCTAAAATATATTGGATGTAGCGTTGGAAAAATGTTTGATATACAACCCATGGGGTTATTGTAATGAAATAATAAATGTTTAGGAGAATAATATTTATTTTTACTGATGAAAATAGAATAATGGAACAAATACAATCCAGATTATTATAGTTTTTAATCGGTATTTAGACTATAAAAATGATTAAATGTTTTCAATTCCCTTATCTGACTAAACAAGGGAAATCAAGTTTCCGAATTGAATATCAAAGTTAAAAATGACTTTTATATTGTATTATAGATCTTTTTCCTGAATAAATTGGTTGTTAAAGACAAATCTAAATTTTTTCACGGTATCATGTTGAATCTAGTGATCAAATCATATTATCATGCCTCATTTCAAGAGGTATTGGACAGTCGAGATATATCATATAGATTTATGGAAGAACTAGAAACATTGATATATTTCACGTTAATCTTTTTTTAATAAAAAATAGAGTATTTTTTTAGGATTAAAAAGTACCAAAAAAGGGAACTTCATAACCAAAAAAATGGTTTATTATACTAATGGTTATCCTGATACTTATAATAAAAGAATAATTAAATTTTAGGGAGTTAGTGATGAGTATTTAATGGTTTTTTAGCCTAATGGAAAGAAGTCAAACACTATAAATAAATGTTAATGTATATCAATTAGTATTATATTTTTATAAAAAACAAGGGTAATTATTTTTTTCAACATGTGTTATATTTCACATACTAAAAAATTAATAATTATTTTTCTATGATCTTTTGTAAGTGTGATTGAAATAACAAGAAGAATTGTTGAAATAAATTTAAATTTTCTGTTTATTAGAAATAAGTAATTATGTAAGTGAGAGATATAGATAAATTTGATGTTGTTAACTTAAACTCTAGTTTCTTATATTGATCACTAATATTTTACGCTTTAAGGATTTTTAAATGGCTCAAATAAGAACTATAAATATTACTAACTAGCTTTTTATAGGAAATGAATCTTGGTATTGAATGAATTAAATGATAAAAATAGAAAAAATAGAATATATTACACAATAAGTGATACTTTATTCAATAATTGAATTAGTGGTTATAGTTTGAAAATCTATAATTCATTTTTATATCAAGAAGTGTCACTAATTAACATCAACAAGGGGTGTCAAAGATATAATCAATAGTTGCATTCAAAAAAGCTGAATCTCATAAGATGGGAAAAAATTCAATGGATCCATAAGAAAATTCATTGATGAAGAGATTTATTTTAATGAGTTTTATAAATTTTGAAAAAATATTATAATATCATAATATAAAATGAGATGGATAATAATTGTACGAAAAATGGGGAGAGAAAGGTGTTATTTATCCAGAACTCAAGAGTTGTAATGGATCATATTTCCCCACTAAAAAATTTAAAATTTTTGTTGAATATTTAGAGTAAAATTTGTATTTTCAAAGGGGGTGTAGAGATATAATGAATGAACCCTATGGAATACTATGACAAATTGTGTAAGAATTAAAAAAATATTGATATAGATACTATTTTGATCATATTTTAAAAGGGGAATAAATCAATGAATCATAGATTTATATTCTTGAATGTATTTTATAGATGATTTAATTGTGATATTATTGAAATAAAAATTCCAATGGGGATAATGTTGGAACCAAATGTGTGTTTACTGATGCATTTTTATTCAATCACTAGAATAGTCAAGAATTAAAATTTTACTTAAAGTTAACTTGAAAATACTAGGAAAATATATCTTAAATATTTGGAGGAATGAAATTGATCCACATTAATTTTTAAGATAAAGGATTAAAATTTATATTGTTAGTTCTATAATTCTTTATTTTTATCTTGAATTTAATTCTTGATAATGCATAAAAGCATATGAAATGTTTCAAACATAAGGAATTTAAGTAAGAGAACACTGAAAACCAACTACATAATATATCATACAGAAGAGTAACCATAATTTGAGTTATATAATTATTAAAGGAAGGAATAATAATTCTTTTATACATAATATATATTGGGAGTTAGGTAAAATTTTGTTTTTTGAAATTTTATGATTTATCCTTTTATAAATTTGAGTAGAAAATTTGGTCCCTCTATGAAATAATGACCATTTCATAAAGGATTCACATTTTATTTTTAAGGGTTTTCGTTATTTAGAGGCCTCTACATCATAGAGGATGTTCTTAAAACAACATTTTTATATTGTTAATACATAAATATGACCATTATTCGTTTTCCTGTACCATTTTTAATGTGTTTGAAACAAAAGGAGAACCATGTTGAAAAATAATGAGTGCACCATGGATGATATTTTTTGTAATAAATAAATAATTGGGTGTATTGAGTGTTTTTGTGATTGTGTCATGAAGTAGTAGATCACACTATAATTTGATATATTTTTTAGAAAAAATATAGAATCAATCAATGATATTTTGGGGAATTAAAAAGAATATATTGGGTAAACTTTATCGATATGATTGCGGAATAAGACCATGTGAAAATATCAAAGTATCATAGAATCATTATGTCATAATTAATATACCCCATCATGGACTAATTTATAGCTAAATATTGAGTAGTTTCTTCTTGAAGTTAAAAAATCAAGAGTATATCTAATATTAAAGGATGTTTGATGTGGATTTTAATGTACATTATGACTATATTAATTAATTTGGTATATTTTGAATAATATTAACGAATCATAGGGGATAGTTGATCCTGAACATTGGATCAAGGGATTGGATGCACAAGATAATATATAGAAATATATATATTAGTTTTGGAAAGGATAATTGAAAAATTGATGATAAGTTTTATATAAAAAATTAGATCATTTACAGTCCAGAATGAGATGGAAAGTATTAAAAAATATCTTATATAAGATGAAGGAGATCCACAGGTAGATTCCATTTATCATGTTTAGTTTTTTATAAGATAAAGTATTGAATTAAAATATTCTAAAAAAATAATTTGGTTAATGATTATATAATTTAATAGGTTCATTCTATTTTTGAATCACTCCCATCAAGTAAAGAAGTGTTACTTAAATGATATTGTGAGAGAAAAATAATAACCCCTGACATTAAGGAGTTAATATCATTTGTGTTTGAAGAGTTTAGTAGAGTAAATAAAATTTTAAATGATTATAAAACAAGGATTTATGATGAAAATAAGAGTTTTAATAAGCTTTTTAATAGACATTCACATCTATAAAATTATCGCGTCCTTCACTAAATAAGAGTACAATGGAAAAGAAGAGGGAGTGACCCTTGGATCATTGGTGATACTCTTTAGAACATTGTATGGGATGTGTACCTTGTCATATAGTGACCATGACATAAAATCCTGAATAAAAAAATAGTAATATTTTATGTTTTTCCTTGTAACACAAGATAATATATATATAGCATAGAGAAATAAAAGAAAAGAATAAATTCAAATTTCGTGTTCAACTTAATTCAATCCCATATAAGTGTGATTTTTTTTATTATGATACCATCATAAATTTATATAAAAGAATAATAATAAACATAATATACATGAATAAGGTTCAAAATCAAGTATTTTATATATTTATTTTGACCATTTTTAGTTTATAAATTAATTCTAAACCATGTCAATACCCAAGGAAAGATAAGTCACACACTTTAATTTTTTTACGTCAATTTACTCTCTCTATATATTTCTATATCCATAGATTATTTATTCTAATTCATTCCTTTTAATCCCTATATAAAAACAATCTTTATATTTACTATTTCTTTAGAATTATTTTTGGAGTATATGCTTTCTTTACGGGTTCCCTTTCTAATCTCTTTATTAAATCAAACCTGATATAAGGTAACTTATCAATTTACATATTATTTGTCATATACCTATATTATAAGGATTATTATTTTTAAAACGTACATATTTAAACTAAAATTATACTTGTTAATCTCTGGTTATATATAAATCTCTAATCTCTTATATCCATTGAAATTTTAACACCATTTCTTGAAAATATTTTTTATATGGTTATTTTTAACACTTAATACTTCAACCATTTAATATAATTTTACTTTCACTTTGGGATCTTCAATCATGAATCATGAATCATTATTTATATATGATTGTTTAATATTCCATAATCCCCCTTTTTCTTTTCATCCTTTATGAATCATTACTTTATTATTCTTGGTTATATGATTATGTTACCCATTTACTTATCAGGGGATTTCACATTGTTCTTATAATATGATATTCTTTTATTATAGATCATATATATAGCTGAATTTTATAATATTATGGGTGGGAATAAAATCAGTTTCCCCCTAATTAATTTGGTGGTTCTTACATCTCATGTCATAACTTATATGGTGAATGGGTACTATTTCTAGAGGATTATGTTTTGATGTCTTCAAAGAGATTCTCAACTTATATATAAAAAAACATATTTTATGATTGTTACACATTTTTATGATGCAATTGTATCATTTATATTATCCCATTCTTACATGTGGTTATATATGATTCTAAAATATTTAAAAACATGTTATTCTTCTTTACTCATATGTTATACTTCATTACCATTAATTTACTCTTATTATTATTTTAATTGTATTTATTGGTCAACCTTTTCTTTTATTTATGTACAAATGATATACTTTCATGTAATGATATTTCAAATATATTTCTGACCACATTATGGATATATAAATAAAAATAATATATTTTATATTTTATATCTATGTAGTACGTTTGTAATCTCTGAAAGACTATCTCTTGATTTATTGGTTTATAGTATAGTTAATTATATTCGAATTTGTTTAATATTTTTTGTATGATATGGGGTTTATTATAATCTCAACCAAGTGAGTTTACCTTCATGATGGATTTTTAAGAGGTGTATGAAAAATTTTATTTCATCATATTAATGCATAACAATATATGAGATTTCATTAAATTTAGGTATCACAAGGTTTGGGCTGGAAGAATGATTCAAAAATATTCTTTCAATAATTAAATCCTACATGTTTTCATATATGAGTTTATCTAGGTGACCAAAAAAAGTTAATATGGAAAAACATATAAAACTAAGCTCACTATAAATAGACTATAAATGAGTTTTTGTAAATAATGATTTAAAAATATTTAGTAAAGGGTAAAACAAGATTGAAGGTTTTATTATCCCTTGAGAAGAAATGATTAGAAGAATAGAGGTAAGCCATATATGGGGTATATTTTTTTTTATCAAAGTAAGATAATTTTAGTATATTAGACAATAAATGAGGGTATAATTTTCTCCTTAATATGTGCACTTGGATTATTATAAGCTATTTATATGTGCTTATACCTTTACCATGAAGAAATTTTGATCTGTATTGATTAGAAAAAGAATGATTACCTCTGATACATGTGAATTTTGATGAGTATATTCTTTTTTATATAGGTTTTATATATTATCATCATGATTAGAGGTGTTCTTTTTTGGTATGAAATGGTTAATAGAATCATGGATGATAAAATAAAAAATCATAATTAGTAGATAAAGTGAATTTCTAATTGTGGGGGTGGTCCAATACCCTGTTCTGTGTCACTATGCCTTTGGTAGGACATAAAAGTAAATATAAACTAACAATAATAGAGTTTTATATGTTTTTCCTATATTAATATATTAAATGATCATGGATCAAAATTTTATAGGGTTAGTTGGTGGTCCACATAATATTTGTGACTATTTATTTTTATACATGTAATTTTTTTAAAATATTTACAATTAGTTAAGTTTAAGAAAGACTAGTCTTTAATTGTTCTCTGGTAACCCTATATAGGTTTTCATCATAGAGAGTATTGTGTCTCATTTTTTTAAGCACTTATAATTTATACCTCAATGAGATTAATGGTTTTTGAAGTACTTAAATTATAACATATGATATATCACAATTTAAATTCAACATGTTTTGAACAAAATTGGGTTCTTAATGTTTAAGAACATATAGCTTAGAAAAAAATGGGGTTGAATATTATGGTCATATATTTTAGACCGAATAATCTCAAGTTTGTGGTTACACATCTTGGACTAAAATGAATTCACATTCTTGGTATAATAAATTTCAACCCAATGTGAGTGATGGATAATGAGATTGAAAATAACCTTAGTTATTTGATAAAAAAGTAAGGGTATATTTTTTAAGTTCAGAATACCTAGATAAAAATATAAACTCCTAGTTTAAGATATTATATATGGGACAAATCTTCCACATAATGTATTTTCATGTTATGTAGATAAATAATATTCAATGGTAGGGTTATCTACCTTAATAGTATAAGGTTAACCTGGATTGAAGGATAAACATATTTGAAATCATTGTATGGGAGAAAAAAGGAAAATTATTATATCAAAATAACTTTAATTTTTTTTCAAATCAGTATAATTACTGTGCATAAATTTAATTTATACATGGAAAAATATAGTCCTCATGGGTACTATATCTCATTATTTTTAAATTCAATAAATTTTTATTAATCTTTGCTGTATTTTCACGATTAGTAGGAAATACCCCATCTGTTTCTGAGGACTCAATTTTTTTGTTTTTGGTCTTGATCAGTTTTCAATATATTTTATAAATATTTTAAGGCCATATAATTTGGATCAAAATAAGATCCTTAAATTTTATGTTCGTGAAAATTACACATTCTAATATATCATTGTTTGTTGTCATAAACTTTTTACTATAATCGAATGATTTTATTTTATGTTTTCATATCTTATACTAAAATGTGCATGTGTTTTATGTTCATATAGTTTAGTATAAATAATATTAATGATCATTGTTTTATATATTAGAAAAAAAATAAATTAGTTTCTTATAATAAGGTACACCAACTCAATGTTAGTGAGGAATAGTGTCTCTATAAGTGGCCTTAGTTCTTTGATAAATAAGGTTGGGTGTGTGCAGTTTAGTTTTATACTTATTTTTCTAAATGGACACTAATACTTTATAGACATCATGTTTTAAAAAAGGTGTCACATAGTTAATTATAAAAAAATATAGAGAATTAATCTCATTGGTAGGTTCATCTAATATATTAGTATATGGTCAACCTAATGTGAAGGATGAATTGTTTCAGTACTAAGGTTCGTAACATAAAATTGAAAATATTATAATGAATTGTATGTTAATTTTCCCAAATCCATATGATTAATGGACATATATTGACTTTGTTATTATTAAATACGGGGCCTTTAAGATTTTCCCCCCATTTCTTTTTGTTTTACCTAACTTTTTCTTAGGACTTTCAATGCTTTCTCAATTAAGTCGTGAAAAATATACTTTTACCCAATTCTTTACAAAGCCCTTATAATCATATATTTCTATGTGTGGTGATAAATTGTTTAAAAATTAATTTTTAGGAGTTTCTTATTATTCAAACTAAGTGTTCTATAGTAATAGAGAATTATATGTTTAAGCTCTTGGAATTAGTGTATAAATAATGATCTAGTGATTTATTATTAATTATTGGTTATATAATATTAAATTAAAATAAAAAACAAAAAAATAAAATAATAAATATAATAAATGACTTTGGATATGAAAATATTTTATTTAAAATCAGGCAGTTTGTTCTGTTTAAAGAGTGATTTTTACTAAAAATTCAGATATCATTAACATGCAGAATATAATAATCAATTAATTGTGATATTTTCTACATATAATAAAATTTTATTTTTCAATTTTTATTTACACTCTTTTAATAATTTAAATCCATTATAGACAAGAATATTAATTAAACTAAACTATACTAAGAACATGTTTCAAATGAAAAAAATAAATACTACTCTCATAGTCCAATCTATCCCTACCATATTGGTGTTTCTTACAAATTAATTAATTATATTGAATAAAAAATAAGTAATTTTACATAATAAAGGATCAACTTGAAAATAAATAAATATATTCAACATATATTAAAATTATTTCAATTAAAATTAATCACCATTATCTATCTCATAAAAAACTATCCCTTAACTGATTAATCGTTCCAAATAGAGGAAAAATACATTTATAATGATAATTTCATATTTATATATGAGAATTACCTGTAAATATAAGTGAAAATAAAATTAATCAATAAAAAATTTAAAAAAAAATTCTATCATAAAATATTTCAATTCCAAAAATATTCACCAATAATCTTCATCATATAACTCTTTTTAGAAGTGTAAAAGTAATAAAAATTTTCTCATCCACCTCATATTATTGAAAATAAATTCTTCTATAAAATATTTTAATATGTAATGATGAAATATTATTTATTAAATCTTGAATTTTATAACACCCATATTATTTCACCTCAGGTGACTTCAATCATAGAATAATGCATAGTGTTGTAGTGAAAAGGGTATATCTCCATCACTTAAAACATTATATCCTAATAGGTCATGTTGTAATATCAAAATATTCAAACCAATGTTTGAGTATCTCTTTATGTTCCTCAAGATGGTTTTTCAAGTAAGTGATATCTACTATGAGGTAGGAATTTGGTGCTTCATGATTTATTTCCATATTTTTAAAGTTTACAACATGAAGATGTTATTATGATGAAATGCATTATCAACTCCTCTAAATTACTCATAAAAAGAATACTTATATATTTATTATCCTTTTCCCAGTCTAATGGATGATTCTACATCATTCAACATATTCATATATAGCTTCTAGATTCAATGTGTATATATTTTTAACATGTTTTCCTTAACCTAATATAACTATTCTCCAAGAAATAAACAAAATTTTTAATTCATTGTTTTCTACTAAAAGGAAATAGGAACACAAAAAAAGTTGTTTTTATCTAAAATAAGGAGTAGTGTGGCCAAAAAAATATAATTTTTTTTTGTTTATAAAATCATATCACACTTCAATGTTATATTTTCCCTAAGAGAAATGTCAACATCTAATAAAAAGAATCTATGTTTCAATTAGGGGAACATTTAATTAATAATAATCATAAACATGAAATCATAATTAAATAATTTAAAAATACAAAACTCATTTAGTCAAGAGTGTCCCAATAATGCAACATATATAACATAAATTGGACCCTCTTATCCTATTTCACTTAATTATACAATATTTCATTATTACCTAGGAAACTTATGATCTACCTTTCTAAAAAATAATTCACTTATTAGTCAAGATAATTTAATTAGATTTATTATAATTTTCAATTATATACACTCTATCCATATTCTTGTATGTTATGTCAATTTCCACTTATATTTAAATCTAAAATAATCAATATGACATTTGAAAGGTTTTATTCTTTGAGGTTTAATGTGAGTGGTTCATAATGTGTAAAATTCAAATGCAATGATGAAAAAGGAGTGTTTAATTCATAAGGTGAAATTCATGATATTAAATTAGTCTCAATGAGAAATAAACTCGTACTTGTCCTTTTTAATAATAACCAGTCCCCACATCCCTTAATCCACTCCCTCATTGGATCACAACATCATTTTTCAAAATAGTGATGAAATATAGTTTTTTTATAATTTTCACTCTTAATATTTTTATGGATTTCTTTCAAAGTCTAAAACCATTGAATGTAAAACCAAATAAAATATATATCACCACTATCAATCTCCTCCGTAATCCAATTTAGTAAATAGAATTATAATGGAGAAGGTGTCAAGTCATGGGATTATATAAGATATCCCATTAATCCCATTTGTTTTTTTAAATTTGAATTAATTTAACTGAATTAAAAAACATTATGATATTCAAACTATTCCATTAATATTCATTTGCGGTGTGTTTTAGTGGCGGTTTTTTAAAATGTAGTGAAATGTTTTATTAATGTTTTAGCGGTGGCTTTTTTAAAACCACCGCTAAAACATTTTTTTCAGCCCCGACACTCCCCCTGGGTGACCCCCAAAACCCTCTGTGCCTCGCCACCTTGCCACCTTGCCACTCGCTGCCTTGCCGCCTCACCGCCTCGTCGTGCCTCGCTGCCCTGCCATCACAGTGCCTTGTCGTGCCTTCCCATTTTAGATTTAGTTTGTCAAATTGGTTATGAAAAATAACATATTTGATCATATGTAGTATTTTACTAGTGCACACTTGGTATTTTTATACCTGTTTGGATTCCATAATATAATATTCATTATTTATTCATTATTTATTTGGTGATCATGTGTGACATGGAATTATGTTTTATTGATATTGTAGTTAATGTACCATATTCAAACATATTTACCTTTTGTTTTATTGATCATTAGATTCATTATAATGGAATCATTTCTTATGCTTGACTATTACATTGATATATAGAGCTTTTTTTAATTATTTATACCAAGCATGTTGATTAGTATAAATAATAATTATACCTTGACCATGGATATTGTTTTGATAAATAATGAGTATGTTATAAGGGGTATTTTTTTATTGTATAACTTGTATGTTGGTATGTATTATATAGAGATTGATGAATGGGATGAAATCACAATGACTTGAATTTATTATACCCCTATCACTTATCCCTAAATTCATGTGATTCTAGTTCCTTGATTCTTGTACACACGTTCCTATTTCAAAAATAAAATGATTTTCCCATGAATCAACCATGAGAAGTATTGCTGTGATTTTAGTTTAATGGGAATAGAATCATGAATTCCTTAACTTGAAGTCTCATATCTATTTTTTGGATAAAAAAAATTATGTTAGGTATATAACCTCCCATTATAAGGATATATTTTTTATAATTGATTCTATTTTATGAAGTTTTCTATTATATGATGCTTCCATGTTTTTATTGATAACCATTTGTAAAGTCATTTTTATAAATAAATATAAATGTTTATATTTATATATGGTAAATATGTAAGTATATTCCTTATATGTTAGAAACTATGTGATTTATTAATGTGTATTATATGCTCAGACCCATCATATACACTTATGGGGGACATGAAATTTCAGGGTCTATTTTGGGGTTACCTATAAGAACAAGTAAATGTTCGGATGAATTGTTTTTTCTAAGAATTGTTGATTTTTTTATGACTCGTCTTCCATTTAGTATTGTAAATTGAGATGAGAGATTGATTTTTTTAGCCTTAGGTTTCACGAATCATTTTATACTATTTACCTTTATATGATTTGTAAAGATTTATCATATGGAATTCACTCTATTTGGATCACGTTAGTTTACTTGTATTTTAGTTTATTAATTAAATTTGGTAGCCCAAATCCCACTGGTCTTCTTAGAACCCTGATTATATTCTCCAGACATTGGTGATAGAGAGGTGAAAATTAGGTTATGTAGTGCTCAATCCTAGTACTATTTATATATCTTGATCACCATCACAACACCAGATGTATTTTTTCTTACATAAGATCATGAATCATGGAGGTGGTTTTTTCTACTTGTACCTTTGTCTCTTATATCCCTTCGTATATGATCCTTACCTCTTACTCCATATCAACAATTTATAGTAATTAATTGTGGTTTTTTTTAATTTAAATTTTGGATATAAAGGATTTAATTATCGATAGTCCTATTTTTGGTTCTTTTTTCCATCCAGAATAGTTTATCAAATTGCTCCATCAAAATTAGTTTTTATGAAAGATAATGCTGAATATTTTATGTTTCTAGATTAATTTTTTGAGACTTTTTATTAGATTGGATGTGTGTGATGAGTTTTGTATTTGCTTGTACCTTTTACAATGAAAATGTTTTTAGTGTTCTCCCATAGATGTATGGAATTATCTGAACTACATAAATATTTAGTTTTTATATGGTTTTATTTTGTGTGAAGTGTGTCAATAAGGTTTTTTGTATTAACATGGCGATATCACTTCCTAATTCCAGGTCATAGACTCAGAAGAGGCAATTATCATAAAAACCTCGATTCAATAAGATTATGGGGCATTCCACTATACATGACGAGCTTCATCATACAAATTTATATCCATTTTATGTCACAGATTTTACGGATATTCCCACTCATTTTTTATGATGTGTTGTTTGGATCATTTAATTTTATTAGATGTTCTATTCTACTATCTGATTATTTCTACCTGATAACACCCATGGGCTATTGAGAAAACGTGTCGTAGAGGATTTGTTTTGATCTAATTCTATAATTCTTCCAAATATCTAACATATTTATATATTTCTTCAACTAGTATTAATGAAAATATTTCTATATTTATTTATAGTTATGTGTTTTAATTTTTTTTATTATTTTGTAGGAACATTGTGATATACATGGATAAAAGATTGATCACATTACCGAGGAATGCAGCTAAGTACATTAAGGGTTTGGAGGTGTTTTTAGATTTTTCAATTTCCAATCGATTCATTGAAGGGAGAATAATATGTCCATGTCCTAAATGTAAATTTAGAAGATGATTGACGAGAGATGAAGTTTATGAACATTTCATATTGAAGTAATTCCCTAGTCAATATTTTTGATATATTTTGAAAGGATAATTGAACGTTATATGAAGGTTGAGGACACATGTCAATCCATAGAAATAGCTCCCAACATCATCGACAATAGGAAATGAAATTCCAAACCTTATAAAAGATGAATTTGGCACTACAAGGCACCACCGTCAATATCAAAACATATGAGATCAACCAGATTAGGGTGCTACAAATATCAATGTGAAAATTGATATATTTAAGACTTTAGTACAACTAGATGAAGATTGTAACATATCAGTGGATCCTCCTCTCGATTATGTGGAGACTAGTGTATGAGAAAAATTATTGAGGAAAATATGTTTCATGATTTAGTTGATGATGGAAATCAAGAGTTGTATAGTGGATGTTTGAAATATGCAAAAAATTATTTTTTTCTAAAGTTTTACCATATCAAATGTCTATATGGAATTACAAATAAAACAATGTCCATGATATTGAAATTGTTTTGTGATGCATTTCCTGAAGTAAAAATCCCTCGAGTCTTTTTATGATATGTAAAAATTTGTTAACAGGATTGGTTTGAATTATACAAAAATACATGTGTGTCCCAATGATTGTATGCTTTATTGGAGAGAGGATACAAGTAGATAAGATTACAAAAAATTTGCTTCTTCTAGATGACCGTCAATGGGTGATGTTAGAAGTCTAAATCACCATACTACCATGAAGAAGAAGATAAGGCACAAAACTAAAAAGTTTTTGTGTTACTTTCCTATAAATCCACGATTTCAAAGATTACTCATGTCATTAAAAACCTCTGAACACATGAAGTTTCATTCTGTAGATAATAATAATGGTGGGTTAATGCGACATCCATGAGGTTCATAATTGTGGAAGAAATTTGATTCATTAAATCTATATTTCTTAGCTGATCCAAATAATGTTCGATTGGGACTTTTTACCAATGGATTCAACCCATCTGGGACTTTGAGTACCAGTTATAGTATTTAGCAAGTTGTTTTGATCCATTAAAATCTACCCATGTTGATGTGTATGCAATAAACTCCTTTTACCATTTTGATGATTACTCCTGCAAAAAAATTCATGGAAATGATATTGATGTATACTTGTAGCCTTTAATTGAGGAATTATATGAGTTATGGAGCAATGGTGTTGAGACATTTTATGATTCTTCTAAAACAATGTCAAAATGCATGTTGCTTTAATGTGGACAATTAGTGACTTACATGGGTTTGGGAATTTATCTTGTTGGAACACTTACACGGGTTTGGATTGTCCAGTTTGTAACTTTGATTTTGATCCCAAATGGCTACCTCACATAAGAAAATGGTGATTCTTGTGCCATAGAATATTTCTCGATGAATCTCATAGATTTCAGTTGAATAGATCAAAATTTAACAGCTTTATTGATTTTAGACCACTTCCACTATTGTTAAATGGTTCTGAAATATTAACAAAACCTGAAAAAGTTGAAACCGAATTTGGGAAGGTTTATCATTTTAAAGATAGTAGGAACGGGTTCGAGGTGCATCATTAACTGAAATAGGAATCCATCAATGGAAGAAAAAAATTATATTCTTTAAACTTCCATATTGGGAATTTAATTTGTTACAGAATAATCTTAATTTGATGAATATTGTGAAGAATTTCTATGACAATTTGATCTTCCCATTGCTTAATAATCATGGAAAGTTGAAGTATCATCTCAATGATCAGAAAGACTTACAAGTAATGAACATAAAACGTGAACTCTGGCCATGTGAGGGTGAGAAGTATGCTCCAAAATTTTTTGCAATTAAAAACCATAATAAAGATAAATTCCTTAAAATTTTAAAGAATGTGAAAGTATCTAATGGGTATTCAAGTATCCTCTCGAGGTGTTTTGACTTGAATAATAGTAAGTGACATAGATTGAAAAGTCACGATTCACATATTTTGTTATAGAAGTTACCACAATTGGAATTACCTACATTATTACCTGAAAAAGTTATTATTGTTTTACTCCAATTCTGCACATTTTTCTGGAAACTATGATAGAAATCTATACATACATTTGTGTGTGACAGCCTTCAAGAGATATTTTTATTGACACTTTTTTCAATGGATATGATCTTTCCTCCGTTGTTTTTTACTTTCATAATGAATTTAATTGTGCATTCGGTTGAGGAAGTTAATTAGAATGCAAAATTCATTATTGATAGATGTATCCAATCGAGAGATACTTTATTTATATGTTTCACAGTTAAATAAGCAATTTTTGGCACTTAATTAAATGCATAATTATTTTTTTATTTCACTGATATTATGGGCATTTGAAATCATACATGAGAAATAATGCTCAACCAAAATGATCTATTGTTGAAGGTTATTTGGTAAAAGAGTGTCTTACCTTTTTTTCTAGATACTTGGTTGATATTGATACAAGATTTAATCAAGTAGGATGTGTTGAAGACACATCAAATAAATATCAAATACATGGAAAATCAAAAATATTTCCTGCTATTGGCCAATCATTTGAGAGGACCTCAAATGTTACACTGACAGAAATATAATTATTATAGGCACATAGATATGTGCTGATTAATAGTGAAATTTCATATCCATTTATTAAAGAGTTTAGGTTACAAATAATGAGATGAATGAGAGGCCAAAATTGAATGAGAAATATATAACAAAAGTTGTTAATAAAGATATTGTATAATGTTTTTCAGGATGTGTAAGTTCATAAATATTGCAACAAATACGAATATTAGGTTCAAACATATATTTTTCAATTATAATAAAGTATATTTATTTTTTTAGATCATGAATACTGATACTTGATTATAGTTTTCATAAGATTTGAAATTTCTTTCTCGAGGTCATTTAAAACAATTTATAATGTTTGATGCTTACAACATGAATGGATTTAGCTTTCGTACAGTCGATTGAGAAGAGGGTTTGTGAACACATAATAGTCAAATATTTACATTTGTTGAAGTGGGAAACTATGGAAATCTGACCGATATTATTCAATTAATCTACCATGTGCATTATTTAGTTGTTTTATTCAAATTCAATTAGGTCGATATTATCCGAGGTGTTGAAAGAGATTCCTAGAAATTTACTTCATTAAACACCTCTCGCTTGATGGATGTTGGTGATCATGAACTACATGATCCATATATGTTATCATCGTAAGAAAAATGGTATATTATGATAATGATGTTGTGGGTGAAGGGTGGAGTGTAGTAGCTCACAAAAAAATAAATGGATTTGTATAATATGGGTGATGAATTGGAAGATTTGACTTTTGACATTGAATCTCTTCAACAAACAAGAATTATAATTATCTGTCTACCATGACATTGAAAATATTATTTTATCAATGATGAATGAAGTGGATGAAGTAATGGAGAAGAAAACTAACATTATTGAAGGAGGAAATGCTTTCATGTAAATTTATGCATTCATTTATCACCAACTTATTTCATTTGTGTAATCATTCGTTATCATTGTTATGTATATTTTGTTTGTTTGTACTGTAAATCTGTTATCCTTTTTAAATTTTTTTGTCATAATTTTTTTTTGAAATTATGTTCTAAACTAAATTTTATTTGACTAAATTAATTGAATGCCAAGACGGAAGTGATATACTATTTCATCGACCACTACGACAGACGAAGATCCATCTATCTCCCTCCCTATGATATCTGAGTCACCATCTACTTGCCCCCTACACCATCTCCCCCTATGCCATCTCTCACACCCTCTATAAGTGTCCCTTCACAAACTATGTCATCACCTCCCACCTTAGGTGCCTCAATAGTGGGAGAGCGGCTCACCACTTATAGTTCTTTGTGGGGATACTAGAGGGTGACTGTTTTAGGTACAAATTTTAATATAAATAAATTTATCTCACTATTTTATACTAATGTTTTGTTCATTAATGATGTAAGAAATGCAACTGTAGAGAAAAATATAAAAAGTTTAGATGTATGTAATTTGACCAGAGAGAAGATAGTTGTTCCATTTGAATCATATGGGGTACCTACGGATGACGATGTAAGATTACTTGGCCAGATCTTAGGGCAGCTGGCCATGGAACCCTTTTCCATTCCTATTTCATATAATTATTGAAGACATATTCCTGCAAGTTGGAAAAATGATGTTTTTTATTTCAAAATAAAGGTAATTTTAATAAATTATGGTTTAATTTAATATCCTGTTATTACTATTTTCAAAATGGATTTCTGTGTACAGATGTTTTTCAACTTTAAGATTACAGATGAGATAGCATGAAAGTGGGCATTAAAAAATTTTGGCAAAAAATGGAAAGACTTTAAATTGAGATTGTGGGGTGATGTCAATGATACTTTGTTGACCGCTCAGCAAATGTATGACAAGCTACCCGATGGGGTACCCAAAGAGCAGTGGAATGTTTTTCTTGACAAACATCATGATGAGAAGCAGATGGTATTTAAATTTATATTAATATAATAATCTCATTTTAGATTTATACATGTATATGAAGAGGATATGACATTTAATACATTACTATTAAATTGCTATTATTTATTTCAGGATCTTTCAATAAAGAACGCATCAAGCCAGGCTAAGCAAGTCATCCCTCACACAATAGGGTCAAATAGTTTTTCTCGAAGCAGATATGCTCTAGTAATGTTTTCATTACCTTAAGTATTTATATAAAAATATTATTTATATAATATAATAAATTATTTATTTATGTAGGTTTAATGCAGTCACATAGTTTAAGGAACAAAGCATCCCGAATAGAAGTGTGGTGGAATGTTCACCAAAAATCTGATAGATGTTTGGTTAATGAGCCTGCCCAAGAAGTTGGGGTATGACCTCATTTTTTATTATAATAACTTATTTCTAGTTTTATTTTGTTTATATATATTTCTTCTAATATAATTGTTATATGATTTATATTTAAAAATTAAATAATTGTGGGATGCCAATCCTGAGCTGTAATACTTAGTCTCCCAGGATGACTTGGTTACTAAAGTCCTTAGGAAGAAGCATCCTGTTAGAGTGCGTGGGATGGGTTTGGGACCAGTACCATCTGAGGACATTAGCAGGACACCAGGGATTGCAGCTCTATCTACTTATGGTTGTAGTTAGTCCATACCCATTGAGACTCATAGAGAGATTATTTATCTACAAAACACAGTTCACAACCAGGGGCTCAGATATCTTCTTTGTAAAAAGTGTTGATTGATTTATATCATAAGATGCCCAAATCTTCCCCTAGTGGTACTACACCGACTTGTGGTGAGCAGGTAAATCACAAATATTCCAAATCATTTAGTTTTCAAACTTTTATTGGTTTAAAGTTTAATTATAAATTTACAAAATTATTTAATTTTCAATATGATGTTCTTTCAGGTGGTATAAGGAAGTAGAGACTCAGGTGGAGAGGGTGATGATCTTTTTTCATCATCAGACTGTGATTAGTTTTTTTGTTGATATGCTAGACAAATATGGTAATAGTCGGTTTGTATATGTATTATTTGTGGAAGATAGTTGCCACCAAACATTTTCATGACCTATCATTTTCTTGATTTCTCATGGTTCCTTTTATGTATTTTACTGATTTTTTATGTCTTCTTTTATGTTTTGATTTCTTGAGTGTGGTATGCACCATATATGTCAATTATTTTTTTTTATGAATCGTGTTTTAGGATTCATTTTTCCTAAATTTATTAGCTTTGTTACCCAAGGATGAAAAATAAGAAACATATCCTAAAGTAAAAGAAATCAATCCATTTATAGTTCTTGAAAAAGGTCCGCTATAAAAACATTTCTCATGTATATGAGGAGAAGGATGAGATGTATGGGAACCATTCTGTGAGAATCAAATAAACAAATTGATGTGAATGAGGAAGGGTCTCTTTTTTAGGGTATAACCAGCGTGATTATAATATTTATCAAGGTCTATTATAGGAGATCCCAACATCATTACATATATTGAAACATCATGATCTAATCCACATATAGTTTTTATATAATACCCATATGCATATTAGGCTCTTCCCTAGGGAAAGAGTCACTTTTTCATAACATTGGTTTATGGATAAAGAATCACATGATAAGAATCCTTATGTAGATTTTGATAATATGTAAAGTAAGATAGTTCTTACTAGGTAGAATGATCTAAGAGGTTTCAAGTCTTACAAGATGGACCATGAGAATCTTAAAATTCCCTTGGGTGGGCATGGAATATCAGAGGACCATCTGTTCAAAATAGGAAACCAAAGCTCACCATATTGTAGCCTTGGGCATGGAGAGGGTAAAATTGTTAGGAAATAGGAACTAGGTCTTGGATTCTATACATGGAATAATATAGAAGAACCACTATGGCTTAGAACAATCCATGTTATATGATTTATGGGAGGCCAAATTCCATTTTAAAATGGAAAAAATATAAAAAGACAGTTAGGGTTCTAGATCACACTTTAACCAAACCCACCACATGAGTTTTAGATATTAACCATGTTTTGGTAGAGTCTAGTGTGATTAACTTATAAATAGGCGTTTTATTACCTCCTTATTTTGAATTTTAGAGTTTCCATCAATTCTTAATTGACCCTTACTCATCCTCCCCTTCCCCAGTCACCTCTCTTGGTGTTCCAAAACACTTAGATCATATTGGATCATTTAGATTGAAGTTATTTGATTCATGGTTGCCCCCTATTTCCCTATTACTGATTTATTATCTTTATATTATATTCAAGAGTTCATTATGGTGGTAATTATACTCTTTTTTGGGTGGTTTTTATGGAGTATTATTATTCCTTAGATTCAATAGGGATTCACTTGAGATCAGTGGTTGCGATGTGTTGTGGTTATGATGTGTTATATGTTATATCTATTAGAATTTTTTTTTCTGGGCATTGGTAATGGGCCTGATTTATCAGCTACATTTTTTTTGTAAATTTGACTTTAGCGGTGGTTTTAACTACCAAAAAATAAATATAATATATTTAGTGGTGGTTTTAACCGCCACTAAAATTATGGTATCTTGCTATCCACATTGGGTAAAACCACCACTATGGACAATAATTTAGCAACACTTTAATCCACCGCTGAACAATTTTTTTATTCCTTTAGTATATCAAAGCGGTTTTAATGGTTTTAGTGGCATTTTTCATGGTGAAAATGATATTTATTTAGCATCATCTTTAACCGTCACTAAATTGTTTTCATTTTCCTTTATTATATCCTCACAAAAAAACCACTTTTACAGAGAGAAATCACTGCTAAACCCATTAAATCAACCGTGAAATTTGCCCACTACGATAGTTACCATAAACCACCTCTAAATCTAGGAATTTCCGCCTATTGTCTGCCAACACACACTTTAGCAGTAGTTTCAATAGACCACCGTAGAACCATATAACGGCATTTTAAACCACCTCGATTTCCAAAAAATGATGGGAAATCGTCTTTTTTTATAGTGTTATATTCTGAATAATCCTGTGATAATCCTCACTTCCATTAATAAAATAAAGATTCAAGCAACTTGAAATCACCCAAAATCTATATTTATGATTAATTAAAATTAGGTAATTATACTAAAATAAAATATTATAAAAAGTTATCAAATGCAAGTTTTATAATTTTATCTCATTTCAAAATTTTCACGGCTTTATAAAATTAAACATGAAAGTTCTAATAGTGTTTTATATCTAAATAATACCCCTTAAAAGAATTTATTTGAAAGAATATTACAAATTTTTCAAGGCTACCTCTTCAAAATATGATTACAAAACATTTTATAATCAAGCCAATGAATGTCATTAATATTTCTCAACATTAGAATAAAAAACAAAATCATATCAATAATTATTTTAAAACAAGATATAGTTGTACTGAGTATTATATTTTCAATAATTTTATATTTTTTATCTTCAATTATATGCTTGTTTAATAAAATATTCCAACAAGGAAAGATTTTTTTCTTAGATAATAATGTATCCAAGATTAGTTAGGGGTAAAATTGAAATAGGGTCAAAGGATACCTCCCACACAGTTAAATTAAACACTTCCCTCAATGATTAATAAAATTAAAGGTATTTTTATGTGAAATTTCACTTAATTGAAACAAATTTAGGGATCAAAAAGTAAACAAAGTCAATAATATATTCCCCAATTATTATATAAACTGTTACTTAATTAATGGATGAACTGATTGCTATAAAATCATTGTATTTTTTGGATTAATTATTAGTTTTTATTACATAAAAACATTAATTTTCAGTTAATTTTTTTTATTTTTAATATTATAAATAAATCCAAATAAATAATATTTTACTTCTCAAAAGGTGAATTTCAATTTTTCATCATTGAAGTAAGATTGTGATATGAAATAATATTTTACTCAAAATAAATTCATGGTTGGATAAAATTATAATTAACAAGGTACAAAATATAGTGACCATAGAGAAAAAGAAGAGGTTAATTTCTTAAGACTCCACAGTATCCTTTCTAGTATCAATATCATGTTTCACATCTTCAATAATAGCATCACCAAAATTCCTATATGTAGTAGGTGGATTCTACTAAACTGGCTACTCATGCCAATATGTAATATTGTTAATATATCTTTGTACAAATAGAATAATATATAAGGAAAATGTAGGTATTTAAGTGGTTTCATCAATTATGGAAACTAAAATAGTGGTTTCTAATATGTTTCCATTTTAATGGTTTTTCTAATAATTATATTAGCACCAGAAATGATCAGAGGTCCCTTATATATTACGGGGTCAGTGGAAACTGGGGATACATATAGAGTAAGGGTATACTTAATCACATATTATTCCAATTTTCCCTAATTAAGATGGAGGATACTTATTAGGCAATAGGAAAAATTAAGAGAATATAAAGGGTGACTCAAAAATAATCCACCTAAAATTCATCTCTATATCAAACCCAAATTAAAAGTGAAAAATGTAATCAATATAAATGTCATCGGTTTCTTCATTTGTAGATCTAAAGATATGGAATCCACAGTGAATGTATGCTTAAATGGGGTTGAAGTGGGATAATCTGAGAGGTTTAAGATAATGTATAATTGATATTAAAGTGTGGAATGTGCATAAAAGTGACTAGTGGAACATGTTATGGATGATATGTAGGAGAGGTTCTTAGTGTATGGTCTAGGGTATGAGGAAGGAAAAGTGGTAGTTCATAACATAAATATATGTATAAACATATTTTGTGGTGAAACACAATAATGTAATGGACTTGACTATAGTGTAAATAGACTTTAATTAGCTAATGAACTTCATGTTATGGCAAATGCCACCCTAATGGTCCATTTCCTACAGCAGTAGAAAATGTAGAAGAATAGTAAATTATGTTGTGGAAATTTTAAAAACTATTTATGAGGGAAATAACATAAATTATATTCATGCATATAAAGGTAATCCATATAAACATCTTATATTTTTATCTAACATTGGTGTCCTCCCCTCATATTGTAAGGATATTTTTCTTGGGGATTCCATAAGACTCCATCATTTTAGACTTCCCTGTTGTTTTTTAGGTAATTTTCACTATATTAATAAAATAAATAATTATTAGTAAGTGAGGCCTAGGAAGGGGAAGTATCTAGGGTGGCTCATGGTGTAGATGTTATCTAGGAATATGGGGTGGTAAGTGAATGTCCCTCTTTGTCCTCAACCTCCTCTATGAAGTAAGTGTACATAATATTTAAATCAAAACAAATTAATTTATCAATAATACCATATAATCCATCAGGTTTAAATCTATAAATTTTATCTTTCCAAGTGGGTAAAGAAGTAATGAGGGATCAATAGTGCCTATGTGATTTACCAAATGGTTAATGGAATGACCACTCATAATCATACCCTTGGAATTCTTTCGATTAATTTTAAAATATGAGATGAATTTTTACTTCATGTGAATAATTATTATACTATAAATGGTATAAAATATAATCATGTTTATATTAGTCAAATATCTATGTTCATCACCCTTGTAAATTTAAATGTGTGTGACAGATCAATGTATAATTCAAAGAAAGGGTATTGATTTCACTGTGATTCTCTGTTTTATTTTCAACTTGCACCAATTTGATAAACATATTTTTTATTTAAAATTATAGAAATAATAAAAAATTTGACTTTATTTTTTATTAATTTATTTTGAATTTATCACTATTAAAAATGGAAATGTCACTTTTTTTGATTAATTCATTGTAGTATTAGATGATTTGGAGGCCTCGGAGATGATCTAGAAAAAAAATGGGGTAAACTGCATGGCATCCCATCGATATCTATCCACTATTTTGAGCATTACAATAATTAAGTGCATCCATATGGGAAGAAACTTTTTGTTCCACTCCAAAAAATTATGGGATACAACTCTTCTCAAGGAACTGAAGCCCAATTCAACCATCGAGTGTCCCGTCTGAACCATTATATCCAAGGGTCATAATCTACCCAAATTCAAAAGTTTAGTTTGGTATTTTGACCATATATCCCAATCTCGAAGTCTAATGGCTTGTAAATTTGACATTGAGATATTCAAGAGGCCGCCAAACAACTCTTCGATTTTGGAAATGTCGTGATTTGGCCTTATACTATTTTAAAACGAAGACACATGTGGTATCTCAAAAACTAGGTGTTCAAAACCATGTTGCATTTAGGCTATAAAAAGGCACCATGGGAACCTTATTTTAAAGTTTGACCAAGATAGTGAAGTGATGAAAAGTTGAATTTCGAAAGTATTCCTTTCACCCACTTTGAGGTTCTGTAGCTCTCTATCCTTATAGGGAGCAATGAAATGAAGGATATTCACCCAATATTCCTCATCTCGTTGTCGGGCTAAACGATGGGAGTTCGTTGTGAGGGACCTACTCACATGTCAAGGGAGTTCCGATATGTAAATTAGATATTGGTTTGGATTAATTTGGGTTTTTTAAACATTTCATTCCATGTACCTTATATTATTTCATATTCGAATGCTTCTTTTGATAATTCTGAATGTTATGCTCTTAATTTCTAACTGATCAGTGTAATGTTTTGAGTGTGTGACTTGTGTTGTTTCAATTGGACAGAAAAATAATCCTTTTCATACCCACCTTCATGAGATTTCAATCTTATTTGGAAGCTATTATTCCATGTATATGTTCTGGATCTTTACAATACGATTGTTATGCAAGGTTTGTTTCTTTTAGCATCGAAATGAAATCTTAATTGTTAATCAGGATTTTAATTAATTTAAACCAGATAAGTACTCCAAAACTAAATCAATATCTTTGAAAAATGAACTTAAAATTTGTGTATTGAAATCACAATGAACCCTTTGTCTCATATTTTTCAATATCCACTTGGTTTTTCAACTATTAAACTCTTTAAGTTAAGTTATTTTCTTAAAACTGTATTTAAAATCAACCCCCTATTTTAGTAATCTTTATTAAAATACACCGTATAACATACACACACTCCTTGAGAGATAACCTAGGGTCTTTCAAATACTATAAATAAACCTTAAAATCATAATCAATTTGATGTTTCATGACAAAGTGGTCAAATTTTAGTTTCGTTTTCAGGGAGCACATTGGTTTTTAGTGCGTGTTTTTATAAGATATTTGTAAGTTTTGTGAATATTGATTTTTTTATATTATACCATTACCTATATTTTTGTGTTTTAATTTAATTCTTATGTAGGTTTTTTTCATAACAAATTCTAATACGGGATGTTTACCACCTTTTGAGCCCGAATGGGATAGGATCCTACATCAGTGACATAGAGACATAGAAGAGAACCCTTTGATGGGGGACACACAGAACATCAACACTCTTATTGATCATTGTACATAATCTTTTACAACTAACAAAAAATTGAAATTAAATTGTATTACATGGCTGAAAAAATAGGACACTGAAATAACTAACCTCACCAGATGTTAATATCAAACCCACATACATTCAATTACAAGGTGAGGCACCCAATTTCAAAATAAAATCTAGTTTAATTCATTTATTACCAAGATTCAATATATTTCATGGAGAGAATCCACATAAGAATTTAAATGAATTTTATATAGATTTATCTACATTAAAACTAGTAAATGTGGATGAGGAACATGTAAATATTAGGGAATTTACTTTTTCATTAGGAGACACTATAAAAGACTGCCTATATTATGTTAATTCCACAATAAGAGGCTGGGTGGACATGAAACACCTTTTTCTTGAGAAATATTTCCCAGCCTCTCAAAATGCTAAAATAAGGAAAGTAATATGTGGTATAAGACAATATCAAGGGGAAACACTTCATGAATATCGGGAAATATTTAAAAGATTGTGTTTAACTTGTCTATACCACCAAATAAGTGATCAACTTTTAATTCAATATTTTTATAAAGGATTAATTCATATTGATCATAACATGATTGGTACCCTAATTGAGAACATGGTAAAAACACTCAATAATTCGTTTCATATTCCAATGTACTGATTCGAGGTGTCCATGAGGTGCAAAGTACAGAATTAAAGAATAAGGTGGACACAATGTTTGAAAAGGTAAGTACACATCTTTGAAAACTCAATCATTCCCAAGGGAAACCCTAATATCCTCCTCCCATCCATTGTGGTATATGTTCTTCTAACACCCACTAAATTGACAAATTCCCCCAATTGAGAGAATCTTTTGAGAGTTGTAAAGAAAACATTCAAGGCCACCCCTATAACCAAATCTTTAGGCAAGAAAAATTATATCCATCCAAATATGGGTGGAATGAAAACCAATCTTATAGGCATGGGGGTATTCAAACTAACCTCAACATAAATGGAGCCAACTAGGGAAGAGTATTCATCCACCAGCACCCAAAAATCCACAACCACAACCAAGGCCTTTCTAATAAACCCCTACAAAACCCAATCCTAGCCTAGAGGATATGATGAAAAAATTGGCTTAAAACAATATACAATTCCAAGAAACCACTTTGGAAACCATACTAGACCTCAAAACCCAATTAGCTCAACTTGCTAACTTTGTGGGATAAATTCCAAGTCAGGGGTCGGGTAAACTATCATCTAAACCATTAGCTAACCCTTAAGAAAAATGAAATGTTTGTCCCATTACCCTTAATATTGGAAAACAACAAGAAAGTTAGATGAATCATATATTAGAGTCATCCCCACTAGAGAGAACCTTCATCCCAACCATTAAAAACGGTCTAACTGTTGAAAACCCATGTCTTGGTAAAAGCCCTTACAAAGGAAAGAGTGTGTATATGGACGCATATCCTATCCATACAATTCCTCTCCCATTTCCCCAAAGGGCCACCCAACCTAGAAAACAAAAGGATACAAACTCGATAATGAAATTTTGGAGAATTTAAAAAAAGTGCAAGTAAACATCCCTCTAATTGATGTTGTGAAATAAATTACAAGATATGAAATGTCTTTAAAGGAGATGCATACACATCGAAGAAGAGTTCATGGTGATGAGAAGGTAAGACTAGGGATGAATGTCTCTAATTGATAGAACTATCACTGCCTACCAAATACGATGATCTTGGAACCTTCTCAATTCCATGCACCATTGGGGAGTATTAATTTTACAATGATATGCTTGATTTAGGTTCTTTTCTAAATGTGATACCTCACTACGTTTACTATTATTTGCAGGTACATGAAATAAATCCCACTTTAATAGTCATTTAGCTTGGAAATATTATTAAATCAAACCCATCTGGTGTGTTAGAGGATGTTCTAGTGAGGGTGCAAATTTAAATTTTTCCTGCTGATTTTTATGTGCCAAAAAATGGAGGATGATAAGATGAATGGAAAATCCCCAATTATATTGGTGAGGCCCTTTTTTAAACCACTTAAGCCATAATTAATTTCCATAATGGTACATAATCTATAGAATTTAGTGGTAACATAGTCAATTTCAACATCCTTGATGCCATGAAGCACCCCTTAGAAGAACATTCCACTCTCTCGGTAAATTATATTGAAGTTAACCCTTCCCCTAAAGACACTTCTTTTTATTCCCCCAATCCCCTTTCTATGTTTTCATACATTATTAAACTTATTTTTAATTTATCATGCATTTATTTTTATAGTGGTCTAGAAAAGTGACATTCATATTTTTTAATTGATGATTTCTGGAAGACTAAGGATCCAATGACCTTCAATGATACTAATAAGCTTTTAAAATCTCATTCCTTATATAAGGATGATATCATTGAGGGGTTAGATGAGATCAGGGACCACTTACTTTCACACAAACTCCCATCAATCCAAAATCCACCTGAATTGGAACTGAAAAAATAGTCTCAAGATTTAAAATATTCATATTTTGAGAATATAAACTTGTTTCCCATCATCATTGCTAGTTCACCCCCTCTTGAGAATAAATTGAGACTACATGAACTTTTAAGGGATTATAAAAATGCATTGGGATGAAAACTTCCTAACATTCTAGTTATTATCCCATCAATTATCCCACATCATATTTTGTTCAATGACGAGGCTAAACCAATGAGGTAGGAACAATGTCGGCTGAACCCAAACCTCTTAGAAGTTGTGAAAGGGGTGGTAACAAAATTATTGGTTACTAGAATAATTTATCTCATCTCTAATATCCAATGGGTTAGTCTCATTCAATTCAATCCTAAAAACCAGTTTTACTATAATTAAAAATGAAAATAATGAATTGGTTCAAACTCTTGTGAAGAATAGTTGGCATGTCTGTATAGACTATCATCGACTAAATCAATACACTAGGATGTACCATTTCCTATTTCCATTAATTGACAAAATGCTTGAAAGGATAGTAGAGAAGTCCATCACTTTCTTCTTAATGGGTATTCTGGATACTTTCAGATCTATATTTCTATTGAGGACTAGAAAAATATGACTTTCACTTGACACTTTGGCACATCTTCATATTTTAGGATGCCATTTGGTATGTGCAATGCTCTAGGTACTTTCCAGCGATGCATGGTTAGATTTTTTTTGGATTCCCTAGAAAATTTCAGAGATATATTCATGGATGATTTCACTGTTTATGGCTCCTCTATTGATTAATATTTGAGTAGTCATTCTTCATTCATACATCACTGTATTAAAAATAATATTGTATTAAATTATTCGAAATTCCATTTCGTGGTTTGACATGGTATATTTTTGGGGCATGTAATTTCTGGGGATGGTATCCAAGTAGAAAAATCAAAAGCGGATGTCATTTATTCCTTACCATTCCCTAAAAATGTATGGGATGTGTAGTATTTCCTAAGTCATGAAAGATTATATAGTCATTTAATTTGTGACTTTTGAAATATATCACACCCCAATACCAATTACACCACAAATAAAAAGATTTTGTTTTTCATAAATATTGTGAAGAAGCTTTTAATAAGTTAAAAAATTAAGTCTCGCGTCACCCCCGGTAATCTATCAACCCCAGTGGGATTTACCAATTGAGGTGATATGTGATTCCTCTATGCAGTTGGGGCAGTCTTATCACAAAGGGTCAATAGAGCTCCACATGTCATTGTCTATACCTCGCATACATTGGACCCTACCCAAGAAAACTACACCACAACTAAAAATTAATTCATTTCTATTGTTTTATCCTTGGAAAAATTCATGTCATACTTTTGGGGAACAAAGTCATTGTATTCTCAAACCATGAAGCCATCTGGTATCTCCTTGTGAAACTGGAATCCAAACCACGCCTCATTCACTAGATTCACCCCCTTCAATAATTCAATCTAAAAATTAGAGATAAAAATGTAACATAGAATGTAGTGGATGACCATATCAGTATGATACCCCCATCCTCAGATATTAACTCATCCCCATGTATTCCCATAAATGATATGTTTCCAGATGAGAAATTGTAACGAGTGCAAGATGTTATTCCTTGGAATTACAAAATTGTAAATTATTTGGTAGCTTATTGCATTCTTAATGATTTTAACAAAAACCAAGATCGTTGTTTAAAACATGAGTCTCGTTGGTACATTTGGATGGCCACTACGTCAGGCACACATATACTGATCAAGTCCTTTGGCATTGTCTTCCTGATAGAGAGTTTCATTCTATCCTTAGATTCTGCCACACTCTTGCTTGTGGGGGGAAACATTGGTCCCCAATGGACTTCTCACAATGTCCACGATTCTGGTCTCTTTTTTCCAACACTTTTTCAAGATTCCCATGATTTTTCTTAAATCTTGCCCTTATTTTCAAAGAATGGGTAATGTCTCTAAATAAAATGAAATGCCACAACAACCATTTCTCTTTAATGAAATTTTTGATGTTCGGTGTGTTGACTTTATGAGACCATTTCCCAATTCCTTGGGCTAATGTTACATTTTTATAGTAGTTGATTACGTGTAAAAATGGGTAGTGGCAAGAGCTACAAGTACTGATGATTCTAAGGTAGTTGTAAAATTTTTGAGAACCCAAATTTTCTGTAGGTTTGGCATACCGAGGTTCATCATCAGTGAATAGGTTTCTCTTTTCTACAACAAAACAATGCAATCTATTTTGCATCGGTATGGGGTCGAGCATAGAGTTTCTATTTCTTATCACCCATATACTAATGCTCAAGCTGAGGTGTCCAATAGAAAGGTAAAAATAATCTTTGAAAAAATTGGTCAACCCAATAGAAAAAGATTGGATTCTTAGACTCGATGATTCATTATGGACCTATAGTAAAATTTTCAAAACCCACATTGGCATATCACCATATCAAATTGTTTTTGGAATGTGATGTCACCTCTCTATTAATATTGATCAGCTAGCCTACTGGGCCATCGAACAATGTAATTACACTCTTTTTGGTGCAGGTTCTTAATGGAAGTTATAGATTAAAGTGTTGGAGGAAGTGAAAATATATGTATATAAGAAATATATGATTTATAAGGAGTGAAACAAGGCTACCTACGACCATCTAATCCTTCATCGTCAATTCCAAATTGGGCAGATGGTCCTCCTCTATAATGCAATGACGAAGTTGCATCCAGGTACGCTTCATTCCCACTAGTTTGGACCATAAAATATTACTAATTTATCTCTATTTAGTGTTGTTCAGGTTCAAAATGAAGTTACTAAGAAAACCTTCACTCTCAATGGGAAGCAGCTAAAGAACTTCCCTGAATCCCTTCCAGAGTTCCGTATGGAGGAAATCCATGTTCAAGAAGCAACATACCAATGACACCCACAAGGTTTTTCCCTTCATTCCCACATTCTTTTTTATTATAGTGGGGACACTGCATGTTCTATGTGTGGGGGGATGGGTAAAGTTTTTGGTTATTTATGAATTTTCATTATTTTTTCTTGTTGAATAGTATTGTCACTTTCCCCCTATTTTATACCTCAATTTTTTCTGGAATGTTAATTTTATTAATGAAAAATATGCCTGCTTTAAAAGAATTCCAAATAATATTTCATTCATGAGTCGATTGTGTGGAAAATTATTTTGATTCTAGAAAAAAATCAAATAAATGTTGATATGGATTCTTTTTCTAGAATTTAAATTTTTAAATAATTTTTTGGTGTTTAACAGATATCTGAAACCCTTGCCTCATTATTACTAACCAATATTTTACTTTCTTACCTAAGAAACATTGTATGGCCTTTCTTTTCATATTCATCCTTTTAAGAACTTTTTTAAATGTCTCAAGTCTTATAAAGAAACTATAACATTCCTTGACTCTGTTTGAAGCCATAAGATTCAAGTGTGCTACATTCGTGATAGATTCCATCATTCATTGAAAACCCCTTTGTAAAATTAACCTCTATTTCTGGACACATCGAAATTTTACCATCCATAAGATATAGAGACCATGAAATGCCTATTAGATAGCCACGTTTAAATCTTATTTATCCCTACCTACCCATATCTTGTGTACATCCTCGATTTACATTTAGCTGGTGTGGGGGAGAAGGTGTTTCCATGGGGATTATCAGGAATGAATCATTATTATAGATTGATAGAGAGTGTGCCTACATTTCCTTGGGTAGTGGTTTCACAAGACATATCATATCACTATTTTACCAATTTTCCCCCTTTATGACCAATAAAAATTTTAGAAAATATAAAATGGTTCTGTACATTGAAAGAAGTAGAACAATAAGAAAAAAATTAATGGGGAAAATAGGAAGATTATTCATTATTATTTACTTATCTTCTATGACCCAATGAAATGGAAAAAAGGGATAGTGACTTGGAAGTGATAAACTTTTTTAGGGGATGAGTGTTTACATTAATTTTGAACACTTGATTAATTTTGTCATTTGTTGTGATTAATATATTAAACACTCCTCTTTTGCCTTAGATTTTTTACACTTATAATTCTACCAACCCTTGATCCTTAGAAAAACCTATTTGAAGTACTCTTGAGTAGCACACTATTTCTCACCGATAGAGTACTTAGAATCTTAGAAATAAAATGGTAAGATCACATGAACTCTAGGAAAAGACAATAACTCAAAATTCATTTGTTCCTTGAGTGAAGAGAGAAAATATCTATGTGAGGTATGCTGTTATATGTTGCATGGTTGAACAAATGAAGTTGAAGAAATTCAAATTCCAGGGAAGAAAAAAGATATAGAAATTGATTTTATAAACAAGACATAATGAATTTTATTTCATAAGAATATTTGAACTTTTGTGACCTTTTAATTCTGAATGAGACTTGGTTAGGATATTGGACATTTCCTAGGACTGTAAATGTTTAGGTGTTAGGGTGTGATCACACTTAGATTCACTATTTCATTTTCAACCTTACACCACAGTGCTAAACATGTTTTTTATTGAAAATTACTTAAATCATAAAAAAATTTCACTTCATGTTTGATTAGTTTAATGTGTATTTATCACTGTTAAAATGGTAAATGTCACTTGTTTTGATTAATTTGTTGTAGAAGGAGGTGATTTGGAGGCCCCATAGATGATCTAGAAGAAAAATGGTCCAAACTGCATGGAATCCCAGTGAAATCTATCCACTTTTTTTAGAATTAGGAAAATTACATGAATCCATATTGGAGAAAATGTTGTGGTCCTCTTAAAACCACTTTGGGTTAATTCTCTTATTAAGGAACCAAAGACTAATTCGACCATCGGGTGGCCCATCTGAACCATTCTATCAAGGGGACCAAATCTACTTGAATTAAAAAGTTCTATTAGTTCTTTTGACCATATCACCGAAGAAAAATTCTAATGGGTGAATAATTTAGCATGGAGATATTCAAGAGGTCAGTCAACAACTCTTATCTTTTGTCCAAGTTGTGATTTGGCCTTCTACTATTCCAAAACAGAGACACAGGTGGTATCTTAAAAACATGGTGCTCAAAACCATGTACCATTTTGGATATAAAAAGGCATAATGAATACCTAATTTGAATGTTTGACAAAGAGAGTAAAGTGCTACCAAATCAAAGTTTCAGAGGAGTCCTTTCAACCCATTGGAGGTTCTGTAGCTCCCTGGTCCTTATAGGGAGAGTTGAAAGGAATACAGAGATACACCTGAGCTTCCTCTTAGCCTCAATGAGCTTCCTCTTAGCCTTAATGTCGGGCTAAACATTGGGCGTTCATTGTGTGGGAGCTACAAAAATGTCAAGTGAGTTATGACACATATATTATTAACTAGTTTGAATTAATTTGGGTTTTTAGACATTTCATTTCATGTACCTTACATGATTTCAAATTTGAATGCTTTTTTATACATGTGAATGTTATGCTCTTAATTTCTAACTAATCAGTGCGGGGTTTGGAGTACGTGATTTGTGTTGTTCCAATTGGACAACACGAGAATACTTTTCATACCCAATTTCTTGAGATTTCAATATTATTTGGAAGCACTTATTTCATGAATACGTTTTTCACCTTGACAATATGATTGTTATGTCATGATTTTGTTCTTTAAGCCTTAAAATAAAATCTTAGAAATTAATTAGGATTCCAATTAATTTCAACTAAATAATTACTCCTAACCTAAATGAATCACAATGAACGATGAACATGAAATGTTTGTAGTGAAATCAAAATGAACCCTTTGTCTTATATTTTTTAAAATCCACATGGTTTTTAAACTATTAAACTCTTTAAGTTAAGTTATTTTCTTAATACTATTTTCAAAATCACCCCCTATTTTTATAATCTTTATTAAAAATAAACACTGTAATCTACCAACGCTCGTTGAGAGATGACCTAGTGTTTTACCTAGACTATAAATCAACCTTAAAAGCATAATCAATCTGATGTGTCATTATAGAAAAGTTAGGTATTTATCTTAATGTTCATCTTCCGGGTTGTATCATGTCTACTCTTTGATAAATTCTATGGGTTGAACAAAATATCTCTATGTGTACTCTGATAGGGCCCATTTATAACTCATCATATGTGTGGGTCTTCCCAAACTCAGATCTAAAAAATGATTTTCTGACAGAAAAATCTTATAAAAAAATGTTCTAGTGCTACTTATAATTTCCAACTAATCATCCTTCAATGTTATCTCAAGAGTATCTAATAATTCCAAAGATTTGTCCCTATATATTTTCACACACAGATGTATAAAGTTATTCAGGATTATATCCTTCAGTAACTCCTTGAAAATTTCATACATATAAAAACAAATTATATCCTCAAATCCAGTGGATTATTGTATTGATTTTATTTTTTCTACAACCACCCAAGCCTTTGTCGGTGGATGGGGTTGGTGAGGCATAGGTAATGGTAGAGGTATAATTAGATAAAAACTCACCGAAAAAATGAGTTATGGGATAATCTATTGGTGTAGTTTGTTTTTTTCCATGATTTTGGGATCAAAGATATGATATAGAATTTCTCAGGTAGTGGTTGGGTAGGTCTGGTCTTTTGTAACTCTGTTTATTAAACCTCTTCATTCTCGGTTCACTAAGGTAGTGATCATTTTGGTTTGGAGGGGGGTAGATTATTCATATATATACATGGTGAGGGTTAGGATTTAATGTTTAATGAGGGTTTTATGGATGTTCTATAAGAATTTGGGGGTTTATAAGAATATAGGTATTGTTTCTAGGGGATATTAGTGGTCTGTGATGTGCTAATTTCGGACTGGGGTAATGGATAGGTGTGAAAAAATATAAGAAGGTAAAGGAATAAACATAAGAAAGTTTTTTATTGATTATCTAGTATATTATTGTTCTTTTACAAATATTTAGGTAAGTATTGAGTATCATTATGATTGAACCAATAGAGAGAGAAGATAAATATCACAACACACACTAGGGTTTGATTCAAGTATTTAAATCCTTTTCAAATATTGTAGTATGAAACCCCAAGATATTATTTGAAGCTATATTGTTTTAAAATATATTATTTTTAAAACAAATTATTTGAAGCTTTTCATTATTGTTTATTCCATAATTTTGAGACCTCAACATGGAATTTATCTATATTACGGCATATGAGATGGATTTTTTCTATGGATATGACACCATTAATATTGAATACCATTCCAGTTAATCACACATTTGATATTTGAGATATGACTTGTTACAGTCCACTATTATTTATCAAGGATAATTAAATATTAATACATTGGGTGATTTTATATCATAAGCTTCTATCCATGAAAATTTAGTCTTCCCCTTTTTTCTTGATTTTATATAATTACAGGATAGATATAGATTTTTTTAATTTTATTCATTATTCACTACCTTAATATGAGGTTATGTGGTCTTATTGAGATATGGTCGTGGCCCCATTGATTATTTTTGATCCAATAATTACATTTTTATTATTATAGTCTTAAATGAGTTCCTATTTGATGATAAAAATTTTAAATAAATTATTATATATATCATTGTGGAGTTAACATATAAGTTATGCCATGATAATTTGTGATTTAAGAATTTAACCTCTCTTATTTAACCTTTAATACCATTCCTTTTTAGCTCCCATATGTAATTTGAGAAGATTTCATCATGCCTCTTTAATGGGAAAATTTACTGACAATTCTATCCTGAAATCTACAATTATGGAAAAATGAAACATTTTGGGTTTATTACAATATAGATCTTTTTTTAAAGTTAAAATAAAAACATATCTGATTATATTTAGTCAATTCATAGAGAAATTATGCTACCATTTGAGTTTTTTCGAGATAGTACTTAAGGCGTGGTCCATTAACATTGATCAGTGGTTCCACATCCTTATGAATATCCATATCACCATGTGGAAAAAATTTCATTACAATGAAACCATCATGAATTGAGTTTACCTAGTAACAAACAAAAACATGAATCAAACAATAGTTAATTTTCTCTATGGTGTATCTATTTCCTTATAATGTGTCAAACATGACACTTAATTTATTTCATATAAATGGTGGAATTAGAAAACATATCTACGAATATATCTTCATGTTTTTCTATTTCCAATAATCAATATTTTACCACTTTAGCATACTTCTAAGGAAACACCTTGACTTCCTAAATATATTTTTGGTTGAGTCCCATTTTACAGAAACATATAATACCTTATACTAAATGTGATGGATGTATTCCCAAAAGTGTATTTTAGGATGTTTAGTAATCCAAAAACACGTCAAATAGTTTTATTGAATTGTCTTTTTGACTCATATTGATGTTATTAATTGTGATTTAATTCATATATTGGTTTGAAATAAACACTTTTTACCTTCTCTGAGGGTGGAATAAAGTACATTTGGTATAGAAAAATCAATATCTCACAAGCACTCCCATGAACATGTGGTTACCAAGATATGTTACATAATCACTCATAATCATCATGAGAAATTTGAACACATTGAATATATTCTTCTTTATAAATTTAGTAATTTCATTCACTCTATTCACTAAGGTTGATTCCACTTCATCATATTTCAATAAATAATCAATATATACAAGGATTTATATCTTTATAAAATGATTGGGTAAAGGACTCATGAATTTTATACCACATATATTGAAAACATAAATCTCTATAATAGGTTTTTCTGAGAAATATCATCTCTCATACTTATATTTTCACAACATAAAAAATGATTACATGATACCAATAATATTTGATAACCTATATAAAATGATAAAAAATAATCAACTTTGAATGATATTATATATAATTATTTTTTAACCATGATTTTCTCCCATGTGTGAGGAGTGGAAAACCAATAAAAAATTTCACTATATTTTCAATCAAACATTAGTAAAAAAATTCATCCACATAGTGTTTTAATAATATAGTTTCAACACTAAAATAACATTGAAATATATATTGGAATATTTTCCTCTTACAATTACTGAATTGTGTATAGATTTTCTTTATCTAAAATTGTTTAGTGGTGTCTGAAAACCATGATCATGTTAGGGTATTTTTATAATAAGGTATTTTTTTATAAATTCGTTTTTAATATCAACCTATTGATCTTTAATAAGAAGAGTAAGTCAATCGTTAAAATATGAATAAAAATAACATTATGTGACTCATTCTCAACTTTTATTTTTATTTTGAACTCTATGAGTAATATAATTTACTTACTATATTGATACATGAAATATTTCTGATTTAGAAAGTTTTTCAATTTCATGTTATTGGTGTGAGACACCACTTTATTGAAAAAAATTATTATATGAACTTATGATATATAAATACAATGAAATTATATCCTATATTATCATTTTATAGTTAAACAACATATCTATTGGAGCTCGAATCACATAATATAATAGTTGAAATATTTTTTTCACACTCTTCCAAATAAATACCACTATTACATAGTCACTCACCTCAAACATTAGCTAAGACAGATCCCACAAATTTTGGGATAGCATTACTGATATTGAGAATAATATTTAATTAAACACATTTAAATATACCTTGAATATTTCCTCATATTTAAACTCTACATCCTTCTTCAAAATATGAGTTAGGGGTATAAAAATCATGTATAAATATTTCAAAAACCCCTGGTAAAAAGTATAATTTCCCCAGAATCTTTGAATCTCTCTTAATATCACTAGATTTGTAAATTTCATTATCCCCTCTATTTTTTGGGTAATAACCTCTATTCCAAATTTATAAATATTATGACCGAACACAATTTTAACCTTTAACAATAAATAATACATATTCTATGACAACCATGGTTTTAATACAAACTTAAACATGATTTATTATAAAAAATGTCACTTGATACAACAAGAAGATCGAGAGGTTTAGTGTATTTGGGGATTAAGATCATTAAATAAAAACTTGAAACATGAAATACAACATCTTTATTGAAAATTTCCTTTACTTGACCACTACATTCCCTCATACTCAGCATTGCATGGGATAACCTGAGGACATGCGTAAGCAAAGGGTGATCTATAAAGCCCAGTAAGGGAATACACATGGAATAACATGAGGAGTACAAAACATGTTAGACATTAGGCATATCAATCGAGCAGAAGAGAAAAATGAACATAAAGGCATGATAAAGCATGATAATCATAACATGGAAATGTGGCAACAACACTTAACATGGAATTAGCATGAGCCAAGGCTCATTGCACATGCAGAATGAGTAAACCCTCATTGCACATGAAGCACAAGTAAAACCTAATTTAACATGAATTAGCATGATTAAACACTCATTGAACCTTACATATCATGATAATATACCTTACCTAATGCATTGGATCGCTATAAGGGTGCACCCTTCTTAAACATTTCATTTCATGCGTAAGTGTGCCACATGGATCATAAAACATGGATTCATAAAACATAATCATTTATTCTATGATAAATGAAGGTTGAATTCATACATGAATCATTATAATAAATAAATAAATGTGCATAAAGGTGAATACCCATTATGGAGAAATGGGCATGGTATTCACTACAAAATGGCATTGGCTTAGAAAATCGGTGTGATTTTTCCAGCATAACGGCGTGACATAAGAATTCATAAAAATGGTTGATGAGAGAGAAAGGGGTTCCTCATCATATTTACATGTAATGAAAATTAATGGGGTCACATAGATACCTTTCCCAAAAATTTTAATGGAATTTAGATTCATGGTACAAAATTATTGCTTGAATGTTAATGATGAGAGAGAAGTACCTTTCAGAATTTCGGCATAGTAACGGGTGTACATGGGAGACATTTAATTAGAGAGAAATGGGTCTCTAATCATTCATACATAAATAGGGAAGTATGAGGGAGGTTATAAACCATACCTAAAGCATTCATAATTGAAATTAAAAGTGTAAAACAACTTAAAGAAAATTGGACAAAAAAGATAAAGGAAGAAAAAAACCTTACTTTGAAGTGTGCTTCCAAAGGCTAGAGACAGGCTTGTGAGAGGATTATTGGGAGCTTAGGGCACCTTTAGAGGACTATAGAGAGAGTAGGGAAGAGGTTTGACGAACTCCAAAGGCTTTGTGTGAGGAGGAAGTGGGAGCTTGGGTGGGTTTATATAGGAAAGGTGATGGAATTCTTTATTATTTAGGTTTGGGACCCCTTATATTAAATTTATCCAAACCACAAACCATCCAATGGTTTTTGCCCATGTTTTTTGGCAAAGGGAAGAGTAAAATAATATTTTATAAGGCCAAAGTACGAAATTTTTAAAATAATAGGGTTGCTTATTTGGAGGTGAGTCACACTCCCATGGAAATTAATTTAAAAAGACAAAGTGTTTAATTAGTCTTGAAGGGTCCATTAATGCTTTGAAAAGTAAGTCAAACAAACCCAAAATCACATTATTTTAATTTTAAAACATATATTTGCCGAAAATAAAGATTATTGTATTTTATTACATCATTACTGGGTCATTATGATTTCATAAAAAACAATATATATTTAAACGGTATTTAATTTTTACCCAAAAATTTGGCTGTCTCAGAAAATTATGAAAAATTCACCTTTGGATAATTTCAACCTCATGATTACAGAAATAACATTTATTTTATCTAAATAATTTTCTAAATATGTTAACTTTCACTTTTAGAAAAAACCGACATTTATCGAAAATTCACGGGTTTTGACAAAAATGGCTTTCAAACCTTAATAAAAATTATAATTGCATTTATAAAATTATAAGATGATTTATATTTAATAAAAATTAATTTAATACTAACAATATTGTATTAAAATATTATTTATTTCAAAAAAATACCTTAATTTAATAAAATATAATTCTTAATTAAATAATAACTAAAAATACTATTTGTATTTTAAAAACTATTTACAAAGTATCAATGATGAAAAGAATGTATATACATTATTATATACAAAAAAATGTACATGAACACAGTACTATCTATTTGTTACATAACCCCTTAAAACAGCCGCATAAGACCTAAGGGTAAGGTGTGCGACTGTGATAGACTCTTGGTGTGGCTTGGATAACATTTCTCAAGTGGTAATCTGTATCAATGTCCACTTTTCCAGTAGACGGTCCCATTCGAGCTTGACATGATGAATATCAGCTTGGGCTTGGTCAAGAGCGAAGCCCAAGGATGCCACCTCTTTTCCATGCTCTGACAAATGGGCTTCGTATGGAGCAATTCTACTAGATGAGGCCATCACTTCTTTTGCCTGAGTAAATTGGATTTGTTAAAGCCCTATATTTATACTAATCATGTGATCACTGTTCAACGGCTATATTAGCAACAGTAATAATTTTTAACATAAAACCAAAGAAGTTTAAATTTTATATAAACATAAAGATACATTTAACTAGATCAAGATGGATTTATATTACTGAAACATTGAGTCGTTACAATATTCCCCCCTTAAGAAATTTCGCCATCGAAATTTCCTTTTTCCCACACTAAAATAGATGTGTGTAACTCAGCTTCATCATTTCCTCCAATTCCCATGTCGCATCTTCAAACTTGTGGTTTCACCACAACACCTTGACAAGGGGTATTGTCTTATTTCGTAGAACTTTTTCTCTACGATCTAAGATCTTCACTAGTTACTCCTCATAAGAAAGATCATCTTCCAATTGTACCACCTCAGAAGAGAGTACATGTGAAGGGTTTGGTATGTACTTCGACCTTCTCCACCATTTCTTCGACCATTTATGGTCCAAGCAGCTCATGTTCACCAACCTCATCCCAACATGCCAGTGTTCTTCACCTTTTACCATAAAGGGCTTCATATGGTTCCATTTGGATGCTTGAGTGGAAACTGTTGTTGTAGGAGAATTCAAGCAGTGGAAGATTTTGATCCCATCCTCCTTTAAAGTCCAATGAGCATGCTCTAAACATGTCCTCAAGTGTTTGGATAGTCCGCTCAGATTGGCCATCATTTTGAGGATGATAAGCCTTACTAAAGTTCAGTTCAGTATTCAGAGCATGTTGAAGACTGTTCCAAAACATAGAGGTGAATCTTGGATCTCGGTCAGACACAACAGATAGTGGTACTCAATGAAACCTTACAACTTCCCTGAAATATATCCGTTCCAGTTGATCCAATGAGAAATCTTCCTGAATAGTAATGAAGTGTGCAGTCTTTGTAAGACGATCCAATGAGAAATCCTTCCGGACGCGATGGAACACATAGTATTTTCCCAAACCGCATAATTCCTTCTTTGTTAACATTAAACTCTGATGATTTCACTTTTTTGATAACTTCCACCTTTTCCTTAATTCCCACATCTTCCTTTTGAGCATCCTTTAACCTATCCAGAAGATATGGTTGAGCAATAATTTGTCAAAGTATTGATGATTTTCCCTTCTTTATGATTCCCATGTCCGTCTTCATCAAGTATAAGAATATTGGATCCTTCGTAATTCTCATCACTGAAAGAATTGTTGGGTTCGTTCTACTTAGGGCATATTCCACCTTGTTCACTTTCCCAGGGTGGTAATGTATTGAACAGTCATAATCCTTGATGAGCTCTATCCATATTCTCTGGCGCATATTAAGCTCTTTATGTGAGAATATATATTTAAGAATCTAGTGGTCGGTATATATCTCACATTTCTCCCCATAGAGATAATGCTGCCAGATTTTCAAGGCAAAGATCACCTCCGCTAACTGCAGATCATGCGTTGGATAGTTTCGCTCAAGGATTTTCAACTACCTTGAGGCATAGTATATCACTTTATCATTATGCATCATCACACAACCTAATCCCTTCTTCGAAGCATCACTGAAAATCACAAAAGGTTCCCCACTTGTGGGTAAAGTGAGCACGGGCGCAGTGATACGCCTTTTTTTTAACTCCTTGAAGCTTTCTTCGTATTCATCACTCCAAGAAAACTTTACTCCCTTTCGAGTTAACTTGGTAAGAGGTTTGGATAATCGTGAGAAATTCCTCACAAATCGTCGATAATATCCAATTAACCCCAGGAAGCTACGGATATCCGTTACTAATGTTGGTCTCATCCATCCCTCAATTTCATCTGTTTTGGAGGGATACACAGATATCCTATTGCTTGTGATGATATAGCCTAAGAATGAGACCTCTTTCAACCAGAACTCACACTTACTGTACTTTTCATAGATCTTCTCCTTGCGCAAAGTCTATAGTATAGTTCTTAAATGCTCCTCATGATCCTCTTTGGTTTTGGAGTATATTAGAATACCATCTATAAAGACTACCACAAATTTGTCTAAGTAATCTCTAAAGAAACTATTCATTAAGTCCATGAAGATTTCTGGAGCATTAGTGACTCCGAAAGGCATTACTATGAATTCATAGTTCCCATATCTTGTTTGAAAAGTAGTCTTGGGGATATCTTCCTTCTTCACCCTTACATGATAATATCCCGACCGCAAGTCAACCTTGGATAAGTATTGTGCTCCATGCAACTGATCGAACATTTCATCAATTCGTGGGAGAGGATACTTCATATTTATTGTGATTTTGTTAAGTTCATGATAATCGATGCAAAGCCGCATTGAACCATCCTTCTTCTTAATGAAAAGGACTAGTGCACCCCATGGTGAAGCACTTGGGTGTATAAACCCTTTTTCCAGATTCTCCTACAGTTGTTTCTTCAGCTCTTCAAGCTTTACAACAGCCATTCTATATGGATTGTTCGATATTAGTAATGCCCCAGGTATAAGTTCAAATGAAAATTCACCATCTCTTATAGGAGGAATACCGATCAGTTACTCGGGAAACACTTTAGCAAAGTCCCTCACAATAGGCATTTCTTCAAGGATGGTTTCTTATTTAGACTCAATCATCTGATCCAAATACGTGTGCTCATAGGGAAGTAATATCCATGTGTGAGATGATGGATCTAAAAGAGATTCATCTTCCTCTTTACACTTGTAAAGAATCGGGGGTCGATTCTTCATATGGAGTGTGATTTCCCTCTCCCGACAATTTATGTTGGCTCTATATAAGGAAATCCAAACCATGCCAAGAATTGCATCAAATTCTACCAGAGGGAGTATGATGAGGTTCGCTGAGAAATTCAATTCACAGATTATAACAGTGGAGGACTTATATTCCTGGGATATAATGATTTCCCCATTTTCTGTACTCACCGATATCTTCACTTCCATGATTTTTGGGGGTGCTGGGATTGTTCTACTAAACATTCGAGATATAAAAGAATGCATAGAACCTGAATAAAAAGTACGTTCGCTATTCTGGAATGAATAACTAGCATACCTGTCACCACTTCGTTGATGATGTTCACTTCGACATAATCGATGGAAAAAGCTCTTCCTTGCTACCTTGGAGGTTGTTGGTTGCCTCCGAAAACCCTTGGATTAGGGCACTGATTTGCAAAATGACCTGGTTCTTGGCATTTGTATCATTGAACAACGTGTTGAGGTTTGAACAGAGCATTCCTCTCCTCTGTCGTAGTCGCGGGTCTTTCTTGCCGATAGTTAACAGCTAGGTGCCCTTCTCTTCCACACCTAAAGCATTATCTCTTCCCCTTAAGGAAATTTACAGGGTGCTTCTTTCTGCACTTTTGGAAAGTGGGGTGATGGATCTTCTTAGCACCGTTGGATTTACCCATCAGACCACCAGTATTGAAGTCCACCATATGCTTCATATCCACATGATACCCCTATTTTTCTCCAATCTCCATTTTTACCTTTAGGGAACATCAGACAATTTCCTCATAGCTGTCAAAGTCATGTATCACCAATTCTTTCTGCAGGCTGGGCTTCAGCCCACCAAAGAAGGGATCAACTTTTCATTCTTGGGTAACGATAAAGTCGAAAGTGTATCGTGCAAGCCTTGTGAAGTTTCCTCATAAACTCCAATAGATTCTTCATCTTTTTTCTTAAGGGAAATTAAGTCCCTTTCCATATTAAGCCGGAGGGTGTGCGGAAAATATTTACCGAAAAACATCTTACAGAAATCCTTCCATTCCAACACCTCAATCTCCTCCTCAGGCTTCATATTTTTTTATCAATGTCCACCATTGATCTGCTTCACCCTCTATACAATAAGCCGTTAGGATAACCTTCTCTTGTTCAGAACATTGAAGGATGGAGAAGATCTTTTCAATGGAGTTGATCCATTGTTCAGCGATTGTGGGATTAGATGATCCACTAAAAGTAGGAGGCCTTTGTCTCATGAAGCTCTTGATAGTGACTTGTTCTTTCTTGGGGGGGGGGTTGAATGTTCCTATTGACCAGTGTTTCAATTCAAATCTTGACTTAGCTGAGAGAGAACTTTGACAAAGTTCGCGATTCCCGCTCTCATTGGATTGGGCATCTCATTAGTACAGTCATCACACTGATCTTCACATCAGTTGTTAGCCCGAGTCCTCCTATTACTGGCCATTGGATGGAATAAAAGGAAAGTTAGGGGTAACACATAAAGGTTAATCCAAAGACAAAAGTTTATGACTTATAAATAAACTTTTATTTCCTTAACTCATGAGTCTATAGGCTTCAATCTTAGCTTCCCATGATCTACTTTCTAACATATATTCTTATGGGAATTTTTTTTAATTCCCTTAATAAGGGTTCATACTAAGATTGTGAATTTATCAAAACTAATCCCCTAGGAGTGTCATATCCAAGACTGCAGTAGGGCCTATTTTCGTGCACCAGTTCATGTTCAGGTCTAGCTCAAAGTGGTGTTTTTGGGTTTTACCCCTAAGATACATCTCTGCTAGAGCTGGCTCTACCTGATCGTATCCAGACAGGGATGCATTTTCTTGATAACTAACTTACTTAATACTCACCAAAACTTAGGGATGTTTTTATTGTACACAGTCTTGTCTCTAAGGCTTTACTAGGGTTTTTAAATCCTAATCCCAAAAATAACTAAAACTATCCTCTGATACCAACTATGACAACCCTGGTTTTAATACTAACTTAAACATGATTTATTACATAAAACTTCACTTGATACAACATGAAGATCAAGAGGTTTATTGTATTTGCGGATTAGGATCATTACATAAAAACATGAAACATGAAATACAACATCTTTATTAAAAACATCCTTTACATGACCACTATATTCCCTTTTACTTAGTATTGCATGGGATAATCTAAGGACATGTATAAGAAAAGGTGATATATAAAGCCCAGTAAGGGAATACACATGGAATAACATGAGTAATACAATACATGTTAGACATTAGGAATATCAATAGAGCACAAGAGAAACATGAACATAAAGGCATGATAAAGCATGATAATCATAACATGGAAATGTGGTAACAACACTTAACATTGAATTAGCATGAGCCAAGGCTCATTGCACATAGAGCATGAGTAACCCCTCATTGCACATGAAGTACGAGTAAAACCTCATTGCACTTGAATTAGCATGAGTCAACAGTCATTGCACATGAGGTATCATGATACTACACATTACCCAATGCATTGGAGCGCTATAAGGGCGCACCCTTCTTAAACATTTCATTTCATGCATAAGTGTGCCACATGGATCATAAAACATGGATTCATAAAACATAATCATTTATTCCACGACAAAGGAAGTTGGAATTCATACATAAAAAATTATATTCAATAAGTAAATGTTCATAAAGGTGAATACCCTTGATTTAGAAATGGGCATGGTATTCACTACACAATGGCATTGGCTTAGAAAATCAGTGTAATTTTGGCAGTGTAACGACGTGACATAAGAATTCATAAAAAAGGTTCATGAGAGAGAAAGGGGTTCCTAATAATATTTACATGTAATGGAATTTAAGGAGGTAACATAGATACATGTCCCAAAAATTGTAATGGAATTTAGATTCATGATACAAAAGTATTGCTTGAATGTAAATGAGGAGAGAGAAGTTCCATTCGGAATTTCGGCATAGTAACGGGTGTACATGGGAGGCATTTAATGAGAGAGAAAGGGGTATCTCATCATTAAAACATAAATAGGGCAGTACGAGGGAGGTTCGAAACCATAACCCAACATTCATAATTGAAATTAAAAGTGCAAAACAACTTAATGAAAATTTTACAAAAAAGATAAAGGAATATAAAAACCCTTACTTGTAAGTGTGCTTCCAAAGGCTAGAGAGAGACTTGTGAGAGGCTTCTTGGGAGCTTGGCGCATAGTGGGAGGACTATAGAGAGAGTAGGTCAGAGGTTGGACAAACTCCAAAGGGTTTGAGTGAGGAGGAAGTGGGAGATTGGGTGAGTTTATATATAGAAAGATGAGGGAATTATTTATTATTTAGGTTTGGGACCCCTTATATTAAATTAATCCAAACCACAAACCATCCCATGGTTTTTACCCATGGTTTTTGGAAAAGGGAAGAGTAAAAAATATTTTATAAGGCCAAAGTCTGAAATTCTTAAAATAATAGGTTTGCTTAGGTGGAGGTGAGTCACACTCCCATGGAAATTAATTTAAAAAGACAAGGTGTTCAATAAGTCTTGAACGGGCCATTAATGCTTTGAAAAGTTAGTCAAACAAACCCAAAATCACATTATCTTAATTTTAAAACATATATTGGCCGAACATAAAGCTTAGAATATTTTATTACATCACTATTGGGTCATTATGATGTCATAAAGCACATTATATATTTAAACAGTATTTAATTTTTACTTAAAAAATTGAATGTCTCAGAAAATTATGAAAAATTCACCGTTGCATAATTTCAACATATTTATTCTAGAAATAACATTTATTTTATCTAAATAATTTTATAAATATGTTAATTTTGTCTTTTAAAACAAAAACTGACATTTATCGAAAATTCCCAGGTTTTGACAAAAATTGCCCTCAAACCTTAATAAAAATTATAATTGCATTCATAAAATTATAAGATCATTTATATTTAATAAAAATTAATTTAATAACAATAATATTTTTTTAAAATATTATTTAATTCAAAAAGATCCCTTAATTTAATAAAATATAATTCTTAATTAAATAATAACTAAAAATACTATTTGTATTTCAAAAACTATTTACAAAGTATCAATGATGACAAGAATGTATATAAATTATTATATACAAAAAATATACATGAACATAATACTATCAATTTTACATAACCCCTTAAAATAGTCTCATAAGTCTTAAGGGTGAGGTGTGTGATGGTGACAGACTCTTGGGGTGGCTCGGATAACATTTCTCAAGGGGTAATCTTTATCAACTACCACTTTTCCCATAGATAGTCCCTTTCGAACATGAAATGATGAAGCTCAGCTTGGGATTGGTCAAGAGAGAAGCCCAAGGATGCCACCTCTTTTCTGAGCTCTGAAAAATGGGCTTCGTATGGATAAATTCTACTGGATGAGGCCACTGCTTCTTTTTTTCTGAGTAAAATGGATTTGTTAAATCCCTATATTTATACTAATCATGTGATCACTGTTCAATGGCTATATTAGCAATGGTAAACATTCTTAACATAAAACCAAAGAAATTGAAATTTTATATAAACATAATGAGAAATTTAACTAGATCAAGAGGGATTTCTTTTAGTGAAACTTTGGGTCGTTACATATTCCGAGTGATCACTATGCACGCCTCTTCATATATATACAAAACTAAGTGATTGTTCTTAAGGAACACCTCAAAGTATCATCCATAAATAGAAAATAAATCCATAAAAACATTAATAAACTCCTCTTCCACCTCATGTAATAATTTTATAATGAACTATTTTTAGGTTGTGGTTGAATTCAACACACCAAATGACATACCGGTTGGTGAAGGTTTTGTATGGTCATGTGAAGGTTATTTTCTAATAGACTTTCAGATCCGTTAGATTTTAATTTTATCTAGAATATCCCTAGATAATATAGTAGTACTATTGTCTATCTAAAATTTATAGTATTCAGCCAATGAATGGGAGGGTAAAATTATCATTCCATGAGAAATCATTAAGGATTCTATAACCAATATAATATTTCTACCCTATCATTCTTTGAGTCGATATTAGATACTATCATTGTTTAACAATTTTAGTCCACATTTATTGAAAATTAATTCAAGTTTAATGACACAATCACATTAATGAATTTGGTGGATGATCACAAAATCTAATATATTTCTTTCTTTCTTATTTATAACGTCTTTCATTGGAGGCGTCACCCACTTTTTTAGTTTCCTTGTTATCTTCTTCTTATCATTTAGTCTCACATTTTGGGTTTAATGGGAAGGTATTATTCCATTAATATAAACAATTATACATGAAATGATCTTATTAATTTGTTTAAACACATAAAAAATGGGTGTTCTTTCTCATTTAAAAGTTTATCCCTTGTAATAACCCTTAAGTCTTCTCATTCTCACAAGAATTAATATCACAAGTTTCTTCGGAGTTATTTTAGATACATATTTAGTAGACTCAAAATTTATAGATCCAATTAAAAAATTATTCCATTGAAATATATTTTAGCAATAAAAATCTTTATTTTTCTCTATCACTTCATTATTGCTTACGATGTTATTTTTAACTTCTTTATCAAAAAAATCCATTATTTATTTATTTTTCGTCATCTTAAATCTCTACTAATTAATATCATTATTTAATGGTAATTGTGTATTAAATATCCTTATTATTTTCTCCTCACTACACTAACTTCATAAGATTTATTTTCACTCACTTCTCTATAAATTTGGAAATCAACTACCCATGATTGAAATCAAAGAGTTCTTTCCTAGTTTATAGGAAAGGTTAATAAAGGTTGACTAATAAATCTCCATGTTCATACATATCTCAGATAATAAAACCAATAAAAAATATGAATTTACCACTTTCACCAAGACATCCCCTATAATTTTTATTAGGTACTTTATTGTTCAATATAAAATTTAAAGGGAGAATTTTATGGGATTTTAAATACATATCCCAAGTATCATGAACATTTTAAGTAGAATAATGTTGAAATTACCCCAAAATCATAAATTTTTATCCTAAAATTGCATAAAACAAAAGTATATTGGATAATAAAACTACATATATCTTGATGTTTTTTAAGTATATTCCTTTCAAAAGTAGAGTAGCCCTTATCACTGAAAGAAATCACAATGAAGTCTTATAATTTATTATTTTGGGAATGAAGGTACATGATAAACATGGAATACCCCATAGTGTATTAAAATTTTCATTATAAATGGGATTATTATGTGAATTTTTTTTAATATTTCCAAGAACATATATTATTTCCATTATACCTTACCTTAGTTCATCCTCATTAAAAAGGATGAGTTCGCCAGTAAGGTTTCACTTCATGTTATTTTGAATTTGTATTCTCAATCTTTGTCATTGTCACTTCTTTTGGTGGCTAGTATCATTGATTTTATATTTCCCTTTATATTTTTCCATTTCCACTTTCTTCTATTTTTTATAGTCTTTCTACTTGTATGTTTACATATATTTCTTCTCCTTTTCGATATGTAATCTCATATCCTTATAAACTTTTCATTGAATCCCTATATTACTGGATAAATTACTGATTGATCTCAAATAATACTTTATAAAATCTAACTTAATTGAACCCTAGTTTATCAAATTAAGGATTAGTGATTTTTGAAGTACGTATGAGGATTTTAAATATTTTTATCCACATGTGTGTGTCATAAATAATTTTATTGAATGTATTTGACCATCAATTCCTTGAAAGAAAGTTGTACCCCTTGAACTTGTAACAAAAATTGATTTTTTAGTTATGAAATAAAATTTTATTTTTTGAGCATGAAATTGTTAACTAGTGGGTCACAGTGCATTCTATTGTTGTATAATCTCAAAGTTCGTTGAACTCTACATGAATTTTTTCTCACCTATTTTCTTCCAAATCTGATTTTGGGTCATCAACAACACATTTTGTCTAAACTAATTTTGATATTATTATTATTTTAAGTTGTATCACATGAAGCTCACTTTTCCTATTAGATTATCGTTTTCTATTTTTTATAAGTATTAAACTAAGTGTGTAAATCCACATACCTCACATGAACACATTTTTAGGGCATGGGGTGAGTTATTCAATGCTGAATATCTAATTATTCTTTCATGTTTTTTCCAATGTATCCTTTTGGGGGGTTATTTTAGTGTTATCCTCAACTTTATTTGTTATACATCAGGGTTAGACATCTTATATTTTCTCCTAAAATGCATTATTTTGCATCTCATACAAGATTGTGTGTTCTATGGATGGTTCCTTGATCATGTGTCATCATTTTTCTACTGATTCAACCTCCATTGAAAATTAGGATATAAACTATAATTAAATGTTCTAAACTACATCCAATATGATAATCTAAGTTCTATGAATTTTTTTAAAGTCTCAATGAATCACTCAAAAGAAATGTAAGTGAATTTTATAAATAACTAAGAATTTTTTTTGAATCTTTCTCCATATATTACCTACATTTTGAGGTGGGAAGTAAATTTATAAAAATATTTATGAATTATCATCCCACATAGTGATTGAGTTCGATGAAAGGAACTTCATACAATTTATAGAATGATATTTCAATGAAAAAAAGTACCCCATCCAAATTTCATCATAAAACACCATCATTGTTTTGATATGTCATAAATTTCTATAAAATTAGACTATTTTTTATAAGGGTTTTCACATTGGTTTATAAAAAACAATTCATCATCAAGGATAAAATTAAATAAATTTAATTTTATATTAGATTTATTATTTAGATATAGAGGTATAATAATGCTTAAAGTCATACCATTGACTAATGGAAAATTTTATTTTACCATGATTATCTCAGGTAATTATTGAAGAGATCTGTAAAATATTTTCCCTATCTCACCATTAATTGTTTGTGTTATTTGTCAATAAACATGGATATTCAAATTTAAAAAAGGTATTTCTTGATATTTGAGTTTAAATATAAGGATTCAGTTATATCCAAGCTTATTGATCTAGTTTAAGTGGTGTACCTCATGTACATAAAACATAGAAAGAAAAAATCACAAATAATCTCTCTTGGGAAAAGATAAAAATTAAAAATAAATAAATAATTGAATTGAACCAAGATAAATATATTAAACACTTATACTAGTTTTTTTGTTATCATCTTTAAAAATAATTCTAAAATAATGATGCCATGTTTTTCATATTCAACTCATAATGGAATTGATTAAAATCATAGGAATTAAATTTTATGTCCTTCCAACTTCTAAAAATAAAAAAGTGTGTCATATAAATGGATAGTATATGTTTTATCTACTAGGAAAGTGTGCTTAAATCATGGTATAGTGGATTTTTTTAGAAAAATATATAATTTTAAACTAAAATTAAAGTTGAAGTGAAAAAAATAGTAACAGGGAACTTTGAAAATTTAATCATTCAATTCAAAATTTAGACATTGGAATATAATGAGTTTTATTGTAAATTTTTATTTCATTAATGTTTAGATTTGAATAATCCATTAGTTGAAATATTATGAAATGGATGTCAAATTTATTAATAATGATTTAATTATTATCATATTTTATGTTAAATAGTGCCTAATTAAACTAAAGTTAACAAAGAAACAATCCTAAAGGAAGAGGGAAAAATAATTGACTACTATGAAAGTACCATTCTTTCCAACCATATTGGTGATATAAGATTATTCATCACTTCCATCAAATAATAATAATTGAATATTAAATAAAATAGTCTCAATGTGATACTAAACCAAAAATTTAATCCATAATAATAAACCATTAATTTTAATGCATCCCTATTTTTCTCCTCTTAATGATTTATCCCCTAAGAGTTTTCTTGCTCATCATAGAAGGTAAATACATCATGAATGAATAATTAATATTAAAAGATGGAAAAATCATTGAAATAGAATAAAAAATAAATCAAAAATGAAAGATAATTAGAAAATTCATATAGAATAAAATTTTTTGATTCCAATAATCTATATCAATAATATCATAACTCTATCTCTCCCTTGAAGAGTAAAAGTTACCAGATGTTTATTATACCGTTTAAAATTTTGAAAACAAAGCATATTTATAATATTTGACTAAATTATGGTATAATTATATTCATTTTGTTATGCACATTATATCTCCCCAATCACTCCCCCTTGGTAAACCTCATCATCGTGGAATAAATATGGTTATGAGGAAAATGTAATATCTATAGATCTTCAAGCATTTAATCTATCAGGATCATAATGAAATATCCAAAAAATAAGTCTTGGTTTAAGTATCTCTTTATCTCTATAAAGAGAGTGAAGGAATAAATGGGATCTTAGCTATATCATATATATTTAGTTCTTCATCAGTTAAAATCACTTTTTATGTTTTGTGGTGTGAAGGGGAATATCAAAATGAAATAGATTATCCCCTCCTCCAAGTTAGTTATAAGAAACGTCCTTATAGATTTAAACTCTTTAGATATTGAAAATGGATTATTCTTCATCATTCAGGTTATTTGTTTCTCTTATTGTTCTATAGTGTATCCAACTACACATAGAGTTGTCTTTCATAATGAAACTATTCTAAAAAAGTCTCCAAATTCTCTAAATATCTATTTTTTATCAAAATACAATAAAAACTATGCAGAATCTAATCTAAAATATATGATATGTATGATCAAGATAATATACTCAATATTAGGATTTTAATCAATCCTTTATTTTATTAGTTTAATAATTTTTCTGTCCCATTTTTATATAGTTTTAAGTCTTGTAAATTAGACAAAAACTGTTGTACTTTATATTTAGATTCAAAAAACATGCACTAATGTGAGGTGAGAAACGTTTAATTTCATATATATTAGAATAGAATTTGTTTTAAATTTATGGTCATATAGAATTGACTGATTAATGTATATAATTTCAAGGTTATGGAGTTTATAAAAAAGTTTAGGGTACATGATTGGAATGGGTAAATCCAACCAACATTGTATTTTGATTCTAAAATTGGTTTAAGAAACCATATTTCTTATAGTTTGGGGATATAAAACTCAAAATAAAATTGAGTATTTAAAGTTTTGGGTCATACATCTTTTAATAAATTTTATTGAATTTTAAGGTCATATAACCTAAACTAAATGTTGTTGAGTTCTAAGTTGATACAGATTAGACCGAAAGTTTGGGAAGTTGATGGGATAAAAACATACACGAATTTTTTACAACATAGTGTAATTCATAATTGGATGGTCATGGACCCGATCTATGATAAGAAAGACATGATGATATTAGAGATAAATATATTGATATGTAGAATGAAATAAATATATGATTTTTTATAGTTTGAGGTCATATAACGTTAAAAACATTTAATAGATTAATATTTTATAATATTGGTAGTCAAACATGATGTTATATGGATATGAACAAGATTTACTCAAAAAAATCAAATGTATACAGTCTTAGTGAGAGTATCCCTATTTTTGTGGTTTCTGGTGGTCAATACCCATAAACTTTATATCACATTCATTTAATAATCTACCTATTCATTTTACATTAGTATATATAAATTAGTAGTAAATTAAATTAGTTTTTATCAATTCTCCCTTAATATATTCAAAACCAAACAATTCTTTTGTCTTTTCATTACACTTAAAAAGAGTGGTGTCAAAGTATGAGGGGCATTATGTAGTTTATGTTCATGTGATTTAAATCAGGAAAGAATATATGTATTATGATCATAATACTTGAGTCAATATTCATATAATTTATAATATTTTGACATTAAGAAATATCGATGGGTTGTTCATTCACCTAGTGTGTGATAAAGGTAACCCATCATGAATGAGTAGTGATTTATGAGCTGATGAAACTGACCTAGAGGTTATGAATTGAAATTTAATAGGGAAATTAATGTTTTTTAATTATTCATGACCAGTATTTTGAAAGGTTCAATGAGAATCACTAAATGTGTTATGGTAATATGAATCAATGCATATTTTTTTATTAAATTGGTAGAGAATGATGAGTATAATAATATTAATGTGAATTTTTGTGCTTACATCCAAATATTTCATGAATGATGGAAATTTTTTATTATGGTCAATATATTGTAAATTAACATATTCCCCAATAATAAGTGTGAAGTAGGGAATGACATGAAAGGAGGGAGTTGTTTTTAGTCCCAATATAAAAAATTCGGGCATCACTATACATCATGTTGGATCAAGAGTCAGGTTATACATTATTGTTTGATTATGGATTACCAAAGGGGTAGGTCATGATTGATGAATCACCCAAAATTAATCATATTATATTTAAACTTGAAAAGAAAATGTTGGATAATTGTTTTCTCATAACTCAATAATCTCAATTGTCTTAAATGTCCCCCTAAACAAATATATTTTTCTTGTATTTGTTAAATAATAAAATTAGAAGATGAGTCTCAAGAAAATTATAAATTAAAACAATATATTTTTAAATAATCTAATATAATAGTTATACAGTTATCCTTATACACTTGATTCCATACCACTTAATGGATTAGTTACTCAATATCAATGATAATTCAACATCAATGAACTATTAATCTTCAGGAATAAATCTAATAATGATAAAATGGATTTAAATTGAAAAGTATTAAACAAATAATTATGTATATTTTTTGAAAATAAAACATAGTAACATCAATTAATAATTTTTTCAATTAGAGTAACAATAATTAAATCACAATTTATATAACTCAAGAAACATTATGAGATGTTATGTATTTCTTATTATACTTGTAAAAATAAAATTTCAAATACTTTTAAACCTAGGTCTTTATTTTTGTGGTTCGATTATTCCACATCATATTTTTACTATCTAGATTGAAATGTGGATAATTTTTTAAAATAAAAATTTAAACGGTAAAAATCGCTCTTATATCTATAACATAATCATTCTCTAAAGAATGTTTCGTATCAATATTACAATATTATTTGAGATTCATGAGCTATTAAGATATAAAAATAAGCAGAAAGTCATGGTATATTTTATCATTGATCTTTGAATCCTTATATAATGAAAATATATTATTAATGTTCATAGTAATGTATTTTCTTGTAATGGTTCTTCAATTGTGAATGAGGTTCAGTCTATCCATGTTTTTAGTCATTTTTAATCAATTTTCATGGAATATATGGCACCATGATTCACACTAAATCATAGTGGTCACCATGGTTATATTTATTAAAATTAAAAAAACTTTTATACTATTTCTAATCTACTTTATATCATGGTAAATTTTAAAATCTTCATTTTATCATCACACAAGATGAATAAACCATTTTTTTATAAACACAACATCATAGTTTATTTTACTAATATATTATCATTTAATATATTACTTAATTATATTATAATCCATCAATATTATTATAATTTTGAAAAATATTATTTACTCAAAAATAAACTCAATTTAAAAAAATTGGTAAAATTTAAATACAATCAAATTATAAAATTAACTCACACATAATAATTTTATTTTCAAATAATAAAATAATTTCAACCCATATTTCAATAAAAATATCCCATATAATAGAGAATTACATAATCAAAAATTTCCATAGAAAATATTACAACTAAAAATTCATTAAATTTTAAATGATTTTTCTCCATAGGTATTCAATATTTCCTTTTTATTTAATTGAATTACTAATAAATAATAAATTCAACTCTCATATTTGAACATTTACTTTAATATTAATACTCATTTTATGATCTTCCTTTGTAGATATAAATATCTATAATCACTAAATATCATTTCATAAAATTTATTCTCAATATCAATGTAAAACCCAAGGGTTATAAAAAAAGAATCTATTCTCAATAGCATGCATTACATGAAACACTGAGCTTAAATGAACCATAAAATAATATTATTTAAATTATGATGGCAATAAAATTACTGATAAATTGGTGGTATGAATAGTATTAACTAATTTAGGTAATATATTTATAAATTTCCTAATAAATGTAAATTTATTTATAAATTATTATTAAATAATCAATTAATTTTTAGTAAAGTAATTTTATCCATTAAAAATATCTTTTTTTCAAAATTCTTTTTTATTGTTTTTTTGAAAAAATACTTAATTAATTTCTATAAATTTTAAAAAATTGAATTTGATAAGATGAAAATATTTTTTTAACTCAAAATATCGAAATTAACTATGTTTTTTGGATATTTTTTGGAAAATATTTATTTTTCATTGAATAGTGCAAAAATAATGATTTGTATATTACTGTAATTTATTATCAATAAATAAAGTAATTTAAAAATCTCATTGTGATTTGAATTTGATTTAAAGTAATATAATTATTATTTAAGTATATTTAATCCTATTAATTACATTTGAATCTAGTCTACTTAATTTTGGTAAAAGTTTAATTTTTTGGGTTTAAAAATGGGTTTTCCTAAAAATTGTTTTAATGTGCATAATGTTTCTCCATTTTAAATAATTAAAATAATATTTAATGATGAATTATTTAAATACAATTTTATAATATATAAATTTAAATATAAATTTAAATTCATATAAATATTATTACTATTCATATAATTAATATAAAATCATTTTGTCATTGACAAATACACTTCTTGAAAAGCAGCTTTTTTATCACATCTGTGGATTTTATATTAAATTAAATAATGTTATTTACTTAAATTTAATTTTTAAAAATGGATTATATTTTTATGATAATCATAATTTATATTATATAATAAGTTAAACTTAATTTTACATTATAATTCATAGTGAAATAAGTGAAAATATTTTACCACAGTTAAGATGAGATCAAGTTTATCGAGGGTTAATCACGAAAAAAAAGGGTTAAAATGACCATAAAATTTTTATAAATTATATTTTATGATTATATTTAGACCTTATATCGTCTACGTATCTATAATGTTACTTTTCAAAGACTTTTAAAATATAAAAACTATGGGTACACCTTTTATTTTCCGAAATTCCATGTATGTCCTCTCCCCCCACTTATAAAAGGCCACCCCCTCTCTATTTCTATTCACTCATACATAGCCATTTGTATTGACCAATTCCTACCCAAATAGTTATACTAATTTCATCCCCATGACCTAGATCCCTTATTTTGATCATAAATCCATCCTATGAAGTATTTTGGTTCTAACCTAAGGAAGTTTTATGATGAATAATTATAATGTTTAACCGAGCGTTTTTCATTTATTTATTCTTACACCTCATTCAAATATACATAAATTATTATGATTTAACAACACTATTATATACCAGATAATTAAATATTATTATATTAATTTAATAACCAAAATTCACCTCTTATTTTATCAAATATGTAACTAAACTATCATTCATGTGTACGGTGGACTACTACCTCATGAACAGATATATTTTTTTTAATCATTACCTTTCAAGACTTGTTATAATGATAGATTTAATGTATATATATTATATTTGATACATAATTATAATTCTAGAATTATTATATCACATATAACTTCTTACTTTCCATTATGTGGTGGGATATGACAATGTCATTCATGTGTACGATGGATTACCGCCTCACGAAGCGATGTCATTTGTTTTTCCCTAAGAACTGTAATCGAAGGTAATAAGTAGAAATTTAATTAATATATGTGATATATATAAAATAATTATTATATTCATGACATAATCATAATTCTTAAAATATAATATGTCATTAACTTTTTACCTTTCCTTTTACTTAGAAATGATAACGCCATTCATGCGTACGTGTGGACTATCAGCTTCATGAAGTGAAGTGATCATCTTTTCATCACCGCATTACATGGATAAAATATATTTGTGTATTTAAAGATATAATATTATATTTATGAAATTTATATCATTATTTAATGATAAAATGATACTTACCTAATTTCCATAATGATCATTGAAAATGGAAACGTTACTTAAGCGTATGTGCATACTACCATCTCCATGATTGTATCATTATTAATTTTTCATAAAATTTTTCATGATTAATTTTAAATTTATAATTTATGAATAACTATGAGAATTTTTTAATTATTTTTATTTTTTATATGTTGAAACAATAACCACCTTGACCATGGTCAACACAAAAAACCCATTTTTAAATAATGAACCAAACATCCTCAAGACACTCGATGTTGAATTAATTGATTATGTATTTAAATACATCATCAAAAATAAATAAAATAATAAATAAAATATATTTTATTAAACCTATATATGTTTATTAAGAAATTAAATAAATTACATAATCTTATTATACAATAGTTAAAAGACATACATGGAAAGTCTATACTTGAGGTATTGGTTTCTTATCTTGCTTTTACATATGTGAGACACATGCCATATTCACCACTTATTTAATTTTGTGTGGTGTATATACTTTCCATAAATTCTTTTTATGGTAATTTTAATGAAAATTATTTTGATTTAAAAATCCTTACGAAGTTCCCCCTTTCATTGTGTTTTGTTCCATAGATTGCCAAAGAATTAATGGATTTCATCTCAATTTACTTTTATTGAGACATATTTTATTATTATTCTCCTAATTTCTTTTATATGGAATATATACATCCCCTTTTTCATGTACTATCATAAATCCTTCATAAATCAGGTATATTATATTTCAATTTTATTTATTTCATCGATGGGGATTTAATATGAAAATTACCAAGTGTGAAGTAATATCATAACTTAATTTCCTTTCATTGGGTTTTATTAACTATGCATTGTATTTGGTATTATAAGATTATGTGTATAAAAAATGTTCATTATCATATATTGTATTTCATATTTTTATGTGCATTTAATTTTGATATATATAACTACTCTTATTTTTTTCATTTATCACATCATAATATTATATGGAATATTTTCAAATCCATACGCTAAGATAGAATGAGATTACAAGGCCTAATGAGCTAGTAATTGATATTTTAAAAATTTTAAATGTATTAATATCATATATGAATTTTTTTCCTTAAAAAGTGAAATAACACCCACAATAAATCCTTGATCTGAAATTTGAGACCACCGTTGAGTTCAAAATGCTAGTTTTACCCTAGGTGTAATATAATCTTTTTCGGCATTGGGCATTTCGGTAAAGTGATGTCATGATAGAAAATAGTAAAATAAACTATTTTTTAAATTATTTATTTATTTCAGTGTAGTTACCTATAATCCTCTATTTAAATATGGATATTCCTAAATCCCTATGGTATGACACATATCCTAGGGATTGAGATGGGCAATTGTAGAGGATCCCTTGGAGGATCATTGGAAAATGAAATCAGATTGTCATGAGATTAAGGATCATACACCAACATAGTTCTTTGGCCTACCAAAAAAATAAATGTAGAACCATTCTTCATTGGTTATTGATCCAAATCCAAAGTAGTATGTTTTATTTATGTGATTCCAAAACATTCCATTATGCTACTCGAACAAGAATCAATTCCACAAACTAGAATTGATTTGCGCATCAACAGTGGATTTATTTTATGGTTGATTTATTTCTCATTGATATTAATGCCTATCTATTCATCTTCTCAAATTAAAATGGAACAAGGATGAAAATGAAAAAATTGCAAGGTTCATTCATCAATTTTATGGTTCATGGTTTTCTCACCCATTTCCTCACACATTCATCTTTGGTATTTTATTTGGACAATAATTTAACATAATACTAGATATCAGATCATTGCATTAATCTTATTATGTGAAAATATTAATACCATTGGTGTGGTTCATGATCAAGGGTGTGATAGAGGTATGAAAATGTTAGTGTATGATTATATTTAGATTGAAACAGATCGATGGTTCTCGTTCTTCCCATTTTGATATGCGTTTGTAATGGTATGGCTCAACAATGGTGTTTTTTCGAGTATATCAAAGCCTGAATCCTATCTATTGGTTAATTAAGGGGTTGAATAACCATAAACACACAATTCGTAGCTACAATCTTGGAATTGGAATCATTGATGGATGACGTATAGAAGAATCAAAGGGTTATATTAATTTCTACATTACACGACATGTAATCAATAATTACACGTCATGTGTGGCCAATCTACGACACTAGGGTTCTTATGATGATGATAAGAATCATATATTGTGTGGTTCCTATAAAAGACATTGTTTTAATCCCTTGGAATATCATCATGTTACCCTAGGGTGCACATGTAGTTACACATTTAGGAATGTGGGATGGTACACGAGTAGGTCCGGAGTACAAAAGAATGAACTAACGACACATACTGGGTTACAACAGACCTCTACTTGTTATGTACCCAATATAACACATGGTGTATTTGGATATCAACATACCCTGTAAGAAAAAATCACACAGGCTGACTAGGGGTTGTCTAGACACACCATGTTCCCCCAGTACTCACCATTTACCACCATTGAGAGTGTTTTGAGCCCTTTATTTCTTTTTTTAGGGCCAGTATCAATTGAGTGTGTTCTCTTGGTCTATACCCTTGATATTATAGTGTGTAATTACATCCATAGATCTATATTTTTATCCCATCTTGAGGAAGAGTCTTTGATAGAGTTTTAGTTGTCCCTCATGAGATCAGCGTCCGATCTTCTATCATTCCTTCATATACCCTAGGTTGGGAATGTGGAATCTATATGACCTCATTATAATTTTAATTGAACCCCCATCTATCAATACATTTTATTAGGGTTTGTGGAATCATTAGCATATGATCCCTTATATATTGTGTTGATCTAGTTTGGGTTTATGGTTCCCCCATCAGTCTTGGGTGTGATCCCTTATCAATGTATCAAGATATTTAGAGACTAATGAGTTTTATTTAGTGGATTAAAATGATCATGACCTCTTTGTTGAGCATCTCCAGATATAGCATGTCTTTTGGAGTGTGTTCTCCAAGAATGAATGTTTCTGAGAATCTTCAGGAAGAACCCCATGGTTGGTAGCTTGGTTGAGACCACCTGGAGGCATGGTGTTCTTTCTATGTATATTTTGTGTTTTCTATTAATTTCATGGAATTAGTTCTTTTAGGATACAAATACTCTTTATTATTTATGTTTATTAATTCTTGGGTATCCTATTGTGTATTTTTATACTCACCCCTTTATGGTTTCTTTCTATAGGTATTGCATCCTATATATATGAAAAAACATTTGACAGAGCCCTAGAGGAACAAAAAATAAGTGTAGTATAGTGATCCATACAGAACAAGGTGTGTACTAGTGGTTTCATTTGATAGTAGTCTCCTTCTACTTAGTAGGTTGTACTTGTTTTATGTTTCTTTTCGGATGTATTATATTTATCCACTTTAATATTTCTAGTTCCTTCATTGTACATTTATTGTGGAATTATAGTTGTATGCATTCTTTGTTATGAGTTATTTTATATTTCATAATTGTATAGTCATAGATGTGTGTGTGTGTGTGTGCAGGAACATTAGGCTAATACCTCCCATGTGTGCAATAATCCTACTCAACATTGGTCGCCATCCCCTAACCTATTGGAGATGGGCTTAGGGTATTCATGGCTTGGGCCCCATCAAGTTGGGTAGTGATATAGTGGTATCAGAGATATTTGGTTCTACCTTATAACCAGAGACTATCATATTTTTTTTATGGAAGGAAATTTTTTTAAAGTTTTCTGATCATAGGATTTCAGGCTGAGGATGCCTGTGTATGTGTGGCGGTCGACATATCCATTCATCAGGACTCTGATAATCTAATTTTTGACTTGAAAAATTTAGACACTAGTTGTAGGGAACAACATTGGATCATTCCTTATATAGGGATGTGTTTTGTTTTCCAAATCCGTATTATTTCATCTCCATATATATACTTTTTCATCATGTCTCATGAATATTATTTCATGATGCCTATATAAATACATCCCGGTAGGATTCCACGCATGATCATGAGAAATATCCACCAGGTGGAGAGGCTTCTATATAGGGTCCTATATTGTAGATAGTTCCTCCATGTGGTTTACTAGATATACGAAAACCCATTGAGAAGTATCTAGTGTTGACATTTTAATCTGAGGTTGCACGAAGGCTGAGTACGATGCATGAGTTCCAGAGGTAGTAACCTCATAGGATTTAGGGAGATCCAAACCCTTGGTGGATGAGGACTGTGTAGAAGAAGTCACTTGAGTTTTCCACCTTGTGAAGAAGCCTATAAATTAGATGGTAATACTCATTGTGAGTATTCTTTAGGGATATACTGTGAAATGGTAGATTCTAGTGACTTAGACATATGATGATATATCTCTCTCCTAGTCATACTTCATGCTTCTATTCGTGGAGTAGTTTTATCTAGAAACATTGTGATCAATGTGCACCAAATAGATTTTTCATCTACATCTAGATAATATGACTACAGATGATTATTTGGTGAATTTTAATATTCTCTCATAGTACTCCCTTGATATGGTGCAGGATCTGTTCTTTGGGACATGAACCCTTGAGAAGGTCTTATGTCAAGATATCAGGGATTCTGTTATATCTCTTTTCATTTCCACATATACTGGAATGCTTGAGTGAACCTTTGTAGTGTATATCATCCTGGAAGAGCAGACACCAATAGTGGTTTCTAGTAATTGTAACTCATTATCTAATACCATGGATGTCGGAAACTGATGGTAATCATAGGGATCTTGGTGTCTCGAAAACTTCATAGGCGATCTCAAGATGGAGGTTTAGCCGTTCATGGCTCCTAGGATGTATCAAATCTATTGCGGGAGAGGTGGTGCTTTTTTATGCTTAGGGACATATTTAATGGGATTATATGACCTATCATACAACAGATCGGGAGACGGTCGAGGGACCATAGATGTTGAGACACATATAAGAGAAAGGGTATCTATGGGATGGAAGTTGTGGAAAAGGGGCAGTTAGAGAACTAATATGTGGTAGGAGGTTTGACCCATTTTAACCACCACAACTAGGTGGTCTATTCTAGGAGGAGGGAGATGGTGGTCAGCTTTAGGATAGCTACAGGATATTGATACTTATAACCCCATGTCTCTAGGGATTATACAAGGTATGATATGTTTCTTTTCTAACATATCTTTAGTATTGATAAACATAGGTGTGATTCATTATTTTCTTTCAACTTCTATGATTCAAAAAATATAGATTTTGGTTGAGCCATTGGCTCGACTCTTATCCTTGGAGACTCTAACAGGAGGTGACACAATTATTACACACTTCTGTTTATAGTTTGATATAAATAATGGGGGTGAGAGCATCATATGGGATATCTTCATAGTAGCGATGAGTACTTATGACATTTTCATAAGTATAGACAGGTTATCCATATTTCATGCCTAACTTGACTATTTTAGGTGGAGAATGTGTTGTTTCCATGTTGATGGGATGGGGTTATATTTTTTGTGTGAAATGGAAAAACATGAAGAGTGGTATGGGATTAGGTATAGAAAATTGAATATGATTACACACCATTCCACTATCCAGACACTTGTAGTAGTTGATACTATGGGATACCATTTTACTATGATGATGGTGGACTATGAGGATGTCCTTCCAATGGAGGTGCTAGGATTAACTTTTCATATAAAGTTAGATTTTTTATTGAATTACACCTTGGTAAGGCCTTAATATCTATTCCTGCATACTGGATAGCTCATACAGATCTTCATAAGCTGGGGGGTTGTTGGAGGACATATATAAGAAGGGATTCTTGAGAGAATGTTTTTTCCCATGGACAACTCTAGTATTGTTCACCAAGGAGGAATATGAGAGCTTGAGGTAATTTATGTATAATTATCACTTTAACTAATTGATCGTGAATAATAAATATCCACTACTGAGAATATAAAACCTCTTTGATTAGTTGATATGGACACGATGGTTCACAAAGGTTAACCTAAGATCTGGCTATCACCAGATACAAGTATATGATAAGGATATTTTGAAGACAACTTTTATATATTTCTACAGTCACTATGAGTACATGATGATCCATTTTACATTGATGAAAGCCCCAATTGTGTTTGTGGGACTCATGAACTAGATCTTTTGGCATTTCGTAGACCATTTTTTGCTGATCTTCATTAATGACAAATTATTGTACTCGACGTCCAAGTAGGATCATGAGATACACTATAGTATGTCCTTTGAAACACTCTAAGAGAACCATATTTATAATAATATCTTGAAGAGTCAATTTTGGATTCGATGGGGCCACCTTCTAGGACACGTCATTTCAGTGGTAGGAGTGGTGGTGGATCTAGTAGAGGTTGTGGTAGTGCTATCTTATGATCCACCCAAGATTTTTTCCAAGGTACACAATTTCCTTAGGTTTACAGGGTTATAATAGATTTTTGTACCTAATTTTTAAATAGTTGTATCACATTTGAAATATTTGACCAGAAATGGATATGATTTTCTGTAAATGGAAAAGTTTTATAAGTGTTTTTAGGAGTTGAGGAAGAGGTTGACGATTGCACCCATATTAAGATTTATGGAGGTATGTGTCAAGTATTAAGTTTTATGTGATGCATCGGGGAAAAAATGATTTTGTTGTGATGTAGAGGGAGTAATTGGGTTTTTATGGGTCTAGAATGTTGAGACCATACAAGAAAAACTATGTGACCCATGATCTCGAGTATGAAGTAGTAGTCTTCACCCTAAATATGTGAAAAACATCATTGTATGAAATAGTTTTACCATTGACTTTAACCACAGTATTCTAAAGTATAACTTCTCTTAGAAGGATCTTAACTTGAGAGAGAGGTGATTTCTATATTTCCTCCAAGACTATGAATTTGAGATATTCTATACTCCTCTAAAGTAGAATGTGTCGGTTGATTATCTCAAAGGGATATATTATTCTCAATTATTGTCTAAGGAATCAGAGTAGTTTTCCTTATAGAAGATATTCATATTTGAAAATTATATTTATATATATATTCAGAAGATTTTTTCACCCCACCCCTTTTATAGTGTGTTAGGTAATATCACCATGGAGATACCAACTGCAATACCTTAAATACTCATATATCAACTACACATTCTCCTAATTGGTTTTTAGAAGGTGGTTAACATGTTATATTTTTTATAGGATGACCGGTGGTACTAGTGGCATTAAAGGATGAGGTTATGAGGGAGTTTCATACATCCCCTTTACTGGTACATCTAAATGTGGAAAATATGTACCAAGGTAATTGACATCAGTTTTGGTGGCTAGGAATGAAGAAAAGTTTCACAAAGTTTATCTCTAGATGCCTCACTTATCAATAGGTGAACGCTAATCACCATGTTTTAGTGGGTTTAGATCAACCCCTTATGGTTCCAAAGTGGAAGTCAGATGGGATATTCATAGTCTTCATGATGGGTTTAGTATGTACATCTATAGGACAAGATTCTATTTTGGTGATTGTATATTTACTCCCATGTCAGATCACTTAATAGGTAATCAATAACGGAGTTTAGAAGAGAGATTAGAATGGTTGTTTGTGCAGAAGATATTCAAACTCCATGGAGTTCCTACAATAATTGCTTCAGACCATAATGATCACTTCACATTGTGATTACAGATAGGATTTCAGGAGGACTTTGGGACTTGGTTTGGTTTGAGAATGGTGTTTCTCCCCCAAAATTATATCCCAACTAAGGGAACCATTTAGGTATTAGAGGACATGATTCAAGATTTCATGTTGTATTTTTCCAATATTCGGGTGGATCATCTACCCTTGGTGATGTTTTTTTTATAATAACAACTACCATACCACCATTGGTAGGGTACCATTCAAGGCCTTGTATGGTTAACCCTATAGGTCACCACTTTATTGGACTAATCTAGGTGACACTACTACAAAACTGGGTTTATCCAGTGCTAGGACATTAACAACACTAGCTGAAATCACTGTTAAATAGCCCCATAGTCAGTGTTAAAAAATAATTGTTAAAGAGGGGTTTATAACACTAATTTATTATCACTGTTAAAGGGGGTCTTTAATAGCACTAAAAAATCACTGTTAAAGGGGTCCATTATCAGCACTTGTAAAAAAGAACTGATAAATGTTCCCAGTTAATCAAAACTATTAAAAATCATTTACAAAAGGTATATTTAAAGAAATCATTTTAAATAATATATTAATATATAAAAATATTTATTTTGAAATAAATATATTATATATTTTTAAAATATGTTTCCGATTTGGAAAAATAGGTATTTACACTTACTATATATGACATTTAGTGAAATTTTAATGTAATCTAATTAAAAATATTTTTAATTAATAATTTTCTAATTATTACCATGTAATAGTAATTTCATAAAAATTTGCAGATAAAATATTTAAAATAATAATAATAATATAAAATAAGTTTAAAATGAAACTCAAACATCAAATGCTTATAACTTTTGATCTGGGTGTCCATTTTGGCCCTACCATATATCGAAAACAAGGATGTAATGATATCTAAACTGCATGGAGTGGGGGGACCCCAATTGATATTTTTTAGAGGTAAAAAGGCCTAGAAGGCCTCCAAAACTAAGTTCTTATTCAGGGTTTCCCACTTTTTTAAAATTTTATGGAATTTCAGCCTCCTTTGAGGGGGTATTATTGTATTATTTAGTGGGTAAAAATTTCATTTTTTGATATTAAAATCATATTTATATTATGTTTTTTAATTTTTATCATTTTTCACAATTTAATATTATTTATAATCAAATATGTAATAGTATATAAATATTTTTTTTATATTCACCCAAACACACACATAAAAAATATATTTAATATATGTATTTAATATATATATATATATATAAAGATACATATAGACATATATATAAACATATAGATTATAAAATTTAATGAAATATATATTAATATAATGATATATCAAAAAATGGAAGGAAAAAAATATAAGAGGGTGGAAAAGGCGCTGGGATATAAGTCGGAGGTCTCAGGTTTGAACTTTGCTGGAGGCAGGGGCATGCGTGGGAGGGTTGAATTATCTAAAGCACAGATAAAGGGGGTGGGAAGCGCTTATAATGGGGGTGGAAAGAACTTATAATGGGGGTGGGAAGCACTGATACAAGGTGGGACGAGAAGATATTCAAATAAAAAAATATCCCCCTTTATCAGCAAGGCCATTATCAGTGCTATTTTTAGTACATTTAAAGGTTCCCTTTATCAGTTCTTTTTACTATCATTGTTAAATGGGTCCTTTAACTATTCTATTTTAGTGAATTATTAAAGACACCCCTTTAACATTACTCTCATTATCAATGATTCTAAATTGTGGATAAAACCCTTTTACTAGGGTTGTTAAATGTAATATTTATAGTAGTGTGAGTCAACACTCATGGGCCTCGAGTTGGTGTGAGCTATGGAAGAGAAGGTGAAGATCATACAAAGAGTATGTGGACTTCATAGAGTCATTAGGAGTTATATTTAAACCATTGATAGAGGGAATTAGAGTTTGAGGAGGAATATAATGTGTTCCGAAATGTATCACGTTGATGTGGATTATAAATATTTGGTCACGCAGAAAACAATATTTGAGATTCATCAATCCTTTTCAGATACTATATATAGTTGGAGAGGTGGAATACTACTTATCTCTACCACTATAATTATATAGGGTATATGACATATTTCGTGATTCGAAACTGAGGTGGTATGTACATGACCTTTCACATATTATCGAATAGAGTTAGTTTGGCATCGACGATGGGGATACCTCAATAGAGTAACCAATGGAGATAGAGGATTTGTGGGAGAGGATCCTTTTTTGATGATTGATTACCCTAGTTAGTGTCTAAAAGAATCGTGGTAATCTTAAAAAGAGCACTTGGGAGTGGGGACTCAGATGAGAGATCAGTACTATAACCTTTTTTAGTAAAATTTTTATTTTTGGGACGAAAATAACTAACATGTGGACAATTAAATGGCTTTCGTTTTTTCATGTATTTAGTTAGAATATTATATAGAATTTTTTATCTACGTGCAAATATGACGTGAGATTCAGAGACTCAGTGAGCCTATGATTGTTATTTCAAAAATATTAAATATATTAATATCACACGTGTACATTTTTCATGTATATTTAGAATAACTAATGAACACAGTCCTAGATCAGAATTATCGAGCCACTATTGAGTTCAGAATGCATTTTTCCCTACATGTGATGTAATCATTATCAGTATTAGGAATTTTGGTAAAGTGATATAACATCCACAAGTTGTAAAATAAATTAATTTCATTTCATTATTTCTTCATTTTGAAGCAAAAACCTAGTATCCTCTATTTAAACATTACTATGCCTAAACTTTAGGGTAAGTCATAAAACCTAGGTATAGATAGGGTCCATTGGAGAGGATGCATTGGAGGATCATTGGTATATAACATCATATCAATATCTTTTCAATGATTGTGCACCAACACAATGTATAGATACCTCCAATGACAATAATGTGAGAATTATATTTATTATTTATCGATCCAAACCCTTTTTAGGATGTTTTATTTATGTGATTCCATCTCTTTTGATTATCCCAATCGAACTTGGATCAATTCCATGAACTAGAATTGATTTTTGCATCAATATTTAATTAATTTTAAACTTTATTTATTTGTTTGTTTATGTTAATATCTCTTTTTTAATCATCATCAATGAAATTGGATCAAGGATGAAAATTAATATACCATGGTCCATTTATCACATATATGTTTTATGGTTTTATCCCTCATTTCTTCACATGTTCATCTGTGATATCTTCGTTGGCCAATGGTTTAGTAAAATATCGAAATGTTATAATTGAGTGACTATTATTTGGAATGATGTATTAATATTGTTTCTTTTGATTGAAATAGATGGTGTAATTGAGGTTCTACTATGATTGAGTATGGTCAAAGGTAGATTATAATGGATCTGAGGTTCCTTTTCATTCAATTTTGATTTGTGGTTGTGATGGTGTGGATAGAAGATAGTGATTTTTTAATATATTGGATCCTGGATCCTGATAATTGGTGATATAAGTATTCAAGAAAACTCACATTTGAGATTCTCATCTAGAACTACATTGGCGGTAGCATGGGATAATGACACATAGAAGAACATGAGGTTGTTAAAAATTTCCACATTCCACAATTTGTAATCTAGAAGTAGACACCATGTGGGGCACTGCCTATGGCGATATGGTTTTTGTATTGAAGATAAGGATCACACGTTTTGTGGTCCTTACCATACTATATGTGATCCTCCCCTTGAGGATTTATGTGTAACCACAGGGTGCACAATAAGTACATGGATAATAACCTGGGATGGTACACAAGTACTTCAGGAGTACAGGGGTATAGTCAAATGGCATGTGTAGGGTTCCAGAATACCTCTAGATGTTATGTACCAATTAGTAAACACCATTTATATGGAGATATACACTCCATGTGAGACAGAAGTGCATAGTTAGACAAAGGGTTCTCTAAACACACTTTGTACCCCTAGTACACTACATGTACCCCCTTTGAAGGTTTTGTAGCAAATGTTTTCTTCAGTTTGGACCATTATCGATTGAGTGTGCTCCCTTAGTCAATCTTCTTTATGGTATAGTGAGAAATAACATACAAATATCTAGATTGAAATCCCTTTTTAAGGATGACACTCAAATAGACTATGTGGTGTCCCTATATGAGATCAGGGTGTGATCCACTATCATTTATTCTTATAACCTTGGTATGGTTTGTGGAATCGGTGTGATCTCCCTGCACAGGGTTATGATCCCCCATCTAGTAGTACATTTTAGTAAATTTTGTAGTATCATTGACATATGATCCCCTACATATTGCGATGATAAAGATTTGTATTTCCAGTAACCCCTAGCTATCATAGGTGTGATCCTCTATCTTTGTATCAATATCTTTATAGACCATTTTGTTTCCTTAGGTAGGTCCTAATGATCCTGACTTATTGTTTGAGTGTCTCCAACGATAGTATGTATCATGGAGTGGGTTCTCTCAGAATTATAATCACCTAGAGGATTTGAGAATAATACTATAGTTGGTATTTTGGTTGAGAATCCATGGAGGCGTGGTATCCTTCTTGAGTATATATGGGTTTTTGTTCTTACATTCATTACAATATTATCGATAATGAGATGACTACTCTTGATGATTTATGTTTAGTGGTTTATGAGTGTCCTACTGGGTATTGTTATACTCACCTATTTATGGTATCTACCTACACATTTCATGTCTTATAAAGAAGACATACCTTTTTACAAAGTCTAAGATGGGCTGGGACTAGAAAAATCATATTAATCTTTATAAACTATGGTGTGTACTGGTGTTTGTATTTGAGATAAATCCCCTCCTACTTAACAGGTTGAAATTGTATTATGTTTCTTTTGATTGGGATTTTATTTTTCTCTTTTATGGTTTATAGTACTTTTGATGTCCTTTGGTTGTGGTATTATAGATTTATGGATGCATATTTATTATTATTTTAACATTTCATCATTTTATGGTCTTAGAGATGTGTGTGTGTGGGGGGGAATATAAATTAGGCTAATGTGTCCCTTGTGTGTGATATTCCAACTTGGTACTAGTCACCTGCCACATAACTATTGGTGGTGGACTTGGGGTAGTCATGGATCGGGCCCCATCAGACTCATTCATGACAATGCACATAATCTATTTATTGATTCTCGCATCAATGGTATAATCATTGTAAGGTTTTCTGGTATCTCTTTTACATTTGTGGGACATATTTCATATTTACCAATTAATTTATTTTTTTCGGTGTAAATACTTAACATGAATATACATTGTTATTATTTTGATGAAAATTATTGGTATTTACAAATCCGTATGAGTTTTTCGTTTTCATAAATTTTTTTCCAAAGATTACCAAAGTTGTAAGAGGTTTCATCTCAATTTACTTTCATTGAGGTATATTTTAATGTTATACACCTAATATATATTAAATGGTTCATATACCATTCTTTTTACATTTAATAACCTTAATAAATCATACTTCATACAATTTTATGTTCCAATTTTAATTATTTAATCGAAGGTGATTTGACATGAAAGCTACCATGTGGTAAGTAATTTCATAACTCAATATGTTTTCATTAGCTTATATCACTTTTTAATTCTCTTTGATATTCAAAGATTATAGGTTTAATACCTTTTTATTATGTTATGTTTTATTTCCACTTATATTATGTATTTTTAGTTTTAATACACGTAAAAGAATCATTTATTAATACTTAATTCAACTTCATTATCATTTTAAAGTTAGTTCATCTCATATTTTATGTTTGAGACATATTTTATAATTTACATATATATTATTTCATGAAATTTATCCCTGAAACCTTTTACATATTATATCATTAATATCTTTATATTCATTTTATTTTTTGATTCATTTGAAGTCATTTATTTCATGGGGATTATGACTCAGAAAGTTACCAAAGTGGTAAGAGATTTATGTTTCAATTTCATTTTAATCAAGATTTTTTATGCTTTAATTCCCATTTTATGAACTTATTTGACCATTGTGTAATAAACCATGATAAATTTATCATAATATGGTTACTCATGATGTTTTACAGAAACAACACCATTTTAATCATTTTTGTACATAAAATAAATGAGATTTTTTTTAGAAAATTAAACTTCATTTCTCTCTTGGATCAAAGATCTTTTTCTATTCCAATACTTATTTTCTAAAAAAATAAAAAAAATTGACTATGGTTTTTTAAATTAGTTTTTACCCATTATTTTATTTTTTAAAAAAAATTAAAATGAACCTTTCTGCACTTTTCCAAATGAGTCATGTTTTTACTTTTACCAAAAATGTAGAAGGAGTCATTGTTTTAACAAACTGATGATGAATGATAGTTTCTTCCATAATGACCTTTCAACATTTTAAAGATTCATTTTTAATTTTCAATGGTTATTTTAAAAGAAAATGACTTCTTAAATGTTGAATAAAGATCTCAATTTTAAATAAGTTTTCTCCAAAATTTTAGGATATTTTTCTCAAGAAATATTCCATCTGATCTTTCAAAATCATTTTCCATATAACATGACATCCTTTGATGTTAATCACAGTGAAGAGTTTATTTTACTCATGAATATTTTTAGTAATATTTTATTTGTATTTACCTTGATCAATGTAAAAATATATTAATTTTACATACACTTGACTAGGTATTTGTTGTATTGATACCATCTTTATCCTTTTATTGGATGTAATATGAGATTATCATGGATCCCATTTCTTTTATATGGGTTAATCGAGCTATAAAATAACATTTATTATTATTATTATTATTATTATTATATAAAATATAAATATAATAAGTGGTTTATAAATTAACAGTACCTATACATTATTGATGATGAAAAGGTGAGCCTGATATAGCTTATGTGAAGGGTTTCTCCCCATTAGAGATCATAGGTGAGACCAATGTAGATTATCCATTTTCTGTGCCTTAATTGAAATGGGGAGCCTAATATAGCACACATGATAGGTTCACCTACATAGAGGTGGGTGGGATCAATATAGATTATATAAAACGAGATCCCCATTATAAATCTCAAATAGTTTAGGTGATTTTCTTTATCATTATTGGTAATAAGGAGGGAGTTATCAGAGGGTTTCACCGATGTATTTAACTAGGATCTAGTTATTTCTAACATGGGTTTAAAAATTTTTATGAACCAGATATTTTAGGATACCATTATGTTTTATTTATGATTTATATGAGTATTATGTTATTCTTCTAACCAATATTGAAGTCACATGGATAATGATTATTTATCCTTATAACTCTTTACTTTGAGAAATGATTATGTAATTTTTCATGATTGATGATACAGGTATTGATTGTTATGAATTTTCTTATGTTATTCTCATGGAAATTGATCATGTTATCATACCCTTATGATCTTCTTACACTCACTTAAGATATTCAATTTTCAACTGTTATATTTACCCTTAATTAGCATTTGAGATCACCCTTCTAATGTTTGTTGTCCCCAAGGATATCAATAATGGTGTTAAATTAATTTTTTCTAGAAGGGTTTTATATGGATAATGATGATGACTTATTTTGAATAGAAAAAGTTGGGTAGGGTGCAAAAGATACTCTCTTAATGTAATGGGTGTTGTTTATGTTAGAGTTTGTCCTAATTATTTAAAACTCTAAACCTAAAAATTTCTTAGATATGTGTGTGATCTAATATTTACTTTTGATTATTTATGTTTTGGATGGAAAAAATTTGGTCACCTTCATTAATATCAAATCTATATATTTAAATATCGTGTTTTAGCACTGGATTCATGAGTACATGTTTTGGGATATTATAATTGGTATTAAAGAAGGATTTAGAATGCTTTGGAGATTATGATGTTTTTATGTGAGATTAAATTAAGAGTTGTGGATAACATCATAAGTCTATGATATTAAAAATTATTATATGTTCAAATTGTTAGACACCCCTTTTATGATTTTGGTGATGAGACCCTAAAGTGATTAATGATATTTTATAAGATGTTTTATTAGTTTGAAGCATATTTAAATATGTTTTTTAATGTGAATTATTCCTTTAAAATTTTTTACATACGTGTAATGGTATTAAAAACCTTTATTGTTTATATGATGATGGATATTGAGGTAATAATGGGAATATATGTTTCAATATATATATAACCATGGGATAAAAATGTGATTTGGGGAATAAGAGATTAATGTTATTTCAAAAAATATATCTCTCTATTTTTTGGATTGAAAGATAAAAGGTATGATAGAATCTTTTAGGTTAAAATATTCATTAATGATGAATTTATTTGTGAATGATTTAGTTAAACACCCATTATTAGCGTTATATCATAGAGTTTAATGATTTATTTATTCATATGAAGATTTTTTAATTTTTTAATTATCTTACCTTGTTCTAAACATTTTAGTTTTAATTAATGTATAAATATAGAAGGAATAACTTTTTATACTTTTATGGTCATGTGATCCATTATAAATGTATTTTAGTATTTCAATCATGAGAAATTACTCTTGAATATTCATTATTTGAAAAAAAGACGTGATTGGGGTGGAAATTTATGAATGTCTTAAATTAAAATTATCAAGTAAGTATATTTACTTATTTTGTTAGTTTATATGGTATGTAATTCATTACCAAGAAGAAAATGATCTTGAAAATGAAAATTTTATCCAATTAAATTCATTTCTGAAGAAATGATGGTATTTTTCACACAACTTAAGTTTATGGTTTGGAGGTTTTTGAATTTATCATGATCATTCACTTTCTTGTGATTAGTAATCTCCATCACTCTCCATTATTATTTGGGAATTTCAATTTTCATCCATGTTTATATCATAAATTCCCACTAATGTTTTAATACTTTTAAGCCTAGTTATGTTTTATTCCATATTAGTTTTTTTACTTCCCTCTCTCTCTCTTTTCAAGTAGATGTTTTATTAACCTTTTTTATGATGTGGGATTTCAATAATGGTATTTTAAAATTTCAAACACATTTTTACCAAGTTCAAGTTCCAATTATAAGGAAATAAGTTTTTAAATTTTGGATAATGTTGCACCCCTAGAGTTTAAACAAATGAATCTATGCTCGATAGCATTCAAGACACGCACCACCGATCTTAAATGAATAATGAAATAGTATTATTTTAAATATGATTATTATAACCTAGCCGTTAAATTATAGGGTATGAATAGTATTAACTACTTCATGAAATATATAAAAATCTAAACTAGATATAAATTTATTGATAAACCCTCAGGAAATAGTCAATCAACTTTTAGTAAATTAATTGTATTCATCAAAATATGTTTTATTCAAAAATGATTTTTATTGATTTTTGTGAGAAATTGTTATAAAAAATTTTCATAATTATTAATTATTTAAATTAAATTTATATATTATATATATAAATATGAACTTAAATTAAAATAATTATTATTACCAGTCATATAGTTAATATAAAATCATCTTCTTATTGAAAAATACAATTTATGAAAAATCATTTTTTCGTCGCATCAATAGATTTAATTTTAAATTAAATTATCATAATTTTTTAAATGAATTTGGTAAAATGGATTCCATATTTTTAATATGAATAATTTTTATCATAAAATAAGTTTATATATTTTTTTTCACAATTAACTGTGTAAGAAGTAAAAAAAAATTATAGTGATTAAGGTGAAAACATGTTTACAAGGGGTTAAAATAAAAAGAAAAGAGTTAAAATGGCCTAAATTGTTATATATATTCTATATTATGGTCATATTTATGCCTTATATCATATAATTATAGATAAAAGTCCACTTTGGAACCTTTTTTCAGGTGAAAAATGTGGATACAGCTTTTTCTTTTAAAAAAATCTATGTTTGTCCTCTCCGTTACTTATAATATGTCACCAAATATACTCTCCTATTAACATCTCAAGATAAATTTTCTCATACAATAACAACCAAAGTAACTTATTTATATTCCTACCAAATAAATATATTCCCTTTTTTTATCATAAATCCATCATAATAAGGCTTTTGGTGAAAAGCTAAGGATGTTTTTTGAAGAATTGGTATTTTGTTTAACCGAAAATTTTACTTTATTTCTTCTTCCACCTCCTTAAAATATTACTAAATTGTTGTTATATAATAAAAAAAGTATCCCATGTTTACTTATATTATATTATATTAATATAATAACCTAAATCCATCTCCTCTTCCATAAAAGGGTAAATAAAACAATTATTCGTTTGTAGAGTGGATTTCCACCACACAAACTGATGTAATTCATCATTCATCATTTCCTATCAAAACATAATATAATGATGTACTTAAAGTATATATATATATTTAAACAAAATTATACTCTTAGAATTATTATGTCACATATATATTCTTACTTTTAATTTTATGGTGGGATACAATCATATCGCTCATGGGTACGATGGAATATCAACTTACGAAGCTGTGGGATTCATTTTTCAGTAACGATTTTCATGGATGATAATAAATTTTATGAATATATGTAAAATAAATATTATATTAATGAAATATTTATTATTATTAAAAGTTAATATATATTTTTTATTTTACCTTTCCTTTCACTGAGAAATAATAAAATCATTCATGCATACGTATGGACTACCGCCTCTATAAAGTGATTTGAAATTTTTTTCATCAAAACATCACATGGATAATATATATAAGTTTATTTAAATAAATAATATTATATTTATGATATTTATTTATATATAAATATAAAATAATACTTACCCTCTTTCCATAATCATCATTGAAAAATGGAAATGTTACTCATGTGCGAGTATAACCCACAATCGTCATGATTGTGACATTGTTTATTTTCCATAAACATCATTCACGATTTGTTTTAAAATTATAATTTGTATAAAAGTATGTTAAATATTCAATGATTATTATTATTTATATTTTTAAATAATTATCACTTTGACCGTGTTCAACACGCTCAAGTAATTTTAAAATAATGAATTAAACGTCCTCAAAGCACCTGATGTGGACTTTACTAAATATTTTTTTAAATATATCATTAAAAATAAGTAAAAGAAATTATTTTAAGTACAAGGTAATAAATTTGGAAATGTTTGTTATTAAATAAAATATGTTATATAATCTTATTATAAAAGAGTTAAAGGACATACATGGAAAGTCTAGACTTGTGGTAAGGATTTCTGGTCCCGCTTTTACTTATGTGATACATATTCTATTTATCCATTTATTTTATATTATGTGAAAATATAACTACCATTAATATATTTTATGATTATTTTCGTGAAAATTATTGATATTCAAATATCCATATGATTCTATTTCTTTCATGAAGTTTTGCTCGAGAGATAACCAAAGCAGTAAGGTATTTCATCACAATTTACATTTATTGAGTTCTATTTTAATGTTATAAACCTAATTTATACATCTAATTTATTTTATATCATGTATTTACAAAAGATTTTAAATTTTATATCATAAATAATTCATAATTCTTTTCATTTCATGATTCAATTTTAATTATTTCATCTATGGGGATTTTAATTGAAATTGACCAAGAGGTAAGTAATTTCCTAACTCAGTTTCTTCTCATTGGGTTATATTATATTTTCATTGAATTTGATATTACAATATTATATGTGTAATAAATTTTGATAATATTATGTTGTATTTACACTTTTATCTAGTATTATTTACTTTTTATACACATAATTGAATCATTTGTTAATACTCGCTTCAATGTTAAGATTATTGTAACGGTTTCTCATCTAGCTTTTACATCCCTTGAACACATCTCATATTCACCACCTATATTTTTCTAGTTTATATTGATAGAGATGATATATTAATAAATTTTTATATGAATTTTAATTATTTAAACCCTCCCAATTTATCAATTTTATCTTATTTACATCAATTTTGGGTTTGTGGTGTGTTTTGGGAAAAAATTTAAAAATTTATTTATTATGGAATTTTATAATATTTTAGTCACTCTTGTATTTTTATCATAAATTTTACAATATTGATCCAATCTAATTTTTTTAGTATTCCTTAATTTGTGGGAAACAAATTTACATTATGGACCAAGAGCTAGTTCTTCTATCTAAAGGCCATAAAAAGTCAATCAAATTAGAAAATCATTCTAGAAGACACAGTGGACCAAACCTCCAGAAATGAGACATAACTTAGGATAAAAACCTCTAATTTAATTGATTATAGCATTTTTGGAAGGATAAATAATTCAATAAATTCACAAATAAGCATTAACTTATTTATTTAGTCATTAGTATGGTCATTGAATGCTCAACATTGAATAAATACTAGTCCTCACCCGTGCATACGCATGACATATTAAATTAATGGCTTTTCATTGAAAATAGAATGATATTTGTAAATGTTATCTAGTAAAAGAATTGTTTGTTAATTTTTAATCAGATAGTGTTGGTACATATAAATGGAATAGAATGAGAAAAAATCTAGATACAACAAAATAAAATTTTATCACAAAACATATACAGGAGATGCAATTTCTGTTTTTGGTGGAAGTTTGTAAATCATTTCAAAATGCATACAAGTCCTACTTATCTCCCATTGTGGGTAGAGGATTAATTTTTGTAAAAATTGTCATAACCCAATCTATAATTACGCAATAGTATATGAAGTACATGTTTTTAATAGTTTTTCAACTATGTGATTTTTGAGAAGTCTTCCAGGAAGAAAGGGTCGTTGTAATATTTCTTCATCTTTGTTGTGTATAAAATAAAGTCTGCAGATGAAAATTTAATTATATATATTAATAAATAATAATTAATATTTATATATTAAAATCCAATAAAACAATTAAACATAACAATGTAATAGTAATTGAATTGATTGTTATTGAAATTCACAGTATACTGGACAATAAAAAAAACAAATAAAAAATCAAACATTGTGTTGTAATAAATCCGACTAATATGGAATATTTCTATAGTATATGTAGATAGATTATTTCTAAATTATAAAAATAGGAAACATTTATAAAGAGGTATAAAACATGGTTTTTTGTACATCATAGCCAAAAGGTCTGATCCAAGTAAGCTTGGACCACCAAATTTATTAATAAAATAAATGTGCAGAAACAATAGAAAGAAAGAGAGAGAGATTACATGTCATAATATCCAAAGTCACCACCCCAATACCTGGTTATGTCATCACCATCAGCTGATTCCCATTCTGATTGAGTCTTGTACTGTTTGAGAAACTTCTTATAAAACTTCCTTTTTTACAGTTTCTCCTTCAATAGCTTCTCAAACTTCTTATTGGCAGATGACCTAGTGGTCACGGTCCTCGGAACTGTAGAGTAGTCCTTCCTTGGTTTCCTTGAAATAAGGTCAGATCTGACACCTTCACTGTTTGAACCTCTTTTCTTCTCTCCTCGTACAATATCACTGTATGATACCTTATTCACATACATATTTCTTTCCTTGGCTTCATCATGTGTGTCCCCCTTTTTGGAGAGGGTTAGGTCCCCACCTCCAGCAGTGGGTTCCTCCACCCTTCCTTTCATTGCATCAGAAGAGGAGGAGGGCAATGCAATCTGTTGCAGAGGATCATTCACCATCATAGCGGGGGTTGTGCTCAGAACCTTATCAGATGGAGGCTCTTGGGCTCTGATAAGATTCTGATGATCAAGGAGGAGATGCATCAGATATCACCTCTTTCCCGTTCCTAGGAATCGGCAGATCACAAGGGTCAAATTCCAAAGGAGGGTCACTAACCCTGGTGTCAGGCTCTGGTGTAGGCAAATCCTTCACATTCACTTTCTGGTGACAAAGATTGGAGGGGTGACCTCACAGCCCACACTCTTTACAAGTAATGATTTTACGACATAATTCCAAAGAATTCCCCACAGCCAGAATTTAGTGCAGAAGAGGGGTTTATTTTCATATTCAACATCAATTAGAATTTGATCAGAGGGAATAGAGAGTGTTACTGTGTCAATGAGAGTGGACCTGAGGTTGACTTCCACCAGCATTCTAGAAAAGTGCCTGTACCTGACATCTGTCGTCTCCTTATCGAGACAGATGGGTGTTCCGATTTCCGTTCCATTATCATGCAAGATTTCTGGATTCCAAAGGACCCAGTTCAGTCCATGAAGATGAACCGATACCTAGGAAAAGACATTTTTTGCATTGGATACATTAATATCCAATGACCATTCATGAATATGATACCATCCCGGCTTTAGAAGAATGGATCCGAAATTCCAAGCTTTCATATTCACATCATCTGATGGAAATAAGCAGTGAAAGAAACCCCAGCTAAGAGAAAAACATTTCCAGTTGTCAAAACCCCACAATGTTGAAATCCTTCGGAATAAGTCTTCACATTTCCAGGGTGAAGCACCTTTAGAAATAACAACGTGAGCGATCAAAGAGTTCTCCCCAAGTGCCAGTCGCTCTGCAATGACATCTGAGTTAGCCTCAACATAAGCAAGTGATCCCTTTTGAAGAATCCCCATATGATCATCAGTCTTTTTCACAGGTGTGGATGCCTTCAAGACATCCTCAAAGGAACGTTGTCCACGCGACGATCCCATTGTAACCTGCAGATTTCCAGATTTCACACCAGCAAAGGAAGGCTGAAAATCCTGCTGCTCAGTGGGTTTGCAAGATCTCCCCGTAGATGACTATCCCTTCACAGCCCTCCACACCTACACAATAGAGCCACAAAGAGGTTCCTTCACGCCGATGGATGAGGGAAGACACCGCCAGTCAATCCAGAGGCAGTACCATCATGTATCACATCCCTTAAAAGGGTTCTACGTACATCAAGTTGTTTGAAGCCAAGAAAGTGCGGTAAGGCCGTAGCCGCACAAGGATCGTCAAAATCCAGAGCCAAGATGCCGTAAATGGAAACGAGCCCTAACTCCCCATGGAAACCAGGATGTGGCTTCACCGAGACAGAAGCAAGGCACAGAAGGAGAGGCGAGCCCTAACCTCCTGTGGAAAACCAGCGCTGAGCCCTGAGAGAGCCGATCTGAGGGACAAGGGCGAAGCCGAGGAGCGAAGTCGTCGATACCTAGATCGGCCAAGAACCAAGTCGCCGAGAGTGAGCGGTCCGCAGAGAACCAAGTCGCCAGGAGTGAGCGATCCGCTGAGAGTCGAGTCACCAAGAGTGTTGTACCGAGGGCGAAACACGGGAGATGATAATTGCTAAGAATGATCAGAATCATTATAGGTCTAATCTAGTGTTTCTATAATACATTTGAATAATATTTTTCATTCCAATAATGGTATATAAAATTTATTGAAAAAAATGAATTTTTAGAGAAAAATAATGTTTTAATGTTTTAATGTCAGAACAATAACATATTACATCCTTAGAATAAATTATTATCTTCTAAAATATCAAATTTTTTATCTTGAATGACTAATATATTTTCCTAACACTATTTTTCTAAATGATTATAATGATTTGATCCATTATTATAGTCATTAGACCCAGTAAAACAATTCATTAGAATAGTTATGGTTTTTTATGAAAGATAATCAAAATAGTAATTCATAAATTTTTATATGGAAATGAATGAAAGTTTATTTTCACCATGGAGATAAAATAATACATGAAGTGTCATACATTTCAAATAATAAATATCAATAATAAACATTGTAAAATGATAATTGAAATTCTACATCTATCATAAAAGATATTGTTTTGGAATAATTGAAACATAACATAAATTATATATTGAATGATTTGTTTGATAAAATAACTTTGAAAACTATAATAATAATACTGTAGTTTACTATATCTGGTGTGCCAGTAAAACTGACATATGGAGGTTCCTCTCTCTTACTTAAATCCTTCTAATTGTGTGCATCTATGCTACATTGGACAACCACTTCTGGATAGTGTTTGAAAGTAATGACATGACCTCTATATATATAATTTAAATAATTTAAATTAAATTAGGAAAACATTACATTGTAAATCCTTTAATAATTAGATATCATTGGTGTGAGCATTATATGTTTTAGTACAAGAAACTAATATTTTGTAATAAAATTAATTTTAAAATATGTAGTATAAATGAATAAAATAATTTCAAAAAATCAGGCTCAATAAGGATTTCGTGGTACCTTACAAATGCACCACCGAAATGGTGTTGTAATATATTGGCACTTCTTGTTAATGTCGCGTCATCTTGATACATCTCAACTCTTCATTAGACTACATGAATAAAAACCAAACTGATTCAATATATATTTTTAAATGAATAGATGAATTGACTCAATAAGTAGAAAAAACCCTAACCACTACTATAATTTTCAATGTAATCTAATGTTTACAAATTGAAAAATGAGACAAAAAAACGTAGAGTTTTTTAATGATACAATGATAATGATACTGAAAAAATCATTATTTTCCACTCCAATGATGTAATGAAAATAAAACCCATTGAGGATAAAAAACATCAGCATGGATTGTTTTTATAGATTTCATGAATAAATTACAATCCTAGTTAAGGGGAGGGGATGCCATATATCATTACCCTGAATGGAGACAGTCACCGATGCTAAGAATCATCTAAAGAGATAATTCAACAATTCTATAAGACCTGAAAACATGATAATGAATAAATAAATATATATGAAGACAAATTGAATCTTGGTGTAGTAGGAGAATCAATATCACCATTCTATTCAACTATAATGTTGTTCCAATAATAAGTACATTTTTAATATGAAAATATAAATAAGTTCATACATATTCAAAAATAGAAAAATTTCTTTACTATATGGTCGTAATAATATCTACTTGTGTTTAATGGGTGATCTTCATTATTGATCCCATGCATTTGTTGAACCCAATAAAAAGTGTAGTCAATCATGGTTCTGCTATGAGAACAAAAATAGTCCTGATTATTGCATGGTGAACATTGAAGGGAAAAGAAAACATCTTCCAATGACCCTATTGTATGTATTAATTAAAGGCTCTATTGACAATATAAAAATATTTCTAGAATACAATTTTGTTTTTGTTTTTAATTTTATAGTTGGGAGAAGGATTTATAGTGGATGAAGAGTAGGTAATAATCCAGGAGATGATCACCAACACATTCATCTAATAAGTTTACCTTCAAATACACTAATGTTTCAAAATAACAAATAACATATATGAATAAAATGGAAACAGTGAAATAATCAATACATGGATGTGTGGATGATATATATTGAAAACCTATTTTTCAAAATTTTGATACACTTCATTATGAAATCCATAATATATTTGTATAACTAACAGGGAAGAACTTACATATAACCAATCTAGAATCTGTTAAGATTCATCAACCTGTAATATATTTTTTAAACATAAGCCCACTTTGAATGGATGTGAACCAGCATGTTACTCCCGAAAAAATCATTGACAGGCTATGTAGAAAAATATAGAGAAGTCAGTGGGGATGAATACATATCAAATACATTTTGTTCCACTGAAAGGAATTCCTTGACAACTGATTTTCTAGGAGAACATTCATATTTTCTAGTACATTATAGTTGGCGTCCCCATAATTCCCAATAGATCCACCCTAAATAAAAGTTAAATCAATTTCTAGAAAGAATGACAGCTCACAAACACATAAATTCAGGATCCATTACAACAACATGAAAATAATAACACAATCAAACATCATTTATTACTAAAAGAAGGAGACTATTATTGATTAATAATATAATTAGATGTATTGTAATAACCTATGAGAAAAATAAAAAAATGGGGAAATACAATATATTTTAGAGAAGATAGTTAATTTATAAGGAATGAAGAATTGACCATATTATGTACACCAACATGTTAAATCCAAGAACATCATTGACATGCTATGTATAACAACATAGAAAAGTCTATGGGGATTGAGATGTATCCAAGACAGTAGGTTCCCCTGAAAAACATTCATCTACTACTGATTTTCTATGATAATATTCCTATTTTCTAGTGCATTATACTTAGAATCCCCACAATTCCTAGAAGACTGGCCCTTACTAAAAGATAAATCAATTTTTAGAAAATATAAATACTCATAAACACCTAAATATAGGATGCGGTGCAGAAACATGAAAATATTAAAATAATTGAACATCATTTATTACCAAAATAATGGGACTATAATTGTTGAATAATAAAATTAGATGTATTTTTATCATCTATAAAAATTTTATAATAAAATGTAAATACAAAATATTTTAGAGAAGAACGAAAATTAATTCAGAAGGTATAATAAACATGCCTTATGTAGTTCACAAACATGTTAATTATAAGAACTTCATTGACATTCTATGTAGAATAATACAGAGAAGTCAGTGCCGATGGAGACATATCTAATACAGTAGGTTCCCCTTAATAAACTCCCCGACAAAATATTTTTTAGGATAAAATTCATATTTCCTAGTACATTATAGTTGGCATCCCAACAATTCCTAGAATATCCACCCTTACTAAAAGTGAAATCAATTTCTTGACAGAATGATAGCTGATAAATACATCAATTCTAGATGTAGTACAACAACATGAAAATATGAACATAATTGAACATAATTCATTAACTTAATCGTAGAACCATAATTGTTAAATCATGAAAGTATATTTATTGTAATATCCTATGAAAAATATAAGAAAAGGTAAACACAAAATATTTTAGAGAAGTGGGAAAATTATTTTAGAAGGTATGAACAACAGACCTTATAAAATGTATAGAAAATTTAGGTCTAGTGTATCCACATAGAGCTAATCAAGAACTTGGTTGAATGGTATGTTCATTTGTTAAATTTAAAATGTGATTTATATAAATCTACTTAACCAGGGTACCTTGAATGCTTACACTACTACAACTTGCCCTTTTATCAATGCTAAAAACCGACATTAACAACGCTATAAAAGCGTTGTTAATTCCAGCGTAGATAATGGTTGGTCCCCTTTATTAGCACTCCAAAAAAGTGTTGATAAAGGAAACCTTTATCAGTTCTAAGAAAAGCACTGATAAAGGACCCCCTTTATTTTCCCTTTTTTTAGCGCTGATAATGGTGGCTTTATCAACGCTATATTGAGCGTTGATAATAGGGCCCTTTACTAGTGCTCTTTTAGTGCTGATAAAGGAGTCCTTTATCAGTGCTCAAAAATGCTTGGATAAAGGAAGCTTCCCTAGCACCTGCATAAGAACCAAGAACCAAAAGTCAACAAAGCGCACATGATATTTTGACAAACAATGCTATATACATTTACTTAACATCATGAATACAAAAAAACACACTGCTATATAAATTTCAAACAATGTTTTACATGGTTACAATTACAATTATCCAATAACAGTTATAAACATTAATGTTTCATCCTTTGATATCCACGATCCTCTCTCAAAAATTGTCATTCATGGTATTTGTTGCTGACCAAAGCATCTGAACTCAAGGAAATAAATTCACCTATATTAAAAGACAAATATTATGTTAGTAATACAATAATGAAATATAGTAAAGCATTAATATGAAAGAATAAATTAATATGGAAATGTGAATCTAAAATATGGAAATGATAAACTCAACTGTATTCATTCTGATAACAATGAAAGGGAATAATGTAAAATCATTTTGTTTTGGATGATTTATCTCATTTAATAAGTACTGATTCTTTATCTAATGAAAAAAATTACCAGTCACACCGTGCATCGTATTGATGTGCGGTTGATTTGTACACATCAAAAATGACTCTTGTATTATTTTAGTAAAGTATCAAAACAATCCGAACGCGTTTTCTTGGTTTGCGGTATGTCACTCGTGTTGTTTTCTAATGTTAATGTCAATTTCAAACTGATATCAGACAATTTTAGCCATACCGGTCACACCGTGCATTAGATTGAGGTGCAGTTGATTTTTACACGTCACAAATGACTCATTGATTATTGTCTGAAAGTATCAAAACAATCCGAATGTGTTTTCTCATTTTTCCATATGTCACTTGTGTTTTTTTCTAAATTAATGTCAATTTGAAACTGATATCAGACACTTTTAGCCATACAGATCACACCGTGTGTCGAATTGAGGTGAGGTGGATTCATACGCATCACAAATGACTCATGGATCATTTTCCTAAAGTATAATAAAAATCCAAAATCATTTGGACGATTTTTCGTATGTCTCTTGGCTTGTTTTCTAAAGTTAATGTCAATTTCAAACTGATATCAGACACTTTTAGACATAACAGTCACACTATGCATCGGATTGAGGTGTGATTAAGTCATACACGTCAAAAATGACTCATGTATTATTTTCCTAAATAATAAAAACAATTTGAACGCATTTTCTTGGTTTTCCATATGTCACTTGTGGTGTTTTCTAAAGTTAATGTTAATTTGAAACTAATATTAGACACTTTTAGCCATACCAGTCACATCATGCGTCAGATCGTGTTTAAATTAATTCTTACACGTTAAAAATGACTCATGGATCATTTTCCTAAATTATCAAAACTATATGTAGGATTTTGCTTGGTTTTCTGTATGTCACTTATGTTGTTTTTTAAAGTTAATGTCAATTTCAAACTGATATTAGACACTTTTATCTATACCCATCACACTGGGAATTAGATTGAGGTGCAGTGGATTTGTAAATGTCACAAATGACTCATGGATTGTTTTCCTAAAGAATCAAAACAATCCAAATGCATTTTCTCAGTTTGTCATATGTCACATGTGTTGTTTTCTAAAGTTAATGTTAATTTGAAATAGATATCAGACACTTTTAGCCATACCGGTCACACTGTGCATCTGATTATAGTGATGTTGATTTTTACACATCAAAAATGAGTCATAGATCATTTTACTAAAGAACCAAAACAATCTGAAAGCGTTTTCTCAGTACTCTGTATGTCAGTAATGTTGTTTTCTAAAGTTTATGTCAATTTGAAATTGATATCAGACACTTTTAGCCATACCGGTCACACCGTGCATCTAATTGAGGTGCAGTTGATTTGTAAACATCACAAATGTCTCATGGATCATTGTCCTAAATTAACAAAAAAATACAAACACATTTTTTGGTTTGTCGTATGTCACTTGTGTAGTTTTCTAAAGTTAATGTCAATTTCAAACTGATATCATACACTTTTAGCCATATTGATCACACCATGTGTCAGATTGAGGTTCGGTTGATTCGTACACGTCACAAATGACTCATGTATTGTTTTCCTAATGTATCAAAACAATCCGAATGCGTTTGCTCAAAGTTCTTTATTCCAGTAGTGTTTTTTTCTAAAGTTTTTGTCAATTTGAAACTGATATCAGACACTTTTTTCCATACCGGTCACACCGTGCATTGAATTAAGGTGTGGTAGATTCATAAATGTCACAAATGACTCATGTATCATTTTAATAATGTTTTAAAACAATCCAAATGTGTTTTATTGGTATTCTGTATGTCAGTAGTGTTGTTTTCTAATGTTTATGTCAATTTGAAACTGATATCAGACACTTTTATCCATACCTATCACATTGTGCATCGGATTGAGGTGTAGAAGATTCTTAAATGTCAAAACTGAATCATGGACCATTTTACAAAAGTATCAAATCAATCTAAATGATTTTTCTTGATTTTACGTAAGTCACTTTTGTTGTTTTCTAAAGTTAATGTCAATTTCAAACTGATATCAAACACTTTTAGCCATACCGGTCACACCGTGCATCAGATTAAGGTGCGGTCAATTTGGAAACATCACAAATGACTCATGTATCGTTTTCCTAAAGTATAAAAACATACGAATGTGTTTTCTCAGTTTTTCGTATGTCACTTGTGTTGTTTTCTAAAGTTAATGTCAATTTCAAACTGATATCAGACAATTTTAGCCATACTGGTCACACCGTGTGTCAGATTGAGGTGTTTTTGATTCGTACACGTCACAAATGACTACTGGATTGTTTTCCTAAATTACTAGAACAATCCGATGTCATTTTCTGAGTTTTCCATATTCCAATTGTGTTGTTTTCAAAAGTTAATGTCAATTGCAAACTGATATCAGACACATTTAGCCATACCAATCACAACGTGCGTCGGATTGAGGTGCAGTGTAATTGTACACCTCAAAATGACTCGTGGATCATTTTCATAACGTATCAGAACAATTGGAATGAATTTTCCTGGTTTTTCGTATGTCACTTGTTTTGTTTTCTAAAGTTAATGTCAATGTGAAACTAATATCAGACAATTTTAGTCGTATCGGTCAAACCATGCGTCGGATTGAGGTGAGGTTGATTCATACACATCATAAATGTCTCATGGATCGTTTTCCTAAAGTATAAAAATAATTCGAAAGCGTTTTCTAAGTATTTTTTATGTCAGTAGTGTTGTTTCCTAAAGTTTATGTCAGTTTGAAACTGATATCAGACAATTTTTTCCACACCGGTCACACCGTGTTTCATATTGAGGTGTATTTGATTTTTACACATCAAAAATGACTCATGAATCATTTTACTAAAGTATCAAAACAATCTGAATGAGTTTTCTCAATTTTTCTTATGTTAGTAGTCTTGTTGTCTAAAGTTTATGTCAATTTGAAACTGATATCAGACACTCATAGCCACACTGGTTACACCATGCATCATATTGAGATTCGATTGATTCATAGATGCCATAAATGACTCATGGATTATTTTCCTAAAGTATTAAAATAATATGAAGGCATTTTCTTGGTTTTTCGTATGTCACTTGTGTTGTTTTCTAAAGTTAATGTCAATTTCAAACTGATATCAGCCACTTAACGTGTGTTGGATTGAGGTTTGGTCAATTTGTACACGTCAAAAATGAATCATGGATCACTGTACTAAAGTATCAATACAATCTGAATGCTTTTTCTCTTTTTTCTATATGTCACTTGTGTTGTTTTCTGAAGTTATTATCAATTTGAAACTGATATTAGACACTTTTATCCATATCATTCACACCCTGCATCAGAATGAGGTGTGGTTGATTCGTACACGTCAAAAATGACTCATGGATGATTTTACTAAAGCATCAAAACAATTCTAATTCATTTTCCCAGTATTCCATATGTCAGTAGTTCAAAAGAGTCTATCATTAAGTTATTATTTACTAGAAACTCAAATCATTTCTAAAACCATTATTTATAATCTAAGGATATGAAACATAAGAAAGGGTGATCATAGATGCTCAATAAGTGTAAACAAGGGAGATATCAATTATCATATAAAGATAAAATAATTAGTAGGAATTCACCTTTATTGTCCTATTTATTTATATTCTTCCAATGGGTATGCTTCCCATTCATTTCTAAACACATCTATATCATCTTTTGAATAATCGTTTTTGTAACAGTCATAGTAATACTGAAAAATTATAAATACACAAAGGATTAATAATTATTTTAAATGAACTAGTAATTATTTTCAAAAATACATCTTCAGGGATTCTAGTTTGTTCATGAAATATGATCTCTTTCATAAATTTACAAACATAATATCCTCAATCCTTTCCGTTTGTTTGTTTAGGACACTACAGAAACATCGAAAAAAATAATTAATCTATTTTGATATGTATTTGGATAGTGAAATATAATTATATATAACCTGATACTTCTCCATTTGTAGATCTCATGCGCCTTGTCATCCTTAGGCCCCGGATTCATTACAGCCTTTAGACGATATTCATACACCGCCCTATCATAACATAATCCTCATTAAAAGATAATATAAATTATATAACTAGATATTTAGTTCTAAACTGTTGGATCTAGTGCATTTAAAATTGAACTCTTCATCTTGTGTGGTTGGTTTTTTGGATATACATGCAGTGAATCTAGAAAATAAATCTTTGGAGTATCAAAATTGACTACAATGAGCATCCAATACTGCCTACAAACACAAAAAAGAATAAGTAATGATAGAAATGAAAATATAATTGATATATTTAAAATATAGAGTTTTACCCCTGCAACATTGGTGTTAAAAATTGCATGTCAATCATAATTTTTCATTGTAACATTCTGAGCAGGTTTGACATTATTTTAGCCTGAAAATCGGAATCTTTTTCTTTATGTTGAGTAGACATGGTGTGAGGACTAACGAGTCCAAATTTGTGTTCATGGGAAAATACCATCAATTGATTTTTATATATACGCATGTGAAAAATATGAAATTTATTTAGCCATAATTATCATAGTATATCATCTTCTGTAAAATCAAATCATGAAAACATACCTCATGTATACATTTATAACTGAAGCACCTAGCCATTCGTATGTGATGATTTTAGCTACAGTGTCAGTAGTAACGAAATCTAATGTTTCCTATCCGTACATTTATTTTTCACAAAAAATTGTGTTATTATTACCACCTTTCATTTTTGTATCCACATGAGCTTGCAATGATATTAAATGTGGATATAGAAAGGGCAGGGTGAAGGTGCTCTCGGTAGATCGTTTTGATCAGTTGGTTGATCCTTTTCTGTCATTCTTTCATTTTAGCTCCTTCCTTTTGACCTTTTGTAATAAAATTCATCGGTTTAGCCCTTTTCTAATTAAATTTTAATGTTTCTACTTGAAAAATGAATTGTAAATGGATACCTCCTGGTCGACATGTTTTTTTACAAGATTCGACGGCCATGCAATGAGTGTTCCAACAGCTTTTTCCACCGTATGAATGTCATCATCATAATTTGGAATGGGTTTCTCAGTGCTTGACTCATGAGATACATTAATCAACACTTGTGACATGACCGGTTGGAATTGGTTTGGAGTTTATCATGTCATTCTGCATATTGGACACCGTAGCCCTCACTACAAGGCGATGCGTGGAAGTTGACAGATATAAATCACAGTCATTTTCACCCTATATAATATCATTATAAGAAAGGTATCAATATCTATGTGATTCAAATTTCACAGAAAAAAATATTAGAACATTTATTACCTTGGTTAAGTCTTGTTTTTAGGGAATATATCGCCTCAAAGCTGGTGGGGGTGGCGCAGGATCCTCTCACGTGGGTTGTTCTTGAGCTATTTCTTCTCTTCACCTATCCCCCATCAACGTTTCTAGAAACTCTCCCTGACTTTGGAATTTTTCTTCAAGGGTAGATAGTCTTTCTATCATCATTTTCATTTCATTAGTCTGTTCATCTTCTTGTTTTTTTTCTGAAAATATGTTTGGGGTGTCAACCCAAAACCCGCACCACTCACGCTGCCATACTGTTCTAGTTGTTTCTGGGCATTGAAAGTATGTCCGCTTCTGATGCAGGTGTTTTTGATTCCTATGACTATGTCAAATATAAAATATGGTAAAATAAGTAATCATAATTATTTAATAGTGATTTAAAGAAAAAAAATTTATATTATGTCATACTTACACATGTTTCCCACACTTTATGTTTTTTTCATCTACTACTTCCCCTATTTGTTAACACGGGCCTCCTTCCATAGCACATGGCATGGGATGGAAGTAACTTGGGATTTTGATTTTTCAAACAATATATAAACAGAGTAACATGGTAACATTGTTTTTTATGTAACATAAAAGTATTACAATACTTTTAAAATACGTTCCAATTGTTTTTCAATTGAAGCATACCCAGACTTACTTTACGGTAGGGGTATGCTAGTTTTGATTCCCGTTCCTTATTTTTAGCACTCAGTTACTATTTCATAAATAAGAAACAATCATTCAATGTGATGAATACAAGCAACTTTAAACAATGTGTTCCCAAACACAATGTACCTGAATAGTCTGCTCCGCATGACGGTTGCAAAAAGTATCCCACACTCCTTGGGATATAAAATGTGCATAAAGAGGAGGTGGGTGTGGCTGGATTTTCCCTTCAGTATATTTCAGATGAAATTTCATTAAAATGGTGAAAAAGCCTCTATGAACCCTTCCTACCAGTCTTAATACATGTTCTTTGTGCTATACATCTACTATAAATGAACTATGAAAAAGATGATGAAGAGTTAGTCAATATTTTAGTATTTTATTTTATTTTATTCTAATAAATTAAATAAATGATATCATAATGTTACCATAATATCTTCCCATAATAATATTTTCAGCCCACTGACAACATGGTTCCACGACTCTACATTAATCGGAACACGTTTCCGAGTGACGATTTCAATGTAGATACTAAATATGACATTGTTGGGGTTTATATACTGGCATCGCTTATTCCTTCCCACCTCATATTTGATGCCTTTTGAATTTGCCTTATGGATTTTGGATGAAACTATCAAACTATGGCCACCTGTTTTTTTGTGTCAGTGGGGATTAATTGCATACCATTTCCTTGATTTCTACATCATCCTTATGTTCCTCTTAAGTGCTAGCATCGGCACTGGGACCAGCAACAACAGGTTGAGAATCCTATTGCACCTCAACAGTGGGACCAGTAGCAACATGTTGAGAAACATGTTGTACCTCAGCTGTGGGACCATCTGCAGTAGGTTGAGAGACCTATTTTAACTCAACAGTGGGACCAGCTACAATAGGTTGAGAAACCTACTGTGTCTCGGGATTGGGTGCATCGGCAGGTGCAGAAGTAATTATCTGCAGAATTGCTTTAACTTTTAATTTAGATCACATAAAAGCCGCATCAAAAAGATAATAACATAATGTAACACAATCCATATTACAATAAATAAATTAACCTGATTATTGAACTCCCTTTTTTTAATGGATTAAGGGATTTAACCCCTCTATAGACTATCCATATCCCTTCATTGTGGTCTCATATGACATACAAAACTTCGTCTACATTAGGACCACTAGTAAATTATTGCAAAGTACCAAAAAAGGGTCATCCTCTATTGAATTTTCATTTGAACCTTCAGTTGTTTTCGTCGATAACAGAACAATTAACCAGTTTCTGTTTGCGGGATCTGGAACATAAAATACTTACATTACCTGTGATTCCATTATAAATGTTTCGTCTTTCTCCCCTTCATTACTGAAATCAACTTTCATGAATCCCAATGCATCTATTTTAACAGCACTCATGTTATCAACCCACTTGCATTGAAAAATAAGAACTTTGAATTCCATATAATTCAACTCCCATATTTATTTGATGATTCCAAAGTATGACATATTCGCATAAATTGCATTTCTGTCCTTAGCACCTAAAACATGCATTGCTTCAGCCACAAGTGTAACCCCACTATTCTGCATGGTACTGTCTTCATCATGTTCACTAGTATAAAATTAATAAACATTAAATACATAATCATGGTAAGATAATACATACACACTTGTTCCCCCTACTAGCCATCGAAGTCATTCTGAAATTGACTCTGGATTTTCATCTGACTTCTTAAAAATATCGTCCCTAAACTATCCTATAAACTATCTATTATGTGTATATTATATCCCTTTTCAGCCCTATATGGATTCAAACACCGAAGAATTTCTTTGTGGGTTTCAACATATGGGTCAACGTCGAAACTTTTGTGTAAAACATAATGGTGGGCCTGCTCCTGATCTATAATATTGATAATGACAACCTTTCTTCCAGAAATTCCTTCACCCTCAAGCCTCCCAGTGTGATGAAATTTCGGTAGGCCAATGTTTTCCACACCAGGAATGCATTCAGTACAGAATTCAATAGTTTCCTCAATAATATATCACTACACAATACTACCCTCTGACAGACTTGGATTTTTGACATTCCTTTTCAAAATAGTCATATACCGATCAATGGGGTACATCCATCTGCAATGTAAAGGACCACATAATTGAATCTCTCTCACCAATTGGACCATCAAATGAACCATCATATCATTAAGTTAATGTGGGAAGAACATTTCTAATTCACATTATATGATGGAATTTTCTCTTTCCATTGTTGGAAATTTCGCTGGCTCTATAACTTTGCTGCATATAGCTTTGATGAATAAACATAGTTTCATTATTGTATGGTAGAAATTCTTGGAAAAAATTCAACGTAAATCAATAGGAATAAGATATTGCATCAACACATGGAAATGAGGTGATTTCAGACCTTTTAACATTAATTCGCTCATTGACACGAGGTTCTTGATATTTGAAGAATACCCCTCCAGAAACTTTATGTCCTACAAAAAGTTGCAAAACTAATATATCTCCTTCCTGGAAAGAGTGTAAGCAGCAAGAGGAAGAAATGTTCGTTTTCACCCTTCACTAGTGCCAATTCTTCTCGTATTATCATCTCAACCATGTCTAACCTAGCATTAATTCCTTCTTTTTTTCCAGGTGTATTTAGTAACTTGTCGATTACACTATCAAATACATTTTTTTCTATATTCATAAGATCAAGAAAATGTCTGACATATAGAAAATTCTAGTATTGTAATTCAAAAAAAACAGACCTTTTTTTCGAACTGATTTTCGAAAAGTTTTTTGAAGCTGGTTTACCAAAAATAGTGTCCACATTTTTAACATTCTCAAAAAATTGATCACCTGTTAGTGGAGATAGTGATGTATATTCTTCTGAACATCCATCAAATGATGTCTTCCAAGATCGGTACTAATGTCATCGGGGTAGAAATCTGCGATTTCCTAGAAAAATGGGTTTTGATGAATGTTTCAACCAAATTGATTGTGTACCTTGTTCACAAACAGGACACCCTTGAGTTCCTTTAATGCTATATCCTGAATCATTTCCATAACCAGTGAAGTCATTTATCATCCCATAAAACATGGATCTCAAAGTGAAATCCTCATTTTTGTATGCATCATACAATATAACACCTGAATCCCACAATAATTTAAAATCTTCGATCAATAGGGCTAAATAAACATCAATATCATTACCCAATTGTTTTGGTCCTAATATAAGCATAGATAACATTATGTATTTTTATTTCATGAATAACCACATTGGTATGTTATAATTTAGCAACATAACTGGCCATGTACTATTACTATTGCTTTGAAAACAAAAAGGATTCACTCCATCAGTAGATAATGCAAGACGAAGGTTTATCGACATGTTTCTATATTCAGGATACTCATGATCAATTCTCTTCCACTGAGGAGAGTCTTCCAGGTGACATAGTATCCCATCTTTAATTCTTGTATCTGCATGCCTTGTCAATTGTCCAGCAGTCTCCTCACTTTTATATAGGCACCTAAACCTTGTAATGATTGGAAAGTACCATAAAAATTTAGTAGGAATGGATTCATATGTCTTGTATCGAGAATAACCACACATTGGGAATTATTTATGTGATTTGTGGTCCTTGAAAAATAGTATACAGTCATTCGGGCTGGCGTGTATTCTTTTAGAGATCATACCCATCCAGCATAGCATTCGTTTGGTGTTGTATGTTCGGCTCGGGAGCTCATTATCTTCTGGGAGCATGTCATTCAGGAGAGTATGTATTTCCGTAGAACTGGCGTCACTCCACCCGTAGTCTAATTTCAAATTATACAGCTTCAGTACGGCTAATAGTTCTGTATATTTAGTGCAACCAACATACAATGGCCTCGTTTCACAACTTTTTAACATCTCAAACAATTTTGGGCAATCACGAAGTTCATCTTCAATGGTCCTTATCATTTCTTCAATACAATCTTCATCGTCATTAAAATATGTAATAACATATTTTATACGGTCATCTTCATTGTTCATGATTGTAATAATATCAGATGATCCATATAATGCATTGTTATCCCAGCCACTCCCTACATTCATTGTTTCCCCGTGTTTATTCCAACATGTATAACTCTGATCTATTCTATGACAAATCAAGTGTTCTTCCAACACCTCTGAACTAATTTGATTTGAATAAAAACAACATAAACACGAAAAAAGGATTTTAGAAGGGTCATGTGCAAGATCTTTTACAAACTTGATAAACTCTTTCACGCCTTCTTCATGCTCTTTCGTCAACTAAATGGAATTCATCCATTCATTATTTATATTTATCCTATTTTAAATCCAAAGGATGGGAATATTGATTACGGGAGAAGGAATATGTCAATAATTTAGATAAAAAAATAGATACATGAAAAATGGTGGGGGCGTTCTCATTAATAGGAAATCTTCGGTGGTTCTTGGGATTCATCCATTCTCTTCCTCTCTTCGATCCCCCCTAACGAGGGGTGGTTCTTGGGTTTTTTTTATAGTGTGTTAGTGATTAATTCCCTCATAATTCCTCCATTAATATTATACGTTATTTCCCTATGATTTGGGATGATTTTAAGTAGGATTTGTGTAATGATTTCACTATATCATATTCAAATCAATTCAGATGATTTAGATTTTGTTTTTATTGGCTACAGGTTATCCTTGTATGATGAACGCACCATGTTTCGTGTGGTTTAGGTGGTTTTGTGTTTCCTAGTGAGTTTTTAAAAGATTATTCCAAATTATGTTAAGGTGAATAATTAATTACAAGTTTCTATAATTAATTATTTGTGAATTGTGCCTTGAGATTTGGTCTCAATCATTGGTACAAGATTAGATAAGTCGTGTATAGTCTTGGTTGATGATGAGTTGATCTTGGTGAGGGGGTTACTCTATTTTTTGAGGTAGGTGGACCCTATAATATAAAACTGTGTTACAATTTATGCATGATTGTGCATTCATGCAAGAGTATATGTGTTCCAATGAAAGGGATAGAAATTAAGAGCAACCTAGGTAAATAAATATGGTGTTTTTGATCCACCAAGAGATAGAGTGAGGGTTCTATTGAATGTTTGTGATTATGTGATCGTTCATAGATTATGTCTCCATGGAGGTGAGGTTTATAGTTGTGTTTATGAGAGGATCTTGTTTTTTATGATATTTTTATAGCCTAGTTAGGTTTTCTAAGTCTATTTGAGTTAGGTATTAGAGTATTAGGCCTAAATAATATTGATATTATAGTGTGATAGGGAACACCCTCTTAAGGATATATAAGAGTCATGGTGTGTGTGATGAGTAGAATATTCTACATAGGGATTGGTGAAGTGTGACATAGAGGATTTCTTCCTTATAATTGGATTAAGAGATCTCCAAGGGGAGATTTGATATGGTACCTAAGTGAGGGTCATGTTAATAGTCTGGGTGACTTAGCATAGGGTATCCAAGGCTCTTAGTGTCAGTTTCTTAGGATGGTCATTATTTAGTTTTAATGAGTGTTAATGTGGGAATTAGAAGATGATATAGACGAGACTATCAAGGCCTAGATCAAGTATATCATGTGGGTTGTGACATTACCATGTAGAGATGAGTGTGTTTTGGTATCAATGAGTAGAGATGGGTTACGTTTGTAGAACCTATTAGATTCCATTATATGCGGAATTAGAATTTTGATAGGTTGGGAATAATTTTCATGTATAAACAAGATGATTTTAAGGAGATTATTATGCAAGGATAAATGGATGGTGAATTTTATCATTTATGGTCAAACCGAATAAGATATTGGGACTTCATATGACTTTCACCTAGTTGATGTATGATCATCCATGGGTCCCACCTATTGATGACGTGGTTTAGCTAGTACAAGAGGTTGGCTATCTAGATACCCAACTTAGATTACTATTTATATGTTTTGTGGAATGAGACAAGATTGATTGCCATTATTTAAGGGATAAGGTGTTGGTAGGACCGTAATTTGAGTGAGAAGTCATTGGTAAAAGGGGATTGGTGTGTGACTTCCATGGGATCAACCTATTGATGGTGCATTTTGACTTGTGAAAGAGGTTGGATATTGTGATTCCCTCCTTAGATCATTTTTTGTACGATAATATGATGTGAGATATAGAGATGGGGATCACTTAGTATTGGTTTGGAGTAGTTTTGTGAGAGGTTTTATATATGGATTCCCTCCTCAAATTTTTTTATGTGATGTGATGGTGAGACCCACCGTAAGTGAGAGGGGAGCAGCTACTATGTTTAGGAATTAGAGGATATGTTAATCACACCCAATATGATAGGTTGGGGGAACTGTTATGTTATAAGAAAGGATGTGATATTTAAATTGGTATATGACCCAACCCAGAGAGAGTGGGTAGTTGGCTGGAATTGGTAGAAACCCTATTAAGGTTTGTTTTTTTCGAACCCAAGGAGAATAGTGTACCATACAGAGTACAATATAGAATATTCTAAACATGTGTCTCATCCCGTTAGCATGCCTCACATGATGACATGAATCCACCAACATGGATGGTTCAAACCCTACCTAGCCTAACAATAGTGTAGTATCCAAAATCAAAAAAAGATCCATACTAAGGGCCACTAAACAGAGTGAAATCCTAATCTATTGTAATAACCTTTCAAAAAAAATACTCTCTATATTCAAGTTTCTATCACAAGTCTTTAGTGGAGATATCTAATCAAGATCAAACAAGTAACCAACCACATATACATGTGTCACACACACAAGAATCATCAACAAGAATCATGCCAAATCATAATTAAACTCAATATTGACAATAAATTCAGACATAATTAATTTATGAAAATTCAATTTTACTCACCTTAAAGAGGAGGACCCAGTGGCGGAGGAGGAGGAGGCATCGATTGCAGAGGCATTGGAGGTAGTAGAGGTAGCTAGGAAGCAGCATGGAGACAGTGAAGGTATCTCGGAGGTAGCGGAGGTAGTGGAGGAAGTGGAGGTAGCGGAGTAGGCAGACGAGGAGGAGGAGGAGGTAAAGGTAGAGGAGGAGGATGAGGAGGCTGCGGTGGAGGAGGAGTAGGAGGAGGAGCTGTAGTAGAGGAGGAGAAGGAGGAGGAGATATGGTGGAGGAGGAAGAGTAGGAGGTTCCGTGGCAAGAGGAAGAGGAGGAGAAGTAGGCGCCAGAGGAGTAGAATGAGGTGGCGGCCACAGTAGAGGAGGAGGAGAAGGAGGCAGTAGTGGAGAGGAGGCAGCGGCTGAGGCGCAGGGTAGGGCTTCCGCGATTGACAGGGTACAGGGAGGAGGAGCCGCGACAAGAGAAATAGGAGGATAAGTAAGCACTAGAGGAGGATAATGAGGTGGCGGCCGCGGCAGAGGAGGTGGAGAAGGAGGCCACAATAGAGAGGAGGCAGCGGCAGAGGCATTGGGTAGGGCTTCTGCGAAATCTTGATAGAGTGCGGGGATGAGGAGGAGGACCCGGTGGCACTTATAAATCTTGCAGGGACCTTTATCAGTGCTAGTAAAAAGCACTGATAAAAGGGGTCTTTATCAATGCTAAAATGAAAAGCGCTGATAAAGAAACCCTTTAGCAGTCATTTTTTAGCGCTGATAAAGGAAAGACATTATCAGCTCTTTTTTAGCACTAATAAATGTATATATTTAATAATTTGTTTATATTATTATATATTTATTTAAAATGATATTTATGATAAATATATATTTATTTATTAATAATTATAACTCTAAATAAATAAATCTTTATTTATACTTATAAAATTATTTGATAGGTATATTTATATATATATCATTGAAAATATAATAAAATATCTATTTATTTTTTAAATATAATGTAATTTTATTTATAAGTGTAAATTTTTTAGAACATATATATTATATGGGTAACATAATGAATTATAAATCAATAACACATCTACACGATATGTAATTATAATCAATAAATGAACATTATTCATGCACATATATGATCACAAAACATATAATTATGATATATTCATTAACCCCAATTCATTAGAAAACACACATATATTCAATAATTAAAATTTACATATATATAAAAAAGTATTTTATATTTATATATAAAGTAAATAAATTAAATATAAAAAAATATAATAAATATAAATTAAATATAATGAATTAATAAATCTAATAAATATATTGATTTAATACATCTACCAAATCTTATAGATCTAATAAATATATTTATTATTAATCTTATAATTATTTAATTATATATATATATATTTAGTTATAACATGTGTTTTTTATTTAATGTATAAAATAAACATTATCAGCACTAAGAAAAGTGATGATAAATGTAGCCTTTATCAGTTCTAAGAAAAGCGCTGATAAAGGGATATTTAAAGTGCTGATAAATGTACCCTTTATCAGTGCTAAAAAAGCGCTGATAAAGGGTGGACCTTAATTAGCGCTTGTTTTAGTGCTGATAAAGGTTACATTTATTAGTGCTTTTTTTAGTGCTGATAAATTCCTACCCCTTTATCAGCGCTTTTCTATTAGCTCTGATAAGGGTAGGTACCTTCCATTCCCAGTTTTGTGGTAGTGTTTACATTGACTGCATTTCCCTCGGATAATTTCATAACTGAGCATAAGATGAAAGCAAACCAGAATCACTCTACTTTTTCTTGCTGATGGAGAAAGCACCAATTCAAATAGTTAACATGAAAAGATATAATTTATCACTATTTCAATGTAAACAATAATTATTCAGTTGGAAAAAATGTTCATTATATTACAGGAATAACAAATCAGTTCTAAATCCAAATAAATCTTCAAATTAAAAAAAAATTCATTATGCAGTGTACAAACATGTTACTTCCAAGAACTTTATTGACATGCTATGTAGAACAATATCGAGAAGTCGGTTGGGATGGAGACATATTGACAATAAGAACATAGTTTAATATTAAACAGAAATTAATATTCAACTGAAATTAATAAATCTTGGGGAGAAGGGAAAAAGTTCTAGAAATTGGGAAGATTATGCCTTTTACTTACCTTTGGATCTATAGGGTTTATAAAGACTCCCAATAGTATAAAAATAGTGGATGAACAAATTCCTTGGATACTTACTTCATGATTTGTGAATGCAGATGTATCATAGTGAGAACAAAGACATCCAAGAAAATAGTAAAAATAAAAATAACCACTTTTCAGTGATTGTGTGTTTTCTTGACTTCATGAAATGTTCCTGAAAAATCATGATAATCACTTGAGGACTTTTTAAATCAGACATTGAAAATGAATCTCAATCATTAGTCTCCATCATGACAAATTTAGTAGAGAGGTTTTCACTTCAATGAAAAAATGATAATATTTGATAGCTTCTTAGAAGAATAGGACATTAATAAAGAGTCAAATTTGGATTGAGCATGCACCTCATTGATGGAAATGAAACCACACGGAGAAAGGATGTGTAGCGAGTAGTTATAATCAAAACATAGGTATTACCAACATAGGAACATGGATTAGGGAAGTAAAGAAAAAATAGGATTCAAAATCATCCCATGGATCATATTGGTAAGAATATGTGAAGTTATAAGGTAAAGAAGTTAATTATTCCCACAAAATTAGGCTTTCCTAATCCTATCCATCAATGCATACATAATTGAAAGAAAAAAATCGACATGTATAGAACTCATAGATTGGAAAAAATATTAAAATCAACCCAACGAAATTCTGTTAATATCAATACCTAAAAAAATATATCCTCCATAGATGTAATAGAGACAAAAAATGAACATCGAGAGAAATATAAAAGAGAATAAGAAAATAAGAGGGATAGGGGAGACCTAGATAAAAGAGATTTTGTACAGTCTCATCAAAATCCATGTTTCACTCCTTGAGCACCCATATACGTCCTCATCACTGTGGTTGATAGTTATCTTCTTGATGTCCCGGATCATCCTTAGATCACTCTTGGATTGTATATTCCCCAACCCAAGAATCCATGTTCATGTTCCTAAAAAAAGGGAGGGTGGAGTAATTAGAGAGATAGGAGGAGTGGAGTGGAAGCCTCTACCATTGTTATCGTTGCAACCATATATAGATCTATAACAACAAGCTTCGTTCACAAGTGGTGGAACTTGTAAGAAACCTGAAGGGATGGAACATTATGTTAATTACATAAATAATGCTCAAATTAAAAAAAAATTAAATCATTAAAGACGATGGGGGGGGAGCATGATGTGCATTAGCTGGAGGGAGAGCACTACGAAGGTGGAGTAGGCAAAGGTGGTGGATTTGGAGGTGGAACAGCTGGAGGCACAACAATCTGAGGTGGCGAATATAGACATGGGAAGAAGAAGACAGAGGAAGTTAACCCTAATCTTGATGTTGGGTCATGGTAATGTGGAGGTCAATGTTGAAATGTGAGGGCTAATGCGGGGTTGTGAGTGAAAATTGGAGGGGTAAATAGTAATTGGATACGTGGTAATTGGTGATGTGGTGTTTTGAGAAGGTGACACCTAAGAAGAGATAAACCCAAAATTAGTATATATAATATATTTATGTGTCATTCATCTAGAATAATATCTTGGAGTAATCCGGATATAACCACTTATAATTTTTTATTATGGAGATGAAATTTTTTTTTTAAAAAATACAATTTGGAATAACATTCAATAAGACTTTATTTATAAATTTAATAATTAATGGGGTGTACCATGTGTAAACTTTCGGGAGGAAAATTATGGAGCCAATAATATCACCTATTTTTTCTGTAAAAAATTATCCCCTGCCCTTCTAAAAATATTTTAAATTCTATGTTTCCATTATATATAGTTTTTTAGTTTATTTTCTCTATAATAGTATTATTCATTTTCATTTTATTTTATTCTACTTCTCCCTCTCGTTCTCATATTTGACATCTTAAGTGATTCCTCCCTATTCTATTGCATTGTGATCTATAATACTCATGATCATGAGTAACTAACCCAAGGAAGATCTCAAGGGATCAATCCTATGTTAAACCCAATTCATTGAAAATTCATGTATATTTTTAATTATTTTTTTAAATTTAGGTCAAGGTGGATCATAGTTGGTAAGGTTCCTTTGTGTCTCTACTTTCCACCTGAGGATTAACTTTCTCTTCGATAATATTTTCCCGTGATCGAGGAAGTGGATGTGTGGTCTCTCGATGATCATTGTGGGATCCATATATTCAAAACATGGTTAGTATGTTATTTCTATTCATATTGTGGGTCATGTTTATTATGTTGATTTCTAACTAATAAATAGATGATGAAGGTTCACTCTGGGTGATCTGCTATGAGGATCTCTTTTCTGTCAAACATCATTTGGTCTACATTCATTTTTCCCCACATTTCATTATATTTATATATATTTATAAATATTTAATTCCTATTTAAATCTCATCGACATTATATTATTTATTTTTATATTAGTTATATTATAAATTGTGGCAATAGATCTTCGATGATGTGTGAGTTTCCTCCTTGAGACCGACCCTCAGTGCGTACTATATTGCATGCTTAGGTAAATAAATTATTACCCACAGAATCGCGAAAAATACTCATTAATATATTTAGAACTATTTTAGGTGAGGTGTAACACTTTAACATGTCATTTTTTGTAAAATATACAGAAAAACCTAAATTTAATTTATAATAATAAAATTCCATGATTTTTTTAAATTGTGATTATTATGTATGGAATGACTACTCTTAAGTAAAATAAGAGGAAGAAATTAAATAATTTAAGATGAAATAAATTTTATAATAAATAATATACCTATAAAGAAAAATGGCATGGTTAACCGAATACGTCCTCACAACTGAGAAGAAATAGTTGGATCTATAATAAGAACACTAGAAAGAACCTGAGGAGGCAAAAGAAGAAGTACCACTTGGTTTCCCTTATTTTTTAAATGAAATTATTGATGTTGAGGCTAATCATGAGAAATATCAATAGCCTGACCATTTTAAGAACAAGATCCAAGATAAACATGATATGGTAGAGTGGATTCATGATGAGGAAGACTTTCTTGTTGAGCTACATGTAGGAGATCAACATGATCTGGATGAATTCTAGAACGAGTATTAGGTACAACATGATCCCCCCAATCCCTAGAAAGTAAAAGATCTGGTACCATTTCATGTCACTATATACATATAATATGAATAAACCACCCTTATTATATCTACCATAACCATTTAAACATATTATTACATGATTTCAATCATTATTTACTATCAAATAAAACCAAGGATTGTGCAGTCTAGTGTCTTTGGATGATAAGGTACATAATTTGAAAACATAAAAACCAAAATGAACACATATTTTGACTAATATACATAGTGATCTCCTAACTTCAATTAATGTATTACATCAACATAGGATAACCTAAGAAATACATGAATAAAAGGGATGAGCTAAAAACCCAATAAGGGAATAATTATAACAATAAAACATAGAATATGGGTTATAACGGCTAACATAATGACATAAAGGCTTGGAACATGAATAAAAAATAAATAATAATAACATGTATTACATGGGGAGATAAAACCAACATATAATGGGAATGTGAAAACATCATATAACATGACATTAACAAGAGTCACGACTTACTTTCAAGGCTATATCATATGGTGGAAAAATTACCTTAAAGGAATCAGGTTCACTCTTTCTCCCAACATGACATATCATGAGACTAAAAATTAACCCATGCATTGGGGTTATATCTATACACACCCATCATAACATGTTAATGAGTATTTATTCCACATAAATAATCATACATAAGTAATCAATCATAAACATAAGGGTTACCCATGGAAGGAATTGGGTATCATAATCATAACGAAAGGCATATCAAAAGGGAATATTATAATGGTGTCCATGAAAGAATGGATTTAAATAATACATGGACAATGATAAGTGAAAATAGGAATAAATCATGATAAGTGATTTCAATCTGAATTTAAAATATGTTAAAAGAGTGTTTAAAAAGAACTAGTAGTGAAACATTTTAGTGCAGTTTAAGGAAAATATTAAAGTGAATTTAAATAGTAAAAGGCATAATCATTTATATTAAACTAAAAATCAACCAGGATATATTATATGATAAAATTAATTACTTTAGAATAATAATTGGGGCTTAAAAACATAATATGTATGGTATTTGAAACTCGGTAACAAATCCAAAAGTTCTCATTAATCGGGCTAGATATTGGGACGAATTGAGAAGGGATCCTTTATAAAACATGTCTTCTCCCATTAAAGAAGGATGTACTTATATGGATAAATTATTTTGGAACATATAAAAAATTTAAAATTATTATAATAAAAATAAATAAAACATACATTCATGTAAAGTGATAGAAAGAGTAGCCCGAAGAAAAAAAAGTATGTTCATGTAGAATCCCTTACCTTGCGTTAAAAACGGTTCTGTACTTGATCTTAATGTTCTGTATAATAAAATTATATCCATTAATTAACTAATTAAGAACACATTATACATTCATTTTATTTATAATAATTTTATTAGTTCATTAATGGATTTTTTTTATGAGTTATTAGTTATAATTTTATCATTAGAGACCGTTCCTTTCCTTGGTTTTCATGATCGATTACTTATGTACATGTTTGGAAAATCATGTATATTGAGAATATTTTTGTAAAATAAAAACTATTTGTCATTAATATAATTAATAAAATTATATTATCTTAAAAATATTTTTTGTATATGTTATTAAGATGAATCATTAGATTATTAGTTAATGATAATCATTTAGGTTAATTTTGGCAGTTTTCGATTACAATGAACTCATTTTGTTTTATCATTTAGTATTATGTATATATGTTATTTCCAGTACATAAACAAGGTTATAAAATAAGATTAAAATTATTTTTCAACTATTATAATGGTTTTAATACCATCCTTGAAAGCGTTAAAGGAAATTTAAAACTCATCTTCTTTGAATGCGATAAATTAACACATCACGGATGATGTTTTCATTTTTAGAACAAAGTGGGGAGGAGAAAGAAATGATGATAGATTATTACATTAGAATAATTAAATTCTAGTATAAATATGGTACAATCTTATCACACCATTTTTATGAGGGGAGTCTAGGAGATAATAATAAAATAAATGAACCTGAAAAGAAATAAAAAGAAAAAATTGGATTTTACATCTCGAATCCTTCTTCTTGAGAACCCTTTTATGAGGTTTATTTTTGATATTTTTTTGATACGAAAGGCTCATGAACAAGTTGGAGGGACTAGGAATGATATTTTGGAATAATTTGGACATTTCTCAAATCTTTAAAGGTTTGTGGAGAATAGGTGGTGAGGGTGGTATTTATAGGAGAGAATAGGGGTGTTTTCTAATTATTTTATTGATTAGTTTTTTTGTTCAAGAGAATAAATAGTGAGGATTTTTGGGACTAAATAAATTAATTATTTTATTTTATTTTTAACTAGTGGTCACTTACATCATCCATGACTCATTCTTGACTCATAAAAATCAATTATTTACTATTTTTATAAATTTACCATATCTAACTATTCATCTAATATTCAACTATTTTAGAAAAATCATGAAAACTCACTCTAGCCATTAATAAATGTATATAATTAAAAAATGGGCTCAATTTTATGATAATAATTTTCTTTAATATTATAAATTTTATTTTTTATTAAAATTATAATTTATTCAAAAAATAACAATTTAAAAATTATAACAAGTTGTTAAACATTTAAACAAATTAATTATGGTCTCATAAAATTATCTTATAATCATAAAAAAGACTAATTTCTGAATTCATTTTTGGAAAATAAGTTTTATTTTAAATTATTAAATTAATAAAAATTTTAATTAAATAATTATGACTTACAAAAATACCAACACATAATTTTTCATTTTTAAAACATTTATTTACTTATGAAATGAAATGAATACATCATATTTTAATTCATAAGATTACAAAATATTATTTATACTTTAATGGGTTATTTTTCTATTCTATTGGTCGGTTTACTATTTATAAGGTCTATATTACTATTTCAAAGGCTAAGATACTATTCTGTTGGTTTAGGTTCCTTAATTACTATAAATACATCTTATTCAATTCATTATTAATTTATAAATTTTTTATTATCTTCTTTAATGTTATTATATGTGATTATACTATTTTAAATAATTATAAGAATGGAATTTCCATTGATAAATTTTTTGTTCATCACACATATGGTGGAATTTGTAGAAAAAATATAGGAGCCTGAATACCTACTTCCATCCACAGAAACTCATTTTCAAGAAGAAATATTCACTAAAGAAGTGATTGAACCTTATAAAACTCAGTGAAATTATCCTTTCTAAAATCCATATTTTTTTATTTCATTAAATCTGATTTTCATATCCCTCCTTCTAGTTTTGATGTTTTATATTTTTTTAATCATTTCTTTTCCTTACAGATAAATTAATAAATTGGAATTGCGCCTATTGTGGAACACTTGGAGCTTCCTAAACTTGTTTAATATATGTTAGAGGATGTTCATAAGAATATCCAAGTGGATTTTCAGAAAATAAATCCTAATATTCTTACATTTATAATGAATAATTTGATACTAATACTTAATTTTTTTGTTTTATTCAAATTTAATTACAACCTGACTTTCCCTTTGACTATTATTTTGATGCAATATACCTTGAGAATCCACTGGATAGATATGAATATGTTGCACATGTATCAACCAAATGGGAGTAAATTACATACTTCATCCTTTGCCTACCATGAAAACTATGCCACATTATTATAGGGAAGATCTAGAGTACTCTAACATGGAATCCACCTCAACAACAAAAAATGAGATATGGTAGCTAGGAAAATTCACATTTTGAGGTTCAAGTATAAGAATATCCACTCACTATCTAATTATGTATAATATCTAAAACTACACTCTGGAGGCTGTAAAAATTCAAGGCCCACTTGGGGGATCATAATAAGATTTATCCTTTATATTATTTTTAGTACTTTCAATTTCAATCTTAGGAATTTAAATTTGAATATCATTTTTTTAGTTTAGTCCAACATGCATATTACTCTATATTATCTTTTTGAGCATAAATGACATGATCCTTGTCTTTAATTAGTAATTTTCTTTTATAGGATCGTGATGGTATATGGGAACCCCCAAAGAGTGGATGAAAGCATACTATACTTGATTTGAAATGTAGATTACTTTAATGTTTATCTTTTAAACTCCCATCACTTTTCCCAACAACATATTCTAATCCTTATATGGAAATTGCATGCCCATAATTGAATTTTTTTTACTTCAATTATCTATGGGACATTATTTTCTTATGAATATAATGATTCCATGTTTAATATTTCAATGTTAATCAAATTTAATGAGTAAAATGTAGAATTGGTTGATGAAAATGAATAATGGATATTAAAATGAGAACTCATGATTTGATAAAATTAATTGATTCATGTAAATGAAATTTCCCTACCATTTTTCATGATTTGAATTTATGAAATTCATATGAATTGATTTTTTATTATTAATCATTCCTTTATTAATTATCTAATATCATATTTCTCGTACCTGAGAGGATTTTTAGACTAATTACCTTCTTTTTATTTTTGATAATATTTTTCAAATGATTTTGGGACATTTCACCAACTATAACTTGAATTTGAACTTATCAAAATTAGGATTGTGTAAAAATACATTTAAAATGATTTAATCATCTTTTCATAAATCACATATCCATAAAAGGCCACCATTAAATTAAACCCTTTTTAAAACATAGATATCATGAATGACCATTATAGGATTTGACCATGTTTCAATCCATTTTTATCCATTCCTAGGTTGCTCTTGGTATTTTCATGATATTTTGAAGTTAAAGTGTGGGTGAGAAGAGAATCATGGTGGAAGGGATGATTTACATTATAAGTAAAAATATTGTGGGTCCTTATTATGGGAATAAATAACATTTTTTGATTTATTCATTGTACTTTATTGTTTTACCCTACTGAATTTAAAAATGGATAATGAAAAAAAACAATAAATAAATACGAGAAAATGGGTTTTGATTTTGAAAAACCAAGAATCACTATTACTAGATCTATGATTTTTATTATATGTCTTTAGGTAGTGATTGTGAGGTTTATTCTATGCTTAACTTTCTAAAAAAATGAATAGGTTCATTGAAAAAGAAAAAAATAGACAACTAGAAAAGTAAATATTCAAGAGGGTGAAAAATTATTTATTATGATTTATTTGATCATGACCTTAAAATTAATTTTTGCGATATATGGGAGTTACAATATAAAGGCTAGAAATTCATTACGATTTTACTTTTTAGATCATGAAATTTAATTTATAGATTAACCCCCACCTTTTTCTTTAATTTTTAATTCCTACCAACCTTTGGCCTCAGAGTCATTTGAGCCTTTAAAGAAATCCCTCATCATTTTATGGGACTTTTTTCTTTACAAAGTGGAGTAAGTAGTTTTCTATAGAACTATGGATATGGATCAAGTTCTCATGATATTATCATAACTCTACTTTAATTGAATCATGAGAGATGAGATAAAATATTCAAGTGATGTAAATCATGATTTCGTATATTTAATATTAATTAAATAAGGAACTTGGATGAATTATAAGATAAGTTACATCATTTGTAAATGGAAGAATTAAAATACCTAGGATGATTTTTTTATTTATAATTGTGAAATTTAATTGATATTTTATGGGTAATTTTAAATATTGATTTGACATTGAGAACCTTTTGATTTTATTTCTTTGGAATTTGAATATTGGAAACCTTGGTACATTGTGATTTTAAATGTTGAGATTTTATTCGTAAGGAAAAAAATGGTTTGTGTTTGGTGGAACTGATACAGATATTTTTTCCATAATTTTTTTATATGTATTTAATTTATTTAAACCCTCTAAAATTATAAATTTGATCTTGTTTTCATCAATTTTGGGTTTATTGTGTTTTTTTAATAAAATGGGAAAAATATTAATTCTGGTCTTTTAGAATTTTTTATTCACCATTGTATTTTAATAATGAATTAAAAAATATTTATATAATTTGATTTTTTTAGACACCATGATTTTTGGGAAACAAATATCACTTCTAGACAAAGATATAAATTTTACATATAAAGGTATAAAAATGAATTTGGTTGCTAAATCATTCTTACGGACAGAGTGGACCCTACCTTCAGAAATGTGGCATAATTCAGGATACACATATAAAATTTAATTGACTCAAGAAGTTTATAAAATATAAATCATATCTTATTTTCACCAATAAATTCAATGGAGTTATTTATTCATTAATATGGGCATTGAATGCACAACATTGAAAGAATATTTATGAATCCTTTGTCCAGAATACAATCTCACAGTGATAGGGACATAACGCCTTCTACATGTTGGATATAGAGATCACGTTTTGGGTCAAAAATATAAATAAATTTATAAAAACATATTATAAGACTACATTTATGAAAATTTACATTTATGGGGTGTACCAAATGAAAACTTTAGGAAGAAAAATCATGGAGCCAAAAATCTCACCCATTTTACCTATAAAAATGTATCTCCTCTCATTCTAAAAATATTTTAAATTCTCTGTGTTAATTTTCTATATTTTTCTAGTTTATATTATATTAAATATTATTAACCATGTTTAATATATTTTACGCTTCTTCTTACTCTCATTCTTATATGTTAAACATTTTTTGACTCCACCTTGATATTCTCTACTGTGATATCTAAAACTCGTGATTATTAGTAACTAACTGAAGGAAGTACTTCGGGGATCAATCTAGTATTGAAACCAAGTGATTGAACATTAATTTTTATTGTTTATTATTTTCTTATATTTTAAGTAATGGGGTTTTAGTGGGTAATGCTCCTCTGTGTCACTACTTTCCACCTAAGGCATAACTTTCTCTTCTATAATATTTTCCTTCAATTGAGGAGGTGGATGTGTAGTCTCTCGAAGATTATTGAGTAAACCATATATTCACAACATGATTACTATTGTATGTTAATTAATATGATGGTTTATGTTAATTATGTTTATTTGGAACTAATAAAGGGAAAATGAATGTTCACTCAGGGTGTTCTCCTAGGATGATCTGTTTTTAGTCTTACATAATTTTGTCTACATTCATTTTTTCCACATTACATTATATATATATCAATATTTATTTACACTTTAAAAATAATCCAATTTATATTATTTATTTTAATATTAGTTATATTATAAGTAGTGATAATTTCAATTCGATGATGTGTGAGTTGCCTCCTTGAGATTGACCCTGAGTGTGCATTATATTTCATGCTTAGGTAAATCAAATATTGATTAGGGATTCTTGAAAAATCATCACGAATCTTATATATTTCCCACGATTTTTTTCTAATTAATTTCATGAAAATTTTTGGGATTTTAAAATCCATATTATTTATTCCCTTTCAGGAGTATTTCTTCCAGATATTACAAAAGTAAAAAATGATTTTACCTCAATTTACATTCACTGAGGCATATTTTCTTGTTATGAACCTAATTTTTTATATGAAATATATAATACCCCTTTTCATGTAATATCCTAACTAATTCATACTTCATGGTATTTTAAGTTTCAATTTGAATTATTTAATCCATTTTGGATTTTATAATTAATTTATCTGGTGTTAAGGAATTTCATAACTCAACTCCTTTTTATTTTGTTATATTACATATTATTTGTATTTGATATTCTATGATTATGTGTATAATTTATTATTGATTACATTATATTTTTCCCACATGTTTTATTTATATTTAGTTTTTATTCAAATAATAAACTCGTTGGTTAATTCCAACATCAACATTATAATCCTTGAAAGGGTTTGTCATCTGATGTTATCTTCTTTAGGATATTTGTTATACTATACACCTATCTTATTTTATTAGATGTATACACTAACCCTTTTTTATTTTCTACCATCAATATCTTTATATTAATGGTATTTAATATTTCATTTGAATTTATTTCTTTCATGAGGATTAGGATTGAAATTATACAAAGTGGAAAGATATATAAGTTTCAATATCAGTTTAATCGATATTTTGTTTACATGAATTTTAATTATAGAAAATTATTTGATCTTTATATAATAAACCCATATTATTTTAATATCCACAATTTATTCATTATTTTTTCACATAATATTAATATTTTACTCTATTTTCTACTTAAAATGATCAAGATTGTTTTAAAGAAAATATGACTTCATTTCTCATTTTAGTCAAAAATATTCTTTCTTCCAAATCAATTTTTTTCTAAAAAAGACTTCCAAAATGTTTTACTATAATTTTTTAAATTCATTTTTATTTATTATTTTATTTTTGTAAACTATTTTAAAATTAATAATCCAATCCTTTTATGAATTAGTAACTTTTTTATTTTTATTGAAATTGTGAAAGGAATCTTTGATTTAATGTACTCGGTACATCATGAATTAGTCTGGGATTCCATCCAACCTGACCCCCAAAATAGTCTATGACAAGGCTTGAATGGTGTTCTTTATCCCAATGGGCTAAATCCAATGCATGGGCATCAAAAATAACACTTGGGATTAAATTTTCCCATAATAATTAATCATAAAAACACAAAATATTTATAAATCACATAATAATCAATACCCAAGATAAAAAATAAATAAAAATATCATCAGCTAAATAAATTATTTATTTTACAAAAAACCAAAATACTAAAAAGGTAAAACCAACTACATTACTATAAATCCATGCAACAAGAGTTTAAACACCCCCAATCCTCCACCACCGATTCCTATAAGAGAGGAACCACAAGAAACCAGATCCATCATCACCACCATTGAATATCTTTCTTTTACCTAGGTCAAAAAAACAAGGTCTAGATACACCCAAGGGTGTATATAGGGTGTGACCCAATTCTCAATAGGATACCACAAAATAGTTTATATTCTATAACATCATAATAAAAATAAACAAGCTAGTTTTTAAGTGAAAGGAATAAAACATTTTTAAATAAAACATTCTTTGAAATTACAGGGAAAGTAAATACCATAATAAGCAGCATAATAAGAATATATTCACATGAGTTACATGGGTAATCCCTAATGTTCTTGGTTTAGTGTGGTCCTAGGATCCTTGTACATAAGTGATAAGTACAACCAAACCCACGACGTTCTTGTGAATGATCCACAATAGGGGAATCACATCCAAAGGTTTAGTGGTCTCTAATCATCATCATATGTTTAGTTAGTGTTTTTTCATAAATCTTGTTAGGGGAACTATGCCTTGGCCCTATCAGACCTTCTTGCATTCTAGACCTATTCTTCCCAACCTAGTTAACTAGTATTAACTTATGATAAATTTCATTCCCTATGTCACAAGAAATATCTCACACATGCACATATCCAAAATTAGAAACACCCATGGAAAACCACAATTTTATATTGGGAAACCCCCTTTTCAAACCCATACACACATCAAAATCATTTAAAAACCTGGTTCTCACCACTCACACGATCCATAAAACTCGTCTAGAAATAATTGAAAGCATACTAAATCATCCAATAATGTTAAATCTTAGAACTAACTACCATTCAATTGTAAAATTCTTGAAACTAACAGAAAACCATAACTACACCAGAAGGGGACCCTTGAATGGAAAAGGAAAACCATAACCATCAAGATTAAAGCTATGGAAACATGGTTTGACCCACTTTCGTAAAACCAATAAATTGGAGATAGAATAAGAAAATAAGGAAGGAATAGAATGTCAATAATGGGTAAGAAACAATAATAGAAGATTCTTACATTGTGATTTAAAGAATAATCCCCACAAAAATTACCCAAATATTGAATCCCAATGGAGTGAAGATGATGGTGGAGGCCCTCATAGGGCCGGAAATCCTGAACAAAGCAGATTAGGGGCGGTTTGGTGTTCAGATTGGGGAAGGGAAAAAGGGTTGATTCAACAATTTTAATGTGATGGGAAGGAAACATGGTTTAGTCACATGGTTCTCTAAACTGTGTTCAAACTATACGGAACCTCTATCCAAATGTAAAATAGGCCACACAATTTACCTTGATCGGGAGCATGATCAAGCTCTAAGACATGCTCCTCTGATAAACCCACTATCTTAGGAGCATAGTTAGCATACATTCCCATGTTCTAGGTTGTTTGGCCAAGAAAATCCCACTATCTAGGGCACACATTTTCCCCTAGGCCATTTCATGGTTTCTACTAACCGTGGACCACCTGCCGTTGGTCCAAAATTTTCAATTTTTCTTCAAAACTATTGGGAAATATGATGTTGAATAATAAGACCAAAAAAGATAAAATACTTCAAATAGACATCACGTATGTGAATATTATCCCCACTATAGAAACTTTCCACCCTTAGAAAGAAATTCCATGATCTGATTAGCGAAAAAAATGGGTATTATTACTCAACCCAAGATCTTAGCTCCCATGAATCATGATCATCATTCATGGGATTCCGATGATCTTGAACTAATGTTATAGATTACACATGAAGTAATTTCTCTTGGGAATCCATCATATGTACTGGTATCTCAAAAATATAAAAATTTGGTTCCAGCACCAAATCATCCCAATTCAACACATGTGATGGGTCCGGGTTATAATTGTTTAATTACAAGACATGTAACATTTCATGAATCGATGTTAACTAATACATAGAAGATATCTTTTTTCCACCTTACCTACTCTCCTGGTAATTTGAGAAGGTTCGGCATACCTCATCACTAGCATACCTTACCTGCCTATATAATGGTGACCTATGTGAAGGACCCCTTTAAAAACACCTGATCACCAACTGATAATTATAAGGATTAGTACTATTGATCATCATAAGACTTATGTTATCTCTATTATAGAAAAAACAACTTCCTGATCAATTATATTTTATCATACATATCCTTCACAAGGCTCGATCCCGACAATAAGGTCTCACCCACCTCTATATATCATAAATAATATCAGTATGGTTGACCATAAAGCACCTCAAATGGTGCCATTATTATTGTGGATTGTTAACTATTTTTATACTCAAACACCACCAAACACAAATAGTTATCCCTTAATTTTCTAGAATCTAATACATGTGAATGGATCATTTCTTCCGGAATCTGATTTTCATGCTCCTTCTGACTATATTTTTTAGGATGGTATGTCGCACTATGATTAAATTATGATCCCATTTCCTGATAAAGTACTTCGCAAAACCAAGAGGTAAAATGGGAGTATCTATATGAAATGATAGCTGATGGAACACCATGAAGCCTCCCTATCTCCTAGACATACAACTGGACCAACTCATCTACCTTGGTCGAGTCTCAGATTGGAATGAAATGGGATGATTTCATTATACCTTCAATCAACACCCAAATTACGTTCATTCCCTTGGGTGCACGAGGTAACACAATGATAAAATACATGGAGACCTTATCCTAGTTCCAGGTAAAAGTATGTATGGGATGAAGAAAATAAGAGGGCCTCTGCTGCTCATTATTAAATTTCATGTGGGTATAACATCTGGATACAAAGTAGTTTATATATTCACTCATACCAAACCATAAAAACCAACTATTCAAATCATATAACATCCTTGGGGGTATCTAGATGAAAAACCACTAATAATTGTGAATTTCATGAATCACCAACTTCCTCAATGACAATGACACCACAAAATAGCCTCTAAAACAAAGAAATACCTCTATAGACAATGATTAATTACTGGGAACCTCCCTACTATTTGTAAACTAAATAAGCCAAGGGTGAAAATAATCATCAAGATTTTCATTACTAATAAATTCCAAACGGGAGGAAATCATTTGAACACTATATAATATTGCACCTCCATTGTTCTAATTGTATTCCAGATCCTTCAGATAAATTAAATTCCACTCATCACTAGACTCTTTTAGATCTTGAACTATCACTTTATTACTCAAGTAATACACAACCACATTACATTTTCTCACGGTATACATGATATCCAAATTGAACCTCTAAAGGCACTCGACCCAACAATGCTACCTATGATTCATATCTTATAGGGAGAAAATGTAAGCAAAGATTCTATGATTATAGTATACTATAAACTCTTCCCCTAAGAGATGGTGACACCATGTCTTAATGTCATGTATAACCATTACCAATTCTTGGTCATATGTTGTGTAATTATTTTCATGTGGCCAAAGATGTGGAGAACCATACACCACTACATGCTCATCATGCATCATAACATGCCTAAGTCCCATACCTAAGTAATAAAAGTATACCAAGTATCCCATCTAAAATTTCAGAAAAATATAAATAGATATTGTAGTCAACCACTGTATAATATCTTTAAAACATTTATCACATTTATAGATCTATTCAGAATACACCCATTTTATGTAAATATAGTCATGGGAAAATAAAACCATTAAATATCCTTGAAAACCTACCTATAGTACCTTGACATGTCCAAATATCTCTTAATATCATAATAATTACTTAGTTTATCCCATCAAATCACTACTTTGATCTTCTTGAGGTCCACCGAGACTCCATGTTCTAAAATGACAAAGCCCTAAGACTACACCTACCTAATCCAGAAGATAGATTTGAGGATATTTGTATAGATACATTGATGTCAAAGTGTTACCAATACGATCCTTAATTGATACTCATTCTTTCCTTTCATCATAGTGTATACTTGGATGTCATAAAAAACCTAAAAAACGGATTTGACTTACCGATGGAACACCATATTCATAAGATCCATGAAAATTGTTGGATAATTATTCATCCAAAAATGGAATAACCAAAAACTCAAAATGTTCATACATGCTTCAAAAGGAAGTATTAAAAACATATGTCACTCTGACTCTGACCTGGTGAAATCCTAAATTCAATTCGATCCTATAGAACTGCTTTTCTCACTTGATCTGATTAAAAAGGCCATCAATACAGATAAAGGGATATTTGTTCTTGATTTTTGCCATATTCAATTTATGGTAATCAATGAAAAACAAAATGGATCCATCAAATTTCTTGAAAAATATAATTTGGGAAGCCCAAGGTGAGATGCTTGGTCTAATGAATCCATTAGATTCTAAATAATCTAGATATCTCTTTAATTCCATCATTTTTGTGGGGGTGATACGATATGATGGAAGAGATATTAACTATATTCTTAGAACCAAATCTATGGTGAACTCTACATCCCACTCTAAAGTAAACCCTAATAAATCATCTAAAAATAACTTTGGGAACTCATCCACCATAAGAGTTAATCCACCCTCACAACCTCTACCATCATCCCCCAACACAATCCATGAGATCTAAAAAATGAGATTTTATAACTCCAAAAGTGGAGGTCCAACATGTTCTGGCCAAGGATCCCATTCATCTTAAAAACTTAAGAAATTACATAAGGTTCCACAAATACCACTCTCTTGTGGTAACAATCAATGTGTGCTTAGAAATTCACCATCTAATCTATGTCAGAGATCACATAAAAGAAGTCCATTTCCAGAACCAGTAAATCCCATTCTAGCTCAGCCCTTGAAAAACTGAGAGTACATGATAGAAAATTGAAACCCTTATGTATCTTCTTAACGAGTGGCATAACTAACTCCATCACTTATGGCATGAGATTAGATGGAAGTTTCAATAATTCCATAAGACAACCAAAAATAATGGAATTAGAAGCACCTATGTCCATATGGTTTAAAATTTAGGGTTGATTCAATAATAATCATATATGGAACCATTATAGGTATTTAATTTTATTTTACTCGAGTTTGATTCATTTCATGAAGGTGACCAGTCCATTCTTGGGCATGATTATGGCTAGGCACCTATGAATTTACCTTAAGATAGATTTATACATAACTAGATCTAGCTCTTCTTCCACAATCTCTAAACTGAAAACCTACTATCCTATATGGTTTTGAATAGTAAATCATTCCCTTGGAGGATGGAGAAATTGCACCACCCTGATATTTATATGAAGCTTTAGAAAACTACTTCATATTCCACGTAAGACCACACAAATGGTGAGGTTTAAATGGGACTATACATACTGACTACACATTCCTTGGCCTTCCACACTAATTTCATAAGACTAATCCAACATCTAAATCCATAAAAGAAGATGGTAGGAATAGATGGCCTGAGTTACCACCACCCTTAATTGACTTCTCTCCATGATTCATCTTCTTTTTGGACAAACTACCACTACCCTGACCCACTGCAAAAAAATGACCCAAAGAAACCTCACATGTTAGAATGATCGATTTCATGCATCAATTCTCAATTAACAACCTCGTTATAATTTTTTATCTAAAACAAGAATACCTATGAAAAATTTTATGGCCTCAACCCCATTTCAAACTTCGGTTCCTTTATCTTCTCATTATAAACAACAATGGATGTGAACTGAACAAATTTTGTAAAGTGGTTGTCTCTGTCCAATAAAGTCTACTCTCCATAGTAGAGATCTAGAAACTCTCAAGTCAAGGAAAATTACAAGGTTTTAGAGAAATATTTCTAATTATATATGACCAAGATCACTTTCCAAGCCATCTTCTCATGCTTCCCAACATAACCACTAAGTCCCACCACCTATAACTCGGACCCTCTAACAAGAATGAATCGCATTTCACTTTAACTACCTCAGGAGTATCAAGAAACACAAAAATGCACATGATATTTTCAATCTAGTCATCTACTTCCGGGGGATCCATATTACCCAAGATAAAAGGTGTTATTTTTTTGAGAAACTCTTAAGCATAGTACATTTCAGGACTTGTTTCAGCTTCCTTAGCATGAGAAGGACATGATCCTGCTCCCTAATCTAATTCCCTAATAGCCCAAACTACTGCTTGCACTAGTCTCTAATAAACTAGTGAGGTGGAAATATCATCATCCTCTTCCCTTATTTTCACAAGAATTATCTAGGGATGAATCTTTCTATATTAATCAACTAACACAATGAAACCAACAATACACATCTAGAAATTTTTTAAGAAACGATCTATTTCAAACAATTCTATAAATCAACACTATGCCACAAAATACCCAATAAAACGCCAAAACAATCCACCCTATTCTGAGTGTCCATGCATATTTGATGCTTGTACATCTCACCTATAAATGGAATCAATCCAAATACCAAACATCTCATGGATACCCAAGGACTTTGATGAGGCGTGTTGTCCAGGAACCCCACTCGCAACCAGAACCTCAATCTCTAATCATCCTAGTTTTGGCCTATACAGACTCTACTAAATAAAATAACCCAAAAATGGGATAAACCATATATGATACCATTTTTTCACAAACTCTTCAGGGTTTCCATCCAACCATAGACCAAACCCAACCCATGGAAATTCTTAAAGGGTGTTCCCAGTCACCATAATCTCAAAACTATTTCACATGCATAAAATATCACACTTTAGAATGATTTATCCCGTAACAATTAACCATAAAACAAATAAGAATCATACATCACAAAATAACAAATACCCATAATCAAAAGAAATTCAAATATCATAACAAGTTACATGCTCAACCACAAACACATTCAACAGAGTGTCCACTAGCAATCAGATCCACCATCACTACCACAGAACAACATTCCTTTACTTGGGTCAAACATAATAAGATCTACAGACACCCTAGGGGTATGTAGGGTGTGATTCGATGCCAATTAGGATACCAGCAATGAGATTACTTTCTATAAGATAATAGGACAAATCTATATGCCAGTTTTTATGATAAAGGAAGATTATATTTTCAAATGATACAGGATTTGGAATTTAATGGAAAGTAAAATCCAAAAAAGATTCATGAAAAGCCTAACATCACCTAAGAACCATGGGTAATAAATTAGGCACTAGGGTTAATGGGGTCCTAGGATCCTCTTAACATGGTGATAAGTACAACCAAAATCCACATCATCCTCATGCCTAATCCATTGGAGGGGAATCACATCCCAAGGTCTAGTGGTCTCTAATCATCATCCTATGTTTAGTTATCATTGTAATGTCAACCCTACTAGGGGAACCAAACCTCATCCTTACTGGACCCTTTAAGGTACTAAGCCTAGTATTCCCTACCTAGTCATATAGGATTACTGTGTGCTTAATTTCATTCCCTATGTCACTAGAACCATCTCACACACACACATCTCAAACACTACAAACACCCATGGAAATATACAATTTTCATTAGTCATAACCCCTTTTTAAACCCATAAACGCACCAAAATTCATTAAAAACAGGGTTCATTCCACCCATAAATCCATATCACTTTTTTAGAAATAATATCAAGCATAATAAAATCATCCAAAAATGTGAAATCAAGGAACCACCTACCTATCACTTGGAAACTTTTAAGAATCATATCTAAAATCACAATCGCACCATTAGGAGACCCTATAAAGGAAAAGGGAAAACAGAACCATCAATATTAAACCCTAGGAAATAATTTTCAACACACATTAGGGAAATTAATCCTCTAGGGAAAGAATAAATGATTAAAAAGGAAGATAATATCGAGAATAGGGAAGAAAAAAGAGGAGAGTATTGATTGGATATTTCTTAAAGAAACCACACCAAAGTCAGTAAAAAATTTAAGCCTAAGGGAGAGGAGAGGAAAGGGGTGGTGTGCCTTGGGATGGAAACCCCAAATGGGGTGAATTAGGTGTGGATTGGGGTTAGAATCGGGAAAAGTAAAAATTTTCAATTCAATATTTTTAAATTTTTGGGTAGGCCACTTGATTTGGCTACATGGTTTTCGAAACCGTGCACCAACCATGTAGCACCTCTATCCAAATGGGAAACAAGGATCATGATTGGCCTATAGGGGTGAATGATACTTTAGATATGTTTCATTGATACAATCTTTATAATTTATTTGGATGGAATATGACATTTTTATGGAAGATAATCCCTTTCCAGGGGTTAATAATTTAATAAAAGAACACTAATTAATATTATAAGGGAAAAATGAAGACTTCAAAATTTTGTCTTCAAGAATGGTATGTGGAAATTATTAACGATGAATGAGTGAGAATGATATATATTATATAATTGTTTTATGACAATTAAATCTCAAATGTGATCCCAATAGAGCTTTTATGATGGGTGTGCCGATATAGAATCGAGTGAGCCCAATATAACTTATATGGTGGGTCTATCTAAATATTTCTTATTGATACCAATATAGATTATGCAATAAGTGCACACCATTATAGATCAGTGATGTATTTTTTATTGTCCCTTTTCATTGAAGGAAATTATGAGGTATATATCAAAGGTTTTCTCTTTTGGATTTAACTCAACTCTAGTTATTTTAGACATGGTTTTAAAATGGTTTATGAAGACGATGTTACAATATACCAATATGATTTTTTATGATTTCTATAGGATTTTAAAGACTCGTTTGATGAATATTGGAATCACATATCTTAATATTATTGATTCTTATGAATCTTTCATTTTCTAAAGATTTATTCCATGTTTCATTAATGATGATCTGGGAATTCATAGGTATAAATATTCTTATGTTATGCTCATTTACTTTGATTATCTCGTCATATGCTTATTCTCTTATTATTCTCCTAGATTTTATTCAATTTTTCATGCTTATATTTACCCTTCTCTTGAATTTTATCTAACCCTTCTTATGTCTCTTATTCCCTAGGTTATCAATAATGATGTTAAATTAATTATGTCAAGGAGGGTTGTATATGGATGATTATGATGGATTATTCTGAAATAAGAAAAGTTGGTTCTAGTGGGAAATACGCTCTCTTAAATTCATTGTAATTTTTTATATAATATTTTTTCCTAATTATCTAAAACTCTAAAGCATAATCACCCTTGGGTATGTAATTGTTCAAATATTTCATTTTGATGTTGTACATTTTGGATAGAAAAAATCTGGTTACCTTCATCAGTATCAAAACCAAAAAATTAAATTTCATGTTTTTAGCATCAGGTCCAACTGTGCGGGTTTAAGACTATTATACTCAAGTATATACAAAATATCCATATCATTACCAAATATCAGAATCACTAATTTTGAAAATGTTTCTCTAAGTTTAATGTTTGGTGAATAATAACTTAAAAATTTTACTAATTCAAAATAAGAATTAAATATTTAAGTAAAACACTATAATTTCACTCACACCCAATAAGAATCATCCCTCCTTATTTTAAAAAAATTCATAATTTTGTAATCCTCTTTCCCTTTTTCTATTTTTTTCTTATAGCTTCAAAAACCTAAAATTTCATAAACAGTGATAATTTTGATCTAATTTTCTGCATATTTTTATATATTTTCCTTCAAAATATACAATAAGATTTTTTCATGATGGGGGATAGTCTACTAAACTAATTACCCCTTAAAAACATATAATCACATTCCTTCACTTCTAGGTAATTATTTCTTACCAAAACTTAGATTCAAAACAATTATTCTTGTATATGAAATAAAATCATGGAATAATCCTTAGAAGATTGTATAGGAATAATAAATAAACATTAATGTGTCATACCTAAATATAAATTCATTACTTTTATGGGCTTAGAGAATGTTCAAATATAAGGTAGGATCAAATTTTAATGTCAATAAAAATCATACAAATGGATTATATCATCTTAATGTGGTTCAAAACATTTATGTTTTAAAAATGATCAAATAAAAAGTTCCAGTAGTGATACATATTCCAGGAATCATTCAAAAAAATATGGTACTAGAATGAATATGTTGAAGGTTTTCGAGTATATCATGGGAAATTGATTTACTATATTGGGTAATAACTCATGACATGAATATCAGTTAATATTATAATTAATTATAATTTATAATAATCAATAAAAGAATATAATATCTATTCATCCATAATTTTGAATTCAAAAGAAAAAATTAATCAATATATCAATATTCCAAAAAATTAACCTATATTTCTTAATATTATTTAAATTAATTATTTTATATTTTTATATTTCAAGATATTATTACTAAGAGAAATTAATTTTAAAAAAATCATGAAAAAAATCAAGTGTGTTTTAATAGAGCTTCCCTTGTACTAAAAAAATAATTTAATCAGTATTAGAGTTTAAAGTATGATAGTTCAAATTAAAATTTTAAATAAATAATTAAAAATTAATGGAAATAGTTAAATAATTTAAAATTTGTGTGCCTAATGTCCCTTTTATCTATTTAAAAGCATATGGTTTATATACCTATAAAATCAATTATTTTCTCTAAATAAATCTTAATATCAAAATAAAGTTTATGATATTTTAATAAAAAACTAAATCTGTGAAATTTTTTGATTGTATATAATAGATATTTTACATAAAAATTTATGTATTCTAGCATTTTAATGAGTAAAAAATGAAACAATTAATAACTAAATGAAAGGAAAATATAATGGGATCAAAATATTAAAATAACGGTGTAGAAAAAATATCTTCAATGCCCTATGGATTATTTCATGATTCTTTATTCTCCTCCCCCTCACCAGTATTCTCCACAAATTAAGAAGTATGGTTTTAATTTATCATTTTATAGTTACACTCCTCTATAAAACATTTCCAACCAAGTCACTAGAAAATCATTGACTATGTGGTTCTGAAAATCCTCATGTGTGCCTCTCCATATGCTATTGGATTCCTTCTAGTGATGTATGTTACTAGGTAATGTGTGGAGACTATATCCTCTTGATACAATAACAATAAATTATTGTGAAAGAAATAAAAATAAAAACATTTAAAAAATAAAAACATAATATTTACATTAAAACTGTGATTCAACCGTAAAAAACATTTGACATGTTATATAAAGATGAATCTTACTGTAATATCCCATGGTCATACACATATGTTTATTATCACCTCATTTTATAATCATATAAAATGTTATCTAAAATATTATATGAATGGAGTTAAAAAAACTAGTAACTTGTCTCTTCTTGGCCTCATATCCTATTCCATCCATATCACAATTTCACCATCAACTGCAAGACCCTTTCCCTTGCCTATACCATTTATTATAAAATTTGTATACATTATAAGGCATCTATGTAGTGTGTGAGTACAACCTAAGAGTTCACCACCAATGGTTTCTTTAAAAAAATATAAATAATACATGTACATGTACAATGTTACATGCTATCAATCAAAACAAACAACCATGATAAGGATAACTATTGAATCATCAAGTGATAAACGAGTCACCAAATGAGGGGCTATAACTACTTCATGCCATTCCATTATAGGTGTAGCTATTCCCCACATGATATTCAAAAATCAATATAATTTATTCTTTATCACAATAACATGTATAATTTTGGAAAAACTTCCTATATAACAAAAAAATAACGAGTGAGTGGTAATTGTGTCTTCTGATATAACATAATTGAACATGGGGATAAAACGTACCATTAGATCACAAAATCGAGTTAGTTGGCATAACATACCGTATTATATCAATATCCGATATGTTGGGATAGTATTTTATTCCCTTATCAATCTCCAAGCCATGTAGGAATATTATCCCATGCATAAATCATATCATGGACAAGTGGGTGTGTTATTACATGCCTCAATAATACTAAGGCTAATGGGAATATCATCCCATTACATTGTCAAGAATAAATCCATTTTTGAATATCATACCATAACTCATACCATATCAATAAAACGTGGGCATATCATACCATTACTATAACCATATTAGTATAATATGGTATATTTTCTCATTCCATGGAATCATTATAGAAGTGGTAAATGATTTAAACAACAAGAGAAACAACATGGTAAGTGTGAATAATATCTCATACCATAATCAATGTCACATAAACGGTATATCATCCAATTTAAAAAGAAACATGAAAGGAAATGGATATATGATCCATGCTATATCAATATCATTTATAAATTATAATTTCATAAAATATAGATAAAAACCATAATAAATCATATATAAATCCTCTAAAACTTATTAAATAAATATAAAATAAATGTTTTTAATGGTTTATAAATTCAAAATTCATTTAAATATTATGTTAGGTTTCTAGTGATAAATCCCATATATTTATCTCATATTTATGGAAATAAATAAGGGAGTCAAACCAAGAATAGATGGAATAGGATTCATAGATTTACATATATAAATTTTTTAGGTTAGATTTCACATAAATTCGATCAAAAAATTTATGAGATCCAATAATGGAATTATAAAAAATAGAAAAGATTGGAGGGGTAATTAAACTTACATTGAAAATAAGGGATTTTATTTTATAACTTATAAAAAATTTAATTAATTTAATTATAATTTTAAAAAATACACTATGGGCTTCCAAGTACACAGTCCCTTATAACTTGATACCTATCCCCCTTTCCCTGGGTACATAGAACAACACTGAATCTCTACCTAGTGAAATAGGGTAGCTGGAGGCCCTCTTGGGCCTACCCGTTTTGTTGAGAACCACTGAAGAAAAGATCTAGTAACTACACAAAGATATGTACATTTTCCTCCCATGTATCCTTCTAGATACACCCATGCTACTAGAATATACTATAGATACTAAATTTTAACAAAGGTTCTTCTCACTCCAAGCCATTATACAAAAATTTTCATTCCATGAATGATGAAATTGGATCTAATTTAAGAACATTGATACTAATAAAATGATAAAGATATAAATAATATTTCTAATTTTGGGATATATAAAATAAACAATTTTACCATGATATATTGTAAGATGTTTTACCTATTATGCCAATATACCGGACCGTTAAATAATAAATAAGAACCTCATAACTCTAGGTGCTAATTTACCCAACCTCTTATTCCACTAGTTTTCCAAACAAGATGATGCTCTCAAGAATACCAACTCACCCAACCTAATCTTAGAGGAAAAAATCACAAGTCAATATATTATTGCCACCAAATCCTTTATCTCTATCTATATTAGTGGTGATCGACAAAAATTCCACACAAGACCCTAAAAGCTTCAATCATTACAAACTCTAGATAACTATTATAATTAGAGAATTCAATCAATAAAATAATGATATCCCATGAAATGTGCAAATATATGACACGTGATGAAATAATGTCTTCTATAATATTAAGATTATACTTAGAGTGACAAATGATTTAAGGGTGGTATGTTACGATCAAATTCAATTGAGTATAAAATTCCATTTACAATACCAACAAGAGGAAATATGTAAATCATGTATACAAATCTAATGAATTTATATTCATTATACCATTAATACATTGCATCATCTGAACATATAATATACCAAACTCTTTAACTAACTAGGTCTCCTTGATTAGCATGAAATTTTCCACATTATTATACAAGCTGACAATAAAAAATACCACATCACTACCATTGGGTTATCTTTTCATCGCCATCAAAAAATCCATCATCACATCAACCCGCATCCACTATGGAATAGGTAATGGATAATTAAGACATGTGGGTCTCTCATGATTATCTTTAACTCTCTAATAGTAAAGGAATCATATAACAAATTGAATAATACCTTTCTTTATACTGGGTCACAGATACTACCTTTCGATGTTGTGATACTTATTGTTAATCCCTAGGTGAACATTCTATACAAAGGCATGCGAATCCCATATTATCCCATCACATATTATCTTAGGGACCACAACTCAAACTCATATGAAAAGGATTCCATTTTCCCATTGATGCGAATCTTTTATAGCTCCCAACCATAAATATATTTCCTTATAACCATGAAATATGATTCATTCAATGAATAATCCTTAATATTTTCAAGTAGTGAGGAGATAATAGTAACATTATAAGAGTAGTTATTCCTCGACACTCTTGAAGTTTGATATTAATATTTATGAGGAGGATTAAAAAACTCTGACTTTCTACTCTCCTACTAAACTAATTAATCATTAGCCTTTTTACATAATGAATTAGATATAATATTCCCCTTACTAACGGTGTATATCTTCTCAAAGACAAATGAATATAGGTATTCAAACACCCTTATCTAATGAAGGGTTATGTTACATCATGAAATTATATATTCATGGATCTTATATTTATCATACCACATGAACCTCTCACCCAAATGGTATTAACCCCAATATCTTAGTGCATGTACTACCATCTCCAACTCTAAATCATGTGTTGTGTAGTTTTATTTATATATCCTCATATGCTTGGTCCTATAAGAAAATACTTTCCCATTATACATCAACACTAATACATAGAAAATAAATTATGTTTCATAAATTAGGGTATAATCATTACCCATCTTAGGTATGGTTAATATAGATATGTTTATTATCTTTCCCTTGAAATCTAACAAATATTTCTTATAATGAACATAGTACATGAACTTCTTCCCATTATTGGGTAGGGCCATTATAAGAACTAGTAATATATATTACTCTTGATTAAATTTATAATAATAACCCACAAAATCTAGGAAGTTATTTATCTCATAAATTTTCTTGGTCTATGTTGTGTCCATTTTTTGTTTGTTTTGTATTTGGTGTCAATGAACTTAAAGTATTAATGTGGATAATATCAATATATTGAAAAACACGAGCTTGATAGTAAGACAAATAATCCAATAATTTTGAGAAGAATATGGTTTTCCATTAAATAATTATAAAAGTTGTCATATAAAGGCTATAAAAACCTATTGAATAATTTAAGGTATTTGTAAAGAAGTCTCATCTTTGTATTTTTTACAAACTTATGATGTTTATAATATATAATTGGATGAAGATTGAAATTAAATTAGATGATTATACACCAAGTCATAATGTGGAATAGAAGTTATAATTGTGATATAAAACATTTTTTATATTATAAATAATTTTAATAAGCCAAGTGAGGATAATTATATGGCTAATATAAGGATTAAAAAATTCATCCTTGTGAAAATAAATGAGAATGATGATTTATCATAAAAAAATATTATTTGGATGAGATAATGTTTCTCGGGTCATTCAGTTATCCTAAAATAAAATTTACGATGAAAATATCATGCATGAACATTAGAACAATAATAAAAAAATCCTAGCATCTTCATGTGATCACACTTGTGCATTGGGAAGATGATTAAATAGTTCATCAAGCCTCTATTAAGGTCCTAAGTCGATGAATATGAACTGATTCTTCTATAAATATTTATATTGGGATATGGAATCATAATCATAGGGGTATATCTAAATATAGAGAGATTTGTAAGATATATCTGTTTTTATATAATATATCATGCTCCAAATTTCATGGAGAAGAAAATGTGTTCCCTGACCATGTTTATCTATGCTTAGAATAATAAGACTATACTCTCTTATTTTCATGAACAAAAATAAGTTTTCATTCATGTGTATTATTGTGATGAAGAATGAGAGAGATCCTTATTCTTGTTTAGTTCCATAAAAGATATGAAAATAAATAGAAGGTCGTAATTCACTATATGGTACAAAAGTTTCATGTGTTTTGAAATTATAGAAAATTCATTATGGGAAATTTTATTGAATATAGTGATTCTTTATATGTAAGATTCTGTTAAAAAATGATAGTACCATGTACCAAGTTTGTTGAGTGATGATTTTATAAGAATATACAATGTATAAAATATTATAATAATACATGAATAGCTTGAAACATACATATATTAAATAATATAAAAAATGTGAGTAGTAAATTTCATTAACTAAACTGGAAGCATATTAAATATTGAATATTTCTAGAAAATGAGTTGAGCTGTAAGTGATATCTTCCTTTTATTTAGTTCATTAACGAATATTATGGCTTGAATTGACTTATATAACTTTTATTTGATCAATATTATTATTTAGAAAGTTGTATTAGAATTTATATCTTTTATTTTTTCAAGAAGCATACTTGGAAAACTTTTATATAGATAAAAATTTTCGTTCGGTGGAAATCAGAGATATATAGTTGAGGAATTATGTCATTCAATTGTTGCAATGACAATAGAATAATATGTTAGAACTTGTTTAATGACTTCCCAGAGAATAAAATTTAAATAATAAGTGGTTCTAGTATAAATAAAAACCAATGACCAATAGAAGATGAAGACTATGGGATGTAGTATAAAAATCCCTTTACTTAAATTATATTGTGGAGAAAAATTATTGAATGATACCTTCCTTTGGGATGTGGATGATACCTACCCATCCATTTCGTGTTGATTTTTAGGAACCTGTAAGCACTATAACATAATAGTGATAACAAAATATATGTGATAATAAAGAGTTAAATGTGATATAGATTAGGATCTCACACTGAGGTAAAACCTTATAAAAATCGTATGCATTTCTTATTTTATTATAATTTTTGTTAAATTATTGGTTATAGTTTGATCATTTGTAAAATGATATATTACTATTAATTAGTTCATATGATTGAGTTTAAGAGGTTTTACTAAAGAATAAATTAAAACTTGTTAAAATTTGGGTTTGCTAATTCACCCCCACCCCACCTCTCTACATGATCTACGTTAGATATACAAGTGGTATTTGAGTTAATACTAGTTTTCCACCAAATTCAATAAAATTATTAATAGTTTTTTTATAATATGTATATTAAGTGAATTTTAGATGTAAATTTAGAAGTTCATTATTTTGAAGACTTAGTCACCGTCCTTATTGAAGTGGTGATGAACGTTTCATCCAAAACACTATATAAATGAAGGATGAGAGAGGAAAAAATTAATTAAAAACCCTAAAATACATAAAGGATCTATCATTGCATGAAATTTATCAAATTGATAAGTATAAATGTCTTAATTATGTTGATAGTGGTACATTTTAATAATGAAATGAAATCCATAAAAATACTAAACAAGGTTAATATATTAAAATAGATAAAGGCCCCTACTCTAAAGAAAAATATTATTTAAAAAGTTATATTTTAATTATTCTCAAATATATGCAATCATAATAATGGATTACTTGATAGAAAGACACATATAGAGGAAGAGGATAAATTTATGGAAACTAATTTGGATCAGAGATTCAAAAGACATAAATCTCTTATAAAACACATTGAAGCCAAGGAAGAATCTGTATGACTTTTCAATAAGCATATTTCTTTGATTGAGGAAAAATTGAAAAGTGAGTTTGAAATAATTGTGCATAAACAAGTATTTAGTGAAGTAATACATCCACTTAAAAAATTATTCAACCTCTCTATGATTATCAAAGATACTCAACGTGAATTTAAATCTAGTGAAGTCAAAGACCATGGTTGGTTTTTGAAGGAAAAGTCCATAATTCATGAATATTGTGTTCAAAAGATCTAGTATCTAAAGGAATCAAATAAAGATATTATTCATGTATATGAAGATAAATTAGAGGTTAAATCCAAAAAGATAAAATAAACTTAACAATTCATTAGATGAAAGTTGTAGAAAACATATTGATCAGATTATGAAACTAAAAAATGATTGGAAAGGTAGTGTAAAATTAGTTGTGAATGAAAATATTTCCCTCAACATGAAATTTCTTAAACTATAATTAAATTAGAGAAATTTGGAAGAAACACTTGTTAAAACATCCTAATCTACTGAGAAAAATTAATATCCCATAAAAACATATGATAATATTATTTTTTCTAAAACGACTCGTCTTACTAGAAATAGGAGCCTAAAATCATCAATTGATCTATCTAGTACATAATTATGAATGATGGTAGACCATAACCCCAATAATTTTTCTTTTACTAATTAAGTATCATATTCTAATGTAGGTCCAAATTAAATAATATGGGAAAATAGGGAAAAAAATAAATTTCACTAAATTGATCAAATCATCAAGCGTATATAAAGGAATGTTCAAGAAGAGAAACTCCCCAAATGATGTTTAAAATATAGAATTCAAAACTAAAAAATATAGAGGTGTTAAATTTGGATATACTAATATTCTAAAAAATAGAAGAAGATTTATTATAAATTCTTGGTGTTTTTGGATGTTTTGGTAACATAATAATATTTTTTTCCATGTCATGTTAATATATAAATAATAAAAGGCCCATATTCTGATGGAGTAGAGCTGAAGTGAATAAGAGACATGTTGGAAATAAGATAATTCCCTAGGAGAAGATGATTCTATACACTAAGAAAAAACAATTAATATCTCTAAGACTTTTATGAGTATTGTAACATAAATTGTTACATAGTATAAAATTATTGGTATACACCATTACATGGAAATATTTATGCTAATGTGATGGGAGTACCACAAATAAAATTGAATCAAGATATATTGAACGGAGAGTAATTTTATTTGGGATAAAATTATGTAAAGTAATGTGTTCAATAAAAGAAAATAGTTGTAAGAACCACTCCCAAGAAGTCTAAGATTATGGATACTAAACTTTAGTTCTTATACTCTATGACCCTATTTTATTGAGGTGTGTATGAAGGGACATGTTTATTCTATGTAACATTAATTTTAATATATATTTAAAAAAAGGTTTCTAAATTATAATTCATTTTCAGAAGGAAAAAAAATTCTTGATAAGGTACCTTGTTTTCTTCTCAAAATTTCTCTAATAACCGTTAAAATTTTATGGAGAATTTGGTTTACTTGAAATAAAAGAAACATAAGTTATATGAGTAAAATCAAAAACCAAAATTTAGGAATATCTTATCAATGTTGGTTTAATTTAGACTAATTCTTCTATACACATCTGAGTGTAAAATTTCAAGTTTTCTTCATTTATTCATCTCTATTGATTTTTTATTTTTTTATTTTCATTACCTTTAAGGCATATGTCAAAATATTATGTTCTATTCAAATTTATATTGGTAATATTTTTTACACCATCATGTTTGATATGTATTATTATATTCTTTATGTCCATGTGACACAATATTTGATACCATATCCCATTATCTTCATTAAAAATCAATAATTTATCTTTATCAACACTAATTTAAAATATGTTCTTTTATTTTAAATTTTTTAGATACCCAATATAAACATAAATAAATAATAAACTGATACCATGGTTTAATTTATACATCTCACAAATATTCTCACAACCTAAGGACCTAAATATTTAGTTTCTATGAGACTAGAACCATAAAAAAATAGTTTACATGTTATGAACTTTTATCTAAGAACTAAACCCCTTATTACACATTCTATGTAACATAATCATATTCAGAAAATAGAGAAGGTAAAAAATAAGAATTTGAGATCAAAATATAACAAAGTATAATATAAATAAAATTCAATGGTTATATTATAAACATGTGGGAAGGAATGAATAAAAAATAAACAATTTAAAAGAAAAAAAATCAAAAAAAATATCTATAAGTATGAAATATAGGCATGTCATATCAAACAATAACACTTTTAACATGGCATGAGAAAATAAAACATGAATCATATAACATGTTCCACATAACACAAAAAAGAAAGTGGAATTATCATAAATAATGGATTTCATATAATTTTGAACCAGTATACCTGCTAACCTATTCACACATAAAATTATGAGTAGAGAAAAATTCCATAACACACACCCTTTTTTAACAAAGCTACTCTCAAAACTATTCACATGTAAAATTTAGTATAGAGATAAACATCATTATGGTCTCCCTTTTTGAACCTACCTACATGCTAACCTATTCACCTAATATTTATATATCATGAAATATAATCCTTTAACCATTTAATTATAGGGATATATAGGTTCTAATCATATCATAATCTTTACATTGGTTTTCAACTTGAAAAACAACTTTCACATCATAAAATATCCCATATAAATAAAATTGGGTTTCATGACATTATCAAATTATATCTCATAATATAGCTTTAAAAATAAAATCCAATGATTCAAAAACTTTTTCATCAAACTAAAATACATTATAACATAACATGGATGGTATTTCAGGAAAAACAACTCCATTATAGAGTACTATTTAAGATATATATAATAAATTAGAAGAATAACTTGTCAAAAATATTTCTTTTAAACACTTGTAAATTTTTTATAAAATAGAGTTTAAAATAATTTCTTAAATATTTTTCAAAAAATTTTAGAAATAAATTTTTAAAAATATAGAAATAAACAATAATTAATGAACAATTTTAAAGTATAATAAAATGTGTATTAGAAATAAATATAAATTCTTGATATTAAATTTCATTTATAAACAATTTTTTTCTGAATCCTACATAATTTTAAGAATTAATTCCTTTTAAAAAGTAGTGAAGATAAATATTATGGTAAAAAAGATAAAAACTAATAAATTTACAAATAATAAGAAAATTATTGTATGGAATGGAAAATATAGATATATAATATAATGGTTCTTTAAAAACAGCAGGAATTATTCTATGCAATCTCAGACTTTATAAATTAAATCATCACAGAAGATGGCTGGATATAAAATATAATTCCCCAAAAAATAAGGGTATATTATAACATAATGTCAACTTAGGTATTATTATAACATACATTTAATGATAAAGCTCAATTAAAATGATTATAATTCAATGAAAGGTAAAAGAGTTATCAAAAACTCCTACAAATTTAGTAATTTTTTAATCAAAAGTCATTGGAATATTAAAAATCATATACATATATAAGTCACATCAATTAAACCATTTATTATGAAAAAATAAATTTTTGGGAATTATATACACTATATAAATAGGAAATGGCTTCATAACCTTAAAACAAGCCTCAATGAAGAGAAATTGAGATAAAAAACACTTACTGTATTCCCGATTCTTTTTGTGTACATGATTAACTTTGTAAATAATCAAATTAATTTTATTATATACATTATTTGTAACATTATAATTATCTATTTAATGTAATATATACCATTTATTATCATATTATATTTATTTATTATAATTGTTTTACTTTTACATGAAAATTGAATCAGTTTCGGCATACATTGGTAATTATTGCGATCTACAATGATATTTTAATAATAAATTAAACACATAAAATAAAAATTCCAAAACCAAAAATTTGGTAAATTATTATTAAATTATAATAATATTTTTATTTGATTACTCATAGTCATCCATGATTGAGTTTATAGCATTTCGTCAAGTCGGTGGTTAATATAACCCAAACTTGGATGTGCTATATCTCGATGGGTGAGTATTGTTAAGGAACTGTATAATATAATTATAACATAATAATAATTATATTATTTATATTTTCTTAGGTTGGTGAACCATATATTAAGTGGTCTGTATAAATAAATAAAATCAAATAAAAAAAATAAAAAACATTATTCCATGGAGGCAGTGATCTACACAACGCATTGTTAACGTTCTTTTATTTTGTTTAAGTGAATGAAGATAAGTAAATAATTTTTTAAATTTATATAATAAAATTTAAGTATTATAATGGTTATTATTTTATTATATTGATAATTTTAGAGATGATGAAGGAAATATTTGAGTGAAATAAAGACTAAGAGAGAGTAATACTCACATCAAAAGCATGAGTTTTCTCTTGGAAAACTCTTAAGAGATTAAGTATTTAAATAAAATATACATAACAATATTCTTAAGAAGGAGGTATAGAGTAATAATAATATAAAAGTTTCATAATTTCAAGGGGAAATTAAAAGGGAATGTGGGTCTTTAGTTTCTTTCAGTTTTCTCTTTTTATAAGTGAAAATATGGGTAGTTTTGGAAGTAACCCTTGCATTTTTAATAATGTAAAGTTAATTTTCAAGATTTAATGTATAAAAATTGAAAAACATTGTAGGGAAACGTTTATTTGGGTAAAAAAATCTCCTTAAAAACGCATTTGAATATATGATTTTTACTTTTCCCATTGTATAACACTTTTTACCATATTTACTTTTTACCGAGGAAACTATTTTATTCTTTAGTAATTAATTTTAACTAAAAAAATAAAAATTGACCATATTACATTATTTTAACCTTATAATTTCAAATTCGAAAATAATTTTATCATATCAAATTTATATAGGTGTGAAATTTAAATTTAAAAAAACACACTTAATCACATAAAAACTATTACTATAAAATAATAATGTTTTTCAACTTTTAATTTACATATAAGATTAAATTAACATTGATACAGATTTAAATGAAATAAATATATTTATTATAAATAAAATAAAGTGTGTGGGGACTTAATTAAATTCAAATTTTAATATCACCTTGAAAATACTTCATTTGAAGAAAAATACCAAAAGTAGTTTTGTATTATACAGTCTTTTTAATGTTGTTATAAAATTGTTATACATAGAATTTATAATCTCAAATAATATATTAAAAAGCATAATTTTATTCCTTAAATGAATATTTTATTAGATAAAAGGATTTTTATTCTTATATTTAATGCCTTTATTATTATAAAATCACATAAATCATAATTTTCCTAAAAAACTATAATTTTTTGACTAAAAATAAACCTTTTCATAAGAAGCACAAAATTTCAAAATAAGTAAATTTTGATATGTTTAACTCAAAGAATAATTTTATTTTTACAAATTCACATTCTAAAATTTGAATATTTATCTTTTAAAATAAATATGATATATAGGAAAATATGAATTTAAACATAACATTTTTTAATAATAGAAGGTCTTAATTATTTATATTATAAATGTAATTTTTTTCTATTATTTTCCATCTTTGAGTTTATTATAAAATTATTAATAATGTTATTATAATATTTTTGGTTCATTTATATTGGGTGTAGTAAGTAATGCATGATATTGAACATATCATGAGTTTTACAAAGACTAGAATTGCAGGGATTTACATTCTACCCAACTAAAAATAATTTCATCTACTAAATTTTATTACCCAAAAGAGAACATTTGAGGAAACTTATGCCTAATTTCATCCTCAGGTTCCCATGTATCTTCATCAATATTATTTTTCAACTATAGAACCTTGTCTATATGGGTGGTATTGTTTCTTTGAACCATATCCCTTTGATCTAAGATCCCCACACTCTTTTTCATCAAACAAAAGGTCATGTTCTATTTTCCCAACTTTTTAGTTTAGTACATGTGATGGATCCAATATGTACTTCCTTAAAAATAATAAATGGAAGAAATCAGACATATCGGAAATTTGAGGATGGGGCACTATTTGATAAACTACAATCTTGACATGACCATGGATCTAGAAGGGACTGAGGTATCTAGGCCTCATCTCCTCTTTATTCCCAAATATCAAAACCCTTTTCTATGGAGATATTCAAAGAAACACCTTATCACCATCTTCCCCTTCGAGATCTATCCAATAATTGATGTCATTTATCTTTTATTAACATTGAACCATTTTTATATTCCAACGAATGTTTTGGACCTTCTATATCATTTCTTGGGTATGTTCAGATTGTATCATATTTCTTTCCATATCATCAGAAAATCATGATGTATCCCTACATATCTTTCCATGAATACCTCAAATGGTTCCCTATGAATTCGATAATGGAAAATATTATTATATAATAACTCTATATGGTTAATTTATTAATCCCATCGTTATTTTAAATCAATTTCTTATGATATTATAATATCCTCTTTAGTTTGAATGGTTCTCACAGACAAACCATTTGTTTATGTGTGATAAGTGGTGCTCAAATTCAATTGAGTCCCCAAAACACACTGAATAAATTTCTTAATTCTCAATTTAACACCCAGATCTCAATAAGATATAATAGAGAAGGGTAATCCATGAAGCAAAAGAACTTTTTTAGATTTATATCATAGAGATATATCCCATTGATAAATATTATGTCATAGAAATAAAATAAACTAACTTTGTAAGAAGATCAACTACAACCCATATGAAATTACAACCTTTAGATATCCTGGGTAGTCCCACGAGAAAATACATAGCGATGTTTTATAATTTCCATATAGGTATGGTTAATGGTTTCATCATCACTAAAATATTTTTTTGCACATCCTAAATTTTTTTACATACCAAGCGTCAAGTTATATACTCCACTATTTAACTCTTTATGTTATCCCACTAGATCTTTTCCATCATTTTTCTATTCATATACATGCCTCTATAAGGGATAGAGAAGAATAATCTTTTTGCATTGTCCAAAATATCCTTCTTCAATTCTACTATAAAAGGGACACATATCCATTTTTTAAACCAAATGACACCTTCTTTATCAAATTTGAACCCCAAAATATTCTTTACCTTATTTTTTATCTCAACATCATTTCTCTGAGATTCATTATTGCTTACATGAAAATAAGGTTGAGATGAGTCTTAGTAAAGGTAAAATTTATCTCCTTCCATTATGATCTAAGGATTCATCCTTTGTATATCCCTGAGTATTAGATATTTTTTAATCCTCATCATGGGAAATGTAGCATGATATTTTATACTTAGAGCATAATATGCCTTATTTTCCTTTATATGGTGGTAATTCATCGAGTAGTCATAATATTTTATTATCTCTAACCATATACTTTGGTATATATTTAACTCCTTCACCATGAATATATATATATATATATCAAGATTAATGATCTGTTTTTATATCACACTTCTCACTATAAAGGCAATGCCACTGAATTTTCAAAAAAAAAATACTATTTTCATAGATTCTAAACCTTAATTCATGTTATTTTTTTCATGAGAAAATAATTGGATAAGTAATAAATGTTTTCTTGACCTTTTAATGATGCAATGATATAAATTACATACCCTTAACCACTAAAACTTATGGTAAGAATATGTATAGAGAGACATCATTCCTTAAGTGTCTTGAAGCATTCATCATGTTCTTATATATAAAGTAACTTATTATGTTTCTATGTTAATGTGGTTAACGGATTTGATAGCCACATAAAATTTCTCAAAAATCATAAGTAATTTCTAGCTAAACCAAGAAAAATAGAGATTTTTATCATAGTGGTTGGTGTGGTTCATTTCTCAATAACCATGATCATTAAAGAATATATATATATACACTCACTTGTGACTACATGAACTAAGAATGATACTTTTTACAACTATAATTCGTAACTGATAATTTAGGAATACAATATATCATTCCTTATGGTCTTTAACTCACTCATTAAGTGATCTTAATTAACTTCATCTATTTTAGGATATATTTTATAAATAATAACATAAATTGATCTAGGTAATCTATAAATACTCTATTCATATGATCCATAGAGATATAGGGGGAATTTGTAAGTCTAAATGGCTTCATTATAAACACCAAATGTGCATACCTTATCCGAAATGTTTTCTTTGGAATATCCTCCCATTTTACCCCGAATTGTTGATATTTATGATGAAGGCCAATAATTGATAAAAATTTATCTCCTATGAGTAGATTGAATAAGTTATCAATACAAGGGAGATAATAGTTGTTTTTATCATGATTTTTTTGAACTGAGGATAATTGTTAAAAAGATTCAATGATCCATCCTTCTACCTTATAAATTGGACTGGTGCACCTCATGGGAACTCACTAGGGAATATAAAACTCTAGTCAATATTCTCTTTTAATTTTTTCTTAAATTCCTCTAATTCAATGGAACACATTCTATAGGACTTACTTGAGATAGTAAATGACCTAAAGATATGTTTTATTCAGAAATAAACCTCACATTCTAGGGGAAGACAAGGAAATTCATTGGAAAATACATCAATATATTCCCATAAAATATGAATTTTCTCATTTTTTTATTCCTCCCCAATCATATGAGTTATGAACCAATTATTTCTAGTCATCAAGACACATATTATATAATTTTATTTCAAAGAAGTTGTAGAATCATCCTTGTGTCGATACTTGATAACTAGATGATTTGGGATGTGAAAGGAGATTTCCCTTTGTTTAAAATTGATAAGATATTTGTCTATGGAAATATAGGTCATAAGAAAAATTATATCAAATTAAAATACTATAATAAGAAATGTATTTTCTAGAGGAATCACTCCAAAAATATTGATTAGAGAAGATTTTTACAAATTAGTTGTGTTCAACATGCAGCTATGTTTTTTCAAAGATATCTCAATATTATATGTTTCAAGTGGTGAATCAATATTCTTAGAAAACTTATAAGATACGAATGAATGAATATAATTAGAATGAAATAAGGAATTATGATTTCAAGAGTAGATAATGAGTTGGATTTTCATAGATTCATCATATTTTCACTTTTATAGTGGTGATTGCATATTCCGTCCATTGGTCCCATTGTTTTTCAAGCTACTGCTGCCTATTCTCTTCATTAACACTATAGTTTGGGAATTGATTCACATAATTCTCATTCTATTGGAATTTGAAGAATTGAAGAGCAAGTGGAGCATAAATTAGAGCCTTCTCCTCCTCAATGGTGTTATTTATCCTTCTTCCATTTCTTTAGCAATCATAGGATATGTGGACTACTTTACTACACTTGTAACACTTTCCAAAATATCTACGGAAATCATCTAATTTTTTCCTCTAACGTCTTTTAAATTTGGTGGTTAGTATTTATTACCCCTGTTTTACTATTAATTCGAGATTCCATGATACTCCATATTTATTTTCCATTTTCAGTAATTATGTGGGTCTTTATCTTCTATTTCAACCTTTAGTACAAACTGGAAAACTTCTTCATATCTTCCAAATTCCTTTATAGCTAAATTATTTTAGTGAATGGTTTTTAATTATCTAAATAATCAATCAATATTCTTTTCAGATATATAGATACATAGGAAGTCATATAATGTGAGTCTCATGAAGGTTTCCTGATAAGATCCAAAAAAATAATCTTCCTATTGTATCAATTCTAAGAATTATCCTTCAATTTAATGTGAAGAGTCTGAGGGAAATATTTAATGAATAATATTCCCTTGATAACCTCCCACACTATAGGATCAAATTCCTACCTTTTTTTGTATTACTAAATATATTCCACCATTGATTAGCCTCACCTTCTATAAGATAGACATCCAAAATGGAATTCTCATGCACCGAGCATTAAAGGATAAAAATATATATTTTATTTCTTTAATCCGTTGTTTAGAAATAAATGGGTTATAAGGCTCATTAATAGATGTCTATTTAGATGAATAAAATATTCAATTGAAATATTCTACCTTCTTGGTTCATTTGGGAGCTCCGCATTATTCAAGTTATTATTCATAACATTTGAGAGTTGAGTGAGCATTTCTATGAGATTTTTAACTAGAGTTCCTATCTCAGTTGGATAGTCACCACATTTTCCATTGCATCCACCTTTATTTTATCACCAAGCACTGACATTTCCCAGAAACAAAAATCACCGAAACCAAATACCCAATCTGACTTCAACACCGAACGATCAACAAACTAAAAGATCTCACGAAAAAATCACAGTAAGTCTTCATCGATTACATTGAGGAAGGAACAAAAAATAAATAACTTATAAGAAAGAAACCGACTTCACAAGAAAATATTGTCACATGAAGTGTATATAGGACTATAATCTTCCTAACCACACATCTCAAAACCTCAAAGATTCCACTAATCTAGACCTGACTTAGAGAGGTGCAGAGGAATGTGAGGTTAGAAAATTTTTGAGTGAGAGAGATCACTGAATGATGCCATATTAAAAAACCCATAGAATGAATGGAAGATGCAAGTAGACACAAAAAGAACCTATTAAACCATCAACAATCAGACCCCATAACCCAAACTCTCTTTGAACTGATGCTCTAGCTCTGACCTAGAGAGGTTCTGGGGAACAATAGTTAAGAGAAAGGTGAGTCCTGCTAAGGACATTCCAAACAAATAACCAATGATGGGAAGACCGAGATAACAGAGGAGGAAAACCCATTCCATCAATCCCAAGAGTGAATAACAGAGATATATTCTTGAATAAGAATGTAAAAGTGAATGAAAAATAATTCTAGAGATAAGTAAAGTAAAATAAAATGAGAATGTGTGGAGAGACATCACCACCGAAGGGCCACGAAAACCCTAGGAGGAGAAGGGATCTGAGAAGACAGGTAAATGGGGCACCATGGTCTGACTAAGACTCAATGATTAGCTCTATGACTTTCAAAAATTACTTCCATATAATTGTTATAGTGAAGTACATGAATAGTATTACTAAATTATTAAATGTATAAAGTGGAAAACTATGATAAAAGAATTAAGAACTTAAAATAATGAGTATATTATTCTATAAGATCCACATAAGGTTTAATCTAGGTTATCTATGTATATTTTTTTAACATTGTTTTCTTATAAAATCATTTTAACATAATAAAAAAATAATATATAATGGTTCATTAAATAAAATATGAATTAACCAATGCATTCCCTAATAGTATCTTTCCGGGTGTGCGTTAAGTCTCAATATCATGAACTTTATAATGATTAAGTTAATATAAAACATGCCCTTTTGGGTTTATTATTTCTATTTTTGGTAATGCTAGATTCTATATTAACTTTATAGTATCCAGATAAGGATGCATTTTTCAGGAAAATCGCCTAATCAGTACTTAACAAAAATATAAGGATATTATCATAAAATCATCCTTATGTTTTTCACAAAGTTTTTTCTTATCCTAATCACTAATAATATCTAAAAATTTCATTTATACAAAATATATTTACGTAATATAAATATACATAAACAACACATTGATTCCCTGGTTTAATTAGAGTATCTCAAAAATATTCACACAACCCAAGGACATAAAGGTTTTGTGTCTTAGAGACTAAAAATATAAAAAACTTATTTTACATGTTGTGCACATTTGTATTTAATCTAAACCACCTTTTGTACATTTCATGTGATATAATAATATTCAAATCCTAGGGAAATAAAAAAATATTAGAAGGGGTGAGATCAAATGATTAGAAAGGGATAACATAACAATGGCCATAATGGTTATACCATAAACATGTGGGAAAGAATGAATTAATAAAAAAATTGGATTTAATATAACATAAATCAATAAATATTAAACCATAAAAATGAAATATATATGTATCAAATGATTAGTCTTTTACTATATCATGATAAAATAAAAGATGAATAATATAACATGTTCTATAGAACGTAGGAAATAAAGAAATATAATCATTAACATAGGATTTATTATAATTTTGTATATGGATACCAAAGAACTTGATCACACATAAAATTGTGAGTACCAATAAATGTTGTCACACTCACCCTTCAAGAACATATCTACTCACTATCATATTCACATGTAAAATATTGAGTAGTGCTAAACACTATCACACACACCCTTTGTAAACCCATGTACTCGGTAACCTGGTCACATAACATTTCTTCTTCATGGGATATAGCTCTTTACTAAATTAATTCAAGGTAGATATAGATCTCATCTATATCATCATCCATACTTTTGTTTTCCACTTCAAAAAAATCATCAAATCACACAATAACCCGTAGAAAGAAAAATGGTTTTCATGAAATAATCAAATCGTATCTCAAAAAATAACTTTATAAATAAAATCAAATGATACCAAAACTTTTTCATCCGAAATAAATATATTTTAAGAGAACATAAATGGTTAATTATTAAAAATAACTCTATTAATGTTAAATATTTTAGATTCATAGAATAAACTAAAATAAAAAAATTAAATGTATTTCTTTAAAACCTGTGTATTTTTTTGGTAAAATGACGTTTAAAATCATTTTCAAATTTTTTTTCACAAATATTCAAATATAATTTTAAGAAATTATTTTTAGAAACATATATTCTTGAATTAATAATTTTCTTTTATAATAAAATTTCATTTAGACGAAAATATATGTTCTTATAATTAAAAGCCTTTTATATCCAAATTTTCTTTAGAGAAACCCACATCATTTTAAGAATCTATAAAAAATGGTTTTAAAATGAGGTAAAGAGAAATATGAGGGTCTGAAGTTATAAAACATAAAATATTTCCAAATATTAAATAAATAATTTCCAGGAATGTAAAATATGGGTATTGAAATAATAATGGTTCATTATAATGTAATGGAATTATTCATTGCAATATCACACTCTATCAAGGAAGTATTCAAGGAAGAATAATTGGATAAAAACATAATTCCCAAGAAAATAATGATTGATTATAACATAATATCATAATAGGGATGATTAAAGAAAATAATGAAAAGTTTCAATAAAAATAAGTATAACTAAATGAAATGTATTTGAGTTATCAAAAATCATTATGGATTTGGTAATATTTGTATCAAATTTCATTGGAGGAATGAAAATAATATAGATATATAAAAACCATGAATTAAATCATGGAGTTTTATACAATATATAATTGTGAATTATATACACCATATAACTAATAAATGGGTGAAAAATATTAAAACATGTCTCAATAAAGAGAAATTGATACGAAAAATCCTTACCCATTTCTAGATTCATTATGTGCAGACAAGTAACTTCCAAAATACTCAAATAAATTCTACAATATACCTTATAATGAAACTTATTAATCTATATTAAATTTAATATGTACATTTTTTATCATATACTATTTATTTATTATTTTTTGGCTTTTTCATGGGTGAAAATTGAATCTATATCGACTTATTTTAGTGATTTTAGAAATCAACGATGGTATTTTAATTATAAATTAAACACCTAATATAACCATTAAAAATACAAAAAAAAGTAAATATTCTTATTTATTTATAATAATATTTTTATTTAAGTTACCATAGTCATCTATTATATATTTTTATATCATTCATTCAATTTTCGGGTTAAACCAACCCAAACATGAACACATTATATCTTGATGGGTGATTATCGTCAAGGAAGTGTATAATATAATTATAACAAAAGAATAATTATATTTTTTAAATTTTTATGTTTTGTAATCATATTTTAAGTTTTTTTCAAAGATAAAATTAATATACAAAATAAAAAAATTTACTTTGTGGAGGTGGTGGTCCACCCAATGCATGGTTAATATTATTTTGTTTTTGTATGTTAATGGACAGAAGTAAATAATTGTTTTTTAATTAATATAATGAAATTTTAGTATTATAATGATAATAATTTATTCATGTTAATAAATCAAGATACTATTTAGGGAATATTAGACTAAAATAATGACTAATATAATATAATACTCATGTTAGAAGATTGATTTTTCTCTTGTATAACTCCTTAGAGATGAAGGCATTAAGAAAAAAAAAGAGGTGTGAGAGGGTTATAAGAGGAGAAATGAGGTAAAGATTCATGGGTTAATTAGAAATTGATTTATAAGGAACTAGGCTTAAAAATTACAGAATAAACAGTTTCTAGTCAAGGAATTTATTTCTTATATTCCCAGGGATCTTTATAGTTTATATTTTTAGATAATTAAGTCATAAATATGACGTAACAAACACATATATTAAAAAGTTGAAACTATTAATCAGTTTACATTTTTTCCATAATATAAAACAGATAAAATGAAACATATTATCTTTCTTGAAAACAATTCTTGTGTTTCATCTTGAATTCTTTTTTTCATACACACCCTTAAATCCTATGAAAAACATTTTCATATGTGATATAAGTAAAAAATTATCCATAAGGAACAGAAATATTGAAAAATATATTAGTCTATTAATAAAAATGAGGGAAAATTAAATGTCTTCCTTTATCAATATATTCATTAAGAATATTAAATAATTAAATTTTTAATAATATACAGACACTTTTTTCTCAAATAAATCCTTTAAAACCAATAGAATGAAAATAATTTTTTTGGAAACTTTGATAATTACATTTAAACCCGTATTAGAAAAGAAAATAAAGACAAATTAAATCTATAGGAGAAACCACCTTGGATAAATCTTTAATCATTAACATTTATTATAAGTAACATTACTCGATTTATTTGATATCTATGTTAGGATCTTACATTCATATAAGTAGTTTCTGTCTCACCCACTCGTATAAGTTGTATTAGGCTCACTCACTCATAAAAGCCTTTTTGAGTGCACCTGCTCTGATAAGTTATTTCGGAATCTCTTGTTCGTCATATATAATGATATAAGACCATATCATGAATAGAAAATTTTAATCTTACACTATTTCATAATAAAATCCTTGAAAAAAATATTTTGTACCCATATGCAAAACACTTTCGGATATCCAAATACCCTCTCATTATGAAAACAGATTCTCAAAACTAATATACATATAAAAAATGGAAAGAGGGTTTTTATTTGAAAAAGAATGAAATTTTATAAAGGAATAAAAATTTAAATTAATTTTTATACCAGTGGGAAATGGTTTGTACAATTTATATGTTAAAATAAAACATTGACTTTGCCTTGGTAAATAAAGTCAAAACATTCGATATAAAATTTGGGTTTTCATGTAAATCATCCCATATATTGAGTCCAAATAAACACATAAGTTATTTATATTCCAAAATAATAAATATATTTTAACTTGTTACTTTATTATGAATTTTATCAAGTTTATTATTCATTTAATTTTATTTAATACCATGTTATATACAATTAATTAATCAATTAAATAAATATTAGGTGTTTTCATGATATTCGACTCATATATCCAAAAAGAATTTGGTCATATGATTATGATCAAAGAGATAATTATTCCACCACCTTATGAATAGTAATAAGGATATAATTTTTATTTTTATACAGTAATTACACTTATAAAACCAACCATGATATATGGATATGAAAAAAACAAATGTTAAAAATATGAAGACTCAAGGTCGTGCATATGCATGAGTAACGTATCCATTTTTAAATTATTTAAACGGAAAGATCATAATTATTACTTTATCTTTGAAAAATTATTTTTAAATCATAGTTATCATATTATTTCTTTAAATATGATTATATGTATCATCAGTGTGACATGGTAACAAAAACAAATCAAATCGTTTCGTGGAGATGGAAATCCATACAAACACATGAATGATGTTATCATTTTTTTATGAATTGAAAATTAAGAAAATAGAATTTATAATATATTTAAATAATTATAATTATTTAATTAATATCATATATATACATTAAATCCATCATTACAAATATCCTTGAGTGGAATTGATAGAAAACATAATGCATCACTTTGTGGAGGTGGTAGTCCACACGTACACATGATAATAGTTTTTGTTCCCTGTTTGATGGAATAGAAGATTGATATATTTTATACCACTAGAATAAAAAAATATAAGTACCATAAAGATACTTATTTTAATATTTTATCATGTTTGAAGAAGTTTTTTACGATATAAAAGGTGAAATAAATCAAAACGCTTGGTTCAGAACTATACCTCTTCTTCATAAAACCTCCTTAGGTTTACACCAAAATCATTCAGATTATGGTTTTATAATAAAAACCCTTCAGGAAATGGAAATTTAGCTTGGTAAGATACTTGGGTAGGTATTTTCTAAACTAGGGTGCTCAAAATGTATAAGGATGACAATAGGGGAGGTACCCTTTTGTAAGTGAGGGAAGGTACACTCTTAGAATTACATAAAGTAATTAATTGATAAAAAATATTATTCAAATAAAATGGATTAAAATTTATATAATTTTAATATAAGATGAATATGAGTTTAAATATTCTCATAACACAAAATTTGGACAAATTGAGGTGAGGTTTTCATGCATATATTTTTGTTTTAACACCTGATTAACCATCTTTTCAATTACTAAGGTATCAATGTTTTTTACATTAAAAGAATAAATAAACAAAAAATAAAAGGAAAAGTGACTAATAAAAGGACCATGTTTGATATTATTAACCATATAATATCCAATTAGATGAATAAAACATTTTTAGTAATTTTAATCATTTAATGAAATATTATTTATTATAAAATATCATTAATTTCATTGTTAAAACTATTCAATTTACATGAATCTAATGAAATTAAGATAGTAATGGAATTAAAATATAATTTTTTTATATACAAAATATGTTTTTTTATCTATAATATTTTTTGGGCCTCTATAACTCTTTCAAAAAAAAGTAATACTTTTATAGATTTCAAAATTATTTGCTTGATTTTTTAACCGCTTACACAAAAACTATGTTAGTGTTTGGTGATTATTTAAGAAAATTATTTCATCACAAAAAATAAATAATAGATTAATATAATAAAGAGAATAATCCATATTCATATAAACATTTATAACTAAAATTATCCCTTTTTTCCTTTTGTAAAAAAATTAGAGATATTAATGTTGAGGAAGTGATATTTTGGAGTCTTATTTACTTAAAATGATATAAATGTCATGAACATTGGAAAATGGAACAAAAATGCCATATATTCGAGTTATTGAAGGTTATAGTCAAATTTATATCATAGAATGGAATAAATTTTGGTGTTGGGTTTATTTTGAGACCTTATCTATTGGTTTTAACAATATATTACCTATTTTACTCTTACCAATATGACAATATTTACTAGGATTACTATTCATAATAACCAAAAATAAAAGTATCATATTAACCTAATTTAGAACTCCTTATTTCCAAATATGGAATAATTTTTTTATATTCACTTTATATAAGTGGTATAAATTAATTTAACATTAAAATTTTAAACATAATGAAAACATTTTTTAAAAATTGGTTTTCTAAACCCAAAAATGTACTTATATAAAAATATGGAATTAAGATGATTTAGATTATATATAACTAAATGATAATTATGTTTCTTTGGGATCAAATTTAAATCATAATAGTAATTTTAAATAACATTATATAATGAAAAGAAATGATCTTTTTACAAGAAAAATGTATTTTCCACTATTCCCTAAAAAATCAATCTCTTTAAAAAAATAAAAAATAATCTCCCTAGGTTATTTTTTATATGATTATTTCAAAACATATGTTAATTTATTTAAATTATAATTCAAAAATTTAGAAATTAAAATTTTTAATAAAACTTTATAATAAAATGATTCTAATAATAATAAATATATTATCTTTTTTTGATTGAAAGACGTCTTAATGTTATTATAATTAATATGAAAATATAAAATATAATTCATCAATAATAATAAGGCATGAAATTTATTATTACATTTACCTTGGGTGTTAAATTATTCCCCAATTTTTTAAATTACATCCTTATACCTTTGTTCATTTCTTAAATAAATAGAGATATCTTTCCCCCATAGCATTTTCTGATTCCCATGTTACTCCATGAAATATTTGGTTTTTTCAAAAAATATTTACATGATGAATTACCTTATTCCACTAAACATTATCTCTATAGTCAATAATTTTTACTAGTTATTCCTCTTAAGAAATTTTTTCTTCAAACTAAACTACTTCCGGGATCAAAACATGAGATGCATTTGGAAAATATTTTCTTAACCATTAAATATGAAATACGTAATATACCTGAGATAAACTTAGAGGTAAGGAAAATCAATAGGCAACTGATCCAAATTTCTTCATCGTTTTATAGGGTCAAATAAACTATGTTATTAAATTTCCCATTTTATCCAAACAAATAACACTTTTTGATAGAGATACTTTATGAAAAACATGATTTCTTACCTCAAATGAAAGATATTCTATCTGGTTATCTATATAAACTTTTTCCTACTTTGATTTTTCCCCATATATTGTTAAATAATCTTCACCTTCTCATCCATTTATTTTACCAAATCTATTCCCAACAACTTCCTTTAACCTATTTCATCCCAACAAGTTAGAGTCAAATATTTATTTCTATATAATGCCTCAAATGGTGTAATTCGTATACTAGATTGAATATTTGTATTATAAGAAAACTCAAATGATGAAAAATATTGATCCCAATATCATTTGTAATCTGTTGAACAAGCTTGAAGCATTTCTTCCAAGTTCTGAACCCTTCACTCGGACTATCCATCAGATTGAGAATGAAATGCTTTACAAAAATTTAATTCATTATCTAAATAAAATTAAATGAATTTAAAAAAATGAGATGTAAAACAAGAATCACGGTCATATATAACATATATATGAACTCAATGTAATATAAATATCACCTTGAGATATAGTTGAAAAAGTAGATCAAAATACATAGTATCTTGAATAGTAATAAAGTGTAAAGATTTAGTTAATTGATCATGAATAACCCATATAACATTATTATCATAATATTTATTTGAAAATACCATCATAAAATTCATGGTTATATTTTCCAATTTCCACTCTAGCACTTGAAAAAGGAAAAATAATCCCCTTCCGTAAATGTTATTCTACTTTAAACTATTTCCACGTTCAAAATTTCATAGAAAAGTAAGTTATATATATTTTCATTTTATCCCACCAGTAACACTACCAAAATAATTTATACATCCTTTTACTTCTAGGATGGATGAAAAATGGGGAAATATGAGCTTCACTAAAAAATATCTATTTAAATAAGAATCTCAAGGCATGAATAATTTATTTAAAAATATGATATAATATTATTTATAAACATTAAACTCTGAGAACATAACCTTAATAATATATTCTACATTTTCCTATAAAATTTTATCTTTCTTATAATATTTATTATTTATTTTTTATAGATGTGATTATAATAACACATGAAAAAAATTAGATAATGTTCATGCATGCACAATTTATAGGGAAAAATTCATCAAATCATTATCCAAATGTTCATATTCCAAACACAACATAGTTAATGTGGCATTATACTTATGAATAAAATTATTGGTCACATTGTTTTCATTTATAGGATGGTAATGAATCATGCATTACTAATATTTAATCAGTTCTATCCATCTTATTTTCACCTTGATCAACTCTTTTTGAGTGGGTATATACATCAAATTTTTATGATAAATATATATTACACACTATACTGCATATAAATTATGCATCTAAATATTTAAATAAAAAACCATATAAGCTAATTCAAAATCATGTGTTGGATAATTTAACTCATGAGGTTTCATTTGATGTGTGGTAAAAGAAATTTACAGGTCATTCTGCATCAGAACACAACAATGTATCTTCAATTAAGCATCACTACAGATGAAAAAAGACCATTTCTAAAGATTCGGGACAAGAATATAACATTAAATAATATTATTTTCAGTTCCAAGAAACAATCATCACACTCCTTCATCCAGATGAATTTATATAAATTTTTAGTTAACTTATACATTAGACTCAAAAACCATGAAAATTATTCCACAAACCACCAGTAGTATCCCCTTAATACAAGAAAACTATAATTCTATTTTAAATTGTTAGGCCATGGAAATTCTTCAAAAACTATAGTTTTATTAGGTTTAGCAATTATACCATATTTAAAAACAATATTCCTAAGAAAATAAATATATTTCAACCAAAATTCACACTTGATGAATTTTCCATATAATTTAAATTTTATAAATTTTACAACATAATCTTTCGGTATCATTCATAATACAACTTAATTTTAAAATATATCAATATATCATTAATAAAAACAACCATATACTTATATATACAGTCATTGAAATCTATATTCATCAATTCCAGGAATACAATTAGTGCATTAGACAACCCAAACAGAATAACTACAGACTCATAATGGTTTTATCTATTATGAAATGCTATCTTCAAAATATATTCATCCTTAACCATTAATTTATTGTTCTATAGAATGAGATCAATCATCAAAAAATATTTTTCTCCAAGGAGTTTATAAAAAAATCATTGATATAAGAACAAGTATACATGCTCTAAACAGTGATAATATTTAAGGCTATATAATCAATGCAATGTCTCATTGAAATAGATTTATTTTTAAAACATAAAGCAGGATCACCCCTAGTTGAAGTGCTTATAAGAATTAAACAATTATCAAGTAATTCATAGAGTTTCCTTTCCAATTACAAATCATTGACTTGGGGTATTCGATAAGGTGGTTTTTAAATAGTATTAACATCATTCACTAAGTCATTTGTAAACTCGCCTTCCTGATTAGGAATAAAACTGGGAAAATTATTAAGAAATATATCTATATAATAATTTACTATGAGAAAATCACTAGTTTGAATATATTCTTTATTTTCAATAATGAGATCTAGGAAAATAACACTATCATATCTAATAAACATATCCACTTCTAGATATTTTTTTAAAGAATGAAATCATTAAATATAAATTTATTAGATCTGTAATATATCATAGCATGATAAACTGAAATCCAATATATACCCAAAATAATATCAAACTACACTATACTAATTTTAATATGATATATAGAATATATTTTTCCACTGATAACAATATGAACATTCATATAAATCTATGTTGTTTCAATATTTCCACCCAGAGTTTTCACCAAAAGTTATATATTAGTTTTGTGAGGTGATATTCCAATATTACTTGTAAATATCCTAATAATTAATAAATGTGAATATCTAGTGTCAAATAGAGAATTGGAATAATTTTGATAAACATGTAATATACCTATCACAACATTATTAGATATCCCAACATTAACCATAGTAGTATAATATGATTTTTCCAAACATTTATGCACTCAATATTGATGATTTCTGCCTAGAGTAACTAATTTTAGACACACGTTAGCATAACATCCCAAATCATTGTAATTAAAACAATTCTCCATTGGCTAGGTATCTGTTACCCCATTATTAGATTGTGTGATCAACTATTATTTATAATCACTACACCTATGAAAAATCTTACCACATCGTTAACACCATCCAGATCCACTCAAACATTCTCTTAAATTAGTTTTTACTACACTTAAAACATTTTGGGTTTTTACCTCTATATTTTCTATTTTTATACTTGACTATTTTCTTCCACCTTGACCACTTCTTAATCTTAAAATCACATGGAATATAAGTGTCAAAAAACTCCATCTCAAATTTCATAACAAAATGAAAAAATTTCTCTTAACTTATAAATTATCATGAGGATAATGCTCTACATAGAATTTTTTTAAATATTATATAAAATATATTAATTTTACTATAATGATATTGAATAAACTTTAGTGAATACCTGGACAATATTGTAAAATTTTCTTCACACATAGTTATTAAATCTTCATCTTTTACCTCAATTCAAAGAAAATATATATTCATTTTAATTCAAACTTCCTTTTGCAAAATATTTCTCTAGAAAATGGATTTTAAATGGAACCTATTCTAAGTAATCAATCTATTTAGTCTATGGTATTATTAACTAATGGATGTCATTGATTATCTTCACCTTCAAAATGATAAGTGAAAAGTGTAACCATTTTAAATTCTGAATATCTTATAAATTTGAATATATTTTATAGAGTATTAATCCATCCTTCAACAAAAAATATATCTGAGATTTCACTGAAATGTGGAGGGTTTTGTTTCATAAAATGTTCAACATTCAACATATTCTTATATAGTAAATTTATTATCTTTCTAATATGGATTCAACCACCATTAATATCATATATTAATGGTCCATTATTATAAAAAATTACTCATTTCTAGTTGAAATAATTCCATGATACTGATTTGGAAGGAAATTTTCCCCTTGATACCTTCCTACTTAATATTACATATTTAGTCTATGGAAAAACATTCTAAATAGACAAATATTAGATGAAAAAACATAGTAATCATGAAAATTTATATCTTTTCAACTTACCCATAAAGTAGAATCTCTCAAATATATTAAATTAACATTATCCTAACCTCTATGTTATATAAAATATTCCTATGATACCTAATATAAGGACCCATATTTAAAATAATACATAATATTTAGTTCATATTCCATAATTCATTATCTTACATTAAAGTGGATCCCTACGGTTTAGTGTTTTAGAGAATCAGGGAATCACTCTTATATAACAAACCCATATATTATAAAGTGGGAACTTCTACTCATAATCCATTTTTGCAACAATATAAATATTTTCAAATGAAAGACATTTTATCTTAATGAAAAATATTAATGGATTTCATCATAACTTTTTATTTGTTCTTACATGTTTTAAAACTACTGAAAAACATTTTTAAAGCATGGTATGATAAAAAAACTCAGAAATGGACATAAAAGTAAGAGAATTCATTAGTCTAATGAAAACATGAAAATAATAAAAAGTTTAACATTAAAACCATTTTATTTGAGAGTCTAAATTAAATTTAATTTATAATAAAATACATGCTTTTAACTTAAATTAAACCCTTAAAACTCTTAGTAATAAAATATAAATTCTTTTAGGCATCATAAAGCATTATATTTATAACTCATGTATAAAATAACTAGAGTGAAGTTATGTACATTGGATAAAAAACCAAGTATAACACCATCATTATTTCCTTTTTTAAAAATAAACCATAATAAAATCATTGGATATATATTCTAGGCTTACCCATTTATATAATAATTATCAGTCTCACCCGCTCATATAAGTTGTATCAAGCTCACCCACTCAAATAAGTTGTATTAATGTCACCTGCACATATAAGAAATATCAATATCATACATTCATCATATATAATTATAAACAACCATATCATGAATATAACATTTTATTATTTCACATTTCCATCATAAAACCCTTTAAAAACACTTTTCAACCCATATACAAAAAACTTTTCGATATCAAAATGCACTTTATTTTTAAAACCCTATTTGAAAAACTAAAATAACTAATGAAAAATAGAATTTTTTTCTATATTTTAAAAAAAAATTAATATTGTAATGTAATAACAACTTAAAATAATTTCTATTGTGGAAAAAACCATTTTTATTCCCTATACATTAAAATAGAGCATTCATTTTTTACTTTTGTAAAGAAAGTCAACAAATTCCGTATAAAATGTACAAAAGGATTCCTTTTGAAAAATTTGATTGAAAGTAAAAAAAAATAGTTTTTATTATTCATTTATGTCCATAAAAATAAATTCATAATATAATTTTAAGAATATGGTAATGGTAGAAAAATATTTATAAAATGAATCTTTAAGAAATTTATAATGTGGTTTTTAAGGTAAATTATTTCTTACCTTGAGTCTGACTCATCACATACATTCTTTATCATCATGAATAATAAAAATATATTAAATATTTACTTTATTAAGAACATTTTCTATTTAATTATTCCCTTTACTTAATATAACATCATGTTATATATAATTACTTATTCAATTAAATTCACATTGTATGTTTTTGATGATATTTGTCTCATATATCCCAAATGAATTTGGTAAGTTGACTTTGTTAAAAGTATTAATTATTCCATATTATATAGAGTAATAATTATTATATATTTATAATATTTATATATCAATTATACTTTGAAAAACATGAAATATGGTTACGAAAAATGAACTTCATTAGAATCATGGAGACAGTAGGTCGTATGTACATATGAGTAACATTTCCATTTTTCAATGATAATTAAAGAAATAATTAAAGTATTATTTTATATTTATTTAATGATTATTATATCAAAAGTATCAGAATGATTCTTTAAATATAGTTGTTAATATTTTCCAAGTGATTTCTTTATGAAAAATGAATCACTTTGGTCCATGGTGGTGGTATTCCACACGTATGCACTAATGACATTATCATTTTTCAATGATCTGATAAGTAAAATAATAGATGATATATTATATTTATTGAATTATAATTATTTAATTAATATCATATATATATAAATTAATCCCATTAATATAAATATTTTTGAGAGATGTTGATGGAAAATGTAAGACATCGCTTCGTGGAGGTGGTAGTCTATACGTACGAACAATTGATGTTTTCCCCATTTAATGGAATATGATATGAATATAGAGTATTAAATTAACATTATAATATCAAATTATATAATAAATTTATTTTATAATTTCATCATGTTTTAAGAATATTTGATGTATGAAGAAGAAAAAATAAATTTCAAATTCATAGTTAAGAATTATACCTCTTCTTTGAAAAACCTATTTAGATTTACACCAAAAGACTTCCTTTGATGGTTTTATAACAAAAAATGGTCTAGAACATGGGTATTAATGTTTGGGAGATAATTGGGTAGGTATTGGGTGAAATACAGTGCTCAAAAGTTATATGTAATATATGATAGGATGTTCACTTTTATATATGAGGGAAGGGGTACTCTTCGAGTTATATAATTTAAAAAATAATAAAAATTAATTTTCATTTAAAAAGGAACAAAATTGACATAACTATACTATAGTGTGATTATTAATCGAATTATTATTATTCAATACTAATTTTATATGTTTATGTGATGTTTTCACCATTATCTTTTGGTTTTAACCCTTGTTATCCATTTTACCGATTATCATGGTATCAATGTTTTTTTCTCTAAAGGATTTAATAATGTTTTTATAAAAGGATAATTTACCCCTAAATGGAACATAGTTTTTATTTTAAACCATATATATTTCAATTATCAGAAGACAAAATTTTTTTAAAATTAAAATCATTTAATAAAATTTTGTTTATTATAAAATATCATAAATGCTTTTTTTGGAACTATTAATTTAATTCGATTCTATTTACATAAAGATGGTAATTTAATCTAAATATAAATCATCCATGAATAAATAATATGTTATATTTATATTTAAAATTATTTTTACATTATGAATCATTAAAGAATTTACTTTTGGTGTTTATAAAATATTTACTTTATTTTTTAACTCCTTGCACAAACACCTATTGATGTTTTGTAAGAATTTAATATAATTATTTCATCACTAAAAATTTAAAAAAAATTATGTGATAAAAAAAAGTTAATTATTACTTTATATAAACATTTATATCTTAAATTAACTTTCTTTATTTCTATGAAAAAAATTAGATATATTAATGTTAAGAGAGTGGCATTTTGGAGTTTTCAGTTATTAAATTAAATAAATGTCATTATCAAGGTAAAATGGCACAAAAATTCCATATATTATAATTTTTGGTAGATATTGTCGAATATATTCCATCCAATGGAATAAATTCATGTTTTTGGTTGATTTTCAGACCTTATTTTTTGGTTTTAAACTTATTTTGGCCATTTTACCCTTACTATTGTGACAATATTGACCATAGTTGTTATTCATAATAACCAAAAATGAAATGAAAATATTTAAAAATATTTGAAAAATTTATTTATAAATTTTTAATATATTTTTCAAGATTCAATTTATAAAAATTAGTTAAATTAATTTAATATTACAATGAAAAATGCAATAAGAATATGTCTTTTTATATAAAATGATTTTTAAAACCCAAAAATGTATTATCCCTAAATCAGGTATAAATATTATTCTAATTAGATTATATATAACTAAATAATAATTATTTTATGTTGAGATAAAAGTCAATTAATAATGGTACTTTTAATTTACTTTATTTAATGAAAAGAAATAATAGTTTTTCAAAATTCGGTATTTTTTACTATTCTTAGAAAATCAATAATTTCCTAAAAATTCCAAAATTTTACCATAATATAATTTTAATAAAATTATTTAAAATATTAAGTTGAAATTTAATAATTAAAATTCTAAAATTTATAAATTAAATTTTTAAATAAACCTTTATATGAAAATGAGTTTAATAAGAATAAAACTATTTACTTTTTGATTGAAAAAAGTATTAATATTATTATAATGAAAATAAATATATAAAATATAATTAATTAATTAATAATAATAATGAATTAATTGATTTTTAAATTTACCTATGTTGTTACATAATTTTATAATAGAAGTCCTTTAAGTTTCAACTTTTTATAAGTGGAGAGTGGTAGTTTTGGATGTAACCCTTTCATTTTTAATAATTTAAGGCATTCTTCTTGGTTCAATAAAAAAATGAGATTAATTGGAGGTTAAAGTGGATGTTTCTATAAACTATCCTCAACTACTAATTTTAAATCAAATTTTTATCATTTTTTCCCTTTCCCCTATGTAACATACTTTTTTTCATTTTTACTTTTTACAGGGGTAACTATTTCTAACATTAGTAATTAATTATAATTACCAAAATAAAAATTGAAATTAATAAATAATTTAAACCTTATTAATTAAAATTATAAAATAATATAATCATATCAAATTTATAAAGGTTTAAAGAATTTATTTTATAATAAACACTCTTCATCGCATGAAAACTGTTTTTAGAAAAAAAAAAGTATTTTTTCAACTTTACATTTATATATAAGATAAAATTATCATTATTGCTGAATTTAATGAAATATATTGATTCGTTATAAATAAAATAAATTTTATGTTTCGTTTAAGGGAATCTGCAATTGAATATCAACTTGAAAAATACCCCATTTAAAAAAAAGATCATTTTTTTTATTAAACCAACATTTTAATTTAGTTGTAAAAATATAAGGAATAGTCTTCATAAGATCAAATAATATATTAAAATTATACATAATTTTATTCAATAAATAAATAATTTATTACTTAAAATGATCTTTAGTATTCTATTTTATGCTAATATAACAATAAAATTTAATTTACCATATTTTTTTTTAAAAACATGTTTTCCAACTAAAAACAACCTTTTCATAAAAAATTATAAACTTCATAATAAGTAAATTTGTATATAAAAAATTAAAAATAAGATTATTTTAAAAAAATTAATGTTTTCCAATTTTAAAATTTATCTTTTGAAATAAAATTGAAAATATATGGAAAATTATTATTAAGAGAACTTTTTCAATAATATAATATATTAATTGTTTATATTCATAACATTTAAGTTTTTAATTGTTTAAAATCTTAAATTTTATTATTATTGTGTTATTAATTTTTTTGTAATATATTATGGTTTATTTATGTTCGATGCAGTGTGTAATTCGATTTATCTAACATGTCATTAGTTCTATAAAGTCTATAGTATTGGGTCATTACAGATTTTCTCTCATTATGATAAATTCATCAATAAATATTCAAATAAAATATCATTTTTTCAAATATTACATTGTTTTTATTATTAGATAGTTGAGATACATTTAATAAATTATTTATTTACCCATGAATGAATTAAATATATATGATGAGAATATTTCCAAAAAGGTTCAACACCCTAATCATATTTACCCATTCTTTTCAATAGTTTTTTTTTTGAACATATGTCATGAGAATCCACTATCAAGTATCCAAGGATCTTCATATATCAATTCTTTATAAACTATAATAACCACATATTTTGGATCCTTTAAATTAATATTATCTTCAACAGATCATGTCACACACAAAACAGAACTAACAAGACACCCTAATAAAAAAAGAGACATATTAAAATTGTATTAATAATATAATAATTAGTAGATAAAAATATAATAATTAAGTAAAATATTAAAATATTATTATTTATCTTTAATATTTTAAACAATGCTTTTTTTTCAAATAACCTTTTATAAAAAAGGTATATTATATTACCTAAATAAATTAAATTAATCAAATTAAAAATTATATTTTAATAGGTTGTATTTATATTTTTTAAACTATCATTTCAATATTTAATTATTTATAAATATTATAAAATAATATTAATAACACCTAAAGTTTAAGATGTAATTTTTCAATTAAAACAGTTTTTCTTTATATTTTTTATTTTTTTCAATAAATAAATAAATAAATTTTATAATTTGAATTTGATAAAAACAAATTAATTTTTTTTATAATTTTAAATTTATCTTAGGATTTTTTAGGGTTTTTTTAAGATTAATTTTTAGGTGAATAGTGTATAATATAGTTATTACAAATAATATGACTTTTATGACATTTCTAGTATATAAGTTTGGATTATAAATTCATGAAAAATATTTATATAAGAAAATATGTATTTTACATGTAAATTTAAAATTTTATAAAAAATTGTTTAATTGAAAAACCCATATTTGATATTTTTAAATTCGAGTTATATTTTTCAAAAAAGTTATTTTCTATACATTATACATTTCGTATTTTAAAATTAATTTTTATAAAATTTAGATCATTAATATAATAAAATGGATTTAAAATTTTGAATCAGATGTTTCAAATTATTTAAAATGGAACATTTTATTTTCAATCATAATGGATAGTTTATTTAGGTAAAAACTAGTTATCATGATAAAAGAAAAAAATGGTAAAAGTAAACATCTAAGAGTAAATTAATTCATACATGTTTTAAAAAAGTTTAATAATGTGTTTTTGTGGTCTTTATTGACCTTATCACTTCTCTTGTCCACTATTTCTTAATTTTAGAGACACTTTTCTTGAAAGTTGATCCAAAATATTAAATAAAATTAGGTGTTTACAAAACTTACATCCCTTTTTACTTAAGTGGAACCCCTATCCTCATTAATCCTCATACAAAAACCCACTTATGATGGCCCAAAATATACCCAAACCTCTACCAAAAAATCATATCCTCCTTCAATATGTTTTTATCTTCTCAAAATACCATCCCTCAAAGGCTTAACCACATTTTCAAAAGAGATAATTAAAGAATTTAGGTGTGAATTTTTAACCACTTATTTCACATTTATATTTCTATAAGTGAACTTATTATATCTAAAATTGCATTTCACCGCCTTAAAATTATAACTTAACTGTAATTATTTTAATTTTATTCTATTATAATTATGGTAAACGTATTAATGGCCTTTTACTTTTCATTTAAGAAAAGTGAATCTAACATTTGTGTTTTATGTGGACTATCACCACTATGACACAACATGTTTCATCTTACATCACTACCATAAAAGGATATTTATAATGGTAAATTTAATATATAAGTATAACATTTAAGATATATTTTATATTTTTAAATGATAAATCATATTACTCTTTTCTCTAATATATGGAAAGTGAAATCAAAATCCTTGCACGCATGTAGACTCTTACCTCTATGAAATGATTGATATCATTTTTTCATCATTTGCATACATAGTTTTCCATGAAAATTGGTTTAATGGATAAATATTGTTTCTATAAAATTATTTTTTTTATTGAAATAAAAATTGGATAATCTATTATCGATATGATTAACAAACACTTGTGGTAAATCTACCATCCAAAAGAAAATTATAAAAGAAAAAAATGATTTTTTATTATATAACAACTTTATATAGGTTATATCGGGCTTATAAATCATTAAAATTATGATATATCACACTAATTAACAATAAAAAAGATCATTATTTTATGTTATGATGATATTGCAACTAAATCACTTCATTATCGTCTATTAATTATGGTATGTTCCTGTTAAGTTCATTTAACAACCTAGTTGATAAATGTTTTAAATATATATAATGTCCGAATATAAGAATTTAATTTCTAGTAGTATATTATATAAATAATTAATTGATGATATTTTTTATTATTTAATATTAAAATTTAAATTTTACTCATTATTTATGAAAACAACATTTGTTTTCTAAGAATCATCTAAATAAGCTCAAAGTTAACTTCATCATCAATGATCATAAGAAAAACGGTCATATAATGAAATTATAACTTTATAAAATATAATAATAAATTAATTCTATTACATTATATTTTAATTAAATATTGAACTTTTGTTGAAAAATAATGAGCAACAATGTTATAACAAAACTAATTCAAAATGATCATGATTACTCACAACTGATATTGAAAATAAATAATAACTAAGTAATATAAATATAGGGAATAATTGTAAACTATGTTTATAAATGGTTATATAAATTAATATGTTTATTAAATTTGTTATTAATATTTTTATGTAAGAAGGAATTCAATGTAAGGGTTTGTTTGTCTCATTTTAAAATCCATGAGACATGTCTGATATTATGCTCTATAATTTATTTTATATGGTGTATTCACAACCCTATTATTTTTAAGTATAATTAATATCCATCATTTCATGATACTTGAATTTAAATTTCATGGTGACCCTCTTATACTTATGTTACTATTACCATATGTGTTTTTGGAAATATAATTCTCATTCATTTAGTTATGATTGTTCTTCTGGAACTTATTTCATATATGATGGGTAAATTCTACCCTTTTATTTTACTATGTTATAATTTCACTTTTCTCTAGGGATTTAAATTTTTACCACATAACCCCTTTCTATATTTCTATTACTTTTTAAATTATGGAAACCGTAAGGGATTTGGTTAACTCAAGATTCTTTTCTTTGAATTTTAATGATATTACTCGATTTTCATTATTCTATGATTGATCTTATATTTTTCTAATTCATAATATATTTCCTCTTTTATATCAGGTTATATTTATTTTTTCAACTCAAACATGGTTTATATATGAATTTCATTCTCAGAAAAATTCATCATTTTCAAGAAGACAATATAATCTCCTTTAAATATAATTTTCCTCCATATTGATGTTAATTATTCGCAAAAATTATTTTTCATAATTTTTTTGAAACCCATATATGTATTTACCCATTTTACCTCTATATTTATTTTATCCTTTTTTAAAATGGATGTTTCCCCACCACTTTTATGATGTCAATTTTCAATGAAGTCATTTCAAAATATTCAAAACATTGTCCATTCTTTAAAAATAAAATGTTTTATCTTCCATTTGTCAATTTTTTTTAAGAAACATTACATCATTTTAGGGATCTATTATTCTTTTATTTTTATAAAGACTAAAATTTTAGATATTTTTTTTACAACATTTTTTAAGCCTTTATGTTTTTCCAAGTCTCCTTTTAAAAAATTATTTTTTATTTAATGGTTCTCTGAATTATTTTACATAAAATATTTAAAATATTGATATCATTTTCAAGGTTCCATTATTTAAAATTACTTTTAAAAGAAATGGTTTAAAAACATGTATATATATAACCTTTTAAAAAATGGGTTTTTAATGTGAACTATAACGTATTATTTAATGATACTGAAAAAAATATATTTTGGTTTAACTTCAACACTTTCTTCTAGATATGTCATTGTAGACCTCATAACGGTATATTCAGATAGTTTTTAGGGGAGTTTTGGGATTTTTGGTTGACCCATCGATGGTGTTCTAGGGGTTTTTTCATTGGTTTCCTTATTACTTTGGTTTCAATATCCCCAGTGTTAATGATTCAACTTCATCTTGGATTAAAAATTATTGTTACTAAATATGATGCTTCAGGTTCATAGTGGTGCTCAAAGATTGTGTTTTTCTGATTTATAAGATTTCACATTCATCCGGGTTTGCTTGGTGGTCTTTTGTTTTCTGATTTTGTTTTCTTTATTTTGGTTCCTGGAAATATTTTGATATGATAATGGCATGGTTGAATCTTTTCTCACATTTCTTCACTTGATCTCTTCTAAGTGACAACATAGTTTGAATCAGGGAATGTTTTTGTCTGTATATCTTCTTTCTTTTGGGTTATATTTGAGGGGGCATAGATAAAATGTTTTTAGAGGTGTTTAATTCTGGTTTCTAGTGGTTTTCCCATAGTTTAAGTGGTTGACGACAATAATTATTGAGAATGTTAGGGTGTAAGGCTCGAAGAACCAATCACCTTGTGCTTTGAGGCCTAAATAGGTAGTTTGTTTTTGTATGAAATATTAATTCAATGGAGTTTTCCGAATCACTTGTTGTAAGTTAACATTCATGTTTTACTTGTAGTATTTTTTTTGGTGTTTTGATTTTGGTATCTGGAAATGGTAATTGTGAGTTTTTGAAATTATCAAAAAATTGGGTTTGAATGGATTACTAAAAGTGGTTTATAAAATCTATCTAATGGTTTAAATTATATTTTCCACTTTATATTTAAAGTTCTAATTTCCATGGAAGTTATTTTTCATGAAACACCCACTAAATTTTCTTATGAAATAAATATTTAGTGTGATTTAATTTTTTTTCTCTATCGTATATATTCTTGAGGTCAATTTTGGTTATACCATCTAGAAATGTTGGGAAATGAATATTTTATTTCATGGGTTCTTTATGATGTGTTTAATGACTTTTTCAAATGTAACCAATTGTATAGATGATTTATAGGTGGGTTTCTATATCTCTATCCAATGCATTGGTAATGTTTATATCTCATGATATCAAAAAGTGTTCATGGGATAATTTATCTCAATCCAATGGGTATATGTGAGGATTTACCCCAAGCTAAAGGGTAAATGGGGGTTTTATCCTTAGATAAAGGGTATAAAAGAAAAAAAATTCAATAAAAATTGGTACACATGAGTTTTAATCCTATTAAATTTGTCCAATAACCTTCCCATTTAAATTCCCACAAATTATGTTAGTTATGAATCTAATAAATTTAATATTTTAAGTTAGCAAGTAATTTCCAAGATAAACTATGAAAAATGTATAAACTTTGATCAATCATTGTCATCTACCATTAGTTATAATTAGTTACCATTAGTTAAAGAAAGATATTTCTTCATGATCTCGGTAATTCAACAAGCTAGTGCTTGTCTAATGCTACTTATTCTGTATTTACTATCAGTTTATGCTTCTATCGAGTGGAGATATGACCACTAACAAATACATCTACTGCTAGCATCTATTAATACCACATGGTTCTATGACTAGTTCAATGGTTCAACCACTAGATGATGCTATCCTTATGTAGAGATACCTCTAATGAAAATATACCATGGTTGTTAAGAATATATACCTCTAATAATTACATCCACTAAGAGTATCCATCATCACATAGTGCTACAATTCAGTTAAGATACCTCTATTTAAGCTACTACTATTGAATCTACCTCCAATGAAGCTGCAGAAAGAGATGTTACCTCTATTGAAGCTGCCACTAGTAAAACTAACACCAATTAAACTATTTCTATAGAGGGAACCATGTGAATTAAATAATGATTATTCTTAACAAACTCCATTTCTATCTTAAAGAAAAATATAGACCTCCCAGATTTGGTTCTCTGTACAAGGATTCTTATTATTTTCTTATTATCCGATAATAGATAATTAGATATTGGCGCAATAAATTCAGAATATTCTTCATTATGTGCTTATAGAACATGAATGAGTATATAAATATAGACTCTCACACATTGAAATAAAAAAGTATCATTAATACATGTGTTTATGGAAAAACCTAGACAATTTAATAATGAAGAAAGAATTATTTTAACGACATCTATGACACTGTTTTTTCCATTTTTTGTGAAACTTATTCGAGCTCATTTTAAAGAAATGTTCTAGGAATCATGAACAGGTGAATCTATTTTGGTTGAGCACTAAATTTTATCGTATTATTTACATTCAACTCATGTTTTTGAATTACTCTGTATATCTACAAAGTGTGGTTTCATTCACTAAATTAGGGACTTCTTGAGACTCCCTCTAATTTATTTTCATGTTTTCCCATGAACAAATATAGAATAGGTTGTGTGGGACCTATAATATTTTTATACCACATATAAAAATGTAATAGGATTTATTCCTGGATAGCCATGAGTACTATTTTTTCTAAAACCAGATCTAGGTTTTAGATCATTTTATCTTATAATAAACTATTTACTGGTGGGTGATATCCATGTGTAGGGGATTAATTATCATCTTTAGACTAAACCCCTTGTTTATTTCCTTTATTCCTTATTTTCTATGAATTATTAGTTTATTTATCTATTTTAAATCAAACCAGTTTCTATTTTCTAAATTATTAAACAAAATATTACTCTGATGATTAACTTAAATTAGTGTTTTTTATACAGTGTTTTGAACGAGTAAATTAGTTTCAAAATTTAAAATATTTTAACTGAGTTATTATTGGGATTTTGTGAATATTTTATAAAGATAATAGTACATAATTATACTATTTTTGTTAACTGAGTGTTTTATCAAATTGGGGTTCATAATTTTAAAATTTTATTAAAAAAATTATTAGAAACTCAATTTACCCCCTATAGATTAGTCCATTTGGTACTAGATATGTTTCAAAAAAATATTATGACATAGTTTTACATAAATCAATATATTTATGGATAAAACAAATATTTAAGGTAATTCCACTAATCACCTTCATAATTTTAATGGAACTAACTATTCTCAAGGAAATTTTAAAATTAAAATTCATAAAGACAAATTTGTGTTCGATATTTGGGCTTTTACTGAGGATAAATATGAGATACCTAAAGCTCCAATAAAATATTATTTTCATTCCACTATTGATACCTATAATTGTAAATATAAAGCTATGAATTATTTTTACTGTAAAATATGTGAGGATTAATTTAACTGAATATCTTCATATACTACTATTTATTAAATTTTGGATACTCTTGATATATCACATGATGGAACATATAAGGTTTAATAAATTAATATAAATACATATACTATTAAATATGATAATTTTATGATGAAACATGATTAATCAATTTCTAATATGTATCTCAAGTTCAATGAAATAGTCAACACAATACACACACTAGGAAACAAACTGTTGATAAAAATAATGTAATGTGACTTATTTTATGCTTGATATATAGATGGAGAGGAACCTTTTATTCTATTAGAGAATCATGAAACATCAGTAAATTTCTAATTAAGGAAATAATTTTAAAGATCAAGATATCTGAGTATTAATTTCAAGTTATCAAAGAATATATAGATAAACCTAAGAGAAAATTTATGACCTTCAAAATGATTGACTCAAAACTAAAAGAGAAGATTAATGTTGAGAGGTTAAGTTAATATTAATCACCATATCATAATGATAAAAAATGGATAAATTATCCATATGTTTCAAGATATTCTACAAGAAGAATAAATTATTTAAGAAATTTAATTATAGTTGGAATTATGAAAATAAGAGAAATTGGAGAAAACTGAACAAAAGGATGATTCTACAAAAAAACAATATCATACTTTGAGTGTTAGAGGAAAGGAAAACTCAAACAAAAATGTCCTCAGTTTAAATACAAGATAATGTATGTGGAAAAATACAAGAGATATATAAATTCTAGGAAATATAGATGGAGTACCTCTAAGGACAGTTTAAGTTATTCCAATTTTAGAAGATAAGGTAGAAATGATATATCCAAAACGTGTTTCATGACAAACACATTTTAAGTAACAAATAATTTTCTTAAATCGCTTTTACATACTTCAATTCATTCTAAAATTGAAAAATTTAAGAAAATATGAATAGTGATGATCTGTTTTATTAATTTTATATGCTAGAAGAACTATTTAATGAATTCAATGATAAATATAAGTGTATAAAGATGTAGATTGCTATGTCTACTCACTTTAAAACTGACTTTATTGTAAAAAAGGATAAGAATGATAAACCGATAAAATAATATATTGTAGTAAAATTGTATAATGATGAATTAAATAAATATTTGAGGATATTAACTACTGGAAGGAAAAATTAAACCCATATTACTTAAAAACAAACTACACTTAAGTACACTACTAGAATTGGTAATCAACATGGATAGAGAAGGATTTATAAAAATAAATTTTTTCTCGATTTCAATTTCAAATAATTATTTAAATACTTATTACTCTTATGAACTGAATAATGTTTTTATTAATAAAATTATAACTTGTTATTGGAAACCATTAAAACAATTATGGATTTTTAAGTCTCTTATTACTTACATCTCTGGACCCAATTAAATAATCATACCAAAATAATTTTTTGTTTAAATATATTTTCAAGAATCCTTCCTAAAGATTTATAGTAATAATTTATGGTATTTGGATATTGATATTCTACAAATAATATTAGGGAATACTTGATATTCAATAACTTAATCAAATTTTATGGTGGACAGGTCACTTTTGGGGACAATGGAAAATGAAATATAATTGGACTCTGTCAAATTATGTACTCTAGTAGAGTTTTAATTTCTAAATTATTATTTGTAGGTGGATTAAAATATAATCTACTTAGTATTTAATAGTTTTATGATGAGGGTAACCATTTCATGTTTTAAAATAATGCATGAAAAATTTATTATTTGATGAATATTTTGGTTTGAATTTGGTATAGGAGACTATGAAATTTCAATATACAATCACTTATAAATATAACTAAAAATTTATTATTAAAGGATATACCTAAAATAGAATTCCCAATAGAAAATTTATGCAATGCCTATGAAATGAAAACTAGTAAAAATATCTATCAAAACAAAGAAACAATTATCAACCTCTTAACCTTTATAGTTAGTTTACCTAGACTTATTTGGACCTTATAGTTTAGTAGGAAAACATTTTTCCTAAGTTATATAGGATAATTATTCAAGATATACATGGATGTTTTTCCTTGTTCATAAAATTAAATATCATTACTATGTTTCCAAAAATACTAGATCTATAGATAATCATAGTGGACATAGAATTAAGACATTTAGAAGTGATTGTGGTTCTATGTTTGTAAATAAATAGTTTGGATCACTATCATCACATATAGGGACCCAATTTTTACCTTTTAAGACATTGAAATATATTAAAAAAATACCTTTGAAGCCAAAAAATGAGATAGAAAGATATTCGGAGGGCCTATCTTCCCAAAAATTATATTTTAGAAAAATTAAATTTATTAATATCACGTGCACATATATTTCCTAATTTGTTTTGAATAAACTCCAAATAGAGCCTCAAATAGGAAATCTAAGACCATGGTTGAGTTTGGAATATGGGGTTTATCTTATGAATGACCTAATGTTGGTCCGTGTTAAACCTTTGGTTAATGTAGTCATTTGAAGTTCTATAAAATAAAATAAAAAAATTAAATAATTTATTTTATTAATAAATTCCAAGATTAACTAATTTAGTCTATTTAAATGTTGTTATAGAGTCTTACTAAGGTCATATGAAGAACCCTCAGAGATATTAGAGGAGGAGATTCATTTTTCTTCATTGAAAGATTTCATTAGAAGATGTTGAGAGATTAAATTAAGGTGGATCATCAGGAAGTAAATGAAATGATATCCCAACATCATTGACGACCATGTTCTTTACCAGGGATCGGTCCATAATTGAGGTAGCACTCGTCAATTGTAGTTTTTATCCTTGATTAAAAAATTGAACATAGATATATATTTACCTTATTTTGACCTATGTTTTCATACCCTTCACATGAGCATGTTTTTGAAAAAACATTGTTTTATTCAACTTATTCTTTTGTGAAAAGTTCTTACCGATATTTCCTTGATTTTCAATCATAGGACATGAATGATTGGATAATAATTTTTATCACCCATTTTTATTGTTCTATTCTCCCTTTGTTCTTCGTGTTCTTCACTATTATCCCATGAAGTCAGGATCTGAAATTTTCGAGCTGGGTTCGAGAGAAATTGAACCAAAAAATTCATAGCAGATGTATGAATGATGAATAAGATGGAGATTTTCGAAAATATTGTTAATTTTTTGGGACTTAGGTGATTATTTATGTTGATTTGGGATCCGGTATGATGGTGAGTGATTGGTAGTGCACGGTACATGCGATGAACCACTGTAAGTGATCGAAATTCGTTAATCATCTGCTTTATGTAGGGAATCTATAGTCAAATGAGAACCCCATTGATGTTAGATGATCAACAAGCACGATTAATGGATATGAGGATAGATATGGTGAATTCATGAAGATTCCAAATTTTCTGTGGAAAATTTAATTACACTGTTTGTAGTATAAGAGAAAAATCTATGTTTCCCCACCCATATATGGAGGCTAGGGTTTTGGGGATGATTATATTCACACACCATGTGGGTGGTCCCATATGTTGTTTGATCCTTCTTAGGAATCCATTTATGTGCCAGATAATAGAAACCTTGGAACCTTTGTAGAAGGACACGATGTGTACTCTTGGAGTACACAGGCATGGGTCGGATCCTAGGTATGTCTAGGTACACATGCATGGATAAGAGGACACAAGTAGGACCTGATTGGTTGAGGCACATTTTTTTTTGATCCAAAAACGTTGTGTACAATGATATGTATTCCAATCCATGTCCATTGAAGAACATGACCAAGCAGAGAGGTCAGGTCACATGCCATTTGGACCCCCTTACACATTAGGTATTCCCTCCTTTGACTTCTTCCGCTAATGTCATTTTTTTTGGAATATGATTTTGTCAGATTATTAAAATATCATGAGAATTAATATTCTTATAATATAGTGGAATCCTTTATTTTGGAAAATGAAATATGATGTGAGATGTTCGGAGCATGAAACTTCTTTAGGCGATTCTTGAAAATGGTAGTGATCTAGGCAGGGTCCCTAGAGAGATTTTGGGGTCCATACTACCCTTTCCAAATTGGGTAAAGTTTCCCCAAACTATCATAGATACTTTGGGGTCAGTATTAACATATCTTACCCAGTATAATGAACCAACCTAGGTCAACTAGACAAGTCACTCCAACGGTCCATTAATTTAATATGGGTAAAAATCTATAACAAAAACTAGTCTTGAAAATAAAAAATATATATAAAACCATATTATTGAGTGTAAATAGACAAGTTACCATAATAAAAAACAATCTAAGACAAAAATAGGCTAAACCATAAAGTATATCAAAACCACACATGACCAACAGTCACCTCTTGGACAAACTGAACCAAATGCAGCAGCAACATGAGAAGCTATACAACTACAATATGGTCTTCCCTATGCATAATAGTACAATAAAACATATAAAAATATAAAAAGAAACAAGTAGACTAGGATCCAAATATTAGTAGGATACCAAAACGGTTTCTATACAAGGTCTAATATCAAGAATGTAATAATTATAGCTTTTAAAACAAAATGTTTCTTTAATAAATTTTTGTAATTACAAACCATTATAAATAATTTTCTCTTTTTCTCCTTTGGTTTTCATTAAATCCTTTCATATTTTCAAACCAAAAATATGAAAAGTATAAGTGATAAAAATAAGAAATCATATCCATTCATCAAAAGGTAAATAGTTAAACACATATCCATGATAAAATTTATCATGTGAAGTTGTGTGATATAACCTCATATAAAATCTTTTGAGAAACAATCCATGATAAAAAATCCAAGTGATAAATAACTATAAATTACAATGAACCTCCTATATTGGGCTCCAGCCTATGGTAAAATATGTACTAGACACTCACAAGCCTAAACATCCATACGTTCGATCCAACAGATATCAAGTTTTTTTCATTTTATTTCATAAAAGGATACCTCCATGTGGTACAACACACACTAAGGATACATGTTTCTCTTTTCGAATATACCCAAGGTTCATAATGTTCAATTTTAAAATAATATTTCAAAACCATACTCACAATTTTAAAAATCATTTTCAAATCCAGATGAAAATGCATAGGATTTTGAAAACTCATATCCAAATCAATCAAATCTGTTTTCAAAGGAGAATACTTTTTGAAAAGATTTTCCATTAAAATAATTTATTTAAAACCATTTATCACTTCAAATAAAGAAAAAACCTAAAATAAATTTTCCAATAACTATATATATTTTATCAAATTAACCCATTTTTTATAAAATATTATCTCAACAATGTAGAAACCTATCTTCTTTTGAAAAATTTGACCAAAAAATAAGAGAATAGACTCTAAAAGATAATGAATAAAAAGAAACATAAAAAAATTGGTTGAAAACACTATCTAATCACAAATATATATCAAAACCACATCCACAACCAAAACCAAAGAAGAACCCTAAACACTACATACCTAGAGAGAAGAAATCCAACTAAAATGGTCATCAATCATCGAACCGAGAAATACGAATGAGAGGGAGTCCCCCAATATTTCCTAGTAAGATCCAATAGGTTGAGTTAAAGGATGTATGTATGAATGAAATAATAATTTCATTTGAACCTATTGATTAAAACCAACCCTCAAGAATTTATATGGTGTTTAATTAAATTATACATTGTGTAATCCTTGAGTCTCATATACGTCGAAAGAAACCATCAATTTTGATTAAAAATATAATATTTTTTAGTACATAAAGTGTTAAATTTACATGATTTATAAAACTCCCACTCAAGTTATCTAGTTTATAGATTTTTTCTAATGGACCTTACACTGTATGTAATCCTTTTACACATTATATAATTGCATAGTGAACTGAAGAAAATCTAGGTTATTTTATATTAAAAATTATATGAAATACCTAACCTAAACATTACAAGGTATCCTCCAAAGTAATTATTGTCATTAATTAAAAAAAATGAAAACAAAAATAAAGGTTAAAACATACCTGATAGAAATGTAATGGGGAATTACAGTCTCCCTAATATAAATGGTTTTTACACCAAAAAATCACTCAAGAGACTAGATCCAAAAACAAGAGAAAGTTACTTCTACCACATAAACAACTCTCACACCCATGTATTGTGCCTATGATTTCTTCACTTACACAATACCTGAACTAGGGGGTTGTTTTATAATGCAGTACCTTATCTTAGTGATCCACAATCTAAACTGGATACTCAACCAAAGTGGTATTGGGATCAAGATAAATATCCTCCCATATAATCACATAGGAAAGATCTAGTATATACCTCCTCAACTAAGAAATTTAAAACACAAAATGCAAAATTATAAATCTAGATATTAAGTAAAAAATACATGACTACATCCTCGATCATCCATATATCACAAAGGGGCCCACAAACATTAGTTCCAACTTACCCTATATACCTGATATATGATGTCCCAAGCAAGGTGAAACCCTGAGAAATACCTAATCACCAATATCAAACTCTAATAGCCAACAGTAAAAATTCATATAAGATTTATAAATACATTGATCCTTGATCAAATTCCTAAATATCAACTACACCATCTTCATTGTATCCTAAAAAATACTTGGACCAACCAAGGACCACTCTCCCAACTCTTCCCATCCAAAATGTGATATACATGGATTCTTATAACAATCCTTATAGAACCCTGTCTTTATCAAATACTAATTTTTTCTATAGGAAAGCCCCAAAAAATGGAAGTTATATCCCCAATATCCTCTAAAATCAATCACAAAATCCCCGATCATATTCTCTTGAGCCTAGATAGCTTTCTCTATTTTTCCATCCATCTATGGATAATATGATATGCCTAATTTAATCTAATAAACCATCACCTCTTAATGTAATATCCAAAACATGGATGTGAACCATATATCCCTATTTAAAAAAAACTATATAGGGAACCCTATGATGTCTCACAATCACTCGGATATACAAGTCCCCAAGTTGTTCCACTTTTTTCGCCTTAGGAATAGGTTGTAAATGAACTGATTTTTTGATTCGATTAATGATCACCCAAATAAAATCCATCCCATTAGGATAATGTTGAATAAATTATGAAATCTACCGAAATATATTCGTACTTTCATAATGGAATGGGTCAATGAAAAAACAACCCTACAGGTCTCTGGTGCTTCACCTTAGTTCCTTAAAAAGTAAGGAACCATGAGAAACACTATTATTGACCACATCATCCCTTACCACCAATACTAAAGCCTCATGTTGTGGTAAATCTTGCTAGCCCTTGGGTACATGGACTAATAAGAGTGGTTATCATTATCCAATACCTCTTATTTAAAGAAAAATAGAACAACCAAACTATTACAGAATCACAAAGCACCACTAAGTGATTGAGACCGCTCGCCCAAGGACTCCCCACCATAAATGATTTCTCTAAATTGTTGGAAATCAATTCTTATCACATTATCTATCCAAAATTACTCATCAAAATATTATTTTTATTTCATCAAAGTCAATAAAATCTTTCCACTAGCCTCTTCCACTTCTAAGATCATCACAGTAAAAAAATCATTAGAGACCACTACTCAATTAATTCCTTCATGGATTGTGTCAATGATTTTATACTCAGTGCATTATAAACCACATTTCCTTTCTTATGTGCGTAAGAAATATGAAAATAAAAAGTTTTAAGAAACACCAGTCAGTGTATCAATCAAAACATTAGATCCCACTAAGTAAAAATATATTTCATTATCTTATGATTAGCATATATCATATACCAATCACCAAATAGATAGTGATTCCATGTTTTGATTTCATGAATAATAGCTTCCAACTCAAGATCATGGGTAGGGTATTTCTTCTCATGATGGAATAATTTGTGAGATCCATAATCAATAACTGGTTTCTGCTATATCAACATACATCTCTAACCCATACGAAAAGCATTACAAAAAAACAACATAACCTGGACCTAGTCCCAAAAGAATCAAAATTGGTACTAATGTCAACCTCACCTTTATATCCTCAAAATATCACTGACACTTTTCATTTCATTCAAACATTACACCCTTATAGGTTAAATATTTAATTGCAGAAATGATCTTAGATGTTTCTTGAGTAAAATGTTGATAGTAACTAGACAAACCCAAGAATATCTGGATCTCAAACACGTTTTTGGGATTCCCCATAGACATAAATTCATATAAATTTTCAAGATCTACTAATATTCCCCTCTCATATATCACATGACCTATAAACATCACTTCTTGAATTCAAAACTCACACTTTGATAGCTTACCATACAGATGATGTTATTTTAATTTTTGAAGAATAGTATCCAAATGGTCTATATACTTCTCCTCTAACTTGGATTACTCCAAAATATCATCCATAGACACAAGAAAAAAAATATTCAATGATTTGATGAACTATATTGTTCATAAAATCCATACCAACCACAAGATCATTAGTGAGACCGAATGGAATAAAAAGTTACTTGAAATGCCTATATAGACTCCTACATGTCATGTTAAGTATATCCTCTTCTCTTGATATCAAATGGTGATACCCAAACCCTGGATAAATTTTTTAAAACCAACATTCCATCTCTAATCTAATCAAAGGAATCATCAATCCTTTGAAAAGGATATTTGTTCTTAATGGTCATTTGATTCATCTTTTGATAATCTATACAAACTATAAGGCTCTGATGTACCATCATATAAAATAGTATAGGAGAACCCCATTGTGACACGTTATGATGAATAAATCATTTAGCCTCTAGGTCCTCAAGATGGGCATTAAGTTCCAATAACTCATTAGGTGTCATATGATAAGATGGTAAAGAAACAGACATTGTACTAGGGAGGAGGTCAATAGTAAACTAAAACATTCTCTATAGTGTAAAATGAAATAAATAATTTGGAAATACCTTATGGTACTCACACACAACTAAAAAATGTAGACCTCCTAGGAACGAGTCAACTACATCAAAAAATATCTCGGACAACTGGTAGGATATCACCTTAGTATATGGAAAAAATTGTCCTACCCTTCCCATTATAGGGTCCCACTCACCCTAGAAAACATGTGTGACCACATCAAAACATAAGAACTAAACATGATGATGATATTAGTATCTCTGGGCCTTAACATTAATCATTCAATCTAGGTTGTAAATCAAGTAAAATATTTCTAGATCAAGTAGTAATAAGTCCCGCTCTACCTCAATGTTGGCTATCATCAAATGATATGTGGGATATCTGAGACCTTGTTCAGACCTCGTTCCCAAAGGCATGGAAAGGTCCAAAAATAATTTCATATGTTTTAAATAGAATCCTAAAACATAAACTAACATTTATGACAAAAAATATTGAGTATTACCTGTATAAAAAATCTATAATCATATAAAATGAGATAAAACTGCACCTCTATTAGTAGTTAGCCCTACATTAGATTCTTATGGAACATACTCCACTACATAAAGTCATCAGTCTTATCCACATGAAAATCTCCCTTGGATGGAGGATTAGTCCCACCACCCTTGGAAGAATCTTCATGAACTTATGAACCCTTGGTGGGAGTGGATGATTCCCAACTACCCAAAGATATCTTTTAACAAAAGCACTATAAAAGTCCAGATCATCCACAAAGATGACAGGAATTATGAGATTTAACATAGTTAGGCAAGGTAGGACCTCCCTTCTAATCTATAAAAAGACAACCTACTACAACACTTTCATCGACCTAAAGAATTGTCTTATGGATAACTATCTACTCTTATGATTCCTTTTCTAGACAAAACATACACCATGGATAACTACTGAACAAACTGAATCTCCTCCCAAACATGTCATCTCAAATATTTTTGCCTCAAATAAATCTTCCTTTTAAGATACCTTTAAAAAAATTTAGAGGCACATGAGTATCAATATATACAAAATATTAGGCCTTATTCTTTACTTAAAATGCTAGTCCTTTGGGTACTCATTAGTGAAAAGATCTTGTTCCAGATTCAATAACTCAACAAAATGGGTATAATAATACAAAGTAGTATGCCCCCTCCTCTAAGGTCAAGAACTCATGGGTCATTTCCACACAAAATGTATCAAGATAAATATTTTTTTAACTATTTTCTTTAAGGAATACCAATCAAGATCCTCATTCAATATAGCTTTCACAATAGAGTCCCGGATTATCCATCCCAATCCCTCAAGCATATACAAAGTAGAACCCAACTTCGAGTCGTTATGAGTCTTCAATAAGGTTAAGATCCTATTTATCAGCAGAATCCTATCCTGGGATTTCTAGGTTCCTTTGTCAACATGAAATATGGGTGGATTCTTCTTAGTAAATTTTTAACCATGATCCACTATGCTTCTTGGATTATCGATACCCACTTGACCTAGTTCTGAATAGTTTGGATAATGTATTATAAAAAAGTAGGGTCCATTGGAGGATTCACTTATGTAACATGTCTAATAGATTCCTCTCATGAATTTGGAAGATACATTCTTTGTGTAATTTTATATCAAAAGATAATAACTAATCATTAATGAAAAAATTCAAAAATAATAATACCATCTTCTGGTATTGATAAAAAAAATATTTAATACATTATGAATTTGAAGGAAACACAAATAAACCATACATAAAAAGTTATAGTTAAATTTAAATAAACTTCCCATACAATCAATTCAAATGACCTCAAAATCCCGTTCTCAAACATGTAAAGGTCCCTGACCACCCATGGTAACTCATCTATAGTCACATAAGTAAGATAGCCAGTAACATTTTCCACACCTACTATCCAAATTTAGATGGTTCTAACTCCGATCTACCCAAGACATAGAACCAAAATCATATAGTTCTTACACACATTCCATTGATCATCCCTTTAATAACAAATTATAATGAACCAACCTAGGTCAACTAGACATGTCACTTAAATTGGAATGTCACATAATATAGGTAAAATGGGATAACTAAAACTATTTTTGAATATATAAAATATATTATATAGAAATAGAGTACAAAGAGAAAACAGAAAAGGTGCCACTAAGAAATACAATACAATCCAAAAATAGGCTAAAGTAGAATGTATATCAAAACCCCATATTCCCAAAAATCACCTCCATACCAAACTGAACTAAAAGCATCCACAACAGGGGAATCCAACATACTACAAGATGCTCTTCCATTTACATGAATCCTACAATAAAACATCAAAAAAAATCTAAAGGCTTAAATAGGGTGACATCCAAATCCTAGTAAGATACCACCACAATTTATATACAATATCTAATATCAATAAAGTAACAATTCTTGATTTTAAAAAAAGAATAGTTTTACAATGATTTTTCATAAGTCAATCCCATTTATAATTCATTTCCCCTTTTTTCCTTTTCTTTTCATAAAATCATTTTATATTCTCAAAACAAATGACAGGTATAAGTGATAAAAATATGAAATCATATCCATTCATCAAGAGGCAAATAGGCAAAAAGATATCCCTAAAACAATCTATTATGTGAATCTTTGTCACACAACCTCGTATAAAAATCAATGAGAAATAATCCATGATAAAGATAGTCATGTAATAAATAACCACAAATAAAAATGAAACTAATATATTAGGATCTATCCTATGGAAAATTATGTATTAGGCACTCACAATCCTATATAGGCATAGGATGGATCTAATAAATATCGATTCATTCTAGTTTATATCACTAAAGGTTACCTCCTAGTGGTGAAACACACACTAAGGATACTTGTATCTCTTTCCTAGAACACCCAATGTTCCCAATGTGTAATTTTCTAATACATTCTCAAAACCAAGTTCAAAATTTTATAAAATTTCTTTTAATCCAATCAAGTCTTCTTTAAAGATTGAAAAACCTTTTCCAAATCAAGAAAAATTATTTTCAAAGAACACTGCATTTTTTAAATCATTTTACTTTCCATGAAATCATTTGAAAACGTTTATCACTTCCAATGAATGGAAAAACCAATTTAATTTATAAATAATGACATGAAATTCATCAAATTAACCTATTGTATAGAAAAAACCATCCTCAATATGGTAGAAACCGAGCTGATTTCAGCAAAAGTGACTGGAAACCAAGAGAACGGCCTATGAAAGAAAAGGTGTGCCAAGAAACTGAAAGGTATTGATATATAAACTATTTGATGAAAAATATGTATCAAAACGACATCCAAAACAGAACACAAAGAATAACCAGAAGAATTTTATACCCAGATAAAAGCAATCTAACCAAAACAATGATCAATCACATAACAGAGAAATATGGATATAAGAGAGTCACCAAATATCACCTAGGAAGAGGCTATAGGTCAATAGAAAGGAATACCATATGAATTAAATAGTAATTTGATTCTAACTACTTGGTTAAAACTAACCTTGAGAATTTAAATGACACGTAATCCAATTACATTTCGTGTAATCCTCGAGTCCCACATAAGCTAAAAACCACATCACTTTTTATAAAAAAACAAGATATTTTTCATTACATAATGTGTACCCTTTATAGGTAATGTGGAATTATCATGAGTTGCATCCAGTTCATGGTTTCTATCTGGCATCCATTACACATCATTTACTTCCTTTTACATGTTGTGTGATTTCCCAATAAACTGCAAAAACTCTAGGTTTTTCATGCTGAGAATTCCAACAAAAACTGTAGGTTTTTCATGGGGATAGGTGCACTATATACATATTTTTACCCCCCGTATTCAAGATATGGTAGGGTGTTGAGCCTCTATGGGAGTTGTGTCTCCCTCAAATTTGGCATGTAGTTGTGAGGAGAAGGAATCTCGACACATATTCTAGTGAGGTTTCATTTGATATTGGGCATCAGTGATGGACTTTTGGAGCTGTTGGATTACTCATCAACTTTGGCTAGGAAAAGAGATGAAGATCATATTTCTCCATCAACTAGGTTCCATTTTGAGAATATATATTTGTGTATATGATGGTATTCATTTCCCACTTTTTTTTGTTTGAGATTACTATTATTTCATCTCTCTATCAATACCTCCCAGTTTATAAGGAATCCTACTGGGTATGTATATACTCACCCCTACATGAGATTTTCCCACATGTGTCATACCTTTTGAAAATGATAGATAGATCGGTAGTGATTATGGTGAACCATAGTGATACTTGGGTTCATTGACCATGTATGGTGGTCAGTCTTATAGTTCAGGAGTTGGGATCTCTCAACTTTATTAATTTCTGGTTGTTTTCAAGTTGGGATTTTATTTCTGGGTGGGTGTGTATTATTTCCCTTTATAAATTGTTTGCATTATTTTTTACTCTAATTTAGTCCCTATAATTTATTTCATGCATGGTTTATCTATATATGTTATTTTATTTACTTTATATTCCAATACACTATTGCATGGAGATGGTTGGGTGTCTGCGTATATGTATAGTAGGCAATGGACTCCCATTATAGTTATGCCTTATTAGTGCTTATTTACAGCCTCTAGCCTATTGGAGGTGGTCATGGGGTTGTGAATATTTGTCCTTCCAGAGGATAGGAGTACATTGTGTTGGTTTTTATAGAGTGGTATTAGAGGTGGTTCATCCTAGGGGTGGTATTTAGATTTTCCCCTTTTTTAGGATTGGTTGGGAACTTATAGAAATAGTTTCAAAGAGTTTTGTGTGTGGATTTCAGGTAAGGGAACCCATTGTTGGTGCAGAGGCTAATGTATCCATACATTAGGACTCATACTACCTTCTTGTTAACTCGGCATACCGAGAAATTGTTTTCAGGGAACATTGGTACACGCATCATATAGGATTGAGTTATTTTATTATCCTTCTTGATTAAAATCACCATATATATATATATATTCATATGAACGTGGTATGTCGTGATTCCTTTTAGGATTACACCACAATGATAGCCAATCGGGTTACCGATTTAGGATCATGATGAATATCCGATGAGTGATGAGGCCTTGGTTTAGGGGTCATCCTAGGAGGTGTTTCCTCTAAGTGGTCATGGTATAGAACCCTCACCTATCGAGTGATAGTTAATACTGATAGTTTAGTATGAGGATTAATGTATGATTAATAGACTCCATGAGTTCCATTGATAGAGGTCATTGGGGTTCCATTGAAATCAAAATTCCTAGAAAGCTGAGAATTATCTTGAGTCGGTGGTTCAATTCTTCAAGCTAGTTTGGACACTAATATATCAGATGGTTTCATTTGTAGCCATATTTTTTCATAAAGAAGCTCGTTGATGGTAGTGTTTAGTAACACATACCCATGATGAGGTGAATCTCTTATGGTTCAACTTATAACAGATATTTTATGAGGAGTATTACACTTTATGCTTTCACTCAACTCGGATCTAGGAGATTCTTAAGCTACCACATGATCATATTAATGTGGATGAGTACACTATAAGGTTTAGTAAACTTACGTAGTGCTCCTTTGATATGGTAGGAGATATCTTCTTCCAAGTGAGGAAGTTCAATATGGGTCTCTGTAGATACATTCAATCTATTGTGGTTTCCTTATCCCTAATCACTTATGTTGGAGTGCTAGAGAGGGATCTGGTGACGATGAGTTTCCTAGAAGAGGGGTATCAGGTGGTTAGATCTAGAAGTGGGAAACATTCGATTCTATCATCTATAGTTAGAAGTAGGTATCCGACATCAATCTCCCATAGGAGGAAGAATTCTCATTATCAAACTCATATGTAAGGATCTATAGCCCAGGGATCGTGCAAAGGATTCAGTCATCCTGGAGTGGGGTGATGTTATGATTTTAATAGTTTATGTCACTTATCTTGTGATTACATGACCCTTTATTTAGATCAGAATAGGTGGATTGTGGATAGACCTCCACAGAAGATGTATAAACATGTTCAGGTCCCTCCTAGGCATGTTCAGATCAACCTTTAGGGAGGTAGTGCTAGAATAGGAGTGGGAGTAGATCCAAAGGGTTGAGTAGTTAGTGTCAAATGATATTACGAGCTCATATAACCACCACCTCTATGTGGCCCATGTCAAGCTTATAGAGCTAGAACTCAAGGTCATGGACATTTTAAATCCGCAGAGGTCTATACCTTGGCTACACATGATATGATACGAGGTATGAAGTGTGTTTTTTATACTCTTTACTTAGTACTAGTAGACACAAGTGAAACTCATTCCTTCATATCTTTATTCCTCATGTGAGAGATAAAGCTTCTAGTTGATTCTTTATCCCAAAATCTATTTCTAGAAGTTCCTATAGGGGTGATTATTTTATATCACATATCTTCTAGAAATGTGAGTTTTCACTTGGTGGAGAGAGTTTCACATGGGACATCATTGTTGTCATGATGAAACCTTATGATTTCGTCTTGGGTATGGTCTGTTTTTCTATGATATGAGCCCAAATAGAATGGAATTATAGGGATGAAAATGGATTTGAAATAATTATATGAGATCCTCTATTTTGGGTGAGATATATTTCATGGCTGTTAGAGTGCGCCAGTCATATAGGAGGTTGTATCCCATCACCCATTACGTGGAAATTTTATCCCTTGGCATAGTGAGATCTTTCAGAATGTGGATTCCTTCGATAGTAAAGGAATTTATGGATGTATTACTTGATTATTTTTTGCATCTACCTATATAGTGGTAGATGTAATTATGCATTGAATTTCATCTTGGTACCATACTGTTATCTTTAACATCATATTAGACGTCCTCTACTGAGTTCTAGGAGCCGAGGGTGTAGTTTGAGGACCTTTAAGAGAAGGGTTTTATCATACCTAGTGTGTCCCTCAAGGAATCTCAAGATTTATTCATGAAAAATTCATATGGTAATATTTGTTATTGATTATCATCACCTAAACTAGGTAATGATAATGAAAAATTACCCCTTTTTGAGGACTGGAGGCCTCTTTGACCTGTTGTGAGGCATGAGATAGTTCTTGAAGATAGATATCATTTTTGGCTACCACAAGTTAGGGTTCACAATTCTGATATACTAAAAATATGATTAAAATGTCACTATGGATAGTGAAGTTCATGGTGATGTATTTAATTGTGAATAATAACCCCACTATTTTTATGGATTTGATGAATCAAAAATTTCAATCATAATTTGGAGAATTTTTTATTGTCTTCATTGATGACATACTAATCAACTCTATGTCATAAGAGGGAAATGAATAAAACATAAGGATGGTCCTATAATTTCTCCAGGAGAACCAACTTTATAGTAAGCTCTTAAAGTACTGGTTCTATATCCATGAGGTTCACTTCTATGGGAATGTCATTTTTGAGCATGGATTATCTATGGACCTGGTGAAGATTGATTTGTTGATTTCTTGGGAGACATCCAAGAGTGTGTTGTAGGTGTGGAGTTATCTTAGATTTCCAAGGTACTACAAAATGTTTCTAGTGGAATTATTTAGGATTGAATCCCATTTTACTACCATAATTTGGAAAGGATATCTATTTACAAGGACTGAGAAGTGTCAGAGATCCTTTGAGTGGTTGAGGTTGATCCTGACTAGTGCTCATATTTTGAGACTATCATAGGACTGTGTGGAGTACATAGTATATTATGATGCCTCTAGAACTAGAATTAGTGGCATATTAATGTATGGGAAATCATTTATTGCATATAGACCGAGGAATATGAGACCCCATGAATAGAATTACATGACTCGTGACTTAGAGTTAGCAATGTTAGTATTCACTCTAATGATGTGGAGACATGATCATCTTGAAGAGTGTTTTACTCTCTAATATGACCATAATTGTCTCAAATATGTATTTCAGAAAAGATACTTGAACTAGAGACAGAGGGACTTGTTGGTGTTCCTTTAGTACTATGACTTCTAGATATTTTATACTCTTGGTAAGGGAAATGTAGTGGCATATTCCCTTAGTAGGAAGTCTCATTCTAATTTGGTGGAGGATGCATTAAAGAAATTTGGTTCTTTACAACTGACTCTGCTGAAGGAGAGTGGAGCATCTTATCACCAGTCAATTATGATGACTCCTCTATTTCATTATAGCATGAGAGCGGCATAGTTGGGATACACCAATAGTGTGGTCCTCCAAAAATAGTCATATTTATGTCATATACTAGGTGTATTTTATGAATTATGAGAATAAATTATTCTTTTCTAGGGATGGGTGGTGGTTCTTGTCATGGTACGAGAGGATGTGATGAGGTAGATTCACACTTATCCTTTAGTTGTACATCTCCATGTAGTGAATAAGTATATGGATTTTAAGTGGTAGTTTTGGTGGAGTGTCATGAGCCAGAGTGTTGTCGAGTTCATGTCACGATGTATCTCACATTTTAGTAGGTGAATACTGAGCACCATGTTCCAAAAGTTTTGAAATAGCCTCTTGATACTTTGGAGTTTAAATGTGATGGAATATCTATAAAAAAATTTATTGGGCTTCCACGTAAATTGATAGGCCATGATTCCATCTGGGTGATAGTCGACAGACTTATAAAGTTGACACACCTATTTTCCATCATAAATAAGTGTATGGTGGAGAGTCATGGATAGATATATGTGTGTGAAATCATCCAACACCATGGTTAACCCATGATGATTGTATCCATCAAAGATATAAAGTATACATCATAGTTTTGGATAGTCCTAAAGGGGGAATTCAGGACCCAATTGTGGATGAGTACTATGTTTCACCCTTAGAAGGATGGGTAGACTAAGCGCACTATCCAAGTGTTGGAGGGTATATTTATATCTTTTGTTTTGGAGATTTTATAAATCAATGAGGGTCATTTTACTTTATTATAGTTTTCTAATAATAATATTTATCACTCTATTATCAAAATAGCACCTTTCAAGGCCCTGTATGCGAGACTCTATTAGTCACCCTTGTCCAAGACTGAGGTTGGAGAGGCTTCTCTTGTTAGTCCAGATATGGTGTAGGTGATTATAGATAAAGTTCAAGTGATCCATGATCATATGAGGATATCTCAAAGATGATATAAATCTTTTGAAAATCGATGTTGTAGGCCCTTGTATTTCAAGTAGGGAGGCCATTTTTTCTAGAGAGTATCATAAAGATGAGGATTTTAGAGGTTTGGATATAGAGGAACTCTATCCTTAAGGATCATTAGGGGGATTGAGATATTATGGAGGGTTGGTGAGGTTTCTATCCTCTTAGCCTTAGCCCCATAGTTGTAGTGATTTCATGATGTCTCCGATGTTTAACAACTAAGGAGATACATGCATGATCCTACACGCGTCATTGACTGGGGAGAGAAAGAAATCGATGATAGAGAAACCATCATGGAGTACATAGTGGAGAACAAGGATCTAGAAGAGAGGATACTATATAGATTGGCCATTACCTTGGTTTCTGTTTTGTGGCAGCATGGGATCATGTAGTAGAGCTCCTAATAGTATGAGATCCATATGTGAGATTATTATCCAAACCTCTTTTATTAGCTTCTGTTTTTTAGGGATGAAAAGACTTAAAGGGGGTTATTTTAGTGGCCTTATTTTTTTATTTGTATTACATTGAAATATGACAAGGAATATTTTTAGATTAATGTTCTGAGATGGCATGAGATTCTATGGTATGGTGATCCCAGAATTGATATTTTAAAAATATAAAATATATTAATTTCATGCACAGGTAGTTTTCATGAAAAGGTGGGATAACATCCAAATAGATCCTTGAATCAAAAATCTAAGACAAAGGTTGAGTATAGAATATGGGTTTTACCCTAGGTGTGACGTGTGTTTTTTCAACTTCGTATGCTTAGTTATGGTTGTTGTTGGTTGTTAGTTTATGTGAAATAAATCATTTTATTATTAAATTGTAGAAAAAAATAATTTATTCTATTTAAACACTATTATATCATTTCCACAGTATTATAAACACAACCCTAGGAACTCTCAAAGTATTATAACCATCGTTATTCATTGGCGGATCACATCAAAAGATGTAGGGAGATCAAATCTAGGCAGTTCAGTTGTAAACGAACACAACAGGATCCTCACATCACTGTCGAATACATTCTTCACCAATGATAATTTCATAATTGAGGTTGGATTTGTAAATTATGGTTTCCTAACTTGATTAAAATATTAAATATGGATATATATATATATATATATATATATCTACTTTACAGCTTCTCTTTCCTACCCTTCACATGATCTCATTGTTGAATTAATTTTTTTACTCAATTTATTATTTTATGAATTCATCTCACCCAGATTTATTAGATTTGTAATCATAAAACAATAACTATTAAACAATGATGTTTATAAACATTTTTATTAGTATTTCCACCGTGTTTCTTCGTGTTCTTCATTATTGTCTTATGGTTTCATGATTCGACATTTTTAGGGCAGGTTCCAAAGCAATCAGACCCCTATATTTATGGAGGATGTGTGAAGAATGATGGGGATGGTGATTTGAGAATGGATTAAGGTTAACTGTTGGATTTAGGATATTATTTCAATATATCTAGGATTTTGGATAATTGGTGGTGATGGGTAGAACACAAGACGAGAGATGAACCACCGTCGGTGCTCGAAATCCATTTTTCAACCATGGGAGGCCATATAATGGTGGCCAGACATGACCCACACTAATTTTTTCTCTTAAATTTGTGTAATTCATGGAATGGAGTCTATATATAGGGAATACTTTAATATTATGGAGTTTATGTGGAAAACACAACTACACAACATGTATTCCAATAACAAACACTATGTATCCCTACCTAGTTGAAGTGGCTAGGGTTTTTGGAAAAGATACGGATCAAACCCCCTATGGGTGGGATCGCACACTATGTGAGCCTCCTGAGGTATCCAGGTCATGTTCCAGCTATAACACACCCATCACACCATGTGAGAGGAAACACCGTGTACTGTTGGATTACATGGGCAAAAACTTGTACTCGGTAATGGCTTGGAACATGGGCATGGGCCAACATATACTATCACGAACCAACCCAGGTTGACCATGAACCAATCACCTAATCCAGCCCGTGACATAGAGCGGGGGGCGTTCCCAATCCCCACGGGCTAGCAACTAGTGTCGGGTATCAAATCTCAATAAGAGGGAACAATTTGGCCCATAAATGAAAGACAAATAAATAAACAAAACTGCATAGTGAAAACAAAAACTATGAATAGTGAGGAAAAAAAGATTTACATACCTCTGTGTGACCCTATGTTTAACCATCAAATTCAATCCAATGTCACCCTATGGAAACTAAATCCAAACAAGGCGTAGCAACCAATGCTAAAAAAAGTAAAACTATAGGCATGAGTATTAAAAATCAGTAGGCATGCCTAATCAATCTATTATCATATGCATTTCCTTGAAATAAATGATCCATCAGTTTCAAGTTTGAAATACAATGTATAGAACTATGTTTTTACTCATTATCTTCTTTAAAATCAAATCACGATCCATTTCCCTTCATATTTTAAACTAAGTTCTTTTTTCAAGGAGGAAGCTTTAACCTTTTTGTAGAAAGAGGGGTAGTGAAGTGTAAAACATTTTAAAAACCCTTTTCCACAAACTTTTAAAGATCACTTTTATCCACTTTAACATAGAGATGCATCATAAATGAAGGCAAAAGCAATAATTACACAAGGGCAATGGAAAATAACATGCAAGATTAATTGATCAAACAAAGCACCTCAATCATCCATCGCAGGTAACTAAGTGCCGATATACATGGGAAAACCTAGGAGCTTGTGAATAGTCTAGAACGTACTATAAATGTGACTCATCCCGAAGGCATGCCTACTATCGATGACGTCATAACACCCAAACGCTCAGTATCACCCTACTTGGCCTAATCGAGGGGCCCATTTCCCTAGCAGAGTATAATCCGTACTAAGGGCCACTATCTAGTGCGTAATATAAACTAGTGCAGCAATTATTCACTGAGAATTTGCTCGATATGCTAGGTTCCCGTGTTCAGACTAAAATTGGGGTGAGCCAACAGTTTCAAACAAGTATGCAGTCACAAGTACATTCCTCACACGCAGTCAACACACACAACAAAGTCACCCCCGAGTCACCCCACGGAATATGTCCCTCTCCTTTCAACCATTTGATCACAGGAAAGCCCTACCCAGTGAACCATCCATAACATATAACTCAACCAAAGTAAGTGGACCAAATCTAGGGAAATTTTTCTTAAGATAACTAGTTTTATAAAAGTGCCTACCGGGCCTCACATAATTTTTTGCATACCAAACCATTTCTTAAGGAATCACATGCATGCCATTATGAAAACCAGAAATACACTTTGAAACCCATTTAAGAAACCCAAACCAGCATATTAAATCTAATACACATTAACAAGGGCTAAAGGGGCATTTCATCAGGTAATTGATGTGAAAACATAATCAAACCACTTATTGGAACACATTACAAGAGATAAATGACTCCAATTCAAGACAGAAAATTTTACTAATAGATCTATATCTATAATTAATATTAAAAATAGGTTTGAAGTGCAAAACATAAATGATTCTTAAATTTAAAGGTAAATGCATAGAGATCCTACCTAAGAGAAGGAAGAAGACCAAGCCGAGACACTTCGGCTCCTGAATCTTTCAACAAAAACTGCTCACACTAGCACACACATACATTCTCATACATATATATATTACCCTTAATCCATTGAACATATTTCCCACACCATGAGTTAATATGTGCAAGGAATATATATATATACCTAAACGCATACATACCAGTGTGTGTGTGTGTGTGCACCACCATGGAGGCACCCAATCTTTAATAAATTAACCTAGAGGAACCAACATTATTTAGAAACCCATAGACCGTTCAAGAAATCAATATATAAAGAAACACTATTTTAAAGTGAGAAATGTCAAACAGACATTTATGTTTTGCACAACCCAAATACATTTACCAAAAGAACTTAAAAACCCATTTTCAATAATATTAAATGAAATTTTCGTTAAGCATATTCCAAACCGGCCTCACCCTTCTTATACATCCTTTTTAAACCATTTTTAGAAACTTCACAATGAACTAACTTCATTTAGAAAGTAATGAACCTTCTAAGAAATTATGATTTTAAGAAAACACCATTTTCCATTAACAAACCGCTTTCAAATACACAAACACCAAAACTATTTTTCAAATACATTTACCATTCCTTAATAAATTTATGAAACCCCTTGTAAAAACCCACTATCAATTCATTCACATCTCAAGTGCCTTTGAAAAGAAATTTTTCACACCTTTCATAATCTTAAAAATAATTCTAAGAAATACCCTAATGAAGCACACATGAAAACATAACCATATAATTTAGAGAATCCTCTTTCACCATGTACTCATGTCAGAAAACATTCGAAAGAAAATATTTCGCACAACATAAAACATCTAATTTCACTATTAAAATCCATAAAACCTTTATCCAAACACAATTTCTAAAACCAAACATAGACATAATAAAAAAACCTCAAAAGTTATTTTAGAAAATTTTATTAACATGAAAATACCATAATTGAGCTAAATATGAGTATAAAAAAGGTGCACAACACCTATTCAAATTAGTTGAATACATATAAGAACCAATGGTTTTCACATGAATGAAAGGGTGATGTAAACTCTTACCTAAAAGGCATGCGTTTTCAGTAAAACTCCAAGAGGATAATGAATAAGCCTCTGCGAACAAACCAAAAACCCTAGACCTAAGGTAAACAAAAACCAAACATTAATCCCACCATCTAGGGTTCAGCAAAAAACAAATGCCCCAAAGAAGAAATGGAAAATCGGATTAATACTTACTAGTGGGGAAATATGGGAGGTCGAATGCACTTCAGTAAGGAGGGGCGACTGTTGGAGGTGTTGCGTGCTGATGAAGAGTTTCGACAGGTGGGGTGCTTGTCGAAGAGAGGGGGTGCCGTTGGATGGGGTTGAGCCAGCAAGGAGGGGAGCCGTCAGATGAGGCCTCACTGGAGATGAGGTATAACTAGCAGAAGAGTCTCTGAAATATGGGGCAGGTTAGTAGATAAGGGGGGAAAGTAGGGGCGTGGAAAAGATGAAAAGGTGGAGGGCGACACTGGTGGCTGGTCGCGCATGAGGGAAGACACACATGAGGCCAGGAGGGTCTGCGGTGGGTTAGGGTTTTCCCCCTAAAAATTATTATTTTTTCTAATAATAATATAATTTCAATAATAATAAAATAATGATAATAAAATCTAAATAATTATAATAATAAAACTTATTTTTAATAATAATAATAATAATAATAACAAGCAAAATAATATTATTATTATTATTAAAAATACAATATTATTATTATTTTATGATTAAACATTATTCTATCAAACTCTATTTTATTAAATTATTATTTTACTTCATTTCATTTCACTTGACCTTTAATTAATTAATTAATTAATTTTTTAGATGTTGGGAAATAGCATGGCTCGTGTACCGTCAAGTGCATGGTCGGGCAGGTTGCACTTGAACCATGCCACCTGGCACTAACCATCCACTAATTCAAACAGCATGTTGTCACACAGTTTTATAAGTCACACGTAAAACCCAGTCGGGGTGTGACAATTCTTCCCACCACAGACACTTTGTTTTCCAAGAAATCCACCAAGTCAAAAGATAGCTAGATCTTGAGTCCGTGCCTGAACTGAGACAAAAGGAAAATCAAGAACCTTGGGTTAATGATTCACTCTACAAGTCACACCTGACTGGTCAGGATGAAACCACAACTTAAAATGAGGGGATAACACGAGAGGGTTATCCCCACCACAAGAACTCTACTAACACGAAAAATTTAAAACCAACACACACCAACCCAATGAGGGGTTAACGTAGGAACTCCCAACCTGAACTTACCGACTTCTCCACTTGAGATGAACAGGACCACTGAGACTTAAACAGAACACCACTACAAGGCCTCTCGACATATCGGTACACCAAAACAATGAACTCCCTATAACAACACTACTAGAACTAAGAATTCCCCAAACCAATTTAAAACTCCCAACACATCCAACATCCATAGTACGAGTGAGACAACGCTTCCACTAAAACACAGAACTCTCGGCACAAGACAAAAACCCCCAACACTCACATCACCAAACAATCACTAATAAAACCAGGACCAACCCACATAAGGTACAAATACACTTTTAAGAAAAAAAAATAATTCTAGAGGCCACTTTTAGAAGAACACAACTACTAAGTTCATGAAAGAATAAGTTCACCACACTATTAACATGAAAGATGAATGTACAATAGTGGGAAAACAAGGAAAATGAAATCCTAAATGTCTTTATTCCAAGATGAAAGATAAATAACCATGTGAAGGTCTCACATGCCTCTGACACCCTGACTATGCGTGAGCTTCACACCGAGACCTGAGGTTGTGGTTCTAATGGAAGAAGCCTCTTATGCCTCATAGTCAGACATGAGCATCCCCTAATCAGGACTCATTCTTCGAATGACACTTCTTACAGAACATTCCCCAGTAACCTGAATGGCCACAACAACAACAAGGCTTGGTAGGGATGTGATAAGGCGTCTTGGAATTCCCGAATCAGCCATACTGATAGTACATTAGAAAATAGTCTGACAAACTAGAAGTCGACACCAAATAAAGGCATTTTTTATAGGCAGGTTCCTTTCATACACCCTTCTCACAAAATGTGGAACCCTTACGAATGACGAGAGGTGCCAGATTTTCGAAGCACTTGAAAACCAGATGTCGAATCCTTAAAGTGGCTGATACATACCTTCACCAACCACTGGCCTTGTTAACTATGGACAAGCTCTCACCTCTTTTCTCCTTTAACTCCTCAGGTATGATCCATTGGATGGGGACAGACTTTAACACCTTCCACATCATCCTAACTCCAACTATGATGAGGCATCCACCTTCATTGGCCCATGGCTGGACCCCCCACTAAACCCAAGACAATACGAACTCTAACAAACTCAGGAATTCCCAACCACCCGAAGACATGCTCTACTCCCCTCATACTACTTCACTACCCCTAATGTACCCCAAATTACTCGAAAGAAAAGAAACACTCGATAGAAACCAGAATTGGGCATGACTCACTAATAACTTTTGAGGAAATTTCTAGGTGGCATATTTAGAACAACATGAAAAAAAATCACAACTGGCACCAATCCAAAAATCAATCAAAAGAAACATCCTGAGCCAAGAAAACCGGCCTAGAATCCCGAACAAGCTTAAACACAACCAAAGAAACACCACAAGCCAAGGGTAACGGACTCATAAATCAAGCATAAAACAAACACAGGCAAAATCAACTTTTCAGAATACCAAAACCCACATTTTGTGGAAAAAAAAACAAGTCCTGAAATCACTTTTTTTCATTCAAGTTCATTTTAGAAAGATCAAGACAAGACATAAATTCTAAAACCCCGCCCATGGCATACTATGAATCCCCACATAAGTCTTCTTCCCTTTCCACTAAAATCAACTGTACATATGTTTCAATGTGTGCTTCATGTATCTACACACACATATTTGGACGATACTAATAAATACCAAGGGTCACAATTCCCATTCTGTTACCAAAACCAAATGTAAGCCAAAATTTCCCAAATGAAAACACTTGCCCTTTAAAAACCCACTTCACCAATTTCAAAACAACTTGAAAGAAATCCCCTTTTTATCAGTTTTATAACCATTAGAGAAAGACCTCTTTCAATTTAAAACCACCTTAATTTCTAAACACACTTTATAACCAACCAAAATCAAGACAAAGAACAACCAATAATGGAAAACCAGAATGAGGAACTAGTTACTATGCCCCACCTGGTGACATGGTAATGAGCCACACCCCAAGTAATACATAACACCAGGGGACCTTAAATCGAGAAGTTGGGCTCCACATGGGTCACTACTCCATTTGGGGTCACAGAATCACACCGAGCCCCCTATATTTTCATCCCTCAATCCAAAAGAAAGACAAAAGACTCAAAACCAATACTACCCCTAGTAACTTAGGTCCCGTCGAGAGTGGTGGTGATCAGGAACCGACCCGTAACCTACCTCATGAGCTTCGACAGTCCTAATCTCCTTCTACCGGACAACCCAAATAATAAGAACCCCCTTTGATACAATTTTTTTCACGAAACAACCCGAGTCAACCCTGAACCAATCACTCGTGCTGGCCCACGACATGGCCCGAGGGGCATTCTCGATCCCCATAGGTTGGCAACTAGTGCTGAGCATCAAAGATAAACAAGAGGGAATGATTTGGCCCATAAATGAAAGACAAATAAATAAACAAAAACTGGATAGTGAAAATGAAAACTTGGGACAAGAGAAAACAAAGTCATACATACCTCCATGTGACCCTATGGGTGACCACCAACCTCAATCCAACATCATGCTATGGCGACTAAATCCAAGCAAGACACAACAACCAAAGCTAAAAAAAGTAAAACTATAGGCGTGAGTATTAAAACTCAGTAGGAATGCCCAAACAATCTCTTCTCATATGAATTTCCTTTAAATAAAATATCCATCAGTTTCATGTTTGAAATACAATGTATAAGACTACGTTTTTACACATTTTCTTCTTTAAAATCTAATCATGATCCATTTCCATTCATATTTTAAACTAAGTTCTTTTTACAAGGAGGAATCTTTAACCTTTTTAAAGAAAGAGGGGTAGTGAAGTATAAAACATTTTAAAAATCATTTTCCATAAACTTTTGAAGATCACTTTTATCCAATTTAACAATGATATGCATCATATGCGAAGGCAAAAGTAATAATCAGACAAGGGAAAAGGAAAATAACAAGCAAGACTAATCGACCAAACAATGTACCTCAATCATCCACCGCATATAACTAAGTGCTGATATACATGGGTAAACCTAGGAGATGATTAATATTATAGAATGTACTATACATGTGACTCATCCCAATGGCATGCCTACTCTCGATGATGTCATAATTCCCAAAAGCTCGGTATCTCCCAACCTAGCCTAACTGAGGGGCACAATCCCCTAGCAGTGTATAAATCATACTAAGATCCACTAGCCAGTGTATAGTCTAAACTAGTGCAGTAATAATTCACTGAAATTTTGATCACTATGCTAGGTTCCCATGTTCAGACTAAAATGGGGGTGATCCAACAATGTCCAACAGGTATGTAGTCACAAGTACATTCCTCACACGCAGTCAACACACACAACAAAGTCACCCCCAAGTCACCCCAAGGAATATTTCCCTCACCATTCAACCATTTGATCACAGGAATGTCTTACCCGACGGACCATCTATAACATATAACTCAACCAAAGCAAGGGAACCACATCCAAGGAGATTTTTCTTAAGATAACTAGTTTTACAAAAGTGCCATAATTTTTCACATGCCAAACCATTTCTTAAGGAATCAAACACATGCCATTTTGAAAACCATAAATATACTTCGAAAACCATTTAAGCTACCTAAACCAGAACTTTCAATCTAATTCACATTCACAAGGGCCAAAGGGGAATTTCATCAGGCAATTAATGTGAAAACATAATCAAACCACTTATTGGAACACATTACAAGAGATAAACCACTCCAATTCAAGATAGAAAATATTACTAACAGATATATATTAGTAATTAATATTAAAACTAGGTGTGAAATGCAAGAAATAAATGATTCTTAAATTTAATGGTTAATGAATAGGGATCCTACCTCAGAGAAGGAAGTAGACAAAGCCGAGATGCTTCCGATCTTGAAGCTTTCGATGAAAAATGCTCACACTAGAAAACACATACATTCTCATACATACATATATATAAACCCTTAATCCATTGAAAATATTCCCCATTCCATGAGGGAATATATGTGAGGAAGATATATATATATATATATATATACATAAACGCATATGTACCTATGTGTGTGTGTGTGTGCGCGCACCACCAAGGAGCCACCCAAGCTTTAAATAATTATCCTAGAGGAACCATCATTATTTAGAAACCCACAGACTGTTCAAGAAATCAAGACCTAAAGAAACACTATTTTGATGTGAGCTATTTCAAACGGACCATTATGTTTTTCACACCCCAAATACATTTACCAAAAGCACTTAAAATTCCATTTTCAATAATATGAAATCTCATTTTCTTTAAGCATTTACCAAATGGGCCTCACCCTTTATATTCATACTTTTTAAACCATTTTTAGAAACTACCCAAGGAACTGACTTCATTTAGAAAGTAATGAACCATCTATGAAACCATGATTTTAAGAAAACACCATTTTCCATAAACAAACCCCTTTCAACTTCAAAAACACCGAAACTATTTTTCAAATGCGTTTACCATTACTTAATAAATTTATGAAACCCCTTATAAAAAAGCACTATCAATTCATTCACATCTCAAGTGCCTTTGAAATGAAATTTTACACACTTTGCATAATCCTAAAACCAATTTTGAGAAATACCCTAATTAAGCACATGAAAACATAACCATGTCATTTAGAGAATCCTCTTTCACCATGTACTCATGTCAGAACACATTCGAAAAAAAATATTTTTCACAACATAAAACATATAATTTCAATATTAATATCCAAACAACATTTAACCAAATACAATTGGTAAAAAACATTGACATAATAAAAAACAACCTCAAAATTTATTTTAGCAAATTCTACTAACATGAAAATACCATAATTGAGCTAATAATGAGTATAAAAAAGGGGTGAAACACATTAAAATTAGTTGAAGACATATAAGAACCAATGGTTTTCACTGTAAAGAAAGGGTGATGGAAACGCTTACCTCAAAGGCATGCGTTTGTGGTGAAACTCTTGGGGGAGAATGAATAAGCCTCTCCAAACAAACCAAAAACCCTAGATCTAAGGGATATTGAACCAAACATTAATCTTACCATATAGGGTTTGGCCAAAAATTAAAACCCCGAAGAAGAAATGAAAAAATGGATTAATACTTACCAGTGGAGAAAGAGGGGAGGTCGAATGCACTGTAGCGAGGAGGGGTGGCTGCCGGAGGTGTTGAGCATTGATGAGGAGTTCTGACATTCGGGGGGGTTCTCATCAAAGGGAGGGGTGTCGTCGGATAGGGTTGAGCCAGCATGGAGGGGCACCATCAGACGAGGCCGCACCAGAGAGGAGGTCCAATTGGGAGAAGATTCGATGACATAGGAGGCGGGTTTCACAGAGAAGGGGAGAAAAACAGGGGTGCAGAGAAGATGGACAAGAGTAGGGCAGCGCTGGAGGCTGGTCGCTCACCAGGGGTGACGCGCAGGAAGCCAGGGGGCTGCGGCGGGTTAGGGTTCTCCCCCTAAAAGTTTTTTCTAATAATAATATAATTACAATAATATAAATAATAATGATAATAAAATCATAATAATTAAAATAATAAATCTTAATATTAATAATACTAATAATAATAACTAAAATAATAATATTTTTATTATTAAAACCATAATATTATTATTATTTTATGCTTAAACATTATTCTATAAAACTCTATTTTATTAAATTTTTATTTTACTTAATTTCATTTTACTTGAAATTTAATTAATTTATTAATTTATTTTTTGGATGTTGGGAAATAGCACGGCTCACATGCCATCAAGTACGTGGTCGAGAAAGTTGCACTCGAACCATGCCACCCGGCACTAACAATCCACTAAGTCAAATAGCATGTTGTCGCACAGTTTTATAAGTCACACGTCAAAACCGGTCAGGGTGTGACATATAGAGGCATAGATGGGAGGACACATATAGTCCTTGAGTGGCTAAGATACACTGCATGTGATCTATACACATCATATACTATGACCTGACATCCAATCTGTATCTTAAGGTGTACATAGCTAGGAAAAGAAGTTGGGTCACTCGTTGTGTGGACCCTCTAACACGTAGTGTATTCCATCAGACTTATTCCACTCATATCTCCTTTATTTAGACTTAGATTTTGGCATGTAGGTAGCCTATCCTAATTTTTTTCCCACATAGAATGTAATAGTGTCCTTCATTGAGGAAAATGTGATAAGATGTGAGGTGTCTCAAGTGTGACGCTTCATTAGGAAATACTCGATGGTTGTTATTAGGGTATGATAATCAGGGAGATGTCATGGTTAGTACTCTCCTATAACACTAGGGTTTGGGTTCCCCATACTATCAAATAGATGTCAGGGTCCGTCCTCTCGAGTCACACTAGGGCATGCTTTCCCTATATTATTTATATAGATAGAGATAGAACTTGCCTACACAGGCGTGATCCCTCTATCTATAGACAGATACTCCCCCACCAATGATCTCTTGTGGGGTACAGGTCCTCCATGATATGTTTGGCTCCCTCATCTAGGTATAATAGTTTGGAGGGGTATTTCCCTCCATTCATATTTTGGTGAGGTTGTGTTTGATATTGGGCATCAATGATAGAATTTTAGATCTACAGGCTTACTCATAAACCTTTGATGGTGTATGATATAGGGATCCCCTTTCTCTCTCATCTAGGTTTCTTTTTGAGCATATATATATGTGTATCTAATGGGTTTCATATCCTGGTTTATTTAGATTAATTTGAATATTTTTTTTATCTATCCATATCTCCCTTTGTTTTTAAGTCATCCTACTAGGTATGTATATACTCACCAGATCACGGGTTTTCCTCACATGTGTCATGTATTATGTAGATAATGGATTCATTGGTAGTTATTAATTTGGATCATAGTGATACATGGGTGCATTGAATACATACGATGTTCAAAATTAGAGATAAGGAGTTTAAATCAATCATATTTCTTCATTTCCATTTGTTGTGAAGTTCGGAATTCATTTGTGGATGGGAATTTATTTTTCCCCTTTAATGTTTTGTTGTATTATATTCTATTATGACCTATTCACTATAATTTATTTCTTACATGGTTTATATCTAGATGTTATATTATTTACTTTATATTTCTCTACACTACTATATAGAGATAGTTGGATTCATTCATATAGGTGCATTAGAAAAAGGACTCCCATTGTAGTTATGTCTTCTTAGTGCTTGTCACCATCCCTTGGCCTATTAGTGGAAGTCTTATGGTTTTGATGGATCGGCCATTTTTAGGCTAGGTAGGACCTGGTGGGTCTATTCATTACATCACAACATGGCTATAGTCCCAAATTTTTTACTCTAAGGACCCCACAGAAGAATGGTGTAGTATAAATAAAAAATTAAACCCTTCAATATATTTCTCAGACCGTGCTCAATGAGTATGAATTACCTATTGATTTTTGGGTAGAATCTTTGAACATGGTTTTCTATATAGTTAATATAGTTCTAATTAAACCTATTTTAAAGAATACCCCATATTAATTACAAAATTATAGAAAACCAAAAGTCAATTAATTTCTATTGTTTGGTTGTAAAGTCTTTATACTCAAAAAAATAGACAATTAGACAAGTTTTCTTCCAAAATTAATGATGTAATTTTCATTGGATATTCTAAAACCAGATAATCGTATAGGGTATTTAATAATAGAATCCTAATTTTAGAATAATTTGTTCATTTCATGTTTGAAGAGATAGGTCCATATAGGCCTAATAATTCTTTAGAAAATCTGGAGGATTATCTTTCAAAAGTAGACATTAATACAAATGTCAGGGAATCTTCTGTCAGGCCACCTCTAGAAAAATATCTCAATTCAAAGGAATATATTTAACTTGAACCTATTGATGAAAATGAGGTTCCAAAAACTTTTATTCCTAGATCTGTTAGGATTCATAGATATAATCCATTAGATGATGTTGTTGGCGACCTATTTAATAGAACATAGATAATATACTCTCTTATTACCCACGTTAAACCGTAAGATTTCTTATTATATATTGAACCTAAGAACATCGATGAAGCAATTAATGATGAATTCTATGTACTGGTAATGAAAGGAATGTTAAATAAGTATGAAATAATTAGATTCTATGAACTTGTTCAAATACCCAAGGACTGCCTAAATATTTGAACTAAATGGGTGTTTAGTAACAATGTTGATGAGTCAAGAAAATTAATTAAAAATAAAGAAAGACTATTTTCATAAGTATATAGTTAAGAATAATGTATTGATTATGTGGAAACCTTTTCTATAGTAGCTATATATTATGACCCATCCTAGAGAGGACCATTCCATGACTAGCCCAAGGCCACCTCCAATAGGCCTGGGGATGGTGACTAGCACTGAGTAAACATATGCAAAAAATGGGAGGCATTATTATAAAGTACCTATTTACATGCACACATCTCAAAGACACAAATAATAAAATTTAAAATCCCTAAGAAAACAATGCATGAAAACCACTATATCCGACAACCAGAGTATAATAGTGAATGTACTAGAAATAAAACATTAAAAAAATAAAAGATCACAAAAAAGAGTATGTAACCCCAATTCCAAAAAGTAAGAAAATATGTACTAGGACTATTTATTAAAAATCCATACGAACACACCTCAGTCATTTAGGTCTCACAATGAACTGCCTGGTCTAGTTTTTCCAAGGAATCCGTCAAAAGGTCGATTGTCATCACAAGACATGAAATGTTTGGTGAAATACCATGTTAGAGTGAGTATAACAATACCTATTAGGACACCTTGTAACCACAAAGGCATACCACAAATAAATACCCCAAAGGAAAGTATAGCCTTCTCTACATAGGTATATGTCTATAACATATATATAAATAACATCTAAATACACTAAATCCAAGACACAAAGTCTATAGTTAAGCCACACCCAATTAAATTCCATAGGATTATATTCCAAGCACACTTGTTCTAGGAGAACTCACTCCTAGAGCCATGATACCATAGGAGACACTCACGAAGAGGTCTAGCTCATTTTGTTCCCACACAAAGAGAATGCATTGGTCAAGTAATACTATGATGTACAGAGACGTGGTCCTTCCCAGACACACTGAGGAATACCACCTACCCAATCTGGATCAACTCACAACCTATAGGATCATTCCCATACACAATAAATAATACCACTGACCCTGTTGACGTGGCCTCCTAGATGTAGGAATAATTCCCAATTCTAATTGGTTATGTAGATTCCACAAAACTCTATTAGGGATGATAGGGTATAACACTATAGTCCCACAGAGGGATACCATACTCAATCTGAAACTCAACCTCTAGTGGGAATTATAATCCAGTGATGTGAACATAATGTCATATTGAACCCTTGTGGGACGAACCAATAGAATGCTATCAAACTATACTAGTCCAAACTAAAAACCCAACAATTGTATCAACTTCAGGGTCTCAACTTCATATATGGATCATTTATTGGAAGATCCATTTGAAAAATATGATAATTTGAAGTTTTAAATTGGTTCACTGGGTATGTGGACCATACATGGTGCTTGATCACTGTACAGACTATCCAACATGGGCTAACCATTGTAGTTAGTCCACCTATCACAATCATGGCTTCATGGCCACTATGCATATGGTTGATGGAGCTTTTGTGTCTCAAGATCGACTGTCAAGGTCGACTATGGTGTGACTTCACCCCAGAAACCTTAGTTCTGTCCCACTTGACCTAACCTGTTCGGGTACAGGCTTCTTAGGCCGCCACACATGGCCCTCTTATCCACATTCCATATGGCCTCCCATTTCCACTGTGGATCTACGAACTTCAACCACACCTCCACCAACTATATCCCACATAGTTGCTGCTCGCGGCACCGACTACCTCTATTGATCACATAATCCACCACTGCATACGCTAGTTGTCTACTCCCCTTCTGTGATCTTCAATTCCTCTTATGATCATTGGAATTCAAAATGGAAATAGATCTGGATTCCTCATGTCCCTATCACAACTAATCTGGCCTTTTTTGTATATTTTCATCCAATCTGGGGTACTAATAATGTTTGTAACTACCCGACGGGGTTGATCCATAACCATAAGGATTAAATTGAAAATAATGAAAAGAATAGAGGGAGAAAATAACAAAGAGAAACCAAGAAAAATTAACCTACTCCTTTTTTCATGTCATCCTCAATACATTTCGGTTAAAATGATAAATGAAGGGGAATAAAGATCAATCACCCAATAATCCAACAGATAATATCCCATCATGAAACCATGATCGATCAGTGGGCCAATATATTTGTTTATTGGTCCTTATTTAGAAAAATTCTATGGGTTTGATGATAACCTTGAATTTAGGACAAATACTTAATAAAAATATTTTTTCTGCATCAAAATAAATTTTTTATTAAATTATTTTATTTATGGTTACGTCCTCCATGAATTTTTCTTAATACAACCAGTCCTGACTAAAAGTAAGTTGTGCCTTGGGTGAAACCACTATTCTGAGCTCAATAGTGCCCTTTGATTTTTGATTTGGTTACCTTTTTAAGAGATATTCTACTTTTTCAGTAAAAATGCACATACATGCTATTAAAATGATTAACATTTTTCAAACATTTGTTCTGGGACCACTAGGCCTTATAATTGCACGCCATCTTAGTTGATAGTATCAAAATCAATCCATATAATATCTAAAAAATACATGGAAAATATGAGACATTACATTCTCCCCACCTTGGGGATTTACATCCCTAAAATCCAAAAAATGGTCTAGTCAAATAGATTAGGGTACTGAGCACAAATTTGAGCTTCCCGATCTCATATATTCTCCTAGAGATTCTTTTTTTACCACCAGACGTGAACTAAAGGAATCAATCACCCATGAAAGATCCTCTCTTGTAGATCCTCAATCTCTATAAGGTAATCAGTAAATTTTTCTCTATCCTCAATGTCCAACTTTCCCCAGTCGATGACATCTAAATGGTCATGCACTTAACTCCTCAACTACGACACATGGAATACATCATGTACCCACTCTTACTATGGAGGTAGACCCAAGAGGTACATCACCCTGCCAACTCTATGTAGTATCTAGAATGTTTTTATGAACTTAGGAGATAGGTTCCTAGCCTAGTATAATATATATAATCCCTGTTAAGGTGAAACACAAACAAAACACATGGTCTCCTTCCTCGAACTCTAAAGTCCTCTTTAACCAGTAAGTATAAGACTTATGATGGATATGTGTAGTCTTTATCCACTCCTGGATGATCTGAACCTTATCTATAGCAGTTTTCACTAACTTTGGTCCCATGAGTACTAACACCCCAAGTCATTCTAGAAAAGTAGTGACCTGCAGGGTCTCCCATACAAGGCCTAAAATGGTTTCATACTAATGGTGGAATAGTAGTTATTATTTCAAGAGAACTCCATCAGTGGTAGATGATCCTCCCAACTATGGCCAAAGATTAACATGCTAGCCCACAACATGTCCTCCAGAATCTGAATGGTCCGCTCAGTCTAGTTGTCTGTCTGTGGGTGGGACACTATTCTCAAGCATAACTGGGTCCCAAAATCCTCCTTCAATCCCTTCCATAATGGCGATGTAATACGAGAATCATGATTTTAAACTATCATCTATGGTAATCTATGTATTAAAAATATCTCCTACATGTAGAGGATTTCTAAGATCTCTAATGAACTCTGCTCTCATGTAGCTAGGAAGTTGGCTGACTTGGTGAGTTGGTCAATGATTACCCATATGGCATTGTGTACCCTAGGTGTATGTGGTAAACCCATTATGAGTTACATAAATATCTCATTCCCCTTATATTCTAGAACCTCCAAATTTTGAATCAAACCTGCTAGAACATGGTGCTCAACCTTCACTTTCTAATAAACAAGGCATCGAGAGACAAACTCTTCAAATCTATTCTTCATTTCTTCCCACCAAAACTAATGTCAGAGGTCCTAGTTCATCTTGGACACATCTATATGTACTGTAAAATGGGTTGTATGAAACTCACTCAAAAACACCTCTCGTAACACCAATGGTACTAATGTATGTCCTCTGAAAATAATGACATGCTCTCCACCTTTCCAATATCCATCAATAGTATGACCTATGGAAATATGATCATGTAAGGTCATGCAATCAGTATCCCAAATATGTGCCTCCCTGACTCGCAATAAGAGTGGAGGGTGACAACCATCGATTTGAGGTAAGTTTATCTATCTCCATCCACAAAGGAGAACTGCAATGAGGCTAACTACTTTGATGCATTATTCAGCAACTATGAATTGGTTCTCCTATTGAGATAATCTTCAACCACGTTATCCTTCCTAAGAGTGTACAAAATATAAAATTTATATTCATAGAGGAACTCTAGCCATATCCTATATCTCAAGTTCAAATCATTTTGAGACAATATATACTTGAGAATATTTTTATTTGAGTAAATGATAAACTGCTCACCCACTAGTTAGTGTCACCACATCTTCAATGCAAAGACTACCACAACTAACTCAAGATTTTGGGTCGTGTAGTTCTACTCATGTGGTTTCAAATGACATAAACCATTGGCAATCAAAACATTCATATTCATCAAGAAACATCCAATCCTAGTTTCATATGCATCATAGAACTCTACATACTCTGCACCCTCCTTTGGAAATCTTAATATGGGAGCGCTCATCAATCAATGCCTCAACTTCTAAAAACTCTCCTGGGACTTTTTCGCCCACACAAAAGGCTTCATCATTTATTTCAAAATAGTCAAGGATGTTGCTGCCTTAGAGAATTTGAGTACATACCTCTAATAATACCCTTTCAAACTGAAAAAACTATGCTCTATGGTAACACTCTTGGGTGGCTCCCAATCATTAATCGCCTCAATATTTGATGGATTCACTGCAACTATATCCCGTGAAATGATTTTTCCTAGAAAATATACATCTTGAATCCATAACTTACACTTCAAGAGTTTACCATAAATATGGTTCTCTTAGAGTGTGTCCAAGACCACCCTCAAGTGTCTCACATGCTCCTCCTCATATGCTAAGTACACTAGGATTCCATCAATGAAGACCAACATGAACTAGTCTATGTAAAGAGGGAAAATCTTATTCATGAGTCCCATGAACACTTTTGGGGGATTTGTTATGCCAAATGGAGTCACCAAGTACTCCTAGTGGTTGTAATAACATCTGAAGGTTGTCTTTGTTAAATCCTTATCCCAAACTCAAAGCCGGTGATAGTTATATCTGAGGTCAATATCCAAGAACCCCCAAGCCCCTCTCAACTGATCGAAGAGGTCATCAATCCTTGGTAGTGGATACTTATTCTTTATGGTCACCTAGTTAAAGTTTCATTAATCTACACACAACCTCAATCTCTCATCTGACTTCTTGGAAAACAAAACTTAAGTTTCCCATGGTGAAACATTGCATCTCATAAAGCCCTTCCTTTGCGAGTTCTACAATTATACCCTCATCTCATGATGCTCTATGGGAACCATCTAATATTTAGGTATATATATTGGTGTCATCCAAATATATAGATCAATATAGAAGTATATATCCCTATAGGGAGGTAAACCTGGAATATCCTCAGGAAATATGTACTCATATTAATCCACCACAATATGAATGTGAGGAATCATATTATCCACTACACTGAGTGTCAGGATAATAAACTAATGAGTGATTGGCTACAACATCCTATGTGTGATCCCATCATGCACTACCCATATTTCCTTCTCAAAAACAAAGGAAAACCCTATTTTATCACTATGTATACACCACACATTATGCAAAAAATAGTTAATATTGGAATGAAATTTGGATAACAAGTCCATAACAAGAATGATGTCGTAAGGCCTCGATGCCGCTACTAAGATATCTCAACCAAAAATCTCACCTCCAAGAGTTATTTCACACTGTTGACACTAGTGTGTGATCATAGAATCTTTTCCCATAGGATTCTCCAAGCATAATGATCGAGTCAATGGTAGAACTGAAATCTCTGAGCCTCAAACCAGATTCATGGAAAGAATGGAATAACAAGAAATTGTGTCTATCAAAACTGAAGCTAAGGTGGAAAAGATACATATCATAACTAAAATTATCCCTGGAGTTTCAAGGTCATAAGAGTCAATTGCCTGCAACTAGCCTCTTCCAAGTCCACCAACTCCCTTAGCCTAGTTTGGACCACCTAAGGGTGGTGTTGGTAATAGGTCAAACCTTTGACCACCACATACTACCCTACCTATTCCTATGCCACCTATTCTACTCTATGGACCAACCTAATTCTATCTATACCTCTAATTTTATGGTCCATGGACTATATCTAGATCATTTGTACAATAGTTTAGGAAATCTCGTGCTAGATGTCCCCAACATCCGCATTAGTTACATCGTATATCCCATGGCTTATACAAACCACCCTGGTATCCATGTACCACTGAACCTAATTTCTGTGATCACCTCCTAAAGTTCCTAAACAACTTAGATCCATGAGAATGATGTCGGCTACCTACTGACGAGGTCTCATCTATGTGGTTCCCACTACTAGGTCCCACTCCAGGTGTCTACTCCGCGATAATGCTCCCTACTTGTAGGGATCTCTCATGTACCCCATCATAGGTTAGAATTATAAGGGATACCATGGATTCCCCGATGTCCTAAGTTTGAGCCCTGAAGAACTCTTATAGTACCATATCTAAGGATTTGTGTAAAACATCCTTAAACATCACTAAATACTCTTCCACGGTCATACTACCCTTTTGTAGATGTAGAAGCTCTTATATGATGCATGTACCATTGTTTTTTCCTACAATTAGTGTGTTTATGTACCTAGTAGAAAAGAATGTGATCAGAGTCTTAGTATTTGGATATGTCTGCTACCACACCAACACTGGATTCCCTAGCCTGAAATTTAATCTATAAACAACTAACACTATTTCCCCAAACCAATCTCATATACTCTTGATCCAAAAGTATAAACGACCCCATCTAATACCACTCTATCGTAACCTGTCTCAGAGGGGCGCATGTCGTGACTATCCCAATCCCCCCATAAATAGGATAGGGTTTTGTTACTAGCACCAAGTAGGCATGTCCCACAAATGGGAGGCATTATCCTAAATTACATGTATGCATGCAGACATTTCCATGCCCGAAATTCTAAAATGTAAAAACACTAAGTTAAAAATTCATACAAATCACTATATCCCACAACTTGAGTACAACAGTAAAGATACTAGAAAGTAAATTGGTCTAAATACAATCCCACAGAAAATATTATGTAACCCCAAGTCAACCAGTATGAAAAGTGGTATTGGGACAACTGTCTGAAAAGTCATAGGAACACACCTCGGCCTGTCATGTATCATAAAGCAGCGCTTGGTCTTGTTCTTCCAAGGAAACCATCGAATTCTTGATCGTCTTCACAATACATGACATGTGCAGGAAAAGACCATGCAGGTGTGAGTATAAAAATACTCATTGGGACAACCCAAAACCATAAAGGAATACCACAAATAAATACCACAAACTAATTTACATGAACCTCTACACAGGTATATGTCTAAATCACATATAACAAGAACAACTTGATATAATCAATACAATACACAAATTCTAAAGGAAATAAACAACCAATTATCATCCATTGGATTCTTCTCGAATCATTATCGTTTTGAGAGAACTCACTCCTAGAGCCATGATATCATTAAAGACACTCACGAAGAGGTATAGCTCATTTGGTCCTAGACCAAATAGAATGAATTAATCAAGGAATACTATGATACACAGATTAGGGATCCTTCCTAGACATGCTAGGGAATACAACGTAACAAATCTGAATCAACCCACAATGTAAGGGATTTTACCTAGACCCACTAAGGAATACCACTAACCCTACTGATGTGGCCTATTAGATGGAGGACTAATTCCCTGCTCTTAGTGGTTACATAGATTCCACAAAACTCCACTAAAGAAGATAAAGGATCACACTCCAATCCCACAGAGGGATACCATACTCTATCTGGGGCTCACCTACTAGAGGGTACTAAAATAGATTGATGTGGATGTAATGTCATATTGAACTATCTAGTAAATTACTAAGGGACCGCTCTCAAGCTATACTTTTCCAAACTAAAAACTCACAATTGGTCTCAAAAGGATCGTCTTAATGTTAGTGTGTAAATTCAATAGATGACTCGTTGATTGGAATCTTTATTTAGAAGTTATGGTCATTTGAAGTTTTAAAGGGGGTCACTGTGCATGTGGACCGACCACAAGGTTGCTCTAGCAAATGTGGTGGTCGACTGCCCTGTAGACCAGCCATCATGGACCAACTAGGGTACTCAGTCCACCAGTCGTGGTTGACCCTCTGTGGTGCTCGACCGTGATGGTTGACCATCCACGATTGTGGATGCACGGATGCTACGCCTATGGTAGCTGGAGCTATCATGTCTTGTAGTCACTTGGGGACTAACTCCACCTCAGTCACCCTAGATCAGGCCTGGTTTTGACTTGATTCTGACCCAGACCACCTAACCCAGCCCACTCAGCATGACCCACCTTGATCGACCCGCTCAGCCAAGTCCTCTCACATTCAGACCACCTAGGTTGCAGAACAACGCATGATTGGTTGCATCCCATAAGGCCTCTTACATCTGTCATGGTTCCATTTCTTCCACAGTTTCACAACCTTTCACCATGTGGTCACTAGCTGCATCCCACGTAGCCACCACCACATCGACATGGCTCCACCGGTTAGGCCGCATGTTCATGCGCCACCGCCTCCTCTTCTGTGAGCCAAAAATTCTATTCTAATGTCTATAATTTAAAATAGTCATAGATCTAGATTCTATGGGTCCTAATCTACACAGATACCACCACTTTTGTTTATGTTTCTCTAATCCGATGGTCTAATAGCATTTGAAGCCACCCAAAATAGTTGTTATATGACCATGGGTATCCAATGATGAAGAATGTGATGAAATGAGTGAGAAAACACAAAGAAAACCCATAAGGATTGAACCCTAGGCTTAGTTTCTATTGGTCTCAATCCATTTTTGTTAGAATGATAAATGAATAGGAATAAATTTGAATCTCCTGATAATCCCGTATGTAATATCCCATCCCACAACAGTGATCGATCTGTGGGCCAATATTTTTGATGATTGATCCACGTTTATTGTGAAATTAAAGAATGGGGAAAATAAATTAGAAAAACACACCATACCTCAATTTGTATTGATCACTAATAAAGAAAAAAGAATCATTATCATCATTATAAAGGTTCATCAAATCCTAGGTGCATCATTCGATTGATATGTCTCCATCTACCAATAGTTTCTCTAGATGTTCTATCTCCATGAGCCTAGAGAAATTCTAAGTTTATGATGCTCATCACGAATTTATGAAAAAGTCTTAAAAAAATTAAATTTGTTTCATCAAAATAATTCTTTTTTAAATTGTATTATTTATCATGATGTCCTCCATGACTTTTTCTATAGAAAACCAACATCGACTAAATTGAATTCACTCTTATGAAAAACAGACATTTTGAGATCAAGGGTGCCCTTAAATTTATGATCTGAGAACATTTTTATGATTTATTCCACTTTTTAAGGGAAACCTCATGCTCATTATATTAAAAAGTATATTATTTTTCAAAAAAAATCTGGGCACACCGGGCCTCGGAATCCCACATTGTCTCGATGACTTTTCTCAAAATCAATTCAAATAATATATAAAAATAATACATATAAAATCTGAGATGTTACACTAGACTTAAATACATTAGAATATTACTTTTCTATATTGCACATTTTAATTTAAAATTATATCAAATGGATATAGGGAGTGAATTATTAAATGGTTATATGGTTAAGGATATTTTTGTTGAACAACCCCCATGATTTCAGAACCCACATTTTCCAAACTATGTTTTTAAATTAACAAAATATTTATATGGTTTAAAATAAGCTCTTAGATCTTGGTATGATAAACTCATTTCAATTTTTATTTCAAAATCATTTACTAAAGGAATATTTGGCCCTACTTTATTTATTAATAGAATTTCAAAAGATATTTTAGTTGTACAAATTAATTTTGATAATAATATTTTTGTATCTTTAAGAATTTATTTATGTACTAAATTTTCAAAAAATATGCCAAGAGAATTTGAAATGAGTGTGATGGGTGAACTCAAATTCATTCTTTGTTTTCATATTTTTCAATATAAAAATGGAATTATTTTAAATAAAAGCAAGTATACTAAGTATATTTTAAAATGTTTTGATATGGATAGTACTAATGGTTGTGATACTCCGATAATTACTAGTTGTAAACTAGGGCATTATGGAAATAGAAAACTTTTTTATTAAACTACATAGAGATGTATGATAAAAATCTTACTATACTTAACTATTACCCAATTGAATATAATGATAAGTGTTTTTATGTGTTCACCTTTTCAATAAAAACCAAAATATTCACATTTACTTACTTTGAAAAGAAGTATCAAATACCTCAAAAGTAAAACCTATTTTGGATTTTTTTATTCTAGAGAATAAAAAATTAATTTAGTTAGATATTCATATTATGATTTTGGTGGTTCTATGGTAAAGAGAAAAAAAACCTATGAAACATGTTACTTTTTCATTAAGTCTGTAGTTTAATTTTGTAGTAAGAAACAAAGTTTTGTTTTATTATCCATTGTTGAAGTTGTGTACATAGTTGTAGGTTGTTGTTGTGCGTATATTATATGGATAAAACTCACTTTACAAGACTATGGATATAAATTTTGACATATCCCTATAAATTATGATAAAAAAAGTGCTATAAATTTTTCTAAGAATCTTGTATCTCACTCTGATAAAAAACAAATTGATAAAAAACATTTCTTTTTTATATATTATTTTAAAAAGGGTGATATAACTCTTGATTTCATTGGTATTGAACATCATCTTACTAATATATTTAAAAAGCCTTTGAAATTTGACATAATGAACTATATTATACATAAACATGTAATGATATATTTTTGGTTAGTCTTTTATCCTTATATATATTTCAGTTCTAGTAGAGAAAAATCACAACACCGGTACTACTATGGTTGATCTACTGTTGGTATCGATAGTTAGTCATGCTACCATAGGAATTGATCATTACATGTTCTACCATGATAATTGGCCATTTCATACTACCATTATTTTGCAACCACCAAGATGCTATCATAACATAGTACCATTACATTCTACTAAAACAGGGTTCCATAACCAGTTGTCATTAAGATGCTACTATAGTGTGTTTTCATTGTATTTTACTCTAATAATACTCAATAGATACTAAAATTCCCATTACTTTTGTTTATTTTTTAAAAAAAATTATAAAATATAATAAATTTTAATTTTTTATTAATAAAATTTTATTTTCTTATTTCCAAATCACTAAATGATAAAATTTTACCTAAAGTATGAGTTTAAGGAACCCTCTCTGAATTACCTATTTTGAACCATCTATCTTATCTATCAACCTATAACCTTCAATATTTTATTTTTATACCTCAAATCAGGGTGGAAATTGTGTGATTGAAGTATCATGGTGAATCACTTGATGAGTCTTGTTCCTATATGAATTAAATAGGAGAATTGATTCAAGATGTAGAACCAAAGAATCCTCATCTCACATCTTGTGTTGTTACCATGAAAAAATAATTCTATTCCACATGGTTTTCTTCAAGAAAATCACTCATTTGGAATTTGATCCAAGACCATGGATGGTCTGAGTGGTTTTTTAGAAATGATCTACCGTTATAAACTAGGTTGGTTTACAATTTATATCAATTTTTATAGTATCATTTTATTTAAAAGAAATATGTTATTAACTCAATGATATATATAAAAAGTATTTTATTTTATTCAAAGTAGTAGGATAGATGTTTGAATGTTCTTCAAAAAGGTATTTATAAAGACTATCAAGGGACTTCTCTTATTAAGCGTGAAAATTTTATGATTGAGTATGAATTGTTTAAATTCACTAGGAATGCATCTATTTGAAGGACTAATGCATTGGAGCGTGAAAGGGAATTAAAATTTCTATTCAAGTCCATGCATTTCATGTTGGGTCCTAGGAAGGGGATTTTAGCATAATGAGGTATCATGAAATATCTTTTATTTTTTCTTTTTAAAATAGGAGAGAAGATTAATTTACACAAATATCTAATGGTACATATGATGGAGTAGTTCATGCTCTTATTGAGTTCAGACTCTGTAACCTGCCCTAAAATGATCTCTACTATGTTAAAAGCTAAAGTTTTTGTGCTGGAAGGTGGAGAAAAATTGACTATGGGTTGTGGTTTTTGTCTAATTTAAGTGGCTTACAAAAGGATGAAAGTGAATTGGAACCCATGCATAAAAATATGTGTATTGGATAATGATAAACATTATAAAAATTTTAATCCAGTAAATACTCCTTCAAGACCAAGAGATATGGCCAAAACTCTCTTGGATTCATATGAGTTTGGAATGTATCCTTCAGAAGAATAATATGAGGTTGAGGGTTAAGTGGATGAATCTTAATACGGAGAATATGTGTTTATACCTATTTTAGTAGAAGAGGTAAGTAACCTAGATGTTGCAAAGAGAACCAATGAATCCTGCGGATTGTCTAGTCATACTCATTCTCTACCTTCCAAGGAAATGTTTTTAGAATAGGGATGTTAATAAAAGGACACTATAGTCTCTAAGGGTGATCATGTTTAGTGGTATTCAATAGAGACTCATAAAATTGTGGTTGTTCATTATGATGATTTAAATTATGTTATTGATGGAGGATATGATAATGGATTACTGTCAAAGGGAGATAAATCCTTATGATCTACTATGTTTTGGTTGGATTAATCTAAAATAGATGATGATGATGTCAATGATAATGGTCACGATATTCTACCATATTATAGTAGACCTTCCATTTTGGTTGAGCAGAGAGTACCTAAGAGATCTCTAGTAGTGAGGATTAATGGAGATGATTTTTTGGAAGTTTTTCTTTATGGTGATTCTAATGTAGAAATTGTATATGAGGATGTTTCAATTCATATATATGAGAGTTTTCTCATACTTCTCCTTAATATCTCTTTCATTATAGTTATTTGAAAATAGATAATCTGGATGCCTTTAAAAATAGTTTACTGACAGATCTAAGTGGGATACTTTATTCTTATTCAGTTTAGGAAACTAAGCTCAATGAATCTGATCCACGGATGATAGTATCTTTTTTAACTACTTATATTCACCTAAAAATAAAAAATATAGAAATAGAACATAAACTTCTAGTAGAATAGATAGATACAATTCCTTCATCTATGGAGGACATGAGTACTAATTTCACAAGGACATAGATATATCTTATGGAGAGGTCAGAGTCTTTCTCTACACCAAGAATATAATCTTCCAAATATCCACCTTCTTCTGCTCCTACTTTAGTGTATTTTTATTTGGATTTATCCATAGTGATAGAATAAATTCATGTTGTGATAGGTGATCTCTCTACCTCTAATCAGAATGAACATTGGTGGATTAAATCTCATTTTGAGAAAAATTAAAATTTGGTTAGAGAATTATTTAATGAGACTATAAGTTGTATAGAAAAAATCACTAAGGATATTAATTAATATATCTCATGTATTTATACCAACTATGATCTTATTTATAATTTTATGTTCATGGATGAAAATTTGAGAATGCCTCATGTGACCAGGGCCTTCAAGGGGAAAGTGGCCTAGTTTAATACCTTGGAACCATTGCAAAAAAATTTAATGGAATAGAAGGATGAATTTTTCATGGAAATAGAGCATGGTGGAAATATAATTACTCGGTTTGTGGAGTTGATGGAGCCATTTTGGTATACCCTAAGGACAGTTATCATTACACATCCTTCCATACATATGACTGCATCCCTTTGTACACCTTTATTGGTACCCCAAGAGACAACTTCCTTTATGGTTATCCCTTTTAGAATTACCACTATTTAAGTTGTAAAACAAATTAATTCGGTTTCATATTTTATATTATTTTATCCACTTAAACTACCTTCCCATCATATTTCTAGAAAAGGGATAGATCTAGTGGGTCCTTTTTCTAGTCAGTATGAGCATGATTCCTCAGACTTTGATTAAGCATTGATATGGATTTTTTTTCCTTATACTAATGTTATTTTATAACACTTTTATATAACTATAACCTTTATTATTTATATTTATTTATTTTATTTTCTGTTATTTCTATACTTTTTATAATCCCCAATTGGGGAGTAATTTTATGGCAAATGACAAAATTACATGATAGATCATGAAAGAATAACTATGTATCACATATAGACTATAAATTTTAATGAAAATATCTTTTTTTATTCATTTTTTATTCATATATTAAACATTATCTATATGGTTAATAATTCTATGTTTTTTTATCATAAAAAATGGGGAGATTGTTGACTTAGTTCAATAATATCCTTATTTTAATGATCCAAAATCATGTTTGTTATGTTTAATGAAATTAATTTTTTATAGTAAGATATTTTATGGATCAAATGTAAAAAATGGATAATTCTTGATATAACATTTCCATAACCCATTATTTATAATGATCTACTTTTAGTTGAATTATGTTATGACATTATGCTACCATCAGATCAACAGGCTATCAGTAGTTCCATTCTTGGTCCAACAAGATCTATTATTAGGTTGTAGTGTATTAGAGTTAGGATACTGCAACTTTCAAGGACATATACCATCAGTATCTACGATCATTACTCAACTCAAATACCATTTCAATTATTATACCATCATATGATGTTATTGTTCTATAGAGGTTCCACGAAGGCAAATCTACCACTACCATTAGGTTCATCTACCACCAAGTGTTTCTACCACTAAGAGTATCTACTCTCACATGATGACATGATTTAGTTAATCTATCACTAGTAAAGATACTTTTGGTGAAGCTACGTCTAGTGAAGCTACATCTAGTGAAGCCATATATAGTGAATATACTACCAATGAAGCTATTATTGGAGGGATACCATATCTTCCCCTAATTAAGTTTAATATTAATTATCTAAAGTATAGGTTATGTATTTAATTGTAACCAAAATCATGTTAATTTCATAATTATTATTCTTAAACAAATACGTGACTTTTTTAATGGAAAATTTATACCTCCCATGTTTTTTTCTCAGTACATGGATCAATATTATTATATTATTATCCTATAATGAATAATTCGATCTGGATGCCATAAATTTAGAAGAATCTCCTTCATGGATGTATGAAACATGAATGGATATAGAAATATAGACTCTTATAAGTTTTAATAACAAGTATCATTAATAAATATATGGGTGCAAGAGCCTATATTATTTCATCCTAAAGATAGAAGGATATTCATGACTTTCAAAATATTCTATTTCTATGCATTTGTTGTGAAACTTGTTCGAGATTCATTAGAAGATAGATTCAATGACTTATGAAAAACTAAATAAAATTTGTTTCAATATAACTAAATTTTCTCATCCTTAATAACTTCCTCTATAATTTTATTCTTTACATTTGATATGTGTTTTTTATTACTTTGTATATATATTAAACACAGTCTCTTATGCTAAATAGGATAATTATTGACACTCTATCTCATTTCTTTTCATTTGTATTCACATGAATAATTGTTGAAGAGGTCCAGTGTGACATATACTCTTTTTATACCAAATATAACTATGGATTATACTTTGTTCCTAGATATCCTCATATGCCACTATTTTTAAAACACAATATAGGTTGTGGATCAATTTACCTTACGATAAACTACTTGGCATTGGGGGAATGAAAAATAAAGGGTATTAAGTCTTTACTTGAGATAGAAACCCTTGTTTAAATTCGATTTTCATTATTTTCAATGAATTAATTATTATTTTATTTGATTTATTTCAAAAAAATTTCTATTTAATAGATTATTAAACATAACTTTAATCTAATAGATAACATAAATTAGTGTTTTATATATAGTGTCTTATACGAGTAAATTAGTTTCAAAAATTAATGTATTTTTGAAAGAATTTTAACTAAGATATGATCAATATTTTTGGAAGATTTTTAAAGATAAAATTATAAAATTTTATTACATTTATAACTAGGTTTTTTTAAAATTGAGTGATATAAGCTTCAAAATTGTTTTTAAAGAATTTTTTATTAGAAACTCAATTCACCCCCTCCCCTTCAGTTTTCCATTAGGGCCAACATATTTCATGCCCAAGGGTACATCGGATGATTATCCCAAGAAAATATGGTAGAGGTGTGGTTTTATCCAAAACCTAAGGGAACACAAGAGGATTATATCAAGACCAAGAATACACAATTGTGATTACCCCAATCATACTATGTGAGGAATGTATTAGTAGTTGTCATTAACATATAATCTCTATGATTTTGTTTTTCCGATAATTGAAATATTTCATAGTTTTATACTCATTATAATTCTTATGTTATTCTACCACAAATCATATTTATTGAATCCTGTTTACACACAATTTTGATTCATGTAATATGTTATTCCAATACTCATTATAATGATTTATTTTTCATAACTTTCTTATGTATCTTGGTTACTCCCGTATGATAATCTAATTTTCATAAATGATATTCAATTTTTATCACTTATTTTTACACTCACAAAGAATATTCAATCACCTCTTTATTAGGTTTTCTTTCCCTAATATTTAAAGATTGTTATTATATGGGAGTTTATTCAAAGAGGGTTTATATTTTAGATATTATGAATAAATATTTGTAGCTATTGTAAAATAAGTTGTTTATATGGATAGTCCTCAAGGATAATAAACATTTAGTTCGCTTTATTGTGTCATTATTTTTGAGATAAATCTGTTATTTATGTAAAATAATGAAATAAATGTGTTTATTTAGCAGAGATTTATATATATAAAAACTCAACCATCATCTCTTATTCATGATCACTTTTTTTATATGAGATTAAGAGATTACACATTAATTAATCTATAAAGAAAGTATGGTGCAACCATTATTTGAAGTATGACATTGTTTCTCACACCTTATTCATGTATCCTTAATGGAATAAATAATAGTTTTCTTTTTTATTTACTACTTAGGATGTTGAATTAGTTGTTTTGTTATTTTTTGATGTTTTATACCCCTAAATTAAATTTCATCTGTTTATTGATAAAAAAATATATAGTTTTATATCTTATGTATTCAATGAAATCATACACACAACAAAACAGAAAAATATATTAAAATTTTAATATCTTAATGATTATAAAATATTATTGAATAAATTTTTATTGTTACCTTTTCATTGTTTTTAAAATCATCTAATTTTTCAAAATATTCTCATATGTGTTTGAGAAATCATTATTACTAGATTTTCACTTAGGCTAGTCATTAAAATAATTTGTTTCCCATATTATATTTTAATTGTAGTTTTAATCATCATAATTTAATGAAATAATGTGTGAGACATATTTACTAAAAGAATCAATGACTAACTTATCCTTATAATTTAAATTAACATCACTATATCCACCAAATATTAAATCAATGGGATCTTATCATTACTGGTTTAGAAAATCATTTGTTTACTTTGTGTCTTTGAAATAATTTATTGATGTTTTCAAATTTTCTCCCACTACATCGATAAATTTCTCAAAATCGTGTAAAAATGTATTCAAATAATTTCTAGATTTTATTAATTTCATTTCAAGAGATTGAATAAATTCTTGTTTCATGACTAATAGAATGTAAATTTTATCAATGATTTCATTTATTTTGTAAATAATAATATTTATGTTAATAAATTTCTTCAACAACTCACCTTATTTCTCATCATCTTCTTTGACGTTATATAAATCAGTTATATTTTTTAATAGGGTATTATTTATTGTTGAGAATATTCTTCTTCTTAATTAATACCATGATATATGTTATCATAATTCACTCTTTCACTATCTTCAGGTTCTCATCAACCTCTTTATCATTATTTTTTTCACTATAGGATTCGTTATAATATTTAAATTATATTTTAAATTAATGATCAAATTCACCGTTGAATATTTTATCAACCTATTCTCTCTCCTCTTCATTTGGTTTCTCTTCCCATTTAGATTGAAATTTTATTTTATTTGATAATTCAATATTTTTTTTCATTTACTTTATACCAATTTATTGGTAACCATGTTGTTTTTGTTCTTGAATAATATTTTTGGTTGATCATCATTCTCATACCCATGAGTCTTCTCAACTTAATTATCTAAAAAGTATCCAATATTCCAAATATTTAAATATTTAAATAGAATATTTTCCTTTTACTTAAATTTTCATTTATATAGTCCTCCTGATAAATTGTAAATAAACTCACTATAATTCATTTCACCCTCTTCATTGTTATATTTTTTTATTATGATATTTTATTTTATTGTTATTTCAAAATCCATTAAAATATTTGAATATAATAACTTTATTTCCTTTATTCTTTATTATTTTATGTTAAAACCCTTCTTATCTCATAAGTAATGAAAATATTTCCTAATTTATTGATCATGAAATCATTATAATCATGATCCTAAAGTCCTAAAATATTATTTTTATGTTTTTCAGAATAATAAAAATTATTTTATTTACTACGGTTGAATATTCAATAGTTTCTTTATATCCATGCATAGTAATAATAATTTTAGTCATCCATATAAAACAAATTATCCATATATTAATCCTCTAACATTTATATATCTTCAAATTGAATATGGTGTAATTCTAATCAAGAATCATTAACATTACTTTCATATTTATGAATACCATGTATTTTATCCCAAATTTCTTTAGTACATTTATAACTCATTACCAATTTTTAATCCTTCTCCAAGAGTGATTATAGAAATTAATTTCGAGCTCTTAAATTAGCTTTAATTTTTTTTATTCTATCATCGTATAATTAACAATATCTCCAGGTAGAGTAAATCCATTGGTAGTGATGTCAAGTACATACAATCTCAATTATAGAAAGTATAGAATAATTCACACTTTCCAAAGATGAAATCCATTTCCATTAAACATAGTAATCTTTTGTTATCAAATGAAATCTTATAATACATGAAAAGAATTTAATTTAATAAGATAGGTTAGATTGTAAAAAAAACATTTGATCCTAGATTTTGAATATAGGCTTTGACACCAATTAATGTGCCCAAGTGAGTATAATAAGCGATGAGAGGGGGGAATTACTCACTAAAATTATTCCCCAAAAACACTTGACCCCCAATCTCATTTTGTGTGTATGGTCCCCAGTCAACCTATAGAATCATGAAAATTTATAAACTAGTAAAACAATGACATGAACACCAGGTTTTGTACAAGGTTCACATGATATATATGAATAGATAGTCCTTGGTGATAGTTTGGTGTTATCTAATGTTATGTAGTTTGTATCTTGTTATCAATGAAGAATGTTTGGAAAGAGGAATGAACTTTAACCTTTTATAATGATGAATCCCTACAACCAGAATGTCTCCCACATGCCATGATATAATAATTGTTAAAAAATATAAATAATCATCAATTATTAAGAATAAATAGACATTTATGATCTTATTTATTCTTATACATGTTTTATTAATACATAATTAATATGTAAACATATTATTTTCTCAAACACCATATTTTTTCTATCTAAAAATGTTTCACAAAAAATATTTTTTATCTCTAATCATATCTAAGTGAAAATCAATTTTTATATTGACATTAAATAATATGGATTGATTTTCAATGCCATGGTGTAGTTTTCCTCGATCAACTTAGATAAAAAACATAATATCTTATATGTATATAAAATTAAAATTCATTTTTATTATGTTATCTTATATTTTTTACTCAAACCATGACATGATTTATCCATGTACTGGACATTATATCTCTTACAAGACTCTAATTGATATTTATAGAACAATTTTCACCAAACTGTGAATGTTTTCTTTAAACTGTGATGTGATTAAAAAAATAATATGTGTTTTAAATTTTCATAAATTCTAGTATTTTCAGTTAATTTTTCATCAAACATCATTTATCAAACACGGAATTCCGATAATATCTGATATGGTCCACAAAATCACATCATTTTTTTCTTCATCTTGGTGTATAGTGAAATTAGTATTATTTTTAAAGTAAACATAGTAAAAACATAGATATTTTTTATACTTCTTCTCAATTTAATTTTCTTAAAGCTAAACCATGCGTTAGTTTTATCATAATTACAATATATTTTTTTGTTTCACAATATTTCTACATTGTTGACAACCTATGTAGCTCAAATAAATAAATAAAATATTAGTATTTTAATAATAAATGGAACATGAAAATAATTTCATAAATCTGAATCATAAACTGAATAGATTAATATATTACATTCTCCCAATGTGATAGTTTTCTAAATATCAAATTATTATATTTAATGTATATAATTAGAGAACATCATCTCTCTGAATAAATAATTATACTATATTGACCAAATCTCATTTCCTCACAAGGGCCTCTTTAATATTCACCTTTTCTCTGAAATTAATGGTATTTAATCTACCCCTTTTTATTTGTTAGTAATATTATATCAATATGAAATTATTAAACATCTCTCACACTAAAATTCAAATTTTAGTATCTCTTCACAAGCTTCATTGATTTATTATCTACTCCTTCTACCCCTTGAATTACCAACTCATGTTTCCCCCCTCAATAGTAAGAATTTTACTCTCCCTATTTTGAATTTAGTTCTGTACATTCTTCTCTCATCCCATTAGAGGGTATGAATTAATACTTTTATACCTTTCACAATGTAAGAAAAAATTATAGAAAATATATTCATAGGTATTTTCAGTGGAAATGTATGTCGAAAATAACTCATAAATATTGGAACTCATCCTTCATCAATGGAATCATGAAAATATTTAAATATTATTACTTTATTGAAACATATATCAATTTAAATTCATCAAATTAAAAATTATCCCTGATTAAATGGTATTTTATATCAATATGATTAAATTTAGAATGTTGAATCGAATTATTTGAGATATTAGCATACTTTGTTTATTGAAATGATCACCAATGGATATTAAACATACACTCTTATGTCTTAAATATGTGATTTTATCTATAATTTATTAATTTAATAAACTTCATTGGTGCTAAGATTGACTAAATTTTTCTTTATAGAGTTTCATGAAATGAATCTTCTAACAAAATAGAATTATCCTCTAGATGTTTACTTTTAATATCTAACATCATAAACCTAATATTCATTGTGAAAACCAGGAAAATAAATATATTTATCTTTATCACACATAAATACATACATAAAAGATCCTTTGGTATATAATAAGATATAATTCACAATAATAATATGCGATTTCTTTGGGTTGTTGTGGAATTATCCACATAATGAAACAACAGACACAATGTTAGTTATAGATATCATCAATCTCTTGGTAAATATTATAAAAACATTTTAGTACAAACACTTTCAATCAAAATCCTTGGAAAATTTCATTCCTTTTAAAATAAAAGTAGACACCAGCACTGTTTACTCTATCTCCAACCAGTTCAACGACACATGAATATATATTTTACTGATAAGAAAATAAAATTTAATGAATAAACCACATTAAAACCCAAGAACATTTTCATATTCATATTTATTGAAATATAAAAGTGTTTTATCATTTGAGCATAAAAATCAATACAAGATTTTAATTTGTTTCTGTTATAAATAATTTCATCATTATAGAGCTTCACAATTAGTGAGTTACTATTATTATTTTTGTATTATGTTTTTTATCCACCAAGAATAAATTGAATTTCATGCTCATTAAAAAAACTATAAATTTTTCTGTACCATGATTAGGGTTCATTATTTATCTAGTAATGTGATTCCTGTAGACTGCAAACATGGATCCATTTCCCCTTAAAAAAATCCCAACAATTATTTGATGTATACCTCCTGATAAAAATCTTCATTAAAAATCATAGACTTTACATACATTAAAAAATATTTTAATTAATTTAATAATAAATATCAAGATATATTATTATCATTTCTATAATTATAATAATAGAAAATATTTCATTGAAATCAATGCCCCAAATTTATGAATTTCCTTTGCAAAATAAAAAATCATTTCCCCATGTTTGTTACCCTTTTTCATTGAGATTATTTCTAAAAATACACTTCACCCTAACAAATTTCTTCTCATTATAATGATACAAAAACTCCAGAGATTTATTATTCTCTATTTAATTTAATTCATCTTTCATGATTGCGGTCCAAAATTTATGTCATAATGTTTCTTTTATACTTTTTTGTTAATGTTGAAATAGTTGGCTTATGTGATTGAAATTCATCAAATTACATCAATTTTAGACTCCATCGCTATTTTTCATAGTGATATTTTAAGACTTAACAAGTTTTTTATACTTTTTTTACTTTATTTAACATGGATTTCTTCCTTATTCATCACAAAATATGTTATAATAATCATGTGATTTGTTCAATTCTATTATAATATTTTTGTTTATGTCTTAATTGTTTATATTTTTTATGAGATTGTTTAATATCATCTTAAAAATACAACAATTACCATTTTAAACCATGCTCCTCTATGATAATAACTCAAATATGTCAATTATATTATTAAAAATATTATAATATCATTGATAACTCCTTAAAAAAATATATTAATAAAGAATATAATTATAGACTCAGTTGTTAAACGTCCTCAAATAAATTCCATATATTTTGATAAAGTAAGGGATACAAAACACTCTTAAATTATTTATTTTTATATTATTTTAAAACTATAACTAAAAAGTTATATTTAATGAATTTTTTCAAAGTAAGCATCAATTTTAAATGAATACAATCATTTTTTTTCTTGTCATTGAAAATACTTGAAGTTCCATACACAAAAAAAAATCCTTCTTCCCATTTCAATAAATCATTAGTTTTTCAACATCAAGTAACCATTTTGTTGAGGATTGTATGGAGGGATATATTGAAAACATATATCAATATTCTTAAAATATAATTTAATCTCCTATATTATATATTAAAATTAATTTTTATATCAAAATTTCTTAATAACATTCCATTAATACATATAATATCATTGGTATCCTTTATAAATTCAAAGATAGGTGAATGAAACATAATTTATATGAGTCAAGTAATCAAAAAAATTATAAATTACTTATCTTTTTTTATTTGTTTTAGTCTCATAGATCAACAATAACCCTAAAGTGGCCTTCGTGTATTGATATCTAACATTATTTAATTTTTTCACCATATTACACTTGTGAAACACTTTACAAGAGTTGGTATTATACTATTGTATCTTCAGAATGTTTATCACAATATCATGTAATAAAATATTTTTCATGTTCTTCTAATCCATTGACTAAGTATTTAATTTCATAGCCTATTCTCTTTATTAAAAATCATATCATCAAAAATTATTATCATTTATTGTAACGCCCCGACCCCAGTTACCCAGAGTCGGTGCATTATTACATAACATTGGCATGATCACAAGAAAGAGAAAATCTTGAAAGACCGATTGGTTTAGTAGCCTTGGAAACACTAGATATATTCATAAGTTTTACATTACATCATAAAATGAAAAACTACAACAACAACATAATGTTTCCACAATCCACACTATTAACCCCTCATAAAATCCCTGCAGGTCATTCATAACTTACTTCTTCTCATCCTGGGAAAAATAAAACATAGAAAAGGGGTGAGCTCAAATGCCCAGTAAGGATAACAATATAGCGGAAACTTTCATAAATAAGAATTAACATTTAAGGCATTGCATTACTAAAACAAAAGCCTTTTAAACTTTAACTTCGACATAGTATGGCAAAAGTAAAATGAAATAATTCCATTTACTTATTCACATGGATATTCTACTAATCGAATAATCACATGCAAAAATCAATAACCACTTTCATAATGTTGGAATGCATAATGCCAGACTATCATAACCACAGAGCCAAGGCCTCGTGCCAAGACTACAAATAAGATTTTGTCAAGGCCTTGTGCCAAGACACTAGTTTGTCTCATGAGACCTACCGATGCATCGAGGAGCTATAGCGGGCTCCACCCGTCACATATTAAGTCCAATGCATTCCCATATGAAAAGATTTAAACATAACATAAACATTCGTATTAAAACTAGCATATGAAATGTCAATACTTTCACCATAAACTATGAATGGTATAAAAATAGCACATCCACAGTCAAACATATCACAAAACCTTCAATACAATATAGAAGTTTTGTATCATAATAAATCAACTTCAAATAATCTTAAAATCCATCAAAGGATGTTGACATAGATGAAATCAAAATTCTTTTTAAAGAAATATCTCCTTTTATTTTGAAATAATTTAAGATCCATATAAAATAAAACATTTTCTTTGAAAATATTCTTATAAGCTTGTAAGGTAAGCTTTGAAGATTTTATAACGGCGGAAAATAGCCGCACCCGCCGTATAAGTTAAAAAAACATTCTTACCTTAATTCTGTCGAAAAGGTTAAAAAGGACCTTATTTTGAAAACGACCGAAAGATTCCTTTATAAACCACTTATAAAAGTCAAAAAGGGTATAAATGACTTTAACTCATATTCTAGTAAATAGTAAAAATGTTTTGAAATGCATTTTTAAGAAACATGGATGTGGATGATAAAGAGATCCCAGTAGATTATTACGTATAAACAACCTTGGATAATGAAGAGGTTGTAAAGTAAACCCTTACCTTGTACTTTTCCTTGGTTGGGGTAGGTTAAACTCCTGTATAATGGTGAAATAGTTGTTATTAAATTATACAAGAATCATATATATTAATATGATATCATATATGATCTTTTAATATTGATTTGATAATAATATCTTAGTATTATCATTATATCGGGTGTTAACTTACTTGTTTTATTTTATATGTTTTGTTACGTAAGACATGGTTGTTTTATCTTATTCATATCCAGAATGATATACAGTCCTTAAACATCATTTTTAAATCATCAAATGATAATTATACTTGAATGGATACGATGGAGAATGAATCTCATCGCGTTCGTGGAGACAGTAGTCCGTACGTACGCACGAGCGACAATATCATTCTTTTGATATTAAAATAATATATAAATGGACGGTATATCATATATACAGAATAATTAACATGTTATATTTATTATTTACCTCAGTTACACATCATTATTATACCCATCCAAATAATATTATATTGAATAACAATTACACCACGACGTGGAGACAGTAAGCCGTACGTACGCACGTATGGTGACATGTTATTCGAAGGGTGGATAGAATACTGAATATGGTTGTACCATATTTATAATAACATCCCAGTATATGTAAGATACTGGAGTTATTATTTTAGAATGGTAAGAACAAGGAAAGAGGAAGTGGAAGAAGAAAGGAACTTCGAAAAGGGTGGTGAAATCATTACCTCTTCTTCGGGTTCTTCCTTTTGATTTGATCAAAAGGGCTCCTTAGGATGGATTTATGATCAAACTAAGGCCTATAGGTTGTAGTGAGGGATGTTGGGAGAGTATTTGGGCAGAGTTTGGCCGAACCAAAAGGCTTTGAAGGTGTGAAGAAATGAGAAGGAGGAGTGCCCTTTTATAAGAGGGGTGAGGGGCACCTTTGGAAAAGCTAGAAATATTAATTTATAATAAATTCATATTCGGTTCTTAATGGCTCCAAATCTTATTATTCAAAGGTTAAGGTGGGGATAGGTCGAAAACCACTCAACCAATAGAATTTAGACAGGTTTGGGTACTTATATTAACCTTATCTTTAAGTATTAACTCTAAGTTAATTAGTTTCACTTTTACAATGTCTCTTTGTATTTTTATATAATATGGTTAATAAACTTACTATATACATCCAAGCGACCCCCAAGTGGTACATTAATGATGAACCTATCATGATATAAGTCTCTTGGCCGAACCTTAGATTTTTAGGAATTTAATATCAATTAATAATATAATATTTGTTTTAAGAACTCTTTTATGTCAATTTTGACACTATTCAATAGTTGATTTTTGTGAAACTCATAACAGATTGATTACTTCGAAAAAAGTCAATTAAATCAATACTAATATATAATATTATCCTAGAAAATTAGTTTAATTCATTAAAAGTTTCATATTATATTTATTTGGGTATTTATAATATCAATTTTTTTAATTTTTCACTATTATAGTAATTACTGCATCATCATTGTGTCATAAATAAAATAAATTATTTAATGTCTAAAAATTATAAATAAAATATCATTATGTAGGAAATCGTTTTATATTTGTAATGAATATTTATAATCTAAAATCCAACATATATAACCCTATGTAACAATTGTTTTTCTAAAAGATATATACTTGTGTCATTTTTGTATTCATTTTAACTTAATTAAAATAAAGTGTCATTATCACTTACAAGTGGATCCATGGGGTCCCAAAATAGACCCAAAGATTCCCATGGTCGACCATGTATCAACCAATAGGGTTAAGACACGTTTTAGGGTAATTTAGTATTATTATAATATTATTTTTTGACCCTTATTTACCGGATTTACCCTTAACCATGGTAAATAAAATATTTACCGCAGTAATTATTCAAAATGTTTAAAAATAAAAGTTACCAATTTACACAATTTGAACATCCTGATTCCAAATATGGAATCCATTTTCCTAAATTCAAAACACAGAAGTGGCAGAAATTAATTTAAAATCAATTCCCGCTGTCAAAACAAAAAGCGTGTTTTTAAGAGATAATAACTATCAAAAGATTGACACTTGTTTATGTTCGGTTTAATTTTAAAATTATGTCCAATGACCAACATTATATAAAATGGTAAAAATATATTCTAAATATACTTTAAAACCACTCAAATTCATAATTTATCACTATTAATTATTTTGATTAAAAAAGTTGTTTTTAATTAAAATTTAGTAATTTTCACTATTCATCAAAATATGAAAGTTATCCGAAATGTACCAAAATTTCACCTTAGGCTAAATTCGATATTCCGAATCCAAAAATGAAGTCCATTTTCAAATATAAAATATATATAATTTCAAAAAGTAGGTATTACTATTCATAACGGCTAGTTTTATTAGTTATGGTGTGTTAGAACTCGGTGTTGCGTACAACACACGCTATCACATTATTCAAAGAGAAGCGTACCATAGAAGCTTGGGGTGTTACATTCTCCCCTCCTTCAAATAATTGCGTCCTCGTAATTTCTAGGGTATTACTGCATAAAAAGACTCGGGTGGTTCTTCATCATAAGTTCCTCGGGTTCCCACGTTGCCTCTTCCATCTTATGATTTCTCCACAAAACTTTTACCAGACGCGTCGTCCGGTTTCTCAGTACTTGTTCTCTTGTATCAAGAATCTTGACGGGCTCTTCACAATAATACAGATCGGGTTCCAGTTCTAATTCCTCATAGGTGAGTACATGCGTTGGGTCAGGCATGTATTTTCTCAACAGAGATACGTGGAACACATCGTGAACTTTGGAGAGACTTGGCGGCATTGCCAATCGGTAAGCTATAGCCCCAATTCGTTCTAGAATTTCGAAAGGTCCGATGTACCTGGGACTCAATTTACCTTTCTTTCCAAAACATATGACTCCCTTCCATAGAGATACCTTTAGGAAAACATGATCACCAACTTGAAATTCTAAATCCTTCCTTCGATTATCGGCATAGCTCTTCTGCCTACTTTGAGCTGCTTTGATGTGATTTTGGATTACCTTCACCTTTTCCATTGTTTCCTCCACCAGTTCTGGGCCTATAAGTTTTCTTTCACCAACGTCATCCCAACAGGTTGGTGTACGACATCTCTTTCCGTATAACGCTTCATATAGTGCCATCTGAATACTCGAATGGAAGCTATTGTTATAGGAAAATTCTACCAGAGGTAAATATTGATCCCATATACCCTGAAAGTCAAGTGAGCAAGATCTCAACATGTCTTCTAAGGTTTGAATAGTCCGTTCTGATTTTCCGTCTATCTGAGGGTGGTAAGCAGTGCTCAAATGAAGTTCAGTATCCAGGGATTTCTAAAGACTTTTCCAAAATCTTGAAGTAAAACGGGGATCACGATCAGAAACAATCGATAGGGGTACTCCATGAAGTCTCACAACTTCATTAATGTATAGTCTTGCTAGACGTTCCAGGGGTAGATCTTCTCTTATACCAAGAAAATGTGCTGTCTTGGTAAGACGATCAACAATAACCCATATTGCATCGTTCCTTCTAGGAGTCTATGGTAGCCCCATGACAAAGTCCATCGTAACATTGTCCCATTTCCACTCCGGTATGGGAAGAGGTTGCATGACTCCTCCAGGCTGTTGCCTTCCAGCTTTCACTTGTTGACAAACCATACATCTTGACACAAAATCAGCAATCTCCCTCTTCATGTTGTCCCACCAAAAATGTTCCTTCAAATCTCTATACATTTTGGTGCTCCCAGGGTGTATAGAGAAATTGGAACTATGAGCATCATCCAGCAATTCCCTTTTTAGATCAGGTATATTGGGAACACAAAGTCTCTTCCCGAATTTCAAAATTCCATCTTCATACACAAAGTATCTCAATCTCCCATCATTCACAGCTTTAATCTTCTTTTGGAATTCTTCATCATCGGTATGAGAACTCTTAAACCTTTCTAGTAAAGGTGGTTTGGAAACCATTTGAAAAAGCATTGATGTTTCACCTTCCCTAGTTATTCCCATGTCCATCTTCACTAGATCCATAAAAATTGGATCCCTTTCAATTCTCATATTGTTCAAAACTCCATGGTCTTTTCTACTCAAAGCATCTTCCACCTTGTTTGCCTTCCCTGGGTGGTAGTGTATCGTACAATCATAATCCTTGAGTAATTCAAGCCATCTCTTTTGCCTCATGTTGAGTTCTTTTTGTGAGAAAATATACTTCAAACTCTTGTGATCAGTATAAATCTCACATTTTTCACCATAGAGGTAGTGCCTCCATATCTTCAAAGAAAAGATCACTGCTGCTAACTCAAGATCATGAGTAGGATAGTTTTGTTCATGAATTTTCAACTGTCGTGATGCATAGGCAATAACTCTATCATTCTGCATAAGGACACAACCAAGTCCTTTCTTCGATGCATCACTATAAATAACGAACCCATCATTCCCCGATGGTAGAGTCAATATAGGAGCATTGACTAATCTTCTCTTCAGTTCTTCGAAACATTCTTCACACTCTTTTGTCCAAACAAATTTAACCCCTTTACGTGTGAGCTTCGTTAATGGGTTAGCCAATCGGGCAAAATTCTGGACGAAACGTCGATAATAACCTTCCGAACCAATAAAACTACGTACCTCAGTTATACTCGTAGGTGCTGGACATTCTTGGATTTCCTTGGTCTTAGAAGGATCAACAGAGATTCCATCTTTAGAGACAATATGGCCAAGAAAAGAAATCTCCTGAAGCCAGAATTCACACTTGCTAAACTTCCCATATAATTCATGCCTCCTCAGAGTCTTCAAGATAATGCGCAAGTGATTTTCATGATCTTCGTAGGTTTTGGAGTATACCAAGATATCATCAATAAATACCACCACAAATTCATCGAGATACTCCTTAAAAACTCTATTCATCAGATCCATGAATACAGAGGGTGCATTAGTCAATACAAACGGCATTACAGTAAACTCGTAATGCCCGTACCTGGTTCGAAATGCTGTCTTCGGAATGTCTTCCTTTTTCACACACAACTGATGGTATCCAGATCGAAGGTCAATCTTTGAAAAGTATTGATCTCCATGCAGTTGGTCAAATAAATCATCAATACGAGGTAGGGGATACTTGTTCTTTATCGTTATAGCATTGATCTCCCTGTAGTCGATACATAACCTCATAAATCCATCTTTCTTTTTAACAAAAAGAACAGGGGCTCCCCATGGAGAAACACTAGGGCGAATAAATCCCTTATTACTCAATTCCTCTAGTTGTTTCTTTAGTTCGACTAATTCTACAGTGGCCATTCTATAAGGGGTCTTCGATATAGGCCTTGATCCAGGAATCAAATCAATGGAAAACTCAACTTCTCGTTCTGGAGGATGTCCAGGTAAATCTTCTGGAAATACATCTACAAATTCATTCACAACAGGTACATCCTCTATTTGAACATTCCTTTCCTCTCCGATAGTTATTTCATTATCTTCCTCCCCAATAATTGAATTATGTTGAGCTACTGGGGGTGGATCTAAATAAGAATTTGGTGGTGACGATTCTGCTCTAAAAATAAGGTGTTCCTTATCATTATCATCAAGAATCGTAACCTCTTTCTTCTTACAATAAATCTTCGCATCATAGTCCGAAAGCCAGTCCATACCGAGGATTATATCAAACTCAATCATAGGTATGACGATGAGATCAGCTGATAAAGAAAATTTATGTGCTCTAATGGGGACTGATTCACAAAACTTTGTTGCAATGATACTTCCCTTAGGAGTTTTAACTGACAACTCCCTTATTATATCAAATTGGAAATATCTAATTTTCTTAGAAAACTGGGAAGATATGAAACAATGCGATGATCCAGAATCAAATAATGCATTTGCTAAACTTGAGGAAACCATTAAATTACCTGCCACCACGTCTTTCGGAGCTTCTACCTCAGCAGTAGTGATAGCATAAGCCTGGCCTTGATCCCTTGGCCTTTTCTGAGGTAAGTTCTCCTGACTCTTAGGACATGTATTTGCATAATGCCCCATCTCCCTGCAATTGTAGCACTGAACGTTGGTAGCTTCCTTCTTCCCCTTGCAATCATGAGCTTGGTGGCCTTTTTCACCACACTTGTAACAGACTCCCATTCCCTTCAAGCAAGTACCAGGATGTTTCTTCCCACATTTACCACAAGATGGATATTCAACCTTTCCATTCTTCCCCTTATTTCCATTCCCAGATTGATCATCAGGTCTCTTCTTCTCTTGCTTTGCTTTAAAGTCATAAGACTTAGAGAATTCCTTTTCGGTCTTGATAGCACATGAGACAATGTCTTCGTACGATGAAAAGGATTGTGAGACTAACGCTCGACAAAGAAATGGTTTTAACCCATCAAAGAAACGATCAATCTTACTTCTTGGGTTACGAATATAATCACCAGCATACCTCGCTAACCTTGTAAAGTTAGCCTCATACTTTGTGACATTCTCATCCTCCTTTTGTCTCAGACTCAGAAATTGCCTTTCCATATCTGCTCGATGGTCGCGAGGGAAGTATTTTTCTAAAAACAGAACTTTGAACTCCCTCCATTCCATATTTGATACTTCATCATCTTCCTTCGTATTTTGAATCAATGACCACCATTGATCAGCATCTCCAGTGAGGCGGTAAACTACCATGATAACTTTTTCCCTTTCACTGCTCCCCAAAGCCTGAAATATTTTCTCTAGGGAAAATATCCATTGCTCAGCTACTAAGGGATTTGTATTCCCATTGAACGTTGGTGGTTGTTGCCTCATGAATCGATCTAACATTGATCCTTCACGCTGCGGATCAGGGTGCTCCATACGGGTAAGGTTATTATTCATAACCTGAGTAAGTTGTCCCAGTATGGTGATTAGCTGATCAGCACCAGTTGCATCACCAGCCCCACTATAATTATCTTGAGCAGGAGGGCAATCCCTACATCGAGTGCGTGCATTGATACGGTTTCCATTTCTTCCACTAGGCGCCATTTCTAAACAATGGCATAAACTAGATCAGTTTATGAATCAAAATACATAATCCCATACTTATAAAACACTTAACATAAATTGAACTATTTATGGATATAATCCATAATCATAAGAATGTTTTCTTTGAGGAAGTATATACTCATAATCCCTTCAAAATGATTTGTAAAGAAAATGAGAGTTATCCTAAGCATATCCCCCGGGAGTGTCGTAACCAAGAGTGCAGCAAGGCCCGTTGTCGTGCACCAGTTCCCGTTCGAGTCTAGCTCAAAGCGGTGTTTTCGGGTTTTACCCCTAGGTACATCTGTGCCAGAGCCGCCTCTACCTGCTCGTCTCCAGACAGGGATGTATTGCTCGGAAAACTCACAAAATCTCTACAATACCAAAATTCTAGGAAGTTCTTCTATACTAATCCTCAAAGTTCATCTTAGATCTACGTGCTCTAATCAGATTTTATCTAAATCTAGCTTCCAAGGTTTGTACTAAACTTCCTCTGATACCAACTGTAACGCCCCGACCCCAGTTACCTAGAGTCGGTGCATTACTTCGTAACATTGGCATGATCACAAGAAAGATGAAATCTCGAAAGACCGATTGGTTTAGTAGCCTTGGAAACACTAGATATATTCATAAGTTTTACATTACATCATAAAATGAAAAACTACTACAACAACATAATATCTCTATATTCCACACTCATATCCCCACATAATATCCCTGCAGGTCATTCATAATTTACTTCTTCACTTCCTGGGAAAAATAAAACATAGAAAAGGGGTGAGCTCAAATGCCCAGTAAGGATAACAATATAGCGGAAACTTTCATAAATAAGAATAAACATTTAAGGCATTGCATTACTAAAACAAAAGCCTTTTAAACTTTAACTTCGACATAGTATGGAAAAAGTAAAATGAAATAATGCCATTTACTTATTCACATGGATATTCTACTAATCGAATAATCACATGCAAAAATCAATAACCACTTTCATAATGTTGGAATGCATAATGCCAGACTATCATAACCACATAGCCAAGGCCTCGTGCCAAGACTACAAATAAGATTTTGTCAAGGCCTTGTGCCAAGACACTAGTTTGTTTCATGAGACCTACCGATGCATCGAGGAGCTATAGCGGGCTCCACCCGTCACTTATTAAGTCCAATGCATTCCCATATGAAAAGGTTTAAACATAACATAAACATTCGTATTAAAACTAGCATACGAAATGTCAATACTTTCACCATAAACTATGAATGGTATAAAAATAGCACATCCACAGTCAAACATATCACAAAACCTTCAATACAATATAGAAGTTTTGTATCATAATAAATCAACTTCAAATAATCTTAAAATCCATCAAAGGATGTTGACATAGATGAAATCAAAATTCTTTTTAAAGAAATATCTCCTTTTATTTTGAAATAATTTAATATCCATATAAAATAAAACATTTTCTTTGAAAATATTCTTAAAAGCTTGTAAGGGAAGCTTTGAAGATTTTATAACGGCGGAAAATAGCCGCACCCGCCGTATAAGTTAAAAAAACATTCTTACCTTATTTCTGTCGAAAAGGTTAAATAGGACCTTGTTTTGAAAACGACCGAAAGATTCCTTTATAAACCACTTATAAAAGTAAAAAAGGGTATAAATGACTTTAACTCATATTCTAGTAAATATTAAAAATGTTTTGAAATGCATTTTTAAGAAACATGGATGTGGATGATAAAGAGATCCCAGTAGATTATTACGTATAAACAACCTTGGATAATGAAGAGGTTGTAAAGTAAACCCTTACCTTGTACTTTTCCTTGGTTGGGGTAGGTTAACCTCCTGTATAATGGTGAAATAGTTGTTATTAAATTATACAAGAATCATATATATTAATATGATATCATATATGATCTTTTAATATTGATTTGATAATAATATCTTAGTATTATCATTATATCGGGTGTTAACTTACTTGTTTTCTTTTATATGTTTTGTTACGTAAGACATGGTTGTTGTATCTTATTCATATCCAGAATGATATCCAGTCCTTAAACATCATTTTTAAATCATCAAATGATAATTATACTTGAATGGATACGATGGAGAATGAATCTCATCGCGTTCGTGGAGACGGTAGTCCGTACGTACGCACGAGCGACAATATCATTCTTTTGATATTAAAATAATATATAAATGGATGGTATATCATATATACAGAATCATTAACATGTTATATTTATTATTTACATGAGTTACACATCATTATTATACCCATCCAAATAATATTATATTGAATAACAATTACACCACGACGTGGAGACGGTAAGCCGTCCGTACGCACGTATGGTGACATGTTATTCAAAGGGTGGATAGAATACTGAATATGGTTGTACCATATTTATAATAACATCACAGTATATGTAAGATACTGGAGTTATTATTTTATAATGGTAAGAACAAAGAAAGAGGAAGTGGAAGAAGAAAGGAACTTAGAAAAGGGTGGTGAAATCATTACCTCTTCTTCGGGTTCTTCCTTTTGATTTGATCAAAAGGGCTCCTTAGGTTGGCTTTCTGATCAAAATAAGGCCTCTAGGTTGTAGTGAGGTATGTTGGGAGAGTATTTGGGCAGAGTTTGGCCGAACCAAAAGGCTTTGAAGGTGTGAAGAAATGAGAAGGAGGAGTTCCCTTTTATAAGAGGGTTGAGGGGCACCTTTGGAAAAGCTAGAAATATTAATTTATAATAAATTCATATTCGGTTCTTAATGGCTCCAAAGCTTATTATTCAAAGGTTAAGGTGGGGATAGGTCGAAAACCACTCAACCAATATAATTTAGACAGGTTTGGGTACTTATATTAACCTTATCTTTAAGTATTAACTCTAAGTTAATTAGTTTCACTTTTACAATGTCTCTTTGTATTTTTATATAATATGGTTAATAAACTTACTATATACATCCAAGAGACCCCAAAGTGGTACATTAATGATGAAACTATCATGATATAAGTCTCTTGGCCGAACCTTATATTTTTAGGAATTTAATATCAATTAATAATATAATATTTGTTTTAAGAACTCTTTTATGTCAATTTTGACACTATTCAATAGTTGATTTTTTTGAAACTCATAACAGATTTATTACTTCGAAAAAAGTACATTACATAAATAATAATATATCATATTATCCTAGAAAATTAGTTTAATTCATTAATAGTTTCATATTTGATTTATTTGGGTATTTATAATATCAATTATTTTAATTTTTCACTATTATAGTAATTACTGCATCATCATTGTGTCATAAATAAAATAAATTATTTAATGTCTAAAAATTATAAATAAACTATAATTATGTAGGAAATCTTTTTAGCTTTCTAATTAATTTTTATAATCTAAAATCCAACATATATAACCCTATGTAACAATTGTTTTTCTTAAAGATATATGCTTGTGTCATTTTTGTATTCATTTTAACTTAATTAAAATAAAGTGTCATTATCACTTACAAGTGGATCCATGGGGTCCCAAAATAGACCCAAAGATTCCCATGGTCTACCATGTATCAACCAATAGGGTTAAGACACGTTTTAGGGTAATTTAGTATTATTATAATATTATTTTTTAACCCTTATTTACCGGATTTACCCTTAACCATGGTAAATAAAATATTTACCGCAGTAATTATTCAAAATGTTTAAAAATAAAAGTTACCTATTTACAAAATTTGAACATCCTGATTCCAAATATGGAATCCATTTTCCTAAATTCAAAACAGAGAAGTGGCAGAAATTAATTTAAAATTAATTCCCGCTGTCAAAACAAAAAATGTGTTTTTAAGAGATAATAACTATCAAAAGATTGACACTTGTTTATGTTCGGTTTAATTGTAAAATTATGTCCAATGAACAAAATTATATTAAATGGTAAAAATATATTCTAAATATACTTTAAAACCACTCAAATTCATAATTTATCACTATTAATTATTTTGATTAAAAATGTTGTTTTTAATTAAAATTTAGTAATTTTCACTATTCATCAAAATATGAAAATTATCCGAAATGTACCAAAATTTCACCTTAGGCTAAATTCGATATTCCGAATCCAAAAATGAAGTCCATTTTCAAATATAAAATATATATATTTTCAAAAATTAGGTATTACTATTCATAACGGCTAGTTTGATTAGTTATGGTGTGTTAGAACTCGGTGTTGCGTACAACACACGCTATCACATTATTCAAAGAGAAGCGTATCGTAGAAGCTTGGGGTGTTACATTTATTATTTGAAATAGATTCTATCTTTCTCATTTTTCACACTTAATGATATATTCATCGATCAATATTTTATTGACACGTCTATTTTTCTAAAATATCACCTCTTTTATGTTATCACACTATTTGAATACACTCAAAAAATTATGCCTCGATCTATAAGAAAAGGTAGTATATTTATAAGTGATTTTATTCTAATTGATTTATGTTTTTTATATGAATTTTATATTTAATGATCTATCTTCCAGTGTTCATATGCCCAAGTGGTATAGGCTCCTGCTTAGCATCCAAAAGACCCAGGATCAAATCTAGGAAAGGGCAAATTTCAGGGGGTACTGTAGTAGTAAAGTAGCAGTAGTGGAGCTGTAGTAATGACAACAGTATAACAATACTATAATAGAAGCAAAACTGTAGTGGTGGGGTTGTTTTAGTAGGTACTATAGTGGCTTGGGTATTGTAGTAGTACTTTTTACCAAGGGGATCTTTGAGACAAAAAATGGGCTTTTAAGCTTTGTATTCAAGACACTTGTCCTTGGTCCTTCGGGCTATGTAATGTGTCTCCCTCAAACCAGTCTTAAAGAGGTATTTGCTTTACATAAAAAATTGATGATTTTTCCCCAACCATAAAAAAATGAGCTACCATTACCAAAAGTTATAATACCCATAATTCTTCTTAATTCCATTTGATAATTTTTTATCCGTTATATGTGATGAGCCTGCACTATCCAATAACAATGGATTTCTATGATTTATTTTTAAAAAACAACCCCATTTATAATATCTTATTCTTTATCACACAAATTATTATGATATTTGAATTTAAAACTTTTCATCAGTTACTGTGATAAAATTGTGAGAAGATAAATATTAGTATGCAATTTTTTCAAACCATTCAAAAGCCTATATAATTAAATTTTAACTATTTTGCACATTTATTTCTTTCTTAAGTTATCGAGTTAGTTTCTTATTTGTGTTTCGAGGATTTCAGCCCACTAATTAATTTCCCATTAGTCTCTTCAAAAAATATATGTTGCATTATCATAATAATTCCTTGAGACATACACAAAAAACCAACATATAACTTTAAATTTGAAACTTTTTTTAGACTTAAAAGAGTATTGAAAAAAATATGATTGATTCCTTTTCACTGGTTATAAACTCCACTAATTTTTTCCAAAAAAAATATCATTAGGGATTCATTATATATATATTTTCTCTTAGGATGAGTATTAAATTACAATTTCTTATTTACACCATTGTTATTATTATTTCTAACACCATCACTAGATGAAACATTATGAGAAGAATCATTTCTAAGAGAAACAAATATTGAATTCCTTTTCTTTTTTTAACTTAATTAACTATATTAAAAAAACTTTCCTCCATGTTTTATGATCACTGCTATTTTATATCATCAACATATTTATTTTGTAGCATTGATAACCTTAACTATTTCTTTTAATGTTTTTCCCATGGATTCAACAAATTTCAAAAAAAATGCAGAAATTTGTTCAACTAATTTTCATATTCATGTAATTTAATTTAAATTAATTTAACCGATTATCATATCATAACTAATATATTATCCATTTCATCAGTGACCTAGTTTCATTCAGAAATAATAACAATGAGGTCATCAATATTGCTCAATAATTCAACTTCCTTCTCACCATCCTAGTTTACAAAATATGAATCAATTGAATTTATCAATGATGAATTATAAAATTTGATAATATAAATATACTTAAGGAAAATCAAGATACTAATAATTTTGATAATCACATTCTCTATTTTCCCCTCATTTTCTTTTAACAATTTTCTTTATTACTAAAAGATTCATTATAATGTTTTGATTGATCCATAGAAGAATGATCACCTCCTTCCTCTAAATATTTATATCTCTATTCACTATAATTATCTTAGTGTGACTCATCCATTTTAGATAGAAATTTTAATATTTGATAATATATAAATTTTCCAATTTGCTTTAGATAAATTTCATCCACTATGATCATTAACCACCTTGTTTCCATTATTCTTGAATGGTATTTTGGGTATATCATCATCCTCCTTCTCATGAGTATTCTCTAAAAAATTATTCCAAAAATGTTTAATATACTTTTAATTAAAACATTTAAATAGAATGTTAAATTTTTACTTATATTTTAATTTCCATAAAACATGTGATAAAAGTATCATAAACTTATTGTAGTTCATGTTATTCTCTTAATTATTAAATTTTTTCCTGTAATATTTTTTTCTAATTAATACTTAATCCTTTTAAATATTTGAATGAAATCTGTTTTTCAATTATTATTTTTATTCTCTAATGTTGTTTCACTTCTCATATAAGAATCAATGAAGACATTTTTCAATTTATGAACCATGAAATCATCTAAATCATGATCCTAATCAACTAAAATATTCATGATAAATTTATTTTTAATAATTATTATCAATTTATTCACTAAAATTGAATCTTAAAGAGTTTTTCTAAAGTCATACATAGTGTAAATTTTTTTATTCAACCCTAAATAATGCATAGATTCAATCTTAGATAATGATATTCAAATTGAGTATTAAATTATTATATTTAATAATTTTTACCTTTTTATTTCATTTATGAATATAATAATTTTTATACCAAATTTCTTTGGGGATTTTAAAAGACACTAACAATGTATTTTGGGCTCTTTAATTAGATTAAATGTTCTTATAATCTATTAAAATTTAATACAACATTCTATAGTACCATAATTATATTGGTAGTGATTTCAATAATGCCTAATATCAAACATAGGATTTTTGGAATCATCCTCTCATTATATATATAAAATACATTTCCATTGTACAAAATAATCTCCTTGTTGTTGAAAAATTAATGTTATTCATAAAAATAATTAAATTTAACAAGATATCTAAGATATTAGAAAACTTAATATCCTCAAGAGTGAACCTTAGGGATGATACCAATTGATGTTCCCATGTGAATATAAGGAGTATTAAAAGTGTTTAATTAATGATCACAAAAAATTTACCCAAAAAACAATTTGTTCATATTCTTGGATAGTATATGTGATCCTCCACCTTAGTTATTGAATTTTGATGAATGATAAAAATACTAATTTTTTACATGGTTTACTGAAACTTTAAAAGTAGTTAATCCATGGTGATCACTACGTGTTGTCCCAAATCAAATTGTATTTATCTTATTATGAACAATGAATAATAAGGGGAATGTGATGAACATTATCCTTTTATGATGATGCCTCATGTTAAAAAACATTCCACTTATATATTATTCAATAAAATTTATAATATAGTGTGAATAACAGTAAATTATTATTCATATACTAACTTGAATGATAGTCTTACTTAATCGATAAGTTTCATTGATCTATCATTGATATATGTAAATATTATCCACTAAAAATATTCTATTTACTCTAAAAATATATCATAATAATTATTGTAGTGGACTCTCATTCTCTCTAAGTGAAACTATATTTTTATCTAAATATCAACAAATTATTTCAATGTTTCTTATTATATGTAATTTTTTTCCTTGATCAACTATATATATATATAACTCGATTGATATCTCAAAACTCTAAAAAATATGGAGTTTATTTTATTTATTATCTCAGGGATATGATAGGGAATATAATGTGATTTCTCCATGTTAATGATATAGTCCCTCATATAGAATTATTGAGTTTATTTTTATAATAAAATTCACAAAACCATGATCATTTTCTCTAAACCATTACATGGTTATAAAAATCATAATGTGTTTTTAGTGTTCCAAAATTCACTTAGTTTTCTTAAACTTTTAAAAACCATGACCTTTCTGATAGACTATAAAATGGTCCATAAAACCATGAAATATTTTTGATTCTCATGATGTCCTTTGAATTCTATTTTTTCTATCTAGTAAACATGGTTTGATAAATTTTCATTTTTTAGACTTCATTACAAATATTTTTCCTTCTAGCTAAACCAAGATGTGATCTCTTCAAAATTTAGGTATATTATTTTTCTTTCTTTAGATGTATCTAGTAAACACAGTCAGAACAATTGATGTTTTTTATAATTCTTCACAGATCACTATTATTCCATATAAACCACAATATATTCTCATCATAATTGGGGTATGATTTTTTATTTATATATATTTATTTATCCATTCATCATATGCAACTCAAATAAGACTCAAACAATTTCATGACCATGTTACCAATAAATACATCATGATAATAATTTCAAAACTCATAATTCATTAACTTGAGAAACAAGTCCATAGTATTATCATAACATAAGATTAATCTAAACACCACTTTACTAGATAGAGTAATTATTATGATATAACTATACAAATCATTATAAAGAATAATTTTATATTGACCAAATCTCATTATCTTACAAAGGTCCCTTAAATATTCTTATTTATTGATAAACTTATTATTGGATATTTTACCCTATGTATAAGGAAAAGAAATAGGGGTGACACACAGACACAAAACTATAAATAATAATCTTAGTGATAATAATGATAACTAAAAATACATGATATATATATATATATATTCAAAAATAATAGTAATTCTTATTATATATATACACACAAATGCACCCTCACTTGTACTGCTGTATGCAGAGGTGGTTAATCTCATTACAAATATTATCTAAAAGTTATAAATGTATAAATATATAGCTTATAGAATATGAAGTTGTTTGGATTTCCCAATAGTGTGTTAAACTATTGGTCTATAATATTATTTTATGATTTTATAGCATTTAGTATTATTGAAAAAAATCCACTTCAAAAAGAAATTTTCATTGATCATTGAACATGGTCAATCACTTTATTTTTTAATGTTCTTGATAAGAATATTGTTGATAAAAATATAATATAAAATGTAACTAATAATAGATCAAAGGTTTTTTATTCCAGTTTGAATTTTTTAGACCGTTATATACTAATTATGGAAATACTAATAATATGGGTTTGGTTAGAGATTCTAATTATACATAAGTGTCTACATCCATATATACCCTAGAATATTATAGTGGTAATTATGGGAAAGTGATTTACTCATTTTTTACATGATAATTGTAATCATTTGTTTGTGATTTTAAATTGATTTAATTAAACATATACAAGGTAATTAATGATTTAATAAAATAATGGAAAATATCTTTGAAGATATAATATTGATAAAAATGAAAGAAAATATATATTTTCAATATTTAATATTACTTGGGAAATTATGATGAGTATATTACTAAGTTTTTGAATTGTTTTTAGTTAAAAAAATTCTAACTTGGATATCCCTCATCCTATTGGTAGAAATCCATATTCCCTCCTAATGAAGGGTTGGTTATCCAAGAAATCCCATGGGGAGGGCCTTCTTGAGCAGCACGAGGAGATCGGGTCTTGCATAGATGTGTGAGGGTGTAGAATGTGTGATTAGTCATATAGAGGGCACGTAAATGTTGGCATGGGTCTATATCAGTGTATGCTTTGGCTATGTGGGAGGTCATCCCCTCATCAGGAAGCCGAGGATGAAAAATGATTTGTTATGTGTGAGTGCTCAGATACCCAAATGTCTGATGTGGGACTTCATCATGTGGGGTTCTCTTCCTTATTAATTGAAATGGAACTACTTTACCTCATATCCACTCATCTTTCCTAATAAATTTCCTCAACACTAGTCTTATCTATCGATAACACCTATCACCATCTTAAACTCTCTAGAGACACCATTAAGGCCATCTAAAGAGCACGGGTTTGAGATAATAGGCATTACAACATCTCAGAACATCCATGAATGATATCTGGGGACATGGTTGATTGAAATAAGACATAACATAATCTATTCATAGAAAAGGAGTATTATCCTTCCACTACAATGTTTGGATGATTTTAGAGAAAAGTATGTATTACAAAAAAAAATTATGAACCCATGGGAATCGAAACAAATACTTGGAGAGAAACATGTATGTACATAAAATGGATACAAGTTCCCAATGATTAAAACAACTATGTGAGATTATGGATGAAAATTTATAGATAGATAATAATCTAAAAGGGAATGGTGATCCATGATGAAAATGGCTATATTAAACTCCACTAGGATCGGTTACCTGAATCATGGTATGTAAATTTGTAAATGAATTTACAAGAATTAAAATACACTATGAAATATGGTAAATCCACATGGATGTGGATTATATCTTATTTAAAAATATATAATATCAAATTTGGCTGAGAAATATGAAGTTAAGATACAAGAAATTGGGGAAAATAATAGCCTATTTTCTCTCTTCATGATAAACAAACGTGTAAGGAATGGATTTCCACCATATTACACCACTCCACTGCATCTATTCAAAAAAAGAAAAGTGTCTCACTAAAATTAATCTCTCTATGCCACATTATATCCATATATTGAAATTAGAAATATCCTATATCTTTATAGATTCAACACAGAGATTTAATATAGAGATACTCTGGGGATAAAATAAATGGAAAATTTGACAATAAATGATATAATGAGATGCATATAATGATTTAAGATATAATTAATCCTTTTATAAATAATAGTCTTATTGTTGGTTACACAAGGGAGTATGGGAGGATTGGGAGCTGGATTGTTGTGTTTCTCTTCTTTTTTCCTCTTTATTTTCTATTGTAGTTTTACTTTATTTTCTTTTTTTTATATAACCTCATTTTGTTTTAATTAATGTGATCCGTCCTATTTTTTCCATTTTTTCTAACCCACCCCTCTATATTTGTTATTATATTCTTTTTTTATTCTTATTCTATGTACGCTTACTTATAATAATGGGATAATAACCCAAGTATTGGACTTAGGGGAGGATCTAGTGTTTCTGAATTCTGATATTAAATTATTAAATGTATTGATGTTATTTGTGGTGGATGAGGATGATATATGTGGGTGAAGTGATTATTCACCATTAAATGGATATAAATTTCAATTATATTAATTAATTTACTCTTTTCATCTCCCTTCCATTAAAAAGGGCTCTTCGTATAATATAGATGAGTTATTTAATGGATTAAATGGAATATGATTGAATTAGGACTAGAATATTCTATACTCTCGATTAAGGTGTGTCATTAACCTTGATTATAGGAGGATATGGAAGTTATATTTCTTTATAATTTTAATTTCACAATCAATAAAGAAAATAACAATAGTTCAGGATTGAGATTTCACAATTTATCAAAATGAATTTAAAAAACTAACATGAAAAATGAAGGGACCCGAAACCTACCCTATGGCCAGGTAATTTATTTCCTAACTACCATTATGTATTGAATTTCATGTTACTATTTATTTTTAATTTTTTCATAAAATAATAAAACTAAAAAAAGAAGTATTTTGGGTGAATTTGAATTAGTAAGTGAATAACTGTTAAACTCATTAAGTGAGACAACCCTTGTTAGCCATTGTGATGCAGTAGGAAAATAAAAAAATTAGTATTTCTTCCACACCCCATGATAGGTGTGCATCAAAACAATGAACCATTTCCAGGTATCCAATCATTTGTTTATTTTATTTTTCTTTTCACATTGTACATATTTTTTCATTAATTTTATAAAAATTTAATGAAAAAATTAAAAAAAATATTTTACCTTGACATTTTCAAATTATTATTATTATAAATGGAACAATTACTCATAGTTTTAGGGAAATGATAAAGTGGTTAATAATGATAAGAATTCCCTCAAAAAAGGATAGTGATCTCATAGAACTATTCAAGCTAAATTTCTATGTCCAACAGGTAGTAATCTCTTCACAATAATTAATGAAAATTGTTAATAAGGTCTAAAATTACTATCAATGACTGAATTCCAGAAAGTAAGAACTGTTTCATCTTTCTAATTGTGTTGAAGAAGTCCACAAATTATGATTATATACTTGATTAATATCCACATCCCAACCATCTCAAAGATAAATTCAGATCTCCCATGAATTGATGTTATTGATTTATGATAATGATGACTTTTCTAGTGAGATATTTGTCAGAGATAAATATGATCTTAAAATTTTATGGAATGATTAGGAAGTGAAATATGATATCTACATCACTTATAAAGTATATGATCTAGTAAAATATCATATATCTCTATCATTTGAAGAGGAAGAATCCCCCCATATGGTGGAGTTTAAAGAAATTATAGAGGATCTCAAATACCTACCTCTATCCAGTGAGAACCAACCTGAAGAGGCACTTACCAATAAAAAATATATTGAAGCTAAACCAACCTTGAGATTTTATCATTCATTAAAATCATTCTCATTAAATTTTATTTAATTTAAATTTAGAATTAACTCCTAGTATTTTTAATTATTATATTTAGATAATCCATTTTTTCCTTAAAGGAATATGGAGAATAAAATATTTCACCTAATAGGGAACAAATGGTTCTCCCAGATCGTTTTGAACATTTTTAGAGGAATTCCATTAGGAAGGACAATTGTCCTTTCATGAGAAAACCAATGCATGTAATGCTAACTTTGAAAGGTAGTATTTTGATATTGATTCTTCATGTTTAACTTATATCTACATGGAATTGAATTTTAAACATCCCTTTGATTACTCAATTCATAAAACCCACATAGAGTAAGCACTGGATAGTTAATATGAGGTTGGACAAGTATCAACCTAGAAGTAGGATGATTCACACTTCCTCAAACCCCCTCTATTCATGCTATAACTTATTTTTAAGGGGGTGGATTTGGTGTAATCTATCCATGGACTCCTCGCCAACCAAGAAGAAGTGAAACCTGTAAAAATCCACATGTGGTAGTTCAAATCCAAGAAGCTCCACCCACCATCAGATTATGGATAGTATATGGTACATCCCTTTTATAGGAAGTTAAAATCTAGTGCCCAAATTTGGGATTATACCAAGACTTATATTTCTATTTTATTTTTATCACTTTCAATTTAATTCTTAGGAATTATTTTAGGATGTATCGCAATCCATTATTCTTTTTTAACTTCAATGACATGGTCCTTAAGTTTCAATTATTGATTTTCTTGTAGGTTCATGATGGAATAATGCATCCCAAAAATAGTGAACATGTTAGAGGCATAAAATATTCATGATAAAATAGAGTTCATTCTTACATTATTTACCATTTTAACTCCCTTTAATTTTTCTAAAAACGTTATTTTGAGCTAAAAATTTGAAATTTCATGACTATACTCGAGCTTTATTGATTTACTTGACTTATCTATGAGACATTAATCTCTTAAAAACCACAAAATTCCATGTTTTAGATTTTAATGAAAATTATATTGAATTATTAAGGTGCAGTATTTAATAATTTGTGTAAATAATGAGTGTTAATTTGATAAATCATAATTTGATGTAATTAGTTGATCCATGTAAATGAAATTTCCCTAACATTTATTATACTTTGAATTTTTGAAAACCATATATATTTATTTTTCATTGTTAGGAATTATAAGTGATTTTCCTAAATTGTATGTTCCATTACTGAGAGAATTTATAGGCTTAATAATTTTTATACTTTCTCGATCATATTTCATGAGTGAACTTGGGGCATGTCCCCTTTTATAATTGGAATGGGAACTTTTCAATGCTATGATTGTTCCAAAACACATTTAAAATGATTGAGTAATTTTTTTATATGATCATATCCTTGAGACCATCTTATATATTAATCCTTTTTTATCATATAGAGTCTATGAATGATCGTGTTTAGAATCATCCACATTTAAATCCATTTATATCTATTTCCAAACATCTCTTAGTATTTTACATGATATTTTGAAGATAAAGTGTGGGGATGAGGGAATTTATGGTAAACGGGATACACAACATTATATATAATGCGTTTTGGGGTGCTAATTTTGTAATTGATAATGTTTTAAGATTTATTCATTATACTTTTACTATTTTCCCTTATTGAAAAAAGACAAAATAAAAATAAAAAAATGGGTTTTGACTTGGGAAAACAGAAAATAACCATGATTATACCTATTATTCTTATCATATGTTGTTAGGTGGTGGATGTAAGGTATTTTCCAAACATTAATTTAAAAAAAATTAAAAAAAAAATTGAAAAAAAATTGTAAAAAATTAGATAAAATTTAATAAGGTCTAAATCATTTATTATTCTTACATTGATCATAACTTACTTTGAGATTGGGAAGGGTGAGTTTTCATTTTAATGGGGATAATCCCATTAAAATTTTAATTTTTGTATAATTATTTTTACTTTAGAGACAAACCTCTTATTTGAGCCTTAATTCTTTTCACATCAATTTCTACTAACCTTATTCTTTAGAGTCATTAGAGCCTTAATTGAAAAAACCTCATAATTTTTTTGGATTTTCTTAATTACAATGTGGATAAAGTATTTCCTTTCCAAGCCTACAGAAAAGAAGAATTTTATCATGATATGAGTAAAAATCAACTTGAATTTTTATCATCAGTGATGAGAAACAAAATTAAAGTGAGGTAGATCATGACTTGGAATGCATGATAATATTTAATTAAAAAACATAAATGGATGGTAGGAGAAGTACCACCATTTTAAAAAGTGATAAAGTAAAATACTTTGATTGAATGAACTTTTGAAAAATATGAATTTGTGTTGATGTTTTGTGTGGAAGTTGAAATTTTTATTTAACATTGATAATAATGTTGTTAAACTGATTTGATTTTTAAATATTGGTAGAATTTTTCCTATTTATTTCAATGTTGAGATTCGATTCTTGAGGACAAACATAGTTTATGTGTGGGGGTATTTGATTCACTAATTTTTTTCATAAATATTCAAAAAAATTAATTTTGATTTTAAATAGATTTTAATAAATAAATCAAATATAATTATTGATTTATTAAAATATAGGGAATTAAATTTCAAGAGATAATATGGATTAAAAAAAGAAAATATAGATTTTTAATATTTAATTTTACTTAAAAAATTCTGGTGAGAATATTACTGTGTGGTTTAATGGTTTTTAGGTAAAATAAATGGGCCAAATTTTCTCGCACTTATTTTATAGGTTGTGGTCCATATAGACATCCAAATAAAGGGTTTTCCAAATAAGTGATCCCATGGGGAGGGCCAACTCGAGTTACATGAGGAGATCGGGCTATGCACATAGAAGTTAAAATTAGAGTGTGGGACTAGTAATATGGTTGGCCGCTTCATACCAGAATAGGACTATATCTATGTGTGAGTTGTGTATGTTGTAATCTATCCCTGTAGTAGTAAACTAATTTAGGAATGGAATATGTTTTTAATATGCGAGAGATCATACACCAGAATTTCTGATATGGGACTCCATCGTGGGGGTATTATTCCTCATTTACTGAAATGGTGCTGTTATGCCTCAGTTATTCTTCTCCTACCTCAAACATTTACTTAACACCATTTTTTCTTCTTAATAATTCCTTCCACCATCTGAAAATCACCAAAGGCACCATTTTGGTCACTAGAAGAGCTCAGGCTTGAGCTAAGAAGCACCACCGAAGCTTGGAACCACAATAAATGATCATTAGGGCCTTGGATGACTAAAATGAGACTTAACAAATTACATTCAGGGAAAAGGATTTCTATTTGGCCACTGTGAAGGCTGGATGAGTTCAGAGAAATTGTTATATTTCAAAATAGGTAGGTGAACCCGTGGTAATGGAAATTTATACATGGATAAAATAGGTATGTATATAAAATTGAAGCATTATCCCATGGATGAAAATGGATATGTGATCCTAGGGATTAAAATAACTATGTAGAGAATAACATAAAATGGATACATGAACCATGATGAAACCACGTACATGAAACTTTACCAAGATTAACTATTTGAATTGTGGTATTTAAATGGTTGGGTGAATTTTTTAGAATTAAAATTCCCTATAAAATATAGGAAATCCATGTTCATGTGGATTATAACTTAATTAAAAAAAGAGAATATCAAAGTCAACAAAAAAATAGAATTAGAGATATGGGAAATTTGGGAATCTATTACCATACTTTCTCTCTTTATGATAAAAAAATGTAGAAGGAATTGATCTATGGTATAGTACCCCACTCCAAAAATTCCTTAAAATGGAAGGAAAATGATGCACCATAATGAATCTCTCCCCACCATATTATATCTATAAAGTAAAATTAGAAACACATGATCTCTAAAGAGATTCAATTCTGCAATTTATTATGGAGATAGTTTAAGGCTAAAATAAAAAAGAAACTTTGACTATAACAAATACAATGAGATACAAATGAATATTTAATATGGGATTAATCCAACTAAAAATTAAAAGTTTCTTGATACTTCCATTAGGTTTGATTGGAGAAATACAAAAAAAAGTTGTAATTTAGAGATTTTTTTAGTGACGTTTTTTAAAATTGTTGCTAATTTTTAAATTTAGAAACATTTTTCAAGATATTAATTAAATTGGGGATGTTTCATAGAAACATCGCTAAATTAATGACATTTCCTAGAAACATCGCTATTTTGTGACACTTATCCTGAAGCCCAACTAATTTAAGGAAATTTCCAAAAAACGACCATAGATTAGCGATGTTTTGTGAAAAGGGTCACAAAATTAATGACACTTCATGAAAAGCATCGCTAAATTAGAGAGGTTTCATGAAAACTTTCACAAAATTATGGATGATTCCTAAAAAGTGTCTCTAATCTAGCCATAAATCATGAAATGCATTTCTAAATTAGAGAGGATTCGTGAAAGGCGTTGCTAAATTAGTGACGCTTCCTGGAAGTTGTTGTTAAATTAGCAAGGATTCCTGAAAGGCATCGCTAAATTAGCAACTCTTCGTGAAAGGAATCTCACAATTAGCAACGCTTCCCAAAAAGTGTTTCTAAATGAGCGACACTTCCAAAAAATCATCGCTAAATCAACGAAAATTCATGAAAAGAATCATTGAATTAGTGAAACTTGTTGAAATAATGTAGCTAAATTAGCGATGCTTCCTAAAAAGGCATCACTAATTTTGCAATGCTTCCTAAAAAGCATCGCTAATTTAGCGACATTATATATATATATATATAAACATAAAACACACAAAGATAACAATATAAAATATAAACACACATAGATAATAAAATCATAATAAAATATAAAAAATATAAAAAAAACAGATAAAAATATAAACATATAAACATAAATACAAAAATATAACCTAAAACCCACTCATATAATACATATGAAAATAAAAATATATAATACATATATAACACATAGAGATATATATGTAACACACACAGATAAAAACATAATAGATATAACAAAACATAAAAATAGATAAAAAACATATAAATAAATACACACATAGAAACATATAATACATAAAAACATATAAAACATACAAATATAAAAATGAAAATAGTTATAAAAAATAAAAAATAGATAAAATGCATACACACACACACACACACATATATATATATAACCCATATTAAAACATAAAAAACATATAATACATATAACACACATAGATAAAAACAAAATATAAAAAAAATATAAAAACATATAAAAATATAAAAACTATATATAAAAAGATAAAATATATACATATGAACATATAATACACACACACACACATATATATATATATATATCATTCATAGATATATAAAAACATATAAAATATATATTAAAATATTTAAATATTTAATATAAATATATGAATATAACCTAATATAAAAAACACATATATATATATACATAAACAAAATACATATATAACATAAACATAAAATATAACATATATAAAATGTAAACATATAAAATATAAAATACAGACATATAAACATTTAATATATATATATATAACATATATTTACATAAACACATATATTTAATAGAAACATATATAAACATATATATAAGCATATAAACATATAAACATAAAATAAACATATATATAAATATAAAATAATAAACATATATAAATATATATGAAATATAAAACATAATATATATATATTATTAAATTTTAAATATTAAAATGTATTTATATATGTATATAACATAATACAATTAATACAAACATAATATATATATATATATATATTATAACCACATATATATATTAATATATATATATGATTTTTTTGAAGTACTGATATATATATATATATATTACAAAATACAATTGTATATTAATAGTTTAAATGTGTGAGTTGGTAGATTTCCTTCCTCCAAAACGGCAGGTCAGTGGTTTGATTCTGCATGTATTCATTTTTCTATGTGGATAGGACAAGGGAAGGGAAGGTTGATAGGACTATATGTTAGGGTAGATAGGGACACAGGAGGACTAGACGTTTGGGTAATAGGGATGTGGGAAGCTAGGGAAGACGATCGGGACAGGATGATGGGGACTAAGGCACGAGACTCTGGGGCGCATGACAGACGCGGCGGGGGCGGTGGAACTGGACGTGACTTGGGGATGCTGGGGAAAATGCCAGACGAGACTGGGGGATGTTGGGGTAGACCAGACGAGACTATGTCACATGGGCATGGGTACTGGCGAACTAGATGGGATGTTGGGGAGGGAAAAGGGGAGGTTTGGGCTGGGGAGAGGGAACTGTGGACAGGTCGAGGGGAGGGTAAGGGTAGTTACGGGGGAACAGGACGAGGGGGTTGATAGACTCGGGGGAACAGACTCGGGTGAGTGGGTTGAAAGAAGTGTGGTAGGTTCTTGAGTTGGGTTTTTATTTATTATAAATAATTCACATTTCAATAAAAGATACATTTCAAATAAAAAACTTCCAACATTTTCATAAAATGTCGGTAAAAGACATGTAGTTTTACAACGTGTATTTACCGACATTTTTATAAAGCATCATCACAGTAGGTGTTGCTAATTATCCACACATTAAAATGTCATAATTTAGAGGCGCTTATTTATCGTCATTTCTAAGAATCATCAGCATATGAGGTGTCGCTAACTAATGACATTTTAACATTTCCCTAATTTAGCGATGTTTTAAAGCATCGCGAATTTAGCAGTGTTTTAAATCATCTCAAATTTTCGATGCTTTAAAGCGTCTATAGTTGGTGACATTTTAAAAAGTCACTAAATTAACAGTACCTCATTTTTTAATGCTTTCTAGAAATGGTGTTAAATAAATTATTGGTGTTTTAAAATGTCACTAAAGCGAAAAATAACAATGATAATTAGCATTTTTTGTAGTAGAGGATTGCGAGATGAACTAGTAGGATACTCTTATTTTCTACTATTTATTTTTATAGTTTTAGTTTTTTTTATGTAACTTAATTATAATTTAATCCAATTGTTAGAGCATATTTTATTCCACTATTTATCTCTCTCAGTCTCTCTCATTCTCTTTTTTCTCATTCTTCCACCATGGAAACTTACTTCCAATAATTGAAATTTGACCTGAGGATTGGCATCGGGGGAGGATATGGTGTTCTTAAATTATAATATTAAATTATTAAATGATTTGATCATATTTTTTGTGAGTGAGGGTGGTATGTATGGGTTCTGTTATTATCCACCTTGACATGGATCTATAGTTCACTTCTATTAATTTTTTTCACCTTTTATCTCCCTTCCATTGAATGACATTTCTTGATGTGATATAGTTGATCTATTCAATTGGTGAAATATAATACGATGTAGTCTGGTCCTGGAATATTCCAATATATTTATTTTTCTGTTTTATTAATTTTTATTATAGGGGTGGTGTAATTTAGTTTACCTTATAATTCAATATTTTGCAACCAATAAATAAAATAATAATGGGTCAAGAGTGAGATTTCATAATTGAACTATCAAATTAAATTTAAAATAACTACATGAATAATGAAGGAACCCAAAACTAACCCTAGGTCCATGTACATTCTTTTATAAAAAACATTATATATTAAATTTCATGTTTAGTTTAATATTTCATTATTTTTATAGAATAAGAAAACAAAAAAAGAAGTAGTTTAGGTGAATTTTATTAGTATGTGAATAACTGTGAAGCTCTTCATGTGATACAACCATTGTCATCCATTTTTCTTCACAATGAATGTTAAAAAAATAGTTGCTTTTTCTACACCCCGTCACAAGTGTGCATTAGATTTCAAATTTCATATTTGATTTTGATGGTTTCTGGCTCCCTTTTTTGAAATATAAATCAATTTTTTCATACAAAATTTTCAACACACACATTATAATAAATATAGTTTTTTGGTGGTGATATTTTTTTATCATTCCTATAAGAGTGCTAGTGGAGATAAATCACCTAAATATGGTCCAGATTCCCTTTATGTTAGGAATATTTATGGAACTTGATCTTAAAATGGAAAAAAAATTATATTTTTTTATCAATTTTATTTCATTTATTTCAATATTTTTGGGATTTCATAAATATTTTCCCTTTATTTTGTTAATAAGGGGTTGATCCCACAAATTTTTGTGTGTGAGAGACAGGGAATTAAAGAAATATTTATTCATCCTAAAATATTTCTATAAATCTTTTAGATACAAAATTTTAATTCAATGCTCTTAATGAGACTCTAATAAACTATGAAAATAATCCTAATATGATTTCATTAATTATTTTATTAATTTATATTTAATATTTTAATAAAACAAAAGGTGTTATATTCTCGCCACTATATATTTTTCCCTAGAAAGTCATTTGGGTCTATTAGGAATATATGACCACTTTTAATTATCAAAACACATTCAATATTAAGGAATACAAGAACAATTCTAGTTGCTTCCTCAGACTCCCCTTTAGGAATAACCCACCACATAGGTTTCTTAAATTTACCATATAATCAAAATTAACATTTATTTCACTATTAATCCATTATGAGGGTTCCAACTTCATAAGAATTGAGTATTACTGACACTGTTTACTCATGATTTTCCCAAAATGCAAGAAAACGTTATAGATCGATAATATCCACCCACAATCCCTTCTAATTTTAGATAAATATTTATTTTAATTTAATCCAATCCAATTTATATATTTGGTTTTCAAACAAACTCATTTTCAAAATTTCCTAATACATTATTTTTTTCCAATTTATCATAATCATTATAAACATCATAATTTAAAAGTTTACATAATTTATCACCACATATCATTGATTTTAATCTACTGCTAAAAATAATATAAACACATTATAAAATTTTAATTCATTATATTATCCTTTCAAGCCTCATGCTTTAATTTAGAAACATAAATCATATTGTAACAAATCATGAAATTTAAGTCGATTTTTGACATTATCTATTAAAATTTTAAAATCACATCATGTTTAAAATGTAAATTTAAAATGATATATTGCATCATACATTAATAAAACTTTTGATTGATTCATAACACATTAAATATTCTATCCAAAATAAATAAATAATTTATTTATATCATACTTTAAATTTTCATACCATAATTTATCAAATTAGAAAAATCCCATTTTTCCCAAAAATATCACTTAAAATATTTTAACAATTTCAAAATATTGATGACTTTAAAATTATCATTAAATTTTTTTAATTCATTCCTTCAGTCCCTAAATCATTTCAAAATTATGTATTATTTCTCTAATATATTGTAAAATATTTTAAATAAATCCACTTTCAAAAATAAAATAATTTTTCATGCCACTTATTCCTAGAAAAACAAAAAAAATCCATCAAATAAACCACATTATTTATATTTTCTCATAAAAGTTTATTTTAATTCACGTAAAGTTTATACAAATAATTAAATTTCCCTAATATCAATCAGTAATTCTAATAATCTTATATCAAAAGCTAATTGTTTTGATTTCCATAAATACATAACTATATAAAATATCTTATATTACAGGTCAAATCAAAGTAATCATATCATATCATATAATTACTACTTTTATCAATCTCTAAACATAAATATTTTATCAAATTTCACAATCATTAACACAACAATTTTTCTCAAACCCCACTACAAAACAAAATGTTAAAAACCACTAGGACATAACCAATTAAATATTAACTCTTTATCCTTTTTTACTACATCCTTAAATAATAATAGGTGACTTTTAATTGATTTCATATGTGTTCCACTCTACAATCAATCTTCAACCATAAAATAATCCCAAGTACTTAGGCCAAGTTATATAAAATCCAACATGTATCAAAAAACAACCTATTCTCAACATATTTAATATAAATAAAAAATAACATATATAATTATAGATATAAAATAAATAAAAATATAAGTTAAATTTAATCCAACATGATTTCAAATAAATGATCTATTTTACCAATGCATGTTAATATTTTTTTATATAAAATTATACTAAATTAAATTATCTTATTAAGAATATCTATTTTTTTATATTTGAATTTCTACAATCACAAAAAAAATATTTAATATTACCATCATAAATATTATTAATTGTATATATTATATTTTAAATGTATTTTACTATAAACTAAATTCCTTTTACCTATAATAAAATTTAAAAATAATAATCTGACGATAAATAATGAAAAACGGACAATCGATGAGGAACAAAATAAAATAACAACAATGGCAATCCAAGAGGCCTCAGTTACATAAAAAAAATGGGCAGTCAAAGAGGGACTAACCAAATAAAAGTTAAATTAAAGAGGGATCAACCATAATATAATAAAATAAAATCACATGGGCCACAAGTGAACAAATTTCACCATTCCCAACCCTTAAATCAATCATTTTCACTTTTCATTACATTTTTAGTACACTTAATCACATTCAATTTTTTCAATAAAATCAGATTTCGTGGACTTAAAATATTTCAATAAACACGATTACCAATTCTCAGTCATGAAAATCACTTAACATATTCAATATACTCATTATTTTATTAAATACATATATATTACATAAGATTTGATTTAAATCAACCATATATATATCCACATCCTTTATAATTATTCAAATACCTTTAGTAACACATAAATATTTTTACTTGGGATTTAAATAATCATGTTTTAAACTATAATTGTGGTGATCCATACATTTCATAGATAAAAATTAGATTATTTTAGATGAGTATTCATGAAATATCAATACAATCCAAGCTAAATTCATAAAGGATCAGTTTATTTGGAAACATATATACATAAACAATATATATATAAAAGATCTAAATTATTTCTCATTAAGTTCTTCTCCACTAGAAAACTTTCTTAGACATACCCTACTTAAAACATTTATTTATAACCTTGGGAAATGAAAAAATAAAAAATTTAGAGCTCTGATACTCAATAAGGGTAAGTGATATCAATCAATGATCATAATTGAGCATAAGATATACATAAAGTTTTCAGAATAAAATCATAACTTACAATAATAATTCCCAATAAGTCAAACATCTTTAATCATAAATCATGAAATAATGATTTGTCACAATAATATAAATAAGTTATAAGTGTTTATACTAATTAAAAATCAACCATGATCCATGAGAACATATCTTGAGAATAAAACTTACGTTTTTATCATATAGATAATAATAAAAATACATTTCCTTAGTAAAGGTTAACTTCTAAGACTGTATTTGTGAGAAAAATCCCATAATATAAATTCCTACCCAATCATTTACAAAATTATATTAGGATTAACTTCAATCAAGTTAACTTTATCATCTATTGTGAGTGTATTAACATTGTCACCTCTTATGTGTTTCTCAACTCTGTTTCTACTTAAGAGCTTATTAATTGTGTCGTCTCTTAAGAGTTTCTCAACTCCAATATTTATTCCCAATGAATTTGAGGGATATAATGGATCCACCCATAATAATGATCTATATCAAGATCTCCCATTACATAATCTTAATCCATATATATGAGTTTCATATGATTATAAAACATTCCTTAGCTCAATATAGAATAACCCATGGAATGAAAATGGGTTTCATAAAAATTTCATCATCGTAGTAATAAACTATCTAGAGAAATAGTAAAAATAGCAACATTGTATCATATCCTAAATAAACAATAAAAAAATCAATGTATTTTTCTATAGATTATAATACTTTTAACATATAACTAGAAATTTTTGTAAGGAAAACACCATTTTATTTTCGAAATCACTTATTTAAATTATAGAAATTTCTAAAAAATTTAAGAAATTTTTTTATTTTAAAATAACCACGGAATCATTTAAATTAATATTTAAATAAAATATTGGTCATGAAGATGTGAAAATCTATTCTTAATATGTACATTAAAACAAATGTTCCTTTCACTTTTTTAGTAAAAAGTAGAAGTACAACATTTGGAAAATAATAAATATATTCTTTTTAAAAAATATAAATTCATGAATGGGTAAAAATGAATATAATAAAAAAAATTAATAGTACAAATTCATTCTTGAAAACATTTTAATGAAATTTTGGACATGGAATAAAAATATTACTGACCAAAGAGAAATAAATTCGGTTATTCCTTAAAAATAATATTTTAGTCTCTTGAGTAAAAAAGAGAGAAAAATTAAAAGAAAAAAATTAAAACATACATAAATGAATATTGGATAAGAAAATAAATAATATTCTAGAGATATAGTTAATATAAATTTATCATCTTAATTTTAATAACAAACCATCTCGGTTAAACCGATATGGTAACGTAAAACCCTTACCACTTTTGTAACTTTTGATACACAACCTCCCTGAATTAAATATCATAAAATGAAACATTTAATACCATGAAAATAAAGATATTAATAGTAAAACATACAAAAGTTGTATTAGATACACCACATAAAATAATATAGGTGTATAATATAATATATGTCCTAAAGAAGACAAATTGAGATTGTAAACCCTTACCACTTTAGTAAATTTTTAATCCAATCACCTTGGTTGAAATAATTTGAATTATAAAATTAAATACCATGAATATAAAATGATATGTGATATAAAATGTAAAATTATTAGTTTATACACTTCATAAACATAAATTGGTGGATAATATTAAACATGTCTCAATGTAATAAGATTCAGAAAAAGAACCCCTAACTTATGTATGACTTGATTTATAAGTGATGTAAACTCATATATAGTAAATTTAGGTTTATTAAAATTATATTTAAAAACCATATAAATAAATATCATATCATATATTTTCTAGACATAACATTTCAAGTCATGTTTATTAATAATTCGTTATTAAAATTGTCGTCTTTAGGTGTTAATTAATTTGTTTTCCATACATATTTCAGTTTGGAAATATTAGTCCTTGAACATTGAACATGGTTTAATCATATCCAAAATATTAATCATTTAAAAATAATTATATTTAATCATTATATATAATTTTATAACTATTCATATAATGCAGTGATGCAAATCTGAATTACATCACTTTGTGGATATAGTAATTCGTACGTACACATGAGTGATGTTTCAAATTTTTGATGGATGGAATGAAAGAAAGTTAAATAATAATTAAAAATTAATTTATAATTAATATATCATATATATAATATATATTGATTAAATATATCATTATTTTTATCCAAGTTAAATGTAAATGAAAATTAACCACATCACTTTGTGGTGGTAGTAGTCTACATGTACGCACGAGCGACATTATTGTTTTCCAACAGATCAGTTAGAAAAAAGGTAGATAAGATCTTTTATTTACATAATAATAATCATGTCATAAATATAATATATAAATGTTAAATCCATCATAATTACCAACCATAACATATGGTTATGTAAATTGAATCATATCGCTTCATGGAGACGGTAGTCCACATGTATGTATGAGTGGGACTTTCCTTTCTCATTTGATTGAATAGAGGTGGGAAATTGATGTAAAATCATCATAATAACATCTAATTATATTTAATATACTATACTCATAATTTTTTTATTTATAAAAAAATTATATAAGTTTAAATAATAAATAGAATTTAATGTTCTTTGTTAGGATTTATACCTCTTCTTTAAGAGACTCCCTTTCACTTACACCTTAATCCTTGCAATATTAGTCTTAAGAGATGACCATGACATCTATGATTAAAAGAATATATGTATAAAGGTTTTTTATTGTTTATTTTATGATCTATAAGTCACAAATTTTGTGAAAAATAGAGGATATGAGGTTCCCTTTTATAAGTGAGGGGAGGGATATATATGTAATATCTTAAAAGTATTCAACAATATAAGGTCACTTTCATTTGAAGGTGGATCCAAATTGACATAACATAAAAGGTAAGATAATATAAGGTTTAAATATGTTCAAAAAATAATAATTAGATATTTTTTGTGTTTAAATCTTATACTAATCCCTTGGTTTAACCCCACCCCCCGGAAAAACTGTTTTAACCATAACCGTGATAACACATTTTTCTACTGTTATTATTCTTTATCACAAAAAAATAAGTTAAATATATTAAATTATATTAATTATTATGATTAAAAATATAGAAGCAATTTTAATATACTAAATTTCTATAAGTGGTTGAATTTAATTTTAAATATGCATTTAAGACACAAGGACTTGAAATTAAAAAATCATTTTTAAGTAAAAAAGTTGAGTTTATTTCTATTAAATGACTTTTATAAACTATAAAATGAATATTAAAATATTTTATTTAATATATAATCTATAATTTTAATTAAAACCATTAATTTATTGATATTAATTTAATTTATTAAGTTAAAAATAGATTACACGCATAAAGGCATCTTTCTTAAAAATGTGTTTTTAAGACCAGAAAAGATCTTATTTGGAAATAAAATATAATGGTAATTAATATGTAGTTAATTATATAAATTATAATTTAATAAGTATTATTTAAAATTAATATCAAATTTAAAACATAATGATACCGTTAAATGAGAATAAATGACAGTTTTATAAAAATCTGTATTTTTAACAATTCAGTAAAAAATAAATTTTTTTAGAAAAATCCAAAAAATTAACATTAAGGTAATATTTAAATGTAAATTTAAATGTAAATTTTATTTTAATAAAATAAAATTTTAATAAATGGTATAAATTAATTATAATTTCTATGCAATAATTGAAATAAAAATCACTTTTTGAAGAGAACAAATTCTTAAAACATAAAGTGACTTTAATAAAAATTGAGTACATATTTGTTATGAGTTAATCATTAAATTTTTATTATTTAAAAACATTATCAATTTTTTTTATAATTTTTGTATTACTATTTATTCTTTCTAATTTAATGGGCAGGTTATAATTGATCACTATATCACATTTTGTTTAGTCTTGGGATTGTGTGTAAATCAAGATTATCAAACAAATATAATTTATTTAATAAAATATATTATAAAATATTATGTTGTTACATTCTACCTTTATTAAAAAAATTGTTTCTTCAAAATTTTTATTTTAGAAATCAAAGGTTTGATATTGTAAAATACCTTTGTTGAAAACTGGCTTTGTAAAAAGTGATAGTAAAACTTCCTTTGAAAAGGGGTAGTGGGAAACTTAAAGGATACGTAAAATAACACTTAATAAGGTTCTTGGATAAAGAGAAAATTGGAAAGAAGTGAAAACAATATATATTTAAGAGAAATATATTTTTTAAAGAATAATCTATAGTGTTATAGAACATATTCATGAGAATTTTAATAATCATAAAACCATAAATCATTGTAGGGTGAAAAATACCATAAATTCCTCATAAATAATTTTTAAAATAAAAAAATCATTTCCAAGGTCTTTTTTCCTAGAGTTTAGGAATTATTTATCCATTGAATATGAGAAAATATACTTGATTTCTTAAAACCCATAAATACAATTTCATCCTTTAGTTGTTATTCAGTCAATTTCTATTCCTATATATTCTATTACTCTAAGAAATGAATATTCCAGATGATTTTTTCATTGATGAGGAACTAAAATTAAATTTTAATGGATCAAAATACCCATAAAATAATGAAAATTCATTCTGTGTGTCTCTATACATTTACCAAAACACAAATAGTTGTCATAAGTTATCCAATATTAATAATAATTCATATTATGATATGATAAATTAATATCTAAAATCTCGATAATAAGACCCAAATTTCATCTAAAACCATTACCTAAATAGTTAACCCTAAGAAACCTCTAATGTATGTCTCACTAAATTCAAAGACAAAAAATTTATAAAAAAAGTCACTAAATTTATAAAATCAACTTAACTTTAATCCCCAAATAATATAAATTATATTTTAATGTCCCATAAGAAACATGTAAATACCGTGGTCGTATATTTTTTAAAAACATTTTAATATTTTCCAAAAATAACTAAATTCACCATAAAACATCAATAAAAACATATATGTTTCTAAAAATTAAATTTTACCCTTGCTCTTCATATAAAATAATAGACTATAAAATATATCCTTTTAATAAAAAAATAAATAACCTTTATTAAAAATAAAATAAATCACTGCATCATTAGATAACTAATCAATTTTAACTTCACCAATATAATCCAATTTAATTTTTCAACATCAATCATCACTTTATAAAAACTAAATAGTGTCATCATAATAATAGGTGCACATCACGGTTCATTTATCCCCTAATGACGTGTTTTCCAAATAATATCACTTTACTACTAAATCAATTTTTTATGTTATCAGTGACATTTTATATTTTCTTTAAAAACCTTAAATAAAACTAACTACATAATAATACATAGATGTTTCATGATTTTTATAACTAGAATATCATCAATAAAACACTTATATAGCTTAATTATTGAATCCTAATACATAAATACTTTAATCATTCCACATACTTCTTAAACCATTAACCTAGGTTCATCATATTATTCTTGAATACATTCATACTTACATATATCATTCATATACTCTTTCCCATCAACAGTAAAACACTTACTCTTACAATATTTATGATCATATTCTTGATATTTTCCCCTAGGACATCAATTTGCAAAATCCCAATACATTACACATTTTAAAAATTCAACAGAAGATGATTCCTTATAGAAAACATTATTCCAATCCATTTAATTACCTAAACTTTTAAATTTTCCATTGAGATTACTTTTTCTTGGTCCTTCTTATCTACAAATTAATCTTCTTCTTCTTCTTTTGATACAATTCCCTAGGAGGTTCTTCCCACATTTTCAACATATCGGATGTTGAATATTCTTTCCTCCATGGCCTTCATGTAAATCCATTTTTATCTTATTTAGTTCATTTAGAAACTCACTGATACTCTGATTTCTAACCATATGTCAATATAGATATTTGGTAATAGTCCCAAATTTTACATTCCATATCTCATTTCTATTGTTTCCTCATGAGGAAAATCATTTCATCATCTGTCACATTTAGAATTAAAACGATTTCTCTAGGTTTCATCCATTAACTAAAGCCAAAATGCATACTTTCGTTAAAGATAATCAGACTGAGAAATCATATTATCATGAAAATAAATTATAGAATTTCTAAATCATGGCACTTTATTTTCAATATATTACACCTTAGTTTTAACCTACTTTATCAATGGTAGTCATCTATTCAAATCCTTTATATTTGTTCTTAAATAATTATCCAAATAATATACCTTGGAAGGTTCTAGATAGGTGTGCAGTATTATGCCCACTCATCATACACCGATTATGATCAAGTTAATACCCAATCTACCCCCATTCAGAGTTGTTACCCCTAGGTACATTTTTTCATAGCCACATGCACTTACTAATATCTATACAATGATGCATGTTCTAAGAAAACCACACTCATTTATTTACCATAACTAAGGATTTTATCCTATAATTAAGCGTATCCTAAGGGTTATCAATAAATTTCACTCATCAGAGTTTCCAAAAACAACTAAACCTTTTACTAACACTAATTTTAGTGAACCATATTTTTAATACATTAACTTTTCATCATTTTAGAGGAATATTCATTAAATATAAATAAAATCCATGCTAGAACTATAAGGGTTTAGTGTATTTGGGAAAAAGGATACACAAACTACTAGTACATAAAAGATCTAAATTATTTCCCATTAAGTTATTCTTAACTAGAACCCATGTTAGACATACCCCACTTAAAACCATTATTCATAACCTGGGGAAATTAAACATAAAAAAATTTGATATTAGATTCTCATTAAGTGTAAATATAATAGATATCAATCAATGATCATAAGTGAGAAAAAGATAATAATGAGGGTATGAGAACATGATTTCAACTTACAGTATTCTTTCTTAATCAATCAAATATCATATGTCTTAAAAAATGGAGTAAGGATTTTTCAAAAATAATGATATAATTTGTAAGTGTTTAGAACCATCAATAATAAATCATGAGCTATGAGAACATATCATAAGAATAATACATAAGTTTTTTTCATAGACATATGCACAAAAAATCACTACATTATCCAAGGTTCACTCTTAATAGTATTATTGTGGATAAAGTCCCATAATTAAAATGTTTACCTAATAATTTCCTACATTATCTTAAGAGTAACTTCATTCTAGTTAACATTATCATATCTTTGTATTTTATCAAAGAAAATATTATTCATGATGGTATTAAAATACATTCAGTCAGTGTATATTATACAAAGATACCTTTCATATTTTCGGTAAAAATTCTCAAGTTCCATGTTTAGAAAATGAAAATAAGATTTTTTTAATATATATATATATAATAATTGGTAATAATTTATTTAATAATTTTTTTATAATATAAAAAAATACTGGAAAATATTTTAAATAAAATCATGACATGGAAGAAAATAATTCCCAACCGAAGAGAAAGATAAATTTGGTTTTCCCTAAAAACATTCATTCGGTATCTTGAGTAATAAATAGAGTAAAATTAAATTAAAACATGTAAACTCTATAAGTAACTATAGGCTAATAAAATAAATAATATTTTGGATAGATTGATTATATAAATTCATTATCAAAAATTTAATCATATACATTTTGGATAAAAATGATATTATAGTGTAAAACCCATACTAATTTGGTATGTTTGGATTAATTACCCCCATGAAATAAATAACATAAAATGAAACCTTAAATACCATTAAAATAATGATATTAATGGTAAAAAATATAAAAGTGTGATTATATACACCACATAAAATAATATTGGTGTATTACATAACACATACCCCAAAGAAGAAAATTTGAGATGGTTAAACCTTACTAGTTTTGTAACAATTGAATCAAATCCCCATGGATGAAATAAATTGAATTGTAACATTAAATACCATGAATTATGAAGGATATATTATATAAAATTTCAAATTATTAGTATATACACCTCTTAACACAAAAGGGTGAATAACATCAATTGTGTTTCATTGAAACAATATTGAGACGAAGAACCCATACCTTATGTATGACATCATTTGTAAGCACTATAAACTCTTGTATGATAAATTTAGATTTATTAAAAATATATATTATAAAAATATATATGATTATAAAATCATATATTTTCTACTTATAACATTTCAGCACCAGTTTATTAATAATTATTTATTAAAATCGTTATTTTTTTGTATTAATTGTTTCATTTTTAATTTATGGTTTGGTGCGGTGGTTAGGATAACTACACTCTGATCATTGTTCTATAATATATAAAATATTAATAATGTCATAATTATCATATTTTATCATTATTTACACCTTTATAACCATTCATATAAATGGTTGATGAAAAATTAATTATATCACATTGTGGAGATGGAAATCTGTACGTACACATGAGTGGTGTTTCAACTTTTCAATGGATGGAATAGAAGAAAATTATATTATATTTTACCTTTAAATAATCATTATTATATCATTAATATAATATATATTCCATAAATCTATCCTTATTACCATCCAAGTTAATATAAAATAAAAAAAATTACATCACTTCCTAGAGGCGGTAGTCCACACATATACGCAAATGATGTTATCATTTTCTAAAGGATCGGATTGTAAGACAGTAGAAAAAATATTATAATTAAATAATAATTATTATTTCATAAATTCCATCTATAAACATTAAATAAATTATAATAACAGATCATAAAATATGGTGATGTAAAATGAATCACATTGTTATGTGGAGGTGGTTGTCCACATATATGCATGAGTGATACATTCATTTCCCATTTGATGGAAAGTGTGTGGGAAGGGTTTATGGTATCATAATAATAATATATCATTATATTTATAATATTATATTCATAATTCTAATAAGGATACAAAAATTTTAGAGAAGGTGGAAGAATAAATAAAATTGAAATAGCTCAATTAATATTTGTACTTCTTCTTTGAGAGGCTTCCTTTGTCTTACGGATTAATCCTTAAAAGATAAGTCTTATGAGAATCCAAAATATCTAGGATAAATCTAAGAGATATATGAATATTTTGGAGTTGTAATTTTTCGAGATATAAGGCTTAAATAATGTGAATAAATGAGGAGAATAAGGTTCCTTTTATAAGTGAGGGGAGGGACACTCATGGAATTTGATTAATGATTTCAATAATATAAGGTCACTTTCATGTGTAAGGGTCTCCAAATGGAAATGAATTTGAAGGTAATATAATATATGTTCTAAATACATTCAACCAATAATAATTATAAATTTTTTAGTGTATTTACTACAATTATCTCTTGATTTAACCCCCCCCCTAGTGTAACCATGTTTTGACCTTAACCATGGTAACGAAATTTTACAATTTTACTATTTGTTATGACAAAAAAATAAGTTGAACCTATTAAATTATGTAAATTATGAATTTTAAAATTACTTAATCATTTTTACCATATTAAATATCTATATGTAGAAGAATTTAAATTCAAATAATCATGAGAACCGCAACGAAAACCCCTTTTTAGAAAAAATGCATTTTAAGCATAAAACTGAATTTAATTACATTCATTACCTTGTAAAAACCATAAAATGAATAGTAAAATATATTATTGAATAAATAATATATAAATTTCATTAAAAACAATAATAAATATAGATTTTTTTAATTTATTAATATAAAGACACATTAAGCACATAAAAACAGTTATTAAAAATGTATTTTTAATCCCAAAAATAAACTTATAATAACATCACGTATAATTTTGATTAATATTAGATTAATAAAAAATTTTATAATAAAATTATTTTTATTTTACATTAAGATAAAATTAAAAAAATATTTAAACTTCTTAACAAAAAATATTATTGTTTTATAAAAATCAGTATTTTTCACTATTCATTGAAAAATAAATCTTTTTAAAACAATTATAAAAAAATAACTCTAAGATAATATTAGAATAAAGATTTAAAAACTAATATTAATTTCCTCAAATAAAATTTATAAAAAGTTTAGAAATTAATGATAATGTTCTTGTACAAAATCCAATAAAACCATTTTTTGACGAAAACATATTTTTAAAGAAAAAATGATTTTATTGAAAATTGAGTACTTCTTTTTTATTAATTAATAATTAATTATTAATTATGTAAAACCTTTATACATATTTTACTTAATGTTCTTATTAATATTTATACCTCTTAATTTAATAATTAAGTTATAAAGTATTACTATATCACGATTCATTTAGACTATGGGTTACCTGTAAAGAAGGATTATCAAACACTTAATTTTTTTTTAAATAAAAATATATTCTAAAATACAGGGGTATTAAAATAATATAAAAATAAAAAATATTCCAACTAATATTATTAAGAAAATATAATTCATGAAACTATTACATAGAACCATTTCAATGATATTGGAAATATAATCAAAAAAACTTCCAACATTATCATATCACATTTCATTTTGAGTAAAACAAAGAAACACATAAATGTAAAACTCCTAAAAATAAATTAAATTAATCCATAAAGAATATTTTTTTAATAAAACACAAAATATTTATTTTTGGTTTTTAGTTAATCAGGAACAATAGTTTTTTTCTTGAGATGTCTCAAAAAAATATCACACTCCATCCAAAGAAGTTACATACAATAACATGTTCATATAACACCCATGTATTTATAAAATGTTTCATGAGAATATATAATTCCATTTTCTAACATAGACATTGGTGACAACAACACCTATCTTAGGAAAATCAAAATAAAATTACCCCTCTAGATAAAATTGCACCTCAAACACCCTGAGTTCATCATGTACCATGGGTGACACAATAAAGATGTTTATTAAACATTTTTTATAGGAAAATATCGAGTCCTAATCATCCCATACACACAGCTAACATATAATTAACAACCCAAGTACTTAATGTTTGATACTGGTTGTAATAATTTATTTCAATAATATTCTAATCAATTTGGGATGGTCATATTAGGCGTTTTCCTTATACCCTTATTTCTAAAGGATGGAGACTAATGTCAAGGGTATATATATAGTTATTGGGAAATATTTTATCTGAAAAACGAATATTATTATGATTATATTTAATAAATAAAATTTTAGTAATTTTTATGGTGTATATACCCAAACATGTTGTATATAAAAATAAATATTTATTTTAGTTATTATTGTAAATCACACAAAACTCAAAAAAAAATATCTTGATTATTCTTAATAAGTACAAATAAATGAAATTAATTAATTTTTTTATATTTTATAAGAAATATTAGAATATTTATAACCATGGAAAAATGGATCACAGATGACCATACAATGAAAATACCATAAAATATTATACATGAAAAATATATGTTGATTCCATCCTTATTCATTATTAAACATAAAATTTTTAATCAACCATACATGAAAAAAATGTCCCTAAATTTTTATGTCAATTGAAATTTCATGTGAATAAAGGTTCATAAGTGGGATTAAAATATAAAATACCCAATGGTGACTTGGTGCTCAACTTAAAACAACTATCACGTTATAATCATACTATAAAGCCTCAGTGTCATGAGTGATATATTTATGCATGTTGTGATATATCATAACCAAATATCATGAAATTTCAACAAACCAATGAATTTATTATTAATTATATCCCCAATGTAATAATTAAATATTCTATCTTATGGTATATTTAGGTTAATTCCATCTTTTAGCCTTGATTAGAAAATAATATTTCACTGAGATCCTCCTTAAAAGATTTATTTTTTGGAATATACATTGATAGGGATTGAATGTACTACCCATATGATATTAGATGGATCACACCAAGACATGTTAAAATTTAACTCTCCTTAAAATTATATTTACCCCTCACCAAACTGGTAGTACCATGTGTTGTGATTGAATCATATTTAGGATAAAACAGTGTCATTTCACTCTACAATAGAACTTTGTGGATAATAACCCCTGAAAATAGTGTCATGTAAAATAATTTATTATTTTGAACCTAAAAAGGGGATTCACGATGTAAGAGAATACACATCATACACCACCAAACATTTTAAAATATGAAATTGGTGGTGTCCTAAAATTTGGTGCATCATCTTCTTCGGGGGTCCTCATTTCTCCAGTATCTACTCCAAAACATTTTATTAATGAAATTGTTGATCTAGGGACATGTTGGAAGGTTTTGATTTATAAGTCTCCCTTGGCTCACTTCTACTCCTCATTCAACCTATAGATCCAATTGAATGTGTTGCACAATTTTCCTGTGTTTCCCATAGTCGGCCTTACTATACTTGTAGTGCATCATTCAATTTTATTCTAGTGTGTGGTTCCCCTCCGAATACAATGGTTTTTATTACGGGGAGTGCCCCAGTATGAGAGGTATCCCCCAAAAACGTCCAAGATCTCAATGGGTATTCTGGTTAGTAAAATTTGAAATCAAACAACAAATTAATTCATAGATTATAACATAAAACTAAAGAACAGAAACCATGTTCCCATTATATTACACATATTTGGAATAAAAAAATGAATTTGAAATAATGAAAGAAAAACACTGTAAGAAGTAATAATTATAAATAATTTAATATGGTGTAAAACTCACATTGTAGTGTAAATTAAAATAATTAAAATATTATATGTAATTTCATAAACAAAATACAATAATTCATAACACATTAATTTAGTAAAACCCAAAAACATGAGATATCAAATTACATAATTCATAAAAATTTCCATAACTGAAGGAATCATGAAAAAACTAATAAAAAGCAGTGATGAATAAAACTATAGAAAAATAGGATATATAAAAACATATTAAAATTTAAAAAAATCAAAACCAAAATTCATACATAATAAGATACCATAATTGAATTAATATTTAATAAGCGAAGTGACATTCAGTGATTTACAAGTCAAAAATAAATATGTAAAGGAAAGTAGTAATGTTGAAAAAAAAGATTTACATTCCCAGACTAGTGGAATATGTACACAGAGAATGATCGTCATGGTTTTTACACTATGAAAAGTTAATAGAGTAGTATAAGTAGGATACAACAACATAAACAAAATAGATATATGAAGTTCATGACAAAAACAAGAAACATGCATAAAGCTTACAAGAAAATCAACAAGGAATATTGGAAGTAGTACCGAGACCCCCTTATCAGGGCTCGATCTCACCTTTATCGATTAATAAGATGATTATGAGCCTCTAATATTGTGTTCAACTCCATATTAGATATTAGGTTTGGTTACATCTAGATTGAAACAGTATATGTTCAAGTATAGGTACCAAATGCCAATACAAAGACTCCAGAAAAGCATCACTTCTATAGCATCTTGAATCAAACATCAAGATCATCAGAAAGGGACAAAAATAACACCAATAATTTTTTTCTTCTTCAACTTCAAATTTGTGAGTAACTCTTAACTCCATCTCTTCACTACTTCTCTGAGGAATTAGGATAAGGATTCCCTCACTATAGCTCTCCTCCAATGAGCTAAGAACCAGGCCGCAATATATCTTTTTCTGGCTTATTCTTTGGAGAAACCTCAATATAGACATATTAAATAGTCCTATCTCACTATATAAACAAAGGTATTTTCTTACCATATTCCTCACCATGGGATTTAGGGAAGGACGTTGAAGCTCCTCTCTCTCTTTGGGTGAGGTATGAACATCGGACATGGGAGATCGTTGCACTAATATATCCCTCTTAGTGAATCCCAATGGATTTAATTTCAGAAAATGTATGAGATAATCCATTTTAATAAAGGTGAGTGGGTAGGTTCAAGGAATATTAATCAAGTATGGACATGTGGTTGGTTCATAACAAGTGGGTTTTTCACCAAAAAATAGATCCAGGTCATAAATTTCTGCAAATAAGTAAATAGAAATATTAATATTAAAATGGAGGATTAAATTAAAATAAAAAAAATTATAAAAATATATATTAAATTATATATTAAATTAACAATCATTCATATTAAAAAATATCCACCTTGGAAATTAATTTCACAAGTAATTTAATATCCAGAAATATTAAACTCTACATAATAAAAATTAAAACCCCAGACCGTCTGATGATTCTAAACCACATAACAATCATAAACATTGGAATATCCAAAATAGGAAACAAATAAATATATAATGACCCAAAATGTCCTCTTACCATGTATTGTAACACCCCAAGCTTTCATGGTACATTTCTCTTTGAATAATATGATAACATGCAATGTACGCAATAACAAGTTCAAGTGCACCATAACCTATCAAATTAGTTATTTAAAAATCGTTTATGGAAATTAATAACAACATTTTAAATTTTATATATATCCCATATAATTTTAACTTTCATATTTTGTGTTTCTTAGGCATAATATAAGGAAAAATTCAATTTTTTCAAATAAAATAAGTATTTTTTTAAAAATGAAATTTTCCAACCTTTTAATGGGGAACCCTTTTTAAATCCAATATTTGACACCTTAATATATTAAATGTGATAAAATTAAATTCTTCTTTATAAAGTGGAAATAAAAATTTAGTTTGGATAAATGTTTTTGGTTTTTATGATAACATTCATATTTTAATGAATAATGAAAATAAACTAAATTTCAAATGAAAAAAACTTTTTTAATCAAAATAACTGATAGTGTAAAACTATAAATTTGAATGGTTTTGAATTAAAATTACATAATATTTTTATAATTAAATCCAATTTTGGTCACTGGAAGTAGTTTTACATTTAAATTGGACATAAACTCATATCAATCTTTTGATACTTTTTACTTCTAAAAAACCCTCTTTTTTAATTTTTACAATGGGAATTAATTTTAAATTAATTAATGAAACATATATTTTTTTAATTTTTTAAAATAGTAATCATTTTTGAATTCAGAATATAAAAATTATCTTAGGCTGAATATTTGGTATTTTTATGAAAACATTCAATTTTTGATGAATATTGAAAAATACTGCACAGAACATACAAACCGACTTTTCCATTTAAATAATTATTTTTTATTTATATTTATTTTAAAGTCCAAATATATAAATAATACCTATATGATTCAAATGTAATTAATTGGAGTAATTTTATAATAATATTAGATATATAAAATTTATTTAATTTTTTAATGTCTTTTACCCATCTTCTAGACACATTTGCAAATTTGCATAAAACGTAATTTTACCGCTTCTATGAATTGAACTTTGAAAATCCGATAGACATGGTTGACATCAGTATGTAAAATGTGGTTCAATATAATTAAAATAATTTTTGGTGAATATTAACTTTTGAATTTTATTTACCATTGTTAAAAGTAAATAGGGTAAATAAAGGAAAATTGATATTATAATTACCCTTGGACATGTACTAATTCTATTGGATAAGTGTATTTATATCAAAAATAACCTTAGTAATAAAATATGATCCTTTATTATCCTCTTGGATTAGATTTTGACATTTATTTTTATTTTATTTAAAGAAGAGTTAAAAGTGTAAAATTCTTTGGTAACAATTTTCATGTTGGAAGGAAAACTAGCATTACAACTTATTTGGGTATTAAAGAGGGCCTATTTCCTTTCACTTATTTGGGAGTCCAAATTTTTTGGGGGATACACAAATCCAACTACTTTTCTAATGTTATTGATCAGATTATAAACCAACTTTCCAGTTAGAAAGGGAAATCTCTCTCTATGGCTATGAGAATTTGCTTGGTCAAGTCAATCATTGTCTCTAAAATGGTCTACTCCCTCATGATTTATAAATGGCATGTTGGCATTTTCAAGAAAATTAATAATTATATTAAAATTTTTATTTGGACTGGAAGTATTCTTGAAAGGAAGCTTGCCACTATACCTTGGAATTCTTATTGTAGACCTATTGATAAAGGTGGGATTGGCATAAAAATTTTAATGCTTTTCAACGACGCTCTACAGGCCCGTCTCACTTGGCATATTATTAATCCCTCTTCCAATGCTACTAAATTTTTGTATCACGGATTTCTTTCTAAGCTCTTAAAAGGGAATCTCACTTTCATTAACTCTTCCATCTGTCCATCTATCAGGGACTCTTATCATAAGATCATGGAGAAATCTAGATGGATGGTTAGTGTTAATTCTTCAATTAACTTCTAGTGTGGAAAATGGTATGATAACCCCTTGATAACTTTGTTACCTACTAGTCACATTCTTGAGGATACCAATCAATCTATAAAATATTTTCTTCAATTTCATCATCATGATCTCTCTGATAATATTATGCAGATCATTGATAATCATCCTTTTTCCCCTGATGGTGACTTCCTGGTCTGGGAACCTGCCCCAAATGGCATTGTAGACCCTAAAAGATTTTATAAGCAGAATTTTTCTCTCATTGATTCAAATTATATATGGGTGAGCCAGTTTAACAAACCATGGATTAAACCCTCCAGGCTCACTCTCATTTGGTTTATTTCCCATAATAGATTGCCTACAGATACTGTTCTTTAATTTTTTGGCATCCAACTTTGTTCTAAATGTCACCTTTGTAACCAACATAGGGAGGATGCAGATCATATCTTCCTGTCTTGTGTGACATCCTCTGCCTTATGGAATTTTGGTTTTGATTTATTCAACTTCAGATGGTCTCTTAATGATCCTATTTCTGTGTTTCTTAAAAACTGCACTAGATCTGAACTTTCTTTTCAAATCCAAAATATCTTTCTAGCAGTAGTGGCTGAGCTCATCCATGAGATTTGGTACGTTAGAAATGACCTTATTCATAATAATCACACTTTTAGTCTCAATACAGGAAAATCTCAGATTCTTGTCGTGATCCAGGAAGCTGCACTTATTCAAAAAGAATGCTGCAACAACTCTATTGGGGACTTTAAGATCCTTCGCCGCCTCTGAGTTCCTGGCATTTTCCCAGAGCTCAAACGCACCTTCGAGGTGTTCTGGAAGGCAACAATGCCAGGATGGATCAATGTCAATGTTGATGGTGCTTCCAAAGGAAATCGAGGCCCTACCAGTTGCGGTGCTATTTTCAGAGATTCTGCTAGTCAATGTCAGGGTTTTTCTATGTTGGATGTGGTCACTCATCATCGCTAGAGGCAGAAATATTGGGTGCCATCCATGCTGTTGACTTTTCTCTTCAAAGAGGTTGGAGGAAGTTATGGATTGAGAGTGACTCAAACACCATCATTCATGCCATCTGGAATGGCAGCATTCATCTGGCCTAGAAGCATACTACTCATTGGATGAACTGTCTTAACTCGCTTCATCAGATTGATTTTATAGCTACCCATACTTACCGTGAAGCGAATTTTGTTGCTAATTCTCTTGCCAAAAAAGGAGTTCACCAGCACATGACTTGGCTGGAATCCCTGCCTGCTGATTTATTTGAGCTTTTTGATAGAGATTGTAAAAAAATCCCCTATTTCAGACTCTTGTAACTTTATTGTTTTTAATAATAATTTGTGCTTTGGTCTTTGACCAAAGCATTACCTTTTAAAAAAATTTGACTATAAATATTAATTAGAAAGATAAAAATATTTTCTACATAATTGTATTTTATTTATAATTTTAGGCATTAAATAATTAAATTAAATTATGACACAATGATGATGCAGTAATTACCTTATTAACGAAAAATTGAAATAATTAATATTATAAATATTCAAATAAATGTAAATTGAGAATTTTGATGAATTACACAAATTTTATAGGTTAATATGACATGTTAGGGTTTATTAAATAAATTTTTCTCAAAGTAATAATTTTTTATTACTTTCACAAAAACAAAATACAAAATAGTGTCGAAATTGACATAAATGAATTTTTAAAACAAATACTATATTATTAAATGATATAATATTTTTAAAAATATAAAGTTCATAAAAAGGACTTAGATAAGGTTATATATGTCAATAATTAACCACTTGGCGTTTCTCTTGGCTTTTTATAGTAATTCTGTTTAAAATTTATTATAATAATACAAAAATCCATGGAAAAAGTTAAACTATTTAACTAAGAGTTAAATCTAACAGATATGGTTAATATAGTGATCTAAACCTGTCTAAAACCTATTGGTTGAGATTATTTGGACCCACCCCACATTATCCTCTAAATAAATTCATTTTGATCCACTATTAACCAAATGTGTTTTTATAATAAAATAATATTTCATGTTTTTTTCCTAAACTGGACCTCACCTCTCTTATAAAAGGGTACTTCTCCTTTTCTCAAAATCACACCTCCAAATCCATTTAAATCATCCAAAACCTGCTCAAATATCCTCCCAAATACCCTCAATCCAACCTAGAGGCCTTAATTTTATCATAAGGACAACATAAGTATCCCTTTTGATCAAATCAAAAGGAAGGACCTAAAGAAGAGGTAATAATTTCATCACATATTACAAAGTTCTTTTATTCTTCCACTTTCTCTTTCTTTGTTTTTTCCATAACAAAATAATAAATACAGTATCTTTTACATAATATGATGTTTTTATAAATATGGTAAAACCATATTTATTATTATATCCATCCTATTAATGATAAAGTCACCCAATGTGCGTACGTATGACTTACCATCTCCACGTCGTGGTGTTATTTGTTATTCAACACTTAATTATTTGGATGGGTATAATATTGAGTATAATTGATGTAAATAATAAATATAAGATGTTAAATATTATTTAAATATGATATACCATCCAATTACATACTATTTTACTATTAATAGAATAGTATTGTCGCTCGTGCATACGTACGAATTGCCGTCTTCAAGAACACAATGAGATTCATTCCCCATTGTAACCATTCAAGAATAATTTTCATTTTATGATTAAAAATAATTTTTATGGACTTAATATCATTCTGGATATGAATCAAATACATCATATACATAACAAACATGACTTAAATAACAAATCATATAATGTAAAATGAATCAGTTAACAACCAAAACAATGATACTATTGAAATATTATTAACAAAAAAATATTATAAGATCATATATAATATAAAATTTATTTATATGGTTATTTTATAATATAATAAAAATCATTAAACTATTATAAATAAGGTCAACATACCCTCTACCAAAGAAAAATACAAGGTAAGGGGTTTTCATCTCACTTTTTAATCCCAAGAGATTCATGCAAGATTGAAACTATTTCCTTTTGTGTGGTGTATGTACTACCCCATGATTTTATTATTTGTTTAATATATTTTATGTTATGTGTATTTACATCTTCATTTTATGATCCTTCTCTCATGGGTTTTATGTTTTGTATGTTACCAAATCGGTAAGGGAATTTCGAATATCAATTTCTACTAATTGGGTTTTACACAAACTTTATCGATTATTTTACTCCTAGATTTTGTGTGAAATCACTATTTATTTATTTATGTAGTAATTTACAATCCCCTTTGTGTGTATATACTTTTTATAGACATAATCACTCCATTTATAAATTCTCAATTCATCAATATTAACTTGATAAGAGTAATCTTAACTCAATCTCCTTTCATTGAGTTAAACATTCAAGTCATTGGTGTTGTTTTTACAAGAATATGTGTTCATGTCCTCTGATTTATTTACATTGAATATAGAATAATATTGAGTATATTTATATTTTTCACACATAATTATATCATTGATTTGTCCTTAACCTAAGGATACAGTGCTTTTCAGGGACATCATCTCAATTTACATTCCATTGAAACTTCTTTGTTGTTATGGACAAATTCACTTTTATATAGTTTACATAATGTACTTTGACATAATATATCCGGAATCCTTTTATTCTAATGATATTATATAGTTTTCATTACCTCAATTTTATGTATTCAAGCTTCTCTACTTTTTCTAGAAACTATAACTAAAATATCATTTAAATTTTTTTAAAGATTTATTCTTCTAAATATTTCCCGTTAATGTCCATGTTTTAAAAATGGTGTTATGGATTTATTTATATGGACATGAATTTTTTAAAATTAAAACTCCATTTAAAAGTTTCAATGTGTTTTGGTAAACTTTAATAAAAAATCTATTTTTAACAGCTTCTTGATAAATAATGATACTTTTTATTGTTTTCAAGAAAAGGGGATATTTCTCTCAAATAGTTTTGATGATTATTTTCATCTATGTCATTATCCTTCATTATTATTGATTTAGGTTGATTTATTATATAAAAATCTTCCATATTTTATTGAATGAGTTATGTATGACTATGGATATGCTATTTTTAAGCCGTTCATGGTTTGTAGCTAAAATATTGCCATTTCGTATGCTGGTTTTAATATTAATGTTTAGATTATGTTTTAACCTTTTCATATCAAGAATGCCTTGGACATAGTAAGTGACTGATGAACCCTGCTAGAGCTCATCTATGCATTGGTAGTTCTCACGAGACAAACTAGTGTCTTGGAACAAGGCCTTGAAAAAATATTATTATTAGTCTTGGCATGAGGCCTTCACTATGTGGTTATGATGTCCAGAATTATGAATTCTATCATTATGAAATTAGCTATTGATATTACATGTGATTATTTTACTAGAATAATATCAATGTGAATAAGAAAATGGAATTATATGATTTACCTATCCATATTATGATGAATTTTAGGATTAAAAGGATTTTTTTAGTCTTATACATTACCTTAAATGTTTATGCGTATTTTTGATAGTTTCCATTATATTGTAATACTTAGTGAGCATCTGATTTCACCCCTTTCTTATGTTTTTTCTCAGTATGTGAAGAAGTACATTATGATTAACCTATATGGATAGGTCAAAGATATGAGTGTGTTCAAATGGGATACAATGTTGTTGTTTTTTATTTGATGATGTAATGTAAAACTTATGTATGTATCTAGTACTTCCAAGGATACTAAACTAATTGATCTTTTGAGACTTGATCTCTTTTGATCATTCCAATGTTATTTAATAATGTACCAACTCTAGGTAACTATGTTCGGGGTGTTATAGTTGGTATCAGAGGAAGTTTAGTACAAACCATGGAATCTAGATTTAAAAAAACTAGGATTAGAGAACATTACCCTAAGATAATCTTTAAGGATTAGTATAGAAGAACATCCTAGATTTTTTTAATCAAGAGATATTGTGTACTTTCCAAGAAATACATCCCTATCTGGACACGAGTAGGTAGAGGAGGCTCTAGAACAGATGTACCATGGAGTGAAAACTCTGACAAGGAGTTTTCGGCTTAACCCGGGGTGTCCCGGTATATGACAGCGAGTCTTACTGCACTCTTGGTATTAACACTCTCAGGGGATATGAATAGAATAATTCATGTTTTTTTAGAAAACGATTTGAATGATTTTAATATAAGATCAGAATAAATGACCTTTATTAATCCGATGGTGTTCTAGATTTAAAATAAGATGTCATGATATTCTTTAAATGATTTTATTACTATTGTTTCTCACACTCTGCTTCCTGGTTTTAGTCAATGGTTGGATTCCAAGGAAGTCATAGTAACATTTAACATGATGTACAAGGTTGTAACAATGGTGGAAATGAGAAAAGAAAGAGAATATCAATATTCGTAAAAGAAATCATGTCCATATAGAATCAATTTTCCTAAAATATGATCAACAACATATACATTAACAAACTCTCGAACTCAACAAAGAAGAGAAAATCATAGAATGATAAGAACTCCAGCAATGGAGACCATGGAGAAATGAAAGGTCATTTTCTATCATACAAGAAATGTGGAAGTAAAAAACAATTAAAGTGTCTCAATAGAACAAAAAATTATTTTCTTGTGGGAAATAATAATATAAAGTAAAAAAATTTCGAGGGAAAATGAAGATTACTATGAAAAAATAAAAATGATCCTAAGAATCCATTTACAGTCATTTTCCATAATTAAAGGAAACCTAGGCATTACCCGAGGCAATGTCACATTCTATAGGATAAGCACTATGTCAAGGAAGAACCTATGTAGAAATAAATGGATGGTGAATTGTTTAAAATTATTAATTATTTTTTTTGATGAGATTACATTGGAAGAATTTTTTCTTTTCTCTGTAACCCTAAAGTTTGTTTTGTGAAAATTCTATTTGAGGAAGAATTATATTTTCTTTTGTGGATATAGTTACAAAGAACCAAATGGGTTTATATGATCCTTGAATTTGAGTCAACTACACGTTATTACTTTTTGGAAGAAAATGTAAGGTATGAGATAACATTTGTGGTTAAAATATGTTATGGTTATTTTTGAAGAATTTATCTCAATTTTTAGAATGTTATAAAATTATATAGTTTGTGAAAAAGGACAACATGTAGACTGTGTGATGACTCATCGCATTAGACAATGCTACGAGAATTGAACCCACAACCAAAGTGTGACTAGGATTTATCGCCTACCACTAGACTACGTGAAGTCCAAAGTTATTATGACTAGTTAGTTTTAGTTAAATAATTTTATCGATCAATAATATGATGATTTTGGGAACTAATTATTTATCATTATTATAGGAAAATGATATGGTGATTATGTGATAGATTTTATTTTGGAAGACGTTCACTCTTTTTGGTAACACAATATGCATAAGGAAAATAGAATACTATGGGATTTCATTTTAGGAGTAATGGTGTATTTTTATTTTGGAAGAATGTATAATTTTGGTGTACTTATAAATATTTGGGTTATGTATGAAAAAATTATTAACCTATCATAGAGAATATGTGATTGGGTTAATTACTTTTAAATATGTGACATTGAGAGTAGTCGATGATATTTAGAGATAAATATTAAAGTTTATCATGGAAGATGATCTGATCAAATCCTTATGAATATTGGGTTTCAAACTTAGTTTTGAATATTTTGAATAATTTTAAGGGCAATTTTTTTGAATGGTATTTGTTGAACTTCCAGTATTATTTGTTTAATTTTGGAGATTAAGATAAATATTTCTTTCTATAACGGATTATCCTTTTAGGGGATCATCTGATCTTATACCAACCATTTTGGGTTTGGCTAATTTCTAAAGACAATAGAAATATATAGTTCATATTTTTTGGATTATGTGATTCTCTAGAAGTTGATTCTGGAGCTTCAGGTGTGACCAAGTCATCTTTAATACTTATCTTTTAGAGTGAATGATGATTTGTTGAGCTGATGATATTTTAAATCATCATAGATTTATGGTTTTGAAAATCTCAATTTTCCATTCACTTGTTTTTTATTTATGACCTCAATTACTCCCTATAAATATTTATGTTTTTCCTCCAATTATAATTTCCACAAATGTCCCCCTATTCAAAATCCTAATTTGGTGGTGACTTTTTCATTTCTGTTTCCCTCTTATTAAGAATAAATTTTATAAACCCTATTTTCAATGTGGGTTTTCCACAAAGGTATTTTCTATATTTTCACCTTTTATTTCCAGATAACAAATTCAAATTTCTAGGATGAAATTTAATTAAGGGGTAATAATTTAACACCCCAATATTCCATGTTATATTTCTCTTTGAATAATACGATAGCTTGCGAAGTACGCAACACCAAGTTCAAGCGCACCATGACCTATCAAACTAACCATTTAAAAATAAAATATGAATAATAATAATAACATTTTAAATTTTTAATATATCCCATATAATTTTAACATTCATCTTTTGTGTTTATTAGACATAATATAAAGACAAATTCAATTTTTTCAGATAAATGGAGTATTTTTCAAAAAAATGTAGTTTTCCGACTTTTAATGGGGAACACTTTTTAAATCCAATGTATGACACCTTTATATATTCAATTTGATGAAATTAATTTCTTCATTATAATTAGGACATACCAATTTATTTTGGATACATTTTTGGTGTTTTTATGATAACTTTCATATTTTGATGAATAGTTAAAAAATAATAAATTTTAATTGAAAACAACTTTTTAAATATAAATAATTTATAATATAAAACTATATGTTTTAATGGTTTGGTAGTATAATTAGATTATTTGTTTTTTCATTTAATCCAATTTTGGTCATTTGAAGTAATTTTACATTTAAATTGGACATAAACACAAATTAATCTTTTGATACTTTTTAATTCTCAAAAACTTGCTTTATGGTTTTGGCAATAAGAATTAATTTTAAATTAATTTATGAAACTTCTATGTTTTGAATTTGGAAAAATAGATATCATTTTTTAATTCCTAATTTCTAAATATTCTTAAGCTGGATTTTTGGTATTTTTCTAAAAACATTCAATTTTGGATGAATAATGAAAAATATTGCATAGTACATAAAAATTGTATTTTTTGTTTAAATATTTTTTTATTTGAATATATTTTAAAGTAAAAAATATATAAATAATACCTATATTAGTCCAATTTAATGCATTGAAGTCATTTTATATTAATATTAGATATATAAAATTTTATTGATCTTTTTAACGTTTTTTACCCACCTTCTAGGCACATTTGCAAATTTGCATAAAATATAATTTTATAACTTCAAGGAATTAAGTTTTAAATATCCGAGTGACATGGTTGACATCATTATTTACAATTTGGTTCAATAAGATGAAAATATTTTTTTTGAAGTTTAACTTTTGAATTTTATTTACCACGATTAAAAGTAAATTGTGTAATTAAAGGTAAAAATGATATTATAATTACCCTAACATAGGTTCTAATTGTATTGTAAAAGTGTATTTAGACGAAAATAAACCTTAGGAATAAAATAGGATCCTTTTTTATCCACGTGTATTAGATTAGGATGTTTATTATTATTTTATTTAAAGAAGAGTTAATAGTGTAAAATTAACATTTTAATAACTAAACCATTTTTAGTATAGTTTTATACATAATATAAACATGAATATAAATATTGATTATAAATATAAAAAGTTTTTATACATAATTTTATTTTATTTATAATTTTTAGACATTAAATAATTAAATTTATTTAGGAGACAATGATGATGGAGTAATTACCTTATTAATGGAAGACTAAAATAATTGATAATATAAATATCCAAATAAATTTAAATTGAGAATTTTGATTTATTCCACTAATATAATAAGTTAATATGACATTTTAAGGTTGGTTAAATAAATTTTTTTCGATGTAATACAGTTTTTATGACTTTCACAAAAACAAAATACCAAATAGTGTCAAAATTGACATAAATGAGTTTTAAAAATAAATACTATATTATTAAATGATATAATTTTTTTTAAAATATAAGGTTTATAAAAGGATACTATATAAGGTTATATATGTCAATAATTAACAACTTTGGATTTTTTTTGTCTTTTTATAGTAATTTTATTAACCATTTATTATAATAATTCAATAATACATGGTAAAAGATAAACTATTTAACTAAGAGTTTAATCTGAAAGATAAGGTTAATATGGTTACCTAAACATATCTAAAACCTATTGGTTGATAGGATTTAGACCCATAACCACCTTAGACTTGAGAGAAATCCATTTTTAACCATTATAAACTGAATAATATTTTATAATAAAATAATATTTCAAGCTTTTCCTAAAGTGGCCCCCACCTCTCTTATAAAAGGGCGCTTCACCTTCTCTCAAAGTCAAACCACAAAAGCCATTTGAATTAGCCAAACACTTCTCAAATATCCTGCCAACTACCGCACTAAAACCTAAAGGCCTTTGTTTTATCAAAATTCCAGCCTATGGAGCCCTTTTGATCAAATCAAAAAGCATTCACCTAAAGAATAGGGAATAATTTCCTCACATATTCCAAAGTTCTTTTCTTCTTCCACTTCCTCTTTCTTTGTTGTTTCCATACCAAAATAATAACTATATTACCTTATACATAATTTTATGTTATTATAAATATGGCATAAACATATTCATTATTCTATCCATCTTATTAATGAAAAAGTCGTCATACGTGCGTACATGTGGTTTACCGTCTCCACGTCATGGTGTAGTTTGTTATTCAACACTTCATTATTTGGAATGGAATAATAATGAGTATAATTGATCTAAATAACAAATATAACATGTTAATTACTCATTATATATGATATAACATCCACTTAATTATTATTTCACCATCAATAGAATGGTATTGTCACTCGTGCGTATGCACAGATTACCGTCTCTACAAACACGATGAGATTCCATCCCCTTCATAACCATTCAAGAATAATTTTCATTTTATGATTAAAAAATGTTTATGAACATAATATAATTATGTATATGAATCAAATATATCCTATCAATAACAAACAATACCTATGTAACAAAATATATAAATTAAAATGAACCAGTAAACACCTGAAACAAAGATACTACTGAAATATTAACAATAAAACAATATTAGAAGATGATATATAAAATTATATTTATATATATTGTTATTTTATAATTTAATAAAAATTATTTAACTATTATACAAGATGTTAATGTACCCTTGACCAAGGAAAAGTAAAAGGTAATGGGTTTTCATCTCACTTATTATTCCTATGTGATTCATGCTAAATTGCAACTATTTATTTTTGTGTGGTGTATGTACTACCACCTGATTGTATTATTTCTGTAATATAAATTATGTTATGGGTATTCACATCTTCATTTTATGATCCTTGTCTCATAGGATGTATGTTTCATAAGTTACCAAATCTGTAATGGAATTTTAAATATCAATTTTTACTCATTGGGTTTTATGCAAACATCATTAATTATTTTACTCCAAGATTATCTGTGAAATCATTATTTTTTTATTTATGTAGTAATTTCCACTCCCATTTGTGTAGATGTACTATTGATACACATAATAAATCTATTTATAAATTCTCAAGTCATCGATATGAACTTGATTAGAGTAATCTTAAGTAAATTTCCATTCATTGAGTTAAACATCCAAGTCATTGATGTTATTTATACAAGAATATGTGTGAATGTCCTTTGAATGATTTAAACAGAATATCCGATAATATTTAGTGTATTTATATTTTTCACACATAATTATTTCATTGATTTATCCTTAACCTATAGATACGGTCTTTATAAGATATTTCATCCCAATTTACATTCCATTAAAACTTCTTTGTAATTATGCGCCAATTCATTTTTATATAGTTTATATACTATACTTTGAAATAGTATATCATTAATACCTTTATTATAATTATATTATAAAGTTTTTTTTACATCAATTACTTTTATTCAAGCGTCTCTCATTTGGATAGGAACTCTAACTAAAATATCATTTACAATGTTTTGAAGATTTATTCTTCTAAAAATTTCTCATTGATGTATATGTTTTAAAAATTGTGTTAAGGATTCATTTACATGGACATGAATGTTTTAAAATTAAAATTCCATATAAATGTTTCAAAGTGGTATGTCACACTTTGATTAAAAAATCTATTTTTAACAACTTTTAGTAAATAGTGATACTTTTAAATGTTTTCAAGAAAAAGGGGATATTTCTGTCAAATAATTTTACTGATTATTTTCATAGATGTCATTATCCATAATTATTGTTGATTGAGGTTAATTTATTATAATAAAATCTTGAATATTGTATTGAATGAGTTTTCTTTACTGTGGATGTGCTATTTTTATACCATTCATGGTTTGTGGTTAAAATATTGAAATTTTATATGCTAGTTTTAATACGAATGTTTAGATTATGTTTCAACTTTTTCATATGAGGATTGCATTGGACTTAGTAAGTAACAGTTGGAGCCTTCTAGAGATTATCAATTCATCAGTAGGTCTCATGAGACAAACTAGTGTCTTAACACAAGGCCTTAACAAAATCTTATTTATAGTCTTCGCATGAGCCTTTGACTATGTGGTTATGAGGTCTGACATTATGCATTCCATCATTATGAAATTAGCTATTGATATTAAACGTGATTATTCAACTAGTATAATTTTAATGTGAAAAATTAAATATAATTGTTTGATTTATCTTTTCCATATTATACAGAATTTTATGTTTAAAAGGATTTTTTTATTTTTACACATTGATTTAAATATTTATGCTTATTTGTGATAGTTTCCTCTATATTGTTATCCTTACTGAGCATTTGATCTCACCCATTTCTTATGTTTTCTTTTTCTTAAGATGGGAAGAAGTATAATATAATTAACGTTCAAGGATAGGCTAATGATATGAGTGTGTTTAAAGGGGACACAATTTTTTTTTATATTTCATGATATAATGTAAAACTTATATATATATCTGGTACTTCCAAGGCTACTAAACTAATTTGTCTTTAAAGACTTTATCTCTTATGATCATTCCAATGTTATGTAATAATTCCTCGAATATGGTTAACAAGGGTCGAGGCCTTATAGTTGGTATCAGAGGAAGATTAGTACAAACCTTGGAAGATAGATTTAGAAAAACTCTGATTAGATAACATTACCTTAAGATAGACTTTGAGGATTAGTATAGAAGAAATTCCAAGAATTTTGGTAGTATAGAGATTTTGTTTATTTTCCAAGAAATACATCCTTGTGTGGATATAAGTAGTTAGAGGAGGATCTGGCATAGATTCACCTAGGAGTGAAAACTTTGATAATGAGTTTCAGGCATGACCCGATGTATCCTGGTACACAACAACGGGACTTGTTGTATTCGTGGTATTGACACTCTCGGGGGATATGCTTAGGATAATTCATGTTTTCCATACAAACTGATTTTAGGGATTTTAATATAAGTTCATAATAAATATCCTTGATAAATCCTATTTTTTTTTAGATTGAAAATAAATTGTCATGATTTTCACTAAATGATTTTATGACAATGGTTACTCACAGTCTGCTTTCTAGTTTTAGAAAATGGATGGATTCCAAAGAAGTCATAGTAACATTGAACATGATGTATAAATTGGGAACAGTGGTGTAAATGAGAATCTAAATGGAATATTGATAGGCATAAAAGATATCATGTTCATGCTGAATCAATTCTCCAGAAATATTATTAAAAACATATATATTAACTAACTCCCAAAGTCAATAAAGAAATAAAGTCAAAGAATGATAAGAGATCAATCAGTAAAGACCATAGAGAAAAGAAATCTCATTTTCCATCATGCAGGAAATGTGGAAGGAGACACCCAAGAAAGTGTCTAAATGGAACAAAGAAATGCTTTTTGTGTGGTAAAGAAGGACATAAAGTAAATAATTGCCTAGGGAAAATGAAGAGTAATATGGAAGAAAATAAAAATGATTCCATGAATCCATTTACATTTATTTTCCATAAATGTAGGGGACCTAGGAATTACTTGAGTCAATGTAATATTCTATAGGATAACCTCTATATCAAGGAAGAACCTATGTGGACTTAAATGGATGACGAAATGTTAAAAATTATTAATGATCTTTGTTGATGGGATTACTTTAGAAAAATATTCCCTTGTATGTGTAGCCCTGTTGTTTGTTATGTGAAAATGATATTTGAGGAAGGATTATCTTTTATTTTGTAGATATAGTTATAAATAACCATTTGGGTTTATATGATCCTTGAATTTGAGTTAATTATATGTTATTAATTTTTGGGAAGAAAATGAAAGGTATGTGATAACATTTGTGGTTAAAATGTTTTATGGTTATTTTTGATGAATTTATCTCATTTTTAGAATATTATTATTTTATATTTTTTTGAAAAAGGACAACACGCAGACTATGGGACCACCTGTTGTATTAGACCAAGCTCTGGGAATCGAACCCACAACCAAAGTGCAACTGGGATTTATCACCTATAACTAAACTATGTGATTTCCCTAGTTAGTATGACTAATTATTTTTAGTTAAATGATTTTATAGATAAATAATATATTGATCTTGGAAACTTATTAATCTCTTTATTGTAGGAAAATGATTGAGTGATTAATTGATAAATGTTATTTTGGAAGACGTTCTCTCTTTTGGGAACATTATATGCCTAAGGAAAATAGAATACTATAGTATTTAATTTGAGGAGTAATGGTGGATTTTTGTTTTGGATTAATGCATTTTTTTACAGACATATAGAGATTTGGGTTATTTAGGAAAAATGATTAGCCTATCATAGAGAATATGTGATTAGGTTAATTTCTTTTAATTATGTGACATTAAGAGTAGTCGATGATATTTGGAGAAAAATGTTAAGATTTATTTTGGAACACTATGTGATCAAATGATTTTGAATTTTGGGTTTCAAAAATAGTTTGGATTATTTTGAATAATTTTAAGGAAAATTGTTTTTTTAATGGTCTTTATTGAACTTTGGGTATTGTTTGTTTAATTTTGATGATTAAGAGAAGTATTTCTTTATATATAGAATTATCCTTTATGAGGATCATTTGGTCTTGTACTAACAATTTTGGTTTTGGATAATGTCTAAATATAAGATAAATATTTATTTAATCTTTCGTGGATCATGTGATTCTCTAGAAGTTGATTCTAGCACTTCCGGTGTGACCAAGTCATCTTGAATACTTGTCTTTTCTATTGAAAGATGAGTTTGTGGTAGAAATTAGTTACAGGATGGAACTCTACTTATCAAGTATTATTTTTTATTATTATATGAATAAAATAGTTCTTAAACTTTAGGTAGAGGATATTAAAACCAAAAATGTGTTACCCTAATACCTTGTGTTTTGTTGAACTGACAATATTTTAAACAATCATAGCTTTATAGCTTTGAGACTCTCAATTTTCCATTCACTTATTTTTGATTGATGACATAAATTAGACCCTATAAATATTTACATTCTTCCTACAATTATAATTTTCACCAAAGTTCTTCTATTCAAAATCCTAATTTGTTGATTACTTTTTCATTTCCATTTCACTCTTATTAAGTCTAAATTTTATTAACCCTATTTCTGATGTGGGTTTTCCACAAAGTTGTTTCCTATTTTTTACCCTTTTAATTTTGAATAAAAATTTCAAATTGCGAGGATGAAATTTATTTAAGGAGAGAAGTATATAACACCCCAAACTTTCATGGTATGTTTCTCTTTGAATAATACGATAGCGTGCGAAGTAGGCAACACTGAGTTCATGCGCACCATGACCTATCAAACTAGCCATTTAAAAAGTGGTTATGAATATTAATAACCACATTATGAATTATATATATATCATATATAATTTTTAGATTCATATTTTTGTTTCATAGATATAATATATGGACAAATTCAATTTGTTTCTAATAAAAGATGTATTTTTCAAAAAATGTTGTTTTCCACCTTTTAATGGAGAACCCTTTTTAAATCCAATATTTTCCACCTTTATATATTCATTTTGATGAAATTAAATTCTTATTTAGAAGTTGGACATAAAAATTTAATTTGGATAAATTTTTGGTGTTTTTCTGATAACTTTCATATTTTGATGAATGCTGAAAAATACTAAATTTTAATTGAAAACAACTTTTTTAATGAGAATAATTTATAGTGTAAAACTATAAATTTTAATGGTTTTGAAGTATAATTAGATTATATTTTTATTATTCAATCCATTTTTTTCATTGGAAGTAATATTACATTTAAATTATATATAAACACATATCATAATTTTGATAATTTTTATTTCTCAAAAACCTACTTTTTGGTTTTGACAAAGGGAATTAATTTTAATTTATTTAATGAAAATTATATGTTTTTAATTTTTTAAAATAGAAATAATTTTCTAATTTAGAATATCAAAATTATCATTGTCTGATGTTTTTGTATTTTCCTGAAAACATTCAATTTTTATGAATAGTGAAAAATACTGCATAGTACATAAAAACTGACTTTTATTTAAATTTATTTTAAATTAAAAATTGATACATAATATTTATGTTAGTAAAATGTAATTCATTGGATTAATTTTATAATAAGATTGGATATATAAAAATTTATTTAACTTGTTAACGACTTTTACCAACCTTCTAGGCAGAATAGAAAATTTGCATAAAATGTAATTTCACAACTTCTATGAATTGAATTTTAAAATACTGAGAGACATAGTTGACATAATTAAGTAAAATTTGGTTCAATATGATGAAACTAATATTTTTTTGAATAGTAAATTTTGAATTTTATTTACCATGGCTAAAAGTAAAGAAGGGTAATTAAAGGTAAAAATAATATTATAATTACCCTAACAAATGCCCTAATTCTTTTAGAAAAGTGTATTTCGAACAAAATAAAAATTAGGAATAAAATATGATCCCTTTTATCCTCTTAGATTAGATTAGTACATTTATTATAATTTTTATTAAAGAAGAGCTAAAAGGGTAAAATTTAATGTTTAATAAATAAAACATATTTAATATAGGGTTATACATAATATTTATTTTACTATAAATATTCATTACAAAGATAAAAATATTTTCTACATTATTTTATTTTATTTATAATTTTTAGACATTTTATAATTAAATTTATTTATGACACAATAATGATGCGGTAATTACTTTATTAATAAAATATTAAAATAATTGATATTATAAATATCCAAATAAATGTAAATTGAGACATTTGATGCATTACAAAAATTTTATAGGTTAATATGACATGTTAGGGTTGATTAAATAATTTTTTTTTGAAGTAATAAATTTTTTATGACTTTCACAAAAACAAAATACCAAATAGTTTCAAAAATGACATAACTGAGTTTTTAAAACCAATATTATACTATTAAATGATATAATATTTATAAACATATTAGGTTTTGAAAAAGGACTTATATAAGGTTATATATGTCCATAATGAACCACTTTGGAGTTTTCTTGGATTTTATATTAAATTCATTAACCATTTATTATAATAATACAAGAATACATGGAAAAAGTTAAACTATTTAACTAAGAGTTAAATCTAAAAGATAAGGTTAATATGGTGATCTAAAGCTATTTAAAACCTATTGGTTGAAAGGATTTCAAATAATCCCCACCTTATCATCTAAATAAATCAATTTGGAACCATTATAAACCGAATATGATTTTATAATAAAATAATATTTCAAGCTTTTCCTAAAGTGTCCCTCACCTCTCTTATAAAAGCGTACTTCCCCTTCTCTCAAAATCACATGTCCAAAGTCATTTGGATCAGCCGAAACCTAATAAAATATCCTCCAAACTACCCTAACTCCAACCTATATTCCTTACTTTTATTATAAGGCCATCTTAAAGATCCCTTTTGATCAAATCAAAAGGAAGTACCAGAAGAAGAGGTAATAATTTCATCACATATTTAAAAGTTCTTTTATTCTTAAACATCCTCTTTATTTGTTGTTTCCATACCAAAAATAATAAATATAGTACATAATACATACTGTGATGTTATTTTAAATATATTACAACAGTATTAATTATTCTATCCATCCTATGAATGACAAAGTCACTATACGTGCGTACATACGACTTATTATCTCTGTGTTGTGGTGTAGTTTGTTATTCAACAGTTTATTATTTGGATGGGTATAATGAGTATAATTGATGTAAATAATAAATATAACATGTTAATTATTCTTTATATATGATATACCATCAAATTACTTATGATTTTTCAATCAATAGAACAATATTTCTTCTTGTGCATGCGTACGGATTACGGTCTCCACGAACGCTATGAGATTCATTCCCCATCATAACCATTCAATAATAATTTCCATTTTAGAATTAAAAATAATGTTTATGAACATAATATCATTCTATATATTAATAAAATACATCATATCCATAATAAACAAGACTTACATTACAAAACATATAACGAAAAACCAGTCAGTTAACACCTCAAACAATAAATGTACTAAAGTATTATTAACAAAACAATATTAGAAGATCATAAAAAATATCCTATTTGTGTATATGGTTCTTTAATATTTTAATATAAATTATTTAACTATTATACATTAAGTTAACATACCCTCGGCCATAGAAAAGTACAAGTTAAGGGGCTTTCATCTCACTTCTTATTCCCATGAGATTCATGCTAGATTGTCACTATTACCTTTTGTGTGGTGTATGTATAGCACCATTATTTTATACTTTGTGTAATATACTTTATGTTATGGGTATTCACATCTTCATTATATTATACTTTTCTCCTAGGGTTTATGCTTCGTAAGTTATCAAACCAGTAAGGGAATTTCAAATATCAATTTATACTCATTGGGTTTTATGCAAACTTCATTGATTATTTTACTCAAATATTAAGTGTGAAATCACTATTTATTTATTTATATAGTATTTTAAACTCTCATTTCTGTGGATATAATTTTTACACACATAATCACTCAATTTATAAATTATCATTTAATCAATATGAACTTGATAAAAGTAATCTTAACTCAATTTCCATTCATTGAGTTAAACATCAAAATCATTGGTGTTTTTTTACAAGAATATATATAAATTTCCACTGATTGATTTACACTAAATATTTAATCCTATTTAGAGTATTTATAATTTTCACACATAATTATATCATTGATTTATCCTTAACCTAAAGATATGGTCTTTATAAGATATTTCATCTCAATTTATATTCCATTGAAACCTTTTTGTTGTTATGTGTCAATTCACTTTTATATAGAGTATATACTATACTTTAACATAGTATATAATGAATCCATTTATTATCCTGATATTATAATGTTTTTATTACCTCAATTATTTTTATTCAAGTGTCTCTCATTTGGCTAGGAACTCTAACTAAAATATCATTTTAAATTTTTTAAATATTTATTCTTTTAAATCATTCTCATTAATGTCAATGTTTTAAAAATGGTGTTAAGGATTTATTTATATGGACATTAATGTTTTAAAATTAAAATTACTTTTATACGATTCAATGTGGTATGGGACACTTTGATTAAAAATCTATTTTTAACAGTTTCTTGATGAATATTGAGACTTTTAAACGTTTTCAAGAAAAAGGGGATATTTCTCTCAAATAGGTTTATTGATTATTTTAATAAATACCATTATCTTTAATTATTATTGATTGAGGTTGATTTATTATAATAAAATCTTCCATATTGTATTTAATGAGTTGTGTTTGACTGTGGATGTGAAATTTTTATACCATTTAGTGTTTGTGGGTAAAAATATGACATTTCATATGCTAGTTTTAATACGACTATTTAGATTATCTTTCATACTTTTCATATGAGGAGTGCATTGGACTTATTATTTGATGGTTGGATCCTGCAATAGATCATCGATTCATCGGTAGGTCTCAATATACAAATTAGTGTCTTGGCACATGGCCTTGAAAAAATCTTATTTATAGTTTTGGCATGAGGCCTTGACTATGTGGTTATGATGTTCGGTATTATTCATTCCATCATTATGAAATTAGCTATTGATATTAAATGAGATTATTTGACCAGTACAATATCAATGTGAATAAATAAATTGAATTATTTGATTTATCATTGCCATATTATGCTAAAGATTACATTTAAAAAGATTTTGTTTTACTCTTATACATTTCCTTTAATGTTTATGCTTATTTCTGATTGTTTACGCTATATTTTTATCCTTACTTATCATTTGAGCTCAACCCTTTATTATGTTTCCTTTTTCCAAGGATGTGAAGAAGTATATTATGATTAACCAGCAGGGAAAAGGAAAATACATGAGTGTGTTCAAAGGGAACACAATGTTGTTTTTTTATTTCAGGATGTAATGTATAACTTATGTATGTACCTAGTACTTCCAAGGCTACTAATATAATCGGCCTTTTGGGACATGATCTCTTATGATAATTCCAATGCTATGTAATAATGCACCGAATCTGGTTAACTAGGTTTGAGGAATTACAGTTGGTATCAGAGGATTTTTAGTACTGACCTTGGAATCTAGATTTTGAAGAACACTTATTAGAGAACATTACCCTAAGATATACTTTGAGGATTAGTATAGAATAAATTCATATAATTTAGGTAATGTAGAGATTTTGTGTATTTTCCAAGCAATAAATCCCTATTAGGATAAAAGTAGTTAGAGGAGGCTCTCAAAAATATGTACCTCGGAGTGAGAACTCCAACAAAGATTTTTGGGCTTGACCCGGGGTATCCTGTTACCCAACAATGGGGCTTACTAGACACTTAGTGTTGACACTCCAGGGGGATATACTTAGAATAATTAACGTTTTTTTATAAAATGTTTTTAAGGATTTTAATATAAGATTCGAATAAATAACCTTGATTAATCCTATTGTGTTTTAGATTAAAAATAACATGTCATGATATTCTCTAAATGTTTGTATGACAATTGTTACTCAAACTTTGATTTCTGGTTTTAGTCAATGGTTGGATTTCAAAGAAGTCATAGTAACACTGAACATGATGTACAATGTGGGAAAGATGGTGGAAATGAGTAATGAAATGGAATGTTGATAGGTGTATAAGATATCGTGTTCATGCCGAATAATTTTCCAAAAATATGATCAACCACATATATATTAACCAACTCTCAAACTCAACAAAGAAGAGAAAGACTGAGAATGATAAGAGCTCCAATAGTTGAGACCATGGAGAAACGAAAGTTCACTTTCCATCATGCAGGAAATGTGGAAGGAGACACCCAGGAAAGGGTCTCAATGGAACAAATAAATGCTTTTTGGGTTGGAAAGAATGACATAACGTTAATAATTTTCGATGGAAAATGAAGACAACTATGGAAGAAAATATAAATGATCCTAAGAATCCATTTACAGTAATTTTCTATAAATTTAGGGGACCTAGTCATTACCTGAGTCAATTTCACAATCTATAGGATAACCTCTAAGGTAGGGAAGAACCTATGTTGAAATAAATGGATGGGGAAATGTTTAAAAGTATTAATGATCTTTGTTGATGGTGTTACTTTCGAAGACTTTTTTCTTCTATGTGTAACCCTTTAATTTGTAATTTGAAAATTCTATTCAAGGAAGAATTATCTTTTTATATATTGTTATAAAGATCCATTTGGGTTTATATGACCCTTGAATTTGAGTCAATTATATGTTATTACGTTTTGGGAATAAAATTAAAGGTATGAGATAAAATTTGTGGTTAAAATATGTTATGGTTATTTTTGACGAATTTATGTCATTTTTATAAATTTTATATAATTATATAGTTTTTGAAAAATGACATCACTCAGACCATGTGACAACCTGTCATGTCAGACAAAGATGTGGGAATCGAACACACAAAAAAAGTGTGATTGGGATTTATCACCTACCACTGGACTATGTGAAGTCCCTAGTTAATATAACTAATTGTTTTTGTTGAATTATTTTATCGATCAAGAATATGTTGATTGTTGGAAATTATAATTTATTATTAGTATAGGAAAGAGATTTGTTGATTAAGTGATAAATGTTATTTTGGAAGATTTTTTCTCTTTTAGGAGCACTATATGCCTAAGGAAAATAGTATACTATGGGATTTAATTTGATGAGTAATGGTGGATTTTTATTTTTGAAGAATGTATATTTTTTTGCAGACTTATAGAGATTTGGGTTATTTATGAAAAATGATTAACCTGTGATATAGAATATGTGATTCTGTTAATTAGTCATAAGTATGTGACTTTAAGAGTAGTCGACGATGTTTGGAGATAAATGTTAAGATTTATCTTGGAAGAATATGTGATCAAATGCTTCTGAATTTTGGGTTTCAAACATAGTTTGTATTATTTTGAATAATTTTAGGGACAACTGTGTTTTTTGAATGGTCATTACCAAACTTTGGGTATTTTTTGTTTAATTTTGGAGATTAAGAGCAGTATTTCTTTCTATAAAGGATTATCATATCTTGGGATCATCTGATCTGGTTTTAACCATTTTAGTTTTTTTTAATGTCTAACGACAAAATAAATATATAGTTTATCTTTTGTAGATTATGTGATTCTCTAGAATTTGATTCTAGCACTTTAGGTGTGACCAGGTCATCTCGAATACATATCTTCTGGAGTGAAAGATGAGTTTGGGTTAAATATGAGTTAAAGGATGGAACTCTACTTGTGATGTATTATTTTCTCCTATTCTATGAATAAATTAATTCTTAAACTTTATGTAAAGAATCTTAACACCCAAAAATTATTACACTAATACCTTATGTTTTGTTGAACTGATGATATTTTAAATCATCATAGATTTATGGCTTTAAGACTCTTAATTTTCCATTCACTTATTTGTGATTGATGACTTTAATAAATCCCTATAAATATTTACATTTTTCCTCCATTTATAATTGCCACCAATTTTCTCCTATTCGAAATCCTAATTTGGTGGTGACTTTTTCATTTCCATTTCCCTCTTATTAAGAATAAATTTTATTAACACTATTTCTGATGTGGGGTTTCCATGAATCTATTTTCTATTTTTTAAACTTTTATTTCTGATAAACAATTTGAAATTTTGAGGACACAATTTATTGAAGGAGGGAATAATGTAACACCCCAAGCTTCCATGGTACGTTTCTCTTTAAATAATACAATATCGTGCGAAGTACGCAACACCGAGTTCAATCGCACTAGGACCAATCAAACTATCCATTTAAAAATCAGTTATGAATAGTAATAACCACATTTTGAATTTTATATATATTCCATATAATTAAAACATTCGTCTTTTGTGTTTCTTAAACATAATATAAGGATAAATTCAATTTTTCTCAAATAAAAAAAGTATTTTTCAAAAAATGTAGCTTTCCGCCTATTAATGGGGAACCCTATTAAATCAAATATTTGACACCTTTATATATTCAGTTTGATGAAATATTATTCTTATTTAGAATCAGAACAAAATTATTTAGTTTGGATAAATGTTTGGTGTTTTTATGATAACTTTTACATTTTGGTGAATAGTGAAAATACTAGGTTTTAATTGAAAAAAACATTTTTAATAAAAACAATTTATAGTGTAAAACTATAAATTTGAATTTTTTTTGAAGTATAATTAGATTATATTTTTATCATTTAATCCAATTTTTTTCATTGGATGTAATTTTACATTCAAATTGGATATAAACACAAATCAGTCTTTAGATACTTTTTAATTTGAAAAAACCCACTTTATGGTTTTGACAACTGTAATTAATTTTAAATTAATTAATGAAACTTCTATATTTTTAATTTTTTAAAATAGACATCATTTTTTAATTTGTAATGTCAAAATTTTCTTAGGCTGATTTTCTGGTATTTTTCTGAAAACATTCATATTTTGAAGAATAGTGAAAATTACTACCAGGAAGGTTCGGATCAGACTAATGTCTGATCCCCAAAATTTATTATAAAAAAAAGTATATTGCAAGACAAAAAAACATAAGAAACTAAACCATCTCAAACCCATTCTCATCCACATCCCCATAATCAGATTCCGCATCATCCAGAGTCGTTGATTCCCATTCTGAAGACTCAAATTTCATGAAGAGTTCAATGTACTGCTTCTTACGGACAAGCTGTTCCTTGGTTAGTTTCTCCTTGTATGTTCCCTTTCCACCATTTCCCATTTTCGAGTCATAGTCTTCTCCTACACCCTTCCTATATGCAGATCTTGTTGCCATTGGCCTGGGCAGATCCGTGTAGTCTCTTCGCGGCTTCCTCCTGCCTTGTGCTTCCCATTTATCTTCTTTCTCGGCATCTCTTTGTTCCCAATCTTTACAATGTCACTAAAAGAGGTCCTGGATATCATCTGCACATTCTCCATTTACATTGTCCTACTCAAAACACATTCATGTGGGTTCTTTTCCTCATCACAAGACTTGTCCACTCTCACACCACACTGATGTCCAGCGTCATATCCAGTAGGAGGTGTGCCAAAATCTAGAGAGCTATCATGAGATGGAGGGTAGTGAACCTCCACCTTTTCCCCCTCTTCAACCTCCAGCACCTCTTCATTTGCCAAAGCTACATAACGATTATTGGAGAAAATTCTTAAGTCAGTAGAATTTACCTGCACCAAAACAGAATGTGCATTCTAACTTGGATCAACAGGATCATCAGAAGCTTGCTTCTGCTCGGAACCCCTGCGCACAAAGTGAAAGTCAGAATTTGTAGTATCCATGCCCACACCATCTGCACCAAGAATCATTTTTCCAGATTGATTATTCACCAAAATATGTGCATCAAACCCATCTATATTGTTATCACCACCAACTTCACAAGAAGAATCCCTATTTCCATTCTGCTTCAGTCTATCTTGTCACTCCATGGCAGCTGAACTCAAAGGATTCACATTTTCCTGCCTCAAGACCTCTACTTCTACTAGGGACTGCACACCTGTAGGTCCACTAGTATCCTTCAGGCTAGAGCCTTCATGCCATTTCCCACCTGGGACCTCAACACCATCTGACACTATAGTATTAACTTCCACATCTGGGATAGGACCCGATCGCTCATCCATGACCCTCCTTCTACACTTATTAAGATCATGCCCCTGCCTATGAAAACCAGAGCAGTAAGGAGTCCAAGCATCATAAATTATATTCTGAGCATACCTATATTCCCCTTCGACCACAATCCATATGACTTCAGGTGGGATCCTTGAGAGATCCATCTCAACACATATCCTCAAAGTTGAAGGATTTGTCATGGAAATTGTCTTGTGATCACAGCATATGAACCGGCCAATTGAATTACCTATTTACATGATCAACCCAAAATTTTGGAATGGAATTGGAGGACCAGGAATCTGCAGCCAAATTTCCAAGTTAGGAGAATCGCGATTCATATGAAACTCAAAGGACCATCGGAGAAGACGAAACAGAGACCCATAATGGACTTTTCCATTTCTTGACCATGCCCTACCCAATTCATCCTCATCAGCGAAGAGGATAAAAAATTGACGTGATCCCAAAATCCCTACCCACGCATGATGCTTAAAACCCCAATTTTCATTAACAGTCTTACCAAAATAATCCACCAGGGGTCGCCGCCGCACGAATCATGCAATCGAGGCCATAGAGAGCATCGAAGAGGCTGAAAAAAATTCTTGTACTGTAATTGGAACAACAGGTTGACCAGAGATGCATTCTGGGACCTTTAGATCAACATGAATGCCAGGGACGAAGAACCCTGCATCAAACGAAGGTGGATAAAAGCACAATCCTTTGAAAGAACAGCATCGGAATCAATAGCAGTAGGCAAGGACCCCCCCCCCTCCCCCCACTGTGGGAGGAGAGGGAATGGTGGCCACCATCGGTGTAACCTAGGTTATCATCATCGGGGAGCACCATCAAGACCCTTCAGAAGCCGCCATCTCATATCGTGGAAAATACTACATAGTACATAAAAACTGACTTTTTTTTAAATATTTATTTTTTATTTAAATTTATTTTAAAGTAAAAATAGATAAATAATACCTATATTTGTCCAATGTAATTCATTTGAGTCATTTTATAATAATATTAGATATATAAAATTTTATTGAACTTTTTAACGTCTGTTACCCACATTTTAGGTACATTTTCTAATTTGCATAAAACGTAATTTTACCATGTCTATGAATTTAATTTTAAAACTATAAGAGACACGGTTGACATTAGTAAGTAAAACTTGGTTTAATAGGATGAAAATAATGTTTGGTTAATTGTAACTTTGGAATTTTATTTATCGCGGTTAAAAGTAAATAGTGTAATTAAAGGTAAAACTGGTATTATAATTTCCCTAACATATATCCTAATTCTAATGGATAAGTGTATTTAGACCCAAATATACCTTAGGAATAAAATATGATCCTTTTTTATCCACTTGCATTAGATTAGGACATTTATTATTATTTTTTATAAAGAAGAGTAAAAAGTTTTAAATTCAGTGTTTAATAACTAAACCATTTTTAATATACTGTTATACATAAGTTAAATATGATAATAAATATTCATTATAAATATAATAATATTTTCTACATAATTTTATTTTTATTATAATTTTTAAACATTAAATACTTAAATTTATTTATGACACACTGATTATGGAAAAATTACCTTATTAATGAATGATTAAAATAATTGATATTATAAATATCCAAATTAATGTAAATTGAGACATTTGATAGATTCCAAAAATTTTATTGTTTAATATAACATGTTATGGTTCATTAAATAAATTTTTTCTAATTAATAAAGTTGTTATGACTTTCAAAAAAACAAAATATCAAATAGTGTCAAAATTGACATAAATGAGTTTTTAAAATAAATACTCTATTATTAAATGATATAATACTCCTAAAAATATAAGGTTTAGAAAAAGGACTTAGATAATGTAATATATGTCAATAATAAACCACTTTGTGTTTCTTTTAAATTTCTATAATATTTTTATTTACCATTTATTATAATAATACAAGAATACATGGTGAAAGATAAATTATTTAACTAAAAGTTAAATCTAAAAGATAAAGTTAATATGGAAACCTATACCTATATAAAACCTATTGGTTGAGATTATTTAGATCCATCCACACCTTAGACTCACAATAAATATATTTAGAGCCATTATGAACCGAATATGATTTTATCATGAATTAATATTTTAAGCTTTTCTGAAAGTGGCCCCCACCTCTCTTATAAATGGGTACTTCTACTTCTCTTAAAATCACAGCTCAAAAGCCATTAGGCTCAGCCATACAATGATAAAATATCCTCCCAAATACTCTAACATTAACGTAGAGGCATTACATTGATCATATGGCCAACTAAATGAGATGTTTTGATCAAATAAAAAGAAAACACTAGAATAAGGGGTAATAATTTCATCACATCTTTCAAAGTTCTTTTCTTCTTCCACTTCTTCTTTCTTTGTTTTTTCCATACAAAAATAATAACTCCAGTGCCTTATACATACGTTGATGTTATTATAAATATTTTAAAACCATATTTATTATTCTATCCATCTTATGAATGACAACTTCACCATACGTGTATATGTATGACTTACCATCTCCACGTCATGTTGTGGTTTGTTATTCAAAAATTCATTATTTGGATGGGTATAATAATGAGTATAAGTGATGTAAATAAGAAATAAAAAATTTAATGATTCTTTACTTATGATATACTATCCAATTATATAATATTTCATAATCAATAGAATGGTATTGTCACTCGTGCGTACGTACGGATTACCGTCTCCACGAACGTGATGAGATTCATTCCCCACCGTAACCATTTAGGAATAATTTTCATTTTATGATTAAAAATAATTTTTAAGAGCATAATATATTTTTGGATATGAATAAAATACATCCTATTTCTAACAAAACTAACTTATGTAACCAAACATATAAAGGAAAATGAATCCGTTAACGCCTGAAACAATGATACTAGTGAAATATTTTTAACGAAACAATATTAGAAGATAATATATAATATCATATTTATATATATGGTTCTTTTATAAGTTAATTACAATTATTTAACTATTATACATGAGGTTAATGTACCCATTATTAATGAAAAGGACAAGGTCAGGTGTTTTCATCTCACTTCTTATTCCCCTGAGATTCATGCTAGATTTTCATTATTTCCATTTTTGTGGTGTATGTACTTCCTCATGATTGTATTATTTATATAATATAATTTTTGTTATAGTTATTTATATCTTCATTTTATGATCCTTCTCTCATGGGGTGTATGTTTCTTAAGTTACGAAATCGGTTAGGGAATTTCAAATTTCAATTTCTACTCATTGGGTTTTACACTAAGTTTATTGATTATTTTACTCCAAGATTATGTATGAAATCACTACTTGTTTATTTATGTAGTAATTTCCACTTCCCATTGTGTATATGTACTTTTGATACACATAGTCACTCCATTTATATATTCACAATTCATCGATATGAACATTGTAAGATTAATCTTATCTCGATATTCATTATTTGACTTAAGCATCCCAGTCATTTGTGTTGTTTTTAAAAGAATATTTGTGAATGTCCTATAATTGATTTACACTGAATATCGAATTATATTTTGTGTATTATTATTTTTTACATAGAATTATTTCATTGATTTATCCTTAACTTAAGGATACAGTCTTTATAATGGATTTCATCTCAATTTACATTCTATTGAAACTTCTTTGTTGTTATAAACCAATTCAATTTTATATAGTGTATATACTATAATTTGACATAGTATATCATGAATCCCTTTATTCTGGTGATATTATATTGTTTTTGTTACCATAATTATTTGTATTTAAGCATATATCATTTGGATGGGAACTCTAACAAAAATATTATATTAAATGTTTTAAATATTTATTCTCTTAAATCATTCTCATTAATGTATATGTTTTAAAAATGGTGTCAAGGATTTCTTTATATGTACATGAATGTTTTAAAATTAAAATTCATCATTAACGTTTTAAAGTGGTATGGGACACTTTGATTAAAAAATCTATTTTTAACCGCTTGTTGATAAATAGTGAGACTTTTAAATGTTTTCATGAAAAAGGGGATATTTCTCTCATAATGTTTTACTGATTATTTTCATATATGTCATTATCCTTCATTATTCTTGATTTAGGTTGATTTATTGTAATACAATCTTTTATATTTTATTGAATGATTTATGTTTGACTGTGGATGTGCTATTTATATACCATTCATGGTTGGTGGTTAAAATGTTGACATTTCGTATGTTATTTTTAATATGAATGTTTAGATTATGTTTCAACCTTTACATATGAGTAATTAATTGGACTTAGAAGTGATGGATATAGACCTCTATAGCTCCTCATTTCATAGGTAGGTCTAATAAGACAAATTAGTGTCTTGGAACAAGGCCTCGACAAAATCTTATTTTTATTCTTGGCATGAGCCCTTGACTACGTGGTTATAATATCAGACATTGTGCATTCCATTATTATGAAATTAACTATAGATATTACATGTGATTATTCGGCTAGTAGAATATCAATTTGAATAAGTAAATGGAATTATTTGATTAATATTTTCCATATTATATCAAAGTTTATGTTTAAAAGGATTTTGTTTTATTCTTATACATTCCCTTAAATGTTTATGATTATTTATGATAGTTTATTCTACATTGTTATCCTTACTGAGCATCTGAGCTCACCCATTTCTTTTGTTTACTTTTTATAAGGATATGAAGATGTATATTATGATTAACCTACAGGGATAGGCCAAAGATATGAGTGTGTTCAACAGGTTCACAATGTTTTTTTTATTTCATGATGTAATGTAAAACTTATGTATGTATCTAGTAATTCTAAGGATACTAAACTAATTGGTCTTTTGAGACTTGATGTCTTCTGATCATGACAATGTTATATAATAATGCACCAACTCTGGGTAACATGGTTTGAGTAATCACATTTTGTATCATAGAAAGTTTAGTACAAACCTTGGAAGCTAGATTTAGAAAAACTCTGACTAGAAAACATTACCCTAAGGTAGATATTGAAGATTAGTATAGAATAACTTCCTAAAATTTTGTTAATGTTTAGATTTTGTGTATTTTAAAAAAAAATATCCCTATCTGTATATAAGAAGGTAGAGGAGCCTCTAGTACATATGTACCTAGGAGTTAAAACATTGACAAGGAGTTTCGGGCATGACTCGGGGTATCCTGGTAGATGACAATGGGCCTTGCTGCACTCTTGGTATTGACCCTCCCAGGGGATATGGTTTGAATAATTCATGTTTTCCTTAAAAACCAAATTGAAGAATTTTAATATAATATTATAATAAATAACCTTGATGCATCCTATGGTGTTTTAGATTAAAAATAAGGTGTCATGATATTCTCTAAATGATTTATGAATATTTTTACTCACACTCTGCTTTCTAGTTTTAGTCAATGGTTGGATTCCAATGATGTAATAGTAACATTGAACAAGATGTACAAGGTGGGAATTGTGGTGAAATGATAAGAGAAATGGAATTTTGATTGGTGTAAAAGATATCATGTTCATTCTAAATGAATTTAGAAAAAATATGATCAATAATATATACATTAACCAACTCCCTAACTCAAAAAAGAAGAGAAAGGTGGAAAATGATAAGAGCTCTAGTAGTGGAGACCAGAGAAAAAGAAAAACTCATTTTCCATAATGCATAAAATTTGGAAGGATACAGCCAATAAAGTGTCTCAATATAACAAATAAATAATTTTTATGTAGGAAATAAAGTTATAAAGTAATGAACTGTTGATGGAAAATGATGACTATTATAGAAGAAAATAAATATAATCCTAATAATTAATTTACCGTCATTTTCTATAAATGTTTGGGACCAAGGCATTACTCGAGTCAATGTATTATTCTATAGGATAACCTCTATGTCAAGGAAGAACCTATGTGGAAATAAATTGATGGAGAAATCTTTAAAATTATTAATGCTTCTTGTTTATGGGATTATTTTGGAAGACTCTTCTGTTGTATGTGTAACCCCATAGTTTGTTCTATGGAAATGCTATTTGAGGAATATTTATATTTTCTTTTGTGGATATAATTATAGATAACAATTTGTTTTTATATGATCCTTGAATTTGAGTCAATTACAAGTTATTAATTTTTTGGATGAAAATGAATGTTTTGAGATAACATTTGTGGTTAAAATATGATATGGTTATTTTTTGAAGAATTTATCTCATTTTTGGTAATGTTATTAAATTATCTATTTTTTAAAAAAGGATAACACGAAGACCATGTTACAACCCATCACATCAGACAAAGCTGTGGGAATCAAACCCACAACCAAAGTGTAACTTGGATTTATTGCCCACCACTGGACTATGTGAATTCCCTAGTTAGTATGACTAATTATTTTTTAGTTAAATTATTTTATGGATTAAGAAATTTTTCTTTTTGTAAACTTATTATTTATACTTAGTATAGGAAAATGATTTGGTTATTAATTGATAAATTTTGTTTTGGAAGACGTTCGCTCTTTTGGGAAAACTATATGCCTATGGAAAATAGAATACTATAGGATTTAATTTGAGGAGTAATGGTGGATTTGTATTTTGGAAGAATGTATTTTTTTGAAGACTTATAGTGATTTGGGTTATTTATGAATAATTATTAACCTATCATAGAGAATACGTGATTAGGTTAATTAATTTTAAGTATGTGACTTTAGGAGTAGTCGATGATATTTACAGATAAATGTTATGATTTATCGTTGAAGAATATGTGATCAAATCCTTCTAAATTTTTGGTTTCATACTTAGTTTAGATTATTTTTAATAATTTTAAGGAAAATTTTTTTCTTTAATGGTCTATATTGAACTTTCAGTATTGTGTGTTTAATTTTGGAGATTAAGAGAATTATTTCTTTCTATAAAGGACAATACTTTTGGGGGATCATCTGATCTTTTACTAACCATTTTGGTTATTGTTAATTTCTAGAGACAAGATAAATATATATTTCATATTTTTTGGATTATTTGATTCTCTAGAAGTTTATTCTAGTGCTTTAGGTGTGACCATGTTATATTGAATACTTTTTTTTGGAATGAAAGTTAAGTTTGTAGTAGAAATTATTTAAAGGATAGAAATATACTTGTTAAGTATTCTTTTTTTATTATATGAATAAAATAATTATTAAACATTAGCTAAAGGATTTTAAAACCAAAAATGTGTTACTCTAATATCATATTTTTTGTTGAACTGGCAATATTTTAAATCATTGTATATTTATGGCTTTGAGACTCTCAATTTTCTATTCAATTGTTTGTGATTGATGACCTTAATCACTCCAAATAAATATTTTTTTCTAAAATTATAATTTCCACCAATTTTCTCTTATTCGAAATGTAAATTTGGTGGTGAATTTTTCGTTTCCCTTTCCCTCTTAGTAAGACTAAAAATTTTTAACCCTATTTCCGATGTGGGTTTTCCACAAAGGTATTTTCTATTTTTTGAACTTTTATTTCCAAAGAGAAATTTAAAATTTAGAGGACATAATTTATTGAAGGTGGGAAGAATGTAACACACCTATATTTTACAGTACGTTTCTCTTTGAATAATACAATAGTGTTCCAAGTATGCAACACCGTGTTCAACCGCACCACGACCTATCAAACAAGCTGTTTATAAAAGATGTTATGAATATTAATAACCACATTGGGATCTTTATATATATCCCATATAATTTCAACATCAATATTTTATGTTTCTTAGACATAATATAATCACAAATTTAATTTTTTCCAGATAACAGAAGTATTTTTCAAAAAATGCGGTTTTTTTTCCTTTTAATGGAAAACCCTTTTTAAATCAAATATTTGACACATTTATATATTAAATTTGATGAAATTAAATTCTTCTTTAGGATGGGGACATAAAATTTTGGTTTGGATAAATTTTTTATGTTTTCTGATAACTTTCATATTTTGATGAATAGTGAAAAAATAATAAATATTAATTGAAAATAACTTTTTTAATCAAAATAAATTATAGTTTAAAACTATAAATTGGAATTGTTTCGAAGTATAATTAGATTATATTTTTATAATTTAATCTAATGTTGTTCATTGGAAGAAAATTTACATTTAAATTGGATATAAACACATATCAATCTTTTGATACTTTTTACTTCTCAAAAACTGACTTTCTAGTTTTGACAACGGGAATTAGTTTTAAATTAATTAATTCAACGTATATGTTTCTAATTTGATAAAATAGACATAATTTTTGAATTTGTAATATCAAAATTATCTTATTCTTAATTTTTTGAATTTTTCTAAAAACATTCAATTTTTTGATGAATAGTGAAAAATAATACATAGTACACAAAAACCGACTTTTTTATTTAAATAGTTATTTTTTATTTAGATTTATTTTAAAGTAAAAATAGATAAATAATTCCTATATTATCCCAATTTATTTCATTAGAGTCATTTTATAATAATATTATATATATAAAATTTTATTGAACTTTTTAACATCTTTTACCCACCTTCTAGGCACATTTGTAAATTTGCATGAAATGTAATTTTACAATTTTTATGAATTCATTAGAGTCATTTTATAATAATATTACGACATTTATTATTATTTAATTTAAAGAAGAGTTAAAAGTGTAAAATTCGAAGTTTAATAACTAAACCATTTTTAATATAGGGTTATATATAAGATAAATTTTACTATAAATATTAATTAGAAATATAAAAATATTTTATACATAATGGTTTTTTATTTATAATTTTTAGACATTAAATAATTAAATTTATTTATGAGACCATGATGATTTAGTAATTACCTTATTAATGAAAGATTAAAATAATTGATATTACAAATATCCAAATAAATTTAAATCGAAACTTTTGATACATTACACTAATTTTATACGTTAATATGAAATTTTAGGGTTGATTAAAAAAATTAATTAATAATGCTTTAATTACTTTTACAAAAATAAAATACAAAATAGTGTCAAAATTGACATATATGGGTTTTAAAAACAAACACTACATTATTAAATGATATAATATTCCTAAAAATATAAGGTTTTGACAAATGACTTAGATAAGGTTATATATTTAAATAATAAACCACTTGGGGTTTCTCTTAGGTTTTTCTAGTACGTTTATTAACCATTTATTATAATAAAACAAGAATACATGGTAAAAGTTAAACTATTTAACTAAGAGTTAAATCTAAAAGATATGGTTAATATTGTGACCTAAACCTGTATAAAACCTATAGGTTGAAAGGATTTCGATATATACTCACCTTATCCTATAAATAAATCCATTTTTATACATTTTAAATTGAATATGATTTTTTAATAAAATTATATTTCAATCTTTCCTTAAAGTGGCTCTCACCTCTCTTATAAAAAAGTACTTCCCCTTCTCTCAAAATCACACCTCCAAATCCATTTGGCTCGGAAAAACCCTAATAAAACATCCTCCCAACTACCCTCACTCCAACCTAGAGATCTTGCATTGATCAGAAGGACAACCTAAGGATCCATTTTGATCATATCAAAAGGAAGCACCCGAAAAAGAGATAATAATTTCATCATATCATTCAATGTTATTTTCTTCTTCCACTTCCTCTTTCATTGTTGTTTCCATACCAAAATAATAAATTCAGTACCTTATAAATACTTTGATGTTTTTATAAAAAATTTAAAACCTTATTTTTTATTCTATCCATCTTATGAATGACAATGTCAACATACATGCGTACGTACGACTTACCATCTCCACTTCGTTGTGTAGTTTTAATTCAACGCATAATTATTTTGACAGGTATAATAATGATTATAATTTATGTAAATAATAAATATAACATGTTAATGATTCTGTATATATGATAAACCAGCCTATTACATATTATTTCACCATTAATAGAATGGTATTGTCTCTTGTGCGTACGTACAGATTAACGTCTCCACAAACGCGATGAGATTTATTCTCCATCGTAACCATTCAAGAATAATTTTCATTTTATGATTAAAAATAATTTTAATTAACATAATATCATTTTGTATATGAATCAAATACATCCTATCTATAACAACTATAACTTACATAACAAAACATATAAAGTAAAACAAATCAGTTAACATTTAAAACAATGATACTACTTAAATATTTTTAAAAAACAAATTTATAAGATCATATATAATATAATATTTATTTATATGGTTCTTTTATAATTTAATAACAATTATTTAACTATTTATAGGAGGTTAACATAATCTCTACCAAGGAAAAGTACAAGGTAATGTATTTTTTTCTCACTCTGTATTCATGTGAGATTTATACTAGATTGCCATTATTTTATTTTGTGAGGTGTTTGTGCTGCCCCATAATTGTATTATTTGTGTAATATACTTTAAGTTATGGTTTTTTAAATCTTCTATTTTAGGATCCTTATCTCATGGGGTGTATATTTTGTATGTTACCAAATAGGTAAGGTAATTTCAAATATCAATTTCTACTCATTGGGTTTTACAAAATCTTCGTTGATTATTTTACTCCAAGATTATGTGTGAAGTCACTATTTATTTATTCATGTAGAAATTTCCACACCCATTTTTTTGGATATACTCTTAATACAAATAATAACTCCATTTATAAATTCTCAAGTCATCAATATGAACTTGATAAGATTAATCTTATCTCAATTTCCACTCACTGAGTTAAACATCCAAGTCATTGGTGTTGTTTTTACATGAATGTGTGTTAATATCCTATGATTTATTTACACTGAATATAAAATACTATTGAGTGTATTTATATTTTTCACACCGAATTATGTCATTTATTTATCCTTAAACTAAGGATATTATATTTATCAGGGATTTTATCTCAGTTTACATTCCATTGAAACTCTTGTATTGTTATGCGCAAATTCACTTTTATATGGTGTACAAAATGTACTTTGACATAGTATATCATGAATACCTTTATTCTCATTATATTATAATTTTTTGTTGCCTCAATTATTTTTATTCAATATTCTCTCATTTGGCTAGGATCTCTAACTAAAATATCATTTTAAATGTTTTAAAGATTTATAATTCTAAATATTTTTCATTATTGTCCATGTTTTAAAAATGGTGTTAAGAATTTATTTATATGGACATTAATTTATTAAAATTAAAATTCCTTTTAAAATTTTCAAAGTGTTTTGGCACACTTTGATTAAAAAATATATTTTTAACAACTTCTTGAAAAATAGTGATACTTTTAAATGTTTTCAGGAAAAAGGAATATTTATATCAAATGGCTTTACTGATTATTTTAATCTATGTCTTTATCCTTTATTATTCTTGATTGTGGTTGATTTATTATAATAAAATATATTATTTTGTATTGAATGAGTTATTTTTTACTTTGGATTATATATTTTTCTACCATTCATGGTTTGTGGTTAAAATATTGACATTTCATATGCTAGTTTTAATATGAATGTTTATATTATGTTTCAACCTTTTCATATGAGGAATTCATTATACATAGTATGTGATGGGTGGAGATTTCTATAGATCCTTGATGTATCGGTAGGCCTCATTAGACAAACTAGTGCCTTAGAACAAGGCCTTGACAAAATCTTATTTATAGTCTTGGAACGAGGCCTTGACTATGTGGTTATGATGTCCGACATTATCCGTCCCATCATTATTAAATTCGTTATTGATATTAAATGTGACTATTCGACTAGTATAATATCCATTTGAATAATTAAATGGAATTATTTGATTCATATTTTCCATATTATACCAAATTTTGTGTTTAAAAGTATTTTGTTTTAGTCGTATACATTTCCTTAAATGTTTATGTTTATTTGTGATAGTTTCCGCTATATTGTTACCCTTATTGAGAATCTTATCTCACCCCTTTCGTATGATATCTTTTTTTAGGATGTGAAAAAGTATATTATGATTAACCTACATGGATAAGCCAAACATATGACTGTGTTCAAAGGGGACACAATGTTGTTGTTTTTTATTTCATGGTATAATGTAAAACTTATATATGTCTCTAGTACATCCAAGGCTACTAAACTAAACGGTTTTTTGAGACTTGATATATTTTTATCATGCCAGTGTTATGTATAAATGCACTGACTCTAGGTAACTAGGGTCGGGGTATTATATGTATCAATAATGATACATATTTCCCAAAGTTTAATAATATACTAAAAGATTCTAAAATTCTTTGAATTAAATAATTCTAAACAACTACATGATAAAGGCCATACTTACACTTACCTGAGACACACTCTAAGATGATGACATGGAGTAAATCAATATCAAAAAATCACATTATAATGGGTCTAAAAAATAGCTCATCTATACCCTAAAAAACAAAATAGATCAGTATCCATCCTCACAATAAAAAATGGAAAAAACAAAATACGTCAAAAATTCAAAAAGTATTTCAACATAGTAAAAAATAGTGAAATCATGAAAAATAAAATCCAAGAAGATTAACATATATAGAATAAATAATAAAAGGAACACTTATAAAGAATCTCCACTGGAACCCATAAAAGCACAAGAGTAATTAAGCACTTATCATCATTATATTTAATCTAAGACATGCCACCAGACAACTCAACAAGAAGACTCTCAATGAAAGTAACTATAAGATCATTAAAATATGGATTCAGCATCTCCACCCAAGTATATGACTACCAAAATAATATACATATGTATAGATCCTAAAATAAATATAATCTATATGGACACATACCTACAATACCAACATCCTAGGATGGCTCAAAAATGAATAAAAATGTGGGAATCTAGCTAAATACCTAGGGGAAATAATCCACTATAAGGGAAAACATCATAGTCTAGCTTACTAAAGGAACAAGGTTTCTAACACATGAAAACCAAAACAATGGTTGATAAAAATGTCAGATTTTAAAAAAAGATATTGGTGATTAGCTATGTGAAGAATAAAAGAACTGCACCCATAAGAGACTCAAGCCTATACACTGAACTAAGAACTGGTCCATACCTAAAGCTATTAGTCCTAAAGGAAGTGATGGAAGGCAAAAAATCTAACATAATATCAAATCTTAGGGAAATAGATGACACATGAGACACAATATATTTTTAAGGCCTTACTGTTAACCATCTCTTGACAAAGGCCAACCTCACATAGAATCCTTCCCATCCCTAAAACCAGAGACACACATAGGTAGTAACTACAAAAATGTTTCTTTATGTATTTAGGGAAATATAATAGGGAAATAATAAGAAAAAAACTATCATTAATATATTTAAATTATTTTCTATGAAACCACTGACCAAGTTAAAGGAAATAATAATGCATGCTGTAAAAGAAAATCCACTAACAAAAACATTTGAAAATGATGAAAAAGAAATTTAAAATTTTAAAGATGAAAAATTTAAACCCAATTAGGCTCTGGATCTAATAACACTTTATTATAGAAAGTGCCTCTGTGTGAGAATAAGTCCCCATAAAATTTCTAGAATCTCATTGGGTATTTTCTGTTGCAAAATTTGAAATCAAACACCAAATAAATTTAGAGCTTATATGATAAAAACTAAAAAAACCATGTTTGTATTGAAATTATGTATATTAGTAATAAATCAAATTAAATTTAAAATAGTGAAAGTACAAAAATAGATTCAATGTCAATTAAAAATAAGTTACAATGATGGAAAAATCACATAGTAGTGGAAATTGCATCAATTCATATCTTACAAAAAAATATCATAAATAGAATATGATAAATCTAAACAAAATTATTTAGTAAAACTAAAAAACATGGGAAATCAAATTATTGAATTCATAAAAATTTCTAAAATACTAGTCATTATGAAAAAACTAAAGAACAACAGTGAGGAATAGAACTAGAGAAAAACATGATCTCGGAAAAACAACATCTAATTTTAAAAAATTCCAAACCATAATGCATATGAAATAAGATAGAATAATTTAATTAATATTCAAGAATTGAATTTTTATTTAGTGATTTACAAGTATAAATAAAAGTGAAATGGAAATAAATTAAGAGAATAAAAAATTATTTTCTTCAATAATTGGCATACATGCATAGGGTAGGATCATCAGGGGTTTTCCATTATGAAAAATAAATATAGTAAAAGAATAAAGACACGCTAATAGGAGATAGATAGATAAAAAAACTCACAAAAAAAACAATTAGTATACACAACTCAAAAAAAAATAAAAAAAATAAAACTAAAAGTGTTACCAAGACCCCATTACTTATTGTTTTTCTCACATCTATTAATGTATAATCTAGTTATGAGTAGTTGTAATCATGGTTGGGTCCTCATATGAGTCTAGGTTTGGATCCATCGTGGTCGACGTAGTTCACGTTCGAGAAGAGATACTAACTATCAATATAAAGACTCTATGAAATTAACACCACAATATACTCTTAAATCAAGATTCAAGAACACCTATATGGGATGAAAATATCCCATGTACATAATTTCTTTTTTATCATCAAATTCAAGAGAAAATACAAGCTCCCACACTTGACTGCTTCTTTAAAGATTCAAGAAGATGACACCCTCACTTTAACTCTCTTTTGATGAGCCAAGAACCACGACTCAACAAATTTTCTTCAGGAATTCATCTTTGGTGAACCATCAAGAAATTAATGATAAATTATTCACCCTATATCTCATCCAAGGGATGGTTATACCAGATGACTCACCATGTCATCCAAGGAAGGATGTAGGAGATCCCCTCCCTAAATTAGAAAAGCATTAGATATATACCTAGGAGATCACAACACTACTCTCTCTCTCTCTCTCTAATGAACAATGGATTGAATTAAAGAATATATAGGGAATATGACACTATAATAAAGGTGAGTGGGTAGTATTAAGGTATAATAATCAAGTATTGACAGGTGTTCAGTGCATCACATGTGGGAGATTCACAGAAAAATATAAGAAGGTAAAACATTCAATAAAATATGTAAATATCATTATGTATATTAAAATGGAGGATTAGATGAAAATAAAATTTTCAAAAAAAAATGAATATTAAATCCTATATTTAATTATCAATAATTCATATTCATAGTTTATCTTCTAGTTATTATAGTGACCCAAATCAATTTGAATCAACCTAATCAATTTGATGGTTTTCATATATTCTCCATGACTTATTTTGAGTTTAAAGTTGTGGATGGGTACCCAAAATAGACCCTTATCACCATGTTCAGTGTTGATCATCCCTCTCTCTCAATCTTTTTTCATTAGAAGGTTTTGTAAATTTCTTTGTCTTATTTTAAATATTTATCATAAATCAATTACCCTTCTACAACAATTTATTTTCCATTATTGATTTTATCAATGTATAGGCTATGGAATCTTGAACTTGAGAAAACTGTAGTTTAATTATATTTCATTGGTCTATAAAAACTCACCTGGGGTGGGATTATTCTTTAGTGGAATTATGGCTTTGTCCCCTTGGTCTTCCCCACCCATTTCAAAATACAATACACCTCAAGTATATTGGTAACGCTATTAGGAGATTCCTATATTCAAAAAAAGCTACCATGGGGATGGAAAATATTATGGCTTCTTGGATCTATATGCAAATAGATCTCTCCTCCCCCTTATTGTATAATATTATCGACTATGTTGTACCTAAAATCTTATTTTGGCATAATATTTTATATTGGGGTCAAAAATAATTTTCACTTTGGTATAATGGTAATTTATAGATAAAAATAAACTGAAAAATATGGAAATAAAAATGAACATCAGATATAACCCAGAAAACCCCCAAATAAAAGGGGTAAAAAACCATAGGCAAATAGAATGACCTCACTATGGTAAAATCTGGGTACATACTCTCTCTTAATTATAATAATGAAATAATCAAAATATTCTCTATTGAATAAATGGATAAGAACCACATAAAATACCATAGTCAAAGATAAAACTAAGAGATGATGTGTTTTATGAGAAGATGATAATCAAAACTGTTGTGGGGATCCTATTTTATATACTTACCTCACCATCCTTTGTAATCCCCTCAAAAAAATTTATTTTACCAAATTAAATAGTGGAATTAAAGGTAAGAAACCACCCAATTTAAAAGAAATTAAATGGGGTTTCCCATTAATTGTTTTCCTCTCCCCAAAAGTCTTATAACATATCTCCCACGTGGAGATTGATTCAAAACCAATCACATCTCCACACTTTTGGGCATGCATTGTCTCAATAATAATATATAAATATTATTTATTTTTATACTCACAAAAAACCTTGTTTATTTAACTAATGAAATTAATTTATGTGAATTTCATGAAATTAATCTCCATTGAAATATTTATTCAAGAATTATATTGAATTCATTGATTTATGGGAAATATTTATTAAGTATTTTTAATGTGTTTTAACATATTCAGGAAACAATGTTCACACCATATATGTACAAGTGTAACATAAGGAATCAACCCTACATTTGGAACAACAAATATGGATAATATACCATATGTTGTTTGAAAAGTATAGTTCAGAAACCCTACATTTGAATGGAACCTTAAGTTTGAGAAAAAGTAATCTATGCATAATGATCCCTATGTAAGTAAGGAACCATATGTTTGAGGAAAGAAATGTATAGTATATCAAACCTACATTTTTGATCAACTGTACATTTTCAAACCTATGTTTTCATCACATGAATGAACCTTGTGTTTGACTAATCAATGGTGGATTTTTAAATCTAAGATATTATCCATGATTTTTGTAACATACTTGACAAAAATAAATATCGATTCAATTATTTTTTATGAACAATTAAAAATATTTCATTCAATAGAATAAATCAACACTATTTCAAATGAAATCTAAGACTCTCTTGAATGATTTGAATATGAATGATTATGATCTATCAGGCTATATTATTATATCCTATCAACATATAGAAAGTCATGTGTTCCATATATATGACCATATTATATTTTCCCATATACAATATAAATAATTGTATATTTTTTCAATAACTTTTTGAATACATAACTACTTCAAAGAAACAAGATATCAACTGACTCTGCTATTTTATGAAGAGGCTACACTTTAACGATATATAAATTTCAACCTCAAACTATTTTGTAACTACTAATATTTGTTAGTTTCTATTCTTATTGAAATTCATTAGAAACCAGGATCCTTTAAAATATATTATTACTAGATTAAATTAATTTTTTAATAATAATTTATTTATTTTATTAATTTCTACTGAATTTTTGATCAAGAACTTGTTAATTCAATCAAATAAAACTATTTTTATTTATTGGATTTTTGAAAACTCAAACTGAATCGGGGAATACTATCAGCTTATGAGACTAAACTATGGAGAAAATGATTACTTATAAAAGTACCGGACGAATCAGTAAATCCTTAATGTAAAATTTTTCAACTACCTAAAATCCATTGTGAAGGTCTTATGATAAGAGGACCATTCTAGTGAAAAACATCAAGCTCAGAGAGAGAGAATTGGTGGAGTGGAATATGGGATATTTTTCCCCCAAACCACTATAAAAAATATTATGTTCTTATTTACTATTTATACACTGGTCAATATTTTTATATAAGATAATGTTTTTATATCTTTATAAATCACCAAGAAGGATAAAATCTAGAATCTATCAAGATTTCCAAAAATAGACAATTCACCCCCCCCCCCCCACCTCTTGTGTATATTTTTATTATTCCAACCTATAAATTGTTATGAGAGGAGAAATTGTTTGATAAAGTTGATAAAGATCTAGAAAGTTTAAAATTATAAGATCTATATAAATGTATAAGTCAATGGATGAACCTAGATAAGGTATGTCTATGATTCGTGCTCCACACTTCCATAGTTATAACTATAGATCTTGGAAATCTCTTACGATCAACAATCTAAAGAATCTTGGATAGAAAGTATATATGAAAATTATCACTCATTATATAATTCTTGAAAAACCAGAAACACGGGATGCTGCAAAAGACGCAAAGTATGACATGAACTCAAAAGCAATGAATTATATCATTTGTAGAATTCATCCTCACAAATTCAATAGAGTATCACTATGTCCTACTACTTATGAAATATGAAAAACAATCACTGTTTCATATGAACGAACTTATAATATCATAAAAATGCATTATTCTTCTGCAAAACTAAAGCTTGACACCTTTAGAATGAATGATGGTAAAATAATTTCCCAAATTAATAAAAGGATAATAGAAATTTAAAAAAATATTACTACATTGGTAGATAAAATTACTCAATTAGATTAATCATTGAATGTACCTAGAGTACTAGCATCAAAATAGGATGGGGTATCTACTCCTATAAGATAATCATCACCATTAAAAAACCTAACAATGAAAGAATTTATTGAAACTCTAATGATTTATGAATTAAAAATGTATGCTGAAGCTAAGTATCATAAGATAGTAAAAATTCAAAACACTAACCTTAATGTTACATCATATAATAATGAAAAGAAATCAATAGAACATATAAAAATCTCAAAAGATTCTAACATCTCAAACTCTAAAATGGATCTGGCATAATTAGCCAGAACATTTTGTAATTTCTATAGGAATAAGAGAGGCTATATAAAATACTTTAAAAAATGGTAAAGGATACAAAGAAGTAATATGATATGAATTAATTTAGATATATCATATTATACATTATTTTTCATAGCTAAAAGAGGAAAGAAAAAATATTTATAAGAAAAACCATAAGAAAACTAATTATTATCATAAAGGGAAAACTGAAATAAAAGCAATGTGGAGTGTATCTGAAGACTGTAGAATCTCTTCTAAATCTTATTTATAAAAAAAATTATAAAATTGAATATGTGATTTATGGATAAGTAATAAGATGAGGTACAAACCTATTACACTTCTTCTTTTGACTCTGATAGCTGCTCAAATAGAAAAAAAATCATACTGATCAATGAAACTAATAGAAAAAATTAATACATCTACATTAAATTTTTTCTTCATTAAACAAAAATAAAAGAATTACAGGATGAGGTAAATTAATTTTAAATTACTACTAGTATTTAAAATAAAGAATAAAAATCTCTAAAAGATTTTATTGGGAAATGAATTATTAAAGGAGAAAAATATGTAATGGGAAGAAAGGGAGACAAAAAATGTTATAAAAAATAATTTTGTACCCAGATCTAAAAATGATACCTACTTGTAATATGGAATAAATGAACTGTATTTGAACAACTTTTATTTAGGAATTCCTTAGATAAGAGTAATTTAAATGGTTTTTATTTCAAAATACATGTTTGAAACACGTAATATAAACTTTTAAAAAATATGAAAAATCTATATTCCTAGATTTTTTCTTGCTCACACTGCTGGACCCGAGAAAATATGGGTACAAAAAACTTTTTCTTAAATGCCTTTGTAGGAAAAGGACAATAGGAACAATAAATTTTATATGGTATATGTATAGTGGATTCCCAAGATACATTAGTGGAGGCTCTTCAAATTTCCATACACTAGAAAAAATTGATAGAGGAATAGTCATATTTAGAGATAATGTTAAAGGTAAGATAGTCAGAGTTGTATTAGTTAGTGATAAAAAGTAAAACTCAATCAATAAATTAGTGTATGTATAAGGTATAAAATACAAACTTATAAGTACTTATTATTTTTTTGATGATGGATTTTATGTTGATTTCTTCAAAAATTCATAATCATTTTTCAATGATAAACTACTTAAATTTAAAAAACCTAGAACTCAAAATATTTATACTTCTGATCTTAATTCCTTATGTAATCAAAAGGTGAATTGTTTAAATATTACGACAAATAAGTCTTGTATTTGTAATAGAAGACTTGGATAATGAAATATATTTGATTTATATTAATTTTATAGGATACATTTAGTTTTTATTTTCCTATTCCAAAATTTAATAATAATATATTTTTTGATTCATGCAAAATCAAAAAATTTCACAAATCATCATTCAAGTAAATTAATAACGTTATTATATCTAAACCACTAGTAATTATCCACATAATTTTTTTTGGACCATCAAGGGTATAAATCTTTTGGAAAAAACTATATGTTTATGTTTTATTTGATAATTTTCATGATTTAATTGAGCTTATTTTCTAAAACTCAAAAGTGAAGTATTCACTATTTTTCAAAACATTTGTAAAATTGTTCAAAACAAAAAATATATTAAAATAATTTCGTTAAGAATTGATCATGGTGGATAATTTTAGAACCAAAAATTTAATTATTTTTTATCAAACCTAGGTATTAAATACACATTATCTATACCAATAACACCTTAACAAAATGGAAATGTTGAAAGAATAAATAGAACTATTCAATAAATGGTAAAGACTATGTTATATGAATACAAGCTTTCTACCTATTTTTTAGAGGAAGTTGTAATTACAGCTTGTTATATCATGAATAGAGTCTTAATAAGACAAAATATTAAAAATAAACCTTATAACTTTGGAATAATAGAAAACCTAATGTAAAGTATTTTAAAGTATTCAGATGCAAGATGTATATATAAGGCCCCAGCCTTAAACCTTACTTAATCTTGAGTTATTACAAGATTACACATTGAGGATCTTTTCAGGTTTAGAGTTTTAGACAATTAGATCATGAAACTTGCATTACATTCCACATTTAAACAAAGTGGTTACATAAAAGACAATATTCATTCTTCCCATCAACGGAAACCTATTTAAAATAAAACACGGATTCTTTCTTGACACATCCTTGACACTATAATCACATCATGTACCTTTCCCTTGACCTGTGAAAAACATTTCAAAAACTTGGGATGAGCATAAAAATCTCAGTAAGGGTTATAAAAATATGGAAAGGAAACATGAGTTCATAAATACATAAGAATGAAATCATACTTTACCCATAAAACATAGGCATATCAAATCATGAATAAATCATAGAAAACATAAGACATAAAGGTAACTTGAGGCATTCATAACATTCTTACGTAGGGAGTAACCCTCTTGGTTACGTTTGGAATACCCATCACAGTATATTCCCTAAATCTCTTCAGAGAAACCTTAACGTTTCACTCCTTCGCGTTACCCAATGCATTGGAGAGCTATATCGGGCTCACCCGCCCTTAGTTTATCACGGAACCACCCGTTTTCATAACAATGCCCAAGAACCATAACATAAATGTGTCACATAAAACATGAATAAAGGAAACATAACATTTCCACATTTCAATCACAATATAACATTTTAGTATATTGAAATAATGAATCCATTCAAAAAGAAACCATTTCCAAAACCATTTAAAACATTTAATAAAGAGATTTTTGAATCAAAGTGTCCCATACCACCTTGAAGATTAAAATTTTAAACCATTAATATCCATATAAATAAATCCTTAAAACCATTTTGAAAACATGGATATTAATAAGAAAAAATAATTAAAACATTTAAAACGATATTTTGGTTAAAGGGGTTTTACCAAAATTAGAGACACTTGAATACAACAATTGAGGAATAACATTTAGTCAGAACTTTATAATATCATGAGAATAAATGGATTCATGATATAATACTCCAAAGGACAGTATATACACCGTATAATAGTGAATTGGTGCATAACAACAATAAACCCTCAATAGAAATGTCAAATGTGACGAAATCCCTTATAAAGAAGGTATCCTTAAATTAAGGACAAATAAATCTCAAAAATATGTTTGAAAAATATAAATACACCCAATATAAGTGGATATTAAGTGTAAAACAATAAAAGGTCATTCACACATATTCAATGGATGACATATTCAATGACTACATGTTGAACCCAATGAAATCGAAATTGGGTTAAAAAGTTCCCTTGACAGCCTAACGGCATCACATCAAAATGAGTTGATGAGAGATAAAAAAGTGTATCTCATCACTTGGACATAAAATTTACATCAATAAGGATATATGAGAACATATCCCAACATTACAATATGTAAATTAAAAGAACCAACAAAGAAGTCTTTTAAGAAGAGGAGGGTGAAAGGTTCCATTACCGACTTGGGTATCTTTCAAAACATACACCCCATGAAAGAAGGACAATAAATCATTGATGTAAATACTCATAAAGGAAATTATATTACACAAAGTGTATAATAATGGCAGTACATACACCACTCAATGAAATTGTGGCAAATTTAGCATAAATCTCATGGGAATAAATGTGAGATGAAAAATCCCTTACGAAAACTCGGCATCCTAACGGCGCCACATAGAACTTCCAAAAATGGATTGATGAGATAAAATAGGGTATCTCATCACATTACAACAAAATGTACAGAAAGAGGAATATGAAAGATCATCCCCCATCATAACAAATAGGACCTTAAAAGAAGTGACATAAAGGGGAGTACTTAAAGAGAAAGAGATAGGTTAGATCTCTTACGAAAATTCGGCAGCCTAACGGTGTCACTCAAAACTTCCAAAATGGATTGCTGAGAGATAATAGGGTCTCTCATCACATGAACATAAAAATTACAGTAGGAGTATTATAAAATAACATCCTAATCATAAGAAATATGAGCTTAAAATAAATGACAGAAAAGAGTGTACTTATAAAGAAAGAGAGTTGTAGGATCCCTTACGAAAACACGGCAGCCTAACGGCGCCACATAAAACTTCCGAATATGGATTGATGAGATCAAATAGAGTATCCCATCATATTACAATAGAATTTACAGAAAGTGGAATATAAAAGATCATCCCAATAACAAGAAATATGAGCTTTAAAAGGAATGACATAAAAGTGTGCTCTTAAAAAGAAAGAGAGGAGTAGGATCCCTTACCTCGGGTCCGACTTGACTCGATCGTTCTTTAACGTCCTGAATAATAAACTTGAGTTAATTTACAATTTATTAAGAACATTTTTCTAGTTCATTATTCCTATTAGATCACTTATTTCCATGTTATAAACATTATGTAAACATTTAAGTTAATAATGTTTGTTTTGTCGATATTTGGTTCTTAAGTCGAAAGTGGACTTCTTACCATTACATGTTGTTCATGTGGTCAAATGTTTATTATATCCAGAATAATATTCATGATTTGGATATCATATATGTCATATATATCCAGTAAATTCATGCATTTATAACATTACATAATCATTTAGAGGTAAGAAATGAAATGCACCGTTCATGGAGACGGTAAGCCGTACGTACGCATGAACGCTACTTTCATTTCTATTTCATATTTTATAGAATGGAATAATAATGATATAAAGGTATATTATAATTACAGTATAATATCATATATAATATCATAGTTCCATCCTTTATACGTCCCACATATGGTATTTAACGAATCAAATCACTTTGAGGGGGCGGTAGTCCGCACTTCCTTAAATGAAGATATCGCGTATACCCATAATGGAAGCCATAAAGGTAAGACAAAAATGAAAAATACAGAAGCGTAAATAAAACATAAACATATTATATATCATATATAAAAATAGTGACATCATAATGGCCACCTTTGAAGGTGTTAAATGAGTATTGAACAATCATCGTTTCGGGAGGCAGAATTTCCCCATCCACGGAAACCGTATGTTCTTTAACCATTTGATGTAGTTGTGTGAGAGTGTAGCTCGAATAAATATTATAACAACATCCTAGTATATTGAAGATACTGGTTTTGTTACAAAATAAGTAAATAAAAAGAGTTTATGGGGTTGGAGAAGCAAAATAAAACAAATGAACATGAGAGAGTGAATTACCTTTAAAAGTGTAACTCCTTTTGATTTGAGCCTAAAGGCTTCCTTTAAAAGTATTCTGCCCAAAGGGAATCCTCTAGGATGAGGAGAGGGATGTGGAGAGAGTAAATGGGCAGGTTTTGGCCGAGCCAAAGGCTTGAGGAGTGTGTTAAATGAGGTAGAGTTGGGGGCCTTTTATAAGAGGAGAGGAGGGGCACTTTTGGAAAGTAAAGAAATATTACTTTATTTGAAAATGTGTTTCGGTTTCAAAAGGTCCCACATTGATATAATTCGTGTATAAGGTGATAAGGCTTCGAAATCCACTCATCCAATAAGTTTTGGACATGTGTAGTTCATAGATTTTACATTATCTTTCCATTTTATTTAAATCATCAAATAATGATGTCATCGCTGCATCATTATTATGTCATAAATAATTTATTTATTTAATGTCTAAAAATTATAAAAAAAATACTATGATGTAGGAAATCTTTTTATCTTTCCAATGAATATTTTTAATCAAAAATATGACTTGTATAACCTCACTCAAAAATTGTTTTAGTAAAACATATCATGTTTGTGTCAATTTTACTTTTACATTAAATAAAATGTTATTTATGTCATTTCCCAACCAAAGTGGATCCATGGGGTCCCCAAGTTGACCTATGGCTTGTCTTGGTCGGCCATGATACAACCAATGAGGGTAAGTCATGTGTCAAGCTCATCTCATTTTATTAAAGCATTATTTTTACCTTAAACCACACTAATTACCACTAATCGCGATTAAAAACTTAATAAGTTACTATTCACAAAAAATTATTTTAATCTCATTGAACCACATTTTACTTCTTAATGACAACCATGTATGTCGGATTTTTTAAAATCAAAACACAATGATGGAAAAATTTCATTTAAACGGAAAATCAGTTTTTATAAGTACCACTTAGTGGTTTCACTATTCATCAAAAATTGAAGTTTTTCAGAAAAATCCCAAAAATTCACCCTAAGCTATATTTGATATTCTGAATTCAAAAATGAAGTCCATTTTACAAAATTCAAAACATATAAGTCACATTAATTAATTTAATAATTAATTCCCGCTGTCATGACAAATAGCGTGTTTTATGAAACAATAAGTATCAAAAGATTGACACTAGTTTAAGTCTGATTTCAAAGTGAAATTGATTCCAACGACCACTATTGGATTTAATGGTAAAAATATTTTCTAATTTCACTTTAAAACCAATTCAAAATATAATCTAATCATATAAATAAATTAGATTAAAAAGTGGTTTTGAATTAAAATACAACATTTTACACTATTCATTAAAAAAAAGAACTTTATCGGAAAGATACCAAAAATTTACACAAAGTAAATTTTGATGTCCTGATTCTTAATAAGAGTTTTATTTGGTCCAAAATAATGTTTAAGAGTGAACAAAACTATATTTAATGACGGTTCTCCATCAAAACGTGATAAGTGAACCTTTAGTGAAAACTAGGGCATATACGCCTAAAATTGAATTCTTTCCGTATTTTAAGCCTTTATCTTTTATTGTATAAATGTAAAAAATATTTAAGAACATATATAATCATATTTTAGTTATTTCTATCCATTCCCACCATTACAACGGCTACATGTTAACTACCATTTAGAATAATATTATTTTATTATTAGAGTGCAACGTAAGATTCCCAAGAAACTCGTTGTTGCGTGTTGGGTACGCCATCGAGCATAGCGTCCCCTTTAAAGTCATATTAATATTTTATTCACAAATATGGATAAATATGAAAATTTCATATTCCTTATTTACCTGGGGTGTTACATCCTTCCCCCCTTTTGGGAATTGCGTCCTCGTAATTTTAAAATTGCGCTTGGAAACATCCTTGAACGTCCCACATCGGAGAAGAGTCGGTAAAAAAAATCACTTTAAAATAAAGAAAGATAAGTAAAAAGGTCACCCGAGTTAACCCATACTAGGATTCCAAGTATGAAAATATGGACATGGAGGAAAAAACAAAGGGTCATGTTCTGATGGAGAGTGATAGAAAACATGTTTAGGAGAAAGTTAACCACGAGAAAATCACAAACTTGTGATGGGTTAAACGGTATTCGATTCCCCAATAGGAAAAGTTAATAGACAACATTTTTGTTTTAAGTTACATTTTATTGAGGAATTTATTCATAAGGAAGCATAATCACTTATCATTTTGACTTTCAACTTTTACTAGATTCCTTAGTCAAACTCATATTTTTTCCAAAAGACGAGTATTTAGGGAGACTTGTTCGCATTAAGAGTACTATAATCAACTTCTAGAGAATCACCTAATCCCCAAAAGAGTACTATATACATCCCATGTTTTTAGGCTTTAACCAAAACCAAAACCAAAAAGGTTAGTACAAGATCAGATAATCCAGAAAAGGATAACCCCTTATAAAAAGAAAATCTATTCTTAATCTCCAAAATTTGTCCAACAAAACCCAAAGTTCAATGAGGACCATTCGATAAACAATTTGTCCATAAAATTCTTCAAAGTAAACCAATATAAGATTGAAACCCAAATATTTGAAGGATTTAGTCACATAGTCTTCCAAGTTAAATCGTAACATTTATCTCCAAACAACATCAGTTGCTCCTAAAGTCTCACATTGAAAAGTAATTATCCTAATCACATATCCTCCAAAATCAACTTACTCTTAATTCATAAAATCATATAACTAAAAAGAATCAGTCAAACTAACCAGGGGCTTCACGTAGTCCAGTGGTAGGCGATAAATACCAGTCGCACTTTGGTTGTGGGTTCGATTCCCGCATCATTGTCCGACGCGACGGGTTGTCACACGGTATGTGTGTTGTCCTTTTTCCAAAACTATATAATTCTCAAATCATTACCCAAAAAGGGATAAAATCATCAAAAATAACCATAACATAATTTAACCTCAATTTTATCTCATGCCTTTCACTTCAATCATAACATATGGTAACCCATAATTACCTCAAAAGTAAGGATCATATAAACCCAAATGGTTCTTTATAACTATGTCCACAAAAGAAAAGATAACTATTACTTGAATAAAATTTTCCTATATTAAACATCAGGGTTACACATAATATAAAAAGTCTTCTAATGTAACCCCATCATCAAAAGAGACTTAATACTCTTAAGAATTTCACCCTAACTCTTGAAGCCCTCATATGTTGACATCTTACTCATTCAACATTCTTCATTATCCATTATCCATTCCTTTCCAACTTATTCTGAAATACCTCTTTCCTACAAACAAAATCATGAATCATATCCTAAGATTCCAAAATAAGAAAACAATAGTCATGAAATAGTACATACCTTTGATTGGTCATTGTCAGTTTCTTCATCCTCAATTGGAATGGCATTAGGTATTGGTAAACGAATATTGGTACGCTCTTGGTGACCCCATTCACGAAACTTCTTCATAGGACATGTGTTTGCATAATGACCATGCACACCACATTTAAAACATTCAATTGATCCCTCAGAAAGAACTTCTTTCCCTTTCCTCGAGTCAACTGGATGCTTCCTTTTTCCATGGCAGGTTCTTGCTTTATGACCTTCATTTCCACATCTACAGCATATTTCTGTCCCCTTGAAACATTTTCCTAGGTGTTTCTTTCCACATCTTTGACACATAGGTTTTTGAACACACTAACCTTTATGATTATTACTTGTACTTCCGTAGGGATTTGTTTCTGGCATATATGATGCCTTAGAGAAATCTCCAAGGTTTAGGTGGTCAATCATGACTCCAGATAGTTGGTTGAGGATAATAAAAAGAGTTCTCATTGCAGCTCCCATATCATTCAGTTGCTTGCTCAAAAAACTGTCACAGTTTCCTTCACATCCACTGTTACTTTGGTGCCTGCTAGATCCAGCCATTTACTAAAACCAAAAAGGTCAGTGTGAGTATATCAACAAAACCATCATGTACTAATGAGTAAGATAGACAATAAGATATACTTACTCATTCACTTTATCTAAAACTAAGACTCTTTCTGAAATCCTAACCATTGTGGTAATTGTCAATTATGCTTAAAGAATACCCTAACCTCTAAAGTTATCTAAACCGACCTTTGATACCAACTATAAGGCCCCAGCCTTAAACCTTACTTAATCTTGAGTTATTACAAGATTACACATTGAGGATCTTTTTAGGTTTAGAGTTTTAGATAATTAGATCATGAAACTTGCATTACATTCCACATTTAAACAAAGTGGTTACATAAAAGACAATATTCATTCTTCCCATCAACGGAAACCTATTTAAAATAAAACACGGATTCTTTCTTGACACATCCTTGACACTATCATCACATCATGTACCTTTCCCTTGACCAGTGAAAAACATTTCAAAAACTTGGGTTGAGCATAAAAAGCTCAGTAAGGGTTATAAAAATATGGAAATGAAACATGAGTTCATAAATACATAAGAATGAAATCATACTTTACCCATAAAACATAGGCATATCAAATCATGAATAAATCATAGAAAACATAAGACATAAAGGTAACTTGAGGAATTCATAACATTCTTACGTAGGGAGTAACCCTCTTGGTTACGTTTGGAATACCCATCACAGTATATTCCCTAAATCTCTTCGGAGAAACCTTAACGTTTCACTCCTTCGCGTTACCCAATGCATTGGAGAGCTATATCGGGCTCACCCGCCCTTAGTTTATCACGGAACCACCCGTTTTCATAACAATGCCCAAGAACCATAACATAAATGTGTCACATAAAACATGAATAAAGGAAACATAACATTTCCACATTTCAATCACAATATAACATTTTAGTATATTGAAATAATGAATCCATTCAAAAAGAAACCATTTCCAAAACCATTTAAAACATTTAATAAAGAGATTTTTGAATCAAAGTGTCTCATACCACCTTGAAGATTAAAATTTTAAACCATTAATATCCATATAAATAAATCCTTAAAACCATTTTGAAAACATGGATATTAATAAGAACAAATAATTAAATCATTTAAAACGATATTTTGGTTAAAGGGGTTTTACCAAAATTAGAGACACTTGAATACAATAATTGAGGAATAACATTTAGTCAGAACTTTATAATATCATGAGAATAAATGTATTCATGATATAATACTCCAAAGGACAGTATATACACCATATAATAGTGAATTGGTGCATAACAACAATGAACCCTCAATAGAAATGTCAAATGTGACGAAATCCCTTATAAAGAATGTATCCATAAATTAAGGACAAATCAATCTCAAAAATATGTGTGACAAATATAAATACACCCAATATAAGTGGATATTAAGTGTAAAACAATAAAAGGTCATTCACACATATTCAATGGATGACATATTCAATGACTACATGTTGAACCCAATGAAATCGAAATTGGATTAAAAAGTTCCCTTGACAGCCTAACGGCATCACATCAAAATGAGTTGATGAGAGATAAAAAAGTGTATCTCATCACTTGGACATAAAATTTACATCAATAAGGATATATGAGAACATATCCCAACATAACAATATGTAAATTAAAAGACCCAACAAAGAAGTCTTTTAAGAAGAGGAGGGTGAAAGGTTCCCTTACCGACTTGGGTATCTTTCAAAACATACACCCCATGAAAGAAGGACAATAAATCATTGATGTAAATACTCATAAAAGAAAATTATATTACAAAAAGTGTATAATAATGGAAGTACATACACCACTCAATGAAATTGTGGCAAATGTAGCATAAATCTCATGGGAATAAATGTGAGATGAAAAATCCCTTACGAAAACTCGGCATCCTAACGGCGCCACATAGAACTTCCAAAAATGGATTGATGAGATCAAATAGGGTATCTCATCACATTACAACAAAATGTACAGAAAGAGGAATATGAAATAACATCCCCATCATAACAAATAGGACCTTAAAAGAAGTGACATAAAGTGGAGTACTTAAAGAGAAAGAGAGAGGTTAGATCTCTTACGAAAATTCGGCAGCCTAACGGCACCACTCAAAACTTCCAAAATGGATTGATGAGAGATAATAGGGTCTCTCATCACATGAACATAAAAATTACAGTAGGAGTAATAAAAAATAACATCCCAATTATAAGAAATATGAGCTTAAAATAAATGATAGAAAAGAGTGTACTTATAAAGAAAGAGGGTTGTAGGATCCCTTACGAAAACACGGCAGCCTAACGGCGCCACATAAAACTTCCGAATATGGATTGATGAGATCAAATAGAGTATCCCATCATATTACAATAGAATTTACAGCAAGTGGAATACAAAAGATCATCCCAATAACAAGAAATATGAGCTTTAAAAGGAATTACATAAAAGTGTGCTCTTAAAAAGAAAGAGAGGAGTAGGATCCCTTACCTCGAGTCTGACTTGACTCGATCGTTCTTTAACGTCCTGAATAATAAACTTGAGTTAATTTCCACTTTATTAAGAACCTTTTTCTAGTTCATTATTCCTATTAGATCACTTATTTCCATGTTATAAACATTATGTAAACATTTAAGTTAATAATGTTTGTTTTGTCGATATTTGGTTCTTAAGTCGAAAGTGGACTTCTTACCATTACATGTTGTTCGTGTGGTCAAATGTTTATTATATCCAGAATAATATTCATGATTTGGATATCATATATTTCATATATATCCAGTACATGGATGCATTTATAACATTACATAATCATTTAGAGGTAAGAAATGAAATGCACCGTTCATGGAGACGGTAAGCCGTACGTACGCATGAACGCTACTTTCATTTCTATTTCATATTTTATAGAATGGAATAATAATGATATAAAGGTATATTATAATTACAGTATAATATCATATATAATATCATAGTTCCATCCTTTATACGTCCCACATATGGTATTTAACGAATCAAATCACTTTGAGGGGGCGGTAGTCCGCACTTCCTTAAATGAAGATATCGCGTATACCCATAATGGAAGCCATAAAGGTAAGACAAAAATGAAAAATACAGAAGCGTAAATAAAACATAAACATATTATATATCATATATAAAAATAGTGACATCATAATGGCCACCTTTGAAGGTGTTAAATGAGTATTGAACAATCATCGTTTCGTGAGGCAGAATTTCACCATCCACGGAAACCGTATGTTCTTTAACCATTTGATGTAGTTGTGTGAGAGTGTAGCTCGAATAAATCTTATAACAACATCCTAGTATATTTAAGATACTGGTGTTGTTACAAAAGAAGTAAATAAAAAGAGTTTAGGGGTTGGAGAAGCAAAATAAAACAAATGAACATGAGAGAGTGAATTACCTTTAAAAGTGTAACTCCTTTTGATTTGAGCCTAAAGGCTTCCTTTGAAAGGATTCTGCCCAAAGGGAATCCTCTAGGATGAGGAGAGGGATTTGGAGAGAGTAAATGGGCAGGGGTTGGCCGATACAAAGGCTTGAGGAGTGTGTTAAATGAGGTAGAGGTGGGGGCATTTTATAAGAGAGGAGGAGGGGCACTTTTGGAAAGTAAAGAAATATTACTTTATTTGAAAATGTGTTTCGGTTTCAAAAGGTCCCATATTTATATAATTCGTGGATAAGGTGATAAGGCTTCGAAATCCACTCATCCAATAAGTTTTGGACATGTGTAGTTCATAGATTTTACATTATCTTTCCATTTTATTTAAATCGTCAAATAATGATGTCATCGCTGCATCATTATTATGTCATAAATAATTTAATTTATTTAATGTCTAAAAATTATAAAACAAATAATATGATGTAGGCAATATTTTTAGATTTCCAATGAATATTTATAATCAAAAAGATGACTTGAATAACCTCACTTAAAAATTGTTTTAGTAAAGCATATCATGTTTGTGTCAATTTTACTTTTACATTAAATAAAATGTTATTTATGTCATTTCCCAACCAAAGTGGATCCATGGGGTCCCCAAGTTGACATATGGCTTGTATTGGTCGGCCATGATACAACCAATGATGGTAAGATATGTGTCAAACTCATCTCATTTTATTAAAGCATTATTTTTACCTTAAACCACACTAATTACCACTAATCGCGATTAAAAACTTAATAAGTTACTATTCACCAAAAAATTATTTTAATCTCATTGAACCACATTTTACTTCTTAATGACAACCATGTATGTCGGATTTTTGAAAATCAAAACACAATGATGGCAAAATTTCATTTAAACGGAAAATCAGTTTTTATAAGTACCACTTAGTGGTTTCACTATTCATCAAAAATTGAAGTTTTTCAGAAAAATCCCAAAAATTCACCCTAAGCTATATTTGATATTATGAATTCAAAAATGAAGTCCATTTTACAAAATTCAAAACATATAAGTCACATTAATTAATTTAATAATTAATTCCCGCTGTCATGACAAATAGCGTGTTTTATGAAACAATAAGTATCAAAAGATTGACACTAGTTTAAGTCTGATTTCAAAGTGAAATTGATTCCAATGACCACTATTGGATTTAATGGTAAAAATATTTTCTAATTTCACTTTAAAACCAATTCAAAATATAATCTAATCATATAAATAAATTAGATTAAAAAGTGGTTTTGAATTAAAATACAACATTTTACACTATTCATTAAAAAAAGAACTTTATCGGAAAGATACCAAAAATTTACACAAAGTAAATTTTGATGTCCCGATTCTTAATAAGAGTTTTATTTGGTCCAAAAGAATGTTTAAGAGTGAACAAAACTATATTTAATGATGGTTCTCCATCAAAAGGTGATAAGTGAACCTTTAGTGAAAACTAGGGCATATACGCCTAAAATTGAATTCTTTCCGTATTTTAAGCCTTTATCTTTTATTGTATAAATGTAAAAATATTTAAGAACATATATAATCATATTTTAGTTATTTCTATCCATTCCCGTCATTACAACGGCTACATGTTAACTACCATTTAGAATAATATTATTTTATTATTAGAGTGCAACGTAAGATTCCCAAGAAACTCGTTGTTGCGTGTTGGGTACGCCATCGAGCATAGCGTCCCCTTTAAAGTCATATTAATATTTTATTCACAAATATGTATAAATATGAAAATGTCATATTCCTTATTTACCTGGGGTGTTACAGTATATCTTTAATACTAAGAAAACCTTGGTAAATCTTATCTAAATACTAATGAAGAAATATTTATAAGATATTATTCTATTTATAAAGCCTATACAGCAAATAATAAAAAGTCATGGATTGTTGAAGAATAATTTCAAGAGAAGTGTTATGAATGTGAACCATTTAGAAAAATGAAATATCCAATATATGAAATTTTTGACTCTTTTGAAAACTTAAGGATTGAATCACTTAAAACTGATTTTGAAAATAAAATAAGTAAAATTTTTTATAGTCCAAAAGAATATGAGAAAGAAGAACCTGAAAGTGTACCACCTAGACATTCTATAACATTAAAGGGTCTTCATTTAGAAATTTTAATAGGAAATCTAGATACATGAGTAATAACTAAAATAAATGTAGGAAAACTAGATGAATTTTCAAACTTCCTATCACAATTAGATCTTAATACTATAGATGAATCTTTAAATGATGAGATTTTTTTATTATCCATGCAAGAAGAAGTTAACCAATTTAGTATAAATAATGTTTTAGAATCAGTAGATAGACAATCCAATTATCCAGTAATAGGAATGAAATTAGTGTTTAAACATAAAAAAGATGATCAAGGATTCATAACTAGAAATAAAGAATGATTAGTAGCAAAAGGATATTATCAGGAATAAAGTATAGACTATGATTAATCCTTTTCACCTATTTCTAGATTATAGGAATTTATAATTATTCTAGTTTATTTATCTCGTAAGAATTTTAAATTATATCATATGGATATAAAATCTATATTTTTAAATGGATATTTAATGGAGTAAATTTATATTGAACCACCACCAGGTTTTGAAAACACCCATCTACCAAATTTTATTTTTAAACATACTAATGTTCTTTATGGACTTAAACAATAACTTAGAGCTTGGTATGAAATATTAATCTCATTTTTATTGAAATGGTTATTTTTAGTGGGATTTTCATATCCTTATATATTTAATAAAAAAAATTCTCTAATATATTATTAGTGAAAATTTATGTTGATGATGTTATTTTTGGATCAACAAATAAAAATTTTTATAATTATTTTTTAAATATTATGAAAAAATAATTTGAAATGAGTGTGATAGGGGAATTAAATTTCGTTTTAGGATTTTAAATCTGTCAAAAATATTATAAAAATTCATTAAATCAATGAAAGTACATTGTTTATTTGTTGAAATAAAATGTGGACCAGAAAATAGTAAGGACCATAAAACTATCATGTGTACTAATATAAAACTTTATATGGATGAAGATAAAAACTAGTTGACAACAAGTTATATAGAAGTATTATTGGTAGTTTATTATATTTTACTCCTAGTAGAGTAGACAACATGTTTTATATGTGATTATATTCTAGATTTCAGTCAAACGCAAAAGAAAATCATCTTATAACTGTTAAAATAATTTGTATATATTTAGAAGGAACAGTTTTTTAATATATACATTACCCAAAAACCTCTGATATTAATTTAATTTAATATTATGATACTGGTTTTGGAGGATGTACATTAGTTAGATAAATCACAATTAGAACCTATCAATTTTTAGGAAAATGTTTATTGTCATGGTCGAGTAATAAACTACATTCAGTTGTTCTATCAATAGCCAAGGAAGAATATATATATGTTGGTAGTTGTTCACAACTGTTATGGATAAAACACACCTTACTAGACTTTAGACTTAAATTTAACAATATACCTACTTTATGTGATAATAGAAATGCAATTAATATTTCCAAAAATCATATATGTCATTCAAGAACCATGAATATTAATATAAATCATAATTTTCTAAGAGTTAATGTTATTAATAATAATATATCTTAATAATATGTAAATAATGAATATCAACTTGTTGATATGTTTATTAAACCACTTCCCATAGCGAGTATTGATTTTATTAAGGGGGTTTGAGAATATTTAATTTAAAATAATTTTTTATTAATTTATTTTTATAATTTATCAATTAATCATTTTATTTTATTCGATTATTATTCATTTACTTATTCTCTAAATAAAAACAATAATTTCTTTTTATTTTTTTAAATCATGTCTTTTAAAAATAAATAATTAATAATTGCACTTTGTAATTGGCTTAATAAAGAAAATCACATCACCAAAATCATCAAAAAAACCCATTATCTCTCTATTATATTACTTAGCCAAAGATTTTAGACAATTTCAACTTCTAGATCTTTCGTTTCTCTTTCAATACCCTAGAATCTAAAATCTCCAACTCTCATATTCTTATAAATGTCAATGACCGAAGCAAGTGAACATAGTGGAATGAATAAAAATGTTACACACAGAAACATTATTCAATGAAATGTAATAGAATTAAATTGGATCAATCATACAAATATTCTTATAAACAATTCTATGACTTTTCAAGGTCTATAAACTCTTTTTACTTAAGTACAAACTGAGTTTATTTTTATATATAATTAAAATATTTATTCAGAAATTCTCAGTACAGTTTCAATGACACAGAGGATGTCATCGTATCAAATATATATCATAGGGATTTTTAAATCTCTTTGGGGTAAATAGAAAATGTTTTTAATTTTCCTCATGAAGTGGTTTTTCATTTTTATGTTCATTCAATAGGAAATCAAGAACAAAAAATAGAGGATATTATGTTATTTCTAGCTAGCTCTACCCAGATTATAAAAATTATTGTTAAGGATCTTGACACTAACTAGACGATTCTAGTAATGTTTTTTAGAATATTATAATTCCAAGAATTGTGAAATGTGAAAATATTATTTATCAAAAAATTTATATAATGTTTTTGATGATGAGTGTTGTCATGTTTAATTTATCAAGGTACATTTTAATTTAGATGCACCACTATTTCCTAGATAACTAAAGGATGTATTTTTATCCTTAAGGAATGATAATTTCAATGTTACTACATCAAAAAGGTGTTATTATAGATGTAATGATAAAATACAAATGTCATCACAACAATATTCTCAATACTGGAACTCTTAAGAAAATAGGTTACTTCTAGAGTATATTACAAGGAAATTCATTACCTATTGGTGAAAAAGACCAAAAAGTAATTGGTTCTATTTATTAGGTGGAGAAATAATTTTATAATCATATGTTGTCATAAAAATTTAAGGAGAATAAGTTGAATAATCAAGAATCAATGATAAAGGTAAACCAAAGAGATGGTGAATCATATACAATGTCTCTGACCAGGATGGTGTAAGATAAGTCCCTCAATATCATGAAAAAAATTGGAAAAAGCAATCAATGAGGCCCTTATCATTTCACCTAGAAATTTGTATGAACTTACAGTTTATGATATCACAATTCAAGTACTATAATTAGATATTGTTATAGATTGTGATGTTTCACCACTACAAAGTCAACTTGTCAATATAGAAGAGAAATAGGCTCTAACTCAAAATGAAAATAATATTCAATAAATAATTTTTGAAGTACTAGTAAAATAAAATGCTCAAATAAATGATAAATCTCAACAAGTAGTGGAAACCAGTACAAGGTTAGTCCATAATCAATCAATTTTGATTATAGCTAATTTACTAGATAGGGAAACATTTGAACCTACTAATATCACATAGGTTCTTGAGTCTGTATTTTCTACCTATAGTGAGAAAAGTATAGAATAATCATTATCCATGGTTGATAAAGGCCAACCAAATTAAGTTCAGGAAGCATAATATTATGATTCATTGAAAAACCTAATTGAAGGATTTTTCATTCAATTTAAAAAAATAATTGAATGAAATCCAAGTTTTCAAGGTGAGTTAGAGGCTGCAAGAAAATATTTGAAAAATTTAATAAGTTAAACAGTTCCCAAAGAGGAATTATAAACTTTTCAGACTCAATTACATAATTTTGCAAAAAATTATTTTTGAAGAAAATATTTTAATGCATTACATTGAGAATTGACTAATCTGTTTGGAAAGCTTCAAGAAGAATCTAATGAGAAAACATATTTTTGATATTTAAAAATATATTTATAATGTTATTTTTATTTTTTAATAAGTAGTTTAAATTAGTCTACAACATCTACATTAGCACCTCAAATTTCCCCAGATTTAATTAGAAGATTTTAATAATTCAATACTATCATTTCTAGTTGAAATGATCATCTTTATACTCTACAATGTGATAGTAAACCTCTCAATGTGATGTTGGACAATCAATGAGATCTTATTGAGAAGATAAATTCATATGAAATGAGAATTATGACTCTTCTCAATTAGTTTGGATCAATTTTATCTCCATATGTTTACTCCGAAGAAAAATCTCCTGAATTTATCTAATTGAATTTTATTGAATGTTTCAAGACTGGTCAATATTAGAAGATTTTGATGAGATATTTGGATGAAAATATTACTAACAATTTAAAAGGATAGATGGAATATTTTAAAGAAGTTTTTCATACTATTCATGTTTCACTAGAATCTGACACCTCTTCAAAACCAAACCTTTCACCTTCATCCAACCCTTCTATATAATCATTTCTCATCCAAAATTATTATAAAAATAATAAACATATTTTTATAAATTAATATTTATTATTATATTTAAGTTTATCATATTTATATTCTTCTCTACTTCCAGAATACATATCACTTTTTTATTACACATAATTTAACATTCATTTATAGTTATGTTCTACATTAACTGTGTTTTAATCGTTTCTTATCTACTTAATTTTTGATATCACAAAACAAGGGATAAAATTAGGTAAACACAAAATTCTTTATTCAATTAACCAATTTTTAGTTCATAAAATAGAATGGGTGTGCAATGTAAGTTACTAACTATAATCATTTAATCTTTTAAAAGAAATTCTATATGTTTACAAATCCTATATTTTCTAAGTTAAGTTATGGGTTTTGTGGCCATCAAAAATGGGGAGATTTTTGTGAATGTACTGTATCAACAACACTTTATAAATCTTATTGATTTTGATTCTCCAAAATACCCGTGTTTATTTTACTAATTAAATTACATTAAGTGAATTTCAAAAAATTAATAATCATTAAAAAAATTATTCTGGAATTATATTCAAGACATTAATACATTGGAAATATTTGTTAAGTATTTTTAATGAATTTTAATGAATTTTGGAAACACTATTCATTCCATATGTGTGGAATAGTAATGTAAGGAATCTACCCTACATTTGGAACAACATGTCTGGATCATATACCCTATGATATTAGAAAATTATTGTTCAGAAACCATATGCTTAGATGGAACCTTATGTTTGATAAAAAATGAAACTATTGTTAAATAATAATATATAAGTAAGGAACCCTAACTTTGAAGAAAAAAACGTATGGTACATAAATCCTACTTTTTTATCAATCCTATATTCTCAACCATGTGTTTGGTGTTTTCTCATCACATAAAGAAACCCTACATTTGACAATTTAGTAGTAGAGTTTTAAATCTACAATATTATCCATGATTTCTATAATGGTATAAAAAAATAATGATCATTTCAAAGATGTTTTATAACCAATTCAAATGCCTCCATTCAATAGAATAAATTATTATTATTTATAAAGGAAGTTATTACTCTCTTGAATGATTTTAATTTCAATAATTACGATCTATCATGTGATATTCTTAGATCTTATCAACCTAAAGATAGTTGGGTGTTCCATATATATAGCCAGATTATTTTCTCCTAGATAAAATATATGCAACTCTATATTTTTGAAATATCTTTTTGAATGCAGAACTACTACAAAGCAAAAAAGATTGAGTGACCCATATATTTTCTAAAGACGCTACACTTTGAAGATATACATATTTCAACTGCATACTATAATGTAACTGATACTATTTATTATTATTATTATTATTGAAGATCATTCTGAAATAGGATACCTTCAAATATATTCTTATTTAAAGACATTCATCTTTGAATAAGAAGATCCATATTCTGGTAATTACTGCTACAACTATGATCAAAAACCTATTAATTTAGTCAAATTAAAATCTTTTGATTTTTTGGAGTTTCGGCTGCTATAACATAGTCATAGAAGAGTATCATCTTCTCAAACTAATTTGTGGAGAAACTGATTCCCTATAAAAGAACCAAAAGGCTCTTTAAATCCTTATTGTAAAATGTTTCAACTACCTACACTAAGTTGTGAAGTTCTTATAATAAGAGGATTGTTCTAGTGAAAATCCCCAAGATCTTAGCACAATCATTGGGGGAGTGGACTATGGGATCTTTGTGCCTAGAACCACTATAAAAATTATTGTGTTCTTCTTTAATATTTATCTAATTCCCAATTTACTTTTAGAATAGAACACTACACATCTTCATAAATCACAATGAAATTTAAAATCTAGAATCTATCAATGTTATCAAAAAGACACAATTCACCCCCATTGTATCTTTATATTATTCAAAGATAACACACACATCCTTTTTAACTTCCAAACATGCTTTTTATATCTCTTCAAGGTTTTTTCTAGGATCTACACCATATGAACTTATCAGATCCAATCACCATCATGGGTAAATATGTTAGATTTTATTTAGTGTGAATTTCATCCAAATCCACACTTCCTTCCTCCACCACATCTTGAATAAAATGATATTTTGTGACAATATGGTTCATCCTAGAATAAAAATATGGATTCCTTTTAAAGTGAAAGGCACACTATCAATCCAAAAATAATGAAAACCACTCTTGATTGTGCCCGATATCCTCCAAAAACCTTTTTTCAAAATCACCTCTTTAAAATATAGTGTAGCTTTCATGTACTCTATATCGATCATGTATAAGAACAAACCCAACAACAATATGTATATCTATCTCACAAATAATCATAAAATTGTAAAAATATAACCATTAGTGGATGACCCCTAGAATAATCACCTATAAAACCTGACTCAACATATCCTTTGATAGTAAAATATGATCCTCCATAATATAATGTAGTATCTGAGGTCTCTTTATTGTATCTCAAGATCCTCTCCACCATGTTCCAATGCTTCTATCATAGAATTTACATGTACTGAATAACTACACCCACTTCATGTGTAATTTTAGTTCTACAATGAACCATGGAAGACATCAGACTCAACACTATTGATGCATAAAATAGTCGAGACATATTCATCCTCTCTACTTCACTATTATGACTCACCATACAGGATAATTTGAAATTAATTAGAATAGAGGTAGAGATTGGATTACATTTTTTTATATTGAATAATTTCAATAATTTCCTTAGGTAATTCTTCTATGATATCTAAATATTCATATTATTTTATATCTTGATGGATCTTCTTCCCAATGATATTTTTTTAGGTCCTTAGTCATTAATATCAAAATCCCTAGAAAACTATGTCTTTATCTTTTAGATTTGATCATTTTTTAGGTCTGTAAAAAATATTTTATCCACATACAATAGTATAATGATAAAATCATTACCATATAGACCCTTTAAATATGAATAAGGTTCTAAATTAATAATATTCTATCTAAGTGTCATGATAGTGGAATAAAATCTATTGTACTAACACCTCAATACCTTTTTGATACCATACAAAGATTTGTTCAACCTACTAACAATGTTCTATTTACCATATTAAAAAAAATTATGGTTGGATTATATATATTTATTCATCAATATTTACATAGAGAAAATATGTTTTAATATATATCTACTCTATATGTAGAGTTAATGTAGCACACATTTCTAAAACTACCTAAAAAGTCATCAGTCTAGCATAATGAGATAATAATTCATTGAAATAGATACCTTCCTTCTAAGAATATCATTTGACCACTAGTATCGCCTGATATCTTTTAACCAGTTTTTTTTGTCCCATTTGATCTTATATACCCTTTTTTTCATTTTCCTTCCTTCCATGAGGTAATTGAAGAAGATCCCTAGTCATGTTCTTGTGCAATGTTTCAAGTTCTTCTTACATCACTTCCATCCATGAAGATACTTCTGAACATTAGGTAACCTCCATAAAATAATATGGATCTCTATCCTCATTAAATAATAAATATGAAAATTTTATCTTAATGACATAATATATGTTCCATATTTTCTTCTTTTTATCTTTATTTAACCTCTTTCGTCTATGATCATCTGATACTTGATCATTATTCTCTAGTAAATCCTCAAAATAAACTAGTTCATTATTTATTTCATCATCTTCCTTAACTATTATACGTTATATACTCTCTTTTTCCATCTCTTTATTAATCATCATTTTCACCTAGTGTTTTTTTTAAATTACATCCCTTCTAATGATAAGTTTATGGAAAGTGGGATCCCACGAATGATACTTCTTCACACCATTAGTGTATCCTAAAAAGATACATTCCCTGGAACTCATGTTTAACTTCTATCTTTCTTGCTCATTAAATAATTAATATAAAAGACTTTCAAACATATTGAAATGGTAATAGCCAGTGGGTTTTCTAGTCCACATCTCTTTTAGTGTCTATCAATTAATTTTCACTAAAGGAGATTGATTTATCACATATCAAGAGGTATTCATTGTTTCAATCTAGAGCATCTTAGAAACTCCTATAGTATTCATCATCACCCATGTTATATCCAATAGGGTTATATTCATCTGATCTTCAACTATATTTTGATAATAAGTGTATTCCACTATGAACTATCCTTTTAGGCATTCATGTTGACATAAATAATCAAAATCCTCACATGTATATTCTCCTCCATTATGAGTTTTCAAACACTTGATATTATTTTTAGATTCAATCCCCTTCTGCTATTTGAATGTTTTTAAGACATAAAATATATCTAAATTTTTATTAATTTGAAACACCAAACATCTCCTATAATTTTCATCAATGAAAGATATGAAGTACCTTGCTCCTCTAAGGGATATAACTGGTGTATTCCAAATTTCAGAATGGATAAACTTCAGGATCTCATTTCTCTTCATTGTTGACGTTACAACAATTAACATGTGTTTGTTACTAAAAACAATACTTACAAAATGGTCAGGGTGCCTTTATAATACCATACTGTAACTTCCTATCATAAATAATCTTCAATCCCCATTCGAACATATGGCTAAGATTCCTATGCTAGGATGTCGTCATTGCTTTTGTTGAGGTATTTGATATGAAAACTATATTTTCTTCCTTATAAATTTTACCCATAACCATGTGTAAGTTACTTTAGATCCTATCCACCTTTATCTTTATAATATTACCCTTTAAAATCAGCATCTTCCCTTTCTCGATACGAGTCCTGCATCTAATATAATCAAATTATCCCAAGGATAAAATGTTCTTTTTTAGGCCATTCACATGGAGTACTCCCTAAATGGTTTCAAATATGTTATCATGTATCTTTAGTTTTATGTTTCTGAATCCAATGATACTTAATGTATGATCATTACCTATATACACAAGTTCTTTTAGGATATTTTCTTACTGATCAAACCATTTCGTTCAAGACATCATGTGACATGTTGTACCAGATTCAATAATCATTGCATCACTGAGATGATGTAAACATTTAGTAGTCATCGTCGCTTCATTGACTAGTACATATCCATTTCTAGAAGTAAAAACTATATTTAATTTATACTTATTTTCACCACCCTTACTATTTCAATAGTCTTTTCTAATATTCTACCTCTTACTGTAATTTTAATATCAAGCATTTTTCATCTTGCAACTTGATTTAGACCCTCCAAGATTCCATCTCCCACTGGAACCACACTCCATATTTATTACTTTTTATAATGAAAATCCTTATGCTTGGTGAAAATATATCTTCTATATTCCATGTTAATGTGATGGATTTCTTCTTTAAGAACCATAGATACAACATCATTGAACAACAACATATGTGTTAAGATATTTTTGGTGAGGTTGATGATAAGTTCATCATATGAATATGGAAAAAACTAGAGAAGAATATCTACACATTTAGTGTCCAAAATTTTATAGAACAATTTCATATTCTATGAAAAAAGGTTACTGAGGGTTTTTATGTGGTAAATCACTGATAAAGGCTCCACCATTTGAAAAGTGTATAATTGTTTCTTCATGAATTTTTTTTTGTGGAGTAACTTGGCCTCGCACAACCTTTTCAAAGTATCCAAAATTTCCATCACTGTATTTTCCACCACAATACTTGATCAGACCCCATATTCCAAAGATAAATGGATGATTCTTATGGAATCATGCCCTTTTATTACATAAGTTTTCATTACATGGTATACACAGAGGGTCTTTTAAAGTTTAATTTCTTGGAAAAATGGTCCATAATACATGAAAACATAAATTATACATTTAGAATACACTTGAAATAAATATTAATGGGCTAAAACTAAGTTTATTTTATTATACGGCATATACTAGGGACATATATAAATGAAAATGGGTGATCATGAATCCCTGTAAGGGAATAAGAAAGAGAGACAAATAGAAAGTGATCTTGAGATATATAAATAGGAACATGAGGCATAAAAATAAGTCATGAACAATAGACATTACATAATAATAATAACATGAATCATAACATAGAAATGTGCCTACAACATTTAATTGATACATTAATAATCATTTCCTAGGGTTTATCACCAAGGTATCATAAATAAAAAATTACCAAGGTTATTCACTATGGTATCGTAAAACATGTCATCTCTATAGATTAAATTATATACCCAATGTATTGGAGCACTATCAGGGTGAATCATCCATATGAATTAATTTATGTTGATACAATTAGATCAAAATAAATTACTTCATAAATAACCCATGGATAAATAAAAAAGGGGTTTGTTATAAAAATCTTGGCATACAACAGAGCTTAAAACATGATCATTATGTCATTTTTAACCCAAAAAAGTAAATGTGAGTATCATATATGTAAACACCCAAATAAAAACTCAAATTTATATATTTTTGAAAACCTATTGGAAATAAAATAGGTTTTTTTATTAAAATAAAAAGGAGAATAGAATTTATCTTGTAAAAGAGTGGGATTTGAGAAGTAAATTCAGCAGCATAACAGGTATAAAATATGGTTTTTATAAAATGTTAAAATGGGATGGGAAAAGTTTGTAACATTACTAAATTACTCTTATTAAATTAATAGGATAATATAAAGTAAATGATATAACTTAATAAATTATTTAGAAGACAAACAATAAAAACGTAACATGAATAAAAAAGAGAAGTTGAGGTTTTCCCTTACCATGAAGAGTTGTTCCTAAAACATGTGGATGGAAACTTTGGGGCTTGATAACACCTTAGGGAGACTCCTTGGGAGGTAAAATCACCAAAAATTCATATAGTATGGATTATGAGTGAAATTAGATAGATAAATGGGTGGGTATTTATACGATAAGTGGAAGATTTATTTAATAATTTCTAAATATTAACCTTGGAAATATAGGTTATGGAAAATAAAAAACCATTGAATTTCCCATGATTTTTGCCAATGGTTTTGGATATTTGGGAAAACAATTATTTTATTTTAATCCACCAGAACTAAAAAAATTATTTCTTATTTTGGCATGGAAAAGTAAATATTCTATAAAGTAATGTTTTTAAAAATCAAATTTAACTTTTTAGACTTTGGAAAGTCACTGTTAGTTTTTAAATGTTTTAAAATATATTAAAATATAGAATATTAATAAAAAATATTTTAGATCATGGATCATTTTTAATTAATTATTACATAATTATGATTTAAATATTATGTCATAAAATATATTGAAACCCTAAAACTATATTTTTTACTATTCGCAAAAAAAATAAAGTATTTTAAAAAAATTATCATAAATTCACCCCAACATAATTTAAATGTTATGATTTCAAAAATGATATTTTTTATCATAAAATTCTCTAAATATGATAATTATAACATTAAAATATAAAATATTATTTATTTAAAAATATCTTTTTTTAAGTCAAAGTCAAAATTCTGACACTTATATACAATTTCCTAGGTAATTATAAAATGCTTTAATCATTTATATTTGGGTGAGAGTGTTTTAAAAGAATATTTGATTAAAACAAATATTATTCAAAATACAGGGTTCACTATAAATTTTTATATATTTTCTAGAAAAAATATAATTATTTTAATCAAATTCATCTCAATTAAACATGTATTATCTTAATAAAAATGGTTCATAAAAGGAATTTATGGAATAAAAATTTAATTTATATAAAGTAAATTACACATTAATTAACTAAGGTATGGCATGTAACCCCTTATTACATCCACATACATTATAAGAGTTAGTTTTGTGATGGTGGTAGTTTTGTGGGATGAATCGGATAAAATTGACCTTGTGGTAATCTCCACTAACTTCAAATTCTCTCATAGGTGAATTAATTAAAGCTTTACTTGCTAGAGATCATATTGGGATTGGTCAGGTTCAAACCCCAATAACAATACCACCCTCCCATGTTCTTACAAATGAGTGTCAAACAGCATGACTCTACTAGTTGAGGTAATTGATTCTTATTTCTGTATTAATTATCCTTATTCACTAATAATTATAAACACTAATTCTAATGGTAAAATTATCAATAAAATGTATAGTTTCCAATAGTCAAATTAACCAATTTTCGTATTACGGTCAATCCTAATAATCACATTTCCCTTTACACCCTTTAAATACCACTTCATTCATTGAACAAAAATTTCACTATAATTTCTATTAAGGTATTTTTTTCATTTTATTAAGATATTGACCGGTTTTAAATTATTATTTTTTTAATTCTGCATCATTTTCTATGGAAGTGATGATTCTATAAGATTAATTAGATTCATACTTTCCAATCTTAGTTGTTCTATTTTATATATTTTTTCAGTTATAATATTTTTCATTTTAATTGATTTCATATCTGACTAATGTAATGATAACTATTAAAGAGATAAAATTTTGTTGGTTTCTCTTTATTTTGTATTTGTATGATATTATATAATACGTAAAATAATTCCTTCATAAAAAAAATATATCATTTATAAATTTTGGGTCCATTATCTCGGTTGAAAAACGGTGAGGGTACTTATCTCTCATTGACTCCTCTATTTATCATGTCGCTTATCAATATTTATGGTTCTTTAATAACAATTTTACAAGGTGGGTAGTATTTTTATTCTAGAACCTTGTTTCTACAGTCCAAGATCTCCATCGGCTACTCATCAAAAGAGAGGTAATGTTTCAATTATACCACCTACAAATTTAGTACATGTGATGGATTTTGTATGTACTTCCTCAAGAGGGATAAATTTAATATGTCATGAACTTGGGAAATATTTATTGGAAGTTCTAGCTGATAGGACACTGCTCCTATAACAAGGATTTCGATGGGTCTGATATACCTAGGAATAAGATTACATTTTTTTCCATATCTTGTGACTCTTCGATGGTGATATTTTAAAGAATAATTTATTCCCAACATCAAAATCCAAGTCTCTTCAAATATTGTTAGTATATCTCTTCTACTGACTCTAGTCGGCCTGTATATGTTGTTGGTTGGCATGAACCTTTTCTGTAATCTCTTACAAAAGATCAGGCCAAGCAATTTACTCTCACCAACTTCATCCTAATAAGTAGGATCTCTCCACTGCTTTCCATATATAGTTTCATAAGGATCCATTTAAATACTTAACTGGAAGCTATTTTTGTATGAGAACTCATCTAATGGGAGGTTTTGATTCTATCCACATTTAAATTACATTGATCAAGTTCTCATTATGTCCTATAGTTTCTAAAAAGCCTTTTCATGTAGGTAATCACTTTAGGGGTGATAGGCCATGCTAAAATTCAATTCAGTACTTAGATCATGTTGAATACTTCTCTACAATTTTGATGTGAAACTTGGATCACGATAAAAAATGATAGAAATTGGAACCCCATGAAACCTCACCAATTCCTTTACATATATATTGGAATGTTGGTCAAGATAAAAATCTTCTTGAATGTCGATAAAATGAGTAGTCTTGGTGAGTTGATCCATCATAACCCATATTGCATTTTTTACATTGGATATTATTGGGATCCCACTGATGATATCCATATTGATATTTTCTTAATTCCTTGTTGGTATGGGTAGTGGTTTCAATTCACATTTAAGAGTTTTTCATTTCGCATTCACTTTCTGAGACACAACGAACCTTTCAATACAGTCGGAAATCTATATTTTAATATTTTCCCACCAATAATGGTTATGATGGACCCTATAAATTTTAGTTATTCCAGGATTTAGATATAATGTATATATATGATCCTCATCCATCATATCCTTCTTTATCTCTAGGATAAATGGGGCACGTAGGCTTCTATGAAATATCAGTTCACATTATTCATCAATATTGAACTTAGAAAAAATCCCATTATTTACAACCTTTATCTTTGTTTATAAAAAATGATCTTCTTATTGAGATATCTTGATCTTATCTAGTAATTATGGTTGATAAATCATTTGGGATAGTGTTGATGATTTTCTATTCCATAAGATTCCCATATCCAATTTTATTGTGTTCTTGATCAAAGGATCTCCTTGAATACTCATCATTTCTCGAACAAAATGGACTTTCCTAATTAATGCATCAGTATATTTGTTTTCTCTTCAGAGGTGATAATGAATTGAATAGTAATAGTCTTTAATAATTTTCAACCAAATTATTTATCTCATTTTTAATTCCTTTTGTGTGAAAACATTCTTATAACTTTGGTGTTCTATGTATATATCACATTTCTCCCAATAAAGATAGTGCCTCCATATTTTTAGAGAAAAAATAACTGCAGCTAACACCTGGTCATGCGTAGCAAAATATTACCCATGGGGCTTGAATTGTCAAGATGAATAAAAAATTACTTTGTCATTTTGTATGAGGATATACCCAAGACCTTTTAGAGATTAATTTCTATAAATAACAATTACTTCTCCAATAGAGGGTAGATTTAACAATGGTGTAGTAACCAATCACTTTTTTGGTTCTTGGAAACAATCTTCCAACTTATTTGTCCAGATGAACTTATCCCCTTTTCGAGTTAACTTTATTAGAGGATTATAAATTCATTGATTTTTTTACAAACCTCCTATAATATCTAGTTAAATCAAGGAAACAATGAATCCCAGTTACAATTATAGGATGAGGCCACTCCTCTACAACCTTTTTCTTCGCAAGGTCAACTGAGATTCCTTCATTGGTTATAATGTTACCCAATAAAGAAACTTATTATAACCATAATTCACATTTTATGAATTTTTTAAAAATGTTATCCATCCCTTGAGTTCCAAAAATAACCCTAACATTATCCTTATGCTCTTCGCGCCTTTTGGAAAATATGAAAATATCATCAATAAAACTACTAATAATTTATCAAGTTAGTCCTTAAAGAATTTATTTATCAAATTCATAAATATAGAAGGATAATTTTTCAATCCAAATGGAATAAATAATCATTATTCCCATATCTTGTTTGGAAGGTAGTCTTTGGGATATCTTTTTTCTTTTCCATCAATTGATGATACCCAGGTTGAAGGTCATTATTAGAGAAGAATTGATCTCCATGAAGATAATAAAATAAATCATCAATCCTTGGGAGAGGTTATGTGTTCTTCAATTTTGACCCTATTAAGTTCTCTATAATAAATTCATAGTCACGTTGATCGATACTTCTTCTTCATAAAGAGAATAGGTGCTCCTCAAGGAGGCACACTAGGTCTGATAAAACCCGTCTCCATGAGATTTTGTATTTGTTGTTTTTTTTAAATTCCTATAACTCTATATTTTCCATTATATATGAGGTCTTTAATATCATCTTTATTAGGACCCCCTCCCTCCAAAGATGCCCCTTTGGAGCTGTAAATGAATGAAGGGAGATAATGACCCCTAAGTCCCGCCTCTAGTAGTCCCCAGGTTGGCGACTAGTACCAAGGGTATGCAAATATCACAAAATTTGAGGAATTACCCTTTATTGGAAAAAATATTAGGTGATAAGATGGTTTATCCCTAAAAAAACTCCAATTTCTATATATAAAAGAAATCCACAAACCATTACACATGCATGCATAAAGTAGAACTGTCACAAGTAAAAAAGACTCCAAATTAAATACAATAAATAATGTTAAGCAGCGATATAGAAACTATCAAGATCCAAGATGGTAGGGTCTAAAACAGTATGAAAAATACTCTTAGAACCCTAAAAATTGTTTTATATACATAGGGTTAGAATACAGTAATACTTATTAGGAAACCCAAATTCTCTCATGAACATGTGAAAGAAGCATAATAATGCCCATGTGAGAAAACAATCAAGCTAAACAACTCCTAATAGGTAAACTAACTATCTCATCCTTACCATGGAATGATCACAAAATAAATCAAGTTAAGTAATGTAATATAATTCATATCAATGATAGGGTACCCCTTACCACTTCCCCCTGATTAGCCGCTCTTCCCTAATGGATAACATTCTCGCACTCCCACATCTTTTGAATGTACCATGTCACAACCCTCCCACACACACCTGGGCCTCACAAACCATACCAAATCCCTCCCATAGACATCTCGGCCCCAAAATACATCACATCCGACCCATAGACATCTATTCTACAATGTACATCACATCCTGCCTGCAGACACCCAGGCCACAAACCACATCACATCCCTCCCACAGACTCCTGGGCCAAAAACCACATCACATCCTACCCAATGACACCTGGTCTACAACCCATATCTCATCCCAAAAACATATGGGAAATCATAAAAAATATCATCCCGAATAAACACAGAGAATCACAACTCTCCCGTACACACCATGGCCTCAGAAACCACAACCATCCTGAAGAATCTTGGGTTATCACTGCCTAGAAGATGGAGCAGGGAAGAGAAGGTATCCATCCGTCCATCCTCCCACTAGGATGATTGGGAAAGACACCCTCTCCTATGATGATCGGGGTGTTAGGAACATCGTGCTCAACTAAGGTGGGGTGCATATATAAATCCCAAGGAAAATACAGTTATATACATATGTGATTCCAATCTCTCAATCCCAACCTATGGGTTCCCATAAAGAAATCAACTTACGATACAACCACCTTTACTGCCACCTCTAAATTCATAACACTACACAACAAGCCAAAATCTCTTTTAAATTTCTAACCAATTTCATTTAACCACCACCATTCATCTTATTGTTTATAATTAACCTCATTTAACCATACATCCCATCATTTATTCATCTATCAACCATTTCCATTTTGTTATCCAATAAAACACAAGTTATTACACACTTTATTAATCAATTATTTATTTATTCCACCACTACATGAGAAACCACGAAGAACAAGACACCACACCATACAGAAACAGTAATTTATGAAGGTGATGAGCCAGAGAAATTAAGGTGATTCCATATTAAGGAAACATCATTCATCATCCTCCATGTTTGGTACCCATTCATAGAATATCACATATCAATATTTTGATACAGGGTGAATATTTATTCATGTTATTAATGGAAAATCATCCATACCAAACACTATCTTCATTCTTCAAACACATCCTACGTAGATCACATATCTGTGGGACCAAACCCCCACTCAAAAACCCATATGATAACACATTACCACACAACCAGCTTCATAGTCCCACTGCACAACACTTATTATCCATTCCATAATCAATCCATATCTTAACCTGAGAATCCATTACATATCTAGGCTAATGAATTGTCTATAAGTTCATCCATAACAACACCCAGGCCATCCCACAACACACAACTATGCTAATGGGCATACCACAACACATACTAGAGAGAACCCACACATCACAACATAGACACTTTATATTACATCTATCATACACACATAGCCACAACCATTCAACATATTACATCACATTCCATGACGTTACACATTTTCATATTTAGAAAAGGGTACACTTATGCAATTCCACTTCATTATTTAAGGTTGTCATCACACAAACCAAATCAGTGGGCATCTATTCATTAGTTAGATTTACATGATTAACCAATTTCCAAATATAAGTGTTCAATAGTAACCAAAAAACATGAAAATCATTTAGTGTGCAAAAAGGGCCCCCAACGGACACAATTTTTAAAGGGGAATCAATCTTGTATAATTTACCATATCAAAATCAACATAAAAGCTATAAAATCATGAGAACAAACCCCATTTTCCCCTCAATTTCAATTAATCGATTCTTCATATTCAATAGTATTGGCACAACCATGATCCATTGGTGAGAAAAAGTATATCCCTCCCACATGATTCATAATTTATGATAAACGAAAGAAATAATAACTCAAAAGGGTTTCAATAGTCTTCACATAATAACGGTCCACACAATGGATATCTAATCACCTCTCCCACAATATTTTCATCCATAAAAGGATCTTGTGACACCACCAAACCAATAACAACTAAATAAAATCCTATGTAGAAACATGGGATATCATATTCCATAACATAGTAATAAGAAATGGGGGGAAAGAGATCAAACCTGAAGAAACCACAACAATGGAGGAAGAATGAACCTTATATCGAAGATGGATTGTTACGAATTGAAGGAGGGAAGCTAGGAATCAATCCTAGGAATTGGAATCCTCCAAATTCTAGAGAGGGGTCATCGAGTCACCTAGGGTTGATGAAGGGTTATTGTAGCTTTAGGGTTTGATAACCCAAATGGCTGTAAAAGCACATAAAAGTTACAGTACCAAGGTATTACACAACGTGTAATACCCTTTAATGTCATGTAATTCCCCATGGTCAACGTACACTGAAAAACTCAACAACTCTCAATTTATTTTATTTTTCAGACCATGAAACATTTCACACCATTAAACATCCTTGGACATGTTATGAAATTTACTTTCACATTGGGTAATACAATTACACAATGTGTACCTACTGTATAAGTTTTTTTGCACCCCCATATCTTACGAAAACTCTCAGAACCTCCTTGAACTATCTCTAACAACCAAAAACCATAATATTAATGTATCAGGGGGGCAAAAAACATTTCAGTATTGGTTCCATATTTGATGCCAATGGAGAACTACACCTCTCTTTCTAGGGGAGGTCCAAGAAACTCTATAGGAAATACATAAATGTATTCTTAAACAATTGGAACATTCTCAATCATTATAATTTTATTTAATTATATCTCTTCCTAGATAATCTTCATAAAAAATGATATGTGAGGTGATTTTAGACAAAAATCTATCCATGATTTCTCTCCTTCTAAAATTAAGATAGGTTGTCAATTTAAGACTACTAAAATATCTTTGCTTCTATAGTTGATCTTAGAATTATAATTTGAAAGTCATACCATCCCAATAATTTTTTTGAATTCTACCATGGGAATGACTACTAGATTGGAAATGATATTGTACTCACCAAGATTAATAATTGAGTTTCTATACACTATTGATGCTAGATTAATTCCTCCCCGAGTCTATATTCATAACTCTACTTCTAGTAGTTTAGGTATTTATTCTATATTCTTTGAAAACAAGGATGAAATAAAGGAATGAATAGAACTAGAATAAAATAAATTACTTTCTAGCTTTGAGAGAAGAATGATTATACTTTTCACCAAATCATTTAAAGCCTCCACTTCAAATATAATGATAAAAAATTATTAATTTTTCTCCACTGGCATATAATGAGGATAATGGTGGTTTCCTTTCATTATCTTCTGGTTTTGACATTGATTGGAAAAGTTACCCAGTTTTCCACACTTGAAGAATTGATCTTTTGGATGGACCTACACCATCTTCCCTTTTTCATTAATATTGAAAATTTGAGGCTTCACCTCACCATAATAGTTTCGGGATATATGGCCATATCTTCCATGATTTTAGAACATTTCACTCCCAAGTCAGTAGTTGCTTGAATGATTCTTCCCACAATTTTTTCACATAGGAAGTTTCACTTTCTTTCCTTATCTTCCATGCTAAAAGTTATTCCCTAAGAATGGATCCATTGGCCTCTTCATTTAAACAAATATTTGTGACCAATAATTCTTTCCAAACTCTAGTTTGACCTTATTATAACTCCTCACTATATCCTCATAGATTTCATATTCTCTATTTGTTAGATTCCTCTATAGATGGGGTCTCAGTTCACTAAAGAATATATAAACTTATCCCTTAGTATCTATAACAAAGCTAGAGGTTTATCAAGAAAATCTATTATAGTTTATGTCATTTTTTCCACCAATTTATTTTCCTTCTATTTCAGTTTAAGAAATCCCTTCACCATTTTTTTTTCATAGAACGAAGGAAATATTTATTGAAAAAGATTCTGTTAAACTCTTCCCACTCCATAGAATCGATCTCCCTTCTTGAATTCATGATATTAATCAGCTTCCACTACTGATTAGTTTCTACTTCTATTAGGTAAACTTCTAGTATTAATTTCTCTTACTCTGACAATGGAGTATAGAGAAGTTCTTTTCCATAGGTATTTTCCATTTTTCAACAATCAATGGGTCGATAGATCCACTAAAAAAAGGTGGTTATTGATGCATCAAAAAATCAACAGAAATTTTCTCCCTTAAAAGTGAATTTGGTCTCTAAACTTGATTAAAGTTATTGTCCATAATTTGAATTAGTTGATTCATCATCCTCATGAAGTTTTCCATTGCAACTTCATTTGGGATGCTATCAGTGCATCATCTGTTACACTCATAATTTATATGGTTCCTCTTATTTCTTTCCTTTTTTCTAAAATAAAAAAAACATAGTGAGAAATGTTTCATTTCTATGAATATTATAATTCTAAATGGATTTTATATCTTAAAATATCATGCTTAAATATGTTATTAATATCTTCAAATTTTTATTAAATTTTCTATATTTTATTCATAATGTCTCATAAAAAACTTGTGATTAACCAAACATATCCCCTTGAGAGTGTCAAATGAAGAGTATAGCAAAGCCAATTTTTATGCACCAGTTCCCATTCATGTCTAGATCAAAGTGGTGTTTTCAGGTGTTACCACTAGATACATCTATGCCAGAGCCTCATCCACTTATTCATATCTAGAGAGGGATTTATTTTCTCAAAAACCAATTACTTAATACTTCACCAAAATACCATGACATCTTCCTATATTTATAATTTTTCCTAGGTTTATTCATAAAGTTTTAAAGTCTTAATATCCACAAATAACTAAACCATAATTTGATACAAACTATGGAATCCTTCCTTTTTATTGCATGGTACAAATACTAGATATTTTAAAGTTTAGTTTCTTAGGAAAGAATTACATAAAACATAGTTATAAAATTCAATTAAAATACATCTTCATCCATTCACCCGAAGTAACATTTACTATATCTCATTTATTAGGGACATGAATCAAAGAAAGGGGGATCATGAATCCCAATAAGGTAATAGGAAATGGAGACATATCGCATGTGATCTTGAGACATATCAATAATAACACGAGGCATAACAATAATTCATGAACATGAGATGTAAAATAATAATAAAAATTAATCATAACATGGAAATGTGGATGCAACATTTAAATGAGGCATTAATAATCATATCACTGGGGCTTATCACCAAGGTTTCATAAATAAAAAATACCAAGGTTGTTCACCAAGGTATCGTAAGGAATGTCATATATAGAGATTAAATTCATTACCCAAGTAATTGGAGTGTTATCAAGGAGAACCCTTAATATATATTAATTTCATGTGATATATATAGATCAAAATAAATCATTTCATTCATAACCCAGGATTAAATAAATAGAGTTCCTTATCAATATCTTGGTATAAAAAATATATTAAATACATCATTGTTTTGTAATTTTTAACCCATGGAAGGAAATATGAGTTTAATATATTTAAATCCCCAAATCAAAAATTCATACTTACATATTTTTGAATAGAAATTGAGGATAAATGAGGTTTGGGCATTCAAGTAAAAAATGGAAATAGAATATATCCCATAAAAATGGAAATTTGAGAAGTAAATTCGGCAACATGATGAGTATAAAACATTATTTTATAAAATGGTAGAATTAGAGGAGACAAGGGTCTCCCATTAATAAAAAACCTATTAAAGTAATTTAATAATATAAATTAGATCAAAGAGCATAGTTTGGTATTTAGAAGTCATGCCACAAAAAGGGAACATGAATGGAAAAGAGAAGTGAAAAATTTCACTTACCTTGAAGAGTTATTCCTAAAACATTAGGATGGAACCTTAGGGGATTGAGGAAACATTGGTGAGAATCATTAGGAAGAAATATAACCATAACTTCATGTAGGATGGATTTGGAATGAAAGTAAATGGATAAATGGGTGCGTATTTATAGGAGAAGTGGAGGATTTGTGTAATAAAATCCAAATATAGGCCTTGGAAATTTAGTTTATGGAAAATCATAAATCATTTTATTACCCATGGTTTTAGACATTTTAGACACATTTTGTGTTATTTTAATACCCCAAAACTGAACATATTTTTTCATCACTTATTTTTTCATGGAAAAGTAAATATTCAATAGATTAATTTTTTTAAACAACAAATTTACATTTTTAGTCTTTGGAAAGTAACTTATTGTTTTATAAATTGATTAAAATATATTAAAATACATAATACTATTAAAATAAATTATTTTAGGTAATGGATTGTGTTTAATTAGTTATTAAATCATTATAACATAAATATGATGTCATAGAATATACTGAAACCCTAAACCTATATTTTTTTCTATTCATGAAAAAAAAAAATATTTTATAAAATCATTATAAATTTACCCTAACATAATTTCAACATGATAATTTAAAAAATGATGTTAGTTTTATTAGAAAATTATACTAAATAAGTGAATCTTTACTTTTAAATATAAAAAACCATATTTATTTGAAAAATAATAGTTTTTAAGTCATAATCAAATTTATGAAACATATAAAGAAATTACTAAGAAATTATAAATTATTTAAGAATTTATATTTAGGTGAGAGAATTTAAAAATAATATTTGATTAAAACAAATACAATTTATAATACTTGAGTTCATTATAAAAGTTTATATATTTTATAAAAAAATACAATTATGTTTTATTTACATCTGGAAATCAATTTTCCAAATTCCTCTAAATTAAAAATGTATTTTATTATGAAAACCCATTCTTGAAAAAGAAATGATGGAATAATAATTTGATTTATTCCAAGGAAATTAAACTTGAACTAACTAAATTTTTTACACATAACTTCATATTACACCCACATATGATCTAAGAGTAAGGTGTGTGATGGTGGTAGTTTCATGGGGTGGCTTGGATAACATCGACCAAGTAGTTATATACTCAAACAAGAACTTTTATTGTAAGAGATTTAATTAAATCTTAATGTGTTTAAGATAAAAATGGGATTTGTTAAGGGAAACCCCCAGTGACGATACTTCCCTCCAAAGTTTTGATAAATGGGCTTCAAATGGACTGACTCTACTGGATGAGGCCATCGATTATTAATTTTGTATCAATTATATTTTTTCATTGCTACTTATAAACACTAATATAATTCCAAAGGAGATAGATATTTTGGAGAATATCAGAAATCAATTAAACTTCGCCTGGACCGCGCATCCACCTCTCTCTCTCACCTCTAATGGCCTAGGTCCTGACCGCGCCACCGCCTCCCCTCCCTGGCCCTTCCCAGACCGGGGGGGGGGGGAGGAGGGTCCTCCCCTTCCCTCGTCGACTCTTAGATCTCTTGAATTTTACCCTTTCACTAACTCATATACCCTCCCTATCTTTCCCCCAATTGAATTCTGCCCTATGGTCCAGTCGCTTGAGCATGGAGTTCTATCGGTACTACTTTCTTCCCTGGAGTTCACTAGAGCTTCGGCGATGCTGGATCATTCTTTGGTTGCTCGCTTCGGGAAAAGTTTACCATCCATGGATTCCTTCGATAGATACGTGTCCCCTTCTTGGAAGTTGTAGGATCACGCGATTGTAGTGATTCTGTATTCGAGGCATATTTTTATCCAGTTCGCAAATGTAGAAGATCTCTTCTCTACCTTGGCTCATGATCCACATTTCCTTCCAGGTTTACATTTTTCTCTCATTCTGTGTTTGTTTGATTTTCATCTATAGCATGACTCCCCCGTTATGGCAATTTGGATTTTCATTCCTAGTCTCCCTTTGCCTTTTCAAAATCCGGCAGTTCTTCGTTTGATCGGAAATATGGTGGGGCGTTTTCTTTGCTCGGATCTTTGTACTCGCATTATGTGTCATCCAGTTTTCTTGAGGATTTTCATTGAATTCAAAGTATCCAAGAACCCACTGGATTCCATATTCATCAAGGATTAAGTGGAATTACGTTGGTACCAGAAGGTGTGCTATGAAACGTGGGTTCCTTTCTGTTCATTTTGAAAGCGTCTTGGTCATGATTCTGGTAGATGTCGGTGTGCTTTGGGAGAGGATCAGTCTTTGTGGGTCGCTGTCAAGGGTGGTCCCAAAAACATGATACCTGGTTTTTCTTGTATTTCTCCTATAGTGGACAATCGGGGTATTGGGGAGGTGAGAGTTCCCACTGCCTCCCAGAAGGAAATGGGATCGAGGTTTTCAGAGCTGAGGGTTGTGGATGTTTTTGGTTGTCTGAAGTAGGATTTAAGTATTAACCCTTCTCAAAGGTTGGTTTGAGGCGGTTCAGGGGAGTTTGAGGGGGTGATGTTGGGCCCAAGGAACCCTCCCACATATGCATAGGCTGTGATATCCATTTTCAATTCTCCCAAAGAGGTTACGGCACTGGGATCAGGTAAGGATAGTAATTCCGGTTGTCTAGGGGTTCTTGCCGATCAGGGGGCTGGCATGAGTACAGTTTACAGCCCATGCCCTATTAAGATGCCAGTGTCAACTGAACAGGTCCTTAGTGAGGGATTAAATCCTCCCTCTCTTATTCGTATAGGTTTAGCTGGATTTTCCAGTGGCTCTCAGAATCGGTTTGTGGTGTTGAGTTTCGATGATCCTCCTCCATTTTAAGAAGTGACTCTCAAGGAGGATGGGCATGTAGAGATACATCCTCTACAAGGAAGGTCAAATGTTATAGTAGAAGATAATGAGTCTGACTGAAAACTCTGGTCCTTAGAGCCCATGGAATTGGAAATTCTTGAAGAGTACATTCGGTCCTCTTCAAAGAAAGGGAAGAACACCCTTGTGGATTCAGAGGGTCTTATCCAGCACAATCGAAGGCCTAGGAGACAAAATGACTACTCAACCTTACCTAGTCCTCCTGTTACAAGGTCTTATAGTAAAGGAAAAGTCCCTCAAAAGAGTTTGGAAGTTGTTGTTAACATTCCAAAGACTATGGAGGATGTTGAATCAGACATCATCGGGGAGATTCTCATGCACTCTAATGAAGAAATTCCAGAGCAGGAAACTGGATTGGGGGATCCTTTGGTGATCAGGAATGGAGAGCCTTCGGCAATTAGAGGGGAGTATTCCGCAGTTGTAGAAAACTCATGGGACCTCCTCATGTCCTCTGAGGAAGAGATGGTGGAGGGGGTTCTCCTCATTCAGGCCTCATAGAAGGATTTCGAAAGGATGAATGGCAGACCAGTTCAAGTGGGTTTAAGTAAGGATCAGGCTGCTTGGAATAACAAACAACACTTCATTTCGACCAGCGGCTTCAAAGAAAGGAATATTACAGTGGAGTAGTTCTTACAAGTTTGGGACAAGTTGGACTCTCATTATGAAGTGATCATTAGTGATGAGCCGGGGAAAAAGGTAAACGACCTGTCCTAGAAATTATTCAGGGCAGTCGCATCTAAATTTTCAAGTTGGTCTCCTATAGTTCTATTTTCTACTTTTGTTCTTAATGTGCAGGTGTCTTGCTGGTTTCCCACTTTTTTCCATAAAATTCAGTCTTAATAAAAAAATTAACTTGGATGGATATAAACAATAATTATAATGTTAGAACTATCGATCAATGTTATAGTTTCCAACATTCTTATTGACAAATGGTCATATAACAGTCTAATCTCAACAGTAACATTTTAATTTAAACCTTATAAATACCACTTCATTATTTTAATAAAACATTCAATAAAATTTATCTTATGGTTATATTTTCATAAAGATAATATTTTGATTATTTTACTAATATTTTTTCATTATATAACCTTTGTTGTGGAAGAGATTATTCTAGCAGATTGGGGTGATCTATACTTTCCTATTTTAGCTAATCTATTTAATATTTTTTTTATCCAGTTGTAATGTTTATAATTTTAATTGATTCCATAGTTGACTAATGTAACGATCATTATTAAAGATATAAAATTTTGTTGGTTTTTATTTATTCTATATGTGTATGATATTATATAATATGGAAAAACATTTATTTATAAAAAAAATATCATTTAGAATGTCTGGGTCGTTACATTGGTAATAGTATTCTTATCCATATCATTCCAGTTCTCCTTTGTGACACCCACCAGTTTTTTTCCAATCGCCTTTAGGAAATTATATTTCCAAAGAAATTATTGCATCTTCATTTTAGACATTGAAAAATTAGTTCTGTTGAGTTTTTCAATCTCAAATTTTTAAACCATTTGGACATTCCATTAGTGCAAAATCTCTTCAAGCTAGAGCCTCACCTTTTATTCCAATTGTTAGGTTAAAAAATAATTGTCCCTTAAATATATTTCTAGTTATAAGATAAAAATAAATTAAAAAATGTATAAATAAATATTATTACCATATGTTACATGAAAAACCCACCAAATGAAAGGGGTAAAAACCACAGGTAAATAGAAGTATCTCACTATAGTGAAATGGGGTTATAGACTCTATCAAATTAAAAAGACAAAATAATAAAAATATTATATGTTGAATAAATGCTGAAATAACTAAAAAATACAACACTCAATGATGAAACTTGGAGATGATGTGTTTCTTGTGAAGTTGATGATCAAAACAATTGGGGGAGATCCCCTTTTATAGGATACCCTCACCTTTCTTTTTCCTACAATCAAATAAATTTCTTTTAACAAATTAAATTGGGAATATAAAGATATGTATCCACCCACTTTGAATAAATTAAATTGGTTGTCTATTATTATTTTTCCTCTCCCCAAAATTCATCTAATATTTTCTTTATCAACCCCACTATATTCCATCATCTTTGTCACCTAAAAGGATATTTGGCCTCCTCCTATAAAAATTGGGAGTGAGGGATTCCTACTCCACTGTATTCTATAATGGTTTTCCCTAAAATATCCTCTAGATACCACTCCCCTAAACCCATTATGACAACGGATTTGCCTTTGGTCTCTAATTAGCCTCTAACTGGGGACCCCATGGATCATTGGTTTAAGGATGGTATGTTTAAAACTAAAGTTCATGATACATACCATCATAACTCCATAAATCCTAAATATATGAATTTTTTGTAATGTTTCATCCCTAGATTCCATGCCTAAGCCTTAGTGTTCCCTCCACACCTTTCCTTTGGATCCCTTTGGGGGCTTGTAGGACTCTCCTAGTGCTATCTATGCCCCTACTAGGGTAGATATTTATTTGGAAGTGACTCTTGGACCTTGGAGTCATCTTAACTATCCTTGAGGCTCTATGTTTAGGATATATCATCCTCCCATGAAACTTAATCTATTTTATGTGGGGTGTTGATATCCTCCATCCCCCAAATCTTTTCTGGATTATGTTAATATTGTTAATATAGGTGAACTAGGTGAAATCATTGTCCTCATGTACCCTAGTCATGTTATGTATGTTGGTCTTATAACTATACCTATCACTTTCCCCAATTACATTTGGGTTTTTTAATCACCTAATAAATAACTCCAATTTTATTCTATCCCCTAGAAGAATCATAATCATTACATCTTTAACACCCAAACTACTGACATTGTGAGAACTAGAGTTATGCTCAAAATGTATGAAAAGTTGGTTTCCCTTTCACTTAGAATTAAATGTGGTATTGATCCTAGGGACTAATATTCAGCATTATTATATCTTCCATCATCTAGGATGCTTAGAGTATCCGAAGTTAGGATAAATTTGAATTTATTTCAGAGTTATTTAACCAAAAATATATTTCATTGATCGCTATGTAAAAACTCAATCACAAGGATTCTTTTATCCAGGTTTTTGCTTCCAAGATACTTGTTAGAAACTAAATAAATGGTAATCTAGCCAGTAATTATATTCAATTTTTCTATAAAAGGAATATTATGGTAGAAAGTATTGATGTCTACCTTTAACACATGAATCTAAAGTCATAACATCCATGATTATAATTTGATTATATATTGTTTATGAAATATGTGAGGTGGATGAAATGGGGGATATAAGGAATTTATTACCTCTATTCAGTCTATTTAATGTCTCGAAGATTGTTTATCCTCGCTTAGTATGTCCTCAGTAGAAGGATCAATCAAGGGATATCTATGATAGAGGTTCATCCATTCAAATGTAATTATTGATTCAAATATACCACCCATACCATATTTTCAAATGATATGATATTTTTTATTAATGGGATAAGCACCTCTATCTGTGGTTTCAAAAATATCCTCAATAATTATAGCAGGGGAAACAGTCAACTTATAAATGTTTCCAATTGTAGTATCTATATTTCAAAATAATGTAATTGACAGTGGTATAAGTTAATTAAAGAGTGACTGGGAATCTCTATAAATAATTTTCCCATAGAATATCTAGGATTTCATTTTATCAAATAGAAGGATTCATATCCATCACTTTGATGGAATTGTCGAATGAATTATCAGAATAATATTTTATTAGAAGAGTTGATTTTTTTCTTTTGGTGGAATGATAAACCTGGTTGATAAAGTTCTCTATTAAATCCCTATACATGTATTATCTTTTTTTGAGGCCCTAGATTCTATCTTGATGAGTATAGAGACCAATTTCAATTCTTTAATTTGGGATTTTATGTAATAAGGTAAGCATTATTAGGCTAACTGGTCAAAGTTAGCTCATCCTATCTAGGAAATTGGAATCAGTCTCTATAGAACTGATGAAAACATGCATTAAATGTAATAAAAATTAATTGGGGATGATTTATCATGGAATTACCTTTGCCCTACGATTATAAAAAATAAATATGGGTTATACCCCCGTTAGCTATATTGATTCTCATTATGTAGCATCCAAGATTTTTTAAAATGTTTATGATGTTATCCATGTCATTTCTGATAAATTTTATTAGTTTTTTAGAAGAGGTTATATTGCCTTTGTAAATATAAATGGTTTGATAAAAACTATTTATTCCCATGATTTTTAGTTCTAGACATCACCTTTAGTCAAGATAGAAATTACTAGACTTTAAATATATCCTTCCTCAATATTGATAAACAAAATAATTTTTCAAAAATCAAAATAGTCGAGGCTCTATATAGTTATTTATTTACTTCTACTAGGTTAGTTTTGTTCACAGATTTAGATTATTATAGTTTTATTCATGTGAATCGGGAATCATATTCTTGTAATGCATTCTACGTTGTAAAAAACTTCCAATTAAGTTCATTTTTCTGGTCTAGTGAATATGTAATCCTGACCTTCCTATGGATTTTAGTCTATGTAACAATTCTATTCATCTTAAATCCAAGTGTATGTGTTGTGTTCATGAAAAATTAGAGAGTATCCATAACATACCTTCTGAGGTAGAGTGGGTGTCTTATATTTCAGGATAATCTTCTTCTAACCTTAAGTCTTCTAGGTCCAACACATAATCCATTTTTTGGTTTCCTCCTAAAACCCAATGGTTTATGAGAGGATTATCCCATCCATAAGTATATGTTAGTCACCATACCTTATGGGATCCGATGTGGTATTGGGTTTGCACCCCAAAAAACCTATCCTCAAACCAATTACCACACAATTGGGCCCTCAAATTAATGATAATATACTAGATCCAATAATATTACACCATCATTTTCTCATCATCGGGACTCACCGCCTATCCATTTATATCCGTAATACTTTCTACAGAAGGCACCGTGGATCTATAAGCTTCAAATGACCCATTATTATCATTTTGAAACTATTTTGGGGAATACTCTACCCAACATCACACATGGTATGCACCATTGCTCTTGTACCACTTTTTAGGATCGAAAATAATTGTCCCTTTAGTATGGTGATAATTTTGAGATAAAAATAAAGTGTAAAAATGTAGAAATCAAAATGAGCGTCATATGTAACGTGGAAAAAAACAAAATGAAATAGATAAAAAAACAATTAAAAATAAAAGGATCACACTTTGGTAAAATGTAGTAACTTTATCTCTATGTCACTCAATATTAAGGAGAAAACACTCAAAATATTCTCTCTTGAATAAATATAGAAACACCTCAAAAAATAAAACATTCAAAACTGAAACAAATGGATGATTTTTTTCTTTAGAAGATGATGATCAAAACATTTAGTAAATATCACCTTTTATATGTTTACCTTACCCTCCTTTGGCGTCCACACAAATAAATGTATTTTACCAAATTAATTGGGTGAAATAATGATAGGGATCCACCTTCTTTGAATGAATTAAATTGGGTGGCCATTATTATTTATTCTCTACTAAAAAGCCTCAAAATATATCTCCCACATTGACATTTTATTAAAAACCTGTCACGTCTCTGCATGTCCTTTCTATCTATAAAACATGTTGTTCATGTCCTTACATGGATGCTCAAGGATCTATATTATCTAAGATTATTAGATCAAATTTACTTTATTGGTAAATACTCTAGATTTTCTTTATTGTGAAATTTATCCATATCTACACTTTATTCTTCCACTATATTTCGAATAAAATGATATTGTATGCCAATGTTCTTAGTCCTAGAATAAAAAAAATGGAATCCTTGCAATATAAAAGGTGATCTGACTATCAAAAAACAAGGAAATGCACCCAAGTTTCTGTTTGAGCTCCTACAATAACATTTTCATCCAAATTGACTCGCTTCAATCCTTTATAGATTCTATGTACTTTTCCATGGTCGTAGATTAGGCCAAAACTAACTATATTTTGCAAATCCAACTAATAGCCCCTTGGAAAAGAGTAAAAACATAACCAATAGTTGATTCATCTTGTTATAATCTCCTAAAAAATCTAAATTAACATAGCCACTAATAGCCAAATCTGATTCTATATAACATAATGTAGCTTCTGAGGGCTCCATGATGTATCTCAAGATACTCTTTACCATTATCCAATCTGCCCATCCTAGATTCTCCATAAACCGACTAACTTCTCCCACTACATGTACAATTTTAGGTATAGTAAAAACCATAGAGAACATCAGACTCCCCACTACTGATGCATATATCACTCAAGACATTTTCATCCTCTCTTATTCACTACTAGTACTCATCATAGAAGATAACTTGAAATTAATGGGAACAGGGATAGAGATTGGAATATAGTATTTCATGTGTAATTTTCTCAAGAATATCCTCAATTAATAATTCTATGATAGCCAAATATTTTTTATTATTTATCACTAATTGGATTTGTATATCAAGAATCATGTTTGTGGATCCCAAGTCCTTCATATCAAACTTCATAGAAAATTGTTCCTTCATCTCCTGGATTTTATCATTAATGGGGGCTACAACCAACATGTCATCCACATACAATAATATAAAGATAAAATCATTACTATATGGACCCTTTAAATATACACAAGTATCTAAAAAATGTCATATCCAAGTCCCTTGATATAAGAATCAAAATTCTTATACCAACACATTGACACCTTTTTGAGACCGTACAAAGATTTTTTCAACCATCAAAACAAGTTATCATTACATTATTTGATAAAACCTTCTGTTTGGGGCATATATATTTCTTCATCAAGATATCTATGGAGAAATTTTTTTCACATCTAGATACTCTACATGTAGAGTGTATATATCACACATTTTAAAAACTACATGAATAATTATTAGTATAATAACAGTACAAAATATTTCATAGAAACCATTACCTTCTTCAGATCATATCATTTTCCTCAAGTATCACATGATATATTCCAATCTTTTCCTTTTAAAACCACTTGATCTTTTAGAACCATTTGTTCCCAATAGCCTTCATTTTGTGATGTAATAGAAAAATATCCCAAGTCTTTTTCTTGTGTGGGGATTTAAGTTTCTCTGGCATCACCACCATATATAAAGATACATCTAGAATATGGGTCACTTTTATAAAAGAAGATTTCTCTCAAACCTATGTTAATAAGAAATTTGTAACATTACTCTCAGTGACATAATGTAAGTTTCATATTGGTGATCATTTCTCTCAATTTTATTATCATGGTTTAGGATCATCCTATAATTTATCATCATGCTTTGGTAAATCCTCATAGGAAACTGGTTCTTCCTTTGATTCATCCTCCACCTCAACTATTGTACTTTCTATACTCACTTTTCCTATTATTTATCAACCATCATTTTCACCTTGTACTCTACTAAAATTACATCCCTTCTGATGATAAGTTTGTGGGTAGTGGGAACCCACAAATTATACCCCTTTACACCATCACTGTATCCTAAAAAGATATATATGTTAGATCTATAGTCCAACTTCAATATGTCCTTATCATTATATAGTTTATAAATAGGAATTAAAATAGTATGCAACTTAGAATACTTAGTGGTTTTACCAGTCCAAATTTACATCAGTGTCTTCAAATCAATTCTCATTGAAGAAGGTCAATTGATGACATAGTAGGTGTTATTCACTACTTTTATAAATAACTTCTAGGGAACTCCTGTAGTCTCTAGCATTACCCATGTTCTATCTATTAGTGTTTTAGTCATCTAATTTTCCACTTCATTATGTTAAAAAGTGTATTCCAATTTGAACTATCTCTTAATTCCTTCTTTTAAAAAAATTAATCAAACTACTCACTTATATATTCTCCACTAATGGTGTTCATCAAACACTTGATCTTTATTTCATATTTAAGCTCCCTCCATGATTTTAATGTTTTGAAGGCATTAAATTCATATTATTTCCTCTTTATTGGAAACACCCAACATATCCAATAATGGTCATCAATGAAAAATAAAATGTATCATTCCCCTACCAAGGATACAACTGATTCTTTCTAAACATCAAAATGGATCAACTCTAATATCTTTTTACTCCTCATCATTGAAGTTCTAATATTTATCCTACATTTCTACTAAAAATGAAATACATAGAAAATGGTAAGGATACCTTTATAATACCATACAGAAAATTCTGATTAGAAATAATCTTCAATCATCACTTGTATATATGGAAAATATTATGATTCCATAACTTTTTCAATGATTATGTTGATTTAGTTTATGTTACAACAATATCTACTTCCTTTTACATTTATCTTGTAAAAAATTATAGGTTCATTGAGATCTTATCCACCATAATCACCATAAGATCCCCCTTCACAGTCCTTATCATCCATTTCACAGTGTGAGTCTTTCATATTATACCATCAAATTATACTAAGGAACAAAATGTTCTTATTGAGGCCCTTAACATGGTATACTTTCTAAATAGTTTAAAATATGTTATCATGCATGTTTATTTTGATGGTGTTAACTCCAAAAATCATTAATATATGATTATTCCCTATGTAAAAGAGTCCTTATGAGATTGTTTCAAAGTGATAAAACTATTTTATACAATACTTCATGTGCCATGTTTCTTCTAGTTGATAATACATGTGTCATGAATATGTTTTCTACGTTAATTAGTCACTACCACTTCACCGACTAGTATGTATATATTTCCAAAACCACTATCAATATTTACCTAAGAGTTAATTTCACTACCCTTGTTATTCAAATATTATTTTTTACATTCCCCCTATTACTAAAATTATAACATCTAATGTTTTTCTTATTACTCCCGGACTTAGACCTACTAATATCATGGATCCCAGTGGAAACATGCTCCACTATTATTCCTCTCTAAATTGACATATCATCTTATTTGTTTTATTTTTTCCATCTATCTTCCTCATTCTTACACCATATTTCTTCTTCAGGAACCACAGCTACAATGTAATTAAACAGTTACATATTTATTAGTAACTTTTTGTTGAGGTTGATGATTATTTAATCATATGAATCTGTAAAACTCTAGAGTAGAATCTACCCATGTTCAGTATCCAATATTTTTTATCCCAATTTCATAAGCTAGTAAAATAGGGAATTTATGGTGTTGATATGATCAATCACCAATGATGACTCTATCATTTAAAAAGTGTATAGTTTTCTCTTCAATCAATTTTTTTGTGGTGTAATTTGGCCTTGTATAGTTTTATGAGAGTATCACAAATTTTCTTCAGTATTTTTCTCTATAATACTTTATATGACCCCATATACCAAAGAAAAATAGATATTGGAAATAGAATTGACATTCATGTAATTCCATTTTCCCTTTACCACACTCGTTAGTTTTTCATCAACCGCTTATATGTAATTATCTTTCAGTAGCACCACTTTCCTATTCATTTTCCATAATAAAATATTATTTCAAAATAGTTTTTCAATCTAAAATTTCACTACCATTTAGACAAGTATTCAGTTCGGAATCTCTTTATGCCCGAACCTCTCCTTTAATGACACTTTAGAATACTAAAATAGTTTCCCCTTTAGTACATTGGTAATTTCAAGATAAAAATAAAGTGATGAAATATGTAAATAAAAATTATCACAAAATGTAACATTGAAAAATATTGAAACGAAAGGGGTAGAAACAATGGAAAATAGAAGGATCTCACTATAATTAAATTTGGATATAGACTCTCTCTCCAAATTACAAAGAGAAAACACTCAAAATATTATCTCTTGAATAAATAGAGAAAGACCTTACAAAATACCACACTCAAGGCTGGAACCAAGAAATAATGTGTCTCTTGAGAAGCTAATGATAAAAATTGTTGGGGTTGATCCACTTTTATAGGTTTCCCTCACACACTTTTGGCCTCCCATTAAACAAATTCTTTTCTTGGGTTCCATCCTAAAACCCATTGGGTGATGGTTGGATTATCCCATACAAGATTATATGTTATCCACCATTCCTTATATAATTTAATGTCGGATTGGGTTTTCACCCAAAAATCCTCTGCTCAAACCAAATACCACACAATTGGGCCTCCTTTTCAATGATAATCCACCAGATCCAACCATATTTCACCACTATTTTCATCTCACAAAGACTCCCCTCCTAGAAACTACTATTAGGAAGAATTTAAACATAAGGCACCATGGATATATATGCTTCAAATAATCCACTTTTCTAATTATAAATTTTTTTTGGGGCTACTCTACCGTACATCACACCTAGTTTGTACTATGGATCTGATACCACTTGTTTGGATAAGTTTTCCTCCAACCCTTGGTCTTTTAGGTCCAACACATAATCCTTTATAGGGTTTCTTCCAAAAGCATATTGGTTGATAGGAGCAATATCTCATTAAATATTATATGTTAGCCACCATAGAATATGAAATTTTATGTGGGATTGGGTTTTCACCTAACATTACATCTGGAATAATATTAGTGTATTCATGGGAGGTGATGTGTCATTCAACCCAATAAACCATTTTTACTCTTCTTGTTCACACTATAATCAATGTGCTTCAGAAGACTCTCTTTCTCGATAAATTCTCATAATAGTAGGTTTTCATTAAATTTAGTATCGGTGGAATAGTGAGAATAATCAATGATTGATCACTACCAAATATTTTTTCAATTTTGGGATCCTTTCACTAGATCTTAACATCTTCTCACTCTATATGAATTTTAACCTTCCCACATGCATCACTAGACATATCCCACCCATAATCCAGATACAAGTTACAACTAGAAGAGATGTCTATGGGACATGTGTGAATGAGAAATAAATTATATAGGGGTTCAAAATCAATACACATAGCCCATGAATCCAATGAATTTTTATTGGAAGAGGAATTATTCATTAATTAAATATTTATATTTTTTCATGGTTCTATACTTACTATGGTGAAGGGACCCTTATCATGGATAAATATCCTATAATTAAAACTGGTTTATAACTTTTTAAAATGAAAAACATTATTATCTATGTGGTCATGTCAGATTCTTACCTAGTGATTATATTTTTGAGTATTCATTATCCCATCCATTGGTCTTGTACCTATGTTATTAGGGACTATAGGGATATTCTTCATAATGGTACAGATATTCCTCAAACTTTGTCTGACAGTAATATGGTAGTAAATTTACTAGATTCTAGAGTAGATCAAGAATAGGATTTGATCATTTATTATAGTATAATATCCATACCCACTGAATGTAATAACATTTTGCATGGATATACCATTATCCTCCAAAACTCTAGGCCCCCTTGACTTTAAACTTGACCCATGTGTACTACCTATTTTGTAAATTCCATAATAAAAATTTAAAATAACTAGTAATTTAGTGAACCAAAAAAGTAACTTTCATACCTATGAAACACTAGTGAGTAATACCAACATGAGTAAGGGTTTTATAATTCTTAGTAATGATCTTTCACATCCAGGGATACTACTTTTTATAGTCATAGAAGAGTTCCTATTCAGATATGTTATCATAAACTTTATTCTTAGGTTGGTAAAATTTCTTGAAAATAATTTGTTGTATAGTTTTAATCTTATTTATCATATCACACTCAATTGATAAGTGTCCCATATTTTACCCATCTAATGAATGAATGTTTCTATTATATCATGCCTGATCAGATCAATAACTTATATCATACCTATTTTTTGAATTGGGTTGATCCACCAGATGCACAAATTCAATCTTGGGATTGAACTAGCAGGATCCAACCAATTTTTTATAAAACTTAATACACCTCTATAAACCTCACACTAACATGATGTCTTATGTGAAAAAATTTAATCATAGAACCACATTATGCGATTGTAAGGGTAAAGGTGTACATGTGTAGATAATGTGTTGCAACATCCCTAATATTATTTTTCCCACACATTATCATTTTTGAATAATGATAAGGTGGTTACTATTATAATGAGTACCTCAATGTTTCCCACTTTATGATGTGAGATTCTGATTAAAAACCACTTTTATATTCCCATATAAAATAAAACAAAATTTTTAATATTCTGAAAACAAATAAAAACACTAATAATACCCCACCATTTTAAAATATTTGAAATAAAATTTTTGAAAATAAAGAATCATACCATCTTAGAAAAACATTCATAAATAAATTCATATTATTGTTTGAACCTTTATATAGTAGAGACATGTCAGATATGAAAAAAGATACTCATGAAAACAACCTTAAACATTTAACTCATATTATCTATTAGGTTCATCCTATATCAGTTTATTCAATTTTTTTAGTTCTTCATACAGTCTTAAACACCATTGTGTCCATGTGTCTCTTATATTATGAATTTTTTAGATCTAAAGTCATAAGCTTCTAGAAGGGTCTCACTCTTACATTCACATACGTGAACAACAAAATTTCCCCAAAATTTAACACATATATGATATTCTTGCATCATTAAAATTTTTTAAACTCACCCATTTTTTGACATAGTCACATAACACTATTTTTCTATAATTTGGTTTTTTTTAGTGTTTCCTTAATATGTATGATATAATTTCCTTCACTAAACATAGATAATAAATTTTATCATGTGATAAGTTATGGTCTCATCATTGGTGAATTTTTTACATGGGATTTAAACTCATATATAAAGAATTGATTTACAAAAAATCTCTTAAAATTAGTTTTTTTAGGGGATATGAAATATTCAGGCTCGATTTATCAGATTCTATAGTTATAATACCATCTTGTATCAACTATATCACATAGATTTGTCTAAAACCAATGTGTCTTGATTTTATATTACAATTATGGATATATTACCTAGACATAATTTCTTGATTATCACAATATATTGTAACCTAGTGAATTGTCATAATCCAAAATGGTAGATCTGATAAGAGATATGTAATTAATTATACTTCATTTTGAGTAGCTAAAAAACAACAAACTCGAAATATATTATAGAACCTATTTCACAATTGTTTTCTTGATTCCCCAATATATCACTTCACATACAAGTATAAAAAACCCAAACACTCATAAAAGAGTGGTTATCAATATTAATAATCCAAAATTAATCAAATAATCCTTCCACCACCCTTTTGTTTCCACTATAACATATATAGTAACCCATAGTTACCTTAGGTATTCCAGTAATCTTTTAACCACATCCCATTGTGTATAACCTAGATTACTTTTATAGTAATTAACATTTCCAAAATTATATGTAATAAATGGTATTTTACTATAAATAATATACATTATATGATCAATAACCATTTTATATTTTATTTGAGTAACTACCCTACTAGGATTTGGTAACATCTTACTACGAGAAGCATATAGGGTAGAAACTGATGAACAATAAATTTATCCATACTAGATTAGTTATTTTTCAAAGTAATGATATTAAGAATGTAAAATAGAATATTTATTCCTAACTATATCATAAAATAACATTTTTTATCCCAATTCTTTTATATCGAATTTTTTAGATTAAATAAACTTAGCCTCATTTACTTAATTAATTTTAGTTCTAGAAATCAACTCTCTATCAACATATAAACAAATAAGTACACCATGATTATTATAAAAACTACTATAAATACATTTATTTGATTGGTTAACTATAAATTCATTTTATAAAATCATTTCATTAAATTTATCATAACATTATTTTGTATATTTTTTAAACCATATAGGGACCATACTAATTTAAAAACCTTCTTCTCTTTTTCCAGGTATTATGAATCCTTCTAGTTGTTCTATACATATTTATTCATATAATTCAAAATTTAAAAATATTATTGTTACATCTATTTTGTGAATTTATAAATGGTATATAAAAACTAAGTAAAGAAGGAATAAAATGTTAGAAATACTATTCATAAGAGCATAGGTATTTAAATAATTTATTCCTTCTTCTTTGAGTAAATTCCTTTGTTACCCATCTGGATTTATATTTTTAAACCTTGTAATTGAATTTTCTTTTCCTTTTAAATACCCATTTAAACTTCATTGGTTGTCGAATTTTTATAAGATCAAATAATATAAAATTATTTTTCCTATATATAAATTCTATATCATCATTTATAGCTTAATTTCATAAATATTTTACATAATAAAACATAGATTATTTAAAAAAATATTATTAGATTCTATATTTAGCCCAACAGAAGATTATGTAATAATAATACCATTATTTCTTTCCAAAGAGTATATAAAAATAATAATATCTATATTTTTTGGGTATCTGAGGTCACATAATTTTACGAACCTCGTCCACTTTATCTCCTTGAGATTCTATTTTATTATATCCATATTTCAAAATTTGGTCTTTATTAGGCAAATAAATAAGCTTAAATGTATAAAGCATAGAATATATTGATTTAATAACTATACCAATAGTTACTAAATCATTATAATTTTTATAAATAAGTCAATAATAATTATAATACTCTATATATCTAAGAAATATATAATCTATACTTCTTTTATCCAAAATTTTCTCTTGTAGGTTAAAGTACTCTTATAATCCTATAACAACCCCAAACCAATAAATAATTAAGTTTTAGATTAATGTTCTTCCATAATTCATGTGGATTCATAAGTTTTCCTTTATTGGGAACCATATTTACTATTTTACTTGTAATTAATCATTTATCTTATAAAAATAATTATAAAAGACCCAAGATAGGCATCATTGAATTAAAAATTTCTATAAATGTTCTATTTTTTCTCTGGTATGCACTATTCTATTGAGGGGATTAGTGAGTCATAACCTCACATATAATCCCTTGGTATTGAAAAATTAATGTATATAATATTTTCTCCCATATCAGATCCATGTAATTTAATTTCAAGTCCACATTTGTTTTTAACATAATTTTTAAAGATAATAAAACTTATCTATAACTTTATCTTTCTCATGTAAAATATATAGATGTTAAAATCTATAATAATAATATTTGAAAGTTTCAAATTAATTTTTATTATCTATGGTGTGTGTAATATACATATCACATACATCAATATATTTTAACTATAAAAATTTAAATATCCTTTCCTCTATTGTAAATGGATTCCTAATTATTTTATTCTATGTTCATGTAATGCATTTATATTCAATTTTTCGTTTCTAGGTAATGATTTTATTTTTAACATCTCATGAATTTTATTATACTTTATGTATTTTAAATTATTATTCCATAAAAAATGATTCCAATAAATAAGAAAAAACAACATTTTTATTTAATTTGAATAATCCATATACAAATTATCCTCCCCAACAAATATTCGACACTTAGATAAAAAAAATTATCTACCTCAAATACAATCTTAAACACATTCTTGTTCAATAAGCTCCCAAAAATCATGTTTCTATGATCTTTGGGTACACATAAGGATTCATTTAGAATAATGATCTTTATTGAGGTAAAATCAATATTTAATATACCTTTCCCATATGTTTTAATACTTGCTTAGTTTCCCTTTTTGGGTGATGTCTCATCACTAATTGATTCTATATTATTTAAGAGATATTTATTAGTTCACACATGTTGTGTAGTGCCAAAATCAATCCACTCAGAAGTGATATCTTCAAGATCATTAGATTTAAATATCATACCCACAAATTGATCCTTTAGAGTATTGTTTCCATCTTTATTCATCCATATAAGGAAGTATAACATGAGGTGCCCAATATTTCCAAAAAAGTATCATGCCCCTTTCTTATTCCTGAATTGTAAAAAAAAATTGAATGATGGTTTAGATTTTTATGACCCGTTGATAACTTGGATGGGAAAACTCCCTATACCATGCATACATTTAATTTAACATCGTTAGGTTCATTTTCCTCTTCATGATTTTTATAATGGTCCTTAATTTTAATATAATTAAAAAATTCATTAAGTAAAACATATTCATTATGATATTTTAGATAATATTTATCATTATTTGGTGAATTAAAAAGTTTTTCTATAATTGATCTAATAATGATGAAATCATCCATGTACATATTATTTTGATTTAAATGTTGTAAGATACATTTAATTTTATAAAATTAATCTATGATGGATATATTATCTAACTTATTGTATGAAATAATTATTATTACTCGGAATTTCTTACTCGCTATATCATGGTGATGTATTTTTTTCAAGCATCCCAAATATCATTTTACATCAGAAGATATAGATATGTATCAAATGAATCATTTATCACACATTTATATATTGTTTATTTTCACCCTTATACTTTTTATTTAAATTTTTTATGGGTTTGAGTATCCCATTTTTAAATCCTTTCTCACTCAATATGTATTTTATATTAATTAGTTTAAAACTCATTCAAAATTTCAAAATTATATTATGGTATAAATGTAATCATGTGCATGTTTTTATGATAACATTATTACACTAAAATAAATATAAAAATTCATTTTTTACAATTCTCATATCAATGGGATGTTACAACGTTAAATGGTCCAAATGATGGATCCAATGAAAGAGGCCCAATGGTGGCACACAAAGAGAAGAAACTCTATGTGAGATATATTGGAACTACCTTAGGTAGTCACACAATGACATAGGATATATAAGTTAAATTATTATAATTACCATGGAATTAAAAATAAGGTTCAAAGTACCAATTATACACAAAATATAAGGTCAAAATTATTTGGATATGTCAGTCACATAGGCAGACAATGTGGGTAGAAAAATATATCATGTACATCCCACCTATACCTATACGCTCCTTGATTTCTATAGGATATAACTTTTATAAAATTCCTATTAAAATCCTCCCCTTATTCATTATAAAAGTATTATAGACCAGAAGGTAGGATAAGATTTATTGGGATATTCCTTTATATATCATATTGATTCCTTTCATTCCATGGAGCTCAAAGCTTCTTCTGATCATTAGGGGAGGAATGGGATTTAAATATCGATCATCATTTATACTTAATTGAATAATATTTTAAATTCAAGGATTATATTTTAATTTTATTCAACATTTCATACCTTCTCTATAATTTTTGTACTATTATAACACACTCTTATTAATCAAATCAATTTTTGGATTCTCATTTATGTCATCCTTTCACTATACCTTTTTTTCTATGGATGATGTTTTCAGGGATAATTTCAGTTGATAAATTCTAAATGAACACGCCAATGAAATATTAAATAAATTTTTTTATATAATTATATAAATAATATAAAAATTTGGAAAGCATATCAATTTTAACTTGTGTTTCCATGAGGATTTTGGTTTATGGTGTTAGAGGCAAATCAATTGATCATCAACTATGGCAGGTGAATCACTTTTCATGTATGACCAAACCCTATGAGTTATCATAGTTAAACCCATATAAAAAATTGGTTTTAGTTGTTTAAAATAATTTATTAAATGATAAAAACATTTACCTTTATGTGATTATGGATAAGTAGCACAAGAATTAATCAGGATGATCACATTATCACATGTTGTTTGAAATCCTATTATTTAACTTTTTAAGTCATATTTTTTGCATGATTTCTAATTGATCCCAAAAATAAAAATTATATAAAAACCCCACTATTTTTTTATAAAAAACCTTATTATAATGTTTTTAATATAATTATTCATCAATAGGGGACCTAGGGTTCCTACTATACTACATAATTCTTATAAAAACAAGTATCCAATTTTACATGTTCGACAGCATAATCAATCATATGTTAACTCGTTAAGTATGTGTTCATGAGAGATTTGATTTTTATTATCCAATTTTTCCATAATTAAATATACTTTAAGTATATCATATAATATTGTGGAGGGTCTTTGGAGTTGAGATCATTTAAACTTCTTTGAGGTCTTTTAGTAGCAAGTACAACCTCAATTTCCACATTTTAGAAAGATTTCAAAAAAAATCTCCACAAGCATCATATTATTGATCACCACTACATACATGTTATATAATTATACATTTATTATTATTGTTAATATAGGTGGATAATGATATAATGTGATACTTTTATGATATTATATGGATCCCATATAGGAATAGAATTATGTTTCTCTCCTTAAGATTGTATTCCCCCCAACCTATAAAATTATGGGCTAAAAGTGAATCCTATTTAGGATAAAATGGTGGATAATTACTATAAACTATTACTTAATGGAGAGAAACTATTTAAGAGTATTTGGAATAAAGTGTGACAAGGAATTTGTTTTAACCAACAAAGTGAATTTTATGTTTGTGAAAGATTGGAAAAAAATCTCAATTTTGAGAGAGGATTTTGGAATTCTTCTGAATGATATTTCCTATCAATGTAGAATCATTTTTATATGAATTTAAATGAACATTAATATATGATATCTATTGGATAATTTCTCTAAATTAACTACCATGGAAGTTTTGTTTAATACTTTATCATCATCTATGTTGGGATACAACATAACATGGTCTTGTGCATGGAATTTTTTCATGTCATACAATATCATATGGATCAGATTTCTCAAACTAATAAAACATATTATACATAGTTACTTCATCATTTTATGATGTATTAAAAAGTTTAAATATCTAAAACAATCATTAAATTTTTAAATTATCATTATGATAACTGAAATGATCATTATAATGAGTTTTAATGTTTAATAACTTGAGAAATTTTTCACCAATATAGAAAAAAAGTTAGAATACAGTGGTTCTATATATAATTATATATAAATAGGTTCAATTCTAGATTAGTGGTATAAATTTTTTCAACTAAAATCTTTAATCTAAAATTCCTTTTTACTCTTGCTTTCTTTAATTAATTAAAAATGTTTTAAAATACTATGTCTTGAAAGAGGTACTTCCCAAACAATAGGATATTTTCATAGCCCATGGATACCCCTTGAGTAAGGATCTCATTAGATGATTCTCATTTATCATTATAAAACTCATGGTAAAGATCTTGGATAGATTCAAATCATTATTGAAAAGGAACATAATTATTAATTTTTTTTTAGTCTAGTGAAAATGGAATATATCAAGGATTTATAGGTTTTGGTTACTTTTCTCCACAATATTTGGATATTTTTTTCCCATATAAAATAATTCAGGGGTAACGAAGCCTTATCCATTTCTTTATTTAATTCTTTGAATGAATAAAGAATTTAGAAAAATGTAATTCTAGGCATTGTGGCCTAGCCCAATTAAAAAAGGGCATAATTCTTGAATATTTCTAGAACCATGAAATATATGTTATGTGAAAAAGTAGTGTTCTTATAAATTTTAATAGGAAACAACATATTTTTTTGTAAACTAGATTTATAAAATCATAGTGAAAATAGAGATCATTTATTAATATCTTTATGACTTATTCAACTTATCACTATGTTGTGGTTATATCCACTATGTGAAAAAACCTTGACCTGGTATGTGATTTAATATATTATATAAAATAGATTAGCTTTGTTGGAAAGGGAATGGTTTTTTAGAATATGATTCCATAAGACCACCATGACATGGTCAACAAATATCACAACATAGTCTATTTAAAATGTAATGGTTAATCCAAAATCGATTCTACTCAAAATAAATTCACCTTATGAGAAATGAAGGTATAATAACTAAGGAAAGATTTATCACCATGGGGAAAACCAATAAATGATGAAAATCATAAAAATACATGGCCTTTATAATTTTGAAAAAAAAATTATTTTTATTATAATTCTCAAAAACATTTACTAACATGGGCCCTCTAGAACCTCATTGAATCTAAACGGAGCTTTAAACTAGTGTAATAAAATTTTGGTAGATATGATCTAGGTTTTAAGTGAATTTAAATGGTAAATAATTTATAAAGTATTTATAAATTATAAAATAAGTTGAAATATAATAGAATTTATATTTATTTTTGAATAGTTTATATATGATAATATAAAATGTTTATATTAAAGGAATTATTTGGGAATTATTTAAATCATTCCATAAGGATTTTTTGTTGATTTTATTAAAGATTAAAATAAAATAAAATATTACATATTGAAACTATATAATAAATTATAATATATGAAATGAATATATTTTTATAAAATATTTCATAATGTATCACATATTTTGGAATATGAAAGATTTAATATTGAATTTCAAGTATAACATCCTCAATATCAAAGTGCATATCATTTTATGTTTTTTTACATCCTTAAGTGTTTATTTATACGTGTTATGTAATATTAGGGGTGTTTGGAGAAGGAAATGGATCAATGTATAGAATTTGGCTATAAGTTTGGTTCACATCGTGAAGGGAAATTCATAGCATGAATAGATTCATGGAAATAACCATGAACCTATATTCAATACATGAATGTATTTCATGAAATTAATATAAATTAATTATGTGAATACATTTTTGGGGTTTTATGTCAAGGAAACATGATTTTCATCGTATTGGATTTATGGAAGGTTCATTATGTGAAACCTTAATTCATGCTGTGAATTTATCCAAATACAATATATTAAATCATCCAATGCCATTTTTGTTTTTAATTTTATTCTTTTCCAACTACTCCATATCATATTCTATCCCTAGTTTTTTAGGATCTCCCAAATCCTTCTATCTACTCCTTTCATTGCTCGAGCATCGTTTTATCCTACTCATCCAATTTTTTAATTTATTCTTTGAAAATAATCAATTATCTCCTCTTTTACATGATAAAAATCAACTAGATATTTGAAATCTTGGTTGGGTCAAAGGAATTTTTCATGACCTAATGAGTTTCTATATGATAATTGATAGAATCATCTTTTAAATTTAAGGATTTTTATTTTTTTTCAATTCTTAAACTAAGACCTTTATTGGTAGTGGGTCTTCTTTGGTGATTTGATCATATCCCAACCATTTTGTTTGTTTTCCCACATCCACCTCAATGATATAATTATAAAAATTTCAAGCATCCAATAGCTATAGGATCTGATAGTTCTTTCATAATTTGATGGTGACCCTTTCCTTGATCTTTATCATTTCATCTAAGGTAGGAATCCCTTAGCATTAGCCTATCTTTTATATGGTTTATTGGAATGATTTTTTTTGTATCCCTAAGAGACCTATGTTTCATTATTGATAATATGTGGTGTGTGTTCTTATCCATGTGAGACATGTTCTTGTGTTTCTTTCATGTGGATTTCTCTAGTGGTGACACTTTTTTATTTTATGTAATATTGATTTGTCATTTGTATCATTTATTACATTATGTTGTTATTATATGATGTAGTTGAGTGTATAGGTTGATCCCACTGTATATTCCCCTATGGGGTTTTTTAATACACCTAATCAATAGGATTTAGAATATCACTTTGAGGGTATTATTACAATCATGTTTTTTAGGCTATCCCTTCTCGGAGGATGTGTCGAAAGGATGGTTGATGTTCCTTCAAGCATGGTGTCGAAACAGGTAGAGATAGTATCTGAGGACCTAGTATATGTATGGTAATTTTTTTTTTACTTTCATAGTGTTCATATATATATATATATATATATTATTCACATGTGTTTTGTTTTTTTACTGGAATCATGTTTATTTTTATTATCACACCCTACCTAGTCATTTTTTTACCCTTATAAATTTCATTCTTAGGGATCTGGTAAAGGGAAAGGGCCCTATTATAAAAAACTGAGAAAGTTAATAGGAGGTTTCATATGATGTTTGATGGAACTCATGATGGAAGATTCTACTTTTACTATTTCTTTACACATACATTGGATCCGTCTATTTAGTTTTGGTTTAATTTAACTGACATTACATATTAATGCTATATGGGATGTGTTTTATTTGTATTTATTACTAATCTAATATTTATTTATTTTTTTATTTATTTATTTATCTCTTATCACTTCATTTATCATTCTCTGATGTTTCCTCATACTAAGTGTACAGTCTCACCACATAGTTTCATAGGTCTTCACCACTAGTTGGAAACCTCTTTCAAACTGGGAGGTGCACATGTGGTCTTGTCGTGCCCCCAGCTCAAACCAGGTGGTTCTGGACTGGGTGTTTCATAATATAAATTAATAATATGAAAGAGTTTATATTTCAATAAAAGTGAACTTTTTATATTTATTTATTTTATGATACATTAATAAAATCATCCCTACTATGAATTGTTCATAAATACTTATCTCATATATAAATTTTTGAATTGTTTAATTATATAGTATTTTCCTTACTTTTTTTATAAATTTAGGTTGAATCATTTTTTTATTATAAAAGTAATGACCTATTTCTATCTAGGTAGAGAGAGACCCATTACAATATCCCATAGGCCCAAGGCCAAGTGGCCCATTATACAGGCTCAAAGGCCTAGTGCATCATCACTCCTGCATTACCGCATGTATCATAGCCTACCTTAATCATGCATGTATTATGAGAAGTGTGGATAAAGGAAATTTAGTTTGATCAACTCACTAGATTATGATATTTTGATTTGTCAATTAAATGGGGGTTGTTTACTTATCTCTCCATGATTATTATTATAGAGATGATTTCTTTTTTATGATTCTATGACTTTATATTAAATTGTTTCATGTATCATGTTCATGTGATTCATTTGGATCTATGTAAATGTATTTGGAATTTAATTTGGGCTGGTAACACAATATATAAATTGTGTAAAAATTTATACATCAATATGGTTTAAACAAATTGATTTTTTGAAGGAATACAGATTAAAAATAAATCACATGAAATATGAATTTATAAAAAGGAATACATGAGATAACATGATGATACTTTAAACCACTTTTATACTATGTATTAGATTCCTTCCAAAAAAAACACATGAAAATACCTTGATCTTCCAACCATGTCAGTTATTCTAAAGAATATTTATCACACCCCTAGTACTATTTTTCTTTATTGTTTTATTTATTTAATTATTTTTTATCTTTTCCAAGAGTTTTGGGTCAAACATGGTTAATTTTTTAAAAAACATTAATTTCATCATGGGTGCACAGTTGTATCACAATTATTAGAAATTGTGTCAATGAATATGAATTTTGATAGATAAAAACACATGGTTGGTGCATAATTTTTCTATTTATGCATCCTTCCCATGTAGGGTGCTTTAGGTCCTCCAGTAGGGGGTTCACAATTAGCACACAGTTTGGCCAACTATGTAGCCAAACTCTGTGTAATTCCCAGTTTTAAATAATTCAAATAAGATTTTTATATTCTTTTCATTTACCTAAAGTGAAACCCACTTCCTTCTCCCTTACATGTGACCTGAATGAGAGTACCCTACTAAGAGCACCTCCCCCCTTATATTTTTACTTCTCCTTGATGATTCTATGATGCTTTCTTTTAGATCTAGATCAAAATCACAAAGGTTTGGTCTCCTCCCTCTAATATTTATATTTTCCTTCTTGTTTCATCTCCCACCATTGTTGTGTGCATTAATTTTCCTAACTCGAAACAAAATTAGGTGTTCTTATATAATAATTTTTGGTACCTAAGCCTTATGTTATATTATTTAATTCCTATTTTATAGACATCCATCAAAGGAAATTATTTCTCGTCATTTAAGGTAGTTTTCCCCTTGTTTTATGATTTAAATTTTATAAAACTTAAATCATTTTTCTTTAAATTCGTTTTTTATATGCCTATTAATAATATTATATATGATAATGAGTGTTTTTAAAATGTAAACCATGTTTTAGTTGGTTTCTATTGAATGTGTTGGACTTTTCTCTTTAAAATGTATAATTTAAATCTATATGGAAACTTCCTTGCACACTTAGTGTTTAATAAATTCATGAATAGCCTTTATTAATGTGTTTCAATATTTTAAAATATGTTTTTTATTTTTAATTTTGATCTATAAATGATCATTGAAGTTTTTAGGGTGGGATTTCTTCTTGAAATGGGTGATTGAGACTGTTAAATTGTTTTCAATGTTTTATAAAACTTTATAATTGTTTTTCATACTAGTCTCATCAATTTTTATTTTAAAGTGACTACATGAGGCTCAGTTGGATATTTTGAATGAGTTTTCCAAAAGGGATAGACCTCGAAGAATTCCCCTTATGATTGATAGTGTTGAGTCCTTGTCATTGGATTTTGTGATTATTTTGGAATCAAGAGGTGGCATCGAGGAGAATTTTCTAGAGGTGTGGGTGTTCTTTTGATCCTCATTTCTATATTAAAACTATTACTATTATTATTACTATTAAATATATATACATAAATGCATATACTTGGATACCCTTACTTTATTCTATTTATTTTCTCATCTCCACTTCAAATTTCATGGGAAACTGAGTGTAGTTATAAGGAAGTGTGGATACACATGTTTCACTATATTAGAATAATGATATGGATAGTGGTCCTTAGTATGGATCATGCATTTCTTTATTATTTTGATCCTTTTTTAGGCATGTTAGGGAATGATTGAGTGTTAGGGTAGTTATATTGCATCGGGCTCACTGATTGGATGGATCATGTATAGTATTGTTCTTCATTTTCCTACTAACTCTATGGTGTTCCCTTTATCTATTATGCCTATATTAATTATAATAATAATAATAATAATTATTATTATTATTATTATTATTATTACTTCTCTCCTCATTGTCTGTGGTTAAACATACATGTTTTTTAAAATAATTACAAACGGTTACTTTATTTAAATTTAAATTCATTTTTAAATTAAATTCTTCTTTTCCTTTTGAAATAATAAAATATTGTTTTATATTAAATTTTTAACTACCTATTTTTATAAGAAATTGTATTATGATGATGATGAATTTTGTTTTATTTTTAAATGAAAAATATTTCTTAATTTTTAGTTGTATTTTAAAATAGCATGTAGTTGGATCTTTCATATAAAGCTATTAATTAGGATGTGGTTTCATTTGGAATACCTTATATGTTTTATACTCACACCTATCAATACATTTTAATCAATTTTTTTTTATTTTTATATAGTTTTATCAAACATATAGCTTGTTTTGAGGTTTTATGGTGACTCTTGGAGTCACATGGTGGTACATTGGTTGTTTTATTTAGCTTCTTTTATCTCATCTTTCAATTAGGCATTTTTTTGTTACTTTTGTTTAATTTATGGATAATTACATATATGGATACTAGGGTTTGAAAAAACAGGGTTATTTATATGTCTATTTTTGTATGGTGAGATGATGGATTTCATTGTTTTAATTATTTAAATTAATTTTATAATTTTTTTCTTTCCTAATGGTGCATGGACCTCTAATGTACATAGAATTATTTTCCATTTTGTTCTATTACTTATTTAACTTATTTTATAGAAAAATCATCACCAATAATTGAATATGAAACCAATAACACTTTTCATCAACCCAAGGGGATCAGTTTCATCCCTAAGTTATGTCACATACCAACAGGAACATTCAATGGAGGGACAGCTCTGGTTGGTTTGTAACAAAATGGTATAAGAGATGTGTTTCTTAATAGGGATTAAATTTCAAAGATCCCTTTGTTATTTTTGTTTTTCTAGTACATAGAGATATAACTATTAGGACTCGAGTGGTAAGAGTGGGAATAATTTCATGAGAACTTACTTGTTCTGAACCTCGAGTTTCCATGGGAAGTTGAGTTTTGTGTATTTTGTTTATTTTTGATTTGTTTAGTTTTATTTTAATTGTTTTCAAAATTCTATTAATTATTTCTGAATTTTTTAAAGGTTTTCTATGTTTTTATGTGTTATAATGGGATTGAACTTGTGTCACATTGTGAGATCACATTACTAGAAACCCATGTCGTTCCCAAGTATACGGTTAAATGTGAATTCTAGTGGTGGTCACACAATTAGAACATGGTCTAATAAAACATGTGTCCAATTCATTCAAAACCACTATTCGAACATAAAATAAATTTTGGTTTTGTGTAATTATAATTATTTTTTTGTTGGACTGTATTAGTTTTTAAAATAAAAATGATTTGGGTTTTGAAAACTGAAAAATGAATTTCTGATGGAAGTTTGATTTGAAAATGAATCTTGTTAATTTTAAAATTATTTTAATGAATGATTTATGAAAATGTAAAAACATTTTATGTCTGATCTAAATTTAATAAAGAAGCTATAAAATGAAAATTGATATAAAAATGGTATATAGGTTTTAAAAATAGTATCAAAAATGGATTTTTGGATTTGAAAGATAATTTCAAAATGAATTCTTTTAATTTCAAAACAAATATGAACTAAATTAAATTTTAAATAGTAAAAATTACTTTAAATGAAAAATGGGTTGATTTTTGGTTCTATGAAATGAAACTCAATTATAAATGGAATTTTTTGACATTATAAATATATAAAGAAACTTTCTAAAGTATAATTAAAACAGTTTTCAATTGGTTTTATTAATGATACAAATGATGGTAAGGGATTTATTATTCATTTAAAGGGGAAAACTTCCATGTTTTCAAAGGATTTTATAAAAAACCATTAAAATTTTGTTTTGGTATTTTAATTGGGCATTAATTTTTGTTTGGTATTAGATTTTATAGGTTGTTATTTTTGTGATTTATTTTTCTGGTTATTCCTTTTTACACATGGTTTACTCAGTTTTGGGTGAGTTAAATTTTGCTACACCTTTATTTAAATTTCATGTTATTGTATATATTATTTTCCCCTAAAAAAGATAAAGTTTAATTATGGAAGTTTTTGTCTTAGGATGTCCCTGATTTGTGTCTCTTATTGTTGGAGAGTTTTATCCTTTGTTTTATGGTCTTTCCCAAGAGTTCTTGGTTAGTTTAATTTTTTTATAAGTGGATTATTTATCTCTATCTAGTTTTTAAATCCTTATTGGAAATTCTATTTTTGATAAAGGAATTAATTAGAAAATTATTTTATAAGTATTATGATATGGTCTATGTCCATTGAATATTTGATTAGTGGGGTCATGGTATTGTGTTTGACATTCAGGGACCAATCTTGGATGGCTGGTCACCCTTATTCTTATGGTCTTAGTGAGGACACTCTATCCTAAGAGTAACATCTTCCATGTATTCTCTAATGAGTTGAGATTAAGTATTCTTATTCTCCTTGTTACATGATTATAAATGTAGTTTTCATTATGATTTTTGGAGTTGTTTTGAGAGATTTATATTTTGGGAGTGTTGTATTTGAGTTTTGGTAATTGTATAAGTGAGCATGTTAGTGGTGTTTCCCTCGTTTCTTTACTTTTATATTATATTTAGGGTGTTCTCTAGTTCTGTTGACCCAAATGTTCTACTAAAACCTTAATAGTGTGGGGAACAGGTATTAGACTCTATTATCTTTTGGTTATCCGCTAATTTTTTGGGAAATCATGTTTGGTTTTAAAAGATTTTTAGGATTTATGGATGTTTATTATTTTTGAGACATGGGTTGTTTTTTATGATTTTTTTTATTTTAGTTTTAAATTTATTTTATGAGGTGTGGTTCATATTTGGGATATAATATCTATTTATTTTTTTGGTTTTTTGTGTCTTATATTGATGGTGGATATAGTGTTTTTTGTTTTAGATATTGATTCATGTTGAGGATGGCTAGTATTTTTCTTTTTTATTGATCAACTGAATCTACTAAGGCTTTTTTATGGAGGAAAGTGATATGATGGGGAGATTTTCACACCCTGGCCCTTTTTTACTTATTATTTTATCTATTATTTTATTTATTTATTTATTTATTTAATTGCTTTTCTTTGAGTTTTGGGTTGATCCGGGTTTAATTTTTTAAAATTTATAATTTTAACATAGGTAAACGTTTGGCACACGATAAGTAAAAACTATTCACAAACTATGAAAATATATATTTATTTTGATAGATACAAAATCCATGGTTGGTGAATGGTTTGTATAATTGTGTATATTTCTCATGTAGGGATCTACAGGTCCACCAATAAGGGGTAATTAGTTAGCACAGGGTTTTTCCAACAATATGGAAAACCGTGTGCAATGTCTAGATTTTAAAAAATAGAAATTACATTTTTCCCCATCTTTTAATTTACTCTAATTCAAAACCTACCCCAATACCTTCTCCTTTATACATGACCTAGTTATGATCCCAATTACTATAATTCGTCTTTCCTTCTGTTATTTATCCTCATGGGTGGTTCTAAGGTGTTTTCTTTACAATTTGAGTCCAAATATTCATGGTATAATCACATCCCTCTAGTATTTGTCCTCTCATTACTTCTTCTCCCACCCTCATTGCACGTGTTCTTTTTCGGAATCATAACTGAAATGGGGTGGAATTATTTAATGATTTTTGGTACATATGGCTTGTGAGGATTGTTTTAAATCATATTCTAGAAATTTCCACCAAAGTTGATAATTTTCTCTCCATTTGAGGTAGGTTTTCCCACATTTTAAGATTTAAATTTTATAACCTTTGACTAATTGTTCATTAGAATAACTTTTTATATGACCATTGATAATATTATATGTTCCTATGCATATTTTTGAAATAGAAACCCAGTTTCACTTATTTTATATTGAATTCTTTTGTCTTTTCTCTTTAAAGTATGTAATGTAAATCTATTTGAAGACTGCCTTGCACATCGAGTGTTTGATAAATTATTAAATGGCCTTTATTAATGGGATTTAATTTTTTAAAATATATTTTGGATATTTAAAGTGGATTTAAAAATTTTATTTTAATTTTTGAGGGTTTGATTGCTTCTTGAAATGGGTATTTGAGACTACTAAAATGTTTTGGATGTTTTATAAAACCTTTGAATTTTTTTTTAGCCCAGTCACATCACTTTTTATTTCAAAATTATTACATGAGGACTGGTTGGAACTTTTGGATGATCTTTTTAAAAGGAATGGACCTCGAAGAATTCCTCTTATAATTCATAGTTTTGAGTCTACATCATGGGACATTGTGATTATTTTGGAATCATGTGGTGGCATGAGGGAGAATATTTTAGAGGTGCGGGTGTTATTTTAGTCCTCATTGATATATTATGTCTACTACAACTATTATTATTATAATTACTCTATATATATATATATATGTTCATGTACTTATTTACCCTTACTTTCATCAATTTATTTTTTCACCTATATTTCAAACACTATAGGAAACCAAGCATAGTTATAGGGATGTCTAGATGCACATGTTGTAATAGTATAGGATCATGCTATAGCTAGTTTCCCTTATTATGGATCATGCCCTGCTTTTGGATTGTTCCACTTAGTTAGGAAAAGTAGGGTATGACCAAGTGTTAGGGAAGTTATATTACATCAAGAACGCCAGCCGGATGGATCATGTATAGTGTAGTTCTTGATTTCCATACAAGATCTGAGGTATTCCGATGATATATTTTCTTGTCTTAATTCTAACTATTATTATTATTATTTTTATTATTATTATAAATATTCTAATTATCTACAGTTAGACATTCATTTTTCATTTTCTTTTAATTAAAAACAAATGGTTTAATTTCATAAAATATGAATTAATTTTAAAATTAAATGTTTCTTTTCATTTCAAAATAATAAAATCTTAATTTTTTATAAATGTATAAATCTATCTTTTTATAAGAACCTTTCTTATGATGATATGACTTATGTTTTATATAAATGAAAAATTTTATCTTACTTTTTTTCAAACTAGAATATTATAAGGAATTTTTTTAAGCTTATTCATGGGTTATGGTTTCCTTTGGATTTCCGAATAAGCTTCATACTCACACCTATCATTACATATTAGTCATAGGTTTTGGTATAGCTCTTTTTTTCTCATGTATTGTGTTTGGATTGATGTTTTATGGAGACGCTTGGAGTAACATGGATTTATGTTAGTTTTTTTCTTATTTAGGTATCTTTATTTCATTGAACAAGTAAGTATTTTTTAGTTTATTTACTTTAATTAGTGGATAATTATATATTTGGAAACTGGGTGTTGAAAAAATAAGTCATATATATTGTGGCTATTGGTGGGTGAGATTAGGGATTTATTTGTTTAAATTATTTAAATTTATTGTGTATTATTTTGTTTCTTTTCAAATGATTTATAGTCCTATGATGAATAAAGTGGTCAAGATTTATATTCTTTGTGTTTGATTTATTTTTTATTAAAATAACTCCTAAATATTTCATTTGATTCCAATGTCACTTATCGTTAATCTTGGGGGTTAGGGATTCCCCTTGGGCATGTTACAGGTTGTATCAGGCATCTGATGGATGGATTAATTGAGTTGGTACATGAAAATAATTTATATATATTGTCTTCTTTAAGTAAAAAAATTATAGGTGGTTTTAAAATTTAGGTGAATGTGTTTGGTATATTATTTGGGCTACACTTAGCTAGGAAACCCTGAGGGTTAGGATTCCAGAGGAATAAAGTTGAGTCATTTAATATGATATATTGGCAAGGAGTTTTATACTCAACTATCAAAAAGTTATTTGTGATATGATTGTCATGATGACCTACCTAAATAGATGGGAAATTATATGTACACCAAATTATACTCATTATGTTGTAAAATATGGATATCATCCAACCACTGGACTTGATATGATTTAAAATCAGTCATCATTTAAATGAAAGTGCATTTAATAAAATAAATTATTAAATAAAATAAAATATGATACTCATCTAATCAAAGATTATATTATAGATAATATGAAATTATCATTATCGAACTTGAATTTGAGTTTAATATTAGATAAATAATATTAATGGAAAAAAAACTATACTTTTATAGGAACTAAATAGTCATTATCAATATATATATATATATCTTTGTGTGTGTGAGTTTTAGAAATACATTCCATAATAAAAAACATGAAGTTCTTTAATAAAATAATATATATTATTACAATTATCATAGGCATAATAGTGTTAGGTTTCATAGGTATTAGATAAAATATGACCAAAAGAACAATGACCTTCGCCCATGTACTCAATATGATTGAGTAAATTTTTAACGTGGTGAGACCGAAGGTATCCCTTAAGGATTTTTATATTAATGGAATTCATTCTATAATTACGTTTTATTGTTTCCCACAATATGAATGATTTATATGTGAGTTCACCCTATCTCCTCATAGTGTTGAGGATATATGAGAATGACATGAGATATACAGGCTATGGTACTATATTAACAATATAGTAAGTTAAAGGTTTAAACCTGAAAAAGAATATAGGACAATCCAATAGTTTTCCTTGATCTTTGAAACCTAAAGTAGTTGTTAAGTAAGAGGTGAAACATTTTTATATAATATGTAATAGTCTTGAATACTTGTTGTAGTTTAGGAAACATAATTTAAATTCAATATAGGTAATATGTTATAGAAATAAATTCTTTTATTTCAAAGTGTATATGATAATGAATGTATATTTTATAAATTTTATAAGTATATAGGATTTCAAAATTAATGTAATAATTGATAAATATTTTATATTACATTAAGTGATGAAATAAAGGGTTTCTAAATCATAGCATTAGATGCATAGGGATATTTCAATCTCAATTATATTTAGATAAAGGATTTTATTTTTATATTATTTCTCTTATATGTTAAGAGAAGTTATTTTTTAGTAGAGTTTTTATGAGATTACGGTGTTAATACACATACTTTATGATTCATACAATTATATAATGCTCTCGAAAATAACAAATTGATAAAATTAGTTTGATCCATGATAAAATATTTTTTCTATGATATTTTTTAAAATATACGAGAAGGAGTTCCCACCACTTAACAGTGGTGTATTTTTAAGAATATAATATTATTTTTAGAATAATTCTACAAACACATATAACATCATATATGATATATATATATATCATAATATATTTGTTAAATATTCCCAATAAATAAATTAGGTGTTATTTCCTATTACAAAGTATTTTCTGTATCTTAGTATGATATTCTAGAGAAAATATAGTTTTTATAATGCTAGTGGGAGTATTTTAGGACTTAAATAAGTTGATATTTTTAAAAATAAAATATAATACTAGTCTGATCCAAAATGAACCAAAATTTACATACTAAAATAGCTTAGGATGTGTTGATAAAGAATATAATATAAATAGTTAATTTTCATTACGAAAATGATCTTAAAGAAATGTTTAAATGGAAAGTTTTTAAGAAATTTTATTATTAGGCACTTATAAAAGGTTCCTTTGTAGTCAATATAGGTGATTAATATCATATCATTAGATTTTATAAAGTATATAATTTTTATACTATATTAAAAGAGTTAAACATTAGGAATTTGATTCCTAAGTCTCATTATTATTCAAAAAACCTTCTTTATAGATGTTAGTCACTTATAAAGTATATTGGTAGATTTTATTATATGGTCATGTAAATATATGGTTGGAATTATATAGAAATGTAAGGAGTTCAAAAACCCCTAAAAATTCAAAAAACCAAAAGCCTTATCTAGTGTTAAATTATATAGTATATGATTACACAGTCATTATGTTCGGTTTTTTTTAATATTCTTAAAGTCACGAATATAAAATACATCTAGTTATGAAAAAGTAAATCTCTAATTTATCATTATTTAAAATTTTCTTCATGTATTTCATGAATTGAAATGATAATTGACCTGTCAAGGTAAAACTTTTAGTTATCCCTAACCATTTTTTCTTATGAGTATTATAGCTTGTGATGAAATTTTAAGGTTATAATGGTTAAGATTTCATATAGAGTTATCAAATATGTTCAAGAAACACAAAAAGAGTTTTTTATGACATATGACTTCAAAGGTATACTAAAAATAGTTCTATACACTATGTCATTAGTGTGTTAGGGGTTCATGTTTCATATTGAATCCGTGTACTTGAGGTTAAAATAATAAATAAAATAAAAACCTTCATACTTTCACACATTTGTTTATACCATCCTTAAGGATAATCTAATCAGAGGGTGGTTTGGTTTTTTATTGATCTTGTCATCAATTGAGGCTTAACCGATATAAGATTTTTCCTCTGGTATAATTATTATGTAATTTTTTACCCCTATTGTGATAGAATGGGGAAGTGTACGGTCATACCTAGATAAATTGAATATGATGTTATTATCTATTTATTTGAGTGGAATATGATGTGCTAATCTAATTAGGTTAATGACTTGTGATGTGTTTATCCATCTAGTGAGTCTACACTTAGATAATCAAGAAAGAATAAGTTGCCTATATGGGATTGATATACTCTATTTTCTTTAGTCACTTGATGTCTTGGAAAAATGGATTGTGTGATTATGTATACTTGCATATGATATAGTTGGTTGACATGGGTATGGATATACATATGTTTGGTAGAGATCATGTCAGATCCCTTTGTACCTTGAGTACAATTAATTATTTTTTAAAGTATACTCTTTTCTTATAGTTATAAATTATTTAATTTATAATTATTGTTAATTTTATAAAGCATTATGGGGTTGATATTAGGGTTGTGTGAATGAAGATTTTGTATGGTTAAAAAGTGTCTATGAAGAACTTTGTGAGATTCCCCAAAAGTGTTATGGAGGATATCCAAAAATAAAATGGATTTATTTTCATAAATTGTTACATATGATGTCACATTTACTAAAAATTAATGGGTGACTTTCCAAAAATAATTTTGAAAAACCCCAAAAAGAGTTTAGGATATGGTTTCATGATTTGTTACATATGTTGTGGAATAAGGTGAAAGTATGCTAACTCTGTGAGGCTTTTGTGATACTGGGAGATTATTGGAAATGTTACTTAAGTACACCTATATATCATGATGGTTTAAGACCATGTTTTAGTCTATGATGGGATATACCATGGTGTGGTGAGTTACACAATGTCATGGTATTATGAAAGGTATTTTTACTTGTTATTTTATAGCGCATATATTGACGTCCTCTTCCTGATCCAAGCTATAATTATTATTTATTTCATCATGTGATTCTGTATTTAGGAGTTTCAATGTCCAAAATGATCATTTAATCATTAAAAAATCATTATGATTATTGAATTTTTTGTTTCAAGGAGTTATAATATTGGAAAATTTGAGAAACATTTCATTAATTTAGTAGAATGTTTAGAATCTAAAGGGTCTCCTTAAAAGGCTATATAAAAAGGGTTAATTATTGTTTAATTATGTTTATTCAGACAGTGAAACTCCTCAATCCAAAATTATATTTAGTTATTGATTTCTCATGCCTTTAAATAATGTATTTGTAGATTATGGTTATAATGAGGTTATTCCCACGTGTTGGTGGTTTCATATTGCCCATGGAAAACCTTAGGCGAAGAAACTTATTGAATAATTCTTAGTTATAATTATTGAGATCATAGTGAGGATATATTTTTGTCATCATAGAATAGGTATTTTATTCTTAGTTTATTTTATTCTATCCAACACAAATGTAAGATCTTACATATTTAGAGGTCTTGGTTGATTTTATCCACTATATTTTAATAAGTGTTATCCCCACCAAAACCCTGCACTATCCAACCATTTCTAATTATGTTGACACATATTTTTAAAAGGAATATATTATAAAAATATAATCCTCTTTATCATATTAACCCCAATCAAATAAGTGGATCAGATCACACTAATCCAATGAAATAATCTATCTGTTAAAGCGTTCATAATTAGACTGATGTTCCAGGTCGTACCTGTTTAGTGAATTGGGTTGACTCATTGGATGAAACCATTAGATCTGGGGCCCAAACTAGTATGATCCTATAAATTATTACACAAAAAATAAAGGCACATCCAATCACCTTGTAATGACGTAGTGTGTGAAGTGAAAAGTCATGGCACCGCATTATGTGACCATACACGTTTGTGAGGATGGTGCAGTGAACCACCCCTTACATGATTTTTTCCATTATCTGTCATTTTTAAATAATGGAGAAGTTTTTTCTTATTAAATAATACCAAAATATATCTAAACTTTTTATGTGAGATTGTAATTAAAAACTTATTTGTCCTTCCATTTTAAAATATTTTTTTTAAAAAAAATAAATAAAAACACTAATATTAAGTGAGAGAAAAAACTGTGTGAGTATCCTCAATGATCATACCATGGGGGAAAATGAATTTTTAATCTGAAGACATTCTTAATTAACATACCCTTAGGGAGGATAATAAATATATCATCCTTATGGGTCATAACTAAGGAAAAAATTACAACTTTCAAATTTGAAACCATCATCTAGGATCAAACTTATGTAAAAAACACTTATTGCATCAATAATGCTAAATAACTATATCAAGGCACCCTGATTATAATAATTATCACTTTTAAAATAAAGATAATATTTCACATATGGTCATGCAAAAATAAATATCATGGAATTATATCAATAAATCAACATGGGTAGCACATCACTTCAATGAAATTAATATTGTATGTCATATGAAAATAAAACTCAATTTGACTATACATGTCAATAGATTAACCATTTCAATCAACAATAAACCCCATCACCTAATGATTAATCTAATGAAACATACCAATTTATTTCACTAAATATTTATCTGGCAACATTTTACATTGTATGAAAATGAACACATTGTATTTGTCATGAAAACATAAATTATAGAATTTTGAGGAAATAATATTAATATAAATATTTAGCAACAGGTATCCTAAACATAATTTATTTAATATTTTCTATTAATAAAAATTTAATAGGTAAATGAATTAATACTTTTATCAACACTATATTAAATGGAATGACGAAATATCAAAATTTCTATAAGTAAAAATAAATCATTCTCCTTTATCATATAAATATTTATTTATTTCTTATAAATAATTTTACTCAGCATCAAAATAATTCATCAATGATAAAGTCACCATTCTATTAAAGAACTTATTTTAAGTGCCTAAAATTCCATATTTAATAGATAAGCACCAAATATTTTTGACAAAATATCAATTATAATCTTCCAAACATTCCAAATATATTAAACCAAATATTTAATAATTGATTGCAATACTTGATCATATTAAACAAAAATTAACAAAAATTTATTTAACTCAAGAGTTTACACTTAATTTTTATTTTTTTGCGATAATTATTAATTACTATTCATTATTGATATCAACATGTAAATCCATGAAAATGGGAAATCACAAAACTTTTACTCATTTTTTGAACATTAATTATGGGCATCTATTAAAGCATCACATAATTTTATTTCACTATTTATGTAATATTATAAACATATATTATTAAATAGAATGTTAATTTTACATTTTTTTATGGGTGTGTTGACTTCCATTTTAGTAGCATGAACTTAGTTCCCATATGACATTTACTAACACTCATAATCATACATTAAAAAATGATGAAAGGTTTGAGGTGACTTAAATCACGTGATTTATAGCGTGAAGAACCAACTGAATCATCGAGTTCAAATGGTTTTCCACAAGGCCTCAAGTGTTCCTCCTCATATGAAAAATGTTTTTGAATAGTGGAAATGTCATTGAATAGATATTGGGGAGATGACACCTTCATATCCGAGTGTAAATACATAGAAAATAACGAAACAATAAAAAACTACACATCAGAGTGCACAGAAAAAATGTGACCCCCCCCCCCCCCCGAGATTGGGTGCACTCTCTTTTAATGTTTAATAGTTTTTCTACATTTCAAAGGGGGTTGCGTTGTAGAGTGTAGAGGTTGTAGAATGGTGGAGGATGGTTATGGTGTGGCCATGGAGACTACACTGTCGAGTCCTGGTGTTGATATACTAGTACCTATATCAGTTTTATAGGGTGACATCACTATTTATATTTTATTGTATAATATCCATCTTCTGGTGCTTTTCTCCTACAGTGTGGAGGGAGTTGTTATGGTGTGGGGGATCGAAGGGTGTATTTTGTAGGTTATTCTTAATCTAACACCCTCAGGGTATGGTGTGTCGTTTTTTGGTGTAGTTACTCCTCTGATAAATATTATATATGGTGTGAACCTCTTTAAGGATCTCAAACTCATTTTCAACCGAACATGGTGGGGGAATCCTACACTATAATGTGGGGTATACAGCATGGTCTGATAGGTTGCATCGTGGTCTTCTATTTCAATGTGTTGGTACAAATACCCATACACCCTTATGAACTAGAACTTCTTCCAACCTTTTCTCTCAAATTTTAGGCATCCAATAGAGTCTTTTAAAGTCATTGAGCCCCCTATTCGATCATGATCAACCCTGGGCATTGGAGGACCAATTCTTGGTGATTCCTCTTCATTCTTGAGGTAGGTGTCTCTATAAAAAAAGTCTTTATACTTGAATAACCAAATGATCTTAGAGATTCCTTTTGGGTTTCATGATTTTTTCTATGAAATGGATTGATTTTATATTAAAGTGGATTTGAGTAAAGAGAATCTTTTTAATGGGTTTTTCCTTTAAAATGGATTTGTGTTCAATAAAACACCTTGAATGTGGTTTTTATTACAAAAGGGTTTTAAATAATGGGATTGGTGAAGATTCAATATGAAAATATTTTATAAAATTTGATCATAGTCACCAAATGGTTTTGACAAACATAACACATTTGGAACCACTAGGGGATTATTTTCTTATATCAAAAGACTATGGAAGGACTCAATATAGGTAGGGTTAAAATTATGTATGTAATAGAAATTAGTTATTATTTTTGTGTCCTAAAATGTATTCCCATGGGATAATTCCTAAATGGTTTTCTTTTTCATTTTTGCTTGGTCTTTTACAAGATGAAATGGGTCTTGGTTGGATTTTGCACTTATTTATCTTATAGTGTATCCATGGATGGGTTTAATTGTTCCTACATTCTTACTTATATGTATATTTTTCATATTCCTTTTTGTTTGAATATTAAAGGATTTTTATGAAATCCAAGGTATGTTTAATTAAATGGTTTTATATTTTGGAAAATGATTCACAAACTAGATTTGGTTTAAATCTATATATAATTTTTTAATGGTATTAGACTTCATATAGATTCTTTGGTGAAGATTTTTTGGGAATTGATATCACATACTACTTTTCCATTTGGGTGTTTTTATATGTGGTTTTTAGGACACTAGTAAAGGGAAGAGTATATTTTATTTTTTCATATTATCTTGTGGGTTGTTGTCTTTGTTTGTAATAATGGTTTGGTGGTGATGGATGGTCACATAGATGCTCATTGTTGGGATGGTATTGTTTTATTACATGTCTATCCATTTGGACTAACATTTTATGTATCATGATTATGTAGTTTTTATTTCATTTTATACTTAATTGTTTCATTGAGTTATACAAGATACATGTTTGGTTTGTTTTATTGTTACTCTCCTTGTAGAAGACCTTCTTGGGTGTATTGTTAAGTTGATCTGGGTTGGTTCATTAAAAATTGGTATCAAAGGTAATACCTAAACTAAATTTTTATTACACTTTTTGGGTTTATTTTAGGGTATTTGGTATATGGGAGTTAGGACCATCGGAATTTGGATACTTGGTGTGGGAGGGTGCCTGGCTAGCTCACTTCCATATCTAAACCCAAGTTACCATGGGTGGTTATGGAATTTTTTCCAATCTTGATACTTGGTGTTTGGGGTTATTTTAATTTACTATATATGTGGTTTATGTAAATATACTTTTTCTTTTATTTTATTTTCCTTTTGTTCAAATAATTTGTAAATTCATTAAATTATTTCATAGTAATGGATTTGAAATAGGTTATTGAAGTTGTTACTTCAATTTGGAAAAATGATTTAAAACTGATTGGTTATTGTCTTTTGTATTAATTAGAAAATTTACCTTAGAAGTTTTCATATGAATCCAAGAAAATAATTTTTGAGAAAAGTTATAAATAGAAATCCTCTGATAGACCCCTATTTGGTGGATGCTATAATTTTCACTATTAGGACTCTGGGGACAAAAAAGTGTTGCACACTAGGTATGAATGGTGGATCATGGATTGAAATTTACTAAGAATAATCCATCCATAATTCCTGGTAAAATGAAGATTGGATTTTTTGGATTGAAAGAATATTCTATTTTATAAATACTTATGAGGACTCTAAGGTGGGTTTCTCCACATACATGATAGAGGGACTAAGAATGAGGTGATGGGAATCTATCATGAAAGATAAGTTTCATAAGGATGTCATCCTAACCTGTCACATTGAGCTTTTCATGTTCTCTTTACTAATAAATTGTAGAGGAGCCTCAGACCTTTCATTGATTATCGAAAGATAAATTGAGTGGTTGTTAGTAAAAAATACCTCTTGGAAAAAATTGATTATCTATTTGATAAAATCATTAGGTATTGTTGGTTTTCAAAGATTAAAATCTGGTCGAGGTACTATCCATTGATATTATGAAAATAGGATATACATAAGACTGAATTTAAGAGCTGGTGTGAGCATTTTGGAATTTTGGTTATGTCATTCAGTCTCACTAAATCTCATGTGGTATTTATAACATTGATGAACCAAGTATTTCCTCAGTTTTTAGACTCATTCGTGTTCATGTTTATGGATGATATTTTGGTGTACTCCAATTCAGAGGAAGAAAATCAGGATCACTTGTATATTATCCTCATGATCATGATAGAACATCTCTTGTATGGGAAGCTCTCCAAGTGTGAATTTAGAATTTAATAAGTGATGTCTCTAGGGAATGTTATATATGAAATTAGAATATAAATAGATCATGAAAAGGTATGAGTGGTAATGTATCAGGAATGGTCCATAAATGTGTTTTAGATTGTGAGTTCCTTGGGTTTGGCCTATTATTATAGGTGTTTTGTTCATTACTTTTCAAAGATTGAATCTCCAATAATAGATTTAACTTGTATGGGTGTAAAGTTTGAGAGGAATGATAAGTTTCAGAGATATGTTGAGAAATTAAGGAGATGATGACTTCATCTCTAGTTTTTATTCTTCTAGAATTGGGTTTAGTATATGATGTATTTTGTGATGCTTCAGGTATAGGTTTGAGTTGCATCTTGATTTATGGGAAGTAGGTGACAGCATGTGGATCTCACCAGTTATTCCCTCAGGAGAAAAACTACCATTACCATGATATTGAGTTAGTAGTAGTTCTGAATCTACTCAAAATGTGTCATCACTATCTATTTTGGGGAGTAGTTTATAGTGTATTCTGATCATAAAGCCCTGAAGTATATTTCTACTCAGAGGGATCAAAATTTGTGATAGATATTCTAGGTTACATATCTCAAGACTTTTGATCTGGATATTTCTTACACTCCTAGGAAGGGGAACATAGTCACTGGTGCATTGAGAAAAATATTATAGATTCAATCCTTTAAGGAGTCAACGAGGGTGTTTTCTCTGATGAGTATGTTCACTATGATGATATTGGGAGTGGAAGAGGCTGGTGGGTATGTGTTCTTAGCTTTGGTGAAGGCTGAATCACCATTTTATAAGTTATCTCATATCAATAACGTGACTTAGTAAAATCCTAAATAATGGGGAGACCTCAGGAGAGTGGACTCAGTCTCTTATTAGTGCCTTATACTTCCAAGGTAGTCTGGTTTGGTTGGGATGGATGGTAACATAGAGGGTCATTGTTGGGTTGGTCTTATTTTCTTTTGCATTCATTCATTTGGATTGATGTTGTATGTCTCACTGTTATATAATTTTTCATCATTTTTATAATTGTTTTCTTCTTTGAGTTATACATGAGACATGTTTGGGTTGTTTTGATTTTACTCTCCTTGTGGCGGACCTTCTTGGGATACTTGTATAATTGACCAAGGTTTGTTCGTTATAATAAAAGTAAACTCAATGTTATATCATAAATGATGTTGTAACATTTAACATACAACTTATCACCCACTTGGCATATCATTGGTGAAAAATAGACTAAAGGGAAAATTTTACATAAGACTCTACGACATCTCTGAGTCTTGACCTAATCTTAGTTTCCACATACCCATCAAGCTACACTATCCTGAACTACTTCATATCCTATTATCTAACTTGAAAAAGAAATATAAGGTGTACATGTGAACTGAGATGGTCATTCATCGTAAGAGTATAAATTCAGTATGGTCTCTCCAAGTGCCATTAATATACCCCATCATTATTGTGTGTACACACGGGAATGAAATATAGTAAGTATAAATCAAGTAACATTGAATGTATAAAGATATATTGGATCCTTGGGACCAGATATACCTGATTAGGACACATGATAAAAGAAAAATTCATATATTTTTCTAACATACTTAGCTAAATGTTCATCTTCCCATATACCCTTTGAAAGGATAGTCACGCCTTCATTTAAGGGGAAAACATACTCCACCTATAAAGAGTAGTCCATGCTCACATTTAAGGTAAATCACTGGTTCCCAAATGTCAAATCAATTTATGGCTCTCAGGAAAGCAACTTCATCACATGCCAACCCAACATCTGGATCTAACGTAATCCACCACATCCCATGTCAACCAAACATCTGGATCTCAAGTAGCCACTTCATCAGATGTCAATCCAACATCTGTATTTTGGGAAAATCATCGCATAATCCATAATCCTCTTATAATTGATTGACTAGCCTATGTAGATCACCCTAATCACTCAATTATATATATATATAGAAACTACACATGTAACACATATTTTTATATTAAGGTAGTTCATAATCATGTCATGTCAAGAAGAAGAACATAACAATCAAACATCTACTTGTGAATCATATCAAGCATAATCCTAATTGTCTACACACACACACCACAAGTGAATCATGTCAAGCATAGGTCTCAAGAGCTACATGTGGGATTCATATCAAGAATGGGTCTCATGGGATACACATGTGCCCCAATTATAAATCACAAACCAAGTCTCATCCCATCACACAGCTCATCTTCTAAATGCATCTGGGATTATCATCCAACTAACCTCTCAAAATCAACACATCACATAACACCCAACAGGACATCCACTAGTGTCCTCTAGCATTGTTATTTTTTTATAAGAAATGATAACCTAAAATAATTACACTATAGTAACATTATATCCCATACTCTCATCTCATCCCATGGACCCAACAGGCGGGCCAACTTCAGATCAACCCACTTAGCTTCCCAAGCCAATTCCTAAGGAAAATCTATTGCCTATGATAAGGTCCCATCACATGCCTCATCCCAAATATTCTAAGGAAAACTCACAACCTAACTAGGTTTACATCTCACATATACTAAGGAGAGATACCACCCAATGCTCAGGTAAATAATCTCTCAGGTCATCCTAAACTGCTCTAGGAAACACGTAGACTAATATCACGATCTATAACCTGAACCAAGTCCTCTCACACATCTCTTGAGGGATACCATTAAACCCATATATCATAGGGATAACCACTTAGATATAAACATCAGGTATCATATGACTCATCCCACTCTAATAAAATCATAAGCCCCACACGCCTATGTCACTAACCCCGAGCAACCATCCTAGGCTACCTGCATCGCATTATATGACCTGAGACCACCTAAGGTATCTCGTCAATCACAACATTATAAACACCTCATGGGGACCTAGTCACAAATCAATTCTGATTCGACCTAAGTTATCTAGAGCACTCAACCTAGGTCTGGTGGCTCAATTCCACCCCTATTTTCTTGTCTAAGGGTATCCTGGTCCTTGGTAACACTACCAAAATTCATGTAGTATGAACATGCACATTCACACCCACACATATACACATGTGGTTTTGTATCATAGGGGTCACCTACCACAAAGGAGATACAATCATTTCCAATACCATACAAGCATCCACCTATAAATCTTTGTCCATTATATGTACATACTCGACCAAGTCATTGTCTCCACTTGAGATATTATGTCAAATCAAAAGGAAAAATTAATTAATTATAAAAATTGTAATTAAACAATTAAGTCAATTCAATGCGATGTTTTCATTGAAAATCTCATAGTTCATCACCATCACATAGATATATCGATCAATCACACTTGAAGATTCTTTATAAAATCTACAAAATCAACCCAATTAATATCCCTAACATTCGATATTCAATCAAATTATATTTCATAAAATACTATCAAGGATCTAAAATATATTCCTTGTCAAAAAAAACTTCATCGTATCTGCTTCCAATGGTGAATGATCAATACCACAGGACATCTTGAATGTACACCAATCAAAATACAATATGCTATTAGGCGGTCTCACCAAGATCTGATGAAATTGTCATTGAATATATAATCATAAAATAGATCCAATGTTAGAGTAGATCAAAGAAAATGATAATTATGGAGATAATTTGAAGTATCTTACCTGAATTCTTTAATGGATCTCACCAAGGATCTTCCTGCATTAAAGGGGGAAAGGGAGGAATGAGAGGAAGATAGTCTAGTCATTTATCCCTCTCAAGTCCAAGCAAGGGAGATAACCCCTTAGGGGGGATTGGGGACAAAAAGGAAAAAATACCACCACTTAAACACTACATAGTGTGTTTCACTATCTATCTAGTTAGTTCTCTCTAATTAGTTGGTGGACCTTCGACTATCAACCCTGGGCTCATCGTATTTTTAGTGTGCCAAATTGGGCACCAAGTCTATAGATCATCCCATTGGATAGAAGGTTGTGGCTCATAGGTTGGTTATAGAGCCTGGAATCCCCCCCCCCCAAGGCTATTAGATATCTGATCATATAGACTTTGGTGGATCACCAGCTAGCCAGTGGTTGCTCTTTCCATCAGACTACTTTGTTTATTCTTCGAATATCTCTCAAACACTCAGGGTAATCTCTAATATTCAAACCACATCTAAAAAACATGTTTAGGATGTCTAAATTTTCAAAATTTCAACCCAAAACTTGGTTCTAAAATGGTTTTTCAACAAAATGGAAAATATAAAAAAACCCTAGGAATTTAAAACCCATAATGATGGGGGTTATTACAAACTCTCCACAATAAATCTTAACATCCTTATGAAGACATGTAAATTCTCAAACCACAACCCTTAACTTACTCAATCATAAAATCATTGATAATTTTATGTATTCCTTCTTTGAACATATAAATTACTTTAATAGAATAACTCCAAAGAGTAAGGTTCATTATTCACCAAAAGTTCAGTCCCACACACTGCTGACATGAACACCAAGATAGTACTTGCCACACTCATCTCTCCCAACATTCGGTGGTGTCACTACCTTCTCTTCCTAAATCTAGTGGTGGTCACCACCATAGGATTCACCTATATAAATGTTTCTCCAAAGGTCCCCCAACCAACCAACCACATCCAAACTATATGAGTGGTGTGGTTTTTGTTCAAATACATTCAATTATCAAAAAAAACATCTACTAAAAGGTTAATGTTACTTCTCATTGATAATTCTAAATCGACCCCAATGAGTATCTCCATCCAGATGCTACGATAAAATATTACACACTTCCTTTAAATCTCTGAAAAGATTCACCACATACATTTCTCGAAATATAGTGTCAGCATAGTTCCCCACACATTTTTTCCATTTGTACAAAAACAATTAGTTAGACCTCCTTCAGGTGACTTTCCTTGAAAACACTTGACTGTATCTGTTGATGTTCTTGAAAGCTACTTGATCTTTATGCCTCAACTCCCAATACCTTGGGTGATCTATCAATACAAGAATCATAGTATAACTTGACACTCGATATAAACCCAATATTGGGTCACTAAAAAATAGATATAGCCTTATTTCTCCCACCCTATGAACCAACACACCCATAATCTGACTTAATCTTGACTCTGACCAAATCACCTCAGGCCCGATGATGACACACTAATTCACCAGACAACCCATATTAATTTCAATTCTGGTACTTACAGAGGGACCAAGTAACATTGGATTTACTGAACTCTAAATCCATGATTTGACCTCAGTCTTTCAATAACTAGTATTTCACTACCTTTACCATCCATCTGACACAATTATCTATAATAAACATGATGCACCCCATCATAGGAGTATATTTATCATAACCTAAAAAGGAAAAAAATAAACTCTCTGGCTTACTCTTCAACCAACATCACACATAGTGATTGGGAACACTCATCTCATTCATACACGAGTGCCAACATCAACATTGATTATCACTTGTTCATGGCTTACCTAAAACTCCATTCTCAACATTTCTAAAATTAATCTAGTATAATGGTCACACCATAAAATTTTCCAATTTTGCGCTCCTGTCCATATATATTTTCTTACACCGCTACATGTGCACCAACCATAAAGTGGTCCCAAACCTGCATCAAGACACTCCTTTTGAGCCACTATCACCCAACAATTCCAACCATGTCCCTATGACAAGGTTCAAATTGGATTGGTCATTCCAACACACTTAATTCACTACTAATTTAGCCTCTTACAATAAAGAAATTATGAATTCACACTGAGAAAACCCAGTTACTTTTGTACACGTTTCAATAACGCATCGGTGAACTCACTTTGAGAGTGGTCCCAAAATGAAACCACCACTATCATATTTATGCTCAAGTTCAACGATAATCATACAATTCTCAATGATCCATATGATGTGTGATTATCATTTTATAGCACACCCAGGCACCAAACATTCCATGTGCACACCTACTCTCCCACAGCAAGACTTTTCCCAAAGGTATCCTCAACAACCTCTCTCTTACACCCAAGGAAAAGTAGCAAATCAGGAACCTTCTCATCGATCCTTACTCAAAATCATGTTTGGTATCAAGCACTCCACCCCATACACCAGAGGATTCCAACTATAAATGAAGGATTGGAATAAATAGTGGAGAGATTATACCCTCATAACAGAGTATAAATAAAATAGAAATAACTAAACTGTAAACATCACTATAGACATCAGAGTACATTGTATAATAGTAAACACAATGTTATAACATAAATGATGTTATAACATAAAACATACAACTGGTCAGCCACTAGGATGATCATTGGTTTAAAAAAGACTGAAAGAAATAAAATATATAGGATACTCTATCACATCACTTAGTCTAAACCCAGACTCAGTCTCCACATACCCATCAATCTATGTTAGCCTGAACCGCTACATGTCTTGTTCTATAACATGAAAAGGAAACATAATTTCTAAAAAGGCATTGAGATTTCTTTGTATGGTGTGAGAATAAACTCAGTAGGGTCTCACCAAGTTCCTTAAATATATGTCATCATATTTTTTTGTATTCATATGAAGTAAATGTAGTAAGTATCAATCAACCATTCATGTACACATATATTTTGGGTACTTGGGTCCAGCACAACCTGTGCAGGCCATATGTTGAAAAAAAAGTCATATATTGCCCCAATTTACTCAACCAACTAATTATATTTCCACATCCCCCATGAAGTGATAGTCACACCCTCCATTAATGGAAAACTACATACCACCTTTAAGGTGTATTCTATACCCACCTTTAATGGAAATTTGTAGTACCCACACATCGACCTAATTTATAGCTTTGAAGATATACACATTATCACATGTCGACCCAAAATCTTGCTCTAGGGTAAGTCATCACATCACATTTTGACCAATAATTTGATTCTGGGGCATCCAATACATCAAATGTTAGCCTAATATCTAATTTAGGGGAAAGAAATCAAATTTTTGACACCCCATTATACTTGGGGTGTTCTCTGGTGTTGTTTACCCATCTGTGCTATTAAAACCTTAATGGTGGGAGAGAGTATTAGTATCAATTTTCTTTTTATAATCCACAATATTTTTTTCCATACATTTTTTGGTTTTAAATTTGTTTTGAGATTTTTTTATTTGCATGATTTTTTATCCATGGGTTGATTCAGTTGGTTTTGTTTTGGTTTTTGTTACAAATTGAGTTTATGGGGGTGGTTAAAATTTGAACAATTTGATCTATTTATTTGGTTGGATTAGTGTGTCTCATCTTTATGGTGTTCATAGTTTTCCTTGGTTTTGGATACTGATTCATTTTGGGGAGGGCTAGTCCTGTCCCTTTTTATTGATCAAGTGAATATACTAGGTTTTTTTAGGGAAGAAGTATTATGTTGGGGGGTTTCGCACCCTAAACCTATTTTTATTTATTATTTTATTTTATTTATTTATATATTTATTTTCTTCTATTTGAGTTTCAAAGTGATTGAGTTTAGATTTTTTAAAATTTATAATTTCAATAAAGGTAAACGTTTGGCACACTGTAATTAAAAACTATGCACTGACCGTGAAAATGCATCTTCAATTTGATTGATCCAAATCACATGGTTGGTATATGGTCTGTTTAATTGTGTATCCTACTCATTCAAAGTGATCCAGGTCCTCCAGTAAGGGGAATTTGGTTAGCACATGGTTTTTCTATCTATATATCCAAATCATGGGTAGTGTACATATTTTAAATAAATATAAATTAGATTTTCCCCATAATTTTATTTATCCTTAGTCAAACCCTACCCCCATCACTTATCCATTCTACATGGACTAGATGAGATATCCTCTATTTTAATTCCTCCTCTCTTCCATTCTTCATCTTTTTTGAAGATTCTATGGTGGTTTCTTTATGATCTGAGTCCAAATCTTCAAGGTACTATCGCTTTAGTCTAATATTTCTCCTCTTCTTATTTCTTCTCCCACCCTCATTGTGAATATTAGTTATTTGAATCCTAACTAAAATGTGGTTTAATTATTTGATAATTTTTGGTAAATAAGGCTTCTGAGGGTCGATTTAAATCATATTCTAGGAATGTGCATTGAAGGTGGTAAATTTATCTCTAATTTATGTAGGTTGTCCCACGTTTTAAGATTTAAACTTTATAACCTTTGACTAACTGTTCTTTATATTTATTTTTTATAAGCCCATTGATAATATTATATGTGCCTATGAGTCTATTGTAAATTGAAACCAAGTTTAAATTATTTTTCATTGAATTTTTTGGTCTTTTATCTTTAAAATGTGTAATTTAATTTTTTTTATAAGACTACTTTTCACAAAAAGTGTTTTATAAATGCTTTAATGGACTTTATTAATGGGTTTTAATGTTATAAAATATTTTTTGGATTTTTAATGTGGATTTATAAATTTTATTTTAATTTTTTAGGGTGTGATTGCTTCTTGAAATGGGTATTTAAAACTACTAAAATGTTTTGGTTGTTTTATAAAACTTTTGATTTATTTTAAACCTAGTGTCATCACTTTTATTTTTAAAATGATGACATCAGGACTGGTTGGAACATTTGAATGTGTTCTCTAATAGGAATGGACCTTGAAGTATGCCACTTTAAATTGATAGTTTTGAGTCCCTATATTGGGACATTTTGATTATTTTGGAATCATGGGGTGGCATTAGGGATAATGTTTTAGAGGTGTGGGCATGATTTTGGTTATCATTGATATATAGTTTCCACTACTACTATTATTAATATTATTACTCTATATATATACATATATGCATATAATTTTATACCCTTACTTTCATCTATTGATTTTCCAACCTCCATTTTAGAACCAAAGGGAAACCATGAATGGTTAGAGGGATGTATAGATACACATATTATACTAGCATATGAACATGATCTAGCTAGTGTCCCTTAGTATGAATCACACCATGCATTAGGATTATGACACTCAATTTGGAAAATTAGTGTATGACCAAATGTTAGGGAAGTTATATTGCATCAAGAACGCCAATAGGATGGATCATGTATAGTATTATTATTGATTTCTTAATTAGATGTGAGGTATTCCCAAGATCTCTTATGACCATCTCAATTCTTATTGTTATTCATATTATTATTATTACTTGTCTCATTAGAAATGGTTAAACATTCATGTTTCATTTTCTTTTAATGAAAATCAAATTGTTTAATTTCTTCAAATAGAAATTACTTTTTAAATTAAAAGTATAATTTCCTTTTAAAATAATAAAATACTGAATTTTTATAAATGTATAAATCCCTATTTTTATAATAAATTTTCTTATGATGATTAAAACATATGTTTTTTTAAAATTAAAAATGTTAGCTTTCTTTTTATAGGTATTTCAAACAAGAAAATAATTAGATATTTTGTTTAAATCATAGACTTGGGGTGTAGTTTCGTTCATCTTTCCTACTAAGTTTCTTAATCAAACATATCATTAAATCTTAGTCATAGGTTTTGGTATTTCTCTTGTTTTCTCATGGATTAAGTATTGTTTGAGATTTGATCGTGACTCTTAGAGTCACATGGAGTTCGGTCAGTTGTTTACTTTTTTAGGTATCTTTATCGCATTGAACAAGTAGGTATTTTTCACTTTTTTTCATTAATTGGTAGAGAATTATATATGTATATTAGGTGTTTAAAAAATAATTTTTTTATACGGTGGGTATTGGTGGGTGAGATGAGGGGTTTCTTTGTTTAATTATTTAAATATCTTTTATGTTATTTTGTTTCTTTCTTGTCGATGCATAGAACTCCAATTTATAGAGTTGTTATGCATTTTTACACTTCTTTTTTGAATTATTGTTTAGTTTAAATCATTCCCAATGATTTCATTTTATTCCAATGTCGATTATTTTTAGCTGTGGGGGATTGGGGATGCCCCTCGAGTATGTTATAGGTCGACTCAAGCATCCTATAGATGGATGAATTGAGTTGATTCATGAAAATAATTCATACATACTATCTTGGGTGATTAAAAAAATTTATATGTGGACCTAATATTTAGGTGAATCTCTTTGGTATACTATTTAGGTTACAATTATCTAGAAAACCTTAAGAGTTTGGGTTCTAGGGGAATAAAGTTGAGTTGTTTAGTATGATATATTAGTAAGGAGTTTCATGTTCAACTATCCAATAGTTATTTCTAATATGATTGGCATGATGACCAACCTAAATAGATTATAAATCATATGTACACTAAATTAGACTCATTTCATAGTAAAATATAGATCTTATCCCACTAATGGATATGATGTAATTTAAAAGCAGTCATCATTTTAATAAAAGAATATTTAATAAAATAAATTATTAAATCAAATTAAAATATTATACTCATCTAATAAAAGATTATATTATAGATAATATGACATCATCATCATATTACATGAATTTGAGTTCAAAATTGAAGAAAAAAAATTAATGAAACAACTTTATAGACAATTATAGGAACATCATAATCATTCTCAAAAAAGAAAACATTTGTGTGTTTGAGAAACACATTCCTGGATAATAAGATTTTGAATTTTTTTAATAAAATAACTTATATTCTTACAAGTATCATAGACATAATAGTTTGAGGTTTCAAAGGTATTAGATAAAATATTACCAAATTAACATCAACCTTCAATCATGTACTCAATAAGATTGGGTAATTTTATAAGATAGTGAAACCAAGGGTGTCCATTATAGAATTTTATATTAATAGAATTAATTCTAAAATTATTTATGGAATGTTTCCTAAAATATGAATTATTTGTATAAGAGTTTACAAAATCTCCTCATAGTTTTGATGATAGATGAAAACCACATGAGATTTCCAAACTCAGAAACTATATTAACAATATAGTAAGGAAAAGGTTTGAACCAGAAAGGAAATTACAATAGTTTTTCTTGATCAATGAAGCCTAATTTAGGTTTAAATGAGTAAGAGAAAAATTTTTATATAATATTTAATAGTCTATAATACTTTTATAAGTTTAATAAACTTCACTGAAAGCTTATGTAGGTATTAATGTTACAGAAAACAATTCTATTATTTTGAAGTGCATATGATACCGAATGTATATTTTATAAATTTTAAAAGTATATAGGATCTGAAAACTATATTAATAATTGATGAATCTTTTAGTTTAAGTTATGTGAATAAAAAAAGGTTTTTAATTCATGGTCTTGGGTGCATAGGAATATTTCAAGCTCAAATGTTTTTAGATAAAAGATTTTATTTTTATCTTATTTCTCTTATATGATAAGAGATGTTATTTTAAAAAATATATATGTTATGATATTATGGTTTTAATACAAATATTTTATGATTCATAAAACTCTATAATTTTCTTGAAAAGAATAAATAGATAAAATTTGTTTTAACCATGATTAAATAGTTTTTCTAAAATATTTGTTGAAATATAAGATAAAGAGCTCCCAGAACATAATAGTGGCATATTTTTAATAATACAATATTATTTTTTTAATATTTTTATAAATGCATATAATATCATATATGATATATATATATATATATATATATAATTTATTTGTTAAATATTCCCCCTAAATAAAATACATTTTATTTCCTATTATAAATGATTTTTTGTATCTTAGAGTGATATTTTGAAGAAACTAAGTTTCTATGATGCTATTAGTAGTATGTTTGAACTTAAATAAGTTCAAATTTTGATAAATAAAATATAATAATATTTTAATCCAAATTTGACCTCACTTTATATCCTAAAAGTTTTTAGGATTTGTTGATAAGGAAAAAATATAAAGAGTTACATTTCATTATGAAAATGATCTTAAAGAAATGTTTAAATGTAAAGTTTCCAAGAAATATAAAGATGATGAACTTATAAAAGGTTATAAGTATACAAAATAGGTTATTAATATCATATCATTTGATGTTATAAAGTGAAGAATTTTGAATACCAATTAGTTAGACATTATGAAGATGATTCCAAAATCTGGACATTATTCAAACAAACCTTGTTTATAGATATTAGTCACTTATAATGTATAGTGGGAGTTTTTATTAGATTATTACATAAATATATGTTGGGAATTTAATATATATGTATGGATTTCAAAAACCCTAAAAATGAAAAACCCATATATCCTCTCTAGTGGTCAATTATATTTAATAATATTAAATAGTAACTTAGGTGTGGTTTTTTTACTATTATTAAAGGAGTCTACGAATATAAAATGAATCATGTTATGAAAAATTAATTCTCCACTATATCATTATTTCACATTAGATTTATATATTTCATGAAGTAAAATGATAATTAACCTCTAAAAATATAACTTTTAGTTATCCATAACAATTATATGGTATAAATATTATAGTTTTTCATGAAATATTAAGGTTAGAATGGGTAATATTTCATATATAGTTGTGTAATATGCTCAAGAGACACAAAGGGAGTTTTTATGAAAGATGACTTAACAAGTATACAAAAAGTAGTTCCAAAAACTATTTCAATAGTGTGTTAGGGGTCATGTTTCATATTGAATCCATGTACTTGAGGTTAGAATATTAAATAGCATAATAACGTTCATACATTGATACCTTTTTTATAAAATCCTTAACGATAATCTAATAAAAGGGTGGTTAGGTATTTTATTGATCATTTCATCGATTGAGTCTTGACCAATATAAGAATTTTCCTCTCATATAATGATTTTGAAGTTCAGGACCTCTATTGTTATAGAATGGGGGAGTGTACGGTCATACAAAGATAAGATGAATAGTATGTGCTTATCTATTTATATGAGTGGAATATGATGTGCCAATCCACTTGGGTGAATGGATTGTGATGTGTTTATCCATATGGTCAGTATGCACTTAGTGAATCAAGAAAGAATAAGTTGGCTATATGGGATTGATATACTCTGTTTCATGTGGTCACTTGATGTCTTGGAAAAAGGGATTGTGTGATTATGTATACTTGAATATGATATAATTGTTTTACATGGGTATGGAGATACATGTGTTTGATATAGGCCATATCAAATCCCTTTGTAGATTGAGTAGAATGAATTCTTTATTAAAGGATAATATTTTCTTACAGTTATAAATTATTGAATTTATAATTATTATTAATTTTTTAATGCCTTATGGGGTCGTACATTGAATTTGGGTGAATAAAGATTAATTTTCCTTAAAACATGTATGTGAAATACTTTATGAGACTCCATAAAAGTGTTTTGGAGAATATCCAAAAAATTGGATTTATTTTCATAACTTGTTACATATGATGTTAAGTTGGGTGAAAATTAATGACATACTTTACAAAAATTTAGAAAACCCCAAAATTATTTTTGGATATGGTTTCAGGATTTGTTATATATATTGTGGCATGAGGTGAAAGTGTGATAACTCTATGAGGCTTTCGTGAAAGTGGAAGATTATTGGACAATTTACCTAAAGACACCACTACTTCATGATTGTTAAAGACTATATTGTGGTATATGGTAGGATATACCATGGTTTGGTGAGTACCACCATGTCATGGTATTATGAAATTTAGTTTAACATATTATTAAATAATGTGTAGCTTGAATTACTCATGATCCAAGCTATCGTACTCAATTATTTCATCATGTGATTATGGATTAAATAGTTTCAATGTACAAAATGGTCATTTAATAATTAAACAGACCTTATGATAATTCAATTTTATGTATCAGTGAGTTGTAATATTCGAACATTTGAGAAACATTTCATTGTTTTAGCAGAATATTTAGAATATAATGGGTATCCTTATAAGTTCTATTTAAAAAGGATTAATTCTTGGGTAGTGGTGTTGATTCAATCATAGAGACTGATCAATACAAAATTATATTTAGTTCTTGATTTATTCAATAATTTAAACAAGGTGTTAGTAGCCCGTGTCTTGAAGGAGGTCTTTCCCATGTGTTATTGGTTTCACATAGCCCATGGATACCATTAGGGGAAGGAACTTATTGACTACTTCTTAGTTTTTATTATCAAGATCATAATGAAGATATTAGATAGATTTGTATCATTATATAAAAGGTATGTTATTATTATTTTATTTTATTTAGGCCAACACAAAAGGAAGATCATATAGATTTATTGGTTTTGGTTGATTTTTCCACTGCAGTTAAATAAGTGTTGTCCCATCAAAAACACTTCACAATTCTACCAATTCTAATTAGGTGGATTCATATTCATAAAATCAAAATATTATCTCAATTTAATCCTCTCTATAATATTACACCCAATAAAATAAGTGGCTCAGGTCACACCAATCCAATGAACTAATCTATCTATTAAAGCACACATAATTAGATTGGTGGTCCAGTTCATACCTGTTTAGTGAATTGGTTCGACTCATTAGATGCACACCTTAGATCTTTCACTGAAAACTAGTATGATCCTATAAATTCTTCTAAAAATAAAGGCACCTCCAAGAACATTACATTGATATAGTGTGTGAAGTTAAAATTTATAGTGGCACATTGTGTGACCATGAATGTGTGCGAGGATGGTGCGGTGAACCACCCCTTACAAGATTTTTTTCATTTTTTATTATTTTAAAATAATGATAATGTGTTTCTATTATACAGATACCCTCACCCTTTCCCACTTTTTATGTGGAATTCTAATTAAAAACTCATTTTCTATTTCCATTTTAAAATATAAACAAATTTTTAAATATTTTAAAAAAATAAATAAAAACACTAATCTTAAATTAGATAAAAAACAACTGGGTGAGTATCATTGATGATCCTACCATGGGGGGATGAATTTCACATCTAAAAACTTCTTCAATTATCATACCCTTAGGGAATTTAAGAAATATATCATCCTTATTGGTCATAACTAAGGAAAAAATATAGTTTTTAAATTTGAAAAAAACATCTAGGATCACAATGAGGTAATAAACTGATTGAATTGATCATTCTAAATAACTACCTCAAGCCTCTTCACTTTTAATCATAATCATATTTAAAATAATGATAATATTTCACATATTAGTATGAAAAAATAAATATCATGTCATGATATCAATAAATCAACACTTGAATCACATCACTTCAAAGAAATTAATATTGTATGTTGTATGAAAATAAAACTCAATTTTACTATGCACATCAACACATTAACCATGTCAATCAATAATAAAATACATAACCAAATAATTAATCCAATAAATCATACCATGTTATTTCACTTAATATTTATGTAACAACATTTTACATTGTATAAAAATGAACACATTATGTTTTTTATGAAAAATTAAATTATAGAACTTTGAGGAAATAATCCTCATATAAATATTTAGCAATAGGTATCATAAAAATTATTTATTTTATATTTTTCATTAATAACCTCTATTAGTTAAATTAATGAATACTTTTATCTAAACTATATCAAATGGAATGACCAAATATCAAAATTTTCATAAGTAAAAATAAATAATTCTCCTTTATCTTATAAATATTTATTTATTTCTTAATAAAATTAGTCATCATAAAAATAACTCATCAATGGTAAGATCACCATTCCATTAAATAAATTCTTTCAAGTTCAAAAAACACCATATCTAATAAATAAACACCTAATATGTTTAGCATAATATCAATCATAATATTCCAAACTATCTTGATATATTAAAAAACTATTTAATGATTGGTTACAATAGTTTATTGTATGAACCAATAATTAACAAAAATTTATTTAACTCAAGATTTTCAACATAATTTTTCTTTGTTTATGGTAATTATTAACATTTTTTCATTAGTGATATCAACATGTAAATCCCTAAAAATAGGAAAACACAAAACTTTTTTTCATTTTTTGGCCATCAATTGTGAGCATCAATTAAAGCATCTCATAATTTTATTTCAATATATAGTTGAAATATTATAAAAATTCCTTATTAAACATAATATTAAGTTTAAGTTTAATTTTTTGTGTATTTACTTGAAGTTTAGTATCATGGACTTAGTTCCTATATAACATTCACTGATACTAAGAATCCAAGAGAAAAAAAAATGATGAAAGGTTTGATGTCACCTAGACCTTGTGATTTCTAGTGTTAAGTCGTGATCAAATCAATGGGTTAAAATGGTGTTCCACATGGCCTCAAGCATGACTCTTCATATTTCAAAGGCTACTGACTAGCAGTGAGGTCCTAGAACAGATAGTGGTGAGACAACACCCTCATATCATAAATACATCAAAAATAACTAAATAGTAAAAAACACAATAGACATCCGAGTGCACAGTATAACTATGACACCCCCCCCTGAGATTGGGTACACTCTCTTTTAATGTTTAAAATATTAATTTGCGAGTCACAATAGTTTTTGAGGTGATCTTGGGTTTAATAAAATTTTCACTGGATTTTAGTAAGGGGTTACACCATGGAGTGTAGAGGTTACAACATAGTAGAGGATGGTTGCGGCATGGCCAATGAGACTATCTCGTAGAGTCTTCATGGTGATATATTGGTACCTATTCCATTTTAGGGGGTTTCATCACCACGGATAGGTTGTTTTGTAGTATCTTTCTTCAGGCAGTTTGGTCATGCAACATGGTGGAACATACTGTGGTGTGGGGGATCAAGGGGTGGATTTACTAGGTTTTTTTAAATCTTACATCCTTTCGGTGAGGTGTGTCAGAATATGGTGTAGCACATCCCCGGATAAATTAGATCTATAGTGTAAACCTCATCATTGATCTCGAACTCAGTTTCGAATAAAGTTCTACAGCGTAGTGGGAGAATCCAACATCATAATGTGTAGGGATATGGTGTGGTCTGATAGGATGCACCATTGTCTTCTATTTTACGATGTGGGTATAAATACCCAAACACCCCTATGAACCAGTTCTTATTCCTTCCTTTTCTATCAAACCTTAGGTATACAAGGGAGTCTTTTAAATTCAATTATACCCCTCTTTAATTAGTTTCAACCCCAGGATTTGGGAGACTGATTCTCGGTGATTCCTCTTCATTATTGAGGTTGGTGTCTCTATAAAATATCCTAATTCATGAATTACTGGATATTCTTGTAGATTCATTTTCAATTTATTTAATTTTTCTATGAAATTTATTGATTTGATATAAATGTGTCCTTGATTACGGATATACATGTTTCTAAAGGGGTTTTTCTTTAAAATTGGATTTTTGTTCGATAAAATGCCTTGAAGGTGGCTCTAATTACCAAAACGGTTTTCAATCATGGTAGAAACGAAGCTTCACAATGAAAATTTTTTATAAAATATTAGCATAGTATACAAATAGTTTTGAAAAAAATATCACATTCAGAACCTTGGATGTGTTGGGTAATGGACATATAAAGCCTTACTATGTGTGACAGCACTAGGGATTATTTTTTTGATATTGAAATATTGTGGAGGGACATGATATCAATATGATTCACATTATGTATGGATTAGGACTTAGTGTTTCCTTGTGTGTCCTAATATTTATTCTCATAGTCTTGATCCAAATTGGCATTCTTTATCATTTATGCTTGGTCTTTTAGATGATGGTATGTTTCTTGGTTGGATTTCTCACTTATTTATCTTATGGTGTATCCATGGATGTTTTTTTTATGTTTACTTTCATTCTTATATGTATACTTATGATATGATTTTTTGAGTTAATATGAAAGGATTTTTAAGAAAACTGAGGGACGTTTAATGAAATGGTTTTATCTTTTAAAAATGATTTATAAACTAGATTTTTTTTAAATCTAGATATAATGTTTTCATTGTCTTATTCTTGGTATATGTTCTTTGGTGAAATCCTATTGGGAATTGATCTCATTCCCTAATTTTTCCTTTGGGTGTTTGTAGATGTGGTTTTTCATGATACTCATAAAGGTAAAGGAATCTTGTAGTTTTTTAGCTTCTCTTTAGGGTTATCACCTTTGATTGGTAGGATGGTTTTGTGCAGATGGATGGTCACATAGAGGTTCGTTATTGGGATGGTCTTGTTATCTTTCATGTTTAACCATTTGGATTAACATTTTATGTCTCTTGATTATGTACTTTTTCTTTCTTTTTATAATCTATTTATTCTTTGAGTTATACATGAGACATGTTTGGGTTGTTTTGGTGTTACTCTCCTTATGGAGGGACTTCTTGGGTGATTTGTCTAGTTGATCTGGGTTGGTTAGTTACAAAAATGGTATGAAAAGGAATACCCAGCCTGAAGTGCTTTTACACTGGCTGGTATTGTTTTAGAGTCTTTGGTATATTGGAGTTAGGACCATCATAATTTGGGTAGTAGGTGTGGGAGTGTACTTGGCCAGCTCACTTCTATGTATAAACCCAAGTTACCATGGGTGGTTAGGGAACTTTTTCCAAGATTGAGGCATGGTTTTTGGGGTTATTTTAATGAACCAGATATGAGTTTTATTTAAATAGAGCTATTCCTTTATTTTATTTTTATTTTTTCATTAATGTTTTAAATTCTTTAAATTAATTCTTATTAATGGAATTAAAACATATTCTTGAGGTTGTTCCTTTGATTTAAAAATATGATCTCTAACTGATTGGTTATTTTCTTTTGTATTAATTAGACAATAGCCCCTATAAGAGTTATTATGAATCCATGTGAGGAAGTTGTGAGAAAAGTTCCTAGGGAAAATCTTCTGATGGTATCCTCTTTAGTGGAAGCTATAATTTTCACTATTAGAACTCTAGGACAAGCCATTGTTTCACACCAGGTACGTGCAGTGGATCATGGATTGAAATTTACTATGAAGAATCCATCCACCATCTCTAGGAACTTGAATATCATCTTGAGAAGATTGAAGGGTTCTTCCATTTTTTGAAAACTTCTAAGGACTCTAAGGTGGGTTTTTTCACATACATGCAAAATAGATCAGGAATGAGATGGTCGGACTCTATCATGCAAGCTAAGTTGCATAGGTAGGTCACCTAGAATTATTTCAAGAAAATATTCAATCAGTTTTTTTACCCTGAGATGTTTTTTGTGGTGAAGACAAGAGAATTTTTGACCCCAAATAACGGAGAGCATACAGTTTTGGAATATTCCACCTATTTTGTTGAGTTGGCTAACCTAGCACCTGAGCTTGTTACAAATGATTACCTAAAGTCTTGGAGGTTTTTGATAGGTTTGAGGGTTGATATTCAGTCACTACTGTTCTCTTAAGCATTATTTCATTTTTGTAATTGGTTATCAAAGTGGATATGTTTGAGGCATACATACCTATAAAAACAGGCTTAGGTGGAGCTTTGGTTAGTGAATTTGTTCTCCAAGGTGAGTATTCTGACCAGAAAAGAAAATCTAAGAGTGCCTGGTTTTCTCTAGAACCATTTTTTAGGGGATTCTTCAATATAAAAACGGTTTTTTTATATCAATTTTGAAGGTCTAGTCATACCAATCCTAATTATATGGTAGCACCAAAAACTTATCACTGTTGTGTAAAATATGTTCATATAAAATGTTTTTGTGCAAGTATTTACCAAAGAATTAAGGCGTGATCCACTTTTACCAAGGTTTCATAGGTTCATTTTAATTTTTCCAAGGTTAGTGGTTCTTATCCTCAGGAAAATTGGAATGTTCGCTCAGCTAAGAGGGCTTAGGGAGGAGCTAAGATTGAACATCTAAATGTTGTGGAGTATGTGATAAAGGAGTCTAGGGTAGGACCTGCTTCTATTAGAGGTTTGGGGTTTATTCCATCCTTTATGGTGTTAAATTTTATTGATATAGGTGAAACTCATTCTACCATATCATCAATGTTAGTTGAAAATTTGGGATTACATTTGGAGCATTTTTCATTCCAGTTGGATCTTTCCACATCATTGGGAAATATGTGTGAACATGGTTTCAAATGTCCCACATGTTGAGTGATGATATTCGACATTGATGTGGTGTCGGATTTCCTAGTTCTTGATATTATCATCTTCTTACTAATTATTAAAATATTTTTTATGATCATTTATAGGGAAAAAATCAAAATTTATTGTCCTTGAGTTCAGTTTCCAACTCTCAATGGATTGATCCATGTCTTTCAGGCTGAGTGAGACACTAGATCTTAGAGGGTGGGGCTAGTTGTTCATTATATTGGAGTGATTTGATGCCAGTTATTAGACATATTCCTTCATTTCATTTACTCTTATTTTAGTAGTCCACTTCCTGCAATGGTGAACGTGCACCCTGAGGTCTTTCCTGGTGATTTCTATAGGTTACCACCATAGAGAGTGGTCAAGTTCACTATTGACCTTCTTTCAATAACGATGCCCATTTATATTCCATCATGTCATATGAAACATGTTGAGTTAATGTAACTTAAGGTTTTTTTATGAATCTTGAGGCTCAGGGATTTATTCATCCTAGAATGTCAAATTATGCTTCACATGTTCTATTTACTAAGAAATCATATGAGATACTTAGAATTTACATTGATTATTGAAAGCTAAATTGTGTTACTATTAAGAACAAATATCCCTTTCCAAAAATTTATGATCTCTTTCATCAATTCATAGGGTCTCACTGGTTTTAAAGGATTAACCTTTGATCGGGGTACCATCAGTTGAGAGTTCGAGAATATGGTATTTCTAATACTATATTTAGGATCTGGTATGGGCATTTCGAGTTTCTAGTTATGTCATTAGGTCTCACTAATTCTCCTTGGTATTTATGGAATTGATGAAACAAATAGTTCATCTGTTTTTTTACTCATTAATATTCATGGTTATAGATGATATTTCAGTGTACTCTAAATCATAATATGAGCATCAGGATCACTTGGATATTATCCTCAGTATCATGAGAGAACATTTCTTGTATAGAATACTTTCGAAGTGTGAATTTGGGATCCGATTAGTGAAGTTTCAAGGGAATGTCATATCTGGGAAGGGAATATATATAGATCATGAAAAGGTACAGGTGGTAATGTCTCATGGGTAGTCTATAAATGTGTAGAGAATTAGAGTTACATGGGTTTATTCATTTACTAGAGGATTTTTTTTCAAGACTTTTCCAAGATTGCATCTCTAATAAAATATTTCACTTGTAAGGGTGTAAAGTTTGAGTTTAATGATAAGTTTCAAAGATCTTTTGAGGAACTAAAGATGCGGATGACTTCATCTCTGGTTTTTATTCTTCTGAAACTGGGTTTGGGATATGACATGTTCTGTGATTCTTTAGTTATGGGATTGGATTGTGTCTTAATGTAGGGGAAGTAGGTAACAGCCTATATCTCTCACCAGTTATCCCTTCATGAGAAGAACTAACCTACCCATGATCTTGAGTTAGTAGTGGTTATACATGCACTAAAAATGTGGCATCACTATCACTTTGGGGTTTGTTTTATAGTATATTCTAATCATAAAAGCCAAAAGTATATTTTCACTCAAAGGGATATGAATGTACGACAAATATATTGGGTTGAGTATCTCCGAACTTTTTATTTTGATATTTATTACACTCCTAGGAAGGGGAACATGGTCGTCGATGCATTAAGAGGTAAATTATTGATTAAATCCTAGAAGGAGTTAGTGGAGGAGTGGTCTCTGATGAATATGTTCACTGATATGATCTTGGGAGTGAAAGTGTATGGTGGGCATTTGTTTTTATCATTAGTAAAGGCTGACTCATCATTTAATGAGTGATTTAAGTTTGAGAAAATTTCAGAAATTAGTTAATAGTGCTTTAGTAAAATCCTAAATATTGGGGAGACCTCTGGAGAGTGGTCTCAGTCTCTTGTTGGTGCCTTATTCTTTCAAGTAAGTCTGGTTGTTCTATTTATCTAAGGTATGAGTTGATGGATAATGGGCATAGGTCTTACTATTTTATACACCATGGGACTACTAAGATTCATCCTGATTCGAAAAATCGATATTGGTGGTTGGGGATGAAGCGGACAATTTCAGATTTCGTTTCACGGTGCTTAACTTGTCCAAGGATTAAGGTAGAGAACCAAAGAAGTGTGGGATTTTTAAAACCATTTCTCATACCATTATAGAAGTGTGATAATATTTTCATGTACATCATCATTTTTTTACCTCAAAATCCTAGTGGGGGAGATGATATTTGGGTGATCGTTGATCAACTTATTAAATAATCTCATTTCCTTCCTATCAACGAGATGATAAAGGTTGGAACGTATCAGGTGCTTATATCTCTGAGATATTGTGATACTTTATGGGGTTCCCTCTAAAAATGATTCTCACAGGGATATGAGGTTTATATCTAGGTTTTGGACTGGTTTTCAAGAAGTTATAGGTTCCCATATTAAATTGGGCATGAAATATTATCAATAGATGGTTGGGAAGACAAAGAGATCTATTTTGATTCTTGAGGATATGATCTGAGTGAATATGTTTAACTTTGGTGGTTCTTGGGAAAATAATTCTCCTCTTCTTGAGTTTTCCTATAACAATATTTATCAGGCTTCGATTATGCTAGCACCCAATGAAGTTTTTTACAAGAGACCATGTATATCTCCTTTTTAGTAGGAAGAGTTGACAGAGTGGTCATTGTTTGGACTGAGTCCTGTTATGGAGATGATGAAAAAGGTTTAGTTGATCTGAAAGAGATTGATCATGACACAGAGTCGTCAAAAATCATTTGTGGACCTCCATCATTGTCCATAAGAGTTTGAGGTTATCATCATGTTTTCACACTATTTCTCCATGGTTGGCTCATCGTTGGTTGGTATAGAAGGGTTAGTTGGAACTGAGGTTTATGGGTCCTGTTAAGATCACAGAGCATCTTAGAAAGGTTTCTTATTAGTTTCAATTTTTGTCTTATTTGACATTCATTCATCACATGTTTCATGTTTCCCCACTGAGTAGATATCAACCAGATCCTTCCCATGTGATTGAATGGAAAGATGTTGATCTTGTAACCGATACTATTGTGGTTGAGTAACAAGTTCAAATTATACATTGTTGAGAAAATTTGTTTCGTAGAAAACTGATTCAAGGAAGCTTTAAGTAAAGAGATACATGATCTTAAAGGGGTTTTTCTTTAAAACGGTATTTTGTTTGATAAAACACCTTGAAATGTGATTTTGATAAAAAAAAATTAATCAAGGGATCGGTAATGATTCACTGTAAAAACATTTTATAAAATGTGCATGGTCATCAATGGTTTTTACTGACATAGAATGTTAGGAACCTTAGGTGTGTTAGGTAGTGGACATATGTATCCATAGTGTGTGTGTCAAAAATATAGAATTATTTTTTTGATATCAACATAATTTGATGGAAATTAGTATCGTTAAGATTCATATTATGCCAATATTTTGGATTAGTGATCCATAACAAGTCCTAGTGGATATTTCCATATCCTAAAGGGAAGGTCATCTTATAGTTCTTCAACTTCTCTTGAGCATCATCACCTTCATTTGGCATGAGGGTTTGGTGGTGATGCATGGTCACATGGAGGCTCATTTTTGGGTTGGTATTATTTTTTTGGGGGGGGGGGGGGGGGGGTTTAGTCATTTGGATTGAAGTTTTATGTCTCATTATTATATACTTTTTCATCAGTTGTATACTCTGTTGCTTCTTTGAGTTATACATTAGATATGTTTGGATTTTTTTGGCTTTACTCTCCTTGTGGTGGACCTTCTTGGGTGAATTGTTGAGTTGACCCTGGTTGGTTTGTTACAATAATTTTAAACACAATGTTAAATCATAAATTATGTTGTAACATAGAACATACAACTCATCACCCACTAGGCAGATCCCTAGTACAAAATATACTGAAGGAAAAAAGTATACATGAGACTCTATGACATCTCTGAGTCTTGAACCAATCTTAGTCTTCATATACCCATCGAGCTACACCAGCCTAAACTACATCATGTCATGTGATCTAACATGAAAAACGAAATATAAGGTATATGAATACACTGAGATGGTCATTCATGGTATATATATAAACTCAATAGGCTCTCACCAAGTAATGTTAATATACACCATCATATGTGTGTGTATGCATAGGAAGGAAATACAACATGTATCAATCAAGTAACCATAGATGTACAAAGATATGTAGGGTCCTTGGGACCAGCTTTGTCACGCTTGAGTTATTGAGATAATTTTACTTTTATTATTTTATTTTTCATTGAGATATTTGGTTGAGTTGCAGGCCGAGCCCAATTGAAATATTTCATCTTTTCTAATAAATAAAGGTGTTGGACTTGTCAGCACCTAATGTACGGGTAGGACACGGTTGAAGCCACATGGATTTGTTAAATCACATTGCACCCTGTTGGTGGAAAGCTAATTAATTAATTAGTAAAATTAAATTATCAATAAATAAATGAAATTAAAAGAGTGATAAAGTGATAATAAAATAAATAAGAAAAATCTAATGAATTTTAATGAATTTTTTTAATTGTAATAATAATATTTTTATTTGAGGATATTATTATTATTATTTTTTTTATTATTAGTGATAAGGATAAAAAAATTATTTGGTTATTATTATTATTATTATTATTATTATCATTATTATAAAAAATTATTTTGATTTCCATTAATTAATTAATTAATTAATTATTATTATTATTATTATTATTAACATTCTATTAATTTATTATTAATTATCATTATCATCATCGTCATCGTCATCGTAATTATTATTATTATTATTATTATTATTATTATTATTATTATTATTATGTTTAAATTTTATTTTATTTTCTTTTCTTTTTTTCTATCATAGTAGAGTTTCTCCCCCAACACTGAACCCATATCCCCCGACCCCCCTCCTTTGTGTTGCGCCCCATCTCCCTCCTCCCTCTCCCACAGTGTGCTTCCCTTACTCCCCTCAGCCAGCCGCCATTGTGCCCTAACTCTATCCACCCTCTCCCATGTTGTGTCGCCTTGCTTCCCTCAGCCTGTCGGGAACCGTTATGATTCCCCCTTCTATCTCCCTATAATGCGACCCCATCTGCAGCACCTCTCAAGGGACTCCCCATGGCTGGAAACCTCCCCTCTCTTGTGCTAACTCACCAGTCATGACCTCCCCTCCTTGAACACTCCTCTCCAGTATCCCCTATGGGTAGAACCCTCTTTTGGTTTGGGGTTTTTGTTTTTTCAGAGGGTTTCGGATCTGATTTTGGGGTTTAACCTTATTTTGGGTTTGATCTTCTTGGTTGGGATTTTTTTCTTCTTCGTGGTACGAATGAGGTGTGGTGTTATTTTGTGTTATTTTCCAGAGGGATATTCATGTGAGGTAGGTGGTTCCAATCTTTAATAATAGTTGAATAATTTATTGTTCTTATATAAAATTTATAAAAGTGTTTTATGATTTATTTTCATAGTGTGAATTAAATTTACAAGGTATTTGACATGTTTATGCATTGAGAATATAATTTATGATGTAAATCAGCTATGTTTTGTATGGTAAAATTAGCATGTTTTTTTTATAAAAATGTTTTATGGGTTTGTTGTTAGGTTTATAACATGTTTTTGTATGGTTATGTTGTGTGTTTAGATTTTAAGTGTCATTTTGATATGAAACTGGGTGTTCTTTGGTGTAAATTTTATGGTTCTAATTTTGAAGTGATTCATAAATTTTTATATTGATTTATTATATTTCATTTGTGGTGTGAAAGTGGTCTGAAAAATTATTAACTGTGTGTTTAATTTTTAAAGTATCTCTATTACGAGAAAATGGGTGTCTTTCACGTGTAAAACTATATTACGTCAATTGGTATTGTTGTGTAAATTGTGGAAATGGTTTATTAAAATTTTTGTCACATAAAAATTTTGTTTTGACATAGCCTTGATGTTTAGTTAATTTTCAAAGTTGGTTTTGGGTGCAACTTTTATGAAATGGAATTGTAGTGTTTATTGAAAAAATGTTTTCTAAATTGTGTTAATTGTTTGTTAAATTATTTAAAAGGTGTGAATTATGTTTGGGAAATATGTCAGTGTGTGTAAGTTTTCAAAAATGTGATTTGGATATGCATGTGGTGGATTTTGTATGTGTAATGCTTTGTTTGGCTTGAGAATTGGGAAAGTGATCTACTATGTGAATGTGAAACATTCTTAAGCACAAGGGGAAACCCTGGGTATCTTGGTGGGTGGACTAGGACTAGTACGCTACATGATATGTGAGTGGTTCAACCCAGTTTTTTCTAGTATCATTGATGCTACAACACTAACTAAATATTTGTGATTATTGGAGACTACTAGGTTATGGTTGTGTTCCCTACTAGTGGCCCATTCATGAGAACATTGATTGTAGTGGTTTCTATTCCATGTTTACACCAAGATACGATTTCCCTATGGTTCCATTCGTACTAGCTACCTTAGGGGATTACCCACAGAGATCTATTATTCATGATATGGTGGCTTCCGTCGGAATATGGAAGACCACTTCATTGTGTGTGTTCTTTATGAATTTTCTCTTCCACTTTAAATTAGTGTTTGTGAAATGGTTTTTTCATTAAGTGATCATTTTTAACTTTTATCATGGAAATTTTTTCCTTAAAAGTTTTTTAAAATCCTGAATTTGAATAAGCATGTCAAATTATCTTGTATACATTATAGAATGGAACCTTTTTATTGGGTGGCATCCTACGGGGCTCTTGTTTCACACCCTACATACACCTTTAAGTGTATATATACCCTTTTCTTTTTGTATCCATTATTGAGTCATCATGATTAGAAATGGTGGTTCGGGTTTTTGAGGGTTTTCACATGCAGGTCGGTGTTGGTAGCTTAGGGATGTGGCTTCTCATGTTGCTTGGAGATTTTTATTATATTTTTAGTCTTCTTTCTTTGTTTTGGTTCCCTTTGGGTTTTGAGTTGAGTTGTAGAATTTAAATGTAATCATAGTTTAAGGGAATGTTTTGTTGTATTTTTCTAATTTTAGTTTATTTGTTTGGTTAGTGGTTGTGATTTTATTATTTTGGGAAAATAATTCCTATGTATTGTTTTTGATATCTGGAAACTTATGCCAACCTATGGGGATCGGGAACGCCCTTTGGGCCTTACTGCAGACCAGTTCTAGCACCGTGTTGGATGGTTGACAAAATGGTATCAAAGGGATGCTCAGCTCACTTGGTTCATGTTCCGTTATGAAGATTCAGGGTAGACCGGAGTTAAGGGTGTCAGAACTCGATGCTCTGGCTATGAGTAAGGTTCATGGCCAACATACCTTGTGACAGGAATTGAGTTACCGGGGGGAAGTTGAGGTTTTTCTGAGTCTTTGTTCCTTGTGGTTAATCATTTTTGGGGGAATTAAAAAGGGAGTAGGATCAATGGTCTCATCTAGATCATAGGGCCTATAAAACCATGTGGATCTGAGGACATTCCCCAGGTACGCTCTCTATGATGGTGAAGTGATTGGTGTATGGATGCCAACCATGTGTTCAAGTCACCCACTGGCACTAACTTCCAATTTTTTTGTCTTATGTCCCTTTGGGTTTTGGGAATAATTTTTAAAGCCACTTTTTGAAAATTTATGAAATTTGTATTTTGAAGTGGGAATGGATTGATTTTCAAAAGGGTGGAAAATACATTTGTTTAGAACTGTTTTGAATGATATTTTAGAAAGGAATATTTTAATGAAATGTTTTAAAATTAGAATGCAAGGTTTGAAAATGAATTATTATTTTGATGATTGTTGATTTTCTAAAATAATTGTGGGATTCAAAATGGGTTCAATTTTGTGACTAGTGGTTTTGAGAAGAGGAGGTGTGGGTTGATTGTTGTTTTAAAAAATTGGAAGAATTTTGTTCTATTTTTTTGAATTTACATGGGAGACCATAGACATGGGGTAAATTTGGAAGATGAGTTAGTACCCAAGTGTCATGAGAGAATTCATGTGTAAGGGTCATGGGGTTCCATTGCTGAATGGGAATTCCACCCTCCCAGCTTTATTTTCGAAATCGTTTTTAAATAAAGGATGGGGTGTTTGATGATCCATAGTTGTGTGGTGTGTCTTTCGGTGTTTTAGGAATATTTTAGTGGGGTTTTCTGAGTTTTGGAAACCTATCTTGATTGGAATATGATCTATGTTTGTGTATCATTGGTAACTTTATTTAAGGTACTTGTTAGTATTCTTCTTTGAGAAGTGTTTCGGGAGGTCTCTGTAGTGGTTTTTCCCATGCGTCGGGTGTTTTCTCATGGTATTCTTGATTAACAGACCAATTTTTTTGGGTATGTAGTTCTTATTCCTAGTTAGTTTACACCACCATCAAGAGATAATACTCTTTTTAGATGTGGCTGCGGTGATACATTGTTGGTTGTCCCTCTAGTTGGTCGAATAAGGATTTTATTTTTGAGTGCTAGTGTCATGTTTATCCCTTTTTTTCTTCTTAGTCAAGTAAATATGATCACAGTAGGAGAGTGGATGCAAGAGGGTGAATCAATTTTTAGTTTCCCTGATTCATTTGATGGTCAAAGGGTAAATTTTTTACTTTGTTAAGTTTGAGATTTTATTTTGAAGCGGTATGGAGTTGTCGGTGTGGGATACTGTTTTAAATGATCCTTGGGTCATTTGTTGGTTTCGTCTAAGGAATTAGTCTTGATAGTTCACTAGTGTGCGCATCTGGACGTAAGAGGTTGTTTTGGTTGTGTATAGAAATCTCATGCCATTTAAAACTCAGTTTAAACTCCCTTTTCATGTAATATTTCTTTCTATAAAAAGGGTTATTTTTGGTAATTATTGGTGGTTTTGTTCTTTTGTTTGGTTGTAAGGGAGAAGGTTGTGGAACATTCCAATGTACTATATCTTGAAAGAAGTTTATTTTCCCTTGATAAATTTCAAATTCCTCTATTTTATAGGAAGGTGTCTTTTACATGTCAATCCTCCCAATATTTCTCGTTCAGAGTAACAAGGGGTGATGTGAATGCACTATCTTAGCTTTCATGATGGTAATGTTCTGTGTCTAAGTAAGTGGATGTCAGGGTGTGTTGTTCTAGATGGTGTTTCCTTGATTTTTGTATGGTTTCCTATGGCACGATAAAAATGTTTTTCTTATGGGGGTTTCTACAGCCTGACTGTGAGATATGAGATGCTTCAGTCATCAGAGCTCTAGTCATAGGTCCCAAAGTGAAGTTGGCGCGTAGTCAGAGAAAACCCGGGCTAGTGAAAGGACTGGGCTTAATTCCTATTCTCATGGTGGAAGATGGAGATATTTTAAACCTTTGGTATCATTAACCTGTTTCAGTTTTTCCATTTTGGTGGAATGTGGTGGTAGGACCTTGTTTCCACATGGGACCTATTTGAGTATAGAGGTTATCCTTGGGTATGTGAAGGATTAGTCTTTCCGCTTATTGAGACACTGATGGTTGTGTCTCATCGGGAGAATTCCTCTAGTTAATATCCCTTACATGGTCTTTTGGGGTAAATCATTCTTAATTTTGTTTTGGGGTCATTTAATTATGGGAAGTGGTTGGTTATTCTTCTACCATGGTTTTGACACTCTGGTAGTTGGGCCCTTCCCTCCCTTCCCCTTAGGGTGGGGGTGTTTGGTCACTATTGGAAAATTTCAAAGTTTTTGTATCTTCTGTCATTTCTAATGGTGATGAGACCCAAGATGGGTCTCGCTCAAATGTATCTGGAATGAATCAGTGTTGGTCTTTTTCATAATGATAGAGACTCCCCCCATGTCAGTCAGTTGGTTCTTCTCACGGGGTTTGGTTGGTTTCTAATGGTGTGGAGTCCATTTGGGCATCCCCATGTCGATTCTTTGGTTTAATTTCTAGAAATGGTTTGGTTCTACTTGTTTTCTTTGGAAAAGGGGTGTGGTTTTCATTTAGCAATGTGTGGCGTTTTTTGGTTTGAGAGATTGGATTATGTGGGTGTCAGAAATTTAATCCTTGGCCAACCAACTGGAGGTATTCTAGCTCTTTGGGGTGGGTGACACTTAGCGGAAAGTTTTTTACTGGTTTCTTGAGGTTTTCAATTATGTTACATTCTATGAGCATGGTTCTTTTTCCATTTTTCACTTGTTTTTTTGTAGGGATCTTCTTTAAACCTTATGGGAATATCGATTTTGTTTGGTCTATGTCTTATTGTAGATTTTTGGGGGTGGAAATATTTATGGTGGGGAGAATTGTCACGCCAAGTCTTTTGAGATAATTTTACTTTTATTATTTTATTTTTAATTTAGATATTATATCGAGCTGCAGGCTGAGCCCATTAATATCTGTCATTTTTTATAATAAATAAAGGTTTTATGCTTGTTAGAACCTAATGTACGGGCAGAACACGGTTGAAGGCACACGATATCTCTAAATCACCTTACACCCTACTGGTGCATAGATAATTAATTAATTAATTAAATGAAATGATCAATAAAGAAATGAAATTAAAAGAGTGATAAAGTGAAAATAAAATAAAATAAGAAAAATTTAATAAAATTTAATGAATTATTTTAACAATAATATTATTATTATTATTTGAGGATATTATTATTATTATCCTTATTAGTGATAAGGATAATAATTTTATTGAGTTATTATTATTATTATTATCATTATTATTATTTTTATTATTATCATTGTTATAAAAAAAATTTGTGATTTACATTAATTATTATTATTATTATTATTATTAACATTTTATAAGTTAGAATTTGTATTATTATTATTATTGTTACTATTATCATCAGCATTATTATTATTATTATATTATTATGATTAATATTATTATTATTATTATATTTTTATCTTATTTTATTTTCATTTCTTTTTTTCATGGTAGGGTTTCTCCCCCAGTTTGGAACCCATCTCCTCCGACCCCCCTCTATTGCGTCGTACCCTAGCTCCCTCCTACCTCTCCCATGGTGGGTCGCCCATTCTCCCCTTGGTCAGCCACCGTCATGCCCCAAATCCCTCCACCCTCTCTCATGTCATGCCACCCTGCTTCCCTCGGCCAACTATGCACCACACTGATTCCCCCTTCTCCCTCCCTATATCGTGACCCCTATCTGCATCACCTCTCTGGAGACTCCACATGGCTAGAAACCTCCCCTCCCATGTGTTACCTCACCAACTACGGCCTCCCCTCCCTGTGCGCTCCTCCTCAGTAGCCCCTTCGGGTAAAACCCTCTTCTAGTTTGGGTTTTTTTAGTGGTTTTGGGGTCTAGTTTTGGGGTTTAACCTTTTGTTTTTGGTTATTATCTTTTTGGTTAGGGCTCCTTTTTTCTTTTTTGTCATGAAAATGAGGATTCAATGTGATTTTGTGCCATTTTCCGAAGGGATCTCCATGTGAAAAAGTTGGTTCCATGCTATAACATTAATTGATGAATTTATTGTGCTTATTTATATTTATAAAAGTGTTCTATGATTTATTTTCCTAGTGATAATTAAATTTCCAATGTATTTGACATGTTTATGCATTTAGAATATAAATTATGATGGAAATCAGCTATTTTTTGTGCGATAAAATTGGCATGTTGTTTTATAGAAATGTTTTATGGGTTGGTTTTTAGTTTCTAAACATGTTTTAGTATGGTGGTGTTGTGCGTTTAGCTTTAAGGTTCCGTTTTGATAAGAAACCGAGTGTGCTTTGGTGTAAAATTTTCGGTTCTAATTGTAAAGTGTTTGATAAATTGTGATATTGATTTATTCAATTTCATGTGTGGTGCAAAACTGGTCTTAAAAAATATTAAGTGTGCATTTGATTTTTAAAGTGGATCTTTTACGGGAAATTGGGTGTTTTTCATGTGAAAACCATATTGCGTCAATTGGTAGTGTTCTGTAAATTTTTCAACTAATTTATTAAAAAGTGTGTCACCTGAAATTGTTTTTTTACATAGAATTGATTTTCAGAAAATTTTTAAAGTGGGTTTTTGGTGCACCTTTTGTGAAATGGAATTTTGGTGTTTATTAAAAAAATTCATTATAAATTGTGTTAATGGTTTGTTAAATTATTTAAAATGTGAGAAGTATGTTTGGGAAATATTTTGGTGTGCATAAGTTTTTAAAAATGGGATTTGGATATGCTTGTGGTGGATTTTGTATGTGTAATGCCCTATTTGGCTTGGGAAATGTGAAAGTTATCTATTATGTGAATGTGAAACTTTATTGAGAATAGTGGGAAACCTTGGGTATCTAGGTGGGTAGAGTCGGACAAGTATGTTAGATGATACGTAAGTGGTTCTTCTTGGTTTTATCTAGCAAGATTGACCCTACAACGCTAACTAAATTTTTTTGATTATTAATGACCACTAGGTTATGGGTGTGTTCCCTACTAGTGTCTCATGCATGAGAACGTAGATCATTGTGGTTCATATTCCATATTTACACTGAGATATGATGTCTCTAGGGTCCCATTTTTGCTAGCTACCTTGGGGGATTACCCACAGTCCTCTACTATTCATGATGTGGGGCCTTCCTTCAGCATACAGAGGACCACTTGAGTGTGTGTGTGTGTGTGTGTGTGTTTTATGAACTTTCTCTTCCACTTTAAATTATTGTTTCTGAAATGTTTTTTCTTCACATCTTCCTTTTTAACTTTTATCTTGGAAATGTTTTCCTTAAAAGTATTTTGAAGGCATGATTTTGAATAATCATGTTAAATTATATCTTATATGTTATGGCATGGAACATTTTTATTTCGTGGCATCCTACTAGGCTCTTGGCTCAGACCCTACATACACCTTTGGGTATATATAGACCCCTTTCTTTGTGTATCCCAGGTTGAGGAATCATGCTTAGATATGGTAGTTTGGGTTGTTGATGATCTTCGCATACAGGTTGTTGTAGGTTTCTTGGGGATGGGAATTTTCTTGTTACTTGGAGATTTCTATTGGAGTTTTAGTTTTCTTTCATTATTGTGGTTCCCTTTTGTTTTTTAGTTGAGTTATAGACTTTAAATCTGGTCATAGTTTGAGGTCATGTTTGGTTGTCTGTTTCTAGTTTTAGTTTATTTATTTTGTTAGTGGTTTTGTGTTTATTGTTTTGTGTAATCATTCCCATGTATTTTTTTGACACACAGGCACTTGTGCCAGCTCGTGGGGATCTGGAATGCCCTATAGGCCATGTCACAAATCGGGTCGGGCACCGGGTCGGATGGCCACCCGGATTAGTTCATGAAAAAATCTAACTTATTTGGACACATTCCAAAGGAAAAAAGTCATATATTGGCCCAACATACTCATCCAAATAATAATCTATCCACATCATCTTTTAAATGATAGTCACACATGACTTTAAGGGAAAAATCATTCTCCACCTCTAAGGAGTAGTCTATGCTCGCATTTCAGGGCGATCACTGGTACCCACTTGTCAACCCAATTTATGGCTCTGGTAAAAGTCACATCATCACATGTCAACCCAATATCCAACTCTAGGGAAATCCATTGTATCACATGCCAACCCAACAGCTGGATTACTGGCAGCCACTACATCATATGTCGATCCAACATCCATCTTTAGGAAAATTCATCACATCATCCACACTCCCCCTCTAATGGAGGGACTATCTTGTGTGACTCAACCTGATCACTCAATTATAGAGATTGATAAAATACATCTGTAACATATAATGTTACAATAAGGTAGTTCATAATCATGTCATGTCAAGCAATCACATAACAAGAAAACATACACAAGTGAATCATATCAAGCATAAGCCTCATGGGCTACAAACACACACCACCAATGAATCATATCAAGCATTGGTCTCATGAGCTACACATACAATTTTTATCAAGAATAGCTCTCATGGTCTATACACACACCCCAAGCATAAATCTCAAACCAATTCACAACCCATCACAAAAATCATCTTCTTAACGCATCCAGACCAATCCTTCAACTAACCTCTCATACTCAGTGCACCACATACCACCCAGCAGGGCATCCACCAGGGTCCTATATCCTTTCTCAGTCTCTACTAAAAAAATTTATCCCGCAACCATCACTATATGGTAACACTATAGCTCTAGTCTCATTCCAGCCCTTGGGCTTAATAGGCAGGCCAACTATAAATCAACCCACTAGGCATCCCAAGCCAATTCCTAAGGAAAGTACAAAAATTATTCTATGGTCCCATAACATTTCTCATCCAAAATAGTCTATGGTAAACTCACAACCTAACTCGGTTTCCATCTCACACCTCTTGAGGGAGACCGCCCAACACTCAGCTATAGAATCTCTCATGTCAGCCTGAATAGCTCTAGTAAACACCTAGACTAATATCAAGATCTATTACCCAAACCAAACTCTCTCTCACATCTTTTGAGGGATATCATTCAACATGTCTCTCAGAGGGATCGCCATTTAGATATAAACATCCCGTCCTAGAGGACTCATCCAACTCTAAGCACATAATGAGCCACTCATGCCTATTCCACTAACCCTATGCAACCATACTAGGATACTCACATCTCCCTCCATGCCCTGAAGCCTCTTAAAGTCTTTATTTGATCCCAAAAGTATCACCACCCTATAGCAGCTAAGTCACTAATCAATACCAATTCACCCTAAGTTCTCAAGAGAAATGATCCTAGATATGGTGGGTCAATGCCACCCCCACTATCTAGTCAAAGGGTATCTTGGTCCTTGGTAAATATACCTAAACCCATGCATCATGAATACACACATTCAAACTCACATATAGACACATGTGGTTTCGTATCATAGGGTTCACCTACCATAATGAAGATACAATCATTTCCAAGCCACCGCAAGCCTCTGCCTATCAATCTTCATCCCAGCTACGCACATCCTCAGCCAAGTCAATGTCACCACTCAAGATATTATCTCAAATCACAAGGCACAATTAATTAATTATAACAATTATAATTAAATAATTAAGTCAATTCAATGTTATACAATCATCAAAAGGCTCACTGTTCACCACCATCGCATCGAGATATCAATCAGTTGCACCTGAAGGGTCTTCAACACATCCATGAAATCAACACATCTAATAGCCCTATCACCCGACATCAAATCAAATGTAAATTTCATCCACTTCCATAATGTATATAAAATAGTTTCATTGGGAAACAAAACTTTATTGGACAAAAAAACTATATTGGACCTTCTTCTAATGATGAGTGATCAATGTCACAGGACATCCTCGATGCATGTTGATCTAAAGACCCTATGCTATTAGGCATCCCCATGAAGATATGATTAAATCATCATTGAATCTCTAATCAGAAAATAGAGCCAACATGAGATAATTTGAAGGATATTACCTGAATTATCCAATGGATCTAACTTAGGATCATCTTGCATTAATGGGGGGAATGGAGGGAAGAGAGAAAGATGGTATTTTCATTTATCTATCTCAATGTTAAGAAATGGAGATAAAAACATGAGGGGGAATGGGAAACAAAAGGATAAAAAGACCCCAACTTAAAATTTTTCTAGTGTTCTTCGTTGGCTAGCCTGTGAGTCACCACCGGCTATCCAATGGCCCTTCAACTAGCTGTCATGGGCTTATCATCTAACTGTTGTACCAAACTAGGCACCTAGGCTATAGTTCATCCCACCAGAAATAAGGTGGTGGATCATAGGCTGGTTGGAGAACCTTGAAGAACCCCTCCCCCCTCAGGCTACTGGATATATGATTGGCTAGCCAAAGGTGGATCACTGGCTAGCTGATGGCTACTCCTACCATCAGACCGCTTTGGTCCTTCTCTGAATATCTCCCAAACACTCTGGGTCATCCCTAAGCTTCAAACCACGTCTAGAAACACAAGTTTAGGATGTCTAAATTTTCAAAACTTCAACCTAAACCATAGTTCTCAAAATTGTTTGTCAAATAAATGGAAAACTTGAAAAATCCTAGGAATTTACAACCCATAATGACGTGGGTCGTTACAAACACCCCACCATAAATCTTCCTGTCCTCAAGAAGCCATGTAAATTCTCAAACCACGTCCCTAGAATTACTAATTCATCAAATCACCGATAATTTTCTATGTTACTTCTTCGAACACCAAAAGTACTTCCATTACATAAATCTAAACAGCAAGGTTCACTATTCACTAGGACCAAAGTCATGCACACCCTATCGACATGAACATAGAGACAATTCTTGTCACACCCATCTCTCCCAATATTACATTGCATCTAGTACCTTCTCTTCCTAAAGCTTTTGGTATTCCCCATTGTAGGATTAACTAACATAGATGCATCTCTAATGGTCCAGTGACCCACCAACCACATTGAAACAACGCATCTAGTGAAATTTTTGTGCAACTGCATTTAATTATCAAACAAAACACCAACTAAAAGATGATATTACTTCTCATTAATAATTCTGAATCGAACCCAACCAGTCTCACCTTCCACATGCTAGGATAAAATACTCCAATATTTCGTAAAATATCTAACAATCTTCACCGCATCCACATCTCGAACAACACTCTCAACAAAAATACACAACATATTGTGTCTATTCATAAAAAAACCATCAGTTAGACCTCCTTTAGGTGACATTACTTGAAAGAACTCAGTTGCACATACTGACATGCAGAATGCTACTTGATCTTGATTCTTCAACTCCCAGAATCCTTCTATGATCATTCAATAAAAGCATCATAATCTAACCCAACACTCAATTTAAAACCACTATTGAGTCACCAACCACTAGATATATCCATAATTATCTCACTCCAAGCACCAACACACCCCTAATCTGACTTAATATCAACTCAGACCAAATCAACTTGGGCATGATGCAGACACAACGACTCACCTGACAACACATATGAATTTAAACTATGGTTTTTATAGAGGGCCCAAGTAACTTTGGATGTACTTCTCTCTAAATCCATGATGCCACCTCAGTCTTTCACTGATCTGTATTTCACTACCTCTACCATCCTTCTCACACAAATATCATTTACCCGCAGTTGATATGATTTATGTAACGCCCCGACCCCAGTTACCCAGAGTCGGTGCATTATTACATAACATTGGCATGATCACAAGAAAGATCAAATCTCGAAAGACCGATTGGTTTAGTATCCTTGGAAACACTAGATATATTCATAAGTTTTACATTACATCATAAAATGAAAAACTACTACAACAACATAATGTTTCCACAATCCACACTATTAACCCCTCATAAAATCCCTGCAGGTCATTCATAACTTACTTCTTCACATCCTGGGAAAAATAAAACATAGAAAAGGGGTGAGCTCAAATGCCCAGTAAGGATAACAATATAGCGGAAACTTTCATAAATAAGAATAAACATTTAAGGAAATGTATAACTAAAACAAAAGCCTTTTAAATATGAACTTTCAACATGGTATGGCATAAATAAAATGAAATAATTCCATTTACTTATTCACATGGATATTCTACTAATCGAATAATCACATGCAAAAATCAATAACCACTTTCATAATGTTGGAATGCATAATGCCAGACTATCATAACCACATAGCCAAGGCCTCGTGCCAAGACTACAAATAAGATTTTGTCAGGCCTTGTGCCAAGACACTAGTTTGTCTCATGAGACCTACCGATGCATCGAGGAGCTATAGCGGGCTCCACCCGTCACATATTAAGTCCAATTCATTCCCATATGAAAAGGTTTAAACATAACATAAACATTCGTATTAAAACTAGCATACGAAATGTCAATACTTTCACCATAAACTATGAATGGTATAAAAATAGCACATCCACAGTCAAACATATCACAAAACCTTCAATACAATATAGAAGTTTTGTATCATAATAAATCAACTTCAAATAATCTTAAAATCCATCAAAGGATGTTGACATAGATGAAATCAAAATTCTTTTCAAAGAAATATCTACTTTTATTTTGAAATAATTTAAGATCCATATAAAATAAAACATTTTCTTTGAAAATATTCTTATAAGCTTGTAAGGGAAGCTTTGAAGATTTTATAATGGCGGAAAATAGCCGCACCCGCCGTATAAGTTAAAAAAAACATTCTTACCTTAATTCTGTCGAAAAGGTTAAAAAGGACCTTGTTTTGAAAACGACAGAAAGATTACTTTATAAACCACTTATAAAAGTCAAAAAGGGTATAAATGACTTTAACTCAAATTCTAGTAAATAGTAATAATGTTTTGAAATACATTTTTAAGAAACATGGATGTGGATGATAAAGAGATCCCAGTAGATTATTACGTATAAACAACCTCGGATAATGAAGAGATTGTGAAATAACCCTTACCTTGTACTTTTCCTTGGTTGGGGTAGGTTAAACTCCTGTATAATGGTGAAATAGTTGTTATTAAATTATACAAGAATCATATATAATAATATGATATCATATATGATCTTTTAACATTGATTTGTTAATAATATCTTAGAATTATCGTCGTTTCGGGAGTTAACTTACTCATTTTATTTTATATGTTTTCTTACATAAGCCATGTTTGTTGTATCTTATTCATATCCAGAATGATATCTAGTCCTTAAACATCATTTTTAAATCATCAAATGATAATTATACTTGAATGGATACGGTGGAGAATGAATCTCATCGCGTTCGTGGAGACGGTAGTCCGTACGTACGCACGAGCGACAATATCATTCTTTTGATATTAAAATAATATATAAATGGATGGTATATCATATATACAGAATCATTAACATGTTATATTTATTATTTACATGAGTTACACATCATTATTATACCCATCCAAATAATATTATATTGAATAACAATTACACCACGACGTGGAGACGGTAGTCCGTACGTACGCACGTATGGTGACATGTTATTCAAAGGGTGGATAGAATACTGAATATGGTTGTACCATATTTATAATAACATCACAGTATATGTGAGATACTGGAGTTATTATTTTAGAATGGTAAGAACAAAGGAAGAAGAAGTGGAAGAAGAAATGAACTTGGAGAAGGGTGGTGAAATCATTACCTCTTCTTCGGGTTCTTCCTTTTGATTTGATCAAAAGGGCTCCTTAGGTTGGCTTTCTGATCAAAATAAGGCCTCTAGGTTGTAGTGAGGGATGTTAGGAGAGTATTTGGGCAGAGTTTCGCCGAACCAAAAGGCTTTTAAGGTGTGAAGAAATGATAAGGAGGAGTGCCCTTTTATAAGAGGGGTGAGGGGCACCTTTGGAAAAGCTAGAAATATTAATTTATAATAAATTCATATTAGGTTTCTAATGGCTCCAAAGCTTATTATTCAAAGGTTAAGGTGGGGATAGGTCTAAAACCACTCAAACAATAGAATTTATACAGGTTTGGGTACTTATATTAACCTTATCTTTAAGTATTAACTCTAAGTTAATTAGTTTCACTTTTACAATGTCTCTTTGTATTTTTATATAATATGGTTAATAAACATACTATATACATCCAAGCGACCCCCAAGTGGTACATTAATGATGAACCTATCATGATATATGTCTCTTGGACGAACCTTAGATTTTTAGGAATTTAATATCAATTAATAATATAATATTTGTTTTAAAAACTCTTTTATGTCAATTTTGACACTATTCAATAGTTGATTTTTGTGAAACTCATAACAGATTGATTACTTCGAAAAAAGTCAATTAAATCAATCCTAATATATCATATTATCCTAGAAAATTAGTTTAATTCATTAAAAGTTTCATATTATATTTTTTTGGGTATTTATAATATCAATTATTTTAATTTTTCACTATTATAGTAATTACTGCATCATCATTGTGTCATAAATAAAATAAATTATTTTATGTCTAAAAATTATAAATAAAATATAATTATGTAGTAAATATTATTATATTTCTAATGAATATTTATAATCTAAAATCAAACATATATAACCCTATGTAACAATTGTTTTTCTAAAAGATATATGCTTGTGTCATTTTTGTATTCATTTTAACTTAATTAAAATAAAGTGTCATTATCACTTACAAGTGGATCCATGGGGTCCCAAAATAGACCCAAAGATTCCCATGGTCTACCATGTATCTACCAATAGGGTTAAGACACGTTTTAGGGTAATTTAGTATTATTATAATATTATTTTTTAACCCTTATTTACCGGATTTACCCTTAACCATGGTAAATAAAATATTTACCGCAGTAATTATTCAAAATGTCTAAAAATAAAAGTTACCTATTTACACAATTTGAACATCCTGATTCCAAATATGGAATCCATTTTCCTAAATTCAAAACACAGAAATGGCAGAAATTAATTTAAAATTAATTCCCGCTGTCAAAACAAAAAGCGTGTTTTTAAGAAATAATAACTATCAAAAGATTGACACTTGTTTATGTTCAGTTTAATTGTAAAATTATGTCCAATGACCAACATTATATTAAATGGTAAAAATATATTCTAAATATACTTTAAAACCACTCAAATTCATAATTTATCACTATTAATTATTTTGATTAAAAAAGTTGTTTTTAATTAAAATTTAGTAATTTTCACTATTCATCAAAATATGAAAGTTATCCGAAATGTACCAAAATTTCACCTTAGGCTAAATTTGATATTCTGAATCCAAAAATGAAGTCCATTTTCAAATATAAAATATATATAATTTCAAAAAGTAGGTGTTACTATTCATAACGACTAGTTTGATTAGTTATGGTGTGTTAGAACTCGGTGTTGCGTACAACACACGCTATCACATTATTCAAAGAGAAGCGTACCGTAGAAGCTTGGGGTGTTACATTCTCCCCTCCGTCAAATAATTGTGTCCTCGCAATTTCTAGGGTATTACTGCATAAAAAGACTCGGGTGGTTCTTCATCATAAGTTCCTCGGGTTCCCACGTTGCCTCTTCCATCTTATGGTTTCTCCACAAAACTTTTACCAGACGTGTCGTCCGGTTTCTCAGTACTTGTTCTCTTGTATCAAGAATCTTGACGGGTTCTTCACAATAAGACAGATCGGGTTCCAGTTCTAATTCCTCATAGGTGAGTACATGCGTTGGGTCAGGCATGTATTTCCTCAATAGAGATACGTGGAACACATCGTGAACTTTGGAGAGACTTGGCGGCATTGCCAATCGGTAAGCTACAACCCCAATTCGTTCTAGAATTTCGAAAGGTCCGATGTACCTGGGACTCAATTTACCTTTCTTACCAAAACGTATGACTCCCTTCCACGGAGATACCTTCAGAAAAACATGATCACCGACTTGAAATTCCAAATCCTTCCTTCGATTATCGGCATAGCTCTTCTGCCTACTTTGAGCTGCTTTGATGTGATTTTGGATTACTTTCACCTTTTCCACCGTTTCCTGCACCAGTTCTGGGCCTACAAGTTTTCTTTCACCAACGTCATCCCAACAGGTTGGTGTACGACATCTCTTTCCATATAACGCTTCATATGGTGCCATCTGAATACTCGAATGGAAGCTATTGTTATAGGAAAATTCTACCAAAGGTAAATATTGATCCCACATACCCTGAAAGTCAAGTGATCAGGATCTCAACATGTCTTCTAAGGTTTGAATAGTCCGTTCTGATTGTCCGTCTGTCTGAGGGTGGTAAGCAGTGCTCAAATGAAGTTCAGTATCCAGGGATTTCTGAAGACTTTTCCAGAATCTTGAAGTAAAACGGGGATCACGATCAGAAACAATCGATAGGGGTACTCCATGAAGTCTCACAACTTCATTAATATATAGTCTTGCTAGACGTTCCAGGGGTAGATCTTCTCTTATAGCAAGAAAATGTGTTGTCTTGGTAAGACGATCAACAATAACCCATATTGCATCGTTCCTTCTAGGAGTCTTTGGTTGCCCCATGACAAAGTCCATCATAACATTGTCCCATTTCCACTCCGGTTTGGGAAGAGGTTGCATGACTCCTCCAGGCTGTTGCCTTCCAGCTTTCACTTGTTGACAAACCATACATCTTGACACAAAATCAGCAATCTCCCTCTTCATGTTGTCCCACCAAAAATGTTCCTTCAAATGTCTATACATTTTGGTGCTCCCAGGGTGTATAGAGAAATTGGAACTATGAGCATCATCTAGCAATTCCCTTTTTAGATCAGGTATATTGGGAACACAAAGTCTCCTCCCGAATTTCAAAATTCCATCTTCATACACAAAGTCTCTCAATCTCCCATCATTCACAGCTTTAATCTTCTTTTGGAATTCTTCATCATCGGTCTGAGAACTCTTAATCCTTTCTAGTAAAGATGGTTTGGCAACCATTTGAAAAAGCATTGATGTTTCACCTTCCCTGGTTATTCCCATGTCCATCTTCACTAGATCCATGAAAATTGGATCCCTTTCAATTCTCATATTGTTCAAAACTCCATGGTCTTTTCTACTCAAAGCATCTGCCACCTTGTTTGCCTTCCCTGGGTGGTAGTGTATCGTACAATCATAATCCTTGAGTAATTCAAGCCATCTCTTTTGCCTCATGTTGAGTTCTTTTTGTGAGAAAATATACTTCAAACTCTTGTGATCAGTATAAATCTCACATTTTTCACCATAGAGGTAGTGCCTCCATATCTTCAAAGAAAAGATCACTGCTGCTAACTCGAGATCATGAGTAGGATAGTTTTGTTCATGAATTTTCAACTGTCGTGATGCATAGGCAATAACTCTATCATTCTGCATAAGGACACAGCCAAGTCCTTTCTTCGATGCATCACTATAAATAACGAACCCATCATTCCCCGATGGTAGAGTTAATATAGGAGCATTGACTAATCTTCTCTTCAGTTCTTCGAAACATTCTTCACACTCTTTTGTCCAAACAAATTTAACCCCTTTACGTGTGAGCTTCGTTAATGGGTTAGCCAATCGGGTAAAATTCTGGACGAAACGTCGATAATAACCTGCCAAACCAATAAAACTACGTACCTCAGTTATACTCGTAGGTGCTGGCCATTCTTGGATTGCCTTGGTCTTAGAAGGATCAACAGAGATTCCATCTTTAGAGACAATATGGCCAAGAAAAGAAATCTCCTGAAGCCAGAATTCACACTTGCTAAAATTCCCATATAATTCATGCCTCCTCAGAGTCTTCAAGATAATGCGCAAGTGATTTTCATGATCTTCGTAGGTTTTGGAGTATACCAAGATATCATCAATAAATACCACCACAAATTCATCGAGATACTCCTTGAAAACTCTATTCATCAGATCCATGAATACAGAGGGTGCATTAGTCAATCCAAACGGCATTACAGTAAACTCGTAATGCCCGTACCTGGTTCGAAATGCTGTCTTCGGAATGTCTTCCTTCTTCACACACAACTGATGGTATCCAGATCGAAGGTCAATCTTTGAAAAGTATTGAGCTCCATGCAGTTGGTCAAATAAATCATCAATACGAGGTAGGGGATACTTGTTCTTTATCGTTATAGCATTGATCTCCCTGTAGTCGATACATAACCTCATAGATCCATCTTTCTTTTTAACAAAAAGAACAGGGGCTCCCCATGGAGAAACACTAGGGCGAATAAATCTCTTATTACTCAATTCCTCTAGTTGTTTCTTTAGTTCGACTAACTCTACAGTGGCCATTCTATAAGGGGTCTTCGATATAGGCCTTGATCCAGGAATCAAATCAATGGAAAACTCAACTTCTCGTTCTGGAGGATGTCCAGGTAAATCTTCCGGAAATACATCTACAAATTCTTTCACAACAGGTACATCCTCTATTTGAACATTCCTTTCCTCACCCGCAGTTATTTCATTCTCTTCCTCCCCAATAATTGAATTTAGTTGAGCTATTGAGGGTGGATCTAAATAAGAATTAGGTGGTGACGATTCTGCCCTAAAAATAAAGTGTTCCTTATCATTATCATCAAGAATCGTAACCTCTTTCTTCTTACAATAAATCTTCGCATCATAGTCCAAAAACCAGTCCATACCGAGGATTATATCAAACTCAATCATAGGTATGACGATGAGATCAGCAGATAAAGAAAATTTATGTGCTCTAATGGGGACTGATTCACAAGACTTTGTTGCAATGATACTTCCCTTAGGAGTTGTAACTGACAACTCCCTTATTAAATCAAATTGGAAATATCTAATTTTCTTATCAAACTGGGAAGATATGAAACAATGCGATGATCCAGAATCAAATAATGCATTTGCTAAACTTGAGGAAACCATTAAATTACCTGCCACCACGTCTTTCGGAGCTTCTACCTCAGCAGTAGTGATAGCATAAGCCTGGCCTTGATCCCTTGGCCTTTTCTGAGGTAAGTTCTCCTGACGCTTAGGACATGAATTTGCATAATGCCCCATCTCCCTGCAATTATAGCACTGAACGTTGGTAGCTTCCTTCTTCCCCTTGCAATCATGAGCTTGGTGGCCTTTTTCACCACACTTGTAATAGACTCCCATTCCCTTCAAGCAAGTACCAGGATGTTTCTTCCCGCATTTACCACAAGATGGATATTCAACCTTTCCCTTCTTCCCCTTATTTCCATTCCCAGATTGATCAGCAGGTCTCTTCTTCTCTTTCTTTACTTTAAAGTCATAAGACTTAGAGAATTCCTTTTTGGTCTTGATAGCACATGAGACAATGTCTTCGTACGATGAAAAGGATTGTGAGACTAATGCTCGACGGAGAAATGGTTTTAACCCATCAAAGAAACGATCAATCTTACTTCTTGGGTTGCGAATATAATCTCCAGCATACCTCGCTAACCTTGTAAAGTTAGCCTCATACTTTGTGACATTCTCATCCTCCTTTTTTCTCAGACTCAGAAATTGTCTTTCCATATCTGCTCGATGGTCGCAAGGAAAGTATTTTTCTAAAAACAGATCTTTGAACTCCCTCCACTCCATATTTGATACTTCATCATCTTCCTTCATGTTTTGAATCAATGACCACCATTGATCAGCATCTCCAGTGAGGCGGTAAACTGCCATGATAACTTTTTCCCTTTCACTGCTCCCCAAAGCCTGAAATATTTTCTCTAGGGAAAATATCCATTGCTCAGCTACTAAGGGATTTGTATTCCCATTGAACGTTGGTGGTTGTTGCCTCATGAATCGATCTAACATTGATCCTCCACGCTGCGGATCAGGGTGCTCCATACGGGTAAGGTTATTATTCATAACCTGAGTAAGTTGTCCCAGTATGGTGATTAGCTGATCAGCACCAGTTGCATCACCAGCCCCACTATAATTATCTTGAGCAGGAGGGCAATCCTTACATGGAGTGCGTGCATGGATACGGTTTCCATTTCTTCCACTAGGCGCCATTTCTAAACAATGGCATAAACTAGATCAGTTTATGAATCAAAATACATAATCCCATACTTATAAAACACTTAACATAAATTGAACTATTTATGGATATAATCCATAATCATAAGAATTTTTTCTTTGAGGATGTATATACTCATAATCCCTTCAAAATGATTTGTAAAGAAAATGAGAGTTATCCTAAGCATATCCCCCAGGAGTGTCGTAACCAAGAGTGCAGCAAGGCTCGTTGTCGTGCACCAGTTCCCGTTCGAGTCTGCTCAAAGCGGTGTTTTCGGGTTTTACCCCTAGGTACATCTGTGCCAGATCCGCCTCTACCTGCTCGTATCCAGACAGGGATGTATTGCTTGGAAAACTCACAAAATCTCTACAATACCAAAATTCTAGGAAGTTCTTCTATACTAATCCTCAAAGTTCATCTTAGGTCTACGTGCTCTAATCAGAGTTTATCTAAATCTAACTTCCAAGGTTTGTACTAAACTTCCTCTGATACCAACTGTAACGCCCCGACCCCAGTTACCCAGAGTCGGTGCATTATTACATAACATTGGCATGATCACAAGAAAGATCAAATCTCGAAAGACCGATTGGTTTAGTAGCCTTGGAAACACTAGATATATTCATAAGTTTTACATTACATCATAAAATGAAAAACTACTACAACAACATAATGTTTCCACAATCCACACTATTAACCCCTCATAAAATCCATTCAGGTCATTCATAACTTACTTCTTCACATCCTGGGAAAAATAAAACATAGAAAAGGGGTGAGCTCAAATGCCCAGTAAGGATAACAATATAGCGGAAACTTTCATAAATAAGAATAAACATTTAAGGCAATGTATAACTAAAACAAAAGCCTTTTAAATATGAACTTTCAACATGGTATGGCATAAATAAAATGAAATAATGCCATTTACTTATTCACATGGATATTCTACTAATCGAATAATCACATGCAAAAATCAATAACCACTTTCATAATGTTGGAATGCATAATGCCAGACTATCATAACCACATAGCCAAGGCCTCGTGCCAAGACTACAAATAAGATTTTGTCAAGGCCTTGTTCCAAGACACTAGTTTGTCTCATGAGACCTACCGATGCATCGAGGAGCTATAGCGGGCTCCACCCGTCGCATATTAAGTCCAATGCATTCCCATATGAAAAGGTTTAAACATAACACAAACATTCGTATTAAAACTAGCATACAAAATGTCAATACTTTCACCATAAACTATGAATGGTATAAAAATAGCACATCCACAGTCAAACATATCACAAAACCTTCAATACAATATAGAAGTTTTGTATCATAATAAATCAACTTCAAATAATCTTAAAATCCATCAAAGGATGTTGACATAGATGAAATCAAAATTCTTTTCAAAGAAATATCTACTTTTATTTTGAAATAATTTAAGATCCATATAAAATAAAACATTTTCTTTGAAAATATTCTTATAAGATTGTAAGGGAAGCTTTGAAGATTTTGTAACGGCGGAAAATAGCCGCACCCTCCGTATAAGTTAAAAAAAACATTCTTACCTTAATTCTGTCGAAAAGGTTAAAAAGGACCTTGTTTTGAAAACGACAAGAAGATTCCTTTATAAACCACTTATAAAAGTCAAAAAGGGTATAAATGACTTTAACTCAAATTCTAGTAAATAGTAATAATGTTTTGAAATACATTTTTAAGAAACATGGATGTGGATGATAAAGAGATCCCAGTAGATTATTACGTATAAACAACCTCGGATAATGAAGAGATTGTGAAATAACCATTACCTTGTACTTTTCCTTGGTTGGGGTAGGTTAACCTCCTGTATAATGGTGAAATAGTTGTTATTAAATTATACAATAATCATATATAATAATATGATATCATATATGATCTTTTAACATTGATTTGTTAATAATATCTTAGAATTATCGTCGTTTCGGGAGTTAACTTACTCATTTTCTTTTATATGTTTTGTTACATAAGCCATGGTTGTTGTATCTTATTCATATCCAGAATGATATCTAGTCCTTAAAAATCATTTTTAAATCATCAAATGATAATTATACTTGAATGGATACGGTGGAGAATGAATCTCATCGCGTTCATGGAGACGGTAGTCCGTACGTACGCACGAGCGACAATATCATTCTTTTGATATTAAAATAATATATAAATGGATGGTATATCATATATACAGAATCATTAACATGTTATATTTATTATTTACATGAGTTACACATCATTATTATACCCATCCAAATAATATTATATTGAATAACAATTACACCACGACGTGGAGACGGTAGTCCGTACGTACGCACGTATGGTGACATGTTATTCAAAAGGTGGATAGAATACTGAATATGGTTGTACCATATTTATAATAACATCACAGTATATGTGAGATACTGGAGTTATTATTTTAGAATGGTAAGAACAAAGGAAGAAGAAGTGGAAGAAGAAATGAACTTGGAGAAGGGTGGTGAAATCATTACCTCTTCTTCGGGTTCTTCCTTTTGATTTGATCAAAAGGGCTCCTTAGGTTGGCTTTCGGATCAAACTAAGGCCTATATGTTGTAGTGAGGGATGTTAGGAGAGTATTTGGGCAGAGTTTGGCCGAACCAAAAGGCTTTGAAGGTGTGAAGAAATGAGAAGGAGGAGTGCCCTTTTATAAGAGGGGTGAGGGGCACCTTTGGAAAAGCTAGAAATATTAATTTATAATAAATTCATATTCGGTTTATAATGGCTCCAAAGCTTATTATTCATAGGTTAAGGTGGGGATAGGTCGAAAACCACTCAAACAATAGAATTTAGACAGGTTTGGGTACTTATATTAACCTTATCTTTAAGTATTAACTCTAAGTTAATTAGTTTCACTTTTACAATGTCTCTTTGTATTTTTATATAATATGGTTAATAAACTTACTATATACATCCAAGCGACCCCCAAGTGGTACATTAATGATGAACCTATCATGATATAAGTCTCTTGGCCGAACCTTATATTTTTAGGAATTTAATATCAATTAATAATATAATATTTGTTTTAAAAACTCTTTTATGTCAATTTTGACACTATTCAATAGTTGATTTTTTTGAAACTCATAAAAGATTGATTACTTCAAAAAAAGTCAATTAAATCAATCCTAATATATCATATTATCCTAGAAAATTAGTTTAATTCATTAAAAGTTTCATATTATATTTTTTTGGGTATTTATAATATCAATTATTTTAATTTTTCACTATTATAGTAATTACTGCATCATCATTGTGTCATAAATAAAATAAATTATTTAATGTATAAAAATTATAAATAAAATATAATTATGTAGGAAATCGTTTTATCTTTCTAATGAATATTTATAATCTAAAATCCAACATATATAACCCTATGTAACAATTGTTTTTCTAAAAGATATATGCTTGTGTCATTTTTGTATTCATTTTAACTTAATTAAAATAAAGTGTCATTATCACTTACAAGTGGATCCATGGGGTCCCAAAATAGACCCAAAGATTCCCATGGTCGACCATGTATCTACTAATAGGGTTAAGACACGTTTTAGGGTAAATTATTATTATTATAATATTATTTTTTAACCCTTATTTACCGGATTTACCCTTAACCATGGTAAATAAAATATTTACCGCAGTAATTATTCAAAATTTCTAAAAATAAAAGTTACCTATTTACACAATTTGAACACCCTGATTCCAAATATGGAATCCATTTTCCTAAATTCAAAACACATAAGTGGCAGAAATTAATTTAAAATTAATTCCCGCTGTCAAAACAAAAAGCGTGTTTTTAAGAAATAATAACTATCAAAAGATTGACACTTGTTTATGTTCGGTTTAATTGTAAAATTATGTCCAATGACCAACATTATATTAAATGGTAAAAATATATTCTAAATATACTTTAAAACCACTCAAATTCATAATTTATCACTAATAATTATTTTGATTAAAAAAGTTGTTTTTAATTAAAATTTAGTAATTTTCACTATTCATCAAAATATGAAAGTTATCCGAAATGTACCAAAATTTCACCTTAGGCTAAATTCGATATTCTGAATCCAAAAATGAAGTCCATTTTCAAATATAAAATATATATAATTTCAAAAATTAGGTGTTACTATTCATAACGGCTAGTTTGATTAGTTATGGTGTGTTAGAACTCGGTGTTGCGTACAACACACGCTATCACATTATTCAAAGAGAAGCGTACCATAGAAGATTGGGGTGTTACAATTTACCCCACCATTGGAGTATCATTATCATTTTCATTAAAATAAAACACTAAACTCCACGACTTACTCTTCACCCGACACTGCATAAAGTGATCAGGCATAGTCGTCCCGCTCATAACAAAGCACCAACATCAACATTCATTATTACTCGTTCTTGACTTACCTGAAACACAATTCTCAACATTTCCAAGAATCATCTAGTACATGGGTCACACCCTCAAATTGACCAATGGTGTGCTACTCTCCATATCGAATTTCTTACATGGATCCATGAGCATTATCCCTAAAGAGGTCCCAAAACCGCCCTCTAGATGCTTTTCCTAAGCTAATATCACCCAAACATTTCAACTATTCCCCTTTGTTAAGGTTCAACCAGGATTGGTCGTTCCACCACACCCAATCTTCTACTAATGTGGCCTCTTACAATGGAATTTTTAATTCTCACCGATAAACCCAATGCCATCACTTTTGTGCATGTTTCATGAAAGCAGCAGTGACCTCACTTCGAGAGTGATCCCAAAATGAAACCACCACAACACCACTATCATATTTCTTCTCAAGTTCAACCATAATCAAAAAATTATTAATGATTTATACGAGGTCTGACTATCAATTTACAGTACATCTGGGCATCAAGCATGACCAGCGTGCACCTACACTCACACAATAAGACTTTTCCCAAAGTTCCTTACAACATCATATCCCTTCCACCCAAGGAAAATTGGATAATAGGTAACCCATATGTCCTATGATCTAACATTAAAATAAAACTTAATGTCTACAAACGCACTGAGATGCCCATGTAGGGTGTGAGCATAAACTCAACAGAGTCTCTCCATGTGCTGCTAATATACATCGTCATATATGAGTGTATGCACAGGAAGGAAATATAGTAATTATCAATCAACCATGCATGTACACACATATGTTGGGTCCTTTGGATCAGCACTACCTGCTTTGGCCCTATGATATAAGAAAAAGTCATACGTTATCCCGAAGTACTTGGCCAACTGATCATCTATCCACATCCACATTGAAGGGATAGTCACACCCACTATTAAGGGGAAATCATGATCCACCTTTAAGGAGTATTTTGTGCACAAATTTAATGGAAATTAGTGGTACCCACATGTCGACCCAAATTTATAGCTCTAGAGAAATCCACCTTATCACATGTCGACCCAACATCTGGCTCCAAGTTAAGTAATTGCATCACATATTGACCTATCATTTGATTCGGGTGAATCCATTGCATAACATGTTAGCCCAATATCCGATTTTGGGGAAAGACGTCACATTTTCTAAAACCACACCCACTCTAAGGGAGCGACTAACCAGTATGGATCAACCTAGTCACTCAATTATAGAGACATATAAATTATACATGTAACGCATAATACTAAAATAAGTCTGTTTATAATCATGTAATGTCGAACAAGGATCACATAACCAACACACATCCACATGTGATTCATTTCAAGCATAGGCCTTAAGGGTTACACATGTACACATGTGAATCATATCAATTATAGGTCTAATGGGATACCCATGCACACTGCATGTGATTCATATCAAGCCTGGGTCTCATGAGATATACATGAACCCCAAGCATGAATCAAAAACAATGTCGCATCCCATCACACAGTTCACCATCTCAATGTATCTAGGCCTAGTCTCCAATGAATCTCTCATACTTAGTGCATCACATACCACCCAATAAGGAATCTAAAATGGTCCTCTAGCCTTTTTCGATCTCTTCTAACCAAAGCCAGCATGCAACCATCGTCTTACGATAACACTACCGCTCATAGGATCGCCCCAAATCTTGTATCCAATAGTCAAGTCAACTCTACATCAACCAAATTTTCATCCAGATGTAATTACTATGTCAAATCCTCAATTTACGTTGTGGTCTCATCACATGTTGTGTCCTAGAGAATCTAAGGAAAACCCACAACCTAGCTCAATTTTTGTCTCAAATATCCTAAGGGAGACCACCAAATGATCAATTGTGGAATCTCTTTTACCAACCCCAAAAGTCCTAGGAAACATATAGACTAATCCTAAGATATTCAACTCAAGTCAATTCCTCTCTCACATCTCCTGAGGGTGACTGTTTAACCCATCACTTAGAGGGATCGCCTTTTGGATATAAATGTCCGGTCCCAAAGGAACCATACCACTCTAAGAACACCACAACCATCTCACACATACACCACTAACTCTAGGCACCCACCCTAGTCTACCCACATCCCACTACATGCCCCAAGACCACCTAACATCTCTTTTCGGTCACGACAGTATCATCACCCCATAGAAACCTAGTCACTGGCCAATACTAATTCACCCTAAGTGCTCCAGATCACCCATCTTAGGTTCAGTGGCTTAATTCCACCCTCGTTGTCTAGTATAAGGGAATCTATGTCCTTGGTAACTATATTTGAACCCATAAAAAATGAACACACACATAGACACATATATGGTTTTGTATCATAGGGTCCAACCACCTCAAAGAAGATACCTTCATCGCCAAACCCGTGCAGTCCTACACCTAAATTTATCAAGATTAATCTAAGCTACACACACCTCACCCATGTTTCTCTCTCCACCCAAGATCTTATCTCGCACCACAAGAAAAAGTTAATTAATTTTTACAATTATAATTAATTAATAAATTATGTAAAAAATGATACCATCATTGGAAGGCTCATAGTTCACTATCATCGCATCTAAGATATCGATCAATCACACTCAAATGGTCTTAGACAAATCCACAACATCAAACGAGTTAATAACCCAAACATGTGACTTCCAGTCAATTTTAAATTTCATCCAATTACATTATGGGTCAAGAATAGGTTTGTCGGACAACATACCTTCATCGAATCTGCTTCTAGCGATAAGCAATCAACGCCACGAGATATCCTTAACACATATCGATCCAACGCCCCTATACTCTTAGATAATATCACCAAAATCCAGTTAAATTGTCATCAAATATATAATTGGAAAGTATATATGAGGTGAGAGGATATCAAAGAAGATGTCAATAACATAGATAATTTAAAGGATCTTTCCCAGATTTTCCAACAGATCACACCTAGGATCATTATGCTACAAAGGGAACCCAGAGAAGGGGGAGGAAGATTTCTTGGTCATTTATTCATCCCAAAGTGGAGAAAGGGGGATTAAACTCTTCTTGGGTCCAAAAAGAACAAAAATATTCCCACTTAAATGCCACGCAGCATGCCACACCGACTAGCTAGTCAGGGTTCACTAGCTGGCTGATGAGCCTATCTGGGCACCAAGGCTATTGCTAGTCCCATCAGCTAGCTGATGGTGGGTCACGGTGTGACTGCAAGCCACATAGAATCCCCCAAAATTCTAGATAGCCTACCATATATCTAGTGGTGGATCATTGACTAACATGTGGTTTCTGCAACCATCGAACTGCTCTAGTCTATCTCTGACTTTCTCTTGAACACCTAAGTTCATCCCTGAGCTTCAAACCACATTTAAAAATATGATTTCAATATTTATTATCCTTTAGAATTTCAACCCGAATCTCAGTCCTCAAAATGAAATTTCCACTAAATATTAGATCTCAAAATTCTATGAGAATTTTAAAACCATAAAGATTTTGGTCATTACATATAGTATACTAACATTCATGATTGACCAGTTGACACATTCAAATCAAACGCTTTCAATGAAGGATAGATAAAACCCACAAATTTCTCATTTAATATTCATGACAAGAAAAACAATGAAAAAATCTAATACAGATTAAGAGTAAAAAATTTTGTGTTATTGTAGTTGTGCTACCATGAATAGCTTGGGAATAAAGGAAACAAACCACACACACCTAGTGAACCTAAATTGGGCCAAGTCACACCCCTTTCCATTATGATATCCCCCCCATACAACTTGAAGCCCATAAATAAAAATGATAATTTATATTACTTAGGAAAGAAAAAAATTAAATGAAAATACATACACATTAGGGGAGAGTTGAATGCATGAACACATATATGTAATTCAAGGGAACAGACAGTAATCCATAATCTCATTGATAATAATATCATTTTAATTATCTAAGGGTGAGATCATTTAAACACAACTCGGGATAAAAAATATCACCAACCAAGAAGAGTTATATCATTTAGATTACCTCACTGATGCTAGTGGAAATCCATCACCAAGAATTGAAAGAACCCATCCCCCAAGAAATGTCATTGAAGATCATCACCATAAATGAAGAACCATAACCTCAGTACCTGTATGAGAGAAATGATACAAGAAAATTTTCCAATGGATCACCACAAATGAAGAAAAAAAGATATCCTAATATGATTAAAACATGCATTAATACAAAGACCCAAATGATGTTGCATAGTGCCACCGAGGAGATCACATCATCTAGATTCCATCAGACCATCCCCAAAATTGAAAAAACTACCCAACACTAAAAATATCCATTGTACAAAGTAAACCATTAAAGAAGCCTCCAAGAATCTTTCAATGTGCAACTTCCACCAGAAAAGGCACCTCAGCTAACCCTATCTAGAAGATTCCTTAAAAGAAAACTAGGAAAATATATATGAAGAACATATGTAAGATAAAAAGAGGATACCCTAGGATAAGATAAGAAAAAGGGGGAATTACTAAATACTAAAGGAAATATAACCACTAATTAGAACCCAACCCCACTAAAAGAACCCATGACCATCGTAAAGTGAACAAAATCTAGAAACAAATAGATTGAAATTCACTTATAAGAATAACCATAAAAATGTATAAAGAGCCACCACCATTGATGGAGAGAACAAATTGCATGATGAAAAACCCACCAAAGAGAACCAAGTCATAACTGTTTCTATCAACCAACAACTTCAAAACACCACTATTAAGATGCATCCTTAGCTAAATACCATCATATCTTTCCAGTGAACAAAACATCTCAAGGGAAAGGGAGACTGGTTGATGTTGCTCTAGGCTGTAATACCTTCCACCAAGACTAGGAGACATCATTGAAGTTGATATCTAGGTCAATCTGAGATGGAAACACTGCTCAGGGTTGGGATCCACTCAACCTCATTCACTGGGAAAGAATAAATAATGGAGGTTGAGATCTAACAAGAAAACATCAGAAAGCGGAGGAATAAGTAACATAGTTTAATAAAATTGAGATGTTATGGGTGAGTAATGGCTGGATAAAACCAATAAAATAGTGGAAACATTGTCTAAAGCATTGGGGGTGGGAACCATGATGAGGCCACTAAGAACCCCTATAATCAAAGGAAAAAAGATAAGTATGAGAAGAATGTTGAAGTTCAAAGGGAAGGGGGAGTCTCTGTTGAAGGAACCAAACATCGAGCTCCCCCCTCTAAGATGCCACTCTAAGGGAAACCTAGATGTGGGATAGAGATATGGATCATCGAGAGATTGAAATATTGAGAGAGAGTGAGATCAATCATCACACTACCTCATTTAGGTGACCCCCCCCCCCCTCCCACACACTCAAGAGGAACCTAATTTGTTTAGGCTACCACCATCTTCAAATGGATAGTTTTAACCATTTCAAACTGTGCCGAAGGTACACAATGCAAACTTTAAAATGTTTTAAATATACAAACCAAGTAATATAAGGTTGAAATGGTACACTAACAAATTTATTTTCTATATTGGTGCACAATACTCAGTTATTATACCACCACAGTTCCCCCACCATAGTTAGGGAAACAATGGACTTTTTATAGTGTCACAGCACTAATACTACTACAGTTCCCCCCACTACTATAGCTTCATAGGTACTCAATGAAATGTCACTACCAAAAATAAAATAATGATATTTATAATATATATCCCTATATCTATATATATTCATGAATTCATGCATACATACGTCTTTTTTCTTATTTCTTAAGGGAGTGATCTAGAATCTTTACATTTCTAGGGATAACTCAAATGCTTTTAAACAGGTGGATTGAAGTCTTTACATTTGTGTAATGTCCTGAAAGCCTTCCATTTGAGGAGTGATTTAAAGGACTTACATCTTTAGGGGTGACCCAAAGGCCTTATTTTTTTTTAGGGTCTAGAGAAATTATATTTTCAAGATAGCAACTAAAATACTTGATTTAGTGATCCACTATAGTACTTGTTATAGAAATCCAAAATTTAATTATATCACGATTCAAATCATAAGCTCTAAGGGTGTCAATGCTCATCCTAATAGAAGATTTTAGGTGGAATTTATTACATACACACAGATATATATATATATAAATAACACAAATTAACCTCCTCACCAAAATCCATTTTATATACAAACTCATTGGTTTCCTAGTCTATATCATCTCTATTAGGGATGTGCTGGGTTAAATAAATCGACCAAAACAAGTAAATAAAACTAAATTTAACCATTAAAATTCAATTTAAATCAATTATTCAATTGAAACTAGTTGATTAATATTGTATAACTAATTTTTATTTTGGTTCAGTTCTGTTTTGGTATACTTAACCTTTTTTAACCAAAAATTAAAAATTAAATGACATATATAAATCATTGTTGAAACTAGAAGTACTGATTATTTTTCTCCTATAAAATTTTAATATAACATAAATTTTTATTATTTTTTCATTATATTAGAATGTGATGAACATATGCGATACTTAAGTGAATATAAGTCATCAAACTAAATCGAAAGTTGGCTCCAATTTATTAAATCCCTTTAAACCTTTTCAATGTTTTTAACTTGTTTTTATATAAAAATATTTACTTATTTTCCATAATGTATTGACTATTTTTAAGAATAATTTTCTCGTTATTATTTAGGTAATAACCCCATTTTTTAATGATAATAAAACCCTATTTTATTTGAAATTTGTGATTATTTTTATATGGAAATTAAATTTCTTCAATAAAAACTTTTATAAATTATTTAAAGGTTTTACGTAAGGTTAAAATCCTATCTAATATAACTATTATGATTTTTCCATTAAAATATTTAGAATATTTAAATGAATCTGTTTGGATTTAGGTGTGGAATCAATGTGAGATTCTAGGGTTCATAGATCCTTAGTATTGATATAATAAAAAGTATTAAATATATTATATCATGTGCATATAGTTTTTTAGAAATAATGGAATATCTCCCTAACGGTGTCTCATATGGGAAATATAAGAACTCCATTAGACTCGGAAAACGGGTTTTACCCTAGGCACGATATAATGTGTCAGGTGTTTGGCTAAATCACATATAGGGGTATTTTATTTACCCTTTCCCTTTTTTATTTTCTTTTTATTTTTATTTTATTCCTTTATATTCCACACTTCTACAAACCCACCATCCCTTAACATGGTTGAATCCAAAAAACAACAAATCAACCTATCTACACCCAATAAAAATGGAAATTATTTAATGGGGTGTAATTAAGGTCTCCACATTCATGTTTTGGTTGAATCATGGATTAAAATAGTAGATTATTTTTTGATTTTGGAAACCCTATATGCGGCTTAGGTTTCTAAATGGTTGAACCATTTGTCTACTAGGGTTGATGATCTTGATGAGTTTGAGAGAACCTAGAACCCCTTTGTGCATGATTAGAAAGACTCTAACAATCGGATTTCGGTTTGTTTACTTGATTCCAGGTGCATGACATCCTTTTTCTTCTTCCTTGCACACGGCATCCATGTGTTTACCAAGTTGGTTTTATTTTATTTATTTATTTATCTATTTATTTTATTCCCTTTTCCCTTCTTCTAATATTCTGTAAAATTGGTTGAATTTAAAAATAAGATGATAAAACCTAAAATTATCAAGGTATAATTCCATAAAAATTATAAATGGTCATTCTATTATAATTTATCAAAAGATTATTGTGTGAAATTATCAAAGGTGATTATAATGAATTATAAAATTATAATTTCATCAAATTATCCAAATAAAATTATAAAAGTATAATTACAAGAATTATCAGAATATAATTATCAAGAATTATTAAAGGATGATTGCACAGAATTATCAAAGGATAAATTATTAAAATTATCAAAAGAAAATTATGCACTGTTACCCAAGATAATTATTCATAATTATCAAAGGATAATTGAAAAAAAACTATCAAAAGATAATTATGTGATGTTACCAAATGATAATTATCAATAATTATCAAAATATAATTGCATTGAATTATCAAACAATAATTTATAAAAAATTATCATAATATAGTTATGATAGGATAATTTATTATGAAAGGATAGTTATAAAAATTATCAAGGATAATTTTATCAAATAATAATTATGAAGGGATACTATGTATGATCTCAGAAAAATCTTGAGGGATATTTATATCATCACATGCAGTTTTATAATTATTATTGAGAATATTGAAAACATGTGTTTTGATTGAAATAAGAATTTGGAAATTATCTACAGGAGAGAAAGTATCATCACATCTAATAATTTATTTTTTAGAAATAAAATAGTTGGTTTTGGTTATAGTAACATGTAAAGAACCTTGAGTGTTAATGTGTTAACAACTATGACAATAGGTCCCATGAAGAGGTTCTCTTATCTAATGAGGTTTCCACTCGAGCTTTCAAACCACACATGGTGGTTTATCATTTACATTGACGAATAATTATTTTGAGTTAGGAAGTTTATTACCATGATAAGTCTATGATTATTATTGATACCATGATATAATGAGGTTTGTTGATACGATTAGACTATGTGAGTTAGATCACACGTGTGCATGTTTGAATTTCTTCACACTCCTAATATGTTACGTGTGCCTTGATATGATACCATTGTTGCCTTGTGAATTTTTTTGGTATATTCCATGTTGTTGTTATATTTTGCATAGAACCAAAGTGATATGTGGACCCATCATGGATTGATATCACTAGAGGGAGATCATGTTTAAATGCTACATGTGATATGATGACAGGACGGATACAGACAACGAGGCATGATTGCCTTATGTGGCTTGACCTGGGGACATGATGATCTTGTGTGATTGAACACATGCGGTAGCAGTGGGGCATGATGGTCTATGTAGCATAACCGTGTGGTATGATGATCTTGTGTGATTAGACCCATGTGGTAATAGTGGGCCCTGATGATCTACGTGGCATGACCTATGAGTTAATGATGTGGTATGATGACCTCGTGTGGCCTGACCTGGAGGGCTAAGGCTTGCACATCAATTGAGAAACTTGAGGTTAGATCCTTTGTTTGTAATGTACCCATGATGGTTTTTATATTTTCTAATAAGGGGTCAAAGTAGGTATAATTGGGGTTTTTGGTAGCTTGGTTAGCACATTTATTGTACATTTATAATTAAAATTATATATATATATAATTTAAATAATTATAAAATCACAATAAATATATTTATTATATTTACAATTATGTATACTTTTATATTATTAAATCAATAAATATATAATTATATAAATATATATAAATATATAAATATATATAATTATATAAATATACATATAATTATATTCAAATATTTATAAATATATTTATTTATAATTATAATTATTAATATATATGTATATAATTATAAAATTATAATAAATATATCTATTATATTTATAATTATATATATTTATATATTATTAAATATATTTATATTTATTTATATTTATATTAATAGATATAATTATATATATAATAATATATAAATATATGAATATATTTATAATTGTATAAAAATACTTTTTAAATATATTTTATTTAAAGGTTAGAGCTCAAGAGCCCCTTTATTAAATAAAAGAAAGAAACATTGGGGGAACAAACAACATCTAATGTACCCAAACAAAACATTAAAAACAAAGGTCGGTAGATTTCAAGATTCCTTAGATCTGGTTCTCATGCTATAGTGAGAAACCTGTCCACCCCAACTATTGTGATTTCTAATACTTCTCCGCATTTTGACCTGCATCCATAACCCACCTCCATCATCGGATATTCCATCATCACTAGCAGTTGTCATCTCTTTTGCATTAGTCACATGATCACTGAGATGTCCATCTTCTTTCACTACTTCAAAAGGAAATAACATAAAAAGTATTAAAAGTATTTACCTTTTCATACCATTTTTTATAGACTAAACAAAAATTGTGTTTGTTGAAGAAGTTACAGAACCCTTCCTAACAAAAACTGCAAGACTTCTAACTCATGTGCATGAAGGAGTAACAAAAACATGGACTTCCCTACATTTAGTAGATTCAAATCACAGACCAGTCTTGTGTTCAAAATTTAAGACACCAAGAAATTTCAATTTACTATAGAAAATATCTACCATTATCCCTCTAAGATCCATGTCATATTCTGAATCTTCCATAGCATATATCCCTAAGATCAAATAAATGTCAACAACATCAGAAGAACCTTTCTTTCCATGCGATGGTTCCAAAATTAACCAAGGTTCCTAATGAACAATTAGAATACTATAGACAATAGTTGAGGTCTTCTTAACACTATCCATACCACTTAAGAAAACATTAGTGCAAGGTGTGTCTAACCATAGAGTAATCCACTGGAAAAACAACAATAAGAGGAGGTGAAGAAGCATCTGAAACATTCAAAGATAAATTATTGTCCAAATACATGTGAGATCTAGAGGCCTTGAAGGGAATGATATTTTTAGGAGGGATGAAAACCCTCTCATAGGATTTCACCGGAACGGATTTAACTTTCACCCGTTTTTTTGTATTATTGATTTTGTAAATGGTAGCATTATATTTGGCTTTCCTTTTATAATTTTAGAGAATTCCATTTTTTACTCATGCCAAAAGAAGATATCCATATTATCTTAAGAAAATTCCACCTTGGAATATTGATTATCTTTAGAATTCACACCATAACTTTCATCCCTTAAGTCCCTAGTTAAATCATCCATGAAATAAAAACAAACAATAATAAAAGGATTTCATCAGTAATGTCATCTCATGACTTGATGGACTGGTCAATAATTTAAGAAGGGGAAGCAAAGGACATGTCATTTCTAGTATAATTATTACTCCTAATATAAGAAATATTTGAGAAACCTTAACATTGAGTAGGATCAATAGAATCAATTATTTTGGTTCCCTGAGGATAACTATTCATATTCACTTGGGTCTATCCACACGAGGAGTCGAGATTCCTAGAAATAGAGGGATGAAAAGTATAATTTGTATTAAGAGCTTGAGCTTGGTTATCAACTGATTGAATGATATCCTTACCAACCTTACTTCTAAAATGATGAAGTCCATGCCCTCTTAATTGATAGTTGGAACAAATGGGATCTCTCCTCAAATTCAACATGGAATCTCCAATAATTTTACAAGCATCATAAAATAAAGGATGTATTTTATAATCAATTATAAGGTTAATTTCATCTTGAAGAGTGGAGAGGACAAACTTATCAATAAAATGTGAAATTAAATTAATTTCGACCAAACCCCTATCAATGTGACCATAGTTAAACATCTCATTAGAGGTGTCCATTTTTATCAGAATGCTGATTACTGAAGAAATATCAAATAAAATATTTGGGTGCCATAAGATCCAATTTCAACTAAGAATTTAAATCCAAAACAATGTGCATGTATCCATAAAATCTTTAAGATTAATGTTTAGGTTCCAATCATCAAATATTAGTGTTTCTAACCTAAGATTGATTGAACCCAAAATCCAAGAATGACCCTTTAATTCATTATAAGGGAATAATATGTGAAAAAACCCACAGCCAATAGAGACACATTTGAAATCATAAAAATCCCAAATTGAAACTAATCGAGCAACTAGATCAGCAACCTTCCAAAGTTTTATGCTATTTGAGAGTAATATTTGGGAAACAAAGGAGTGGTGGATGATCCCATAAACTATTAATCTTCTTCTTTTTACTAGACAATATTTTTCCTTCTTTTCTCTTTGTGTTAGTGGTATGTCACTACTTCCTTATGTCATCTCCCCTTGTACTTTGTTTTTATTTTTATTTTCAATAAATTTTGGGACCGTGGGTTACCCATGGTTCATTCCATTTTGTGTGTATATATATATATTTATATAATTATATATAAATACTTTTAAAATATATGTATTTATAATTATAATTACATATATTTATTTATTTATTAAAATAATTATAGAATTATAAATACTTTTTTATGAAAGTGGAGGATGGTCCTTGGGGTAGGGAGTTCTAGGGACCTCCTTAAGGATTCTTAGAAGACTTGTAATTAGACCTACTTGAAGCAATATCATGATGTTGTATGTGGTATTAAAAAGTTGATTTATTTGGTCAATTGATCGTAGAGATCAGGTGATGATACACTTGCAATTTCGATCAATAGGAAGAAGGATTCAATGTATTCCTTCACATATGTTGCTAATGAGATCAACACACCTGTCATTATGAAGGGGAACATGACACACCTTTCTTCTAACTTGGATGCAGTGGTCGAGATGCTCGAAATGTGTATTTTTTTCTTATTGCTCAAATTTATTTACCGAAGGGGGAAAAACACTTGAAATTAGATGATTTTTTTAAACATATCTATGATATTTGGGGTTTTTCTGATTAGATATTTATTTTTATTGTTCAAGGATTCTTCCTTCTGATCTTCCCTTCTGATCACAATAATCCCTGATCTTGGGGCTTCGGTTCTCTTTCACTCAAACCATGGTTTCTTCGTATACATGAAGGGGATCTACATTATAATCCTTTTGAATATAATAACTCATTTTCCTAGGTAAGGGTGAAGATTATTGGTTTAAATTAGACTTATATGCATCTAAAGATTCTGAAGTATACCTCATTTGTGATTGGATCTCCAATTAAAATGGATAAAGAGACGTATATCGGTAGGTTTGGGAATTATTCTAGAATCTTAATGGAGTTTTATCCATCCAATCCACTAATAATAAATATTGTGCTCTTAAATAGTGATGTAAAATTTAATTTAATATTTGGGTAAGAGAATATCCCACAGTTTTCTCTTTCTAAAAAAATAACCAGACATGATTCTAATATCTTCAAAAGTACCAATGTGAATTTCATCATCTATAAGTATATTGGTCATGATCTAGTTAATTTTAATAAGAAAAAATAATTTGATTGTAAGAAGAAGTTTAAATCATATACTATGTCTAAACCAAAGCTTGTTGGTGGATAGAGAAATAAAGATGTCCTTCATGACCCAAGGGATCCCACCCGGTCCTCTTCTAGTGTTGAAGTGTCAAGGGTTTCTATAAGCCCAGGGGATATTCAATCCTTTTAATTGGATCCTCAGAAGTTTACATAAGATAGAAAGTTTACTATCAAGTATAGAGCGACCCTTTCTTTTTGTACAAATACATTACATAACTTGTTTGGAATACATAAAATATTACAAAAATAGATTCCTAAAGACCATATTAGTTTAGTGTCTTTTGAAACATTGAAAATATTAAAAATGTTACATAAGTGTTCTACATTATCTTCCACTAGGTTCTTCTTGATTGGAACCATTCTTAGACAAATCAAACAAAATACATATCTTCATAACCTGGGGGAAGGAAACATAAAAAGTGGTGAGGTCAGATGATCAGTAAGGGTAAACAAGGAAGATGTGCAAGAATGATCATGAGCATAAGGGTATGATAACATGATCATGAAAATATAAGATCATACCCTACATATCAAAGAATATAAACATGAATCATGGCATAAATCTTGGAATTTCATAAGACATGAGTCATAAAGAAATAAACAACACAAACCATGAAATCATAACATAGAAATAAACCATGGAATTGTTAAAGAAATATAAGCATATATAATGATTAACATAGTATTCAAGCCATCAATTCCAATTCCATATTAGTAGATAAAGTCCTTTACTGAAATGGGTTTACACCCCATTTCAACCATATATTACTGAACCGAGTCCACTTATCATTATAGCCCTATAATACTGAACTGAGTTAATTTCCCATTCTATCCCTATAATACCGAACCAAGTTCATTTCTCATTGCTTCTATGTCTATCTCATGAGATTTAAATCTTTAAACAATACATTGGTGGGAGATATAGGTCACACCCATCTCATAATTAAATCTTACATACATGTGTCATAAGATAATTAAAATATCATATCATAACCCATGAAATGAAATGAGTATAATAAAAATGTAATCATCTCGTAACCTATGGAAAAAGATAAGAATTTCATAATCATTTCATAAAAATAATAACCTGTGAAAGGAAGAGGGTTTCAAAGACATATAACCTGTGAAAGAGAAACAAGTTTCATAAACATCATGTCATCAAAACAAAAACCATTAATTGAAATAATATGAATGCGAACATTGAATAATTTCCTCTATAAATTCACAATTAATAGAAATTTATGTCATCTTATATGCGAAATAATTTTGATGTATCCTTTAAAAACATTTTTTTAGAAAAATATCATTTCTGCATTAAAAAACACTTTTTAAAACATAAAACCTTTTTGAAAACATTTTTCATTGAAAATAGATTTGAAAACTTATAAAGGAATATTTTAAAACCATAAAACATTTTTAAAATCCTTTTTCCTTTTAAATTGTCTTCAATGATCATTTTAAAACATTTTTGAAAACATAATTTTTTAATAAAAATAGATTCCTATCCGAAGAGATAAATACAGTCTGATTTTTCTTAATGTTTTTAATTATCTAAAGTAAAAGAAGAGTGAAAATTTGTACTAATACATGGATATATTTTGAATAAATAGATTACAAGTAAATTCATGAGTTTTATTAAGATATGGATCACAATATTTCATCAAAGGAGGCATAATTATTAACAATCTCAAAAGGCAAATACATTGTATCAATAAACTCTTACAGCTTTGCAACTTGGTATCATACTCTCCATGTAATAAAAAGAAATTTAATAAAGATTAAAATATCGTTAAAATAATTATATTCATTATATAACATATAAAATGGAATTATATACACCTCAAACAATAATTTAGGTGCATAACAAAACATGATCCTTAAAGAAGGAAAATTGAGACAAAACTATTTTACTGATTTGGTAGGATTTGAAACTTGCACCCCATGAAATAAATATAATAAAATGGATATTTAAATACCCATAAATTTAATTAAAATATACATATAATACATTAATTTCTAGTATATACACCACACAAAATAAGTTAGTGGTGAATAAGTCATGTATCTCACAGAAATAAAAGTTAGATGAAATTCCCTTACCTTGTGTCTTGATTCTTGCCATGCTCATAAAAACCTCATCTATAATAAATGTTAGTTTATTATACATATTTTAAAGAATAATTTTATTATATATAATATTATATATGGTTTTATTATGATCATATATTACCTTCTTGTTAACAATTCTATGTTAAGGTTTCACTTTGGGTAATATCTGATTTGTTCTTCGCATGTGTATTAATTTATTATATCTTTGGTCCTTATACCTATATAATGATTTTCATAATGTAAAATTTTATATAAATATAATTTATATTAAATATATTTTTATTATAATAATCTATATAATATAGAAATATGAAATGTAATACACCGTTCATGGAGAAGGTAAGTCGTACGTACGTATGAACGTTGTTTCTGTTTTTATTATCGTGTTGAAAATGGAATATAAATGAAATATGTGTATATATAGTTATAAATATCGTTATTAAATTATCATAATTATATCATATATATCATATAATTTTAATAAACCCATCCTTAATACATTCAATGTAGTGTGTGAATGAATCACATCGCTTTGAGAGGGCGGTAATCCACACTTCCTCAAACAACATTATCACATTTACACCAAATAAAATGTATAAATATATGTGTTAAAAAAAGGATTATAGATTATTAAATACATAATAATATAATAAATAAAATATATAAATATATTTTTCATCATAATATCCACCATGAGAGGCGGTAAAGTGAAAAATGAACAATCGTCATTTCGTGAGGCGGTAGTTCACTATACACATAAACAGTATGTTCATTACCCATTATATAGAAGTGTGTGTAAGTGTATGTTTAACCCTTATCATAATAAAATAATAGTATATTTATTATATTTTTATTTTTAAATAAATATTAAATAAATATAGTTTAGGGGGTGGAGAAAGAAAATAAAATAAAGGAGCTCGAGAGAAGATGTTACCACTTAATCGGGTAGCTCCTTTTGGTTTGTGCCAAAAGGATTACTTGGATTTCTATATTCCCTAAGTGAATATTCAAGATGAAATTAAGGGATATTGGTAATTTTATTACTTAGATCATGTACAAATCTTAGTGGTTTTAGAGGTTTGAATAAGAGGGAGAAGTTGTAGCCTTTTATAGAGAATGGAAAGGACACAATTGACATTTTTGAAAACAAGTTAAGTGTACCTATGTCTTTACATAAAAAATTCATACTTAAACAAAACAAATCTATAATTTAAGTTTAATTTAGTAATAATTCCCAAAAAATGGGTGTTGGAAAATATTTTAGGTCATTTTGGGTCTTAAATGTAAGGTTTAGTACTTTGTTAACCTAATTTTTCTCTTAATCGTTGTAATTAATTTTAATCACTTTCACTAATACTGTTGGTAAAAAAATTGACATTATTAGAAATTATAAATTATAATTACTACAAATATGGAATATATTTTTTTAAATTATAATCACATAAGTTGTAAAATTAATTTAAAAATAATTCCCCTAATGAGACACCCCTGTGAGTTTTTAAAGTAAAAACGTCCAAAAGTTTTCTTTATTTTTATACCAAATTTCAAATTGAAATTAATTACAATGACATAAATTGGATTAATTTATAAAATTAATCTATAATTAAACTTTACAAAAAAATTAAAATAATATTTAACCTTATAAATGAATTATATGAAACTGCAGTTTTGAATTAAAATTCAGTATTTTTAACTCTTCATTAAAAATGAAACCATATAGAAAAATACCAAAAATTTATCCTAAACTAATTTTTATGTTTTTATTTAAAAAATTAAGTTTATTTTTACATATTAAATCTATATAAGTTCCAAAAAATAGATTTAAAATGAGTTTTCCACTAAAATGCGATAAAACCACCATTATAAAAATATAGGTTTTTAAGAATAAAATTGGGTTTGTTCATGTCTTATATCTATAAAATATATTGGATGATTATCAAAAATATTTTTTTGAATATAAAACATATAAATTTAATTAATATTGTTCACTATTAGTAATTAATTTAACTTATTAATATAAATCATCTTTTTAATATAAAAATAGACCTCTATAAAATCAGTCCCTTTATATTCATTTGGTTTTTATATTCTTTTTCTAATTAATAGGTCACCAATGAATTCAACTATATATATTCATAAATTAATTAATCCTATAATATTAAATTTAATGGTCATCATATATCCTATTAAATAAAAATATTTTAATATTGAATTATTGTTCGGTATCACTCAGTCGTACGTGTTACGCAAGCCATTAAAGAAAGTTAGTATTACATGTAATGTAATCTCACCTCAGTGTTCTATGTAGAGAAATATAAAATTTATGTTGCATGTAGTGCATGATTAACTTGTTGTTTCATATAATTCAAGATAGACATAGTTATTTGATATAAAATAAACTATTTTCAGTTTTGTGTGAAATAAAAAATCTAAAAAATATTAAATTAATTCGAAAAAAATAATTCAAAAATCTCAGGGTGTTACATTCTACCCCCTTATAATGAATTTCACCATCAAAATTCATTTGTTTTATCAAAGGTTTAATTCTTGAAAGTTCCTTTCATAGAAACCAACATCGTAAAAATAAATCCTAAAACTTCCTTTAAAAAGGTAATGTCCGAAATATAACAGTTACCCAAAGTAACATACAACTAGGGTTCCAAATATGAGAACATAAGTGTAAAGTGAAAACATGGACTTAGAGGAAAAGCATAAATATTCATAAGGATTTATTGAGGTCATAAATCAAAAATAAGTTAATGATCAATGAAAGGTTTAGGTAGTCAAATTCATAAATCTATGATGATTTAATGGGACATCAGTTCATCAAAAATTAAGGTATTAAGACAACACATTTTTTTTATCATTATCCAATCTTTGAGTAATTCTTTTATTGACAATGAATTTAAATAATTATAATTACATTTTATGTTTCTATAAAAAAAATAATTCTTTTCTTGTGCTTTTATCTACATTTAATTCTTCCATTAATTCAATAAATGGATGTCCAAATATTAACATTGATGGATGAAGCACTAAAATACACTTTTAGCAGATATTAAGTCCCATAAAAGAATGAACATTATAACTATTTATCCATAACTATTCTAAAAAATAAATATGGATAATATATTAATATCTAAACATAAAAATTAACATTATTGTTTCATCATAAATAATTATTCATCAATAATAATTATACATTAACCAGGACATCACGCAGGCCAGTGGTCAGAGTGAAACCCTTATTGTCCTTCGGTCAGGGGTTCAAGACCCGCAGCCTTTCCAGACTTGATTGCTTGTCAACTAACATACATTATTTCATTTTATAAAACCACACTAATATAATTTTTAAAATAAATATGATGGACATCTTTAAAATAAGGTTAATCACTAAATAGACTTTTAACCAAGGTTTTTCAATACAATCCAAATACATAAATACTTCCCTCGAAGTATAACATAAACTTTTCATAAATGGTTAACCTTATAACCCTTATAAAATATGAAAATCAAAAACTTTATAAATAAATTCATGATATCATATTAACATTGATCCCCCATATATCATAAAGTAGCACATGGTTGTCACATTCAAAACATGTGAATACCCTTATCATATATTCTCTTGAAATATGGTAATAACCTGCATTACCATAAATACTTCTATAAAACATTCTTTATTCATTATTCCATATATTACTAGATATATTCCATAAATCCAAGAAGTTGTAAACTTCATTAATGAGAGCATGAACTACTTATCATCAAGTACTTAATTAGCTCCAAGTTAATTATTAACGTCCAATTTTCTTAATCATATTCGACATATCTTTATCCAAACAATAATATCTTAACATAAGTAACATATAAGGGGTTATCTTCCATTAGTAAAAATATCACATTATCATTAAATTGCTTTTCTAGTCTATTAGAAACATTCAATATAATCATTCAAATCCTTAGTGAAAAACATAAATTGGACAATCTTTATCTATTTCAAAATTCATATAACATAATTACTTAATACCAAATACATAAAAAGATCAATTATTCCACATAATCCATAATACATAAGAAAGATACTCCATCCTATTAATTAATACCTCTTTCCTTTCACATTTCATCTGTAGTCTCATCATTATCATCAAAAATATAACCATTACTCCTACTACCTTGATGATTCTCTTTAGGAGCATTCCTTTAGGTATATTGAGTGTATAATTACCATTTATTCCACACATAAAATACTTAACCTTTGAAGATTCCTTTTAGAGGCCAATATTATCATCCATTTTGTAAAAAATACTCTTAATATTTCCATAGTATTCACTTTATTAATGTTCTTCTTTTCTATAGTCAAAATGTTTTCTTGTTCCTATAAGACATTCAATTAGGTGATTCTTTCCAAATTATTGACCAAAGTAAACCTAATATTCTTTCCTCCATGGTCTCCATTACCCTAACTGTCATCAAACTACTTCCTTATTTTCCATGTTGAGTCTAATAGTTGGTAAAGGTACCCATTTTTAATCATATTTCATGAAAACTGATTAGGAATGATCATAATATATTTTCGTCCAGTGATCATCCCATTTTAATTTCCATCAGAAAATCATCCATCACATTCAATTATAATCTATTTCCTTCTTATTTCCGCCATTTAATAAAACTACAATCATAGTCTGAGCATTAATTATCATAGCATAAGACTATATAGTCATGAAAATAATTACTTATATGATGTCTAAATCATGAAAACTTCTTTAATCTATGACACCATAGGTTTATCATTGGTAATTCATATCCAACATATATTTTAATCCTTTATAATGGTTTGTGAAGAGTTTTTGAATTCCCAAAGAATATCCCCTGGGAGTGCCAAACCAGGTGTGTAGCAAGGCCTTTTATCATGCACCTAATTACCTAGATTTAGGCTCAGAACATCTTATTAGAGTTGTTAATACTAGGTGAATCTATAGAAGTTCCAAATGCACTTTTAGTATCCAGATAGAGATTTATAACTATAAAACCACTCACTCTATCCACTACCAAAATTCTTGGACATTTTCATAAACTTTTTCTTATCCTTAAACTTATCATTAGACATTTACTTAGGGTTATCACCGTGGTTTATCATCCTAGCTTCCAAAGGATAACTAAACCTTTTCTATAAAACCAACTATAAATGCCCTCTATTTTTATATATAGACATTGCATAAATTTTGCAGAATATTAAAAACATTACACAAACAGACTCCCAAAGATTGTATTAGTTTAGTTCCTTTGGAAACATGGAAACATAAACATTGGTACATAAGTGAGAGACATTATCTCCCACTAGGTTCTTCTTGGCTATCACTCTTCTTTGACACAAAAAAATAATACATATCTTAATAACCTAGGGGAAGTAAACATATAAATGGGTGATCTTAGATGATCATTAAGGGTAAATAAGAGAGATACATAATCATAATCATGAGAATAAGGTTATTATAATTTGATCCTTAAAATAGAATACCATACCCTACATATCAAAGATCATAATCATGAATCATGGCATAAATCATGGTAGTTCTTAATACATGAATCATAATAAAATAAAGAACATAATCCATGAAATCATAACATAATAATAAAACATGGAATTATCATTGGAAAATAAGAATATATAATTATTTCTATAGTTGTCAAGGAATCACTTCCAAGGCCATATTTGTGGAAAAATTCCTTTAATGAACTGAGTTCGCATCCCTTTCTAAAAATGTATTACTAAACTGAGTTCACTCATCATTATGAACCTATAATACTAAACCGATTTCATTTCCCATTTCATCCCTATAATACTAAACTTGGTTTATTCCTCATTCCAGCCATGTATATATCATGAGATATAAATCTTTACCAAATACATTGGAAGGAGACATAGTTCCCACCCATCTCATTATGAAATCATACATACATGTGCCACAAGATCATTGAAAAATCATATCATAACCCATGAAATGAAATGGGTATCATAAACATGTAATCATATCATAACCTGGGTAAAAACAGACAAGTTACATAATCATTTCATCAAAAGAAAAACCCATTAAAAAAGATGGTTTCAAAGAAATATAACCCGTGAAAGGGAAATAGGTTTCATATACATCATGCCATCAAAACATAAAGCATTAATTGTAAGAATATGAAAAAGAAACACTGAATAATGTTCCCTATAAAATCATGAGTAACATCAATGGATTTCATATTATATGGTAAATAATTTTTATATATCCTTTAAAATCATTTATTGATAAAATATCTTTCTTTTATTAAAAATCATTTTTTAAAACATAAAACATTTTTGAAAACCTTTTTCTTTGAAAATAGATTTGAAAATTTATAAAGGAATATTGTAAAACAATAATAAATTAAAAATAATTTTTCCTTGAAATTTATATTCAATTATAATTAGAGAACATTTTTGAAAACATGATTTTTGAATTAAAACAGATTTCTAACCAAATAGAGAAATATGATGAGATTTTTCTTATAACATTTTCATAATTATATAAAGTACCAAAGATTAAAAAATGGTACTAATATGTGGATATAAATTTAATAAACATAGTATAAGGAAAATAATGATAATTATTGAGATATGGATCACAATATTTCATCAAATGAGGTATAATCATTAACAATCTCGAAAGTGAGGAGATTATTTCAATAAAATCTTACTACTTGGTATCTTGGGATCATACTCTACATGTAAGACAATAAAATTACATGAATATTAAAATATAATTAATATAAGAATATTAATTATATAACATGTAAAATGTAAGTATATACACCATGAAAAATAATTTTGGTGCATAAAAAAACAAGAGTCTCAAAGAAGGCAAATTAAGACAAAACTATTTTACCGATATGGTAACTTTTGAAAATTTAACCCCATGAAATAAAGATCATAAAATAGATAGGTAAATACCCATAAATTTAATTATAATATACATATAATAAATTAATGTAAATTACATACATCACAAAAAAAGAATTTAGTTGTGAATAATGTATGTATCTCCTAGAAATAAAAGTGAGATGAAATTCTCTTACCTTTTGTCTTGAATCATGTCATACTCGTACAAAACTCATGTAGAATAAATGTAAGTTTATTATACATATTTTATAGAATAATATTATTATATATAATACCATATATGTTTTTATTATGACCTTATATTACCCGCTTATTAACAATCCAATGTTAAGGTTTCACTTCAGGAAATATTCACTTTATTCTTCACATGTGTCTTAATTTGTTATATTTTTGTTACTTATACTTATATAATGATTTATAGAATGTAAAAAATTATATAAATATCATGTATATTAAATATATCTGTATTGTAATAATCTATATAATATATTAGTATGAAATTTAATACACTGTTCATGGAGATGGTAAGTTGTACGTACGCATGAACGTTGTTTCTGTTTTTATTATCGTATTGAAAGAAAGAAGGTAAATGAAATATGTGTATATATATGTATATATATCATTATTATAGTATCATTATTGTATCATATATATCATATAATTTCACGAAACAAATCCTTAATACATTCCATGTAGTGCATGAACGAATCACATCGCTTTGATGGGGAGGTAGTCCACACTTCCTCAAATGAAATTATTGTATTTACACCAAATGGAAGGTATAAATATATATGTTGTAAAAAGGATTAAATAATCTTAAATACATATTAAATATAATATATAACATATTTAAATAGAGTGTATATCATTATTTCTACCATAATTATCAATAACAAAAAAATGAACAATCATCGTTTTGTGTGGTGGTAGTTTGTTGTACACGTAAATAGTATGTTCATTACCCATTGATGGAATTGTGCATAAGTTTAGGTTAAAAAAATTATAATAAGAAAAAAAAATAGTATATTTAGTATACTTTTTATATTATAAAATCATGTAATAAAGATATTGGAGGGGGTGGATAAAGAAAATAAAAGAAAAGAGCTTTAGAGAAGTTGTTACCTCTTAATCAGGTAACTCATTTTGGTTTGTGAAAAAACAGTTAATTGGATTAATTTATGCCTTAGGGGAGGCTTCTAGGAAGAAGGTAGGATTTTGGAAATTTTATTGGGAATATATCAACTGAACCTAATTTGTTTGAGAGGTGTTAATAAGAGGGATAGGTGGTGGCCTTTTATTGGGATGGGAAAGGACACAATTGGAATTTTTGAAAATAAGTTCGGTGTACCGATGTTTTTAACAAAAAAAGTCATAAAAACTAAAAATATAAATAATTTAAGGTTAATGGACGAATAATTTCCATAAAATGGGTGTTTGGAGTGTTTCTAGATCGTTTTGTGTCTTAAATTTAAGGTTCAGTACTTTATTAACCTAATTTTTCTCTTAATCATTGTAATTAATTTTAACCAGGTTCACCAATATTTTTGTTGAAAAAGAAATTTTAAATTATTAAAAAATAAAAATTATGATGATTAAAAATATTGAATCCATTTTTCAAAATTCTAATCACATAAGTGGTTGAATTTAATTTAAAAATAATCCCGCTGACGGGACGACACTACAGGTTTTTTATGTAAAAATGTCTAAAAGTTTTATATGTTTTTATACCCAATTTAAAATTGAAATTTATCCAAATAAACTAAATTAGATTAAATTATAAAATTATTTTCTAATTAAACTTTACAACCAATTTAAAATATAATTTAATCTTATAAATTAATTATATGAAAAAAGATGTTTTGAATTAAAATTCAATATTTTTAACTATTCATTAAAAAATAAAACCTTAAAAAAAAATACAAATACTTATCCTAAGATAATTTTTATGTTTGACTTTCAAAGATGAAGTTTATTTTGACATATTAAATCTAGAATATTTACAAAAAATTTATTTAAAATGGGTTCACCATTAAAACATTGTAAAACTACCTTTATAAAAATATAGGGTTTTAAACATAAAATTAGGTTTTTTATTATCTTATATCTATCAAATATATTGGATGATTATAAAAAATATTTGTTTGAAAATATAAAATACAAATTTAATTTAAATCATTCACTATTATTAATTAATTTAACTTATTAATATAAATCAGTTTTTCATATAAAATTGACTTTTATAAAATCAGTCCCTATAAATTCATTTGGTTTATATATTATTTTATAATTAATAGGTAACTAATGATTTCAAATATATATATATATATTTATAACTTAGTTAATCCAATAATATTAAATTTAATACCCATGTTATATCCTATTAAATAATTATATTTTAATAATGAATTATTGTTCGGTAACACTCGGTCTCGCGAGTTACACAAGACATCAAGAAAAGTCAGTATTTCATGTAACATAAGATAACCTCTGTGTTCCACGTAGAGAAAAATTAAATTTATGTTACATTTAGTGCATAATTAACATATTTTTTCATATAACTCAAGAAAGACATAATAATTTAATATAAAGAAAATCTACTTTCATTATTGCGTAAAATAAAAAATATCAAAAAAAATTAATTCAAAAAATAATAATTCACAAAATCTTGGGGTCTTACAAAGTATGATAATAATGTCATACAGTTAGGTGGTGCAGATGGGGTGAAGTATTCCTTGTGCATAATGAAATCATGGGTAGATATTTCATCTGAAGCCGAGCAACTACGGACACCCAATGTTAATTCTACCAGAGATGGCCGGAGTAGAAACTCTGATTTGGTGTATGAAAATACTGATTTATTTAATGGCCAAAAAAAATTTAGAATGATATATATGAACAAGTGGATAAAGAATTTTGGCAGGAGCGCTCCTTACTCAAGTCCACAAGTAAATGAAAAAAAATATATGGAGGTAGTTTTCTCTAATAAATTCATGGAGGCTGGTTATTATATAGATCAACAGTCCGTAGTGAATAGGTCAACCACTAAATTGATTGGGGTTCAGGATAAGAATATTTGTGTTGATGATCATGACCTCTAGGTGGTGATTCACAAGAAATCCCTCTCGCTTGGCCCTTCACTTAAGTCTGCACCAATAGAGGAAGAGGAGGTATAGGTTGTCTTAGAACCCTCAAAGGAAGGTATGGTGTTGAGCATGGAGTGGCCTTCGAGTATACAGGTCTCTGGTAAAAATTGATTTAGTTTTCTTGACATATTAAACAAATTTAATAGCAAGATGGTTTTCCATGATGAATTTGGTAACAATCATGGATTTATCTGAGTTCAAGGACAATCCTTAGGCACTAATACTTTCAAAGAAATGAGAAATTTTGATACAAAGGTATCATCGAAGGGATCAAGTCCTACTAGAGAAAAAAAATCTTCAGTCCCTTGATGACCCACCCCATTGGATGACGATACTGATTCTTGAGTGGATGATGAGAAATTTCGACAACCCAAAACTTAGAAGAGGGTCCATCATCCGAGGGTTATAAGTGGTGGTTGTTCCCATAGATGAATACTCTGCTTCACTATTTATGGTAGTAGTTGTCACTAGCCTTCAGATATCATCCTCCCTTCCCTTGAATCTTATTGTTATTTTATCTTCAATTAATTTCAGGATCATGAGACAAAACCTATGGTTCATACTATCTTTTTATATATCAATATATTTATAATTATATATAAATAATTTTAAAATATATTTATAATTATAACTATAAATATTTGTTTATTTATTTAAATATTTATAGAATTATCATAAATATATTTAAATAATAAATATATTTATTATATTTATAATTATATATATATTTTTATATAAAGAAATTGTGGGCTTGACTGGGTGGTAAAGGTTCCCCGTAATCATGCATCAGACCCAAGTTTAAATCAAGGTGGGAGTGAATTTCCACTGGCAAGCGGTGATGCATGCAGACGGTGATGCAGACATGATGTAGGCTGATGGTGACATTTTCATGAGGTAGGAATGACACTACATTGGGCCTTCAGGCAAGTTTGTGGGAATTTGGTGTATGTAATGGGCTTCATGCCCACTAGGCCTTAAGGCTGTGTACTGAATAAATAAGACTTGATTGGTGGGCTATCCCTTTTGGGGGATATGACCTACCTTTCTGACATGTGTGTGTGGCGTGTGTGTGTTTAATGTAATTTTAACCCTAATCACCAAATATATATAATTATATAAATATATATATATATATATTAATATTAATAATTATATATATTTATATTTATAATTATATATATATAAGTATAAAATTATAATAAATATATAAAAATAATAAATATATTTATTATATTTATAATTATATATATATATATATATAATTATATAATTATATAATTATATAATTATATTTAATTCACACGGAGTTGTAGCTGAGTGCTTCAACACACCCATCAGTGCATCTAGAAAGGTGGGATTCGATACCCAACCAAATCAAATTATGACCCCCCCCCAATTAAAATGGGGGCCATGTTCATGTTGGGTGTCAACTTATGTTGTAAAGTGGAGGGGGCATGTGGATTATGCGGGTAGTGTGTGATAGACCCCACTCGTTAGTGAGGGTGATATAGACTGTTGATGGAGGAACCGATAAAGGAAGGTTGACGATGACTTGGTGTAGGGGAATAAACGACCGGTGAGCAAGGTTGTCGAAGGGGTGAGGTCAGATGGTCGACATAGGGGCTAGAAGTATTTGGGCAGGAAATTGTCGCAGTGTGAAGCTGGATATGACGGTGGGGGTACAGGTTTGATTGTAGGTGATGATGTGCGGGTAGGGAGAGAGACCAAACAGGGTTGGTCTGTTAGTGTAGGGGTTGGAAGCTTTTGAATGGGTGGCTGCAGTGGTGTGAAAGTGGTGATGGTGGTGGGGGTGTAGGTCTGGTGGGTGGTGTATGGAGTTAATCAATGTCGTCAACCACGCCAGAGCAACGACGCAACCTCAAACGATGTTCCTTCGTCAAGCATTAAGAGGCTGTTATGCAGCTTTCATCAATCGGTACTATGTTTTGATGGAATACTTGTGCGATAGAGGTCCACCTCAGTTATGATGAGGGAACTTTTCCCTAATGGTGGAGGTTGATCATGATGGGGGCCGCAACTGAAGGGTTTGTTCTAATGGACATTTTGGCTTAAAGCTGACCATTGTGGGTTATTGAGAAACATAATAAAGGGCTTGTAGGCCTTGTAGTATAATAAAGGGTCTATAAAAAGAAGGACCATATATATATTAAGGGCTGGATAAGGTGGGCTACCTCTTGAGGGGACCATAACTTGTCTTTTCAATCTGTGTGTGTGTGTTGTGTATGTGTATTTAGTTGTAATTGTACCCCCAAACACCTAATATATTATTATAATTATATAAAAAAATTTATGATTATATAAAAAAATTTATAATTATATAAATATATTTAAAATTATACACAAATATCTATGAATATATTTACTTATAATTATAATTATATATATATATATAATTATAAAATAATAACAAATATATTTAAATAATCAATATATTTATTTTATTTATAATTATATATATTTAAATATAAATAAATAAAATTATTTATGTATATATATATATATATTTATAATTATATTCAAATATTTTTAAATATGTTTATTTATAATTTCCATTATAAATATATATATATACTTAAATAATCAAAAAATTATAATAAATATATTTAAATAATAAATATATGAATTTATATGTTAATATATATATAATTAATTATATATATATGATTATATATATACAAAATTATTTATAATTATTTGAAAATATTTTTAAATATATTCTTTTATAATTATAATTATAAATAAATAATTAAATATATAAATTTAAATAGTTATAAAAATTAAAATAAATATATTTATTATATTTATAATTACATATATTAATTTATAAATAATTATATAAAATTATATAATCATATATAATTAGTTAAATAAATTTATAATTATATAAAAATACTTTTAAATATATTTAAATAATTATATAATTTTAATATTTTTTTTAAAATACTAAATATATTTAATTATATTTATATTTATAAATACAGATTTTTAATTCTTTAAATATTTATTTATATTATTTTCATTTAATTTTTTTAATTATATTTACTAAATTATTAAAATTTGGTCTTTATCAGATCTTTGTTAGATCTGATAAAGATTTAGTTTTAGTAGCACTAAAAAGGTGTTGATAAAACATATCTTTATCAGAACTTGATATTTAGCGCTCACAAAGATACATTTTATTAGCACTTACTATTTTAGCATTGATCAAACCACTCTTTATTAGTGCTTTTTTAAAAATGTCGATAAATGCCTTACCTAATTTTTTAAATATAATATTAACAGAGTCCTGCTTTGCTCGTGTCGTTCAAGATCTCAGGGAACCCAATCCATGTCACCTCTCTTCATCGATTTTTTTTATGAATCAATTTTCTCAAAAGTTATGGGATGTGATTACTTCCACTCTTCTTTAAAAATGATCCAAACTATGCACCTGATCTGATTCCTATCCCAATGTTGCCACCATCTCCCTCCTAAAACTCATGTTGTGTTTCCATTAACCATTATATTCTATCTAGAATGAGATCATTCGGCCATTTATAACATAGTGAAATCAGGAACGACATATCTTTTCTTCGTTTCTTCTTGAGCAGCTGTCGGTAGGAGATGGTCGACATGGGGGTACCCGTGTTTATCCGATTCAAACACTTTCGTTTTCCTTATGTGACTGAAAAAAAAAATTTGTAGGGTAAACACATTTAAGCCAAATCAGTGGGATATTTTGATGAACATTTGAAGAAATTTCTAAAGTTTCATCGACATGAGGGTTTCCTACAATGTCTTTAATAAAAAAAATAGTGAAATAAATTAGTATGGTTTGGATCTAATCAAATTGTAGGCCTAAAATAATTTTTTTTTATTTATTTTTCATAGGTCACTACATAGCGAGTTGAGTAACTATAAATTCCAAATATGCAGTGGAGTTGAGCTTAAAAAATGGGGCACCCATCACTTTGGGTTTTCGCACCGCTTAAGCCTCCTTCATAGAGAAATACAAACTATGTTTTTAGTTTATCGCAACATGGAGAGTTAGATAGCAAGAGAGTGAGTATAAAAATATTCTTTACTAAGATTTTTTGTATAAGAATTCATCCATATTTTATTATGGTTTTATGGTAAGGGGAACTTATATTTTAAAAATACAATTTTATGTTTTAAAACTTCTTATAAGATAATTTTATTTCAAAACTTATGTTTAAAATTCTCCAAAAATGATTATTCATCATAAATTGATTTTTTAACAAAATTCGATTTAATTTTATTTTAAAGATACAATTTAAAATTATAATATTATTTATTTGGAATAAATGAGTATTGGAAAACTATATTTTTAATAAGAGTTTTTATTCATATTTCCAAAACATTTCTTCTTTTTATTTTAAATTTTTTTACTGAAAAAGATGGCAATAAATTATAATCATTCCATTTTTTACTAAATTTCACATTAAAACAAAATGAATAGAAATTAAAATTATAATAATTTCCTTATTTAAACATTTTTTAACATTATAAAATTTGTATTAACATATTTTTATTAGTTTAATATTTATCTAATTTTTTTATTGAAATAATAATGACATATAAAAATCAATGTATGTGATCACTTCAGATCTGTCACTCCCCCTCGAATATCTTTGTTTGTTTTTAATTTTCCCAAATGCTTTGATCAATGCATGTATATGAGATCTTATTTTTCCTTTATCTACCTCTTTGATTCTCTATATAATCTCTCTTTCCTCAAGCCATTGTTGGTTCACCCTCTATCTCCCCTTCACATCCATTTTCACTCATTCATCATTATTTATAACTATAATTGCATTGATCTCCTAGTTTCACACTATAAAAACCCTATATAATTATCATGTAAGGTGGTGACTACAAATGAAAAGTAGGAAATGTTTTTGCGGTGCACAATTAGTAATAGGCTCTAAGTTTCATGTATCACTCCTGATCCCATGTTCCCCCCAATCTATTTTTTCTTGATCAATTTTTGTTTCACCATCTCCATCACCTTCACATTGAATTTCAATCCTTCATCATTATTTTTCACTTCAATTTCATCGATCCCCTAGTTGTGCATTGAAAAAACACTTCCCACTTATCGTCTTAGGTGGTGACTAAAAATGATAAGTATGTGGTGTTTTTGCGATGCACAACTGATAATTAGATCCAAGTTCCAAGTATCCCTCCTACTCCCATGGATTAAAATCAAACACTTCTTCCCATTTCTTCCAGGAATCCCTTCTACTCTCATGGATTAAAATCACAATTTATTTTTAAAACATTTCATTACCTTATGTATTTTATTTTTAGTGAATATTAGAATATCATATTTCAATATTGTTTTCTTTTTAGGAAACAAAAATATAGAATGTATGTTGTTCCAAACACTGAGAGGGAACATTTTAAATCTGAAAAACTGTAACTTTTGTATAAAAATTATCAAGCATTGATGTAAATAGCTTATTTTGAATCTTTTTATAAAAGATCGTATACTTATCACCTTTATTTTGGGTTATGATAGGGTATCAGTCTCTCTTGGGACCCGAATTAGTGCAATAGATGGTATATTAGGTTCATATAATATGAAAATGATTAATTATAACCCATGTTAGTAAAATAGTTAACATTAATAAATTAATTTATGCCTTTAATATCATAACCATTAATAATCATACCTTATAGTAATATTTTGATCATAATATGAATGTTTTCTGTGAAATGGTATTTACAATTTATTTATTTTGTTAAATATTAATATCATCAAATCAAATAGGATGGATATGAATAAAAAATGAATGGGATTCAATCATATGAAAAATGATTATGAGGATGGGGTGAAAGAATTTATCATGTTTTTAAAAGATCATGCATATAACCCTTCTCAAATCATGTGCCCCTGTTTACATTGTTGTTATTAAAAACTAATTAGTTGAGAGGTGTTAGAAGAACACTTGATGTGTCACAAAATAGATCGAAGTTATAAATGTCGGACTAAACATGGGGAAAACTAAATGTAGCTAGTGAATGAGATAATAATGTGTTTTATAGATCATTTGATATGATTACATGTGTGCAAAATGATTAAGAGTGTATCAAGGATGCGATAATAGGTGTGAATGATGATAGAGATCATATTGATGAAATGAAAATGGTAGTTGAAGAAAAACTTCATGATTGTTGAAAATTGTTTGAGAAGTTAAAGATTTATGTAAAGAAGTCATTGTATGATTTTTAAACTAAATATACAACATTTTCATCCATATTGAAGTTGTATAATTTAAAATATTTCAATGGATGGAGTGATTCCAATTTTACTGAATTGCTTTCTCTATTGAATGATATGCTCCCAAAATTTAATAAGCTTTCTTGCCAAAAATATAATGCTAATAGAACGCTATATTCAGTGGGTATGATCTCTAAAAGAATACATACCTATCCAAATGACTATATAGTATTTTGTAAGGGATACAAATCAATTAAAAAAGACCCAAAGTGTGGTGCTTCTCAATACAAGAAAGATTAATTGGATCCTATGAAAATTTTATGGTACTTTCTAATAATTCAAAGGATTATGTGACTATATAGAAGTCAGGATACTACAAGACAATTGATGTGGCATGCAGATATAAAAAATAAATATGAGAAACTTCATCACCTAACAAACTCTACTCAGTGGAAGAGAATTGAACATAAGTATCCTGAATTTTGGAAACTGGACGAGAAACCTTCATCTTGTTCCATCTACTGATGGTGTGAATCCTTTTGGTTTTGAAAGTATCATCCATAGTAAATGTATAGTTATGTTGGTAAATTATAACATTCCACCATAGTTATTAATGAAACAAAAATACATTATGTTATTTATGCTTATATCATGACTAAAACAACCAAGAAATGATATTGATGTTTATTTATATGTATTGATAAATGGTTTTAAATTATTGTGGGATTCTGGTGTTATGTTGTATGATGCTTACTGAAATGAATATTTCTTATTTGGATCCAAGTTATATAAGATGATAAATAACATTACTACTTATGGAAATTTTTCAAGATATGTAATTAAAGGAACACAATGGTGTCCCATTTGTGAAAAAAGGTACCCAATCAATTTGGTTGAAACATTCATTAAAGATTGTGTTTCTAATACATTGTAGATTTATACCCTGATGACATGAGTGCCAATCTTAGATGACATCATTCTTTGGCAGTTTAGAAGAATTTACAACACCATCTCCACTAACAAGTGATCAAATATTTAAGAAAGTAAAAGATATAGAAACTACTTTTGGAAAATTTGTTTTGAAAAACCTTACAAAAACCGATTGTAAAAAGTGATCATATTTTTTTAAATTACCATATTTGAATTTTTTTTATGTTAGAAATTATCTTGATGTCGTGCATGTTTAAAAAATTTATGTGATCATGTCATTAGCACATTACTTAATGCTCATAGAAAAATGATTTATGAAATTAAGGCTAGTTTGGGCATTATTGACATGGAAATAGATAAAGAGTTGGCTCTAATAAAGAGTGAAAAATTGACTTTTCTTCCTACAGTTTCTTATAATCTTTTTAGGAATGTGGTATATCAATTTTGTAACTTCATGAATGATGTAAAGGTTCTAGAGGGGTATTTATAAAATATCAATAATACTATGTCAATAAATGATTTAAAGTTAAAGGGTATGAAATAACATTACTTTTATGTTTTGATTTAATATCTAATACTTGTAGATTTATGTTGCATTTTTTCCAAAAATGTACTCCATACATTAACCAAGCTCTGTTTCTTTTTCAAATCAATATGCATCAAAATTTTATACCCATAAAAATTACTAACTATATAATATGAAATTTCTATCTTATTTTGTAAATTGGAGATGTTATTCCGGCCTGAATTTTTTGATATGATGGTTCACAAGATGGTTCACTTTGTAAAAGTTATTTGACTATGTGATCCTATACATTATAGAAGGAGACAACCCATTGAAGGGTATATTAATATTTTAAAATGGTATGTAAAAAATCAATGTCATCTAGAAGATTGTATTTCGAAGAAATATGTTATTGAGGAAGCCATTGAATTTTGTACCGACTATCTATTCAGTGTGGAAAGTATTTTTCTACTGAAATATCATCACATTGGGTGAATTTTGGGTGAAGGGATTTCTAGATTTTATATTTTCATGATTACTATTACAGATCTATAGTTGGTCCACCTTTATGTTTTTTATAACAATTTATAGGTTACCCCTTTTGTTGAAACCCAAAAAGTAATTCTTAAGTATTTCAATCCATCAAGGTATGAAGTATGGATATTAAATACACATAATAAAAATTTTATATGATGGTTTCGAGACCATATTTTTAATTAGTCAACTAAAAAAATAGATTCAATTTTAAAATGACTTCAATGGCTAGTGAGAGGGCTAAGGTTTCATTTATTATCTTATAAAGGTTATGTAATTAATGGTCATACGTTATATAAAAATGAACATGATGAATGTAATAACATTAAAAATAGTTAATTTACACTTTTGGTTGAAGTGATGCATGTATTTGGTAATAAGGAAAAAAATCTAGTTTATGTGAATATGTCATACTTTGGAATCATCAAACAAATATGGGAGTTGGATTATAAAAAATTCCAACTGATGGGTTTTTATGAAATTTGGTTGATAACAGGAGTGTTATTAAAATAGATTAATTGGGATTTTTGAAAATGGATTTTAGTAACGAAGTGTACAAATATGAACCATTTATAATGTAATAATAGACAGTAAAAGTATTTTATATTTCAGATCCTACAAACCGAAAGTTGTTAATTGTTTTTTATTGACTAAAACCACTAAAGGTACAGATGTCAATTCAACAAATTATGACCCTTTCATTGGGACATCACAATTATTTTACAATGATCCCAATATGGATAGGGTCTTGAATGTCAGAGGAGACCATAATTATGGGATTTGGATACTCGATATAGGGTTCAAATACATTCAACCTTTAAAAAGGATATTTAAATAATCATGTTATATTTTTTCTAAAATATACTTTTCCAAACCAAATATTATTAATTGTTCACTTCTGCATTTATGTAATCTAAATTAAATTTTTGACCACTTCTATAGATAATGACTTCTAAACATGTTGATGCTACCAATACTGAGGAACAATAAGATTCTTAACATATTGTTTCTCCCAATACAGAGGAATGACAACCTTTTGTTCGTGTCGATGCTACCAATCCATATGAACAACATATTGATGATGTTGAAGTTGAAAAAATGGTTGATAGTAAACAACTAGTTTCCCAGAAAAAATAAATCATAATAGCGGATAGTGTTAGAAATAATTATTAAGGTGAGAAACAAAGGCATACAATTTGAATTTGGATGAAATGCACACAGTCATCCTATTAACTCCAACAAGTATGTGTTTAATAGTTACACTAGTATCCCCACACACATGTGTGTGCCAATTAAGGTAGGTTCATGGAATAAGGTTTTTTCCATGATTAGAACATTAATTTGGGAATATATTATGATATAATTATGATATAATTTCATTATTTTACTAAAAGACAAAATAATGAAATGTTTACTTAATCTTTATTATCCATCGAAGAGTGTATTTATAATAGATTTCTTCCAAATAAAATTTTTATTAATGATCATTAGAAATTATCATATAGTATTTCACATAATTATTATGATGTTTCATCTCAAAGATACTTAAGGGAAAATAAACCCACACCCACCACATATGTATTCACACCTGATAAACCAAAAAGTGTGAGATGCGTTTATTATTTGTCACGACCCGTCCTCGGGGCCCGTGCCGTGACTACCCCAAGCCCGCCTTCCATAGGCCAGGGGCTGGCGACTAGCACCAAGGCGTAAAATCCCAGTAAACAGGGAAGGCATTGCCTTTATAAGTAACAACCACACAGAGTCAGCAAGCGGAAAGTAAAGTGCAGAAAAGTAAAGGGGGCCGGAAATACAAGCCCAACTGTAAAGTACAACTGAAAAGTAAAGTACAGCAACTGAAGAAAAGACGGCGGCCTCGTGTCGTCCACTGGCAATCCCACCTGAAGGGTGGGTACAGATAGCCTCCAGGCTCCTCGGGTCCCACGTCCGCTCCGAGCACGTCCCGCCCAGTGGTCCACCTCCAGGTACCGTCTTGCTCCACGCCCCAACCGTGATCAGCGCTGTCCGTCGTCTGCAACCAACACAACAAGGTGCGGGCATAGCCCGTGCAGGGGTGAGTACAAGCTACTCAGTAAGGACCCCGAGACCCCCGAAGGTCTCCCGAAATCCACAAAGGATATAGCACAAAAGAAAGATGCAATCACGAAGTAACATCTGACTCGACTTAGGTATATGCCCATATATATACCTAAGTCCCCAATTCTAGCTCTGCTCACGAGCTCAAGAACAACTCAATCCACAAAGGAAAGCAAGACTCAAATCCACAAAGGAGAGTAAACAGTAAATCCACATAGGATAGTTCAACACAATCCACAAAGGAAAGTAACATAAGATTCAGCTCAACCAGGTATACTTTTTCAGATGACGTCAAAGATGATCACTGATCCATCTAAGTCGTCGGACCCACGAAGGATCGATAGGTACTAACCCCCGCAAAAGACCCACACAGGATCGGGCTCACACAGAACCTGTAGGCAGTGGCTCACACAGAACCGGTAGTAAGGACCCACATAGGATCGGGCTCACACAGAACCTGTAGTAAGGACCCACATAGGATCGGGCTCACACAGAACCTGTAGCACTGATCCACATAGGATCGCTGAGTGCAGTAGTCGACGCAGTCCACTGAGGATCTCCGCTCTGTCGTCGCCGCAGTCCACGAAGGATCTCTGCTCTGCCGTCGTCGCAGTCCACGGAGGATCTCTGCTCTGCCGTCGTCGCAGTCCACGGAGGATCTCTGCTCTGTCGTCGAAGTCACAGCCAGCGCTAGGGTTCCCGCACAAAGCGAGCTCGTTTAGGAGGGTCCGCTCCACGAGCCTAGAGCTGATACATCAACTGACACGTAGTCCGAAGTTGATGTATCCAAAAGTTCCGTGTCGACAACAGGATCTCAACGCGACAGACGGCGCGTCAATCGGATGCCCGGTCTGAGAGTTATTGGCATTTTCGTCCCAGGGGCCCGGTTGGTTTTTAGGGCAAAACCAACCCGACCGTACTCCGCCTGTATCCGATCCTCGGGCGGAGTATGCCAAAAGTTCCGTCTCACTTAGAGGAATCTACCACAGCTGACGGTACGTCGATCGGACGTCCGTAGCTCAAGTTATGAGCGTTTCCGCTCCGAGGGCCCGGTTGGTTTCGTGTACGAACCAACCCGGCCGAACCCAAAGTCTTTCGAAACCTTGAGTATAGTATACCGAAACGACCGTCTCGATCCAAGGATCGCGTAGCCGCTGACGGTTCGTCAATCGGAGGTCCCAGGCCCAAGATATGGGCGAAAGACCGAAGAAGGCCCGAAACGGGGGTTCTAGGCCCCGGGCGACCCGGCCCGAACCCCCCCTGGGTCGGCCGAGCGGCCGAAGGAGGGCGCCGCGGGCTTGACCCGCGGCTCAAGCGAAACGCGGCCCCGCGGGGGGGGCCGCCTGTCACGCGGACGCGGCCGGGCCGCCGCGTCCGTTCCCGGTTCCGCGCGGCCGCGGAACCGGCCGCCGCCGCCGCGGCTTCAGCCGCGGCGGACTTCCTCCACGGCGGCGCGCCGGGCACCGCCGCCGCCGCCTTCCGCGGGCCGCCGGAGTTGCTCCGGTGGCCCGATTTGCCTCCCGTCTGCGCCATTGTTCCTCCCGGGACGCGTCCTTCACTGCGGAATCAACAAATGGCCCTTGCGTCGTGCTTTTGCCGTCGCCCGCCAAATCCGCACAAAAAGGAAGATCGGCGGAGGGTTGCCGGGTCTTGTTCGTTAGACCCGCACCCTCCGCGTTAGTCATAAACAACGGGAGAAACAAGAAACGACCAAATCAACAATTTTAAATAAATTTAAAATTGTTCCGTGATCGGTTCTTTATTTTAAAAGAAATAAAATCACGGGAAAGGAAAAGAATTCCAACAACCCTTACTTTGTCGTCGTCGTCGGACGAGAGGTCGTCACGGAATTGCTCGTCGCGGAAGAAGGGGGATCGTCGCGTCATCGCGGTATCCGGCGTCGCGTCGCCAAACTCCGGATCAAGAACAAACGGATTTAATTAGTTAAATCCGTTGTTATTGAAATTAAAAAGGGAGAAATAAAAGATTCGATTCTCACCTTTGTTGCCGAACGAGGGTCGGCCGCGGAAGAAGAGGCGTCGCCGAAGAATGTCGAGGGTAGCGCTCGTCGACGTCGCAGATCTTGGTGTGCGTCGTCGAATTCCGGTCGCCGGCATTCTTCGCGTTCTTCGCGTTCTTCGCGGGGAGGGTGGAGGTTCAGAGGAATTGCACAATGATAGCAATCCTCCAAAATAGACAAGTTGTCTATTTTATTATTTTGCCAACAAACGCAAAACGCGTAAGTAACGACCCATTTAATTCGTTGAATTAATTCAACGAATAAAACAGCCCATTTAATTCACGAAAGAAACAGCCCAATTAAATGGTCTGTTAAGAATTAAAGAAAACGCGTCGGTTGACTTTTCAGTTACTTTGACGGGTTTTCGCGGGTGCGTTACTTAGCGAAAGAAACGGCGGGGCTCGTGCGGGCCCTGCCTCACAAATATCCTACCAAGAGGGTAGGATATTTCTGGATAGCATCCTATCCAGTTCAACTCAGTTCGAGCCGCCTTTAAGTGGCTTCAAGTGGCTTCCAAGCAGCTTAAGTGAAATAAAATAAAGTTGTCGCACAAACTTTATTTTATTTCTGACTTAAAGCCGCAAAATTTAAAAACCACGGTTGAGCAAACGCAACTCCGGAAGAAGCGTTTCTAAGCAAATACCGGCGCTGCGATTTCATCGGTGCCCTCAGAATTTGATTCCGGGCACCGGTTCAAAAGATAGAAAAACCCGCTCGTCCGTTCACTGAACGTACCCGAGCCAAACTTCGGAAATTGATTCCGGGCACACCGGGCCTCGGAATCAGGTGCCGTCTGAAGCTGCGCTCTTGTAAAATTCCAAAGAAAATTAAGAAAAAAATTTCCTTGAAATTTGCGGGTCTTTACATTACTCCCACCTCAGGGCTTTACGTCCCCGTAAAGATACATCAAAAACTAGGGGAACAAATGGGGGTACTGAGCACGCATGTGAGCCTCCCGCTCCCAAGTGCTCTCCTGGAGGTTCCCGTGCTGCCATCTGACGCGCACAAGAGGAATCGACCGCCCACGTAGGACCCGCTCCTGTCGATCCTCGATCTCCACTGGGACCTCCGAAAAAGTCGCCCCATCGTCCACGTCCAGCTCCCCAAAGTCGATGATGTGGGTCGGGTCGTGCACGTATCTCCTCAGCTGAGACACGTGAAAGACGTCGTGCACCCGGTGCAACTGAGGTGGTAGAGCCAGGCGATAAGCCACCTCTCCTATCCTGCTGAGGACCTGGAAAGGCCCGATGAAGCGTGGAGACAACTTGCCGCCTCGGCCAAATCTCCGTAAACCACGTCGAGGTGAGACACGCAAAAAGATGTGGTCGCCATCCTCGAACTCTAGTGGCCTCCGCCTCCTATCAGCATATGACTTCTGCCGGCTCTGAGCTGTCATCATCCTCTCCTGGATGATCTGGACCTTCTCTGTCGTGGCTCGGACCATCTCTGGTCCCACGAGTGCTGACTCCCCAGGGTCTGTCCAGCACAACGGTGATCTGCAGGGTCTGCCGTACAACGCCTCGTATGGTGCCATCCCGATGGTGGAGTGGTAGCTGTTGTTGTACGCGAACTCCACCAAGGGTAGGTGGTCCTCCCAGCTGCGACCAAAGTCGAGAACACATGCACGGAGCATGTCCTCGAGTGTCTGTATGGTCCTCTCCGTCTGACCATCCGTCTGAGGGTGGAAGGCTGTGCTCAGATGGAGCCGTGTCCCGAACGCCTCCTGCAACCCCTTCCAAAGTCGGGAAGTGAAACGAGCATCTCGATCGGAGACGATAGACGATGGCACACCGTGAAGCCGTACGATCTCCTGGACGTAAAGACGTCCCAAGCTCTCCACTGAGCCCTGCTCTCTGATGGGTAAGAAGTGTGCCGACTTGGTGAGTCGGTCGACAATAACCCAAATGGAGTCGTGACCTCTGGAAGTGCGTGGAAGTCCAGTCACGAAATCCATAGATATGCCATCCCACTTCCACTCCGGGACCTCCAAGGGCTGTACCAAGCCTTCTGGTACCTGATGCTCTGCCTTCACCTGCTGGCAGGTGAGGCATCGTGAAACGAACTCTGCCACAGCTTTCTTCATGCCCGACCATCAGTGCTGTCGTCTGAGATCCTGGTACATCTTCGCCACTCCGGGATGTACCGCCAAGGGAGAAGTGTGGAACTCTCTCAGCACCTCCTCTCGTAAAGCGACTGGTACGAAGGTACGTCCTCTGAAAAGGATGTCGTGCTCTGCTCCAAGGGAGAAGCCATCAGGCGCCTGACCTGAGGATATCAGTGCACGCCGGGTCTCACAGTCAGCGTCCCCACGCTGAGCCTCTCTGACCCGCTGTAGAAGCGGAGGAGAGACTGTGAGAGACTGAAGAAAGGCTGCTCCGTCTCTATCCACGAAGGATATCTGTAAGGAGGCTAGCTACTCTGTCGCCTCCTCAAGTAGCTGAATGCCCGTCCTCCTGCTGAGGGCATCGGCTACCACGTTCCCCTTCCCAGGAGTATAGACTATCTCAAAGTCATAGTCCTGGAGGAACTCAAGCCATCTCCGCTGTCTCAGGTTCAGGTCCTTCTGAGAGAAGATATACCTGAGACTCTGGTGGTCAGAAAAGACTGTGAAGCGCTCGCCCATCAGATATTGCCGCCAAGTCTTCAGAGCGAAGACCACTGCTGCTAACTCCAGGTCATGAGTGGCGTAGTTATGCTCATGCGGCCTCAACTGACGTGATCCGTAGGCGATCACGGCCCGCTCCTGCATCAGGACGCACCCGAGTCCAGTCCCTGATGCATCGCAGTAAACTACGTACCCAACTCCCTCCTCAGGCAACCTCAAGATAGGTGCGCTGGTCAATCTCTGTCTCAGCTCCTGGAAGCTCTGCTGACATCTTTCTGACCACACGAAGGGTTTCCCCTTCTTCGTCAATGCTGAGAGTGGTGCCGCAACTCTGGAGAAGTCCGGCACAAATCTCCGATAGTATCCCGCTGGGCCCAAGAAGCTCCGCACCTCTGTCACGCTCCTGGGTGGCTCCCAAGCTAGTACTGCCTCGATCTTCGCGGGATCCACTGCAACTCCCGCCTCAGAGATGACGTGCCCCAAGAAATGGACCTCACGTAACCAGAACTGGCACTTTGAGAGCTTGCCATAAAGCTGGTGCTCTCGGAGTGTGTCTAGCACAACTCGCAGGTGGTAGGCATGCTCCTCCTCAGTCGTCGAGTATACCAAAATGTCGTCAATGAAGACCACGACAAATCGGTCGAGGTATGGCTGGAAGATCCTGTTCATGAGGCTCATGAACACTGCTGGAGCATTGGTTACGCCGAACGGCATAACCAAGAACTCATAATGGCCATACCGACACCTGAAGGCCGTCTTCTGCACGTCCTCGTCCCGAACTCTGAGCTGATGATAGCCTGACCGGAGGTCTATCTTCGAGAACCACCGCGCTCCCTTGAGCTGATCGAAGAGGTCATCAATCCGTGGCAGCGGATACTTGTTCCTCACTATCACCTGGTTCAGGCGACGATAGTCGACACATAGTCGCAAGCTCCCGTCCGCCTTCTTGGCGAACAAAATCGGGGAAGCCCAGGGCGAAACACTGGGTCGGATAAACCCCTTGCTCTGCAAGTCCTCCAACTGTACCCGCAGCTCCCGAAGCTCGGTGGGGGCCATCCGATATGCTGGAGTAGATATCGGAGCTGTCCCGGGGTACAAGTCGATGTAAAAGTCTACCTCTCTACGAGGAGGTAGCCCTGGAACGTCGTCGGGAAAGACGTCCACGTACTGGTCCACCACTGTAGGAAAAGCTGGACTCCGCACGTCCACTGCTCCTAGGATGAGGCTAGCCAACTGATGAGAGATGGGCTGCACTCTCCTCCGCGGAAGTCCATCCTGTGCTGCAAAGGTTCCCTTCTCGCCGGTGAAGGTAAACCTGCTCCCGTCGGTGCGAACACATCGCACCTTGCGCCTAAAATAGTCGATCTGGGCATGAACCGTGGATAGCCAATCCATGCCCAAGATGACGTCGTAAGGCCTCGACGCCGCTACAAGGAGATCCCAGCCGAAGCTCTCGCCTCCTAGAGTAAGCTCACACTGCCGGCACCAGTGCGTAATCGTCGAGTCTGCTCCTGTAGGAGTCTCTAGCCGTAAGGATCGAGCCAACGGCTCAGTCGGAATCTCCGAGATCCGAACAAGGGCAGAGGCTATGAAAGAGTGACTCGCTCCTGTGTCTATAAGTACTGCAGCAAGGGTGGAATAGACACAGATCGTACCTCGAATCATCTCTGGCAAGTCGGGGTCGTAGGCCTCCACTGCCTGGAGCTGGGCCTGTCCCTGCCCGCCAGCTCCATGTGGTCGAGGTGGCCCTCCTGGTGGTGGTCGGGGTAGAGCCTGGAAGCGTCGCCCACCACCCGCTGCTCGGCCAGCTCCTCTGCCTCGTCCGCCTCCTCCCTGCGGACCGCCACGGTCGACCCTCTGCCTCTGCCTGGGTGGCCCCTCCACCGTCTGCTGCTCCTCTGGTCGGCGAGTCGGGCAGTCACGAGCCATGTGACCCTGCCCGCCGCAGGTGTAGCACAGCCTGCCTCTCGGAAGGCTGGCACTCCGCTGTGTGCCCTGCACCGCTGAGCCGGTGTCCTGAGGCCGTCTGCGTGGGGGTCTGGTCTGCCTGGACCCGAGAGTCATCCGTCGGCTACCTGCTGCCGAAGACTCAGCTACCTGCCACCCTGCGCTAGGTCTCGCCGCTGAAGAAGGCTCTTCCAGGAAGCTCTCGATCAGGAGGGCTCGCTCCAGCACTCCCGCCTGGGTCGGAATGCTGAGGGAGATCAGCGACGCCCGAATCTCCTGTCGCAAGCCCTGCTCGAAGGTCCGGGCCCGGAATAAGGGGTCCCGTACCATGTCGGTCGAGTAGCGAGATAGGTCAGTGAACCTCGCCGCGTACTGAGCGACCGTCATGCTGCCCTGGCGCAGCTGGAGAAGCTCCTGGATGCGCACCGCTCGGAGGGTGGCCGGGACGAACTCAGAGCGGAAGAGGCTCTCGAAGTCCGCCCAGAGCAAGGATGTCTCATCGTGAACCTGGAGCATCAGGCTCCACCATCGTCCTGCCGCTGCCTGCAGGAGGCTCGCTGCGAGAATCACCATGAGATCCGCTGGTGTCCTCACTAGCCTAAAGATCCGTACCACCGCCTCTAGCCAGTCCTCGGCGGCCTGGGGGTCCGCCTCACCGCGAAACCTGGGCGGTCGCTGGCTCTGAAACTCATGCAGTGCCCTGAGGCGACGTGCATCGTCAGCGTATGGTACTGGCAGCATCGGTGGCTCGGCGGGTAAAGCTACCGCCGGTGCCACTGCTGGAAAAGGGCCCTACACCGAGGCCTCGTCGCTCGGTGGGCTGCCGTCGCGCCCTACACTCGGAACCCTAGCTGGCTGTCGTCGCGGGGCCATCCTGAAAAGGAGAACAAGAGCACCACAGTCAGAACAGTATACCTGGTGAGCTGGCACAAGTAATCACAAGGAAAACTTGAGACTTTCATGAAGCAGATCAGTATACCCGGTGAGCTGACACAAGTAATCACAAAGAAAACTTGAAACACACACCCAATCAATGTTTTCATGCATTAAGTCGGAAATCAGGAGTCAGGGTCCTGGTGTACGGATACGTCGGCCGCCGCACCAACACTGGGCTCCCTGAACTGATAACCACACTCAATACACTAAACACTATTGCTTCATATAGAAAGAAAGGACGATCAGAGTCTGCGGTAGAACCGACCACCTCTGATACCAATTTGTCACGACCCATCCTCGGGGCCCGTGCCGTGACTACCCCAAGCCCGCCTTCCATAGGCCAGGGGCTGGCGACTAGCGCCAAGGCGTAAAATCCCAGTAAACAGGGAAGGCATTGCCTTTATAAGTAACAACCACACAGAGTCAGCAAGCGGAAAGTAAAGTGCAGAAAAGTAAAGGGGGCTGGAAATACAAGCCCAACTGTAAAGTACAACTGAAAAGTAAAGTACAGCAACTGAAGAAAAGACGGCGGCCTCGTGTCGTCCACTGGCAATCCCACCTGAAGGGTGGGTACAGATAGCCTACAGGCTCCTCGGGTCCCACGTCCGCTCCGAGCACGTCCCGCCCAGTGGTCCACCTCCAGGTACCGTCTTGCTCCACGCCCCAACCGTGATCAGCGTTGTCCGTCGTCTGCAACCAACACAACAAGGTGCGGGCATAGCCCGTGCAGGGGTGAGTACAAGCTACTCAGTAAGGACCCCGAGACCCCCGAAGGTCTCCCGAAATCCACAAAGGATATAGCACAAAAGAAAGATGCAATCACGAAGTAACATCTGACTCGACTTAGGTATATGCCCATACATATACCTAAGTCCCCAATTCTAGCTCTGCTCACGAGCTCAAGAACAACTCAATCCACAAAGGAAAGCAAGACTCAAATCCACAAAGGAGAGTAAACAGTAAATCCACATAGGATAGTTCAACACAATCCACAAAGGAAAGTAACATAAGATTCAGCTCAACCAGGTATACTTTTTCAGATGACGTCAAAGATGATCACTGATCCATCTAAGTCGTCGGACCCACGAAGGATCGATAGGTACTAACCCCCGCAAAAGACCCACACAGGATCGGGCTCACACAGAACCTGTAGGCAGTGGCTCACACAGAACCGGTAGTAAGGACCCACATAGGATCGGGCTCACACATAACCTGTAGTAAGGACCCACATAGGATCGGGCTCACACAGAACTTGTAGCACTGATCCACATAGGATCGCTGAGTGCAGTAGTCGACGCAGTCCACTGAGGATCTCCGCTCTGTCGTCGCCGCAGTCCACGAAGGATCTCTGCTCTGCCGTCGTCGCAGTCCACGGAGGATCTCTGCTCTGCCGTCGTCGCAGTCCACGGAGGATCTCTGCTCTGTCGTCGAAGTCACAGCCAGCGCTAGGGTTCCCGCACAAAGCGAGCTCGTTTAGGAGGGTCCGCTCCACGAGCCGAGAGGCTGATACATCAACTGACACGTAGTCCGAAGTTGATGTATCCAAAAGTTCCGTGTCGACAACAGGATCTCAACGCGACAGACGGCGCGTCAATCGGACGCCCGGTCTGAGAGTTATTGGCATTTTCGTCCGAGGGGCCCGGTTGGTTTTTAGGGCAAAACCAACCCGACCGTACTCCGCCTGTATCCGATCCTCGGGCGGAGTATGCCAAAAGTTCCGTCTCACTTAGAGGAATCTACCACAGCTGACGGTACGTCGATCGGACGTCCGTAGCTCAAGTTATGAGCGTTTCCGCTCCGAGGGCCCGGTTGGTTTCGTGTACGAACCAACCCGGCCGAACCCAAAGTCTTCCGAAACCTTGAGTATAGTATACCGATACGACCGTCTCGATCCAAGGATCGCGTAGCCGCTGACGGTTCGTCAATCGGAGGTCCCAGGCCCAAGATATGGGCGAAAGACCGAAGAAGGCCCGAAACGGGGGTTCTGGGCCCCGGGCGACCCGGCCCGAACCCCCCCTGGGTCGGCCGAACCGGGTCGGCCCGAACCGGGTCGGCCCGACCCGGCCCGACCCGGCTAGGCTGGGTCCGGTCCGGCCTGGGCGCGGCCCGGCCGACCGGACCGGCCGGCTCGGCTTCGGCCGCGCAGCCGAAGGAGGGCGCCGCGGGCTTGACCCGCGGCTCAAGCGAAACGCGGCCCCGCGGGGGGGGCCGCCTGTCACGCGGACGCGGCCGGGCCGCCGCGTCTGTTCCCGGTTCCGCGCGGCCGCGGAACCGGCCGCCGCCGCCGCGGCTTCAGCCGCGGCGGACTTCCTCCACGGCGGCGCGCCGGCGACCCGCGCCGCCGCCGCCTTCCGCGGGCCGCCGGAGTTGCTCCGGTGGCCCGATTTGCCTCCCGTCTGTGCCATTGTTCCTCCCGGGACACGTCCTTCACTGCGGAATCAACAAATGGCCCTTGCGTCGTGCTTTTTCCGTCGCCCGCCAAATCCGCACAAAAAGGAAGATCGGTGGAGGGTTGCCGGGTCTTGTTCGTTAGACCCGCACCCTCCGCGTTAGTCATAAACAACGGGAGAAACAAGAAACGACCAAATCAACAATTTTAAATAAATTTAAAATTGTTCCGTGATCGGTTCTTTATTTTAAAAGAAATAAAATCACGGGAAAGGAAAAGAATTCCAACAACCCTTACTTTGTCGTCGTCGTCGGACGAGAGGTCGTCGCGGAATTGCTCGTCGCGGAAGAAGGGGGATCGTCGCGTCGTCGCGGTATCCGGCGTCGCGTCGCCAAACTCCGGATCAAGAACAAACGGATTTAATTAGTTAAATCCGTTGTTATTGAAATTAAAAAGGGAGAAATAAAAGATTCGATTCTCACCTTTGTTGCCGAACGAGGGTCGGTCGCGGAAGAAGAGGCGTCGCCGAAGAATGTCGCGGGTAGCGCTCGTCGACGTCGCAGATCTTGGTGTGCGTCGTCGAATTCCGGTCGCCGGCGTTCTTCGCGTTCTTCGCGTTCTTCGCGTTCTTCGCGGGGAGGGTGGAGGTTCAGAGGAATTTCACAATGATAGCAATCCTCCAAAATAGACAAGTTGTCTATTTTATTATTTTGCCAACAAACGCAAAACGCGTAAGTAACGACCCATTTAATTCGTTGAATTAATTCAACGAATAAAATAGCCCATTTAATTCACGAAAGAAACAGCCCAATTAAATGGTCTGTTAAGAATTAAAGAAAACGCGTCGGTTGACTTTTCAGTTACTTTGACGGGTTTTCGCGGGTGCGTTACTTAGCGAAAGAAACGGCGGGGCTCGTGCGGGCCCTGCCTCACAAATATCCTACCAAGAGGGTAGGATATTTCTGGATAGCATCCTATCCAGTTCAACTCAGTTCGAGCCGCCTTTAAGTGGCTTCAAGTGGCTTCCAAGCAGCTTAAGTGAAATAAAATAAAGTTGTCGCACAAACTTTATTTTATTTCTGACTTAAAGCCGCAAAATTTAAAAACCACGGTTGAGCAAACGCAACTCCGGAAGAAGCGTTTCTAAGCAAATACCGGCGCTGCGATTTCATCGGTGCCCTCAGAATTTGATTCCGGGCACCGGTTCAAAAGATAGAAAAACCCGCTCGTCCGTTCACTGAACGTACCCGAGCCAAACTTCGGAAATTGATTCCGGGCACACCGGGCCTCGGAATCAGGTGCCGTCTGAAGCTGCGCTCTTGTAAAATTCCAAAGAAAATTAAGAAAAAAATTTCCTTGAAATTTGCGGGTCTTTACATTATTCATCATGAGGATACATCTTTTGAGTTACATTATTACTTGTAATATATTTATTGAAAATATATGTATTAATCACATTGATTCAGAATTGTTAATTTATGAAAAGAAATTTGAGTACATAAAATAAGAAACGGGTATAAAAACCAATGTATCCTTACTGTATAGAAAGAATGGGGTATGCTTTACTTGAAAAAAAAATATATATTTTAAATCTAGTGTAATAATTTTTTATGACATGAAAAAAAAATTATGTTACATTGTTTATATATATATTGAGGAATTTAAATCCAAATCCACTTTCATCCCATACCATGTACTATGGAAGGAGACATGTGTAAATAATTAAGGGATGCTAATAGATAAAAATACAAAAAATGTTTGGGAATCATGCGTAAGTAACACATAATAAACAAATTATTTAAATTGATATTAACAAATAATGATTACTTATTTTCATATATTTTTTACCTAAATTAAACACAATAATAATCATCACCTTTAATAAATGAATAACTACTATCAGTAAGCTTAATGAGGTCCAAATAGTATGGATGTGTCAGAAGTGTAGGTTTTGGGGTGTCATCCCAAACATATTTTGAGAAGAAATGAACAGGGGGATAAAGATAAGAAAATATAAGAGTAGTATACATATTTAGTTTTTCTATAAGAAAAGTATAATTGGTAGTCATAGTTTCTTTAAAATGTTATGGGAAGGAATCTAAGAGAAAAAAGAACACAAGAACAACCACTATATGAAGATCCCTCCCCACCCCAACCAGCTCTGAGGTAACACATTCAACTCAAAGAGATTTCTTAGAAGAGTTAATAAATATTTCATAATTGTTTTTATTAAATGTAAATCATAAAGGCACTAATACCTTTTCTATACTGATATTATATAGGGTGAAAATGATTATGATTTATATATATAAACACCCACACATCACTTTTTTGGAAGGGATATTGTGTAAAATATCCATGGAGATATTATACACAAAAGATAACTCCCAATAGGTCATGTGAGTGTGGTGATTAATGTATCTCAATAGCCAAGTTTCTAGCTACTGGTTACACTTAATGATGAAAAAATTTATATGCTCAAATAAGCTATTGGAGATTTTTTATCATGGTAGATAGATCTTGTAAAAAACATTTTTACAAGAAGGTATTATTTTCCAATTAATTTTTCATGAAAAACCATTAACAATTAATGAAAAAAAGTCTGAGCTGGTGAATGTTATTACATAATGACAAAGTAAAGGGGTTGAAATAGAATATTGATTCAATGTGATATAAATGATAAACCAAACAATTGAAAATATCTTCAAAATATAACTTTACCTAACCCATTAAACTTCTACTTTTACTAACATTAAATGTTCATATAGATAAAATGTTAAAAAGTGGTGTTATGAACATGGTTGATTTTGAAGAACAGGTTTGTGGAGAGTCCATTATAAACTATATTAGTCTTGAGAATGTAAATGAAATCCTCATTCATGAATAGATAGGATTAATAGTTTTAAATGTATACATGAGGTGTGTTTTCATGATTTTTTATCCAATAGTTGATCTACAATGTTAATTATGATTGAATACTATTCATATTTTTTATAGGCATATATATGAGTACTATTTGAAGGGGAAACCATAAGAATAGAAATTTGGACTCATTATTCCTCACATAACATCTATGAAAAAATTCTCATTAGAATTAGAGAAATATAAATGAATAATGGAAAAACTTTCCACAATGTTTGAAATAAAATTTACAGATGATAGAATAATCTTAATACTAATGATAGAGGGGTAAAACTCTTCAATTTAATCATATAAAATATATTTTCATTCATTTAATTACTTATAACTTCTTGTTTTTTAGGATGAATTGGTTACTTATTATAGTCGATTTGGATAATCTAATGATTTATTTTCTAGATTCAATATATGTATACCCAAAACCCGACCACACATAATGACATTTATCAATTTGTAATATACTACATGCAATATTTAACAACTAAGCTTCAAGTTATAAATTTTACATTATGTTTTAATTAAAATTATGTTATGATATAATGATGTTCAAATATTTTCAAAATCATGGCATGAGGATAGTCCATGAATACATGGAGCTTACCTACTTCTTCAAGTGGAAAAGTATTAAGGTATATATAATAATATTTCACTATAAAAAAATATATCAAAACAAATTACTAATTTTTCTCAGTTTTTATATAGTGTATGGGTCAACCCAATGACAAATATTGTGGCTATTATGTTTATAAATTTATGAAATATATCGTATACCATCAAAAAACTAGCCTCCTCCAAGAGGTATTTTCAAAGATATAAAGAATTTAATTTAAAATATTTTTTAATAATTTTTTTATTAATATTTTTATAGCACTATTAGAACTTTAAATAGTAATCTTATTCATAAGATGAAATATATTAGTTTGTAAATGAATGGGAAGTGTACCTGGTGTTAGAATGTATACAGACATCATGAAGAGGTGACTGTCTAATAATTATTTAGTTGATTTTTTCATCATTTTGTCTAATTTTTTTTGTTAACTTCATTAACATTTTTATTTGATAATTTATGAAAATGATCTATAAGTCATTTGTGACATGTATTAATCAACCACACATCAATATGATACACGTTTTGTCCGATATAACTCAAAGTGCTTATTTTCAGTTTAAAATTTACATACTCAAAATCAAGAAAATGTATTCTGATTATTTTTATACTTTAGGAAAACTATCCCTAATTCATTTTTATGGGTATAAATTATATTCACCTCATTCTAATACATGGTGTTCCTAATATGACTCAAAGTGTCCAATATTAGTATAAAATTGAAAATTTAGTTAAAAACATGTGTTACTCACTAAAAACTAAGAAAATTCACTTATATTTTCTTTATATTTTTGTAAAATGATTCATAATTCACTTTTAACATGTATAAATCTGTATCAAGTAAATTTGACACAAGATTTTATTGGTATGACTCAAAGTATTTGTTTTCAGTTAAAATTGTCATTTTAGTAAAAAAGACACATGACATACTCAAAACTAATAAAATGCATTATTATTACATTGATACTTTATGAGAAATTATCCTTAACTCATTTGTGACATTTAGGGATCAACCACACAAAAATCTGATACACAGTGTGAACAGAATAACTCAAAGTGCGTGTTTTCAGTTTAAAATGACATTTTAGTAAAAACCACAAGTGACATACTCAAAACCAGGAAAAAACATTCAGATTGTTTTTATACTTTATAAAAATCATTTATATGTCATTTTTTATGTTTAGCAATCAGAACCAGCTCTATATAATGCACAGTGTGCTTAATATAACTCCAAGTATGTATTTTTATTTAAAATTGAATTTTTTGAAAAAAGACACCTGACATACTCAATACTAATAAAATGCATTCATATTGTTTTACACATTTATTAAAATTAATAATAATACATTTTTGATGTGTAGGAATCATTCCCAACTCAATCTGATACACATTGTGTCTGCTATGACTTAATGTGTCTGTTGTCAGTTTAAAATTTACATTTTAGTTCAAAACATTTACCACTCACTAAAAATTGAAAAATATTTCTCAAATTGTCTTGATAATTTATGAAAATGATTCATATGTTATTTGTAATGTGTTGGAATTATTCTAATGTCAAACTGACACATAATGTGATTAATGTGTCTCAAAGTGTTCATTTTTAGTTTAAAATGACATTTTAGAAAAAAAACAAGAGATATACTCAAAACTAATAAAATTCATTCAAATTGATGGGATACTTTTGGAAAATAATTCATAAGACATTTTTTATGTATAAAAATTAGTCAAACCTAAACCTGATTCATTGTTTGACCGGTATGACTCCAAGTGTGTGTTTTTATTTAAAATTTACATTTTTGTAAAAAAGACAAGTGAAATACTCAAAACTAAGAAAACACATTAATATTAATTTTAAATTTTATGAAAAAAATTCTTAAGTAATTTTTGACTTGTAAGAATTATCCGCACCTCAAATAATACATGCTACACCCTGTATGACTCAAAGTGTCTGTTATTAGTCTAAAATTGATATTTTAGTTAAAAACATCTATCACTCACTTAAAATTAAGAAAACTTTTTCATATTGTCTTGATAACTTAGGAAAATTATTAATAATTAATTTTTGATTTTTTGGAATCAGTATCACATTAAACTAACACACAATGTGACCGGTATGACTCAAAGTGTGCATTTTCAGTTTACAATGATATTTTAATAAAAAACGACATACTCAAAACTAGGAAAACACATTCAGAATCTTTTGATAATTTATGAAAAGGATCCATAAGTCATTTTTTGATTTTAGGAAATAGACACACCTCAATCTGATGCACGAAATAATCGGTATGACTCCAAGTGTATCTTTTTATTTAAAATTAACATTATAGTAAAAAAGATAAGTGACATACTAAAAACAAATAAATCACATTAGGATTATTTTATACTATACTAAAATAATCTATAATTTATTTGTGATTGTTGGAATCATCTACACCTCAATATGATATAAGATATACCCGATACAACTCAAAGTGCATGTTATCATTCCAAAATTGACATTTAATTAATGTATTATTTCATATTTACATTAAATTTATTTCATTATAGTAATTATAACATATGAATTGTTTTCTTATATATTTTTAATATTTTTATTGATTTGGGGTGGTTTTTTCAAAGCTACTCGTGATCATGAGAGATTGTACTTCGAGGTTGTAATTGAGATAATGGAAATAGATAAATGGGTGAAAATGTATACAGACATCATGAAAAGGTGAATTCCTACTAGTTATTTAGTTAATTTTTTCACAATTTTATCTACTTTTTTTATTTTAATTTCCTTATAATTTTTATTTAATACTTATTTACTTTTTTACATAGATCTTTTATGAATTCATATTTTTCTTTCAAAAATCCACAACAAGCCAAAAATGAGAGAACATGTTTTTTTTATGGAAGAGGAAACCACATGCTGTCAAAAATGTGAAGTAAATTGTAAGGATGCATATACCAAGTTATTTTGAAATAGTTTAACGCAAAATATGACTTTCCAAATGATTTTTCATGAACATTATCTTGAACAGTGTAGGAATCAGCCACAACTCAATTAGATGCACCTCAATCTGATACACAATGTATTTGGAATGACTTGAAGCGTATTTTTTAGTTTATGATTTAAATTTTAGTTTGAAACACACATCACATACTCAAAACTGAGAAAAAAATCATATTTTTCTAATACTTTAGAATAATTATACATAATTCATTTGTGACGTATATGAATGTGACACACGGTGTGATCGGTATAACTCCAAGTTTGTCTTGTTATTTAAAATTACCGTTTTAGTAAAAAAGATAAGTGACATAATAAAAATAGGGAAAACACATTCAGTTTTTTTTTGATACTTTAATAAAATGATCTTTATGTTATTTATGATGTGTATTAATTATTCGCACCTCAATCTGATATACGGTGTGTCTGGTATGACTCAAAGCGACCATTATCAGTCTATAATTTTTATTTTAGTTAAAAACATGTGTAACTCACTAAAAACCTATAAAACATGCTTATATTGTATTGATAATTTAGGAAAAAACTTATATGTCATTTATGACATGTAGGAATTAGTCTCACCCAAAACTGTCACACTATGTGACTGGTATGACTCAAAGTTCATGTTTCTGTTTAAAATGACATTTTAATAAAAACCCAAATGATATACCCAAAACCAAGAAAATTTATTTATGTATTTTTTGATACTTTAGAAAAACTATTCATAATTCATTTGTGATGTGTAATAATCAATCTCACCTCAGACTGACACACAATGTGACCGGTATGACTCAAAGTGTGTGTTTTATGTTTAAAATGATATTTTAGTAAAAACAACAAGTGACATACTCAAAACTAAGAAAATGAATTCATATTATTTTTATATATTAGTAAAATGACTCATAATTCATTTGTGACATGTATGAATCATCCGCACATCAATATGATGCATGGTGTAACCGATATGACTCAAAGTGTGTCTTTTTATTTTATAATTGACATTTTAGTAAAAAAGAAAAGTGTCATAATAAGAACTAAGAAAATGAATTTAGGTTGTTTCGATATATTAGTAAAATTATAAATAATTCAATTGTGACATTTAGTAATCTGTTTCACCTCAATATAATACATGGTGTGACCCATATTACTCAACGTACCTATTATTAGTCCAAAATTGAAATTTTAGTTCAAAACATGTGGAAATCACTGAAAAATGAGCATATACACTTTTATTTTCTTGATACTTTAGAAAAATTATTCATAAGTAATTTTTGATGTGTAGGAATATTTCTCACATAAAACTGACACACGATGTGACCGGTATAACTCAAAGTGTGTGTTTTCAGTTTAAATTGACATTTTAGTAAACAAAATAAGTGACATACTCAAAACTGATAAAATGAATTCATATTATTTTTGATACTTTAGAAAAATTATCCATAAGTGATTTTTATGTGTAGAAATCATATACACTTCAATATGATTTATTATGTGACAAGTATGACTCTAAGTGTGTCTCTTTATTTAAAACAAATATTTTTTGTAAAAATGAAAAGTGACATACTCAACCAACTCTTGATGAGAAATCTCGAGTCAAACCTTCAACAGAAACTAAAAATAAGAAAACACTGTAGGCATGAGTATTAAAACACAGTAGGCAGGCCAGAATAATTCTATTCCCAATGAATATACTATTAAATAAAGAAATTATCAATTCCAGGCTTAAACTATATTATATAAAATATTGGTTTCTACACACACTTTAATTTCTAAAACAAGTAACAGCCCATTTCCCTTTTTAATTTATCAACAAGTTTCATGTTTGAATGAAACAGAAGAATTGAATTTTAAAACATTTTTGTGAATAATTTATAAATCCAAATTTTGGTTGTTAGTCAAAAGTAAAACCACACACAATACACGAAAAACAGTAAGGGAAATGGAAAAAGTGGCACACAGGGGCCAGCAACTGAACTAGACCTCTCAATCGCCTGCCACAAAAAAAAATAAGCACTAAAATAAAACATGGGTCGAACATAGGAGCTTGTGAACAATTTAGAACGTACGATACATTTGACTCATCCTGAAGGCATGCCTACTCTCAATGACGTCATAACACCCTAATGCATGGGGTTTCTCTGCATGGCCTAACCGAGGGTCCCAATACCCTAGTAGAGTATAATCCATACTAAGGGACACTAACCAGTGCGTAATCTAAACAAGTGCAACAATCATTCTCAGAAGATTCACTTACTATGCCAGGTTCCCATGTCAACATGTATAATAAGAAGGAAAAGGGTGAGTCAACAAAGTCAATCAAGTAACACAAACATCACACACAACTCATGCAGTCAACGTACACCAAAGATCACCCCTGAGTCACCCCAAACAGAGTTTTCCAAAATAATTTATTTAATTAAAGTGCCAAACGGGCCTTCACCAATGTTAAAGAAAATCCTCATTTCTCAAGAGAACCAAAACACTTGTTCATGCTTCAAAATAAATCATTTATCAATAAACAAAAACTATGTTTGAAATTCGGTAAATTATGTTTAAAATCCAAATAGGAATTCTTTCACTACTAGGTGTCTATTTATCAAGAAAATATTTCAAGTGTCATGTATAAAATAAACTGCTCTATTTACACCAAATAATAATTTAAAAATTAATTATCTTATATTATTTCCCATTTATTAAAATTAAGAAAATATCAAGAAATTAATAAATTCTGAATTTAAAGGCGAGGGAAATGGGGGACCTACCTCGACTTGTAGTCCAAGCATGATGATGCAACACACCTCGAGCGGGCGGGCAAACACCAGCAAGCTAACGATCACATGACCGTGTAAAAAAACTGGCCAACGCGCTGTAACCAAAAAGATAACTAAAACACGTAAATGACAGTTTCAAATAAATCAAACAAAAGATAAGGCAAACCTCACCAAAACCTTAGTGTAGGAAAAACAACTCAAAAGAGGTAAGAGCCAGCATGGGGGTGTGCTTGATCAAATGGATTGTGTGAAAGAGGAAATGACTGGCGAGGATTCCAGTGAAGAGCACGGCCCGACTGGGAGGGTGCACGATGGCTGTACTAGTGGCGCGTTGGCCGGAAGCACGCACATTGCACTGGTGAGGCCAGTCGTATGACACATGGTAGATAAAAAGATGCATGACTGGAGGGCATACGGCTAGAAAGAGTTCTGGATCGTGCGCTACACCTGAAAGGAGGTCCGACAAAAAGAGTTTTTGACTGGTATAGCAAAGGGGGAAGTCATCAGGGTGCTACACCGCTGCTAGTTTGCTGAAGCAAGGAAGGGGATGTATGTTACATACAAAAAAATAAATAATCAAAATTTCCTAAAATGTAATCGAACCCTGTGCCTTGAAAACCAATAAGGAAATAGATGACTTGATCTCAAATGAGGATCAAAAATAGTAGTTGTTCCTTCGAACCAGCAGCAGCAACCTGGCTTCATCAAACCCACAAAATCTACCTCGATATGTAGCAGTTTAAGAACATACACCACCAATAACAACAGCCTTTAACCATAGTAATATCCCTTCGATCATTGGGAGAACATGATGGATCAATAACAGTTTAGCTTCTCTATCTACAATATCAATACCAAATGGATAGAAACACGGGTGTCGGTTGGGTGTGGGGTAATGTCGAAGATTGCGTCGCATAAAGGAGGCGTGCTAGCTTGGGGAAAAAGGGAGTGGCATCGCTATGCCAGAAGGGATGGGGTATCTGAATAGGGAGGCCAAGGGGGGTGGCATCAGTGAACAATAGTTTCGTCGTGATTGGATGGAGGAGGAAAAACCGGTGGAAGAGGAGTGTGTTGACTAATGGATCACCAACGGGTGTGCAGACAGGGAGCCGGCGGGAGGGTGGCGGATCGCACTGGAGAGAGTGTTGAAGGGTAGCCGACAGCTGGATGCAGTAGCAAGGGGGAACTGACAGGACCTGTTCAAGGTGGCTGGAGGGCATGCAGACAGCGGGTGCATGATGGATGAAGGGAGTGGGGGCACTGTGGGTTTGAGCGGGGGAGGTCGCGGCACATCCAGGGAGTACTGCAAGAAGAGGGGAGGTGCACCAGGACGGGGATGGAAGCGAAGAGGGTGACGAGAAAGGTGGTGGAGTAGAATAGGGTTACAGGGTGCTACTCATGACAAGAAGATAGATAAAACCCTAGACAAGAAAGGTTAGGGAAAAATAAAATAAAAAGTAAAACAAAAACCCATAAATTAAATAAAATAAACATTGATCTATAAAAATAACTCCTAAAAATAATAAGAAAAAAATATTATTAACAATATTAATAATAACTTTAATCTATAATAATAATAATAATATAATTAATGACAATAATATTAATAATAAAAACATCTTTAATAATGATAACAAAAATAATAATAATAATTTTTTTATAACAAAAAGAAACAAGAAAAAAATAAAAAAGAATATTATTATTATTATATGAAATATGAATAATATTATTATCATTATTAATTATTTTGCATCATTTTAACTGTTAGGAAACTACACGGTTAACCCATGTGACTGATAATAATTTTAAATGGTGAAAATAATGACAGTTATGTCATTTTTAATAAAAATAATATCAATACCATTTTTTTAATAATTATATTAATAATAATAGCACTATTAATAATAAAAATAATGTTTATCATATATTTTTTCTTATAAAAAATATAAAATTATTAGAAATAATAAAATATTTACCCATTTTAATTTTTCTGAAAAGTGGCGGATCGTACAGATGCCTGGGCAGAGCGACGCTGGGTTTTCAAAACGTGCCCCGCCCGTGCGCCCAGTGACGTCAACTCAAAAACACACGTTTTTTTGACAAAACACAAAAATACTGTTTGGGATTCAACCTGAATCGCGAAAAAGATTTTTTAAAATAAAATAAAATAATAGAATAACAATGCTAGATAGGTCGGGGTGTGAAAATTCTCTCCACCATAACACTTTTTTCCCTCAGAAAGCCACAAGAAGATCAAGACCCAACGATGAAACTTTTTAAGTGTCACTCACCTACAAACTTTTATGCACCTCTAATTGATCGATCCAAACAGACACCGAAAACCCATGACACATAACTCATCCTTAAAAGATGATCACCTTAACCATCACCAAGAAGAACCCAAACCATCCATCTCAACTAGGGAACGAACGAACTTAAACTACCTATTACACTTATTCCCATATTCTTAGTCCAACAAGACTTTTGGGTGTACTCAAATCTCAACATTTACCCAGGAAGAAGAACATAGGATTAGGTGGTTCTGCACAAGACCACCCACCACCAAAATGATAACCAAAACAAACATTGATACAGACACAGGGAGTCTCGAATGGTCTCCCTAGCATAAGGATTGGGATAACTCTAAATTACTTTAGGTGTAACTCTGCGAGACCCACTGTGGGTCTGTCCACCATAAGAACTAACAAGATTAAAAAAACATGAAAACATTTCGCACGGACCAGAAACGCCACCACAAGGGTAGGGGAGGGAAGTTTCCAACCAATCGAACATCAAAACTACCGTCATCGCTACCTCAATGACGTCACGCCCTCAAAAGAACACAAATCATTCCACACCAAAGACCGAGACTAAAACAAGACCCTTCTTCACCATTGGGGTTCTCCTGAATACACTCCAGCTTCACTTCGGGACCTAAGGCTGGAGTTCTGATGATTGAAGCATCTCATGCCTTGTATTTAGGCTTTAGAAACCCCCAAACACCACACACGAACCAGATTTTTACCAAACACACTTATACTAAAAATGAAGGTTTCAAGGAGGTTCAACCATAACCATTCCTAAAATTGAAGGAAAAGGTACACCACAAAACGCTACAGGAGATGACCACTATATCCAAGAAATACTACAAAGAGAAATCCTCAAACTGATCCCCAAACATCGCCCTGCTCCAGGTGACGGGCTAAGGTGACCATCGACGAGCTAGGTCTAGCTTCAGAGCGCTTCTTGAAAACACCATGGAATAATCACTGCAAGTTACTTAGACGTCCACAGGTGTGGCAGGGTCTCAGAGCACTCAGGCATGTCGGCCTCTTGTGTCCCCACATACCACACTAGTGACAGATCAAGGAATTGCACGATGAAGAAGTTGACTGAAAGTCTGAAGGCCAATTGATTCCTCTATTAGAGCCACCAACATCAGGTCACTTCCTATTCTTCCTATCATTATCCTTTGCACTACTTGCCAAGGTCGAAGGAGGATTCTCCACCTCATTTCCTCCTGATAACTCAGCTTCATCCAGAAAGGATTTCCCCACAACATCTGAGAAAGTGATTAGGTTGAGCTCTTCCACTTTCAATCGTAGTTCAGTTCGAAGTCCGGACTCAAAATATCGAGCCTTCCTAGGATCATTTGCAACAAACCATTTGTCATATGGAACTAGGTCTATGAAATGTCGATAGAATTCCAGTACCGATTCAATTCCCTACTGAAGACAACACAACTACATCCTCTTTTTCTGCTTTGTCAACTCAAATAAGTGTTTTTGGATGAAAGATGACTTTAAAAACTCCCATGTGAGATCTTATCGAGGATTGCTTTGAGACACATACTTCCACCATTTTCAGGATGGGCCTTAAAGCATAAAGGTATCCAACTTCACCTTCAATGAATCAGGTATCCCAATGAAACTAAATTTTCTCTCACTCTTCCGCAACCACTCCTCTACCTCAAGTGGATCGGTTTGACCATAAAACAGGCAAGTGTTTAACTTTTAGAATTCCAGAAAAGAGTCTACAGGTTGATCAATTAGAGGATTGCTAATGATTCACCACATGAAGTTGCACCTTGGGCATCCATAGAACCTTCATGGGGGTGAACACTAAGGAACAAGAAAACAAGGATTAAGATCAAAACATGGTCATTGCAATTTCAAAATCAACTTTTCACAATCTCCATAATAAAAATTTACAATACAATTTTCAGAATGAAGGAAAAATCAAACGATTCACTAGGGGGAAACTAGTGATGATGGGTGACTCAGACATATGGTTGGCGACCATACTCCAGTCACACCATCGTCACTGAGAGCATTCTAGGGTAAATTCCCCAGCTCCACATGGACTTCCATACCATGAGAGCTCATGAAGATCACTTTTCCGGCTCCCATTTCATTTTCCAATAACAAAAAAACCATAAGAATCAAAAGAAATAGACAGACCTGAACATCCCATGGTAACCTGAGGTTCGGAACGAGCAAGGGTTCATGAAGTCCTTATCATCCATACGCATAGTGTCTCAAAACTTCTAATCCTTATACCATGAAAACTCCAAATAATGATGGGTGCTCTAAAAAACAAGGTCCGCTCAAGAGCTGAACATGACTCTGATACCATATTGTCATGAACCAACCTGGGTCGACCCTGAACTGGTCACCTGATCCAGTCCACGACATGGCCCAAGAGGCGTTTCTGATCCTCTTGGGCTGGCAATAAGCACCAGGGGATCAATAGAGAACAACAAGGGAATGATTTCACCCAATAAAAATAAATAAAGCAGCAGAGAGAAAATAGAACAATTCAAAACAAATAAAGGACACGAAAAGGAAGAACAACCAACAACAAAAAATTAACATGACCATGACCAAAACTCCTCGTGACCCCAAGAGTCTCTCACCAAACCACAAACAACTCTCGTCCATGGCGAGTAGGCTCGAGTCAAACCTGAAATAGAAACTAAAAATAGGAAAACACTATAAGCGTGAGTATTAAAACTTAGTAAGTAGGCCTGACTAATTCCATTCCCAATGCACATACCATTAAATAAAGAATTTATCAATTATAGGTTTGAACTAAATTATATAAAATATTGGTTTCCACACACACTTTCATTTCTAAAACAAGTAACAATCCATTTCCCTTTTTAATTTATAAACAAATTTAATGTTTGAAAGAAATAGGTGCATTGAATTTTAAAACATTTTTGTAAACAATTTAGAAATCCAAATTTTGGTTGTTAGTCAAAAGTAAAACCACACACAACACACAACACACACTAAGGGAAATGGAAAAAGTGGCACACAGTGGCCAGCAACTAAATGAGACCTCTCAATCGTTTTCCATAAACAAATAAGCACTAAAACAAAACATGGATTGAACCTAAGAGCTCGTGAACAATCCAGAACATACCATACATGTGACTCATCTTAAAGGCATGCCTACTCTTGATGAAGTCATAATGCCCTAACGCCTAGTGTTTCCCTACATGGCCTAACCGAGGGGCCCAGTCCCCTTGCAGAGTATAATCCTTACTGAGGGCCACTAACCAGTGCGTAATCTAAACAAGTGTATCAATCGTTCTAAGAATATTCACTTACTATGACAGGTTCTCATGTCAACACGTACAATAAAAAGGAAAGGGGTGAGTCTACAAAGTCAATCAAGTAGTACAAACATCACACACAACTCATGCAGTCAACGTACACCAAAGATCACCCCTGAGTCACCCCGAAGAGAGTTTTACAAAATAATTTATTTTATTAAAGTTCCAAATGGGCCGTCCTTAATTTTAAAAAAAACCCTCATTTCTCAAGAGAACCAAAACACTTGTTCACCCTTCAAAAGAAATAATTTATCAATAAACCAGAACTGCGTTTAAAATTCTATGAATTATATTTAAAATCCAAATGGGAATTATTTCACTAATAGGTGTCCATTCATCAATAAAATATTTCAAGTGTCGTGTATAAAATAAACGGATCTTTTTACACCAAATAATAGTTTAAAAACTATTTATCTTATATTATTTGAAATTTATTAAATTAATAAAATATCAAGCAATTAATAAATTCTGAATTTAAAGGAGTGGTATTGGGGGACCTACCTCGACTTTCATTCCAAGCATGACGATGCAACATGCCTCGATCGTGCGCGCAAACACACACAAGCTGATGATCGCAGGACCGTGGAAAAAACATTCCAACTTGCTGCAACCAAAAAGATATCTAAAACACGTAAATTAAAATTTAAAATAAATCAAAAAAATATATAAGGAAAACCTTACCTAAACCTCAGTTTAGGCGAAATGCCGTGAAGGAGGAAAGAGCCAGCACAGGGGTGCACTCAATCAAATGGATCGTGCGAAAGAGGAAATGACCGGAGAGGATGATAGTGAAAAGTGTGGCCCGACTAGGAGGGTGCGCGATGGCTAGACTAGAGGCGCATTGGCTAGAAGCACGCATGTTGCACTGGCAAGGTTGTTCGGATGATACATGGTAGATCAAAAGACACGCGACTGGAGGGCATGTGGCTAAAAAGAGGTCTGGCATGTGCATGTCACCCGGAAGGAGGACTGGCAGAAGAAGTCTGCCGCCGGTATAGCGAAGGGGGAAGTCGTCAGGGTGTTGCACCACTACTGGTTGTCCAGAGCAAGGGGATGTATGTTACATATATAAAAAAATAAATAATAAAAATTACATGAAATGTAATCGAACCATGTGTCTTGAAAACCAGTAAGTACATAGACAACTCGATCTCAAATGAGGATCAAAAATAGTAGTTGTGCCATTGAACCAACAGGAGCAACCTGGAGTCATCAAACCCACAAAATCTACCTCGATATGAAGTAGTTGAGGAACTTATACCAACTACAACAAGAGCCTTCAACCATAGAAATATCCCTTCGATCCTTAGGGGAACATGATGGCACAATAGTATTTTAGCTTCTATGTCCACAATATGAATACCAAATGGACAGAAACATGGGTGTCGGCTTGGTGCGAGGTAGCACCAGAGATTGGGTCACACAAAGGAGGCCCTCTAGCTTGGGGAAGAAGGGAGTGGGGTCGCTGCGCAAAAGGGAGGGGGTATCTAAATAGGGAGGCTGAGGGTGGATGGAACCAATAAACAGGAGGGTCATCGCACTCGGAGGGAGGAGGTAGAACCAGTGGAAGAGGAGTGTACCGGGTAGAGGATCTCTACAGGGTGTGCGGACATGGAGCCAGTAGGAGTGTGGCGGCTCGCACTGGCGAGAGTATTGAAGGGAAGCTGGGGGCTAGATGCTGCAGAAAGGGGGAACCGGCAGGACCGTACAAGGTGGCTGGAGGGTGTGCAGACAGCTGGTGCATGGCAGATGAAGGGAGTAGGGAACTGCTGATTCTAGCGGGGGAGGTTGTGGCATGTCCGGGGAGCACTACAGGCCGAGCAGAGGTGCACTGAGATGGGGATGGAAGAGAAGAGGGCGAGGAGAAAGGTGGCAGCACGGAATAGGGTTACAGGGGCTGCTCATGATGGGAAGAGCGATAAAACCCTAGGATAGAAAGGTTATGGAAAAATAAAATAAATAAAATAAAATAAAATAAAACGTAAAACAAAAATAAAACAAAAACCAATAAATTAAATAAAATAAACATTGATCTATAAAAATAACTCTTAAAAATAATAACAAAAAAATACTAATAATAATAATAATAACTTTAATCTCTAATAATAACAATAATATCATTAATGACAATAATATTAATAATAAATACATCTTTAATAATGATAATAATAATAATAATAATAATTTTTTTTATTACAAAAAGAAACAAGAAAAAAATAAATAATAATATTATTATTATTATATGAAAAACTAATAATATTATTATCATCATTAATTGTTTCGCTTCATTTTAAATGTCGGGAAACTATGTGGTTAACCCGCACGACTGATAATAATTTTAGATGGTGAAAATAAAGGAAGTTATGTCATTTTTAATAAAAATAATTTCAATACAATTTTTTTAATAATTATATTAATATTAATAGAAATTTTAATAATAACAATAATATTTATCATTTTTTTCTAATAAAAATTATAAAATTATTAGTAATAATAAAATATTTACCCATTTTAATTTTCCCAAAAGGTGGCAGATCGTGCAAATGTCTGGGCAGAGCCGTAAGAGGTTTTCAAAATGCGCTCCGCCCATGCACCCAACGACGTCAACTCAAAAATGGGCATTTTTTTAAAAAACTCAAAAATATTGTTCGGGATTCAACCTGAATTGTGACAAAAAAATTTAATCAAAGAAAATAATAAAATAAAAATACTAGATAGGTCGGGGTGTGACATCTAGAGATGGTGAGGGTGATGAAAGGTAGTGTAATTTTAGCTTTAATGAAAATATATGTAAAAAATTTTGGGTCATGATATATTTTTGAGAGTATTGTGAGGAAGAATAAAGTTACATAAATTTTTAAACAAAAGAGGAAGAATGAGAGGATGGATCATGTGGAGTTTGAGTGGAGGGAATATTTGAAGCATTTGAATAACTTGAAGATGGAGGAGATTATTAAAAAGACAACATGATTAAAAAAATGTAGAGGATAAAATATATTTGGATTTTATATTCAATTCCAATGATTTGGATGGTGATTTTTATCCTAAAGTGTGTTATAGAAAGATTACGGAAATCTATGATGAAAAATATTGTAAGGAAGTAGATGTTGACCCTATGTTTAAGAGCCACAAGGGTGAGGATATCAGTGATCTTGAAAATCCTTTTTTTGAAAAGGAATATGAGTTATTTGGATTTTCTAAGTATTTTGATGTATTCCTATTTGAAAATATAGTTTTTAAACTTAGGGAATAGAATTTTAATGTAATAATTAGATATTTAACCCGCAAAGTAAGAAGATTATTGGTGATAAAAGATTATAGATACCAAATAGTTCATTTCAAGGGAAATGGAATAAATCTATAAGCTGGACTATGGGGATACAATACAAGACTTTAAAACCTAGTTCAATTATGGTAAAGTAGCTAGAAATAGATACAGATCAAAACCCATTGAATTTTTTTATACCAATGAAAGGATTTGAATCAATATGTTTCTATAAAGAAAATTTATCCTTACCAAGAGAAGGTATGTAATGTTCAAAATGACATGATATATGAGAAGAAGAGGTGAAATAGGTGTTTTTCTAAGGGTCTTAAATCAAACCATCAGAATGATCTTAAAAATGTGGAAAAGTTAAAATAATAACTTTACCTTCAATATCATGAAATATGGAGTAATTAATCTGATAGATTGTAATGGTGATGTGGGTTTTGAATCAAGTAAAATCAAGAAAAATAAATGTGTAAAATAAATGAAGCTAATAATTTCAAGGCTCATTAGTTATGGGAAGATTTCTTCTATACCTAAAAATAGGTCCAAGAAGAAGAGTAAAGAAAACTAGGAACATTTAGTGAATTACAATCTACAGTTGATGGGGTAATGTGTTGATGTATTCTGTTTTTGTTGATATTTATTAAAATATTACCCAGTTAAACAAAAAACATGGGATCTCCTCCCCTTACCATTGTTTCCTCTCGCAAGTTATGTGGTCCTGATCACCCAAACTTTGATCAAGGGCCATCAACATTATTGATTATCCAAATCTAAGACATAAAATCTTCTTTGGGAATTTGGAACATCCCTTATAGTCACTCATTCATAGATATAATTCCACTAATTTTTAAATATCAAGGAGAATATCAAAAATTCTCATCAAATTTTTCAAACAGGCACACAGGTATTACATTGACAAACTTCAAAGAGGAGGATTTAATCTCACTGGATTCCAACAACATTCATGATCTCATAAAAATCATTTTAAGTCAACCAGCACATAAAATGGGGATTCAAGAGATATATTTGTATTCTAATACCATCCTATATTTAAATCCTAACTAAACTTTAACTCCAAAGAATAAAACCCCACTCCATCCCATATTACGAGTTCACCTTCTCTAGTTTTTATAGTTAAGTAGCCCATATCTATTTTATTGAATCTGTTTCATCCTAAATATTCTAGTGTAGTAGGTCATGATGACTTTATGATTGTTAAAACCCCAATGGGGGATCTATTTACCCTTTCTAAATATGATTCTATCCTCCCTTGAGATGTTGGTTTCACACTTTTCCAAAAAACGAATTATAAAGAACCAACCTCACCTATTTATATCCAAACATTTATTTATCACAAAATATAAACCACCATTTCCCTTTATAATATATTTAAAATTTTTAATATCACTTCTTATAATGTTATAGGTATTGGATAATTCCAAAATTATTTGAAACATTTGATTAATTAGGACCATCTTCCCATTATGGTGGTTTTAGAACTGATGACATCTCCCAATAAAATAATGAAATAATATCTCAAACCAATGTATCCCGAATATAATCTTAACTTTAAAAAAATTTGTATTTTTTTAGGATAACATAATTAAGGTTAAATTCCATTTTAACCTAATCAATTTTTTCATATTTTGGTTTATTTCCCCTATGTTAATTTGTGTGATTTTACTCTTTAATTTATCATAAATCAATCAGGGAAGGAATGATTGATTTTTGGACCAATAATTCTATATTAAATCTTAAAACTATAAAAAATGGATTCTTGGTAGCGTCTTTAATTATTATTCCATAGAAACATGTTCTTATAAAACCTAAAATTTCTTAGACATGGAATATTTTCCCAATTTCATTAGTAGTAACAGATTAATTAGTCTTCCTACTTCTTGATGTCCTTCAACATTTTGGATAATAAATCATTAATGGATAGCTTCAATGATGTGAATATTTTAAATCTTAAGAGTGATTCCTGGAATCAATTTTACCTTCTTCCAAGATGTTTCCCTACTAGACCATCTATTATTAAATAACTCTATTTCTAAAGAGTGTGGATTTATCATCCTTTTTTCAATAATGGTATTCTCTAGTTTTTTTAATAAATTTACCTGGATTTTTTTGGTTATATGTTTGAGAAAATTAAAACCTTAAAAGATCTTATTACCAGTATTGATTCTTATTTGGATATTGGCCCCTCCTCCCTTAATAAAGATTATTTATCAAGAGGAAACACAATTTTATATAATGTATGTATATCATAAATATAATATTATATAACATAAATATAATATAAATACAATGTTACATAACATAAATATAATGCATATATAATGTAAATATAATGAATATATAATCTAAATATAATGTCACATAACATAAATATAATGCATGTATAACATTGTATAATGTAAATATAATTCTATATATTTTAAATATAACTAATATATAATGTAAATATATTATTATATAACATAAATATAACACACATATAACATAAATATAATGTAATATAATATAAATAAAATTTTATATAATGCATATATAACATAAATATAATGTTACATATTGTAAATATGACCCATATAAAACACGAATATAACACAAATATAACACAAATATAATGTAAATATAATGTAAATATAATATTATTAACGTAAATATATCATAAATAATATTTACTAATATAGATATATTTCATGTATAATGTAGATACAATATAAATATAACTTAAATATAACGAAAACATAATGTTCTTAACATAAATAATAATTATTAACAACATAAATTAAAATTAAATTATTATTATTTATTAAAATATATTATTAATATTCATTATTAATAATAATTTTTTATTAATGATAATTTTTATTATTTATTACAAAATATTATCAATATATATTATTGTTAATTGTCATTAATTGATGTTCACTATTTTTATTTATTAAAAATAACTATAAATATTTATTATTGTTAATTATTATGAATTGATATTAATTATTAATTCTTATTGTTTATTACATAACATTACTGATTTATTAATTGATATATGTTGGTCCTTTATCAAGGAATATACCCAGAGAGGGGGGTGGATAGGGGTATTGCAATATAATCCTTGTTTTTTGATTTTGTTCTCTCAACTGGAGGAACACTTTAATCTCTCAATTTCTTTCTCTCTAGATAAAATAAAGTATAGAATGATAAATTTGATTTTACTTGGTTAACTTGGATTGGGATATGTACAAAGATCATGTAAAAAAATGTTTCTATGCACCAATCACAATAACATCTCACTACTTCAACATTTACATATTTGGAGCAGTCTCAATGACCCTCCTAGTTCACTACAACAATTGTTTGGAAAGCTCACTGATCTCCTACACTAGAGAGCTCATTGATCATTATGATATAATATTATTCTTTAAACAATGATGATAGAAATATTCACCATATATGGAGTTTCTCTTTCTCAAAACAAATTTAGAATTTATCTTTGCTCTATCTTTAAATTTTAAGTGTACTTGATCCTTAAACTGGATCCCCTTAAATCCTCCTTCCAATGTGAATTTTTTTCCATTAAAATGAATTCATGTAGTTATGGACTTCAAAAACCATCCAAAAACCACCCATTGATTGACAGTTACAACTACCATAAAATCCATGAATGTCGCAACACGTATTTTCCAAATTTTCTAAATCAAAAACCGAAACAGATTGTAACATGGAATGGTGATAAAACCTTGTATATTTTTCCTCAACACCTTAAGCACCACATCCATAGAATTATTTTTTATATCTTTTTTCATAGTCATACTTACTCCGTTTGAGTTTCATCATGGTCTCATTTATACCCTTGTTTATTAACCCTATGTTTCGTAGGTGGACACCCAATCTACCATGGCCTTATCTATGATCATAGTGTGGCTCTCTAGGCTTCATAAGTAGATTCTCAATCCACCAATCCCATCAACACACTCATAGAGGACTTTAATTTTTTTCATAGAAGACTTTAAATAACAAAACTCCCATTTTTTCATATTTGGTTACCAACTACAACTATAATCATCTTCAACACAGATTAGATGAATTTACTATAGTGCAGTTTGACTCATAGTGAAGACATGATTCACTGATTTAAATAGAAATCTCAAATTATTCTTTTATCAAACAACTACATCTTCTAATAAAACATCCTCCATCATATTGTTTTTTAAAAACAACCCAAAAATAACTAAAAGGGTATTTTTTTATAACAATATCACCCATTGGGATTGTTGAAAAATCCAAAACATAGAAACTTATAGGAACTCAAAGAATGAACAATACATATTTAATATTAAACTTTTGGATACATGAATCAATGATTCACTAATAAAAAAATCTAAGACCACATGATCCATGATCAATGTGAGAAACAATATTTGAATTAAAATATTCCCATGATCACATTCATTGATTATAAGATCTTTAAACGCCCAATTAAAACACATTTTTATCTCCCTAATTCAACATGCTTTAATATCTCCCCATTCTAAACACATTTTCACAACTTTTTTCACAACTTATTCTTGATGATATATCTCCCCATTTATCAATTAACCCAAATAGATCTCATTTTTTAAAGGTTTCATGAGAGGGTTATAAATAGAATAATGAAATATTAAATAATTTTATACACTTATCTTGAGATTAAATCCCTTTTAGGAGTGTTAGGGTTAACATTAATGATTCATATAAGTAGAAGTTTTCAATTTAATTCCAAGATCCAACAGATGATTCTCAAATTCCACCTAGGTAGTGGCTTTTTCATTGTATCCTCAATTTGATCTTGAGTTAAAACATACTCTGATTCCATTAACTGGTGCTCAAACTTCTCCTCTATGAAATGATATTTAATCGTGACATTATTTGTACTCAAATAATGAATGCTATTTTTCTAGGGTTTATTACACTTGATTTTTAACAAATAATTATAATAGGAGAACCAACCTCAATTCCAATATATTCAAGTTGTTTTTTACTAAAAATAAATTGAGTGTGTACTTTATTAGTCATAAAATAATTTGCTCATATAGTTCTTAAATAAATGTAATCCTTATATTTTATAATCCACTAAATTTAATAATTTTCAAGACAAAATTCACTATTAGATGTTGATTTCAGGTTATCAACCAAATGGGCCCAATCTGCATCAGAATGTCCCAACAACTGCTGATGTGAATTACAGTAGTAAAATATCTCATATTCCATTATATGATTGATATAGCAAAATATACTTTTCATAGATGTAATGTGACTCTATTTGAGACAAATTTTATATAATGTGGATTGATATATGGAAAACACAATATATGGTTGAGTGGTAGTCAAGTAGATTATAATTATAATTATTTATCTATGAAGTGTGACATTGACCACTCTGTTGTCTTTATCTTTGGATAATTTTATTCAGGTCTTAGTTAGATTTTATATTGGTCTTAAATTATTCATCTAAAATTTGTTTAGTACCTCTTTGTAATATTTCATTTGAGAGATGAATATTTCATTCTTTCTTTGAGTCACCTTTAAGCTATGGAAAAATAAAAAATCACTAATAAGATACATCTCAAATTCACACCTCGTAAGATATGAAAATTTCTTTCATTAGATACCATCTGAGCCTCCAAATATAGTATCATCCACATATACAAGAACTAATAACCTCTAATTCTTTTCATTATTGATATATACGTTGTGATCAACCCATCCCTTTTGAAATATGATCTTCTTTAGACATTTTTTCAACCTTTAGTATTATGTTCTTGGTGCTTTATTCATCCCATACAAGTAAGTATTAATTAAAAACACTTTAATTTCATCATTATCAATGATAATTCCATATGTTTTCTCAATGTGGACTTCATATTCAATTATTCCACTAATAATGGAAGATTTTATGGACATTTAGTACAACTTTAACCCTTGCATCACCACCATGTATGAGAATAATATTATTGTTTCAAGTTAATCCACTGATGTAAATGTTTTATCCACATAAATCCATTCAATTTGGGAATAACCTTTACACACAATTCATGTTTTTTTATCATAAATTTTCCATATCCATTCAATTTATTTTAGAATATACTTTTGGCCCCAATGATTTTTTTTTCATGTGGCCTTATAACAACTTCCTTTTTCCTATTAGCTTCTATTTGTTCAAGATCATCATGTATGGATTTGACCCAAATTTTATCATTAGTAGATTCTTCAAAATATTTTTGTTCCACCGGAGACAAGAGATACACTTGTTGTTGGGCCTTCATTGTTCTTGATTGAATTGGGACTAAATGATCTCCAATAATGTAATTTTTTGTGATTTTATCCCTACTCAAACGCCTAATTAAATATTCTATTACATATATGTTTTCTTTATCATTCGTGTTGTTATAAGAGTTATATATAATCCTTATAACTCTCCTGAATACATACACTTCTTCATCTCTTTTATCTTCAAAAACTGGATATTTTTCATGTGAAACTTGATCACCGGGTATTGAACTATATTAAATGCTCATTATCACCTTCTCATTTTCAATTACAAAAATAACATTAATTTTAATCACTTTTCCAAGGATTTTATTAAAGGAATGGAATGATATACTCTTTAATGAATATACAAAAAATATTCATTCATCACCATGAGATTCAAAATTTCTATTATTTTATTTTTTTTATAATAAATCACTTACTTCTAGACACCCAAAAATATTTAAGTGTTGGATTATTTCCATACTAGATTTCATTTGGTGTTTTTTTCATTGGGAGATAATAAGAATCCATTAGATATTTATACCATTACTTGTACTACATCTTTAGAATATTTCTCTAGTGATCCTTTATCAATAAGAATATTATTATCCATGTTGTTGATTATATGATTCCTTATTTTAACCACTCCTTCCTTCTAAGGAGTTGTAGACACTGAAACATGGGGTTGAATCACATATAATTCATGATATTATTCCATGTATCTATTTGTAAATTATGTTCCATTTTTTGTGCTAAACTTTTGAATTTTTTTCACTAAGAATATTTTCATCTAGACTTTGATATCCCATGATCATATTTGTGGGATATAACCATAATACATGCCATTATATTGAAATCATAAAAAAATGGTACCTATTTGTGTGTGTGTATTTTGGTGTAATCAGACCACAAACACCCACATGCATGGTCTCAATATGTATTAATTACATACACTTATTTTTCTTGTAATTATTTAAAATAATATTCCCCTTTTGATAAGAATCACATGTGTGAGTATGATCATATGTAATATTCGGGATCTCTTGAGCTGTGTTAGACTTCACCATATTTTCCAAGGATTTTTGGCTCAAGTGACCAAGCCATTTGTTCCATAGTATAGTTTCATCTTACTTGAACATAATACAACAATTCTATTCACCAACAAGGTGGAAATTCACTTTTGATCATATTCCATATTGAATTAATGAACCCTCTCATCCTATAACTATAAAAACCTTCTTATTGAACTTAAAAACATGACTTGAGTCACATAATTGACTAACACTAAGAATATTAATTTTGAGGACTTCAACCAAGATCACATATATTTTCTTGATATCCTTACCACTAACTTTAGTTTTCCCAAATCCAATGATATTGATACCCTCATCATTTCTAAAATTACAAACACCATATTTATTATATTTTAAACCCAAGATTAATTCAGAATTTATGGTCATGTAAGATATACATATACTATCCAAAATCCACAAACCTTATTTTTCTATTCATCTCAAAGAAATATCATCTATATTACCCTTCTAAGACTTTATTTTCATCACCCAATATTTTTCTTCCACCTCTATTGATAATGAAAAAAAATTATTTTCTTCTACCTCCAATGAAACTTATTCATCTTGAAAAATTGATAATCTATTTGAAATTTTATTTTATTAGATGAATATTCCAACTATTTTTTTCCAATATTTTGAGATTCTTGTGGAACTCTATTATTTAATTTTTATGCATAGTAGATAAAAATTTTTCCGAAACCTTTACAATAAAAACAATATCATTTAAAATCATAGAAAAAAGTATAAATCATGCTTATTTGTTTCTAAAACTATTATTCCCAGAGATATGTATGGGAAATGGAAAACACATATTGGATGTGTCCGATCTTTCCATAGTAGAAACATTTTATTCTTACTATCTTCTTATAAGTATTAATTTCTCTAAAAGTACCTATTCGAGTTTTGTAAAGATCCATATTCCTTTGAGGTTCTGATGCTTGAGGTTTATCACCCAGAATGGATGTATTTTTTATGATACCATGTTCCATAATATTTTTACCTATTTATTTGAAGCATTTTACTTGTGTAATATGAATAAATTCTCTAGTTAACTCATAATATAACTTTCTATCCTTGATCGGAGACACATTAATTGAGCTACTTAGTTATATAAAAAATGCAAAAAGACTCTCTTGATCCTCATAATTACATTTCCATTTCATGAATTCTTATTCTATACCATAAATTATATTCACATTATCTTTCACTGATTTAAATAACTTATCAATGATTCTAGATTGATCCTAATCTTAGAGTTTTACCTGAACATATTTTTTTGAACTTCTTGAATTTACAGATTTGAGATTTTCAATTTATGATTTTAATTTTGACATATATTCCTTCTATTGTTGTATATAAAGTTTATAGTTGTGAACAAATACACTATATTTCTTTTTCTTGTCCTTCAAAACATCAATTTCTTCAAGGGATTCCTCAAGTTGAACCTGAAGATCAAATATGGCATTGACATAATTTTTAATATCACTATCATTATCTTATATAACAGCTACTAGAGAATATTTATTGAGATAATTTCAATCATGAATCTCTTAAACATCAATTTTTTAAGAGTTTAAATTTTCATGTGAGAGAAAACAATTACATTTAAAATCACTTTTCTTTCTATTTACGTGATCCTTTTGAAAATTCCTAGGATATTTATCCACAATATATCCCAATTTTCAACATTTCAAACAAGTAAGTGGAGTCTTACCTTTAAACTTTTATTTTTCCCTTTTAAGGATAGTGGAAAGAAAGGAAATAATCATATAAATTTACTCTTCTTCCAAAAATTAATTAATGGAATGTTTCTTTATAGATTTAAAATCCACTTAATGAGAATTTTCCATCCCCTTGGACTCATTTTCTTTATTTTTCATCTCATATGTAATGATAGTGCTATGAAAGTTATATAAAGTTATTTCATTTAGGTATTTGTCATCTAGAACTAATAAATTTATATTGAATTAAGGAGGGAGTCTTCTCATGATTCTCTTCAACATTTTCTCATGTTTAAGATCCTCACCAAGACCAAGCATGTCTTCAGCAAGAAAATTTAGTTGATCGAAAAAGGAATTGACTATCTCACTTGGAATCATTACCAGTTCCTCGTATTAATTCCATTAAACCTGTAACATTTCCTCATGAACCGTTCAATATCCTTCATAGATATTCAATGTTTTTTCCACAAAACATTAGATGTTTTACAAGACAATACCTTTACATAAATGGGATTAGACTATGAACTTCCTAAGGAATTGATTACCTAGGAATCTGTATCTGATTATCTATTATCATCCTCTGATAATGATTTACTATCCATTATCATAGAAATTCCATAAATGGAAGCTACATAAATGTTCATTACCAAATATCATAAATATTATTACATATAGCACTTCCATAATTGAAAATTGTTTCCTTAAAATATAAGAATGCCTTTGTGGTTGAAAATTTTCACCACTATTTCAAGAGTAGAAAGATAAATTCACCCCAAAAACCTTAACTATAATACCTCCTATGGGTTTATTATCAAGGAACATACCCTAAAAGTAGAGTGAATCATGGTATTATGGTATGATCCTTACTTTGTTTATCTTGATCTCTAAAATTGAGGAACACTTTAATCTCTCCCTTTATTTATCTCTAGAGATAATAATGTAGTAAATGAAACTGATTATTTTACTTTGTTCACCTACATAGGGATAAATCCAAGGAGCATGCATGAGAATTTTCTTGTGCACCAACCATAATAAAATCTTATTTATTCAATGCTTACAAGGTTTGAGCTATCTCACTGACCCTCCTAGTTCACTTCTATGAAATTTTGGAAAGATCACTTTTCTTTTATACTAGAAAACTCAAATATCCTCATGATGAAATATTTTTCTTCAAATAATGATCATATAAATATTCACCATAGATGATTTTTCTTCTTAGAAAATTTTTATCAAACTTCTAGTGAGATATTGTAACTTATAGATCACCCTATTCTTTTACTTCCCTCTTCCAAAATAGATCTAGAATTTCTTTTCACATTACCTTTGTATTATATGTGTAATTGATCCCCAAACTGGTCCCCCATAAATCATCTCTTCAATGAAAATTTTTTATATTATAATGACTACACAAATTCAAGTCCTTAAAAATCCTACCAAAAACGTCCCATTGATCGATTATTACTACTATCAAATAATCGATTAATTTCACAATGCTTATTTTTTCATATATGATGAATTAAAATCCAAAATGGATCGTAACATAGTATGGTGATTGAACCATGGATGTTTTCCTCAACACAATAAGTATCATTCCCATAGACTGCTTTTATAGGCCATTTTTCACATGCAAACTTCCTCCATTCATGTTCCACCACGGTCATGGTGTGCAACCCCATGTTGAACAGGTGTATTCCCAATCCACCATGCCATATGCTATGGTCATATAGTGACTCTCCATGTTTCACAAGTGAATTCCCATTCCACCACACCCATTAACACGTATGTAGAGAACATGGTTGTTTTTTATAGAATACTTCCCAGATCAAAATGATCACAGTTGTGGGTGTTGTTACCAACTCCATCCATAATCATATTCAACATGGATGTGATGAATTCAACACAACATGGTATGATCCATGGTGAAGACCTTATTCACCAATTTGAATAAAACTCTCAAATTCTTCTTTTGTTAAATAACTTAAACTTTCGAGAAAACATCCTCCATCAAATTTGTAAACAAACACAACCCAAAAATACCTATGAGGGTATTTATTTCTAAAAACATCAATTATTATTATTATTTATTATTTATTATTTTTATATATTTACTAATATTTATTATTTTCCATTTTTATTAATTGATGTTAATTATTATTATTTATTAAAAATTATTATTGATATTTATTATTATTAACTATTATCAATTGATGTTAATAATAAATTATAATAATTATTATATTTATTAATTAGATATATTTTTATTAAATATTATCAATTTTTATTATAAGCAACTAATTATTATTAATTTTTTATTAATATTCATTATTGTAAACAATTATTAATTGGTGTTAGTTATTATTATTTAACAGAAGTTATTATTATATTAATTAATATTAATTAATATTAATTAATATTAATTATTGTTAAAAATAAATTATTATTATTATTTATTAATCATCTTTGATTTTTATCTATCATTATCAATCATTATTGTGTATGTATGGTTTTCATTTTCAATTATACTATATATATATCTGTGTGTGTATGTGTGTGTTTTTTTTTTGTTTATTAATCTTGTAGAATGTGTTAAAATAATTATTAGCATAAAAAATATTGAAAATAATAATTAATATAACTTAAAATAAAAAAATAAAAGAGTATATTAAATGATAAAAAAATATAGTGATAAAATAAATATTATAATGATGAAAAAAGCGTTAAAGAAAATATAATATATATTTTTTAAACGGTCATCCATAATTCACTCAAAATTTTCCTTAATCTCTTTCTTTACGTATAATCCTTCCCTTAATGCTTAATAAATATTATTTGATCATAATTATTTTAATAAATAGATAAAAAAATAACCTTATTTTGGAAAATTACTCTTCATTGTTGTATTTGGGTGAGGGGTTATTTTCCAATCGACCTCATTTCTCACACTAAATAAGTAGTCTTTCAAAGTAGTTCCATGTAGTTTTCATGGTTCTTATTTGTTTCCACTAAATGATGTTGCGATAATAATCATTTTTTTATTATAATTCAAATTTATACATAGATATATAGTTAGAAGCTTCAGTCTCATTTATTTATTCTTCTTGAGTGCCCTATGATTCGACATCCAAATTTCAACATGATAGGGTCATCAATATTATGATAATTTGAATTCATGAAAACCAATCTTTAATAATTTACACTCCTCTGTTATGGTGGTCTCACCCTCTACACAATATCTAATGAATACCTATGTTTATAAGATAGGAACAATGGTTTTAAATCCATTCAATATCAATGGATTAGAGAAGTATGACGATGAAATTTTGAAGATCTATATCAATAAGGACTTCACCCATATGTGTGAACATAATATGAAGTGAGAGGACCTATCACATCTGGAAGAGCTGAAGAAAAATTGTCTCATCAATGATTCATTTGATTCCAAATATGATTAAATTGATGATGAAAATTTGATTTATGTTAATTTATTCCATGCATTACATAGGATTAAGAACCAGGATCCCATCGTTAAATAGATTGACAGATGCCTTTTTGATATTTCTAATAGAGATGAAGATATAGATGATGATGCGGTGGTATAGAAAAATATGAGGATGGGGGTATTATTTATAATAGGGTTCATAGGTTATGAAAACTAAGAACAAGGGGAATCTTTCATACATGAAGTATGTTCATGAAAATAAAGTAATTAAGGGGCCTATAGTTTGTAAAGAAAGGAAAGGTGGAGATGGAGGACAAGACAAAGAGTTTCATGGAGGAACAAGAGGATCTGAGAAGGACATTCTTGTATGTTTTTTTCATGGATCAATATGGGTAAAGAGATTTTATAAATATGATGTAGCGATAGGATAGGGATGAGAATGAGGATGGTTTGGGGGATAGTAAAGGAGTTGAATTCCATAAAAATATAGATCAGTATTTTTAAAAGGGAGAGGGGATGGATGAGAAATATTTTTTTGAGGGATTATTTTTTTGAGGAAGATGTGGATTATTGAATATTTAGTTATTTCAATTGGGAGTGTATCTGAGCGATGAATCCTCATAATCCTACATCAAAATACATGAGTTCATGATTGGTCAGGGGATAATTTCTTAGTTTTTGTAATAGCTACTATAGTAGTACTTTTCAGATGTTGTAGTTATACTATAAGAGTGGGACTATTCACCATAATTGGGCCTTCAGGAATTAAAATTAGGCATTTAGTCCATAGGTAATTCTGTCCATAAAATATCTACAAACTATAGTGCCTCTAAGTAATCAATGGTGGGCATTAGGGATTTTTTATGGTCTAATTCTTGACCAGTAGAGAACATAAAGGTGAGAAGGTAGTCTCTGGTGATCTGTTGGACATGGGGGCCATTCATAGAGTGACTAGGACATACTAGTTAAAAACCCTAATCAATAAAGAAGAGATGAAATTACATGGATAAAAATTCAAGACATCAATCTAGAGTATATGGGTGTAGGAATATAGAATGTGATATACTAGTGTGGGGTCTTATGGTGGGACCTTCAAGCCAGTACTAGTCTTTAACCCGTCAGGCCTTCGACCCATGTAATTTAGGTCCATCGTGCTATGTAAGGGATCCCTTTCAACCTAGTTAAAAAGGTTATTATCCAAAAATTAAAAATATAAAATTTCTAGTGAAATATGTCATGATTGATGAAATGGGATGTTTATAGAGGATGTGGAGGAAATTGTGTAGGAATATAATTTTTAAAGTGATTATAATTTCAGGTTTGAGGAAAATATAGGTGATCATATGTTTTGACATGCTATATTTTTTAAGGGGATGGTGAGGAAGAACCCTATTACTCAAAAAAATTACAGGGGGGAGGAAGATGGAGAGGATTCCTTAGATAATGTTTGAGTGGAGGGGAGACCTTAAAATTTTAAATTACTTGAAGAAGGTAGAGATCATTATGAAGCACAACATGATCAAAAAAATATTTAGACTGAAATAAATTTGGATTAAAAATTCAATTCCAATAATTTTGATAGTGATTTTAATCCCAAAGATCATGACAGGAATATTGACGACATCTTTGATAAAATTTACTAAAAGGAAGTGGATACTAAAACTGAGTTTGGGAGTGATAGGGGTGAGGATAATGGTGATATTGAGGGGCCTTATTTTAAGAAGAATTTGAGTTACAAGGAATTTCCAAGGATTTGGAGGTCTTTCCATCTAGTAAATAGTTTTCTATCATGGGGAGAATAATTTTAAATAATAATTAGATGTCAAACCTACAAGATTATAAGAGGAAGGTGTAAAAAGACTATAAATATTGAAGTGTTGGGTTGGGAGGAAATGGAGGAAATTTACAAGCTAGAAAATGAGGATATAACAGGAATACTTGAAAATAAGGTTTAAGTATGGTAAATTAGATAATTATAGATATAGATAAAAACTCATTGAATTATTAGAAATAGCTTACAAGGATTTGAATCAATATGTTTCTCTCAAGATAATTTCCTTATATAGAAAGAATGAATAGAATGTTCCAAAATAGTAATATATGTGCATATAAGATAAGAATTGGTCTCTTTATAAGGGTCTTGAATCAAACCATAATAATGGTCATAAAAAGAAAAAAAAGATAATAATTTCACTATAAGTGGCATGAAAGATAGAGAAATTTAGTTGGCATATTATAATAGTGATGTGGGTCATACATCAAGTAAAAGTGGGGAAAATAAATATAGAGAAGACCTCAAGATACTAATGTCACGTATCATTATTTATGGGAAGAACCCCTATATGAGTAAAAATTGTTCTAATATAAATAGAAAATAAAATTGAGAAATTTATTGGTCTTATAAGATGAAACTAACAGGGGAAATATGTTAATGCATTCTATTATTGCTAAAAAATTTTGGAAGATTACCCATTTATCCAAAAAACTCAGGATCTCTTCCCTTTACCTTTTTTTAATCTAATGAGTGATGTGGCCCTGATAAACTTAGATTTTATTTGGGGTCATTGATATCATTTATGGTCTAAATAAAAGTAATAAAATACCCTTTAGGAATTTATAACAACCTTGACGGTTATTCCCTCATAGACATACTTCTACTAATGGTGAAATCACATGGATCAGATCACATGTTCCCATGAATTGTGATATAAAAACATAAATTAATTCTAGTGACAACATTCATAGAGAAATAAGTAAGATAATCAGTTTCCAACCACATTAATTTTGTCATAAAAACCCATATCTAGTCTAGCTTCACTTCAAATTTTGATCAAGAGATATATCTAGATTTTATTACTATTATAGATTTGAACCAAAACTTGTCTTTGACTTCAGAGATTAGGACCCTACTCTATCCCTATCAAGGGTTAACCTTATCCTATTTTTATTATTGTTACGTCTATCCCCATTCCTTTGTATATTTACCTTCCTTAATCTTCTAATGTAGTAGATCGGGTTGAATTTTTATTTTAAACCTCATTGGGGGATATTTTTATCCTTTCTAAACATTATTCCATCCTCTATGAGAATGATGGTTTTACACTGTTGTAAAAAATTAATTATAGGAAAAACAACCTCACCTATTAAAATCCAAACATATAGTTCTAGTATAATCCAACCCCTTGTTTCCCCTTCTAATATATTGTAAATATTTAATATCATTTATTAGATCATTATAGGTATAGGCTCATCCATCTATTATCTCAAAAATTTGATTAGATAAGATCATATTCCTACTATGATGGATTTATAACTAATGAACCCTCCCTATAAAATAACTAATTTCCATCTCAAACTTTAGTAACCCAACTCTTCTCTTAACTTTAACAAAACATGATTTTTTTGGGGATAACACAATTAAGGTTAAAGGCATATTTAAGGATTATCAATTACTCTATATTTTTCTTTATTTATCCCAAGGATAATTTATAATTCTTTTAGTATATGATTTATGGTAAATCTATCATGGAAGGTTGGACTTATTTTCAGAAAAAAATTTCTATCTTGAATCATAAACCCTATGAAAAAATGATTATTGGTGGAAACTTTAATTATTTTTTCACAGAAACATGGACTTATAAAACCCACAATCTCTTATACATGAGATATTTTTACAATTTCATTATAAATAATAGATTGATTAATCCTCATACTCCCCATTGTCCCTTAACATTCTAGTTGATCAATCATTAATATATAGGTTGGGTGATGTGAATATTTAAATAATAAGAGAGCTTCTTGAATCAATTTTTCCTTTTACTAAGAAGTTTTCCTATTGGAACCATTGTTCTTAAACTATTATATTTACAAGGAATATGTATTTATCAACCATTTTTCAAAAATATGGTATTCTCCTCTAAGACTCCCCCTATCCTAGTGGAGTCAAGATAAGATAATCTGACAAACTAGCCTTGAAGTTTCATCATTAAGAATGTAATGAATGTTTTGGGTAATATCATTGAGAAAGCACCTTAAAATATCATGTTCCATTTTTTTGAGTATGTTTGATCTTGACCCCTCTTCCCTTAACAAAGAGTATTTATCTATCAAAAATATAATGTTATATAAGGCATGTCTAACATAAATATAATTTCATATAGCACATATATAACATAAAAATAATGTTATATAACATAGATATAATGTATGTATAACATTGTATAATGAAAAAAATTCTATATAACATATATATAATCTATATATACTGCATATATAATCTAAATAAGACATTACATAACATAAATATGATGTATATATAATGTAAATATAGTGCTATATAATGTAAATATAACTCATATATAATATAAATATATGATTACATAACATAAATATAATTCATACATAATGCATATATAATGTAATATAATATAGATAAAATGTTATATAATACATATATAACATAAATATAATGTTATATAATATAAATATAAATCATATAAAAAATTAATATAACATAATATAATGTAAATATAATGTAAATATAACATTATTAACATAAACATATCATAAATAATAGTTAATAATGTGGATATAATGTAAGTATGACGTAGATATAACATTAATATAATATAAATATAATGAAAATATAATGTTATGAACATAAATAATAATTATTAAGAACGTAAATATAACATAAATTATTGTTATTTATTAAAAACTAATTATTATTATTATCAATAATTATTATTGATTAATGTTAATTATTATTATTTATTATAAATTATTATCAATACTTATTATTTTTAATTATTATTAATTGATGTTCATTATCATTATTTATTACAAATTATTACCAATATTTATTATTCTTAATTATCATTAATTGATGTTAAATATCAATTATTATTATTTATTAATTATCATTAATATTTATTAATTACTATCAATTATTATTATTTGTTATTAATTATTGTTAAATATTTATTAATATTTATTACTGTCAATTTTTACTAATTGATGTTTATTATTTTTGTTTATTACAAATTATTATAAATATTTTTTATTGATAATTATTATCAACTAATGTTAATGATAAATTATTATTATAATTTATTAATTGGTTTTTTTATTAATTACTCTCAATTATTATTATAAGCTACTAATTATTACTAACTATTTATTAATATTAATTATTTTTAGTTATTATTAACTATTAGTAGTTATTAATATTTAATATAAGTTATTATTAATATTAATTATCTTTATTATTTATTAATTATCTTTAATTTTTATTGATCACTATCAATTATTTTCTCATGGATCTGGATGGGGTGATTTCAATGTGATTATTCATCTTGAGTAAGGATGGAGCTTCAGAGAGAATATTTAAAAGAAGTAACTTGGCTCATATTCGTGCCAACTAGGAGTTGATCCCTGATAGGTTTAATCTTTGTGAATTCTCAGTCATCACAAGAATAGTTGTACCATCATGAAAAGATCCCTGGAAGATTAAAGATCTAGAGCACCAAATTTCTATATTTTGGGGATTTTGGGATAGGAAATGAATATCCATAGGTTATATATACTTCCACGTTTGATTTCCATCAGTGTAACTAAAGTAGAAATCCTGGGGGACTGGACCGATTTCTATCAAGCCATGTATGTTCAACATCTAGGATTAGGATCCTCAGTTCAGCCCCTTCTCTATAATAAATTCAAGGAGATGGGTTTAAGTTCATATCTATGGTTTGAACTGGATTGTGTGGCATCCACAGTTCCTATTTGACATTTCTTTGGTGATTGAGACTCCAATAAAACTTGAATGATCAACTAAGGATGAATGATTCGACTATTTTGAACATTTTTTAATGGAGGTTGACCTTAAATCCATATGCATTGACAATTTTATTTTGTCTACTTTGAAATTTTATTTTAATCTAACTATAAATTTTTAGAAATTACCTTTTTTCACTATTTCCTGAATATTGGACATATCAAGGAGAGGATTCACAAATAGTTTTAGTACTCTTTTTGAAATTTTAAGGGGCATGAATCATCTAGTTGTAGTCGGAAGGGATCCTCTAGGACGAGGAATAATATTATGGTGGGAAATGTTTCCTCACCTCCTGATGGTTCTATGGGAGTTGAAAATGAGGTTGAGTATGGATCATCTCATCCTGTTGAGGATAAGTGGTAGGGTGCGTTCGGTGAAGCATGAATTTCTAAGCCTGTCCTGGAAGCATAAGGGAAGGTCTGTAAAACATGGGATGATGTATTTCAAGAGGCCTTTGATGTCTTGAGTCTCGGTACAAATATTTATGAGGGTGAAATTATTTCACAAGAATTTTTAGATACTCAATTGAGGTGGGAGAAATTAATTAACTTAAGGGATTTCAAGGGTAATCAAAAGCTTGATGCTAAAACTCCATCAAGAGGTAATTCTAGGAAGCAATATGCTACTGAAAGTATTGTCAATGGAATTCAAAAAACGGCCACACAAGATGTTGTAGTTAGAGATTCTCTTAAAAAGAAGAACACTCATAATTCTATTTCTCTACCCTATGAATAATTTATGGGGGTAAATCACCCTATGGGAGATGAGGAATGGGTCATATGGGATTTTATTATTATGTACCGATCCTATGATGTGGCTCTATCAGAACATAGAAAAAATAGATTTAGTGTTCTTGACATTTTAAATAGGTGTAACATCCCAGGTAAATAAATAAATAATACATTTTAATTTAATTAATATTTGGTGAATTAAATATTAATTTTACTTTAAAGGGGTTTCTATGTCCGATGGTGTACCCGATGTAAAACAACGGGTTTCTTTGAAATCTTACGTTGTATAATAATAATACAATATTATTATTATAAATGGTAGTTAATGCCTAGCTGTTGTATTGGTAGAAATAAACATAACTAACTACAATATTATTATACATGTTTGTTAAATGTTTTTACATTTATCCAATAACATTTAGAGGTTTAAAATGCGAATGAATCTAATTTTAATCATAATTTACTTTAAAAGGTTGATTTACCACCTTTTGAGGGAAAACCCTATTTAAATCTAGTTTTGGTCACTTTTATAGGTTTTATTTGACAAAATAAAATTATTATTTAGAATCAGGACATCAAAATTCACAATGGGTAAAATTTTGGTATTTTTCCGATAAAATTCATTTTTTGATGAATAGTGAAAATACTGTATTTTAATTCAAAATTGTCTTCTAATATAATTTATTTATATGGTTATATTATCTTTTTAATTGGTTTTAAAGTGTAATTAGATTATTTTTTTACCATTCAATTCAATTTTGGTCATTGGAAGTAATTTCACATTGAAATTGGACATATATAAGTGTCAATATTTTGATAGTTTTTTTTTGAAAAGAAGGATAGATAACAATAATGATGAAGATCATCAGCCAGACATAAGAAAAGACATGAAGGGAAATTGTCTATCCAGATCTGGTTGTCATTGAAGGGGCCTGATGCCACTAGCTGATGGGCCACATTATTTACTTCACTTTTGGTAAAGGAGAAGGTGCAGCAAGAAAAACCTTGGCGAAGTGAGTGAATTCACAAGATGATGAAGCCAAATGACTGGAGCCCGACGTCGTTGTGGATAATAGCGTCGATCATAGTGAGGCAGTCAGATTCAATGATGATATCAACCCAACCATGTTCCACAGCGAGCATCATACCTGCAAGGATGGTCGAGTCCTCAGCTACTTCAGGTTCCCAGAAGGCATAATGTGATTCATATTTTGCCGCAACGATTTTCCCCATTTGATTTAGGGCCAGGAGACCGAGAGCAACAAGTCCATCCTTGGTGAGAGACGCTTCCACATTAAGCTTAAGAATCCCTTCTGTTGGGGGGTTCTAATGAGGGGGACAGGAGGGGGTTACACCTGGCATAAAGTGTCATTTGTGGTCCTTCCAGCCCTCAATCCATGAAATGGCCCGTTCAATCCAGAATTCGGGAGGTTTATGAACAACGTGAAAAACAGAATTGTTATGCCAAAACCAAATGATCCAGGCCAGGGTGAAAAGTGAGACTACATTAATTGTTGAAAGAGAGGAACACCACCGCATCATAATATTGGGGAGGTCAAGGGCAATGTCCAGTGAAGCCTCAGAAACCGGCCCCTATTTATTCCAAATTTCCTTAGTTCCGGGAAATGAATGATTGCGTGAAAAGGAGTTTCTGAAATATTCAAGCAGAAAGGGAAGGACTTAGCAATATCCATATGTCATTAAACAAGAAGGCTCAAGGTAGGGATGGTGATCATGCACACCTGCCACCAAAATTAGCATATCGTTTGGGAGTGTTGAGATTCAAAAGCGTTTTCCATGGTCCCTCTTCACGGTCGACATAGTGGATGCAAAGAGCCAGTCTGTACCAGGATCTCACCGTGTATTTGCCTAAATTTTCATTGGTCTAGAATATGTGGTTGGGGCCTCCATCTGGGACCCATGGGATGCTCTGGATAATTCTTTGGTCTCTTTCATTAAACCATTCATGGATCTTTTTTAAACACCACCCCGGGACCTGGTCTAAAAGGAGGCAATTAACAGTGGCGTCTTCAAGACCTGGTTGGGCGGAGGATGTAGCCTGAATACCATCCTTATCAACAAGCCAAGGATCGTTCCAGATGTTGAAAGATGAGACATTCCCAATCCTTCAGCCCAACCCTTTTTCCAGGAGATTTCAAGCCTTCCAAATTCTTCTCCAGAGGAAGCTAGGATAGGGGCCAAGAGAGGAAACATGGAAGTCTGTGTGGGGAAATTATTTATCTCAGAGTAGTCGTGCACAAAGAGATGATGGATGGTTAATGAGGAGCCATCCTTACTTGGCCAACATAGCATCATTGAAGAGAAGAAGATTTCAGAATCTCATCCCTCCCTCTAACTTTGGTTTGTAGAGTTTCTCCTAGGCCATCCAGTGGGGTCTATTCCTTCCATCATTTTTTCCCCACCAGAATTTGGTAGTATGTGAATGGATCTGATTGACGATGGCTGCCGAGATCTTAAATAGTGACATAAAATAGCTGGGGATAGACTGGATGACAGCTTTAATGAGGGTTTCTTTGCCGGCATTGGAGATTATTTTTGGGGTCGAGCCTTGAATTTTTTTTCTCAATCCTATCCACCAGAGATGTAAAGATTTATTTTTTGGTCCGGTCAATCACCATGGGAAGCCTGAGATACTTCTGGTGTTTATCAACCATATAGATTCCTGTTGATGCACAAATTTCATCTCTCTTGGCAAGAGACACCTCTTCCTTGATGGATATTTCCAATTTTTCATGATTGATAGACTGTCCAGATGCCCACTCATACTACTAAATCACATGGATGATCAACCAGAATTCATTTAAAGTTGCTCTAGAGAAAAATAGGTAGTCATTGGTGAATAAGAGATGCAACACTGGTGGGATTTCATGGAAAACCTTTTCCCCATGAATAGACTTAGAGGATTCATCCCTGAAAATAAGGTTAGAAAAAACATTAGCCACCAAGATGAAGAGAAATGGGGAGAGGGGATCTCCCTGGAACAGTCCTCAGGTTGGGGTGAAGCCTCTAGTGAGCTCCCCATTGACCTTGATTCCGAAGGAGACGGTTGAGATTCAGTGCATGAAAATATTTGTCCATTTAGTGAAAAACCCATTTTCAGCATCACAACTCTTTGGAACTGCCATTCCACTTTATCATAGGATTTTTTCATATCCATTTTCCAGGACATGGTTTCTCATTTCACAGTGGAGAATGTTTTCATAGAGTGGAAAACTTCATGGTCTATAATTGCATTATCAGTAATCAGTATCTTGGACACCAAGGCACTCTAGTTTTTGTAGATAATATTTGGAATCCAAGGGCGCAGCCGATTGGAAAGGATTTTTGAGAAGATATTATAAGAGACATTGCAGAGGCTGATAGGTCTAAAATCAGGGATCACCAAAGGTTTCTTGATTTTGGGAATGATGATGAGGATACTTTCGTTGATGGAGGAAATGCTTGTATTCCCCGCCCAGATATTTTTTATCATTTTGTAGATGTCGGGACCGGTGATGTATCAGTATTGTTTAAAAAATAGGGTGTGGAATCCATCTGGTCACGGGGCCTTAGTGGGGTGGATATGCTTCAAAGCCAGGCATATCTCATCATTCTTCACATCTTTGGTAAACTGCCGATTGATCTCGTCGGTGATCACAAGTCTGATGCATTCTTCCACTTCAGCTGACATGAAAGGATTTCTTATAGAGAAAAGGTTTTGGAAATAGCATATCAAAGCATTGTGAATACCACTGGTGTCAGAAACTTTGCTTCCATCAGGTTTTGATATACACATGATATAATTTTTTTGATGCCTAGCTGAAGATTTCAGGTGGAAATACCTTGTATTAGTGTCTCCCTCTTTAATGTGGATGTCCCGCGCCCAAATAGCCCAGAAGCTTCCCTTAACACCCAGGGCCACGTCCATCTCTCTTTGAGTGGAACCAATCCTGGAGAGATTGCAATTAGATGGGGGTAGCCTGATTAAGTTTTGCAATTTATTTTCAAGGACATCATAATTCCTATCTGGGTGGTGGAATTTCTTGTTGCTCCATGATCTCATATCAAATGCATACTATTAGAGATTGAGTCCAACATCATCATGAGAACTCTTCCAGCTTGATCGGAACACCTCTTCACATTCCTGGTCTTTTGACCAGAAGCTCTCAAATCTGAAGGGTCTTCTAAGTTGTCTATTTTTTTCCCTTGCATATAATCAATGATAATTGGGCATTGGTCCAAATAGTTAAGGTCCATGTGGCCTATATGAAACATGTTGAATAGATTAATCAGTAGATCCAAGAAACCTATCAAGATGCTCATCGATATGGGTTCCTTCAGTATTGTCGCGGAACCATGTAAATTTATTACTTGTGTACCCTAGATCGACTACGTTCGCCCTATCGACCGTGTCCTTGAATTTTGACATCGAAGTTGAGTGTCAGATTATTCCACCTCTCTTTTCCTTATGGAACATAATCTCATTGAAATCATCTCAAAATAGAATAGGGCTTGGTAAGTCATGTCACAATTTTAAATGAAGATCCCAAGACATCACCTTATCATTATGGGATGGCCATCCATAGAATCCCACAAAAGTCCAGGGTGGGTGAAAGTCGGTTTGAATAGTCACTGCCACATGGTTCAAGGAGAATGACAAAATTTTTACATTGATATTGTCCTTCCAAAGGATACAGAGGCCCCTAGAATGGCCTTGTCTTGGCACCGGTAAGTATCCTTGAAATCCGCACTTCAGAGCAATACCATTGGTGTCCTTGTCTTCCAGTATGGTTTCGGACAGGAAAACCATATCGGGGTGACTTTGAGCGCAATTGCGTTCTAGCATGCGAACCGTTCGTGGGTTTCCAAGACTACGACAGTTCTATCATAACAAAATCATTGTTCTAGGTGGGTTTGGGTCTCACCCTCCACCACCTTTTGTTCCTCTAGACTTGTTTCTCCACTTTTTTCCATCTTTTGGTGGTGTTCCTTCCTGATTGGCATGTTTCATTTTGTCTTTTCCTGACCCCGGTGTTAGGGTCTTCCGCATGACCATCACTTTCTCCTCATTTCACCCTTTTCTACATTCGACGGGTAATTGGGCTCAGCATTGGAGTTCTCGTCATTCCATGGGCCTTCATTGTTATAATGCCTAATTCGAACAATTTTGGGCCTGGGTCTTGATCTAGTGGTTTTATGTGCATTGGAATTGGATTTGAGCATTGTCTTGGTGGTTCTTTTTGCTTCGTCATCGACCTTGTGGATGATTGAGTATTTTTCTTCAGGGGGTTTGGATGAACTCTAGCATCTCTCTGACTGGGAAAGTTATCATTAGAGAATTCCAATGGTCCAAGCATAAGGGATTTTCCATGTATGGGTTATGCCTAACTGGTATGTGCTAATGTGAGATGGTCGTGGTCCATTTGTTTTTCCATCTCAGGGATGAATGCATATTTATTCGTTTTGGCATGGAGTCAAGGGCCATATTGGAGGATGATGTTACTGGATCCACTCATATGTTATATGGTGCACCTTCTTTCCAGATGGCCTAGGCGACCACAAAAAGAAGCAGAATATTGGGAGTTTCTCGAACTTGAATGATATCCAAGTGTTGGTATCTTCGATTTTAAGGAACATTCCCCTCATTAGGGGCTCTGACACTTCAATTTCCGACTTGATCAAAACCTCAGGGTCCCATTTTATTGGGTTTGAGAAATCCCCATCAAGAAAGTGGCCTAAGACTATCCCCAATTTCTCTCATGATTTGTTTCGTTCTAGCATGGAATGGGTTTCCTTTAATTCATATCTAGAAGGGGGAGTGGGTTAAATTCACTCACTGGATATTGTCTCCCCATTTGTATTGTTCCATGAGGAGGAGTTGATTATCGAAGGACCACGGTCTACCACACAAGATTTTGTCTTTATAACTCTCGTTAAATAAATCAAAGATGAGGTGATTGGTCCTTGCTTCCCGAATAGCCACTCCTACATCAAGTTTCTAGATGTCATTTAGAGTGTTTTTGAGAGACCCCTGATTTACCGAAATGTTTTCTATGAACTTTCCCACCACGAGCAGAGACATGTGTTTTTTCAAGAGTGGGTATTCATTTCTCCGTGCCTCGATATCCACCTTTTCTTTTTTCCATCAGGGATAGCCTCTTCCATTGATTTACTAATTCAACATCCATAGAGAAAATCCAAAATTTGAATTCACTATCCTCCTTAAGGACTGGCGCCCTAGAAATCCCCACTGTCTTGGAACACTTAACTAAGGCACTGGGTTAAAGATCTGAAAACTCCCTGTGCGCTAGGCCGACCTAGTACACCCTCACTTGAGACAAGACCCAGTCTAATAAGAAGGTCCCTGGACTGGATACCTCTTCTCATCCCCCTTACGCGGTCCACTCAACTGAGACAGGCATCACGTCCTTCGCGATCATCACTACCTCTTAAGTGGTCACGCCCAAGAAACCCATGTCGCGCTCCCCCAATCTTTGCGGAGAAACACCCCACACAATAACCTTCGCGGATTCACAACATAGTTGAGGCTTTGAGAAGGCACCCCCAGAACCAGCCCCGTTGCGATGACCACTTCATGATCACAAAACGCCAGAAAACTTCAAGGATGGTACTTCGCGAATCAAACCACTTTGCAATCCCACAGCGCACACTGAGTCATCACGGGGCAACACCCCACGGTAGAAACATCACAGCTACACAACATGGATGAGGCTTTGTGATGGTACTTCATGGATCAAACACATCACGGTGGCAACTTCAAGAACTCTCAACATGGTGAATCCTCACAGAAGGTGTTGTGCGAATCAAACCACTTTGCGGCGGAAACTTTGCACAAACATGGAATTGGAAAACCTCCAAAAATCCACCTCCTATCTTTGTAGAATAGGTATGAAAGGAAAATAGGGTAAGGAATTCCTTGAACTTAGGTGAATGACTCGAGACAATGAACACTCGGTCAAAAAGATGAAAGGGATTTGCGATTAGGGTTATGAATTCCTTGGAATCTGGTGTATGTCTCGAGACTAAGAACTCTCTGATCTATAGTTATGATGGAGATTTGGATTTTTGAGATCTGTAACCACCCTCCCTATCACTGATATAGCACCGATGAAGGATGTTGGTGACAGGAAGGACTGCAAGACCCCGTGGGAGGCTGAAGTTGCGCCTGAAGGCGAAATTGAGCAGTGGATGAAGCCTGACTCCCTCCAAAACACAAAAAACAGGGCCGGGAATAGGTGGATAATCACAGGAGTCAAACGGAACATAGTTTCTTCACTATGGAGGGTTTTTGGTGCAGCACAAAAAAGGGGAGAACGAGCCACTCACACCAAATCAGAAGCAAGAACAGTGACTCGCATAACTGAAGCGGGGTGCACAGAGGGAGTGGAGCCATCGTGAACCGAATGGATAGGAAAACTCAAAACCTAGTAAACCCTAATATATAACTCTCTCAAGTGGGAGATACTGAAAAAATAATTCTATGCCTTATTTTCAATCTTTTTATAGTTATTATTTCTTAAAAATAAGCTTTTTGTTTTGACAGCAGGAATTAATTTTAAATTAATTTCTACCACTTATGTGATTTGAATTTGTAAAAATGGATTCCATATTTGGAATCAAGATGTCAAAATTGTATAAATAGCTAACATTTATTTTTATACAATATGAATATTGACTTCAGTAAAAAATTTATTTACCTTGGTTAAAGGGTAAATCTGGTAAATAAGGGTAACAAAATATTATTATAATAATATAAAATTACCCTAAAATGTGTCCTAATCCTATTGGTTAATACATGTCCTACCATGAAAATCCTTGGGTTGATTTTGGGACCCCATGGAGCCACTTAATAGTTATAATGACACTTTATATTAATTTATTTAAAGTAAATACAAAAATGACATAAACATATATCTTTTAGTAAATCAATTTTTACATGGGTTTATATAAGTTATATTTCTGACTATAAATATTCTATGTAAATATGAAAATATTTCCTACATAATGGTTGTATTTTTATAATTTTTAGACAACAAATAGATTAAATTATTTATGACACAATAATAATGTAGTGTTTACCTCATTAATAAATTATTTAAATAAATAAAGATTATAAAGACTAAAATACTATCCAAAACCTATCCAATTCTTATTGTATGATTTTATTTCATCCATGAGTCATCGTATCTTTGAATTTAATTAGTTTTGGATCTTTAGAAACCCAAAATAATTATATAATAACATAATATTTTAACACTTTCCTAAAGAGCCCCTCCTCCCCCTTATAAAAAGACACCACTTCTAACTCATTCCTCACACCACTAAAGCCCCTTGGCTCATCCAAAACCTAACCAAATAATCTCTCAATATCCCTCTATTCCACATAGATTCATCACCTAAGGCATAAATCACTTCAAGTAATCTTTTTGGTTCAATCCAAAGAGATATACCCAATTTAAAGGTAACATCCTCTCTTAAGTCCTTTGGTTTTATTTTACTTATCCAACCCCCTAAACTATTTTTATTTATTTATTTTATAACAAAACCAGTATCCTCAATATACTAGGTTGTTTTTATGAGAATTTTTTGAACTACACTTACACACACCTCTATCTAAAGGTAAAGAACATATTGTTTCTGTGGACAGCAAACTACTGCCTCACGAAAAGATGATTGTTCAAATATCTCCTACCGACTCTCATGGTGTCCATTATTATAGAACTATATTTATATATGATATATATATATATTATTTTTATTTTATTTTTATGATTCTTTATTTTTCATTTATATCAGACCTTTATGGTTTCCATTATGGGAAAACGCGATAATTTCATTTGAGAAAGTGCGGACTACCGCCCCATCAAAGTGATATGAATCATTCATTCCATATGTGGGACGTATAAAGTATGGAGTTAATGAAATTATATATTATATTATACTATAATTATAATATTACTATGTATCATTAATTTTTCATTCAATTAAAATACAAAATATAAATGAAAGTAGCGTTCATGCGTACGTACGGCTTACCGTCTCCATGAATAGTGCATTTCATTTCTTATCTCCAAATGTTATGTACTATTATAAATACATATATATACTAGATATATATTATATATATGATATATAAATCATGAATATAATTATGGGGATAATGGACTCTTGACCACATGGACAACTTGTAATTATAAGGTGTTCGTTTTTTACTTAAGTACCAAATATCGACAAAATAGCCATTATTAACTTAAATTATTAAATAATGTTTATAACATGGTAATGAGTGATATAAAATGAATAATAAACTTGAAAAGGTTTTTAATCATGTATAAATTAACTTAAGTTTATTATTCAGGAAGAACAAGGAACAATCAAGTCAAGGCGGACACGAGGTAAGGGGTTTCTTATCTCACTTTTAATTCCGTGAGATTTCAATTGTTCACCACTAATTTATTTCATGTGGTGTATTTTGTACTGAAATTTGATATATATTATCATGATAATATTTATATTCATTTTATTCGGTGAATCATTTGGTGGTTATTAACTTTTGTTTATACGACACGATTGATTACAACATGGTAAGAGATTTTCATCTCATTTTTTATTCCTGTGAGATTCATGCTATATTTGCCACTATTTTCATTTTTGTGGTGTATGTACTGCCCATGATTATATTAATTGTGTAATATACTTAAATTTATGGGTATTTACATCTTCTTTTTATTATCCTTCTTTCATGGGTTATTTGTTTCGTAAGTTTCCAAATCGGTATGGAAACCTTTTAAACCAATTTCTATTCCTTGGGTTAATATTTTAATTATTAATTATGTCATACTATGATTATGTGTGGAATAAATATTTATTTATTCATGTTGTAATTTACACCCCCCTTTGTGTGGATATACTTTTGATACATATAATCACTCCATTGATAACTTCTCAAGTCGTCGATATGAACTTGATAAGAGTAATTTTAACTCAATTTTCATTCATTGAGTTAAACATCCAAGTCATTGGTTGTGTGTTAAAAATAACATGTGTGAATTTCCTATTATTGATTTACACTGAATACCCAATCATATTTATTTTATTTATATTTGTCTCACATTATTATCTAATTAATTTATCTTTAATCTAAGGATACAGTTTTTATAATGGATTTCGTCTCAATTTATATTCCATGGAGACTTCATTGTCATTATACACCAATTCACTTTTATATGGTATATATACTATCCCTTAGAATATTATATCATGAATCCCTTTATTCTCATGATATTATAAAGTTTTAATTGAATTTTATTCCTCAATTATTTTTATTCAAGCATATCTCATTTTCTTAAGAACTCTTTAACTAAAATATTGTTTTAAATATTTATTCTTATAAATCTTTCTCATTAATGTCCATGTTTTAAAAATGTTTTTTAGTATTTATTTATATGTAAATTAATGTTTTAAAATTATAATTCCTTTAAAATATTCAAATTTTATGGGACACTTTAGTTCAAAAATATCTTTATTAAATGTTTTAAATGGTTTTGAAAATGGTTTTGACAAAGCATTGATTATGTCAATATCTAGATATGATATATTCTTACTAGAATGTGGAAATGTTATCTTTATTTTATGCTTGTGTTATGTGTTATGAATATGTTATGGTTATTGAAAATTGTTTACTTATATGGGTAGTTCTGTGATAAACCTAGGGTGGGTGAGCCCGAGATAGCTCTCCAATGCATTGGGTATCATAATGGAGGTAAACTTTAATGTTTCTCCTAATAGATTTAGAGAATATACTATGATGGGTATTCTAAATGTGACTCCCTATGTAGTTGTGATAGTTGAAAAGTATGTTATGAATGTCATAAGTTACCTTTATGATTTATTATTTCTATGTGTCATTCAAAAATATTATGATTTCATGCGGTATGTTATGACTGAAAAGTATGGTTTCATTTATTTGTATTTATTGATGGGTTAATGTTCCCTTTACTTATTTTGTAAACCTTGCTGAGCTTTTTTTGATCATCCCATGTTTTTGAAAAAAAAATCCATAGGAATTAAATATGAACAGGGTCAAGGATGGGATCAATGAAAATTCATGTTGTCTAAAACTTGGAAGTAGACATCTTTCTTTTTAAGAGTTTTTATTTAATAAAAAAAATGGATACTGAGTAGTAGTGTCTGCATGTAATTTTCAGGTTGATATATCATAGTTATGGCCTAATTCTCTAAAACACTAAACCTACAAATATCCTCCATGTGAATTATTCATTTAATTCAAGATTATGTAAAGTTTAAGTCCAGGTCCTTATAGTTGGTATCATAGGTCAGTTTAGATAACTTTAGAGGTTAGGGTGTTCTTTAAGTATAAGTGACATTACCATAATGGTTTGGATTTTAGAAAGAGTCATAGTTATTTTAGAAAATTTTAACGAGATTAAGATAACATGAATAAGTATATCTTAGTATTTACCCTCCTCATAATATATTATACGATGATTTTACTGATATACTCACACTAACCTTTTTGTTTTTAGTAAATGGATGGATTTAGCAGGCACCAAAGTAACAGTGGATGTGAAAAAAACTGTGACGGTTTTCTGAATGAGCAACTGAATGAAATGGGAGCTGAAATGAGAAATTTTGTGGTTATTCTCAACCAACTATCTGGAGTCCGGATTGAACACCTGAACCATGGTGATTTTTATAAGGCATCATATATGCGAAAAACAAATCCCAACATAAGTTTAGGTAATAATAATAAAGGTAAGTATGTTCAAAAACCTATGTGTCAAGGATGGGTAATTAAACTCATAGGAAAATGTTTCAAAGGGATGGATAAATTCTATAGATGTGGAAGTGATGGTCATAAAGAAAGAACCTATCACAGAAAAAGGAAGCATCCTGTTGACTCTAGGAAATGGAAAGAAGTTATTTTTTAGGGATCAATTAAATGTTTTAAATGTGGTGTCCATAGTCATTATACAAACTGATGTCCTAAAAAGAAGGTTCTAAAATTGGATCATTAGGATCATACAAATATATATTTACCAATACATAATGCCATTCCAATTGATGATGAGGAAACTGAAAATAACCAATGAAAGGTATGGATTATTTCTTAACTGATTTTTAGACATTATTGAATCTTAGGATATGATTTGTGATTTTGTTTGTAGTAAATAATTATTTCAGAATAATTTAGAAAGGAATGGTGAATGGATCATGAAAAATTTTCAATGAGTAAGAAGTCAACATATAATGGATTCAAGTGTTATGGTATATTTTAGGATGGTGAAATGTTTAAAACTATTAAGGCTCTTTGGATGATGGAATTACATTAGAAGACTTTTTATAATATGTATAACCCTGAAGTTTGATATACGAAAATTTTATTCAAGGAACCATATAAAGAACCATTTGGGTATATATGATCCTTGAATTTGAGAAAATTATAGGTTAATACATTTTGGGATGCAAAATGAAAGTTATTTGATAACCATTGTGGTTAAAATATGTTATGGTTATTTTTGATGAATTTATCTCTTTTTCGGAATGTTATAAAATTATATATTTTTTGAAAAAGGACAAAAATATGACCATGTTACAACCCGTCACGTTGAACAAAGCAGCAGGAATCGAACCCACAGCCAAAGTGCGACTGGGATTTATCGCCTACCACTCGACTACATGAAGTCCCTGGTTATTATGACTAATTATTTTTAGTTAGATGATTTTATGAATCATTAATAAGTTGATTTTGGGTTATCTATAGAAATTATTAACCTATCATTGAGAATATGTGAATAGGTTAATTACACATCACTATGAGACTTTAAGAGTAGTCAATGTTTTTGGAGATAAATGTTAAGCTTTTTGTGGAAGACTATGTGATCAAATCCTTCTGAATTTTGGGTTTCAATTTTAGTTTGGATTACATTGGAATATTTTAAGGACATTTTTGTATTGAATGGTCCTTGTTAAACTTTGTGTATTATTGGACAAATTTTAGGGATTAATAGTAGTTTTTATTTTTCTAAAAGATTATACTTTTTGGGGATTATATGATCTTTTACTAACCATTTTGGTTTTGTTTGGTGTCTAAAGACATGGAAAATATACAGTTCATAATTTTTGGATTACGTGATACTCTAGAAGTTGATTCTAGTGCTTTAAATGGGACCAAGTCAGTTTTAATACTCATCTTTTGGAGAAAAGATGAGTTTGTGGTAGAAATTTAGTAAAGTATGAAATTCTACATGACAATTATGTGTTTTCCATATGTTTTTAGTTATTCTCATTAATAAATTCATCAATGAAAAGTAACAACAAAAACTTTTTCTATTAACTTTTCCTACTGGGGAATCAAAGATAGTTTAACCCATCACAAGTGTGTGATTTTCTGGTGGTTAACTTTCTCCTAATCTTGTTTTCTATCACTCTCCATCAGAACCTGATGGTTTGTTTTCTCCTCCATATCCATGTTTTCATGGAATCCTAGTATCTATTTTCTTGGGCGACCTTTGTACATTTCTTCCTTTTTTTAAAAAAATATAGATTTATTGACTCTTTTTCCGATATGGGACTTTCAATGAAGTTTCCAAGCCTAATTTTAAAATTGTGAGGACGCAATTACCTAAAGGGAGAAGGATTTAACATCCCAGGTAAATAAAGAAATAATAAATTTTCATTTTAATTCATATTTTGAGAATTAAATATTAATTTTACTTTAAAGGGGTTTCTTTGTTCGATGGCGTACCCGATATGCAACAACGAGTTTCTCTGAAATCTTACGTTGCACAATAATAATATAATATTATTATTTTAAATGCTAGTTAATGCATAGTCATTATATTGGAAGGAATGAATATAACTAACTACAATATGATTATACATATTTGTTAAATGTTTTTACATTTATACAATAAAAGTTAGAGGCTTAAAATGTGAATGAATCTAATTTTAAGCATAATTTACTTTAAAAGGTTGATTTACCACATTTTGATGGAAAAAACTATTTAAATATAGTTTGGGTCACTTTTATATGTTATATTTGAAAAAATAAAATTATTATTTATAATCAGACATCAAAATTCACTTTGGGTAAAATTCATTTTTTGATGAATAGTGAAAAATACTGTATTTTAATTCAAAACAACCTTTTAATCTAATTTATTTATACGGATAGAATACCTTTTTAATTGGTTTTAAAGTGTAATTAGATTATTATTTTATCATTTAATATAATTTTGGTCATTGGAATTAATTTCACTTTGAAATTGGACATAAATAAGTTTCAATCTTTTCATAGTTATTATTTCATAAAAAGACGCTTTTTCTTTGGACAACAGGAATTAAATTTAAATTTATTTCTGCCACTTCTGTGTTTTAAATTTTTAAAAATGGATTCCATATTTGGAATCAAGAGTTCCAAATTTTATAAATAGGTAACATTTATTTTTATACAATATGAATATTTACTTCAGTAAAAGTTTTATTTACCATGGTTAAAAGGTAAATCTGGTAAATAAGGGTAACGATATCATATGATAATAATATAAAATTACCCTAAAATGTGTCCTAATTCTATTGATTAATACATGTACGACCATGGGAATCCTTGGGTCAATTTTCAGACCCCGTGGAGCCACTTAATAGTAATAATGACACTTTATATTAATTTATTTAAAGAAAAGACAAAAATGACATAAACATATATCTTTTAGTAAATCATTTTTTATATGGGTTTATATAAGTTATCATTTTGAATATAACTATTATATAGATATCTAAAAAAATTCCTATATCATGGTATTTTTTTATAATTTTTAGACATCAAAGAATGTAAATTATTTTTGAGAAAATAATGATGTGGTGTTTACCTCATTGATAAATGATTTAAATAAATAAGATTATAAAGACTAAAATATTATCCAAAACATGTCTGATTCTTATTGTATGATTTTATTTCGACCATGAGTAATTTTACCTTTTACTTTATTTATTTTTTTAATTTTAATCACTAAAAATCATTATATAATAAAATAATATTTTCACACTTTCTAAAAGACCCCTCCTCACCCTTATAAAGAAACCACTTATAACAAATTCCTCACACATCTCAAGCCCCTTGTCTCTTCCAAAACCTGCCCATGTAATCTCTCAAGATCCCTCTATTCAACCTATAATCCTTACATTATGCATAATTCACTTCAAGTAAACCTTTTGGTTCAATCCAAAGGGAGATACCCAATTTAAAGGTAACGTCTTCTCTTAAGTCTGTTTGTTTTATTTTACTTCTACCTCCCCCTAAACTCTTTTTATTTTTATTTTTTAATACAACACCAGTATCATCAATATACTAGGTTGTTTTTATGAAAATTATTCAAACTACACTTGCACACACATCCATCTAATGGGTAAAGAACATTCCGTTTCTGTGGACGGTGAACTACTGCATCATGAAACGATGATTGTCCAAATATCTCCTACCACCTCTCATGGTCGCCATTATGATGGCACTATATTTATACATGATATATAAATTGACTTTTTGTTTTATTTATTCTTCTATATTTTTTCATTTATAGCATACCTTTATGGTTTCCAATATGGGTAAACGTGATAATTTCATTTGAGGAAGTGCGGACTACCGCCCCCTAAAATTGGTATGACTCGTTCATGCCATACGTGGAATGAATAAAGGATGGAGTTAATGAAATTAAATATTATATTATACTATAATTATATTATAACTATGTATCATTAATTTTTCATTCAATTAAAATATGAAATAGAAATGAAAGTAGCGTTCACACGTACGTACGGCTTACCGTCTCCATGAATGGTGCATTTAATTTATTATCTCCAAATGTTATGTACTATTATAAATACATATATATACTAGATATATATGATATATATGATATCTAATTCATGAATATCATTCTGTAGATAATTGACTCTTGACCAAATGGAAAGCTTATAATTATAAGGTGTTCATTTTTTACACTTGTACCATCCAAATTTAAATTTTTATTATGCCATTTTAAGGAAAATGGAAAACCAAAGTTCGCACACAAGAGAACACTATGTGCTGAAAGAACTCACAAAACGATTAAACACTAGACTAAGGTTACTTGAATCAGCTACTCTATAAATTTCGCATTGCAGCGTACTAACCTGCATATCTAGATCCTCTCTGATAAGATCTTCAAAGTGAGTGATCATCCTTTCCATTGTCTGAATGAATTCCTCCGAGTCGATTTTGCTCTGGTTGAAGCCCCAGACCAAAACTCGATCTTGTTTATCTATCCATTCTTTTTTCCCTTTGTTGTCATCGACTTGCAACCTTCTTGCATTAATTATTTTAATCCCCTCTTCTGATACATTGGGTCAGACAACCTTGTCTAGCATTTCTTCCATGGAGTGTAGGATAAGTTTCAAGTACTCGCCATGCTCTTCCTCCCTGTTTGTTGTTTTCTGGCTTGATGCTTCACTTTCCCCATTCTTAAGTCCTTTGATTTCCTTTTTTCTTTCCTTCTTGTCCGACCTCATCTCCATCAGTTTTGGGAAGTTGGAGTAATCCTTACGTCCCTTCGGTTTTTACACATGTACGAAATATCGACAAAACAACCATTATTAATTTAAATTTTTAAATAAAGTTTATAACATGGTAATGAGTTATATAAAAGGAATATTAAAATTTATAAAGTTTCTTAATCAATTATAAATTAACTAAATTTAATTATTCATGAAGAAAAAGGAACAAAAAAGTCAATTCGAACATGAGGTAAGGGGTTTTTTATCTCACTTTTAATTCTATGAAATTTCTACTGTTCGCCACTAATTTATTGAATGTTGTGTATTGTGTGATGAAATTTGATATATATTTTCATTATACTCTTTATATTCATGTTATTATGTTAATAATTTTGTGGTTATTAACTTTTGGTCATATGAATTGATTGATTACAACGTGGTAAGGGATTTTCATCTCACCTTTTATTCCTGTGAGATTCATGCTATATTTGCCACTATTTCATTTTGTGTGGAGTATGTACTGCCCATGATTGTATTAATTGTTTAATATACTTAAATTTAGGGGTATTTACATATTCATTTTATGATTCTTCTTTTATGGGTTGTATGTTTCGTAAGATACCAAATCGGTAAGGGAACCTTTTAACACAATTTCCACTCCTTGGGTTAATCTTCTAATTCTTAATTATGTCATGCTATGATTATGTGTGGAGTCACTATTTATTTATTTATGTTTTAATTTCCAGTCCCCTTTTTGTGGATATACTTTTTATACACATTATCACTCCATTTATAAATTCTCAATTCATCGATATGAACTTGATAAGAGTAATTTTAACTCAATTTCCATTCATTGAGTTAAACATTCAAGTCATTGGTTTTGTCTTAAAAAGAACATAAGTGAATTTCCTATGAATAATTTACACTGAATATCCAATCATATTGAGTGTATATATATTTTTCACACATTATTATGTAATTTATTTATCCTTAATCTAAGGATACAATTTTTATAAGGGATTTCGTCTCAATTTACATTCCATTGAAACTTCATTGTTTTTATGCACAAATTCAATCTTATATGGTGTATATATTATCTTTTGGAATTTTATATCATGAATCCCTTTATTCTCATGATATTATAATGTTTTTATTGAATTTTATTCCTCTATTTTTTTATTCAAGCATATCTTATTTGGTTAAGAACTCTTTAATTAAAATATCGTTTTAAAGATTTATTCTTATAAATATTTCTCATTAATGTCCATGTTTTAAAAATGGTTTTTAGTATTTGTTTATATGGAAATTAATGTTTTAAAATTTTAATTCATTTAAAATATTCAAAGTGATAAGGGACACTTTGATTCAAAAATCCTTTTATTAAATGTTTTAAATGGTTTTGAAAATGGTTTTGACAAAGCATTGATTATATCAATATCTAAAAATGATATATTGTGATTGGAATGTGGAAATGTTATCTTTATTTTTTTCTTGTGTGATGTGTTATGAGTATGTTATGCTTATTGGGCATTGTTTACGTATATGAGTGGTTCCGCGATAAACCTACGGCGGGTGAGCCCAAGATAGTTCTCTAATGCATTGGGTAACGTGACAGAGGTAAATGTTAATGTTTCTCCTAAGAGATTTAGGGAATATACTGTGATGGGTATTCCAAATTTGACTCCCTACGTAGTTGTGGTAGCTACAATTTAAGTATGTTATGAATGCAATAAGTTACCTTTATGATTTATTATTTATATGTGTCATTCATAAATATTATGATTTCATGAGGTATATTATGATCGAAAAGTATGGTTTCATTTATTTGTATTTATTGATAGGTTAATGTTTCCTTTCCTTATTTTGTAACCCTTATTGAGATTTTTATGCTAATACCAAGTTTTTGAAATTTTTTCCATAGGACTTAAATATGAATAGGGTCAAGTATAGGATCAAGGAAAGGTTATTTTGTCTAAAACTTGGAACTAGATATGTTTCTTTTTAGGAGTTTTTATTTTATGGAAAAAATAAATATTGAGTAGTAGTGTCTGCATGTAATTTTCAAGTTGATATGTAATAGTTATGGCATAATTATCTAAAACTCTAAACCTGAAAACATCATCAATGTGAATTATTCATTTAATTCATGATTATGTAATGTTTAAGGTTGAGTCCTTATAGTTGGTATCCAAGGTCGGTTTAGATGACTTTAGAGGTTAGGGTGTTCTTTAATCATAAGTGAAATTACCATAATGGTTGGGATTTTAGAAAGTGCCATAGTTATTTTAGAAAAAGTGAATGATTTTAAGATAACATGAATAAGTATATCTTTTTATTTTCCCTCCTCATAAGATATTATTTGATGATTTTACTGATATACTCACACTGACCTTTTTGGTTTTAGTAAATTGCTGGATCTAGCAGGCACCAAAGTAACAGTGGATGTGAGGAAAACTGTGATGATTTTCTGAATGAAAAACTTAATGAAATGGGAGATGTAATGAGAAATTTTGTTGTTATTCTCAACCAACTATCTAGAGTCATGATTTTCCACCTGAACTATGGTGATTTTTATAAGGCATCATATATGCGAGAAAAAAATCCCAACAGAAGTTCAGGTAATAATCATAAATGTAAGTATGTTCAAAAACCTATGTGTCAAGCATATGGAATGAAACCCATAGTAAAATGCTTCAAAGGGATGGAAATATTCTATTGATGTTGAAATGATGGTCATAAAGAAAGAACCTGCCACAAAAAGGAAGCATCTAGTTGACTCTAGGAAATGGAAATAAGTTATTTCTAAGGGATCAATTAAATGTTTTAAATGTGGTGTGCATAGTCATTATTCAAGCAGATGTCCTACGAAGAAGGTTCGGGAATGGGATCATTAGGATCATACAAATATATGTTTACCAATACATAATGCTATTCCAATTGAGGATGAGGAAACAGAAAATAACCAATGAAAGGTATGGATTATTTCTTACCAGATGTTTAGATATTACTGAATCTTAGAATATGATTCGTGATTTTTTTATAAGAAATAAGTATTTTATAATAAGTTGGAAGTGAATGGTTAATGGATCATGAAGAATTTTGAATGAGTAAGAAATAAACATATAAGGGATTCAAGTGTTATGGTATATTTTAGGATGGAGAAATGCTTAAAATTATTAAGGCTCTTTTGATGATGGGATTACATTAGAAGACTTTTTATAGTATGTGTAACCCTGAATTTTGATATATTAGAATTTTATTCAAGGAATAATTATCTTTTATTTTTTGGATATCCTTAAAATGAACCATTTGGGTTTATATGAACCTTAAATTCGATGCAATTTCTGGTTAATACATTTTGGGATGAAAAATGAAAGTTATTAGATAACCTTTGTGGTTAAAATATGTTATGGTTATTTTTTATGAATTTATTTATTTTGGGAATTTTATGAAATTATATAGTTTTTGAAAAAGGAAAACACGTAGATGGCATGACAACCCATTTTGTTGGACAAAGCTATGGGAATTGAACCCACAACCAAAGTACGACTTGGATTTATCAGCTACCACTGGAATACGTGATGTCCCTAGTTAGTATGATAAATTATTTTTAGTTATATGATTTTATGAATCAAGAATAAGTTTATTTTTGGTTATCTATGGAAATTATTAACCAATCATAGAGAATATGTGTTTATGTTAATTACACATCAGTATGAGTCTTTAAGTGTAGTCGATGTTTTTGGAGATAAATGTTAAGATTTTTGTGGAAGACTATGAGATCAAAAAATTTTGAATTTTGGGTTTCAATTTTAGTTTGGATTACTTTTAAAGATTTTAAGGAAGGTTTTGTATTGAATAGTCATTGTTAGACTTTGGGTATTTTTTGAAAAAATTTTGGGATTAAGAGTAGTTTTTCTTTTTGTAAAAGATTATCCTTTATGGGGATTATCTGATCTTCTACTAACCATTTTGGTTTTGGTCGATGTCTAAAGGCATGGAAAATATAATATTCATCTTTTTTGGATTATGTGATACTCTATTAGTTGATTCTAGAACTTTTAATGGGACCAAGTCAATTTCAATACTCATCATTTGGATAAAAGATTAGTTTTGTATTAGAAATTTCGTAAAGTATGAGAGCCTACATGACAAGTAAGTATGTTTCCTTATGTTTTTAGTTAAGCTCATTAATAAATTCTTAAATTAAAATTAACATAAAACAAAAATGTTTTCTGTTAAATTTTTTTACTGGGGAATCAAAGATTGTTTAACCCATCACAAGTATGTGATTTTCTGGTGGTTAACTTTCTCCTAATCATGTTTTCTATCACTCTCAATTAGAAATTGATGGTTTGTTTTCTCCTCCATATCAATTTTTTCATGGAATCCTTGTATCTATGGTATTGTGTGACCTTTTTACATATCTTCATTTATTTTAAATTGATATATTTATTGACTCTTTTTCCGATTTAGTAATTTCAATGAATTTTCCGAGCCTTATTTTCAAATTGTGAGGACATAATTCCCTAAAGGGGTGAAGGATATAACATCCCAGGTTAATAAATAAATAATACATTTTCATTTTCATTAATATTTTGTGAATTAAATATTAATTTTACTATAAATTGGTTTCTATATTCGATGGCGTACTCGATATGCAACAACGGGTTTCTTGGAAATCATACATTACACAATAATAATATAATATTATTATTATAAATGGTAGTTAACTCCTAGTCGTTGTATTAGCATAAATGAACAGAACTAACTAAAATATGATTATACATGTTTTTTAAATGTTTTTACATTTATCTAATAAAATTTAGAGTCTTAAAATGTGAATGAATCTAATTTTAAGCATAATTTACTTTAAAAGGTTGATTTACTTCTTTTTGACGGAAAACCCTCATTAAATCTAGTTTTGGTAACTTTTATATGTTCTATTTGACAAAAATAAAATTATTATTTAGAATCGGGACATCAAAATTCACTTTGGGTAAAATTTTTGGTATTTTTCTAATAAAATTCATTTTTTGATGAATAGTAAAAATACTGTATTTTAATTCAAAACAGCCTTTTAATATAATTTATTTATATAATTATATTATCCTTTTAATTTGTTTTAAAGTTTAATTAGATCATGTTTTTACCATTTAATCCAATGTTGGTCATTGGAAGTAATTTCACTTTTAAATTGGACATAAATAAGTGTTAATCATTTGATAGTTATTATTTCATAAAAACACGCTTTTTGTTTTGACGGTGGGAATTAATTTTAAATTAATTTTTGCAACTTCTGTGTTTTTAATTTGTAAAAATGGATTCCATATTTTGAGTTAGGAGGTCCAAATTCTTAGACATTAAATAAATTAAATTATATATGACACAATAATGATGCAGTGTTTACCTCATTAATAAATGATTTAAATTAATAAGATTATAGAGACTAAAATAATATCCCAAACCTGTCCAATTATTATTGGATGATTTTATTTCTACCATGAGTCATCTTATATTTGATTTTAATGAGTTTTGGATCTTTAGAAACTGAAAATAATTATATAATAAAATAATATTTTCACACTTTCCTAAAGAGCCCCTCCTCCCCCTTATAAAAGGACACCACTTTTAACTCATTCCTCACTTTCCTCAAGCCCCTTGTATCATCCAAACCATGCCCAAATAATCTCTCAAGATCCCTCTATTCCACGTATAAGACTTACCTTAGGCATAACACACTTAAAGTAAACCTTTTGGTTCAATCCAAAGGGAGATACCCAATTTATAGGTAACATCTTCTCTTAAGTCATTTTGTTTCATTTTACTTCTCTAGCCCCCTAAACTCTTTGTATTTATTTTTTTTAATACCAAAAAAGTATCCTAAATATACTAGGTTGTTTTTATGAGAATTATTTGAACTAAACTTACACACACCTTCATCTAATGGGTAAAGAACATACTGTTTTTGTGGACAGCAAACTACTGCCTCATGAAACAATGATTGTTCAAATATCTCATACCGCCTCTCATAGTGGCCATTATAATGGCACTGTATTTATATATGATATATATTATGTTTATCTTTTCTTTATTATTCTTTATTTTTTCATTTATATCATACCTTTATGGTTTCTATTATGGGTAAACACGATAATTTCATTTGAGGAAGTGCGGACTACCGCCCCCTCAAAGTGATATGACTAGTTCATGCTAGACGTGGGATGTATAAAGGTTGGAGTTAATGAAATTTTATATTATATTATACTGTAATTATAATATAACTATTTATCATTAAGTTTTTATTCAATTAAAATATGAAATAAAATGAAAGTAGCGTTCATGCGTACGTACAGCTTACCCTCTCCATGAACGGTGCATTTCATTTCTTATCTCCAAATGCAATGTACTGTTTTAAATACATATATTTACTAGATTTATATGATATATATGATATATAAATCATTAATATCATTCTGGAGATAACGTACTCTTGGCCACATGGACAACTTGTAATTATAAGGTGTTCATTTTTTACTCAAGTACCAAATATCGACAAAACGACCATTATTAACTTAAATCATTACATAATGTTTATAACATAGTAATGAGTGATATAAAAGTAATAATAAACTTGAAAATTTTTCTTAATCAATTATAAATTAACTTTAGTTTTTTATTCACGAATAACAAGGGACAAACAGGTCAAGTCAGACATGAGGTAAGAGGTTTCTTATCTCACTTGTAATTCCATGAGATTTCCATTTTTTGCCACTAATTTATTTAATGTGGTCTATTTTGTACTGAAATTTTATATATATTATCATGATCCTATTTATATTAATTTAATTCTGTTAATAATTTGTAGGTTATTAACTTTTGGTGATACGACTCGATTGATTACTACGTGGTATGGGATTTTCATCTCACTTTTTATTCCCGTGAGATTCATGCTATATTTTCCACTATTTCCTTTTGTGTGGTGTATGTACTAACAATGATTGTATTCATTATATAATATAATAAAATTTATGGGTATTGACATCTTCATTTTATGATCCTTCTATCATGGGTTGTATGTTTCATAAGTTACCAAATCAGTAAGGGAACCTTTTAACCCAATTTCCATTCCTTGGGTTAATCTTCAAATTCATAATTATGTCATGATATGATTATGTGGAGAATCACTATTTATTTATTTATGTTGTAATTTACACTCCCCTTTGCATGGATATACTTTTGATACACATAATCACTCCATTGATAAATTCTCAAGTCATAAATATGAACCTGGTAAGAGTAATTTTAACTCAATTTCTATTCATAGAGTTAAACATCCACATCATTGGTTTTGTATTTAAAATAACATATGTGTATTTATTGTAATTAATTTACACTGAATATCCAATCATATTGAGTGTATTTATGTTTGTAACACATTATTATTTAATTTATTTAGCCTTAATCTAAGGATACAGTTTCTATAAGGGATTTCGTCTCAATTTATATTCCATTGAGACTTCATTGTAGTTATGCACCTATTCAATTTTTTATAGTGTATATAATATCTTTTGGAATATTATATCATTAATCTATTTATTTTAATAATATAATAATGTTTTTATTGAATTTTACTCCTCAATTATTTGTATTCAAGCATATCTAATTTGGTTAAGAACTCTTTAGCTAAAATATTGTTTTAAATATTTATTCTTATAAATCTTTCTCATTAATGTCCATGTTTTAAAAATGGTTTTTAGTATTTATTTATAAGGACATTAATGTTTTGAAATTTTAATTCCTTTAAATTCTTCAAATTCGTATTGGACACTTTGATTCAAAAATCTCTTTATTAAATGTTTTAAATGGTTTTGAAAATGGTTTTGAAAAAGCATTTATTATGTCAATATCTTGAAATGATTTATTGTGATTGGAATGTGGAAATGTTGTCTTTATTTTATTCTTGTGTTATGTGTTATGAATATGTTATGTTTATTGGTAATTGTTTACATATACGATTGGTTCAGTGATAAACCTAGGGCGGGTGAGCCCGAGATATCTCTCCAATGTGTTGGGTAATGTGACAGAGGTAAACATTATTATTTCCCCTAAGAGATTTAGGGAATATACTATGATGGGTATTCCAAATGTGACTCCCTATGTAGCTATGATAGCTAAAATGTAAGTATTTTATGAATACCATAAGTTACCTTTATGATTTATGATTTCCATGTGTCATTCATAAATCTTTTGATTTCATGAGGTATGTTATGATCAAAAAGTATGGTTTTATCTATTTGTATTTATTAATTGGTTAATGTTTCCTTTCCTTATTTTGTATCCCTTACTATGCTTTTTATGCTCATCCCATGTTTTTGAAAAAAAAATCCACAGGACATAATGATTAATAAGGTCAAGGACGAGATCAATGAAAAGTCATGTAGTGTAAAACTTGAACTAGACATGTTTCTTTTTAAGAGTTTTTATTTTATGAAAAAAATGGATATTGAGTAGTAGTGTCTGTATGTAATTTTTAAGTTGATATGTAATAGTTATGATCTAATTCTCTAAAGCACTAATCCTGAAAAGATCCTCAATGTGAATTATTCATTTAATTCAATATTATGTAATGTTTAAGGTTGGGTCCTTATAATAGGTCTAATAGAAAATAGGTTTTCTTTGAGGAATTTTATAATGATCACGATGTTCTCTATATTGATGGAAAATCTTTAGCCATGGATACTTTCAAGTCGAGGAGTAAATCTGATTCTAAAATAGTATTAGAGGTCTCAAGTCTAGTATAAAAACAGGATCCTCATCCTCATGAGTATCCAACCCCATTGGATGATAATATTATTCATCATGTGGATAAAGAAACATGGAAGCAACCAAAAACATGGATTAGGGTATGTTTTTTGAGAGACATGGGTGATTTTCTATCCCATATAGGCATAATTTTCTTGTCGTTAAGTGGGTTGTCACTTTCTTGCATTCCCCATATCCCCTTGTACTTTGTGGATCTTTTATTTTTAAAAAAAATGGGACCATGGGTTATAACCCATGGTCTGTACCATCTTCTATAAAGGCGTATATTAAATGATAAATAATATAATAAGAAAATAAACATTAGAATAATAAAAAATAATTTAAATAAACTAAAAATATATATTTTCTAAATAGCTTCTCGTAATTCACTATGGCATTTCCTTCTTCTCTTTCTCTATGTACATGCCTCCCCTTGCATTAGATTGATAAATATTATTTTATCAGTATTATATTCAAAAATAGATAATAAAATAAACTTATTTTTTAAAATTACTTCTCATTATTAGATTTGGGGGAGGGATTCACCCATTAACCACAATTCTCATACTATAGAGCTAGTATTCTATATAGTTTCATCCAATCATCACCAATCTTAGCTATAGGAACTGATTGATGTATCACTTCCCATTATTCTACCTTTTTCATCCAAAAATTATATTAGTACATTGATTTATATAGTTAGAAGCTTTAGTCTCGTTATTTTCTTCATATTGGGGGCCAATTGATTCAAAATCCAAGGTTCAACATGATAGGGTCATTGTGTTTCCACTAGTTTAAATTAATTAATCCCTAGACTTAATCATTTACTGTACTCTATTATAGTGTTCACCCCCTCTATGTTTTATCTACTTAAACACTATATTTTTAGTATTGGAAGAATATTTTTTAAGTTATTTGGTAGAGATGGATCAGATAGGGATGGTGAGGGAATATCAAATATCTAAATCGATAAGGACCTTACAAGCAAGTATGATCACAATAAGAAGTGAGAGTAACTCTAATGTCTGGAATAACTGTGGAATAAGGGGATCATCAATGATTTATATGATCTTGATGCTGATGAAATGGAAAATGAAAATGTGATCTATTATAAGTGCTTTGATGCATTACTCAAGGTTAAGAAGTAGGATCCCAACCTCAAACAGATGGATACATACCTTTTTTAGACTAATGATGAATATAAAAAATATGGATGATGGCAGTGGTGAAAATAAGAAATATGGGTGTGAGGATATTATTGGGATATAGGAAAATAAGAAAATGTGGAATCCTACATACTTGATGGATGTTCAGGAAAAGAAATGGATTGAGGGGGTCCAAAGTTTATAGATAAAGACATGGTAGAGAAGGAGAACAAGATGAAGAGTTACATGGAAGAGTAAAAGGAGTTTAGAATGGAATTATTGGACACTATTTGTGTGAAGGATGAAATATATGGAGAGATTATAAAGATAAATCATAGAGTGTTGGGGATGAGAATGAGGTTGGTTTAGGGGATGATTAGGGTGATGAATTCCAAAAAAATATGGATCAAAGATTTAGAAAGTGTGAGGATATAAATGATAAATAAATGTTTTTAGGGATTATTTTTCAAGGAAACTATTTCTTGATAAATATGTCAAGATTGATGGCATGGGGGTTTTTTAGAGGATTGGGAGGAACTTGAGAAGAAAGATGATTATGAAAGGGAGTATAGTTTTAGTTTTGAAGAAAATTTTGGTGATTAGGTGTTGGTTCATGCTAGAATTGTCAAGGAGGTGGTGAGGAAGAATACAATTACTCTAAAATTATAGATGGAGAGAAAGAAGAAGAGGATGAATTTGGTTGAGTTTATATGGTGGGAATAACTAAAGAACTTGAAGGAATTGAAGTTGAAGCAGATCATTAATAAGTGAAACATGATCAAAAACATTGTTAAGAATGAATGAAATTTGCATTTCACATTCAATGATAATGATTTTGATAGTGATTTTGATCTTGAATAGAATTATAGTAAGATTAAGGAAATATATGATGAAAATTACTACGAAGAAGTGGAATTTGATCCTAAGTTTGGGAGTGATATGGGTGAGGATGTTTTTGATCATGAGAAGCCTTGTATTGAAATCGAATATGATTTACTTTTACTTTAAAATGATTGAGAGGTTTATCAATTTGTAAATTATTTTTTATTAATGGGAAAATAATTTTAAAGTAATAATTAGATATTGAACCCACAAGGAGAGAAGAGAATAGTAAAAAAATATTATAAATACCAAAGGGATGGGTGCTAAGAAAATGGAGTAAATATATAATATGAACTATAAGGTTATAACAGAATACCTAAAAACAAGTTTTAAGTTTGTGAAAGTAGGTGGAAATAAATGTGGATAAAAACTCATTGAATTATTGTATATGGATGATATAGAGTTGGATCAATATATTTCAATAAAATTACTCCTTATAAGAAGAATAAAATGAAGGATATAAACAGTAAGAGAGATGTATAAATTGTGAAAAATAGTTCTCTTCATAAGGTTCTTGAATAATACTATAAAAATGGTCACAAAAAGAGAAAACAGAAAGATAATAATTTCATTATAATTGGAATGAAAGATGGAGAAATTTAGATGATATATTATCATGGTGACGTGGGTTGTGCCACAAATAAAATTAGGAAAAAGTAATGTAGAGAATAACCCAAGATTCCAATTTCAAGGATCAATAGTTATGGGAAGACCCCCCTTTGCATTAAAAAATAATTCTAATAAGAATAATAAAGTAAACTAAGAATTTTTTGTGACTTCCAAGATTAAACCGATGAGTTAACATGTTGATGAATTCTATTTTTTATGATATTTATTGAAATATTACCTGGTTAGCCAAAAAAACATGGGACCTCCTCCCATTCCCTATGTCTCCTCAAATGAGTGATGTATTCTTGATAACCCTATATTCAAAATGGGGATATAGATATCAGTGATAGTCCAAATACAAGTCATAAACTCGTCTCTATGGAACTAGACCATCTTTAGTGGTCATTAATTCATAAATTTACTTTAATTTATGGATAAATCATAAGAATAAAATCATAACTTCTCATCAACTGTATCAAATAAACAAAAAGTCATTCTAGTGATAACCTTTATAGAGGAGGAGCCAAGATCACTAGCTTCTAACCACATTCATGATCTCATAAAAAATTAATTTCTAGTCAAATTTCACTTAAAATTAGTATTCATAAGATATGTATGGATTCTCTTAATATCATAGATTTTAAGCATATATTCAATTTTACTTCAGAGAGTATGATGCCACTCCATCTCCTATTAAGTGTTTTCCTTATCCTATTTTTATAGTTGAGAAGACTATCTATATTCCTTTGAATTTGTATTTTCCTTAATCTTCCTCAGGATAACTCTATGATTTTTATAAATCCATGATGGGGGATCAGTTTACCCTTTTTAAACACGATTATATCCTCACCAAGGATGATGGTTTTATACTAGTCCAGAAAAAGAAGTGAAAGCAATTGAACTCACTAAGATCCAAACATGCCGTTTTAGAAGAATCCAACCCCTCATTTCCCCTTATAATAGATTTTAAATTTTTAATATCATTTATTTAAATGTTATAGGTATAAGATCACCCCTCTATTATCTCAAAAATTTTATAAATAGGATTATCTTACCATTGTGGTGGTATAGAGCTTATGACCTCTACCTAGAAAATAACTAATTACCCCCTCAAACATAAGCATCCCAACTATGTTCTTATATTTAAAAAAATTAAAATTTTTGAGGATAACATAATTGAGGTTAAAGTCATAATTTATTGTGATTAATTATTCTTTATTTTAGTTTCTTTCCCTCATGTTAATTTTTCATTCTTTTAGTTTGTGATTTATCATAAATATTATTGGCAATGAAAGATTTAATTTTAAACAAATATTTATTTCTTGAATCCTAAACCCTATGAAAATTTATTATTTGTGGTAAATTTAAATATTGTTTCAAAAAAACATTCACTTATAAAATCTATAATCATTGATCCATGAGATATTTTTTCAATTTCATTAGAAATAATAGATTAATTAATCTTTATTATTCTATTTCTCCCTTCACATTTGTTTATAATCAATCATTAATAGAGATCTCGGGTGATATGAATATTTTAAATCTTAAGAGATATTCCTTTACTCACTTTATACTTTTATTGATAATTTTTCCTACTAGACCCTTTGATCCTAAACAACTATGTTTCCAAAGAATGTGGATTTATCAGCCCATTTTCAAAAATATGGTATTCTCCACCTGGGGTTCCCCTTTACTTAGGGATTAATTAGAGGATTATCTAAAAAACTATCTCTTAAGTTTTATCACTAATATTAGAATTTTATTTGGTAATACGTTTGAGAAAATTATCACTTTAAAAGATCTTGTTACTAGTTTTTAGTCTACTTTTGATCTAACCCCTCTACCCTTAATTGAGAGTATTTATCTAGAATAATTATAATGTTGTATAATGTGTGAATAACATATATAAAACATAAATATAATGTAACATAACATAGGTATAATGCACATATAACAATATATAATGAAAATATAATGTTATGTAATGCATATATAATGTAAATATAATGCATATATAATTTAAATATAATGATACATAACTTTAATATAGTGCATATATAATGTTATATAATGTAAATATAACACCGTATACCATAAATATAACTCATATATAATACAAATATAGTGTTACATGATATAAATATAATGTATGTATAACATAGATATAATGTAAATATAACATAAATACAATGAAAATATAATGTTATTACCCTTAATAAAAATTACTTACAATATAAATGTAACATAAATCATTATTATTTATTACAAACTATTATCAATATTTACTATTCATAATTATCATTGATTGAATTGGATTATTATTGTCTTTTAAAAATTATTATAAACATTTATTATTGTTAATTATGAATAATTAATGTTCATTTTTGTAATTTATTACATATTATTATTAATATTTAGTATTGTCAATTATTATTAACTGATGTTAATAATCATTTATTGTTACTTATTTATTATCATTACTTTTTTATTGATTACTATCAGTTATTATTATTTTTTATTAATTGAAGTATCCATTGGATTGTATAATAAAACCTAGAGGGTGGGTGAATCAAGTGTGACTTGTTTTACAAAATTCTTTTCTACTTAAACTTCTCCTATTTTGAATTCAAACCTTTTTCACCTGTTAGGATAAGTGGATCTTGAATATATATAAACACATTCATATAACATGTAGTATAGAAAGTAAAAAAAACAAAAAAATTAATATTTTTATAAGGTTCACCCCCCTATGATGGGGGACCATGTCCTTGTTCTGTTCAGGTCGAGTCCAAGACATAGGTTCTCCACTAATAATATTTTAATCAATTATAAATGTGTTGGCTAGGTATCATCTTGAAACCATAGTACATCCAAAAATTATAAAACATCCCACTATGTATTAAAAATGTTTATTTATATTGACATCCAACCAATTTAAAATGATTTGAGTCATTTTATATAGATAGCCTTCAATCATCATGGTTCTCTTTTTGAAGAAATATTGAGAAAAAATTTATTTCTCTATAGGGATTTCACTACATCAACTAAAATATTATGCTCCTCAATAGTAGATCTTTGACTGCCACTGAATAATCAAAAAACATTACACCAGTTGGCCCCGTACTCTTATCATTTAATTATCAGAATGATCAACTCAAAATTCATTAAGACACTACAAATTTTCTTCTTCCTCAATTATTTGCCTGCCTATAATCCATTTTTTTCAGTTTCTAAAAATCTGGTTTATGTGTAACCGGTAACCAAATAGAAATTGAACCAAAAGTCAAGATCGGCAGTCATGGAACCCGCATACCAGATTACAATTCAAATTTAAAAATTCAAAAATGAATCTCACCCAGCCATCATCTGCCTCCACTGAAGCAGATCGTCGGAAAGACTTCATCGGAAAACCAGCGACATCGCCGCCCAAACAGACCATCATCCAAATTTTAAACAACCAAAACAACTAGAAAGCAGATCAAATCCAAACAAGGTCATAATTACAACACATAACAATCTCACTCAGGTCTACTCACTAGCATAGATCTGCTCCTCCACCTTCATCACCTCAGACAGAAAATCAAGGCAACAACTATCCATACTGTTGGCCAGAAACTCAAACCAGAATCGGCACAGAAACAATGATGACATCGACTCATCACACAACCAGAATAAAAAGCATGTTAAGATGGAAAACAAACTAAAACTGAATGGAAGGACTCATGAATCCCTCTATAAGAAAACCTCATTGAAGACCATAGCTACAAATCCCGTAGCCACCTTCGAACCCACACGTAGAGACCAAATCCTCTTAGCACACCCATATCTGACAAGAAATGCGACATCAAACCCTAGGTTGGGACATCTGGAAGTCGAAATCGAGGAGACGTTCATGCACGACACTAGTGATGTCAAATGAATCACCGAGGGAGACGATCCTGTACAATGCCGCCTGGAGGATTTACACCGCGAACGCGCCGATCTGAAGCACCAAGACGGAACCGAAGCCACTCCGTGATGGGGGAGAGGAAGGCGGCGTGGAGAAAACCCTATAATTTCAAATATAATCATAATATACTATTTTAGATTCTTCATTGGTTTTCTAGTAAGCACAATATTCTCGTTTTGTTATAACAATACTTTGCAGAACATAAATGTTCATGAAACTCATATCCTCATGAAAACATAAAGTATTGTATAGACCATGATCACTTAATTCACATAAGGAATTCATATTGTATGAATCATTCATAGAGTTATCAAGTATAACATATGGTGTATTTTATCTTAGAGTATTTATTTTTTCTTCTAAGAACATACTCTTTAGTGTTTATATAAATACACATCTACCTAGAACTATGTTATTATTTCACACCACAATACTCATCTAAATATTATTGCATGATATTTATCACTATTTTAATTCTTATTCATTCCACAACACAACCGTACAACTCACTATATTCTACTTTATGAAAATATTTCATGAATTATTGCTTCACTTTAATCAAACTGAATATGTTTCATGATTATATAACCATTCTGCATTCACTAATAGATTATATAGATATTACTTCACCTTTTCACAATAATACATGTGAAGAACTATCGCACAAATAATTCAAATTTCCTCAAAACACATTGTTCTTATCACACGCTCATACATACATATTTAAGCACATGATCATATCATAATGTGATATTCTTAAAGTAACCCACACAAGGTTGTAAACAATTATGTGTATATTGCAATATAAATCCTTTTAAGATGTCTCTCACGCATAAAAAGTGTGTTGAATATTTTCCAAAAATAATCACCACCATAAATGACTTGATCACCCAAATATAAAACATGTAATTATAATTTAATCCTCTTCCCCCCATGCTATAAATATGGGTGAAAATAATGGTAAAAATAAAGTAATCGGTTTTATTACCTATTTCAATAAATATTCACTACCTTTCCCATGGAGTAGGTCATCGTACTGAACTACATAATTCTCCTAAGTTATTTTATATCCTTTTATGTGTTAGTGTGTGTGATCGAGATACCATGAGTGTCATTGAGAGTAAAATTACACACAACGAAAAATTATTAGATCTAGTCGATTACTTGAGAAATAATTCACAACAACTATACTATCTACACATTTATATAGCACCTTGATTTGGTTTTACACACTTCCTAATCAAATCTTTTTTTCATTCCCCTACACTATTATCTATTACCTAATTTATCCAATACATTTTTTTCCATGTCTCTACCTCTTGTGGTATTTCTGGTTTGAACCTCTATTTTGATATTCATTTTTTGGTTGGATTGATGAGTTAAAATAGTAATTTGTAATATTTGTTATCATTATGGATTCATATGTTCTATCTATTTTTTGGAATCGCTAAAGCATTTTTTGATTTAATAGATAAATACCAAATAGAAAGTTGTACAATACCACCTATGACACCCAAGGAGAAGGTTTTATGACATATTAGGATAAAAATCACTTTCGAACATAAAACAATAGAATATAAAAAAATTCAGTGGATAAATTTTATTGGATGGATAAATTTAGCATGTGATAATGATAAGTTCCTAATGTTACAACTCAACAAGAGTTATATATTAGCCTTTATGAAAAACCCATTGACATCACTGATGATGATTATAGGATACTTAACCACCAATACAATGACATGATTTGAATTTGTTTAGAAAAATATCACAAATATAGTGTCATGTGATATAACTTTGAGAAGAGTTTTTGAAATATTTTAAATAAAAAATACATGTCCAAAAGCATCAAAATCTACTCCAAATTGAAAAAGAAATTATTTTAATTTTTGTATAAGAGTGGTATGTATAACATGACTAAACTTGTACACTAGGATACGATGCTAAAAATGAAGTATTTATATTTTTGGATTTAATAATGATAATAGTGTCTCAATTTAGTTATACAAAACATAAAACATAAAACATAAATATTGTATCACTTACAGACCCATGGAAATTTTATTATTAGAGTTTTCAAGAATTAGGAAAACCTCTTTACGTAACAAAACTCACCTCTTTCTCCTCAAATAATCATTTTTACAATTATACCAATATTTTATTGTTCCATATGGGGACATCAAAACCTCCAAAAAAATTCTCTACACATTAAACGATTCTATACCAATCTTACATAATATCATTCTTCATAACCTAGTGAAAACGGAAATATAGGAATGGGTGATATTAGATGCTCAGTAAGGGTAAATATAAGAGATATAAATTAATGATAATATGTGATAATAATTTTATGTGATCATGATCATAACATAATAAATTGATACCCAATAATTAAATATCAATAATCAAGAGTAATGACATAAGGCTTTTTCATAAAAAAAATAAAAAATTCATAAAAGCATGGAATCATTAATAATAAATCATGATCGATGAGAGAATATCATAAACATAGTAATATGGAACAAACATAAGATTATGACATTATGAAAATGTATAAATAGTATAAGGTTCACTCATTAAGGTGAGTACATGAAATAAGATCCCCAAATAAACTTATGGACATGAAGCAGGTCCACACATTAACTTATGGACATGAAAGAAGACACATACATAATGTTGTGAATATGAAATCAGTTTCACGCATAACAAGTTATCTCATGAGTTATGGATCCTTACTCAATTAATTGAAGAGATATAATAAACCCACCTATCACACAATCCATTCATATATATGTCATAATATCATGAAAATATTTATCATTTCATCATATTTTAACCCATGGAAAAGAAAATAGATTTCATCAATACCTCATCATCATAATCATAAAAAATCCAAATAATGAAAAAATTGGTATCATTTGATAATATTACCTATGGATCATAATTAAAATAAATGGAAATTTTCATAGATTAAAATACCTTTAAAAGATCATTGGAAAATTTCTTGTGAAAAATACTATTTTCATTTCACAATAACATATTTAAAAGAAATATATATATATAATATTAAAAAAATATTTTATTCGAAAATAAACATGGAAAGTTTTAAATGGAACTTCAAGTAAAATATTATTCATTATGGTGTAAAAATATTTTTGTGCCGTATACATTAAAATAAATATCCCCTTCACACATTTGTTAGGAAGTATCTCATTCATAAAATGAAAACAACATTCATTCTAAAACTTATTAATTAAAGTAAAATATGGGTAAAATTGGATTTAATAAATCATTGTAGATTATTAAAAAAATGTTGACAGAATTTTAAATAAAATATGGGCAAGGAAGAAAAATATTATTGACCAAATAGGAAATAAAGTTAGTTTATCTTAAAAAAAAATTTCTAGATCATTTTCAGGACTAAAGAGAGAAAAATGGTACTCTTTATTAAAAATTATAATAACAACCAAAAAATAATAAAATATATGGGTTTTAAAGGTTAATAACCATATAATTTCCCTAATGGAAATTTTTTATAGAAAATCTAGAAAAGAAATGAGATTGTAATATAAACCCTTACAGCTTTGGTAACTTTTGAATTATAACCCCAATGAAAAAAATAACCTCAAATGAAACATTAAATAAAATTAATATAAATTGAATCATTATATAACATGTTAATTGGGCATTATATACACCACATGAATTAAACAAGTGGTGAATATGACATATGTGTCATGGAAACAAAAGTGAGACGAGAAGCTCGTACTTAAAGTCTCATCTTGATTCGTACTTGTTCAAAAATTATTTAAAACAAATATATATTTGTTATGAATCTATTAAAAACCATATTAATACATATCATATCATATATTATTTACTTATAACATCTTATCACCCATTTATTAATAATTCTTTATTAAAATAATTGTTTTCTCATGTATATTTTGATTCAGTAGTTTTGGTCCTTGTACTTTGATCATGGTTTCATCATTTATAGAATATTAATCATGTCATAATAATAATATTTAATAATTATATATAATTTTATAATCATTTTTATATGGTGGTTATGAAAAATTAATTACATCACTTTGTAGAGATGGTAGTTCGTACGTACACATGAGTGATGTTTCCACTTTTTGATGGATTGAATGAAACAAAATAAATTAATAATTAAACATTAAATAATCATAATCATATCAAAAATATAATATATATTCATTAAATTTATCCTTATTAATATCCATGTAATAAATAATTGAAAAAATAATCACATCGCTTCATAGAGGTGGTAGTCCATACATACACATGAGTGACACTATCATTTTTTAAAAATGGGAATGTAAGAAGTTAGATAAGATATTATAATTAAAATATAATAATTATACCATAAATATAATATATAATAATTAAATCCATCAAAATATCCAATAATTATAGGTGGTGATAAGAAACGAAATACACCAGTTCATGAGGCAGTGGTTTACACGTATGGATGAATGATAGTTTTATTTCCCATTTTATGGAAATAGAGATGAATAATGTTATGTTATTAACATAATAAAATCTTATTAAATGGGATATAATTATGTTATTATATTGGTATGTTTTTTGAAAACGTTAATGAGGTATAAGAAGAATTAAAATAAAAACACTCTGGACTATTATTTAACATAAGATTCCATTAAATTCATTTTCAAGACTATTCACATAGATTGACATTAAACACATATATATAGTAATATAATAAGAATATAAAATTTTAATGCCTCAATAATAAATTATATGTATCTAAAAAATTCATGGAACACAATAACTCACCCAAAAAACATTACTTTGTAAGTTTTTAAAATCATTTACATGATTTTTTTACTCCTTACCCAAGCACTGTGTCGATGTTGTGTAAGAATTCACAGTAATTATTTTATCAATAAAAATTAAAAATAAATTAACATCATAAAAAAATATCAATTTATAATCGTTCTTGAATTTTTTTATCCTTGGAAATACGTATTAGACATATTAAAATCAATAAAGTGACATTTTGGACATATTCTTTATTTAAAATAATATAAAGGTATTTATCAAAAAAATAAAATGAAAATTATATATTTCTATAATATATTAATTTTTTGTTCAAAATACACTCATTAAAAAATATTAAAATAAATTTTTAGGGTTATTATAAATCCTTTTCACATTAGTTTTAACCCTAGTTAAACCAATTTTCCCATTACTCTGGTGATAAATATTACTATGGCTACTATTCATTATAAGAAAAAATAAAGTTGAACAATTTAAAAAAAATAGTAACAATGATTCAAAATATGTAATCCATTTTATGAAATTCAATTCATTTAAGTGGAATAAATTACTTTTAAAATAAACCTGCAGAACATGATGAAAAATGATTTTCTAAAAAATGTATTTTACGTATAAAAATGATTTTATATAAAAATTAAACACAATGTAAATTATAATGAATTTAATTTTATTATAATTAATCCAAATGAACTAATTAAATTTTAATACTAATTAAAAACAATATATGACTTTGTAAATACTTGAAAAGAAAAGACAATTTTATATAAAATCGGTATTTTTGTTATTCACTGAAAAATCAATATTTTTAGAAAAATACCAAAATTTCACTGTAATAAAATTTTTATATGATGATTTAAAAAATTATATATTTTTTATAAAATGTAATTTATAGAAAATTTCTTAAGTAATTATAATATTCTCTCATAAAAATCAATAAAAACCATTTTCGAAGAGAATATATTTTTGAAGCATAAAATGAATTTACTAGAAAATGAGTGCTTATTTCCTAAGAATTAATCATTATATTTTTATTGAGTAGGACCATTAAATATATATTTATATATTATAATTTAGTTCCACCTATTCATACCTACCAATTCAATGTCTAGGTTATGATAATCATATTTAAATAATAATATTTGATGATAATTAACGATCGATGATGTGTGTCGTGTATGCTATCAAACATAACATTCATTTAAAATATTGTGGTATTATAATTTTTATATGATTGAGGACCTAGGTATTTTTAATAAAATCCCAATATATATGTAGAGTTTATAAGTAAGGATCATAGATGACGATAATGCCCTCTTATTGTTAATCTATCTAATAGAGAGTTATGATCATCTAAACACTATTTTGTTTTATGGTAATGATGTGGTAAAATTTTATGATGTACTGAATTCCTTAATTTGAAATGATTATAGTTGGAAGGAAAATCTTGGCCGTTGAGATTTTTTATCATAGATATTAATGAAAACCAAAGGAATATATTCTACACAGAATCTGGGAGGATTCAAAATAGGAAAATCATGATTGCCATCAAGAGGAAAGTCTATTGTGAAAACATCAGGAGCTCCAAAGATAATTGATTTTAGAATAAGAGTAAAAGGTAGAAAAAATTAAAAAAATAATAATAATATCACATGAATATAGATTTATCTGGTTTAGGGTTAATATTTATGTCCACGAAGAGGTAAAATCGTTTCACTGATTTTGGGAGCTAGATTACATGGATAAATTTATAGTGCACAAAAACCCTATCTAAAATGATATCATAATGAAACATGGTACTAAAATAACCCACATTTCTATAGTTCTAATAATCATGATAAGTCCAATTTTCTATAGTAATTGGTGTCTAGAAGTTTGTAGAACTATAGTGACATGTTGGTGTTTTTAGTCACATGATGCTATAGTAATCATGTCAAAGTACACTTTTCTATAGTACCACAATCATTTTTGGTGACCATATCTCATATAGTTTGTTAGAGATGCAGTCTGGTGTATAGTATGGGCCACTAGATGCTGGAACAACTTCATCCAATGTATCAAGTTACACTATTCCAACAAAGTCTACTTAAAAGCTACCAGAAATAGATGAGGGTGTCTACTATCATCTAAAAGTGAACTGAAAGAAGGATTGTTAAAATATTGAGAAACCAAAGGTGAATGTTTTATAAAAAATTGATTATTTTGAAAATTTTTATTTTATTAGTTATTAAATGGTCAACTATTCGGAAGGTTATATTCTCGATTTATCTTTTTCACTTCACATGTTCGAGATTCAATATTGGTTTTTAATCCTCAAGGGATATAATAGAGGTATATTGATTATGGGGAATAACTATCCCAACCACATGAAAGGTATTAGAAAAATTTAGTAAAGGATACATGATGGTATAATTTTATATCATACTGATGTGAAATATATATCATAAATAGAGAATAACCTCATCTCTTTGGGATTTTTAGATATGTTTGGTTATAGAATAACCATTCAAGATAAAGTCAGAAGAGTAATATGTGGTACATTCCTTGTGATGAAAGGCACTAAAACTGAATTTTAAATTAATTGAATGTTGATACCATTATAATTGGAGCAATGATATTAGTTGGGAGTGATCCAGACAATTTTATATTATAGTATATGAGACTCATATATAGTTGAGAGAATTATTTTCAAGGATTAGTTAAGAAATGAATTTTAAAAGGTGTCAAGATAGTACAAAATTGACTTATATGAGAATTTTTTGATGGGTAAGAAAATGAGATCCAATTCTATCACTGAAATCCATCACGTGGAGGTAAAACTTGACTATATTTATATTGATGGTTGGGGACCAATGAGGAATGTTTTATTGATTGGTAGTCATTATTTTATCACATTTATTGAATATTACTCATAATATGTTTGGGTTTATTCCACAAATCATAACAATTATTTGTTTTATATCCTATTTAAATAGAATAAGATGTTTGAGAATCAAATAGGAAGAAAAATTAAGAGACATAGATTCAATAATGGTATATAATACACATCATATCCGTTTAAGAAGGTCAATCAAGATGAAGTTATTGTGATACACTTTATAGTATATATAATGTTATAGTATAATTGAGTGTCTGAATGGATGAATTGTACACTCATTTAAAATTTAATGTTTTTGTTATCTTATTTTAGTTTGAAATAATCATTTCATGTTGAATCCTTAATGTGTGCATCACACACTATGAACTGATTACTTACATCCACGATTAATGGTAAAATTCCAATAGAGTTTTGGTGTACTGGTAATGTTTTTTATTATGATAGACATCATATATTTGGTTTTTCAATTATTTTCATATTAAAAACTCAAAATTGGATGTGAGGTCAATGAAATTTTTATTTGTTAGATTTAGTGATGGGGTGAAAGATTTATGATTATGAGATCTGTTATGTCCACTAGGTCAAATACCCTAAGAGGGGGGGTGAATCAGGGTATGATAGATTAAAACTTTCTCCCATTCGGATCTTGTTTCATTGTTTGAAAAAACTCAATTCTCTCTTCCTCCCATAAAAATATATGAAAAGATATTAAATCATGAACAGGATACAACAATTTTTACTTAGTTCACCCTCACTGGGCTATATCGAAGCAGAATACAATGACAATGCACCGATGTACCAAATTCACTAAGGCTCATGTCCAACAATGAGTACAATGTTCAGGCTAGATCATCTATGCTCAGTATCACTGCCTTTACACGGTTTTGGGACTTCTCACTACATTTCCAAGGGTCACTCTCTCTGCCTCTTTCTCTAGATCACTACCGGTGGAAAGGGTCAATGTATTCCTATTCCATCGCTCAATGCTCTTGGAATGGAATCCACTCATTGTTTATCGACTTGTAGGTCAAACATAGTTTATGGACATATAGGTCCCTTTATTTTCATGAATTCATGCATCCTTAACTATAGGTAGATGCTTTGTTGAATATATTTTTTCACTCATAGATGAATTCCACCTTCGCAGGTACTGCTAGGTACTGGAAAATTCTTCTGCAAACTGAATTGAACTTTCGTAAGCTTCCTTGTGAAAATTTCAAACCACCTTCCTCTCATGCATACTCAGTACTGGGTTTGGTACATGGGACACCTTCTTCACATACTGTTTCCAATACCATGAACCGCCCTATATCTGCGTACTCCTTCCACCTTCTCGATCGCATACTGATACCGTGTACCGAATTCTCAAACCTCCTCTGTGAAACCCCTCATGTCCATGAACTATTCTCTATTCATGGACTGACTTTGCTTCCGTGTACCAGATCTTCCCTTCGCATACTACTTGAGGAACTCCCCCTTTCGTGTACTGTAGATTCCTCCTCCACGTATCGAGTCAATTACTTCTATGTACTAGACTTCCTCCTCCGCGTACCAGACTTCCTTTGCGGGTTAATAATCCTCACAAACTCCTTCAGTGGAACTACTCTTGCGCGAACCACCTTAGCTTTCGTGAACCACCCTTCGCAAACTTCCTTTGGACTTCACCAAATTCCTGGAGAAAAAATATGATTTCTAATGATTTTAAATCTCCATAGTAATCGATGGGGTTAGTGATTCTTATATAGGAAAAGATATCCTCTCAATCTGCTAAATCAAGGTTTACCAAATCTTGATTTGATACAGCCCCCACTATGTACTAAATCTTCAGCCACCACAAACTGTAAGTAATCTGTGAACTGTCTTCCTATGTTTTCTACATACCGCCTTTTATCTTATGTGGTTGAATTCCTCCACCGATGATAATCCATCCACATTATGTATCTCCTTCCACCACGAACCGGTTTTGGTTTTGGGAACCTCACCTACATACCGTTTCCGCTACTCCATGTACCATTCCTATAACATGGTACGAGGCCCATATATTATGGTATGTGGTTCCCACCCTTTGCTGATTTTCTTCAATGTTATTCATACCATTCACTCCTATGAAGAAATATTTCATTTTCCAACATCAAATTTATGATTTTGAGGACCTAAAATTTGGAAAACACTGGGAAGTTGTGCCACCTTAAAAACCTATCTTCAGCAAACACCAACCATACTCATTTTTGATCATCTCACTATATCAACAAACACAAACTCACCAAAAACATACTGATATGACACCTTGAGGGATTTTTCCCGACAATATCCCCTTTTTGGTTTATTGAAAAATCTTCTCATAATAATGCTTTCACATTTTGATACCTCATTAAAACTCCTTCCAGCTTCAACCGCCATTAACTCCACATGATTAAGATAGCAATAAAAATTTACTCAATGCATACTCTAATCCCACATGATCCATATTCAGTGTGAGAAACAAGAGTATCATGAAAATTTCATCAATGAATCACTTCATTTATGACACCAATTATTGATACCAAACTAATACCAATTGATGAGTGCTGCAAGTCTCTTGAAACCATTCCAACACCACTCTTCTACTTTTATCACGATCCTCAGCTATCGTGATATCTATTATATGATTGATCACCTCTAGCATCGTCAGATTTAATGCTCCCCATATCTTATATCTCTTCTAAAAAGCTTCATCTTAGCTTCAATTCTCCCTACCTCGCTGCTCCACTTAATAGCTTCTCCCCATGTCTTTTCTCCCCCTAGAATATTCCAACTTTCTCCCCCTTTGTCAATGAACTCGAAGAGCACTTCAAGGTTTCTGCAAAAGGGTAAAAACACATATCATCACATTAGGGAAAGACAAACCATACCTCGGGGATAGGGGGCCCACATATACACTTTTTCAAGTGTGAGAATTTAACGAGACTCCAAGATCTAGTCGATTCCATTCAAACGCTTCTTTGGGTAAGGCCTTTGTAAGAATATCTGCAACTTGTTGTCCTGTAGGTACATACTCCAACATCACAAGTCCTTGATCCACCTTCTCCTTGATAAATGATATTTTATTTCAATGTGCTTTTCCCTTGAGTGATGGACTGGATTTTTTCTTAGATTAATAACACTTCAATTATCACAATGGATTATGATTGGAGATTTCACTTCAATTCCCGTATCTTTAAGTTGTTTCTTCATCCACAATAGTTGTGTGCAAGCTTGAGTAGATGAAATGTATTCAACTTATGCAGTTCTCAATGAAATGAAATCTTGTTTCTTTCTTAACCAAGAAATACACAATCCTCTAAGAGAAAAGGAACCTCCAAACATTGATTTCCTATCATATGTTGAACCATAGCAATCCACATCTATATATCCCAGTAACTCTGGATGATATTTTTCATTATACATTAGGCCAAAATCCATTGTTCCCTTAATATATCAAAGAATTATTTTTATTTCAATCATGTGACTCTATTTGGAATTTCTTTGATACCTCACTTCTTGGCATGTTGAAAATATAATATCAGGCCTTGTCACTGTCAGGTAAAACAGACTTCCAATGATTTGCCTGTATTCTGTGATATTAACTTGCTTGCCTTCATTATCTCATGACAATTTCAACCAGTTAGCAACTAGAGTCTTCATCTCTTTGGAATTATCCATTCTAAACCTTCACAAAACCTCCTTGGAATATTGAGATTGGGAAATAAAAGATCCATTCTTTCCTTTCCTCACTTATAAGACAAGGAAAAATGCCATCTCCTTAATCATCAACATTTCAAACTCACTTTTCATGAATTCAGAAAATATTATACATTGTTCTTTATTTAATCCACCAAATATTATGTCATCGACATAAACTGGCACCATAATTCTTTGAATATTTTCATTGTTAAAATACAGATTGTAATCAACTCCACTATGTTGGAAACTGATCTTCTTTAGAAAATGATCAAGCCTTGAATATCATGCACTTGGTGCATTCTTTAAGCCATATAAAGCCTTATTTAGCGGAAAAACTCTATTCTAATCTTCATGAATGAGAAAATCATTTGTTTTCTCAATGTAGACTTATTCTTCTAGAACTCCATTCAGAAATGCTGACTAGACATCCACCTCAAAAACTTTAGACTTTCATCGCACAATTATGGCCAAGAATAATCTAATTGTATCCATCCTTTCAATAGGTGCAAAGGTTTTATCAGAATCTATACCCTCTATCTAGGAGTAAGCATTGAACACAATTTATGCTTTGTTTCAAATCAAAACACCATATTCATTAATTTTGTTGCAAAAGACACATTTTGTTCCTATGATATTCTTGTCTTCTGGTCTCGAGACAATTTCCTACATTTGATTCTTCTCAATTTGTTAATTCTCTTCATTCATTGCCTGAACCCAATTCTCATCTCCACCTATATCATCAAATCATTTAGGCTCCACTGGTGATAAATATGATGCTTGCTATAAATACTTCATCCTTCTTATCTGTACTGGTGTTGTCTAATTACTAATTATGTTATGCCTATCAATTTCAGCTCTTCTTGCTAGTATTTGATAAGACACTTATTTTTTTCATCATCTAAGTCTTCTTATAAATCAATCTCTATAGATTGAGCATCTATTAATTTTCTCATCTCTACATCATTTTCCTCTTGATTCTGATCATGTATTTGCTGAAGATTATGTTCATTTTCTATAATAGTCACATCATGACTTTCAATAATTTTTCCCAACCTCTTATTAAAAAATTTATATGCTTTTAATTTCTTTGAGTATCTAATAAATATCCCTTCATCCCCATGGGATTCAAATTTCCTATGTTTCCCCTTATTGAGAATGAAAAATATACTTCAAAATATTTGAAAGTACATTAATGAAGGCTTCTTCCCATACCATAACTCATATGGATTCTTCTTCTCTTTTAGACAAAGTAAAGCTCTATTTTAATTGTATACCATTTTCATCACTGCTTCTTTCCAAAATTTCTCTAGAAGGTCTTTCTCAATGAGAATTATTCTATCCATGTTTTTGACAATTTGATTTCTTATCTCAACTACTCTATTCTATTATGGAGTTACTACTACTGAAACTTGATTCCTTATCCCATGTTTTTTTAGATAATCCTCTACTTGGCTATTTGGGAACTCTGTTCCATTATCTATTCGAATCGTTAAAATTTTCTGACCAAGAATCTTTTCAAATTCTCATTGATATCATGTAATGCAACTGAACACTTCAAATTTGTGAGTGATTATTAAAACCCATGACATTCTGCTATAGTCATCAATGAATAGAACATAATATCGCATTCCATCAATAGACCTTGGGGAAATTATCCCACTGACATCAATATGTACCATCTCAAGCAATCTTGTTGACTTTTTCTCCTTTTCCTTATATGTCTTTCGAATGATCTTCCCTTATTGGTTGGAATCGCACGTATGAGTATGATCACGTGATAATCTAGGGATATTTTGAGCTGCATCATATTTTACTCGATCTTCCAAGGAACCTTGGATAATGTTCCCAAGACGCTTATTTCATAACTTGTTTTCTTCATACTTGGACATAAAGAGCGTATATTCTTCTCCACTTACGAGGTATAGATTCCCTTTCATTCACTTTCCTTACAACACAACAACACCATCATTTTCCTTGATGACACATACTTTCTTGGAAAAACTTATGGAATGTTCTAAGTCACGCAATTGACTAACACTAAGTAATTTGTGACTAAGCACCTCAATAACCAATACATCTACTCATATCGTGTCTTTTCCTCCAAACTTATCTTTTCCTAAACCAATAATTTTCAAGCCCTCATCAATACCAAATCTTACAATACCTTATTTATCATACCTAATTTCTGTTACAAGATTCTTATTTCCTGTCATATGGGAGGTGCATCCACTATCAATTATCTATATCCCTATGTGATCTAATTCCTTGAATTCAATTTATGCAACAATGTCATTCTCGTCCCTTTTCTGTTTTACCCAAGTCTTTGAATTCATAACCAACATGGAATGATAATCTTGATCTTCCTCAGTATATGATGGTTCAGTTTCCACCTACAAAGTTGCAAATCAATTTTGAATTATCATATCACTTGAGGATAATTTTGGATACTTCTTAATTATAAATTCAATTTTCCTCAGCACATTCCTCTGAATTGTTGATGTTCAATATCTTTCCATATGTCTAAGACCATTACACTTGAAACAATGACCGTCAAATAATGACCTGTAATCTTGAACTCTATACAAGCACCTTTTTTGGTCTTGTTCCATTTGGTACCTCTTTTCTATGGAACATAAATTTTGATAGTGTCTCATATTACCACAAAAATATCATCTTATGTGAGGGACATTCCCATGTGGTAATGATGCACCATTAGTTGTGCCTTGGGTTCTCTGACTCTTTTTATTCTGCATTATTCTTAAATTTATCTTCAATATTGGAGTAGGTGCTTATGTCCTTATTTAACCATAACTGCTTCTTGTTTTAGATCAATCCCCTTTGGTTATGATAGACCATTTCACTCAAATATCATTTTATCTATTGCATATATGATTTTCTTTCCTAATATCAAACTGAGAGTTAGCAGTTTATCTTGATCTTTAATTATTCATCACAGACTCATGACTTCTTCTTCTAAATACTTGATATGATTGATTTGATCTTTTCCAGTTTTAGTTAAACTATCAATTTCAATTTTCTATTCTTCAATTTTGATTTTGTACTCAACCACTATTTCAGAGATTTCTAGAATTTAAGACCTCATCTTTTCAATTTCCTCTTTCATCTCAGAATTTTCTTCTTCCTGTTGTTGCATAAAGAGTTTGGCATCACGAACAACTTTGTTATATTTCTTCATTTTGGATTTCAAAATATAAATCTCTTCAAGGGTAGCTTATAATTCATTCTGAATATAAACTCTTCCTTTAATTTATCCTTTTTCATTTTCACTTTCTTCTCTCATTAAAGAATTTCTAGAAACTACCACCAAATCATCTACTTTATGATCTGTGCAGTCCTCCTACTCTTTTCCTCAGATTCTTCTGAACTTTCATCCTCTCTTGAAAGAAGATTCTTCATTTTGATGAACTTTATCCTAGTACTTCTCCTCCCTTTCTCATTTTATGAATACTTCTTTTGGGGAATTTCATCATTTTCATCATTTTCATCATCAAACTTCTTAGGACACATTGATGAAAAATGCCCAATCTTTTCAAATCAAAAGCATGCAAATGAAAGTTTACCTTTGAACTTTTCTTTTCTTATTTGCATATTGAAGGATATAAATGACATTCCATCATCCATATTATCTTCCTCCATACTATCCTCAACAGAGAGATTCTTCATGGCCTTGAACGCCACTTCCTTTGACTTCCCCTTTTCCACTGAATTGTTTTCATTGTTTCACATTTCATATGCTACAAGGGTACTGTGTAGTTTATCTAGTGTCAGCTATTTCAGGTCATCGCCTTCCAACACTGAAATTTTTTTATTGAACTGCGGTAGAATTTTCCTTAATATACGTTTAAAAATGTATATATCTTCAATGACTTCCCTAATACCCCGCATGTCTTCTAAAATAATATTTATCCTATAAAATAATGTATCAACAATCTCATTGGGATTCATTCTGATATCCTCACACTTGTTCCACAGAACCTTCAGTTTTTCTTCTTGAACTTTTGTGTCTCCCTCATAACTTTTCAACAATTTTTCCCACATTGTATGTGATTTTTTACAGGACATCACCTCTATATAGATTTCATTTGATAGGGATCCACCTAAAGAATTTATCACTTTATCATCAGTATCCAATTACCTTAATTCAGCTTCGTATAAAGCACTACTATTAATGTTATCTCATATTCCATGCATAGCTATTGTAAATACATCCATCCCAACTGATCAGAAGTAGTGTTTCATTTGATTCTTCCATAGTTAAAAATTATTTCTATCGAAGATCAGAATTCCTTTATGATTGACCAGCTCCATTTCTTATTCTGAGAGATAACCAATGGATTTCAACATTTTCCTCTGATACCAATTGTTAGGTCTACTAGGTTGAATACCCTAAGAGTGGGGGTGAATTAGGGTATGATAGATTAAAACTTTCTCCCATTTAGATATTATTTCGTTGTTAGAACAAACTCAATTATCTCTTCCTCCCATAGAAATATATGAACAGATATAAAATCATTCATAGGAAAAAATAATTTTTACTTTGTTCACCCTCACAGGGATATGTTCTAGGAGAATACAACGACAATATACCGATGTACCAAATTCACTAAGTATCATAGACAATAATGAGTACAATGTTCGGGCTAGATCTTCTATGACCAGGCTCACAACATTTAAAAGGTTTATGGTCTTCTTAATGCATTCTCAAGGGTCACTCACTATGCCTATTTCTCTAGCTCACTACAGGTGGAAAGGTTCACCATCTTCCTCTTCCTTCGCTCAATTCTCTTGTAAAGGAATCCACTCATGGTTTATTGACTTGTAGATCAAACAAAGTTTATGGACATGTAGGTCCCTTCACTTTCATGATTTACTACATCCTCAACTATAGGTAGATGCTCTTTTGAAGTTCTTTCTTCACTCGTAGATGAATTCCACCTTCTCAAGTACTTCTAGGTACCGGAAAATACTTTTTCAAACAGAATTGAAGCTTTTTTAAGCGTCCTTGTGAAAATTGAAAACCACCTTCCTCTCCCATGTACTAAGTATTGGGTTTGGTATATGGGAAACCTTCTTCATATACAGCTTCCACTACCACAAACCACCCTATGTTTGTGAACTCATTCCACCTTTTAAATCGTGTACCACTACCACGTACTGATTCCGTGAACCTCCTCTACAAAACCCCTCCTATCTGTTAACTATTCTCTGTTTGTGGATTGCCTTCACTTCCGTGTACCGGAGCTCCCCTCCACGTACCACTTGAAGAACTCCCCCTTTCACATAATGGATATTCCTCCTTCACATACTGATTCAAACCCTTACGTGCATTGGACTTCCTCCTCCACGTATCAGACATCCTTTGCGTGTTAAGAATCCCTGTAACACCTTCGGCAGAACTACTCATGTGTGAACCACCTTACCCTTCGAGAACCACCCTTCATGAAATTCCTTCATACTTTATTGAATTCACAGAGAAAAATATGCTTTATAATTATGTTCAATATCCATAGTAATCGGTGGGGTTAGTGATTCTTATATAGGAAAAGATATCTGCTTAATCCACTAAATCAAGATTTACCAAATCTTGATTTGATACATCCCACACCGCGTACCGAATCTTAAGCCACCGCGAAACCCAAGCCATCCGTGAATCATTTTCCTATGCGCTCTGTGTACCTCTTTTGCTCATACTCCATTGATTTCCTCCACCAATGACCATCCATCCACATACCACATCACCTTCCGCCACGAACCGTGTATGGTTTCATGAACCTCACGAGCATATCGTTTCTGCTATTCTGTGTACCATTATCAGAACATGGTATGAGGCCCATATATCATGGTGCGCGGTTCTCACCCTTTGCTAATTTTATTCATTTTTATTCATATTGTTCACTCCTATGAAGAAATATTCCTTTTCCAACATCAAATTCCCTATTTTGAGGCCCTAAAATTTGGCAAACACTAGGAAGTTGCGCCACCTTTAAAACCTTTCTTCGACCACCTTAAAACCCTTTCTTTGATAAACACCAACCATACTCATTTGCGGTCATCTGAATTTTTTAACAAACACAACCTCACCCAAAATATACCGAGAGGGCACCTTGAGGGATTTTTTCTGAATAGGATCCAAAAGAAAAGGATATTATTCAGAGTTGTGATGTTATATTCAGTGAATCAATAATGGTGGAATCAAATGGTTCTTAAAATGGATAGCTTAAATAAAGTTATGATTGAAGTGAAGAAAATTTCAACACTAACTAATCAGTATCCATAGGTGATAGAGTTTAGTGATTATAATGATATTATAACTAGAAAAAAAGTTTCATTATAGTAGGATAATCAATTTAATTAGAGTATCACCACTAGTAGATCATGATGAACCATATGCAGAACTTTTTGATATGATGATATGGTTTTTTATTCTCTTTATTCAATAAAATATAATTTTCTAGACTAATATCAAGATATATTTGATATTAAAGAGATATACTAGTGGAATTTAGATATGGAAGAAGAAATGAGTTTTTTAAATTAGAATAAAACACTTGATATTTTTCCTCCTCCGAAGAACAAGATGATAGTTGGGTGAAAATTGGTGTTTGTAAAAAAGAAATATGTTAATATAAAGGGAAATATCAAGTAATATGGTATAATTTTTACTATATTCTATTTATAAAATTCATATACTATAATGAGGTGATTTTCTTCTATTGTCAAGCATGGTTTTATTATATTTTTGTTGAAATTGGTTTCTCATTTTGATATGAAGTTATCTCAACTTAACATCAAGAAAAATTTTATTCATGGATTACTTGAAGAAGAGATATATATGACACACCCTAATTGTTTTCATGTACCAAGAAGTAAGAACTGTGATTGCATATTCAAAAAATCATTTTATGATTTAAGGCATTCACTAAGACCGTGGTATAAAGGGTTTTGCAATTTTATGATAAATCATAAATATGTCTATAGTTAGTTTGAACCTTGTGTTTACATCAAGAAAATTCATGATGGTTCATTTATCTACCTAATTTTATATATTGCTGATATGGTGATTGTGTTTAAACTTTAGGTCATGATTGATAGGTTAAAACATCATCTCAACTTAGAATTAGAGATGAAGGATCTTGGAGAATCCAATAAGATTTTTGGGGTATCAGATATGAAATAACTAAGGGTGTTTTTACCCTCATATAGATATAATATTTAATGAAATTTATCTTAAGGTTTGATATTGATGATAATTTCAAACCATTCTATTAGCATCTCATTTTAAACTTACTGAATAATTATCTATAAATACAGATGATGTGAGGAAAAAAATGGATAATTTTCCATATATAAGCATAATATAAATCTTTATGTATTTGATGGTGAATATGCGACTTAATATTTCACACATACATAGAATGGTAATTTGGTACATGACTTACCTTTGTAAATGTTATTATAAGGAATTCATATGGATTATATGATATATCAAAGGTACCATCGATGTTACTTTCAAGTTTATAAGAGATATAAATTTGGGGAGATTTATTGTTGAATGTGTCGAATATGGATATGAAAGATACTTGTAGAACTGACGATCCAATATTGATTATGTGTTCACTATGTTATGAGGACCAATGAGCTAGTGATATACTTTATAGTCAATAGTGGATTTGTCTAATACAAAGGAAGAGTATATGCTAGTGAATTTTTTTTAAGGAATCTATCTTCTTTCATGGACTAATCAGAGACTTAGGAATCATCCATGAGAATTTTAATGTCTTTTGTGATAGCCATGGTTTTATTTGTATTTCAAAGACCATGTTCATCATAGTCAAACCAATAATATTGATGTTATATTTCATTTCATCCAATATATTATAATTGAGAAGTGTATCTCACTTTAGATCATCATGAAAATAAAGAATCCATCATACATATTGATGAAGGTGGTTATAGGGATAAAGTTATAACACTGTTTGGAATTGATCAATATCTATCATACTTGATATGCCTACAGGTATCAGGAAAGTGGTAAGAAAAATAGATTAAGCATAGTGATATTTTTTTCATCATGGTGGATATTGTTGAATATTGATAAAAAATAATCACTACTATAAATGACCTAACCACCTAAATTTAAAACTTATAACGGTCATTTAATTATCCTCCTCCCCCAATGATATAAATATGGAATCAAATCATGGAAAAAATAATGGAATAATTTGTATTCCCTATTTGAATAAATATTAAGTGTCTTCCACATGGTTTATTTTATTATCATGTGTTATTTCATATCAATACATGTGTGTGTGAGTGTGATGGACGGAGAGTGAGTAAAATTTCATACAATATATCAAATACCAAATTTCTTCTCCTCATGTCAATATGCTAATTGGTTTTTCCTTTCACTCTTATTACCTAAAGATAATGTCGTGAGGGGTATTTATAAATGAGCTCTATTGACTTACCATTCTTGAAAAACATTGTGAGACATTTGATCTACTAATTTACTTCATCCTTGCACTATTTTCTCTTCACATTGCAGCTATTGTTAGAATATCTAAAAACAAAACTAGAATCAATGATTACTAAAACATATTTTTTTAGTGGTAATAATGCATGAATATGAGAAATATTGTATACAACACATCATATGTACTCACGTAGCCATCATCTTTCACAGATACACTCATTTAGATGCATTAAAACGTTAATATAACTCTAGAATGAAGATGTTATTTAAAAAATATATATAATCAATTTAAATAAATAAAATCAATTAGGTATCTCTATTTTTTAATGTTATTCATCAATTATAAGAAACTTCATTAACTTTCCTTTACATATTGAGATACGTTAACTTTCTTTAACTTTGGCTCATTGATAACAAATACAACTATTTCAAACACAACATCAACTTCATCAATTCATTAAGGCTCTTCATTAATTATTTTAAAACATTTCTTAATATTTATTATTATTAATTATTATTAATTAATGTTAATTATTATAATTATTTATTATTATTTATTATTATCAACTATTGTTAATAACAAATTATCATTATTTTTATTTATTAAATAGATATGTTTTTTATAAATTACTATAAATTGTTATTATATGATACTAATTATTCTTAAATATTTATTACAATCAATTATTATTAACTGGTGTAAGTTAGTATTATTTAATACAGTCTATTGTTAATTAGTATTTATTTATGTTAAATTCCAATTTTTTGTTATTATTTATTAATTATAATTAATTTTTATTGATTATTATCAATTTTTTAGGTGTGTTTGATGTGGTCGATTGTGATGCAAGATAATTTAGGCACACTGATGCAAACTAGTTGGAGTGGACATGAGGGCAGGCCTAATTCAATGCTGATGCAATACAAGTCCTTTGGGACATGTAATGGGATTTCAAGCTCATTGAGCCCTTGGTCCACTCTTTGTAATAAAAATGGTTGGTTGGATGAGTTATTCATGGGGGTCTACAACCTATCATTCTAGCATGTGTGTGTTTATGTGTGTGTTTCTTTGTATTATACCCCCAATAACCTATATATTATTATTAATTAAGCGGAATTTGTTAAAACAATTATTAATATAAATATGATTGTAAATAATAATTAATATAACACAAAATACAAAAATAAAAGTGTATATTAAATGATAAAAAATATAATTAGAAAATAAATATTCAAATGATAAAAAAATTAAAGAAAATCAAATATATATTTTATAAATGGTGTTTCATAATTAACTTAGTTCCTTCTTCTATTTCTCCACATACACTCCTTCCCTTATATTATCTTAATTAATATTATTTTATCAACATTAATTTGATAAAAATTTAATAAAATAAAATTATTTTTTAAAAATTCCCTCTCATTCTTAAATATGTGTGAGGTATTATTCACCCATAGACCATAGTCCTCACACTTCAGATTAAGTCTTCCTACATGGTTCTATCTGATTATCATTGTTCTTAACTACATTCACTAATGAATGTTGTGTTTCTCATCCTTCTGACCACTATTCTTATCTAGAAATAAATTTCCACAGTAAAAAGCTTCAGTCTAATATACTTCTTCATGTAAGATTCCATGTGATTCTACATCCAAGGTTTAGCATGATGGGGTCATAAAGCTTCCACTATATTGAATTAACCAAACCCTATCTTTAATAATTTACTCTCCTATATTATAGAGGCCTCCCCCTTGATGTCATAGCTATTGAAACCCAACATTTGTAGGATTGTAATAATGCTTTTTAAGTTATTAAATATTAATGGATTATATAGATACGGTTAGGGAATTTCAAATATAAAAATAAATATGGACTCCACTCATAGGTACAATCACAATAAGAAGTGAGAGGGACTCCAGTGTTTAAAACATCTAAAGAAAAGGTCCTCATCAATGATTAATATAATTATAACTTTTATGAAATTAAATATGACAATGTTATCAATTAGAAGTTATTTTATATATTAATTAGTGTTAATAAACAAGATCCCAAACTCAAATAAAATGTGATGTACCTTTTTTAGATGACTGATGAAGGTGATTATATGGATACTGGTAGTAGAAATGGTGTAAAATATGAGGATAGGTGAATTTATAATAATATGGTTCAGAATGAGGAAAATAATAAGGAGTATTCTATATACCTTAAGAATGTTTAGGAGAAGAAATTAAGATACGATTTAATGGAGTTTGTAGATAAATATGGGGTGGGAAGTCAAACAAGACACATGGTTACATGAAAGAGTAAGATATGTTGATAAGGGAATTCTTGGACATTTTTGGTGTGAAGGAAGATGGGGAGGGGGATATTCTAAAGATGAATTAAATAGATGATGTATATGAGAATGAGGATGGTTTGTGGGATGATGAAGATGATAAATTCCAAAAAAACTAGATTACTATTTTTTAATGGGTGGGTAGATAGAAGATAAATATATGTTTTTTAGGGATTATTTTCCAGGGAAGATTAGTATTGATAAAGATGTCATGATTTATAGAATGGAGGGTTTTTAAAGGAAGAGAAGAAAATTGGGAAAAAAGATGATTGTGAAAGGGAATATAATTTTAGGTTTTGTAAAAATATAGGTAATTCAGTGTTGGGTCATGCCATATTCTTTGAGGGGATGATAAGGAAGAAGTTGGTTACTTATGAACTGAAAAGGGAGAGGAAAATGAATAGGATTTATTGGGTATAGTTTTATCATAGGGAATAGTTGAACCATTTGAAGATCTTGAATATGGAGAAGATAATTAAAAAGCATAACATAGACACAAAAATTATTAGGACTGAAATAGATTTGTCTTTGATATTCTATGCTAGTGATTTGGATGGTTATTTTGATCATGAATATCATGATGAGAAGATTAGGGACATCTATGATGTAAATTACAACAAGTAAGTGGATTACAATCTCAATTTAGGGAGTGATATGGATGAGGGATTTGGTGATCTTGAGAAACCTTTTTTGAAAAGTAATATGATATACTTAGACTTCCCAAGGATTGGGATTTCTTTATATTTGGTAATGAGATTTTATACATGAGGTAATGAATTTTAAAGTAGGAATTACTAACGACACAACCTGGGTTCAACACACTGGTGCCCTAAGACGGTTTGCTAAATGACCTCAGGCACACCTCTCTGTATGCCAAAGGTTATTGACTAGCATTGAGATTTTATACCCTCTTTATCATAGTAGTACCATATTAGAAATAAATAATAAATAACCAAATAATATAACCATGAACAGAAAGATACAAATATCACATGATTACCACAATGGAAAATAAAATAACAAAACTAAATGGTAGATATTCCAATCCAAAGTATGTGTCAAGTGTTAATATGAAAAACCCAATATAAATAAAGACACTGAAAACTACCAAATGGGTCACAAACCAAATCTAGTTCCCTCATCCATGCTTCATCTCAGCTCAACTATTTAACATAGGTCCCTTTCCCTTAACCTGTCTTATAAACATGAAATCTATTCGAGTACCAATCAAGCAGCCTGAGTAGGGTGTGAGTATAAATTAGTAGACCACAACCAATGGTATCTAAAACAATTTCTATTCAAAGAGTGTTTACAGTTGTATAAATAATAAATTTTAATGCACAATTGTATAGTTATCACGTTTATTATTAATTAAATTAACTATATAAACCCTCGAGTTCTCGAGGACACCTGAAACACAATACTTGCTTCGACCCATGCCAGTGTTTGAACCATATCACATATTCAATTCATAATTCATTATAACACGTGAGATTTAATTACCTATTTCATCTTAATTCATTACCATGACCTATTGGAACTATAGTCCAAGGCCAATCTCATGGGTGTAGAACATCATGTCTAGCACCTCGTGGGTATTTGGATAATCAGTCTCTATCCCACAACCCATGGGTATTTGGAGCATTAGTCCATGTCTCATATAATAATATTTTCATGAATGCCTTTGGTCCTAGAATGTCATGGCTAGAACCATGTGGGTATTTAGAGTGTCATTATGTATCCCACACCCCATTTATCAATCAAACATATATGTCACAATATCATATTTATCATAATTTCCCATACATCACATCAATCAAGGTTAATCAACATTAACCCCCTTATCACATTTCACCAACACAATCTTCCATTAATTAATTAAAAAATTAATTAATACAACTCCATCAATTCAATAATCATAATAATTGACCAATTAGTTAATTCAATAATTAATTTATCCAATTCAATCAATTCCAAATTTCCAATAATCAATCCACCGATTAATTAATCCAATTTAACAATCATAACAATTAATTAATTAATTTAAAAATTAATTAATTCAATTCCACATTCTCAACAATCAATTATTAATTCAAAAATCAATTAATTCAATTCTACCAATTGCAAAATCACTCATTCCAATAATTAATTAAAAAATACATTAATCACATCAATTTCATTAATTAATTAATTAATCACATCAATAATTTTAAAAAAACAACAATATCCATTAATTAATTCAATAATTAATCAATCTAATTTAAAAATTCCAATATCCCCATAATTAAATCAACAACTAATTATTCCAATTCAATATCCCCAATTTTACAATCCCTTAATTAATTAATTTACCAAATTAAATAATTCAACTTAAGAACTAAATTTCTAATCATTAAATAACAATTATACAATTACAAACATGTAATTGAATCCAAGACTTTGATATTTGAATAATAGACCACCTACCTCAGAATCATTGACCAATTTTTGCTAATAGTAATCCCCAATTGAAGTGGAACAATCAAGAATGAGATGATGGATGAGATCTAGATTTGAAACCTAGATCCAAAATAAAATGAATCAAGATCCTAAAATCCTAGATCTAGATCCTATAAAACTAGCTCTAGATATAACAAAATAGAGAAAAACATCCCTCCAAAATATTAGGGAGATTTGAGAGAGAATTAGGAAACCACACCAGATAATATTCACTTACCGAAAGGGGTGAAGATCTTTAATTCAGGATTTGAATCATAAATAATGGTGGTTAGAATCTATAGGAATTCATCTGGGAGCCTTAAAAATTATATAATTTGATTATGGACAAGATAGAGTCGATTGGGGGTTAATACAAGGGTTCAGGTAATTTTAAAACTAATTTTTTAGTTAATTAAAAACTTGTGCATGGTCTCCTATGAAGGGATGCATGGTTTTCCAATCTACACACCTCTTTTATGGGGTTCATGATTTCTCTTAAGAGGGTTAACAGTTTAACAAAATGTTCACTAGATATGCAATCCATCCCTATAAGGGGTTGCATGGTTTGCTAGGACATGGTTCATGGTTTGGGAAAACCATGCGCCATCCATGCACTTCTCTATATCCATCTAATTTTATCAAATTTAACCCAAAACTACCTAAGGTAACACCCAAAAAAGTACTCAAAACAAGGAAAAAGAGTACCTAAAAATGATCTTGAGCCATCTCCAAAAAAGGTTGGGTTCATGAAATATGCCAACCTTATAACATCTCGTCCTAAAGTTATACTCCCAAGAATCTCAAAGATTATGATTCAAAAAGATCAAGCCATAGAGCCCACATATTTGCTTATATTTTCCAAGTTTCCTCCTTCACACACACATGTTTCCATGAAGCACAAACTTTCATCACAATCTTTCCCTGCAACACTTTCTCACCAAGATACAACAAATATATCAGATGATCCTCAAAGGACGCATCAATCTCAAGATCAACATCATCCACATAAACCACATGAGAAGGGTCAGGGTGATTCCATCAAAGATGTGACACATTAAAAACATCATTTATAGCACTGTACCTCTATAGAAGATCCAATCGATATGCCACCAGACCGATTCTCTCCAAAAACTGAAATAGTCCAAAACAGTTGGGTTCCAAATTTCCATGTCTTCATATCCTATGGTGAACCAACCTAGGTGAAGCTTGAAGAAATATATGATCTCCCTCTCTAAACTCTATGGGTCATCAATGTCTATCATCATATGACTTATGTCTACTCTGAACCACAACGACATGCTTCTAAAATAGCTAAACCTTCCTTGACATCTCTTGTATGAGACTCAGTCCCAAAAAATCTGAGTCACCTACCTCCATCCATTATAGAGGTGATCTGCGTAGACTATAACAAAGAGACTCATTTTGTTATATCTTAATAGTTTCCTGATAACTTTTTTTTATAATAAAACTTCAAAAGTGCTAGGTGTTTCTCTCAAGACCCACTAAAGTCTAGAACACATTCTCACAACATATCCTCAACCACCTATATAGTATGATCTGACTACCCATATTTCCATGGGTGTAAAGTCGTACTCTACTAATCCTGTGTACCAAGAACCATCTATAAACCTTTCTAGAAGCATTAAGTAAAGATTGAGTCATAGTATGAACAATACTCCATGGAACCCCATGCAGATGGAATATCTCCCGAACTTATCATTATCCCAAATGATATACTAAGAAAGCCTTCCATACCAGTAAGAAATTTTTACCTTCATCATTCGGTCCACAATCACCCAAATAGAATCATTCTTTCAAGGAATCCTTGGGAGACCCACCATAAATCCCATAGTAACATCACCCCAGTTTTATTCTGAAATCGGAAAAGACTATAATAAAACAACAGGTTTTTGATGCTCATCTTTCACCTATTGATAGGTGTAGCATTATGTCATGAAACCTAAAATCTTCTTTTTCGTACCTAGCCACCAAAACTATCATCATAGTTCATAGTAAATTTTTTCATACTAGGATGCACCATCCACTTCGAGGCATGAAACTAACACATAAGATCCTCTTGCATGATCGTAGTCACAAGAAACTTATTCTTGACATAGATGGTCTTATTCTTATCTATATTCCAATATGAAGGTGACTACCCACCTTCAAGGCTTTTCCACAAGGTCAAACATTATAGATCCTTATATTGTCTTTCCCTGATCTCTCTCAAAAGTTTTGACTCTATTGAAACTAATAATTTATTCATCTGCTCCTAGTTCTCTTGAACCACAACATGCATCTTGGCTAGTAAATTAATCATCTTCAACTCAAAACTAGAGTCCTGAATAGCCCATGTATGAATTTTCATTCTTAAAGCATCAGCAACACTATTTCCCTTTATGGGTGTATATGCTAGATCAAAATAAAATGACTATATATACTCAACACATCTCTACTTCCATAGATTCAAATATCATTAGTATAAGATATACATTAAGCTCTTTTGATCAGTATACATTGTAAAATTCTCACCTAATAGATAATGTTTCCAAAACTTTAAAGAATAAAAAAATGCTTCCAACTTGAGGTCATGTATAGGGTAGTTTCATTCATGTGTCCTCAACTGCTGAGACACATACACTACAAATCGATCTCTCTACATCAACATTTCTCTAATTCTAATTTCATAAGTGTTATAGAACACTGTATAATCATCACATGGCTTGGATAGGATCAATACAGATGTTATATTTGAATGCTTATTCAGCTTCTAGAAAGAATAATCACGTGATCCAGGCCATTCAAACTTTAACCCCTTTTTGTTCAAACATAAAAGAGGTTCTTTAAAATTGGAATAGTCATTAATGAACCTTAAATAATATCCTTCTAACCCCAGGAAGCTATGGATATTGAAAACATTCATGGGATACTCCTAATAAACCATTTATTGAACATTCTCTGGGTCCACTGACACACCATTCTTCGAGATGATGTGACCTAAGAAGTGAAAATGATCAATCCAAAACTAAAACTTTGATAGCTTGATGTATAGTCGATGCTCTATAGATGTACTTGATATGATGTCTAAGTGTTGGGTATGATCATCATGAGTCTTATAGTACAACAAGATTTCATCCACAAACACTATCAAAAAATAATCCAAGTATGGATGGAAGATTCAGTTCATCAAGGCCATAAATATTGTTGGTGCATTCGTTAACCCAAACGACATTATGATAAACTCATATAGTGCATACTTGCTTCTGAAAGAAGCTGGAGGTGTATTATAAGAATGAATTATCAACTAATGATACCCTAATCTCAATTCAATCGTGGAAAAGACACAATATCTTATCAATTGTTCAAATAGGTCATCGATATGCAGAAGAGGATACCATTTATTCACTATCATCCAGTTCAAATTCTAGTAATCAACAAAAAATTACAAGGTCCCATCAACCTTCTTATAAAACAACACTAGAGAACCCCAGGGAGACATACTCAGACAAATAAACCCTTTATCCATCAACTCTTCCAGTTGAGTCTTGATATATCGAATCTCTTTCGGTTCCATTATGTATAGTGTAATAGAAACTAGATTAGCTCTAGCAATGAGTTCAATAGTAAACTCCACATATCTCTCACATGGAAGCCCTGATAATTCTTTAGGAAATATATCTTGAAACTAGTCCACTATGGGTGTAGAGACATACCACTTTACCCCTATTTCATTTAATAACATTCTAGAAACCTTTCCAGTGAGCTCCCCTAGTTATTGATGAATTGGCCCTACATGGCCAGCCTTAATATCCCACTCTCCATGGTGAACATAATTTTCACCTACAGGAGATGTAAACGCCACTTTGCTATGGTAAAAATATATGTGGTCTTGGTATTCTACTAACCAATTTATACCCATTATTAGGTTGATCCTGAAATGTCAAGGATATAAAGATCCCAACTAAAATGATACTCCCCAACATCCAAAGAACACCCCTTGCCTAATTAGATGTCTCTCAACCATATTCCCAAATGCATGTCAATTGTCATAACATCACTCATGAGCTCCACCTCCAGGCTCAAACCATTCACAAGTCATGTAGATATAAAATAATGAGAGACACCAATATAAAATAATGCACTAGATAGTGTATAAGCTATAGGAATAGTATCTCTCACTACTGATGATCCAGAATCTCTATCCACAAGTGTAGGCTGAACAACATGAAACTATGATACCTCTATTTATTGTGATGTAGTATGAATCCCATGAGTTGTACCAGTCTACTGATACATGCACCATTTCCTAGAAGCACCACATCCACTATCTATACCACCCCATATAGTAGAACTCCATCTCCCAAATTAATATGGTTTCGAAGATCCCCTTCCCACACTCTGGTTATACCTAAATCCTTCATCATTCCCCATCTATCATGGGTTCCTATAGATCCTATATAGAGGAACCATCTTTCCATAGGCTTGAAACACTACCAGGGGTCAGGAATAAGGGTTAAAAAAGTGTCCTCACCTACTAAACTATTGGAAAATCACTCAGGAAATATCCTATGGAACTAAACCCTATGTATGACCACTCTTCCTTCCACTACTTTAGTTAAAATTCTCATAATGATTCTTCCTTATATTGGAATCTGTAACTCTAGATCATCCACCAGAAACCACATGTCCTCTATTAGATGCCTCCTTCAGGCTCCCCTCTGATATGAGATCCTGATTCCCCACTTATGATAACTTATTCAGCCTTAATATGTTCACCTAGGACTTACTTTAAAATTTTATCCCATTCTGAAACCACTTTTACGCAGTAGCCTAGTTTTCTACCAATGATAGAAAAAATCACTACAAATATGTAAAGTTACTTGAATAGTACATCATGAAAATATTCCCCTAATTCAAACTCAAAAACTCATATGCTCTCTCCTACCTAATAATCTCATGGTAAAAGTTCTCCAAAAACTTCTCATGATATTATTTCCAATCCATAGTCTCCACCTATCCATATTGAGTCTGGATGTTCCACCAATGCTTCACTTGATCACTTAACATGTAAGTATCCAATTTGACTCACTTCTCAATAGGACTCTCTTAGTGTTCAAGTATATTTTGGATATACTCAATCCAAAACTCAACTACCTTAGGTCCACACTCTCTGATAAATGTCAGAGGGTGCTACAACTAGAACTCCCATTTCAGGTCAGACATACTCTTTTCTACCCTTCCTTGGTCTCTTTCTATAATTGTATGAACTGAGAAAATTTCTCTTGGAACTGCTCTCCAACATCCTCACCTAAAACTATTGGTTCCTCAAGTTCCACCACTGGTGGATTATCTCTATAAATGTCCTCATTTTATCCTCTTAATAAGCATCATTGTAAAGGAATATATTTTCAATTCCAAAAAAACATCTTAGGATACATAACACAATGTTTAATCATTTTCATGGATTCAGATAAATCCATAACAAGTCATTTCCCCAAAACCCCACCACACGGTCAAACACCAAGGATCTATTACTGTCCTTAACCATACTACATCTAGATCATGGTTAACAAGGGTAAACAAATTATCATTATTCAAGTTTCTCATTAGGCACCCATTTATTCACAGTTTACATCATTTACAGTATTTCAATTTCATATAAGTAATCTTTTCCTTTAAAACACACAAGAAAGGAAAAGCACTTCAAGTTCAACAACTTACCCAAAACCCGTTTTCTCACATGTTCCTAAAATGATGCATGTAACAAAATAATCCTAAGTTACTAAAATGATGCATGTATACTCAACTATCATTCCATACAAGACCATGAGTCAAATATAAAAAAATATTAGAAATAATAATCACATCACAAACAAGTGAATCACCCAAGGTGAAATAACATCAACTATAACATCACACATCAATAACAAAAATCCCACCAAGGGTACTTAGGTTTTCCCCCATACATGGGATAGGTACTCTCATGCACGAGCTCATGACCATGGCCCAAATCTTTCTAGTCTCCTGTCTACCTTTCCTAAATAGTAATGAAAAATAAAATAAAATAAATTTGGCCTATGATACCCCTTCGTAACATCCCGACCTGGGTGCCAAACACTGATGCCCCGAGCCGGTTCACTATGTGACCTCAGGAACACCTTCTCATATGCTAGAGGCTGGTGACTAGTAGAGAGGGTATAATATCGATCATGGGGAGACTATACCCTATTTATTAGAGTAATAACATAGTTTAAATAAATACACAATAACTAAATAATATAACTATAACCAGAAAGATACCAATATCACATGAAAACCAAAGCGGAAAATACAATACCAAAACTAAATAGTAGATATTCCATGCCAAAGTATGATTCAATTTTCAATATGAAAAATCAAAAAAAAATAAACACAACAACAACTCCCAAATGGATCCCAATCCAAATTTGGTTCCCTCATCTATGCTCTATCCCGACTCATCCATCTAACATAGGGTCATTTCCCTTAACATGTCTTAAAACCATGAAATCTATTCGGGTACTGATCAGGTAGCCCACGTAGGGTGAGAATATAACTTAGTAAGCCACTACCAACAATTTCTACAAAAATATATATACAAATAGTGTATGTATTTGTATCAAGAATAAAGTATAATTCATAATTAAGTAGTTATCACATTTATTATTCTAAAAATTAACTACATAAAACCTCAGGTTCTTGAGAACACCCAAACCATAAAACCTGATCCGACTCATTTTAGAGTCTGAACCATATCATATATTCAATTAAAAATTCATTATAACACATGATATTTCATTATCCATTTCATCTCAATTTATTACCATGACCAATTAGAACCACATTCTGATTCCAATATCATAGTCGTAGAACATCATGTCTAGCACCACATGGGTATTTGGAGCATCTATCCTAGTCCCACACCCCATGGGTATTTGGAACATTAATCCCTATCTAATACAATAATATTTTAATGCATTCCTTTGGTCCTAGAACATCATGGGTAGGACCCCGTGGGTATTTGGAGCGTCGGTCTAGGTCCCACACCTCATTTCTAAATCAAAAACATATGTCACAATATCACATGTGTCACAATTTCCTATATATCACATCAATCCAGGTCAATCAACATTAACCCCCTTATCACATTTCACCAATACAATCATCCATTAATTAATTCATAAATTAATTAATCTAACTCCATCAATTCTATAATCATAATAATTGACCAATTAATTAATTCAACAATTAATTAATCTGATTCAATCAATTACAATGTTCCTTTAATCAATCCACTGGTTATTTAATCCAAAATCATAGTTATAACAATTCAATAATTAATTAAATGATTAATTAATTCAATTCCACATTATCAACAATCCATTAATTAATTCACCAATTAATTAATCACAAAAATTCATTAATTAATTCAATAATTAATTAATCACTTCAATAATTGTATTATCAAAAAAATATCCATTAATTAATTTAATTTCTCAATCCCAATATCCCCATAATTAATTCAATGATTAATTATTCCAATCCAATCAATTCAATATCCCCATTTTCATAATCCCTTAATTAATTAATTTACCAAATTAAATAATTCAACTTAAGAACTAAATTGATAATAATCCAATAATAATTATACAATTATATACACATAATTAAAATAAAGACTTTTGAATTTGAATAATAGACCACCTACCTCAAAATCATTGACCAACACTTTCCAACAGAAATCTCCAATTGAAGTAGGATGATCAAGAATGCTACAATGAATGAGATCTAGATCCAAAACCTATATCCAAAATCAAACTAATCAGGATCTAACAATCCTATATCTGTATCCAAAAAACCGAGCTCTAGATCCTAAACAACTAGATCAAGATCCAACAAAACATATAACAACATGCCTTTAAAATATTATGGAGAGAATAAAGAAACCACACTGGATAAGATTCACTTACCGGGAGGGGTGTAGATCTTCAATATAGGATTTTAATCATGATGAACGGAGGTTAGAATCATTAGGAATTCTTCTTAGATCCTACAATAATGATATAATTTTATTAAGTCTGAGTTGGGGTCTATTAGAGGTTAATACGGGAGTTTATGAAATTTTTAAACCAATTTTCAAGTTAATTAATAACTTGTGCACAATTTCCTGGGATAATACATGTGGTTTTCCAAACCGTTTTCCTCTTCTGGGGGTGGGGGGTCACCATTTCTCCTAAGATGGTGTATGGTTTGACAAACCATGTACCAGCTATGCAATCCCACTCTGTGATGGATTTCACAGTTTGCTGGGCCAGGGCGCATGGTTTGGGAAAACTGTGCGTCCACAATACACTAACCTCCATCCTTCCAAATTTCTCAAATTTCACCCAAAAAATTTTAATGTAACACCCAAAAAAATTAATCAAAACAATTAAAAAATGGAACCTTAAAATGAATCCAAAAATATCTAGAAATGTTTGGGTTCTTACAGAATTAGATGTCGAACCCATAAGGTAAGAAGAGGAAGGTGGATATAAGATTATAAGTACTAAATAGATGAGTGATGAGGAAATTGAATAAATTTATAATATTTAATATGGGGATGTAATAAGAGAAACTAAAACATTATTCATGTATGTAAAATTTGAAAGAAATATATATGGATTAAAACTCACTGAGTTATTGGATATTTTTTACAAGGAGTTGAATAAATATGTTTCTCTCAAAAAAATTACTCCTTATAGGGAGAAGGAATGGAATGTGAAAATGGTAATAGATATTTCATAAAGATTATAAATATTTATATTCTTAAGGATCTTAAATTATACCATAAAAATGGTCATAAACAGACGAAAATTCATGATAATAACTTCACCATCAGTGGTGTGAAAGATGGAGAAATTCAGTAGACTGATTATAATAGAAATATTGGATATGAATCAAGGAAAATTATAAAAAAAGAATATATAGAAGAAATCAAGATTCCAATGTTAAGGCTCCTTATTAATGGGAATATACCCTCTATTCCTAAAAATATGTCTAGGAATAAGGGTAAAGAAAATAGAGAACTATCTGAAACTTCCAAGCCTCAAATGATGTGGTAATGTGTTGATACATTCTAGTTTTGCTAATATTTACTAAAATATTACTTGGTTGGAAAAAAACATCACACATCATCCAATAACCTTTGTTTTTCTCTCATGCATGATGTAGTCTTGATAACATTATCTTTGATCTGGGGCCATCGATATTAGTAATGGTCCAAATCCAATTCATAAAAACCTCTTCGGGAATCTATAACATACCTATTGGTAATTTATCCATAGATATACATTACTTGATGGTGAAATAATAATGACATATCACAACTTCCCATCAATTACATCATATAAAGACAATGGTATTACAGTGATAACCTTCAAAAAAGAACAAGAGGTATTCTAAAAGGCTTTCAATCACATCTATGCTCTCAAAAAAAAAATTCTAGTCATACTTCACTTAAAATTGGTATTCAAGAGATACTTATGGATTCAATAATTTCCTAGATTTGTACCTCGATTGGGATTTGACTTTATAGAATAAAACCCCACTCTAGATCATATTCAGAGTTCACATTCTCTTGTTTCTATAGTTGAGAATCATGTCCTTATTCTGTTGAATTTGTACCTTCTTACATCTTCTAATGCATTAGCTTGGGATGAATCTTTGATTGTTAAAATCCCATGGGGAAATTTGTTTACCTTTTCTAAACATGATTCTATCAGCCTTGAGGATGATGGTTTTACATTAGTCTATAAAAATAAGTGTATGAAATCGAACTCACCTATTAAGATCCAAACAGGCAATTGAATAAGAATGCATCCCATAATTTCCCCATCTAATAGATTTTAAATTTTTAATATCATTTATTAGAATGTTATAGGTATAGTACCATCCCTTGATTATCTCCAACATTAGATTAATTAATATCATACTCACATTTTTGTGGTTTTAGAACCCATGAACTCTCTCTATAAAATGATTAATTTCCATTTGAAACTTAAGTATTATAAATATTCCATTAACTTTAAAAAAAATTGGATTTTTAAGATAACAAAATTGAGGTTAAAGTTTTATTTTATGTTGATAAATTTCACTATATTTTGATTTATTTCCACTAGGTTAATTTTTCATTCATTTAGTTTGTGATCTATGATAAATCTAGAAGTGAATATTGATTTTTAGACCAATATTTCTATCTTGAGTTCCTAACCCTGTGAAAAATCACTTCTTGGTGGCGACTTTAATTATTTTTTCATAGAAAAATGGGTTTCTAAATCCCAAAATTACTTATCCATGGAATATTTTTCATGTTTTATTAGTAGTAATAGATTAATTAAACCTCTTAATTACATTTTTGACTTCACGTTATGGTTAATAAACCATTAATGGATTATTTTGGTGATGTAAATATTTTAAATCTTAATAGGGAATCCTTGAATCACTTTCTTCTTCTGTTGAGATGTTTCCCTATTATACCCTTTATTCGTAAACTACTCTATTTCAAAATAATGTGGATTTATCATCCCTTTTTAGAAAATATTGAATTATTCTATTGGGTTCCCCCCTTGTACTTATGGAGTCATGAATGATTTATCTAACAAACTAACCTTGAATTTTTATCACCGAGATTGGAAACAATTTTTTTGGTAATATATTTGAGAAAATAAGAACCTTAAAATATATTGTTTCTATTTTTGAGTATGATTTTGACCTTGACTCCTCTAATGTAAAAAAATGTATTTTATAGCATAAATATAACATTTTATAACATGTATTAACATAAAAATAATTTTGTATAACACATTTATAATGTAAATATAATGTTACATAATTTATTTTATAATAAATATTTAACATTATATAATGTAAATATAATGTTATATAATTAATATATAATATAAATATGATGCATATATAATCTAAATATAAATTTACATAACATAAATATAATGAATATATAATGTTATATAATGTAAATATAAGGATATATAGCATAAATATAACTCATATATGATGTAAATATTGCATTACATAAAAAATATAACACATATATAATGTCAATATAAAGTACTATAATATAAATAAAATTCTATATAATTCCTATATAACCTAAATATAATGTAAATATAACACAAATAACATAAATATATCATAAATTGATACGAAAACATTAAGATCTCAAATAAAAATTGATTCCACAAGAAGTGTAAAAAAGAAAAAAATTCAAAGAATAAGAAGAAGATCAAGAACACAATGATTTAAGTTGTATTGGAATAATCCCTATATCCATGAAGAGGCAGAATCAAATTACCTATTTTATGGAGTAGAATATAGGGATAATATCAGAGTTAGAAAAACCCTAGATTGAAGATGAGCTCATAAAGAAATGTGGTTCTACAATAACATGTGTTGCTGTAGTGCCAATCTAAATAGTAATCCCATTGTGTTATAGTAACAATGGTAGTATGTATGTGGAGATATTGTAGCCTATTGGTGTCACCAGTCATATTTGCTACAATTACCATATTGAATTCCACATTACTATAGTAACCCATTGGTGTCAATGTTCAACTTTACTACATTGGTTAGAGTTGCATCCCAATGTGAAGTACATGTAATTAGTAATTTCTCCTAATATTAGTCCAAAAGGATCAGGCTCCACCATTATAATAACCTCCCACTTGGAGTTTGTGAAGTCCCCGACTCCAGAAACCCAGGATTCGGTTCTTTCTGAACATGATGTTTGTCTTGAAATAAAAACATGCATTAAAAAAACACACATCATGTCCCATACAGAGGATCGTGTGCGGTTTCGGTTCTGGGAAACCGGCTACTTCTGAAAAGATTCATCTTTTAAAATCTATTAACTGAAAATTTTAAATCAAAATGTAGGGTGACCATTGAAATACTCAGTAAGGGGTTTTTTAAAAATGGTGTAACTTTTTAAAAACATTTGTTTAAAATTATCCGTAGAACATTCTCTTAGGAAAAACCATAACACATAACATCAAAATACTCAATCAATGTTTTCAAGAAATATATGAAACACTTATGAAATTTCTCAAAGGAGTAATAATGGTCATCATAAACAAGTGTGACATGTGATTACTTAAGCATAAAATTAAACAGTTGAGAGTAATGCATAATCAGAGTTGTGCATAAAGGAAACAACTTAAACTTTCATATGTTGGTTACTATTTTACTAAGTGATGAACACAAATTATGCTCCCAACTTATACTAGTGAAATAAGAACTTTATGAAAACATAAAGGCAATGGTCGTGAAAGAATGGGAATATTATTTTGAAAAGAACTTGTAACATAAAATGAATTATGTTGCATCAACATTTAACTTAGAAAATTATTTCTGTATCACCAAGGTCCATTCCTAAGGTGTAATTTAAAAACATTACCAATGTCCATCCCCAAGGCATCATTAAACTGGTCATCTCTAGAGATTAAGTCTTTACCCAATGCATTGGAGCACTATCAGGGTGCACCCTTAAATTTTCCTTTATTATCATGTGAGCCACATCGTTCATTCTTTACTTAAATGGTTTGTATATTCATGATGTCGCATACCACCTTGAATAACTCATTCATTTTCATATTACCCAAGGTGTCCCATACCACTTTGTGTAATCTAATTTCGTAGTTCTTTATAGTGACATGTCAAAGGCATGCATTATGTACAATAATAACTAAAATAAATAATGAATCATTACACATTTTTCTAATACATGATACGACAGTTAACAATGCAAAATATGTCAATAACTAATCAAAGGCATACGTAGTTTAGTAAACATTATTTGCACACAAGTTAATTATTAAATCATATAAAAGGATGATATAATAAATGATGAATCTTTTAAAAATTATTATTTCATAGAAATGAAATGCTTAAAAAAACACTTTCCATTTGTTATGGTGATAAACAGGTCATTAAACCATAGCTTGATTAATTAATAACATTCACCAAAGAAGGTTCTTTTCTTAATAAGATAATAATTGGACACAACATGATAACGCAATCCCAAAATTCCTAAATCCTATAACATATTTTAATCAATCCAAAATACACCCTTTATCATATCACACATCATGGGCGATGTCAGATAATCTTCTTTAATAAAACATGATTCGCATAAAATAAGAATTTACTTAAAGGTTGATACCCATCCTTTAAAATCATAAATTTGATTTGTATTGGTCTTCATGTATATGAGTACATATATATATATATATACAATGTTTACAAAGTGGGGGTTTTCATGGTAAAACAGTTTCAAACAACCCTCATTAATATGTAATGCCTAGTATAACATACTGGATCATTTTGGAAATCCAAAAATAACTTGAGTTTGGGTTATAAGTATATTTATATACATATAAAAAACTGTATATTTCTAATATTTATATATGTATAGGTTATATAAAGTAAAACCAAAAGAAAAATAATGAAAACATAACATACCCGAAGGTCTTGTATTTTAAAAGAGACATAGGTTGATCAAAATTTAAAAAAACGATGTAAAATTATATATATAAAAACTATATATACACGTTATACATACATATAGGTTTTAGGTTCTGTAAAACTGTATTGTTTAAAAAAACGGGGAGATCCTCCCATATGATCCTTACCAAAAACTTGATAGAAAAAACCCCTTGAAGACCATACAAACCAAGGGGTTCATACCAAGTTTATATGTATATATATAAACTTTATAAACCATGAATGAAAAATGAAAACTAAGTATGCATGCACCCTTACCTTGCTTGAGGGGGAAGTTCAGACTGGAGGTACGTTGCTGGCTTGCTGGGAGTCTGAGGGAGGGAAGGAGGAGGAGAAGCCTCCGGGCTTCATGAGGTAGGAGGGTTTATGTAGGGCTTTGGTGCAACATGGTGACTCGGCTAAAGGGTAGGTCGGAGTGGGGAAGACGAAGAAACAGTGGCCTAGGAGGGGGGTGTGTGGGGGTCAAGAGAAGCAGTGCAAAGGAAAAACCGAGGCATCCTCGGGTGCAGGCCTACTGGTGCAGGACCCCTATGTGAGGAAGAAGATGCTGGAGAGGTCAACGTGGGAGAGAAGCGGATGGTACAGATTAGGTCTAGGCATGATCGGACGGCTGGAGGGGCGCGAGAGATGGGTTGTGCGATTTTAAGGAACCAATGGCTGAGATTAGATCTCGCGAGAGATCAGACGGTCTCGGGAAAAACAAACGGGGTGATCATGTGCCTAAGGAATGGATGGACGAGATTGAAGCAGAAATCGATCAGACGGTTCTGATCACGCGGAATGCATCCCACATCGAAACAAACCACAAATGTGGTGTGGTTTATAATACAGAGTGAGCTGCCTTCGGAGCAATAACACCAACACACACACACTGGGGACTTATACATGGGCCACATGCGGGCCTTGGCCCAACCCTATGCAACGCGCGCTGCGGGCCTTATACACAGGCCCGCGTGCAACTGGATGAAGCTATGCTTGGCTCAGGATCCGATTGGCGGTACCTCGGGTCCTTAGGGGCTCGGTCTCGGCCTTGATGGCTTGTCCCCAAGGGATGCCCTCGGCTTGGCCGGGTCCCAACCTAAATTTTATAAAAAAAAATTATTTAGATATACCATAAAAATAGTATAAGTATACTTAGTTTCAAAATAGTGGGAAATATGAATACTGGTAAAAAATTGAATTTTTATACAATGAAATAAATAATTTTGAATTAAAATTTTCAAATCTAAAATCCCATTCTAGGCTATGTTGAATAATTTACATTTTCATATTACCCTTTTTAAAAGATATATATATATATATATTAACATACCAAACTGTTATAAATAACCCTAAAGAAAATCAAAAATCCAATTTATAATATACCATACTATTTGATTCATAAAATTCTTTTTAAAAGACCAATAGTTTTCCCCAATTTAAAATATATAGGTTTAGAGATCCCATAATATATATCTTTTCAATTATCACAGATACCCTTTAAAAATAACTTTCATAACATTTTAAATACTATGTTTTCAACCATATAGGTATCCATCAGGATTTTGTAAAAACAAGAATATTCTTTTTATTTTACAACTATGATTTTTTTGAAATAAAATCTTAGACAAATTATAGTATTTGAAATATCAAAAGATTATAAGAGAATTACAAAAACCAAGCTTTTATATAAAGATAAACTTTATCAATGGAAACCCAAATCTTTTTTTGAAAACCCCAATGGTTATATATATAACGTTCATAATTTCTTTAAAGTACCATTATAAAAATAGGAGTGTAGGGTTTTTCATAAAATCAAAACATGTAACCCTAGGTGGATGGATCTCCTCATACCATTGGTGCTGAGTACATGTGTCATGGATCTGGATATTATATTTTTCACACTGATGGTCCTAGAAGACGACAACTATCCGATTACTCGAGTTGTGATTCTTAGTAGTCTTATTATGGCCATTTTAAGTCTTGCACAGGGTGTTCTAGGTTAATCTTGGGTCTTTGTAGAAATGTAATAGTTCTCTTTATTCCACTTTTTTTCATCTATTTAGTTTCAATCCCTTTATTGGTACCAAAAACAAACCATGTAAAATAAGAAACATCACTATAATACATAACATTGTTCACTTAGACAAGTTCATAAATCCTGGGGTGTCACATTATCCCCCCCCCCTTCAGAAAATTGCCTCCTCACAATTTATTTCACAAAACCACAAAGGTTCTATGACGTTCCCACCATCTCCACCATCGTAGAGGATCAAAATGTGAATTTAGAAAAATCCCCATAGCGATGCTCAACTCCTCCAGTTCCCTAACCCAGATACACTTAGGTCAGGAGGGTTCGAACTCATATACTAGACATTCAGGCTTCCAGAGGGAGGCTCGAATAGTAAAAAGTTTAGAAATGTCCATGTGGACCAACGTACGAATAACTCACCGAATTATGTCTCGGTCGAGAATATCCAAGTCATAGATCTTGTCATACAGGCTAACACTAAGGAGTTGGTACATATATGTCGTATAAACGTTTCCTTCTAAAGCACCCTCTTGAAATCTTACCCTGGCCGTGTAGTTTCGACCTAGGGTGAAACACAGGAAGATCCCTTCGTGGTAACTTCCTCACCGTTCATGCCCGGCTAGCTGTGCTAAGCCTATGCGGTAGGAAATGGAGGCATTCCCCTGGAAGGTGCAGAGAATCTCTAGACTGTTTGTCACCTCAAACCATTTCTTGCACGTTTTTCGAAAATTTGCAAAGGGGTTATACTCATCCTCACAATTTTTGATTGCAATTATTTCCAGGATATTAGTGGGAAGAGATAACAGGTGGGTTTTCCCTTCCATATGAATGTTTAAGATAGGAGTTAAATCACATAAAAACCATTCAAAGGTATAAACAAATCTAAGATAGAAATGGAAAGTCAACAAATCAGTAAACAAAAGTTTATTATTACACATCAGTACTTGAGTTTTCCCCAATGATTTACCACAAAAACTCCACACAAAGAGGCAAAAACTCCCTATCTCTTCAAACAAAACACAGGCTGAGCATTTAGGGTTAAACTCATGGGGGCACCTGTAACGTCTCCTGAGTCTAGCATGAGGGGTATGAAGTTAGGAGGCGTCAGAATACACTTGTTCTCTACAAGACAGTTAGGTGGATTTATCTTCTAGCATTCTGAAGTTCAAAAACTCACCCCAAAAGCCGAAGTTCAAGATTTGACAGAGGAAGGCTGCTTGGAGGTCATCGGCAGCCGCAACCTCTTGAAAAGCATCAAGGGTCCTAAAACCAAAGTCCTCACCTGCTGTGAACACCCAGAAAAGTCCCTCCTGGTACCTTCCCCAACGCACATAAGAGGGAAACTGGGTCATCATCATAAGGAGGTAATCCAATCCTAACCCCTGGTGTAACTGAAGTACCTGTGGTGAGTTTGACACGTCGTAAAGGTGTTTTCATGTCATGCAGATATGGGCATAATTTAGAAAATCCTCACGGCTAGCTAAAGACACAAGGGTCTCTAGGGCTTCAGTGGGGAGAGACAAAAGATTAGTACCTTCGTTTTCCATCTGAAAATTAAGAAAAATCATCATTTTTTTATATTTAAGTATATATATATTATTATTATTATTATTATTATTATATATATATTTTTCTTTGTTTCAGTTCTAGTTTTCCAGAGTTATCCAAACTGAACCTCTGATACCATCTATGAAGTCCCCAACTCTAGAAACCCAGGAGTCGGTGCCTTCTGAACATGATGTGTGTCTTGAAATAAAAACATGCATTCAAAAAAAACACACATCATGTCCCATACAGAGGATCGTGTGTGGTTCTGGTTCTAGGAAACCAGTTACTTCTGAAACGATTAATCTTTTAAAAGCTGTTACCTAAAAATTTTAAATCAAAACGTAGGGTGAGAATTGAAATACTCAGTAAGGGGTTTTAAAAAAAACAGTGTAACTTTTTGAAAACATTCGTTTAAAATTATCCATAGAACATTCTCTTAGGAAAAACCGTAACACATAACATAAAAATGATCAATCAATATTTTCAAGAAATATATGAAAAACTTATGACATTTCTCAAAGGAGTAATAATGGTCATCATAAACAAGTACAAAATGTTATTACTTAAGTATAAAATTAAACAGTTAAGAGTAATGCATAATCAGAGTTACTCATAAAGGAAACAACTTAAATTTTCATATGTTGGTTACTATTTTACTAAGTGATGAACACAAATCATGCCCCCAAATTATACTAGTGAAATAAGAACTTTATGAAAACATAAAGGCAATGGTCGTGAAAGAATGGGCATATTATTTTGAAAAAAACTTGTAACATAACTTGAATTATGTGGCATCAACATTTAACTTAGAAAATTATTTCTGTATCACCAAGTTCCATCCCCAATGTTTCATTTCAAAACATTACCAAGGTCCATCCCCAAGGAATCATTAAACTGTTCATCTCTAGATATTAAGTCTTTACCCAATGTATTGGAGCGCTATCAGGTCACACCCTTTAATTTTCCTTTATTATCATGTGATCCACATCATTCATGATTTACTTAAACGGTTTTTATATTCATGATGTCCCATACCACCTTGAATAACTCATTCATTTTCATATTACCCAAGGTGTCCCATACCACTTTGGGTAATCTAATTTCTTAGTTCATTATCATGACATGTCAAAGGCATGCATTATGTACAATAATAACTAAAATAAATAATTAACCATTACACATTTTTCTAATACATGATATGACAGTTAACAATGAAAAATATTTCAATAACTAATCAAAGGCATACATATTTTAGTAAACATTCTTTGCACACAAGTTAATTATTAAAACATATAAAAGTATGATATAATAAATGATAAATCTTTTAAAAATTATTATTTTGTAGAAATTAAATGCTTAAAGAAAACACTTTACATTTGTAATGCTCATAAACAGGTCATTAAACCATATCTTGATTAGATAATAACATTCACCAAAGCAGGTTCTCTGCATAATAAGATAATAAATGGACACAACATGATAACTCGATCCCAAAATTCCTAAATCCTCTAACATATTTTAATCATGCCAAAATACACCCTTTATCGTAACACACATCATGGGCGATGTCAAATAAGCTACTTTAATAAAACATGATTCGCATAAAATAAGAATTTACTTAAAGGTTGATACCCATCTTTTAAAATCATAAATTTGATTTGTATTGGTCTTCATGTATATGAGTACATAGATATATATACAAAGTTTTCAAAGAGGGGGTTTTAATGGTAAAATGGTTTCAAACAACCCTCATTAATTTGTAATGCGTAGTATAACATACTGGATCATTTTTGGAAATCTGAAAATAGCTTGATTTTGGGTTATAAATATATTTATATACATATAAAAAACTGTATATTTCGAATATTTATATATGTATATGTTTTATGAAGTAAAACAAAAATAAAAATAATCAAAACTTAACATACCCGAAGGTCCTATCTTTTAAAAGAGGCATAGGTTGATCAAAAGCTAAATAAAACGATGTAAAATTATATATATAAAAACTATATATACACATTATACATACATATTGGTTTTAGGTTCTGTAAAACTGTATTGTTTTAAAAAAAAAGGAGATCCTCCCATATGATCCCTACCAAAAACCTAATGGCAAAAACCCCTTGAAGACCATACAAACTGAGGGGTTCGTATCATGTTTATATGTACATATATAAACTGTATAAACCGTGGATGAAAAATGAAAACTAAGCATGAAAGAACCCTTACCTTGCATGATGAGTAATTTCAGACCGGAGGTACGTTGTTGGCTTGTTGGGAGTTCGAGGGAGGGAAGGAGGAGGAGAAGTCGTCGGGCTTCATGAGGTAGGAGGGTTTAAGTAGGGCTTTGGTGCAACATGGTGACTTGGCCAATGTTTAGACCAGTGTGGGGAAGATGAATAAATAGTGGCCTAGGAGGGGAGTGTATAGGGGCCAAGAGGAGCAGTTCAAAGGAGAATTTGAGGCGTCCTCGAGTGCAGGCTTACTGGTACGGGACCCCGACACGAGGAAGAAGACCCTGGAGAGTTTGACGCAGGAGGGAAGCGGATGGCCCAGATTAGGTCCAGGCATTATCAGATGACTGGAGGTGCATGGGAGATGGGTTGTATGATTTTAAAGAACCAATGTCCAAGATTAGATCTCGCGAGAGATCGGAGGGTTAAGGGAAAAACAAACGGGGCGATCACACGGCTAAGGAATGGATGAATGAGATTGAAGCAGAAATCGATCGGACGGTTATAATCGCGCGGAACGCATCCCACATCTAAACAAACCGCAGATGAGGCATCATTTATAATACAGAGCGTGCTACCTTCAGAGCAATAACACCAACACACACACACCAGGGCCTTATACATGGGCCTCATGCGGGCTTTGGCCCAACCCTATGAAACGCGTGTCGCGGGCCTTATACACGGGCCCGTGTGCGACTAGAAAAATGTCACATACAAGACTTATTTTAAAGTTAAATTTAATTTAATTTTCATTTATCCTTTGTTTTCTTGGGTTTCCCAAGCTTTTATGGTGGAATGGGTGAGTTTTCGTGAATTGGGCCAAACTATGAGCCCAATCCCAGATTTAAAAATAATTTTTTTTTCTTTTATAACTTTTTTATTTTTTAATATTTTTCACCCATTCCAATTCCAAAATGGTCTATCCTAACATATTAACACCACCATTATAGTTTGGATCCTTTATAAATCAATAAACAACGTTTATATGGGTTTTTATTTAAGGGATTGGGCCTACCCGAAAGCACAATTCTAGTTTTAAAAATAAAATTTGATTAATTAATTACATATTCATTTTTAAGGATTTTTCGGTGATTCTAAGCCTCAAACGCGCCCCATGAACCCAGTCACGCGCCCAAGCTCTCTCTACCCTCTTTAGATCTCTTCTTCATCATGATTGAATGCTGAACTTATTAGGGTTTCAAAAATCAGGCAGATTTGAAGAGGTAAAGTCATTCCTTCATATCTCCTTCAATATTTACTCTTTTTCCCCCATTTTAGTCCTCACATGACCTCCTCCTCATCATTCGATGCTAACTATCAGGTTTTTTTGCTTTGAGTTTCATGATTTGGTTAATTCGGGGTAATTTCTTCAAGAGTTTTCAAGGTGAGTGTTCCTCCCTTCCACTTCTTCCATTTCCTTAGGGTTTCATCCCTCTTTCTTAATGTTCCAAAGTGTCCTGAACCTAGGGTTCGTACCTAGGGTTTAACCATGGGTCTTTTTGGTGACAATTTGTGGTCTAGGGCTATATTTATCATCCTTTTGGTGCCGGGGTGGTGCGGTTGATGTTTCGCACCATGTTTTGAGGGATTCGACAATTTCGGTAGGTGATTCTGTGGGTAACAGTTTAATGATGAGTTAGTTTTCTTGATTAAATAATTTTACATGTTCGTTATGTGTTGTGCATTATGCGAAAACCATTTTTAGTAGCAATAGTAAATCATTTGGTATTAAAGTTACATTTTTGTTTGAAGTGTGTATTTTTCAAATGTATTTCATGTGTTATCTCTTGTAGTAGTTTTCTAAAACCTGTAAGTGATTTATTAGTTGTTGAAAGGAGATGCCAATTATGGTTGGGTAATGATATAGTTCCATGTGGGCCTAAAAAGGGGGTGTATTTGAATGGTTTTATGTGTATAACATTGTTATACTCCTTGAAAGTGTTTTATGTATTTGTGTGTTCTCATGGGTATCTTTTGTGATATTATTCAAGGTGATTATATAAAATTTGAAAGTGGAGTATTACATGTTGATTGGGTTGCCAATTCTATTTTGGTTGGGTCTTGGTGTGGTTTTGGCTTAAAAAATAGGTTTTTGAAATGGGTTTTATGTGCAAAGTTTGGGTATACTCTTTATAATTGTTTTATGAAAGTTTTGAATGGTTTATTGGGTTGTGTAAAGGTGAAACTATATCAGCAAACTGTTTTGGTAGGAGTATATTTTTAAAAGTTCATTTCATTTGTGAAATGGCTGTTATGTGATATGTATCATCTTGGAAATATTTTATTAAATTGTTCGAAGGAGATATTGAGAAGTGAAAGTGATGTGAAAGTGATGTAGAGTGTTTTGTGTGAGTGTGATGTAAATAATTGAATTTTTTATTATGAAAGAAGTGTTATTTTCCATGCGTGTGGGATGTTATATGATTTGAAATATCTTATAATTGTTTTATTAAATTGTTTAATGGTTTTGTGGAAGTGTTGAAGAAATGTGAAATGTGTTGTGGGCTATTTTGGTGTGATTTGGATTTCAAAATCATTTTGAATGAAAAATTGATTTTTTTGACTTGTGTGGTATACATATGGGTTTTTTGGTGAATGTTTGATGTGGAAATGATATTTTCATGTTCAATGTATATTTCTTGACTTGTTGAACTTATTTGAGCACAGGGGGAAAACCTGGGTATCTAGGTGGGTGGACGTGTACTAGTATGCTATTGAATCCGTGGGGTTTGGCCACAGTTTCACTTAGCAAGATTGACACTTACAACTCTAACTAAACTATGATGATGATGATTGGGGACCACTAGGTTATGGGTATGTTACCTACTAGTGGCTTGTGCACGAGAATGGATATTTGTGATGGTTACTCTCACCGAGATACGTGGTACCTGGGACCCACATCTAGCTACTACCTAGGGGTTATTTCCTATTACTTGTGCTCATTAGTTACTTTATACTTACCGTCAGCATACGGTACATTTGGATGGAAAATTCAGTAGCTTTGGTGTTTATTTTAATAGTGTTAACCAGTTAAAATAGCCCACATGAAAACTATTTTTATTCAAAGTCACATTTTTAGAAATTGTAACTAGCTTTTCATGTTTTTGAAAACTTGCATTATTTTCATCTTTAAATGTTTATCACATAGAATCTATTAGTGGTGGTATCCTACTGTTCATTGGATCACACCCTACTTACACCCTTGGGTGTAAGTAGACTTGGTTATTTTTTTGTTGTCGCAGGTTGGGTACAGTTTTTAGTACCATTGGTTCGGGTTTCTAGTAGGTCCTTGGTGGTGAATTCTTGTGGGGATGGCTTTAGGGAGGTGCCTCTTGCCATGTGGAGGTTCTTGGGTTATCATTTCTTGTTTTTTTACCTTTGTAATGGTCTTCATAAATTGTGTAAATTTGTGTAATTCAGTTCTGAATTTTAGTAAAATATGTTTTTGTTTGAAAAATCCAGTTTTGGTTTCTTGGTTTCATTTGTTGTTTTATGTTTAGAAATTCAGGTAAATCATTACCAAACATCATTTTATGATACCTGGGATCTTGTTCCAGACCGTGGGGATTGGGAACACCCTTTGGGTCCTGACATGGACCGGTTCGGGTGCCGATTTTGAAGGCGACCAGATTCGGTTCGTGACAAAATGGTATCAGAGGAGGTTCAGGTTAACTCTTTGGGTCATGTTATTTAGGGAAGAGTCAGGATAGTCTGGAGTTAGGATTGTTGGGACATGTAATTCTAGTTATGGGTAGTGTTTCTGATCACCACACCTCATAATGGGATTCATGTTTCCCAGAGAAGTTGGGATTTATCTAAGTTCTTTGGTTTTCTTGGTTCGGTGATGATTAAGGGAAATGAAAAGAGAGCTGGGTTAATGGTCCTAGTGAGCTCGCAGGGCCTGGAAAGCCATGTGGAGCCAAGGATATTCCCTAGAACACTCTCTGTGATAGTGAAGTTATTGGAATGTGTCCGCCAACCATATTTCCAAGTCACTCACTGAAACTAGTTTCCTCTCGCATTGCTTTGTGCTTAGGTTTTGAAATCATGGCACTTTGGTTTTAAGAAGTGTAAAGTTTTTGTGAAATGATTTTCAAATAAAGTGGGAATGGATTTATTTATGAAATGGTGGAAGTGAATTTCTATAATTGTTTTGAAATGGAAAATGGTGTTCTTAAACATCTTTTGAAAGAAGGAACTATATTGAAGTTGGTTTTGAAAAGTGTTTCCAATAGAGTTTTCTAAACAATCAAAGGGTGTTTTAATGGGATGAGATGTTTTGAAATTGATGTGAATATCTTGAAAGTGAGTTATTTTCTAAATGGTTGTGTCTTTCTGAAAAGTTTTGTAAGATGTGAGTTGGGATTTTGATCTTGTGGTTAGCAGTTTTGAGAAAATGGATGTGTTGGTTGACTTTTTTGGTTTTGAAATGTGGAAAGAATGTTTTGTTTTAACCTTTGGTATTTCCATGGGAATCCACATGAATGGGATTATATAGGATGATGGATGATTTATGTCATGACTGGATGAGTGTCAGGATAGATTTGAGGAGGGTTCCTAGTGTGGCACAAAAACATGCATGTGTAAGGCCCATGGGATACCATTGGTGGATACGCTAACCGATGAACCGTTTGTTTTCAAGAAATATTTTTTAAATAAAAACATGATGTCTTGATGAATTATTTGTGATGGCTTATATTTTGTTTTTTTGGAAAATTTTGATGTTGTGAGAGGTTTTGAGTCTAAGAACCCCTCTTGTTTAAACTGTGTTTTGGGTTTATGTTTGGTTAGTAAGCTGGGTAGAAGGACCAGTTAGTAGTCTCCTCTAAGATATATTTCGGGACACCTTTATGGTGGTTCCCTTCATGTGTTTGGATCTTGTTTATGGATTGTTTTGACCAATGGACAAGATTGGTTGGGTCCTTCGGTTCTCTCATTGGATAAGGTACGCCCCCATTAAGAGTTAATGCATAACTGAACTACAATCCGGATTGTTTCGCCATTGGAAAATCTTCTAGTTCATCAATATAAGGAATGTTTTATCGATCTTTGTGGATTGAGTCTACACCCATTCCTTTCTTTTGTTTTTCGATCTTCTTGTAGTGGAAGAGTGCTCGTGGAAGGTTGAAAGAGACCTTAGTTTCTTAAGTTTCCTAATTCATCGAAGTTGGAAGTTGTCTAGGGTTGTTAGTGGGGATGAGTGTCTCGATGTCATCTAAGAGGGCCTTTGGGTTCTTCACAGTTTCATTTAAGCATGAGTTTATGTTAAACCACCAGTGTGGGAAATATGGTCACGATAGGATATTGTGGCCACTATCTAGAATTGTGTGTTGTTTGGGGATGTTGTATAATGCCCTCTCCATGAATTATTTATATCAGTCGCAATGGTCATGTTCGATGATGCCTTATGATGTCTTGTGATCAATTGACCGTAAAGGTGAAAGTTGGGAAATCATATGAGAGTCTCTGTTATGTTGGGAGAATGTCTCCCATGGAGAAAACTTAAAAAAATATTCCATTTTAGAGGAATTTCAGTATAGGTGTTCTTTACTTCTATTGTTTCTCACCCGAACAAACAAGGTGTGATGTGTGTGCATCTTATAATCCCTTGTTTCAGTGAAATATCGGGTTAGGGTAAAGTGAGTTTGGAATGTGTTGTGTCTTGGAAAACTTATCGGGGATTGCAGTGTAGTTGTTGGTGGCACCGAAAGAAGAAGTCTCATTCAGGGGGTTTGCAAAGCCTAACTGTGAGGCCGAAGATGCTTCAATCATTTCAGCTCCAGCCATAGGTCTCGGAGAGAAGTTGGCTCATAGTCAAGGGAAATCACAGGGTCATTTAAACATTTGTACAAATTCCTATCCTTAGTATGAAAGATAGGAAGAGTTTAAACCTATGGTCTCATTATCTTTCTTCTGTTGTTCATGTTCAGTGGAAATAGGTAAAGGGCCTTGCACCCATGTCATCACCCAATGTTATTCCACCCCCCTTTGGTTTCCATTTAGTCTTTGGACAAAGGTTTGAAGTTTGGCTAGACAGGTTGGGCACACGATTTGCACTTGGTTAGTAGTGACCATGCCTCAGAAAACCTTGTAGATAGAAGGATCCCCACTGTTAGTGCATGGTTTCCCAAACCCTGTAGACTAACCATGTGGTCGTCCCAACTCATTAAATTCTGGGGGCTTTCCGTACCATCCCATGCTGGTCGGTTAAGATGGTTGGTTCTTATGGTGGGGAGACACACTATGAGTCTTACATAAGTTCTTTTGTAAATTTCTGATGGAAGTATACCCTTTGTATTGGGGAGTCCATTCAGGCCTCCCCCTGTTAGTGTCCTGATTCTTTCTCGGGAAAAAAAATATAAGTTGTCTCTCATGGTGGGGAGGTCATTTTTGTTCCCCCGTACCAATAACTCAGACTTATCCATAGTCGTGGCTTGGCAGTAGGTAGTCTCATTCAGAGCTATCAAGCTACCTACATCTTCCTTTAGTAAACTTTGGTATTGGGGAGTACCCAATGGTCTAGTTAAAGTAAGGTAAGTGTATCCTTGTTCGATATTGTTGTTCGTTTGGGTGAATTGCTTGAGTCTTGTTCGGATAGTGTTTGAGGATTTTTCTTTTGGGATAAAGTATGAATGTGATTGATCATTTCAAGATAATTGGTGTATGTTTTGGTTGTGAGAGTAATCCTTAATTTATCACTGGAGGTGTTTTGGCCTTTGGGGGTGAAACTTGACAATGGAGTACCTCTTGGTTTCCTAGTTGGGTTTAGTTGTTGCTTTGGCCTTGATGTGAATTTCCGGTACGGAAAGTTTTCATGGTGGGGAGAATTGTCACATAAATGACTTATTATAAGTTAAATTTAATTTAATTTTCATTTATCCTTTGTTTTTTTTGGGTTTCTCAAGATTTTATGGTGGAATGGGTGAGTTTTCATGAATTGGGCCAAACTGTGAGCTCAATTCGAGATTAAAAAAAATTGTTTCTTTTATAACATTTTCATTTTTTAATATTTTTCACCCATTCCAATTTCTAAATGGTCTAACCTGATATATTAACACCACCATTATAGTTTTTAGCCTTTATAAATCCATAAACAAGGTTTATATGGGTTTTTATTTAAGGGATTAGGTCTGCCTGAAAACCCAATTCCAGTTTTAAAAATTAAATTTGATTAATTAATAACATATTCATTTTTAAGTCTTTTTTGGTGATTCCAATCCTCAAACGAGACCCTTGAACCCAGTTGCGCGCACAAGATCTCTCTACCATCTTTGGATCTCTTCTTCATTGCGATTGAATGATGAACTTATTAGGGATTCAAAAATCGGGCAGATTTGAAGAGGTAAATTCATTCCTTATCTCCTTCAATATTTACCCTTTTCCCCCCATTTTAGTCCCCACATGACCTCCTCCTCATCATTCGATCCTAACTATCAGGTTTTTCTACTTTGAGTTTCAGCATTTGGTTAATTCGGGGTAATTGCTTCAAGATTTTTCAAGGTGAGTGTTCCTCCCTTCCACTTCTTCCATTTCCTTAGGGTTTCATCCCTCTTTCTTGATGTTACAAAGTGTCCAAAACCTAGGTTTCGTACCTAGGGTTTAACCATGGGTCTTTTTGGTGAAAATTTGTGGTCTAGGGCTAGATTTATCCTCCTTTTGGTGCCTGTGTGGTGCGGTTGATGTTTTGCACCATGTTTTGAGGGATTCGACAATTTTGGTAGGTGATTTTGTGGGTAACCATTTAATGATGAGTTAGTTTGCTTGATTAAATAATTTTACATGTTCCTTATGTGTTGTTAATTATGAGAAAATCATTTTTGGTAGCAATAGTAAAGCATTAGGTATTAAATTTACATTTTTGGTTGAAGTGTGTATTTTTCAAATGTATTTCATGTGTTATCTCTTGTGGTAGTTTTTTAAAATGTGGAAGTGATTTATTAGTTTTTGAAAGGGGCTGACAATTATGGTTGGGTAATGATATAGTTCCATGTGGGACTAAAAAGGGGGTGTATTTGAATGGTTTTATGTGTATAACCTTGTTATACTCCTTGAAAGTGTTTTATGGATTTGTGTGTTCTCATGGGTATCTTTTGTAATATTATTCAAGGTGATTATATAACATTTGAAAGTGGATTATTACATGTTTATTGGGCTGAAAATTATGTTTTTCTAGGGTCTTGGTATGCTTTTGTCTTAAAAAGAGGTTTTTGAAATGGGTTTTATGTGCAAAGTTTGGGTATACTCTTTATAATTGTTTTATGAAAGTTTTGAATGGTTTATTGGGTTGTGTAATAGGTGAAACTATATCAGAAAACTGTTTTGGTAGGAGTATATTTTTATAAGTTTCATTTCATTTGTGAAAAGGATGTTATGTGATATGTATCATCTTGGAAATATTTTATTAATTTGTTTGAAGGAGATATTGAGGAGTGAAAGTGATGTGAAAGTGATGTGGAGTGTTTTGTGTGAGTGTGATTGAATTTTTGATTATGAAAGAAATGTTATTTTCCATGTGTGTGGGCTGTTATATGAGTTTAAATATCTTATAATTGTTTTATAAATTTGTTTAATGGTTTTTTGGAAGTGTTGATGAAATGTGAAATGTGTTGTGGGCTATTTTGGTGTGATTCGGATTTCAAAATCGTTTTGAATGAAAAATGGATTTTTGTGACTTTTGTGGTATACATATGGTCTTTTTGGTGAATTTATGATGTGGAAATGATATTTTCATGTTCAATGTATATTTCTTGACTTGTTTAACTTGTTTGATCACAAGGGGAAAACCTGGGTATCTAGGTGGGAGGACATGTACTAGTATGCTAGTGAATCTGTGGGGTTTGGCCTCAGTTTCACTTAGCAAGATTGATGCTTACAACTCTAACTAAACTATGATGACGATGATTGGGGACCACTAGGTTATGGGTATGTTCCCTACTAGTGGCTTGTGCATGAGAATGGATATTTTTGATGGTTACTCTCACCGAGATACGAGGTACCTGGGACCCACAACTAGCTAGTGCCTAGGGGTTATTTCCTATTGCTTGTGCTCATTAGTTACATTATACTTACCGTCGGCATACGGTACATTTGGCTGGGAAATTCATTATCTTTGGTGTTTATTTTAAATGTGTTAACCCGTTAAAATAGCCCACTTTAAAACTGTTTTTATTCAAAGTCGCATCTTTTAGAAATTATAACTAGCTTTTCATGTTTTTTAAAACTTGCATGATTTTCATCTTTAAATGTTTATCACATGGAATATCTTAGTGGTGGTATTCTACTAGGCATTGGCTCACACCCTACTTACACCCTTGGGTGTAATTATACTTGGTTATTTTTTTGTTGTCGTAGGTTGGGTACAGTTTTTAGTACCATTGGTTCAGGTTTCTAGCAGGTCCTTGGTGGTGAAGTCTTGTGGGGATGGCTTGAGGGAGGTGCCTCTTGCCATGTGGAGGTTCTTGGGCGATCTTTTCTTGTTTTTTTAACTTTGTAATGGTCTTCATACATTGTTTAAATTTGTGTAATTCAGTTCTTATTTTCATTAAAAGATGTTTTTGTTTGAAAAATCCATTTTTGGTTTCTTGGTTTCATTTGTTATTTTATGTTTACAAATTCAGGTAAATCATTCCCAAACTTCATTTTATGATACCTGGGCACTTGTTCCAGCCCATGGGGATCGGGAACTCCCTTTTGGTCTTGCCATGGACTGGTTCAGGTGCCAATTTTGAAGGCGACCAGATTTGGTTCGTGACAACAAAGCTATGCTCGGCTCAAGATCTGATTGGCGGTACCTCGGGTCCCTAGGGGCTCGGTCTCGGCCTTGAGGGATTGTCCCCAAGGGGTGACCTCGGCTTGGCTGGGTACCAACCTAAATTTTATAAAAAAATTATTTAGATATACCATATAAATAGTATAAGTATACTTAGTTTCAAAATAGTGGGAAATATGAACATTGGTAAAAATTGAATTTTTATACAATGAAATAAATAGTTTTAACTTAAAATTTTCAAATCTAAAATCCCATTCTAGGCTAGGTAGAATAATTTACATTTTCATATTACCCTTTTTAAAAGATATATATATATATTAACATACCAAACCATTATAAATAACACTAAAGAAAATCAAAAATCCAATTTATAATATACTCTACTATTTGATTCATAAAATTATTTTTAAAAGACTAATAGTTTTCTCCAATTTAGAATACATAGTTTTAGAGATCCCATAAGATATATCTTTTCAATTATCACGGATACCCTTTAAACATAACTTTCATAACATTTTAAATTACTAATTTTTCAACCATATAGGTATCCATTGGGATTTTGTAAAAACAAGAATATTCCTTTTATTTTACAACTATGATTTTTTTTGAAAAACATCTTATACATATTATAATATTTGAAATATCAAAACATTATAACGGAATTTCAAAAACCAATATTTTATATAAAGATAAACTTTATCAACGGAAACCCAAAGGTTATTTTGAAAACCCCAACGGTTATATATATAATGGTCATAATTTCATTAAAGGACCATTATATAAACTGGAGTGTAGGGTTTTTCATAAATTCAAAACACTTAACCCTAGGTGGATGGCTCTCCTCATACCATTGGTGCTGAGTACATGTGTCGTGGCTCTGGCTATTATATTTTTCACACTGATGGACCCAGAAGATGACAACTATCCGATTACTCGAGATGTGATTCTTAGTAGTCTTGTTGTGGTCATGTTAAGTCTTGCACATGGTGTTCTTGTTTAATCTTTGGTCTTTGTATCAATGTAATAGTTCTCTTTATTCCCCTTGTTTTTCATATATTTAGTTTCAATCCCTTTATTGGTACCAAAAAACAAACCATGTAAAACAATAAACATCACTATAAAACATAACATTTTTTACTTAGACCAGTTCATAAATCCTAGGGCATCATAGAGTCTAATCCAAAAATCTAACCTCCTTCAATGGTTCTGACTTAGACAACATACATAATTTGATATCCTCATTTTCTTCACCCATTAATGGGAACTTTACCATCATATATTCAATTTCAATAATATTATTCATGAAATAACAGTTTTTTTCTATTTTATTCTGCCATAAAATTATCTTATATTCTGCTCCTCATCCTCCATTATTAATGAAGACCAATAGGGGAACAACAATGCCTCAACTTCTCAATAAATATTGACTTTTTCAATAATTTTATTGAATTTTTTGTTCCACATATCATCACCAGTATCAAAAACCCATTTTGTATTACACTTATGATTAAATGGAAATATAATTGAATGTGATTAGTTTGGGAATTAAACACTAGGTTATTCATAAAATTATATCACTCTAACTAGCATAGATCAATACATTTTCCTCTTCGTTTCAATCTATCTCATCCAATACGTCCTTTAACCAAACCATCTCCTTCCCATATTCCATTACAGAAATTTTTTTCCATTGTATTAGATATCACCACCACCCTATATAATTGAGATATCCATCTTAATGGAGTTCCCCATAGGTAATCACATTTCCATTGGTACTCCGACTATCAACATCTTCTCCAAGTTCAACATCTATAAATCCCTACAATGAATTTCCTTTTCCAAAGCACAATGATAATTCATTTATTCCCTTTAAATAGCTTTGTATCCACTTCATAACTTTCCAATACTGATTTCTAGGGCTATCTGTGTACCTTCTAAAAAAATTCATCATATGAGAAATATTAGGTTGAGTAAAAACCATGAATACATCAATATCCCTACAACTGATTCATAAGGAACATTTTCCATGAACTTAACTGCTTCATCTATATTTGGTTCTTTATCATTTGATAGCTTAAAATGTATTTCCAAGGGGAAATAAATCATCTTTACTTCGATCATACAAAATCTTCTTAAAGACTTTACAATTTACCTAGCCTATGACAACATCAAGGTTCTAGCTATATGGTCTCACTTGATCTACATCCCCAAAATCTTTATAGCTTCCCCAAGTTCTTTTATCTCCAAATCCTCGCCCATCTTCCATTTCAGCCCATCAATATTCTATATACATTATTCTATAATAAGTATTTAATCTATATATAGAATAAATGTGATATATCCATAAAAATTACTTGAAGTGTCAATATTAATTCATTCCCTACCAATTGTATTCATTTTCACCCATGAATGCATCAAACGTTTTGTTCCACTGTTAGGCACACCAAGCATTCCTTTTCAAAATCAAAAAAAATACTTTAGATTTCTCTATATAAATGGATTTATACAAATCTATGTGAAGGAAATCAGTATTGACATCATGATTCTTAAGGTGTAAATTATTTTATGCAATAATATTGAGAACCACTCAGGTGGTAAGATTTACTACTAGTGAGAAAATTTTAGTAAAATTTACACCTTCCTTATGTAAAAAAACATTCACCACTATACTTTCCTTTTATCTCAACTTACCATCATGTTCTTCCATGACCTAATATGCCCATTTTTTTAAAATCCTTTATTTCCATATAGAAAAGGAATCATCTCCCAAGAATTTTTATTATGCAATGAAGAAATATCTTCCATCATAGCCATCTTCCACTTTCTCAACTCCTTTAATTATATTTCCTATTCAAAACATTTTGTGTCTCAACCTTTAGTCAATAATAAATAGAGTAAGGATGATGAATACATATTCATAGGTATTATCACCCTTTTTTATCTCCAAAACTCCACTTGATTGGTAAGCTCTACTAATTCTAGTGTCACATTGTCAGGTATACATTTAATATCCACTTTCTCCTAGCACCCTGATTCTTTATTCCCATTATCAGCTTAAAATATATGATATTTCATGTATATAGTATCTTCATTAACTATAATATTCTATATTATAAATTTAATTTTGTTCATATTATCCCAGAAGTGATATACAAACTCTTAATCGCCATATCCAATAGAGAAATATGATTTGATCTCAGTATCAAGATTATCCCTTTCATAAACATCTATATGTACATATTCCAAATAACCAAAGATTCTCAAATGAGAGATCCATATCTCCTCATGAAGATATTATCCCATTTTCACATATATACTCTAGTTAATGAGATAATATTCCATATTTACTACATCTTCCCATAAGGTCCTGGTTAACCTTGAGTGTAGTCACATACTCTTGGAATGTTTATTCAATGTCTTATTCATCCTATCATCCACATAGTTCTATTATGGTGTACCTAAAATTTTCTTCTCCCATTGAATTCCATTATTATAGTAGAATTCCTTGAACTCTATACTATTATACTCTTCTTCATTGTCAAAACTTATGCATTTCGTCTTTGATCTTGACTCATACTCTATGAAAATATTCCACTTTTTAAAAAAATGAAATACATCATATTTTTTAGATGTAAACCTATACCTTCTATGTTGACTCATCGATAAATGTATAGTAATATAGTGACCCTCCAAAGGAAATTACTTTTGTAAGACCCTAAACATCAGTGTGCACTAGGTCCAGCTTCCCAACCTTCAGTGTTATACCTCCTTTGGGAAAACATACCTTCTTCTAATATCCAAATATACAATCTTCATATACTTCAACTTCCATTTAATTCAGATCTGGTATGTAAGAACCCAGATCTTCATTTTTAGTTATGGATCTTGTTTTCAAGTATTTTTTAGGAAAATGGGAGAATATATAAATTTAAGGAGTACATGACGTGTACTTTGGAGTATGTGTTGTGTACCCGGTTTTAGCAGATAACCATGTACTGGTCGTGTAATGGTTGAGTACATTGTCATGTGAGGTGGCCTAGAGACCACCTAAATTGGGTCCCGGTAAATGTAAAGACCAGGAAATTTCAAGGAAATTTTTTTTCTAAAATACTTTGGAATTTTACGAGTATGTGGCTTTTGACGGCACCTGATTCCAATTCCCGATGTGCCTAGAATCAATTTCCGAAGTTTAGCTCACGTACGTTCAGTAAATGGAAGAGCGGGTTTTTCTATCTTTTGAACTGATGCACGGAATTGAAATCTGAGGGCACCGATGAACTCGTAGTGCCGGTTTTCACTTAACAGGACCTTCACCACAGTTTTGTTTTATGCGGGTCAAAAGTTAATAATTGGGGAATTAGCTTAAAATAAATAAAATTGGTGTGTACAATTTTATATATATCTGAGGTACTTATATCCTACAAAGGGGAGTTAAGGGTGGGACCCAAAACCACCTAACTACCCAAGTGTGGATATTTCAAAGGTGGGGCCCACACGACCCCCAAACTTTCATTTTCCCCAAACTCCTTAAATCCCCTTCATTTAATTGGCAACAGCCCTATAATTTCCAAACTCTCCACCTCCCTCAATCCATTAATTCTTGACAACTCCTTTAATTTATGAGGACCTTTCCTCCCCCTATCTCTCTCTTTAACTCTTTCCAACATACCTTAATTAATGAATGGAACATCTTCATTTAATTAATTAAGTGTTTGAATGTTTGAATTTTAAATGGCTTGTGTTAATAAAATAATGAGGTTATCTTATTATTTTATTTTGGGAGGGCTTTCGTTGTGTTAAGGAAAAGAGAGCTCTTGAGAGGATAGTTTTCTTCTTCGATGAAGAACGGTGACTTATTCGACAAAAAACACCAGTTCCATGAAGAATGACGATGCGCCAACCATTCTCTTCTCCAAGACAACTGAGGAGACACCACATCCTCCTCAGACACACTCCAACGTCGCCTACGAATCCTCCCTCCTTAACGTCGTCATCCACGATGCCTGACGTGTGACATCTATTATCGAGGAAGGGTGAATTTTTTCAATTTTATTTGAATAAAATGGTTCATTATTCTTCGTGAAAACTTTATCATCTTTGGCTGATGGTTACCGCCTAACGCAGAGGACGCGGGCCGAACAAACACGACCCGACAACCCTCTGTCATTTCTTGTCTTTTTTGGAATCGGGAATCAGTGACGATTGAAGGTGGTGACTGTGCGCCGACCACATATGGAAGAACCCCAGCTTGTAACCGCGGGCTACTCGACTGACGAAGAAGAACTGGGATGAAGGAAGGACCTGTGGCGCCCCACGGCGCCACGCTACGGGAACCGCGGCCCACATAGGGCAGGCCGCTTCGGTGGAAGAAACGGTTGGCCTGTCGGCCGGCCGGGCGGAGGCGAGTCGTGGAACCAGGAGGGTGTCGCGCTGGAGAACCAGCCGGCCTGTCGGCTAGCCGGGCGGAGCCGAACCGCGGCTCTAGGAGGACTCCACGCTGAAGAAACTCGCGGCCCGCCGACCGGGCCGCTTGCGCCAGAAGGCCGGCCAGCCTAGCTGGCTGATTAGGGAGGGCGGTGTTGTGTGGCACCATTGGTCCCCCCCCCACCCCCGGACCATGGGACCAGCTGGTCGAGCCAGCTGGGCCGCGCCCTGCCGGGCCACGCAGGTATGGGCCGAGCTGGGTCGGGCCGGGTCGCACCCCGCCGTGTCGGGCCGTGCCACTTCGGGTCGGGCTGCTCCACTTAGGGTCGGGCCGCGCAAATCTTCGGGCTGGTCTGACACCCCTACCAAGATGGACCCGCCAAAAACTGGGTGACCTGACCCATCGGCCCACTTGGCTTAACGGGTCGGGCCCTTATTCACTTAAAGGTGAATAATACGAAGACCACACGTCTGATCAACGCGCCGTCTATGGCACTGGGATCATTTTGATGAGGCGGTCCTTTTATGATACTCTAAGGGAGTTTTGGGCATCTTTGGAAATCATCTGGGTTTGGAATGGGTATATTTCCATCTGGGCCCCTGGAACGAAAAGGCTGATATCTCTTAGACCGGGCGTCCAATTGACATGTCGTCTATCACGTTGAGTTCCTTTTGACGAGACGGAACTTTGGGTTACATCAAATCTGGACTTCGTGACAGTTGATGTATCGACCCCCTTTAATCGAGGAGCGAACCCTCCCGGAATCGAGCACGTTGTATGCGGGAACCTTAGAGCTAGCTGCGACTACGAAGAAAACTGTGTTGGGATCCTCCGTGGGTTTGGCAACGATGATGACTGTACTTGGATCCTATGTGGGTTCGGTAGTGAGGACAACTGTACTTGGATCCTCCGTCGGTTCGGCAGCGATGAAGACTATACTTGGATCCTACGTGGGTTCGGAAGCGATGGTTACTGTACTTGGATCCTACATGGGTTCGGAAGCGACGACTTCTGTACTTCGATCATACGTGGGTTCGGTAGAGGAGATGATTCAGAGGCTACATCTAATCATTTCCACCCCACTTCGGGAGTAGTATACTTGTGTGAGATGAGTCTTAACTATTCAATCATTACCATTGGTGTGATTGAATTCTTTCCTATATGGACTGGGTTGTACATGGGCTCGAGAGTTGGAGCCAAACTAGAATTGATGACTTAGGTATATGTATGGAAATATACCTAAGAAGAGTCAGTTGATACTTCATGTTTGTATATTTCCTTTGTGGTTTATCCTTTGTGGATTCTGGGAGACCTTCGTGGGTCTTGGGGTCCCTACTGAGTATCGTATACTCACCCCTGAACAGACTATGCCTGCACTACGTTGTGTTGGATGTAGATGATAGACAACACTGATCGAGGTAGAGGCTTGTGGAGCTGGACGATACCTGGGGGTGGACCACTAGACGGGACATACACTGAGTGGACGGTCGGACCCGAAGAGCTGAGGAGACCATCTGTACCCACCCTTCAGGTGGGATATCCATAGGACTACTCGGTGGTTGTTGTTTTACTTTATTGTTGTTGTACTTTCATTCAGTTGTATTGTACTTTCAGTTGGGTTTGTATACTGGCCCATTTACTTTTCAACACCTACTTTTGTACTCAGTTTACTTATTTCTTACTTCAGTTTTGTACTATGTTGTGTTTGTTTACTTTTATCAAGGCAATTCCTTCCCTTTTATTGGGATTTATGCCTTTGGTTCTAGTCGCCATCCCCTGACCTATGGAAGGCGGGCTTGGGGTAGTCATGGCATGGGCCCTGAGGACGGGTCATGACAAATTGGTATCAGAGGAGTTGGTACTACCGCATAACAGAGGACTATGATAATTTCTTCTTTGTAAAGCAATAGTTTTAAGAGTATTGAGTGTGGTTTTCAGTCCAAGGAGTCCAGTGTTGGTGCGGCAGCCGACGTATCCAAACACCAGGACCCTAACTTCTGATTTCCGACTCAGTGTTCGAAAACACTGATTGAATGTGTGTTTCAACGTTTTCTTTGTGATTACTTTGTGTCAACTCACCAGGTATACTGTTTGACCGTGGCGCACCTGTTTCTTTTCAGGATGGCCCCACAAAGGCAGCTATCCAGGGTTCCTAGTTAGTGTTAGATGGTAGCCCATCGAGCGACGAGGCCTCGGTTTAGGGCCTCAATATAGCGGATCCCCCAGTGGTACCACTCCCCGCTGAGCCACCAATACTACCAGCCCCAGCAGTAGAGAGTGCATGCCACCTTAGTGCATGGAATGAGTTTTAGCGACAGTGGCCGCCCAAGTTCCGCAGAGAGATGGACCCTCAGGCAGTTGAGGATTGGATGGAGGCTATCGCCAGAGTCTTCATATTGGTAGGGACACCAGCGAACCTTATGGTGATCCTTGGCATGAGTCTCCTACACGAAGCAGCAGGTAGATGGTGGAGCCTGATGCTCTAGTTGCACGACGAGGCTTCTCTACTTTGGACAGTCTTCGATATCCTCTTCCACTCGGAGTTTTTTCTAGCCACCCTCCGTGCGGTGTGCATCCAAGAGTTACTACATCTGCGGTAGGGAAGCATGACAGTAGCCCAGTACTCGGTGAGATTTACCAACCTCTCACGCTACTCCACGAATATAGTACGGGACCCCTTCTTCCAGGCTCAAACCTTTGAGCAGGGACTGAGGCATGAGATTAGGGATTCGATGATCTCCCTCAGCATTACGATGCAAGTAGGAGTACTGGAGCGAGCCCTTCTTGTGGGGAGCTTTCTTACTAAGCTGATGCCATCAGCGAGACCCACTGTAGGGCGACACGTAGCAGAGTCTTCTGCATCCGGTAGTAGACAGATGTCGTAGAGGTCCAAGCGGACCAGGCCATCAGGTGGTCGACCTTTGGATAATGGTTCGGATGTGCGGGGCACACGAAGTAGAGCCAGCCATACGAGGGGCAGGCAGTGCTATGCATGCGGTGGGTAGAGCCACATGGCTCGTTACTGCCTGACCCACCATGCAGACAAGCATCATATGGTTAAGGGACCTCCTAGGCAGAGGCATAGGTTCAACCATGGTGGTCCGCAGGGATCAAGCGGACGAGGTAGAGGAGCTGGCCTAGAAGCGGGTGGTGGACAACGCTTCGAGGTTCTACCACCACCACCACCAGGAGGACCACCCCGACCACATGGAGCTGGCAGACAGGGGTAGGTTCAGCTCCAGGCAGTTGAGGCCTATGACCACAGTGCACCTGAGATGATTTGAGGTACTATCAGAATCTACTCGACCCTTGCTGTAGTTCTTATAGACACAGGAGTGAGTCATTATTTTATTACCGCTACCCTTGTTCGGAGCTCGGAGATTCCAACAGAGCTGTTGGCTTGATCCTTACGGCTAGAGACTCCTACGGGAGTAGACTTGACGATTACGCACGGGTGTCGACCGTGTGAGCTTACTCTAAGAGGCTAGAGCTTCGGCTGGGATCTTCTTGTACTGGTGTCAAGGCCTTATGAGGTCATCTTGGGTATGGACTGGTTGTCTACAGTTCATGCTCAGATTGACTTCATTAGGTGCAAAGTGCGGTGTGTCCGCAAAGATGGGAGCAGTTTCACCTTCACCGGTGAGAAGGGAGACTTTGCAATGCAGGATGGACTTACACAGAGGAGAGGGTAACCGATCACACATCACTTTTCTAGTCTCATCCTAGGAGTGGTTGATGTGTGAAGTCCGAGTTTTCCTGTTGTGGTGGATCAGTATGCTAACATTTTTCCTGACGATGTTGCAGGACTACCTCCTCGTAGAGAGGTAGACTTCTACATTGACCTGTACCTAGGGATAGCACCGATATCTACTCCAGAATATCAGATGGATCCTGCCGAGCTTTGTTAGCTGCGGGTACAGCTAGAGGAATTACAGGGAAAGGGATTCATCCAACCCAATGTTTCACCATGGGCTTCTCCAATTTTATTCACCAAGAAGGCAGATGGGAACTTATGACTATGTGTTGACTACCATCACCTAAATCAGGTGAACATAAAGAACAATTACCCACTTTCAAGGATTGACGACCTCTTTGATCAGGTTAAGGGAGCACGATGGTTCTCGAAGATAGACCTCAGGTCAGGCTATCATCAGCTCAGAGTTCGAGACGAGGATGTGCAGAAGACGACCTTAAGGTGTCTGTATGGCCACTACGAGCTCTTGGTTATTCCATTCAGCGTAACCAATGCACCAGAAGTGTTCAGGAGTCTCATGAACAATATCTTCCAGCCTTAACTCGATTTTTTTGTTGTAGTATTCAGCGACGATATACTGATTTACTCAACTATTGAGGAGGAGCACTCCTACCACTTACGAGTTGTACTGGACACACTCTGAGAGTACCAGTTTTATGGTAAGATCTCAAAGTGCCAGTTCTGGATTCAAGAGGTTCACATCTTAGGCCACATCATCTCGGAGGTGGGAGTTGTAGTGGATCCTGCGAAGTTCGAGGAAGTACTTGCTTGGGATCCACCCTGGAGCGTGACGGAGGTGTGGAGTTTCCTAGGTCTGGTTGGGTATTATCGGAGATTTGTGCCAGACTTCTCCAGAGTTGCATTTCCACTTTCATCTTTGATGAAGAAGGGGAAACCCTTCATGTGGTCAGATAGATGCCAGCAGAGCTTCCAAGAGCTAAGGCAGAGATTGACCAGTGCACCCATCTTGAGGCTACTGGAGGAGGGTGTTGGGTAAGTGGTTTACTATGACGCATCAGGGATAGGAAATGGGTGTGTCCTGATGCAGGAATGGGAAGTGATCACCTATGTTTCACGACAGTTGAGGCAACACGAGCAGAACTATGCTAACCATGACCTAGAGTTAGCAGTAGTGGTCTTCGCCCTGAATATGTGGCGGATCTATCTGATGGGAGAGTGATTTATAGTCTACTATGGCCACCAGAGTCTCATGTACATTTTCTCATAGAAGGACCTGAACCTGAGATAGTGGCGATGGCTCGAGTTCCTCTAGGACTATGACTTTGAGATAGTCTATACTCCCAGAAAGGGGAACGTAGTAGCTGATGCTCTTAGTCGGAGATTTGGAATTTAGCTACTTATAGAGGTGACATAGCAGTTATCCACTTTGCAGATATCCTTCGTTGATAGATATGGGGCATCTTTTCTATAGTCCCTCACAGTTACTCCTCCACTACTTCAGCGGGTCAGAGAGGCACAATGTGGGGAAGTTGACTATGAGATGCGACGTGCTCATATTTCCATAGGGCAGCCACCTGATGTATTTTCTGAAGGAAGAGAGCACATCATCCTCTTCAGGGGACATACCATAGTACTAGTTGCACTGCATGAGGAAGTGATAAGGGAGTTTCACACTTCCCCTCTAGTGGTACATCCTGGAGTGGTGAAGCTGTACCAAGACCTCAGATGACAGCATTGGTGGTCGGGTATGAAGAAGGTTGTAGCTGAGCTCGTTTCACTATGCCTCACTTTCCAGCAAGTGAAGGCAGAGCATCAGGTACCAGCAGGTTTGGTACAGCCCTTGGAGGTTCTGGAGTGGAAGTGAGATGTGATATCCATGGTTTTTTTTGATGGGGCTTCCACGTACATCCAGAGGACACAGCTCTATCTGGGTGATCGTTGACCGACTCACTAAGTCAGCCCACTTTCTTCCAATCAGAGATCAGGGATCAGTAGAGAGCTTGGGACGCCTCTATGTTCAGGAGATTGTACGGCTTCATGGTGTGCCATCGTATATCGTTTCCGATCAAGACGCTCTCTTTACTTCCTGGCTTTGGAAGAGGTTGTAGGAGGCATTTGGGATGTAGCTACGCCTGAGCACTGCATTTCATCCTCAGACGGATGGCTAGATAGAGAGGACCATTCAGGCACTTGATGATATGCTCCGTGCATGTGTCCTTGACTTTGGTCGTAGCTGGGAGGATCACCTACCCTTGGTGGAGTTTGCATACAACAATAGCTACCACTCTACCATCAAGATGGCACCATACGAGGCACTGTACGGCCGGACTTTCATATCACCTCTGTGCTGGACTGACCCTGGGGAGTCAACACTCGTAGGGCAAGAGATGGTGTAGGCTATGACGGAGAAGGTGCAGATCATCCAGTAGCAGATGCGGACTGTACAGAGCAAACAAAAGTCCTATGCTCATAGGAGATGGAGAACACTGGAGTTCGAGGACGATGACCATGTTTTCTTACGAGTCTCACCTCAACATTGATTACAGAGATTTGGCAGGGGCAGCAACTTATCTCCGTGCTTCATCGGACCATTCCAGGTCCTCAGCAGGGTAGGCGAGGTGGCTTACCGCCTGGCCCTTCCACCTCAGTTGCATCAGGTGCACAACGTCTTCCATGTATCTCAGCTGAGGAGATATGTGCACGACCTGACCCACATCATTGATCATGGGGAGATGGACATCGATGACGGGGCGACATTTGTGGAGGTCCCGTTGGAGATCGAGGATCGATAGGAGTGGGTCCTATGTGGATGGTCGATTCCTCTGGTGCACATTTTTTGGCAGCACAGGAACCTACAGGAGAGCACATGGGAGTGGGAGGCTTAGATGCATGCTCAGTACCCTCATTTGTTTCCCTAGTTTATTTTGTAGCTTTACGGGGACGTAAATCCCTGAGGTGGGAGTAATGTAAAGACCCAGAAATTTCAAGGAAAACTTTTTTTTAAATAAATTGGAATTTTATGAGTTTTTTGCTTCTGATGAAACATGATTCTAAGGCCCGATGTGCCCAAAATCAATTTCTGAAGTTTAGCTCAGGTACGTTCAGTAAACGAACGATCGGGTTTTTCTATCTTTTGAACCGGTGCTCAGAATCAAAATCTGAAGGCACCGATAAACTCGCAGCGCCGGTTTTCGCTTAAGGGGACCTTCACTGCAGTTGCGTTTTATGTGGGTTGAAATATAGTAATTGGAAAATTAGCTTAAAATTAATAAAATTGGTGTGTACAATTTTATTTATATCTGAGGTAGTTATATCCTACAAAGGAAATTTAAGGATGGGACCCAAAACCACCTATGTAATGTCCTGTAAATTTCAAGGAAAATTTTTTCTTAAATAATTTAGAATTTTACAAGTCTGTGGCTTCTGACGGCACTTGATTCTGAGGCCTGGTGTGTTGGGAATCAATTTTCTAAGTTTAGCTCAGGTACGTTCAGTAGACAAACGAGCGGGTATTTCTATCTTTTAAACCGATGCTCGTAATTGAAACCTGAGGGCACCAATGAACTCACTGCACTAGTAATTTCCTAGGGGGACCTTTACCGTAACTACTTCTACATGGGAGGGGAAATTAAATTTGTGGATTAAATGAGAAGTGAATAAAATTGTGGGACAATTTTATTTTTTTATCTAAGTGGTTATATCCTACATGGGGGAGTTGGTATGGGACCCACAAGCTTCTAACTACCCATGTAAGGATATTTGTGATGTGGGGACCACATGATCCCTAACCTTTCACATTCCCATAACTCTCATAAACTCCCCCTTTAAACTTGACAACTTCCCTAAATTAATGAGGACCCTTCCTCTCTCCCTCTCACTTAATTTAAACTTTCCAACCTAAAAATTAATTAATTAAATGAAACTCTTTCATTAATTAATCAAGTGTTTGAAATTTTATATTTTGAAATTCATGGAATGATCAATTAAAATAAGGGGGTGTCCTTATTTTATTTTTGGTTGGCTTGTTGTGTTGAGATTTTGGGGAGAGAGCTCTTGAGTTTCGAAGAACACTTCATCTCCTTTGTTGAAGAACGCCAACTCTCCAACGAAGAACATCGACTCGGAGACCCCAGATTCTCTATCCCCTTCTTCCTCTGTGACAAGGGAGAAGACATCGACGCCGGATCCCACCAACGACGTCTCGCCTTATAATCTTCTCTCCGTGACAAAAGGGGAGACGCTGATTCCTCCTCAGGCGTACTCTGTCGTCGCTTACGGAACCTCACCCCGTGATGTCGTCTTCCGCGATGCCTGATGTTTGATATATTTTGTTGAGGTAGGGTTGTGTTTTGATTGGATCAATGATTGAATCTTCTTTCCTTCTTGATTTGTTCTTTTTAACTGCCTGCTATCGAACTAATAATGAGAAACTGGGCCAAACTAACACGGTCTGAACCCTTCGCCAATTTTGTGATTGTTGGCGGTTCTTCGAGTTCTTCATGGGTGACGAACAACAGATCATTATGAGTTCATTAAGAGATGAAATGATCCCAAATTGAAGACTCGTTATCATGGAAACCTAGCGGAGGTGTTACTAAAATAGCGGGTGACGGTTCGGACCGGAACGGGATGGACTGTTCCCCGATTGTTCTTCAAGCGAGAATTCAAAACATGTTTTCGGAGCCGATCGGAAGCCCGAGAATTCCGGAATCGACTTCGGGACAACGGGGTGACCTATAGTCTAAAGTATCGTAATGAACGAACGATCAGAATAAAGAACTGACATCAAGGGAGGAGCGCTGGCCAGAGGCGTAGTTTCTGGAAAATTCCAGACTACCCGACGTGTACTCCTGGAGAACACACCGTGTAGTGAGGGCATTATGTGGCTAGGGTTTCGGACGTCAAATGACTAACACACGGCGTGTGACCTCTGTCACATGGCATGTACTCACCACATAGTAAGGAGGTGGCTACTACGCGAGACTCAGCATGTAACCTGGGAATACACAGACATGGTGTGGAGTACACGGGCATGTACTCTACCACACGGCCAGACATGGCCAATGGTGTGGGCTAACCCATGTAACAATTACACGGGTTGGAGAAAACGGGTTGAGGCCATGTACGGGCACATGGCCATCGTACACAGAGCTGACCGCAGAAGTTTGGACACGGTGTGTAACCATACCACACGTCGTGTACATAATTTTTACACGAACAGCCCTTTGACACGGCCTGTAGTACACGGACAGTACCTGGGACTGAAGACACGACGTGTAACCATAACAAACGTCATGTACTTACTTCTTACACGAACAGCCCTTCGACATGGGCCGTGGTACACGGGTAGTACCCGAGGTCTGAAGACAGGGCGTGTAACAATACCAACACGCCGTGTACTTTTTGGAAAATGGCTTGGTCAACTTGTACTCAGTTTCTTGGACACCTTTCTATGTTTTAGCCCCCTATGATGTGGTAGACCCTCAGGATACATCAACTCTCAATTTCATGATAGTTGATGTATCAACCCCCTTTACTCATGGAGCGGACCCTCCCAGAATTGAGCATGCTATGTGAGGGAACCCTAGAGCTGGATGCGACTGCGACGACGATGATGACTGTACTTGGATCCTACGTGGGTTCGGCAGTGAGGAAGACTGTACTTGGATCCTTCGCGGGTTCGGCAGCGATGACGACTGTACTTGGATCCTAAGTGGGTTCGGCAGCGATGGTTACTGTACTAGGATCCTTCATGGGTTCAGCAGTGACAACTTCTGTACTTGGATCCTACGTGGGTTCGGCAGAGGAGATGATTCAGAGGCTACATCTAATCATTTCCACCCCTCTTGGTGAGTAGTATACCTGTGTGAGCTGAGTCTTAACTTTCAATCATTATCATCAATGTGATTGACTTACTTTCCTGTGTGGTCTGGGTTGTGATTTCTTATGTGGACTGGTTTGTACTTGGGCTTGTGAGTTGGAGCCAAACTAGAATTGATGACTTAGGCATATGTATGGGCATATACCTAAGTATATTTGGTTGATACTTTGTGTTTGTATCTTTCCTTTGTGGTTTATCCTTTGTGGATTCTGGGAGACCTTAGGGGGTCTCGGGGTCCCTACTGAGTATCATATACTCACCCCTGCACGGGTTATTCCTGCACTATGTTGTGTTGGATACAGACAACAGACATCACTGATTGAGGTGGAGTCTTGTGGAGAGGGATGGTACTTGAAGGTGGATCACTTAGCGGGACGTACACGGAGCGGATGACCAGGCCCGACGAGCTGATGAGACCATTTGTACCCACCCTTCAGGTGGGATATCTGGAGGATGACTCAGTGTTTGCTGGTTTTCTTTACTACATCTGTTATTTCTTTACTGTTGTATTGTACTTTTAGTTGGGTTTGTATTCTGGCCCATTTCATTTTCAGCACTTACTTTTGTACTCAGTTTACTTAGTGTTTACTTCATCTTGCATACTCTGTTGTGTTTGTTTACTTATATAAATTCAATGCCTTCCCTTTTATCAGGATTTATGCCTTTGGTTCTAGTCACTAGCCCTTGTCCTATGGAAGGCGGGCTTGGGGTAGTCACAGCACGGGCCCCGAGGACGGGTCATGAAAAATTCGTATCAGAGGAGTCAGTTCTATTGCATAACTTAGGACTCTGATCTATCTTACTATGAAGAAATAGTGTTAAGAGTATTGAGTGTGGTTTTCAGTCCAGGGAGTCCAGTGTTGGTGCGGTGGACGACGTATCCATACACCAGGACCTTGACCTCTGAATTCTGACTCAGTGCACAAAAACACTGATTGTGTGTGTGTTTCAAGATCCTCCTTTATGGTCTCTTTGAGTCAGCTCACCAGGTATACTATTTGACCATGGATCATTTGTTCCTTATCAGGATGTCACTGCTAAGACAGCCATCTAGGGTTCTTGAGAGAGAGTACATGATGTCGGACCACCAAGAAACAAGGCTCCGGTGCAGGGCCCTCTTACTATATTGGCACCTTCAGGGGGTGTACCTGTCGCACCACCACCCGTTGGGCAGTAGATGCCACCATCTGTACTAGAAAATGGTGCACACTGATAGAATGTGTTTCATGAGATCCAACAGTAGAGGCCTCCGAGGTTACGAGGTGAGACAGATTCCCAGGCAAAAGAGGACTAGTTGGAGGTAATTGCTAGAGTTTTCCGCCAAGTTGAAACACCAGTAGAGTGGATGGTGGACTTACCTACTATTGTTTTCTAGTGAGTGACCATGAGGTTGGTCCGCATAGTGATGAGGCTTTGGTACGTGGACTGATGCCTGAGATAGTACCTTTGGGTAGTGTTCCTACTATACCACTACCTGTTGGTCAGTAGTTACAACCAGCGGTACCGATAGATGACACATGTAGGCTTAGTGCCTTACACGTGTTTCAACATCTGATACCTCTCAAGTTCCAAGGCGAGCCCGACCCACAGGCGGCTGAAGACTAGCTTGAGGAGGTGGCTGAGAGTTTTCTAGAGCTTATACAACTTCGGCATAACGATGTGTCGATAGCTGAGTATTCATCAAGGAAAACCGAACATTCCTGGTACTCGATGAATATGATTCGATCAGTGCTTTAGAGATCATACCTCTGAGAGAGGTGTGATTTAGGATATCTGAGCCAACACTTTTTCCTCTATGCATTTCTACTTATATTAGAGTGCTAGAGAGAACCTTTGTCGTTGAATGTTCTTTGGCTGAACGGATACAGCCAGTGAATGTTAGCAGTGGGAAGCTCTGAATTGGCATCAGTCTCAGAGATTTGGGCATGTGAAATGTTTCTAGAAGAGGAAGTGTTAAGGATAGATGAATCTACAGGGCAGTAAATGTGGAAGAAGAGCTAAGAGAGCAGCATGAAGCGGTGAACATTTTGATATGATACAACCACCCGCCATTGTACTCCCCGCTAGGCTCAAGGAGATGGAGGGAAGGGGAAGAGAATAGCTGCATGCGGTCAACGAGTGTGACCCAAGGGCTCTAAGAATGATTTGAGGTATGGTATGTGTCTACTACTAGATTCCGTACTAATAGACATAGATACCAATCATTCCTACCTTCCACGGATCTTGTTCCAGACCTAGAGTTTCTGATTAAACCATTGACTTAACCCTCATGTCTGGAGATACCTTTGAGAGGAGACAAAATAATCACACTTACGTTGATGGTGTGATCAAACCCTTGAGGTGAGAGTTTTGGTTGGAACCTCTTAGTGGCAGTGTCGAGGCCTTACGATTTTAGTTTGGGTATGGACTAGGCAACCAATGTTCATACATAGATTGACGGTATTAAGCAAAATGGTTGTGGTTTATCTACAATGTTGGGATGGGGTTTTCCTTGGTTGGTGAAAAGGAAAACCCAGACAGCACGGTATGGAATCATGCATAAGAGGGTGTAGTCAATAACTCAGGAGTCAGCCAGACTTACCTTTGTGCCAGACTTCTCCAGAGTTACAGCACCGCTTTTAGCTTTGATGAAGAATGGAAAACACTTCGTATGGTCAAATAGATGCTAGCAGAGATTTCAGAAGCTGGGGATGAGGATGACTAGTGCGCTTATCTTGAGGCTACCAGAGGAGGGTGTTGGATAAATAGTTTACTGCGATGCATCAGGGATCGTACTCGGGTGTGTCCTAATGCCGGAGTGAGCGGTTATCGCTTACGGTTCACGTCATTTGAGGCAGCACGAGCAGAAATACACTACCCATGACCTGGAGTTAGCAGCACTGGTCTTCACCTTGAAGATGTGGTGACACTATCTGATGGGAGGGTGCTTTACAGTCTACTCTGACCACCAGAATCTTAGGCACATCTTCTCCCAGAAGGACCTGAACCTGAGACAGTGGCGAACGCTCGAGTTCCTCTAGGACTATGACATTGAGATATTCTATACTCCAGGGAAGGGGAATGTAGTAGATGATGCTCTCAGGAGGAGATCAGGCATTCAGCTACTTAGAGAGGCGACCGAGCAGCTAGATGCATTGTAGATATCCTTCATGGATAGAGATGAAGCAGCCTTTCTGTAGTCATTCACAGTCACTCCTCCACTACTTCAGTGGGTCAGAGAGGCATAGTGTGGGGATGTTGACTGTGAGACGTGACGTGCACAGATATCCATAGGACATGCACCTGATGGATTTTCTGTAGGAGGAGAGCATGTCATCCTCTTCAGGGGACGTACCATGGTACCAGTAGCACTGTAGGAGGAAGTGCTGAGGGAGTTTCATACTTCCCATCTTGAGGTACATCCAGGAGTGGCGAAGATGTACCAATATCTCATACGATAGAACTGGTGGTCAGGTATGAAGAAGGTTATGGCAAAGTTTTTTTCTCAATTCCTTGCCTGCCAGTAGGTGAAGGTGAAGCACTAGGTACCGGCAGGCTTGGTGCAGCCCTTAGAGGTCCCGGAGTGGAAGTGGGATGATATATCTATGGATTTCATGACGAGGCTCCCTCGTACTTCTAGAGGACATGACTCCATCTTGGTGATTGTCGACCAACTCACCAAGTCGGCCCACTTCCTACCTATCAGAGAGAAGGGCTTAGTGGAGAACTTGGAATGACTCTACGTTCAGGAGATCTTATGGCTTCATGGTGTTCCATCATCTATCATCTCCGATCAAGATGCTCGCTTTACTTCCCGGCTTTGTAAGGGGTTGTAGGTGGCTTTTGGTACGTAGCTACGCCTGAGCACTGCCTTTCATCCTCAAACAGATGGCCAGATGGAGAGGGCCTTTCAGACTCTCGAGGACATGCTCCGTGCATGTGTCCTTGACTTTGGTCCCAACTGGGAGGATCACCTACCCTTGGTGGAGTTTGCGTACAACAACAGCTACCACTCCACCATCGGGATGGCACCATATGAGGCATTGTACGAATGACCTTGCAGATCACCTCTATGCTGGACTGACCCTAGGGAGTCAGCACACGTTGGACCTGAGATGGTTCAGGCTATGATGGAGAAGGTGCAGATCATCCAGGAGCGGATGAGGACTGCACAGAGCAGACAGAAGTCCTATGCTGATAGGAGGTAGAGACCACTGGAGTTTGAGGATGGCGACCACATTTTCTTACTGGTCTCACCTTGACATGGATTACAGAGATTTGGCTAAGGTAGCAAGTTATCTTTATGCTTCATCGGACCATTCCAGGTCCTCAGTAGGGTAGGCGAGGTTGCCTACCACCTGGCCCTTCCACCATAGTTGCATCGGGTGCACGACGTCTTCCACATATCTCAGCTGAGGAGATACGTGCACGACCCAACGCATATCATCGACCACGGGGAGCTGGACATCGACAACAGGGCTACATTTATGGAGGTCTCGATGGAGATTGAGGATCAACAGAAGTGGGTCCTACATGGACAGTCGATTCCTCTGGTGCACATTCGTTGGCAGCATGGGAACCTCCAGGAGAGCACATTGGAGCAGAAGGCTCAGAAGTGTGCATAGTACCCTCATTTGTTTCCCTAGTTTATGATGTGGCTTTATGGGGACGTAAAGTCCTAAGGTGGGAGTAATGTAAAGACCCGTAAATTTCAAGGAATTTTTTTAAATACTTCTGCATTTTATGAGTCTGTGGCTTCTGACGACACTTGATTCTAAGGCCTGTTGTGCTCGGAATCAATTTTCGAAGTTTAGCTCAGGTACGTTCACTAAACAAACGAGCGGGTTTTTCTATTTTTTAACTGGTGCTCAGAATTGAAATCCGAGGGCACTGATGAACTCGAAGCGCTCATAATTTCTTAGGGGGACCTTTACCGTAATTGCGTATGCACGGGAGGGGAAGTTAAATTTTTGGATTAAATGATAAGTGAATAAAATTGTGGGACAATTTTATTTTTATATCTAAGTGGTTATATCCTACATGGGGGAGTTGGGATGGGACCCACAAGCTTCTAACTACACATGTAAGGATATTTTTGAGGTGGGTCCCACATGAGCTCCAACCTTTCACATTCCCATAACTCTCATAAACTCCCCCCCTTTAAACTTGACAACATCCCTAAATTAATGAGCACCCTTCCTCTCTCCCTCTCACTTCATTTAAACTTTCAATCCTAACATTTAATTAATTAAATGAAACTCTTTCATTAATTAATTAAGTGTTTGAAATTTGTATCTTGAAATGCATGGAATGATCAATTAAAATAAAGGGGTGTCCTTATTTAATTTTTGGTTGGCTTGTTGTGTTCAGATTTTGGGGATAGAGCTCTTGAGTTTTGAAGAATTCTTCATCTCCTTTGTTGAAGAATGCCAACTCTCTGACGAAGAACATCCACTCAGCGACCCCGGATTCTCTATCCCCTTCTTCCTCTATGATAAGGGAGGAGACAGCGATGTGGGATCTCTCCAACAATGTCTCACCTTATAATCTTCTCTCCATGACAAAAGGAGAGATGCCACTTCCTCCTCGGGCGCACTCCGTCGTCACTTACAGAACCTCACCCTACGATGTCGTCTTTCGCAATGCCCGACGTTCGATATCTTTTGTTGAGGTAGGGGTGTTTATATTGGATCAATGATTGAATCTTCTTTCCTTTTGGTTTTGTTCTTTTTAACCACCTACTACCTAACTAATGCGGAGAAACCGGGCCAAACTAACATGGTCTGAACCCTTCTCCAATTTTGTGATTGTTGGCGGTTCTTCGTGTTCTTCATGGGTGAAGAACAATGGATTGTTATGAGTTCGTTAAGTGATGAAATGATCCCAAATTTAAGACTCATCATCAAGTAAACCTAGCGGAGCTGTGAAGACAATAGCGGGTGACGGTTCGGATCAGAACGGATGGACCATTCCTCGACTGTTCTTTGAGCGAGAATTCAAAACATGTTTTAGGAGACAATCAGAATCCCAAGAATGCCGGAATCGAATTTGGGACAACGGGATGACCTAGAGTTTGAAGTTTCGTGATGAAAAAATGATCGGAATGAAGAACCAGCATCAAGGGAGGCATGCTGTCCAGAGGCGTCATTTATGTAAAATTCCAAACTACACGGCGTGTACTCCTGGAGAACACGCCCTATAGTGCGAGCATTATGCGGTTAGGGTTTTGGACTTCCGATGACTGACACACGGCGTGTGACCTCTGTCACACGGCGTGTACTCGCCACAGAGAAAGGAGGTGGCGGCTACGCGAGCCTCAGCGTGTAACCTGGGAATACACAGACGCGGTGTGGAGTACACAGGCATGTACACTACCACAAGACCAGACATGGCCAATGGTGCGGGCTAACCCATGTACCAATTACACAGGTTGAGGCTGTGTACGGGCACATGTCCAACGTACACGGAGCCGACCCCAGAAGTTTTGACATGGTGTGTAACCATACCACACGTCGTGTACATACTTTTTACACGAACAGCCCTTCGACATGGGTTGTGGTACATAGACAGTACCCAAGTACTGAAGACACGGTGTGTAACCATACCACACGTCGTGTACTTACTTCTTACATGAACAACCCTTCGACATGGGTCGTGGTACACGGGCAGTACCCGAGGTCTGAAGACATTAAATTTAACCATACCAACACACCGTGTACTTTTTGGAAAATGGCTTGGTCATCTTGTACTTAGTGTCTTGGACACGTTTGTATGGTTTATCCCCCTATGATGTAGTGGAACTTCGGGATACATCAACTCTAGACTTCGTGAAAGTTGATGTATTGACCCCCTTTACTCGTGGAGTGGACCCTCCCGGAATCGAGCATGCTGTGTGCGGGAACCCTAGAGATGGCTATGACTGCAATGACGATGACGAATGTACTTGGATCCTACATGGGTTCGACAGCAAGGATGACTGTACTTGGATCCTCCATGGGTTCGGTAGCGATGATGACTGTAATTGGATCCTACATGGGTTCGGCAGCACTGGTTACTGTACTAGGATCCTACGTGGGTTTGGCAATGATGACTTCTGTACTTGGATCCTATGTGGGTTCGGTAGAGGAGATGATTCAGAGGCTACATCTAATAATCTCCACCCCTCTTCGTGAGTTGTATACCTGTGTGAGCTGAGTCTTGACTATCAATCATTATCATTAATGTGATTGACTTACTTTTCTATGTGGTATGGGTTGTGATTTCCTGTGTGGACTGGGTTGTACTTGGGCTGGTGAGTTTGAGCCGAAATAGAATTGATGACTTAGGTATATGTATAGGCATATACCAAAGTAGAGTTGGTTGATACTTTGTGTTTGTATATTTTCTTTTTGGTTTATCCTTTGTGGATTCTGGGAGACCTTCGGGGGTCTCGGGGTCCCTATTGAGTATCGTATACTCACCCCTACACGGGCTATGCCCGCTCTACGTTTTGTTGGATGCAGATGAGAGACAGCACTGATCGAGTTGGAGTCTTGTGGAGCGGGACAGTACCTGGAGGTGGATCACTTGGTGTGACGTACACGGAGCAGACGGTTGGACCCGAGGAGCTGAGGAGACCATTTGTACCCACCCTACAAGTGGGATATCCGAAGGATGACTCAGTGGTTGTTGGTTTACTTTACTGCAGCTGTTCTTTCTTTACTGTTGTATTGTACTTTCAGTTGGGTTTGTATTCTGGCACATTTACTTTCCATCACATACTTTGGTACTCAGTTTACTTAGTGTTTACTTAAGCTTTCATACTTTTTTGTGTTTGTTTACTTATATAAAGGCAATGCCTTCCCTTTTATCGGTATTTATGCCTTTGGTGCTAGTCGCCAGCCCCTGGCCTATGGAAGGCGGGATTGAGGTAGTCACGGCACGGGCCCTGAGGACGGGTCGTGAAAACCTGACTACCCAAGTGTGGATGCTTGAGAGGTGGGGCTTACACGAGCCCCAACCTTTCATTTTCCCCTAAACTCCTTAAACCCCCTTCATTAAATTGGAAACACCCCTTTAATTTCCAAACTCTCCACCTCCCTCACTCCATTAATTCTTGAAAACTCCTTTAATTTATGAGGAAATTTCCTCTCTCTCTCCCTCTCTTTAACTCTTTCCAACATACCTTAATTAATGAATGGAACCTCTTCGTTTAATTAATTAAGTGTTGGAATGTTTGAATTTTAAATGGATTGTGTTAATAAAATAATGAGGGTAGCTTATTATTTCATTTTGGGAGGGCTTTCATTGTGTTAAGGAAGAGAGAGATCTTGAGAAGATAGTTTTCTTATCCGATAAAGAATGGTGACTTCTTCAACAAAGAACGTCAGTTCCACGAAGTACGACGATGTGCCAACCATTCTCTTATCCGCGACAAGTGAGGAGATACCGCTTCCTCCTTGGGTGCACTCTGACGTCGCCTACGAATCCTCTCTCTGTAATGCCGTCATCTGTGATGCCCGACATGCGACGTCTATTATCGAGGTAGGGTGAATTTTTTCAATTTTATTTGAATAAAATTTTCTGTTGTGCTTCATGATACCTTGCTCATCTTTGGTCGATGGTTACTGCCTAATGCGGAGGGTGTGGGCTGAACAAACACGGCCTGATGACCCTCCATCATTTCTCTTCTTGTTCGGAATCGGGAATCGGCGACGATTGAAGGCGGCGACCATGCGCTGGCCACGTGCGGAAGAATCTCGGCCCGCAACCGCGGGCTGTTTGACCAACGAAAAAGAACCTAGCCTAAGGAAGGAATTGTGGCACCACACGGCGCCGCGCTACGGGAACCGCAACCCACATAGGACGGGCCTCTTTGGCAGAAGAATCGGTCGGCCTGTCGGCCGGCCAGGGGATGGCGAGCCGCGGCGCTAGAAGGGTGTTGTGCTGGAGAACCGTTCGACCCGTCGGCCGGTCGGGTGGAGCTGAACTGCGGCGCCAGGAGGGCGCCGCGCTGAAGAAACCCGCGGCCCGCAGAGCGGGCCGCTTGCGCAAGAAGGCCAGCTGGCCTAGCCGGTCGGTTAGGTAGGGTGGTGCCGCTGGTTTGGGCAGCCAGCCCCCCCTGGACCGCTCGGCCTTCAGGCCGCACCCCGCCAGGCCGGGCCGCGCCGGGTTATGTCGTGCCGCGCCGGGCCGCGCCGCACCGGGCCGTGTCACTTCAGGCTGGGTCGCGCCACCTCAGGCCAGGCCACGCCCCTTCTAGCCAGGCCGCACCCTTTACTTCAGGTCGCGCAAATATTCGCGTGGGTCCGACACCCCTACCAGGACGGACCCACCCAAAACTGGGTGACCCGACCCATCAACCCACTGGGCTCAACGGGTCAGGCCTGTATTTACTTAAAGGAGAATAATTCAAAGATCATGTGTCTGATCGACGTGCCGTCAGTGGAACTAGGATTCTTTCGACGAGGCCGTCATTTTTCATTACTCTAAGTGAGTTTTGGACATCTTTGGAAATCGGCAGGGTTTAGAATGTGTATATTTCCAACCGGGCCCCTGGAATGAAAAAACCAATATCTCTCAGATCGGGCATCCGATTGACGCGCCTTCTGTCACATTGAGTTCCTTTTCACGAGATGGACTTGGGGTTACATCAACTATGGACTTCATGACAGTTGATGTATCGACCCCATTTACTCAATGAGCGGACCCTACAGGAATCGAGCACGCTGTGTGCGGGAACCTTAGAGCTGGCTGCGACTACGACGACTACTGTGCTGGGATCCTCCGTGGGTTCGACAACAGTGACGACTATACTTGGATCCTACGTGGGTTCGACAACGAGGACAACTGTACTTGGATACTCCATGGTTTCATCAGCGATGACGACTATACTTGGATTCTATTTGGGTTCAACAATGATGGTTACTGTACTTGGATCATATGTGGGTTCGGCAGCGATGAATTCTGTACTTGGATCCTATGTGATTTCATGAGAGGAGATGATTCAAAGGCTACATCTAATCATTTCCACCCCACTTCGTGTGTAGTATACCTGTGTGAGCTGAGTCTTGACTATTCAATCATTACCATTGGTGTGATTGACTTCTTTCCTATGTGGACTGGGTTGTACATGGGCTCGAGAGTTGGAGCTGAACTGGAATTGATTACTTAAGTATATGTATGGGAATATACCTAAGAATAGTTAGTTGATACTTCATGTTTGTATCTTTCCATTGTGGTTTATCCTTTTTGGATTCTGGGAGACCTTCAGGGGTCTCAGGGTCCCTACTGAGTATCGTATACTCACCCCTGCACAGACTATGCCCGCACTACATTGTGTTGAATACAGATGACGGACATCACTGATTAAGGTAGAGGCTTGTGGAGATGGACGGTACCTGGGGGTGGACCACTAGACAGGACGTACACTGAGCGGACGGCCGGACCCGAGGAGCTGAGGAGACCATCTATACCCACCCTTCTGGTGGGTTATCCGAATGAGGACTCAGTGGTTGTTGTTTTACATTACTGCTGTTGTACTTTCTTTCTGTTGTACTGTACTTTCAGTTGGGTTTGTATACTAGCCCATTTACTTTTCAGCACCTAATTTTATACTCAGTTTACTTAGTGCTTACTTCTGTTGTGTACTCTACTGTGATTGTTTACTTTTATAAAGGCAATTCATACCCTTTTATCGGGATTTACACCTTTGATGTTAGTCACCAGCCCCTGGCCTATGGAAGGCGGGCTTGGGGTAGTCACGGCACGGGCCCCGAGGACGGTTCATGACAGTAAAGGCCTATACACATCGAGTATCCTTAGGGAACATGTCGTGTATTTTTATTTTTAATTGTTATATCGGACCGAGGTCACATCTCATCGGCAAAACTGTTTTCTTTTGAACCCCTCTCATCCTGGAGTGATGGATATCGCCAATTCTTCTCTGAGCCCATGTTTGTTCATCCGTTCTCCAAATCAAACACCGTATATTGCATTGGAATCACATTAGTGAGTTATTCCTTCTTCTAGAGCCTCTCCTATTGATTTCTCATCATTTGTGAGCTATCCATGGTTGATTTTTTTTTTAAATTTTTGTTTATCTATAGAGTTCTAGGTTGATTCAGAGGCTAAGGTTCAACTATATTGATTTTAAAATGTATTGGTAGGTGGTTTGTTCCATTCAGTAGATTTTCAGTGAATTATATGTGAAAAAATTTTCCAATACCCTAGTTTAAGGTATTGCATGTTTGGGGAATTTAACTTTGTCAATGCATGACATGCCTTGTTTGCTTGATTATGGGTTTCTTATTGGAAATAGGGTTATTTACCTTTTTATGGATGTGTTTTCCCATGTTTGATTTTATATTTGGCATTGGGTATAGAATTTCATGTTAGGCTACTCTGTTTTCCATGCCTACTTCTGTTAGGATAGAGTGATATTATCTGACATTCTTGTGTTATGCTTTGTAGCCATTAATCCAAGTAGTATTTGTGATTTACTTTGGCATATGAATATCATTTGTGCATGATTTCTTTACACAGGGATGTGGGAACATGGTGTAGTGAGACCGTAGGGGTTATTGATGTTAAGGGCTTCCCCAAAGTGTCAATTGTACTTTTTATGTTGCGAGACTATAGGGGGGATTGGTGTTGACTTCTCCCTCAGAGTATATATGGTTATCGTTATGAGACCACAAGGGGAATTTATGTTGAGTGCTTTCTTAGAGAGTCTGTAGTTTATCTTTAAAATACTATAGGGGGAATTGACGGTGAGTGATTCCTCATAGAGTCTTATTTTTCATAAGACCAAAAGGTTTAGACTGTGTGAGCTATCCCATGGGGTCTTTGTATCTTTCTATTAAGTTAAACTAGAGGGGTTAAGATATGTGAACTTTCCCAGAAGGGTTTCTTGTATTTTTTTGGATGAATAATTGATAATTTAAATGAATGTAGTTGAAACTGTAGGACTGATTACTTTCGAGTACTTCCTTGTTTATTATGTCATTTTTCATATTGCCTGCTATATATATTCACTGACCATTTGGAAAAGATCTTTTGGTGGTTTTCTATTGGGATTCCTCTCACACCCTGTTTGGGTCATGATTTTGGGCCCAAAAAGATTATATTATTGTAGTTATAGATAATGGAAAGTGTCCTACTTCAAGTACTTGACTGTTGTGGAGCTGGGGAGCATGGGACAAAGCTATATCTTACAATGCAGTTGAAGTTTAATTTTTTTCTTTGTACCTTGGTTTTGGTACAGTATTCCAGCATTGTGACTTGTTTGGTCACTTTCCTAGATACTTGTGACATGCATCATTATTTACATATATATTTTGTAGTTGTTTATTTACTTTCAGTATTCCATTGTTTACTTATTTTATGGAATTACTATTTTGGATACTGTTATACATTTTCTTCCACTATGTACTCTGCCAATAAGGGCATAGTTTCCCCACTATCACACCCAAGTCTCTTGCTACTAGTAGGAAGCCTCTAGAATTTGGGGAAATACGCTTGAGGCCATGTGACCAACCAAGTACGGGGCACCTTTGGGAAGTACCCATAACTAGGACATTACAAAGTGGTATCAAAGGGATTCTTTTCTTCTTGACTTGCTCTTTGGAGCCTATAGACAGGGATAGGAAGGCATAGTTAGTTGGTAATAAGTTGTTCCTGGGAGTAACTAACCCATGTATAGGGAAAATCCAATATACCATGAATAGTGTAATTTTTTTGGTCTTTCAATTATTAAATTTGATTTCATTTCACCATTAGGTGATTCACATGTTTTGTGTTGTTATCATTGATATTATTTAGGTTCTATTTTTGTTGCACCCTAATGATATGAGGGTATGTCATCTCATGCATCATATAAGCACTTTATAGAGATCACATGTCATGTATTCTTTTCATGCCATTTAGGATGAATTATTGATTGCATGTTGTTGTGATATATGTTGTGCTAGATATGCATGTTGTTGTGATAGATGCCTTGATAGAATACCTGCTATTTGATAGGGTATTCCTAATTGTGTAAGTTTTCGTTTGAATGAGTTCCAAACTTTGGTCCCTGAGGTGTTATGGGCCCTCATGAATTGGAATTTGGTGTATCTTGTGTTTGACTAAACTATTATAATTTGTGATATACATGTATATAATTCCAATATTTGATTTATAGAGAGTATGGGCCTCCACATATCAGAATTTGGCACTTTACTGTTCATTTTAGTGTTTTTATGGGTTCTGAAGTAGTTTCTGAGGATTACTATCCCGAAATTTTTTGAATATATTGTGTGTATTGATGAATACATGCCATGTATCATTCTATTTGGGAAGGAAAAGTTTTTCTTAAGTACACTCCATGTACTATATGTACACGCCATGTAATCCTTAACTGTGTGACTGCCTGTGTGGGCAGGTACACGGGGTTGGGAAATCTTTGGTGGAACACGCCGTGTACCAGATGTACACGTCGGGTTATAGAGACCATGTGTCAATCCATGTGACTAATGACACGGATGTATGAAACTCAGGTAGTACACATCGTGTCCAGCTTGAACACGCTGTGTAGAGACGATTGTGTATCTGACCGTGTGACCAATGAAACGGGTTGGTAAATTCTTTATAGTAAACATCGTTTTTGGCATTAACACGCCATTTAGTATTGTTCTAAGAGAACCATGTGGTTTAGCTGTTTAGAGGAACTCGAGTAGGGGAAAATGATTCAAGTACACACCATGTCTCAAAGATAACACATCGTGTGTAAGGGTGTTACAAGACTAGGCTTGGCAGAAGTACACATGTAAAGGAAAAAAGGGAACATGCCATGTATCCATGTTTTGAAGAAATTGAATGTTTTCTTCATCATGTTCCTTTAGTTCACTTCTAAGTTTCTTTCCTTGATAATATTGAACTAAGGTGTGTACTTGACCTTGCAGATTCATGCCACCAAGACTTCCTTCAGTTGTATGCCAAATACAAGGAAACAATTAGACACAGGACATTGTTGATCAAGGACTACCAGAAGATCCTTTAATTGTGCATGTCTTATCCCCAATCATCATTCTGGATATAGGTGTTGATGAATAGATCCAAGAAGTCTTCATGAGATTTATGTAGAATTTTTAGGGAGCATGCCTCATGCCCCGTCTATGGAAGCATTGATGCGGGTTTTTCAGCAACAGAATCCTCCCACTTTATTAGGGGATAGGGGACCTCAGGCTATAGAGTCATGGTTTGAAGCCATGCAATCTATCTTCAAGAATTTGTAGTCACATCCAGAGAGGAGGGTGAAGCTCACTACGTATATGCTTCGGGATTCCACCAAGATATGGTGGGATGTGATATCATAGGCGGGATGCCAGTAATTTATGGCTTGGGATGAGTTCCATAATACCTTCTATGACTACTTCTACACAGAGACTTTGATAGTCAATCGATCTTGAGAGTTCATGAGTTTGGAGCAGGGTACTCTCTCGGTCATGGATTATTCTTCTGGCTTCATAGAGTTGCAGCGCTTCACACCCATTATAGGGGGCGATGAGTTATTTCTAACGAGGAATTTTGGGTATTGTCTAAGGCATGAAATCCAAAATCAGGTGAACATATTTATGTTAACAACCATATCTTCCATAGTCAACCAAGTGCTGATCACTGAAAAAAACCTGAGGGATTCTGGACCTGTGATCCAGGGAGGCTCGATAATCTGGAGTTGGTATTTCTCTAAATTATAGTAGGAATCACCGTAGGGAGTCTACACATGGAGATCTGAGTATGCGGTATGCACCTTCAGGTAGACAAGTGTCATGATACTAGTGTTAGAAGGGTGGGAATATGATGCCACATTGCCCAAGAAACCCAGTTGAGTGCTGATATTGCATTAATATGGGTCATCTTTAGCATTTCTATCAGTTTTTCTCACCAGCGGCTGGTGATAGAGGTTCTTCTATGACTCCTCATTCAGGAGCAGGACCACCAGTTTCTCATCAGTTTGGGAACTGGAGTTTTTCTGGCCATTTAGGTTGAGGTGTAGGTTGTGGTCATGGTATCCATTCGCTATCCTTTCAGCGACAACAGGGTGAATTAGATCAGGGTGGTCAGGCAGGGTCACATGGCCACATTACAGGTTAGACATTTTAAGTGGAGAAGAACCAGTAGGAGAAGGATCCCTGGCCCTTTATAGTTATAGGTACAATTTTGGTTGCCTCAGTTTTATCTTCTTCTCTTTTTGATATAGGGGAATCCTATAGTTTCATATCTTTTGCTATTGTGAAGATCCTTGGGCTCTTTATCTTTACTTTCGCTGATATCTTGACGTTAGACACTCCATAAGGAACTAGAATGTCTAGTGTATGTTAGTGAAAGGAGTACCCTCTTAAGGTTGGTGGGTGTCACTTCTTATGGGACCTATATGTCTTAGAGATGACAGGTTATAATGTCATTCTCCTAATGGACTTGTTGGTTCCCTACTAGGTTTTTGTTGACTTCTATCATTGTAGGGAGAGTTTCACATCACTATAGGGTGGTTTGTTTCTACATAAGGGAAAATGGGATGTCCAAAAAATCATAGTCAGACCCGAACATCATGGGCTTGGAGGAGTTACGTCCCAAATTTCTAGTCTGTATCTGGATGACCAAGAGACTTCACAGATGAACTTTCCTCCTGTGGTGGATTGTTTTAGGGATGTTTTTACAAAGTACTTTTAAGGTTTTCCTCTAGAGCAATAGGTAGACTTTCCTATTGGTCTTATCCTTGGAGCGACAGCAGTGTCCATTACTCATTATAGGATGGATACACCAGAGTTACAAGAGCTCAAGAAGTAGTTAGATGAGTTACAAACAAAGGATTTCATCCGACCCAGTACTTCTCCATGGGGTTCACCTATCTTGTTTGTGAATAAGGTGGATGGTACCCTCAGACTTTGTGTGGATTATCGAAATATGAACAAGTTGACATTCAGGAATGGATATCCCTTACTGAGGATTGATGATCTCTTTGACTAGCTTCGAGGAGGCTGGGTGTTCTCTAAGATTGACTTGAAATCCGGTTATCATCAGTTGTGTGTTAGACAATTATATATACCTCTTATAGTCTTTCAAAGCTGGTATGGTCTATACGAGTACATGGTTATGTCGTTTGGTCTCACGAACATGCTAGTAGGTTTTATGGTACTGATGAACTGATTTTTCTATCCTTACTTAGATTTTTTTGTTGTAGTTTTCATGGACAATATCTTGGTGTACTCTCACACTTGACACGACCATGATACCCATATTGATATCATTTTGTGTACATTAAGAGAGCATTATTCATATGCTAAGAACTCAAAATTCCACTTTTAGATGGACTAAATTCATTTATTAGGTCATGTTATCTCGGAGACAAGAGTATTAGTAAACCCAGAGAAAGTGAGAGCAGTGGTTTCATAGGATAATCCAAAGAATGTATTTGAGTTATGGAGATTTATAGGGCTGGATGGTTACTATAGGTGCTTTATACAGGACTTTTCACGGTTAGTTATAACACTGAAGGGCCTGAATAAGAAGGGTATGAAGTGCCTGTGAATAGATTCATGTGATTCATCCTTTTAGGAGATGAAGGGGAAGTTGACTTCAGCACCAATACAAGTTTTTCCAAATCCAAGTAGGAGTTACACAGTTTATTGTGATGCATCAGGTATCGGGCTGGGAGCAATGCTTATGTAAGGGGAAGGATTCGTTGCGTATGGGTCTTGATAGTTGAGGTCACATGAGAGGAATTACCCGACGCACAATCTAGAATTGATTGCAGCTGTTCATGATTTACATTGTTGGAGACATTATATTTTGGGAGAGAATTTTGTGGTTTTAACTGAACACAAAAGTATCAAGTATATCTTCACTCAATGTGATCTAAATTTGAGATAGCGAAGGTGGGTTGAGTACCTTCAGCCCTTTGACTTTGATCTTGCCTACAAGACTAGGAAAGGAAACATAGTGGCTGATACGTTGAGAAAGAGGACTCAGATATAGGAAGTTCAGGATCCCATCATTGAGTGAAAGCTTATGACTCTATTCTTTAAGATGCATTTGGAGGTGCATGATAGACAGGGACATATGTTTCTTTCTTCTATAACCATTACCTCTACTCTGCTTGAGTGAGTGCAAATAAGGTATCTATTAGATACTTAAGGCCTAGTCCAGTGGGAGAGTTTGTCAGGATAGAACCCTATTCCTGGATGGACCATAGGCGAGGATGATATCTTGTGATTTCATGGTCACGTATGGGTGTCAGCAGAGATACGTGAGGATATGATGTGGTATTTCCATTCTCCAGTTTAGGAAATTCATCCTGGTGTCTCCAAGACATATAGAGATATACACCATCAGTATTGGTGGCCAGTAATGAAGATAGATTTCACTGGTTTTGTCATGAGGTGTTCCACCTGTCAGCAGGTGAAGGTGGAGCATCAGCAACCAATAGGGATTTTGCAGTAGTTTCCCATTCTTGAGTGGAAGTGGAATGATGTCTCAATGGAATTTGTGATAGGCTTACCTAGTTCTCCTCGAGGGAATGATGCAGTTTGGGTTGTCATTGAAAAACTTATTAAGTTTTCACACTTCTTACCGATCGAGGAGACCTTCAGTGTTGATGAGCTGGGAAGGTTGTACATCTGAGAGATTATAAGCTTTCACAGAGTTTAGCACTCCATCATTTTATATATGGATGCATGTTTTACTTCTCGGGTTAAGTATGGACTATAAAGGGATTTGGGTACACAGTTACTTCTGAGTACAGCTTACCATCCCAAGATAGATGGCCAGTCCAGGAATATGATTCAGGTACTTGAGGACATGCTTCGAGCATGCATCCTAGGTTTTGGAGGTTCCTGGGAGAAGAACATACCTTTGGTGGAGTTTCCCAACAATAATAGTTTTCAATCAACTATTCAGATTTCACCATATGAGGCTTTGTACGGTAGGTCATGCCAATCACCCCTATGTTGGATGGAGGCAGGAGAGGTAGCTATGCTTGGACCTCATCTTGTCTAGGAGACCATGGAGTTGATGGAGTTGATTCAGAAGAGTATGTCTACTTCACAGTCATAGTAGAAGTCTTATGTAGACCGACGGCAATGACCTATGGAGTTTGAGGTCGGAGATTATATTTTTATACATTTCACACCAAGGTTGGGACACAATAGGATTAGGAGATAGGGAAAGCTTTTTCCGAGATAAGTCAGGCCATTTGAGGTTTTGGAGAGAGTCAGTTCGGTTGCCTATCGTTTTCAATTACCTCAGAGGTATCAGAATATGCACGATGTCTTTCATGTTTCTCATCTACAGCGTTACTTATCAGATCTGTCTCATGTTTTTCGACTCGATTAGGTTGAGTTAGAGGTGGAAGCATCTTTCGAGGAGCATCTTATCCAGATTTTTGATCACTGCATGAAGGTTCTCTTTGGTCAGTCTATTCCTCTGGTAGTGGTTCAATGGAAGCACAAGAGAGTATAGGACAAGAATTGAGAGAGGTCATGTACGATCATAGTGGCCAGAGTTGTTCGAAGATTCTTCTTCATTACCACCTTGCTAGGGAATTTTGGAGATGAATTTCTTTAAGGGGGAAGTTTGTAAGAACTCAAATCTTCATTTTCAGGTGTGGATCTTGTTTTTAGGTGTTTTTTTGGAAAAAGGGAGAATCTATAAATTTAAGGAGTACATGCAGTGTACTTTTAAGTATACGTTGTGTAACTAGTTGTCACGAGTAACTGTGTACTAGCCGTATAATGGCCGAGTACATGGTCGTGTGAGGTGACCTAGGGACTGCCTAAAGAGGGGCTCAGTAAAAGCCTATACAATCCATGTATCCTCAGGTAACACACCATGTATTTTTATTTTTAATTGTTATATTGGACTGGGGTCATGTCTCATCAGCAAAAATGTCTTCTTTCAAACCTGTCTCATCTAGAAGCGATGGATATCGTCGATTCTTCTCCGAGCCACTATTTGGTCATCCATTATCTGAATCAAACACTGTTGATTGTGTTGGAATCTCATTGGTGATTTCTTTCTTCTTCTATATCATTTTCTCTTGATTTTTACTCTTTTTCTATCTATCTATGGTTGAACATTTTTTACATTTTTGTAGATATATGACATTCTAAGTTGATTCAGAGGCTAAAGTTCAACTATATCTATTGTACAATGTTGGGGTAGGTGTTTTATGCATTTCTGTAAATTTTCTTTGAATTATATATGAAAAAGTTCCCAATAAGATAGTTTAGGTCATTGCGTGTTTGGGGAATTTAAACATGTTAATTCCTTCCATGATATGTTTTCTTGAGTATCGGTTTTTGATTGAAAATAGGGTCGTTTTCCTTTCTATGGATGTTTTTTCCCATGTTTGGTCTGATATTGGTCATTGGGTTTAGAATATCCTATTAGGATTCTCTATTTTCCATGCCTAGTGTTGTTAGGATGGAGTGATATTATCTGACATGCTTGTTTTATGCTTTGTAGCCATTTAGCCAAGTAGTATTTGTGATTTACTTTGGAAAATAAATATCATTTGTGCACAATTTCTTTAAATATGGATATGGGAACCTGGTGTAGTGAGACCATAGGAGGAATTGATGTTGAGAGATTCTCTAGAGTGCCTATTGTACTTTTCACGCTACAAAACCATAGGGGGGATTAAAGTTGAGTGCTCCCTCAAAGTGTCTATAGTTATCATTACAAGACCATGAGGGGAATTGATGTTGAGTGATTCCTTAGAGAGTATATAGTTTATTGTTAAAAGACTATAGGGGGAATTGATGGTGATTACTTCCTCAGAGAGTCTTAGTTTGAATGAATCCAAAGGGGTTAGACTGTGTGAGCTATCTTAGGAGATCGTTATATCTTTTTGTTAAGTTGAACCAGAGGGGTTAGGATGTGTGAACTTACCCATAGGGTTTTTGGTATTTTTTTGGGTGAATAATTAATAATGTAAATTAATGTAGTTTAAACTGTAGAACTATTTACTTTTGAGTACTTTCTTGTTTATTAATTCAGTTTTCATATTTCCTATTATATATATACTGATATTTAGGCACACATATTTGGGTAGTTGCCTACTGGGATTCATCCAACACCCTCTTTGGGTCATGATTTTGGTCCCAAACAGATTATATTATTTCAGGTATAGATAAAGTCAAGATGCCTTCTACTTCAGTTACTTGACTGTTGTGGAGCTGGGGAGCATGGGACCAGGATGAGGCTTGAGATGTTGTTAGAGTGTACTTGTTTTCTTTGTACCTTTGTTTAGTAATGTATTCCAATATTACGACTTGTTTGGCCGCTTTCCTAGATACTTGTAACATGAATAATTATTTACATATGTATATGATGTAGTTTTTTATTTACTTTCAGTCTTCAACTTTTTACTTATTGTATGGCATTACTATTTTTGCTACTATTATATATTTGTTTCCACTGTGTTTCTCTGACAATGAGGGAATAGTTTCCCCACTATCACACCCAAGATCCTCACTTCTAGTCAGCATCCTTTGGCATTCGTGGAAATGTTCTTGATGTCATGTGACCAACTGGTTACGGGGCACCTTTGGGTGGCACCTGGAATCGGGATGTTATATAGTAGTACTCTTTTTTATCAAACATATTCATCCCCTTCTCACTCGTATGGACTAGCCTATAATGCCAAAATTGTGAATTCCTGAAAAAATTGATTATTACAATCATATCCATGCAATTTTCTATCATATTGTATAAGGTTCCATTATTCACTTTATGAGCTATGACCATAGATCCCTTGGTAATTTTTCATGCACCATTACTGAATGTGGTAAAAAAAATCATACATCATCAAGCTACATAGTGGAAATAATATCCCTTATCAAACAATAAATATATCACACATTCTCTAGATTGATGAAACACCCACTATTGGTTTTGATCTATGCATCACCCTTTCTTATAATCTATAAGGGTTCATCATCAACTATATAAAACATAAAAATTTTAAAAAAAATGATTTTATAATAATCCCTTCTCCAATGTGGAAAATAATAGCACCCCTAAGTCTAGAATCCAAGCCTCAATAGAAATATCTACACTCATTAGCAATAAATCATCATGTCATTCAGCTATTGTGTTTCCTATGTTGGTTTTATAAGCCTTCTATTTTTATATACACTCTATATTTACATATCCATTCTTCCCAAAAATACAGTAGGTAGAACCAAGACCCTTTGTCTAGTCTCAACTATTTCTTTTTGTCTTTAATATTTCTATGTGATTATCTAGCTATCCATATTTTCCTCTTCCTTCCATGTGCAGAATAAAACCAATGAATTTATATAATTTTCTTCAAATATCCTCGTTGAGGATCAAATCTTGAACATCATTCACCTCCAAATTTGTATTCCCCAAATAGATTCTCAGGAATTTCATAGTATTTTCACAACTATTAGGTAAAAAAGATAGTAAAACCACTACACAAACCTCATCATCTAGCATAATTTAAATTGATGTCAACTAACATGTGATGGTGTTGAATTTTTTGATGTCTTCATAAAAAAACATCCCTTTAATCAACTTGATATTGAATAGAAATCACATCAGGTATTATTTTTTTGTAGTAGATGAATTTTCATACATATTCATAAGAGTCGTCATTAATCCAATCATTTTCTTATCCTCTCTAATGTTCAATGCTAAGTTTTTTCCAATATAATGTGTACAAATATAAGATCTTTTTGACCTAGTAACTCTTACTCATTCTTCTCGTTCAACACCTAGAATTTACAGTTATATATCTTTCTATTAAAGAAAATCCTTGATTTGCATCCTCGAGAAACTAAAATCAGATCTATTGAAGTGATTTAGCTTCACCTTTCCTTCTTCTATATCCATTATTAAATTAAAGAAATCAGACATTGATCTTTTGAACATAAGTTTTGATACCAGTTGATATCGGAATGATAGGCTCTCCAAAAAAATTATTCCAAAAGAAGATAAAAAGGAAGGAAAAAATAGCAAGAAAAATATCAAGAACGTAATAATTTATGTGGTTCAATATTTATAGAAATAGAGATATAAAATCAATTTCACTATTTAAAAGAGTATATTACATGCTAAATCTCAGATTTATAGAAACCCTATATCAAATACAACATCATAAAGTGATATGGTGTTATAGTAATTCACATTTCAATAGTTCCAATCAACCCATTAAGTCTAATGTACTATAATAACGGTTATAAAATCTATTTGGAGCTATGTCACCCTTCCAGTGTCACCATTCAACTCTGTTAAAATGAAATTTCAAAGTCCACAATTTTATGGTAACTCGCTGAGGTTAGTGGTCAGCTATGCTACCATCTATCCAATGGACCGAAGGCCTTCATTTTTTATTGATTTTTGATAATCCACCTTTCAAGGGGTGAGGTGGAACCCTTACAGGGCCCGTAGGCATAAGTATTACATGGCACATAGGCCTTAGAGGAATTAATTTCCCGTAGGCTTCAAACATTACATACAACCTAGACTAACTACTTGGAACTGCTCCTCCCCAAAATCTTCGTCGTGAAATTAGCTCTCCACCTTCGCATGGTTGTTTGGATAGGCTTTCTCAGGCATGCACAGGCTTGTCCCGATGGCAGGTGCCATACCTTCTCTTTATTTAAATCCATTTATCTTTTTCTATGGTGAATGCTCTTTTCCCATCCTCCTTCTGAAGCTTGTTCCTTGTAGCTTGTTTTGTTTGCATATGCACTTAAGGTAGCCTGAAGGCCTTAAGGTGGCCCGAAGGCCTTACTGACCCGAAGGCCTGGGTGGCCCGAAGGCCTTAAAGGACTCGGAGACCAAATCAGTGGCCCAAAGGCCCAAACTGGGGAATATTCTCAGATGCTACAGTGCCAAACAGTTCCTACTATAGTTCCCGCTATTGTACCTGCTACAGTAGTACACAGTTCATGCTATAGTACCTACTACAGTGCTGCTACAGTACCCCCCGAAAATTAACCTCCGCCTGGATTTGATCCCGAGTCTCCTTGATGCACTTAATAAGTCCTCACCAACTGGGCTAAGGCTCATGTGCTTGTTAGCTATGCTATAATGGTAATAATTGTAGTCTAGTGTGTGGTACAGGCCACTAATAATTTGTTCCAATATTTATCCAAGAGGACCAGAATCCACCAGTACAACATAAATATAATGTAAATATAATGTTATTAAAATAAATATATAATAAATAATATTTACCAATGCATATGTAATGTTAATTTAACATAAATAGTGTCATATTTCCTAGAAGAACAAAAAAAATCTTTTTTATCCAATATAAGAAATTTAGAAACCCTTCCCATGATCACCCATATATAAATAAATGAAAACATACAATATATAAATGAATAACTACTATAAATTACATACTATACATTGAATATTCCTTTGATATGTCTTGATCTTCATCTGGTGTGTTTTATGAAGATTACCAAAGTGGCGGACAAAGGCCTCCCACCTTCATAGGTATCTATGGGCTTACTAAATTGTTTCAATTTAAAAATGAGACTCCCCTTAACCCATAGTGTTTTAGAATATTTTTTTGATTATGAATAAGAATAAGATGTCTTTAGGTGATGATTAATTTATAAAGGGCTTCAAATAAGCACACTCACTTACATCCATCTAATGGTCATAGATTAATATAATTATGAGGATTACCCTCAGTGATATTTTATTTATTCATGTGTTATAATGTATGAATAAATGATATTACCATATCACACATAACCCATGAATCCAATTCATGAATAAAAAACCTATTTTATGTTTCATCTCATGAAATGGCTCTTTAATGATATCCTAAATGAGATAATGGTTTGGGTATATGATGCATACATGAAATCTAATTTCATGTATGCCTTAAGAGTGGAACTGGTATCATGAAAATCATATTTTCATGATTACTTATGATATTCTATAGAATATATATTATTTTATCATATAAAAATAGCCATTAGTATATACTAAATCCTTTAATATCCCACTTGCACTAAATTCTAAGAAACTTTGTTCTATATCAACTTATATTATCTCATATACAATAACATATGAAATCATACCCAAATTGTTTTTTATATATCTTCAAAAACTTTTTTGAAAATATATTATTAAATTCACCTTGTATCACATAATATCTAATTCATTGTGAATACCTATCCACAAAACCTTTGGATTATCTCTATCTGAATGAAAATAAACCCCCATTTAGTCAAACACAAAGTGTAACCCCATGGGTATTTGCATCATTGAAAAAAAATATGAATCTTTGGATCCATAAGTGTAAGAAAAGATCAAACTTTAGAAAATCATCAATGATACTCAATATATAAAGGGACCTGACATGTTCTTCATCAAACACATGTATCTTTATACCTATGTCCACCAGTAGCATTATACACTCATGCATTCTCATATTTTCCCTTTTCCTATGTCATCGAGTGATAATGGGACATAGAGTATGTCAATCCTATATATCCAACTAATTGTTTCTTGATTCTTAGAGTATAGGCTAACTTTGTCGATGAATACATCACATGACATTCACCTTTATGGATAATCACATCACATGACCCATATCTAGATAGATAATCACATCATATGTATTATCTAAGTGTGGTATCACACTCCACAATCTATCTTAGTTGATGTCCTCAATGTCATACTCAGTATATGAGATGATAAATCCCATATTAGTTAAGCTCCAATCAATGATATGATCATTAACATACCCAAACACCCTCATATTAGCTAAGTCTCTTTTTACTTATATGAGTAGGGTATCAAAGTATAAAGGTTCTTATGCTAGGTATCTCAACATATTTGGGTAGTGGGGAACAAAATATGATTAATGAACCCCTATTATACTATATAAATATATATGACACTACATTTGATATACTTCATAGGTAATCCAGTGCAAAAAACACATTTTTGTGCCTTGTGATCATATTCCATATCTTTATATGATAATCCTACTCATACTAACCTTAAAATTTATTCATAACCTATAATACTCAATAAAAATAATCAATTAAGGATAACTCAAAGTCATACTTTGAGAGTTCAATTATCATTAAACTTCATGAAATATATATATATATACATATATATATATATATAACCAATGGGAAATAGTGATAAAATATAGATTTCATTCTATATGATACATTTTATATTCTTAAACTCCTTTAATAATACTTAACAAACTTGACATAATAACTTGTGTATCATATCACATATTATAAACTGCTGGATCAAATTTATGTATATTTTACTTTTAGGGGATTTATTAACTCATTACATCATATGTAATTCCTTCCATATCTCTATGTGATAATCTGATAAAACTCACTTATTAAACATTGTTGTGAGAAACATATAAGTAATCTATCTTGAATAATGGTGGGACTTAGGAATCATAATCCTAACACTCAAAAAATTGAACATATTCAAACTCCTTAACTTCACACCATCAAATGTTATGATTTAAACTTTTTATTTCTACTTATAACGTTTTATATCTTCATCATCGTCATCCTTGGGACCTATTACATCAAAATATTTCTGTGAAACCTTTTCATAAATAATGTAACTATTTTAGTAATTATGTTACCTAAAAATCCAACTCTTTTAGGATAAAGTGATATCTACTTTGTCATGACAACTAAATGTAACTCATTAGTTTTATCTTTAATTTGATATCCCAACTCTTTTAAGATATCATGTATGATTCAAAAAAAATTACTGGAACAATTCTTCAGGAAATATTTATATTCACTTATTCATGATAACTAAATATAAGTCATTATATTAATATTTATCATCACACATCCTAAACTCTTTAGGATACGGAGTTACAAAAACTTTAATATTAGATAGATACAATCCTTTATTTGTTAAATTTGAACTCCTTTATGCCCAAACATACTCTCACTATCCTCTTAGACACTATATTCTTTTCATAATATCTTACTAAGACACAAAAACTATTTTCTAGGAAATAATATTTATTACCATTTAGTAGGAATATTTAATAAATAAATTATCATTCTATATCATGTTTGTTATTCTATGTGTTTGAAGCATTATTATTTTTAAAATAAGTATTTGTTAAAATATATCACTGATGGGTGGTGGGAATACATTCTCTTAAATTTCTATAAACATACGGATAAACACTATATCATGGATAAAATATTTTTATCCCTATCACTTTTTCAAAACATGTTATAGAATCTAAGTAATCATAAACCATGTGTATTAAATTAATAATATCATAACAATTCTTTTTTTAAAAATAAATTTTCTTATCGTAGAATATAAATGTGATGAAGATACACATCCTTTACTTAGATTCATTAAAGATTGATTTATTCCTTTACATTCAATTATTTGATGTAAAATTACAAGATCAATCAATTATTTTTATTTAATTTTTAACTCTTATATTTAAAATACTTTTATAGTGTAAATTTGGAATCATTTAACCTTTAAAATTGAATAATTAATTTCTTTTACATTGATTCCTACTAATTAAATTCCATGTAGTTTCACAAAATTCCTTCAGATATGATAGATAATCCCCTCATATAGAATTATTAATCCTCTTTCTTAACAACCCTATATTTCAATTACCAAAAATTTACTTGAAGTGACGTTAATGAATTCCATTGTAAATCCCTTAGGTTGTTTTGTATTTGTTAACAAGAGGTGTGGACTTGGACCTACGTGTTTTGTTGACAAAATGGGGAGATTATTGGATACCCCTAAAGTGAGTTTGAATTTTTGACTAGGTGGTTGAGGTGTTGTTTGGATTTTTTTTACAAAGATATGTGGACTTATAAGTGGTAAATTGATCTTAGAATAGATGAATAATGATTATATTTATGAAGATATCCATGATAAACCACTTAGAGTAGTTCCTAGGATGATTCATTAAGTCCATAAGACATGTTAAATAGATATGGAAGTAATTAAAATCAAATCTAGAAATCAAGATTTGGCTATGTATGGGATTTAACATACAGAAATCTAGAAAGGTATGAAAATATATCTACATGAGGGATATCACGTAAGTGAATCAACAATGTAATGTATTTTGAGTATTTGATCTACCATATATGGGTTTTCACATAATTAATTTCAGAACCCACTAGACACATATGTGAATTTAGGAAAACATATGGGAATTATATAATGACATAGGGGATTTCCTCTATGATTTTCTAAAGACATCAAACAACTATGAAATTTATTGAAATGATGAAATAACTATTCATGAATACTTCCAAAATCATGGATCATGAAATTGGAGTAATTATCAATGATGAGTTTGAAGAAGGAAGTTATAGGTTAGATATAGTGAATTAAATTAAATATATTCATGTTATAGTGGACTTTTGATCATGACAAATTAATGGTGTAGCCATGAAGTAGTTCATGCATGTGGATCCACTTAAGAAAATTATATTATATTAAGGTTTTATTTTTAAATGCTTCATTATTTATTAGGATCTTTGGAAATATAATATCTGGAGATTATCCATGATGTACACTAATAAAAATGAAAGTGGCATTGTGGAGGTTGTATTGGCCAAATGAATTGTGTTTATTTTATGCACACATTTTTTCTATCATGCGAGATATTGTAAAAGTTATGAAAAATAGGGGAGTGAACCTTAAGGTTGATATGTTAAGATCTGTTAGGGAAGTGATACATAAAAAGATTTTTTTTAAAAATGGTTATGTATTTCATACCCTGATTCAACCCCCCTCTCATGGTTTATCTCACTTTAATACCCTTTAGGGAAAAATAATTGGTATCAAAGAAATAAGTTTATTTTTATATATTTTTTCTTACTATGACTTGATTTTAAGTTGTTGAATAAATAGTGAATCCTTAGTGAAGGTACCCTTGTTTTAGAGAAATCATTTCAGGACTTGAAAATGGAGTCCATGTACTTCATGGAATATTTACCTAGAGTTCCAAAAGAGGTTGGGTAATATGGAATTGTTTTTTATCCAAAATGGATTTAACTTTGATACAAATCAAAGAAATATTGATATTGATGCCTCAATAAAAATGGAATTAAAGGATTCTGTTAAGGATTAATTTTATAAGGACATTTCTTGTTTTTTATTCTATAATGGTATGTGGATGTAGTTGGAAGATTCATTTCAAAAATAATAAATTTTATATAAAAAATTCCTTATTTATATGGAAAAGAAGAAAAAGAATACCAAAATAAGGATCTATCTAACTAAGGTGATGAATTATATTTCTATATTTGATTCTAATACTATTTTAGATAAAGAGTGCAGTGTTTCAGACTCTCTTAGAGCTGAAAAGGTTGTGTGAATCTTTTTAAGCGGTAACAATATCAAGTTTTTAGTTAAGGATGTGTTCATGAAATGCATAAAAGGAGATCATAACCTTACAAGAAAAGGTGGAATGATGGTAAGTCATTAATGAAGTTTATTTTGTGATAATAGAATATTTGGACTTGGAAAATAAGATAAAAAACATATAATAAGTTTCCTTGGATTTTATTATAAAGAAAAATGGAACAAATATAAAGGAGAAAAGCAACATGGTTGAAGATTTTTCTCAAGAGAACACAGTGAAAATGTCCATAGAGATGTAATTAATGGTAACTATAATTTCTATAAAAACATAACCTAAGTAAAGAAGAAAAAAGTTATGTATTATGCCTTAAGATTAAAAGATATGGTTTCCATGTTCAAAATGAAAGTTGAAAATATCAAGGAGTTAAAAATTAATCATAGTTTGATAAAGGTAAAGGAGAAGTTATAGTTTCCCTCTATGGAAGTTCCATAAAGTAAAGTATGAAGAAATATAGATCTGAAACCTAGATAAAAAGTGTAATTACATATCTAAAACCTAGAAATAAAATCAATCAATAATGTATGAATAAACTGATGTTTCATGGATTATTTGGAAGAAATTTGTTCCAGAAGAAAGTAGTTATTAATAGATACATATATGGAATATTTGGTCAGACCGTGGGAATACATATTAAAGCCCAAATACCCAAAAGTGTTAGTAGATCTACTAAAACAACTTTATATTTGAGTGGTGTTCTCCCAAGGAATTATTACTTTAGTATATGATTTATTTTCTCTAACTTGATACATTTGGAAATAAATTTCAACAGAAGATGAACCAAGGAAGACCTAAGGAATTATTTGTCTCCTGTTACATAAAAGGAAATAAATTTTCCATAAAAATCCTATTATGTTGGAAAATAGTTTTATGATTTTATAAAAAAGATATATATATAAAAATGGGGTGAATCCAGCACCTAAATTAGTGTACTAACATCAAACCTCTTGAAAAGAGAGAAAGAAAGTTTTGGGAAAGACACAATGATTTTTTTTATCCATGAAAAGGTGGAAATAAATAAGAACCCACATGGAAATAAGGATTCCAATATGAAAATTAGGGCCATAAAGAAGAATATATTCCTAAGTGGTCTTACAAAAACCATTAAAAGGAAAGACCTGAATATAGGTTAATTTATTATCCAATGGTGAAAGAAAACAGATGGAAGAAGTTATGGAAATACAATAAAATAAAAAGTCACAAGTGGGATTTATCTTATAATAGATAAGATTCCTAAGACAAGGATGAATTATATTACTATGGAGGATGATCTAGAAGAGAAACAAGTGGATGAGGTGATGAAATTCCTCTCCCTAAGTAGAAAAAGGGGAGAAGTAAAGGTGAAAATAAAAGGGTAGGTCCAACACAGCCAACCCCATTCCTCTACTTGAGGAAATTTGAGGCACCCCTCTATCCATGCATTAATTTTTTTCTAAATTTTTGCGAGGTTATGTGGTCTTATAGGGTAGATATGATCTATGAGGTTGTTATTATAAAAATTCACATGTTTCTAAGATGGATTACAGATCAATTGAAATCTATTAAGTTCATGAAATGGTAAGATTCAAGAGAATTTCAAGCCCATATTTATATTATAACTAAAAAAAGAAGTCAAGGATGAACCGTACCTATCCATAAGTGACTAGGAATAGTTTTTCAATAAAAATGCTCCTAGAAAATGATTACTCCTTTTTAAATTCATAATAACCATTAGTGGGAAAAGATCCATATTTAACTGATAAATGAGTCTATTATGTCTTTCCTATTACCACTTAGTTATTTAGGTGGGTAATAATCCTTGTTATATCATATACAAATCTTGAATAGTTGAGCAGATAACCATTTTTACAATACACCATATGGATACACTCAACTCTATTCATCTATTATCCTTCATAAGGGTTTCCCAACTAGGTTTAACCTAAATAAAATTTAATGAATAGACTAAAAAAATACAATCAAGAGTCACCTTGGTTTTTTAGAACCTACACAAGGATGATCCAACGTTATTTGTCACTTTCCTTCCTTACACAAGATAATTCAGGGGTTCCCTTTTATGGAAGAACCTACTTGGTTGAATGATCGAGGTCTTGAAAAGTGTAAATTTAGAAGGAATATAATAATTATAATTTAAAGGGGACTTAGTCTCACCATATTATCCCAGGTTATTCTTTTTATGTAAGAAAGATTCTAGTGATTTATTCTGGAATCCTATTCCCTCCACCATAATATGTTCAAACCATATTGATGTGTAACCCTTTAGACAACCCATAGTTTGTATTAATCACCCCAAAATAGAAGTAAAGTATATTCATACATATACAAGTGCATCATCTGATTAAGGTACATGAAATTTACATGTAATTTCATAGAGTTATATGAGATCGAAAATCATCACGAGTAAGATCAGATCAATAGATATTTGACCCCTTCACCTTTCTAGATAAGGAATAAGACTCCAAGTTGATGGGTATTCTAACACCAATTCCCTCTAATAGGGGATATTTTAATCAAGATATAACTAAATTCATAATTTATCTAAAACCTAACATGAAAAAACTATATTCAAAAACTATTCTTAGGCTCATATCTTTAATTAAAAATTGAGGTCATGGTAGATGAAAAACTAAATTCATTATCATACCTAATATGTAACTATGTAGATGGATATAGGATAATCTCTAAAATAATTTTAATGATTAAGATATAGAATACATCATTTATAATAATTTTTTTACAAATATGAATAAATAATGGAATAAGATTTAAGTAAATGAACAGTTCATATATCTAAAATTGTGATAACCAATTATGAAAATTCATAAATAAAAGATAATTATAAAAAAAATAATTTTAAACAATATTATTAACATCCCATAATCATTAATATAACCACCTATTATTTAATATAATACAAACTATTTCATATTAATTATTATATATATTATTCATTTTAAATATATGTAATTTTATGATTTATAATCTAATTTTTACTGTGTAAACATTTTACATAATCAAATTATCATATACTCAATATTATTTGAGCCTTGATCAAATAAATCATCAAAACCTTTTTAATGATGCTTAAACAATATCCAAAATAAGGCCCTTTTAATTTTAATACTTTAAATAAAATATTTTTATAATTTTATACTTTAAAATACAATCAATTTTATATTTTTACCTTATTTTTTAATTTATAAAAACATTATAAATTAACCCTTATGATTTCTAAATAAAAAATCTATTTCTACATCATAAGGCATGCCATATAATATTTGAAAATATATTTTAATATTAATGAAATATTTATAATAAATATTTTATAACATTTAATCAATAAATTAATAAACATTTTATTATTAATCAATTTATAAAACACTTTTATAAATTTATAAATATTCCAAAATATATTTTTTAAATATTTACAAAAAATTTATAAATAGATTAATTAAATAAAATAATAATTGAAAATATAGAAAATCTTATTTTATTTGGTTTTTCACATAACATGGCTTTGCCCACACCATGGAGAACATTCTGTATCCATTTTGATAGGACCACATGGACTCTTTTGTCTTGGTGTCATTTGTGGTTCATGACGAGACAATAGAGACATAAAAGGCCCATGATTCAAAATAAATTGAATGTTTTAACTAGATCATGGCAGGTATTGTGGCGTGGAGTAGATCATGGTGCATAGTCAAAACCCATGACTCAAAACATCATAATCCAAAATTGGAGGGCATTTTGAAGTTCATGGTGCACTCTCATGAAGGTGCATGATGCCTTAAACGATAAGGAGGAAACATTAAACTCTCCATCATGTTAAATGTCATAGAATTTGAAAGTATAGAGTTAAAAATCACCAAAAATTTCACCATGGCATGGTGATAGAAAAATGAATACCTTTGGTCACCACAGCAACACCACAGGGAATTCCATGTCATGGTTATGGTCGAAATATGCTACTCTATTTTTCCATTTCTTCATTTTCATATAAGATCTCATAAAACTATAAACATGGATGGATCTGATACTATAGTTTTTTTTCTTAAGATATTAAACAACACTTTTTTATCCAGCAGAAGAAATTTAGAAACCATTACAAAGATCACACATGTAGATAAAAAAACATGTAATAAATAACTATTGTAAATGGAATACCTTACACTGAAGATGCCTCTCCAATGTATTGATCGTCATCTAGCATGTTTAATGAAGATTAAAAAAGTGGTAGAAAATATCCTCCCACCTCTATAGGTATACAGGGGCCAATCAAATCAAATCTACATATGAATGAGTCTCCCCTTTATCCATGGTGTGCTAGCACCTCATTGTGTCGATGTATAAGAAGAAGAGAACATTAGCTGATGAGGAATTTAGACAAGGGTTCAAGAAGCAACACTCACTTATTGACATCAAATATAGGTTTCTTTATATATCCATATGGATGCTCCTTAGTTCTATTGCATTTATTCATGTGTTATAATGCATGAATAAATGTTATGTCCATCATCGCGTTAAACAATTCTTTAATGATAGCTAATATAGGAGAATGATTTAGGTAGAGGTTGTATGCATGCAATCTAATTTCATGCATGCCTTACAAGTGAAGGCACTATCAGGAAAATCATATTTTCATGATGCGTTATGATCTTTCATACAATATAGATTATTGTATCATAAACAAATTGGTTTTATGACATACCAAATCCTTCAGATATAATGTTAATATAATATAAATATAATGAAAATATACTGTTATTAGCATAAATACTATTTATTAACAACATAAATTATTATTATTTATCACTAAATATTATAAATATTAATTAATATTAATTATTAATTATTGATGTTAATTATTATTACCTATTAAGAATTATTATCAGTATTTATTATTACTAATTATTATTAATTGATGTTCATTATTATTATTTATTACAAATTAATATTAACATTTATTATTATTAGTTGTTATTAAGTGATGTTAATTATTAATTATTATTTATTAATTATCATTAATTTTTTATTAATCATTATCAATTATTATTATTTGTTAATGATTAAATATTTATTATTATTAATTATTATTAATTGATGTTAATTATTGTTATATATTAAAAATTGTTATAAATATATATTATTATTAATTATTATCAACCGATTCTAATAATAAATTATTATTATTAGTTTTTATTAATTAGAATTTTTGTTTATTAATTTCTGTCAATTATTATTATAAGATATTAATTATTATTACATATTTATTATTATTAATTATTATTAATTATTATTAATTTTTTTAGTTATTATTATTTAATAAAAGTTATTCTTAATATTAATTATTATTAATTATTATTAATTAATTTTAAATATGAATTATTGTTATAATTTATTAATTATCACTAATTTTTATTAATTATTATCAACTATTGTTGAATTTTTGTGGTTTTCATTGTCAATTATACTATATATATATATATATATTAGTTTTTGTTCCATATTATTTAAGTGGAATGTGGTAAAATAATTATTAATATTAACATGTTTGAAAATAATAATTAATATAAGATAAAATAGAAAAATAAAAGAGTATATTAAATGATAAAAAATATAATGAAAAAATAAATATTAGAATAATATATATATATATATATATTATAAATAGTCATTCATAATTCACTTAATGTTTTCCTTCTTCTCTTTCTTCACATAGACTCATTCTCTTACATTAGCTTAATAAATATTATTTGATCAACATTATTTGGATAAATAGATAATATAATAAATTTATTTTTAAAAAATACTCCTCATTATCAAACTTGGGTGATGAATTATTCACCCCTTGACTATAGTTCTCACACTTCAGAGTGGGACTTCTTGTGCAGTTTTTTTCATTCTTCATCATTATTATCTGCAAGTATTGATTGACATTGTTCTTCTCATACTTATCAATTTTTCTACCATTGTTCCAATTTTAAATTAATTTTCACCATTAGAAACTTTAGTCTCACTTTTTAATTCATCTCGTGTTCCATATAATTCAACCTCCAAGTTTCATCATGATAGAGTCATCTATATTTGGCCAGTTTGAATCAATTAAACCCTAGCTTTAATCATTTTATCTCTTATAGTATGGGGTCTCTCCATCTATTCTAGTTATATATACTAAACCCCTACATTTATATGACTAGAATTTTTTTTATTCTATTTAATAGTGATCGATCAAATGGGGATGATGTGAAAATTTTAAATATCCAAATTAATAAGGACTTCACTCATGAGTATAAGCACAATAAGAAGTGAGAAGACCCCCACTGTTTGGAAGAGTTGAAGAACAATGGACTCATCGATGATTTTCTTGATTCTGACTCTGATGAAATTGAAGACGATAATGAGGTCTATTATAAGTTCTTCAATGCGTTACTCAAGGTGAATAATAAGGATCCCATCCTCAAAAAAAATTGAGATATGTATGATGAAGATGAATATATAGATGATGGTAGTAAAAATGGGAGAAAATATGAGGATGGGGGTATTATTGAGAATATGGTTTAGAAATATGAAAATAAGAAATGGGAGAAGAATACATACTTTAAGGATGTTCAGGTAAATAAATATATTGAGGTATCCCAATAGTTTATAGAGAAAGAGTGGCTGAGGAATCTAGACAAACTGAAGAGTTACATACAAGAGTGAGAGGAGTTGAGAAATCCATTCTTAGGTGTTTTTGGTGTGGAGGAATATTACTACTTTAGAATCACCCTTTACCAGTGCTCAAAATGATAATTTTAAGCATTATAAAATCATTTATGTGCTAAGATATGATCAAGCCTGTCACTTTTATTTACTCTTGGGAAATCACTAATAAAGGGGGCCTTTATCAGTGCTATGAAAATTCCTAATAATATCCCCCTTTACTATCACTCTAAAAAGTGTTAATAATGAACCCCTTTATCTAGATTTTTATAGTGATGATAAAAATAGAAATATATTTTTTCAAATTATCTAGTTACTATGTCAAGCTCCACTCCCACCCCTTCTACTTGCATGTAATTCCCCCCATCAACGCTTCCCATCCTTATGCCCTTTTCTACTATCACTCCTATCTAGACATTAATTTCCCCAGTTTGAAGTTTTAGTATCTTGTCATTATTTATCTCAAGAATCTTGTGATTTGATATCCAAAGCTCAACATGATATTTTTTTTGATATTCTATCTGTTTTAATTCATTAAGCACTATATTTAATCATTTACTCTCTTGTATTATGGTGTTCACTCCCTCTACACTATAGTTGCTAAAACACTACATTTTCATGATTAGAATAATTTTTTTTAAGTTATTAGATAATGATGGATAAAATAAAGATGGTGAGGTAAATTTTAAGATATAGATAAACAAAGACTTCACGCATAATTATGATCACAATAAGAAGTGATAGGACCTCCTGTTTCTGAAAGAATGGAAGAGAAAGGTCCTCATTAATGATTAGTCTAATTCTGACTTTTATGAAATTGATGATGATAATGAGATTGATTCCATTTTATTCAATTCATTACTCATGGTGAAGAACTAGGATCTAATCCTTAAACATAAAAAGATGTAATTTTTGAGATGTCTAATGAAGATGAATATATGGATGATGTAATTGGCGATAGTAAAAAATATGAGAATAGGGGTATTATTGAGAAGAGGGTTTAAAAAGAGGAAAATATAAAGAAGGAGAATCCTATATAATTGAATGATGTTTAGGTAAATAAAATTATTGAGGGTGTATATAGTTTGTAGAGAAAAAGAGGTGGAGAAGGGAGATAATCCAAATATTTAGAAGAAGGAGCAAGAGGAGTTAAGAAGGTCATTATTAGAGGTTGTTGGTGTTGAGTAATATGGGTAGGGAGAGTTTCTAAAGATGAAGTAGAGAGAGGATGGTGATTATAATGAGGATGGTTTGTGGTATGACTAAATTTATTATTACAACCATTAGTTTTAGGTTTCATTTTTTCACAATATTTTTTATATGTTTTGAATACATATTTTCTAAGTGGAGAAAAGTTTCATGGATTATATGGATATGTTTAATGAAATAAATTTTGAAGAAGTATTAGTTTATCCTAAAGGTGTTTTATTTGAAAGTGTTATTAAGAAATATATCTATGTTTTTCTTCTTCTTGTGTTATGGGTGATGGTATGTTTGGTAAAGGAATATATTCCTAGTGTTAAATAAAAAAATTTAAAACACTAGGCTAAGGTACTGTTCATGGGGGCGCTGGAAATAAGACAAGTAAGAGGGTTGGACATTTGGTGAGGCAAGCAACTGAATTTTAGGTTTTTAAAATTTCTTTCTACGTCCTAATTAAAAGACTAAATAGGATAACCACTATGATTCTAAAATTGTATCACGGTTTAAGTGAACACTGTTAATCTACTTAAAATATAAAGACACATGAGAAATGATGTTAGGGTGGTGTAGTCTTCTACCTCAATCCATACTAGGTTTTTACATTCAAGGAACTTCAAGTCAATAGTCTATTGTGATCATGTCAATACCTTGAATGGGATTAGATTCTCCCTAAAATATCATTAAAGGAATGTGTTGTTTTTAAATAATACTAAATTGAGATAGTTTAATATAATGTAAAACAATATAAAATATATGAGTTTATACTGAAGTGAGATTATTATGTTCATGCATCGAATGCATGGCACAATGAAGATAAGTGTCTATGAAAGTTAGAGTAACCAGTTTAGGGTGGAAGAGTTTATATGCATACATAATTATAATTTCATAAAATTGGCTTCAAAAACTAAAAGGTTTTCCAAGAAGAGTTGAGAAATGTTTTTTTAGACTATAAAAGTTGAATGAAGTACATGATGGATATTTCACCTACAGTATAGTGAACTATGAATCATACTTAGATAGAGGAAAAGAACTAATTTTCATGTATAATTTCTTAAATTATTAATTATAGTACATAACATAGAAAATAATAGCTTGAAATTCTTTTTATTGTTTGGTATCTATAGTAATATTTCATAAGACTCGACTCACACATTTTTATTTAAAGAAGTGAGGTATCCAATTAGAGTTCACAACGCATCTATAATGAGATAAAGGTGTAATCAGATCATTCTTAAAATGATGATATTGAAGTGACCTTTAAATCTATAAACTAAACTTATACTTCATCAAATCATTCTATATAGGTGAATAAGAGAGAGTTTCCCTTGGGTGAGGAGTGAAAAACCCTAAATCTTATCAGGGAAGTGCACTTAACACAAAGTGATCATGATTAAACTATTATAATCTATCTAAAACAATAAAGAATAGTTAATTCTACTATGACCGAAAACACTTAATGGTGAATTAAGTATTTTTTTTATTCTTCATTTTATTTATATGATTGAATTTTTGGTGGATTTAAGGTTCATATAAGAAGGTTTAATAGGTTCATACCAATGTGGTGAAAATATCCTTTATTTTTTGGAAAAAAAAATTACACCTTGATTCACCACTCCCTTCCCAGGGTGTCTTCAGGTGCAACAATGATTAATTACATAAAAATCCAAATTAGTATTTGATAAAGGGAAAGGTTATGGATGAAAAATCTATGTTTTTTAGGAATTATTTTTTATTGAATATGTGGATTGATAAATATTCCATGGTTGATGACATGGGGGGATTTCTTAGAGGTTGATAAATAACTTGAGAAGGAAGATGATTATTAAATGGTGTATAATTTTAGGTTTGAAAAAAATATAGGTAATCAGGTGTTGGGACATGATATATTTTTTATGAGGATAGTGAGAAAAAATAAAATTACTCAAAAACTACATAGTGAGAAGAAGAAGGAGATGATGGATCAGGAAATGTCTGACTGAAGGGAAGAGATAAAACATTTGATGAACTTGAGGTTGGAGGAAATCATTAAGAAGTGAAACATGATCAAACATATTATTGGGAATAAGGTAGATTTTGGTTTCATATTCAATTCCAATGATTTAAATGATGATTTTAATCCTCAATAGCATGACATGATGATTAAGGACATATATGATAAAAATTACTAAAAGGAAGTGAACATTGATCCTAAGTTTACTAGTGATAAGGGTGAGGATGGTGGTGATCTTGAGAAGCATTATTTTGAAAAGTAAGATGAGTTTCTTTGAATTCCCAATGATTATGATGTCTTCCCATATGGAAAAGAGTTTTCAATCATTGGGAAAAGTATTTTAAAGTAGTAATTATATGTGTAACCTACAAGTCACTAAGATAAAGATGGAAAATAGATGATTAATACTAAAGAGCTTAGTGTTGAAGAAATAAGGGAATTATATAAGATGTATTATGAGGATACAATAGGAGAATTGAAAAAAAAAGGTTCAAGTATTATAAAGTATATTAAAATAGATATGTATTAAAACTCATTGAATTATTATAAATGGAAAAAAGGATTTGAATAAATATGTTTCTCTTAGGAAAAATGATCCCTACAGGGAGAAATAATTGTATGCTTAAAATAGTAAGGCCTATGAAATAGAGATGATAAATAGTTCTATTATTAAGGTTATTGAATAAGACTATTATAATAGTCATAAATAGTGGAAAAATCAATATAATAACTACTCCATCAGTGGCACGAAATATAGATTAATTTAGATGAAAAATTATAATGGAAATTGGGACAATGAATAAAGAAAAAATATTACAATGAAGTACTAAATATTTCAATATCAAAGCTAATTAGTTATGGTAAGATCCCCTTTTGTACCTAAAAATAGGGTTAGGAAGAAGAGTAAACCAAACTGAGAACCTTCTATAACTTTTAACATGAAACTAATGACGTAATTTGTTGATGATTTCTATTTTTGATGTTATTTATTGAAAGATTAAATGGTTTTCCAAAAAACATGGGAACTCCTCCCTAGTACATTGTTTCCTATCATTAGTGGTGTGGTCCTGATAACCCTAGCTTTGATCTAGGGCCATCAACATTAGTGATCATCCAAATCCATGTCATAAAATCCTCTTCATGAAACTAAAATATCCTTGGTGGTCATTCATTCATATATATACTTTCACTAATGGTGAAATTGTAAAGAGTATATCACAACTTCCCTTGAACTAAACCATACAAACATAAAGGTATTTTGTGATAAAATTTTATAGAGGAGGTAAGATCAGCGACTCTTAACCATATTATTTCTCTCATAAAAATTTTCATTTCTAGTTTCATTTCACTTGAAAGTTGGATTCAAGAGATATATCTATATTCCATTACTGTTATTGATTTGAACCTTAAATAAACATTGACTTTATAGAGTATGACCCCACTCCACTCCCTATTGATAGTTCACATTCTCATATTGTTATAGTTGAGAAAGATATTCCCATTCCATTCAATATTCACCTTCACTAATCTTCTAATACAGAATCTCATGATTACTTTTTGATTGTTAAAACTCCATAAGAACATGATTATATCCTCCTAAAGGATGGTGGTTTTACATTGGTTTAAAAAAATAAGTGCAATACACCGACCTCTCATATTAAGATCCAAACATTCAATTTTGTTATAATGCAACCCCTAATTTTTTCGTGACCCCTCCCAACAAAGGTACCCCTCATAATCTAGCTATGAGATAATGGAAATAATGATGCCCTAATCCCTTATCTAATAGTCCATCAGTTGGAGACAGGCACCAAGGGTATTTCATACACACAAATGAGTGGCATTAACCTCTAATAAGAACGTGAAGAATAATATATAAGATAAAAACAAAAAAAAATCTCATAATAAAAATAATATCTCACTACATGCATGTAACTTCATACCAACTGAAAACTAAAAAATGAACTATAAGTACCCAAAAGGTAATCCTATCCAGTGACCAAAAATCCCAATAACTACAGAAATAATACATGAGTTAGTAAAGTCTATCCCAATCTCCGAACATCTCATACAAACCTAAAAAAATATATATATACATAGGGTGTTCATAATAAGTATTATTAGTAGGATCCTCGCTATAACCTCTCATTAAAAATATAAGTAAATCATCCTAAAGCCCCATGAATAAACAAGTGAAGTTAACTCGTCACCTAAAAAGGTATAATAAGTTTCTAGCCTCACCATGGATCTCTCACCAAGCATCACATAAAAGTAGTCATATAATATCTAGCATATATAAAAGCAAGGTACTATGTTACCACTTCCCCACTGGTTTTCCACTCTATCCTAACATTTTATATCTTGATCCATCTCTCACCAAAATATATTCTTCCTAAAAAAACCCTGGGCATTTGAAATATATCATTCATCCCATGAATCGTATACCAACTATATCAAACCATGTAATTTGTGTATAAAATAATCTCATCATCAACATCCATATCTTAATATATTAACAAAGTAGTTTCTGGGAGCCATCATAGCCCATATGTCATGCAGTATACCTCAATCCATCACAGCCCATAAACAGCAAACATATAATAATCCATTGCATATCTTATCTAGATATATATGAGTGTGAAATAACAACAATCCATTATATCCCTCTAGACACATATATGTGGTAAAGGTAACCATTGTGTATAAGAATATATAATTCTACTAGGAGAATAGAGTATGGAAAGAGGGAGAATACATCCATACATTCCTTTCCACTGGGTGTCGACCGCCCTATCGACATGGGTGAGGTAGCATATGAAATCTCATAACATAGGAAGATATAATATATATTACAACCACACTAATGGAAATAACATAGCCTTAGAATCAACTGTAGATATCATCTCTCAGACACATTGATTCTAATACTAAAAACTAGATATCCCATAATCTTATAATTATTTTAAAGATACTTTTATTAAATTATTTATTTATTTTAAACATTTTATAGACACATTAATTACTATCTGATCTTCATGACCTCCAGGAATTATCTATCCTCTTCCAAGATTTTTAAAGAGTTTTAAACATTCAATATTCCATTAAACCACTAAACCCATTGTTTAAAAAATTCAACTACATTATCATTAAAATTATCATTCTATAATTACAAGTACTCTAGAGCTCATCCTAAGCCACCATAAAAATATACATAAACCATACATAACTAGCTGGTTCAATCAGTGGGGAAATAAATTCATAAGAAAACTCATCAATATAGACATTAAAGTAGATTCATTAGAATGTAAGTATCCTGGATTTCAGTACATCAACAATGTAAAATCTAACCATCAACCCATTTCATCAGTCCCAGTTCTATCCTCGACACCACAATGAATATTACCATGTGTCCTTACATATTAGGAATCAATTACTATCACAAACCCAAGAAACCCCTCCCATGTGTCAACAATCCATCATCCATCCTAGGCTTACATCATGTCATGTCGCAAGGATCACATTCTGAGTAATCACACGAGACCACAAGAAAACAAAAAATAGTTAATAGAGCATCTAGGCCCTAAAATAAAGGCATACATCCTTAATAATCAAATGGTATCTATTATCCCCAAATAATTATATTTTTTAAAAAACTTAATTTTTCTAGATCATTTATCATAGGTTACAATAATAGGAAACCTAAGTCATCAACTACAAAAAAACTGTGAAATTATTTAGAAAAAATCAATTAAAAATTCGTATTTATTATTATCCAAAAAGCATTACCATCTTATAAGAATTACAAAATTTAAATTCTTTATATAATTTCAAAACATAAAAATAAACATGCTAAACCATATCATAAACATAGATAACACACTATATAGAAAAGAATATTCAAACCATTGTCATAGTATACACATATGTGATCACAGTAACTAAAAATTATTTTTTTCTTTAATTCAGTTTAATATTCATTAAGTTTAATTCTAATATTACCCAAAGAGATAAAGTGTGATAATTTTATAATTAAATATAAAAAAAGTATTATCAATTAATCCCATACCTCAATTATAATTTTAAACTTCTTCTCACTAGAATAGATGATCGAGTATCAACCACCATCGAAAGAAACAACATCAAGTCGAAGGAGAGATATTTAGAACCTAACATCCAAAATCCACCAACAAACCATCTTCATATCTCAGCCCAAAACAGATAGTATTTCCACAAAAATCATCTAGGATATAGAAAAAAACGGATAAAGTGAAGGGAAAGGTACCTTGATCAAGGGAACTTGATTCTCTATAATCTGAGCTAGAATCCACAAGTAATCACTAATAGGGAACCAAATGGAGGTATAACTAACACTTACCTAGTAACAATTTCTTTAAATGGAGCCTCAATGTTATAAATCTCTCAAACATTCCCTAGGTTCACTAGAGTGTTTAAAAATCATAGGAATTCAAGAGGATAAGTGTGGATCAGTTAATATATGGGAACTATCAAGCCAAAATTGGATTAAAGACACCAAATTTATGATACAAAAAGTTCCCCCTTTGAAATGGATGAGATCATAAATAATTTTAATGATTTTTTCCATTTCAAAACAATCCCAACCATCACCTTAGACTTCACCATGATCTGGTCCAATATGTGGTGTTTTTTATCATGATAGATTGAAACAGCTTCTACCATGGTGTGTTTCCCATTATTTATAATTTTAAATGACTGTTCCTCAGAACAAAACATGGTGAGGTCTTGTTCCCCATTTTATATAGTAAGGCCTTTGATATTTCATGCTCATCACAATGCCCACTCTTTGTGATTTAATGCTTTTAATTTTAAATAGAAATGCACCATTACCAACACCCCCCCCCAAACATCTTGAAAAGTTATGTTGTTGTTCATGGTGAACCAAACACAACATTACCCACCCAAAATAGATTTTTCATGCCCTGGGATCCAAAATATCCTTAACCATACCCACTATTAAGGTGTGGTGACCACTTGAATAGAGAATCCCACTCTTCTAGCCTCTGAAACTCCTCTAAAACCCCTCTCAGAACCACCAAGACTTGGGAAAAAAGAAAGGTGATAAAGGTACTTATCATTACTTTATATACATATCAAATGATTCTTGTCTTTGATAATTAAATCCAAACCATGATAGAAGAAAATAAAGGGGTTATCTTAACAAACACCTCAGAAGATACCTCTCAAGAACCTCACCACCATAGGATCATAACCACCTCACTTAGAGAAACAAGGCATAAAACCATTAAAAACTAAAAAACATATCCTAAACACTCACCCAAGGGTGATACCTCTAAAACAAGAGAAAGTCCACAAAAAAAGTATCAAGAAGATAAAACCATCTCATAATCAAGATAAAAGGTCAACATCAATAAAAACCATTACAAAAGTATAACTAAGAATCAAATAGATTAGGATACTGAGAACATATTTGTAAATCACATTCCTAAGTGATCTCCTACATGCCACCATGATACCACAAGACACATACCATGGGAATAAAATTCCCATGAAACATACTCTCTAGGAAATCTAATATCTCTATAGGCCACTCGTCAAAGGTCACATCATAGTCAACATCATTCTCACCCTAATTGATGATGTTAGAATAATCAAGAACTTAAGAGTAAATCTTGGACACAGGGAAGGCATCATGAATTTGGATCATTTTAAAGGGAAGAGTTATCTTATATACAATGGATCCTATATGATCTAGCACCTAAAAAGGTGCCCCAAACCTAGTAGAAAGCTTACTCCCATGAACAATCCTTCAATTCCCATGAAAAGGAGTCACCTTTAAGAACACATAACCTTGAAATTTTAACTCTAGAGGTCTCTTCCTATAGTTTTATTAAGACTTCTAACAATCATGTGCTACCTTCAACCTCTCATTAATCACCTAAACCTTCAGTTTCATTCTTTTCACTAGTTTTAGCCTAAGAATTGTTGATTCTCGGACACCGATCCAGTGGAGTAAAGAATAGAAAGGTCATCCACATAAATATTCAAAAGTTCCCATACCAATGGTGGAGTGAAAATTATTATTATAAGGAAACTTTACCAAAGTAAGGTGACTTGTCTATACACCTCTAAAATCTAGAACAGAAGCACCCTACATTCTTTAAGAGCACAGATAACCCACTCTTTTTGAAAATATTTCTATGGATGAAAATAAATTCTATTGTAAAACTAGGATAAAAAAAAATTGAATAACACTCCACAACTGTGAGGTAAAATGAGGATCACAATCAAAGATGATCATACTCAGGACTTTATGGAGTCTCACCATATCCTCCAGATACTACCTCAATAAAAACTATTTCAGAATCAACTCCATGATCACTAAGAAGTGAGATAATTACCTAAAATATTACATTATTACCTATATAGCATCCAAAACTTCATATTATCAAGGTAAAATAGTAATTATGTACATTTAAATTTCCTCCCACTTCCACTTAGGAATATCTCATGGCTGAATAAAACCATCAGGAACATAATGTCCATCTTTCACCTTCTAGAAGACTAATCTTCTGAACAAAAACTCTAAAACTAAACACTTCAACTCAAACCACCAAAACTGACCTCTCAAAGCATGAGACATATTTTTCACACTAGGATGTATTACAAATGGCGAGCTATAAAACTAATAGATAACCATGTTATGCATAAATGAATAAATGAAATCCTTCCCAAGGACAACACCTGGTCTAATCATTCTTAGACAAACCATCCAGAGCATCACCATAGAAAGCATAATCCCACTAAACTTCCGCCTCATAGTCCCTCAGCTAGGACTCCTCCACGATATGCACTAAAGATTATTTAACCATCATCTAAAAAAGTAATCCTCTACCACTAACCTCTCTTATATCAAGATGCATCATACAGATAACTTCCATAACTCTCCAAGAATCTCTATATTTACATACAACATCACTATGTGAGTCCCTTCTTCATGCATTATCTTTAAAATTTCCATTTCATAGTGTATAAAAAATCTAAAATTAATAATAATATAATAATTATATCCACTATAAACATCGCAATTTTAGGTCACACTGGTAGAAGACATACCATAGACACGTATGATTTTTAAAAACCATAAATCATTCGCTGGTGAGGTAGTGTCTCCTCAACTTCAAGGTAAAAAAACTAGTACCAACTCAATATCATGGGTGGAATAGTTGTGTTTTTGAGGTCATAACTATTGAGACCCATAAGAAAAAAAATGCTTTATAATTCATTAAGACATTTCACAATACATGTTGTGAAGAATCACAAGAAACCTCATACTCAACTCCCTATTTTGGAAAATGAAGAACTGGATCACTAGCCAACTTATCCTTTAGATACTCAAAATTAGTCATACACTGGTATGTCCATAGGAACACCAAAAAAATTCTAATCCAGTATGTCAGAGGTGTCTCAATATAATATAATTCAAGTATAGACCTACTATATTAGATTTCAAGATTGAGGAAAATTTATACCTCTATAACAGTCTAAGGGGTTTCCTAAGAGATAACCACCTCAATATTTTAAGGATCCACAACTAATCCATATAGGGACAATACATCCTCCAAGATAATAGCTTCATGATTCAAGAACTCAATATTTTAAATATTCCCAAGTATCTTCAAACTACAAACAACTCCCAAAACCACCAACAAATTCTCTAAAAAAATTTCTACATATGCTATGTGCATATGGATTTAATTGATTAAAACCACAAAAATAGATACAAAAAATATCATAAAACTACATTAATTAGTCTCATGAACATGTCCAAATCATTCTTCACACTAAAAACATTACAATGAACTCATAATTCTCATAATGAAATCAAGAAGCAGTCGTTGGTATATCTTCATCCTTTACCTGAATATGATGATATCTCAATCACAGATTGATCTTTGAGAACCAATTAGATTTTTTTAGCTGATTGAATAAATCATAAATTCACAGAAGAGAGTATAGATTCTTTATTTTCACTTAATTCAAGAGATGATAATTGATATAGAGATAAAAAATTTAATTGTCCTTATTTGTGAAAAAAAACCTTAACAACCCAATTCGACACACTTGGTCGAACAAAACCTAACTACAAAAGATCATTGATCTATATCTATAGCCCCTGAAACTTAAAAAGACCCATCCTATATGAATACATTAATATTAGTGTAGGACCCTGGGACACCCTGAGAGGGGAGGGGTGAATCAGGGTGTCAAATTTTTCTTTTAAAAACAAGGATCTTATTCCCAAATTTGTATGAACTAGTTAAACCTGTATGATGAAAATGATCAGTAATGAAACATTCACATGCAAAGAGATGACACAACAATTTTTACTTGGTTCACTGCTAAGGTCTACGTCCAAGGAGCATACGCCGACAAGTTGTCGGTCATACCAAATTCCATTAATCTTCACTAGTTTTGGATTACAAAGGTTCTGGAACAGTCACTCTATCCCAGGCTCACTGCCTTTACAAATGTTCAGGGATAGCTCACTGCGTCACTCAGGTCACTCCCGTTGACTCCCCCTGGCTTACTTCCATTGGTGAAGTCCCACTCAGTTTATATACATGAAGGTCTCTTCATCATTTCAAAAGAATGCATCCTATGTTTAATGTAGATACTCTGTTGAAGTCCAACTTTCACTCGTATACTAATCCCACTTTGCACCGAAGGTATCGGGCAATCTTCCAGTTTTCGTGCAGCTCCAAAATGACCGACGTACAACAACCTCACCTGGCGCACTTCTCCAAGACCGGCGTGCAAGTTTCAAGAACGGCGCACAAGTCACTTTCACGGTACAAAATCATTGCTCAGGTGACACCAACACACTTGCGCGACACTACATCCTTCAACTCCAAACTTGCACGACTCTGCACCTTTTACTCTCAAACTGCCTCGGTCACACAGCCAACAACCGGCGCGCAGCCTCTATTTGCGCGACCCAACTACCACTTATGCGACTCCACCACTTGCGTGAAGAGAGATCAAAAAATATCTAAGTCTTGAAATTCGTTCCAAATGAGGAGGGGTGGTCCTCTATTTATAGTCAAACTGGACCCCCAGCGCGGTGGCACGCAAGTTTCCTCACGGTGCGCAAGTCCCGGTGCACAGCTCCAACTGCCCTAGCCTCTGTCGTGTAACTCAGTTGCGCGACCAAACCAGTACTTGTGCAATCCTCTTCACTTTTCCGTATTTTGAAGTTCTGAACAAAAATAACGATAGGCGCGCAAGTTTCCAGACTTCCTAGGCACCGGCATGCAAGTCCCTCCTCGGTGCGTAGGTCACTTGCACGACCACACCAATATTTGTGCGACTTTTATCCCTTTTCCATTTTCCATGTTTTCATCTTGAAAAATATATGGAGCGCAATTTTTCTCTCCTTCAAGTACACGACGCGCAAGTCTCTTTTCCAAAAACACTTTTCTCCATTTGTCGATTTTCAGGCCCAAAAATTTGGCAAACACTGGTAAATGTCACCACCTTCAATACTATTGTCTGCTTGAACTGTATGATCACTTTGCTAGTACATATTCTGAACTTCCACTTAGGATTGACAAAAAAGAAAAAAAATTCTCCAAATCATGCATAGATGACCATGGTTCCAACAATTGGAGAATAAATTTTTTGTGTATTTATCCAAAAATCAATCTTCCACAAGGGGGTAATGTCATAACCTCTTAATAAAAGACATTAGGGTACTCTTCCATTACCCTAGGAAACAAAGTCAGTTGAACCTCTAACAAGATCAAAATCAACTTGGATATCAAGGAAGATAAGGATAAAAAATTTCTTCATCCCATCTAAGGGTCTCTCTCACCATAAAACATGGAAGAATCTCCATTAAAATTATAGAGCACTATATGCCTCCTGAAGAAATCCATGACAACCTGCATTGAATACAGCTTATGAATGCAGAGGAAAATGTTATGTAGCTAAATTCATAAGCATAGGAAGTACCCACATCCCAAGAGTAGTTCTATCATAGAACTAGCTCATAGTTTCAATATACTTCACACAAATAATCTTGATTCCTAACTGGCACAGTCAAATCCAAGGGAACTAAAAGCCTCTCCACCTCAAGTCCCAAGGAAAGGGCTAGAGTAAGTGATATGAAGGAGTATGTAGATCTTTAATCAAACAAAGCATGCACCCAAGTAGAATACAAGTAAAGGGTACCTAAAATTATGTATGAATCATCTCGATCTAGAAACTCTATTGAATAAAAATATACAAGACCTACTTCATGGCCTCTCTAACCTTGATAGTGACCACCCCATAGTCGTTCTCTAGTTTCTTAGTATCAGCATCATGGGGTGGTCATATGCCTTCCCCATCTCCCCAATAGAGATAAAAATATGGAGCACCTTACTACTATTATCTTATATAAAACTACCGTAATGATGGAACTTGAAGTATAAAACTTTTTTCATACTTTCTACTTAGAAAGGTTAGGCACTTTGACACTAATAACCACAACCACCATAATAAAAATAGACATGTGATACCTTGTAAGGGGAATAAGAGCCACTACCCCTAGATAAACGTGATGAATATGGATAATAACTACCCCTGGATATCTTAAATCCATTATTCCCATGAAACTGGGAATCCTAGACTATAAATCTACTATGAAGAGAATCCTGATGACTCCCATCTTATAATGGTATGATTCTTTCTATAGTCCTCTCAATAACCTCTAATCCCACGAACACTTTGAGATATGTCGACAACATAAAATGGATTGCCTAAAACTAAACCTATAGATACAAATCCTTTTTAAAATTCCTATAACTGGACTCCTTATATGGAAATAGGTCAAAATTATATCAGAGAAGGGCCCTAAAATATATCTCAAACTTTTACATGCTCAAAATTCCCCATTTAAGGGAAGGTACCTCTAGGAGACTGATCGACTTCAAGGTCAAAGAAAGAAATTTGGCTTGAAACTGGTATCAAAACTTCTCACAGGGAATAATTAACTCATTTTGATACCTTAGGAATAATAACCACCACTTCTTGGCTACCCCAAACAGTATCATCGCCACCAATGAAACTCTGTTCTCCTTCTGATACTTAAGAAGAAACCTATAGACACAATCATTATATGGGGGAGATTTGGCTATGATGTGAAAAACATAGGTTTGATTGGTTTTTATTATTAAATAAATAAAATAATTAATTTTAATCAAAAAAAATTAAATGATTTGATCCTAGGTGATTGTATGGGTGGATTGTATGAAGTAGGTGGACTTAAAATTCAATAAGGAAAAAGAAGGATTAAGATCATTAAATGAAATAATCAATTAAAAGAAGTGAATAAACACTTAAAGAGTGAGAAATAACATAACATATATCCCCTTTATACTAAATTGGATCAACAAAAAATATTTTTATCCTTCTGTTGATGATATTATCTCAAAGGAAGTTGAAAGTAGACTCATAAGGGTGGAATTGAAGAAGAGAAAAACAATTAAATAACAAACACTCCACCATTGTGTGAAGTATTTATCTCTTATATGTGTGAATAAATTCACAAATTAATGAAAATATGTCAATGAAATAATGAAAATAATATAATATGATAATAAAAATAATTTTTATTAATAAACTAATTTTATACGAATAACTTAAATGAGAGAAATTTAAATTGAAACAACAAAGTAGTATATTAACATTACATTTGAAAGAAATGGAAAGAATCCTACAAATAATTCAACACCACTAACTTAAATATTAGTTTTTTGAGACTTATTTATAGAAAAAAGGGTTTTAAATTATTACAATGTGAATTGGTATGCCAAATGGTGGTGGAAAGTCAATGGATAATTAATTTCCATAATTCCCAAGGTTGCATGCATGATTTTTCTCTCTCCTCATTGATGCACCACAACAAACTTGAAGATGAGAAAAAAATTTAAGGTAATATAATAAAAAAAATTGTTCCATATTTCCTATAATATATGTATAAATTTTATCACAATTTGACCATCCATTAGTAAGTTATGATAAAAATGGTGGGATAAATTTTTGGGCCTTGAAATCTGTCCTAGAATATATACCCCAACATGGGATGCATGGATCACATTTATAAAATCTTTATTAGATATTTAAAAAGTCTGAAATAAGTGTCTACATTGATTTCATATATCTCTAGTTTAAATTTTAGATTCATTGTGGTTGTATGAAGTCTGATACAATCATTTTAGTAGGTCATTATCTAGTTCACTTTGCCCAGATTTTTTTTGGATTCAAGGCCCACTTTTATCATATTTTCAATTGAATATCCTATTGTTCTAATGAAATTTTATCTATATAAATGGTCACCTAATATTGAAATATAAAATCAAAATTATTATCATAGGATTTTTTATAATGTGATGAAAAAATGCATCTAGTATTAGTGCATTTGAGTAAGAATTAAAAACATGATATGAAAAGAAGATCGATTTAAAAAAATCACTAATACTAGTGTTTGTAAACAATTGAGAACATGAAAATTATAAAATAAAAAATTATTATTATCTCTTTTAGTGAATAGTATTGAGAAAATATTATCTCAAAATATGAAAATTGAATTACCTTTTCCAAAAACATTTTGACATAAAATTATATACCAAAAAAAACAACATGCCAAACAATCATCAAACATGTCAAAATCATTGAACACAAGCTAGTTTCACATGTATATAATAATTCCAATCTCATTCATTATTTAAAATTCATCACCAAATTTCATTTGATTTAAGTTAATCATGATGATGTGTTGTGCATAAATAAATACACGTGGGTTTATTTTTGTGTTCAAGGGGAAAATAAATGGAAGAAATATTTTTGAATAAAATTTATCCATAAAATTATTATCCTTTTTCTGGGTTTGTTTTTCTTTTTTGAACCAAAATATAGACGAAAAGACCAAATCTGGGTAAGAAAACTATATATTTCTGATCATTTTGTCATTTAAATGCTCTAAAATAGAGATGTAAATCCTAAATTTGGAAAAGAAAACTATTTATTCATGATCCCCAAGTATTGAACACCACACATTAAGACAAAACATTTCTCTATGTGATCATTTTTTTGTTTTTGTTTTCTTTTTTTGTTTTTGGATACTCAATTTAAAATCAATGTATCCCCAAACCCAATTCTATAAATAATGGACCCCATGATCTCAAAAAAACACCACATAATCTAAAAGACATGCATTTTGTAATTTTTATTAAAATGATGAAAATTTTTACATTGAAAAATCACATCATACAATAACACTTTCAAAAAAGTATGATCCTGAACTTAAAATTGCATTTAAATTAGAATAAAGGCATAAAAATTTATTTATCATTTAGTTTTAAATTGTGAAAAGTGTATTATAATGTTTAGTATTAATGAAATTTATTTCCAATTTATGCACTCAAAATTTTCCCGTTTTTTCCTCTTCACCATGGACAAACACACACAAAAATTTCTTTGACACTCACAAAATTTATTTTTTTTATTTTCACCCCTAAATTAGAATACCAATATCCTTAGTGTATAAATAAAATAAAATTTATAAGGGGAAGAAGTGGATGAGAGGGGTCCCAATGGAAATGAAAATATTGAACAATTTCACCTAGTGTCTCAAATAATAATCCCATGTTGAAACTAATTGATCTTTTTACCTCTATATTACTTACATACACCTCATCAATGACAGAAGATTATGGTAAAATCTTGTAATAAATTTTATTTCCATAAAAATACATCAAAACCAATTAACCCTAAATCTTACACACCAACATAATTATATTCACAATGTAAACCTTTCAAGGTTCTCTAAAAAAAGGAAAAGGAAAATAATGAAAAAAACATACCTAATTATTTTAGAACTCAAAAACCTAATTCAAGGTATAGGTAGAAGTTGGGTTACCTCCCATAAAGTGCCTTTTTAATATCATTAGCTTGACTTGACCCTGAATCTATAAACTATTGTATAGTTTATAGGTTGGATTATTTAACACCTCCTTTGTTTCATGTTTATTGAATGAATCAATGAATGGTTTTAACTTATGAACATTTAATTTTAATATATGACCACTAGTGGGACCCATAATCACTACTACCCCATGGGGGTACACATGATGCAATATTTAATGATTTTTCCATCTTGACCTTAACTTCCTTGGGTGTACGTGAAGTTTGGAACTATACAAGAGAAAAAATTTCCCTAATTCAAAGTGTTTGAATTTAAGATTCCTAGATTGGTTGTCTTGAATTCTAGATTTATTGTTCCTTGAATTTTCATAAGCCTCTATCCTAAGTTAATAAAGTTCATTGAGGTCTAATTTCTTCTTTGTTTCAGCCAAATAAATGTAAAAATCCATTTTTTTATTTCCCAAAAATCCTTATGTTCAATTTCAATAAGAAAATGGAAAGATTTTACATCAATTAACCTATATGGTGACATTCCTACAATATTTTTTAATACAGTATGATATACCCAATGTGTATCCAAGAGTTTCTCAGACCAATATTTCTTAGAGGGGTATATATTTTTTGCAATAATTTTATTAATTTACCTATTATCTAACTCATATTGAATATTGGTTTGAAGATAGTAGGTAGTATAAACATTGTGATAAATATTGTACCCAGGAATGAGTGTTGAGAAGGGTGGTTATAGAAATGGGTTCCATAATCATTGATGATAGATCTAGAAATTTAAAATCTAGAAAATATGTGCTCTTTTAGGAATTGAATCACAACTTGATAGTCGTTGGACATAGAGGGAATGGAATCAGGCCATTTTGATACATAATAAATATATAATAGGATATATAGATATCCCCAAGAATTTTGGAATGGTCTTATGAAATCAATTCCCCAATAATAAAATATTTCAACAATCAAAATGATAGTAAGGGGAATTTGATTTATCTTGGTTATGAATCCTAATTATTAAAATCATGGAAACTTTGGAAAAATAGGAATCAATATTTAGTAAAGGTAGGCAAAAATAAACCACTTTTAAGGACCTTTTTAGTGGTTTTATAAGTGTAAAAGTGACTTTCACATGCCTCTCCATGAAAAATTTTATGGGTGGGATCTTTCATAGACTTGGGAACACATATCCTAATTAATTTATTAGGAAATAACTTGAAGAGGAATGGATCATAAAAAACATAGCGTTTTACATCATAAAAAAATTCTCCTAGCTTGTGTCCCTTAGAATTTTGTAATAACTCCCATAACAAAGTATTTTTCTATATCAGTATACCATGGAAAATGACTCACAAAATAATAGTGTGCATCGGGAAATGAATCAGACACATAAAGGAAATGGTATTATTTCTTGAATTCTATTCTAGATAGGTGATCGAATAAAAAAATTAACACCCTTCTTATTCTTATTTTTTATATCAAAATATTGTAGAAGAAAGACCCACCTAATCAATATAGCATTGGAATATTGTGTTTGGAAAAGGTATTTCATATTTGAATGATCTATGAAGATAAATATGGGGGATTCTAAGAGATAGGACCTGAATTTTTCTAAGGTAAAGACAATAAAACTCAACTCTTTCTCAGTGGCAGTGTAGTTTATTTGTGCATCATTTAATTATTTTCTTTCATAAGTGATGACGAATGGAGTTTAATCAAATCTTTGTCTTAAGATGGATCCTGAAAAAATTCACTCACATAACACAAGATTTTGAAAGTAATATTCAAATTGGGATCTTTCATAATGGGTATAGATATAAGATATCGATTGAATATAGAGAATAATTCCCCATATCTCTCCATCCAATCAAACAAAGTGTATTTCACAAGCAGAGCATAAAGGGATTGATAAATTTATCAAAAGTATCTAACAAACCTTATATAGAAATTATAATTTCCTAATAAGTACCTCACTTTGATGGTTTTTAGATAGGGAAGGTGGTGAATGAAAACTAATTTGTCTTTATCAACATTAATTTATTTTCTAGAGAACAGATAGCCTAGAAAAAGTTCTTCATTTACCAAGAAATGGCATTTTCCTCAGTTTAGGATGAGATTATTATCCTTACATATAGACAAAATTCATTCAAAATTTCTAAGGAATCCCTTAAATATATCCCCAAATATAGATAATACATCCATAAAGTTATCTGAAAAAACCACTTCAATGTTAGAGAATATTCCCATCATGCACAACTGGAAGGTACCAAGGGAATTACATAACCCAAAGGGAATGTTCTTGAAAGAAAAAGTTCCAAACATGTAGGGTAAGGTTGTTTTTACTTAATCTTATATGAATAAATCAATTTAATTATACCCTAATAATACATATAAAAGAAATAGAACTCACGAACTACCAATCTCTCAAGGACTTGATCAATGAAGGGAAAGGGAAAATTTCCTTTCTTGGTGAAAGATTTTAACTTCATACAGTCAATGCACACTCTCCATCCACTACTGGACATTTTTTGGAGAATATAACCATCCCAATTGATAATCATGGTAATTACATCCATTTTAGGAACCACTTGGATTGGGATTAAGCAGTCACTATTAGTAATAGGATAGATGATACCAACATTAAACAACATTAGAAGTTCTTTCCATACCACATCCATGAGATTGGGATTTATTATTCATTAAGGCTGATGAAATGGTTTAGAATTAAATTCTAGAATAATATTATGCTTCCAATGAGTGGTATAATACTACGAATATCATACAGGGTCTATCCAATTTATTTATTTTGAATTATCATTAATTCTAGACGAATTATCTCTTATTTGTATTCAATATAAGAAGATATGATAAAATGAATGGTTTTACTCCCCCCTCGTAATTCATATTTAAGTGATACATTAAGGACCTTGAATTCAATCATAGTTTTATTGAAATTTTTATAAGTATATTGGGAATTTTAATCAAAGATGGTTTCTTATTCTAAATTTTTTAATAGAATTGGATTGTTTGGAACAGAAAGCCAAAAAATTAGACATGTCAATTCCAAGAATGGGTATGGACTATATGTTTGTGATTTTTCAAATGGTTTCATTGATTTTTTATTCTAAAAATCATTAATGGAGTTATCTAAAATAGATTCAAGCCATGGTGACATATTTCCCTCCTATGAACAAAGGAAATCAATCACGTCTTGACTTAATCATCCTTTGAAAAATACTTGATGTTACTCTAGTTCACTATCAACACTACCTATCCAATTAAACTTATGAATATCTTCAACATCCCAAATTTGAAAATTTTCATTATAAATTTTCAAATTGAGGATAATTTTTCTAAAGGTCATGCTCATGTTCTCATTCCCTACACATAATTCTGAGTTTATTTTTTTTAGGAAGGGATGACCAAGGACAATTTTATTTTTTTCTATAATAACTAATTTTTTATTATTATCAAGAAAAATGAAGTAATTCAGGTATATAGAGTTCTCAATTTTCACTAGAACATCCCTTAATATTTATTTAGAAATCTAAATAATTTGATCAGAAGGTTAAAGAGTGACATATGTGAGTTAGAGTTCTTCAAGACCTAAATGAAAATAAAATTCATATAGAATTCACACTAGATAATAGATCATAAATGGATTTGATAACTTTTTTCTCTCTTAATTCAACATTGATATATAGATTGCCTTGGTCTTTCAAATTAGGAAGAATGTTTCCATAAATGGTTGTACTCACATCATCTACCAAAATGTATTGTTTTTTATGTGAAATTTATCCTTTAAAAGTGAAAAAGTCTTTAAGGTGATTTGAGTAGGAAAGTATGGTTTGAATTTAATCTATAATGGTTATGTTCAACTTAACCAAGGAGAATATTTCCCCAAATGTTTCATTCAGTTCACATTGATATTTTTCTCTAATGTATTGAGGGAAGGTAGTAGGTTGATTTATTGTTTGGTTTGGTGTGGGTTCCATTGCATGATCATTATATTTTTGAGTTTCAATGGTGTTTATTCATCGTTATCATGAATTTGTTAAGATTCATATGGTTTTGTAATGGTTGGTTTAGCTTTATCAATGGATTTCCCACATCTTAAGATGGTCACTACTTTGATTTGTTCAAGAGAAAATTGTGTTAAGCTAGATTATCCCCTCAAATTTGGGGGATGAATATCTTGAGTAGGCATGGGTTCCTTTCCATTTTTTATTATTTATAGTTCATGTTTAAGTAATGATAATTCTAAGTTAATTTTTTCTTTTTTCTTACACAATTATTCATGGATCAAGAAAGGTATATATTGGGAAAGGGATTTTTTTGGTTAGGTTGTCCCAAGGGGATACTTTGGCTATTGTATGGAATATTGAATGGGTTTCTAGATAGGTTGTTATAATTAGACCAGTGGATGTTGGTATTGGAAATTTTGGGATTGAAACTGGTTATGTGTTTGAAAATTTTACTTAGGGTGGGTGTTGTGACATTGTTTTTGTATTAGTTGCTGATTTTATTTCTAAAATAATCCTAGATGGTCATACCATGGATTAAAATTGGTTTGGTACAATTCTTATTGAAAGTTAAAAGCATTGATCTCCACTAGGTCCCCTATTAAAATAACATCCTTTATAGAAGGGATGGTTGGGAAGCTGTCGGTATTGTGGTCATGTTTATCACAAATTGTGCAAATAGGTTCAACAGTTTGAATTCCATGGACCTTGGTAATATCTATCTACTCAACCTTCCTATAGAGTGTAGAAAATTTTAACCTAAGTCTTTATTCTTCTATAAGATTCTTCTTTCCACTAGATTTGGGTGGCTTCTCATTATAGGGTGAGGTAATCCATGTTTATTTTTTCAAAAAGATTTTCTAGATACTTGTAAGCATCATTTGGGGATTTGTTTTTTAAATTTCCATTTCATGTCATTTGAATGAATTGTTTGTTTCCTATACCCAACCCTTAATAGAAAATTCTCACTTTTTATATAATTGAGAAACCATGGTGTAGTACCATGTTGAGAGTTTATTTTAATCATTACTGTGTTTCATGGAATTATTATTCCTCTTTTTCAAAAAAAAATTGGATTCTATTTTTAAGTGAAATAATTTTATAGTGGGGAAAGTATTTTTTATAGAATTTTATTTGTAATTGGTCCCATGAATGGATGAATGATAGTATCAAATTTTTTAACCAATTATTTTATCTATCTTTTAGTGAAAAGCGAAAGAGCCTCATATTTTCTGACATAAGTTGATGTGGTGAGCACATGGTTTTAACAATTTCATTGAATTATTTGATATGAAGTTATGGAATTTATAACTCCATCCCATAGAAATTTCTAATATGGTTTAGAAAATTGGGTGTAAACACATAGTAGGCATCTCAAAGGGTATCATGTTCAATGAAAGAGGGTGAATTGGTATAGGATGGTGTAAATTGATCATTCATGGTTTGATAAAAAAACATTCACTATGTTTGGGGATACCTGATTTGGGTTTCCATTTTGGTTCCTATTTGGGTTGTGATAGGGATTCATGGAATATCCTCCATTGAAAATGAATAAAATTTTTAATCTGGGGTCTTAGGAATATTGGGATGTAAAGGTAAAATTATACTATGTGTTATTGACTCATAAACCTCAGAACTATCCACCCTAACTAGATGGTTTGATTTTTCATGAGTATATAAAAACGTATGCCAATAAAATAGAAAAAACTAAAGGGGAAAAGATAATATAAATGAAGTGAAAATATAATAAATAGGATTTAATAGAAGGTTAGTGCCTAATATGACTTACTTTTGTCTCTGGAAAGAGTTCCAAAATGAGGTATCACCAAAATTTATCCAAGTTTAGGGTTGAATTGGTTTCTTTTAGTGTATCTTGGGTTATCTAATCCTCAGAGACCTAAGAAGAAACCTATAAACATAGCCCTTTTATAGGGGGATATTTATATATTAATTGGACATCTTGGGTTTGATTTGAGTTGGTTATAAATAAAATAAAAGACTAAAGTGGAATTAATTAATAGAAATGGGTTTATCCCAGGTGACACTAGGATTGGATTGGATGAATTTATTTTTTAAGGATATTAATTTCTTAGACTCAAGAGAGATTCATTCAATGAGATCAAACCATGTTTATCATTTATTGTTCTGATACCAAAAAAACCTAATGCTAATAACATATACACTTGGAGGATCATTTTTATGAGCACTCTATGTTAAAGTATTGTATTAGCACTTGAAGTTTGTGACCTTAAAATTAAATAAGGATGAAGAATGATTAATATAATCTACTACAAAATATTTAATTTTTTACTATAGGGACATATATATTGGTAAAACTACATTTTATTTTGAAATTTTTTTTACCATCACATATGTCCCTATCACTAAATTATTGGTAAAAGCTCTGTCACTAATTTTTTTGTGATAGATAAAATAATCCTATTATAATTATAATAATAACAACATATAATATATATCTTGTTTAAAGTGTTTAGAAAAAAATTCTTATGAAATTTATTTATGTTTGTAATAATATTACTAACATATAATATATGTTCATAAATTACATTTGAATAAAAAATATAAATTTTTATTTCTAGTAAAATTTCATATTATATTTATTAATTTATCATATATAATAGTCATGCATATTGAAACTTAGAAAAAAATATTTATATTAATAATTAAATAAAATCCAAATTGAATCAATATAAAAATATAGGATCAACGGGATCTATCACACCCACCCCACCCCACACCCACCCTAGTGACCCATCCAGACCCTAGTACCAACGAGCTGACCCCAACACCAGTGAGAACCTCCACCATTAGATACTCATCCATTTCTTAGCACCATAAATCCATCCACATCTAAGAACTAATGATCAAACACTTGCACCAATGACCCATCCATGCCCCAGGACCAGTGAACCAGCTTTAGAACCAACAAAAAAACTCAACTTGATGTTATAACACAACCTTTAGCTCCAAGATCTCCACCAAAAACAACTAAAAAACATACCTAGAGTGATCTATCTCCAATACTAGAGATAAAAAAACTGATTCATCATCAATACCAATGAGAATCCTCGAGTCACTGTTATTCCACACCCTTCATCTCCAATATCTATATCACAAACAACCAAAGAGAATACTCACAAATCAATGTAAAATATCTACATGAATTGAAACCAAAATAGAAATAAATTTAATTATTAAAAATTATTTGCATAGTGATAATTTTTCATCATCCCTGTAGACATCTCAAGTATTGGTAGTCCAAATGACTCAAACTTAGGCATAATTTCTCCAAAAAGATTCCAACAAAATACCAAACACTATCCTATCACAAAATATTATTTCCTCCTTAACTGAGTATTGATATAATTGATTAAAAAGGTTTACTTATTAACATTAACATAAAAATCAAAATTTAGAAAACATCCCATATAATAAAATCTATGCTCAGGTATGGGGATTATAATAACTATTCCATCTCAAAATAACATTTTATCTTATATAATCATAGAGGGACAACAAAAAATAAAAATCACATGAGTGAGCCTAATAATAAATAAATCATGTATAATGATGTAGGTAATATGTGTAAAAATAAAATCATGATTCCCAAAATGAACACCTCAAGCTAAGTTTCTTTATTAATATGTGTACAAGGTCTTAAGTAACCATAACATCTCTAAATTTTCACTATAATAGTATTGTTTCATTAGGGAGTTATTTAGTTTTAAAATAATCATGGAATAACAATGTGAATAGATCAAATTAAATTGCCATATTTTAAAAAAAATATGAGATCATCTACTTTGTGGTAAGAATAAAAACTCTCATAGTTATGATGGAATGTCCCAAATGAATGGGAAACTCCTGATCTAATACCAATAAGGGTTATTAATGTAACCATTAGGAAGACTAATTCAATTGATCTGAAATGGTAACAACCAATTAAGGATAAAAATAGGATGACACCCTTAGCTATTGGATGAAGATAAAAAAATAGAACCGTACATGAAATAAGATAATACCAATCCTAAGGAAACCCTGAGGGATACAAGAACAAAACTCTTCCCTATAAAACCCCATGATATACCAAAATTAATATTTACCTAGATTAAGGTGTATGGATTATATCTAGATATATAGAGATAAATTATGTTTGGATATAATACTATTTCTACATCATTCCCATATTTTATTTAGAAATGTTGTAGAAAATAGGAGAAAAAATAGTTCAGAAAACAATCATACCAAGTCTTTAAGAAAAGGATATAACTTCCAAAAATTGGTACTCAAATAGTGAATTAGGTATATCTAGTGCATGTTGTTCAATTAAATAAGAAACCAAACAAGTGGAAGCTCATAAAAAACTAAGATCAAAAAACAAAAACTCACCCTTTTCCCATAATTGAATGCATCAAGTACTAAATATTCTTATCTCTTAGAAGCCTTCAATAATAGACTTTAATCACAAATATATCGGTATTAAGTTTATTCTCATACTTATATATTTATCTTTTAACACCTTGTGTGTAGGGTAAAATTGTATATTTTTGATGAAGTGGTATGGAAGATACTGAATATCATAATGCATGTATAGTTAATATTTTTGATGAAGTAGTAATATTGGAATAAGTAAATATTATATGAATCTAATTTTCATAGGTCCTAGATGGTTTTATATGATATTTTAATATTGAATAGTGGGATACAATAAAAAATTATCTAATTAAATCAATTCTCAATTTATTTAGTGTTGGGCATATACCTATAATATAAAACTAACATCTCTTTTATTTATTCCCAATACTACCCAACTGTTTATCTTTAGATTTTATCATTATAATAATCTATATAAAATCTCATATATTGTCATTATTAAACTTAATAATGATAGGATATTTTCTCTTCATCACCCTATTATCTCAAAGGGATAATGTGTTATTCTTAAAGGTATGAGTATTCATGGGAAATTAGTCTTATCATAATATATATTTATAGAATTATATTATAAGGTACTGGGTAGAAATGTTATGGGTAAGATTGATATATAAATTTAATATTAAAAGGTTAAGTGGGTATTAATTTTTTATGATCTAAGGATAATGTTATTTGTTAAAGTATTTTTGGGCTTGTATTTTTGATACATCTCATTGAACCAGTTTCCAAATTCACTTATTTTTTTATCATCTGGATTCTATAAATCCATTTTAGGTCTATGTTAGGAGGACCCTATATCGCTTTACTTGTTCATTTTTTTTTTTGAAAAGTGATTATTAGAAACCTCAATTATCACATATAAAATGACATAGTTTGTCACTTTAAATGGTGTCATGGTTTACCTTGTGTCTCTCAACTCCTCCTCATTGAAGGTTTACTGGTTTTCTTGGATATTAGAAAAATATTTTAATGACCTATTTCATGTTTAAATAGAGTAATATGGGATTTCAGAAACTATATACAATATAAATATTCTAGTACAAAATAATTTTTATAGCATGAAGTTTATTCTAAAAGAATTCTAGTCAAGGATCTCTGATAATTAATTTCATTATGATGACTTTAGCATTCCCCTTAGCAAATGTAGAGTGAATATTTAGTATTTTTATTTTATTGCAAGGAATTTTATTAGATGTATTCAAAATTAAAAAGATAAATTATACTATAGTGGGGATATTTCTACCTTTATATAATGTGTAATGTGATCGATTCCTAATCATTTATTATTTATTGAAGTGGTGTACAACTCATTTACCATGATATCAGAGAGGATTTTTAATAGTTTTCTTTAGGATGTGGCCCCTAAAAATGTATGAGTGAATTATAGTGTTGTAAAATTTCTCCCTTTATATAATAATGATGTATCAAACTATAACAATTAGGTGGAACTATAAGGTATTTAAATACTTTGATTGTACAAAAATTCAAGAAAGATTCTACTCTCTGGGTTTAGTTCTCATAAATAAAATTTTAAAATCCCATTAATTTTGTAGAGAGGGGAATTGAATTATTGTTTTTATATTTCTAAAAATAACTGGTCGATATTCTCGATCATATAATAATATAGATAGTTCATTAGACCATAATGTAGTTATTTCATTGGATATAAGTGTTCTGATGAGTTTTTTCTATTCCATAAGTTCATAAACCAACATATTAAGTGTAATAAAGCTTCTTTGTTGAATTTTTCTATTAATTATGTTCTAAAAACGCTTAAATATTGTTTTTTAAAAAACATTTTTGTTAGTGAAAAAGATGATGACCTAGTGTATGTTAAATTTTTTATAAGTACGTTATTAATTTTTCAGTTCCTTAATGCCAATAGTTAATCAATATATAGAGATAATTTGGGTATCCTTCATCTAGAACCCATTTATATTAAAGAAGATTAATTTTGTTGCATTGAGAATCTGAAATAATTATATTCTCTAACAGAAATAACTATTAAATTGAGGGGTATTCTCTTAGTTTCATGATAACATTGTTTTGATAATCAAATAGAAGAATGTTTTATAAAAAATATTAACCATATATGCATTATGAAGAGTGGTATGGAATATATTGAACATAAAATGAAAAATTGATACTAATAATGTTTTTTATTTTTGGAAGATTTATTTGTGGTGAATAAATAATATAAAAGTATTTATATATTGAAAAAAATATTGGTAATTATAATCAATAGTAATATAATAGAACATTATATTGCCTATAAAATTGATGAAAATTTGTATAAAAAAATTTTCTACTTAAAAAAACGTAAGAATTAAACATTTTAAATGAATTTAAATAAATATAATATACATAAATTAAATTATTCAACATCAAATTGTGCTTACTCATATTACAATGTCACCAATGAACATCTGATTAGATTTATCTCACTAATTTCTTGGAAGAAATCCTATTTGGATACAAAAAAACTAAAAGTCATCCACATGTGTATCGAAAGAGTTTTTGAGTTTCATGATTGTACAAATAGAAGTATGTTGTACATAAATGTGAGGTAAAATTTTATATGTTTTATCATGTGGTTTTAAGAATAATGCCATTGAGCCAACTATTATGGTTACATGGTTGTATTCAATTTATTGGGAATTTTTTTCTTTGGTCTCATTTAGGATCTCTATCTATCCATGGTAAATGATACAGAAGCATTTAGTGGTTTTACATTTAATAGTGGGTTCACCCATGGAGGGGCCATGCTTTGAGTACTTCTTAACTAGATAGTTTTGAGAAGATAGACCAAAAGAACTCAGAAAACACCTGAAACTTACCAAAATCCTATTTAATATAAGTATAATCCATGATTTGACAAAATGTATGGTTGTTTACAAGTAAATAAAAATATACCACTGAGGTAATTAAATCACCTCAATAGTACCAATGACAAGTAAATTTGAAATTAATAAGCCTTCAACCCATGGAAAATCAAAATTTAATAATTATTTAGGGACACATAAGAATAAATAGATAAATAGGTGAGATGGAAAGATTAAACTAAAATCTTGTAAAGTAGAGAATGATGATAGTTTATGAATTGTTTATGTGTGTATTTAATAATCAAACTACTAGTGTAAAAATATTGAATAACCAATTCACCTTTTCATGTGATTGTTAGTGCATTATTGATGAGTGTATTTAATGATCCCCTCATGAAAAAATATTGTCTTCTTTATCACGTCAACCCATTTTCTAAAGGTACCTATAAGAAAACTATATAATATGGATATTTTTTAGAATCAAAACCATATACCCAGATAAGATTATAGTTAAACATGAGTCATCACTATAAACATACATAACAGGTCAATGTTCAAAAATCATAAGAAAAAAACACATAAGATAGATTTCAACCACAAAAACCTATTTGGTAGCACCATATAACTAGTTTAATCACTTAAACACAACTATTTAAAAATCATAAAATGAATTTTAAAACTACATATAAAAATAATAAATAATTAGGAAAACATAGAAATACCTTATGTCTCGATGCAGTACTCTTAATGCTAAAGTGAAATGAAAACTTTAAAAACCTCGATATGTCATATCAAAGTACATGAAACAAAAAACAAAATATGATATTAATAATAATTCATAAATAAAAAACATGATAAATTAATTTCATTTTAATAGGTAATATGAAACAAAAACTAAAACAAAATAAAACAAAACATGATAGTATATTTTTCCCAACATAAATTTCCAATTAAAATGAATAAAAATTTCAAAAATTGGAAATCCATGGTATTTTTAGACTTTTATGTAAGATTAGTAACTATATTAGAATAAAATAAAAATAATAATACACTAAAATAATTTTTATTTGACATCATTGAAAAAATATAAAACAAAACACTTACTCAACCTCTTATAAACTCATGTTGATGGGTCCTATGTCTAGAACAAACATTTTAAATTCTTATTATGTACTAATAATAAGATGAACCCTAAAAATAATATATTTACATTAATATAAACTTGAAATATAAAATTTTAGTTCCCTTAAATAAGTAAATTATGTAAACAAAAATTGATTTACTAGGTGAACTTATCTTTTTACCATTCAAAGAAAATTTAGGATAACTTTATTCAAAAATTATATTTTTGTTAACTAATAAAAATTATAAATACACATTCATAAATAAATATAATTAAAGATATTATTTTACTGTTATTTTTTATTGAAGCATCAATGAGTTGTTATATCACAATCAAAATATTAAAATTTATAAATAAATTTGTATCTTTTTTAAAATTACTTTCATAGAGACAAATATTTACAAACTTGATATCAGCTATTCTAAAGATAACTGTATAATTTTTGTGGAAGATGATATTATCTACAGACACATGAGAGGATGCATAAAAATATAAATTAATTTTAATCCAATAAAATATGGTTATATCAATGAAAAATTCTTCCTACAATGAAATGTGTATCTACTTTCACATATAAGGTAGTATTCCCACTTTTTACAGTGCACTTATATCACTAATGAAAAAAATATACTTCTTTGAACCCAAAATAGTAAGGATCATACCAATTTTATTTGAAATTAAGAAATTGAACATATAATGAAATTTATATCATGATGTCAATATATCTGCATAAGAAATTAATGATGATATGAAAACCAATAAAATTGAGAGTCATTATGTGTATTGAGAAGAAAGAAAATCTTTCAAATAATAAAAAGGGGATAAAAGATAAGAAAAATAACATACTCAACATTTAATAAAACCTTTTCTACCGTTCCATAAATGTAAGAAATGTTCAAACCCAATGTTGAAGTGTAAATTTAAAAATAATGACCAATGTAAATAATTATTTCTTAAAATAAAGTAACTTGGAATAAAATATGGATTAAAAATGGATGGTAAGGGAGGACCTGAAAAATAATGAAATTTATTTTGACAATAGCATGTATATCCCCTTAATACACCACCTTAAAAATATTTAGTAATTTCATACTGCAGGAAAAAATAAAAATGATAAGTAGTGAACAAAATAGATGGAAATTTATTTCCAAAAATAAATTTGATTATATTTTACAAGGAATTATAAATTACCTACTAGTGAATAAATAAAAGATATCAAATAAAATTCTATGCCTAGAAATTCAAATAATATAAATATTATTTGTGTTATGGAAAAAATAATAACCATATATCCTATTAAAAAACAAATACATACTAAATAGAAACTGATAACTACAAACTATAATAGAAACCAAAGTTTCACCATATCTATCTGTCACACACGAATCTTAGCTATCAAAATCAAATATAATTAGAAACCAAAAAATTACAGCAGAACTAAAACCCCAGGTGAGACTTATTTCCATGAAAACTCTCCAAATCATTGAGAATTATACATGATTAAAACTAGGGGCAACAGTGTTTGTCGTGGTGAAAGGGAAGGGATGACTGTGGGTGATGGGTAGGGTTTCTGGGGATGGCTATGGTTGAGCTAGGGCATCGAGGATAGAGAGGTCATGTGAGGGTTTCTGTCTAAAACCTTTTTAATGATGGCGTTCGAGTGAGTAAATAACATGGAAAAATTTGGATACCAAGGTCTATAATGGGTTTTACGTGAGGATGTCGGTCGGGAACAGGGAGGGGCTTCATGTGATGATGTCAGCAAGGGACACTGGTCAAGAACAACGAGGGGGTTCTTGTGAAATGTTAATGAGGAATTTTGTCTTAGAATAGAGAGAGGGTTCCTAAAATCCATAAGAAACGCTAGTGGGAACATGATTTAGGGTTGGGAGAGGGGGTCATGGGGAATAGGGGTGGAAGGGTGGGGTGGGTACATTAGTTTTTTTGTACATATATATATATATAATTTAAAATGTTTTTGATTTATATATAATATATATATAAGGTTATGTTTATAAATATATATATTATCAATAAATAATACCAAATTAAGGATATTTTAATTTATCATATATTTTTATTATCAAAAAGATATGTTAGTAATGGTTGATATATATATATATAATTTTTTATAAAATATTTGATATTATTAGATAATTTATTACAATGTATTTTTATAATGGTAAAAGATTTGTTAGTAATAATAATTCATAACAACATATTCATTTATCAATAAATCAATTATTGGTATTATTATGATAAGAAAAAAATGTTGGTAAAGGATTTTTTGGTATTAAACTACTATTATAAACAGATATAACTTTTGGTAAAAAATTATTAATACCTATAGTTAATATAAATATAATTTAATATTTGTGGTAATTAATCATTTTTACCAATAGATATATTATATGTTGGTAATTTTATATTGGTAAATGTTACCTTTTGTAGTGATCGAATGGAATTCACAATTAAAATAAGTGATTAAAAATTTAAATAGTGACAAATAAAATCCAATCTATTCCCTTTATACTCCCTTGGAATAAACTATAAGAGGTTTAAAATTCAATTGATGATATTATATCGTTGGAATAAAGAAGTATACTCATAAGGGTGGAATTAAATAATAAAAAACAATGAAATAATGAACACTCCACCATTGTGTGAAATATTTCTCTCTTTTCAATGTGAATAGATTAACACCTTAATGACACAGTGTCAACGTGCTAACAAAAATAATAGAATATGATAAGAAGAAATTTTTTTATTAAGAAACTAATGTGTTCTGAAAAAATTACAGGAGATAAACTAAAATTACAACAAAAAGTGGAAAAGTAACATTACATTTGAAATAAAAGAAAATAATCCTCCAGATACTTCACTAGCACTACATTAAATAGAAATTTTTTGAGCCCTATATTGAGAACAAGGGTTTTACATTCATCCAATGTGAATAGGTAGGGAAAAGGGTGGTGGTAAGTGGGTGGATAATTATTTTTCATCATTTACAAGGTTTTATGAATCCATTTTCTCTATCCTTATTGACACACTCGAACTTCCTTTATGATGAGTGAATTCAATAAGGTATTAGAAGAAAAAACTTTGTCCTATATTTTGTATAATATCTATATATATTTAATCCATGTCAAACCATCTATTTGGAAGATATGTTAAAAATGATAGGCTGACTTTTTGGGCCTTGAAATATGGACCAAAATTTATACTTCAACTTGGGATGCCTAGATCACATTGAAAACGTCCAAACTGGTATCTTTCATAATTTAAATAAAATTTACCGTTGATTTTCACTTTCTCTAGTTCAAATTTTAGATTCATTGGGATTTTATCATGTCTAATACAGTCATTTTATTGGGATATTTTCTAGTTCACTTCACCCAAAATTTTCTAGATTCAAGGCCCACTTTGATCATTTTCTTAATTGAATATCATATTGTTCCAGAAGTAAAATAGGTTCTCCATAGAAAGGGTAACCTTATCCTAAAATATCAAATCAAAATTATGACTGTATGGTGTTTTACATGGTGATGAAAAAATTTATTAAGTATTTTTGCATTTTAGAATGAATTACAAACATGATATGAAAAGAAGATCAATTTTAAAAAAATGTACAAATACCGAGGTTTTTGGAAAATCGAGTACCTAAAAATTACTATATAAAAAATTAATATTATCCTCTTATAGTTTCTAATCAAACTCCCCTATCAAAGTCTATGTAGATCTTAGAGATTGTACACATTCACAGTCGAAGAAAAAAACTCAACTCAAAATTGGTCTCAGATCTTCTCCCATGAAACAGTTGACTCCTCATGATTCTCTAAGAATAATAACCACCACTTCTTAGCTACCCCATATAGAATCATTTTCGTAAATGAAAACCACTACTCCTTATGAGCATGGATTGAACTAAATGATATCTACACCTCCTCAAACTGGTATTCTATCACTACATGTGAAATGGATCCCTCATACTTATATAGACTCTAAAGATGAAACAGTAGGAGTTTCCTCCTCTAAGTGTTATAGTTATTGACCTCAACCCTATGGTGATATTCTAGCATATAATTCTAAACATCTTTAGCACCAAAATTATGAGGATGTCAACCTAGATCCATACTTGTAAAAGAACAAATGGTTAGGGACTCCTAAACTCGAAATATGTAATATTAAAGATTAATTATTTAATCAAGGTTTAATCATATCCCAAGGTATAAAAATTTCAAACATAGGTGAAAATAAGAGTTATGCATGATCGGTTGCAAGGAATCTATCATACTACGTATATCACTTCTCTTAGTAGGCTCGGTTAACCTCAAAGTCTCTCACATTAGATCACAAGGGTCCCTAAATATTCATGTACTAGCTGGTCTACCTTGTTTACATTTCTTACTAGGATCAAATGACACTATTTTCATAGAAATCCATGTATTCCTCATCAGTTCCTACATCCAAACTCTATCCTATCTCTTAACCCAAATCCTTTGATACCACTTTGTCATAACCCCTCCCCCCAAATGTACTCCTACTGATTTGACAATGAAATATAGGAGAAAATGATATCAAAATCCCACCTCCAATAGGAAATGGGTTGGTGACAAACACCAAGGGTATATCATACACAGAAATGGGAGGCATTGCCTTCTAAGAAGATCGTGATGAATAAGAAATAAGATTATTTACCAAACAAACTTTCTCATAATAAAAAAATATCCCAATACATGCATGTAATGTCATATAGACTGAAAAAAAATAAAAGGAACTACAAGTACCAAAATGATAATCCAAGGCAGTGACCATGAATCCCAATTACTCATGAACAAATCAACAAGTTAGTAAAGTCTAGTTTGATATCCAACCAGATCCTATGAACCTGAAAAATATTTGATATTTATGTATGCTGAGCATAAAAAGTATACTTTGTAGGACCCACCCTAGATCTTCTCAAAAAAAATACAAATAAAGAATACTAAATCACCATGAATAAAAAACTAAAGCTAACTCGTTAAATAAACTATTATACTGAGCTATCAACTTTACCATGGATCTCTCACCAAGTATCACATACAGTTAATTATATAATATTCAACATATATAAAATAAAGGTACCCCACTACCACTTCCCCACTGGTATTCCATTATGACCCAATGTTGCATATCCCAATACATCACTCTTCAAAGTATAGTCTGGAAGAAAACACCAGGTCATCTGTAAAGACCCTAACCCTAGTATCCTAGAGTTGGTGGATACTTTATTATAATGGTGCTTGATACAAGTGATCACATCCCAAAAGACCAGATAATTTTATAGTCTTGGAAAACTATATACAAACTTGTATTTCACATTACATTTGAAAACATAAAATACAAAATATAATTTTCCTTGGGAACACCATTATTCCATTTTTAATATCCTTATATATCAATCATAAAATGATTTTTGTAATCCTAGGAAAAGGAAACATAAGAAATGGGTGAGCTCTGATGGTCAGTAAGTGTATGTGTAAATCAGAAGCTATCATAAACAAATAATGTATAATAAATATGGAAAGGTAAATAACTAGAACACATGAGATTTAATAAATAACTTGAACATGAATAATAATATTGTAGGAATAACTAATTATCAAAATAATTCCATATAAATAATCACATGATCTTGAAACTTATCCATGGATATTATAACTAATCAAATAATTACATGGACATTAATAACTAATCATATAATGATGAAATTCATAATTTTGAACATAAAAACCATATCTTCATGTCCTCATGCCAAAAAATATTATATAAATAGGTGAGGCCTTGGCCAAAAACCCAAGCTAGTTTTTCTCATGAGACATATTGATGCATTGAGTGTTGGATCGATATATAGATGTATATGTATATTAGATGGAACAATACAAGAGGGGGTGAATTTTAGGTTTAAAAACTTTGTGTTTAAACACTTAGGAAATTAGTTTAAATGATCTTAAACTAATAAAATTGACAACAAATACGATTTATCACAATTGTCTTGGATATAAAGGTATGATACAATGTAATACTATAAGTAAAGTAAATCAATTGTATTCAAATGAATACAATAATCAGAGTAATAAAATAGTGAAATATTCTACCATAAAGAGTATATAATCTATCGATGCAATATATAATAGTATAATTTTAATTGAAACAATTACAAATGAATATGAAATGAAGAAAGGAAACAAAAAAAATCCCTTTCTAATACAAACAGCAGCAGAAATGTAAAAGTATTACAATTATTTTATCCCAAAGAGAAGGTTATCCTTTCACCTAGGATAAGAGGTTTGTCTTACCACCACCTTGGTAATCCCTCGATATGATGATCAGTATGTCTGTCTTGTTATCCCCGCAAGCCCTCAATACGATGATTGGTACGTCTGTCTTGCTATCCCCACAAACCCTCGATTTTGCAGGTAATCGGCACATCTATCTTTCAAACATTTGAATCTCTCGATATGAATATTAGTATCATCATCTACCTATCCTCAGCAGCCCTAGATCGTTATCACCTGATCGGTCACACAAAGCAAAAAAAAGTACTTAATGAAATACAAAAACTAAGAACGAGTCGTTCAAGTTTTGTAATCTCAAGGCTTTCACATGAAGCAAGAGAGAAGTCACAACATCTCCCTCTAGAATTTGATAGAAGCAAATAATGATCAAAGTTTGATAGTTGTTTTTCTTAGCTTCAAATGACCTTATATTTATAGGCCTCAAGTTCCAACGGTCATATTTCCTCCAACGGTCATATTTCTCCAAAAAACTCGGAGGGACTTGGACACCTGGCATTATAATAGTTATATAGAAATAAAAAACACGACATCATTTTTATTGGTTTATAACTAACTCCATGACATTTTTTTGGTTAAAAAAAAGATATATGAAAATGATAATCATGAGTATGATTGATATAAAACATGTGTTTTGATAAAGGATAAAAACATGCATGTGATAAAAGTAAAATATGAGTACTATTAGTATTACTTATCCAAATGTATTGATATGATAAAAAGTGAGTATGATGCACAAAATTCATTACGATTGACAGAGTCAGTATGATTGTCAGAGTCAGTACAATTGACAGGGTTAGTATGATAAACATAGTTAGTATGATAAACATAGTCAGTACGATAAACATAGTCAGTACGGTAAACATAGTCAGTACAATAAACATAGTCAGGATGATAAATATAGTCAGTACGATAAACAATTATGAATAGATTTTTGATTTCAGAAACAATACATAAAAGTCAAAAGAATACTTTTGACTTAATAATCTCTCCCTTTTTGGAAAGCACAAAACATAGTGTAAAAACAAAAAGAAATACTTATCTCCCCCTAAGTTATTGAAAACTCTTCTGAATATGAAATTGAATAAAACTAACTCCCCCTTAGGTATATACTTTCCTAAGGATTGTATTCGTAAATTTTCCTTGATTTACAAGTATTCTATTAAAATATTCTTCCCCTTATAAAACATTCTCCCCCTTTGTAAAACATTCTTCTCTTTTGTGATTTACAAAAAGAACAGGGTAATATTTAGTTGCCTGAAAAGGTTATAGAGACAAAAAAATGCAAGAAAATGGGAAAGAGAATATAAAACTCATTGAGATAACAAAAGTATATAGAATTCTAAAAGTGAATAAAGAAATATACAACAAAATATTCATTTGTTTTCTCTTTATTTTTCTTTATTGATCAGCTCATGAAGAATATATTTCATCTTTTTTATTTCATTTTTGTCTTCGGAGATAGAATCACCTTAGGATTTGATAAGATCTTTTTGATAAGAAAAAAGCCAATCCTGGTTCTTGATAGTCACTTCTTGAACTCTGATTACTTCTTCAAGAATATCAATTCTGTTTTGAAAATTCTTATTGTCTTGAGATAATATGGAATTTTTCTTCTTCAACAGAACTATTTCATCTTTGAAAGATGAAACCCTTGAAAAATCTAGCTAGAAAGCATTCATTCTCTCTTGCAGCTCTTTTATTGAAGGGATATCGGCTTCATGAGTTTTTGACATCTAATTTATCCTTTAAATAGTTTCTTTTTCAAGCTTATTGAAAGCAATATCAAGATCATTTGAAATCCTTCTTAAGTCTTCAATTGATATTTCATGATCATTCACTGAGCTTTTTGTTTTGTATGGCCACTTTGTCATCCTATTTCAAGCCTTCTTATGAGCAGCCGAACTTTCAGATAGAAATTTTAAATCGGCTTCAATTGACAATACTCTCTTTTTGAGTTCTCTTACAGAACCAAACTTCTTTCTTTGATTGTCAGTGATGAAATCAATTTTTCCTTAAATTCTAGGAAAATAAAGAACAGTCTTATCAATTATCCTCAATACATGAACAATGTAATCACTTTTCTTGAGATAAATTATGTGTTATGAATCAGTATCCTCGTCATATGAATCCAGTTCATTTGATCATCTTGAGTCTTCAACTGGCTGTTTTCCTTTTTCTTTTTCTTTTTCCTTTCTTTCTTCTTCCACTTTTTCAATATTAATAACTACTTTTTTGGTATGAGAAGATTGAGAACCTTTATTCACTTGAGAAGGAAATCTATCTGAAAGATTTTCAAGAGATTCAGTAGGTACTTGATCAGTATGAGGAACCTATTTAATATCTTCACTTTTCTTTTGAAAAGATTCTTCTCTGCTCTTTTTTAAACTATGAAGAAATTACAAAAGAAAATTTGTTTCCTTTTCTTTTTTCCCGAATGGCCTGAAGGCCTTATTTTTTTATTTTTTTATAGACAATCCCCCTTTTAAGGGTTGAAGGTGAACTCGTACATGACCTGTCGGCCCAAGGAAAAAGGCCAGACATGACCCGTAATACATGAACTGAAGGCCCAGAGGCATACCATGCCCAATACATGACCTGTAGGCCCAGCCCACTAAAACTGCCCCTCCCCAGCTTCTGCATCATTGATTGCCTTTAGATCCCCACTTTCATTACTGATCAGCTAGAATTTCCCCATACAAAGTTGCACGGTTCCTGGTCCCAATGGCAGTTATCATACCCTCTCATTCTTCTAATTCGGTTAGTTCTGCTTCTAGTGACTGCTACTGGTGCTCTAATCCTCATCTGGGGACTGCTCTGTGTGAACTGGGCTACTTTATGGTCTTCAATGGCCCGAAGGCCCTGTGGCTTGAAGGGCTTTGATGACCCGAAGGCCCTGAGACCTATAGGCCCAAACCGGTGGCCCAAAAGCCCAAATCATGTGAATAGTCTGGATGCTACAGTACCAAACAGTGCTCACTATAGTTCCTGGTACAGTACTTCTACAGTTTCTGCTACAGTACAGCTACAGTACCCAGAAATCCACCTCCACCCGGTTTTGAACCTAGGTCTCTTGGATGCTAAGCAAGAGCCCTTACCACTCAGGTACGGGATCATTGGCCTTCCTCTTCTTCAACTTCCTGTACTTCCTTCAAAATTTGTTTCCTTTTATCTTTTTCTGGAATACTCATTATGATTGGTTCTTGGTGTAATTCTTTCGTTAGTTGAGCACTAGCCACCTAAACCATTTTCATGATTTTAGAAACATCAAAATCTTGAGCATTCCTTTTCAAAAGATTCTTCTTTTTCTTCTCATCCTGAAGAGTATCCTCTACCCTTATCCTCTCAGCTAAAGCTTCAGATGGATCAAGACTGAACTTTGGATCTCCTTCTTTTCTTTGTTCTTTGTCTTTCCTCCACTTGGCCACAACCTCCTTGATGTATTTCATTTTCATCTTTGGCTTAGTACTGGTTTTCAGATCTAACTTTTGAGGGGAAACATTTGGAAAATATTCAATTGGCAGAGGTTCTGATTGTTTTGGTGCCGATTGGTTTGGTTCTGATTAAGCTTCCACATCTCTAACAAAAATCTTTGAATCCTTATCAAAACAAACATACAACTTCTTCAACGTATTCTTGATTATACAATATGGATTTAGTTATTTCAACTACACTTTCATAGGAATATTAAAAAACGTCAAGATATCAAGAATGAACTTTGTAAGAATAGAGGGATACATAATCAAGTGGTACTTGATTTCTCCTTACCTGATATTTTTTATTGTTTCAAAAATATAACCCATGAGATTTACCTTTCTCTTGTTTACAAGATAGTCTAGCATAAAAATATAAAAAAAATTAAGAGTTTATCTATCCCCTTTCCTTGGGATAAGAAAACCTTGCATCCAGAGAACCACAAATCTATTATCTGAAGATAAATGAGCTACTTTTCTCTTCTCTTAATTTATAGAAAATAACGATTTTTCAGCACTTTCTCTATTAAACATACCAACTTCCTCTAATAGTTTATGAGATGGAAAAAAGGAATCTCCTTTTGTTGATACATTCAGAAAGTGAGTTTCTTGTTTCAAAGACATTGAGATTTTTCTATCGTACACAGCGAAGTTGGTCATCATATTTTTTTCAAAACACGCCATTTTATAGAATTGACAAACTTCTTTAATAATAATTGGATATTCATATATGGTTTTCTCAACACAAAGATGTTCCCAACCTTGGAAAAAAATAATCCTCTTGATTTTTGAATCATATGTGTCAAAGAAGTCCCAAGAAACTAACCTTTCTCTAAAGAAGTCTTTCTATGAAAACATTTTTGAAGACATTTCAGTAGGATTGTTTGCAGAGGACTGAGACATAAAGAAAAGGAAAAGGGCAGATCGTACGGAGTCTTAAAATAGAGAGGCAGAGCTTCTCCAAGAATTCTGAAAAATTGGTGTCAGTTTGGGGAGGGGGATCTATTTATAGTAAAAAATGAATGATCGTTGATCTTATACAGTTGAGATTAGAATATATATAAATCAGCAGATAGGATTTAAAGGAAAAACAAGAAACAAAAAAAACATAATAAAGGAAAAAATAAAAGATAGACAGAAAGTACCTTTCAGAGATTCTAAAGAAATTGTTGGTTTAATAGTATTAACATAGTATAATACAATAACAAAAAGAAAATAAAAGTGTACATAGAAAGGAAAAATAATACGATCGATTATGAGACGGATGGAAAACAAAGTCATTACCATAGGTTGTCATGTCTATGGAAAAAAATTCATTACCATTGGTTTTCATGCCGATGGAAAACAAATTCATTACCATTGGTCGTCATACCGATGGAAAACAAAGTCATTACCATTTGTTGTCATGCCGATGGAAAACAAATTCATTACCATTGGTTGTCATGCCGATGGAAAACAAAGTCATTACCATAGGTTGACCTGCTGATGGAAAACAAATTCATTACCATTGGTTTTCATCCCTATGGAAAACAAAGTTGTTACCATAGGTTGTCATGCCGATGGAAAACAAAGTCATTACCATTGGTTGTCATGCCAATGGAAAACAAAGTCATTACCATTGGTTTTCATGCCGATGGAAAACAAAGTCATTACCATTGGTTTTCATGCTGATGGAAAACAAATTCATTACCATTGGTTGTCATGCCGATGGAAAACAAATTCATTACCATTGGATGTCATGCCGATGGAAAACAAAGTTGTTACCATAGGTTGACATGCCTATGGAAAACAAAGTAATTACCATAGGTTGTCATGCCAATGGAAAACAAAGTTATTACCATAGGTTTATGTGCCGATTGATAAAAAATCAATACGATAACCAAGTAAACAAGATGAAAAATAGAAGGTTAAAATGATAATTAGTCAGTCAAGACGATAATTAGAAAGATAAAATAGCAAACCAAAAGAATAAATAGATAAAGAAGACCATAATAGAAAAAAAACATAAAGTAAAAAATGTTATCTCCCTTTTAAAAAGAGTTTTTTTAATATAAAGAGAAGTGTAAAACATGAAGTAGATATGAATGATTATTTTAATGTAATCATTCCTAGCATATATTTTATAAATTCAAATTTATCAGAAGGTAATTGTTTTGTAAAAATGTCAGAAGGTTGTTCTTGTCTTCCGATGAATTATAAAATAATATCTCCTTTTAGTTTGTGATCCCTAAGAAAGTGATGCCTAATATCTATGTGTTTTTCATGAGAGTGATGTGCTGGGTTTTTATTGAGAGTTATGGAACTAGTATTATCACATAGAATTTGAGTTTTGGAAAAGCTCAATCCATAGTCAGTGAGTGTGTGTTGCATCCACAATACTTGAGCACAAAAACTTCTAGTTGCTACATATTTATCATTAGTATAGTAAAGTGATACTAAGTGTTGTTTCTTGCATGAACAAGAAACCAAGGAATCTCCTAAGAAATGACATGTTCCAGATGTACTCTTTCTATCCATTCTATAACCACCAAAGTCAGCATCTGAAAAACTTTTTAAAACAAAATCATTTCTAAAGGAATAGAAAAACCTAAATCCAAAGTCCCTTTTAAATATTGAAATATTATTTTCCAAACTTTTAAATGAGACTCTTTTGAATTTGATTGGTATCTTGCACATAAGCATATGAAAAACATTAAGTCTGGTTGACTAGCCGTCAAGTATAATAAATTTCCTATCATACCTCTAAATTTTATTTGATCTACTGGCTTCCCAGTTTCAACAAGATCAAGTGTGTTTGAGGTACCAATTGGAGTGCTAATACTTTTAGTATTATTGTACCCACAATTTTTGAGTAAGTATTTGATATACTTATATCGATATATATAAGTTCCTTCATGTTTTTGTGAAATTGGAAAACCTAAAAAGAAAGTTAACTCACCTATCATACTCATTTCAAACTCATATTTCATTAAATTCTCAAAATAATCAGTCAAAGACTGCTGATTTGATCCAAATATGATGTCATCAACATAAATTTGAACAATAAAAACATTTTTATTTTCCATTTTTATAAAAATGGTTGGATCCACTATACCTTTTGCATAATTGTTTTGTAAAAGAAATCTTGTAATTCTATCATATTATGCTCTAGGGGCTTGTTTAAGACCATATAATGCTTTAGTAAGTTTAAAAACATGATTAGGATATTTTGAATCTATAAAACTAGGTGGTTTTTTAACAAAAAATTCTTCTTGAAAAAAAACCATTTAAAAAAGAACATTTAACATCCATTTAAAATAATTTGAAATTAAAGTATGCTACAAAGGCTAATAGAATATGAATAGATTCAATTCTAGCTACTGGAGCATATGTTTCTTCGTAGTATATTCCATCTTGTTTATTATAGACCTTAGCAACAAGTCTTTCTTTATTTCTTAAAATGATTCCATTTTCATCACATTTATTTCTAAAAACCCATTTTACACCAATTATAGTTGTTTCTTCAGGTCTTTCAACTAAATCCCAGACTTGATTCCTTTCAAATTCATTTAGTTCATCTTACATTGCTTTAATCCAATATTTATCACCTGAGGCCTCACTTGGAAATTTAGATTCGAATTGAGAAAGAAAGTCAAGGTCTTCTATTTTATTTCTCAAGGAATTTCTAGTTCTTACAAATTGATTTACATCTCCAATGATATTATCACTGGGATGATTCCTAAGAAGCAATTGATTTGGGTTTTATAAAACCTGTTCATCAACATAGGGTAGGAAATCTTCTGAGGTAAATTATTTAGAAACATTTTCTTGAACATTTTCTTATCATAAATATTTTCTAATAAAGATTGATAATCAGTTTTTGAAAACACATCCAAAGATGTAGGTTGGGGTTGCTTGAAAATAAAAGGATTAGTTTCATTAAATTTAGCATGCACTGTTTCTTCAACAGCACAAGTATTTTTATTGGAAAATCTATAAGCCTTAGAAGTTTTAGAATAGCCTAGAAAGATTCCTTCATCATATTCTGGTGTGAATTTGTGTATTTTCTCTTTTGTATTCAGAATGAATATTTTGCATCCAAAAACTTTGAAGTATGAAACTTTAGGTTTTTGGCCAGTCCACAATTCATAAGGTGTTTTTTTTAATAAATGGCCCAGTTAAAACTCGATTTATATCATGACAAGCAATACTAATAGCTTCAGCCCAAAAGTGCTTGGCAATTGAGTATTCACTCAACATGGTTCTTGTCATTTCCTAAAGAATGTGATTTCTTCTCTCAACAACACCATTTTGCTGAGGAGTTCTTGGAGCTGAAAAATTGTGAGTAATACCTTTCTTACTACAAAAAGTTTCAAAATCTAAATTTTGAAATTCACCACCATGATCACTATGGATAGTTACCAATGGTAGGTTTTTCTCATTTTTAACTTATTCCCTAAAATTTTTGAAATAGAAAAAGGCTTCAGATTTCTTTGTTAGAAAATAGACCAATGTAAATCTAGTAAAGTCATCAACTAAAACAAATACATAGTATTTTCCTCTAATGCTTCCAGTTTGTGAAGGACCAAAAAGATCCATGTGCACTAGTTTTAATTCATTGGAAGTTAAAACTTCATTAATTGATTTAAATCTAGTTTTATGTTGCTTTCCAAATTGAAAAGGTTCATAGACCTTTGAAGAATCGTATTTAAGATCTGGTAGATCATTTACAAGTCTTTTCTTTGAATGTTTACAAAGGTTTCTTAGGTTGCAGTGTCCTATTCTTCTATTCCATATCCATGATTGGTCTTCTATTGCACTTAATAAAGGTAAATTTTGGCTACTAAGGTCTTCTAAGTTAATAGTGTATACATTATCTTTCCTAAGGGCAGATAGAATGAATTCGTCCTTGTAATTGTGAACTAAACATTTATCATTTCTAAAATTCACAAGGTATCCTTCATCACATAATTGAATTATACTGCTGAGATTGTGCTTAAGACCTTTGACAAATAAAAAATTTTAAATAATAACTTTTCCAATAAAAACAATATTACATATTCCAAAAATCTTTCCTTGAGCATTATCTCTGAAGGTAACTTTACCACCTTTTGTTTTGATAATATTTTAAAAGGAATCTTTGTTTCCAGTCATGTGTCGAGAACAACCACTATCCATGTACCAAATGTTCTTTTTATTGGTACACTTCTTATTTTCATGAAAAATAAACAATTAGTTTTTCAGAATCCAAACTTGTTTAGATCCAGAAGGGTTAGATAAAAGAATTTTAGAAATCCACATTTTTTTGCAAAATGGGCTTTATGAAATCCTAAAGACTGAGTTCTATTAAGGTAAAAATTTGTTTTCCAGTGTCCACCACATTGACACTTAGTACAAAATGGGGTACTTTGAAGAATAAAATAGATCTTATTGAAAACTGGTTTTGAATGAGTATAACCAATACCAGAATGATTCCTCTAAGGTCGAATTTGAGAGTACATTTTATTAAAGTTTTCCTTGCCATAGGTAAAGTTTGAAAAACATTTTTTCAAGGAAAAATTTTTTGTCTTTAGTTTTAAAATAAAGTTTTTATCCTCGAAAACAATATTTTTGGAACTGGAGTCGGTCTCTAAAACATTTTTCTTAGAAATTATATTTTCAAGATCCTTAGAAAGTTTATCCTTATTTGAATTGACTTTCTCAAGGGTTTTTAAAATACATTCAAAATCAGAAGTTTTCATGTCAAGATCATTGGAAAGATCTAATACTTCTTTTATTAAAATAGAAATTCTAGAATTTTCCTTATCAAGCTTTTTCTTGAGTTTATAATTTTCACTCTCAAGTAGTTTAGCAAACTTAAACACTTTTTCATAAAAAGGTAATGTATTATCTTCTGAGGATGAGGACTCATCATTTGAAGATTCGTAATATTTATTATCAGTAAAATTTTCATTCAAGGATACATTTGTAATAGCTTCATCATTGTGTACCTTAGACATGAAACAATGATCTTTAATTGGTATTCTGGATATAAGTTCAATATTCCTTTGTCCTGAAGATTTATATTCTAAAGAATCATCTGAAGAATCACCACCACTTTCACTCCAAGTATCATTTTCCTTCAAGACTTTCTTTGTTTTTTGTCTTGTAATACTTTTTCTTATTTCATTTAGAATGTTTCTCCTTTATATCTTTTCTCTTCAGTAAAGGAAAATCAGGTCTTATATGACCTACTTTCTTGCATTCATAACATGTTACCTTTGAAACTTTCTTATCCTTCCTATCCTTCTTTTTGAATCTGTATTGGAAGTCTTTTTTTTCCCACAATCTTGTTCATCCTTCAAGAAATATTAGCTAACTCATTATCTAATTGATCACATTCAATTGATTCTGATATAAAAACTTTCTTATATTTGTGTCTTGATATCCTTTTAGGTGTTTTAGCTTTAGATGTAGTAGTAAAAGCTACACTTCCATTTCAATTTTTATTCTTATTGAAATCAGCATCTCTCTTCATTCTTATCTCGTGCTGTATAACTGTTCCAAAGAGTTCATCAAGAGTAATTTGAGATACTTTTCTATTTTCATCAATAGCTATCCTTTTTGACTCCCATTCGTTTGGCATTATATCATTAATTTTTTTTACAAGATATTTATCATCAAAGACCTTTTTCTCCCATAGATTGTAAGCTGTTAACAATTATCATAAATCTTTGTTGCACTTTATATACTGGTTCTCCATATGGTAAAAGAAATCCATGATACTCTACTCGAAGAATTTCTCTGCTTGTTTCTATAACCTTAGATGTACCAAAATGTGTGACTTCCAATTTCTTCCAAATACAATTGGATGCTTCACAAGATGATATCTGGATGTATATATTCTTAGTCATAGAACATAGAAAAGTATTGTGTACCTTGTAATTCCGTTTATATTCTTTCTTTTCTTGATTATTGAAAGTACTGACTTCTTTGTCAGGGATTTTGTAACCTCCAGTAAGCATAATAAAATTATCTACACCAATGTTAATAACAAATGTCTTCATTCGATCTCTCTAGTACTCATAATCATTCCCATCAAAGATAGGTGGTCTAGTTGGATTTAGATTTTCAATCGATCCAATATTTATTCCTTCCATCTAATAAAACAAAATCTTTTCCACTCCACACATTAGTGCAGTAAGTAATTGAAACAGAAAATTGTAATTGAAACACAATTATACTTTGAAAAGAAATGGTGTAAGTAATAAAAATCAGTGGAAACCTCCTCTGATACCAATTTTTGGACTGATATATATATGTATATGTATATTAGATGGAAAAATACAAGAGGGGGTGAATTATAGGTTTAAAAACTTTGTGTTTAAACACTTAAGAAATTAGTTTAAATGATCTTAAACGAATACAATTCACAAAAAATACAATTTATCACAATTTTCATGGATATAAAAGTATAATACGATGTAATACTATAAGTAAAGTAAATCAATTATATTCAAATGAATACAATAATTAGAGTACTACAACAGTGAAATATTCTACCATAAAGCATATAGAATCTATCGATACAATATACAATAGTATAATTGTAATTGAAACAATTATAAATGAATATGAAATGAAGAAAGGAAACAAAGAAATTACCTTTCTAATAAAAACAAAATAAGAAATGTAAAAGTATTACAATTATTTTATCTCAAAGATAAGGGTATCCTTTCACCTAGGATAAGAGGTATGTCTTACCACCACATTGGTAAGCCCTCGATACGATGATCGGTATGTCTTTCTTACTATCCCTGCAAGCCCTTGATACAATGATCGGTACATATGTCTTTATATCCCCGCAAGCCCTTGATTTTTCAGGTAATCGGCACCTCTGTCTTTCAAACACTTGAAATCCCTCGATACGAAGATCAGTATCACCGTTTGCCTATCCTCATCATCCCTTGATCGTTATCACCAGATCGGTCGCACAAATAAAAACAAAGCAATTAATGAAATAAAAAAACTAATAATGAGTCATTCACATTTTATAATCTCAAGGATTTCACATGAAGCAAGAGAGAAGTCACAACATCTCTCTTTAGAACTTAATAGAAGAAAAGAATGATCAAAGTCTCTCAATTGTTTTTCTCAGCTTTAAATGACCTCTTATTTATAGGCCTCAGGTTACAATAGTCATATTTCCTCCAACGGTCATATTTCTCTCGAAAAATCAGAGGGACATAGACACCTAGCATTATAACAGTCATATTGAAACAGAAAACATGACATTGTTTTCATTGGTTTATAACTAACTCCATGAAATTGTTTTGGTTAAAACAAAAGATATATGAAAATGATAATCATGATTACGATTGATATAAAATATGTTTTTTGATAAAGGATTAAAAAAACATGTGATAAAAGTAAAATATGAGTACTATTAATATTACTTAGCGTAATGTATTGATATGATGAAAAGTGAGTATGATGCAAAAAAGTCAGTAGGATTGACAAAGTTAGTATGATTGTCAAAGTCAGTAAAAATGACAAGGTCAGTACGATAAACATAGTCAGTACGATAAACATAGTCAGTACGATAAACATAGTCAGTACGATAAACATATTCAGTATGATAAACATAGTTAGTATGATAAACATAGTCAGTACGATAAACAATTATGAATAGATTTGTGATTTCCAAAAAAAGACATAAAATTCCAAAGAAGACTTTTTAATTAAAATTGAGGTTCTTTAGTGGGTGCCACACATCACTTACTAAGTCCAATTAATAAATCATATAAAAGGGTAGAAACATGACCAATGTAAAAAAATTTATTGAAAAAGTATCATATGAAATTCTAATAATTTCCTTAATCAATAAACATAATAATAAACCATTCAGGGTAATATGGTGAATGCTATCAAAATAGTACATCCTAGTCAAACTGATGATAAAAAATTCAGATAAATAATAAAGATGGTATAATTACAATATATTATAAAAGTATCATTAGTTAAAATTCGGTTTATTATCATTTATGAATATAAATACCATAAAATCCACTAAAAACATTCTTGAGGAAAATATCCTCTTCACTTTGAAATTAACTTTCAAAAATTTAAAATTTTCATAATATTAGGAAAAACGGTTTCATTGAAAATAACCTTATAAACATGTAAGTGAATTTTTAAATTAAGGAGTTTTCATGACATTTGGAAATTTCATACATGTTGAGTATGTTAAGAAAAAAATATTTTTTTTACATTATCGGTGAAAGTCAAAATGTATCACGTTTGGAAAATAAAAAAAGGATTTATTTTAAAACATTTTAAAAAAATTAAAACATGGATAAAAATTTATTTAATAAATCATTTTTAGAATATAAAAAAATTAAAACCTTTTTAGGAGAAATGGATATCGAAGAGAAATCATTTTCAACCAAAGAGAGAAATAAAGTTATCTTTTCTTAAAATAATTTCTCAAACAATTTTAAGTGACAATGAGAGTAAAATGGAATTATTACTTTAAAACATCATAAATTGCTAAATTAGAAGAAAATATATTTGGTTTAACATATAAATAATAAATAATTCTCTCAATAGAGGCTTAAGCATAAATAATCCTGAATAATGATGATATTGTGAAATAAACCCTTACTGATTTGGTAAATTTCGAATCATAACCCCCATGAGAGAAACAACTTCAAATGGAACTTTAAATACCATTAAGATAAATATATTCATGAAATATCATATAATGTGGGTATTATAAAAAAACACACAAAATAAATAAGTGGTGAATATATCTTATGTCTCATAAAATTAAAAGTGATATGAGAAACCCTTTCCTCTTTGGTAACTTTTAAATCATAACCCCCATGAAAGAAAAAAATTAAACAAAACTTTAAATATCATGGTAATAAATAAATTGATTATATAATAGTACAATTTTTCTATATTTACACCTCATAAATTAAGATAATTTCATAGTATAACATATGTGTCAAAGAAGACAATTTGAGACAAAAATCTCTTACCACGAGTCCAATTTCCTTCATATGTGTATATAACTTCTATATAATAAATATATATTTATTATAAATATATTAAAAAACCATAATCATATATTTCATACCATATATTATTTAATTATATTATTTTAAGAACCTTTTATAAATAATTCTTAGTTAAAATCACTATGTTGGGTGATAATTACTTCATTTTTCATGTTTGTTTTAGTTTGGTAATTTTGTTCCTTTTTATTTGATAATGGTTCCACAACTTAAATAATTTTAAAAATTATATGAATATTATATATAATAATTATATAATTATTTAAAATATTCTATAAACGTTATAGATGAAAAAACGAGTTACACTGTTCATATAGATGGTAGGATATACGTTTGTATGGACATTATTTATATTATTCCAATAGATTAAATGTAATAAAGGAAAATAATATTTTGGATTAAAATAAACCTTATAAAATATAATTTATAATTTATAATCATTAAATATATCTTTATTATCATCCATGTCAAAATAAAATGAAAAAAAATTCACATCGCTATGTGGAGGTGGTAGTCTGCATGTATGCACAAGAAATAATATTGTTTTCCAATGAATTGGAAGGTAAGAATGTATATGTGATATTATGATTCTATAATTATATTAATTTCACAAATATCATATAATTTTTTTAAATCTATTTTTATATCCAGCTATGAGATGTGGTGATGGAAAATGAATTACATTGGTTCGCGAGGCAGTAGTCTGTCATACACAAGATTGATAGTTTCACTTCCCATTTGATAGAAGAGTAGATGGATATAGGTTATAAAATTAACATAATAACATATAATTATATAGGAAATACTTTTTTTATTATTTTATCGTAGTTTAATAATATTTTAAGGAGTTATAAGAAGTAAAACAAAAATGCAAGGTTAAGAACGTTACCTCTTCTTTGGAAAGTGTATTTATATTTATATATAAAGCCTTCCTATATTGTATTTATGATCAATAAAATTACTCTATGATATGATGAGGTATTTAAGTAATATATATTTTTAGGTATTTTCCAAAACAATAATCTTTGACAGTTATTACCCCTAGGTACAATTGTGTCAGAACCACATCAACTTGTAGTATCCAGGCAGGGATGTACTTATAGAAAAAACTGAATAATCTCATCACCACCAAAACTTTAGGATGTTATTATATAATTATCTTAAAATTATATCATAATTTTATGTTCCCTAATCTATTTTTTATTAAATCTAGTTCCCAATATTTCTACTAAAATTTCTTTGATACGAACTGTAAAAGCCCCATCCCAAGTTTCCTATAGTCAGTGGTTGCTTTATTACATAAGTGTTAGTTATATGAAATTTCATACCAAAGGGTCGAATAGTTTATTATTATTATAAAAATATATTCATACTTTTATTTCACATTACATTTTAAAACATAAAATACAATATATAAATTTTTTGAGAACATGATTATTCTATTTTTCATATCCCTACATATCAATCATAATACACTTTCTAGAAACCTAGGGAAATCAAAAATTAACTCTAAGAAAATTTTGACATGATTTTTAGAAAAATTAAGTTCATTTTTTAAAATAAATTTTATAAATATGGTGAAAATTAATTTTAAAATAAGTGTGTAAAATGTGAAGAAACAACTTTTTAGAAAAATACAATTTTAGGCATAATTTTGGGTTTATTCTTATCTCATGTCTAGAAAAAAATTATATAAATGATAAGAAATTTGTTTTAATATATATAATATATAAATTTCATTAAAATCATTTAAAAATAATGATTAATTTAATTTATTAAGATAAAAATACATTTCATTCATAAAACATTTTTTCAGAAAAAACATTTCATTTTCTTTCAAATGATTATTATTTTATGTATAATCAATTGATAACCAATAAATTTATTTTATATATGTGTATACCATATAAATTTTATAATTTATTCATTATTATTATTACTTGACAATTTAATGTCTAGGTTTTAATGATATACTATTTTACAGGTTTTTTAGACTCGGGGATGTGTGTATCGCAAGCTATTGAAGAGATTAAATTTAAAGAAATATATTTCATGGATGTTTAAGATTGTTGTTGTGTGTCTCATATGCTATCAAAAAAACGTTCTTTTAAAATATTAGGGTGTTACATCATCTATAAAAATTCATGCACCCCATGCATCACATCTCAACTATAACATACCATGAACCCAATGCATCACATCATTTCATCATTAATATCCACACCTTTATATAGTAATTAAGTAGTTTATTGGTGCCAACACAGCCCATATATCATGCATTATTACAAAATACCATAATTACCCCTATATAACTTACCTATAATAACCTATTTGATACTAAACAGACCTATTAGGATGTGGCCCAGCCCGCAATGGGAATGGGTGGTGATTTAGAGGCCCGAGTTAAATTAATATAATCAAAATTAATTAATTTAATTAATTTAATTTTAGTTTTAAATTAAATCAATTAAAATTATTTTTGGTTTGAAATTAATAATTTTTTTATATTATTAAATATTAATTTAATTTTTAGAGTGAAAATTAAATTAAAAACACGACCGAATAAAATAAATTATTTGAATTTATACAATTCATTTAATTTACTTAAATATAATCATACTTTAAAATTTATTGCAATTTAATTTTATCATGTGTTGATATTATATACCAACTAGTCTTTAGAAAATTGATCAATATTGTACATGTTTAGATGATTTGATCAATTATTTATTACATGTGTATGATGATTATAATAAATAGGTAAATAAATGATGGTTTGTGCATTATCTTTCTTTTAATATGTATAAGGGCCTTTGTATCTAATTTATTTATTGTATATTACACTCCATATACCCCCTTGTCAGTGCATGAGTATATTTATATGTTAAACAATAACACTTTAATATGTGGGCCCCACCAATATGAGGTAGTACTCCTGGCGAGAAGCGAATACACTGGACTGAGGGTGAGATACTATACAAATCAGGACTAGACAAATGTATGAAACCCCCTAGGTCATGGTTGATCTATTAAAAACAAAACAACCAATACTAGATACTCAACCCAATTGGGTAGAATAGTTTCATTTATGCATTGTTTTTTACTTTATGAAAGTGCATGTTTACTGCAAAATCGTATAAAATAATAAACAAGTATAATTAATAACGATATAATGTATGTTTTCCTATTATTTCATGTTTATTTGTGAGTGTGACAACATATATTGAACTTATTTAACAGAAATTTATTACATATATTGAGAAATAATAAAATCCATTAAAGTTATATTAATTCATAATTCCTTTCATTGCTCAAATTTGAACAAAACTGGGTGTTTGGGGTGCTCACTAACCAAAGTTGAGGGTGTCTCCTACTACCAGGGAATTCTTATAATATTAATGGGTTGACTTGAATAAATTTGGTAGCAAATAAGTATCCAAATCTATATTTCTATCACTTTAGAGGAAAAGTGTTGAGAGAATCAAGATTATGATTCTGATAAGTTGAGACTTTACTCAACATTTCAACGAATTGTGAGTTAATGCAGGTTTCTAGTCTAGTGTCTACCTAGAAACTCTCCAACTAGTTTCATAGTCAAATATTGTAGACTGTGAGGATAATTTTCATGGATCCTTTCCACTATAATAATCAAAGGATAGAGTTTTCCAAATCCAATAATGAGAACTATTGAGGTTCAATAAAATATAGAGATACATTTAGTGATTTCATAATTGATTCATAAATAATGTATAAAAGGTAATTAGGATAAATTTTTGGCTGATAAATTTATTTTTTGTAGATAAAAAACAGAAACCACCAACACCACCCAAACATTATCACTATGATCTATATTGTATAAAGAAAATTTCTTGACTAAATATAACTTCTAGGGGTGGTACAGGCACGTGCACATAGTACTACGCTAAGAACGGAATCTTTATGTGATGGAGTCCTCTGTTTCTATTGAGCCTCCTTGGTGATAAAGAAAGGTGGATAAAGGCAAGTATAAGAATCATGTAGATGATGTATTAGATGTTCAGTACATCAAGTTTTCATCTATGTCCAGTTAATTGCAAAAAATTGATGAATATAAAGATGCCTATAAGATGTTGAATCATCTCTAGGAATTATATTAGGTTAGAGCTAGGAAATAATGAATGATATTTTCATATCAATATATAGGTGTAGGGTAGGATAAGGGAATCAATAAAGACCTCATGTACTCCAAATTATCAAGTACATTTGGAGACTTGAAGCCCTTGGGTTTAAATTGAACTAATAACTAACAACTAATCTCATTATTTCCCATTTATCATCAAGATTATTGACTTTAATTATCAATTATAATATGAATAACATGAAAAAAGTCACTCCCAAAAAGTTTTTCTTTTGTTTTCCAAGATGATAAGGATATGAAGAATACTAATTCTTTAGTACGTATTGTGAACAAGAGGAGGAAGGGCCAGAATAAGTGGTTTAAGGCCAAGTCTAGTTTGAATAAATAGGTGCACTATTCCTAAAAACTATAAATATATAGAGGTGGGTCAATTATAATTAGGTTGTTTAAGTTCTATGTGGTAATAAATTCCACCAGAAGAAGAATTGCAGAGCTGGGAAGAAGAAGAAAGGCAACCGTTTTTCTATAGGAATTTTTGTCATTTAATGAAATATTTCATTATCTATAAGTTGGTTATTGGATACGATATGTGGATCACACATATGTATTCATATATGGGAACCAATTAGATCCAAGAATATTGAAAATAGATACATGGATCTCTAGGATGAAAATGGTATGATTCTAGTATCCTTTTTAGTGGTAGATTATGATTTTAATTTGTCTATTAGTTTGGTTCTTGTATTAAGTAATTGTTATTATGTTCATTCAGTTACTAGAAATATAATCTCAGTGTCAAGTGTGGAAACTATGAGATTTTATTTAAAGTTTGGAAATAAATATTTTCTATTTTATAAGGATAACATGTGTTGTGGTATGGAACATCTTAACAATGTTTTATATATACTTGAACTTGAAAACTTGATAATGATAATCAATGAAAAAACTAGTGAGTATGACTTATATAACATCCACCTATGGAACTTTAGGCTTAATCATGTAAATGATAAGTAATTACAAAAATTATATCAAGAAGTTTATTTAAACTCATCTGATTTAAAAACCTTGGATGTATTTCATGCTTTTTTGTAAGGGGAAATGACTAAATCACCCTTTTCTAGGAAGGGAGAAAAATCCACATTATTATTGGAATTAATTAATATTGATGTATGTGGTCCATTTCCAATAGAGGAAATGGGTGGGTTTTCATACTTCATTACTTTTATCAATGACTATAATAGATACGACTATATCTAATTAACTAGTTATAAGTCGGATTCCTTTTAGATGGTTAATGAATATCAATATGAAGTAGAAAACCAACTTGGTAAGAATATTGAGGCACTACGTTTATACCAAGGTGGAGATTATTTTAACCAATATTTCATTAATCACTTGAATAAGTATGGGATAGTATCCCAAATCACTCTTACTTATACACCACAGTGGAATGGTGTTAGTGAAAGGAGGAATAGGACCTTTCTTGGCATGGTTAGATCAATGATGAGTTAGTAACTCTTCCATTATCCGTTTGGGGATACACCTTTCAGAAAAATACATATAATCTTAATTGAGTACTGGATAAATCTACATATGGGTTTCCATATGAGTTGTCGTGTATAAAGAAACCCAATATATCACACTTATGTGTATGGGGATGCAGGGATTTTTTCAATACTATAACTAGTGAAAAATTAGAACTCATAAGTGCAAAGTGCATCTTTATAGGTCATCCTAAAGAAACTAAAGGATATTACCTATATAACCCTACAAATTAAAAAGTGATTATGGAAAGATAATACATTCTAGAAGGGGGAAACATTTCATTCTAAATAGTGGGATTAAGATTGACTTTGAAGAAGTGAATTATACATATTTCTAGGAGTTAGCACATTAACAATCTCCACAAGTGACCATGGGAGATGAAGAAGTTCCTGATACATAGGTATTGCGTAGGTTATATCGATAGGTTAGAGAACTATATCATAATGGTTTTCTTGTCACTAAGTTAGGTGACACATTACTACTTGAGTATGATGAACCTTTAACCCACAAGGAAGCATTATAAGGAAAGTATTATACAAAATTAAAATATTCCATCCATTCTGAGATAGATTCCTTTTACCAAAATCATGTTTGGATTTTGTTAGACCCTCCAGCTGATATAAAACCCATTAGGTAAAAATGGGTATTTAATAAAAAGATATACATGGACGATAAGGTCAACACCTATAAGGAAATACTTATAGTGGAGGATTTTAGAAAATTTCAAGGCATCAACTATGATAAAACCTTCTCATCGTTAGCAGTGATGAAATACATTAGAATATTTCTTTCAATAAAAGACTTCCATGATTATAAAAATTGTAAAATGGATTTCAAAACTACTTTTCTAAATGTGAAGTTGGTTTAAGATTTCAATGATTCAACCAAAAGGATTTGTTAAGTCAAAGAATTACAGTAAAGTGTGCAAGTTGCAGAGATCCATTTATGGGTTAAAGTAGAAATCATAATCATGGAATGTTCATTTTGAGGATTCCATAAGAGAATTTGGTTTTATCAAAAAATAAATTTATCCTTGTGTCTATAATAAGGTTAATGGGAATGCCATCATTTTACTAGTATTATATGTTGATGACATATTAATTATGGAAAATGAAGTGGATGTATTAAATTCAGTTAAGAATTAGTTAAGTTAATGATTATCTATGAAAGACTTAGGTGAAAAAGCATACATTTTAGATATAAAGATCTATCAAGATAGATCACATAGGTTTCTTAGGATTAGTCAAAGTACATATATTAACAAGGTTCTAAAAAGGTAAAATATAGAACAATCTAAGAGTGGGTTGTTGCTCATGCCACACAGTATCAATCTATCCAAGAAAATGTGTCCACAAAAACATAAGAAGATTGAAACAATGAGTAAAATCTCTTATTACTCGGTAGTGGTATCTACCATGTATGACATGCTATGTTCTAGGTTTTATGTTTCCTCTACTTTAATCATGGTGGGAAGGTATCAAGATAATCCATGAAAGATGTACTAGGAATCTATAAAAGAAATCCTAAAGTATTTGTGGTGTATAAAGGATGTGATCCTAGTGTATAGTGGATGTGAGGAATTAGTAGTGAGAGGATACATTGATTCTAGTTTCCTAATAGATCATGATGATCTGAAATAATAATTTACCTGAATGGTGTTGTAGTGAGATATAGAATCTTTAAGCAACCTATGGTCACTGATTCTATAAAAGAATCAGAGTATATAGTGTATTTCAAAGAAATAAAGGAATCATTTTGCATATGGAGATTTTTCTCAAACATTAGTGTTACTCTTAGAAGTGAATACCATGTTTCAGATTTTTATGATAATACTGAATCTGTGGTTCTTTCCAAGGATCCCATGTAACACTATAGGACAAAGGATATAATTTGGAAGTTTCATCTCTTGAATAATTTTAATCGGAGAGGTAAATTCTCAGTTAGCAGAGTATCCATAATGGACAATATGGAAAACCCCCTGAATAAACCTATATCTCAGAAGAATCATGATTCTCATGTGATAGCTAGTGCATTAATACTTGTTAGAAGTTGGCTCTAGTGAAAGTGGGAGTGTTCAAAGTGGGTTCCCTATAACCAACTTGTGATTTACTTTTATTTTCATTACATGTATATATTTTGATATATATATATATATATATTATCATACCATAATAGTTTCAATACATTAACATCCACTATATTTATGTTAATTTCCTCATATTACGCTTCATATCAAAGGGTTATAGTAGATCCTAGGTTATAATGAGAACCAAGATATACTATGATATTAATCTTAAAGTAATTCCATATGGTCCAGATACATCATACTGACAAGACGTAGATGATGTTCGATTATCAGGTGTTGGGGGGTTATAAGAATTGATACTTTTTCTCATGAAGTCTTCACTTGTTGATCTCTAGTAGTTGAGATCATGAGAACTGACCCGCTAATAGGAACACCACATATTTTAGCTGTCATTAGTTGTTTCTGTATATGAACGGACATGTGTATTGGTATTTTAACTTGAGATCATTATCAATGTATTTCATTTGATCGTGTACTTTTATTCAAGGTGAAAACCAAGATAATGAATTCATGGAGAGGTAGTGAGGGTTGGCTATGTCATTGGTGGCATGAAATTGGTTTAATGATCAAGATATAATTTTTCTCTTCTGAGTTGAGGAAGTGATATATCTTGAAATGTGATTAGGATGGTAGTTCCTTCATAAATCTATGGCCACAGTAGTGAAAGGTAAGTTTGTACAGTTATATCAACAAAAAATAAATCAAGAAAGTATGATAACATAAGTGTGCATCCTACTTTATGATATATCATATAACAAAGATATTATATTACACAGTGTGTGTTCGTAGGTTATATATCATTTCTATGACTATTCCTTATTTCGTTAGGGGCCTTTATGGGTTGCTATAATCATCTCTTAGTCTTTAAATACTATTCACTTCTATATAGATAAGGGCCTAGAGGGTCACACGCAATAGTGTGTTCGAGAATCTTCCATTTTCTAGTGAATAGGAATATGGGGGCATTGTGGGACCCAACACAGGGCCCAAGTGTTGTCCAAGTTTTATCAATCACTGAGAAATAAATAAATTCATTATTATTCAAGTAAATAATATTTGGGCTGAATTTATTTATTAAATGTATTTACAAGTGTTTAAGTAAATACAAGGATTAATATTATAAGAACTGATATTATTTTAATATTATAGGTTTGTTTAATATTATCAGGAATTATGAGTTGAGATAATGAATCAGGTTTATCATGTAATATATTTAATATATATTATAGGTATGTGATAAAGGATAAATAATATTTATGATGTAGATAGATCATCAAAATTAATTATTTATTACTTATTTAGTGGACTTTAAATACATGGGGGTCAGGGATCCTTAAACGGTTATTTATACTTCCACTATATAAGTCAAAGAGAATATATTTCCATGGGGCTATTCATTGGTTAGGAATTGAGTGCTTCTCTCCCCTCCCAACTTTGCGAGAAAGAATTGCTCAATCCAAGTGAACAATCTGTGAATGCCTTCTTGGATCTAAGGGTGGTGATCGTAGTGAGCGTCATGGCATCAAAGTGATCATCAGAACTCTGCGCTAGCACCCAAAATATGACTACCATCATATGTGAATATTCAAAAAGGACTTTTGAATGATCTATATGGGTTTGAAATTAGATCCTTTGAGAAAAAAATTTCATTGACTTATGACAGATGTTCGCACATCAAACTAGAATAATGCACTCATTCTTTTCTTTTATGTGATATGATTAAACCACATGACATCATTTGACCATACAGAGGATTAGATATCTAGAGATGATGAATTTACATCCCTCTAATTATGAAAAAACTTTAAATCCTCATCCTATCGACTTCTATTGTGCGATCTTGTACCAACAATTGGTATCAGAGGGATCTCATGGTTTTTCTGAGCCAAGAAAATTATTTTGCTTTAAATTTTAAGTAGAGGGTTTTAAATTGGTTCCAAGAAATCTGATCACGTTTCGATCCAATATCAGATGCCCAATTTGCGACCGTTCTAAAAAAATAGTATGGGTCAACATGGTGTTTCTTAGATATTATATATTCAGTTATTAAAATATATCAAGAACATAATTTATATATGTATTAATTTTTCATGCTTTAAATGAGAAAAAATATTTTAAGTGAATCTATTTGAATCTGGTCAAGAGCCTACTGAAATCTAACCACCGAAGCTTCTTCATCCAGTGAATCATTTTTCCACCAGTAGAATAAGGGAAAATATTATTTTATTTGTAATATTTTATTTTGGTGTTTTTTCCCCACGTAAAACAATACTGGTGAAAATTTTTAAAGGGGATGTGACTTTATATAATAAAAACAAATAGAAGGGGTATTTTTCTCCAACAGCGTGACTTTGGATGAGTATGAGACAAAAAAGGGAAGTAATTAGCTTCTGTGATAAGCCCCCCACCGCCCTCCTCTTCCCTAGTTTGATACCACGAACCTGTCCTCCTTCGATCATAGACGATCATGCCGACCTCCCATTTCTCCATGGGACCATGTGGGTGTGCCTCCTCCCTTGTCATGCCTCATACACTTTCCACTAGATCTCACTGGAGCCTAACCCCATAGTCATCTCCCTCTCCTCCCATAAAGGTTAAAGTCGGCACGCCGCCCTCATCACTATCCACCATTCTATCAAGCTCTGACCACCACCTACTGGGATTTTTTCACCCATGACATTTTTATCTGAGGCTGGACTAATAGCCCAACCACCTCCTCCCATCACAGTCCAACCACCGCCCTCCATCCTGTCCATCCAGACTCATTAGAAGACTTCTCCACCATCGCCTACCCAAACCCCTTTATGAGGTCCACATGTCATCTCCACCTAGATATCAGCTGGTCAAGGCACCCCTTTACACCAAATCCCACTACCATTGCCTCCTCCCATGGTTAATCCAAACCCAATTATAACCTCTTGAATCAATCCCACTATGCTAGATCCCAGTTGTGTGAGGTAACCCATGACTCATGTTCTGCTAGACCCGATTTGCCTTGAAATGGGGCAGGGTGGGTCTTCCTTCCCTGGAACGGGTCTGGGTAGGCTGTCCTGACAAAACCTATCCATGCACGTGGTTTTCTTGGCCTAAAAAGGGCCTTTGGGGCGACATACCAACCTGTAATGGGCCTGGTTGCGGTTTTGTAAGCCTGATTTAAATTAATATAATAAAAATTAATTTATTTATTTTTAGTTTTAAATTAAATTAATTAAAATTAATTTTTGGTTTTAAATTATAATATTTTTATATTCTAAAATATTAATTTAATTTCTAGAATGAAAATTAAATTAAAAATAAGACTGAATAAAATAAATTATTTGAATTTATATAATTCATTTAATTTATTTATATACCATCATACATTAGAATTTATTTCAATTTAATATTTATTATGATTTGATATCATATACTGACTAGTCTTGAAAAAATTGATCAAACTTGTGCATGTCTAGATGATTTATTTAATTATTTATTACATGCGTGTGATGATTGTAATAAGTAGGTAATTAAATGACAGTCTGTATATCATCTTTTTGTTTAATATGTATAAGGGCTTCGATGTCTAATTTATCTATTATATATTTCACTTCCTATATACCCTTGCATGTGCATGAGTATATTTGTATATTAAACGATAACACTTTAAGATTCAAACCCTGCCAAGTTGAGGCAATACTCCAGACAATAAGCGAATACATTGGAATAAGGGAGACCTATTATATGAGTCCAGAATCGACTAATGTATGAAACCCACTAGGTCACGGTTGATAATTTAAAAATAGATCAACCAATATTATATGTTCAAGACCAGTCATGTAGAATAATTCCCTTTATTCATTTTTTTATCTTATAAAATTCCATGTTTATTGCAAGATCACATAAAGTGATATAAAAGTAAAATGAATAAGGATGTGATCTATGTTTTTCTATTATTGCATGTTTAGTTGTGATCATGAAAACATATATTGAATGTATTTAATAGAAATGGATTATATTCATTAAGATATAATAAAATCCTTAAAATATATATTAATTCATAATGTCTTTCATTGCTCAAATTTGAACAAAATCTGGTGTTTGGGGTGCTCTTAAACCAAATTTTAGGGTGCCTCCTACTACCAGGGAGTTCATTGAGAGTAATGGGTTGACTTGACTAAATTTGGTAGCAAATAATTATCCAAATATAGATTTCCATAACTTTATAATTAAAGTGATGAGAGAATCTAGTTTACGGTTATAATAATCTGAGAATTTACTCAATAGTTCAAGGAACTATGAGTTAATGTAGCTGGATAGTCTAGTTCATACCTAAAACTCTCCAATTACTGGTGTATCCAAAGCTAGTAGACTATGAGGAGAATTTTTATATATCATTTTCACTATAATTATCAAGTGACAGAGCATTCCGAATCCAATAATGAGGGCTATTGAGGTTCAATAAAATAGTGGGAGACATTTAAGGATGTAATAATTGATTGATAAAAAATTTCTAAAAGGTAATTAAGATAAAGTATTAACTTCTTAATTTATTTTTTTTAGATAAAAAATGGAAATCACTAACACCAACTAACATTATCACCATGATCTATATTCGATAGAGAAAAAATCATGACCGACTATAACTTTTAATGGTGGTACATTCACTTACACAAAATACTACGCTAATAAAGTAATATTTATATGATGGAGTCCTCACTTCCTGATGAGCCTCATCATGGATAAAGAAATATGGATAAATAAAATTAAAATAATTATTTAGATGATGCACTATATTTTCATGGCATCATGTTGTCATCTATGTCTAGTTAATTGAAGAAAATGCATGAAGATGAAGATGAATACAATGTGCTAACTAATCTCTAGAAATTATATCAGAAGAGATATGGGAAATAAAGGTATGAGATTTAAAATTCATTGTATAGGTGCAAACTAGGAGAAGAGAATCAAGAAGGACCTAATGTATTCAAAATGTTTGAGTACATTGAGAGACTTGAATCCATTGGGTTCAATATGAATAAAAAACTAGAAACTAATCTCATTCTTTCCTATTTACCATCAAGCTTCTCAAATTTCATTGTCAATTATATATGAATAACATGAAAAAGTCTCTCCCACATATTTTGGATTTAGTTTTCCAAGATGATAAGAATATAAAGAATACCAATTCTTTAGTCCTTATGGTGAATAAGAGAATCAATAGTAAGAATAAGGGGTCCAATTCCAAGTCTAGACTGAAGACACTAGTGCATCATCCTTAAAAAAATCCAAAGATATAGAGGTAGGTCAATGATAATGACTTTGTTTACTTTCTATGTGGCACAAAATTCCATTGTAATAATAATTGCAGAGTTGAGAAGAATAAGTAATGTGATGCTTCTACTTCAGGTATTTTTTTTCATTGATTAAAATTTTTCATTATCTACAATTTGGGTATTGAATATGACATGTGGCAAACACATATGTATTCATATACAGAAACCAAGTAGATTCAAGAATATTTCAAAGAGATAAGTGGATCTCTAAGCTAAAAATGGTATGAGTCTAGCATCCTCGGTAGCGGGAGATCATCATTTGACTTTGCCTAGTAGTTTGGTTCTTATATTAAGTAATTGTTATTATGTTCATTCTATTACCAGAAACAAAATCTTTGTGTCAGGTATGAAAACTATGGGATTTTATTTAAATTTTTGAAATAAATGTTGTTTATTGTATAAGTATAACATGTTTTATAGTATGGATCATATTAAAAATGGTTTATATATACTTGAACTCAAAAAATCGATAATGATAATCAATGACAAGTTGTGATCATGACTCATATAGCACTCACCTATGGAAATTTAATCTTGTTTATGTAAATGATAAGTGATTATATAAATTACATCACTAAGGTTATTTAAAATCAATTGAGTTAAAACCCTTGGATGTATGTCATTCTTGTTTACAAGGGAAAATGAGTAAAACACCATTTTTGGGAAGGTATAAATATCCACATAATTACTAAATTAATTTATACTGACGTATGCAGTTCATTTCTAATAGAGGAAAGGGGTGGGTTTTCATACTTTGTTACTTTTACCAATGACTATAGTAGACATGAATCTATCTAATTAATACGGTATAAGTTAGATTCCTTTTAGATGTTTAAGTAATATCAATATTAAGTAGAAAATAGCTTGGAAAGAAGATTAATTCACTCCACTTAGACTGATTCGGAGAGTATTTTAACTAATATTTCATTGGTCAGTTGAAGAAGTATGGGATATTATCCCAACTCACTCCTACTTATACACTATAGTGGAATGGTGTTCGTAAAAGGAGGAATATAACCTTGCTTAACATGGTTAGATCAATGATCAGTCAGGCAACTCTTCCATTATCCTTTTGGGGATATGCCTTGCAAACAGTAACATATACCCTTAGTTGAGTACCAATTAAAGCTACAGATGGAATTTTATATGATTTATGGTCTGTAAAAAAACCTAATATGTCACACTTATATTTATGAGGATGTGTGGTTTTTTTCAAGACTATACCTAGTGACTAATTAAAATCCAGAATCATAAAGGGAATATTTATAGGTTATCTTAAAGAAACCAAAAGACATTACCTATATAAACCTTCAGATAGAAAAGTTATTGTGTCTAGACAAGCCATTATAGAAAGGGAACTCATTTAAAATGGAAATATTGGGAGAAATATCTACTTTGATGAAGTTAATCCTATATATAAATAGTATTTGGTATAGGAACAATCTCCATAAGAGACAGTGGGAGATGAAGAAGTTCCTGAGACACAAGTACTTTATAGGTAAAATAGATAGGTTGGAGAACTAGAGTGCTATGGTTTTTTATCACTGAGTTAAGTGACACATTACTCCTTCAGGATGATGAACCTCTAACCTACAAGGAGGTAGTAGTAGGAAAATATGCTGTAAAATGAAAATATTTCATTCATTATGAGATGGACTCCATGTACCAAAATCAATTTTGGATTTTGGTAGACCCTCGAACTGATATAAAACCCATTGTGTGAAAATTGATATTCAATAAATATCTATACATGTATGGTAAGGTCAACACCTATAAGTAAATAATTATATTCAAGGGTTTCAAAAGATGTCAAGGAATCGACTATGATAAAACCTTCTCACCAGTAGCAATGTTGAAATCCATCAGAATATTTCTTGAAATAGCAGCCTTATATGATTATAAAATTTTACAAATGGACGTGAAAAATACTTTCCTAAATGGTAAGTTAGTTGAAGACATCTAGTAACTCAACCCAAAGGGTTTTTTAGGTAAAAAATTCTAGTAAATTATACAAGTTGCAAAGATCCATTTATGGGATAAAGCAGGAAACTTGATCAAGGAATGTTCATTTTTTTGAGGCCATAAGAGAATTTGGTTTTTTTTAAAACAAAAGTGAAACTTATGACTATAATAATTTTAATGGGAATTCTAGGATTTTCCTAGTATTATATATTGATGATATATTAATTATAGGAAAAAAAGTGAAAGTCTTACAGTCTGTTAATACTTGGATAAATGAATGCTTCTCTATGAAATAATTAGGTGATCCAACATTCCATCTAGGGATTAAAATCTATCAAGATAGTTCATAGAGTATGTTTAGGCTATGTTAAATTACATATATTGAAAAGTTTCTCAAAAGGTATAGTATAGAATAATCCAAGATAGGTTTTTCCCATATCACATGGTATCTATTTCTCCAAGAAAATGTGTCCACAAATACAGAAGAAGATTGAAAGAATGTGTAGAATCCCTTATGCCTCAGCAGTGGGATCTATCATGTTTGTCATGTTATGTACTATGTTTAATGATTACTTTTATTTAATCATGGTGGGAAGATATCAAGATAATCTAGGAGAACTACACTGGGAAGATATAAAAACAATCCTAAAGTACTTGAGGCATATAAAAGATACACTCATTGTGTATGGAGGAAATGAGGAACTATTAGTGAGAGGATAAATTTATGCTAGTTTTCAGATAGATCATGATGATCTGAAATCATAGTTTGGATACATATTTTACTTGAATGGTGGTGTAGTGAGTATCAGAAGCTTGAAGAAACTAGTGTTCAATGATTATACAACAAAATCTAAGTATATTGTGTCTTTAAATGCAGCAAAGGAAGTGGTTTTCGTATGAATATTTTTCTTAGACATTGGTGTTGTTCTTAACAGTGCAGACCCTATTCCAATTTATTGTGATAATATTACAGTAGTGGTTCTTTCCAAGGAGCCCAAGTCACATAAGAGGACACAGAATATACTTCAAAAGTTTCATCTATTGATAGATTTTACTCATAGAGGTGAAGTCACAGTTAGCAGAGTAGCCACAAATGACAACATGGTAGACCCCCTGAAAAAATTTATATCTCACCAGAAGCATGATTCTCATGTGATAGATAGTGGATTGAGACTTGTTATAATTTGGATCTAGTGAAAGTGGGAGTGTTCACATAGGGTTCCCTAGATCCAAATTGTGATGTACTTTGATTAACATTACATGTATACAGTTTGATGTGTGTGTGTGTGTGTTTATCTTACAATAATAGTTCCAATAATTATGAATCCACTATATTTATGGAAATTTCCTTAGATTACATGTCATATAAAAGGGTTATAATAGTTCCTAAGAAATAATGAAAACCTATAGATACTATGATAGTAATATTAAAGTAATTTCCTATGGTATAGATACATTATATTGATAGGAAATAGATGATGTATGAGTTTCAGGTGTTGAGGGATCATAAGCATTGAGACTTTTTCTCATGAATTTTTCACTTGGTGATCTCCTGTAGTTGAGATCATGATAATTAACCTGCTAATAGAAACACCATTTTTTTAGTTTTCATTGGTTGTTTCTATCAATGGAAATGCATATTAGTCTCCTGACTTAAGATCATTATCAATTTTATCCATTTTATTGCATACTTTGATGAAAGGTAAAAACCATGATAATGAATTTGTGGTGGGGTAGTTTGTGTTGAGTGGATCATTGGTGGTATGTAATTAGTTGAATGATCATGATAGAATCTATTGCATTCAAGTTAATGAAGTTATATCTCTAACTAGGTTCATCGTGATGGTAGTACCTTCATTAATTCAAGTCCATAGTAGTCAAAGGTAAGTCTGTATGATTAGATCAAAAAATAATAAAGTAAGAAAGTACAATGACACAAGTGTGCATTCTAATTTATGAGATATCATATGACAAATAGATTATAATACACAGTGAATGTTCATAGGTTGGTAATTATTGTTATGAATATTCCTTATCTTCTTAAGGGCCTTGATGGGTTTATATTCTCCGCTCTTGGTCCATAAATACTATTCACTGCTATTGAGATAAGGGCCAAGAGGGTCACACATAATATAGTATTCAATAATCTTATCTATTTTGGTGAATAAGAATATAGGAATTGGTGGGGGCCACCCTGATATCTGAGTGTTTTCCAAGTTTTATTTATCTCTGATAAATATATAAATTCATTATTATTGAAGTAAAAAATAATTTTTTGAATTTATTTATTAAAATTATTTGCAAGTGATTAAGTACATATGAGAGTTAATATTATATGAATGAATATTATTTTAATATTCTAGGTGATTTTAATATTATCAGGAATTACAAGTCGATTTAATGACTCGGTTTTATCACATTATATATTTAATATATATTATAGGTATGTGATAAAAGATAAATAATATTTATTATGTTGATAGTTCATAATAATTAATTAATTATTACTTATTTAGTAGATGTTAAATATACATGGGTCGAGGAACCCTAACCGGGTATTTAGACTTCACTATATAATTCAGAGAGAAGCTATTTCCATGAGATTATTCATTAGTTAGGAATTAAAAGCTTCTCTTTACTCCCAACTCCTAGAGAGAGAATCAGTCAATCTAATCAAGCGATCTATGAATGCCTTTAGGAATTGAATACTGGTGATTGTGGTGATCATCATGGTGTTGAAGTGATCATCGGAGCTCTGCACTAGCACCTGGAATATAATGAACGGTGTAAGAACATATTAAAGAATCATGTGTGGATGATCTAGAGGGGTTAAACATTGGATCATTCAAGAAATAGTCCTCAACGACTTGCTACAGTCATTCATGATTCAAATAGAAATGAGATACTTGTTCTTTTATTTTTGGTGCTTTGATTAAACCATGCAAGATCCTAGAACCATACGAGGGCTCAAATAACCAGAAAGGATGGAGTTTCATCCCTTTGATGATGTAAATTTTTAAATCCCCAACCTAATAGTTTCCATTACATGCCCCGGTTCCAACACAGTAGGTGTCGGTCGCACTACCAAAATGGGTGGGGTAGCGTATGATATCACATGACATTGGAAGAAATAATATAGATCACAAATACACTAATGGAAATAAACTATCCTTATACGCAACTGAAATTATCATCTATTGGGTTCCTAGCTACCACTACTAAGAACTTGATATCCTATAATCTCATAATAATTTTAAAGAGGTTTTCATTAAATTAGTTCTTTCTTTTAAACATTTCACATATAAATTAATTACTATCCGATTTATATTCCCTCGAGGCATAATCCAACCTCTTCTAAGGTTACTCAAGAGTTATCATCATTAAGAATTCCTTTAAAAAATCAACTCAATGGGTTAAGACATTCATCTTTATTATCAATATCATTATCAATGTGGTTATCATTCCATAATTACAGGCACACTAGGACTCATCCTAATCAACAATAAAAAGATGCATAAACCATACACAATCAGTTGCTTAAAGAAATGGGGAAAGGAATTCAGAAATAAGAAACCCAACTATCTATCCTTTAATGAAGATTAATTAGTAGGAAAGAATATAAAATTTTAGTACATCAAAAATGGTAAAGCTTAGCTTCAACCTATTCCATCAATCCTAATTTCATCCCCAAAACTTCCATACATCATGCCATATCAAACATCAATTGCTGCCATAAACCTGGGAACCCCCACTGATGTCTATCCAAACCATCATCTATCCCAAGATCACATCACATCACATATTAATGATCATATCTAGAGTAATCACATAAGGATTCAAGAAAACAACAAATGGTTAACAGGGCATCTAGTCCCTAAAACTAGGGAATCTAGCCATCATAAGAAAATGGGATTTCTCAAACCCAAACAATTATCTTTTTAAAAAAGCCAATTGTTTACCATATTGAATTAATTGTTTCATTTAGAAGAGGTTATAACCCCAGAAAACCTAATGCATCATCTATAAACAAATTCGAAATTATTTAAACATGCATCCATGCATAACTTCCAATTTCATCAAGCTATAAGTGATAAAATTTTCAATTAAACATGAATCTTTATTATTATCAAATAAGAATTACCAGATTATAATCATTAATAACTTTATGTTCTTTATCCAATTTCCAAACATAATAAAAAAACATGTTAAACTATAGTATAAACATATATAGCACACTATCTGAAAAAACAAGAGGCAAACTATTTTAATGGTATAAATATATGTGATCGTTATAACCAAAAATAGATTCTTTTCTTCAATCTAGTTTAATATTCATTAAGGTTAATTACACCATTACCAAAATAGATAAAGCATGATAAATTTATGATTACACATAAAAACAATAGAAGTAACGAATCTCCTACATTGATTAGAAGTTCAAAATTCTTCGCACAAGAATAGATGATAGAGAACTAATCGCTATCAGAAGAAACACCACCAAGACAGTGAAAGACTAGCCAGCACCTAACATCCACAATACACCAACAAACCAAACTAAAATATAATCCCAAAATAGAGATAATTTTCAAAAAAAACACCTGGTATAAAAAAGAAAGAATAGAGAAACATAAAATGAAAGGTACCTTGATCAAGATAACTTTATTCTCTATTAATTGAGTTAAAATCCATATAGAATTGACCATGGAGAACCAAGGGGAGATAAAAAAACACTTATAAAATTGTAATTTCTATAAATGGAGCCTTAATGTGAGAAACCTATATACCAAACCCAAGGTTCACTAAAGTGTCTATAAATTAAAGGAATTCAAGAAGAGAAGAATAGATTAGTTAATAAAGGGGAAGAATCAAGTTAAAACTACATTAAAGGCCCCACATTTATGATACATGTGTTTTCCCTTTGAAATGGAAGATAAATATAAAGAAAAATGATGATTTATACCATTTTAAAACAAGTCTAGCTATTACCACAACCTCTACCATGTCTTTATCCAAGTCATGGTGTTCTTGAGAATGCCAACCCAAGATGGATTCTACCATGGCATGTTTCCCATTATTTGGTAATTGTCCCTCACTACACCCATGTTTACAACATGGTGAGGTCTTTTTCTTCATTTTAGATAGGAAGGACTCTAAGATTCCTTACCTGGCATCACACTCACTATGGTTGTTTTAATGTCCGTTATTTCAGACAGGAAGGCAGCACTGCCAACATGAACCTAAAAATGGCTTGACAAGTCATGTTGTTAGTTGTAGTTCACCAAACACCACACAACCTATTAGGCATGTATAGTCTCAAAAATACTATATAAATCTTATTGATTTTTATGCTCACAAATACCCTTGTTCTTTTACTAATGATATTACCTTAAGTGAGTTTCAAGAAATTAATATTCTTTGAAATACTTATTAAGGAATTATATTCAAGTTATTAATCCATAATAAATATTCATCAAGCATTCGGAAAGAGTTTTAGTGATTTCTATAAATACATTTAATACCCTATGTTTATAAGAATAATGTAAGGAATAAACCCAATGTTCAAAATAGTGCATATAGATTTCATACCCTACATTGACGGAAAGTATAGAACAGCATCCCTACACTAAACAATTAACATATAGATCAAAAACCCTATGTTCAGTAAATGAATGTATGGATTATCAACCCTTTGTTTGGATAAACTTAAGGAATATCAATCCAATGTTGATGTTTAGAATCATTTTTCGTACCCTACATTCAGAGAATGAATGTATGGTTAATCAACCTTACACTAAAAGGATTAATGTATGGATTATGATCCCAATGTTACTTTTGATCCCTACATTTTTCATAGATTAAAGTAAGGAAAAGGAATCCTACACTATGTAAAGGAACCCTATGCTATGTAAAGGAACTCTATGTTATGTAAAGAAAATCTACATTGTGAAAAGGAACCCTAATATATGAAAAGAAACCCTACACTATGAAAAGTAACCATATGCTATGAAAAGAAACCATGTTATAAGAAAAGGAACCCTATGCTATAGAGTTAAACCCTATGATGTTCTATTCAATATCGGATATTTTTAATCCGCGATTTTATCCAAGATTTCTGCAACAATATTGATTGAATTAAAGATTGATTGAAAACTATTTTATGGATGATTCAAAGGATCTTCCTGATTGACTCAAAGAACCATATTCATCAAATAAAATCACTCCTATTCTTAAGGTAAGTTTCAACTCCCTTGGTCAATTCAAATTTAAATATATGTGATCTATCCGGAAACTTTCTTGGATCTAGAATATCAAAGCAAGCTATATTATATATAAATATTTTATTGAAATTTGTTTTTAAATAATATATATGACTATATACTTGTGAATATCTTTTAAATATATAATTTTTTCAATGAACAATCGACTTTTTTGTTTTCTGAAAGAGGCTACACTTTGGAGATATACATTTTCAACATCGTACTATTGTGAAACTGTTTCTTGCTTATTGATACTTTTACTAAATATAATTTGCAACCAGGATCTCTATAGAGTTATTATTTCTTAAATACATTCATTTCTGAAGAAGAAGATCCATATTTTGGCAGTTGTTGTTGTAGCTGTGAAGTAAAACTTGAACCATCAACAAATAAAACTCTTTTGATTTATCAGAGTTTCAATTTCTCGTACTTAATTGTGGTGAAGTTTCGGATTATTGTACTAAGATATGGATAACATATTCTCTATAAAATAACTAGAAGCATATATTTATTCTTGTTGTATAGGTTTCAACTACATGCACTCAGTTTAGTTTTTGAAGGTCTTTTAATAAGAGGAACTTTCTAGTGAAATTCACCAAACTCATAGAGAGACCGTTGGTGGAGTGGACTAGAGGATCTTTGTGCCCCAAACCACTATAAAATTATTATATTCATTATTTTTGTTTATTTGCTTCTCATATTACATACAAAAGAAAATTCTGAATATCTGTATAAATTACAAAGAGAGTCAAAATCCAGAATCAGTTAAGATTATCAAAAAGGCACAATTCATCCCCCCTTCTTGTGTATATTTGTATTTTTTTGACCTAACACAACCCACCCAAAATAGATTTTCCACACCCTAGTCTCCAAAAAGGCCTTCACCACTCCCACCACCAGGTCGTGGTGACCCATAAAATGACCAAGACCACTCCCATAGCCTCTAAAAATCCTATAAACTCTCTCAAAGCACCATCAAGCGTTGGGAAAACATAACATAAAGTTTGGGAATGTCCAAACCATTACACATTTACCCTTCTAACATATTTTAAATGTTTAATATCATTTTTTTAGAATTTTAAGTATAGGATCATGTTTAATATATATTAAAGTAATTGAATTGAATATTTAATTTATGTGTATTTTATTTTCCATGTGGTTTCATTAATAATAATATGTTGTGAATTTATTAAGTGGCTTTAATATTCATTGAATATGATTTAGTAAATTAATGAAAATAGGAATAAATGTATTTAGATACATAAATATGGATGATGTGTTTCATTTAATGAAACACTTCATGGATGGCTATATAAATGGATGTGATCCCTCATGTTGTGTACAACTGATTATAAGGAAACCGCTCAATTATCTTTTCCTCCCATACTTCTATTCATATTCAAAGATGAAGGCACTATCACCCCTTTAGCATTTGGGTATCCTCATGATACAAACCTAGATCCATTTTTTAGTGTTCCCCCTTGAAGGTAGGGTGGTTTTGTTCACTATTTCTTGATCTTTATCAAGCATTCTCTTTCAATGTGGAAGAAGAAGATTGATGCTATTGGTGTTTTCCTGATACTCTTTTTTATAGTTTTATTTACACATTTATTATTGAAGATAGATCTTCATATGTTTTGGTTTTATTTCACTAGATATGATCATATGATGATCGTACAAAACCCATCATTGATTTTAGTGCATAGGTTATTTTGACGAGTCAACATGTTTCATGAAAAAACATGTCTTATTTGTAAAACAAGATTTTTAAAGCCTAGAAATAAATACGAAAATTTCATATTTAGTGACTGAATAAAAATTTCATTGAATTATTTATGTTATGAATATTTATAAAAAAAATTATAAAATGGGAATAACATTAATAATTTATGCTTAATAAAAAAAATTATTAACCTTTTTGAAATATGAAATGTTCATATTTATTACTCTTATTTACAAAAATAAATAAAGTGTTTATTTTAATTAATAGAATTAAATTGTTAAATGAATTGTATTATTTATAAATTTTTTATAAATAATGAATGTATATTTTTAAATATTTATAAATTTTTATAATTTTTTTTATAAATTGATTAACTATAAAAATTTTATGGTTAATTGATAAATATTTTTTAAATATGTTTGGTTTATAAAAGTTAATAAATCATTAAAATGGTATTTTTGGAATATTTTAATTTATAAATGGTTTATAAATTAATTATTTATAAATTATTTATAATTAATCATAAAAATTTTTATAAATAATTTATAAAAAAATATACCAAATACTAAATGTTAATATTTCAAATACCTTTTGAAAATTTAAATGCAATGCTTTATGATATAAAAATCAATGATTTATTTAAAAATAATAAAAGGTGATTTATAAATTGTTTATAAACTATAAAATATATAATATTTAGATTATATAAAAATGTTTATTTAATTAATATTGATTTATAAAATGTTTATACATTATTATATTAGGTGTTTGGGGTTACAATTACATTAAAAACACACACACCTCACACATAAGCTGGAAAGAAAGACCATATCCCCCATAAGGGGATAGCTCACCCATCAAGCCTTATTTATTCAATACATGGCTCATAGGCCCATTGGGCATGAAATCCCATTACATGGCCCATAGGCCCAATTTGTTAACCCAAAGGCCCACTGGTGAATAGTGATTTTATAGTACACAAGCTGCTATAATACTTTCTATAGTGTTGTCACTACTAATGTTTCTACTACAGTTCCCACCACTGCTACAATCTATTGGGGCTGCAATTCTTCTACTGCTACAGTACCACTATAGTGCTCCTAGATTACCTATTCCCAATGGGTTTTGATCCACCAACCTCGATGTAGAATTACAGAGTGCTTACCACTATTCCAAAGCCCAACTATAATATAAAATGTTTATAATTTATGAAATATCAAATAAATTATATTTAATATAAAATATGAAGGGGTTCATATTAAAATGAATATAAAATGTTTTAATCTTTATAATTTATAAAATGTTTATAATTAGTATTTTTTTTATTTCATAAATGTATCATGTTTTAGAAAATAAATAAGTTTTTATGTATTTTTTAAAATTTCTGAATATTCATGGATAGTTCATAATTAATTAATTTGAAATTTTTCAAATTTAAGGGGCCTTATATTGAACATTATTTAAGTCACATAAAAAAGATTTTTTGATAATTTATATGATCAAGGTTTAAATAATAATTAAGTATATGATGTTTAAATTATGTAAAAGGTTGACATGGTAGAAATTGAATTATAAATAGTTTATAATTTGTATAATATAATACATTTATAAATGAAATTCCATATAATGGCAAATATTAAAGATTTCATGTTGAAAAAAATATAGAGTTTATATTCAAAATTATGGAATGTCCAAAATGCTAAAGATAAAATTATAAAAGGGTTTATAATTATCCTTTATTTATGAAATGTTTCATAAATGTTTATATCATGTTTAAATATTTGAATTATTGATTTATTTCAAGGTTATTCTCTATTTTATTCATAGTTATAAATTTTTTATATTATGAATTAATATATGAAATATTTTATATGATAAATTGATTCTAATATAGATCTTTTAATTAAATACTAGACTTGATATCATAAAATTTTGTTTTCACCTAGCTTGGCCTTTGTTTGTAATTGAATTTATAAACTTGAATTTATTTTTAGAATATATTTTTTTCATATTAGGTGTTAAAGTTATCTTGATTTGAATTCTCTCTTGAGTAATGTCTGCCCTGGTAGTGGGACTTAGGTTCAAACCACCTACTTTCTTGGAGGCTTCCCTTGACTAGGAAAGTGAATGGGGTTGGATATTTGTCATTATGGGCTTACTCATGTGGAGTTTTTCAATATCATATAACTCTATAAGAATACATGAAGTGTTCATAAACCATATGCATATGATGTATTTTGATACATATGAATATACATGAATTGTTTTTTTTGAGTCATTAATATAGACTTGTGGGTTGGGTAAATAGTTACACATTAGTGTGGTTTTAACACGTTAATTTGGTTATTGGAATATAGATTCCAAATATAAATAATTATAATCATGCATACACATAAATAGAATAATGAAATGTCCAAAAATCATACAGTCACACTAAGAGGGGGTGAATCAGGTGTGGCCAATTTTACTGAATTCTTTTTCACCTTTTAATTCAAACCAATATCACTTGTTAAGACGATTTGATCATACATGCAATGCTGAATGTAAATGAAACAAAACACATAGTATTTTTAAATATGTTTGATGCTAATACCTATATCCTTTCCATGATGGTTAGACCACCCAACATGAATTACCCACTATAATCTTTTTATCAATTATAATGGTTTCGGAAGCCACTAGTTATACACCCCAATAATTGATCCTTGAGTTGATTATGGTTATACCCCCCCCAGTAATACAAATCTTCTACGTTGGTTGGTTAGAGCCCCCAACCATTCTACTGGTTATACCCCCCATTCTCTATAACATCTTCAGCAACTGGTTAGACCCCCCAGTCACAAACTTCTTCTTCTTCTTAAATATGATCCATAGATAGGATGATCACTTTTATCTTCCTACACAAGCTTGAGGGATCACACTGGATCATGTACAATACAAGTTTCTTTTAACTGATGCTAGACTTTCTTAAGTAATTCTAATCACTAAATATAATCATTTACCTTAGTACAAAACTGCTTATCCAAACATTCTTTCCTTTACTGAAGACCCGACCTCACTAAAGACTAAAAACCCAGATACAAAAATCTTCTGAATCATTGTTAGTCAAACTATCATGGCTTCAGTCTCAAATATTGTACACTAATTAAGAAATTTAAATTTCACGTGCACATCTTTAAACTACATGAATGAATATAATACACTACGCGACCATCTCATTTTATTGCTCACATGTGCATGTGAGTATGTTTTGATGCATGTAAGTGTTTTTCATATGGATATTTAATCACACACATTATCCATAATGTTCACTCAAATTTACACACACTATTTATCTCCTTGTGAACCCACCTTGCACATATTTAATACTTGCACAATTTTTGCATTAACATGCACACTGTCAATCTCAAATTTACCACTTCTTCATGAACACTATCCACAATTGTTACCCAATTCATAAAATATCATATGGATAAAACTATGTAAGAACACATTACAAATAAAAAATCATATATTTCTCCTTTGATTCCTTCGTGAAAATCGACATGAGTGAAATCTATTAATGCATGAAAATCCAAACAAAAACTTATTACTCATGCATAATATTTATACACACTCAAAATTAGAGAACCCTCTATAATTATTCATGCAATATCTTCTTTAAGAAAACACTGGTTCTCAGTGTTCTTTATACAAGCTCGGAAGATGTGTAACACACTATCCCATTATGGATTTGAAAAAACAAATCTTTCATGATGCTCTTTGATAGTTCTATGCACTTTTCGAAGGCTTGTAGAACCTCCTTTAACTTTGCACAAACAGAAGAAGTGTGGAGTCCTTCACAAATTAGATAGATTCATGGATCTTCAACTAAACAAAAAATAGAACCTCTCAAAATCAACAGAAAAAATGAACATACCCTCAGGTATTTATAAGAAGAAAACATTGTCATATAACCTTCTAGAATCATGAATGATCACATTTCATCATCGGCTCAAAATCGGCTCACGTGATATCAATGTCATCAGAAAAAAATATTTTCTTATACCTGTATTATTTCAATGTAATCTTAGATTTATGGTGAAAATGAAATTTCATCATATTTCAACCATCCTCAAAATTTCAGAATTATAAATTGATGATGAGAGTCCTTAGATCGAACTTTGGATAGCATAGATTGGATTTTCGATAAAAAAAATCTTCTCGGACTAGATTTCTAGAGAAGACAAGTTCAGATGGGATCTAATGTTGCTAAGATGATCGGAGAGATGATCGATGACCAGGATAATTCACTGAAAGGATCCAATGGTTAAGATTCAATATGTGCTAATTTTTTGAATCTCACAACAAAATAGACTTCTTATTCCTGATCTTTTATAAAATAAGGCATGGCTCACTCAACTTAGAAATATACTCTCCCTCCTCTAGTACCCCTTAGTACCGGTTCTATGGGCACCCTTCTGCACCCACCTCCACCTTTATGCCCCCCCCCCCACACACAGACATACACATGGTGGTTCTCCACTGACTCTCCCATGCAACCTTGTGGAAACGCTCTTGCATGATTTTACCACTACTATGCTGGATGTCCAAGGGTAAAACTTGGTTTTCCTTGTGATGCTTCTCCCTTTAGATGGATGGCTTGGTGGATAATTTTTCATATAATTACCATACCATTTCTTTCTAAAAAATAATTATACCAAGACAACATAATTAATCCCACACTTCTTCAATACAATTATATTTTTATTTTTTTTAGAATTCAACCATAATTCCATAAACTTTAATTCTTCTCAATGTTGTAAAAATTTCTGTAAAACTAAAATAATCAATTAAACATGTCTTCTGAATTAAAAACCATATATTCAATATTCACATTTAAAAACCATAAACACATTTAAATATTCCACCAAACACTAATTGACAAAAAATTCAATTCACTGGACACTTCAATCTCTCCCTTTATATTTTTTTTCAATACTCAAATGATGTCAATGTGTTTAATTTTATTTCCCCCATATTAGAAATGAATACAAAGGTAAACATAAGAGTTCAAATTTCAAGAAACTTCCTCACCATGAAATGAAACCTCACTCAATAACAATAATGAGATTTTAGTTAATCAACACTAATTCTATATGGGAAAGCCCAATGTAGAAAAAAAGAGAGATATAACCTAAGAATAAAAGCTATTCGAATATTATAATGTGATACCAATATCAAAATTGTATCAACAACTTCATCTCAGAGAAAAATTTGTAAAATATTATTAAGATATTTCCTGCACACATCTCAATCAAACGAATCAGAAAGTTCAAGTGAAAAAAAAACAAATAGATTCCCCTTTAAAATTAAAATTAAAGAATGATAGTTATCATCATTTTCACAGGATTATAAAAAATTGACAACTTTAAATCATCAATGATCCCCCTCAAGGGATGCATTCAAAACTTCATCATGATTCACTTTCATCAAGAATAAACTTCAAGCATCTTCAGATAATAATTTTTAAAGTGTTGAAAAGAGATAACATAATGCCAATAGTCTTCCATGATGGATAAATATTATCAATTCATGTCTCCCCTTGAATCTATGATTCACCTTCAAATCCCTACATGAAAAAAAAACACAATATATATGGAAAAAGGTGGTTCTTTAATGATCCTTAGTTATAGAAACAGGCATTAGAGTTGCTTCTCAACCCAAAAATATTCTTAGATAAAAAAGGATTCTTCATATTTGATAGCAATGTAGTTTAAATTATCTATTATTTCTCCATATTTCTTACCTATTCCAACTACTCTGGCCATATGATCAAACACTCTTTAAGAATATGCCCAGTCTTTACTCTATATGTGGACTTATTCTTCTCATCACTATATGTAACATATGTTTTTCCTTTATTCTTCAAGAATTATTCTTGATTAGATAACCTTGTCAAAAAAATTACCTAAATTTCCAGAAATATTTCACTTGTCCCATAAAACTTTAGAATTTAACAAGTTACCACTTTTAGGAAAAAATTTAGATTATTCATCAGATATGTCTTTCACCAAATCAATCAATTTTTTTATCTTCTGGACTAATTCTATCCTTAATTTAATCTTTCTTCCTTCAGTATGAATATTCATGGCCAGTTCACAGTGATCCATGATGTGACCTTTCTTACCAAAATAGAAACATCTTTTCTTTGGTGGGACACTCTTCACATAATTTTTCACAGACTTCTTGGGAGTTGTTTTTTTAACAACCTTCTTTTTTTTTCACATCCCAATGTTGAAATGTCATATTTATTTCTCACCTAATTCAATTTCTATTGGGGTAATCTATTCACATAAACAAATTATTTGTGGATGATTGGTACATACCATCATTGATCATAACAGTGACCAATTTTGTTGCAATAATCATAAAAATTTTCAAAGTAATCATATCTTTTCTTCATAAACTAATTCTTTTTTTGTGAATTATGCTTTTGTTGTGCTAGTTTCAATTTCTCTTCATCTTTTATCCTCCAAAATTCATTCATTCTATAATTTTCAAAAAATGAAATATTATGCCAATAATTAATTTACTAGTTCCCAAACTTCCAACAGCACCAGTAGTAACCAAAAAATATTGATTTCTTCTTCTATAAGACATTCTGTCTATCTTTGACATTTTACAACATTTGGGTAACACATTTATTCTTTTGTGATTTATTTTTGGAACAATAATTTTTATTTACCCATGTTTTTCTATATTTTAAATTTTAATCTTCACTATTCATCAAATCAACATTAGTACACACAAATTTATTAGGACAAAGGGTTACCTTATTTAAAGAATCTGTATCAAATTTATGATTGGATAATCTTAAGATCTTATTACTACCAGTTTGATTCTTTTTAGAAATAGGACTCTTTTCATATGAATCCTTGAAAATACTTATTTTCTCAACAACTTGGGAAGTCACGACTTATGTCTCTTCCATATTTCTCAATTTAATTTATAGTTCAATGCATTTTGAGTTGAGATCATTCTTCTCATCTTTAACTTTTTTCATGTTATATTCCCGCTGAATTTTCATCTTCTGAATCTCATCTTCATGCATCTTATTTTCCTTTAGTAACATTTTTTCAATCTCTATGATTCTTTTTTATTTATCAGTCATTTGATCATTTTTCACATTCGAAGATGTATTCTACAGTTTTTCAAGTGCATCGATAAATTTTGTAAAAAAATAAAAAACTTCTTTCTCAAAAACATTTCTTTCAAATTCTTCAATAGCTCCAACATATCTTTCTTTGAAAATATATATTGTTTTTAATTTTATTTCTCAAGTTTTGTGAGAGTGTTGGTTATTCTAATATTTTTTTTTAATGCTTCTTCCATAGAATTGGCCACTTCTTCTAGCTATAATTTTTCATCCCAAAGTACCTTGAAATCATTGATCATACATGTGACCATGTCTTTGGAAGGTTTCTTTATATTATTTTTTATTTCAAAATTGATCAAATATTCATCAAAACATGAACTTGATTCATTATAATTATAACCAAATGATTTTATTTAAAAATTTATAATCTGAATACTTTCAGCTTACAGTTTATCTTCATTAATGTTTGAACTATCCTTCATCTTCTTTTCCACTCATTTCATCCTGTTTTTCTGAGTCTTGAATGAAACATCAACATTTATAACATTAGGATAAGAGATAGTATTTTTCATATTAATACCTTATATATTTTATTCAAACTCAAATCTGTACTTAATATGATTATAATAAAAAAATATACAAGTATAGTAGATCCAATCATAGGTGACCTATGATCTGATACCAATTGAAGTGTCCAAGGATCATGCAATCACACTGAGAGGAGGGTGAATCAGTTATACCAATTTTACTGAATTATTTTTCACCTTTTAATTCAAAAATCTATCACCTGTTAATATGATTGGATCATGCATGAAATGATAAAAGTAATTAAAAACAACACTCAACATTTTTACTAGGTTCGGTACTAAGACCTACATCATTTCCGTGTTGGTTAAACCCCCCAACATTGATTATCCACTATAATATTTTTATCAATTAAAATGGTTCAGGAAGAAACTAGTTATATACCTTAGTAATAGATCCTCTAGTTTATTATGATTATACACCTAGAAATCCAACTCTTTACTCAGTTGGTTAGACTCCCTGACAGTTCGACTGGTTAAACCCCCCAGTCTCTAGTGCCTCTTTAGCAACTAGTTGGACCCCCCAATCACAAGATTCTTATTCTACTTAAATATTATCCACAGATATGATAATCACTTTAATCTTACTCCATGAGCTTGTGGATTACACTTGCTCATGTACAATACAATTTTATTTTCACTGATGCTAGAATTTCTCAAATAATTTTGGTCACTGAATATAATTAGTTTCCTCAGTAACAAAAATCTGGGGTAAACATTCTTTCTTCTACAGAAGGTGTGGACTCACTAAGCACTGAAAAATCATATAAAAATATCTTCTGACTCATTTTTATTTAAACTATCCCAGCTTTAGTCTCAAATATTTTACACTGATTAAGCAATATAAATTTCACATTCACATCTTCAAACTTCTTGCATGTATATAATACACTGCATGGTCATCTCATTTTATTGATCATGTGTGCAGGTGAGTATGTTTTAATGCATGTAATTTTTTTTCATATGTATCTTTAATGAAACACATTTTCTATAATGTTCACTCATAATTTACACGCACTATTTATCTTCTTATGCACTCACCTTGAACACACAGTATAATTGCACAATTTTTTCATTAACATGCACACTATAAATCTCAAACTTACCACTTCTTCATGAACAGTATCAATAATTATTACACAATTCATATACTATCATATGGATAAAACTATGTATAAACACCTTTAAAATAAAAAAATCTTATACTTCTCCTTGAATTCCTTCGTGAAAACCAGCACGATTGAAATCTCTGAATGCATGCAAATCCAAATAAAAACTTATACCTCATTCATAATATTTTTTCACATGAAACAGTAGTGAACCCTCTATAATTTTTCATGTATGATCTACTTCAATAAAACACTGGTTCTCAGTGTTCTTTACACAAGCCAGGGTTATGCATAATTCACTGTCCCAGGATGTATTCGAAAAAACAAATCCTTCTATATACTCTTTGAGAGTTATATGCACTTGTCAAAATCTCACAGAACCTCCTTCAACTTCATACAAATAGAAGTAGTATAGAATCCTTCGTGAACTAGACAGATTCATAGATCTTCAACTAAATATTAAATCAACCCTCTCAAACTCAGTAGAAAAAAAGACTTCCCTCATATATTTATAGGTATTAAACATCATCATAGAACCTTCTATAATCATGAACGATCACATTTCATCATCGACACAAATTTAGTTCGCATGATATCATCGTCACCAAAAAAATATTTTATTATACTTAAATTTATTTGATTTATGATGGAAATGAAATTTCATCATATTTCAATCATCCTCAAAATTTTAGAACAATAAATTGATGATGAGAGGCCTTATATAGAACTTTGGTCGATATAGCCTGGATCTCCGATGAGAAAAAGCTTCTTGAACCAGCTTTCTGGAGAAGATAATCTCAAATAGGATCCAATGTCATTGAGATTATCATCGATAGATTGGATGGTTAGTAATTTTTAAATGAACAACAAATCACATGATTGAAAGCTCGGTGAGATGATCGACTATCATGATAATTCACCAAAAGGATCCAATAGTCAAGATTCAATCTATGATAATTTTTTGAATCTCATATCAAAATGGCCTCCTTATTTCTAATCCTTTATAAGATAAGGCATGGCTTACTTGGCTCATAAATCTCCTCTCCCTCCTATGATACCACCCTGTATCAGTTCTGTGGGTGCCCTTATGTTTCCACCTCCACCTCCATGCCCCCCCACACGGTGGCTCTCCTATACCTCTCCCATGTGCCATTGTGGGCATGCTCCTACATTCTTTAGCCACTATTATGTTGGATAGATAAGGGTATATCTTGGTTGTCCTTGTGATTCTGCTCCCTGGCTAGCTTGGTGGCTAATTTTTTAAGTAAGGATTGTACCGTTGACTACTTAAAAAAATTGTACCAAGCCAATATACTCAATCCCACAATTCTTCAATACAATTATCTTTTAATTTCTTTTATAATAAACCATAATTCCCTAAAATTTAATTCTTTTCAATGTTATAAACATTTGTGTCAAACTCAAATAACCAATGAAACATGTTTTATGAATTGAAAACCTTCTTTTCAATCATCACATTTAAAAACCTTAAACACATTGAAATGTTTCACCAAACAATCATTGACAAAAAATTAAATTCACTGGACACTTAAAATAAAAAATGAGAAGATAATTATTAGATAAGATGTAATAATTGTGAATTTAATATGCATATGATGTATATTAAATTGGTTATACTTTTAAAATGAAAACCCCTTAAATACTAAGTGTGATATTCCTTATAGAGAAACACTTTTCAAGACCTTGATCATCCAACCATGTAGTTTCATGCCATAGTGAGGTGCCCATGTATTATCTTATATAAGGAAAGCAATTAATCAATGAATCAGGATTATTCAATGAGTGGTTTCATTCCATATATGGGTACCCATGGGTTGTCTTGTGTTAGGTTGTTTTTGAGGTCCACTTTGGGTTACACTTAGAGAAAAACCCTAAGTGTTGGGATACCATAGGAATATAATTGAGTGAATCCATATGATGATTTTGGAAAAAGCGTTATCCACTCAATTATCCAAGAATCACAACTATTATGATTAGGATAATGTCTACCTAAATAATAAATCAGTGAATTTCAATAGATAGTGGGGTTATTTTCTAAGTTAAATATAGATATTATCTCACTAAATGGATATGATTTCTAGGGTCATCAATTTTATTGGGTTAACTTTCATTAAAATTTCTTGATGAAAATATTTAAGACATGATATTCAATTGATAAAAAATTATATTATGGATAAATGAATCATCATCATCAAAATAAACTTTATATTAATCCTTGAAATGAGAATATTAGAGTAAGAAACTACTATTATCGATACCTTAATAAAAGTTCTTAAGAAAGTATATGTGTTTGAACAGTTACTTCATTTTTAACTTATAGTTGAAATTATCCAAAAGTGAATCTAGTTGCTTATAGAAGCATAAAATGATTCATTTAAGGTTTCAAAAGGCATTTAATGAATAATTTACATAATGAATCATATTCTCATATATTCAATATGATTGGGTATATCTATGGTATTAAATATGATTGAAAATGTTTGGAAAGACTATAGAATTCCTATAAGTCTTGTTCTAGTTAAGGAATTTATCCTATTGTAATCAATGTAAATGTTATAGAAATATTGATGAATTCAAGATAGGTTTATCCAATTTTCTCAAAGTGTTGATAATAGATCAACTAGGTATATGATGTCTAATTTCTTGTACTATACAAATTGTATAAGGAGATTAAACTTCAAAACTGGAAGGGGAAATATTTGAAAGTTCAATAATATTTCTTCAAGAATTCAATTAAGGTAGTTTAAAACTTGAGGGTATTATTAGAAAGAAGTGATGATTTAATAATATTGTATTAATTTAAAAAAACTAAAGGGGTTTGGGAACTACATGAAATTTCTATGTCATATAGTAATGTTATAAGAATTAATTCTTCAATTTTAAAAGTTAATTGATACATAGTGCATATTTTAAAAGTGTTGTGAATATATAGAAGTTAAAAATAAAAGGAATAATTGATTGAGCTTGTAGTTTATATTCATTAGATGAATTAAATAGTTACTAAATTGAGAATTTTAATGTAGAGAAATTTTTCAATCTTGGATGAATCTAAGTAAAATATATGAATCATTTACCCAATTATCTTATATGATAAGAGAGGATGTTTGATAAAAAAATTAGTGAGATGATTAAATATATTCACATGATTTATGATTCTTCAATTTTTATAATATGTTTTTAGAATAATATTTGGATAAAATATTTTATCCAGGATAAATTTTTTTATCCAGAATAAAAAAAATTATCCACATATTTTTTAAAATATATGGGAAGGTGTTCCCACCACCCATCATTGGTATATTTTAATAAAGCCTTATTTTCAAATAAGGAAAATTTAAAACACATATAATTCCATAAATGATATGTAAAAAATATATTATTTGTTAATTATTAATACTAAAAGGAAACAAAGGTTATTTCTTAAAACATAGCATAGTTTTTGTTTCATCTTAGAAATATATTCTGAAGAGAATATAGTGTCTAAGAAGCTTGTGGAAGTATATTTGAACTTAGATAAGATAAAATTTAACAAAAAAATATTATTCCAGATATATTTTATGTGATTATTTACTTTATATCATATAGAGTTAGGATATAAGATAGTAAAGAAAAATGTAAATAGTTATATTTATTTATTATGATAAACTAAATATCGTTGTTGCTCTATCTTATTTACATAGTGAAATTCACTTCATTTATTAATAAGTTTAGGATAAAATGGTAAAGATAAATTTAAATGGTTACATATGTTTACCAAAATTAATTGAATGTCACTTTATCCTAAAAGATCTTAGGATATACTAGATAAAAAAATAAAGAGTTACATTTGGTTATCATAAAATGTGAACATCACTATTAATTAATGTTTCATACCAGCCAATACACAAAGTGTGTCACTTGGTATCCTAAAATAATTTAGGGAATCTTGTTAAAGATAAATATAAATAGTTACATTATTCACCATAATAAAGTGGATATCACTTTATCCTTAAAAGAGTTAAGGATGTACTGGTAAAGTGATAATGTAAACAGTTACATTATTTACAAAAATATTTCAAAGAAAAACTATGATGGAAATGGTTCCTAGGATAATGATGATGTATTTAGAAAGATTTATAATTTGAAAACAGAATATAACATTATAAAATCTAATGTTATAAAGTTTAGTATTTTGAATATAAGTTCAAAGAGTTGAACTTAAGGAATATGATTCCTATGTCTCACCATTATTAAAACTATATTTCTTCATAAATGTTACTCACTAATAGATTAGTCAGAGTATTTTATCACATGGTTACATAGGTATGTGATGGAAATTACATATGGTTTTAATGTTTAAATTACAAATCCATTACTATAGCAACTACATGAGGGTCGTGTTATATCTAAACAAGAGATTGGTTTTAATGAATAAGAAAATATAATGTATTTATAATAAATGAAATCTTCATTCATAATTAATTCATGTGTGATATAGTTTATATTACATGAATGGTCGAATGATAAATATGCCATCAAAGTAAAATATTTGAGTTGTCCCTAACCAATGATTATCATGGAGTATAATGGGTTGTGATGATATATAAAAGATATTTTGAATATATTATTATATCCATTATAAAGGGTTGTATATAAGAAATTGGAGAATAAATTCTTGAGGTAATAAGTAGAGACTTTTTACTTTGACTGGTCCTCTAAAGTATATCTCTTGGAATTTCATACAGTCTTGGACATACTTAAGGGTGTATGCTTATTTTCAGTCCTTCTTACCTAAGGTTTGTGAGATACCTAGGATGAGAATCTTCAAACTTTGATACCCTAATTATGTAATTCACTATATGAACTTATCTAATTATAATGAGGTTTGGTATGTTACCAATCATGTTTCAGGTTGGAAGTGCAACCAAGATGGAATTTTTCTACTTGTATAACAAGAGAAAAAATTTGTCCCTTGATTGAATTAGACTAAGGAAATTCATGGTCATGATTAGTTGTTTCACATATTATGTTCTCAACTACTTAGATAAGTGGCATATGATATTCTTATCAGATAGATGAATGACATGTGATGTATTTGTATACTTGGTCAATGTTTTTCAAAGAATCAAGAAAATTATGAGCTTTCTATACTCGATTGAAATGGTCTATGTCTAGCGGTTGCTCGATGTCATGGAAAAAGGGATTATATAAGATACATATGACTTATTTGATACATATTTTGGTGGACATGTTTATTTGGAGATATGATCTTGTTTAAAGGAGGTGATAGTAAACCCCTTGGTAGCTTGAGTAGATTTGATGTTTTTCTAAAGGAAAATCATTGCTTATATCTATGAAATAGAGATTTCATAGTTTTTATCAATGTTTCTAAGGCCCATAGGGTTACACAGTTAGGCCCTTTGATAAGAATAAAATTTTGGACAAAGTGTTTGTTTAAAATGAAGAGGTTTTGATGAAAAATCATATCAAAAATAGTTTGGATGAATTCATAAATAGTTGGGAAATTTTTCATAGTCCTTATAAATTTTACTGCAAGTTGGATATTTTTTAAAATTCAATAAAATAATTAAATGGAATATTTAATTTAGGTTCATTTATTTTCCATGCAGTTTCATTAAATGATAATCTCTTATGAATGGACTGAATGTCCTGAATATTTATTCTATAGGATTCAATGAATTAATGATAATGGGAATAAATGTATATGGATATATAAATATAACCAAAAAATTCATTTAATGAAACACATCAAGGATGGATATATAAAGGGATATGATCCCTCCTGTTGTGTATGACTGATTTTCTGTAAACCTCTCAATTATCGCTTCCTCCTATACTGATGTTCATCATCTAAGATGAAGGTTCTACCACCCCTTAAACATTTGGTTATCCTCATGATACAATCATAGATCCATCGGTCGGTGTTCCCACCTTGGAGGTAAGTTTCTTTTGTTCACTAGTTCATGATCTTTATCAAGTATTCTCCTTTTCCAATGAAGAAAAAGACTATTGTTGTTGGTGTTTTCTAGGTACACTATTTTTATAGATTTATTTGTGTGTTGATTTTTGAAGATAACTTTGCATGTATTTGGTTTGTATTCTACTTCATATTTTCATATAATGTTCATAATAAACCCATCATTGTTATCAGATAATATTATTCTTTGACAAATCAACATGTTTATTATTTTATGAAAAAAAATTTGATTGTAAAACAAGATTTTTCAAGCCTTGAAATAATATGAAAATTCATATTTAGTAATTAAATAAAAATGTATATTTAATTATTTAGGTTTTTAATTTCTATAAAAAAATTTATAAAATTATAATAACATTAATAATCTAGGCTTAATAAAATTTGTTTTATTAACCTTGTCAAATATGAAAAGTTCATATTTAATACTCTTATTTATGAAAATAAATAAATTATTTATTTTAATCAAGATAATTCAATTATGAATTGAATTATATTATTTATAAATTGTTTATAAATAATAAAAAAGATATTTTAAAATATTTATAAAAAATTATAAAAGTGTTTTATAAATTAATTAACTATAAATATTTATGGTTGATTGATAAATATTTTTAAAATTCCTTTTAAAAAAATAAATGTCATGCTTTATGATATGGAAATAAATGGTTTATTTAGATATCATAAAATAATATTTATAAAGATTTTATACATTAAAACATATATGATATTTAGATTATATAAATGTGTTTATATAAAATATCTTGAATTATAAAATGTTTATAATTCATAAAATACCATAGAATTTTTTTTAATATAAATTATGAAAGGGTTCATATTGAATTGAATATAAAATGTTTATATTCTTTCCAATTTATAAAATGTTTATAATTATTATTTATTTATGAATATTTTATAAATGCCTCATGTTTTATAAAATAAATAAATTTTTTATTTATTTGTTAATTTTTTTGTTATTCATGTATAGTTTGTAATTAATTAATTTAAATTTTTTCAAATTAAAGGGGATTTAATTGGATATTATTTAAGTCACATAAAAAAATTTGATGATTGATTTGATCAAGTTTTAAATAATAATTAATTATATGATATTTAGATTATGAAAAAAGTTTACGTAATAGAAATTGAATTATAAATGGTTCATAATTCATATAATATCATATATTTAAAAAAAGAAATTCTATATAATGATGAATATGAAAGAGTTCATATTGGAAATAATATTAAGATTTTATATTCAAAATTATGGAATGACCACAATATTAAGGTTGAAATTATAAAAGGGTTTATAATTAGCCTTTATTTATGAAATTGTTCATAAATTTGTATCTCATATTTAAATATTTTAATTTTTTATTTATTTAAAGGTTATTCCATATTGTACTCATAGTTATAAATTAGTTATATTATGAATGACTATATTCCAAAGTTTATATGAAAAATTTCTCCCAGGATAAATCCTTGAATTATATGTTAGGTTTGATATCATAAAATTTAGTTTTTATCAACCTTGACCTCAGTTGGTAAATAAAGTTATGAACATGAATTTTTTTTATAGAATATATCTTGCGTATATTAGGTGTTAGATATATCATGAATTAAATTATTTATTATGTAAATTTTCCCCAAGTGGAGGGATTTGGGGTCAAATCACCTACTTTTCTAAAGGTTTTCCTTGGATAAGAAAGTGAATGGATTTGACAATATATCACTCCAGACTTACTCATGTAAATTTTTTCAATCTCATTTAACATTATTCCTTTACATGAATCATTCATATACCTTATTCATATGATAAATTTGGATATGTATGAATATATTTGACTTCTATTTTTGGGTGATTAAAAAAATTAGAGGTTGTGTGAAGTGTTACACATTAATGTAGTGTGAACACATTAATTTTTTTATTAAAATAGAGATTCAAAATCTAAATCATTAGAAGCATACATACAAAGAAAGGGAATAAAACATGAGTAAATGACTATTAAAAAGTATGTAATAATTATGAATATTTACGTATAAGATTTATATTAAGTTGGTGATACTTTAAAAATATAAAACCCATTAAATATTAAGTGTTAGATTCCTTCCATAGAAACACTTATCAATACCTCAATCATCCAACGGGGTAGTTTCACACCATATACGGGTTCCCATGGATTGTCTTTTGTTAGCTTGTTTTTGAGGTTTTCTTTAGGTTACACTTAACTATGAAACACCATGGGTTGGGATACCAGAGGAATATAATTGAGTTAATATATATGGTAGATTTGGATAAATTGTTATACACTCAACTATCCAAGGATCACAACTATTTTGATTGAGATGATTCCATACCTAAATAACTATGTGGTGAGTTTCACACCATATAAAGGTCATTTTCTTAGTGAAATACGGATCTTGGATCATTGGATGGATATTATGTATGGGGTCATCATTTTTAGTGTGAGAACTTTCATTAAAATACCTTGATGAAAATATTTAAGACATGATATTCATTTGATAAAAAGTTATGTTGTAGATAAATGCATCATAATTATCAAAATAAAATTTTTACTAATCCTTGAAATGAGAATCTTAAAGTAAGAAACTCCTAAGACTGGTACCTTAAGAGAATATGTCGATCAAGTAAAATATTCCATGTGTTATTATAGTTCCTTCCTATGTAACTTATAATTTAAAATGTTCAACACGTTAATCTAGTTCTTTGTGGAAGCATGGAATGATACATTTAAGGTTTCAAAAGCATTTAATGCATAATTGAACTAATGAATTTTAGTCTCATATAATCAATATTATTAGGTATGTCTATGATATTAAATATGATTGAATATATTTGTAAAGGTTGAAGAATTCCTATAAGGCTTGTTCTAGTTATCATCTATGTAATTGTTCTACCAAGATGAATGAATTCAAGATAAGTTTAATTTATATTATAAAGGTGATTATAATTGATCAAATAAGAACATTATGTCTAAGTTATTTCACTATAGAGATAGTATAAGGATATAAAACTTCAAAACCAGAATAGTAAATGTTTGAAAGTATGATAGTATTTCTTCAAGATTCCAATTAATGTTATTTGAAACCTAAGGGTGTTATCAGGAAGAAGTGATGATTTCATAATATGATATTATTTGAAATACCTAAAGGGGATTGTAAAATACATGGAATTCCCATTTAAATTATTAATTTTATAAGAATTAATTCTTTGATTTTGATGGGTATGTGATACCAAGTGTATGTTTTACAAGTGTTGTAAATATACATGAGTTCAAAATCAAAGGAATTTTTTTTGAGTGTGCTTTTTATATTCATGAGATGAATTAAATAGTCACTACATCAAGAATTTTAATGTAATGGAATGTTTAAATCTCATATGAATATAAGTAAAATATGTGTATATTTATCTCAATTCTCTTATATTATAAGAGAGGATTGTTGATAAAAAGTTATGTTATGAGATGGTTTAATGAAAACACATTGTTTAGGATTCATAAATGTTAGGTTGTAAAGAATATAGTGATGACACAGGAGGGGGGTGAATTGTGTCCTTTTCAAAATTTTATGATTTTGTTGGTTCACATAAACATATGATAATAACTAGAAACATTTCTATAATATATTATATGCAATGAATATGAATAGAGAACAAATCACAACAATTTATAGTGGTTTGGGGTACAAAGATCCCCTAGTACACTCCACCAATCACCCTCTGTGTAGGCTTGGTGAATTTCACTAGTAAGGTCCTCGTATCATAAGATCGATCCACAACTGAGCCTAGGATGTTGTCATCCTTACATATAAAGGATTATAAAATAGATACTTCTGGTTATTTTATAGGGAACCAATAAAACCATGGCATACTTCAAGAATATAACACTCCACCATGACTGAATAAAAGCAGCCAAAACTCAAGATAGATAAGATGTAGTTGGTTTAGAAATAGGTTTAGCTCATAGTTGCAGTAGCACACAACTAAAAAAAGATGGATCTTCGTCTTTAGAAGAATAATAATCTTGAAATATTTTTGAAGAGATCCAGTTACACAAGAGATCTTCAATTTTAAGAACAGCAACAGAAACAGAGCATCATGTTTCCAGATTTGAATATGTATATCTCCAAAATTTAGTTTTTATTTCTAATATGCTTGATCGTTGTAGCACTATAAAACAATTTTTAAAGTGAAAAATTCAACGAATAATATTTATACAGATATTTGATAAGTATTCACAGATCTGAGGGTTTTATAGATGATAGTCATAGAGATATATAATGATAAATCTCCAGTACTATATCAGATCTGCAAAAGATGCCTAATAAAATGAGTGAATTCAAATTCAAAAAATACAGCTCAAAGTAGTTGTAACTTCCCTTAATAATATGAGAGAAAATATCTGTTATAAATGACACTTTAAATCATTTAAGACAATATTTGAATTAGTTTAAATCGATATTTAAACCACCCTAACATTTCACAAATATTTTTTCCAAAAAACTTTGATAAAGACTTAAATTCAAATTTCCAATGATGAAAAGTCAAACGTAAGGTTACTTCAAAAAACAACAAAATAACAAGCACAGGGTTTAACTTCATAATGTAGGGTTGATGACTCATACATTTATCCATGTCAACAGAGATCTATGAATATAACATTGATTATCCATACATTAAATTTTCCCAAATGTAAGGTTGACAACGTATGGTTGATTACAAAAGTAAGGTTGATGATCCATACATTTGTAAAGTTCCTTACTTATGTAGGGTTCTTTAACCATAATTTTTCTTTCTAAAAAACATAAGGTTATTATCCAAACGTAATGTTACTTAACCACATGTTTCTTCAAACATATGGTTGATTAACCATACGCACTTATCCTTCAGCATAAAAATAAGGTTTGTTTCATACATTACTTTCTTCGACATATTGAATGAAATGTATTTCTAGTAAATGAAAAACAGTGAACAGTGTTTCTAGAATACTCTTAAGATAATTCCAAACACTTTAAAAAATATTTCTTGCTAATAAATAGTTGAATATTATTTCAATATAATAATTATAAATAATATAAATTTTCTAAAATACACTCAAAATAAAATCACTAGTAAAAAAACAAGGGTATTTTTGAGCATCAAAATCAATAATATTTATAGAGTATTGTTGATACAATACATTCCCAACAATCTCCCCCTTTTTTATGATCACAAAACCCATAAATTAAAACTATAATCATAGAAATATAATTTATAATTTTGAAAACATTAAAAGAAAATAATTTCAATTTGATAGAATTATTTTGATAAAGAAGAAATATTTAAAGTTCTCCCCCAAAGATAAAATTCATAGAAATGTTGTGTTATCTAAATTTCTCCCCCTTTTTGTAATATCAAAAAAAAGTATAGAAACATATTAAAACATGTTTAATATTGAACATAATGATAATTGAATGTTATAAGTAACTGTAATGAATAAAGAGAACTAGATTTTTGACTATCAGACAAAAATACAAAAGTATATAAAATAATAAAATATAATATATACACAGTAAACAAGTTCATTGATCAATAAAGATAATAATACAATAGTTTTTATGACTAAGAAACAAAAACATTCATTATCATGGTTCAAGATAAGAAAAAAAAGGCTAAGTATTGGATGGATTTGAATTTTTAATGGCTTCAAAAATCTCCTTCAGCTTAGGCATCTGAAATCTTAGCTTCTTCATTAAACTATCTCTTAACTGAATTATCAATATCCTAGAGTCATTATTGAAATTCAGATTCTCCACTCTATTTTACTTTAGAATCTCATGAAGACTTTCCTCTAGCTTCATGAACATCTCCAACTTTTCAGAAAACTGACTCAACATCGATCTAATGCTAGGCTCTCCTTGAGTCAACTAATCAACAAGAAATTTCTAATTGTCCAATAAAACTGAAAATGGTGCACTATTGAATTGAAGGTCCTAAAAAAGATCATTCATGTCTATCATAATAGATGTAATGGACAGAAATATTCTAATCAAATCTAGACTTGTAGCAGTGGTAGGAGTAGATGTACTGGCCTGATTCACTGAACCTTTTACTAATTCAAATTGACTTCCCAAGTACCACTTTAAATCTACAAAATATGTTTTTGAAAAAGCTTCATATCTAATCTTCCCAATCTCATTTAACATGTCTCTCTTGAAGGCATCAAAATCCTTTCTAGAAACAATATTCTTGTTATGTTCTTGAATCTTTTTCTTTTCAATTTCAATCTCCTACCACATAGTGGAATTCTCTTCTTGAGACTTGTTGAATTTAATCACAATTTCTTCACCATGATGAGATAATGAATCAGATTTCCCGTCATCTGCATTCATATCCTGATTTTCATCATCAATAAGCAAAGCATCTTCCACTATTTTCATTACTAAATCTTTACAAGAAAAATTTTGATTATCCAAAGCTTCAGTCTGAGCACCAGAAATATGATCTGACTGTCCCACAGTCTGATCTACAATCAAGGGTTGAATTTATGTAACTAATTCCTATAAAATCTTCTATTTTTGAACAGATCCTTGTTTAGTAATTTCTTCTCTAATAATATTTTATTGAAAATTTTCAGTTTGAGTATTCTTTTCTTGAACAGTTTCTATCTTAATTCTCTATTATACTTGTTCATTCACTAGAGGTACAATAGAAAGCTCTCTATCTTGAATCTCCACTGGAATTTCCTCTTCAATAAATGTTTCTTCGAAATGAACTAAGCATGTTACTTCTCCAGAGTCAAACATTTTATATTAAAATTGAGGATCATTTTTATTTCTTGGTTTCAAAACAAGTACCTTTTAACTCTATTCTTCCTCTTATTCTATGTTAAATCTAAGCCTTCTCTAAGTCAGTTGAGAAACTACATCTGTTCTTGATTCAGCTACACCCTCCTTTCAAACACATGCTTGCTCCCCATGAGAAAAATCTCCTGAGCTCTGTTCTTCCTCAGCTCCAACAGGAAAAATATTTCCTTTTATTGTGCTCCATAAAAATACAAGATTTATTAACATTATAGCATTCAAAACATTATTATGATGACATTTTAATCTTACATAAACTAGTCGGATCATGTCCTTCTTAAATAAAATCCTTGAAATTATTCATCCATATGGATAGAAATTCATTCTTGCATCAGGTGAATAGTAGTAATGCAAATAAAAAAATAAATATTGAGGAAAATTAAATTTTATATCAGTTAAAAAAGAAACATGATATACACGTCTGGGTAAAGGATTTTCTCCATCTCATCCATTCTTGGCATAATTCTTCTCTGAATAAACTTCACCAAAATCTTATGTTCGGCCTATAAATCCTTAACAAACATCTTTTTGATGTGTGTCGAGTAGAACATAAAATAAATAATTTCTTTAGAAGAATGTTCTTTATAACCAATTGATTTAAGATTGAAATGGAAAAATTCATCATGTGGTCAGTGCAAAAAAAATAAACCTTAGTAGAAGAAATTGAGAAATACCTATCTTTGATACTAGCAAAAATCATATCCTCTGAATCTCTAAAAAAAATTGTAAACTCTTATTAAAATAGTTCATATCTACCTCATAAAGAAATTTTGAGTTGATGTCATTAAAAGTTGTTCTGAGTCCTTGAAATTCTATTTCTTATTTCAGGAGTAAGTTCGCCTGATATATCCAATCAAGATCAACCACTTTTCCTTGAAGAATTTTTCTACCTATAACACTTTGTCATTTTGGGTCTCTTTCTTCTCCTTCTTTGACTCTCTTAGTTTTCTTCATTTTTAAATATTTGAAAATATGAGGTTTTCAGCCTCTAGTATTTTGAAGTACGAACAAATATTGAGGGTTAGGCAAAACGATTTTTGGGTAAACAAAGGGTTTGGAAGACGAAGTGTTTCTGACAGATGACATATGTCCTCATTTCTCATTTCGTGGATTAATTATGAAAAAAATTAATAATTATGTGGCATAAATAGAATTAAGATAACATAGATTAATTGAAATACCATAAGATAAAAATAAGAAAATCAAATATAAATAAATTAGGCATAAAATAAATTAAAATAAAATAATAGTAAATTAAATAAAATAATTAAAAATTAAATGAACCTAAATCACCCTTAATAAAATCAAAACAAGTAGTGGGGTTTGGTTTAGTAAAAATATTAGCTAATTGATATCAAATTCTAAATATATTTCCTTTTTAATAATATGGTCTCTTAGAAAATAATGTCTAATATCAGTATGCTTAGTTTTAGAATGACTTGTTGAATTTTTTGAAATTTTTATTGCACTTGTACTATCATATAAAATAAGTGTATTATTAAAATTAAGTCCAAATTCCATTAGAGTGTTTTTCATCCACAACACTTGTGCACAGCAACTGCCTATAGATTCATACTCTTCTTCAGTTGTTGATAATGAAATCGAGTATCACTTCTTACTTGACCATGACACTAATGATTTTCCAAAAAAATGATAGGTTATTGAAGTTCTTTTTATATCTAATCTACATTTACCAAAATCTACATCTAATATGATAATAAATTAAAATCAGAAGTTTTTAGGTAAAGAAAATATTGAACAATTGTTCTTTTTAAATATAAAAAAATACTTTTTACAGTTGCAATATGGGATTCTTCTTGATTTGATTGAAATCTAGCACAATGACATACTGAAAACATAATATTAGGTCTGCTAGTAGTAAGATATAGTAAACTTCCAATCATACCTCTATATAACTTGTTATCCACTGGTTTTCCAACTTCATCCAAATCAAGTTTAATATTAGTACACATGGGATTTGAATATTTCTTGTTGTTTTCTAGACCAAAATTTTTCAATAAATTATTAATGTATTTAATTTGATTTAATACATTTTTGTAATCTTTTTGATAAATTTTAAGTCCTAAAAATAAATTTAATTCTACCATTATGATCATGTCAAATTATTTTTTCATAAGTTCTGAAAAATCATTACAATGTTTTTTAGTTGTTGTTCCAAAAATGACATCATCAACATAGATTTTAACTAATAATAAATTAGAAAAAATTGTTTTCTTAAAGAGGGTTAGGTATTCCACACCAATAGTAAAACCATTTTTCAAAAGAAATGAACTTAATCTTTCATACCAAGATCTAGGTTCTTATTTAAGGCCATAGAGAGCTTTAGTAAGTTTAAAAACAAAATCTGGTTTTTGAGATTTTACATAACTAGGAAGTTGATCAACATAAACTTCCTCTATTAAATATCCATTTAAATAGTAATATTTTACATTCATCTGATATAATTTAAAATTCATATGAGATGCATAGGCAAAAATAATTTTAATTGCTTCTAATATAGCTACAAGAGAAAAGGTTTCATCATAATCTATACCTTCTTCTTGACTATACCCTTTGGCTACTTTTCTAGCTTTGTTTCTAGTTATAATACCTTGATCATATTGTTTATTCATAAAGACCATTTAGTTACTATAACTAGATAATTAGATGTTTTTTATACTAATTTCCATACTTTGTTTCTTTTAAACTGATTTATCTCTTCTTACATTGCTAAAATCCAACTTTAATCTTCTAAGGATTCTTCAAAAGACTTAGGTTCTAGCTGAGATAGAAAAGCAGAAAATTCCACTAGGTTTCCTACACTTCTTATAGTTTTTATTCCTATGTGTAAGATCCCAGTTTTTTGAAAGGTATGTTTTCGTTATGTTTTGGTTGAATCCCTTGTTTTGGGATCCAAGGGATGTCTCCTGAATGTGTGAGAGGCCTTGGGGATGTTCCGGGGGATCAGGGCACGGAAGAAAGGAAATCTGGGCAACACAGGCTAGGGCGCACGGCCTGTACATGGTTTGGTAAACCGTGCGGCCTGCCCAGGCTAAATCGTGCGACCCATCCTCCTCCGGAGAGAAGCATGCGCACAATTTGTGCACGGTTTTCCAAACCATGTGGATAAATCGTGTGACCCCTCCTCCTCCGGGCTGTGGCATGTGCACAGTTTTCCAAACCGTGCGTACAAACCGTGCTGCCAATTAAAGTTGAGAAAAATTACAAGTTTTCAACGTCGGGCTTTTAAACCCCAACTCGGGATTCTCCTCATTTCATCCCCTCTCAACCCCAGCGACAAACTTGGCCGACCCAAGATTCCCAAGGGTGGTTCTCCTTCGATTCTAAGGCGTTTTTGGTGCTTTTGGTTGCGGATTGAAGCTCCGGGTAAGGCTAATCTCATCCTTGGTTCTCTTTTTGGTTTAGGTTTTGTATCTTTTCTCCCTCTCGTTCCAAATCTCTAAAACCCTAACTTTTGGGTGAGTTTTAGGTTGAAGCTTCAAAGGTTGGTTGAATCATGGTCTAAGTACTCGATTGAGAGTGTGTGCAACCACGGTTTTGAGGTAGGTGGTCTATAAGTGATATCCCATAGTTATTTGGGTATTTGTGCATGTTTAGTTGTGTTCTTTCTTTCCTTTGGTTATGTTTTGGATAAGCTTGGCATTTTTGGTAATAATGTTGCTTAAAATGTAAAATGGGAACCCTCACGATCCCCATGGGATTTGTTGGTATGGACTTGACCTAATTGGGGCCATCCATGGGATGTGCTGGCGTTTCCCGGTTTTAGGGATTGATATTAAACAAGTGACCTTATTGTAATGAATTTTAGAACCCTTGATAAATGTGTTGGCATGATTGGTTGATCTTGGAATAGAAGTTAGGTGATGCACCTAGAATTGGTAATAACCTATGGGTTAAAGTGGAATGTGATAAATGATTGATTCATGGGAATGATGAACGAGTTAAATGGGTTAATGCATAAATGAATTAAAGACCATAATGGTATAGAGTATGGGTTTAATGTTGAATTCTTAGTGAGATAGGAATAACACATGGGAATTGGGTGAATGGTTAAATGATGTGAAATGGTAATGTGTTAATGGGTTAAGGCATGGTGTGGTTTCACATGTGGGTTGTTGTGGATAGTGTTTTTCGAAGGGCAATGGTTTGGATGGTTGATGGTTACTTATATATAAGCATGTGCACATGGCTTCATAGAGTGGGGTATGACTTGAGGATCTACGCCCATGGGGTGAGTGAAGACTGAGGTTCTAAACTCTACCCTGAATGCACGGGTTAGAAAAGGGGACTGAGGGTCTATTCTTCTAATGGTTGCATCCACCCGGACTGAGTCTTTGAGGTGAGGTTATGGTTGCTATGAGGGGTTAGTCCTAGTGAGATAGTACAACGATGTGTTTACCCTCTTGCATGTGAATGTTGGCCTTAGACCCATGTAACATAGTGTATGTGATTAACCCATCGAAATGTGATGAAATAGCAAATGGTGATAATGGGTGTGTAATGAAGGGTAATGGAAGTGACATTGACATGGCTTTAAACTGGATAATGGTACCTTAGATAATTACTTGTAAATTATCATTCATATTCCCTTGCATGCACTATCTATTTAGACTGGATATTTTGTAGACATCGTTGGTGGTGGCCTACTGAGTTGTACTCACACCCTGCTTGGGTGGTCGTTGGGTAACCAAGAAGACTTCATGTTTGCAGGTCAGGAGAAGGGAAAAGGTCCTTTCTAGATAGTGAGTGGACATGGGTAGCACTTGGTGGAGGATCCGGACTTGGAGTCGAGACCTTTTTGTGGATTTTGGTCGTTGTCTTTATTTTGGGGTTTTGTCCACTTTTGCACTTGTAGTATGACATGACATATTTATTATTTGGAATTGGTTGTTATACAGGTTCCTTGTTTTTTATTATTGTTTCCACTATTAGTATATTTCTATTGTGGCATACTCTGATAAAAGGGGGTATAGTCTCCCCACTTGACTACATAGACCCCCGCTGCTAGTTGGCAGCCTTTGGCGTACGGGGAGGCGTTCTTAAGGTCATGTAACCACCCAGCTCGGAGCACCGGTTTAGTGGATTTCGGGTCGGGGATGTTACAAATTGGTATCAGAGGAGGTATTTATTCTCCTTCTCTGAGGTCTTGTTATTTGGGATTGGTATCCAATGGTTAAGATATGTCAGGTCTTGGTAATTAGCTCATGCTTGGGAGTATCTAACCCAGGTATGGGGGAAACCCAAGTCACCCTGGGTGGGAAATGATGTTCTTGGTTGTGTGATGTTACAGTTGATGATATTTCACTGTTGGGTGATGCACATGTTGTTTGATGTGATTGTTTTATGACGTTTGCCTCATGGCCTTAACGGCATGAGGATTTGAATTCATGAATAATTGTAAGCACCTAGGGAGATAGTTGACATGCATTGTGTTATGCACACGCACGGGGTGGGGTGTGAGGTAGGAAATTAGGGTGCATCATTCATTTCATGAAACCAAGAAATAATTAGAAGAATGAAATAAAACAAGTGGGTAAATGATGTTTAATGGAGTAATAGGGTATGAAACAAGTTGGATAATGTTGTTGGGTTAGCATATGAAAATTGGATTGTTGTAGCTAGTAAAGATATTTTGGTGGAGTCATGAAAGTTTATGGTATGTGTGCTAAAACTCGTGCTTGGCATTGTAGAGAAATGTCACCATGACGTCGGTTACCAGTTGGGCAACGGGAGGGTGTTGCTAAGAACACTCCTCCAGTAGAGGAGCAAGAAAATTTGGTGATCAATGAAGATAGAGAATGCCAGTTCCAAGAGAACTTGACTCGCCTTATGCAGATAATGGATCGAGACCTAGGGCGGGTTGCACCGAGTATGTTTGAACTGACTAGGGAGTTCCAGCTACAGTACCCTCCGACTTTCATCGGAGAGGGTGGGACAGAGGCAGCGGAGTTCTGGTTAGAGTCTGTCCAGACAATACTGGATCATCTAGATACCCCCATTGAAAAGCAAGTAAATTTGGCCGCTTATATGTTGTGGGGCTATGCTAGGCATTGGTGGGACATTCAGGCTCAAATTGAGCAAGATGAGGGAATTTCGTGGAAGGTTTTTCATGAAAATTTTCTTGAGCATTTCTACTTAGATACTTTGAGGCAGGAGCGAGCCGTAGAGTTTATGAGCATGACTCAGGGATCTCTATTGGTGATGGACTATGCTAGTCACTTCACTGATTTGAGAATCTTTGTCCTAGTGTTATTAGGGGATGAGGCAGCAGTAGCAAGGCATTTCCAGGATGGGCTGAGACATGAGATCGGGTCTCAAGTAAACATCTTCCGCTTGAAGAGGTTCGTAGAGGTGGTAGATCAGGCACTGATCTTGGAAGGAAGCCTAAAGGGAGCTTCGGGTAGTGGGCTTGTGGTGCCAGTGGGGTAGACGAGTGGTGTAGCTACCAAAGGTCGGAAGTGATGCCATGAGAGCTCACAGCATGGAGGAAGTGTGAAAAGTGGATGGAAGAGAGGGTCATCCTCTCAGAGTGAAAATTAGGTGTTCTGCTATCAGTGTGGTAGGTCGGCGCATATGTGTGGTTAGTGTCCTCGACCTCCAGTCAAGTGTCGTTCGTGCGGCTGGATGGGACATGTGCAGAAGTTCTGCAGGAAACCCCAGTAGGTGGGTGAGTATTATGGTGGAAGGCAGGTACCGGATACATGAAGGGGATTAGTTTCCCCATATTAGGTAGCAGTTGGAGATCCACAGGTCATACTGGCAGAGGTGGTAGACATGGAACTCCATGGCGGGATTGCTCATGCCAGCAGGACAGTGCAGCACAGAGAGTTCAGGTAAGAGCCCAGGGTAGAGGGGAAAGTCTGCTTCAGGTAGTTCAGTTTGCGCCTGGTGATGGAGAGGCTGGACCTTTAACTATTCAAGGTACGATCCTTGTAGCTTCTACTTTTTCTAGTGCATTGTTTAAGACAGGTTCCACACACTCTTTTTTCTCTGCTCAACTTGTGGTAGCACTGGGTTTACCTGTGGAGGGGGTGTGTGGGGTGATGTCAATTGACACTCCATTGGGGGTGTGGGTTGAGGATATCAAGTAGTGTAAGGGATGTGCCTTGGAAGTTGGTGGGTATCATTTTCTGTGGGACTTGTTCATTCTTGAGTTGTCATGGTTTGACCTAATCCTTGGAATAGACTGGTTGTTGTTGTATCAGGTGCACATAGACTGTTATCATCATAGAGTATCATTCATGTCACTTGAGGGTGACGCTTATACCCACCATGGAGAATGGGATATTCGATCAGGGCGTGCAGGGTCGTTTTGTCAACAGATGAGTGGACTCGCGGCTCAAGTGTCATGTCTCATGCTTCATGATGATTAGTTATGGGGACAAACTAATTTCCCTCTTGTGGTGGATCGTTTTCAAGACGTGTTTTCTGAGGATTTCTCGGGGTTACCCCCTGAGAGGGATGTTGATTTCACGATCAAGTTGCTACCAGGAGCAGAGCCATTTTCTATTCTTCCATACCGAATGGCACCGGCAGAACTCCAGGAACTGAAGGTTCAGCTTGAGGAGTTGGAGCATAAGGGGTTTATCCATCTTAGTACATCTCCTTGGGGATCTCTTATTCTTTTTGAAAATAAGGTTGATGGGTCGTTAAGGTTGTGTGTTGACTATCAAAAGTTGAATCAGGTGACAGTGAAGAATTGGTACCCTCTTCCTAGAATTGATGACATGTTTGATCAGTTGAGTTGTGCATCAGTGTTCTCTAAAATTGATCTGAGGTCAGGTTATCACCCGTTGATGGTGAGGTCTTCCGACGTACCATGGACCACTTTACGAAGTCATTATGGGTTGTTTGAGTTTGTGGTAACGCCTTTCGGCTTGACCAATGCATCGGCAGTGTTTATGGCTTTTATGAACTAGATCTTTCATCCCCACTTATATCATTTTGTGGTTGTCTTTGTTGACGATATCTTAGTGTACTCAAAAACTCACAACGATCATGCACAACATCTTGACATCGTCTTGGGTATGCTAAGAGAGCACCAGCTATACGCCAAGCTATCCAAGTGTCAATTCTGGATAGGTGAGTTACATTTTCTAGGTCACATAATCATTGAGTCAGGTGTGTCGATGGACCCAGAGAAAGTTCTATCAGTTGTATCTTGGGAGCAGCCCAAGAGTGTTTCTAATGTTTGGAGTTTTCTGGGTTTGGTCGGGTATTACCGAAGGTTCATTCAGGATTTCTCTCACTTGGAAGCACCACTCTCAGGCTTGACCAAGAAAGGAATCAGGTTTGAATGGTTTGAGTCTTGTGAGAATGCCTTCCAAAAGATGAATAAGTGGTTGACTACCGCACCTATATTGATCTTACCTGATCCAGGTAAGAAGTACATCGTGTTTTGTGATGCATCCGGAATCAGACTTGGGACTGTGTTAATGCAAGATGAGAGGGTTGTGGCTTATGGGTCAAGGAAGTTGAGACCCCATGAGTGGAACTACCCCAATCATGATCTTGAGTTGGCTGCAGTAGTGTATTCCTTGAAGTGTTGGAGGCACTATTTGTTGGGTGAACGGTTTACTGTGTTTACCGACCATAAGAGTTTAAAGTACATCTTCTCCCAACGGGATCTGAATCTTCGGCAGCAGAGATGGGTTGAATACCTCTAGTCTTTTTACTTTGAGTTGGTGTACACGCTGGGAAAGGGAAACATTGTTGCTGATGCTCTGAGTAGAAAGGTTAAAAATCAGGTGGTTCAGGAATCCAGTACCGAGTAGAAGGTTATGTCTTTGTTTGCAGGGATGCACCTGGAGGTGCAGGAGGAGAATGGTCAGGTCACTCTTGCTTCCTTAATGATGGATTCTATGCTTTTAAGTCGAGTTAAGGAAGGTCATATTGATGATCTTGAGTGTTTGATCATGAAGGAAAAGCTTAAAGGTGGGGAGCTACCTTCTGGTTTGGCCGTCGGTGTGGATGGAGTAGTTTGTGTTCATGATCGTGTGGTTGTGCCAGAGTGTATTTGGGAAGCGTTTATGCATGAGTTCCATGAATCAAACTGGGCAGTGCATCCTGGTTTGACCAAGATTCACCATGACCTCCGAAGGCGGTTTTGGTGGCCTGGGATGAAGAGGGAAGTTGCGGGCTTTGTGGCACGGTGCCTTACTTATCAGCAGGTGAAATCCGAGCATCAACGCCCAGGTGGTTTGTTGCATCCATTTCCCATTCTAGAATGGAAGTGGGATGATGTGACAATAGATTTTGTCATGGGCCTTCTGAGGAAACCACGTAAGAATGATTCTATATGGGTGGTTGTGGATTGGTTAATGAAAGTGGCTCATTTCTTACCGATTCAGGAGACCCTTACAGTCGACCAGTTGGGTGAGCTGTATGTTCGGGAAATAGTGTGGTTGCATGGTGTGTTGTGGACCATAGTTTCGGACCAAGATCCACATTTCACATCTCATTTCTGGCAAGGGTTGCAGAAGACGCTTGGTACGTAGGTGTTTTTGAGTACGGATCTCCACCCGCAGACGGACGGGCAGTTGGAGCGTAAAATCCAAGTGTTGGAATACATGTTGAGAGCTTGTGTCTTGGACTTTGGTGGTTCTTGGGAGAGGCACATATCGTTAGTTGAGTTTTCCTACAATAACATTTTTCAGGGTATAATTTAGATGGCACCGTTTGAGACACTTTACTGGAGGCCATGTAGATCTCTGTTGTGTTGGATAGAGGTCGGTGAATCTAAGTTGTTGGGGCCGAGTCTCATGCAGGAGACTTCTGAGAGAGTTTAGTTGATCAGGAAGAGAATGGATACGGCTCAGAGTAGGCAGAAGTCGTATGCAGATCGGAGGCGTAGACCACTTGAGTTTGAGGTGGGTGATAAAGTGTTCCTTCGGGTGTCGCCAAGGTTGGGTCACCGACAGATTCAGAAGCATGGTAAGTTGTCGCCCAGGTATGTGGGACATTTTGAGATTGTGGAGAGGATCAGACCAGTGGCATACCGATTGGATCTTCCACAGTGGTATGGTGGGATTCATGATGTGTTTCATGTGTCGCAGCTTCGATGGTATCATCCTGACCCATCTCACGCGTTTTATATTGAGGATGTGGAGCTTGAGGCCGATGCGTCCTTCGATGAGCATCCGGTTCATGTGGTGGATCATAGTGAAAAGGTCTTGCGAGTCAAGGTTGTGCCATTAGTGAGAGTACTATGGAAGCATGGGAAAGTTTAGGAAGAAACTTGGGAGCGGGAATCGGATATGTGGGCTCAGTGGCCCAAACTCTTCTCTTCGGTGGATCAATGAGGCTTGGAAACTCAGTTCGAGGATGAGCCGTTATAAGGTGGGGAGGTTTTAAGATCCTGGTTTTTGTAAAGGTATGTTTTCATTATGTTTTGGTTGAATCCCTTGTTTTGGGATCCAAGGGATGTTTCCTAAATGTGTGAGAGGCCTTGGGGATGTTCTGGGGGCTCAGGACACAGAAGAAAGGAAATCTGGGCAAGACAGGCCAGGGTGCACGGCCTGCGCATGGTCAGGTAAACCGTGTGGCCTGCCCTAGCTAAACCGTGCAACCCTTCCTCATCCAGACAGAATCATGCGCATGGTTTGCACACGGTTTTCCAAACCTTGTGGACAAACCATACGGACACTTAAAGTTGGGAAAAATTAAAAGTTTTCCACTCTGAGCTTTTAAACCCCAACTCAGGATTTTCCTCATTTCATCCCCTCTCAACCCTAGTGACGAACTTGGCCAACCCAAGATTCCCAAGGGTGGTTCTCCTTCGATTCTAAGGTGTTTTTGGTGCTGTTGGTTGTAGATCGAAGCTCTGGGTAAGTCTAATCTCATCCTTGGTTCTCTTTTTGGTTTAGGGTTTGTATCTTCTCTCACTCTCATTCTGAAGCTCTAAAACCCTAACTTTTTGGTGAGTTTTAGGTTGAAGCTCCAAAGGTTGGCCGAATTGAGGTCTAAGGACTCGATTGAGAGTGCTTTCCACCGCGGTTTCGAGGTAGGTGGTCTATAAGTGATATCCCATAGTTATTTGGGTATTTTTGCATGTTTAGTTGTGTTCTTTATTTCCTTTGGTTATGTTTTGGATAACCTTGGCATTTTTGGTAATAATGTTGTTTAAAATGGCAAATGGGAAACCTCACGATCCCCGTGGGATATGTTGGGATGGACTTGACCTAATTGGGGCCATCCATAGGATGTACCAGCATTTCCCAGATTTAGGGATTGATATTAAACAAGTGACATTGTTGTAATGAATTGTAGAGCCCTTGATAAATGTGTTGGTGTGATTGGTTGAGCTTGGAATAGAACTTAGGTGATGCACCTAGACTTGGTAATAACCTATGGGTTAAAGTGGAATGGGTTAAATGATTGATTCATGGGAATGATTAACAGGTTAAATGGGTTAATGCGTAAAAGGATTAAAGACCATAATGGGATAGAGTATGGGTTTAATGTTGAATGCTTAGTGAGATAGGCATAACACATGGGAATTGGGTGAATGGTTAAATGATGTGAAACGGTAATGTGTTAATGGGTTAAGGCATGGTGTGGTTTCCCATGTGTGTTGTTGTGGATAGTGTTTGCCGAAGGGAAATGGTTTGGATGGTTTATGGTTACTTATATATAAGCATGTTCACATGGCTTCGTAGAGTGGGATATGACTTGAGGATATACGCCCATGGGTCGAGTGAAGACTAAGGTTCTAAACTCCACCCAGAATGCACGGGTTAGGAAAGGGGACTCAGGGTCTATTCTCTTAACGGTTTCATCCACCCAGAATGAGGCTTCGAGGCGATTTTATGGTTGCTAAAAGTGGTTAGTCCTAGTGAGATAGGATAACGATGTGTTTACCCTCTTGCATGTGAATGTTGGCCTTAGACCCATGTAACATAGTGTATGTGATTAACCCATGGAAATGTGATGAAATAGTAAATGGTGATAATGGGTGTGTAATGAATGGTAATGAAAGTGACATTGACTTGGCTCTAAACTGGATAATGGTACCTTAGATAATTACTTGGCAATTATCATTCATATTCCCTTGCATGCACTATCTGTTTAGACTGGATATTTTATTGACACTATTGGTGGTGGCCTACTGAGTTGTACTCACACCCTGCTTGGGCCACCATTGGGTACCCGAGCAGACCTCATGTTTACAGATCAAGAGAAGGGAAAAGGTCCTTTCTAGATAGTGAGTGGACATGGGTAGCACTTGGTGGAGGATCAGGACTTGGATTCGGGACCATTTTGGGGATTTTGGCCGTTGTCTTTATTTTGGGGTTTTTTCCACTTTTTCACTTGTAGTATGACATGACATATTTATTATTTGGAATTGGTTGTTATATAGGTTCCTTGTTTACTGATTATTTTTTCTACTATTAGTATATTTCTGTTGTGGCATACTCTAATAAAAGAGGGTATAGTCTCCCCAGTTGACTACATAGAACCCCGCTGCTAGTCGGCAGGCTTTGGCGTACGGGAAGGCACGCTTAAGGTCATGTAACCACCCGTCTCGGAGCACCGGTTTAGTGGCTTCCGGGTCAGGGACGTTACACTATGTCTATATCTCCTATAACATACTCTAAAGTGTGATTATTTAGGATTATAGACTGTCTAGGCATAGGACTTTTAGGTTTATTAGTATAATGTTCTTCTAAACTAGACTGAATTTTATTCATATTTTCAAAATCATTTTTCATGTTATCAAGTCTCATGTTGTTAAAAGAATCACCAACTTCATCTATTTGATATTTCTCTTTATTAAAAGGATCAGTTTCATTAAAGTTCACATGAACTGATTCTTCAACAATCCTTAACTTTTTATTAAATACTCTATAAGTTTTAGAAGTTACATAATATCCTATGAATATTCCTTCTTTAGCTTCTAGATTGAACTTTCCAAGATTATCCTTGGTGTTCATGATATATACCTTGCATCCAAAAACCTTAAAGTACTTTACATTAGGATTTCTATTATTCCAAAGTTCATAAAGAGTCTTTTAGAAAATTGGTCAAATTAAAACTCTATTTATAATATAGCATGTAGTTCTTACAGTTTCTACAAAAAATTAGGTTGGAAGTTTTTATTCATTTAGCACAGTTCTAGCCATTTCTTGATTAGTTTTGTTTCTTCTTTCAACAATTCCATTTTGTTGAGGTGTTCTTGGTGAAGAGAAGGTGTGTTTAATACCCATGTTTGTGAAAAAAGAATTAAATTATTAATTTTAAAACTCTACACCATGATCACTTCTTAATGAAATTATCTTAAAACCTTTTTAATTTTCAAGACTTTTACAAAAACTTTAAAAAATAGAAAAATCTTCATTTTTGAGTTTCAGAAAATATACCCAAGTAAATCTAGAATAATCATCAACTAAAACTTATACATATAATTTACCATCCAAACTTGATATTCTAGATGGTGAAAAAAATCCATATGAATAAGTTCTTGGGGTTTTGATGTAGAAATTTTGTTAACAGATTTGAAGGAATATTTGTGTTGCTTTCTAATCTAACATGCATCACAAAATCTATCACTATCAAATTTGAGACTAGGTAAATCTGAAACTAATTATTTCTTAATTAACTTATTTAAAGAAAAAATATTACAATAAATAATTATTCTGTGCCAAATCCATTACTCATTTATCTTAGCAGTTAAACTATTCACTTTCTATTTAAATAGTGAATTTAAATCCAAAGTATAGACATTATCTGTTCTGGGTGATCTAAATTTAAGAAAATCATCTTTAAAAATAGAACATTAATTATTAGAAAAATCAATATATTATCCATCATCACAAAGTTTAGAGATACTTATTAGATTCAATCATTGTACATAGAGTACATTATTAATTTAGATGGTATCTGGATATCCAACTGCTCTGAGTCTAATAATTTTTCCTTTGGCATTGTCATTGAAGGTGACTAGGCCTCTATCTATTTTAGTTAGAGTACCGAAATTTGACTAATTTCCACCCATAAATCTTGAATAGCTACTATCCATATACCATATATCTATTCCTCTCCTATGGAATGTTACCTAAAAGTTCAAATTAAACAAGAAATTATTTTGGTACCCATATCTTTTTGGGTCCAACAGTGTTGGCTATTAAAGAATAAGGAATCCAAACTGATTTATTTTAATCAACACTATTATAATTAAAACTTCATAAATATTTTGAATAATGAACATGCTTGACACCACATAATTGGTTTTTTCTTAAATAGAGGTCATTATAATAATTTCCATTAATACCACAATAAAAACATTTAATAGTAGACATGCCTTTTCTGTTAGAACCAGGAACAAAATAGTTTTTGTACAATTTGGGTTTATCACCCTTACTTCCAATACCAAACTTTTCTTTTTTAACAACATTTTTCTAAGAATTTAATTAAATTTATTTTCTCCTTTTGTGAAAATAAGAGTATTATATTTAAGGGTCTCTACTTCTTTCTATAGAGTCTTAATTTTACTTTCATGGGCAACATAGTTGGTAGTAGTTCAATTAAATTTTTCAATAAGCTCTTGATGTTGTTTTAGTAATTTATCTCTTTGACCTATAATATAATTATGAATTTTTTTAAATATTTGTGTTTCGTTAATATGGAGTCATGTCTTTCTTCTAGCATAGTAAAATTGGTAGCCATTTTATCATTTGAGTAACTAGAATCAGAATTAGATGAATAGTATGGTTATACCTTCTCTTATTCAGCCATAAAACACATATTAGATTTTATATTTGATTCTTCCTTATCTAAAATAGAGATTTATGAGATGATGGAGTCTTCATAAACACTCCACATAGCCTTCATTGCTTTTTTCCTTTGTTTTCAAAATCAGTATTCTTTTTATATTTATTTTTTTTCTTTCTTTTCCCTCCTTTCAATTGGGGACAATTAGGTCTTATATGGACCAATTTTTTTCATTTGTATCATCTAACTTACCTTGATTATTTCCCATACTTTTTGAAGGATTTTATGAATCCTTTATTCTTCCTATAAAATTTACTAAATTTTATAGCTAATTGAGCCAACTCAATTTCTGAATCAGATGAGTCTAAATTTCCTTCTCCTTGTTTCATTTTTATATTATAATTTTAGGATGTAACATTTAAAGAAGTATTATCATTTTTTATTAGGACTTTGTGATCTTCAACTTCATCTTGTGTTTCATCCTCATACATCATTAAAGTTCTAATCAATTCTCTCATTGTCAGATTCTTGATAGGTGTTGATTGGTGGATTTTAGCCTAAATTATATTCTACTTCATAGGTAGAACACTTAGAAATTTAAAAGTTTGATTATTTTTGATGATAGGATCACCTAAAGATGTTATATTATTAACAATTTTCATCAGTATTCCATTCATCTGTGTGATACTCTCTCCATCATACATTCTGAAAGTATCAAACTTTAATTTTTTTGTAGCATATCTCATTTTTCTAATATTTTCAGTACCTTCTAGGCTATTTTAATTGTCTACCACATTTCAAAGGCTATTGATCATTGCGATACATGGTTGAATTAATCTGTTCCAAGACTGAAAATAATAGCATTCATTGCTTTCAAATTCATATCATACTCAGCCTCTATAGTAGCATATTATGTTTTAGGTTTTTTAGGAATTGTGTAAGGAGTAACAATATTTGAGTATACTCTAAATCCAAGATTTTTTAAGTAGATTATCATTTGAGACTTCCAACATCCATAATTATCACCATTGAATATAGCAAGAACCATTGACATTACTTCATTGAGATTCCCCATTTCCATCACTAATATATATTTTTTTGCATTTAGCTTGTTATAGATCTATTGAAAAGATCAACCTTTGATACCAAATGTTTGGTCAAAAAGACTATAGTGATGACATGAGAGGGGGGTAAATTGTGTCCTTTTTGAAATTTTATGATTCTTTTGATTTATATAAATAGAAGATAATAACTGAAAATGTTTTTGTAACATAGTATATGCAGTGGATATGAATAGAGAACAAAGCATAGCAATTTATAGTGTTTTAGGGTAGAAAGATCCCCTATCCCACTCCACTAATCACCCTCTCTGTAGGCTTGGTGAATTTCACTAGTAAGGTCCTTGTATCATAAGACTGATCCAAAATTGAGTGTAGGCAGTTTTCACCCTTATAAATAAAGGCTTATATTTAGGGAACTGATAAAACCACAGCTTAGTGAGAGAAGATGGCACTCCATCATGACTGAATACAAGAAGCTGAACCTTAGGATAGATAAGATGTAGTTTTTTGAGAAACAGGTTTATCTCACAGTTATAGCAGCATGAAACTGACAGAAGATGGATCTTTGTCTTTAGAAGAATAATAATTTTGAAATATTTTTTAAGATATACGGTTGCAGAAGAGATATTAGATTTTAAGAACAAAAACAAAAAAGGGCATCATGTTTCCATATTTGAATATGTATATCTACAAAATGTAGTTCTTTTTCCTGAGATGCTTGATCATTGTAACAATATAAAACAATTTTTATAGGGAAAAATTCAACGAATAATATTTACACAGATATATGAGAATTATTCACAGATTTAGGGTTTTATAGATGATACTCAGAGAGATATATAATGATAAATCTCAAGCATAATTTTATATCTGCAAAAGATTCCTGATAAAATGAGTGAATTCAAATTCAAAAAAAATAGCTCAAAGTAGTCGTAACTTCTCTTAAGAATAGGAGAGAAAATTTTTTCTATAAATGATTCCTTAAATCATTTAAGACAAGATTTGAATCAGTCTAAATCGATCTTTAAACCACCCCAACATTCTGCAAATACTATTGAAAAAAAACTCCCATAAAGACGTAAATTCAAATTCCCGACGTTGAAAAATCAAACATAAGGTTCCTTCACAAAATAACAAAATAACAAATGTAGGGTTCAACTTCATAACATAGGGTTGATGATTCATACATTTATCCACATCATAATATATCTTTTAATGTATCATTGATTATCCATACATTCACTTTTCCCAAATGTAAGGTCGATTACAAAAGTAAGGTTGATGATCCATACGTTTGTAAAGTTCCATACTCACGTAGGGTTCTTTAACCATACTTTTTCTTTCTGAAAAATGAAAGGTTCTTATCCAAACGTAATGTTCCTTAACCATACGTTTCTTCAAACCTATGGTTGATTAACCATACATGCTGATAATTCAACATAAACATAAGTTTTGTTCCATACGTTACTTTCTTTGACGTATTGAATTAATAGTATTTCCAATAAATGAAAAATAGTGAAAAGTGTTTCCAGGATACACTTGAGAGAATTTTGAACACTTTAATGAATATTTACCACAATAAAATAGTTAAATATTTTTTCAAGATAATAATTATAAAGAATATAAATTTTCTAAAATATAGTAAAAATAAAATCATTATTAAAACAAACAAGGGTATTAGTGAGCATCAAAATAAATAATATTTATAGAGTATTTTTGAGACAATACATGCCCAACAATAAATTTTTATATCATGTTTATGAGACTAATATTTGGATAAAAAAATTTATATAGAAAAAAATTATTTATCCAAAAAAAATTAATATATGTGGGAAGGTGTTCCTACCACCCATCAGTGGTATATTTTAATAAATTTTTATATTTAAATTGAAAAAAATTCAAACACATTGAATACCATATATGATATGGAAATAATATATTATTTTTTATATATTTCTACTCTAAGGAAATAAACATTATTTATTTAAACAAAAAGTAGTTTTTATTGTATATTATAAAGATATTACGAAGAGAATATAGTGTATAAGAAACTAGTTGGGTATGTTTTAACTAAGATAAGTTCAAAGTTAATAAACAAAATATTGTACCATATTTAGTTTAAGTGATTATTTACTTTATATCCTAAGGAGTTAGGATATGAGACAACAAATAAAAATATAAATATTTACATTTAGTAAACATCACTGTTATGCCATCTTATTTACAAAGTAAAATTCACCTAATTTCCAAAAAGGTTTAGGAAATAATGGTAAATATAAATGTAAATGGTTATAAATATTTACCATAATGAAGTGATTGTAACTTTATCCTAAAATAGTTTAATATATGATGGATAAAAATTTAAAGAGTTATATTTGGTTATCATAACAAGTTAACATAACTATTACCTAAAGTCTTATACCATCCAATACACAACTTTTATCAATTGGTGTCCTAAACGTTTTTAGGGTATAATGGTAAATATAAATGTAAATAGTTGAATTAGTTACAATAAAAAAAGTGGATATAAATTTATCCTAAAAATATTTTAGGATGTGATGGTAAAGTGATAATGCAAACAGTTACAATATTTATAAAATATTTTAATGAAAAAAATGATATAAAAGGCTTAATGAATGATGATGATGATGATATACTAATAAAGAGTTATTTGTAGATAAAAAATAACATTATTTAATTTGATATTATGAAGTTAATAATTTTGAATATAAGTTTAAATAGTTAAAATTAGGGAATATGATTCCTAAGTCTCACCACTATTCACAATCTATTTATTCATAAATGTTATTCACTAAGAGGTTAGTAGTATTATTTTATCATATGGTAATATAAGGATGTGATAGAAATTATAGATGTATGTAATGTTTAGAAAATGAATCAATTACTTCAGAAATCACATGAGGGTCATGTTATATCTATATAATAGATTGGTTATAATTTTTTAAAAAATATCATGTATTTATAATAAATTAAATCTCTATTTATCATTCATTTATGTGTGCTATAACTTTTCTTTACATGAATGATTGAATGATAAATATATCCTCAAAGTATAAACTTTGATTTTTTCCAAACCGATGATCAACATGGAGTTTAATGGGTTGTGATGATATATAAAGGTTGTGATGATATATAAAGTTTATCTTTAATATATTCTTATATCCATTGAAAATGGTTGTATATAAGATATTTAAGAATAGATTCTTGAGGTAATAAGAAGAGAAATGTTACTTGGACTGATATGCTAAAGTATCTATCATGGAATGTCATACGGCCATTAATATACTCAGGGTATAAAATTGATATCATTCCTTATTACCTGAGGTTATAAATATACCTTGAATTAGAACCTTCATACATTGATACCCTAATTACACAATTTTCCACAAGAACTTAGTTAATCATGGGGTTTTTGGGTATATTGTTGATCATGTTGTCGATAGGAGTGAAACAAAGATAGGATTTGTCCACCTGTATGATAAGAAAATTCATATGGCCCTTTATCGAATAAGAATGATGAAATTCATGGCTATTCTTATTTTTTCACATAGTATGTGTTTAAGTGCTTGGATAAGTGACATGTGATATACTTATCAAATAAATGAATGACAAGTGATGCATTCATCCACTTAGTAAGTTTTTTTGGAGAATAAAGAAACTAATGAGAGGTCTATACTGGATTGACATGTTCCATGTCTAGTGGTCGCTCTATATCATGGAAAAAGAGATTATATAAGATACGTATAATGCATATGATATATCTTGTGGTGTACATGTTTGTATAAAGATACGAGTCTATTTGTTGGAGATAGCACTATACCCCTTAGTGTCTTGAGTAGAATTGATACTTTGATATAGGCATCTCTTTTATTACATCTATAAAATAGATATTCCATAGTTATTGTTAACAATGATAAGGCCCATAGGGTCACATAGTTTTTCTTCTAGATAAGGATAAAGTTTTAGACAAAGTGTTTTTTCTAAAATGAAGAGAGTATGGTGAAATTGTATTCAAACGAGTTTTGGATGGATTCACAATGTGTAGTGAAATTTTTCATAGAGTCATTATGGATTTTAGTGCAAGTGGGGGATTTTTGAATATGTAAAAAATAATTAATGGAATATTTAATTTAGTTGCGTTTCTCATCCATGCAGTTTCAACTAATAATAATCTGATATGAATGGATTAAATGGATTAAATATTTATTGAATAAGATTCAATAAATTAATGACACTATGAATAAATATATATGGATACATAAATATGGCCAACATGTTTCATTTAATTAAACATGTCATGGATGGTTATATAAAGGGAGGTGACCCTCCTATTATAAATAATTGATTGTCTGCAAGCCTCTCAATTCTCTCCTCCTCCCATATTATTGTTCATTGTCTGAGGCGAAGGTATTAGCACCCCTTAAACATTCAATTATCCTCATGATATGATTATGGATCCATGGGTTGGTATTGCCCCCTAAAAGGTAGGGTTATTTTGTTCACTACTTCATGATGTTAGTCAAGCATTATCCTTCATTGAGGAAGAAGAATGCTACTATTATTATAATTTTCCATGTTCTCTATTTTTATAGTTTTATTTATGTGATGATTCTTGAAGATATATTTTCCTATGTTTGGGTTGTATTCTGATGCATATGGTCATATGATGATCATATAAAACCCATCAATGGAATTATAGAAATAGGATTATTTGAAGAATTAACATGTTTATTATTTTATGAAGAAAACATGTTTTACAAATTGTAAAATGATATTTTTCAAGCCTGGAAATAAAGATGAATATTTCATATATAGTAATTAAATAAAAAGGGTTTTTTAATTATTTGTGTTATTAGAATTTATAAAATGGTTTATAAACTATAAATAACATAAATAATATAGGCTTAATAGAATTTATTTTATTAGTCCTTTTCAAATATGAAAAATTCATATTTATTACTCTTTTTTATTAAAATAAATAAAGTATTTATTTTAGTAAAGATAATTTGATTATGAATTGAATAATATTTTCTTAAATTGTTTATAAATAATGAAAAAATATTTTTTGAAATATTTATGAAAAATTATAAAAGTGTTTTATAAATTAATTAACTATAATATGTTCATGGTTAATTGATAAATATTTTTAAAACTACTTTTGATAAATTAAATAGCATTTTTTATGATATAAAAATAAATGGTTTATTTAGAAATCATAAAAGGTGATTTATAAAGTGTTTGTAAATTACAACATATATTAAATTTAGATTATATAAACATATTTATATAATATATATTGAATTATAAAATTCTTAAATTAATTAAATATCATATAAATGACATTTAAAATAAAATATAAATGAGTTCATATTGAAATGAATGTAAAATGTTTATATTATTGTTAATTTATAAAATGTTTATAATTATAATTTATTTATAAATGGTTTATAAATGTATCATGTTTTGGAAAATAAATAAATTATTTATTTGTTTTTTAAATTTCATTGATATTAATGATTATTTCATAATTAATTAATATAAAATTGTTCAAATTAAAGGGGTATTATATTGAAAATTCTTTAAACCATATTAAAAAAATTGATAATTGATATGATTAAGGTTTAAATAATAATTAATTATAAGATATTTATATTATGTAAAAGTTTTACATGGTATAAATTGAATTATAAATAATTTATAATTCATATAATAGCATGCATTTAAATAAGAAATTCCATATAATGATAAATATGAAAGAGTTAATGTCAAAAAAATATAAAGAGTTTATATTAAAAATTATGGAGTATCCCTAATGTTAAAGTTGAAATTAAAAAAGTTTTTATAATTATCTTTTATTTAGGAAATTTTTTATAAATGTTTATCTCATGGTTAAATATTTGAATTTTTCATTTATTTAAATGTTATTCCCTATTTTATTCATAGTTATGAATTTATTATATTATAAATGATTGTATGCTAAATTTTATATGATATATTTTATCTAGGATAGAGCCTTGCATATCATGCTAGGGTCTATATCATAAAATTTAGTTTTGATCTACGTTAACCTCATTTTTTATTTTATTTATGATCTTGAGAATAGTAGTTGGGAATATTTTGTGTATATTAGGTGTTATAGATATCATTAATCAAATCCTCACTTGTGTAAATTCTCCCTAGGTAGAGAGACTTAGGGTTTGACCACCTAATTTCCTGGAGGCTTTCCTTGGATAGGAAAGTGAATGTGGTTGACTATATATCACTCCAATATTACTCATGTAGATTTTTTCAATCTCATACAACTCTATACCTTTATATGAAGTATTCATCTATATTATGCATATGATGAATCTGTATATGTATGAATATACTAAACTTCTATTTTTTGGTTATTAACATAAGCATGTGGGCTATGTAAAGTGTTACACATTAATTTTGTGTGAACACATTAATTTTGTGGTTGGAATAGGGGTTCCAAAAACTAAATTATTAGAAGCATGCATACAAAAAAAGAAATAAAACATGAAAATATAATGATTACATATGATGTAAAATTTGTGAATTTAATGTTCATGTGATGTATATTAAAATGGTGACACATTAAAAATGGAAACCCCTTAAATACTAAGTGTGAGATTCCTTCCATAGAAACACTAGTCAAGCCCTCGATCATCCAAATGGGTAGTTTTAATCCATATAAGGGTTCCTCTGTATTATCTTTTTTAAGGAAAGAAATTAATTAGTAACCCATGATTTTTCAACGGGTAGTTTAAACCATAGAGGGTTTACCCTACATTTTCTTGTGTTAGATTATTTTTGAGGTTTCTTTAGGTCAAGTTTAGTTAGTAAACCCGAAGGGTTGGGATAACAGAGAAATATAACTGATTGAATCCATATGATGGTTTTTAATAAATACTTATCCACTCAATTATCCAAGAATACCAACGATTTTTATTGGTATGATTGCCTACTTAAATAACTAAGTGGTGAGTTTTATTCCATAGTGGGGTCATTTACTTAGTAAAATATAGATCTTTGATCACTAAATGGATATGATATCTCAGATAATCAATTTCAATAGGATCAATTTCATTAAAATTACTTGATGAAATATTTAAGACTTTATATTCATCAAATAAAAATTTCTATTATAGATAAATGCATCATCATCAAACTAAAATTGATATTAATCCTTGAAATGAGAAACTTAAAGTAAGTAACTCCTAAGACAAGTAACTTAAGAAAAGTTCTGGATCAATTAAAATATTTTATGTCTTTTATAAGGAAAATAAAACAATAATAAACTCTTTATTAGTGGTTTTATAGTTTATTTGTGCCTCATTCAATAATAAACTCTTTAATCGGATCTATGTCCTAAGACATATCCTATAGAAAATTTAGTCACATAACACTATTACAACTTGGACCTTAATCAATGCTAAAAACCATCATTAACAGCGCTAAAAAAGCACTGTTAATGCCGACGTAGATAAAGTGGGGTCCCCTTTATCAGCGCTTTTCGAAGAGCTGATAATAGGGCCCTTTATCAGTGCTCTTTTCGTACTGTTAAATGTTTCTGTTATCGGTGCTCAAAAAAGCACTGATAAAGGCACCTTCCCCTGCACCTGCACACCTGCACAAACCAGCATACCTACACAAACCATCACCTGCACAAAATATCACCCGCACACAATATTTTCACAAACAATGCTATATAAATTTACTTAACAACATGAATAGAAAAAAACACACTGCTATATACATTTAAAATGATTTTTTACATGGTTACAATTAAAATTATCCAACAGCAGTTATAAACATTAATGTTTCATCCTTTTATATTCGTGATCCGCTCTCAAAAATTGTCGTCCACGGTATTTTTTGCCGAATAAAGAATCCAAACTCAAGAAAAAAAATCACCTATATAAGAAAACAAATATTATGTTAGTAATAAAATAATGAAATAAATTAAAAAATTAATATGAAAGAATACATTAATATGGAAATGTAGAAATAAAATATGAAAATGATAAACACAAATGTTTCCATTCTGATAACAATGAAAAGGAATAATCTAAAATCAATATGGTTTTGGATGATTTATCTCATATAATAAATACTGATTCTTTATCTAATGAAAAGATTTACCGGTCACACCGTGCAATGGATTGAGGTTAGGTGGATTTTTATAAGTTACAAATGACTCATGGATAATTTTCCAAAAGTATCAAAACAATCTGAATGCATTTGCTCAGTATTCCGTATGTCAATAGTGTTGTTTTCTAAAGTTTATGTCAATTTGAAATAGATATCAGACACTTTTAGCCATACCAGTCACACCATGTGTTGGATTGAGGTGTGTTCAATTTGTACATGTCACAAATTACTCATGGATCATTTTCCTAAAGTATCAAAACAATCCGAATGTGTTTGCTCAATTTTTCGTATGTCAGTAGTGTTGTTTTCTAAAGTTAATGTCAATTTCAAACGGATATCAGACACTTTTAGTCATACCGGTCACACCGTGCGTCGGATTGAGGTGCAGTCAATTATTAAACATCACAAATGAATCATAGATCTTTTTCTTAAAGTATCAAAACAATCAGAACACGTTTTCTTGGTTTGCCATATGTAATTTGTGTTGTTTTCTAAAGTTTGTGTCAATTTTAAACAGATATCAGAAATTTTTAGACATATCAGTCACACTGTGCATTGGATTGAGGTTCATTTGATTTTTACACGTCAAAAATGACTCATGGATCATTTTACTAAAGTATAAAAATAATCCGAATGCGTTTTCTTGGAATTCTGTATGTCAGTAGTGTTGTTTTCTAAAGTTTAAGTCAATTTCAAACTGGTATCAGACACTTTTATCCATACCAGTCACACCGTGCATAGGATTGAGGTGAGGTCAATTCTTATATGTCACAAATGACTCATGGATCATTGTCCTAAAGTATCAAAACAATCCAAATGTGTTTTCTCAGTTTTCTTGTATGTTACTTGTGTTGTTTTATAAAGTTAATGTCAATTTGAAACTGATATCAGACAATTTTAGCCATACCAGTCACACCATGTGTTGGATTGAGGTGAGTTCAATTCTTACATGTCAAAAAATGACTCATGGATCATTTTCCTAAAGTATCAAAACAATTGGAATGTGTTTTCATGGTTTTCTGTATGTTACTTGTATTTTTTTCTAAAGTTAATGTCAATTTGAAACTGATATCAGACACTTTTAACAATAACGGTAACACCATGTGTCGTATTGAGGTTAGGTCAATTCTTACACATCAAAAATGACTCATGGATAGTTTTCCTAAAGTATCAAAATAATCTGAACACGTTTTCCTGGCTTTTCATATGTTACTTGTGTTGTTTTCTAAATTTTATATCAATTTCAAACTGATATAATACACTTTTAGCCATACCGGTCACACTGGGAGTCAGATTGAGGTGAGGTTGATTCATACATGTCACAAATGACTCAAGGATTGTTTTACTAAAGTATAAAAACAATATGAACATTTTTTCTTGGTTTTCTGTATGTTACTTGTGTTGTTTTCTAAAGTTAATGTAAATTTGAAACTGATATCAGACATGTTTAGCCATACCGGACTAACCGTGCATCAGATTGAGGTTCAGTTGATTATTACACATCAAAAATGACTCATGGATCATTGTCATGAAGTATCAAAACAATCCAAATGCATTTTCTCGGTATTCCATATGTCAGTAGTGTTGTTTTCTAAAGTTTGTGTCAATTTCGAACTGATATGAGACACTTTTATCCATACCAGTCACACCATGCGTCGGATTGAGGTGGGGTCAATTCTTACATGTTACAAATGACTCATGGATCGTTTTCCTAAAGTATCAAAATAATCCTAACGCGTTTGCTTGTTTTTTCGTATGTTACTTGTGTTGTTTTCTAAATTTTATGTCAATTTGAAATTGATATCAGACACTTTTATCCATATTGGTCACACTGTGCATCAGATTGAGGTTAGGTCAATTTTCACACATCAAAAATGACTCATGGATCGTTTTCCTAAAGTATAAAAACAATCCGAACATGTTTTCTTGGTTTTCCATATGTCACTTGTGTTGTTTTATAAAGTTAATGTCAATTTGAAACTGATATCAGACACTTTTAGCCATACCGGTCACACTGTGCATCGGATTAAGGTGAGGTAGATTCATACACATCAAAAATGACTCATATATTGTTATTCTTAAAGTATCAAAACAATAATAATGTGTTTGATCAGTTTTCCGTATTTCAGTAGTGTTATTTTCTAAAGTTTATGTCAATTTGAAACTGATATCAGACACTTTTAGCTATAACGATCACACCGTGTGTTAGATTGAGGTGTGATAGACTCTTAAAAGTCAAAAATGTCTCATGGATTGTTGTCCTAAAGTATCAAAACAATCTGAAAACGTCTTCTCAGTATTATGTATGTCGGTAGTGTTGTTTTCTAAAGTTAATGTCAATTTCAAACTGATATCAGACACTTTTAGCCATACTGGTCACACCATTTGTCGGATTTAGGTGAGGTCGATTCTTACACATCAAAAATTACTCATAGATCTTTTTCCTAAAGTATCAAAACAATCCATATGCGTTTGCTCAGTTTTTTGTATGTCAGTAGTGTTGTTTTCAAAATTTAATGTCAATTTCAAACTAATATGAGACACTTTTAGCCATACCGGTCACACCGTGTGTCAGATTGAGGTGAGGTAAATTCTTACATGTCAAAAATGATTCATGGATCATTTTTCTAAAGTATCAAAACAATCATAACGCATTTTCTTGGTATTTCGTATGTCAGTAGTGTTGTTTTCTAAAGTTAATGTCAATTTTAAACTGATATCAGACACTTTTAGCCATATCGGTCACACCGTCCATCGAATTGAGGTGAAGTCGATTCTTACACATCAAAAATTACTCATAGATCGTTTTCCTAAATTATCAAAACAATATGAACACGTTTTCTTGGTTATCTTATGTTAGTAGTGTTGTTTTCTAAAGTTAATATCAATTTCAAACTGATATCAGACACTTTTAGCCATACCGGTCACACAGTGCGTCGGATTGAGGTGCGGTAAATTCATACACGTCACAAATTACTCATGGATCATTTTAATAAAGTATCAAAACAATATGAAAGAATTTTCTCATTATTCCGTATGTCAGTAGTGTTGTTTTCTAAAGTTTATGTCAATTTCAAACTGATATCAGACACTTTTAGCCATATCGGTCACACCGTGCGTCGAATTGAGGTGCGATAAATTCTTACATGTCACAAATGACTCATGGATTGTTTTACTAAAGTATTAAAACAATCCAAACACATTTTCATGATTTTCTGTATGTTACTTATGTTGTTTTCTAAAGTTAATGTCAATTTGAAACTGATATCAGACACTTTTAGCCATACCAGTCACACCGTGCATTGGATTTAGGTGTGGTTGATTCCTACACATTCCAAATGACTCATATATCATTATCCTAAAGTATCAAAACAATCAAAATGTGTTTGATCAGTTTTTCATATGTTACTTGTGTTGTTTTCTAAAGTTTATGTCAATTTGAAATTGATATCAGACACTTTTAGCCATACCGGTCACACCGTGCGTCGGATTGAGGGACGGTTGATTTGTACACGTAAAAAATGACTCATGGATCGTTTTACTAAAGTATCAAAACAATCAGAATGCATTTTCTTAGTTTTTCATATGTTACTTGTGTTGTTTTCTAAAGTTTATGTAAATTTCAAACTGATATCAGACACTTTTATCCATACCGGTCACACCAGGCATCGGATTGAGGTGAGGTTGATTTTTACACATCACAAATGACTCATGGATAATTTTCCTAAAGTATCAAAATAATATGAATGAATTTTCTCAGTTTTTCGTATGTTACTTGTTTTGTTTTCTAAAGTTTATGTCAATTTGAAACTGATATCAGAAACTTTTAACCATATCGGTCACACCGTGCATCGGATTGAGGTGTTGTTGATTCGTACACATCACAAATGACTCATGGATCTTTTTCCTAAAGTATCAAAACAATCCAAATACATCTTCTCAGTATTCCGTATGTTAGTAGTTCATAAGAGTCTCTCATTAAGTTATTCTTTACTAGAAACTCAAATCATTTCTAAAACCATTCTTCATAATCTAATGATATGAAACATGAGAAAGGGTGATCATAGATGCTCAATAATTGTAAACAAGGGAGATATCAATGATCATATAAATATAACATAAGTAGTATGAATTCACCTTCATTATCCTATTTGTTTACATTCTTCCATCAGGTACTCTGCCCATTCATTTCTAAACACATCTATATCATCTTCTGAATAGGAGTTTTTGTGACAGTCATAGTAGTACTGACAAAATATAAATACATAAAAGATTAATAATTATTTTAAATTAAGTAGTATTTATTTTCAAAAATACCTCTTCAGGGATGCTAGTTTGTTCATGAAATATAATCTCTTTCATAAATTTACAAACATAATAACTGCAGTCCTTGTCGTTTTTTTGTTTTGGACACTACAGAAACATCAAGAAAAATAATTAATCTATTTTGATATGTATTTGGATAGTGAAATATAATTATATATACCCTGATACTTCTCTATTTGTAGATCTTGTGCACCTTGTCTTCCTTAGGACCTGGATTCATTCCAGCCTTTAGAAGATATTCATACACCACCCTATTATAACAGAATCCTCATTAAAAGATAATATAAATTATATAACTAGATATTTAGTTCTAAAATATTGGATCTAGATTATTATGAATTGAAAATTTCCATCTTGTGTGGTCGGTTTGTTGGATATCCATGCAGTGAATCCAGAAAATAAATCTTTGGAGTATCCAAATTGACTGCAATGAGCATCCAATGTTTCCTAAAAACACAAAAAGGAATAAGTACTGATAGAAATGAAAATATAATTGATATGATTAAAATGTAGAGTTTTACCCCTAAAATATTGGTATTAAAAAGAATCTATCAATCATAATTTTTCATTGAAACGTTTTGAGCAAGCTTGACATTAATTCAGCCTGAAAAATGGAATCTATTTCTTCTCATTCTATAGAAATGGTGTGAGGACTAATGAGTCCAAATTTGTATTCATGGGAAAATCCATTCAATTGTTTTTCATATATACTCCTGTGAAAAATATGAAATGTATTAATCCATAATTATCATATTATATCAACTTCTATAAAATCAAATCATGAAAACATACCTCATGTATACATTTATAACTGAGGCACCTAGCCAGTCATATGTGATGATTTCAGCTACAGCGTCAGCACTAACGAAATCTAATGTTTACTCTCCATACATATCTTTTTCACAAACAATTATGTGACTCTTTCCTCCTTTCATTTTCATATCCACATGATCTTGAAATGATATTAAATGTGGATAAAGAATGGGCGGGGTGAAGGTGCTCTCAGTAGATCGTTTTGATCGTTTGGTTGATCCTTTTGAGTTGCTCTTTCATTTTAGCTCATCCATTTTTTCCTTCTATAATAACATTCATCGGTTCAGCCCTTTTCTAATTTAATGTTAATGGTTCTGATTGAAAAATTAATTGGAAATGAATACCTCCTGGTCAACTTGTTTTTTTTACAAGATTCGACACCCATGAAACGAATGTTCCAACAGCTTTTTCCACCGTATGATTGTCGTCATCGTCATTTGGCATGGGTATCTTAGTGCTCAGCTCATGATCTGTGTTAATAGACACTTTGACATGACCAGTTGGAAGTGGTCTAGATTGTAGCATGTCATTCTACATATTGAACATCACAACCCTCGCTACAAGGTGATGGGTGGGAGTTGACAGATAAAAATCACAGTCATTTTCACCCTATATAATATCATTACAAGAAAGGTATCAGTGTCTATGTGATTCATGTTTAATAGAAACAAATATTAAAACATTGATTACCTTAGTTAAGTCAGGTCTTTGAGGGGAATATCTCGCCTCAAAGCTGGTGGGGGTGGGGTGGGATCTTCTCACGTAGGTTGTTCTTGAGTAGTTTGTTCTCTTCGCCTCTCCCCCATCAAATTTTATATCAACTCTCCCTGACTTTAAATTCTTTCTTCAAGGGTAGTTACTCTATCTCTCATAATTTTCATTTCTTTAGTTTGTTCATCCTCTTGTTTTTTTCTGAAAATACTTCTGGGGTGTCACCCCAAAACCCACACCTCTGATGTAGCCATATTGTTCTGTCTGTTTCAAGGCCGCTGAAAGTATGTCTATATCCAGTGCGGGTGTTGTTGATTCCTGTGACTATGAAAAATAAAAAATATGGGAAAATAAGTAATCATCATTATGTAATAGTGATTTAAAGAAAAACAAATTTATATTATGAAATACTTACACATGTTTCCTACACTTTTTGTGTGTTTTCATCTACCAGTTTCCTCTCTTTATTAACACGGGCCTCCTTCCATAGCACATGGTGTGGGATGGAACTGGCTTGGGATTTTGATTCATCAATCTGCATATAAATAGAGAAACATGGTTACAATGTTTTTTTATGTCACATAAAAGTATTACAGTACTTTTAAAATATGTACCAATTGTTTTTCAATTGAAGCTTACCCCATCCTTGCTTTACGGTATGGGTACGCTGGTTTTGTTGACCATTCTTTATTTTTAGCACTCAGTTGTTATTTTATAAATAAAAAACTATTAATCAAAGTGAAGAATATAAGCAACGTTAAACAACGTGTAACCAAACACAATGTACCTAAAAAGTCTTCTCCACACGACAGTTGTAAAATGCATCCCTCGCTCCTTGGGATATCAAGTGTGCATAATGAGGAGGTGGGTGTAGCTTTATTTTCCCTTCAGCATCTTTCAGATGATGTTTCGTTAAAATGGTGTCAAAGCCTCTATGAACCCTTCCTGCCAGTCTTAATACATATTCTTTGTGCAATACATCTACTATAAATGCACTATGTAAGAGATGATGAAGATTTAGTCAATATTTCAGTATTTTATTTTATTTTATTTTAATAAGTTAAATAAATGATATCGTAATGTTACCATAATCTCTTCCCATGTTAATGTTTTCAACCCGCTGACAACATGGTGCCATGACTCAACATAAATCGGCACGCGTTTCCAAGTGACGATTCCAATGTAGCTACTAAACATGGCTTTGTTGGGATTTACATGTTTTCCTCGCTTATTCCATCCCATCTCATATTTGATGCCTTTTGATTTTGCCTTAATGATTTTGGCTAAAACTGTCAAACTACGGTGCACCTGTTTTTTTTTTGTCGTCGGGGTTTCATTGCCTACCATTTCCTCGGTTTCTGTATCACCATTATATTCCTTCAAAGTGCTAGAATCGGCACTGGGACCAGCAGCAATAGGTTGACAAACCTGTTGTACCTCAGTAGTGAGAATAGCTGCAACAGGTTGAGAGACCTATTGTACCTCAGTAGTGGGACCAGGTACAACAGGTTGAGAGACCTGTTGTGTCTCGGGATTGGGTGCATCATCAGGTGCATAAGTCATTATCTGCAAAAGTGGTTTAAAATTTAATTTATATCAAATAAAAGCATTATCAAACAGATAATAACATAATTTAACACAATCTATATTACAAAAAAATAACCTGATTATTGAACTCTCTTTTTTTTAAAGGCTGAAGGGGTTTGACCCCTTTATCGACTATCCATATCCCTTCATTGTGGTCTCCTCTGACATACAAAACGTCTTCTACATTGGGACCACTGCAAAATGATTGTGAAGTCCCAATTAAAGGTTCATCTTTCGTTGAATTTTCATCTGACCCTTCAGCTGTTTTGGTCGATAACAGAACAATTGACCAGTTTTGGTTTGAGGGATCTGGAACATAAAATACTTGCACTGCCTGTGATGACATTATAAACGGTTTTTCTTTCTCCCCTTCCTTACTGAAATCAACTTTCACAAATCCCAATTCATCTATTTTAACTGCACTCCTGTTATCAACCTCCTTGCATTGGAAAATCAAAACTTGGGATTCCGTATAATCCAACTCCAATATTTTTTGATGATGCCAAAGTATGACATATTCGCCTAAATTGGAGTTTTTTCCTTAGCACTGGAAATATGCATCACTTCATCCACAAGTGTAACCCCACTATTTTTCATGGTACTATCTCCATCATGTTAATTAGTATAAAATGTATAACCATTAACTACATAAGAATTGTAAGATAATACATACACACTTGGTCCTCCGGCTAGCCATAGAAGTCGTTCTAAAATGGACTCTGGATTTTCATCTGACTTCTTAAAAATATGGTCTCGAAACCATCCTATAAACAGTCAATTATGTGTATCTAATATCCATTTTTCAGCCCTAGATGGGTTCAAATGCCTAAGATTTTCTTTGTGGATTTCAACATATGGGTCAACGTCGAAACTGTTATACAAAACATAAAGGTGGTCCTGCTCCCGATCTGTAATATTGATTATGACAACCTATCTTCCAGAAATTCCTTCACCCTCAAGCCGCCCAGTGTGATGAGATTTTGGTAAACCAATGCTTTCCACACCAGACAGGTATTCGGTACAGAATTAAACGGCTTCCTCAATAATATATCGCTCTGCAATACAACCCTCAAGCCAACTTCTATTTTTGACATACCATTTCAAAATATTCATATACCGTTCAATGGGGTACATTCATCTGTAATGTACAAGACCACATAGTTAATTCTCTCTCACCAAGTGGACCATAAAATGAACCATCATATCAAAAAATGAAGGTGGGAAGAACATTTCTAATTCACATAATATAACAACAATTTCTCTTTCCATAGTTGGTAATTTCACTGGGTCTATAACTTTGCTGCATATTTCTTTGAAGAAGAAACAAAGTTTTGTAAATTTATGGTAGAAATTCTATTGAAAAATGCAACGTAAAGCAATAGGAATGAGATCTTGCATCAAAACATGGTAGTCATGTGATTTCAGACCTTTTAACTTCAAGTTTCTCATTGACATGAGGTTCCTAATATTTGACGAATACCATTCTAGAACCTTTACATCATTCAAGAAGTTAAAAAACAGATATCTCTCCTACCTAGAAAGAGTGTAAGCAGTAAGAGGAGGAAATGTTCGTTTTTCACCCTTCATTGGTGCCAACTCTTCTCGTATTCCCATCTCAACCATGTCCATCCTAGCCTTAATTCCATCTTTTTTTTTCATATGTATTTAGCAATGTGTCGATGACACTATCAAATACATTTTTCTCTACATGCATAACATCAAGAAAATTTATGACATACAAACAATTCCAGTATTTTAATTCAAAAAAACCAATCTCTTTTTCCAACCAATTTTCGTATGGTTTTTCGAAGCCGGTTTACCAAAAGTAGTGTCCACATTTTTAACTTTCTCAAACAATTGATCTCCTATCAGTGGAGATAGTGTTGTACATTCTTCTAAACTTCCATTGAATGATGTAGTCCAAGAACAGTACTTATGTCATCGGGGTAGAAATATGCGATGTCCTAGAAACATGGTTTTCAATGAATGTTTCAACCTAATTGATTGTGTACCTTGTTCGCAAATGGGACACCCTTGAGTTCCTTTAATGTTATATCCTAACAAATTTCCATAAGCAGGGAAGTCATTTATCATCCCGTACAACATGGCTCTCAAAGTGAAATATTCTTTTCTGTAAGCATCATACAATGTAACATCTGAATCCCACAATAATTTCAAATCCTTGATCAATGGAGCTAAATAAACATCAATATCATTACCCAGTTGTTTTGGTCCTGATATAAGCATAGATAACTTGATGTATTTTCATTTCATGCATAACCATGGTGGTATGTTATAATTTACCAGCATAACCGACCATGTACTATGACTGTTTCTTTGAAAACAAAAAGGATTCACTCCATCTATAGATAATGCAAGATGAAGGTTTCTCGACTCATTTCCAAATTCAGGATACTCATGATCAATTCTCTTATACTGAGGAGAGTCTACCGGGTAACGTAGTATCCCATCTTTAATTCTTGTATCTGCATGCCATGTCAATTGTCCTGTAGTATCCTCACTTCCATATAGGCTCTTAAACCATGGAATAATTGTAAAGTACTAGACAACTTTAGTCAGACTGGATTCATCTTTCTTGTATCGAGAAGCACCACACTTTGGGTATTCTTTAAGTGATTTTTGGTCCTTGAGAAACAGTATACAGTCATTTGGGCAGGTGTGTATTCTTTCAAAGATCATAACCATCGAGCGTAGCATTTGTTTGGCATTGTATGTTCGGCTCGAGAGCTCATTATCTTCTAGGAGCATGTCATTCAGGAGAGCAAGTAGTTTTGTAAAACTGGCGTCACTCCACCCATTGTCTGTTTCCAAATTATATAGCTTCAGTACGGCTAACAATGTTGTATATTTAGTGTAACCATCATACAATGGCGTCTTTCCACAACTTTTTAACTTCTCAAATAATTTTGGGCAATCACGAAGTTCATATTCAATGGTCCTTGTCATTTCCTCAGTATGATCTTCATCATCATTCACATCTGTAATCACATAATTCATACGATCATCTTCATTTTTCATGTTTGTAATCATATCAGATGATCCATAAAACAAAGTGTTATCCCAACCACTACCTACATTCGTTGTTTCCCTATATTTATCCAAAAATTTATAACTCTGATCTATTCCGTGATAGATCAAGTGTTCCTCCAACTCCTCTATACTAATTTGTTTTTAATAACAACAGTGTAAACATAGACAAAGAATTTGAGAAGGGTCACATGCATGATCTTTTGCAAACTTGATAAACTCTTTCACACCTTCTTCATACTCTTTTGTCAACCGATTGGCATTCATCCATTCTTTATTTATATTCATCCTATTTGAAATCCATAGGATGGGTATATAGGTTAGGGGAGAAGGAATATGAGTATAATTTAGATAAAAAACTAGATACTTCAAAAATGGTGGATCTTGCTCATTAATAGAAAATCTTAGGTGGTTCTTGGGATTCATCCATTCTCTTCCTCTCTTCGATCCCCCCTGATGAGGGGTGGTTCTTGGGAGTTTTTTATAGTGCGTTAGTGAGTTCTTCCCTAATAATTCATCCATTACTATTATCCTTTATTTCCTTATGATTTGGGATGATTTTAACTAGGATTTGTGTGATGATTTCACTATATCATCTTTAAATCAATTCAGATGATGTAGATTTTGTTTGTATTGGCTAGAGGTTATCCTCGTATGATGAACGCACCATGTTTTGTGTGGTTTAGGTGGTGTTGTGTTTCCCAGTGAGTTTTTGAAAGATTATTCCTAATTATATTAAGGTGAATAATTAATTATAAGTTTCTATAATTAATTATTTGGGAATTTTTCCTTGAGATTGGGTCTCAATCATTGATACACAATTAGATAAGGCATGTATAGTCTTGGTTGAGGGTGAGTTTATCTTGGTGAGGGGGTAACTCCATTTTTTGAGGTAGGTGGACCCTATAATACAAAACCATGTTTCAATTTAATCATGATTGTGCATTCATGCATGAGTATATGTGTTCCAGTGAAAGGGATAGAAATCAAGAGCAACCAAGTCAAATAAATAGGGTGTTTTTGATCCACCAAGAGATAGAGTCAGGGTTCTATTGAATTTTTGTGATTTTGTGATCATCCAGAGATTATGTCTCCATGGAGTAGTTGTGTTTATGAGAGGATCAGGTTTGGTATGAGATTTTTATAGCCTAGTATGGTTTTCTAAGGCTATTTGAGTAGGTATTAGAGTCTTAGGCCTAAATAAGATGGATCATATAGTTTTATACCTCACGTATGATGAGGAACACCCTCTTAAGGATATATAAGAGTCATGGTGTATGTGATGAGTATGATATTCCATATAGGGATTGGTGAAGTGTGACATAGAGGATTTTCTCCTTATAATTGGATTAAGAGATCTCCAAGGGGAGATATGGTATGGTACCTAAGTGAGGGTCATGATAATAGTCTGGATGACTTAGAATATAGTATCCAAGGCTCTTAGTGTGAGTTTCTTAGGATGGTCATTATTTAGTTTTTATGAGTTTTAATGTAGGAATTATAAGATGATATAGACTAGACTATCGAGGCCTAGATCAAGTATAGCATGTGGGTTGTGACATTACCATGTAGAGATGAGTGTGTGTTGGTATCAATGAGTAGAGATGGGTTAGGTTTGTAGTACCCAGTAGATTCCCGTATAGGCGGAATTAGAATGTTGATAGGTTGGGAATAATTTTCATGTATAACCAATATGGTTGTAAGGATATTATTATGTAAGGCTAAATAGATGGTGACTTTTATCATTTATGGTCACACCAACTAAGAGATTGGGACTTCATATGACTTTCACCTAGTTGAAGTATGATCATCCATGGGGCCCACCTATTAATGATGTGGTTTAGCTAGTACGAGAGATTGGTTATCTAGATACCCTCCTTAGTTTACTATTTATATATTTTGTGGCATGAGGAAAGATGGATGGCCTTTATTTAAGTGATAAGGTGTTGGTAGGACCCTACTTTGAGTGAGAAGGCAGTGGTCAAAGGGGATTGGTGTGTGACTTCCATGGGATCCACCTATTGATGGTGAATTTAACTTGTGATAGAGGTTGGATATTGTGATTCCCTCCTTAGATCATTTTTTGTATGATAATATGATGTGAGATATAGAAATGGGGATCACTTAGTATTGGTTTGGAGTAGTTTTGTGAGAGGTTGTCTATAGAGATTCCCTCCTCAAATTATTTTTTTATGTGATGTGATGGTGAGACCCACCGTAAGTGGGGAGAGCTAATCAAGATCAAACAAGTAACCAACCACATATACATGTGTCACACATTCAAGAATCACACACAAGAATCATGCCAAATCATAATTAATCTCAATATTGACAATAAATGAAAAAATAATTAATTCATGAAAATTCAATTTTACTCACCTTAAGGAGGAGGACCCGGTGGCGGAGGGGAGGAGGCGTCGACCGTAGAGGCAATGGAGGCAGCGCAGAGGAAGCGCGGAGGCAGCAGAGGCATCGGAGGCAGCAGAGGCATCTTGGAGGCAACAGAAGGCAGTGGAGGCAGTGGAGTAGGAGGATGAGGAGGAGGAGGAGAAGGAGGAGGAGGAGGAGGAGTCGCCGGTGGAGGTGGAGGTGGAGGAGGCCACGGTGGAGAGGAGCAGGAGGAGCCATGGTGGAGAGGAGGTAGCGGAGTAGGTGGAGGAGGAGGAGGAGGAGGAGGAGGCGGTGGAGGAGGAGGAGGAGGAGGAGGTCGTGGTGGAGGAGGATGAGGAGGAGGAGCAGCGGTGGAGAGGAGGCCGCGATGTAGGAGGAGGAGGAGGAGGAGGATCTGCGGTGGAGGAGGAGGAGGCGAAGTAGGTTCCAGAGGAGGAGGAGGCGGCGGCGGCCACGGTGTAGGAGGAGGAGAAGGAGGTGGCGGCCACGGTGGAGAGGAGGCAGTGGCATAGGGTAGGGCTTCCGCGAAAGCTTGACAGGGTGCGGGGAGGAAGAGGAGGACCTGGTGGATTTTGTAAATCCCGCATGAACCTTTATCAGTGCTGGTAAAAGTGCTGATAAAGAGTGTCTTTATCAGTTATAAAATGAAAAGTGCTGATAAAGGCCCCCTTTATCAGCGTTTTTTTAGCACTGATAAAGGTTGGGATTTATCAGCGCTTTTGTAGCGCTGATAAAAGGTAACTTTATCAGTGCTTTTCATTTTAGCGCTGATAAAGACACTCTTTATCAGCGCTTTTGTAGCGCTGATAAAGATGTAGTTTATCAGTTCTAATAAAAGCGCTGATAAATGTAAAAATTTAATAATTTCTTTATATTATTATATATTTATTTAAAATTATATTTATGATAAATATATATATATTTATTAATAATTATAACTCTAAATAAATATATCTCTATTTATACTTATAAAATTATTTGAAAGGTATATTTATATATATAAAATTGAAAATATAATAAAATATTTATTTATTTTTTAAATATCATTTAATTTTAATTATAAGTGTACATTGTTATAACATATATATTATATGGGTAACATAATGAATTATAAATCAATAACACATCAACATGATATGTAATTATAATCTATAAATGAACAATATTCATGCACATATATTTATATATATATACGTATGTATATATTCATTGACCCCCAATTCATTGGAAAACACATAAATTCAATAATTTTAATTATACATATATATTAAAACGTATTATATATTTATAAATAAAAAAATACATTAAATATAAACACATATAATAAATATATATTAAATATAATGAATTAATAAATCTAATAAATATAATGAATTAATAAATCTAATAAATATAATGAATTAATAAATCTAATAAATCTTATAAATCTAATAAATATATTTATTATTAATCTTATAATTATTTAATTATATATATATATAGTTATAACATGTGTTTTTTTTAATGTATACAATAAATATTATCAGCGCTAATATAAGCTCTAATAAATGTAACCTTTATCAGCGCTAAGAAAAGCGATGATAAATGCACCCTTTATCAGCGCTAAAAAAAGTGCTGATAAAGGGTCCACCTTTATCATCCCTTTTTTTAGCGTTGATAAAGGGTGCATTTATCAGCGCTTTTTTTAGCGGTGATAAAGTCCAACTCCTTTATCAATGCTTTTCTTTTAGCACTAATAAAGGCAGGCGCCTGCCTTGCCCATTTTTGTGGTAGTGTAACACATGATTTCAAAAGGAATATTCCAATAGGGATCTTTCATGATGGTAGGAGATATAAGATATGAATTGAGTGTAGATAAATATTCCTCACATATCTCTATCCAAACAAATGGAGGGTCTTTCACAACTAGAGAACAAAGGGATCAGAAAATAGAGCCAAATTTCCCAATAAACCTTCTATATAAACCATTATTTCCTAAGAATAACCTCACTTATTTGATATTTTTAGATATATATGGTAAAAAATGATATCTAATTCGGCTTTATCAAATTCAATCCCTCTTCTAGAGACTAGATGGCCTAGAACAAGTCCTTCATTTACCATGATATGTAATTTTTTCTAGTTTAGGATGATATTATTATCCTAAAATATATAAAACACCCTATCAATTTTTATAAGGAATACCTTAAATATAGGGAAGTCATCCATAAAGGCCTCTAAATAATCCCTCACCATGTCAGAGAAGATTCCCATCAAGCACCATTGGATGGTACCAAAGTAATTACATAACCCAAAGGGAATGTGCTTAAAGGAAAAATTTACAAATGCATAGGGAAGTTTGTTGTTACATGATCTTATAAAGATATCACATTTTTATTATACCTTGAGAATAAATCTAAGAAATATTAAAACTCATGACCTACCACTCTCTTAAGTAATTTATTAATGAAGGGAAAGGTAAATGGTCTTTTCTAGTACAAGGGTTTAACTTCCTATAGTCAATGCACACTCTCCATCCATTGTTGACCCTTTTGGAGAGAATATAATCATCCTCTTTGGTAATCATGGTAATTATAACCTTTTTAGGAACCACTTGGATTGGGATTACCAAATAACTCTCAATAATAGGATAGATGATACCAAGTTTCAAAAACTTTATAAGTTCTTTATATACCACATCCATGATATTTATATTGATTCTTAATTGAGGTTTTTAACACAGTTTAGAATTATATTCTAGAATAATCCTATTTTTTATAATTAGTGGGATAATACTAGGAATAGTATATAGGGTCCTTATAATTTCTTTATTATTCTTGTTCAATACTTTTAAGATAATTATCTCTTGGTTGGATTTGAGAGAATAATAGATTAAAAAAATAAGGGTTTGATTTTCCCCTAGTAATACTGTTTCCCTCGGAATTTGGGGATGACCTCCTTGATGGGAGATTCAAACGTTCTGATCGGTTTCTAACGGGTTTGTTCGTAGAACTGGAAACATCCAATGATTCCACATCCATTTGGACCTACTTTCCAAAGGTAGGCGCTCATTAGTTTGTGGACTGATGAGGCTTAGGAATTTGCATTGGTCCAGAGGATGGGAGGTCGGACTCATCAAACCTTTTTGAGGGGAATTATTGTCTACTCTGGGACTCTATTTATAGATTTAAGTTATTTTCATGAATCCTTATTACATTAACAAGTATAAAATGAGCTTTCCTTCAGTTTTGACAATCAATGATTAAATATGTAAGAAATTTATAGAATATTTTATATGTATTCGAGGTTCTTCATCAATAGAGAATCATCTGTATCTATTTAAAGATTATTGGTCAATGGTATCCTTCGAAACATTTATATAAAAGTCTCTTGGTCATTATGATGACCAGGATGGTTTTAAAGCCACTCAGTGGGGCACTTGAAGTTTATTGTCATTCTGAATGACATGGATTATTTCAGAGTTGGGATCGAACCCACAGATGGTCTACCTACGTATCCTTTGTTTTGGAAAAGGAATCAGAACCCATGTAGTTCGAGAAATAGAGTATGATGTTTATGATTGATGGCTCAAATAAGGATGTCATAATTACTTTTACCCTCTAATCTCATGTGAGTCATGCTCGGTGTGAGAAACAAGAGGTATTGGTAAAAAAATAGACAATTGGGCCATGAAAGATGCAATCATAAGAAATGGTTTGGGGCTTATATATGTATGACTGCCCAGATAAATGAAGATTAGGATTTACTTTAGGGAGGAAATCCAGGAACAGGGTCTGTAAAGGTATATGTGCTTCATGGATATTTGAATACTCTAACTTGGGACTTACTCCTAAAAAGGAATCCCAGATTAGGATATGATTGATAATTGGGTTTTACTCCTGAGAAGGAATCCCATATCAAAGGTAAATTAGGACTGGTTAAGAGAAATTAAGGGACTTGGGACTTATTCCTGAAGAGGAAGCCCAAGTTTATGACTGGGACTTATTCCTGAAAAGGAAGCCCAGGTTAAGGGAATTATGACTGGGACTTATTCCTAAAAAGGAAGCCCAGGTAAAGGGAATTATGACTGGGACTTATTCCTGAAAAGGAAGCCCAGGTTAGGGGACTTGGTGCTTACTCCTGAAAAGGAAGCCCAAATTTATGACTGGGACTTATTCCTGAAAAGGAAGCCCAAATTTGGATTCTCTCATTTTAAAGGATGAGGTTGAATGAATGAAATCTCAATCTTTAGTGACATGAAGATGTGTAAGTCACTATGTTTTTTTGAGAGATATTCCATAGAATTCCTTTCAGATAAGGAAGTCAAATCAAGAAATCATGCCACAAATGGCTTTGAAGAATTTCTTGAAGACTAAATCTTGAATAGGAGAGGTGGAATGGCTTAAGAGGGGTAAAATGGGTAAGAAGGGCCCTCAAAAAGGCAGGGGCGCGCAAGTCCTGGCAGGTGCACAGGTACTCCGTGGGCGCGCAAGTATTGGTTGTGCAGGTATACCTCCTCCTCCAATGGCCCGAAGGCCTTCATTTTTTTATTGATTTTGATAATCCAACTTTCAAGGGGTGAGGTGGAACCCTTACAAGGCTCGAAGGCGAAAGCATTACATGGCCCGTAGGCCTTAGAGGAATTACAAGGCCCGTAGGCTAAGGAGATTACATGACCCTGAAGGTCTTAGGGATTTCAACCAGACTATCTACAAGGAACTGCCCCTCCCAAGCATCTGCGTCATGATAGTAGCTCCCCACCTTTGCATGACCGTCTGGCTAGGCATCCCCGTGCAAGCACAGGCAAGTCCCGATGGCATAGCCATACCCTCTCTTTCTGACAATCCATTTGGCTCTGCTCTGGTGAGTGCACCTGCTCTGAATCCTCATCTGGGGCTGCTCCTTTCTTGTAGTGTGTCTGGGGACTGCATTCATGTGGCCCGAAGGCCTTGAGGTGGCCCAAAGGCCTTACTGACCCGAAGGTCTGGGTGGCCCGAAGGCCTTTCAGGACTCAGGGGCCAAATCGGTGGCCCGAAAGCCCAAACGGGGGCATATTCCCGGCTGCTACAGTGCCAAACAGATCCTGCTACAGTAACTGCTACAGTACTGCTACAGTACTGCTACAGTAACCCGGAAATCTTGCCTCCGCCTGGTTTTGATCCCTGGTCTTTTTGGATGCACTTAAGGAGTCCTTGCCAACTGGGCCAAGGCTCATGTGCTTGTGCAGGTATACCTGCACGACATGTATAGGGTACTTTTGCGGTGTTCAACCAGAAGTGTAATACTTGAGTGACTTCTGATTAAGGCCTTTAGAATCCTCTTGAGGTTCTTCTAGAAAAGGGATGCGCAAGTTCTATCGAAGGAGTAAGGCGGCGCGCAAGTGTGGCCATTTCCCTTAAGGGATTCCCACTCAGGCACGCAAGTGTTGATGAGTTTCAACACTTTGGCCTTCCTCCCCCCTTTAGATCTTCCATTCTAGGTAAGAAATTACCTTATAAGTGTTCCGGAATCTTTTGAGAAAAGACTTGGGCATCGGGAGCTTAAATCTGAGTTCCTGGAAAAAAAATTCCTCTCAAATGGGGGGCTCACAGGGTCTATTTATAGGCAGAAGAAGACCCTGAGTGGTTATCTTTTAGGTCGCGCAAGTCACTTGCACGACCATAGTGCGTCGCGCAACTGGACTTGCGTGACTATGAGGGAACATGCGTGGCCTATGGGCAAAGTTCTCCTTGTTCATCCCTTTGTCGATTTTTGATGTTTTCTTCAAAGGTTGAACCACTTTAATCTCAGATATTCCCTTTTTCCAATCTTTAGATTCTGTGACGAAAGGAGAGTCAACAAAATTCCCCCCTCAGAGTTGGATCCGGAGAGAAATAGAGGATTTGACTCTGAGGAAATCGAAGACATCCAAAGGAAAGGTGGCGCGCAAGTCTGTCAGGGCGCAGAGGGCGGCGCACAAGTTTGAGGCGCGCAAGGCTGGAGCGTACTGGGTGTAGGCGTGCAGATATGCCCCATGGCCTATAAATACACAGTTTGTGGCCGCGCATAGCATCTGATCCCGAATTCTCAAGCTCTCACCACGCAACTCATCTTCGTCGTGCAAGTCTCTTCTTTTTGCTGTTTCCTCGCCGCCGCGCTACTGTCAAGGTACTAGGACTTGTGCGGTGACACATGCGCGATAAAACTTGCGCGGCACATGTAACACTTGTGCGAAACCTCCATACTTGTGTTCCTTAATGCCTTAGTCATTTTTCAAATTTCTTCACAATGTTTTATGGAAAATCAATCCATTTAAGAATTAATTTATTCAACTCTTTTGCAGAATCAATGGCTCTTGGACCTGAAATAGTTGATGAACTGGATAGCAAGCGGATAGATGATATGATGAACATCATTGGCCATGATTATTATACTGTCAAAGATATTACTCTTCCGAATTTGGATAAGTATCTGAAGAAATATCATCTCGACTTTCCTCAAAGCACTTATCTACCTTTGTATGGCTATGGTCATCTACAAGAAGTCACCATTCTAGAAGCAAAGAACTACCTTCCATTTTCATGGTTTCAGAATTACACCAACTTTGCTTCAGAAAATATCTCAGGTGGAGGAGTATTTCTAAAAGATAGAACAGTGGAGAAGGCCTACATGATGCATCATAGCCCTTGCACACCAGATCTGAAGAAACCTACACCTGAGCTTCAACCACATTGACATCCTTCGATCTTCCGAAATGCTCAGATGGATCAATCCAAAGGCTGGAAGAAAAGTTGGGACTTCCGTCCTGGGGGAGGTGTGAAACCAACTTGGATGTGGGTATACTGGGTGCGAAAAACCTGTGCAGAGTTTGTCGAGGATCTGAAGAGATCTGCAATATACGAAGCTGTCTGGGTTGGGCAAACATATGTTTACCGACATGATAACTTCGTGCCAGAGATACTCAGCCACAGGAGCCGAGCAACTAATTCTTTCCATCTGACTCATGGAGAAGTAGGTATCAGTTTGTGGGATGTCCACAAGATTTCAGGGGATCCAATTATGGGCGATATGTATGATGAATTCATTCCTCCCAAGGTGACTTGGAATGATTCAGAGAAGACTCCTGCTTTAGCTCAGGAATTATTTAAGATCTTTCACAGGCTCAAGAGTTCAGAGACCTCATTAAATCATTTTAGAAATGATATTCATCCAGAGGAATGGATGAATGTATTTCTTATCGAGAAGAAATAGAGGGATCCAATAGAGAAGGACCCGAAAGAAAAAGGATCCAAGAAAAATAAATCCAAGGATACAAGGCCCAAACGTCCAACCACCTGTCCAAAACCTGAGAAGAGGGGAGCTCCTGGCACATTCTGGCCAACTCTAGAAGCAGGAGAGTTTGAGAAGTGGGGATATGAAGTGAATCAAATAATTCCAAATAAGACTCGTCTGGCAAGCTTCTTGGCAATGTGGCTCAGTGTTTATCTCTTTCCGGTCAGAGATTTGAAGGGAGGCGTTAGGCCAGGGACCTTCATCATTGCGGCAAAGTTGGCTGAGGGAAAAATGGTTGGGTTAGCTACCCCCATTTTAGCAAAGATTCATAGGAGTTTACTTCATGTATTCATGGGTAAATATCCTTTAATAATAGTGGGACCATTTCAAGTTTTGTGGGGCTGGATCGCCACTCACTTCAGGTCTTACAATGTACAGAATGGATTACAAATTCCTGGAAGCTCTTTCAGGCCGTCAGTGCAAGCATTCTTTGGAATTGCTCCATTAGATGTTAATGGTTATGACATGAAAGTGAGGTTGTGCATGTTTAAGGAATTCAACTTCTTTCCCTATGGAAGTCCGCCAACCGGGCGGTTTGTTGATGATGGGACAGCCCATTTGGATTTGAGGGTATACATGCTAGTTTGCAGGGATGGTGTGCTAGTTTCCAGGATTGATGGAGAGATCATATGTGAGGCCTATGCTCCATATAGATTTTCACGTCAATTCAAATGTCTGCAACAGATTGTTGTATCTCCTCCGGTACATGTCAGGTTAGAGCAACATCCGATGGTTGCTCGACATCTATGGCTGCTGACATCAAGGGATAAGACTGGGGTAGTATTTGATCTAATAGTTGAAAAAGTGACACATAATTTGACTACATATTATGTCGAACACTGGATAGCATCATACCCCAAAGGGATATTGAATCACCTAGTTTATCAAGTGGGTAAAAGGAAGAGGACTGTAGAGAAAGAAACCCTTTCTCATGAAGGTGATGCTTCCCAACCTGAAATTGATTCGACAGACTCCTCTTCTAGAACTGATTCACCTGATTATCATGATGGGGATGATGAGGCACAACCAGCGGCAAAGTGGTTTCGTGCCCAATATAATCCTCCGGCCAGAATTAAAATACCCACACCATCAACTCCTAGTGAGTTACTTCATTGTAGTAATTTAATCACTGCTACTTTATAAATCAATAAGTCTTAATTTCTTATTCTCTATCTGTAGTTACAGGAGATGGGAATAAATTAAAGTCAAAAATTGTAGGACCTTCCTCACATCCTTCATATCTAAGACCAGAGGTTGTCCAGTTATGGCAGAGCTTATACTATGGTACTGAGACCACCTGGCTAGATTTGTGTGAGGGCCTACAACTTCCTGGAATAGGAAATCTTATGGATTCTAAAAATCTTCTATACGAGGATAACCCCAATGAAGTGTGGGCTTACATCATAGAGCTGGAAATGCTCATATATGCCACTGATGATTCTGTTCCTATCACCAGGCAGGTGAAGGAAATGATCGATTGTGGCGCCACTGAGGGGGCCGGTGGTTCTGGATATGAGGAGTGGAAAGAGTATGTGACTCCTGAAGATGTAAGTTTTCTTTCCTTATTTTCTTTGCAACTTGATTTCAGTTGAAGCTTTGTTACTTAAGAAAGTTATTTTCTTCATCTTGCAGCTTGTAAAGAAAGGAACTGGGGTTCCTTCACCACAGTATAGCCCTGGTGGTACTACCATCGGGGCTGCTGCTGATTCTCCTCACAAACCAGGCAAGATATCTCCAGGCCAGCAGGCCATGAATGAGGCACTGGACATAGCCTTCCATTCGCCAATCCAAGTGCCAATAAGGGAGACTACTAATACTCCCAAAAAACTAAAGAAGCAAAGGCAATGAAGGAGGAAGTCCACAGCTAAACAATTCATTAGCAGTGGTAAGTCCTTCTAATAATCATGAGTTTATACCCATGACCACATGATTACTCATATTTTTGAGGATTGTAGGGGATTCTTCAATTTCCCCCTGAGGGAAAGGACTGATCCTCCTTCAAAGACCATGGAGGGTGCTGTAGAACAATCACAGATCCAAGCTGACTTGGATGCTCCTGGAGAAGAGCTAGCATCCATTCCTAGTATCCCTCTTGTTGCTGAGTTAAGAAGAGAAGAACCTGTTTTTGGTAAGTCAACAATGCTTCATAAAAAATGTTGAACGAAACACCCACTGACTTCCCTTCTATGATACTTCAGGTTCAACTCCTGTATTAGAGCTTCTAGATACTGTTGCAACTGATGCTGTGATTATACCTGAAGATGTTGTCTAGGGTCAGGGGTTGCAGGACGTAAGTCATCAATAAGAAGCAACAAATTCTCCCACTAGTGAGACTAACCAGGATTCTGAAATATCATTGGATGAAATGATGAATCAAGGAATGACTTTCGAAGAATTTTATGATCATGATAATTTGTCATGTGATTTAGAAGACCTTGGGCATGAGTGTTATCCTTCGCCCAAATTTTTTTTTTAAATTTACACTTCTAATCATGACTGAAAATAATATCCAGTTTCATCCGTAGAAGCTGCTGAACTACCAATGCCTGAAGAGGGTGTGGACATTGATGTCAACCCTACCATTGCAGAAACATTAGCTCAAGTAGAGCTAAACCCAGTAAACCTTCCTGAGACCCATCTTGAAGATCCTATTGAGACTGGGAAAGATGGGGAGAAGTCTTCTCAGGTTGCTGACCCATCGTTGGGTAAGGGATAACAATATTTGTGATTGTACTTTATTTGCAAGACAATCAATTCTTTTGTTATCCTTTGAAGCTAACCAAATATTTCAATTAATCATGAAGGGCCATCAACTGCAATGGATAGATCCGGAGGTGAGGCCTCAGCCTCTACCCCAACGGGAATTTAAAGTGAAGAAGCACAAATCAAGGGGAAAGAGCAGAACAGGGCACTTCCTTAAGTGCATTAATCCCAGATTACATACCCCCCTTTGATGATGATGTTGAATCAGATCTAGAGATGCTTAAAGCATTCATATTTTCATGACGTAAGGCATGAAACAAAATATGGAACATTATATCTGGGGTTCCTTTAGAAGAGATATCATTGAAAATCCCTCTATTGTCATCCCAATTTTTCATACTAGGACTTGGCGGTTTTGGATATGAAAAGATCCATGCCGCGGTGAAACAGATCATTTTCAGGAGGGAGCAGGCGCAAAAAAGTCGTGAAGATTTGATCAGAGTGAAACTGTCAGTTAACATTGGAGAATTTGAGGCTGTGGTATCCCAAGCTGAAGCTGATTATGCTGCCAAGATGAAGGAGCTGAAGTATAAAATCAAATAAAAAGTCGTCCAGCAGGTGCAGCTCCAGCAACAGTTAGATGCTGTTACTGGGGAACTTGATCAGCTTAATAAATCATTGGATGAAACTCATATGAATGGTATTAAAGCCATCACAGATGCCAAGAAGGCACTTCATCAAGCTGAAAAGACTGAAGCTGGTCGAGTGCACGAGCTTCAAGTAACTACTGATAAACCTCAGGATGTTGTACATCAAATGAATATTTATGTTGACAGTCTTTTGTAATCTTTTGAAAAATAGAAAAGGCTCCAATATATAGATGTCTCTCTAATTCTTGTGCATCAATGAAGATTACTTTCATATTCAATTATTTGTACCTGCATTCTCTTGCTACCTGCTTTAAATTTACTTAAGCCAATGGGCCTAGTAAGCATAGTTTGATTTTTACTAGGATTATTATAAATAACCCTACAAACTTTGAATCTTTTAATTGCTCAATATTACCTAAATCATACAAAGATGTATATTTAGTGAGCTGGAACTTGACTTTTATTCATAGTTCCTTTGTCTTTTGTGGGCAGTTTAAAGTCATGCATGCCAGACATAAAGGGGCTAATGTTTAAGGTTGAAATAGCTTTAACCAAAATGGATTAAAATTAACTCAATTCCTTGAAAATTTATCTGAAAACATATTACCATACTCAAGTATGAGAGAAAATATGTAAACTATGGCTTAAGAATATTTGAGTCTGAGGAATGATATGAAAAAGAGCTAAAAGGCATCATAAGAAGTAGTTTCCAAGAATGAAGTTATTATCATTTAACAAACCCATTAGGGGGTTGAATTATGTAGGGCCACCTAAGGGCATTGGCTGCATAGTCAAATAAATAGCATCTTTCGGCTGAAAAGTCTGTTATGTGAACTGTTTATGCAAGACCGCCTATGGGCATGTGCTGTATGGTCAGGAAAAAGAACTCTGAGAAATTTACTTTCCTAGTGCTAAAAGCCAGTGAAATTTTATGGAGATTCAAATTTTATAAAGTATAGAGTTTGTTGTATGGAAATAGGTACTTGAATATGGAGAAGATATTTCCGAACAAGACTATCTAAGAATTGAATAGATATCACTTCTACAAAGGTCTGACCCAAACGTAGGGAAAGAGAATATGGAGAGTATAAAACATAGACTTGAATACTTTCAGATTATGAAAAAGGACATGTGACAAATATGCAAAGGATGGCTATTTTTTGCGGATCCCTACATACCTTCATTTAATACAAATATGTACAAAAGAGGCATTCTTCCCAAGAATGAAGTTACCATTATCTGACAAACCCGTTAGGGGGTTGAATTATGCAGGGCCACCTAAGGGCATTGGCTGCATAGTCAAATAAATAGAATCTTTCAGATGATTAGTCTGTTATGTGGACTGTTTATGCAAGGCCGCCTATGCGCACATGCTTCATGGTCAGGCAAAAAGAATTCTCAGAAGTTTGACATTTTTGTGACTAAAAGTCATGAAAAGGGTTATGAAGATCTGAAAATATTTAAGGTTAGGATTATGACACATAAATATGGGTATTGTCCAATGTATACAGAGATACATAGATCAATGATAACCATAATCATGTTGTGGTTGGGTCCTGAATTGAAATTTTGGACTTCACTACGTATCTCATAAGAATGAGAATCAATCCCTACGTAGTTCTTGAAATGCAGTTTAACGTCGTGCAGGACGAAAGTATGAAAGATCTTAGTTTGGGTTCATAGAGCTCAGACCATAATAATGAATACACAGTGTGTGTTTTCATGGGTACTTTTTCAGCCAAAGGAGTGAAAGTGAAATTTGGGGTTAGGCCCAAAATACTTGGGGCTGGATTCGAGGGATACTCGAACGTTCCTACGCATCCCATAAGGATGGGAATCAAGCCCACGTAGTTCTAGAAATACCCTTTGTACAAATTTGGTTCGTACATGTGAAGGGTGAAAGGGGACTTTAGTGCAATGATGGTTTAACCCAAAATAAAAGGTTTAGGCATTTCCATGTATGCACGTAGTCTTTTGAAATAAAACATGATTGAAAAATCAATGTAAATAATGATTCCCTATCAAGTGAGGATATCAAAATAATATTGTAGTTTATTGTCATACCAGACAAAAGTGTTGTATATTTTAACATCATATAACAAGGACGAAAGTGAATCAAATGTAAAGATATTGATTCTAAGGGCGGTTTCACGAATCAACATCGTATGAGATAAAGGTGAACCAATTTGAAGAGATTGTTTTTGGGCTTGAACCTTGGGAGGTTGCCTACGTACCCAGCCTGGAAGGCAAGGATAAAAATCCGTGTAGTTTAATTAAATAATGAATTAATGATCAAGTTGTTCTTGGGGAAAACGACCTAAAAATTGATGTTGGGACTTACACATGGTTAGTAGACCAGAGAAAGTGTTATGGTTGAGGTTTTCTCTAAGCTCACCTGAGTCATACTCAGTGTGAGAAACAAGAGGTAGCAACAACCTTAACGATGCACAGTTTAATGTCATGTAGCAGGGACAAAGTACATTTTAGCGTCATGTAAGACGTATCAAGGACTTTCTGTATAGTTTAACGTCATGTAGTTAGGACGATGGGGACAATACAATTTAACTTCATGTTAGACGAAAGGGATAAAATAGTTTAAGGTCATATGTATGGACCGTTGCTATATATTTTAATTTCATATAGCAAGGACGATGAAGGGGACATAGTTTAATGTCTTGTTGGACGAAAGGGGACTGTGTAGTTTAATTTCATGTAGTGAGGACAAATTAGGGACTTTTTTCCACAATTTAGCGTCGTGTTGGACGAAAGTGCGAATAGTTTAAGGTCATACAGGACCTTTGATGATTATGTAGTTTAACGTCTTTCCAGACGTAAGGGAACTTTTATACAGTTTAACGTCATGTAATTAAGACATCGCAGTTTAATGTCTTGCTGGATGTAAGGGACTTGCAAATAGTTTAGGGTCATATGCATAGACCATCGCTGTATATTTTAACGTCGTATAGCAAGGACATGGGGGGACACAGTTTAACGTCTTGTTGGACGGATTATGAACTTTTCACAGTTTAACATCATGTTGGATGAAAAAATATTGAAAATAGTTTAAAGTCATGTGAATGGACCATGGTGTAGTTTAAGGTCATACGGGACCATTTAGGGAACTTTTTCACAGTTTAACGTCATGTGGGACAAGAGTAAAAATAGTTTAAGGTCATATTTATGGACCATTGATGATGTAGTTTAAGGTCATACAGGACCTTGGTATATTTTAAGGTCATATAGGACCATTAATAATGCATTTTAAGGTCATACAGGACCTTGGTATAGTTTAAGGTCATATAGGACCATTGACGATGTAGTTTAAGGTCTTACAGGACCTTGGTATAGTTTAAGGTCATATAGGACCATTGATGATGCAGTTTAAGGTCATACAGGACCTTGGTATAGTTTAAGGTCATATAGGACCATTGATGATGCAGTTTAAGGTCATACAGGACCTTTGTATAGTTTAAGGTCATATAGAACCATTGATGTAGTTTATTTTGTGTTCATACAAAATACTTCCTCAAAAATCTCGCATTAGTTGGAGTAGTAATGAGTTCTTCATACATTGAGATTAAACAGAACCAAAGATTAACTCTTCATCTGATGAAAACTCTACCTGATTATCCTATTTAGGCTGTGCCGTTTGGTGGGGCGGTTCCCATGGCTTTGAAGTAGATGGCATGAAGTCTTCCAGAGTCAAAGACAATTTAGGCTTTAACACATACTCATCTTCTTTTGATTCTTTTTCTTTCTTCTTTGAATTATGCCATTTCTTTGAGGACTTTCTCTATGATGAAGAGGGTTTTGCCACAACATTCATGGAAAAAGACACAATTGGTTTCTTTAATTGTGTTCGCAAAATAGCATGATTTCGATTGATTGTCTTTCTAACCATCCAATCATCATACTTCTGTGCATTTTTGCTTTTGACTTCTTGCCATTCGCCTTCCTCCTCTGGAACTGTAGTAGTAACACATGCTACCTGAGCTGAAGAACCTTTCAACTTGACTTGTCCCGAGTCGACCATATTTTTGAGGAGGTCTTTGAAGACAAAACACTCCTGGATGGGATGCCCCAACATTTGATGAAAGGGACAATAATTGGGATGGTCTTCATCTCCTTCCTTGTTTGGCCTCTTGGGCACTGGTAATTGAACCAAATTGTTTTCCAGAGCCGAAATGAAGTAACCAGGAACTTGCTCATTTCGGAAAGAGTATGTTTTACTCTTCAAATCCTCAAATTGTTTTCGTCTTTGATCTCTTTGATCATTTGGACTAAACGGCCTTTGTTGTTGACGCTCAGGAGGTGGAACCCTTCGAGAAGATGAAGGTTTGGAAGTAGAAACAGGTACAGGTGCTTGTTTAAGCATAACTGTAGCAGTTTCCGCTTTACCCATTCTCCTTCCTAGAGCTGATGGAATTACACAAGATTTAGCCTTAGCCTATATAAGAGAATATTCAATCTGTTGAGAGATTGAAGTAAGGTCTTAAAACCCTCCTGTGTATTTCACAGGGATCAACGGCGTGCATAATTTGTCATGCAGATTTTCCACATAGATTGGAAATAGTTCCTCTTGAGGGAGTTCTAAGCTCAGGGAATATGTTAATCCCTTCTAGCGAGCAATGAAATCAGAGACTCTTTCATTCTCCCTTTTCTTACAGTTTGTATGATCGAAAACTGTCGTATTTGGCAAAGTTGAGCTGAACTGAAGAAGGAATTTTTGGTGAAGATCCTCCCATCCAGTGATTGACCGGGATTGCAAGCTTGTATACTAGACAAAAGCTAGTCCTTACAAGGTTCACACAAAGAATCTGAGTTTCACTGCTTCTTGCTGCTCCGGAGTTCCCATCATAGGATCACAACAAGACACGTAATGTGTCAAATGTTGTTCATGTTGTACCCCACACTCTTTGATTTTCATGATCACAATCACTTTCATATATGTTTAACTTTGTTTTTTAAGTGTTGTGGATGATAGGCAAAAGATTGCCAAAGGATTGGCCCAAGAATGGACAAGAAATGGACTGAAATTCAGTCCACCGGCCAACCGGTGTGATAGCACCGGCCAGCCGGTGGAACTGGCAGAGGGATTGCCCACTGCCAGGTTCCACCGGTCGACCGGTGGCTCTGTCACCGGTCGACCTGTGGCACCCAGCCCAAATAGTATTTGCTACTGTCTTGCCACCGGCCAGCCGGTGGCTCCTCCACCGGTCGATCGGTAGATCCTGGATCAAGACTCTTCTTCTCTACCAAGGCACCGGCCAGCCGGTGGAGCTGTACCGGCCAGCCGGTAGCCCAGTCAAACTAGCCGTTGGGTTTGACTAGTCAACCCTCTTTTGGCCTCCAACGGCTCCGAAGACCTCTCCAATGGCTCCGAAGCCTCCCCAAGGGTTCCATGCCTATAAATAAAGGCCAAGGAAGCCCCGGACACCAATCGGATCACATACCAAGCGCTCGGACATATTGTTGAACATTTGGCGTACCTCCGGCGCTCCACCTTCAAGGATCCTCAAGTGCTCCAACCAATTTCCACATCCAAGGAGCACCTCAAGAAGCTTGGGAGAGCACGCTACATCAACTCCATCATCCAATTGGCGCCCAAGTCTTCCTCCAATACGGTTTTTATTTTATATTCATTTTGAGCTCTAAAATTGGGTTTGTGCCTACAAACCCCAAACCCTTTTCTCATCCCCCTTTCTTTTGGGTTTCACACCACCATTAAGGTGTGAAGAGGTTTCTTCAAGCCTTTCCTTTTAAAAGGCTTGAGTTTTCGGTGAGCTAGCCTTCACCCGTTAAAAAGGCTAGTGGGTTCTTGCTATTCCATTAAAAGCAAGTGGGTTCTTGCTAAACCAATAAAAGCAAGCTGTAATAGGTCCTAGTGCTACCTCAAAGCCTAGTGGGTTTCTTGCTAAAACCATTGAAAAGAAAGCGGTAGGAATCTCTCAACGGTTGAGTTGGGAGCGGAGACGTAGGCCGGGTTTTGGCCGAACTCCGTTATCAATTTCTTGTGTTTTTCCTCCTTTATTTCCGCTGCATTTCTACTTTGATTTTAATTTGTTAATCAATTTTTTAAAAGGCAATTCACCCCCCCTCTTTCCATCATTCCTGTTTTCTTCCGCCTAACAATTGGTATCAGAGGGGTAATTTGAGTAATACCTTAAAAGGTTTCAAATTCAGAGATCCATTTTGATGGCATCTACCTCTTTCGCCCCCGAGGGCTACTCATTGGGTCGGGCTCCATTTTTTGATGGGACCGACTATAATTATTGGAAAACCCGCATGACTACCTTTCTTAGAAGCATAGGATATCCCATTTATAAAATTGTCATGCAAGGTTACACTTTGTCTACCCCCGACGAATCCAAATGGACCCAAGCCGACATTAGGAATTTTGAGCTTGATGGGAAAGCCATGAACGCTCTCCATTGCGGCCTAGACCGAAATGAATTCAATCGAGTGTCTACTTGCACCTCCGCACATGAAATCTGGAAACTTTTGGAGGTTACCCATGAGGGGACCAACAAAGTAAAGGATACTCGATTGGACATGTACCGTCAGGATTTTGAGTCTTTTTCCATGCACCCAAATGAATCAATTTCTGAAATGTTTACACGATTTACTGACGTGTGCAATGGGAGAAAGTCCCTTGGTGATGATGTTTCAGCTGAAGCAATGGTCAAGAAGATCCTATGGGTCCTTCCGAGCTCATGGGCACCAAAGGTGACGGCGATCCAAGAGGCTAAGGACGTCAAAAATATGCCGGTAGAGGAGCTCATCGGATCTCTCATGACTTATGAGATCACGATGAGGAGGCAAGCTCAAAAGGAGGGCACACCAATCAAGACACCAAAGAACATTGCCCTCAAGGTACAAAAAGAAGTAAGCTCCTCCTCATCCTCATCTTCCTCATCTACTTCATCATCAAGCGGCGACTCGGAAATGGAGAATCTCGCCCGCCAAATGCAAAAATTCATGAAGAAGCATAAGAAGAAGAAGAAATCTCGCAAGGCGCGAAAGCAAGAACCCACCGCAAGATCCGAGCCCAAGGTAAAATGCTACGGGTGCGGCGAAAAAGGCCATTACAAGCCCGATTGCCCACTCAACAAGAAACGGGCCACGCAAAAGGAGAAAGGAAAGAAAAAGGTCCTCAAGGCGACATGGAGTGACACCTCCTCATCATCCTCCTCCTCCTCCTCCTCAAGCAACAACGGTAACAAATGCCTAATGGCATTCCATGAGGTAACTTCTTCCGATTCCTCTTCCTCATGTTCTTCAAATTCAAATTCTTTCAATCATTTGTCATATGAAGAACTCCAACACGTTAGAGACCAACTAGAAAATGGTTTTCATGAGCTTTCTTCAAAATTTGTCGCTTTAAAAAAGAATTTCAAAAAACTTTCCTCCGAAAAAGACCAACTTCTCAAAGAGAAGGAGGAACTCTCCCTCAAAATCCAAAATTTCCCAAATGTTGATTCCATGGAATCAACCATCAAAGACCTAAGGGAATCCCTAGCCAAATTCACCCAAGGGGAACAAAATCTTTCAAAATTGCTTGGTTCCCAACGAATTTCTAGAACCACCCAAGGGCTAGGATATACCAATATAGCTTCCTCCTCCCATGCTCCAACTGTTTTTGTAAGGGGGAGCTCTTGTTATAAATTTTGTAACTATTGTAAAAAACCCGGGCACCTCATTTATGAGTGTAATTTCAAAAATTCCCGGTACGGCCAACCCAAATCCATTTTTTATTCGGACGAGTTTTTTAGGAGAAGACCCGCTATGAGACAAGTTTGGATTGAAAAATCCCTTCTTGCGAGTCTCTCCGGGCCAAAATTTATTTCCTCTCCCCAGTGATTTATTGTTTTTATTTAGGGGGAGTTAGGTTCTTTTAAGTCTTTTTTGTGAATTCAAAATTTTCCTTCAAAATTTTCATTCAAAATTTAAATTTCTCAATTCAAAATTTTCATTTCAAAATTTTCGATTCCATCTTTCAATTTCAACTCTTGGTTCCAAATTTCAAAATTCAATTGGTTTTTGATTCAAAACTTTCAATTCAAAACTCTCAATTCAAACTGTTATTCAAATTCGCATTTCATTTCAAAAATTTCAATTGATCTTGTTTTTCAAATCATTCCCTCAATCAAGTTTTGTGCCCCACGCTATTTTGATAATCACAAAGGGGGAGAAATTTCTTGATTGATTGGGGGAGAATCTTTTCTCTCATGCTTAGTATTTATTTTCAATTTTTCATTTAAAGCATGCCTTTCATTTAAGTTTTTACATTGCTTAGATAAGTGATTGTGATCATCAAAATAGGGGGAGATTTTTGTACCCCACACTCTTTGATTTTCATGATCACAATCACTTTCATATATGTTTAACTTTGTTTTTTAAGTGTTGTGGATGATAGGCAAAAGATTTCCAAAGGATTGGCCAAAGAATGGACAAGAAATGGACTGAAATTCAGTCCACCGGCCAACCGGTGTGATAGCACCGGCCAGCCGGTGGAACTGGCAGAGGGATTGCCCACTGCCAGGTTCCACCGGTCGACCGGTGGCTCTGTCACCGGTCGACCTGTGGCACCCAGCCCAAATAGTATTTGCTACTGTCTTGCCACCGGCCAGCCGGTGGCTCCTCCACCGGTCGACCGGTAGAGCCTGGATCAAGACTCTTCTTCTCTACCAAGGCACCGGCCAGCCGGTGGAGCTGTACCGGCCAGCCGGTAGCCCAGTCAAACTAGCCGTTGGGTTTGACCAGTCAACCCTCTTTTGGCCTCCAACGGCTCCGAAGACCTCTCCAACGGCTCCGAAGCCTCCCCAAGGGTTCCATGCCTATAAATAAAGGCCAAGGAAGCCCCGGACACCAATCGGATCACATACCAAGCGCTCGGACATATTGTTGAACATTTGGCGTACCTCCGGCGCTCCACCTTCAAGGATCCTCAAGTGCTCCAACCAATTTCCACATCCAAGGAGCACCTCAAGAAGCTTGGGAGAGCACGCTACATCAACTCCATCATCCAATTGGCGCCCAAGTCTTCCTCCAATACGGTTTTTATTTTATATTCATTTTGAGCTCTAAAATTGGGTTTGTGCCTACAAACCCCAAACCCTTTTCTCATCCCCCTTTCTTTTGGGTTCCACACCACCATTAAGGTGTGAAGAGGTTTCTTCAAGCCTTTCCTTTTAAAAGGCTTGAGTTTTCGGTGAGCTAGCCTTCACCCGTTAAAAAGGCTAGTGGGTTCTTGCTATTCCATTAAAAGCAAGTGGGTTCTTGCTAAACCAATAAAAGCAAGCTGTAATAGGTCCTAGTGCTACCTCAAAGCCTAGTGGGTTTCTTGCTAAAACCATTGAAAATCAAGCGGTAGGAATCTCTCAACGGTTGAGTTGGGAGCGGAGACGTAGGCCGGGTTTTGGCCGAACTCCGTTATCAATTTCTTGTGTTTTGCCTCCTTTATTTCCGCTGCATTTCTACTTTGATTTTAATTTGTTAATCAATTTTTTAAAAGGCAATTCACCCCCCCTCTTTCCATCATTCCTGTTTTCTTCCGCCTAACAGTTCAGGGTCGCCTGATCCATTGAAAGTAGGGAATACAGGGTTTCCAAAACTGGATGGATGAGAAATTGAATCTACCCATTCAGGGTTAATTTTCTTTTCTGGTTGAACTTGCGCACATTTTCCTTACATAGTTTCTAACTGAGTTGTTAATGACTCAATAGTAGTTATTAACTTTTGAGAAACATCCGGTTGAACTTGTCCTTGGGTAGGTGCAATAGGTGCAATGACTAGAGCTTGGACAGATGTGGTGGTTGGTGCTGCAACTGATGGTAGCACTGCCAACTGTTGTTACGCTTGACCCGTAGGATTAGACCTTTGAGGGTGTACTGATAGAGGAGGATATTCCCGATCCATCTCAGTAGCTGCAACAAATTCCTTTGGCTGACTGACTCCAGCATGCTTAAGAGGAAGACTACTCTGAAGTAGTTCTGCATTCAACCTTCTTAATTCCTTCATTTCTTCCTCCTGTTGTGCAAACCTTTACTCTAATGAGAGAAATTGGCCTTCTCCAGAGGAAGGATATGTAACCTGATTCTTTCCCCTCCCTTTGTTGGATCCTTTTCGGAGAGGGGGAAGTGGGTTACTAGAAGGATTACCTAGGTTCTAAGTAATCCTTTGATTTCGTGTACGCACACCTTCTTAATTTGTATCGGTGCGTACATCTTCTTGAGCCAGACCCTCTTCATCTGAGTCCCCTGAGTGAGCCTCATCTGGTGGATCAGCAACAACGGAATTGATGACATTGATTGATGCATAAATCATCCATCCCTTCTATCAACATTTCCGTGATATTGTCTTCTTCCATGTCTTTGATGAGACATTGCCTTTTGTTGATTAAATCCCTTAGGAACTTCTAGACGAGCCATAACTTGGAGGGAATCTCATGATAATTTATCTCTTCATTCCTCTTTAGGCTTCTTCCCAAATCGAGAAAAGACCGACATTCTATGAGGAGGGGATTGATGATTTGAAAAAGTCCCCAGTCCTGTGGACTGGGGCTATTCTTGCTATTCTCGCTCAACTCCCCGAATCCTATTTGTTGATTCCGAGGGTTGGTTTAAAAGAGTCCCCAGTCTGGCAAGCTGGGGTGGCTCTTGACATGCTATGTCTGAGACTTTCTTAAAAGCTCTCTTGATCTTACGAACCTTAGTTCAGAAATTAGCTGGATGCATTAACCTGTATCCACTTTTATCACCTGGTTCAACAGATCGTTGGATGATTTCTGAAACTTCTGTCACTTGATGATGTGCTTGCTCCATATGAGAGGCTTGTTCAATATTCTCACCTGCTTGATGTAGGATAAATTCAACGACTTGTTCCATGTATGCTTGATTTTGAGAGGAACTAGTTGAAGCCTATTCTTGAGCAAACTTTTGATTACAAACAAAGTCCATTGACTGTGGCCGGCCATGGGCAATAACATTACATGAGACCATTTTCGGCGGGCTTTGCTGACTAGAGAGCACTGTGAAATGTAGTGCTCCATGAACACTCCATCCTCTGATATGAACACCAGATGGGGCATTGGAAATTAACTGACGTAATTTTCTTAGTGCACCAAGGCATGAACGTTGAATAGCTCTTTGCTGCTTTTCAGCCTTCAGATACCGAGAGACTGATAGAGATGCCAAATCAATCTGACGTTTTAGCCCTTCTATTATCTTAAGATGATTTTCATATTCATCATAAGATAATACCTTCTTCTTTAATTGACAAAGAGTTTTCCATATGTTGAGACGAATATCATGGATTCCATCTTTCATCAACATCTTTGGAATGTCATACTGGGAGTCAGCCAAAGGCCAAAACATGACTGGTACCTCACCTTTTGCCAATTGTTTTCTCATGTTCAGCATTTCCTCTTCATCATTAAATGAATATTCTTCTACCTGTTTTGACGAGAGTTGGTGTTTCCTTGTTGCTTCACTGGATTCAACAAGATTGGTAGAGAAATCATTGATCAAACTAGAAGATGTATGATTTAGGGGTGGTTTGGAGAATGACCTAAACCCTGGGCTATATTCTGATTGAGAAAGTATTTCACCTGCTAGCGATGAAGCATCAGACATGACTGGTTTTTCATTTGCAAGTGCCTCAAGATAAGAGGGCTTTCTCGGCACTACATTGTCCACTGGAGCATTTTCCAGGCAATGTGTATCCCTACTGCGGAGAGGAATTTCACAGGGAAATTCATCATCATGGGGAGCACCACCATAATGGGTTACAGAAAAAAGATGAGATCTCTTGATCCTTGTTCTTCTGACCACATAGAGGGTTCCTGTGGCTCTTAACTGAAGACAAAACTTCAAGATCGACCGAATTGTCAAGAAGCAAGCCTTCATGAGGAAGTGTCTGTTGAAGACCTTCAGAATTAATGTTCTTGTTATTGGGAACTGAGGGAGTAGAATCTTTAATTCCAATAGATAAATGTCTGAGGGCTTCAAGAACTCCAGCATCGAGCAAGGCCTTGTTACAGATTGGCCCTTGATCTCCTGACTGTGTTGGGAGGATCTTTTTCTTAGATGCCTTCTTACTCGCTTTGGAAACCACTTGTTGAAGAAAGTGGCTACTCTGAGCAGGTGTATGTGCCTGATCAGGAAAGATGGTCAGGTTAGGCTGACGATCTCCACTCAAATCAGGTGTATGTGCCTGACTTGGTTGTCCGTATAATATGGGGTAGTATGCCCCACAACCCTCTTAGACTGGAAAAGATGTGTGTGTCGGTTCTGGAGTGAATTATTGATGTGTCACTCCACTGATAGGGATAGATTTATGTGTCTTTACCTGAGATGATGCTGAAGCTGTTATAATATCCTGGCAAGCATCCAGAATATGAGCAGGAATTTGATTCTACTCTTTCACCATTGATAAAATATGCTTGGTGACTTCAGCTGCCGGAACGGGGATATACGTCCATTCCGTGATTGGAGTAGGTGTATGTGCCTACTCGTGTCCTCCTTTTCCTGCCAGTGAATCCTGACGGTACTCAAGTGTGGGGGCAGAGAGTTGAGTCTACCTCTTGTTTGTTGCTGGAGCTTTCTGACTGAATTCTCCATGTACTACCAAGCGAGACTGTTGGTAGGCTTGATTAGTACTAGTAGGTGTATGTGCCTGTTGATTACACTTCTCTGAATGTAGTTGACGAGATCCATCATATGTAGTCAAACGAGCCTGCTGACTAACTGATGATGTATAAACAGGTATATGTTCTTGCCTATAGTACTCCACCGGAATTGCCTGGCGGGATTAGCGTGATGCTGCCAGACGAGTCTGCTGGACAGCGGAATTAAAACAGGCAGTTGTGTGTGCCTGGTCATTGTTTTCCAACAAGTTAGGTTGGTGGACTTCTCCGGAGATGGAAGAGATGAGAACCTGCTCACTGTTGACCGGATTCCGCCTCTGGTGGTTCGTCTTGCCTTCTCGGGTTCGAGGAACCTGAGTCGAACGCCTGGAGTTGGTACCCTCATCATGTTGAGGGCGCACTGCCGCACGAGTCTGTCGGCGATTGTTGATGGGATCCCTCTAGAAGGAATCATGTCTTCTTGAATTAAGGCCCTGAGGGACCTACTCATTCACTTCCTCAGAGTAAGGGAGCGAATGGAAATTGCGTTCCAGGGATAACGACCCGAAACGGTTGGAGACGGTAGTCAGAACCGCCTGCCTCTTGATCACTGGTCATCATTGTCCAGACGACCGGTGTGAGTTTTTCACTCGGAGGGCCTGTCGGGAAGCCTCCAGAGTTGGGATGGTATCGTTTTGATGGTACTCCTTAACCAGCGCATTTGATACCCAGCGTTAAAGACGTTGAGTAGGTGAGGTTATCCTCAGAGCAGATGATGATCCAGTAGGAATAGTAGCAGTGGTATTTGCAGCAGCAGTATTCACAGGTGTGAATTTGAGAGCAGCCATTATGGAAATACAGAAGATCTTGGAAAAGAGTGCATGTTTGATATAACAGACGTAATCAAGATAAATTCAGCCACTTCATCCTTTGGATGAGCACACATGTCAATGATTGTTTTTGTTGGCCCTCTTATTGAGTTTTAAATAGGGGCCTAACAAATAGGTAAAACATCATTTTAACTTGGTTAAGGATTCACGTCGGGTTCACCATTTTTTGTTTCCCTCGAAATTCGGGGATGACCTCCTTGATGGGAGATTCAAACATTCCGATCGGTTTCTAACAGGTTTGTTCGTAGAACCGGAAACATCCAATTATTCCACATCCATTTGGACCTACTTTCCAAAGGTAGGCGCTCATTAGTTTGTGGACTGATGAGGCTTAGGAATTTGCATTGGTCGAGAGGATGGGAGGTCGGACTCATCACACATTTTTGAGGGGAATTATTGTCTACTCCAGGACTCTCTTTATAGATTTAAGTTATGTTCGTGAATCCTTATTACATTACCAAGTATAAAATGAGCTTTCCTTCAGTTTTGACAATAAATGATTAAATATGTAAGAAATTTAGAGAATATTTTATATGTATTCGAGTTTCTTCATCAATAGAGAATCATTTGTATCTATTTAGAGATTCTGGGTCAATGGTATCCTTCGAAACATTTATATAAAAGTATCTTGGTCATTATGATGACCAGGTTGGTTTTAAAGCCACTCAATGGGGAACTTGAATTTTATTGTCATTCAGAAGGACATGGATTATTTCAGAGTTGGGATAGAACCCACATATGGGCTACCTACGTATCCTTTGTTTTGGAAAAGGAATCAGAACCCATGTAGTTCGAGAAATAGAGTATGATGTTTATGATTGATGGCTCAAAGAAGGATGTCATAATTACTTTTACCCTCTAAGCTCATGTGAATCATGCTTGGTGTGAGAAACAAGAGGTATTGGTAAAAATATACAATTGGGCCATGAAATATGCAATCATAAGAAATGGTTTGGGGCTTATGTATGTATGACTACCCAGATAAATGAAGATTAGGATTTACTTTAGGGAGGAAATCCAAGAACAGGGTCCGTAATGGTATATGTGCTTCATGGAGATTTGAATACTCTAACTTGGGACTTACTCCTAAAAAGGAAGCCCAGATTATGAGAGGATTTATAATTGGGTTTTACTCCTGAGAAGGAATCCCAGATCAAAGTTAAATTAGGACTGGTTAAGAGAAATTAAGGGACTTGGGACTTATTCCTGAAGAGGAAGCCCAAGTTTATGACTGGGACTTATTCCTAAAAAGGAAGCCTCGGTTAAGGGAATTATGACAGGGACTTATTCCTAAAAAGGAAGCCCAGGTTAAGGGAATTATGACTGTGACTTATTTCTGAAAAGGAAGCCCAGGTTAGGGGACTTGGGGCTTACTCCTGAAAAGGAAGCCCAAATTTATGACTGGGACTTATTCCTGAAAAGGAAGCCCAAATTTGGATTCTCTCATTTTAAAGGATGATGTTGAATTAATGAAATCTCAATCTTTAGTGACATAAAGATGTGTAAGTCACTATGCTTTTTTGAGAGATATTCCATAGAATTCCTTTCAGATAAGGAAGTCAAATCAATAAATCATTCCATAAATGGCTTTGAAGAATTTCTTGAAGACTAAATCTTGAATAGGAGAGGTGGAATGGCTTAAGAGGGGTAAAATGGGCAAGAAGGGCCCTCAAAAAGGCAGGGGCGTGCAAGTCCTGGAAGGCGCGCAGGTACTGCGTGGGCGCGCAAGTATTGGTCGCGCAGGTATACCTGTGTGACATGTATAGGGTACTTGTGTGGTGTTCAACCAGTAGTGTAATACTTGAGTGACTTTTGATTAAGGCCTTATAATCCTCTTGAGGTTCTTCCAGAAAAGGGACGTGCAAGTTCTATCGAAGGAGTAAGGCGGCACGCAAGTGTGGCCATTTCCCTTAAGGGCTGGCCACTCAGGCACGCAAGTGTTGATGAGTTTCAACACTTAGGCCTTCCTCCCCCCCCCCTTTAGATCTTCCTTTCTAGGTAAGAAATTACCTTATAAGTGTTCTGGAAGCTTTGAGAAAAGACTTGGGCGTCGGGAGCTTAAATCCGAGTTTTTGGAAAAAAAATTCCTCTCGAATGGGGGGCCCACAGGGTCTATTTATAGGCAGAAGAAGACCCTGAGAGGTTATCTTTTAGGTCGCGCAAGTCACTTGCGCGACCATATTGCATCGCGCAGGTGGACTTGCGCGACTATGAGGGAACTTGCACGGCCTATGGGCAAAGTTCTCCTTGTTCATCCCTTTGTCGATTTTTGATGTTTTCTTCAAAGGTTGAACCACTTTAATCTTATATATTCCCCTTTTCCAATCTTTAGATTCTATGACGAAAGGAGCGTCAACAAATACATACTTAAGTAAGGTAAGTGGCACCTTGAATTTGAGTTCAGGTTGATTGAAATTGTTAGAAGTAGATTGGGACTTTGAATCATACTAGGTTTCTTATTCAAAATTTCTCAATAGAATTGGTTCCTTTTAAACAGATGTTTTATCAACTAAATTATATAGATCAGTATCAATAATGGGTATGGAATATATGTTTTTTATTTCTCCAATGGTTTTATTAATTAGTGATCCTAAAAAATCATCAAATGGGTTATTTAAAATAGATTAAATCCAAGGAGACAAATTTCCCTCATGTGAAAAGAGAAAATAAATCTCATATTTACTTAGAAATCCTTCAATAAATCCTTGATGTTCCTTTGGTTCACTATCATCACTACCTATCCAATTAACCTCATGAATATCTTTATCATCCCCAATTTTATAGTTTTCATTATAAATGTTCAAATTGAGGCTCATGTTTCTAAATTACATGGTTATGTTCTTATTCATTACTTGGATAACCAAGTTGATTGTTTCTAAGAATGTATGGGCAATGATGATTTTATTTTTCCATAGTTCCTAATTTTGGATTATCTTTAAGTAAAATTAAGTTTTAATGGTAGATGAAGTTATCAAATTTCACTAGAACATCCCTTAAGACCCCCTTGGGTACCTGAATAATTTAATTATAAATTTGAAGAGTGAAATGTGTGGGTTGGAGTTCATTGATCCCTAACTAACAATACACTACATATGTAATGAGGTTCACACTGGATCCTAAATCATAAAGGGCTTTGAAATTTTTTTATTTATTAATTCAATATTGATGTGTGGAATAACAAACTCTTTCAACATATTAGGAATGTTTCCCTAAATAGTGGTACTCACATTGGCTACTAAAAGGTATTGGTTTTTATTTGAAAATTTTCTTTCAAAAGTACTTATAATGGGTAGGTGTGGTTTTAATTACATCCAGAAGGGGTATGTTCAATATAAACTGAGAGAATATTTCCCTCATTGTTTCATTTAGTTTAGGTTTCAATTTTCCTTTCATACATTTAAGGAAGGCAGTAGGTTGATTTATTTTTTGGTTTGGTGTGCGTTAATTCACATGATTATTAGATTTTTCAATTTCAAAAGGTGTTTATTTTTCATTATCATGAGTTTTTAAGGATCTATATGGTTTTTTGATAGTTATTTTAAGTTTATCAATGGATTTACCACTTTAAAAGATGGTCACTACATTGAATTGTTCAAGAGATTATTGTGTGTATCTAGACTCTCTACTCAAGGTTGGGAGGGGAATAACTTGAGTAGGCATGGTTTTCTTTCTAGTTTTTATTTTATTTAGTTCATATTTACGTGATGAGAATTTTGATTTTATTTTTTTCCATTTACTTACACAATTATTAAAGTATTGGGAGAGGGATATATTGGGTAGGTTCTTATGTTAGTTGGGTTATCTCAAGAGGATACATTAGTTATTGGATGGGTTTTTGAATGAATTTCTGCATAGGTTTTTGGAATTGGACTAGTGGATATTGGTATTGGATAGTTTGGGATTTAAATTGGTTATGTGTTTAGAAATTTTACTAAGGTTGCGGGTTGAGAAATTATTGTTGTGTTGGTTATTGATTTTATTTCTAATAGAATCTTGGATGCTCATTATACTTTGGATTGAAAGTGATTTAGTACTATTTATTTTAAAATTTCAAATCATTTACCTCCACTGGTGTGACTCCTAAAATAAAATCATTTATGGAAGGTATGGTTGGGTAGTTTTTGGCCTTGTGGTCATGTTTTTCACAAATTGTGCAAACAATTTCAACATTTTGAATTTCATAGACCTTCCTAAGATCGATCACCTCAACCTTCCTAGTGAATGCAACAAGTTTTTTCCAAATAATATCTTCTTATTTAAGATTTTTAATTCCACCATATTTGGGTGGATTCTCATTATATGGTGATATTCTCCATGTTTGTTTTTGTTCATTAATATTTTACAGATACTTGTAAGCATCATTTTGGCCTTTGTTTTTGAAAGTTTCATTACACAACTTGTCAATGAATATTTTTTCTTGGACCCAACCCTTGATAGAAAATTCTCACTTGTTCTATAATTTAGAAACCATAGTGTGGTACTATGTATAGAGTGTATTTTAACCTTTCTCATGTTTCATATAATGATTCTACTTCTTTTTAAAAACGTTTTGTATACTCTTTTTAAGTGTAATCACTTTTTGGTGGGGAAAGTTTTTTTTGAGAATTTTATTTGTAATTAGTCCCATGAATGGTTGGATGTTGGTATCATATTTTTTAACTAATTATTGTATTTATATTTTAGTTAAAAATTAAATATACTCATCTTTTAGGACTCAAGTTGATGTGTTGGGCACATGGTTTCAACAATGTCATTGAATTCCATGATACGAAGGTATGGAATTTCTAATTCCATCCCATGAAATTTTGAAAGGTGGTTTAGGACATGAGGTTTGAAAAAATAGTGGGAATATCCTAGGGTATCATGTCTAATTAAAGGTGGTTCATTGGTCTAGGATAGTGTAATATAGTCATTCATGGTTTGATCAATATCATTCCCCAAGTTTAAGCATCCTAATTTGGGTTTCCATTTTAGTTCCTGACTGGGTTGATAATGGGATTTCATGGAATACCCTCCATTGTAATTGAATAAAATTTTGAATATATAGTCTTATGAATATTGGTATCTAAAGGAAAAGTCCCCTAGGTGTGCTTGACTCCCCAACCCCAGAACTATCCACCCTAACTAGACTGTTTGATTAGTCACAGATATAGGTGGACATGTACTGATAAAGGTGAAAAAAATAAAGTGAAAATATAAGATAAATAGGGTGAGAATAAAAGAAAGGGGAGGTAATATAAGTTTATTTCCTAAGATTACTTACTTGGGTCCCTAGAAAAAGTGAAAAAAATTGGTCTCACTCAAATTTACCCAAGTTTAGGGTTGAATCGGTCGCTTGTAGGGTAGCTTGGGTTGTCAAATCCTTGGAGAACTAATAAGAAACCTATTAGAGTTGGTTCCTGGGAACAAAATTCTGAGTAATTTATGATTACCTATATTTATAGTCTTGAATATTAATAAACTACTTATCATATCATGATTTTCTTCTACATAACATAGTATGGATAATGTCTTAAGAGTAATTGTTTCACTGAAAGGTCATAGGAGTTTCCTACTATAATGAGAACCTAAATGTGAAATGAAAGAATTATTAAATATATATGTTATATAGTTGTATGAAATAATTTGAGTGACACAAATGATATAGGCTATCAGGGGTAGAGACTTATAGGACTTTGAGGCACCTTCTTATAGTGTACGCCCTTGGTAATTTTTAGTTTAGAAGATTATGAGAACAAGACCCGCTAGTAAGAAATCCATATTTATAAGTGTCATTTAATGTTCCTATCTATATACATGTATCTTAATCCTTTGAATTTAATATTATTATTAATGGATGTTATGAGTCACATATTTTGATATATTTATGAAAATCATGACGATATACGTTTGTAGTGAAGTGGGATATATTGAGTGAGTCATGAGTAATATTTTCTTAATGAATAACATGAGAAAGGATTTTTTACTTATTTAAGGGTAGATTATATCTTAGGCCATTTTATGGGAATTATATATTTAAAATAAATCCATTAACATGGTGTTTTGTAGATTAGTTCAATTTCTGAAAATTCAAAGAAAGATACATCGAGCACATAGGTTGATGGAACTAGTATGCAACCTACATGATTAGAGATATCACGATAAAGGGGTTATATTACATAGTAAGAATATGTATAAGGTTTTATGTCATTGGTACATTAACTTATTTCTATATTCTTTACTTGGCATGTTTCTAGATGCCAAACTTGGACTTTAGGATGCTTCACCTAATACCACTAAGAGAGAGTCCTAGAGGGTCATACATTAAGTGTATCCAGAGCATCTGTTAAATAATATTACAATATATTATTTAAAAATTTTAATAAATATTATTCTTACATGTGGTTTAACCATTATTTATGGTTTCTTAATCACATATACTTTGTAACCAGTTATTCTAGATAATATTTTGTGAGAAAAATTTTAATAAATATTTTTTTCTATTTAGTGAATATAATATTTATTCATTTATTAGAGAATAATGAAATGGTATTTATTTATTAAATAAATAGTCATTATTCAAAGTCTAATAAATATTTTTGAGGAATGGAGAGACGATTTTAATGGTCTAGTGAGAAATAATATATATTGAATATTATTTGAATAAATAACATTTATGTTAATTCGTGAGTTTAGCACATGTCAATAAATGATAGTAATATTTTTATTATTATAGACATGGGGTTCCGCAAGGATTGATAAAAATAATAAGGTATCATGTTCAATTATTATTTTTTAAACCTAAAAGTATATATGTAACGCCCCAGGTAAATAAAGAATATGAAATTTTCACATTTATCCATATTTTTGAATAAAATATTAATTTAAAAGGGACGCTATGCTCGATGGCGTATCCAACACGCAACAACAAGTTTCTTGGGAATCTTATGTTGCACTCTAATAATAAAATAATATTATTTTAAATGGTAGTTAAAGCCTAGCCGTTGTAATGGCGGGAATGAACAGAACTAACTAAAAAATGATTATATATGTTTTTCAAATATTTTTACTTTTTACAATAAATGTTAGAGGATTAAAAATTCGAATGAATCCAATTTTAAGTGTAAACATTCTAATATTCTTTGAAGGGTCGATTAACCACCTTTTGATGGAGAACCTCTTTTAAATCCACTTTTTGACAATTTTATATGTTATATTTGACAAAATAAATTCTTCTTTAGAATCGGGACATCAAAATTTACTTTGTGTAAATTTTTGGTATTTTTCCGATAAAGTTCATTTTTTTAATGAATAGTGAAAAATGTTGTATTTTAATTCAAAACCTCTTCTTAATATAATTTATTTATATGATTAGATTATCTTTTGAATTGGTTTTAAAGTGAAATTAGAATATATTTTTACCATTTAATCCAATAGTGGTCGTTGGAATTAATTTCACTTTGAAAACGGACTTAAACTAGTGTCAATCTTTTGATACAATTTGTTTCATAAAATCACACTATTTGTATTGACAGCGGGAATCAATTATTAAATTAATTAATGCAACTTATATGTTTTGAATTTTGTAAAATATAAATCATTTTTGAATTCGGAATATCAAATATAGCTTAGGGTGAATTTTTGGTAATTTTCTGAAAAACTTCAATTTTTGATGAATAGTGAAACCACTAAGTGGTAATTATAAAAACTGATTTTCCGTTTAAATGAAATTTTGCCATCTTTGTGTTTTGAATTTCAAAAATCCGACATACATGGTTTTCATTAAGAAGTAAAATGTGGTTCAATGGGATTAAAATAATTTTTTGGTGAATAGTAACTTATTAAGTTTTTAATCGCGATTAGAGGTAATTAGTGTAGTTTAAGGTAAAAATAATGTTTTAATAATATGAGATGAGCTTTACACATGTCCTACCCTCATTTAATGTGTCATGGCCGACCAAGAAAACCCATGGGTCAACATGGAGACCTCATGGAGCCACTTTGGTTGGGAAATGACATAAATAACTTTTTATTTAATGTTAAAGTAAAAATGACACAAACATGAGATGTTTTAATAAAACAATTTTTTCATGGGGTTATACAAGTCAGATTTTTTAATATAAATATTCATTAGAAATCTAAAAATATTTCCTACATAATAGTATTTTTTTATAATTTTTAGACATTAGATAAATTAAATTATTTATGACATCATGATGATGCAGCGATGACCTCATTATTTAACGATTTAAATAAAATGAAAAGATAATGTAAAATATATGACCTACACATGTCCAAAACCTATTGGAAGGGTGTATTTCGAACCCTTATCACCTTATCCTCGAAACACATCATTGTGGGACCTTTAAAATCCAAAAAGCATTCGAAAATAAAGTAACCTTTTATCACTTTCCAAGAGTGCCCCTCCTCTCCCCTTATAAAAGGCCCCCACCTCTACCTCTTTACCCACACCTCTGAAGCCTTTGGCTCGGCCAACCCCTACCCATTTTTCCTCTCCACATTCCTATCTTACTCTTAGAATCCTCACTTTGGGCAGAAGTCTTCCCAAGGAAGCCTTTGAGCTCAAACCAAAGGGAGTTACCCGATTTTAAGGTAATGTCTTCACTTGAGTCCTTTTGTTTTATTTTGCTTCTCCAACCCCATAAACTCTTTTTATTAATTTATTTTGTAACAACTCCAATATATTAAATATACTAGTATTTTTTTATAAGAATTATTTGAGCTACACTTACACACACCTTCATCTAATGGTTAAAGAACATATTGTTTCTGTGGATGGCGAATTTCTGCCTCACGAAACGATGATTGTTCAAACTCATATAACACCTTCAAAGGTGGCCATTAAGATGTCACTATGTTTATATATGATATATAATATATTTATGTTTTACTTAAGCTTCTGTATTTTTTATTTATGGCATACCTTTATGGTTTTCATTATGGGTAAACGCGATATCTTCATTTAAGGAAGTGCGGACTACCACCCCCTCAAAGTGATTTGATTCGTTAATGCCATACGTGGGACGTATAAAGGATGGATTTAAAATTATTATATATGATTTTATACTGGAATTATAATATACCTTTATATCATTATTATTTTCTTTAAATCAAAGAATGAGATAGAAATGAAATTAGCATTCATGTGTACGTACGGCTTATCGTCTCTATGAACGGTGCATTTCATTTCTTACCTCTAAATGATTATGTAATATTATAAATGCATGAATATAATGGATATATATGATATATATGATATCTAAATTATGAATACAATTCTGGATATAATGGATATTTTACCACATGAACAACTTGTAATTATAAAGAGTTTATTGTTGACTCAAGTACCAATGATCGTTAAACGACCGTTATTAACTTAAATAATAACATATTGTTCATAACATGGTAATAAGTGATATAAAAGGAATAATGAACTTTAAAAAGGTTCTTAAGGAAGTAGAAATTAACTCAAGTTTATTATTCAGGAAATTAAAGAGAGATCGAGTCAAGTCGGACCCGAGGTAAGGGATCCTACTCCTCTCTTTCTTTTTAAGTACACTCTTTTATGTCATTCCTTTTAAAGATCATATTTCTTGTTATTGGGATGTTCTTTTATATTACTCTTACTGTAATTTTTATGTTCATATGATGAGAGACCCTATTCTCTCTCATCAATCCATTTTGGAAGTTTTGAGTGGTGCTGTTAGGCTGCCGAATTTTCGTATGAGATCCAACCTCTCTCTTTTTTTAAGTACTCTCCTTTATGTCACTTATTTTAAGATCCTATTTGATATGTTGGGGGAAGTTATTTTAAATTCCTCTTGCTTTACATTTTATGTTAATATGGTGAGATACCCTATTTGATTTCATCAATCCATTTTTGGAAATTTTAAGTGGCGTCGTTAGGCTGCCGAGTTTTCGTAAGGGATTTTTCATCTCACTTTTATTCCCGTGAGATTTATGCTACATTTGCCACAATTTCCTTTGAGTGGTGTATTTACTGCCCATTATTGTACTCATTGTGTAATATAATTTCATTTATGAGTATTTACATCAATTTTGTATTGTCCTTCTTTCACGGGGTGCATGTCTCGAAAGATACCCATGTCGGTAAGGGAACCTTTCACCCTCCTCTTTTTGTAAAAGACTTCTTTTGTTATGTATTTTAATTCACATAATATTATGTTGGTATTTGTTCTTATATATCCTTATTGATTTAAATTTTATGTCCAAGTGATGAGATACCCCTTTTTATCTCTCATCAACTCATTTTCTGAATTTTGTAGTGACGCCGTTAGGCCGTCAAATTTTTGCAAGGGAACTTCTTAACCCGAATTTGATTCTTTGGGATAATATTGTACTCCTTGAATATGTCATTCTATGAATATGTGTGAATAACCTCTGATTGTTTTACACTTAATATCCACTTATATTGGGTGTATTCGTTTGTCACACATAATTATGTAATTGATTTATCCTTAAACCAAGGATACCGTCTTTGTAAGGGACTTCGTCTCAATCTCCTTTCATTGAGGCACATTTTTGTTTTATACACCATTTTCTTTAATACGGTGCATAAAACCATTTGAATTTTATGTTTATTCAGAAGGAATCGTTTTATACGAAGCGTTTTACTAAACGACAAAAGGGAATGTTTTTGTCGTACGTATGCGGTGACAACGACTTCTCCGCCGCCATGAGTATTATTTTGTCTTTGGCTTCCTCAACAAGCCGTAATGTTTTTTAAAATAAAATAAATACCATATACTTTTTTTTATTTTGGTATTGAAAATGGTTTTGATAAAGGATTCTATTATTTCAATTTATTTAAATGATATATTGTGATTCAAATGTGGAAATGTTATCATTCCTTTATGTTGGTTTTATGTGTTATAATTTTATAATGGTACTTGGACATTTTACGGGTGGTTATGTGATAAAACATATGACGGGTGGTGCCGTGAATACCAGGACGGGTGGTTACATTATAACCTCCAATGCATTGGGTATGGAAGTTGGTCGTATGGCTATTCCATTAAGTATGTATGGAAGTTGGCCGAATGGCTATTCCATTAAGTGATATGTGTGGAAGTCGACCTTATGGTTATTCCACTAAAATATGTTTATGTCCCAAGTTACCTTTATATGTTATGTGATCTTTATATGGGTTTTATGGTAATATTTTGGTTACAGAAGGGTAAGTAATGAACTTTTATTCAGTGAAGAGTTTTTACTACTTCTAAAAGGTGAAAAATATTACTTTGATAAAGTATACATGGTTTACTTGTTGTTTTGAAAAACTAACAGTTTTCATTCTTTGTGTATCCCTTACTGAGCTTTTTATGCTCATCCCAAGTTTTTGAAATGTTTTTCACAGGACTTAACATGGAATAGGGTCAAGGATGGGATCAAGGGAAAGTCATGCTACCTAAAACATTGAACTAGACATGTTTCTTTTTAAGAGTTTTTATTTTATGGAAACTTAGTAGAAGTTTCTACTTTGTAATATTTTGAGATGTAATAGTTATGTCCTAATTCTCTAAAACTATAAACCTGAAAATATCCTCAATGTGAATTATTCATTTAATTCAATATTAAGTAAGGTTTAAGGTCAGGGCCTTATAGTTGGTATCAAAGGTCGGTTTAGATAACTTTAGAGGTTAGGGTATTCTCTAAGCACAAGTGACATTACCATAATGGTTAGGATTTCAGAAAGAGTCCTAGTTTTAGATAAAGTGAATGAGTAAGTATATCTTAGTGTTTACCTTCCTCATTAGTACATGATGGTTTTGTTGATATACTCACACTGACATTTCTGTTTTTAGTGAATGGATGGATCTAGCAGGCAATAAAGAAACAACAGGTTTGAAGGAAATTGTGGTGGTTCTCTGATTAAGATACTAGATAAAATGGGGGATTCAATGAGGAAACTCGTGGTTGTTCTAAACCAACTATCAAGGAGTCATGATCAACCACTTGAACCTTGGTATGATCTGTAATGCATCATGTACGAGATTACCAATCGATGTGGAAGTTCAGGTAATAATATTAAAGGTAACCATTAGAGTTTATATGATCCTTACTTCTGAGGTAATTATGGTTTATTATATGTTATGATGGAAAATTAAAGGCATGAGGTAAACTTGAGGTTAAAATATGTTATGATCATTTTTGAAGTTTTTATCTTGTTTTGGGGAATGTTTTAAGAACTATATAGTTTTGGAAAAAGGACAACACGTAGACTGTGTGACAACCCGTCGCGTGGGACAAAGCTGTGGGAATCGAACCCACAACCAATGTGCGATTAGTATTTATCGCCTACCATTGGACTACGTGAAGTCCCTGGTTAGTTTGACTAATTCTTTTTAGTTGGATTATTTTAGTAATCAAGAGTAATTTTATTTTGGGTTATCTATGGAAATGATTAACCTATCATCGAGGATATGTGATTAGGTTAATTACTTTTCAATATGAGAATTTAAGAGCAACTGATGTTATTTGGAGATAAAAGTTAATTTGTACCTTGGAAGACTATGTGACTAAATCCTTCAAATATTTTGGTTTCAATCTTAGTTTGGTTTACTTTGAAGAATTTTATGGGAAAATTGTTTATTGAATGGTCTTCGTTGAACTTTGGTTTTTGTTGGACAAATTTTGGAGATTAAGAATAGATTTTCTTTTTTATAAAGGATTATCCATTTGTGGATTATCTGATCTTGTTCTAACAATTTTGGTTTTGGTTAAGGTCTAAAGACATGGGAAATATATAGTTCTCTTTTGTGGATTAGATGATTCTCTAGAAGTTGATTATAGTACTCTTAATGTGAATAAGTCTTCCTAAATACTCATCATTTGGAGAAAGTATGAGTTTTTGTAAGAAGTTTAGTAAAAGTTGAAAGTCAACATGACAAGTAAGTGTGTTTCCTTAAGATCAAAAATAAATTCCTCAATGAAAAGTAACTTAAAACAAAAATGTTGTCTATTAACTTTTCCTACTTGGGAATCGAATACCGTTTAACCAACCATAAGTTTGTGATTTTCTCATGGTTAACTTTCTCCTAGACATGTTTACTATCACTCTCCCTCAGAACATGACCCTTTGTTTTTTCTTCCATGTCCATGTTTTCCTACATGGAATCCTAGTATGGGTTAACTCAGGTGACCTTTGTAATTCTCTTTATTTATTTTAAAGTGATATTTTTACTGACTATTGTTTTGATGTGGGATTTTCAATGAAGTTTCCAAGCCCAATTTTAAAATTGCGAGGACGTAATTCCCAAAAGGGGGGAAGAATGTAATGCCCCAGGTAAATAAAGAATATGAAATTTTCACATTTATCCATATTTGTGAATAAAATATTAATTTAAAGGGGACGTTATGCTCGATGGCGTACCCAACACGCAACAACAAGTTTCTTGGGAATCTTATGTTGCACTCTAATAATAAAATAATATTATTTTAAATGGTAGTTAACGCCTAGCCGTTGTAATGGTGGGAATGAACAGAACTAACTAAAAAATGATTATATATGTTTGTCAAATATTTTTACTTTTTACAATAAATTTTAGAGGACTAAAAATGTGAATGAATCCAATTTTAAGCGTAAACATTCTAGTATTCTTTAAAGGGTCGATTAACCACCTTTTGATGGCAAACCTCTTTTAAATCCACTTTTTGACAATTTTATGTGTTATATTTGAGAAATTAAATTCTTCTTTAGAATTGGGACATCAAAAATTTACTTTGTGTAAATTTTTGGTATTTTTCTGATAAAGTTCATTTTTTTAATGAATAGTGAAAAATGTTGTATTTTAATTCAAAACCTCTTCTTAATATAATTTATTTATATGATTAGATTATCTTTTGAATTGGTTTTAAAGTGAAATTAGAATATATTTTTACCATTTAATCCAATAGTGGTCGTTGGAATTAATTTCACTTTGAAATCAGATTTAAACTAGTGTCAATCTTTTGATACATTTTGTTTCATAAAAACACGCTATTTGTTTTGACAGCGGGAATCAATTATTAAATTAATTATTGAAACTTATATGTTTTGAATTTTGTAAAATAGACATCATTTTTGAATTTGTAATATCAAATATATCTTAGGGTGAATTTTTTGTAATTTTCTGAAAAACTTCAATTTTTGATGAATAGTGAAACCACTAAGTGGTAATTATAAAAACTGATTTTCCGTTTAAATGAAATTTTGCCATCTTTGTGTTTTGAATTTCAAAAATCAGACATACATGGTTGTCATTAAGAATTAAAATGTGGTTCAATGGGATTAAAATAATTTTTTGGTGAATAGTAACTTATTATGTTTTTAATCGCGATTAGAGGTAATTAGTGTAGTTTAAGGTAAAAATAATGTTTTAATAATATGAGATGAGCTTGACACATGTCCTACCCTCATTGGATGTGTCATTTCTGACCAAGAAAACCCATGGGTCAACTTGGGGACCCCATGGAGCCACTTTGGTTGGGAAATGACATAAATAACTTTTTATTTAATGTTAAAGTAAAAATGACACAAACATGAGATGTTTTAATAAAACAATTTTTCCATGGAGTTATACAAGTCATATTTTTGACTATAAATATTCATTAGAAAGATAAAAATATTTTCTACATCATAGTATTTGTTTTATAATTTTTAGACATTATATAAATTAAGTTATTTATGAAATAATGATGATGCAGCGATGACCTCATTATTTAACGATTTAAATAAAATGAAAAGATAATGTAAAATATATGACCTAAACATGTCCAAAACCTATTGGAAGGGTGGATGTCAAACCCTTATCACCTTATCCTAGAAAAACATCATTTTGGGACCTTTAATATCTGAAAATCATTTGAAAATAAAGTAACCTTTTATCACTTTCCAAGAGTGCCCCTCCTCTCCCCTTATAAAAGGACCCAACCTCTACCTCTTTACCCATACCTCCAAAGCCTTTGGGTCGGCCAACCCCTGCCCATTTTGCCTCTCCACATCCCTATATTACTCTTAGAAGCCTCACTTTGGGCATAAGTCTTCCCAAGGAAGCCTTTGAGCTCAAACCAAAGGGAGTTACCTGATTTTAAGGTAATGTCTTCACTTGAGTCCTTTTGTTTTATTTTGCTTCTCCAACCACCTAAACTCTTTTTATTCATTTATTTTGTAACAACTCCAGTATCTTAAATATAATATGATGTTTTTATAATAATTATTCAATATACACTTACACACACCTTCATCTAATGGTTAAAGAACATACTGTTTCTGTGGATGGCGAATTTCTGCCTCACGAAACGATGATTGTTCAAACTCATATAACACCTTCAAAGGTGGCCATTAAGATGTCACTATGTTTATATATGATATATAATATATTTATATTTTACTTAAACTTATTTATTTTTCATTTATTCCATACCTTTATGGTTTCCATTATGGGTAAACACGATATCTTCATTTAAGGAAGTGTGGACTACCGCCCCCTCAAAGTGATTTGATTCGTTAATGCCATACGTGGTACGTATAAAGGATAGATTTAAAATTATTATATATGATGTTATACTGGAATTATAATATACCTTTATATCATTATAATTTTCTTTCAATTAAAGTATGAGATAGAAATGAAATTAGCGTTCATGCGTACGTACGGCTTACCGTCTCCATGAACGGTGCATTTCATTTCTTACCTCTAAATGATTATGTAATATTATAAATGCATGAATATAATGGATATATATGATATATATGATATCTAAATCATTAATAAAATTATGGATATAATGGATATTTTACCACATGAACAACTTGTAATTATAAAGAGTTTATTTTTGACTCAAGTACCAATGATCGTTAAATGACCGTTATTAACTTAAATAATAACATAGTGTTCATAACATGGTAATAAGTGATATAAAAGGAATAATGAACTTGAAAAAGGTTCTTAAGGAAGTATAAATTAACTCAAGTTTATTATTCAGGAGATTAAAGAACGGTCGAGTCAAGTCGGACCTGAGGTAAGGGATCCTACTCCTCTCTCTCTTTTTAAGTACACTCTTTTATGTCATTCCTTTTAAAGATCATATTTCTTGTTATTGGGATGTTATTTTATATTACTCTTACTGTAATTTTTATGTTCATATGATTAGAGACCCTATTCTCTCTCATCAATCCATTTTGGAAGTTTTGAGTGGTGCCGTTAGGCTGCCGAATTTTCGTATGAGATCCAACCTCTCTCTTTTTTTAAGTACTCTCCTTTATGTCACTTCTTTTAAGCTCCTCTTTGATATGTTGGGGGAAGTTCTTTTATATTCCTATTTCTTTACATTTTATGTTAATATGGTGAGATACCCTATTTGATCTCATCAATCCATTTTTGTAAATTTTAAGTGGCGTCGTTAGGCTGCCGAGTTTTCGTAAGGGATTTTTCATCTCACTTTTATTCCCGTGAGATTTATGCTACATTTGCCACAATTTCCATTGAGTGGTGTATGTACTGCCCATTATTTTACTCATTGTGTAATATACTTTCATTTATGAGTATTTACATCAATGTTGTATTGTCCTTCTTTCACGGGGTGCATGTCTCGAAAGATACCCATGTCGGTAAGGGAACATTTCACCCTCTTCTTTTTGTAAAAGACTTATTTTGTTATGTCTTTTAATACACATAATATTATGCTGGGATATGTTCTTCTATATCCTTATTGATTTAAATTTTATGTCCAAGTGATGAGATACCCCTTTTTATCTCTCATCAACTCATTTTCTGAATTTTGTAGTGACGCCGTTAGGCCGTCAAATTTTTGCAAGGGATCTTCTTAACCCAAATTTGATTCTTTGGGATAATCTTGTACTCCTTAAATATGTCATTCTATGAATATGTGTGAATAACCTCTGATTGTTTTACACTTAATATCCACTTATATTGGGTGTATTCATTTGTCACACATAATTATGTAATTGATTTATCCTTAAACCAAGGATACTGTCTTTGTAAGGGACTTCGTCTCAATCTCCTTTAATTGAGGCACATTTTTGTTTTATACACCACTTTCTTTAATACGGTGCATAAACCCCTTTGACTTTTACGTTTATTCAAAAGTAATCTTTTTATACGAAGTGTTTTACTAAACGACAAAAGGGAATGTCTTTGTCAGACGTAGGCGGCGACAACGACTTCTCCACCGCCGCGAGTATTATTTGGTCTTTGGCTTCCTCAACAAGCCGTAATGTTTTTTAAAATAAAATAAATACCATATAATTTTTTTGTATTTTGGTATTGAAAATGGTTTTGATAAAGGATTCTATTATGTCAATTTATTTAAATGATATATTGTGATTGAAATGTGGAAATTTTATCATTCCTTTATGTTGGTTTTATGTGTTATTATTTTATAATGGTACTTGGACATTTTACGGGTGGTTACGTGATAAACCATATGACGGGTGGTGCTGTGAATACGAGGACGGGTGGTTACGTTATAACCTCCAATGCATTGGGTATGGAAGTCGGCCGTATGTATATTCCATTAAGTATGTATGGAAGTTGTCTGAATGGCTATTCCATTAAGTGATATGTGTGGAAGTCAACCTTATGGTTATTCCACTTAAGTATGTTTATGTCCCAAGTTACCTTTATATGTTATGTGATCTTTATATGAGTTTTATGGTCATATTTTGGTTACAGAAGGGTAAGTAATGAACTTTTATTCAGTGAAGAGTTTTTACTACTTCTAAAAGGTGAAAAATATTACTTTGATAAAGTATACATGGTTTACTTGTTGTTTTGAAAAACTAACAGTTTTCATTCTTTGTGTATCCCTTACTGAGCTTTTTATGCTCATCCCAAGTTTTTGAAATGTTTTTCACAGGACTTAATGTGGAATAGGGTCAAGGATGGGATCAAGGGAAATTCATGCTACCTAAAACATGGAACTAGACATGTTTCTTTTTAAGAGTTTTTATTTTATGGAAACTTAGTAGAAGTTTCTACTTTGTAATCTTTTGAGATGTAATAGTTATGTCCTAATTTTCTAAAACTCTAAACCTGAAAAGATCGTCAATGTGAATTATTCATTTAATTCAATATTAAGTAAGGTTTAAGTCCGGGGCCTTATAATATAAACCCAATTATATTATTTATTAATGGTTTTTATTTCATTTGTTAAGCATAACTTCATTTAGAGATAATTCTCTTGAATCCGTAGAGTGCTCCCTCCCCAAGAATGCACTCAAAAATACAGGGAGATCCTCCAATAACACCACTCTCATGTATAGAGAGATAAAATAGAACCCTTACTTGAATAAATTCTTGAGGTCATCAAATATGAATGACACAAGTGTTAGGATCTACTGTGCTAGAACCTAGAGATTCCTACAATGACATTTTGATGTTTTTGGAGCAAGTGTGGATCACCATTGGAGGGAATATACTCTTGATTCCTACAACTAAATGACTATATGATATATAGACATCATATTCACCAATGAAGAAATAATTCGGTGATGTTTATTTCTTAATTATTTAAATTAATTTTAAATAATGTGTGATGATCCTATATTTTGGTTCCAGTGTTCAATCATCAATTAATGTTTTATTCAATTTCATTGGTCATGGTGTTGATCATCGATGTATATCTTATATTAATCATCAATTGTGAAAAAAACCCAAGTTAATAATGTACCATCTAGCACTTTTTATGCACTCAGAACCATCAAGTGGTATCAGTGGGGTGGCATAATTATTTATAATTATTTAAAGATCGTTGATTGATTTACGTATTTATCATTAGTTTTTAATTCAAATTTTATTATTATTTAACTTAAATCATGAGATATACTCTTCTTTATATTAATTCTCGCAAATATAATCAAATTAATTAATTTTATAAATGAAATACATATTAAGAAATTATCTGCAGGATCTGAGGATTCTTATCAGATAGCACAAGAGTACACATCGTGTAGCTCATTGCCACACATTTTGTACTTTCATTCAATACACCAATAATTGATTCAGAATTAATTCAAGCTATGCTAATTTATTACATGAGGTGTGTATTTAATACAATGTGTATTAACCGGGCTAGGATAGAAAATGATTAGATGGACTACGTGGTGTGTAACATATGTACATGACATGCAGTCCTTCAGTCAAAGATGGCCCTTGTATTTCCTTACATGATCTACATGACTGGTGACCGTGTAACCAGAATACCACACACCGTGTATCCCATATACACACCATGTACTCCATTATTTTCTATTCCATGGTTACACTCTAATCCCTTAGGAATATTTTGTAGATAGATGGTGAGAAATATACATGTCATGTAGTTGGGTAGTACACACCATTACCAAATTATGTATAATAAAAAAGTAATTTATTATACTAATTAAACCTTATTAACATGTGTTCTATGAGTCATTAATTTGACTATGTGCATGCCATGTGATGGGTTATATATATATATTAAATATATAATTAATTTCTACATAATGTTTGGAAATTTTATTAGAGAGAATTCAGTGTCTTTTATTTAGTTATTAACTAGTATCCACCCCCATGCAATTACACAGGATATAATAGTAGCCACCCCAATCTGTGGAAGTGCCAAAACCGAACAGAATTGAATAAATCATTTTTACCAACCCAATTATATGTCATTAAGTGATACTTTAAATCGCCCATGCTCACACTTTAGATATTTTTAGAGATTCCACCTTCCTTGGTCCAAGATAAAAAATAAACTATAGACGAAAAAACAGCCACTCAAAGCTAGAATCCAAAACCAAAAGCCTGAGATGATGTCTATATTGACTCCCTTGTCTGTCTCTTTCCAAAGAAGATTTTATCAAAGTCATCCCCACTAAATAATCCTCTTCCATATTTCCTACAAGGCACATGTATTTTACATAGTTAATTTTAAATGAATTTATTTTATTTAAAATTATGATGGATGATAATCTCAAGAAATTTCATGTGAGAATTAACATAAAATAATTTATTAATTAAAGAGATAATTAATTGATTCGAGCATGATTTTTATGAAATAAGAATGATTATAATTAAATGTTATTTTTATAAATGTGTAATTCATTGCATGTAATATGATGATCATGAGAATAGACCATACCTTTATGTGTGATTTATTTCCTTTTAATTCATTATTAAATTAAATAAATGGTCTACATTCCATCCCTCCTATCATTATGTAAGGGCCTACGATCCCATGATTTCTTTTATATAAACCCCTTAACCAATCCTTTGGTTCCCCTCACCTATGAGTGAGTAAAAGCATATGTAATGGATGGATCTACAAAGCTAGTGGAGGTGGTTCAAGTTTGGAGTTGAGGTGAAACAAATCCAAGAGAGGTACATAAGTGGATAGGTGGAAAGTTGCAACAAAGGTCATAAAATGGTTCAAGGTGTTTTTACCCTAGGAAAACAATTATTTTATCATCCTCTAGATAAACTAAACATTAGTAGAAGTTAATGATCATACTAATTTATTATTTTATTTCTGTCAAGTTGCATGTTTTTTCATTATGGATTTTTTTTCATGATCACATGAATTAATGAATTAAAAATCATGTAATATATAAGTAAAATAAATTGTATTATGCGTAAATTTTATCTAAGATGTGGTTAATTACTTAAGTAGATCTTCATAGTATTAAAAATAATGTAAAAAATATAAAATGGGAAACTTATGTATAAAGATAGAAATCCCCCAATTATATATATTAAGTTAATATAGCCTTCCACTAATTAAGTTAAAATTGAACCATCGTTAAAATTTATTAATCATCCAAATTTGAGGTGCTTTGAATTATTAGGGAATTTTAACTTGAAGTTTTGGGTTGACTTGACTTAGTTGACATAAATGGTTGATTTTCAAAGAATAAATTTGTGTTACTAAGAGTCAAAGTTTGAGGAAATCTAATTTCAGAATTTTAGGATTATGGATTCCACTCAACAGATCAAGGAACTTTTAGTTAATGCAGTTAGTGTTTTAATGCCTACTAAAAATCATTCAAATTTCTTGACCAGCCAAAGTTGGGGTGATGAGAAGGGTAATATGGATCCTTGCCACTATAATTTCTGCAAAATGAGATATTATGAAGCCAATGGAGAGGGATTTTGTGTTTCTACAAAATGATAGTAGATTAATAAATATAATATAATATTTATTATCTACTTTTATCAAATAAAGTAATAAAATTATGCTCGTCTTATTTATATAAAATATAATTAAAATGACTTCAAACATCTCACTACAATCTATACTAGAGAAGTATAACTTTCTCATAGGCACTACTTTCTAAGTGTGCCAAAGGTGCTTACACATTATCCTATGTCGTTAAAGGAAATTGTATGTGTTAGAAGAACCTAATCCGAAATCATCTTGTAAAGAGGCTAGTGGGGAATATTTTTCTCTCTATAAGAAATATTTGAATGATTCTAGATATGTTCGGTGTTTCATTTTATTATACATGACCAATGAGATTCTAAATAAATATGAAGAAATGGATGCATAGAGAATGATGTCTCACCTTTTGGATCTGTACCAAGATAAGTCAAGAAAATAGAGAAACAAGATCTCCAATGCTCTTTTTATAACCAAGATTGGAGAGTCGGCATCATGTAAGCCTTATGTAGTCGATCTTATTGGCTATATTTAATTCTTGTAAATACTGGGGATTAAATTCTATGATGAGTTGTACATTGATCTCATACTTTCTTCACTACCCAAGTATTTATATGGTTTTATTATTAATTATAACCTTAGAAATAATGAGAAGAGTATTTTGGAACATCTTACTTTGATTATCCAAGTTGACAAGTACATGGGATGTGATAAAGACACAGTCCTTATGGTGAATAAGAAAAGGAATAACAATGGAAAGGGGGAAAAGACTCATAACAAGTCAAAATCTCTTGAGCACCATCTTTACAAGGAGAAGAATATCTAGAGGTAAGAAAAGGAAAAGGAATAAATATGTTTTACTTGTGGAATGAAAGGCCACTAGAAGATTAACTACACCTATAAGTAAGGGGAAACTAAAGTTGTATTAGTTATCAAGTGTAATATTTCAATATCTATACATTTGGGATTGGAAATAGCTTTTGTTGCTCAAATATAAATCCAAATATAGGAACTAAGTAGATTCTAAAATATTGATAGAGGAGAGGTGGATTTGTGAGCTTCCAATAGTATAATGTTGGTTGATCTATCCATTAAAGACTACCACCTTTAATTTCCAATAAGAATGATATTGGTTTTATGAGATTGTTATTATGTACCGATTTTTACCAAGAACATAATTTTTGTATCCTTCGTAGATATAGATAGTTTTATTTTCAAATTTCAAAATAAAAGTTGTTTCTTTTATAAATACAACATATGTTATGGTATGAAACATTTAAATAATGGTATTTATCTATTAAATTATGAAAACCAAGTATTAGAAATTGATAAAAAATAATGTTTTCATGACTTATATAACACCCATATATGGAATCACCATCATGGTCATGTAAATGAGAAGCATTTGAAAAAGCTCTATCAAGATGGTTATTTAGACTCTTTTGAGCTAAAAACCACTTAAAAGATGTCATGATTTTTTATAAGGGAAAATGACCAAACCACCATTCTATTGATATGGTGAAATGTCCATAGAGTTTCTAGGATTAATACACACTAATTTGTGTGGACCATTTCTAATATAAGCTAGAGTTTAATATTATTATTTCATAACATTTACTAATGACATGAGTAGATATGGATATGTCTACTTGATGAGGTATAAGTTTGAGTCCTTTGAGAAATTCAAAGAATTCAAGAATGAAGTAGAGAATCAACTTGGAAAGAAGATAAAGAATCTTCTATTAGATCAAGGTTATGAATATCTTAACTGGGAGTTTATCAACTTTCTATGGGAGTTTGGGATTTTATCTTAACTCACTCCACCTTACACACCGCCATGGAATGGTGTTAGTAAAAGGAGGAACCATACATTGCTAGACATGGTAAGGTAGATGATGAGTCGTGGAGATATTCCATTATCCTTTTAGTGATATGCATTAAAAACTAAGGCATACACACTAAATTGAGTACCAATTAAAGTGTAAAACATAATTCTCTTTAAGTTATAAAGTGGAAAGAAACATGTTTTATCACATACACATGTATGGGGTTGTAAGGCATTTCTTAAGGCCTTATTAGGCAAAAAAATAGCACCTTGAGGCATAAAGTGTATCTTTATAGGGTATCATAAGGAAACAAAGGGATACTACCTATACAAACCATTAGATAATAAAGTGATTGTCTTTAGACAACCCATCTTTATTGAGAGGGAGCAAATCCTTAAAAGGGATAGTGGGAGCAATATTGAATTTAATTAAGTTTATGCTCAAGATACACAAGAGTTGGTATAGGAACAGATCCCACAGGTCCCCGTAGAAGAAGTAGTTCCTGAAACACAAGTACTACATAGGAGCACCAGAGAGGTAAGAGAACCAAATGGATATGGTTTTCTTATCATCAAAGATGATGACTCATTATTGGTTGATAATAATGAACCTCTATCCTATAAAGAGGCAGTATGTAGCCCCAAAACACCTAATATATATATACATATATATATATATTTGTGTAACATAAATGTGTGTTTATATATATTTATGTAAATTTTGTTGTATGTATATATATTTACAGATATTTATATATATTTATTATTTTATTATTTTATTATTTATTATCTATTATGTATTATTTATTTCATTATTAATTATTAATTATTTTTTATTTTTTATTTTTTATTTTTTATTTTTTATTTTTTATTTCTTATTTTTTATTTTTTATTTTTTATTTTTTATTGTTTTAATATTTATTTATTATGGATTTATCATTCATTGATTTATTTTTATTATTAAATTACTATTATATAACTATTTAAGATTTATTTAATTTTATTATTATTATTTTATTATTTATTTATTATTTATTTATATTTTATTAATTAAATATTTATTTATTATTTATTTATTTATTATTTATTATTTATTTATTTATTTGTTTATAATTTATTTATTTATTATTTATTTATTTATTTGTTTATTTATTTATTTATTTATTATTTATTATTTATTATCTATTTTTTATTTTTTATTTTTTATTTTTTATTTTTTATCTATTATTTATTAATTTTTCATTATTATTTTATTATTTTATTATTTATATATTATTTATTTGTTTATTATTTATTTATTATTTATTTATTATTTATTTATTATTTATTTATTATTTATTATTTATTTATTTATTATTTATTTATTTATTATCTAGTTGTTTTATATATAATAATTATTAATCTATGTTTAATTTATTATCATTTTATTATTAATTTACTATTATTTTATTATTATTTTATTATTAACATATTATTTATTATTTATTATTTACAAAAAATGTTGGGGGTAAGCCTCTTTATTAAAAACGATAAAAGGAGAAACCCCTTTTATTATTTTATTATTTTATTATTAATTTATAAATAATGTATTATTAATTACTTATATATTATATATTTATTATTTATTATTTATTATTTATTATTTAGTGTTTAGTGTTTAGTGTTTATTATTTATTATTATTTATTTTTATTTATTATTTATTATTCATTATTTATTATTTATTATTCATTATTTATTATTTATTATTTATTACTTACTATTTATTATTTATTATTTAGTACTTATTATTTACTATTTATTATTTACTCTTTATTATTTACACTTTATTATTTATTATTTATTATTTATTATTTATTATTTATTATTTATTATTTACCACCTATTACCATATTATATAATATATTATTTATTTATATTTTATTTATTTATTATTCATCTCTATTTTATTTATTAATTAATAAATATTAATAATTACTTATTACTTATCAATTATTAATTATTAATGTTTAATTATTAATGTTTAATTATTAGTGTTTAATTGTTAATTATTGATTATTAATTATTTAGTTTGTATCTATTTGTTATGTATTATTTTCTTCAATCAATATAAATATTATTATATTAAATTCTATTTATTCACCACATGAAGAGTCTACTAGGGTGGTGAAGTCTTTGGAGAATAAGCAAGAGGTAAGGGGTTTAAATCTTACCTAACACAGAATTTCTATATATGGCATATGCATACATGTGTATGTTCATGTGCATGTGCAAAGTAATAAATACAAAATAACAAAAATAAATTAATTACAAGAATTAAAAAATTAAAAAAGTAATAAAATAATAAATAAAAAAACAAATAAATAATAAATTAATTACAAGAATTATAGAATAATAAAATATTAAAATAAAAAAAATGTGAAAATTAAAAAAACTCATATTAATGAATTATTGGTGGTTTAAATTGCCGCTAAATGATTCCCTCAATTTTAAAAAATCGTTGCTAAATCGTTATGTAGTGATTTTGAAAACCCACCACTAAATGAATGTCGACACATGATTTAGTGGGGGTTTTCCAAGAATTATGAAATGAATCCATGTATTAGAACAAGTTTGGGTTCTGTTCAATCTACTAGTTGATGCAAATCCCATTGGGTGCAAATGGGTATTCAAGAAAAACTATACATGGAAGGTATAATAAGTACCTATAAAGAAAGAGTAATGGAAAAAGGGTTTAAACAGTGTTAAGGAATTGACTATGATGAAACCTTTCCTCTAAATTCCATGTTTAAATCCATCAGAAGTCTACTTGTTATAACTACTTACTATGACTATGACATTTAGAAGACGGACATTAAAATGACTTTCTTTAATGGGAAACTTTAGGAAGAAGTCTACATGAAACAATGTAATGCTTCAAGATTTTAAAAGAGAAACATCATATTCGATAGAGTATATGATGTGCAATACAAAGCATAGAAGATAATGTAACACCCTGATACTTTACGTTATATTTATTTTTAAATAACTTTAATCTCTTTGATAGCTTGCGATGCATGCAACACTTGGTTTAAATAAAATGTGATACTCTATTATAGTATTATTATTTAAACATGGCCATTATAACCTAACAGTTAAGTTAGCAGGTATGAATAGAAAAAAATAAATTATGAAAATTATATGGTTTACTCATGTATAAAATAAAATCAATTTTTATCAATTGATTAGAAATAAAATAAAAACTATTTGAAGAAAAATAAATATTTTCTGAAAAAACTATATTTTTCTAAAAGACGGTTTAGTCATTCTTTTCACACATAATTTAAAATAAATCTATAACACATTTAGAAAATTTATTTTAAAAAATAAAATTCATTTTTTAATTATACATTTCAAAATTATTTTTGGGTGAATTTTTAGTATTTTTCTACAGAGATTAATTTTTTTATGAATAGTGAAAAATACTGATTTTATTGAAAACTACATTTATGTTTAAAGAATTTATATAGATAATTTTTTTAAATGGTTTTAAAAGTAAAATTTGTTTAGTTATATCAAAAATTAACTAATTTAGTTCATTGAGATCAATTTTATATTGAATTCTAATATAAAAGATTTTTAAACATTTGAAATTTTTTCTTTGGAAAACATTTTTTTCAATGCATATGAGGGTTAAATTTTAAATTGAATTATGTCACTATGTGAATTGAATTAGGGAAAATAGATTCCATATTTAGAATTAGAATAATTTATTTTATCTAAAATTGTCAACTCAAAATAAAAATAGTGAAAATTATTTACCATAGTTAAGGTAAAATGGGTTTATCAAGGGTTAAACTAAGAAGATAATTGTTAAAATGACCCAAAATTTGTCTAATTCCTATTAGATAGTCATATTTAAAAATTATCTCTTTCGGGGTGTCTGAATCTAAACATTTATTTTAGGCTCACCAACAATTATCTCGTGCTCATTATGGATGTTTTCATCCCACAATAGTGTGTGGTTTTTCTGATTATTAGCATCAATAATGAGTAGAACTCATGTGTGTTCATGGGAACATCATCAAGTAAATTATCAGCAAATTCATATCGATAGGTGCAATATGAAAATGACTTGCATGATACATAGGGAAGTATCCTTTGTTATAAGGACATTACGCTGATATATAACTTCTTGACATGGAGGATAATGAATCATGATCTTCCTATGTATAAGGGAATTAAATGGGAGGGATTCAATCTTGCTTTGTGATTCCTTTATTGCTCGAACCTAAAAGAAGAAACCACTGGCCATCTCTTATTTTAAGGCAATTGGGAAGCATTTATCTAGAGCGTGATGGGTGACTTCACAGGGACTTATTCTCACATCCTTAATAGTGTTTATTTTTTTCAAATATGGTTTAATAGGGATGAAAGTATTAATATGTAAAGGAAGTCAAGAGTTATTCTCATGGTTGTTGGCTGCTAGTGCATTTGGGAAGCCAGGAACAAATCTCAGCATGAAGAAGTGGGAAGTTCAAATCATCTCTTTCTTGTTAGAAATAAATGTATTGTGGAAGATCTGGTCCCCTTCCTCAAAATCTGGGATAATTACCCATCTCTTCGGTGTATCTTGAAGTCACATGGGTCTCCCCCTCCAAGGAAGCACAAGTCTCTTTAGGGACATTAGATCTGATGGACTCCCCCTCAAATGGATTAAAAATCAATATTGATGGATCCTATAATATAGGCATTATGCGGACTGGTGGTGTTGTACGTAACACATGTGGATCTGCGGTTTCAACCTTCAGTGCATTGTATATCCAGGGAGACTCTCTCATAGCTAATTCTAGTTCTTTGCACAATGGTCTTGAACTGTTCTATAAGAGAAACATTGATCTGGATTCCATTAGGACTGATTCAATAGTTATTATCTACTCACTCCAAGATCATATTTTTGTTCCTTGGTCTATCATTTACCATATTCAGTGGTGTAAAGTCCTTATCCAAGATTAAACTACTTTACATCATATTTAGTGATAAGGTAATCAAGTGTCATACTACTTAGCTTCAAGGGTTAATACTGATGGTATGATTATTTTTTCTAGCTTTGGTTCCCTCCAAATTATATTCCTGAATATTATCAAAGGTGAAACTCTTGGATTACATCATTTTATGCCACCATTGTCACAAACCAGCCCGGGTCGACCCTGAACCGGTCACCCGATCCGGTCTGCGGCATGGCCCGAGGGGCATTCCCGATCCCCACGGGCTGGCAACAAGTGTCGGGCATTGAAACTTTAATCGTTGGGAACGATTTCAGCCCAAACTAAAAACAGGATCGAAAGAATGAGTATAAACTAAGCAAACAAACAGACACTAAAGACATAAACAAACCTACACCACAACATACCTCCACGTGACCTCGCGGTCACCACCCAACTACAACCAATGTCGCTCCCGCACTGAGCGACTCAAGCCAGGAAAACCTGAACACAAGGAACCTGCAACTGAAAGGGTAAAAGATAGGCGTGAGCACAAAAGTACTCAGTAGGTGAGCCCCACAACAAATCCAAATGCACTGCCAGTAAATAAAGTATCTACATAATCCAGGTTTGAACTTTAATGTATAAAAGTAAGTTTTTATAATGCTTTACTTGAAAATCAAACACGAGACATTTCCCTTATTCCCTTTTGAAAGTTAATTCCCTTTTCATTAATTTTGAACTCATTCTGAAAAGCAAAGTGTTACATTTTCAAATCTTACCCAAAAAGAATGTAGCATTTTCATTCGAAAATCCACTTTCCCCAAGGTCTAACAGTATAGGCTGTGAAAAATGACTGAAAGTAAACAAGCAGGGGAACAAGTGCAAGTAAAGGTAAATAGGCAAGGAAAATCAAATGCAAGTAAAAATAAAACCCAGAAGTTATCAGCAATAACCATGGCCACACACACACACTCACACACTCACACACACACATACATACTCACACATGCACACACTCACACCCAAGTGGTCCCCCGTATGCCGACGGAAGGCACAACGCCAGAGATGGTAGAGCACTATGGGTAAATCCCCTAAGGTTCATCTAGCTCGCGTGGGACCCTAGAACCTCGTGTCTCGGTGAAACGTGGCTTAGAAGGCCACGACCCTCAGAAAACGTGGCTTAGAAGGCCATGACCCTCAGAACACATGGCTTAGAAGGCCACGACCCTCAGATATCATATGTTTAGTTAGTGTTGCAATCGTCAATCCAGCTAAGTGAAACAGGGACGACACCCATCCGGCTCACTAGCGCACTAGTTCTAGTCCGCCCACCTAGATACCCAGGGTTTCCCGTGTGCTCAAACAAGCTTCACATTCACATAGTATATTTCTTCCTCATATCGCAGGCCAAACCAGATATTGCACACAAAAGTCACCATTTCCACACCCAAACAAGATTTCAAAACTCACGCACGCCAAAAATACCTTTCTAGAAATATAAATGTCATTACCCAATCATTTCGCAAAAACCCCTTTCTTTGAAACACTCAAACAAGAACATAACCAACTTTCACAACCTAGAAAACATTATTTTTAATAACACAACAAGGGAAAACATCTTTCGTCAACCAAGAACCACACGTAAAGTTTCCAAAAACAATTTTAATGGGTCACACGACGTTTTCACTAATCAAGGTTACAAGAAAACACCATTTTCCATAAACAGTACATTTACTAATTTACACATGCCAAAAACATTTCAAAACCCAATTCAACATGTCTTTCGTTACTCAGGAAGAACCATTTAGCGACATTACTATGAAATCCCACAATTGAAACCAAGAAAACACTTTTAATGAAATGCTAGAATTAAACAGTTTGCCTTATCAGCAAATCACCACACTATAAAAACTACTTAATATTATTTTTCTTAAATTTACTGAAATTCAATAAAAGGACAAGGAATAAATAAATTCTTAATTTAGAGGCAAGTGCATAGGGAGACCTACCTCAAATTGGAACGACGAATGACACGGCCCAAGACTCCCGTTGCGAAAATGGCGCATCGAATTGCGCCGTCAAACAGATCCTAAAACAGTAGACCGAAAAACGGGTTTAACGATCAGTAATAATAATAATAAAAATAATATGATAATAATTAAAATAATAATAAATATATTAGTAATAATAATAATAATAATAATAATATTAATAATATGTTAGTAATCATAACAATAATAATAATAATATGAAATGTTAATATCAATAATAATAACAATAATAATAATAATAATAATATAATAATAATAATAATAATAAAGTAATAATAACATAATAATAATAATAATACAATAATATTAACATAATAATAACAATAAAACAATAATAATAATAATATAATAATAATAACATAATTATAATGTTATTAATATGATAAAAATAATTAATCGTTATAGAATTAAAATTAACAAACAAACAAAAATGAAAAAAAAAGGAAAAGAAATAAGCTTACGGCCTGGGGGGGTTCGCGCGGGAGGCGGCGGAGCAGGGAGGCCGGGACGGCGACGCGGCAGGGAGCGGAGCGGCGGTCGGGCGCGGGCTGAAGGAGGGAGGCCAGGGCAGGAGGGTGTGTGCCGGTGCTAGGAAGGAGGGGCGCGGCGGTTCGACGCTGGGGGGAGCGGGAGTCGGTGCCGGAGAGGGTGTGGCGCGGGTCGGTCGAACCAGGAGGAGGCCGACGCTCGGCTGGTGGAGGAGGCCGGCGCGGCGAGCTCGGGACGGCGAGCAGGGAGAGGAGCGGCTGGGGCGTCGGCTGGGTCGGCAGGCCGGGACAGGGGGGGGACCAGGCGGCGGTGTGGCCGGGGCGGAGATGGGGCGGAGCGGGAGCGGGGGAGATGCAGGAGGCGAGGCCGAGGGTTGCAGTGGGGTGAGGGAGGACGCCGGACAGGGAGGTGCGTCGGTGACGGAGGCTGGAGGTGCGAAGCAAGGCCGGGACGGCTGCGGTGAGGGGAGTCCGGCTCGAGGGAAGCGGGGAGAGTTGCGGAGCAGCGGGGGAGCCGGAGATGCGACGGCCGAAGCCGAACGGGGAGCGCATGCAAGGGGGGGGGGCGCCGGCGATCGGGGGGTGCGTGGAAGGAAAAGGAGGTCAGGGAGCAGCTGGATCGCCGTGGGCGGGCAAGCAGCCGGTCTGGCCGGAGGAGGAAGAGGTGGTTCAGGCGCGGGGAAGGAAAACGGGGAAGAGAAGCAGGGGCCGGCCGCGCGCGGGAGCAGAGGAGGGCGACGGGCTCGGGACTGAGCGCCGAAGGGAGGGGAGGTGAGTCCAGGGGCTGCGGCGCAAAAGAGAGAGGGGGAAAACGGGGTGGCGGCTGGGTAGAATAGGGTTAGACTAGGGTAGAAAAATATATATATATATATTTATATATATATAAATATAATTGATAATAATAATAATAAAAGGATAAATAAAATAATGAAAACTAATCTTAATAAAAATAAAAATTTATAACAATAATATTAGTAAAACCTTATAATAATAATAATAATAAAATGTTATAATAATATTAAAAGTCTATATTAATAATAATGATAACAATAATAATAATAACAAAGGACTAAATAAAAGAATAAAACTAGTCTTAATAATAATAAAATTTATAATAATCATATTAATAAAACTTTATAATAATAATAATGATAAAACTTGTAATGTTAATAATAAAACTCATAAGAATAATTATTTTTAATCAAAAGATTTAAAATATTAAAAACATTTGAAAATAAAAGCGCGCGCGCGTGCGTGCGCGTGCACACCCGCGTATATATATAAACATATATACGTATATTTAAACATATACAACATATATATAACTATACACATATAACATGTACACTTTTATATAACTGCATCTAAACATATATATACATATACACATTTATATATATATGTATATAGGTACACATATATAAACATTTATAAAAATACTACAATAATGATAACACAATTTAAATGGTAATAATAATAAAATATCAACATAATAATTATAATATTTAAAACACCGGGCGAACACACTGTCACCTGGGCTGAACGTACGGTCACCGCTAACGATGCGGTGACCGCGCATCGGCGCAACACCGCCAACGCAATTAATCTCCGGAAAATTTAAATCGGGACCAAGAAAGGAGAACAATTACGGACATCCGCGGTCGGGGTGTGACAATTCTCCCAACCACAGACACTTTCTGCCCCCAGAAATTCACCAGGCCAAAAGTCGGTCAAGATTTAAGTCCATGCCCCAACGGAACTAAAGGAAACAGAGAGAACTCAGAATCTCAGGGAAGACCTTACTCTGCACAGGTCGCACCCGACCGATTCAAGAGAAAACTGGGGTCCGAGATTGAGGGGAGAACACGAAGGGGTTCTCCCCACCACAAGAACTTAACTAGTGCAGAAAAGAAGACCATTTAAAGAGACAACCCTAGAAAGGGGGGGGGGGGGGTCAACGCGGGAACTCCCAACCGATTCAAACCAACTCTCATAGCACGATTAAAACAACACCTCCGTCGAGACTTTGAACCCACGACTAGAGTCAACAACCTTCAACACCAGGGAAAACCCATAGAAAACATTTAACCAATATCAAATTGGAGACATGATCCACTGAAGTCCACGAAACATAACCACATTTTAAACATAACTAAAACGAGGTCAACCCACACGAGAGTCAAACACACTTTTAAGAAGGACACACGATTTAGAATATCACCTCCACACGACAAGTCTGCTTAGATTATCATAGAACCAGTCCATCATCACTTTATAGAAAAACTACGCATTTACAACGCTGTTGAAACTTCAGTAGCAGGAAAACAAGTATGGAAGAGGTTTCTAATTGCTTCACCGTCAACATGGAAGACAGAACTTGGACCAAGGCTTCACAACCCTGGGAACTCCTGACTGTGCGCGAGCTTCACCCCGAGACTTGTGGCTGGGGCTCTGATGGCTGAAGCATCTTCTGCCTCACAGTCAGGTACTGACATTCTCCCATCGCAGCTTCCTCTTCAAGAAACGCTTCTTGCAAAACTTCTCCAGATGACCCAGACAACCACAGCGATGACACGTCTTCGGAGGGTTGTGACAAGACGACTTTAAATGCCCGAAACGACCACACTGAAAGCATACCATCGAACGATCTGATGAACTGGAAGCTGGGACCAAAGGGGATAACTCATTGGGGAAAGGTATCTCTGGCGCCTTTTCCTCACCAGAGGGGGGACTCTTACGAACAACAACAGGGGACGCTGGAGTATTAACCACCCGCACACCAGAAACTAACTCAGCCAAGAAAGTTTCCTCTACCAGCTTCTCGAAACAATGGTCTTTATAAGGGTGGACTCGCTCCTTGATCTCTGGACGAAGACCCCCAGTGAAAAGAGAGGTCTTCATGAGCTCATGCAACGCTACATCTGGAGAAAAGGAAATCAGTTCCTTGAAATGGTCAACATATGTCTTCACCGTCCGTTGACCTTGTTGAATATGCACAAGCTCCCTCTTTTCTCCAGCTTCACTTCCTCAGGTACAAACCATTGGATGAAAACGGTTCTGAAGACATCCCACGTCATTTCACCTTGCATTGATGATGGGGTAACCCTCTTCCATTGGTCCAGAGCTGGACCCTCAAACAACTCCATAATTGCACAAACCTTAACATTATCAGGAGTTCCCAACATTCTAAAGACACGATCCACTTCCTCGAGCCATTTCACTGCCTCTAACGGACCCTGATCACCACGGAGAATAGGCAAAGTCTGAGGAGGACTAAAAACTGGGCATGACATATCCGAATCCTTAGAGACCTTTCTGGGCGGCATTTCCTGAGCGATATATAAAACTCAAAGCCAAAACCAACATCAAATCGAAGCAACATCAATAAAAGCGTCTTCATCAAAAACAGTCAGCACATGGACCAAACAGATACAACACAACCCAAAACAAAATCTCCTCTTTAAAATTCCCTTTTCATTTTTGATTTCAAAACCACCTTTTTTTCAAGATCACTTTCCAAAAACCAATCCACTTTCAAACCAAAACTTTCCAAAACTGTTTCCCATTTAAAACCAATTTAGAAAACAAAGTCAAGCCTTTAACTTCAAATACACACCCGGGTAATCTCATGAACTGTTGCACATGTCTTCATCCACATTCCATTCATACGTGCATCAACACACACTTTCCATGCATTCTCACACATGTTCAAACGTTCATAAAGAGGAATCGAGGTTTCAACCCAAATCATTCTTGTCCAATTCCAAGCAAACAACAGATTTTCAAATCAAGAGATTTCAGTTTCAAAACCCATTTTATACATTTAAAGTCCTTTAAAAGAAACCAGTCAAATTTTCCAAAACCCTTTTTCATTTCCAACTACGCACTCACACAGACCAAAACAGAAACAACATCCAAATTTGAATCAATTACTGAAATGAGGGACTAGTAGTCACACTCAACCTGGCGACATGGTAGTGGGCCATGTTCCAAGTCAGCGTCGACCACTAGGAGGAATTCAAACCACGTACTCGGACTCCACCTGGGTCACTACTCCATGTGAAATCACGATGTAATGTCGGCTTGCCTCCATTGTCATCTCTCAATCCAAGATAAACCAGAAAAGACAAGGACACAATTCCCGAACTACCCCTGGTAACTCGAGGGTCAGTGCGAGCAAGAGTTCGCGACGCTCTTCCCGTACATACCCCTCGAGTTCCGACAGTCCTAATCTCCTTCTACCGGACAACCCAAATAACAAGAACCACCTCTGATACCATTTTGTCACGAACCAGCCCGGGTCGACCCTGAACCGGTCACCCGAGCCGGTCCGCGGCATGGCCCGAGGGGCGTTCCCGATCCCCACGGGCTGGCAACAAGTGCCGGGCATTGAAACTTTAATCGTTGGGAACGATTTCAGCCCAAACTAAAAACAGGATCGAAAGAATGATTATAAACTAAGCAAACAAACAGACACTAAAGACATAAACAAACCTACACCACGACATACCTCCACGTGACCTCGCGGTCACCACCCAACTACAACCAACGTCGCTCCCGCACTGAGCGACTCAAGCCAGGAAAACCTGAACACAAGGAACCTGCAACTGAAAGGGTAAAAGATAGGTGTGAGCACAAAAGTACTCAGTTGGTGAGCCCCACAACAAATCCCAATGCACTGCCAGTAAATAAAGAATCTACATAATCCAGGTTTGAACTTTAATGTATAAAAGTAAGTTTTTATAATGCTTTACTTGAAAATCAAACACGAGACATTTCCCTTATTCCCTTTTGAAAGTTAATTCCCTTTTCATTAATTTTGAACTCATTCTGAAAAGCAAAGTGTTACATTTTCAAATCTTACCCAAAAAGAATGTAGCATTTTCATTCGAAAATCCACTTTCCCCAAGGTCTAACAGTATAGGCTGTGAAAAATGACTGAAAGTAAACAAGCAGGGGAACAAGTGCAAGTAAAGGTAAACAGGCAAGGAAAATCAAATGCAAGTAAAAATAAAACCCAGAAGTTATCAGCAATAACCATGGCCACACACACACACTCACACACTCACACACACACACACATACTCACACACGCACACACTCACACCCAAGTGGTCCCCCGTATGCCGACGTAAGGCACCACGCCAGAGATGGTAGAGCACTATGGGTAAATCCCCTAAGGTTCATCTAGCTCGCGTGGGACCCTAGAACCTCGTGTCTCGGTGAAACGTGGCTTAGAAGGCCACGACCCTCAGAAAACGTGGCTTAGAAGGCCACGACCCTCAGAACACGTGGCTTAGAAGGCCACGACCCTCAGATATCATATGTTTAGTTAGTGTTGCAATCGTCAATCCAGCTAAGTGAAACAGGGACGACACCCATCCGGCTCACTAGCGCACTAGTTCTAGTCCGCCCACCTAGATACCCAGGGTTTCCCGTGTGCTCAAACAAGCTTCACATTCACATAGTATATTTCTTCCTCATATCGCAGGCCAAACCAGATATTGCACACAAAAGTCACCATTTCCACACCCAAACAAGATTTCAAAACTCACGCACGCCAAAAATACCTTTCTAGAAATATAAATGTCATTACCCAATCATTTCGCAAAAACCCCTTTCTTTGAAACACTCAAACAAGAACATAACCAACTTTCACAACCTAGAAAACATTATTTTTAATAACACAACAAGGGAAAACATCTTTCGTCAACCAAGAACCACACGTAAAGTTTCCAAAAACAATTTTAAAGGGTCACACGACGTTTTCACTAATCAAGGTTACAAGAAAACACTATTTTCCATAAACAGTACATTTACTAATTTACACATGACAAAAACATTTCAAAACCCAATTCAACATGTCTTTTGTTACTCAGGAAGAACCATTTAGCGACATTACTATGAAATCCCACAATTGAAACCAAGAAAACACTTTTAATGAAATGCTAGAATTAAACAGTTTGCCTTATCAGCAAATCACCACACTATAAAAACTACTTAATATTATTTTTCTTAAATTTACTGAAATTCAATAAAAGGACAAGGAATAAATAAATTCTTAATTTAGAGGCAAGTGCATAGGGAGACCTACCTCGAATTGGAACGACGAATGACACGGCCCAAGACTCCCGTTGCGAAAATGGCGCATCGAATTGCGCCGTCAAACAGATCCTAAAACAGTAGACCGAAAAACGGGTTTAACGATCAGTAATAATAATAATAAAAATAATATGATAATAATTAAAATAATAATAAATATATTAGTAATAATAATAATAATAATAATAATAATAATATTAATAATATGTTAGTAATCATAACAATAATAATAATAATATGAAATGTTAATATCAATAATAATAACAATAAAAATAATAATAATAATATAATAATAATAATAAAGTAATATTAACATAATAATAATAATAATACAATAATATTAACATAATAATAACAATAAAACAATAATAATAATAATATAATAATAATAACATAATTATAATGTTATTAATATGATAAAAATATTTAATCGTTATAGAATTAAAATTAACAAACAAACAAAAATGAAAAAAAAAGAAAAGAAATAAGCTTACGGCCTGGGGGGGTTCGCGCGGGAGGCGGCGGAGCAGGGAGGCCGGGACGGCGACGCGCCAGGGAGCGGAGCGGCGGTCGGGCGCGGGCTGAAGGAGGGAGGCCAGGGCAGGAGGGTGTGTGTCGGTGCTAGGAAGGAGGGGAGCGGCGGTTCGACGCTGGGGGGAGTGGGAGTCGGCGCCGGAGAGGGTGTGGCGTGGGTCGGTCGAACCAGGAGGAGGCCGGCGCTCGGCTGGTGGAGGAGGTCGGCGCGGCGAGCTCGGGACGGCGAGCAGGGAGAGGAGCGGCTGGGGCGTCGGCTGGGTCGGCAGGCCGGGACAGGGGGGGACCAGGCGGCGGTGTGGTCGGGGCGGAGATGGGGCGGAGCGGGAGCAGGGGAGATGCAGGAGGCGAGGCCGAGGGTTGTAGTGGGGTGAGGGAGGACGCCGGACAGGGAGGTGCGCCGGCGACGGAGGCCGGAGGTGCGGAGCAAGGCCGGGACGGCTGCGGTGAGGGGAGGCCGGCTCGAGGGAAGCGGGGGAGAGTTGCGGAGCAGCGGGGGAGCCGGAGATGCGACGGCCGAAGCCGAACGGGGAGCGCATGCAAGGGGGGGCGCCGGCGATCGGGGGGTGCGCGGAAGGAAAAGGAGGTCGGGGAGCAGCTGGATCGCCGTGGGCGGGCAGGCAGCCGGTCTGGCCGGAGGAGGAAGAGGTGGTGCAGGCGCGGGGAAGGAAAACGGGGAAGAGAAGCAGGGGCCGGCCGCGCGCGGGAGCAGAGGAGGGCGACGGGCTCGGGACTGAGCGCCGAAGGGAGGGGAGGCGAGTCCAGGGGCTGCGGCGCAAAAGAGAGAGGGGGAAAACGGGGTGGCGGCTGGGTAGAATAGGGTTAGACTAGGGTAGAAAAATATATATATATATATATATATATATATATATATATATTTGATAGTAATAATAATAAAAGGATAAATAAAATAATGAAAACTAATCTTAATAAAAATAAAAATTTATAACAATAATATTAGTAAAACCTTATAATAATAATAATAATAAAATGTTATAATAATATTAAAACTCTATATTAATAATAATGATAACAATAATAATAATAAGAAAGGACTAAATAAAAGAATAAACCTAGTCTTAATAATAATAAAATTTATAATAATCATATTAATAAAACTTTATAATAATAATAATGATAAAACTTGTAATGTTAATAATAAAACTTATAAGAATAATTATTTTTAATCAAAAGATTTAAAATATTAAAAACATTTGAAAATAAAAGCGCGCGCGCGTGCGTGCGCGTGCACACCCGCGTATATATATAAACATATATACGTATATTTAAACATATACAACATATATATAACTATACACATATAACATGTACACTTTTATATAACTGCATCTAAACATATATATACATATACACATATATATATATATATGTATATAGGTACACATATATAAACATTTATAAAAATACTACAATAATGATAACACAATTTAAATGGTAATAATAATAAAATATCAACATAATAATTATAATATTTAAAACACCGGGCGAACACACTGTCACCTGGGCTGAACGTACGGTCACCGCTAACGATGCGGTGACCGCGCATCGGCGCGACACCGCCAACGCAATTAATCTCCGGAAAATTTAAATCGGGACCAAGAAAGGAGAACAATTACGGACATCCGCGGTCGGGGTGTGACAACCATGATCTTGTATACTCTCTTATTATCACATTAATAAAATAAAATATATATTTTTCATGAGAAAAATGTGGGAATCACTTTTAATTTTCAAAAATTCCAAGCGTGTCATCTTCCCCACTTATAGAAGGTCACCCCTCTCCCCCCATCTTCACACTTCAAAAAACATCTAGTCCAACCAATCCCTACCCAAAACTATTCCTTAAATTTCTCCTCATATCATATATACTGTAATTTGATTATAAGACCCTCCTAATAAGGCTTTATATATAAACCTAAAGAGGCTATTTGAAGAAGAGATAAAATTATTAAACTTTTTTTTCTTCTTCCACCACTATAAAATATTCTCAAACCATGCTAATATAATAAAACAAGTATATCATATATACTTATATTTTATTATGTTTATGGTATAACCTATATCCACCTCTACTTCCATCAAATGCGAAATGAAATTGTCGATCGTGTGTACGGTGGACTACTGCCTCACGAACCGATGTAATTTATTTTCCATAACCACCTTTAAAGGAATGATATAATGATGGATTTAATATATTTATATGATATTTATGACATTATGATACTTATATTATTATTATATCACATATTCCTTCTTACTTTCCATTCTGTGGGGGATACGATAAATTTTCTCTTGTGTACAGTGGACTACGGCCTCACAAGGTGATGGGATTCATTTTTCACATACGCTTTACATGGAAGGTAGTAAGGATAAATTTAGTGAATATATGTGATATTTATGACCTAACCATAATTATATAAATATAATATCACATATTACTTCTTACCTTCCAATCCATTGGAAAACAATAACATCGCTCGTGCGTATTGTGGACTATCGTCTTCACATAGTGATATGAAATGTTTTTCATTTTATTTTTACATGAATTGTAATAAGGATGTATTTGATTAATATAAATGATATATATAACATAATAATTATTCTATAAATGTTAATTAACAATCATTTTATTTTCATTCCATCCATCGATAAAATGGAAACAACATTCATACGTATGTATGGCCTCCCGTCACCATGAATGGTGTAATATATTTTATATATTTAACTTTTATGGATTACTATAAATAAATATATAATGAATATATATTATATTTATATCATTTTTTACATTCTATAGATTATTTAACCAAGATCAAATTAAAATTATCTAAAATACCAAATCAAAACATACATGAAAAACAAAGTTGTTATTATCCAAAATGTGAAAGATTCCCTAATCTTCTATTATCAATTGCAGAGTTTAAAAAAGATTTGGTTCTTCTCAATTGGACCCTGATTTCTTGATTCTCATAGAAAAGGCCTTCGATGGACACCTTTTATATATTTATTTTTAGTTTGTGGGATTTATAGGATAGGGCTACTCTTGGTTTTCTCGATAATAGGAACTTCATGATCTGTTTCATGTTGGAGTAAGACTTGTTTAGAGCTTGGTCTATCACACCTCGTAGGTGAAATGGGTCCTGCTTCTACCTCCATAGATGGACATATGACTTTCATATGAAGTGGGAATCTCATTCGATGGCGATTTGGATGAGTTTCCCTAAACTTCCCCTTCCATTTCATAATCCTTTGATTATTAGGATGCTTGGGAACCTCATAGGTAGATTCTTGTGCTTTTATAGTTGAAGCAATGTTGTGTGTCTTCCTGTTAATCCCTGAGTTAGTGTCAAAGTAGATGTTTCAAGAAATACTTCACATTTTATTTGGATTACAATAGGAGAGGAATTCTGTTGTAGGCAGTAGGTGGTGTTTTAATCTTGGTTGGACTTTTGTTCTATTTTCAAGCGGTTAGGCCATTTGTCGGTTCCCTGTAGACATGGGTCTAGATAGCATGGTTTGAAGAAGGGTGTGGCATAGGTGGCATCAAGGTTTCTGGGACCAGTTGTGCATACGGGCCCTTTGGTCAGGGAAAAGTAGGGGTAAATATTGAGGCAGATGTGATTCATGGTGAATCATGGGCTAGGATGAGTTCTTCCCAGAAGATGGATGTGGATTTGGGAAATAATTGTAAGGGCTATGATAGTGGATATGTGTCTAGTTTGGATGCATACCTGAAGTAACCTACTCAATGAGGTGTTATATCTAAGAGAGGTAGTCAATCAGAGGTCATCCTTTTGGATTCATAAGAGTGTAGGGGGTTGGAAGGATCTAGGTTGATTGTTAATACCACTACTATCCTACCAATTAAGGAAAACCTCTCAAAGAAAGAGGCTTAGTTATCACTCCTTAAACTGAAAAATGCTGACATTTTTCATAAATTGAAGCCTGACCTTGGATAAAGGTATGTAAATAAGTCTATGAGACCAAGGAGTGAAACTTTATCGGAAACTAATGAGGTTTCAATGGGAGTGGTAATTTAAAAGGAATATATTGAGAAGAGGTAGAATGTGGGTGACAAAAATGAAAGGGCATTTGAATATAGTGTGGGTTGGTAGAAGGAAACAAGTTGGGTGATACCGGAAAGAACCAGTAAAAATTTTAGAGTTTTTAATCATTTTTATTGTATTGAGGTTGATGACCTAAGACAGGATCTAGAGGGGGGAATGTCTTAGAATTCTAATATTATTGAGTTCTCTTTAGATATTTTAGTTACATAGTAGCTTTCTTTAGACCACCTTACTGACTTCCAGGCAGTTGAGGTGAATGAGGTTTATGATGAACATGTTGATGGTGAGGCCATGCTTATGGGGTGAGGGTTCTTGCATCCAGATTCAGAACCATGGGATGTTGGCCTCAACTCTAGTGTTCAACATGATAATTATCATAAAGGGATTGATGATCTGATTCATGAGTTGGAAGGAGATATGGTCAGGCCCTCCATGGATGGGTGGAAGGGAATTCGTAAAGCGAGGAAGGATTACTCATTTTTTCTTCTTCCTATAGAGACACGATCAGTGAATAATTTTATAGACAATAATATGGACAAATAGTGTAATTTGATTGTTACACTTTAGCAATCCTTGGAATTTCTCATGAGCTCGGAAGAATAAGTGGTTGAACAAGTTTTGTATCTCAATACTACTAAATAAAAATCCACTAAAATGATAGGGAAATCATTGAGGGTGACTCTTAATGAGGATAAATATTCCAAGATTGAAAAGAAAGACCTAACTTTAGTGGGGGCCTTTAATAATGGGAATATAAGGCTTGAGAAGTATATCCATTCCTGGGATAAGTTGACACTCCGGTTCAAAGATCTTCTAATGGATGAACCAGACACTCAGATAAACAAAATCTCTTAGAAATTATTTAGGGATATTAATTATAGTTGGATTAAATTGTCCTTTAATGACTCTATTATTTCCTTTTGTGTTTGAACTTGTGATTTCTCACTTTTTTCCTTAAAGTTGTTTGAAAAATAAAATTTTAATTTTCAATCATTCATCTCACTTTTACTTCCATGACACATTTTCTATATTTACCACTTAGTTATTTTGTGTGGTGTATATATTTTCCATTTTATATTTTATATCATTAATATTTTTATCTTAAGGGTATTTAAAGTTTTATTACAATTTATTCCTTTCATGGGGCTTAGGATTCAAAATTTACCAAAGTGATAAGGGTTTATTTTACAATCTCATTATTTATTGAGATTTTTTATGATTAAACTTCTGATGATGAAATATTAGGATCTTTTACTCAATAAACTCATGAATTTTCTTATACTATTTTTATTACTGAATTTTTAAAGTGATAATACCATTTTCCTCTCTTTGGTACATAAAATAATTAAAAAATGATGTTAATAAAATCAAACTTTATTTCTATTTTTGGTAAAAAAATCCTTTTCACTTCCATGTTCATGTTTTCTAAAAATGTTTTCAATTTTTTTTTAAAAATTATCCAAACAATTTATTAAATACATTTCTACCCATGATTTTATTTTTACAAAAAAAATTAAAAGGAATCTTCCTATCATTTTCCAAACAAGGTGTTTTTTGACTTTTTCCAAAAATGTGAAAGAAATGTTTGTTTTAACATACTTGACATGTAAGTGATTTCCTGCCACCATGAAAACTCATTTATTTGAATTTTCCTTTATAATTTTACATGTTTATTTCCAAAGAAAATAATTTCCCTAATATTCTAGAAATTATTAGATTTTAAAAGTTATTTTCAAAGTGAAAAGGATATTTTCCTAAAGAATGTTTTGATGAAATTTTTATGGTATTTTGATTCATCAACAACAAAAACCATCATTTTACTTATGATACATTAGGAATATCTTATAATGATACCATAATTATTATTTTTATAGATGTTTTATGATCAATTTGACTAGGTATGTACCGATTTGATACCATTCATATTACTCCGGATGGTTTATGATTATATTTATTGATTAGGATAATTGTTTAAATTTTATATGCTATTTTTTAATATGAATGTTTATATTGATTATTTTTTACCCCTTTCATATGTGGAATGAATTGGACTAAATAAGTGATAGGTAGGGCCCTCTATAGACCCTCAAAGCATCGGTAGGTCTCATGAGACAAACTAGATTAGGTTTTTGGCCGAGGCTTTACCAATTTATGTAAGTTGTCTTATCTTGAGGCCTTAATGGTATATATGTCTTGGGAAAATTCTTTGACATGAATTTTAAGATGTTCAACATTATGTATTCAATCATTATGAATTCATTTACTAATTTCAATGTCATTATTTTATTTTTTATGATATCCATGGATGAGTTACTAGCTCATGAGATTATTTATATAACATTTTTAATCATTATTTATTCCTTACATATTATTATTCATGTTCAAGATATTTATTAAATGGAATGTGTTTCCATTATTTACCTTGTCATAATGATTTTTTATTATGTATTCATGATATCTTCTATTGTATGCAATCCTTACTGATCATTAGTTCTCACCCATTTCTTATGTTTTCTTTCCCCATAATGCTAAGAAGTGTTTTATGATTGATATATAGGGATATGATAAAGTAAATAATAGTGTACCAAAAAAATTTGTATGTTGTATTTTATGTTTTAAATTCTAATATAAGATTCAAGTATATATCTAGTCTCCTGTGACCACTAAACTATATGTTCCTTTGGGATGTGATTCCTTATATCTTATTCTAATGTAATAAAGTGACCACTGACTCTGGGCTACTAGGGTCAGGGTCTTTATATTTGGTATTAGTTTAAGTTTAGTAGAAACCTTAAGAATTAGATTTATGAAAACATGGATTACAGAACATAACCCCATGATAAAATTTGAGGGTAAGTATAGAAGAACATTCTAACACTTTGGTAAGGTAGATATTATATGGTTTTTCTTGGGAATACATCCTTGTTTGGATACTATAAGTGGATGTTATTCTATAACAGATGTACCTAGGGGTAATAACTTCAAAAAAAGTACATAATGCATGACTTGAGTGTTATATGGTACATGAAAATAGGCCTTACTATGAACCTGGTTTGACACCCCCTGGGGATATTATTAAGATAATTCACAATTTATTTACAAGTGATTATGAAGTATTTGAAAAAAATTATGATTTGAAAACTTTCCCAAATAAACCATGCTTATGATTATGAGATTATATATTCATAAAATTTTCAATTTATGTTAATTGTTTCACTAGTCTTGGGATTATACATTATGTTACATAATGTTATGATCTAATCTAGTGTATTCCATTATATACAAATGACACCTAGTTTAAGTAATAGAAACCATATCAATTCAGATACCCCATGAAGGGATTTCCCTTATGGGAAAGATAATGAAGCTAGAGCTGCAACTACAACTATAACTAATCAAATTATAACCATATTGGGGTTATTGAATTGGGTTTTGGGAAATAATATTTCTCTCATGGAGAAACCTTCTAATCCACCATGTGGTGTAATAATATTAGACCTCTTTATGTGTTAGAAACCTTTATCATTAAATGGGACTACAAATCCATTTATAGCTGAGCAGTGGATAAGTTCCTTAGAGAAGATATTTCTTATTTTCGGAAGTAATGAAATGGATAAAGTTTTCATGTTATTTTATCATCTATTAGATCAATGGTGGTCATTGATTCAAAACACTAAGTATAAATAAGAAATTTAGAATATGGAATGGAAGTATTTTAAGGTGCTCTTCTTGGAAAAGTATTTTCCTCATGAGAAATAACTAGATATGGAATGAAAGTTATTGATTCTAAGACAGATTAAAGATGAAAATGTTGTTAAGTATAAATCCAACTTTACAAGTTTGGAAATGCATGCTACAAACTATGTACATAATCCAAAGAGCAAGATTGACCATTTCTTTGATATTCTTAAGCCAATTATTCAAAGGTAATTAGTCTCCCAAACTCTCTCATCATATGAGGATATTATATCATGTGATATCAATATAGAGAAAGAATTATCTAGGCCTTATAGATTCAAAGGGAATAAATAGAATAAGAGGATGAAATAGAAAAATACGTATAAAAGGAATAATAGAAAAAAGGATTTTTTTCCTCTATGTGATAATTGTGCCAAGAAACACCCTAGTACATTCTTGAAAGGAATGAGAGTTTTCTACAAGTGTGGAGAGAAAGGAAAAAATGATCACTATTTAAAGGGAAAAAATAAGTATCCAATGTTGAATTATTATACTATAAGGATATAGGGCACTACACAAATGAATTTTCCATGTATCAAGGGAATATACCCCAGAAGAAGATACAGGATCAAGTTCAATATTATGCTATTACTATAACCAAAGTGGAAATATTAAATTGATTTTGTATTTGGATTCAAGAATTATGTTGTAGAAGTATTTCTATCAATGGTATTTTGGTTATAAGAATTATGAAACTCATAAGGATTTTACTTGAGTAGTTTTTTATAAGGATTTAAAGACATATCTTTAATGGTACTAATGAACAAGAAAAGTGATATAGGGAAAAGTTGATTTTTTTAAAACACATGATTGGGGGAGGATAAACCCTAATATGTGCTCGATTTTTAAATAATAATTATAAATAGATGTTTATGGGATAATATTAGTGACCTTGAAACTAGAGAGTGATTTGAAGTTTTATGTTATCTTTTCTAGAGTTTAATGTATTTTTTATTTAGGGAATATGTTTGATAATATGAGATTTTATTTTTAGAAGCATGTATGTTTTCATTAAGTTTTTATGGTCATAAAGGTATTCAAATATTTGGTATGTGACATTAAGATATACTTTATTTTGTTTGAGAAATATAATGTTAAGTTTATTTTGGAAATTTAGTGACCTTCCTTCTGAATTTTTAGAATTTGAATTTAGACAGACATATTTTGGATGAGTCTTAAGGTTAATTATTAATGAAATGGATTAAGTTGAACATTGGGATTATTGTTTAGGTTTCAAAAATTAATGTATTATTGGCTAACTCATGCTAACCATTTTGGTAATGGAATATATTTAGAGACAAGAGGAATGACTTGTAATTCTTTTCATGATTTGTTAAGAGTTAATTTTAGTGCTTCAGGCATAAAAATTGATTTGGGATATTCATTTCTTGAAGTATGAAATGAAGTGGGAATTGATCAAATAACAAAGAAAGGATGTAATTGTGCCTATGAAATAGAAAGATATTAATTAAGTATATTTTCTTATCTTCTCAATCTAGATGGTAAAGGAATTATTCAACAATATGAAAAAGATTTGAAACAAAATTGTTATCCTAGTACCTTCATTTTTTATGAATCAAATGGTCTTTCAATTCAACACTGATTTATAGATTTTTGGTCATTAAATGTTTTAGATCATTAATTTTTTTATGATCAATGATCTATATCACTGTATAATTATTTATGATTTTCTTCACTATAGGAAAAAATGAATTTAGAGGTGGTTTTTTCATGGAAGTTTTGAAAACCGCCGCTAAATTTTTTTGGGAAAAAATTTAGAAGTGTTTTTTTAGTATCAATTTTAAAAACTGCCGCTAAATGATTTTTAAATTTTTTTTTTGTATTTTAATTTTAAAAAATTACTTTTAGCAGTGGTTTTTAAAAAAACCATCAGGAAATAGAATTATAATGTGTTAATTAATAAATATTATTTACTATTTACTATCATATGTAGTTTATCATTTATAATTTTAATCAATTATAATATGTTATTAATAATTATTTATAATTATTAGTTAATAATAATTTTAAACTTAAAAAAAATCTTTAATAAGTTGAAAATAAGACTTTGGCATCAATTGACCATAACTTTTGATCAAGGGATCCGTTTTAGCTCCACAACTAGTCAAATCGGTGCTTATGAAACTAAGTTAAACCACATTAGATTTAAATTTTGTAATAATTAAAAGAATAAAATTTATTATAGTTTCAATAAAAGTATGAAATCAAACTTGAACTTCAAACGGCCATAAATTTTGATCTATATGTGTGTTTAGGTTCTACCACATATCAAATCAAAGCTTGTGATGAATTCTATGCCCTAATGATTGGAGGAAGCCTGGTAACATTTTTTGAGGTCAGAAAAGGCCCATAAGTCCTTCAAAACTAAGTTTTTAGTCGTGTTATCCTAATTTTTTAACATTTGATGTAATTTCAGCCTCGTTTAAGGAGGTTTTATTGTCTTTTTTTGATGGGGAATGAATTTATTCTCAGGGATTACATTCATATTGATATTATGGTTTTAAAGTTTCATCATCTTTTACAATTTAGTTTTATTTATAATTAAATGTATGCATATTTTATTATATTTACTTATAATAAAGCACTTGTATAAATACATATTTATATTGAAATGTATTTTGAAACATATAAATCATATGTAAATAAATATTTTTTATTAATTTTATTTAAAAATAAATAATTATCTATTTTATTTAACTTATAAAAATGCATTAATTTGTATATATATACTTATACAAGTAGTGTTTATATATAAACATGTGTGTGACAATAAAAAATCTATATTTATGTGTATATTCTAATTTATTTAAATAAATACATATATATGTAAATATTTGTGTGTTTATTTGAGAAATATAAATATGCAGTTGTGTGTCAATAAAATTGTGTGTATATATCATATATAAAAGTATTTTTATATAAATATATCACTATCATTAAATATAGTATATAAATGAATTTTTGGTAAAAATATATGAATATATATATACACATATGTAAATAATGTTAATATATACATATGTGTGAGTATTGATAAACAAATATATATATATATATATATATATATACATTCCTATTGATTTGATGGTGTTGCAATTATTATGTTTTCCCCTCTTTTGGTAATTTATTATCAATTATATTTATCTGGTTATATGAATTTATGAATATCTGTGTATATTGATATACATTTGTAAATATTTATACATATTTATGTTCATATATTTTTATATCATGTATATGTAAATATAGAGAGATATATATATTTATATTTACTTGTGTTTATATATCTATTTATATTAAGATAAAATTATATATATGAGTGTGATTATATATAATTACGTAGCATAAATGTGTGTTGATATATATTTATGTAAATTTTGTTATATGTATATATATTTATTGATATTTATATCCATTTATTATTTTATTAATTATTAATTTTTAGTTATTATATATTCAATTATTAATTATTATTTTAATATATATTTATTATTGATTTATTATTTATGGACTTATTTTTATTATTAAATTATTGTTAAATAACTATTTATTATTTATTTATTATTTATTTATTTATTATTCTTTTATTATTTATTTATTATTCATTTATTGTTTATTTATTTATCTATTTATTATTTATTCATTATTTATTATTTATGTATTCATTAATTATTTATTTTTATTTTTTATTTTTTATTTTATTTTTTTATTATTTATTTATTTATTTATTTATTATTTTTCATTTATTTATTATTTAATATTTATTATTAATCTGTTATTTATTTATTTTTCATTATTATTTTATCATTTAATTTGTTTATATATTATATATTTTTTATTTTTTATTTATTTATTTATTATTATTTATTTATTTATTATTTTATTATTATGTATACATTAATTACTATTTTATTATTATTTTATTATTATTTTATTATTAATTTACTATTATTTTATTATTAATTTATTATTAATGTCTTATTTATTATTTATTATTTATTTATCATTTATTTATCATTTATTTATCATTTATTTATCATTTATTTATTATTTATTTATCATTTATTTAATATTTAGTTATCATTTATTTATTATTTATTTATCATTTATTTATGATTTATTTATTATTTATTTATCATTTATTTATTATTCATTATTATTTTATTATTTGTTTCTTATTTATTTATTTATTTTTTATGTGTGTTTTTATTTATTATTTATACATTCATTATTCCTTATTCTTTAGACATTATTTTTTATTAATTATTCATCATTCATTATTTATTGTTTATTATTTATTATTTATTACTTACTATTTATTGCTTACTATTTATTATTTATTATTTACTATTTATTATTTACTATTTATTATTTATTATTTATTATTTACCACTTATTACCATATTATATTTATTTATTTATTTATTATTCATTTATATTTTATTTATTTATTATTCATCTATATTTTATTTATTTATTAGTAATTAATAATTATTAAATATTAATAATTACTTATTACTTTTTAATTATTAATTATTATTGTTTAAATATTAATTATTAATTATTAATTATTAATTATTAATTATTAATTATTAATTATTAATTGTTAATTATTAATTATTAATTATTAATTATTAATTATTAATGTTTATTTATAATTATTAATTTTTTTGATTATTTATTATTTATTATTTATTATTTATTTTGTATCTATTTGTTATGTATTATTTGTTTTTTCAATCAATATATATATATAAGTATATTAAATTCTATTTATTCACCACATGAAGAGCATGTTGGAGTGTTAAATTCTTTAGAGCATAAGTAAGGGGTAAGGGGTTCAAATCTCATCTAACATAGAAAAACTATATGTGGCATATGTATGCATGTGCATGTGTATGCGCATAGTAATAAATACTAAATAAAAAAATAAATTAATGACGATAATTAAAAATTTAAAAAAATTAATAATATAATATAATAATATAATAATATAATAATAAATTGATAATATATAATAAAATAATTACAAGAATTATAATATAATAAAATATTAAAAAAATAATTATAAAAATTTAAAAAAAATATTAAAAAACGTCATAAAATCGTTATGTGATGGTTTTGAAAAATCGCCGCTAAATGAATGCTGACAAACGATTTAGTGGCAGTTTTCTAAAACCATCATAGAATGATTTAGCGGCGGTTTAAACCGTCACTAAACGACTATTTTAGTGTAGTGCTTCCATGTCTATATCTTCACTCCCTGCCAATATTTTCATACTTGGATACCTAATGATGTGTTATTCTAGATGACCTTCATACTTTCCTTTCTCTCTTATCAAGAGGAAGTTTTATTAACCCTTTTTACAATATAGGTTTTCAATAAAGGTTAGACCCGTGATAACCAAAATAAAATTTTGAGGGCACAATATATTCAAGGGAGGTAGAATATAACACCCCAATATTTTAAGAGGAACATCACGTTCAATAGAATATATGAAACGCAACATAAAGTTTATAATAGAATGTAACACTCTGATATTTTATAATATATTTCTTTTTAAATAAATTCAATCTCTTCAATAGTTTTTAATACACACAACACTAGGTTTAAACAAAACATGATACTCTATTAGAGTATTATTATTTAAACATTACCATTATAACCAAGCTGTTAAGTCATGGGTAATAATATGATGAACTAAATTATGAAAATTATATGGTTTACATATGTATAAAATAAATTCAATAGTTATTTATTGATTAGAAATAAAATATGAACCATTTGAAGAAAAAGAAATGTTTTTTGAAAAACTGTATTTTTCTAAAGGGTGGTTTAATCTCTCATTGCACACAAAATTTTAAATTAATTTTTATCAAATTTAGAAAATTTATTTGAAAAAAAATCATTTTTTAAATATACATTTCAAAATTATCTCAAGGTTAATTTTTGGTATTTTCTAGAAAGATTAATTTTTTAATAAATTATAAAAAATACTGATTTTTATTGAAAACTGTATTTTCATTTAAATAATTTATAAGGTTAATTTTTTAAAATGGTTTTAAAATTAACATTAGTTCAAATATATTACAATTTAACTAATTTAGATAATTGGAAGCAATTTCATATTGAATTCTAATATAAAAACTTTTTAAACTTTTAAAAGTTTCTCTTTAGAAAAACCATTTTTTTACACGTCTATGGGTTTAATTTTAAATTGAATTATGCCACTTATATGAATTTAATTTGGAAAAATGGATTACATATTTTGAATCTGAATAATTTATATTATCTAAGAAGGTAAACTTAATTTTTGACCATAATAAAAATAGTAAAAAATATTTACCATAGTTAAGGTAAAAACAAGTTTATGAGAGATTAAACTAAGAATATAGGGGTTAAAAATGATCAAAACTTATATAATTCCTATATTATGTCCATATTTAGACCTTATCTCTTTCATGCTATATGAATAAACCAATTTGAATCTTTTTTCATGAGAAAAACATGTGTATCACTTTTTCTTTTCAAAAATTTCAAGTGTATCCTCTCCCCCGCTTATAAAAGTCCACCCCCTATCATACCCACTTCACAATTCAAAAACCATATGGTTTGATCAATCACTACCCAAATATCTTCCTTAAATACATCCAAAAATAATATAAGTCTTGTTTTGGTTAGAAAACCCTCATAATAAGGCATTAAGTATAAACCTAAAGAGGCTCTCCAAAGAAGAGGTAAAATTTTTAAACTTGTGTTTTTGTTTTATTTATCTTCTACATTATTAAAATATTATCCAGCTATTATAAAGTAATAAAACCAATATATTCTATATAATTATATTTCATTGTGTTAATTTCATAACATTTATCCATCTCCACTTCCATCAAATGGGAAATGAAATCGTTGATCATGTGTACGACGGACTACCGCTTCACGGACTGATGCAATTCATTTTCCATCACCACCTTTCAAGGATGAATATAATGATGGATTTAACATATATATATTATATTTATGACATTATTATATTTATTTAATTTTTATATCACATATACCTTTTTATATTCCATTTCATGGGGGGATACGATAACGTCGATCGTGTGTATGGAAAAGTACCGGTTTGCGAAGTGATGATATTCATTTTTCGCTTACGCTTTACATGGAAGGTATTAAGGATGAATTTAATTAATATATGTTATATTTATAACCTAACCATATTTTTATAAATATAACATTATATTTGAATTCTTACCATCAAATTCGTTGAAAAACAATAATGTCACTCATGTGTATATGTGGACTACCGCCTCCATGTAGCGATGTGAAATGTTTTTTCATTTTATTTTTACATGGATGGTAATAAGTATAGAATTTATTAATATAAATTCTATATATAACATAATAATTCTTTAAAGTTTAATTAATAATTATTTTTCTTTCGTTCCATCCTTTGAGAAAATGGAAACAGTTTTCATACGCACATATGGCCTACTGTCTCCATGAATGTTATAATGAATTTTCTATCATTAAATTTTATTGATTACTATAAATATATATATATATAATTAATATATAAGATATTTATATCATTTTTTACATTTTTAGATGATTTAAACATGGTAAAATTAAAAGTATTGAAAATAATAATTCAAAACATACATGAAAAACAAAACTGTTATTATCTTAAACGTGATTTTAACAAGGATTGTTAATAAATGAGAAATAAAAGACTATAAGTAAATAATATATGGTATTAAATTTATCGGTATAGTTACTTAATATATTTATAATAAATCTATATTTATTATACATGAGTTATGGACACATACGAAGGAAATCATACCTGAGGTAAGAGTTTCGCATCTCACTTTTACTTCCGTGAGATATTTTCAATATTCACCACTTAGTTATTTTGTTTAGTATATATAATACCCATTTGATATGTTATATAATGAATCCATTTATCTTCATTGTATTTAATTTTTTATTTAAATTTATTTCTTTCATGGGTCTTATGATTCATAAGTTACCAAATTAGTAAGGGTTTATTTTACAATCTCATCGTTTATCAGGATTATTTATGATTAAATTTATGATGATGAAATATTATTATTTATCACTTAAGAAACTTATTAATTTTATTCTCCTCTAGTTATTCATAAATTTTTCAATTAATATTCCCATTTTTATCTATTTGGTACTTAAAATTATTGAGAAATTGATTTTAAGAAACATAAAATTTATTTCTCTTTTCAGTCGAAAATCATTTTTTCTTCCATTCCCATGTTTTCTAAAATTATTTCTAAAAATCTTTTTAAAATTATAAAAATTATTTATTAAAGAAATTTTTACCAATGATTTTATTTTTATAAAAAAAATAAAAGGAATCATAATGTCATTTTTTAAAATAAGGTACTTTTTTTCTTTTTACCAAAAATATAAAATAAATATTTTTTAGCATACTCAACATATATGGAATTTTATGCCATCCTAACCACTCATTACATTGAATATTCATTTACATTTTTACAAGGTTTATTTAAATTTTTCCTAATATTATGGAAATTTCTAGTTTTTTAAAAGATATTTTCAAAGTGAAAAGTATATTTTCCTAAAGAATTTTTTAATAGAATTTTTATGATATTTTGATCATCAATGAAAAAAACATCATTTTACTTATGTTTCATTTGGAATATGATTTAATGATACCATATTTATTATTGTTCCTAATGGTTTATGATTAGTTTGAATATTTATATACCAGTTTGACACTATTCATATTACTCTAGATAGTTTATGATTATATTTATTTATTGGGGTAACTATTAACATTTCATATAATAGTTTTTCAATATGAATGTTTATATTGATTTTGGTTCACCCCTTTTATATGAGAAATTCATTAGACTAAGTTATGGGCGGGGCCTTGTATAGCCCCTTGATTCATCGAAATATCTCATGATATGAACTACCTTGAGTTTTTGGTCAAGGCCTTACCCATTTATGTAATATTTCTTATCACATGGCCTTAACGGTATAGATGTCTTGGAATAAGGCCTTGATTTAAAGTTTCAAATGTATAAAATTATGCATTCTACCATTATTTATTCATTAACTAATGTCCATGTGATTATTTTATTCATTATAATTTACATGGATGAGTTTTTAGCTCATGAGATTATTTATATGGAATTATTTGATCATCATTTATTCCTGCCAAATTATTCTTCATGTTCAAGATATTTATTAAATGTCATGTGTTTTAGTTATTTACCTTAACATATTGATTTTTTTTCTTATATATTCATGATATATTCCTTTTTATGTATACCCTTATATATAATTAAATCCCACCCCTTTCTTATGTTTCATTTAACTAGGATTCTAGGAAGTGTTTTATGATTAATATGATGGGATATGCTAAAGGGAATAATGAAGTGGAAAAGTAACATTACATTTGAATATAAAGAAAATCATCCTCTAAATCCTTCACCACCACTACCTTAAATATAAATTTTTGGATCCATATGTGGATAAAATGGGTTTTAAATTTTTCTAACATGAACAATTAGGCCAAAGGCTGGTGGAAAGTGGGTGGATAGTTAATTTCCATCATTCCTAATGTTGCATGGATCTTTTTTCTCTCTCCTCATTAGCACGATAGAATTACCTTAATGATGATGGAATTTATTAAGTTAATAGAATAAATTTTTCCCTTATATGTATGATAATATATTTATAAATTTTATCCAAATTGGAAAATCTATTCATAAGTTATGATTAAAATGGTGGGATGACTTTTGGGGCCTTGAAATATATCCCATAATTTATACTTCAAATTGGGATGCCTAGATTGCATTGAAAACGTCCAAATTAGATCATTCCATATTTGAAATAAATTTTTACATTGATTTTCTCTATCTCCAGTTAAAATTTTATATCCATTAGGATTATAGAATGTATAATATAGTCATTTTACTGGGTTGTTATCCCGTTCACTTTTCCTAGAATTTTCTAGATTCAAGATCCACTTTGACCATATTCCCAATTAAATATCATATTATTCCATAAAGATGAAATTTTATCCACAGAAAGGGTTAACTAATCCTAAAATATAAAATCAAAATAATTATTAGAGGTTTTTTAACAAGGCAATGAATAAATGTACTGATTATTGTGAATTTTAGTAAGAATTACAAACATGGTGCGAAAAGAATATCAATTTGAAAAAAAAATCACTAATACTAGTGTTTGTAAACAATTGAGAACTTGAAAACTATAATATAAATAATGAATATTATCCTCTTCTAGTTCCTAATAAAACTCCCCAGTTAAAGTTTAAGAAGCTCCTGAGGATTGGCCATCTTTGTGGTCAAATAAAGAAACTTGGCTCAAAACTAGTCTCAGAACTTCTCCTATGAAACTGCTGACTCCTCATGATTTCCTTGGAAAAAGAACCACCACTAATTAGATGCCCCATGAAAAAATAATCACTTACAATGAATCCTAGTGCTCCTTACAAGTATGGATTGAACTGAAGATTATCTCCACCTCCTCAAAACAGTCTTCTATCACTAAATCCAAAATGGATACCTCATACTTCTGAAGACTCTAATGTTGAAACTCTCGAAGTGTCCTCCTCCAAGTGTCATCATCATCGACCTCAACCCTACGGTTATCTACTAGAATATCTTGATGAATATATTCATCACAAACCTAGAAATTACATCGACCTAGATCCATACTTTCAAGTGAACTAATGGTTAGGGACTCCTAAACTTGGAATATGGAATATTTAAGATTAATTATTTAATCAAGGTTCCACCTAATCCCAAGTTCTTCAAATTTCAAACATAGGTGAAAATTATAATTATGCATGATCCTTTCCTATGACTCTACCCTAATACCTATATCACTTCTCTTAGTATGCTCAGTAAACTTAAAGGTCCTTGTATCATATCACAAGGGACTCTAAATATGCATTCCCTAGATGGACTCCCATGTTTACATTATTTACTAGGATTATCTAACATTGTTTCCATACCAACCCATACAGTCCTCACCAGTGCCTACCTCCAAACTCTATCTTGTCTCTCAACCTGAACCCTTTGATACCACTATTTCATGACCCCCTCCTCCCAAAGGTATGCCTCATGAGATGAAAATTAGATAAGGGAGATAATGATGCCCAAACCCCACCTTCAATAGGCCATGGGTTGGTGAAAACCACTAAGGGTCTATCGTACACACCAATGGGAGGCATTAACCTCTAATAAGATCATGAGGAATCAGAGATAAATTTATTTACCAAACAACTCACACTCATAATAAAAAATAAAGTATCTTAATAAATTCATGTAATTTCATATAGACTAAACAATAGCAAAAGTAAATATAAGTACCAAAAAGATAATCCAAGGCATCGACCATGAATCCCAACAACTCCTGAACAAATATATGAGTTAGTAAAGTCCAGAATGATCTCAAAAAAGATCCTATGGACCTGAAAAAAAAAATTATATATATTTTGGGTGAGCATGAAAAGTATACTCAGTAGGATCCTCCCTAGATCCTCTCATACAAAAGATAAAGAAATCATACTAATGCTTTGTGAATAAACAAGTGAAGCCAACTCATTACCTAAATAGGTATACTAAGTTCTCAGCGTCACCATGGAAATATCTCTAAGTATTTCATACAAGTAATCATATAATATCCAACACATATAAAATAAATGTACCCCTCTACCACTTCCATAATATTTTTCCACTATTCCCCAATGTCACACATCCTAATCCATATCTCTCCAAAATAAATCTTGTCCAAAAAAGCCAAGGAATCTATAACATGTTATGAACTCGATGAATCACATCTCAATTGTATCATACCATGAAACTTTTGAATAATATCATCTCATCATCAACATCCACATCTTTGGATAGTAATCGAGTAGTTTTTGGGAGCCACCATAGTTAGTACGTCATGTATTATGCCTCAATCCCATCACAACCCATAAAAAACATACCTATAATAACCCATTGGATACAATATATGGAGATACATATGTGTGAAATAACCAAAATACATTAAATAACTCAATACACATATATATGGGAAAGGTAACCACCATGAAAACTAACACATAATATTACCCAAAGAAGTTATGTAACATCCAGACCCTCCTCATTGGCTTGAGTTGAGGCAGAAACAATACATGGCCTTAAGAAACATCCCCAAGATTCCAAAGGCTAGAAATAAATGTTGAAGGGATTCAATAAATATAGAGGAATATTTTCCATTAAATAATAAAACAACAACCAAAACATTTCATAACAAAATAAACACTATATGATGCATGAAACAAGGAAAGACAACTCAAACATTTCATTTATATCAAAACTAAACTAAAACAAAGTGACATAGCAGAATTATACAATATCAAAGAACATATTGGAAGACTAAAAAACCAACTAGACTCAAATAAAACTAAGAATCCAAGGATCCATCAAGATCCATTCTCTAAATCCACTAAACATCCCAGGTATCATGAATTACTACTAAATATGTTTGATACTTTACCTTTTCCCATGTATTGATAAACAACATCTGCAAAAGCACTAAAGTGACAAAGTAGGAGTGAGTGATGAAAATAAATATATTTATCCAATGAATTCCCTACTCACTCCACTAGGATAAAACATGTTAGAAACATTTATATAAAAACATTTTATATTAAAAAAAATTAAATAGTTTATATCAAAATATAAAAAAAATATAATGAAATAATTTTCTCAAAACAACATCAAGTTCCAAGGAAAGAAACCAAAAAATGTTCTAAAATCATTTTAAAAATTCTATTTTTTATAAAAATTACACATCACTTATCCGCACATCCAACCATGCATGAAAACTTGGAAGAGGGGGAAATCCCTAACCCTTATACATCCCACTAATGATGGGGGGGATTTATTACCCTTATTTGACCCAAATGAGATTTGATGGGGGAGATCCCTGACCCTTATCCATCTTGTTAATGATAGGGGAGACTCTTCACCCTTATATACCCTAATGAACATGAACACACACAACCATTATGCGAAACCAATTCCAAAAAAACCATTTTATCCATTTCAATAAAACCATTATTTGATTGAAAACCTTCTAATAAAAAATCAAATAAACCATTCCAATTTATTTCACTAAAACCATCCCTTTTATTGAAAACATTTTGATTAATCCATTTACCATAATCCCAGAAAATTTTCATTTTAAAACCAACATTTTAAAACCAATAACCAAAGAAAGTTTTACAAAAACACCAAATTCCCATAATTCCACAAACTATTACTCAAGAGGGTTTTCAATAATCATTTCACAATAAATTTCAATCAACACAATAAATTTGAAACTAATCCTTCATATTATAAATATAGGAGTCAAGATTGAAGGCACATACCTCATGTTTTATGATAAAAATGAAGAATAACATGAAAAACATCCACGAAACCAGGTTAAATCTCCACAAACCTCCATTAAATCTCTTCCCCAATAATAAACCAAGAAAAATATAATCATATTTGGCATAAAATATCTTATATCTAACCACAACATATATATATCTAATAAACTAATAGAGAGATAATTATATCTAGGAAAAAAAATCAAGAACGACCAAGAATGATGACTTACCCTGAGAATCGAGCTTCAATGCATCAAGGAACATATCTGAATCACTTCCAATTAGATGGGGTGAGGTTATACAACCCTTAAGAGGTAAAAATACTAAGTTAGGTACATTTTTGGGGAAAAAAGGCAATAAAACATTAAACCGACCTAGATACACTTTTTTGGATCTATTTTTTAAATTGTGCACCTTTAGTCACATGGTTAGAAAATCCATGTGTTAACCATGCGCAAGATACTACCTAAAGGTTTGAACATCACATGGCTTCCAAACTATGTTCGAACTATGCCAAAGTCCACTATCTCAAGTAGCATGGTTTCTCTAAGGTTTCCACATGGTTTGGACAAACCCTGCACCTTCTCTTTAGCCTCTGTTTCACTATGAACGGTTTTCTATTGGTGTTTCAAGGTTTTCCCAAACCGTGCACCAGTAGAAAATCCCCAAAAACATTCCAAAAGTTCCCAAAACTCTCACAAACTTCACCAATATACTTTATATACTTAAAAATAATAAATAAATGGTTACTTCCTAGAAACTGGTGGTACTAAATTCTCTTCACTATTGGTCTTTTTGTCCCAAAAAAATAGAAACCCATAAATGTTGTGAAAGACTTTTGGCCACTACTCTTTCATTTCTTTCTCATGTTCCCAAGTTTATTCCTAAATATGACTATGTTTCCACAAAACTCACACTACCATGCAATACTTTCTCTCACCTATCCCCAATCCACACTGAAATATGTACCAACAAAGCATCTGGCTCTGGTTCAACATGATCCCATCGAATCAGATGGTCAGGATCAGGTTGATACTTCTTTAACTGAGATACATGAAACAATTATACACTTCACTAAACTATGGTGGAAATTACAACCAATATTCCACCTCACTAAACCATTCCAGTATCATAAAAGGGCCTATATATCATGGATATAACTTTTTATGATTCCAAAAATGATTATGTACAATCCTTAGAGATTTCTTCAAGAACAAATGATCACTCACCGTGAATGAGAATGGTCATTAATGATGATCTACATATGAAATAGATGACTCTAAGTTATCTCCATTTGTTTATTGATCAACTAAATATTCTCTGTTGTTTTTTGGACAAGACTCAACCCAATCAGTGAAGTCTCACCTATTTCAACCCAATAAAGTGGAAAATGATAAGGACTCCCATAAAAATCTTATAAAAGAGCCATATGTATTGAGTCATGATAATTTTTGTTATATGAGAACTCCACTAACGATATGTGCTCTTCCTAGTATCTATTAATTTCTATTACACTAGCCTACAACATGTTTTCTAAATTTTGTATCATCCTTTCTTATTGCCTCTGTCTGAGGATGATATGTCATACTCATAATCAACTAAGTCCCAAGGTATTTCTATAAGGATTTATAGAAAAGATATGTAAACCTTATATCTCTTTTTGACACAATCAAAACTGGTATTCCATGTCACTTTACCACTTCTCAAATAATGATCTTTGAAAAGTCCTCCACCATATGAGATTCATAGATAGGAATGAAATTGGATGACTTTGTGAACTAACCCACTATCATCCATATGAAATCATGTTTTTGAAAAATTATTGGGAGACCTTTTACAAAATTCATATCTATATTCTCCCACTTTTAAATAGGTATAGGTAAAGACTGCAGCATACCTACTGGTTGTTGACGCTCTTCCTTAACTTGCTGACAATTTAATCATCTTGAAACAAACTCAATCACTAACATTTTCATACCACTACACTATAATTGTTATTTCAATTCCTTATACATATTCTATATTCTAAGATGAATATCTCATCTTGAATGGTGATAAGAATGAATAAGTTGGTCCTAGAAATCCATAGTTATGACCATCCAATTTCTAAACCTCAACACTAAGCTTTTTTCTATCTTACATCCCTTAATGTTCTCCCCACCATTGAGTTTTGACCTCATAGACATGCATTCTAAATCAGATGTCTATGCCTCTTTCACCATCTTTACCAAATCAAGAACCAAAGAAACTAGAAAGAAAACTACAACATCACCTCATTCTTTGCATTTCAAGTTCATGTCAGCTAGGACCGATATGAACTTCCACTCATCTGAAGCTTGTTTTTCCAACTGAGCATATGACTTTATGCTTAATGCATCTACCACTAAATTTCCTTTAACCAATTCATAAATCAAGTCAAAGTCAAAAATTTATAGATAATTCATCCATATTCTTTATCCTATATTAAAATCCCATTGTGAGAAAATATGTTTCAAGATATTATGATCTGTGAACATAGTAAATTTCTCACCAAATAGATAATGATGTCGAGTCTTCAATCATGGATTATAGCAGCTAACTCAAAATTGTGTGTTGGGTAGTTATTATTATGTAATCATAACTACATTGATCCATAAACTACAACATGATCTTCTTTCATGAGAACACATCCCAACCCTGGTCCTAAAGTATCACAATACACCACATACAATTTTCTTAATTCTAGTAAAATCAAGATTGGTGTTGATGTAAGGTGAACCTTTAGCTATTAAAAAGACTTCCAGCATTATTAATCCCATTATAATGGAAAATTATTATTTATAAAATCTTTCATATGTGAATCTAGTCATGATAAGTCACACACAAAGCATTGGTAATAACCATCTAGACCAAAGAAGCTATGTATATCAAAGATGTTCTTTGGTGGTTTCCAAGAGATTACAGCTTCTATCTTCTTCAGATACACTAAAACACCTCTTTCAGGAATTACATGTCCAAGAAAGCGTACCTATTGTATCCAAAAATCACACTTTGATAAATTGGAATACATACAATGATCCCTTAAGATTGCCAGCATTATCTCCAAGTGTTTCTCATGCTCATCCCTTATCCTTCAATACGCCAATATGTCGTCCACAAACACCACCACGAAAGAATCTAGGTATCTATGAAATATCTGATTCATCAATTCTATAAAGGCTATTGGTGAATTTTTAATACCAAAAGTCATTACCACATATTCATAATGGATATATCTTCTTCTGAAAGCTATCTTCAGAATATCCTCCTTTCGAACCAGTAATTGGTGATATCCTAATTGCAATTCAATCTTATAGAACCACTAAGTTCCTATTAATTGATAGAACTGGTCATAAATGTGTGGAAATGGATATCTATTCTTTATCATAACTTGGTTAAGCTTAATATAATCCACACATATTTTTAGAGTTCCATCTTCCTTTTTCACAAATAAGACTGGTGCTTCCCACGAAGACATGCTTGGCCGAATGAACCCTTTAATTTCTAAATCTTACAACTACAATTTCAATTTACTTAACTATGTTGGTTCCATCCATTAATATGGAAGGTAAATAGTATTGGTCCCCATAATAATATCAATCATAAACTCTACTTCTTGCATGGGTGGAAACCCTAATAAATTTTTTGGAAAAACCCCTGGAAATTGATCCATCACTGTTAGAAAACTATTCTTCTCAATATCATTCATAAATACCAAATAAAATTCTACCAAGTGGTATGAGATCATTCCAAAAACTAGTTCCAACAATCCTATTGCACCCACCTTTACACTTCAGTCTCCTCTAAATAGATGCTCAGTGTCAAATTTAGTTGTGAAACTAACCCTTCGGGAATAATAGTCGATGTGATCCTTGAATGTTATCAACCAATATATACCTAGTATTATATCATAGACATTCATATCCAACACATATAAGTCTCATATTAGTTCAGATCCATCAACAGTTATAGAACATGATCTACCCACAAAATCTCAAAATTCACTTTGACCAATAGGAGTTTGAAGTTTTATCATAGAATACATCATCTCAAATTTTAAACTCAGTGAATCAACAACATTAGAAGAAATAAAGGAATGAGATGCACTTGTGTAAAAAAATATTGTGTAAGGGTATAATTAAAAAAAATCATACCTCTCACCATAGATGGTCCAGCTTTATTATCCACAATCATCTTCTCAACTCCATATAATTTCTTGATCTCTGCACTTTGTTCCTTATTTCCCTGTTGAGATTGCACTGCCTGAGGAGTCATGGTATTCCCAGAATCACCATGGATAGCTCTATTCTGCTGAAGATATTGATTATTTTTTCCTCATACTATTGAATAATACGACCTCAATGAAACTTGAGAAGTGTCCTGAGAACCCGACTTCAAATCCCTGCAACAATAGCGGTGAATATGCCCCATCTTGTTGTAATTGTGAAAAGATCTCAATGGTACGGTACACTTTCACTTGATGTGACTCAGTGACCCACACTAAAAACATACAGGCTTGGTCTTAGGTCTTGGAGTAAGGTTACTTGCTCCTTTGGTCATATTTCTATGTGTTCCACCACCTTGAGAATAGGTTTCCCTCTTTCTCTTGATCTTAGTTCTATAGTTCTCACCTCCTCTCATAAAGACAACCATACTTCCTACACTTGTATTTCCAGTACTGACAGATATCATGAAAAGAGTATCTAGTTATAGTCCTGACTCATTGGTTCAAAAATCTTGATTGATGCTTTGGATCAACTGTTGGTTCAATTGTGGCTCAGGTGAAACCACATTCTCAATGGCCTCCTCTAACTGGCTCCTATGATGCCTACCTGGTTCCATTTTCTAGAAAAACAAAAAACTCCATAGGCCTCATTCTCTATTAACTGAAGGCTTAAAATTTCAAATTATATCGCATCAACTATCACAAAATTTCTTCCTAGATCCAACATCTTTCATGTTTAACCATTTTTGAAAAACATCTATCAAGATTTTTAAAATAAAACCATTTTCAAAATACTAAAACCATGCCCTTTTTCAAAATCTCACATTTGGAAACAACTTAACATTTTTCAAAAATCAACACATTGCACCAAATCATATATCATTACTCAAAATGAAATATTCACTCATAGTGAGAAGTCATTTTTCTAATGTATTTCATGCTCATTTAATTGGATAAACCCATGATAATGAGATTAAAAATCCTATAAGTGTATTCAAAACACTTATGTACCCAACTACCTAGTAACTTGAAGTTCAGCATAAAAAGGTTAGCTATGTATTTTTATTCTATAAATTTCAAGTTCCCACAATTATACTCCTTTATATGATCCCAACTCAAATAGTATACTAGAATGAATTAAACTACAAGACCTAAAACCAATACCAATTCAAATACCAACCAAGACTTATAACACTTATTCTATAAATTAAGGACCAATATGATACCACTTATAACATCCCACCCCTCCTCATTGGCTTGAGTCGAGTCAGAAATATTACTTGGACTTATGTGACATCCCCAAGATTCCAAAGGCTGGTAATAAATGCTGAAATTATTCAATACATGCGGGGGATGATTTTCCCTTAAACAATAAAACAATAACCCAAACATTCCATAACCAAATAAACTCTATATGATTCATGAAACAAGGAAAGACAACTCAAACATTTCATTTATATAAAAACCAAACTAAAACCAAGTGCCACAGCTGAAGTCTACAATATCAAATCACACATTGGAAGACTACAAAACCAACAAGACTAAAAGAAAACTATGACTCCAAGGATCCATAAAGATCTATGCTCAAAATTAACCAAACATCCTAGGTATCATTAAGTACTACTAAAGATGTGTGATACTTTACCTTTTCCCATGTATCAATAAAAAACATCTTCAAAAGAATCAAAGTTCCAATGTAGGGGTGAGTAATGAAACTCAGTAGATTTTCCCAAATGTCTTTCCTACTTACTCTATTAGGATAAAACATGTTAGAAACATTTATATAAAAATAGTTTACATTAAAAAAATTCTAAAATAGTTTATATAAAAATATAAACAAGTTCCAGTGAAATCATTTTCTCATAAAAACATGAAGTTCCAAGGAAAGAAACCAAAAAATGTTCTAAAATAATTTTAAAAATTATATTTTGTTATAAAAATTTCACATATCTTATCCACACATCAAACCATGCATGAAAACCTAGAGGAGGGGGAAATCCCTGACCCTTATCCATCCCACTAATGATAGGGGTGAATTATTACCCTTATCCAATCCAAATGAGATTTGATGGGGAAGATCCTTGACCCTTATCCATCCTGTTAATGATTGGGGAGACTCCTTACCCTTATCTTTCCCAATGTACATGAACACACACAGCCATTATGCCAAACCAATGCCAAAACAAACATTCCATCCATTTCAATAAAACTATTCTTTTATTGAAAACCTTCCAACAAACCAATTCAAATAAACCATTAAAATTCATTTTAATAAAATCATACCTTTTATTGAAAACATTTTGATTAATCCATTTACCACAATTCCATAAAATCCGCATTTTAAAATCAAGAATCAAATCAATTTCTATAAAAACACAAAATTCCCATAATTCCAAAAATTATCACTCAAGAGGTTTTTCAACAATCATTTCATAGTGAATACACAATCAATTTCAATCAAAATAATAAATTTTAAACTAATCCTTTATATTCTAAATAGAGGAGTCGAGTGTGAAGCCACATACCTTGGGTTTTATGATGAAAATGAAGAACGACATGAAAAACATCCTTGAAATCGGGTTAAATCTCCACGAACCCAGCTTAAATCTCTTCCCCTATCATAAAACAAGCCAAATATAATCATATTTGGCATAAAACATCTTCGATCTAACCAAATTGGATGTATATCTAAGAAACTAATAGAGATATAGAAGTAGATCTAGAAAAATCCGTCAAGAACGACCAAGAATGACGACTTAACATGATAATCAAGCTTCAATTCACCAAGGAATGGCTTTATATTGCTTCCAATTATATGGGGAGAGGTTCTGCAACCTTTTATATGTAAAAATACCAAGTTAGGTCCATTTTAGGGAAAAAATGAGGCATTGAAACATTAAACCGACCTAGATCCACTTTTCTTGATCTGGTTTTTAAACATTTCACGGTTAGTCACAAAATTAGGCAAACTATATGCTAACCGTTCACAAGTTACTGCCTCAAGGGTTAAACATCGCACAGTTGTATTTCATGGTTTTCAAACTGTGTTTTAGACATATCAAATCCCACTATCATAAGTGGCACGGTTTCTCTTAGGATGTCACACAATTAGAACAAACCATGTGCAGCTAGTACACCTTCCCTTTAGGCTATGTTTCACTATGCATGGTTTTCTGTAGATGTTGCATGATTTTCCCAAAGCGTTCACTAATCATGAACCTGTAGAAAAGCCCCCAAAATCATTCCAAAAGTTCCCCAAACTCTCAAAAACATCATCTGTATAATCTACATGCTTAAAAATTATAAATAAAAGGTTACTTACTAGAAATCGGGGTCACTACAAGTGAGAAAGGAAAGAGGGAGTAGTTGGCCATCTGTTCCTCACCAACCATGATTTTATGGAAAACACTCTCTTATAGTCCAATGGGTGTTGGTCTTCCTACCAACATGGGTGGGGTAGCATATGAAATCATATAACGTAGGAAGATATAATATAGCTCACAACTACACTAAGGGAAACAACCTATATTTAGACTCAACTACAATTATCATCTCTCGAACACCTCACAACAACTTCTAAGGACTAGATATCCAATAATATTACAATCATTTCAAAGTGGATTTTATTAAATTAATTCTTTCTTTTAAACATTTCACAAATATATTAATTACCATCTGAATTACATGTTCCCCAGGCATAATCCAAGCACTTTCAAGGTTCCTCAAGAGTTATCATCATTCAACATTACATTAAACCATCAACCCATGGGTTAAAACTTTCAATTTCATTATTAATCTCATTATAATTTCATAATTCCATGCACTCTAGGACTAATCCTAAGCTACCATAAAAATATAAAAAAACTTTGCACAAACAGCTACTTCAAGTAGTGGGGAAAGGAATATAGAAACAAGAAACCCAACTATCTGTCCTTTAAAATAGATTTATCTATAAGAAGAAATCCTAGTTTTCAACACATCAACAATGGGAAATCCCAAATTTAACCCATTCCATCAATCCCAATTCTATCCTTGAAACCACTATACATATCACCATGCATCATGCCATCTCAAACATTAATTTCTACCAAAAACCCAAGAACCCCCTCCCATGTCTCACCAAACAATCATCCATCCCAGGATCATATCACATCATATCTCAAGGCTCACATCTGGATAAATCACACAAGGTTTCAATTAAGAAACAAATAGTTAACAGGGAATCTAGTCCCTAAAACCAAGGCATCGAGCCTTCATAAGAAAATGGGATTGATTAACCACAAATAATTATCTTTTTCAAACAACTAATTATTTAACACTTTAAATTAATTGATTCATTTATCATAGGTTAAAACTATAAGTAACCTAATTCATTGACAATAAACATATTTGAAATTATTTAAACATGTTTCCAAGTATAACTTCCAATTTCATCAAACTATAATAAAGAAAATTTTCAATTAAGCATGCCTCTTTTTTATTATCTAACAAGCATTACCATATTACAAGAATTACCAAATTTAAATTCTTTATAGAATTTCAAAACAAAATAAAAAACATTCTAAACCATATCATAAACATAGATATCACACTATCTAGAAAAACAAGAGGTATACTATTATCATGGTATAAATACATGTGATCGTTACAATGAAAAATTTATTATTATCTTTAATATATTTTAATCTTAATTATGGTTGATTCCTCCATTACCCAAGGAGATAAATAATGATAACTTTGTGATTTCACATAAAAATAATAGAAGCAATGAACACACTAATTTAATTAGAAGTTTAATGTTCTTTTCTCAAGAATAGATTATCGATGATCAACCACCACCAAAAGAAAAACCACCAAGACAAATAAATACTACCCAAAACCTAAAATCCACAAGACACCAAAAAACCATGCTCAAATATCAATCAAAAATATATAGTATTCCCTCAATAGTCACCCAGGATAAAGTAAAGATTAAATAAGAAAGATAATGGAAAGGTATCATGATCAAGAGCACTCGATTCTCCATAATCTTAGTTAAAATCAACAAGGAATCAATCATAGGGTGCTAAGGGGAGGTAGAACCAACACTTATCCAATGATGATTTCTTTAAATGGAGCATCAATGTGGGAAACATATCAACCAAACCCTAGGTTCACTAGGGAATCTATAAATTGAAGGAATTCAATAGGAGAATCATGGATCAGTTAATAGAGGGTAAGAATCAAGTTAAAACTATATTCAAGAACCTTCATTTATGATACACATGTTTCCCCATTGAAATAGAAGATATCCATTAAGAATAGAAATGATTTTGACTATTTCAAAACAAGCCCGACCATCACCACAACCTCTACTATGGCTTGGTCCAAGTCATGGTGTTCTTGAGAATTCCAACCTAAAACAAATTCTGATGCATCATGTTTCCCATTCTTTGGTCATTTTCCCCCACCACACCCAGGGTTATGGAATGGTGAGGTATTGTACCCCATTTTATATAGGAAGTCCTTTGAGACATCATGCTCAACATCACACCCACTATGGGTGTTTCAATGTAGTCTATTTCAAATAGGAAGGCTCTACTGCTAACATAGCCTCCAAAACAGATTGAAAAGTCGTGTTACTAGTCGTGGTGCATCAAACACCACACAAACATCCCAAAATATCTCGTACACACCTTGGGATCAAAAATGGCCTTCACCACACCCACCATGAGGGTGTGGTGACCCCCAAAATGGCCTATAACACTTCCCTATCCTCTAGAACACCACTAAAATCCCTACTAGAACCATCAAGCCTTGGTAAAACACAATAGAAAGGGTGATAAGGTCTAAAACATTACACATTTTCCCTTATAATGGATTTTAAATTTTTAATATCATTTATTAGAATATTATAAGAATTGGATCATCCCTCTCTTACCTCAAACATTTGGTTCATTGGGATCATAACCCCATTGTGGTGATTTTATAACTGAAGACCTCACCTAAGAAAATAATTGATTTCCCTCACAAACTTAAGTACCCTAACTATTACCTTAACTTTAAAAAAACTGGTATTTTTTTGGGATAAAAAAATTGAGGTTAAAGTATTATTTGATCATGATCAATTCCTCCATATTTTAGTTTCTTTCCCCCATGTAAATTTTTCATTATTTTAGTCTATGATTTATAATAAATATACTAGGGATTATAGGATTGATTTTTAGACCAATATTTCTATCTTGAACCCTAAACTCTATAAAAAATGACTTATTAGTTGTGAATTTAATAATTTTTTCACAGAAACATGCACATCTAAAAACCATAATCTTTTAGTCATGGAATTTTTTTCCAATTTCATTAGTAAGAATATATTAATTAATACACCTACTTCAGGTCATACCTTCACATACTATATAATCAATCATTAATGGAAAAATTAGGTGATGTTAATATTTTAAATCTTAAGAGAGCTTCCTTGAATTGATTTCTTCTTATGCAAAGAATTTTCCCCAGGAGACACTTTTTTACTGATCAACTATATTTGAAAATAATGTGGATTGATAATCCATTTTTAAGAAATATGGTATTTTACTCTTGGGATTACCCCTATCCTTATAGATTCATGAGGGTTTTATCTTCCAAACTAACCTTGAATTTTCTTCATCAATATTGGAATTATTTTTTTATAATATATTTGAGAAAATTAGCATCTTAAAAGATATTATTATCAGTTTTGAGTATGCTTTTGATCTTGACCCCTCCTTATTTAATAGTGAGTATTTATCTAACATAAATTTAATGTTATATATCATGTTTATAAAATAAATTTAATGTTATATAATTCATATATAACATAAATATAATGTTATATAATGTAAGGACCTTGTCTTAAACATTGCATAATATAGTATCTTCAAAATAGAATTCACACTCTTTTATTCCCAAAGATATTTGTAGGTTTATATTTTTAGATATTTAAGTCATAACTATTAAATAAAAAATATATGTGTATAAAAAGTGGACAATTATAAATTAGTATCCATTTTTTCTACAATATAAAACTTTTAAAATAAAACATGATTTCTTTTCAGGAAAAATCATCAAACTTTCAACTTGACTTCTTATTTTATCTTATCCATCATTAAACCCTACAAAAAATATTTTAAAATGCTGGGTGAGCATAAAAATATCATTAAGGGACATAAAATAATAAATCCATTAGTTCAGTGAAAAACATGAAACCTCATGAAAAAAAATTATTAAAAATATACCTTTTTAATCCGAAAAGAGAACAATTTTCCCCAAAAAAAGATCATTATCTTAACTTTTTAAATAAAACAATGTAACGACCCAAATTTTTTCAATGGAAAATTCCCTTCTTATATTTATGTCATAAAATAACATGAAAACACAAAATAATGAACTACTAAGTGATAAGTTACCTTTAAACATAATTTTTTCACCCCTATGTTTTGAATTTTGAAAATCTGACATACACGGTTGTGTTCAAGATGATTTTTGGAGTCTAATGAAACAAAAATATTTTTTAGTGAATAGTAACCTAACCTTATGAATAGTAACATACCATTATGAATATTAATATGACCCTTATTAATATTAAATCATCCAACATAAGAGTAACATTAAATATGAATAATTAAATAAAATTTAGACATCTTTGAAAGTGACAATTTGACCTTAGTAAACGTTTTGGTATTTTGTAAGTCATAAATAATTAATTATAATTAATTAATTAATTTAAAATAATATTTATAAATTATTGAATCAATGTCTTATAGTTTTAGATAAATTTATAAGACCCTACGTAATTTTTGAAAGCACAATAAAATCAGTTTTAATCTTAAAAACTGTTTTTTAAGTAAATTATGATTTTAATTAAATATTAAATTAATCATATTTATAAAATTATTTTTGAAAAATGGAATTCATTTTTTTATTCTACACATTGAAAAATGGTTAGGGTAAATTTTTGGGATTTTTCTGAGATACTTGAAGTTTTGATGAATAGTTGAATCCGATAATTCACAATAAATGCTAAATAATGTATTAATTGAGTCATCGATGATGTTCTGCTGATGTAAGCCCACTTGTTTCAGGATTACATTATATAATTACTATTCTTGGTCATTCAATACTCACTATTCCTTGTCTTAGGTGAAATTAATAAACTAATGAATTTTATATTAAAGAAACCCCTCTCCCCTCCACTATAAAAGCCACCCTTCACTCCCTCTTTTCCTCACACCTCTCAAGCTCCAAGCCTTCTCTAAACTCTGCCCAAAAACCTTCCCTATCCCCTTCCCCACGTCCAAAATCTTCTGGTCTCATTAGAAGACCAATACTAGCTTTCTTAATGAGGATCTCAAGAGGAAGATTTAAGAGGTAATTTCTCTCCCTCTTCTCCTTTAATTTCCTTTCAAGTTCAAGTTCCTTTCTTGATCTCTCTCCACCTATATTCATCCAAATTTTTTGTAACTCCATTATTATACATATACAGTAATTTCATGATTCTAATGGGATATTATATCACCCCACACCCTTTCCCTCTTCCTTTTATTTTATTAAAGAGAACGTTGTTCATGAGGTGTTAATTTATCACCTTCAAAAACGACATGCTCTATTCTTCCATTTCTACCTTAAGATCTGGTCATGAAACCATTTTTATGGATGAACCAGAATATTTTATATGTATTATATTCTATTTTATTTTCTTGAAATAACCTATGGCCATATTACGAAGTGAAAAGTTAAAACAAGTTCGTTGTGATCCAAAAACCGCTCAAATTAACCCAAATAACCATTATTAAATTATTATCTAATGATTCATCCACATGGATCTAATTTAATTCATTATAAAGTCATTAAATATCCTTTAATATCATTAGTGGCATGTAATTTCATTTCTGGATGTTTACTCGTGTTCTACCCAAACTTCAATTTAAGAATACAAGTGAACCACCCAAGAAAAACCATAAAAACAAACATCCCCTAACAATGTTTTTAAACTCTATAAGTCATAAAAAGGAACATAATATGACATAATGAAAACAGAATGAACCTTATTAATGTACACATGGTTCTGGATTTCTAATTAATGAATATAATGTCAGTATACAGGACATTAAAGAGAAGGAAGCATTCGGGTACAAGGTAAGGGGAAATTCTCGAACCCAACTTTCATCCTTTGGGTTCTACCTCTTTCACTCCATTTTTGATATATTCACTCATTAAAGATCATTTTTTCATCATTTTATTTACTTTTTTGGTATATAAATGTTTTCTAATGAATTTTATATCAATCCAAATGTTTTCTGAAAGAACTCTTCTCTTAAGAACTCAACTTTTACCTCTCATTCAAGGTTGATGGTTCTTGTATCAAGTATGTTGTTCCATATTTATTTTGGGAACCCAAAGTTTATGAATGTGTTCTTATGATATGAAACCCATTACTTTTCATGGGTTGGTTATTTTCATTTATGTTATATGTTCATTGTGTCATGCATGATAAATGATAATGTTATGATGTGACGGGTGCGCCCGGAATTATATAGCGCAATATGAATGTTTAAATGTGACGGGTGCACCCAAAATTATATAGCGCTCTAATGCATTGGTTAAAGTGATGAATCACATGATTAAATGTGAAATTATGTGTGAACAAGATGCTAGCTTGGTTCACAAGTATGTGTGGTAGTTAACCACTAAGACATGATGTTACATTTTTATGCATTGCCACATTTCAAGTCTTTTATTTATGCTCCTCTCATGTTCATGATTTTTTGCCTATGTTATGATTATGCTCACACCATGCTATATTGTTATTATCTATCCTCTTACTGGGCTTCTAGATCACCTCTTTTGATGTATATCCTTATGTGGCTACATGTAATAAGGAGAGGGCAAGTTCCACTAAGAATCTAGTGAAGAAGAGATTAAATAAATGTTTATGGTTGATGTTGTATTTGTTATGTATGGTCCTAGTTTTCCTGAGACGCTAAACCTTTGGATCCTCTATATGTAATACTATTATGTTGTTTATCATTAAAATTATGTAATATTAATGTAAGAAAGGCTGGGTTTCTATAGTTGGTATCAGAGGCAAGGTTTAGTTAATTTGTGAATTAGGATTAGTGAACCCTAGAGAAAACCTCTAGTATGAGATTAAGTACAAATATGCACACAAGAATATTTACCTAGGGATCCCATATGTTATGTTTTTGGTATAAATTGTTTAAATGAATAAGTTACCCCTGACTTGTTTACTTATGTTTTGTTCTAACCTTTTCTATTTTAGAAAATGGTGGGAACCAGGAGAAATCAGGCCAACAACTCTTGCGAGGGCTAATGCAACGATTGCCCGAACGACATCCCTAATGATTTGGGAGGTGGAGTTCAAAACTTCATGGCGATGCTTACAAAATTATCTCATGTTATGAATAATAACCATAATAATTGGGAACGTTATCCTTCACCAAAGAGGGAGCAACTGGCTATTGAATGTTTTATGTGGCAATGACCACCGACGTTTTGTGGATCTTCTGATCCACTAGTTGTGGAACAGTGGGTCAAATCCCTGGAGAAGATCATTTATATTCTTCACTGTTATAAGATAGAGAAGGTGACTCTAGCCGTTTATCGTCTAGATGGAGAAGTCGATCAATGGTGGGCTTTGATTAAGAACACCAATCCAAGGGAGGAAATTGAAGAGATGGAATGGGAAGACTTTAAGATAATGTTTCTAAATAAGTATTTCCCACAAACTCTTCACATGAAGATGGAGAGAGAATTCATAGAGCTCAATCAAAAATAAGTAGAATCTATCACAACCTATGAAGCGAATTTCACAAGGCTTGAAAGGTATGCTTCTGGTTTTGTTATCAACAATGATAGCAAAATTGATAGATTCTTTAGTGGATTAAAACCACACCTTCGAAAGGATCTTGCAATTCGAGACTTTGGGAGTTAGGAAGAATTTGTTCGGTGTGATCTCAAAGTGTATATGGAGTTTGGATAATGGTCTCAGGGCTATGGTGATAAGAAAATAAAGATGGATTTTCAAGCTGGTGGATCTAATGACAAAGGTAGGAAGAAAAATAAACGACCCACATGCTAAAAATGTGGGAAGTTGCACCATGGGAACTACCTCAAAGGGACAGGGAAATGATTCAAGTGTAGGAAAGAAGGAAACCACGCTCAAGAGTGTCGAAAAGACATGAAAAGGAAGGATAATGTAGCCGATGAAAGGGGAGAACCACTCATGGTTCAATGATACAACTGTAGGGAGCTAGGGAACTATGAAAACCAGTGCACTAAACCTCGAGCTCTCGAGGGTAATCAGCATTAGCAGCCACCAAATCCAAAGGAACAAGGGAAGGCTTATGCCATCACTACTGCGGAGGTGGATCATGATAATGAAGTCGTACAAGGTACACTTCCTATTCACTGAAGAATGGAAAAAGTCTTATTTAATTCTGGTTCTACGCATTCCTTTATATCTTGCAAGTTTTCTAGAACTATATAATCAAAGCATCGAAACCTTGAAGTAGAGATATCTGTAAAAACACCAAGTGGTGAAATCATTACAACCCAAGTGTTTGACTCTTCTCCTATTGGCATATGTGGAAAGATTCTTCTGGCAAATCTCGTAATACTTCCCTTGGTGGAATTCGATGCTATAATGGGAATGGACTGGCTCTCGTTATATAGAGCGCATATCAACTTTCGGGAAAAGGAAATATCTTTTCATATTCCAAACCATCCCATGCTCCTCTAAAAATTCAAGGAAGATCATTAATCCCCTTTGAAAAATCCATCATTGGTGTGGGTGTTGATTCCCTATAAAGAAGCATACATCACCCAAATGGTTGAGTCGAAGGAAAGTGTCAACCTTGAGGAAATTCCCATCGTGAGGGAATATGGCGATGTATTTCCCAAAGAGTTACCTGGAATTCCCCCGGATCATGAGGTAGAGTTCTCAATTGAACTCATACCTAGAGCTACTCCTATCTCGAAGTGACCCTATAGGATGGCTCCTATCGAACTGGAGGAGTTAAAGAAGCAGCTGCAAGAGCATCTAGACAAAGGGTTCATACACCCTAGTGCATCACCTTGGGGTGCACCAGTGCTCTTTGTAAAGAAGAAGTATGGAACAATGCGGCTGTGTATCGATTATCGGAACTCAACAAGATCACCATAAAGAACAAGTATCCTTTCCCAAGGATTGATGACTTGTTCGACCAGTTAAGAGGATCTCAATACTTCCCAAAGGTGGATCTTTGTTCTAGATATCATCAGGTAAAGGTGAAGAAGGAATATATTCAGAAGATTGCCTTCCATACAAGGTATGGGCACTATGAGTTTTTGGTGATGCCCTTTGGACTTACTAATGCCCCTGCAATCTCCATGGATTTGATGAATAGAGTCTTTAGACATTACCTCTACAAATTTGTGGAAGTGTTTATCAATGATATTCTTATCAACTCCAAAATCAAGGAGGAACATGAAGAACATCTAAGACTTGTGTAGGCGACATTGAGAAAGGAGAAGTTGTACTCCAAGTTCATCAAGTGTGACTTTTGGATGAATCAAGTCACTTTATTGGGACATGTGATCACAAGTGAGGGAATTTCTATGGATCCTTCAAAGAAAAAGGTGATTGAGGAATGTCCTAGGCCCTCTAGTGTCACAGAAATCTGTAGTTTTCTTGGATTAGCTGGGTACTACCAACGTTTTGTGAGAAACTTCTCACAATTGTCAAGACCGCTAACTAAGTTAACAAGGAAAGGGGTAAAGTATGTCTGGAAGGAAGAATGTGAGGGAAGCTTCAAAGACCTAAAGTGAAGGCTGATCACTGCACCTGTACTCACACTACCGAAAAGTGGAGAAAGTTTTGTGATATACAGTGATGCTTCAAAGAAAGGCTTGGGTTGTGTACTCATGAAAAATGATAATGTGATAGCCTATGCCTCATGACAATTGAAGATCCATGAGTAGAACTACCCAACGCATGATCTAGAGATGGCAGCCGTGATTTTTTCCTTGAAAATCTGGCAGCACTACCTTTATGGTGAGAAGTGTAACATATACACCGACCACAAGAGCCTAAAATATATATTCACACAAAAGGAGCTCAACATGCGTCAAAGGAGATGGTTAGAGATAATCAAGGATTACGATTGCTCTATTCACTATCATCCTGGGAAGGCAAACAAGGTAGCTGAAGCTCTAAGTAGAAAAGAACCTACTACTCTATCCATGTTGTGGATTGAGAAAGACCCTATCTTCTTGGATATACAAAGAATGGATTTGGAAATCATAAAGGCAGGGGATACATCCTACCTTGCCCAAATGATTGTGCAACCATCCATCCAAGAGAAGATTAAGGAAGCATAAGGGATGATGTGGAGATACAAAAGAGGGTGAATGCAGTAAAGGAAGGGAAGCTGCAAGAGTTCCATATCGATGATGATGGTGTGATTTGGTTTGGAATGTGGCTTTGTGTACCTTCATCACCCGTGATAAAGAAGGATCTATTGGATAATGCACATATCTCAACATTCTCTATCCATCCTGGGAGTACCAAGATGTACCTTGATCTCCGAGAACACTTCTCGTGGGATAACATGAAGAAGGAGATTGCGGAATATATATCAAGGTGCTTGGTATGTCAGCAAGTTAAAGCTGAGTGACAAAAGTCTAAAGGTATGATGCAGCCATTGCCTATACCCATGTGGAAATGTGAAAATGTTACTATGGACTTTGTCACGGGTCTCCTGAAGACGTCAAAGGGAAATAATGCGATATGGGTTGTGGTTGACCGACTCACCAAGACTACCCATTTTATCGCTATTTGGGAAGACCTCTCACTTGAATAACTTGCAAAGATATATGTGAAGGAAGTGGTGAGAATGCACGGTGTTCCACTCTCAATTTTCTCTGACCATGATCCAAGGTTCACATCTAAATTTTGGAGGAGCCTTCAACATGCTTTGAGTACTGAATTAAATTTCAGCACGGCCTATCACCCCCAAACTGATGGTCAGTCTGAAAGAACTATTCAGACGCTTGAAGATATGCTAAGAGCCTGCTCTCTAGAATTCAAAGGTGTATGGGATCAGCATCTGCCATTGGTTGAGTTCTCATACAACAATAGCTTCCACTCGAGTATTCATATGGATCCGTATAAAGCTCTTTATGGGAAGCGATGTATAACTCCAACCTGTTGGGATGAAGTTGGATAAAGAAAGATACTTGGGACCGATCTTGTTCAAGAGATGACCGAGAAGGTTCAAGTCATCCAGAAACACATTAAAGCTGCTCCAAGTTGGAAAAAGAGCTATGTTGACAACCATTGAAGGGACTTGGAGTTTGACGTTTGAGATAAAGTCTTCCTTCGAATATCTCCATGGAAGAGAGTCATGCGATTCTGGAAGAATGGGAAGCTAAGCACAAGGTATATTGGCCCCTTTGAGATCCTTGAATGCATAGGATATGTGGCCTATCGGCTTTCACTTCCACCAAATATGGCTCAAATTCATGATGTGTTTCATGTATCACTACTGAGGAAGTACATACCAGACCTCTCACATGTACTAAACTCAGAGGTGGTGCAACTGGAAGATAATCTCTCATATGAGGAGCAGCCAGTAAAGATTCTGGACCGAAGTAATAAGGTTCTATGCAACAAGAAAACCCACCTTGTCAAAGTGTTGTGGAGGAACCATAAGTTTGAGGAAGCAACTTGGGAACCAAAAGAGGCAATGAAGGATAAGTACCCTCACCTGTTTGTGTAATGTGAAATTTCGGGGGCAAAATTTCTTAATAGGGGAAGAATGTAATGACCCAAATTTTTTCAATGGAAAATTCCCTTCTTATATTTATGTCATAAAATAACATGAAAACACAAAATAATGAACTACTAAGTGATAAGTGACCTTTAAACATAATTTTGTCACCCCTATGTTTTGAATTTCGAAAATCCTATATCACAGTTGTGTTCAAGATGATTTTTGGAGTCTAATGAAACAAAAATAATTTTTGGTGAATAGTAACCTACCCTTATGAATAGTAACATACCCTTATGAATAGTAATATGACCCTTATGAATAGTAAATCATCCAACATAAGAGTAACATTACCTATGGATAATTAAATAAAATTTAGACATCTTTGAAAGTGACAATTTGACCTTAGTAAACGTTTTGGTATTTTGTAAGTCATAAATAATTAATTATAATTAATTAATTAATTTAAAAGAATATTTATAAATTATTGAATCAATGTCTTATAGTTTTAGATAATTTTATAAGACCCTACGTAACTTTTGAAAGTACTATAAAATCAGTTTTAATCTTAAAAACTGTTTTTTAAGTAAATTATGATTTTAATTAAATATTAAATTAATAATATTTAGAAAATTATTTTTGAAAAATGGACTTCATTTTTTTATTCTACATGTTGAAAAATGGTTGGGGTAAATTTTTGGGATTTTTCTGAGATACTTGAATTTTTTATGAATAGTTGAATCCGATAATTCACAATAAATGCTAAATAATGTATTAATTGAGTCATCGATGATGTTCTGCTGATGTAAGCACACTTTGTTCAGGATTACATTATAAAATTACTATTATTGTTCGTTCAATACTCATTATTCCTTGTCTTAGGTGAAATTAATAAACTAATGAATTTTATATTAAAGAAACCCCTCTCCCTTCCACTATAAAAGACACCCTTCACTCCCTCTTTTCCTCACACCTCTCAAGCTCCAAGCCTTCTCTAAACTCTGCCCAAACACCTTTCTTATCCCCTCCCCCATGTCCAAAAGCTTCTGGTCTCATAGAAATACCAAGACTAGCTTCCTTAAGGAGGATCTCAAGAGGAAGATTTAAGAGGTAATTTCTCTCCCTCTTCTCCTTTAATTTCCTTTCAAGTTCAAGTTCCTTTCTTGATCTCTCCCCACCTATATTCATCCAAAAAAATTTTTAACTCCATTATTATACATATACTGTAATTTTATGATTCTAATGGGATATTATATCACCCCACACCCTTTCCCTCTTCCTTTTATTTTATTAAATAGAACGTTGTTCATGAGGTGTTAATTTATCACCTTCAAAAACGGCATGCTCTCTTTTTCCATTTCTACCTTCAGATCTGGTCATGAAACCATTTTTATGGTTGAACCAGAATATTTTATATGTATAATGTTCTGTTTTAAGTTCTTGAAATAACCTATGTCTATATTACTAAGTGAAAAGTTAAAACAAGTTCGTTATGATCGAAAAACCGCTCAAATTAACCCAAATAACCATCATTAAATTCTTATCTAATGATTCATCCACATGGATCTAATGTAATTCATTATAAAGTCATTAAAGATCCTTTAATATAATTAATGACATGTAATTTTATTTCTGGATGTTTACTGTAACGCCCCGACCCCAGCTACCCAGAGTCGGTGCATTACTTCGTAACATTGGCATGATCACAAAAGATCAAGTCTCGAAAGACCAATTAGTTTAGTAGCCTTGGAAACACTAGATACATTTGTAAACATTACATTACATCATAAAGTGAAAAACTACAATAACAAAGTCTCCATAGTCCACACTCATATCCTCTTCTGACAATCCCTGTAGGTCATTAATAAAATACTTCTTCACATCCTGGAAAATATTAAAACATTGAAAGGGGTGAGCTAAGATGCTCAGTAAGGATAACAATATTGCGGAAGCTTTCATAAATAATCATTAACATTTAAGGCAATGTATAACTAAAACAAAAGCCTTTTTAAACTTGAACTTTAGCATAATATGGTAAAAATAAAATGAGATAATGCCATTTACTTACTCACATGGATATTCTACTAATCGAATAATCCCATGCAACATCAATAACCATTTTCATAATGATGGAATGCATAATGCCAGACTATCATAACCACGTAGCCAAGGCCTCGTGCCAAGACCACAAATAAAATTTTGTCAAGGCCTCGTGCCAAGACACTAGTTTGTCTCATGAGACCTGCCGATGCATTGAGGAGCTATAGCGGGCTCCACCCGTCACTTATTAAGTCCAATTCATTCCTCATATGAATAGGTTTAAACATATCATAAACCATAACATAATCGTATCACATAAAACATGCATAAAGGAAACATAACATTTCCACATTTCAATCACAAGATATAAATACAACACATTGATATAATAAAAATGCTTTCAAAACCATTTTCAATACCAAAATAGAAGAAAGTTAAAACTTTGTATTTATTTTTCATTAAAAAAATGATGGCTTGTAGAGGAATCCGAATCTCAAATAATGGTCACGGCGGCGGAGAAGTCGTTGTCGCCGCATAAGTACGGAAAGAAAAACATTCCCTTTTGTCGTCTAGTAAAACGCTTCGTATAAAAAAGATTCCTTTTGAATAAACGTAAAAGTCAAAGGGGTTTATACACCATATAAAAGAAAGTGGTGTATAAAACCAAATATGCCTCAATGAAAGGGGATTGAGACGAAGTCCTTAAAAAGATCTTTTTTTTTAAATAAAGTAAATCTATAATGTGTATTCACTATAATTACACATAAATAATGTACAAATACAATATAGGACATAATAATATCATGACATAATTTGAAAGTAGGAGATTAACCCAAAGAATGGAAGTTGGGTTAAGAAATTCCCTTACCTTGCGTCTTGTCCTGACTCGACCGTTCTTTAACCTCCTGAATAATAAACTAGAGTTAATTTATATTTACTTAAGAACCTTTTTCATGTTCATTATTCCATTTATATCACTTATTACCATGTTATGAACATTATTTAATTATTTAAGTTAATAACGGTCGTTTTGTCGATCTTTGGTACTTGAGTCAAAAATAAACTTCTTATAATTACAAGTTGTTCATGTGGTGAAATATCCATTATATCCAGAATTATATTCATGATGTAGATATCATATATATAATATATATACAGTATATACATTCATTCATAATGTCACGTAACATTTAGAGGTAAGAAATGAAATGCACCGTTCATGGAGACGGTAAGCCGTACGTACGCATGAACGCTACTTTCATTTCTATTTCGTATTTAATGGAATGAAATCATAATGATATAAATTTATAATATAATTCCAGTATAATATAGTGTATAATACCATTTACTCCATCCTTTATACATCCCACATATGGCATTAACGATTCAAATCACTTTGAGGGGGCGGTAGTCCGCACTTCCTAAAATGAAATTGTCGCGTTTACCCATAATGGAAATCATAAAGTACGCCATAAATGAGAAATACAGAAGCATAAGTAAAACATAAACATATTATATATCATATATAAAAATAGTTACATCTTAATGGCCACCTTTGAAGGTGTTATATGAGTGTTGAACAATCATCGTTTCGTGAGGCAGAAATTCGCCATCCACAGAAACCGTATGTTCTTTAACCATTAGATGTAGGTGTGTGTAAGTTTAGCTCTAATACTTCTTATAAAAACATCCTAGTATATTGAGGATACTGGTTTTGTTACAAAATAAATGAATAAAAAGAGTTTAGGGGGTTGGAGAAGAAAAATGAAACAAAACAACATTAGAGAAGACATTACCTCAAAATCGGGTAACTCTTTTTGATTTGAGCCAAAGGATTCCTTGGGAAGAGTTCTGACCAAATTGAGGCTTCTAGGAGTAATAGGGGGAAGTTGGGAGAGTATTTGGGCAGAGGTTGGCCGAACCAAAAGGCTTGAAAGTGTGAATAAGGTGGTAGAGGTGGGGGCCTTTTATAAGAGGAGAGGAGGGGCTCTTTTGGAAAGATTGAAATGTTACATTATTACACAATGCTTTTCGGATTCTAAAGGTCCCACACTTATATAATTCGTGGATAAGGTGATAAGGGTTCTAAATCTACCCATCCAATAGTCTTTGGACAAGTGTAAGCCTTGGATTTTACATTATCTTCTCATTTTATTAAAATCGTTAAATAATGAGGTCATCACTGCATCATAATGATTTCATAAATAATTTAATTTATTTAATGTCTAAAAATTATAAAAAAAATACTATGATGTAGGAAATATTTTTAGATTTCTAATGAATATTTATAATCAAAATTTGGACTTGTGTAAGCCCACTTAAAAACTGTTTTAGTAAAACAACTCATGTTTGTATCAATTTAATTTTAACATTAAATAAATATATATTAATGTCATTTTCCAACTAAAGTGGCTCCATGGGGTCCCCAAGTTGACTCATGGGTTTTCTTGGTCGGCCATGACTCATCCAATAGGAGTAGGAAAAGTGTCAAGCTCATCTCATATTATGAAAACATTATTTTTACCTTAAACTACACTAATTACCTCTAATCGCGATTAAGAACTTAAAAGTTACTATTCACCAAAAAATTATTTTAATCTCATTGAACCACATTTTACTTCTTAATGACAACCATGTATTTCGGATGTTTGAAAATCAAATCACAGAAGTGGTAATATTTCATTTAAACGAAAAATCAGTTATTTAACTACCACTTAGTGGTTTCACTATTCATCAAAAATTGAAGTTTTTCAGAACAATGTCAAAATTTCACCCTAAGCTATAATTGATATTCTGAATTCAAAAATGATGTCTATTTTAAAAAATTCCAAACATATAAGTTGCATTATTTAATTTTATAATTAATTCCCGCTGTCACAACAAATAGCGTGTTTTTAACAAACAATTTATATCAAAAGATTGGCAATTGTTTATGTCCAATTTCAATGTTAAATTAATTCTAATGACCACCATTGGATAAAATGGTAAAAATATATTCTAATTATACTTTAAAACCACTAAATATTATAATTTATCACAATAAATTATTTTGATTAAAAAAGTTGTTTTAAGTATTTTTCACTATTCATAAAAAAATTTGAAGTTCTCAGAAAGTTACAAAAAATTAAACTTAGGATAATTTCGATATTATGAATATAAAAATGAAGTCCATTTTGAAATATAAAATTTCTATAATTTTAAAAAGTGGTTATTACTATTCATAACGGCTACTTTGATTAGTCGCGGTGTTTTAGAACTCGAAGTTGCGTACAATGCAAGTTATTGCATTATTGAAAGAGAGGCGTATCGTGGACGCTCGGGGTGTTACATTCTCCCCTCCTTCAATAAATTGCGTCCTCGCAATTTGATATTTTTCTTTGAAAGTAAAAGGTTGAAAATATAAAATACCTTTGTGGAAAACCCACATCGGAAATAAGGTTAATAAAATTTAGCCTTAATAAGAGGGAAATGGAAATAAGAAAGTCACCACCAAATTATGATCTCGATAAGGAGAACATTGGTGGCAATTAGAGACATATAATTGGAGGAAAAACGTAAATATTTTTAGGGAGTGATTGAGGTCATCAATCACAATCAACTGTCAAATTGGGGGCCTCAAAGCCTTCAATCTATGTTGATTTAAAATATCATCAGTTCAACAAGACATAAGGTATTAGGATAACACATTTTTTTTTGTTTTAATATCCCTTTACTAAAGTTTAAGAATTAATTTATTCTTTGAATAAGAGATAGGTATATATATATTTATGCTTGACAATTAGAGTTTCAACCTTCAACTCATCTTTCACTCAAAAAGATAATAGAACTCAAAAATATTATACTTATCCTAATTGTATAAGGTTCCAAATGTTAAAACATACCATTTAGATTAGTAAAATTATTTTGTAATAATCGGGGACTTCCTGTAGGCTAGTGGTAGGAAATAAAGGCCTATCGCACTATGATTGTGGGTTCGATTCCTGCAGCTTTGTCCGACGCGACGGGTTATGCCCCACCCTGCAGGTTGTCCTTTTCCTAAAACTATAGTATCATAATATTCCAAAAATAATCTTCATAAATTTTTTAACCTTAAACAATACTATCCAAAGATCAACATAATCCACTCCAACCATTATAGTTATCCAAAATACCTCTGTCCAGACTTTCTCTAAAAGGTCTCTTAATTCCAAAATCAATTTATCAGATTCCCCAAACAAAGTAAAGTTTCTCTTATTGTCACATACTAAAAATATAATTACCTTCATCATATTAAAACCTTACTGAAATCAACAAGTACTGCAGTACAATCCTTATATATATATATATATATATATATCACATTATTCTAATAACCAAAATATAATCCATGAGTCCAAAAGCACCAATACGTTAGTTATTCTGCTTCAACTGTAGTAACAGCATAATATTGTCCTTGATCCCTTGGCCTTTTCTGAGGTAAGTTTCCCTGACGCTTAGGACATTCATTTTCATAATGCCCCATTTCCCTACAATTGTAGCATTCAACTTTGACAGCCTCTTTCTTTCCCTTGTAATCACGAGCCTGGTGACCCTTTTCTCCACATTTATAACAAACTCCCATTCCTTTTAGGCAAGTACCAGGGTGATTCTTACCACAATTATCACATAATGGAAAATCATTCTTTCCCTTTTTCCCTTTATCTATCTCTTGTTCCACCATTCTCTTCTTCTCTTGCTTTACTATGTTGTCATAAGACTTAGAGAATTCCTTTTCTGTCTTGATAGCACACGAGACAATATCTTCGTATGATGAGAAGGATTGTGATACTAAAGCTCGACGGAGAAATGGTTTTAACCCATCAAAGAAACGATCAATCTTACTCCTTGGGTTACGTATATAATCGGCAGCATGCCTCGCTAACCTTGTAAAGTTAGCCTCATACTTTGCGACATTCTCATCCTCCTTCTGCCTCAGACTCAGAAATTGCCTTTCCATATCTGCTCGATGGTCACGAGGAAAGTATTTTTCTAAGAAAATCTTTTTGAACTCCCTCCATTCCATATTCGATATGTCATCATCTTCCTTTGTGTTTTGAATCAGCGACCACCACTGATCGGCATCTTCAGTGAGGCGGTAAACTGCCATGAAAACCTTCTCCCTTTCGCTACTCCCCAAGGCATGGAATATTTTCTCTAAGGATTTTATCCATTTCTCAGCTACTAACGGATTTGTACCCCCATTAAATGTTGGTGGTTGTTGCCTCATGAAGCGGCCTAACATTGATCCTCCACGTTGCGGATCAGGGTGCTCCATACGAGTAAGGTTATTATTCATAACCTGAGTGAGTTGTCCCAGTATGGTAATAAGTTGATCAGCACCAGTTGTATCTCCAGATCCACAATAATTATCTTGAGCAGGAGGGAAATCCCTACACGGAGTGCGTGCATTGATACGGTTTCCGTTTCTTCCACTAGGCGCCATTTCTAAACAATGGCATAAACTAGATCAGTTTATGAATCAAAGTACATAATCCCATACTTATAAAACACTTAACATAAATTGAACTATTTATGTATATAATCCATAAAAATGTTTTCTTTGAGGAAGTATATACTCATAAACCCTTCATAATGATTTGTAATGAAAATGAGAGTTATCCTAAGCATATCCCCCGGGAGTGTCGTAACCAAGAGTGCAGCAAGGCCCGTTGTCGTGCACCAGTTCCCGTTCGAGTCTAGCTCAAAGCGGTGTTTTCGGGTTTTACCCCTAGGAACATCTGTGCCAGAGCCGCCTCTACCTGCTCGTATCCAGACAGGGATGTATTGCTCGGAAAACTCACAAAATCTCTATAATACCAAAATTCTAGGAAGTTCTTCTATACTAATCCTCAAAGTCTATCTTCGGGCTATGTGCTCTAATCAGAGTTTATCTAAATCTAGCTTCCAAGGTTAGTACTAAACTACCTCTGATACCAACTGTAACGCCCCGACCCCAGCTACCCAGAGTCGGTGCATTACTTCGTAACATTGGCATGATCACAAAAGATCAAGTCTCGAAAGACCAATTAGTTTAGTAGCCTTGGAAACACTAGATACATTTGTAAACATTACATTACATCATAAAGTGAAAAACTACAATAACAAAGTCTCCATAGTCCACACTCATATCCTCTTCTGACAATCCCTGTAGGTCATTAATAAAATACTTCTTCACATCCTGGAAAATATTAAAACATTGAAAGGGGTGAGCTAAGATGCTCAGTAAGGATAACAATATTGCGGAAGCTTTCATAAATAATCATTAACATTTAAGGCAATGTATAACTAAAACAAAAACCTTTTTAAACTTGAACTTTAGCATAATATGGTAAAAATAAAATGAGATAATTCCATTTACTTACTCACATGGATATTCTACTAATCGAATAATCCCATGCAACATCAATAACCATTTTCATAATGATGGAATGCATAATGCCAGACTATCATAACCACGTAGCCAAGGCCTCGTGCCAAGACCACAAATAAAATTTTGTCAAGGCCTCGTGCCAAGACACTAGTTTGTCTCATGAGACCTGCCGATGCATTGAGGAGCTATAGCGGGCTCCACCCGTCACTTATTAAGTCCAATTCATTCCTCATATGAATAGGTTTAAACATATCATAAACCATAACATAATCGTATCACATAAAACATGCATAAAGGAAACATAACATTTCCACATTTCAATCACAAGATATAAATACAACACATTGATATAATAAAAATGCTTTCAAAACCATTTTCAATACCAAAATAGAAGAAAGTTAAAACTTTGTATTTATTTTTCATTAAAAAAAATGATGGCTTGTAGAGGAATCTGAATCTCAAATAATGGTCACGGCGGCGGAGAAGTCGTTGTCGCCACATAAGTACGGAAAGAAAAACATTCCCTTTTGTCGTCTAGTAAAACGCTTCGTATAAAAAAGATTCCTTTTGAATAAACGTAAAAGTCAAAGGGGTTTATACACCGTATAAAAGAAAGTGGTGTATAAAACCAAATATGCCTCAATGAAAGGGGATTGAGACGAAGTCCTTAAAAAGATCTTTTTTTTTAAATAAAGTAAATCTATAATGTGTATTCACTATAATTACACATAAATAATGTACAAATACAATATAGGACATAATAATATCATGACATAATTTGAAAGTAGGAGATTAACCCAAAGAATGGAAGTTGGGTTAAGAAATTCCCTTACCTTGCGTCTTGTCCTGACTCGACCGTTCTTTAACCTCCTGAATAATAAACTAGAGTTAATTTATATTTACTTAAGAACCTTTTTCATGTTCATTATTCCATTTATATCACTTATTACCATGTTATGAACATTATTTAATTATTTAAGTTAATAACGGTCGTTTTGTCGATCTTTGGTACTTGAGTCAAAAATAAACTTCTTATAATTACAAGTTGTTCATGTGGTGAAATATCCATTATATCCAGAATTATATTCATGATGTAGATATCATATATATAATATATATATAGTATATACATTCATTCATAATGTCACGTAACATTTAGAGGTAAGAAATGAAATGCACCGTTCATGGAGACGGTAAGCCGTACGTACGCATGAACGCTACTTTCATTTCTATTTCGTATTTAATGGAATGAAATCATAATGATATAAATTTATAATATAATTCCAGTATAATATAGTGTATAATACCATTTACTCCATCCTTTATACATCCCACATATGGCATTAACGATTCAAATCACTTTGAGGGGGCGGTAGTCCGCACTTCCTAAAATGAAATTGTCGCGTTTACCCATAATGGAAATCATAAAGTACGCCATAAATGAGAAATACAGAAGCATAAGTAAAACATAAACATATTATATATCATATATAAAAATAGATACATCTTAATGGCCACCTTTGAAGGTGTTATATGAGTGTTTAACAATCATCGTTTCGTGAGGCAGAAATTCGCCATCCACAGAAACCGTATGTTCTTTAACCATTAGATGTAGGTGTGTGTAAGTTTAGCTCTAATACTTCTTATAAAAAAATCCTAGTATATTGAGGATACTGGTTTTGTTACAAAATAAATGAATAAAAAGAGTTTAGGGGGTTGGAGAAGAAAAATGAAACAAAACAACATTAGAGAAGACATTACCTCAAAATCGGGTAACTCTTTTTGATTTGAGCCAAAGGCTTCCTTGGGAAGAGTTCTGACCAAATTGAGGCTTCTAGGAGTAATAGGGGGAAGTTGGGAGAGTATTTGTGCAGAGGTTTGCCGAACCAAAAGGCTTGAAAGTGTGAATAAGGTGGTAGAGGTGGGGGCCTTTTATAAGAGGAGAGGAGGGGCTCTTTTGGAAAGATTGAAATGTTACATTATTACACAATGCTTTTCGGATTCTAAAGGTCCCACACTTATATAATTCGTGGATAAGGTGATAAGGGTTCGAAATCTACCCATCCAATAGTCTTTGGACAAGTGTAAGCCTTGGATTTTACATTATCTTCTCATTTTATTAAAATCGTTAAATAATGAGGTCATCACTGCATCATAATGATGTCATAAATAATTTAATTTATTTAATGTCTAAAAATTATAAAAAAAATACTATGATGTAGGAAATATTTTTAGATTTCTAATGAATATTTATAATCAAAATTTGGACTTGTGTAACCCCACTTAAAAACTGTTTTAGTAAAACAACTCATGTTTGTATCAATTTAATTTTAACATTAAATAAATATATATTAATGTCATTTTCCAACTAAAGTGGCTCCATGGGGTCCCCAAGTTGACTCATGGGTTGTATTGTTCGGACATGACTCATCCAATAGGAGTAGGACAAGTTTCAAGCTCATCTCATATTATGAAAACATTATTTTTACCTTAAACTACACTAATTACCTCTAATCGCGATTAAGAACTTAAAAGTTACTATTCACCAAAAAATTATTTTAATCTCATTGAACCACATTTTACTTCTTAATGACAACCATGTATGTCGGATTTTTGAAAATCAAATCATAGAAGTGGTAATATTTCATTTAAACGAAAAATCAGTTATTTAACTACCACTTAGTGGTTTCACTATTCATCAAAAATTGAAGTTTTTCAGAACAATGCCAAAATTTCACCCTAAGCTATAATTGATATTCCGAATTCAAAAATTATGTCTATTTTACAAAATTCCAAACATATAAGTTGCATTAGTTAATTTTATAATTAATTCCCGCTGTCACAACAAATAGCGTGTTTTTAAGAAACAATTTATATCAAAAGATTGGCAATTGTTTATGTCCAATTTCAATGTTAAATTAATTCTAATGACCACCATTGGATAAAATGGTAAAAATATATTCTAATTATACTTTAAAACCACTAAATAGTATAATTTATCACAATAAATTATTTTGATTAAAAAAGTTGTTTTAAGTATTTTTCACTATTCATAAAAAAATTGGAAGTTCTCAGAAAGTTACAAAAAATTCAAATTAGGATAATTTCGATATTACGAATACAAAAATGAAGTCCATTTTGAAATATAAAATTTCTATAATTTTAAAAAGTGGTTATTACTATTCATAACGGCTACTTTGATTAGTTGCGGTGTTTTAGAACTCGATGTTTCGTACAATGCAAGCTATTGCATTATTGAAAGAGAGGCGTATCGTGGAAGCTTGGGGTGTTACATTTACTCATGTTCTACCCAAACTTCAATTTTAGAATACAGGTGAACCACCTAAGAAAAACCATAAAAACGAACATCCCCGAACAATGTTTTTAAACTCTATAAGTCATCCAAAGGAACATAATATGAAATAATGAAACCAGAATGAACCCTATTAATGTAAACATGGTTCTGGATTTCTAATTAATGAATATAATTTCATTATACGAGACATTAAAGAGAAGGAAGCATTTGGGTACAAGGTAAGGGGAAATTCTCGAACCCAACTTTCATCCTTTGGGTTCTACCTCTTTCACTCCATTTTTGATATGGTCACTCCTTAAAGATCATTTGTTCATTATTTTCTTTCCTTTTCTGGGATATAATTTTTTTCTAATGAAGTTTATATCAATCCAAATGTTTTCTGAAAGAACTCTTCTCTTAAGAACTCAACTTTTACCTCTCATTCAAGGTCGATGGTTCCTGTATCAAGTATGTCGTTCCCTCTTTCTTTTGGGAACCCAAAGTTTATGAATGTGTTCTTATGAGATGAAACTCATTCCTTTTCATGGGTTGGTTTTGTTCATTTATGTTATATGTTCATTGTTTCATTCATGATAAATGATAATGTTATGATGTGACGGGTGCGCCCGGAATTATATAGCGCAATATGAATGTTTAAATGTGACGGGTGTGCCTGAAATTATATAGCGCACCAATGCATTGGGAAAAGTGATGAATCTCATGAGTAAATGTGAAATGATGTGTGAAAAAGATGCTATCTTTGTTCAAAAGTATGTATGGTCCTAGTTTTCCCAAGACACTAAACCTTTGGATCCTCTATATGTAATACTATTATATTGTTTATCATTAAAATGATGTAATAGTAATGTAAGAAAAGGTTGGGATGCTATAAAAAATTTCCACAAAAACTCATTGAAAATAATAGAAAAGTCATGTAGGTTATTTGGAACATCATCATCATAGAACCCTTTTAAGAACCCTTAAAATTTAAAATAATAATACGGCCTAATTCCAATATAATTCTCCTGAGAACAAAATCATTACTGAAATCATTAGAGTGCTATTTGGGTGCACCCATCGTATAAGCTATAGTGGGCTCACCTGTGAGATATAATGGGGATATAAACTTCATAAATAATATTTAAGGATCATATCATGAATAAAACCCTATAAAACTCTTTTAAACCCATGTAAAAACACTTTTAAATATAAAAATATATTTTTTCATAAAAATCACTTTTAAAATCTAAAAATTGTGTGCATAATAAAGAAACAATTTTATTTGAAAATAACCGTGGAAAATTATATAGGAAAATTTAAAAAAATTATTTTTCATGATTGAAGGAAATTTTTTTCATGTCATGTATGTAAAAAATACATTCCTTTTGACTTTTGTAAAAAAAAGTTAAAAGGGGAACTTTAGAATAATTTTTTTAAAAGAAAGTCCCTTACCTTGAGTCGAACATGTCACATATGTTATTTATATTATTGAATAATAAACTTGTGTAAAATATTTAATTGATTGAGAAAATTTTTCAAGTTTATGAATCCTTTTATTTTACTTATTTCCATGTTAAAATTATTACTCAATTATTTAAGTTTACGTTGAATGTTTTAATGATATTCGGTTCATAATTCTAAAATGACTTCAGTAATTTGACTATGGTCAAAGATTTAATTATTAAAAAATATCCATAATAATAATCATGAAATAATTATTAATTTTATACATCAATTATACTCATAAATCCAACCATGAAATATGGTTATGAAAAATGAACTGCGTTATAATCATAGAGATGATAGGTCATGTGTATGCATGAGTAACGTTTCCATTTTTCAATGATCATTATAAAAATATATTAAGTATTATATTATGTTAATATCATGATAATAATATTATAAATATAATATTATTCCTTTAAATATAATTATATATATTATCCATGTGATGTAGTGATGAAAAATAAATCACAACGCTTCTTGGAGGTGGTAGTCCACGCATACGCACAAACGATGTTATCATTTTCCAGTGAATGGAAAGGTAAAAAATTAAATGATATATTACCTTTTTTATAATTATATATATTTAATAATTATAATATATAAACATTAATTCCATTATTATAATCATTTATTAGATATGGTGATGTAAAATGAATTATATAGGTTCGCGTGGAAAAAGTATGTCATACACACAAATGATGGTTTCATTTCCCATTTAATGTAAGATGATATGGATATAGGTTATGATATTAACATAATAAAATATAAATATATGTAGTATGTGGGTGTTATTATTTTATTAAAGTTGAAGAAAATTTTAATGATGTATAATAATAAATAAAACTAAAACATGCAATTGAAAACTATACCTCCTCTTTAGAAAACCTCTATTTATTAACACATTAATACCACTAAGGTTGGTGTTATGCCTAAAATAAGACCTATATAATGAGGTTAGTGATTATATTAAGGTATTTTGAAAGATATTTTCCAAAAAAAATGGGGTTTTAAGTGTGAATAAATGAGAATAATAGATTCCATTTTATATGAGATGGGAGGAGCACTCTTGGAATTCCTCAAAATATTAAATTAATATAAATTAATTTTTAATTAAAAATGGATCCAAAAATATTTATTTAAAATATAGGATGATTATTTTTTCAAATTATCTCATCCAATAATTTTTATAAGTTTTAGGTCACATTTTGACCCTTATATTTTTTTTAACCCTACATTAACCCTTTTAAAACTTACCTTGACAACAAGTATTTTTACTCTTTGAGGGTCAATGTAGTTACTATAAATTGAAAAACAGACAATAAATTAATCATGGTTGATATTATAAAAGATATCATAATCACTTTGATGAATATAATATTTTTAGAAATTTTATATCATTTAATAAAATATTATTTATTTTAAAATATTCCTAATGTCAATTTTTAGAGCTATTTATTACTTTGACTTTAATAATATCAAAAAAATCATATAATTTGAAAAAAAAATTAATAAATACCTAAAATGTAAAGTTAATCTATAAAATTAATTCATTTCAATAATTATCTCAAATTATGTTAATTTTTATATTTTTAATATCAATTATTTTATTTTTACATTAATCAAATAATTATTACATCAATAATGTGCAAGCATTTAAGGTAATTATTTATTCACTAAAAATTCAAAAAATAAATTACCAAGATGAAGATAAATATTTTATATTTAAAAATAATATTTATAGTATAAAATATCCTCTAGATAAATCCATATTAAAAATACTATAGTTATTAAAACAAGAGTGTGACATGTTTGACTTTTCTTTAAATAAAATACTATAATGGTCATAATCTCAAAAAAATAGAAAAAATAATCATATAACTAAAAATTGGATGCTTATGGAAAAAATTTACTCATAAAATACAATTTAGTCAAGTTTTGGGATCATTTAATTGTTCAAATCATTTTATTTTTAACTTATATTACACGATTTACCCTTACTATGGTAATAAAATTACTATGGTTATTATTCATATTGATAGAAAATAAAAGGTAAATATTTACCAAATTTGAACTTAATTATTAAAAATATGTAATACATTTTTAATTATTCAACTCACATAATTGGAATAATTTAATTTAATAATAATCCCACAAAATGAAATGAAAAATAATTTTCTTGAAAATGATTTTTTAAGCCCAAAAAAGTACTTCTACAAAAATAAGGTATAAAAATGATTAAAATGTAATTAATTATATTATATACACATAAATATTACTTATGTTACTTTGATATCAAATTCAAATCATAAAGGGAATTTTTAACATAAATAAAATGATAGTTTTATAAAAATCTGTGTTTTTCACTATTCACTGAAAAAATAATCATTTCAAACAAATTTCAAAAAATAATCCTAATATAATTTTTACATGATTAATTCAAAAATTAAATTAAATTTTTCAATAAAAATTCTAAAATTTATAGAAATTAATTATAATATTTACTCACAAAAAAATTACTTTTGAAGAAAATGTATTTTTGAAGAATAAAATTACTGCTAAAAATAAATTACTCATTTAAAAATCATTATTAAAACATAAGAAATGAATAAGACCATTATATACTTTATAGTGTGGTATTACTATTCATTCCTTCTAATTTAATGGCTAGGTTATAATGGTTACACTTAAACAACAATATTTCATTGTTTTTTTAAGTTTGGTGTTTTGTATCTTGTATGCTATAAAATATAATTTTACTTTTAAAATCTTGAGATGTTACATTCTCCACATTTTAGAAATGTTTTCCTCATAATTTTAACTCAGGATCAATAACTATGGCTTTACTTCTCAAAATACCTTTGTTGAAAACACACATCATAAAAAGGGTCAATAAAACTTCCTCTTGAAAAGATAAAAAAGGGAAATATATAGGTCATATGTAATAACACATAACTAGGTTTCCAAATGGGATAACATTTTTGGTAAGTGAAAATATGGATATGGAGGGAAAAAAATAACTCCCAAGGACTGATAGAGAGTGATAGAGAACATGGTCGGGAGGATGTCAATGACCACAAAATCATAAATATGTGATGGGTGAAGAGACCATAGACTCATATAATCTGAAGTTAATTGGATAATTTTTTGTTTCAAAATCATTTTCTTAATGTTTTGGAATTATTTTACTACCTATATTAATAACACAAGGAAATATACTAACTTGACAAGAATAATTTCATCCTTTAATCAATTTCCACCACAAAAATCATCTTTTACTTCAAACTATTAGTATTCAAAATGAATTTTTCATGCCTAAAGTATTAAAATAGAATTTTAATGAATAAAATAATCCATTAGAGAATAAAAAATCATTCATTACATATTTATACATTAACCAAAACCAAAAATTTTAGAAAAATATAAGATAATCCCCCAAAATGAGTAAACCTACATACTAAGAAAAACTACTTTAATATCTAAAATTCAACAGTAATACCATAAGTTCAAAATAGATCCTTTAACAAATAACTATCCTTAAAATTACTCAAAAATATTCTATACTATTATTGAAACACAAAAAATCAGAAGTATTTTATCACATAGTTTTATAAGATTTATTTTTAATATTTATCTCCAAATAGTATCAATTACTCTTGAAGTCTCATACCAAAACTATGTGCACCGAAAACATATAATATCAAAGATATGATAACCATTTCCATAAATAAACTGAATCTCCATAAATACACAATAAAATCATATTTTCTTCCAAAAGATAATAAATCCTTTATTTCTCAAATAAGGCTCCCAAAATAGTGAACTTATTCTTAAATATCATTAATCACTTATTTATCAAATAACTTTCAATCTCATGGTTATCTACACAGTAAAACATATGTTTATAAAATCAACTTAATATTTATTTTTTTCAAATAATTTAAGTATAAAAACAATTTCATACTAACCAGGACATTCTTAGTTTAGTGGTAGGCGATGCACCCATGTCTCCCTTCGGTTTTGGGTTCGAACCTTGTGGTTTTTCCAGATGAAATGGGTTGTCTCCCAACCCATAGTTTATCCTTAAACTATAATAATATAACCATTATAACATTCATATAAATTTTATAAACATCATAAAAATAACCTTAATATATTTAACATTAAATAAATTTTTTAACCTAAAAGGTTATCTCATACCTTTTATTTTTCATTCACAAAAAATGTAATAACCCAAAATTAACTTAAAATCAAAGATCATATAAACCCTAAAATTTATCATTACCTTTAAACATATTTCCACAAAATGAAAAGTGAATTATTCCTTAAATAACATTTTCACAAGATAAACTTAAGGGTTGTATATACCTAATCATATATCAAAACTCAATAAAAGTATCCCAAATTACTCCCATCATCAAAAGAGTTTTAATTCTTTTAAACTTACAATCGTACTTAAATCTACCATAACTCTTTAATGTAGAAACCTTAATTATTCAACATTATTCATAATACCTTAACCATTATATTTCATATTATTCATTAATCCTTTTTCCTATAATAAAAAATATGAATCAAGTCCTAATATCAAACAAAGCCAAAACATATGCCAATAAATAATCTATACCTTTAATATGTCATTTTTAGTTTCCTCATCTTCAACTATAATGGAATTAGGTATTGAAAAATAGATATACGTATGGTCTTGCTGATCCCATTCGCGATCCTTCCCCTTAGGACATTAATTTTATAATGACCATTCTCCCCACATTTAAAATATTCAGTTGATACTTTGGGAAGAACTTTCCCATTCATGGAGTTAAATAAATACTTCATTTTTCCTTAATAGATTATTTATTTATGATATCCCTTACCACATATAAAACATCTTCTCGTCCTTTTGGGTGATTCTTTCCACATTCTTAACACATAGGTCATTGAATATATTTATCTTTATGACCATTATCACCTGAACTTCTATGTGGATTCATTTTTTTATATTAGGAAACTCACCTTGGTTCAAGTTTTTAATCATTAATCCTAATATTTGGTTAATAATAACCACAATATTTCTTTCTATATCTCCCATTCTTCTTGGTTTCTTGTTCAGACAACTACAATATTTTCCTTCAAATCCATTATTACTTTGGTGCTTGATAGATTCATCCATTTACTAAAACCAAAAAGGTTAGTGTAATAATGTCAATAAAATGATAATAAACCATATTATGAGGAGGATAAAAAATAAGATATCCTTATTAATACTATCTCAAACTATTTAAATTTATCCAAAATAACTATGAAAATCTATACCATGCTAACCATTATGGTTATATATGAATTGTAAATTATGATTAAATAATATCCTAACCTCTAAAGTTATCTAAACCCTACTCCGATACCATAACTTTTCATATGAAAAGAGGATCATTTTTACTTTAAAAAAGATTATTATTTTAACTATTCAAATCAAATAACTTCCATGAAAACTCATTAGAAAGTATATAAAAGTCATGTAGGTGAATTGGGAAATCATAATCATATAAACCTTATAGAAACATTAAAATAACCCTTATAAATTGTAATAACCATACTTTTGACTTCCCATATAATTCTCCAAAGAATAAAATCATTACCTAATGCATTAGAGCATTATTTGGGTGCACCCATCGTATAAGATACAAAAAACCCACCCATGATCTAAAATGGGTATAAACCCTTAATAAATAATTTACAATGACCATATCATGAATAAAACCCTTGAAACCCCTTTTAAACCCATGTACAAAACAATTTTAGATATTAAAATTCCATTTTTTCTTAAAAATCACTTTTAAAATCAAAAAAATGCGCAAATAATAAAGAAAAAAATTATTTAAAAATAACCATGGAAATTATAAATTAAAATTTAAATTATTTAATTTTCATGATGGTAGTAAATTCTTTCCATTCTATTTATTTAAAAAAATACATTCTTTTTTAAATTTGTACAAAGAGTTGAAAAAGGAACTTTAAAAAGGATTTTTTAAAAAATAAAGTCTCTTACCTTGAGTCTAAAACTTTACATGCATTCTTTATCATGAAAAATAATAAAATTATATTAATTATTTACTTTATATTTAACCTTTTATTTCACTTATTATCATGTTATAACAATTACTTAATTATTTAAGTTCACATTAGATGTTTTGATGATATTCATTTCATAAGTCCAAACTGACTTCAGTAATTTAACAACGGTCAAAGTGGTAATTATTCCAGAATATCCATAATAATTACCATGAAATAATTATCAATTTTATACATTTATTATACTTTAAAATTCAACCATTAAATATGGTTATGAAAAATGAAGTACGTTACAATCCTATAGACGGTAGGTCATATGTACGCATGAGTAAAGTTTACATCTTCAATGATAATTATGAACAGAAGATAAGTATTATTTTATATTTCCATAATGATAATAATATAATAAATATAATATTATTTATTTAAATATACTTATATATATCATCCATGTGATGTGGTGATGAAAAAATAATCACATCACTTCGTGGAGGTGGTAGTCCACATGTACGCACAAACGATGTTATCATTTTCCAATGAATTAAAAGGTAAGAAAGTAAATTATATATTATCTTTTTATAATGATAAATATGTCATGAATATTATATATAGATATTAATTCCATCATTATAACTAGTCTTGAGATACGGTTATGGAAAACGAATTACATCAGTTCGTGAGACCAGAGTCCACTGTACACACAAACGATGGTTTCGTTTTCCATTTGATGGAAGAGGAGATGTATATAGTTTATGATATTAAAAAAATAACATATAAGTATATTGAGTAAGCATTTGTTAATATTTTATGATATTTGAATAATATTTGAAGAAATTTTAAAATAAATAAAACTAAAACATGCAGTTGAAATCTATACCTATTCTTTGGAAAATCTCATTTTCTTAACACCTTAAGACCATTAAGGTTGGTTTTATACCTAAAAATACCTCTATAATTAGGGTATGGTTTTATATTAAGTTATTTTGTAATATATTGGATGATAAAAATGGGTTTTTAAGTGTTAAAAATAAAAAGAATATGTGCCCTTTTATAAGAGAGTGGAGGGGCACTCTTGGAATTCTTCAAATTATTAAATTAATATAAATTATTTATTAATTAAAAATGCCTCAAAAATGATTTATTTAAAATATATGATTATTATGGGTCTAAATTATCTCATAAAATAATTTTTTAACAATTTTAGGTCACATTTTTACCCTTATTTTTTGTTTTAACCCCTCATTAACCCTTTTAAAACTTACTGTGAAAATAAGGATTTTTACTCTTTGAGGGTCAATATAGTTACTATAAATGGAAAAAAGACCCATAAATGAAACATGGTTGATATTATAATCCATAACCTAATTACTTGGTTTAATATAAAAATTTTATGAATTTTATATCATTTAATAAAATACTATTTATTTTAAAATATCCCTAATGTCATTTTTTAGAACTTTTCATTACTTTAACATTAATAATATATCGATAACACATAGAATTCAAACCAATTATTTTAATACATAAAATAAATGTAAATTTAATCTATAAAATTCATGTATTACATTAATAATCACAAATTATATTTCTTTTAATATTTTAATATCATTTATTTTATTTTTATATTAATTAAATAATTATTGCATTAGTGTTGTGCAATCATTTAAGATATTTATTTCGTCAGTAAAATTAAAAATAAATTACTATGATGGAGATTAATTTTTTATATTTTAAAATACTATTTATTGTTAAACATATCCTCTGGATAAACCCATATTAAAAATACTATAGTTATTAAAAATAAAAGTGTGACATTTTTTAATTTACTTTAAATAAAATATTATAATGGTCATAATCTCATCTAAATAACCATAATGGTCATATAACCTGTAACGGCCCGAAATTTTGAATAAATCTTGTTTCCTAATTTCATGTGTTATTTTATTTTTATACTGTACAAAAATGTTTTATTTGATAAACATGATTATAATTAAAATGAGACCATTGGGTTTTGACTGTTATATGACCATCGGTCAATATGACCGATGTGAATAAAATGTTTTGATTATTGTCTCTAAATATAAGTAATCTTGGTTGATTATTATAGAAAGAAGATTCGATGTCCTCACCTAGTAGTCTTGGACCGATCGAAGCCCATCTAACAGAGCTTGGGAAGGAGGTAGCACCATTGGGCTTTGATCTGGACCAAACCCAAGCTGAACTTCATCATGTGAAGCTAGAACGGAATCGCCTTCGTGAGAAGTTCAAACTGATAGAAATTACTACTCGGGAAATGTTGACCGAGCCACCCCAAGATTCTATCACCCTAGCACACCTTACCCTTAGGTCCTATGCTGGTATTATAAGGGGATATGTAACGAGACCGTAACTGCCTTGTGTAATCCTTGTTTTAAATAAAAATTGGGATTTATTCTTATGATGAAGTTTATGAATTTTCAAATGACCGGATAAAAATAGTATGCATATTTTTGATGAATTTTCAAAAGAATATTTTGAAAAAATGTTTATGTAAACCTTAAATAATTTAAAATGTGTAATGATTTTCAAAAAATGGTCTTCTACAATTATGTTCAGTACGAAATTTGGAGTCTAATAAGATCAACTTGATTTTTGATGAATAGTAAATTATGAATAGTGATTTTATGATTAGGATTAGTAATATGACCAAATGGATTAGTAATCTCACTTAAAGAAATTTTTAAAATAATCTAGGCACCTTGATTAAGTAATGTGACTCAATAAAATGGTTAAATAACGGTTTCATAAATTATTATTCAAGTATTTGTTTTTTCAGGTGAATAGTGTTTTTTAATTAAAAATTAAATTAAAAATATTTAGAAAATAATTTTTATAAAATGGATTTCATTTTTGAACTCAGAGCACCGATATTATGTTATGGTAATTTTTGGGGTTTTTTCTGAAAAAATGAATTTTCGGTGAATAGTGTATTTATTTAAAAATAAATTTAAAAATATTTAGAAAAATATTTTTATAAAATGGAGTTCATTTTTGAAATCAGAGCATTGATATTTGGTTAGTGTGAAATTTTGGGATTTTTCTGAGAAAGTTTAATTTTCTGTGAATAGTAAAAATGCAGTTTTAGGGTTTCGGTATGTTTAATGACATCATAGCTGTGTCATGATGATTTCATGAGATATGTTAAGGGTTGGCAGGCCAAGGGTGATGAATTATTGTTTTGGGGGGCCCATGTGGCCTAACTCCATGGTAAATGCCAAGGGAGAGCACATGGGTTTGAGAAAAGCACATGTGAGGTGTCCCTTGGCCACTAATGCCTTGTCCCCTCACTTTCCCTATAAATACCAAGCCCTCCTCTCATCCATTCGACTCCCCACTCTTCCCCAACGAAGTTATGGTCTCATTACCTCCCAAGGAGTCCTCCCAAGGTGCCCCCAAGCCCTCAAGGTCCCAACCTTTTAGGTTTAAGAGTAACATTTTAAGGTAAGGGATCTGACCCCTTTCTTTCCTTTCAAGTGATCTCTTTTATGTCATTCCTTTTATGCTCCATGTTCTTATGTTGGAGGATGTTATTTTATACTCCTCTTACTTCCCTTTTTATGTTCATATAATTATAGATCCCCTCTTACTCTCATTATTTCGTTTTATGAAGTTTTATGTGGCGCCGTTAGGCTGCCGAAATTTTTGTAACGGATTCTTTTTCCCTCTCATTTTTCAAGATCTATTTTCATGTAAAGTATTTCATGTTACTTTTTATTATGTTGAGGTATGATCTCTAAATTCATCATACTTATATTTTATGATCATATGATGAGATTCCCCATTTTATCTCTTCAATTCAGTATTTTGAAGTTTTAAGTGGCGCTGTTAGGCTGCCGAATTTTTAAGTGGTTCTTCACCATTCTCGTTTTGAAGTTCTACTTTCATGTCAATTCTTTCAAGTTACTTTTTTGTTATGTTGGGTTATTATCTCTATATATATCATACTGATCTTTTATGACCATATGATGAGATACCCCATTTGATCTCTTCAATTCAGTATTTTGAGGTTTTAAGTGGTGTCGTTAGGCTGCCGAATTTTTAAGTGGTTCTTCACCATTCTCGTTTTGAAGTTCTACTTTCATGTCAATTATTTCAAGTTACTTTTTGTTATGTTGGGTTATGATCTCTATATCTATCATACTGATATTTTATGACCATATGATGAGAGACCCTATTTGATCTCTTCAATTCAGTATTTTGAAGTTTTAAGTGGCGCCGTTAGGCTGCCGAATTTTTAAGTGGTTCTTCACCCTGCTCGTTTTGAAGTTCTACTTTCATGTCAATTCTTTAAAGTTACTTTCTATTATGTTGGGATATTATATCTATATCTATCATACTGGAATCTTATTTTCATATGATGAGAGACCATATTTGACCTTGTCAATTCAATTTTGTTGAAGTTTAAGTGATGTCGTTAGGCTGCCGAATTCTCACAAGAGAAATCTTATTTTTTTTATTCCTTTCATGTTCTTTATTTCATATGGTATATTTTCAAATTTCATTACCATGTTCTTAAATATATTATATTTTGTCCCTCTACTGTTTGATGGGTCATTTATGAATGTTTGACCCATGTCCCCTCTCTTCTCAATGTTTTCTAAAACCCCGAAACATAGCCGTTATGCTGCAGAGTTTTCGTCTCAAAGTGCCTCTCTCTTTCTCAAAATTATTTTATGTTATAAAGTGAATACTCAAAGCTCTTATTTCTACAGGGGTATTCACATATATACCAAAATGTTCTATTTTAAATTCTGGTATTTACATACATGAAACCCGCTTTCCCTTTCTGTGGGTTTAAAGTGATATAAAGATCATGTCTTTAAAGCAGTTTTTAAAACGTTATGATTATGAAATGAAACCCATTTCTTTTATGCTATATGGGTTGTTTATGAAATGATTTATTATGATATATGTGGCTCACATGATAATAAAGGCAAATTTAAGGGTGCGCCCTGATAGCGCTCCAATGCATTGGGTAATGATGTAACCACTAGAGATTACAATTTTCACGATACATTGGTGAATAACCTTGGTAATTTTCAAATGACACCTTGGGGAAGGACCTTGGTGTTATGTTCATGATTTTCTATGTTAAATGATATATCCACATCTTCAAGTTATTAAAATGTTATTTTTATTATGATATGCCTCATGATTTCATTCTCATGCCTTAAAGTTCTTTTCATGACCTTATTGAAGTATCTCAAGTTCACATGTAAAATTTTTCTCTTGTTTCCCTTATAGGGTTTTTTGCTCACCCTTTCTTTTGATGTATGTCCCCAGGTTATGTGATGCAGTAATGAACCCTATGATGAACATGAGGAGAAGCCTTTCAAGTGTTTTAGAAGAATGTTTTATGTTTTCATGTTTAAAGTTCCTGGTTTCCAAGACACTAAACCTTAAAGATCCTCAGTTTTGTAAAATGTAATGAAAGATTATGTGATAAAAAGGTGGGATGCTATAGTTGGTATCAAAGGATGGTTTATTTATTTGTGGAAATTAGGATATAAAAACTTTAGGAAGAACCCTATAGAAAAGTTTAAATATAGGAAATCTTCCTGGTATTTTGGTGAGTATTGAGTAAGGGGTTTCCAAGAAAATACATCCCTGTCTAGGTACGAGTAGGTAGAGGTGGCTCTGGCACAGATGTATATAGGGGTAAAACCTGAAAACACCGCTTTGAGCTAGACTCAAACTGGAACTGGTACACGACAACGGGCCTTGCTGCACTCTTGGTTACGACACTCCCGGGGGATATGCTTTGGTAAATTCATAAGCTTAGTATGAACCATTGTTAAAGAAACAAAGATTCACGTAAGAATATATGATCATGGATAACCTAGATTGGAACCTAGGGGATCACAAGTTAGGGTATACTTTTCTTCTAAAAGTTATCCTTATATGCTTTAAACTCCTTTTCATTATTATTGGTTAAGTATTTAAGCCTCTAATTATAATTTCTCTTCTTAGTTAATGGAGGTAGATGGAAGAACATGCCCCAATAACTAATGTGATAGGAAATGCAACGATTTCCATATTAATATGAAAGAGATGATTAGGGGATTAAAAGCTGATTATTATTTTGGAAGACGTTCATTATTTTAGGGAACCATATTTGATCGAGGTAAATAGATTACTATGGTATTTTCATTGAGGAGTAAGGTTGACTTATATTTTGAAGAATCGATGAATTTAAGGTGCACTTATAGTAATGTAGGTTACTTATAGGAATGATTAACCTATCTTGGGTAAAATATGTTTAGGTTAGATACTTTTGTTATAAGATGTTAGGAGTGGTTGATGTTGTTTGGAGATGAACAATGAAGTTTATTTTGGAAGACTATGTTATCAAATCCTTCTTGTATTTGGGTTTCAATCTTAGTTTGGTTTATTTTGAGGAATTTTTTAAGGACCGTTATTTATGGAATGGACTATGATGAACTTTGGGTAGTACCATGGAACTTTGAAGATTTAAAAGTAGTTTCCATTCCTATGGGATTATTTCTTTTTGAAGAGTTGTTTTACCTTACCCTTTCTATTTTTGGGATAATGTTTAAAGATAGAAGAAATAGATAGTTGATCTTTTGTGGATTATGTGATTCTCTAGAAGATGATTATTTTGTTTTGATGAGACCAAGTAGTTTCGAATGCTCATCGTTTGGAGAAAAGATTAGTTTTGGTAGAAACTTATTAATGTATGAAACTCTACATGAAGGTAGATATATTTCCTTATGTTTTTGTTCTATGTTGTAAATGAATTCCTCAAAGTTATTAAAAGGAACGTAAAACAAAAACGTTGTTGGTTTACGTTTCCTACTAGGAAATCAAAGACCGCTTACACACATCATAATTTTGGGATTTTCTGGTGGTTAACTTCCTCCTAATAATATTTTCTATCACTCTCCTTTAGAATGTGACCCTTTGTTTTCTCCTCCATGTCCATGTTTCCTACATGGAATCCTAGTGTGAGTAAACTCGGGTGGCCTTTGTACTTCCTTTTCTTTCTTTTAAAGAAATGGTGTTACTGACTCTTTTTCCGATGTGGGACTTTCAATGAAATTTCAAACCCCAATTTTAAAAGTTGCGAGGACGTAATTTCTTAAGGGGGGAAGATTGTAACAGCCTGAAATTTTGAATAAATCTTGTTTCCTAATTTCATGTGTTATTTTATTTTTATACTCAACAAAAATGTTTTATTTGATAAACATGATTATAATTAAAATGATACCATTGGGTTTTGACTGTTATATGACCATCGGTCAATATGACCGCTGTGAATAAAATGTTTTGATTATTGTCTCTAAATATAAGTAATCTTGGTTGATTATTATAGAAAGAAGATTCGATGGCCTCACCTAGTAGTCTTGGACCGATCGAAGCCCATCTAACAGATCTTGGGAAGGAGGTAGCACCATTGGGCTTTACTCTGGACCAAACCCAAGCCGAACTTCATCATGTGAAGGTAGAACAAAATCGCCTTCGCGAGAAGTTCAAACTGATAGAAATTACTACTCGGGCAATGTTGACCGAGCTGCCCCAAGATTCTATCACCCTAGCACACCTTACCCTTAGGTCCTATGCTGGTATTATAAGGGGCTATGTAACGAGACCGTAACTGCCTTGTGTAATCCTTGTTTTAAATAAAAATTGGGATTTCTTCTTATGATGAAGTTTATGAATTTTCAAATGACCGGATAAAAATAGTATGCATATTTTTGATGAATTTTCAAAAGAATATTTTGAAAAAATGTTTATGTAAACCTTAAATAATTTAAAATGTGTAATGATTTTCAAAAAATGGTCTTCTACAATTATGTTCAGTACGAAATTTGGAGTCTAATAAGATCAACTTGATTTTTGATGAATAGTAAATTATGAATAGTGATTTTATGATTAGGATTAGTAATATGACCAAATGGATTAGTAATCTCACTTAAAGAAAGTTTCAAAATAATCTAGGAACCTTGATTAAGTAATGTGACTCAATAAAATGGTTAAATAACGGTTTCATAAATTATTATTCAAGTATTAGTTTTTTCGGGTGAATAGTGTTTTTAAATTAAAAATTAAATTAAAAATATTTAGAAAATTATTTTTATAAAATGGATTTTATTTTTGAACTCAGAGCACCGATATTATGTTATGGAATTTTTGGGTTTTTTTCTGAAAAAATGAATTTTCGATGAATAGTGTATTTATTTAAAAATAAATTTAAAAATATTTAGAAAATTATTTTTATAAAATGGAGTTCATTTTTGAAATCAGAACATTGATATTTGGTTACTGTGAAATTTTGGGATTTTTCTGAGAAAGTTGAATTTTCAGTGAATAGTAAAAATGTAGTTTTAGGGTTTCGTTATGTTTAATGACATCATAGCTGTGTCATGATGATTTCATGAGATATTTTAAGGGTTGGCCGGACAAGGGTGATGAATTATTGTTTTGGGGGGCCCATGTGGCCTAACTCCATGGTAAATGCCAAGGGAGAGCACATGGGTTTGAGAAAAGAACATGTGAGGTGTCCCTTGGCCATTAATACCTTGTCCCCTCACTTTCCCTATAAATACCAAGCCCTCCTCTCATCCATTCGACTCCCCACTCTTCCCCAATGAAGTTCTGGTCTCATTACCTCCCAAGGAGTCCTCCCAAGGTGCCCCCAAGCCCTCAAGGTCCCAACCTTTGAGGTTTAAGAGTTACATTTTAAGGTAAGGGATCCGACCGCTCTCTTTCCTTTCAAGTGATCTCGTTTATGTCATTCCTTTTATGCTCCATGTTCTTATGTTGGAGGATGTTATTTTATACTCCTCTTAGTTCCCTTTTTATGTTCATATAATGAGAGATCCCCTCTTACTCTCATTATTTAGTTTTATGAAGTTTTATGTGGCACCGTTAGGCTGCCGAAATTTTTGTAACGGATTCTTTCTTCCCTCTAATTTTTCAAGATCTATTTTCATGTAAAGTATTTCATGTTCCTTTTTATTATGTTGGGGTATGATCTCTAAATTTATCATACTGATCTTTTATGATCATATGACGAGATACCCCATTTGATCTCTTCAATTCAGTATTTTGAAGTTTTAAGTGGCGTCGTTAGGCTGCCGAATTTTTAAGTGGTTCTTCACCATTCTCGTTTTAAAGTTCTACTTTCATGCCAATTATTTCAAGTTCCTTTTTGTTATTTTGGGTTATGATCTCTATATCTTTCATACTTATTTTTATGACCATATTATTAGAGACCCCATTTTATCTCTTCAATTCAGTATTTTGAAGTTTTAAGTGGTGCCGTTAGGCTGCCGAATTTTTAAGTGGTTTTTCACCATTCTCGTTTTGAAATTCTACTTTCATTTCAATTCTTTCAAGTTCCTTTTTGTTATGTTGGGTTATGATCTCTATATATATCATAATTATCTTTTATGACCATATGATGAGATACCCCATTTTATCTCTTCAATTCAGTATTTTGAAGTTTTAAGTGGCGCCGTTAGGCTGCCGAATTTTTAAGTGGTTCTTCACCCTGCTCGTTTTGAAGTTCTACTTTCATGTCAATTCTTTAAAGTTCCTTTCTATTATGTTGGGGTATGATATCTATATCTATCATATTTTACTCTTATGTTCATATGATGAGAGACCCTATTTGACCTTGTCAATTCAATTTTGTTGAAATTTAAGTGATGTCGTTAGGCTGCCAAATTCTCACAAGAGAAATCTTATTTTTTTTATTCCTTTCATGTTCTTCATTTCATATGGTATATTTTCAAATTTCATTACCATGTTCTTAAATCCCTTGTATTTTGTCCCTCTACTGTTTGATGGGTCATTTATGAATGTTTGACCCATGTCCCCTCTCTTCTCAATGTTTTCTAAAACCCCGAAACATAGCCGTTATGCTACAGAGTTTTCGTCTCAAAGTGCCTCTCTCTCTTTTCTCAAAATTATTTTATGTTATAAAGTGAATACTCAAAGCTCTTATTTCTATAGGGGTATTCACATATATACCAAAATGTTCTATTTTAAATTCTGGGATTTACATACATGAAACCCGCTTTCCCTTTCTGTGGGTTTAAAGTGATATAAAGATCATGTCTTTAAAGCAGTTTTTAAAACATTATGATTATGAAATGAAACCCATTTCTTTTATGCTATATGGGTTGTTTATGAAATGATTTATTATGATATATGTGTCTCACATGATAATAAAGGCAAATTTAAGTGTGCGCCCTGATAGCGCTCCAATGCATTGGGTAATGATGTAACCACTAGAGATTACAATTTTCACGATACCTTGGTGAATAACCTTGGTAATTTTCAAATGACACCTTGGGGATGGACCTTGGTGATATTTTCATGATTGTATATGTTAAATGATGTAGCCACATCTTCAAGTTATGAAAATGTTATTTTTATTATGATATGCCTCATGATTTCATTCTCATGCCTTAAAGTTCTTTTCATGACCTTATTGAAGTATCTCAAGTTCACATGTAAAATGTTTCTCTTGTTTCCCTTACTGGGCTTTTTGCTCACCCTTTCTTTTGATGTATGTCCCTAGGTTATGTGATGCAGTAATGAACCTAGGATGAACATGAGGAGAAGCATTTCAAGTGTTTTATAAGAATGTTTTATGTTTTCATGTTTAAAGTTCCTGGTTTCCAAGACACTAAACCTTAAAGATCCTCGGTTTTGTAAAATTCAATGAAAGATTATGTGATAAAAAGGCGGGATGCTATATAACCGAACATTATATGATTATGGAAAAACTTAACTCATAAAATAAAATTTATTCAAGTGTTAGGAACATTAAATAGTCCTTATCATTTTATTTTTACCCTAAATTACCATATTTACCCTTACCATGGTAATAAAATTATTATAGTTACGATTCATATTGATCAAAAATAAAACATAAATATTTTCCAAATTTGGAACCAATGTTTTAAAATATGGAATTAATTTTTTATGATTCAACTCATATTATTGTTATAATTTAATTTAATATTAATCCTACAAAATGCAATAAAAAATAGTTTTCTTAAAAAATGTGTTTTTAAGCCTAAAAAAGTACTTATACCAAAATAAGGTATAATGATGATTAAAATATAATTAATTAGATTATATATATCTAAATAGTAATTAATTTAATTTTTTATCAAATTAAAATCATAAATTTACTTTTTAATATAAAGAAAATGACAATTTTATAAAAAATCTATAGTTTTCACTATTCACTAAAAAAAGTAATCTTTTCTGAAAATATCAAAAAATTATCCTAAGATAATTTTGATTTCATGAATTAAAAAATAAAATTATCTTTTTCAAATAAATTTTCTAAAAAAAATTAAAGTAATTATAATATTTACTTGTAAAAATAAAGAAACCCCATTTTTGAAGAAAATGTATTTTGGAAGAAAAAAAATGACTACTAAAAATAGAGTGCTTATTTATAAATAATTATTAAAACATTATTAATGAGTAGTACCATTATATATTTCATAACATGGTTAATAATATTCATTCTCATAAATTTAATGGCTAGGTTATAACGGTTATATTTAAATAATAATATTGTTGTTTGTTTAAATTCGGCGTTGTATATTTGATACAATATTGAACGTAGTTGTTCCTTTTAAAATATAGATACATTACACATAACACTAATATAATTCATATATAACATTATATAATGTAAATATAATTCATATATAATGCATATATAACATAAATATAATGCATATATAATCAAAATATAACATTACATATTAAAAATATACCATAGATATAACATTATATAACATAAATATAATGCATATATAATATAAATGTAACATTATATAATATAAATATAACACATATATTAAATTGTATAATATAAATATAGTGATATATAACATAAATATAACTCATATATAATGAAAATATAACATAAATATAACATTACATAATTTAAATATAGCACATATAAAACATAATGATAACCTAAATATAACATAAATATAATATAAATATGAAATTATTAATGTAAATATATAATAAATAATAGTTACTAATATATATATATATATAATGTAATAATAATGTAGATATAACATAAATTTAACATAAATTTAATAAAAATATAAGGTTATTCCCATAAATAATAATTATTAACAATATAAATAAAACATTAATTATTATTATTTATTAAAAAATATTATTAATATTTATTATCATTAATTAGTATTGATTAATGTTAATTATTATTATTTATTATAAATTATTACCAATATTTATTTTTTTAATTATCATTAATTGATGTTCGTTGTTGATATTCATTACAAATTATTTTTAATATTAATTATTGTTAATTATTAATAATTGACGTTAATTGTCAATTATTATAATTTATTAATTTTTATTAATTACTATCAATTATAATTATTTATTATTAATTATTATCAAATATTTATTGTTATTAATTATTATTAATTGATGTTAATTGTTATTATTTTTTAAAAATTTATTAGAAATATTTATGCAGTTGGGGTGGTGCCTGAGTGGTAAACACCTTGTAGTACTATATAAAAAACTCATGATAAAATCTAAGTGGAAGTAAATTTTCTCCAGTATAGTAGGATTATTTTATCATTGTAGTAGTGTAGATAGTGTAGCAAGGTACTGTAGTGGCGGTGGTATTCACCCCGAATGGGCTTTGGGGGAAAAATGGGCTTCTTGACCACTAGGTCTTCGAAACATCTATATCAAAAATGACTTTAAACCATAGGGCCTCTAATCCATCATCAGTGGGTAGAAAGTGACATTGAGGGACTAGATGAACAACATGGTGCAATAGGAATACAGTGCAGCATAGAGACAAGCAGGTACTACAGGGTGGGTGGCCTCTAAAGAGGGATGGTTGCACTGGTTCCTATTAACTAGCCATCAATACCCATAAATTTATATTGTGGGATAGATTTATTGTTGGATTTAGTGACCTATAACCAAATTATGTGTACTTTATGATCACATGTATTCATTGTTTTTAATATTAATAAACTCTTTATAACATCATGATTGTTCTTCTACGTGACATATCTGAAAGGTTATAGCAGTTCCTCACTATGATGAGAACCCAAAAGTGTCATGATAGTATTCTTAAATATATATTATATAGTCAGATGAAATTATTTTAGGGACACAAATTATATTGGATATTAGGGGTGGAGACTCATAAGACTTTTAAGCACCTTCTCATAGTGTATGCCCTTGGTAATATCTAGTGTAAGATGTTATGAGAGTGAGACCCACCAATAGAAAATCTATATTTATATGTGTCATTATATGTTCTTATCTTAAGAAATGTATATTTATCCTTAGACTTTAATATTATTATTAATGATAATTATAAGTTGTGTACTTTGATGTATTGATGAAAACCATAATGACATATGTTCACGAGGTGGTAGGATATGTTGGGTGTGTCATGAGTAATTTTTCATTAATGAATAATGTGAGAAATGATTTATCCCTTTTATTCTTTAATATAATTTTATATCTTAATGCATTTGATGTAAATGATATATCCTAAGTAAATCCATGTCCATGGTGTTCTATAGGCAAGTTTGATTTCCAAAAATTCGAAGAAAGATACATCAAACACATAGGTTGATGACACCATAATTACACTTGATTGATTAGAGATATTGCGATAAAAGGATTATATTACATAGTAATAATCGGTATGAGGTATTATGTCATTGTGACATTAACTTCTTTCTCTATGAGTGTCTTGACGTGTTGCAAGATGATAACCTTGGACTTTGGGCTGCTTCACCTAATGCCACTAAGAAAGAGGCATAAAGGGTCACACACTAAGTGTATCCAAAATCATAGTTAAATGATAATATTATTTAACAAGTTGAATAAATATTAATCCCATATGTGGTTTAATAATTATTCATATTTTTGTGATCACATATATTCCATCACTAGTTATTTGAGAGAATATTATGTAAGTATAATATTTAATAAATATTTATTTACTATTTAGTGAATAAAATATTTATTTATTTATTAGAGAATAATGTAGTGATATTTATTTATTAAATAAATTTTCATTATTAAATCCCTAATAAATATTATGGATGAAAGACAGACTAAGTTTAATGGTCTAGTGAGAAATAATATATACTGAATATTATTTGAATAAATAATATTTAATTTAATTCACAAGTTTATCTCATGTCAAGAAATAATAATAACATTATTATTATTATATAAATGGGGTTACGTAGAGGTTATTAAAATAATAAGGGCACATGTGCAATTATAATTTTATAACCCTAGCGATATATAAACCCAATTATATTATTTTCTTAATAGTAACATTTTTTTGTGTTGTGCACAATAAGATTCAGAGAGAATCATATAAAATCCCAAGATAGCTCCCTCTTTAAATATAATTTCAATAATATAGAGTGATCCTCCTCCACCACCACTCACAATTCTAAAGAGATTGAAGATAACTCTTCCTTGAAGTGGTTCATAGGGCAATCAAAGGCGAACGACGCAAGCATTAGGATCTTTTATGCTTGCACCCAAAGATTCCTATAGTGACATTCAGGGGTTTATGAAACATGTGTGGATCACTAATGGAGTGAATATATTCTTGATTCCTATAATTCAACAATGGTACAATATAGAGGCGTTTTCAGATCCATCAATGAAGTAATAAATTCTCACAAGGTAATCCTTTAATTTCTTAAATTAATTATAAATAATATGTGATGATCTTGTGCTTTAATTTTCGAATTTATCTATTTTCTATATTATTTGATTCAATTAAATTGATAACAACATTTATCATCAAGTAAATATTATATAAATCATTAATTATGATAAAAACCCGAGTTGGGCATGCCCCATCTGATGCTTCCTCTATACCAAAAATCATCAAGTAGTATCAGGGAATCACATAATTATTTATAATTATTTAATAATCATTGATTGATTTATGGATTTTTCATTAGTTTTAAATTCCAATTTAATCATTAGTTAATCCAAATTACAAAATCTTATTTATTTTTTTCATAACTCAAAAATATAATCAAAATGATAAATTTTAGGAAATAAATAAATTAAAAGATCTCATCAGGAGGTGCCAAAGAGTCTGGATGGATAACACAAGAGTATATTCTATATAACCCGGAGGTACACGCCGTGTACTAGTGTTTAATTCACCAAGAATTAATTCAGAATTAATTCAATCCATATGTATTTATTATATGTGGTGTATTTAATTACATGATGTGTATTAACTTGACTATCCTAGCATATGGTCATCCAGATTATAGGTCGTGTAACTTCCATTCATGATGTGTAGTCCTTTAGTCATAGATAGGTAGTATATCCTCTTACATGTCCTACATGATTGGTGATCGTGTAACTCAGAGACCACACACCATATAACCCATATACATGTCATACTCTAATAATTTACATGTCATGGTTACACGCCAAGTCCCTAGGCATGTGTTGTATATAGTCGGTAAAAATAATACACACTATGTAAACTATAATGTAAACACTGTGTACTTTTACCAAATTATAGATAATTAAAAATTGATTTATTATATTATTCAAGCCTTGTCAACATGTGTTCCAAGTGTTCATTAAGTTGATAGTAGATTCCATATGTTTGGTTTTATATATATAAATGTCTAATTAATTTCTTCATAATGTTCAAATATTCATATCATGTATAATTCATATTACATTTATTACTCTACATGCATTGAAGTATAAAATAATATGAAAATATCATGTGTTTTGTGTGTTCATTAAGTTGATAGTACATGTTATGAAATTACGTGACAATTCATGCATGCCACATGTCATAAGAGTAAACAATATATGAGTATAATGCACATTGGGTAGTTCAGGTGGGTACTCATTGTGTTTCCTCCAAGGTACATTTTTATACATAGTTAATTTTAAATAATTTTTTTATTTTTTTAAAATTATAATAGATGAGAATCTTAATAAAAATTTTATGAGAATTAAGATAAAATAATTGATTGATAAAAGAATATAATTAATTGTTTTGGGTACGAATTATATTAAATAAGAACGGTTATAATTGAAATCTAATATTATTGAATGCATAATTTATTGCATGCATGTGGATGATCATGATCCTAGACCAGACCTTTATATGTGATTGGTTTCTTTTAATTTATTATTAAATTAAATTTTTGGCCTGCGTGTCATATATCCTCTCATTATGTAAGGGTCTGTGTTCCCATGGTTTCTTTTATATAAACCTCTTAACCAATACTATGGTTCCCTCACCTACATGTGAGTAAAATCATATATAAAAGATGGAGATCCCAAGCTAGTGGAGACAGTTCAATTTTGAAGCTAAGGTGAAACCAATCCGAGTGAGATACATAGGTGGAAAGGTGGAAAGGTGGAAAGCCGCAATGTGAACCATAAATGGTTCAAGGTTTTTTTCCTTAGGTCGATGATTGGTTTATCATATTCTAGATAGAATAACCATTAGTAAAATATCATGATCATACAATTTATTATTTTATTTCTATCAAGTTGTTTGGTTATTTAATTAGGGATTTTTTTTCATGATCACATGAATTAATAAATTAACAAGCATTAAAGATAGAACTAAAATAAAATTACTTATGTGTAAATGTTATATAAGACATGATTAATCACTTAAGTAAATCCACTTAATATTAACAATCATGTAATAAATATTTGAATTATAAATTTATGTATAAATACAAAATCCCTAAATTATATATATTAAGTTGGTATATCCTTCCACTACTTCATTTATAATCAAACCATAGTTCAAAGTGTTTAACCAACCAAGGTTGGGGTGCTTTCAATTATCGAGGAATTCTAACTTGAATTTTTAGGCTGACTTAACTTAGTTCACATCAAGGGTTGACTTCCAAAGAAAAACTTGGTGTAACTAAGAGGTAAAGGATGAAGAAATCCAATTTAAGAATTTTAGAATTAGGGATTCCACTAAAAAGATCAAGGAATTGTGAGTTAATGAAATTGGCATTTGGAATGCCTACCTAAAATCCTCTAAATTGTTTGATCATCCAAATCTAGGGTGATGAGAAGGGGAATATGGATTCTTTCCACTAGAATGTCTAAGAAATGGGATATTATGAATCTAATGGTGAGGGATATTGTATTTTGATAAAATAATGGGATATTAATAAATATAACATTTATTTATTTTTCTTAATTTTTTTAGATAAAACACTAAAACTCTTCTCATCTTATTTGTGGAAACAATAATAAAAATGACTTCAAACATATCACTGTGACCCATAATTGATAAGGATAAAATTCTCACCAACATAAATTTCAAAGAGTGGAAAAGGTGTTTACGCATTATCCTATTCCATGAAATAAAATTATATTTTTTTAAAGAATCTATTCCTAATGTGCATGGTAATGAGGATAGAGAGGAAGATTTATCTCTCTATGAGAAATATTTGAATGATTTCATAAATGTTTAGTGTTTCATGTTATCATCCATGACTAATGAAATTCTAAATAAACATTGGGACATGGATATGCATAGCATGATGACTCACCTTCAGGATCTCTATAAAGATAAGGATAGAGAATAGATATGTAAGATCTCCAATGTTATGTTAACAACTAATGTTAGAGAGTTGGTGCCATATGATCCTCATATAGTCAAGTTTATTAGATAAATTGAATTATTAGATATATTAGGGATTAAATTATAATACGAGTTGTGTATAGATATCATACATTCCTCACTACCCAACTCCTCTATATTTATTTCTAATTATAACATGAGTAATAATGAGAAGAGTCTTTTGTAACTTGTTACTCTAATTTTACAAGTTGACAACCTTATAGTGAATAAGAAAACAAAGAAGGAGAAGGTTATGAAGACTCATAAAAAGTCTAAAGATCCTGATAATCATCCTTACAAGAAGAGGAATATCCAAAGGAAGGTCAAGGAAAAGAAGGTGGTATGTTTTTCATGTGGAAATCAAGGCCACTAGAAGAGTAATTGCACCTATAAGTAAGGGGAAGCTAAAGGTGTGTCTGATATCAAGTTTGATATTTTAATATCTACACATTAGGTATTAGATATAGCTTGTTGTTCTTACATATTTATCCAAATTCATAAATCAAGTAGATTCTTAAATACTTCTAGAGTGGTGGATTTTCAAGATGTCAATGGTGCGAGGCCAACTGCTCTATCCATTGGTGACTACCACCTTTCATTTCCAATATGAATGATATTAGTTTTAATAGATTGTTATTATGTACCAACTATTAATAAAAAAATAATTTTTTGTATCATTCTTAGATACATATGGATTTATTTTCAAGTTTGGAAATAAAATTTGTTTCTTTTATAAAGACAACATATATTATGATAAGACACATTTAAATAACAGTCTTTATGTATTAAATTAAGAAAACTAAGTATTGGTAATATTTAACAAATTTTGTTTACATGACTCATATAACACCTAGGTATGGAATCACTGCCTTGGTCATTTAAAAAAAGAATCATTTGACAAAGCTTTATGAAGACAGTTATTTGGACTCTTTTAAGCTAAAACCACTTAAAAGATGTCATACTTATTTATAAAGAAAAATAAACAAACCACCATTTGGTGTATAGGGTGAAAGGGCCATGGGTTTTTAGGATTGGTATGCATTGATGTGTGTAGATAATTTATAGTAGAAGCTAGAGGTGGTTATTCTTACTTCATAAATTTTACTGATGACATAAGAATATATAGATATTTCTACTCGATGAGGTATGATTCCAAGTACTTTGAGAAATTCAAAGAATTAAAGAATAAAGTATAATATTGGCATGGAAAAGAAGATAAAGAATATTTGATCAGATCAAGGTGGTGGAAATTGTAACCAAGATTTTATTGAATTTTTATGGGATTTTGGGATTCAATCTCAACTCAATCCACCTTACACACCATAGTGGAATGGTGTTATTTAAAGGAGGAACTATACATTATTAGACATAGTAAGGTTGATGATGAGTTATGAAGATATTCTATTATCCTTTTGAGGATATACATTACAAAATATGGTATACACACTAAATTGAGTACCAACTAAAGTGTAAAATAGTATTCCCTTAAATTTATGGAGTGTAAAGAAACCTATTTTTTTATACATATGTATGCGGTTTCAAGGCGTTTGTTACGGACTTTCCAGGAAACAAACTAGCACCTTGGGGAACAAAGTGTATCTTTATAGGGTATCTAAAGGAAACAAAGGGATACTACCTATACCTCTTATACAATAAAGTGATTGTCACCAGAAAATATAGGGATCATATCCTCAAAAAGTATAGTGGGAGAAATATTGACTTCGATGAAGTTGATGCCCAAGATATATAAGAGTTGGTATAGGTATAGATTCCATAAGTCCCCATGGAAGTAGTAATTCCTAAAGCAGAAGTATTGTATCAGATAACTAGAGAGGTAAAATAACTAGAGAGATACATTTTTTAATCACTAAAGAGGGTGACTCATTATTAGTTTAAAATAATGAACCTCTATCATACAAAGAGGTGGTAGAGAGATTAAAAGCTATAATATAGAAAGAATCCATGAATTATAAAATGGATTCTTTATATCAAAACCAAGTTTGGGTTTCAATCGATGTTCCAGTTGAAGTAAATAACATAGGGTTAAAATGGGTATTCAAAAGAAAAATAAACATGAAAGTTAAATTAAATACCTATAATGTGAGGATACTGGCTAAAGGGTTTAAACAACATGAAGGAATTGACTATGACGAAACATTTTCACCAGTTTCCATGTTTAATTCCATCATAATTCTACATGCTATAATAGCTTACTGTGACTATGAAATTTGGAAGATGGGTGTCAAAATATATTTCCTTATTTTGAACCTTTGGAAATATTTCTACATGACACAACCAGAAGGGTTTGTAACTCCAAGTGATTCCAAAAAAGATTTATATGTTTTAGGGATACATTTATGAATTGAAGAAAGAATTTGGGTCAAGGAAAATTATATTTGGTGAATCTATAAAATAATTTTTTTTCATTAAAAATGAATGTAATCTATGTGAATACAAGAGGTTTAGTAGATTGATTAAGTTCTGTTATACATTTTCTCAAAAATATTTAACTAAGTGCAACATAGGGGATGACCTAGGTCGTTCTCTTGAGGAGTTGTTGTGGTCAATCACTCACTACTTCTAATTCACTTTTTTATATTTTTTTATTTATAAAATAAAACTAAATAAAACTTGAGAATGAAAAATACTTAAAGTAAAATAAAGAAAATTAAATATGTAATACATAATGTAGAAAGAATCATTGATGTTAGATAGAAAGGAGATCCTCCAAGGAGAACACCCATTGTGAACCTTCATTGTCATATTATTAGTTTCAAATTTACTTAATGAAAAAAATACATCATATGAGTGAATATACTCCTCTTAATATGTTTGTAAATATATGGTTCTGTCAATGATTTTTGGGAGACTACACATCCACCTCCTTGATCGAGGGAGAATATTGCAGAAGTGAAAGTTGAACCTTAGGTGGAAAGTGGAGACATAAAGGCACCTTTCCCACTAAGATTCCCCTCATAAAAACTCTAATAAAATAATAAATATTGTGAAATAATTTTAAAAGACTTGGTATCAACATTGGATTACTCCCCCAATAACTTCCTCGGGTTATCTACTCATGATCATGAGCATAAGAGTTCATAGTGGAAAGAAAGGAATGAGGTGGAAAACACAAAAGATAAAAAATGAGGATGAGATGAATAAAAAGACTAAAATGTACTAATAATGCATAATAATAATAAAAAAGAAACTAAACAACAAAAATACAAAAAAATCCAATAAAGGCTACCCCTAAGTTTCCAACCCCTTGAAATGAATAAGAAAGACTCTTTTATAGGCAAAAGATGTGAATGTTTTGGCTCTAAAAAGTTATTCCAAAATTTTCCACATGGTGTACCCATATAATTACTGAATTTGATAAATTTTCCTTCTTTAAAGTTGTTTGTTTTTCTCTTCTATTTATACCCAAAAATTATCATCACAATTGGAAACTTTTGGCGAGATATATAGATGTATTACTTATGTAATTTATTATGAACATGTGACTCTTCGTATTCCAACTCAACCGACTTACCATGAATTTATTTCATTGAAAATGAAGAAATAAATCTTGTAAATATTAATAAATTTTTTTACTATGGATTTAATATTTATCCATATTTATTTTCAGCTCATTTTTATTGTCCATTTATTAGATATGGTCCCAACAATAAAATTATCCAAATCTATGCATAGTTTTTGAGGCCCGTCTTGTGAGTTGGATTTGGTCCCTCAAATGGTAGATTTATCTTTGGGTCAAAAATAATGAAATGAATTTCATCAAACAAGTAAACCTGTAAAATAATAATTTTTTAATTTGGATTAGTGAAGAAAACATTATTCTCAAAACATTGAAATAAATTAAAACTGTTAAAATCCAAAATATGCCATTTTTTCAATTAAGCTAAAAAATTCTTAAAAAACATAAAATGTGATTATTTCCCTTAAAACAACACTTTTATGGGATTAAAAACACTAAAATTAATAATAAAATAATTTAAAATATTTTTTATATCAATTCACCCACACTTAAACATTGCACTTCTAGGAAATCATCTTATACCAAGGTTAAAACAAACTTCCCAAAGCATAAATGAAAACACAACTCAATTATCATATCAAGGAAAATATCATGCCTCCCACATGGATAAAATTTTCTTAAATCCTAAAAAAATCATAATAATCCAGTCAATATCATGTTAATCCTCACATGCATTCCATACCTACCTCTCTGGAAAAATATTTCTCTCTTCACTCAAGGATATTTAATATAGATTTTTTCTCATTCTCAAGAAAATGTGTGATCTTTATAGATTTTCTATACTCATAGTATATCCACTTAAAAAAGTCAAAAATGTGTCAATAATGATTTATTTTCATGGTCTGTTCTGAGGATGAGGGTTGGAAGGTTTTAAATGTTAAAACATCAGAGCCAGAATGAGGAGGGTTAAGCTCTAAAGTGAATTAAATGCATGAAAATAGTTTTTCTCGATAATGGTGTTCTCCCCAATTAGCTCAAAAATGAATCACCTCCAAACACCTCTTTATTTATTTGGGAATCTCACACTATGAATTTAAATCATAAATAATAAATTTCATCTATATTTCCCTAATTTGTATCATTGTTTGAGCTTGAATGCAGATCTGGATTTCTCTTCAGAATCATGTTTTTAAGGAAAATATATGAAACTTTTGATCTTAAAAAATTGGGGAACACCTGGCCCATATGTTTAATGATATTTTGGTCCACCCATCCATATTCCCATCATTAAATTTCTTCCAACCAATTAGTAATAAATATGGAAACACTTTCAATTCATTTCAAATAGATTCTTCAATATAGCAAAATACATCTCATCTTCTCCCTCCCCCACACTTGAGTTCAACAATAATCATGAATTTAAAGTATAGATCAGGTTGTAAAGGGATAAATGGATTGTATTGTGGTTTCCTAACAAGGTATTTCATGGATACTAGGGTATTAATAATGGTTAGATGAAAAGGTATGCCAAAATTAGAGTTGAATTCCAAAAGGGATTTCAAAGTGGTGCATCAATCAAACTTGACACATTATATGAAATCTAACATCTTTAAAAAAGAGAAAAAAACAAGTTATAGAGCATACAACATGTCTTAAGACTCTTAAGAAAAATAGAAATGTAAATAATATTTTAAAAAGGTTTAAAAACTTCTCTAGTTGGGTAAGATGTTCAATTTGGATAGTTTCAGTACACATGAGTTTCACAATCAACTAAACTTCATCAAATGAAAAGATTGGAAATAAAGAAAAAAATCTATTTATAAATAATTTAAATCCCCAAACATTAAAATTAAGAAATTTTCCAAAAATACCAAGATGGTTTTAATTTTACAAGGTATTCAATTCATCTCAAGAATACTAAAAACACGCCAAAAATGAAAAATGAAAATAAGAAAAATTCAGAAAAAAAACATGAAAAATAAAATGGAAGCACCCAAAAAATTCAAAAAAAATAGGTTTACATCCCTATCCCAGAATTATTTCATTCACTTCCCAATTTTAATCTCAAATAAGATCAAGAAATTTTTAAACACAGAATTTATATTGGGTAGTAAATAAAATAAAGAAAATGAAAGAAACGACCTAATTTATTTTTCATGGAATCCTTGAGTTAAGATCCTACCTACTATCACTTTAAAAATACAAGAAAAAAAGAAACAAAAAATAATAAAAATAAATAAAATGAGAATTAAAGGATAAAAAAAGGTATAATTCTTGTTTTCACCCCCCAAAAGGGTAATAGGTTTTTACTACCCCTATTCAGACTGTTGCAGTGGATTATCATCAATCAGAAAGTGGGTACGGTTTCTTTGAGATGAATCAACACATGTAAATTTTCCCAGTGTCCATGATTAAACGCCAATAATAGAGAACCCCAAATAAAATAAGAAAGTTCCCAACCCCCAAGAAATAATAAAGAAAGAATTTCAGATCTATAGTGGGAGGAAAAATAAAATGGGGATGTTCCCTATGAACTTATGTGGTGTCCTCCTCTATATTGTATCCAAGTTCTTATAGAGGAGGTAATTGTACCACCACCAACTTCTCTAACTCTTCTTCTTCAATCACCACCACTTGGGTGGTCTCATAATTAACATAAAAGGCCTAATCCATTTGTGTTGTACCAAAAATTTCATAAAAGGGGAAGTTATAAAACAATACAACTTGAATAAGATTAAAACATAATGAAACAATAAAAATGTATTCTCTTTCAAGTAAGTGATCTTGGAAATTGATCTCTTCTGTAAATACGATTAGAAACTCAATATTAGAAGATGAATCTTATTTATTTCCATTAAAAGAAAGTTATAGGTCAAAAGGTACTATTTTTTCATTATCAAGGATGGGAAGATCTAGTTTCAGGTTATCTTCAACAATGCAATTCTAAGATTCTTCTAAAAATTATTGATCTCCCATAAGTATATCAGCTGGAATTTTTTATTCATTGACCTCCTTGAGAAATGGTTGAGTCAGAGATGATTTTATTAATTCTTTTAGTAGCTCCTTCTCACCCAGATCAAGTTTTTTAACATAAAATATTATTCGTGAAATCTCTTCCACCACTCCTTCTGGTTCAGGTTCCGGCTCCATCTCAGGTTGCTCCTGGGATACATGTACGTATTCTGCTATCCAAACTACTTCTATATCCAAGTTATTCAATAAATCACAAATCCTTTAAAACTTAGAATCAAGATAGTTATAAGAATTTTCTTGCGCCTGATATTGGTCAGTCCACGCATAATAATTTGTATTTAAAAACATCATGAACAAAGAGTTTTTTTTTGAAATTTATCATTTTTGTAAGTTTTTTTAAATTAAAGTAAAATTATTTAAAAAATGTGAATAAAAATAGTGAGTGAAGATCACTTGGCTCATTGTAAATGATGCCAGTTTTATGAAGCGTTGTCATGCATGCTCTCAAAAATATTTGACGAAGTGCAGCATGGGGGTTTGCCTTGGTCATTCTGTTGAGGAGCCGTTACAGTCAATCACTCACTACTTCTAATTCACTTTTTTTATATTTTTTTATTTATGAAATAAAACTAAATAAAACATGAGAATAAAAAATAATTAATGAAAAATAAAGAAAATTAAATATGAAATTCAGAATGCATATATAATGATTGATGTTAGAAATAAAGGTGATCCTCCCAGGATAACACCTAGAGCAAAACTTTGTTGTATTATTATTAGTTTAAAATTTACTAAATAAACACTCTATATAGTATGTGTAAAAATACTAATCCACATATAGTTTTGAATATATGGTGTGCTCAATGATTGTACAGAGACCACACATCCACCTCATCAATCGAGGGATAATATTACAAAAGTGAAAGTTAAACCTCAGGTGGCGAGTGGAGACATAGACACCTTTCCCGCTAAGATCCCCCCCAAAATAACTATAAGAAAATAAGAAACATTATACATGAATTTTCAAAGGGTAAATATCAACAGTGGATTACTCCCCCAGTAACTTCCTTGGGTTATCTACTCATGATCATGAGTATAAGATTTCATAGTGGAAAGAAAGGAATTAAGTGGAAAACACAAAAGATAAAAATGAGGATGTGATAAAGAAGAAGACTAAAATATAATAATAATGCATAATACTATTAAAAAATAAATTAAACAAAAAATACAGAAAAATGGCCAATAAAGGCTACCCCTAAGTTTTCAACCCCTTGAAATGAAAGAAGAAATACTCTTTTATAGGCAAAAGATGCGAAAATTTTGGATCCAAAAAGTTATTTCGAAAGTTTTTGCATGGTGTACCCATTTAATTACCCAAATTTCTAAAGTTTCATTCTATAAAGTTGTTTGTTTTTTTATTATATTTCTATAAATAAATTTTCGGCTTCATTAGACATGTTTGGGGAGATATATAGCTAGATTACTTAGGGAATTTACTCTAGATTGGTGACTCTTTGTATTCCAAATCATTCGACTTCCCATGCATTTATTGCCTTAAAAATGAAGTAATAACATGTGTACACATTAATAAAAGTTGTTTATATGGATTTAAAATTTCTCCATGTTGAGTTTTAGATCATTTTAATTGTCCATTTATGAGATATGGTCCCAACAATAAAATTAGACAAATCTGTGCATAGTTTTCGTGGCCCGTCTTGTGATCTGTATTTGGGACCTAAAATGGTGGATTTATCTTTGGGTCCAAAAGAATTAAATGAAGACCATAGAATAGGGAAACATAGAAAAGAATAATTTTTTCAATTTGTATTAGTATAGAAAACTTTATGGTCAAAACATTCAAATAAATTAAAACTATTAAAATCCAAAATATGCCATTTTTTCAATTAAGCTCAAAAATGCTTCAAAAACATAAAATTTGACAATTTATCTTAAAATAATACTTTGGTAGGATTAAAAACACTGAAATTAAGAATAAAATAATTTAAAATATTTTCACTACTGTTTCGGATTGGTTTCGGAATGCCCAACGGTTCTATATCTGACGATGCGTGGACCTGCTTTCCAAAGGCAGGCGTTCGCTAGGCGGTTTGGCCAGCGACACTTAAGAACTCACATTAGTCGAGAGGATAGGAAGTCAGGCTCATTGCACCCTTTTGGGGGGAAATTATTTCCTCTTCCAGGACTCTCTTATAGATTTAAGATTTATTCATATATTCGCAAATCTTTGGTTTATACCCAAGCATAGTATCCATGGATTACTCCTGGTTGGTAATGGTCAGCTGGACGCAGGGGTTCGTAATCATCTAGGCATGAGGTTTACCATACCTCATTGGATTAATGACTCCAAAGAATTTGGACTCACTGAGGTGGAACTGGTTTAAAGCCTCATAATTGGGCGCTCTAGAGTTTATTTTCATCCAGGGGGGACAGATAACGACTCGGGAGTCTGGATCGAACCCATGATATGGGTTTTCTACAAATCCTCATGAGAGGAATCAGAATCCATGAAGTTCAGTTTGGTATGGGGATTACACTCCAGGCATCCTAGGGTTGGTGCGGTGAATCGACGTGAAGATGGTCGGATCAACCAGTTGTTGGGCTTGAACCTTAGGGAGGCTTCTTATGTACCCTTCCTAGGAGACAGGAATCAAATTCCATGTAGTTCTAATGGGAGTGTCAGGGAACCGACATGAATGTGGACCCGGGGGTCTGGTGGTGATCGAGCTTGAACCTCATGGAGGCTTCCTACGTATCCTTGTGGTAGGGAATCAAAGTCCTCATAGTTCGCATTATCTTGGGGCTTACACTCTGAGGAGGCCCATGGCGTGGATTGGGGCTTACACTCTGAGGAGGCCCATAAGAGGATATCATGGTCGATGCCTACTCTAAGCCCACGTGAGTCATGCTCGGTGTGAGAAACAAGAGGCAGTAGGGACCAGACAATCATGTCGTGAAAGGTGTTTCTGTGGGATGTGGAGTGGGGCTTACACATAGAGGTGGCCCAAAAATTTGAGGCTTACTCTGAGATGGATTCCCATGGCGACAAAACGCAACGGGAGATGGACTTGGCCCCAAAGAAGGACAGAACATCATCCTTCCCCACCATACCCTTCCTTGTCCATAGTCATGGGGAAGTACGGAGGTGCATGGGGGCTTCCTTTGGATGGGTATTCTGCCATGCCCTGGGGAAGGGAGAAGTACCCCAGTCCTAACAAGTGGAGGGGAAGAAAGGGGACTTTTGGTCTCATACTCCGCATTAATGTGGGGATGTGAACCCAGGAATGCTTTGGAAATCTGATCAAGGGCCTGAGAAACCCCTTCTCCCTCGCTTATTGTGGGTATGTGAACTCAAAACGGCACACTGATGTTCCTGAAGGTTACATCACACAGGTATGGTGGCTTTAGTGGAGGCCTCAGCTCGGGGATGATGAATGGGCCAATGAGGAGGTTACGAAGGATCAGGTCAGATTGGAAGGATTTTATCTGGCTCGGAGAATGGGAACTCCAAAGGATCTGGCAGGCCACACAGGTGTATGAGTGGTGGTTCCCTTCATGTAGGGAGGTGCTACGCAGTTGGAGAAGTTGTCCGCGAACCAGGGTGGTTCGCGGCTTGGCAGGTATCCTATGAACCAGGGTGGTTCACGGCTTCGGGTTCGGCCCACATACCAGGTTGGTATGTGGAGGGATTCATGTGAGTAGCGGCGGCTGAGGGTGGCGTTGTTCGGGGGTTCGTCGGTCGGGGCTTCGCCTGCGTAGGAGGGTGCTACACGGCACGACGGATCGAAAAAGGGGCATAAACTCCCTGGTCTGCAGGGAGTGCATCCACAGAGGGGCCATGGTTCGCGGTGTTATTTTCTTTGTTATTTTAAGTTCGCGGTTCACCAAGTTATTATGCATTTTTCAGTTCCTTATTAATTCATTTCTAGCTTCATACCTGTTCTAGTTCGCGGACTGGAACTTTGTGGTTTGCAAAATCTTAATCTCCTTCCTTCGAAATCCTTCCACCCGAATCTGGTCAATCTCCCCAAAATCCCCTCTAGATTTTCCCCCTCAATCTCCTTTTATATAGTGGGGAAAGAGATATATCTGTGGTCATTCAGCACCTTTTATGGAGGCCCATGATCAGGGACCCGGTTCATGGATGACTTGGTCAATCTGTGATTCACTGGTGCATTTAACGCATCTCCTCCGCGAACCAAATCAATCTTGAGGAGTGCTTCGCGGCCGCGCAGGGTTCCGCCTTCATTTTGCAAATGACAGCGGATGCAGCCTGGTCCAGTCGATGCGGTCCGCAGCTGGGGTGGTTCATGACAGTGGACCGGATCGGCGCTCGTCCTGCTTCGCGACCGCGGAGGATCTCCACCTCTATTCCGCGAACAACAGCGGTCTACAGAGGGGGTGCTTCTCGGAGTTGGCCACAACCTATTATCATTGGACCGGTCTACAGACCGGTTCGGCTTATTCCTTCCTTTGATTATTCTCCAAACTTTTCCACACTTTGGGGGGGGGATTGGGTAGAATCTCCCTTATGTTGTACGGGATTCTCATTCTTCCTTTGCGGATTTTTCAGGACCCTACAAATGCCCCCCATCGAAATGGGGTTCGTTCAGAATGAAGAGGAGGCCATTCCGATGCAGAGTGGTCCTGAAACTTGGATGGTTTGTGGTAGAGGAGTGGACCCAGTAGGGGACCACACCTATAAATATGGGGGGACTTTGTCTTTTACGGGATTCTTCGCGAAACCAGAGCTCTCGTTTCTCTGTGTGCTTGTTCCTTCACGAAACGCCTCGTCTGTGAACCAGCAGCCACTTTCTGTGAACCATTCCTCCTACATGGTCACCTTCATCCACAGACCAATTCCCAGCTATGAACCAACACTTTTAATTAATTAAAAAGTAAGTCACAACGGGTCGTGGAGGAACTCGCTTCACGTTTTTGATGGTCTGCGGACTGAAATCTTCCAAATTTTGAAAATTCCTTAAGTCTTCCGAATCTAATTATTTAAATTTGGGATTAAGATTCTGTGGAGAAAATTGGTTTACGGTTTTCTGGCCAATGATCCGTGGGCCAGGGTACCGCAGACTGCTTCCATGCAGGGTTGGTTTGCGGGATGCATTCATCGCGAACCACATTTTGAGGCATGTTCGGGGACCTTGTTATGAAGGCTCCTCGACTGAATCCTTAGCCATATATTTGGTATTTTTTTCAGATTTTATTATTCTGGACTAATAATTTTCCTAGATTTTATAACGCAGGGATAAAACATGGTTACCCCTCGCCCTGCACCCAAGACTTCTACCGAGCCCCTCCAAATTGGCAATCAACACCTGAAGGATGTGGCCAGATCTGTTAAGGATGGAATCCGCCACTCCCCACTATGCTCCTTCATTTCTGATCGGCTCTCTGATTCATAATGGGAGTACCCCTTTTCCAATAGCCTTACTGTATACGGGTTTGATTTACTGTCTGATATGCTGATTCTGGTACCATCTCGTGACAAAAATCCTGTAGCATGGGTATTTACTAGCACCATCCCTCGATCTGTGATATCCACCAGAAGGTGGCCTTCCATAAAGGATACAGCTTCCGGATCCGTGCTGAATCACCTTCATGTGTCGCTGATAGGGGAACAACGTCAGCTGGACAGGACAATTCATTTTTACCAGATCATTTCCCGCAATGCGATGGTAAACAACCAGCATAGCTGGTCAGAGGATCAAGACCTTAGGCCCAGAGGGGCATTTAAGTCATTGGATTGGGGGTGGCCCTTCTGGGTTCACCAGAGCTGTGCTGATTTTGAAGCAAAGTTGCAATTCGTAGGCTTATATGAAGCTTCCTGGGTGTCCCAAACCTATACCCATTAGCCTCAAGCCCTCTCCAGGCAACTTATAAGCCATTAGAGTCCAGACACCAACACATTCCACTTGGTCTATGGTGAGGTGGGTATTAGTCTTTGGGACGTCTTCCAGATTTTAGGGGTCCCCATCGTTGGGGGTATGTATGACAAATTCCTACCTCCCTCTACTATGTGGGATGATGAAGAGAGAACTCTTCCTTTGGTGAATCATCTTATTGACCAAGCCTAGAAGCATTCAAAGGATACGTCTTTGAAACTGCTCGTCCCATATTGTGAATGGGTCAAGGATTTTTCTAGAGAGATCAAGTCCATGGATCTCCCACATAGGCCCACAAACTGCCCTACAATGGAGTCCCAAAGGCAGAGGGGTAGCTACTGGATGATCTAGGATGAAGGTCAGTACAATTACTGGGATTGGGAGCTTGTTCCGGACTTTGATCGGTTACTTTTTCTGGAGGCATTTTTGGCCATGTTCTTGAGTGGCTGGTTATTGCCCGTACGCAAGACTGGTGGTGTGCTAGTCTCTACTTTTGTCATGGCAGCACAGCTGGCTACCGGTAACATTATCAACTTGGTCATCCCAGTATTGGCCAGGATTTATCAGTTGCTTAGCAATATTACCGATGGGATTCGGCCAAACTGGGTAGCCGGCCCTTTCCAAATTATCTGAGGATGGTTGGGAGCACATATCAAGAACTGATACACCTTTATCAACCCTCTTCAAATTCCAGGCACCAAATTTCAGCTGTACTTGCAAACGATCAATGGGGTCATGCCTGAAGAGTGGGTTACCCAAGAGAAGGATGGACAACAGAAGGTTCATAATATGTGTCTGCTGTCGAGTCGGGTCTCGAGTCATGATCATTTAAATTTCCAACCATATCCCTCCCCAACTGATGTAATTAGTAACACCATATTAGAAGATTTTAGTAAGTGGGTCTACCTCTTTTCCCACCAAGAGGGCATTCTGGTGGCCCATATCAGTGGGGAGCTGATCTATGAGGGGTACGCGCCTTGCCAATTCGGACGTCAATTCGGCTGCGTCCAGGTACTGTGCCCCCCAGCACTCAACAGTAACTGCAATAATTGTCATTTAATGTTGTCCAGGTAACTGTGGTTAATGTTTACCTGGGAGGATACCGGTTGTGAGGTTATGACTCCCACACTTGCAGACTCCACGCCCTTCTTATCCAAGAGTTATGTCGACTCCTGGGTGCAATCGTACCCGAATGGCCAGCTAGGGTTGTGGGTGCCTTCCATCTCAAGTCCTAAGCCATCGAAGGGAAAGAGGAAGTGAAAGGGGGGTGATGCTTCAACTAGGTCGGGCAAGGTTATTCACCACCCTACCAGTCTCGTGCTTCCGAGAAAAGTTTTAACAGACAAAGGTGTATCCTCTGATTCCCTCGAAGCCATCCGGAGAGGGTTGGTTATCCCTACTGATGCTGCCTTTCCGACGGCCTGGGGTCAATGGGATGAATTCAAAGGTCGGACATCCTTTCGCAGCCAGTACCCCCATTCTCTGTGGCAGTATCTCTAGGAATCAGAGGTGGCATTTGATGGGCTGGGCTACATATCCGCTCCTTTTGACATTCTTTATGATGCAGACCCGGAGAGGGACAAGTGGTATCTCCGGGACCTTGAGGCTTAAATACATGCACACCGAGGTTATGCAGTGTTGACTCATCGAGTCCAGGCCATGCTGCGAATGGTGACGGATGAGGAGGATGAAGAGAGTGATCACTCTTCAGGGGGTGATGATTCTGGTGATCCCCCTGTCGTGGCTCAAATAAGGGAATTCTCCCCCCTGTCCATAAGGTCCCGTCCATAGGTAGATCCAGAGAGTTCTAGGGTGGTGGAAAGATCTGGAAAACAGACGTGGCCATTGGCACCCCCATCAGCCCCTGTCACTGCCCAACCTTCTCATGTTGATCCTCCCTGGTTAGTCGTTCCTATTATGGCTGCATTCCCGAATTCTTGGAGGATTTGGGATGACCTGAGGGTTAGTGGCTCGGACGAAGAGGTCTGGGCGTTACTCCAAAAATGACCTCTCGAGCTTCCAGGTATTGAGATGATCTTCGCTCCACCCCACTTGCTCCTGGAAGAGGATCTGGATGAAATAGTCACCTCATTGAAGGAGATGGACGCATACATTCATTCGCTCTGGAACTAGCTTTATGGGTCTACCCAGGTGTCCATGATGATAAGACATCCTAAATTGTCTGATCCTGAAGAAGAGGTCATCCTATTCATCCATTCTGGATTTCCCTCCTCCTTTACCGTGAAGGTTCTAAAGTTTCTTCCCTTTATTCAGGGTGCCGAGGAGTCCCAGGGGAAAATTCCTTCCCCGGAGTACACTCCCTGTGGTACCGCGGCTGGTGAACATGCGCTTCCAGTTATGGGGATCATTGGGGAGGGGTCTCTTGGCGCAGCTGAGCTCATGGAAGTGACCATTACAGAACCAGCTAGGGTCTTTCCTCCTCTAGCTCCTCTCCACGTTTTGAGCGAAGAACTGTCCCTCGGGCAGATCCAGAGACGTCAGTAGGCATCCCGTTTATCGGAATGGCTCAGACAGAGGACGTCGGGTAAACACGACTTCCCATTTCCTCGATTTCCAACTCGTATATTCTGATTCTTCTAGTTATTAACTTGTTTTAGTGCATGGTGTAGGGACTCTCAGAGACTTGGCCGCGGAAACTCAAGCAGTCGTACCTTCTTCCCCCTTATCACCTGAGGGATCACCTGCAGCCACACCTGAGCGTGAAGAAATGGAAGGTCTTGCTGAAGGGGATAGTGATATGGATGCTTTACTCCTGCCTTCAACAGTAAGATATACGTCAGAGGAGGAATAGCTAGAAGTTGAGGCTTCGGCTGATCATACGGCCTTTATAGTTATGGAGGAGGATGGGGCTTTCGTGCCTACCGAAGAGGCCCCAAATCCGATAGTATCAGCTGACTCAGACCTAATGGATCCTGTGGTGATGGAGGAAGATCCCGCCATCAGGCCAGTTGTTGGAAACCCTGAGCGGGCCATTATTTTTTTTACCGGGGGAGAGATTTCCCAGGGCTTGATCTTTGTATTCTATCGCTTGTGGACAGCTTTGGGAGCTGCTGGACTGGGGTATGGCCTTAGGCCCTAGACACCTCTGGGGGTTCCCAGGACTCCCTTGACTCTCAAAGATGTAGCATCTTCCTCAAGTGGTTGTGGCGGCATAGAGCTTGAAGATATCGATGCTTTGATGACTGGTGGTAAATCCTTCAATCTCTTACCACTGACTCTTTCCTATTCCATTTTCTGATTAGGGATACTTATCCATCTTATTGACTCTCAGGCTTTAGGACCACGACCTTTGGCATTGGTGATTGTGCTGTCAGACCCGATTGTGCCTGTGTCCACAACCGTCGGGGGCAAAGCTGCTACAGTGCCAGAGTTTGCGGGTAAAGTTGCACCAGGTCCCTCCTTGGTGACACTCATCCCTGAATATGTATCTTCATCTGGGAGAGACTCCGAACCTGGTCAAAAATTCCTCTCCAGTCTTCTACCTGCTCATTTAAGGGCTTGGTAGAAAATTTGGAAGATGATTTCTCAGACGCCCTTGGCTGAGATGCCGATCAAATTACCGAGGATGCACAATCTATTCATGCTGTTGGGATTTGATGGTTTCAACTACTATAGTATTTATGACATAGTCAAGCAGATGATCGTTGATCGGGAAAGACTAGGTGGTTTCGAATATCACCTTTCTGTTTCTCAATATGAAGCCTATGTTTCCGCAACCCGATAGCTTTGCCTAACAGAGGCTCAAGATCATGCCAGGTAGTTGTGAGGCTCCAGGGAGAAGTCGTTGAGCAGCGTTCTTACCTGAAGGTGCTGAGGAATGAGATACAGCGGCTACAGTAGGAAGAGGCCAACATCGCCACCATAATTTAAGAAGGGGAGAGGAAGGTGGAGGAGGAGATGAGGGAGAGCTCAAAGGCGGCCCAGGAAGCGGAAGTGTTGCGGGCTGGTGCAGAAGCTGAGACAGACTTACTACAGAATCTCTGTCAAACAATCGAGGATTCTCATCAGAGCCTGATACATCTTTGTGAATCCGCTGAAAACCTCCTGTAATAACCTTTTATGCCAGAGGAGGCTTCGGATTGTGGAAGCCCTTCTTACTGACATTGTTACAAAGGAATGTTTCTCCTTAGTGCTCTTGTTGTCTTCTCCTGTGATAGAAATCATTTGGCATGATTTCTGCATATACCAATTTACCGAACTTAGAATAGTCATATTTCGGAACCATTGATAAAAATGAGCTCTAACTTTTTCCTGGACCATGGGATCCAACGAGCATAGTTTGACTACTACTAGGGTTTTATTGAAAAACCCCACAAACTTTTTTTCCTTTTCTTTTAATACCCCAATTTTTTCTGGGTTCATTTGGTGTGGACCTAGCAGGTGTGGCCCAACTTTTTCTTAGGTCACCCTTTTCGGGTTTTCAGCCTAACAGGCTTTGTGCCACTTTTTGTGGGCAGTTTAAAGTCCCTCCGTCAAGACTATCATTATTGATGTTTTAGGTTGAATAGATTTGACCAGATATGGTGGTGTGAGGGACCCAATGAGGTTTGGTTGATTAAAAGATGTCCTGATATCTTTCAGACACATGTGGGTGGATCATGTGTAGATTTGAACAACACGCATGGCATGTCTCAAGGAATGGGAGCCGTATTGGCATACAGAGATAGGAAGGGAATCGTCTAAGGAAATATTGCCTTAGATAGATGGTCCAGGATCTATCAATATGCAGAGCCGCTGAGGGCATGGTATGCATAGTCGTGCAAAGGTGTCCTTAAGTCAATGAATCCATTTCTAATGGCCTAAGGACTTCATGGAAGTCTGGCTTATGGAGACCACCATGGGTGTCTTAGAGAATTATGAAAACCACCAGGGGTGGCTCGGAAAGGGTATGTGATGTATGAAAGGGTTTGAGAACATATTTATTAATCAAGGGTGTGGAAGCAAGGTTCCAGTCCTACACATTTATCTAGCATAAAGGATAATTGGAGCTTGGCATAGTTTAAAGTCATGCAGCTGGGAACTTATTTAGAATGGAATGGATTCTCCTGGTTCTCGGTAATCTCTTCAGAGACATCCCTCCATATTCAGGCAGGGTCATGAAAGAGGCTGGTAAACTGCATCTCAGAGGGTTTCCGAATCTTGGGATGGACATGAGGGATTAGGGGCCAAGAGGTGTACGAAGAGAAGCATTGCCTAAGGAAATATTGCCTTTGGTAGACGGGCCAGGGGTTATCAAAATGCAGAACCACTGAGGGCATGGTATGCATAGTCATGAAAAGGTGTCCTTGGGTCAATGATTGAATTCTCTCGATAGCTGAGCAACTTCAGGGAAGTTGAAATTCAGGACCACCGGGGGTGGTTTATGAGAGTTCGGCTTTTTCTGAGTACAGAGTATGGTTTATGAGGAGAGGGTTCCTAGATACGGGAGAAACATCTATGATAAATTTCCTGAGAATGGGTGAAGTCATCTCTTCTCACGGTGGCATGAGACGGTGGTTTGTGCAGGTCTAACTCGTGCACTGAGGGACAGAGAAAAACCTATGTTCCTTACTAAACCCATGACAGGTTTGACCATGAAATTTAACGTCATGCGGTAAAGATGACTTCCATGCTGTTTAACGTCATGCGGTAAGGATGAGGAGCATTGTTAGAGGATGTTGTGCAGTTTAACGTCATGCAGCGAGGACGGGGGGAATTTTTTTAAAACTAGTGAAAATGCTTGTAGTTGGAGGCATCTCCCTGGATATTTAATGCCTGGTCTTTATAGCTTTACACCAAGTGAAAAATATGTTCCGTTCAGTTTAAAATCATGCAGTAAGGACGTAGTTGCAAAGGCTGCTCTTGGTCAAAATGTAACTGGGCTTAAACTTCTCGGCATGCCCAAGACATGGAGAGGGTTTATTGGTTTAAATTGTGGTTCAAGGGCTTCTTGGATTAGGAGAAATGATATGGGGGCTCTGAGGCCGGTAGGCGTACGGAGCTAGGAAGAGTACCGCCTGAGGAAATCTTGCCTTTGGTAGATGGTACAGGGGCTATCAATATGCAGAGCCGCTGAGGGCATGGTATGTATAGTCATGCAAAGGTTTACATAGGTCAATAAATTTCCACTTATGATGGCCATGAATGGTTATGAGAATCCACAATTTTTCGGGCCACAAAGGCTGTTATCTGGTAAGAAAATATCTGGACATGTCGGGCATATTCGTCCCTAGTTGTTGTTAAATCTTAGAGAGCTCCCTGAACTGATTTATCTTGTGCACGGGGGTGTACCTTCACTCCATGAAGTTTAATGTCGTGTGGTAAGGATGAAGTAATCCTAGTTTAGCGGTCATAGAGCTCAGACCATTGGGTGGCTATTGCTGCAGTCACTTAAAGGATAACTGAGTTACCGTGCTCCGATATACTCTGAATTGTGTGGGGGATGAAGGTTGTAAACTGAAACTCTGATGTTTCCCAGATCAAGAGATGTGGTGTGGGGACTCTGAGGCCGATAAGAATACGGAGCTAGGAAGAGTACCACCTGAGGAAATATTGCCTTTGGTAGATGATCTAGGGGCTATCAATATGCAAAGCCACTGAGGGCATGGTATGCATAGTCATTCAAAGGTGTCCTCGGGTCGATGACTTTCCACTTCTGATGTCCATGAATGATTATGAAAACCTAAGATCACTCACAGTACAGAGTTTGTCATGTGGGGATAATGGTGTCCGAGCATAAAAGAAACATCTTCACTACAATTATCCGTTGATTCAATGTAGCCTAGCCCTGGCTTGATGTTTGTTTATGCAAGTTTTCATGTGAACCACGAGCGGATACATAGGCTAAACAGGTAGGGATACCCTGGAAATATTTGGATGTGAAAAGGGGGATGAACTTGTAAACCATTGTGCCATAAATTTCTGGATTGGGAGATATGATATGGGGGCTCTGAGGCCGGTAAGCATATGGAGCTAGGAAGAGTATCGCTTGAGGAAATATTGCCTTTGGTAGACGGGCCAGGGGATATCAATATACAGATCCACTGAGGGCATGGTATGCATATTCATGCAAAGGTGTCCACAGGTCGATAACTTTCCACTTCTGATGGCCATGAATGGTTATGAAGATCCATAATTATCCAGGTCATGGAGTCTGATGTATGGAGGGGATGCATCCAAATGCGCAAGGAGTGTTTCCATATTATTTCACCATATATCTTGGTTGGGTCGCGATGAAGTCCATGCAGTTTAAACATCTTGCGGTGAGGACGAATTCTGTGCAATTTTAATTTCATTCAGTGAGGACGAAGTCCATGCAGTTTTAATGTCGTACGGTGAGGATGAATAATACACCCCGTGCAAGTTTAGTCCGTACATGGGGGAAGAGAGCATTTTTTCGGATGGTTGGGCCAGGATGGGGATCCCCGGCATCACTATGTATCCTACGAGGGCATAAATCAAGCCTCATGTAGTTCTCTTAAGAACAATACACCCCGTGTAGGTTTAGTACGTACACGGGGGAGAAGGGGCCCCCTTTTTATCCTTATCCGTGCAATTTAACATCATACGGTAAGGATGAGGAATACACCCCGTATAGGGCTGGTCCATACATAGGGGAAGGGGAGATTTTTTTTTTAATTTTATACCATTTGGGAGTGGCTGGGCCAGGATAAGGGATCCCGACGTCTCTACGTATCCTACAAGGGCAGGAATCAAGCCGTACATAGTTCTCTAAAAGGAGTACACCCCGTGTAGGACTGGTCCATACACGGGGGGAAAGGGGAATTTTTAAATCTTCTTATCCGTGCAGTTTAACGTCGTGTGGTAAGGACAACAGATACACCCTGTGTAGGGATGGTCCGTACACGGGGGGAAAAGGGAATTTTTGACTTTCATATGGGGATGGTTGGGCCAGGATAGGGAACCCTAACATCACTACGTATCCTGCGAGGGCAGGAATCAAGCCGTACATAGTTTTCTTGAAGGAGTACACCTCGTGCAGGGTCGGTCTATACACAGGGGGAAAAGGGCATTTTTTTAAAACTTCATGTATGTGCAGTTTAACGTCGTGTGGTGAGGATGAAATACTCTTAGTTTAGGGTCATAGAGTTTGGAACATTGAGTGCTTGGCGGTTTAATTTCTTGCAGCTCAGACGATAACTGATTTTAGTTATGTCGATGCGGACGAAATACTCTTAGTTTAGGGTCATAGAGTTTGGACCGTTGATTGCTTGGAGGTTTAACGTCTTGCAGATCGGACGATAACTGCTTTTAGTTATGCCGGTGTAGACGAAATACTTTTAGTTTAGGGTCATAGAGTTCGGAGCACTGAGTGCTTGTCAGTTTAATGTCTTGCAGCTCGGACGATAATTGCTTTTAGTTATGCCGGTGTAGATGAAATAATCTTAGTTTAGGGTCATAGAGTTTGGACCGTTGAGTGCTTGGTAGTTTAACGTCTTGCAGCTCGGACGATAACTGCTTTTAGTTATTCATGAAAAATACTTCTTCAGGAATCTCGCATTTGTAGGAGCGGTGGTGAACTGCCCATCCATGGAGATTAGGTCATATGCTCCATTGGAGTAAACCTTGTGTATAACATATGGTCCCTCCCACTTGGTCTCCAGCTTCAGAGGTTTCTTTCTAGGTATCATTGGGGTCCGGAGGACCAATACCAACTCTCCTTCTAAGAAAGACCGAAGACAAACCTTTTTATTGAAGGCTCGTGCAATCTATTTCTGGTATACTTCCAGATGGTGCAAAGTGTGCAACCTCTTCTCGTCTAGATGTTCCAATTCACCTAGCCTCTTTTATGATTTCTCATCATCAGATAATTGATCACAAATGGAAACACATAGCGAGGGAAATTGGAGCTCAATGGGCATAACCGCTTCTGTTTTGTATACTAATGAGTACGGAGTAGCCTGAGTAGCAGTTCAGATTGTGTTTTGGTAAGCCCACAATTCATGCAGGAGTTTATCTATCCATGAATTCTTGTCTTTGTCCATCATTTTCTTGAGAATGGTGGACAGGTTCTTGTTGAAAGCCTCTATCTGTCCGTTGGCCGATGCATGGTAGCGGGATGAGTGGTTAGCCTTGATATCGTATTCTTGGTATATTTTCTCCAATTCAGCAGAGCAGAAGTTGGTGCCGTTATCCATTAGTATGGTATGAGGGACACCAAATCTGGTGATGATATTGGTTTTCACAAAGCTGACAATTTTTCTTGCCTCGATATCCTTAATGGGTACAGATTCCGCCCATTTGGAAAAGAAGTCAGTTTCTGTGAGGATATACTTCCGTTGTTTGGCTGTGGCGGGAGGATATAGTCCCATGACATCCATTCCCTAGACGGAAAATGGCCAGGAGTATTTGGACTTATGTAGTAACTCTGGGGGTTGGAGTATGATGTTGGCATGAATTTGTCATGAGTGGCATTTTGCGGTGAAGTGCTCGCAATCTCGTTCCATTGTGGGCCAATAGTACCCAAACCTTCGGACCTGATGGGAAAGCTTGGACCCCAGCTGATGTGCCCCACATACTCTGGAATATACTTCAGTCATGATGGTAGTGGTTTCTTCTCCATCAATGCATCTGAGGAGGATTCTGTTGAGGCCTCATTTGTAGAGGACCTCTTGTTGACCCACACCGTCGTATAGGACAAAGTTTGTTTCCCTTCTCCGTATTTGCTCTCGTTCAGCCCTGTCTAATGGAAGTTCTCCCTGTTGAAGGTAGTTTGTAATGGGGGTTATCCAACCGGTGGCGGGAGCATATAGCTCTGGGACAAGACTGACTTCGTTGATTTCTTCCGTCTTGGCCTAAACAAACGGTAGGACCATTCGACGATGAGCGATGCTGATAACTATTTCATTCCAATCTGGGTCGTCTAGGGTTGTGGCCACATTGGCTAACACATCGGCCTGGGCATTCTAAGACTGGGGAATATAGGTCAATGTCGGTTCTATGGAGAATTCTGCCATTAATCCTCAGACATGGTTAAACAGGGGAATCAGCTCCTCCTTTTTAATAGCATAGTCACCATTGACTTGCTTGATGACCAGTTCTGAGTCACCTTTGACCTTAGAGTGTTGTACTTGTGCTTGGAGTGTGTGCTCCAGGCCTGCAATGAGGGCTTGATATTCCACTTCATTGTTCGTACATCCTTCTGATAGGAGGAAGGAATATGGCAAGACTTCCATTTCCAGGGACATGAGTTTTATACCCAAAACCACCTTGTTAAATTTGGGGTCCTTCGTCCTTTTCTCAGTTGGGTTTCGGGATGCGTCGTCGAAGTACATTTCCCATGTTGGGAACTCCTCTTAAACCAAGAAGATGTCCTCATCGGGTAGCTCGACGTCTGGTGTGGCGGTCCCTGTTGAAGGGTTGTCTGCCAGAAAATCTATCAACACCTGGCCTTTGATGGCCTTCTAAGTCACAAACCAGATGTCAAATTTTTGTAAGATGATTTCCCATCGGGATAGGCACCCGGTCAGCATCGGGCGGCTGAGGATGTACTTGAGCGGGTTATTACGTGAGACCAAGTGGACTTCATGATGCTGCATATAATCTCTCAACTTTTGAACTGTGAAGACCCAGGCCAAACAACTCTTATCGATGTTTGAGTATCGAGTCTTAGCATCAATCATGGTTCGACTAAGGTAATAGAGGTTGTTTTCACTATCGGTGTCATTTTTCTGCGTGAGGAAGGCTCCCAACGACCGCTCTAGGGCCGTCACGTATAGGATGAGAGGTCTTCCTTCAAAAGGGGGAATAAGCATTGTAGGGATTAAGAGATACCTCTTTAGGCTATCAAATGCCTTCTGGAAATCCTCTGTCCATTGGTAGGTAACCCCCTTCTTCATTAACCTGGTAAAGGGCAAACATTTGCCTTCCAGGTTGGCTATGAATCGCCTGATGTAGGCCAGGTGCCCTTGGAGTCCCCTCAACTCAGTGAGATTGCGGGGAGGTGGAAATTCAAGGATATCCTTCATCTTTTCAGGGTCTACTTCGATGTCACGATGGCGTACGAAGAAGCCAAGGAATTTCCCTGAGATAACCCCGATGGCGCACTTCAAGAAGTTCATCTTCTGACTATGCTGTCGAAGTTTGTTGAAAATAGTCTAAAGGTATGACAGGTTATCTGAGCATTGTCTAGATTTGACCACCAAGTCATCTATGTAACATTCAACGAATCTCCCCAGGAATGGTTTAAAGATATGATGCATGGCGTGCTGATATGTGGTGTCATCGTTCTTGAGACCAAAGGGCATAACCCTGTAACATAAAATTCCTTGAGGGGCCCTAAAGGCAGTGGCTTCTTCGTATTCTCGGGCCATCCGGATCTGATTGTACCCAGAATAACCATCCAAGAAGGATAGATCCTCATACCCGAACATCGCATCGATTAACAACTCGGTGATCGGGACTGGGAAATCATCTTTCAAGAAATGCCGATTGAGATCTCTGAAATCAATACAGACGCAGATTTGTCTGTTCTTTTTCTTGATGGGGATGATATTGGCCAACCATAAGGGGTACTGGACCTCCCGAATGAAACCTGCTTTAATGATCTTATCGACTTCAGACTCTATTTTGGCAGCATGTGAGGGGTGTGTCCTTCTGGAGGCTTGTTTATAACCTCGATGGTCTTCTAGCAGACCTAGGTTGTGCATCGCCACTTCAGGATCAAGTCCCGACATTTCTGTGTAATTACAGGCAAAGACATCCTAATTTTTTCACAAGAAGGAGTTATATACCTCATGCTCCTCGGCAGACTTGGTTGCACTAATTATACTGGGCCTCGGGTCTTCCTCGGTACCCAGGTTTATTTCCCTAAGTTCGTCTACAGTGGTGGAGATACCTTCCTCAAATGTGGGAGGTGCGTCCCTGAGATCTTCCTCCTCTTCTTCTCCCAAATCCTCATCTTCTTGATCTGACGGGGGGAGAGTTATTGACTCAGGCTCTTGTGGGTCTGGAGGTGAGTCATTGTGGGCGTCCTCGCTCAAGTATTCGCCCCCAAATTGAGGTTTGTCGGATGTTCCCGCATTGTCACGTTCGGCCGTTATGGCTGAAGTCATGAAGATAGCTAAGTGTCTATCCAAACTTGAACCCCTGCTCTCAATATAGTTGATGGGCAGTATGTAATCTCTACCAAGCTGTCAGAGGGGGTCGTCAGGAACCATTTCTAGACCATTTGGAGCGGTAATCTAGTCAATACCATCGAGCAAAGGCCTCTTCTTCTTTTTCTCATAAAACCCGGCGTCAATGTAGTGTGACTCAGAGAGCTCTAAGGGGCCTTTTTGGCGTGCAATGTCTCACTTTGTCCATTGATGTAATATTTAATACACTGGTGGTAGGATGAAGGAACAGCCATGTGCTTATGGAGCCACAGCATTCCCAGTAGGGCATTGAATGTTGTGTTCTGCCAAACTACCAGTAATTCCGAATAGGACACAAGGTTTCCAAAATGGGTCTTTAGCTTAATTTTATCCATTGGCTTCTGTTCACTTTTGTCATAACTCAACAGGGTTGTGGCTGAGGGGATTAGGTCATCCTCATTGTATCCCAACTTGTGGAGTGTCTGTAGGGGAAGGAGGTTAACTCCAGAGCCGTTGTCAATAAAGACTTTGCGGATCTCAACATCATTTAGTGTTTCAGACACATATAGTGGTTTGATGTGTCCCTGCATGATGGAATCTTCATCCTAATCGGTGAAGGAAATCACTGCATCACATTCGGCCGGTCCAGTCTTCATCCGGTAAATCTCAGCGGCAGCTACCTCGGCTTGAAACTCCTGGGGTCTGATTAAAGCTTCTATAAGCACCTCCCTGAGGTCTTCTGACAAGCTCAGGGCATCCAAGATTGACAGTTTGGCTGGTACCGACACCAGCTGCTTAAGGATGTCGTATTTATGTTCCAATGGCCGACACTTCTCTGTTGGTGGGGAATCTTTAACGGGCATCTTGGGAGTTTGAATATGTGATGAGGAGGGACCGGTTGTGAGGTCAGATGTCGATGATGTCCCCAAGTTCTGGAGACTCAGCCCGGCCAGTCTGTTTGTGCACACTAGTTGGTTGGACGCTTGTTCCTCTTCTGATGGGTACAACAGAATGATAGGGGCAGAGTGGCTGCTTATAGAGGTGGAGGGATATTCTTTCCCCAACTAAGTCTGTTGAAGGTCTCTCCCATGGGTTTCCGTGATATTGACGGTTTGGGTCGAGGTCCAACCGTAGGGTTGATTTCGGCCTCGACTGCACCTCCCCTGATATCCCATGCCTCTGCGATTCCCCCTCCTGGCCCTTTGCATCAGGAACTCAGGTTCATAACCATACCCTTCATCAGGGAATGATTCCATAAGATGGATGAAGTTGATGGAACCAAAAAGTGGCTCCTCATTCTTTGAAAAGTCAACCCGGACGGTTGTCCTTAATGGTGTTGTTTGGTGGGTCGGTGCCCGTGGTGCTAAGCTCGAGGGCATGAAATCCGACAGCATCAGGGATAACTTTGGCTTCATCACGGACTACTCCTCTTGATCTTATCTCCTCTCTTCTTGATTTCACTTGGACGACCAGCTTGAGGAGGGTTGTGAGGCCAATATTATCGGTTGTGCGGTATCAGGGGTTGTTGGTGGCAACATTGGTTGCTGTAATTGAGCTCGGAGTATGCCCTGGGCTCGATTGATAGTCTTTCGAGTCATCCAGTTATCAAATTTCTGCCCCTTCTTACTGGTGACTTCCTACCACCCCTCCCCCTTATCAGAGTTAGTGATAGAAATATATGTCACATGTGTTGTGGGTGGTCCTAGCTTGACCTGCCTGGAGTCTACCATCCTTTACAGGAGGTATTTGAAAATGAATCACTTCTGAATATTGTGCCCAAACATTCGATGGTAGGGACAGTAATCTTTCCTATCATTGTGGCTGACTTCTTCGGGTTTTCTTGGCTCCGAGAGGTAAAGAAAGTTTCAATTCATGGTGGCGATGAAGTAGCCCCGGACTTGGTCCTATCGGAACAAGTATACTTTGTGTCTTAATTCCTCAAATTGGTTTCGCTTTAACGCTCTCTGATCGTCCCACTTAGGCGGAGGCGGCCGCTGATATACAGGGGGCCCTTGATGATTTGGTGGAGGCCTGAGATGTGGAGCAGGCACAAAGGATGGTTTGAGCGTGACAGAGGATGCTTCATCTCTAATTGCTTTCTTTGTGGGAGCTTGTGAGGCTATTTGGGACTTCAAATTGGTCCTCTGCAGGGAGTCCTCAATTCTCTGGGAAATGGCCAAGAGATGGCGGAAGCCAGTGGTGCACTCCACTGGTATGAGCGGTGTTCATAGCTCATCTCAAAGATTATTAATGCATATGGAAAGTAACTAATCTTGAGGCATTGGCCTATTTAAGGAGTAGGTTAGACCTTTCCATCTAGAGATGAAATCTGAGACCCTCTCGTTCTCTCTCTACTTGCAGTTCATGAGGTCTTTGACCGTTTTTTTAGGCAACATTGAGATGAAGTGGAATAGGAACTGCTGCCGAAGGTCTTCCCAGCTTTTTATTGACTGGGCTGGAAAGCTCATATACCAGACAAAATCAAATCCTTGCAAGGCCCGTACAAAGTATCTGATTTTCACTACTTCTTGTTGTTCCAGAGTTCCCATCATAGGGTCACAATAAGACGTGTAGTGCATCAAGTGTTGTTCCAGATCGCCTGATCCATTGAATATAGGGAATACAGGGCTCCCAAATTTGAGTGGAGGTGGTGTGTTTCTCACCCATTCCGGGTAGGGCATCCGCTCTGGCTGTATCGGAGCACATCGACCTTCCATTGCTTCTAATCGAGCTATCAGTGCCTCGATGGTGTTGGTGAGACCCTGGTTTACATCCTGTTGGGCCCGGTCTGGGGTAACTGTAGCCCGAGGCATTTCTTGAGGATCCGGCTCGGTTGGTTTCAGGGGTGCATGTGCCATTTTTGACACCTTCAGAGGGTTCAAACGTACTTTCTCCGGTTGCTTCCTGAGTGAAGGGAAGTCTTGGTATTCATCTGGATCCACATTTAGGTAGTTGGATGGGTCGGGCACCTGATTGGGCAGGAGCCCTGATCGTGCTTCGTTTGCTGGGGAAAACCTTTGTCTTTGAGGTGAACTTACTAGGCATGCATGATGTGTCTCCTCTTGAGATGCGCTTTCAATAAGGCGGTTCCTATGGAGTAGCTCGGTGTTAAGTCGCCTCAATTCTTTCATTTCCTCCTCATGTCGATCGAATCTCTATTCGAGCGTAAGTGGCTCATTTTTATCGAGAGAAGAAGGTGGGTTAAGGGTAACCGGTCCTTTGTTCTTATCCTTATTGGAAGCTCATAGGGTAAGAACAAGAAGGTTAGTTGAAGGGGCGTCCATGTTTAGAGCGGCCCTCTGGTTTCGGGTGTGCACACCCGGTGGTTCATTGTAGGTTTCAGCCAGACCAGAACCATCGTCTCCCATTCCATCCGGATTTGCATCATATTCGGTGATACCTATGGGGTTAGACTCTATGGCATTGATGGATTCATATCATGGGGCGGAGAATATGTCATCTTCCAAATAGGAATAGGATCTTCTGTGTCTTTTACTGGTCTTCCCTCTTCTGTCCTGGGATTGCCTTTGGGTTCCTTGATGAAGGGTGATGTAACGACCCAAAGTATTTCAATGGAAAATTACCTTCTTATATTTATGTCATAAAAACACAAAATAATGAACTACTAAGTGATAAGTTACCTTTAAACATAATTTTGTCACCACTATGTTTGGAATTTTAAAAATACGACATACACGGTTGTGTTCAAGATGGTTTTTGGAGTCTAATGAAACAAAAATAATTTTTGGTGAATAGTAACCTACCCTTATGAATAGTAACCTACCCTTATGAATAGTAATATGACCTTTATAGTAAATAATATTAACATTACCTATGAATAATAAAATAAAATTTAGACATCACTGAAAGTAATAATTTGACCTTAGTAAACGTTTTTGGTATTTTATAAGTCAAAATGATTAATTATAATTAATTAATTAATTTAAAAGAATATTTATTTCCCTGAAATGTATTCATAAAGTATTGAATCAATGTCTAATAGTTTTTAGATAATTTTATAAGACCCTACATAATTTTTGAAAGAACTACAAAATCAGTTTTAATTTTAAAAACTGTTTTTTTAAGTAAATTATGATTTTAATTAGATATTAAATTAATAATATTTTAAAAATTATTTTTGAAAAATGGAATTCATTTTTGTATTTTACATGTCGAAAAACGGTTGGGGTAAATTTTTGGTATTTTTCCGAGATACTTGAATTTTTTATGAATAGTAGAATCTGATAATTCACAATAAATGCTAAATAATGTATTATTTGAGTCATCGATGATGTTCAGCTGATGTAAGCCCACTTGGTTCGAGATTACTTTATAAAATTACTATTCTTGGTCATTCAAGACTCACTATTCCTTTTCTTAGGTGAAATTAATAAACTAATCAATTTTATATTAAGGAAACCCCTCTCCCCTCCACTATAAAAGCCACCCTTCACTCCCTCTTTTCCTCACACCTCTCAAGCTCCAAGCCTTCTATAAACTCTGCCCAAACACCTTCCCTAGCCCCTCCCCCACATCCAAGAGCTTCTGGTCTCATCAAAATACCAAGCTTAGTCCCTTAAGGAGGTTCTCAAGAGGAGGATTCTAAAGGTAATTTCTCTCCCTCTTCTCCTTTAATTTTCTTTCAAGTTCAAGTTCCTTTCTTGATATCTCCCTACCTATCTTCATCCAAATTGTTTTTTAAATCCATTATTATACATATACTATAATAATATGATTCTAATGGTATATTATATCACCCCACACCCTTTACCTCTTCCTTTTATTTTATTAAAGAGAACGTTGTTCATGTGGTGTTAATTTATCACCTTCAAAAACAACATGCTCTCTTCTTCTATTTCTACCTTCAGATCTGGTCATGAAACCATTTTTATGGTTGAACCAGAATATTTTATATGTATTATGTTCTATTTTAAGTTCTTTAAATAACCTATGGACATATTACTAAGTTAAAAGTTAAAACAAGTTCGTTGTGATCCAAAAACCGCTCAAATTAACCCAAATAATCTTCATTTAATTCTTATCTAATTATTCATCCACATGGATCTAATATAACTCATTATAAAATCATTAAAGCTTCTATAATATCATAAATAACATGTAATATCAGTTCTGGATGTTTACCCATGATCTACCCAAACATCAATTTAAGAATACAAGTGGACCGCTCAAGAAAACCATGAAAACGAACATCCCCGATTAATGTTTTTAAACTCTATAAGTCAACCAAAAGGACATAATATGACATAATGAAACCATAATTAACACTATTAATGTATAAAAGGTTCTGGAATTTCTAATTACTGAATATAATGTCATTATACAGGACATTAAAGAGAAGGATGCATTCGAGTATAATGTAAGGGGAAATCTCGAACCCAATTTTCTTCCTTCGGGTTCTCCCTCTTTCACTCCATTTTTGATATGGTTACTCCTAAAAGATCATTTTTTCATCATTTCCTTTACTTTTCTGGGATATACATGTTTGTAAATGGTTTTTATGTCCATCAAAATGTTTTTCAAAAGAACTCTTCTTTCAAGATCTCACCTTTTACCTCTCATTCAAGGTTGATGGTTCTTGTATCAAGTATGTTGTTCCCTCTTTCTTTTGGGAACACAAAGCTTATGAATGTGTTATTATGAGATGAAACCCATTACCTTACATGGGTTATTTATGTACATGTTTTATATGTGTTCTATGTGGCAATCATGATAATGATAATGTTATGATGTGACCGGTGCGCCCGGAATTATATAGCGCAATATGAATGTTTAAATGTGACGGGTGCGCCCGGAATTATACAGTGCTCCAATGCATTGGGTAAAGTGATGAATATCATGAGTAAATTTGAAATGATGTGTGAACAAGATGCTAACTTTGTTCACAAGCATGTGTGGTAGTTAACCACTAAGACATGATGTTTCATTTTTATGCATTGCCACATTTCAAGTCTTTTATTTATGCTCCTCTCATGTTCATGATCTTTTGCCTATGTTATGATTATGATCACCCCATGATGTATTGTTCTTATCTATCCTCTTACTCGGCTTTTAGCTCACCCCTTTTGATGTATATCCTCAGGTGGATACATGTACTAAGGAGAGGACAAGTTCTACTAAGAATCTATAGAAGAAGAAATTAAATGAATGTTTATGCTTGATGTTGTACTTCTTATGTGTGGTCCTATTTTGCCCAAGACACTAAACCTCTGGATCCTCCATGTGTAATAATATTATGTTTTTTATCTTTGAAATTATGTAATATTAATGTAAGAAAAGGCCGGGTCGCTATAGTTGGTATCAGAGGCAAGGTTTAGTTAATTTGGGAATTAGGATTAGTAAACCCTAGAGAAAACCTCTAGCATAAGAATAAGTACAAATATGTACACAAGAATATTTACCTAGGGATCCCATATGTTATGTTTTTGGTATAATTGTTTAAATGAATAAGTTATTCATGACTTTTTTACTTATGTTTTGTTCTAACCTTTTCTATTTTAGAAAATGGTGGGAACCAGGAGGAATCAGGCCAACAACTCTTGCGAGGGCCAATGCAACGATTTCCCGAACGACATCCCCAATGATTTTGGTGGTGGAGTTCAAAACTTCATGGTGATGCTTACCCAATTATCTTGGGTTATGAATAATAACCATAATAATGGGGAACGTCCTCCTTCACCAAAGTGGGAGCAACTAGCTATCGAATATTTTATGCGGCAACGACCACCGACGTTTTTTGGATCTTCTGATCCACTAGTTGCGGAACAGTGGGTCACCTCCATGGAGAAGATCTTTTATATTCTTCACTGTTCCGAGATGGAGGAGGTGACTCTAGCCGTTTATTGTCTAGATGGAGAAGATGATCAATGGTGGGATTTGATTAAGAACACCAAGTCAGGGGAGCGAATTGAAGAGATAAAATGGAAAGACTTTAAGATAATTTTTATTAATAAGTACTTCCCATGAACTCTTCGCATGAAGATGGAGAGAGAATTCATAGAGCTCAAGCAAAAAGAAAGAGAATTTGTCACAACCTATGAAGTAAATTTCACAAGGTTCGCAAGGTATGCTTAGGGTTTTGTTATCAACAATGATAGCAAAATTGATAGATTCTTTAGTGGATTAAAACCACATCTTCGAAAGGCTCTTGCAATTCGAGACTTTGGGAGTTATGAAGAAGTTGTTTGGTGTGATCTCAAAGTGGAGATGGAGTTTGGAGAATCGTCCCATGGCTATGGTGATAAGAAAAGAAAGATGGAGTTTCAAGCTGGTGGATCTAGTGACAAAGGTGGGAAGAAAAATCAACGACCCACATGTCAAAAATGTGAGAAGTTGCACCATGGAAACTGCCTCAAAGGTACGGGGAAATGCTTTAAGTGTGGGAGAGAAGGAAACCAAGCTCAAGAGTGTCGAAAAGACATGAAAAGGAAGGATAGTGTATCCAATGAAAGGAGAGAACCACTCGTGGTTCAATGCTACAACTGTAGGGAGCTAGAGCACTATTCAAACCAGTGCACTAAACCTCGAGCTCTCAAGGGTAATCAGCACCAACAACCACCAAAGCCAAAGGAACAAGTTAAGGCTTATGCCATCACTACTGCGAAGGTGGAACATGATAATGAAGTCGTACATGGTACACTTCCTATTCACTCAAGAATGGAAAAAGTCTTATTTGATTCTGGTTCTACGCATTCCTTTATATCTTGCAAGTTTGCTAGAACTATAGAATCAAAGCCCCGAAACCTTGAAGTAGAGATATATATAAAAACACCAAGTGGTGAAATCATTGCAACCCATGTGTTTGACTCTTCTCCTATTGATGTATGTGGGAAGATTCTTCCGGAAAATCTCATAATACTTCCCTTTGTGGAATTCGACGCTATAATGGGAATGGATTGTCTCTCATTATATAGACCACATATCAAATGTTGGGAAAAGGAAATATATTTTCATATTCCGAACCATCCCATGATCCTCTAAAAATGCAAGGAAGATCATGAATATCCTTTTAAAAATCCTTCAATGGTGTGGGTGTTGATTCCCTATGAAGAAGCATACCTCACCCAAATAGTTGAGTCGAAGGAAAGTTCCAACCTTGAGGAAATTCCCATTGTGAGGGAATACAGTGATGTATTTCTCGAAGAGTTACCCGAAATTCCCCCAGATCATGAGGTAGAGTTCTCAATTGAAATCATACCTGGAGCTACTCCTATCTCGAAGTGTCCCTATAGGATGGCTCTTATCGAACTGGAGGAGTTAAAGAAGCAGCTGTAAGAGCATTTGGACAAAGGGTTCAAATTCCCTAGTGCATCACCTTGGGGTGCACCAGTGCTCTTTGTAAAGAAGAAGGATGGAACCATGCGGCTGTGTATCAATTATCGGGAACCCAACAAGATCACCATAAAGAACAAGTATCCTCTCCCAAGGTTTGATGACTTGTTTGACTAGTTAAGAGGAGCTCAATACTTCTCAAAGGTGGATCTTCATTCTGGACATCATCTGGTAAAGGTGAAGAAAGAATATATTTATAAGACTGCCTTCTGTACAAGGTATGGGCACTATGAGTTTTTGGTGATGCCCTTCAGACTTACTAATGCCCCTGTAATCTGCATGGATTTGATGAATAGAGTCTTTAGACATTACCTGGACAAATTTTTGGTAGTGTTTATCAATGATATTCTCAGCTAATCCAAGATAAAGGAGGAACATGAAGAACATCTAAGACTTGTGTTGGTGACATTGAGAAAGGAGAAGTTGTACGCCAAGTTTAGCAAGTGTGACTTTTGGATGAATCAAGTCACGTTCTTGGGACATGTGATCACAAGCGAGGGAATTTCTGTGGATTCTTCAAAGACAAAGGCGATTGAGGAATGGCCCAGGCCCTCTAGTGTCACATAAATTCATAGTTTTCTTGGATTAGCTGGGTACTACTGACGTTTTGTGAGAAACTTCTCACGATTGTCAAGCCCGCTAACTAAGTTAATAAGAAAAGGGGTAAAGTATGTATGGACGGAAGAATGTGAGGGAAGCTTCAAGGAGCTAAAGAGAAGGCTGATCGCTGCACCTGTACTCACACTACCGAAAAGTGGAGAAAGTTTTGTGATATACAGTGATGAATCAAAGAAAGGCTTGGGTTGTGTACTCATGAAAAATGATAATGTGATAGCCTACACCTCACGATAGTTGAAGATCCATGAGCAGAACTACCCGACGCATGATCTAGAGCTAGCAGCCGTGATTTTTGCCTTGAAAATATGGTGGCACTAACTTTATGGAGATAAGTGTGACATATACACTGACCACAAGAGCCTAAAGTATATATTCACACAAAAGGAGCTCAACATGCGTCAAAGGAGATGGTTAGAGCTAATCAAGGATTACGATTGCTCTATTCACTATCATCCTGGGAAGGCGAACAAGGTAGCTAATGCTCTAAGTATAAAAGAACCTGCTACTCTATCCATGTTGAGGATTGAGAAAGACCCTATCTTCTTGGATATGCAAAGAATAGATTTGGAAATCATAAGGGCAGGGGATATATCCTACCTTGACCAAATGATTGAGCAACCATCCATCCAAGAGAAGATTAAGGAATCATAAAGGGATGATGTGGAGATACAAAAGAGGGTGAATGAAGTAAAGGAAGGGAAGCTGCAAGAGTTCCATATTGATGATGACGGTGTGATTCGGTTTGGAACGCGTCTTTGTGTGCCTTCATCACCCGAGATAAAGAAGGAGCTATTGGATAATGCACATAGCTTAACTTTCTCTATCCATCCTAGAAGTACCAAGATGTATTGTGATCTCTGAGAACACTTCTGGTGGGATAACATGAAGAAATATATTGTGGAATATATATCAAGGTGCTTGGTATGTCAGCAAGTTAAAGATGAGTGGAAAAAGTCCAAAGGTATGATGCAGCCATTGCCTATACCCATGTGGAAATGGGAAAATGTTACTATGGACTTTGTCATGGGTCTCCCAAAGACGTCAAAGGGAAATAATGCGATATGGGTTGTGGTTGATCAACTCACCAAGACTGCCCATTTTATCACTATTCGGGAAGACCTCTCACTTGAACAACTTGCAAGGATATATGTAAAGGAAGTAGTGAGATTGCACGGTGTTCCACTCTCAATTGTATTTGACCATGATCCAAGGTTCACATCTAAGTTCTAGAGGAGCCTTCAACATGATTTTAGTACTGAATTAAATTTCAACACGGCCTATCACCCCCAAACTGATGGCCAATCTGAAAGGACTATTCAGATGCTCGAAGATATGCTAAGAGCTTGCTCTCTTGAATTCAAAGGTGGTTGGGATCAGTATCTCCCATTGGTTGAGTTCTCATACAACAATAGCTTCCACTCGAGTATTAAGATGGCTCCGTATGAAGCTCTTTATTGGAAGTGATGTAGAACTCCAACCTGTTGGGATGAAGTTGGAGAACGAAAGCTACTTGGTCCCGATCTTGTTCAAGAGATGACAGAGAAGGTTCAAGTCATCCAGAAACACCTCAAAGCTACTCAAAGTCAGAAAAAGAGCTATGCTGACAACCGTCGAAGGGACTTGGATTTCGACGTTGGAGATAAAGTCTTCCTTCAAATATCTCCATGGAAGAGAGTCATGAGATTCGGAAAGAAAGGGAAGTTAAGCCCAAGGTACATTGGCCCCTTTGAGATCCTTGACCGTATAGGAGTCGTGGCCTATCGTCTGGAACTTCCACCGAATATGGCTCAAGTTCATGATGTGTTTCGTGTATCACTACTGAGGAAGTACATACCAGACCCCTCACATATACTAAACTCAGAGGTGGTACAGCTAGAATATGATCTCTCCTATGAGGAGCAACTGGTAAAAATTTTGGACCGAAGTGATAAGGTTCTACGCAACAAGACAACCCACCTTTTCAAAGTTTTGTGGAGGAACCATAAGTTTTAGGAAGAAACTTGGGAACCAGAAGAGGAAATGAATGAGAAGTACCCTCACCTGTTTGTGAAAAGTGAAATTTCGGGGGCGAAATTTATTAAGGGGGGAAGAATGTAACGACCCAAAGTATTTCAATGGAAAATTACCTTCTTATATTTATGTCATAAAAACACAAAATAATGAACTACTAAGTGATAAGTGACCTTTAAACATAATTTTGTCACCACAATGTTTGGAATTTTAAAAATCCGACATACACGGTTGTGTTCAAGATGGTTTTTGGAGTCTAATGAAACAAAAATAATTTTTGGTGAATAGTAACCTACCCTTATGAATAGTAATATTACCCTTATAGTAAATAAGAGTAACATTACCTATGAATAATAAAATAAAATTTAGACATCACAGAAAGTAATAATTTGACCTTAGTAAACGTTTTTGTTATTTTATAAGTCAAAATGATTAATTATAATTAATTAATTAATTCAAAAGAATATTTATTTCCCTGATATGCATTCATAAAGTATTTAATCAATGTCTAATAGTTTTTAGATAATTTTATAAGACCCTACGTAATTTTTGAAAGAACTACAAAATCAGTTTTAATTTTGAAAACTATTTTTTTAAGTAAATTATGATTTTAATTAAATATTAAATTAATAATATTTTGAAAATTGTTTTTGAAAAATAGACTTCATTTTTGGATTTTACACGTCGAAAAATGGTTGGGGTAAATTTTTGGGATTTTTCCGAGATACTTGAATTTTTTATGAATAGTAGAATCTGATAATTCACAATAAATGCTAAATAATGTATTATTTGAGTCATCGATGATGTTCTGCAGATGTAATCCCACTTGGTTTGGGATTACTTTATAAAATTACTATTATTGGTCATTCAAGACTGACTATTCCTTTTCTTAGGTGAAATTAATAAACTAATCAATTTTATATTAAGGAAACCCCTCTCCCCTCCACTATAAAAGCCACCCTTCACTCCCTCTTTTCCTCACACCTCTCAAGCTCCAAGCCTTCTATAAACTCTACCCAAACACCTTCCCCAGCCCCTCTCCCACATCCAAGTGCTTCTTATCTCATCAAAATACCAAGCTTAGGCCCTTAAGGAGGTTCTCAAGAGGAGGATTCTAAAGGTAATTTCTCTCCCTCTTCTCCTTTAATTTCCTTTCAAGTTCAAGTTCCTTTCTTGATCTCTCCCTACCTATCTTCATCCAAATTATTTTGTAACTCTATTATTATACATATATTGTAATCTTATGATTCTAATGGTATATTATATCACTCCACACCCTTTCCCTCTTCCTTTTATTTTATTAAAGAGAACGTTGTTCATGTGGTGTTAATTTATCACCTTCAAAAACAACATGCTCTCTTCTTCCATTTCTACCTTCAGATCTGGTCATGAAACCATTTTTATGGTTGAACCAGAATATGTTATATTTATTATGTTCTATTTTAAGTTCTGTAAATAACCTATGGCCATATTACTAAGTGAAAAGTTAAAACAAGTTCGTTGTGATCCAAAAACCACTCAAATTAACCCAAATAATCTTCATTTAATTCTTATCTAATGATTCATCCACATTGATCTAATATAACTCATTATAAAATCATTAAATCTTTTGTAATATCATAAATAACATGTAATATCAGTTCTGGATGTTTACCCATGATCTACCCAAACATCAATTTAAGAATACAAGTGGACCGCTCAAGAAAACCATGAAAACGAACATCCCCGATTAATGTTTTTAAACTCTATAAGTCATACAAAGGGACATAATATGACATAATGAAACTATAATGAAAAATATTTATGTATAAAAGGTTCTGGAATTTCTAATTACTGAATATAATGTCATTATATAGGACATTAAAGAGAAGGAGGCATTCAAGTATAAGGTAAGGGGAAATCTCGATCCCAATTTTCTTCCTTCGGGTTCTCCCTCTTTCACTCCATTTTTGATATGGTTACTCCTCAAAGATCATTTTTTCATCATTTACTTTACTTTTCTGGGATATACATGTTTTTCACTGGTTTTTATGTCCATCAAAATGTTTTTCAAAAGAAGTCTTCTTTCAAGATCTCACCTTTTACCTCTCATTCAAGGTTGATGGTTCTTGTATCAAGTATGTTGTTCCCTCTTTATTTTGGGAAAAAAATCTTATGAATGTGTTATTATGAGATTAAACCCATTACTTTCCATGGGTTATTTATGTACATGTTTGATATGTGTTCTATGTGGAAAGAATGATAATGATAATGTTATGATATGACGGGTGCGCCCGGAATTATATAGTGCAATATGAATGTTTAAATGTGACGGGTGCGCCTGGAATTATACAGCACTCCAATGCATTGGGTAAAGTGATGAATCTCATGAGTAAATGTGAAATGATGTGTGAACAAGATTCTAGCTTTGTTCACAAGCATGTGTGGTAGTTAACCACTAAGACATGATGTTTCATTTTTATGCATTCCCACATTTCAAGTCTTTTATTTATGCTTCTTTCATGTTCATGATCTTTTACCTATGTTAGGATTATGCTCACCCCATGATGTATTGTTCTTATCTATCCTCTTACTGGGATTTTATCTCACCCCTTTTGATGTATATCCTCAGGTGGCTACATGTACTAAGGAGAGGACAAGTGCTACTAAGAATCTATAGAAGAAGAAATTAAATGAATATTTATGCTTGATGTTGTTCTTGTTATGTGTGGTCCTAGTTTGACCAAGACACTAAACCTTTGGATCCTCCATGTGTAATACTATTATGTTGTTTATCTTTGAAATAATTTAATAGTAATGTAAGAAAATACCGGGTCTCTATAGGTGACGCGGAGAGTTCTTTGATGCACCCTTACGGTACGCCTCCCTCAAGGAGGGGATGATGATTCAAGCGATGGGATAGGGTAGGAACCACCTCTTCTTATTGTCCTCCCTAGTTGAGAGAATATGGATTCTCATGTGGGAGGTTGTCATTGAGGTGGTAAAAATGCCCCACCCCTGAGGGCTAGGGTTGGCTCTGTTCCTTGGATGTTGAGTCTCTTCCTGTTTTTATTGGTCTTACGAGGGCATTTGTTGTTAAAAATTCCCCCAGCCCTGCAGGCTAGGGTTGACCCTGGATTGTGGTAGTGGCTGCTACTATCGTGACCTGCCTGATCTCACGTTCCCCCATTTGGGGGTGAACTGGGTTTGGTGCTGAGTTCTTATATGAATCAATCCCTTATGGGGAGGCAGTCAATGACCATTGATTGGCCTCTCTTAGGCAAGAGGCTTGTTGTATGATCTCAGTGGCCTGATTCATGAGTTCTTGAATGGCTTGTTCCCATCGGGCTTAACGCTTCTGGGACTTACTCAAGGCCTGACTCTACTGGGTGTGTTGCCTTTTGCAAATAGTTAGACCACTCGATTTCCATCTTGACGTGATGACGTTGCAGGATACCATGCTGAATGGGTTCTTCTGGGCAGGGAGCAGAGTGAAACGCAGAGCTCCATGTTCTCCCCATCCTCTGATATGGACTCCTGTCAGAGCATCACTGATGAGGTGGCGCAACTAGTGTAGCGCACGGAGGTAGGCTATCTCAATGTTTCCTTTATGCCTCTCGGGTCTCCCTTGGCGTGTCGAAGGAAGAGCTTCCAGGTCAATGTGACTCAGGAGGTCTCCTATTGTCTTGAAATGGTCTAAATTCCCATCATAGGGTAGGAAGCTTGATTTAAATCGGCGGAGGATTGTCCATATATTGTAGCAGATGCTGTGCACGCATTCTTCTGACAACTCGCTGGGTATGTCGAATCGAGAGGTGGCCGTGGGCCAAAACATAACTGGTATATCATCTCTGGCCAGTCGTTTCCTCATGTGCAACATGTCGGCATACTCCTCTACTAGTGATTACTCTACCTAGTCAGCCCAACTGAGATGCTCGTCGATAGTGTGGTCTGAGGCAGTGGGAACGGTAGGTGTTTAATTGTCACATGGGTGATTCTGAGGTGGTTCGGATGATAAATGTGGCCCTGGAACATCTCTTGATTGAAGAAGGGTGTCGTTAGCAATTGACTGGGAATCTGACATGCTTGATCCCATCCTTCTAAGTGCCTCAGCATATGAAGGCTTTTCTGTGCTTGATTCGGCAAAGAGAGGACCTTCCTGTCGAGATGATATGTCATCGTGGGGAGGGTCTTCGCAATGATGGTCGTAATGGCGAGGACTACCATTACTTCTTGACGCCTCACTGCATAGAAGACTTTTGCAGTGCATACCCTGGGGAGGACCTCCAAGGCATGTCGTAACAAGGGGAGGACCTTCTGGCTGCATATAGTTGTTGCAGGGAGGGCCTTCTCAACAACTACCATCGTGGTGAGGATGACCATCATGGTTTGATGTTAGATGTGCATCTTGGGGAGGACCTTCAAGACACACTGCGAAAAGGGGAGGACCTTCTTGTCGCTAGGGGCCACTGTGGGGAGGACCTTCACAATGGCGGTCGTGGTGGCGAGGACTACCATCACAGCTGCTGCAATGGCGAGGACTACCATTACAGCTACCACAGGGAGAATATCTGTGGGGTACACCCTGGGGAGGGCCTTCAGAATGTACCGCAATGAGGGGAGGACCTTCTTATTTCTTGAAATCTATATGGGGAGGACCTCCATTATCAGGGTGGCGAGGACTACCATCATGATCTGATGCCCAGCTGCGCGGAGTGTTGTTGCAACGTAACCCCTGGGGAGGACCTTCAGGGTAGGCTATGACAAGGGGAGGGCCTTCTTGTCATGATGAGACGTCACTATGGGGAGGGCCTCCGCATTTGCGACTATGATAGAGAGGACTACCATCATAATCTGTGGTCCCACTGCATGGAGAGTGCTTGCAGTGTATACCCTGGGGAGGACCTTCAAGGTGGACCACAGCAAGTGGAGGGCCTTCTTGTTGCTCGATCTTTTGGTCACGTGGAGGGTTTCTATGAGTCGCATCAAAAGATGAGCTCTCATGATCGATCTTTATATGCCCATGGGGGAGGCCCTCATGGGTGCTCTAGGGAGGACCTTCAGAGCTGCTGGTAGCGATATTATGGGGAGGACCTTCGCAACTGCTACTGCCACTCCCATAATATGAAAGGGTTCTGAGAATTCGATATGCGTTTAGCGGCATTGGGAACCCCAGCTTCCAGCAGAGCGGATTCATGAACCCGCTCTTTATTTTTCAGCTGCCTTCGGCGTGTTCGGGGTGCTTTCTTACAGGCAGCAGGGATCGTCTATTGTTGAAAATAACCTTCACCTTTGGGTCCATATCTAATTAGTTCCCGTGATGCTGCTGGGATATGCCGATGAATATATCGACTTTTATCAGGGATATATGCCTGCTCTGGAGCATCCACCATGATGGACGAGTGTCCCCCAGTTGGAACGAGTGAAGCTGCTCGATCCAGTTGCCCTTGCATCATGGAATATAGCCAGCGACCCTCCTGGAAGGAAGTAGGGATGCATATCTGCTCCGTGGTGGCTATCTCATCTCTTAGATGAGTCGCCTCAATTGTAGAGATGGGCTCACGGGCCCGAGTCCTTGTTGTTGTCGCTGATGCTGTTACATTCTGGAAAGTCTGCAAGATATGATCTGGGATCGATACCTACTCCATTATTTCTAGGATATGTAGAGAGACATCTCTGGCTGGAATGGGTATGAAGTCTCATTCCAGTATCAGAGTAGGAATATCTTGCTCCAGTTCTCTGGTGGTTAGTGGGTACTGACAATTCTCCTGTGTCGGGGCAGGTGAACGAATCTGCCCCAGGGCCGGGATATGCATGTTTATCTCTCTATTTTTCACCACATAGGGATAGCAGACTTTACTTTCATCTGTAGAGAACTGGCCCTGAACATATTGGTTTCCCACCGTACCAAGTCAGTGGCCTTTATTGGCAGGGAGACGTGCCCGCCTATTAATTGCCACCACATCTAGATGGCGGACTTTGCTGATCGCCACAACATCGGGATGGTAGGCGTTAGAAGCATCTACTATGAGCTGGTCCTGCAGGTGTTGGGTCACCACCACATCTGTTTGGTGGGCTTCACGACCCTGGGCAGGGAGAGGTGCCTACCAGGTAGGTTCCTTCTTGCATGAGCGACGGGCTAGATGGAGCCCGACGGGGACGTGCACCTGCTCGTATGTTGTTTCCATATATAGATGGAGGGCTTTGGAGGGGCAAACAGGTGTATGTGCCTGTTCATGATACGTCTCCATGACTAGGCAGAAGAGCTCCTCCTCAGGGACAAGGGTGATGACTGGTCCCTGTTTGTACGTTTTTCGCCCTCATCGGGCAGTCTGAGGGGCCAGAGCTCGGGGAGCGTGGGCCTGAATCCTCGGGGTGACATCCTCCTTATCATGAGGATGTTGAGTCGCAGCGTAACTGCGATGACATCTTCCTGAGGGGACCTTGGAGCGGAACCCCTGTTCAGCGAGGATGAATTCTTCAACGTCGACCTCATACTCCTCCCTAAGATAAGGGAGGTACGCATTGTCCCGTTCCGAGGATAGACTCCTAAAATGGTTGGAGACAGCAACAGGGGTCGTCTGGATTTTCCTTCGCGGTCGCTGCTGGGCAAGCGACCAGCCAGTCTTGGCAGATTGGAGGGCATTCATGGATGCCTCCACCATTGGGAGAGTACCGTTCACATGGCACTCTCATATCAACACATCCAAGACCCATCATTGAAGATGCTGGGTAGGTGACGCGGTCCTCCATAGGTGAGGAATTCTAGTCATTGCGTTGTTGGAAGCACGCGCCTGTGAGTTCCTTCGGGACGCCATTGGATCGAAGGGAGTTCTATGTCATACCTGTAAAACATTTTAACAAATACAAATAGCAAACCCATCAAAGCAGCATCTCATGATCCCATGCGTAATTAATGACCCTGCTTAGCCCTCCTTGAGAGTATAAAGGGGGCATAGGGTGGGATTAGGTTAAATCCATCATGCTTGGTTAAATATTCACATCGGGTTCACTATTTTTTGTTTCGGATCAGTTTTGAAATTCCCAACGGTTCTATATCTGATGATGCGTGGACCTGCTTTCCAAAGGCAGGTGTTGTCTAGGTGGTTTGGCCAGTGACACTTAAGAACTCACATTGGTCGAGAGGATAGGAAGTCGGGCTCATCGCACCATTTTGGGGGAAAATTATTGCATGTTCTGGGACTCTCTTATAGATTTAATATGTATTCATATGTTCATGAATATTTGGTTTATACCCAAGCATAGTATCCAGGGATTACTCCTAGTTGGCAATGGTCAGTTGGACGTAGGGGTTCAGAATCATCTAGGCCTGAGGTTTACCATCCCTCATTGGATTAATGACTCCGAAGAATTTGGACTCACTGAGGCGGCACTGGTTTAAAGCCTCATAATTGGGCGCTCTGGAGTTTATTTTCATCTAGGGGGGACAGATAACGACTCGGGCGTTTGGATCGAATCCGTGATATGGGTTTCCTACGTATCCTCATGAGAGGAATCAGAATCCACATAGTTCAGTTTGGTATGGGGCTTACGCTCCAGGCTGCCCAGGGTTGGTGTAGTGAACTGACGTGAAGATAGTCGGATCAACCAGTTTTTGGTCTTGAACCTCGGGGAGGCTTCCTACGTACCCTGCCTACAAGACAGGAATCAAAGTCCACGTAGTTCGAATGGAAGTGTCGGGGAACTGATGTGAATGTGGACCCGGGGGTCCAATGGTGATCAGGTTTGAAACTCATGGAGGCTTCCTACGTATCCCTATGGTAGGGAATCAAAGTCCTCGTAGTTCACATTATCTTAAAGCTTACACTTTGAGGAGGCCCATGGTGTGGATTGGGGATTATACTCTGAGGAGGCCCATAAGAGGATGTCATGGTCGATGCCTACTCTAAGCCCACATGAGTCATGCTCGGTGTGAGAAATAAGAGGTAGCAGGGACCAGACGATCACGTCGTGAAAGGTGCATCCGTGGGAAGTGGAGTAGGGCTTATGCATAGAGGCATCCCAAAAAGTTGGGGATTACTCCGAGATGGATTCCCATGGCGACAAAGCGCAATGGGAGAGGGACTTGGCCCCAAAGAAGGATGGAGCAGCATCCTTCCCCACCACGCCATTCCTTGGCCATGGCCGTGGGGAAGTACGAAGGTGCATGGGGGATTCCTTCAGATGGGTAGTCCGCCACACCCTGAGGAAGGGAGAAGTTCCCCAATCCTAATAAGTGGAGGGGCATAAAGGGGACTTCTGGGCTCGGACGCCGCATTACCATGGGGATGTGAACCTAGGAATGCTTCCAAAATCCGATCAAGGGCCAGAGAAACCCCTTCGCCCTCGCTTACCATGGGTATGTGAACTCAAAACGGCGCGTTGATGTGCTTGAAGGTTACATCACACGGGTCAGGTGGCTCCGGTGGAGGCCTCGGCTCGGGGCCGATGAATGGGCCAATGAGGAGGTTACAGAGGATCAGGTCAAATTGGAAGGATTTTATCTGGATCGGGGAATAGAAACTTTGAAGGACCTGGTGGGCCACATAGGTGTATGAGTGGTGGTTCCCTTTGCGTAGGGAGGTGCTACGCAGCTGGAGAAGCCATCCGCGAACCAGGGTGATCTGCAGACTGATGGGAATTCCGCGAACCAGGGTGGTTCGTGGCTTGGCAGGTATCCCGCGAACCATGGTGGTTCACAGCTTCGGGTTCCGCCTACGTACCAGGTTAGTACACAGAGAGATCCATGCGAGCAGCAGCGGACGAGGGCGGCACCAGTCGGGGTTTCATCGGTCGGGGCTTCACCCGTGTAGGAGGGTGCTACACAGCGCGATGGATCGGAAAAGGGGCATAAACTCCCTGGTTCGTGAGGAGTGAATCTGCAAAGGGGCCATGGTTCACAGTGTTCTTTTCTTTTTTATTTTAATTTTGCGGTTCACCAAGTTATTATGAGTTTTTTGGTTCCTTATTAATTCACTTCCAACTTTATACCTGTTCTGGTTCGTGGAATGGAACTTTGTGGTTTGCGAAATCCTAAGATCCTTCCTTTGAAATCCTCCCACCCGAATCTGGTCGATCTCCCCAAAATCCCCTCTGGATCTTCCCCCTAAATCTTCTTTTATAGAGTGGGGAAAAAGATATATTTGTGGTCATTCGACACCTTTTGCGGAGGCCCATGATTGGGGACCCGGTTCACAGATGACTTGGTTAATCTGTGATTCACGGGTGCATTAAATGCATCTCCTCTACGAACCAAATCAATATTAGGGATTACTTCGCGATCGCGCAGGGTCCCGCCTTCATTTCGTGAATGACAGTGAATGCGGCCTGGGCTAGTCGACGTGGTCTACGGCTGGGGTGGTTCATAATGGTGGACCGGCTCGGCACCCGTCCTGCTTTGCGACCGCAGAGGATCTCTGCCTCCATTCCATGAAAAACAATGGTCCACAGATGGGGTGCTTCGTGGAGCCGGCCGCAACCTATTATCATTGGACCAGTCTGCAGACCGATTCAGCTTGTGCCTTCCTTTGAGTATTCTCCACACTTTTCCCCACTTTGGGGGGGGAATTGTGTAGAATATCTCTTATGTTGTAGGGGATTCTCACTCTTCCTTTGTGTATTTTTTAGGACCCTACAACTATCATAGACATGTATTTGTTATCATAGTAGTGTATGTTGATGACATATTACTGGTTAGAAACGACATACCAGTCTTACAGTCTATTAAGGATTGGTTAAACAAGTGTTTCTCCATGAATAAATTAGGTGAAGTGGCCTATATTATAGGGATTAACATCATTAATGATATATCTAATAGGCTTCTTGTACTAATTCAATGTACATAAATTGAATAGATACTAAAGAGAGTTAGTATAGAACAATCCAAGAGGGGATTGGTTCCAATGTAATATGGAATACATCTATCTAAGAAAATGTGTCCTCAAACGCAATATGATAAAGAGAGGATGAGTAATATATCATAATATTTAAAAATATGATCAATAATTTATTCCATGTTATGTACTAGACTTGATGTTTCCTATGAATTGATTATAGTAGGAAGATATCAAGCTAATCTAAGAGAACATAATTGGTTTTTTATTAAGGATATTTTTAAGTATATGTGAATAACTATGGATATGTTCCTAGTGTATGGAGGATACGAGGATCTAGTCATTATGAGTTATACTAGTGTTAGTTTTAAAATATATTAGAATGATCATAATTCATAGTCAACATAGGCTATCTATCTCAACGGAGGAGTTGTGAGTTGGAAGAGTTCAAAGAAACCAGTTGTCGATGATTCTACAATGGATTCCAAGTATATAAAGGCTTTTGATACAGCCAAAAATCATTTGGATATGAAACTTTTTCTAGGATCTTGATGTGGTTCTTAGAAGTAAGTACCCTATCATAGTTTATTGTGATAATACTATGACAGTGACTCTTGGAAAAGAGTAAAGGTCACACTAATAGATAAAGAACATACTCTATAAGTATCACTTCTTTAGGGATTTTTCTTAGAGATGTGAAGTTGTAGTTAGTATAGTTCTCATAGAATAAAATTTATTGGATTCTTTGACTAAAGGACTATCTCAGCAGAAGCATGAGTATCATCTGAGAACTAGCAGACTGAAGGTTGTTGGTAGTTATTTCTAGTTCAAGTGGGAATTTGTTAGAGTTGGTTCCCTAGAACCAACTTTTTTATACTTTATGATAACCTATATTCATTGTTTTGGATATTAATAAACTCCTCATCACGTCATGATTATTATTCCACATGACATAGTATATGATAATGTCCTAAGAGTAGTTATTGCACTAAAAGGTCGTAGTAGGTCCCTGCTATGATGATAACTCAGAAATACCATGATAGTATTTTTAAATATATGTTCTATAGTTGGATGAAATAATTTTAGGGACACAAATTATATAGGCTATCAGGGGTGGATACTCATAGGAATTTGAGGAAACTTCTCATAGTGTATGCCCTTAGTAATATCCAATGTAGGATATTGTGAGAATGGGACCCGTCAGTAGGAAATTCACATTTATATGTGTCATTGGATGTTTGTATCTATATACATGTGTATTGATCCTTAGACATTAAGATTATTATTAATGAGGATTATAATTCATATAATTTTATGTATTGATGAAAACCATGAAAATATATGTTTGAGTTTATATAGGATAAGTTGGATGCATCACGAGTAATATTTCATTAATGAATAATGTAAGAAAGGATTTATCCCTTCTGCTCTTTAATGAAATTTTATATCTCATGCCCTTTTATGGAAATGAAATTCCTAAATAAATCAATTTCCATTGTGTTCTATAGGAAAGTTTGATTTTTGAAAAGTCAAATAAAGAGACATCGAGCACATAGGTTGATGGAACCAGCATGCAGCTTGATTGATTAGAGATATCACAATAAATGGATTATATTACCCATTAAGCATTTGTATGAGGTATCATGTCATTGAAATATTAACTTCTTTCACTATTGGTGGCTAGGTGTGTTTATAGATGCTAACCTTAGATTTTGGGCTGTTTCACCTAATTCCACTGAGAAAGAGGCCTAGAGGGTCACACACTAAGTTATCCAAAATCTCAATTAAATAATATTATTATTTAACAAGTTGAATAAATATTATTCCAGCACGTGGTTTAATGATTATTCATGTTTACTTGATCATATATATTATTTTGCCACTTATTCGAGAGAATGTTATGTTACCAAGATATTTAATAAATGTTTATGTACTATTTAGTGAATATAATATTTATTTATTTATTGGAAGAAAATGTAGGGATGTTTATTTATTAAATAAATAGTCATTATTCAAGGCCTGATAAATATTATAGAGGAATTAAGGACTGAGTTTAAAGGTCTGGTGAGAAATAATATATATTCAATATTATTTGAATAAATAATATTTAATTTAATTCATGAGTTTAGTGCATGTCAATAAATAATAATAATATTATTATTATTAGAGTAATGAGGTTCTGCAGGGATTATGGAAATAATAAGGGTTCATGTTCAATTATTATTTTCTAACCCCAACGGTATATAAACTCAATTATATTATTTTCTTAATAGAGCCAATTTTATTTCATTGTGCATAATGATATTTGGAGAGAATCCTCTCAAAGCCTAAGAGAGATACCTCTCCAAGAACACTCTCAAGAACAGAGAGTGATCATCCTCCTCCACCACTCTCAAGTATAGAGAGATCGAATAGAACCCTTCCTTGAAGCAGTTCTCAAGGAAATCAAAGGAGAATGATGCAATCATTAGGATCTTTCATGCCAGCACCCAAAAATTCCTACAGTGATGTTTGTAGAGTTGTGGAACACATGTGGATCGCCTCTTGAGAGAATATATTCTTGATTCATACAACATAATGATGGTACGGTGTAGTGATGTTGTCAGATCCATCAACAAAGAAATAATTTATCACAAGATAATTCTTTAATTTCTTAAATTAATTATAAATAATATGTGATGATTCTATGCTTTGGTTCCAGTATTATCTATTATCTATATTATTTGATTCAATTCCATTTAACATGGCATTTATCATCGTGTAAATCTTGAATTAATCACCAATCATGACAAAAATAAGAGTTGGGAATTCCCCATATGACACTTTTGTTGTGCCTAGAACCTTTATGGATGTCCTACAACATGAGTATCGACATAGAAGAACTAGTTATATAGTGTAGTGAAATAGACAGATGATGTAGTGGGGACCCTTAAAGGAATCTTCAGGCAGGCAACTCAAAAGTTAGATGAGTGTGTTGGGACTTATCATCTAACCCTCTTTCCTACATAGATCTTCGATGTGGGATGGAGGGGGCAATGCAAGTTTCAAACTGATAACACGGTTTAATGACAACTAAAAGGGGGTAATGAGGCTTAAGATTGGTAACATGAGAAAATTTGGCCTTCTCATTCAGGGGGAAACCATGTATTTGGGCTTTGGGTCGTAGGGCCTTTAGGCCACCCATGTCCTAAGGTCCCTGCATCATTGGGTCTTCGGGTCATCTATTGTAATAAAATTGGTCGAGTGGGTGCTTATCATTCCTTATGGGTAGAGATAAGGCTTGATTGATTGGGGTTTATGGGTTTTTGTGTTGTTTGGTTTCTTGTAATCCCCAATATCTTAAATAATAATCATAAATATTAATTATTGTCAATTATTATCAACTAATTCTAATAATAAATTATTATTATTGTTATTTATTAATTATAAATATTTTTTATTAATTACCATAAATAATAATTATAAGCTACTTATTATTATTAAATATTTATTACTATTCATTATTGTAAATTATTACCAACTGGTGTTAATTATTATTATTTAATAAATTTTATTATTAATATTAATTATTTTTAATTATTATTATTTGATTTTAAATATAAATTATTTTTATTATTTATTAATTATCATTAATTTTTATTGATTACCATCAATTATTGTTGTTCATGTGGTTTGTGGATTAATATCATCTTAGTATGGGGCTCCCAACTGAGCGTCCAAAACCATTTTCGAACTAGAACACCCCTACAAACATTTTCTATTTTTTTGAAGGGTGGTGCTCATTATTATTATTTCTATACATTTATAAATATGATTATATTCATATAATTTGATATTATATTTATTATATACAATATTTCTTAATGGAAATTGATTAATAACATAAATATACATTTTATATATATATATATATATTGAAATTATTATGTATATTATATATTTTATTAAAATAAAATTATTTTATATTTTTATTATTATGTATGGAAAATATTTATATATATATACATATTAATTAAATATATATAAATTTATTTTTTATTTATGTATAAAAATAAATATATATATTTATATATGTAAATTTTTACTCGAAATTTAATTTCCAATGGTTCCAAAATTTCAATATAATTTTTCAATATTTATTTATATTTACCTATGAAAATATATACTCAAAATCTAATTTTCAATAGACTTCAAAATTTTAAATTTAAATTTTCAATGAAAATTTCCATTTACTGATGTAAGTTTATACTCAAAATCTAATTTCCAATAAGAACTTCCATGATTCTAATGATAATTTTCAATTAAAATTTATAGTGAAATTGTTATATTATTAATTAAAATTTATAATCAGAATCCAATATAAGTACACACACTTTTGAATACAAGTGTATACATACTTTCATAAATAAATATATATTAATATAATTACATACATACATATTTATATATTAATACAAGTATATACATGAATTAATACAAAAAATAAAATGAAAATTTCATAGGTAAATTTCCTATAAAAATTTTCATCGGAAATTTCCAATGAAAATTTCAGCATGAAACTTCTAGAGAAAATTTTAACTTAAATTTTCAATTAGAAAATATTAACACATAAATATAAAATTTAAATTTTCACTGCAAATTTTCATTGAAAAATCTCACTAAAAACTTTTAATGTAAGTCTGCACTTAAATTCCCAATGTAAATTTCCACTTAATTTTTATTATCATTGTATTGAAAGTTTTATTTCAAAAATTATAAAAAAAATTAATGTTTAAATTTTTAATGAAAATATATTAACACATAAAAAATTTAATTTCTAACTTAAAATTGTAATGGGAAAATTCATAAAAAAAATCTTAGTGAAAATTTTTACAACAAATAACCACTAAAAATTTCCATTAAAAATTTCCACTAAAACTTTCTATTTTGAATTAACATGTAGAATTACAATTCAAATATATCAATTGTAAATACCCAAGCTTGACACACATGGACATTACATTTATTTTTTTATAATACTTAATACATGACACAAACTAACGCCCAAGACCATATTAGTTTAGTGCCTTTGGAAACTTGGAACAAAATCTTCTTACTTGGTGAAAGATCTTCAACATTTCTCATAAAGATATTCCCATTTTGTTTTCCTAATAAAACCTTTCTATATATCCTAGGGAAAATAAAACATAGAAAGGGTGAGATAAAATTCTCAGTAAGGGTAAAAATAGAGAACATAAGACAAACCATAAACATAAGAATGTAAAAACATGAACATAAAGTTTAAATATCAAAATCTTAAGTCATGAAATAAATCTTGGTAGTACGTAAGGCATATATCATAAAGGAACATTAAACATGATAAAATAGAATTGGAATAAAACATAGAAATGTGGAAAACAAATAATCACATAATATTATTTCTATAGTATCCAAATCATTGTTTCCAAGACCATCATAGTGGACAAAGTCCATTACTGAACTGGGTTTACTTGTCGTTCCAGCCATGTATTACTGAATCGGATTTACTTTCCATTCCAACCCTGTATTACTGAACCAGATTTGCTTGTCATTACATTAATGTCTATCTCATGACATATAAATCTTTACCCAATTAATTGGAGGTATATATAGGTCTTATCCATATCATAATAAAATCATTCTTACATGTGCCACAAAATATAAATTATTCATCATAGCATAACCCATGAAATAAAATGGGTTTCTTAAACATCATTCCATAATAATTCATATAAAATAAATGTATTTCATAAAAATAATTCCATCATAAACACAATAAAATAAAAGTAATAATAGGGATAGAAATATAACCCTATGTCGCCTTAGATGGAAAATAATTTTAATAAAACACTTGAACTTAATTCTTGAGGAAAATAACCATACTTTTTCAAAAACATTTTCTTTTCTCAAAATGACAAGAAATTTTAAAAGAAAAGAATTTAGTTTTAAATAAACATAAAATATTTTAGAAGAAGATTCATGGAAATTAGGTGTCATGAAACCATAAAAATTCATTCATTCCTTATAAGTTAAAAAACATTATCCTCATACTTTTTCTAGAAAAGTCAAAAAGTACCTCAAATCGAATAACGACAAAAGATTCCTTTCATAGCATTTAATAAAAAATCACTAAAGGGTAAAATTAAATTGAAACAATTGTATAATAATATAAATAATATTACATAATTATGAAACATTAATGTGGATGATAAATATACCCTCGTAAATATTTACGTATAAACAATCTCCGATAAAAATGAGATTGTAAAATTATCCCTTACCTTAGGTCTGATATCCTTCATATGTATCTAAACCTCCTATATAATGGTTAAAGTGTTTTATTAAATTATATTATAACCATATTCATATTTATGATATCAGATATGATCCTATTATATCATTTTGTTAATAGTGTTTTGATATTTTCATTATTTTGGGTGTTAACTACTTCATTTCCCCACTCCTATTTCACAATATAAGTCATGTTTGTTATTATTAGGATTTATTTTATTCATTTAAAGAATTAAATTAAGTTCATAATTATTATTTTTAATCATTATATAAATTTTATAATCATTCTTTAATTTTTAACGTGGAGAATGAATCTCACTGCATCGTGGAAACGGTAGGTCGTACGTACGCACGAACGACGATATCATTCCCTTTGATAGTTAAATGGTATGTAATTGGATTATATATAAATTATAAATAATAATAATCATGTTATATTTATTATTTAAATCCGTTATATCCATCATTATACCCATCCAAATAAAGTATTGTTGAATAACAGATTACACCACAGCATGGAGACGGTAAGTCGTACGTATGTATGCATAGTGATATTGTTATTAATAAGATGGATAAAAGAAGGTATAAGGTTGTACCATAACTAAAGTAACATCCCAGAATGTATAAGATACTTTATTTATTACTTTAGTATGGAAATAACATAATAATAGTAAGTATAAGTAGAAAAGAATTTTGAAAGAGGTGATAAAACAATTACCTCTTTTCAGGTATCTCCTTTTGGTATGCACAAAATGACTCATTAAGATGGATTTCATCCCAAAGTTTATCCTATAGAATGAATTTAGAGAATTTGGTAGGAGATTTGGGTAGGTTTTGGCTGATCCAAAGTGATTTAGAGGTGTGATTAAAAGATAAGGAGAGGTGCCCTTTTATAAGAGAGGGGAGGGGCACCTTTGGAAAGTCTTAAAATATTAATTTATTATAAATTGATTTTCGGTTTATAATTCTTCCAAACTCATTTATTTCGAAGATAATATGAGTATGGGTCTAAATACTCTGATCCAATAAAATTTAGACAAGTTTTTATTTTATTTTAAACCTTATCATTTTAATTTATCCTTATTTAATCTATTTAATTTTATTTGTGGTAATAATATTCTAAATATTAAATGGTTATAAATATTTACTTATGTGTTTTTAATTGTTCATAATTGGATACTTTATGACATTTTAGACCATATACTTTTTAATTTTTAATTTTTAATTTTTAAATATTTTTTTAATTTTTAAATAATTTAATAATATGTTGTTTTTATAAAATATCAATAGTGTCAATTTTGGCACTATTCATTTATTTTACTTTAAATAAAATACACATAGAATATAAATTCAAAAAAAATATTTAATACACTTCTAACATGTCATAGTCACCTAGAAATTCTTAGAGAACATTAATTAGTTCATATTATATTTATTTTAATATTCTTAAAATCATTTATTTGATATTTATATCAATAAAATAAATTCTACATCACTATTGTGTCATAATTAATGGTAATTATTTAATCTCTAAAAATTATAAATAAATTCACATAATGTAGATAATTTCATTATATTTCTGGATACTATTTATTTTTAAAGTTTTATCATTTTTATCACTATATTAAAATTATTATACTTATAAGATATATGAGAGTGACATGTTATCACCTTCTTTTATTTTAATTATAATTACATCACTTTAATGAAAAAAAGTCAATTAAATGAATCAATTACCACGCATAGGTGATATTTTTCGACTTTAATTCATCCAATATTATTTTGGAAGGTGTTAGGGTAATTTTATTATCTTTATCATATTTTTAATTACCCTAATTTACCCGATTTACCTTTAACTGTGGTAAATAAAAAAATTTGTAGTTACTATTCATAATATCAAAAAAAATAAAAGAAAAATATTAACATAATTTTGACCCACTGATTACAAATATTGAATCCATTTTTAATAATTAAAAACACATAATTTTCATAAATTAATTTAAAATTAATTTCCATTGTCAAAAACTAAAAATCGGGTTTTCAAGAAGAAAAACTTATAAAAATATTTTCATGTGTTTGTGCCTAATTTAAATGTGGAATTACTCCTAATGATCAACATTGTATTAAATAAAAAAAATTAATCCAATTACACTTTAAAACCAAAATATAATCTAACTATACGAATAAATTAGATGAAAAGACGGTTTTGAATTAAAATGAAATATTTTTCACTATTCATTAAAATATGAATTTTATGAGAAAAATACCAAAAATTCAAAAAAAGGAAATTTTGATGTCCCTCTTCCAAATAATAAGTTTATTTTTTCAAATAGAATATATAAAAGTGTTAAAAACTAGATTTAAAATGGGTGCACCATTAAAAGGCCATAAAACTGCATTTTTTGAAAAATATTTATTTTATCCAAAAAATTAAATTTGTTATTATATCATGTCTATAAAATACTTAAGATTAATTTTAATGTTATATAAAATTCAAAATTTGGTTAATAATATTCATAACAGCTAGTTTATATCCCTTTAAATAATAATATTTTAATAATATATCGTTGTTTAGTAAAACTCGATATGACGTACAACACAAACTATCGAGGAAGGCCACTCTTGCATGTAATGCAAGCCAAAAATAGTTTTTCATATACTGAAAGTTTATATGTTGTTGCATATAGTGCAATCTAATATTGGTGTAGCGTACAACACGTGACATCAAAGAAATTAAAAAGAATCTATCACATAAAATCTTGGGTTGTTACATCAATACATAGTTATGTTTAAATTTTGATTGAAAATACATTAACCCAAAATAAAATAAAAATGTATTTTTTTACTAAAATTTTGAACTATATGTTTCTTAGTGAAATTTATAGTGAAAATTTCCATTATAAATTTTTAGTGTGAATTTTAACTCAGAATTTCTAGTATAAATTTTCATTGAAAATTTATACTTGAACTTTTAACTAAAAATTACAATGTAAATATATTAATATATATGTATAAATGTAAATTTTTAGTATAAAATTTCCTTGAAAATTTACAGTAGAAAATTTTAGTGCAAATTTTCACCAGAAACTTTTAAATAAAATTTCAACTTAATTTTTATTAGAATTTCACTTAAAAATTGAACTACATATTTTATAGATAAATTTATGATGAAAGTTTACACTATAAATTCTTATCATAAATTTCTGATGTATATTTCCTACACACCATAAATCTCATAATATAAAAATATAATTTATTTTTTAGTTGAAAATTAAAGTGTAAATTTTCATTGTATAAATGTATACATATTTACATGTATATATATATTCACTAATTAAAATTATATAAAATTTAATAATTAATTAACATTTCAAATTTATATTAGAAATATTCAATTCATATTGATACTATAAATTTCTAAAAAATTTAGTTTCCATTAGAAATTTTCACTTAGAATTTAATTTCAGAAGGAAACTTCCAAAAAAAATCTAAACTTTTTAATGAAAATTCACAGTGAAAATTTCCAAGTTTTGATTTCCACTGAAAATTTTGACAAGAAATTAAATTTTCAATGAAAACTTTTATAATTTTGATATAATATTTTAAAGGAAATTCTGACTAAAATATTTTATTTAGAAATATAAATTTATACATAAATTTAATTTGTAATGAAAATTTCAAAACACCGACCAATATTTTCAATGAAAAATCATGTAGAAATTTTTACAAACTGATATATGTTTTATAAAGTTGCATTAAAAAATTATATTTTTTGCATTGGAAATTTGTAATGCGAATTTACTCTAGAAATTCCAAGTGAAAATTTCTAGTGTATATTTAAATAAATATATACATATATACAGTATGTGTGTATATTTGGAAGTATCTATTACAAATTTAAAATATAGTGTATATTTGAATATATATATACATGCATACAATTTTCGGATGTATACTTGACAATTTCTTTTTTAAATTTAATTTTCAATTGAAACTTTCAAAATCTCGATAAATAATTCCAATGAAAATTCACAATTAAAATTTACACTGAAAATTTATAATGCAAATTTCTAGTGTATACTTCCTAGATATGGCATGGAAATTTTAAATTCTAGTGAAAATATCTACTTAAAATTTAATTTAGAAAAGAGACTTTCAAAATTCCAATATAAAATTTGATTGAAAATTTATAGAAAAATTTTCCAGTTACCAATATAAATTCTTTACACTAAAAAATATCATGATTATTTATAATTTAATTTTTTTGTGCAAATTTAGAATAACAACTTTTATTAAAACATTTAAAAAATTAAACATAAATATATAAATCGTATTTATTATACATTTTTATAAAAAACACATGAAAATATAATACTTTTAAAAATGGAATTATATAATTTTATTTTATTATAATTATATTTTTATTCTTGTTATTTTATATTCTTATTCATCTTTAATTTTATTTTTTTATAATTATGATTTTATTATTATGAATTTCTACACTAAAATGGGATAAAGGGTAGTTTGGGTATCTTATTAATATTATTATGTTGTATTTTGAAAAACATGAAAATTAGGTTTACATAATATGTTGCTACATACTAAAATATGCTCTGTTTCAATCCCAATTGTCAACCTGAGGGTTAGGTTTTCACGTGTACATGTGATAATATTTCTCATGGTTTGTGTGGTTTTAATTATCAAATATACTATATATATATGTGTGTGTGTAGTTTTTTTATTATTTAAGTGGAATGTTGTAAAACAATTATTAATATAAATATGATGGAAAATAATGGTTAATATAACATCAAAGAGAAAAAAAAACATTATATTAAATCTTATTTGATTGGAATTATTTTGATAAATAGATAATAAAATAACCTTATTTTTAAAAACTAATCCTCTTTATCGAATTTTTGGGATCGATTGTTTACCTATTGACCGCACTTCTCACACTTAAAAGTTGGTCCTCCTGTATAGTTTCTTTAGATCACTTTCATTCTTAGCTGAAGCCTCTGATCTATGTCGTTCTCATCGCCCTTCTTCCATTTTCTACCATGGTTCATATGTGGACATTGATTTCCAAAATTAGAAGCTTCAGTCTTACATCGTTATTCATCTTCAGTGCCTTGTGATTCAACATCCAATGTTCAATGTAATAAGGTCATCAAGCTTCTACCATTTTGAATTAATTAAACCCTAGATTTAATCTTTTCCTCTACTCTGTTATGGAAATCTCCCCCTCTATAATTCATCTACAAAACCTTATATTTTTAGGATTGGAATAATGGTTTTTAATTTATTTGATAGCGATGTATCATAAGGAGATGGCGAGGTATTTTTAAAGATCCAAATCAATAAGGATTTTGTACATAGGTATAAGAACAATAATAAGCAAGAGTACATGTAGCGTCTAGAAGATATGAAGAATGAGGGCCCCATCAATGATTCATATGATTATGAATATGATGAAATGTATGACAAAAATGTGATTGGTTCCAAGTTCTTCAATACATTAATCAAGGTTAGGAACCGGGATCCCAAACTCAAAAATAATAGGACTTACCTTTTGAGACATGTGATGAAGATGAAGATATGGATGATGTTAGTGGAAACTACATAAAATATAAGGATGGGGTATTGCTAAGAATATGGTCTAGAAATAGGAAATGAATAAAAATTATAATCCTACTTACATTATTGATATTCAGGTAAAGAAACTAATTGAGGGGGGTCATAGGTTGTAGAGAAATACTTGGTGGAGAAGGAGGAAAAGTTGAAGAGTTACATAGAGGAGAAAGAGAAGTTGAGAAGGTCATTGTATTTTGATTCACTAATCACGAATAGAGATGAATGGAGGAATAAAATGGGAATAAAATAGGATTTATTTCAAATTGAATAAAGCTTATAAGAACTCCCTCTCTACACCACTATCTCTCTACAAATGGAGCTCTCCCAACTCACAAATATAATGGGGATCTCTATCTTGGACCTGATGAATATACTGAAGCTCTCTTGGCCCTTCTTATATAGCCATGGTGGGACATTCCAATTTTGAAACAACTCCCACCAATCCCCACCAACCATGGTGGGTGGATTTGGTGTACCAGCCACCTACCAAGGTAGATGGAAAAGAAAAAACTCCATCAATTTTCCCCCTCCATCTATAATCCATTGGAGCATATTCAAAGGTCTGGCATCTCCTGAGCAACATCCTTTGTCAACATATTCATTTGGTTCTTCTTCATGTGAATCTTCATAACCCTCAACAGCTATTGATCCATCACTTCACATATACAATGATAGTGAATGTCAATATACTTCTTAATACCTTTCTATATCCCCTTCATCATTCAGTAACAGGTACTTCGACTCTGAATATTTTATTGATATAATCCTTCCTCATGAAGATCTTTGAACCTATGAAATTATAGGTTCAAGAGGCACATTATCACCAAACTCCTATGATGGTTTTTCAACTTCTTGTGGAGAGGATTGAGTATCCCCTTGCTCAATATCCTCCTCCACCTCCTCCTGATCCACTGCTTGTGAGTCTTCTTTCACCTTCTCCTCTTTATTGAAAGGTGGTACTGGTACAGGTGTTGGACCATGAATTGATTCCTTGAAGCTTTCTCTTAAAGACATTATAGGATTTTGAATATCCTCGATCATCTAGTTCTCAGGAAACACAACATCTCTTCTTCTGATCACTTTATTATCCTTTGGGTTCCAAATCTTGTATCTGAACTCCTAATCTCCATAGACAATGAAGATTCATGGAGTTGATCTCTCATCTAGCTTATGACAGAGCTCCTTGTATATGTGTACATATTTCAAACATCTGAATACTCATAAATGAGAGTAATAAGGATGTTTACCAGACTATCTCTTCTAATGAAAATAAATTTTTAGTGGGAATGATGAAGATTTATTGATGAGGTAGTATCCAACCTGAACAGATTCTCTCCATAATGGATTAGGCAACTTAGCCAAACTCATCATGCTTTTGACCTTCTCCATGATGGTTCTATTCATCCTTTCTGCAACTTCATTGTTTTTTGGGTGCATGGGACCATCCTTTCGTGTTGGATGATCTGACTCCTGCAATAGGCATCAAATTACTTGGATGTGTACTCTCCTCTATTGTCTAAATAAAGACACTTCAGCTTCCTTATAGTTTCACACTACACCATGGTCTGAAACATATATAATTAGTCCATTAATCGGTCCTTTATCTGCAAGAATAACACCCACACCCTTCGAGATGCATCATCAATAAAGGATAAGGAATATTTTTTACCTCCCATTGAATCCACCTTCATGGTTCTGTATACATCAGAGTGAACCACATCCAGCAACTCTAATTTCCTTGATGAAGTAGTATTGAATGAGACTCTATTTTTCTTCCCATAAAAGTAGTATTTATAAGGATCAAGTGATTCATCCTTGTCAATACCGATGTACTTCTACTTCATCAGGGTAGATAACCCTCTTTCAATCATGTGGCCAAGTCTCCTATGCCGCATATCATATGGAATATCTCCTTCCACTATGTTGAGGTTATCTACACATATCTTCACATGATTTTTGTACAACATACTACATATGTGTCCTTGGGGGATGATAATGGATCCTTTCATTATCTTCCATTATCCTTTTCTAAAGATGTTTTCATAGCCTTTTTGATCAAATACTATACATGATAACATGTTGATTCAAAGGTTTGGAACATACTGAACATCCTTTAGGGTGATTGTTTATTTAATTTTAATCTTGAATTGGATATCACCAATACCAACAATCTTTACTAAACTAGTATTTCATATCTTGACTACGCCAAAGTAACCATCTTGATAATTCAAGAAATAATCATGATGTTGAGTAACGTGGTATGATTATACAGTATTGACCCCCCATTCTGGGTTTTGGCCTAATGTATGAAACCATTTCTCCTCTTCATCTTTGGAGAAAATAACAACTTCTCTGGTGATTCTCACTTGTCCATCTTCATTTCCTCTTTTTGATTTCTACTTTGACCATTTTCTTATAGAAACTTTTGATAGTTATTTTTCATGTGTCCATCCATGCCACAATGGTATCATTTTTATGATGATCTCTTTCCATTTACGGACCTTCCTCTGCTCCTATTTCAGCATCTACTTCCTACCCCAAGTACTCCTCCTTGTTGTCTCCCTCACTTCTCTAGGACGAGAGATTACATCTGGTTATAACTCATGTCCTTCCTTCAGGCCTCCTCATTAAACAATGCATCTTTTACTACTTCAATGGTAAGTTTTCCTTCATGCACCAAATTGTTGAGTGAGATGACAAGGGTATCCCAGCTATCAAGAAGTGTGAAGAGTAGGTGGTTTTACTGATCTTTATCATTTATAATCTTACCTGTAGCCACCAATTTTTTCACCAGGATTTTCAACTTGTTGATGTGTTCAGCTATAGAGCTTCCACTTTGTAGTTGAAGATTCATCATCTGATTCAATAAGAGGATCTTATTCTGAGTTTTCTTTAACTGGTATGTATTTTCCAACTTCATCCAAAGTTTTTACGTTCCATTCTCTTGTCCAACATGGTGGTAGAAGCTGCGATTGATCCATTGGAAAATTTTTCCAATTATATTTATGTTCATCTTCTTCCACTATACTTCCTTGGTGATATCGGGGTTGACTCCCTCATTTTCAATGGAATAAAAAATAGATTTCTCATTAAGTATATCTTCCATTTGAGACTTCCAAATAGAGTATTTTGAATAATTCAATATGATCATTCATCTCATGGATGGTCCCTCTATTGGATTTTAATTATGAAAAATTTAGTGTAGAATATGGGAAAATGGAGCTCACCTTTGCGTTCAAAACTGTCTAAAATGGAAGAATCGACTCCTAGATCGTCGAAATTGGGCACCGATTGATCAAGATATGACCAAATCTGTATCAACAGTCGAGATCAAATGATGATGTGGTGATGACATGGCGCTAAGGTGGCATGCTGGAGTAGCTGCCGGAATTTCGCCGGAAATGTCGTCGGTGTCAGAATAGTACTTTCTTCTCTAGAAAGGGGGTACTGTAGTACCCAAAATTTGACCAAAATTTTACCAAGCCTAGGGATCTCGTTTTATCTCCATTTACAATGTTGTTTGCAATATTGGAATCAGATCGACATGAACTTTCATAATATTCCTTCAAAACATTATTCTAGGCAACTTGAATTTTCTGATCACTAGAAAATTTCCACCGCTTTCCATCGTTTCATTGAAACCTCCTCTAATACCACTATTGTGATTCACTAATCATGAATATAGATGAATGGAAGAATAAAATGGGAATAAAAATGGGATTTATTTCAACTTGAATGAAGCTTACAAAAACTCCCTCTCTACACCTCTATCTCTCTACAAATGGAGCTATCTTGACTCTCAAATACAATAAGAATCTCTAGATTGGATCTGATGAATATATTAAATCTCCCTTGGTTCTTCTTAAATAAATATGGTGGGAGGTTTCGGGTTTTACACAACTCCCAAAAATCCCCCACCAATCTCCACCTACCATGGTGGGTGGAGTTGGTGTACCATCCAGCTACCGAGGAAGCTTGAAAAGAACAAACTCCATCACATTCTTGGATACTCTTCATGTAGAGAAACATGGGGAGGGATAGTTTCTAAAGATGAAGAATATAGAGGATGGTGATGATAATGAGGATGGTTTGTGGGACGATAAGGGTGATGAATTCCATAAAAATATGGATCAATATTTTGGAAAGGGCAAGGAGATGGATGAGAAATATATGTTATTGTGGGATTATTTTTGGAGAAATATGTGGATTGATAAAGATATCATGATTGACAGCATGGAGAGTTTTTCAGAGGATAGAGAGGAACTTGAGAAGTAAAATGATTATGAAAGTGAGTATGATTTAAAGTTTGAGGAAAATATATATGATCAGTTGTTAGTTCACTCTAGATTTATCGAGGGGATGGTGAGAAATAGGCTAATTACTAAAAAAATGACAGAGGGAGAGGAAGAAAGAGAGGATGTCTAAGGTAGAGTTTTAGAAGAGTGAAGATCTAAAAAATTTGAAGAACTTAAATATGTATGATATTATTAAAAATTATAGCATGATCAAAAAAATTACTAGGACTAAAAGTGATTTTGATTTTGCATTCAATGATAACATTTAGATGGTGATTTTTTATCCTAAAGAGAATGAAAGTAATATTAATGACATATAAAATGAAAATTACTATAAGGAAGTGGACATTGATCTGAATTTGGGGAGTGACAAGGGTGAGAATTTTAGTGATCTTGAGAAGCCTTATTTTGAAAATTAATATGGGTTACTTAGACTTCCCATGGATTGGGATGTCTTTACATCTCACAAATATTTTTTAACATTGGGGAAAAGTATTTTAAAGTTTCAATTAGATGTCAAACTAGAATGGAAAGAAGAAAATGTTAGATAGAATATTATAAAAACTGGATAGCTAGGTGCTAAGGAAATAGAGGAAATTGATAAGTTAGACTATGAGGATACAATATGAGACTTGAAAACAAGGTTTAAGTATGTGAAAGCAGCTAGCAATAGATATGGATTAAAACCCATTGAATTATTGGATATAGCTGACAAGGATTTGAATCGATATGTTTCTCTCAAAAAAATTACTCCTTTCAGTGAGAAGGAATGAAAGTTTTGACAGAGTAATAGATATGCATAGAAGATTATAAATGTGTCTCTTTTTAAGGGTTTTGAATCAGAATATCATAATAGTCATAAAAATAGGCAAAATAAATATAATAACTTCACCATCAATGGAATTAAAGATGGAGAAACTCAGATGACATATTCTAATGGAATTTTGGGTGTCAAGGAAAGGTAGAAAAAATAAATGTAGAGAATAAATAAAGTTTCCAATATTAAGGCTCATTATTTTTGGGAAGATCCCCTATGTGGATAAAAATAGGGCTAGGAAGAAGATTAAAGCTAACTTAGAACTATATGTGACTTCCAAGCTAGAACCGATGAGGTAATGTGTTGATAAATTCTATTTTTGTTGATATTTATTGAAATATTACATGGTTATCCAAAAAAATATGTGATATATTCTTCTCCCCTTTGGTTCCTCTCACAAGTTATGTGGTCCTGATAAACCTAGCTTTGATCGGGGGCCATAGACTTCAGTTTTGGTCTTAATCCAATTCATAAAATCATATTCAGTCATCTAGAACATACTTGGTATTAATTCATTAATATATATACTTTCAATGATGACAAAATCACAAGGAGAAGATCACAACTTTCTATTAACTATTTTATATAAACACAAAGGTATTTTAGTGATAACCTTCACAAAGGAGGCAGTAAGCTCACGGGCTTCCAACCACATTCATGATCTCATAAAAAATCATATCTATTCAACCTTCACTCCAAATTGGTATTAAATAAATATATCCAGATTATATTACTATCCTAGATATGAACCCTAAATTTAATTTTACTTCAAAGAGTATGACCCCACTCCAACCCCTATTGAGAGTTAACCTTCTCTTGTTTTTTGTAATTTAAAAGCCCATCCCTATTTTTTTGAATCAGTACCTTCCTTAATCTTCCAACACAGATTCTCAATACGACTCTATGATTTTTAAAACTCTATTGGGGGATATTTTTACCATTTCTAAACATGATTTTATCCTCCATGAGGATAATGGTTTTACACTTGTTAAGAAAAAGAGGTGTAAGAAATAGACCTCACTTATTAAGATCAAAACATGCAGTTCTGGAAGAATCTAAACCCACATTTCATATTATAATAGATTTTAAATATTTCATATAATTTATTATAATATTATAGGTATATTATCATCTCTCCATTACCTAAAAAAATTGATTAGTTAGGATCATCTTCCCATTGGTTGTAGGACTAATGACCTCTCCCTAGAAAACAACTTCATTCTCTCTCAAACTTAATTCTCAAAAATCTACTCTTAATTTAACAAAATTTATTTTTTGGGGGATAACCCAATTTTGGATAAAGTCTAATTTTATCATTATCAATTTATCTGCATTTTGGTTTCTTTCATTCATGTTAATTTTTCATTATTCTAGTCTGTAATTTATGATAAATCTACTAGGGAATGTTCGGTTTAATTTGGACCAATCTTTCTATCTTGAATCCTAAACCTTGTGAATAATGGATTTTTGTTGGTCACTTTAATTTTTTTTTTCATAGAAACATGATCTTCTAAAACTGATAATCTCTTATCCATGGAATATGATTCCAATTTCCTTAGAAATAATATAATAATTAATCCTCCTGCTTCTGTTTGTCCTATCACATTCTGGATAATCAATCATTAATGTACATCTTGGGTGATTTAAATATTTTAAATCTTAAGAGGGATTCCTCATATTTATTTCATATTTTGTTGAGAAGTTTCCCTTATGGACTCTATATTCATAAACAACTCTATTTATGAAGAATATAGACTTATCAAACCTTCATTTAAAAATATAGTATTCTCCTCTTAGGTTTCCCCTAATCCTTAGGGAGCCAGGAGAGGTTTATCTAACAAATTGGCCTTGAATTTTCATCATTGGGTTTGGAATCAATTTTTTTGGTAATATCTTTGATAAAATTAACACATTAAAAGATCTTATTACAAGTTTTGAGTTTGGTTTTGATGTTGACCCCTCTTCCCTTAATAGAGAGTATTTATCTAGCATAAATATAACATTATATAATGCATGTATAATATAAATATAATGTTTTATAATTCAAATTTAATGTAAATATAATATTACATAACTTAGATATAATGCATATATAACATTATATAATATAAATATAATACTATATAATGCATATATAACACAAATATAATGCATATATAGTATAAATATAATGTTACATAACATAAATATAACATATAAATAATTTTATATAATGTAAATATAATGATATATAACTTAAATATAACTCATATATAATGTAAATATAATGTTATGTAATGTAAATATAATGCATGAGTAATATAAATATAATGTAATATGATATAATTAAAATGTTATATAATTCATATATATCATAAATATAATACATATAAAATGTAAATATAACATAAATATAATGTTATCAATATAAATATCTATATATATACTAAAACCCCCACCATTGGTGGTGGCACTACGGGAAAAATGGACATTTGCGACGGGTTATTTGCGACGGGGATAAATCCCGTCGCAAATAGTCCCGTTAGAAACTTATTTGCAACTGGTTAGCTTTCCCCGTCGCAAAAGGACTGGCGCGCTTTACGCGCCAAATCGCGGGAAAGTTATCTGCGACGGGCGGTTACCGCCCGTCACAAATAACCGGCGACGGTAAAAGATATTTGCGACGGGAATATACCCCTGTCGCAAATAGGATGTCGGCAGGTTATTATTTGCGACGGGACCCTTCGCAAATAACTATTTAACCGTTGACCGTAATAAATGCTGGCTAAGGTATTTGCGACGGGTACCATCGCAAATACTACTATTTGCGACGGGTATCCCGTCGCAAATAATCTAACCTATAAATACCCCCCCCCATCCGTTTTTTTCCATTCATTCTCAAAATCGATCTTCTACTTCTCTCAAAACTCTATTTTTAGAGTTCAACATTTCTTGAGTTTAATTTTTTTTCCGGAGTTGATATTGAAGTTTTCAACAACGATCAGAGATCAACCTCAGATCAATTTTAAAGGTATTTATGTTCATTTTAATTTAATATTTATTTTAAATTTTTTATTAGTTTTAATTATTCTTAATTAGTTGTAATTTAATTATGTTTACATTGTTTTGTTACTTAATAAATTTAAATTATTAGTATTCATTGTTCATAGTTAAATGGTAATTAGGAATAATTAGTAATAATTAACAATAATTAAGAATAAATACTAATAATTAGTAATAAATACCAATAATTAGGAATAATTAGTAATAATTACCAATAATTACCAATAATTAGTAATAATTAGTAATAATTAGTAAATAATTAGTAATAATTACCAATAATTAGTAATAATACCCAATAATTAGTAATAATTACCAATAATTAGTAATAATTACCAATAATTAGTAATAATTACCAATAATTAGTAATAATTACCAATAATTAGTAATAATTACCAATAATTAGTAATAATTACCAATAATTAGTAATAATTACCAATAATTAGTAATAATTTCCAATAATTAGTAATAATTACCAATAATTAGTAATAATTACCAATAATTAGTAATAATTACCAATAATTAGTAATAATTACCAATAATTAGTAATAATTACCAATAATTAGTAATAATTAGTAATAATTACCAATAATTAGTAATAATTACCAATAATTAGTAATAATTGGTAATAATTGGTAATAATTGGTAATAATTACCAATAATTAGTAATAATAACCAATAATTAGTAATAATTACCAATAATTAGTAATAATTACCAATAATTACCAATAATTTGTAATAATTAGTAATAATTAGTAATAATTAGTAATAATTAGTAATAATTAGTAATAATTAGTAATAATTAGTAATAATTACCAATAATTAGTAATAATTAACAATAATTAGTAATAATTTCCAATAATTAGTAATAATTACCAATAATTAGTAATAGTTACCAATAATTAGTAATAATTACCAATTATTAGTAATAATTAGTAATAATTAGTAATAATTACCAATAATTAGTAACAATTACCAATAATTAGTAATAATTACCAATAATTAGTAATAATTACCAATAATTAGTAATAATTACCAATAATTAGTAATAATTACCAATAATTAGCAATAATTACCAATAATTAGTAATAATTACCAATAATTAGTAATAATTAGAAATAATTACCACTAATTAGTAATAATTAATAATAATTACCAATAATTAGTAATAATTAGTAATAATTACCAATAATTAGTAATAATTACCAATAATTAGTAATAATTACCAATAATTAGTAATAATTAGCAATAATTAGTAATAATTAACAATAATTAGTAATAATTACAAATAATTGGTAATAATTACAAATAATTAGTAATAATTACCAATAATTAGTAATAATTACCAATAATTAGTAATAATTACCAATAATTAGTAATAATTACCAATAATTAGTAATAATTACCAATAATTAGTAATAATTACCAATAATTACCAATAATTACCAATAATTACCAATAATTACCAATAATTACCAATAATTACCAATAATTAGTAATAATTAGTAATAATTACCAATAATTAGTAATAATTACCAATAATTAGTAATAATTACCAATAATTAGTAATAATTACCAATAATTAGTAATAATTACCAATAATTAGTAACAATTACCAATAATTAGTAATAATTAACAATAATTACCAATATTTACCAATATTTACCAATATTTACCAATATTTTCCAATATTTACCAATATTTTCCAATATTTACCAATATTTAACAATATTTACCAATATTTACCAATAATTATTAATATTTACCAATAATTACCAATAATTACCAATAATTACCAATATTTACCAATAATTACCAATATTTACCAATAATTTGGAATAATTACCAATAATTTGGAATAATTACTAATAATTTGGAATAATTACCAATAATTAAGAATAATTACCAATAATTAGGAATAATTACATTATTAAATTATTTTTATATTTTATTATTAATATTAAAATAATATAATTTTCTATATTATATACAATTCTCTTTTCATCTGTGTGTTTTCTATCTCCACATGTAATATTTGCATTCTTTTTCAAAATTATCAACCTACTCGCCAATGGAGAGGTAAAAGTGAATGAAAATATTACATGTGGAGACAGAATGTTAAACACACAGATGAAAGGAGAATTGTATATAATATAGAAAATTATATTATTTTAATATTAATAATAAAATATACTAATAATGTAATAATGTTATTATTATATAATTAATATTTATGAAAAAATTATATTAGTATTATTTAAAAAATAAAAAATCAATATAATATTAAAATTATCAATATTTGTAACAGGTTTTGCTTTATTCTCAACATATTCAATCCTTGTTTGACTGTTTTTTCTAACAAATTATTCAAAACCAGTAATGATTTTATATTTTATAGAAAAATATGTAACAACGAGGTCATCAACAATCATTATTAGATGACTGCATATGGATAAATCAACGTAGAAATCCAAACAGTTCTGGTTTAAATCCAGTATATATAGAGGGTGTGGATACTTTTTTATCATTTGTGGCATCAAATCCAGAATTTGTTTCAGAAGGAAAAATAAAATGCCATTGTAGAAAATGTGCATTGAGAACGTTTGACACGTTTGACAAAGTGGGGGGACATCTCTTGTGTTTTGGTTTTCAACCAGATTATGTTTTTTGGTATCAACACGGTGAATGAAATTCCAGAGTAGGTGATACCAACTTGATTTTGGATCCATCCCGATTTCAAGATTTAGTACATGATGTTGCAGGTTCATCTATTTAATATACAGAAACTCCGGCTGATATAGATTCAAATCCTGAGTTGGCACCGTTTGAATTTTATGAGTTGTTGAGGTCTGCTGAGGATGCATTATATCCTGGCTGCAAGATGAGAAAATTAGAAGAAGTTGCAAAATTTATGGCTATCAAATCAGATAACGGAATGTCAAACACCTATTTTGACCAGATATTTTCTTTACTTAAAACACTGTTACCCAAAGGAAATGTTTTGCCTGCAAATTACTATAAGAGTAAGAGCCTGGTTCGAAATTTGGGACTTACTTGTCAGAAGATTCATGCATGTTCAAATGACTTCATTTTATATTCTGGGGAAAATGAGTCGTTGGATAGTTGTCCCACATGTGGGCAATTGAGATATAAAGAAGGGAAACATGGGAAGTCTGGTTTGATTCCTGTAAAACAGTTGAGATATTTTCCGCTTACATCCAGACTTCAGCGTTTATTCATGTCTAAGAATACAGCGACAATGATGTCATGGCATAAAGAGAATATTTCAACCTATAAAAGCTTGAATCATCCATCCGATGGTGATTCATGGAAACATTTTGATAGAGTGCATCCATTCTTTGCTTTAGAAGCTAGAAATGTTCGACTGGGCCTTTCCACTGATGGTTTCTGTCTGTTCGGATCTTATGGTAGTCAATATTCACGTTGGCCTATTTTTTTAACTCCGTACAATTTACCTCCATAGATGTTGATGAAGGAGCCATATATCTTTTTGACTTTACTAATTCCAGGACATCCGAAGAAAAATATTGATGTTTATTTGAAACCATTGATTGATGAATTAAGTTTATTGTGGAGTACTGGTGTCAGTACATATGATGTTGCTACAAAATAGAATTTCATACTAAGAGCAGCATTGATGTGGACAATTAGTGACTTCCCGGTTTATGGGATGTTATCTGGTTGGAGTACACATGGTCAGAAATCATGTCCTTACTATATGGGAGAGAACAAAGCAGTTATGCTCATTTATGAAAATAAACCTTGTTATTTTGACTGTCATTGCAGATTTCTTCCAGCTGATCATCCTTTTCGCAGAAAAAGATCTCATTTCAGAAAAGGAACAATTGAAAGGGATGGACCTCCAAAAGTGATATCAGGTTTGGAGTTAAAATCAGTTGTATTTTCATTACCTCTCATCACGTTTGGTCCCACAATAAACCAACGGAAAATTTCTGGTTTTGGGAAAGAACACAATTGGATTAAACGTAGCATATTTTGGGATTTTCCATATTGGTTTGATTTGTTGGTCCGCCACATGTTGGATGTCATGAATATTGAGAAGAACTGTTTTGATAATTTGTTTCATACAGTTTTGGATATGCCAGGAAAGAGAAAAGACAATGTAAATGCACGTTTAGATCTTGCCCAAATTTGTAGGCATCCAGAACTGGAACTGCTTAAGAATGTCATAACAGAAAGGTTACTAAAACCAAAAGCAGCTTATACATTGTCTAAAGAAAACCGTTTATTATTTTGTCAGTGGATTGTAGATTTGAGACTTCCAGATGGTTGTGATTCCAATTTGGGTAGATGTGTAAAGAATGGTCATATTACTGGATTAAAAAGTCATGATTGTCATGTTATAATGGAAAGACTTATACCCATTGGATTAAGAGGTCTGTTGAATTTTGTGATTTGGGATTCCATAACAGACATGTCTCATTTTTTCGAGAAATTTGTGCGGCTACAACATATTATGATGCTCTATGCAAACTTGAAGAAGATGTTGTTGTAATTATATGTAAACTGGAAAAAATATTTCTGTCATCTTTCTTCGACTCAATGGAACATTTGATGTTACATTTGCCATATGAAGCCAAATGTGGAGGTCCAGTACAGTTTCGATGGATGTACCCATTTGAAATATGCATGCAAAAATTGAAAAGAAAAGTACGTAACAAAGCATCTGTTGAAGGATCTATTGCAGAAGCTTATTTTCAATAGGAAATATCTTTTTTCTGCTCCCATTATTTTGAATCTGAGTATCCTTCAAAACACAACCGAATGGGACGGAACGAGAGGAATATTGATGAAATCGACAATCAATTATCTATTTTCAACCAGTCAGAGCTTGGTTTTGGTGGAGTTTATGAATGCTGGCTTTCGGATGATGAACATCACAGAGCTCATACGTATGTTCTGCTCAACTGTGAAGAGATGACATCAGTTGTACTGTAAGTGTTTATATCACTTATTCTATAATTTATGTTACAGTAAATAACTTTGTTTTTTATAGGTTGTATGATAATAATATCAAGAAACAAATTCCACAAATTATAGCAACTGCTCTCGAAGAACGCCGACAGAAAAATTTCTCTCAGTGGTTTCAAAAACTAGTAACATAAATTCTTTATCTTTTAGCAACTCATTCAATGTATAGTTTACTATATTGATATTTATTTCACAAATTTTCAGGTGTCTCGACATGCTGATAAAATTGACAAACAGTTGTGTATATTGAGTAACCCACCTTCCAAACTTGTTAAAACTTATAATGCATATGTGGTGAATGGATTTCGATTTCACACACATGCATATGGGGAATCAAAAAAAACAATGAACAGTGGAGTTAGCTTTAGAGGATCTCATCATCAAGAAAATGAAGTTGACTTTTATGGCATACTTGATGAAATCATTGAACTTTGTTATCTTGGACAACATTACATAACCATGTTCAAATGTCGGTGGTTGGATATAGAGAGAGGCGTGCGTGTTCATCTGACTCATGGAATCATCGATATTAAATATAAAAGTGTTCTCACAGTAAATGAACCATTCTTATTGGCTCAACAGGCACATCAAGTTTATTACGCAAAGTACTGTGCTACATCAAGAGACTTGACTGATTGGTGGAGTGTAATAAAAATCAAAATTCAAGACAATCAGTTTAGTCAAAGTGAATGTGCTTTCACTGATGTGAAAAGAATTGAAGTTTTTCAAGAGAGTACTCAAAATCAATCTTTTTTACAAAGAGACATGAGTATCGATGACGACACCCCACATTTAAGAGTCAGTGATGACGATGATGTTAATGATGTCAAATATGAATTTGAAATGGTAAGAGATGAAGCAACTGGAACTCGAATGGATATCGATGATGTTGAGGAGGAATATGATGATGACATTGACATATATGAAGATGATGATGAAGATGAACACTGATAGAATTTTGTGGTAGTTATATAAAATAATAATATATATATATGTATATATAATAGTAATTACCAATTATTTTCTAACAACATTAACATTTTCTATTTTAGATGGACGACGACACATTTCATGACTTGGCGGATGCTGACCTGCCTTTCGATGCGGGTGAGTTGCTGGCAGATGACCCTCAGCCTGCAGGCGCTCCAGGGAGTATGCGGAGGGGGCGCGGTCTTGCACGATTGATGATTCCTGACCCCGTCCCCGAGTGACGTCCATGTCTTGGGTTTGATCCATGCACACGGAGGTGTGATAACCTGTGTGATAACCTGTGGATTTGACTAAGATTTCATTAATCTATTCACATAATAAATTTTTATTATTTTTACAGTTTTCCGCATATAGCAGTCGGACAGGGCAGCGCTATTTTGCGCAACTATTTCTCTCATTCGTGGACCACATGGGAGCAGATTCCCATTGATGTGCAGCAGACCATGTTCGGCCATTGGTTGGTACGTACGTAAATAAATAATTTTTATTTTGAAAATTATTTCATTTCTAACTTGATATTTTGATTTATTTGTAGGGTTTATGGTATCCGATCGAGGATACCATGCGTGACGCCATCCACGAGGCATGGGAGGTGGCCATGCGTGATCGCTTTCGTCATTTTTTGCACAATTTAAGAAAATCTGCCACGAAGAAAGCAGGAGTGTCAGATTTTGACGAGTCATGTAGAGCACACCGACCAGAGTACATTTCATCCCATGTATGGGATGGATTCTGTGTGTACTGGTTGAGTGGTGCCTTTCAGAGGAGATCATCGGTGGGGAGGCAGAATTGGGGGAGATAGGAGGTGACTCATCGATCTGGGAGTCGTTCTTTCAGTACTCATAGACAGCATCTGGTACGTACATTATTTATAAATATTTTATATAACTATAAATATTAACAGTTTAATTTTTATTCTTATAGGCTGTCGAGAACCCCGATATTACGGAGTACGACGTATATCGGAGGATGTATAGTGATCCTGCTACTGAGGAGCTCAGAGGTGATCATCAGTATCACATCGTGGTCAGTATTATTTGTTTTTAAGTTTAAAAATTAACTGCATATAATATATTCACAATTTTAATTTTAAATTGCAACTACATGAGTCATATGAGGCCGCAGCGTCACAGACCCGGCCTGAGAGTCAGGCCGAGTCATCAGATCAGACCACTGGCCGTCAGTTTGATGAGGCGGCATGGATGCAGGCCACCCAGTATGCCTTCGAGAAGGGCCGGGTGGTTGGTATCAGCTCTCGACTGACTCCCGGAGATTATTATGGCAGTGTTGCGATGTCGGCGTCCATCTCGAGAGGAGCTCGTGCATCTTCTTCTGCTACACAGTATGAGGATCAGTTGTGATCTCATACTGCACTGATAGAGAGTCTCCGACAGGAGCAGGAGCAGATGCGTCAGCAGCAGCAGCAGCATGAGGTGGAGCGTCGACGCCAGCAGTAGCTGTACGAGAAGCAGATGAGTCGGTGGCAGCAGTAGCAGCAGGAGCAGATGGAGTATATACGCTGACTCACTCATGCTTTAGGGATGGAGTTTCCTCCACTAGCATCTGAAGATCCCCCCTCCCCCCCTCCCCCCCTCCTTCAGATTAGAGTTTGTTTTTATGTTATAAAGTTTGTTAAATCAAGATATGAATTTTTTTTCTATTCGTAGTTTCTGTCTCATTATAAAATATTAATAATATTATATTTTGAAATAACAATATTAATATGAATAATAATATTATTTATATTTTATAATATTAAATTTTATATATATATATTAAAATTTTATAATATTATAATTTAATTATATTTTTTTGTAATATTTGAATTATTTTAATATTTGAATGTAAAATAATTCTATTATTTTTATATTAATTAAAATAACTTATTAATATTTTTTTATTTATGAATTATAATTCTAATATTATTATATTAATTAAATCATTTATTAATATTCTATTATTTTTTATTTTTGAATTATAATTCTATTATTATTATATTAATTAAAATAATTTATTAATAATTTATTATTTTTATTTGTGAATTATAATTCTATTATTATATTAATTAAAATCATTTATTAATATTTTATTATTTTTTATTTTTGAATTATAATTGGATTATTATTATATTAATTAAAATAATTTATTAATAATTTATTTTTTTTATTTTTTTTATAGTATTTGCGACGGGATACTATGCCCGTCGCAAATAGTATTATTATTATATTCATTAAAATAATTTATTAATAGTTTTTATTTTATTTTTAAATAGTAATTGCGACGGGGCCCGTCGTAAATACTATTTGCGGCAGGCCCGTCGCAATTACTATTTTTAAAAGTTTTTTACAAATATACGGAGTAATATTTGCGACGGGAAGGATCCCCATCGCAAAAAATGTCTTTAGCGACGGGCCCGTCGCAAATAAGTGTTGTTGCGACGCCGTTTTCCGCAACGGGCCATTTGCGACGAGCCCCCGTCGCAAAAGGCCATTTGCGATGGGATCCCGTCGCAAATGGCCCGTCGCAAATACCTGTTTTTCTAGTAGTGTGGGGTGGTTTGGATTTGGGGGAGTAAGGGGTAGGTTACAAGGTCAATTCCACAGGCCTGCATGTTTACGATAGTTTTCTTTCCTTGTGTTGTGTTCCATGGTGACAGATTTAATCGACCTTATATATGTATGTATACAAATACTGATGACACTTACATTGCATGGGTAAATCTCTCATGATCTATTTTCCCTCCAAAAATTTTCACCGCCCCGCTAGGCTCAATTACACCATTGTGCATTCCCCTCACTCTCATTCTACCTGCATCTACGCTTCCTCCAACCCTCTGTGACTCTCTTCCTCTTAGAATCCTCGATTTTCCACCTCCACCACTGCCTTCACCCCACCTAATCCTCCTCACCTTCATAGCCTCGCCACTACTTCTTCACCACCTCTGCCTCTATATTCAAGAAGGGTTTTATCCACCTATGATCCCCTCTATTCTTTACCCACTCAATTAACTCATGTAAGCCTCCTTTACTGCTTCAAAAATTCTATGTCCTCACATCGACATCTGACTTCTCATGTTAGGTAGGGTTTATTTGATTTCAAATTCCTAACCTCTTTGTTTGATTTGTGATCCATAGTTTACTGTCACTATATCCCAGCTCATTAGGTGTTGGATTGTAATATTCATGTTTTTGGATAGAGTTGCATTACTCCTTTCACTATTTCATTGTTCCTCTACACTCTTGGTTATCATGAAAATAAAGTATAAAATTCTACCATCGATGTTACTCGATGGTGAACTAGATACACCAGTCATCAGAGCCCAATCATCTACATATTTGTCATGTCCAACGTCAACACCAAGAAATTGATCACATTGTGGAATTACTCAAAGACACAACTTCATCATTCAAATCCTTTGAATCCAGTTCAAAACCCTTTCAAAATTAGCAGTACCTCAAATTCCCATCACTATCACATTTATTCCTACCTTAAAATACCTCTCATTCCTCTTTATCTCTACCTTTAAAGGTCATTTTATATATTATGTATGTTATTGTAACATCCTATCAATGATCTATTAGGTAAATCCTTAACATCATCGTGTTTTACCTTTTTTTTCTATATAGGGCTAAGAAGGAATTGGTAGGATACCTATAATGGTGAAGTCACAGATGTTATGGACTCTCATTTTTAACTGGTGGTTTTTATAGGCTGCAGGAAGATTTCAAGTCATGTAACTGGGTTACATGACATGTAATGGTTACTGGGTGCAAGCCATGAAAAGGATTCATGATATGAAATGTTACACAGTGTGAAGAATGGTTACACATCATGAGTTAATTAAATATCATATTTTAATTAGAGGTGGTGAATTTTTTGGCGTACTTAAACATTGTGGATTTCACGATGTGTAAAAAAGTTACAAATCGTGTAATTCCCTTATCAGGGAAGTTTTAGGGAACCGTTCAGGTTTTGGGTGTCTATTCTACCACTTTTTTTCCTTTGATCTCAAACCAAAGTTCCACTCTGGTGATTTTTGGAGACACCGTTCCTTCTGGATCGATCCATTCGGAATTCAATCTTTATTGTAGTTGTGGTGTATCTTTCTGGGTGAGTTATCTTTATGATTCTTCATTTTTATTGATCGTAGTAACACCCTAGAGTTGAATTATCATATTCGTTGGTCTGAGTTGGTGTTTCTTCATATTTTTTTCCAAATCCGTTGTGTGACCTCATTCTGAAAGTCATTCTTTTGTTGGATGTGGTACGAAAGGTTTTAATTCTTGAGTTATGTGAATTTATCCTTTCCGAAGACCCCTTTTTCTAAATTAAATATATCTTGAGATGTGGATTGGATTTTAAGGCCTCTATAGATGTCATTGGGTTTTCATTGTTGGTGGATTCTATTTCGGGCATGTGTGACCTGAGTTTTTAAGTAGGTGGTTTCTTCTCTACCTATATTTGATAAACCATATTGTTCTATTTTTTTATAAATTGATTTAAAAATAAATTGGTATGAAATTTTCATGATTGTTTGTGTGTGTTGGAATGAGATTTTGAATAAAAGTGGTTTTTCCTTGGTTTTTAACAAATGGAAAGAAAAGGGGTATTTTTAAATCATTGAATAATTTTTGAAAAATAAGTGGGTATAGTTACCCTATTAAATATGTAATTTCATAAATTGTTTTAAAATGGTTTTCAAAACATTAAGATGATTATGAAAATGAGCACATGAGTTACCTTGGGTACTAGGTAGAAGGTTTAGCTTAATTCCATCTTTCATTATGGGGGTCACTTTCTTGGTGTTCCTATTGTCCTAAAGTATATATTATTATCTCCAGGTAGTATATGATGTTGGGTTTTTACTTTATAGGGTGTATCCTTGGTCCTAGAGTGTAGATAATTAGATTCAGGTACTGTGGTGTATTGATCATAGATTTTTGGGTATGAGTATTCTGCTACCTGACCTGTTGTATTCCTTGGTTTTTTGATACTTGTATTGTTACTATTGTTTTTTATTGCTTGAATTTTTATTTTTTTAGCCTTGATATACATTTTTATTCTTTTGAAAGATAATATAGAAAATGTGCTTTGAAATTGATATACCTACTTTTTTTTATAACTGTGATAAAGGGGAAATGTTACCATGCTTTCTATAAAACTACTTTAATTCTTATCATGCCATGTTTTATTTAAAATGAGCATACAAGTATTGTTATATAGAGACTTTTTATGTAACACCTGGGTGAGATCCTATTGATCTAGTTATCTCACACCCCACACACCTCTTTGGTGGTTTGCAGACCTATGTATGTCTTCCAATGTAGGGAAAGGCAAGGCACCGCAATGAGGCAGTGAGGTTTCATGTCAGCTGAGTTGGGTAGCTGGTGGTGAGATGGTGGGGGTTCTTCCATTCCATCATATGGACTAGCTCTTTGGTTTTGGTTCTTTGAATTTGGACTTATCACTTGGAGTTTTGGATACTTTTACAATCATTTTGTTTCTATTTTTTTCTTAAATTTATAGAATATATTTTATTATCTTTCCATTGTTACTTCTTGATTCATGTGTTTATATTCCATGTGTTTGTTCACATTGGGTGAAATAATTCCCTCTAGTTTTTTTTTTGATGCTTGGGTGCTTGTTTTCAGACCTTGGAGATCAAGAACACCCTTTGAGTATGTGCTGGATTGGGTTGGGTTCTAGGTTTGAGGGTAACCCGGGTTGGTTCATTACAATTTGGTATCAAAGGTGGTCTATCCTCAAGAGTCCTTGTCTTAGGAAATATGTTATAATAGAGATAGTATTTTTGGGACTTGAGAGGTATGTTGTGATAAGTGTCTGGATAGCTCTTGTCATGATGAGACTCAAGTTGTCATGAGACATTGGGATATGTGTCTCAAGTGTTGGGTATTGTTTTAAATATCAGTTTCGGATTATGGGTTTTCTAGTTTAAACTGGGGTTTAATCTATTATATGATCATTCCTTTTGTTTAAGTTTGAAATAGTATGCCTCTGAAATGACTTCCACGAGTTCCTCAATAAGTTTCAACTGATGCTCCTCAAGGTAATCCACCAATAGATCAGAATATCATCAAGACTATCATATGAGAAGTTCATGTTATTGATCAGGATGTACCATGAGTTCAAAACATATTTGTTGAGGTATAGATAGGAGCTATAGGAGAGATAGATCGATTACGGGAATTCTTTCCTAAGAAGATACCATCCTTTAAAGGAAAAAATGAGTCTAAAGCGGAAGATGACTAGCTGGATAGGATCAATCAAATCTTTGACTTCCTGGAGACACCTAAGAATATCAAGGTAAAGTTTGAAACATTCAAACTCGAGTGTTCTATTAATCAATGGTGGGATTTTATGGTCTAGGAAGACAAACATGTGGACTTAAATTAGAAGGGTTTCAAAACCCTATTCTTCCAGCAGTTTTTTCTAGAGTCCCTGATGTTGGGAAAGTCTCTAGAGTTCCTATCTTTGCAATAGGGTGAGATTTTGGTGCTGGAATACACTAGTTGATTTGTTGAGCTTGTCCTTTTTTCTATGAATGTGGAGAAGAATAATCAGCTAAAGACTCAGAAGTACCTACAGGGTTTGTGACCAGATATCAGATTGTGGGTATTTATGTTGAAACTTTCTATCTATACAGAGATGGTAAAAAGATCTATGATGGAAGAGATGGATATGGTGGGAAAAGTTGGTTTTCCCACACCTTATCTTCCACCAAGTGGTAGTTTTAGTGTCATTCATGGGAGGAAAAGGAAGTGACAAGATCATCAAAAAAGTGGTGGAGGTGGGAATCAGCATTGATCCTCCCCCACACCATATGCTACAGCTAGTAGTGTGCCTCTAAATTCTTATTAGTGTGAAAAGGTCAGACACACCAGACATTTTTTTCCTATTCCCATGAAGATGTACAAAAACTGTGGACGTGTTGTTTATTTACAACACTTCTGTCAGACTATGACTACACCTCATTATGGTCAGGTTTCATTGGATCCAAAGGCTACTGCGTTGCAGTCATAAGATTCAAATACTATAGGGATCCAACCATAGGCCTCATGAGTGAATAAATTTCACACAGTAAATGAGTGTCCAGATGAATTCGATGGAGGTCCGACAATAGTGAGAGGTACTATCCTTATTGCATATTCTATAGAAATTGCTTTATTTGAAACTAGTGCCTCACAATTGTTTATATCTACACATTTTTTTGATATTCATAAACTTCCGATGAAACTTATGTACTTTTTAATGGTGTTAGAAACACCTCTTGATAAGAGAAGAGAGTAGGGGTTTCGGTGTCCTTTTTCGTTAATGATAGATGATATGAATTTTGTATGGGATTTTCTCATTCTTGATCTAGATCTATTTTACGTCATCATTAGTATGGATTATCTTATCACCCATAATCATCAGTATTTATTGGCTTGTCACTCATCGAGCTAAGGTTTATTATTATCATCGCCATGTTTTTTTTCTTTCTACCTATGGGATCTCTTGTGTGTTTTGGGGGGAGTGGGACCCAAGGTTTGGTCATGTAGGACATTCCCACCCATAGATAAGGAGTTTTTTTCTGCTGTTTTGAGTGATCCCAATGAAATCTATTCTATTGTTGATCTTCCCATTTTTGTTTTTTAATTTTATGACATTTTCCTAAATGACTTCTCTAGTCTTCCTCCAGAGAGATAGGTAGAGTTTATGATTGACTTGGTACCAGGTAATTAGTTGATATCGATAACTTCTTATCATATGGAACCTACAGATCTGAAAGAGATTAAGATTTATCTGGATGACCTGTTTGAAAAAGGTTTTGTTCTCCCTAGTTTTTCGCCTTGGGAAACCCCTATGCTCTTTACCAAGAAGTTAGGTGGTTTACTTAGATTATGTGTGTAATATCATAATTTGAACTAGGTAATAGTTAAGAACAAATATCCTTTGCCTCATGTGGATGATTTTTTTGATTAGTTAAAGGGGGAAAAGTGGTTTTTAAATATTGATCTTTGGTCGGGTTATCATCAACTCAGAGTTTGGGAGTCTAATATACCAAATAAGTCTTTCAGGAGAAGTTATGGGCATTAAAAATATCTTGTGGTGCCTTTTGGTTTAACTAACACTCCTATAGTTTTTAAAGATTTGATGAATTGGATATTCCATCAATATCTTGAAACTTTTGTGGTAGTTTTCGTGGATGATATTCCAGTTTATTCGAAATCCGAGCATGGGCACGTGAACCATTTGATTTTGGTTATAGAAATTTTGAGAAGTTGATGTTTTTATGGAAAGCTTTAAAAATGTAATTTATGGATTCAAGAAATTAAGTTCTTAGGGAACAATATTTCTGAACATGTCTTATCAGTTGATCCTTATAAGGTGAAGGTTTTATGGTCTTGGAAGGAACCACAGAATATCTTTAAGATATAGAGCTTCCTTGGTCTTTCTAGATACTACTGACGGTTTGTTAATGATTTCCCTAAATTAGCATCACCATTGAATGATATTACCAGGAAAGTGATGAAATTCACATGGGATGTGAAGTGTCAGAATTATTTTGATGAACTGAAATGACTTCTGACATCGGCTCCTATTTTCATCCTACCTTATCCTGGTAAGGGGTACATGGTGTTTTTTGATGCTTCTAGTGCTGGTTTAGGATGTGTGCTTATGCAGGATGACCATGTGGTATCTTACAACTCTCATCAGCTTTGAATTCATGAGAATAATTACCCCAATCATGATTTGGAGCTTTTTGTAGTTATGCATGTGCTTAAATGTTGGCGATACTATCTTTTTTGGGATATTTTAAAGGTATTTTATAATAATAAGAGTTTAAGTTATATATTTTCTTATAAATACTTGAATCTTAAATAGAGATAATGGGTAGAATACCTTCATACATTTGACTTTGATATCACCTACACCCCGGGGAAGGGGAATATTATTGTAGATTCTCTTAATAGGAAAGTACCATCATAGGCTATTTTGGAATCTAAGGAGGAGTGGAACCTTATGGGGATTTTTGCTCAGTTACACCTAGATGCTCATAAGAATGTTTCAGGTATGGTTCTGACTAGTGTTCAAGTATCATCATTTTTAATGGAGCTTATTTTAGAGATTCAGTAGTAGGATGATGAGTTTAGTAAAGTTTGAAAAATCCTTTATGGTGGGGAGACCATTTCTAGTTATTTTATTTCTTCATATGGTACGCTCTACTTTGGGAAGTGGGTTTTCATCCCAGCATATGTGAGGAGTTTAGTCTTGTTTAATTATAACATCTCTTCATGGGTCATTCATATAAGGACTATGAAGATGTATTATGACATGAGACGATGATTATGGTGTCTAGGTATGAATCATGACATTGTAGATTATGTGTTTCATTGTTACACCTGCCAATGGATAAAGGTATAGCACTTAAAACCCTCTATTTTACTTCAGAATCTTCCAGTACCATTCTAGAAATGGGATGACCTATCCATGGATTTTGTTTTTGGGTTACCATGGAATCCCCAATGGAGAAACTATATATAGATAGTTTTTGATTGGTTAAAAAATTCTACTCATTTAATTCCAATCAAGAAAACCACTAAGGTTTAATTTCTATGTAAGCTATATATATAGTAGATTGTGAGGTTACATGGAATTTTTTATGACATTGTTTTAGATAGGGATCCTAGGTTTACCTCAAGGTTCTGTAGGAGTCTCTAAGAGACTATGGGAACTCGGGTAAAGTTGAGCACAACTTAACATCCACAGACATAAGGTCAGATAGAGCGATTGATTCAAATCCTAGAGGATATGCTTCATTCTTATGTCTTTTATTTTGATGGATCATGGAATAGCCATCTAGGACTGGTTGATTTTGTTTATAATAATATTTATTAGTCGTCAATCAGAATGGCTCCCTTTGAGGAATTGTATGGTTTCCCATGTAGATCACCACTTTATTGGGCTGAGGTGGGAAAAGTAGATTTTTTTGGACCAAGTTTGGTTCAGGAGACACCTTCAAATATTTAGGATGTACATAGATGTCTAGTTATAGCCCAGAGTTGATAGAAATCATATGTGAATCGGTGACATCATCCTCTAGAGTTTTCCACTGGTGAATTGGTTTTCAAAAGTTTCTCCTCAGTTGGGTCACCATCATCTTGGAAAACATGGAAAGTAAGATTTGAGATATGTTGGTCCATTTGAGGTCATTGAGTAGCTCAAACAGATTTTTTATTGATTAAAATGGTTTGTTCAGTTGATAGGTATTCATGATGTTTTCCACATGTCTCAACTTAGGAAGTATCATCCTTATCACGCTCACATTCTGAGTTGGGAAGAAATTTAGTTAGAGCTAGATGTTTCTTTTTTGGGGAAACCATTTGAGATTGTTGGCTCTCAAGTGAAAGTATTATATTGTAAGTCGATTATGTTGTTCAGAGTTCTATGGAAACACAGATCAGATTCTCAGGAGACTTGGGAATGTGAGTCATTAATGAGGGAATAGTGGCCTCATATTTTTCTAAGGATTACATCTTCCACATGATTTCTCAGGTATGGAAAGTCTTTATAGTGGAGAGTTTGTAACATCCCGTTACCGATCTGTTAGGTATATCCTTAAAATAATTTTGGTTTTCCTTTTTGTTATTCGTATAGGGTCGGTAAGGAATTGGGAGGATATCTATAATGGTGAAGTCACAAATTTTTTGGACACTCATATTTAATCGTGGGTTTCTACAGGCTGTAGGAGGATTTCACACCATATAACTCGGTTACGTGACGTGTAATAGATGTTGGGTGAAAACCATGAAAGGGATCTATGCTATGAAAGGTTACACGACATGACAAATGGTTACACATTATAAGTTAATTAAATATTGTATTTTTAATCTGAGGGGATGTATTTTTCAATTTACTTAAACATTGTCTATTTCACAATGTGTAAAGGAGTTACACATCGTGTAATTCCCCAAGAAGGAAAGTTTTAGGGTGTTGATCAGGTTTTGGGTGTCCATTCTACTGCATTTTCTCTTTTTCCCTTGAACCAAAGTTCCTCTCCAGTGATTTTTGGAGACACCATTCCTTTTGTATTTATCCATTCAGCATTCGATCTTCATTGTGGTTGCGGTGCATCTCTTCAGGTGAGTGATCATTCCACTTCTTCATTTTCATTAATCGCGGTAATTCCCTAGAGTTACATTATCAGATTCATTATTCTGAGTTGGTTTTTATTCATGTCTTCTTCCAAATATGTTGTGCAACCACATTCCGAAGTCCATTCATTTATTAGTTGTGGTGTGATGGGTGTTCATTCTTGAGGTATTTGAATTTCCTCTTTTCCACTGACCACCTTTTCTAAATTGAGTCTATCTTGAGATGTGTATTGGATTCTAAGGACTTTGTAGACATTCTTAGGTTTTCATTGTTGGTGGATTCCATTACGGGCGTGTGCAACCTGAGTTTTGAGGTAGGTGGTTCCATGTCAAGCCTATGTTTGATCAACTGTATTGTTCCATTTTTTTATAAATTGACTTATAAATAAATTGGTATGAAATTTGAATAATTCTTTGTGTGTGTTGGAATGATATTTTGAATAAAATTGGTTTTCCCTTGGCTTTTGACAAATGAAAATAAAAGGGATATTTTCAAAGAATTGAATGATTTGTGAAAAATAAGTAGGTATGGTTACCCTATTAAATGTCAAATTTCATAAATGGTTTTGAAATGGTTTTCAAAACATTGAGATGATTATGAGAATGAGAACATGGGTTACCTTGGGTACTAGGTTGAAGGTTTATCTTGAGGCCATCATCCATTGTGGGGGTTCACTTTCTGGGTGTTCCTCTTGTCCTGTAGTGTAGATTATCAGCTCTAGGTATGTATATGATGTTGGTAATTAACTTTTTGGGGTGTCTCCCTGGTATTGGAGTGTAGATAATTGGATTTAGATACCATATTGCACTGATCATATATTTTTGGGTATGAGTATTTTGCTTCCATACCTATTATATTCCTTGGTGTTGTGATTCATGTACTTCTTTTATTTCTTGGATTTGTACTATTTTAGCCTTGATGTGTATATTTATGCTTGTGAAAGATGATATAGAAAATTTTCTTTGAAATTGATATACCTACTTTTGTTTTAGAACTATGATAAAGGGGAAATGTAACCATGTTTTCTGTAAAACTAATTTACTACTTATCGTGCCATGTTTTATTTAAAATGAGTATATAAGAATTGTTATACAAAGACTTATTATGGAACACTTGGGTGGGATCCTACTGAGTCAGTTAGCTCACACCCTGTTCACCTCTTCGGTGGTGTGTAGAACTATGTATGTCTTCCAATGCAGGGAAAGGCAAGATGTTGCAGTGAGGTGGTGAGGTTTTGTGTTATCTGAGTTGGGTAGCTGGTGGTGAGATGGTGGGAGTTCATACACGCCATCACATAGAGTATCTATTTACTTTTGGTCCTTTGTAATTGGAATTTTCACTTTGATTTTTGGCTACTTTTATAGTCATTTTGTTTCCAATGTTTTATTACAGTTATGGCATATATTTTATTAGATTTATGTTGTTCCTTCTCGCTTAGTATGTATATACTCAATGTGTTTGTTCATGTTAGGATAAATCATTCCCTCTATTTTTTTTTATGCTTGGGTTCTTTTTCTCATCCCATGGGGATCAGGAATTTCCTTCAGTTATGTGACGAATCGGGTTGGGTTCTAGGTTTGAGGATAACTTGGGTCAGTTTGTTACAGTTATGCACTAATTACATTATTCATTATTCTATATAGTAATTCAAAATATTATTTTGTATATTATATTCTTTATACCCATACCAATTTTTATGGTATATCAAAACCCCCTTATACATAATTTTTTTGTTCCAGATTTTTTTATAAAAAATCTAGTATTAAATAAAAATCAGTTATTATCTTCACTGATTCCAAAAAAACCCTATAAATTTATTATTACTTCAGTGCTTCACTTTCAAGTATAAAAAATTTCTTCTTTAATATTCATTTTCTTTTATCATACTATAATCATTGAAAATTATCTATCATTGACAATAAAAATCACCAGTATGATTGATTTATTCTTTTTAAAATTCTGAAATCCCTTACCATTAATTTGTTTAAACAATAACTAATTTCTCCTCACAAATAAATATAATCTTCATTTTTTCAATTTATTTTTTATGTATATGTTGATTATTTTATATATTAAAAATCTAAAAAACATTCAGGTCACTGTATAATTTTTACTTCTGGAAAAATTCATTTCCAATTAAATATTTTACTGAACACACTTTTATTAGTCTCTCCATTAGATCACTATATAACTAATACATTTAAATAAACATTTATGTAAAATAATTATTGTTTTATTACATTATATTATTCAAATTTATATCATTTTTAGTTAACCATATGAATACAATACATTCAACCATCGGGATAATGTAGCATCGCAAAGATTTCACAGTCCTCTTTCAACTACAAAATTATTTCTAGGGAAGCATGATTATTCATGAAGTGATAATCAATTACTTTGATATGTTTGATGAAATTATCATGAAAGTATTTCATGTTACATGTACATTTATTTTTATTAAATTCAACTTTTAAATTTTTTGTGCATTCATGGGATCAAGTTCATCTTCAAAAAAAATCACCCATTCATTATAGGAGTTTAGCAATGGTATACAATTTTTTAAAAAAAATTCCTATTTTGTGTTAATTTTAAACCTATAATAATTTTTAATCTATAATCTATTCAAGCATGAATTTTTTATTTATATAGTGAATGTTTTTTATATCCAAAATATACTAAATTTAAAATAAGTAACTAAAATTATATTTTGAATCTAAATTATTATTTTCATTTATTATTTAGAATGATTTTAGTTATGATTATTTTAGTTTGATTTCCATATTTCCCTTTTTTACTTTTTGGGTTTGATTTCCTTCTTCCTCAGGCTCAAATGTTTGATTTTTCTCTTCCCTATTACCCTTTTTACTTTTCAATTTCAATTTCCCTCTTCCTCTATCTCATTGGTTCAATTTACCTTTTTGTAGACTTTCTTATATTATATGTTCTAGAATTTTATAATAAAAAATGATTTTATTTTATTTCTCATAATTGTTCAGAAATTGTATATGTTTTTTTTTAATTTGAACTAATTTTAATTGATTAAAAACATTTTATTTTTATTAATCTCTAATATGTTCAAACAAGAATTTTTTATTTATATTTTCAATCTATTTTCTATCCAAAATATACTACATTTAACTTACTAAAATTATAATTTAAATTTACATTTTAATTTTGGTTTATTATTTTCACTAATTTTAGTTTTGATTATTTCTAATTCCTTTATAAATTATGTTATATTTTAAATATAATATCAGTTTTAGATATGTCAAGTTATATATAAATAATTATGGGATTTTAATTTTTGTTGGAATTTTCACATTAGATTTGATTATATTAGAAATATATATCTTAGAATGTTAATGTTAGAAATGAATATGAATTATGTTTAACAAAATGTGTCAAAATTTATTAAAATTAATTTATATAGAATTTTGTACATATTGTATTAGAATGTGGAATGTTTTCATTAAAATTAATCTTAAAAAATTTTAATTTTTATTTCTTTTATCTAGATTTTGGATTCATAGCATTTTTTAAAAGAAATTATCTCTTGGGGATTCAAAAAACCCATGGTTTATCCCATGGTGGAGGTCATTTTAGTGCTATTGGAATGGGTATTTGAGTGTTTATTTTATAGTTTCATATTTTTATCCAATTTTTTAATATTTTTTTAATATAAGTATGTATTTTTTTATACAGGTACATATTATTTTATTCATGTAGGTACCTATTTTTTATGTTTAGAAGAGTATTTATTCATATTTTTTATAATTAATTCAACTTTAATATAAATGTTCATACTTCTTTCAATTTTTTCATATTTGTTTACCCTTTTTTGTTATCTTTTATCCAATTTGGACAATATAGTTTCATATTTTTTTTAAACAGGTTTATATTTATGCATATTTTTTCATACAGCTTCATATTTATTAAAAAACTAATAGATTTAACTTAAATATATAGGTTTATGATTAATCATTATTATATAAATTTTTTTAAAAAAACATTTTTTATATAGGTTCATATTTGTTCGTTATTGTATAAAAAGGTTCATATTTGTTCATTTTTTATCTTTATTTGTATAAACTGGTTCCTTATTTGTTTTTTACTTGGTATGAAACAACTAAAACTTTGGTGTAACTATAAATTGTGTACTCTGGGATGCCTTCATTGAAAAAATGATCTTTATCTTGAATGAAAACTTGCAGTCAAATGTACAACTGGTTTATAAAAAATTAATTAGTAGTAATTTATTACCAATTTCAACATTCCATTTTTTCATAATATAAAAATCATTATTATTTATTCAATTGGATATTTTTTAAATATTGTATTTTAGATTCTGTAATTGTTACAACAAGCTTGTATGGGATAAAACTGATGTCCAATCCTGGCATTTCATTTGTGGAAACAGTCAAATCTTGGTGGTTTATTTTGTAAAATATATATATATATATACATTATATGTAACCAATGACCATATACTTGATTATTCATATTCTTTATATTCATATCTACTGTACAAAACACTTACATTTATAAACTATATAATAATTGTTAATATATTTTTATATTCACGATCTTCAATTTCAATTCAACACTACTATCATCATCCAAACTTATTAGTCCAGCATCAACATCACTTTTTAGTGCATAATCAACTCCATTGACATCTCATAAAAATAATTAAATCAAAACTGAGATAAGTATATGTTTAGATGTAATTATTATCTTCATGCAGTTTTCAATTCTTATAAAAATTTAACGGTCAAATTTTTTTTCTCTTTTCATTTTTTATAGATTTCCCTTTTCTATAACATCTTATAAACTATTTATTTGAAGTTATAACTGATAAAATTAGTAATGGTTAAATATTGACATATAGTTCCATTTCATTTCTACAAAAACTATTTTTTTATAATTATTTTGATACTTCTTATTGATATATTTATTTTATTCTAGTAAAAGTGGTTTTTAAAATTAAAATTTTAATTACAACCATTTTGAGATATATAGAATCAATTATATTTATTTTTTGTTTTTTGTTTTTGGAAAAATTAATAAGTATTTTCTTAGTTTACTTGGATATTTTTGAAGCAATATTCTCTAATTTTTATTATTAAAGTCTAAAGAACCAAAATAACAATTGATTAAATGATAAAAAACAATATTTAAAAATATTGAATAAAGGTTCTTACACTGTTATTTTTTATCTTCATTAACCAAAATGGCTTTCTGAATAATATTTTTTTGTTTCAATCATATTTCAATGAATTTTCATTTTTTTAGAAAAAGGGGGTAATAAAACTGCGAAGCTTAAAGAAGAGTGGTGGAAACAATGTGCCTTGTAGCATCCTAGGTAATTATAGAATAAAAAATTTCAAATATATTAATATTTATGAATTATATAGTGGTTTTAACTTAACAGAGATGATATGTATGGTATCTTACTTGACACACAACAATGAGTTTATTTGAAATCTTACGTTGCACACAAGACTGAGTTATACCAAAAAATAATATATTATTAATAATATTATTTTAAGTGGTAGTTATCGTCTAGCCATTGTATCAGAAGGAATGAATAGAACTAACTATATTATTTTTATTAAATTTTTTTACAATAATCCAATACATTTTATAGGCTTAAAATGAGAATAAATCCAATTTTAAGCGCAAAATACTCTAACATTTTTGAAAGGTAGTTTTACCACCTTTTGATGGTGAACCCTTTTTAAATATAGTTTTTGAAACTTTTATATGTTATATTTGACTAAATAAACTTATTATTTGGAATCGGGGTATCAAAATTTACTTTGGTTGATTTTTTGGTATTTTTCTAAAAAGTTTCATTTTTTAATGAATAGTGAAAAATACTTCATTATAGTTAAAAACTGAATTTTCATTTAAATAATTATTATACTTTAAACTAATTTTTAAAATAATAATAGATCAATATTACATGTATTAATCCAATATATTTCATTATAATATTTTTTTTAATATTGAAATTAGATATAAAGTTTTATTGACATTTTTGAACGTCTCTTTTACCCGCCTTCTAGCCACATCTACAGGATTATAATTAAACATAATTTTATCACTTCTGTAAATTGAATTTTTAAAAATAGACAAACATAACTGTAATTATTATTAAAAATTTGGTCCAATAGTATCGAAATAATTTTTGGTGAATAGTAACTTTAGTATTTTATTTATCATGGTAAAAAGGTAAATAGGGTAATTAAATGTAAAATCAATATTATAATATTATAAAAATTACTATAACACTTTTCCTAATCATATTTTATGAGTTATTATTGACCATGACCATCCTTGAGCCAAAATTGTGACCTTTGGATGCCACTTGGGTGTAATTATGACATTTATAACTTTTAATTTAAAGTAAAGGAAAATATGTCATAAATATATCTCTTCTTCCTAAAACAATTTTAATATGGGGTTATGTGAGTAATATTTTCAACTATGAATAGAAATTATAAATATAAAAATATTAACTACATAATTTTAATTTATTTATAATTTTTAGGTATTAAATAATTAAATTTAATTACAACATAATGATGATGCAGTAATAGATTTATTAAAGAAAGAATCAAATAAATGATATTAATAATATTAAAATAAATATAATTTGAAATAATTGATGTCATTAACGAATTTTATAGATGACTATAACATTTTAGGATTGAGTTAATATAGTTTTTTAGAAGGAATCAAGTTTTTATGATATTTTAAAAAATTCAAGTAATGAATAGTGTCAAAATTGACATAATTCATATTTTAAAATATAATATATTTAATTAAATGGTATAAAATTTGTAAAAATATAATATTTGGACAAAAAGTTGAGATAAGTCTAAAAATTTCATTAATGACTCATTAATTGGTCATTTTTCATGATTTGGTAATTATTTTAACCCTCAAATTGTAAATTACTTGATAAAATGTAAGATTTAAAAGGGGTTAAAAAAGATGAGGATTAAAAAATATTCAAAACATGTTTAATTATAATTTTATGATATATATTCAACCTAACATCATCATATATTCTAAATAAATCAGTTTGGGACTATTTTGAATAGAAAATGAATCTATATTAAATTAATACTTTTAATAATTCCAAGAGTGCCCCTCCCCTCTCCTATAAAAGGGCACCCATTCCTCTCTATTACTCACACTTCCAAAACATTTTTTTCATCCAAGATCTACCAAAAAATATTCCTAGAATCCCTCATCACATTCTTGAATCCTTATTTTAGGCAGAACACCCTTCTTAGATGTGTTAAGGTGTTATTCAAATGTGATCAACCAAACAAGAGGTATCGTTTTTATTTATGTGTTTCTATTTTATTTCTTCTTTCACTTCCTTCAAATATCCTCCAATCATGATGATATAATAAATCCAGTATCCTAAACATACTGATATGTTATTATTTTAATATCATAACCTAAATATATCTCTAATTTCATCATATGAGAAATGAACATTTCGTTCTTGTGTACGGCAGACTACCACCTCACGAACTGATATAGTTTGTTTTTCATTACCGTATCTCAAGAGTCATCATAATTATGGAATTAATGTTTATATATTATTTTCATGATATATTTATCATTATAATATAATAATATATCTATAACATCCCAAATAAGTAAATAATTATGGATTTTCATATCTATGTCTATTTATGAATTAGATAGTGTTTTAAGAGGCTTAAAATGAGAATAAATCCAATATTAAGCATAGAATTCTCTAATATTTTTTTAAAGGATTGTTTTACCACCTTTTGATGGTGAACCATTTTTAAATATATATTTTAACAATTTTATAAGCTCTATTTTTCAAAATAAACTTATTATTTAGTATTGGGACATTGAAATTTACTTTGGATAAATTTTTGGTATTTTTCTGACAATGTTCATTTTTTAATGAATAATGAAAAATACTGCTTTTTACTTCAAAACTACTTTTCATCTAATTTAATTATATATATAGATTGTCGTTTTAATTGGTTTTAAAGTTTAATTAGAATATATCTTTACCATTTAATCCAATGGTGGTCATTATTATTGATTTCACTTTGGAATTGGGCATAAACAAGTGCCAAACTTTTCATAGATATTGTTTCAAAAAACCCGCTATTTGTTTTGACAACGGGAATTATTTTTAAATTAATTATTGCAATTTCTGTGTTTAGAATTTGGTAAAATTGATTCCATATTTCGAATCATAAGGTTCAAATTATGTAATTAATACTCTTTTGTTTTTTAACATTATGAATAGTAACGACGATAATTATCTTTAATTATCGTGATTAATTAGTAATCAGGTAGTTAAGGGTAATAAAATAATATCATAATAATAACAAATGACCCCAAAATGTGTCCTAATGCTACTTTTTGTGTCATGGCCGACCATGGGTTTCGTTGTGCCAAACTTTGGGACCCCATGGAATCACTTTTGTGTGATAGTGACTTTTTATCTTTTTATTTTTAAAGAAAGTTAAATATAACAAATTATATAACACCTAAGTTAAACAAATTTAATTTTTTCTACATAAATTATCTCTTGGACTATAAATAGTAATTTTAAATCTAAAAATATTTCCTACATCATAGTATTTTTTTATAATTTTTAGACATTAAATAAATTAAATTTTTTATGACACCATGATGATACAACGATTACCTCATTAATGAACGATTTAAATAAAATAAAAAGATAATGTAACATATAAGACTTACACTTGACAAAAACCTATTGTATGAGTATATTTCTAACCCTTATCACCTTATCCTCTAAATATATCAATGTGGGACCTTTAAATCTGAAACTCATTTTAATATAAAGTAACATTTCTTGACTTTCCAAGAGTGCCCCTCCTCCCCCTTATAAAAGGCCCCCACCTCTACCTCCTTACCCACACCTCTCAATCCATTGCCTCGACCACGCTCTGCTCATTTTATCTCTCCACATCCCTCTCTTTATTCTAGAATCCTTACCTTAGGCATAAAGCTCTTCAAGAAACCCTTTTGGTTCAAACCAAGAGGAGTTACCCAATTTAAAGGTAATGTATTCACTTGTGTTCTTTTGTTTTATTTTACTTCTCCAACCCCCTAAACTCTTTTTATTCCTTTATTTTGTAACAAAAATAGTATCTTCAATATACTAGGATTTTTTATGAGAATTATTCTAGCTACACTTACACACACCTCCATCTAATGGTTAAAGAAAATATTGTTTCTGTGGATGGTGAATTTCTACCTCACGAAACGATGATTGTTCAATCTTCTTTTAACACCTTTAATGGTGGAAATTAATATGTAACTCTATTTATATATGATATATATTATGTTTATGTTTTCCTTATGCTTCTGTATTTTTCATTTATGGCATAACTCTATGGTTTTCATTATGGGTAAACGCGATATCTTTATTTTAGGAAGTGTGGACTACCGCCCCCTCAAAGTGATTTGATTCATTAATGCCATATGTGGGATGTATAAAGGATGGAGTTAATGATATTATACATGATATTATACTGGAATTATAATATACCTTGATATCATTATGAATTCATTCCATTAAATACGAAATATAAATGAAAGTAGCGTTCATGCGTACGTACAGCTTACCGTCTCCATGAACGGTGCATTTCATTTATTACCTCTAAATGTTATTTAATATTATAAATTCATGTATATACTGGATATATATGATATATATGATATCTACATCATGAATATAATTCTGGATATAATGGATATTTTACCACATGAACAAATTTTAATTATAAGGAGTTTATTTTTGACTCAAGTACCAATGATCGAAAAAACGACCGTTATTAACTTAAATAATTACATAGTGTTCATAACATGGTAATAAGTGATATAAAAGGAATAATGAACTTGAAAAATGTTCTTAAGAAAGTATAAATTAACTCAAGTTTATTATTCCAGAGATTAAAGAATGATCGAGTCAAGTCGGACACGAGGTATGGGACTTCATCTCAATCTCCTTTCATTGAGGCATATTTTGTTTTATACAAAACCTTATTTTATATGGTATATAAACCCCTTTGAATTTTACATTTATTCAAAAGTAATATTTTTAATACGAAGTGTTTTACTAAACAATAAAAGGGAATGTTTTTTGTCGTACGTATGCGGCGACAACAACTTCTCCTCCACTATGACCATTATTTGAGTTTCGGCTTCCTCTACAAGCCATAACATTTTTTTAATGAAAAATAAATACCATGTTTTACTTTTCTTTTATTTTGGTATTGAAAATGGTTTTGATAATGTTTTTATTATAGCAATGTGTTTTTGATATCTTTTGATTGAAATGTGGAAATTTTATGTTTCCTTTATGCATGTTTTATATGATATGATTATGTTATGGTTCTTGGGAATTATTTATGAAGATGGGTGATTATATGATAAACTAAGGGCGGGTGAGCCTGTGATAGCTCTCCAATGCATTGGGTAACGTGAAGGGATTAAACGCTAAGTTTTTTCTGAAGAGATTTAGGGAATATACTGTGATGGGTATTCCAAATGTAACCATGAGGGTTACTCCCTACGTAAGAATGTTATGAATGCCTCAAGTTACATTTATGTATTATGATTTCTATGATTTATTCATTATTTTATGAGGTATGTTAAAGTGCTTATGTTTTATGAGTAAAGTATGATTTTATTAATTCTTATGTATACATGGACTAATGTTTTCATTTCGTACTTTTATATCCCTTATTGAGATTTTTATGCTCATCCCAAGTTTTTGAAATGTTTTTCACAGGTCAAGGAAAAGGTACATGATGTGATGATAGTGTCAAGGAAGTGTCATGAAAGAATCCATGTTTTTTTAAATATGTTTCCTTTGATGGGAAAAGTGAATATTGTATTTAATGTAACTACCTTGTTTAAATGTGTAATGTAATGCATGATTTATGATCTAATTCTCTAAAACTCTAAAACTAAAAAGATCCTCAATGTGTAATCTTGTAATAACTCAAGATTAAGTAATGTTTAAGGCCAGTGCCTTATAGTTGGTATCATAGGTCGGTTTAGATAACTTTAGGAGTTAGAATTATAATAAATGATTATCCAAAAATATTTTTTTTATGGTCAACTTGAAATGATATAGAATTTAAAGATTACCATGTTGCTTCATCTAAGACATGTTTGTTCAGAATGGTTTTCCGTAGAGGAAATAGGGAAGCAGTTCTAGGAAGGCATACAGAAGGAAATAACCTTCCAAATTAGCATCCTAAGATGGTCGAAATTGGAACTGAACAGTTTATTGCAGTAATGGCGCAGTTGACTCAAGTGATAAATGGTGGTGGTATCCATGCACGATATCAGCCAGATCAATCACAGAGGAACATGTCAGCAGTGGAACATTTCATGAGGCAACATCCCACATCATTCAAAGGATCATCTGACCATGTGCTAGATGAAGGGTGGATTAAATCACTGGAGAAGATTTTCGATGTCATGGGGTGTTCAGACAATCAAAAGTTTAGTCTTTCAATTTACCGTTTTGAGGGTGAAGAAGATCAGTGGTGTTCGATGGTTAAAAATATTAGGGATGCTGATGAGATTGATGCTCTCGGCTGGGATGAATTCAAAGGTATGTTTCTTGAGAATTATTTTCCTAAGGTTGTTCGACTTAGGATGGAAAAAAAATTCTTTGAATTGAGGTAATAGGACAACTCATTGGTTGCTTACGAAGAAAGGTTCACTCGATTTGCAAGGTATGCTCCAAATTTTATCTGAGACCTTGATAATAAAATCAATCATTTTTACTCAGGATTAAATCCAAAATATCGAATGGCTTTAGCTTCTCATGAGTTCAAAAGTTATGAAAAACTTATTCAATGTGCTGATAATGTGGAAATGGAGTTTTTCGATGATCAAGTGTTCTATAACAACCAACAGAAGAAGAGACTGAGGTGGCAGGAGAGAGGGAAGAATTCTTCAAAAAGGTCTGATGGTAAGAAAACTAAGTTTTATGTTTGTTATAAATGTGGTAAAAGGCATGCTGGGGAATGTCTTCTAAATTCTATAAAGTACTACCGATGTAGTAATATGGGACATAAGTCTTGTGATTGCACTAAAAAAGATCAGGGTGATGGTAAGACCAAATTTGATTTACATTTAGTGAATTGTTTAAAGTGCAATGAAATGGGTCATTATGCAAACGAGTGTTTGACAAAGAGCTCAAATGATGGGAAGTAGTTAGACTACAATAAAAAAGGAGTGGTGAAATCCTTTGCAACTACTTTAGCAGATGTTGGACCAGCAAATGAAGTGGTATTAGGTACTTTGTTTGTTTTCTCAGATTATGCTAATGTGTTGTTTGATTCAGGGTCTACACATTCTTTCATCTCTGAAAACTTTTCTAGTAAATTGGGAATTCCATCTCAAGAGTTGACTCCTGAACTTGTGGTAAAAACACCAGGGGGAAATGTTGAGGAAAAAATAATTTATAAAATTCTTCCTATCCTTATATGTGGAAAGAACCTACTTGCAAACCTTATTGTTTTACCTCTAGTAGAGTTTGATGTTATCCTGGGTATGGATTGGCTCTCTGTTTACCATGCTAAGATTGATTATAGAGCTAAAGAAGTTTCTTTTCAGAAAGACTTTCAATTTGTGTACAATAATTAACCCTTACTATTGATAACATATCAAGAGGTTGAGAAACTTGTAAAAGATGGAAATGAATGCTACCTTGCACATATTTTTGAAAACAAAGGAACCGTTCAGATTAATGATGTGCCAGTGGTAAATGAGTATCTTGATGTTTTTCCTAATGAGTTGCCTGGAATAATACCAGATCAGGAAGTTGAATTTACTGTTTACTTAGTTCCTGATGCTAAGCTAATTTCAAAACCCCCTTATCGAATGGTTCAAATTGAACTTTTAGAGTTGAAGGAGAAATTGCAAGATTTATTAGATAAAGTTTTCATTCGACCTAGCACATCACCATGGGGTGCTCCTGTCTTATTTGTTAAAAAGAAAGATAGTTCTATGAGACTTTTCATTGATTATAGATCCTTAAATAATATCACTGTTAAGAACAAATATCTTTTGCCTCATATCGATGATTTGTTTGATCAGCTCCAGGGAGCTCAGTATTTTTCAAAGATTGACCTGAGATCGGGGTACCATCAGTTGAAGGTAAAGGAAGCAGATATTCCGAAGACCGCATTTCGTACAAGATATGGCCATTATAAATTTTTATTAATGCCTTTTGGGCTAACTAATGCACCTGTTGTATTCATGGACCTTATGAATAGAATTTTCCATGAGTTCTTGGATAATTTTGCGGTTATTTTCATTAATGATATTTTGGTGTTTTCTAAAATTAAAGAGGAGCATGAAAGTCATTTAAGGGTTATTTTGTAAACCTTAAAAGAAAATAAATTCTATGGGAAATTCATCAAGTGTGAGTTTTGGTTGCAACAAATTTCTTTCCTTGGTCATATTGTTTTTAAATATGGAATAACTGTTGATCCTGCAAAAACAAATGTTGTTGACGAATGGCCAAGACCCACAAATTTAACTGAGGTTCGTAGTTTTCTTGGTTTTCCAGGATATTACCGAAGGTTTTTTAGAAATTTTTCCAGGTTATCTAGTCCAATGAATAAGCTAACTCGGAAGGGTGTTAAGTTTATCTAGACAAAAGAATGTGATGATTGTTTTCAGGAGTTGAAAAGAAGATTGGTGAATGCTCCAGTTTTGGAACTACCTTCCAGAAATGGTGAGTTTTTTATCTACAGTGATGCTTCATTGAAAGGAGTTGGTTTCGTTCTAATGCAGAATGATCAGGTAATTGCCTATGCTTCACGTCAGTTGAAAACTCATGAGGTAAATTACCCTACACATGATTTGGAATTAGCTACTTTTGTTTTTTCTTTAAAAATTTGGAGGCATCACTTTTATGGTGTAAAGTGTGAAATATATACTGATCACAAAAGTTGAAAGTATATATTCACTTAGAAATAATTTAACATAAGACAGAGGAGATGGATAGAATTAATCAAGGATTATGATTGTACAATTCATTACCATCTGAGAAAAGAAAATAAAGTGGCTGATGTTTTGAGTTGAAAAATTAATGCCTCATTAACTATAGCATCCCGTCTTTTTATAACATAACTTTCATTTCATTACACGGAACTGAGGATCTTTAAGGTTTAGTGTCTTGGAAACAAGGAACATAATACATGAAAAGAACAAAAAAACACTCTTCTTAAACACTTTAAAGGCTTCTACTTAAGTTTATCCTAGGTTCATTACTTCATCTCATAACCTGGGGACATACATCAAAAGAAAGGGTGAGTAGAAGGCCCAATAAGGGAAACAAGAGAAACATTTTACATGTGAACTTGAGATACTTCAATAAGGACAGGAAAAGAACTTTAAGGCATGAGAAAGAAATAATGAGATACATCATAATAAAAATAACATTTTTCATAACTTGAAGATGTGGCTGCAACATTTAATATTGACAATCATCTCGTTTCACCAAGGTCCTTCCCCAAGGTGTCGTTAAAAATTACCAAGGTTATTCACCATGGCGTCGTTAAAAATGGTCATCTCTAGAGATTAAGTCTTTACCCAATGCATTGGAGCGCTATCAGGGCGCACCCTTAAATTTGCCTTTATTATCATGTGAGCCACATATATCATCATCAATCATTTCATAAACAACCCATATAGCATAAAAGAAATGGGTTTCATTTCATAATCATAACGTTTTAAAAACTGCTTTAAAGACATGATCTTTATGTCACTTTAAACCCACGGAAAGGGAAAGAGGGTTTCATGTATGTAAATCCCAGAATTTAAAATAGAACATTTTGATATATATGTGAATACCCCTGTAGAAATAAGAGCTTTGAGTATTCACTTTATAACATAAAATAATTTTTAGAAAAGAGAGAGAGGCACTTTGAGACGAAAATTCTGCAGCATAACGGCTATGTTTTGGGGTTTTAGAAAACATTGAGAAGAGAGGGGACATGGGTCAAACATTCATAAATGACCCATAAAACAATATAGTGACAAAATATAAGGGATTTAAGAACATGGTAATGAAATTTGAAAATATACCATATGAAATGAAGAATATTAAAGGAAGACAAAAAATAAGATTTCTCTTGTGAGAATTCGGCAGCCTAACAGCGTCACTTAAACTTCAACAAAAAATGAATTGACAAGGTCAGATAGGGTCTCTCATCATATGAACATAAGAGTCCAGTATGATAGATATAGAGATCATACCCCAACATAATAGAAAGGAACTTGAAAGAATTGACATGAAAGTAGAACTTTGAAAAAGAGAAGGGTGAAAGAATCCCTCAAAAATTCGGCAGCCTAACGGCGCCACTTAAAACTTCAAAATGCTGAATTGAAGAGATAAAATGGGGTCTCTCATCATATGATCATAAAAGATCAGTATTATAAATTTAGAGATAATACCCCAACATGATAAAAAAGAAATTGAAATACTTTACATGAAAATAGATCTTGAAAAATGAGAAGGGAGAAAGAATCCGTTACAAAAATTTCGGCAGCCTAACGGCGCCACTTAAAACTTCATAAAACGATATAATGAGAGTGAGAGGGGATCTCTCATTATATGAACGTAAAAAGGGCAGTAAGAGGAGTATAAAAGAACATCCTACAACATAAGAACACGGAGCATAAAAGGAATGACATAAAAGGAATGACATAAAAGAAATCACTTGAAAAGAAAGAGAGGGGTCGGATCCGTTACCTTAAAATGTAACTCTTAAACCTCAAAGGTTGGGACCTTGAGGGCTTGGGGGAACCTTGGGAGGACTCCTTGGGAGGTAAAGAGACCAGAACTTCGTTGGAGAAGAGTGGGGAGCCGAATGGATGAGAGGAGGGCTTGGTATTTATAGGGAAAGTGAGGGGACAAGGCATTAATGGCCATGGGACACCTCACATGTGCTTTTCTCAAACCCATGTGCTCTCCCTTGATATTTCCCATTAAGTTAGGCCACATGGGGCCCCCAATACAATAATTCATCACCCTTGTCCGGCCAACCCTTAAAATATCTCATGACATCATCATGACACAGCTATGATGTCATTAAACATACCGAAACCCTAAAACTGCATTTTTACTATTCACTGAAAATTAAACTTTCTCAGAAAAATCCCAAAATTTCACACTAACAAAATATCAATGCTCTGATTTCAAAAATGAACTCCATTTTATAAAAATATTTTTCTAAATATTTTTAAATTTATTTTTAAATAAATACACTATTCACCGAAAATTCATTTTTTCAGAAAAAACCCCAAAAATTACCATAACATAATATCGGTGCTTTGAGTTCAAAAATGAAATCCATTTTATAAAAATAATTTTCTAAATATTTTTAATTTAATTTTTAATTAAAAAACAATATTCACCCGAAAAAACTAATACTTGAATAATAATTTATGAAACCGTTATTTAACCATTTTATTGAATCACATTACTTAATCAAGGTGCCTAGATTATTTTAAAACTTTCTTTAAGTGAGATTACTAATCCATTTGGTCATATTACTAATCCTAATCATAAAATCACTATTCATAATTTACTATTCATCAAAAATCAAGTTGATCTTATTAGACTCCAAATTTCGTACTGAACATAATTGTAGAAGACCATTTTTTGAAAATCATTACACATTTTTAATTATTTAAGGTTTACATAAACATTTTTAAAATATCCTTTTTCTAAAATTCATCAAAATATGCATACTATATTTATCCGGTCATTTGAAAATTCATAAACATCATTATAAGAAGAAATCCCAATTTTTATTTAAAACAAAGGATTACACAAGGAAGTTACGGTCTTCTTACATAGCCCCTTATCACACCAGCATAGGACCTAAGTGTAAGGTGTGCTAAGGTGAGAGAGTCTGAGGGAGGCTCGGCCAACATTGCCCGAGTAGTAATTTCTATCATTTTGAACTTCTCGCGAAGGCGATTCCGTTCTAGCTTCACATGATGAAGTTTGGCTTGGGTTTGGTCCAGAGGAAAGCCTAATGGTGCTACCTCCTTCCCAAGTTCTGTTAGATGGGCTTCGATCGGTCCAAGACTACTAGGTGAGGCCATCGAATCTTCTTTCTATAATAATCAACCAAGATTACTTATATTTAGAGACAATAATCAAAACATTTTGTTCACAGCGGTCATATTGACCGATGGTTCTATAACAGTCAAAACTCAATGGTCTCATTTTAATTATAATCATGTTTATCAAATAAAACATTTTTTTTGAGTATAAAAATAAAATAAAATAACACATGAAATTAGGAAACAAGATTTATTCAAAATTTCGGGTCGTTACAATCTTCCCCCCTTAAGAAATTGCGTCCTCACAATTTTTAAAATTGGGTTTTGAAATTTCATTGAAAGTCCCACATCGGAAAAAGATTCAGTAACACCATTACTTTAAAAGAAATAAAAGGAAGTACAAAGGCCACCCGAGTTTACTCATACTAGGATTCCATGTAGGAAACATGGACATGGAGGAGAAAACAAAGGGTCACGTTCTAAAGGAGAGTGATAGAAAACATGATTAGGAGGAAGTTAACCACTAGAAAATCCCAAAATTATGATGTGTGTAAGCGGTCTTTGATTACCTATTAGGAAACGTAAACCAACAACATTTTTGTTTTACGTTCCTTTTCATAACTTTGAGGAATTCATTTACAACATAGAACAAAAACATAAGGAAATATATCTACCTTCATGTAGAGTTTCATACTTTAATAAGTTCCTACCAAAACTAATCTTTTCTCCAAATGATGAGCATTCAAAACTACTTGGTCTCATCAAAACACAAGAATCATCTTCTATAGAATCACATAATCCACAAAAGATCAACTATTTATTTCTTCTATCTTTAAAAATTATCCCAAAAATAGAAAGGGTAAGGTAAAACAACTCTTCCAAAAGAATCCCATAGGAATGGAAACTACTTTTAAATCTTCAAAGTTCCATGGTACTACCCAAAGTTCATCATAGACCATTCCGTAAATAATGGTCCTTAAGATTCCTCAAAATAAACCAAATTAAGATTGAAACCCAAATACAAGAAAGATTTGATAACATAGTCTTCCAAAATAAACTTCATTGTTCATCTCCAAACAACATCAACCACTCCTAACATCTTATAACAAAAGTATCTAACCTAAACATATTTTACCCAAGATAGGTTAATCATTCCCGTAAGTAACCTAAATTACTATAAGTCCACCATAAATTCATCGATTCTTCAAAATATAAGTCAACCTTACTCCTCAATGAAAATACCGTAGTAATCTATTTTCCTCAATCATATAGGGTCCCCAAAATAGTGAATGTTTTTCCAAAATAATAATCATATTTTAATCCCCTAATCATCTTTGTCGTATTAATACGGAAATCGTAGAATTTCCTATCACATTGGTTGTTGGGACATGTTATTCCATTTCCCGCCATTAACTAAGAAAAGAAACTATAATTAGTGGCTTAAATACTTAGCTAATAATCATGAAAAGGAGCTTAAAGCATATAAGGATAACTTGTAGAAGAAAATTATACCCTAACTTGTGATCCCCTAGGTTCCAATCTAGGTTATCCATGATCATATATTCTTATGTGAATCTTTGTTCCTTTAACAATGGTTCATACTAAGCTTATGAATTTACCAAAGCATATCCCCCGGGAGTGTCATAACCAAGAGTGCAGCAAGGCCCATTGTCGTGTACCAGTTCCCGTTTGATTCTAGCTCAAAGCGGTGTTTTCGGGTTTTACCCCTATGTACATCTGTACCAGATCCACCTCTACCTGCTCGTATCCAGACAGAGATGTATTTGCTTGGAAACTCATTACTCAATACTCACCAAAATACCAGGAAGATTTCCTATATATAAACTTTTCTACAGGCTTCTTCCTAAAGATTTCATATCCTAATTTCCACAAATAACTAAACCATCCTTTGATACCAACTATAGCATCCCGTCTTTTTATAACATAACTTTCATTTCATTACACGGAACTGAGGATCTTTAAGGTTTAGTGTCTTGGAAACAAGGAACATAATACATGAAAAGAACAAAAAACACTCTTCTTAAACACTTGAAAGGCTTCTCCTTAAATTCATCCTAGGTTCATTACTGCGTCTCATAACCTGGGGACATACATCAAAAGAAAGGGTGAGCAGAAGGCCCAATAAGGGAAACAAGAGAAACATTTTACATGTGAACTTGAGATACTTCAATAAGGACATGAAAATAACTTTAAGGCATGAGAAAGAAATAATGAGATACATCATAATAAAAATAACATTTTTCATAACTTGAAGATGTGGCTGCAACATTTAATATTGACAATCGTTTCATTTCACCAAGGTCCATCCCCAAGGTGTCGTTAAAAATTACCAAGGTTATTCACCATGGCGTCGTTAAAAATGGTCATCTCTAGAGATTAAGTCTTTACCCAATGCATTGGAGCGCTATCAGGGCGCACCATTAAATTTTCCTTTATTATCATCTGAGCCACATATATCATCATCAATCATTTCATAAACAACCCATATAGCATAAAAGAAATGGGTTTCATTTCATAATCATAACGTTTTAAAAACTATTTTAAAGACATGATCTTTATGTCACTTTAAACCCACGGAAAGGGAAAGAGGGTTTCATGTATGTAAATCCCAGAACTTAAAATAGAACATTTTGATATATATGTGAATACCCCTTTAGAAATAATAGCTTTGAGTATTCACTTTATAACATAAAATAATTTTTAGAAAAGAGAGAGAGGCACTTTGAGACGAAAATTCTGCAGCAATACGGCTATGTTTCGGGGTTTTAGAAAACATTGAGAAGAGAGGGGACATGGGTCAAACATTCATAAATGACCCATAAAACAGTAGAGGGACAAAATATAAGGGATTTAAGAACATGGTAATGAAATTTTAAAATATACCATATGAAATGAATAATATTAAAGGAAGACAAAAAATAAGATTTCTCTTGTGAGAATTCGGCAGCCTAACGGCGTCACTTAAACTTCAACAAAAAATGAATTGACAAGGTCAAATAGGGTCTCTCATCATATGAACATAAGAGTCCAGTATTATAGATATAGAGATCATACTCCAACATAATATAAAGGAACTTGAAATACTTGACATGAAAGTAGAACTTTGAAAAAGAGAAGGGTGAAAGAATCCCTCAAAAATTCGGCAGCCTAACGGCGCCACTTAAAACTTCAAAATGCTGAATTGAAGAGATAAAATGGGGTCTCTCATCATATGATCATAAAATATCAGTATGATAAATTTAGAGATAATACCCCAACATGATAAAAAGTAACTTGAAATACTTTACATGAAAATAGATCTTGAAAAATGAGAAGGGAGAAAGAATCTGTTACAAAAATTTCGGCAGCCTAACGGCGCCACTTAAAACTTCATAAAACGAAATAATGAGAGTAAGAGGGGATCTCTCATTATATGAACATAAAAAGGGCAGTAAGAGGAGTATAAAATAACATCCTCCAACATAAGAACATGGAGCATAAAAGGAATGACATAAAAGAGATCACTTGAAAAGAAAGAGAGGGGTCGGATGCCTTACCTTAAAATGTAACTCTTAAACCTCAAAGGTTGGGACCTTGAGGGATTGGGGGAACCTTGGGAGGACTCCTTGGGAGGTAAAGAGACCAGAACTTCGTTGGGGAAGAGTTGGGAGTCGAATGGATGAGAGGAGGGCTTGGTATTTATAGGGAAAGTGAGGGGACAAGGCATTAATGGCCAAGGGACACCTCACATGTGCTTTTCTCAAACCCATGTGCTCTCCCTTGATATTTCCCATTAAGTTAGGCCACATGGGGCCCCCAATATAATAATTAATCACCCTTTGCCAGCCAACCCTTAAAATATCTCATGACATCATCATGACACAGCTATGATGTCATTAAACATAGCGAAACCCTAAAACTGCATTTTTACTGTTCACTGAAAATTCAACTTTCTCAGAAAAATCCCAAAATTTCACACTAACCAAATATCAATGATCTGATTTCAAAAATGAACTCCATTTTATAAAAATGATTTTCTAAATATTTTTAAATTTATTTTTAAATAAATACACTATTCACCGAAAATTCATTTTTTCAGAAAAAACCCCAAAAATTACCATAACATAATATCGGTGCTCTGAGTTCAAAAATGAAATCCATTTTATAAAAATAATTTTCTAAATATTTTTAATTTAATTTTTAATTAAAAAACACTATTCACCCGAAAAAACTAATACTTGAATAATAATTTATGAAACCTTTATTTAACCATTTTATTGAATCACATTACTTAATCAAGGTGCCTAGATTATTTTAAAACTTTCTTTAAGTGAGATTACTAATCCATTTGGTCATATTACTAATCCTAATCATAAAATCACTATTCATAATTTACTATTCATCAAAAATCAAGTTGATCTTATTAGACTCCAAATTTCGTACTGAACATAATTGTAGAAGACCATTTTTTGAAAATCATTACACATTTTTAATTATTTAATGTTTACATAAACATTTTTAAAATATCCTTTTCCTAAAATTCATCAAAATATGCATACTATATTTATCCAGTCATTTGAAAATTCATAAACATCATTATAAGAAGAAATGCCAATTTTTATTTAAAACAAAGGATTACACAAGGCAGTTACGGTTTTCTTACATAGCCCCTTATCTCACCAGCATAGTACCTAAGTGTATGGTGTGCTAAGGTGAGAGAGTCCGAGGGAGGCTCGGCCAACATTTTCCGAGTAGTAATTTCTATCAGTTTGAACTTCTCGTGAAGGTGATTCTGTTCTAGCTTCACATGATGAATTTCAGCTTGGGTTTGGTCCAGAGCAAAGCCTAATGGTGCTACCTCCTTCCCAAGTTCTGTTAGATGGGCTTCGATCGGTCCAAGACTATTAGGTGAGGCCATCGAATCTTCTTTCTATAATAATCAACCAAGATTACTTATATTTAGAGACTATAATCAAAACATTGTGTTCACAGCGGTCATATTGACCGATGGTTGTATAACAGTCAAAACCCAATGGTCTCATTTTAATTATAATCATTTTTATCAAATAAAACATTTTTGTTGAGTATAAAAATAAAATAAAATAACACATGAAATTAGGAAACAAGATTTATTCAAAATTTTGGGCTGTTACATTAATCATGTTACGTTTGGAACGTGATCCTTTGGTTAATGATTTGATGAAATTTGGCATAGAAGTTGTTGGTGCAGGATGTTCTTCTATTTTGTTTCAGGTATCAATGAAATCTTCTCTATCAGACAGAATTAAGCAAGCACAGAAGTAAGACAGTGAGTTGCAAAAAAAGTTAGAGATGGTTCAGAAGGGTAAGTTTCCTGAATTCAACATTGATAATGATTGTGTTTTGAGATTTGGGAAGAGATTTTGAGTGCCTTGTGATTCACAGTTGAAGAGAGAGTTGTTATGTGAAGCTCAAAGTTCTCCATTTTCAGTTCATCCAGGTAGTACTAAGATGTATAGAGATCTTTGAGAGTACTACTGGTGGGATGGAATGAAAAAAGATATTATTGATTTTACTATGAAGTGTTTGACTTTTCAACAGGTTAAAGTAGAGTGGAAATTACCGAAAGGGATGCTTCAACCTTTACCAGTACCAGAGTGGAAATGGTAGAATATATCAATGGACTTCTTTGTTGGATTACCAAAGACACCTAGAGGTAATAATGCAATCTGGGTTATTGTTGATCACTTGACTAAATCTGCTCATTTACTTTCTATATGAGATACTTTTTCCCAAGATCAACTTTCTTGTTTGTATATTAAAGAGATAGTCAGGTTACATGGAGTTCCCCTCTCCATTGTATCTGATCGTGATCTTAGGTTTACTTCTAACTTTTGGAAAGGCCTTCAGAAGTCATTGGGTACTGAATTAAATTTTAGTACATCTTTTCATCCTCAATCAGATGGGCAGTCAAAATGAACAATTCAGACTTTGGAGGATATGATACGTACTTGTTTGATGGATTATCAGGGAATTTGGGACCAACATCTTTCTTTGGTTGAGTTTTCTTATAATAACAGTTTTCATTCTAGTATACAGATGGCATCATTTGAGGCATTATATGGGAAGCGGTGTCGAACTCCAGCTTTTTGGGATGAAGTGGGTGAAAGTAAGTTGATGGGACTAGAATTGGTAGAAGAGTTGGCAGAAAAATTTCAGCTGATACAGAGACACATGAGAACAACTCAGAGCAAGCAGAAAAGTTATACGGACAATAAGAGGAAGGATCTCTCTTTTGAGGTAGGTGATCATGTCTTCCTCAAAGTATCACCATGGAAAATTGTGATGTGATTTGGTAAGAAAGTAAAGTTGAGTCCAAGGTTCATTAAACCATATGAAATTCTGGAGAGAGTTGGATCAGTTGCATACCGAGTGGCTTTACCTCCGAGTTTATCTCAGGTACACAATGTTTTTCATGTTTCAATGTTAAGAAGTACATGCCAGATCCATCTCATGTTTTGAGTCCAAAGGTAGTTCAGTTGGAAGAGAATCTATCTTATGAGGAACAACCTTTCCAGATTATTGACCATAGGGAGCAAGTGTTACAGAATAAGGTGATTCATCAAGTAAAGGTTTTGTGTAAAAACCACATGATTGAAGAGGCAACATGGGAATCTGAAAATGCAATGAGGGATAAATACCCCCACTTATTCGATAAGTAAATAAATTGCGGGGACGCAATTTTCTAAAGGGGGGAAGGATGTAACATCACAAGTAAGTAAATAATTATGTATTTTCATATCTAAGTCTATTTATGAATTATATGGTGTTTTAAGAGGCTTAAAATGAGAATAAATCCAATCTTAAGCATAGAATTCTCTAATATTTTTTTAAAAGATTGTTTTACCGCCTTTTGATGGAAAACCATTTTTAAATCTATATTTTGACAATTTTATAAGCTCTATTTTTAAAAATAAACTTATTATTTAGTATTGGGACATTTAAATTTACTTTGGATAAATTTTTGGTATTTTTCTGACAATGTTCATTTTTTAATGAATAGTGAAAAATATTGCTTTTTACTTCAAAACTGTTTTTTCATCTAATTTAATTATATAGATAGATTGTACTTTTAATTGGTTTTAAAGTTTAATTAGAATATATATTTACCATTTAATCCAATTGTGGTAATTATAATTTATTTCTTATTGGAATTGGGTATAAACAAGTGTCAAACTTTTCATATATATTGTTTCAAAAAAACCCGCTATTTGTTTTGACAATGGGAATTATTTTTAAATTAATTATTGCAATTTTTGTGTTTGGAATTTGGTAAAATGGATTCCATATTTGGAATCATAAGGTTCAAATTATGTAATTAAGACTCTTTTTTTTTTGGACATTATGAATAGTAACAACGGTAATTATCTTTAATTATCGTGATTAATTAGTAATCAGGTAGTTAAGGGTAATAAAATAATATCATAATAATAACAAATGAACCCAACATGTGTCCTAAGGCTACTGGTTGTGTCATGGCCGACCATGGGTTGCCTTGTGCCAAACTTTGGGACCCCATGGAATCACTTTTGTGTGATAATGAGTTTTTATCTTTTTATTTTTAAAGAAAGTTAAATATAACAAAGTATATAACACCTAAGTTAAAAAAAATTAATTTTGTCTACACAAATGATATATTTAGCTATAAATAGTCATTTTAAAGCTAAAAATATTTCCTACATCATAGTATTTTTTTTATAATTTTTAGACATTAAATATATTAAATTTTTTATGACACCATGATGATGCAACGATTACCTCATTAATGAATGATTTAAATAAAATAAAAATATAATATAAAATCTAAGACTTACACTTGTCAAAAACCTATTGGATGAGTATATTTCAAACCCTTATCACCTCACCTCAAAATATATCAATGTGGGATCTTTAAAATCTGAAACTCATTTTAATATAAAGTAACATTTCTTGACTTTCCCAGAGTGCCCCTCCTCCCTCTTATAAAAGGCACCCACCTCTACCTCCTTACCCACACCTCTCAAGCCATTGGCTCAGCCAAGATCTGCTCATTTTATCTCTCTACATCCCTCTCTTCATCCTATAATCCTTACCTTAGGCATAAATCTCTTCAAGAAACCCTTTTGGTTCAAACTAAGAGGAGTTACCCGATTTAATGGTAATGTCTTCACTTGTGTTATTTTGTTTTATTTTGCTTCTCCAACCCCCTAAACTATTTTTATTCATTTATTTTGTAACAACTCCAGTATCTTCAATATACTAGGATGTTTTTATGAGATGTATTCAAGCTACACTTACACACACCTTCGTCTAATGGTTAAATAACATACTGTTTCTGTGGATGGCGAATTTCTGCCTCACGAAACGATGATTGTTCAATCTTCTTTTAACACCTTTCATGGTGGCCATTAAGATGCCACTCTATTTATATATGATATATATTATGTTTATTTTTTCCTTATGCTTATGTATTTTTCATTTATGGCATACCTTTATGGTTTCCATTATGAGTAAATGTGATATCTTCATTTTAGGAAGTGCGGACTATCGCCCCCTCAAAGTGATTTGATTCGTTAATGCCATATGTGGGAAGTATAAATGATGGAGTTAATTATATTATATATTATAGTATACTGGAATTATAATATACCTTTATATCATTATTAATTCATTCCATTAAATATGAAATAGAAATGAAAGTAGCGTTCATGCGTACGTACGGCTTACCGTCTCCATGAACAGTGCATTTCATTTCTTACCTCTAAATGTTATGTAATATATAAATGCATGTATATAGTGGATATATATGATATATATTATACATAAATCATGAATATAATTCTGGATATAATGGATATTTTACCACATGAACAACTTGTAATTATAAGGAGTTTATTTTTGACTCAAGTACCAATGATCGACAAAACGACCGTTATTAACTTAAATAATTACATAGTGTTCATAACATGGTAATAAGTGATATAAAAGGAATAATTAACTTGAAAAAGGTTCTTAAGCAAGTATAAATTAACTCAAGTTTATTATTCATGAGATTAAAGAATGATCGAGTCAAGTCGGACACGAGGTATGGGACTTCGTCTTAATCTCTTTTCATTGAGGCATATTTTGTTTTATACACAACCATATTTTATGCGGTGTATAAACCCCTTTGACTTTTACGTTTATTCAAAAGAAATATTTTTAATATGAATCATTTTACTAAACGACAAAAGGGAATGTTTTTGTCGTACGTATGCGGCGACAACGACTTCTCTGCCATCGTGACCATTATTTGAGTTTTGGCTTCCTCTACAAGCCATAACTTTTTTTTAATGAAAAATAAATACCATGTTTTACTTTTCTTTTATTTTGGTATTTAAAATGGTTTGGATAATGATTTTATTATAGCAATGTGTTTTTGATATCTTGTGATTGAAATGTGGAAATGTTATGTTTCCTTTATGAATGTTTTATGTGATACGATTATGTTATGGTTCTTAGGCATTGTTTATGAAGATGGGTGGTTCCATGATAAACTAAGGGTGGGTGATCCTGTGATATCTCTCTAATGCATTGGGTAATGTGAAGGGGTTAAACTCTAAGGTTTCTCTGAAGAGATTTAGGGAATATGCTGTGATGGGTATTCCAAACGTAACCATGAGGGTTACTCCCTACATAAGAATGTTATGAATGCCTCAAGTTAACTTTATGTCTTATGATTTCTATGATTTATTCATGATTTGATGAGGTATGTTAAAGTTCTTATGTTTTATGAGTAAAGTATTATTTCATTAATTCTTATGTATACATGGACTAATGTTTTCATTTTGTACTTTTATATCCCTTACTGAGCTTTTTATGCTCATCCCAAGTTTTTGAAATGTTTTTCACAGGTCAAGGGAAAGGTACATGATGTGATGATAGTTTCAAGGAAGTTTCATGAAATAATCCATGTTTTGTTTTAAATAAGTTTCCTTTGATGGGAAAAGTGAATATTGTCTTTAATGTAACCACCTTGTTTAAATGTGGAATGTAATGCATGATTTATGATCTAATTCTCTAAAACTCTAAACCTGAAAAGATCCTCAATGTGTAATCTTTTAATAACTCAAGATTAAGTAATTTTTAAGGCTAGGGTCTTATAATATCAATTATGTTCTTACTTTCCATTCACATAAAAATGATAACGTCGTTCATGCGTACGTGTGAACTATGACCTCCATGAAGTGATGTGAATCGTTTTTATTCACCACATCACTTGTATGATATATATATAAGTATATTTAAATGATTATTATTATTTTAATAATATTATTATCATTATGGAAATATAAATTTATAATTATCTTATTTTCATAATGATCAATGAAAAATGGAAACATTACTCATGCGTACGTACGACCTATCGTCTCCATGATTATAATGTTGTTCATTTTTCATTACCATAATTAATGGTTTGATTTAAAAGTATAATTCATGTATATAATTGATCCTTATTTCATTAATATTATTCTGGAGATGATGGACTTATGACCATATGGACTATTGACATCGTACCAAGTTCATTTTCAACTCAAGTACCGAATATCGACAAAACTTATGATATAAACTTAAATAATTATGTAATTGTAATAACATAATAATAAGTGATATAAAAGGAATAATGAAAAATAAAAAGTTTCTCAAGAAATTATAAATTAACCTAAGTTTATTTTTTATGAAGATAAATAATGTATGTGATAATTCAAACTTGAGGTAAGGGACTTCATCTCAATCTCCTTTCATTGAGGCATATTTTGATATTATACAGCACCTTATTTTATACAGTGTATTATCAACCCCTTTTACTTTTAATTTATTCAAAGGTTTTAAAAAGTAATATTTTTATATTATGTGTTTTAATTTCTTTACAAAATGACAAAAGTAATGTTCTTTTTAATGTATACAGTGATAATAACTTCTTCACTGCCGTAACTGTTATTTGATACTTGGCTTCCTCTATAAGCCTTAATGTTTTTAAAAGGAAAATAAATTCCTTATTCCTTTTTTTGGGTATATTGGTATTGAAAATGGGTTCTTAAATTAAAATGGTATTTTTATAGGGAAATGTTTTTTAAATGGGATTATAATAAGTTTTCAAAAAAAATTGTGATGAACATGTTTTATTTATAAAATGGTACTTGAGCATTATATAAAACAGGTGAGCACGATATATCTTATACGAAGGTTTGAGACCCATTATAGTCCATGGGTAAGCCTGACATAGCATATAAAAAGGTTTGATCCCCATTATAGCTTATGATTGAGATTGTTATAGCATATATGAAGGGATTATCCCCTTTATAGCTCATGAGTGAGCCTAATATAGCTTATATGAAGGGTGATCCCCATTATAGATATCCAATTCATTCAGTAATAATAATATTGGAAGTTAGTCATATGGTTATTCCAATTGAAAGGGTTTTGTGTATATGATTCTCTAGGTCACCTAAAGGAGTTTTAATTTCTTACTATTGCTTTTAGTGTTTTCTTTGAGAAAAAATTATGAGTGTTATTCATGTGAAAAAGTTTTGTTTCATTCGCTCAAAGAACATTAAATGGTTTGCCATGTTTTAAATAGAATAATGGTTTTATTTCTTTTTATGTCCCTTGTTTATAATTTAATGATCATACCAAGTTTTTAAATGTTTTCATAGGATTTAAAGGAGAATATAGTCAAGGATGGAATCAAGAAAAAGTTGTGATGATTAAACATGAAAAGAAACCATGTTTCTTTTTAAAAAATTTTGTGTTATGGAAGAAATAGATACTATTGGAAGTTTCCACTTTGTATTTATATGGTTTTGTTATATAATAGTTATGGACTAATTTTTTAAGTCTCTAAACCTGAAAATATCCTCAACGTGAATTCCTTACCTAACTCAATATTATGAAATGTTTAAGGTTGGGGCCTTATAGTTGGAATCATAGGTTGGTTTAGATAACTTTAGAGGTTAGGATGGTGTTAATTACTTTCCTTTAGAGGATTTTACTTTATGGTTAAGTTTAAATGATGTATCATTTTAAGATTACCTCATTGATTTATATAAACTATGTCTGTTCAGAATGGTTTTGCCACAGAGGAAATAGGAAAGTTGTAATGGGAAGGCGTCGAGAGGAAAACAACCCTTCAAATCAACATCATGAGTTGGTCATAATTAGAACTAAAAAAAATTTGTAGTGATGGTGGATTTGACTAAGGCTATAAATAGTGGTGGTATCCATGCATGAGATCATCCAGATCAACTGTAGAAGAATATTTCAATAGTGAAACATTTTATGAGGAAACATCCCCCATCATTTGATGGATCATCTAACCCAGTGGTATCTAAAGGATGGATCAATACCCTGGAGAAGATATTTTAAGTCATGGGATGTTCAGAATGTAAAAAGGTAACTCTTTCCATCTATCATTTTGAAGGTGAAGTTGATCGATGGTGGTCATTGGTTAAGAATACGAGAGAGAAAAATGGTCTTGATGCCATGAAATGGGAAATATTTTAAGGATATTTTCCTTGAGAAATATTTCCCTAAGGTTGTTCAAATTAGGATGGAGAAACAATTCTTGGAATTAAATCAAAAGGATGACAATTCAGTTACCGTGTATGAAATGAACTTCACAATATTAGCTAGATATATTCTGGATTTTATTCAAGACATTGATAGTAAAATTAATATATTTTACTTAGGATTGAAATCAGGGCTATGAAGAGAAATAGCCTCCTTAGAATTTAAAAGTTATGCGAAAGTGGTTTGTTGTGATGTGAAAATTGAAATGGAGTTTACTGACACTTACACACCATGAGATGATAAGATTAAGAAACGGTCAAGGTGGTAGTAAATGGAGAATAAAATAACTAATAATTATGGGGGTGAGCTTAAAACATGTCCCAAGTGTGGTAAAATAAATTTTGGGGAATGTATGTTAGGATTCGGAAAGTGTTATTAGTGTGGTCAGTTTGGTCACAAGGTTCGTGACTGCAATAAAAAGGGTACTGAGTAGTCAAACAATGAGATAACAGATAGCTAGTCTATAGTAAGATGCTTTAGCTGCAATGAGTTGGGACATTATGAAAATAAGTGTCTGAAGTTAATTACTCAGGGAGTAAATAATTATGATCATAAACAAAAAGGTTTGGGAAAATCTTTTGTTGCTACTACAGTTGATGTTGAGACATCTGGTGAAGTAATAGAATCTCCTGAGATCCCATAATTTTTCATAGGATAACCATAAGTTCAAGGTTTTAGACACACCTTTTGAGGTTTTATGTGATGTGATAATAAGTTATTAAGGACCTTTCTAGGATATGTTTTTTGGGGTTATGTTTATGTAAGGATTTTGTTTAATGTGAAAGTATGCCTTTACTTTTGAACCTCAGTTTTAAGATATTGATATCCTTTATGGTTTGTGTGATCTTTGATACTTAAGGTTATTCTTAGGGATGTACCTAATAATTATGAGAATATTATGAGGATGAAATTGTGTTTATAAAATATAAATTCATCATGTAAGTATGTTTCCTTATGTTCTTTGTCTAGGAAGTAAATGAATTCCTCAACTCAATGAAAATTATCTTAAAACAAAAACATTATCTGTTTACTTTTCTCAATGGTATTTTGACCCATCACATATTTATGGTTTTGTGATGGATAACTTTCCAATTATTAAGTTCTCTATCACTCTATTAATCTTTGAGAGTTAGTTTTATCATTCATGTCCATGTTCTCCTACATAGAAACTTAGTATGAGTTATCTCAAGTAACCTTTGTACTTCACTTTATTTCTTTTAAAGTGACATTTTTTTATTGACTCTTTTCTGATGTGGGATTTCAATAAAGAAATTTTGAAAAGTTAAAACTTAGTCACCAAGCCCAAATTTAAAATTGTGAGGTCATAATTTTCAAAAGGGGGGAAGGATGTAACTTCCCAGGTAATTATAGAATAAGACTCTTTCATATCTATTAATATTTATGAATTAGATAGTGGTTTTATCTTAATAGAGATGCTATGTAGGATAGCGTACTCAACACACAAAAACGGGTTTCTCTAAAATCTTACATTGCACATAAGATTGAGTTATACTAAAAAATAATATATTATTTGTAAAGACCTAGAATTTCCATGTAATTTTTTTTTAAATATATGGGAATTTTATGAGTTTGTGAAAATTGACGGCGTGTGATTCCGAGGCCCGGACTGTCTGAAATTAATTTCTGAACTTTTGTTCGGGTACGTTCAATAAACATACGAGTGGGTTTTTCTAACTTTTGAACCAGTGCTCGGAATTTAAATCTGAGGGTACTGTTGAACTCACAGCGTCGTTTTTTTCTTAAGGAGACCTTCACCTTGACTGTAGTAGGTCGAGGGTGGAAGTTAGTTTTTCACTTATTCGTGAAAGAATAAAATGAGATAAAATGGTGTAACATTTAATTTTTATTTTTCTTTTGAAACTTCCATGTGGATGTCTCATAGGTGGGGACCACCTAAACTAAACCACCCATGAGAGGTTATGGTGGTGGGGACCACCTGAACTAACCTCCCAAGAGAGGTTATGGTGTCGGGGACCACCCGAGGGTAAAACCCCTTGAAGTCCCTCTTAAGTGTGGGTAAGCCTCTTAAACTTCCCCCACTTCAATGGTTTCACCCCCTTTAATTTATTATGCCAACCACTATGTAATTAATTAATCCAATTTGAAATTGTTCCAATAATTAAAACTGGGGAAATACAAAAATTGGCTATTTTGATTTTGGGGGAAAGTATTGGAAAAGGGGAGAGCTCTTAGAGGATTTCTTTCTCTAATGAAGAACTTATTCCAGGAAGAACTTATTCCACTAAGAACACTCCTCCAATGAAGAACGTTGACACATGACTTCGAATTCTTCCTTGGGACATCCTCCAACGTGAGACGTCTTCAATCGACAATCGTCTTTCCCTCCTCATCAATGAAAAAAACGAACGAGGTAGGGTGGTTGTCTGAAATTATTCCCTTTTTTGTTCTTGACGAATCTTCATAATTCAAAGAGAGATTATAGCCACTTTCTACCACTCTAATGCGGAGAGTGCGGTCCAAACAAACATGGATCATCCCCTCTGCAATTCTTTTGATGATTTGTGGTGTTCTTCGCAATGAAGGAGGTCGGCCACCAACCACGAAGGGGCATGAGAACGATGGCTGGAACCACCGCCAGTCGTGGTGCAAGCGATGGTGCAATGGCGCTGCTCTATGGCCTCCACCACTCCACGTCCTCTGCTGCTCGCGGCCTCCGCCGTTTGTGGCCACCACCACCCGTGGTCTTGTCGCGCTGCCCCGCGGCCTCACCTTGCTGCCCCACAGCTGTCTACATGGCCATGTGGCTGTCCGCGCCGCCCCATGGTGCTCCGCTGCCACATGGCCTCGCCTCACCACCCCGCAGCTATCCGCGCTACCTTGCGGCTGTCAGCGCCGCCCCTCGGCTATCTGTGCCACCCCGAGGCTGTTTGCACCGCCCCGCGACCAACACCACCCTGCGGCCTCTCCGCTCCACGGCTGTAGGCACCTCCCCACGACCTCGCATCCCCATGACATCACGCTTCCCACGCGGCCCCCATAGCCGTCGTGCAGCCCTCGCGGACCCTGTAGCCTTGCACTGCCCTCACGGCCCTCGCAGTATCGCGTCGCCCTCCGCGGCCCATCGCAACCCTCACGCCCTGTTGGACCGCCCAGTGGGTCGGGCCGCCCAACGCAAGTCAGGCCAAAACTAGTGGGTCGGGCCGCCCAGTGGGATGGGATGTACCCAACAGACTAGTCCGCCCAACGGGCTGGGCCAGACCTAGTGGGTCAGACCGGACCTGGACCCACTATGACCCATTTATGTTCTTTTGGCCATAACTTCAACATCGAGCGTCCGTTTGACGAACCATCAGTGGAGATAGAAACCTTAGAGAGAGATGGTTCCTTTGAGTATACCCCAATGGAGATTTGGATTAAGATGGGGTATGGTTGGGTTGGATTGAGCACGAATCCAACCAGACCCTCGGGACTAAAAGGCTAATAACTCACAGACCGAGCGTCTGATTGATGCACCGTCTCTTGCGTTGAGACCCCTACAACGTGGTAGTCCTTTGGGATAATTATTTTTTAGTATTCGTGGTAGTTTGAGTATCAACCAATGGCTTGTGGAGCGGACCCTTCCGGAGACAAGTGAGCATAGTGTGGGAACCCAGTAGCTGGCTGAGACATGAAAAATGAATAGCGATCCAGTGTGGGTCTGCATCGATCGATCCTGTGTGGGTCGGCACTGAGAGATCCTATGTGGTTTAATACCTAGCGATCCTATGTGGGTCAGCACTGAGTGATCCTATGTGGTTCAGTACCGAGCGATCCTGTGTGGGTCAGCACCGAGTGATCCTGTGTGGGTGTGCCTCTTAACGGAGTAAAATGATTCAGTAGTTATCTAATCATCTTTACTATCATACCTAAGATATACCTGGCGTGAGATGAGTCTATACTTGTGTGGTACTTTCCTTCATGGAAATACCTTGGTGGTATTATTCTGTGTGGCGTACCTATGTGGTACTTTCTTTCGTGGTATTTCTTCCTTTGTGGAACAGTTGAGCTTGGGGCTTTGGAGTTGGAATCTGTGTTTTCCTCATGATTGAGATGGGTTTACTTGATAACTTTGGTATATGTATGGGCATATACCTAAGTATGGTTATCAGTTGTTTCCTTTGTTGTGTGTTTTATCCTTGGTGGATATTGTGAGACCTTGAGGGTCTCGGGGTCCCTACTGAGTATCGTTATACTCACCCCTATACGGGTTATGCCCGCACTTCATTGTGTTTGGTACAGACAACGGATAGCACTGATTATGGACGAGGGTACCAGGACTGGAGGTAGCTCAGAGGTAGACTTTAGATGAGGTAAACCGTAGAGACGGTCGTTCGTGAGCTGTACCTACCCTTCAGGTAGGATTCATGGTGGACGATCCAGGAGCAGTTTTAGTTTACTTGTACTTTCAGTTTCCTTGTACTTTACTATTAGGATTGTATTCTGGCCTCTTTTTAATTTCATCACTCTTTTTACTATGTAGTTGACTTGTGTTCGTATCTTGTTTTGTTCTTAGTTTCGTTTGTTTATAGGTTATAAAGGTAATGTCTTCCCGGTTATAGGGAATATGTCTTTCGATGCTAGTCGTCAGCCCTTTTCCTATGGAAGGCGGGCTTGGGGTAGTCACGTCACGGGATCCGGGGGATGGGTCGTAACAAATTGGTATCATAGGAGTCAGTTCTACTGTAGAACATAGGACTCTGATCTTTTAAACAGTAATAGTGTTAAGTGTAGTGACTGTGGTTATCAGTTTAGGGAATTTGGTGTTAGTGTGGTGGCTGATGTATCCATACACCAGGACCCTGACTTATGATTTCTGACTTAGTACATAAAAACATTGATTGCGTGTGTGTTTTGAAGAGTCTTCTTTGTGAACTCTTTCAGTCAGCTCACCAGGTATAACTTATTGACCATGGCGCACCTGTTTCTTTTCAGGATGCCTCCACGCAGATTGCTAGCTAGGGTTCTGAGAGTTGTATGCACTGATAGCCCACCAAGTGACGAGGCCTCGGTGTAGGGCCCTCTTCCAGTAGAGGCACTAGTGATACCATTACCCATTGGGCCACTGATTCCACCAGCCCCAACAGTAGAGAGTGAACACCGCTTGAGCATGTTGCATGAGTTCCAATGCCAGAGTCCACCCAGATTCAGGTGAGAGACATACCCACAAGCAGTTTAGGATTAGTTGGAGGCTATAGTGAGAGTCTTCCGACTAGTAGAGACACCAGTTGATCTCATGGGGATCCTTGCTGCCAGTCTCCTGCATGTAGCAGCAGGAAGATGGTGGAGCTTAATTCTCCAAGTTCATGATGAGGTGACACTTTTCTGGGCAGACTTCGAGAGCCTGTTTCAGGCAGAGTTTGTTCCAGCGACTCTTCGCGCTATACATATACAAAAGCTTCTTCATCTGTAGTAGGGATGCATGATTGTGGCTCTGTACTCAGTGAGGTTCACTAACCTCTCATGCTACTCCACTGATATGGTGAGGGACCCATTATACAGGGCCTGAACCTCAAGTAGGGACTCAAGAGAGAGATCAAGGCTTCAATGATCTCACTCAGCATCCTGACGCAGGCGGGGGTGTTAGAGCAAGCCCTTTTAGTGGAGAGTTTCCTTGCTGAGAAGTCTCCAGCAGAAAGACCCACCACCAGTCATCATGTAGCAGAGTCTTCTACAATTGGCAGCAGACAAATGCTGCAGAGGTCCAAAAGGATCATACCTTCAGGTGGACAACCGCAAGATTCAAGGCCAGTTTTTTAGGGCACCTGAGGCAGAGCCAGTCATGCCAGGAGAGGGTAGTGTTACGCATGCGGCGTGTAGGGTCACATGGCTTGTGACTGTCCAACCCGCCGTATGGATGATCAGAAGACGGTTGAAGGACCGCCCAGGCATAGATAGAGGTTTGGCTGAGGAGGTCTGCCTAGAGCAGGTGGACATGGCAGAGGAGCTGGTCATGCAGCTGGCGGTGGGCGATGATTCGAAATGTTACCACCACCACCACCAGGTGGTCCACCCCGACCACAAGGAGTAGGAGGATAGGGGTGAGCTCAACTTCAGGCAGTTGAGGCCTATGACCATGGCGCTCTGGAGATGATATGGGGTATAATCTGTGTCTACTCCACCTTAGATGTAGTACTTATAGACATAGGTTCCAGTCATTATTTTATTACCACAGCCCTCGTTCGAATCTCAGAGATTCCGACAGAGTTGTTGGCTTGATCCTTATGGCTAGAGACTCCTACGAGAGTGGATTCTATGATTACACACTGGTGTCGGTAGTGTGAACTTACTTTAAGAGGTGAGAGCTTTGGTTGGGATCTCCTAGTAGCAGTGTTGAGGCCTTACAACGTCATCTTGGGTATGGACTGGTTATCTACATTCCATGATCAGATAGACTGTTTTAGGCACAAATTTTAGTGTGTTCACACAGATGGGACCAGGTTTACATTCACCGGAAAAAAGGGATCCTTTTCATCCCAGGATGGACTTACCTGAAGGAGAATGCAGCCGATCACTCATCAGTTGGCTAGCCTTACCCTCGGAGCAGTTGATGTGGAGAGTCTGATTTATCCTGTAATGGTGGACCAGTATGCAGATGTCTTCCCTGATGATGTTTTGGGTCTACCTCCTCACAGATAGGTGGACTTTTACATTGACTTCTACCCCAGGACAGCACCGATATCCACACCAGCGTATCAGATATCCCCTACGGAGCTTCTTGATCTGCAGGTATAGCTGGAGGACTTATAGGGGAAAGGGTTCATCTGGCCTAGTGTTTACCCTTAGGTAGCCCTGATTTTGTTTGCTAAGAAGGCGGATGGGATCTTGAGGCTTTGTGTTGACTATCGGCTCCTGAACTAGGTGACCATGAAGAACAAGTACCCACTCCCGAGGATTGACGAACACTTTGATCAGCTGAAGGGAACACGGTGGTTCTCAAAGATAAACCTCATATAATGCTATCACCAGCTCATAGTACGAGATGAGGATGTACAGAAGATGGATTTCAGATGTCGGTATGGCCACTACGAGTTCTTGGTTATTCCTTTCGGCATGACCAACGCTCTGGCGGTGTTCACAGGACTCATGAATAGAATCTTCCAGCCATACCTTGTTCACTTTGTAGTAGTCTTCATCGACAACATTCTGATCTACTCATCTACTGATGAGGAGCATGCCTATCATTTACAGGGAGTACTGGACACACTCCGAGAGCACCAGCTTTATGGTAAGCTCTCAAAGTGCCAGTTTTGGATCCGAGAGGTTCACTTTCTAGGACATGTCATATCGAAGGCTAGATTTTTAGTAGATCCAGTGAATATTGAGGTGGTACTTACTTGGGACCCACCTAGGAGTGTGATGGAGGTACGAAGTTTCCTGGGTTTGTTTGGCTACTACCGGATATTTGTTCCAAATTTCTCCAGAGTTGCAGCACCTCTATTAGCGTTGACGAAGAAGGGGCAACCCTTTGTGTGGTTGGAGAGATTCCAGTGGAGTTTTCAGGATCTGAGGTAGAGGCTGACTAGTGCCCCCATCTTGAGGCTACCAGAGGAGGGTGTAGGGTACGTATTCTACTACAAAACATCAAGGACTGGATTCGGATGTGTCCTAATGCAGGAGTGAGAATTTATCACATATGGTTCTAGAAATCTAAGACAACATGAGCAGAACTATGATACCCATGACTTGGAGTTAAAAGAAATGGTCTTCATCTTGAAGATGTGGCGACATTACTTGATGGGTGAGAATTTTACAGTTTACTCAGATCACAAGAGTCTCAGGTATATCTTCTCTCAGAAGAACCTGAACCTGAGACAGCAATGTTGGGTTGAGTTCCTCCAAGACTATGACTTCGAGATATTCTATACTCCTAAGAAGTGGAATGTTGTAGCAGATGCACTCAGTAGAAGGTTAGGTATATAGCTTCTAGGAGAGGCGACGGAGCAGTTGGCCGCTTTGTAGATATCTTTTGTGGATAGAGATAGAGCATCTTTTCTTAAGTCTCTTACAGTCACTCTCCCACTTCTTCAGTGAGTCAGGGAGGTGCAGCATGGGGACGCTGACTGCGAGATGCGACATGCTCAGATATCCACAGGATAGGCACCTGATGGATTTTCTGAATGTGGAGATCATGTCATCCTTTTCAACGGATGTACCATGGTACTAGTGTCACTTTAGGAGGAATTTTTGAGGGAGTTCCACACATCCCCTCTAGTGGTACATCCAGGAGTGGTGAAGATGTACCAGGATCTCCGAAGATAGCTCTGGTGGCCGGGAATAAAGAAAGAATTTTCAGAGTTTGTCTCTCGATGCCTCACTTGTCATCAAGTGAAGGCAGAGCATCAGGTACCAGTAGGCTTGGTTCGGCCTTTGGAGGTCCCAGAGTGGAGGTGCGATGGGATATCTATGGAATTTGTGATAGTAATTCCACGTACATCTAGGGGACATGACTCAATTTGGGTGATTTTCAACCAACTTACCAAGTTGGCCCACTTCCTACTGATCAGAGAGTAGGGTTCAGTAGAGAGCTTGGGATGCCTCTATGTGCAGGAGACTGTGCAACTACATGGAGTGCCCTCGATGATTGTCTCTGATCATGATGCACATTTTACTTCCCAGCTATGGAAGGGGTTGCAGGAGGCTTTTAGGACGCAGCTTCATTTAAGCACTGCCTTCCATCCTCAAACGGATGGACAGACTGAGTGGACCATTCAGACCCTTGAGGACATGAAGCATGCTTGTGTCCTCGACTTCGATCACAGCTAGGAGGATCACTTGACTTTAGTGGAGCTTACATACAACAACAGTTATCACTCCACCATTGGGATGGAACCTTTTGAGGCGTTGTACGGGTGACCTTGCAGATCACTTTTGTGCTATACTGACCCAGGGGAGTCAGCACTAGTGGGACCAGATATGGTACGGGCTACCATAGAGAAGGTTCAGATCATCCAGGAGAAGATGAAGACTACACAGAGCAGGCAGAAGTCTTATGCCGATAGGAGACAGAGACCTCTGGAGTTAGAGGATGGTAACCACAGCTTTCTATGTGTCTCACCTCGATGAGGTTTGTAGAGATTTGGCTGAGGCGTCAAGTTATCTCTGAGATTCATCAGACCTTTTTAGGTCCTAAGTAGAGTTGGAGAGGTGGAATACCTCTTAGATCTTCCACCTCAGTTGCACTGGGTGCACGACGTCTTCCACGTATCCCAGCTGAGGAGATACGTACATGACCCTTCCCACGTCATCGACCACGGTGAGCTGGACATTGACGATAGGGAAACTTTTACGGAGGTTCTAATAGAGATTGAGGATTGACAGGAGCGAGTCCTTTGTGGGAAGTTGATACCTCTAGTGCGCATTCGCTGGCAGCACGGGAACCTCTAGGAGAGCACATGGGAGCGGGAGGCTCAGATTCATGCTTAGTACCCCCACTTGTTTTCTAGTTTTGATTTGTAACTTATGGGGACGTAAAGCCCTGAGGTGGGGAGAATGTAAAGACCCGGAATTTCCATGAAAATATTTTTTTAATATGTGGTAATTTTAAGAGTCTTCAAAAAATGACGATGCGTGATTCCGAGGCCCAGAGTGCCCAGAATGAATTTATGAACTTTTGTTTGGGTACGTTCAGTAAACATACGAGCGGGTTTTTCTAACTTTTGAACCGATGCTTGGAATTGAAATCCAAGGGCACTGTTGAACTCGCAGTTCTGGTTTTTACTTAAGGATACTTTCACCTTGACCACAGTAGGTTGAGGGTGGAAGTTAGTTTTTCACTTATTCGTGAAAGAATAAAATAAAATAAAATGGTGTAATATTTTAATTTTATTTTTCTTTTGAAACTTCCATGTGATGTTTCATAGGTGGGGACCACCTGAACTAAACCTCTCATGAGAGGTTATGGTGGTGGGGACTACCTAAAATAACCTCCCATGAGAGGTTATGGTGGTGGGGACCACCCGAGGCTAAAACCCCTTGAACTCCCTCTTAAGTGTGGGGAAGCCTCTTAAACTTCCCCCACTTTAATGGTGCCACCCCCTTTAATTTATTATGACAACCACTATGTAATTAATTAATCCAATTTGAAATTGTGCCAACAATTAAAATTGGGGAAACACAACAGTTGGCTATTTTGATTTTAGGGGAAAGTATTGGAAAGGGGGAGAGCTCTTGGAGGATTGATTTCTACAATGAAGAACTTCTTCCATGAATAACTTCTTCCATAAAGAATGCTCCTCCAATGAAGAACGCCAATGCACGACTTCAACTTCTTCCTTGGTACATCCTCCAGCGTGGGATGTCTTAAATCGAAGATCGTATTTCCCTCCTCGTCGACGAAAAAAACGAACGAGGTAGGGTGGTTGTTTGAAATTATTCCCTTTTTCATTCTTGGAAACTCTTCGTAATTCAAAGAGAGATTATAGCTGCTTACTACTAATCTAATGCAGAGAGTGCAGACCAAACAAACATGGCCCATCCTCTCCACAATTCTTGTGATGATTTGTGGTGTTCTTCATGGTGAAGGAGGTCGGCGACCAACCACAAAGGGGCACAAGAACAGCGTCTGGCACCACCGTCGGTCACGACGAAGGCACCGGCGCAACGGCACCACTCCCCAGCCACCGCCACCCGCGGCCTCCACCGTCCAGGGCCACCACCACCCACGGCCTCGTCGCGCTTCCCTGTGGTGCTTCACCACCTCACGGTCTCTCCTTGCCGCCCCGCGGCTTTCCGCGCTGCCCCGCGGCTGTCCGCGCCGCCCCACGGCTGTCTGCGCCGCCCCGCAGCTCTTCGCGCCGCCCCGTGGCCTCACCACCCTATGGCACTCTCCCGCCCCGCGGCCTCGCCTCGCCGCCTCATGGCTGTTCACACCACCCCACATCCTCACCACCCTATGGTGTAATGACCCAAAATTTTGAATAAATCTTGTTTCCTAATTTTATGTGTTATTTTATTTTATTTTTATACTCAACAAAAATGTTTCATTTGATAACATGAGTATAATTAAAATGAGACTGTTGGGTTTTGACTGTTATATGACCATTGGTCAATATGACCATTAGAAACTAAATGTTTTGATTTTTGTCTCTAAATACAAGTAATCTTGGTTAATTATTATATAAAGAAGATTTGATGGCCTCACCCAGTAGTCTTGGACCGATCGAAGCCCATCTAACAGAACTTCGGAAGGAGGTAGCACCATTGGGCTTTGATCTGGACCAAACCCAAGTCGAACTTCATCGTGTGAAGCTAGAACGGAATCACCTTCACGAGAAGTTCAACCTGATAGAAATTATTACTCGTGTGATGTTGGCTGAGCCTCCCTCAGATTCTCTCACCTTAGCACACCTTACACTTAGGTCCTATGCTGGCGTGATAAGGGGCTATTTAAGGAGACTGTAACTGCCTTGTGTAATCCTTTGTTTTAAATAAAAATTGGGATTTCTTCTTATGATAATGTTTATGACTTTTCAAATGTCTAGATAAATATAGTATGCATATTTTTGGTGAATTTTAGAGAAAGGATATTTTAACAAATGTTTATGTAAACCTTAAATAATTAAAAATGTGTAATGATTTTCAAAAAATGGTCTTCTATAATTATGTTCAGTACAAAATTTAGAGTCTAATAAGATCAACTTATTTTTTGATGAATAGTAAATTATGAATAGTGATTTTATGCTTAGGATTAGTAATGTGAACAAATGGATTAGTAATCTCACTTAATGAAAGTATTAATATAATTTAGGCACCTTGATTAAGTAATGTGATTCAATAAAATGGTTAAATAACGGTTTCATAAATTATTATTCAAGTATTAGTTGTTTTGGGTGAATAGTGTTTTTTAATTAAAAATTAAATTAAAAATATTTATAAAATTATTTTTATAAAATGGATTTCATTTTTGAACTCAGAGCATCGATATTATGTTAAGGTAATTTTTGGGGATTTTTCTGAAAAAAAATGAATTTTTGATGAATAGTGTATTTATTTAAAAAATAAATTAAAAATATTTAGAAAATTATTTTTATAAAATGGAGTTCATTTTTGAAATCAGAGCATTGATATTTGGTTAAGGTGAAATTTTGGGATCTTTCTGAGAAATTTGAATTTTTAGTGAATAGTAAAAATACAGTTTTAGGGTTTCGGTATGTTTAATGACATCATAACTGTGTCATGATGATATCATGAGATATTTTATGTTTTGGCCGACCAAAGGTGATGAATTATTGTATTGGGGGCCCCATGTGGCCTAACTCCGTGGGAAATACCATGGGAGAGCACGTGGTTTTGAGAAAACCACTTTTGAGGTGTCCCTTGGCCATTAATGCCGTGTCCTCTCACTTTCCCTATAAATACCAAGCCATACTCTCATCCATTTAGACTCCCCACTCTCCCCAAAAAAATTTCTGTACTCATTACCTCCCAAGGAGTCCTCCCAAGGTGCCCCCATGCCCTCAAGTTCCCAACCTTTGAGTTTTAAGAGTTATGTTTTAAGGTAAGGGATCCGACCTCTCTCATTCTTTTCAAGTACTCTCTTTTATGTCATATCTTTTATGCTCCATGTTCTTATGTTGGAGGATGTTATTTTATATTCATACTACTGTCCTTTTTATGTTAATATGATGAGATACCCCCTCTTTCTCTCATCAATTCGTTTTAAGAATGTTTATGTGGCGTCGTTAGGCTGCTGAATTTTTAAGAGATTCTTTCACCCTTCTCATTTTTTTTAAGTTCTATTTTCATGTCAAGTATTTTAAGTTCCTTTTCTTATGTTTGGGTATGATCTATATATCTATCATACTTATATTTTATTTTCATATGATGAGATACCCCATTTGATCTCTTTAATTCAGTATTTTGAAGTTTTAAGTGGCGTCGTTAGGCTGCCGAATGTTTAAGGGATTCTTTCACCCTTCCCATTTTTCAAAGTTCTACTTTCATGTCAAGTCTTTCAAGTTCCTTTTTATTATGTTGTGGTATGATCTATATATCTATCATACTGAAATTTTATGTTCATATTATGGGAGACCCTATTTTATCTCATCAATTCATTTTTGTTGAAGTTTAAGTGACGCCGTTAGGCTGCTGAATTTTTAAGGGATTCTTTCACCCTTCCCATTTTTCAAAGTTATACTTTCATGTCAAGTCTTTCAAGTTCATTTTTATTATATTGGGGTATGATATATATATCTATCATACTGAACTTTTATTTTTATATGATGAGAGACCCTATTTGATCTGATCAATTCATTTTTGTTGAAGTTTAAGTGGCGCCGTTAGGCTGCTGAATTTTTAAGGGATTCTTTCACCCTTCTCATTTTTCAAGTTCTATTTTCATGTCAAGTCTTTCAAGTTCCTTTTTATTATGTTGGGGTATGATCTCTATATCTATCATACTTATCTTTTATGATCATATTATTAGATACCCTATTTGATCTTGTCAATTCATTTTTATTGAAGTGACGTCGTTAAGCTGTCGAATTTTTATAAGAGAAATCTTATTTTTGTCTTACTTCCATGTTTTTTCATTTCAAATGTTATGTCCTTCAAATTTCATTACCATGATTCATATACTTTATATTATGTCCCTATACTATTTTTATATATCATTTATGAGTGGGTGATCCATGTCCCCTCTCTTTTCAACGTTTTCTAAAACCCTGTAACATAGCCGTTATACTGCAGAATTTTCGTCTCAAAATGCCTCTCTCTTCTTCTCAAAATTATTTTATGTTATTAAGTGAATACTCAAAGCTCTTATTTCTACAGTGGTATTCACATATATATCAAAATTTTCTATTTTAAATTCTGTGATTTACATATATGAGACCTGCTTTCCTTTTTCGTGGGTTTAAAGTGACATAAATATCATGTCTTTAAAGCAGTTTTTAAAGCGTTATGATTATGAAATGAAACCCATTTATTTTATGCCATATGGGTTGTTTATGAAATTATTTATGATAATATATGTGGCTCACATGATTATAAAGACAAATTTAAGGGTGCGCCCTAATAGCGCTCCAATGCATTGGGTAATGATGTAACCACTAGAGATTACAATTTTAACGATACCATGGGGTTTACCTTGGTAATTTCAAATGACACCTTGGGGATGGATCTTGGTGATATGTTCATGATTTTCTAAGTTAAATTTTGTATCCACATATTCAAGTTATGAAAAATTTTATTTTTATTATGATATATCTCATGATTTCTTTCTCATGCCTTAAAGTTCTTTTCATGACCTTATTGAAGTATCTCAAGTTCACATGTAAAATGTTTCTCTTGTTTCCCTTACTGGGCCTTCTGCTCACCCTTTATTTTGATGTATGTCCCTAGGTTACGAGATAAAGTAATGAACCTAGGATGAACTTAAGGAGAAGCCTTTCAAGTGTTTAAGAAGAATGTTTTATATTATTTTCATGTATTATGTTCCTGGTTTCCAAGACACTAAACCTTAAAGATCCTCAGTTTTGTGTAATGTAATGAAAGTTTATGTGATAAAAAGGCGGGATGCTATAGTTGGTATCAAAGGATGGTTTAGTTATTTGTGGAAATTAGGATATGAAAACTCTAGGAAGAACCCTATATAAAAGTTTAAATATATGAAATCATCCTGGTATTTTGGTGAGTATTGAGTAAGGGGTTTCCAAGAAAATACATCCCTGTCTGGATACGAGTAGGTAGAGGTGGCTCTGGCACAGATGTACATAGGGGTAAAACCCAAAAATACCTCTTTTAGCTAGACTCGAATGGGAACTAGTACACGACAATGGGCTTTGCTGCACTCTTGGTTAAGACACTCCCGGGGGATATGATTTGGTAAATTCATAAGCTTAGTATGAACCATTATTAAAGGAACAAAGATAAAATAAAATAAAGATTCACATAAGAATATATGATCATGGATAACCTAGTTTGAAACCTAGGGGATCACAAGTTAGGGTATACTTTTCTTCTACAAGTTATCCTTATATGATTTAAGTTCCTTTTCATGATTATTGGTTAATTATTTAAGCCCCTAATTATACTTTCTCTTCTTAGTTAATGGTGGGAAATGGAAGAACGTGTCCCAAAAAACAATGTGATAGGAAATGCGATGATTTCCATATTAATATGACAGAGATGATTAGGGGATTAAAAGATGATTATTATTTTGGAAGGTGATCACTATTTAGGGGACCCTATATGATCGAGGTAAATAGATTACTAAGGTATTTTCATTGAGGAGTAAGGTTGACTTATATTTTGAAGAATCGATGAATTTAAGGTGGAATTATAGTAATTTAGGTTACTTATGGGAATGATTAACCTATCTTTGGTAAAATATGTTTAGGTTAGATACTTTTGTTATAAGATGTTAGGAGTGGTTGATGTTGTTTGGAGATGAACAATGAAGTTTATTTTGGAAGACTATGTTATCAAATCCTTCTTGTATTTGGGTTTCAATCTTAGTTTGGTTTATTTTGAGGAATTTTAAGGACCGTTATTTATGGAATGGTTTATGATGAACTTTGGGTAGTACCATGGAACTTTGAAGATTTAAAATTAGTTTCCATTCCTATGGGATTATTTCTTTTTGAAGAGTTGTTTTACCTTACCCTATCTGTTTTTGGGATAATTTTTAAAGATAAAAGAAATGGATAGTTAATCTTTTGTGGATTATGTGATTCTCTAGAAGATGATTCTTGTGTTTTGATGAGACCAAGTAGTTTTGAATGCTCATCATTTGGAGAAAAGATTAGTTTTGAGTAGAAACTTATTAAAGGATGATACTCTACATGAAGGTAGGTATATTTTCTTATATTTTTGTTCTATGTAGTAAATGAATTCCTAAAAATTATGAAAAGGAATGTAAAACAAAAACATTGTTGGTTTGCGTTTCCTACTAGGTAATCAAAGACCGTTTACACACATCATAAGTTTGGGATTTTTTATGGTTAAATTTCTCCTAATCATGTTTTCTATCACTCTCCCTCAGAACTTGACCCTTTTTTTCTCCTCCATGTCCATGTTTTCCTACATGGAATCCTAGTGTGGGTTAACTCGGGTGACCTTTGTACTTCCCTTTTTTTCTTTTAAAGTAATAGTTTTACTGACTCCTTTTCAGATGTGGGACTTTTAATGAAATTTCAAAACCCAATTTTAAAAATTTTGAGGATTCAATTTCTTAAGGGGGGAAGATTGTAATGACTTGAAATTTTGAATAAATCATGTTTCCTAATTTTATGTGTTATTTTATTTTATTTTTATAATCAACAAAAATGTTTCATTTGATAACATTAGTATAATTAAAATGAGACCGTTGGGTTTTGACTTTTATATGACCATTGGTCAATATGACCGTTGGAAACTAAACGTTTTGATTTTTGTCACTAAATACAAGTAATCTTGGTTAATTATTATAGAAAGAAGATTTGATGGCCTCACCCAGTAGTCTTGGACCGATCGAAGCCCATCTAACAGAACTTTGGAAGGAGGTAGCACCACTGGGCTTTGATCTGGACCAAACCCAAGCCGAACTTCATCGTGTGAAGCTAGAATGGAATCGCCTTTGCGAGAAGTTCAACCTGATAGAAATTACTACTCGTGCGATGTTGGCTGAGCCTCCCTCGGATTCTCTCACCTTAGCACACCTTACACTTAGGTCCTATGCTGGCGTGATAAAGAGCTATTTAAGGAGACCGTAACTGCCTTGTGTAATCCTTTTTTTTAAATAAAAATTGGGATTTCTTCTTATGATAATGTTTATGACTTCTCAAATGTCCGGATAAATATAGTATGCATATTTTTGGTAAATTTTAGAGAAAGGATATTTTAAAAAATGTTTATGTAAACCTTAAATAATTAAAAATGTGTAATGATTTTCAAAAAATGGTCTTCTATAATTATGTTCAGTACAAAATTTAGAGTCTAATAAGATCAACTTATTTTTTGATGAATAGTAAATTATGAATAGTGATTTTATGCTTAGGATTAGTAATGTGACCAAATGGATTAGTAATCTCACTTAATGAAAGTATTAATATAATATAGGCACCTTGATTAAGTAAAGTGATTCAATAAAATGGTTAAATAACGGTTTCATAAATTATTATTCAAGTATTAGTTTTTTCGGGTGAATAGTGTTTTTTAATTAAAAATTAAATTAAAAATATTTAGAAAATTATTTTTATAAAATGAATTTCATTTTTGAACTCAGAGCATCGATATTATGTTAAGGTAATTTTTGGGGATTTTTCTGAAAAAAATGAATTTTCGGTGAATAGTGTATTTATTTAAAAAATAAATTAAAAATATTTAGAAAATTATTTTTATAAAATGGAGTTCATTTTTGAAATCATAGAATTAATATTTGGTTAAGGTGAAATTTTGGGATCTTTCTGAGAAAGTTGAATTTTCAGTGAATAGTAAAAATACAGTTTTAGGGTTTCGGTATGTTTAATGACATCATAACTGTGTCATGATGATATCATGAGATATATTATGGGTTGGCCGACCAAAGGTGATGAATTATTGTATGGGGGGGCATGTGGCCTAACTCCATGGGAAATACCATGGGAGAGCACATGGTTTTGAGAAAACCACTTTTGAGGTGTCCCTTGGCCATTAATGCCTTGTCCCCTCACTTTCCCTATAAATACCAAGCCATCCTCTCATCCATTTCAACTCCCCACTCTCCCCCAACAAAGTTATGGTCTCATTATCTCCCAAGGAGTCCTCCCAAGGTGCCCCCAAGCCCTCAAGGTCCCAACCTTTGAGTTTTAAGAGTTATGTTTTAAGGTAAGGGATCTGACCTCTCTCATTCTTTTCAAGTACTCTCTTTTATGTCATATCTTTTATGCTCCATGTTCTTATGTTATAGGATGTTCTTTTATATTCATACTACTGTCCTTTTTATGTTCATATTATTAGATACCCCCTATTTCTCTTATCAATTCATTTTAAGAATGTTTATGTGGCGTCGTTAGGCTGCCGAATTTTTAAGAGATTCTTTCACCCTTCTCGTTTTTTTTAAGTTCTATTTTCATGTCAAGTATTTCAAGTTCCTTTTATTATGTTGGGGTATGATATCTATATATATAATACTGATATTTTATTTTCATATGATGAGATACCCCATTTGATCTCTTCAATTCAGTATTTTGATGTTTTAAGTGGCGTCGTTAGGCTGCCGAATGTTTAAGGGATTCTTTCACCCTTCCCATTTTTCAAAGTTCTACTTTCATGTCAAGTATTTCAAGTTCCTTTTTATTATGTTGGGGTATGATCTCTATATCTAATATACTGAAATTTTATGTTCATATGATGAGAGACCCTATTTTATCTCATCAACTCATTTTTGTTGAAGTTTAAGTGGCACCGTTAAGCTGCTGAATTTTTATGGGATTCTTTCACCCTTCTCATTTTTTAAGTTCTATTTTCATGTCAAGACTTTCAAGTTCCTTTTTATTATTTTGGGGTATGATCTCTATATATATCATACTGATATTTTATGATCATATTATTAGATACCCTATTTGATCTTGTCAATTCATTTTTATTGAAGTGATGTCGTTAGGCTGCCGAATTTTTATAAGAGAAATCTTATTTTTGTCTTACTTCCATGTTTTTTCATTTCAAATGGTATGTCCTTAAAATTTCATTACCATGATTTATATCCTTTATATTATGTCCCTATAGTTCTTTTATAGATCATTTATTAGTGGGTGATCCATTTCCCCTCTCTTTTCAACGTTTTCTAAAACCCTGTAACATAGCCGTTATACTGCAGAATTTTCGTCTCAAAATGCCTCTCTCTTCTTCTCAAAATTATTTTATGTTATTAAGTGAATACTCAAAGCTCTTATTTCTACAGGGTTATTCACATATATATCAAAATTTTCTATTTTAAATTCTTTGATTTACATATATGAGACCCGCTTTCCTTTTTCTTGGGTTTAAAGAGACATAAAGATCATGTCTTTAAAGCAGTTTTTAAAACGTTATGATTATGAAATGAAACCCATTTATTTTATGCTATATGGGTTGTTTATTAAATGATTGATGATGATATATGTGGATCACATGATGATAAATACAAATTTAAGGGTGCGCCCTGATAGCGCTCCAATGCATTGGGTAATGATGTAACCACTAGAAATTACAATTTTAACGATACCTTGGGGTTTAACTTGGTAATTTCAAATGACACCTTGGGGATGGACCTTGGTGATATGTTCATGATTGTCTAAGGTAAATGTTGTAGCCACATCTTCATGTTATGAAAAATGTTATTTTTATTATGATATATCTCATTATTTCTTTCTCATGCCTTAAAGTTTTTTTCATGACCTTATTGAAGTATCTCAAGTTCACATGTAAAATGTTTCTCTTGTTTCCCTTACTAGACCATCTGCTCACCCTTTCTTTTGATGTATGTCCCCAGGTTACGAGATGAAGTAATGAACCTAGGATGAACTTAAGGATAAGCCTTTCAAGTGTTTAAGAAGAATGTTTTATATTGTTTTCATGTATTATGTTCTTGGTTTCCAAGACACTAATCCTTAAAGATCCTTAGTTTTGTGTAATGTAGTGAAATTTTATGTGATAAAAAGGCAGGATGCTATACATGGACTCTCCGCTCCACCCTGTGGTTGTCCGCGCCACCCCGTGGCCAACACCGCCCCGTGGCCTCGCCACGCTGCCCCACGGCCTTGCCACCCCACGGCTGTCCATGCCGCCCCGCGGCCTCATGGCTCTGCGACGTCGCGCTTCCCACGTGGCCTTCACGCAGCCCTCGCAGCCTCGCGCTTCCCTCGTGGCCCCCGCGGCATCACGCCACCCTCCGTAGCCCCTTACGGCCTGTCGGACTACCCAGTGGGCTGGGCTGCCTAGCGCAGGGCGGGCCAGACCCAGTGGGTCGGGCCACCCAGCGGGCCAGGCCGGACCCAACGGGTTGGGCCGCAAAGTGGGACGGGCCGGACCCAATAGGCCGGGCTGCCTACCGGGTTGGGCCGTACCTAGTGGTTCAGACCGGGTCAACCCAAAACAGGTCGTCTCAGACTGTGTCGGGCTGGGTCGGACCGGACTCGGACCCACTACGACCCATTTACGCTCTTTTGGCCATAACATTGGCATCGGGTGTTCATTTGATGAACCGTTAGCGGCGCTGGAAACCTTATAGCAAGACGGTTCCTTTGAGTATACCCCGATAGAGATTTGGAATAAGATGGGGTACGGTTGGGTTGGATCGAGCATGAATCCAACCAGGCCCCCGGGACTAAAAGGCTAATAACTCACAGACCTGGCGTCTGATTGACGCACCATCTGTTGCATTGATCCCCCTATGATGTGGCAGTCCTTTGGGATGCTTCTTTATGGGACTTCATGGAATTTGGATTATTGACCAGTGGCTTGTGGAGCGGACCCTCCCGGAGACAAGCGAGCATAGTTCGCGAACCCAGTAGCTGGCTGAGATGTGAAGAATAAATAGTGATCCTATGTGGGTCTACACCTAGCGATCCTGTGTGGGTCAGCACCGATCGATCCTGTGTGGGTCAGCACCGAGTGATCCTATGTGGGTCAGCACCGAGTGATCCTATGTGGGTCAGCACCGAGCGATCCTATGTGGGTCTGCCTCTTAACAGAGTAAGATGATTCAGTAGTTATCTATTCATCTTTACTATCGTACCTAAGATATACCTGGCATGAGCTGAGTTTGTACCTTTGTGGTACTTTCCTTCATGGTAATACCTCGGTGGAATTATTCTGTGTGGTGTACCTATGTGGTACTTTCCTTCATGGTATTTATTCCTTTGTGGAACAGTTGATCTTGGGGCTTTGGAGTTGATCTTGGGGCTTTGGAGTTGGACTCTATGTTTTCATCATGATTGAGATGGGTTTACTTGATAACTTAGGTATATGTGTGGGCATATACCTAAGTAGGGTTATCAATTGTTTCCTTTGTTGTGTGGTTTATCTTTGGTGGATATTGTGAGACCTTGAGGGTCTCTGGGTCCCTACTGAGTATCGTTATACTCACCCCTACACAAGCTATGCCCACACTTCGTTGTGTTTGGTGCAGACGATGGATAGCGCTGACTGAGGACGAGGGTACCAGGACTGGAGGTAGCTCGGAGGTGGACGTTAGACAAGGCGAACTGCAGAGACGGCCGTTCGTGAGATGTGCCTACCCTTCAGGTAGGATTCATGATGGACGATACAAGAGCAGTTTTATTTCACTTTTACTTTCAGTTTCCTTGTACTTTACTATTAGTCTTGTATTCTGGACTCTTTTTACTTTCATCACTCTTTTTTCTATACAGTTGACTTGTGTTCTTATCTTGTTGTGTGCTTGGTTTCATGTATTTATAGGTTATAAAGGCAATGCCTTCCCAGTTATAGGAAATATTTCTTTTGGTGCTAATCACCAACCCCTGGCCTATAGAAGGCGGGCTTGGGGTAGTCGCGACACGGGCCCCGGGGGATGGGTCATGACATTATTAATAATATTGTTTTAAGTGGAAATTATCGTCTATCCTTTGTATCAGCAGGAATAAATAGAATTAACTGTATTATGTTTATTGAATGTTTTTACATTCATCCAATAAATTTTAGAGGCTTAAAATGAGAATAAATCCAATTTTAAGCATTAAATACTCTAACATTTTTAAAATTTAGTTTCACCACCTTTTGATGTTGAACCCTTTTTAAATATAGTTTTTGAAAATTTTATATGTTTTATTTGAAAAAATAAACTTCTTCCTTATAAGCAGGACATCAAAATTTACTTTGGTTTAATTTTTTGTATTTTTTGAAAAGTTTCATTTTTTAATGAATAGCGAAAAATACTGCATTATAGTTAAAAACTAAATTTTCATTTAAATAATAATTGTACATTAAACTGATTTTTAAAGTCATAATAGATCAATATTACATGTATTAATCCAACTTAATTCATTGGAATAAAAAAAATTTAATATTGAAATTAGATGTAAAAATTTATTGACATTTTTGAACGTCTCTTTTACCCACCTTCTAGCCACATCTTCGGGATTAGCATTAAATGTAATTTTACCGCTTCTGTGAATTGAATTTTGAAAAACAAACATACATGGTTTTAATCAGTATGAAAAATTTTGTCCAATATGATCAAAATAATTTTTGTTGAATAGTAACTTTAGTATTTTATTTACCATGGTAGAAAAAGGTAAATAGGGTAATTAAAGGTAAAATTAATATTATAATATTATAAAAATTTCTCTAATTATTTTTCTAATCATATTTAATGAGTTATTATCAACCATGACTGTCCTTGGGCTAAAATTTTGACCTTTGTAAGCCACTTGGGTGTGATTATGACATTGATAAATTTTAATTTAAAGTAAAGGCAAATATTTCATAAATATGTCTCTTCTTACTAAAACAATTTTAATATGGGGTTATATGAGTAATATTTTCAATGATGAATAGTTATAAGAAATCTAAAAATATTACCTACATCATGGTAATTTATTTATTATTTTTAGGAATTAAATAATTAAATTTAATTATGACACAATGATGATGTAGTAATAGATTTATTAAATAAAAAATCAAATAAATGATATTAATAATATTAAAAAATATATAATTTGAAATATTTTATTACTCCCCCAAATTTTTTGGATGAATATTACATGTTATGATTGAGTTAATGTAGTTGTTTAGAAGGAATCAAGTTTTTATTATATTTTAAAAAGTCATATAATTCATATTTTAAAATATAAAATATTTAATTAAATGATATAAATTTTTAAAAAATATAATATTTATCGAAAAAGTTGAGATAAGTATATAAATGTCATTAATTACCCATTAATTGGTCTTTTTCATGATTTGGTAATTATTTTAACCCTCAAAGTGTAAATTACTTTATAAAATGTAAGAGTTAAAAGGGGGTAAAACAAAAATATAAGGATTAAAAAATATTGAAAACTTGATTAATTTTAATTAGATGATATATATTCAACCGAAAATCATCATATATTCTAAATAAATCATTTTTTAACCATTTGTAATAGAAAATGAATTTATATTAATTTAATGCTTTTAATAATTCCAAAAGTGTCCCTCCCCTCTCCTATAAAAGGGCACCCATTCCTCTCTATTACTCACACTTTAAAAAAATTGGTTTGTCCAATATCTACCCAAACCAATTATTATAATACTTACCTACATTATTTAATCCTTAGTTTAAAAATAACACCCTCCTTATAGGTGTTAAGGTGTTCTTCAAAGGTAATCAACCAAAGAAGATGTATCATTTTTATTTATGTGTTTCTATTTTATTTCTTCTTCCACTTCCTTCAAATCTCCTCCAACCATTATCAGATAATAAATCCAGTATACTAAATATAATGATATTTCATTATGTTAATATCATCACTAAAATCTATCTCCAATTTCATCAAATAGGAAATGAACATTTCTTTCATGTGTATGGCGGACTACAACCTCGCAAACCGATATAATTTTTTTTCATTACTGTATCTCAAGACTCATAATAATGATGGAATTAATGTTTCTATATTATTTTTATGACATATTTATCATTATAATAGAATAATATATCAATTATTTTATTAATTTCCATGCACATAAAAATAATAATGTTGTTCGTGTATACGTGTGAACGATCACCTCCACAGAGCGATGTGAATTGTTTTTATTCACCACATAACTTGTATGATATATATAAGTATATTTAAATGATTATTATGATATTAATAATATTATTATAATTCTGGAAATATAAAATTATAATTACCTTATTTCCATAATAATCAATGAAAAATGGAAATGTTAATCATGCGTAAGTACGGCCTACCGTCTCCATGATTATAACGTTGTTAATTTTTCATTACTATAATTAATGGTTTTATTTAAAGGTATAATGGATGAATAAAAGTGATCCTTAAGTCATGAATATTTTTTTGGAGATGATTGACTTATGAACACATGTATTATTTACATCGTACCAAGATCATTTTCAGCTCAAGTACGGAATATCGACAAAACGTCCGATATGAACTTAAAAAATTATGTAATTGTTATAACATGATAATAAGTGAAATAAAAGGAATAATGAACATAAAAAAGGGTCTCAAGAAAGTGAAAATTAACGTAAGTTTATTTTTTAGGAAGATAAAGAATGTACAAAATGATTCAGACTCGAGGTAAGTGACTTCATCTCAATATTCTTTCATTGAGGAATATTTTGATATTATACACCACCTTATTTTATATAGTGTATTATAAAATCATTTTAATTTTAATTAATTAAAAAAATTAAAAAATGAATATTTTTATATGATGCATTTTACTTTTGTTTACAAAATGACAAAAGGAATGTTCTTTTTAATGTATATAGCAATAAAAACTACTCCTCCACCATAACTATTATTTGATACTTGGATTCCTCTATAAGCCTTAATGTTTTTAAAAGGAAAATAAATAATTTATTCGTTTTTTGGGTATCTTGGTATTGAAAATGGGTTCTTAAATTAAAATGGTATTTTTATAGGTAAATGTTTTTCATATGGGATTAAAAGAAGTTTTCAAAAGTGTTTTGTGATGAATGTGTTTTATTTATGAAATGGTAATTAAGAATTATATGAAATAGGTGATCCCAATATAGCTTATATGAAGGGTTGAGCCCCATTATAGCTCATGGGCGAGCCCGGCGTAGCTTATACGAAGGGTTGATCCCCATTGTACCTCATGGGTGATCCCTTTATATATTATATTAAGGGATAATCCCCATTATAGATCACAGGTGAGCCTGATATAGCTTATAAAAAGGGTGATCCCCATTATAGATCTCTCATTTATTGAGTAATAATAATATTAAAAGTTAGTTATATGGTTATTCTAATTGAAAGGGTTTTATGTAAATGATGATCTAAGTCACCTAAATAAGTTTTAATTGCTTGCTATTGGTTTTAGTGTTTTTATTTGAGATAAAAATATGAGTGTTATTCATGTGAAAATTTTTGTTTCATTTTCTCAAAGAACGTTAAATGGGTTACCATGTTTTAACAATAATATAAAAAAACCTATACCAATGGTTTAGAACCATTGGTATAGATTTTCAAACTATTGGTATAGACTATACCAATGGTTTGGAGGACCGTTGGTTGTTAAGGTGTCATTATAGACCTATACCAATGGTTTTGGGAAAACCATTGGTATAGGGAATGTTAAAAGTAACATCCAGCTTGGTTTTGATCCCAGCACCTCCCATTTATAATTCAAAGACTTAAACACTAACCTAATATGACTTTTGTGTACATAATTTCATAAATATAGATATTTATATTCATAAGCAATTTAACTTTTCATTTATTTTATGTTATTTGACAGTAGAATCCATAAAAAATATGGGTACTTATACCAATGGTTCTAAAAAACGTTGGTATAGGTTCTTTGATATTTTGATTTATACCAATGATTTTGGTGAAACTATTGGTATAAGTTCTATATAATGTACCTATACCAATGGTTTTGGATATACTGTTGGTATAGGGTGTCTACAAGAGACCTATACCAACGGTTTTATCCAAAAATGTTGGTATAGGGTCTCTCCATGGTACCTATACCAACGGTTTCTCAAAATTGCTAGTATAAGGTCTCTCTAAGGTGCCTATACCAATGTTTTTTTCCAAACCGTTGGTATAGGTCTGTTGGTATAGCTTCTAATTCTAGTAGTATAACTAGACTAATGGTTTTCTTTCTTTTTATGTCCCTTACTAAGATTTTTTTTCTCATCCCAAGTTTTTAAATGTTTTCATGGGATTTAAGGGAGAATAGAGTCAATGATGGAATCAAGGAAAAGTTATGATGATTAAACATAAAAAGAAACCATATTTCTTTTTAAAAGTTTTTGTGTTGAGGAAGAAATGGATATTGTTGGAAGTATCCAATTTTTATTTATATGGTTTTGTTATGTAATAGTTATGGTATAATTCTCTAAATATATAAACCTAAAAAAATACTCAATGTGAATTATTGACCTAACTTAATATTATGTAATGTTTAAGGTTGGGGCATTATATGTCTGGTGTTTGAATTAATGAACAAACTGGTCTATGACTAATCACTATGATCTGAGTAGTTTCTATTATTTAATAAATATTTGTTTCTTTATATAATTTACATGAATTTTACCTTTCTCATGATTATAAAATTTAATCTTACCACATCACAACTGATTGTAGGTATAAGCCCAATATTGCAGCAAGGTGTATTGGACCACCTTCTTCACTCACTCTTCATTCTAGGAAATTGTTCAGTCTCATCCCATTGTTTCTTAAAAAGAGGATACATAGGGATCATGATTAAGGACTTTTGTATATAAAGCTTGAAAGGAAGTGGTAAATTGTACAATTAATGAGTCAATTTGATTACATAGTTGCATCTTTTGATTGTTTAATGAACATCCTTCAACCATTTCCACCATTTGTCACTTTTTTCTTCAGGATTTGTTTCTTTTTATAGAGTTGTAAATTGCTACTTTGAGAAATAAATATTTCCAACATGAACAACCTTGGTAAAATTTTCTATTGTATTCTTTTTTTTCAATTTATTCATTATCATTTTCACTATGCAATATACATACTATCTTCTTTTCCATATTACAGCCTTTGATTTAGTTTATCAATAAATGGTATATATATACTTGAACACATGTTATGAAGTTTTTGTATTCATGTATTATAATATTTTGAACATAATATAGTATTTGAAATATAAATTTTAAATATACAAATACTAAATCTCTAATATGCAATACTCATTTCATGTGATATACAATACACATATAGTTAACTGGTATGTTATACTCTGTTTGCAATTAGATTCTCGGTAAGGCTCATACTAGATTAGGTAAAACAATTAGAAAAAATATTTTTCAGTATCTCCCTATATATTTTATTATGTATTGTTCACATTATTTTTTTATAGATTTTTTTGTATGTTAACTATACTTTTTATCTCCTCAAATATGTCTTACTTTCCTTCATGCCTTATATTCCCAATTTTACGATTCTTAAATGCAGATGATTATTGACTAATGTTAATTATTATTATTTATTATGAATTATTATCAATATTTATTATTTTTAATTATTATTAATTGATTTTAATTGTTGTTATTTATTAAAAATTATTAATAATGATATTATTTTTAATTATTATTAACTGATGTTAATTATCAATTATTATTATTTATTAATTATCATTAATTTTTTATTAACTACTATCAATTATATTTTTTATTAATTATTTTTAAATATTTATCAATATTTATTGTTCTAAATTATTATTAATTGATGTAAATTATTATTATTTATTAAAAAATATTATAAATATTTATTATTTTTAATTATTATCAAAATATATTAATAATAAATTGTTATTATTATTTATTACTGAGCAATTTTTTTATTAATTACTAATAATAATTATTATAAGCTACTGCTTATTATTAAATATTTATTAATATTCATTATTTTCAATTATTATTAACTGGTGTTAGTTATTATTATTTAATACAATTTATTATTGATATTAATTCTTGTTAATTATTATTAATTGATGTTAAATGTCAATTATTGTTATTATTTATTAGTTATAATTAATATTTATTGATTGTTATCAATTATTGACATGTGTGTGTGGTTTTCATGGTCAATTATACTATATATATATATATGAGTGTGTGTATTATATTTTAATTTTTTATTAATTAAGTTGAATGTGTTAAAAATTTATTAATATAAACAAGTTTGAAAATAATAATTAATATAACATCAAATAAAAAATTAAAGAGTATATTAAAGGTAAAAATGGAAGAATAAATATTAAAATGATAAAAAAATAATTAGAGAAAATAAAATATATATTTTCTAAATGATCATTCATAATCCACTCAGGTCCTTCCTTCTCTTTCATAGAGTACACTCTTTCCCTTTCAATAGTGGTGATTGTATATTTCATGCATATATTTTAGAGTGTTTTAATATATTGATTTCTATATTTAAATTTCTATTCTTTTCTAAATGTTTCCTGATTTGATATGTTTGGTGTTTTATGGAAGGAACAAAAGATATGTGAAAAGGGAATGAAAAGAGTTGAATTATGGATCTAAAAGGTCATGGTGCAACACCTAATTTTTTAGGATAAAATGAAGATGCACAACTAGAGTATAACATTTACACATTGTGTATCTCATTTACACAATGTGAGTTTTTTCAGGATGAGTTTTTGGAAGAGATATGCCAAAATTCATGATTCTTATAAATTGGTAGATTACATGACGTGTAATCTTTAAACGTCGTGTATGTTTCGAAGAGTAGAAAATTAAAGACACACCAACTAAGGGTTTGATGCACAAGATTATAAAAATACACCCTTATCCGCTATTTTGGTCACTCTTGGATGGAGGACCAATGACAGATGCCTACTAAGATGCGCCCACTTGCTGCAGAGCCCTACTTCACCACCTTTCTATAGGAATTTCCTCATTCTTTTCTGCACCCTCTCATGGATATCATGAAGAGTTGATTTATTTGGTTTGTAGCATGTGTAATGAATAGGGATTGAATGTATGAGGTATTTTATATTTGATTTAAATTTATGTTGGGATTTCATATTAATTATTCATTTCTATCACTTCCCTAAATCTTCTCCCATGACCATCATGAGTGAGGTAAGGGATTGGGTTTAATTTATTTATTTCTTTGAGCATGACCTTTTCCTAGATTGATTGAATACATATGTTTAATGTGTGACCTGGGGTTTAGGATTCCACCATGACCATTAGGTTTGTTTCATCCCTGTGTTTAAATTAGGTTTTGAGTTTCCCATATTTTTAATATGAAGTGCCTGACTATGAGAAAAGGTGAACATAGGATGAAGAGAATTTAACATGATCATTGGACTTTCTAGGACCTGATTTTGATGAATGCATAATTGTTGATTAATTATTTTATACCTTGTCAATCCATGAACCTAGATTCATTGCTGCCCGACACCCATTTTTATATTTTATTCTCACAGATTATTCACCAATAAATTTCTCATTAGTTTATATTTAATTTCTAAAAATTGAAATTAGTTTAGGTTTATTTTATTTAATTAATATTTTCTTCAACCCTGTCTCTGTGGGTTTGAGCTCAAACTTTCAAGTCTTATACTGCCTTTTAGTTTAGTGCTTTGTTTAATTCATATTTTAGATTTCTAAATTTGGTGACCCTACAGGAATTAATGATTCCCATAGGGCTATTAATTTTTTGCGTCGTTGCTAGGGATAGGAGAATATAATTTATTGGTTGAATAATTTAGAAATTCTTTTCTCATCTTTTCTATTTTCTAATTTTAGCTGGTTTTTTTGTTTATTTATTTTTTATTACTTTTCACCACACTGGGTATTATTGGTTGTGATGGTAGAGTTTCAAGTTATGATGACTACCAAGGAATGGTGTTTTGTCTTACTGGATGATATGGAGCCTCCACTCAACAAAGTTAAAATGGTGAATAGTTAATCCAATGAGCACCCACAACCATGCCCAAGTTTTGAGTACACTACACCCCATAGCCTCGATCCAGAATTCAATGAGGAGTGTCACAATCAAAGAATCATGAAAAATGTAGCATATTTAAGTACCAATTATGATACTTATATTTATTATAATCATGATGCCATTGATTTTTCAAGTTCTAAAGACATTGAAGAGGGTAAAATTGTTGTAGAACTTGAATTGGCTGAAGCACAATTCAGTAAATAGCAGCAAGAAGAAGAAGAAGATATCATGTTAGTTATACTCATGCTATTCAGAATCTTCTCATCACCTCTAATTTCAATGCTAATTCCATTGAGGATATGTCAAGATGATATGGGTATATTTCAAAGTTATTATTGGGTAAACATTAGATGGTTAGACCTATACCAAACTCTAATCAGATAACTTAGGTATGATTGAGCTAAACAACCATTAAAAAAGAGAATCTTCTGGGAGGCAACATGAGTTTTTATTACTTTCTAAGATTTTTGATTTATTATTCTTTTAAGATTTAATTTTATATTAGGATTTAATTTCAATTCCTCTTATCTTTTTTAACATATTTCAATGGTTTGTTCTTTTAATTGTTTATCTATATTTTTGTAGGTCCATTAAAGGAATAAGTAGCAAGCAGTAGGTAGAAGAATAACAAGAAGTTCCAGGACCACTTTACATCATGAAATCAATAAAATACACATCATGTAATAAATACATGTTGTGAATATAGTGCATCAGGATTATAAAATCAACTTTGAAGCATCAATTAAAAGGGGATTAATCATTTCAATCCAATATTTTTCAACTGTATTCCCACATTTTAAATTGATTTTGAGCTTTACTACCAATTAAATTCCTACACTTGATTTTTGTTACAATCAACTGAACTAGGAGACACAAACTTCATAGGATAAATACCATGCCTTGAATTTAAATTTCTTTTTCAATAAATTTTAATGAGAAAATGGGGAAAAGAATTAGTATAGATAATCATGTGAATTAGGATTTGAAAAATCATGATTTAGGGGAGTATGTTGAACGATGTAAATGAAATTTTTCCAACATTTTTACATGCTTTAAATTTCTGATATTTTCATTAATTGATTTAATTATTCATATAAATTTACATGATTAATTTTCCTAACCATTCATATCATTCTTGAGAAATCCACTGAGCCAATATTTTCTATTCTTTATTTTTTATATTTCTTAATAAACTCAGGCATGATTTCTTCTAGAACTTTCTTTGCATCTTATTGAAGTTATGATTGAATAGAATCATTTTTTAAATTATTGAGGCATTCTTTTTGTGAACAATTTATCCTTGGAACCACCTTACATTAATCCTTTTAAGCCGGTAGAATCCATGAACAACCTTTTTAGAAAATGAGTCGTTTTGCAAGCCTGTTTTATCAAGAAATATATGAAAGAAATAATGGAAAATATTGTTTTAGTGGATGTCTTGGTAATAATATGAATGGTTGGAAAAATTACTCATGAAAATGAATATGAATAATTAAATCAATTAATGAAAATATTATAAATTTAAAGCATGGAAAATTTTCAGATAAATTTCATTTACAATGTTCAACATGCTCCCCTAAATCATGATTTTTAAAATCCTAATTCACATGATCTATACTATTTTTTCCCCATTTTTCCAATTCAAATTTATTGAAAAAGAAATTTAAATTCATGGCATGGTATTTATCCTAAGTATTTTATGTCTCATAGTTTAATTTATTGAATAAAAAATCAAGTGTGGGCGTGTAATTAATAGTTAAAGCTAGAAAAAAAATTAAAAGTGGGAATACTGTTGAAAAATATTAAATTGAAATGCTTAATCCCCTTGAAATTGATGCTTCAAATTTGATTTTAAAATCTTCTTGCACCATATTCATGATATATATTATTACATGACATGTATTTTGTTGATTTCATGGCGTAAATTAGTCCTATAGCTTCTTTTCATTCTTCTACCTACTACTAGTTGCTTGTGCCTTTAATGGAATTAAAAACTATAGATAAACAAGTGAAAGAATAGGACGTTGTAACATGATCAGAAAGATAAGGGGAGTTGAAATTAAATCCTAATATAAAATTAAATCTAAAAAAATAATAAATCTAAAATCCTAGAAAGTAGTAAAAACTCAGGTTGCCTCCTAGAAGCTACTCTCTTTTAATGGACATTTAGCTCAAACATACCTGAGTTAGCTAATTGGAGTTTGGTATAGGGATAATCGTATCATGTTTACCCAATATTTACTTTGAAATCTACCCATATCAGCTTGAATTATCCTCAATGGAATTGTCATTGAACTCGAAGGTGGTGACCACAGTCTGAATAGCATGAGTAAAACTAACAGCATTTCAATATATATCTAGACTTGATAAAATTATTTTTCTATTACTACTTATTTTTTTCCTCTATATATTCAATGTAGGGTCAATATGGTTCTTCTTCTTCCTCCTTCATCACAGTAATATTTTCTAAAAAATTTGTGATAAATGTGGAAGTAATCATCTCCTCTTCCTCTTCTTATTCTTCTTCATTTTCCTTTGATTGTGGTCTCAGTTTTGAGAAGAATCTTTATAGCATCTTAGTAGTCGAGGTATCATCTTCTTCTTATTTTTGTTGTTTACTGAATTGTGCTTTATCCCATTCAATTTATGTAGCAAGGTTACCCTCTGCATCATCTTTTAAACCTAAAAAATAAAGGGCATCATGATTAGCATAAATATAAGCATTGAAAGTGGTACTTACCTCTACTTCATTATTTACACTTCTTTGATTTTGATGCTCCTCATATAATTCCAGATCCAGGATATAGGGTGCAGTGTACTCAAACCTTGGGTAAAGTTGTGGGTTCTCTTTGGATTGATTATTCATCATTTTAACTTTTTTGCGTAGCTACACCATATCATCCAGCAAGATAGAGAACCTTTCCTTAGTAGTTTTCATACCTTGCAACCCTTCTATCACAGCCAAAAATACCCAATGCAGTAAAAAGTAATAAAAAATAAATAAACCAAAATACTATATAAAATTAGAAAACAAAAAATGATAAAATAGTTTTTCTAAATTATTCAACTAATAAATTATCTGCTTCTATCCTTGGTAATAGTGCCAATTTAAAAGGCCCAGAAGGCCTTGTTAATTCCCTGCGATTCTATAGAAAACATAAATTTATAAAAACTCTATAGATACAACTAATTAATTAAAATGAGTAAATAAGTAGGTCAAGATTGATCCATAGAGATTATGAAATTAGATTGATTATATTTTCAAAAGATTTAATGCTATTAATTTAGATAAATCGGTGATAAAATTTTGGTTTGATTGATTTTGAGGAAGCAAAATAATAAATTAAATAATATTGATTTTTTGAGATCATATTTTAAAAAACATGTCAGGGTTTTTGTAATTTTAGGGTTTGGGTGCAATTGGATTTAAGAAAATAGGTTGATTAATTCATGATTTTTGTTGGAGTTGAGGTGAGAAAGATCCAATGGTCATGGTATCCCCTCCTTAACATGTAAATACCCTATTTCTCTTGATCCAATAATTTAGGGTTTCACTGAATCAAGTTTGTCTCGATACCATATTTAAACCTGATTTCACCTATAGTTGAAAATTATCATTCCGTCTTTAGGGTTTTTAGTTGCACAATTTTAAATTTCCTTTTAGATTCAAATATCAATGGTTATGATAAAATAAAACATAAAGGGGTTGAACATGAATAAATAAGATGAAATAAATCCAATGCACCTTCCCCCTTCTATTTACATAACCCCAGCACAAGGTGGGTTTACCCCCTTATCCTAGTGATGAGAGGATTATAGGGAAGGATAAAAGTAAAGGAAAGTATAAATAAAAGGGAGATAAACTTATGGAGGGCCCTACACAACAAAAATTCTCATTCCAAGATTTTTTTCTCTTAATATCTCCAACAACAGCAGGCTATCCCTCCATTTATAGGCTCTAGATGGGCTCTGATATTAATAAAGATCATTAAGAATTTTTCTAAAGGTGGTCTGGGGTAGGTCCCATGTCATAGATTCTATAAAAAATTGAAGATATGTTGAATGTGGATTTTTAAATCTCATCCCAACAATTTACATGTGGTGTAATTTATTACACATGTAAATTTTATTGTTGATTTTCTTTACTTCATGATGTGTCCTTTTCATGACTTGAAATCGTACAAGATGTGTGATGATTACATGATGTGTAATGTCATTTTTATGCTCTAGAAGCCTCGTTTTTACTTGGTTATTCATTTATGTTCCTTAGAAGTGCTCCATGATTATCCTAAAAAATCTGGTGTTGCACCGAGCTCCAAAATTCACCTCTTTTTGTTCCTTTTCCAAGATTCTTTGTATCCTTCCATAAAACATAAAACAAGTTAAACTGATCACAAAATGGAAAAAATAATCAATAAAATATAGAAATCAATACATTAAAATACCATAAAATGTATATATGAAATACAGATATTAATTAGCATAATATATATTATTTGATTAGCATTATTTGGATAAATTAATAATAAAATAACCAAATTTTTTAAAATTACTTCTCATTGTCAGATTTGGGTGAGGGATTATTTTCCTATTGATCATAGTTCCTCCATGTCAGAGTTGGTCTTCTTGAATATTTCCATCCCGGTCATCATCGTTCTTAGCCACAACCACTGATTGATATTGTACTTCTCATCCTTCTACCTTTTTCTAAAATTGTTCCTATATGGACATTGATTTCAATAGTTATAAGCTTTAGTAGCAATTCATTATTCATATCAGGTTCCATATGATTTGACATCCAAGGTTCAACATTATAGGATCATCAAGCTTCAATTGGTTTAAATTAATTAAACCCTAGCATTAATTGTTTACTCTTCTCTATTGTGGAAGATGCGCACTCTATGGTGAAACTACTAAAACCTTATTTTTTTAGGATTGGAAAAAAAAATTAAGCTATTTGATAGTGATGTATTAGAAGGTGAAAGTGATGCAATTTTAAATATCTAAATGAACAAGGACTTTTCACATTAGTATGAGAATAATAAGAAGTGGTAGGACTACCAATGCTTGGAAGAGATAAAGAACAAGGGAGTCATCAATGATTTGTCTAATTCTGACTCTGATAAAATCTATAATGATAATGTGATCAATTCAAAGTTCTTAGATGCATTACTAAAGGTTAATAACCAAGATCCCAACCTCAAATAGAAGCAGACATACATTTTTGAGACGTCTGATGAAGATGAAGATATGGATGGTGTTAGTGATAATGGTGGAAAATATAGGGATGGGGGTATTGTTGATAACAGGGTCTAGAAAGAGGAAAAGAATAATGCACACTTAAAGGATGGTTAGGAAAAACAATTAATTCATGGGGGTAATGTAGTTTATAGAGTAAGATGAGTTTGAGAAGTTGAATAAGCTAGTGAGTTACATGGAGGAGAAAGAGGAGTTGAGAAGGGAATTCCTAGATGCTGCTGGTGTAAAGGAGGGAGAGTTTATCAAGTAGAAGGAGATAGAGGATAGGGATGATAATGAGGATATTTTGAGGGACTGTGAGGGTGATTAATTCTATAAAAATCTCAATCCATTTTTTGTAAAGTGTTAGGAGCTAGATAATAAATAAATTTTTTTAGGAATTATTTTTTGAGGAAGATTTGGATTGATAAAGATTCCATGATTGATGCCATAGGGGATTTTCAGAGGATGAGGAGGATCTTGAGAAGGAAGATGATTATAAAATGGGGTATAATTTAATGTTTGAGGAAGAATACAATTATATGAAACTATGTAGGAATAGGATGAAAGATAGGATGAATTAGGTAGAGTTTGATGGGGTGGGTGGGGTAGAGCTGAAGCATTAATTTTAAGAACTTTTAGATAGAGTATATCATTAAGAAATTATCAAAAAAATTGGAACTGAAATGGATTTGTCTTGATTATTCAATTATAATGATTTGGATGGTGATTTTGATCTTGAACAGCATGAAAATAATATTAAGTACATCTATAATGAAAATTACTAAAGGAATTGTACATTAATCTAATGTTTGAGAGTGACAAGGGTGAGGATGTTTGTGATCTTGAGAATCCTTTTTTAAAAAAGAAGATGAATTACTTGGAATCCCCAAGGATTGGGATAACTTTCTATATAGAAAATAGTTTTCATTCATGGAGGAAATAATTTTAAAGAAATAATAAGATGTGGAACCCTCAAGGAAATAAGAGGAAGGTGGACAGAATATTATAAATACTGAAGATCTGTGATAGAACTAAAATCATCAAAATAGTATCAAGACAAATTCCTATTTTTATTGGTTATTCTAGTGAATTTAATAAAATTAGAATTAAAAAATAAAACTATTATATTGATCTAATAATAGGGAATAATAGAAGGAATAATTTAGAAGAAATATAACTCCTAGAAGTTCCTCAAATATCCTTGGATGAAGCCTACTACATCCACTATTATCCAATAATTTCTTCCTTAATGCCCTCTCCCATGATCCACATGACTAAAATAGAATGCTAACTTAAATAAATTACCAAACCACCCTTCATTATTAATAACCTACCACCTTAACTTAGGTTTCATCTTTAACAGTTGAGGAAAATCCATGCAATCAACACCCTCCCCCTATCAACTTCATTCGGTTGAATTTTTATATTGTCCCCAAGGTAAAAATAAGAAATTTGGGACTAAAATAACTGATAATTTTCCTATTTTGGAAATAATTGGTAGGATTTTTGGCCTCCAATGAATCATATAGTGTTGTGGGATACCTACGTAAAAAATATTTTGGTAAGTGTTCTAGAATATGATCCCCAACAGGTAACTTAAGTTGGGATACATGGAGCACCAGATGAACTTTATAATGCACTGATAGATCAAGGTGATAAAAAACTACCCCCACCTTATAAATGATGGTAAAGGGACCATAAAAATGTGTTTTGAGTTTTAGATATACCTTGGCTGAAGAAATTTTAGGTTGCAAAGAATATAGCTTGACCAAAACAAGGTCTCCAACTTGAAATATAACTCCTTTTCATTATTTATTGGATGACTGTTGTAAGGTTCATTGGGATATTAATAAATGAGTCTTAAACTTATGAAGTGATTCGTCTTGATCAAAAATTTCAACCATGATATCCTCAATATTAGTGTCATCCTTGGTGTAGTGGGATAGAGTAGGTGACTTCCTACCATAAAAAATGTTGAATGGGGCCTTCCCTACCGATACATGGAAAGAAATATTCTTAGAGAAATCATTAAACCCAGTGTTGTGGATTTTAGAAGAGAGGCATCATAAGTGTCAATACTTCTATTACCAACCTCAGCCTGTCCATCCATTTGGGGTTGTAGGAGGAGCTCATCTTGAGTTTAGTTCCATATAATTTAAATAAATATTTACAAAATAAACTTTTAAAAACAGCTCAAGATCATTGATTATAGAACTAGGAATTCTATGTAGCTTGACTATCTCTTTTATGAATAGTTTGAAAACATCCTCGACTGAGTAGGGATGTTTTAATGGCATAAAGTGGACATATTTAGAGAGACAATCCACCACTACCAAAATCACTTCAAACCATTGTGATTTATGTATCCCAAAAAAATCCATATATATTTCTTCCCAAATCATATCTAGAATAGGTATTGGTTATATCAAACTAGTTTTAATCAAGGTTTTATACTTGTTCCGTGGGAATATAGAACATTCCTAGACAAACTTAAGCATTGTTTGTGTCATCCCTTTCCAATACAATCACTTGTGAGTTTTTAAAAATCCCTTGTATCCACTGGTGAGTGTTGCATAAAAATAGTGTAACATGTGAGGATCAACCAAGAATCCTTGGATAAAAACAATTGGGCCTTAAAAAAAGTAGTCCATTGTGAAGTGTCAAACCTTCTGGAGTAGCATTTTGTGCCTCTAATGTGGAAACCTGGGTTTGAAAAAAAATGTTGTTTTCCTCTTTTACTAACTGAATATCAACCCAACAAGGCTCAAATAATGCCATTTTCATTACCCATAGATCATTAACTCTTTAAAGAGAATCTTCTACTAAGTTATCCTTCCTTGGTTTCTAAGAAAATTTAAATTCTTATGTCATTAACATTTCAAGCCAATATTTTTGGTTTATTGAAATAATATGTTGGTTTAATGAGTGTTTGAGACTTTTATGGTTGTTATACACCACTAAATTCCCACCTAGGATTTATTGTCTCCAATATTGGATAATATTCACCAAATATATCAATTCCTTCTCATAAATTGACTTACTTTAATTTACATCAAAAAGGGAATTTTTGAAAAAAGAAATGGGCATCCCCTCTTTCATGATCATAGCCCCAAGTCCACCACCTGAAGCATCACATTTTATGTTAAACTATCTATAAAAATCACATAGTTTAAGAATAGGATTCAACACCATGAATTTTCTAAAGTTTCAAAGGTAGTTTTAGCTTCTTCACCCCACTTGAAATTGTTCTTTTTGGTAAGAGTTTTAAGTGGATTGTGCAACTTCCCATAGTCTCTAACAAACTTCATGTAGTAATTAGCAAGACCCAAAAAAACCCACACCTTTTTAACATTTCTAGGAACTGGCTAGTCCATAGCACTTGAAATTTTCCATGAATCCATGGACAAACCTTCATGAGAATTTCTATGTTACAAATACTCATATTTTTCCTTCAAAAGAAACATGTTTTCCATTGAAATGAAACTAATTTCTTTGTAATATAATAAATAATATTCATAAATGTCATAAATATTCCCTCTAACCTTTTCTATAGAAAAATATATCTTCAAAGAAAACTAGGATATAGTTTCACCACAATGGTCTAAAAAGAAGATTCATGGTTTCTTGAAATGTCGTAGTGGAATTAATTAATCCAAATGGAATGAATAGAAATTCATAATTCCCTTCATGTGTACAGAAGGATTTCTTTTAAACATTTTCCTCCAAGACTCACACATGGTGGAAACCCGATTTGTGGTCAAACTTAGTGAAATACTAGGCCCTAAACAATTCATCCAAAAACTTTTCTAATAAGGTAATAGAGAACCTATCTAGTATAGTCTTCTTATTCAATTCTCTATAATCAATAAACATTCTCCATACACCTTTTTTTAATCTAAAATTATCGAGTCAGAATAAGGACCTGAGCTGCATCTAATAACTCCCTACTTTAACAAATTAGTTACATGCCTTTCAACTTCATCCTTTAGCTAATAAGTTATTTTTTAAGGTATCACACTAAATAGAATTATATGTTCATGTAAACTTATAACATGATCCATATCGCATTTTGGAGGTGGTCCCTTGGGTTCCTCTAATACATATAGAAAATTTTCCAACCTCCTTTATAAACCAGTTCCAAACTATTACATTATGGGATGATCCTGTCTTATTTCATGAATACATGGTTTCCATTGTAATACCTAAGATAATAATTTTACATTATCCAAAATCACTTGAAAATCCTGAGAATCTTATTTTACAAAACACAACCCATGTAAGGTCACATGTTTCCCCTAATAATCAAAGCTCGTGATCAAATTATTCTAATGGGAAGTGTTTGAACCCAAAGTTTCTAACCAAGACATTCCCATAACAAGATCTAGTTTAGCTATGTCAAAAATGAAGGAGTCCACTTCAATTATTATTCTACCCATCTGAACTGGTAAAAACTTACATAAAATTTTAGATAAAAAACATTAGCCATCTCCTAGGAAAACTCCAAATGGTTTGATATGAGATATTGGTATTTCCAAAAAAAATAGAGAATTTGAAAAAAAAAATATAGATTACACCACTGTCAATAATAAACAATATAGGAATGCAAGATTTTGAACCTTATAGGATCATATATTTATCTCATTACACTCATTGATTCTTCAAAGCTCAGAGGAATAACCCCTGACATGACATCTCCAGCAAGCCTTCATCCCTGTCACAGTATTTTTAGTTATGCTCTGGTAGAACTTCTTCCTCATCCTGAGGCTTGACACATTCCCATACCATCATTAAAAACCCTTTTTTTAGACACTTATGTGCCGATCCATACTTGTCTCTACAATTATAGCACATTTTCTTTTATCTCAAATCTTCAAACTCTGTTATGGAAATATTCCGAACTCCTTTCCACTTCGACACATCCTCTCTCTTTTTTATACATTATGATCCATTCTATATATATCCATATTTTCTAGAACTTGGTTAAGATTTATTGAACCTACACTATAAGATTATTTGAACATATTATTTTTCTTAATCTACCACAATTCATGTCCCTGAATTACTCCCTTCATAATCAACTCTCACTCCACACTTGTTATCAAATAGATGAGCCTTTATTTACTTCTAGGTTTATGATTTTCCATTTTACTCTCAATCTCAAGCCACAAACCACCTAAAATAAAACTTATATACCATGTATCTATCAAGAATATAATTTTTAAGGAAACTCTTTTAAACTCATTGGTGTAATCTTTCATGGTTCCAGTTTTTTTGATGCCCTTAAACTATTTCAGTGGATCATTCTATATAGAATTTCCATATTAGCCTATGAGCCTTGATTTTAAATCTTCTAACTCTAAGTTAATATAAATATTAAAAAAGTATAGCATCCAATACTAGACTTCTCCTTCCACGCACAACTGTGTGATCAATACCCGCAAATGGATATGAGTTTTTTGGATCATAAAATACATTTTAGTCTATGCAATAAAAATTATAGGATCATCTCTATAAAAAGAGGCATCTCAACTCGCCTAGCTAGAGAGATCATATCTTCCCATAACACATATCTTCTATCATTCTCCTAACAACCTACTCTGACCAAAGATTGTTGTTCATCATGTATGACTCCAAATGAATCAATGCTAGAACTCATATCAGAGTTTCCTTCCATAAACTAATCGGGACTCAATTCGCTCCACTTCCCTCTAGAATTTATCTGATCTAAATAGTGATAATTCAAAGCCTATGGACTATTTTCATCTCACATCATCTATCTAAAATAACCTATTTAACAAAATTATTAGTTTAGCCTTTTGACTATTCCAACAATTTTTGTGAGAGGCCTTCTATTGATGTATGTAACTGTTTATATAGTTTCTGTGAGATGATTTCTACTGATATCTATATCTCTTATATGTGATATTCAGATAATTTTTAATTCTTTTATTGAAATAGAGTTTCCATAATCTAAAAATTATATATACATTCTAGTTGAGTATCAACCATTGTTACTCTCACCTCTATCCTAATCAGCATCCCTAGAAAGAGAAACTCTATCCAACAATGATCAAACTAGTCCCTCTCGATAAAAGCACCAACTTGACAGAGTTGAAATCATGAAAATTGTTTTAAGAAAAATTATGATTTCAATTGGTTTAGAGAGTGAATATAATACAAGAATAATTAGAAAATAAAACTATTATACTAATCTAGTAATAAGGAATAACAATAGGAATAAGATAAAACAAAGATAACCTTCTTGGAAGCTCTTCCAAGATCCTTTGTAAAAGCCCATAACAGCCACTGTTATCTGATAATTACTTCCTTGATTCCCTCTCCTATGATCCACATAACTAATATAGGCTTCTAGGTAGAAATAATTACCAAACTAACCTTTATTATTAATAAATGGATCCCTCTTCCTAACATACATCTTTAATGGATAAGGAAACTCCTTGAAACTAGGACCCTCTTCCCTATAAAGTTGGGTCCTAAGTAATTAGAGAAAATTTATAAATTTGACTATGAGGATATAATAGGAGACTTGAAAAAATATTTCAAGTAATCTAAAATGTATGGAAATAGATATGGATTAAAAACTACTAAATTATTGGATATGGATGACATGGATTTGAATCAATATGTTTCTATCAATAAAATTAATCCTTATAAGTAATGGAAGGTCCCAAACAGTAAGATATATGCATATAAGATGAGAAATTGGTCTCTTCTTAAGGGTCTTGAATTGGACCATCAAAATAGTCATAAAAGGTAGAAAAATAAAGATAATAACTTCATCATCAATGTCATGAAATATGGAGAAATTAAGCCAATATATATTAATGGTGATGTGGGTTGTGCATCAAGGAAAAGTAGGGGAAAACCCAAAGAAGAACTTAAACTATCAATGTTAAGGACCATTAGTTATGGGAATATCACCTCTCTTCCTAAAAATAGGACCAAGAAGAAGATTAAAGAAAACTGATAATTGTCCATAATTTTAAATTTATAACTAATAAGGTAATGTGTTGATGTATTCTATTTTTTATAATAATTATTGAATTATTACCAAGATGGAAAAAAATAAACATGGGAGATCCTCCCCTACCCTTTGTTTCCTCTCACAAGTGATGTGGCCCTAATGAACCTTGCTTCTCTCTATAGACATCGACACTAATGATGGTCCAAATATAAGTCATAAAATCCTATTTGTGAATCTGAAATACACCCAGTGGTCATTAAATCATAGATATACACTTACTAATGGTGAAATCACAAGGAACAGAGTAAAACTTCTGATTAGTAGCATTAGATGAACATAATGGTATTCTAGTGATAACCTTCAAAGAGAATGTAATTTCACTAGCTTTCAATGATATTAATGATCTCTAGATTAAGTTCATTTCTAATCAACCTTAAATTTAAATTGGAATTCAAGAGATATATTCGGATTCACTTATTATCCTAGATTTGAACCCTAGCCCGAATTTGAATTTAGAAAGTATGACCCCACTCCAGTCCCTATTGAGAATTGACCTTTTCTATTTTTATAGTTGATAAAGGTTACAGACATAGCAGAATCACCTTTAGTGGGCATGATATTTAAAATTTATTTTAATATTGAGTTTCCCGGAACCCCGAGAGTGGACCTTTAATGTTAAATTTATAATTAATTTATTTAGATCTGGAATAAATGATTATGTTATCTTAGGATCTTTCTTCGATGATGATATTGATCTTCCAAAAAACCCTTTTGGATTACCTTTATTGTGTTTCAAGGATTGAAGTGTAGAATCCCTATAGTGATGATTCAAACATGCTCCTTTGATTTATGAGCAATGCCAATTGATTTTCAGGTGCTAGTGCGGTGAATCAAATGTATTGAATTGTTTGTGTTTATCTTTCGTTCTTTGATCCTAAAGGAATATCTCTTGAATTTATTGTTCTTGAGATATAAAGAGGAGGAGGAGTTGAGAGAGATTGTCATTGTGCACAATAATTATTAGTTCTCTATTAAACCTACATAATAGACATAACCATCTATTTATAGAGCTAGGGTTTATATCAAAATATTATTTAATTGTGTACCATCCCTTAAATAATATTATAATCTTTAATAAACCCCATTACATATAATATTATTATTTTTATTTTTTTAACAATGTGCGCTAACTCACACAATGATAAATATTATTTTACCATCTTGTAAATTATTATTCATCACTATATGTGATCTTGGTCCACTCGAACTCCTCATCATTTATTGAATGTCTAAATAAATATTTTATTCACTTAAATTAGTACTTTATCCACAAACCAGAGAATAAATATTTATTAAATATTCAATAAAATAAAAAAAATATTTTATTCACAATTTGATGAATAAATGTTTATTTAATTTATGTGATCATTAAAACTTGAATAAAATTATTATTTAGTCTTGAGAATAATATTTATTTCATTAATTAAATTAAAATAGAATTTAATCAAGATTAATAAAAACACTTAGTGTGTGATTCTCTAGGATTCTTTCTCGTTGAAATTAAGTAGGTATACATAAAGTCTAAGATTACTATCTAAAAACAGATCAAGACACCCAAGATAAAGAACTTGATTTTGCAACATCAACAACCTCATATGAACACTCATTGTGTAATATAATCCTTTTGTCTCAATATCTTATCAAGTAGTTTCACATCCATGCCCACAAACTATGTTCTAGACACGTCTTTCTTTGACTATCTAAAATAAACATCATTACACCATGACCATGGAATTTAATATGATAGTTATAACGGTCAAGATATAAATTTTTCTAAAGATAGAAGGGAAAAATCCTTTCTCAACTTATCTATTAAGAACATGTCATTTGTGATGAACCCAACATACCCTACTTCCTGCCAATATATGGCATGATAGTTTTTGTCAGTAAATCTAAGTGTGTGAATCATAAAATGCATTAATGGTAATATTAAATTCTAAGGACTAGTACACATGCTCATAGATAAGAATATCTAATGACACTGAAACATGCAGAATTCCAACCAGTAGGTCTGTTCTCATAGTCTCTCATCTTGGATATTACCAAGTATGAACATCATGATAAGAAGCCTCATCTTCTTATGAGTTATTTAACCTTATATTCTATATAATATTATTCCTTTCATAGTATGTTATCCAACCATAGCAATATTTTTAAGAATATCATTATATCATTTCAAGGTTCTCATCACGGTAGGGAACTGCTATGCCCTTTTTAATGAAAAATATACTATAGGAATTTATTACATCATTGTTATGAATAATAACAATCAATATGTGATAACATATTTAAATTAATATTAAAATCTTTGAATATACATGTAATATTAAGTACAAAATTAGTTGTTTCTAAGGAACCAACTCAAACAAACTCCCACTTGTACTAGATCCAATTACTAACAACTAGTTAGTTCTCACATGTAGAAACATGCTTCCACTAAGTATGTATATAGATTCTAGTCCTATCAAGTTTTCATGGCTAGGGTTATAAAAATTGATTTCTTTGTGGAAAATCTATTTACTGCAACATTATTATCTTGAGAAAATCCCTCAAGTAGTGATATAACCAAGTATCCACCTATTTTTATCATGTCAAAGTCTTGTCATCTTGAATAAATCTATAGTCAAAGATTATAATTATAATGATAAAACTCTTTCTTTTGGTATAAACCAAAATCAAAATAGGACATTGTTAAACCACTCTTCAAGCCGCATTAGAAGCTGCAACATACTCGGATATTGTAGATATAGCTACCATTGGATGTAATAAGTATTTATTGTATATTACCTTATATTTTTCTATGATACTATATCAAATTGAACTAAATTAAGACAAGCGTTCAATTAACTTTATTACTAGTATTCCCACTTCTCCATACACTAAGAACGCATCCAGTTCTGCTTTTCAAATTACTGTCAGATAGTTCTAACTATAATTTGATGCTATTATGTTGGATCTATTTGATATTTACATACTACGAATCATGAATTAGTAACATAAAACTTTAATACATATCATGGAATATGAGATAAATTCCTAGAACTTAAGATTGTGAAATTATATTAATCTCAATAATCTCCTCCTATGATAATGCATGTTGTGTTGGAAGGACTATATGCCAACAAAAATATGGTCTTGAATTGTTACAACTTGTATTTTTCAATACTTAGTTAATAAATATACTATAAATAAATTGAGAAAACTCGTGGATCTGTCTTTTAAATCTTTTTCCCTCGAACACAGTTTATGGTTTACGTTATACTTGGAGAAATGTCATTCCTTAATCTTAACAAACTAGTAATACACAACATTTTTTCCATATGTTATCAAAATATTTATCTTAAAAACATATAATTCTCCCACTAACTAGATAGATACACATGTACCTCATTCGTTTCCAAATAATATTCTATGGTCACTATGCATGATTTATTCATAAATGAATTTATACAATTTATATATCTTATTATAATTTATTGATTTCACTGACCCTTTATAGTTATGTATTGTAGACATATACCATAGGGTATAATTTTAGTCATATCATATAGCCATATCCCATTAGGACTTCTCAAAATGAGGTGGCCTTGATAATCAATAGACCAGTATGATGATCACAGAAATATGATTTTGACAAAGTAGAATTCAAAAAGGATTTTAGTCATTATGATTGGTGTATATGATTTTTCATAGACTAGACCTTTAAAAATCAATCATGATTTATTGTAAATTTCTTGTACCATCCATGTGTAGTTTCTCTTGAATACTCACCAGCAATATCAAGTCTTAGAAACATTCAAAATAAGGAATCTCTGAATCTTGATATATGGAGTTAATTACTTGAATTTAAACATACTTTTCAACCTTAACATATTACTATTTACTACTTCTTTATAGGAATGTTTATTTTAAAAGAATAATATATGTATCACCCACTGTGGAGAATATAAACCATCTATTTGGTTATAAATTCCTACACAGTATATGTCTCTAGAACTACTCCTCCCACTAATCTTAATGGAGTCCAGTATTCCTATTCCAACTCATGTGCATCCAAATCCTTAACCCATAAATTTGAGTCTACTCCCACTATTTTCAATGATATGGAATTCATTTATGGAAATATAGTAAATATTGACTATAAATTAATATCATTAGTGTCCATAGGATCATTAACTTAGATGCATCATATTATTTTGATGTTTATTTGTAGCTAAATCCATCTTTTAAAAAATATTTTTCAAAAAAAAATTGGTAGTTTCCTAATATATTCTTATCATGTCATAGTTGATATTATATCCATTAGAAAATATAGTTGGCATATGGTTATAGGTTTCACTTCTATTTGAAAAAAAAAATCTTATACGGGATAATGGAAGATTTACAATATATATAAGATAGATCAGTGATCTTCCTTTTACAATCATCATGAAATTGATGTGAATAAGGAAGTGTGAGTTTTAGTATTTACCTTTACACCACATATATGATCAATGAATACTTGGATGATATTTTCTTTGATAAGCTAGCTCGAAGGTTCCTTAATCATTACCAAGTTCACTCATTTACTTCAATGGGAATTTATTAAATTTCTTAAAGGAATATCATGAAGTATATGAATTTACTTTTATCTTTAGAATAGTTTATGTGGACATGTTGAACTAACATTAAGAGAATTTTTCCATACCTTTATTTTTAAAGGTTTCTTTATCTAAAACATGATAAGTTTTTTGTTCATATTCCCAATATCTTAGCTCAAATTGAGAGTAAAATACTTTTATGGGTATAAACAAGTCAACTACTTTCAGTTTTATTTGATGAATAAGTATTTTGTCACAATCAAGTAAGAGACTTATATTTTATATCCATCATTCACTGTAACGTAAATTTATGATTCAAGAGTTAATAAACTATTATTTTAGCATTTAAGTACCATAAAACATTTATTCTAAAATGAAATAATGCCTCATTTTGTATAGAAATACATTGCAATGAATGTTTTGGTAACACTTATTACAAACTCAAATCAATCCAATTTGGAAATGAGAAGTATAAATCTCCCCTTGGCTGATATAGGAATCACCCTTTCTTAGATCCTTTTTAGTTCACCTTATAACATTTATATTCGTGCTTATTTTCTATATTTAAATACATTTATGTTGTAAGAATATCATATTTAGTAAACAATTAGTATATAAAAACTTAATGAATATACCTAAAGTGGATGAAACTTATTACTTCTTCAATTCATTGAAAATTATTTTCCAGTGTCCAAGATTTCTACATGAGAAGCAAATAGTATCTAGTTCATTCTTCTGCTCTCAAATCCTTTGTCTATTTGAAGGATTCTAAAAGGGATATTTTGGATGTATATTATCTATGGGATATTTATCCTTTTATTTCAAACTTTTAACCATAAGGTGTGGTGAAATAATATTCAACCAATCCTTATCCACTTGGTGAAATGTGGAAAAAAATCCTGAGCGACCTATCCATTACATTTATCTAGAATTGGAAAAATAAGGATAATATTGGTGGTAAGGATAATAAGATAATATTAATGGGTAATTTCTTATCTAATTGGAAGCCTAATTTTACTAACTAATCAATGTACCCCATCATTTTGAAAGCATGACCAATATTTATATTCCCTTCTTTCAGTTTACACTGATATAGTACATTGACAATCTTATTTATTTCAAGCCTTTATTTTTATTTATCAAGGGATTGAAGATGAGATATTATGGTGTGAGAATCCATTTACTTAAGTTGTATCATTGTATATTTAGACATATTTGATAGTATAATACAATAGACATAGGAAGAATCCTCAGTATATCTTAGGTAGGCATCCTTGTCACCTTCACTCACCTACTGGGTGGTAGAACATGAATAGGAATGAATGGCCTGAAGGCCTTCTTTTTTTATTTTATTATAGATAATCCCCCTTTTAAGGGTTTAAGGGAAACCCGTACATGACCCGTAGGCCCAAGGCACAAATCCTAACTGACCCGTGATACATGACCTGAAGGCCTAGAGGCATACCATGCCCAATACATGACCCGTAGGCCCATCCCACTTGAACTACCCCTCCCTAGATTTTGCATCATTGATCACCTATCTCCCCACCTTGCATTGCTGGTCAGCTAAAATTTCTCCATACAAATTTGCACGATGCCTGGTCCCAATGGCGGCTACCATACCCTCTCATTCTTTTAATCTGGTTAGCTCTGCTTCGGGTGACTGCTACTCTTGTTTCTCTGATCCTCTTCTAGGGCCTGTTCTGTGTGAACTGGACTACTCCATGGTCTACGTGTCCCTAAGGCCCGAAGGCCTTTGACGACCCGAAGGCCCTTGAGACCCGTAGGCCCAAACCAGTGGCCTGAAGGCCCAAATCGGGTAAATAGTTTCTGGTGCTACAATACCGAACAGTGACTGCTACAGTAACCCAGAAATTCACCTCCACCCAATTTTGAACCTAGGTCTCTTGGATGCCAAGCAGGAGCCCTTACCACTCGGGTACAGGATCGTTGGTGGTAGAACATTAATAGGAGATTCTGACACATAATATAATTTTTTTGATAATAATTCAACGCATAAATGATTGTAACATATTCAAAAAAACATTTGTAAGGAAATACCCTGAGGTAAGGAATGATCATAGTGGTTTCATGGTTTTTCTTTCCATTTTCTATAATAATTAAAATAGATGATTAATACTTTACATGATTGCAAATTATGTGTGACATAATAATAATTTTAATTTTATTAAATCTACCATTATTTTATCAAGTCTCGTTATCCCTCACCATTGAACTTGGAATGTTTAGTTTATATGACATTCTAGTGAAATGGATCCATATTCTCCTTTGCATAACCCCAACAAGGGCTGGTCAAGCTACTTGAAGGTATTTAGGTAGGCAGGCCTTTTCCAACTGTGTGATTGCAGTTCTTTGATCTGTTGAGTGGACTCTATGATCCTAAAATATTGACTTGGATTTTCTCAAAACTTGCTTCCAAATTACACTAAGTCTATCAATGGATACTAATCTTGATGTAAAATGGTTAAGTAAACCAAAAACCTTCATAAGAACCCCCCTTATATAAGTGTCCCAACAAGATTTGGTCAAACACTTAGTTCTATTGAGTTTCAATCATAATCAAGTAATGGAAAGTCAGGTCTGACTTAATATTTAGTTGATGGATTTTATTTTATTATGCATAAATTTTATCTTGTTTTATCCTTTACATAACTTGTTAATATTAAGTGTATTTTACTTAATTAATTAATCATGTTGGATAAAACATTTACGCATAATCCATTTATTTAAATTCCATCTTTGCACATTAATTCATTTATTTATATAATAGTAGTCTTTCATCCATGAAATAAATAATGCATAAAACATAAATAAATAAATAATAAATGACATGGTCATGAAATTATCTAATAGTTGATTAATTGAGCAGACAATAAATCAACCTTTGACCTAGGGGAAAATTCCTTATTCTGATCTTGTAATGAGTTACAGCATTCCACCTGTACACATATGTATCACCTAGGTTGGCATCATTATGGTTCCTTTTTAAACTACCTATATGCACCTTAGGATACTCCATTAATTAAAAGTATTTATAACTCACACATAGGTGAGGGGAACCAAATTATTGGTTAATGGGGATTTTATAAATAACTATGGACACATAGGTCCTACATAATAATGTAGGGAGAGATGACTCATAGACCATCAGATTTAATTTAAATTAAATAATTTAAAACCCATGAAATAAATTAAATTAAAACATCCAACACATACACAGGTCTTGGTCAAGCTCATGAATGATCATACATGAAATGTATACACAAAATTAAATTGGTTAACATGAATTTCTATTCATTCTTTATTATTAATATAAACACAATTTCATTAATTAATTAATTAATTAATTCCCTTTAATCTTAATGATCATCCAAATTCATTTAGAGATACCCATCAAATTTAAAAGAATTTATGGAAAATAAACTATAAAACCAATAATTACATATTATTACAATAAATTAATTGAGAATTTAATAATTCTTTAAAACCATTATTAAATCACACAATAAGTGATAATCAATAAAATAAGGCTTTAATATTATAATTATCGATTTGATGTAATTTGATTTTGTTCTTAATTTGGAGACTGCATGGCATGTACTTATGAGTTACATGTTGTGTACCTCGATTGTTGTGTACCCAAGTTACATGCCTGAGGCTTTGGTCGTATATCTCGGATGGACTACATGGCTTTTACAATCCAACTACATGCAATGTATCACTCTTGTCATGTGTCTGTGAAACCCACCAAAGAACTCTATGTGTTCGTCAATTGTGACTACACAATGTGTACAAAATAGCTACACATCATGTATCACTCATGTCCTGTGTCAGCATAACTCATTGGATGAATCTACATGAATTTTGGATGAGGGAAATGATGAACTAGATGCTTTGTACACCACATATACATCGTGTACATCATTAGTGCTCTAGGATGTCGGTCTCATGTGGTTTGACCGAGTATAATGACCACATAGATTACATGAATTTTATCACTAACCTGTGTAGACTACACAACATGCACTCCAACTACACACTGTTTAATCCAGCATTTCATGTGTCAAGTTGGAACGGTCTACACACAGTGTGCAATAAATTCACTACATGTAATTATTGCTTGACACATCGTGTATCCTGTGACACGACCAAGTGAAGTGCACTTGGGTACATGATGTGTACTCTGGCTACACTTTATGTAATCCCATGCTATCTAGAAATATTCCTCGACACTTCCTAGTGGCATCTCTGATCATTATTTATATGTTCTTGGACTTAGGAAATTTTGAATCTTGAACGAAGAAATTAAAATGTCAAAAACATGTTACTTAAAATTATATTAAAGAAAAAATAATATAAAATGAAAAATTCAACAACGATTGCACATATTGATCAAAAATAAAATAAATAATTATAAATTTAAAATGTGACCCCTCTGATACCACTTAAAGGTTCTGGGGGTAGCGAAAGTGACTTTGGTGGGTGTGATATTTAAAATTTATTTTAATATTGAGTTTCCCAAAACCCCAAGAGAGAATATTTTATTTTAAATTTATAATTAATTTATTTATATTTGGAAGAAATTATTATCTCATCTTAGGATCTTTCTTCGATAATAATGTTGATATTCCAAAAAACCCTTTCAGATTACCCTCATTGCACTGTAAGGATTCAAGTGTAGAATCCCTCTAGCGGTGAACCATGTGTGATCCTTTGATATCCAAGAAACACCAATTGAATTCTGTCTACTAGCATGGAAAATCAAATGTATTATGTTGTTTTTGTTAACCTCACTTCCTTCTATATTAAAGGAATCTCTCTTGTTTTTCTCATTCTTGAGAGGGGGAGAGGAAAAGGAGTCAAGAGAGAATTTTATTGTGCACAATGATTCACAGTTCTCTATTAACCCTACAAAATAAACATAATAATCTATTTATAGATCTATAGTTTAGGTTAAAATATTATTTCATTGAATATAGGCACTTAAATAATATTATAATATTTAACAAACCCTGTTCCATATAATAATATTATTATTATTATTATTTTAATGGTGTGTGATAACTCATGCAATGATAAATATTATTTTACTAGATTGTAAATTATCATTTATCACTGAATGTGATCTTGGTATATTCAAACTCATTGGAATTTATTGAATACCTGAATAAATATTTTATTCACTTAAATAGTTATTTTATTCACATACCAGTGAATAAGTATTTATTAAATATTTAATAAAATAAATAAATATATTTTATTCACAATTCTGTGAGTAAATATTTTTTTAGTTTATGCAATCAATAAAACTTGAATAAAATTATTCCTTAGTCTTGAGAATAATATTTATTTCATTAATTAAATTCAAATAGAATTTAATCGAGATCAACATAAATACTTAGTGTGTGACCCTTTAGGATTCTTTCTCATTGGCATTAGGTAGATATGCCTAAAGTCTAATAATACTATCTAGAAATGGGTAAAAGAACCTAAGAGAAAGAACTTAATATTGTAACATTGAAAACCACATATTAAAACTCACTGTGTAATATAATCTCTTTTTCTAAATATATCATCAATCAGGTTGCACATCCATGTCATCAACCTAGGGGATCAATACATCTTTCTTTGACTATCTAAAATAAATTTCATTACACCGTGACCATGGAATTTAATAAGATAGTTATATTTCAATCAAAGGGAAGAGATATCAACTTCCATAAAGATAAAAGTGATAAATCTTTCATCAACTTATCCATTAATAACATGTCATTCATGATGCATCCAATGTTCCCTACTTCTCGCCAACATATAGCGTGCCAGTTTTTATTAGTAAATCTAAGTACGTGAGTCATGATATGCATTAATGATAATCTTCAAGTCTAAGTATTATTACACATGCTTGTAGATAGGAATAACTGATGACACCAAAACATGCATAATTCCTACTGATGGGTTTTTTCTCATAATATCATGTCTTAGAGATTACCAAGTATGAACTTATTGAGAAGAAGCCTCATATGCTTATGAGCACTCTCACCTGACAGTCTATATACTATGTGCCCTTTCATAGTACGTTATCAAACATCAATATTATATAGAAGAAAAATAAATATGTGATAATATATTTAAATTCATATTCACATATTTGAATATACATGCAATATTAAGTATAAAATTAGTTTGTTCTAGGGAACCAACCCCGATAGTTAAGAAGCTTATCCCTGTTCCATTGAATCTATAACTTCCTCAACCTTCCAATATATTAGATTAGGATGAATATATGATTGTTAAAACTACACAAGGGTATCTGTTTACCCTTTCAAAACATAATTTTATCCTCCTTGGGGATGATGGTTTTACACTAGTCTAGAAAAAGAAGTGTAAGAAACTGGCCTCACCTATTAAGATCTAAACATGTAGTTCTAGCAGAATAAAACCCCTCATTTCCCTTTTTAATATATTTTAAATATTTATTATTATTTATTATAATTTTATAGGTATAAACTCATCCCTCCATTATCTCAACAAATTGATTAATTGGGACCATCTTCCCATTGTGGTGGTTTTAGAACTAATGAACTCTCCCTGGAAAATAAATAATTTCCCTCTCAAAATTATATATCCCAACTATTCTCTTATCTTTAACAAAATTTGTATTTTTTTGGGGTAAATCAATTAAGATTAATTTTCTATTTAATCATGATCAATTCCTCTATATTTCAGTTTATTTTCCCCAAGTTAATTTTCCATTATTTTATTCTACTATTTATAATAGATCTACTAGAGAAGAAATGATTTTTTTAGAAAAATCTATCTATCTTGAGTCCTAAACCCTATGAAAAATGGATTTTTGGTGGTGAATTTAATTATTTTTTCACAGAATCATGCGCTTCTAAAACCCACAATCTCTTGGCCATGGAAATTTTCCCAATTTTATTAGAAATAATAGATTAATTAATCAACATAGTTTTATCTATTCATTCACATTATAGCTCATCAATCAATAATAAACATCTTGGGTTATGTGAATATTTAAAATCTCAAGAGATCTTCCTAGAATCACTTTCATATTCTATTTAAGAAGTTTCCCTACTCAACCCTATATTCCTAAACAACTTAATTTCCAAAGAATGTGGATTTATCATCCCTTTTTAAAAAATATGGTATTCTACTCTTAGGGTCCCCCCTGACCTTAGGGAGTCATGAGAGACTTATTTAACAAACTATCCTTGAAGTTTCATCATCGGGATTGGAATCCTTTTTTGTAATATCTTCAGGAAAATTAGCACCTTAAAAAATGTTGTTACTAATTCTTTTGATCTTGACCCCTCCGTCCTTAACTGAGAGTATATATCTAACTTAAAAATAACATTATATAAGGCATGTATAACATAAATATAATGTTGCATAACGCATATATAATGTAAATATAATGTTACATAACATAGATTTAATGCTTATATAATGTTATACAATGTAAATATAATTATATATAATGCATATATAACATAAATATAATGCATATATAATCTAAATATAACATTACATAACATAAATATAAGACTTATATAATGTTATATAATGAAAATATAATGCTATATAAAGTAAATATAACTCATATATAATTTAAATATAATGTTACATAACATAAATATAATGCATATATAACATAAATATATTGTAATATAATATAATTAAAATTTTATATAATGCATATATCACATAAATATAGTGTTATATAATGTAAATATAATGCATATAAAATGTAAATATAACATAAATATAATGTAAATATATTTGCGCTCCAGCTCGGTGCTTCGTGACAGCGGTTCATCTCCCAGGGGTGACATCATTCTTCACAAGTGCAACTGTCTTGGTATTTCCCACTATTTACTGGCCTGCTTCTTCTCTCCCTCTCTTCACTGGGTAGGGCTTTTTTGGCAATGCGGTGGCTCCAGCGGTCGTCGCTCCCGCTCCTTCTGGATGAAGATTGACACAATGATTCTGTGCCGAGATGGGTGTTTTGTGGTAGGTTGAGGTGGTCTCCGGGTGTGAATGAGAAGTCGGTGACGGGATATGGTTCTGTTTGTAGCATGGCCTCACAGTTGCCTTCGTGGTTCTGATTTTTGTCTTTATTTTTTTCCCCTTTGAATTTGATTTGGGTGTAGTTGTGGATGGTTCGAGGGATTGAGGCAGTGGTGTGGATTAGATTCATCTAGTTCCTCAAGATTTAGGTTTTTTGGGATGCATTTGATATGATGTGTTTGTGAGAAGGGTTGCTGAATTTGGGAATGGTTGAGGCTTTGGTGTGGGCTGTGTGTTTGGTTCTTCAGTTTTTTGTTGCACTGAAGTGTGGATTTTGGATGGTAAGGAGGACAGTGAGTTTCCTCTACTTTGGAAATGATGGATAGGAGGATAGGTTTTGGTTTTGGTGGTCCATGTCTTAATTGATTCTGCAACCATTTGTCTACAAGAAGCTGCTCCAAACGAGGTTGAGTGAAATTAGTTCTCATTGTTTCATGCACTACTGAAAATATGACTTTTACCAACGGTTTTGGCCAAACCGTTGGTATAGATCATTAATTTGGACTTATACCAACGGTTTGTCCAAAACCGTTGGTATAGGTCACTTAAATGGACCTATACCAACGATTTTGGGCAAACCGTTGGTATAGGTCCATTATAGAGACCCTATACCAACGGTTTGGCCAAAACTGTTGGTATAGGTCCCCCCTATACCAACGGTTTGTCCAAAACCATTGGTATAGGTCCCAAAATCAAAGGATCTATACCAACGGTTCTCAAAACCGTTGGCATATACCTATACCAACGGTTCTCAAAACCGTTGGTATAGGTCCTTCGATTTTTTATCGAATCTTCTTACCGAGAACATTATATAAATAAAAATTTAAAATAATTATAACAATACATATATATATTTATGAAATTATATTCACAAAAGTCGTGTTAGGTTAGTGGTTAAGTCATTCAATTATAAACTAGAGGTCCTGGGATCAAATCCCACTGAATGTTTTTTTTTTTTGAAATACATATACCAACGGTTTTGAGAACCGTTGGTATAGATTTTCATCTTACCTATACCAACGGTTTTCCCAAAACCGTTGGTATAGACCTATTGTCACGGCTTACTTGCCAACGGTCCTCCAAACCGTTAGTATAGGGTATTTTTTCAGTAGTGATGGCTTCTTGGAATCGGATGTTTGAGAGGGTATGGATTTTTTCATCGGTACCAGGCCCGTGATTTTGCCTCGGAATAGCTAATCGTGCTGCGATGAGACAATGGAAGCTAGTTTTTAATGTATTTTGTTCCCGGTAGGAGCTGATCTCTTATAGAGAGGGTTGTTCTTGATCTTTAGTTTTGGTCTTTTGGGACTTGGTTTGTTGTTTAAGTCTTGATGTCATGGGTTTCCCCCCCTTCTTCCCTTAAAAGGGGGTTTTATCAAAATAAAAATTTGAAGGCCTTCAGGCCGTTGGATGGAATGTAAGTATCACGTGGATATAATGTAAATATAACATAAATATAATGAAAATATATTGTTATTAACATAAATAATAATTATTAACAATGTACATATAACATTAATTATTATTATTTATTATAAACAATATAATATTTATTATTAATGGTTATTTTTAATTAATGTTAATTATTATTATATGTTATGAATTATTATCAATATTTATTATTGTTAATTATTATGAATATCATTTCATTGTTGTTATTTATTGTGAATTATTATTAATATTTATTGTTTTTAATTATTATCAACCAATTTTAATTATCAATTATCATTATTTATTAATTATCATCAATTATTTATTAATTAATTTTAATTATTATTATTATTTAATTATTTATAAATGTTTATTAATGTTTATTATTTTCATTTATCATTAATTGATGTTAATTATTATTATTTATTATAAATTATTACAAATATTTATTATTAATAATTATTACCAACTGATGTTAATAATTAATTAGTATTATTATTATTTATTAATAAGAAATTTTTTTATTAATTACTATCATTATTATTATAAGCTAACAATTATTATTAAATATTATTTTATATTAATTATTGTGAATTATTAGTAATTTGTGTTAGTTATTATTATTTAATAGAAGTAATTATTAGTATTAATTATTTTTAATTAATACTAATTGATGTTAAATATCAATTATTTTTATTATTTATTAATTATCATTAATTTTTATTGATTACTATAAATTATTTTTGTGTAAGTGTTGTTTTCTTTGTCAATTATATTATATATATATATAATTTTTTTTGTTAATTAAGTGGAATGTGTTAAAACAAGTATTAATATAAATGTGATTGAAAATAATGATTAATATAACATCAAATTAAAAAATAAGAGTATATTAAATGATAAGAAATATAGTGAGAAAATAAATATTAGAATGATAAAAAAATATTTTCATAAAATAAAATATATATATATATATATATATATTCTAAACAGTAGTTCAAATTTCACTCTTTCTTTCTTCTCTTTCTTCTTGTGCACTCATTTCCTTACATTAGCTTAATAAATATTATTGAATCATAATTATTTTGATAAATATATAATAAAATAACCTTATTTTTAGAAAAACTCCTCATTATCAGATTCGGGTGAGGGATTATTCACCTATTGAGCATAGTTATCACACTTAAGAGTTGATCTTCCTATATAGTTCCATCCAGTTATCATCATTCTTAGATAAAGTTATTAATTAATTCCACACTTCTCATATTTATACCTTTTTCTACCATCATTTCTATCTAGAAATTAATTTACATAGTTAGAAGCTTCAGTCTTGCACCATTCTTCATCTTGGGTGCCCTGTGATTCGACATCCAAGGTTTGGCGTGACAAGGTTGTCGAGTTTCCATTGGTTTGAATTCATTAAACCCTAGACATAATCTTTTTCTATCCTCTATTATGGAAGTCACCCCTCTAAATTTTAGAGGAATATGGGGAGGTAGAGTTTCCAAAGTTGAAGCAGAGAGAGGGCAGGCATGAGAACAAGGGTGGTTTGGGGGATGACGAAGGTGATGAATTCCGCAAAAAAACTGGATCAGTATTTTAGAAAGGGTGAAGAGATGGATGAGAGATATATGTTTTTTAGGGATTATTTTTCAAGGAATATGTTCATTGATAAATATTTCACGATTGATGGCAAGGGGGGATTTTATAGGATGAGTAGGAACTTAAGGAAGATGATTATGAAAGGGGTATAGTTTTTAGTTCGAGGAAAATGCATGGGATTATTTGCTTTTTCATGCTAAATTTATAAAGGGAATAGTGAGGAAGAATCCAATTAATCAAAAACTTTAGAGGGAGAGGAATAAAGAGAGGATGTATGAGGAAATGTTTGAGCAAAAGTAAGAGATGAAACATTTAAATAATGTGAAGATGGAGGATATTATTAGGAAGTAACACATGATCAAAAAAAATTGTTGAGATTGAAAGATATTTGGATTGTGCATTCAACACTGATGATTTGGATGTTGATTTTGATCCTAAAAAGTATGATTAGAAGATTAAGGACATCAATGATGAAAATTATTATATGGAAATGGACGTTGGTCCAAATTTTGGGAGTGACATGGGTGAGGATGTTGGTGATATTGAGAAGTGTTATTTTGAAAAGGGATATGAGTTACTTGGACTTCCCAAGGTTTGGGATGTCTATCCATATGATAAAGAGTTTTCATTCATGGATCAATGAATTTTAAAGCATGAATTGGATTTCGAACCTGAAATGAAAGTAGAGGAAGGTGTGAAGAGGATTATAAACACTGAAGAGATGGGTATTAAGGAAATGGTGTAAATATATAAGGTAGGTTATGAGGAAACAATAGGAGACTTGAAAATAAGGTTTAAGTATACTAACGTATCCAAAAATAGATATGGATTAAAATCCATTGAATTATTGGATATGACTAATAAGGAGTTTAATCAATATGTTTCTCTCAATAAAATATATCTTTATAGGGAGAAGTAATGAAATGTGCAAAATAGTAAGAGATATACACAAAAGATGAGAAACAGGTCTCTTCTTAAGGGTCTTGAATTGGACTATCAAAATAATCATAAAAATAAGAAAAAACAAGATAATAAATTCAACGTCAATGGAATGAAAGATAGATAAATTCAGATAATAGATTCTAATGGATATATCAATTGTACATCAATATAAAATAGGAAAAAGAAACACATATAAGAACTTAAGCTTTCAGTTTCAAATTTCATTAGTTATGGGAATATTTTTGAACCCCAAATGAATTTTGGAGTGAATTTTTTGACAATTGGATTTATTAACAATATGATTTGTTGAAAAACAATTAGAGAATAGTTATAGATTGAGGGGATCCATAATATTGACTAGTGAATAGTTATGGATTGAGTGAATCCATAATATTTAAGATAAAGTAATTTAATTTGATGTACTTTAAAGAAGTAAAATATTTTTGAGTATTTCTTATTCTAAAGAAGTTATGTCTTGTGTAAGGGTAGCCATCTCATCTGTACAACTGTGTATAGGTGCATGGGATCTCATGTAAGGGTAGCCTACACAACTAATACTTGTGTTAAGGTATATAAGAAGCTTGTGTAAGGGTATATTCCTTACTTAAGGGTATAGGAAGAGGCTACGTAAGGGTATCTTCTTTGTGTAAGGGTATAGGAAGAGGTTGTGTAAGGGTATTTACCTTGTATTAGGGTACATGAAGAGGATTTAAAGGATATATGGACTACTCCATGCTCTCTATGTTATAGTATAATTAACCATAATTCAACCTTCATGAATCTGAAATATAGAGAGTTTCCACATGCTATAGAGACAAGGCTTCCATCGTAGAAGATATTTGAAATGAGTTTATGGTGATGGATGCACCATAAATAAACTTCCACATTGTAGGAAATAGGGGTTTTCACTGTGGAACCTATGCCTATGCTGTAAAGGTCAGTGGAGATTGTCTTTGGTGTTTTCCCATTTTAGGGGTATCCACTCTATTAATAAGAAACTACACTAGAACATCTTTTTGGTATTGTGATATTGGAATATACTACACTATGAAGTTATTGGCTATTCCATAACTTCCATGAGAGAATGAAGTAGAATCATGGGAGTCCCTAACTATTAGAAAATGTATGATAATGTGTTTTTATACATAAATAGAGGGTTAATCACATGAGATAGGGGGTTTTATGATCATGGTTCATAAAATATTAAAGGTCGAAGACCACAACCATAGTGTTGTGAAAATATTTTTTTCCATATTTTATATAAATACATGTTGTGTAGATGGGGATATTCTCAGAAGGTTATATTTCATAGATATAAAAATATCCCATGCAGTTATGATTATGAAAAATATCCCAAGATACATGGAGAATTCAATAGTAATTTATAACTCTTAAAATGATAGATTTATCACATGTCATAATTACCAAAGAAGAGAAAATTTTCATAGGGTATCCACATCTCATTTGAAAAATTTGTAGGTCAAAGAAGGTGTTAATATAAGAATCATATTCTCACTAGAATTCGACATTGTTTATGCTGAATAGAAACACCCACATTAGTGTATGTTTGAATCATCTTCAGGTGAAGAATGAAAACTTCAATAAATAGAGTAGTTAGTTCCTTATTGAAGGAGAGCATTGAGTTCTTAAATTTTTTGAGGTATTAAACCATGAGGGTCGGTGAGATTCCTCCAAATTATATGTATAAAGTAGTTAACTTTAGTGAATTTTGTGCACATACACATTTTAATTCATGCTCCTTGGATGTATCTAATTGTGGGTGAACCAAGTAAAATCCCTCATGTTATTTACTGCTTTCATCGATCATTGGGAGAAAATATAGAGATAAATTGAAGTGTTCATCAAGGTGAGAGAATAAGATCCTCATGTTGGGGAGAATTTTTTAAACTTTTATAGCTTAGTTCACCCCCCCCCCCTCTTATGGTGTAATCTTATATAAGGTTCTAACAAGTGGCATCAGAGGGGGTTTTATTTTATCTCTTGGAATCATAATAATGGTTGTCATCTATAAATGTATCCCCATCTTTAAAGGCAGTAATTTCCGATTGTAGAAAATCCAGATGCAACATTATTTCAGATCCTTTGGCATATATGTTTACATAATGACCATTTATGGAATCACTACTAATATTGAAATTGGATCCTTGACAGAGAGATATCATCAAAAATTGGATGAAGATTCAAAAGCCATAAATGCCTTAGGAAGTGCTCTTTCCAATCCCATGTTCACAAAGGCAATGGCCTAAAAACCTCTCATGTTATGTGGAAAAATATTTTAAATATTTATAAAGGATATTTGAAAGTTTGGGAGACAAATTTATAGGTTCTATGGAAAAAATATGAAGATTTGATAATTAATTCAAATGAGATGGTTGATACCTTTTTCGATCATCTAAATGTTCTTGTTAAAGATATGAAATGCCTCAGTGAAGATATCAAATATAATAAGATTATAAAGAGGATCATGACAAGACTCCCTCCTCATTTCAATGAAAAAGTTTTAGTTGTAGAATACAAAGATCCAAAATATATTTCTCTCAATAGTTTTAATAGTAATCTTGTGTCTTATGAGATGGGAAAGGAAGATAGTGAGTTAAAAATAAAGGAAAGTAATTATTATGTGGCCTTTAATTCCAAGAAGAAACTCTCAATCAAGGAGCATAAAGAAGTTGATAAAGTTTATGAGGTTATTTAATTTCTATTCGCTAATATTAATAGAGAGAGAGGAAGGTTTAAGGGTAAGCTTCCACTTATTTGCTTCAAATGTGGGAAGGTAATACATCTTGCAGCTAAATTTCCTAAAAACTATCATGATGATAATGATTAAGACAAATAACCCAAGAAGATAAAAAAAGAAGGCTCAAATAATACTCAATGGAGGTCTTTAAAAGAAAATTTTTTCTTTCTAAAGAAGAATATAGTTATGGAGGAAGTGAGGTAGAAGAAGATGAAAATTTTAAGGATGAAGGTTTGTTGATAAATATGGAAAATAATCCAAGAAATGATGATAGTGATGATGAGAATGAAAGAGTTATTGGAAGGGTTGATTTGTAGGCCGAACTTGAGACAACACTTGAAGAACTTGATGTTTGGAGGGAAAAGACTAAGAATTATAATGAAGTGGTGCATGATTTCAATCTCTACATGCAACAAAAACAAGAATAAAAGTTATAGATGAAGTTTGATATTGAAAAACTCAAATCAAGAAATTCAGGAAACATAGGGAAAGAATTTGAACTAAAACTTAAAATTGAATAACAAACCCGAATCATTGATGGTTTGGATAAAACTATTAATGATAAAGTGAAGATAATTAAGGAGATGGAAAAAGAAGTTATGAATTGGCATCATGAGTGTAAAGATCAAGAACGATTATTGACACTTGGAATGATGAAAACAAATAAAAAGGCATCATCATCTAGTCAAGACAAAGTAATTTCTAAGGAAGAACACATACCTATTCTTTATGTTCAGTGGTTCAAAGATAAATGAAAATATATTATTGTTTTAAAACCTCAAACACTGACTACCTAGAAGAAGGTAGATCTTCATGAAACTAGAAAGGAAATTAACCATGTGGTCAAGGATAATTTTATTACTTCAAGAGTTAAAATTTTTTGCTTTGGAAAGTTGGGACACGCTTAATTTGTGTGCTCTATTTCTATGAGGTCATTCCGAGAGAAACACACCAATCCAAATTGTCAAGAAAAATTTCTAATTATTCTTTTAATTTTAACGTATACCATTTTTACTGTAAAGGATTTAGGAATAGGGTAATCAATTGTGCATCAAGAATACAACAAATGTCATTAAGAATACCTCAAAGTGGAATAAATAAAAAATTGGAACTGTCATCCAAAATCATAGAGACTCAAAACTAATTTTTATTTTTTCAAGAAGAAGAAGAGTCCAGGGAGAAAACTGTTGAGGAGGTACATTCATCACCAACATGGATAATGAAAGATAGTTTGGAGAAGGACAATGTTTCTGATCATGGATATTGGATAGTGAATTAACATCACATATGATTGTGAATAAAGACCTCATTGTGAATTTCAAGCTCAATAAAGATGGTATCCTTAATTTTAGGAATAATAAGGGTCTTAAGATTGTTGGTTCTAGAAAGGAAAAAATTGAAAAAAAAAGATCTCAGGCATATTGATTTTATTTTGGTTGGTGGGATAAGTAATAATATTCTCGATGGAGTTCAATGAAAAGGTATGTACTATCAAAGCCAAGTATGGTTTACTTATTCTACAAGGAAGAAGAACCAAGGGAAATATATACCTTATTAAAGAGGAAAATTTTTGTATATTGTCCAAAGAGGAGGAGAACATGATATGACATAGGTGGCTTGTACATTTGATCCAAATATATTTGGAGAGGTTGGTAAAGAGCAATGGAGCACATGATATTCTCCATCTCACATATGATCACACTCACATATATGATCCATGTAAAAAGGGGAAGATTATCTAGAAGTATTACAATCCAAAGAAGATAAAGGTGTCAAGGTTGCTTGAACTTGTGTGTGTGGATGTTTGTGGGATGATATCACCCAAAGTGATGGATGTAGTAAGGTATTATGTTTTTTTATTGGTTATTTAAGCAATATGTAATGTATTATTCCTATCACACTCAATACCAAGGTGTATAGATGTATCACTTTAAATCAGGGGAGAGATGAAAAAATGATTGGTGTGAAAATTCAAAAATTATGAACTAATAATGCAACCAAATTTACAAATCATCAAGTTGAAAAATATTTTTAGAAATATAGAATTCAACATCAAGTTTTGTTTTTTAGAACACCCCAACAAAATGGGGTAGTGGGAAGAAGAAATTGCATAATCAACAACATGGTCCAGATAATGTTGATTGAAAATCCCTTCTAGAAAGATAGTTGAGAGAAGTTATTCTTACAGTAGTGTACCACTATAATAGAGAGTTTCTATGGGAAAATGAAGGGGGAACTCCATATGAATTTTTTTATGGAAATAATCCCACACTCAAGTACTTATGAGAGTTTGGAAGTAAATGGTTTATACTCAACAAGGAGAATGGAATAAAATTTGAAGATCGGGGTGATAAAGTAATATTTCTTGGATACTTATCAAATATTAAATCTTACAAGTTTTACAATAAGAGTCTTGAAAAGATGGTTGAGATAAGTGACATTGTATTGGTTGAAAATGGGAAAGTGGAAACTATATATGAGCAGATCTCACATGAAAACTATCTAATTTCTAAACCAGAAACTAATGAAGAAGCATAGGGTTTAGGGGGAGTTACAAAGAATGAGGAAAACATTTATGAAGACTCAGATTGTGAAGAAATTATATAAATTCTAGCAAGTTCAGAAAGACAAATGAGCAGGGATGAAGTGACCAAAAGAAACATTGTTGGAGATTGGAAAACCCCAGTCCAAACTAGAAAAATGAAGGCTTAGCATAAGGTATCTTTATTGTCATTAGTAGAACTAAAATCTTTTAAAGAAGTTGAAAATGATTAGAGTTTAGTCAAATATATAAAGGAAGATATTGACCAAATAGAGAAAAACAATAAAGGGAAATTTCTTCCATGACCAGTTGAAAAGAATGTCATTGGAACCAAGTGGGTGTTCCGAAATAAAATTAATGAAGATAGAAAAGTGATTTGGAACCAACCAATCCATTTTTTATTGAAAAATCCACTTTAAGGTTAAGTGGGAACCTTATATAAACATTCACTTCCTTATTTAAAATTTCAAATTACAAGCTTCAAACAATTTCAAAATTCAAACACAGACCATCACCATTGCCTCGTACCATGTACCGCCTCATGATGCGCACCCTGACACAAGCTGAACCCTGACCAGCACGACGGCGAGAACCGTTCACCAAAATCCATCAATGCCACTAAAAAAACCATAGTAGAGTACCACTGATATGCAATACACTATCATCATCATGAATCAGCATTGTGTCACGCACCCTGACACCAGGCGTATCCATCATCCACAACAGTTCACTGGAGAGACCATCCATCATAATCCAGCATCACCACCGTCGAAAACCAAAAACATAACACTGCAAACCATCAAAGCCACAAAAAATTTGAATCCACACCACAAACCATAATGAATATCAATCCCTCTGGGAACCTATAGTTAGAGTCGAAGCCACCAAGGGGGGAAAACCTCATGAAACATCATCAACTACTCAAAAATCACATCCCAAAACACCTTGAGAACCACCATGAAAATCCCATAGGGAAAACAAAGCACGACTTGTGTGTGAAGGTTATTCCAAAATTGAAGGAATTGATGTTGAAGATACATTTTCACTTGAATCATGACTTGAAACTATTTGGTTATTCTTAAACATGGGCATTCAAAAGGGTTTCAAAGTATATCAAATGAACATCAATTTTTATTTTTTAAATGGTGTACTTGAAGAGGATGTATATATTGAGAAACCATGTGAGTTTCTCATTGATGAAGATGAGGGGAAAGTGTTTTGACTTAAGAAGGATTTTTATAGCCTCAAACAATCACTAAGAGTATGGTAGTTCATGTAAGATTGATGTCTGAAGAAGTTTGGTTTCTATAGAGGAGGAGTTGATCACAACCTCTATATCAAGGAGAATGAGAAATGATTGACGGTGCTTATCTATATTGACAACATAATATTTAGAGGCTCGGATGATAACCAATGAAAGCAGTTTTCAGAACTCATGAGGTGTGAATTTGAGATGTCTCTAATTAATTAAATGTCATTTTCCTTGGATTTCAAGTTATTCAAAGATTGGATGATATATTTATCTCACAAACCAAATATGCCAAGAAGGTTTTAATAAGATTATGGATGAAGCATTCAAGACCCATGGGAACTCTAGAAGAGACAAGACTGAGATTATCAAAAGATGAGAAAAGTAACAAGGTTGAAGTGACCACATATTGAAAAATCACTGGAATTTTACTCTAGTTGACTTTGACTCAACCGGATATTTTATTTTCTAATTTTCAAGCCCCTTATTTTTAGAGTGATCCCAAGTAAAGACACATGAAATTTGTGAAAATAATACTTTGATATATCCATCGTAGGAAGAACTATAAGTTGTTCTATCACAATGATTCACAACAGAATTTGTTGGGATTTACTAATACAGATGGGGATGGTTTAGTAGATGATTGAAAATCACTTCAGGTGGTACATTTTATCTTGGGAGTTCATGAATATCATGGTAAATCAAGAATCATGATTTCATATATTTGAGCACTGTAGAGGTCGAGTACATTGTTGCCACTCAAGCATGCACCCAAATGGTATGGATGAAACAACAACTTGATGATGTTGGTGTTGACGTGATCTATCACATTCCAATTATGTGTGATAAATCAAGTGTGGTCTATTTTAGAAAAAAAACATGTTCAACATTAACATACCAAAAACATTGAGATCAAATATCACTTCATAAAAGAAAAGTTGGAGAAAGAGATTGTAGTTTTGGAGCATGTTTCAACTCAAGATTAAGTTGCTAATATCTTGATAAAGTCATTACCCAAAGTGATGTTTGAGAAGCCTTGATTGGATCTTGGAGTCTAACTGTATACTTCCACATAATTGATTTAGGGATGGACCCCCACTCCCCTTAGTTTATTTCATGGGCAATGTATGTTTTCTCACCTCAATTTGTTACTTTTCTTACCTTCTCATATGAAATTTTTACAAAAGTGATCTGTTTGGGTTCATTGCCAAAGGGGGATAAATTCTCAAGTATGGTTGGAAGGGGAAAATCATTTTATATGTGGAGATTATTTCAATGAAGAATCATGGGGATAGATGTGGTTGTTTAAAGGATTCAAATGTGGTCGTGACAAAATTTTCACTCAATTCTTATTTCTCACACCGAGCATGGATCATGTGGACATAGAAATAATGATTAGTGGATCAGAGACTAACCCCTTGTATTTTATTTAAAATAAGGGTGATAAGTGAAAATGGAGTTTAGTTTTCTTGGTTTCAAGCTAATATCGTCAAGGATATATTGTCAACTAAATCTAGGAGGAGATTTTTGAACCCCAAATTAAGTTTGGAGTGGATTTGTTGACAAGTGGATTTGTTGACAATATGATTTGTTAACGATCAACTAGAAAATAGTTATGGATTGATGGAATCTATAATATTGACTAGAGAATAGTTATGGATCGAATGAATCCATAATATTGAAGATAAAGGAATTCTGGTTGATGTACTTTAAAGAAGTAAAATATGTTGGATGAGTTCTTATTCTGAAGGAGTTATGCCTTGAATAAGGGTATCCAACTCATATGTACAATTGTGTATAGGTACACGAGAGATCACAAAAGGGTATCCAACATAACTAATACATGTGTAAAGGTATATAGGCAACTCATGTAAGGGTATATGCCATGCCTAAGGGTATAGGAAGAGGTTTCATAAGGGTATTTGTCATGTGTAAGGGTACAGGAAGAGGCTGGATAAGGTTATATTGACTGCTCTATGATTTCTACATCGTAGTAGAATTAACCATGATGCATCCTTCATGAAGTTGAAATATAGAGAGTTTCCACATGCCATAAAGACAAGTCTTTCACCGTGGAAGATGTTTAAAATGAGTTTATAGTGATGGTTTCACCGTAAAGAATTTTCCATGTCATGGGAAAGAGGAGTTTGCACCATGGAACCTATTCCTACATCGAAATGGTAATCGGAGCTTGTTTTTTGTGTTATTATATCTGAGCGGTATCCACACTATAGTGAGGAAGCTACACAACATCATCTTTTTGGTTTTGTGGTCTTGGAAGATATTGCACCGTAGAGGTATTGGCTATGCCATAGTTGCCTGCGTGAATGAAGGAGAGAATCATACGAGTCCCTAACTATTAGCAACTGCATGATAATGTATGGTTATTCATAAATGGAGGATCAACCACATGAGATGGAGGTTTTTATGATCATGGGTCATAAAATATTAAAGGTTGAAGACCATGATCTTGCTGTTGTGCAAATACGATTTTCTATATTTTATGGAAATACATGTTGTGCAGATGGAGATATTCTTGAGCAGTTATATTTTGCATATATGAAAATATCTCATGTGGTTATGATCATGAAAATATCTTGAGATATGTGGAGAATTTAAGATTCATTTATGACTCTTAAAATGAAAGATATACAATATGTGATCATGACCAAAGAAGAGAAATTTTCACTGGGGATCCACATCTCATCTGAAAAGTTTGTACGTCAAAGAAGGTGTTAATCCAAGAGTCCTATTCTCACTAGAAGTAAAAATTATTTATGTTGAAGAGAAACACCAACATTGGTGTATGTTTGCATCATCTTCATGTGAAGAAGGAAAGATTCAATAGGTAAAGCAATGAGTTCCTTATTGAAGGAGAGCAATGAGTTCTCCAATTGTTCATGGTAGTGACCCAAGAGGGTCAGTGAGACCGCTCCAAATTGTACTTGTAAAGCGGTGAGTTTTAGTGAATTTAGTACATAGACACATTATCATGCATGCTCCTTGGACATATCTTAGTGTGGATGAACCAAGTAAAATCTCTTGTGTTAGTTACCACTTGCATCTCTTATGAAGATAAAAGATAGATAGAAATTGAAGTGTTCTAAAAGGTGAGAGAATAAGATCTGCATACAAGGAAGAATTGTTTTAAACGTGTATACCCTAATTCACCCCCACCTCAGGGTGTAATCCTCTATAAGGTTCTAACAAAGATCCCCTCTATGCCTAAAAATAGAGCTAGGAAGAATAGTAAATCAAATTGAGAACTTACTGTGACTTCCAAGCTACAACTGCTAGGATAATGTGTTCATGTATTCTATTTTTGCTAATATTTATTGAAATATTACCTGGTTAACCTAAAAACACAGGACCTCCTCCCCAACACTTTGTTTCCTCTCATGAGCGATGTGGTCCCGATGACCCTAGCTTCGATATGGGGCCATTGACATCGGTGATGGTCCAAATCCAAGTCATAAACTCCTCATTAAGGATCTAAAACATCCCTGGTTTTCATTAATTCATATATCAACTTTCACTGATGGTGAAAGCCAAAGGAGAATATCACAACTTCCCATAAACTGTGTCACACAAACACAGAGGTATTCATGTGATAACCTTCACAAAGGAGGAGGTAAACTCACCAGCTTCCAGCCACATTCATGCTCTCATAGAAAAATTCATTTCTAATCAACCTTCACTTCAAACTGTGATTCAATTGACATATTTAGATTCTCTTAATGTCCAAGATGTGAACCTTAAATCGATTTTGACTTCATAGAGTATGAACCCACTCCATCCTCTATTAAGAGTCCACCTTCTCTTATTTTTATAGTGGAGAAGCTGGTCCATATTCCTTTGAATTTCTACCTTCCTCAATCTTCCAATGCAATAGCTCAAGAAGACTCTATGATTGTCAAAAATCCATAGGGGGTATATTTACCCTTTCTAAACATGACTCTATCCTCCCTGAGGATGATGGTTTTACACTGGTCCCGAAAAAGAAGTGTAAGAAACTGACCAAACCTATTAAGATCTAAACATGCAGTTCTGGTAGAATCCAACCCCTCATTTCCCCTTCTAGTAGATGTTAAATGTTTAATATCATTTATTATAATGTTATGGGTATTAGATAATTTTTCCATTATCTCAAACATTTGATTAATTATGATTATCTTCCCATTGTGGTGGTTTTAGAACTGATGAGATCTCCCTAGAAAATAATTGATTTCCCTCACTTAAGTATCCCAACTCTACTCTTAAGTTTAACAAATTTTAGATTTTTTTAGAATAGCACAGTTGAGGTTAAAGTCCTATTTTATCTTGATCAATTCCTCCATATTTCAGTTTCTTTCCCCAGGTTAATTATTCATTCTTTCAATATGTTATTTATGATAAATCTACTAGGAAAGGCAGGATTGATTTTTGGACCAATCTTTCCATCTTGAATCCTAAACCCTATGAAAAATGGCTTCTCGATGGTGACTTTAATTATTAATTCATTGAAACGTGAACTTATAAAACCCACAATCTCTTAGCTATGGAATATTTTTTCAGTTTCATTAACAGTAATAGATTAATTAACCCTCCTAATTCTGGTTGTCCCTTTACATTCTGGCTAATCAATCATTAATGGAAAACATTGTGATGTGAATATTTTAAATCTTAAGAGATCTTCCTCGAATCAGTTTCGTCTTCTGCTAAGAAGTTTTCCTACTAGACCCTTTGTTTCTAAACAACTATATTTCCAAAGAATGTGGATTTATCAGCCCTTTTCAAAAATATGGTATTATCCTCTTATATTTCCCCCACTATAATGAGAGGTTTGTGTATCAAACTATTCTTGTCACCAATTTTGAGTCTTCTTTTGATTTTGACCCCTTTGCCCGTAACAGGGTATTTATTTAGCATAAATATAACGTTATATAACACGTGTATAACATAAATATAATGTTATATAATGCATATATAACATAAATATAATGTTATATAACATAGATATAAGCATATATAACATAAAAATGTAAATATAATGTTATCTAATGTGAATATAACACAAATATCCTGAATATATAATATAAATATAATGTTACATAACATAAATATAGTGCATATGTAACATTATATAATGTAAAGATAATGCTAAATAACATAAATATAACTCATATATAATGTAAATATAATGCTACATAACATTAAAATAACACATATATAACATAAATATAATGTAATGTAATATAAATAAAATGTTATATAATGCATATATAACGCAAATTATGTTACATAATGTAAATATAAATCATATAAAACCTAAGTATAACATAAATATAACTTAAATTTAACATAATATTAACGTAAATATAATGTTATTAACATAAATAATTATTAACAATGTAAATATAACATAAATATAATAAAAATATAATGTTATTAACATAAATAATAATTATTAACAATGTAAATATAACATAAATTATTAGTATTTATTACAAATTATTATTAATATTTATTATTAATAATTATGATTGTTTGATGTCTATTATTATTTATTATGAATTATTATCAATATTTATTATTTTTAATTATTATTAATTGAAGTTCATTATTGTTATTTATTACAAAATATTATTAATATTAATTATTGTTAATTGTTATTAATTGATGTTAATTATCAATTGTTATTATTTATTAATTATCATTGATTTTTTATTAATTGCTATCAATTATTATTATTTGTTATTAATTGTTATTAAATATTTATTAATATTTGACGTTTTCAATTATTATTAATTAATGTTTTTTTTTTTGAAAAGGTGATGCAAGCCACCCCTTTATTAAAGAAAAAAAGAAAAATACAACAGAGAAACAAGCGACACATAACAAATTGAAGAGCAATCAAGCAGCTCGTGAACGAGTACGCATGCTATGATGAGAGGAGCTCCCACCCCAATCACGCAGATGCTGACCACTTCTTCAAGTTTTGACCTGCGTCCATGGCCCACCTCCATCATCTAGAAATTCAATATCAACTACGTTTGGCGTTTCTTCAACTCCAGAAACCTGAACATTTGAGTGCCCATCCTCCTCACTGATACTTGATGCAAGCAACTCAAATAAATTATGAGTAATGACCTTCAAGTTTGGTTTATCTTTCACATGCTGAATCGTGTCAGAACCTGAAGTAGAAGGAGAAGTCTTCGACTTATGGGAGTCTCAAAATTTGAAACCCCATGTCCATCTATGTTAGGAGCAAAATCAACAGCATGAGGCTTGCTCATTCTCAACTTCTTTTTCTCTGATGAGAACCAAGGATGAGGAAGTATCACCCTTATGTTGTCTGCTCTTAACAGGAGAAGAGAAAGAATCCTGCATAGGCTGGAGCAGAAGGAGTTGCCTGGACACCAGAAGGCATTCTACTAACAGTGGGCTTGGATGCATCAAGCCCCACAGCATTCTTCGAAGCATGTGATGTCATCGCACCTGATATTGATGTTTTCTTGCCAAAAACATTATCTAAATCACAGCATACAGACTTCACAGAAGAATATACTCATTGTCCAAACGAATTGGACCTTCAAGGGTGCTTGATAAAGAGTGCAGTGACAAAATTTGAAGTACTACCTTGTTGAAATGGAAACACAGGTTCTGTTTGAACCTTTGGTTCATTGTTAACAGCAGCCACAAGAGGCTGAGTATCACCATCTGCCATATTAAGGCGCTCCAAAACATTTAAAGATGGTGGACTGCCAATTGGCACATCCCTATGATAGTCAGATGCAAGGAAAGAAGAAATCAAAAATTCATTGGGTACCAGTTTGATACCATAAGCTTTCCCTGAAACAAGGGCAGAGTAACGTTGGACTTTGGGGTTTGAAGTGAAGGTCATTTTACACTTGGACTTCACTGAAGTGGCAGCAACTATCTTCCATTTTTCTTTTTGATTTTTTGAAGAAATCGTTCTTTGCTCTTGCCAGAGAGTAAAATGTATATCAGCCTGTGCATCAATTTCCATGACAACATGACTATCATTGGATTCTTCTCCAACATGTTCATTAGTAATGCCTCTTGATAAGGCATCTTTAAAAGACAATCCTTCAATGGCTAGTTGGGACTCCTCTGCAATGTCAGCCCAAGATAAAGGGCACTTCACATTCACTTGAGCAGGAACAACAGAACCACAATCATTTCGAGGAGAGGAAACAGATCCAAGGATAGGATAAGCAGAGCAGCCATCTTTCAAAGAAATGACAACAAGAGGCTTTCTTGATACCATAGAAGACTCTTCGTCAACAAAAACTTATTCACCTTGGGAATTAAGAGCAGGAACAGGCCCAACCTTGTCTGCCTTCTGATTATGATCCACAATGATCTGATCAGTCGCCTGATTTCCTTTCTTCCAACAAGAGGCTTTCTTGATACCATAGAAGACTCTTCGTCAATAAATACTTATTCACCTGGGGAATTAAGAGCAGGAACAGGCCCAACCTTGTCTGCCTTCTGATTATGATCCACAATGATCTGATCAGTCGCCTGATTTCCTTTCTTCCTACAAACATTGTCTAACGTGGGCAGTGAAAGAGCCCGAGCATTGTTCACCCCACTTACACCACCCACAACAACATGAATAGTGATGATAACTGGAAGAACAAGAATGTTGACCTGAAAACTATAAAAGCACTGAAGACAACTGAAAGAAAAAGAACAGACAGAACTGACAAATATCAGAACAAGATTTCCAAGGTTAGAAAAGCATCCATCAACCTCCAATCAACTTCAAAAGGTAGTGGAAAACCCAAAAATAAAAACATTGAACGTGACGCCCATCGTGGATCTTGTCCTCAGTTTGTATGTTGAAACCCAACTCTTCTAACCCCCAATCATGGCGACGGCCTCTTCCCATCTAACGTTAAGAGGATTTTATACAAATCCGGGCGCCGGTCACGAAACACCCCCCAACCAACCCTCCTAGATTTAATTCTATCCAACTCAAATTCAGCTGTTAGAACAGCTTCCTCTTTATCATCACCACCTGCAACTATTTCTCCATTCGCTCCTGCTATGAACGAATTCCCATAAAATTTAATCTCACTGCATCCATGTTCGGTCTCGATTATCTCCTTTCCAATTCGGTTTGAAGCAACTACAGGTACCAAATTAGCTGCAGCATGGCCTTGCATCACCCGCTTCCAATGCTCACATGAATCCAGAGCAGCATCTTGAGGTTCTGAACCGATTGCAGTAGGGTATAACAGTATCTCTGCACCTTGAAGAACCATCGCACGAGCAGCCTCCGGAAACCACTGGTCCCAGCATATTGCTGCAAACAGTAACACGAATTCAGTTTTCATGAAAAGTCTTGAATGAAGGAAACACAAACAGGTGCTTACCAACTCCAATTTTTGCGTATCTGGTTTGGAAAACCTGATCATCAGCACTTATCAGTGCAAATTCCTTATGTTAGACAAGAATTGAATCATGTTGAACCACTGACCTTAAAACCAGTGTCACCTGGATTGAAGTAAAACTTTTCCTGATAGCCTGAAGAAAGCAACCATTCATTGTGATCAAAGAAAAAAATAACCAGAATCAGCATATTGAAAAACTCAACATTACAATTACCTGGTCCATCTGGTATATGAGACTTCCTGTAGAGTCCCAGATCTGTGCCATCAGCATCGATTACAGCTACAGAATTGTAATGTGCATTGTTCGCCTCTTCAAAGAAGCTGACCGGTAATACTACTCCCAGCTCTTTCGCAAGTTTTTGCATCCTGTTTACCAAATGTACACGTCTATAACTCACTGTAAATGACTAGGAGAAGAATGTGTACCATTTTTCATTTTTCCAACTGACAGTCTACTGTTGGTTCTTCTGTTCCTTCTGTTTTTTATTTCAATTGCTACCAGTATAAAATATATACTGATTGTGCCCCGTGCTGGTGCAGGGGTGGTTTGGGCATGGGGGGCAAGGGGCAGGTCGCAGGGTAAAGTCCCCAGGTCTATGAAGTTTCCTTTGTTGCATCGTGTTCCACAGTGGCGAATGTAATCTACCTATATATACTGATTACCTTTTACTGTGAATAAAAAAATGAGAACCATGCTTCCCCTAGGGCTTTGTGCTTCTCAACTTTTTTGGTGGACCTCCATTGATGGACATGCCAAAGACAGATGTCAACAGATCCGAATTTACAGTGTTTGATAAGACACACACCAGTATAAACACTTGAACATAAGAATTTGTATATAAAATGAGCAGAACCAGTAGTCAACTTACATGCGAGGGAGAAGAAGATGAAGAGGGAGAGTCTCAGTGGATCCCCAGGATCCTCCCACCCAAGCCTAATGCCACACTTCCCAAACAGAATCCTCTCCCCCCTTTCACTCCAGCCCCAGCCCCCCCTTTATAACAGCTTTCCCAGCTGGAACCCTCTATAATTACTTTTATACCCTTTCTAGAATCTATTGATTTCCAAGTTGTACCCCAGGTATCCGGATCTCTATCACTGCCACCCCCTTCAAATTCACTTTGTCCTCAAGGTGGGAGACATGATGAAGTTATGGTGCACCCCCAATCCCATGTGTTGTATGTTGGGGCGTGCGTCACCATAACGATCGACTTGGTCCAGCCCCCTTTCGGCACAAAGTCTTCAAGCAATCTTTCAAATGGTCATCCCTGAAAACGCAGCCATTTGATATGGTTTCTTGCTTCGTAAATCACAGGAAAAATCATTGCAATTCTCTGGAATGAGTTTGCATCCAGGTATTTCTCGGAACACTCCCCTGGAATGAGTGTTGAGCACTGCTTTCCATGGAACTTCTGCAAAATTCACTGGCTGGAAAGGAGCCTGTTGCAGCTGAGAGATATGGCCAACAAAGTTCTGTGTTGACAAGTCCTTGGCAGATGACAGAAACTTCCAATATAATTCATTAGCGCATGTCGGACGCTGTAGCTCACTGCAGGTTGTGGTTTGGACAGAACTGTACAGTACTACACATGGATAACAAGCAATCGCCCAGATTTGCCTTCCTGCTTTCTGGTCGGACCTTGTTTGCTGCTGCGGATCAGGCTGCAAGGTCCGCCCCCGCATGCCCCCTCCCTGCATATAACAGCTGTGTGGCGCTCCCCCATGACCCCGGGGACCAACGTCAGTCTCTGCAATCGCATCATGCTGGGCTAGGTTTATTGCTAGCAGTTGGGGTATAGGGCTGTGTATGTGGACCCAGCCGCATACTATGTGTAATGCAGCTTGTGGCTCGATGCACAGCCCTCCTGCAATCTCGCCGCATCGAAAGTGGCGGTCCAGCTTCTCCCTCTCGTTGATTCCAAATATTGGACCCAGCCGCGAACTACTGTGCGTAACGCAGCTTGTGCCTCAATGCACAGCCCCCCTGCAATCTCGCCACATCGAAAATGGTGGTCCAGCTTCTCCCTCTCGTTGTTTCCTCTCGTTGCAGCGTCGTCTGCATCTCCACAGCGGCAGACGCGGCAGCAGGGGCTGCATCAAAACCAGGTCGGAGAGCATCGTTTGGACATGCTGTAGGTGCTGCTCCACCTTAGCAGGTCCGGACGCCTCCAGAGCGCCGAACACGGCGGATCACACCACTAGCAGGCCTGATGTGACCACAGTCAACCCGAACTCTTGCAGGGACTGCACGTCCCCTGGTTGTTGTAGCTCCTCACAGTGACATAACCATGGTAGGAATGTGTTCTGGAATTTGGCCTCCTGGCAATGGTGATCCCATTTTTGCTCCCACGTGAGCTGGTAGTGCTGCAGCTGTAGGAGCAGAGCATGGTCCTCGAAATTGTCCAGTAGAGTTCCCATGAGCAGTGCACCGGCTTCAGGAGAGTCGAGGGGCATGTCTCTGCCCTGCAAAGTTTGATGCATCGGAATAAGTAGTGAAGAACTTCCAGCAGTGGACGACGCGTCGGAATAGGTGTATGTAGGTATCGGAGCACTGTCGAACACAGGACTTGTTGCGGAATCGCCGGGAGACACAACGACAGAAAATGAAAAAACGAAAGAAATAAAAGCAAACAATGAACACGGCGATTTACGTGGTTCGGGAAAAATCCCTACGTTCACGGGAGAGGCAGAATTTCACTATGATTCGGAAGCAGCAAATTACAGAGGATTTTCAATCATCAAACCCTAGCCCGAAATGGGCTATAAAACAAATGGAGAAGACGATCACTGTTCTGAAAAGTAGTCCGCGTTGCAACAGTGATCGGCGGCTCACTTTGTCAAAAGTGCTACAGTGTCCGCCGGCTGGAAGTCAAAAGCGCTACAGTACTGTTGACCCCGAAGTCCGCACCGCTACAGGACTGCGGGCTGCGGACAATCCGTCTGCTGTGAGAAGGCTTGGACGCACGTTGTGGAGGGGTGAGTAGTTAGAAGGGACCGTCGGAGTAGATGGAAAAGGCATAGGAGGTTCGTGTGTTAGAAACGGTCCGTCGGGTGGGGATTGAAAGTGACAGTTCATTGGTACTGCTCTCCGTCCAAGAAAACACGTTCCAGCGAGTGCAGCAGTGCGTGCCCCTGCGAACGACGTCCCGACAGTGAGCGCGCTTCCTTGTTATGGTATGCCCTCCGTCCCGATGAGGCTGTTTCTTGACATGAATTTACGAAATTCAGTTTGGACGGCCATTTCTTGATCCCATCGGTGCTGACCTTGTCGGAGGTCATGGACGCTCGGCTGCAAGTCGGCGATCGATGTAGACTGTTAAGAGTATGTTTTTAATATTCGTATCCCACACCAGTGTGGGTAACCCATTGTACTCTTTCTGATCTATATATTGAGCACCCTATCTCATTGTAAGGTACAAGGTTTCCATTATATATCAGAGGGCTAGGTTAATTTTTTTCCAACTCTCCCTCTCAATGCCTCCAGCGCACTGAAACCCCTTAGGCGCCAGCCCCCTGCGCTTCGATTCCCTGCAAGTCGCCCTCACCTGGAGCGCTCCTCTCTGCCAGACAATCCATCTCGCACGCCTCCTTCCCATTGGATGACCCTGATCCCGAGCGCCCACCTCGCGGCGCCCCCCCTAGGCATATGCCCCCTCACAGCGCCCCTCCTGTTCGGTAGGATGACCCCCCCCCCCCCCGCCTCCGGACCGCCCTTCTGCACCCCACCTGAACGTGACGGCCCCCTGCGCACTCCCTATGCAAATGCGACCCCCCCTGCGCCCTCCTTGTGCGCACGACGGCCCCTACTGTCGATCCTCCATGTGCACGACGACACCCTGCGCCCCACCCTATGCGCGCGACGGCCCCTCCCCCCTGTGTGCGCGACGCCTCCCGCCTCCAGCCCTTCCTGCGCCGTTGCAATGGATCCTTCAGGCACGACAACCCCACCGCCATCCATGTGATCTTTCCTCAATAACCTAATACATGGATGGACTATCCGTGCAATTTCAGCACCTATAATCTATCAATTGTGCACTTTCAACACCTTGTCCCGTGCATTTTCAGCACACTATCGCATCATCAAGCGCGACTATTGCCCATAGCAATACTCCAACAGCATGTCTCTCCCAACGCTCACCTCTTGGGTTGTTGACTCTGGTGTCTCCGAGCACATCACTGGCAATGCAAGTATTCTACGGTCCTATAGAGCGACATCATCTGAAGGTAATATTACTGTAACCGATGGTCATACAGTGCAGATTGCGAGCTATGAAAGTTGTACAATTACGCCTAGCTTGACACAGTCCGTTGTTGCCTTTGTTCCTCATTGTCCCTTTAATTTACTATCAATTAGTAAACTGACAGCTAACTTAAAAAGTGTCAAGCCATCTTCTCACCTGCTTCGGTTATACTTCAGGAGCTTTCGACGACTCAAGTGCTTAGTACTGGCCGACTTCAGGGTGGTGGGTATGTGCATGACTCGACCCCCACTCTCGTCTGTCCTGCCACCTCTAATCATGCCCTCCAGCTTCATTATCGCTTTGGTCATCCTCCTGCCTCCATTCTTCAAAAACTTTTTCCAAAATTGGGACATCTTCTTCCTTTTTGAATGTGAGTCATGTCACTGCGCAAAACATCATCGGGTCACCTATGTTCCCCGAGCAGTTCCCCGTGGATCCACCCCTTTTCATTTGGCTCACTCTGATATCTGGAGGCCCAGTCCTAGTCCTTCTAAACCAGGTTATTGATATTTTGTTACTTTCATCGACGATTTTTCATAGATGTCTTGGGTCTATTTGTTGAAAAATCATTCTGAAATCTTTACCGTGTTCCGCTCTTATTATCAAGAAATCATCAGCCAGTTTTCCGCTAAAATCCACTGCTTTTGTTCTGACAATGGTCGTGAATACCTTTTTGGACCCTTCCAGCCTTTTCTCACTGACCATGGCATTATCCAGACCTCTTGTCCTGAGACACCTCAACAAAATGGTGTTGTTGAACGAAAAAACAGTCATCTGTTAGAAGTTGCTAGGGCACTTTTATTTCAGAAAAAAAAGTTTCAACCACATTTTGGAGCGATGTCATTCTCACAGCCACTTATCTTATCAACATACTTACCTCATCTGTTCTTCAAGGGGAGACACCCTTTCATTCATTATTTCCAACCACACCACCTCATTCCCTACCCCTCCGCATTTTTGGTTATGTGTGTTATGTTCGAGATATTCGTCCCTCAGTTACCAAGTTTGATGCATGTGCTCTCAAATGCAACTTTCTTGGCTATTCCCGCACTCAACGCAGATATCAATGCTTCTCTCCATATTTGCGTCGTTGTGTTGTCTCTGCTGATGTTTCTTTTATCAAATCATCAGTTCTGTTTATTCCCGAGTTCTCACTACCATCTCCTCTACCTGATTCCGAAATTATTTTGTCATATTCTCTCGATACACCCCCACCCTCATCTCTTCCTAGTGATATTGTTGGATCACAATTTGACCAGATATATACTCGCCGACCTCGCACATCTACCACCCTGCCACCTCTTCTCACTACCACACCTGACGACTCTTATGCTCCTGATGATTCATCACCAGAGTTGCTTATTGCACTCTGCAAAGGCTCACGCTCCTGTCAGTCTTATCAGGGATTATATGCATCTACCTCCCAAGTTGTTGATTACTCGACACCAAGCACTGTTGTCGAGGTCATCTCTCATCCCGATTGGTTACATGCTATGCAGGATGAACTTCAAGTCTTAGAAACCAACCACACTTTGGATCTTGTCCCTCTCCCTATGGATAAACAGGTTGTCGGGTGCAAGTGAATCTATACTGTGCACGTCAATATCGATGGTCCTCTCAATCATCTCAAAGCACGTCTTGTTGCCAAGGGTTATACGCGGACGTATGGCGTTATTTTGACCTCTTCAATGGCCAAAATGACATCAATCCGTTTATTTATCTCTCTTGCCGCTTCTTATCACTGGTCTCTCCATCACCTGGATATGAAAAATGTCTTCTTTGTGGTTTTCTTGATGAAAGTGTTTATATGGAGCAACCATCGGGGTTTGTTGCTCAAGGGGGGTCTTCCAAGATTTGTCACCTTCGTCGATCATTGTATGACCTCAAGCAGTCACCTCGGGCCCGGTTCGGGCATTTTTGCACCGTTGTGCTTAGCTTTGGCATGTGTCAAAGCATATAAAAGATTTCTCTGTTTTCTATCACCAGTCTACAGCAGGCAGCATTCTCCTGATTGTCTACGTGGATGACATTGTCGTTACTAAAAGTGATACTGACGACATTGATCAACTCAAATCATTCCTTCATCAACATTTTCATATGAAGGATTTGGACCCTCTACAATATTTCTTGGGGATTGAGGTCTCCAGATATGTCAAAGGAATTTTTTTATCTCAAAGGAAGTATGTTCCTGATCTTCTGCAAGAGACTGGAATGACTCAAGCTGACTCGGTTGACTCACCCATCAAACCTGGAGGAAGATCACTACATTCTGATAGTGAGATGTTTCATCACCCGACAGATACAGACGACTTGTTGGGAAGCTCAATTATTTGACAATGACTCAACCCGATATTGCTTGTGCGGTTAGCAAAGTGAGTCAATTTATGGAATATCCAACAAAAATGTAGTGGGAGGAGGCTATTCTTCGCATTGTCAGATATGTGAAAAGAGAACCAGGTTTAGGCCTTCTATATTCTGATCATGGGCATACAGACATTAAGGCTTTTTGTGATGCAGATTATGTTGGATGTCTCTCTTCTAGGAGATCTACGTATGGTTTTGCAGTCTTTGTAGAAAGAAATTTGATCTCATGGCGAAGCAAAAAGCAAACCGGTATCTCCCGCTCAAGTGCAAAGTCAGAATATCGTGTCATTGCATATGTGACTGCAGAGATTATTTGGGCACAACAAATTCTTCACGAGATTGGGTATACAACCAAGAAACGAGCACATATTTGATGTGACAATCAAACTGCTATCAAGATTGCCACAAATCCAGTTTTTCATGAGCGAACAAAGCATATTGAAGTTGATTATCATTTCGTTCGAAAAAACTTTAAAAAGATCGTCTTCAGTCACGTTCACACCTCTGATCAACTTGCCGATATTCTCACAAAAGGAATGTCTGGACCAAGAGTCCAATTTTTGTGTGATAAGCTGGGCATGATAAGTATATATGTCTCAGCTTGAAGGGGAGTGTTAAGAGTAAAATGTTTTTAATATTTGTATCTCACATCAGTGTGAGTAACCCATTGTGCTCCTTTTCTGATCTATATATTGAGCACCCTACCTCATTGTAAGGTACGGGATTTCCATTATAACACGGACAATTGAGACAAGGTGGTCTCAACGCTGCCCAGACGAAGCTTGACACACTCAACACGGGATTGAGTACGTGTTTCCATGAAGCATCGATCAGGAGAAGATGGAGGGAGCGGCAGATCGGATCAATTGATAACACCTGCACCAGTGTAAACACTTGAATAGACAACTTTGTATATGAGCAGAACCAGTAGCCGACTTACATGTGAGGGCGAAGAAGAAGATGGAGAGAGAGGAAGGGAGAGAGAGTCTCGGTGGATCCCCAAGATCCTCCCGCCCAAGCCTAAGGCCGCACTTCCAAAATAGAATCCTCTCCCCCTTCCACTCCAACCCCACCCCCCATCAGATGGACCCCTCTATAATTACCTTTATACCCTTTCTAGAATCTACTGATTTCCAGGTTGTACCCCAGGTGTCTGGATCTCTATCGGTGTTGGGTTTGCTGGGATTAATGGTTAAATGCTGGATTCTCAATTCCCTGAGTAATGAATTTTCTAAAGGATTTCTTTTACTAAATCTGCCTTTGAATTGCTGAGTGATGTTAATTGTTCAAACACAGTACCATGCCTTTGATCTTTCAGATTTAGAGAGAAGAAAAACAGTCAGTAGCTGCATATTATTCGGGGATAAAAAAATGATTTGATGGGTTGCGTAATCTGAATGGTGCTCCTCTGTGTTTCTGTGGTCATGAGTGCTCTTGTGGTGGTTGTAGAGAAATTTTTGGATCTTGAAATGAACATCCAAATGATGCCGTATCTAATGGGACTAAATGAAAATTATTTAACTGTTAGAAATCAAATTCTCTCGACAGATCCTTCACCTTCTGTAAATAAAGCCTATTACATTGTTCAACAAGTGGAAACACATTAAGCATATTGCACAATATGTGTCTAAATCATCTGTTTTCCTGGAGAACGCCAATAAAAGAAAAACACTAACTGTCGGCATAAATTATAACACAAGCAAACCAAGAGAAAACAAAATATTGCACACACTGTTGTAGTGATGGAAATTTTGCTGATCAGTGTTTTGAACTAATAGGATACCCAGATTGGCACATGGGAAAATGAAAGAAGACTGCAGGAAGCGGAACCAGAGTGGCGGCTCATGCTGAGCTTGAAACCCTGGTGCAACAAGGGGTTTAAGAGTTTATGTCTAGAGAAAGAAAAGGCCCATGAAATGACAACAGGCAGTGTTATTAGTTTGCTGGTTAGGATAAACAGATTGTTAAGAAGGCATGATAGAATAAATCAGATAACTGGAAATAGACAGTTGGCACAGTTATAACAGTGGGGGCTAGAAAGAAAATTACAGCTGCATTCGAGCATTAAATGTAGAAGAATGCTCTGGAATCGATTAGCAGTAAATGGAAAGAGAGCAGGAGTGCAGAAGATTCCAGAAGAAGAATTCCCCAGAGTAGTCTTCCCAGGAGTCAAAACCATAGCCTCCCAACAGCCTAGCTGTTACTAACACCCACCCACCCCCAGACAAAACATATTTATACACCTCAGAGTCTTGACTCTGAAAATTTTACAGGACTACCCGCACCTTAGTAACTCGCCCCTTCCTCCTGGAATGTCTTAGGTGGGCCATCGTATCATTTCCTTCCCCTTGAAGAACCACCTGATCCCAAGGTGAAAATAAGGAAATTGAGCTTGGAACAGCTCAGCATTCTCCCAGGTAGCGTCTTCCAAAGGTCACCCGCTCCATTTAATCAGACAGCCACTGAAGCTCATGTCCACTACCTTCCGTTGCCATAACTGCTCAGGCAATACCTGATCTTCATCCCCACCATAATATGCTTCTAGAGGTCTTCCATGGTTTGATCACCAACAGCCAGCTTAAGTTGGGAAACATGGAATACCAAAAGAATTTCAGTCTTCTGGAAGCCCAAGCCAGTATGCTACACTGCCCACCCTCCCGACAATTGGAAAAGGTCCATAGAATTGTGCAGCCAGTTTAGGACAGATCTTGGAAGAAATTAAATTGGATTGATGGGATCCGAGCTTTACAAACACCAAATCACCCACTAGAAATTCTACTTCCCTCTTTTTATTTGCTGAACATTGGCCTGTTGAGCTGCCAACAAATTCAATTTTAGTTGATGAATCACTTCATCCCTATCCACCAAAGCAACAGCCAGCGCCTCAAGTGCTTTTTCTCCCCTCGTATAATGGGGCAAAGTAGGTGGTTTCCTCCCATAAACAATCTCAAATGGGGTTTTCCCTGCTAAAATGTGAAAAGATGTGTTGTAACAAAATTCAGCCCATGGTAACCACCTGACTCAGTTTTTGGGTTTTTCTGAAGAAAAGCACTGCAAATATGTCTTGAGGCCTCTGTTAACCGCCTTGGGGATGATGGGAAGAACTATTTTTTAATTTAACACCATGCAACTTGAACAACTCTTTCCAAAACAGTGGATCCCTGTTAGGTACTGTGCTAACAGTAGTTCGAACTGGACATAGTATGGAGGAAAACAATTGTATTCTATTGATATACACCGAAACAATACAAGAAGAGAAGATCTCAGAGCAAGGGCAATTCAAGGAGAGTCCTCCTCCTCAACCGACTCCTGTAAAACAAACAACTGGAGCTAGACCACTGCTCTAGACCTACTGTACTAACAGCGCAGCTCTACTTTGAGAGAAAAACACGATATCCCAACCAAACCCCCAAAGCTGACTTATAAAGCCTCCAAACAGATCTAACAGAAATAACCAGCTCTAACAGAACTATCCGGCTAACCCCCTTCCCCGTCTGTTGTATGTATGTACAATGGGGGGTCGTGTCCTAACAATACCACCCTCTCCAAATTTCACCTTGTCCTCAAGGTGGCATAGGGAAAATGTTGCTGGATAAACTGGAAATCTTCACAAGAAGATTCTTCAGTAGGCACCCCTTTCCATTTAATTAGCCATTGGTTGCAAGGACGAGAGAAATCCAGACAGGAATCAAGAATTGTTTCTGGCTCAGACACCAAACCAACATCACTGGACAGACCAGCGGAAAGTTTGGCAGGTACTGGACAATCACCTTCAGCACGTTTTAATTGTGAAACATGGAAAACAAAATGCAAACGATAGGTTTCAGGTAAAGAGATTTTATAGGCAGCAGTTCACAAACGTTCCAAAACCTGAAAAGGACCATAGTACCGCACATCAAGTTTAGGATTCAGTTTCTTAGATTTCAGAATCTGTATATTTGGCCGAAGCTTAACTAAAACCAGCTGGTCAATGCCAAACTTCACATCCCTACGGTGGCGATTAGAAAATTTTTCCATGACTTGCTGAGCTCTCAGAAGGTTGTGACGCAAATTGTCCAGCAGTTCATCACCGTCAAGAAGAGTAGATTCCACCGAAGCTAATTGAGTTTCTCCCTGCGCATAGCGTAAGGGTGTTAGAGGACGCCGGCCATAAACTGCCTCAAACGGGGACATTTTAGTAGAAGAATGAGTGGCAGTGTTGTAACAAAATTCTGCCCAAGGTACGCATCAAGCCCAAGAAAGAGGTTGTGTTGAAGCAAAACACTGTAAATATATCTCCAAAATTAGATTCGCGACTTCCGTTTAGCCATCCCTTTATGGATGATAAGAGGAACTTAACCGAAATGTGGTGCCCTCTAACCAGAACAACTCTTTTCAGAGATTACGAAGGAAAATTGGATCGCGGTCGCTTAAAATGGGGTTGGGTATCCCATGTAACCGAACAACCTCCTTAACAATGACTTCCGCCACCGCCTTGGCAGAAAAAGGGTGGTGTAACAATACAAAGTGTGTGTATTTGGATAATCGATCAACAACCACCAAAAGGGCATCATAACCAAGAGACTTGGGCAGTCCGGAAATAAAATCCATTGAAACATCATCCCATACCAATGTAAGTACTGGTACATGACCTGATATTTTTTCATTGACAAATATCACATTCGCGGACAAACTTTAGAACTGAACGAGTCATACCTTTCCAAAACCAGCCACAAGCCTCTTATGGATCTTATAAAAACCCCCATGTCCCCCCGCCACGGCAAAAGAATGATAATAGTGCAAGAATTTCGGAAGTAAAACAAAATGTATGAAAAGAACCAGTCTGTTTTTATAAAAAAAGCAAACCATCACGAAACTGAAACCCGGGATAGGAATGGCTCAACAACTGAACGGCGTGAATAATTTTCAGAAGTGTTGGATCTTGTAGTAATTCTTTCTTGATTGCAACATTGTTCGTTGAAAGAGGGAATCCTCTGAATTAGCGGGTGTTTGAGGGCCTTGTGATCTATACAGACCACAAAATGTTTGCTCAACAAGTATTGATTCCAGTGGTTGACAACCAAAACCAAAGCCATAATTTTGTTTTGTTAGAAGTTAAGTTGACCTGAGTCTAACATCGGACTTAGGTATCATGCCATCTTTTGTTATTCATTATAAATAGACATCAAGACCTCTCTTAAAATGAATCTTGGGTATTGGGTCCACTCTCTATCATTCTACAAGGTATCAAAGGGGGTTCTCTAACCCTAACTCACCCTCCCATCTCTCTCGCTTTTTTTTCCTCAGCGGACACCTGTGTATTTCCCCCGTTTGAGAGCGGCAGCCCCAGGCCCTTGGCCACCATCACAGCAACGCCGCCCCCCTGCTATCTCTCACGGCGCCCCTTCCTAGGTAGCGACCCCTCACGACGAGAGCATCGTCAACTGCTGCGCCTCCATCCAGATCGTTGTCAGCCGCCAACCCGACCAGACACCGTTCCCGTCAATGACGCCTACTCCGGTCAACCTACCTCCATCCGCCATCGTCGGGACGTCACCTGGCCACGGATGGGACCACTGTCAATCGTCGCGCCTCCATCCGCAACCCCCCGTTGAAATCACCTGCCCTCGCGACGGCACCTACTGCGGATGCGCCTCCTTGCTCGCCCTCCTACGCCTTCAGCAACATTAGGCGAGCCACCCTCAACCATTCAGGCAGCAGCTCTCTGTGCAACTCCACACCTCTGTGCGACGCCCTCATCTCCGGCCGTGACACCCCTTTCCTAAGCGTCTCCCTTCTTGGGCATCTCCTCCCTCTAGAGGGCTGACCCAACGTGGCGACCTCGTTCCAAACGTGACTTCCCTCCACAACATTTGTAGGCGTGCACGACCCGCAGTCACCCCTTCCTGATCGGCTTCTTCAAATCTTGTAGCACCCCCGGTTTGAGGTATGTAACCTTTATTTATGCATTTTTTTATGTGTTTAAAGTGCATGGGATGAGTTGGGAAGAGGATGGGAGAGTTTGGAACGGTTTTGGATGAGTTTGGAGGCTTTTAAAGGGGTGCACGGTTTGAGCACGGTTAGTGTAAACCGTGCGGATGCTCCAGAAACCGTGCAAGGGGAGACAGTAGGCTCCGCACAACCTGCGCACGGTTTACCAAATGGTGCGAGTAAATGGTGCGGACCCTGGCTCTCGAGGCAGTAGAGTGCGCACGATTAGCGCACCGTTTGCTAAACCGTGCGGGCTAAACCGTGCGGCCACTTAAAAATAGGGTTTTTAAATCCGGGCTCCCTCGGGCTTGACCTAAAACACTCCTCTCTTCCTCCCACTCGAGCCTCACTCGGGATTTTCAGTTCTCAGGGGCTAGAAGGGCTCTCCCACTCATTTTGGAAGGGTTTTGAAGAGTATTCAAGGTGGTTTGAAGGCGATTTCACCCGGGTAAGTCTTCTCCCATGGTTTCTTTGGGTTTTCCTCTAGATCCACTTCTCCCTCTTTCTTGGTTTTCTAGATCTACACTTATTGTGTGTAGATCTAAGGTTGGGGTTGCCTTGAATGATGTTGTTAAGGCTTATGGATGTTAGGGAAGGGGATTTAGAGAGGTTTCGAGGAGGCGTTCTACCGGATTGAAGTGCGTTTGGGCAAAGGGTCGATTCCGCCAAACCCTAAGAGGTAGGTGGCTTCTCTCTCGACTCCACTTGGTGGAATTGTGTGGTGCATTTACAATTAAATTATTTGTTTGAAATTTAATTGGTAAATCATGAGGTAAATTTGTGGAAAATTTATGAGAGATGAAATTGAGAGTTTTTTGCATGAAATTGGGATTTTGGGAAAAATGGGTTTTGTTGGAAATGGATTCAATGGGATGATTTTAAAATGTGGATTTTAAAATGACATTGAACTTGAGCGTGATAATGGCATGTGATGGTGATTGCAATAATGGGTGATTTTGTGTGGCTTGTGCTTGTGTGGGTATGAATGGGATGTTTTATTGCAATGTGTGGTGATATTGTGGAGTGGTCGTGAAAGTGCCACTATAATCAGCGAGAGGGATGGATAATGGTCGGAAGGGCCACCATTGGGGCAAGTGGCCGAGAAAGTACCACTTGTCGGGTTGTGAACGGGTTGGCCGAGAAAGTACCCCCGTTGTTGGTTGATTTCTTGATTATGTGATGTTGTAGTTGGGGCTTGTGAGTGAAATATGAACATGGTAACCGGCATGTGGCTTGATTGTGGAGGTTTTCCTTTGTGTGTGGCACGTTTGGCTTTTGTAATGAGTTTGTGAATGGAATTGTTTTATATAAAATGTTTTATATAAATGTGCTAACGGTTTATCCTAGTGGCGTGTGTAGGGAAGTCATTTGGGGAAATCCTACTGAGTGGTTGTACTCACCCCCAGCTTTGACACTTTGGTGTCTTTGCAGATGTAGTATATCGGGATGTGAGCAAAGGTAAGGCATCTCCATCTTTTAGCGGTGCCTCGTGATGCTTGGTGGTGCATGGAGCTTGGAGCTGGGGTGGAGTTGTGGTTGTGTCACGGATTGTTGTGGGTGTCTTCTGGTTTCCGTTGTACTCTGATATTTTGGAAATATCTGGTTGTATAAACCTTGGGTTGTTTTGACAGGGTTGGTTGAATTGAAATGCATGCATTATAGTTGTTGGTTGTTGGTTGGTTGGGTTATCCTCTTGAGGGCAAATCATTCCCCACTTTTCTTCTGAAGCCCTCGGCATTTATTGCCAGCCTTTGGCGCCTTGGGAACGTCGCTTAAGGTCAAGTGACCCTCACCGCCTCCTCAAGCCAGTGAGGTAGGGGCGGGGCGTTACAAATCTGCTCCTTGCTAGCATATATTATGCTGCAAAATGAATTCTTTGTCTCTATCAGGTTCTCTGCTTCCTGCTATTCATCAGACCTTTGCTGTCAACCGCATTTTAAGGTCCGCAAAGTCGAACGCCGTTTCACCTCGGCATTTTAGGATCCGCAAATTCGAACGTCGTTTCATCTCGGCAATTTGGGTCCACAAAGTCGGGAGTCCTCTTCTCCATTATTCTATCCTTTTTCCATTTTGTCTTCTTCTCTTTCTGTTTCTACTGTAATTCCTATGTTGTAATAAAACCTATAGCAATTCCTCACTCAAGCTCTCCATAGTCTTCATCAATTGATGGTCTCATTGAGAGACAATCACGGCTTGAGAAGGAAGATCATGGAACCCTGAAGAAATTATGTCCAGGACGATGTTGCAGATGCTAGCCACTGAGATAGAAGTTTCCGCAAGGGGGCATAAGGAGTTTTTAGAGAAGCATCGTGCGATGATGTTTCTGCAATGGCTATGTGGACGCAAAGAGGAGAAACTGGAGAGGCTTCCAGATGAGTGGCCAAGAGAGGACAGGCAGCAGATGCTACAGTTTATGCAAGCACAAACGCTCATATCGAGTATATTTTCCGATCGGCATTCTCTTTCTGGTTTTTCAAGTCCACTGGTTGTGGACATCCAGTCTCCAGTGAACCTAGCAGCATCTACAACTTCATTTCAGGTGCACACTTCTGTTCTTTACACTGCACTTTCAAAACGTCCAACAATTTTTGTATGTCCACCCCTGCAAGTTGCAAATTCTGTCCGACGTTCTACTCCTGAATTTTCTGTACTTCATCCTTCCCCTGGCTTAACGAGTTCTCTACACGCGGAGACCAGTCCTTCGCAGCAGCGCGAGCTTAAGCGTGTACTGCAGTAACAGTCAGAGCCGTTCCCTGAATTATCAGGGCAGCAGGAAATTCTGATTCGGCTTAAAGAGTCAACGATTGTGCGAGCAGCTCAAGACAGGACACATGCAGATTGCCGAGGAACTGAGTTCGAGAGTCCCTCCAACTGCTTCAGTCACTTGTGAGGATTACATTCTGAGTCCTTACGATGCCAAGAATGTTATTGAGGCGATTACTTCGGACAAGGAGTCCTGCTTGGACAAACTCAGTGGAGTGGAGGACTCTTTCCTGAAAATTCTTTCAGCTTCTCGTCTTATGGCAGCTTGTTGTACAGGCAGGGAGGACTTACAGACCAATGTCAAGCGAGTCGAGATGCTTGTTTTCTCAGAACTTCTGAAGAACTAGCCATTGTGGCTTTATAAAAGCTTAACGAGCAGCTCCACACTGGACCTGCGGTTACTGAGGTTGACTGTGATAGAAACAGAATACCTGCTACTTGTATATTGAGAAAACAAGAACAGAAATACAAGCGAGAGAGAAGGAAAAGAGGGAGAGAGACTCAAGGGGCACTGTTGCTCCTCGCCCAAGCCACAGCCGCATCCCAAGCTAAAAGCCGACTGCCTGAACAGAATAATCTCTGCACTCTCTCCAGCCCACCCTATTTATCATACCCCCTTCTAACGACTTGTTGGGCGCCCCAACATATTCCCTTTGGATCCCCTTCATTCCTATCTGACTGCAAGGAAAAACATGCAATTGCGATGGTTGTACAAGAGAGCTTCACTCAGCTGCTCGCAAAAGCTGCTAACGCTGGGATCCGAAAGCTGTTACAGAAAATCTGTAGAGGCACTGACTTGTTGACCATGGAAAATTGTCTTTTGCCGAAGATGTTGAGATGTTCCCTGTATCATGCAGCTGCAGTTGCAGTGGTACTGGCTGCATCCAAATCCACATCCTCTGCTCAACCTGTCCATAGGGAAGACATGGAGGATCGCTAACCACCACATCAGAAGGAGTCTTCAAATTCTGAATACCATTGCCGTGACTCCTCAAAGTCCTATGGTCCGCGCAAGTGTCTATGAGAAGTACGGCGTGAATGAATTTCCTCTCGGGACAAATGCAATTGTTGTTGTTCTTGCATACACAGGATTTGATATGGAAGATGCCATGATTTTAAACAAATCATCTGTGGATTGGGGTTTGTACCGTGGTCAAATTTACCAGACTGGAATTATTGGCTTGGGTGATCGGGTCAGCAAGTCAAAGCACAGTCACAGTATATTTAGAAGAAGTGTTGTTGAAAAGCCAGCACATTCTTTGATTGATTCTAATGGACTTCCATATGTTGGTCAACCAGTTAATCGAGATGATATATAATGCAGTGTCTATAATGAGGATACCAGTATCACTTGTGGACGCAAATTAAAGGTTCCAGAGTGCTCCTTGGTTGGTTATGTTGCTGTTAATGTGAAAAACAACAAGCGTCTAGACAAATTGTGGCCAGACATGGACATGCTGTTTTCTGGTGTTCCTGGGATGCAACCTGATCTTATTATAAATCCCCCCCAGCATTTCCTTCCTGGATGACAATAGCCATGCTTCTAGAATCTATTGCTGCAAAGGGGAGTAGCTTAAATGGAAAAGCTGTGGATGCAAACCCGTTCGCAAGCTCCATAGGAGATGATGAGGGAGGGCGTTTGCTTGTTGATGAACTTGGCTGCTTGCTAAAATCTAAAGGCTTCAACTACCATGGCAAGGAGGTACTGTGCAGTGGAATGCTTTCTCTTCTGGGTATGATGAAACTGATTGCTGAGCCTGCTTTACCACCTTCCCCCAATGATGGATTTTACACACTTAAAATGGTGATCAGTGATGCCTGCTGCTTTTGGTCAGAGAGTGATGGAGAGACCCCACTAATAGTGTTGAACCATATTGCTTTAGGCATTCTGAAGGGGTCGTTGGTTGCAATGCTCGGAGGTGTTGGTTCAGGCAAATCGTCCATACTGAATTCAAATCTGGAAGAATGTTTTGTTAGGTATGAAGCTGAAGCTGCGGGAGAAATGCAGGTTCTGGGTGTTGGATTTTCTCCATGTGTCGCAACAGTGTTTCAGAGGTGCAAAAATATAATTCAGGCGCAACTGTTGGCAAAGGAGGATCCTACTTCAGCTAGGGTGATGAAGATAGAGGACATTGAATCCTGCATCCTTCTTCATTACTTGCGAACAATTAAAGCAACAAGAAATTCTAAGACGTTGAAAGAAGGAAATCAGCACTGATTTTCAAGTCAAGGAAAGGCCAGAACGTCTCCTGAAACTCAGCCTAACCTAAGCCTCACCTAAGCAGGAAATGATGGGTAAGGGCTGTGTACAGTGTGTTGTGGGCTGCTAGGGGTAGTTCTGTGATGTACTTTACTCTGGCTGGCAATAGTGGTAGGGGTATTATTGAAATTTCCTGTAATAGTTGTTGGGGGGAGTTGTTGTAGCTGAGATATTTGGAAAAAAAAGATTCAGTACCAAAACAGACACTTAATACCAGTTTTGAGTCAAAAAACATGAAAAACTCCAACGGACCAAAAACATTATGAATTTTAAATTGAAATTAATACCAGTTTTGAGTCAAAAAACATGAAAAACTCCAACGAAGGACCAAAAACATTATGAATTTTAAATTGAAATGAAATTTAACTTTAGTCTAAAATAATGCAGGTCCTTAACTGGAATTAAGGCCCTGTTTTGGTCCTCAAATGCCATCGCCCCTGTAAGGGCAAGAGTAGTTGGTGGGGGGTCAAGGATATTGATTTGTGTTCTGCTGCGCAGAATAAAAAGGTTTCGGGCTTGGTCTCAGAGATACAGCCCTGGGGAGTCCTCTTCTCCATTCTTCTTCTATCTACTTTCCATTTCTTCTTCTTAATAAAACCTATAGCAATTCCTCACTCAAGCTCTCCACAGTCTTATCAAACATTCAGCTAGTCGGGAGCAACAGAAATATGTACCTTGAAATTGCAGGATGGCCCTTGTGAGGCTTCGCTCGCTGAAAAAAATCTTCCCTCTGTGCTTGACAGAAGTAATATCCTTCAAACAGCTCCTGAACGCACCCACAAAAAGATAAAATAATGAATGGTAAAACAGTTTCCCGATTGACAGTTGAAAACTAAATCGATCAAGCTTGCAGAAAATGCAGGAAATAGAGGAAACGACATATTTATTTGTTTTATGTTTACTGATGAGATCCGTAACTGCGTTATATGATACGCAGGGAGGTCCAGAAACTACACAGACAAATAAAAGCACCGTCAGTCATGTTCCAGGAACGACTGAAGAGTACATACTTGTAAAAGAATGATCCGTGCTCCCTTTCCATGAGCAGCTCTAACAAGCCTGAGTAGGAACATGTTGAATTCAAATGAGAAATAAAGTATCCTGATTGAATTACGAACATTTATTCCTATGAACGGATCCATTATCGACGTGCCGCTAAAAAGGCGTATTACCAGGGTCGGGAAAATGGTGGACAAAAGGGCCAAATGCTACTTGAGGGTAATGCAGAACGGAAGCAAAGTGGGCAGGGAGCATGGAAATAAAAGGGAGAGGATATTTCCGAAAGAATGAGATGGAGAAAAGGAAGGAAAGATCTACCTCTCTGCGGTCTCGAGGTTGGTCGATACCTCGTCGGTGCAAGCGAATTGCAGGGCTGAGACGACTACTGCTCTTCCCCCCATTCCCGTCGTCGGATCGGATGCTGGCATTATCGCCAGGAGAAAGTTATATTTCAACTTCATATATATATATATATATATATAGACACACACACCGGTACTCGATGGTGCATTCGAACGCCACTATACATAAGAGTTTATTTTTTAAAAATAATCGTATTTTGCAAAGTTAATAATTCACATTCATATTGAACAAGTTTAAATAACAAATAAATGATACACATGGAATATAAGTATTTACTCTTAAATATAATATAAAGATTCCTAGAAAACTAAGTGTGGATGTATTTAGAGACCGAAAACATGTATTTAAAACGACAAGATTATAAATATGGAAAATTTGAAAATACATAAATTTGAATAGAAATACTTACCTAAATACTTTGATTCATGATAAACGATTGACGAGGCAAATAATTAGACTGTAATAGTGACCACAAAGCTCTAGAAATCATTTTGGAGTGGTTCCTAAGTCTCGATGTAAACATGAGTAACTAAATTTGTGTATGCGTGCATAATATGAAATAATATATTTATAATTAAATTTGTAAAATCAAAAGATTAATGGAAACATGAATAATTAAATTTTTAAAAATAAAAGTTCAATGGAATCATCATTATTAAAATGAAAATGCAAAATAAATCAAAACTAATCTTCAAGTGGTGGTACACTTCACCCATTTTCATGGTCTCTTTGAATAACGAACCTCTCGTAGAAGAAGATGTAATGATAGTTAACAAATATCAAATAAAAAATGAAATAGTCAAATGGTGGACATCGTTAATAAAACGTATAATTTGAGGACATTCCCTTTTATGGGAAGCATGAATTCAAATTTAAGTGTTGTGAGCAGTTACAGTAAATGATGGCAAATGGAGCCTTAGTGATGCACAGTAACATCAACAATTTTTCAACGTGTCGAACTAAAGTAGCATCAAATGTCACAGAGGGGTGGAGATTAAAAGTTTCAAATACAAAGAAAGCATTCAGAATCATGAAACAAAAGATGAGTACAAGTGCATGCAGTAAACAACATGTCAAAGTGTTGTTGCTCTCCAACATTAGTAAATTGGTAAATACTGAATTAAACATGTCCATTAAACTTCTATGTAGCATACTCCTACATTGAAAAATAATTAAATACAAATACTATAATCATAATTAGATTTTATTGTGAACATATTTAAAAAATATATAATTTGGAAATATAGTTGAATGTTAATGAAATCCCAAAAAGGAAACAGTACAACTAATAAACATTTTTTTCTAATTGACGGGCGACTACATGTATTTAAAAATGATGTAACATATATAAAAGAAATGCAGTCCAAATATTTATATATTCAACAGGTTACAATTAATTTAATTTTATAAAATTTGAATAAAAAAGCTAGCTGCAACAGTAAATGATGTCAACGATGTGAAACAGAGCCTTAGAAATGTGGTCCTAAGGGTTGAATTTTAAAATAATGCTTATGCATCAGTCTGTTACATTAATTTGTATAGAAAGAAGTCAATGACCATATAAAAATATGATCAGTAGATGATTAAGTGATAAGTAATGAAAGGCAAACAATGAATCAAATAATTTTTGTCCAATCAATATGCAGCAACTAGTAGTGCAATACCCAAGATATAGAAGAAATGTGAAATTTTATCAGTAAGAAACAACCATAACATAAAAATGATAGGGAATATTGGATGTAAATAAACATATAAATGGATGAAGGCTTGCAAATAAATTTAAAGATTAACTGGTTGTGATGAAATCAAATCAGGGAAAAGGATTTGTGTTACTTTGGAACAGATAACAAAAACCCAACAAAGATTCGACAAAAACCTTTGTTAACTGTCAAATTGATAGAGAATATGTAAAGCAAGATAGGGTTAGAAATTCCTAAGGCTGTTTGTATCATTTGCAAGGGAAGAGAAGCATAAAACTTACTGATTACAGTGATGAGAAGGTTGCTAGTGCCTGAATGGTCTAAAAGGGTAGGGTAGTGGAGGTGCGGGATGAAGGACGATATGTGATAGATAATACCAAAATCCAACCTAAAGGCGGAGCAAGATGCGAAGGCAGAGAGGATAGAGCCGATAAATCGTAGAGGAGGATGAAAACATAAGAGCAACACTACGTCTTAGTAAAAGAAAAGAAATGATTTCTTAATTCTTAAAAGAAACGAAACGAAAAAAAATTATTTTGATTTCTCTTCATTTTGTTTGAATGCGAAATTTAGTAAAAGAAAATAAATGATTACAATTTTTCGTCATCTTGTTTGGTGACAATTTTTAAAAGAAAAGAAAAGAAATGTTTTGAAAATATGACAAAAATAACCCTTATTAAAAAATATAGGTTTTCAATACTCAATTATTCCAAATAAAAAAATATTACAATTTTAAATTGTATCTTTGATTTTTAAATAAATATATATATTTGTAATTATGTAAATATTGTTAATATATATATATATTAAAAATATTTATATAATTATAAATATATATATTTATAAATATCTTTATATATATATATATATTTTATAAATACATTCATTTAGATATATTTATATAAATATGTGTTCATAGATATATATTTATAAAATAAATTTATAATTATATATATATATTCATATATTAAATATATATTTAAAAATATATCTATACATAAATATGTAATTCTAAATACATACATATAATTTTTTTAATATATATATATATAATATAATATAATGAAATTTGAAATTATTACCTGATTATTAATCCGAGTAGGTTCGGGCAAACGGAAAAATGTATATGGTTGGTAATATATATACATATATATATATAATTTAATAATATAATAGATGGAAAAGGATAATGTGGTAAAATTGGAAAATGATTGATCTCCCACGATGATTTCCATCCAAATCATTCCATTTTTTGGATGATTGCAAAACTGTAATGGGAGAGAAACATATTTTTCTCCATCTCTTTCACGTCTCATTTATTTCCCTCACCCATACCTCATCAAACATTGGAAATTTTTAAACCGGGTGTGTATTGTTTCTTTTCCAATTAAACATTCTTATCTAGCCTATCTTTAAATTCATCATCCTTCATAGAATGACCATACAGGGACATGATATTATTCATGTTGCATATTTTATTGAGGTATACATACTACATATCACATATTTTCTTATTCGAAACTTGCACTCAATAAAAAATCCAATACACCTTATTTTAGAGTGTTTAATTGCTTTGTTTTTGTCTCTATTCCCCCACGGTGACTATGTTGGAGTTGGTGCTATAGCGACTCATACTTTTTGCATATACATATTACATATTTTTAGATAAATATTTAATACATAACTTTAGGATCCACGTCGGAGCTGTAAAGGTTTAGTACCTTTAGAGATTGGATACACAATCTTCTTTTTTCGTAAAATATCTTCAACATCTCCCACAAAGATCTTCCCACATGGTACTCTTCTTAGATGCACACTTCTTAAAACTTTTCTTCATAGCCTAAGGAAAAGGAACATAAGAAAGGGTAAGATTGGATGCCTAGTAAGGGTAAACATGAGAGATATCAATTGATGATCATATGGAAACATAAGATAAACATAAGGGTATGAGATCATGGCCATAACTTACAAAGTTTGTACCCAATCTGTCACGGATTATAAACATGAGTCATGACATGAAACTTTATCATAATAAAAGACAATGTTCAAAAGAGTGTGAAATCATCAGTAATCAGTCATGAGTCTATTGGAGTTGGTGTTATAGGATCAATTGTTTATACCTTGATTACATGTATATCTGATGTATTAAATAATAAAACTTCTTATTACATATTGTTCGTTGTTATTCATGACTTTAATGTAATAATGTCCTAGAGTATATATCACATTGATAAGGTCACAACAGTTTCCTACTATGATGAGAACCTTGACGTGTTATGATGATATTCTTAGATAATGGTATGCGGTTAGATAACGTACTATGATGAGAAACATATTACATAGTATGTCAGGTATGAGTACTCGTAAGCAGATGAAGTTTCCTCTCATGAAGTTCGCACTTGGTAATCTCCAAGACGGGATATTATGAGAACATACCCACCATTAGGAATTTTGCATGTTTTGATGTCATCGAATATTCTTATATGCGAGCATGTGTGATGGTCCTTATACTTTAGGATTATTATCAATGTATATTATAACTCGTGTACTTAGATGTATTTCATAAACCATGACAATAACAGTTCATGGCAAATTTGGATATGTTGGGTGAGTCACGAGTGGCGTGTCATTAATGGACATGTCGAGGCAAGATTTGTCTCTTTCATATTTATGAAAGCTGATATCTCAACCTTTTGATCAGAATAAAACTATCGCATTAAATTCTATGGTTATGGTATAACAGTGTGTTTATTTCAGATAGTCAAAGAAAGACATATCCAACATATAAGTTGGTGACACGAATGCACAACTTTCTTGATGAGATATTGTGATAAAGATATTATATTACACATTGATCATTCGTATGTGGTTATCATCGTTGTGATATTAAGTTCTTTCTCTTGGGTGCCTTGACCCACTACTAGACAATAATTTTGGACTTCAGGTAAGCCCGCCTAATTCCAAACAAGAAAGAATCCTAAAGGGTCATACACTAAGTGTTTATGACGATCTCGATTAAATTCTATTTGAATTTAATTATTGGAATAAATATTATTCTCAAGACCAAAAAATAATTTTATTCAAGTTTTATTGATCGCTTATATTCACAAGGTAATAAATAATTATTTGTTTATTAATAAATAATTTATTTGATTGCGTGAATATATCTAAAATATTTATTCGCTGGACTGTGAATAAAATATTTATTTTATTTATTAAATATTATAATAAATATTTATTCACTGAATTATGAATGAAATATTTATTTATGAATAAAATATTTATTTGAGTATTCAATAAGTACTGAGGAATTCGAACGGAGCAAGACCGTGTTTGGTGATAAATAATTATTTACAAGCCGATAAATATTATTTATCAATTTACACAAGTTGTCACACACCAAAAAATAATAATAATAATAATAATATTACGTGGCATGAGGTTTATTAAAAGTTTTAAATGTTATTTAATGATCGACATGTAATTAAATAATATTTTAACTTAAACTCTAACTCTATAAATAAACAGTTATGTCTATTGTGTATTGCAACCAAAATTGAGAATAGAGAATTATTGCACACAACAAATTCTCTCTCGACTCCTCATCCTATCACACTCTCAAGAACAAGAAATGCAAGAGATATTTATTCAAGACCGAAGAACGAGCGGTCAGGAACAAACAACACAAGATATTCGATTCATCGCGCTATCACCCAAAGATCGAGTTGTATTACTCAGAGATCATTGGAGCACGTGCAGATCACTACCAAAGGGATTCTATCCTTGGATCCTCACAGTGAAATTAAGGCAATCCTAAAGGGTATTTTCAGATGATCAAAATTCATCAACGAAGAAAGTTCATAAACCTGAGTATTTATTTTTTCAGATATTAAATAAATTAATTATAAATTTGACGTGCAAGATCCTCGCTCATCATTTCAGGTAACAATTACTAAAAGATATTTTAATAGATTTCCCACCATCGCACGCTTCCACTGCACTCGGAACCATCAAGTGGTATCAGAACAATCATGTTTAAATTTATAATTATTTATTTGATTTTTGATCTATGCGCAATTGTGATTAGATTTTCATTTCATGTTACTCATTCTTTAATCTGATTTGAATTAACATGTTATCGACATATTAATCATGTTCGTTCAGTGTTTCATTTTCTTGAAGGTTTAAGAACGGATGAAGAATGACCGAAAAGGTCATCGGGAAGTACCAAATCTTTGGTCGGTAAAACTGGGTTACAAGGCATGTAGCCAGAGTACATGCCATGTACCCATGCGCATTGTACCTAGATGCGTTGAGCAGTTAATTACAAGTGATGAATTTATTTCACACCATGTGTTGACTGAGCTAACCTGGCATATGATAGGTGGATACATGGCATGTATCTGGCATGTACACTCCATGTAGTCTATCCGAGTTAACACGCCGAAGCCCCAAACATGTGACTCAGATACATGATAATCGAGGTATATGATGTGAAGCTGAATTGTACACACCGTGTATCCTCCCAATTAATGACATAATTAAATTACATTAAATTGATAATTGAAGCACTAAAAGCATAATTTATTAATTGAAACCCATTGTTTGTTTGACAATTTAATAATAGTTTTAAAGATTATTAAATGACCAGTTAATTTATTATAATAAATATGTAATTATTGGTTATAAAGTTTATTTTCCATGAATTCCATTAATGATCGGTATCTCCAATTAAGTTCGGATGCTCATTAAGATGAAAGATAATTAATTAATTAATTAATGCAAGAACTTTTATCTTAATAATAAAGAACGAATAAATAAATGAATACTAACTGGTTACTTTTTGTGCATTCGTTGCATGTTGACCGATCATGAGATTGACCAAGACCTATGTATGTGTTGGTATTTATTTAATTTAATTTATTACACGAGTTTACAATTATTTAATATTAAATTAAATGATGCCTTACGATTCATCTCCCCCTCCATTATTATATAGGACCTATGTGTCCAAGGATATTTATGTAATCCCCTTTAACCAATCATTTTCTTCCCCTCATCTGCATGTGAATAATAAATAATTGTAATTAATGGAGCATCCCAAGGCACATGGAGGAGGTTCAAGATGGAACCGTGATGATGCCAACTTGATTATACACAAATATACAGGTTGAATGCTATAACTCATTCCATGCCTGACAAATAGAGTTATTCTCCTAGGTCATAGGTTGATTTAATGTTCGTTCATTAAATCAACCATTAGATAAGCTCGTGATCAGGTCATTTACTTTATTTATTTATTTATTTCTATGTATTATTTATTCTATGTATGTAAACCCAAAATCACATAAACAAATGAATTAATATGCAAAGGTAGAAATTAAATAAATGAATTATATGTAAATGTTTTATCAAACATTGTTAATTAATTAAGTAACATCCACTTAATATTAACACGACATGTAAAGGATAAAACAATATAACATTTATGTATAAATTAATTAAAATATATCAACCAAATATTAAGTTAGACTAACCCTTTCATTACTTAATTGTGAATGAAACCTAGAACTAAGTGCAGTACATGACCAAAGTCTAGACACTTACTTTTATTAGGGAGTTCTCATGAGAGTTTTGGGTTGACTTAATCAAACTTGTATTGAGTTTAGAAACCAAAGTATATTCAATATAAGTTTGGAGGCAAGTATTGAGGAAATCCAAGTCAGGATTTCAGGATAGGAGAATCCACTCAATGGATCAAGGAGCTGCAAGCCTATAGTTGGCAAGACCGCCTACCTAATTACTTTCTTATGGTTTTCATGACCAAAGTCTGGATCATTAAGAAAATCAATGAGGATACTTTTCAATAAAATGTCATAATAACTAGACATTCCAATTTCAATGGTAAGGGCTATTGAGACTTGAAAAAATAGTGGGAGATTTAATAAAATCAATTAATTTATTATATCTCACCTAATTTGTAATTAAGAAAAGTACTAATAATCTGCTCTCTTAATAATATAATAAAATAGAAATCTCATCATCCACATTATGCCTATGATCAATATCAGATAAAGACAAACTTATAACTGACATTGAATTATAATAATTGTATAGATTCCTTCGGGTTGTGCTATTCCATGAACATAATTCTTACATGCTAAAATCCTCATTTCCTGATCTGTCTACTAAGGAGGCGAGTGATGAAAATATCCCAGTCTAACAGAAATATATGAACGACGTGGCTGATGTTCAATGTTTGATGCTTTCTTTTTTGTTTAGTGAACTCATTGAGTCTCATGAAAACATGGATGCATACAACATGATTGATCACCTATGTGGTATTTACCGAGAGAAATATTGATAGGAATAGTTTGAGATTTCCAAGGTGCTCTTTTAGAGAAAGCTTAGAGAGGGTGCCTCAGTTGAGCCTCACATAGTCAAGCTCATTGACTACATTGAGGTCCTAGAGGTTATAGGGTTTAAACTCCCCAAAGAATGGGGCATTAATCTCATTCTAGCATCACTCCCTCATAGCTTCTCTAGTTTTGTTATAAATTTTAATATAAACAACATGAGAAGTCTATGCCATATTTTCTTACTATCCTTCACCAAGTAGAAAAGGATACGAAGCGTGAAAAGCCTTATGTCCTTATGGTGAACAAACAAAAAGGGAAAGTAAAGAGCTTTAAACCCAAAACTTATTCACACCCTTCCAAGAAAAGGAAGATCAAGGGGAAAACAAGGGAATAAGATGTTGTCTATTTCACATGTGGCAAGAAGGGCCACTAGAAGAAAAACTTCAGCCAACCAAAGAAGAAAAGAGAAGCTTCATGTGAATTTGTTATCGAGTGCAATTATTTTTCTACAAATTGGGCATTAGATACAGTTTGTGGTTCTCACATATGTATTCAAATATAGAAACCAAGTAGATTAAAAATATTGACTAAGGGGAGATATATCTACGAGTATCCAATGGATCTAAACTTGTTGTTATAGCTATCGAGAATACTAACTCACGTTGCCAACCTAAATGATCTTGGTTTTTAAGGGTTTTTATTATGTCCTTCAGTTACCAAAAACATTATTTATGTATCCAGACTAGATATAGATGAATTTATTTTCAGATTTGGGAATAACTGTTTCTTATTTTATAAAGATATCATTTGTTATGGAAAGACACATTTAAATAACAGTCTTTATGTGTTGGATTACACAAACCAAGCAATGACAATCGATAATGATGTTACTTCACATGACTCATACCACACCCAACTTTTCCATCACAGGCTAGGTCATGTAAATGAAAAACACTTGACTAAATTACATCAAGATGGATATTTAAATTCTTTTGAAATAAAACCACTTAGTGTATGTCACACATGTTTACAAGTAAAAATGAACAAATACCCATTTATCAGGAAAGGTGACAGGGCTAAGGAGCTTCTTGAATTAGTTCATACCAATGTGTGTGGACCATTTCCTATTGAGGAAAGGGGTGGGTACTCATACTTCATAAATTTTAATGATGATTTTAGTAGATAAGTATATGTCTACCTAATGAGGTATAAATTAGATTATTTTGATAAATTTAAGGAATACAAGAATGAAGTTAAGAACCATCTTGGTAAGAAGATTAAGAAAATCCGTTCAAATGTGGTGATGAATACCTTAATCGATACTTCATTGATTATTTATGAGAGTTCAGGATATCATCTCAACTTACTCCTCTTTATACGCCTTAGTGGAATGGTGTAAGTGAATAAAGGAACTACACCTTATTGGATATAGTGAGATCAATGATGAGTCATTAAAGTCTTATATTATCCTTTTGGGGACACACATTATAAACAAAAATATATATACTAAACCGAGTGCCAACTAAAGCAACACATGATATACTATACCAATTATAGAATGAAAAGAAACTTGTTTTGTCATACTTACATGTGTGGGGTTACAAAGCATTTGTTAAGGCCCATTTAGGTAACAAGCTTGTACCCCTAGGCACAAAGTGTATCTTTATAGGATATCCCAATGAAACAAATGGATACTACCTATACAATCTTTCTGACAAGAAGGTTATGGTTGACATATGTCCTATATTTCTTGAGGGGGATCTTATCTCTAAAAGAGACAGTGGGAGTGAGATAGAATTCAATTAAGTCCAAGATAAAGATACACAAGAGTTGGAATAGGAACAAATTTTACAAAGCCTCGTGTAAGAAGAATTGTTCTAGAGACATAATTACTGTGTATAAGTACTAGAGAGGTTAGAGAACTAGAAAAATATGGTTTTCTAGCCACTAAGGATGGTGAATCATTATTAGTTGATAATCATGATCCTATAACCTATGAGGAATTAATAAGTGGCATAGATGTTTCCAAGTAGAAAGAGGCCATGAATTCTAAAATGGATTCCATGTACCAAAACCAAGTTTGTATTTTGGTAGACCCTATAGTAGATGTAAATCCCATTGGTTTCAAATAGGTATTCAAGAAAAAAATGGAAGTGGAAGGATAAAATAGTACCTATAATGCGTGATTGGTTACATAAGGGTTTAAATAGCATCAAGGCATTGACTATGATGAAACCTTTTCACCAGTTTCAATGCTGAAATCCATCAAAATTATACTTACCATTAAGGCTTTACATGATTATGATATTTAAAAATTTGATGTCAAAACAATATTCCTTAATGGTAACCTTTAAGAAGATGTTTATATGACACATCCCAAAGATTTTGTGACTCTAAGGGATTCCAACAAAGTATGCAAGTTGCAAAGATCCATTTATAAATTAAAGCAAGCATCACAATAATGAAACATTTATTTTGATGAGACCATAATGAAATTTTGTTTCATAAGAACGAATGTAAGACCGTGTCTATAAATGGTTTAGTGGGAGTGTAATCATTTTCTTAATATTATATGTTGATGACATATTACTCATTGGAAACGAAATACCAGTCTTATAGTTTGTTAAGGTGTGGTTGAATAAATGCTTCTCTATGAAGGACTTGGGCGAGACAACATATATTCTTTGGATCAAGATCCATTGTGATAGATCCAAGAGGTTTCTTGGCCTAATTCAAAGTATATACATTGACAAGATACTGAAGAGATTTAGTATAGAAAAATATATGGTGAGATTGTTTCCAGTGTCACATGATATTAATATTTATAGGAAAATGTTTCCTCAAACACATGAGGAAAGAAAAAGAATGGAAAGGATTTCATATGTATCAATGATTGGGTTAGTCATGTACGTCATGCTATGTACTAGACTAAATATCACCTACACATTAAGTGTGGTAGGAAGATATCAAGCTAATCCAAGTGACCACCATTGGATGAAAATCAAGAACAACTTTAAGTATTTGAGGCATACTAAGGATATATTCTAGGTTTATGGAGGAGACGAGGAACTAGTCATTAGAGGATATGAATATGCTAGTTTCCAAACTGATAAAGATGACATAAAGTCACAAATAAGATACATATTCATTTTGAATGGAGGCGTTGTGAGCTGGAAGAGCTCAAAAAATGTTGTGATCATAGAATCTATAGTAGAGTTCGAGTATATTGCGGCTTCTGAGGCAGCTGAAGAAGTAGTAGTAGTATAAATATGAAACTTTATCCAAGAGATTGATGTGGTGCCTAGTAATAAATATCCCATCACATTGTATTGTGATAATACTACAATGGTGACTATTGAAAAAGAGCCAAGGTCACATCAGTAGATGAAGTATATATTTTTGAAGTATCATCTCTTGAGGAATTTTTCTTAGAGAGGTGAAGTTGCAATGAGCTGTATTTCTATAGAAGAAAACATGGCATACCCCTTGAATAAATACTTGAATGAGTAGAAACATGTTTATCATGTGAGGTCTAGTGAACTGAAGGTCATAAATAGTTGGCTCTAGTCTAAGTGGAAGTTTGTTAGAGTTGTTGTCCGAGGACTAACTATTTATAATTTGATTACATGTATATTTGATGTATTAAATTTTAATAAAACTTCTTATTAAATATTTTTCATTGTTCCGTATGACTCTAATGTAATAATTTCCTAGAGTATACGTCATATTAATATGGTCATAGTAGTTCCCTACTATGATGAGAACCATAACGTGCTATGAAGATATTCTTAAATAATGTTTTGTGATTGGATAACATACTATAATGAGATACATAGTATATAAAATATCAGGTGTGAGTACTCATAAGAAGATGAATCTTCTTATCATGAAATTCAAACTTGGTAATATATAATATGAAATATTATGAGAACAGACCCGCCAGTAGGAATTCCACATGTTTTGGTGTCATAGGATATTCCTATCTACGAGCATGTGTGATGGTCCTTAAACTTTAAGATTATTATCATTCATGTTACAAATTGTGTACTTAGATGTATTTCATAAACCATGATGATAATATTTCATGGAGAAGTTGGATACGTTGGATGTGTCACAAGTGACATGTCATTAATGGATAAGTCGAGAAAGTATTTTTCCCTTCCATATTTATGTAAGCTGATATCTCATCCCTTTGATTGGAATATAATCATTGCATTAAATTCCATATTCATGGTGTAATGAAGTGTTTATTTCAGATAGTCAAGGAAAGACATATCGATCATATAGGTTGGTGACTTGGATGTGAAACATGCTTGATGAGATATTATGAAAATGGGATTATATTACACAATGAACATTCATATGAGGTTAACATCATTGTGATATTAAGTTCTTTCTCTTGGGTTCCTTTACCCATTTCTAGATAGTAATCTTGGAATTTAGGAAAGCTCGCATAATGCCAATGATAAAGAATCATAGAGGGTCACACACTAAGTGTTTCTAATGATCTCGATTAAATTCTATTAGAATTTAATTATTGGAATAAATATTATTCTCAAGACCAAGAAATAATTTTATTAAAATTTTATCGATCACTAATATTCATAAGGTAATAAATAATTATTTGTTTATTAATAAATAATTTATTTTATTACATGAATATATATATAATATTTATTTGTTGGATTGTGAGTAAAATATTTATTCTATTTATTAAATATTTTAATAAATATTTATTAGCTGGATTGTGAATGAAATATTTATTTATGAATAAAATATTTATATGGGTATTCAATAAATACCTAGAAGTTAGAACAAACCAAAGCCATGTCTGGTGATAAATAATTATTTACAAGACGATAAATATTATTTATCAATTTTCACAAGTTGGCGCACACCACAAAATAATAATAATAATATTATTATGTGGCATGAGGTTTATTAAAGGTAATAAATGTTATTTAATAGTTGATATGCAATTAAATAATATCTTAACATAAACCCTAACTCCATAAATAGATGGTTATATCTATTTTATATTTAATACAAAATCGAGAATAGAGAATTTCCACACACAACAAATTCTCTCTCAGCTCCTCCTCCTCTCTCCCTCTCAAAAACAAGGAATATAAGAGATATTTCTTCAAGACTGAAGAATAAGTGATCAAGAACAAACATCGCAAGACATTCGATTTGTCGTGCTATCATTTATATATCAAGTGGTGTTTCTAGGATATCATTAGAGAATGTTTGGATCACCGCTAGAGGGATTCCATCCTTGGATCCTCACAACGTAATGAAGACAATCCAAAAGGGTCTTTTTAGATGATCAACATTCATCAATAAAGAAATTTCCTAAGCCCATATATTTATTTTTTTAGATGTTAAATAAATTAATTATAAATTTTATGTGAAAGATCCTCGCTCATGGTTTCAGACAATGATTATTAAAATAAATTTTAATAAATCACTCACCACCGCACGCTTCCATTATGCCTAAAACCATCATATCCATGAGTGAATTACATAGACGTAGGAATGTGACAAAAACATAATCTTATAACATTGTGAAAATGTATAAATAGAAACATGTTCACTCATAAAGTCAAGGACGTGAAATCCATAACGTTTTGACATGGGAGCCACTAAAACAGTGTCCCGAATTGGTTTTCCACATGACCCCAAACACGCCTCCCCATACACCACAGACTACTGACTAGCAGTGAGGGTCTAAAGAAGGTATGGTGGGGAGATTATACCCTCATTATTAGAGTATAATAGTGGTATATATAATAAAACAATAGTGGAATCATAAATACAGAACAAATCAATGGAAGATAATAACAAATGACAATCAATAATAAATGAATAAATAATCATGCATGAACATGCTACAATGTACAACAATATAAATACAATAGGTAATATGTAAAAATGCACAACAAAAAGAACAAAACCCCAAAAGTATATATCCATGAGAATCTTGAGCACTGAATCAGTCCCATGCTCCTAATCTCCTATGTATATGAGTAATAACACATAACAAAAGTCATGATCTGAAACTTGTAACCAAGAGGTTTGTTTGGGTACCAAACAACGACCCGAACAAGGTATGAGATAAACTCAGTAGGCCACCACCAACATTGTCTAATGAAATATAGTCTGTGAATATAAAATAATTAGTGTGAAAGTATAATAAATAAAATAGTGAATAAATAAATATAATCAAGTCGACCTCAGGTTCCTCATGGACACCTGACTGGCCATACTCACATTAGCCCAAGCTGAAATATCTCTGAACATGTGTCACCATGTATATAGATATATGTATATAATCATGCATGTATATATATGTACTATATACATGATAACATATATAAACACACACACATATATATATATATGTAGTACTAGATAGGACTCGAGGCATAACTCAGGCATCCATGCATAATAATAAGAGTCTCATAGAGTAATAAGGGATGTCATGCCAGAGTATCATGGATAATAAATGAAACCATGCCCAAGTATCATAAATAATATAGGATTACATGTTGAGTATCATGAGTAATAATGAGAAGGGTCATATCCATCATCTTAATTGAGGGGGTGTGGAACTTCATGTCCAACAACCTAAGTGATGTGAAGTGCTATGTCCAACATCCTCAACCAAGGGGGTTTGAAACGTCATGTCCAATGACCCTAACCAAGGTCCCTCAATAATAATTCAGTATAAGGTAAACCCACTTTCCCTATTATCCCTTAGCCTAGGAGTTCTTTAAATAGGAACCCAACATCGCTCAAGGTGTAGTGAACCTTCATTAATGTGTTGCATTTATTATTTAAAAACAAGATACGAGAATTCAATCATTCCATAATATAAATCAAGTACCAGGAGTACAGACCAAGTCATTGTCAACTTAGTTATACAATTTGACCATTTCATTTATAACATACAAAAAATCCATGGGAAACACCCATTCCTTAACACCATTCATCACGATTAAATTCATTAAACAATTATAAATCTATTACAATTAATTATATTAACCCATTCATCATATTAAAGAAAAAGGTATGTAATCAAATACTAATGCTTTATCCAACCCATTTAATTTACTAGGAAATCTCAAAAGAAGGGGGGTTATGCCTAACACACACATATGGGTGGTTTAATAAAATGAACAACCACAAAAATTATAACCAATTTAATTGAAATCACCTTATGTGGTGGTTTGGGTGGAGGTTGTTGACCTCCAACCATGCAAAGGGGTCCAATAACAATAATATTGTTTCCTAAACAATTAAATTTAATAAATTTCATGTTTTAGGAGAAACTTGTAGAAATTATGGCATGAGGAACAATGAAAATAATTTATAAACGATGAAAATTTAAGGGAAAAGAAACTAGACTACCTACCTCATGCTTAGGAAACCTCACTCATCCATTACCAAGCTTTGATTTGAGTTGGATCGATAGAAATTAAAAGAACATACAAATTACCTAAAAATAAGGTGAATTATTTTTCATATAAATAAAATCTAATATGGAATAATAAATGAAGAAAGAAAGGAGAAATCATAGACTAACCGAGGGTTATCCAATGCAACCGATGGCGAGAAATTACGAGATCGTATGAGGAAAATCCATCAATGATTAGGAGAATATCCAAGTGGGAGAACCCACAATAGGTTGCTGTGCATGTGATAGAGAGGAAAAGATGGGAGTAATAGATAAAGGAGTTAGGAAAAAAATGGAAAATTTCATCCCTTTAATGAGCTGCATGGTTTGACCGCATAGTTTTTCAAACTGTGTGCCAATCGTGCGGTGATACTATCTGAAGGGACACACCTCCCATGGCTAGGTGCATATTTTTAAAAACCATGCGATTCACTCTACAAATTTCTACAGATAACACACAAGACTATGTAACCTCAGGTTCATGGTTTGACAAATCGTGTGACACCCCTTATTGGGCCACATGGTTGGGGGCGCAATTTTCACTAACCATGCACCTCCTCCTGTCTTTCCAAAAAACTAGGTTTTCAGAGGCTGATGCTCCCGGAACCCGTTAAAAATTCCAATACAACTATCAGGACTTAACCCCCATCTGAAAACACCACTTTTAAGTGTTCCAACACTCAAAATTATGTTCTGAAGCTCAATTTTAAACCTAGTCCTTCCACCTAATGAAAAACTCAAATTATCTTAGAATTTTCAACCTAATAAAAAACAAGAGACATTAAATTCTCCTCACCTTAAAATTATCATCCCTGATAGGGTCATGAATTCCCGCTCAAACGAACACATTGCATTTCCCACATCCAATGAACCTACAAGCACTATTTTAAACACGTGGTACTTAAGCCACTAAAACTAGAGCCAAAGCTTGTATCAAAAGATGAAACATTAAGATGGTGCTTACCCAAGCCTGTATAACCCGAGACACAATCACATCATCATCTCTTCTATCATCTAGCCTATGGTACTCCCTGCCATTGGTTCCAACTTTGAACGGTAAATTCCAAGCCATGATACTCCCACCATCATAATTTCCTATTGAAACATGGAACTAACATCCTAATGATGCATATGAAATGATGCTAAACTCATGAAATCCCTTCAAACATGATAAATTTGATCTTGGCCCTCGATTAGATTGAAAAAATTGAATCCGAATTGACCATGCTTAGCTGGTCATACCAACTTTTCCTTGAAAAGCCTTGAGCAACTCTTACACTACTGTCACGACCCACCTCCCCACAAAGTGTACCCCTCCTGGGATGACAATGGAAGAAGAGAGATAGTGAATCCTGAGTCCTACATCTAGTAGGACCTAGGTTGGTGACTAACACCGAGGGTAAAATAAACACAGAGATGAGAGGCATTACCCTCTAAGAGAACACATGCGAAAGAGAGAGATAAGACAACCACCAAAAAAATACTACTCAAACTACAATATAAAAGAAAACCCAAGTGAACATATGTAATGACATTCAATAACTAATACAACTGAAAGGAAAACCGAAAGTACCAAAAGAAAAGGTAAAGGTGGTGATGACCATGAATCCTAAATAGCTCCTGCAAACCACAAGCTTGTAGTAACCAGCCTGATCTCCAACCTTCTCCCACTAACCTAAAAGAAAATATTTATAGATACATATGGTGAGTATAATAGTATAATTATTAAGATCCTCCCTAGTTACTCTCATTCATAAGGTAAATAAATCATACTAAAGCACAATGAACAATAATTGAAACTAAATCATCACCTGAACAAGTATACTAAGTTCCCATCCTCACCATGGATACTCTAACCAAATATCACATACAAGAGCATACAATATAGTAAAGAATATCAAGGATACCCCACTACCACTTCCCCACTAGTTTGATTCTCTACCCCAACATCACATGTCCTAAGCATCTCTCTCTAAAAAGGCTAGCCTGGAAACACTTGGGCGAAGTACCACAACGTGCACCTCATGAAACAAACCACCACATCCACGAATCTAAAAGTAACCGAGTAGTTTTTAAGAGCCACCGCATCCCGTATAACATGTATCATACATCATGTATTATACCTCAATCCATCACAACCCATACACTGAGTAAGTATTCTCAAGTCATCACAACCTATACACATTATACCTATAGTAGTCCTTAGGAAACTATATCCAAAATACATGTGTGTGAAATAACCAAAAGCCATTAAAACACTCTACACACATGTATGGGAAAAAATAACTACCATGTATACCGGTACAAGTATCCAACAAGAGAAGAGAGTGGGGTCAAAGGGGGAAGTTAGTCATCCATCCTCCCACTGGGATGTTAGTATAAAACACCCTCAGGGCTCAAAATCCCTGGGGTGTCAGTTATCCTAACTGATAGGGTAGAGTAGTGTATAAAAACACAAAATTTACATGATATAATATAGCTCATAGAGACACTATGAGTATAACCTAGTCTCAAGCTCAACTGTAGCTAACATCTCTTAGACTCCCGACTACCACTTCTAAGACCAGATATCCTATAAGTGCACAATCATTTAAAGAGCTACATTAAGTTATTTTATTCTTATTCATCAGTTTCACTTTACATTAATTAATTAATTAACTATTAATTAACCATTAAAATTTCCCATATTTCATTAACATCACAACAAAGTTCCATGACCTCTAGACATAAGAAAACCAATTTCATGACTTCTCATAATCATAACCTCAAAATTACATCCCATCAAGATCCAAACCCATGGATTAAACATTATTCATTTATTAACATTATCACTTTCCATATTACCAAGTATTCTAGTAAAACATCCTAAGCTACCAAACAAGGTAAACAACCAAGAACATCCATTCACCTTAAGCAGTGGGGAAGGGAAATAAGACAAACAAACAACCTATATGTCATCCAAACAATAGATTCAAACAAGCATACAGATTTCATATCAACAGGTAAAACTATCTTCAACCCATTCTTTCATCTCTGATGTCCTATCTGACACCCACATGCATATCCCAATGTATCCTATCATCACAAGTATCAACTGCTACCACAACATCTGGGCCTCCCCGCCCCACATACCACAATAGGCCTCCAAGCTTAGCCATCCTAGGATCATGTCACATCCGAGCCTCCCCGCCCCACATCATAAGGCTTGTATATAGAGAACATCACAAGAAACATGAAACAACCATAGAAATTGGGCTCTTGGACCTAAATCAAGGCATTCAACCTTCACACACAATGATCCCTCCTAGATCTAAATCATAAAGCACTCAGCCTTTACAAACAAGCAGGAAAATCAGTCCCTACAAAGAAATTATATTTTATCACACAACCGATTCTTATTCCATCTTGAATTAACTGATTCATTATTTATAGATTACAACTACAGGTGACCTAAGCAGAAACCTATCACAAGCTGTCATAATTAATTAAATAATTAATTTAACATTCCTTTAATTATTTTTTCAATAAGCATATACATGCTTCACATATTTATTCAATTTCATTAAAACATGGGTGGTCAAATCATTTAAACATTCCTACAACATTAAGTTAACAACACACCAGATTCATTTAACACGCCTCTTTAAAATTTTAGCCAATTAATTATCAATTAATTCCAGATTTATGTTCTTTACTAATTTCACATGCTAATCCAAGTATAAAAAACACATCATAGTTATCACACTATCTATAAAAACAATAGGAAAATCATTATCATGGTACAAAAAAATAACATCACCATGTAATTGATAATTTTTTTAATCTTGTTCAAGTAATTATTAAGTTAATTTCATTGGAATCCAAGGGGATAAATCATGCTCAATTTACAATCACTCATAAATAAAATAGAAATAATGAATCCCCTACCTCAAAAGGGTGTCAATGTTCTTCGCATGAGAATAGAACAACACTGCAGATCCTGATCGCCTCTCCCACAAGAACTACATCCACCTGAGGATGTCGTGCCACAACCACGGCAACAAACAACCAAAAAAACCCCATTAGAAACATGGATATCACGCTCCATCATGTGGCAAAGAGAAATGGGAGGAAACAAATCGAATAAACCACAAGAACAGAGGTATAACATACCTTGAATCGAATATAGATCAAAATAGGGAAGCTAGAGATCGATCCTTGATAAAGGAATCCCCAAAACATCGAATATGGGGTTTCCATGTCTCCTAGAATGGGAGGGAGGAACTGAAGGCCATAGGGTTTGAGAAACCTACATAGATTCATAATTTAAAGATATACAACATCAGTGATTTACATGATGTGTAATCCCATTTCACATCATGTAATCCTCGAGGTATGGTTTATGCCAAAAAACACGTTGCCTTTTTATTTTTAAACCTCAATTTATTGCACATTGTGATCTGATCAACATAATCTGTGAAACCTACTTTCACATCATGTAAAAGTTTACATGATGTGAAATCTCCCTGATTTTATTCTTTACTAACCGAACTCGTCCAAACTTCCTCTGAGCCTCATCTGAGCACCTCGATCTTTAGAAATGTGCAAAAGGGTCGATCCATGTGGATATGGGCCTTTACAACTACACCCATCTCCTCCTTTGACATATTCAATGCAGTTTATCATTGGTCGCATTTAACTGACAAAAAAATGCAATTCGATCTTCTACTAACTGACTATTCTAAAAAATGCTCGACTTTAACTGTCAACGCATTACAAAGACCCGATTTTGGAACCTTTATTCCAAGGTCCACTGAGGTCATTTTGAGCATGCTCACTGAAGTTCCTAATTGAATTCTGGTGATGTATCCTGGATGAACCATCCTTGGTTCCATAATCCAATGACATCAAAGTTCCAAAACGACCATCCAATGACTTCCCTTAAAGCTAACTTGAAAGAATATTCTTCTAACAAACCAGAAAAGTCACTTGATTAGCTCAGTGTAAAGTTGATGTTGTCCTAGCATACTTAAGTTGATGTTGAGATAAGGGACTTGATCATCTCCAAATTAGGAGAATAACGAGATATCATTGAGGATTTACATCAATGAGAATGTATAACTCTCCCAATCCATGCTCTGCCAACAAGCTGAACTAACTTTGAAATAAACCCCAACACCACATCTCCCAACAATGTGTGGCCATGTCCAACTATGAGTCCACAACCTCACGACACCCTAAAACTATGGCCATACCTATTCCAGTATAGTTGTAAGGGCCATGCCGATAACATGCATGTTATATATAATGTGATGGACATGTGATGGCCTTAGGCCTCCAACAAGACTTAATTATCAAAATTTCAATTGATCCACTTTAGACTGACCTATTGTGGAACATCTAGCTTAATAGCTGATGCAGTATTTGGAGACTTAATCACTTCACCTTAAATCCAAAGGTGCCGATGATCATTCTAAACAACCACTGAAGACTCATCCCAAGTCTCAATGTTCTTAAAAAGTTTAATATTCAACCAACCACCTTACCATTGTGCTGCCATGCTAGAACAAATGTGCTACCAACCCTTCAATCTGCCAGATCAATTATTCCTCCCAAGCCCAAATCTAGAATCTAGACTCAGTTTGGCCCTACACCAAAGTTTTAAAACTCTTCAGCCCAACCAAGATTTGAAATATCAAATTTACAAACCCACAAACTTCTATAATCCTTTCTAACCATTTCCAAAAGGTCCTCTATGGTCTCATTCCCTCTACTTGGAAGGGCACACTTTTTACAACCACTAATAAAAATATGAGCTATACCAATATTTTGAAAAACCATTTGTATAAGCACCCTATACCAAAGGTTTGGGAAAACCATTGGTATAGGTATGGTATATGAAACCTATACCAATGTTTTGACAAAACTGTTGGTATAGGTATTATTTATGGATACCTATACCAATGACTTGGGAAAAACATTAATATATGTATGGTATATGGAACCTATACCAACAGTTTAACCAGACCATTGGTATAGGTATTGTTTCTAGAAACCCATACCAACGGGTTTCCCAAACCGTTGGTATATGTATGGTATATATCACCTATATTAATGGTTTGAATAAACCTTTGGTATAGGTGGTGCTATTATTTATGCATAATAATGATAATAATAATAAATACTTTAATATAAATAATTTTTTATACATACATACATACATATATATTTATATATACTTGTATATAAGAACATAAATGATGATGCAGGATAATGATAAAGTCTTTGGAATATAAGTATAAGGTTATAGGATCAAAACCCAATGTTGGATTTTTTTTAATCGAAGACCTATACCAACAATTTGACTAAAACGTTGGTATATATCTTTCCATTGAAATTGCCTATACCAATGGTTTGGTCAAACTGTTGGTATATGTTTATACCGATGAAAAATACTCCAATGGTCCCTCAAACCATTGGTATAGGCTATACCAACGGTTTGTGGGGATATACCAATTGTTTCAAACTAATGGTATAACCTTTTTTTATAGTAGTTAATCGTTATGATGCTACCCACCTTAGGAGTTTACTAGGATTCATTTCACTGAAAATGATAACTTATCCTACAAAACATGATCCCTAACCACTTAGTGAATCTTCTAAACATGGACAATGCACTAAAATTGATCAGTAGTGTTATCACACATGATCCTTTTTTTTTCAACATTATCTCAAGCACTATGATAACTTATCCTTATTATGATGTCTCAAGGCTACATCACTCTCAAGAATCTTTCACACCCAGGTCACTCTACTCTATAGATGACATATTAACGAAGCCTTTATATACTCATGACTCTTTCTAAGAAATCATGAATCCACATGGTTTAGAGTATTACATGACCTTATCACTCAAACAGTATATGATTTAACACATCACCGCTCAACTTGATAGGCACCGTGTGTAACAGCATGTGCTACTATGATATCAAAACAATGAAACAGGTGCTACACATTCCTAGCATGTGATAGTGTACCCATGGATGAAATTAGAGTGGTGTTATCCATATGGATATTAATATACCGATGAATCTTGAATCATATTCCATTAGAAAAGAAAAATGGTCACACAACCACCAAAATGGCTGACCATGCCTGAGGCATGTCTAACCCATTGAACTGGAGCATTACATGATGCTCACAATTTTCAACAAAGATCAACTAGCGCATAACCACACACCTTAACTACGTGTCGTTCTATAAACTAAGAGTCCTACCCGACTCAACAACACCCGAGAGACACCTCCCATTTAGAAAATTTAAAGCAATCATTTACCAATGATAATTTACCTAAGAGGGAACTACCTTAATTGGGATAACCCCTTACTAAAACATAAAGTATTGACTCTAAAATTAGGGTCACACCTAAATGGTCACTAGTCTTATCAACCTAACCTCTATGCTTATTTTAAAATAAAAAGGCAAGATGAGACCTATGGGTAACGTACACATTCCCATCCAAGGTAACATTTTTAAAAAAAAAACTACCCCCACTCAAGGGTTAAAACTAAGAACACCACATTAAGGTTTCAAGTTTAGGGCATTTAATCTATGTTTATTTATCAAAACATTTAAATAAACTCATGTATAAAGGATATCAAGTAATATTTATAAGAGAAAATTGTACTAATCAATTTATTTAGCTAACACTATAAAGTATAATAGGTAAATTATCTTATAATTTTCTTTCAACCATTAATTTAACCTTATTTTTTTTACAACTAGGCCTAGTTAAATAAAATGTCAATTTCAAGCTATAAAGGAAAAAACTCTTTAGACTGTAATTGAAATTTTAATTAATGGAATCCTCATTGTAATAAATCTCAAAGAAAATAAAAGGTCTTTATTAATTAAAGGGGACTGATCAAGTAATATTCCACCATAAATTTATATATAACACCATATAATTAGTTTCAAACACTTTAAATAAATATCCAATAGCATGAGTATACCCCCATAGGGTTAAGTATCAAGTCATAAGAAGTTATAAAGGATTGAATAACAACTAAGAAGGGGGGGGGGTGAATTAGCTATTCAATTTTTATAAGTTTCAATACTTTTAAAAATTATCCCCTGTAACCTATTAAAGTTTATAACCTTATCATATTTTAGTAAATACTCATGCATGAAAAATTATAAAAACAAGTAAATCACATGATATTTACAAGGTTCGACCATAGTGTGAGATCCTACATTCTTTCCATAGCCACTCTCGTGGGTCTATGGAAATTCACTATTATGAATAAGTGAATATTTTTTTCAAATCCTATTAGAAAACTTATATCTCTAAATAGTAATGATTATACTGAATCCCATCAATTTACAAAGTTTTTTTTACAAACAATTGATCTATAAGAGAAAAAATCACAAAAAACTTTTGCTAACCTCAGTCCGATGACCCTAGGTCCGATTGCCTTAGTCCGATTGACTCATAAAGATGTACTCATTATGATGAACCCTTTTATCACACCAAATTTCTCAAACTCTGCTCAACTTCCCAGTCTGATCTTCCTTAGTCCGATCTTCCTTAGTCTGATCTTCCTCAGTGTAGTAAGAAAAATTTCAACTGTCTGATATTTTTATGTGATCTCTTTCTGAAAATAAAAATTTGACAATAATTATACAACACTCCTTATTTTATACACACATGAAAAAGGTTAAAAAGTAAAAATGTACGGTGCTTCTATTTATAGGTATCTTATAGTGGCAATGGAGGGAAACTGATTTTTTTTCCTGTTTACTCAAATTTAAAAACCTTCAAAATTAACTCATATTTGAACTCCATGTTTGACCACTTCAACTATTCTGGAACATTCTTAAATCATATCGAGTATTCTTAGCAATCATACTTCTCGGAATTCCTAAATTTTCTTCAGTATAATAGAACTTCCTTAGCTCACTACGATGGAACTTTCTTAACTCATTACGATGAATTTCATTATCAGAGTTAGTTCAATTGAATTTCCTTTTTAGGGTCAGTCTGATTTAATTTATTTCTCAGAGCCAGTACAATTGAATTTCCTCCTCATAGTTAGTCTGATTAACTTTCCTTCTTAGAGTCAATCTGATGGAACTTCCTCATCTTCAGTCTGATGCACTCCTCATAATTATAGAATTATCATAATGATGGAATTCCCATTATGATTAAATTTTCATTATGATGGAAAATAAAATTTGTAAATTTGAAATTTTTTAAACCTCATCAGTTATAACTCATTCAAACTTCTAAAAACTTCTATGACTGATACTTATGGATCTGATGAAAACTTTGTCTTGATTCCTAGAACCAATACAATATTTATAATTCCTATATTTATTAAAAATATTTTATCATGAGAGTTTTAATGATTTATGAGTAATTAAAGATTGAAAAAGAATCATCTTAATTTATGTTAGAAAGTTTAATAATTTCTAACTCCTCACATCACTGTCTTCATTCAACCTCTTCAATAACATTCTGACTTTCTAACAACCACAATGTCTAATGAATCATGAACTTCATGCTGATGAAACTAAGACTGATGGAGCATCTAATCAATAAATTTATATTTCTGATAACTTCTATGACCAGTGATGCTCAGTCCGATCCTCTGCATTTGGAAAAACAAATTTATCAAAAAAAAATATTTTCTCCCCCTTTGTGTTTGGGTTTGAACATTTAGAAACTTTCACATATTTTTCAAAAACTATATTTTAAAAAAGATTAGTTTCCAAAAAATAAATAAAGAATTTAAAATAAAACATCACAAAGGTTCTTCAATATCACCCTTTGTATTTTTTTGATAACTTTCATTAACAACTTTTATAACTCACCTTTTGCAAACAACTCAAGTTTCTTGAATTTTACCAAAACACAATCTTTCTCAAAAGAGAGTGTTTGGACACCACACTTCTAGATAAAGTAATTTTTTAAGGAATTCCATACCTTGTTGAAAATAAAATTTTGTGAACATGTTAAGATAAACTCCACTCACTTTTATCTTTTCTCACTTTTCTTTTTATCTCCCCTTTTATTGTCATCTCCCCCATTATCTGATTACCATAGCTTCAGATTCATAAAATAAATATAAGTAAAAATATCCTACAAAGTAGAAAATTTTTACATTTTATCCCCCTTTTTCAGCATAATCAAAAGCAAAGTGGGGGGAATACTTATGAGGTTTAGGAAGTCATTAGAGGAGGCTGAATATGAAGTTGCAGTCTCAAATTAACAAACCTTTATTTTGGCATTGCTTTTGTAAATATATCAGCAATTTGATGCTTCGTTGAGATATATTCCAGTAAAAAATCTCCAACAACAACTTTATCTTTTATTAAGTGAAACTTTATATCAATATGTTTTTATCTTTAATGTTGGACAAGAATTTTAGAAAGATAAATTGAACTCTGATTATCACAAATTATCTTCAATGGTTTATAAATTTTTACTTTCAAATCTTCTAGTTGAACTTTTATCCACAACATCTGAGTACAAGATTGAGTAGCTACAACATATTCTGATTCTGATGTGATAAAAGTTATTAAACTTTATTTCTTACTATTCCAACTTACACAACATTATACTAAGAAAAAAATTCCTCCATAAGTTTATTTTCTATCATTACAATCTTCAACCTAATCAGAATCAATAAAACCATGAAACTTCATCTCACAATTTATTTTGTATAACAACCCATGTGAAGTTTTTCCTTTGACATATCTCATAATTCTCTTTGCTGTCAACACATGTGATTATTTTTGATTACTTTGATACCTAAAACACAAAGTCACAACATAAACAATATTAAACCTTGAGGCTGTAAGGTAAAGTAGACTTCCTATCAGCTTTTGAAAGTTTTTCTGATTCATGCTTATTCTAGACTCAAATTTACTCAATTTTGTGCTCACTGAAATAGGAGTAGAAACTTCTTTGGATTCTTCCATCCCAAACATCTTTAACAATTCCCCAACATAATCATCTTGAGATAAGAAAATACAGTTTTCCTTTTGTTAATATTGTAATCCAAGGAAGAACATTAATTCTCCCAATATTGAAATTTTAAAATTATTCTTCATTTCCTCATCAAATTATTTACAAAATTTTTCTTCATACCCAATAAATATTATACCATATACATACACAATAACAATTAGTATGTTGGATTTAACTTATTTCACATACAAGTTATTATCAACCTTTCCTTTAGAAAAATTCAACCTTCTTAAACAACTATCAAGTTTTGAATATCAGGCACGTGGGGATTATTTTAGCCCATACAAATCTTTCTTAAATTTTAAAACCTTGTTTTCATAATTATCAAGTAGAAAACCAAAAGGTTGTTCAATGAAAACTTCTTCCTCAATCTCTCCATTTAAGAAAGATGAATTTAAATCCATCTGATAAACTTTTTAATTTTAATATTCAACCACTAATATAAACATTCTAATAGTTTCTTATCTTGAAATTGGGGAAAAAGTTTCTTCAAAATCCAAACCTACCATCTATGCATGGCCTTTACAAACAATTCTTGCTTTGTTTCATGAAACTTATCCATATTCATTATTTTTTTTTGTAAACCCACTTTGTTCCAATAAATTTTTATTTGTTGTCCATGGAACAAGTTCCCATGTTTTATTTTTATCAATACGATTCAACTCTTCATTTATAAAATTTACCCATTATTTGTGTTGAATATATTATGAAACTAATTCTAATTCAACTTTTGAGATAAGAGAAGTCTGATATTATAATCTCAACTTTCTTTTGGTCCAAACTGGAGCCTTCTGATTCCCAAGAATATTTTCAGTCTCAACATGTTTTTGTAAAGTAGGAAATTTTAGAGTTCCTCTCCCAACTTCAATTTCCCCATCACATGATTCATCTAAATCTTCTTGCACATTACTTTTATTACTTTAATTTTCATTGGGAACTTTCAGTTTTTCTTCCTCAACATTACCAACAAATTTTGTTGAGGAAGTTGGATTTTCAATAACTTTCACATCATATGAGTCAAAAAAAAATTTTAAATGTTTTTTACAACATTTTTAACTTATTAAATTGGGTGAATAACCCATAAATATTCCTTATTCATCTTTCTCATCAAACTTTCCAAGATCCAGATTTTTGATTTTTATAAAACATAGACTTTCAAAAACCATGATGCATTTCAATGATGGTTTTTTATTATACCAAATTTTTTAGGGAGTCATTTTGGATTTTAACCTCAACAAACATCTATTTTGAACATCTATAAAAGTACTAACAACTTATCTCTAATAGAACTTTGAAATCTTGTATTCTGTTAACATGATTCTTCCATTTTCCACCAAACTTTTATTCTTTCTTTATGTCACTCCATTTTGTTGTTGGGTATATGGAGCACTATACCAATGTTTGATTCTATGCTTCCTCATATAAGTCTCAAAATTATTTCATGTGAATGATGTACCATTTTCTATTCTCAGCTTCTTTATGTAAACCCCCATTTCTTTCTCAACATATTTTCTGAATAATATAAACATTTAAATAGCATCTTACTTATGATTCATAAGCATGATGTTGGTCATTCGAGTTAAATCATCAATGAATGTGATAAAGTAAAAATAACCTTTTATTGATTTATGTATCTTTGTCCACATAAATTGGAATGAATAATTTCAAGAGGTATGGTAGAATAAATCTCAATTTTCTTATGTCTTTTATTAGTCATATTTCCTTTATAAAAAATTACACAAACATCTTCTTCTCTTATTTTAAATTTTTGAAAGTTTCATATAGAATCAACTTAATATATTTTGTTCATACTTTTCTTTCCAAGGTGTCCAAGTCTCCGGTGCCACAACTTATTCACATCTTCAACACTTAGATAACATGAGTTGTTATGTTTTCCAATTTGAATTTTTTTTCCACTGATTCTTTCTCATTTTTTAATAACTTTTACATATTTCACACTTCTGATGATACATGATTATTTTCTAAAAATCACTTCTTTTCCATCATCACAAAGTTTACTCACACTAAGTAAGTTATGTTTTAGTCCATCAACAAATAAAACTTCCTTAGATTTTATCTTTTCTTCTTCAATCTCAGCCATTCCAATTCCTTTGTTTTTTAAAGAACTATCATTCCCAAAGGTAACAACACCCCCATCATGATTTACAACATGTTTCAAGATTTTCAAATCACCTGTCATGTGTGATGAACAACCACTATCAAGTATCCACGATTTTTTATTTTTACTTGCTTTTAAAGCTATCTCAACAACAAAATATATTTCCTCAACTTTCCTCTTTTCAGCTTCCTTTTCTTTTCTAATATAAGAAACTTATTCTGGAAGTAGTTTCATATATATTTCAGCATGATGACCAGCCTGATCACATCTTCCATAAACTTATTCAACACATTCAAATTGTTTTTTTGTTGGGAAATTTCTCACATCTTGATATTTTTATTTTCTAACTTCATGTGGTTTAGGAAAGTTACTCATTATTCTTTCACCATTTCTTTCTTTCTATTCAATCCTTCATTCTAGAATATATAAGTTATACCAAAAATTACAGGCCCTGATCTCATAGATTCCACAACACTAACAAAAACCATCAAATCTTGATTTTCTATTAAAGTAAGATCTTGCTCAGTAGAAACTTTTTTGGGGTTGAAAACTTCTTTTTGTCCTAACATAATCTAGATGTTGACCATCTTTACTTATGAGAGAATTTTCAACTTTTTTATATGTGACAGGTTTCTCACATCCTTTATCCATCAAAATTTTCCAAAACTTTTCTTATCACCTGAAATATTAGAAAAATAAGATGAAAAATTATTTTTAGAGGGTGAGGATTTCACTTGATTCTTGATTATATCTTTCTCAACAACTTTAGACGACTTATATTTTACTTACAAAGATTTTTTTTAAGTTTTCATTCATCTTAATCAATGTAATTTCATACACAATAAGTTTTGATTGAAACGTTTTAGCTTCTAACTTCTTACTAAGATCTTCAACCAACTTTCCATGTTCATAAATTATAAGTTTGTAACTTAATATATCTTGTATGTATTCTTATTATTAATTGAAAAAATCTTTTTCATCTTCAAAAAATTTTCCACAATATTTATTTATCATTCTAATTTATTTTTTGAGAGATTTGTTGTTAGGACCACTAGGTCAAATACCCTGAGAAGGGGAGTGAATCAGGGTATTACAAATTAAAAATACTACCCATGAGGATCTTGTTTCATCATTAAACAAAATAATCTTCTATCCTTATCTCATAATAATGAATGAATAAAAATTAAATCATGAATGTGCTACAAAAATTTTACTTGGTTCTCCCTCATTGGGCTACATTCAAAGATCATAAAACAATGATGTGATAATGTACCAAATCCATTAAGGCTCACTGAAAAAATACAATGTTCGGGTTAGATCGCTTATATTCCCAGGCTTTCTACCTTTACAAGATTTAGGGTCTAATCACTACATTTTGAAGGCTCACTCCCCATGTCTCTTTCTCTGGATCACTGCCGGTGGAAAGGATCACCTTCTTCCTCTTCCTTTGCTCACTACTCTTAGAAGGGATTCACCCATATTTTATGGACTTGTAGGTCTCTTCATTATCTTTAATGAAAACATCGTCAGTTATAGATAGACGCTCTATTGAAGTTCTAATTTCATTCAACTGGTGAATATCACTTTACTACAGATTTACTGGGCAATCCATTCTAAAAAACTTTCACAATTCTCACTACCTTTGTAAAGGTCCTCTTTCGTGAAGCTCAAATGGCCTTTACAAAGCTTCTACCTTTCTTGAAGCTCACTTAGCCTTCACGAAGCACACCTATTTCATAAAGCTCAACTACCCTTTGTTAAGATCCTTTATTTTGTAAAGTTTACTTATCCTTCACGAATTCCATTACTTTTGTGATGCTTAGAACATTCTACTAGCTTTTATAGCCTTCGTGAACTTCTTATAATGAAACTCCTTCACGAACCACCTTCATGAACCACCTTCGCGATTCTGGAACCTTAAAATTTTAGTTAAGTCTTGCTTATTTTTGAAGGGGTAGATGCCTATTTATAGGCATTTCTATTAATTCCAGAACCTTCCAACCATGTCATCACCATTTTTCGATACTATTTATTTTCCACTATGATGCTCCCTTTTTCAAAATGCTCTAGGAAAATTCTGTGTTCATGATGCCCGTTGTTGTCATGAAGATCACCATCAAACTCTTTGCATCACCACGATTCTCCACTCATGAAGCTCCTCACCTTCGCTGTTCGCGATGCTCATCGTTGTCGCATAGATCAATGTTAAATTTATTTGATTCTTCGAGAAACACCCTTTACAAAACTCATGCCTTTACCATATTTCATAAGTCCTTCAAAGAAATCCACTTTTCATAATTCTAGACATTCTCTAAACTTTGGACCCTAAAAATTTGGAAAACACTGGGAACCAACATCACCTTGTGTACACAATTTTCTGTACCACTTCCAAGACATCCATACCTTATTCTTGGATCTTTTTCAACATACCGTGTCAATAATATCTCTAGAGTTCCACAAAATACCTTGAATTCATACTTTTTCAACAAACATAATCAACCCAAAAATGATGCAATGTTACCTTGAGGGATTTTCCCAACAATCTCCCCCTTTGGGTTTGTTGAAAACTCTTCAAATTTTTATACCACGTTAAAAAATCTTCCATATTCTACCAATATTCACTTCATTTGATTCTAATAGCAATCAAATATTTACTCAACACACAATCTAATCCCACATGATCCATGCTTGGTGTGAGAAACAAGATTAGCGTGAAAATTTCATCAATGAATCACTTCATTCCAAAACCTCTCAACTTTTTTCATCACGAACTCCATCTATCATGATATATATACTTTTATCAATCACTTTTAGCATTGTTAGAATTAATACTCCCCCTATATCGCTGCTCCACCTATTATCTTTAACTCCCCCTATCTCACTGCTCCACCAAATAGCTTCTCCACCTGTCTCCATTAAGATATTTTCTCCCCTTTGATAGACAAAATTTCTCCCCCTTTGTCAATGAACCCGAAAGTCACTCCATTGTGGTCTGCAATAGGGTAAAGAACACAGATCAATACATTCGGTAAAAACACATCATACCACGGGGAGAGGGGGACCCACATCCACACTCTTTCAAGTGTGGGGAGTCGAATGAACTCTAAGAGCCATTAGATTCCATTAAAATGCTTCTTTGGGTAAGGATTTTGTCAAAATGTCCATAACTTATTATTCTATAGACACGTACTTCAACTTCAAAAGACCTTGATCCACCTTCTCATTAATAAAATGATACTTTATTTCAATGTGATTTGTCCTTGAGTGATGAACTAGATTTTTTCTAAGATTTATAGCATTTGAATTATCATAATGGATTCTGATCAAAGATTTCACTTCTACTCCCATATCATCAAGCTATTACTTCATCCATAGTAACTACATGCATGCTTGAGTAGCCGTAATATATTCAGATTCTACAGTGCTCAATGAAATGCAATCCTGTTTCTTTTTTAGCTAAGAAATACACAATCCACCAAGATAAAAAGCACCTCCTAACATTGATTTCCTATTATCTGCTGATCTGACTCAATATGCATCTATATATCCCAATAACTTTTACTTATATTTGTCATTATACATCAAACTAAAGTCCATTGTGCCATTGATATACTGAAGTATTCTTTTCACTGTAAGAAAGTGGGTTTCCTTGGGATTTATTTGATACTATGATGCTTGACATGTAGAAAAAAATATATCTAGTCATGTCTCTATTAAGTACAAAAAGATTCTAATAATCTTCCTATATTCGGTGACATTAACCACTTTGCCTTCATCATCTCATGATAGTTTCACCAAGGTAGCTACTAGATTCGTTATCTCCTTGGAATTATCCATTGTAAATCTTCTCAAAACCTCTTTGGTATATTTATATTGAGAAATGAATGTGGAATTCTTTATTTATGTTACCTGTAAACCAAGAAAATATGTCAGTTCACCAATCATTGATATTTCAAACTCACTTTCCATGAATTCAGAAAATTGTCTACATTACGCTTCATCTGATCCACTAAATATTATGTCATTGACATACACTAGTACTATCATCATTTGATTACTATCATGGTTGGAATATAGATTGTAATAAACTCCACCATGTTGAAAAACAATCTTTAAAAACTAATCTAGCCTTGAATACCATGCTATTAGTACTTACTTCAAAGCATATAAAACCTTCTTTATCCACAAACTCTGTTCTCATCTTCATGAATGAGAAAACCATCTGGCTTCTCAATGTAAACTTCTTCTTATATAATCCCATTCAGAAATGATGAATTGACATCTATATGAAATAATTTGAACTTTTTTTACACTACCATAGAAAAGAATAATCTAATTGTCTATATCATTGTAATAGGTGAAAATGCTTCATCAATACCAACACCCTCTATCTGGGAGTACCCTTTGCACACTAGTCATGCTTTGTTTCGAATTACTACACCATATTCATTCATTTGGTTGTGAAAGACCCATTTAGTCCCAATGAAATTCTTATATGTTGGCATCAAAACAACCCACCATGTATGATTCTTCTCAATTTAGTCAAGATATTAATTCATATCTTGAACCCAATTCTCATATAAAACTACTTCATCAAAACATTTAGGCTCTACCTATCACAAACCAATCTCAGGTCAACCATGAACCGGTCACCCGATCCGGTCCGCGACATGTCTCGAGGGGCGTTCCTGATCCCCTTGGGATGACAACTAGTGCTAGGCATCAAACATACAACCAATGAGAATGATTTGGCCCAAAAAACGAATAAATAGAAATTAATAAATAGAACAATAAAACTCAACTATACCAGTGGAAACAGAATAAAACTGAACAACTCAACATACCTCCATGTGACCTTCTAGGTCACCACCCAACTCAGAACCACGTTTGCTCCAAGAGAGATACAACATTAACAGAACCTAAACCGAGAAACCGAACCCATATATGAAAAGATAGGATAGTCTTGAGAATTAAAATTCTCAGTAGGGATGCCAAAAGTGAACCATGTAATCCATGCATTTCCAAATTCCAAAAGAGTCCAATAATACTAGTTTGAACTATAGTTATAAAAATAAGGTTTTCACATATACAATGCATTTTGAAAACTAACAATAACAATTTCATTGCCCTTATAATTTAAAAAAACAAGGAAAGGAAATAAAGAGGGGTGCACAAAAACTTTTCCAAAATAGATACTTTGAAATCCTTTTTAAAACCAACCATACATACAAAGTTTTTCCAATAAAACACCAAAACCAAGATCAAGGTTATGATTCTACACACAACAAGGGAAGTGGTACCAATAGTGCTCATATCAAAGGATCACGAAAAGCCTAAAAACTTAGAGGAAGACCAAAACATACTAATACCTGCGACTCCATCCCCAGTAGCATGCCACACATTACAGAATCAAATGCCCTAATGCCTGACCACATTTTATCAGGTCAAACCGAGAGGCCCAATCTCATAGCAATAATACTGAATGTCCACCTACTATGGACCACTAGACAATACATGAACTTCTAGTGAAAAAATAATTCTTAGTAAACCTCCTTGCTATGCCAGGTTTTCGTGCTATGTTCACAAAGGGGCGTGCCACACATTCAAACAACAAGCCTCATATCTAACCAAGCACACCACACAATCCAGCACCACATGAACACCACATGGTCAGTCCCTTGCCTTAAATAATAATCACCCAAAGGAGCTCCTATATTGAGGTCCCTCCTATCTCAAGATCAATAACTGAGGTGGGAGACCTAACCAAAGAGGGGTTTTCCAAACATAACATTTCAAAGACGCCAAACGGGGCTCATAAAAATCCCACACATAAAAACTTTTATAAACAGCCAATTTAAAATACCAATTGGGCCTTTAGCTTCACAATGCTTGACCTTTTATTAAAACATTTATTAACCATTTAAAAATAACCCCAAATACCACCTTTATACAAAAGTGTCCCAAACGGGCCCTTAAATCAAATGTTCCCCAAAAGTGATCAAGTGTTTTTTTAAACTAAATTAAAACACACCAAACATTAGAAAAATACCAAATGGTCAATAGCTTCTAAAAACACACACACCCAACCACTTCGAAATTTCCAAACAGGCCTTATCATTTCCAACCACCCACCCAATCATGTTCCAAACCACATCAAAGGAAAACACCTTATTTCACATATAAAACCCAAAACATGTTCCAAACCAACTTAACCAGATATTTCAATAGGGAAAACACCACTCACCCTTCCAAATTACCTTTTAAAGTTCATTTGACATTTCATCAAACAGTTTTCGCACAAACACACAAGAGTATAAATAAAATTTCATGTAAAATCCTGTTTTTAATACAATCATTCAACTTTAAAATGTCATAGAAAACTAACTAGAGGTACCATAGAGGTTCAAAACAAGTTAATAAATTAATTTGAAACACCAAGAATCAAAGGAAAAGCAATGGAAAGGAATAATCATGTGTTTGCCTACCTCAAACCAAGTGAAGACACAACGATGATTCTGCAGAAAGACGAACAACACCCTACAGACTAAGTGTATGCTCTAAACAACAATAAATAAAATGTGTGAATTATAATTTGAGATATTACGATTTGGTTAGTTTGAGAAAAAAACCAAAAATAAAGGGAAGGAAATATACCTAGACCAAAAGAGGAGAGAGTTGTCGGTGAGGGGAATCACGACCACTAGAGTAAGGCAGAAACACTGTGAAGGAGGTCCGGGTTTGCGCTGGAAGACCTCCAGATAGAGGGGTTTGGGTTCACCGAAAAACCGTCGGACAAAGGGGGTGCGGTTGCTGGCTGGAGCGGAGAGGGGTGGTCGGAGCATGGAGAGGGCTCAAATAGCCAAAAAAAATCAGAGGTCGGTGGTCGGGAACTATGGGGAAGGGCAGCGTTGGGTGGTGCAGCAAGATTGGAGGGAGGAGGGCGGCGCTGGACGGTAGCAGCGAGGTGGGGGCACACTGACTGTGATGAGGGTAGATGGTGGCGGCATGACGGGAGGCTGGGAGGCGGGAGGCCGCTGCACACGAGGAAGGATAGAAGGGGGGGGGAGGGGTTGTCGCATGATGGAGGAAGAAAAGGGGAGGGTTGTGCCTACAACACCTCGCACGGAAGAGGAAAAATGGGGGGGGGGGGGGCTGCGCCTCCCCCTTAGAGTTTCGACCTTTTTTTATAATAATAATAATAGTAATACTAATAATAATAGTAATAATAATAATAATAATAATAATAATATTACAATAATAATATTTTTATTTATAATAACATAAAAATAATTACAATAAAAATTATTTCATGACTTTCATTTAAAATCATATTGGCCAATTTTTTTAATATTAATAAACTAATTAAAGTATTAACGAAAATAATAATAATAATAATAATCTTAACATTATTATTATTATTATTAAAAAAACACTAAAATAATTTTATTTTTTTCTCATTTATTTCAGTGTTCACTTCAACTTTCTATTTGGTTAAATAATTAACTGACCGCACACTGACCAGGCCGCACAGTGGTCTAGCGAAGCCACATGGCTTTGACCGTGCCCTGTGTGTGCACCAAACATTGTTAATCCAAAACACTCGCTTATTGAAAAAAGCGCACAGACTCAAGTTGGTCCCGACCTGCACCTCAACGAGACATTTTTAAAGTCGGGTAGAATTATAAAATAAAAATTATTAATAATCCTCTTAATAATAATATTATTGTTTACACAATAATTTTACTATTATTATGTTTTAAACATTTATTTATTTTATTCACACAAAATCTTATTATTTTAAGAAGTGGGCAACCGCAAGGGTACCCGGGCCGATTGCACAGTTACCGCCAACCATGCGGTGCCCACGCACCAGCCCGAAACCCACAAAAAAAAAAGAAACAAACTTTGATAATTTTAAACTGGGACCCAAACTAAACCTCTTCCAAATGATACAATATTGAGAAAAGAATAAAATAAAAGGTTACTATGGTCAGGGTGTGACAATTCTCTTCACCACAGACACTTTCTTCCCCATAAAGTCACAAATCCCAAAGATATCCAAGAATTGAGTCCATGCCCAAACACAGCCAGAAGAAACAAAGAGCTTCTGGGTGATTACTTATTCCCCAAGTCACACCCAACCAACCCCGATGAAACCACAAGTCAAAACAAAGGGAGAAAACGAGAGGGTTTTCCCCACCACAAGGATTCCACTAACACGAAAAGTAAAAACCAAACATATCACCTGGGGGGGGGGGAGAGCACGCTGGAACTTAAAAAGGATCCAATCCAACTTCTATAGCACAATTGAAACAATTACACCATCATAACTAGGATCTAAAACCCTTATAGGGCCAACTGATACATCGGGACACTGGAACAAAGGAATCCACCACCGACCCAAAACGCATTGGAGTAAAACCCAAAGAGGCGTCCAAACTAAGAAAGAGCCCAGAGACAATGCCCATTAATTTCACCAAACATTTTCCTAATGAACACAACTAAGACCAAACTAAAAATTAGAACAGGTACATTTATTCATGGGCCCAATACCCTTCAAGGAATTAGAATGATCTAGGAACCACACTAAGAACAGATAAGGACACTTGGACTATGGTAGAACAAGCTTATCACACCACCACAATTAGGATGAGATTATGAAGGTAATAAGAATAGAACAATATAAAATTGGACATTTCTATCCCAAAACTAAAAACATAAATCAGACCAAGGTTTCACACACCCTCAGAGACTCCTAACTATGCGCACTCTTCACCCTGAGACCTGTGGTAGGGGCCCTGATGGATGAAGCATCTCCTGCCTCACAGTCAGACATTTGCATCCTCTTATCCCCAAATCCTTCTTCCTCCTGATGATTCAAACTGCCATAATAGTGTAACATTTTCAAAGGGATGCAACGAGATGACTTAGAATGCCAGAACTAGCCATACTGGTGATACGCAAGAGAACGGTTTGACAAACTGGGTGCCAACACCGACAAAGATGGTTTCTTGGAGATAGATTCCTTTGACATGCACTCCTTATCATATGGGGAACCTTTGTGAATTCTGACCACCATTATCCATGCCCAAAAATATAATGACGATGAGACATACCATCTTTACTAGTCTGGAACTGAACCCTCAAATAACTCTAGGACAGTATGAACTTTAACACCCTCAAGAGTTCCCAACAGCCTGAAGGCTCACTCTAATTCCACAAACCACATAACTGCCTCTAATGAAATTTGATTACCTTGATAGATAGGCAATACACAAAAAGAACTGAAACTGGGCATGAATCATTGGAAACCTTAGCGACCTTTCTGGGAAACATACTCATAACAACACGAAAAACACATCTGCAATCGACATCAGGGCAACAGACACATAATCTAGGCATAAACAAACACAAGTAAAATTTTCTTTTCCAAAAACTGCCATTTCTTTTAAATTTTTAAATCTCACCTATGGTATCTTATGAAACATCACATGTGCATTCATCCAATCCCACTTACATAACCTGAGGATAATGCTCCCCATGCACTCTCCACACACACACACACATGTGACCCTCCATAAAGAATACCAAAGTTCAAAAACTTCTTTCCCTTATCAAATCCAAACACACACAAAAAATTTTCCAAATTGAAACACTTGATCTTTTTTAAAAAAAAAAACTCACTTCACCAATTTCAAAAAAATTCAAAAGAAATAGTTTTCCATTTTGAAAAAAAATTCATTTTTAACACACACTCACATCAACTGAGATCAAAACGAAACACAACCAACAACAACCCACCAGAATGAGGAACTACTGCACATGCCTAACCCAATGACATGGTGGTGAGCCATTCCCCAAGTAAGGAATAACTCTAAGAGGACCTTGAACTAGGCACTTGGGATCTACATAGGTCACCACCCCATGTGAGGCCGCAATATGAACCGATTTGCCTCCATTGTCATCCCTTAATCCAAAACAACGAAAGAAAAAATACTCAAAACCTGGACTACCCTTAGTAACTCAGGTCTCATCATGAGCAGTGGTGATCAGGCACCGACCCGTAACCTACCTCCTAAGCCCTGACAATCCTAATCTCCATCTACTGAACATCCCAAATATCAAGGACCCCTTTGATACCATTTTTCCATGAACCAATCTAGGGTTGACCATGAACCGATCACCCGATCCAGTCTGTGACATGTTCCGAGGGGAATTCTTGATCCCCCCAGGATGGAAATGAGTCCCGGGCATCAAACATACAACTAATGGGAACAATTTGGCCCAAAAAAATGAATAAATAAACAAGAATAAACATAATAATAAAAATCAACTCTAGTAGTGGAAAAATAATAAAACTAAATAGCTCAACATACCTCCATGTAACCTTCTATGTCACCAACCAACTCAGAACCACGTTCGATCCAAGAGTGATCCAATATTAACAGAACCCGAACTGAGAAACTAAACCTATATATGAAAATATAGGATAGGCGTGAGCATTAAAATGTTCAGTAGGGATGTCAAAAGTGAACCATGTAATCCATGCATTTCCAAATTCCAAAATAGTCCAATAATACCAGTTTGAACTATAGTTATAAAAATAATGTTTTCACATATACAATGCATTTTGAAAACTAACAATCACAATTTCATTGCCCTTATAATTTAAAAGAATAAGGAAAGGAAATAAAGAGGGGAGCACACAAACTTTTCTGAAACAACTACTTTGAAATCTTTTTTAAAACCAACCATACATACAAAGTTTTTCCAATAAAACACCAAAACCAAGATCAAGGTTATGATTCTACACACAGAAAGGGAATTTGTACTAATAGTGATCATATCAAAGGATCAAAAAGAACCTAGGAACTTGGAGGAAGACCAGAATATACTAACACCTATGACTCCATCCCCAGTAGCATGCCACACATGACAGAATCAAACGCCCTAATTCCCAACCACCCTTTCTCAGGTCAGACCGAGGGACCTGATCCCATAGAAATAATCCTGAATGTCCACCTACTATGGTCCACTAGATAGTACATGAACTTCCAGTGCAACAATCATTCTCAGTAAACCTCCTTACTATGCCAGGTTTTCGTGCTATGTTCACAAAGGGGTGTGCCACACATTCAAACAACAAGCCTCACATATAACCAAGCACACTACACAATCCAACACCACCCGACCACCTCATGGTTAGTACCTTGCCTTAAATAATAATCACCCAAAGAAGGTCCTATACCGAGGTCCCTCCTATCTCATGATCAACAACCGAGGCGAGAGACCTAATCAAAAAGGGGTTTTACAAACATAACGTTTCAAAGATGCCAAAACAAGCCTCATACAAATCCCACACATCAAGCCTTTTATAAATATCCAATTTAAAATTCCAACTGGTCCTTTAGATTCACAATGCTTGACCATTTATTAAAACATTTATTAAACATTTCCAAACAACCCTAAATACCACATTTATACAAAAATGGCCCAAACGGGCCCTTAAATCAAGTGTTCCCCAAAAGTGCTCAAGTGTTTTTTTAAACCAAATTAAAACACACCACACAAAATAACAAATGGTCCATATCTTCTGAACACATACACACCCAACCACTTTAAAATTACCAAATGGGCCTTATTATTTCCAACCACCCACCCAAGCATGTTCCAAACCACATCAAAGGAAAACACATTATTTCACATAAAAAACCCAAAACATGTTCCAAACCAACTTAACCAAATATTTCAATCAGGAAAACACCACTCAAACTTCCAAATTACCTTTGAAAGTTCATTTGACATTTCATAAAACACTTTTCTCACAAACACACAAGAGCATAAATCAATTTTCATGTAAATCCTATTGTTAATACAATCATTCAACATTAAAATGTCATAGAAAACTAACTAGAGGTACTGTATAGGTGAAAAAAAAGTTAATAAATTAATTTGAAACACCAAGAATCAAAGTACAAGCAATGGAATGGAAAAAGCGTGTGTTCGCCTACCTCAAAAAAAGTGCGGACACAATGATGCTTCCACGAAAAGATGAACAACACCCTACAGAACAACTGCACAATCTAAACAATGATAAATAAAATGTGTGAATTACAAATAGAGATATTAATATTTGGTTAATTTGAAAAAAATACCAAAAATAAAGGGAAGGAAATGTACCTAGACCGGAAGAGGAGAGAGTTGTCGGCGAGGGGAATCGTGGCCACCAGAGCAAGGCATAAACACTGCAAAGGAGGACTGGGTTCATGCTAGAAGACTACTAGACAAAGAGGGGTTTGGGTTTGCCGTAAAAACTCCAGACAAAGGGGGTGAAGTTGTTGGCCGGAGCGGCGAGGGGTGGTTGGAGCATGGAGGGGGCTCGACTAGCCGGTGCAAGGCAGAGGGCGGTGGTCAGGAACTGTGGGGAAGGGCAGGGTCAGCTGGTGCGGCAAGACCGAAGGGAGGAGGGCGGCACTGAATGACAGTGGCGAGGTGGAGGCATGAAGGGGGTGCACCGAATGTGATGTGGGAAGATGGCAGTGGCACGACGGGAGGCTGGGAGGTGGGCGTCCGCTGCCCATGAGGAAGGGCAGGAGGGGGGGGGGGGTGCTGTCGCGTAGCGGAAGAAGAAAAGGGGAGGGCTGTGCCTGCAACGCCTCGCATAGAGGACGGAAAATGGGGAGGATGCGCCTCCCCCTTATGGTTTTGACCCTTTTTTGTAATAATAATAATAATAATAATACTAATACTAATAATAATAATATACTAATAATAATAATATTTTTATTTATAATAGCATAAAAATAATTGTAATAAAAAATTATTTCATGCATTTCATTTAAAATCATAATGGAAAAAAAATTTAATATTAATAACCTAATTAAAGTATTAACAAAAAAAATAATAATATTATAATTATTAAAAAAACACTAAAATAATTTTATTTTTTTCTCATTTATTTTAGCGTTCACTTCAACTGTCCATTTGGTTAAATAATTAACTGACCACACACCGAGCAGGCCGCACGGTGGTCTGGTGAAGCCACACGATTTCAACCATGCCCTGTGCATGCACCAGACATTGTTAATCTAAAACACTCACTTATTGAAAAAAGTGCACATACTCAAGTCGGGCCTAGCCTACACCTCAATGAGAAATTTTTAAAGCCGGGTAGAATTATAAAATAAAAATTATTAACAATCCTCTTAATAATAATAATATTATTATTTACACAATAGTATTATTATTATTATGTTTTAAACATTTATTTATTTTATTCACACAAAATCTTATTATTTTAAGAAGTGGGCAACCGCAAGGGCACTCGGGCCGATTGCACGGTTACCACCAACCGTGCGGTGCCCGCGCATCATCCTGAAACCCACCAAAAAAAAGAAACAAACTTCAAGAATTTCAAACCAAGACCCAAACTAAACCTCATCCAAATGGCGTGATACCAATAAAAGAATAAAATAAAAGGCGCCTACGGTCAGGGTGTGACACTACCTATGATAAGTATGGTTCTTGCTGTAGAGTCTTCATCCTCCCCGTCTACACTGGCACTATCTGATCACCAATTATGTTTTGTATATCAATTTTGGATCTTCTATTACATCTTTGTGAAGATACCAAATTCTACTAATCCTTTTCATCATCTAAATCTTCTTCTGAATCAGCCTCTGGAATTGGAACATCCCCCAATCTGCTTATCTATTCATCACTATCCTCCCAAGACTGTTCTTGTATTTACTAAAGATTTTTCTCATTCTATATTATAGTTACATCATGTCTTTCAACAACTTTTACCATCCACTTATTAAATCATTTATATACTTTTCTTTTCTTTGAGTAGACAAGAAATATCCCTTTATCTCCAGGAGATTCAAACTTCCTGTGTTTCTCTTTATTGAGAATGAAACACTTACTTCTGAATACTTGAAAGTACTTTAATTTTGTATTCTTTACATACTATAGCTCATATAGAGTATTATATTATTTTGGACACAATAAAGCTCTATTTTATATGTAGAATGATGTCATCACTACTTATTTCCAAAACTTATTTGGCAGGCCTTTCTCAATGTGCATTATTATAGCCATGTTGTTGATAATTTTGTTTCTTCTCTCAACTAATCCATTCTGTTGTGGAGTTATCACTTCTAAAACTTGGTACCTTATCCCATGTTTCTTGAGATAATCCTCCACTTTGAATTCATGACATCGGTTTCATTATTTTTTCATATCTTTTAAATTTTACGACCTAACATCTTTTAAACTTCCTATCGATATCTTATAATGAAACTGAACACCTCAGACTTGTGGGTGATGATTGATGCCCACACCATTATGCTAAAATCATTAATGAAGAGAACATAGTATCTCCTCCCATTAATAGATCTTGGTGAAATTGGTCCACACACATCAATATTCACCAACTCAAGCAATTTTTTTGACCTTTTCTCATTTTAATTATATATATTTTGAAGCATATTCCCTTGTTGAAAAGCATTATATGCATGAGTATGATCACGTGATAACCTAGGGAGGTCACAAGAAGCATCATATTTCACCATATCTTCCAAGGACATTTGGATCAAGTAACCAAGATGTTTATAAAATAACTTGTTTTCCCCTTCCTTGGATAGAAAGAACATATCTTCTTCTCCACTCACAAGATAGTGATTTCATTTTGTATGCTTTCCCCACAAAATAATTTTACCATATTTTTCCTTGATGACACATAATTTCTTTGAAAATATTATGGAATTTCCTGATTCACACAGTTAATTGACACTAATAAAGTAGTGACTGAGACATTCAATAACTAAGACATCAACATGTCTCATGCATTTCCCCCCAAACTTGGGTTTTCTCAAGACAACAATCTGCAAGCCTTCATCATTATCAAATCTTGCGATACCTTCTTTCTCGTACCTAATTCTGGTCACCATATCTTTATTTCCTATTATATACAAGGTGAATCCACTATTAATGATCCATATTCCAATGCGATTTGATGCTTTAAATGCAACATCTGTAACTACTACTTGTTCATATCTTTTCTTTATGATCCATGTTTTTGAATTCATACTTGATACATATTGATAATATTTATCTTCCTCAAAGTATGATGGACTGACTTCATCCTATAAAGACAAAAATTGATTTTGTATTTTCAGCTCATTTTATGATACCTTTAGCTTCTGCTTATGAATACATTAATTCTTCTTTAGTATATTTCTTTTTATTTTTGAAAAGAAATATCTTTCCATGTGCCTGAATCCTCCACACCTGAAATAGTGACCATCAAATGATGTTCTGAAATATTGAGCCCTATATTTCTGCCTCTTTTGGTCTTATTCCCTTTTATACCTCTTTGTTACGGAACAAACATTTTTGAGTGTACCATATTTTTGCAACAACAACATCTAATGCGGGGTGCATTCCTGTGTGGAAATACTGCACTATTGGCTATCCATTGGGTTCTTTGAGTCTTTTGATTCTGATTTGTACCCAAATAAATCTTCAACCTTAGAGTGGGAGCTTGTGGTCTAAATTCAACCATTACTTATTTCTTTTTGTGATCAATACCCATACCAGTTGTATCATTCTAATCAATTATTTTCCTTTACTGACACTCCTTTGACTGCTTCACTGAAACTTTGAATTATAATTTTCCTTTTTATGTTGCCTATGTGTCCTGCTTTTCTAGAATCAAGAGTTTCTCCTAATATTTCACTTTTCTTTGCATACTGAAAACTTCTTCTTCAAACTCTTAGATATGTTTGATTTGATATTTTTTAGTATTATTCAAACTATCGATCTCTCTTTTCTGTTCTTAAATTTTGATTTGTACTCAACCACCTTTTCTGAGCTTTCTGGCATTAAAGACTCCGGTTTTTCAATTTATTCATTCACCTCAGACTTATCTTCTTCCTACTTCTACATATTAAGTTTGGAATCATGAAACACTTTGTTAGATTGCTTTGTTTTGGATCTAAAAACATCGATCTATTCAAGATCATATTCTAATTCAACCTAAAGGTCAACTCTTCCTTCTACTTATTCCTCATCACTATTTCTTTCTTCCCTTGTTTGTAAATTTCCTACAACTACCACCGTAACATCTACTTCATGATCCTTACAGTCCTCTAACTCTTCTACCTCAAATTCTTCTAAACTATCATCTTCTTTTGAAAGTAAATTCTTCTTTTTGAAGAATTTTCTCTCAAAATTTTTCTTACCTTTCATGTAGGTTGATGGATTTTTCTGGGGAATTTCATTATTTTCTTTATATTCATTTTCAAAATTCTTAGGGCACTTTGCTACAAAATTTCCAATCTTTCCACATTGAAATCATGCAAGTGGAAGTTTATGTTTGAAATTTCCTCTTTTTCTTTATAGATTTTAGGAGAGGAATGACATGAAATCATCTAAATCGTCTCCTCCTAAATATCTTCAACAGATAGATTCTTCATGGCCTTTAATGAAACTTATTTCGAATACCCCTTTTCCAAAACATCGTTATAATCATTTCTCATTTCATATGAAAAAATAAAAATGTGTAAGTTATCCAATGTCAGCTCCTTCAGATATTTATCTCCCAATACAAAAACCTTCAGATTAAACTGAGGTGGATTTTTTTCTCAAGATGAGCTTGACAATATTTATATCTTCAATAAATTATCTAATACAACGCATGTATTCTACAACATTCACCTAATCAAATAATGTATTAATAGGCTCATTGGGGTGCATTCTAAGATCCACATATTTGTTCCATAGAACCTGCAACTTTGCTACTTTGACTTTTGAGTCACCCTCATAAACGTTCAAAATCTTTTCCCACATATCATGTGTTTTTTTACATGACATCACCTTTGTATAGATTGAATTGGATAGGGATACCCCTAAAGCATTGATTCCTCTGGCGTCTGCATCCAATTCCCTCCAGTCAGATTTTGATAAAGCACAACTACTGATATTGGCTGAAATTCCATGCATTGTTGCTGTAAAGACATCCGTTACTAATTATCAAAAGTAGTGCTACATTTAATTCTTTAATAATTGAAATTTTTTCACAATGAAGATCTTAATCCCTTTGTGGTTAACAACCTCCATTTCTTCAATTGAGAGAAAACCACTAACTTTCAACTTTTACCTCTGATACCAATTATTAGGCTCACTAGGTCAAATATACTAAGAGGGGGGGGGGGGGGGGGGGAGGGTGAATTGGGGTGTGATAGATTAAAACTACTACCCCTTTAGATATTATTTCATTGTTAAACAAAACACCCTTCTCTCATTATCCCATAACAATGAATGAACATAAATGAATTCATGCATGAGACAATGATTTTACTTAGTTCACCCTCACTGGGCTATGTACAAGGAGTATACAACGATGATGTTTCAATGTACCAAATCCACTAAAGATCATTGAAAAAATATAATGTTCACGATAAATCACTTCTATACCGAGGCTCACTACCTTTATAAGATTTAGGGGCTTCTCACTAGATTCCCAAGGTTCACTACTTATATCTTTTTCTCTGGCTCACTACCACTAGAAAGGATCACCTTCTTCCTCTTCCTTCACCCACTAATCTTAGAAGGGATTCAACTATAGTTTATGGAATTGTATGTCCCTTCATTATCTCTAATAAAAACATCCTCAATTATTGATAGATTCTCTATTGAAGTTTCACTTTCATCCAACTGATGAATACCCCTTTACCATAGATTTACTGGGCAATCCCTTCCGAACAACTTTCATGATGATCATTGCTTTCATGAAGATCCTCTTTCATGAAGCTCAAATAGCCTTCAAAAATCTCCTAACTTTCACGAATCTCACTTATCCTTCTCAAATCATAACTCTTTCATGAATCTCAAACTAGCCTTCATGAATCTCCTTTCTTTTACAAAGCTTACTTAGCCTTAACAAATTCCCTTACTTTCATGATGCTCAAAACATTTGGTTGAATTTTATAGCCTTTGAAAACTTCTTCACATGAAACTCCATCATGAACCACCTTTTAAATTCTAAAGACTTAAGATTTTAATTATGTATTTCTTCTTTTATGAAGGGGTAGAGGCATATTTATAGGCATGTCCACTAATTCCAGAATCTTCCAGCTACATCATCACTATTTTTCAATGCTCCTTCTTTTCCTCTGTGATTCTACCTTTTTAAAGATTCTCTAGGAAAATTCTCTATTTTCGATGCCTGTTGTTGTCATATATATCACCATCACACTCTATGTCGACACAATTCTCCACTCGTGATTCTCCTCACCTTCACCATTCACGATGCTCGTCACTATCGTGTAAATCACTGTCAACTTTATTTTATCCTTCAAAAAACATTCTTCATGAATACCATATTCATGAAACTCATGAATTTCAATATTTTCATAAGAACTTCAAAGAAATCCACTTTTTGCGATGCTATCCATTCTCCAAATTTTGGACCCCAAAAATTTGGAAAACACTGGGAAACAATGTCACCTTGTGTACACAATTTTCTTACCACTTACAAGGAATCCATTCCTTAATCTTGGATCTTTGTCAACATACCGCATCAACAATATCTCTGAAGTTCCACAATATTCCTTGAAAACCAACTTTTTCAACAAACACAATCAACCCAAAAATACTACAATGTTACCTTGAGGGATTTTTTCCCAACATTTGTTTTGATCAAGACATGGAACACGTTCTGTCATGAGCTGATACTCTCTATAATATTCTTAAAATAATTCTTCTTAACTATTTTATGAGTCTTCAATTTTCTTAAATTTTAAAATGAACACTCTAACCTTCTCTAAAATTTCATCTTCTAAATAATTTTTTTCAGTTGAGTCTGATTTAGATTTCTTACTCAACATATTTATCTTGTTCCTAGTAAACTTCTTCTTAGATTTGTTGAATGAATTTTCTTCTTTAAAACTTTTTTTAAAATTATTCCATTGAGGGTTTTCATTAGAATCATCTCAATATTCTTCAAATTTCTTCTAAGGCCAATTCATTGAAAAATTCCCAATTCCACCACACTCAAAATATTTGAGAGGAAGTTTACCTCTTTACTTTTCTCTTACTCTTTGATAGTTTTTTGGATATAAGAGTCACAATTTTATCATTCAACTCATCATACTATTTATCCTTAAAATCACAAGGATCAACATCTTTAAAATATTTAATTTTCATCTTTATCATAGCTTCAAAATCTATTTCATATTTCATCTTGTTTTTTAACACTGTAGCTTTTCTCATTTTATAAGCAACAAGAAAGTTATACAACTCATCAAGAGATAAATAATATTTATCTTCTAAAGAGGAAATTTTAGAATCAAACCTGTATGAAAAGTTTCTCACGAGTTTATTCACAATTTTAGAATCTTCTAGAACTTCTCAAAATCCTATGATGTTTCAAACAATTTCATTTATCCTGGCGAAGTATTCATCAATAGTTTCTTCATCTCTCATTCTTATGTCTTCAAACTTACTATGCTAGATTTGTATATTTTCTTCCTCTACTTTAGTATTCCATTCAAAAATACTTTTCAACTTGTCCCACATAATCTTTGAAGTTTTAAGCCCCATAAAACTTATATAAAAATTTTCTGACAGAGACATAAGAATAACATTCCTAGATTTTCCATCAACTTCAATATTTCTCTTATCAGCAAAATTCATTGGATCATCTTTCTTAATAGGTGGAAACAAAATTGTAGCAGCATTGACAACTTCCAAGACAAGATATAGATAATATTGAATCATACTATTTTTCCAACCATAATAATTTTTACCATCAAATGTAGGAATCTCTCTACTATTGACAGAATTGATATTATTCATGATAAGGATTCAATAAGGAAACCTTGGCTCTGACACCACTTGAAGTTACAAAGGATCAAATAACAACTGGGGGGGGGGGGGTTGAATTAGTTGTTCACTTTTTATAAGTTTCAATATTTTTAAAAATTAACCCCTATTACCTGTTAAAGTTTATAACCTTATCACATTTTAGTAAATACTCAAGTATGAGAAAGTAGAAAAATAAGTAAAGAACATGGGATTCACAAGGTTCGACCTCAGTGTGAGAACCTACATCCTTTCCATATCCACTCCTCTAGGTCAATATAAATTTAATATTATGAATAAGTGAATATAAATTATTCCAAATATATTTAGATGCATTCTATCTCCCTATAGGAATGATTATATTAACTACCATCAGTTTACAAATTTTTCTTACAAAAAATTGAGCCATAAGAGAAAAAATCATAAAAAAAATTTCTCCAAAAAAATCTGTCTAGAACCTCAGTTCGATGACCCTGGGTTCGATTACCTTAACCTGATTGAATCATTATGATGGACTCATTATAATTAAACCTTTTCTCAGACTGTATTTCTCATACTCTACTTAACTACTTAGTTTGATCTTCCTCAATCTGATCTTCCTCAGTCTAGTAAGAAAAATTTTAGCTGTATGATCTTCTAACGAGATATCTGTATGAAAAGAAAACTTTGACAATAATTTTACAACACTCCACCTTTTTCACACATGTGAAAAGGTTTCAAAGTACGAATGTACCTTTGTTCTATTTATAGGCATCCCAGAATGACAATGGAGAAAAAATAAAAAACTTTTCCCGCAAACTAAAATTAAAAAACCTCTGAAATTCACTCATATTTGAACTTCATGTTTGAGATCTTCAACTCTTCTGGAACCTTATTGAATCATATTGAGTCTTATTAGTAATCGACCTTCTCAGACTTCCTAACTTTTCTTCAGTATAATGGAACTTCCTCAGCACATTAAGATAGAAATTCCTCAAATCATTATGATTAATTTCATCATCAAAGTTAGTCCAATTGATTTTCCTTCTCAGATTCAGCCTAATTGAATTTACTTCTTAGATCCAGTCCGATTGATTTTCCTCCTCAGATTCAATCTGATTAACTTTCCTTCTTAGGGTTAGTTCGATGGAACTTCCCCAACTTTAGTCCAATGGAATCCTCATAATGATGTAATTCTCATTAAAATGGAATTATTATTCTCTACTATGTAACTTTAAAATTATTCAAACCTCCTAAGCTATAACTCATTTATATTTCTAAAAACTCCTATGCATGGTACTTTTGGATCCAATGAAAACTTTGTCTTAATTCCTAAAATCGATACAATCTTTACAATTCCTCCATTTCTTCAAAATATTTTATCATGAGAATCTTCATGATTTATGAGAACTTGAAGATTGGAAAAACATCATCTGAATTTAGGTTAGAAAGTTCAATAACTTTATAACTCTCGACATCACTATCTTCATTAAACCTCTTCAGTAACATTCTGAATTTCTAAAAACCATGATGTTTGATGAATCTTTAACTTCATGCTGATAAAACCAAGACTAATGGAGTTCCTAATCAATAAATTTATATTTATAATATCTTCTATGATCAGTGCTGCTTAGTTCGATAATTTGTGTCTGGTTCTTCTCAATCTGATACTTTGTGTCTAGAAAAACGACTTTCTCAAAAATGAAAATTTTCTCCTCCTTTGTGTTTGGGTTTGAAAATTTAGCAAATTTCACCTGTTTTTCAAAAAAAAAATATTTTACAAAATATTAGTTGTCAAAAAATACAAAAACTTTGTTAAAAAAACATCAAAAAGTTTCTTCAACATATAAAGAATAAGGCAACCTACGAGGGTCCCATCATACCAACCTAGGTCCATCTAAGTGAAACCCAATAACAGTTGTTTTATTAACAATTAATTACACCCTTAATGGTTTTATCTCATAAGAAAAATGTCCCAAACTACTTGGGTCCAGTTTTTCATTTATGGACTTATTTTATAAGCAACATTCCCCAGCCATCCTACTCAGGTCCAGTTGTACATTTAGATATTTAGTCATACGGGTCATCATGCCCAAGTATAGAGGTACATGAATTTATAAATTTACAATTTAAATCTTGATTTTAAAGTAATCATTTTTTGTAAGAATTAAAATCCAGAGAATATATATATATATATCATGATCTAGTTAGATGAATTTACCATTCCCAAGTTATAAAGGTACTAACCATTATAAGTTATAATTAACATTCATGTAACTGCAACCATATTTTTACCTTTGGTTTCAGAATATAACAAGTTCATATATAATGGTTTGATTATATGGGTTACCATTCCCAATTTATAAAGGACCATAAACTTTATAAATTTTAGTTAACACCCCTTTAATCACAACCATAAATGTTTTAGCCCATGAAACCAATGGTCTATGGATCAAACATGTCATAATTGGTTAATTAAGGTGACACCATCAAGCTATATGGTAAAACATAATTAAGGGTGATACATAAACTTTAAGAACCAATCATATATCATAATTATAACAAGCATTTTATCATAGAGCAATGTATGAGAGCAGACATGGAAAGCTACCTCACAAAAAAAGAACACAGGTAAATGCTATAAAAATCACCCAAGCATTTTATACAGGAAAGCAAGCTATATAATCACCTAAGTAGGTATATGAATAAGAATTCTGATAAATCACATAATCATGGTATACAAATCACCACCACTACTGAAAAAACAGCCTATACCTATGGTTCAAAACTGTGGGTATAGCCCCCAAAACCGTGGGTATAGGCTATACCCACGGTTTTGGGAACCGTGGGCTGGAACGACATCAATATAGGTCCCCAGCCTATACCCACAGTTTTCCAAAACCGTGGGTATAGGTGTTCTGCCACCGTGTCAACGAAACATAGCCAATTGCCACAGTGTCAACAACTTTTACCCAAGGTTTCAAAACTGTTGGTATAGATCCTAAAATAATGCAGGCGGCAGGTTTCGATCCGGCAACCTCTTCGCTGCAGACACCGCGTCTAACCACTACCCTAACATCACATATGTGTATACATATATATATATAGTTAAATATAGTTATAAAAACTATGGGTATAGAGGGAAGAACCGTGGGTATAGGATTCCCGCAAAAAAAAATTCCTTCCCGCTGAAAAAAAATTTCCCACGCACAAACAGGAATCCTATACCCACGGTTTTTTAAAACCGCGGGTATATTTATTTTATCCCAAACCTATCCCCACGGTTTTCCAAAAAACCATGGGGATAGGTACCCCTATACCCACGGTTTTGGAAAACTGTGGGTATAGGTGAATTTTCAGGACCTATCCCCACAGTTTTGGAAAACTATGGGTATAGACCCCCCTATACCCACGGTTTTGGAAAACCATGGGTATAGGTCCTAAAAAGCGACCTATACCCATGGTTTTGGAAAAACGTGGGCATAGGGGTACCTATCTCCATGGTTTTAGGGAAACCGTGGGGATAGGTCCATTTTCCAGTAGTGCACACATTAGGAAATCAACAATGCAATCTACATGGCATGGCATATGCATGGCATGTGAATCTTTACGTGCATATGATGATGAATGTAATAATACTTCCTTTCCATACCGTTTTCAGGGTAAAAATCCATAAATTAGTGAGTAGTGTAAATAAACCAATCACTCAAGGTGAAATATCAATCAACTATAAAAATGATCAGTATAAACATTAGTCCCATCCATGACAACTTGATCTTTCCCTCATGTGTGGGTTGGACAGACCCAAACACAAGCTATTTACCAAGTGTTGACACATTAATAGTCTCATGTCTACCAACCCAAATAGTAAGATAATAGGAAAAGAAACCTCTGATATCACTTTGTAACATCCCAACTCGGGATCCACTAAAATAGTGCCTCAAACTAGTTCACAACATGAACTCAAGTGCGCCTCCTCATATACCAGAGGCTACCAACTAGCAATGAGGGTCTAAAGGAGGCACGGTGGGGAGACTATACCATCATGATTAGAGTAACACAATAGAAAATAAAATAAAAAATAGAAAAATAATAACTTAGGAACATATTAGAAGAAGATAATAACAATTGATAATCAATAATAAATGAATAAATAATCATTCATGAACATTATACAATGTACAAAAATAGACATAAAAAAAAATTAATATATAAAAATTCACAAAAAAAAGAATAAAATCCACAAAGGATATCTAAATGAGAATCCTAATCACTGATTCACTCCTGTGCTCCTAAGTTATTGTGCACATGAGTAACAACACATAGCAAAATCCATGATCCTGAACCTGCAACCATGAGGTCTATTTGGGTACTAAATAGTGACCTAAAAAGGGTGTGAGGTAAACTCAGTAGTCCACCACCAATGGTTTCTAATGAAATCCAGTTTTAGAATATAAAATAAGTATTGTGTAGGTATAATAAATAAAGTATTGAATAAAGAAATGTAATCAAGTCGAGCTCAGGCTCCTCATGGACCCCTAGTTGACCATACCCACTTTGACCTAGGCTAAAATATCTTTTAACATGTGTCACCATGTATATAGATATATTCATATAAGTAAGTCTGTATATATATACTATATATGTGATAGCATATATATATATATATATATATATATATATATATATATATATATATATATATACGTAGTACCATTAAGACCCGAGATGTAACTCAAGCATCCATGCATAATAATAAGAGTATTATAGAGTAATAAGGGATGCCATGCCTGAGTATCATGAATAATAAGGGACTCCATGCTCGAGTATCATAAATAATATAGGACACCATACTGAGTATAATGAGTAATACTAATAAGGGTCATGCCCATCATCTTAATTGAGGGGGTGTGGAATGTTATGTCTAACAACCCAAGTGACGTGAATCCCCATGTACAACTTCCTTGACAAAGGGGGTTTGAAATTTCATGTTCAATTACCCTAACCATCACTTAGTAATAATCTATTATAAGGTAAACCCACTTTCCCTATAATCCCTTAGCCTAGGAATTTCGTAAAGAGGAACCCGACATCACTAAAGGAGCAATGGAACTTCATTAATGTGTTACATTTATTATTTAAAACATGCCATGAGAATTCAATCAGGCCGCAATATAAATCAAGAACCAGGAGTTCACACCAATTCATTGGAAACTTAGCTATAAAATTTCACCATTTAATTCATAACATACAAAAAGGCCATAGGAATCACCCATGCCTCAGTAGCATTCATCATGATACAATTAATTAAACAATTATAAATCCATTACAATAAATTCTATTAGACCATTAATCATCTTCAAGAAAAAGGTATGTAATCAAAGACCAATGGTTTATCTAACCCATTTAATTTACTATGATATATCACGAGAAGGGGGTTCATTCCAAACACACCCATATGGGTGGTTTAATAGAATGGACAACCAAAAACATTTTAAACAATTTAATTGAACTATCTTTATGTGGTGGTTTGGGTGGATATCGTTGAACTCAAACCATGCTAAGGGGTATAAGAACAACAAAGTTGCGATCTAAATGATTCAATTTAAGGTATTTCATGTTTTAGGAGCAATGTGTGGAAAGTACGATGTGCGACATAATAGAAATAATTTATAAATGATGAAACTTTAAGGGAAAAGTAACTAGAACACCTACCTCATGCTTAAGATTATCCAATCATCACTACTGGAAATGTGACCTTTCCCAACACTTCTATACTCCCTTTCCCAACGGTTTGCCCAAAATGTTGGGAAATCCAAATTTGTGGCCACTTTTCCCAACGGTTTAGCCAAACCATTGGGAAAGGTCCAATTTGTGGCCACTTTTCCCAATGGTTTTGCCAAACCGTTGGGAAAGGGTAGGCTTTCCCAATAGTTTGGCCAAACTGTAGGGAAAGGTCCAATTTGTGGCCACTTTTCCCAACGGTTTGGCCAAACTGTTGGGAAAAGTGGCCAATATTTCAACATTGCTTCCCAGATTCCTGGGACCTATACCAACGATTGTAAAAACTATTGGTATAGACCTATACCAACGGTTGTCAAAACTGTTGGTATAGGTCCTTTGATTTTTTATTGTATCCTCTTAACCAGAACAATCTATAAATCAAAATTTAAAATAATTATGATAATACACATATATATTTATGCAATTATGTTCACAAAAGTCATGTTAGGTTAGTGGTTAGGTCGTTCAATTATAAACTGGAGGTCTTGGGATCAAATCCCAGTGAATATTTTTTTTGTAAATACATATACCAATGGTTTTATGGAACCGTTGGTATAGATTTTCATATTACTTATACCAACGACTTACTTGCCTACGGTTCTCCAAACCGTTGGTATAGGATATACCAACGGTTTGGAGGCCTATATCAACGGTTCCAAACCATTGGTATAGGTTATTTTTCCAGTAGTACATCCATTACCAAGCTCTGATTTGAGACAGATCAATATAAATTAGAATAATAGACAAACACCTTGAAAACAGGGATAATTATCTCACAAGGAAATAACATCCAATATAGTAGAAGAAATGAAGAAATGAAGTGGGAATCATAGACTAACTGAGGTCTATCCAATGAAACTAAAGATGAGTGATTTCAAGATCGTGTGAGGGAGATCCATCCATGCATAAGAGGATATCCAAGTGGGAGAACTGATAGGAGGTTGTTGTGTGTGTGACAGAGAAGAAAATAAAAGAGGAAGTGATAAAATAGGTAGGAAAAAAAATGGTAAATTCCACCCCTTTAATGAGCTTCATGGTTTGTCACACAGTTTGTCAAATTGTGCGCTAACCATGTGGTACTACTGTTTGAAGGGACACCCCCTCACATGGATAGGTGCATAGTTTGACAAACCATGAGCAATCTATATGATCCCATCTATAATTTTTTTTGTATATAATATGCACAACCATGCAGCCTTAGGTGCAGGTTTTGAAAAATCATGTGACACCTCTTACGAGGCCACATAGTGGGGGTACACAGTTAGAACTAACCATTAATTAACCGTACTTCTATCCCTATCTTTCCAAAAACTAGGATTTTAAATCATGATGCTCTTAAAAACTATTAAAACTCCTGAGACACCTTTCAAGCCTTAACCCACTGTATAAAAACACCAATTTTAAGTGTTCCAACTCTCATAATTACATTCCAAATCTCTATTTGAAACTCATCCCATCCACCAAATGAAAAAATCAAATTCTCTTAGAATTTTTAAACTTATCCAAAACATAGGACATTACAAAATTAGGCCCTCACATAAACTCATGGACATAAAAACCAAGTTCACGCATAATATTATGGACATGAAAACTAGGTCTATGTATAAAATTATGAACATTAAAATAGTTTCATGCATAAAATATTTATCTAATGAGTCATTAATCATTAACCAAGGCATTGGAGACCTATATAATTCTATACCCACTTATCACATAACCATAATCCATTCACATGTGTATCGTAAGATTATAAATCATTCATCATATATCATAACACGTGGAAAATAAATGAGTTTCATAAACATTTCATCACCATAATCATAAAACATCCAAAGAAATAATAAGGATAACATCATTGGATAATATCCCTAATAAATTATAAGTAATATAAAATGATGTTATATTAGATAAAAATTAATTTAAAAGATCACTTGGAATATTTATTTAGGAAAATACCCATTTCATTTTGAAATCACTTCTTTAAAATATACAAATTTCCAAAATATCATGGAAAAAAATTTATTTGAAAATAAACATGGAAAATTGTAAAGGAAGTTTCAAATAATTGATTGTTCATTATGGAAGGAAATTCTACTCATGTTTCGTATGTTAAAACAAAGATTCCTTTCACATTTTTAGTAAAAAATGTCAAAAGTACCATGTTTGGAAAATGAAAAGAAGATTCTTTTTAAACCATTTTTTTATAAAAAGTAAAACATGGGTAAAAATTACTTTAAAAATAATATTATAATATTAAAAACATTATTTAGAAATTTTTTAGAAAACATAGATATAGAAGAAAAAAAATTTCAATCAAAGAGAGTAATAAATTCAGTTTTCCTTAAAAACATTCTTTTAGTTTCTTGAGTTCTTAAGGAGAGAAAAATGAAAGGAAAACATGTATTATAAAAAAATAATTATAGGAGAATAAAATTAAATGGATTTATCTAATAATTATCATATAATTTCCTTAATGAAAATTTAAGCATAAACAATCTTGATTAGAATGTGATTGAAAATAAATCTCTTACCACTTTGGTAACTTTTGAATCATAAGCTTCATAAAATAATAACTTAAAATGAAACTTTAAATATCATGAAAATAAGGTGAATCATGATATAAAATGTAAAAGGGGAAGTATATACACCTCATAAACATAAATGGGTGCATAACATCAAACATGTCTCAATGAAACAATATTGAGACAAAGAACCTTTACCGCTTTAGTGATCTCAGAATCAAAACCTCATGAAAGAGAAAAAATCATATGGATTTTTAAATCCAAATAATTTTCATTAAAAGAATCATAAAATATATTATTTTGTAGTATACACACTACAAAGGGGAAAAATTGGTGAATATGACATATGTCTCATAGAAATAAAGGTGAGACAAGAAAACCCTTACCTCAAGTCTTGTCTTACTTCATACGTGTTCCAACCTCCTATATAATAAATATATATTTATTATAAACATATTATAGAACCATAATCATATATATAATAATATATATGATCTACTTATAATATATTATCACCTGTTTATTAACAATTATTTATTAAAATTACAATTTTGGGTGATAACTGCTTCATTTTTCATGCATGTTTCGGGTCAGCAGTCCCGATATTTGTAACTTTATTATGGTTACATCATATCCAAAATGTTAATAATGATATAAATATCATATAAATTATATATATATATATATATATTTAAATTCATCTAAAAAAGGTATAGATAAACACCGGTATAAATATGAGCTATACCAACAGTTCTATACCAATAGTTTGAAAAACTGTTGGTACATGCACCCTATACCAATAGTTTGGGAAAACTATTGGTATAAGTATGGTATAAGTATTATTTCTATAAACATATACCAATGGTTTGGTCAAACTATTGGTATAGTTATGGCATATCTATTGTTTCTAGACACATATACCAATGGTTTGGGAAAACCGTTAGTATAGGTAAGGTATATGACACCTTGTTAGGTCCACCAGGCTGAATACCCTGAGAGGGGGGGTGAATCAGGGTATGAATAATTTAAACTTAAAGCCCGTTTTGATCTTGTTTCACTGTTAAGAAAAACACTCTTCTCTCTCTTTCCTGTTGCACAATATAAACAGAAAGTAAAGCAAGCACATGACACAACAATTTTACTTGGTTCACTGCTAAGGGCTACGTCCAAGGAGCATACACCGACAGGTTGTCGGTCGTACCAATTCCACTAAACCTCACTAGATGTGGATTACAAGGTTCAGGCTAGATCACTTCTAAGCCCAGGCTCACTGCCTTTACAAGTTTAGGGTCAGCTCACTGCTTTCCCAAGGGTCACTCCCTGTTTCTCTCTCTCTGGATCACTGCCGGTGGAGAGGATCATCTTCTTTCTCTTCCTTTGATCACTGCTCTTGGAAGGAATCCACTCACAGTTTATAGACCTGTAGGTCTCTTCATTTGCATGAAATAATGCATCTTCCTCTGTATTTAGATGCTCTGTTGAAGTACAACTTTCACCCGTAGATGAATTTCTCTTTGCACCGAAGGTATCAGGCAGACTTCCAGCTTCCACGCAGCCCAAAAATCACTGCCGGAACCAAAACTTACTTGGCGCGCAAGTCAATCTCAGCGCGCAAGTCTACCTCAGACACTTGCGTGACACAACCTTCTCTAACCCAAAACCTGTGCGACTTACTTCCTTTTACGCCCAAACCAATATTGGTGCGCAACTACCAACCGGCGCGCAACTTCTCACATTGGCGCGCAACTTCAACCACTGTCGCGCAACTTCACCTGCGCGACCCACACACCACTTGCGCGACCACCACACCTGTGTGACGGGAGATCTGATTTCTCAAAGTGTTGAACTCCGGTCTTAAATGAAGAGGGGTGGTCTAGTATTTATAGGCATTTGTTCACCCCTGCGCGACGGCGCGCAACTCTCCCTTCGGCGTGCAAGTCTCGGCACGCAGGTCTCTTCCCCTGCAATCCACTTGCGCGACCCACTTCCAAACTTGCGAGAACCTCTTTCCTTTTCCATATTTTGATCTTCTGATCTTGAAAAACCATAGGTGCGCAAGTTCTCAAGCTTCCAAGTCATCGGCGCGCAAGTCTCTTCACGGAGCGCAAGTCACCTGCACGACACCACCAATACTTGCGCGAAACTTATCCCTTTGCCATATTTTGATGATATGATCATGAAAAACATATGGCGCACAAGTTTACAAGCCTTCATGTACACAGCACGCAAGTCCCTTTGTCAAAAACTACTTTTCTTCATTTGTCGATTTTCAGGCCCAAAAATTTGGCAAACACTGGAAAACGGCACCACCTTGTATCTGTTCTTTTGTACAGCCTCCAGATCATCCATTCCTTTTCTCTAAGTTCTTGAATCAAACATTGATCATTAACCTCAGCTCTTGAACTCGACATTCCATCATGAAATCCTCTTTGTCAACAAATTTGTATGTCATTATTTTTCTTTGTCAACAATCACCACTCAGATGTCCACTTTGTCAACAAACACAATCACCTCAAAAATGCTTCAATGATGCCTTGAGGGATTTTTTCCCAACACACCTATACCAACAGTTTGACTAAACCATTGGTATATGTATTATTTATAGACACCTATACCAATGGTTTTATTAAACCATTGGTATAGATAGTTCCATTATTTATTCATAAAAATAACAATAATAATAAATACTTTAATATAAATAATTTTTTATATATACACACAGATATATATATATATATATGTATATAAGATTATAAAAGATTTTTTAGGATACTAATAATGACTTTGGAATATATGTGGGAGGTTGTGGGATCAAAACCCAATGCTAGAATTTTTTTTCAATAGAATACCTATACCAATGGTTTATCCAAACCATTGGTATGGGTCTTTCCATTGAAATTTCCTATCACTACTACAAATATGCCATTTATCAGCACTAAAAAAGTCCTTTAACAGCGCTAGAAAAGCACTGTTAAAGCCGACGAAGATAAAGGGGAGTCCCCTTTATCAGCGCTAAAACAAAGCGCTGATAAAGGTAAAAAAAAAATTAAAAAAATTAATTTTTTTTTAAAAAATCTCGTCAATCGGGGGGGGGGGGAGCTTTTATAGCGCACGAGCCCCACTTTTAACAGCGTTTTCCAGCCCCTCAAGTGCCAACACGCACCCCCCTCTACCCAATATCAGCGCTACACCCACCCCCTTTATCAGCACTAGCCCGCAAATCCACCCCCATGCGCGCGCCCTTACCTCTACCAAGATTTGATCTCGAGACCTCCCCCTTGCGCGCCTAAAGCCTTTACCACTCTGCCATATTGATTTGTTCTTCAGTTAATGACATATCTATTTATTTATATATATATTTAGTTATATTTATTCATATAGTAATATATAGTTATATTAATATATATATATATATAGTTATATTAATATATATATTTATAGTGATATTAATATATATATTTATAGTTATATCAATATATATATGTAGTTATATTAATATATATATATATATAGTTAGATTAATATATAGGTATATAAATATTTATATATTGGTATTTTAAATAAAATGGATATTAGTTATTATTTAGATAAAGCTAATATATTTTATATGTAAATGGTATATAAATATTTATATATTGAAAACTCAATGTGAACATTTGAATGAGACTTCAGGACCCAAGTAGGTCAAGTGATATTTTCATTGTTCCTAAAGGCATCTCATGGATGATAAGTTCTAAGGGGGGAGGTTGTAATGGCCCGTGTTTTCAATACAAGGTATAATTCCATGGGAAATTGAAATTTTGGCATTTAGTGGATTGACAATTCTTTAAACTGAGCTTCAAAACATAATATGTAGTTATATTAATATATATAGTTAGATTAATATAGTTAGATTATATATATATAGTTATGTTAATATATATATAGTTATATTAATATATATATATAGTTATATTAATATATATATTTATAGTGATATTAATATATATATTTACAGTTATATCAATATATATATGTAGTTATATTAATATATATATATATATATAGTTAGATTAATATATAGGTATATAAATATTTAAATATTGGTATTTTAAATAAAATGGATATTAGTTACTATTTAGATAAAGCTAATATATTTTATATGTAAATGGTATATAAATATTTATATATTGGAAACTCAATGTGACCGTTTGAATGAGACTTCAGGAACCCTGTAGGTCAAGTGATATTTTTATTGTTCCTAGAGGCTTCTCATGGATGATAAGTTCTAAGGGGGGAGGTTGTAATGACCCGTGTTTTCAATACAAGGTATAAATCCATGAGAAATTAAAATTTTGGCATTTAGTGGATTGACCATTCTTTTAACTATGCTTCAAAACATAATATGTAGTTATATTAATATATATATAGTTAGATTAATATAGTGATATTATATATATTTATAGTTATATTAATATATATATATAGTTATATTAATATATATATTTATAGTGATATTAATATATATATTTATAGTTATATCAATATATATATGTAGTTATATTAATATAAATATATATAGTTAGATAAATACATAGGTATATAAATATTTATATATTGATATTTTAAATAAAATGGATATTAGTTATTATTTAGATAAAGCTAATATATTTTATATGTAAATAGTATATAAATATTTATATATTGGAAACTCAATGTGACCGTTTGAATGAGACTTCAGGACCCCTATTGGTCAAGTGATATTTTCATTGTTCCTAAAGGCTTCTCATGGATGATAAGTTCTAAGGGGGGAGGTTGTAATGACTCGTGTTTTCAATACAAGGTATAATTCCATGGGAAATTGAAATTTTGGAATTTAGTGGATTGGCCATTCTTTTAACTGAGCTTCAAAAGATAATACGTAGTTATATTAATATATATAGTTAGATTAATATAGTTATATTATATATATATATAGTTATATTAATATATATAGTTATATTAATATATATAGTTATATTAATATATATATATTTATAGTGATATTAATATATATATTTATAGTTATATCAATATATATATGTAGTTATATTAATATATATATATAGTTAGATTAATATATAGGTATATAAATATTTATATATTGGTATTTTAAATAAAATCTATATTAGTTATTATTTACATAAAGCTAATATATTTTAGATGTAAATGGTATATAAATATTTATATATTGGAAACTCATTGTGACCGTTTGAATGAGACTTTAGGACCCCTGTAGGTCAAGTGATATTTTCATTGTTCCTAAAGGCTTCTTATGGATGATAAGTTCTAAGGGGGGAGGTTGTAATGACCTCTGTTTTCAATACAAGGTATAATTCCATGGGAAATTGAAATTTTAGCATTTAGTTGATTGGCCATTCCATTAACTGAGGTTCAAAACATAATATGTAGTTATATTAATATATATATATAGTTAGATTAATATATTTACATTATATATACATATTGTTATATTAATATATATGGTTATATTAATATATATATTTATAGTGATATTAATATATATATTTAGAGTTATATCAATATATATATGTAGTTATATTAATATATATATATATAGTTAGATTAATATATAGGTATATAAATATTTATATATTGGTATTTTAAATAAAATGGATATTAGTTATTATTTAGATAAAGCTAATATATTTTATATGTAAATGGTATAAAAATATTTATATATTGGAAACTCAATGTGACCGTTTGAATGAGACTTCAGGACCCCTATTGGTCAAGTGATATTTTAATTGTTCCTAAAGGCTTCTCATGGATGATAAGTTCTAAGGGGGGAGGTTGTAATGACCCGTGTATTCAATACAAGGTATAATTCAATGGGAAATTAAAATTTTGGCATTTAGTGGAGTGATCATTCTTTTAACTGAGCTTCAAAACATAATATGTAGTTATATTAATATATATAGTTAGATTAATATAGTTATATTATATATATATATACTTATATGAATATATATAGTTATATTAATATATATATAGTTATATTAATATATATATATTTATAGTGATATTAATATATATATTTATAGTTATATCAATATATATATGTAGTTATATTAATATATATATATAGTTAGATTAATATATAGGTATATAAATATTTATATATTGGTATTTTAAATAAAATGGATATTAGTTATTATTTATATAAACCTAATATATTTTATATGTAAATGGTATATAAATATTTATATATTGGAAACTCAATGTGACCGTTCGAATGAGACTTCAGGACCCCTGTAGGATAAGTGATATTTTCATTGTTCCTAAAGGCTTCTCATGGATGATAAGTTCTAAGGGGGGAGGTTGTAATGACCCGTGTTTTCAATACAAGGTATAATTCCATGGGAAATAGAAATTTTGGCATTTAGTGGATTGACCATTCTTTTAACGGAGCTTCAAAACATAATATGTGGTTATGATAATATATATATAGTTAGATTAATATAGTTATATTATATATATATATATATATAGTTATATTAATATATATATATATATATAGTTATATTAATATATATATTTATAGTGATATTAATATATATATTTATAGTTATATCAAAATATATATTTAGTTATATTAATATATATATATATATATTTAGATTAATATATAGGTATATAAATATTTATATATTGGTATTTTAAATAAAATGGATATTAGTTATTATTTAGATAAATCTAATATATTTTATATGTAAATGGTATATAAATATTTATATATTGGAAACTCAATGTGACCGTTTGAATGATACTTCAGGACCCCTGTAGGTCAAGTGATATTTTCATTGTTCCTAAATGCTTCTCATGGATGATAAGTTCTAAGTGGGGTGGTTGTAATGGCCCGTGTTTTCAATACAAGGTATAATTCCCTGGGAAATTGAAATTTTGGCATTTAGTGGATTGACCATTCTTTTAACCGAGCTTCAAAACATAATATATAGTTAGATTAATATAGTTATACTATATATATATAGTTATATTAATATATATATATATAGTTATATTAATATATATATATATATATAGTTATATTAATATATATATTTATAGTGATATTAATATATATATTTATAGTGATATCAATATATATATATAGTTATATTAATATATATATATCGTTAGATTAATATATAGGTATATAAATATTTATATATTTGTATTTTAAATAAAATGGATATTAGTTATTATTTAGATAAAGCTAATATATTTTATATGTAAATGGTATATAAATATTTATATATTGGAAACTCAATGTGACCATTTGAATGAGACTTCAGGACCCCTGTAGGTCAAGTGATATTTTCATTGTTTTTAAAGGCTTCTCATGGATGATAAGTTCTAAGGGGGGAGGTTGTAATGACCCATGTTTTCAATACAAGGTATAATTCCATGGAAAATTGAAATTTTGGCATTTAGTGGATTGACCATTCTTTTAACTGACCTTCAAAACATAATATGTAGTTATATTAATATCTATATAGTTAGATTAATATAGTTATATTATATATATATAGTTATATTAATATATATTTATATATAGTTATATTAATATATATATTTATAGTGATATTAATATATATATTTATAGTTATATCAATATATATATGTAGTTATATTAATATATATATATAGTTAGATTAATATATAGGTATATAAATATTTATATATTGGTATTTTAAATAAAATAGATATTAGTTATTATTTAGATAAAGCTAATATATTTTATATGTAAATATATTTTATTATTTATATTTATAATTTAATTTTTATGTGTGAATATATAAAAAATATGTATATATTGTTATATATTTGATTATAAATAGAAGTGTATTATAGAAAACTATAAAATTTCAAATAAATAATATCAATATGAATGAAATACCTTGGAATAAATTCATTCCCCCCCAAAAAATCCAATAATACCCCCTTAAACGAGGTTGAAAATCTACAAAATGTTAAAAAATCGGGGTACCCCGACTAAAAACTCAGTTTTGGAGGCCTTCTTGGCCTTTTTTGGCCTAAAAAAATCCTTGAATAGGGTTACCTCAAATCAAAGGTGTGTAGATCTCGTCACAGGCTTCGATTTGATATGTAGTAGAGAGCTCAAACGGACACCCCGATCAAAAGTTGTGGCCGTTTGAAGTTCGAGTTGCATTTTCAACATATTTTGGATCTTTTTTTAATTTTTTTTAATTTTTTTATTCTTCAAATTGTTATTAAATGACTATTACTCCATAATAATTAGAAAATTATTAATTAAAAAAATATATATATTTTTATTTTTTGATAAGCCATTTTCACTAAATATCTTATATATTAAGTGTAACTATATATTTATACTTATCTAAAATATATTTAAAATTATATTTAAAAAATATATATTATATTTATATCAATATAACTATATCTATATATTTAAATATTAATATATTTTTTTAATGTTTTTTTTGGAAGTAGACCCTTTATCAGTGATTTTGAAAAAAGCGCTGATAAAGACCCCCTTTATCAGCACTACTAAAAAAAGCACTGATAAAGGGGTACCCTTTAATAGTGCTAAAAAAAACGCTGTTAAAGGGGGTACCTTTATCAGTGCTAAAAAAAGTGCTGATAAAGGTACCCCCTTTATCAGCACTTTTTCGTTAGCACTGATAAAGGGTGGCGCTGGCCTTGCCCTGTTTTGTGGTAGTGTATATCAATGGTTTGAGAACCATTGGTATAGGTGTTATATACCAACAATTTGGCCAAATCATTGGTATAAGTCTATAAAGATGGTAAATCACCTAACAGTCCCTCAAAACATTGGTATAGGCTATACCAATGGTTTGGGGGGCTATACCAATGGTTCCAAACCATTCGTATAGACTTTTTTTTCTAGTTAGAAAAATGAATTATATCATTCATGGAGATGACAAACCGTATGTATGTATGAACAATGTTTTCATTTTCTAAAGAAAAGAAGAAAAAAACAATAAATAATATTTTATCACTCAAGAACCATAATCATACCATAAATATTATATAGAAACATTTGTTCCATCTTTATAACTATCCAAGTAAAATGGTCATGAAAAATGAATTACACAACTACATGGATACGGTAAACTATACATACGCAAAAGCAATGTCTTCGTTTTCTGTAGGATATAAAGAAGATGGATAATGGTTGCTACATCATCATAATAAAAATTAAGTATATTTAAGATATTGAAGTAATTATTTTAGAATTAATACCATATATTTATAGGTGGTATATGAAGAAATAAAACTGAAAACACCCGGTTATTAGTTATACCTATTCATTGAGAAACCTATTTTGGATTACACCTTAAGCCTTTAAAGGTATTGGATCATAATTTATAGTAATAATTACTAAAGGGGGTGAATAGTTGTTTAAAAATTTAAAGACAAAAATCAATCAAAGTTTATTAATTAAATAATCTTTAGTGAGTGTTGTGTTCAAGGTGTGTAGTGCAAAAAAAATTAAAATAAAGAACATAAATTTTTTATAGTGGTTTAGATCACTAATATACTAGTCCACTCATAAACCCTACTCAGCGAGAAGATTGGAACTAACTAAGAAACTCACTTTTAGTGGTGTGATAAATTGTTATAGAATTTACCTTTTACAAATATCTGAAGGCACAACCCATACTTTTTACAGGGGTATTTAACCTAGTATGAGTCTAAATTTTCTTTGGGATTCACAACCCAAAACTTCCTTTTAGGTGGTAGAATAACCAATAGATTTACCTACTTTTGATTGGGAAAAGTATAAACTAACACAAGCAGATTACAAATAGTTTAAAAAAAATATTACATGAAGAAAAATTTAAATAATTGAAAACTAGAAGAGAGATCAGATAATGAAGATTATGAAGTTATATGATCTTGATCATTTCAGTACTAGAGGATGGTATGGTTTAATTCACTTCATTATATCAGCAAGAAAACAAAATTCACATAAGTTCTTGATCATATGAGTAGAAAGAATGTGTATCATATATAAGTTGTGAAAATTGTATCGAAGAAACTGTATGAAGTTTATTTTTAATCACTTGATCATGTGAAAATGGACGAATCCTGCATAATTAATTCAAATATCTTCTCATAGTTTCAAGTCATCCAATCACTTAAATCCATGATTTAGTGAATATAAAAACATAATATTACCATTACCTATATTTGAAAAAACTGCAATTAGCATCAATGAATTTTCACACTTTTATTATGCATGAAATAATAGTATAATGCTTCCAGAATGATCATTAGAGCGAACATATATAATATAGATTTATAAAATAATTAAAATAATATGAATAAAGTTTCAGTTTGATAAAATATTAAAAACTAATAAAACAGAGTGTCATATACTGCATGTGCGTAATATACGACATGTGTATAATATACTACATGTGTTTAATATATACATAATATATGTTTGAAATAAATTTTAAACAACATGTAATTATATTTTTAGAAAAAAATAATAAATTATTAATTAAATTTTTTATTTCAATTATAAAAATTAAAATAATACCAATCATAATTTTTATAAAAATATTTAACTGACGATAGATAAAAAAATAAAATACCTATAGGTAGTAAGGTTTTTATACCATTGACATGCTACCATCGTGTTGATCTATTGTTTCATGAGCTACCATTTCATGGTAGAATGATCTACCATTACATTGATCTACTATTTCTAGAAAGGTAATGGTACTACCTTCCCAAGTGATCTACCGTTGAGTGTGATCCACCATGAAGAAAGATCTACTATTGAAAAATAATGGTACTACCTTCAAGCCAAGGATATACTGTTCCTGTGAGAACTACCTTTGGTGCTACAGTTGGTGATGGTAGGTGATACTACCATTTGTGAGAATATAAGCTGTCACACCTGAGTTTTTAAGTTTTACTTCATTACAATTTGGGTTGGGTTCTTGGTCATTTTCTCAGGAGTTGGGTGTGGCAGGTTTGAGATTTTGGGTCATTCTTCTTCTTCTATTCTTGGCCTATATTTCCCCTAGGTTCCCCTACCCCCTTGAATTTTAGAGAAAAACAACAATTTTTAAGTGGATATAACTGTGAACAATGTCCAACTCATTAAAAATATTTTATAATTCCAATTTTTCCCTTTCAGGATTAACCTTAATTCACCCCTTTCTTCCCCCATTCTACCATTACAACCATGGAAGGCTCCCAAGATCCCTTAATCTCCTTTGGAAACCATTTTTGAATGGATTTTTGGTGGTGGAACTTCAAGATCTTTCAAGTAATTGAACTACTCTCTTGTTTCTTCCATTTCCTTAGGGTTTCTTCCCTCCTCCTTAAAATTATAAATGTCCAGCAACTAGGGATTAATACCTAGGGTTTATTTTTGAGTTTCTTGGTTCAATATTCTTGGTTAGGGTTCATTTTCATTCCCTTATGGTGCGGTGGGGGTGCGATTGAATTTTCACACAAAGATTTGGGGTTTTTGACATCCAAGGTAGGGTATTCCATGTGTAAGCATTATTTGATGAGTTATCTTGCTTTCTTGACCTTCCTTACATGTTTCTTACTTATTGTTTTTGGTGAGAAAATCATTTTTGATAGAATTGGTTAATCATTTTATTTTAAAGTTGCATTTTTTTTCTTGAAATTGTGTGTTTTTCATGTGCAACTCATGTGGTATTATTTGAGGGCATTTTATAATATATGATTTTTTTTATTAAATGTTGATAGGGATGAAAATTATATTTTGGTATGGTATTGAGGTGCATTTGTCCTTGAAAGAGGGGTTTTGAATGTATTTTATGTGCAAATCCTTGTTTTACTTCTTGAAACTATTTTATGAAAATTTTAAATGGTTTATTTAGTTACATAAAGGGTGAAAAATATGTTTGGGTACTGTTTTGGTGGGTATATGTTCTTAAAATGGGTTTTTGAAATAGAAAGTGATGATTTTTGGTGTCAAACATTTTGAGAATATTTTATAAATTGTTGAGATGATTTATTAAATTTTGAGAAAGGTGCGAGACATGTTTGTGGGTTGTTTTAGTATGATTATGTTGTTAAAATGAATTTGAATGTGAAAATGGTATTATATGACATGTGTGTGGGATTTTTGGTGTTTTCATGATTTCAAAATGGAATTTTCATGTGCAAGTGGTATTTTATGACATGTGTAACTTGATTGAGCACAAATAGGGAATCCCGAGTATCTAAGTGGGTGGGATCGGACTAGTATTCCAGTGATCTGGTAGTGGTATTGTCCCTATTTCACTTATAAAGTTTAACGATGACATCACTAAACAAATTTTGATGATGTTTGGGGATCACTAGGCCATTGGGGTTTCCCCTCATAGTGGCTCGTTCATGATAAGGATATTGGTTATAGTTACTTATACACTGAGATATGATGCACCTAGGGCCCTACATCTAGTTAGTGACTAGGAGTGTTCCCATGAATAGTGCTCATTGGATATATTGTACTTACCATCATCATACGGCGTGTTTTGTTGGAAAATTTAGTATCATATTTTTTTCATTTAAAAGTGTTCATTCTTCAAAGTTTCCCTCTTGAAAACTATTTCAATTTAAAGTTTCATCTTTTATAAATTATTACCAGAATTTTTTATTTATAAAAACTTGAAATATTTTTGTCTTAAACTATTTATCACATAAAATATTTTGGGTGGAATCTCACTAGGATTAGGCTCACACCCTACTTATACCCTTGGGTGTAAGTATAATTGGTAATGTTTGTCGCAGGTATGGGTAAATATTTTAGAGCCGGTGGTTCAGGTTTCTAGTGGTCCTACTTGGTGTGGTGTCTTGGAGATGGATTGAGGGAGATGCCCCCTTACCATGAGGTGGTTCTTGGGATATTATTTTTTGATTTATTCCCTTGTTTTAGTCTTTGGGATTTTCTATAAACCTTGTAACTCAATTCTGATTTTTTGTTAAGACCTATTTGGTTTGAATTTTCAGATTCGATTTAATTATTATTGTTGGTTGTTTTATGTTTCTAAACTCAGGTAAATCATTCCCAAACCCTTATGTGTGATACTTAGGCACTTGTTCCAACCTGTGGGGATTGAGAATGCCCCTTGGGCCATGCCACATGCTATGTTGGGTGCCCGTTTGGATGACGACCAGATCTGGTTCGTGATAAAATGGTATCAGAGTAGGTTCTCTCTTTTTGGGTCATGTTATTTTGGGAAAGAGTCTAGGTAGACCGGAGCTAGAATTGTTATAAATTGATTTTCTAGTTATGAGTAAGGTTCCTGGCCAACACACCTCATGGAGGGACTTGAGTTACCATGGGAAGTAGGGTTCCATCAAAGTCTTTTAGTCCTTGTGGTTGCTCGTTGTTTGGGGAAATGAAAAGAGAGTTGGTTCAATGGTCTTAGTGAGATCGTAGGGCTTGAAAATCCATGAAAAGCTAGGTATATTGTCCTGAAACACTCTCCATGATGGTGAAGTGATTGGTGTATGGCCTCCAACTATATGTCCAAGCCACCCGATGACACTAAATTCCTCTCAAAATGTATTGTGTCATTTTGTTTTGAAATGGTAAATGGTGTGTTTACACCACTTTTGAAAGTATGCCCGAATGGACCAAAGGCCTTCTTTTTTATTTTATTATAGATAATCCCCCTTTTAAGGGTTGAAGGGGAACCCATACATGACCCGAAGGCCCAAAGGTATTTTGAATGGGACACAATGTTTTGGAAGTTATGTGTGGAGTTTGGAAAAGGATTTTGATTTGGTAACTAGTGAACATTTGAAAAGTTTTATGAATTAATGGAACCTTTATTTAAATGTTAAGATATGAGTTTTAATTAAATGGGTGTTGATGAAATGGATTTTTTCATAAAACCAGAAGTGTTTTGAAATGGGATGAGATGTTTTAAAATTAATGTGTATGATTTAAAAGTGAGTTTTTATTTGAAAGGTTGGTGCTTTTCTCAAAATGTTTGTAATATTTGAATTGGGTTTTGATTTTGTGGCTAGAGGTTTTGAGAAAAAGGAAGTGTCGGTTTAGTGTATTGGTTTTGAAAAGTGGAAAGAATTTTTGTTTTAACCTTTGGTATTTATGTGAGTGACTACATGAATAGGTTTACATGGGAATATGGATGGTTAATGGAACAGATGGATGAGTACCAGTATGGATATGAGGAGGGTTCCCGGTGTGACATGGAAATATGAATGTGTGAGGCCCATGGGGTACCAATGGTGAATTCTCTAATCGCCAACCCCATTTACTTTCAAAGAAATTATTTTAAGGAAAAATTGATTTTTTTAAAACTGGTGTTTGGATTGTGTGTTTTATGAACTTTCGGGATTGTTTTTGTGGGATTTTTTGAGTTTGAGAACCCCTATTATTTGAACAATGTTTTGGGTTTATGCTTTTTTGGTGTATTAGGTTAAACTGTTGGTTGGTGGCCTTTTATGAGAAATGTTTTGGGAAGCCTTTATGGTGGTTCCCATAATGTGCTTAGATCTGGTTTGTGGTATGTTTTGACCAATGGACCATCTTGGTTGGGTCCTTGGGTCTTATTTCTGGCTAAGGTATGCCCCCATAAAGAGTTAATGCATGATTTGAGTGTGGCCATGGGTGATTCACCATTGGCAGGTCCTCCATTTGATCAAAGTACAAACTCTCTCATCGGGTTTTAGGGCTAAGTTTAACCCTCTTACTTTTTGGTTAAGTGGATTCTCTTATAGTGGGAGAATGGTTGTGGAAGGTTGAAATAGACCTTAGTCTCTTAAGTTGTCTGAATTGTCAAAGATGAAGTTTGACACTGTTGTGTCTGTAGGTTATATATGGAAGAGGTGAAGGGGAATTCCAGTGAGGGAAGGTAAAGTAGTCTGGAGTTGATGATTTTGGTTGTAGTATTTAAGGAAATTTAGGTCTTTCATTGTTTTATCATAAGAAAAGGATTCGTGTTAGGATACCAGTGTGGAAAATCTGACCATTCGAGGATATTATGGATTATTATGGAAATATCATGCTGCTTGGGACTCGGTTGAAGGTCCCAATCATTGTAATTTCTGTATTAGTTGCTAGGGTCATGTTCAGTGGTGTCTTGTTGTGTTGTGTTTGATTTTAAGGGAAAAGGTGGATGCTATAAAACTTTTTGAGGATATCCACTTAAATGGAAGCATGTTTTCTTTTGATAATTTCTAAAATCATCTGTCCTGAATAAAGGTGTCTTCCTTGTGTTCTTTCTTCTGCTGTTCTTGTTTGGGGTCATAGGGGAAATGCGTATGCATCTTTGAGGCCCATTTCTTGGTGAAGGTTATATGAAAGGGTAAGCAGTTTGAGGGATATGTTTTGTTCTGTTGATGCTATTGGATCATGGTGTATTTGCTTATGGTACTGGGGGAAGAAGTTTCATTCAGGGTTTTTAGCACCTGACTGTTAGGTAGGAGATGCTTCAATCATCTGAGCTCTAGCCATAGGTCTCGTAGTGAAGCTAGTGCGTAGTCAGGAAACCCCAGAGGGTAAGGGATCTTGGTTTAAATCCTATCTACAGTATGGGAGGTGGAGACAGTTTGAGGTTTTGATGTGGTGTTTTTGTTTTAAGTTGTCTGGTGTGGTGGAAAGGGACATGAAAACCCCATCCCTTAGGGTTGTAATCTATGTAGGTGGGAGAGTCCCACCTTGGTTATAGGAAGGTATGATGGTTTTCTCTTCTCAAAACCCCAGTGCTTGAACCCTTATGGGTGAAACTCTCAATATGGTTGTTCATGTATGAATGTCCTTATATGCTCTTTTTGATCTCAGTTTTGGTTGGACTCATCTGAGGATGATAATTTTCATGGGAGTGGTGATCCTCATTGTGTCTCTGTTGGTTTGGAGTTTCGTTGATTGACCCCCCTTGTAGTGGGAATTGGGTCTTATGGGGTCTTTTTTGTGTCGGCCCATGCTAGTTGGTTAAAATGATTGGTTCTTATGGTGGGGAGACCCAGTATGGGTCTCATATAAGTTATTTTTGGAATAAGTCTAATGTTACTCTACCCCATATGGTGGGAAGTCCATTCAAACCTTCCCCTATTGGTGTTTGGGTTCAGTATCAGGTGTTAGTTTGTTTCTATGGTGGGGAGTCTGTTCAGGTCTCCCAGTATCAGTAAATCGGTTTTGTTCTTGGTGTTGTCTTGGTGGTAGGTAGTATCATTTTGAGTTATCTAACCACCAAATTCATTCTTGGGTAAATATTGGGATTGGAGCATGCCCAACAGTTTTGTTGAAGTAAGGCAGTGGTGACCTCATTTGAATTCGTTGATTGTTTCAGGTAAATTGCTTGAGCTTCATCTGGTAGTGTTTAAGGTGTTTTTTCTTGAGATGTGGTTAAATTATGTTTTCCCGTTTCAAGAAATTAGTGTAAATTTTGGTTGGTGAGAGTATATTTTACTTTGTTTGGTCAAATGAAGGTGTTTTGGCTTTTGGGGGTGGGTGACCCTTAGCAGGGGGGATTCCTTCTTGGCCTCTTGAGTTAGCTCATAGCCATATTTTATTTTCAGTAGTTTCCTTGTTGTATTTTCATTGGGAACCCCCCTTTTTGAACATGGAAATGTTATTGGGTTTTGTTTTTTGCATCTGGCTTTGTGGTGGCTTTTTGGGGGAGGAAAGCGTTATGGTGGGGAGAATTGTCACACCCAGGTTTTTAAGTTTTACTCCATTCCGGTTCAGGTCAGGTTCTTGGTCATTTTCTCAGGAGTCAGGTTTGAAAGGTGTGAAATTTTGGAGAATTATTACTCTTATATTAATGGCCTATATTTTCCCCCAAGTTCCCCCTAGGCCCCCCTTGAATTTTAGAGCAAAACAACAATTTTTGAGTGGACAAAATCATGCACAGTGTCTAGATCATTAAAAATCTTTTGCAATTCCAATTTTCCCTTCCAGGATTAACCCTAATGCACCCCTTTCTTCCCCCATTCGACCATTACAACCATTTAAGGATCCCAAGCTCCCTCAAGATCCTTAAGAACCCATTTTTGAAGGGGTTTTGGGGGGTAGAACTTCAAGATCTTTCAAGTAAGTGAACTCTTCTCTTGTTTCTTCCATTTACTTAGGGTTTCTTCCACCCCCTTGAAGTTCCAATTATAAAGAAACTAGGGATTAATACCTAGGGTTTATTTTTGAGTTTCTTGGTTCAATATTCTTGGTTAGGGTTCATTTTCATTCCCTTGTGGTGTGGTGAGGGTGCAATTGGTGTTTCACACAAATATTTGGGGTTTTTGACATCTATGGCAGGTGATTACATGGGTAAGCATTATTAAATGAGTTATCTTGCTTTCTTGAACTTCATATAATGTTTATCACTTATCGTGTGTGGTGAAAAAAATATTTTTTGATATAATTGGTTAAGTGTTTGATTTTAAAGTTGATTTTTTTCTTGAAATTGTTTGTTTTTCATGTGTAACTCATGTGGTATTATTTGAGGGAATTTTATAATATATTCAAGTGGTTTATTAAATGTTGATAAAGCTTAAAATTCTATTTTGGTATGGCATTGGGATTAATTTGGCCTTGAAATAGGTTTTTTGAATGTATTTTGTGTGCAAATCCTTGTTTTACTTCTTGAAATTGTTTTATGAAAATTTTAAATGGTTTATTGAGTTACACAAAAGGTGAAAAATATGTTTGGGTACTGTTTTGGTGGGTGTATGTTCTTAAAATGGGTTTTTGAAAGATAAAGTGATGATTTTTGATGTCAAAAGTTTTGAGAATTTTTTATAAATTGTTGAGATGATTTATTAAATTGTGAGAAAGGCGCGAGACATGTTTGTGGGATGTTTTGGTGTGTGTATGATGTTAAATTTAATTTGAATATGAAAAGGGTATTATGTGACATGTGTGTGGTCTATTTAGTGTGTGCATGATTTTGAAATGGAATTTTCATGTGAAAATGTTATTTTATGACATGTGGAACTTGATTGAGCACAAAGAGGGAAACCCAAGTATCTAGGTGGGCGGACGAGGACTAGTATCCTCGAGATCCGATAGTGGTATCATCCCTATTTCACTTAGAAAGTTTGACGATGTCAACACTAACTAAATTTTGATGATGTTTGGGGATCACTAGGCCATTGGGGTTTCCCCTCCCAGTGGATCGTGCCCAAGAAGGATATTGGTTATGATTACTTATACACCGAGATACAATGTACCTAGGGCCCTACAGCTATTTAGTGCCTAGGGGTGTTCCCGTGACTAGTGATCATTGGATATATTGTACTTAATGTCGAAATATAGTGTGTTTTGTTGGAAAATTAATTAGCATGTGCGTTTCATTTAAAAGTGTTAATTCTTAAAAGTTTACCTCTTGAAAACAGTTTTCATTTAAAGTTGAATATTTTATAAATTATTACCAGTATTTATTATTTATAAAAACTTGAAATCCTTTTATCTTAAACTGTTTATCACATGGAATATTTTGAGTGGCATCCTACTGAGATTAGGCTCACACCGTAATTAAAACCTTGGCTGTAAGTAGACTTGGCAATGTTTTTCTTAGGTATGGGTAAAGCTTTTGGACCTGGTGGTTTAAGTTTCTAGTGGTCCTTATTGGTGCGGTGTCTTGGAGATGGATTGAGGGTGATTTCCCCTTTCCATGAGGTGGTTCTTGGGATATTATTTTTTGTCTTTCTTCCCTTGTGGTATTATTTTGGCTTTTGTATAAACCTTGTAACTCAATTATGAATTTTTGTTAAGACATCATTGGTGTGAATTTTTAGATTCAGTTTATTTATTATTATTGGTTGTTTTATGTTTCTAAAGTTAGGTAAATCATTACTAAACCCTTATGTGTGACACCCAAGAACTTTTTCCAACCTTTATGGATTAGTAACGCACCTTGATCCATGCCATAGACCAGGTTGGGTTACAATTTGGATGACGACCAGATTTGGTTCATGACATAAGCACCGCTACTGTTACTGAAGCAAGGATAATTGGTGGAACTGCCATTGATAATTGAAGCAAGATACCATCGATTTATGGTGCTTTAATGTAGGAAGTTGAATGATCAACTATTTATAAGCAATGTAGATACTATATAGGGATATATCATTGTTGAATAGTAGATGTTTCTACTATTTGGGTGATGATCTACTATTTATTAGTGGAAAGTGGAGGAGCTACCATTGATGCAGGTTAGCGGTGCTACCATGGATGAGAAGTTATCGTCAAAGCCCAGATAACACTGATATCGTGAGGAAGTTTGATATTATATGAAGAGAAGGAACTCTACATCACCACATGAAGGATATAGTTTATAATTAGATTTTTCATCATGAAGAACTCTGAACACATGTAAAACACTCTGGATGAAGGAAGAAGATAATGCAATAGGCTTGATCAATGGTTGTTCTGATGATTGTCGATTGCTTGGAAGGTCGAGTTCAATTGTCTCAAGATCATGTGTATATTTTTCAATATCAAGAGTTTTAATATTATTCCCTTTGAATATTCAATGTGTGGGATCCATACAATGATGGAGAACAATTTGATCGAGTGGCCATTATTATATACGTATCTTTAAAAATGGATAAACAATGTAGCACCATATTCTATTCCATATCAAACATGCACATTTTTGAGCCCCACTATATTAATCAAGTGGTTCCCACTATTATTTTAATCCAAAACTAGGGTTGTCTCCTAGATACACTATCACACACACATATGGGGTGGGTTGACCCGCTCTCCCCCATGCATGCCTTTGTGTGCACCTGACAGGTGTCATACATGCCCGTTGTCTTTCGCTTTCCCTATGAAAGTGTTTGGATTCACCCATGCCTCCATGGATGGGCCCCTCAGGATATATATCCCATAGGGTTAACCCTTATCCCCCCCTAAGTGGTTGAAGGGATATCCCTTATGGGATTTCCATGGATGACTTGGTTTTTTACAAAATCCACTTAAGGAAATATTTAGTAAAAATAAAGTATAAATGAAAATGTTAGAAATATAAAAAATAAATTTTTTAAAAATTGAAACAATGAAAATTTATCAAATAATCAAAATTTCATGAAAATTAAAAATAATCATGTTTTTAAACAATTTGAAATTAATTAAATGTGAGGAAATTATAGTTTATCAAAACACAACTATTAAAATATTAATACATAGAGTTCAAACTCTAATAATCTCCCTAAAAAAGGATGGTCTTTTAAAAAGACCAGAATCTATAAGATGTGACAAATAAATATAGGAAGTTATTATGGTAGGGATTGACCGAGATATAATTCTCATGAAGTGTGTAGAAGAGAGTATAAGTGGTATCCTTTTGTAGGGGAGGGAAAATACACAATTGGAATTAATTACATCAATGTGAAAAAAAGAGATAAATTACAAATAAAATCATGTAACACAAAAATTAAAGAAATTAATAATCAAGACTCAGACTTGAGACTTTTTCGAGACCCACAAGGGAAGCTACCACTAAGATACACCTTGAGGGTAGGACACACTTGGAATCACTTAAAATATTAAATAATATATATATATATATATCACAATCATGTCAGGTGGAACCAATACACAAAAAAAATTAAAATATAATATGTGATAAGGTTTAAATAAAACCAAAAAATCATAATTGGTAAATTTTTGGATAAATTTTAATCTTTATCTTTTAGTTAAGCCACTTTAAACTCATTTAACCTTAATTGAGACAACTTAAATTTTTACCATAATCACGTAATTATATGAACAAAAATAAAAGGGTAATTATAACCAAATTTTAAAATTTTGATTCTAATTTTTTAATTAATTTTATTAAATTTAATTTTTATAGGTGGTATAAATTAATTTTAATATAAGAACACAAAATGTGTGAAACCAGTTTTTAGGAAAATTCCAGACTTAAGAGTAAAAATCATTTCACCTTGAAATAAATAAATAAATTGATTTCCATGATTTGGTTAAATAATAAAAAATTAAAGTTTTTAGAATTTGGTCAATAAAAAAATGAATGGAATCTTCAAACCATTATATTAACTAAAATACCAAAAAATAGTTTTTAATTTGAATAAAATATATCTTATCTTCACAAAAGTCAATCTAGGGTTCCCAAATTCAAAATAATGATTTAGAATATATTATTTAAATTATTAAGGATAAATTTGGCTTAAAAACACTCATATAATAGGATAAAGTTAGGTTTTAGGGTTATTTTGATGTTTTACCCCATGGTTTTAACCCAATTTTACATCTTTTACCAAGGTGACAGATATTTACTATGGTTACTATTCATAATGACCAAAAATTAAGTTGTAACTATTAAATTATATTAATTATTATAATTAAAAATATGGAATCTATTTTATCAAATTCAATTCATATAATTGGTAAAATTTAATTTAAAATTAAACCCACAAAACGTGACACAAATCAGTTTTTCAGGAAAATCCATTTTTCAAACTCAATATTATCTTACATTAACTCTATATATAATAATAATCATTATATTAATTTAAATTAATATTAATAGATATATAATATATACATTTAATTTAAATCATTAATTATTAGGTGTTATTTTAATTAATTAAAATGGAAAAACATTATGCACTTAAAACAGTTTTATGAAAATTGCGTTTTTAAGCATAAAAGTAACCTTATACGAAAAATAAAATATAATGTTGATTCATATGGAATTATTTAGATTTTTTATTAAAATTTATTTTATTTTAATTTAAAAATATATCCAAAATATAATTTTAATTTTAAATTACTTTATTTTAAGAAAATTTATGACAATTTTACAAAAAATTGGTATTTTCACTATTCACTAAAAAATAAATCTTTTTTAAAAAATACCAATATTTCATCCAAAGTTAATTTTTATATTTTTAACTAAAAAATTATACCCTTTTTATCAAATAAAATTTCTAAAATTGGTAGAAATTAATTATAGAATTTTCTCACAAAAAGTAATAAAAACCATTTTTGAAGAAAATGTATTTTTAAAGCATAAAACAAATTTACTGAAATTTGAGGAATTATTTATTGTGAATTAATAAATGTATTTAAATTATATAAAACCTTTATACATATTTTTTATATTTTTGTTATTCCTATTTATACTGCCAATTTTGACAGCTAGGTTATAAAAACCATGTTTAAATAATATTTTTTTAATACTATATCGCGATTTGTTTAAACTTGGTGTTGTGTGTAACAAAAGATATAAAATAAATCAAATTTATTTTAAAATCTTGAGGTGTTACAACCCTTAAATAAATTTCTCCCTCACAGTTTTATCTCAGTCATAAAAGGTCCAAAATTTTAAAATACCTTTGTTGAAAACCCACATCATATAAAGGGATAAACAAACTTCCTTTGAAAAGGAAAGTGAGAAACAATAATTTTACTTGAAATAAAATGTAATTAGGTTCTCATATAAGTAGAACATTGGAAGGAGTTAAAATATAGACATGGAGGTGAAAACTACCATCCAAGGACTAATAGGTAATGACGTGAAAAATATGGTCATGAGAAATTTAATGACCACAAAACCATAAATTGGTGAGGGGTGAAAAGACCATAAATTAATAATAAATGAAGGTAAAAGTACAATATTTTTATTTAATTATCCTTTTTATAAAGTTAAGGGGTTCTTTTACTGTCAATATTGATAACATGAGAAAATATACTTACTTGATCTCTTTCCATTTCATAAGCACTATTTCATCCTTTAGTTGTGATTTTATGAATTCTTGCTTCATCTATTACTCCAAGAATTGAATATTCAAGATGAATTTTTCATGGATTAATCACTAAAATTAACTTTTAATGGATCATAAAATCTATAAAATAATTTCAAGTCATTTCTTTTGTCTCTAAACATTTACTTAAGCTAATGATTAGAACAAGATATCTAATATGGATAAATATAATAAATTAATATATAAACCCTCAGTAATAACACCCAAAGTTTAACTTAATCCATTTCATAATTATTTAACCTTAAGACTTCTCCAAAATATGTCTGACCAAATTCAAAACCCAAAAATATGAAAGATTTGATCACAATTTTTTTTCCAAGATCAACTTCAACATTTATCCCTAGACAACATGAAGTATCTCATAATGTCACATACCAAACATGTGATTACATTAATCATATAATCTCCTAAAATATAGTAATAAACTTCCTAAAATAACTTGAATCACCATAAAACCTCAATGAAAACATAAATGCTTACCAACCTTCCAATATAATCCATAAATCTAAAATTGTAATAAATTTTACCAAAGATCATATAAACCACTTTTTCATTAAATCACTAATCAATTCCAAGTTCATCAATGTTATCTAATTTACTTCACCATATCTTTATCCCAAATATACATTATTATCTCAACATCAATCATATATTAATGGTTATATTTTCCTCAATCATATTTTCTCTAAAAAAATTACCTTATCACTAGATCAATTTTTTTAGTTATTAGTACCATTGAACATATGCTTGTAGATACTTAAAGAAAAACTAATTTAGAATAATATTTAGATGTTTCATGACAAAAATATCATTTATATAACACTTCTACAACATAATTATCAAATCCCAATACATAAAAACTACAATATTACCTCTTCCTTCTTAAACCATTAATTATGATTCTTCACCTTATTCCTTAATACCTACTTCTATTCATATGTCATTCATAGTCTCTTCATCATAAATAGTAAAACATTTAATCATATAAAATTGAAGATCCACTTCTCAAGCATTCCTTTTAGAAAATCTATTTGCATAATGCCGATAAATTCTGCATTTAAAATATTCAACCATTGATGATGCCTTAGGAAAACCATTATACTCATCCTTTTTGTTAACTAAACTTTTTATTTTTACTTAGTAATTACTTTTCCATGTCCTTATTTTTCAAACCTAAAAAAATTCTCATTATTTTGAGACATTTCCTTGGGTGCTTCTTTCCACACACTTGACATGTAGGAAGTTGAATGTTATTCCATCCATTGTCTTCATGAAACTCTATTTTTCTCTTATCAGGTGGGTCAAGAAACTCACCCAAGTTGAGATTGTTAATAATATTTTTAGACAGATGATTATGAATAATCATAAGTTTTCAAATTCCAATTACCATCTCATACATTTTCTCAGGAGGACAATCATTATATTTTCCATCACATTCTTCATTAACATGGATCCATTATATTATATCCTTTGAATAAAACTGAAAATCATAGTGTGAGAAATAATAATAATATTGTAAAACCACATAATCATGAAAAATCATTCATTGAATATATAAATATTGACACCTTATTTTCAATTTAAGACACCATAGGTTTAACATAGGCCATTCATGGTCATCATCTATTCAAATCCTTCATAATGGATCGTTAAAAAAATGAGTTAACCCAAACATATCCACTAGGAGTGTCAAAATAGGTTCACAATAAGGGAATATTCACCATGCACCAGAATGATGGTTGAGATATACACAACTAACACTTTTTTGGAGTTATTACCTCTAGATTCATTTATTTCAAAACCATGTCCACTTTTAGTATTTAGAAAAGGATATATTTCTAGGAAAACCACATAATCTAATCCTTACCAAATCTTAAGGATGTTATACTATAATTAGAATTATACCTAGGGTTATTACTAAATCTCTCTAGTCCTAATCTACAAATATTGATTAAAAAATGATTGGATACCAACTATAGTGACCCATACTTTTCGAACATAAATATTACATATTTTTAGTTGAATATTCAATATATAAAATTATGATACATTCCAAGACTATAAAGGTTTAGTATATTTGGAGACTAGATGCATAACCTTATTTTTTCATGAATAATCTTCAACATCCCCCACAACGATCTTCTCAAATAGTACTCTTCTTAGATATAACCTAATTAAGACCTTTCTTAATAGCATGCAGAAAGGAAACATAAGAAAGGGTGAGCTTAGATGATCAATAAAGATAAATATGGGGGATATCTATCAATAATCACATGAAAGAATAAAATAAATATAAGGGTATGAGATCATGACCATAAATTAAAAATTTTATACCCAATATGTTATAGATTATAAACACAAGTCAAGGTGTGAAACATTATCATAATAAAACATAATATTCAAAAGAGTGTAGAATCATTAGTAATTAGTCATGATCCATGAATTCATAACATAGATATAGGAATTTAATGAATCTTTTTTTTCCTTAAAAATCTTTGGAATATTTTAAGGAAAGTTCTTGAAGATAGGCACTAAGTTTGTGTAGGATTCCAAGGCCCGTAAATGCTCAGTATTGATATGAAAAAATATTAAATATATTATATCATGTGCATGCAGTTTTTTTGAAATAATGGAATAACTCCTAAAAAAAATATTAAATAGAAAATATGATATCACTATTAAATATGGAATGTGTGATTTTCCCTAGGAATGATATAAACTTTTTCAGTGTTAGGTGTTTTGTTAAATATCTATCATGGTCGAATCAATAAATGGATTAATTAATTAATTAATTAATTTTTTATTTAATTTGTTAGACCTAATATACTCTATAAAATCTTTCTTATGGAAAATCCCTAGGGTTAACTACATAACCCTAGGTATTAAGAGACGAGTCATTGGAGGAACCTTCTTGGATGATCGTCATCGAATTGGGGATTGGAAACTGGTGTAAAAATGGGTTTTATGGATCTCGCTAATGAAATCAATGTGTGATTGATACTCATCAGTGATTGATACAAACTCTAGGTAGGTCATTTTTTCATTGGTTTAATCCTCGTTTGTTTATCCCATGATGACCATGAATTAATTCCACTAACAAGTTGATTCAAGGGTTGATCACGTTGTGTGAGTATGGATTTATCATCCTAGAATTTGGGAATTTATATTATTTGATTATCATTATTAATTCATTATTCTAATGATAAAGGATTGCTTCCAACATGAAAAATGGTCAAATTTTGTTCCTCTTTTTTCATTTTGTGCATTTCTTCCCCCATTCATTGCGTTATTGTTGATATTTTCTTTGGATGACAGTTCAAAAAATACCCGGTGTTTGATTTTTGTACAACCGTACTTTGGCACAATGGATCAATTTCATAGGTTCGGGTTTAGAATCAATGGAATGATTGAGGTGTGGTGTCTATAATAGAGGAATTGGATAGATTAGGATTAGTGGTTTTTGGTTTGGCATTGTGAAAGTAGTGTAGGGAAGTGATGAATCAATTCCTGAGTGGGTTGAATGGTTGAAATCCAGACACCAGTGACGGTAAGGCTCAGTCAATGTTATATCCATATTCTATAGTGAGAATCATAACTAGATCAAAGGATTCATATGTACAGGAAGAAGATTCATGAAGAACCAATGGGTTCTGTAAAAATATAGATCACATGAAGTGTAGCTTAAAGAACACATGCCATGTAGTACCCTTCCAGTATCAGATAGGGTTTTGGGAAAATAAAACACCACACACTGTGTGGTACATACCACACAACATGCGATCCATGCATGGTGACTCAAAATGTACCCTTGGGTTATACGAGTATGAAAACAACTAGGTATATAGGTATGGCCAGAGTACACGAGCACAACCCAGTATCCTAACACAACCAAGTACACGGGCACAACCATAGTACACAGGCACTATCCAAATTACATGAGCACAATCCAAAGTACACAAGAGTACCCTAGGTAGAGAAGACATTCTACGTACTCCTGAAACATATTGTGTACTTTCTCTAGGGTAGTTTGAGTTCCCTGTTCTCTTTAGTATAGAATTTTTTCTCTAGGGTGAATTCCCTTGGTCTATCTCCACGAGGGCACAATGAGTCATCACATCTTGAGAATAAGATGTGACCCCCTCTATGATATTAGTATTGGAAAAATTTTAGGAACCCCTACATGTAGCCTTGGGTGTGATCCGCTTTCATTTATTCTTCTTACCTAGATGGGATTTGAGGAATCATCATGACCAACATACATGGGTGCGCAATCCCCTACTTAGAGGGTTATTCCAGGTAGGGTCCAATATACCCCAGAGGCCTTGGGTGAGATCCCTTATTTATGCATCGAGATATTATGAGTTCCAATGATCAATTATTTATGTAAATTATTGATGATTAAAACTTATTAGATGAGTGCCATCAGTATTGTTAGGATCATGGAGTGAGTTCTCCCAGACATACATTACCATGAAGCCTTGAGAATAATCCTATGTATGGATATATGGTTGTGAACTCTCTAAGAATCAATATCTATATTGAGTATATATTAGTTATTTTTTTATTTTTATGTCTTATATACTAATTGACATATATCTGGGTTGATGAGATGAATGCTCTCTTGATGATTTATATTTGGTGATTTTGGGGTGTCCTATTGGGAATTGTTATACTCACCCTTATATGGACTCTATCGCACATATAATGTCTTATGAAAATAACATACCTTTCTATGGAGTCATATAAGGACCAAGAGTAGGTGGAGAATAGTGAGTTGGATAGACTGTGGTTTATACCAGACATCTCATTTGATAATAGTTTACTTCTTTCTTACCAGGTTGGACTCTTTTATAGTTTTTATGGGCTTATATTTGACCTTTTATACTTTATAGTACCTTTTTCATACTCTGATTATGGGATAAAGATGTATGCATGAATTTTGGTATTAGTTTTATTTTACCTTTCAGAATAGTTTTGTTGGATTGTAAATGTGTTCGTACGTATAGGTACTTTAGGATAAGACCTCCCATGTTTGTGTTATACCTAATTGGTGCTTATCACTAGCCCATAGACTATTGGAGGAGATATTAGGGTGTTAAAATCAACTTACAAATAACCAGGCATGCCCCAATGGTTCAAGTCATGATACAATGGTATCATAGGAGGTAATATTAGGATCAGAGTTTGGATATTTTATAGTTGTGAGGTTTGGTTTGGAAACTATAATGACAATGTTAAAGTGTTTTGATTTTCAGATCTTAGTCCAAGAACTCTAGTGTTGGTGTGGCGACTAATGTATCTATTGACTAGGACTCTAAAAACCTTCTAGTTGAGTTGGTATATATAGGCATCAGATTTAGGGAAAAATTTGGTATATGAATCATATAGGAATGGGTTGTGGTTTTCATGTCCCTATTGAGTCATCTCCCCAGATATACTATTTGTCCGTGATATGTATTGATTATTTAAAGATGCCTATGTGATGATATCTAGCTAGGATTTCGCAATGGTATCATGATGATGATCCACCCAGTGATGAAGCTTTAATGTAGGGACCTGTACAGGAGGTGGTACCTCTAGGTGGTTTTCCAGTTTTTCCACCATCCACTGAGAAACAAGTTGCACCGACAGTACTAGTTAAGGATGTTCATAGGATGAGTTCACTCCATGAGTTTTAGATACAGTGAGCTCTTAGGTTTTAGGGAGATCCATAACCCCAAACATCTAAGGATTTTCTTGAGGTAGTTATGTGAGTTTTCTCCTTATGAGGACACCTCTAGATCAAATGGTGATTCTAGCAACAAGTCTTCTTCATAGATCCAATGGGTGATGGTGGAGTCTGGTGACTCAAAAACATGATGAAAAAACCCTATCTTAGATAGAGTTTGATCATCTATTTAGGGAGGATTTTTATCCATCCATTCTTTGAGAAGCGTTCATCTAGGATTTTCTACAGCTTTAGTAGGAAAGCATGACCATGATAGAGTATTTGTTGAGGTTCACCAACCTATCATTATACTCTATGGATATGATTCATGATATATTCTTCCAAGAATAAAAATTCAAGTGGGGAATAAGATAATATATCAAGGACGGTGTGATTTTTGTGCACAAGGGATTCTCAAAAGTTGATTCTCACCAGAGCAGAGAGAATTTTCTCAAGAATTTTCTTAAGAACGTGATTACTAACCCTCCTCCTCACTCTCAAAACTTGAGAACAACAGAATACTCCTTCAAGCTTGAAGGGATTCTAGTTTTGATCAATGGATAATGATAGAGGATGACCAGGACCGCCACACTAGCATTTTAAGTTCCATCCATGACGTTTTGAGGTTCATGAACCATGTATGGATACTTATATAGGAATTATACTATGAATCCTTCAACACAATAATGGTATGATAATAAGGTTAACTAGAATCATCAATAAAGAAAAAAACCAATACAAGTTATTTATTTTTTATAAACTAATTATAAATTATATGTGAAAAGGTCATATTTTGAATCTTTTAGGGATTCTATTCATCCATTTCTGAGGATTTATCCAAAGAGAGTGATGAAAACATTGTTGGGAATAGGCCCGATCACTCCTACTATGCCTTGAAATCTCAAACTAGTTAAGGTGAGGCCTCAACATTTCCTTATTATTTATGTTTGGTTTTATTATCCTAACAATACTCAACCTTATTGGGGTTCCACTTGGGTTATTGATGATACTTGAAAATGTCTCTTTATGTCTATCCCTAATATGTTAGGGGTAAAAAATTAACACTGAGAGTATTATTGCACAAATAAGTAAAATTACCCTATATAATATCACTAAAATATATTAATAACTAATATAAAATCATAAGAATAATATACATGACCATGAAAATAATATTTAAACAAAAATGGTTGTAACAATGTATCATTTTTTGGAAATTCAAAGGAAAAATAAATTTCATAACTCTCTAAATAAGATATAAAACAATATATGGTGCTATGGGTACTAAATCTAAATAACCTTGAGAAACCATTAAAAAAATGTAAAAATTCTTCAATAAACCTAATGATCACCATACAATTATCCACACCATTACCTTCCAACTACATGATCCTAGTGTTATACAAAAACACAATATGAAAGTGCATATGTGTGAATAAAAGGGTAGATATTTATATCCCATGTAATTACATTAATAAATGAGATAAATGAAGGGTTTTGAACGAGTCTAATAACGATTATTAGATATAGAAGAAGTGATTTAAACCTTTTTTTAAGATCTCCCATGCACGATATATAAAACCTGCATGAAAATAGAAATTAAGAAATACTATAAATGGTGTACCTTACACTGAATATCCACTTATTTAACTCCATAACCTTTAAACAACTATGAATGTTCTTGATAACAATCATGGATTGTTAGCCGAATAACATGCCACCTCTGAAGGTATCCATGGTCTAATCTGAATCGCATGTCGTATATGCATGACTCTTTATCCTCCAAGATGTGCTAACATCTCATGATGCAAAGGATGTAGGAGAAAGAGAGATCATGTTTTCAGGAATTATGGACAAGCATTGCATGATCATTCATACATATCACTACCATCAAATGAAAATAATATATAAATCCATAAGAATGATTCTCAGGCTATTGAATTTACTCATACATTTATAATGCATTATTTAATTATTATTCTACCAACTCAAGCATCATATGAATGTATATATAAAAATTACACATGTTTTATCTTATGAAATAGTTTCTTTAAATGTCAGATTATGTGGGAGGAAAAATAAATGATAACAGTTTATCATTTTACTACAAGTTTCATGGAGAGATATACCATGCATGAAAATCACAATTTGAATGCTATAGTAAATTTCCTATATATATATATATTGTATATATATACAAGGATTTAGGGAATATCTCCTTCAATATCCCACTTGCACTAGATCCTACAAGACTTTGTTCTATTTCACCTTATATTATATGGTGTATAATAACTTGTGAAATAATATCCAAAACTTTTTTGGGTATATTCTAAAACACTTTTGGAAAGCTATCAATAACTTCACCTTATATCACATCATATGTAATACCTTGTGAAAACCTATCCAAAATACTTTTGTATTAACTCTAAAATATTTTTTATAACATCTCTATAAGCCAAACTCTATAATGACTCACATCCAAATGGGAATTTGGTTTTTCAATAGAATTTTGAATTTTTTTAGTGAGCAGGTATAATTTTGATTAGAGATTCAAAATATAATTATGAGAGTTATAATTCCTTAAAGTGATTTTTATACATAAAAAAGGATCAGAAGGTAGCTCAGGTGCTTGGGTGGGCCTCAAGATCTTTAGGTGCTTGGGCATCTGAGTGCCATTTTTCTTCATTTCATCAATGGCGTGTCCTAGTGTAATTTTTCAAGGGTTTTCATTTTTAAATTAAGTTGAATTTACAATTAATTTAGCATCATTTGTTAGAGATTCAGTAAACATAGGGACATGGATGTGATATGAGACCTTGGGGTGTTTTTGGATCTGGTTTCGGTGTGGTGATAGTTTTTAGTGAGTTATTTGAAATTATGATGAGTTGGAATTGAATTAATTTATTAATTATAAATGTTATAATTAATTAATCAATGATGTTTGTCTTGATTTAGGGGCTCAGGTCATTGATATGAGCTTTATTGATCATGGATGAGGTTGGACGAGCTTGGAAGGGCCTTAATAGCTATTGTCACCCCTTGTAAATAAATGGGAAAGCTTTGTTTGAGGTAGGTGGTTTTGAGTAGACACCCTATGATTTATACCTTGCTTATATATAGTGTAGTATGTGGTCTTTCTACCTTAGGGAGATCTAAAACTAAAATAAATGCATTGTTAAATAATTTAGATCAATTTCTAAATTGTTAATTTATTAAATGAAATGTCTATGGATGGATTATAAAAGGTGTCCAGGGCCAATATGGTCCCTTGGACACCATTTGGTTACCATGAACACCGATGAACGAAGTATTAAATGACTAATTTATGATACCTAGTGATATTTATACCCCTTGAGAGGTGGTAATGGGCTCAGTATGACATAATTCCCCCTTAGTAGGAGCCTGTGGCCATCTCCCTATGGAGGTGTCTCATGAATTGAGATGGATAACCCCAGTAGGCCACATGTAGACCCTGATATGTTCCTTGACTAGGTGGATAAACCATAAGGTATGGATTGTGGGTGGGTTAGTAGAGAAACATAGTGAGGCATTGATGGTTGGGATGGGTTGTGTTCCATCTCAAGGACCATTGCTGATGCGATGAACCCCATGTAGTTGATGAGGTCATGCTACCCTGTTGATGATTCCATGGGAAATGAAATATTTAGAATGTCAGGTGTTGATCTCAGATTTTTATGGGACTGGGGACCCTCATGAGGAGTTCCTTTGATGTACTATGACCCTAGGGACCCAAGTGGGTGCTGTAATGACCTGAGATTTTAGACCTTATAAAAAATAACACAATATTTGATAACTTGTATTTCACAAAACACCTAACATAAATGATACACAACACATTAAAATAACATTAGTAATTAACCTAATATGGTAATAAATTAAAAATCATTACCTTTAGAAGATAAATAGTTAATACAAGTTAATGTTGAAAAAGGGTATTTTCACTAAAATTAGTATTTTTATATTGTTCATTTATCCATTAATAGCTAAATTTTAAAATTTGAGAATTTTAATTAGATAAAATAAACCTCATTTTGGAACCCAATATATCTAAACTTACTTATTATGAATTTTTGAGCATTTTCTAAAAAGGTTAATTTTTATTTGAAAAATGTGGGCTTTACAAAAATTATAATTTCCATGATTTTCACCATGTAAGCATAAAATAGAAGATTTAAAAACCATTAAATTAATAAAATATGAAATTAAGGAATAAAATTATTCATATTGAAATATTCTTTTTATATAAAAAACCTATGCCAAATAGGTTTAGTACTAAAGAAAAATGTTACTTTAATATAAAAATTGTTTTTGGTCTTCTCTTTAAATTAAGTATTTTCAAGGTGAGGTTCAGTTTTGGCTTACCTTGGAAGCCTCATAAATTTTATTCATTTTATAATAAATTAATTTATGTATTTAAAATAAAAAACCACGATAATTTTATCATATATATAAATTTAAAAGCTTAATAACTTTAATTTTTTTTAAAAAATGTTTTACGTGTTTAAGTGTTTTTAATTTTAAATTAATTTTTCATACCTATAAAATATTTGAAAAAATGGTTTTAAAAATTGAAATTAAAATATTCAAATTAGGTAATAGGTTTAATTTTATTTTATTTCTATAAAATAAATTACTAAGGTTAAAAATTAATTATCATGGTAAAAGTAAAGGGGGTAAATTGAGTTTGACCTTGTGTAAAAGTACTAAAACATTTAGAAAATGTGCATTGAATTGAATGTTTTAGATTTAGATCAACCAATACACATGTAACCTAAATTTTTTTCCATATTTGATCCATTGAACCTTAAATAGTGTCATGAAATTATTAAAAAATGTAAATGTGTTTCCAAAATTTCCCTTACTTTCACTTATAAAAACATACCACTTCCACCATTCAACAATACACTCCACCTTCAAATTACTTCTTAAAAATCTATCATATTACTCTACCTAGAACTGTATCCAATAAAAATAATCCTCCATTTTCACCAATTTATCCTAATCCATTCAATTATAAGGAGCAATCCAAGGAAATATCAAGTCTTCAATGTAAGTATTGTTCCCTTATTATATTTTTATTCTTAATATTACTATTCAAAATACCAAATATCTTATCATTATAATGATATAATGAATTTAGTATCATTATTATACTGATATATTTTCATATTAATTTTATAACCTATAATTATTCATTTCTATCCACTGATAAAAATAAATGAACATCTATCATGCGCGCATGCGGACTACTGCCTCCATGAAGAATCACTTTTTCATTTTTTTTTCTAGTTTTTAATTATTTATCCAAACATCATAGAATCTGGTTCACCATAATAAACATATAAAAATAATATCATTATGAACCTATTATAATGATATTATGTCAAAATAAACGCCTCATTAACCATACTCACAAATCGAGTTAAATCATGTTCAAGTTTGAGTTAGTTTAACCACTTACATGAACGATGCTATAAAACTCTATCATGGATGACTATGAGAACATAAATACTGAGGTTATTATAATATAATAATAAAATCATGGTTTATATATGGTTCTATAAATATTATAGTAAGTATTTAATATATTATTAAAATATCATTTTCATTCTCTAAAATTATTGAAATAATCAAACACTGATTCCATTTTCATGCAGCATAACTAAAACACTTATAGAATGATATTAGGTATTTTTAAATCAATTTAATTTATATATTATAGTGTATTAAATGATATAAATTATAATTAAAGAGTGGGTGGTGATATTATTGTAATAGTGGGTGCCCTAGGGTTCCCCCTACCGTCGCCTTCAACTCCACTATCTCAGGTCGACTGCGGTTCTCACATCAGCGTTCCTGCTCAGCATGATCGTGGTGTGAAGACTCTTCTAGTGGCATCATCGTCCGAGATCATCTATCTTGGAAAACCCCATTTTTTGATGTCCTCTTCACTCCCCAACCTTTGAGTTGGTTGGGGATTCACATGGCGGCGCGATGTTGGTCTAGTGTTCAAGTTTCAAATGCTGCAGTTTGGGGGTCATTGCTACGTTTGGTGTTGGATATGGGTGTTTTGGGGGGATCTGGTCTCTGTACTCAATTTTGAAGGTTGTGATGGGATATACGGTTGGCTTGTAGTGAGATCTTCTTTCATCGTTCTGTCATTTGGGAGGTCGTCTTTTCAACGTTGGTTTGTTGATTTTTGATCTTTTGACCACATTAATTGGTTTTGGATGTGAGGTGGTTTGGATTTTGGATGTGGATTGTGATGTCATCATCGTTGGGTGTCCCTTCCATGGTTCTCATAGGTTTCCCTATGAAGGGTGGATCGCGGGTTTGGTGAGGCGAGGATCTCTCTGGTGATGGCTCTGACACTCTGGTTTTTTTCTATTGTTCTATGGATATCAATGATGGAGGATATTTCATGAAGGTTTTATGCTATTTTGGTGTTGACTATTTTTGGGTTTCACGTTTGGGAATGAGAAGGTGGAGGAGAAGCATATCTAGCTTGGTGAAGGAGAACTAGTCCTATGAAGGTTTTCAATTTGATGTTGATGAATTTCTAATTTAGTAGAATGAAGTTTTTGGAGGTGTTTGCTTTGTGGCCTGTGGTTTTCATTTAAGGGAATTTGCAACCAGTTCATCCACAAGGAGGTTCTCCAGAGGAGGTTCAGAGTAGTGAGTTTCACCTGGTCATTTCTTTTCAGATTCAGGCGTTTGAGAGGGTATATTTTTTCCATCGGTACCGAGCTCGTGCATCCGTTCATGGGAAAACTTGCTGAGCATTAATGAGAAGGTGGAATTTGTCTTAATGGTTTTGATGCCAGGTAGGGGACTTAATTTGTAGTATTTAACGTGTTGTTTTTGGCCTTGAACTGATTGTGGTGGATTGGTGTTGTTTAAATCATTGATGTCATGTTGGGTTCCCCCTCAGCCCTTAAAATGGGGTTTATGATAATAAAAAAAATTAATTTTTAGTCAGTTAAAAGGTTATAGTAGATTCCAAGATATAATGAGAACCTCAAGATACTATTACATTAATATTAAATATATGTCCTATGGTCTAGATACTTCATACTAACTGGACACAATTGATGTTTGACTATCATGTGTTTGGGGCTCATAAGTATTGAGACTTATTCTCATGAAGTTCACACTTGGTGATCTTTGGTAGGTGAGATCATAGGGATAGACCCTCAAATAGAAAAATCACATGTTTCAGGTGTCATTTGTTGTTTCTATCTATAAACATGTGTATTAGTCTCCTAACTTGAGATCATTATTAGTGCGTGGCATTTGATCGCATAATTTGATGCAAGAAAAAACCATGATAATAAAATCATGGTGAGGTATCTTGTGTTGGGTGCATCATTAGTGATATAAAATTGGTTGAATGATCAAGATAGAATTTGTCTCTTCTAATCTGAGAAAGTAATATCTCAGGCCTAGTTGACTAGAATGGTAGTACCTTCACAAATCATTGGACAAGGTTATCGAAGGTAAGTTCATCCAATTATATCAAAAAATAATAAATAAATAAAGGATGATTACTCAAGTTTGCATCCTTCTTTATGAGATATCAAAATATAGATATTATATTTCACAGTAAAGGTTCGTAGGTTGGTTGCTGTTGTTATGACTATTAGTTATCTCTTTAGGGTATGTGATGGGTTACTAGAATCTGATCTTGTTATGTGATTGGTATTCAATGCTAATGAGATAAGGGCCTAGTGGGTTACACAAAACTATGTATTTTAGAATCTTCCCTATTCTAGTGAATAGGTATATAGGGCATGGTGGGCCCCACCATGGGGTTTAAGAGTTTTTTAGGTTTTATCAATCATCGATACATAAATAATTTCATTGTTATTTGAGTATAGAATAATCGGGTTGAATTTATTTATAAAAAGTATTTGAAAGTGTTTAAGTAAATACAAATAATAATATTATACAAATGAATATTATTTTAATATTCAAGGTTCATTTAATATTAGCAGGAATTAAAAGTCAAGTTAATGACTTAGGTTTATCATGTAAAATATTTAATATATATTACAAGTACATGAGAAAATATAAATAGTATTTAAGTCATAGTTTAATACTTCATAATTATTTATTTATCACTTATTTAGTAGACGTTAAATATATGGGGGTCGGGGAACCCTTTCTAGGTATTTTAGAATCCACTATATACAGTAGGAGAAAATCTCATTTAATGTACTATTCATGCATTCAGAATTGATATCTTCTCTCTCCTCTCACATCCTAGAGAGATAAATCCTCTCTCCGAGCGAATGATCAAAGACCACCTTTGCAGATCGAAAGCATGAGATCATGGTGACCATCACGATGTATAAGAGTTTGTCAGATCTTCATGCTAGCACCCAAAATTTGATGAACGATATGTGCGCAAATTCTTGAAGAATGTTTGGATGATATAGAGGGGTTTAAATTCAAATCCTCCAAGAAATGGTTACCAATAACAAGCTACAGTTGAACACACTTCATTTCAAATAATGTATTTTTTTCAATTTTAATTTCTATGCTCGATTTACTTCACATGAGATCATCAGACTGTATTGGGGTTTAGATCATTAGAGATAAAAATTCGTTGCTCTAGTGATAAATTTTTTTAAATTCCCAACCAAATAGCTTCCAATTCATGCCCTAGTACCTTCAATTTTCATTTGAGAAGTGCATGAATTTTCTAAACCAATAAAATTAAATTACCTTTAAATTTAAGTAGAGGTATTTAAATTGGTCCCAAAAAAACAAACCATGCTTCGATATGAATTCTAATGACCAATTTATGGTTATCTAATTTTTTTTAATATGGGTCATTTATGGTTTTTGAGTAGTAAAATTGTCAGAAAATGTATGTATATATGATTTTTTTTATTTTGGTAGTGACGATTTACAAAACAATTCGGTGAATACCAGTTTCTGAATAGAATAGAATTTTCTCATTAGACCCAGATTCCACTGAATTATTGAAATTATAATAATTATATTATTATTATAATATAATTATTATTTTTTGTAAAAGTCTATTTTATAGGTTTTTTGATTTTAATAAAAAAATAAAAGTTGTTTAGCCATGTGGAAAATTCATGTTGGGTGGATGGTTTTGTTTCTTAGTAAGCCTATTATCAGGTTGTTTTTATAAAAGTTAAAAAAGGGAAGCTTATTTGAGAAGCTTGTAGATACCTCTCTCATCGGACCACCCTACCGACATAGCCAACCACGTCCCACTAGCGCTCCCCCTGGCTTAGTGCGAGCCCTTTCAGTGGTCTCCCTCCTCTAGCCAAACCTAGGCCGCATGACCTCCTCCTCCCCAGGTTATCAGCATGCCTTGTCCTACCAATACACTACCCAACATCCCAACCTCACCCCTTTCAACGCCGAGCCCAACTGTGGGATCTTCCTAATCGAGCTTGCCACTCCACCGTATGGTCTGGGCTTCACCGAGTCGACCATCACCGCCCTTGGGAGCCCCGGACATCATCTATTGCTGTGGAACCAAGATATCCTCTACCAAATCCCACTCACTACGCTTATCACCAAGATGTTGTCTGCTAAAGGATTTTATTAGACCACCCTAGAGTACGCGCTACCTCTAATCCAATCCATCGAGTGCCGATCGACCCTCCCCGAGCTATTGCCGCATGTCCACCCACGGACGCTGCCACTTTTGGATGCTTCCAATGCCTTGACCTCCCCTCCCGAGTGGCGCCACTACTCTAGTACACTGTGTTACACTTTCTGGACCACTCCTAAACCACCGCCCAAGCCAACCTGGTCACGTATGACCCCCCTGAGGCACCCTTACCTTATCTATTCAATGTAGCACCTAGATCACACCCCAAACAGCTTCTTCCCACTTGGTATGGGCCTGCATAGGCTTGGGTGGATCTATTCAACCTAGAATGAGTCAAGGATGGTCTTTCTATCCCTATACAGCCCTGCATGGGGTCTACCTGACCTGAAATGAGCCTGCGTGGGGTTGGTCCAACCTGAACGGGGTTTCAGGGCCTGAATAATTTTTAAAAAATATAATAAAAATTAATTTAATTAATTTTGGATTATAAAAATAATAATTTTAATACTCGGAATAATTAATTTAATTTTGGGTATTAAATTAAATTATTTAATTTAATTGTTGGAATTAAAATTAAATTAATACTAGGACCGAATAAAATTAAATCATTTGAATTTATTTAATTAATTTAATTTATTTAAAGCCCTCATACCTTAAATTTATTACATTTAATTTTATCACACTGACTGCTCTTCAGCAATTAGTAGAACTTGTGTATGGATGGTTTATTTATTTAATTAATTATTTAACTACATGCGATGAATGTAATTAAATAAGTCGGTCGGTGCATCATCATTTTTTCCTTGTTTAATATTTATAAGGGTCTGTGTACCTAGATAAAAGTGTTTTATCTGTAATTTCTACTCCCAAGACCCCCTAGATTATGTGTGAGTATTTTTGTACCATGATGAGGATTGTGTAAGACACAAACAATGTTAAGTTGAGGTAAAATTCATATGAGAAATGGATACACTGGATGGGGATGAGATGTATCACGAGTCAAGCTACGACTCAAGTATGATACCCCTAGGTCATGGTTGATCCATTAAGTTTAAATAGATCAACCTATATTATATGCTCAAGACCAGTTGGGTATTTTTATTTCCTTTATGCATTTGTTTATTATTTTATGAATTTTCATGACAACGGGAGACACATAAAATAATAAGCAATAAAATTCATAAAGACATGATGAATGTTTTTCTATTAATGTTCAGTTGTGAGTGTAACAACATAGAAAGAAATAGATTAATAGAAATGGATTACATTAGTTGAGAAAAATATTAAAAACCCTCACATAAATATTAAATCTCAAACACTTTCTATTGTTTGAATTTGAACACAACCAGGTGTTAGGGGTGCCCGATCTGCTATAATTGAGGGTACCTCCTACTACTGGGGAGTTCTTATAAGAATAATGAATCAACTTAATTGAAGTTGGTAGAAAAAGAGTATCTATAACTAGTTTTTTTCAATTTTAAAGGTAATCATTGAGTAAATAATTTTTTATGATTTTAGAAGTTGGGACTTTACTAAAAGGATCAAGGATCCATGAGTTAATGTGGTTGGATAAACAAACGCCTACCTCGAACTCTCTTAGTAGGGACATAACCATAGCTTGTAGACTATGAAGAGAGGTTCTAGGATAATTTCTTCTAGAATACTCAAGCGACATAATATTATTATTATAATATAGAGGGTTCCTAGAATTCAATAAAATAGTGGGATACATTTAATGATTTAATCAATTAATAACTAATTTCTAAATCAATAATCAAGATAAAAGTAACAATCTGATAGATTTTGTTTTTATAGAAAATGGTAATTAATGACCTAAGAGACATTGCATTAATATTGGATAAAGAAAATATCCAAACTAGCTTGAGTTTCCAAATGAGGTGCTGGTGTCCCCAATACCTATTAAGACACCTCAGGAAGTGTGGGTGTTAAATATGATTACAAGAGACTCATGTATAACACATATGATGGTTATTTCATAATGCTATCATCACCGTCCAATGTGAGTTGTGGATACAACATTAGTACATAGATGATTTTAAATGTTGTCTCATATCTGAGAAGATTTTAAGGAGAAAGTGAGGCAAGATATGAATAAATTGATTATTAAACTAGATATGTGTAAATTGAAAGATATATCATGATATTTCAATGGATCCCTTTCTCATATCATTTTTATCCATTTACTCCAGATTCATTTAAGATTAAAAACCAAATAGTTTTTATAAAACACTTCTATACCTTTTAAGCAAGGTTCATCGAGTAATAAGAACATTAAAGAAATATTGATCTTTAGTTATTATGGTTAAAAAGTTGAAAAGACAAGGTGAAAAGGCAAATGGAAGGAGTGACACAAAAGATACCTTCACAAAATCCTTCAAACAAAAGTGGTATTAAATATGAGGTTATTTTCTTCTCATGTCATGAAATAAATCTTTGAAATTTGAGATGCAATAAACTGAATTAAAGAAGCAAGCAATCGCTTCTTCTTCAGGATTATTAATCAATTATAAGTATTATTTCTATCATAATTCTTGGGTATTAAATATAATATGACTATATAATTTGTGTATCAAAATATAGTAACCAAGTAAGTATAGAAACATTACTATAAGTAAGGTGTATTATCCAAGTGGCTAAGAAAGGGTGGTTCCTAAGTTAGTAGTGAGAAGCACACAACTTATAATTTCCAAGTTATTGATTATAGTAGAACTTTTGTTAAGCACAATCAAAAAATTAATATCACATGTCAAATGGAAATAAGAGGACATTATTCCAGTTTAGTAATGTTTTTTTGTGGTGTCTCATACTCAACTAATAGTTTAGTGATACTTGATCATCGAAAATACCTGATGAATATAAAATGTAAGACTTATATACCCATTTGTGGAAAGATAATTATTTATCAAGTAAAACTAGAATTGGACATTAATAATATAACCAGTATGGTATTTAGACTCATTGTATCTAAACACATGATGTATTATTGACATATATACTTATTTAGTTTGGGAAAATAAACCTTTATAAATAAAGGTATTCCATAGATCTTTCAGAATTAGTTTAGCTATAGAATGTGAACTATTCTAATGGTAAGCTAGTGGTAAATATACTTCATAAGTTTCCTTTAAGTGTTTATTAAGTAATGTGAAAGTGAATTATGGTATATTCATGGTCAAAAGATATGAGTTTATTTGGTCTATTATGGTGAATAATATCTTGACCAAGCATTCTTCAATCAATATAATGCAGTGTGGAGTAATTCTTAAATGGAAATTACCTTATCCACATCAAAACTATGATGTCCTTAAGGAGGATTGATGATGATTCTTACATATAAACATTGATCAATAAAATATATCATTGAAAATATATAAATTCCCATTTCCTTATATAGATCAGATACATGATGTTAGTAAAAGAAGTATCCATGTTGAGACAAATAATTATTGCAAAAAATTCCATTATTTTTGAGGCATGAATTGAAAATAAAAACATTATCCCATAAAAAAATTCAAAATATTATGACTAATGGATATCATATGAGTTATAGTATGATGGAAATCCATTATTTTATAAGAAAATTTGTTTATATGCAAATAGTTTTCTAGGATATAAAAAAACTTGCATCAAGTAAAACACAAAGTGAATCTATAGTAATTATCCTACAGTTTTATAAGGATATTACTTAAATCCCTAATATAGAAAACAAATAGTCAAGTTATAGACTATAATTATATAAAAGGGTGCACATATATACTTGAGATAGTGGGAGCATGATTAACTTGGATTTAGTCAATGCCAAAATGAATAAATAGTTGACATAGGAATGAGTTCCATAAGAGGTGTGGAGGATAAATATTTCAGAGACACATAATATATAGGAAGGTTAAAATCATGGATGGTTTTATATTCATCATGGATAGTGATACATTATTAATTGAGAATAATAAATCCTACAAGTAAGAAATATATGGAAATTATCTAAGACTCACAAGATTAATTAAAATTCAATAATGGATTCCATATATCAAAGTACAGGGGGCTTATTATTTTGAATATTGTGGTGAGTATTCAAGAGATTCTATACATGGATGGTACAAGTGTGCTACTAATAAAGCTTGATTGGTAATACCAAGTCATTATTCCCAAATCAATTAGAATTTTAATTATTATAGATACTTTCTATGATCATTTTATTGAGCATTGGATTCCAAGAACACCAATCATGGAAGGTGTCTATACGACACAACCAAAAAGGGATGGTGATACCATTGAATGCCAATAAGGTGTAAAAGTTACTAAAATCTAGTTTAGGATTAAAGTAAGTAGAAAGATCATAGAATATTTATTTATAATAAATATTTTCCATGTGTATACAAGAGGTTAGTGGGAGAGATATGGTTTTCTAAGTGAAATATGATTGGTAACATATGGAAAAAAACTATTTATCTTATAGTTAGTTAAGACCATAATAAAAAATATTATAGAGATTGACTTAAAGTGGAAACCTAAGTCCTAGGGAACAAGATCTACCAAGGTTGATCTAATAGTTGCTTATACATAGTCAATATTATATATACTGACATGGTATTGAAAAATAAAAGTTAGAATAATTTGAGAGATAATTTTTACTAGTGTCACATGGCATATCTCTCTCTAAGAAGACATGTATAGGCATAGGAGGAGATTAAAGTGGTGATTAAAGTTCCATACAATCCTGTAATGGATCAATCATATATTCCATGATATTTACAAGATATGATATTGAAAACATATAATTTATAGTAGGTGTTGGTCAGAGTGAGTATCTTAAGAGGGGTTGAATTGAGTACCCAATAAAAGATTCTTTAAAAAAAAGGTTAAAATAAAATCCCCCAATTAATTTAATACAGACTAGTTAACCAAAATAACTAATCAATATAAGACTAGAACTTTTAAAACAATTCTCAAATATTGATTAGGTCTCAATTAAAACAAGATATAATATCACGTTAACCTTTTAAATCAATTTAATCAATCAAAAAATTATATAAACACTAATTAAGGTTGACTATCAAAGTAGTGGTTTTTTTTTCAGTTTAAAAAAAATCTAGTTTTAAATTTTATAAATGAAACAAACAAATCACAACATGTAAATGAATAAAAGAGGTTCAGTATCAAGCTAAGACTTAGTCCTCTACACTTGGAAATCACTTGATGCCAAGTAGTTTATATAAATTAAACTTTGATCCACAACCTGGATTAAGTATAAAATAGTACAACAACTATCCAGGCCACACATGGAATTCTTACATAGTAATTGTGGGAGTGAAAAAGATAACAGGACACAAAAGTACCAATTCTATAATAATCATGGGAAACAAGAGTAAATATTATTTAAGAAGATATCTAAGTATATTCCAGTTTAAAGTAGGATATAATGTGTATGTAGAAATACAAAGTATACACACACTACTTATAATGTAAAGATATATAAACAAATAGATCAAGTAAAATATGTATAAAGATCATGTTGCTTTGTATAATATGACCTGTATCTTGTGACTCATTGAGTGTAGTTTTAAATGAGGCTTGAGTCGAGTTTCTAAAATTTGAAGTAGAACAAAGTTTCATAAAATATTTTGTTTTAACTATCGAAGTAGACTGGATTTTCAATATGTTTCAATTCTTATACAGTTGATTACTGGTAAGGATGATTTGTGTAAGGAACATCAATATTCTCTTGATCTTGCAAGGTTTAGATCCTTCTCTCTGTGTGTATCTCGGTTCTCAGTTCATTAAGTGATTATTTATCTTCTATGCATGAGAAAGTCTTGTACCTATTTTATCAGAAGCATGCAACAACAAATAAAACCATTTGGATATCTTGAATCCTCATGCTCAGGGTTGACACATTCTTTAATGCATCTCTACAAATAGATTTATGAAAAATCATTAAAATAATCAATCACATTAATTTTGATAATGTAGATGTTATAAATATTTAATCCAAAATAAACATTAACATTGGTGGTGAGTATTTTGAATAGTGACAAGTCTATGGTAGTGTCTTGATCTGGTAGTGATAGAGACTGACAGTGTCTTAGGCTGGTGGTGACTTAGGTTGGCAGTGACTCATCAATTTACCAAATTTCCATTATGGCGGAAGGTCGCCTCAACAGTGACTCAGGTATGATGACAGGTGGGTTCAACACCTTTTCAAATTTATGGTCTAATGGTGAGTTATCCTCTAGCGGCGAGTCATTCCATAATTTACCAAATTTTATTTCTGGAGGAGACTTAACCTTAATAGTGATTCATACTTAGCCAAAATTCTCCAATATAATGTAAAATTATATCATAAAACATAAAGCTCATTAATGACATAAAAAATATGATTTGGTGATCATTAAAACAAGGGTACCAACAATCTCCCCCTTTTTGATGATAAAAAATCGGGGCATGTTATATAAAAGTCATCAAAGGTAAATCAAGACATTATATACATATGGTATCATAGGTAAATAAAAAACCCATGGTATTAAAAATAATTAGTCATGAAATAGTATCAAAGGAAAAAGAAGACATCAAAGTATATCAGTATGGATCATAAGAACAATATAATATCGAAGGAATACTAAAATAAAAATAAATTTCATATAATATTCTCCCCCTTTTGGGATTATCAAAAAGTATAAATAAAAAAGGAAATATAGAAAAATAGAATATGTATAAACAAAATAATAATATGTAGAGAATTTTTATTAGAAAATTCATTGAAATTAAACACAAAAAGTTTCAACATAAAGTTACAAAAAAACATCCCATCAAAGGAAAAAAATATAATGATCAATGATTCTCAGGATGAGATGAGGGATCAGGATATAATTTCCCCTTACCTTTATCTGAAGTAGAAGGTGTAACAAGATCTGAGGGAGCTCAAGGGATGGCTGTAGGAACAACAGTCATAATAGGAGTCTCTCTAATGATGATTGGTCTAAGGTGCTGAAAAACCTCTCTGGGAGAAAGAGAAAAAGGATGAAAATGAGCTAGTAAGGGTGAAAGAGGATATCTAGTTACACCAGGCCTGAAGTACTCTGGACCAGTAACTGAAGGTGTCAAATGGGATGTCACTAGTATGGCCTCATGAGCCACAACAATATTCCCATAAACATGTAGAAATGGTTTCATCAAATTAAAAAAGTACATAATTATACTCCCACCACTCTCCATAACACTGAATAATTATTTCTTCTCTTCCATAAACAACTTTAACAAATGAGTCATGACCTTTAACTAATTGACTTTCTCTTTAAAATCTTGTATCACTAGAGGCATTCTCAAATTCTCTACTAGATACTTGAAATGAGCATTCAACTCATGATTAGTATAAATCCTTGAAAGATAATACTTGATAGATTTGGTTATGGTTTATCTATCATATTTAATTTCTTTCACATACTATTTAACCAACATAAGTACATGACCACTATTAAATATGATTTTTATTAAAGTCACATAAGATTAGGAAGCAACATCACTTAAAGAACTACTAGAAGCAACAAAATCACAAATATCTTCTCTGAAAATAGATTTGATCATCTCAACATCAACATAAGGAGAAACAGAAGTAGAAGGTGTCAAGGGAATATTCTCTATCCACTCAAGTAAGGCATCCATAGAAGTATCAAAGATAGTTTCATCCCTTCCATGATAGATTTTACAGATTATAGATCACTTTTAATCCTTTTATTCTCAATCACCACTTCCTAAATTTGGTGCTTCATTTTTGGCTGAATATGTTATATCACTAGCTCAAACAAATACCCTTTATCCTTTTCACTTAACTTAGTGACCAGAGGCATTTTATTTATTAACAATAGACTTAATTCAGAAAGCATCCTTTCTCTAAAGGATTCCAAGCCACCTCTAGTGACACCATCCACTGGTACTGGTTTTACAATAGGTGTAGCTAATCTCTTAGAAGTAAATATTTCTAACATACCAGCAAAAAAAATCTAATTAACTTAATATCCATAAGGATCCATTTCTTATCGAAGATTGTGTCCACCATTCTTTGGTTGACCCCTATGAAACTTGAACCATTCCTCAGACATTGGCTCCATCTATCATTCATAATATTTAACATGAATCTCAACAACTATAGGTTTTTAAACTATATACACAACCACTTATGGCACAAAAAAAGGGTCCTCAACAGATCTTTGTACATCTCTTTATTTATCAACAATAGAATGGTCAACTCCCAACTTCTCAACAACTAACTGATCAACAACAACAACAACCTTCATCTTCACATCCACTAACTTTTCAAAAATAGTCTTCTCATCAACCATCTAAACATCCTCTATAGGCATAGAAAGATCACCAACAACAGACTCCACAAGATGAATCTTAAGACTTGGAGATTCCTCCCCCTAAACGGATGCATCTTTATATTCTCGAGTATACATGTCCACTTTTATAACAAATCCGAGTCTTTCTTCTGATCTAGAAACATAACCTCCAGAAGAAGGGATAAGAGCCTGAGGTATTTCCACATCCTCAAATCTAATTCTACCACTGGATTCATCAGGGTTAGATCCTCCATTACCATAACTTCCATTACTTTCTCCATCAACCTCATTATCAACATTAGCATCCCCATTACCATTTCCACCATCATCCTCATCATATTCATTCTCTTCATCTTCACCATTTCAATTTTCCTCAGAGGATTTAGATGTAATTTTGAACTTATACTCACCAGATATTTGTGTTTCCTCTTCATCAATGCCTTATTTTAGGATTTTATCTCTTTTAGGGAGAGATTTAGGTGGAATAGGTTCTCCATAGGTAATGATAGGGTATTCTTGTGACAAATTAGGGTAAATTACTTCATCCACTAGAAATTACTCCTCTTCATTTCTACAAAAAACAACCTCTTCCTTCTCATCAAAATACTCAACTACTTCATCTGGTTCCAAACCAGGATCAATAAGGTCTTTTTGTCTTGAAGGATGGTCAAAAGGATTGAAATCAACATATATTTTTTCATCATCAACCAACCATTTATTTTTCCATGGATTCCAACTTATTCTCATCCTTATGCATATTATCCTCGTGATGAAAAAACCACCAAAGTATACTACTAATTTTTTATCTTTACCAGCCAAACCTTTAGCTTCCAACATTGCTGAAATAAACTTAGGTTATATTAAAGAATTTGATCTAGAGGTAGGCTTACTCATCTATAACATATGAAACATTAAATATCTACACAAATTGATCTTCACTATTATTTTAATAAGGCACAAAAAATAGACATATTGATATATCAAGGTAGAAAATCACCTTTTCTTGGAAAAAGAATGTGCTGGATAAACTTGAAAAGTATCATGCACTCACTATCAAGATCTGATGAAACTGTTCTTCAATATATCCCATATATAGTCATCTCAACAAGGGAATATTAATAAACAAAATCATCACTATCATCTGGAATCATTCCTTGTTAGTCCTTTTCTAATTTATCATGTGGTAATCCAAGACATTCAGCCCACTGTCTCAATGAAAAAACAACATTTTGTCCATTTATTATAGTTCTCACCCAATATTCATCATCCTCAAAGATATACTCAAAAAACTAGTAAAACTCATACACCAACCTAGGATAGAAAGGTATCTGGTTAGTAGAGAACCAATCCACTCATACTTAGTTTTGTATAACTTGAAAAACTAAAGACTTACTCAAAAGAATCCAGTCTGCTTGAACTTCTTTCTCAGAACCCTCTTTGAAATCTTGGGATTTATAGATTCTAAAGTAGTAGTTGAACAAATTGAATCCCCTTTTTTCTTATTTGTAGGATGTGACTCATCCATAGAAAACTCATAGGATAACTTAATTATAGCCATGGAGAATGGATCGATAGGTTTGGGCAAAGAAGAAGGAAAGAAAATAGTTAGGCGAGAAAGGGTCGCAATGGGTCTCGAGAGAAAATGAGTGAGGAAGGAGTGCACTGAAATTAGATAAAAGTCTCATTTTATATCATTTGGGATTTATGTATTAAAAAAAATAAAATTTTAAATAACATTTTAAAATCAAAACACGAAATAAAATTTGAATTGAATTAAAAAATTAAATAAACCATATAGAAAATAAAACTAGCAGTTTAAAGATTAATAGTGTAAAAAATTGAAAAAGGCATTAAAGTATTTATAATAGCGAGTAAAAACATAATTATGAAAAGTTTTTAATAATGAGAAATCACGATGGTGAGAAATATTCAATGGTGAGAATTTTTACAATGGTGAGAAAACTATAATGGATAATCTCATAAAATTAAACTTAATCGAAATTAATCACACCTAACTCATGTTTGATGTAATTCATTCTCTTAGAATTCAATGACTTAGTAATGATATTGGAAAGTTTATGTTTTATACCAATGTATTCAAGAGTGATATCTCCCTTTTGAAAATGATCTCTTAAAAAGTGATATCTTACATCAATATGATTTGTTTTGGAGTGTGATACTGGATTTTTGGAAATGTTAATAGAACTTATATTGTCACAGTTTATAGGGAAATTTCATAATTGATATCCATAGTCTAGTAATATGTGTTTTATTTATAAAATTTGTGCACAATATCTACCTGTAAATATGTATTCAACTTTAGGAGTAAAAGTTCAAAAAATTTTGTTTCTCACTACACCAAGAAACTTGTGACTTTCCTAAAAGGTGACATGTTCCAGAGGTGATTTTTCTATCTAACTTAAATCCACAAAAATAAACATCTAAATAACTAACTAAGTAAAATTCTTGTCCCCTTAGATAGAACAGTTCTAAATTAGTAGTATATTTGAGGTATTTAAAAATTATTTTTATAGTTAGTAAGTGTGACTCTTTTGAATTTTCTTTAAAACAGGAACATAAACACACACTAAACATAATATCCAATGAGTTAGCATTTAGGAATAGAATACTTCCAACAATACCTTTGTAATTGGTTGGATCCAATGGTTTCCCAACTTCATCACGATCCAACTTATAGGTAATACTCATAGGAGTATCACAAATCTTATTTCTATCCAAATTAAAATGTTTTAAAATATATTTAGTATATTTAATTTGGTTTAAAATAATCCATTATTTATTTTGAAAAATTTTAAAACCAAGAAATAATTTTAGTTCACCCATAAAACTCATTTTAAATGAATTTTTCATCATGTTTGAAAAATCAGTACATAGATAATTTTTAAAGATCCAAAAATAATATCATCTACATAAATTTTAACAACTAAAACATCTTTTGAAATTTGTTTTATAAAAAGTTTAGGATCAGTTATACCCTTTGAAAAACCTTTTGAAGTAAGAAAGGAGTTGATCCTATCATAAAAATCTCTAGGAGCTTGTTTCAAACCATATAAAGATTTTATTTAATTTAAAAACATGATTTGAAAAATGGGGATCTTGAAAAACAGGGGGTTGTTCAAAAAAAAAACATCCGAAATTATATACCCATTTAAGAATGTAATCTTTACATCCATTTGATAAAGTTTGAAACCCAGATGAGTTTCATAGGCAATCAATATTCTAATGGATTCAAGCCTGGCTACAAGTGAAAAGGTATCTTCATAGTCTATTCTTTCTTTTTTACTACACCCTTATGCAATAATTGTAGCCTTATTTCTTACTACTGTGTATGATTCATCAACCTTGTTTCTAAACACCCATTTAGTTTCTATAATAAATATTCCCTTGGATCTGTACACAAGTTACCATTCTTTATTTCTTTCAATTTTATTTTGTTCTTCTTGTATTTCCATGACCTAGAATCCATCATTAATTGCATCATTGATGTTCTTAGGTTATAACTATGACAAAAATGATTGATGTTCAAAATTATTTCTTAGAGAATCTCTAGTACGTGTACCTCTATCTTGGTATAAAACTACAACATCTAAAGTATGGTACTTAAGGGTCCTAACAGCTCTAAAAAAAATGGGGCTAGTCACCTTAGGGTTTTCTACAGGTTCAGATTCAAGTTCTAGAAGTTCATCAGAACTCGATGATCTTTTTCTTACTTTCCAGTAGAATCAGAAGGTTTTGAATTTAATTTTAGAGAAGACAAATCATCCTCAAGGTTATCCAAAGGGGTCTTAGGATCATGTGGATCTATTTCATTGGATTTAATATGAACATATTCTTCCATAATCTTGGTCACTTTTTTAAAAACTCTATAATATTTATTGGAGGTTTAATAACCCAAGAAAATTTCTTCATCACTTTTAGAGGAAAATTTGTCTATATTATCCTTAGTGTTAAGAATAAATACTTTAGAACCAAAAACTCTAAAGTAATTAACCTTAGTATTTATACTATTCTAAAGCTCATAAGGGGTATTATTTAAGATAGGTCTAATTAAAACTCTATTAATTAGCCTCTCCCCAAAATTAGATAGGTAATTCATATTAATTTAGCATAGTCTAGGATATCACTTAAAGTGTCTTATTCCTTCTCACTATTTTACTGAGGGTTTTAGGAGTAGAGAAGTTATGACTATAGCCATTTTTTGAGTAAAAAGATTCAAAATATTGATTCTCAAACTCATGTCCATGGTCACTTATTAAGGTATTAATTATTATTCCATTTAAGTTTTCTATAGATCTAGTATGCTTGGTGAAGTAAGAATATTATTTACTCTTGTGAGTTAAAAATAATACCCATATATACCTAGAAAAGTCATCTACTAGTATATAAACACAATGATTCCCATTTATACCAGAAACTATAGATGGTCCAAATAAATCCATATAAAATAAATCAATAGGTTTAGAAGTTCAACCTTATTTATTTTATTTAAAATAAATCTTATGTCATTTCCCTTTTTGATAGGGGTTATAGAATTTTTCATTTGGGAACTCAAGTTTTGGTAGATCCTTGACTAAAACTTTCCTAATAAACTTCCTAAGTGAGTGAATATTACAGTGGCCTAGTCTTCTATGCAAAAACCAAGATTCTTTATGCAAGGTACTCAAAAATGAAACATTTTGAGAAATCAATGAATTAAGATCAATAACATAAATATTATCATTACTTAAAGTAGTAAAAATATAATCATCTTTAGAATAAAAAACATTACATGAATTGTTTTCAAACTTAACATGAAAACCATCATCACATATTTGTGAGATTCTAAGAAAATTATTTTTTAAGCCGTTAACTAACAATACATTGGAAATTAAAATTGAATTGGTGTTAACAATTTAGACAAGACTGATTATTTTCCCTTTAGCATTGTCACCAAAGGTGACATGACCACCATCAACCCTTATTAGGATATTGAAACTTGAATAGTCTCCTATCATATTTCTTGAACATTCTCCATCTAAGTACCATAGAATTTTATTGGAGGTATTCAAGTAGATTTCCTATAAAACAAAATTTATACAGGGAATGATTTTTGTACCCATATTTTATTAGGCCTAGATGAGTTAGTAATCAAGGATTTAGGAACCCACATTTGTTTAATATGACTCTTATAAATAAACTATATAAGCTTTTTTAAATAAAAACTTTGTTTATTCCATTAGAAAAATAATTTACAGTAGAAATTTAAGAATTAGATTTAGGTATAAATGTGCTCTTAACTATTCTTCTCTATCCAGGTTGGTATCCTATACTTATAACATACTTTGGAGCAATATATTTACCTAAAATCCATGTTATTTTTTCTCTTCCATTGTTAAAATTTTCTAAATCCTTCTTAATTTGTTCATTAGACAATTTAATTTTATCATTCTACTTTAAAAACTGAACATTTTTCTCTTTCTCTATAGCATGGTTAGATTTAGTATTAGTAGATAAAGCATGCTATTTTTTCAAAACTTTATACTTATCCTTAAGTTCATTGAAAGTTACCTCAAGAATTTTGCAGTATTTAAACATTTATTCTTGAGACATATCATCATTAGTTTTTTCATTTTCATAATATTCATAAATAAGAACATATGAAACAATAGGTACCTTAGAGACATTAGTCATGAATCACATGTTGGCTCAGTTATAATTCTTTTTAGGAGTAGATTCTGAGTCACTGGAGTTGTCCTCAAAGGCACTATAATTTTCTTTCATGTATTTCTTGAATTTTCTATCCTCTTACTCATATTTATTTTTGTATTTTAATTTTGGACAATCTTCTTTTACACGTCCTTTTCACTTTCACTCATAGAAGGTTATCTCATTTGTATTATCATCCATTTTACAATCTTTATTCCAGTTGAATTTTATGCCATACCTTCCTTTATAACTAGGATTTTTGAAAAATTTCTTCTTCCTATATAACTTTTTGAATCTTATAGCCATATGGTCTATTTCCTCATCACTGTTAGGTGGTGACTCACTGTCACTAGAACTTTCAGCTTGTATCTTTTAATTTTTTTATTTGGATATAATAGAATTGAATGCTAATGACTTTATTTTGGGTTCATCATCCTCTTCTCTGTTGACATTCATTTCTTATTTATACATCATTAACTTATCAATTAACTCCTTAACCAACACTTTTCTAATATCATAGGACTCTCAGATTGGCACTGATGTCCCTCTCTATCTTTTAGGAAGACATATGAGTAGTATCATAATATAATCATGGTTAGAAACTGGATTTCCTATAGAGCTCATGGTGTTCACTATTTCATTGAACCTAAGACAAATGTTAGAAATTAATTCATTAGGCTTAATCTTAAAATTAACACACTTAATAGTATATATATTCAATATCATTTCTTTAATATTGGATGTTCCTTTATGCAAATCAACTAATGTGTCCCAAATTTCAAAGTCCATTTTACTAGAATAAATTCTATTAAATTCCTCATCTCCTAAGGAAAAATACATGGCATTCATAGCATTGAAATTATTATTATAGAACATTTTTTTAGTGTCATCCCAATATTTTCTAAGAGTATTAGGTAACTCATACTTATCCTCAATAGCAGTCCAAATCTCAAAACCCATACTTTCAATATAAATTTTCATTTTGATCTTCCACTGAGCATAATTATTTCCATTGAAAGGAAGTCTGTTAAGTTTTTGAAAAAATTTGATACCAATGCTTAAACCTAGGATACTAAATTTTTGTTAGAGTGAGTATCTCATGAGGGGGTGAATTGAGTACCCAATAAAAAATTCTATTAAAAATAGGTTAAAATAAAGTCCCCAATTAATTTAATATAGGATAGTTAACCAAAACAACTGATCGGTATAAGTCTCGACCTTTTAAAATAATTCTCAAATATTGATTAGGTCTCTATTAAAAAAATATAATATTACTTTAACCTTTGAAATCAATTTACTAAATCAAAAAATTATATAAACACTAATTATAGTTAACTATAAAATTAGTTTTTTTACAGTTAAAAACAAATTCAGTTTTAAATCTTAGAAACGAAACATAAAAAACACACAATAGAAATTAATACAAGATGTTTAGTCTTAAGCTGAGACTTAGTCCTCTCCACTTCAGAATTTCTTGCTGCCAATAATTTTATATAAAAAAACTTTGATCGATAACCTAAATCATGTATACAACATTACAATAGTTTTCCATGCCACACATGGACCTCTTCCACTGTAATCATGGAAGTAGAAAAGATAACAGTCCACACAGGGACCTCTTCCAAAATAATCATGGGAAAAAAGAGTAAATAGTATTTAAGAAGATATCTAAGTATCTTTCAGTTTAAATCAAGAGACATTGTGCATGTAGAAATATAGAGTATACATACACTGCTCATAAGGTAAATATATATAAACAAACAATTAAAGTAAAATATATAGAAATATCGTGCTTCTATATATGATATTCTCTAAAGCTTGTGATTTCTTGAGTGTAGTTCAAAATGAGGCTCGGGTCAAGTTTATGAAATTTTCAATAAATAAGAGTGTCATAAACTCTTTTATTCTGACTGTCAAAGTATACTGGATGTTTAGTATGCTTCACTTATTCTAAAATTGATTACTGGTAAGGATGATTTGTGTAAGGCATAAAAATATTCTCTTGATCTTTCAAGGTTCAACTCATGCTCTCTATGTGTATCTCGATTCTTAGTTCATTCAATGATTCTATATCTTCTACACACGAGGGAGTCTACTACCTCTTTTATTAGAATCATGAAGCAGTAAAGAGAATCATCTGGATATCCTGTATCCTCATACTCAGGTCTGACACATTCTTTAATGCATCTCTATAAATAGATTTAAGAACAATCATTAAAATAATCAATCACATTAATTTTGATAATGTAGCTGTTAGAAATATTTAATTCAAAATAAACTTTAAACACTTTAGGTGAGTCTTTTGAACGATGAAAAGTCTTTGGTGGTGTCTTGATCTAGTGATGACTGAGTCTGGTGGTGATGGGGACTGGCAATGTCTCAGGATAGCAGTGACTCAGGCTAGCGGTGACTCAAAAATTTACAAAATTTCCATTCTGGTGGAAGGTCGCATCAATAATGACTTAGGTTTGATGGTAGGTGTGTTCAACACTTTGTAAAATTTCTGGTTCAACAACGAGTTTTCCAGATTTTGCGTATGTCTCTATGTCCATGAAGTCTTGGTTTTTCCCCTTTATCATTAAAAAGGGGCTTATCCAAAATCAATAAAAATTCAGTCCTTTGGGCTATTCAGTCAGTCAACAGTGAGTTTTCCTCTGGTAGTGAGTTATTCCATACTTTACCAAATTTACGTTCTGGTAGTGACTCAACCTCAAAGGTGACTCATACTTATTAAAAATGATCCAAGCTACTTTATAATATAAAATTATATCATAAAACATAAAGATCATTAATGAAATAACAAACATGATTTGGTGATCATTAAAACAAGGGTTCCAATAGTAGAAAAATATCAGTTATATCTAGGAGAACTACAAGGGAAGCAGTTACAACTATCTAATAGTACTATAGAAATTACAAAGGATATATATCTGGTATGTGGAGAGGAAAGGATACTAGTTTTGAGGGGAAAATAACTAATCTTCCTTAGATCAATGTGATCTAATACCATAGTCAGAATAAGGTGATGAGTGAGACAAGATCATACAATCCAGTGATAGACATATCTATAAATACCAAGTTCATTGAAACTTCTATAGTATCTAAAGAAGCAACGTAAAATATGAAATGTTTTTATTCAAGTTATTATAATTACACCTAATAAGTAAATATTTATCATTTGGATAATTATATTACTAGTACTAACCAAGACTTCAAGTTTGTACATTGAACAAAAGGATATACTCAGAGTTTATATCTCTTGAAGAGTTTTACTTGAGGAGGTGAGGCTGTACATAGTAGAATAACCATGCAGCAGAGACATGGTAGACCCAAAAACTAAATCCACGACTCAAAAAAAGTGATCTTAATCATGTGAGACCTAAAAAAGATGGTTTTCAAATTGGATCTAGTGAAATTGATAATGTTTTAATAGTGGGTGCCCTAGAACCAACTAAATTATACTTTTCGATTACCATATCATGTATATAGTGAGTTATGCATGATGTACACTTACCATTATAGTGCATAAATTTATGCATCCAATATATAAATGGTAATTCCCATAGATTATTTATTGTATCAAAAGGTTATAGTAGATCCCAGGCTATAGTGAGAACCTAGATATACTCTGACATTAATCTTAAATATATTTCCTATGGTCTAGATACATCATACTAACTGGACATAGTTGATGTATGAATATTAGGTGCCAGGGGCTCATAAGAATTGATACTTATTCTCATGAAGTTTTCACTTGGTGATATCTATTAGGTGAGATCATGATAAAAGACCCACCAATAGGAACACTATATTTTTCAGGTGTCATTAGCTATTCCTATCCATAAACATGTGTATTTTTCTCTTGACTTGATATCAATATCAGTGTGTTATATTTGATCATGTGATTTGATGTAAGGAAAAAACCATGATAATGAAATCATGGTGAGGTAGCTTGCGTTGGATGCGTCATTGGTGGTATGTCATTGGTTGAATGGTCAAGATATAATTTTTCACTTCTGAACTGAGGAAGTAATATCTTAGGCCTGGTTGGTCAGGATGGAAGTACCTTCATAAATCCTTGGATAAGGTAGTCAAAGGTAATTCCATCCAGTTATATCAATAAATAATAAAGAAATGATGATGAAACAACTGTGCATCATTCTTTATGAGATATTGAAATACAAAGAGATTATATTACACAATATGTGTTCATAGGTTGGTTGTCATTGCTATGAATATTCCTTATCTCTTTAGGGGACTTTATGGGTTACTAAACTCTTCTTTTGGATTATGAATGGTATTCATTACTAACGAGATTAGGTCCTAGAGGGTTACAGACAATAGAATACTCGAGAATCTGCCCTATTCTAGTGAATAAGTATATAGGACATGGTGGGCCTCACCATAGGGTCTGAGAGTTGTCCAAGTTTTATTGATCACTAATAAATAAATAAATAAATTATTCTTCTAGTATATAATAAATGGGTTGAATTTATTTATTAAAATTATTTATAAGTGTTTAAGTAAAATACAAGTAATATTATTATACGAATGAATATTATTTTCATATTCAAGGTTTTTTTAATATTAGTGGGAATTATGAGTCGAGTTAATGACTCAAGTTTATCACATAATATATTCAATATATATTACAAGTATGTGAAAAAATATAAATAATATTTATTATGCAGTTTAGTATGTCATAATTATTTATTTAGTGGATGTTAAATATACGGGGGTCAAGGAACCTTTTTGAATATTTGAGAATCCACTATATATGGTAGGAGAGAAGCTCATTCTATATACTATTCATGTATTCAAAATTGATATACTCAATCTCCTCCCATATCTTAGAGAGAGAAATTATCTCTAAGAAAACAATCTAAGATCGCCTTCGCAAATCGAAGACATGAGATCGTGGTGATCATTACGATGTCAAAGAGATCATTGGAGCTTTATGCTAGCAACCAAAATTCGATGAATGATGCGTGCATAGATTTTTGAAGCATGTGTGGATGATCTAGAGTGTTTCAACTTTGGATCCTTTAAGAAAAAATCATTGAAAATGAGCTATAGTCGAACATGATTCATTTTGAATAGGATATTTGTTTTTTTATATCCTTTATTTAATTCATGCGAGATACTTGGAACCTATCGAGGTTCGAATCATCAAAGATGACAAGTTCCGTCACTCCAGTGATATTTTTTTTTAAATTCTCATCCCACAAATTTCTTCTTCGTGCCCTGATACCTTTAGATATAAACATTAAAAAACTTGTATAAATGTCTAAAGATATTAACACCCAATATTTAAAATAGATTAAAAAAATCTAATGCATTAAGAGAATTATTATTAATGAAGAGTATAAATATAGATGTATAAAAATAAGGTACTAAAATAGTTAATTAAGTTTTTTATCTTTATGATATAGGAGTTTAAACCATTTCTATGGAAATAAAGGGTAATGGTAAGGGACTTAGTTACTCAAAATAATTTATTTGAGTTATAAAATTTATTAATGAACTTAATTTTTAAAATAATTTCAATTTTGATTGATGTTATCATTTTATTTCTAGGGAATAAGAGTTTTTAATTCAAACCCACTTTCACGGATTGTTTTCTTTTCACTTGTTTTTTAATAAAATAAATTAGACTTTTTAAAAATAGAATCATAACTATGAATTTTAAATCAATGATTTCAAAATGTTTTCAAGATAGATATTTAGTGATTTAGTTTTCATTTTAATATCTATAATCAAAAAAATATATCTCCAATGAAGTTACATTTCACGTTTTATCCTCCATTCTTCTATTAATAAGTGATTATTTTTGGGTGATCAAGTTTTTGATTTCAATCAGTTTATTTTGTGTTATTATTTAATGTTATTAAACCCATTTTTATTTTCATGGGTTCTTTATGAAAAGTGAATGATTTCCATTTAAACTTTTTATGAAACCCATTTTATTTCAATGGATTCTTTATGAAAAGTGAATGAATTACATTTGGATGTTTAAAAAACATGTTTTTTATATAGTTTAATTAAGATATGTTTATGATTGATTTTTAGAGGCACACATATGTATGGATGATGATGGGTGGGGTACTATATTTCTACCCAATGTATTAGTTTAAGTTTATATCTCATGATATAATTAAGTTTGTAAATGATAAATTTTCCCACACAGGCATGGGCATGATGGGTTTGCTCTCATTTTTAGGTGTGCACATAATGAGTGTCTTCACATAAGCATGGCAATAATGAGTTTAATCACAAAAATTTTCCTATGATTATGGATATTCCAAAATTTCAAGTTTTTCATCTAGTTATCTTAATTTTTCAAGATGAATTTTATATCCATGAAATGTAATGTTTTCTTGATTATGCCTTATTTTTAAAGTATTTTTCACTTTTATGTCATGCTCACATGTTATATGGATATTGAGATATTTTTTATGCCTGGTCATATCTTTTATGTTTCCTTAATAACCTTTTTAAGATATTATGTTACTCTAATATGTTTTATTATTATCATATATGTTATTTTGATCATTTATTATGATATTTATGTCTCCCTTATGTTTTCCTTAATGTTATGATATGTTTTCCCCTTATCTAGTGTTTGATATCACCCCTTTTTTATGTTTCCAATCCCAAAATTATGAATATTTGTATAACTTATGAGATATATAGAAGATTTTTATTAAGTCTGGATTATGGATAAATGTTTACAAGGGTGTAAATTATATGTTTATACATATAGTCTCTAAATATTATAAACCTTTAGGTCCTTGGGTTATGTAACTACTTGTGAGATGTATTATTTAAATCATGATATTAATGAATTATTTAAGTCATGTTTATCTTGGGTCACTTTATTTGGATTCAAATTAAGGTTTATTTATTTTTAGAGATTATTTTAGTTAACTTTGGTGTTAGGATTAGATAACCTTAGTGAAAACCCTAGAGATGAGTCTAAGTATAGGATGATATCATGAAATATTTTTAAAGTCTTTATTAGATGGTTTTACATATAAATAAATCAATTTATAGATACTATAAGTGGATATAGGCTCTGTAAAAAATATACCTAGGGGTAATAAACCTGAAAAGGGAATATTGGGTATTGAATCAATAATCTTCTAGTGCACAATAAAGAGGCCTAACTGCACACCTGGTTTTACACTCCTGTGGGATATGTTTTTTTGATCATATGCTATTTATAAACCAATATGAAGGATTTTTTTGTAGTTACTTTGATGGATTAGGTTTAGAAGTATAAGATAACCCAACATAAAGTAAACTAGGTAGAACCAAGAGAGTTATAGGATTAACTAAGTATGAAATAGTTGAAATGAAAGTATTATAGGTCAAAATGAAGGTGTAATTGGAGAATACATATTAGGATTTATATTTAATATTCATATAATCTAATTCTTTTGTATATTATCATAATATTTTTGGTTTTAGTATTTGGTTGAAACAAGATCAAGGAAATGAAGCTATAAAAGGTATGTTTTTGAGAACTCCTAAGAATCATATTTGGTATAAATAGTTTCCTAGTATTACCAAGGATAATGAGGTGGATATATCATTAGAATATATATTTTAGTTTCTCATGGACCCCTTATCTTATTACTCTAGTAAATGATAATTAAAACTGCAAGGACACAATTTATTTAGGGGAGAGAATGTAACGACCTATGATTTTAGACCTTATAAAAAAATAACACAATGTTTGACAAGTCATACGTCACACAACACCCAATGTAAATGAGATAAAACATATTAGAATAAAATTATTAATTAACCTAAAATTAAAATAAATTAAAAATCATTACCTTTAAAATATAAATAGTGAATATAAGTTAATGTTAAAAAAATAGTATTTTCAATATTTTTTTTATATTTTTTATTTGTCCATAAAAATATAAATTTGACAATTTTATAATTTTAATTAGATAAAATAGACCTCATTTTTTAACTCATAATATAAAAATTTACTTATTATAAATTTTTGATCATTTTCTAAAAAGTTTATTTTTAGTAAAAATGCGGGATTTATGAAAATTATAATTTCTATGATTTTATCACTATTTAAGAATAACCTAGAATATTTAAAAACCATAAAAGGAATAAAATATGAAATTAAGGAATAAAATTATTCATGTTTAAATATTATTTTTACATAAAAAACCTATGGAAAACATTTTTAGAACTAAATAAAAATGTTACTTTAATTTAAAAACTATTTTTGGTATTCTCTTTAAATAAATTATTTTCAAGGTTAGGTTTTGTTTTGGATTGAATTAGAAGCCTCATAAATTTTATTAAATTCATAATAAATCAATTTATGGATTTAAAATTAGTAAACATGATAATTTTATGATATATATAAATTTTAAATCTTTATAATGTTATTTTTCAAAAAAACCGTTTTACGGGTTTAAGTGTTTTTATTTTAAAAGTAAATTTTCATACCTTTAGAAATTTTATTTGATAAAATGATTTTGAAAATTTAAATAGTAATATTCAAAATAGGAAATAAGTTCAATTTTAATTTTTTTCTTTATAATTAATTACTAATGTTAAAAATTAATTATCACAGTAAAAGTAAAAGGGGTAAATTGAGTTTAACATAGAGTAAGATTCCTAAAACATATAAAAACATGCACTGAATTGAATGGATAAGATTTTTGTGGACCAATAAATGTGTAACATTCAATTTTTTACATTTTTAATCCACTTAACCTTGAATAGTGTCATGGAATTTCTGAAAAATTTAAAGGTGTTTCCAAAAGTGCCTTTACTTTCACTTATAAAAACATACCACTTACACCCTTCAAAGATACACTTAACCATAGAAATAATCCTTGAAACTATACCATTTTAATGTCAATATAACCCTATACCACTAAAATAATCCCCTAGTCACACTATTTTATCTTGATCCCTTCAATTCCAAGGAGCAATCCAAGGAAAGATCAAGTCTCCAACGTATATATTATCTACTTCTTAAGTTTTTATTATTAATATTACTCTTCCAAAAATCTTATCACCATAATAATATGATGAATTTAGTATAATTATAATACTTATATGTTGTTATATTAATGGTAAAATCCTTATTTATTCATTTTTACCCACTTATAAAAACAAAGGAATGTCAATCGTGCGTGTGTGTGGACTACCACCTCCAGGAAGAATCATTTTTTTTATTTTTTATAGTTTTTAATTATTTATCCAAAAAATATTAAAATATGGACCACCATTATAAAAATAAAAATAATATAATTATTATTCTATTATAATAATATTATGTGAAAAATAAACACCACCTTAACCATACTCACCAATCAAGTTAAAGCGTGTTCAAGTTTGAGTCAGTTTAACCACCTACATGAATGATGCTATCAAAATATATCATGTATGACTATGAGAATATAAATACTAATATTATTTTAATATAATAAGAAAATAATTATTTCTATATAGTTCTGTAAATATTATATTAAGTATTTAACTTATTATTAAAGTATCATTTTTCTTCGATAAAATCACTGAAATAAGCCAACACGAATTCCATTTTCACACATCGTAACTAAAACACTTATTTAATGATATAAGATATTTTTAAATCAATGTAACTTATATATTATAGTATATTAAATGATATAAATTTTCATTAGAGAGTGTGAAATGATATGAATAGTATAAATCATGTACAAATGGTTAATGATATTAACACCTGATGTTGAAAATAGATTACAAAAATCTAATACATTAAGATAATTGTTATTAATGAAGAGTATAAATAGGAATGTATAATAATAAGGTTATAAAATAGTTAATTAATATTTTTTTTATTTATGATATATGAGGTTAAAGCATTTCTGTGGAAATAAAGGGTAAAGATAAGGGACTTGGTAACTCAAAATCCTTTTTTTGAGTTATAGATTTTTTATTAAACTTAATTTTCTAAGAATTTACATTTAGATTGATGATATATTTTTATTTATTAGAAAAAATAGTTTTTAATTCAAACCCACTTTCATAAATTGTTTCATTTTCACTTTTTTTATTAAAATAAAGGAGACTTTTTGAGTAAAGACTCATAACTATGACTTTTACATTGATGATTTCAAAATGTTCTCAAGAAAGTTCTTTAGTTTTTTAGTTTTCATTTTACTCTCTACATATAAAAATATATATCTCCAAGGAATATATATTTTAGGTTTTACCCTATATTATTATATTAATAAGTTATTATTTTTGGGTGATCAAGTTTTCAATGTCAATTGATTTATTTCATGTTGTTATTTAATATTATGAAATCCATTTTTATTTCCATGGGTTATTTATGAAAAGTTAATGATTTACATTTGTATGTTTTATAAAATTAATTTTATTTCAAAGTTTATTTAGGAAAAGTAAATAACTTCCATTTGGATGTTTAATAATCCTATTATTTTTTCCATGGGTTCATTAATATATGTTTATGATTGATTTTAAGTGGCACACATATGTATAAATGATGATGGTTGGGGTTATATAACGACCTATAATGTATTGGTTTAAGTTTATATCTCATGAGATTTTTAGGTGTTGACATGATGAGTTTGTTTACACTGGCGTGGGAATGATGATTTTGCTTAAAAATTTCAGGCATGTACATAATGAGTTTGTTCACATAAGCATGTTCATAATGAGTTTACTCACACATGTTTTCTTATGATTATGGTTGTTCCACATTTTCAAGTTGTTCATCAAGTTATGTTAAAATTTCAAGAGGCATGTCATATCTATGAAATGCCATGTTTTCAAAATTATACCTTATTTTAAAATTATTTCTCACTTTTATGTCATTCTCACGTGTTATATGACCATTGAGATGTGTTTTGAGAAATTTCATATTTTTTATGTTTCCTTAAAGATCTGTTTAAGATCTTATGTTACTATAACTTGTTTTATGATTATTATATAAGTTCTTTTGATCATTTTATATTCTCATCATGTTTTCCTTTATATTATGATATGTTTTACTTTACTAAGAATATAAGATCACCCATTTATTATGTTTATAATCCGCAAGTTATGAAGATTTGTATATCTTAAGAGATATCTAGAACAATTTTATTAAGGATGGATTATGGAGAAATGTTTACAAGGGTGTAAATTAGGTGTTTATGTATCTTGCCTCTAAATACACTAAACCTTTAGGTATTTGGGTTGTGCAATTACTTATGAGATTTATTATTTAAATCATGATATTAATGCATTGATTAATTCATGTTTAGAATGGGTCAATTTAGGTTCCCTGTTGACGAACCAACCCTGAGTGGGTATGTGTGGGTTTGGGTAGTGATATTCATGGGTGTCACCCTAGAACTTGAAATGATGTTGAATCCCAATGGGTCTAATATGTTGATAATGAGTTTGGGAGTCCATCCATACCTTGTTCTTTATTTTTATTTTGTATGGAGAATGACCATGGGGTGATTCCCTATTATTATATGTATAGTTGGGTTTACCTAATTTGGAGTCAGATTCATATATAGGAGCTACTATGGATTTGATCCCGATGTTTGGATCTGCTAAAAAGTTGGAGATCAGTGTCAAAGATATCATGGATTTGTAGATCGGTGTTGGATTTCCATGGATTTGGATCTTGGTGTTGTAGCTACCATGAATTTGGACCTTATATGTTTAGACTATTATGGGATGGGTCCCTAGAGACATTAGAATATGGTTGGGGCTACCACAGATGTGGAGAACACATGTTATTGAGAGAAAAAATCAACAAAACATGCTCAGAGACACCTTGACACTGGACAAAGTAGGTATGGTAGATCAAGGTCATGAACCTAAGAATTGATAGTGATTTATTTATTTTCTATAGTTATCTATTTATTTCATCTGATCATGTCATGTGTATATATCACAACATTACTGGTTAATATGAGAGAACTTTTGTGGTTCCCTACTAAGTTTTATACTCACACCCTGCTTGGGAGGCCATAGTAATTGGGTACCCGAGTGTCTTTCACATGGTCATTATAGAAATAGGTAGGTTTGAGGATTTTGATCTTATTTATCATGGTCGATCAGGGTAGTTTGGAGGATATCAGAAGATCAGGATGCGGTATGTCTCTAAGAAGTAGTAGAGTCATGTTTTTATTTTCCTTTTATTCCATTCTGAATATATAACTGACCTAGTGGGTGATCAATTATATGTATTTAATGTCTATTCAGGCCTTTAATACATTTTATTTATTATTATTATTGTTTATATTTATTTCTTTTGATTTCATTTTATTGTGGTGGATGATATTTAGTTATTTTTATTTCATTGAGCACAATGATATAGGGGGTATATCCTCCCCATGACACCTCCTTAGACCCCCACTACTAGTTTTCAGCCTCTGGAATTTGGGGAGGCATGCCTGAGGTCACGGTGAACCAGTCTGATTACTGTTCATGGTGTGAGCTAGGTTAGGATGTTACAAAGTGGTATCATATGATTTCTTTATTTTTGTCTTATTATTTTTGGATTTGGTAGAATGGATATATATAAATGTGTTGGATATTATAATAAAACCCATAATAGTACATTTTGAACACCTTTCCCATGTAATTCTAGGTTATGAGGTATAGGGTTCCTATTATTGGCTTGTTTTTTATGGTTATTTTTGATTTTCAACTTGCATGACACAAATGAGATTTGATATTTATGATATGTGAGTTGTTGGTTTTTGGATCCTGGATTGTCGATAAGAGGCCAATTATAGGATTATGATTCTTGGATATTATGGCAAGTAGGGTATCATGCATTATGTCATGCATAAATGAATTACATGATATAGGCCTGTTGGTGTGACTTTTTCCACTGACAGATAAGGTTCAACTATTTAGAGTGTCAAAAACCATTCATAAGACATTATCCTATATAAGTATTTGGTAGCATTCTACTTAGTCAATCCAATTTTTATATTTATTTCCTTCTGATGGTAGGTTATGTGGAATCTAAAGAAGACTCTCTTTGATGATGGTGACATAGTCCCTTGGTGTATGGGACATGCAGTGACCCTAGTGGGTCAATCAGACATTAGATTCCTAATGAAGAACCCCTTGTGGGCTGCTATTATTCGGTCTTAGTTATTTAAAATGATAGTAACAACATATATGGTAATTTACCATATATCTTGGAATGACAATCTACTTAATCAAACTATATGGATATAGTTTCACAACACAATTCATCTAGGACGATTCCATGCATGTATGTCAGTCGACTATTAAGATTGTGATTCTTGAGGGAGCAATCCCATAAGAGGATGTCTGATGAGAGTTGGTTCCCTTGTGGGTGGGTGGTTTTGGAATGTGATTCCTTATATATGTTGAGGCCTTAGAGATGGGTGTTTTGGAATTTTGATGCTATGGGTTGAGATAAGAGCGTGTATGATATTCCATGAGATGTGACCTTAGTAAGAGACGTGACCTATGGGCTAGGTGGTCAAACCTAGTGAACCTAAAGTGAGACTTGAATGGATTGGATAGGTGGTAGTACCTAGATAGACCTTGGGACATGACTCTGTGTTTAGTGAGTCAGAGAGTTGTGTTTGATGCGAGAGCAACCCATGAGAGGGGTTGGGCGGGTTTATGGGTACCTGTGAGGCAAGAAACACATGTGAGGTGCTTCAGGTTGTTTGATAGACACACAATAGTAGAATTGAATTTATAACTTGTTCATTGTGATGACTTAGATTTATTTGGAAAGGAACCTTGAGTACTAGTGCTTTAGATGCACTTCTGAGCACAGTGAGAGTGCGGGTAGATTCTCATGACCTGGAACAACGCCAAATAAAAACTAAGCACATGGTTGGCCTCATTATTGGTGAGATGTTAGGAACTTGGATGGGGGCATATGGGATTCTATTGGATTGATGAGTTGAAATTATTTAGAGAATGGTCAACCCAGTTAATGATGTATGACTCATGAGGGCATGAGTAGGGTAATAGATCAAGTGTAGTGACATAGTCAATCCAAGAGTTGGTTAAGGCAAGTATTTCTTGGGATGAAATGAGCATGGATTGGGATAAGCGACATGCATGTGATGGAATTCTATCCCAAATAGAATTACACTCAAGGAGTAGTTTAAGGTAATCCATGTGGTGGGGAGTGCACCACTAGTCGAATGTGGGTGTGACCCTTGTTATAGTTAGTAATTCAATGGGTATCGAGGATGACATTCCCATGGGTCAGGAATAGGTGGTGAGTTATGTTTCGGTTTGGTTCTTGGGTATGAGTGGGCTTGGAACTACCCAGTTATCACATTTGGGGTTGGATAGAGAATGAAATGTGATGGTCAAGGTTTGAACTAGTGATGTGATGATAAGGACACTCTGATTGTAGAGAGTGAGTTTTCAGTCATGGGCATGTGACCCTCATGTGAAAAGGGTCATGAGAGTATGGGATTAGTCAAGGGATGACCATTTTGGAATTTTTATGCTAGTGAATAAATGAAACCAAGTACTTAAATATTCCTTGTTGAATGCCAGGTACAAACTTGATACAGTTGCTGTTGAAGTATGAACATGGGCATTGGGATCAGGATGGAGGGCATTGGGATCAGGATGGATTATGATGATACAAATGTGCTTGATCAGGATTGCATTGGTTCTCATGATAATAATGATGTGGGTTTAATCGAACAATGATCCATTTGAGGAGATCACATCAAGTGTTAGGTATGGAAACCTGTATGGGTACTTGGAGGATCACGAGATGCCTCTAGGCTTAAGGGAATCATGATTGAGTAAATTGGTGATGCATTAGTGGTAGTAATTGAGTTTTTTCAGGAAAGATCAACTGAATAAGGTATGACTAGTTGTTTTATGGGTACTTGGATGTGGAAATCCTAAAACCACATCAATTGAATCTTTTGGAAATGATAGATATGTTTTAGGTTTTGGCTGGGGATTTTCCAAAAAAATATGGTGTGATTATATTATGCATGAACAATGTGTGCACATACACTTTGTCTTGGAGTTTAGGTATGAGACTGTGTTCCAAGTTCGAACGATGTTCTCCTGTGTTATCAAGCATGGATAACTATAAAACATGCTGATAGAATCATTTGTGTAACACCCTGAGATTTTATGAGAAATATTATTTTAATTACTTTGATGTCTTGTGTTGTACGCTACACCAAGATTAGCTTGCGCTATACGTAACACCGTATTAGCTTACAGTATACACAAACACTATTCTAGGCTTGTGTTGCACGCTAGAGCAATCTTCCTTGATAGTGTGTGTTATACGCAATACCGAGTTTCACTAAACAAGATATTATTATAATATTATTATGAACTAGCCATTATGAATAGTAATACCCAATTTTTGAAATTTTATAAATTTTATCTTTCAAAATGGATTTCATTTTTGGATTCGGAATATCGAAATTAGCCTAGGGTGATTTTTTGGTATTTTTCTGAAAACTTTCAATTTTTGATGAATAGTGAAAACACTGAGTTACTATTTAAAAACCGACTTTTTATTTAAATAATTATTTATTTTATTTAAATTTATTTTAGGTAAAAATAGATACATAATACCTATATAAGTTCAATGTAATTCATTGGATTCAGTTTATAATAATTTTAGAGATATAAAAATTATATTGAAATTTTTACTATCTTTTACCCACCTCCTAGGAGCATTTGCAAATTTGCATAAAACTTAATTTTACCGCTTCTGTGAATGGAATTTCAAAAATACAAGAGACATGGTTGATATCAGTAAGTAAAATGTGGTTCAATGAGATGAAAATAATTTTTGGTGAATAGTAACTTTTTACTTTTATTTACCACGGTTAAAAGTAAATAGGGTAATTAAGGGTAAAAATGATATTTTTATTACCCTAAAACATGTCCTAATTCTATTGGATAAGTTTAATTCGACCAAAAAACAAAATTATAAATAAAATATTACCCTTTAGGTCCACTTGGAATAGATTAGGTCATTTATTATTATTTTATTTAAAGAAGAGTTAAAATAGTTAAAATCAAAGTTTAATAACTAAAACATTTTTAATATAGGGTTATAAATAAGATAAATTAGACTATAAATATTAATTATAAAGATAAAAAGATTTTCTACATAATGGTAATTTATTTAAAATTTTTAGACATTAAATAATTTAATTTATTTATGACACAATGATGATGCAGTAATTACCTTATTAATGAAATATTAACATAATTGATATTATAAATACCCAAATAAATGTAATTTGAGTCTTTTTATGAATTACACTAATTTTATATGTTAATATGACATGTTAGTATTGATTTAATTACCTTTTTTTGAACTAATAATGCTGTTATGATTTTCACAAAAATCAATTACCAAATAGTGTCAAAATTGACATAAAATAGTTTTTAAAACAAATATTATATTATTAATTGATATTCTATTCCTAAAAACCTAAGGTTCCGCCAAATGACTTAGATAAGGTTATATATATTAATAATGAATCATTTGGGGTTCGTTTGTCTTGTTATAGTAAGTTTATTAACCATATAGTGTAAGAAAACAAAAAGACATGGTAAAAGTTAAATTATTTAACTTAGAGTTAAATCTAAATTATAAGGTTAAAATAGTAATCTAAACTTGTCTAAAACCTATTTTTTGAGAGTATTTCGACCCATACCCACTTTGGATTCTAAATAAATCAATTTGGAGCTATTATAAACTGAATATGACTTTATTATAAAATAATATTTTAAGTTTTTTCTAAGGTGCCCCTCTCATCCCTTATAAAAGGGCACTTCCTCCCTCTTCTATTTACACAATTTTGAGCCTTCAAGCTTGGAAAAACCCTGCCCATTTAACTTCTAAACTTCCCTAGAAACATTATAGAGGTTCTTTTATCCTCAAAAGACAAACTCTAGTTCCTTAAGAGGGATCTTAAAAGGGGTGCGTCGAAGAAGAGGTAATCTCTTCTACCGATTCTTTCAAGTTTCTTTCTTATTCAACTTATTTTTCTTTAGTTGTTTCATTATAAAGTAATAACATCAGTATTAATAATATAATGATATGTTATTATAAATATTAAACAAACCCATTTCACCTTCTATCCATCCTACGGAAAATGAAATCACCACGCGTGCATACGTACGGAATACCGTCTCCACGCCGTGGTGTAATCTATTTTTCCACCACCACCTTACTTGGATGGGTATAATGGTGTAAATAAAAAAAATATATGTTTATTATAACATCATAATAATTCTAATATATTATATCATCCACTCCAATTTCATTCAATAATTATGGGAACGATATCATCACTCATGCGTACGTACGGATTACTGTCTCCATGACGCGATGAGATTCATTCTCCATGTTAACCATTCAAGAATTATTATAAAGTATATATAATGAATAATAATGAAATATATGACATAATGAAGCTACTGGATTTATTTATATATATATATATATATGTCATATACTTACTTCCATTCAAGTCAATAAGGAAAGGAAAACAACGTTCATGTGTACGTACAACCTACCATCTCCATGAATGGTGTATTTCATTCCATTCATCTATCTATTATATATATGTATATACTGGATATATATGATATATAAATCATTATTTAAATTCTGGAATTAAGTAAATCATGATATAAGTAATAATAATATCAAGAACAACAAGTCCAAACACGTACGATAAATAAAATGATTTTACCCAAAACGCTACTTTAACATGGAATTTACAAAAGAACAGGTAATATAAAGTCATAAGTAAACCATATATGATATCATAACAATAAATATGATTTTTTAATAAGTAAATGACATTATTTAAATCATTATACAGGAGGTTCAGATACGTACGAATCATATCAGACCTAAGGTAAGGGATAACTATTCCAATCTCATTCTTATCCGAGATTGTTTATTCGTAAGTATTTACTGGGGTTATTATTATCATCCATGCCCATGTTTTATAAAAATGTTTTCATGTATGTTTAAAGTCTTTTTTACCCATTTTTAAATTTTACCACATGTTATGAAAGGAATCTTACTTTTGTTTACCACACGAGGAACTTTTTGACTTTTCTGACAAAAGTACGATGAGAATGTTATTTTTAACTTATACGGCATGAACAAATTTTTACAGTTTCATAATGCCTCATTTTCATGAAGATTACTCTAAAAGATTTCATTATTATTTTCAACAAAACCCTTTTCTTTTAAAATTTGGCATTTTGTGAAAAGAAAATGATTTTGAAGAAGAAAGGATATTTTCCTCAAGAATTCATTTCAAGTGTTTTATCAAAACTATTTTCCATATAAAATGACATTATTTAATATGTTTATGTTTCAAGTATAATGTCTCCATTATTTACATGGTTTTATTTTTCTTATAATGAAATGATATCCATTTTTTTTTATGGATTATGTTATGATGACATGATGTTTAAGAATCCCATTCTATTACATGGGTTATGCTATGATGTATGATTTATGATTTTGTGGCACACGAAAGAATGATTTCATTATGAGATGGGTGGGACCTATATATCCCTCCAATGCATTGGGTAAAGATTTATATCTCATGAGATAGACATGGATGGAACGGTAAGTTAATCCGGTTCAGTGATACAGGACTGGAACGAGGAGTGAACTCGATTCAGAAAGGGACTTTGTCTACTAAGATAGTATTGGAAGCAATGACTTGGATACTATGGAAATCATATCATGTACTTAATGGTTTTAAACAATTACATGTTTTATTCCCATTCTATTTTATCATGATTGATGTTCCTTTATGATCTATTCCTTATATACTGCTAAGATTTATTTCATGTTCATGTTTTTACATTCAAATGTTTATAGGTTGTTTTATATTCTCCATGTTTACCCTTACTGAGCATTTGATCTCACCCTTTTTATGTTTTCTTTTCCCCAGGATATAAAGAAATGTTTTAGGTAAGAAAACAAAATGAGAAGATATTTATGGGAGATGTTGAAGATCTTTCACAATGATTAGAAGATTATATTCCGAGTTTCCAAAGACACTAAACTATTACGGTCCTTCGATGTTTATTTTTGTTATGTATTAAGTATTCCGAAAAAGTAATGTAATTACCATGTACGTCAAGCTTTGGGTCTCTACAATTTGAGTGCAAGTAATGAGTTTTGATTGTTAATTCTAAGGGTGGAAGCACTAGGGCTTGAAATTGACCTTTAGTAGTTGAGTCCTACGGTGGGGATAAATATAGGATGAATGAATAATTAGATAAGGACACCTGAGGTGTTTTATGGTAGAAGGGTGACATGGGTGATGTATCAGTACTTTAGTAGTGATCAAAAGTAATGAATTAGGTTTTTCACTTGAGTGCCATGGTTTTGGAAGTGTCACTCTAGAATAACTTTAAGTGTTTAAAGATATAATTAGGCAATTTTAATTGTAATTGAAAACCCATATGGTTGGGATGTATGTTCAGATGACCATTGGGAATTATTGGGGATGAAAAGTGTTATAGTGAAGAGTTTGTAATGCCTCACATATGAAGAAACATTTGGGTTTTCAGTAGAATTTTGATTTTTCATTTAGTGAGTGGATCAAATTTTGATCAAATATTAAAAATGTAATTCCAAGAGTTGGAACACCTTAAAGTGATTTTTTAGATGTTGAATGATATTTGGAAGGTAGATGAGGTGCTTATGTGGGCCTCAATAGATTTGGGTTAAGTTTTTATGGTTTTAGAGGTTTCTAGAGAGGGTACATGGTTTGGTGTGCATGTTTTAGGAGAAACCAAGCAATACCATAAGTGTGATGAAGTTTTCAATTCAAATTCTCTGGAGAAAATTTTTTAGGCACAATTAGCACATAGTTTTGAGAAAACCTTGAAAATTAAAGGGGAAACATGTGTCTTGGTTTGGGCTAGATGATTGGAACATATTTTTCACATGGTTGAAGACAAATAGTCTGAATTGTTGTAGACTAGGGTAGTTCCACTCACGGGGTTGGTGCATGGTTTAGTAAACCATGAGGCCTAACCATGAAAGAGGAGTGTGCTTGGACAGAGTTTACCACACAGTTGATGCATGATTTGGCAGCCGTGTGTCCAATCCACGTGACTCATTAAAAAATTATTTTTTTACCTTTTTACCCCTATGTGTTTTAAGAGGAAATCACCCTATTTTCTTCCTCCTCCCCAGGTGTGACCCAACCAACCCTCTCCATCCCCTTATTTATTTCCATTTTGGGGTGACTTTGGTTGTGTTTTTTGGTGATTCTCGATAAGTTTCACCCTCTTCTAAACTATATTGATCTTACATTATTTCCATTCTATTTTTTTATCCTATGGATGGGTTTTCATTTGAAATTCCACTAGATCATGGTGAAATCACCTAACTCTAAAGGAGATTTTGTTTTTTCTAGGAAGAGGGCATCCTGAGATGATGTATGAGTGAAATCATTCTTTATTTATTCAAAGGTGCACCATCATGTTAATTTTTTACACGTTTTTCTTTTAAATTTAATTTAATTACCAATTAATTTGGATTTTTTTTGGGTATTTCACTTGGTTTAAGGATGGGTATGTGAAACAATCCATTGGGGTGTCATTGGATATAGTTTCGGTGCATTGACATTGTTCAATGAGTTATTATTCATTATAATGAGTTGTAATTAAATTAACTAACTAATTATAATTGTTGTAAATAATTAATTTTTTATGTTTGGATTGAGTTAGGGGATATAGTCATTGATACAAGCTTGGTTGATCATGTAAGAGGTTGGATGGCCTTATATGGGCCTTGGAAGCTACTGGTATCCCTTGGAAATAAATCAGAAATATTTATTTGAGGTAGGGGGTCTCACGTACACATCCTATGGTTTATACCTTGGTTATATATAGTGAGTCATGTGGTATCAACACCTTAGGGTGATCAAAACCATAATTAAATGAGTCGTTAAATAAGGTAAATCAATCGTAATTTTTTTATTAATAAAATTATTAATTTAATTTTTTTAAATAGATGTGAATAGACTAAAAAAGGTTTCTAGGGCCATAGTGGGCCCTTTGACATTGGTTGGTTGCCTCAACCACCGATATATGAAGGTTTAAATGGTTAATTTATGGTTCCAATTGATATTTAGACCCCTTGAGAGGTAGGAATGGGCTTGGTATGACCTAGTGGCCCTTGGGTAGGAGCCTGTGGCCACCTCCTTATGGGGGTGTTCCATGAATTGAGATGGATGGACCTAGTAGTCCATGTGTGAACCCTTGATATGTGCCTAGCCTAGGTGTATAGAACATAGGCCATGGATGATGGGTGGGTGAGTAAAATAACCTAGTAAGACATTGAGGATCGAGATGGGTCATGTGCTATATCCAAGACCTTTTCTAATGTGATGAAACCAATGTAGCTGGTGAATCCATGCTATCCTATTGATGATTCCATGGGACACAACATCCTTATAACATTTAGTGTTGAATTGAGACATTTGATGAGACCGAGGAACCTCATGGGGGATTCCTCTGATGTACTATGTCATAGGGGACCCGAGTGGGTGCCCCATTGATAGACTAGACCTGAGTGGGTATGTGTAGTTTTGGGTAGTGATGGTTGTGGGTGTTACCCTAGAACCTAAATCAACATGTAAGCCTGATGGGGCTAAGATGTTGACAATGTGAATGTGAATTCAACCAGCCCTTATCCCTTATTTTTAGTTAGTATGGAAAATTCCCAAGTTGTAGTGCCATATTATTAGACACTCTTAGGTAGCCATGATTTAGATCCAGATTAATGGATGGGAGAGGCATGGATTTAGAGGTCAGATGTTTAGATTACCATGGGATGATTCCCTAGAGTCGTGAGGTTATATTTGGGAGCTTCCATAGATTTGAAGCTTAATTTTTGGAGTTTCCATGTAGTTAGAGAAAGGTGTTGGAGCTGCCATGGATTTGGAGCTTGGTGTTGGAGTTTCCATGAATTTGAAGCTTGGTGTTGGAGCTAAAATGGGTTTGGAGCTCACTATTAGAGTTTCTATGGATTTGGAGATTTTATGTTTGTATTATTATGGGATTGGTCCCTAAAGTCAGGAGGATATGGTTGGGGATATCAAAGATGTGGACCCTTCATGTTATCAAGAGGCACATTCATCGCAATGTGCTTAGAGACACCCAAATATTGGCTGAAGAAGGTATGTTCAATCGATTTCACAAACCTAAGGATCAATGATGATTTATTTATTTTCTATAGTTATCTATTTATTTTAGTTGATAATGTCACATTCACATACAAAGACATTTCACGTTGGTGGTGCACTACCAAATTTTGTACTCACACCTTGCTTGAGTAGCCATGATACCTGGATGCCTGAGAATATTTCACATGGACATTAATCTGGTATGGATGAGGTATGAGATCAGGTTTAACATGTTTGAGTAGGGAAACTTAGAGGTTATCATGAGATCAATACATGGTATGAATCAAAGTGGTAATAAAACATTGTTTTTATCTTCTTTTTATTCTGGTTTGTATATATAATCAACCTATTAGGTGGTCAACCATCTGTATGACATGGATATTCAGGCCTTTACTACATTTCACTTATTTTCAACCTTGTTTAAATTTATTTCTTCTCCTTTTATTTTATTATGATGGATGATATATAGTTATTTTTATTCCATTTATCACTTTTATATAGGGGGTATAGCCTCCCCACGATACCTCCTTAGACCCCTGCTACTATTCAGCAGACTCTAGTGTTCAGGGAGGCACACCTAAGGTCATGTGATGAACCGGTCTAGTTACTATTCATGGGATGAGCTAGGTTGGGATGTTACAAGCTCAATATCCATTCAATCAACTACAACGTGTGACCCTATAATCCATTATAGTGTTGAAAAAATATAAACCTCTAGATTCATATATATATGCAAAGAGAGAGCTATAGTAAAGTGTTAATGCTACTGAGGCTATAAAGGGAGCTGGCATGATCTCTATCAAACACATGTATCTCTATACCTATGTCCACTAGTCTGCATTGTATGAAAATATTCATTCTCATATTTTACATTTTTCTAAGACATAAAGTGTTTATGATACAAAAAATATATAAATCCCATATAGTTAACTCATATTCTCTCAATTTTTATAGTGTAGAATGATATGATTGATGAATACATCACATATCATTCATCCTTATGGATAATAAAATCACATGTCCTTTATCCAGATAGATATACAATATCTAGGTGCCACCATACACTCCAACAGTCTATCTCAATCGGTGTCACATATATCATACTCATCATATAAGAGGAAACATTGAATCTTGGTTAAGCTCCAATCAATGATGTGATAAGCAACATACCCAACCACCCCCGTATTAGCTAAGTCAATATATAGACTTTAATAACTAGGGTATCAAAGTATAAATATTATCATTCTAGTTATCTCACCAACCTTAGGCAATGGGGACTAAAATATTATCCATGCACCCCTAGTATACTAAAGACATATGCATGAAATTTCATGAGGTATACCTAGTATGTCATCCAATATACAAAAAGAATCTTATTCTTTGTTTTGTGCCTCATGAGCATATTTTGTATCTTTATACAAGAATATTACTCATGATAACATCAACATATCTTCATATCTTATAATAATATATGAAAAACATTAGTTTGGGACAAACTTCAAGTCACATTTTGAGAGGTCAATTATCATTATACTTCATGAAATTTATATATATATATATATTCACACATTTATGCAACCAATGTGAAATAATGTTAAAGTGAAGATTTAATTTTAATATAATAAATTTCATACTATTAATCCTTTTTAAGAATATTTAACAAACCCAACACAATTTCTGATTTATCATATCATATATGAAAAAATTCTATATCAGCCTTATGTTTGTTTCACTTTTTGGGTTTTGTTAAATCATTACATCATATGTAATTCCCATCACATATCAATGTGACCATTTGATAAAACTCTCCCACTAAATTATTTAGCGAGAAAAATCAATGAAGTAAGCTAGGTTGAATAATGTCATGAATTAGGAATCAAATTCCTAATTGTCCAACTACTTGAACATATTTAAACCAATTAACTTCACAAAAAAATATTACAATGACAACTTCTATTATTTACTTAGAACTCTTTTTTAATTTCATCATCACCATACTTAGAACCCTATTCCATCAAAATTTTCTCTAGAATTAATTTAACTTTTTACATTATTGTTTAACAAACCTTATAAAATATTTTAGGATAAAGTAAAAATTACTTTAATATAGTAACAAAATGAAACTATTACATGTCTCTTTACCATTAAAGTCTATAATATTTAGGATATTAATTTGAAATCAATTTAAATTAAAAATAGTGTAAACCCTTATTTAATAACTTTGAATTTCTCTAAGTCCAAATATACCCCTATTAGCTTCTTAAACATTATATTCATTTTAGAATATCTTGAAAATATACAAAAACCATTTTATGTTAAAAATAACATATATTTCCTTTTTAGTATAAACAGTTAACAAATAAAATATTATTTCTATATGTGATATTATATGTGTTTAAATCATTTTTCCTTTGAGAATAAACATTTGTTAAAATATACTATTGATGGATTGAGATAATGAATTACTTCATATTTTATCAATTAATTGGATAATTTTTTTATCCCAGATAAATTTTTTTATCCATATCTTATTCTACGGACATGTTATAGAACTTGATGAATTATAAACCATGTGTATACAGTTAATCATATCATGTTTTTTATAACAACTTGTTGGTCAGAGTAGAGTAATCAAGAGGGGGGGTTAATTGAGTATCTATAAAATTTTCTATAAAACAGAATTATTTGAAATTCCCCCAATATCTAAAATTCAATTGCCCAGTTAGCCACTACTGAATTTATAAGATCATGACTATTTGATTAATTTCTCAAAAGATTGATTAGTTCTCAGTTGTATCGATTTGATAATTAATATATATTTTGAAACTAATATAGTAAGTTAATATTGTTATAAACACTTTCTAATACTAAATATCATAGTTCAATTTATTTTTATGAAATATTTGATAAAACAGAGTAAAACTAAAAGGTAAAAACAAAGAGAAAATAAAACAAGAGGTTTAGTCTCAAGTAGAGGCTTAATCCTCTCTACTTGGTGATCACCTACCACCAAGCAGTTTAAATTAATAAACAACTTGATCCACAACCTGGATTGGGGTTCACAATAGAACACATGGATATCTAGGTCACCCTTGACCTTTACCATAGTTTTAAATGAAAAAACAACAAACAGGTCACATACGACCTCTTCCACAGTTATATGTGGGATACAAATGGATAAAAAGAGTGTGAGATTGAGGATATCTAGTATCCTCTAGTTATGGACATGAGTTAGTGTGTGTGTAACAGAAAGATACACACACTACTCAGAAATGTAACTAAATGAACAAAATAGATCTAAATATGTGGAGTTTGGTTTAGAAGGCTCTGTGTGTTATGCGGTGCAGATTTGGACTCGTTTGATGAAGTTTATTTGAAGTTAGAGGCCTCTTCTAGAAGTTGAATCCAAAATAGAGTGTCGTAGCCTCGGTGTCATGGCTTCCAGAAGTGAGTATGGTTCTGCAGGTATATTCTTCTCCTTCTTTGATATGATTAAGTAGTTTTTCAATTCGATTTTTAGCTCGATTGAGATCGCCTCATGTGTTCTTATGTTCTTGAGTTCATAGTGGCTTCATGAGAGTTGTATATGTTCTTTAGTATATCTCATAGGAATGCACTATACGACTATCTTGTTCTGTATATATTATTTCTTTTTAAAATACTTATTATTCTAGAGGGCTGACAAATAACATGTACATTCCACGTGAATCAGCTCATCCTACCTCGTACTGTCTGCTAAAAGTCCTATAAAGGATTATAAAATATGACAATATCATTAACAGACACAAATATGACCGTTAGAAATAATATTAATAAATGTAGATTTAAGCTGTTTATTGGTGACTCGTCTGTTGGTGTCTCCTTCTGTCGGTGACTCAACCCATCGGTATGTAATTCTGTCGGTCTTGCCATATGTCAGTGACTCATTAGATCGGTGGCTTGTTCCTTCTATCAGTGAGATAGTTGAACAAAAATTTACTTATTTCAACGATGAGTTCTCTATTCTGTGGTGAGATAGTTTAACCAATGGTCACTTATTTTAACAGTGGCTTCTATCTTCCATCTGTGAGACAGTTGAACCAATGGTGACTCATTTCAAATGACAGTGAGTCCTTGCATCGGTAGCACCATGCAACATCAGGTCACTTTGACTGACGGTAGGTCATTTGTGTTGGTGAGTCATATGCAATGGTGTGTCGTCTGTGTAGGTGAGTCATATGAAATGATGTGTCATCTACGTCAGTGAGTCATATACAATAGTGAGTCATTCCAATGGTGTCAGCTTCACATACTTAGAACATATGCCTGTTTGAACTATCTTTCAGTGAGTTGTATGTCTGTTAGTGAGTCATCTGTCTGTCAGTGTCAGTGACTCATACTTAGATAATTTTAGATGTTCTATTTGTCTTATAGTTTAGCAAAGTCAGAGAGTGTTAATACTCATAATTACACATAGATAATTAGTTATAAGTTTGTTTAGACTTAAACACACATAAATAGTTATATGATTGAAATGATCTGATATTCAAGATAATGATTTGACATAATTTAGGATCTGACATGAAGTAAGATATGTTTAATATTTGGAATCATCTGTGATAATTAAAACCATTATAGTCAGAGATAGTGTCAAATAGTATCTATGGGCCAATAATCTCCCCCTTTTTTATGATAAAAAATCATGGTATTATTAAGTATTATCAGATAATGATTAAAGTAAACACATAATAATATATCAGAGATAAGAGTAAAATAATGTATCAGAGCTAATAATGCATTAAAAAGGTTCCCCCTTGTAGTTCTCCCTCTTTTGGTATTAGAAAAAAGTGGAAGGTTAAGGAAAAAAAATAGAAAAGTAGAAATAGTGAAATGTAATGCATTAGGAAAGTACATTGAATTAGAAAAAGTACAGGGAGTCAGGCCTATCAAAAAAAATATCACTCCACACTACATGGTAGGGTCAAGAGGTTCCTTCCCCTTATCATAAGGATCAATGGAAGGTGCAGCAGGAGGGCTAGGATGAAAATAAGGAGGGTCTGAATGAATTTTTAGAGGAGGTAGAGGAACTCCTTAAAGTATGGTAGAATCAAGAGCAGGTCTATGCTAAGAAATAAGCCGAGGTTGAATAGGCTCTGTAATTATGGGTCTAATATGAGATAAATCCTAAGAAACTGACATATAAGCTTGAGCAGGCATGAAACCAGCAGGGCTAAGTGGTGCAGTTGGAGGTACCGCAATGGATTAACTTTGAATATGGTGATATGGTTTTAATAACTTGATGAACTATTCAATGATCTCACCACCATATTTCATTTTCTTTTTAAAATCATATTTGTTTTCTATGAATTTTTCCAACAAGGGAGTTAATTATATTAGATTTTATATCTGATCCTTAAAATCATTTTCACTGGAGGAAGAGTAAGATTGGTGGCCAAATACTTAAATAGGATGTTCATTTGATGATTTGTGATGATTTTGGAGAAAAAATAATTAATATTTTTGGTCAACACTTCTTAATTGTGTGAAGCACTCCTTGTAAAATAATTCACATGATCATGCACTTTATCTGAAGTTTCCTCAACCTTGGCCATACTTGTAATTAAACCTTTCAACTCTTCTTTCAAAACTGAACTAATAGTAGTAAGATATACAGATTGTGAAAGATGAACTGGTTGAGTAAAGTTGGAAGCAAGAGCATAGAAGGAAAGTTACTTAACTTATTTTCTTAGCCTGGAAAAATCAAGATCTTTAAAGTGATAAACAATATTCTCAAGCCCTTTAATGACACTTTACATTGTATTTATGTACTCGATGGTCAAATAATTGATTCTAGTGGTTAGATTCTTCATTTCATTCCCAAGATTGGTGTTTCTTGTCACAATTGTTTCTGTAGTTGTAATTAAATTTTTCTGAATTTCTTTTATCACCATCTTGGAAACTGAAGTAGCATCAGCTTGAGATACACTAGTTGAGGTAGGAGTAGAACTATAAGCTCCAAATTTCTTTACACTATTAACCATAGATCAGATATCTTTCAAATTTTCAGTTATATAAGTGTTTTATCTCATGGATTCATCAATATCATATCTCATTTGAGATTGTACTGAGTGTCTTATGGAGGCACATATGTCTGGCTTGAAGTTTTCAAAATCAGACTTAGTGATATAGTCACTAGATGAGGTCTCAACCACTAGTTCCCTTACAACAAGTACAAAGAAATCATCATCAAAATATTAATAATCCAATACCAGTTCCACATAACCAGGATTCCTCACCCATTCAGCCAAAATATCATAATCTAGAGGAGTAAGGGTATTAAGCCTTACTCTTCCTATTTGATGCTCTTCATCAGCTTGATCTACCTTTTCTTGAGGCTCCCCTAAGTTTTATCCTTCTTAACAGATTACTCCCCCAGTCAATGCTTCATGTCTAGGTTGCTTCTCCTTATGTAGAGTTCTTTTTTCGGTATATACAGCATGAAAAACTGGTTCATCTGGAGCAACATTTTCATGTTGAAAAACACCATCAATAAATTCACAAGAATTAGCTTCAACAATTTCCATAATAATAGCATCTGGATTTTAATCAGGATAACCAAATTCACTATCACTGCCACTTTCACTACTTTCTTCATCATCAACATCTTAATTATTTCCATTATCATCATCAACTTTCTCATGTTCTTCTTCTTTACCTGATTCTGTATCACTTTCACTACTACCATCTTCTTCTTCTTCATCTTATTCTTCACTAGATTCACTGAAATATTCTGTACTTCCTTTAACTTCTATTTATTCACTTCCAGTAGATTTGAGAATAGGTTTATGAGAAGGTAAGTCCATAGGTGGACTTGGAGGTTTAATAGAAACTCTTTTTGTTGGTCCATTTGTGTTTGGGTCACTTCTATCATCGACTGGTGATCCCAAATATCTGGCAAGAGTAGCAAGATCCTCCTCTGAATTTGAATAATAGATTACTTGTTCATCTGGACCGAGGTTAGGATCCACTAGATCCCTTGGTCTAACTGGATGATCTATAGGATTGAATTTTTCATATAGTCCATCTTCATCATCAACCCATTCATTCCTCCATGGGTTCCAGTTAATTTTAATTCTCTTAAATATATCAAAAATTAAACAGAAACCACTACATTTACTAACTAAAACATCATCAAATTCACTTACACAACCTTTCTCCTTTAGCATTTTTGAAATAATTCTAGAGTAGAAAAGAGAATTTGACTTACAACCAGGTTTTATCATTTCATTTATGTGCACCATCAGATATCTACATAGATTCCATTTAACTCCTTTCTATAATAAATACACAAAGTATACATCCTGATACTTTAGAGAAGAAAATTCCCCTTTCCTAAGAGAAATATAGTTCTGAATAAACTTAAATAAAATTCTGCACTCACTATTAAATTATGAGGCAATGGGTCTTCTATGTTCCTCATTTCTATTTATCTCTTTTAGAGTTGTCTCATAACAAAAGAATTCACTTTCAGGAGGATAAGTACTATGATAATCATAAAAAATTCCTTCATGAGGAACCTTAAGACATTCAACCCAATGTCTTGAAGAGAAAGATATTCTCTTCTCTTTTACAATCGACTTCACCCAAGCAACATCACTTCCTTCCAACAGAAGTTCCATATTCATGTAAAATTCATATACCAGCTTTGGGTAGAAAACTCTATCATTGTTTATGAACCATTCTGTCCATCCTTGATTTTGAAGCACCTTCAAAAAAAAATAATTTCTCTCTAAGAGCCATTCTACCAGGAATTATTTCTTTGAGGTTACAACACGGTTTACTAGACCATGATTTATAGGACCTAAATGTTTGATCGATTCACCTTTTTATTTCTTAGAAGCATGAGACTCACCCTCTTCAAGATCTCTCTTCACACGCTCCATTATAATCAGTTTAGTCTAGAGGTCAGAAGGTGAAAGGTCAGGGGTAAATAAAGAGAGTGGTGACCGAGAGAGAGAGTAGAAGTAAATAAACAGAGTGGATCAATTCAAATATATATCATTTAGGGATTTTTAAATCACACAATTGCGAAATCTTGAACCGGGTTCACTGGAATTAATGAAACAATGTCATTTTGATAAAAACATAAAATGTATAGAAAAATGAGTCATTAGTGTCGACACGACATACTTTGTATAACACTAATGATGTTGTCATGAAAATGGTGTTGACATGACAATGATGTCGGAATGAAAACGGTGTCAACATGACAATGGTGTCAGCATGACAACAATGTCGACATGACAACGGTGTCGGTGTGACAACTTCATAGAAAAATATCAAAGGAAAGGAAAACACAGGGTCTTACTGATTGATCATTCCTAATTCATGTATGATGTAATCCATTCTTTCAAAGTTCAATGGCTTGATGAATATTTCATCAAGATGATATTCCGTGCCAAGAAATTATAAAGTGATATCACCCTTTTGGTAATGATCTCTCAAAAAGTGATGTCTTACATCAATATGTTTTTTTCTATAATGAGAAACTGAGTTATTAGAAATGTTAATAGCACTTTTATTGTTACATTTTATAGGTAAATGTCTAAATTGATATCCATAGTCTAGAAGAGTATGTTTCATCCAGAAAATTTGTGCACAACAGCTACTAGAAACTATGTAATCAGCTTCAGCAGTAGATGATGCAATCAAATTTTGTTTCTTAATACACCATGAAACCAATGAAAATCCCAAAAAGTTACATGTCTTAGAGTTTCTATTTATATCTAACTTTTATCCACCAAAATTAGCATCTGAATAACTCACTATATAAAATTATTGTCCTTTGGGGTAAAACAAACCTAAATTGATAGTATGATTGAGGTATTTGAATATTCTTTTAACAAAATTTAAGTGAGATTCTTTGAGATTAGCTTGAAAATGGTCACACATACACACACTAAACATTATATCTGTCCTATTAGTAGTCAAGTAGAGAAAAATTACAATCATTCCTCTGTAAGTGGTTTGATCAAAAGGTTTACCATCTTCATCAAGATCCAACTTACAAGTATTACTCATTGGAGTGTCACTAATTTTAATTCTATCAAAGCCAAATATTTTCCAAAGATATTTTGTGTATTTAATTTTGATTTAAAATTATACCTTATTTATTTTAAAAAAATCTGAAATCCAAGAAAGAATTTGAGTTCACCCATCAAACTCATTTCAAATTCATTTTTCACAATATTTGAAAACTAAATACATAAATAATTTCTTGAAGATCTAAAAATAATATCATTAACATAAATTTTAACTACTAAAAAATATTTAGAAATTCTTTTTATAAAAAGAGCAGGATCAACAATTCCTTTTGTAAAACCTTTTAAAATAAGAAAAATACTTAATATATCATATCAAGATCTTGGATCATATTTTAAACCATATAAAGCTTTTGTTAATTTGAAAACATGATTTTGAAAGTGAGGGTTTGTAAAACTAGGGGGTTATTCAATAAAAAAAATCCTCAACTATATACCCATTTAGAAATTCAATTTTAACATCCAATTGAAAAAGTTTTAAATTAAGATGGGTAGTATAAGAAAGTAGGATTCTAATGGCCTAAAGTCTATAAATAGGTGAAAAAGTTTCTTCATATTCAATGAATTCTTCTTGAATATAACCTTGTGCAACCAACCTATATTTGTTTCTAAAAATATTACCAGATTAATCTACTTTGTTCCTAAAAACCCACTTAGTGCATATGGTCAAGGTGTCTTTGGGTCTATACACAAGTTTCCAAAATTTATTTCTTTAAAATTGGTTAAGTTCCTATCACATATCCATCACCCAAAATTCATCTTTAATTTCATCATTGATGTTTTTAGGTTCAAGCTGTGACAAGAAGGATTGATGTCAACCCGATTTCTAAGAGAAGCTCTAGTTTGTGTCCCTTTTTATAAGTCTCCAACAACAACATCTAAAGGATTGTTATTAAGAGTTATAGTTGGTCTAGAAAAAGAGGGGCTAGTAACTTCAGGTTCATCTAGAGGTTCAGGTTCATCATGTTGAGATTTTGAAGAATTTCCAGAATTTTTTGATTTAACAGATTACTTGATAGGAGGATTATATGATTTTTCATTTATGTCAAGGTTTGACATATCATCTTCAAGGTTTTCTAGGGAGATCCTAGGTTCATGTGGATCTATTTCATAAAATTTGATATGCATAGATTCTTCCATACACTTGGTTATTTTATTAAAGACTCTATAGGATTTACTAGAGGTTGAGTAACCTAGGAAGATTCCTTCATCACTCTTGGATGCAAATTTTTCAAGATTATCCTTAGTGTTAAGGATATAGAATTTGAAAACAAAAACTTTGAAATAAACAACTTTGGGTTTTATATTGTTCCATAGCTCATAAGGAGTCTTCTTGAGGATAGGTCTAATTAAGACTCTATTAATTATGTAGCAAGCAATATTTACAGCCTCAACCCAAAAGTAAATAGGTAGATCATATTAATTTAGCATTGTGTGAGCTATATCTTGTAAAGTTTTATTCTTTATTTCTACAACTCGATTTTGTTGATGTGTCCTAGGGGCATAGAATTCATGACTATATCCATTGTGTGAGAAAAATGATTCAAAATCTTGATTTTCAAATTCACCACCATGATCCCTTCTTAAGGATTTAATTCTAAGTCCACTTAGATTTTCCACTATTTTAGCATACTTGGTGAAGTAAGTACATGAATAACTTTTGTGAGATAAGAAATAGGTCCAAGTATACCTAGAAATAGTCATCTACAAGAACATAAACACAGTGCTTCCCATTTAAACTAGAAAATGGAGATGGTCCAAACAAATCCATGTGAACCAATTATAATGGTTGAGAAGTTGAAACTTCTTTCTTTGATTTGAAAGATATCTTGTGTTGTTTACCCTTTTGAAAAGGATTATAGACTTTGTTATTTAGAAACTCAAGTTTGGGTAGATCTATGAATAGTCCTTTTATAGTAATATTTCTAAGAGAGTGTATATTACAGTGTCCTAATCTCCTATGCCAAATCCAAGAATCTTTGTGAAAGGCACATAAACAAGAAACATTTTGTGAAGCTAGTGTGTCTAAATTTATAGCATAAAAATTATCATTTCTAAGAGTAGTATATACTAAGTTATTTTTGGAATAAAAAACATGGAATGAATCATTTTAAAATTTTACATTAAATCCATCATCACACATTTGATATATGCTAAGCAAGTTATATTTTAATCCATCAACATAGAGTACTTTGGGAATTGAAATAGAGTCAGGGTTACCAATCTGGCCTAAGCTGATGATTTTTTCTTTACCATTGTCACCAAATGTGATATATCCTCCATTAATCTAGATGATATTCTTGAAGCTTGAGTAATATACTATCATGTATCTTAAACAACCACTATCCAACTACCAAATATTTCTACAGGAACTCTTTATCCAGTTTAACTACAAAACAATTCATCCAAGAAAAGATTTTGGTACCCATATTTGTCTAGGTCCAGTAACATTAGTAATAAAGGATTTAGGAACCCATAATTGTATAATGAATTTCCTATATATAGATTGTAAATTATTTGAAAAATAAACTTTATTTGGTCTAGAAAGACTTGATGCAGTAAAATATTTTTTAGAACTAGATCTTGTAGTAAAATTTTGATTTTTGGATAGAGAAGAAAATTTTCCAAATTTAGTTATCAAATGTGTTTTAGATAAATTTATTTATCATGGATGATATCATATTACAGTAGTATACCTAGGAGCTATCTGTTTACCAAGTTTCTGAGTAAGTGTGTTTTTCCCATTGGTAAACTTTTCTAGATCGTTCTTTAACTGATCATTTGATAACTTTATTATTTTACTTTAACGATTGTGAATTTTTTTCTTTATCAATAGTAATTTAAGATTTAATATTTGTAGAGAGTGCATGATATATAAAACCTGTGTGAAAATAGAAATGAAGAAATACTGTAAATGGAATACCATGCACCAAAGAGCCACTAATTTTTCTTCATCACCTTAAAACAACTTAAATGTGCATAATAAAGATCACAAAGTGGTAGACTAATGATGTACCATGCCTGGAGGTATGCATGTGATAATCTATCATAAATGTGAGACTCTCCATCATCCAAGATGTACTAACATTTCATGATGTAAAGAAGGTAGAAAAAAGAGCCTCCGGTTTTAGGAAGTATGAATTATCATCATGTGATCATTCACATACACCACTACCATCGAATGATAATAATATATAAAGCCACAATAAATCTTCTTAGGCTATTTCATTTACTCATGTGTTTATAACACATGGGGGAATGGTGATTATACCAAATCAAGAATTATATGCATAAAATATATAAAATTATATCAAGTTTTATCTTGTAAATGGTTTCTTTAAATGAAAACTTATGTGGGAAGAAAAATAAATGTTAACAGTTTATCATTTCACTAAAAGTTGCATGGAATGATATACCATGCATAGAAATCAGAATTTTCATGAAATATGAAATTGCCTATATATATTTATATATCATATATATCTATACAAGTATTTAGGGAATAAATACTTCATTAGATATATGAAACAAGAATAATATTAATAGTTTATAAGTCCATGGTATGTATATAAATCTAAATCTCCTAAAAACATCTTAACCCAAATATAGTTAACTAGTGACAAAGTTATTTATAGCTAACCACAAGATACCTTTCATTAAATTAGATTATGTGTGTGTTTTTGTGTTATTTATAACAATCTAGTGAAATATTGATAGTCTAGGAGTCTTATATATATAGTTTATAGGATAATCATAGGAAACAAAATTTGCAATCATACTCTTCAAGAGTAGGATATTTCAATGTGATTAGAAAAGATCAAGTCACTTGAATATGATTAGTGATTGAAATCATTCATTTTTGGAACCAAACATCCTATAGAACCAAGCATCCTCCAAAAACATAATTATTTTATTGATCTAATATCCTCAACTCCATTAAATTTACTTAATTAGAATATGTTTTTAAGTCAATCATAGAGATTTTAAATCAAGGTATCCTTTATCATATATAATCAAGGTAGTCATCATCATAAAAAATATGTCTCAAAGTCTTGAAGTTTTTTAAGAAAACCTCAAAATAAAAGTGCATATAAGTTTAGAAGCAAAGGAATAAAAGGATCGCTAGTAAAAAAAAAGGTTTTTTTCACATTAGTTTTTTTTATTTTTAACATTGATTATAAAGAACTAACTTTGAGAATGATGTTGTAAATATATTTTTTACATTGGTTATTATAACCAACATCATAAATATTTTTCAACATTAGTTATTCTTATAAGAAAAAATGAAATCCCTACTAAATATAAAAAATATAGACTATTTCACATTTTCTATAAAGAAAAACATGGGAAAAAGTATTTCACATTAGTTTTTTATATAAATCAATGTAAAATACTATGTTTCACATTGGTTATATAAAAACCAATGTGCTATTTTTCGTTACAATATATTTTACATCGATTTTATTGAAAATTCACATAAGAAAGTATTTTTTAAAAAAATTATTAAATAATGTAATGTACCAAAACTTAAGGAGATGTGCCATAAATATTATACATATTTTTTATGTATTAGAACATATTGTATTGTATGATATATTCATGTCATAGAGTATGAAATATATGGAACTAAGTCATATTGTATACCTTTATAAAGGGATATCATAAAGCATAGAATAAAATATCATACCATTTCCTATGATTAACAGGGAATCCAATTATTAAATGATTAATTTTTATATTCTCTTCTATATAATCTATCATTAACACATGGAGAATTAATTCACTTAAGATTTAAGTTCACGTCTAAAGTTTTATAAGTCGTTATAACCACATTTCATTAACTCATGTGTTGTGCAACACATAAGTAAATTCATGGGTCTTGGGGAGTGTCCCCAAAGCCTATATAAATTGGTAAAATCCATAGATATGGGCCACTTTATGATTTCTATTAATTATCCCCACTACTCACTTCCCCCTTCTCCCTTTTCCCTTATGAGATACTAGCATATCGTGGGAGTTTTTGGGGTCCTATTTATGTGATGAGTTATTTAGAATTATCATGTGGATACACCATAGAGGAGGGAGTCCTTTGGATACCTTTAAGGGGTATTCAACAAGAATATTGATTGAATATATTAGAAATGTATTGAAAGGTGTAAGTTACATAATAATTTCTTTATTTTTATTTATAATTTGGTTTCAGTTTCATGCATGGTTGGTCTTGTTATTTTGGTTTGTTATGGTTTCTATTATGTTAATTAAGTTTAAATAGATCCTTAGAAACCCATAAATGGTATAATAGCTTCACCTTGCCTTATGATTCCTAAAATCATGATTTAAAATAAATAAATATTATATTTCATGTCTGCTTTATTCTCTATTATAGAGTACAATTGAGAATTTCTATAATGGAATTGTTTACAATATAGGATATAATAAATAGTGATATAGTCCTTTCTTATGATGTGTGATGTTGTGAGTGTTGGGATGTGAATATTGGTTTCAAAAAACTAAAATTTCATCCATCATAATTTAATTCATTAGTTGCAGATCACATAATTTCACTCATCAGATGAGTGCTTGGCTTGGTGTAAAGGAAATGACAATTAATCCATTTAGTGGAAGAAGGACCATCAGTAGTTTGTTTCAATGATGAAATTTAAGGGTGGTACAAATGTTAGAGAAACTATCTAGAATGAAGTATCTTGAATGAATATTCTAAATGTTTATTGATGTAACTAGTCGAGGTCAACAAGGGTTACTGATAATCAATAATGACATTAAATATGAAGGATATTCATGAATGTGGGAAGGTGGTGTGACCAAGATGATCAGTTGAAGTCCCTATAAAAGGAAGATGGCATTAAACCTGAATAATAGATTCTAATCATAAATAGTATTTATGAAAATTTCATGGTGAATTAGAAAATTTATTGAGTGTTAATCCTCTATAATTAAATCTCACTGATAATTTTTTTAGTTGAATACATTTTTTGTACTTTCAATAACATAATAAAGTGATAGTGGTTCCTCTTATACATGTAGTATAAATTGTTTGAATCACATTAATCCCTTATTTATTTTATTTCTTAATGTATTTTCATTACTTGAAATTCCATTTCTTTATAGGTATATGAGTTTTTATAAGGTGTTTACAAGGTTTATTTTGTGTGGTGGGTAGGGTGGAGAAGAATTCCTACTTCTAATAAACTTAGTTGAGGGGAATAAAAGATATGGTGGTTTAACTTTTTCCACTGCACCGATCTATATAGTAACTTCCATAGGGTCGAAAATCGTGATACCAGTGATCTATAGATAGCTTGGGCAATCGGGTTTTCAAGCCATCGAGTCCCCTGTTTCCTAAAAAATTGTATCAAAGTAGAGGTTCAACACACTGATAATAGTATAGTTATGGTATTGAAATAAGTTAATATTTGGATTGATAGATTATATGTAATTAATTTTGGCTTCTAGAGGATGAAGATAAAATATTATCTCATCTAGAGAGATCTAGTAGTACCATTGAAAGGTTTTAAGCCTAAATCAAGGAAGAAGAGAGAATGGGAAAATATTGATATAAAGGATTTGGAATTGGTAAGAATGTATTTGGAATGAAATGTTTATTTAAACATTTAGTATTAGAAAACTATAGTAGTTGTTATTAAGGCCTTTTAAATATATTTATGAAAATATAATGGATCTTAACAAAGTATTCATGTTACGATGATTTTTCGGGATAAGGTTGTTAAAATTAAGGATAGTTGAATATCATGTGAATGAATTCAACATGATTTGTGGAACTTATAATTAGTGAAGATTACATTTTCTGATGTTGTATGGTCACTGCTTCTTTTATAATCACTTCTAGGAAAGCTAGTATTCTATGGTAACTGTGGTTAGTAACCATAATGGATTTTTTTTTGGTGTTTGATGACATATGTAATTTGATCCTAAATGAGAACATAATGTGAAAGAAATTTTATGAACCATATGGTAGTGAAATTAATGATAAAATATGGGGAATGTTACCCCATTGTAAATACAAAAATAAATTAACAAAATAAAAGTCCTGTGAAAGAATTCAGATAAAGTTAGCTAGTCCTAGTCCTAAATGCTGGAAATGTAGAAGTAAAGGACATGTCAAGAAATATTTCAAAATCCATAATGAGAAATATAGAATACCATAAACCTCTAGTAGTTAAAATTCTATTAGTGTACTATAAGTGAGTAACAATTACTTTCTATGTGTGAACACACTGGTAGAAGCTTGAGTGTTTGAATCTAGAGCATATATTCATTCAGATGGTGATCAAAGATTCATATTCAATTATGCATTTGGAAAATTTGGTAAAGTTAATCTATAGAATTATTAATACCTAGAATTTTTTGAAAAAATAGAGGTTAACATCCATATGATTAATAAAGTATTCTTGAAGTTAATAAAAGTTCACTACATCCCTGAATTATGAAAAAAATATTATTTCCATTGAATAATTGGATGATGGAGGTAATGAAACTATTTTTTCAAATGGGTTATGGAAATTTACCTAAGGATACACGGTGTTTGAAAAAGAATTAATGGATAAGAATATTTATTTGATAATAAATTCAGATAGAATTACAACAACATCCCTAACATGGTTAACTCATAAGTAACTGAATCATGTCACTACATGGCCTCAAGTGAACCTCCATATATGCCAAATTAACCAAAAAGTGAGGAGGGTATAAGATGATATTATAGGGATACAAAACCCTCAGGTATGAGTAGTAATAATAGTAGAAATTAGAATAATAACATCCAACACATACCATCACAAGTACATACCATGTCAAGTACCAATTAATCCAAAATGTATAACTATACTGAAATAAAGGTAGTCATATAGTAACTAAACAATACTAAAAGAGTTTATACAGAAAATTAAATCCCAAAAGGTTCTGAGGCCAAGCCTGGTCCCACCATCCGTGATCCAATCTTAACACACCCGATCATCCATGAAACATAGAGGCCTTGCCCTTATCCTGACCTGAAACCATGAAGTATGCTCGGGCACCCAAGGCATCTCAAGTAGGATGTGAGTAAAACTCAGAAATCCACCGCTAATGGTGTCTAAATCATATATAGTATAAGTGATGTATATATTGATGTGAAATTAAAGAAATAAAGTGTGATATAATGATTCCAAAATAATATGTACCATTAACCCTCAGGCCTGCAATAGAATCCAAGATCACCCATACCTACTTCAACCTGTATCGTATGTCTCTATCCACAATACTATTGTATAATTTATAAGAATAAGGGAACAAAGGATCCTTGGAATCACATCAATGTCCCCAATAGTAATAATCAATAACATATATATACCATATACTTAGAATAACATCAAGGACCCCAATAATAATAATCAATAATACGGGCATACTAGATCCTTGGAATCACATCAAGATCCCTTGATAATAATAATCAATAATATGGGAATAATAGGTCCTTGGAATCACATCAAGGTCCCCCAATAATAATAATTGATAATTAACATTTAATAAAGTTCAAAACCATAGGATGACATTTATTAACCAATTAATTCTCCAAATTCTATAACCAAGAATATGAAAATCACATTATATTAAGGGTTAACATCAATTAATTTTTAGATAAATCACTTGATGTTAAATTAATAGGATCTCAAAAAGGTCCAATATCCATTGAGTAAGCACAAAAAACCCATATAATCACTAATTTAATTTATTTTTTAATTTTTAAAGGTTTGAATACTATATGTGGTAGCCTATGTTCTGATTTTTACATGCTAATAGACCACTTGGGGTCCATGGGAAGTCTAACACAATTAATTTAGGATTTAAATTAAATTATCTATTAAAAAAATACAAGTGTAGGTTATGTCAGTGTGACCACACATCATATGAATGTGGAGGAGAATAAATACGTCAAGGGATAACTTGATACTATCAACCTCAAACACTAATAGTTTTTAACAATTGAATAAGATCTTCCAACTAAAGGTAAAAGAGGGATTCTCTAGTATAAATGAACAATAAAAATTTGACTGAAATAGATCTGGAAGAGAGAGATCATCTAAGGTAGAATCCATTTAAGCAAAGATAGGTCATTAAGATCTTACCATAAAATCATCTGGAAATGTAAGATATCTCAAAGGAGCAGATACAAGGGGTTTTTTTAGAAGGAAAATAAATCAAGGATGTATTAAAACCTTCCCATGAAGATCACACACCATAATAACCAATATTCATAACCTCCCTAGATGACCAGGTTTCTAATTTGACTATTTCAAAAATCTAAAATTCCTAACACCACAACATGAAGTTTTCCACCAAAACCGTGGTATATTTGATCACACCAATCATAGAATAATGACCGAGACTACCAACCATATCATAGGTGATAAAACTTGAAAGTTTTATACCCATCACACTTTGCACCATGACATGGTGATTGCATCTTGTCTATGGTCTATAGGAAGACTCTTGTGCTCCATGATCATGACCACACCCATCCTGGTCATGTTGATCTCTCCATTTTACATAGGTGATCTCTAAGAGAACCATGACTTAAACCATGATGTGGTATGGATCATGTTTCACCGTAAAATTCCTAAAGAACATTTAAGTTCACTGATAACCTTCCAACACATCTTGAATCCAATCAAAACCATCACAAGGATGAAAAACACATACCTTAAACCAGGGATGTGACAATATCCCCACCATATAAAAGATCATACATAATCTATAATCACAAGCATTAATGAGTATCATCAGTTAATAGCTCATCCCACTAATTCCACATATCTATCTCCCACTCGTACTTCTACTACTGAATGTATCTATGCTTTCATAACAATAATATTAGAGGAATCGACTTCCTATTTAGAGTCTTTTCACCCCGATCCACTATACGAACTATACAATCTTAAAAATAACCACCAATCTCAAGATCAATGTCATTAGTGATGATCACATGCGATGGATTAGGGTGATACCATCAAATTAGTAACACATGAATAATTTTTTTCATGATGTTGAAATGTTTTGGGGGGATAAACTATAATCCAAAACACTAATTCACTCTATAACCTAAAATGGACCAACACAAATGAGCACAAAATTTCCCTATTTTCAAATATAGTGTTGTACCAACCTTGGATACACCTATAAAAATACTCAGTCTCTAAACTCAAACTCCGTAGGTGATAGTCAATAATTAACATATGACTTCTGCCTACTCTGGGAAGTTTCTAACCTATTTTTAATCAAATGAACATTCTTTGATGACTTATGTGTGAGAATCGGCCTAACGAGCACTAAATCACCAACTTTGAACCTACAAAATAGTGAATGAAATGTCCTACCATACAAGGACTCAAACAGAGTCATCCAAATCAAATCTTGGAAGCTATTATTGTATGTTGACTCTGCTAAATCCAAGTGGTCTTCCTATGAGCCACTAAAATCTAGGATTTATAATCTTAACACATCCTATAGAATCTGAATAGTACACTCAGACTATCCATTAATCTATGGATGATAAGATATAACCATGTGTAACTTTATACTGAGTGCCTTATGTAATCCCTTCCATAAGAACAAGGAAAAATAGGGATCTTGATCTGAAACTATGCTCACTAGAAGTCCATTTAGACAAATTATCTCTCAAATGTAAAGCTTTACCAACTCATCTATAGTGAGAATATCTTGAATTAGTAAGAAATGAGATACCTTAGTCAACCAATCAAGGTCAACCCATAAAACACCATTCCTTTGGGGAGTCCTTGGTAGACCAGTCACAAATTCCATAGTAACATCATCTAATTTCCAATTGGGTATATGAAAGGGTAATAGAGGAATATTGAGATACTGGTGCCCATTTTTTACTTACTAAAAGGTGGAGCACCACATCATTAATCCTCTTATCTTCTTATTTATCCCTAGCCACCAGTACCACCTATAAATTTTATGATAAATATCGGTGAAAACTGGATATACCACCCACTTAGAAGTATGAAACTCTATCAAAAATTTCTCATGCATTCCTTTGGGAACTAAAACATGATCACAGACCTAAAGAATGTCATCCTTATTGATGGTCTAGTTTGGAGGTGACTCCCCACCATATATACTACTCCTTAGGGCTAAATACTCTAAGTACAACAATTTTTCCCTATTTATCCGATTGAGAAGTGAATAATTAATGGATAAAGTTGCAAGAGTTACTCAACCTTGATATTCCTAAATGTACAGATGAATTTATATAAAAGAGACATCATCTTACACTCATCATCAGACTCCTACGCAACCCGAGTACAAGTTTTACTACTCAAAAAATTGGCAATGACATTTCCTTTCCTAGGGGTATATGCTAACTCAAAATCAAAATACTACAAGCACTCAGCCATTATTTAACGCCAATGATTTAAATCATTTTGTGAGGAAATATATTTCAGGATTTTATGGCCTATATATACCATGTACCACTCATCCAAAAAATAATTCCACAAACATTTCAGAATGTGATCTACAACTTCCAATTCTAATTCATGTTTTTGATATTTTCATTCATGTGGCCTTAGTTATTGTGACCTATAAGTAACCACAATATAGTCGCATATCAGGACTGATCCCAGCCCAAATTTAGATGTATCAAAATTAATTGTTTATTATTTACGTGGATCTAGTAATATTTGGATCGATGCTGAGGTCTATATTCTCTTGAAGCTCTGAAAGTCATTCTTACAAGCATCCGATTACACAGATATCACCCCTTTCTTGGTTAGGCTTTTCATCTGTGTTTCCAATCATGAAAATTCCTCAATAAACCTTCAGTATTAACCAACCCAACTCAAAAAGATATGAATATGAGTTTAACCCCAAGAAACTAATGCACTCACCTTCTCAAGATCCAACAAAACTCCATATTTAGATATCACTTGCTTCAATAAGTGAACCTAGTCACTCTAGAAGTGACACTTCTATAACTTGAAATATAAATAATATTCCCTCAAGGTTTCCAAAATAACTTCCAGATGTAGTGCATGCTCCTCCTCTATCATAGAGTATATGAATATGTCATTTAAAAGAATGATAATATTTTTTTATAGAAATGGGTAAAAAAATCACTTCATCAAGGCCATAAATATTTTAGTTGTATTAGTCAAGATGAATGACATGACCAAATACACATACATTTTATACCCAATCCTAAAGGTAGTGTAGGGTATATCTGAAGGCATTATCCTCAACTGGTGATAAAAAAATCTCAATTTAATCTTGGAAAACACTTGGGATCCTCCAAGTTGATCAAATAAATCATAAATATGTGGAAGTGGGAATATATTTTTGATAATCACTTGATTTAACCTTTGATAATTCACACAAAATCTCAAAGAACCATCAACCTTTCTCTATAATATGACTGGAGAACCCTATAGTGATGTACATGGCTGGATGAAACCCCTATATTCTAAGTCTTACAATTGAAATTTTAATTCACAAATATCCAAGGGATATATCCGATAATAAGGTATAAAAATTGGATCTACCCCAGGAATGATATTTATAGTGAACTCTACCTCCCCATTAGGTGGAAATATCAAGAAATCATTAGCGAAAAAAACTTAGAATTGGTCAACAACTAAAGGGTACACACCCCGATATGCTATACCATCATTCAATATGATCCTAGCCACCTAGTCCATAATTACACCCAACTACTGATGGTTAGGTCCTGAATATACCACCAGTAAATCCCACTCTCCCACATGAACATGATTACTACCATTGGGATATGTGAAGGATATATGACCTTGGTAGCAGTCAATATGAGCTTGATATGATGCTAACCAATCCATTTTTAGAATCTAATTAGTCCCATTCATTTCAATAATATAGAAATCCCAAAGAAACTGATAAACACCAACTTCAATATTGAATTATATACAAAAATGAATACCCTTAGACTGCTTCCCCAGTAGTGTATCTATAGCCATCACCCCATATAGGTGATCCATAATGGGGCCTAATCTATAAATTAACTGAACAACCATAAAATAATGGGAAGAAATTGTATCAAACAAAGTAGATACTAAAGTATAAGCAACTAGAATTGTACCTTGAACGACAGAAGGTATGACATCTTGATTGGTTGGAGTAGGATATATGAAATAAAGTTATAATATTTTATAGACTTGATACCCAATCCACCCTTGTACTATACCACTATACAAGTTCTACTAACCTAGACCTGGGGTACCACATCCCCCATGTAATGACCCAATATTTTATCAATGGAAATTACCTTCTTATAATTATGTCATATAGTATAAATCATAAACATCACATAGAGAAACCAACAAAATATTATTCTCATAAATTAAGAATGATAAATTAGTCAGTAAATAAACCAATAATAATTATAAATATTACTATAGGATAATAATAGAAAATAAGACAATAAGAATAGGATAATTTGGATATGCTCGATCCACTAGAATGACCGTACTCACGAACAAAGTTGTAGCAATAAAAAATAATGTTAAAAATAAAATATTCATTTTTAATATGAAATTATATATATAACATTAATATAAATAGAAGTTAATGAATAATTAAATAAGCAGTATATATAGAAATTAAGGAATCTATACCGTTAGAATAGTAACCTGACTATTGGAATGGTTATGTGACCATTAGGAATAGTAATATAAATATTAGAATTGTAACATAAACTATGAAATTATAAATAAAATTTAGGTATTTTTTTAAATGAAAATATAATATATTTATATCATGGTATAAGTACATAAATGTTTTAAAAATGATAAATTAAGTGTTGGTATTTTTATAAAATATAAATGTTTATTTACAATTTTATAATTAATATAATGATTAAAAAGAAAATTTATTTTCATAAAATAGACTCATAAATTAATATTATGTTTTATTATAATTATAAGATAAATTTATGAGACCTTAATTAATTTTTCAAAGGGTTATAAAATCAATTATAATATTAAAATATATATTTTTGAATAAATGATGATTTTATTAAAAAATTTAATTTGTCATATTCATAAATTTAATTTCATAAAATAGAGTTAATTTTTGAAATCTAAATGTCAAAAAATGGTTAGGGTTATTTTTTGGGATTTTTCTAAAATGGTTGAATTTTTGGTGAATAGTGAAATACGGTAATTTATAGTATTTAACAAATACATGAATTTTTGAGTCATGGATGATGTAAATATGAGGTAATCACCCATTGTTTAGAACTCTCTTGAACTATTTACTACATTTAATCATAATAATCAACACTATTGATAGTATTGATAAAAAATAAACTAATGAATATAATAATAAACAACATCCCTCTCCTCCCCTTATAAATACCACTCATCACTACCCCTTCTCCTAAAAAATTATAAGATTTGATGATTACTAATATTCTGCCCAATTCCACTCCCAATCCTCTTACTCATGTCCTAGTATTTCTAGTCTCACAAAAAGACCAATTCCAAGAGTCATAAGGAGGCTCTCAAGGAGACGATATTCAAGAGGTAAAATCATCCTTATTTATCTTTTAAATTATTTCTTTATTATACTTTATCCTCAATTATATACAAAGTGACATTATAACTAAATTATCATATATATATATATTTTAATTTTATTATGTTAATGGAATATCCATCATTAAATCTCTTCTCTTCACCTTTTATTCTAAAAATGAAAACATCTTCCGTGATGTGTTGATTCACCACCTTCGTGGACGACGAGTTTTCATTTTTCATTAACGCCTTAAAGTATGGTAATAAAATAATTATTATGGTTAAATAATATTTCAATATGTATATTATAACTTATTTAATGTTTTTAAACCAATATATAAACATAATATTAAATAAAATGATACTACTTTGTGATGGTCGTAAAAAGCGCCAAAATAAACTTAACATTTTTCATTAATGTTTTATCTAAATAATCATCATCATATATGAAAAAATGATATATGGGACCATTTAAAATCATTTAAGTGTATTAATAAAATTTTATTCCACTTCTAGATTTTTTCTTCCATTTATGAGAACTCCCATAATTATACTCAAGAGAACCGACCATAAAACCATGAAACGAATACTCTCGAAACAACGAAAGTAAACATTATAACTAATCAAAATAGCCATAAATGAACTTAATAAAATTATAATAAATAAAATATATGGGTATAAGGTTATTGATTAATTAATTAATATATCTAATTTGATTATCCAGGAAATTAAGTGCAAATGTAGAACACATTCAAACATAAGGTAAGGGATCTCTCCAAACCTCCAAATACCTTTGGGTTACACTTTCACTCACTTTACACCAATTTATTTCTTAATTGTTCTTATGTAATTCATATAAATTTTATGCATATGTTATGAAATTATGTTTCTAGATCAATTAATCCTTTTTATGGGAAAATATATGTTTTAAAAGGTTCCCTTCTCAATTCCTCCTAATATGCAATCTCGACTAAAGAGAACTTCTCATTTTCTTACCCATTTTCAAGTACACTCAATAAAATATTTTAATACTAAAATACTTTTATAAAATTAATCATTTTATATTAAAAATATATTTTATTTCATTTCTGTTTTTGTGCAAACAATTATACCTCTATCCTTTTTAAATACTTTTTATTATTTTCTTAAAAACCACACTTAAGTAACACATTTCTAATGTTACATAACCACACTTTTAAATGTTTTCAATTTAGTTGAACATAATTATTCATAATATATTATTATTTTTTCTTTATTAATATCCAATAATGGTTTCATACCTTCTTTAATGGATACTATTATGATACACCCTTTGGTTATTCCTTATGTCATGATTATGATACCCATTTATTTCCATGGGTAACCCTAATGTTTATTCCTTATGATTGATTCTTTCTGTGGAACACATATTCGTGAACATGTTATGATGGGTGAATCTAGATATCACTCCAATTAATTAGGTAATTTTTAGTCTCATGAGATTTTATGTATGGGATTAGGGAGTATACCTAATCCATTATGGGACTTTGTCTACCATGTGATATAGTCTTGGCAGTTATCCTAGACTCATGTTTATGTCATGTTATATATTGCTAAAAAATTCATATATTTTCATGATTATATGATTACATGTTCTATTTTCTATGATTCCATATGATTATTCATGTGCCATGCCTTTTATGTTATCATTTTATTCCTTATAACTCATGTGTTATGGTTTATTCCCATGTTTATTCCCTTACTAGGGTTTTTAGCTCATCCCTTCTGTCTATGTATTCCCCAGGATATCCTATGAAGTTATAGAATCTCAAAGGGAGTTATAAGATCATTATGGAGATTAATAAAGATATATTTTATTCTAGTTCCATTTTATGTACCTAATATTCCAAATACACTATACTTTACGATCCTTGGTTTGTATTTTATGGATAATTATGATTAAAATAATATAATAATATGTGTAAAAGGATAGGGTTTCTATAGTTGGTATTAGAGCATGGTATAATTATTTTTTGGGATTAATACTATAAAAATTTATTAAAAACCCTATGGATAATTATATCACCATAAATAACCTAGATTGAAACTTAGAGAATCACAATTTTAGGATATAATTTTAATTTATAAGTCTATCCTTCTTTGTTAAAGCTTTTATTTTTATATGATAAGTATTAAAGAACCCCTAATTGTATTTTATTTATTTTTCTTAGTTAATGGAGGGAAATAGTATAACCCATTTCAATAATAAATGTGATAGGAAATGTGACAATTTCCCTAATGAGATTCCAAATCTGATGGGAATGGGAACCCAAAACTTCGTGATAGTATCATATCAACTGGATCAAGTTATGAATAATAACTTGAATTAGGTGGAACACCCTGATTATACTAATAAATATCAAGTTGTGGTCAAATAAATTATGAAACAAAGGCCTCCTATCTTTAGTTAATCTTTCGATCCCCATGTCGCAAACAAATGAATTAACTCTATTAAGATGATATTCTCCGTCCTTCAATGCTCAGAAGAATAGAAATTCATGCTATTAGTTTATCATTTTGATGGGAAAGATTATTAGTGGTGGACACTAATAAAAAAAAGTCTAAGTATGAAATTTATTCCATGGATTGGAAAGGATTCAAGAAAATATTTTTCAATAAATATTTTTCCCGAACTCTCTATCTTAAGATGGAGAGAAATTTCCCTAGACCAAAGTTAAAGGAAGAAAATTCTATAGATATGTATGAAGAAAACTTCACAAGATTTGAATGATACACCTTCAACTTTTTCATGAACACCCAAATCAAATTGGATCACTTATTTAGTGTATTAAAGTTGAGTTTATAAAAATCCTTGGTGATTCATGAATTTTAAAATTATGAGGAAATTTTCTGTTGATCCCTTAAGATTGAGATGGAAATTGGAGAGTCTCAGTGGTCTCATAGGCTCAGAGATATAAAGAGGAAAATAGAGTTTAATATAGGTGGATCAATAGATAAGTATGATGAAGGAAAGAAAACCCAACACCCCATATATAAAAAGTGTGGTAAGAAGCATCCTAGAATCTACATAAGGGGAACTAGGATATGCTTCAAATGTGGAAGAGAGGGTCATTAGGATATTTTTTTCCAAATGGATTTGAAGAATATCACTAATGTGGAAGAATAAAATACGGTTCAAACCAACACCCAACCTGTAGTGTAGCGTTTCAACTTCAAGGAACATGGACATTATGTGATCCAATTTCCTAATCCAAGGGTTTTCTGTGGAAATTAATAATAACAACCTCCAAGGTAGCAAGGAAGTGCATATGTTATCACTTCTATTGAGGTGAATCCAGAAATTGATGTGGTGAGAGGTATACTCGTTATTCATTCAAGAATAGTGAATTTACCTTTTGATTTTGGTTCTATACATTCTTTCATATCATATAAGTTTAGTAAAACTATTCAAACACCACCTCAAAATATGAATGTTGAGTAATCTATGAGAATAGATAATGGGAAAGTTATTTCATCAAAAGTATATAACTCCTCCCCGGTTAATATTTTTGGATTTAACTTCCCATAAAATCTTATCTTAGTCCTTTATTATATTTTTATGCTATATTGGGAATGGATTGGGTATCATTATACAAATCCAACATCAAATTTCATGAGAGGGAGATTAATATTCTCATCCCAATGCGTTCCCAAATTCTATACAAGTGTAAGGAGGAGGATTAATCTCTTTCATAATTATCATCTCAATTATAGACATTATTGCCTTGTGTGTAAGAATATCTAGCTAAAATGATTGAGAGAAAAAAGAGGATCATGATCAAAGATATTCCCATTGTGAGGAACTACACTAATGTGAATTTTCTAGTCTTCCTCCAGACCGAGAGGTAGAGTTATCAGTTTATCTTATACCTAGATCTCTGACTATATCAAATAAACCTTATAGAATAGACACCATTAAGTTGGAGGAACTGGAGAATAAGTTACAAGAGAATCTTTAAAAAGGGCTTTATATTCCTGAGTGATTCACCATGGGGTGAACCGATCCTCTCCATCAAGAATAAGGATAGATCAATGATCCTCTTCATTGATTATTATGAGCTCAATAAAATCATGATAAAGAATAAGTATCACCTACCACAGATAGATGACTTGTTCAATTAGCTACACGAGGACAAGTATTTCTCTAAGGTGGACCTTTGGTTGGGATATCACCAATTAAAGGTGAGTAAGGAAGATATTCCCAATACTATCTTTTGAATGAGGTATGAACACTATGAGTCTAAAATGATTCCCTTTGGACTCACTAATGCACCAAAAATATTCATGGACATAATGAATAGAGTCTTTAGTGATTACCTCTAAAAATTTGTGGTAGTATTTATTGACAATATTCTAATATAATCCAAGAGAAAGGAGGAGTATGAAGATAATTTGAATATCATGATAAAGTATTTGTGAAAGGATAAACTTTCTGAAAATTATATTAAATGTGAGTTCTATATAGAGGAAGTATCATTATTGGGGTATGTTATCACTAGTAAAGGAATATCTATGGACCCTTCTAAGATAATTGTAATCAAAGAGTGGCCTAGGATAACATATATAATAGAGATCTGTAGTTTCCTTGGTCTATCTGGGTATTAAAAACAATTTGTGAATAACTTACCATAATTTTCAAAACCACTAACCAAGCTTACTCAGAAGGGAGTAAAGTTTTTCTGGACTAGTGAATGTGAAGACTGCTTTAAATAGTTGAAAAAGAGACTTATCACTACACTGGTACTTACACTACTGACAAGTGGGGAACTATTTGTGGTATAAAACAATGATTTAAGTAAGGGATTAGGTTGTGTACTAATGAAAAATGATAAAGTGATAGCCAATACCTCAAGGTAGCTGAAATTTTATGAGAAAATATACCCCATGCATTATTTGAAGTTGGTAGCTTTGATCTTTGGGTTAAAAATTTGGTGAAATTATATCTATGAGGAGAAGTGTGAGATATATATTAATCATAATAGAATAAAATATATATTCACATAGAAGGAGATTTATATACACTAGAGAAGATGGTTAGAGATCATCAAGGATTATGACTACAAAATTCACTACCATCATGGTAAAGAAAATAAAGTGGTGGATTATCTAAGTAGAAAGGATCCTGTAACTTTATCAATGATGATAATTGAGAAGGATCCAATCTTCTTATAATTTCAAAGGATAGACCTAGGAATCATTAAGGAAGTAACATCATCAATCCTTTCTCAAATGATTTCTCAACCATACCTTTTAGAGAAGATAATGGATACTCAAAGAGATGATGTGAAAATTTAGAAGAAGGTGGAAGATATTAGAAAAGATAAATCCTCATATTTCAAAATTGATGAGGAAGGAGTTGTAAGATTTTGGTCATGAATATGTGCAACATCAAATATTGAAATAAAGAAAGATATTTTTAATGATGTAAATAGCTCGAATTTCTCTATCCATCTAGGGAGAAAAAATATGTATCAAAATATTTGAGAGTAATATTGGTGGGAAATATGAAGAACGAGATCACTGAATATACATTAAATTTCCTGGTATGTCAGCAAGTGAATGATGAAAGGAAAAAGTATAAGTGGATGATGCAACCATTATCTATACCTACATGAAAATGGGAAAACATCATGATGGACTTTTTTACCGAACTTATGAAGACATCCAGAGGAAATAATTCTATATGGGTTGTTTTAGATCTTCTTAGAAATACAACTCACTTTATTGAAATTAAAGAGGATTTATAACTCAACCAACTTGCAGAAATATACATAAGAGAAGTGTAGAGGCTGCATGGAGTACCATTACCAATTATATCTGATCATGATTTGAGATTTACCAACAAGTTCTGGAAAAGTATCTAATATTCTCTAAACATTGAGATATACCTCAATATGACTTATCACCTTCAAACTGATGGCCAATTTGAGTGGACTATTCAGACACTAGAATACATGTTGAGAGCATGCTCTATGAACTTAAAAGGAGGATGGTACCAACATCTAACTCTACTTGAGTTATTTTATAATAATGGTTTCCACTCAAGCAAACAAATGGAACCACATGAAGCCCTTTATGGTAAAAGATATAGAACACCAAAATTCTAGGATGAAGTTGATGAATGTAAGCTATTGGAACCTAAAATGGCTGAATAAATAATAGAAAAGGTAAAAACCATTCAACAACACATCAAGACATCTCAAAGTCGACCTAAGAGCTATGAATATAATCATCGAAGAGACTTAGAGATTGAGGTTGGTGACAAAGTATTCATGCACATATCTCCATATAAGAGGGTCATGAGATTTGGGAATAATGGAAAGCATAGTCCTAGGTACATCGACCCCTTTGAGATTCTTGATCGTATCAGAATTGTGACATATTGACTAGCACTTCCACCAACCATGTCTCAAGTACATGATGTATTGCACATATCCCTCCAAATGAAGTAAAAAACCAGATCCCTCACATGTACTAAATTCATAGACGATACAACTGAAAAATGATCTCTCTTATAAGGATATTTCTAAGAGGATCTTAGACTATAGAGATAAAGTTCTACACAATAAGAGTACTCACCTGGTAAAAGTACTATGGAGAAACCATAAGTATGAAGAGGTGGCATGGGAACTAGAGGAAGTGATGAAGGAGAAATACTCTCACCTAAATTCACCTTAATATTTAAATTGAAATTTAGAGGGAGAAATTTCATGTGGGGGGGGGGGGGAATGTAACGACCTGTAATTTTATCAATGGAAATTCCATTATTATAATTATTTTATATAGTATAAATCACAAACATCACATAGAGAAACCAACAAAATATTATTCTCATAAATGAATAATGATACCTTATTCATCAAATAAAAAAAATTCAAAATATTATAGCAGGTCAATAAATTGAAAATAAGATAATAAGAATATGATAATTTGGATATGCTCGATCTATTAGAATGACCAACTCACAAACAAAGCTGTAGAAATAAAACATAATTTTAACAATAAAATATTCATTTTAAAGATGAAATTATACATAAAAACTTAATATAAAATATAAGTGAATGAAGAATGAAATAAGAGGTATTTATAGGAATTAAGGAATCTATATAATTGGAATAGTAACCTGGACATCAGAATAGTAATATGACCATTAGGAATAGTAATCTTGATGTTTGAATTATAACCTCACCTATGAAAGTATAAATAAAATTTAGATATCTTTTAAATTAAAATATGATATATTTATATCATGTTATAAGTAAATAAATGTTTTAAAAATGATAAATTAAGGGTTGGTATTTTTATAAAATATAAATGATTATTTAAAATTTTATAATTAATATAATGATTTAAAATAAAATTTATTTTCATAAAATATATTCATAAATGAATATTATTTTTTATTATAATTATAAGATAAATTTATGACACCTTAATTAAATTTTCAAAGGGTTATAAAATCAATTATAATATTAAAATCGATTTTTTTGAATAAATGATGATTTTATTTAAAAATTAAATTTCTCATATTTAGAAATTTACCTTTATAAAATGGAGATCATTTTTTAAATCTAAATGTTAAAAAATGTCTAGGTTTAATTTTTTGGATTTTTCTAAAATAGTTGAATTTGTGGTGAATAGTGAAATACATTAATTTACGGTATTTAACAAATACATGATTTTTTGAGTCAGAGATGATATATAGATGAGGTAATAAACCATTGGTTAAAACTTTTCTGAATAATTTTTTTTTATTTATTCATAGGATTCAACACTATTGATAGTTTTGAGCAAAAATAATAAACTAATGAATATAATAATAAAAAACACCCCAATCCCCCTAATAAATACCACCCCTAACCACCCCTTCTCATCACAACTTATAAGATCTGTAACTTTAAAATATTATACCCAATTCCTCTCCCAAGACTCTTACCCACATCTTGGTCGTATTGGTCTCACCAAAATACCAATTCTAAGATCCTTAAGAAGGTTCTCAAGGAGACGATATTCAAGAGGTGAAATCCTCTTTCTTTCTCTTTTAAATTATTTCTTTCTTCTAATTTATCCTCAATCCCATATACAAAGTGTCATGATAAATACAGTATCATATATATACTATAATTTTATTCTTTTAATGGAATATCTATCATCAAATCTCTTCTCTTCTTCTTTTACTCTAAAAAGGAAAACATCATTCGTGATGTGTCGATTCACCGCCTTTGTGGACGATGGGTTCTCGTTTTCCATTACCACATTTAAGGATGGTCATAAAACCATTATTATGGTTAAATAATATTTAAATATGTATATTATAACTTATTTCATATTTTTGAACCAATATATAAATATAATATTAAATAAAATGATACTAGTTCGTGATGGCTGTAAAAACTGCCAAAATAAACTAAACATTTTTCATTAATGTTTTATCTAAAAAATCATTATCATATCTGAAAAAAATGATATATAGGACCATTTAAATTTTTTGAATTATATTAATACCATTTCATTCTACTTATGTATTTTTTCTTCCATTTGACAAGAACTCTCACAATTATACTCAAGAGAACCAACCATAACACCATGAAACAAATTCCCCTAGAATAACAAAATTAAACATTATAACTCATAGAAATGTATATAAATTAACTTAATAAAATTATAATAAATAAAACATATGTCAATAATGTTTTTAATTAAATAATTAATGGATCTATTTTGATTATCTAGGACATCAAGTGCAAGTACAAAACACATTCAGACACAAGGTAAGGAATCTCTCGAAACCTCCAAATTACCTTTGGGTTACGCTTTATCTCTCTTTAAAAGAATTTATTTCTTAATTATTATTATATAATTATTCTAAATTCTATGTATATATTCAAAAATTATGTATCCATATCAATTCATTCTTTTTATGGGGAAATACATGTTTTAAAAGGTTCCATTATCAATTCCTCCCAACAAGCAAGCATGATTAAACAGAACTTATCCTTTTTCTTACCCATTTTCAAGTAAAATTCATAAAATATTTTAAGCCTAAAATAATTTTATAAAATCAATCATTTTATCATGAAAAAATATTTTAGTTCATTTTTCGTTTTGTAAAAACAATTATGCCTTTATCCTCATTAAAGAATCTTTATTCTTTTCCTTAAAATGACACTTAAGTGGCACATTTATAATGTTACCTAACCACAATTTTTCATGATTTCAATTAAATAAGACATCATTATTCATGATATATTATTATATTTACTTTATGAATTTACAAAAACGGTTTCATCCCTCATTTCATGGATACCATTATGAAACAACCTTTGGTTATGCCTTATGACATGATTATGATACCCATTTATTTCCATGGGTAAACATTTTGTTTATTCCTTATGATTGATTCTTTATGTAGAAAAAATATTTTTTAAATACCCCAATCCCAATAGCCTAGATATAGTTCCTTACTTAATTAAATTAGTATAATAAACAAGGAAGTCTCATCCCAAAGAACAAAATAGTTTAGTAGATTTGGAAAACCAGATACATACATAAGTTTTACATTACAAATTGAAAATAAATACAACATATAAAATCCATTGTAAACATACATAAACTTTTATATTATCCCTACAATTCATCCATAATAAACATATTCACATCCTGGGAAAAAATAAAACATAAGAAAGGGGTGAGATTAGATGCTCAGCAAGGGTAAGAAATGCAGTAGAAGATATCATAAAAAATAATTCATGGTGAATAACTAAAAACACATGTCATTAAATAATAATCTTGAGCATAATACTTAAATAGTGAAAACTAATTAAATAATTACATAAATAATTACATTATAAATAAAATTAACCATGGATATTCTACTAGTCAAATAATTACATGAATTTTTAATTAATAATATCATAACGAGGGAATGAATAATACTGGACATATGAAACATAATATCAAGGTCTTATCCAATAAATATGAAAATAAAATTTTAAGGCCTCATCTAAATCCATATCTAAAAATAAATGGGTAAGGCCTCAGTGAAGTCCATATCTGTTTTGTCTCATGATACCTACCGATGTATTGAGGGGCTATAACATGCCCTTCCTGTTACTTAATAATTATAATGAATTCCTCATATGAATGGGGTGAAACATAAACAACATATACATATGAAATGTAAATAACTTTCCCCAATCCGTAAACATAATCACTAACCATTCTGAGTAGTATGGTGAATAATGTCAAAATAACACATCCACAATCAAAATGATCATAAACCATTTAATAAAATATTTTAGATGATAATCAAAAGATATAAATATAAATAAATAATAGGATTAAATATAGGTGCTGAAATAGATGAAAATAATCTAATAAAATAATTGATGAATTCTTGAGAGAAATACCCTTTTTACATTGTAAAGAAGAGTTCTTTTGGAATTTTTTTTGTATTTTTAATAATTGTTTATATAAAACCAAAAATGAACAAATAAATTTTTTCATGAAAAAATTATTTATTTTAGAAAAATAATTGTGTCTTAAAAAGTATTTTGGATAGTACTTGAAAATGGGTAAGAAATCAGGAAGTTCCCTTTAATCGGGTTTGCTTATCAGGAAGAATTGAGAAGGGAACCTTGTAAAACATGTATTTATATATAAATTAAAGATGAAATGATATGGATATATGATTTTGGAACATATAAAATTTTTTTATAAGAATTATATAAAAATAATAAAGAAATAAATTGGAATAAAGAGAGAGAAAGTGTAACCTAAATGAAAAATAGAGGTTCGAGAATAAACCCTTACCTTATGTCCGAAAGTGTTCTGCACTTGAACTTAATGTCCTAAATAATGAAATTATATTCATTAATAATTTAATTTATAAACTATTAAACACGTATTTATTTTATTATAAATTCATTAAGTTCATTTATGGTCTTTTTGATGAGTTATAAGGTTAAATTTTGTCGTTCAGGAGTGTTCTTTTCCTTGGTTTTCATGATCAATTTACTTTTATACACATATGGAAAATCATGTAAAATGAAAATTGTATCCCAAAATTTAAATTATATGTTATTAATTATATTATAGAATATTAAATGTTTATATAAGTCATTTTTTTATTTTGGGTGAGGATTAATCATTAGATAAGATGTTTGTGATAATCGTTTAGATTATTTTGGCAGCTTTTTGATCATCATAAACTAGTTTTGTTTCATTAATTAATATTATTTATATATATAGGTTACAGAACATTATATAAGATTAAATAAATATATTATAATCTTTTTTAACAATATAAATGGTTTTATGATCATTCTTAAAGGCGTAATTGAAAAATAGAAACACGTCGTCCACGAAGGCGGTAAATCAGCACCTCACAGACAATGTTTTCATCTTTAAAATAAAAGGAAAAGGAGAAGACACTTGATGGTGGATTTTACATTAAAATAATAAAATTAAAATATATAAAATATATTGGTGTTATAATTTCACTTTTTATAGGGGAGGTGAGGGAAGGATAAGAAAAGAAAATAAATTAAATGAAAATTAAAATAATGAAAGAGGATTTTACCTTTTGAATTCCTCTCCTTGAGACCCTCCTTAAGGAACATTGAAATGGTATTTTGGGTGAGACCAAAAATAAAAAAATATGAGGGAGAAATTTTGGATAAAAAATGGGAATAATATAATCAATCTTCAAAGCTTTGGAGGTGCGAGGAGAAGAGGTGGTATTTATAGCGGAGGATAGGGGTGTTTTTTGAATATTTTATTCATTTGTTTATTATTTTGGATCAAGACTATGAATAGTTTAAAAATTATAACTAAATATATTAAAATATTGAAGGAGAATTTTATATTATGACTATTACATCAGAAATGACTCAATGAATAATATATTTAACTTATAATGTATTTATACCATAAATTATTGTATTTTACTATTCACTAAAATTTCAAGTATTTTAGAAAAATTTAAAAAATCCACCCTTATCATTTTTAGAGATGTAGAATTAAAAAATTAACTCTCTTTTATGAAAATAATTTTATAAATATTATAAATTTAATTTTTAATTAAAATCATCATTTATTTGAAAAATATCGATTTTAAAATTATAATTGATTTTATAACACTTTGAAAAATTAATTAAGACCACATAAAATTATCTTATGTTAATAATAAAATAAAATATTAATTTATTGATCTATTTTATGAAAATAAAATTTCTTTTAAAACATTATATTAATTATAAAACTATAAATAAACATTTAATCTTTACAAAAATACCAACACTTAATTTATCATTTTAAAAAAATTTATTTACTTATTCCATGATATAAATATACCATATTTTCATTTATAAGTTACCCAAGTTTTATTTATACTTTTATAGGTGAAGTTACTATTCTATTGGTCATAATGGTCATATTACTATTCTAATGGTCACATTTAATAGTATATTAAGGTTTTAAATTCGGTGTTGCATGAAGAATAAAATATCAAAGATGATAAATTTTAAGAGGCATACCATAAAATCTTAGGGTTTTACATATTCGTGATATTTTTATGATGGGTGAACCTAGATATCACTCCAATACATTAGGTAATGTTTAGTCTCATGAGATATTATGTATGGGATTAGAGAGTAAACCTAATCCATTGTGGTACTTTTTCCACCATGTGATATAGTATTAGAAGTTAGCCTTGAATCATTATGTCATGTTATATATTTCTACCTTATTTCTATGTTTCCACAATCATATGATTCCATGTTCTATGTGCTATGATTCTATATGATTATTCATGTTCCATGCATTTTATGTTATCACGTTATTCATTATAACTAATGTGTTATGCTTTATTCCCTTGTTTATCCCCTTACTAGGATTTTTAGATCATCCCTTTTGTATATGTATTCCCCAGGTTATCCTATGCAATTATAAAAGATCAAATGGAGTTAGAAGCTCATTATGGAGATTAATAAAGAGTTTTTTTATTCTAGTTCCATTTTATATTCCTAATATTCCAAAGTCACTAGACCATACCATCCTTAGCTTGTATTTGATAGATAATTATGCTCAAAACAATGTAATAATATGTGTAAAAGGCTAGGGTTTCTATACCCCACCTCATCCAGTATGACTTATAGATCTCAAACTTCATGTCTGCAATAGTGCGGTGGATCCCATCCCATAATTATGTGGATGCCTAAATATATCATTACCAAACATCTAAGAAGGGTTCCTATATAACCTTTATAAGTGACCCATATTCCCACAATCTTGGAACTCTACTGGTGGTTTATATGAATCCCTGAACCCGCATTTTGGATTAAATACATAAAAATGTTGTGTATTTTTTTATAAAATACAAATGAAAAAAATGCATAGTACTTTATACATTATAGGACCTTTTCTGGTCTAAGTTTTATATAACTAGACATATACATTACAAATTAAAAAAGATATAAAAAAATTTCTTTGGGTGCGCTAACACCGTAATCAAAGAGAATTCCTTAGGAAAATTCTAATAAACCCGTGGAAAATAATTTAAAACATAGGGTGAGCATTAATTTTCCTAGTAAGGGGTTTTAAAAATCATTTAGAAATGATTTTTTGAAAGATATAATTTCTATAAAAAAATTATTAAATAAATAATTTGATAAAACCATTAATTAAAATAGTAGTTTTCTATACATTGAAAACATTTTCTAAATATCCTTACATAGCGTATATTACTTTGAAAACTATATATATTCAAAATAATAATTCATTTAAAATACTACTTTGGATTTCTCTATTTTGAAAATAATAATTTTTATGAATTAATCACGATACTCAATAGGCTATAAGAAAAACCATAAGGCCACTTAGCCATATCACATGTGAGAAAACGTCCCCTATAATCCATGAGTTCACTCCCTATACCACATCATACCTTTTAAGACTCTAGTGACATTATTTAAGAAAACATTTTAATTGTACTAACTTTCTCACTCATAACCCAAAAACATTTCAAAACTATACTTAAATTATTTCCTTATAAGAAAATAATCTTACATATCTCGTTACATGACACAAATCTTATTTTCTTCAAGAATTTTAAAAAATAACTAGTATAAATCGATTTTTATGATGAACTACTCTTAATTAAAAAACTTAAATATAACTAATTATTAAATCAAATGAGTGCTTGAATTAAAATGCATGGAATGTCAGCGATATCTTAGATGATGGCTATATCTAAATTAATAATGAAATTCAATTCATACATAAAATAATAACTTTCATCATTTAAAACTTTTTTTAAATAAATGGTACACATAAAATGATAGACTATACATAAAATAATAATTTTTTATCATTTATTTATAAAAGAAACAATTAAATGATAACAATAAGAAGATAAAGTTTTGTTATTATTTTGAGACAACTTATTTAAAATCATAAAATAATTATTTATATCATTAATTCTCAACAATATATATATATATAAAAGCGTATATATATATATCTTTTAAGTTGATTAGATTTCTTAAAAGAGTTATAATTCAAATTAAAATTTGAAAAAAATAAAATACAGATGGAATTTGAAAGTATATACATATAGATATATAAATATTTATAAATTTGAAAATAAAAAAAAATCCTTATAAAAATGTGAACATAAAAATCAAATGTAAATGAATAATTAATCCCTTACTTGAAATGGATAAATCAAAAGATTATTGGCTTCTGGACACCAAGCAAAAGAAATGAAATGAATTTGGGGAGGATGCGTTCAGGTCTTTTGGGTGTGGAGAACGAGATTCACACACACACACACATATTATATTTGAAGCTTTCGATGGAATCTGAAAGAGGAATAAGTGATGTTTCAAGGGTTCAGTTCATACATATAATTTTATATAATTTATTAACTTTTACTTTTTTATTATACATATTATATTTATATTATATATATATATATATTTTTATACCTACATTAGGTGTGAGGACTTTCAAAAATTTGGTCTCCCTCTTGTTTTCAAATTACCATTATTATTATTATATTGCATTATTTAATCTTATCATCATTTCCCCTTTTTTTGTGTGTCACGCCTCTATTTTTAATATTGTAATGTCATATTTTTTAATATCTTTTTCACCATTTCTATCTTGTCTCATTTTATCATGTAACTCATATTATATTATTTTATATTAATATCCATTCTAATTTTTTTTTCATTTTACTCTTTTTAGTGTTTTTTTTATTTTTTTGAATTTCACATTTTCATTATTTTTTATTATTTGTTTTAATGTTTTTTAAACAATTCTTATCTGGTTTTTTATAATATTTTAAAAATTTTAATAATTGTTTTATATTTATCATTTTTAATTCATAATTTCATATAAATATATTTATAGTCATAATTCATAAAAAATTAAAAATTTATAATAGTTAAAAAAATATTGCTATAATATATTTCATAAATTATTTATTGAAACTATAATTTATTTATTAAAACCACATATTATTTCATAATAAAAATATTTTTTATAAACATCTTAGTTACAAAAATGATTTATTTAAAACATATAATTTAATATAATTATTTATAATAATTTTATAACACCATCAAATAAACCTTTGGTTTTTTCATACAAAACACATATTTAAAAATAAACAAACTTATATTAAAATATAATTTTAAGAAAAATGACACCACATATATAAAAAGAACATTTTTTTTATAATTAATTTACAATCAAATATTATTTTTATTAATTAAAACACTTAGTTTTAAATTATTATTTTTTATAACTTGGTTTATTTAAATTATAAAACAAGTCATTTAATAAGAACTAAATATTTTAAACTTTATGGGATGTTAAATTATTCTTCCTTAGAAGGATTTCACCCTTGAAATTTGTTCATCAAACTAAAAAAATTCTGAATATCCATCTTTAGAATTGAAAAAACTAGAACTCCTAAACTTCTATACTATACCGCTTAGATTTTTTTTCTCAAATGACAACATCTAATCTCCAAAGTTGTCTATACTATTGAAATGATACCAACTGTGAAGCCGTGAACCCACACTTCTTGATTAAGTATATAAAAATGATATGTATTTTTTTTATAAAAGACAACTGAAAAAATAAATAATACTTTATATATTCCAGGACCTTTTCCAGTCTAGGTTTTGAAGAATTAGACATATACACTACAAGTTAACAAATATATAAAAAACTAAATTGCTTCAGGCGCACTAACTCCATAAGTGAAGATAAATCCTTTCAGAAAATTATACTAAACCTATGGAAAATAATTTAAAACATAGATTGAGAATTAAAGTTTTTAGTAAGGGGTTCTAAAAATTATTTTGAAATGATTTTTTTGAAAAATATATTTTCTATAAAAAAAATTTATCAAATAAATCATTTGATAAAACCATTACTTAATTTTTTTTCCATGCATTGATTTTTTTTCTAAATATCCTTACATAACATATATTACTTTGAAATCTATATATATTCAAAATAATAATTCTTTTGAAATAATACATTAGATTTCTTCATTTTAATAATAATAATTTTTATGAATAAATAATGATACTCAACATGCCATAAGAAAAACCATAAGACCACTTAGCCATATCACATATGGGATAACATACCCTAAAGGTTATGAGTTTACTCCCTATACCACATCACACCATTCAATACTCTAGTGCCATAATTTAAGAAAAATATTTTAATGGCCCTTCCTTTCTCACTCATAATCCAAAAACATTACAAAACCATACTTAAATTATTTACATAGAAGAAAATAATATTACATATTTCATTAAATGAAAAAAATTTATTTTATTCAAGAATTGAAAAAATAACTTGGATAATTTCATTTTCATAATGAACTACTCTTAATTAAAATACATAAATATAACTATTTATTAAATTAAATGATTGATTAAATTAAAATGCATGGAATGTTAGTGATATCTTAGATGATGGCCATATCTAAATTACGAATGACATTCAATTCACACATAAAATAATAATTTTCATCATTTAAAACTTGTTTAAAATAAACGTTACACATAAAATGATAGACTATACATAAAATAATAAATTTTCTCATTTATTTACAAAAGAAACAATTAAATAATAATAATAACAAAACAAAGTTTTTTTTATTGTTTTGAGACAACTTATTTAAAATCAAAAAATAATTCTCTCTATCATTAATTCTTAGTAATATATATACATATATATAAGTAAATAAATAAATATATAGATATTTTAAATTGATTGGATTTCTTATAAGGGTTATAATTCAAATTAAAATTTGAAAATAAAATAAAATATAGACTTGATTAAAATTATGAAATACTAACATCCTTTTATTATGTAATTTGAAAGTATATACATATAGATATATACATATTTATTAATTTTAGAATAAAAAACAACCCTTATAAATAAATTCGAATATAAAAATAAAATGTAAATAAATAATTAATCCCTTACCTGAAATGGATAAATCGAAATCCTGTTTGCTTCTGGACACCAAGAAAAAAAAATTGAATGAATTTGGGGAGGATGTATTCAGATCTTTTGGGTGCGCATAATGAGAGTCACAAAGATACACACACATATTATATTTAAATCTTATGGTGGAAGCCAAAAGAGGAATATGCAATGTTTCAAGGGTTCAGTTCATATATATAATTTTATATAATTCATTGACTTTTACTTTTTTTCATTAAAAATATTATATGTATATTATATATATATTCTTATCCCTACATTAGGTGCGAGGAATTTTAAAAAGTGGGGTTACTACTTGTTTTCACGTTACCAATATTATTATTATATTACATTATTAATATTATCATTATTTTCTTTTTTTTTTGTGTCACACCTCTATTTTTAATATTTTAATGTCTTATTTTTTTATCTCTTTTCCATCATTTCTCTCTTATCTCATTTTATCACATTAATCCTATTATACTATTATATATTAATATCCTTTCTCCCTCTTTTTCTCTTTTTTTATTCTTTTTAGCATTTTTTTCTTTTTCTTTTTTGTATTTCACATTTTCTTTATTTTTTATTATTTGTTTTAATATTTTTTTAAACAATTATTATCTCATTTTTTATAAGATTTTAATAATTTTAGTAATTTTTTTTATATTTATTATATTTAATTCATAATTTCATATAAATATATTTATACTCAAAATTCATAAAAATTTATAAATTTATAATAGTTAAAAAAATATTTCTATAATATATCTAATAAATTATTTATTAAAACCATCAATTATTTATTAAAACCACCTATTATTTTTTGATAAAAATATATTTTTTTATAAACATCTTAGTTTAACAAAATGATTTATTTAAAAAATATAATTTAATATAATTATTTATAATAATTTTATAACCCTTTCAAATAAACCTTTGACCTTTTTATATAAAACACATATTTAAAAATAAACAAAATTATTTTAAAATATTATTTTAAGAAAAATAATACCACATCTATAAAAAAACATTTATTTATAATTAGTTTACAATCAAATATTATTTTGATTAATTAAAACACTTAGTTTTATTTTATTATTTTTCATAACTTAATTTATTTAAGTATAAAATATGTCATTTAATAAGAATTAAATATTTCAAACTTTATGGGATGTTACAGTTGACCACATTTAGGTCACTTGTATTCATCCTTTCTATAATGATAATATCTCACCGGTGCACTAACTTGACTAATTTGACCACTACTACCCTGATGATAATTCTAATAGTGGTGATTTCTATCACTAGAAGATTCAAAACTATCTCTCATGGATAAAACTATCTATCCACCACCTAAGGCCTCATTCAAGTTTTTCTTAGTGATAAGATCCTAGTTCACCACCTTATAAAAAGGCCCTTAAGAAAAATACATTCACATTTGACCTAATTTAAATCCTAAGTCTATCTTTAAATCAATTTACATTGATTTTATCATCCTTACAAACATTAGAGTAAAATGCTACAAATCCCTAAAATGGAAAATATAATCCATCACAGAGACATCCCCTTACTCAAGGTGCATGAACTCCCAAAACTTTTTTTCATTAAAGTACCTAGAAAGAAATAATCAAGAATTTGGTTTTGAATTTCTTATAGGTTATGTACACATACTGGTCCAACTAGACCAAAATGTCCCACCATAGATTCATTGATCCTCAAATGATATATTCTTTAATATTTATTCTCCTCTCTAAGGGATTCACCGGATGGTTAAAGATGGTCTACACCAACTCCACCCAAAACTCCACCGTCCAAGGGGACACCTTCTTTTATAAAGGTTGGTGGATGTTTCATATGAAACTATTTGATGAGGTATGAAATAGTTGGCTTAGCTTGTGGAGTCGACCTCTCCATTTATCACATAAATTGTAATAAAATGGCATAGAGTTAGTCATATACTGCATTATCTAGAGATGTTGGAAGATCTGGTCTAATAGTTAGAGGGGAATTCTCATTTCTATCCTATTATCATACTATCAGAAGTCATCATGGAGGAATTTATTTATATTTTCCAATAAACGCCTTGAAAAAAATTATAAGAAAATAATAACATCACATTTAAGGGAAGTGACATCAAGAATAACATCATGTTATTTATATTCCATAGTTTGTAAGTTATAAGGGGATCAATTTTATTTAACAAATTTTCATAAATAATAACATAATAAAGTGAGATTTCTATGTTCTTATTATGATGAATTCAAAATAACACATGTTCTATACCAGCCCACAAGTAAAATCTTATAAATAATAATAATACAAAAATCATGTGCATCAATTTAGGTTAAATAAATCAATAGTTACAACAAAAACCACAATATCTATCTTTCCCTTGGTAACCTGATCTTGACTCATATGTGGGTTAGTTAATCCCAGGAAAAAGTTATGTACCAAGTCTCGACAGAGGATATCTTTTATCTACCAAGAACAAATAGTAATACAAAAATAAAAATTCATTTTATTCCATTTTTTAATGTTTCTAACCCGATTCACTCATAATTAACCGAATCAAGTCATTACATGGCCTCAAACATGCCTCTACCAGAGGCTACAAATAAGTAGTGAGGGTCTGAGAAAATATCATGGGGAGACTATAACCTATGGTTAGAGTAGTAATAAAATTATAAATAATAACAATATCATCCAAAATACACCATCACAAGTAAATACCAAGGAAAGTACCAAATAATCCAAAATGTATAACCATGCTGAAATAAAAGAAGTTACATAGTAACTAGATAATCTAAAAACCGTCCTAATATAAAGTTAAATCCCAGAAGGTTATGAGTATTCCTAGTACCACCATCCATGCTCCAATACCAACACACTCATTCAAACATCAAACACAAGGGCCTTTCCCTTATACTAATTTGCAACCATGGAGTTTGATTGGGTACCAAAGGCGGCTTGAGCAGGGTGTGAGCTAAACTCAGAAAGTCACCAACAATAGTGTCTAAATCATACCTAGTCCGATTGATGTATATACAAATTTATAAGTAAATTAATTATGTGTGATATAATGATGCAAAAATGATATATACTATTAATCCTTGGGTCTAATATGATACTTGAGATCAACAATACCTGCTTAGGCCAGTGATGGATGTCTCTATCCACAATACTATAGTATAGTTTATAAGTAAACAAGTACACTAGATCATTGGAATCACATCACGGTCCCCCAGTAGTAATAATTAATAACATGGGAATACCAAATCCTTGGAATCATGTCAAGTTCCCCCAATAATAATAATCAATAATATGGACATACTAGATCCTTAGAATCATGTTAATCCCCCCCCAAAAAATAATTAATTATATGGACATACTAGATCATTAGAATCACATAAAGGTCCCCCAATAATAATAAAAATCAATAATTAAAATTTAACCAAGTTTAAAACCACATGATGAAATTTATTAACCAATTCATTCACTAAATTCCATGGACAAGCATTTGACAATTACAATATATCAATGTTTAACATCAATTAATTTTTAGATAAAACACTTTATGTTAAAGTATGAACATATTATAAAGGTACACTAGCCATTGGGTAATCCCAAAGAACCCCTATCATCAACAATTTAATTCCTATTTATGTTTTTAAAGGCTAGCATTCTATACGCAATATCCTAGGTCCCAGTATTTACACTTCAATGGACAACCTGGGGTTCATGGGAAGTCTAACACAATTAATTTAGGATTGTAATTTAATTATCAATTAAAAAAATACAAGAATGTATTATATCAGTGAATCCACACATCATATACATAAAGAGAAGCATTAATACCTCAATTGATAACTGAAGAACACCTACCTCAAACACTATGAGTTTCTAATAATCGAATAAGATTCATAATTTGAAGGGAAAAGAAGGATCTTCTAGTTCAAATGCATAATAAAAATTCAACCAAAAAAGATATGGAATTGATAGATCATCTAAGTAATCCCTTCTAACAAATAAAAGCCATCCAGATCTTACCCTAGAATCATATAAATATGTAATATCTCATAAAGTAGGAGCAACAAGGTGGATTTTCTGGGAGGAAAACTAATCAAGGATGCGTTAAAACCATCCCATGAAGATCTCATGCCATAATAATTGATAGGTATAACCTTATTAGAAGACAGGGTTTCTAACTCAACCATTTTAAAAATATGAAACTATCTATAACACAAGATGGAGGTGTCCACCACAATCACAGTGGACTTTATCACACCATTCCCAGAAGGCTGACCATGATGATTGACCACTATTTAGGGGAAAAACCTTGGCTAATTTAGACCCACCATGCGTTGAACCATAATACGGTGAGACCATCTTTCCCATGCTCCATAGGGAGAATCATCATGATACATGCTCATGACCATGCTCATCCCAGTTATAGAGATCTCCCTTTTTTAGAGAGGCTTTCTCAAGAAAAAACATAGTTTAGACCATGGCATGGTCCAATCCGCGTTGCACCATAAAATGCCCAAAACCACATTTAAGGTCATTGAAAACATTACAACACATACCAAATAAATTAAAACCATAAAAAGGATAAAAAATACATTCCTTAAACTAGGTATGTGACAATTACAATGGTAAAAATTTCAACTTATGATAATCTAGAAGTTTGGCACTATAGGTTTGGTCACCTCGATGAGAAGAATATAAAAGTGTTAAAGGATAAGGAAATATTGAAGCTTGATCACATTAAAATTTGAAATTATTAAAGTTATGTGTTGTGAAATTAGGGAAGGGTTTCCTTCAACTTATATGGATAGAATCCCAGGAATCAGAAGTTGGATCTTATACATTAAGATGTTTAGGGACTTGAACCTATTCAGTCCTATGGTAGTTCCCTATACATTCTTACTTTAATTGATGATGCTATTAGTAAAGTATTAATTTACTTATTAAAACATAAATCTGATGTATTTTTTGTGTTTAATTAGTGTAAATATTTGGAGGAAATGGAATTTAGTTAGAACTTGAGGTGAATCTGGACAAACAATGATGGTAAATACACCAGACACAACTTTTAGAAATCCTATTAGAATAAGGGAATAAGTCTTGATAAGACTACGTCTAGAAATCTATTGTATAATTGATTGGATCAAAATAATGAACAAGAATTTTATGGAGATCTCTTGAAGGATTATGTTTCACTTAGGAATGCCTAAGGATATTTGGGCATAGGAACTCAACACAATGACATATCTCATCAAAAAAAGTTCAAAATCAATGGTTGGGAAGGAACTTTAGGAGGAATTATTGTATATAAAATGATTGAAATTTCATCATCATAAAGTATTTAGTAGTTTAATACATTTTCATGTTAATGTTAATGAAATATATAAACTTGAAGTAAATTATAAAATATGTTTTTTCCTTATGGGGGTGAAAATTTTGTATATCGTTTATGGGATGATGAATGAAAAAAATCACTAGGTGAAGAGGTGATATCTTTAATAAAAAGGTTCTATTAAAGGGAAAAATCTTGGATACAAAATAATTTGAAGGAAAATATACTATTAAAGTATAGGTTAACCAGAGTGAGATTATTGGTAGTTCTAAAATATTGGAGAACTCAAACATGAGTGATGAAAGCACTAGAAGTCCAAGAATAAGATCATTGGTAGATCAACTAGAGATTTTAAAGGATATTGAAGATTGAGTGTGAAAACTAAAAGTACATGCTTTAGAATTAAAAGTTCTAGAAGTTTTGGTATTGGTAGGAGGAGGTGATATGAGAAGTGCAGTGTAGAAAACTCAATTACAGAGGTCAAATAGAGTTATAAATTCAGTTCAGAGATTTTTCACTGATATAAATTCACTACTATTAAAATATATAAGAAGAGGTTAATGACAAGAAAAGATAAAAATAGAACTTGGGAGGCGACTAAACTTCTGGATGGTAAAAAGGAACTTGAAAATAAGTGGGTTTATAAAATTAAGGAAGAGGTTAATGATATTAAAAGAGATAAATAAGGTCTTATTGTAAAGGGATTTCAAAAAAAAAAGAGTTGATTTCTTTGAAATATTCGCATCGGTAATTAAAATTTCTACCGTCTGTACAGTGCTAAGTATGGTGGAATTAAGACATATTTTTCTTGAATATATGGACATCAAAACAACTTTCCTTCATAGAGAGTTAGAGAAATAAATTTATATGAAGCATCCAATAGGTTTATTATAAGTTGGGAACTAGAATTTTGTATTTAATTTAAAGAAAATATTATATGGATTAAAGCAAGCACTAAGATAGTGAAATCATAATTTTGATAAATTTATTCCAGAAAAAGGATTCAAGAGATGTAATAGCAATAAATATTGTTATTAGAAGAAATAGAATGATAAAAAATTTATTATATTGAATTTATATGTTGATTATTTGTTTTTAGATGGAATACATGAACAAAATATTCATAAATTGAAGTGTAAATTTTCCATATGTTTCAAGATGAAATATCTCAGGCAAGATAAAAAGATCTTAAGGATGAGAATAAAAAGAGATAGGAAGAACAAAATTTTTGTACTATATCATAAGAATTATATATTTAAGATTATCAAAAGGTTTTTCATGACTGTATACAAACCAATCACTTCCCCTCTTGTTATACACTTCAAACTATGGAAAGCATAAGAATCATAAATGGAAGAATCATTCATGCACATGGAAAGAGTGCCATACTCTTTCAGTTGTCAGAATTTTAATGTATACTATGATATGTACTTGAACAGATATAACATTTGAGATGAGATTTTAGATTATATTTTTGTATAACCCCCAAAATTAACATTGGGAAGTCGTTAATTGTATCATTCAGCATTTGAAAGGATTGGAAAATGAGGATCCATTCTTTTGGATGGAAGATTCATTATAAAGATTTATTAACTCAAACTTCACTAGATATTTAGATACCCAAAAGATCATATATGGATTTGTTTTTATATATAGAGGAACAATAGTTAGTTTTATTTCATTATTATAGAAGATCATTATATTAAGTATAATAAAAGATGAGTATCTAGCTACAATGGAAGTAGGGGATGAGATGGTTTGGTTGAAGTAATCACTGAAGTAATTATGAAGAAGTTATAAAGTATGGATTATTTTTTTGACATCCAAAGGGTTATTTACATAGATAAAAATATGGGTTTCCATCCAAGGATAAATAATATTGACCTAAAGTACCACTTCATGAGAAACATGATGGGGGATAAAGTGTTAGATCTTCAAAATATATCTGGAATCCAAAATATGATGGATATGTTCACTAAGAATTTAGCTCAAGAAAGTGTGACATGGCATTGTGACTTTGTAGGGATTGAGTGAAAGGAAGATGGTGGAGGAGCATTGCATTCTACAGAAGAATAACGAAGGGTTTTATAAATAGTTTCTTTAGGAATTTACCTAAAACAAGTGTTCAAGTAGAATATTTTTGGGATATAAATCCTGATTTTAGAGCACCAAAAGTTATTCCATTGGAATTATTTTCACTGATTCCAGGTCACCAATTTTTTTTCTCATTAGATAAGTACTTGGATCAATGTAAAGGTAGAAGTTGTTCATATTATTAGTGGAATTTGGATCATTGATAGTTCATTCTATCAATGACATCAAATGTTGGTCCAAAATGATTGGAGAACTCTATAGAAGGAAGTATATTGAATAAAGAATCTAGAAGTTTACTAATGTAAGTGGTTGAGGTCAATGAGGGTTAATGATGATTGAAAATTATATTCCATATAGAGTCTCTCCATTAATGTGGGAAGAGAGTATAATCAGGATGACCGACTGAAGTTCCTATAAAAGGAAGTGGGGACCAACATGAATAGTAAAGAATGATCATGAATAGTACATGTGAAAAGTACATGGTAAATTAGACAATTTATAGTGTTAATCCTCTATAATGAAATATTACTGATTAAGAGTATGTTGAATGTAATATTTATACATTAAATAATATAAGAAAGAAATAATGGTCCCTCTCATGTGTGTAGTATAACTTGTCCAAATCATGTTAATCTCTTCTATATTTAACTAATTATTGTATTTATATTTCTTGAAATCTTGTTTCTTTGTATATCTATGATTTTCTTCTAAGGTGCATGAAAGGTTGTATTTGTGTGGTGGGTATGGTGTAGAATACTTCATACTTTTGGTGCACTTATTAGAGGAGAATAAAAGCTCCGAAAGTTCATTTTTCCACTACATTTATCTATGTAGAAAATTTTGATGGGTCAATGATCATGCTATCAGTTATTCATCAGTAGCTTAGGTAATTGGGTTTTTAAGGTGTTGGGTCCCCTATTTTCTAATAGTTTTATATGATCTAGAGAAATCCTTCATTTTTCAATGTATCATAAAATACGATATGGGATGTCGTATGTTATGATGGTATCTATCCACATATTAAAAATAGTGTATCATATCATTAATATGATATCATGTATATCATAATATATGATAGGTTCTATAGGGTTACTCACATGCAAGGCTTATTGTAATCCACAACAGCTGTGGGCACCAAGTTATTCTTATACAAGTCACTAAGTGTAGGTTTTTTCATATGTAGTCCATATTATATGTTGTGATTCCCAACACACACCACACAGGTCATGATGCTTATCACAAGATAAATTCTATATATTTTATTGTGTGGTAGATAATTCCCACTTAATTTATCAATCACTTATGATTTGTGTATATTGTAGAATATAGTATATAGTGAAATTTGGTTTTTTAAAATTTCAATTATGAATTTATTTTATAATTTATAAAATGTTTATTAATTATAGAAAATGGTATTTTGATATATTTATTTAATTTATAAAATGTATATAAATTAATTAATTACAAATTGTTTATAATTAATTAATTAAATTCTTATGAAACATTTAATAAATAAATATTCCATAATATTAATTATTAATATTAAAATAAAATTTTCAAGTTATATGGAATGACAAATGATTTGGATATAAATGGTTTATATAGAAATTATAAATGTAATTATAAAGTGTTTATAAATTAAAAAATAAGGAAAAAATATAAAATAATTTATATTAAAATTATGAATTATTCATAATTATTTAACTTGAATTATTCTAATTAAAAAATGTCTTATTTTAGAAATTATTTAAATTATATCAAAATAAGTTTTGATAATTGATATAATAAAGGTTTAAATAATATTAAATGTGTGATATTCTGAATATTTACATAATACATGAATAATTTATATATAATGTTTATATTTTAGTTATCATATATTTAAGTAAATTACATATAGATTAATAATATAAAGGATTTTACATTGAGAATAAACATAAAGTATTTATATTTATTTAATTATCGACTTCCCATAATGCATTGTTAAATTATAAAGTGTTTAAAATTTTATTTATTTATAAATTATTCATAAATTGTTTATCTCATGTTTAAATATATGAATTGTTCATTAATTTAGTTTATTTTATATTTTATTCATTAATAATTGTTTTATTATGAACTCATGTATAGTTTGGTTTATGGTTTTAAAATACTTATATAATCTGTCATAGATGTATATAAGGAGTTACATGCTAGGTATGATAATTGATTTAGTTTTCTTTTAACTTGACCTTGGATTATATTAGGTTAAGAGTTTTAATTATAAAATTAGTTATAGTTTATAAATATTAGGTGTTAGAGTTGTTATGTAATTGAATTATCTCTTGAGGTATCCTTGGGTAGATGGAATTTGGGTTAGAATGTTCATTGTCTTGGAGGCTTATGTCTTGTCTAGAATGGTGTGGGTTAGCTATCTATCACTCTAAGATTACTATTGGGGGTATTATTAATTTTATATTATTTTAAGTAGTTAAATGAAATAATTTCATATCCCTTATGCATGAGATACATTTGGATGTATATAAATATAGTTGGTTTTCAATTTGGGTTAGTTACACAATCTATGAGCTATGTAAAGAGTTACACATCAATATGATTTGAATTTATTGATTTAGTAGAAGGAATTAGATTCCAAAATAAATCATTCAATGCATGAATACATGTAAATGGGATACATTAGATAAGATAGTGAGATTAAATCCCCTTTAAAATACTAAGTGTTATATTCCTTCCAAAGTAAAACTTTACAAGATCCCGATCATCCAACTAGGTAGGCCATACCAGATATGGGTACCCCTCGATTATATTTTGTAAGGGAAAAAATTAACAAAGAAACCTTAATTATTAGGCATCTCATTTTTGGAATTTTATTTGGGTTACACTTAGTTGGGAAACACTAATCATTAAGATACCAGAGGAATATAGTTGATTAAATCCATATAATGGAATAAGTTAAAGATTTATACACTCAATCCTATAAGATTCATATATGATATGATTTAAATTATTATTTACCAGATGTAGTCATGAATTATTTACATTCTTAACCATTTTAAGTAATAATGAAATATGGATCTTGTCCAACTAATGGATATGATGGTTTTAGAATGGATTACCATTTTAGTAAGAGAACATTAAATAAAATTACTTATTAAATAACTATAAAACATGATACTTTGATGATAAAAGATTCTATTTTAGATAAATACCTTCATCATCATCAGACTTAACTTTTAAAGGAGAAGCTTAATGTAAGAAACTTATTATATTGGTAAAAATCTTAAGAATTGTTCTTATGTTAAGGGGAAAAAATTCTATGTGTTATAGAAACAAATTCCTGAGTAATATAAAGTTGAATATTTTTAAAAAGAAAATCAAGATACTCATGAGAAGAATAAAATAGTTTACTTAATGTTTAAAAGGAATTAGATTCAAGATAAACAATCAAGGCTTACTTTGGTTAAGTAATTCATTCTAGAATTGTCGTTGGAAATGATCTGACAATGTAAACGTGTTTAATAAATTTTTACCCTATTTATCAAAGTGTTGGGAATATATGAACTAGGGAATGTGATTTCTAGGTTCTAATTCTATATTGATAGTGAAAATGTGTAAAATTTCAAATCATAAGAAGAATAATTAATTGTAAAGTCCAATTTTTTTTCTTTAAGTAGCCAACTAAGGTCATTGAAACCTAAAGGAAAATTCAAGAAGAAGGAAAATGTTCTATATGATTAAATCATTCAGGATACCTAAATATGTTTGGGTAAATATTTAGAATGAATATGTAAAATATTGGTGTTATATTAATCAATTATTTAATTTTTAAGGGTATATTATACCACATGTATATTTTACATGTGTTTTTAATATAAAAGATTTCAAAGTCAAGGTAAGAATTGAAGGAGATCATAACCTACATTCGAATGGTGAAGCAACGTGTTCCTAAATTATGGTATAAATGAATATGAATGTATCAATAATAGATTTATATTAGCAATGTATGTGTATAGTTATCACATTTATATTTAATGATAAGATAATTTATCTATTAATAAATAGTTTTTATGAATAAAATGAGATGATTCACATGGTTTATGATTTATTTAATTCTATAACATGTTTTAAATTAAGATAAGGATAAAAAAGTTTTATCCAAGATAAATGGGTTTATATATAAATTTATTAAAATATGAGGGATATGATCCCACCACCTATAAATTTAATATTTTAAATAATAATATCTTATTTTCATTATATTGCTCTAAATAAATCAAATACCATATAAGATATAGATACAATGGTTTATTTACTAAATATATACACTAAAGGAAATAAGATTTATTTATTAACCTAAAAGAGTTTGTATTTCTTAACATGATATTATGGAGAGATTATTGTTTCTAAAAAACTAGTGGGAGAATTTATGGGCTTAAATAATTTCAAATTATAACAAATAAAATATTACAACAGTTAAAATACAAAGTGAATGTCACATAATATCCTAAAAGGTTTAGGGTATGTCAGTAAAGGATTAATGTAAAAATCTAAATTATTCACCAAAAGATTTTGAGGAATTTTTTTTATGGAAATGGTGATAATAATCATGATGATGATGATGAACTTAGAAAGATTTATAAGAAGATAAATAAAGTTATTAACATAATAACATTGGATGTTGTGAAGTTAAGGATATTGAATACTGTGTTCAAGGATTTGAACATTAGGAATATTATTTATTGGTCTCACCATTATTCAAACTATATTTATTCACATATATTACTTACTAAAGAGTTTATCTAGAGGATTTTATCAATTGGTTATATAGATATGTGATGGGATTTACATTGAGATGTAACAATTTTAAAAAAACCTTAAAAGTGAATAAAATATGAGGTTGAGTTAGTAGTATATTATATGTGATATTATGAGACAAAAAATTATATATGTTTTTTTATATTTATTAAAAGTGTTTAAGAATATAAATTTATCGTGTTAAATAAAATGAAAGCTCCATTTTATCATTATTTCTTGTTGTTTATATATAATCATAAAGATAAATGATAATTAATATCTCAAAGTATGACTTCAAGTTATCCCCAACTGATGTTCTTCATATAATATTATAGGTTGTGATGAAATTTTAAGGTTAGTGTGAGTAATATTCTTATATTGATATACAAAATTGGATCACGAGGCATAAAATGGATTTTTTACATTGGATAACCCAAGAAGTATGCCACATAGAGTGTCATACACTATGTCTTTAGTAAATAAGGGATGAATGTTTCATATTTGGATTTACCTAATACCCAATACTGGAGAGATATCTAGAATGATAACCTTCATAATTTAATTACTTTCTTATACAATCCTATAGATTTAGCTAATTAGGGGTGATTGGGTATGTTTCTAAAAACATCATTAGCTAGATCTTAATCAAATGAGATTTATACTCTTTTATAATGAGTATGATATCTAGGCCTTATATTGTGATATGTTTAGGAAGCGTATGATTGTATATAGATAATAAATATGATGTGAATATCTATTTTGGTTAGGGTAATGTGATGTGATCATCTATAAAGGTGAATGACATGTGATATATTCATTGAATTAGTCAGTTTATACTTAGAGAATCAAGAACACATGAGTGGATATATGAGATTGATATACTATGTGTCCCATGGTTACCTATGTCTTGAAAAAAGGGATGATATGAAAATTAATTCTTGTATATGATATATCCAATGGCATAGGTATTTTGCTACGTGTGTTTTATGGACATTACACCAAATCCCTTCGTAGCTTGAGTAAAAAAAATATTTTTCTAGTGTCTGCACTTTACTTACATTTATGGATTCATGAATTCACATTTTTTTAATGCTACAAAGGCTCATGGGGTCAAACTTTGTGATTGATTGAATTGGGATTGGTTTTTACTCAGATAGTTGCTCTAAAAAAGTTTTAGAGTTTATAAAAAATGAATTTTTGACATGTATTCACAAGGTATTTTATATGATGTGACACATGGTAAATTTGATCATAACTTTCCAAAAGTGTTTTTTAAAATATCTAAAAGTAGTTTTGGAAATTATTTCACAAGTTATTGTATATGATACAATATAAGGATAAATGAAACAAATTCCACAGGAATTTAGTGAAAGTGAGAGATTTGAGGAGATATTCCCTATAGATGAGACATATTTAATATAAATTAAGACATATCATATTGTATGGTATATGTATGTCATAGAGAAGAACATAAATGAAACTAAGGCATATCATATGCCTTTTTAATTTTATATTGCAAGGCATGGTATATAATATCATGAAACTATCTATGATTAATAGAGAAGATGATTTTTAAATGGTTAACATTAAGATTCTATTCCATATTAGCTATCATTAACAAATGTAGAATCAATGCACTTAAGAGTTAAGTTCATGGCTAAAGTATTTTAAGCCTTTGTAACTACATTTCATTTATTCATTTGTTGTGAAATGAATGGGTAAATTCATAGGGCTTGGAGAGTGTCCCAAAATCCTATATAAATAGGCTAAATCCATAGAGATGGGTTACTTGATGCATTTTTTTTGATTCTCCATGCCACTATCTTTCCCCTTCCCCCTTTTCCCCATGATATACAAGCATATCCTAGGAGTTGTGGGGGTCCTGTCCATATGATGGGTGATTCAACATCAACCTATGGACACATCATGGAGGAGGGAGTCCTTTGGATACCTCTATGATATCTTCATCAAACATATTGATTGAAGACAGTAAAAATGGATCCAAAGGTGCATGCTAAGAATTAATTTATTCATTTTAATTTATATAATTGTTTTAGTTTCATGCGTGGTAGGTCTTTAGATTTGGGTTTCTTATTGTTTATTCTATGTTGATTAAGTGCTAATCAATTCTTAGAGACTCATCAAAACCCATGGGAAAAAACTATATTAAAACCAATCCAATGGTAGAAAGAAACAAATAAAAATGAACTTAAACCAGTAATAATACTGATTTTGTATATCAAACCATTGTTAAAAAAATACAATTTTATAGTTAAAACTGAACTAAAACATAATTAATCTTTTGAAAAAAATGCTCATACTGTGCATAAATTATTCAACTCACTTGGTATATATGAATGATAATCCTAAAAAATCTACAAAATTTAAAGAAACTATTTAACATTTAATCTCATTATAATGATACAATAAATAAAAGGAAAACTTATGATAAAAACTAAAACTATTGAAATATGTACTTATTCTAGTTATAATTATTTCATATATAAATTTCAACACATAATAACAACATTCAACACCTCCTTGTTGAAAATAAACCTATAGTTCCAAAGAAAGTATTAAATTGAAAATGACATTATAAGCAATTATTAAACTAAACTAATTATAATATAAGACACCTATATTGCACACACATATTTTATTTTTATTTCACTTCCCTTATAATTGATAACCATTGGTAGTGCTTCTATAACCAATTTGAAAATGATAAAAATTTATAAGATAAAAATAAAAAGTTATAAAAAATATAAGCATTAACATAATAAAACTTACTACTCTAATGCTACCTTATATATGTACTACACATAACTATATATGGAACATTACTAGTAAATGTAAATTTCTTGTAGATATAACACACAATATACAATGTTGATTGATATAAAAAAAATACCAATGTAAGTGGTGAAATAATTAGGAGTTCAATGAATTAGTCTAATATAATGAAATAAATTTACATACCTATAAAAATTAGGAAACATCAAACACTTAATTTCTAAATTTTAAAATTTTATATAAATAAATTTGATTATTTAATCATCACTCAAAGTCCTCTCTATTAGAGAAATAAATTTTGGGTCTATGAATCTCTACATAATTTCATGTCATATTCAATGAATAACATATGAGGATACCCAATCAAAAAACAAGAACAAGTTTTTAGTTGCATGAAAGTCATTAAATTGAAAGAAAGTGATAATTGAATTACATGGAGAATAATTGAAACACTCTGATGCCTAACATATATAGAATTATGAGTTTCATGATATTTTTATTCATACATATTATTACAAATTCACATTCAAAAATTTTGGAACACATCGACAGTTTATAGGTTTTGTAGCAATACAGATTCATATGATGATAATTTAGAAAGTTCTTTGAATATATGAGAATTTGTATCTAAAGGGCCAAAAGATTTTACTATTTTTCTATACATATTGTGTTCACCTTTCAAGAATTCCTAAAAAAAATTATATTCATAAACACACACACACACATATATATGAACATATTAAAATAAATTTAAAAACAATATTAAAAAAAGATATAATAAATGAATACCTCAGTGGTAAATTTTCATACAAGTCTATATGACCAAAGTAAGGAATATTTGACACTTTATCTAACTATATACACCTCATCAGTAGGGTAAAAAACTATGACCAATGCATCTATAATATCCTATCCCATTACCCTTCACTGACCTATCTATATCTTCTAAGGATGCAAGGTATCTCCAATATAATGTATGATCTCATATGCTATAATATAATTTTAGGGATCGTCTATATATAACTCATAATTGATTGGAAATTGTGGATTGGAGAACCCATAAAATTATTAAAGGTTTATTGTGTTTGTTTTCAATAATATGTGATAATCATTAGAATTATTTAAGAATTTTTAGGTATTGAGAATATTTTGGAGTTTATTAGAGATTCCTTGAGGATTTTTGAAGAGGTTTTGAGATTTGATTTGAAAAATTTCTATAATTCTAAGTTAGAGATAAAAATTAGAAAAGGAATAAAGCTTACTATGATAGGTAACATCCTTTGGATGATATGTAGGTAATTTTGGGAGTTAAAAAGTGATATATAAAATTTTCTAAATGATATGTAAATATTTTTATGATGATATGTAATATCACTCATTTTATACATAAGATATTTTATAAATATCATACTAAAATATATAAAAGGTATGATCTTATGGTAATACGTAATATGTGTTGGAGCATGCATGATATTTTCATTACAAATCCTACTAAAATGAATCAAAAGGAATATATTACTATGATATGTAAGATATATTTTGATGTTCATGAAGAAATGGAAAAGGAAAAATCCATACTATAATATGTAATATTCTTGAAAGAAAATATAATATTTTTGTTAATACATAAGATTCCCCCAAAGTAAAAAATTGGCTAAGTACCAAAACTCACCACTATGAAACGTAAGGTATTTCTTATGTAAGGTTTTTTAGTTTGATAAAAAAAAAAGTATTTTATAGTTATAATTGTGATGATGCTAACTTTTTCTCTAGTGAAAAACATCACGGGTTGATGATTAAGTTGTTATTTAATCCAAGAATAATGGAGGTGAGAATTGAAGAAGAAGGTTGCATCATGATGAGGATTTCCACACTATGATGGTATCTTCATAAGCACATATAGACATGTACTATTGAGAAAATATATTTTTTAGAATAAGGGCATAAATTTTGAGGTGATATTTATAAGGACCCGACCTTAAACATTACATAGTCTAATAAATTATTTTAGAATTAGCCTTTTTCATTCCCAAAGATCATTTTAGTTTAGATTTTTAGAAAGTTAGGGCATACTTCATACATGTAAACCCACAATCATAAAAAGTGGGTCCAACTAAAACAATATACATTTTTTTAATATTAAATTTTTTTTAATAAAAACTTGAAATCTTTTAATTAAAAGTCTTCACAATATTCATCTTGGATTCTTCTTTTCTCTTACCCATACTTAAATCCTATAAAGAAAATTTTAAAACTTAGTATGAGCACAAAAAGTTCAGTAAGGGTTATAAAAAGAAGGAGAGAAATTATTATTACATGAATACTATCACGAACCGTCCTCAGGGCCCATGCCGTGACTACCCCAAGCCCGCCTTCCATAGGCCAGGGGCTGGTGACTAGCACCAAAGGCATAAGTCCCTATACTGAGAAGGCATTGCCTTTATAAAAGTAACAAACACAATAGAGTACACAACTGAGGTAAGAACTAAGAAATAATGTATACAAAAGTAAATGCTGAAAGGAAAAGAGGCCGAAAATACAAGCCCAATAGTAAGTACAGTACAACTGAAAAGCTAGTACAACTGCAGTAAAGTAAAATAGTAACCACCGAGTCATCCTCTGGGAATCCCACCTGAAGGGTGGGTACAGATGGCCTCCTCAGCACCCCAGGTCCGTCCGTCCGATCCGTGTATGCCTCGCCAAGTGGTCCACCTCCGGGTACCATCCAGCTCCACACGTCTCCTCCTCGATCAGTGCTGTCCGTCGTCTGCATCCAACACAACGTAGTGCGGGAATAACCCATGTAGGGGTGAGTATACGATACTCATTAGGGACCCTGAGACCCCCGAAGGTCTCCAGAATCCACGAAGGATAAACCAAAGAAGAAAGATACAATCATGAAGTATCAACCAAATCTACTTAGGTATATGCCCATACATATACCTAAGTCATCAATCCCAGTTCGGCTCCAACTCTTGACCCCAAACACAACCCAATCCACACAGGAAGGAAGTCAACCACATCGATGATAATTATTGAAAGTCAAGACTCAGGTCAAACAGGTATACATCTTTCGTATAACGATAGAAATGATTAGATGTAGTCACTGATTCATCTAAGCTATCAGACCCACATCGGATACTAGACCAACCAAGTTGTCGGACCCACGTAGGATACTAGACCAGCTACTCTGTTGGACCCACTCAGGATACAAGTACAGAAGTCAAACTGTCGGACCCACTTAGGATACAAGTACAGTAGTCATCGCTGTCAAAACCACGGAGGATTCCAGTACAGTTGTCGTCGCTGATGAACCCATGAAAGATTATAGTATAGTAGTCTTTGCTGTCGAACCCAAAAAGGATTCAGTTCAGTCTCGTTGCTCTCGAACCCACGAAGGATTCAGTCCAGTCTCGTTGCTATCGAACCCACAGAGGATTCAGTCCAGTCTTGTTGCTGTCAAACCCACGAAGGATTCAGTCCATTTTTTTTTTCTGTCGAACCCATGGAGGATTCAGTTCAGTCTCGTTGCTATCGAACCCACAGAGGATTCAGTCCAGTCTCGTTGCTGTCGAACCCACGGAGGATTCAGTCCAGTCTCGTTATTGTTGAACCCACGAAGGATTCAATCCAGTCTCCTTGCTGTTGAACCCATGGAGGATTCAGTCCAGTCTCATTGCTGTCGAACCCACGGAGGATTCAGTCCAGTCTCCTTGCTGTCGAACCCATGGAGGATTCTAGTATAGTTGTCATCGCTGCCGAACCCACAGAGGATTCCAGTACAATAGTTGTTTCAATCGCAGCCAGCTCTAGGGTTCCCGCACACTGCACGCTCAAATCCGAGAGGGTCCGCTCCTCGAGAAAAGGGTTAGATACATCAACTATCACAAATTACCGAATTTATGTATCCCGAAGTTCCGTCTCATCATAAGGAACCCAACGCGACTGACGACGCGTCAATCGAACGCCCGGTCTGAGAGTTATTAGCTTTTCCGTTCCAGGGGACCGGTTGGATTTTGGGTACAATCCAACCCGTCCATACCCCAATCTCATCCAAATCCTGTGTGGAGTATAGAAAAAGGAAAATCTCGTCAAAAGTAAACCAACGTAGTTGATGGCATGTCAATCGGACGTCCGGTCCTTAAGTTATAAGCGTTTCCGTTCCGAGGGCCCGATTGGTTTCAAGTTCGAACCAAACCGGCTATATCTAAACTTCACCAAAACCTTGAGTGTAATATACGAAAACGACCGTATCGATCCAAGGAATCCTACACAACTGACGATGCATCGATCTGAGATCCGCATCTCAAATTATGGGCGAAATACTAAAATGGGTCCGAAGTGGGGGTTTGGGTCCGGTCCGACCCGACCCAACCCGCCCTGGGTCGGCCCGAACCGGCTTGACCCGAATCGGGTACAGCCCATTAGGGCACGACTCGACCCGGTGGCTGCGACCCGACCTAGGGTGCTGGTCCAGCCCGCGCGACGGCCCGGCCCGCGTGGCGCGGTGGCCCGGCCTGCGTGGAGCGGTGGCCCGACCCACGTGGTGCGGTGGTCCCGCCCGCGTGGCCGGGGGCAAAGAAATTTCCTGGTTAGGGTGACCAGGCGGTGGCAGCGCCCTGCAGGGCCCTCCCTAGGCAAACAGGGGGGCGGTTTTGCACCCCTGTCTCCCTGTAATTGAACCGGCGGTTGCCGATTCCTCTCTGCGGAACTCGACTGGGTTCTGCCCTAGTGCGCACTGGCGGTCGGCTCAGCCGACTGCCCTCCTTTTCCCACTGTGGCCGTAGGCCACGAGTCCTTTTCGGTGCCGCACGATGGTGCCGTGCCTCTCCACCGTGGCCCACCTTGGTCGTGGCCTTGTGCTGCCCTCCGCGTGGCACGACGACACCGCGCACCTCCGCCACGACTCGACGTGGCCGCGGATCTTCTCCGCGTAGTGAGGCGATGCCGCGCCCTCCTGGTAACCCGGTGGCCCTTGCATCGCCGGCCCCCTTCTTCGCAGTTGGCACGTTGCCAGTCGCCATTGTCTGCTCCCATCGTCAACCACAAAAAGATCAAATGGGGAAGATTCGGCCGTGTTGGTGCGATCCAAATTGCCCTATTTTATGGTGATACCATTTGGTTGTCAAACAATAATTTCAACGATGTAAAATAGGTACAGAAAGGATTTAAACCCCTACCTCGCTCGTCATTCGTAGATGGAGTCGCGGGGAGGCAGCGTCAACTCATTGACTTCGGGGAAGAAGGAGCCGAGGATGGTGCGTCATTGGCGTACCTTGCTGGCGGATCCTTCTCCTTTGGCTTGGACGAAGATCGAAGAAGATGTTCGTCGTTCTTCGGCGGTTCTTCGTTGGAAGGATGAAGCTCTCTTTTCTATTTCTCCCCAAAGTTCTCCCAACACAACAAGTCCCCAAAACAAAATAATAACCTAATCTATTATTTTATTCTCCCCTGATTTTTAAAATTTAAACACTTAAATTAATTAATTAATTTTGGAGTTCAATTAATTAATTAAAGGTGATTTCATAATAAAGTCAACAAGTGGGAGGTGGAGAGTTCACATTAAAGGAGGGGAGTTGTCAAAATTAAATAAGGGGAGTTTAAGGGAGTTGAGGGAGGTGAAAGGGTTTGGGTTCGTGTGGGCCCCACCACACTAAATCTTCACAAGTGAGGTTATGTGGGGTGTGGGCCCCACCCCTAACTTCCTCTTAGAGGAAATAACCACCTCTTAAAATAAAATTATGTATCACCACAATTTTATTTAATTTAAGATAAATCCCAAATTATAACTTTCAACCCGCATAAAACACAACTGCGGTAAAGGTACCCTTAAGAGAATACCAGTGCTGCGAGTCCATCGGTTTCCTCAGATTTCAATTCCGAGCAACGGTTCAAAAGATAGAAAACCCGCACGTACGTTTACTGAATGTACTCGAACAAAACTTCAGAAATTGATTCCGGGCACACCGAGACTCGGAATCAGGCGCCGTTAGAAACTACGGACTCATAAAATTCTAAATAATTAAGAAAAAAATTTTCCCTGAAATTTTAGGGTCTTTACAAATACTTATAAACATATGAAATAATTCTTACAAAGTCACACATCTCTCCCATAAATTACCATATACTTACTTTGTGAAAACATGATATTTTCATAAAACATAGAAAATATAAATAATACCATAAAGGAAACTTAGGGAATTGATTAATTAATTTTTTAACCCTCTTAGCTACCTTATGATTTGTAACCCTCATGAATATCTTACAATGTAACCCTCACAACTACCTTATGGTGTAACCATCACAGTTATACTTGGATTAACCATTTGACCGACCAATAACTTAAACATACCCAATTAATTGAAGGGAGATATAGGTCCCACCATTCATCATAAAAAATACCCAAGAAACATAACATAATCATAAAAGAATAATAATTTCATAAAAACACCCCTTTTGAATTTTATAAAAATAGAAGTTTAAAATAGGATTTTAAAAGAAAAGTCACTTATAAATATCATATAATTGAAGTGAGAATTATAGAATGAAAGGAATATGTGTATAAAAAGTAAATAAAAATAATACAACATAATATAAAAAAATTCATTATAAAATTAATCTTTGTACCACATCATTAATGAAGTACAAGGTTAACCCAAAGAATAAAAATTGGGTTAAGAAGTCCCTTATGTCAGGTTCATCATACATCAAATGTGTTTAAACCTTCTATATAATGGTTAAAAGAGTGTTATTAATATTTATAGAAAAAAAATTCATTTTTATAACACCTTATATGATCATTTTATAACATAATTCCATCCATTTATTAATAATATTTTTTTTTATTTCCATTGTTTTGGGTACCTTCTTTACATGGTTTCCATGGTCGGTTCGTAATGGATTTTCTTGTCGAATAAAAGAGAAACTAAAAAAGTAGAATGAAATGGTATTAATATGTTTCCATAATATTAAATGATATCATAAATTATATTTTTCAGAAATTATGATTAATCATTAGATAAAACATTAATGACATTTGTTTAGATCATTTTGGCTATTCTTCGATAACGACAAACTAATTTTATTATATAATTTAATATTATATATATCTGTTAATTATAGAACATAAAAGAGGTTATATCATAAAATTTAAAATTTGTTTCAACCATTAAAATGGTTTTAAGACCATTCATGAAGGAGATAATGTAAATTGAAAACACATCGTCCATGATGTTGGTAAATCGACACATCACAGACGATGTTTTTGTTTTTAGAATAAGTGGGATAAGATAAGAAGTATGATGATGAATTTTTACATAAACATGATAAAATTATAGTATATATAAGATACAAAAGTTTTCATTCCTCTTGGATGATGGTAGGTGAATAGAGTATTAGAAAATAAAAGTAATTGAAAAGAAAATAAAATAAAAATGAAAGAGGATTTTTACCCCCTGAATTATCTTACTTGAGAACCTCCTTTAGGCATTTGGTTTGGGACTTTTGGTGAGACCAGAAGTTCTTGGATGTAGGGGAGAGGCTTGGAAAGAATATTGGGTAGAAACTGGATAAGGTTCAAAGATTAAGAGGTGTGAGGAGAAGAGGGGGTGAGGGGTGGTATTTATAGTGGATGAGAGGAGGGTTTTCCATTATTTTAATCATTATTTTATTATTTTGCTCAAGACAAGAAATAATGTTGGATTTTGTGAATAAAAATAGTAATTAGTGCATGTGATTTTGAACCAAGTGTGATTACATTAGTAGTACACCATTCATGACTCAATAATTCATGTATTTAACTTATTTCATAAATTAATGTATTTCAATATTCACAAAAATTCAAGTATTTCAAAAAAATCCAAAAAATTCATCACAATTTTTTTTCAATGTTTAAAATTCAAAAATAAACTCCATTTTTTGAAAATAATTTTCTAAATATGAGAAATTTAAATTTTAAATAAAATCATAATTTATTCAAAAAATAAAATGTTTAAAAACATAATTGATTTTATAACACCTTGAAAAATTAAAAAAGGTCTCATAAAATTATCTTATAACCATAAGACAAAAAAATAATTTATGATTAAATTTAATGAAAATAAATTTTCATTTAAATTATTAAATTAATCATAAAATTGTAATTAAATATTTATGACTCACACAAATTCCAACACTTAATTTATAATTTTCAGAAAAATTATTCACTTGTTCAATAATATAAATATATCATATTTTCACTTATAGGATGGATAAATTATATTTATAATTTATTAGGGGAGGTTACTATTATATTGGCTAGATTAATATTCTTAATGTCTATGTTACTATTCTTATGGTTAAGTTACTATTCTATGAGTATAAATTTATTAATTTCTATAAATATAAATTATTTCATTATAAATTTAAAATGAATTTAAATATTTAATTCAAAAATGAAAAAAAATTATTTTATAAGTTCCTGGGTTGTTATATTCTCCCCACCTTTTGGAAATTCTATCCTCACAATTTTTATTTACTTATTAAACAAGTGAGGGTACCTTTTCCTCATAGAATTTTCATATTCCCATGTTGCTTCTTCAACCATGTTGTTTCTATAAAAAACCTTAACTTGGTGGATTATCTTATTACACAATAATTGTTCTCTATGATCAAGAATTTGAAAATGCTTTTCCTTATAAGAATGGTTCTCTTCCAACTGAACTAATTCTAGGCTCAAAACATGAGATGAATCTGGCACATAATTTCTCAATATCGAAACATGAAAAATATTGTGCACCTAAGATAAACTTAGAGGTAAAGGTACTCGGTAGGCAACTGGTCCAACTATCTCCAAGATTTCATCAGGTCCAATGAACCGTGGACTTAGCTTTCCTTTCTTAATATAATGCATAACACTTTTCCATGGTGAGATTCTAAGCAAAACATGATCACCTACCTCAAAATAAAATTCTTTCCTACTATTATCTACATAACTTTTCCGCCTACTATGAGCTGTCCTCATGTGTTTCTAGATCATCTTCACATTCTCATCCACTCCTCTACTAATTATATCCCCATCAAAATTCATTTCCCCGAATTCATCTAAAAAATCTAGAGTTTGACACCGCTTCCCATATAATGCCTCAAAAGGTTCCATCTATATATTGTAATGAAAACTATTATTATAAGAAAACTCAAATAAAGAAATATGTTTATCCTAACTTACCTGATATCCCATTGAACAAGCTCGAATCATATCCTCCAAGGTCTGAATTTTTCGTTTGGTCTTTCCATCATATTTAGGATGAAAAGAAGTTTTGAAATTTAATTCTATGCCCAATGACTTATGAAGACCTTTCCAAAAGTTAGAAGTGAACTTGAGATCACGGTTGGATACAATGGAAATATGAACTCTATGTAACTAGACAATATCTTTGAGGCACCATCAAGACAGTTGATCTAAATTCATAGTATCTCGAATAAGAAGGAAAATGTGCATATTTAGTCATCCGATAAATAATAACCCAAATCACATTGTTACCTCATGAATTCTTTGGTAGTCCCACCATGAAGTCCAAAGATATATTTTCCTATTTCCACTCTAGAACTATCAAAGTCCAAATCGCCCCCTTTGTTAGTTGTCACTCTGTTTTAACCTGTTGAAAAGTAAAACATTTCATGGTAAAATCAGCAATATCTCTTTTTATTCCATCCCACTAGTAATACCCCTGAAGGTCTATGTACATCTTAGTACTACTAGTATGAACTAAAAATAGTGAACTATGAGATTTACACAATAATTATTCCTTAATATGGGAATCACAAGGCACACATAATCTATTTATAAATCTTAAAACACAATCTTTATCAATGTTAAATTCTAGAAACTTACCATTTTAAACAAATTTTACCTTTTTTTACAACTCACGGTCTTCCTTATGTTCTTTCTTAATTCCATCTAATAGAGACGGATATACTGACACCTGAAATAAAATAGAGGAATTTCTTACACCAACAAATTCCAAGAAAAAACTCATCAAATCATTAATTAAGGGGTCTTGTTCCAAATGTAACATGGTTAATGATGCATGATGTTTTTAACGCAAGGAATATTCCACTTTGTTTACTTTTCTTGGATGGTAATTAATCGTGAAATCATAATCCTTTATTAGTTCAATCCATATTCTCTTCCTCATGTTTAATTCCTTATGAGTGAATATATAATTCAGAAATTTATGGTCAGTATATATTTTACATTTGGCTCCATATAAATGATTCATCCCAATTTTCAAAGAAAAAACCATAGTTTTTAATTCCAGATCACACGTGGGATAATTTAACTCATGGGGTTTCTGTTGTCTTGAAGCCTAAGAAATTACCTGATCATTCTGTATCATAACACAAACAAATCCCTTCAATTAAGAATCATTGTAGATGAAAAACTCACAATTTTTGGAAGGTAGAGCCAAAACTGGAGCATTCACCAATCTATTCTTCAGTTACTAAAAAAAATAACATTATTATATCCAAATAAATTTAACCCATTTTCATGTTAACTTAGTTAGTGGTATAGATAACCATGAAATTTTTTTAGCAAACCATCAGTAATAACCATCTAATCCAAGAAAACTATAAATCTCTATAACATTTGTAGGTCTTGGCAATTCATGAAACCCTTTTTTTTTCGGGATCAACTATTATTCCATCCTTATTTACAATGTTACTTAGAAAATAAATCTCTTACAACAAAAAATCACATTTTCTAAATTTTCCATATAATTTTTATTCTTTGATAGTTTTCAAGACAATCCTCAAATACTTTTCATGATCCCCATATCTTTTTGAAAAGACCAAAACATCATCAATAGAAACAACAAAAAACTTCTCCAAATATTCAAGAAATATTCTATTCATAATATCCATGAATATAGTAGGGTCATTTTTCAAACCAATGGGCATAAAAAACTCATAATATCCATATCTAGTATGAAATGCTATTTTCAAGATTTCATGCTCCTTTACCTTTAGCTGATGGTACCCAGATCTCAAATCAATATTGAAAAAATACTGAGGAAATGGATACTTATTCTTAATATGAGGAAATGGGTACTTATTCTTAATAGTACTATTATTCAAAGCTCTATAATCAATGAAAAATATCATAGAACCGTATTTCTTTTTAATGAACAAAATAGAAGCACCCCTTGGTGAAGTGCTAGGATGAATGAAGCCTTTTCAAGCACTCATGAAACTGATTATTCAATTAAAGAAGTTCCATTTGAGCCATTCAATAAGGGGGTTTTGAAATTGGAATAGCATCAGGAACTAAGTCAATGGTAAATTCAACTTCCTAATCAGGTATAACACCAAGAAACTTATCAGAAAAAATGGGGGTTCAAAACCCATTAGGCACAAGTTACTATAGAAGTACTATAGCGTAGTATAGTAGTAGTGGCACTTGATACTGTGCAGTATTGTAGTAGGCAGAGTACTGTAGAATTACTATTCATAGAATGGGCCTTGGGAAAAAAATTTGGGCCTACGGGCCATGTATTGGGATAAATGCCCACTGGGCCTTCAGGCTATGTAATGGGTCTCCCTCTAACCAGTTAAAAGAGGTCTTTGATTTGCTTTAAATAATAAATGAGGCTTCAACCCCAAACTTAAAAAAAAAATAATTTAAATAATTCCCCTGTTTTCAATAATATGTGCAAGATAACTTTCATTTACATCTTTTAACAGCTTTTCATCTTCCTGATATGTTATCAATTGTATGGTTTCATTCTTGTATACAAACTGAAACTCTTTCTATAAAAACAACTTCTTTATCTCTACAATAAATCTTAGTGTGATAAACAGAAATCCAATCCATACCCATAATGACATCAAAATCCAATAAGGTTAAAATAATAAGGTTTTTAGGTAATTTATTTCCAAAGATAATAACAAGAATATTATTATAATTCATTTTTTCTATAATATTTCCCCTTAGCGTTTTAACCATAAGTTCCAGTCTCATTTCTTGAGGTGAAATTTACAATTTATTAGAAAATTTCTTATAAATAAAGAAATGTGTAGAACCCATATCAAACAAGACATTATAAAAATATTATTAGACAAAAAAATTACTAGATACCACTTCATTAGATGGACCAACATCTACTGACACAGTCACAAAGGATCTCACTGCACCTTTCTGCTTATAATCTGGATACTTTCCATCATTCAGATCTTTCTTTGGAAAAGTGTTTTCATAATGACCCATATCACCACGTTTAAAACACTATATAGTTTTATTTTTAGGATTAATCTTAACATCATTTTCATTACAATATCAATCCATATATACAAACTTACCTCATAAAAAACACTTCCCAGTTTTGGTAAGACATTCCCTAGGGTGCTTTTTACCACACTTTTCACAAACTATAAACTAAACTTTCTTACCTTCATATTTATTTGATTGATTATTAACCATAAATTTCCATATATACCTCTTATTATTCTTGTTTTCAAAGTATACATGATCATATGAAAACTCTATTTATATCCTCTTAGCACATTAGACAAGTTTCTCATAAATTTTGAATTCATGAGAAGCTAATTCCCTTTGATATATTGGATTAAATCCTGAGTAAAAATGATTGATTTTTCTATCAAGATCACAAATAATATTTGGATCATATCTTTCCAGTTAGGTGAAGTTTGATTTATACACAACCAATGAATCATCATCCTTTTTCTTCAATTCAAGGAATTTATTTTCAATCCAATGTTGAACCACCTTAGGATTTTTTTTTCAAGGAAAACGTTTTTTAAATTCATCCCATTCCAAGGCATCAATCTTCTCACTATCCCTAATATTCTTGACCATTTACCACCACTAGTCAACTTCAGCATCAAAATAATAAATGAAAAGACTAACCGTTTTATTATCTAAACATCCCATGACATCAAATATCTTTTCTAGGGATTTAATCCATCCTTCAGCTGCCACTGGGTTAGAAGATCCCTTTAAAGTAGGAGGGTATTTCCTCATAAAATGTTCCACTATCATCATGTTACTTTATGGTAGCTTTGGTTTTTATCTTGCATGAATTTTACCACCATTTCTATCTTATGTTAACTGATCCATTACTATCACAAAATATTCTATTTTAATTCCCACCATTCCAGGTTGCGGATTCGAAAAGATATCAACCTCTCTATTCCTTCCAAATTTAGCTTCCCTATTTCTTTTATGGAAAACCATTCTGAATAGAAATATATTAGATGACTTAACATGATAATCTTAAAATTCATAAACATAAGGTAAAAATATTTTATGTTATTCTATTAACATTATCCTAACCCCTAAAGTTATCTAAATCATGCTCTGATACTAACTACAAGGACCCAACCTTAAACATTACATAGTCTAGTAAATTACTTTAGAATTCACCTTTTACATCCCCAAAGATAATTCTAGTTTAGAGTTTTATAATTTTAGTAAATATTTCATACAAATCAACCCACAATCACAAAAAGTGAGTACAACTAAAACAATATCCATTTTTTAATAATATAAAGTTTTTAATAAAAAAATGAAATCTTTTCATGAAAAGTATTCACAACATTTATCATAGATTATACCTTTATCTTACCCATACGTAAACCCTATGAAAAACATTTTAAAACTTGGGATAAGCATAAAAATATCAGTAAGGTTTATAAAAAGAAGGAGAGAAACCATTAGTACATGAATACTTATAAAAATATGAAATCATTCTCACAAAGTCATACATCTTATCCATAAAGTATCATATACTTACTTTGTGAAAACATGAGATTTCTATAAAACCTAGAAAAAATAAATAATACCATAAAGGTAACTTGGGGAATTACTTACTTAATTTTTTAACTCTCATGGATACCTTATTATTTTTAACCCTCATGACTACCTTACAATTTAATCCTCATGACTACCTTATGGTGTAACCATCAAAGTTACCCTTGGATTAACCATTCAGCTGACCTACAAATTAAAAATAACCAATGAATTGGAGGGATATATAGGTCCAACAATTCATCATAAATAATTCCCAAGAACCATAATATAATCATAAAATAATAATACTTGTATAAAAACATCCCTTTTGAATTTTATAAAAATAGAAGTTTAAAAGAGGATTTTAAAAGAAAAGTCCCTTAAAAATATAATATAATTGAAGTGGGAATTAATATAATGAAATTAATATGTGTATACAATATAAATATACATAATAAAACATAATTTAAATAAAATTCATTACACAATTAATCTTAGTAACACATAATTAATGAAGTAGAAGGTTAACCCAAAGAATGGAAATTGGGTTATGAATTCCCTTACCTTGATTTCATATTACTTCAAATGTGTTTAAACCTATTGTATAATGGTTAAAATATTGTTATTAATATTTTAAAGAAACAAATTAATTTTTATAACATCTTATATGATAATTTTATAACATAATTCCACCCATTTTTTAATAATATTTTGTTATTTCCATTGTTTCAGGTGCGTTCTTTACATGGTTTCCATGGTCGGTTCATAATGGATTTTATTTTTGAATGGAAGTGAAAATCCAAAAGTGGAATGAAATGGTATGAATATATTTCTATAATATTAAATTATATCATAAATCATTGTTTTTGAGATATGATGACGAATCATTAGAAAAAATATTAATGATATTCGTTTAGATCTTTTTGGCCGTTCTTCAATAATCACAGACTAGTTTCATTATATAATTTAATATTATGTATATATGTTAATTAAAAAACATAAAATAGTTTATATAATAAAATTTAAAATATTTTTCAACCAGTAAATTTTTTTATGACCAGCCTTGAAGGGAGTAATGGAAATTGAAAGTAAATCATCCAAGATGTCGGTAAATCAACACATCACGGTCGATGTTTTTTGTTTTTAGAATAAGAGGGAGAGGAGAATAAGTATGATGATGATTTTTTACATAAACATGATAAAATTACTATATATATAAGATAACAGAGTTTTCATGACTCTTGGATAAGGGTATTTTAAGAGAGTATTAGAAAATAAAAATAATTGAAAATAAAATAAAATAAAAATGAAAGAGGATTTTAACCTCTTGAATTCTCTTCCTTGAGAGCCTCCTTAAGGCCTTTGGTTTTGTCCTTTTGGTGAGAATAGAAGGTATTGGACTAGAGTAAAAGTCTTGGGAAGAATATTGGGAAGAAATTGGGCGAGGTTCAAATCTTGATAGGTTTGAGGAGAAGAGGGGATGAGGGGTGGTATTTATAGTGGAGGAGAGGAGGGTTTTTTCCATTATTTTAATAATTATTTTATTATTTCTCTAAATACAAGAAGTAGTGTTGGTTATTGTGACCAAAAATAGTAATTAGTGTATGTGGGTTTTAACCAAGGGTTCTTAACTCAATAGAACATCATCCATGACTCAATAATTCATGCATTTAGCTTATTTTGTAAATTATCATATTTCACTATTCACAAAAAATTCAAGTATTTTAGAAAAATCCCAAAAATTCACCCCAACCATTTTTCAACATTTAGAATTCAAAAATGAACTCCATTTTTTGAAAATATTTTTTTAAATATCAAAAATTTAATTTTTAAATAAATCTATAATTTATTCATAAAATAAAAATTTTAAAACTATAACTTATTTTATAACACCTTGAAAAATTATTAAAGGTCTCATAAAATTATCTTATAACCATAAGACAATAAAATAAAAATTTATGATTAAATTTTATGAAAATAAATTTTTGTTTAAATTATAAAATTATTCATAAAATTGTAATTAAATATTTATGGCTCATAAAAATACCAATACTTAATTTATAATTTTTAAAAAAATTATTTTCTTTTTAAATGATATAAATATATCATATTTTCACTTATAGTATGGATTAATTTTATTTATACTTTATTAGGTTAAGTTACTATTCTATTGGATAAATTACTATTCCTAATAGTCATGTTACTATTTCTAAGGTCAAGTTACTATTCCATCAGTATAAATTTCTTAATTTATATAAATATAAATTATTTCATTATAAATTTATAGTTAATTTAAATATTTAATTCCATAATGAAAAAAAATTATTTTATAAATACCTGGGTTGTTATAATATTTTAATAATAATTATGGATTTTCAAATAAAAATATTTGAAATTAATTATATTGATCTGATTGGAGACTTTATCAGGAGATCTTTTAACTAGTTATAAATGTGGAATATAGATAACACAATTTAAGGGGAGTTTTTACATATATAATTATGGAAATAATATTCACCCGATTCAATGAATAAAAAAAGAAGAAGAATAAATTGTGTTTTTGAGAAATAATAGATTCTAATACTATATTCTTTGTATTGAAGAGAGATAAAGTATGAGAAACTGATGAGCACCTACTACTGATGTTCATCATCTGTATTAAGGAAAATAGATTCTAGTGATCACCAACACAAGGCTTGTTATTGAGGAGGAAGAATAATGCACATTCTTGCATGCTCTTATACATACTTTGACCATTTTGAAATATTAAGAATAATGTATATGTGTATACAGTACCGTTAATCATATTTTGGTAGCTGAAGTCCTTAAATTTAAGTAAGAAGATCTTATATTATTATGAAAATACATCAAGGAGCACACTGAGGATTTTGTTAATAAGAGTAGGAAGAGGATTGTTAAAGACCAGAGATATCGAGTATAATCTTAGCTAAATATATATATATATAGATAAATTATTTTTTTATAATATTAAAATATGTAATAAAACCTTATATTTTAATTAATTAGTTATATTTTTAGGAGCTAAGGACTTATTTTTTCCTTATCTTGTATTCACTTGAGAAATATAGTAAATATCTATATCTTAAACTCCTCATGAACACAATAATGAGTAGTCACCCACATTGGGGGCGAACATTGTAAAAATTACTATGTGCCTTGATTTTCTTTTATTTCAATTAAATATGGGTGAGAGTGAGATTTGAATAGAATTTTATAGACTTTAACCAGTCATAGAGAATAATCTATAAGAAGAAATTATAAAAAGAGTATCTCTAATTCACCCCCTTCTTAGGGATATATCAACATTGACCTGGTAACTTTAAATGGTATCATAGAAAACCATCTTACCACTTAAATATCAAATATTTATTGAATTATAAATAGAGAATATGACTTGTATCAAAAATAGATGCATTATTATATTCAATGGAAATAATTTCCATGGTTGGAAGAATAATATGATCCCTTATCTTCTTTAACAAGGACTTGAAGTCGATGATGCTATTATAGTAGGTTTTACACAACTTGCGGGAGATTCTCTCATGAAATTTGTTGATAAAATAAATTTTCAAGTTTATTCAAAAGAAAATAATTCAATTTTTATATTCTTATCTAAAAAAGTTTATACAAAGGTTATGGTACTAAAACATTCCAAAGAGATGAGGCATAAAATTGAGAGCATTTTTAAATGAAATTTTGACTTCCTATATGGAATAATTAGTTCCTATGAGGCTAATAAAATTTATAATTTTATAAAATACTCAAAAAAATTAATACTAGATAAATGAATGTAGTATGTAGTGAGTTCTAGGTTGAACCCATGAGATGGTTCTAATAGATTTTATGAAATCTAAGTAAAATGAGTGTGGTTGAGAATGAAAATAAATGATTAAATCAATGAGAAAAAATGTGACAAGATTTTTAATTTTGGGTTCATGTGTTAGTGTAATTTAGTGATAAATTTGTTGGTCTTGTTGTTATCAGAGTTGAGACTAGGTAAGTCCTTGGTCTTGGAACTCCCCCTCTAACTCTAAAATCTCCCCTTTATCATTATACAATTCTTTGGTTGATTAATGAGTCAGGTGTTTCGATACCATGTTTAAACATAATTATCCCAAACTATGCAATGATCATGAATAATTCAAGGTGATTAGTCATACAATTAAAATGGATCCCCAAATTCATATTTCAATGGTCATGAGATAAGAATAAATAATATATTATAAATTAAATATTATTTCACAACCCAATATAAACTAAAAGATAGAAAATAAATTCCACTAACAAAATTACCCATACTTACATTGCTCAACACTATAAATACAATCCCCTCATGATATTCATGAGGATGTATAAAAATAAAATAATAACCTAGTATCATAGCTATAATGAATTCATTAGCAGAAATCCTCCTATAGTTCAAGTTTAGGCTCTAGGTCTGATCCCTAGAAGCAGTGGACAACCCTTGTATTTATCAAAAAAATAAGTCCCCTAAAGGATCAGCCTTGAAGTAAAAACTATCTATTAAATTTATCCTTCTCATGAAAAAAATCCTCAATCATACCATCTTAAATCTTCCATAAAATCATGGAAGACTATACCATTAAAATCTATTATTTACTTAGGGTCATAATGTGAAAATGTGGCCTCTTCTCCATAATTTCATCACTCAAACTTCTCATAGTTTGACACCTTATTTCATGACATGATGGGTTAAATAAAATTTTTGTTTATGTCTAGGTCATCTCATTCATAGTGTGACTTGATATTCATGGAATGAAACATTATTTTCCTAGATTATTTTTCTTTTTCTCATCTCATTCTTTTAGTGTTGTGACAAAAAGTGTCTATGGCTTCCAAAACTCCATCGTTTCTTATTTTTCTTCAAATTTTAGATCCACTATTTTCCTACCATAAAATGAATAAAATAATGAGTATCAAGGAAAAATAATTACCTTATTAATAATATTTATCAATTAAAATTTTCAAAAATTTATTAAAAAAATGTAAACATCAAGCCCCCCATACTTAGAATATTGTTTTTCCTAAAACATTAAATCTGAACATTGTTATAGAGGAATATAATTCTACCAATATTCATAGTTCAAGAATTTTTTTTATTTATTCTTAGGGGAAGAAAAATTTTCATTCACTAAAGAATAGAAATTATCTAGCTCCTATTTTTTCAAGGAACCAATTTAACTACGTATTTTACTCTTCCTTTGTTGAAATGAAAATGCCTCTCTTATTTTCCATTCACATTTCTTAATTCATAATTAATGTGCATTACTATCATGATTTACCACACTTTAATTCTTTTCTCTCATCACTCAAGGTAAATATGGATATATTTATGTTCATACCCCAAGTAAATGTGCCTTACCATAGTTTTGTAAGGAATCTACTATCTTCACTCCATAAAGGAAAAGATAAAAAAATAATCATAAATAATTTAAAATCAGGTTAAAATGATTCTGAGGACTTGGGTAGGTAGATAATTATGTAAAAATCAATAAATATCAAAAGGATGGTTAATATATACATAATATTTCATGATAATAAATGAAAAATCCCAATTAAAATTCTCTTTCAAAAGTTTCATATTTCTATTTTCCCCCAAAGTCAAATAAGTCCATGAAGTAATGAAAGCAATGAATGATGCGCCATATCAATTTGTTTTTATTTTTCTCTTTTTTTATTTTTTTTAAAAGTTGCACCTAGGAATATTTTTTTATACACCACCCAACCTCAAATAATTAAGATCATTAGTCAAATAATGTTTATTTTTAACCTTATAAAGACACAACCCATTTTTATTGTTTCATAGGGGTAAATAATAAAATGCAATTAGTGATCATACCTTTTCCCATGTTCTAAGGAAGCAAACCACCACACTTATTCCTCAATACAAAACATCTCCTTTTACCATAAATAACCTCTCCCCCACACTTAAATCAATAAATATCATGTATAATACTTAGAGTAGGGTAAGAAGGAAAATATGGGCTTGTGATATGGATATTACAAATAATGGTCATCCATGAATTATATAGGATAAAATAAGGGCTAATGTAAGGGTAGGTTCAAGTAAAAATGTATTTTCAAAAAAAATGTCTCAATAATGTTAAAATTGACTTTAAAATTTCATAGAGTTGATAAGATTACAAAAAAATTCTAGAATAAAACGTGTCCTGAGTGTCACTCAAGAAATTTAATCAATAAATAATGATAATATTAGGCTTATAAATCTCTTGGGAATAAAAAAATGTGATAAATATTCAAACATTAAATAAAATTCACACTAAAAATAAACTAATCAACATAAATTTTAGAAATTAAAAATATGAAAAATCTAGAATAAATTTCATTTACATAGAAAAACTCATTCCCTTAAATCATGATTTTTTAAATTCATTCCTCTATTCTTAACTATACTCATTCATTACCCATTTTATTCATCTAGTCATGTTAAAAATGTACTTTAAAACATGTCATATTGATTATCCTAAGAAAATTTTGTCTCCTTGATCAGAATATAGAGTAAAAATACAAGTGTACAATTTTCCAATTTAAAACTCCTTAGAATAAATTTAGTGGAGTGACATAAAATACTAAAATTAAAAGAATATACTTCTTTTTGGAATGATGTATTGGGTTTGTGGACATGAAATCTAATGAAATATTTTACAGGTTCTATTCTATAACTATTCATGGTGTGAACCAACATCTCATAGTGTGAATTATTCTTGAAATATATTCTGTTTTTCTTACGCTGACTTCCATTATTCCTTCAAAATGGGCCTAAAAAGTATAAAAAAACAAGTGAAATCATATTACATTCTTAATTTAACTAAAAAATAATAGGGGAAATGGTTCAATACTTAAAAACATAAAATTAAAAATCCTAAAAACTAGGTTGTGTCCCAAAAGTGTTTTTTATGTTCATTTGGATTGACCTTACCACTTTTAATATCAGGTGATGGGAGGTTGGAAAGAATTTAATTGATCTAGATCAACAAATAGATTCAGTTGAGATTTATCCACATGGATGAGTCCTTTTCCTTCTTCTGAAAATAACCATACTCTCCTTTATGGAAACAATTTATCTACTTTCATTAGGATGATCTTCTAATGATTTTTTAAACCTAAAAAACCAAAATAAAGGTTGTGTAACATCCAAAATTTATAACCTTCTTAAAACCTAGTTGAATAGTTTTATCATTTTAATTTTCTTAGACAACAAATACCTTATGATTTTCTTAAATGAAAATAGTTAACTCCTATTTTTCTTCAATTATAGTTTCATCATTGGACTCTAGCTTATTGTACTCATTAAGTTCTTCTTCATTGTCTACTAGACTATTCATGACCCATTATATGTTGAAGCCCACTTGGTCTCCATTGACTCTCAAACATAGCTCACCATTCTATACATCTATTAATTATCTTCTAGTATTAAATAATAATCTTCCTATAATGAGTGGGTTATTTTGTCTTCTATTTCCAACACTAAGAAATCCATTAGGAAGATGAAATTTTCCACTTTTACTAGAAAAATACTCAATCAATCTTTGAGGGTACTTTACTATTGATTCTACCAGTTGGAGTGAAAACCTTGTGTTCTTCATATTTTATAATCCCAAACTTTTGAAAGTGGTTTGTGAAATTATGTCAATTTTTTTACTTAAATCACACAGAGATTTCCCAAAATTGTTAGAATAAATATTAATAAGAATTGAAAAAAATACCTGGGCCTTGTTGTCTTTCTAATAAATCTTTGGATACCACCACAGAGCATTCCCTTATGAGTGGGATGATACCAATGTCCCCATGATTCTTATTATTAGTCATAAACTCTTTCATTAATTTTGTGTATATGGTCATATTGGGTAGAGAATCTACAAAGGGGATATTAATATGAAATTTCTTAAAATTTTAACCTTTTTACCTTTTTGGATTCAATTTTCACATACTTTATCCTCTTTGTAAATGTTTATCTTGGTTTTAATGGTGGTGGTGGCTTCTCTCTTATTTCTTATTAAGATAATTTATCTTTATTCTTCATTTATTCTTGCTTTTATATCTCTTTTCAAGCTTGGTATTCTCACTATTGTTTCCTCATTTTAGGGTTTTATTTCACCATTTTACCAATTTGTAGGGTTATATACTTCACTTCCCCTAATGGGTTAACATTTGGGTTGCACAAGAACACTCTTCTTGGCCTATCTTTTAGTTATTTTTCAATATAGCATACTTGGAAATATAGGTTTATGAGTGTAGCTATTTGGTCTTTAGAGTCATAATTTATCTTTTTGATGGCCGATCCTTGATATTTTGAATAATATATTAATTCCTTGATTCCAACCTCGATGGTGGTCATGAACATGGCCAAATTATTAACTAGTGAGTGGATTTGAATATGTAGTGTATGTCCTTACTGCACTTGAAATATTGGTACCCTTTACTGATATCATTTACCTTGTTGTTTTTGTGGCTTCCAACCCTATAATTTATTACCAAAATTATAATCAACATAGTTTACGTCTTCAGTATTCATACCTTGAGGTGATTTCATGTCCATCATATAATCTTTTTTTCTCATCAGGGCATCCTTCTGGGCCACTATCCATTCATTTTTTCCGAACTTGTGGAAACCCCTCCTTTGTCCTTCAGATTTACACTAAAATATATTACTTTGTATCTCATCTATTAGGGTGTATCTTTCCTTTTATAACTTCTTTATCAGTGTTCCACCTACTTTAGTAGCCACAATTGACCTATTGACCCGTAACAAACCCTTATAAACATTTGAATTAATAACGTCATTTAAATTCCATGATGTAGGTATTTTCTAATTAAATATTTTAAATACTCCCATGGATTATAAATTTATTCATTATCATATTTATTATAATTTAAAATATTTAAATGAATATCTATTTATTTTTATGGGGTGAAGAAGTGAGTTAATAAGTTCCTAGAAAAATCATCCCATGTTTTAATGGAACGAGGTAGAAATATTTGAATTAATTATTATGCTCTTTACCTTAAATAAAATATAAATAATCTCATCTTTATCGGATATCTAGAGATATTTAGAAATTGAAATATGTTGAAATGTTTAAAAAAACAATCCCAAAATGTGTATTCAGATGATCATGTGGTAGTCTAGAAAACTGAATAGAATTGGAGATTAATTGGATGATTGTTGGGTTGATCTTGAAATGCTTGGCTACAAAAATTGGTACCAAAATTATTGATCACATTCCCATGTTTGATGTAATTCAAAAATCTTTGGTAATTTTTAGACTTAGGTCACTTTCTTTCACATCTCTGGTAGCATGGTTTTTTTGTTCAACAACAACCATGGTTGGGAGTGTTTCTTTCTTTCTCTTCCTCAGAATTGATTCCAATTCAAGGTGAAACTTGAGTATCTCTTAGACTTTGACTCAGGTGGTGTGAGTATGTATAAAATATTTAACCTATGATTACAAAATAAGTACACCAGGCATAAAAAAATAATGAAAATTAAAAGTAAAACACCTAAAATTCTAAATCTACTTGAAAACTATCCCCAACAATGATGTTAGAAATTTGAATGACCACAAAGAATCATTAGTTACTATATGTATACTCAAATTTATAAATTTATAAAATACCTGAAGAAATTAATACTATCTAAATTAATTTAGTATTCAAAATTTTTGGGGTCTAACCCATGAGATGGTTCCATTAGATTTTAAAGAAATTAAGTGAAAATATTGCAATTGAGAATGGAAATAAATGTTGAAGTCAATGAGATAAAACAAACCAATATTTTTAATTTTGGGTTCATGTGTTAGTGAAATACAATTATAATTTATTCTACCTTTCTGTTTTATAAGTTGAGACTAGGTAATTCCCTAGTCTTGGTACTTCCCATTAAACTCTAAGATCTCCCCTTTCTCATAATCCAATACTTGGATTGATTTTTGGGCTAGGTTTCACAATTACATGATTAAATATAATCATCCCAAACTATGCAATAATCATGAATAATTCAATATGATTATTCATAAAATTAAATGGTCTTCCCAAATTTATATTTCAATGTTCATGAGATAGGAACAAAGAAGATATTGATAATTAAATATGATTTCACAACCCAACATAAATGAGAATATAGAAAATAAATTCCACTAACACAATTAACCATACTTAAATTTCTTAACACTAAAAATACTACCCTCGCAGGATAGTTATGGTGAGGTGTAAAAATAAAAGAATAAATTAGTATCATAGCTTCAAAAAATTAATTACCATAACTCCTCCTATAGTGTATGTGTAGGATCAGAGTTACGATCCTTAAAAGTAGTGACCAACCCTTGTATTTATAAGATAAAAAATTCCCTCAAGGGGTTAAGCTTGAAATAAAAAAATACTTTAAATTATTTCTGGTCCTTTAAGAAGATATCCATTCAAAACATTTTAAATCTCTCCCCAAATCATAGAATATCACATAATTAATATATGTTGTTAACTTAGGGTCTCAAAATGACCTTTAGGGTTATAAAGTGAAACTGTGGCCTTTTATTAAGAATTTATTTTCTTGAACTTATCATATTGTGATATCTCCTTTCATGGAATGATGGGACAAATTTAATTTCTATGTATGTATATATTAACCCATTCAAAGTGTGACCTAATATTCACCACATAAACCATGATTTTCTCAGATTATTCAGCTTCTTATCATATATTTCTTTCGAAGTCACACCTTCGCATGAAGTGTTTATGGCTTCTAAAAATCTATATTTAATTATTTGTCATAAAATATTATATACACTATTGTCATACCACCAAGTTAATAAAAAATTAGTATCAATAAAAAAATAATTACCTTATTGAAAATATTTATTAATTAAAATCATCAAAAATGTATACATGAAATGTAAACAACAAATATCAAAGTAAAATAATCCAAAATGAAGATATGGAGAGAAATGTTTGAAGATATTAGAATAAAAAATGTTGAGAAAATTTATGACTAATTTATGAGGGTGAATGATATTTTTAGTAATATAAGGGGCTTGAGAGGAACTTTGGAAGACTCAACCATTAATAAGAAACTTATGATAAATTTTATTGATATATTTGAGGCAACGGTTTATACTTTAGATGAAAATTATCACTTATTTTTTGATGAGTTATATTTCCTACTTGTTAACTATAAGATTAAAAAACCCCTTATGTTTAAGAATAAATTCAAGTAAGAGATTACATTCAAAGCTATGAACAAGACTAAAATCAAGGAATAGGAAAATGAAAACTCTAGTGAATCTAAAGAAGATGAAGAAAGGGATGTAGATTATAAGAGGACCATGGACTTTATCTCAAATAACATCTAAAAAGGAAAGCATAAGTAAAATGGTAAACTATCACTAAAATTATTTATGTATAGTTAATTTAACATTTTTCTATTGATTTTAAAAGGAATAAAAGTGGTGAGTATGATGAATCTAAAAAGGAAGAATGCTATAGGAATAAGTGTTAGAGTAGAAACTCTAAAAAATATACAGAACTAGTTTAAGGTAATAAAAGATTAAACAAAATAAAAATTAGAAGCATGATAATAAAATAGTAATACTACTCCACTAAAAGTAGTTAATAAAAATAATAATTTCATGAATAGTCTTGAAATATTATGGTTCATGTTGAAAAGCATGAAGGAACTTCAAGTAGTGATGAAGAAGGTGACAAAACCTATACCCAACACATATTGAAGGATAATCTTGATAAATGTCTAGAATAGAACACCCAATACAAGATGAAAATAGAATAAATAAAGAAATAGGTTGATTATATGAAGGAAGGTTAAGATAAATTTCAAAACAAGGATAATGAATACATTAAGGAAATCAAACTTATTATAGTGAAACTTTCTAAACAAGACAAAATGTTGAAGGGTTTTGAAGAGAAACTTCTCACAAAGGAAGAAGAATTTAACAATTCCCAATCAAGGTGTATTAAAACAAAATAGAAAATATAAACAACTATATTTTACTGCATTAAATCTATGGAAATAAAGGTAGAGTTATCACAAAATTATAAGAAATATTGCACAAAATCTTAAGTAAAATTTGTACTTATAAATCACAAGAATGTTAAATATTCTTGTATAGTAGTGCATGATATAAGGAAAATTTAAGAAATAATTAATTAATAAAAATATTTATAAGACCACTTCTACATCAAAGGGATTTGATGACAGCTTGATAAGGTAAGATTCCCCAAGGAAAAAACAAAAAGAAGTTACAAATACACCTATACAATAAGAAAAGTTTCATAGATAGATTCACCAGTTTTATAAAAGATTATGTTTTAAAGGAAACTATTAGTACTATGAATTATTTGGGAATAAATAATATGTTTATTTATATAACATGTCATTTCTATAGATATAAAGAAGGTAAGAATTTAAGGAGAGATATCTAATGAAAATGAGGAATGATTCTAAGAAAATACAAGCAGTGAAAAAAATATCAGGATTGTATACTAAAAATATATTTTATTAATTGGATGAAATATATAGAATACATGAAGAATAAGGTAATTGTGATAATAAACTTTATTAACATCACCAAGAAAATATCTTTAGGATATTGGAGACAAGAAGGCTTAGAGAAGAGATAAATATGAAAAGTCACTTCTTGTTGAGGTGGATCTTAAAGAATGCAAGAGAAGAAAGCCATTAATTCTTAATGGTGACTATTAAAATCACATATAAGGGGATATAAAAATAATAAATAACATTCAAGATCATGATATAGTTATAGTTACTTTTTGGAATGAAATTTATTTAAATATTATAGGAATTAATACAGTTTATATTGAAGCTCAAAAGTTAAAATATAAATATTTTTGTGTTTTTTATGGGATTAAAAAAAAATTAATGAGTGTAATACAAAAATTTTATGTTTTTAATGATTTTTTTTGAAAAAACTATTATCTCATCAAAATCCAAAAATATGGAAGCATTACTATTAAGGGAGAAAGAACTAGTGGTAATGTTTTTCAAATTATTAATGAATTATTTCTATTATGATCAAAAGATGAAAAAACATTGGAATTTAAAAATTAGAAACCTTTATAAAAGGGATTTAAACAATATTAAAGAGGGATATTAGGTAAGAGACTTGCCTCACCTCATGATATAAAGATAGTACATTTGTGAAACCTATCAAAAGGAAAAATGGTTCAAGGGTGTAAGAAAAAGTTGTAAATTTAGTACACTTGGCTAATTGAGTTAATAAATTCAATTTTTATTATAAAATGATATATTGACATACTAAAGGTGATTTATAATTCATCACATTTACTAATTATTTTACAAGGATGACTGATTTTATGTTCATGAATCACAAATCAGTGGTAGTGGAGATGTTCAAAATTTTCAAAATAGAGGTTAAGAAAGAGTTTAGGGTTTATATAAAGAAGCTATGAAATGGACATGAAAGGGATTTCAATATAAATTCATTTAAATTTTATATTTTAAATTATGGTATAATTAATTATCATAGTTATATATATACACCATAACAAAATGGAGTTGTATAAAGAAGAAATAGAATCTTGGTTGAGATGAGAAAACCATGCTAGTAGAATTAAAGCAATCAATTTTTTTTAAAAGAGAAGATATGAGTATAGTAGTGCACATTAAAAATAGGTTATTATTGAGCCCCAAATAAAATATGAGTACTTATGATATTTTTTATAAAAATAAATATACTATGAACTACTTTAGAGTTTTTGGAAGTCCATGTTTGATGAAAATTAAAAATTCAAATTTGGGAGACTTTAATTAAGAAGATATGAAAGGAGTCTTTAGGGGATATTTATCAAATGGTAGTGGCTAAAAGTTATAGAATAAAAGGTTACATAAGTTTTTTAACTATTATTATGTAAATATTATTGAAAATAAACCCAATTTTATTAGGTTTGATGAATTAGATTTTAAAGAAACAAGTCTGGATAAGATATAAATTTCATAGAAAATGAATGAAGAATATACTATAAATGGACCATATATTATTGATATTGATCCAAATTAGAATAATGACGATGAAGGTGTTATTTAAGATGATAAAATAAAATATTAAAGGCTAAATAAGCATGTATAACCATAAAATATAATTAATAATTAGAATTTACAACTTTAGACTAAAATAAGGATGAGACTTGACAACCAAATAGACCTTATCTCTTAAGTTTAACCAAAATATATTATTGAGTCTGTTGAGCACAAGATTAAATGAATAAGGATCTATATCAAATTAAAAACAATTCTACTTAGGATCTTATTTTAAGACTAAAATATAAGAATGTCATTGGAATCAGGTGTTTAAAAATAATCTTAATGATAATGGTAAAGTTTCAATAATAAATCCATATTAGTTTATAAAGGCTAATATTAAGTTGAAAGAGTTAATTTTTAAGTTAAATTTACTCATGTTATTAGAATTTAATCCATAATTATGTTCCAAGATATTACAACTCACATGAATTATAAAATCTATTAAATAGATATGAAATCCACCTTTTGAATGGATAACTTGAATAAGAAGTTTATTTTGAACAACTTGAAGGTTTTCTCTTGAAAAATATGTAACTATAGAATGAATTATAAATAAATATTTATATGGGATAAAATAGGACCCTAGATACTAGTATTCAAAGCTGGATAATTGATCGAGAGACATGAAATTCGCTAAAGGTGACATTGATAGTAATATTTATGTAAATGATATGAGATCATATATTATTATTATCATTTTTTATATTGATTACATCAGTTTTATAGGTGAAAAAGAGTATTCTTGCAATAAATTTTCTAAGAAATTAAAGAATCACATTAAAATGTATATACTTGGAGAAATAAATTTCTTAATGGGATTGAAATTTGTTCAAACAAAATTTCATTTTTCTCTTATAAGGAAAATATTCCAAGAAATTGTTGAATAAGTTTGGCATGAAAGATTTTAAATAAATCTACACACCCATAAAAGTTGGGGTAAATCTGAGCAATGATGTTGGAATACAAAATTAAAATTAGAAGGAATTATGAAGGATGATAGGAGGTTTTATTTATATCAATTCACCAATACCTGATATTTTCTATGCAGTGACATTTCTTGAAAGGTATAAAAGTGGTACAAAATAACCACACTTGATGGTTTCCAATAGAGTTGTCAAATAAATCAAAGAACCCTTGGATTTTTTGATAGAAGTGGTGAGAACCTAAACCTATCTAGCTATACTAATACTAATAGGGGTGGATACTATGATGATGAGTATAATGATGTAGTTCATGGAACATTAATCAATTTTTCATTCTAGTGTGCTATGTGACCTCAGGTTCACCTCTTCATATACTAGAGGTTAACTACTAGTGGTAAGGGACTAAATCATATATTGGGGAGACTCAGAACCCTATATCATGATCACCAATAATATATAAATAACCACGAAATTAAACTAAAAAAATCATATAATGCATAAATAAACAAAATAACCATGCTATAACAAAAGAATGTGGAAGAATAAAATATACAAAAAATAATATCCCACGGGGCCGATCAGATACAAAATAAATAAAAGGAAACAAGATACACAAGTAGATTTTCTAACATCCATGAGCCTCACCTAAATCTCAACCTATAGAACAATTGAGATGCTCTAACCCAATCCACTAAACAACCTTTTCTCAGACCTGAAAGGAAAACATAAGGCCTACACATACACCATTGTTCTTGTATAGGGTTTGAGAAATAAATATCCATACATTCTCACTAAGTTAACCTAATATACACCATTATATATGTGTGTATGAATGAAGAAAGTAAATAATATAAATAAAAATACTCATTGAGTCTTTATATACTAACCATGAAACTGAAACACCAAAGGAGATAAACATGCATGTTAAGCCATCATGTGCTAAAAAATTCACCACAACACCAAAAAATACCTACTTAAGTCCCATGATATAATCAAGTCACCTCATTCCACAATCCCGATCCATAACCATAGACTTTGGGTAGGATATCACTTGTACTAAATCTTTAGCCTGTGCCTGCATATTCTAGGTAGGGCATCATCCAAATCCTGACTAATACACCATTTATGTTTTAAACCTATACCACATACCCAAACCAACCAATATCTCTAGGGAGGTCACACACCCATTGATCGACCTATACCTCATCACTCTAGGTAGAGTATTTCCAATACCTCATCCCTCAAGGTAAGGACATTCATCGGGTCCACTATCTCTATACTCAAGGTCTATAACAAGCCTCATTCACTACCCTATTATAGGGTAAGGTCATGTACCAAGTCTCTACCACCGCCCTATTATAGGGTGAGTTCCATTAATAAAATTTGGGATCCAACCTTCTCACTCAAGGTGGTCCCTGCCAATAAATTCTCACTCAAGGTGTGGTCATACATCTAGTCTTGAATTACATCAAAACCTGAGCCCCTTCTAACTTAAGGTGGTATGACCACTTCCTTATCAATAAAGGTAATACCCAAGACAACACATTCTCACTCAAGGTAGGTCCATGCATCATAATATATCTTGTACCCCTTCTCACTCATGGTGCTCCAACCACTACCTTCTCACTCAAGGTAGGTCCCAAACCAACACTTTCTCACTTAGGATGTGTCCAATTTTTTGACCACTAAATTATAACTCAAGGTAGGGTATGATACCACATCAAAACATAACCATTACCTTATCACTAAATGTAGGGTCCTTTTAGTGACTTCTCACTTAAGGTGAGGCCATGCCTTGAGACCTTTCCTCATGTGATCTATCACTAATCCCATGAGCATAGACAAGAAAATTCATGAAATAAAAAACATAATATCATAACCTATTACACATCAAGTCCCTAGTTCTTATCTATCCTCTCGTACCATTATCATATATCATGATATTCAAGCCTTGTGGGATACTCTCCTCAATACTATCTTGGTCACACAAGCATAACATATCAAACTCATCAATATTTTTGTCTTATATATATGAGACGTTATTATGTTCCTAGAACCCATATCAGTATCCTCTCACTAAGGAAAAATCATACCCATCACCCCTTGATGATATCATAGTATATAGGATCCACCTAAACTTGGACTTAATAAATAGGTCTAGTCTTCATCCAATTCCCACTTTATAAATTAGTCATCTACCCAAGGACCTTCCCATGCTATTGTAACACCCGATATTTTATGAGAAATATTTTGTTTTTATGTATAATGTTATATAAATTAATCTTTCACTACACACAATACTGTCTTGGCTTGCATTACATGCAAGAGAAACCTTCCTCGATATCTTGCGTTGTATGCAATACCGAGTTTCACTAAACAACAATATGTTATTAAAATATTATTAAAACTACCCGTTATGAATAATAATACCCACTTTTTGAAATTTTATAAATTTTTTCTTTTAAAATGGACTTCATTTTTGGATTCGGAATATCAAAATTAGCCTCGGGTGATTTTTTGGTATTTTTCTGAAAAATTTCAATTTTTGATGAATAGTGAAAACACTGGGTTACTATTTAAAAACTGACTTTTTATTTAAATAATTATTTATTTTAGTTAAATTTATTTTAGGTCAAAATTGATACATAATACCTATATAAGTTCAAATTAATTTATTGGAGTCATTTTATAATAATTTTAGATATATAAAAATTTTATTGAACTTTTCACCGTCTTTTACCCACCTCCTAGGAGAGTTTGAAAATTTACATAAAACTTAATTTTACCGCTTCTGTGAGTGGAATTTTGAAAATCTGAGAGACACAGTTAATATCAAGGAGTAAAATGTGGTTCAATAAGATAAAAATAATTTTTGGTGAATAGTAACTTTTTTACTTTTATTTACCACGGTTAAAAGTAAATAGGGTAATTAAGGGTAAAATGGTATTATTATTACCCTAACACATGTCCTAATTCTATTGGATAAGTTTAATTCGACCAAAAAAAAACTTAGGAATAAAATATGACCATTTAGATCCACTTGGATTAGATTAGGACATTTAATATTATTTTATTTAAAGAGGAGTTAAAATAGTTAAAATAAAAGTTTAATAACTAAAACATTTTTAATATAAAGTTATAAATAAGATAAATTAGACTATAAATATTCATTAGAAAGATAAATTTATTTACTAAATAATGGTATTTTTTTAATAATTTTTAGAATTTAAATAATTTAATTTATTTATGACACAATGATGATGCATTAATTACCTTATTAAGGAAATATTAACATAATTGATATTATAAATACCCAAATAAATATAATTTTAGACTTTTTAATAATTAAACTAATTTTATAGGTTAATATTACATATTAGTATTGATTTAATTAACTTTATTAGAACTCATAATTCTGTTATGATTTTCACAAAAATCAATTACCAAATGGTGTCAAAATTGACATAAAATAGTTTTTAAAACAAACATTATATTATTAATTGTTATTTTATTCCTAAAAAGTTAAAGTTCGGACAAATGACTTAGATAAGGTTATATATATTAATAATGAACCACTTGGGGTTCGTTTGACTTATTATAGTAAGTTTATTAACCATATAGTGTAAGAAAGCAAAAAGACACGGTAAAAGTTAAATTATTTAACTTAGAGTTAAATCTAAATGATAAGGTTAAAATAGTAACCTAAACTTGTATAAAATCTAGTTGTTGAGATTAATTCGACCCATACCCACCTTATCTTAGAAATAAATCAATTTGGAGCTATTAAAAACTGAATATGACTTTATTATAAAATAATATTTTAAGTTTTTCCTAAGGTGCCCCTCTCCTCCCTTATAAAAGGGCACCTCCTCCCTCTCCTGCTCACACCACTTTGAGCCTTCAAGTTTGTAAAACCCCTGCCAATTTCTCTTCTCAACTTCCCTAGAAGCATCCTAGAGGTCCTGGTCTTCTTCAAAGACCAACATTAGTGCCCTAAGAGGAGGTTTCAAAGAGGCGTGTCGAAGAAGAGGTAATATCCGTTACCGATTCTTTAAAATTTATTTCTTCTTATACTTACTCTTATTTAGTTATTTCATTATAAAGTAATAAAATAAGTATCAATAATATACTGACATGTTTTTATAAATATTAAACAACCCTATTTCACCTTGTATCCATCCCACGGAAAATGAAATCACTGCGCGTACGTACGTACAGAATACCATCTCCACGCCGTGGTGTAATCTGTTTTCCACCACCACCTTACTTGGATGGGTATAATGGTGTAAATAATAACTATATATGATTATTGTAAAGTGATATGGATTCTGAAATAATATACATACACTTCAATACAATTACACGATCATGGGAACGATATCATCACTCGTGCGTACGTACGGCCTACCGTCTCCACGATGTGATGCGACTCATTCTACATGATATTCATTGCATAATGAATATATAAATGAATTTAATGAATAAATCTGATATATATTACACTAATACCATTCTGTAAATTAGGTATCTATAACCTAAAAATAGGAATACGAATTTATTCGAAAAAACACGCATAAGAACAAAAAGCAATAAACACCTGAATAACAAGTAGCAATGAAATATTACTAATAAGAAGCTAAGAATATGACCATATATGATATCATAACAATGATTAAAATTATGGAATAAGTCAATAACATTATTTAAATCATTATACAGGAGTTTCATACATGTACGAAGCAAATCGGACCTAAGGTAAGGGAAAATCTCACAATCTCTTTTTTATCTGAGATTGTTTATACTTCAGAATTTACTAGGGAATATTTATCATCCACATCCATGTTTCCTCAATATGTAATATTATTTCTATCCTCTTAAAATTGTTTAAATCCAATTTTACCCATTGGTAAGTTTTTATTAAAAGATATGAAAGGAATCTTTTGTCGTTTTTAGTACGAGGTACTTTTTTGACTTTTCCGGCCAAAGTATGAAAAGAATGTTTTTCTTTAACTTATAAGGCATGAATGGATTTTTAGAACATTATTTACATTAAGACTCCTTTACAAGTTTTCAAGTTTATTTTTAATCAACTTCTTTTAGTTTAAAATTGTATGACCTGTTAAGAAAGGAAAAATGTTTTTGAAGTAGAAAGGATATTTTCCTCAAGAATGAAGTTCAAGTGTTTTATCAAAATTATTTTCCATATAAGATAATATAGTGTTATGTTTCTATACCTATTTTTACATTGATTTGATTATGTTATGATGTAATCATTTCTATGATGTCCTTTTATCTTATATGGATTATGTTATGATGGCATGATGTTTAAGAATCCCATTTTTATTACATGGGTTATGCTATGATATATGATTTATGATTTTGTGGCACACATAAGAATGGTATAATTATCAGATTTGTGGGACCTATATCTCCCTCCAATGCATTGGGTAAAGATTTATATCTCATGAGATAGACATGACTGGAACGACAGGTTAATCCGGTTCAGTGATACAGGACTGAAACGAGGAGTGAACTCGGTTCAGAAATGGACTTTGTCCACTAAGATAGTCTTGGCAATGAGTCTTGACTAATAAGAAATGATTTCCTATAATTATGTGTGTATTCCAAAAAGTTTCATGTTTTATGTTATGATTATTGGGATTACACTTCACTACTATGATTTATCCCATGTTATGATGTTATGATCTCTTTTGGAGGTTAAGATTTTCGGAATGCTATGTTCTTTTAAATATGATATTTCTTTTGTTTACCATTACTGAGCATTTGAGCTCAACCTTTTGTATTTTTTCTTTCCCCAGGTCTGGAAGAAGGTTATTAAGTAGGATATTCCAAAAGGGACTCTAGATATGATGAAATAAATGGGAGACAATGTAGATGCTTTATGAACCAGTTGTTTATGTTTCCCAGTTTCTAAAGACACTATACTTATACGGTCCTTTCATGGTTTTGTTATATGTTATAATAAGTATGCCTCAATCGTGAAGTAATAACCATGTATGTAAAGTATGGGTCGTTATAGTTGGTATCAGAGGAAAGGTATAGTCAAACTTTGGAAACTAGGATGTGAAAGCCTTGGTAAGAACCCTAAGGATATATCTAAGAATATAAAAATCTTAGAGTTTTAGAAATGGCCATGAAAAAACTATGATAAGACCTTATGTGTGAAATTTTATTCTTGATTATGTGGTTTTATTATTATAATTTGTGTTGCTCACACTATTATTCTAGGTTTTAGTCAATGGATAGAACCTGAAGGAACCGTGTTAATGCGGAATGCGACAGGCAATGCAATGATTGTCCCCCTGAGTAACCAAATGTTATGGGAGATGGAATGCAAAATCTTGTATCCATGCTCACACAACTTTCTCAAGATATGAATCATTCAGGACTTCCAAACAAGAAAAGAAAGGAGAAACATTTTGTTGAATCCTTCATGAGGCATCTCCCACCCTCATTCAGAGGGTCTACTGATCCATTAGTTGCTGAACAATGGATCAGTACTGCTGAAAATATATTTTTAGTTCTTCAATGTTCTGAACATGATAAAGTCATCTTAGAAGTATATCGTTTAGAAGGTGAAGCTGATCAATGGTGGAATCTTATCAAGAATACGAGGCCAAGAGATGAAATTGAGTCCATGGAATGGGACGAGTTCAAGAACTTATTTTTCAATAAGTACTTCCCTCATATTCTTATAACAAATATGGAGAAGGAGTTTCTTGAACTGAAGCAAAAGAATAATGAATCTGTTGGTACCTACGAAGCAAATTTTACAAGACTTGCAAGGTACACTTCTAGGATTATTATCCAACCTGAGAGTAAGATCTATCGATTCTTTAGTGGCTTAAAACCAAGTCTTCCAAGTGCGTTAGCCATAAGGGACTTCAATAACTATGAGGAAATCATTCGATGTGCTCTCAAGGTTGATATGGAGATTGGAGTAACCCATCAGTCATATGCGTTTGATAAGAAGAGGAAAATGGAATTCAAAGGAAAATCTAAAGAGCACACTGAAAATAAGATGAGTTTTCCCTTATTCTCAAAGTGTGGAAAGAAACATGGAGGGAGTTGTCTTAAAGGGACAAGTAAATGTTTCAAATGTGGAAACGAAGGTCATCGGGAATTTGAATGCCGTAGTGATGGGAATAAGATGTCTAGTGATGCGAACAAAGAAAAGGCTACATTGAGTGCACCTCATACACTTCAATGTTACAAGTGCAAGGAAATGGGGCATTATGCCAATCAATTCCATAATCTAAGGGTTTTTTATGATGATCATCGTCAACAAACTCTTAAGGCTAAAGACAACGGAAAGTTACATGCAATTTCTATCAGTGATGTGGAGTATGATAACGAAGTGGTGAAAGGTACACTTACCATCCACTCTAAAGTAACAAATGTTTTATTTGATTCTGGATCCACCCAATCTTTTATTTCTGAAGAATTTTATAAGGGTATTGCCATATTACCTCAGCAGTTAGATATTGAGTTAGCTGTGACAAACCCTAATGGCACAACAGTCGCATCAAAAGTTTACAATTCTTCTCCGATTGAAGTTTGTGGGAAAGTGATTCCTGAAAATCTTGTGATCCTTCCTATAGTGGAATTTTATGTGATTCTTGGCATGGATTGGCTTTCTTTATATGAATCTCATATCGATTTCCAAATAAGGGAAGTCACATTTCATATTCCTGATCAATATATGATCATCTATCGATGCAAGGATGAATATAACCTTCCAGTGGAAATTTCTTCTATCTTATGGGTCTTGATTTCAATAAATGAAGGTTATTTATCTCAAATGGTTGGCGAGAAACTCACGATTAAGAATATTCCCATTGTATTAGAGTTTGATGATGTCTTTCTAGAGGAATTGCCAGGTCTTCCACCAAATCGTGAAGTTGAGTTTTCAATTGAACTCATACCGAGTGCTATGCCCATTTCAAAGACACCTTATAGAATGGCCCCAATTGAGTTGTAGGAATTGAAGAAGCAACTCCAAGAGAATCTTGATAAGGAATTCATACACCCTAGTGCGTCACCTTGGGGAGCACCTGTTCTGTTTGTTAAGAAGAAAGATGGATCAATGAGACTCTACATTTATTATCGATAACTTAACAAGATCACTATCAAGAACAAATATCCTCTCCCACACATTTATGACTTATTTGACCAACTATGCGGAGCACAATACTTTTCCAAGATTGATCTTCGTTCAAGGTATCATCAATTAAGGGTCAAAAGGGAGGATATACCAAAGACAACTTTCCGTACAACGTATGTACACTATGAATTTATAGTGATACCATTTGGTCTTACTAATGCCCCTAATATCTTCTTGGATATAATGAATAGAGTCTTTAGAGACTATCTTGATCAGTTTGTGGTAGTCTTTATAGACGATATTCTTGTCTATTCAAAGAGAAAGTAAGAACATGAAGATCAATTGAGAATTGTATTGAAGACCCTGAGAAAGGAGAAGATTTCTGCCAAATTTACCAAGTGTGAATTTTGGCTTAAAAAAGTTGCATTTTTGGGTCACATAATCTCAAAAGAGGGGATATCTGTGGATAAAAAAAATAGAGGTTATTGAAAGATGGTTGAGACCAACAACAGTAAATAAGATCCGAAGTTTTCTTGGTCTGGCTGGATACTATCGACGTTTTGTGAAAGATTTTTCACGATTATCTAATCCACTCACCATGTTGACTCTAAAAGGAGTTAAGTTTGATTAGACAGAGGAGTATGAAGATAATTTCAAGGAGTTAAAAAGAAGGTTATCTAGTGAACCTGTGCTCACACTGACTTGTAGTGGAGAAAGGTTTGTGATCTATAGTGATGCATCTAATAAGGGATTGGGGTGTGTTTTCATAAAAAACGATATGATGATAGCTTATGCCTCACGACAGTTGAAAATCCATGAGCAAAATTACACAACTCATGATTTGGAGTTATCTGCGGTAATATTTGAATTAAAAATATGGAGGCATTATCTTTATGGTGAAAGGTGTGATATTTATACTGATCATAAAAGTTTAAAGTATATTTTCACACAAAAGGAGCTGAATATGCGCCAAAGAAGATGGTTGGAGCTGATTGAGGATTACGACTGCTCAGTTCATTATCACCCTGGGAAAGCAAAAAAGCTGGCAGATGCATTAAGTTGACAAGACCATGCTAGCTTATCCATGATGAGGATCACAAAAGATCCAATATTTATGGATTTAAAAATGATAGATCTTGGAATTATAATGGAAGGGGAGAAATCTTATCTTTCTCAAATGAATGTTCAACCATCTATACATGTGAAGATTAAAGAGGCACAGAAAGAAGATGTAGAGTTACAAAAGAAGGTGAGAAATGTTCCTGAATTTCACTTTGATTGTGATGAAATAATAAGGTTTAGGAATCGGGTTTGTGTTCCTCCCATCCTAGAATTAAAGAAGGAAATATTGGATGAAGCTCATAGTTCTTCATTCTCTATTAATCCTGGAAGCATGAAGATGTATAGAGACCTGAAAGAGTACTACTGGTGGGATGGCATGAAAAAGAGATGTTGTTGAATATGTCTCTCGATGATTGGTTTGTCAGCAAGTTAAAGTTGAGAGACAAAAGCCTAAGGGGATGTTACAACCATTACCCATACCCGAATAGAAATGGGAAAACATCACTATGGACTTTGTCACCAGACTTCCTAAAACATGAAAAGGCAATAATGCTATCTGGGTCATAGTTGATCGTCTTACAAAGTCAGCATACTTCATTACTATTAGAGAAGATTTCTCTCTGGATCAGCTTTCCAGGATATATGTAAAGGAAGTGGTAAGATTGCATGGAGTACCACTTTCCATTATATCTGATCGAGATCCAAGGTTTACCTCAAAGTTTTGGCGAAGTCTTTAGCATACTCTAGATACTGAGTTGAGTTTCATCACTTCTTATCATCCTCAGACAGACGGTCAGTCTGAGAGGACAATTCAAACTCTAGAAGATATGTTGAGATCTTTCTATATGGATTTCAAAGGAGGTTGGGATCAACACCTACCTTTGGTGGAATTTTCTTATAATAATAGCTTTCACTCCAGTATTTAGATGGCTCCTTATGAAGCTATCTATATAAAGAAATACCGAACTCCAACTTGCTGGGATGAAATTGGGGAAAGAAAGCTATTAGGACTTGATCTTGTAGATGAGATGGCAGAAAAGGTCCAATCTATTCAACAACACATAAGAGCAGCTCAGATTCGACAAAAAATTTATGCTGACAACCGAAGAAAAGACATAGAGTTTTAAGTGGGTGATAAAGTGTTCTTACAAATATCTCCTTGGAAGAGAGTAATGAGATTTGGAAAGAAGGGAAAGCTGAGCCCTATGTATATTGGTCCTTTTGAAATACTGGACCGTGTTGGGAAGGTAGCTTACCAATTGGCACTTCCACTGAATCTCTCTCAAGTTCATGATGTGTTCCATGTATCTCTCCTAAGAAAGTACATACTTGATCCATCACATGTACTAAGCTAAGAAGTTGTACTGCTGGAGAAAGATCTTTCTTATGAAGAACAGCCGATAGAGATTCTGGATCGTAGTGAAAAAGTTTTACGGAACAAGACCACTCACTTGGTGAAAGTTTTATGGAGGAACCACCAATTAGAAGAAGCTATATGGGAACTTGAGGATATTATGAGGGAGAGGTATCCTCATCTGTTTGTTACAAAGTGACGAATTTCAAGGGTGAAATTCATTTTAAGGGGGGTAGAATGTAACACCTGAGATTTTATGAGAAATATTTTGTTTTTATGTATAATGTTATATAAAGGAATCTTTAACTACACACAACACTGTCTTGTCTTGCATTACATGCAATAGCAACCTTCCTCGATGGCTTGCGTTGTTCGCAATACCGAGTTTCACTAAACAACGATATGTTATTAAAATATTATTAAAACTAGCCGTTATGAATAGTAATACCCACTTTTTAAAATTTTATAAATTTTACCTTTCAAAATGGACTTCATTTTTGGATTCAGAATATCGAAATTATCCTAGGGTGAATTTTTGGTATTTTTCTGAAAACTTTCAATTTTTGATGAATAGTGAAAACACTAGGTTACTATTTAAAAACCGACTTTTTATTTAAATAATTATTTATTTTATTTAAATTTATTTTAGGTCAAAATTGATACATAATACCTATATAAGTTCAAAGTAATTCATTGGAGTCATTTTATAATAATTTTAGATATATAAAAATTTTATTGAACTTTTCACCATCTTTTACCCACCTTCTAGGAGAGTTTGAAAATTTACATAAAACTTAATTTTACCGCTTTTGTGAGTGGAATTTTGAAAATCTGAGAGAAACAGTTAATATCAAGGAGTAAAATGTGGTTCAATAAGATAAAAATAATTTTTGGTGAATAGTAACTTTTTACTTTTATTTACGACGGTTAAAAGTAAATAGGGTAATTAAGGGTAAAAATGGTATTATTATTACCCTAACACATGTCATAATTCTATTGGATAAGTTTAATTCAACAAAAAACAACCTTAGGAATAAAATATGACCATTTAGGTCCACTTGGATTAGATTAGGATATTTAATATTATTTTATTTAAAGAAGAGTTAAAATAGTTAAAATCAAAGTTTAATAACTAAAACATTTTTAATATAGGGTTATAACTAAGATAAATTAGACTATAAATATTAATTATAAATATAATAGGATTTACTACATAATGGTATTTTATTTATAATTTTTATACTTTAAATAATTTAATTTATTTATGACACAATGATGATGCAGTAATTACCTTATTAAGGAAATATTAATATAATTGATATTATAAATACCCAAATAAATGTAATTTGAGACTTTTTAAGAATTAAACTAATTTTATAGGTTAATATGGCATATTAGTATTAATTTAATTAACTTTTTTCGAGCTAATAATGCTGTTATGATTTTCACAAAAATAAATTACCAAATAGTGTCAAAATTGACATAAAATAGTTTTTAAAACAAATATTATATTATTAATTGTTATTTTATTCCTAAAAATATATGGTTCGGCCAAATGATTTAGATAAGGTTATATATATTAATAATGAACCACTTGGGGTTCGTTTGGATTATTATAGTAAGTTTATTAACCATATAGTTTAAGAAAACAAAAAGACACGGTAAAAGTTAAATTATTTAACTTAGAGTTAAATCTAAATGATAAGGTTAAAATAGTAACCCAAACTTATATAAAATCTATTTGTTGAGAGGATTTAGACCCATTCCCACCTTATATTTTAAATAAATCAATTTTGAGATATTAAAAACTGAATATGACTTTATTATAAAATAATATTTTAAGTTTTTCCTAAGGTGCCCCTCTCCTCCCTTTTAAAAGGGCACCTCCTCCCTCTCCTCCTCACACCACTTTGAGCCTTCAAGATCGGCCAACCCCTACCAATTTCTCTTCTAAACTTCCCTAGAAAAATCTTAGAGTTCCTGGTCTTCTTCAAAGACCAACATTAGTGCCCTAAGAGGAGGTTTCAAAGAGGCGTGTCCAAGAAGAGGTAATATCCGTTACCGATTCTTTCAAATTTATTTCTTCTTCTACTTCCTCTTATTTAGTTGTTTCATTATAAAGTAATAACAACAGTATCAATCATATAATTATATGTTATTATAAATATTAAAAAACCCTATTTCACATTCTATCCATCCTACGGAAAATGAAATCACCGCGCGTGTGTTTGTACGGAATACCGTCTCCACGCCGTGGTGTAATCTGTTTACCACCACCACCTTACTTGGATGGGTATAATGGTGTAAATAATAATTATATATGATTATTGTAAAGTGATATGGATTCTGAAATAGTATACATACAATTCAATACAATTCCACGATCATGGTAACGATATCATCGCTTGTGCATACGTACAGCCTACCGTCTCCACGATGTGATGCGACCCGTTCTACAGGATCTTCATTGCATAATGATTATATAAATGAATTTAATGAATAAATATGATATATATTACACTAATACCATTCTGTAAATGAGTTATTGATAACCTAAAAATAATAATAAGAATTTATTCGACAAAACACGCATAAGAACAAAAAGCAATAAACACCCGAATAACAAGTAGCAATGAAATATTACTAATAAGAAGATAAGAATATGACCATATATGATATCATAACAATGAGTAAGATTCTAGAATAAGTCAATAAAATTATTTAAATAATTATATAGGAGGTTCAGACACATACGAAGAAAATCAGACCTAAGGTAAGGGAAAATCTCGCAGTCTCATTTTTATCCGAGATTGTTTATACTTCAGAATTTACTGGGGAATATTTATCATCCGCATCCATGTTTCCTCAATATGTAGTATTATTTATATCCTCCTATAATTGTTTAAATCCAATTTTACCCATTGGTAAGTTTTTAGTAAAAGATATGAAAGGAATCTTTTGTCATTTTTAGTACGAGGTACTTTTTTGACTTTTCCGGCCAAAGTACGAAAAGAATGTTTTTCTTTAACTTATACGACATGAATGGATTTTTAGAACATTATTTCCATGAATCATCCTTTACAAGTTTTCAAGTTTATTTTTAATCAACTTATTTTAGTTTAAAATTGTATGACATGTTAAGAAAGGAAAAATGTTTTTGAAGTAGAAATGATATTTTCCTCAAGAATGGAGTTCAAGTGTTTTATCAAAATTATTTTCCATATAAGATAATATAGGGCTCTATTTCTATCCCTATTTTTTAATTTATTTGATTATGTTATTATGGAATTATTTTTATGATGTCCTTTTATCTTATATGGATTATGTTATGATGGCATGATGTTTAAGAATCCCATTTTTATTACATGGGTTATGCTATGATATATGATTTATGATCTTGTGGAACATATAAGAATGGTATCATTATGAGATGGGTGGGACCTATATCTCCATCTAATGCATTGGGTAAAGATTTATATCTCATGAGATAGACATGGTTGGAACGACAGGTTAATCCGGTTCAGTGATACAGGACTGAAATGAGGAGTTAATCCGGTTCAGTGATACAGGACTGAAATGAGGAGTGAAATATATAATGAAAAATCTCTTGGAACCCCAAATATACTAAAAATACTCAACATTGAATGAAATATATAGTGGAAATTTTTGTTAATAAAATGAAATCAAAGTGGTCTGTAAAAGAAAAAAAATTTAGATGGTGAGAAAACCATGATTTGTTTTACCAAAACAATGTATATAGTTTTTTATCATATCAAAACATTATTACAAAACACCTTAAAACATTACCGATCACACGTTATCCAAACTATTTTAATTACTCAACCCAATACTTAGTTTTGATTGTTCATTTACATGATTTTTCTCCTTGGTTTTAAATGAGAAAACTATATAAAAATTAAACTAATAACCTAGAAAACTACTATTTTTCACTCAACGTTTATTAATACTAAATCCATAGATCCATAAATAACTTAAGAAACCCATTTTCCAAACCATTGTTTAAGAGTTTGATTTGATCATCATATGATCACTAGTAGTATAAGTGAAACCAAAACAAATGAAATTTTAACTTCAAGAATAAAATGAGAAATGTTATTTAAAAAACAAAACATTAAATGGTGTACCAAAAATGAATGAATATCAGAAATATCCATCTTCTTATTTAGTGGATTAAGTTTGATAATGATAACATGGAGTAATAAAAATATGCCTCTTACCTCTAGAGGTACCAACCAATAGATATGTGAACATTTTGTGAGGACCCCATAATAATATAAGGGATTTTATCACCTTTGAGGAATGATAAATGAGAATTGGTAAGGAAGAGAGATTTGAATGCCTTGAAATCAATTTCACCACTTCTCAACTGAATGAACACTTATCCAACTAGAAAAAATCACATCCTTATATAATATCCTTGTCACATCTATATTAATTAGAATCAACATGTAACATATTAATTCATTACTTCATATTGGGAAAAATAAATTTAACACATTTAATGTGATTACAAGCCTTAAAAACACATTCATGAATGGGTTTTTACTAAAGAAAACTAACTAGATAAAGACATGGAAATGACATGCATATCATGCATGAAAATAGTGATGTCAAATGTAAACCACGAAATCACATGCACCACCATGGTGTGGTGGTGGCTAGTTTAGTGTACTTCCAAAAATCTCACACTTTCACTAAAATACCAAAAGGACTTAATGAAAAACTTCATAACACTTTGCGAATCCATACAAAATAACTTTTGGATATGATTTATTCAATCTCTCTTCATTTTGGAACAAACAACTTTTTCTAAAACTTTATCCTTAACTAAAGGCATAACTGTGTATTCTTATGAGCCTTAGTAGCATTGGAAAAAAATAGGAAATATTTATTTCATAGATATAAGAAAAGAGATGCCTCTAACCAAGAATCAATGCCACTAAATCTAACCAAGGGGTCTGGTGTAACCTCCACCAAACATACTTATATCTCTATAAAAACATGTCCAATACAAGATGTATCATATAAATTGCATGCATGATTATATAATACCCTTATCCATGACATCAAGTGACAAATAGACATGAAAAATATTAATCTAGTATAGGACATATCATCTTTTCTTGATTCTCTGAAAAATAATAACCAAGTAGATAAATATATCAAATCCCATTCATCTAATAAATGAGTGCATTAAATTTACCCCATCCAAGTTATTGAACACATAATATGTGAATAAACTAAGAATGGATATGAATTTACTAAGTATAATTCAACCAAGGGACATATGTATTCAGTTTTCATATAAGTGGACAAATCCCATATTGGTTGTGCTCTAACTGATGACGTGATCTGTGACATACCCAACCACCCCTTGATCAACTAAGTTCATATTTTAACTTTCATAATTAGGGAATAAAATTATGAATGTTCTCATGATAGGTACCTCACCAACCTCAAGTAATAATAATTGATAATAAGAATACATACTTTAGTATATCGATTAATGTATGGAATTCCATAAGATATACTTTAGTGAGTCAGTCTAGGTAATAAGTATATACTCATACAAAAATTTTTAACGAGTAAAAAAATCTATTCATGATAACTTGAATATATCATTACATCCCATAATACCCTATAAGGATCTTCAGTTAGGGATAACTCAAAGTCTATTCTTTGAGGGGATATCATTATTCAACAGTTCATGAAATAAAAAATACAGTAGACATGAATGAATGATAAATAAAGATTGTATTTATTATAATATTATGATACATTATTTGGCAATTACTTTAATCTCTCAAATATTATATACTAATAGATTCTATATGAACCTCATTATTCTACAGTGATAACTATTTCATTAATGGGTTCACTATATTATCATTTGTATCCACCCAATTGATCATTATATCTCCCATATAAATGATCTGTTATATGAGATGGTATTTTTGAAGGATGTTTTTGGGAATTTTGTAAAATAATGATATTTGTTGAATTATTTTTTCTTTTTAATTAGTTGAATCATTTTTATATTTTTCATTTCACACAACAATGAATATAAATTTTGTTATATGAAAGCACTAAGTTTGGATTGCGTTATACACAACACCAAGTTAATATTTCACTACATGAAACACGTAAATTATATTTTGGTAATGAAAAACTATGTTTGTCTTGTGTTACACATAATATCGAGTCCCTTCGATAGTTTTCATTACATGAAAGGCAGAGTTTTACTGAACTGAAATATACTACTAACATTGTTATTAAAATATTATTATAGTTACCAACTAGCCATTGAATTAAAGTTATGAATAAAATTTACTAAATTGTGAAAATATTATTTACACATGTATATAAAATTAATACTTTCGTTATCAATTAGTATAAGTGAATGTAATACTATTTGAAAATAAAGAAATTACTTCTCTAAGAAAACTATTTTTCTATGTATAAACACAATTTTATCTCAATAAATTAAACATACCACTTTTGATTGATGATTTAAATAAAATTTATACATTATATAGTCAATAAATATTTTTTATACTCATTCAATAGATTTTATAGGTATGTGATAAGAATAAATCAAATTTTATGAATAAAAAAATGTATTTTTCTAAAAGATAATTTTACCACCTCTTAATAGAGAACCAATTTTATATAATTTTTTGACACTTTTATAAATTTTATTTGAAAAAATAAAAAATATTTTAAAAATTATTATATAAAAATTTACTTTGGGTTATTTTTTTGGTATTTTTCAGAGATGTTTCATATTTTGATGAATCTTGAAAAACATTGAATTTTAATTCAAAATTACTTTTTTCATATAATTTATTTATATAGTTAAATTAAATTTTAAATTGGTTTTAAATTATATTTATATATAATATAAATAAAATAATATAATTTAGGTTATTTTTATCAAATGTCACATTGAAATTGGATATAAAAACATTTCAAACTTTTGGACATTTTCACTTTAAAAAGTTGTCATCCCGTTCTGTCTGTGGGATTAATCTTAATTTAATTTATACCAATTTTGTGATTAAAATTTTAAGAAATGGATTAAATATTTGTAATATGAATAATTTATAATGTCTTATAAGGTCAAATTACTTTTTTACAAAAAATAGTGAAATTAATTACAATTAATTATAGTGATTGACGTAAAAACGAGCTTTATTAATGACTAAATTTAGAAAATAAGGTGTAAAAATGACTCTAAAATTATCTAAAAAATATTATATAGAAATATTTATACCATTAAAACTATAAGGATCTATAATGTTTCTTTTTTAACCCTTTGGGTACAAGTAAAAAGTAGGGAGCACACAATTATTTTCAAGAATACCCAATGTGTACTTTTCCTCACATATAAAAGGCCTCCTATCCTCCCCCTATATTAACACCTCCCAAAACCTTTTTATTAGCCAAAACCTACACAAATATAATACCAAATCCCTTAAATTAATACTGTAGGCCTCAATTCTGTCATAAATTCCTCCAAATATGTCCTTCGGTGCAAACCAAATGGAGTTACCCAAAGAAGAGGTAAAATTATTCTCCAAACTCTTTTGTTTCATTTTTATTTTTAACCCCATAAAATATTCTTATTACATGATTACATAATAACATAAGTATCATAAATATACTGATATTTTTTTATATTATGTGTTAAAACTACACTCATACACACTTATACTAAATGGGATACTCAATCATCGTTCGTGTGTACGACAGACTACTGCCTTGAGAACCGATGTCATTCGTTCTTCCATTACCACCTTTCATGGTTGTGAATAATGATATAATTTATACTTTTATATGATATATATGATATATATGATGTATTTATCCTTTTTTAATTATTATATAACACATACCTTTATGTATTATATTTTTGTAAATATGATAACTTCATTTGTGGACGTGTGGACTACTGCCGCCTCAAAGAGATGCGATTCATTCTCACTTTACATAAAATGTATTAAGGATAAGTTTAGTAAAATTATATGATATATATGAAATAATAATTCTAATTTAATTATATTATATATATAAATACATATATTTCATTTTCTTTCTTTATTTCAATATGATAAGAAAACAGAAATAACGTTCATGCGTACATATGACCTACTGTCTCCATAAACGGTGTATTCCATTTCATATTTATATATGTTATAATTATTATAAATAATTATATACTGAATATATATGATATTTAAACCATTTTTTAAAATTTATAAATAATTAAATCATGGTCTAAGTTACAGGATCAAGAATAAAAGTCAAAACATAAACAAAAAACAATGCAGTTATTACCCGAAACATAACATTAACATGGAATTATTAATAATCGGATAATATAAAGTAATATTAAAATAATATATGATATTATATATACTAATATGGTTATATGGTATATTTATAATAAAAATTATATTTATTATACATGATTTTTTAATATATATGAAGAAAGTTAAGACTTAAGATAAGGGTTTTCTCGTCTCACTTTTATTTCTGTGAGACTTATGCCTTATTCACCACTAATTTATTTTGTGTGGGGTATATAATATCCATGAATATATTATATTTTTATTATACTTAAATTAATGTGTATTTACATATCCATTTTATGATCTTTCTTTCATGGGGGTTATGGTTCAAAAGTTACCAAATCGGTAAAGTAATTTTGGTCTCAATTTGTCTTCTTTGGGATACATTCCATGATATGCACCTATATTTTTATATAGGTTATTTATATTTCCCTTGAAATGTTATATCATGAAAATAATTCCATTAATTATATTTTAATATTCATGTAATTTTATTCCTTTAGGAGTCTTAGGATTCAAGGTTACCAAAGTTGTAAGAGTTTATTGCTACAATCTCATCATTTATCGCGATTATTTATGATTATGCTTCCATTAACAAAATATTATGATCCATATCTCAATAATTATAATTATATTTATTATGCTCTTTTTTTTATGATATATTAATGTATTAGTACCATTTTTATACTCTTTGGTACATAATATGATTAAGAAAGTGTTTTTAAGAAAATATGACCTTATTTCTCTCTTTGGTCAGAATCTTGTTTTATTCAAAAACCATGTTGTCTAAATATGTTTTCAAAATTTTTTTTAAGTGAAATTTTAAGTTAATTTTCAAGGAAAATGATTTAATTTTTTTTATTTTTAAAAGTGTTTAAAATGGTTTTCAATTATCCCTTTATAATTTTTCAAGGTTATTTCCAAAGGAATATGTTTTCAAAATGTTTTATGCTTTAAAAATATTTTTTAAAGAGGAAAGGATATTTTACTAAATAAATGTTTTAAATGATTTTTAATTCTTATGTTATATGTTTTCACATGATTTTAAAAGAAAAGGATTTTGAAAATGATTTATGTTTTAGAAATTCATTTTCAAAGAAAGGTTATTTTTCTTAAGAAATGATTCATGCGATCTTTCAAAATCCTTCCCCATATAGGTTAAAAAACTTTGATATATTTTATTATTTATTGGGGATATGATATAATGAAAACATTGTTATTATTTATTTGAATGGTTTATGTTAAGATGACAAGTTGTTTATGAAACTGATTTATCTTCCACGCATTATACCATGATAAAATGATCATGAAACCTGTACAATAGAAATTTGAGGTAATTGTGATTGGGTATTTATGATAGACACCAATCAAAAAACATAATTTGTGATGAGATTCCATCAAAAATAACCTATCACGGATGGTGGTATTGCAAATGTGTTTATTTGGGATGATCTTCCGCAAATAATACTTATTTGTGATAGGCCCTTTGTCCATCGCAAAAGACTCTCATAAGGGTTTATAAATAACCTTTTGTGATGATCCATCACAAAAATGTTCGAAAGTTTATTTGTGATGGATGGATTCATCTATCACAAATAATTTGTTTTAAAAAATGAAAATATTAAAAAAATAATAAAATTATTTTAAAAAATACAAAATAAAATTAATAAAAAAATTAAAAAAATAAATTTAAATAAAATTTAAATATAAAATAAAATAAAATAAATTTAAAAAATAAATAAACTAAAAAATAATTAAAATAATTAAAATAATTTAAATCAGTTAACATATTAAATATATAGAAAAATAATATATATATATAAGAATAATTGAAAAACCTAAAATTAAATAAAATATGTTAAAACATTAAAAAATTAGTAAATTTACAAATATTTAAAAAGCATTACAGAAATTTAAACAAATTAAAACAGACATAAAAGTAATACATCAGTTAAAAAATAACATGTCTGCCATAGCAGATTATAAAAAAGTCATAAAAACATCATAAATTATCAACGATCGTCTGGTGGAGGAGGATCACTCGGAGGACCAGGGGGATGAAAATACATACCAACATTATGCACAAGTCATTGTATATACTCTATAATATGCTTATCTCTCAGAAGTTTCTACTCACTCTCCTCCTCCCTCTCCTTATGCATATGTTGTATCATCTCAATCTGAGCTCTCAACCTCTCCTCATACCGTGCAATGGACAACGACGTTGATGATGACTCTCCACAAGCTCCCTTTGTGCTCACTGATGCCATCATAGATGTACCATAATAACTCGTAGGTGTTAGTTGAGAACCAATACCAATCACTCAACCTTTCTCGACATCCTGTGAAGTCACCTGTATCCAACCGCCCTCCTCAAAACCCAAATCAATAATGAAATCTTGTTAAGTCTCAGCATGAATCTCCCATGAATGATAAGTCACAACCTCATATGTTTCCTTTAAATATAATTAAAAATTAGAATACCAATAAAATTAATATGCAAAACATTTTAAAAAAAAAATCACTAACCATAACATGACACTATCGTTCACCTACAACTTCGCCTATACAGGGATCAGTATACAACTTCTTATAAACATTAAAATCCATAATATATGGGTTAGTAATGGTCTGTATAATGTAATTAACATTTTATAGTTAAAATATATATACATTAATAAATAATATCACTTACCATGTTCCGTTGATGTATGCCAAATGTATGACTCTCAACCCTATAGGTGACCTCTTTCCTCCCCCAACTCTAACGTGCAGCTGATGATATCCTCCTAAAAGTATCTCCTAACCAAAAGGAGTAAACCCATCCCATACCTGAGCTGATATATATTCATGATGATGGGAGACACAAGGCTGATCAAAAATAGTAGCAGAAGATTTATCCATAGATCTCTTTCTAATATTATGTAGAAACTGACAAAATCACTTACATATACAAGCATTCCATGCCTCTCAGATAGGACCTCTCTAGCTATCAGAAATTAGAGAAAATAAATTCTGCAAGTGAATTAAATAAAATATGTTAGTAATTAAATAAATTTTTAAAAATGATATTTTATTTAATAACATATCATCTAGTGGTCAAAAATTTGGTCCTAAATGATGATGAGTACTAGGTCCTATGACAACCATGGCTCAAAAAAATAATTTCTCTGAATTGGACCAGCCTCCCAATGGCTAAATGAAAAAAACTATACAAATTAAAAAAAAAATATAATCATAAAATAATTATTATCAAAATTAATACACTTAATTAATATAAAATAAATATCTTAAACAATTAAACATAACTCTGTAAATGAGGATCAAAATAAATTGATGGTTATCTCTCTAGAATAGGATCTAGAATCAATAATTGAGCAAGACTATACCCCATCCTAGTAGGCGCACTATCCAGAGGAGGAGGATCTGAATCAAGCACATCAGCAGGAAGTATGACATCAATGTGAGAACATAATAGATTGTTAGGATCATCTACATCCATCTAAAACAAATATTCTCACTAGTAAGATATTGTTAATACAGATATGAAATATACAAAACTAATAAATTACATAATAAAATAATGTTACATGTAATAGATTGTTAATAAAAATATGAAAATTTAAAAACTAATAAATATCAGAATATAATAATTACCTGTAACAAAAGACTTGAATATAATAAATAAATCATTATCTTTATTACTATTTTCATCGATATTAATATCTTCATCCCCATCTACTGTATTGTCAACTTCCATTTGACTTTCAGTTTCATCATCCCTTATTACTTCATCAACATTATCTATATTATTATCCCTTAACGGGTGGGGGGGGGGGGAGGGTTTCATCATCGATATTTATATCCCGTCAGGTAAGAGATATATTTTAGGATGTTTCTTGAAAAATTTCAATATATTTCACTTCCACAGAACCATTTTTATTTTCAATAAACTGATTGTCACATGATTTTATTTTTATCACACTCTACTAGTTCTTTAAATCCATCTAAATATCACAGTGATTTGAATAGTAAACTTGATGTGCTTGATGTTCATTTGATGCAAGAATACCTTTATATTTAATGTCAATGACTCCATGTCATGGATGAACTCACAACCCCCAATCAGTATCAAACCAATGAAATTTAAACATTGTAACATAATTTGGTTCTAGATAACATAACTCAATTATTTCATCTAATATACCATAAATCTTAACTTAACTTTCCTTATGATGGTATGATGTCAAACGAACACCACTATTCATTGATTTCTTTGAGTCACTATATATGAATCTATAGAATTTAAATCCATTAACCACATAACCATAATAAGATTTTACCAATTTTGATGGAGGGTTTTTGAACACCCATAATCAACTATCAATTTTATTTTCCTGCTGTGTTATCTATAAACAATAAAAATTATTAATATTAGATATCATTGAAAAATTGATTTAATTTTCCATCAAAAGAAATTTATCTTACCTGTCTTTGAAATAAATACGATTTTTTTGTCACCAACCTTCTTCAAGATCAGTAGATGTAATTTGTATAAATTGTTTTTTATATGGTCATCATATAGTCTACAAAAAATTTAATATAAATAATGAGATATTTTATAAATATTTAAAAAAATAATAAACAAGTATTACTTACTACACAAATACATTCATTTCTTCACAATTTAGCAGAAGATAAGTATGATCTCTGTGAAGTTCTTTATCTATAAAATATTACTCATGATAACCACTAAAACCAAGCTTGGGTTGATTGAAAACTAATAACTGATGGTCTATGACATCATCAAGATTTTTCTCATTACGACCCATGTGATTATGTTTTAAGGATATTCTAACTAAAAATAATAAGTGAAGAAATTTGAAATTTCCTCTTGTAAGTACGCTTCTGTAATCGACCCTTCAACTGATGCATTATTATGTACTTTATCCTTTAAGTTTTGTATACATATCTCAAATAGATACAAAAAAAATTGTATCATCCCTCTACATTTAGCTTTATATGGAAAATGTAATATTAAATTTTCCATGGAATCAAAGAATCCTGGTGGGAATATTTTCTCTAATTTACATAAAATTTTAAAAAATTATTTTTTTAGAAAAATAAATGCATCATAATCTGATATTGATGAAAAAATATCTTAGAAAAAAATATGATATTTCATTCATCACGTCCCATACTAAAGAATTCAACATCCCTCTAAGACCAACACACTATAATCTTTCAATTATGAAATGACAATCATGACTTTTTAACCTGGTAGTATGGCCATTTCTGAAGCAATGAGACAAATTAGAAGCATAAACATCAGGTAACCTCAAATCTCTAATCCATTGACATAATAATAAACAGTTTTCTTCACTAAGTGAGTAAGCTTCTTTCGGCATCATTAATTTGTCTGATATTTCATCTTCAAATAATTTATGTTCAAGATGTATGTAAATATTTAAAATATCTAACTGTACCTTTACATTATCTTTGGTCTTACCAAGTGCATCCAACAAGGTATAAAATATGTTATAAAAAACATTATTCTCAATATGCATGACATATAACATGCGACGAACCATCAAATCAGACCAATATGAAAGGTATCAAAAAATACTCCGCTTTATTCAATTATAATCTATCCCAAAATCATTCATATTTTTCTCTATTATGGTTGGTCCAAAAAATAAAATGAGGTACTTAAGAGACAATAGATTTTACCAGATTACGTGAGATCATTGTTGTAGGTGCGACTGTTTCAATTGAACCTTTTTTAAAATTAATTCAGATCCTTCGAAAAGGGTGATCTGCAGGAAGAAATATCCAATGACAGTTAAAATAACTAACCTTTCTCCCATTACCAATAAAAAATTCTTTGTTCTTAGCCATGTAGTATAGACATGATTTTAGACCATGTGTGGTCCATATAGATAACATAAAATAATCCAAAAAGTCACTGATCATCCATATTAATGCAACATTCCATATAAAATTATGATATGCAGTTATATCAAATGTAGTCACACTGTTGTTCCGTAATGAAATTAACTCATCCATCAGCGGATTCAAATAAACATAAATATTATTCTTTGGATGTGCTGGAATTAACAAATCAAAAATATATATATAATTACTTCATCAAAATATAAGGAGGAAAGTTGTAAGGAGTAATGTAAAAAGGAAAATAAGAATATTGACTGTAGTTACCACAAAATGGACAAAAACTATCAGTAGATTGACAAAACTATATGTTATGAGGATCTGAAGAAAAAAAGGATGTGTCTGATCAAAATGTTTCCATAAATCACTATCACATTGATGATTTAATCTTTTTGTGATGGAAATACTTGATTTATTCCATCTAATCAATCCAACTGTGTTACAAGACATAAATAAACACCGTAAACGAGGTGTAATTAGAAAATATCACAACTCTTTCATGTGAAATCTAGAATTTCCTCGTTGTGTGTCTTTATACCTCAATTATCCACATGTTGGAAAATTACCCAAAGATTCATAATCACCATAACATAAGATTAAATAATTTTCACATGCATGTATCTTTTGATAATTTAAACCTAAATTATGAACCAACCTTTTACTTTCATAGAAACTTGTAGGTAATGTATTTCTATTAGGAAAAAATGACTTTTAAAAAGAAAAAAATCTAATAGAAAAAACTATTAGACATTCTAAAATCTAATTTAATAGCCATAAATTTTGTAACAAATTCACATTTTCTCATATGGCTTCCCGGATATAAGGCCACCTCAGCATATTTCAAAAAATTGTAAAACTGAGAAGGTTCTGATTTAGGATTTGGAATATCATTCTGAGGTGTTGTTTCAAGAATAAATTGACCAACTGCCTCATGTATTAAATTATGAAATGATAGATTTGGAACCAATTTTTTTATTTTTTACTAAACTCTTTTCACCATGTTGATATCAAAAAATATAATCTTTCCAAAAATAGGAACACAATAGATGAAGTCTAACACTGTCGAATATTTTGAGTGTCCTAAGGTTACATTTCTATCATAGACATTTAATTTTTCCTTCAGAAAAAAATCTAAATTCAATGATAAAAATGATATAAAGGTCTAAAAACCTTCCATGTAGACAAGATTTAAACTAGATCCATTTGGATTTTTGTGATTATTTATCCAACCATGATCATTTAATAGATACTAGTGTCTACTTACCGAGTCCATAATTATCTAAAAAATAACAATAATAAGAATAATTATTTCAGATCAATTTGACTAGTTTTAAATTATTATTATATTTTACCATCTTGAAATATGTTATGAAATATGAGTAGAGTGGGAAACTGGGTTACCACTAGTTTACGGGGCCTGTAAAGGTTCAGTACAAATAAAAATAAAAATATTAAATACATTATATAAGACACACGCTATCTTTTTGAAAATAATAGAATATCAATTGAATGACGTATCATATGAGAAATTGGAGATCACCATTGGGTTCAGGATGTGGGGTTTACCCTATACGCGACATTAGATTTGTGAGCATGAGGTGTTTAGTTACATTGCATGTGAGGGTAATTAATTAAATATTTGTATTATAATTTTTTATAAAATTCAATATATCTTTCAAACCATGTATCATACGATAAATCAGAGATAATAATTGGATCCGAGTTGTGGGGTTTACCCTAGGCATGGAATAACATTTGTTAGCATCGAGTGTTTCATTAGATTTCATGCGAGGATAATTTATTTAATATTTTTATTATAATTTCTTATTAAAATTTAAACTATCTCCCAAAATATTTATCATATTAAAAAATCAAAGACCACCGTTAGGTCTGAAATGTGGGGTTTATCATAGGCACAATATAACATTTGTTAGCGTTGAGTGTTTCGTTACATCATACGTGAGGGTCTCATTTTTAATCTTTTATTAATATTATTTATATAATTATTTATTTTTATATATAAATTTATATTACAACATTTATAAAAATTAATAATACAAACTATTTTAATTAATTATACATTTATATGAAATGATTATTAATTGATTAATTAATTAATAATTACTATATATATATATATATCACAATTTATAATAAATTATGTCATGAATATTGTTAATTATGTAATGATTATTATTATAAATTATGTAATGATTATTATAAATTATTATAAATTATGTAATTATTATTACGTAATTATTATCATTAATTATTTAAATTATTATAAATTATGTAATGATTATATATATATATATATATATATATCAGAATTTCTAAAATTATTATTACAATTTTATTATTACAATTTTATTATGTAATGATTATTATTATTATAATTTCATAAATTATTTAAATTATTATAAATTATGTAATGATTATTAATAATTTATTTAAATTATTATTACAATTTTAATAATTACTATATATATATATATCACAATTTCTTAATTAATATAAATACATCAAATATATTCAAACTCATTTTTAAACAAATATAAAAATATCAAATCTATATAAACCTATATATATATTATAAATATTTTTTACTTATGGTTAATTTTTATTATAAATAATTTTGACTACCTTGAATTTATAATTTATGTAAATAAAATATAAATAAAATTGAGTTCATATTTTTGAATTAATAATAAATTTGAATTCATAATTATTTTGAATTAATAATTTTTTAATTAATAATTATTACCCTAGATGCATTATAATAGTTGTGCGAGTCAGGTGTTCTTAAAACATTTATACGACATATTAATACTAATTATTTTAATTAATACAACATTTTATATGAATTATTATGAATTTTTAAAAGTTGTTATATTTTATTATAATTTTTTTACAAATTATTATTATTTTATAATTATCACTAATATTTAAAGTTTATTAATAAAGAATCACTAATCGTTACATATTATAAATTATTTATTGATTTTTAATAATTATTTAAATAAATACTACATTTTTAATAAATAATATTTTTTACGAATTTATAACAATTCTTTATATTTGTTATATTTTTTTTAAAAATTATTACAAAAATATATCTTAATTTATATTAACTAAGTTTTTAATAAATATTAATTATTTTAAATTGTCTTTTTTTTCATTAAACCAATTTTTTAACGTATATTTATAAAAAAATTATTTTAAATAACTTTTTATTAAAATGTTTTCTTTAAATTTATTTTCTCATCATTATTAAAAACCAATCAATTATATTTATTTTAAATGTTATATATATATGTATATATATTACATAATTTCGTAATCAAATCTATTAACATCAAATTTATTATTAAACACATGCGTGCATGTAAAAAAATTAACATAACAAATATTTAGACATACATACATACATGCACATGCACAGAAAAAATATTATTATAAAAAATATTATTATAAAAAATATTATTACAAACAAATATTATGCACGTGGGCAAATATTTTTATAAACAAATATCATGTGCACACGTAAATATTATTATTATAAAAAACTTAACATTACAAATATTTAGACACACACACATATATATATATATATATATATATATATATATATATATATATATATATATGCGCGTGAAAAAAAAATGGAACCGAGAACGAAATGAAATGAATACCCAAACCAAAAAAACAATAATCAACAAAGAATGAGTAAAATTATAATAAACTTCCAGTAACCCTAGAAATACCAAGAAAATTAAAATAAATCTAAGTATTGGTGAAACTAGTATATTTTCAAACAAATACCAACTTTGAGCATATTTCAATAATAATCATATTCCAAAAAATAATATAAAATAATTACATTTCAGTAACTATAAATAAAAAAAACTGTATTACGTTTAAATATCAAGTGAAAAATAATGTAAATCAAATTAAAACATCATAATCAAGACACTCAAATATGAAATAATAAATTTAGATTAAACTTACATGTCAAATAAATCATCAAAATATGGTAAATTTCGAAACCTAAGTTTTGTAAAACCAATATTTTGTAACATATAACCAAAATACACAAACAAAATTGGTGGAGGATAGAATCAAAGTCTATACCTTTTAGATCTGATGTGAAATCACCAAAAAATGGAAGAAATAGAGCTTTCTAGGGTTGTACAGATTGGGGTGGCCATTACGGTTCCATCATTCTTCAGGAGAGGGAAGGAAGAAGAATGGAGGAAGAAGAAAGGAGGGGTTGTATAATGTTAAATCCCAAAATGTTTTGTGACAGAGTAATTGTGATGGAATTAATTCCATCACAAAAAGATTTTCAGTCAAAATTGTTTGTGATGAGCATTGAATTCCATCACAAATAATATCGACTCAAAGGGAATTTGCGACAGACTGATTAGTTCTTCATAAATGTCTATCATGAATGATTTTTCATGCTGTGCAGAGGGAAATGTAATGACCCAACCCTAAAATCCCAAAGCTGATGTATTATTTTATTACATTATCATGATTAAAAGGAATCAAACCCTGAAGGACCAATCAGTTTAGTAGTCTTGGAAGACTAGATTACATTCATGATAACTAAAATACATTGACAAATGAAAATATTACATGATACAATATAAAAAGAATTAAAATACATCCTTGAAATCTTATACAATGTTTTATTCTTCATAACCCAGGGAAAAGAAACATAATAAAGGGGTGAGATTATATTCTCAGTAAGGGTAAATAATAGCGTGGAAGTAATCATAAACATAAATACTAGGCATGGTGAGCAACTAAAAGCTCATTAATTTAAAATATACTTGAGAATAATATGGAATAAATGAAAGATGAATAAATAATTATATAATAAAACATAACCATGGATATTATACTAGTAGAATAATCACATGGACCATCAATTACTAGTTTCATAATGAGAGAATGCATAATGCTGGACATCATAACCATACTATCAAGGCTTCATGCCAAAACTATACATAAACGGGTAAAAACTCAAAATAGTTTGTCTCATGAGACCTACCGATGCATCGAGGTGATATAGTGGGAACCACCCATCACTTACTATATCCAATACATTCTTCATATGAAAAGGGAGATACATAGACAATATAAACTTTCGTATGGAAAAAATATCATATGAAACTTGAATACTTTAACTATAACCCATGAATGGTATCAAATTATCACATCCATAATCAAAATTTTTATCAACCCTTCAACAACATATGGTATATGATATCATAAGAGATAAACTTCAATGAAGTACAATATTTAACAAATGATTTTGACATAGATTATGATACTTTTAAATGATACCATTGAAAATTTCATGAGGAAACATTCTTTAAACATTCCAAAGTTTCCCATACCACTTGAAACATTCAAATCATAAATTCTTAAAATATCATGAGAATAAAGTGACTCTAGATATTTTATATCAAAGGGTTTTACATACACCGCAAAAAACTTATAAGCAGTGATCAAGTCATATATCTCACAAAAGTAAAGGTAAGATGAGAAAAATCTTTTTTTTTACTTTAGAAACAAGAGTTATTTTGGAAAATCATTTATATTTTTCCTAATATAAATTGTAAACATTTATATCCCAAAAAAATAAAATTTAAGTACATTGAAATTATATTTTAGGCATAAATAATTTCCCATTTAAGTGAAATCATGTAAAAAATAGTTTTTAAGAAGCTTTAGAAATAAAATAATTTTGTGCAGTTTAAGGAATATATTAAAGATATTTTAAGTAGAAAGACTTTTTTTTCATAAATATAGAAATGAACCAAGATATTTTTACCTGATAAATTTTTTTACTTTATAAAAACAATGATTTATTAAAGAGATTATATAGTGCACTTGAAAATAGATAAGAATTTGAGAAGTTCCCTTGAATCGGGCTAGTTTATCAGGAAGAATTTAGAAGGGAACTGTAGAGACCCCAAACCTGATGTACATGGACATTACATTACTTTTTCGGAATACTTAATACATGAAAAAAAGCAGACTCCCAGAGACCGTATTATTTTAGCGTCTTTGGAAACTCAGAACGTAATCTTCTAATCATGGTGAAAGATCTTCAACATCTCCTATAAAGATCTTACCCTTTTGGTTTTCTTACCCAAAACCTTTATTTATATCTTGGGGAAAATAAAACATAAAAAGGGCGAGCTCAAATGCTTAGTAAGGGTAAACATAGATAATATAAAACAGTTTATAAACATTTGAATGAAAAAACTTGAACATAAAATCTAAACATCAAAATCTTGAGCAAAGACATAAATCTTTGAAGTACATAAGGCGTATATCATAAAGGAACATAAATCATGATAAAATAGAATGGGAATAAAACATGTAATTGTGGAAAACCATTAAGCACATGATATGTTTTCCATAGTAGCCAAGCCATGGCTGCCAAGACCATCTTAGTGGACAAAGTCTCTTTCTGAATCGAGTTCACTCCTCGTTCCTGTCCTGTATCACTGAACCAGATTAACTTACCATTCCAACCATGTCTATCTCATGAGATATAAATCTTTACCCAATGCATTGGAGAAAGATATAGGTCCCACCCATCTCATAATGATACCATTCTTATGTGTGCCACAACATAAACATAAATCATTCATCATAACCCAAAAAATAAAATGGGTTTTATAAACATCATCCCCTCATTACATAATCCATATAAAACAAATGGATATCATTTCATCATAAGAAAAGTAAAACCATTTAAATCATAGATACATTATACTTGGAACATACACATATGAAATAATTTCATCTTAGATGGAAAATGGTTTTGATAAAACACTTGAAATGAATTTTTGAGGAAAATATCCTTTCTTTCAAAATCATTTTCTTTTCACAAAATTCCATGAAATTTTAAAAGAAAATAATTTTGTTGAAAATAGTCATGAAATCTTGTAGAGTAATCTTCATGAAAATAAGGTTTTATGAAACTGTAAAAATCCGTTCATGCCGTATAAGTTAAGAAAAACATTCTCCTCGTACTTTTGCCGGAAAAGTCAAAAAAGTTCCTCGTATGGTAAACAAAAGAAAAATTCCTTCCATAACATGTGGTAAAAGTAAAAATGGGTAAAAAGGACATTAAAAATACATGATTTTTTTAGAAAACATGGACATGGATGATAATAATAACCCTAGTAAATACTTACGAATAACAATCTCATATAAGAACGAGATTGGAAGAGTTAACCCTTACCTTAGGTCCGATATGCTTCGTATGTATCCAAACTTCCTGTATAATGATTTAAATAATGTCATTGACTTATTAAAGAATCATATTCATTATTATGATATCATATATGGTTCACTTATGACTTTATATTACTCGTTCTTTTGTAAATTCCATGTTAAAGCAGCATTTTGGGTAAAATCGTTACATTTATCGTACGTGTTTCGACATGTTGTTGTTGATATTATTAATTATATCCTTATTTACTTAAATCTAGAATGTAAAAAATGTTTTATATATAATATATATTCAGTATATAAATATATATGATAGATCGATAAATGGAATGAAATACACCGTTCATGGAGACGGTAGGCCGTGCGTACGCATGAACGCTGTTTTTATTTCCTTATTGAATTAAATGGAATTAAGTAAATGAAACATATATGTTAATAAATCCAGTATCATTATTACGTAATATCTTTTATGATTATTTATTATATATACTTTATAATCATACTTTAATGGTTAATCATGGAAAATGAATCTCATCGAGTTTGTGGAGACGGTAGTCCGTACGTACGCACAAGCGATGATATCATTCCCATGATCGGGGAATTGTATTTAAGTGTTTGTATAATATTTCAGAATCAATATAACTTTAAAATAATCATATATAGTTATTTATTTACACCATTATACCCATCCAAGTAAGTTGGTGGTGGAAAACAGATTACACCACGACATGGAGACAGTATTCCGTACGTACACACACGTGGTGATTTCATTTTACATAGGATGTATAGAAGATGAAATTGGGTTGTTTCATATTTATAATAACATATCAGTATATAAGTAATACTGATGTTATTACTTTATAAATAAACAACTAAAGAATATGAAGTATAAGAATAAGGAAACTTCAAAGAGTCGGTAGAAGAGATTACCTCTTCCTCGACGCACCTCCTTTAAACTTCTTCTTAGGGCACTAGAGTTGGTCTTTTGAGAAGACCAGAACCTCTATTATGTAACTATAGAGGTTGATAATAGTAATTGGTAGGGGATGGCCGAGATTAAATTCTCAAAAGGGTGTGAAGATAAGAGGGAAGGGGTGCCCTTTTTATAAGGGAGGAGAGGGGCACCTTGGAAAAGACTTAAAATATTATTTTATAATAAAGTCATATTCAGTTTATAATAGCTCCAAATTTATTTATTTCTAAGATAAAGTGGGGATGGGTAGAAATAATCTCAACCAATTGGTTTTAGACAAGTTTAGGTTACTATTTTAACCTTATCATTTAGATTTAACACTAAGTTAAATAATTTAACTTTTACCGTGTCTTCTTGTTTTCTTACAATATATGGTTAATAAACTTACTATAAAAAGACAAACGAACCCCAAGTGGTTAATTATTAATATATATCCTCATCTAAGTCATTTGGATGAACCTTATATTTTTAGGAATAAAATAAAAATTAATAATATAATATTTGTTTTAAAAACTATTTTATGTCAATTTTGACACTATTTGGTAATTGATTTTTGTAAAAATCATAACAGCATGATTAGTTCGAACAAAGTTACTTAAATCAATAATAAAATGTCATATTAACCTAGAAAATTAGTGTAATTTATAAAAAGTCTAAAATTAAATTTATTTGGGTATTTATAACATCAATTATGTTAATATTTCATTAATAAGGTAATTACTGCATCATCATTATGTCATAAATAAAATAAATTATCTAATATATAAATAATATATATAAAATACCATTATGTAGGAAATATTTTTAGATTTATAATGAATATTTATAGTCAAATTTACCTTATGTATAACCCTATATTAAATATGTTTTAGTTATTAAACTTTGATTTTAACTATTTTAACTCTTCTTTCAATAAAATAATAATAAATGCCCTAATCTAATCCAAGTGGACCTAAAGGGAAATATTTTATTCCTAAGGTTGTTTTTGGTCGAATTACACTTATCCAATATAATTAGGAAATGTTTTAGGGTAATAATAATATAATTTTTACCCTTAATTAGCCTATTTACTTTTAACCGTGGTAAATAAATGTAAAAAGTTACTATTCACCAAAAATTATTTTTATCTTATTGAACCACGTTTTACTCCTTGATATTAGCCGTATCTCTCGGATTTTTGAAATTCCACTCATAGAAACGGTAAAATTAATTTTTATGTAAGTTTGCAAAATGCTCCTAGGAGGTAGGTAAAAGACGGTGAAAAGTTCAATAAATTTTTTATATATCAAAAATTATTATAGAATAACTCCAATGAATTAAATTGAACTTAAATAAGTATTATTTATAAGTTTTTTACCTAAAATAAATTTAAATAAAATAAATAATTATTTAAATAAAAATTCGGGTTTTAAATAGTAACCCAGTGTTTTCACTATTCATCAAAAATTGAAAATTTTCAGAAAAATACCAAAAATTCACCCTAGGATAATTTCAATAGTCTGAATCCAAAAATGAAATCCATTTTGAAAGAAAAAATTTATAAAATTTTAAAAAGTGGGAATTACTATTCATAATGGCTAGTTCATAATAATATTATAATAATATCTCGTTTAGTGAAACTCGGTATTGCGTACTACGCACGCAGTCGAGGAAGGTCTTGATTACGTGTAATGAAAGCCAATTCAAGGCTGCGTGTAGTGAAAGCTTCGTTTGGTGTTGCGTATAACATAATCAAAACTTATTTCATTTATACATTAAACAAAATCTATACTTAATGTTGTGTAGAATAATTTCCACAAAATGAACTTGAAATTGTGTGTAACATAAGCCAAGAATAGTGTTGTGTATACTGCAAGATAATACAGTGTTGAATATAGTACAAGCTAATCTTGGTGTAGTGTATAATAGAAGACATCAAATAAATTAAAAATTATATATCTCATAAAATCTCGGGGTGTTACATTCTACCCCCTTAAAATGAATTTCGCCCTCGAAATTCGTCGGGGTTATAAATGGTTTACTACTTGAAAGTTTCTTTCATAGAAACCCACATCGTAAAAAGTAATACCAAAACATAACTTTAAAAAACTAATATATGAAATGTAACGGTTACCCAAATTAACTCATCACTCAGTTTCCACATAGAAGAACATAGGTGAAAATATGGATATGGAAGAGAAACCTAACCATCAAGTTCTGATGGAGAGTGGTAGAGAACATGACTATGAAAAATACAACAATCACAAAGCCATAAATATGTGACGATCTAAGGTACCATCTGATTCATCGGATATAAGGGCACTAGGACACCATTTTTTGTTTTCAAGATCATTTCCATAATGTTGAAGAATTAAAATAAATACTTACTTGATTTTGGTACAATCTCACTGTTGTTTATGCCTTTAACAATTTCCACTTCATCTCTTAAAGAAATGAAGTTGAATTTGTCTTCCATGAAGTGTTAGCAGATTATGCGATAGAATGATGGGTCATTCCATCTGTCTCAAACAAAAGGTTAGCAAAAGTTATCAAATATACATAAGTCCATCTATAGTGAGGTTAATCGTATATGATTCAAAAAATAGACTTATACTTCATCTATCATACCGCTTAATATAATAAAACTAGTTTCTATTAACCAGGGACTTCCTGTAGGCCAGTGGTAGGTGATAAAGGCCTTTCGCACTTTGGTTGTGGGTTTGATTCCCGCAACCTTGTCCGACGCGACGAGTTTTCACCCATCCTGCAAGTTGTCCTTTTTCTAAAACTATACTATTATAACATTCCAGGAATAATAGAAAAATTTCTAGCCTTAAACAATTCTATCTGATGTCTAACTTAATCCATTCCAATATTTAGACTTATCCAAAATATATATGTCCAATCTCATAGTATAAAGAAAATGATTACTAGAGAGGACATATACCAAGCATGTGAATACCATAATTTATCTCCCATATATCATAAGATATATCTTGTTGGTCATATTCCAAACATGTGAATACCTTAATCATGTATTCTTTTGAAACATGAATTACCATATAACCTTAGAGAAAACATGAATTCTATCAAAAGTTAACTCATTCCACATACCAAAATCCCAAAATTTCTATATACTCAAAACATGATATCACTTTGTCCTTATATCAGTCATGAGGTCATGAATACTATCAAAATTTCATTTTCTCTTTATCCCTTAATTATGCACATATCATCTTATTTCCAAAAATATCTGAATAACCTTTCATGGTTACCAATACCATTCAACATATACTTTCAAATACTTTATAAAAAACAACAGTGTAACAATCCTTAGATGTTTCTTTATTCCATAGTACCATTAAATTACCTATACAACATAACTCTTGATAAACATACAATCATTCCACTACCTTCTTAAACCATTGACCAAGATTCAACACTTCTTTCATCTCATATATCATTTGTAGTCTCCTTATCATCATCCACATAAATACTACCCATATGACCATGCTAATTCTCTTCATGAGATTTTCCCTTAGGGCATTGGTTTTCATATTGCCCATACATTCCACATTTAAAACATCTAATCAATTTTGATGTCGTAGAAATACCATTATCCTTCTCCATGGTGTTAACTGAACCTTTTCCTTTACACTTACTAGATTTGTGTCCTTCTTTTCTGCACCCAAAGCATCTTCCAGTTCCTTTGAAACATTCTCCTTGATGCCTCTTCCCACATGATTTACATGAGAGAAATTGAACTTTCTTTCCTCTATGATCATCATGAAACTCCATATTTCTCTTATTAGCTGAGTCAGGAAACTTACCAAAGTTGAGATTATTGATCATATTATGAGATTTATGATTAGGTATAATAATGATGTTTGGACTTCCAAATCCTATTTCATTTGGTTGCTCATGAAGAATATCATTCCATTGTCTATCATGTCCTCCATTATCGTGAATCTTCCTATTTCCAGCCATTTTCTAAAACCTAAAAATAATAGTGTGAGAGGAAAAAATCAAAATCAAGGGGGAGTACCATCAATATCTAACATCTTAGGTTAAATTATAATATTGTTACTGTAATTATAGGACTATAACCTATATGTATACTTATCGTTAGGGACATCCCTAGACATACCTTAGAAATATCTCAAGGGATTTCACTAATGTTTTCACATCCTAGTTTCCAAAGGATAACTAAACCTTCGATCTGATAACAACTATAAAGAACCCAAACCCGATGTACATGGACATTACATTACTTTTGCGGAATACTTAATACATGACAAAAATAGACACCCAAAGACCGTATTAGTTTAGTGTCTTTGGAAACCCAGAACGTAATCTTCTAACCATGGTGAAAGATCTTCAACATCTCCCATAAAGATCTTACCCTTTTGGTTTTCTTACCTAAAACCTTTATTTATATCCTGTGGAAAAGAAAACATAAAATGGGTGAGCTCAAATTCTCAGTAAGGGTAAACATAGAGAACATAAAACAATTCATAAACATTTGAATGCAAAAACCTGAACATAAAATCTAAACATGAAAATCTTGAGCAAAGACATAAATATTGGAAGTACGTAAGGCGTATATCATAAAGGAACATAAATCATGATAAAATAACATGGGAATAAAACATGTAATTGTGTAAAACCATTAAGCACATGATATGATTTCTATAGTATCCAAGGCATTGCTGCTAAAACCATCTTAGGGGATAAAGTCCCTTTCTGAATCGAGTTCACGCCTCATTCTAGTCCTGTATCACTGAACCATATTAACTTACCATTCCAGCCATGTCTATCTTATGAGATATAAATCTTTACCCAATGAATTAGAGGGAGATATAGGTCCCACCCATCTCATAATGATACCATTCTTATGTGTGCCACAACATAAACATAAATCATTTATCATAACCCAAAGAATAAAATAGGTTTCATAAACATAATCCCATCATAAAATAATACATATAAAACAAATGAATATCATTTCATCATAAGAATAGTGAAGACATGTAAATCATAGATACATTATACTTGGAACATACACATATGAAATAATTTCATCTTAGATGGAAAATGGTTTTGATAAAACACTTGAAATGAATTCTTGAGGAAAATATCCTTTCTTTCAAAATCATTTTATTTTCACAAATCGCCATGAAATTTCAAAAGAAAATAATTTTGTTGAAAATATTCATGAAATATTGTAGAGTAAGATTCATGAAAATAAGGTTTTATGAAATCGTAAAAATCCGTTCATGCCGTATAAGTTAAAAAAAACATTCTCCTCGTACTTTTTCCGGAAAAGTAAAAAAGTTCCTCGTATGGTAAAAAAAAGAAACATTCCTTCCATAACATGTGGTAAAAGTCAAAATGGGTAAAAAGGACATTAAACATACATAAAAACTTTTAGAAAACATGGACATGGATGATAACAATAACCCCAGTAAATACTTACAAATAACAATCTCGGATAAGAACGAGATTGGAATAGTTAACCCTTATCTTAGGTCCGATATGCTTTGTACGTATCCAAAACTCCTGTATAATGATTTAAATAATGTCATTGACTTATTATAGAATCAAATTCATTGTTATGATATCATATATGGTTCAATTATGACTTTATATTACTCATTCTTTTGAAAATTCCATGTTAAAGCAGCGTTTTGGGTAAAATCGTTTTATTTATCGTATGTGTTTTGACATGTTGTTCTTGATATTATTACTTATATCCTGATTTACTTAATTTCAGAATGTAAAAAATGTTTTATATATAATATATATTCAGTATATAAATATATATGATAGATCGATAAATGGAATGAAATACACCGTTCATGGAGACGGTAGGCCGTACGTACGCATGAACGCTGTTTTTGTTTCCTTATTGAATTAAATGAAATTAAGTAAATGAAACATATATGTTCATAAATCCAGTATCATTATTATGTAATATATTTGATGATTATTTATTATATAAACTTTATAATCATAATTGAATGGTTAATCATGTAAAATGAATCACATCGCGTTCGTGGAGACGGTAGTCCGTACGTACGCACGAGCGATGATATCATTCCCATGATCGTAGAATTGTATTTAAGTGTTTGTATAATATTTAAGAATAAATATCACTTTAAAATTATCATATATAGTTATTTATTTACACCATTATACCCATCCAAGTAAGTTGGTGGTGGAAAATAGATTACACCACGGCGTGGAGACGATATTCCGTACGTACTCACGCGCGGTGATTTTGTTTTCTGCAGGATGGATAGAAGATGAAATTGGGTTGTTTCATATTTATAATAACATATCAGTATATAAGTAATACTTATGTTACTAATTTGTAAAGAAAAAACTAAATAATAGGAATTAGAAGAAGAAGGAAACTTGAAAGAGTCGGTAGAAGAGATTACCTCTTCCTCGACGCACCTCCTTTAAAATTCTTCTTAGGGCACTAGAGTTGGTCTTTTGAGAATACCAGAACCTATATGATGTAACTAGAGAGGTTGAGAAGAGTAATTTTCAGGGTTTCTCTGAGATTCAAGTCTCAAAAGGGTGTGAAGAGAAGAGGGAAGGGGTGCCCTTTTTATAAGGGGGGAGAGGGGCACCTTGGAAAAAACTTAAAATATTATTTTATAATAAAGTCATATTTAGTTTATAATAGCTCCAAATTGATTTATTTAGAAGCTAAAGTGGGGATGTGTCGAAATCCTCTAAACCAACAGGGTTTAGACAAGTTTAGGTTACTATTTTAACCTTATCATTTAGATTTAACACTAAGTTAAATAATTTAACTTTTACCGTGTCTTTTTGTTTTCTTACACTATATGGTTAATAAACTTACTATAACAAGACAAAATAACCCCAAGTGGTTAATTATTAATATATATATCCTTATCTAAGTCATTTGGCAGATCCTTAGATTTTTAGGAATAAAATAAAAATTAATAATATAATATTTGTTTTAAAATCTATTTTATGTCAATTTTGACACTATTTGGTAATTGATTTTTGTGAAAATCATAACAGCATGATTAGTTGAAACAAAGTTACTTAAATCAATAATAAAATTTCATATTAAACTATTAAATTAGTGTAATTTATAAAAAGTCTCAAATTACATTTATTTGGGTATTTATAACATCAATTATGTTAATATTTCATTAATAAGGTAATTACTGCATCATCATTGTGTCATAAATAAAATAAATTATCTAATATCTAAAAATTATAAAAAAATACCATTATATAGGAAATATTTTTAGCTTTATAATGAATATTTATATTCTAATTTAGCTTATGTATAACCCTATATTAAATATGTTTTAGTTATTAAACTTTGATTTTAACTATTTTAACTCTCCTTTAAATAAAATAATAATAAATGTCCTAATCTAATCCAAGTGGACCTAAAGGGTAATATTTTATTCCTAAGTTTGTTTTTGGTCGAATTACACTTATCCAATAGAATTAGGACATGTGTTAGGTAATAATAATATCATTTTCACCTTAATTACCCTATTTACTTTTAACCGTGGTAAATAAAAGTAAAAAGTTACTATTCACCAAAAATTATTTTTATCTTATTGAACCACATTTTATTCCTTGATATTAAATGTATCTCTCGGAATTTCAAAATTCCACTCACAGAAGAGGTAAAATTAAGTTTTATGTAAGTTTGCAAAATGCTCCTAGGAGGTGGGTAAAAGACGGTGAAAAGTTCAATAAAATTTTTATATATTGAAAATTATTATAAAATGACTCCAATGAATTACATTGAACTTATATAGGTATTATGTATCAATTTTTTTTACCTAAAATAAATTTAAATAAAATAAATAATTATTTAAATAAAAAGTCGGTTTTTAAATAGTTACCCAGTGTTTTCACTATTCATCAAAAATTGAAAGTTTTCAGAAAAATACCAAAAAATCACCCTAGACTAATTTCAATATTCCAAATCCAAAAATGAAGTCCATTTTGAAAGATAAAATCTATAAAATTTCAAAAAGTGGGTATTACTATTCATAACGGCTAGTTCATAATAATATTATAATAATATCTCGTTTAGTGAAACTCGGTATTCCATACTACACACGTTATCAAATAAGGTCTTGATTGGGTGTAATGCAAGCCAAGTCAGGGCTGCATGTAGTGAAAGCTCCATTTGGTGTTGCGTATAACATAATCAAAACTTATTTCATTTATACATGAAACAAAATCTGTACTTAATGTTGCGTAGAATAATTTCCACAAAACAAACTTGAAATTGTGTGTAACATGAGCCAAGAATAGTGTTGTGTATACTGCAAGCTAATACGGTGTTGCGTATAGTACAAGCTAATCTTGGTTTAGTGTATAATAGAAGACATCAAAGAAATTAAAAATTATATATCTCATAAAATCTCAGGGTGTTGTAGAAACCATATTAAAACATATAATAACCATACATGAAAGATAAAATGATATAAATATATGATTTTAGAACATACAAATATAATATAGAATATGTAAAAAAATAATCATTACATTTGGGTAAGGATAGTGAAGGAATAACCCGAAGGAAAAATGAAGGTTTAGGTGAAATCTCTTACCACTTTTTAATTAATTGAATCATATACCACAAAATTAATAATTATAAAATGATACATTGAATACCATGAAAATAAATATACTCATTACATGATACATCAATGGTTAGTATACATACACCATACACAAGAAATAGTGGCGAATAAATAATATCTCACAAAAATGGAAGTGAGATGAGAAAACTAAAAGACCGTATCATTAGAGTGAGGATAAATCAATGATATAATTATGTGTGAGAAATATAAATCCAAAAAATATAAGTGGATATATAGTATGAAACAAACATATTTAATTCACACATATTCTTTTAAAATCATAACAAATGACATAGATGCTTAGCTCAATGAATGGAAACTGAGTTAAGATAACCCTTACCTTATGTCCGAACATGTTATGAATTTGACCTTAACATACTATATAATCAAATTAAATACATTAATTAATTAAATAATAAAATTATATACATGTATTTTATTTATTATAAATTTATTAAGTTCATTTATGACCTTTTGTATGAGTTATAGAGTTTAATTTCATCATTTCAGAGCATTAATTTTCTCAATATTTAGGATCAGTTCGCTTGTTCATAAGTAATGGAGTTCATATGAAATGTATATAATTATATAGAGTTGAATTTATATATTATTAATGAACAAAAATAATTAAAAATGGTTATATATATCATTTTGATACATGGTATGAGGATGAATCATTAGATAAGTCATTTAGTGATAATTGTTTAGATTTTAACGGCGGTTTTTTGATCACAACGAACTAGTTTTGTTCTATTATTTAGTATCATGTAAAAATGATGGTTCAAGAATCATTAAATAAGATATAATAAACATTTTATAATCCGTTTCAACAATAAAAATGATTTCATGACCATCCTTGAAGAAGTAATTTATGAATGAAAGTTCATTGTCCATGAATGTTGTAAATCAGCGCCTCCCAGATGATGATTTATTTTTTAAAATAAAAGAAAGAGAGTAATGATATTGATGATGGTTATTCCATTAACATGATTAAATTATAGTATATATATGATACTAGATTTATCATGATCATTTTGAAATAGGAGGTGAGGAGAGGATAATAAATGAAAGTAACTTGAAAATAAATTAAAAGAAAAAAGAAAGAGAATTTTACCTCTTGAATACACCTCTGTGATAATCTCCTTAAGGGAAGGGGTTTTGGTATTTGGGAAAGGCCAAGAACTCTTGGAAGTGGGGAGGGACTAGGTAAAGAGTATTTGGGAAGAAATTTGAGAACTTCAAGACTTAGAGGAGTGAAGAGAAGAGGGAGTATGGGTTTTCCCATTATTTTAATCATTATTTTATTATTTTGGCTCAAGACTATGAATATTCTTAATTATTGTGACTAAAAATAGTAATAAGTTCATGTGAGTTCTAAACAATGTCCCTTTATATAATCTATGACTCAATCATGATGCATAAATTTATTTAGTTAGCATATTTCATAAATTAATATTCACAAAAATTCAAGTATTTCATCAAAATCCAAAAAAATTCACCCTAACCATTTTTAGACATGTAAAATTAAAAAATAAAATTAATTTTATCAATATAATTTTCTAAATATGTGAATTTTAATTTTTAAATAAAATCATTATTTACTTGAAAAATACTGATTTTAAATTTAAAATTGATTTTATAATACTTCCAAAAATTAACTAAGGTTTCATAAAATTGTCCTAAAATCATAGGAAAAAAATATTTATTTTGGAATTTTTTTTGAAAATTAATTTTATTTTAAATAAATTTATAAATTTAAAATTTTAATTAAATATTTATTACTCACAAAAATTCCAATACTTAATTATTAATTTTTAAAACATTAAATCTCATTTATAAGGTGACTAAATTTTATTTATACTTTCATGGGTGGTGTTACTATTCATAAGGGTCAAGTTAATATTCATAAGGGTAAAATTACTATTTATAAGGGTATATTACTATTCATAAGGTTCAAGTTACTATTCAAAAAAATTAGATCCTATTAAACTCTAAAAAACTTACTAATCACAATAGTGTATGTCATTTTTTCAAAATTCAAATCCCAAAAGTGAAAAAATTAAGTTTAACAGCAAGGTTATAACTATAAAAAAATGTTGTTTCACAGAGACTGAGTGTTGTGTTCATATAAGATATCTAATGAATTGAAATTATTTATTAAGACATATACCACAAAATTTTGTGGTGTCATATTAAAAGTGAATATATTTGAAACATAATTTAGTATTTATCAAAATATTTATAATAGTCAATATATATATTATTCTTTAAAATATTTAATTAAATAATATATTAAATACATATATTCATATTAAAATATTATTTTACACAAAATAATATTATAAATAGTATTTTTTGTTTTTTAGAACATTAATTAATTAATTTGAAAGCTATAAATTATAATTATTTATAAGTATTATTATTAATTAAAACAATTAATTTTAAATTTTTATTTTTCATAACTTAATGTTTTTAAAATTATAAAACAAATTACTAGGGTGTTATATTATCCCCCCCTCAATAAAATTGCATCCTCTCAATTTAAAATTGTACTTTGAAAGTTAAAGGTTGATACTTGAAAATTACTTTGTGGGAAGCCCACATTGGAAATAGGGTTAATAAAATATCCTCTTAAAATAGGTTAAGGGAAATGAGGTTCTCACCACATAAATTATTCTTTAGAATTGGTGACATTAGTTGAATGTAAAAACCTGGACATAGAAGAAAAATCAAACTACGGAGTTCTGATGGAAAGTGATAAAGAACATGTTTAGATAGAAGTTGATTACTACAAAACTATAAACTACTATAATGAAAAAAAATTATTGATACTATAAAATATTATGATAATAGGAAAAAATTTTATTTAATACTATTTTCCTTGAGTTGAGGAATTATTCCGCTCTATAAGATTATAAATATATGTTTCTATTTCATAAACACAATCTTATACATTGATTGCAACTTAAACTATATATACTTTATATATTAGAATAGGCCGCGTCATGTGGTGAAGTAATACATTATCCTCTAAAACCTCATAAAATGATCAAATTAAACCATTCATAAATGGTCAAACTTTCCAAAATATAATGATCCAGTACTTTAGAAAGAAGGTCATTGAATTTTCAGGATGAACTTATCATTAGACCTTAATCAACATGAAGCAACACTAAATTTTCACATTCCAAACATATGAAAAACTTCATCATGTATCCTCTTCAAATATGGTAATAACTCAAATTACCATAAAAACTTATTAGAAACATGCATTATTCCATGTTCCTTAAGTAAGATATATATTATTATATATATTCCTTAAATCAAAAAGTGTTGTAAACTCCATCAATGATAGCATAAAAAACTTATCAACAGGTCTCTAATCAGTTCCAAGGTTGTCAATACTTATCCAAATCAATCATCTATTCATCATTATCTCAACATGATAAATATATTTAGGGTTGTATTTCCCTCAATAACGTGTTTTCAAAAAAGTTTAACTTTCTATTGAATATCTTTTCCTTAGTACTATTCAACATATGGTCTCAAATCCTTAATGAAAAAGTACCGTAGTACAATCCGCATATATTCCATAATTCTTATAACTAGTACATTGTTGATAAAATATTCAAATTACATAATTCAGGAATAGAAATATTAATTATTCCTATTCATCTATGGTAGTAGAATAACTGAATCATTATCCAATAGTATCATTTGGGTTATATTTCTTTGATTATTTGGAAATTGATTCACATAGTGTCCCATATCCTCATAATTGATGAATTGTATATTGGAAACCTTTTTCTTATCCTTGCAATCAAAAACTTGGTGTCCTTTTTCTCCACACTTACAAAAAACTCACATTACCTTCAAGAATTTTTAGGGTGATTCTTTCTACAATTTTCACATGTGGGAAAACCCTTTATTCCCTTATTACCTTTATCCATATTTTTTCTCTTCCATCATTTTCTTATCTTTCTTCCCTTCAAATCCATAGGACTCGAACAATTATTTACTTAACTTATTAACACATGATACTATTTCCTCATATGATGAGGAAGCCTTGGATACTATTTCCTTTCAAAATTTTGGCTTAACACCATGAAAGATATGATACTTCTTACACTTTTCGTCATGTGCATTGGTGGAGTTATTATTAGTTATTCTAGGTGACATTTCTAAAAAATGAAATATACTATATTATCTCATAAAATAATAAAATTTCTATAACTCTAAACATGGTATAACACATAACATAAATTTATACATCATAAATCCTAGGACCATATACTTTGGTTACTTTGGAATCATAAATCCTTTATAATGGTATGTAAGAAAAATGTGAATTATCATAAGCATATCCCTTGGGAGTGTCAAAACGGGTGCGTAGTAAGGCCCGTTGTCGTGTACCATGTTACCCTAAGTCATGCTTAGAATACCTTGTCAGATTTGGTACCCCTAGGTACATCTGTTCCAGAACCACATACATTTGTAGTATCCAGGTAGGGATGAATTTACTAGGAAGATCCACACAATATATACCTTACCAAAATTCTAGGATGTTCTTGTATTCTTATCCTGAAAGTCTATATTAGGGTTATGTTCTCTAATCTATATTTTATAAATCTATTTTTCAAGGTTGTTTCTAAACTTCCTCTAATACCAATTATAATTCTATGACCCCAGAAGCCTGGATCCAGTGCATTATTTTATTACATTGGCATGATTACAAGGAATCAAATCCTAAAGGACAAATCAGTTTAGCAGTCTTGGAAGACCAAATTACATCATGATACCAATAATACATTGGGAAATGAAAATATAACATGATACAATATAAAATAAAATAAATTGCATCCTTGAATGCTTATAAAATGTTTTCTTCTTCATAACTTGAGGAAAATAAACATAATAATGGGTGATCTCATATAATTAGTAAGGGTAAATAATACAATGGAAGTAATCATAAACATATATACTAGGCATGGTGGGTAACTAAAAACACATGCCTTTAAAATATACCTGAACATAATATAGAAGAAATGAAAGATAAATAAATAATTATATAATAAAATATAACCATAGATATTTTACTATTTGAATAATCATAAGAACCATCAATTACTAGTTTCATAATGAGGGAATTCATAATCCTGAATATCATAACCATACTATCAAGGCCTAATTCCATGACCATACAAAAATGGGTAAAATCCCAAACTAGTTTGTCTCATGATACCTACCGATGCATCAAGGATCTATAGTGGTACCCACCCATCAATTACTAAGTCCAATACATTCTTTATATGAAAAGGGAGATACATATAAAACATAAAACTTTTTATTGAAAAACTAGAATACAAAATGTGAATAATTTAACTATAACCCATGAATGGTATCAAATTAGCACATCCACAGTCAAACTAATCATAAACCCTTCAACCAAATATGGTATATTATATCATATAAGATAAAAATAAATGACGTACAAGATTCAACAAATGTTTTCAACATAGATAATGATACTTTTAAATGATACCATTGAAAATTTGATGAGGAAACATTTTTTAAACATTCCAAAGTGTCCCATACCACTTGAAACATTAAAATCATAATTCCTTAGAATATAATGAGAATAAGAAGACTCTTGATATGATATATCAAAGGAAAGCACCTACACCACAAACAAGTAATAAGTGGTGATCAGGTCATATATCTCACAGAAGTTAAGGCAAGACGAGAAAAATCCCTTTTTTTACTTTTTAAAGGAGTTCTTTTGGAAAAACATTTATATTTGTCAAAAAATTAGATTGTAAAGTTGTATATCCTAGAAAAGAAAATTGAATGAAATTTAAATTATATCTGAGTCATATATAATGTCACATTGAAGTGAAATAATGTAAAAAAATAGTTTTTAGGAATCTTTAGAAGTAAAACATCTTTGTGCTATTTAAAGAAAATAATAAAGAGTTTTTAAAGCGGAAAGGAATGTTTGTTTTCATAAATACAGAAATGAACCAAGATAGTTTTACCTGATAAAATTTTTTATTTTAGAAAAATAATTATGGATTAAAACATATTATGTAGTACACTTGAAAAAGGATAAGAATTTGAGAAGATCCCTTGAATCAGGCTTGTTTATTTGGAATAATTTAGAAGGGAACCATTTTAAATCATATGATCCCCATAAATGAAAGATGAAATAATCAGAATATATGATTTTTGAAAATAAAAAGAGAATATATAAGATGTAAAAAATAGGAAATAATCATTACATTTGTGTAAGTATAGTGAAGGAATAACCCAAAGGAAAAATGAAGGTTTGGGTGGAATCCCTTACCACTTTGTAATCAATCGAATCATATGACCCAAAATTAATAATCATAAAATGATAAATTGAATACCATGAAAATAAATATACTCATGATATGATACGTTAATGGTAAGTATACATACACTATACACAATAAATAGTAGTGAATAAGAAATATCTCACAAAAATAGAACTGAGATGAGAAAACCAAAAGATCATATCGTCAGAGTGAGGATAAATCAATGAAATGATTATGTGTGAAAAATATAAATCTAAAAAATATAAGTGAATATATATTATGAAACAAACATAGGTAATTCACACATATTATTTTAAAATAATAACAAATGATATAGATGTTTAACTCAATGAATGAAAATTGAGTTAAGATAACCCTTACCTTATGTTCGAACGTGTTATGCACTGGAAATTAACATCCACGATAATAAATTTAATTAATTAATTAATTAATTAATTAATAACCTTATATACATGTATTTTATTTAGTTTAAATTTATTAAATTCATTTATGGCCTTTTTGATGACTTATAGAGTTTAATTTCATCATTCCGGAGCAATAATTTTCTCAGTTTTCAGGATCGGTTCGCTTGTTTTTAAGTAATGAAGTTCATGTGGAATGGAAATAATTATATAGAGTTGAATTTATATATTATTAATGAATATAAATAAGTGTAAATGGTTAAATATTTCATTTGGTTATATGGTATGAGGATGAAACATTAGATAAGTCATTTAATGATAATCGTTTATATTTTACAGTAGTTTTTTGATCACAACGAACTAGTTTTGTTCTATTATTTAGTATCATTTACAAATTATTGTTCCAAAATAATTAAATAAGATATAATAAAAATTTTATCATCTGGTTCAACTATAAATTTTTTTTCATGACCAACCTTTAATAAGGAATTGAATATTGGAAGTTCATCATCCATGAAGGTTGTAAATCGCCACCTCTTAAACGATGATTTATTTTAAAATAAAAGAGAGAGAGTAATGATATTTATGATGGTTATTACATTAACATAATGAAATTATAGTATATATATAAAAATATATTTATCATGATCATTTGTATATATAAGGTTAGGAGAGGATAATAAATGAAAGGAACTTGAAATAAAATTAAAAGAGAAAAGGAAGAGAATTTTACCTCTTGAATACACTTTCTTGAGAATCTCCTTAAGGAAAGGGGTTATGGTATTTTGGAAAGACCAAAAGCTCTAAGAAGTGGGAACGGAATAGGTAAAGAGTATTTGGGTATAACTTTGAAAGGATTAAAGTCTTAGAGGAGTGAATAGAAGAGGGAGTGAGGGGTGGTTTTTATAGTGGAGGAGAGGAGGGGTTTTCCATTAGTTTAATCATTATTTTATTATTTTGGCTCAAGACTATTAATAGTATTTATTATTGTGACTAAAAATAGTAATAAGTGCATCTGATTTCAAAATAATGGCCATTTACATCATCCATGTCTCAAGCATGATGCAAAAATTCACTTATTTAGCATATTTTGTAAATTACTATTCACAAAATTCAAGTATTTCAGAAAAATCCCAAAAAATTTACCCTAAACATTTTTTGATGTATAGAATTAAAAAATGGAATCCATTTTATCAAAATAATTTTCTGAACATGTCAAATTTAATTTTTAAATAAAATAATTATTTACTTGAAAAATACAGATTTTAAATTTAAAACTAATTTTATAATACTTTCAAAAATTAACTAAGGTCTTATAAAATTATCCTAAAATCACAGGAAAAAAATATTTATTTAGGAATAAATCTTAGTAAATTTAATTTAATTTTAAATAAATTTATAAATTTAAAATTGTAATTAAATATTTATTACTCATAAAAATACCTACACTTAATTATTAATTTTTAAAACATCCACTCTCATTTATAAGGTGCATAAATTTTATTTATATTTTCATAGGTGAGGTTACTATTTATAAGGGTCATGTTTCTATTCATAAGGGTAACATTACAATTCATAAGGGTACATTACTATTCATAAGGGTCAAGTTACTATTCACAAAAAATTGATCCTATTAAACACTAAAAAACTTACTGATCACAATGATGTATGTCAATTTTTCAAAATTCAAATCACAAAAGTAACAAAATTAAGTTTAACACCTAGGTTATAACTATAAAAAGTGTTCTTTTATAGGGACTCAGTTTGCACATGAGCCTCAGCCCAATTATTGAGGACTCGATAGGTGCATCCATGAGACCTGAGATCAAATATGGGTGGATGCATATTTCTGGGTACTGTAGCAGGTACTGTAGCAGGTATCGTAATAGGTACTGTAGTAGGTACTGAAGTAGGTACTCCAGCAGGTACTGTTTAGTACTGTAGCAGCCGAAATTATTCATCCATCTGGGACTTTGGGCCACCAGTTTGGTTCTTGGGTCCTGCAAGGCTTTTAGGCCACCCAAGGCCTTCAGGACATTTGATTCTCAAGGCCTTCGGGCCACCTTAATCTCTTTGAGCCACCCTAAGGCCTTTCGGGCCACATGAAATGCAGATGTACCAATCAGACTACAAGGGACACGGCTTTAGAGGAGGATTCAGGGCAGGCACATTAACTAGAGAAGAGCTAACTGTAATTGGAAGAATGAGAGGGTATGACTTTGCCATTGGTACCAAGCTTGTGCAGGTTTTCATAGGACTACTAGCCGACCAACCCTGTGAAGGTGGAGTGCTGATATCATGACATATGCTGGTGAGGAGTAGTTCTAAGTTGTCTTGTCTAGGTGATTCCTCTAAGACCTGTGGGTCATGTAATTGTCTCCAAGCCTTCGAGCCTTGTAAGGATTCCACCTCACCCCTTGAAAGGTGGATTATCAAAATAAAAAAAATAAAGGCCTTTGGTCCATTCTGACCGTAGGGACTCAGTGTTGTGTACATATAAGCTATATAATGAATTGAAATTATTTATGAAGAAATATACCATAAAATCTTGGGGTGTCATATTAATGGTATATATTTTTAACATATTTTAGTATTTATCAATATAATTATAATTGTCAATGTATATATTATTATTTAAAATATTTAATTAAATAATCTATTAAATACATATATTCATATTAAAATATTAATTTACATAAAATAATACTGTAAAATAATATTTTTTAGAACATTAATTAATTAATTAATTTGGAAGCTATAAATGATAATTATTTATAAGTATTATTATTAATTAAATCACTTAATTTTAAATTATTATTTTTCATAACTTAATATATTTAAAATTATAAAACCAATTACTGGGGTGTTATATGAAACTCTGCCAAAACTATTTGCGACAAATTTATAAATTTGTCACACATGCTTACTATTTGCGATGGATTTCTACATCCATCAAAGAAAATAATCACACATGAGCTATTTGAGATGGAAAATTTGTCCATCACAAATTCTCTATTGCAAATACTTGAAATTATAGTGGTGCTGCTTTATTTCATGGGTTATTCTATGATGAAATTATTATGAAACCTGTCTATTTCTCACAATATGTGATATGATGAAATATTTATATTAAACATTTCATTTTATGGGTTATGATATGATGTTTATGAAACCCATATTTTTTTATGGGTCATGATATGATGAATGTTTTGTTTTCTTATGGAACATGCATGTATGATTTCATTCTATGACCGGTGGGACCTATATCTCTATCCAATGCATTGGGTAATGATAAATGTTGTATGAGATCAAAGGGTACATGGGAGGGCATCCCAATACCAAAATTAGATGGTACATGGGAGGGAATCCCAAGCCCAAAACAAGAGGGTACACGAGATGGAATCCCAAGCTCGAAACAAGAGGGAACATGGGAGGGAATCCCCATATCAAAACAATAGGGTACATGGTAGGGAATCCCAAGCCTAAAACAAGAGGGTACATGGAAGGTCATCCTAAGACCTAAACAAGAGGGTATATGGGAGGGAATCCCAATCCTAGAATAATAGGGTATATGGGAGGGTATCCCAAGCCCAAAACAAGAGGGTACATGGGAGGACATCCCAAGATTGAAACAAGAGGGTACACAGGAGGGCATCCCAAGACCTAAATAAGAGGGTACGTGGGAGGTAATATTAAGCCATAAACAAGAGGGTACTTGGGAGGGAATCTCAAGCCCCCAAAAAATAGGGTACACGAGAGGGAATCCCAAGCCCAAAGTCGGTATATAGATGATTATCACAAGATTAACATGTTATGAATGTCTTGATAAGTATCCATGAAATAAGATTTTTTATGCTTATTTGTATGACAAAATTTCATATCTTATTCCTCATTTATTATCTTTTGGATTATGATCATGATTCCTATATGATTCGTGTGTTATGAACTTCCAATCTTTATTCCATGACTCATGCATATGATCTTTGATATGTAGGGTATGATCTTTAAATATTATTCTCATGTTCTCATACCCTTATTCTCATGTTATGATTACATATATTATTTATTTACCCTTACCAAGCATCTATGATCACCCTTTATTATGTTTCCTTTCCCTAGGTTATGAAGAAAGGTTTTAAGTAGAAGTACTAAAGGGGAAGATCTTTGTGGAAAACTTTGAAGATATTTCACCATGTTAAAAGATTTTGTTCTAGGTTTCCAAAGACACTAAACTATTACAATCCTTAGGAATTCACTTTTTTAATGTGATTCATATTTATATAAATTGATTTAATATCCATGTATGTTAATCCTGGGTCACTATAATTGGTATCAAAGGAATGGTTTAGTCAACCTTTGAAAACTAGAATGAGAAAACTTTAGTGAGATCCCTAGGGATATTTCTAAGGATATATATAGGGATTTATCTAAGAATAAGCCTAAGGTTTTATATATTTAAAAAAGGTGTTAATATTTAGGCATCCTATAAGTAATTTTTCAACATTATGTGGTTTTATTCTATGATAATTGTTTCCCACCCTATGATTTCTGGTTTTAGTCAATATAGGGAACTATATGGAACTTGTTTAAAATTGAATGTTTTAGATGTGTAAATTATGGGCATTATGAAAATAGATTCCCTAAGTGTAAATATGATGAATATAATTAAGAAGGTGTTATGAGTATTGGTTATACTAAAGAAGATAAAGGGACCACAAATGACATGTGAAAGGCATGAGATGTTATAACAATATTGTTTACATTAAATGTAAGAATCATGATTATATTGAGGTTGATAAACCTTAATACATGATTCATATTTCATATTATAGGAAATGGATATTAAGTAACAGGATGATAAATCCCGAGTAATGATTTAAGAATAAATTTGGATTATTAAAGTGTATATGTTTTGGAATTCAAAGTTTATGTTATACAAATTATGAAATATATAAGTATTTTCAGTATAAGTATTTTCATTAAGGATTGAAAAGGATATGTTGAATGGTGATAAATAATTCAATAATTTGTTTAAAAATAAGGTGATGTTCATGGGAAACACATGATTAAGTGAAATATAACCCTTAATATATTTCTTATGTTAATATAATTATGTTTATATAAAGATATGTTGGATATGAATAAGTAAATTGGATGGTACTAATTACCTTGTAACTAATTGAGGATTTATTGACAAGTGGTTTATGTTATCATGGATGAAGTTTAAAACTTATTGTATTTAAGGAATATATCTAGTAATATTTGGAATAAGTAAGTATATATGTTTTCAATAAGGATGTGTGGTAATTCAGGTTATTACCATGTTTCAAGAAAATACATGATAAAGGTATTAACATTTTTGTAATGTGACAACCAAGAGATACCTTATGATATATGGTGTAATGGCCCGGAACTCTCTGGTCCATTACTTTGGGAAAATATGGTGTTTGAGGTGTTCCGGGAGGTCAAGGTGACATATCCCCAACACTTTGACAAATTTCCAATTCTGTGAATAGTTCCACCGGTGAACAGTTCTGTCGGTAACCTATAACGGTAGGTGAAAAATATTCTATCAGTTCCTTCAGTGAACAATGTTTCTATCAGTGAGGTTTAGTGAACAGTGTTTCTATCGGCGAGGTTTAGTGAAAAGTGTTTCTATCGGTGAGGTTTGGTGAACAATGTTTTTATCGGTGAGGTTCAGTGAACAGTGTTTCCAGAACAGTGAGGTTCTAACGGTAGACTTGAACATTGTTTCCAGAATGGTGAGGTTCTAACGGTGACCTTCTAATGGTAGAATTGAATAGTGTTTGTAGAACGGTGAGGTTCTAATGGTGACCTTCTAATGGTTGACTTGAACAGTGTTTCAGAATGGTTAGGTTCTAATGGTGACCTTCTAACGGTAGACATGAACAGTGTTTCCAGAACGGTGAGGTTCTAATGGTGACCTTCTAACGGTAGACTTGAACAGTGTTTCTAGAACGGTGAGATTCTAATGGTGACCTTCTAACGGTAGACTTGAAAAGTGTTTCCAGAACGGTGAGGTTCTAATGATGACCTTCTAACGGTAGACTTGAACAGTGTTTCCAGAACAATAGGTGTACAATGTTTCCAGAATGGTGAGGTCTATCGGTAACCTCTAATAGTGAGGTCTATCAGTAACCTCTAATGGTGAGGTCTATTGGTAACCTATAACTGTGAGGTCTATTGATAACCTCTAACAGTGAGGTCTATCGGTAACCTCTAATGGTGAGGTCTATCGGTAACCTCTAACGGTGAGGTATAATAGTGACCTTTTCTTTCCTTTTCCAAATTTTGAGTATATGAACAGTGTTTCCAACTTCCTACAGTTTCACCCCTTTAACATTTCCTTTGACGTAAAATACATTTAAATCCTTATTTTAAGGACTCTTAAGGCCGATTCAAATTCCATAAATCCTATATTAATTATTCCTATAGCTCGGGATGTTTTTACTTTTTCAAACTGCATGGGTTAATGCGATCCTATTTTAATGGGGAATTAAGTGTATCTTAAACTGTCACCCCATTAAATCTTCAAAAGGGACAAGATATCTTCCTACCTTATTATTCCTCTTTGTTCTCAGCTATGAGACTCTAGAACCTTTCAATCCATCCCGTAGGAGTTGCATAATCAAAACATTACTCCTCGGATTGGTTCTGCTCTATTTTGAGGCAACCAAGCTGTATCGGTCAATCTTCGATATAAGGTATGTTTTATCATCATTACTTTGGGGATCATCTTCTCATGTTTCTCCATTCCATGTTATATCATTTAATATCCATGATTCTAATGGAGTTTTTCTTGGGGTTTGGTTGGTGCTGTTGTACTGTGGTATCCTCAGGTGGATGCAGTTGTCACGAGAGGAGGATCGTGACCCGTTGTGTGGATAAAGAATGCCAAGAACTGTTTGAGGTGGGAGATTCATTGCTTCTATTTTCTTTTATGTGCAACTGTATTTTTACCATGTTTAATCCCACTGGTTGACAATGAAATTGACATAATAAATATTTTAACCAGATAAATAAATTGATAATGATCATATGTTATTGCCTTTTATTTTGCTAGATAGTGTGATATCTATGATTTTCTTCCCTGTTTGTTCTTGATGGAAATAGGTAAAGAATGTAAACTAGGATTAATTGATAATTGTTGGCTAAAGATAAAGAGGCATTAAAAAGAATCTGGTTCTTATTGTAATTTGATGTTAATCAAATTAGTGCAGTAATAATGTTTATTTATTTATAATAACTTACTATTTAGGTTTCCCGAATTTGGAACCAACAAATAATAAATCAGTTAATCCAAGATGGATTAAAGAACTGGTGGTTGTTAAAAGATAATTTCTTGTAGGGTTCTGAGTTAACATCTTGTTTGTTTAAGGGCCAAGATCCCAATTGTGAAGATGTTTGTTTTACTGTTGCTTGTGTTTTAATGTGATTCTGGATGGCTGTTGTGATATGTGGGGGCATGGAGGCTTTTGTTTGTGGCAGCAGATGACACCTAGAGTGGAGAGATGCATCGGTTTATGGATGTGAGTGTCAGGGAGGACACCAGGGATGATGGAATGGAGTGGATGTGATTGTTGGATGCTTGCTGATTTTTGATTAGTTGTTTATCTGCTTTACTTTTCCCCATTGCTCAAGGCAGCTGGTCTTACTTACCCTTCTTACGAAAGAGGCGAAGACACGCGGGGTATGCCACGTGCTTTCCGTGTTTAGCTTCTCAAGGAAGGATGGGTATATGCTCTTGCTATAACCGGCAAAGACTTGACAGGTAGTGCATCTACTCACCATGTTATTCCCCCTTGTGTTTAGTAGCATATTATGTTTTTATATAATGATTGGGAATGTGGGAAAGTATTTATATAATGAATAATTGAATAAATGGTGTTAAACCATGGGGATGGAGTTTCTAGAACATAATGATGAGGTTGCAATTTTTGAAGGAATAATTGACTTTGGGTGTGATGCTTATGAAATTTAATGTGGAATTGTACATGGTTAATTAATGTTTGAAGAATTAATTAACATAAAGTGGAACTGATAAAAAGGGAATGAATTAATCTAATAAAGCTCTTTAAATGGTTATGTGCTTATTGGATACCTAGTCTTAGAAGTAGTAGCCCGAAGTCTGAGAGACGTTATCTGCAGTTGGGTCTAAGACTAGGTTAAGCCTATAGTGTGGTTGTGAGATATAATATATCCTGTAATTTTTGTGTTTCTATATGCTACTACACCCTGTCAGTAAGGGCAACTGACACCCCAAGGATTCTGAGCCCTAGGGGCTGTTTTTTCCCTAACATTCCGATGGGAGGATGGATGACTGACTACCCCCTTTGGCCCCGCTCTCTTCTCTTGGTAGTTACTTGTACTGGTATGCACATTGGTTAGTTTTCACCATATATGTGTGTAGAGGGTTGTAATGGATTTTGGTTATTCACACACATATATTCTGGATGTAGTTTCTTACGGACTACTATAGGTGTAACGTGTATAGTCTGTGATGGCTTGAGGATCCTTACTTGGTGTATGGGCTATGATGGATTGAGGTATAATACCTAACATATGATACACATTATGTGAGATTTGGTGGATTCCGGATCCTACCTGGTTACTTTTGGTTGTGAGGATGGTGTGGTGATTCCCCCAGGTGTTTGCGGGCAAGCCTTTGTGTTGCACGAGGTGTATATTGTGGTGCTTCACCCATGTGTCTATAGGCAAGCCTTTTTGGAGAGAGATGCTCAGGACGTGCGACGTTGGGGAAAAGTGGAAAACCAGTGGGTAAGTAGTAGTGGGGTGCCCTTGATATTCTTTATTATATGATATATTCTTGTATGCGTTACTTGGTGAGAGTATCCATGGTGAGGTTGGGAACTTAGTATACCTATTTATGTGATGATTTAGTTTCACTTGTTGTTCATTGTGCTTTAACATGCTTTCTTTACTTTTTCACGAGAGGCTTCGGGGAGGATCCTACTGAGTATAATGTTATACTCACCCTACGTATATATAAACTGTTTTCAGGTCACTTGGAGTAGGTTGAAGATTAGGCTGGTGTTTACTAGCTTGTGGTTGTAGGAGCTGTTCGGGCTTGTGGTTGCTGCTATTTTTTACTTTCTTTTGGGTACTTGTAGTTTTTCCCCTTTTTAGTTGTAGTAATTTTGCATGGAATTTCATATGTGTACTTGGGTTTCTTTTATATTCCAGTTCTGAGTTGGAGTTGATTGGTGTCTATCTTATCTCTCTCTTCCGCATGTGTTCTCTTAGAGGGTAATTCCTCCCATTTGTGTGTTTACTATACCCTCGGTGATAGTCGCCAACCCGGGGCCTACTGGAGGCGGAACTCGGGGGTCATTATCTCCCTTCTCACATTGCCGACCCAGGAGGGGTACACTTTGTGGGGAGGGGGCCATGACATATGGGGGATCAACGCTAAGTTGATTTAGTTAAATTATTTATTGAGTTTTTATTTTTTATCTTTTGGAAGGGTTATAAGGACAACCATTTATGTAATGGTTTAAGTTAATCTTCAGATGAGGTTTTAGAGATTAAAGTATCATCTTTCCATATGAATATTTATGAATATTGGAAAACCTATGAAAACCTTTTTTATATAATGATAAATAAATACAGATGGAACGAATTATCATTCTACAGATGGATCTTATGATTTTTAGTGCTTTAGGCATAAAAAACAACCTTTATTTATGGGGTAATAGATGAAGTGTAAATTGGTTCAGACACAACCAAAGGGTGAAATTGAGCATATGAAATGGAATAAAATCAAGTAAGTATATATTCTCATGAAAAATTTTCAACCTTAGGAAATGGGTCTTGAAATAAAAAAATTTACCATTATTTTCATTTTTGATAATATCAATGACATTTTTCAAGCCTCTATGGGTTATGGCTTGGTGATTATTAAATTTTACCTAACCATGTTCTCTATCACTCTCTATCAGAACTAGATAGTTATATTTATACTATATGTCCATGTTTTCACTTTCCACCTATACTCTCTCATGTGGAAACCTAGTTATGAGTTACTTTGGGTAACCATTATGGTTCCAAATTTCTTTTTTTAAAGGAAGTTTTAGAATTCATTTTTATGATGTGGGTTTATAGAAAGAAGCTTTAAAGTATTAAACTTTTTATGACCCAAATGAATTTTGAGGGAGAAATTCATTTTAAGGGGGTTATAATGTAACATCCTAAGAATTTTTAAATTATTTTTTGTGTGAATTAATTGAATCTTTTTGAGATTTTTCATTTCATGCACTAATGAATATATATTTTGTTATATGAAAAAACTAAGTTTGGCTTGCATTATATGCAACACCAAGTTAATAATGCACCAAAAACAACACTTATATTAACTTACATTACACGAAACACTATGTTTGTATTGTTTTACATACAATACCAAGTACCTTAGAGAGATTTTGTTACACCCAAGGCCAAGTTTTACTGAAATACAATATACTATTAATAGTGTTTTTAAATTATTATTATATTTACCACCTATCTGTTGGAATAGAAGTTACAAATAAAATTAAGTAAATTATGAAAATTTGATTTACACAAGTATATAAAATTAATACTTTGGTTATAAATTAGTATAATTTAATGTAAGAACTATTTGAAAATAAATAAATTACTTTTCTAAGAATACTATTTTTCTATGTACAAACAAAATTTTATCTCAATAAATTAAAAAAACCACTTTTTATGGATGGTTTTAATAAAATTTATATATTATATAGTAAATAAATATTTTTTATACTTATACAATTGATTTTATAGGTATAATAAAAGAATAAATCCAATTGTTTGAATAAAAATATGTATTATTCTAAAAGGCAATTTTATTACCTTTTAATAGTGAACCCATTTTAAATCTATTTTGACACTTTTATAATTTTTATTTTAAAAAATAAACTTCATTTTTGAAATTGTGATATTAAAATTTACTTTGGGTGAAATTTTGGTATTTTTCAACGAAGTTTCATATTTTGACGAATAGTGAAAAATACCAAATTTTAATTTAAAACTATTTTTCATCTAATTTATTTATATATTTAACTTACATTTTAAAATGGTTTAAAAGTATATTTTGATAAATTATCAATAAAATAATCTAATTTAGGTTATTATAAATAATTTAACTTTGAAATTGGATATAAAAACACTTCAAACTTGGACTTTTTTAATTTAAAACCCCGTCATCTCATCCTGTGTACGATACTGATTTTAATTTAATTTATGCCACTTATGTGATTATAATTTGGAGAAATTTATCCCATATTTTTAATTATAATAATTTATAATGTATTATATGATCAAATTATTTTTTTTATAAAAAATATTAGTGAAATTAATTAAAATTAATTACAGTGATTTAGGTAAAAAGTGAGCTTTATTATGACTAAACTTTGAAAATAAGGTGTAAAAATGGACCTAACTTGTCTAAAACTTATTTTATAGACATAGTTAGATCATTAAAACTCTAATTATCTATAATAGTCACTTTTTAACCCTTTGGGGACAAGTAAAATGTGGGTAGCATACAATTCTTTTCAAGAATACCCAATGTGTGATTTTCCTCACTTACAAAAGGCCTCCTCTCCTCCCCCTCTCTTCACACCTTTAAAGCCCTTTGGGTAACATCCTAGGTAATTAAAGAATAATTATTTTACATATTTATGAATATTAATGAATTATATAGTAATTTTACCTTAAAAGGGATGCTGTGTCCGATAATGTACTTGACACACAATAATGAGTTTCTCCGAAATCCTACGTTGCATGTAAGACTGAGTTATTCAGAAAAATATTATATTGTTAATATTATTATTTTAAGTGGTATTAATATCCTTTACATTATATTTTAGGGGATTAATAGAAATATCTATATCATGTTTATACATTTTTAATAAATATTTTTATATTCATCCAATAAATTTAATAGGCTTAAAATAAGAACAAATCCAATTTTAAGCATAAAAAGCTTGATATTTTTAAAAGATAGTTTTACTGCCTTTTAATGGAGAATCAATTTTCAATATAATTTTTGAAAATTTTATAATTCTTATATGACAAAAATAAAATTCTTTTTTGTAATTAAAATATCAAAATTTATATTGGGTGAATTTTTGGTATTTTTCTGAGAACTTTCATATTTTGATGAATAATGAATAATACTGAATTTTAGTTCAAATTTTATTTTTTGTATGAATTATTTATATAGTTAAATTATGTTTTTAATTGGTTTTAAATTTCAATTAGATATTGTTTTTTCATTTAAACTAATTTAGTTCATTGGAAACAATTTCACATTGAATTTAGATACAAAAACTGGGTAATATTTGGAGTATTTTTACTTTTAAAACCCTCCTTGTCATCCCATCAATGAGATTAAATTTAAATTAATGTTTTAAAATTATATGATTGTAATTTTGTAAAAATTTATTCTATATTTGTAATCATCATAATTTATAATTTCTAATAAGGTTAACTTATTTTTTGAGCGAATATTTTAGTGAAATTAATTAAAATTAATTACAGTTATTAAGAAATAAAATTAGGTAAACATGGGACTAAACAATAAAATTAAGAGCCAAAATATCCTAGAAACTTGTCCAAAAGAAAATTTATATTCATATTTCGAATCTATAGTCCCCTTTCTTGAATTTTTACTATTATTATAGCCACATTACATGGGGAAAACATGGATGCAATTCCCTTTTCAAAAATTTACAATAATTCCACTCCTCCACCACTATAAAAAGGAACTCACCCTTCCCATTTATTCATACCTCTCAAGACCCTTTGGATTGTAAAAAATATTCCCAAATAATATACGAAAATCTATAACCTCACCTAAGAGGCCTGAACTTGGACATAGATCCATCCAATAAGTCCTTTGGTGCAAACCAAAAAGGAGTTTCCCAAAGAAGAGGTAACTTTCAACAACATGCATTTTTTACTTTGTTTCGTTCTCTACTCTCATAATTTATTATTATTAAATAATTATATAATAAAATAATTATCCTAAATATACTAATATTTTTTATGTTAAGGGTTTTAACTACACCTACCTGCACTTCCATCAAATGGGTAACAAAATTATCGTTCATGTACAGTGAACTACCGCCTCACATAATGACATTGTTCACTTTTCCTTTACCACCTCTCATGGTTGTGAATTATGATATAAAAAATATTTTTATATGATATATATATGATATTTATGATTTAGTCACACTTCTGGAATTGATATACACACATATCTTTATGCTTTCCATTTTTTGTAAATACGATAATGTCGTTTGTGGGCGTGTGTACTACCGCCTCCTCAAATCGATGTGATCAATTCAAACATTAAATAAAATTTATTAAGGACTGATTTAATTAAAAATATGAGACATACATAAAATACATATTATATCCATGACATAATTAACTTTTTGAAAATACAATATATCATTTTCCTTAACACCTTTTCACACACTGAACAAATGATAACATCATTCGTGGATGTGTGGACTATCTCCTTCTCAACGTAATGCGATTAATTTTACATCACAATAATTATATACAATTAAATAAAATTTTATTTATGATATTATAATAATTCAATAAATATAAATGTTACTTACCTTCTTTCCATAATGATCATTGAAAAATGGGAACATTACTCATGCGTATGTACGACTTATCGTCTCCATGATTATAACATTGGTTTATTTTTCATAATAATATTTCATGATTAGTTTTATAAGTATAATTTATTTATAAATATGATAATTATGTCATGATTATTATTTTGTATATTTTTATATAATCACCACTTTGACCATAGTTCACCCACCAAAGTCATTTTTGACACATAAACCGAATATGGTCAAAACACCCAACATAAACCTAATTATTTAAGTAGGTGTATAAAAAATTATAATAAGTGAAATAAAAGTATTTATAAACATGAAAAATTTTATGAATCAATTAAATAATTAATATAAGTTTATTATATAGGAATATAAATACACAAGTGATAAGTCAGACTCAAGGTAAGGGATTTTGTCTCAATATCCTTTCATTGAGACATTTCTTGATGATATGCACATTTATTATTTTATAAAGTGTATATATAGACCCCTTAACATTCTATATCCATAATATATATATTATCACATTATTTAGTGTATTTTTAAATGTTATTATTTCATGTGGATTATGATTTAGATGTTCACAGTGGTATGGGACACTTTGAATGTTTAATGATTTAATTTCAGAATATTTTCTCCATGTAAATATTCTTGATATTATTTTACATATTTATTTTTATGGATATAAATGGGTTATAAAGTACATATTATTTATATTTTAAATTCAATTAAATTATTTTCATAAATTAATCTTTTTACGTGTTTTATATGGAACATTTTGAAAAATGATTAAAGGAATGTTCCATTCTTAAAGTACATAGAGACAATAAATTTTCTACTACTTTGGCCATTATTTTATTTTGGATTCCTTTTTAAGATTTCATGATTTATTAAATTAAATTATTTCTTTCATTTTTTTGTATGTTTTGGTATTGAAAATGGTTTTTCAAAATAAAGGTGTATTTTGTATTTAAAAGTAGATTTTTGAAAGAAAGAGGCATTTTAAAATTTGAAACTGATTCTCATATGAGTTTAGAAGAGTTTTTAAAATGATGAAATGTTTTATTTCATGTTATGGTTCTTGGACACTATAAATGATGGGTGTAATCAGATAGCTATGGGTGATCCTATTATAGCATAAATGATGGGTGCACCCAGATAACACTCTAATGCATTGGGTAATGGTTATATTCCTTAGAAAATTATATTATAAGTTGGTCATATGGTTATTAAAATCTATAAGGGTTCTGTAAAGGTTCAATGTGATGATGTACCAAGGTACCTATATGAATTTTATATGTTTTCTAATGAGTTTTCATGGAAATAATTTGTTTTCAACAGGTAAAATTTAAAATATTTATTAATGAATGATATTTCTTTTTTGGGTAAAATGTTATGTTTTCAAGAAAGAATTTTTCATGAGTTTTAATGTTTATAAATGGACTAAAGGTTTTATTATTTTTATATACCTTAAAGATATTCATATTATCATACCATATTTTTAATGTTTTTCATAGTAATTAATGATGAATAAGGGATTGGAAGAATTCAGGTTGAAATTCATGAAGAGTTTTCATAAAAGTTACTATGCTTTAATTTATAAAAGTTTTAGATTATGGAAAAAAGGATACTGTTTGGAAGTTACCACTTTGTATTTTATGGTTTTGTTATGTATGATTTATGGCACAATTCTCTAAAACTATAAACCTTAAAAGATCTTAAATTCAAGGAAAAGTAAGATTCTTGACTTAACTCAATATTATGTTTTTTTAAGGATGAGGCCTTACAATTGGTAAAAAAAGGTTAGTTTAGATAAATTTAGTGGTTAGGTTAATATTAATAACTTACCCATGAATGATTTTACCTTATGGTCAAGTTAAAATATTATTATATTGGAAGATTACCGTGTTTCTTCATTTAAAAAAAATGTATATTCAAAATGGTTTTCTATAGAGGAAACATGGAAGCAGTAGTGGGAAGGAATTAAGAGGAAAATATCCTTCTGAATCAATTTCCCGAGATGATTGGAATTAGAAATGAGAATTTTTTTTGAAATGATAGATCAGTTGAAATAGACTATAAATAATGTTGGTATCCATGCAATAGAGAAACCGAAACTACCATAGAGGAACATGATGTTTGTGGAGAATTTCATGAGGAAAAATCCCCCATAATTCAGTAGATCATCGAAATTTATGATAGATTAAGGATGAATTAAATACCTAGAAAAGATATTTGATGTCATGGGTCGTTCAGATCATCAAAAGGAAACTCTTTCAATTTATTGTTTTACAAGTGAATCCAATTAGTGGTGTATAGTGGTTAATAATATCAGATAAAGTAAAGAGATTGATAAATTTGGATGGGATGAATTTAATAACATTTTCCCTGATAAATATTTTCTTAAGGGTTTTTGACTTAGGATATAAAAAAATAACTCTAAATTTTTTTGGTTTTGTTTATAGATTATATTTAATATTTTCTAAAAGTAAATAGGAACATAAAAGGCATCTAAATATTGTTTTAAAAACCTTAAAAGAAAAGAAAATTTATGGTAAATTTAGCAAGTGTGAATTTTGGTTGCAACAAATTTTATTCATTGGTCACATTGTTTCTAAAGATGGCATAACTGTTGATCTTGCTAAAAAAAGTTGCTGAATAATGGCCAAGACCCACAAATATCACTAAGATTCTTAGTTTTCTTAGATTAGAGGGTTACTATTGGCGGTTTTTTGAAAACTTTACTCGGCTATCTAACCCATTGACTAAGTTAGCTTGAAAAGAAGTTAAGTTCATCTAGATAAAAGAATGTGATGATTATTTTTAGAAAATGAAAAGAATATTGGCGAATGATCATATTTTTGGCCTTGCCTTTCAAAAATGGTGAACTCTTCATCTATAGTGATGATACATTGAAAGGAATTGGTTGTTTCCTAATGCATAATGATCAGGTAATTGATTTTGTTTCATGTTAGTAGCAACCTCATTAATTGAATTAACCTACACATGATTTGGAATTAGCTTCTATTGTTTTTGATTTAAAAATTTGGAGTCATCATTTGTATAGAGTAAAGTATGAAATATATACTGATCACAAAAATTTGAAGTATATATTCACTTAGAAAGAATTGAAAATGATACAAACAAGGTGGATAGAACTAATAAAGGATTATTATTGCATGATTCATTATCATCTTAGAAAAGAAAACAAGGTGGCTAATGCTTTGAGTTGAAATAGTAATGCTACATTAACCATGTTAAATTTAGAATGTGACCATTTGGTTAATGATTTAATTAATTTTGGACCAGAAGTTATGGATACGGGGAAATACCCTATTTTTTTAGGGTTCAGTGTGGTTGACATTGTCAGAAATAATTAAGAGGGATCATAAGGTGGATTAGTCTTTGAAATAAAAGTTATAATATTTTAATAATAGTAAGTTTCTTGATTTTAATATTGATAAAAAAGGTGTTTTATAATTTGGGAAAAGGTTATGTGTGCCTTTTGATTCATAGTTGATGGAATAATTGTTGACTAAAGATTATAGTTCTACTTTTTACATTCATCCGGGCAGTACTAAGATGTACATAGACCTTTGTAAGTATTACTAGTGGTATGGAATGAAAAAGATATTTCTGAATTTATGGTGAAGTGTTTTAATTTTAAACAAGTTAAAATAGAGTGACAATTACCAAAGGGGATTCTTGAACTGTTTCTAGTGCCATAGTGGAAGTGGAAGAATATATAAATGGATTTCATGGTTGGATTTCTGAATAATTCTCAATATAATAATGCAATTTGGGTTATTTTTGATCAATTAACTAAATCTGCACATTTTATTCCCATTTGAGATATGATGTCTTTAGAGTAGATTTATAGAATGTATCTAAAAGAGATTATCAGGTTACATGGAGTTCCTCTCTCCGTTGTATCAGATATCAATTCTTGGTTTACATCCAATTTTTGGAAAGGACTTCATAATTAGTTGGGTATTGAATTAAATTTCTATATAGATTTTCATCCTCAATCTTATTGAAAGTATGAGTAGACGATTAATACACTGGAATATATGATTTTTTATTTCTCAATAGATTATCATGGAATTTGGGATCAAAATATTTCTTTTGTTGAGTTTTAGTCTAATAACATTTTTCATTCTAGTATACAAATGACACCATTTGTGGCATTATATTGAAAGTGGTACTGGACACTGGATTTTTGAGATGATGTAGGAGAAAAAAGTTTATGGGACTAGATTTGGTAGAGGAAATGAAAGAGAAAGTTTAGTTGATCCAGAGATACATGAGGGTGGCTCAGAGTAGGAAATATAGTTATGCAGATAACCAGAGGAAAGATATTTCTTACAAGGTTGGTGATCATGTATTTTTAAAATTTTCTCCATGGAAAAGTGTGATACATTTTGGTAAGAAGGGTAAGTCGAGTCCATGGTTAATTGGGCCATATAAAATCCTTGAGATAGCTGGATAAGTCTAATTCCAAGTGGACTTACCTCTTATTGTATCCTAGGTACATAACATATTTCATGTTTCAATGTTAAGGAAGTATGTACCAAAATAATCTCATGTTTTGAGTCCTAAAGTAGTTCAGTTGGAGGATAATCTTTCTTATGAGTAACAACTAGTTCAGGTTCATGATCACAGAGAGAAAGTGTTGCAGAATAAAGTCATTCATCAGGTCAATGTTTTATGAAAAAACCATATGGTTTAAGAGGTAACATGGGAATATGAAAATGTTATGAAGAAAAAATATCCCAACTTATTTGATAAGTGAATAAAATTGCAAGGAGGCAATTTCAAAAATGTGGGAAGGATGTAACATCCCAAGTAATTATAGAATAATTATTTCCAATATTTATTAATATTTATGAATTAGATATTAATTTTACCTTAAAATGGATGCTATATATAATAGCATAACTGACATTAAACAACAAGTTTCTCTAAAATATTACATTGCACATAAGATAATGTTATATAGAAAAATTATATCTTGTTAATATTATTATTTTAAGTGGTAGTTATCACCTAGAAATTGTATTAGTGGGAATGAATAATATTAAAAATATTTTTTTACACATTTTTATTAAATGTTTTTACATTCATCTAATAAATTTGAAAGGATTAAAATAATAATAAATCATATTTTAAGCATAAAAATCTCTATATTTTTAAAGGTTGTTTTACTACCTTTTAATGGTGAACCAATTTTAAATATATTTTTTGACACTTTTATAATTTTTATATGAAATAATAAACTTATTTTTTTAAATAGAAATATCAAAATTTACATTGTGTTAATTTTTGGTATTTTTCTGAGAACTTTCATATTTTGATGAATAGTGAATAATACTGAATTTTAGTTCAAAAATGATTTTTGTACGATTTATTTATATAGTTAAATTAAGTTTTAATTGGTTTTAAATTATAATAAGATAATTTTTATGTCATTTTAAACAATTTAGGTCATTAGAAGCAATTTCATCTTGAATTTAGATATAAAAACTTAGCAAACATTTGAACATTTTTTCTTAAAAAACCCAATTTATCATCCCATTCTTAGGATAAAATTTATATTAATTTATGTCACTTATGGGATTGTAATTTGGAAAATTTGATTCTATATTTGGAATCAAAGTAATTTATAATTTCTAATAAGGTAAAATTAGTTTTTACCAAAAATATTAGTGAAAGTAATTAAAATTAATTACATTGATTAAGAGGAAAATTATCTTAAAAAGGGATTAAACCTTCAAATTAAGAGTCAAAATTTCCTAGAAACTTGTCCAAAATCCATTTTATATTCATATTTAGACCCTATCCTCCCTTTTATATAATTTGAAACATTATTGGAGCCACTTGACATGGGAAAACAAGGGTGGAATTCCCTCTTTAAAAATTTACCAGAATTCCACTCCTCCTAACCAAATTATCTTTCAAAATACCTCACCTCACTATATAGGCCTCACCTTGGGTATAAATCCAACCAATAATTCCTCTAGTGAAAACCAAAAAGTAGTTACCCAAAGAAGAGGTAACTTTCATCAATATGCATTTTTACATTTTTTCCTTCTCCACTCACTAAATTTATTATTATTACAAGATTATATAATAAAATAAGTATCCTAAATATAATTATATGTTGTTATGTTAAGTTTTAGAGAAATAACTACACACACTTCCATCAAATGGGTAATATAATTACCATTCATTTATGAAAAACTACCTCCTCACATAACAATGTCGTTCGTTTTTCCTTTACGTGGTATCATAGTTGAGAATTATAATGGGAAAAAATATTTTTATATGATATATATATGATATTTATGATTTATTCATACTTATGGAATTTATATATACACATACCTTCATGCTTTCCATTTTTTTAAAAACAATAACGTCATTTTTGGACATGTGGACTACCGCCTCCTCAAAGTGATGTGATACCTTTACACACTACATGGAATGTATTAAGGATGGATTTAATTAAACATATGTGGAATTTATAATATCCATATTATATTCATGACATAATTACCTCTCTTGAAATAAAATATATCATTTTACTTAACACCTTTTTAAACACCTAAAAAGTGATAACTTCGTTCATGGATGTGTGGACTACCACCTCCTCAATGCGATGTGATTAATTTTACATTAAAATAATTATATATGTAAGAATATATGATTAATAAAATTGTATTTATGATATAATGATAATTATTGAAATATAAAGGTTACTTAACTTGTTTCCATAATGATTTTTGAAAAATGGGAACATTACTCATGCATACGTACAACCTATCGTCTCCATGATTGTAGCATTGGTTCATTTTTTATAACTATATTCCATGATTGGTTTTAAAAGTATAATTTATGTATACATATGATAAATATTTCATGATTATTATTCTTTAGATGTTTATATAATGAACCTTTTGACCATAGTTGACCTACCAAATTCATTTTGGACACATAAACCGAATATGGTCAAAACACCCAATGCAAACCTAATTGTTTAAGTAGTTGTTAAAAACATTTTAATAAGTTAAATAATTGTAATAATAAACTTTAAAAAGGTTTTAAGCAAGTAAATAATTAACATAATTATATTATTCATGAAGATACAGACCCACATGACAAATCAAACTCAAGTTAAGAGATTTCATCTCAATCTCCTTTCATTGAGACATTACTTGATGATATGCACATTTATTATTTTATAAAGTGTATATACATAATTTTTTACATTAAATATTTATATTTTATCAATTATAATTTTATTTATTGTTTTTTTAAATTTTATTTTTTATGTGTATTATGATTTAGATGTTAAAAGTGTTATGAGACACTTTGAATGTTAAAATATTTAATTTCAAAATATTTTCTCCATGTAAATATTCTTGATACTATTATACATATTTATTTATATGGATATTAAAGGGTTATAAAGGAAATATTATGTCTATTTTTAATTCCACTAACATATATTAATAAAGGAATATTTTTTATGTGTTTTATAGGGAATATTTTGATAAACGACAAAAGGAATGTTCTATTCTTAACGTACACAATGGAAATGAATTTTCTACCACCATTTACATTATTATTTTTTTGATTCATTTTAAATATTTAATGTTTTATTAAATGAAATTACCTATTTTTTTAGGGTTTTTTGGTTTTGAAAATGCATTTTCAAAATAATGATGTATTTTGTATTGAAAATGGGATTTTTGAAAGAAAATGGAATTTTAATATCTGAAAGTGATTTTCATATGTGTTTAAAAGAGTTTTTAAAATGATGAAATTTTTTATTTCATGTTTTGGTTCTTGGAAATTATAAATTATAGGTGCACCTAGATAGAACCTAGTGATCCCATTATACCTTAAATGATGGGTTCACCTCGATAGTGCTCCAATGCATTGGGATATGGTTATATTATTTAGAGAATTATATTGGAAGTTGGTTGTATTGTTATTAAAATCAGAAAGGGTTCTGTAAGGATTATATAAGGGTTCAATGTCATAATTTTTCAAGGTACCAAAATGAATTTTCAATTTTTTAATAATTAGTTTTCATAGAAATAATTTTTTTTCTAACGGTAAAATAAAAGATATTTATTAAAGAATGATATTTTCCTTTTTGGGTAAGATGTTAGGTTTTCAAGAAAAGGTTTTTCATGAGTTTTAATTTTTATCAATGGAATAATGGTTTTCTTATTTTTATATCTCTTACTGATATTTATATTCTCATCCCACATTTTTAATGTTTTCACAGGACTTAAGGATGAGTAATAATTCATGCTGAAAGTCGTAAATAGTTTTCATAACAGAGATCACGCTTTAATTTATAAAAATTTTAGATTATAGAAAAATGTTTACTATTTGGAATTGTAAACTATGTATTTTATGGTTTTTTATTCATGAGTTGTTTCCTAATTCTCTAATAATATATACCTAAAAATATCCTCAATGTGAGAAAAAGTAAGATTCTTAACTTAACTCAAGATGTTGTTATGTTTAATGCAAGGGACTTATACTTTAGATCAGCCAAAACCTAAAAAAAAATCCTCCCAAATCTACTACCTTAATCCTAGAGGCCTATATTTATGTAGAAATCTAACCAAGGATACCTTTTGGTGAAAACCAAAAGGATTTACCGAAAGAAGAGGTAACATCCTTCTATAGGCTTTTTTGATCTACTTTAATTACCCACATCCTAAAACCTTATTATTCCATGATTCATAATAAACTAATTATCCTAAATATACTGAGATTTTTTATATTAAGGTTTCAACCTACACTCACAAAACATCCATCAAACTGGGATACACAATCATTGTTTGTGTGTATGACGGACTACCGCCTCACGAACCGATGTCGTTCATTCTTACATTTCTACCTTTCAAGTTTGGGAATAATGATGAAATTTATATTTATATTATATATATATATGATATATATGATGTATTTATTCTTATATAATTATTATATAATAGATATCTTCATGCATTCTATTTTGTGTAAATATGATAACTTCATTTGTAGAAGTGTGGACTACAGCCTCCTCAAAGCGTTGTGATCCGTTCCCAATTTAAATGGAATTTATTAAAGATGTGTTTAGTGAAATTATATTATATATATGACATAATATTTATAATTTAATTTAATTATATATATATATATGTCATTTACTTTCTTTATTTTAATAATACTAGAAAACAGAAACAATATTCATGCATGCGTACGACTTATGAATGATGTATTCCATTTCATATTTATATATATTATTAATTATTATAAATACTTATATACTGAGTTTATATGATATTTAAATCATTTTTTACATTATTTAAATAAGTAAATAATGATCTATGTAAGAGGATCAAGAATAACAAGTCAAAACAAATATGAAAAACAAAGCGGTTATTACCTGAAACATAACATTAACATGAAATTGTTAATAAAAAAGTAATATAAAGTCATAATCAAATAATATATTATTTTATATATAATAATATGGTTTTTTGGTATATTTATAATAAAATTGTATTTATTATACATTATTTTTGAATTCATACAAATAAAGTCAATAATTAAGGTAAGGGTTTTCTAATCTCACTTTTATTTTTGTGAGACTTACGTCTTGTTCACCACTCATTTATTTTGTGTGCTGTATATAATGAACATGAATATTATATATATATATATATATATTTATGGGTATTTACATATCCATTTTATGATCTTTATTTCATGGGATTTATGGTTTAAAAGTTACCAAATCGGTAAAGTAATTTTTTTTCTCAATTTACCTTATTTGAGATACATGCCATGTTACAGAACTATATTTTTCTACGGGGTTTATATACTAACCTTTACATGTTATATCATGAATATACTTATTTTAATGATATTTTAATCTTCATGTAATGTTATTCCTTCATGAGTCTCAGTATTCAAGGTTACCGAAGTAGTAAGTGTTTATTTCTACAATCTCATTGTTGATCGAGATTGCTTATGATTATGATTCCATTGATGAAATATTATCATTAATATCTCAATAATTTTCATTATATTTTTTATACTATGTTTTTATTGATATATTAATTCATTTTTACCATTTCCACTCTTTTTTACTTAATATAATTAAGAAATTATTTTTAAGAAAATATGACCTTATTTCTCTCTTCGTTAGAAACATGTTTTATTCAAAAAATGTGTCTAATAAATATGTTTTAAAAAATATTTTTAAGTGAAATTTTAATATCATTTTAAATTTAAAGTATTTAAAAAATGTTTTATGTTTTTTTAAAAGTATTCCAAATGGTTTTCAAATATCCCTTTATAATTTTCGAGGTTATTTTCAAAGGAAAGGTTTTCAAAAGTATTATGTTTTAAAAAGAAATTTTCAAAGTGGAAAGGATATTTTCCTCAAGAAATGTTTTAATTGATTTTTAATTATTCCATTATAATTTTTAAAGTGGGTTTTTAAATAAAATTATTTTTAAAATGATTTATGTTTTAAAAATTTATATTCAAAGAAAGGTTATTTTCCTTAAGAAATGCTTCATGTGATATTTTAAAATCTTTCCCCATATAAGTTGAAAATAATTAATGTAGTTTATTCTTTTATGGGGATATGATAAAATGAAACCATTATTATTATTATTTTAAATGTTTTATCTTAAGACTAATTTTTTTATGAAACTTGTTTTTCTTCCATGGGTTATACCCTGTTAAAATGATTATGAAGTCTTCTTCCTTTCACGGGTTATTCTATGATGAAATGATTATGAAACCTATCTCTTTTTTTAAAAGTTATGATACGATGAAATGTTTATAATACCCATTTAATTTCATTGATTATGATATGTTATTTATTAAAACCATATTTTTTATGGGTCATGATATGTTGAACGTTTTGTTATCTTGTGGCATGCACATATATGATTTCATTATGTGACGGGTGGGACCTATATCTCCCTCGAATTCATTGGGAAATGATAAAAGTTTTAAAATATAAAAGGGTAAATGGGAGGGAATAACAATAACTAAACAAGAGGGTACATGAGAGGGAATCCCAAGCTCAAAAAAAGGGTATACATGAGGGAATCCCAAGCCTTAAACAATAGGGCACACAAAAGGGCATACCAAGACCAAAATAAGAGGGTACATAGAATGGGGAATCCCAAGCTCGAAACAAGAGGGTAAACAGGGGGATCCAAATCCTGAAACAAGAGGGTACATGGGAGGGTATCCCCATGATTAAATATGAGATAACATTGAAGGGCATCCCAATCCTGAAATAAGAGGGTATACGTGAGGGCATCCTAAGCCTGAAACAAGAGGGTACACAGAAGGGAATCCAAAGCCTGAAGTAGAAACATGGGTGATTATAGAAATAATAACATGTTTTTAAGGTCTTTGTATAAATCCTTGACATAATATTTTCTATTCTTATATGTATTACACAATTCCATATCTTATTCCTCTATTATACTCTCATGGATTATGCCCTTGATTCTCTTATGATTTATGTCTTATGAACTTTCAATATTTATTCCATGACTCATGTATATGATCTTTGATATGTAGGGTATGATATTCAAATGTTATTTTCATGTTCTCATTCCCTTATGATCATGATATGCTTATGTATCTTATTTATTTACCCTTACTAATCATCTTATCTCACCCTTTCTTATGTTTCCTTTACCTAGGGTATGAAAAAATATTTTATGCAGAAGTTCTAAAGGGGAAGATCTTTATGAGAAAGTTTCAAGATCTTTTACCAATTTATAATATTTTGTTTCAAGTTTCTAAAAAAAGTAAAACTATTATGATATTTGGGCATTTAATTTTTTAATGTTCTGAATATTTATCTAAATTTAGGTAATATCCATGTATGTTAAGCCTGGGTCACTATACATTTGGTGAGATAAATGTTATTTATCTTGATAAATATATTCATTATTTTCATAATATATATTGATTACCCCCTCGATGCTAGGAACCACTCTAGGTTTAGTAATGAACTTATTGATCTAAAAAAATTAATTCATAGCATCTGATGTATTAATGTACTCCTATTTTATTTTTGAGCCCGCTATGGGGGCTTGTTCAAAACTCTTCCAACTAATAGCTCCACCATTTTGAAAAAAATCTAGATTTATATTTCAAATCATCTTCATAGATTTGAAATCTAGCATTGGTGTAAAACTTTATAAAGAGTTATTATTCTCCTTTAAAGTCCAAGAACATATCCTTAGTCATTCTCAAGTACTTAAGAATGTTCTTCACAATAATCTAGTAACATTTACTAGAATTATATTGCTATACACTAGTTATTCTCAACAAATAAGAGACATAGGGTCATGTACACAATATTATATACATGATAAATCCCATGGAGGATGAATAATTAATTCTATCCATCCTTTCTAATTATTTTTAAGGATCTTGAACTTATTAAGATTCATGCTATGAAACACTGATAAAGACCAGTTTTTTTTATCTCCATTCTAAACTACTTTAGATCATTACTATTATTTTTGTTCTGAATCATTCCAAACAACATCTTAGATATATCTCTATATATCTTTGTACCAAGTATATAGGACGCTTCACCCATGTATTTCATCAATAATCATTTACCCTCCTATATTCATAGAGTGAAGCATCGATATTACATTTCTAATAATAATTATGACATCTACATACTATATTAGAAACACTAATTACTACCACTAAATTTCTTATATACAGAAGAATAATCTTCATTATTTATGAAACCAAACTCTTTGATTGCATCATAAAACCAAATATTCTATCTCTAAGAAGTTTACATTAGTCTATAAATGGACCATTGAAAACTCCATACCTTAGTAGACCCATTTATAAATTCAAAACCTCTAGGTTATATCATATACACATTCTTTTCTAAATTATATTTAAAGAAAGAAGTTTTGACATCCATTTAATATATCTCATAATAAAAATGAGCTATTATGGAAAGTATAATATGGATAGACTTTATCATCAAAATAGGTGAAAAGTTTCTTCATAGACAATACCATTAATTTGTTTATAACCCTTTAATACCATCCATTATTTATAGGCATACAATCAACCATCCATGTTAGTTTTCTTATGGATAACCCACTTAAACCCTATAGATCTTACCCCTTCCGGTGTATCTTCCATGTTCCAAACATGGTTAGAATACATGTGTCCATTTTAGATTTCATGGATTTTAACCAATTCTCAGACTCAAAATTCTCAGACTCAAAATTTTCAATATTCCCATGGTATGAAGTAGGTTCATATCATACGAACATTACTTAATCATCATTTTACATGATAAATCCACATATATTTGTTTCTTGATGATTACAAACTAAACTTCATGGTTATTGTGTAAGTTAGGTTAGTTCTTATTCTATAACTCTTTTTAGAACCATCTCAACCACTATCTCAATAACTATTACTGTTTTTTGGTCTAGAACTTATCTGAGTTTGAATATCCTCCCATTGAGTCCTTTACTTATATATTACTTCTGAATAAATATACTTGTTCATGAAACACACATTTTTTGTTCAGTAGGGTTATATAAATAATATCCCATAGTTTCTTTGGGATAATAAAAAATAAGCACTTATCTAATATGGGTAGAATATTATCAGAAACCAATCATTGTATGAGTTCTTTTCAAACCTAAAACCACATGAAAGAAATTTTGGAATGTTTATATATCCATATATCATATTTTTTCTTCATAAATGATTTATATAGAAAATGATTTAGTAAGAATGCATTAGTCTCTTGATAATAAACCCAAAATGAAATAGAAAGGTCACACTGACTCATCATTAATTGAACCATGTCTAACAGATTACAATTTCTATTTTTGGAAACACCATTCCATTTTAGTGTACTAGGATGAGTGAGTTATGGAAAAATTAAACACTCTATCAATTTATTAGTGGATTCCTAGATTAAGAATTCTCAACCCTAATAAAATCAGAGGACATTAATACTTTTACTTAGTTGATTCTATAGTTTTTTTGAAACTCTTTGAACTTTTCAAAAGTTTTATATTTAATATTCATAAAAAAACATACCCATATCGACTAAATTATTTAGTAAAAGTTATAAAGTACATAAAACCACCAATATATTATGTTTTCATTTGTCACATACATAACCATGTATGAGATTCAATAGTTTAATAGCCCTTTTACCAATTCTACTAAAAGGTGTCTTTGTAATTTTAACCAATAAACAAGTTTCAATATTCTAAAATGATTCATAATCAAATGAGTCCAAAAATAACTCTCTATGGATTTTTGAATGCATTTCTCATTTATATATCCTAGGTGATAATTACAAAGGTAGGTGTGATTATAATCTACCTAGAAATTATTATTTTTAATGTTATAGATAAGATTGTACATATCTAGAATGTATAGACCATTTCTTATATTCTCAAAACCATAAATCATTTAAATTTTATATATAGAAAAACTCTTTCTATTAATAATTAATGAAAGTACCATATTATCCAAAAAAGATATAAAACTAAATTTTTTGTTTATGGTGAGAGCATAAAAACATTTTTATAATTCTTGTTTTAATAAAATTGAAAAATCCAGATCATAAGTTCCAACCTATAATGTAAAAACTCTTTCTCCATTATCGAAATGAAGAACTACTTTAACCTTCATTAAATCCATCCTATTTCCAAGTATATATTTTTTTATTAAAAATGCATGACACAAACTTGGTATCTAAAAACCATGAGTCAAAATTGGTGAAATTAACTTCAATAACATTCACATTTAGGGGATCTGAATGATTATCCTTGAGAAAAATTCTTAACCCTAGATATAAGTTTTTAATTATTTTATAGGCCACACCTATTAATGATCTAAATATAATTTCCAAAATTAATGAAATAATATTCAATAAATATATATAAATGGGTCAATATCCAATTTTATATATTTCCATTAATTACTTTTAATGAAATTTATCACACTAAAATTGATTACCCCATGCATCATTTTCTTTTAGTGAGCCGAGATCCATATTTTACAAAGTTCTTGGTTGATTTAGTGTTTCGTACATCACTTAACTATTTAGGTAGTGAATAATTACAATCATAATATTTATGAATCTTAGATAGTTGAGTGGATAATTCTTTATCCAAATCCATCACATGGATTCACTTGAATCTATTTCTCTGGTAACTTAATCCTATTAGGGTCTCTTGGCTATTTTAACCCAAAAAATGACAAAAATAATATTACAAAGGATAATCTTGGGTAAATAATCTTTGGTATGACCTACCCAATAGGAAAACCTAAAGTTAAATATTACTTTCTTACCTCACAAAAAATAATCCAGGGAACCCAACTTTAGTATGAACCACCCGGTTGGATGACCAAGGCCTTGATAAGTGTTTCTTTAGAAGGAATCTCACACTTAGTATTAAAGAGGTTTTAAAGTCTTATCAATTTAATATAAATCATATGCATATTAAATATATAACTATTACATATTATGTAATCATAAGATTCTCATGTTTTTTCCTTTTGTATATGCATTCTTATATCAATTTAGTTTTAGAATCCCTATTCGAGCCACCAAATTATTGTGTTTACACCACATTAATGTGTGGCTCTTTACACAACCCAAAATATATATTACTCATGAAAAAATAGATTACAAAACATTTTAATACATATTAGAATGGATCATACACATACAATATATTTTTTTATATAGGAATAGAGTTATATAAGATTGTTAACCTCCATAGAGTAAGCCTGGGGTGATATATAGCCAACCTCATCCACCTTTCTAGACAAGGCATAAGCCTCTATGTAGATAGGTAGTCCAACCCCAAGTCCCTTTCCTCGAGGAGAATTTACTTAAGGGAAATTTTAATCCAGGACAATTCTAACACATAATATACACAAATTGCATTCAATAACTATTCTCAAGACCATAACTCTAAATAAAAACTAAGGTCAAGATTGTTGGAAACTAAATTTTATTGAGTTTTACCTAGAGTATAATGTTTGGATCTATCTCCTAGAAGAAATTTATCCTATTAATTTAAGAATAAACATTATTTATGTTTCATAAAAAACTCACTAAACATGAATAATGAAGGAATAAAATTTAAATAAATAAATAATTCAAATATTTAAACATGTGATAATCATTTATGAACAATTCATAATTAAAAGTTAATTATAAACATTTTATAAATTATCTAAACAAATTACCCCTTATGAGTTATAAAAATACTCTTTTATTTCTAGATCACAAGGTATTCATTATTATTAGAAAGAGGTATTTAAATATTAACATTTAATATTAATAAATATTTAATGGTTTCATAAACATTTATTAAATCAATTACAAACACTTCATTATTAATAAATATCTCATTTTTATAAAACCTCACACTTATAATTTATAAAAAAATTATAAACTATAATAAAAATAGATGAAAATATATATTTTTTAAATTTTCATTTACCCTTATGTAAAATATTCATTCTACATAGCGGTAAAATCCCATAACCCTTATATTGATAGTTGAGAAAAGGATAGATTTTCATGAACCTTACACAACGCATGTTGCATAAGCATACTATTTATTTACCTTTATGTGAACCCTTCACATAAAATTAAATATTGGATTACCCTTATGTGAAACCCATCATGTAACGGTAAGTCACATATTACCTTTATGTTAACCCTTCATATAAAGGTAAGTTGTAGACTACCTTTACCTTGATCCTTCATGTAAAGGTATAAAAGTGACCATAAAAACATGATCTACCCCATGGTCCTCATACTATGATCATTTTAAGGACTTAAGGGACTCTTGTTCCATGGATCTAGATATTGTTGTAACACCCTGAGATTTTATAATATTTTTTCCTTAAAATAAACATTTTATCGATAGCATGTTTCCAACGTAATGTTGAACTAAAATGAGACAATGCATATTATATGAATATTATGAAGAAAACTATAAGTTTAATAAAATACTATAGTAAATAAAAGTATATTGATCAACCAAAAAATCTTACTTTTATAGGATAATGAAAAAATGATATTTAATATTAAAATGAATTATTCTTTCTCAAATATTTTTTTAATTATTGTATATTTTATCCAAATAATTAAACCAACTAATATTAAATAATAATATAAAATATTTATCATATGAACTAATATATTATCATTATTTAAATTATAAAATGACATGATATAATATTAATAACACTTAATGTTTAAAAACATCATTTTTCAATAAAAAATCTTTCTTTAAATTTTTTATTTTCATTTATAAACTAAATTTATAAATTTTATAATATAAATTAGATAAAAATAAATTAATATTTGAATTTATAATTTTATAATTATATTAAAATGAACTTTTTATATTTTTATAAAAAAATTGTTTTCTAGGTGAATAGTAAAATATACCAATATCGCAACTTTTATGCCATTATTAGTATATAACCATAACATAGAAATTTATGAAAAAATTTATTGAAAAAATTTATATTTTATAATTTAAATTATATATTTTAAAATATTTATTATAATTTAAAAACCTATATTTTATATTTTATAACTCAAGTAATATTTTTATCAAAACTTATTTTAATACATTATATATTTATTATATTAAAAATAAAATTTATCACTTTTATAAATTGGATCAGAATAAATGGATTTAAAATTTATGATAAATTTTTCCAAATTATCTAGTAAATAAAATTTATTTTTAGGTAAAAATACGATGTTTCCTTAGGTAAAAAATAATTACTAAGGTAAAAGTTTAAATGAAAAAGTAATAATTCAAGGGGTAAAGAGTTTAAATCATGTTAAAAACATGTTTTTAATTGATTGGTTGAGATATTATTGAACTGATATTACCATAAAATCATTTATTTTCTATTTTTGTAGCCACTTTAAATATTTAACATGTGATCCCGTTATATTATGTTGAAATATTAAAAAATGAAATTCTCACCACTTATAGAAGGGTCCTCCCACCACCCCCTCAAGGAACTCCTAAAAAATAGGTTTTATCCTAAAAACCTTACATTTTTACTTTACATGTAATCCTAGTTCACTATCTTTAGGTTATTATCACAATATGTTATCCCATTCCATGTATTTCAAAGGGATCTTCCAAGGAAATCTCAAAGCACTCAATGTGAAAAATCTTTTTTACTTAACTTATTTCCTTTCTATATTTCATTTCTAACTATATTTTTTAAATTAATATGTAATTAAATAATTATTTTTAATATAATTAGTTTAACTATTCTATTTTAATAATAATTAATCATCCTTTTCCTTTTTCCCTTAAGAAAATAGAAAATAATGTTTGTGCGTTTGAGCGCGGACTACTGCCTCTACAAAGCGTCATGTTTTGTTTTCCTTAACTACCCTGAATGGATTGTCATGAGAATGATTTTAATGGATACATATTATTTTTATTATATCATTAAGGTTTTTGTATTAAAAATTAGAGAATCATATGATCAACAAACAATCATAATTAATTCAATCGTTTAAAACAAGCATTCTAAGAGGAAAATATTCTATCCAAATTAAGTAATATTTTTATATCCATTACTTATTATTATAATTTATTTATAATTATGATATATCTCACTAATAAAAAATAAATTATATAATTTTTCAAATGGTATAATGATATTGTAACAAAATCACCTCATAATCATCAATAAACATGGTATGTTCATGTCTGGGTTGGTTTTACCACCTACTTGAAGAATGAACTGAAATTATATAATAGATGACTATGAAAACATAATTAACGATGTAATATGATTTTGACACTTGAATAATTATTTTATTTTGGTTATATAAATGATACATAAATATTTTACTCAATAATCAATAAAATACCCTTAGTTGGTTGAAAATCATCGAAATAAGATTATTATTGATTTAATTTTATAGGATAAAGAATGAAAAAATAATAAAAGGAAATTGAAACTTAAAATAAAATAATAAATCATAACCTAAATTAAATTTAATTATTTTTTTAAATATTAGCTTTTTAATAATAATTAATACCAACACCGCTCTTACAAAACTATTATAAACCATTAAAATTATGAAACACTCGATGTGGGAATATAGGTAAAAAACTAACTAATATATATATATATATATATATATATATTTGAAATGATTTTAAATGAAGATTATAAATTTTTATAACTATGAATATTTTTTGGGTTTGTAATTAATAAACTTAATTTAATTATTAAGGATTTTTGGTTCAAGTATAGAATGAATCAGGACCAAGGTAAGGGTTTATCTCAAAATTACTCTATTTGAAACAAGTTTTTGTATTATGAACCTAATTCAATTTATGTAGTGTATATAATACATATTTGAGATATTATATCATGAAATACCTTTTATTTTTTGGTAATTTAATTCCAATTTATATCTCTCTCTTTCAATAAGTTTTTATTTAAATGCTCCTAAAATTATAAGGGCTTTTCATGACTCAAATATTTTTCTTGGGTCATAAATTCTCTTTGACTATTAAATTATAAGTTTGATATAAACTTAAATATGATAATGTTATATTTTATTTAAATATTATTTTTTATGTAAATCATATTCCATTTCAATTTGTTCTTCCTTTATGAATCTATTGTTTTGTGAAACTTATTTTGTTTTCAAGAATAATTCCCATTTATTTTAATGGAATTTATCTCTATGTACATGTTTTTAATTCCTTCCAATTTTATATTTCCCCTAGGGGAAACTAATTCTTTTTTATCTCTAATTATACTTATATTAAACTTTATTTATTTTAAAACAAAGGTTTTATTATCCTTTTAATAGAGTGGATTTTCAATAAATGTATTTTAAAATATATGAAATGATTTTCCATACCATGATCTTATGTCATTACATTATACTTAACATTTTTACATATGGTTTATTTACTATCAAGGTTTATTTATTATAATTTTTTTTGAATTATTTTTTTAATAATTTTCCTCTTCATATTATAAAAATGGTTTTTGGAAAGTGACTTGAAAATCTAGTGTTTTAGGATGATATTAAGAATATTTTTTTAAATAAAATTCATTTTTGAGATTTCTCTTCCATTTTAAAAGGTTTATTATATAATAAAGTAATGGTTCAAAATTCATCCTAAATTTTCTTTTATTATATACTATTTTTGGAATATTATTCTTTTAACATCAAATGATCATTTTTTATGTGATACTATTTGTAAAAGTTATGAAACCCATTTTATTCTCATGGGTTTTTTATGATAAGATTAATGATTCAATTTTAAGTTTAAATCATATGTATAGAATATTATGGATGGGGTACTATATAACCCTCCAATTCAATTGTTAAGGATTTATATCTCATGAGGAAATGATTTTAATCATGGACACTTTTCTTGTTCACAACTTGAAGAGTGAACATTTTGTTTATTCACAACACAAACCATAAATAGTTTTTTATTCACAACATAAATCATGATAATTTACTTTGTTCATAACATGAAGTGTGGGAATTATTTTTACAACATAGATCATGGGAATTTTTTTTTGTTTAAAACATGAATCATAGACATTTTGATTGTTCACAATGTAATTGTTTCCCCATGATTATATTTGTTTCAAATTTATTTATTATGATAGGATTCAAGATCATATAATATTTATAAGTCATATTAATATGATTATAATCCATGGATCATGTTTTTTATCTCTTAATTTAATAATTTTTAACCATGTTATATGGTTTTCATTTGATATCACATGTCTTTTTATCATGAATTTTAGAAAACTCTTACTATTACATGTTCTTTTTCATAATATATTTCTCTACTATTCATGTTTTCTCATATTATTATGATCTAAAACATGATTTAATATTGATATGATTTAGATTATTGAGTGTTTAAGATCACCCATTTATTATGTTCCATTCCTTAGGTTATGAAGATTATTATATCATATGATATGTCTATAATAGGGTTTAGTGGAGATTTATTACGGATAAATTTTAACAAGTGCAGTAAAATAATATATTTATATATCTAATATCCAAGACACTAAACATTTTGGTTCTCATTTTCTATGACTATTTGTGAGTTTTATTATCTAAAACATGGAAAAAAGTAATATTTATGTATGTTAATATTGGGTTTCCATTGTTGGAATCATAGGAATGATTTAGTTATTTTTAGATATTATTTTAGTTAAATTTGATATTAATGTTAGTGAACATTAGTGAAAACCCTAGAGATGAGTCTAAGTATATTATAATATCCTAAAATATTGATAATGTATTGATTAAGTGGTTTTTCTAATAAAACATCCGTTTCTGGATAATGGAGAGTGGATGTAGCTATGACACAAATACATATAGAGGTAATCACCTTGAAAAGGGCTGGGTAATCATTAACATGATCATCACTGAGATGCATGATGAGTGGGGATAATACTACACACATGGATAGTCACTCCCGATGGATATCCTTTGGTTGATCACAAGTTCTTTATGAATGACTATGAAAGGATGTTTTCCTATTTACCTTGAGGTTTTAGGAAGAGAAGTATAAGATAACCCAATTTAAAGTAACCTAGGTTAAACTAAATCAATATTAGTTGAATTAAATAAACTATATTCCAACATGATATTGTAAAAGAACAAGACATTTTAAGGATGAATTCCTTTTATAATTATTATAATTCCTCTGTATTGTTAAAGTTCCATCACTAATTTCATCCCTTCTAGTTTTTTTAATGTCTATAACAATACAATTGGTGAAAAGGAAAATATAGATATTACCTCACTATAAAACACATAGGAATGAGAGATAGAATTGAAAACCTTGTGATTATACAAAACAAGGTATCACAAAATATGATTAACAATATGAACATAGTCAAAGTCCAAAAAACACAAAATAAGAGAAGGATGAAGTCCCATGAAAGATCAAGTGATGAAGATAATGAAGGAAAAAATGATCAATTTCCTATATATAAAAAAATGTGGAAAGAAACACCAATGTAATTGGCTCAAGAATATTAGAAGATGATTTAATTATGGAAGAGGGAGTCATAGAGCATAAAAATGTTTAGGAAAAATTAAGATATTGGTTTACACAATTGATATAATTAGAGTTCATGTAACAAAACAACTCAATCAAACATGCAGATAACTTGACCTGGATCAACATAAGGCCCAAAGTTCATTCTTGATTTCCATGGGATGGCGAAAAACACTTTGATAAAAACATAAAAACCATGGAAATTATTTTAACCTAGGAACACAATAGAACATGTCTCATGTATAATAAAAGTAATATAAATAATCAAAGTATAACATGGAAGGAATATATGAAACCATGAAGCATAATAAAAAAATCCAAATGGATAGTCCCGAAAGAAAAAAACCAATACCAAACCAAGTCTCCATGTGATTATCTTTCACCACCACCCCAAATCCACTATGAAGGTGATATCAACCAAGATAATACACCATAACAAATTTCACCCTTACCTTTACCTATATCCTACAAAAAAATACTAAAAACACTTAAAGGTAAAATTAGGATGTGATAACTAAATCACATTAGGATATTCCAAGAAATATATGCATTATCCATCACAATGTAATTGTTATTTATAGATTAAAAAAACAATTTTATAAAGAAATTTTCTTTTATTTTTTTTATAAAAAGTCAATTAGATTTATTAAAAAAACCATATTAAAAGTAGTAATAATAAGATCATAAATATGAGTGATAAATATTGGTAAGTAATCAAAAGAAACCATATCTCAAAAGATAAACATATAAGCAACTAAACATGAAACAATACCATCATGTAATAAACAAATAACAAGTTGGGATCTCGTCTAAGGGAATATATACCTGGACACATGAAGGAACAATATTATACGAATACCATGAATTCTATAAATATTGATTCTTTTCATAATCTATAAATAGTGAAAAAATAACCCATAGTAGTTCCACACTCACTAATGTTTTCATATATCCATAACTTGATGCACCCAAGGTTCCCAATGTGATATGTTTTCCAAAGTATTTAATAAAAACTATGTTCACTACTTTATAAAAAATTTACACAAGTGAATCATAACCACTACGTTTCTTTGAAAGACATTTTATATTCAAAACCACCTTTGAAGCATTTCATTGAACACAAGATGCGCATAAAACTTATTTTAATGAAAAAAATTTTATAAACCATTTCTCATGATAAAAAAGATAAAATTCTGAAGAATAATCCTCATAGATTATAAATACATCAATTTAATAAATAAAAACAAATGAATTTATAATAATTTTGAGTAATTCATATGGTTGAACTGTTATATAGACACACCTACCTCACCAATAGATGAAAATCAATTACCTTCAAAAATAGAGATTGGATTTGAAGATATCATTTCCTCACAATCCTAGATCCTAGAGAAACACCATCAATTATTAATATAAAGCATAGTTTTGGTCATAATATCCCATATAAGTTTGAATGACATGGATAAGATGAGAGATCGTAGGTAGATCTAGAAATAAGATAAGAAGAAAAACTGAAAAAATACATAATTTGAAAATATCCATCTAGATCAATAGAGATTCATCAAGAGGCCAATGGGGAAACCTCTTAGAGTATCAAGGAGAGTCTAGTTTAGTCTAATGAGGAATTAAGAGGGGATTAAAGGTTAAATCAAGCTTGGACATAAAGATAATTTTCCATTTTAATAAGTTTAGATCGGGTGTCATGGTTAGGATACATATTTATACAATCCATGTGACAACCATACAAAAGCCATTATCCCTTGAAATACGAGTCACATAGTTTCTAGGAATAGATGTATGGTTAAGCATACCCTTATTAGATCATGATACAACCTATGGACAAAACCCAGAAAAATTCATGGTTTGAATAAACACTCCCAAAACTAGAAAAACCATGATTAGTCCATGAAAACCACATCTTGAACCAACATTTACATATTTCAAGGTTACTACATGGTTACTACTAACAATGTGCCTAAACTGCATGCCTGGCCTGTTTTCCCCGAAACTCAAAATTTTTAATCTCTGACTCCTGAAATCCTATAGAACCACAAAGAGATGAACTAAGATAAAAAATGAACATACCTATGACCTAGAAGGCATAAAAATTCTCCCTACTGTGAAACTTTCTGTCCCTATATTATGAAAAAAGTTTATGGACTTTCAAAAAGGTAAGTCCATTATTGAATCATCAATGCTTCCTGTTACCATGTCTCAAGGATATATTCTCTACACTACCACCGTACATGGGATAGTGGAAAAATTTTATGTTGTACCACCTTATCCTAGACATTAAAAACTTGAACTAGTTTCTCAACCACTGAGGTATTGGGCTCATGGCTGATATCCTCCCACCTAGTCACATAGGAATACCTAAGTTGATATATTATAAATTAAAAGAAAAAAAGTATTTCCTGAATCAACGTCAAGTGAGACATAAATTTCAATTAATGCATGACCTTACCAATTCATTTAATGATTTATAAGGGGATAAAAAACTTTGATTCCAACTTACCCTACTTACCCAAATTATGATATCATGAATGAGGTGAAACCCTGAGAAAAATATGATCACCAACCGTAACATATAATAGAAAAAGATGGTGGTCTAGGTAACATTCCTATGGCTATGTACTACTACTAATTTCTTTTCAAGATAACCATACCATTTCCATCAAACTTTTATAATGATCAATCATACTAGAGACCATTCATCTATCCTTTCTCTATATAAAGGAGATCCATAAGTCTTCACATATGAAACTTTTAAGTGTATATACTTAATTGAAAAGAATGGAAGATGAAAAACAAAAAAAACACTAAAATAAAGCATAAATGCCTAAATAATAACCCAATAATTGAATGATTATTATAGTCTGACCATCCATATTAAGATTGAATGTAATTATTGAGTTTGAATAAATACCCATCACATTCAGCAATCCATTCCAGAATTGTAATGAAATTCATGGGTATCGTCTATAGACAATAACTACTAGTGCACCAAGGATCTTCACCACCCATAAATTATAAAAACATTCAAGAACTTTTATAATCACTTCCCCAGTAGGAAATACCTGATATGATCTCATGAATCAAGTAATTATCTTCCAAAATTATATCTTCTTCTCCACTAGTAGTTTGTGGTGGTTCAATTACAAGGTCTAGGGTTCCTTCATCAAACCTCAATAATAGAATGGATAAGGCTATATAAAAACAATAGGTATGTGGTGATCCACTTCATTTTTCTTATAAAAAAGGCTTCACAACATAAAATTTATCACTTATAAGCTCATTCCAAGACATTAAGATACATTTAATTAATCATGATACATCCTTGTAACCCTAGAGTGAACATACTAACTAGAACCATGTTCATGATCTATCAACTCATGACTCAGATTAAATGGAACAACCAAATTCCTCTAAAGTCATAAAACACCATTGGGAGGTTGAAACTAGAAAACTGTGGTCTCCCCACCATGAAAGGTTTCATTAAAATACTGAAATATGACATCTGCTACTTTATTGAACTAAATTAGTTTAAACAGGGAAGAACCATCATTCTCATAAGAAGAGTAAACAAGAACATTAAAACCCCATTCACAAAAAAGACAATTTCTGTAAATAGGTTCACAAGTACCCCTCATCCATTGATTCCTTTACATCATGTGTTGTTAATTCCTTTCTTAAGACATCTGTGATCACACCCCTTATTCTAAGAGTTTACAAAACATTGGTATCGAAAATATAAGTCACTTAACTCATAATTTATATTATAGGATCAAATTAATTTGGTTAAAAATACAATTCAGGTTTCTCTAATCTAAAAGTATTATAAACTTCTCATTGAGGGAATAATGTCACTAAGTTCTAAGAGAAATCAAAAATATTATCAACTTAAGGTCACGGTGAGATATATTCTTTCTATGAGGGAATAATTGTTGAAATAATTAGGCCATCAAACATTTTTTGACATAAAAACATATCCCAATACCATTCCCGAGGCTTCATAGTAACATTTTCAAGCACCAACATGGATTATCATGAATCAACATTATAGATGAAGTTAGAATCACTTTTATCCTCTAAAAAGATTCTTAGGTTCAATATTATCCATTATTATGATCTAAAGAGATAATAAACCTAACATGGGTCTCCTTACCATTTAGATTCAACCTAAAATGGAGCAATAATAGTAAACCACATCAATACAATAAAATCAATAAGATAATCAAGGTTTCACATTCTATTCAAAGTAAACCCCATGATATCCATACCTAACCAAGGGAAACCAACAATATTTCACATGATGTATCCAAATAAGGAAAAACTTTATCAATTCTATGAAAAGGAACCACCCCTAAGAATCATTCAAAGGATACTACATTCATGGTAACTCGGGTTTAGAGAATACAACTCAATGGATCTCTCTAAATCTAACTAATGAAAATTACACCTCTGATATATTCCTTAGCCTGTCTAGTCACCAAAACAAACCTAATTACCCAAGAACATACCCAAGGTTCACCATGTTCTGAACACAAATAAAAAACTCTTGGAATATATTTTTCTACAAGGATAACTCTAGAAATAAGGTTCACAAAGTGTAATGAAGTAACGAGGCATGAAGAAACTTGAGATGTCAACTACTCTCAATGGAGCATCTTGAAAAATAAATCAAATATCACACGTAAACCGGGTTTCCCAAAAACCATAAACACTATGAAACTATAGATAAATAACTTATAAGGATCATCACCCATATCATAGGATGAAACTGACATTCCACTCTCCTCAAGTAATATTATGAATCTAAGAATTTTTTTCCTAATTTTATTGGATAACTAGATAAACTTTTACATTTCTTTAGTTAATATACAAAATAAAATTGATAGATAAGATAAAAATAACCACTTCATTAAGAGTGTGCAAAAAAAATGAATATAATAGGAAAATACCACTCTCGAGGAAAGAATATCATTTAGGAAAAATATTCAATTCAATAAAGCTAGCAAACACTTTCAGATAGGTTTCTAAACAATCCCACTTAAAAATAAAAAAAATTATTTAAAAAATTATTCATTATGAAAACCTATAAAAACCATTTGATAAAGAGTTATACACACAAACCATTTCAAAAGTAAGTATATTACATTACCTTAGTGAAATCAAAAAAGAGAAAATTTTCAAAACACCTCAATTATAAGATGAAAACTCTTTCCATTAAAGCCAAAACATTAAACATGATCCAATTTTACCTTTAATTACATTATCCATATCGAAAATTATTTAAAATAAACCACAATTGAAGTTATATAACTATATTTTCTCAATGGTAAAAACCTTATTTTGATTTATCATTTTTATTTAAAAACCATTTTCTCTTCTAGATTAGATATTGAAAACAATCACATGTTTTCCCTTAAAACCAAAAAACTAACCCTTTACAACTTTATGATAAACAAAAATTTATTTTAAATAATTTAATCTATATTAAAAAAATTATTTATGGTATTAATATTATTAAATGTAAATAATTGAACAATTTAAATACTAAAACTTTATACAAGATTTTATGATTAAAAAACCATTCAGAAAAAATGATCTAGGAACCAATGATCATATTACAAGAAATAATCTAAGATTAAATTTTCAAACTACAAAAATTTTCTATGAAATCCATTTTCACACATAAGCTAGTTATACTATACATGTATAAAAAAAATTATGTCGAAACTATCAATAAAACTAGTTCATGATACCAAAATATTCCATGAACCACCTCGATTATTTTATCTTCAATAAGATCCACTGAAAAAAATCCAAGAATCATTGGTTCTAAACAACAAAATAAAATATATGTGGATTCATGCTCATCCTAGCCACATGGTTGAAAGATATGTTACAATAGTGTCACAACCACATTAACATTTCCAAAATAATGTGTTTAATCACTATATGGGTTATTAATCCATCCAATTTTACTTCCCAACTTGATTCATCTTTATTTTTACACCCCAAATCTAGAATAATCCCCAAGTAAACCAACTAATGTCAATGAGGATCATAGTTCATCAGGTCAAACCAAAACTCATAGAAATAATAAAAAGAATATTAAATCTTGAATTCCCATAGAAAATAAATTGGCATAAAAAACCGTGTGATTAAGAACCTAATCATAATACACCCATTTAGACTTGACAAGTCCTAGATCTATTTACCATACACCCAAAATAAACCTAGGCAGTGTGATTACACTTCTTTCTGGGTATGGATCTGATACCATTTTAAAAAAAAACCAACATGAGTCAACCATGCATGTCACCCAAGGTAGCTCAACACAAGTCCCAAAGTATGTTCCCAATCCCCACAGGCTGGTGACAAGAACCTGGGTAATTACATATGAACAATGGAAATGATTTTACCATGAAAACACAATTGAACATGTATCATGTATAAAAAAAAGTAAGATAAAAAATTAGAGTATGACATGTAAGGAAGATAAAAAACCATGATATATAAGAAACAAATCCAAATAGATAGTATTGGGATAAAAACAAACCAAGACCAAACCAAGTCACTATATGACCATCTTTCATCATCGTATCAAATCCACTATGAAAGAAATATCGACCAAGAGAAGCCTCTAAGATACATATCACCATCCCCTTTACATGTATCCTATAAAACAAAGACTATAAATTAACAAATAAAAAAGTAGTGTGTGATCACTAAAAATTATTAGTATACCACCAAGGAATATATAAAATTTCCATCACCATGCAATCATTAATTCCAGCTTTATAAAAAAACGTTTATAAAACAATTTACTTTTAATTTTTTTTTTCATAAATTTTACCTTAGTTTTATTTAAAACAATCCAAATTAAAATCCACACAAATATGAGTATAAAAATGAGATATAAATTGTGGGAAGTAATAAAAATAAACCATATCTAAAAAGATAAGCATATGAGAAACACAACATAAAATAATACCATCATGTAATAAACCAAGAACCAATCATGCTCTCACTTATGGGAATATATACCAAGACACCTAAAGGAACACTAATATAGGTATACCGTGAATCATATTTATGTAGAGTCATACCAAAGACTATATATATCACAATAATAACCCCTAGTTGTTCCACACTCACTAAGTGTTGTATATGTCCATAACTCAAAACACCAAAGGTTCCCAATGTGTTATGTTTGCCAAAGTATTTAAGAAAAACCCTACACAAAACTTTATAAAACACTTATATAAGTCAAGAATCACTATTAAAATTCTTTAAAATCCATTTTAGAGTAAAATACATCATTGAGGAACTTCAGAGAACACAAGATGTGCATGGAACTAATTTTAAAGAAAACCCCATTTAAAAACCATTTTCAATGCCAATAAAGATCTAATTATGTAGAATAGTCCTCACAGATTTCAAATCAATTAATTTTATAAATTAAACCAAAGTAATTTACAAGAAATTTGAGTAATTAATGTTATATAACCATTTTAGAGAGACTCATACTCCACCAACAAAGGAAAACTACCCACCTTCAAAAATGAAGATTGGAGTTGAAGAGATCTATTCCTCAAAAAGACTATATCCAAGAGAAATATCATTAATTATCCATAAAAACTATAGATCAGGTCATCATACCCCATATATGTTTTCATGACATAGAGAATATGATACATCAAAGGTATATCTAGAAATAATAGATGAAGAAAACTTAAAAAACATACATACCTTGAAGAGATTCATCTAGATAGATGAATATTTTCCAAGAGGGAAAAGGGGGAACCTACTAGAGTGTCAAGGGGAGGTTTGTTTTATCTAATAAGGAATTCTAAGAGGATTATAGGGTAAATTGAATTAGGTAATCATGTTAATTTTTCATTTTAAGAAGTTTGGATTGGGTCACATGGTTAGGCCGCATGGTTAGAAAAACCATGCGCTAATCATGCTATATCCATTGTTCCTTGAAAACTATATTGGATGGTTTCCTAGGTAGATATACACAGTTAGAGAAACCATTATCAAGTAGTGTGAAAACCTTTTGAAAAAACCTATACATCTTCATGGTTTTCATGGACAATAGTACGACTAAACAAACCATTCTTAGACTGTGAAAATCATCTCTAGAACCAATAGTTCCATATCACATAGTTACCACATGGCTACTACTAACTATTTTCATAAACCATGTGTCTGGCCTATTTTCCCCAAAACTCTAAATTTTAAACCTCAACTCTTTAAATCCTCTAGAACCACAAAGAGTATAACCAAGCTCAAAACTAAATATGCTTTTGACCTAGAGGTCATCATAGTTCATCCTAAGGAACTATTAATAATTAAATTTTCATGTGTAGAGAACCTTTTAATTATCCAATTCAATGACCAAATATAAGAACAAACCAAGATAAAGAGCATCAACAACCTATAAGATCAATCATATAATGGAATACCTAAGTAAGAAATGATTTCCAAGTGGATCCTAATATTTAAGACACATGTACCCTCTATTATGGAGTTGTATATATCGTTTTGGAATTTGATTTTAGGGACTTTGGTATATCTAAGATGTTTTCTATGATCATTAAATCACTACCCTGATAATTTGATTATCAAATAAATTTTCTAATGGTTTTATTATTGTATTATAAGTGGAAGTTTATAACAATTTTCATTGTGGAAATATTATTATCCTCCCTTTAGGTAAATTTAACATGATTTTAGTGATGGATTGGTTCCCTCCTCTTAAAGGAAAAAACATACAGAGTAAGTAAAATAGATTTCATATCAACATATGATATTATATCAATGAAAGGATACTAATAAAAATCCTTTATAATCAAATTATTTAATGTGAATCTTAATACTAAATAACTATAGTCTCTTGGCCTAAAAAATTGGAGAAAAATTCAATGTTAGGAATAATCCTATTCCAAGGGAAGAGATATGTTTCCCAAGTTTCTAAGGTTGATATATTTTTAAAAATAAAACCCATAATAATATTTTTCTTAAGTACATCATTAAATATTTTATTATTAAGTGACAACTAAAATTGTGAGGATGCAATTTATTTAAGGGGAATATAATATAACACCCCAAGACCTTCAAATATAGCTTCACTTAAATAAACATTGTATCAATATCATTTTTCACACATAACATCAAAATAAAAAGAGTTGAGAGATATTAGATGAATATTACTGAGAAAAATATAATGAAAATGAAGAACTATAGTAAATAAAATTATATTAATCAACAAAAAATTCTTATATTTCTAGGATAATGAAAAAATGAGATTTAATATTAAAATTAATTATTCTTTCTTAAATAATTTTTTTAATAGTCTGTGGTATTTTATCCAAATAACTAAATAAAAAAATATTAAATGATAATATATTATATTTCATATTTTTAACTAATATATTTTTATTATTTAAATAAGAAATTGATATGAAATAATGTTAAGGAAAATTAATGTTTAAAAATGTTATATTTTAATAAATGATTTTTTATTTATATTTTTCATTTTCATTTTAAAAATAAATTTATAAATTTTATAATATAAATGAGTTTAAACTAACTTAATTTTTGGTTTTATAATGTCAAAAGTATCATAACATTAATTTTTTATATTTTTCTTAAAAAAGTTATTTTTTGGTGTATAGTGAAATATATCGATATTGCGCCTTTTATACCATTATTAGTATATGAATATTAATTATAAATTTATGAAATTTCCTTGAAAAGAACTATATTTTATAATTTACATTATACATTTTAAAATATTGATTATAGTTTTAAAACCTATATTTTATATTTTAGAACTCAAGTAATATTTTTCTCAAAAATTATTATAATACATTAAAATTTTATTATATTAAAAATAATTTTTAACACATTTAGAAATTTTATTAGAAGAAATGTATTTAAAATTTAGAATCACTGGTTCCAAATTATATTATAATTACAACCCTATTTTTATGCAAAAATATTAATTTACCTTAGGTATAAACTAGTTATCATGATAAAAGATTAAATGAAAAAAGTAATAATTCAAGGGGAAAAGAGATTGAAACATGTTATAATTGAGTTTTTAGGGGTATTATAGACCTTATATAACCATATAATCAATTATTGTATTTTTTTGGCGCCACTTGACATGTGATCTCTTTATATTAAGTTGAAATATTTACAAAAAATCCATTCTCACCACTTATAAAAGGTCCTCTCACCACCCCTTCATAACACTACTAAAAATTAGGTTTTGTATTGAAATCATGTAATTTTTCCTTCCCATATAATACTATTTAAATATATTCATCTTATTATCATAATAGATTATCCCATTCTATCCATTTTTAAGGGATCTTCCAAGAAAATCTCAAAGTTCTCAACATTTGTAATCATTTTTTACTTTACTTTTTTTCATGTATATTTTTTTTCCAATTATAATTTTCAAATCCATATAAAAATAAATAATTATTTTTTATATAATGAATATTTTTATTTTATGGTAATAATCATTAATAACCTTTTCACTTTTTCTCTTATGAAAAAAATGACATTTGTGTGTGGGAACGTAGAGCAGAAAGCGCCATACTTCATTTTATTTAACTACCTTACATGGATGGTAATGGGAATGGGTTTAATAGATAAATGATGTTTTTTTGATATCATTAATTTAATTTTATGACAAATTAGAGATCCTATTAATGATATGATCAATAAACGGTCATCATTAATTCAATCGTTTAAAAAACGTATACTAAGAGGAAAATATTCTATTCAAATTATATAATATTTTGAGATCCATTAATTATTATTATAATTCATTTTTAATTATGATAAATCACACTAATAATAACTAAATTATATCATTATTCTATTTTTGTAATGATATTATGACTAAATCAACACATAATCATCAATAATCTTGGTATGCTCATGTTTAGGTCGGTTTGACTACCTACTTGAATGATAATATGAAATTATATCAAGGATGAATATAAAAACATAATTAATGATTTATTAAGATATAAATACTAAAATTGTCATGACCCATCCCCCGGGGCCCGTATCATGACTACCCCAAGCCTGCCTTCCATAGGCCAGGGGCTGGCGACTAGCACTAAAGGCATAAATCCCTAAACTGGGAAGACATTGCCTTTACAACTGTAAACAAACATATCAGAGTACACAACTAGAAGAAAAACACTAAGTAAAACTATATACAAAAGAAGTGATGGAAAGTAAAAAGGGTCCAGAAATACAAGCCCAACAGGAAAGTAGAAGTACAACTAAAAACAAGTACAACTGAAGAAAAGTAAGCAGCTACTGGGTCATCCTCCGGGGTTTCTATCTGAAGGGTAGGTACATATGGCCTCTACAGCACTCCCGTCTGTCTGTCAGCTTCGTGTACCATCACACCATGTGTTCCACCTCCGGGTACCATTCAGTCCTGCTACTCTCTGCCTCAGTCAGCGTTGTCCGTCATCTGCAACCAATACAACGAGGTGCGGGCATAGCCTGTGCAGGGGTGAGTATAACGATACTCTGTAGGGACCCCGAGACCCTCAAGGTCTCACAAAATATAACAAGGATAAACCAAAAAGTATGAAATCAATAGATAATAATTACATAGGTATATGCGCATACATATACCTAGGTTATCTAGTAACCCATCACAATCATGAGAAAAACACAAAAGTCATTAACTCAGCTGAAACCAGGTTTTTTTATTCACGATGTCGAAACCGCGACTGCTAGAGAACTCCTCCTCTATCGAGTAAAGTGGATCTACTGCTACAAAAATCACTTCACACTAATCTTGAACTGCTGAGGTACTCCACCTGTCGAGTACTATGGGTCTACCGCGCTCACACAGAGATGCTCCCCACTATGGGTCTGCCGCTACAACCATGCACTCCTCCTCATAACCTATAGAGGTACTACTTTTGTCGAGTATTGCAGGTCTTCCACTACAACCAAGTGCTCCACCATGATGGGTTTGCTGCTAAAACCAAGTTATCCCCACTGGGCCATCCGAATCACTCTGAGTCGATCGGTCAGCAGTCGGAAAGTCTCAGCCAGCAACTAGGTCTTTGCAAACTGCTCGCTCATCCCTGGGAGGGTCCGCTCCATGAGCTACAATTCAATACTCCAAGTGTCATGAAATCTCACATAGAAGTATCTCAATAGATTTCCACGCCATAGGGGTCTCAACGCAATAGATGACACTTCGATCAGATGCCCGATCTGTTAGTTATTAGCCTTTTAGTCCTGGGGGCTCGGTTGGATTCGTGTACGATCCAACCTGACTGTAACTCAACTATACCCCGAACTCTAGTGGGGTATACTCAAAGGACCGTCTATCATCGAGATTATTAGCACCGCTGACGGTTCATCAAACGGACGTCCGGTTCCAAAGTTATGACCAAAGTAAGTAAAGGGTCGGTAGTGGGCCCAGGTTCGGTCCGACCCGGTCGGACCAACTCGGCCCAACCTAGTCTGGGCCGACCTGGTCTGGGTCAACCCGGACAGACCCAATGGGTCTGACCCCCATTGGGTGGGTCAGCCCACTAAGTTAGGCCCAGTCCGCTGGGCCCGACCGAACAGACTGTGAGGGTGGTTTGGCCCTAAAGTCGCCATGTAGGTGGCTCGGTGACTCAGCCCGGGAGGCCGGGCTGGTTCGGCCAGCGACACTATGGGGGACACCACATGTAGACTCAAGAGGATGGAAGCTGGGAGGCCAGTGGTCAGGTTGCGTGGGGCGCGGGTAGGCAGGATGAATGCTGGGCAGGTCACGGGTGCGCCGGGCAGGCCGCGGCGCGGGTCCGCATCGGCGTTGGGCAGGGCGCCGGGGCAGTGCGCGGGGGCGCGGGCAGTGTGCCGGTGTAGCGGGCAGGGTGGTGTGGTGGTGCCAGGAAGGGTTCCAGCAGGGCCGGGCAGCGCGCCAGGCACGCGGGAAGGCGGCGCGGGGGCATCGAGCAGGGTGCTGGTGGTGCCGGGCAGCGTGCAGGGCGCGTGGGCAGGTGGCGCGAGGCACGCGGGCAGGCGGCGCAGGGCGCGGTGGCACACAGGCAGGCCAGCGCGGGGCGCGACGGTGTTCATCCGGAAGTAACGATGCACCGTGAGGGTGGCGTGAATCGCGGAGGCCGTGGGTATCATGGCCTTTGTTTGCCGTCTTTGTCACCTTTTCCTCATTGCCATGCCGTCGTAGAGTCATCACAAAAAAAATGGAGGGGTTGGGCCATGTTGGTTTGGCACGCACCCTCCGCAATTAGGGTGGCAGTAATAGGTTCTCAAGAATAGAACACAACACCCCACCCACAAAAAGTAAACATCAATGTTTTTCATTTAAGGAAGGAATAACATGGTACTTTAAAGGAAACAACCCCTACCTTGCTCGTAGTTGGTTGACGTTGGTGAAAAAAGGCGGACGTCGTTCGTTGACGGAGTCGCGGAAGAAGACGCAAAGGATTGTCATTCGTCGTGTCTGCCAAGCACTTCCAAACCCAAGTTGCATCGGCTCGTTGACGACACTACACATTGGCAGGTGTCCGAGGAAGAAGTCAAAGAAGGTAGGCGTTATTCCTTCTTCATTGGAGAAGGCGTAATCCTTCAAGTGTTGGGCGTCACGTCACTTTTCCAGCGTTTCGTCGCTTGGTGAAGCCGTCCCAAAACCTCCTACCAAGATCTCTATATATAGTATAGGGGGAGAGGTATGTAACCATCATGGAATTTATAATGTTTCATTTATTAGGAACCTTCCTAAATTCCAACGATGCAGTTACATAATTTAAAAAGGGGGTTCAAGCGAATTAAATAGCGTTGACGCAATTTAAGATGTGCGTTGGCTTAATTATTGGGAGGATTCCAACAGGCTTCCCCCACATAGCCTACATCAAAAAAAAGATAGGATTTAATTTTATGTTGACACATAAAATTAATTTGATAGCAATTAATTTTATGTTGACACATAAAATTAAATTGGAAGCAATTAATTTTACGTCGACAGATAAAATTAATTGAGGGGGTTGAGAGGTTTCCTCTCCCTCCCCATTAATTGGGGGGTTAAGTGTTGTGTGGTTCCCACGTTATAAACTCTCATAGGAGGTTATGCTCGGGTGGGCCCCACCACCATAACCTCTCATGGGAGGTTAGGGTGTGGCAGTCCCACCTCCAACTCCCAAGTGGAGGTTCTAACCAACAAACACTCCACATGATAGCTAAAAATAAAATAAAGTGTTTGCTCACTTTATTTTATTAATTTTTATTTATAAAAACACAAAATACAACTTTTAATCTTGAACAACTACCGTCGAGGTGAAAGTCTCATTAAGAGAACACTAGCGCTGCAAGTTCAACGGTGCCCTCAGATTTCAATTTCGAGCACCGGTTCAAAAGTTACAAAACTCTGCTCGCGCGTTTACTAAACGTACCTGAAAAAAAGTTCAGAAAATTATTATCAGTCACCCTCGACTCACACCAGTCGAGGTCAGGCTCTTCCTAGGTGAAAAATGCCCCAACGAACCCAATTGTACTCTTGTATTTTCAATCCAAGTTACTATTTAGAAGTAATTAATTTTACAATAAAATAATTGTCACTTAATTATTTTATTTGCAGCCAAAAACTAACATTCTCTGGTGGCTCGCACTAGTCAAAGTTAGTATCTACTTAAAGAAAGCATACACTCATGAGTTAAGTGGTGGTCTAAGATTTTTAATCCGAGTTACCATTTGTGAGTTATAAGCATTTGAAAAATAAAATAATTTATTTCATTATTTTATTAACGATTATGCCATTTTTGGGTTTCCTCACAGGAGGCCCCCGCCGACTAATCTTAAGTCGTGCCAAGGGTAAAACCGCCATCCTAAGCGTAATGGTGCCCTCAGATTTCTAATCCAAGTTTCCGTTTAAGAGTTATTCCACTTTTTTCTGGAAAACTACTTACGCGAGTTAATTTAAGCTTAACAAAAACTTCGACGGATCATTTCGGGCACTCCGCGCCTCAGAATCACGCGCTGTCAGATTTCACAGACCCGAAAAATTCCCATTTAATTAAAAAAAAAATTATATGGAAATTCCAGGTCTTTACAAAAATAAAATTTGGGTTTGGTTCTATAAATGATACCATAATATTTAACTCAATAATTAAGAAAACACCATTCACTGGTTAAGAATCACCAAAATAAGCTTATTATCGATTTCATCTTCTAGGACAAAGAATGAAACGCTCATGAAAGTAAATTGAAACTTAAAGGATAAGAATAAATCATATATTATAGTAACTTAAATGATTTGTTCAAGATGAACTTTGCAATAATAATTAATACCAACAGTGCTCATACAAAAATAGAACAATCCATTAAAGTTATAAAACACCCAATGTGGGAAAATAGGTAAAAAATTACTAATACATATATGTGTATGGAATAATTAAAAATGAGGAGTATAAATGTTTATAGTTAGGAATAAGGTTATTGGGTATTAAATTAACAAAATTAATTTTATTATTTAGGATTTTTGCTGCTAGTGCATAATGAAACTGGACAAGGTAAGGGGTTTCCTCACAAAATTCCTCACACTACTGGAAAATGGGTCTATACCCACGGTTTTGTGTATAACCGTGGGTATAGGCCCCCCCTATACCCACGGTTTGGGAAACCATGGGTATAGGTATAGTATCGAGACCTATACCCACGGTTTTGGAGAACCGTGGGTATAGGTCCCCTATACCCACGGTTCTTGGAAAAACCGTGGGTATAGGTTTTTTTTGAAGACCTATACCCACGGTTTTGCCAAAACCGTGGGTATAGGTGTTGTTTGGCAGACCTATACCCACGGTTTTTGAAAACCGTGGGTATAGGTGGTATATTTTTCAAAGACCTATACCCACGGTTTTTCAAAACCGTGGGTATAGAGTTCCCACATTATAGCGGGAAACTAAACATAGGCGGGATACGGAAAATTTTGCGGATAGACATTTTTTCATATATTAAGATATATATGACGATATATTAACATATAATAAAATATAGCTGTAGGTTGGTTGGTCTGTGGGCGCGTGCTGGGCCGCGAGTCTCTACACAAGTCGCGGGATCGAAACATCGTGAGAGTTTTTTTTGAATTGAAATACACAATATTAATATATATAGACAGATAGATGAACATATAAAAGATTTAAAATCCAGCTCGGTTGGTCCACTGCTGTGTGCGGCGCTGAGACCTTACGTGTGGCGCTGGTTCGAAACCCACCGTTTACGGCTTTTTATATAACAGCTTTGTTATTAATATATTATAATGAAATTATATTTATATAAATGAATGTAAGTTAGCTTGGTTGGTCTACCGAGTTGCATGGCGGAGCCTTCCTGCGGGAGGCGCAGGTTCGAAACCCGCTGTTTACGGTTTTTAACAGCTTTGTTATTAATATATTATAATGAAATTATATTTATGCAAATGAAAATAAGTTAGCTCGGTTGGTCTACCGAGTTGCATGGCGGAGCCTCCCTGCGGGAGGCGCAGGTTCAAAACCTGTTGCTCGCAATTTTTAAAAATTTTAAATTTCCCACGGTTTTTAAACCGTGGGGTATGATCCCTGCCACGTTGTACAGCAACCTGTTGCTGTGTGAAACACATATACCCACGGTTCTACAGAACCGTGGGTATAGGTCAAGACCTCTATCCCGACGCCGTTCCAGCCCACGGTTCCCAAAACCGTGGGTATAGCCTATACCCACGGTTTTGGGGGCTATACCCACGGTTTTGAACCGTGGGTATAGGTCGTTTTTCCAGTAGTGTCACTTTGAGGCATATTTTTGTATTATGAACATAATTTCATTTATGTGGTATATATACTAACTATTTTAGATATTATATCATGTAATATATTTTATTAATTTTAATTTAATACCAATTTAAATATCTCTCTTTCAATAATTTTTTTATTTAAATGCTTCTCAATTTATAAGGGGTTCTTTTGACTCCAATCTTTTCCTTGGGTCATAATCACCCTTATTTGAATATTAAATTTAACTTTTGATCTTATATAACCTATGATGATGTTATATTTCATTTAAACCTTATTTTATATCAAAATAATGTTTCACACCAAATTATTATTCCTTGATGAATCTACTGTTTTGTGAAAATGAAATTTTGTCAAGAATAAATCTAATTTATTTTAATAGATTTTCCCTCCATATCCATGTTTTTACTTGATAAGTTGAATATATATATACATATTAGATGCATTTATTTAAATTTTTTTCATTTTTTATTTGATAGTTTACTAGGTTCTTGTTTATTTTCATAAGAATTGGGAAATTCATATTTAGAGAAAGAAATGATAAAAATTAGTAAAAATAGATTTTACACAATGTGTATCACACACATGATGTGTAGAAATCATTCACATCATGCCTACAAGGCCAAATATCATCATATAAAATACTTACATGATATGAATCTCATACATATTGAGTAACATGATTACACAACATGTAGATTTCAAAGGTCAGAATCCCACAAAAAGTGAATCATATACATGATGTGAAGAGATTTCACAACATGAAATGTTCAAAGGATCACCCAGTCAAAGATATGAACCAATTATTAAACATGAAATACAGATCTCAAATACACAATGTGTAGCTAAATTACAAGATATGTAGATGTTGGGATAGAAGTTACTTAATCCATTACATGATGTGAATGATTTACATGTCATGCACTTCTTAGGACTATTAATATTTTGAGTTATCTCCACATATAGAAGTTTGGAATAGTTTTTTATCTCATTTTTTCCAAACATTTTCTTCTATTTTTTAGTTTTTTTAGTTCCAAACATATTTAAATTAATTCCTTTAACTGTTTTTGAAAATAATTTTGAGTTATTATTGAATATGAATCTGTTCCACATCTATTATATTTTCATAGAAATTATGCTTTTGTTTTTGACATATGTTTTATAAATACTCACTTTTCTTCACCAAATCATGTAATTTTCTTATTAGTTTATTCATGTTCAATGAGTTTTTTAGGTGAACAGTTTTGATATCAAACCTATAATCATCCATATGATCCATAACATGGAAAAATTCAGTGGAATTCAAAGTGAATACCCCTATGAACATATTTCCCATTTCTCATTGGTTTGATATACCTTTCGCAACCAAGATGTATAATTAGATTCCATTTGATTGAGTTTTTTTCCATTATCCTTACACGATAGAAAAAATGATTTGATAAATATTTAATCTCCCAAGTCAATCATGATTTGGGATGAATTAGAAAATAAATTTATAGATAAATATTTTCCACCCATATGGACTTGGATTCTCTAAAATAACACCTAGGTGGACAAAGAATCTGCCTGGGAGATATGAGATAGATTTAAGGAGATAACCAGAAAGTTTCTATATCACAAAATATATGTGTGGACACAACTTCAAATGTTTTACCAAGGAATCCAACCTATTATGCAAACTATGGTAGATGCTACTACTGATGGAAGACTCATGCTTAAGCTTCTGGATGTCATCCAAGTAATTCTAAATAAAGTTTACCACAATTATTATATGTGTAAAAGTGATAGAGGAGCTCCTCGGTGTGAGATCCACTAAGTGGAATAAAGTCCCCACATCATAACCGAAGTGGGGGATCCAAAAAAGAATCTAGAGTCATTTCAATTAAATTATGTTCCATTTCCCCTCCTTCTCTTATAATAGAGATTTAGTCCTCTGAAATGTGCATAGGTTCACACCATTACCAATACTTCATGGTATCCATAGAGGAAACCCAATTTCAACATTTTAATTACATAAATTAAAATAAAAAAGTAAAAATTCTAGAATCCTCAATAATTTCCAAACTACCAACAATGATCAGATAAACAACTGAAAAATCAAAATGAATCTTATTTTTAGTATAGTAGTGGACGTTTACCTCAAAGGAATCATGGATCACCTATTTACCCACCACAAGGTCTATCTCCTCGACCACAGAAAATATTATAACAACTTTTTCCTAAAACTTAGTAGCTTTCACCAGCTCAGCAACATCAATTCCAATATTCTCTATAAAGAACACCACAAAAAGCCTAATATATTCAGAACAACCATGAAAATCTTCTCACTTCTTTCATTTAGAAAGAAGACTAAAGGTTAAAAAATCAAGATATGGAAATGAAAGACCTAAAGTCTTCACTACAAAAACTTTATCATCAAATGGGGAAGATATTTAAGAAATTATCTGATTTACTACTAGGTACTTTTCCTAGTAATACCGAAGATCATCCGAGGGATGTGGCTAAAACTATATTTGTTAAAAGTGGATAGATGATAGACTATCAGTAGTTTGAAGAATCTAAAAAAGATGGTAATGAAAAAATTAAAGAATAGAGGACCACCAACATTGAATAACTAACTAAGAAAGCTTTAATAAAATAACATCCTAATAAAGAAAAAGTTTATTTAGGACCACCATCATATAATCCATCTCTCCCTTTTCCTGAATGGGTTAAATAAATAAAAATGGAGGGGAAATGTAAACAATATTTAGAGATGTTTAAACAATTCAATATCAACATTCACTTTTCAGAGGAAATTACTCAAGTGCCAACTTATAAACTAATATTTAAGGACTTTATGTTCAGAAAAAAGAAAATGGAGGACTCATGAGTCATCTCCCTAAATGAAGAATGATCTGTAGTTTCCTAACAGAAGATGACTCCAAAAATTTGAGACCCTAGAATTTTCACAATTTTATTCACTATAGAGGAATGAAACTTTGGAAGAGAATTATGTGATCTAGGAAGAAGTATCAATCTCATTCCAATGTTTTTACAAGAATTTGCGGGAATGATGAACTGAAACCAACAAGGGTGGCACTCTAACTCACCAATCGTTTAATCAAGCATCCTTAATGATTAATTTAGAATGTATTAGTAAATGTCAAAAAATTATTTTTCCTTGTTGATTTCTACATTCTAGATATGTAAGATGAAGGTGATATTCCCCTTATTTTAGGAAGACCATTTCTCTCCACTGGGAATATGCTAATTTGATGTTAACATGAGGAGATTGTTTTTTAGAGTTAGTGAAGAATATTTTGTGTTTGATTTATATAAGGATACTAATAAAATAAAAGAGTCATTGAATTGTCAAACCATACCTATTTATAATAATAAATATGATCATGTGACATTTGAAGATGAAAATAAGAGAAAACCTCTTATTAACAATGGATAATATTCTCATAAGAATACAAATTGCACTACACCTATGATAAGGTAAGTCATCCCACCTTTCATTCCCTTTGTCTTCAAAAATAATTTAATAAGGGGTATCAACTCAAAGTTAAAATATTATACTTTGAAAAATATATAACTATAGATAATAAACAAATTTATGACTTGAGGGTATCGTAAGACAGGTTTAATTGGGTAGGATAAGTTAGCTTAGCATTTAAGAAGAATAAGGGTTGCTAAGAAGTTTGTTGAGAGGACCTAGACCAAAAGGCGTACAAATTGATAAATATACACCATGTATAGTATAAACAAAATGTAAAAATAAAGTGACTAAAAACTTAGAAAATTCATGATATCCAGGCCATGTATTTAATACATGGAATGTAAATTTTGGGGGCAATTTTAAATCCTGGGAACCTAGGGTTCAATCCTATCACCCCACCTCCCATTTCTCATCCTCTCCCGCACACCCTCTCATGAAACTCCTCCCCTTTCATGAGACCCCACACCCAAAGATGAACCTCATTCTCTCCCTTTCCCACACTACACCTTCTTCTATCCTCCTATGAACCTTATCCACCCCAAACCTTCCTCCATACACAAAGTATAGAACCAAGACCTTCCACACCCCACCTACTGACCGTATGACTGAGCTTGAGGAAATACCTCCACCACACAAGTGGTGGAATTCCACACCTCATTTACCACCTGAAGACCCATACTAATCAGTCTCCACTTCTGCATCTACATTCAATTTCACTTCTAGGGACTCACAATCATCTTCTGGAAAATCTTTAGGGCCCTGTCTGTACCTACCTTCATCCCTACCTCCAATTTTCATACCATCATTATTAATTAATATGGTCTATTTATTGGGAAATTTGACGTGAACCAATAAGACATTGAACCTTGAAGTATAGGAGTGCATCCATATTCACCATGAGGTCCTTCATCTCATAGGCCGACTACACCTGACCTTGATCACCTAGGCATTATGGGATACTTTTTGGGAACTCTTCCTTGATTTATTGTCCACCTTTGAGTTGGTAATAAAATTTTTCTATAATATACTTGGATGTAGGCCTTGAGACCTCATCCTGGGAGAATTTTCAATCAACCTCAACATCTACTCCATAGATTTTGTCACCTCCCCCATCTTCCCAACTTTGTTTCTTTCACCTAACAAGGCATACTATGTATGAATTTGGGATAGGATTTCTAGTGATCATCATATAATATATGATCCTTTCACCATGAAGAAAACTACAATCTAAGGTATTGATATTCAGATCCTGCACAGGGTCTTAGCTCATGCCTAGCTGGCCCGTGGTGATGGCCACAGGGGGGGGAATTGAGGTAATCATTTTCGCATAAGCCATGGGTGGAACAACAATCAACATGAATAATAATTTAAATGAGTTCTACAAGACTCTAGAAAATAGGACTCACAATATGTTTATGGGTGTCTCTTTTATCACCAATTCTACCTAGCATCTTGGAACCTTTGAGGTCGTCCTACCCCATACCTCCCTCATCTGTATGGAGGGCATAACCATACAATTAATCTATAATATGTAGATACTCAAAAAAGACAGAATCATATACTAGTGGGAACCAATGTATATGGAGGATGTTTAAAAGGCCCCTACTCAGAATATAGCTGACTTGGCTACACCAACCTCCCATGATCATTCTCTTACTACCAACACTGCCAACACATCCACCACTGATACCCCTACCACCACCTCTATCACTTCCCCTATACCTACTTCTAACATCCCACCACCACAACTTCTCCCACCCATTTTCATACCACCAACTCCACTACATTTTATACAGTATCACCCACCCCACCATACCCTATAGATCTCTAGACCTAGCACCAGTATATTTTAGAGAACCTGCATTAGATCTGCCACCACCTATATATCCCCTTTATTGAACCACCATTATTTTCCATACCTACACCACCAACATCCACAAAAAAATCCCACCAAATCCCACTAGAGGTCCCATCATCATCATTTATACCATCACCTTCTCCCACCCAGACCACTCTGCCCTCTGATTTGATAGACCCTGCGACCCAGCAGAAGTATCTTATAGAGCAGGCCCACCAGGGTAAGGTCCCAACCATCCCACCACTACTTCCAGACACATGGACACTATCAAGATAAAAACCTCATCTATACCATCCACTTAGACCACTTCCATCACCATGAAACCCACCACAATAGTTGATCTCCCAACCCCTTTAGCTATAGATGACATCGATAGGGTGGGTGAGCTGCAGACACCCACTGTTCAAAAGGAGAATCTTGATGCAGACCTTTCCGATTTTTCTTTTACTCCTCAATTATATCTTGATCTCCTCCCTTATTTTAGTATTATGTTTGGATGAAATTTTTTTACTTCTTATTCTCAATTTCTTATAGATGTATCATTGCTTCTATATATATATGGGGCACAAATTTTTGATTAACTGCTAGTTATCTTATTTTATATTCATTACTGCATTAATTTAGACATGTATAGCTATTACACATCATATATGGTCATTGATACACTTGTCCCACCATCATATTCCCTTATACTTCAGATTAATTAGCATCTGGTTATTTTCAAGTTCCATATTGAGGTGCTCTCACTGAATATTAGTGCTCAGTAGGGATCCCCACCAAAATGAGTACATATGCTATTCAGGACTCATGATATTCATCCATGGTACACTCATAAGGTGGTCTATCCCACCAAGCATCCCCACAATATTGATGTCATTGCCACTAGTTCTTGTCGAAGGTAGTGAACTTCTGAGTAGATGGAAAACACTACATGATCCTTTGTCCATATATCTGGATGATGAAGTCTTTGTTATTTCTTTATGGTATAAAATCCATATTTATTTATTTTTTATTATTTTCATTCATGTTATTAAGATCTGTTTTTTCTTTTTAGTAGCATTCTTGTTTTTAGGTTTCACTGAACTTCACTGTACTCACCTATATGAATTTATATGAGTTTTGTTTTTATTTACTCTTCACTGTGTGCACCTAGCCATTTCACTACTTTTTTAGCATCTTTACCTGAACCACCGGGTCTAAGATGGATGATAAATGACCTCATACACATCTCCTAGTATGCAAGAGGATTCAGACTATCATAGAGGGTCTGAATACATTAGTGAAGAGACTATACCATCTATATCATGTCATGATACTGATAAATTATAACATCAACATATAAATTAAAATTAGAGCATATATTGTAGAAATTGAAATATGGAATACATGATATAATAAATAAACAAAAAATGGATCCATGGTATGGGGTAATCTAGTAAAATAAAAACAGCAGCTAACGTCTCACATGAACTCTATCCAGCATCATCATCATCCTCATGTTCCACATGTTCAACTATCCATCACAAGTCGCTTGACCTTCATTGTGTCCCTATGCATGCTATCTACAAGCATACTGAAATTTCTGAGTAGGGTGTGAGTACTAGACTTAGTTGGACACCATAAATAGACCTTAATAATAGTGCATAAAATACACAAGTGTATGACATGAATATAAAGAAGTTAAAATGATAAAAGAAATATATCACACCATTAACAACCACATGTTGGGTCCTATGGGACTAGATCTTCCTACTTCAGCACCATAACAAGAGAAACATACCTATTTTGGGAAAATTATAGTATGAACGTCACTATCTATGTCTGACACCCCCCCTCATTAATGGGATAGTTCACAAAACATGTTTGACATATCCCTTAGAAGGGATAACCCATATACGTGCTAATCAATATCTCACACATCCCTCTCATAAGGGGATAGTTTATAAGGAACCACCTTCATCAACTATAGAGACAAATAGTACATGAAAACATGTATATAATATGGTAAATCAATATCACACCAAACAAGCTGTATAATTATCTAAACAATACATGTGAAAGTAACACAATCACAAGTCAAGTTTTCACACACACACACCTCATGTTATTAAACATCAAACATTTGTCTCATGGGTCATGTAAACACAACAAAAATCATGACAATAGCTTATATAAATCATGTTATAATGTCAAGGAATTATTATGGCTACACATGCACAAAAGAAATCATGTTAATATCCTAAATAAAACATGTGCAAAATTTAAGGACTTCCTACCTTATGTTCAATGATTAGTGATGAAAATTTTTGACATCTGAGTTTAACCACACCACCAAAACATCATTTATTTCATAAAAAAATATTTTAAAATTTTTTTTATTGAGAAAAACCCAATGAAATTGATAACAAATCAATACAATCAATATTGTAGTAGATATTGATGATTGAAGTTTGAGAAAATAATAAGAATAAAACAAAAAGAAATAGATGAGAGAGGGAGTGATAAGAGAGAGTTGGGTGGGGGGGGGGGTGAGAAGTGGGGTTCCATGCACCAAACCCCCTTTCAGTGCCTTATTTTTTTTTATTAAAATACATTTATTATTATTATTATTAATTCATTATTTATTTGAATACTCCTTTTATTTATCTTTCCACCTTAAAACATGGGTTGTGACCATTATCCCACCATATAAACATTTTTTTTTCAATCGTTCTAATTTGATCACATTTAGTCATCCATTAAATAAAATCCATCATTAAAATATATATATTGAAAAATAATCCACATATATACACATGAATATACACCCATATATATATATCACCAAATATATTTACACATTATATATATATGTAATACTTATATATTTTCTATATATTTATACACCTTCACAAGTACATACATACATATATATATTTAACACATATATTATCTTTCCAAATTAATAACAACAACAAAAACATATTATTATTATTATTATAATTATTATTATTATAATTATTAATTATCTCACATTAATTTCACCATTAAATTTTAAAAACAACACCCATTAAATATTGATAATGGTTAATAAATAAATAATAACCATACATTTTTAATTTAATTGAAACAATTAATAATATCATATTAATTACTTTGGACACTAATTATTTTCACCATAACACCATTATTAACCCTAGAATTATATTTTTATTTTTATACTTAACACAAAAACTTATTTCTGCATGTGATTTAACGGAATTTCTAATGATCAAAAATTTTATACCCCACCTAGGGTAAACCTTATGTTCCAAACCTAACAGTGGTCTCAGATTTATCATAAAATGAACCATTCAAGGGATATTAATTATTTATTATTTTAAAAATAATTGATAATTTAATTAAATAAGAAAATAATATTATCAGGGGTTATGTTTCCAAAACACCCGACACACATAAAATTTATACCTTTCCTAGAGTAAACCATGTGTTCTGGACCTAACAATGGCCTCTGATTTATTATACGATGCAATGTTTGAGATTTATTTTATTTTTTTTGAAAAATCACTCATGATTATGAATAAAATATATTTATTATTTTTATTCTATCAATATAGAGGGTCTATAAGCCTTATAATCCCACACTGAATGAATGCCTAGCTTTGAAAATATTCCATATAATATTTCAAAGTGTTAAATAGGGATTTTATCCTTTCGTAAAGGCATAAAAACTTAAGTATTAAATAATTAATTTTCACACCAAAATAATTATAAAATATACAATAGTGAGTTTTTAATATCATTTAAAATTAAGTATGTTGCAAATTTCATCCTATTTAAACCATATAGACTAATGTTTTAACTAGTGTAGGTTTTTTCATTATAAAAAATTATATAGGTAACCCAATTTGAAATCACCATCCAACAAGTTTCCCCATGGAATGACACTCATCACTAGGAGATCTTGATACACTAATTTCAATTAAAATTTCCATTTCATTTTTGACTATGCTATATATTTGATATTTATCCCATGATGCTTTCTAAGACAGTGTGGACACTATCTTATTTTAAGTGTGGGGGAGTATTTCTTGAGATTTATTGTCAATGAAAATGGATTATTGTATGTCTTTATTTATCTAGGTAAAATTTTTCATTATAATCATGCTTTAAACCTGAAAAATTATTACACTCATTTAAATAAAATCAAAATTTAATTTTTCAATTATTGAAATCGACGTTTTAATCCTGTTTATATTATTAGCATAATTGATGAGTTTTTTTAATTTAATTCAAACTCAAAATTTTTAAAATTCATTTTCATTGACTTATTACTTGATTTTATACCATGAGTGATTGTCAGTTATTTTTTTATACTCCCATTCTTGAGATTATTTTAGACCCATGATTTCATATTCATTTTTGAGAAAATTTCTTGAGAGACACCTGTGGCATGAAAACCCATCATATATTCCATTTAGATCTTATTGAGGCTATTAATTAACAAATAAATTTTTTATATTGTTGAGGTAATATTTTTTAGACAACTTTTCTTGAGTCCCACATTAAATTTTTACTTCTCTATCCCATAGTATCCGTGAATGACCTTTTTAGTTTGAATTCGTTTTGAGTTGATTATCCCTTTCTACCCAACTCTTGGTACGATTCATGATTATAATTTGAACAAGTGTGGGGGAATTTTAACTACTAATGTAAACAAGATTTTGTTATTGAGGATATGAATAATGAAACTTTCACCAAACTGGTATGACGTGGTCCATGATTGCTTTTGGAATTGTATATGCCTACCTTGTTCTTTTAAAAAATATAGAAATAAAAAGAAAAGGATATTTTATTTAGTATTAGGAAGGTCAAAAATCACCATTAACAGAATGATGAATCCCATTATGGATCATATGTTTCCAGGGGATGGATTTTAGATCCATCATGAACATGAATTTTGAAAAATAAATAAAAATAAAAATAAAAAAACATGATACATTTTTGACACTTAATCGATATATTTATGGATCCACTTTGATTTTTTAGAGCATGGACACCATTTTATCGAGAAGGAGTCACTTAACTGCACTGTTTGTGTTTTCATGCATTATAATTTAGATCTTACACTCTTTTTGGGCTTGATTTTTTACTTTCCACCCACCTACCCTCAACCTTAGTGTCATTTGAGCCCTTTTTTCTGAATCCCTCATGATTGATTTTGTATTTGTCTTTATGATGTGGAGATAATAAAAAAAATGAAATCCTATTGTTAAGAAATTGTATTTAGGGTATGAAAATAAATTTAGCTACATTTTACCTCAAGTAATGAGAGAAAATTCATTGTGATATAAATTGAAAAATGGGAATATAATTTAAGGAACAATTATGAAATTATAATTAAATGAATATAGAATTTGGATAAGGAACTAAACTATGAGGCATAAATGATTTTATCTACATGATTGATTTTAGAGGACTAACTTTTTATGCTTATAATTAGTTTTATTTTCCTAGTCATGATGCACGTTTCTTTGTTTAAAAATTGTTTCTTTTGGAATCCCTATTGATATTATTTTTACATGAGGTAAGAAAATTTCTTAAGTGTAGGGGAATTTGAAAATTTGAATTTATATATACATATTAGATACATTTAATTATGTTTTATCCATATTTTATTTGATAATTCATTGGTTTATGGTTTTTTTCATAGGAATTAGGAAATTTGGATTCAAAGGAAGAAATTATAAAAATTGGAAAAAATAGATCGTACATGTTGTGTATCATATACGTGATGTGTAGATCTCAATCACAACATGACTATAAGGCCATAGATCAACCCTTGAAACAATTACATTATGTGAATCTAGTACACTTTTTTTTAACATTAATACATTATGTGGAGATTTCAACGGTCATAATCTCATACAAAGTGAATCACATACACGATGTGAAGATATTGCCCACCATGAAAAGTTCAAAGTCTCACCCGATCAAAGATATGAACTGATTCTTCAATGGTAAATGTGGATCTAAAATAAATGACATACAGATGTTAGTAAAGAATCCACTTAAGCTAGTAAATTATGTTTATGACTTAAAAATCATTTACTTCTTGGTATTATTAATATTTTGAGCACCCTCCATGTAGAGAAGTTCAACACATTTTCTTTTTCTCTAGTTTTCTCCCAACATTTTCTTTTGTTTTCAGATGTTTTTATTATAAACCTATTTCAATTCATTACTTCAATTATTTTAGAAAAACCTTTGAGTTATTATTGTATCTACATCTATTCTACACCCATTATACACCTTTAACAATTACTATTTAGTTTTTGACATCTATTTCATCACTGCTTGATGTTATTTATCATTTCCTATAATTTTATTCATTGTTTCTTCATGTATAGTATGTTTTTGATTTGATTTACATTGATTTTAATTGTTTAATCTTGATTTTTAGTTGTCTAATCATGGATTTCTTCTTTATCGACTATTTCATGATTATGCATAGCGTGTTTAATATTTCCTTGCTTTAGATCACTACTATCATGTACAGATAATTCACATAGGGTTAGGGGATAAGAGTAGGGTTATTTCTTATCCTAATGAATATATAGGTTGAACCTTGGAAGACTTATATCTTGTAATTAGGTTAATAATAAATTTTTATCACATTCTTTTGTGAAACCTTGAACATGGGAAGTGAAATTAAAGGAACCTAACCTAATTGGAGTTGATCATGACTATGACCATTAGCCTATAGTGATTTCTGAATAGTAGCTAAGCATAATGTAACTATATTTTCGGATATACCCTGACCATGGTATATTTGTAGTATTGGTAGATCCAATTGAATTGACCAAAACCAATTATTGATTCTAGCACTACTTCAAAACCTAATATGCATGACTATCCCAAGATAAATCTCAGATTATCTTCGGTCAAGAACCCTAAAATTGACCATTATCCCTTCCTTTATTATCAAAATTAAATCAATACTACATAGATTTAGTAAAAACCAATCATTAAGGGTGAAAGTCATGAATCCTTCAAAAGGGGTTTGTTCGACTGGATACTGACCTACCAGTAGTCCTCGTGGGTTCGACCCCACACCGCCACTTTACTATGTCCTTGTAGTAAGTGTAGTTTGGAACTATAAATTTTTAATCCGATCACCACCTATGAAAATTAAGTGATGCGTGCGGGTGCATCATTAATTTCCACTAATTTTTTCTCTCATATAATGTAAAATAAATTTTTTTTACCTTTAATTATCCTTATATTCCCCTTTATTAATTTATTAATTTTTTTTATCTTTTTAACTATGTGGTTTTAATAAAAACATTTTAAAATATTTAAAATGATTTTCCTTACCATGATTTTATATTCCTCTCTTACACTTCACAATTTGACATACGTTTTACTTATTATCAAGCTCATGTTTTAGAATTTTTTTGAATTAATGTTTTAATAAATTTTCTCTTCATCTTCAAAACATGGTTTTTAGAAAGTGACTTGAAAATGACATCTTTTTAAGATGATATTAGGTGATATTTTTTTAATAAAAATCCATTTTGAGATTTTTCTTCCATTTTCAAAGAATTATTATATGATGTAATAATGTTTAATAATTCAAACTATATACACTCTTATTAAATACTCCTTGGAAGATTATTATTTTTGTATTAAATGATCTTGTTTTTTTGAAACCATTTGGAAAAGTTGTGAAATCTATTTTCACCTAATGGTTTATTTATTATATGATGACTGATTTTATTTTAATTGGAACTCATATGTATATATAATGATGTTTGGGGTTATATATCTCAATAAAATGAATTGGTTAAGGATTTATATCTCATGATACAAGGATGTTAACATTGTAATTTTTTTTGTTCACAACATGAAGTGTAAACATTTTATTTTCTCACAAAATAAAGCGTAGTTATTTTCTTTTCTTACAAAATAAAGCATGAATATTTTGTTTGATCATAACATGAAGAATGGTAATTTTTTTATTCACAACATGAAGTGTGGAATTATTTTTCACAACATAAATTTTGTGATTTTTTTTCACAATGTTATAGTTTTTCCATGATTATGTTTATTCCCAATTTCTTTGTTATTCTAGGTTTCAAGGGTATGTGACATTTTCAGGCCATATACCTATGATTATGCTACATGGATTATGTTTATTATCTCATAATTTCACACACCTTTTCCATGTTATATAATGTTCATTTGAGATTACATGTCCTTCTATCATGACTTATGGAAAATTATTATTGTTTCATATTCTTTTTAATAAGACATTTGGACCTTTCTCATGTTTTCTCATACACTTATGATCTAACACTTGATGACATGTTGATAATATTTTACTTCTTGAGTATTTTAGATCACCCATTTCTTATGTTATATTACCTAGGTTATGAAGATGATTATATCATATGAGATGTCTAGAAGAGTGTCTTGAGGATCATGATTATGATAAAATGTTAAAAATTGTTGTAAAATAATATTTTTATATAGATAGTCTCCAATACAATAAATCATTAGGTCATTGGGTTTTGTGTCTTTTTGAGAGTTGTATTATCTAAAACATGGATTCAAAGAAATATTTATGAATGTTTAGGTGGGGTCACTATAGTGGTTCCTAGAGTATCCCAACCAAAAACCACCATAGGAAATTCTATGCCATGGTGATAGTGATGTTGTTCAAAAACATATATTAAACATGTTTAATACTTGCAGTTATATTCTCTAATACTAATAATGAGATTTGTTTTATCATCATATGATCATTAGAAATAAAAAAACTCAAAACACAGGAAAATCTATCTCTATGAATCAAACAAGTAAATTATCTGAAAAATAGAGCATATAAAAATGTACCTAAAATTCTTGAATATTAATAGCATATATCTTCTTCTTTGATGAAGTATTTTTTATAATGATTATGTGGAGAATGAGACATATAATTCCCACCACTGAGTTAAAGACACTGACCAGTGTATCTATGAATGTTTCATGATGATTCTCAAACAAATGAAGGGATACTAGTGACTTTGTAGAATGATGAATGAACTTTTTCAAGGAATATAGTTTTTAATAGATTACATACAATTCACCAATTATTTAATGAATGAATTTTCAAACCATAGGATAAAGATCACATCCTTATATAGGCTCCTTGACGCATCCTTATTAAATAAAAACACCATTTAATAAATCAAATTCATTACTATCAATTGGGAAATAAATATTAAACTCATTCAATGTGATCACAAGACTTAACAAAACATTCATAAATGAGTTATAACCAAAGAAATCTGAGTGGATAATGAAAATGGTGATTCCAATTGTAGACTGTGATATCAATTGTACCACTATAGTGTGGGGTGACCATTTTAGTGTACTTCAAACAATTGTTTCATCCCCAACATAAACATGATAAAAAATCCAAGGCATATCTTGGTAATATATTTACATATAAAATAATGAATTTATAAAAAATTATATTTTTCCATGATGAGTGATCCTATATAGTTTATGATACATACCAATTTTTTAAAAACACATAGAAAACCTTAGGTTATTAGGATCCATTTTATCTAGTCATTTCAAACAGAGGCCACCCTAAATTTTAAACCAAACTATGGTTATAGACTACTATGTCTATATAAAATTCCCTATTTTTATCTATCATACCCACAAATCTCTAAGAAAGATATACATTTTACCAAAACCATGGTGACTAGGGGTTTTAAAAAGTTTATAATTGAACCATAAACCATATTAAGACTCTTTTTTTCTCTTCATGTTTTTCCCAATACTTAAAAACAAAGCATGGAATAATTTAAAAATCTACATCAATGCGATTCTTCACAAACCATAACATGTTTAGTGTTAGTATAGAAATGTTATAAATGGTATATAAATGACCAATAATAAATTCCAAAAATCCTCCTCAAATATTTATATTTTATAAAGAAAAGAACCTAGCCGACCTTCATCAACAAATAAAATTATTCCCTTCCCATAAATTAACCAAAAAAATCTATTATATTACCTTTAAAACTATAATATTCCCAAAACCAAGAACATAACCCTTAACCATTTAAAAAGTCACTTTAAAGTTACTATATGCCTCTTATTTTTTATCATAAACAATCCGTCCCTGTACCCATTGAAAAATACAAGGATTATTTAATACATAGTAAGTCAAAAAGGATTTCAGAATATAAAAAATTCACACCTAAAACACCCTACAATAAAATAACGTGTTTCCAAACTACCTACTTCATCCCTGCTTACAGAATTATTATATACCTATATAGTAAATACCAAACCATACCCTCTTCTTCTAGACCTAAAACAAAAAAATATGCATGATCATGAAAATGAAAGAACTAAAAATAATATGAATTCAAGAAAGTAATTGTCATTAAATTGTACCTTTTATTGTCATTTTGAATATAGATTATGGTCAAAGGTCGATACAATTATTATTTATACCCTAACAATGTGATTAATTTGAGTTTAGGTTTGATATTTAATCTTTATACATTGATTCTGAGTTAATTTATTTTTTATGATAAAAATATGATCCAATTTATTTTTTGATCATAATATATAACCAAAAAAATATTTTAAAGGAAATAATTAATTAAAATAAATAAGTGATAGAGAATAAAATGAAACAATTATGAAACACCCATAATATAAATGATGGAAATGGAACCATGGGAATTATACTACATCAAATAATATTATCTTCCAAATGATAGAGAAAGGGATATTACTTGATTATATTCTTTTTTTCTTCACTCTGATCCATGAAATTCCTCTTTAATTGAGAAAATATAAATATATAGATTTTATATGGGGAAAGGGTTACCAATTTATTTAAGTATAAAAAGAATAATCATGAGGAATTATTTTACATCAATATTCATAGACTTTTTAACCTATTTATTACATGAATTTAGAAGATATCTAATAGGATTAAATGTGAAGAATTGTGTCTTATAATATGTTTAATTTTTTTTAGCCCAATGGGATCATATATGAATGATATATTAATAAAATAGAAAGATGGTTTCCATGAAAAGGTTTATATAACAACTTTGACTTAAATACTTGATTACCCTTCTAAAATGAGTGATCAAATAATGGGTATCCAAAAAACATTTATTTCTTTATTAGTGAATAATATCTACACAAAATTTCAATCAAAAATATTTTTTAGATAATGTTTTCTAATTTTTTAGTATTTTAAAGGGTTAAAACTAGAATTGTCTTGTGATTTTTAAAATATAATTTAAATTTTCAAATGTTAATTAAACACTATCATTTTAGTAAAAAATGGGGAAAATGATGTATTTAATTATTAATTAAATATTTTAAAAATTATATTTTTATCAATTCCCCTACACTTTCATTATTTTACACCTTGGAAAAACCAATATAAAATTGAGGTAGATGAATCAATTTGAGTGTTTTTATCATGAAGAAATAAAATTTACATATTTTAACTTTATTATAGTAATAAATTGGGTGATATGAAATTAAATCCAATAAAAAAAATTATTTACAAATCATATGTTTCATCCATGAAAATTCAATCAAATTTAAAACTAACAAACTAATTGAAGCACCATCCTTAATAAACATGAATTCTTGTGTGTATCCAATTTTTCATTTAAAAACTCATTTATTTCTTATAAATCAGTAATAATTTTTCTATTGAAAACCTATTCATTATTATTTACCAATAATCTTCGTATGCATTTTCTCCACCAAAATTTTCTCTATTAAAAGTGTGTGTGTGTCTCAAGTTATTTTTTAAATATTATCAAAATTTTGTGTAATGTATAATTAACTATAATTATCTTTTATAATAATATATTAGATCTCAATTAGAAAACTCTCAGAACACAAATGATCTTATGAAACTTTTCTTGTACTATACTCATTATGTAGGGGCCCATCTGGATTTGTTCATGAGTAATATAACATACTCCACAAGCTTTCCTATCCTAGTGTAATTAATCTATTTTTTATATAGAAAATTTTATATATAAATTATACATAATTTAGATAAATAAAAATAAATCATAAGATATAAAGGAATCTAAAAAATATAACTTATTTTTATATGGTACTAATAAATAATATTAAGTGATTTCATAGTATTGATCATGAGTGATTAGTATAAAAGAACTCATGCAGATGCAAAAATAAAATATTTACCCTAACCAAGTGAATTTTATAAACTAATAAATGAAATTTCAAGAATATGATAAGTTTTAATCATCATCTATATGGTCATCAAAACAAAAATAATTCTTTAAAATATAAATTATATATAGAAACCAAACTCTAATATACAAAATAAGGTTAGTTTCATGAAAATCACTTTAAAATGAAATCATTATCAAAATATATAATTATATTTATTAAACCACCAAAAAATTAACTTAAATTAAAGAAAAAATGTATTGGGACTAGTTTGACTTGGTAAACCATGAGGGGGGGGGGGGGGGTGAATCAATGTTCCAACAGATTAAAATAATTCCTTTCTTTTATCCTCTTAGTTATACAGATCTTACTACCACGTTAGCATAAACATGTTCAATATCAATTTATATATCATTCCATTCACACTAAATAATAATGATGGATTCAAAAAGTAAACCACATAGTACACAAATGGATCTTACTTGGTTCATCATAAATGAACAATCCAAGGAGCATATGCCGACGACGTGTCAATGTACCAAAAGATAACACTATGCACTATATATGTCACAAATATATTTATAAAGGAACAATACCAAAACAAGAGTAATACCTCTTATTTTTCTTTAAAATTTTATAAAGACAAGGTTTTTTTGTTTATAAAATTTCAGTAATACCTAATACCCAACTATAGCTGGTAAACACTACATCCCAAAAACTATTGCACAATGCACACACTAATGATCCTTTGTCAAAAAATTTATTTAAAAGTATAATTTTAGGATTTTTATTTGAATAAATTAACTTCATTTTTGAATTACACATACCAAAATTATCATAAGATTTTTTTTATGAATTTTATGAATCTATTTATTTTTAGGTGGATAGTTATAAAAAAATGATTTTACTAAAACAATCACTTTTATGAAATTATCATAATAAAAGAACAACTTTAATGTTTTTGAAAAATTTATTATATTAAATATTTATATATTTATAAATTAAAATAAATCATTTAAAATTACTATGTTGTATTTATAAAACCCATTTTTATCATTTTAGAAACATAAGTAACATTTAACGCTTAAAAAACTATTTTTATATGCTTATATTAAAACTTATTTTTTGTTACTTCTAGGAATATAATTTAATAGAATAGATTTTATATTTAATATCAAAATGTAAATATTAGGTAATATGGTAAATTCTATTTTAAGAAATAAAAATAATATTACTAGTATTAAATTTAATTACCACGATTATGATAAAACTGTTTTTATCAAATAATTATTTTATTAATATCCTGTAATTCTTATTTAATAAAATAAATTAATCACTTATAAATAATGATTATAATATATAATTTAATACTATATTTAAATATACTAACAATAATTCATTTTTTATTAAATAATAAATATTATTAGGAACATTATATTTTGAAAATATCATTTTTCTAAAAAAACTATTTTTCTATATTAATTTTGAAAACCTTTTTTTTCTACAAAAAACTATTTATATATATATTATTTCTTAAACATCAAAAGTTAAAATTTTCTTATTTAAAAATTAAATTAGATTAGATATATACTAAATTTAGGTTAAATACACCCAAATTTGGTGAGATGAGTTACCTTATATTTATAAAAAAAATATAAATCACTTTGTTAAAAACTTGTTACCAAGGTCAAAACTAAAAATAGGAAATGAAAAAAATATAATGGTAAATAAGTTTTTTTAAAACATGTTTGTAAGTACTAGGTTATGTATTTATTGACCCAAGTATACCCCATAATCCATTATTTGTAACTTTTTTAGTAATTAACCTTTGAATAGTGTATTGATATCCTTGAAAAGTGAAGAGTATTCCAAAAGTTCAATTTTGTTCACTTATAAAAGGGACTCGCTTACTCCACTTCACACCGTACATATACCTTCTAATTTATTCTTTAAATTATTCCATTTTCCCTCTTATAACACTATACCACATACTTATTTCTTTAGTCACCATTAGTTATCTTGAGGCCTCTATTTCCAAGGAGATTTCTAAGAGAAAACTCAAGCTCACGACGTAAGTATTACCTTCCTATTAGTATTTTATTCTTAATATAACTCTTCCTAAACACTTTATATCCATAAAAATATAATTATATGAATATAATTACTATAATTATATGTTATTATATGAATTTAAAACCCATTATTTATTCCTATCCATCAATTAAGAAAAAAACAAAAGCATCATTAGTATGTGTGGACAGACTACTGCCTCCATAAATTGACATTTTATATTTTATCATACTACCTACCATGGTTAGTTTTAATGATGGTATTTATGGATAAATATGATATATATAATAAAAATTTGATTCTAAAATTTCAAATAATCAAATTCCTTAATTCCCTCTCATTCTTCGAGTAATAAAAACGTTAACCATGCGTTTTAAGGACTGCTACCTTCATAAAGTAACATATCAAATTTTTCATCTAGTTTATTTATTATTTATTTAAAAATATTTAAATCTGGATAAAAAACATAAAACTATATAAATAAAATAACTATTTTCCTATAATAATGATATTATTTCCAAAATGAACCACTTTTATAATCATAATCATCTCTAAATTATAGTATGTTTTGTTTGGGTTGGTTTAACCAACTACTTGAACAATGATATAAAACAATATAATGGATGAATTTGTGAACTTAAATAATAATTTAAATATATTTTTTTTAATTTGGTTTTAATTATTATATTACGTATTTATCTTATTATTAATATACCATATTCAATCGCTAAAATTATCGAAATAAGCTGGAACTAATTACACTTTTATATAACACAACTAAAACAATAATGAAATGAGAAAATATAATTATAAAGAAATATAAGTTATATATTACAGTAAATTATTTTATTCAGGAATTATAATCTTTTGGAGAAGTATAAATAATAACACCTCTATTATAAAACTAGTACAAACAATCAAACTATAAACACCTATTGTTAGAAAATAAGTAAACTAAATAAAATTCATGTAGAGAATGAATCTATATGAAGAGTATAATTGAAAATTAATGTGATAAAGGTTCATAATTAAGTTATTAATAAATCTATTTTTGTGATATAGTAGGTTAAGATATGTTTTCAGAATTTAGGAAAGAAGGTAAGTGTTTTCCGTTTTAAATTCCTCTATTTGAGACATGTTTTGTATTATGCACCTAGATTCCTTTATTAATTATATATAATAACTATTTGGAATTTTAAATAATAAAATTATATTTATTTATGATATTTTAAAATCAATTTTAATCCCTCTATTTCAATAGGTCTTTATTAAATTTCTACCCAAGCCATAAGTGGGTTTTTTTCCGTCTCAATTTTCATTCTTTGGGACTCATGCTATAATTGCCACTAATTTTTTTTGTGGTGGATAAATTTCATTGGAAGTATTTTTACATATTACTAATGAATTTAAAGGTATTAAAAATTATATATATTTTATCCCTATTTCATATTCTGTTTGTTCTAGAGTTTCCAAAACAGTTGTAAAACTCAATCTTTTCTACGGTGAAAAAACCATCTTAAGTTTTGGTAAAGTAAATGTGTGTATAGTTTACTAATAAATATATACCTATATATATTAGAAGTTAAATTAAAATGTGACACAAATGTAGCTATGGATAATCCCCCTAGAAAGTTTTGGTTGAGCATTGACTCAATCGTCACTCTAATGCATGATGTGCGGGTCAAAGATTATTGATGAGAGGGATTTACCATGAATCAAAATTCAATATATTTTTATTACATAATAAGGTATAATAATGAAATACCATGGTTTATCTTTATAATACCACTTACACAAAATTATTTTTTGTTGTTACAATTTACAAACTAACTAATATAATACTAAAGATAAATAATAATATAGTGAAGGGGGTTTCGAAATATATATGATATATATATATATATATATAAATGAAAAAAAGAATGAAAAGAAGATATAAACAAATTATTAAAGAATAAAATATTGTTATTAGGATGCTATTATGAAGCAATCATTTTTCCTTTAAATGTTTCATCATCTTATTTAATGTAGTGATCAAAATCTATCACACTTCACCCCCATTCACAATTTTACTACCTCACACCGAGATATATTTATGTAGGGTAATACTCAATCAAACTATAGTTAAGATATATCTTCACGACAAATCACCATCACAATGACACTACATCATATACAAAATTGTAATGATAAATGATATGAATATAGATGAATATGAAAAGGAAGTAAGTGGGTGAAAAATAGGGAAATCACACACCATAATTAGTTTAAAAACCACTAAAATCCTAGAATAAAATTATGAGAACATATTGAAGAATAAAAAAATAAAACATCACTAATTTCACCCTTGAATAAAAATGAGTTTTAGGTCTCCATTTTCATTGAGTTGAGAAGAATAATGATGGAATAAGAAAAAAAATAGAAACAAAATAAAGAGATAATGGTGAAGAAGAAAACAATATATATTACAAATATAAGAGATAATTACAACAAAATATAAAACCCTACTAAGCTATTGAAAATTTCAAACTAAAAAGGATAAATCCATGAGAGGAGGTTGGGTTGACATTTATAGGGATAGGTGTACCCATTTATTTAAAAATCATTACTTTGAAAGATCACATGTTTTTTGGGGAAGTAAATGACCAAATTTGTGAAAGTGTTTATCTTAAAAGTTATTCTAAAATTTCATGTTATTTATCCTAAAAAATTTAGATTATTTTGATAATATTAGCATAATTTATGAGATATTTTCTCTAGAAATATTTTATAGATATGATGAATCTTTATATTCCAATATAACGAGTTCATATAAATTTATAAACTTGAAATAGGCAGAATAACACGATACTTAATTTAAAAAAAATTTCATAGAAATTTTATATTTATCCATGTGAAATTTCATCTAAATTAATTTGTCTGTATGGGATGAATGGGTCTACCTTTGAATGTCTCAAGAACCGAGCATAGATTCCATGGATATACTTGAATACTCCATTTGGGCCTCAAATAGTTAGATTCAACCTTCAACCATTTTTTATAAAATTTATCCCAAAAAACATATAATATTCAGAAATTATTTTTCAATTTTTATCAATAGATAAAATTTTATGTCTCAAATAAGAAAGTGAATAAAAAAAAGTTAAAAATAAATAATTAGGAAATTTTTGTAATTATTATCAAATTACTACTAAAACCTAAAAATGTAATAATTAAGCACAAAATATCAAATTTATGGGATTAAAAAATTGAAATTAAAAGTGAAATTATTCAAAATATCGGCTCAATCAACTATAGACATAGATAAAAACTCTGGGTGATATGATTTTTAATATTTATATGCTCTTTATGAACCCTGATGAAGGATTTTTCCTACCACTACTATGGTCTCCTAATAATAAAAACTATTGAACCCAATTACTATATTCCATATATAACCCAATAGATTGAAATTACCCTCACTACTATATTTATTTGATAAGGTTACTTCCCTTTAATTTTATGATACCCAATAACTTCTTCATTGATTAAGGGATGTTCTTCTATAAATTCACATTATTCCAGGAAATTGGGAAGTGTTTGTTTTTTTTGTATTTTTAATTATAAAGATATCCATGTTTCTATTCTGTTAGAGTTAACTTAGGGAATGGTATGAAATGTCTTGTTGAATATTATAGAGAATAAATTGTAATTAATTAGGTGATGGGTTGGACTCATAATTATATAGCCCCTCGATGCATTTATAGAACTCATGAGACAAAAAAACATGGGTTTTTGTGCATACATATCCATATATTAGTATAATTTCTTGTAATATGTGAATTTAAATATGTTTTAATATTAAACATTACATATTTCATCTATATGATATCATTTATTATTATTATCCATGTTTTCTATTATTATAATCAGTATAGAATTCCCTAAGTTTTAGTGGATTATAAATTCCTGTTATTTATTTATTTATATCATATAACTTGTTCTATGTTTATGTTATGATATCTTATGATGTATAATAATATTTACTAATCATCCAAGATCACCCTTATTATTTTACTTTTCTATATGAATCCTTGTTTAAAACTATAGACAATATTTAGGGATATGATGGAAGGGATAATAATATTCTTGAAATGTCTTGATTCCATATAATTTGTTTTTAATTATAATATATGTTAAAATATAGTCTTACAATAATACTAATCCTTTAAATACTTTGATAACTATTTTATTCTACAAAAATTATGAAATATAACTATCAGATCTGAGTATCTAGAGATCAGGTTGTTACACTTTCAGGTCTTAATCCATAGTATAAAGAAATATTGATATGTTTCTATTCAGTGTGAGACTCCACTTACATTATAGCTATTGAATTGGTGCTCCTTTGATCTTCACTATTTTTTTCTCTCCTTTTTTAATTTTGGATGGAATCAACTCCTAAAAATAAGGGTTAAATCATCATCTTCCATTTTATCACAATAGTTTCAATTTATTCTATATGACTATAATTCTAAATTGGAACTATCCTATTTCCTTCTCATCAAACCCAATATAACAATTATATCCTCCTTCTTCTTCCCCTTTATCTTGATAAACCGGGTATGGAAATATACTTAGGATCAATTCTTCTCCTCTCACTATTTAAATATATCTAATATGTTCTTATCCCTCATTTCCAAAACTACTCATAGTAGTTTTTATAAGCTTCCTACCATTAACCCTTAAACTAGTGATTAAGATCAATTATCCTTATTTAATGAATCCAAGATTATTCTAGTATTCTTAAAAAAATTATTTTATTTAATTATCTTTTAAATTTAATTAACTCGTGAAATCCTAAGCCGTATATATTTTTTTAATTTCAATTAAATTTAGAAGCTAATATGAAAACCGCTAATTAATGGAAAAATAGATTCCTTCGTGGTGTGGTATTATCCATTGTATAATGATGCTTCAATTAAAAAATACATCAAAAAATAGAGATAAAATATTCCATTTAATTCTCCGAGTATCACAGTGTGATACTCTTAATATTTCTAACTTTTAAACTCATTACAACAGAGTCTACTAAGTCATAGTGTGTACTTATATTTCTCTTTATAGGTTGTTGTGTGATAATACATTTATAGTTTAGAGGTCCTCAAATTCCAAAAAAAATAGAAATTCACCAATAATACTCTACAACCTGTCATTTTTTTCATAGTATAAGAACCTAATTTCCCAAAATGATGGAATTATTTTAAATTATTTTGCGGTGCAACCCATAGTATTGTAGTGTGAACATTAAAACACCATATTTAAAAAAGGAATCCTTATTAAATATTAGTCAAACTTATAGTTTTTGATAATATAATTAAAAAAATAGTGCACTTTTATGCCCTTAACATTTTTTTAATTCAAACTTTACAACATGAAAATTTTTATATAGAATGACCAATGTGTTGATCAAATTCATTAATATATTCTATAGTGTGGAACATAATCCATGGCATTGGAATCAGAAAAAGTTTATAACTACCTACCTTTATCAATTATTATCATGGACCACATATTCTATTTTCCCACATCATAAGATCCCTTAGACTACCTATTCTATATTAACCTCAATATGGTATATATTGAATAAAAATCACTATGGTGCCACCCCACACTATAACCACTGATCCTTTACCACAACAACACCTTATTCTACCATATATTCTTCACTTAGAACCACCCCACATTAGGTATCTTAATATTACCACGAACTAACCTATGTTGGGATCTACAATCCTCCATAGTCACCCCAACCATGTCGTTATTGAGCTCGAATACTATCTTGGATAGCTAGATACTTAGGTGGTGATGGCTTGGCCTGACCTAGTTTTTATATTTTTATACATGTGAACCTCTTATAAAAATATTCATTGAACATCCTCAAATTACCGGGTATTTAATATTATCACCAATTCTCTAATATATTTATATACTTTAGTAGAAAACCTCTTCATCTATTGTTAACAAATCCAACACTCAACCTTTCCTAGTTGAAACATTATCTCCCTTTGGATTTTTTTTGACAATATTAGCATAAATCTATATACTTATTATAATTGTTGATTATTCAATTGAACTATAAGGATTTATGGTTCACTCTACCTCCTCCCCCATTTTTAAATAAAATACAAATGATTCTCTAATTAATATATTTTTTATACCCACATTTTTACTTACATATTTATTTTCAAACTTCTCCCCATATTTCATTGAAGTCCATTGGGGTTTACTTAATCGTTTTTACTTCCCTTTGGTTAAAAATATTCATGCACTGGATTTTTCAATCATATTCACAAATAATTTTTTATAGGTAAATCTAATTCTTTTTCAAAATATATTAGAGTAGTTGTTATTATCCCTTTCCAAGTAGTATTTTCTAGCACATTTGAGTTAATTAATTGACATAAAAAGAAATACTAGCTCTATCAAAAATTAGAAAATAATATTAAAAAATATTGAGTCATATTCACCATATTATAGACCACTTGTTTAAGATAATTCTAAATGTTCATCCTATAAACTCCAAATATTTTCTTTTAAACCTAACTTCTCTTTACAAACTAATTTTAGCGAGTGAATTTACCACTTGGAATTTGATTCATAAATAAATATAATAATACTACTAATTTGGAAATTAGTGTAATAAATACGACTCTAAGTTCACAACCTTTAATATTAATTTATTACTCACTCACTTTCAATAAATTTTAGAAAATTGACATTTCATAAACTCCAACTCATACTGTGATCTCAACCACATGTACACCAAACCATAAAAAATCAATAAAGTAAAAGTGTGTGAGATATACCACATATTGAAACAATTGATAAAAATTATTTATGAACACATTTTGACACCACTTGATGATCATTAATCTTACTTTCTTCAAAGGGTATGTCTTTTTTTTAGATTTTCTAAACAACCTTGGAGTGTTCATAACCCACCCCACTTGATTCCATTATCTTTTGACCAATAAAAAGTACTAAATTAATCTTCCAAAAGTAGAAAACACTTCTTAGTAATGTTATTTATTATCCTATAATCCAAAACATTTGATTCCACTTGTTATCATATAAAAAATAATGATAATTATGAAACACATTTATATAGCCACTTTATCCTTTAAATCTACTTTCTTCTTCTTAGTATTTTTATTCCACTATTAATATAGCATGGTATAAATTTTTATATACCATATTAAATATGATAACACTAGTATTTTTAGAATAGGCTTTGGAGCCATATTTTATTTGAGATCAGACTCTTCTATACAATTCTATATTCAACTAGAAACTCTATTTTAGCACACAAACTCTAGATTTAGTATTGAAAATCAAATTTGACCCATGAAACCACTTTTCAACTTAGATCAGGGGATTAACACCATTTATTTAGGCTTAATACCAATTATGAACTTCAAGAACTCTGACCCCTCTAGTTTCATAAAACTCATCTCAATCATATATTCTTTTAGTGTATATATATTTATATATTTACTAAAAAAACCCATCTCCTTTGTGTGCATACACCGCATGGATTATATCTCCCCTAAGCATTCATCACTTACAATAGATATTAGAAAATTTTTAAATTCATGGGGAGATGGGTACCTCTGAAATCCTCTAGTTAAGGAATGTGGTCGGTCATAGTTGGCCAAAAATTTCCTTCTCACATTATTCAAATCATTCTTAGTGGTAAATCTTGAAATACCAATTATACAAATTTCATTCTAGAAAAACTCTATGAGATTATTTATTTTACTCAGTCCGTGATCCATTTATGTTGTAAAATTGACCCCAATTATACAACTTTTCTCTAATGATGCATTTTATATGTATCATTTAATATTATTCCTCTACTATAGTTGGGCTATTTCACTAGCCTTTACCTATTACCTTGTGGTTTGATTTCTGAAACCACTATGGAATTCCATGTATCTATCTTATTTAATAGAAATAATATCCACCATAGGCTTTTTCATTTTGTCAGTGTTTATTTGAGTTTACTTCTTATAACCTTGCAATTTAAATAAATTTCTTATTTATTTTCTAGATTTGTTTTATTTGTCTCATTGAGGGTTTCTATGAGCACATCAATATAGGTGCTTTATGAACCTTCTATTGGGATCCATGGTTGTCCTATAAAATTTTAAATCTATTTTCCTGTTTAACATATTTCTTTTTATGATAAGTCTTTTCCTTGTATGTTATAGGAATCAAAGAATTCCTTATGAATTAATTTACTTTATTTATTCCATAATTACTTTCTATATTTCTATGGTTAGTACATATATAACATCTCTAATAATATTCATACCTATTTTGGTTATTTCTCATTTGAGATGTTAATCCAATAATTTTTCTTCCACCATTGTGCTCTTAGGATTTATGAAACATACTCATAGTGTATCCCATTCTTCCACAATATTAACACATTAAAGCTACCTTCTACTAAGAGACTTTATTTATTGATTTAGAATAAAAATTTTGGTTATTTTAAAATTTTGAAAGAGAATTTTATTTAATCATAGATTCCAGGTATAATATTTCATTCCTTCCACTTCCTGAGGCTACCATGAAAGGGATATTCTTATTTTCATTATATATTTTCAACATCTTCTAAAGATCCTTGATTATCTCATTCCTATACTTTAATTAGGTTGTAAAATTATTTAATTTTTATTCTAATTACATTCTATCCAATCACTTCTCTTGTATTTGATTCTTGAGAGGGAGGATATTAGCTTTTAGTTCTTTCTTTATGGACATCAGTTTTCTTATTTATTATACATGTTCATAAAATATATCACTTTATTCCTTCATTTTTTTACCCATCACCTTTAAGTCAAAATTCAAGGAAATTTCTACTCTCTTTATGATCTTGTTCTATATTCCTTGATCTTTAATGAATATGAGGTTAAATTCATACATGATCTTCTATTGATATATCATTTTATACAAGGCTTGAATATCACTTTTGATGCTGCATGGACATTTTATGAATTGATGAATAGATGTCATTTTCAATTCTTCCATGAAATCAAGGTGTGATTTTTTAGTTTTTATATTTGAAAGAAACATCCTATTTTTTTTAGAATTATATTTAGAAATTGGTTAAAAACCATTTACCTTAAATAGAGAGTCCATCTTCTTTGGAGTCTTCTCTTTATTTTTCCACATATTCTTAAATTTAGAAAAAATAAGTATTTACCTTATTCATTTACTGATTTTTTATTATCACTAGATTTTAAATATTCTCTAGGAGTGGACACCATAAACTCTTTTAGTTTCATTAATTTCACATATATATTATCTCCTAAGTTCTATACATATCCAATGAGGTAGAATAATGAGTAGTTTTATTACAAATATCATTGAGAAAAATATAATTAATATTTTCTATGTCTTAGAATCACCATATATCTCACTAGGCTTAGTCAAGTTATCATATCAAAGAATATACTCCAACACCTAATTTCTATATTCCCAAAGTAATATATGAATTTACTTATACTAACCATTATAATTAGTTCCTCTAAAAAATGGAGGGTTCAACATTAGTTACATACATGGAAAAATAAAAAAAGATATAGATATTGAACTACATCCTCAGAACCTTTTGTCCTCAATACCACTTGTTGGGAATAATTTGACCCAATCCACCCAATTAAAAATACTTATTTTCTTTAGTCATTTTATTTATAAAAATAATTCTACTATAATAGTAGGAACATGTTAAACATCACTTTATCTTTTTTTCAAAATGAATAATAAAGATGAATATAGAATGTAAAGAACATATAACACACAAGGATATTACCTAGATCACCATAAAAGGATAATACATGGATATAATGATGGTGTGTCAACATACTAGAAGAAAAAACACACACTACATATGTTACAAATAGATTCATAAAGGAACACTATTGAAATAAGTTAACTCCCACTTCTTAATCCTTACACACTTCTCAACGAAAAGGTCTGGATAGTTTTTAGACCTGAGAGTATTATTAAAAAGTTTAAGGATATGTTGATCTTTATCTTTTCATCATGAGACTCCACTTGAGTCCTGGATCCTAAATTGATGCTCCTTTGATATTCAATCCATTATGATCTCCTTATTCAACTCTAAATAGAATCAACACCTCAAACTATAGGTTGAATGTTTGCCTTCCATTATATAACATAACCGAATCTTCCATCCTAATGAGGAAAATTAAAAATTTGAATTACCACATTACCTTCCATTATAACTTGATGTAGAAGTTCTATTATTCTTCTTCATACCTATTTTATTGATAAACCATGTATGGATATATGTCTAGGTTCCCTTCTTCTCTATAGTTCCTATATTGAAGAGATCACTGAGAGGGGGATGGAGGTAACTAGTTATATCCTTTTCATTTCATGAATATATTCTATTTAAATTCAACCTATATGATTGTTTAAGGTTGAGATCCACTCTTCTTTTATCTCTCAACCTTACCTAAATATTTTAAGAAATAATGGTCCAAGACACATCAATTTAAAAGGTCTGATATCAATATGAAAGCATACTCCTTACTACGATTTATTTTTCACCCTAATCATAGATTCTCCAGAATAAATGAAAGTGGTTATAATGAATAGTCTCACTCTATAATTATACAACATCTCACTATGTGTTTCATCATTACAAAAGAATATCAATATACTATATCAAATAGTATTGAGCCTGCAAAGTCACTTTACTACTTCACACAACCCATCCCTCATGTATGTTCTTTACTACCTAAAAAATTTAGTGAATGGATCCTTTCTTGAACCCATGAGTTTGTATTTGATACCTCTACCTTATTATATAGTACTTTATTGATCTTTTTCTTCTCTCATCCATATTTAGTAGATTCATTATCCTCAACACAAAAAAATTGGTGTTATTATTTTTCCTTATCCTCCTCAACATAGAGGAACAAATTTCAGATATTGAAGGGTTATTATTTTTCATCATACCATAGTTCTTGAATACATTGGTTTATTCTTCTTTGTGTAAAGTCTTGACCCAGTAACCACAAAATTGGTGCTCAAATTACATTCACCATAAGACCTCAAGCATGCCTCCTCATATGATAGAGGCTACTAACTACCAGTTGGGGTCTAAAGTGGATATGTGAGAAGACTATAATCCCACATCAAAGTTCCCAACTAGAAGAAAGTAACCAGACATCATACACATTAGAGAAATTATAAGGATAAATAAACTGAAAATAAATGTGTTATAATAAAATGAAATTGTAGTAAAGGTCTGAACATCCATTCCATACATACATCCATGATCAACCACTAGGCTGGTCACACCTAAAAAATAAATAACTAAAAAGTAAATAAAATAGACCCTACCTACAAACATGGTCCATAATACATACTCGGTCTCCAGTACCCTATCAAGATACTCTAGCTCGACCAGTCAACTGCGCATGAGCATCCCAATCAACCATGCAACCCAGGTGCTCGAACTGATCCATCATGCATTCATGCTCAACCTAAAAGTATATATAAGTTATATGAATACAAATAGGTGCATGTATAGGTGGTGATAAATAAATATTAGTAGGGCAGCCCAATGATGAACCTATAAACTGTTTCCATAAGTGCATGATCATGCAATATGACCAGCCTACACGGTATATAATAGAAAGAAACAACAATTGATATGTAGGTATAAGACCTCAATTGACCATACCTACTTTGTCCAATTCCAAAATATCTATAAGAATGACTCAAGGACCATGCATCCTAAAAATCTCGTGGCTCCATACCTATAGTAGCCACAAAAAAACCTCACAAAACCGAGGACCCATCCTATGATAGTCCTATCATTTGGGGTACTATTCTAAGTTACCACCTATCTTATTATCATAACCCAAACATGATATCATACTTGGTACCTCAACACATCTGTCCCAAAAAACCACATCAAATTCTACCAAGCCCAGAACACCAGTATGACATTTATCTCAAGTACCATAAACAATAATTCCTATCACCTAAGTCCAAACCTTTAACATATATCAAGGAAATAATTCCTAGTACATCGGTCTGAAATCTAAAACAAGGATGTAGAGAATCAATCCACCATCTATCCCAGCTGATATACCATTGTTTCTTAGATCCTTAGTCTGGCGCACTATCCATGAAGTATACTATTAGTGTCTATAGTATCAGTCTGAAACCATCTCAGTAGTATAATTCCTGTTCCTGGAACCTTAGTTCAGTTCCAAAACACATACATGTGATGTCACATTCGCTATACTCATCAATATAATATATAATTCCCAAAACATTAGTCCAACACTCAAACCATAAACAAACTATTAGTAATGATACATAACCTCAATCCAATAATCCCAATCATGGATATTCAAAACCATACATGTGGATCATCAGTCTAGATCTCTCTTCCATCGCAAACCTTACCAAAAAACCCATTTCCAAAATGTGGAAACCCAACCATAACAAAACCGCCTCGTGGTCATAATCTAATTCTCAAACTCATCCAATGAAACATTACAGGTGTTGGCTATACAATCATCTTGGTTAGAAAAAACTTAGACCAAATGGCTCATACATCATCTCAGGTCCCAAGGGAACACCCACAACCAAACTACTAAAGCACATGAACCTACTTAGGGTCATCTTATCAACCAGGTCCATACTTGGTCCTCCAAAACTACACATAATAGAGGCATGAGTCTTGATCCTTAGAACTAACACTCAAGTAGAGAAATACCTTCCCAATCCTTGGAAATAAACAAATTCTTGGGCCAAACCCCATAACAAGAAACATTCCAAAATAACCCTTAGTGTCCTCCCACTTATCCTTGATCAACAACAAGACAATAAGGAAATCCAAAAGAAACTTGTACCATGTTTTAATTCTCAACAACTAACCATGAAATCCAATGATAACTTGACTAGAAACCAGCCCACTAGGGAATCCTAAAGAGTCCCTCAAACTCAACACAAAACCACAAAAAAACTCATCCATAACCATCATCCTACGATGTCAACCCAACCCAAAGGCTCAAACAACCCCGATCCTCAACCATAGGGTCTAAAACTCAACTCACATAACCCTGAGCAATATATCCCGACATGTAGGGACAAACCAAGATCTATCAAGAGATACTAATCAATCCCACTTTTCAAGATCCAACCAAGAGACTCAAACAATGCACTGGAGGATTTTGAATCCAAACCTCAAGGAAAACCTCTTACTCAACTATCATTACCCAAAACACCATCTAAAAAACCCCAATATGTTGAAAGGATTCCATCATTATGACCTTCAAGGAAAATAACTCAAAATGGAAAAATCCCATGTCCAATTATGAATTCGGGGTGTCAAAACATCCAAAAAACCTCAAAATGGTAACAAAGGGGAAATAAACATCATGTCTATTGGAGAAAACAATGTGTACTCCCATTAACCCACACATGCGTATACATCAACCAAGCTTGGTGTGTAAAACCCAAGTACACGACCTTTAAGATGGGTACACAATGTGTACCCCACATGGGTTACCTATCTATATAACCTACATGGTATGACCATGTGTCATTTCTTGGAAGTTCACTCACACACAATGTTTCACCCACATGGAGTCTAGCTGTGTACCCTACATGGCCACTAACCCACCCTACATGGGTTATCTGGCCATGTACTCAGCTACATACCGAGTGACACTGCATGGAGTGTCCTTTAGATTACACATTGTATAGTCATCTTCTTATTTTCTTCCCTAAATAAGAATAGCACAAAACATGTTTTATTTAAACCACACATCATGTAGTTGGGGTTTTCGAATGGGAAACCCCTATGAAACTCCCAAAACCTCAATTTTCCCATAATTAAGCATAGATCGACCCCAAGGTGGTCCTTAACAGTCATAATAAATCTATAAAACTAGAAAAAACTATTATTTGGGGTTTAGGGAAAAAAATCCTACCTCATGGAATAAAAACCAAATATTTGGGTCGAAATATGCTCTTGGAAGCTACTTCACCTCAACCCGGTCCTGAGCTATGACAAGGATGAAGTACAGTGACACCTCCTTCTCCTCCCTCTCTTAATCTAACCATCATGCACAAGGGAGAGACCCTCCCACTCTTTCCATGCAAGGAAACCCTATAATGGTGGGGGGAATTGTTTTATAAATTTTTATTTATTAATTAAATTAATAAATTAATCACCCATTTAGAAGTCATCCGAAGTCTCAGAACATGAAGCAAGTTTATACCCCATCTAGAAAAAACCCCCCATTTCAGACTCAACAGAATAGTCATAATATCATTCCAAAACAACATTCAAAATATATCACCACCCTAAGACATGCGAATAATTTAATATTTAATTAATTAATATTAATTATTCTTCCAAAAATATGAGAACTTCGAATTCCACCAAACTCCTGTCCTAGGGTAAATTCCATATATAGGGGACAACAGAGTGATAAGAAAACTATACATGTCCATTTTCTAGGTGAAAATGACAATTTTATCCCTTATGAGAACATAAGAACAAAAATTTAAATTTCTGGTAAAATTTAAAAATCTAGAAAACTTGGGTCTTTACAACCTCCCCACCATAAACCTTATCATCATCGAGAAACCTCAATGGTCTACCAACCATACCCCTCAACCCACTTTGGTTGTCAACACAAACTCAACTTGATGCGTTCTACCCGAAGACACTAACCAAGTTCCTCTGCATAACCTTGAAGAGAGGGCGTGCAACCCACTAAAGGCCAAGACACCACTTTCCACCATCAATAAACTACTAGGACTATGCCTAACCACCCCATCCATCCTGAGATTTCACAAAATAATTTATAACTCATCATAAAATTCATGTCACTCCACACCATAGTAATATCTTTACAGTTGTCTCACAAACAAATATATTTTTAATAAATCATTCCCCAATCACATAAAAACCTAAGAATTGGATATGGCCGTCTCACTCCCACCAGAGCAATAAAACAAAACACTACTATTACCCATTCCCAACATCTGAGAACATAAACCATGGTATTCATCAATATGTAATTCACCATTGGGACCTCACCCACAAAAAGATGATGGGGTGATCCCCACCATATAACTTCAAATACACTACTCCATGAGAACAACCTCCCAGGAGGCCCCTTATCAACCCAAGAAAACATCTATATATCTTGGAATAAAGTTGGTGATATTTTAGAATACTCATGATGATGTCAATATATTGGGAATGATCATCTCTAAACTAAGAGTATACTAAGATTTTATCAACAAATACCACCACAACCTCATTAATTCCAGAACTTCACAGTTCTATCCCAAGGGCCTCATTTCACCATACCCACAAGACTCTCATCAAAACCACAACTATTCTCATCTCACTCATTACTGCCTTCACAACTCAAGAACCTTGGACACCCCCCATAATGTATGATCTAAAAAACAAAATGATATAACACATCACTAGTGCTCGTATCTTTAAGATTCCACTATTTCCCACCTATTAGATTCCATGGTGTAACCAAACCAAAAAACCTGATTTGACTATAGTGAGTCACATCCTATAAAGTCTCAACTAAGAATACTAAACCATGAAAATTCGATCACTTCCTATACTTATGATCCCAACCAAATCCACCAGGCACAACTTGACTACACAACCATTTCCAAGGATAGGAACCTAATTGAACGTGCCCCTCTTCAAACCAACCACAAGGTGAGAACATCTGCACACAAGAACACCATATCAAAAACAAAATGCATCCAAAAAGATTAACTCTCAAGATAAACTGCACCCTTCATGGACCATTATCACAAGTCCAAAACATCTAAATATTCCTCACACATATGATGGCACACATAACTTGGTGACACCCTCTCACGGGTCACCCTCAAAAGTCAAATTACCTTAACTCCCTTCTCTGGAGTCACATAAAAAAGTCCATTAAGATCTCCCACATATCCTTAAAAATAAAATCTCGTGTTAAGCCACTAGGTCTAACCACCTAGGTCTACACCAAATCATAGAAGAACACAACTCATGAGGCATCACACACACTCATCCCATCCTTACATGACTTTAGAAAGACAAAACACCCATATCTAGGGTCTCTCAATATAAATGCATCATATAGAAACCCACTTCCCATAACCCGGGCACCCATCCTCTATGAGAATTTTCACATAAGACTACTTCCTAGATAACCTTGACATATAACCATCCTCAAACGAATCCACCCCCAAGGGAGTCCAATGATCCTGTACCTACATAAAACTAACCCACTAGGGTCACTACACCAACCATGCATGAGATTCACACATGTTTCATCATTGATAAGAACCTCACCTTGAATCCACACCACCTTACATCATAAATAAATCGATAAAATCACACACTAGAAGGAATATAACATGTGGATCCTATGCACCTATCATAATGCATGATATGCCTCTTGCCTCTTTAGGATAAGAGTCAAAACTAAATTACATGTTTCTTGGCAATGGGACAAGATACTGAAACCCATCCTAAACTGTCAAACCCAAACAATATATGCATTGATCAAAGTAAAAAATCATATTCAACCATAACATCACAAATATAGAACATCAATATTAGTCCCTGATAACTTGGACTTCCAACCAGAACACATGTTTTTTATGAACTATCCCAGTATTCACCATAAGTTCTGACACATTCCTATATCTAATGTCTACCAACCCTAAATAGTGAAGTATTAGGAAGTTAACTACTCTGATACCACTTTGTAACATCCAAGCCCAGTAGCCACTAAATTGATGCTCCAAGCCGGTTCAACAAAAGACCTCAAGTGAGCCTCCTTATATGCCATAGGCTGCCGAATAGTAGTGGGGGTCTAAAGTGGATATGTGAGGAGACTATGCACCACATCAGAGTGAACAACTAGAAGTAAATAACCCAACATCATACACATCAGAGAAAGTATAATGGTAAATAAATTGAATCTGAACATGCTGTAAAAAAAATGAAACAATAGTAAAGGACCAAATAAACATGTCATAAATACAACCATGATATTCCACAAGGCTCTTCACACATAGAAAATAAAAAACTTAAAAGTAAATATAAATGACCTACTACCAACCCTGGGAGATAACACACACTTGGTCACCAATACCCTGGAATGCTACTCCAGCTTGACCAATCAACTCCACAAGAGCATCCCACTCAACCATAAAACCTAGGTCCTCGGTCTGATGAATCATGTATCTAATGTCAACCTGAAAGCAGACAAAAGGTCTGTACTTGTACTGAGGTGCACATACAGGGGGTGAGAAATAAATCTTAGTAGTCCACCCCAGCAACAAACATATAAACTAATTCCATAAGTGAATTATCATGAAATATGTTCATCGTAGCCGATATACAATAGAAAAATAAATAAATAAAACAATTTTCAATACATAGGTATAAGACCTCGGTCAACCTTACCTAGTTTAGAAAATGTCGGAATGTCTCTGAGAATGTATCAAGGTCCATGTATCCCAAACAACCTATAGATTCATATGTATGGAATCCACAACCAAACACTCATAAAACCAGGGACCCATACTATGATTTTACTATCATTTGAGGTACTAATCTAAGTCATCCCTACCATATTCTCATGACCCAAACATGATATCATACATGGAACCTCAACACATCTACCCAAAAACACCACAACAAAGTCTTCCAATCCCAGACCATCAACCTGAAATTTATCTCAAGTACCAGAAATAATAATGCCTAGAACCCCAGTCCAAAAATTTAACATATATCAAATTAATCATGTTTGGAGCATTAATACGACATCTAAACTATGGATATAGAGGTTTATTCCACTATCCATCCCAGCTTGTATACCATCACTTCCCAAAGCCTCAGTTTGAAATAATATCCATGAAGTATACTATCAGTGTCTAGATCCCCAGTTTAACACCATCTTAGTAGTACACTTCACGTGCTCGAAACCTATATCTAGCACCAAACCACATTAATGTGATGCCATATCAGTATACTAAAATTATAACATAGTGTTCCTAGAATCTTATTTCAACACTCAAACCATAAAAAAACTATCAGTACCGATATGGAACCTCAGTCCAATAATCTCAACCATGGATATCCAGAACCATACCTATGGATCATCTGTCTAGCTCTCTCTGTAATCACAACCCTTACCAAACAATATATTTCGAACACATAGAAACCAAACCATAACAAAACCACCCAAAAGCATAATCCAAGTCTTAAACTCATCCACTGAAACATGATAGGTGAAGGTTATCCACATATATTAGTCAGTAACACCTTTGTCCAAATAGCTCTTATATCATCTCAAGTCCCAAGGGAACACCCACAACAAAACTACTAAAACTCATGTAACCTCTTAGGGTATTCCTTTCAATAAAGTCTATACTTTGTCTTCCAAAACCACACATAATAGAGGCATCAATCTTGATCCTCATAACTAACATTAAATTAGAGACATCCTATCCCAATCCTTGGAAACAACCAAACTCTCGGGGCAATTCTTATCACAAGAAACATTCCCAAATGGACCTCAATGGATTCTAATCGATCCTTGATCAACAACATGCCAAAAAGGTAATACAAAAGAAACCTATTCCATTCAGGCATCCTAAACAGCCAACCACAACATCCAATAATAACATGACTAGAAATAATCCAACTAGGGAATCCTCAAGAGTCCCTCAGACTCAACTAAACACCGTAATGACACTCAACCATATCCATCATCCTATGATGTCAACCAAACCCAAAGTATCCAACCAACCCGATCCTCAAACATATGGTATGAACCTCAAATTATCTAACCTCGAGAAACAATTCCTGATATATATGGACAAACCAATATCTCCCAAGAGATATTGCTCGATCCCGCTTTTTGGGATCCATCCAAGAGCCTCAAACAACTCCCCATGGAACACTCAGGCTGGGCTAATCACTGAGCTCACGACCCTTACCTGGGCCTCTTAGATCACATAAAAAAAACTGAATGATTCTAAATCCAAACCTCATGGAAAACCTCTTACTCAACTATCATTTCCTAAAACACCATCAAGACAGAAGGATTCCATCATTGCGATATACCAGAAAAATCACTCAAAATGGACTGCACCCATGACCAATTCTGAATCCAGGGTGTGAAAACATCCAAAACCCTCAAAAGGGTAATAAAGTAGCAGTACACGACATGTCTATTAGAGAACATGGCATGTAATCCCATCACCCCACATGGGCATGTATATCATCTGAACTTGGTGTGTAAAACCCATGTACAAGAATGTAAAATGGGTACATTGAATGTATCCCACATGATTTACCTATCAGTGTACCCTATATAGTCTATCCATGTTTCATTATCTGGCTATGTACTCACACATGGAGTTCACCCATACAGAGTCTAGCTGTGTACCCTAAACATTCATGTACCCCCCTACATGGGTCATTTGGCCACGTACTCAGCCCCAAGCTGAGTGACACTACATGGAGTTTTCTTTAGACTACATTCCATTGAATCTCCTTAAACTCTTCTTCTCTAAATAGAAATAAAACATAGCATGTTGTGTTCAAACCAAACACCGTGTAGTCAGGGTTTCCAAACATAAAACCCCTATGTACCTCCTGAAACACCCATTTTACAACAATTAAGCACATATTGACCCCCAAGGGGGTCCTTAGCAGTCATAATAAATTTATAAAACTAGAAAACTTCTAATCTATGAGTTTTGAGTTATAATACTCGAAAACCATCCAACCTCATGGAATAAAAATAGAATCTTTGGGTCCAAATCCACTCACAGAAGCTACTACACCTTAATCTGGTTCTAATCTATGCCAAGGATGAAGTCTGGAAACACCTCATTCTCCCCCCTCCTGTTCTAGCCATTACATTGAAGGGAGAGCCCATACCCCTCCAACTATGCATGGAAATCCCAAAATGGGGGAGGGGGTTGATTTATTAATTTTTATTAATTAATTTAATTAATTAATTAATAACCCATTTAGTATTCATCAGAAGTCTTAGAACCCTGTAACACCCCGATCTTCCATGATACGCTTCTCATTCAATAATGCAATAGCTTGCATTGTACGCAACTACGAGTTCTAACACACCGCAACTAAACAAAGTAGCCGTTATGAATAGTAATAACCACTTTTTAAATTTATAGAAATTTTATATTTCAAAATGGACTTCATTTTTGTATTCGTAGTATCGAAATTAGCCTATGTTGAATTTTTTGTAATTTTCTGAGAACTTCCAATTTTTTATGAATAGTGAAAAATACTTAAAAACAATTTTTTTAATAAAAATAATTTATAGTGATAAATTATAATATTTGGTGGTTTTAAAGTATAATTAGAATATATTTTTACCATTTTATCCAATGGTGGTCGTTAGAAATAATTTAACATTGAAATTGGGTATGAACAATTGTCAGTCTTTTGATATAAATTGTTTCTTAAAAACACGCTATTTGTTGTAACAGTGGGAATTAATTATAAAATTAATTAATGCAACTTATATGTTTGTAATTTTGTAAAATATACATCATTTTTGAAATAGGAATATTAAATATAGCTTAGGGTGAATTTTTGGGATTTTTCTGAAAAACTTCAATTTTTGACGAATAGTGAAACCACTAAGTGGTACTTATAAAAACTGATTTTTCGTTTAAATGAAATTTTATCACTTCTGTGTTTTGAATTTCAAAAATCCGACATACATGGTTTTCATTAAGAAGTAAAATGTGGTTAAATGGGATTAAAATAATTTTTGGTGAATAATAACTTTTAAGTTTAATTAATCGCGATTAAAGGTAATTAGTGAAATTTATGGTAAAAATAGTATTATAAAAATATGGAATGACCTTTACACTTGTCCAACCACTATTTGATGTGTCATGTCCGACCAAGACAATCCATGGGTCAACTTGGGGACCCCATGGAGCCACTTTGGTAGGAAAAGGACATAAATAACTATTTATTTAATGTTAAAATAAAAAGGTCACAAACAAGAGTTGTTTTACTAAAAAAAAATTTAAATGGGGTTATAAAAGTCATATTATTGACTATAAATATTAATTAGAAAGATAAAAATATTTCCTACATCATCATAATTTTTTTATAATTTTTAGACATTAAATAAATTAAATTATTTATGACACCATGATGATGCAGCGATTACCTCATTAATTAACTATTTAAATAAAATGAAAAGATAATGTAAAATACAAGGCTTAAACTTGTCCAAAGCCTATTGGATGGGTATATTTCGAACCCTTATCACCGTATCCTCTAATTATAGAAGTGTGGGACCTTTAGAATCCGAAAATCATTGTATAATAAAGTAATATTTCATTACTTTCCAAGAGTGCCCCTCCTCTCCACTTATAAAAGGCCCCCACCACTACCACCTTACTCACCCTTTCAAAGCATTTTGGCTCGGCCAACCTCTGCCCAAATACTCTCCCAACTTCCCTCCCTTACTCCTAGAAGCCTCAATTTGGGCAGAATTCTTCCCAAGTAAGCCTTTGTCTCAAATCAAAAGAGTTACCCGATTTTAAGGTAATGTCTTCTCTTATGTTATTTTGTTTTATTTTGCTTATCCAAACCCCTAAACTCTTTTTATTCCTTTATTTTGTAACAAAACCAGTATCCTCAATATACTAGGATGTTGTTATAATGAGTATTAGAGCTACAATTACACAAACCTACATCTAATGGTTAAATAATATACAGTTTCTGTGGATGGTGAATTTCTGCCTCACGAAATGATGATTGTTCAACACTAATAAAAAACCTTCAAAGGTGGACATTTAGATGTCACTCTATTTATAAATGATATATAATATGTTTATGTTTTACTCAAGGTTCTGTATTTTTCATTTATGGAATACCTTTATTGTTTCCATTATGGGTAAATGCGATATTTTCATTTTAGGAAGTGCGGACTACCGCCCCCTCAAAGTGATTTGAATCGTTAATACCATATGTGGGATGTATAAAGGATGGAGTAAATGATATTATATATGATATTATACTGTAATTATAATATACCTTTATATCATTTTTATTTCATTAAATATGAAATAGAAATGAAAGTAGCGTTCATGCGTACGTACGGCTTACCGTCTCCATGAACGGTGCATTTCATTTCTTACCTCTAAACGTTATGGAATATTATAAATGCATGTATATACTGGATATATATTATATATATTATATCTATATCATGAATATAATTCTGGATGTAATGGATATATCACCACATGAACAACTTGTAATTATAAGAATTTTATTTTTGACTCAAGTACCTAAGATCGACAAAATGACCGTTATAAACTTAAATAATTACATAATGTTCATAACATGGTAATAAGGGATATAAAAGGAATAAATAACATGAAAAGGTTTTTAAGTAAATAGAAATTAACTCTAGTTTATTATTTAGGAGGTTAAAGAACTGTCGAGTCAGGACAGGACGCAAGGTAAGAGAACTTCTTATCCCAATTACCATTCTTTGGGTTAATCTCCTACTTTCAAATTATGTCATGATATTATTATGTCCTATCTTGTATTTGTACTTTCTTTATGTGTAATTATAGTGAATACACATAATAGATCTATTTTATTTTAAAAATGATCTTTTTAAGGAGTTCGTCTCAATCTCCTTTCATTGAGGCATATTTGGTTTTATACACAACTTTCCTTTATACGGTGTATAAACCCCTTTGACTTTTACATTTATTTAAAAGGAATCTTTTTATACGAAGCGTTTTACTAAACGACAAAAAGCTAATGTTTTTCTTTCCGTACTTATGCGGCGACAACGACTTCTCCGCCGCCGTGACCATTATTTGAGTTTAGGCTTCCTCTACAAGCCATCACTTTTTTTAATGAAAAATAAATAAAAAGTTTTAACTTTCTTTTATTTTGGTATTGAAAATGGTTTTGAAATAATCTTTATTATATCAATGTGTTGTATTGATATCTTGTGATTGAAATGTGGAAATGTTATGTTTCCTTTATGCATGTTTTATGTGATACGATTATGTTATGGTTTATGATATGTTTAAACCTATTCATATGAGGAATGCATTGGACTTAATAAGTGACGGGTGGAGCCCGCTATAGCTCCTCGATGCATCGGTAGGTCTCATGAGACAAACTAGTGTCTTGGAACGAGGCCTTGAAAAAATCTTATTTGTGGTCTTGGCACGAGGCCTTGGATACGTGGTTATAATAGTCTGACATTATGCATTCCATCGTTATGAAAGTGGTTATTGATATTGCATGTGATTATTCGACCAGTAGAATATCCATGTGAATAAGTAAATGGCATTATCTCATTTTACTTTTTCCATATTATGTTGAAGTTCATGTTTAAAAGGCTTTTGTTTTAGTTATACATTGCCTTAAATGTTAATGTTTATTTATGAAAGCTTCCGCAATATTGTTATCCTTACTGATCATCTGAGCTCACCCCTTTCAATGTTTTAATATTTTCCAAGATGTGAAGAAGTATTTTATGAATGACCTGCAGGGATAGTCAGAAAGGGATATGAGTGTGGACTATGAAGACCATGTTATTGTAGTTTTTCACTTTATGATGTAATGTAACACTTATGAATGTATCTAGTGTTTCCAAGGCTACTAAACTAATCGGTCTTTCGAGACTTGATATTTTGTGATCATTCCAATGTTACGAAGTAATGCACCAACTCTGGGTAGTTGGGGTCGGGGCGTTACAAACCCAAAGAAATTTTATACCCCACCTAGAAAAAACCCTCCATTCTGGACTCAACCATAGAGTCAAAATTTTAGTTCGATGCTCCATTAAAAATATATCACCACATGAATCTATGGGAATATTTAATATTTAATTAATTAAATATTAAATATTCCACCAAAACTCCAACAACTCGAAATTCCACCAAATTCCTGTCCTAAGGTAAAATCCCTATTATGGGTCCAAAAGAGTGGTCAAAAATATTATATGAGACCACTTGGGGACATGATAAAATTACCCCTCATGGGAATCTAAGAACAAAAATTTAAATTTATGCCCGAATTTAAGAATCCATAAAACTCAGGTCTCTACACTTAGATACATAGGTGATCATCAATATAAAAAAGTATCAGTGTCTCTCTCAGTCTACAATATTATTATTGTTCTAAATCTATATGTTTATAAAATATTTCATGAATATTATTTTTCTAATATTTTAATATAGAAATCCTCCATGATTCTTGGCATGATGTGTTTTCTCATTCAAAATTGGTCAATAAACTTCCAATTGTAAATCTCACAGAATTTTCATTAAAATCAAAGTTAATTATCTATTTGAATCTCCCATAGACTCCAGAAATTATTTTCATGTGATAACATAAATATCACATCCATCATTTTCTCCATAAAATCCAGGATTTTAATTTCATTCCACACCTGTATTCATGAACATATTTGCGATGTTACAACCAAATTCATGATGTGGAACTCCACTTCATCCTTAAAAAACTTCATGAATTTATCTTGACCACCTTGGTGTAAAGGTTTATTTTCAAGTATCATAAAACTAAATCTCATTCTTCAGAATATTCAACTCTAAAAATTTCAGACTTCTTAAAATTCCCAAGTCATCACATAAGAATAAAATGATTCTAAAATGGATCAATATTATATTTATCTTCATAGTTCCATGAATTTTCCTTAATTTGATTTAATTATACTTCATAAGGATATATGGTCCATACATTTCTCAATGTAAGTTCCCTTTATTTTTTTAAAATTTTATATCTTTAATTTCTTATTGATAAATGATCCTTATTAAGTTTAGGGTAAATATATATATATAGATGGAATGATCCTTACATTTTTTAGTGTGAACTTATTTATTGGATAATATTATAGACAATAATTTTCTTCATAAGGATGAATGATAATTACAAAATATTGAATCATCCTTACATTCTTCTAGAAAACCCTACGATTTTAGAGAAATCCTAATGGGATCTCAAGTAGTCCCAATAAAGATGGTATACCCCATCTAAAATAAGTATGATATTTATGAAATAGGTTTGACCCTTATAGAATCATACAGACTGTCATTTTCATTTGAGATTCTAGTCTTACCCAATTTTCTGATTCAATGAAAAAATTATAGAATTAACTCTAATTATTTCATAACCTCTTCAATTAATGTTAGGGACTTCTAAAATACTCCAAATTATCTTTAAACATAATTTAATGTCCTTAATTCACTTAATAAAATAATTTGAATGATAAGTGATTCATGGATGTTTTTTTCCACTTCAACCTTGATTTTTTTTTCAATAATATATTTTCAATCTCCCCACTTCAGCTAGCTTCTCAAACTAAATTTATATTTTTTTGGATAATAATTCTATTATATCAAAATAAATATTTTAATTTAAGATCAATACATATATCATCAAACACGGGGGATTCCATCATGAATTTTTCTATCCATGATCTCTAATACAATAAAACACCTTCATTTTCCCTTTCCATTGATAATAGAAATAACTCAACTATCTTTATCACCCAATGTATTTATTGATAGGATTATTGAAAAAAAAACTACAATCCATTGGGAAATTCAATATCCCCTTTGGATCTATTTCCAATAAATAAAACTTATTTATAAAATTAATGTAAATATGTGTTAAATAGTTGAACTATTCCCCTCATAATTGAAAATAAATACATGGGTTTGAATATTAGGTAAGGTCAACTCTCATTATCTTCTTATTTTTCAAATCAACTTCTTCTCCACCATTAATTTAGAATTATAAAATGATTTAATATTTTTAGAAGAATGGAACCACATAATTCTTCTTATAAAAAATCCTTTATTTATTATATTATAAGCTTACATGGGCTAATTGAGTTTAGAAAAAAAATAGAAATTTAACCAAGAAATAAATTTTTTTCCATAAGTCTATTTACTATGTGATACCACTTATATTATTCTAAGTTAGGGGATGTACACATATATTTATAATGGAAAATATATCTTATACTCAACTCAACAAATAAATTAGTAATTTTCAAGTTCAAGATTAATTTACCCCTATAACACCTTAAGACTTTATAGTACATTTTTTTAAACTTAACAACTTCGATAACTTACATTGCATGCAACGACATGTTTAAAGCCATGATATACAATTTAAAATGTGACCATTATAACCAAGCCTTTAAATTGGTTGGAATGAATATTATTAACCACATTATGAAATTTATGTTTTTAAATTCGTCCAAATTATTTTTATAGGCATTAGATAAGAATAAATCAAATTTTACGCATAAAAGACTATATTTTTCTAAAAGTAGTTTTATCACCTTTTAAGGGAGCACTAGTTTTAAAATTAAATTTTGACACTTTTAAAAATTATATTGAACAAAATAAATTAAATTTTAAAAGTAGAATTTAAAAATTATCTTAGGGTAAAATTTTGGTATTTTTCTAAAAATATTTTTTTCCAGTGAAAAATGAAAAATAAAGATTTTTATAAAACTATCAATTTCATTATATTAAAGTCTATTTAGGATTATAATAATATAATCACCAATGAAATTATTAATAAAATTTAGGTATCTTATCAATGAAAATATAATATATTTATATCCTGAAATAAGTAAAGAAATATTTTAAAAATGATAAATTAAGTATTGGTATTTTTGTGAAACGTAAATGTTTATTTAAAATTACATAAATAATATAATGATTTAAAATGATTTTTATTTTAATATAATATATTCATAAAATAATATTTTTTATTATGATTATAAGATAATTTTATGAGACTTTAATTAATTTTTTCAAAGTGTTATAAAATCAGTTATAATTTTAGAATTAATATTTTTTTGAATAAATGATTATTTTAATTAAAAATTAAATTTATCATATTTATAAAATAACTTTGATAAAACAGAGTGAATTTTTTAATTCTACACATATGAAAATTGTTCGGGTGAATTTTTGGGGTTTTTCTAAAATAGTTGAATTTTTGGTGAATAGTGAAATACGTTAATTTACGGTATTTAAGATTTTACACCAAATAAATGAATTTTTGAGTCATTAATGTTATAATAAACCATTGGTACGAACTTATATGAAATAGATACCATATTTAGTCTCAAGAATCAACACTATGTACAATCTTGAGCCAAAATAATAAAATAATGAATAAAATAATAAAAAAACACTTATCTCATCCACTATAAATACCACCCCTCACCACCCATTATACTAACACCTTATAAGACATATATATTGCTTATATTCTGACCAATTACTATCCCAAACCTATTATCCATGTTTTTAACTTTCTGGTATCACCAGAATACCATTTCTAAGTCCCTTAAGAAGGTTCTCAACGAGATGACACTCAAGAGGCAAAACTCTCCCTCTCTCTTTCACTTTCTTTTTTTTTCTTGTCATTTCCTCACCTACCCTATCCAATGTAACATGATAACTATAGTATCATATATATACTGTAATTTTATTATGTTAATGGTATATCCATCATCAATTATCTTAGCTTGCCCTTTTTTCAAAAAATGATAACATCATTCATGAGGTGTTGATTCACAACCTTCATGGATGATGATCTTTTGTTTTCTAATACCACCATCAAGGATGCCCATAAAACCATCTTTGTAGTCAAACAAGATTATAATATGTATATTAAAACTTATTTAGTATTCTATAATCAGTATATATACATAATATTAATAAATAAAACAAAACTACTGTGTGATGATTGAAAAAACACCAAAATAATATAAACAGTTATCATTAACATTTTATCTAATGAATCATATTAATATTTTAAAAAATGATATTTAATAACATTTAATATTATATAAGTTCAATAATAAGATATAATTTTAATTCTATATAACTTTTTTCATTTTACATGATCATTCATACATGTATATAAGTGCGCCAATCTTGAAAAACAAGGAAACAAACACTCCCGAATGACGTAATTAAATCTTATAAATCATAAAAAAGACCATAAATGAACTTAATAAAGTTACAATAAATAAAATACATGAATAGGTTATGAATTACATTATTAATTAATCTAATATCATTATCTAGGACAGTAAGTGCAAGTGATGAACACTTTCAACCATAAGGTAAGGGTTTCTCCCCAAACATCCATTTTTTACTTCGGGTTATGATTTCTCTCTCTTTACCCCAATGTAATTATTAATTATTATTATTTACTAATCCTAAATTATGTATCCATGTTATAAATATATGTAACTTTCTAAATTCTTCTTTATCTAATGTGTAAATACATATTTTATAAGGTTCCCTCTTCAATTCCTCCAGATAAGCAAGCCTGATTAAAGGGAACCTCCCAATTTCATATCCATTTTCAAGTATACTAAAAAATCTATTTTAAGCAGCCAATATTTTTATAAAAGCACTATTTTTATAATGAAAAAGTTTCTTATTTCATTTTTTGGTTTTATTCAAACAATTTTTCATTTTCCTCTTTAAATAATCTTATATTTTCCCTTAAACCACACAAAGTTGGCTCATTTATAAAATTTCCTAAACACTCTTTTTATGCATTTTTACTTTAATTGAAAAATTTCAGTATGAATTTCCTTTTAATAATCCATAAAATACAGCTTCATTGCATTTTTTCTAGGATATACATGTTTAAAATCTTATTTTATGTCAAATTCAAATGATTCTCCAAAATAACTATTTATTCCAAAGCAAAAGGGTATTTCTCTCAAGAATTCCACAATGATTTTATTATAGTATTTTTATATATTTCAACACTATATATTTAATATTATTATTAATTAAGATTGATATATTATGTTACCATCAATCATATTTTATTGAAAGGTTTATGATTATTTTGACTGCGGATGTACTACTTTGATACCATTCTCCAAGTAGTTAGTCTGGGTTGTATGTAATGTTTAAAGCGTACGGGCAAATAAATTCCTATAAGGAATATGGGCCATGTAATGCTTATCCATACGAGCCTTGTAAGGGTTACACCTCACCCCTTGAAAGGTGGATTATAAAAAATCAATAAAAAATGAAGGCCTTCGGGCCATTGGATGGATGGATTATCCATGTGATTATTCTGACTAGTAGAATATCCATGGGTAAGTTTCATTATCATGTGTTTATTTATATGGAATTATTTGATCATATTTTATTCCTACCATATTATGATCAAGATTACATTTTAATGGAATGTGTTTTTAGTTATTAACCCTTCCTTATTAATTGTGTTTATTTATGAAAGATTATACTGTATTTATTACCCTTACTAAGCACATGATCTCACCCCTTTCTTATGTTTTATTTTCCACAATATACCAGTATGTATATTATGATTAATATGAAGGGATAATCTATAAGAATAGGGTTATTTACAATAGAGTTTCTATGTTGTTTTCCTTTTCAAGTTATAATGTAACAATTATGTTTGTTTCTAGTTTTCCAAAGCTACTAAACTATTCAGTTTTTTTGGGATGCAATCTCTTATTTATAGAACCAATATTATAAAGTAAGGTATCTGTTCTGGGATACTAAGGTTATGGTATTTATATCCCCTCATGACTCGTATTTCTTATCTATTAATACTCTCTCTTTATAATCAGAACAAACATAATTAAATCACATATGAAAAGTGTGATTAAAAACCTCAACCTTTAGTTTTAAGAGGCAATCTAGAAATTATAGATTCATAAATGAATGATATTTTGATATCCCCTCTTTAGGGTTTATCCTACTCAAGTAATAAACTCATTATTTCTTCATCATGTAAATGATAATAATACATGATTCCTATCTCTTTTTATTCTAAAAAAATTATAGACAACACTCATCTAGCTACCCCTTAATAGATTTCCTCTAATTCCTTGTATGTTAGTATAAAAAAAAGGAATAAGAAGAGGGGTTCTTTCTCTTTAATGAGAGTAGTAGGGTCGAGAGGTGACTATTAAACATGATTTACATTCTTACTAACTTCATATATGGATAAAATATACATGATTATTTTATATAAATTGTTATAATTTTTCTTCATAGGTAGCATAAACTTCATTTTCTTTTGAGCTTTACCTTTTGGTGAAATATTCTTCTTTACATTAATTGTTAATACACATTCATCCCTTGTTGATTGAAGATAATTTATAGTCATCTCCATTTGTTTAGGAAACCAAGTCATGTAGTTATTAGGAGAGTGACTAGACCACTTTCATTTTTCACACAACCATTTATTCGGGATTTCAAGCCTTAAATGAATACCACTATCACTTTATATTTATTATTTTATTATTGATTCTATATTTCTTCCTTTTATATTATAATTCATATATTTCTTACATTGATCCATGATATTACCTCTAATTATAAAAATGTCTCTCTTCTTAGTGGATGTGACTTTTTTACACCATTCTTCTTGGGTGTAATTGACTCAACATTTTTCTTTTGCTTCTTCCCAAAGACACGCATATTCTTTTTTACTTTGATTCTCTATCAACTGTTGTGGTTATTTTTCTTAGTTTTATATGATCTAATCTAGATATGTACACACCAACACTATACAAAGTAATGAAAACTTCTATAGTATCTCATAGAAATATCTTATAAGCACTTAAAAATATTTTTACTAAACAAATTCATCATCTTATATGAAATTTTCACTTATACAGTACATTTTATCCTTTGTTCAAATATAACCCCCTTAACATGGGAATTTTAAAATATTCATAAGTTTAAAAAACATTTAAATTATTAAGGAATCTATTCCCAAACTTTAAAAATAACAACAATAGAAAATTAATCAACATTTCTTCTTTTTTTTGGTGAGAGTCTGATCAACATTTATCTTGTATATGCTATCAACCACCCTTTATTATTTTATAGTTTGAATAGAATTTTAATCCTCTCAAATTTATCTAGATATAGACTTCAATCTTATAATGGTGGTTAAAAATTTCATCAGTATAAATGAAAACAACTTGATAATAAGTTATCTTTTTCTGAGAGATTGTTGTAGATTGACTAGGAGATGAATTCACTTTTCTACTGATATGAGTCCAAGAAGAGGGTTGATTTTTAGTAATTTTCTTCTTATATATTTGTAAAGTTCTATATTTTTCTAGTTCCAGATTCCTCAATTTATATTCCAATTAAAAAAACTTCATGTTGAGGGTATTATATTTGTTCTTAAGTGATTTCATCACTTCTTCCCATTGATTATTTCATATAGAAACCTATTATTGATATAATTTTACACTTTCTTTTAAATAAATATCAATTTATTTAAGTAATATATATTTTATATTTAACTGGGTATCCTTGGAACCAAAAGTATCCTTGTGTGATTCTTCTAAATCATGAATTATTTCTTTTCTGATTCTATTAACTTCAGTATTCTCATCGATATGTCTCTATAAGTTCTTTTCATCCAAGTTTCACTTAGGTTTGTGAAACAATATTAGATTTTACTTGGATTTAATTTCTCTGATGTGATAATTATACCTTTTAAACTCTCATAATAAATATTTTTGAATAGATTTTTCATCCCTGATTAGTTGTGTATTTTTATCATCTAGTTCAGGAATAATTTTTAATATCTAAGTAAAAACATAACCATGAAATTTATTTAGGTAATATTTAACCTTATAATATATGTTTTAACTAATTCATTAGATTTATCCTCTTTATCATCTAAAACTATTTCATTTAATTTATGATTCTTTGTGGAATTATTAGATGTATTACCACTTTGGTTACCTTCAATTTGTGGTGTCCCGTATTTCATTTTGAAATTATTCCATAACTTATTTGACTCTCATTTATATATATTTTTCTAATTCTTGTTTGGAACCTCATTTTTGTTACTGAAATGAATGTATGCCTTGTTCTCTAATTAAGAAATATAAAAATCTTCACTTGAGGTTAGATATAACCTGGCTAGAATAGATACCAATTGTAATTCCCATATCAATGAGATCACTAAGAGGGTTAGAGGGTGAATCAGTGATCCCTTTTTGTTTTTATGAATTCTGTATCTTTTAATTCAATATATTTGACCAGTTAAGGTAGTGATAAACTCTTCTTGAATCTCACTTAATTACCCAAATAATGAAAGAAATAAAGGCACAAGACACAACAATTTACAATGTCTTTCCTCTCTATGAGATCCTACTCCTTTCCATGATTGGTTGCTCACCCCAATAACATATTATCTACTATAAGTGAAAGAGGTTATAATGAATAATCTCATACCATGAATATATAGTATCAAACTATGTTTAATATCATTTCAATGAAAGATATATATATTACATCACATAGTCTTCAACTCCTACTGGTCTCATTACTGTCTAGTATAGCTTAGTCCTCACAGATAGTCTTAAATCCTCACATATTTATTCAGTGAATCCATTCTGCAACCCATGAATATGTCTTTGATAACTCTATATTATTAAATATCTGTGTATATTCATTTCTCTTATTTCATTAAGATTTAATAGATTCCTTAGGCTTGATAGAGAAGAAATTTCAATACCCATGTTTTTAGCCAAGGTAGAATTCCAAGGAAATTTGAATTCGGGCATTTGGTATATGGGAAGTTCTTTGAACCAAGCTTCAAAAAATAATTCTAAGAGTTGGAAAACTATAAAGTGTTGTTTTTATACATAGTTGAAGGATTTAGAGGTTGCCCAGGTGTTTCTTTGAGTTTTGGGAGCACCGATCCCTGGAAACCCAAGTTTGGGTGGATTAGTAAGGGCACACAATTTTTCTAAAACTGTAAAGCCCACCAGTGAAAATCGTGAGACTTATGTAGGTGATAAGAAGTGATCCACATGGGATGTGAATGGTTTTATACACCATAGGCCCAACCCACATGCTTAGTGCCATTTGGGAAGTGTGTGTGCACTGTTTAGTGCATAGTTGGTTCATGGTTTGTCAAACGGTGTGGTAAAACAATACGAGCTATGATTTTTAAGAATCATGAGCCTCACTGTTGGCTCATGATTTGGAAAAATCATGCATCCAAACCATGATACCTAGTTTTTGTGTGTGAAAATTACAATTTTCCCTTAAAGAGGTTAAATCCTCCATTTCTTATTTCTTTTTTCTTATCCAGCCATGTGAGGCTTCTCTTATCTCCCATGGGTTCTCCTCCTCCCTTCACTAGGAATGATGATATCTACCTCATATGAATTCATATTTGAATATCTTCGATCATGTTGGGTCTGTATCAATAAGATCTTGAATCCTCTTACTTGATTTATAAGTTTATCTTCACCTAGGTTTCACTATTTTGGTGCGATCTCATTCACCCTATTTTTAGGGTGGATGTCTATTTATTTGATTTCTTCCAAACTGAATTGAATCAAACATCGATATTGGACGAGTAGAGAATCATAAGAATGAAGTAGGTGGTATATAGATATTTTCACAAGTTTTCATTGATTTATAAATAATTTTTTTGTTCTGCGTGCCGATTTTTTTTTGTGAATTTCCCTAAAATTGATTTCTTAATCTTAAATTGGTATACATACCTTGTTATACTCCTGACATACATTGTTATGTAAATATAGGATTATAACCTTAATCAAGGAAACCCTTGGGTGTTCCAAATTAAATTGGCCCTTTATAATTAATTAATTAAAAATACCATAATTCCTTATAAGCATTTGTATTGGATTGTTAATAGAATTTCCCCTTGTAGGTAATTGCCTAATTGATGATAGAACCTTCTAAATTCCATGTTGAACCTTATACTTATTTTTCCATGTTTGATTACTTTATAAAATGATCCTTTTTAGTGAATTGAGTTTTAACTCTTGAATGTGATGTTTGGCTTGATAAATGATTTTTTTGTTAAATAATTTCATGTTTTCTAATAAAACCATTCAAATGAGGTGAACTATCTTCTAAACTAAAAAGTGGTGATTAGAATTTCAAATTTGCCTTGGAATTTTTTCATTGTGTCTTTATTATTACCTTATGATATTGTTAGATATATATAATAATTAGTATATTTACTCAAATTAAAATCTTAAATAAATTGTATGAGGGGGAATGACTTGCCCTAAGATTAATTATTTAAAAGACCAACCACTTCTAAGTGGGTTGAAACAACTTGAATCTAGAAATCATTTCCTATAAAAATGAAATTACTTATTTTAATTTATTTTTTTAAATTAAATGAATTTTAAATAGGCGGTATGAACATGAAACAAGATATATTTAAATAAGAATGGCTTATGTAAATTATATTCAATGGAATGGGTGACAAGGCCATGTATCTTGCATGTTTTTAATTTAAATTTAACTTGAGTTTATGAGGGTTATATTTTGGATTAAATATTATAAATCATGAATGGTAATGCCTCATGGATATTATTATAAATGTGATTATTCATTTGATGTTGGTTGTAAAATGATGTTAATGGTTATAGTGTGCATGAATATTCATGAACTCTTACATCGAGTGTTGAGCATGACATATCACACCACTGACACTGTTTGGATGATGGGGATGACACACCACATCCCTTATTATGGCTGTTGGAATGATAAAACACCCTCTATATCGATTGTTGACATGATGAAAAACTCACCATATTAAGTGATGAGCATGAAATCTCCCACTAATTAAGAGATATAGGGCATCTGCCTTCTGTTGGAACTTATAGTCTCATTTAGATTAGTTATAGATGACTGAGTTATGACCCGATCTAACTAACACCCAGTATTCTGGGTATATGGCTGCATACATCTGCACGTACTTAGTCCATACAGGTGGATGAAATATATATTATTCATATGTATATATTTTTACTATATATTTATATGGTTACTGATCAGACCATTATTCCATCCATGTACCAAAGAATGTAGAGTCAGCTAGGTGTCCTATTAGAACATGATATGATTGATATTTATTTATTCAATACTACTTATTATTATGTTTACCTACACACTATTGTACTTTATATTCATCGACAAGATTTATCTATAGACACCATTGGTGGTGTCATATTGGTACTTTATATCACTCCTTACTCATGCCACCATTGCACTGGGGTACCTGAGCAGTTCGCATGTTCATAGGACCATGGATTACTACTTTCACTTTTATTCTTGTAATTGGAAGTTAGGAGCACAAGAATGAGTTGGAGCTTAGGATTCTCATAGAGTTCTCCCTCATGGATTTTATTTATTTTATTTATCTATGTATTGCACAATATCATGTTGCCTATTGTACATCTGTTGTTTTAGTTTATGTACCATCATCTGGACATGCTTTCATTATTGTATATTGGTGTTGGCCATTTATATTCAGTTGATACTAATATTTTATTGCTTTTTCTTTCATTTTTTTCTACTTCTACTATTGAATCTTTATTTATTATAACATTGTGATATTATTATATGAGGGTATAATATCCACACTATCATCTCTTGAGACTCTTGATGCTAGTTGGGAGCCTCTGGCATATGGGGAGGCACGCTTCAGGCCATGTGACGATTGGTATGGATAACAGTTTAATGGTCAGTTGGGTCAGGACCTTAAAAAAAAATGGTTTCATCTTATTCCCTAGCATACTTAATGCGTAGTTGAAACTATTAGATGTTGTCAAGTTCCCTTTATTTTATGTACATGAGTTACTGAATATCATTTATTTCTTATTCTTCGATACATAAGTGATATTCAATAAAGAAAAGTATCAGAATAACTCTCATTATATATTCTTATACCTATCATATATATATATATATTCAAAGAATATTCTATGAATATCATTCCCAAAATATTGGAATATATAATCCCTCCATGATTCTCAACATTAGGTATTTTCTCTCATTAAAAATTAGTCAATCGTCTTTAAATTTTAAATATCACTTAATATTTATTTAAATCCCATTTAATTCTAAATTTAAATATTTAAGAGACTTAGGATATTATATCCACATGATACCAAAAATATTTAAACCTTTATTTACTCTATAAAATATGTATATTTAATTTCATTCTTAATTTTCAAGCATGAATAGTTTTTTGACATGGTAGCGTCGTTCGTGACATAATACTCCATTTAATCCTTACACAACTTTATGGATTGATCTTGGTATCCATAGTTTGGAAGTTTCTATATTTTATTCCAAATTGGATCAAAATTAATTTGAGTAATTGTGATATTTATTTTCAATAAATATCTATTCATGCATCATCTAACTAAATTTCATTATCCACAATATTCAACTCTCAAAGTTCCAGATTTATTTAAATTTATAGTTCACCACATAAGATAAAAAATGATTCTTATATGGGTCAATCTTATGTGTCTCTTTGTAGTTTCACTCATTTTCTATAATTTGATGTACTTCTACTTCATAAGGATAAAGAATCCTTACATTGCACAATGTAAGTTCCCTATATTTCTCAAAATTGAAGACATTTTTAATTTTTTAAGGATAAATTATTCTTATGAAGTATCAGATATAAATCTATGTATGTATGGAATGATACTTACATTTATTAGTGTGAACTTATTCCTTTTCCAATATTCTAGATAATGTTATTCTTTATAAGGATTAATGATCCTGATAGAATCTTGAATCATCATTATGTTTCTCCAATTATCCTTATGGTTTTGGATTCATCCTTTTATAGTCATAAATAATCCTTAAAAGGCGGGTTTACCCTTATAAAATAACTATAGTCCATAAGAAATGGGTCTGAACCTTACAAAGGCCTTTTCATTTTCATCAGAGATTCTATATTTCACCAATTTTCTATTTTAGTGTAGAAATTATATACATCACTCTAATCAACTCAAAACATCTAAAATTTATTTTAAGGCCTTATAAAATAACAAAAATAATATTTATAAATTATCCAAAGGAAAAACTTCACCTAATACAATAGCATACATGATCAGTGACTCATGGATGGTTTCTTTCCACATTAAGACTAAATATTTCTTCAAAAATAGATCTCCAATCTTCATACTTTAGCCATCTTCCAAAACTCTATTAATATTTTTATATATAGTACTTCTATAAAATCATAACTTATTATTAATTGAATAAAAATACATTAATCATCACATATGTGGATTCCATATTGAATCTATCCATACAAGATCACTAAGACATCAACACACCTTCAACTTCATTTTCCATTGATAATGGTAGTGGGTCAAATATTTATCACCCAACACATATATTAACAAGATTATTGAAAAAAATACAACCAAAATTCATTAGTTACATATTTATCATATAATGATTTTCAAATATTAAATAGGTTTTGATATATGATTTCTAGAACTACTATAAGTAGTTTTCATAAGCTCCCAATAATTAACCCATAAACCAATGGTTGAGATTAATTTCCATTCTTCAATGTCTTAATGATTTTTCTAGGTTTCCCATAAAAATTTAATGTGGTATCTAAATGTTATTAAACCTGAATTAACACCTAAAATATTGAGATAGATTTCCTCTTTTTAAATTATAATTGAATATTCTAGATAACTAAGAAACTATTTCTTCATGGTGTGACAAATTCATTCAAGATGTGGTTTCCTCATATTATGTTAATTCAAAAAAATAGTTTTCTCGACCATAGTTTGATTCTTCAGTCAAAAAATAGATCCAAAAAATATGGATAAAATCTTCTATTTAACTCCTTAAGTATCGTGGCATGATACTTATGATATTTCTAACTTTCAAACTCATCCTGGAATAGTCTACTGATTCATGTAATGCACTCCCATTTCTCTTTATAGGTTACCATGTGACTATCCCTTTACAGTATGAAGGTCCTTAAACTTCTAGAACCACTAGAATTCACCAATAATCCCCTATGTCATAGAATATTATTTGTGTTGCAAGCAACTGATCTCCCAAACTACTAAAATTTTCTTGACCTCTTTCTTACTACAACCCATATTATTGCAACATGAACACAAAAACACCATATTTGAAAAAGGAATCCCTACAAAATCCCAAAAAAATTGACATTTTTTGAGATTAACCTTATGTGCACAATTAATTTATATACCTTTAAAATTATTTTGAATTATAACGTTGTGATGTGACATTTTTCTCATATAATAGCCAATGTGTGATCATATTCATGGATATGTGTTGTGGTGTGAACATCATCCATGATGTAGGCACTAAAAAGTTTCTATAATTACTAAAATATGCCAACCATGATTTTTTTTCATGGACGAGTGGGTTGTGGTGTATCCCACATATATTGTTGTACCACATCAGAAGATCCATTGGACTACATATTCTTTATAAACCTCAAAATATAATGGAGAGACAGAAAATCACTATAGTACCACCCCATTCTATGGATACTATTTCATCACTATTGCATCGCTCCGTACTTTGCTTCTTCACCTAGCACCACCCCATGATAGAAAACTTCCTCTCACATAGCACCAGACTATGATGGGATATTTTTTTCTCCATAGTCACCATATATATGCCACTATTGGGCTCATATCTTTGATGCTCTGATGGTTCCAGCCTTGTGCTAACTTTATTTTTTCCTCTTTTTATGATATCATGAAATACCCATCATCTTTAAAAATTTCCAAAACTTTTTCTTCATTCAGTGCATGCATAATATCACAATGAAATGTTTTTTTCTCTAAAATACTTTTTCTATCCTTCCTTATTCAGAAAAAATTAAAACACTACAATATCCATGAACATGATATGTTGACGTATCAAGTTGTTTCTTTACATTTTTATTCTAGTATTTCATGTGCACTACTTATTAAAATATTCATTTAACATCCACACATTACTAGGTATTTGATTTTATCACCAAGTCTATAATTTATATCCATAATTTTGAAAAAAATCACTTGAGATATTTTTCGTAAATTTAAAACTTAATAATTCTTGGTTGCAATAGAATATTGTTCTTTGTTTTTATTTGTTTTTTTTAAAAATGAAAACTTACGAGTTACCCACCAACACACTTAAAATATAACACTTTATTTAATGTGACCCTAAAATATAAATTAAAAACATTGAAATCTAAAATTTGAATTTATAGAAGTACAATGAAGGTGAGAGGGTAAACAAAAAATTAACATTCTAAAGTGTAGTTGTGGTCATGCAGTGTGACGACATCAATTGCATGTGTCATAAATACCATGATTCATTGATTTAAATACTTATAATAACTACAAATATAGTATCCAAATATTTTAAATAATATTTTAATTTTTTTCTAATATATATTTTATGGAATTATATTTCTTATAATCAATCATTTAAAAATAGCTATGTAAAACAATATATATGCGTGTGTGTTTATATATATTTATTTCATGACATAAAAGTTCATTTATTTAAATGTTAAATAATATTTATTATTTTATCTATTTGAAAAATTCATTTAATGTTTTTTAAATTAATATTTATAATGATATTTATTATTATGATAATCTTTGGATTAATTATGGAATGGTATGAAATAATAATTCATTTTTTAGTTAAAAATATATTATTCTAAAAAAATAATAATATAGTTTTTTAATATATTAAGACTTAAAATTTAAAATTTAATAATTATAGATTAAATTTAATAAAATTAATTTCATATTTTGAATCATCATATCAAAATTAGTTAGATAATGTATTCTTTAAAAATTTTAAAATTGCAAGGTATGATAATAAATGTCCAGAATAATGTATAGTCACAATTTTTTGTTAAAAAAATCACGATAAATGTATATAAATGATATAATCATTAAATTTTTTGTTTTTAAAACTTTAAATCAATGATTTTTGAAGTAAATATTTTAATTAATTATGGGTATAAGATGAGTGAGACATTTGAATTCAAATCCATTTTCTAAAAATAAGAGTTCAAGTTCACATTAAAATTTACAACCCATTATTAAATGTACACTAGAAAGTTATAGATCGATTAATAATGGTATGAAACTTTCTATAACACCTAACATATATAAAAAATATTTTTAGAATTAATAGGCGAATTTAAATATTTTAGAGGTTAATTAATGCATTAGAACACCTTTTTGAAAAAAGTTTCAGTTCAAATGAAATTTTACTACCAATTATTATATTTTAATCTAAAATGACAAGGAACAATATAGAAACATTTTTAATGTTTTTTCCATGATAACATACTAAAAATATCTGATAATTATTATTGAATTAATAAAAATGACATCATATTTGAAGATAATAATCCATATGTTTATGCAATGCTAAGTAGTTCTTATTCAACATATGATAAGTAAAAACATTGAATCATATAGATAATATTGAGAAAGGATAATAATATTATCTACTTTAATGGGTAAATATGATGTATAAGTAATGATGTAAATTATATACCATGAATTCTAAAATTATAATAATATTTTTAAACTCAAATTATAACATTTTTAATACCCCAATATTCCACGATACACTTCTCTTTGAACAATACAATAGATTTTGTTGTATGGAACTTCGAGTTCTAGCACACCACGACCAATCAAACTAGCCATTTAAAAATAATTTATGCATAGAAATACCTAATTTTTGAAATTTTATGAATTTTATTTTTCAAAATGGACTTCATTTTTTTATTTGGAATATCAAAATTATCTTAGGGTGAATTTTGGGTATTTTTATGAAAATTATCAATTTTTGATGAATAGTGAAAAACACTGCGTTATTGTTTAAAACCAACTTTTTGTTTAATTTTGTTTAATTTAAATTTATTTTAAAGTAAAAATAGATATATAATCCTATATTATTCCAATTTAACCCATTATGTTCCTTTTATAATAATATTAAATATATAAAATTTTATTGAACTTTTTATCATCTTTTACCCACCTTATATGCACATTTATAAATTTGAATAAAATGTTATTTTACCGCTTCTATGAATTGAATTTCAAAAATCCAACAGATTTAGTTGCCATAATCTAGTAAAATGTGGTTCAATAGAAAGAAGATAATTTTTGGTGAATAATAACTTTTGAATTTTATTTACCACGGTTAAAAGTAAATAGGGTCATTAAAGGTAAAAATGATATTATAATTACCCTAAAACATATCCTAATTCTATTGAATAAGTGTTTTTAGACCAAAATAAACCTTATGAACAAAATATGATCCTTTTTGATCCACTTATATTATATTAGGACATTTATTATATTTTATTTAAAGAAGAGTTAAAAGTGTAAAATTCGAATTTTAATAACTAATCAATTTTTAATAAAGGGTTATACAAATGATAAGTTCGACTATAAATATTAATTAAAAAGATAAAACGATTTAATACATCATGGTATTTTAGTTATAATTTTTAGACATTAATTAATTAAATTTTTTTATGACATAAAGATGATGCAGTAATTACCTTATAAGTGAAAGATTATAATAATTGATATTATAAATATTAAAATAAATGTAAATTGAAACTTTTGATGTCATAAACTAATTTTATAGGTGAATATGAAATGTTATGTTTGATTAAATGTATTTTTTTTCAAAGTAATCAGATTGTTATGACTTTCTCAAAAACCAAATACTATATAGTTTCAAAATTGAGATAAATGATTTTTTAAAACAAATACTATTTTATTAAATTATATAATATTCCTAAAAACAAAGGTTCTATCAAATGACTTAGATAATGTTACATATGTCATTAATTAACAAATTAAGGTTCTATTGGTATTTTATAGTAAGTTTATTAACAATATAGTGTAAGAATACAAGAAGACATAGTAAAAGTTAAACTATTTAACTAAGGGTTATGTATAAAAGATAAGGTTAATATGGTAACCTAAACATGTATAAAACCTATTTGTTGAGATTATTTCTACCCATACCCACCTTATCCTCTAAATAAATCAATTTGGAGTTATTAGAAACCGAAAATAATTTTATAAAAAATTAATATTTAAGCTTTTCCTAAAGTGCCATCACCTCTCTTATAAAAGTGTACTTCTTCCAAAACCTACTCAAATATCCTCCCAACTAACCTCAATTAAACATAAAGGCCTTAATTTTATCAGAAAACCAAACTAATGAGCCCTTTTGTTCAAATCAATAGGAAGCACCCGAAGAAGAGGTAATTATTTCATCACCTATTTTAAAGATTTTTTCTTCTTCTACTTCTTATTTATTTATTTCTTCCATACTAAAATAATAAATCCCATAACCTTTACATACTAATATGTGATTATAAATATGGTACAACCATATTAATTTTTCTATCCATCCTACGAATGACAAAGTCACCATACGTGCGTAAGTAGAACTTACCGTCTCCACGTCGTGGTGTAGTTTGTTATTCAACACCTCATTATTCTGATGGGTATAATAACGAGTATAATTGATATAATTAATAAATATAACATGTTAATTATTATTTATATATAATATAAAATCCAATTACATATGATTTCACCATCAATAGAATGATATTTTGGCTCGTGTGTATGTATGACTTACTGTCTCCACAACATGATGAGATTTCATTATCCATCGTAACCATTCAAGAATAATTTTCATTTTATGATTAAAAATATTTTTTAAGAACATAATATCATAATATATATGAATAAAATAAATCCTATCCATAAAAAAACATGACTTATGTAACAAAACATATAAAGGAAAATGAATCAGTTAACACCCAAAACAATTATAATTCTGAAATATTATTAACAAAGCAATATTAGAGGATAATATATGATATCATAATTATGTATTTAGTTTCTTGTATAATTTAATAACAATTATTTAACCATTATAAAGAAGTTTAACATATCCTCGACTAAGGAAAAGTACAAAGTAAGAGTTAATTTTACAATCTCTTTATTATTTGAGGTTGTTTATACGTAAGTATCTAACATGAATTCCTTATCATCCACATCTGTGTTCCTTAAAAATGTATTTCAAAGCTTTTTTACTATTTAATATACTATGATTTAAAGTCATTTATACCATTATTTCACTTTTTATAAATTTTTTTGAAAGAAATATTTATATCATTTTCCAAATAAGGTACTTTATGACCTTTTCAACAAATTAAGGAAAGAAAGTTTCTTTAACTTATACAGAAGGTGTGTATATTTTCCTCCATTATAACACCTTTTAAGCTTCCCTTACAATATTATAATAATATTTTCAAAATAAATTATTTCTTTACTTTTAAATGATTTCAAACTAGAAAAACATATTTCACTCAAATATTTTTTGGATTGATTTAATCTATGTAAACATACTTTGTTAGATTTTACACTTGTTTGAAGTTGATTTATTATGATACAATCAACCATATTGTATTAAAGGTTTTGTGATATGTTTAACTATAGATGTGATATTTTTATACCATTCATGGTTTATGGTTAATTTATTAAAATTTTTTATGCTAGTTTTAATACAAATGTTTATGTTATGTTTCAACTTTTTCATATGAGGAATGCATTGGATGTAGTAAATTATGGGTGGGTCTTGCTATATCCCCTCGATGCATTGGTAGGTCTAATTAGACAAACTAGTGTTTTGGAACAATTCCTGGAAAATATTTTTATTTATAGTCTTGGAACGATGCTTTGACTATGTGGTTATGATGTTCGACATTATCCATTCCATAATTATGAAATTAGATATTTATATTACATGTGATTATGAGAATTGTATAATATCTATGTGAATTAGTAAATGGAATTATTTGATTTATCTTTTCCATATTATACTGAAGTTTAAGTTTAAAAGGCTTGTGTTTTAGTCTTATACATTGCCTTAAATGTTTATGCTTATTTATGATAGTTTCCGTTATATTGTTATCCTTACTGAGCATCTGATCTCACCCCTTTCTTATGTTTTATTTTTCCCAAGATGTGAAGAAGTATATTATGACTGACCTATAGGGATATGGTAAGTTATATTAGCATGTTCAAAGGATACACAATGTTTTTTCATAATGTAATTTAAAACTTATGTATGTATCTATTACTTTCAAGGCTACTAAAATGATCAGTCTTTTGGGACTTGATATCTTGTGATAATGAAAATGTTATGTAATAATGCACTGAATCTAGTTAACTGGGGTCGGGGCGTTACAATTGGTATCATAGATAGGTTTAGTACAAACCTTGGAAACTAGATCTATAAAAGATCCCATTAGAGAACGTTACCCTAATATAGAATTTTAGGATTAGTATAGAAGAACATACAAAATTTTTGGTAATGTAGATATTATGTGGGTTTTCCAAGAAATAAATCCTTGTATGGATACTACAAGTAGACTTGGTTCTGGTATAGATATACCTTGGAGTGAAAACTCTGACAAGGAGTTTTGGGCTTGACCCGAGGTATCTTGGTACACGAAAACGGGCCTTACTGTGCACCTGGTTTGACACTCCTAGGAGATATTCTTAGAATAATTCACAATTTCCTTATAAACCATTATGAAGGATTTATGTGTAAATTCTTACTCAAATAAGACATTTTTATTATTATGGATTGCATGTATAAATTGTTCAATTTATGTTAAGTATTTTACAAGTTTGGAATTATGCATTATGATTAATAAACTAATCTAGTGTATGCCATTGTTTAGAAATAACTCCTAGTGGAATTAATGGAAACCATATCGATACACATAATACATGTAGGTATTTACCTCTTATTCAAGATAATTATAGTGGAGTTGGTGATGCCACTGGTTCTGAAAAACTTATAACCATACTGGGAAAACTCACTCAAGTTATGAATAATAACCTTACCCATATATAACATCCTAATCCACAACGCGGAGGAGCAATTATAGACCGCTTCCTGAGGAAAAAACCACCAACATTCAATGAGACTAAAAATACATTTGTAGCTGAGAAATGTATAAGTTCCTTAGAAAAAATATTTCATACTTTGGGGAGTAACGAAAGGGAAAATGTTGTCATGGAAGTTTATCGCCTCTCAGGAGATGCAGATCAATGGTGGTCATTAATTAAAAACACAAATTATGATGAAGAAGTATAAAATATGGAATGGAGGGAGCTTAAAGAGATTTTATTAGAAAAATAATTTCCTCATGAACATCGACTGCATATGGAAAAGAAATTTCTAAGTATGAGGAAAAATGAGGATGAGAATGTCACAAAGTATGAGGCTAACTTTACAAGGTTAGAAAGACATGTCTCAAATTATATACATAACCCAAGAAGTAGGATTGATCGATTATTTGATGGGTTAAAACCATTTATCTAATGAGAATTGTTATCACAATACTTCTTGTCTTATAAAGATATAGTCTCATGTGCTATGAAGATAGAAAATGAATTCATTAAGTCTTATGAATATAAATCAAAGAAAGAGAAAAAGAGATCTACTGAAAAATCTGGAAAAAGAAATAAGGGGAAGAAGGGAAAATTTTAATTTCCACCATGTAGTAAATGTGGGAAGAAACACCCTAGTACATGCCAAAATGGGATTAGTGTTTGTTACAAGTATGGAGAAAAGGCCACCAAGATCATGATTTTTAGGGTAAGAATGAGGCTGTCAATGTTTAATGCTACAATTGTAAAGAAATGTAGAATTATGCGAATGAATGTCCTAAGAATCAAGGAAACATACCTCAAAAAAGGACAAGGGAGCAAGGCCAAGCTTATGTGATCACAACTGTTGGGGTTGAAGTTTCTAATGACATAGTGGCAGGTACTTTAACCATTTTCTCAAAATTAGCCAATGATTTATTTTATTCGAGATCAATGCATTCTTTCATATCTTACCAGTTTCCAAGAAAATTATATATTTTCAATTTGAATTAATAAGGGATTTTTCAGTCAAAGATTCTAAGGGAAGTATCACAACAACAAAGTTTTGTTAATCAGTTTCCATTATGGCATATATACGTGCTTTATCTGCTGATCTTACTATCACACCCATGATTGAATTAGATATATTCCTCAGTATGGATTTCCTTTTGAACTATGATGCAAAACTTTATTGTAAGAAGAAGGATGTTACTATTTTTTATGATAATAAGGAATCCCTTATCATTAGAGGAGAATCATAACCATATGATTCTCATGTAGATCCAATCTTAATAGCTCTACTAAATTCAATTATTAGGGAGGAATGGAGTGAAACAACTATGGGTGAGGAAAGGGATGTTAAAATAGAGGATATACCTATCATGTTAGAATATGTTGACGTGTTTCTAGAAGATTTACCTGGAAATACTCTAGAATGAGAAATTAAGTTTTCTATTGTATTAATTACTAGTTCAAGGTCCATATCAAAGACCCCTTATAGAATGGCCACTGTGGAATTAGTGGAACTAAAGAAACAACTAGAGGAATTGAGTAATAAAGGATTTATTCACCCTAGTGTTTCTCCATGGGGATCTCTTGTTCTTTTTGTTAATAAGATAGATGGATCTATGAGGTTTTTCATTGAATATAGGAAGATCAATGCTATAAAAATAAAAAAGTATCCCTTACCTATCATTGATGATTTATTTGATCAACTCCATGGATCTCAATATTTTTCAAAGATTGACCTTCGATCTTAATATCATCAGTTGTGTGTGAAGAAAGAATACATTCCAAAGACAACATTTCAAACTAGGTATGGGCATTATGAGTTTATAGTAATTCCTTTTGGACTAACTAATTTACCCTCTATTTTCATGGATCTAATGAATATAGTTTTGAAGGAATATCATGATGACTTTATAGTAGTATTTATTGATGATATCTTGGTATAATAGAAAATCAATGAAGATCATGAAAATCACTTGCACACTATTATAAAAACTCTTAGAAAAAATGTCTTATTTGGGATGTTTAGCAAGTGTGAATTTTAGATTCAGGAAATTTCTTTTCTTGGACATATTGTCTATAAGAATGGAATCTCTATTGATCATTCAAAGAAAAAGGCAATCCAAGAATAGCCAACATTGATGAGTATAACTGAGGTATGCAGTTTTATTGGTTTAACATGTTACTATCAGTGCTTCATTCAGAATTTTTCCCGATTGGCTAACCCATTAACCAAGCTCACACATAAATGGGTTAATTTTTTTTGAAAAAAAGAGTGTTATGAATGTTTTTAATAATTGAAGATAATATTAGTCAATGCTCCTATCTTGACTCTACCATCAGGGAATGATGGGTTTGTTATTTATAGTGATGCTTCAAATAAAGGACTTGATTGTGTCCTTATAAAAAATGATAGAGTTATTTAATATGCATCACAAAAGCTAAAAATTCATGAACAAAAATATCCCACTCAATGATATTGAGTTAGCAGCAGTAATATTTTCTCTGAAGATATGAAGACACTATATATATAGTAAAAATGTGAGATATATACTGACCACAAGAGTTTGAAGTATATTTTCTCATAGAAATAACTCAACATGAGGAAAATGCGATAGCTTCAACTACTATATGATTATGATTGCATAATACACTACCACACAAGGAAGGAAAATAAGGTGGAAGATGCTTTTAGTAGAATGGATCATGGAGTTCTGAACAAGATAAGAGTTTAAAGGGATCCTATGTTTATGGATCTAGTTAACATGGATATGAGAATAATCATTGAAAGTGAAAAATCAATAATTTTTCAAATGGTTTCCAAACCATCTTTACTAGAAAGGACAAAAAGTTCTTAAACTGATGATGAGGATTTTCAAAAGAAAATTAAATTTGTGAATGATGAGAGATTGGTTGACATCATATAAGAAGATGGAATTTTGAAATTTGGGAAGAGACATTGTGTTCTTGATATACCTGACCTAAAAAGGGAATATTTGGATGATATCCATAGCTCCAATTTATCTATACACCATGGTAGCACTAAGATGTATAGAGATTTGAAGGAAAATTTTTGGTGGGACAACATGAAGAGTGATGTTTCTAATTATGTGTCAAGATTTATAGTTCATCAATAGGTGAAGGATAGAAGAAAACATCATAGAGGAGTCATGAAACCTCTTCCCATGCCTGAGTGGAAATGGGATGATTTTTAGATAAACTTTTTCATGAGGCTACCAAAGACTCTTAAAAAGAATGATGAAATATGGGTCATTGTTGATCGTCTTACCAAGTTAGCACATTTTATTTCTATAAGAGAAGATTTTCCACTTGAATGTTTAGCAAGACTATATATTAATGAAGTTGTAAGACTTCATGGTGTACCCCCATTGATTGTTTCTGATCATGATCCTCGTTTTACATCAAGATTCTGGAAAAGTCTTCAGAAATCCCAAGATACTGAACTTCATTTGAGCACTGCCTACCACCATCAAACTGATGGAAAATCAGGACAGAATATTCAAAACATAGAATACATGTTAAGATCTTCGTTACTTAACTTTCAAGGTATGTGGGATCATTATTTACCTATGGTAGAATTTTTCTATAATAATAGCTTCCATTCAAGTATTTAGATGACACCATATGAAGCATTATATAGAAAGAGATGTCACACACCAACTTATTGGGATGATGTTGGAGAAATAAAAATCGTAGGCCCAGAACGTGTTGAGGAAACAATTTAAAAGGTGAAGATTATCCAAACCCACATCAAAGTAATTCAAAGTAGGCAAAAGAGCTATGCCGATAACCAAAGGAAGGATTTGGAATTTTAAATAGGATATCATGTTTTCTTGAAGGTATATCCATGTAAGGGTGTTATATGATTCAGTAAGAAGGGTAAATTAAGTACTAGGTACATCGGAACTTTCAAAATTCTAGAATAAATTGGAGTTGTAGCTTACCGTTTGGTAATTCTGCCATGTCCCTCCAAAGTTCATGATGTGTTCCACATATCACTGTTGAGATAATACATGCCAAACCCAATGCATGTTCTCACCTATAAAGAAATAGAACTGGAACCTAGTTTGTCTTATTGTGAACAGCCTGTCAAGATTCTTGATACTAGAGAACAAGTGTTGAGAAACCGGACGACTCATCTAGTAAAAGTTTTTTGGAGAAACCATAAAATGGAGAGGAAATGTGGGAACCTTAGGAACTTATGATGTAGAACCACTCGAATCTATTTACGCCGTAATATTCTAGAAATTTCTAGGAAAAAATTATTTTAAGGAGGGAAGAATGTAACACCCCAATCTTCAACGATATTCTTCTCTTTGAATAATACAGTAGCTTGTGTTGTACGTAGCTTTGAGTTCTAGCACACAACGACAAATCAAAATAGCCATTTAAAAAGCAGTTATGAACAGTAATACCCACTTTTTGAAAATTTATAAATTTTATTTTTCAAAATGGACTTCATTTTTGGATTTGGAATATCAAAATAAGCTTAGGGTGAATTTTTGGTATTTTTCTGAAAACTTTCAATTTTTTATGAACATTGGAAAACACTGCTTTATTGTTTAAAATTGACTTTTTGTTTAAATAGTTATTTTAAATTTAAATTTATTTTAAATTCAAAATAGATACATAATACCTATATTATTACAATGTAATTCATTGGAGTCATTTTATAATAAGATTAGACATATAAAATTTTATTAAAATTTTTCACATCTTCTACCCACCTTCTAGGCACATTTATAAATTTTCATAGAACAAAATTTTACTACTTCTATGAATTGAATTTAAAAAATCCAACACACAAAATTTTCATCAGTAAGTAAAACTTGGTTAAATAGGATGAAAATAATTTTGGGTGAATAGTAAATTTTGAATTTTGTTTACCATAATTAAAAGTAAATAGGGTAATTAAAAGTAAAAATGATATTATAATTATCCTAACACATGTCCTAATTCTATTAGATAAGTGTTTTTCAACCAAAATCAACCTTCAGAGAAAAATATGATGCTTTTTGATCCACTTGTATTAGATTAGGATATTTATTATATTTTATTTAAAGAAGAGTTAAAAGTGTTAAATTCAAATTTCAATAACTAAACCATTTTTAATAAAGGGTTGTACATAAGATAAATCCAACTATAAATATTAATTAGAAATATTAAAATATTTCCTACATCATGGTATTTTATTTATAATTTTTATATATTAAATAATTTAATTTATTTATGACAAAATGATGATGTAGTAGTTACCTTATTAATGAAAGATTAAAATAATTGATATTATAAATATTAAAGTAATGAAAATTGAAACTTTTGATGCCATACATGATTTTTCTAGTTGAATATGACATGTTAGGATTGATTCAATGTTTTTTTCTAAGGAATCAAGTTGTTATTTCTTTCACTAAAAACAAATACTAAATAGTGTCAAAATTGATATAAATGAGTTTTTAAAACAAATACTATTTTATTAAATTATATAATAGACCTAAAAATATAAGGTTCAGCCAAATAACTTAGATAATTTTATATATGCCACTAATGAACCACTTAAGGTTCTATTTGTATTTTATAGTAAGTTTATTAACCATATAGTGTAAGAATACAAGAAGACATGGTAAAAACTAAACTATTTAACTAAGGGTTAAATCTAAAAGATAAGGTTAATATGGTGACCTAAAAATTTATAAAACCTATTGTTTGATATGATTTAAACTAATACTCACATTAGACTCTAAATAAATCAATTTAAGCTATTATAAACTGAAAATAATTTTATAATAAATTAATATTTCAAGATTTTCCTAAAGTGCCCCTCACTTCTCTTATAAAAGGGTACCACCCCTTATCTTAAATTCACACCTCCAAAGAAATTTGGCTCAACCAAACCCTGCTCAAATCTCCTCCCATCAACCTTTAATTCAACATATATTCCTTACTTTGATCATAAATCAAACCTAAGAAGCCCTTTTGTTCAAATCAAAGGGAAGCACATGAAGAAGAGGTAATTATTTCATCACCTCTTTCAAAGTTATTTTCTTCTTTTACTTCCTCTTTCTTTGTTGTTTAGACAATAAAATATTAAATCCAGTACCATTTACATAATTAGATGTTATTATAAATATGGTACAACTATATTCATTTTCTATCCATTTTATGAATGACAAAGTCACCATACATACATACGTATGACTTACCATCTCTACATCATGGTGTAGTTTGTTCTTCAACACTTCATTATTAGGATGGGTATAATAATGAGAATAATTGATGTAAATAATAAATATAACATGTTAATGATTATATATATATATATATAATATAACATCCAATTATATATAATTTCACCAACAATAGAATGATATTTTCGTTCGTGCGTACGTACGGATTACCGTCTCCGCAACGCGATGAGATTCTGTTCCCCGTCATAAACATTCAAGAATAATTTTCATTTGAAGATTAAAAATAATCTTTATATCTTAATATTATTCTATATATGAATAAAATAAATCCTATTTATAACATACATGACATACATAACAAAACATATAAAGGAAAATGAATCATTTAACACCCAAAACAATGATAATACTGAAATATTATTAACAAATAAATATTAGAGGACCATATATGATATAATATTTATGTATGTGGTTATTGTATAATTTAATAAAAATTATTTAACCATTATAAATGAGGTTAACATACCCTCGACTAAGTAAAAGTACAAGGTAAGGGTTAATTTTACAATCTCTTTATTATCTGAGGTTGTTTATATGTATCTAATTGGACTTTCTTATCATCCACATCTGTGTTCCTTAAAAATGTATTTATTTATTTTTACTATTTCCTAGACTATGGTTTAAATTCATTGATACCCTTTTTTTACTTTTTATAAAATGTTTTTAAAGGAATCTTTCCGTCATTTTCCAAACAAGGTACTTTATGTCCTTTTCAACAAATTAAGGAAAGAATGTTTTTTACGTATATGGTGACTGCGACTATTTTCCACCATTATAAAACTTCAAATATTCCCTTAAAATATTATAAGAATATTTTCAAAATAAATTTTTTCTTTACTTTTAAATGATTTCAAAGTAGAAAGAGATATTTCACTCAAATATTTTTTGGATTGATTTCATCTATGTCAACATCCTTTGTTGGATTTTACGCTAGTTTAAAGTTGATTTATTATGATACAATATTATATATTATATTGAAGGTTTAATGATATGTTATACTGTGGATATACTATTTTTATACCATTCATGGTTTATGGTTAAATTATTAACATTTTGTATTTTATTTTTAATACAAATGTTTATGTTATGTTTTAACATTTTCATACAAGGAATGCATTGGACATAGTAAGTGACGAGCGAGGCCCGCTATATCCCCTCGATGCATTGGTAGGTCTCATGAGTCAAACTAGTGTCTTGTTACAAGGCCTTGACAATATTTTTTTATAGTCTTGTCATGATTCCTTGACTATGTGGTTATGATGTCTGACATTATTCATTCCATCATTATGAAATTATCTATTGATATTACATGTGATTATTCAACTTGTAGAATATCTATATGAATAAGTAAATGACATTATTAGAATTATCTTTTCCATATTATCCTGAAGTGTAAGTTTAAAAGGATTTTGTTTTAGTCTTATACATTGCCTTAAATGTTTATGATTATTTATGATAGTTTCCACTATATTGTTATCCTTACTAAGCATCTGTTCTCACCCCTTTCTTATGTTTTATTTTTCCCAGTATGTGAAGAAGTATATTATGATTGACCTATAAGGATATGATAAGGGATATGAGTGTGTTAAAATGAGGCATCATGTTGCTTTTTTATAATGTATTGTAAAACTTATGTTTGTATCTAGTACTTCCAAGGCTACTAAATTGGTTAGTCTTTTGGGACCTGATCTCTTGTGATCATGGCAATGTTATGAAATAATGCACCGACTCTGGGTAACCGGGTTCAGGGCATTACAACATTAACTCTGAAAAACTCTATAAATAGGTGTTTTACCCACTATTCTAAAACCATTCCTTTAATTCATGAAATTATTTAATTTATTAACTATATATTCTCTCTAAATTTCATTTATTTAATTTACAAAACTCTACCAATTTTATTTTAGAACCTAATGACTTGATCAAAGTAGTTGTTTTTAAATATTGATGAAGGTATGATTTTTTTTCTAACTATATCCTTATTTTTATTTTTCTGGATTTTATTAAGGATAAAATATATTTGGAATATCCATGATGTCAAAAAATAAGGTTTAATCATAACATTTTAATTATTGAAATATATAAAATATAAATAATAACTCTATTTTATATGACTTTTAATTTTATTTCATTTTTTCTTTTATTTTACATTATTTTCTTCTATTTATTTTTATAATATACTTATTGGCTAGCTAGGACACATTTTAATTAAATAATAATATTCATTTAACTTTTTATTAAATCCACATGCTATCAAATTTTTTCCCATAGTGGATATATAATTATATTACCTTATATAATAGTGGATTTATTAAGTATCCACACACTATAAATAAATAAATAAAGGTACTTTTTATGGGTATATTTTGTGGTTTAAACATATGATAGACAATTTATGATTATTTTAAAAACTATCATAGTGAAAATTATTAAAAATTTTAATGGGGTGTTTTTTTAACTAGTGATAGTTTTGTAAAACCATTGTAAAACAATATTTGTTAGTTGTTTAAAAAATTTCCAAATACTTTATATTTAGTGGAGATTCTAACCACTGCTAATTATACAAATTTGATTTATTTTTTAGGAATATTTATTCTATTTTATGATCATTTTCTATTTTATTATTATATGTTCGAATAACATAAGAAAATATACCATATTCAGTGGTATTGTAACCGACCATGAAATTAATACCTTGTGAAGATAAAAAATCTTTGTTTTCTCATTGACTTATATAATTTAGTGCCTATATTTAAAGAAATTAAAATTTTAAATTAGATTATATTAAAGAATAATATAAACTATAATATATATAAAATATAAAATTAAATAATTTTTACATGTTGATATTATTTTATCATGGATACAATTACCCCATGAACACTCACAGTCAGGTATCAAAATAAAGTAGCTAAAGCATCATAAACTACTAAAAATTTCTCATCCCAAGTGCTCATGTGTGACACATGATCCAGTAATTTTGTCTCCAATATCTGAACTTTTTTTAATTATTTTTGAATCACAAACACTAGTGGGAACCAGGGAAAGATATGGTGTTTTAGTGATGGATGTTAGGGACCTCCCAAAGACTCATGATGTGGATAGTCCACAACCCATTAGTTGGACATGGTTTGGATGCTCACTACCCATAATTTAGGAAATAACATCACCTTAGAGAATAAATTATGTTTGTAGAGGATTTATATTCCATTCATCCATATTTTTTACATATAAATTAAGGAGTATAAAATAATAATGAATTTGTAAAATCAATAAATAATTAAAATAGTTTACCCATAATATATTAGACAACATAACTCATGTATGACTTTGCATGAAAATTGAACCATATTATGGATTATCTAACCTAATGACCAACTTACTTTGCTAGTATCCTTATAAAATTGAAAATTATAAAATATAAATTACTTAACATTGAACATATTCATATTTCAAAAAAATAAAAATATTACATTTCTCATTTTATACATGGAAAAAATCCTTATTACTATTATGTGCGAGGTTATGATACAACCAATTTATGTCTACATTTTCATGTACTCTATTGAAACATAAGAACAAGTTTTCAGAAATTACGTCCTACTTAGAGAACAAATACTTTGATTTTGGTGATCTTGTTAATTTCCAGGAGGTTTATGGCCAAGTACAAAAAACGGAGAAGAAAAGAGCAAAAATTTACAACTACACGACATGTACTTATATACACGCCGTGTACATTCGAGTTCAGACATGGGTTGACCAGGACAAATACATTCCCAAGTAACCAGAAAGGTGATACACTCCATGTTAACATTTCTATATGTCGTGTATGAAATTCTAGAAGTGGTTGGTGGCCGAGAAGATTCTACACACCCATACGACCGGCTGAACGGGACACGCTGTGTGCCATTTATACATGCCGTGTCTGCATTTCCAGAAGCAGTTGGTGGCCAGAATATGAGACTACACATCATGTATGGTGGCACTACACACCGTGTACATCCACCTACCAGGCGGTGTCATGTTCCAAGTTAAAGAGGTGTGTTAAGCTGCCTACCAGCAGAGAAAACGAAGAAAAAGATGCATTGATGAAAGTACACTGTGTGTACTTTTGATACACACCATGTACTTATTTTTTCTATAAAAAGAGGCCTTGGCCTCCAGAATAAAGGTGGTGTGTGTAGTATCTTTTGGAGAAAGGATTGAAGCTCTGAAGGAAAGACGCACTGCCGTCGTACCACCGTGATTCCGTCTACCAAAGAACCATTTCCTTGTTCAAAGTTCCAAGCATGATTTCATCAGGTATCAATAGTTTTGTGTTTATCATTTTCAATATGTGTAACTAAACACCCAGTGTGTTGGGGTTGTGGAGGCTGATGAGTTGTAATTTGAATTAAGTTGATCCAAAAGTGTTTATTTTAATAATCTCTTCTTATTCTTCTTAAACCACTTTATAATATCACTGGAAATTCTGTACCAGACCAAGGGCCAGATTTTTAGGGAATTAAAAGAAGAACAACGATGAACAACTCCACGACCATTGTAAGTAACCGTTGTCTCAAGATGGACTAAGCCAAATAAAGATCTGTTAAATACTAACTACTGGACCAAGGAGTTAGTCTCTTCAGTTCTAAATATAAAGTTTAACAAATCAAGGAAACATTATTACAAATTAAACCCAGAGAGTTGGGTTATCATGAACAATACAACCTCATAAGAAACTTTATTTAATAATCAACTTATCATAAATCCATAACCCCAACTCATTTCTACCATTATTTGCATCAAAACCAATTTTCCCATCTTTAATTTCATTTTAGTAATCAATTTGTTAAAATAAGATTAAAAACCAATTATTATTTTTATACCCAAACAACCAACCAAAATCGATTCTAAATTCAGGAGACTTCAATAAAAACAAAAATACAAACTAAATTAAGCAAAGATAAAATAACCTCATAGTTTCCTGTGGATCAACCCCTTACTGGTTCTATACTTGTTAAGGTAAATTTAATTTGGGACAATGAAAACATAAATTTGGTGAAATGAACACCCAAATTTTGGTACTGTTTCTGGGGAACTTAAATTAATTTTATTCTTGTTTCAATTAAATTTGTATCAAACTTTAGTGGAAATAAAAATAAAAAATTCTCAAAAAATTCTTTCCAAATCCCATTTCTATTTATCATTTTTTCACTTTTACGCCCGGGGTTTTGTTTTGTGTTTGTACCTGATCACAGGTGCATGAACCGACGCCTCACACGGTCCAAGAGTGTGGAGTCATCGGATCTTTTTCTGCTTAACCCAGATATTTAACGGACTTTGTCTCCTCGTCAACGTACACTGGTGGAAACGCACAACCACAATCCATTAACCATGGCGAACAAGGAGGAGGTTGAACCAGCCATTGATGTTGTGGTTGAACACTCGTACCAGGACCAGCAGCCTCCCGATACTGGTATACCGGAGCAGGCACCTGGAGGCTTCATGGAATTCCTCCCAAGGAACTACCAAAGGCCAGCACAACAACCTCCTTCAAAGTACTCCCAACTTCCACAACTGCAACAGATCTTCCAAAGGTCATATTTTTCCCCTCAGGAGTAGCAATAAATGCAACATCCACCCCCTCAACAGCCACCTCCATGACATACTCTTATGGAATACAACCTTCCATCGATCCACGGAGCTGATATGAGCATCGTTCATCCTACGGTATAGGTCCAACACTTCGACATCAAGCCTGCTATTATGCAGCTGATCTAGAACACCGTTCAATTCAGCGACCTGCCCAATGAAGACCTAAATGTCTATCTCTCCAATTCTCTTGAGATCTGTAATACATTTCGTTACCATGGCATGTCTGAGAATGACATTCGTCTTCACCTCGTACCCTTCTCTCTACGGGACAAGGTGAAATACCGGATCAAAGGGTTACTACAAAGATCTATCCTCACCTGGGAGAAGCTATCCCAGACATTTCTATCCAAAAATTTTCCACCATCGAAGATGGTAACCTTACAAAATGAGATCCACAACTTTTAGAAGCACGACTCAAAGTCATTGTACGAATCATGAGAAAGTTTCAAAGAGATGTTATGTAAATGCCCACACCTGGACTTCCACTCTGGAAGCAAGTCCAAACCTTTTACGGAGGTCTAACAATGAATACAAAGTCCGTCATGGATGCAGCTGCTGGAGGTACAGTAATGAGAAAGTCCCCCGAAGAACTTTTCAAACTTCTAGAAGATATGTCTACCAACAGCTTCCAGTGTAATTCTTATTAGGGGACCCAAAAATGATCTATGCATAGTATTGACGCTACTACCATGCTTGCTGCTCAGTTGTATGAAGTATCCAAAAAGATTGATGCACTGAATCTCAAGGGCGCATCTCAAGTCCATGCGGCGTACCATCCAGCATGCAGTGACTATGATAACAACCACATCCTGGGAGAATGCCTGGGACCTTCAGTCAACCCTTTGACAAGTGAGGTGAGCTGTGTTGCTCAAAACAGAGGGTCGAATCAGTATCAACAATACCAGAACCCGACATGGCGTGAAAACCAGAACACAGGCTGGGACCAACAGCAGAAGAATCCTCCACCCTAGAAACTACCCAGCTATAGTCAACCACAATATCAGAACCCATACCCAAGGCAACAATAGAACCAGCAGGGCTCCAACCATCAGCAAGGGTATCAAAACCCTCGCCCGCAGTAGCCAAGGCATCAACCGCCTCCACCATCTGCACGACCACCTCAGCAAGAGAATACCTCAAGGTTAGAGGATATTATGAACAAATTCATATCTAATGTTGAGACCAGATTCCAGAACCAGGAGGCTTCTATTGAAATTCTTGAGAACCAAATCGGCCAGTTAGAAAACCAGCTCTCAGGGAGACATCCTGGTACACTACTAGGAAACACCGAGAAGAAACCAAGGGAGGAGGCCCATGACATCACTTTACGAAGTGGAAAAAATCTATACCAGAAGGAACCAACACATTCAACTACACCTATAATCCCTGTTGACAACAAAGGTATAGTTTCAGATCCCTCTTCATCTAAAAATCCATCACCGGAGGCTCAGCCAGGCAAAGGAAAGGAGGTCTTCAAACCATTCGACCCTGAATTACCTTTTCTGGAGAGGAAGAAGCAAAGGAAGTTGGATCACTAGTTTGTAAAATTCATGGATGTATTCAAAAAGCTACACATCAATATCCCATTTTCAGAGGCTCTGACACAAATGCCCACATATTACAAATTCATGAAGGAAATCCTCTCGAATAAAAGGAGGATGGAGGATTTGGGCACCATAGCACTGACAAAGGAGTGCTCCACAGTCATACAACATTCCCTTCCTCCCAATCTCTAGGATCCAGGTAGTTTTACTATTACATGTACAATTGGACCCTGTGAATTTGGAAAAGCCCTGTTGGACTTAGGGTCCAGTTTCAACCTCATGCCATTCGAAGATTTCCAAAAGATCGGACTCCATGATCTAAAGCCTACCCGAGTATCCCTTAAACTTACTAATGTATCCATTAAATATCCAAACAGGCTACTGGAAGATGTGCTGGTGAAGGTGGGAAGATTGATCCTCCCTACAGATTTTATTATCCCAGACATGTAGGAGGATCAGGAGGCACCTCGTATACTTGGAAGACCTTTCCATGCAATGGGAAGTCACTCATCGAAGTGCACGAGGGGGAGATAATTTTCCAGGTAGGAGATGGGAGAGTCTCCTAAAATGTCCTAAAGGCCATCAAACATGCATCATCGCTTGATCTTGAGGACTGTTCTTTGATAACTATTGTGGATGGTCGCATAATGGATGATCTGGTATGTTCCTTTATTTCTGATAACTTTATCATTCCAGACATTCCCATTGAAGAAGAGCCAGAGAACATGAAATTCCTAGAAGTCCAGGGTGGCTATTATGGGGACCATTATCCACCATAAATATCAGGTAAGCAATGGTACGTAGGATGAGCCAACGACCTAAAACCAAGGTGCTTCCTAAGAGGAAACCTAGAGGATACACGCCGTGCCCCCTATATATACACGGCATGTACTTTTTCATTTTCATTTTATCTAACTATTATAAATCTATAGATTAACTAATAAATAACCAGGGATAATGCAGGTGCTGATGTTAAGGTCACCAGAGTTTATCCGAGCCGTCTCCGGTTGGAATCCTCCTGACCTAACTTCAGCATGGGGTTCTTCCTTTTTATATTTTCTTACACGGTGTGTGTAGTAAATTTCATATATATATATATATATATATATATATTTACTTATAAGAAAACCATGGTGGGGATGGATCGGTTGGCCACGATTGTAACTTGGTTCCAAATGACATGGGTCCAAATCCTGACAACCGCCTTGTTTCCATCATTTACCATTTTAATAAAACCGCACGGCGTGTCTTCCAATATACGTCGTGTGTTCCCTATTTTATTTATAAAACTAAATTATAAAAACACTTTTTTATATAAAGTAATTCATGCGAATGAAGTTGGCAGATTGGAAAAGTCTCATCCTTGGATCCAAAAGACTCGGGTTCGAACTTGGCTAATCTCCCTGCTTCATCCCCTTCTTTTATAATTGAAAACCACATACCGTGCATTTATTTCTTACCATGTGTATAGGCTGTATAGATTAAATCTATATAAATAATAAATATGGGCAGCAGTGATCCAGTAATTGAGGGCTTCCGTTCAGAGTGGCTGATAACCAGTTCAAACCTCGCCCTAAGCACCGGACCAAAGGTTGTACTTCTCTTTTTATAATTTTTAAACACACGACGTGTATTTTACCACTACATTATGTGTATAGTTTTATTTTTCAATTTTTTATATACATATATATATATATATATCTAATTTACTTTTATTATTTTAATTAATTAAATTATTATATAGTTTATTATAATCATTATATATATATGTTAATAATCAAAAAATTTGGGGATACACGACATGTAGTCCCGATGTACACGCCGTGTACCTAGGCTATATAAGCTGCGGAAACCCGACTTCAGCCCGTGTCGCGTGGCTCCCCCTTTCCACCCTTCTTCCCATTTTCTTCTCCTGAATGCTACCCAGACGTCCCATTTTCAAACCCATCGATTCTGGGCATTTCAGGTTTTTATTCTTCTTGAATTGTGATCCTCGGTTCATGTATGCCCTTCTACACCCTCTATTTCAAATTTTTAGACATGTTTAGGGTGTTTTTGGATCTACTGACCATTCGGATTCCACAGTACACGACCACGAAATGAAGGACACACGCCGTGTACTTTTGTACAGGGCCACAGACAAATTCTTCACAATTTTGAATATACACGGTGTGTATGTTTGATACACACCGTGTACTTTCCCCCATTGTGCCTAAGTACCCTTTTCACACGGCCTCACACACCATTTTCAGGTACACGACGTGTGTGTTTGGTACACGTTGTGTATATCATTTCCTTTGGCCCCTCCATGTGTAGAACTTGACGTGACCTCTCACCCCATGTTACTATACACGACATGTGTGTCCGGGACACGCCGTGTCGCCTATTTCTTTCGGCCGGACCCGTGTATATCCCCCACATGGCCATGATCCTCAAGTAATGAACACGCTATATCTATCCCATACACGGAGTGTCCTTTATTCTTCGAACTGATAAAATCGTGGCCGTTTCGTTTCTGATACACAACCATGTCCACTTCGTATACACACGATGTGTATGTTCGGTACACAAAGTGTACCTTTACATGGTCTATCTTCTTCTCCCTTGGTGTGTTTATCTAGAGAACACGGGATGCTATACAAGTTTTACTACACGCCGTGTACTCTAGATGTACAGGCCGTGTACCTTTTTTTTTCATATTTCTCACTTTTTCTTTGTTTTAGTTTCTATTTTTTTCTTTTGTTTTCTTTTTATTTCTTTTTCAGGTTATGGCAGATCACGATCCTTCCCGGGGGAAGCGACATGCCTCCACCACTGAGGGCTAGAGGACCATTTTTCAATGGATTCGACTACGACCTCCGACACAGCCAGACCTAGACGCTCTGGTCTATGAGCTCCCTTCATTGGACACCATTCCACCCCTCACTCCCTCTATCGATGCGGGTCCAAGCACCACCCTTCCTTCCCTCCCAGCTACCACTCCACCTGAGATCTCCTCCTCTATAGCAAGCACTTAATCGACCGCCCCATCCAGCGGCCCTTCACATACTACAGTCGATCCACCCACAGAGTCATCTCCTGCTGCTGCACCTGCACCTAGGCCGGGACCTGTAGGTGTTCCCTATCCTTGTATGGTGTTCCTGGTCACCTATTTTGGCACATGATAGTGTTCGACACTTCTCTTGATGACCGATTCTATTGAGCGACCACTACCTTGACAACACCGTTCCTCAGAAGCTAGGCACCTGGTGAGAGTTAGAGGATCTCCTTGGACACACTCCACTGCTCGCTATTTTCTAGGCCATCACTCCTATTTTCGGTGATTTATTTTTGGAGTTCGCGACCTCGTTTGAATTCTATAGAGCTGAGTACCGGGAGACACCTGGTGATGCAGTGCCCGTGGTTCTGTTCTGGCTGGGCGGCCGACGATTTTCCCTCACCATGACACAGTTTGGCCGAGGGTGCGGTTTCTACCCCCATCCCATCACCCCACCCTCTGTTTCTACCATTACTAGAATCGATCGCTCTGAGCTCGTGGCTATGTGGTGGGAGATTGCTGGGCCTGACCACCTCTATGCCCCCATCTCACAGAAGAGCACCCTTATCACTGACCCCATCATTTATTTTACCCACCGGTGCTTCAGCGCCATTATTTCCCCCTACCACAAGGATATGGGGGTCGTGACTAGTTGTGACATGGATCTACTTACCTATGTCATCCAGCCTGACTACCTAGATTTCCCTTACCTAGCCGCCTCCTATTTGTATGCTATGTTTACCGACCTTCAGGGAAACCTGAACAACGGGTTTTACGCCACTTGCCTTGCCCACCACTTTGGGGTTTTAGAGCCTTCTTTACCCAATGACCTGTTATGTTCTCCCCAGCGGATGGACTATCTCATGATTATTCACATGGGATTGGTCCAGAAGTAGGGGGTGCCTACATCCTTGCCTAGGCTCGGCCCCAGCCACCCGCTGACCCTCCTGCCCCTACTCCTCATTCCCCACCCCCTCCAGTTTCCTCACCCCACCCCATTCCTACTGACCCCATTTATTATTGCCTTCGTTATTATGTACCCCCACTAGCCCCACCTACCCCCGAACCCTTGGTTGATCTCTCCCTTTACCTCTGACTGGCCATGATGGAGCAGCATTTGGTACGTATCGATAGCCGCCAGAATCGCATGGAGAAACTGTTGAAGCTTATTTTTCAGCATCTGGGTATTCCATTGCCTCCACCACCTGCCTCTATCTCCATTCCTGGCCCTTCTACTAATACCCCACCACCTTTCACTGCACTAGCCACAGATTCTATTCTGCTCTCTACTATGGGCCCAACAGCTGCTGCTACTACTGCTGCCACCACTGTTGCCGGTCAGGGGGAATCTCGATCTTCCTTTACCGAGTCCATTACCTGCGGCTCCTACTTCTCCATCTTCCCTTACAGATGCCGAGTCCGAGCCTCTGCCTTCCAAGTCTCCTAACCAATCTCTTCTGGCTGGTTCTGTACTGGATGATTCTTCTTCTGAGACGACCCCATGATTGGTTTTGGGACACATGCTTTGTATTGTATATATATTTTTGTGATCTCTTGTTCCTGTGTTTGTTATGCCTACTTGCAGTGTTCTTTTTCTTTCCCCCTCACAGGCACTCTACCACGTTTTGGGCTGCGCTTTTATATTACATACCATTTTATTATGCCTAGACACGAGGGGATTATTATTTTTCCCTTGTTTTCTTTTCTTTTTTAGTTTCCTGCTTTCCTTACTTCCCCTCAGTCTGGTCCACTTTTTTGTCCCCGCCTTCCCTTGTTCTTCTTTTTGGGTACTTGGTGGACCCCGTGTGGTATTAAGTATGGGGGGTGTCTGTCGACCTCTTTAGTCTTTTCCATTTTTAGATTCTAGGTGATATCATTATTAGAAGATATATTTTAAAATGTAAAGACATTTTGGTTAACCTTATTTTTAAAATAATAAAGCTGAAAGTGAAAAATCTTGTAAATTGCATGCTTATTTTGGTTCTTTTGTATTTTAAAATGATTGATGATATATTTTAAATTACAACTTGTAATCCTTGGATAATTACATAGATTAGACTAATCAATTATTTTTCAAGTCATGACTTGATTGTCTCTTTATTAATTTTTCCCACTCCCAAGAGGTATTCTAAACCCCTTTGTTATGTTCTTTCTAATACCCTATTTATTTAGAGATTCTTAGAATATACATAACTACCAGAATTTTTAAGTTTTATTTTTGAAACATGTGGAATTTTTGAATTACATTAAAATGATTGAGGCATAAGATTGTTTTAAACCCCTTTATCTCGAGCCTACCCTACATCTTATCTCCATGAAGCCCCTAGAGACCATGAATAGACTTTATAGGAAGCCATATTACAATCCTATTTCCCTTCCTACCCTAATTCTTTTATGATTTTGCATGATTATTTATTTGAGCTTAAAAGAAGGTATTGGAAACACATGGTATAAATTCGTGAATTGTCAAGAAATTAAGTATGGGGGAGAACCTCTTGATCATTTGGGGAGAAAAGAAAAGAGTTCCAAACCTCTATTTTGGAAATTCAGAAAGGTTCCCTTTATTTAAAAAAAATGGTACAAACAAGGGGGCCTTATACACACTTGTTGGTTTGTGACTCCTACTCAACTAAAGGAGACAGTGGTGATGAGATAATTTGATAAATCTTGTTGAAAATGTTTTTACATTGAGTTTAATTTTGAATATCATGCATTGTTATTTATGAATTTAGCCTCTTTTTTCAAGCCTCAGAGTTATTTTTCACATCTTTACCTACCAACCTTTAGCCACAGAAACATCTAATCCTTATTGAAAAGCCCTCATGATTTTTGTAAATTAAATTTTTTAAAGTGAAGAACTAGATTTCTTGCGAACTTATGGATAGAGTGTATATATCTTTTATTGAGCATAACTTTGTTTAAAAACATCGTGAGTGTTGAGCATATTTTTGGTGAGGTAAATCATCAAGTGGATTGCTTATATTTGAAAGGTTGAAACATGTGTTAAAATAGGATGAAAGTAGTTAATTTAATTATATATGAGGCATGATTAGAGTATCTCCTGAATTGAAACTGCTTTGTATTCTTTTTGAAATTTTCTCCTGTCTCTTATTACTTAAATTTATTATTAACTAAAGTTATTCCTTTTAAAATATAGATTATTCATAATTAGATGTTGAGATTCGCTTGAGGGCAAGCAAATGACTAAGTACGGGAGAGTTTGATACACCCAATTTCTGTCTAAAATTTCATGTACTCTGTTGAAACATAAGAACAAGTTTTTAGTAATTAACTCTTAATTAGAGAAAAGATACATTTATTTTGGTGATATTTTTCATTTCCAGGAGGTTTATGGACATGTACACAAAATAGAGAAGAATAGAGAAAAAATTCACAACTACACGGCTTGTACTTATATACACGCCGTGTACATTCGAGTTCAGACACAGTTTGACCAGGACAAATACATTCCCAAGTAACCATAAAGGTGATAAACGCCATGTTCACATTTCTACATGTCGTGTATGAGATTCTAGAAGTGGTTGGTGGTCGAGAAGAGTCTACACGCCCATGCAGACGACTGAAGGGGACACGTCGTGTGCCATTGCTACACGCCGTGTCTGCATTTCTAGAAGCGGTTGGTGGCCAGAATATGAGACTATACGGCATGTATGGTGGTTCTACATGCGGTGTACATCCACCTACCAGGAGGTGCCGTGTTTCAAGTCAAATATGGGCCTACCAGCGGAGAAAATGAATCCAAAAATATGTTGACAAAAGTACACATTGTGTACTTTTGATACACGTCATGTACTTATTTTTTCTATAAAAAGAGGCCTTGGCCTCTGGACCAAAGGTGGTATGTGTAGTATTTTGTGGATAAAGGATTGAAGATCTGAAGGAAAGATGCTCTGCCATCGTACAACCATGATTTTTTCTACCAAAGAACCATTTCCTTTCTCAATGTTCCAAGCATGATTTCATCAGGTATCAATAGTTTTGTGTTTATCATTTTCAATATGTGTAACTAAACACCCAGTGTGTTGGGGTTGTGGAGGCCGATGATTTGTAATTTGAATTAAGTTTCTCCGAAAGTGTTGGTTTTAATAATATATTCTTATTCTTCTTAAACCACTTCATAATATCACTGGAAATTCTGTACCAGACCAAGGGATGAATTTTCATGGAATTAAAAGAAGAATAACGATGAACAACTCCACGACCATTGGAAGTAACCATCAGCTCAAAATGGACTAAGCCAAATAAATATATGTTAAATACTAACTACCAAACCAACGAGTTAGTCTATTCAGTTCTAAATATAATGTTTACTAGATCAAGGAAACTTTATTACAAATTAAACCTAGAGAATTGGGTTATCATGAACAACACAACCTCATAAGCAACTTGATTTAATAATCAACTTATCACAAATCCATAACCCCAATGCATTTCTATCATTATTTGCATCAAAACCAATTTTCCCGTCTTTATTTTCATTTTAGTAATCAATTTTTTAAAAGAATCTTAAAAACCAATTATTCTTTTGGTACCCAAACAACCAACCAAAATCAATTCTAAATTTAGAAGACTTCACTAAAATCAAAAATACAAACTAAATTAAGCAAAGATAAAATAACCTCATAGTTCCCTATGGATCGATCCATTATTGGTGCTATACTTGTTAGGGTAAATTTAATTTGTGACACTGAAAATATACATTCGATGAAACGACCATCAATGTTACCTACATCTCTATAATAATTGTGTTTTTCTATGAAATTTCATGAAAATTTATGATTATATTACTATAAAATTTACTATGATTAATATATTTAAATTAAATTAATATTACATTATAAAATAACCTATAAGAATTAATAGACAACCATATATAAATAACTTCTACTACTCTATAGGTATACTTTCTTATACCTTATCATAAATCTATCAAATTCATAATAAGCTATCAATAAACTCACACCATATCCTAAACAGGAAATATTTTCTTTTTTTACATGGATTTTAAAATCCCACTGATATAAAATGGAATTATACACCTCAAAATGGAAAAAATTCTACAAATAATATATGAAAAGTTATTTTAATGACTATAACTATAAAAATATAAAATAAAAAACTCAAGTATCAATAATTAGTTTAATTTACCTTTATTTGATTATAAAATATCCCATTCTTCCAATTGATTATAGTATACATCTAATTATGATATGTGATAGGAAGAGTCATCAACATATATTCTAGATACCATAAAAACTACCCATACATTCCCCTGACATCATCTGTTGGAACCCCAAAAATGTTAATCGACATTAGAATATTTATGTTTTTCAATCATCGAACACCATTTATTTCCATGTTTCTTATCTCCAATATAATTAGTTATATCTATAAAATAAACATATTAAATAGTTAATATATATATATATGAAATAAATAATATGTTCACAATGAAATATAAACCAATAATTATCACCAACTATTACCATCATTATGGAATGGGTGAAATAATTTTTACAGGGTACCCTAACTCATTTGTTGGATAACCAATTACCTGACACTCACATATATTGGTAGCTTTGTATCAATGGAAATTTTACCGATTGTAGTAGGTAGTGTACCTGATGATGCATGGATGGTCATTAATGGCATAAGAGTGTTATCTGGCCATATAGACCAACTATGGAATGCAAACCACTTAATCCCTAGATTTTTTCCTTAAATATAAAAAATAATAAAAATAGTTATAACATTGGATATGATACAAGGAAATATTAAAATTTAACATTAAATTTTTTTAATCATATTAAGGTATTAAAATAACATATTAAATGTCCAACTTAATTAATTTATTGATCAAAAAACCATTATTATTATATATAATTAGTATTGTAGGTCTTATTATTTTACCCTATACCTTTAATTTTTTCTTGTTAAAGGTTAAATAAATTTACTTCACCATATTCCATTCACATTTAATATTGGATTTAATTTTTTACAATAAAAAAATTGTGAAAAATTATACTTGAATAACACTTTTTTATGAAATCAAAGTGCTAAAAACATATATGATAGAAAAAATATTCAATAATAAGTTATTATTTTATAATTGAAGAATTATCATGATTTATTAAGTAAGTTAATGGAGTCTTAAGCATGTAATGGTTTTATTAATAGTTTATTGAAATCAATAACCATTAACATGATCCCCTTATATTCATCCACTCTTTCAATACAAAACGTTTCAATATCATCATGAAAAAATATCAATATCTTTGTGTTAATGGGGTTCACTATTATAAAACTATTATTCAACATCATCAACTATATCCTAAAAGTATCCCAATTTCACTTGGTTTACAACAATTATCCCTTAATTGACTCCATTATTAATATAATATGCCATTTTAACTTGTGAATCCAAAATACAGAGATCATGTGTATCAATAAAATTATTTTCGTTTATATAAGCAAAATATAACAAATATTTCTTTATACCCTTATGAATATGAACCCACTTTCATATGAATAACATAATATAAATGTGACCATGATAATTTAATTATATAATGTCAATCAACTTTACATAATATTCCAAATCTATAAATTTTGTGATGATGCCACTATTTTTTATTTTCAAAATTATTCATGATAAACTATATGAAAATTAAATACATTAATATTGTAGACATCAAATCTTTGAGACTAATTCAAAGGGTCTTGATCTATATATATATATAATTATCTAATAGTTCATCTCAATTATAAACATTTATAATCCATAAAAATGGATAAAAAATATTATTATTTATAAAATATAATTATTAATATATTATATATTTGAAACAAATCATGAACTTACATGATGTGAAAACCAATAATCAATTTCTTTGTTAATATATTTTGTTACATATTTGTGATATTGAGTTCAAATATGAAGTAATTTTTTTTACATTTAGTTATCTAATTAATGAATATTATATATCACTATTTATTTTAAAAAATAATCATTTCTTTTAAAAACTTTATATGAGTTAGTGAAAATGAGGATATTTTTCTAACTGGATAACCTAACATTAAAAATATTTCTTATTTACTAAATGATCAAATATTATTTGAGTTAAAATCAACACATCTAACTTTATTATATCTTGCGTCAATCCCATCCAAATACCAAGAATTGAATGAGATACACTATTCAAACAAGTAACCTTTAGTAATAGATCCTTCATGTTTAAATTTTTTCTTCATATAAGACTTCAAATTTTTACACTACCTAATAGACCAACACATAATAAACCTCATATGTTATGAGTTGCAAAAATATAATTTTTTACAAATAAAAAATTAAAAAGAAAACTATCTCTATGGGATATATCCATTGATAGTTTACTAGTCCTCTATGTTTAACTTCCCCAACTAAATACATAGTCAAATGGATCATGATAGTAAAAACATGATGGCACAAATATCATATCCTAATGAAAAATTTACCTTAAAATTATTTCATATAGTTTAAAAAACTTACAGTGGTTTAATGTTTTCTCAAAAAGGTGTCTAAAGAACATGAAAAAATCAATTACCACTACCATTATTTGGTATGGTAACAATTTATGAAATTCCATCAATGTTAGTTGGGAATAACCATAGTGTATTTATGATGAAAATGTGATATTTTTTTTAATATTATTTTAATTAAACGTGTGTTGGTTAGTTATGTGATAGAGTGAGAATCCACCCTCTATAAAGGTTGGTGAACTGACTACCCATACTCTTATGGGTAATAAAAAGAGGAAGGTTATTCTTCCTTTGAATAGTAGGATAGATATATTCTAGGTATAAGATAATACATTAGAAAATTATATAATTGATCTTTATGGAAATAAAAACAATTGTTGGTGAAGATAGAAGATTTATCTACTATATGAAACACGAAATGAGTTTCTTATATGATAGAGAATGGAAAGGAAAAATGGTAAAACACCAAATTATTGTTAGATCTAGTATTCATTATTAGTAAAATTTTACATGGTAGAAGCACTATATATAACAGTTTCAAGTGGGAGAATTTGTTTATTGTAAATATTCGTAAAGAGTTTTTATTTATAAAGATTAAAGGATAGATTCATGGGGATATTTAAGTACATTAAATTAGAAACCATATATGGTTTATCGAGTAGGTTTTATATATCATTCAATTGAAATTCACTATTGTATGAAGTTTTTAGAATATTAGAGATTCCATGGAAATACTTGAAGAGCCTCAAATTTATCCTGAATAAATCTAGAAATTCCAAATTTTGGTGAAAATATCTATGTACGTAAACCTTATAAAAGGTTATCTAGTGTAAAATAATTGAAAAATGGAAAATATAGAAGTGCATAAGGATCATTCATAGGCAATATAAATATGAATCTAGTTCTATATAAACTTCATCTAGATCTACATAAGTATCAATTTTGGTCACATAAACATGATTATCAGCAATATAATAATGATTTTCTTCTATATAAACATAATTTTAATTCTATATGTGGATAATTTTTCTATGTATGTATGATTTTTTATGCACAAGAATCACTCTAGTCTGTTTAAGGGTCAACACTAAGAGAAAATTTAATATTTCCATAGACATAAAAACAAATTATACAGAATTAAAATTTTGAAGAATATATTTATATGAGAAAACATAAGATTCATTTTTAATTTTTTTAAACATAAAAAAATACACAGAACATGTTATTATTTAAGATTGAGATTTATGAGAAGCTGATATTTAAGAAAAATAAAAGTTGATGGAGTTCTATAATTTAAATAAAAGTTTAAATGAATAAATTCTATAATTAAATAGAAATCAAATATTAACATACCGAGATGATCTTTTAAGTTCAAAATAACTTGATTATATTTTCCACTATTATAGGCTTAGAGATAATGAATATAATATGAGAATAATGAGGATCAATGTTCTTTCAAATTGAGTTATTCAAATATAATTCATGTGAATATCTATTTGGTGATTGAAGTTGGAATAAAAAATGGGAAGGTTCTAGTGCTAAATTTTAGTGTGTAATATGTCAAAAAATGAATTGTTATTATAGATATTTTATGGGGATTTGACTTTAAAAACTTATAGAAAAATATTAAATAAAAATGAGTTTTCTAGAATAATGAAAATATGAATGGGTTGATGTTTGATCTATAATTCATAGATATAAATATAAAAAATGAGACGTGATACTTTTTGTTCCTTGATAAAGTAATCTTAATACTATAAAGAAGAAGATTAAGTTGATATGGGAGAGTTCCATGCTATAAATTAAGGTTCCAAACAATTAGTATTTATACTGAATAGTTTTTATATATAAGTAAAAAATAAAAAAGGGATGGATATTTAATGGAGATATTTTGAGATGTCAATTCCAAGACTATTAAATATTGAATTGGAATATTCATTTAATTATGAGTAAATATGAAAGGGAAAGGTAAAGGATATTTTGGAAACTTATCATGAAAACTTCTCCATGTGAGATAATATTGAGAAGAGAACTAAAGACCAAGAAAACCCAAAAGTGGCTATCTTATTATAATGATTTAGGCTGGTAGTGATAAAGTCTCATATTCATACCACTCTTGGATTCATAAAAACAAATAAGAAATTTAATATTTTCAAGATTTACGTTATCAATGTAAAATTATTAAGGCTATTGACAATTTTTTGAGAAGGAAGAATAAAATAGCGTTGAACACACAACACTAAAAATATGGTTTGACTGGGAGAAATAAAAACAAGATGAACTCTCAATGAAGAAGAAATATAAATTGATATAGTGTAGAAGAATAATAATTTATTGTGTATCAAACAAGAAGAAGTAAAAACCTATGAAACTCAAATAGTGAGACCTAATGCATTTGAGAAGGTGTTTTAAAAGAATTATACCTTTGAAGGATACATGTGTAATGAGAAAGAGAAGACTAGTGAAATTTATTGATTAATTTCCAGGTAAGATTTTCTATTATATATTCTTGAATAACTAAGAAAATATGACATACGATAAGGTTGGTTAAAATATTAAGGCAATTAAAAACCTTGTTATATGATTTTATAGAAGAAATATAATTTTTTAATAATATTTAGAAGCTATGATAAATACTATATATTGAGTTACATGTGATTATTCCATAAAGATATATTATCAATCCTAGAATTTGTGGTTTGGTTGGATGTTTTGTAAAGAACTAGTGCAATTCCAATATAAATAACTTATCTTAGAAACATTTTTTACTTGTGTAATATAGTGAATTCACACACCTTTGAAATATAGTTTACATGGTTTCAAGATGATACTTGGTTAACCCACTATATATTAGAAAAAAAATTATTATAGAAAATACATGAATCAATGAAACTCGATCATAAAAAGGATTAGGTTTCCAACATTTGGGATGAACCTTATAAAAAACTATGTTCCATACATTACTACTTTACTTTCTCGCATGTGGTGTCTGTGAAAGGGTTAACAAAAAACAGATCCACTTTTCATAACCAAAAATATGAGTTAAAAATAGGAATAAAATATTAAATGAGAATTTGGTTTTTTGGAAAAAAGTTTCCATACCTAATTCCCCCCCACTCAAGTTTGTATGTATGAATCTTATGGGGAAATACAATTGGTATCAGTTCCAAGGTTCCCTATGGTTTGATATTTATTATTCTATTACAATCAATATAACATAAAATGTTTTCATACAATTAAATATGAAAGTTTATTATCTTAGTTGTACTTTCACTTCAATAGATGATTTATAAATTTAAGTGATCTTAAAATAAAATTTATAATAGCCTTAAATAGAAAAATCTTATTTAACCCTCTTCATAAAAAAATTGAGGTCTCGACACAAATCATGAGAAGTAGAAATAATAGAGAGTCTAAGAATATAAAAAAATCTATTAAGTATAGAATTACCAACCACTCATTGAAAGAAGTTAAAGTGTTCATTATTTTTTAGTTAAATTTATTGAATATGATTATACTAATGAAATAAGTATATCAAGCTCAAGCTATGAAGAAGAGGAGTTTAATGAATCGATTCATGATTTTTATTCTAAAATAAAAAAACATATAAACAATTTCACTCTTGTTGTTTTTATATATATATTTTCATACACCAAGGGACTTTATGATGAGAAGTAATAGCTAGAATAAGAAGTTGATGCAATAAAAGTTTCATTAGCTAATAAGCTGTGATTTTGTAAAAATTTCATAAAAATGTTTAAAGTTAAGTAAGAAACTATTTCCATTTACAATAAAATAATTTCTAGTATTTGTGAAGATATGAAAAGAAGTGATAATGAGAAGGCGGTATTTATAGAAGGGATCAATGCATTTAAAAAGCTTCAAAGAGTCTCTATAGATTCTAAAGAATAATTGCTGGATGTTAGAGAAAATAAAGCGATGGAACATGAAATTTCATTATCAGAGATATGTAAGTTTCATGAGAATAAGGTTTAAAATATGAAGAGAAAATTTTATAAGAGATTGAGATCTTTTGAATACGAAAATAATGTTTTTAACATGAAGTGTCTTGACATAGAATTAAAATTGAAAAATATAGAATCAATCTAGTTTGGGTATTCCCAAGATTCTAAGAAGAAAAGTGTTTTAATAAAAAATTATAAGATTATTCTTACTTAAAAGAAGACTCAAAATGGTGGTAAAGAAACCTTGGGATCATTTATAGAAGCATCCACCTCAAAATCATAGATAAAGGTAACCAACTACCTAGTTTTATTTATTTTTACTGAATCTGTTTTGATTAAAAGTGTAGAAGAAAAGTCAAAAACTATAAAAATTTGGAATAAAAAAACATTTTAAATTTCATGACATCATAAAGGGTGAATATTATCATTTATAAGAGAATTTTACCTTAAAATAATTCCAAAAGAAGAGTATACTTGCCTAAAAATAGAAAGTGTTTAAATCTAGCTAGATTTCCCCAAAAATAAAAACAATAAGGTTTGTTGTTAGATATTTTTGTTGTTGGAGGTTTGTACATATGTAAAATTTAATACTAGCACAAAATGTTAGAAAATTAAAATTTTATATGTAACATCTCGTTACCACTTTCAATTACGTCCCTTATTTTGATTCATTTTCCTCTCTATTTGGGTGCATCTTGGGACTCCAAAGGATAAAGGAAATTTTCTAGGTAAAATGACATTCAATTTAGGGATGCATGTTTTTTTAAATATATGGAGTCCAGGTATAAATGTGTTAATGGATTTGTAGGGTTCTCCTTGAGTTAAAAGATGTATGTCCACATTGATTTGGATTTTTTGCAAAAAAATATAATTTCTAGTCCTTAGAAGAAATAAACATGGTGTAATGGTATTACATGCCATTTAATAGTATTACACGCCATATAATATCTTCTAGAAAGAAGTTGTGAGTTTGTTTCAGAATGTTAAAGGATTACATTCCATGTAAAATCTACACACGGTATAATGGATAAAATCAGGTTTTAATAAAAATGTGATGGGTTTTTCTGTATACTTGAGTTTCTATGATTACACAACATTTAAAGGGGTTACACATCATTTAATTCTTGATATTTGGAATTTTTGGGGTGTTTAATGGATTATCTATATTTCATTCAGCCATAGTCTATTTTTCTGCCGACCTAGGAGATATTCATAGAAACTTTGGGGGACCTTATATCTATTTGGATCAATTTATTTAGTGATTGATCTCCATTCTGGTTAGGTTTCATCTCTGTAGGTGTGTATTAATTTAGTTTGTTTATTTCCTTTGATCATGATATTCCTATCGTGCTATGATTTTAGATCCTTTGATCTGGGAGAACTATTCTATTGTTTCCTTTCTAGATCCTTCATGTAATCTTATTATGAGGGCTGATCCTTTATTGGTTATGGTGTAATGGGTGTGCATTCTTTGAGGTCTATTATGATTTTTATTATCTTCTTATTGTTTTGTTTGTAGAATCGATTCTAAGATGTGTGGATTAATTCTAAGACATCTGCTTTCATATTTGTGTTCTTCTTGGTTGGTGAAACCCGTTCAAGAATGCAAAACCTTGATTTTTAGTTATTTGGTTTTGTCTCTAGACTATTTTTAATGAAATCAATTGCTCTGGTTTTGTTTAATTGTTTAATAAAATAAAAGGACATGATTTATTGATGAATTTTTGTTTATAGAAATTAGTTTTTGTTAAAAAATGGTTTTTACTTTATTTTGGTAAAATAAAATGTATTTTAAAATCATTGTGAAATAGAAATTTGAAATAGTTTTCAAAGAATTGTTTTTTTCAATTGGTTTGGAAAACATAGCACATTTGAAGCCTTGGGTACTTAGGTGGAAGGTGTAGTAATAGGTCTCATCCATTAATTCTATCAGGGGGTTCACTCCTGGGGTGTTCCTCTACTCCATAGGTATGTTGTTCTGGGGACTTGATTAACACTCTTGGGTGGTTCAATTTATGGAGTGTTCCTTTACTACCACGATTTGATGTATATTTCTATGGTCTTAATGCATGCATGATTATGTTTATTGGAGGGTATGAGTGTCTTAGTTATCCTGACCTAGTGTGATCCTTGGCATGATGTCACCTATACATTATATTGTACTATTTTGTTTTTACTACCATGGATTTGATATGAGATATGATACATGCTTTGATTTTATTTTATATATCTATCTTGATATATGTATGTGAACTGTTTTGAACCTTTTTACCTAGATTATTTTGGAAATGTGGAAAAATTGAAAAAAAATGTTTTTACATGATTTTGATTTAAAAATTTTAAATTGTTTATCATGCATTGTTTTATTTAAAATTTCTCATATTCTTATTATTTTATAGAGACTTGTTATGGAATACCTGGGTGGGATCTCACTAATCTTGTTATCTCAAACCTTGAATACCCCATAGATAATGTGTGAAACTTTGTATATCTTTTAATGTAGTGAAAGTTAGGGAATCACAGTGAGGTAGTGAGGTTTTCTATCAACTGTGTTTGGGTAGCTGGTGGTGATATGGTGGGACTTTGTCCATGATATTAAATGAAGTAGTATGTTTTTATTATAGTTTATCCTTTAAAGTTGGTCCTGTGCTTTGGGATATTCTGACTACTTTGAGTTATATTATTTTAGTTTTCTTCTTTCTATTCTATTATATGTTTATATATTATAATGTTTTTATAATATATATATATATATATATATTCCATGTTGTTGTTTCTTTAGGTTGGATGAAATCATTCCATCTAGTTGTTTTTTATGCCCTGGTGCTAGTTTCCAGCTGTGGAAATCAGGAACACCCTTTGGGTACTTGAAATATTGGGTCAGGTACTAGTTTGAGAGGGTATCTAAGTCAGGTTCAATATATTTTGGTATCAAAGTGAGGTTGTCCACAAGAGTCCTTGTCTTGGGACATTTGGTAGACTAGGGATAGGATTGTCGGGACATGAGAGGTAGGTTGCAGTGTGTGCATGGCTAGCTCTTACCATGATAATACTCAAATTACCCTGGGATGTAGGGATGCGTGTCTCCTATTTTGAGTTCTTGATCTTAATATTAGTTTTTATTATGGTTTTATAGTTTGAAATGAGATTATTCAATTGTGTGATCATTTCTATTGTTTTAACGTGTAGTAGTATGCCTCCAAGATATATTCCATGGGTTACTCAGGAAGGTGCAATGGATTCTCCTCAAGGGAATCCACCCATAGATCAGAATCTTATTGAGTATATCATGCAAGTAGTTTGTGTTGTCAACCAAAATTTACAATTAGTATAGAACAAATTTTTTGAGGTATAACAAAGATTTGGAGGCAAAATAGATCGATCATGGGAATTATCACATGAGAATCCACCATCCGTTAAAGGTATGAATGAAACTCAAGAGGTGGAGGAATAGCTAGATAAAATCAATCATATCTTTGAATTCTTAGATATACCTAATAGTATCAATGTGAAGTGTGTGGTGTTCAGTGTAACACCCTGAAATTTTATGAAAAATATTCTTTTTAATTTCATTAATGTCTTGTGTTGTATGCTACACCAAAAGAAGCTTTCACAACACGAATCCTTGACTTGCCTTCCATTACACGCAATCGCGACCTTCCTCGATAGCGTGTGTAGTACGCAATAATGAGTTTCACTAAACAGTAATATGCTATTAAAATATTATTAAAACTACCCGTTATGAAGAGTAATAACCACTTTTTGAAATTTTGTAAATTTTATTTTTCAAAATGGACTTTATTTTTGGATTCGTAATATCGAAATTATCTTAGGGTGAAATTTTGGTACTTTTCGGATAACTTTCATTTTCTGATGAATAGTGAAAATTACTAAATTTTAATTAAAAACAACTTTTTTAATCGAAATAATTAATAGTGATAAATTATTAATTTGAGTGGTTTTAAAGTATATTTAGAATATATTTTTACAATTCAATACAATTTTGGTCATTGGATGTAATTTCACATTTACACCAGACATAAACAAGTGTTAATCTTTTGATAGTTATTATCTCTTAAAAACACGCTATTTGTTGTGACAACGGAAATTAATAATAAAATTAAATAATGAAACTTATATGTTGTGAATTTTGTAAAATAGAAATCATTTTTGAATTCGGAATATCAATTATAGCTTAGGGTGGAATTTTGGCATTTTTCTGAAAAACTTCAATTTTTGATGAATAGTGAAACTACTAAGTGGTTGTTAAAAAAATTAATTTTTTCATAAATCTTAATTTTACCGCTTCTTTGAATGGAATTTAAAAAATCCGAGAGACACAGTTGATGTCAGTAAGTAAAATGTGGTTCAATGAGATGAAAATAATTTTTGGTGAATAGTAACTTTTTACTTTTATTTACCACGGTTAAAAGTAAATAGGGTAATTAAGGGTAAAAATGATATTATTATTACCCTAACACATGTCCTAATCCTATTTGACAAGTGTATCTCGACCAAAAACAACCTTAAGTGTAAAATATTATCATTTAGGCCCACTTGGATTAGATTAGGACATTTATTATTATTTAATTCAAAGAAGAGTTAAAAGAGTTAAAATCAAAGTTTATTTACTAAAGCATTTTTAATATAGGGTTATACATAATATAATTTCGACTATAAATATTCATTAGAAAGATAAAAAGATTTCCTACATAATGGTATTTTATTTGTAATTTTTATACATTAAATAAATTAATTTATTTATGACACAACGATAATGCAGTAATTACCTTTTTAAGAAAATATTAACATAAATGATGTTATAAATGCCCAAATAAATGTAATTTGAGACTTTTTATGACTTAAACTAATTTTATAGGTTAATATGACATGTTATTGTTTATTTAAGTAACTTGGTTAGAACTTATAATTCTGTTAGAAATTTCATAAAAATCATGTACCGAATAGTGTCAAAATTGACATAAATTAGTTTTTAAAACAAATATTATATTATTAATTGTTATTTAATTCCTAAAAATCTAAGGTTCCTCCAAATGACTTATATAAGGATAGATATGTTAATAATAAACAACTTGGGGTTCGTTTGGCTTGATATAGTAAGTTTATTAACCATATAGTGTAAGAAAACAAAAAGACACGGTAAAAGTTAAATTATTTAACTTAGAGTTAAATCTAATTGATAAGGTTAAAATAATAACCTAAACTTGTCTAAATCCTATTGGATGAGAGGGTTTCGACCCATCCCCACTTTATCTTCGAAATAAGACCATTTGGAACCATTATAAACTGAATTTGACCTTAATATAAAATAATATTTTGAAATTTTCCTAAGATGCCCCTCTCCTCTCTTATAAAAGGGAACCTCCTCCCTCTCCTCCTCACACCAATTTGAGAATTAAAGCTCAACCAAACCCTGCAAATATCTCTTCTCCACTTACATAGTATCATCCTAGAGGTCCTGGTCTTCTTCAAAGACCATCCTTAGTTCTTTAAGTGGAGGATAAGTGAAGGCGCGTCAAAAAGAGGTAATATCCATTACCGATATTTTTCAATTTCTTTCTTCTTCAACTTCTTCTTATTTATTTGTTTAATGATAAAGTAATAACATCAGTATTTATTATATACTGATATGTTATTATAAATATGAAACAACTCTAATTAACCTTCTATCCATCCTACGGAAAAAGGAAATCACCGCGCGTGCGTACGTACGGAATACCGTCTCCACCCCGTGGTGTAATCTATTTTCCGCCACCACCTTAATTGGATGGGTATAATGGTGTAATGAGTAACTATATATTATTATTATAAAGTGATATTGATACTGAAATAGTATACAAACACTTCAACACAAGTCCACGACCATGGGAACGATATCATCGCTCGTGTGTACGTACGGACTACCGTCTCCACGACGCGATGAGATTCATTCTCAATGATTAACCATTCATGAATGATTATAAAGTATATATAATAAGTACTAATGAAATATATGACATAATAATACTGGATTTATTTATATTTATATGTATTTCATCTACTTAATTCCATTCAATTCAGTAAGGAAACGAAAACAGCGTTCATGCGTACGTACGGACTACCATCTCCATGAACGGTGTATTTCTTTCCATTTACTGATTTATTATATATATGTATACTATGAATATATATATATAAATCATGTTTTATATTCTGGAATTAATTAATCATGATCTAAGTAATCATATGAATAATTACAAGTCAAAACACGGACGACAAATGAAACAATTTTACCCAAAACACTATTTAACATGGAATTTACAAAAGAACGGGTAATATAATGTCATAAGTGAACCATATATGATATCATAACAATGAATATGATTCTGTAATAAGTCAATGACATTGTTTAAATCATTATACAGGAGGTTCGGACACTTACGAAGCAAATCGGACCTAAGGTAAGGGAAATATCACAATCTAATTTGTATCCGAGATTGTTTTTACTTTGGCATTTACTGGGGTGTATTTTATCATCCACATCCATGTTCACTCAATATGTAATATTGTTTCCATCCACTTATAATAGTTTAAATCCAATTTTACCCTTCGGTGAGTTCTTAGTAAAGAATATGAAAGGAATCTTTTGTCATTTTTCGTACGAGGTACTTTTTGACTTTTTCGACAAAAGTACGAAGAATGTTTTTTTAACTTATACGGCATGAATGGATTTTTAAAACATTATTTACAAGAAGCTTCCTTTACAAGTTTTCAAGTTTATTTTTAATCAACTTCTTTTAGTTGTATGGCATTTTAAGAAAGGAAAAATGTTTTTGAAGAAGAAAGGATGTTTTCCTCAAGAACGGAGTTCAAGTGTTTTATCAAAATTATTTTCCATCTAAGATAATAAAGGGTTCTGTTTTTATCTCTATTATTACATTAATTTGATTATGTTGTGATGGAATTATTTATATGAATTCCTTTATCTTATATGAATTGTTTTATGATGTCATGATGTTTAAGATTCCCATTTGTATTACATGGGTTATGCAATGATGTATGATTTATGATTTTGTGGAACACATAAGAATGGTATCATTATGAGATGGGTGGGACCTATATCTCCCTCCAATTCATTGGGTAAAGATTTTATATCTCATGAGATAGACATGGCTGGAACGGTAGGTTATACCGGTTCAGTGAAACAGGACTGAAACAAGGGTGACTCGGTTCAAAAAGGGACTTTGTCCACTAAGATAGTCTTGGAAATGAGTCTTGACTAACAAGAAATGATTCTCTATGATTATGTGTGTATGTCAAAAAGTTTCATGTTTTAAGTTATGATTATTGGGATTTCATTTCACTACTATGATTTATCCCATGTTATGAAATTATGCTCTCTTTTGCAGGTTAAGATTTCCAAAAGTTATGTTCTTATGAATATGATGTGATTGATTTTTCTTTTGTTTACCCTTACTGAGCATTTGAGCCCACCCTTTTATGTTTTCTTTTCCCCAGGATATAAAGAAAGGTTTTAGGTAAAAAAAGGGAAGATCTTTATGGGAGATATTGAAGATCTTTCACCACGATTAGAAGATTACGTTCCGAGTTTCCAAAGACACTAAACTATTACGATCCTTGTGTGTGTGTTTTTTGTTATGTACTAAGTATTCCGCAAATGTAATGTAATGTACATGTAAGTCAAGCTTCGGGTCTCTACAGTTGGTATCAGAGGAAAGGTTTAGTCAACCTTTGGAAACTAGGATGCGAAAACGTTAGTGAGATCCCTAGAGATATTTCTAAGGTATGTCTAGGGATGTCCCTAAGGTTAAGTATACGTATAGGTTATAGTACTAGAATTACGCTAACGATCATAGAATTAAACCTAAGATGTTAGATATTGAAGGTACTCCCCCTTTATTATGTTGTTTTCCCTAGCATGATTTTTTCCTCTCACACTATTCTTTTTCGGTTTTAGACGATGGCTGGAACCCGAAGGAACTGTGTTGATCAATGCAATGGACAATGCAATGATTGCCCTCCTGAACAAACAAATGTTACAGGAGATGGAGTGAAAAATCTTATTTCTATACTTACACAAGCTATGAATCATTCTGGACTTCCAAATGAGCCGAGAAGGGAACAATATTATATTGAGTCCTTCATGAGGCAACGTCCACCTTCTTTCAGTGGGACTTCCGATCCACTTGTTGCTGAACAATGAATCAGTACCACTGAAAAGATATTTTCAGTTCTTCAATGTTCTGAACATGATAAAGTCATCTTAGCAGTATATCGTTTGGAAGGTGAAGCTGATCAATGGTGGAATCTTATCAAGAATACGAGGCCAAGAGATGAAATTGAGTCCATGGAATGGGATGAGTTCAAGAACTTGTTTTTCAGTAAGTAATTCCCTCGTATTATTCGAACAAAGATGGAAAAGGAGTTTCTTGATCTGAAGCAAAAGGATGATGAATCTGTTGGTATATACGAAGAAAATTTTACAAGACTTGCAAGGTATGCATCTGGCATTATCATCCAACCAGAAAGTAAAGTTGATCGATTTTTCAGTGGCTTAAAACCAAGTCTTCGAAGGGAATTAGCTATAAGAGACTTCAGTAGCTATGAAGAAACTGTGCATTGTGCTATCAAGGTAGAAATGGAAGTTGGTGTTACATATCCATCTCATGGTTTTGACAAGAAACGAAAGATGGAGTTCAAGGAGAAATCTTAGAATAATGGTGAAAAGAAGATGAATGTTTCCTTATGCACAAAGTGTGGAAAGAAGCATGGTGGAGATTGTCTTAAAGGGACTAGAAAATGTTTTAAGTGTGGAAAAGAAGGTCATCGAGCAGGTGAGTGTCGAAGTAATGGAAAAAGGGTTTCTAATGATGTGAATAAAGCAAACACTGCAGAGAACGCACCACCAACACTTCAATACTTCAAGTGCAAGGAAATGGGGCATTATGCTAATAAATGCCCTAATCCCAGGGTTAGTGATGATCAACATGAGCAACCACTGAAGGCAAAGGACAAAGGGAAGTCACATGCGATCACTATTGGTGATGTTGAATATGGCAACGATGTGGTGGAATGATTAAGTGTTTATGTAATGGGATTCCAAAATAATGTGGTATCATAAATTATTAGAATATTTATGTATTGGTCTAATGTGGTATTCAAAGTGATTGAGATATTTTTGGAAATAAGATGATATGAAAATAACGAAGGGAAAATGAGAAAATGAAATGTTTAACAGTATTCATGAGCTCATGATTGATATAAGGACTAAGTGATATCATGGTTTGAGTATATAGAATTTTGAGGATTTTGGTATGTGGAAAGTGTTAACTTTTAACTGCATTCATGTTTTCACTAAGGTTCAATGTGTATTCATTCTTCAAGAGAATACATGATTAAGGTATTCACATGTTTGTAATTTGACCAACCAGATATATCTTATGATATATAGGGGATAAATGATGGCATTCATGTGATTATTCTGTGATATTTCAAGTAATCATTTTCTTTATACTATGATCTTGGACCGAAGTATTTTAGATAAGCCTAAAGATTAGAATGGATTATGTTGGACATAAGTTAGGATAAAACGTTTTTCGATATTATTGATGGGATGTTATAGTAATATAGCTTTAGAAAAAGGACAACCTGCAGGACGGGCGACAACCCATCGCGTCGGACAAGGCTGTGGGAATCGAACCCACAACCGAAGTGCGACTAGCCTTTATCGCCTACCACTGGCCTACAGGAAGTCCCTGTTTAGTAAAAACTAGTTTTATTATATTAAGCAGTATGATATATGATGTATAAGTCCATTTTAGGAACCATATATGATTAATCTCACTATAGAATGACTTATGTATATTTAATAACTTTTGCTAACCTTCTGTTTGAGACAGATGGAATGACCCGTCATTCTATCACATGATTTGCTAACACTTCACGAATAACAAATTCAACTTCATTTATTTAAGAGATGAAGTGGAAATTGTTCAAGGAACGAACAACAGTGAGATTGTACCAAAATAAAGTAAGTATTTATTCTAATTCAAATTCTTTAACTTTAGGGAAACGATCTTGAAAACCAAAAATGTTGTCCTAGTGCTCTTATATCTGATTAGTCAGATGGTACCTTAGATCGTCACAAATTTATGGATTTGTGATTGTTGGCTTTTCCATATCCATGTTCTCTACCACTCTCCATCAGAACATGATGGTTAGATTTTTCTTCCATATCCATATTTTCACCTATGTGGAAACCCAGTGATTAGTTTATTTGGGTAACCATTACGTTTCATACTTTCGTTTTTAAAGATTGGTTTTGGTATTCCTTTTTACTATATGGTTTTCTATTAAAGAAACTTTCGAATAGTAAACCATTTATAACCCCGACGAATTTCGAGGGCGAAATTCATTTTAAGGGGGGTAGAATGTAACACCCCAAAATTTTATGAAAAATATTCTTTTTAATTTCATTAATGTCTTGTGTTGTACGCTACACCAAAAGAAGCTTTCACAACACGCATCCTTGACTTGGCTTCCATTACACGCAATCGCGACCTTCCTCGATAGCGTGTGTAGTACGCAATAACGAGTTTCAATAAACAGCAATATGCTATTAAAATATTATTAAAACTAGCCGTTATGAATAGTAATAACCACTTTTTGAAATTTTGTAAATTTTATTTTTCAAAATGGACTTTATTTTTGGATTCATAATATCGAAATTAGCTTAGGGTGAAATTTTGGTACTTTTCGGATAACTTTCATTTTCTGATGAATAGTGAAAATTACTAAATTTTAATTAAAAACAACTTTTTTAATCGAAATAATTAATAGTGATAAATTATTAATTTGAGTGGTTTTAAAGTATATTTAGAATATATTTTTACAATTGAATACAATGTTGGTCATTGGATGTAATTTCACATTTACACCAGACATAAACAAGTGTTAATCTTTTGATAGTTATTATCTCTTAAAAACACGGTATTTGTTGTGACAGCGGAAATTAATAATAAAATTTACTAATGAAACTTATATGTTGGGAATTTTGTAAAATAGAAATCATTTTTGAATTCAGAATATCAATTATAGCTTAGGGTGAAATTTTGTCATTTTTCTGAAAAACTTCAATTTTTGATGAATAGTGAAACTACTAAGTGGTAGTTAAAAAAATTAATTTTTTCATAAATCTTAATTTTACCGCTTCTGTGAATGGAATTTCAAAAATCCGAGAGACACGGTTGATGTCAGTAAGTAAAATGTGGTTCAATGAGATGAAAATAATTTTTGGTGAATAGTAACTTTTTACTTTTATTTACCACGGTTAAAAGTAAATAGGGTAATTAAGGGTAAAAATGATATTATTATTACCCTAACACATGTCCTAATCCTATTGGACAAGTGTATCTTGACAAAAAAAAACCTTAAGTGTAAAATATTATCATTTAGGCCCACTTGGATTAGATTAGGACATTTATTATTATTTAATTCAAAGAAGAGTTAAAAGAGTTAAAATCAAAGTTTATTTACTAAAATTTTTTTAATATAGGGTTATACATAATATACTTTTGACTATAAATATTCATTAGAAATATAAAAAGATTTCATACATAATGGTATTTTATTTGTAATTTTTATACTTTAAATAAATTAATTTATTTATGACACAACGATGATGCAGTAATTACCTTTTTAAGAAAATATTAACATAAATGATGTTATAAATGCCCAAATAAATGTAATTTGAGACTTTTTATGACTTCAAATAATTTTATAGGTTAATATGACATGTTATTGTTGATTTAAGTAACTTGGTTCGAACTTATCATTCTTTTAGAAATTTCATAAAAATCATGTACCAAATAGTGTCAAAATTGACATAAATTAGTTTTTAAAACAAATATTATATTATTAATTGCTATTTAATTCCTAAAAATCTAAGGTTCGGCCAAATGACTTATATAAGGATAGATATGTTAATAATAAACAACTTGGGGTTCTTTTGGCTTGATATAGTAAGTTTATTAACCATATAGTGTAAGAAAACAAAAAGACACGGTGAAAGTTAAATTATTTAACTTAGAGTTAAATCTAATTGATAAGGTTAAAATAATAAGCTAAACTTGTCTAAATCCTATTGTATGAGAGGATTTCGACCCATACCCACTTTATCTTCGAAATAAGACCATTTGGAACCATTATAAACCGAATTCGACCTTAATATAAAATAATATTTTGAGATTTTCCTAAGATGCCCCTCTCCTCCCTTATAAAAGGGCACCTCCTCCCTCTCCTCCTCACACCAATTTGAGCATTCAAGCTCAGCCAAACCCTGCGAAAATATCTTCTCCACTTCCCTAGTATCATCCTAGAGGTCCTGGTCTTCTTCAAAGACCATCCTTAGTTCTTTAAGTGGAGGATAAGTGAAGGCGCGTCAAAAAGAGGTAATATCCATTACCGATCTTTTTCAATTTATTTCTTCTTCAACTTCTTCTTCTTTAGTTGTTTCATGATAAAGTAATAACATCAGTATTTATTATATACTGATATGTTATTATAAATATGAAACAACTCTAATTAACCTTCTATCCATCCTATGGAAAAAGGAAATCACCGCGCGTGCGTACGTACGAAATACCGTCTCCACGCCGTGGTGTAATCTATTTTCCACCACCACCTTAATTGGATGGGTATAATGGTGTAATGAGTAACTATATATGATTATTATAAAGTGATATTGATACTGAAATAGTATACAAACACTTCAACACAATTCCACGACCATGGGAACGATATCATCGCTCGTGCGTACGTACGGACTACCGTCTCCACGACGCGATGAGATTCATTCTCAATGATTAACCATTCATGAATGATTATAAAGTATATATAATAAGTAATAATAAAATATATGACATAATAATACTGGATTTATTTATATTTATATGTATGTCATCTACTTAATTCCATTCAATTCAATAAGGAAACGAAAACAGCGTTCATGCGTACGTACGGACTACCATCTCCATGAACGGTGTATTTCTTTCCATTTACTGATTTATTATATATATGTATATTATGAATATATATATATAAATCATTTTTTATATTCTGGAATTATGTAATAATGATCTAAGTAATCATATGAATAATTACAAGTCAAAACACGAACGACAAATGAAACAATTTTACCCAAAACGCTCTTTAACATGGAATTTACAAAAGAACGGGTAATATAAGGTCATAAGTGAACCATATATGATATCATAACAATGAATATGATTCTGTAATAAGTCAATGACATTGTTTAAATCATTATACAGGAGGTTCATACACTTACGAAGCAAATCAGACCTAAGGTAAGGGAAATATCAGAATCTCATTTGTATCCGAGATTGTTTTTACTTTGGAATTTACTGGGGTGTATTTTATCATCCACATCCATGTTCCCTAAATATGTAATATTGTTTCCATCCACTTAAAATAATTTAAATCCAATTTTTCCCTTCGGTGAGTTCTTAGTAAAGAATATGAAAGGAATCTTTTGTCGTTTTTCATACGAGGTACTTTTTTGACTTTTTCGACAAAAGTTCGAAGAATGTTTTTTTAACTTATACGGCATGAATGGATTTTTAAAAAATTATTTCCAAGAAGCTTCCTTTACAAGTTTTAAAGTTTATTTTTAATCAACTTCTTTTAGTTGTATGACATTTTAAGAAAGGAAAAATGTTTTTGAAGAAGAAAGGATATTTTCCTCAAGAATGGAGTTCAAGTGTTTTATCAAAATTATTTTCCATCTAAGATAATAAAGGGTTCTGTTTTTATCCCTATTATTACATTGATTTGATTATGTTGTGATGGAATTATTTTTATGAATTCCTTTATCTTATATGAATTGTTTTATGATATCATGATGTTTAAGATTCCCATTTGTATTACATGGGTTATGCAATGATGTATGATTTATGATTTTGTGGCACACATAAGAATGGTATAATTATGAGATGGGTGGGACCTATATATCCCTCCAATGCATTGGGTAAAGATTTTATATCTCATGAGATAGACATGGCTGGAACGGTAGGTTATACCGGTTCAATGAAACAGGACTGAAACGAGGGTGACTCGGTTCAGAAAGGGACTTTGTCCACTAAGATAGTCTTGGCAATAAGTCTTGACTAACAAGAAATGATTCTCTATGATTATGTGTGTATTCCACAAAGTTTCATGTTTTAAGTTATGATTATTGGGATTTCATTTCACTACTATGATTTATCCCATGTTATGAAATTATGCTCTCTTTTGCAGGTTAAGATTTCAAAAAGTTATGTTCTTATGAATATGATGTGATTGATTTTTCTTTTGTTTACCCTTACTGAGCATTTGAGCCCACCCTTTTATGTTTTCTTTTCCCCAGGATATAAAGAAAGGTTTTAGGTAAAAAAAGGGAAGATCTTTATGGAAGATATTGAAGATCTTTCACCACGATTAGAAGATTACGTTCTGAGTTTCCAAAGACACTAAACTATTACGATCCTTGTGTGTGTGTTTTTTGTTATGTACTAAGTATTCCGCAAATGTAATGTAATTTCCATGTAAGTCAAGATTCGGGTCTCTACATTCAGACTTAAGGGTCCTAGAAAGTTATTGTGGGATTCCATGGTATAAGTGGATTGGCATGTGAGCTTGGATTAGAAGTGTTTCAATAATCTATTATTATAGTAGTTTTATCTAGAGTCGCTAATGATGATGAAGTATTTGGAGTTATACTATTTTCAAAATAGAGAGTGTTCAGTGTTAGTGTACACCAATAAGTTTACTAATCAGGTATGTTTTCATCTAGTGATTTTAAAGAATGACCAGCAAAATTCTCAAAAATTCCTACATGGTTTGTGATCATATATCAAATCATAGGTATTTATGATCTATATTTTTAAGCTATGTGGTGATAGTAGATAGAGATATGATGGATGGTATGAATATATTAGGAAATTTTGGATGTTCTTCCTAATTTCATCCTCCTAGTGGTAGCTTCATTAGTAGGTAGAGAAAGAATAAGAAGCGGCAGGATCATCTCAGGAGTGGTGGGGGTGGTCTCAGTGGTAGGCCTCCTCTATACCTTCAGTTCTAACTAATAGTTCAGTTCTAACTAATAGTGTACCTTTGAATTTATCTTAGTGTGGAAAATTTAGACACACATGATGTTATTTTTCTTCATATGTAAAAATGTATAATAATTTTTAATGTTATAGTCATCTCAAGTGTTTCTATTAGGCTATGTTTATACCTCGATATGGTTTGAGATCATTGTCTCCAAAGGCCATGGTGACATAGTCAGATACATAAAACACTATAGGTCTCTACCCATTGTCCTCAGGAGTGACGAACCTTCATTCAGTAGATGATTTTACAATGTAGTTAGACATGTGTTTTGTGATAGTGAGAGGTACCATATTTATTTCATCTTTAGTAGCGATTACTTTATCTTATATCGGTGCTTTCAACTCATTTATATCTATCTTTTTTTAATAATCATAAAATTCCAATAGAGATCATGTCCTTTGTTAAGGAGTTAGTTAAACCTCTTAGGAAGAGTAATGATAAGAGGTTTTAGTTTCCTTGTTCATTATTTATAGTTGACATAGAGTTAGTATGGAATTTTCTAATTCTTGATATAGATCTATTTGATGTCATCATCGAGATAGATTTTCTTGTTTCTCATCATGACTAGGTTGAATATTATCATTATCATGTCTCATTTCTTTTAGCTGATGGGAGATTATAGGTGTTTTAGAGAGAGTGGGATCTGAGGTCTGGTCATGTAGAACCTTCCCGACTAGAGATCTGGAGTTTTGTGTTTGTTGTATTAGTTAATCCAGATGATGTTTCTTCTATTTTTGATCATCCCACTGTTGTTCTATAATTTCTTGATATTTTCCTAGACAATTTCTCTATTATTCCTTTAGAGAGGGAGGTTGAGTTTACGATCGACAAGATTCTAGGTACTCAGTTGATTTTTATACATTCTTATCATATGGAACAATCAGAGTTGAAATAGATCAAAATTTATTTGGATGATCTGATAGTGAAGAGTTTTGTTTTCCCTAGTGTTTCATCTGGGGTAGCCCCTATTCTCTTTTTCAAGAAGGAATACAATTGACTCTAATTGTGTATAGATTATTGGAATATGAATCAAGTTACGGTTAATAATATGTATCCTTTTTCTCATGTATATGATTAATTTAATCATATAAAGGGGAATTGGCTTTCAAATATTGATCTTTAGTTAGGTTATCATTATCTCATAGTTTGGGAGTCTGATATACAAAATATGGATTTTAGGAATAGGCATGTCCATTAAAAATATATTGTTATGTCATTAGGTATGACTAACAGTGCTGAAATTTTTATGGTTTTGATTAAAAAAATATTCCATTATTATCTCAACACTTTTTTGGTATTGTTCGTGGGTAATATTTTTGTTAATTCAAGATATGAGCATGATAACCATTTGAGTTTGGTTTTGGACATCTTGAGGAGTTACCATTTGAATAGAAATCTTTCAAAATTCAATTTCTAGATATAATAAGTGATGTTCTTGAGACATGTGATTTATAATCATGGATTACCATTTGATCTTGATAAGGTGAAGGATTTATTGTTATGGGAAGATCCATAGAATGAATTTTAAATTTTGATCACCCTTGTCCTTTCTAGATACCATCGACCATTCATCAATAATTTTTCAAATTTTGCATCACCTTGGAATGAAATTACTAGGATACATGTGAAATTTATATGGGATGGAAAGTTTTAGTATTCTTTTGATGAGCTTAAAAGACTTCTGACATTGGCTACTATACTGATCTTACCTAATCCAGGTAAGGGGTATGTGGTTTTCTGTGATGCTTTTGGCACTTGTTTTGGTTGTGTGCTTATTCAGGATGATCATGTGGTGGCTTAAAACTATCATCAGCTTTGATCACATGAGAATAATTATCCCCACTCATTATTTAGAGATTACCATGGTTATGAATGTTCTTAAGTGTTGGAAACACTATTTTTTTGGGGATAGGTTTGTAGTCTTTTTTGACCATAAGAGTCTAAGCTATATATTTTCTTATAAATAAAATAATTTCAAATAGAGGTGGTGGTCAAAATAACTTAATTTTTTTTTCATCAATATTTCCTACACATTGGGGAAGGTGAATGCCAATGAATATTCTATTAGTAGGAAAGTTCCATCACATGCTAATTTGGAACAAAAGGAAGAGTGGAACCTTATCAGACTCTTCACATTATTGCATCTGGATTCTTAGAAAGATGTTTTAGGTATGGTTCCAACCAGTTTCCATAAATTATCATATCTTTTAGGGACTATTCTAAAGACTCATCAATAATATAATGAGTTTAGATGAATTTTTGAAACCCTTTATGGTGGGGATACAATTTTTGGTTGGTCTCTCTCTTTAGATGGTATTTTACATTTTTGGGATCGATTTATCATCCCAACATTGATGAAAAGACATTTTATTTTACTTTCAGGGTTCTTCATCATCCATTCATCTTGGTACTATAAAGATGTATCATGACATGAAACAACAATTTCGGTGTCCAAGTATAAAGTGTGAAATTGTTGATTACGTTCCCCATTTTTAAACCTTCCAACAGATAAAGGAAGACCATTTTAGACCTTCTGGTTTTCTTCATCCTCTTCCAGTGTTGGTTTGGAAATGGGATGAGGTGCCTATGGTTTTTTATTATATTTTTGTTGACTCCCTGAGGGAGTAATACTATTTGGGTAATGATTGATTGGTTAAAAAATTCATCTCATTTCATTCCAATCAGAGATACCAAAAAAATTGAAGATTTGGGTAGTCTGTATGTGTTGGAAATTGTGAGGTTACATGGGGTTACTTACTCAATTATTATATTTAGGGGTATTAGGTTTACTTCTAGGTTCTTTAGGATTCTTTAAGAGGTGATGGGGACTCAGGTCAGGTTGAGTACAAATTATATTCCACTAATATGTGGTCGGATGCAGCAGGTTATTCATATCCTAGAGGATATGGTCCACACCTCTGTCTGGAATTTTGGTGGATCTTGGGATATCCATCTGGGACTAATTGAGTTTTATTATAAAAATAGTTATCATTCATTGATCATAATGTCTCATTTTGAGGTTTTTTTGGCTACCCATACAGGTCACCCCTTTATTGGACTGAGGTGGGAGAAGCTTATTTTGTGGGATTGAGTACTGTTCATGGGAATTTAACAAGGATCCCTGATATACATAGTCATTTAGTTATAGTTTAGAGTCAACAAAAATTGTATGAAGTGGAATTATCCTTTGTATTTTTCCATAGGTGATCGGGTTTTCATGAAAGTCTCTCCTTGGTTAGGTCACCAACATCATGGAAAGTAGAAAAAGTTGGATTTGAGATATGTTGGACTATTTTAGGTCATAAAGAAGATTGGGAAGATTTATTATTAGTATTAATTACCAATTTAGTTGGAAGGAATTCAAGATGTTTTCCACATATCACATATTATAAAATACCATCCTGATCCCTCTCACATTCTGATTTGGGAAGAGATTAAGTTAGAGACAGGTTTTTATTTTGTGGAAAAACTAGTTAAGATCATTGAATCCCAAGTGAAAAACTTGTGTGGGAAGTCAGTTCCATTTTTAAAAGAGTTATAGATACACATATTAGATACTAATGATATTTGGGAGTGTAAGTTATTGATGAGGGAGTCATTCCCTCACCTATTTTCCTGACTTCATTCTTCCACATGACTTCATAGGGATGAAGAGTCTTATAGTGGGGAGTTTGTAACATCCCATTACCACTATTAGGTATTTTGATACTCTTGATTCGTTTTTATCTCTATTTGGGTATATCTTTGGACTCCCAAGGATAAAGAAAATTTATTGGGAAAAATTACCTAAAGTTTGGGGATGTATGTTTTTTTTTGAATTAATGGAGTCTGAGTAAAAATGTATTAATTCATTTTTGGGGTTCTCCTTAAGTTCAAATAATGTCCATGGTGGCTTGGAGTTTTATGCTAAAAACTATACTTTTCTAGTCTATAGGAGAAATACATGTCCTGTAATGGTATTACTCACCATATAATGTCTATTAGGTAGAATTCGTGATCATGGTACACAACACAAAAGGATTACACACTATGTAAAATTTACACATCATTTAATGACTAAAACTGTGTTTTAATAAAATGGGATGGTATTTTCTATGTACTTGAGTTTCATGGTGCACATGATGTGTAAAGGGATTAAATTAAATGTAATTCTCATGAGTTAGGATTTTAGGGGTGCTTCATGGATGATCTCTCTTTCATTCATCTATAGGATCTTTTTGTCTTGACCTAGGTTCTCTCCTAGTAGATTTTGGGGTCCTCTATTCCATTTGAATCACTTTATTCATAGATTGATCTCTATTGTAGTTAGGTTTCATCTCTCCTAATGAGTATTCCTTTGGTTTCTTCATTTCCTTTGATCACGGTGGCCCTTTTGTACTATGATTTTAGATCTATTGATATAGGATGATGATTCTCTTGTTTCCTTTATATATCCACCATGTGATCTTATTTCTTGGACCGATACTTTTTGGCTGCGGCACAGAAGGTGTGAATTCATCAAGGTATGTTATGATTTGTCTTCTCCACTAATCATTTTGTTTTTTGAATTTATTATAAGATATTTGGATTGATTCTAAGGCCTCTATTGTCTTCATTGTGTTTTCTTGGTTGGTATATCCTATTGCAGGTGTGTGTGACCCCAAGCTTGAGGTAGGTTGTTCCGTTTAGCCTATTTTGAATAAACACCATTGATATAGTTTTGTTGAGTTGTTTAATAAAATTAAATGGCCTGATTTATTGATATATTTGTGTGTGTGGAAATGGGTTTTTGATAAAATATGGTTTCCCCTTGTTTTGGTAAAAGAAAATTTATTTTCCAATCATTGTGAAATGGATTTATAAAATGGTTTTCATATCATGGATTTCATGAATTGGTTTAAAAAACTATCATATGGGAAGCCTTTTAAACTAATGTGGAATGTGTAATAATAGGAATCATCCATTGATACTGTTGGGGGGTTCACTCATGGGGTGTTCCTCTACTCCCTAGGCCTATTTTCTATGGACATAGTTGAAATTATTGGGAGATTCACTTTATGTGGTGTTCATTTCATGCTTAGATTGTATGCATATGTCTATGGGATTAATTCATGAGTGATTTTATATGTTGGGGGTACGAGTATCCTAGATATCCTGACATAGTATGATTCTTAGTGTGATGTTACCTGTGCTTTGGCTTCTACTATTTTATTTATACTTTCATGGATTTGATATGAGATTCGATACAATATTTTCTTCGATTTTATATATCGACCATAATACATGTATGTGAAATGATTTGAAATTTTTTTCTTACCTTATTTTAGAAAAATGGAAAAAGAAATAATTTAAATGTTTTCCCATGGTTTTTGATATAAATACTTGAAATATTTTATCATGACTTGTTTTATTTAAATTTGGTCGTGTTAAGATTATTTTACAAAAACTTGTTATGGAACATCTTGGTGGGGTCCTACAGAATCTATAAGCTCACACCCTGAGCAAACCTTTGATAGTTTTTAGAACTTTGCATGTATTTAAATTCAGGGAAAGGAAAGGCATCACAATGAGGTGAAGAGGTTTTCTATCATCATTGTCTAGGTATCTAGTGTTAATATGGTGAGAGTTTTCCCACGCTATCACATAGAGTAGTCCGTTTTTGTTCTAGTTTTTCCTTTGACATTGGACCTATTCTTTGGGATATTTTGATTACTTTGAGTTGTATCGTTTCCATTATCTTCTTTAAAATGTATCATATTTTTATCTATTCCATTGTTTTTCTATTATATATATATATATATTCCATGTTGTTTTAGATTTAGGTTGGGTGATATAATTCCCTCTTAATATTTGTTGATACTCGGGTGCTAGTTGCCAACCCATGGTGATCAGGAAAACAATTCGAGTACGTGATCGCTCGGGTTAGGTACCAGTTTAGGACGGTATCTGAGTCAGGTTAATCACATTAAAAGTCTCAGATAAAGGGAGATATTAATTGATAAAAAGAATAAATATCCCGTATAGACTTCATAGATTCAAAAAAATATATCTTATAAAAAGATATTTGAATCTATTAAATAATTATTTGATTTTTTACATTTCTAGCCTTTGTTATAAAGGGTGTTGGCATGAATCAACCAAACACATATCTTACTCCAATAAAAATAAAGTTCTACAATATATAAAGAATTAAATAAAGGAATATGTGTCCAATATTGGAAGAAATCTATGAATAAAGTTATTGAGAAATGAACACCTAAGATTCCAATAAAAAAGATGATGTTAAGGATGCCACACCACACATTAGAATATGATTGTACTATAATAAAGGAGGCCACATTAGGTAACATAATAAAATATCCATTCACATCAAATATAAAGGAATAAAAATTGAATATAAGAAGGAATCAATCTAAGAGAGTAATAAAAAAATTGGTTTCATTGCTGAGACTCATGATGAAGAGTTTGAGAGGCCTCCAATAAAGTGTAGATCAACGAGTGATGAGAAGTTACATGGAAGGTGAAAAATTTCAAGAAATACTCCAAAAAAGTGCATGACTATTTTTCTAAGACATTTGAAGATGTTTATAAATAAAGGGAAAACAAACATGGTTACTATAAACAAGAAACATACTATAAAAGGGGATCTTAAAAATATAAAAAGGATAACAATGTTGAAAATGAATGCATGGTGATATGGTTAGAGTAGTTGGAAATGGAATAGAATGTGGAATAAGGTGAAAAGGGAAAATTTTCTTTTCTTACTAAATAAATGAATCATATTCTATATAGAAAGAAAGCTACTAAAGTGAATAAATCCATGTTTTCTAAAAGTGAACAAATTTAGAAGGTAAAAAGTGAACCAAACATAAAGATGTCTATACATTTTAGACCTTCAAAGAATAGATTCTATGGGTTGATAAAAAAGTCACATTACTGTTTATCTCATTAAATAATTTAGGAAACTCACTTTATTCCCTTATCTATTGATTGGTACTTCATTGTACTAGGAATTGAAGGTGAAACATAATGAATAGAATCACTTAAGATGAATTTATCAAAGGAAACCATGTTTCTAAATATTTTATATGTTATGTTAAATCTAGAATTATGGATATCCCAAAAAAATATAAAATTTTAAGGCATGATTTTCACTCACTAATTCTATTTTGGTTTATATTGAACCTATTTATCAAAGTGGAGTGATTATCTAAAAAAATGGGTGGATAAAAAAAGTACTTGAAATATCTTGATGTGCTTTTTGAGATATGTGTATGTGTTGAGTCAATAAGTTCCCTTATGACTTTTCCATTATTTTATGTTTTGAAAATCACAAACACATTTTCTTAAGTAAAATTATCTTTCTTTAAGAAAATGTCTCTTAAGGAAAATTTTCTTTGTCTAAGAATGTTTTTATCCTTATCTATGCTTTTCAACACATTATCTTATGTTTTATCAAACAAAATACAATAATATTTTTCTTAAGTAAAAAATAGGGTTTTTATCTAACTCATAACCTTACAGTTTCTTAGAATCCAATTTCCCCATAATTGTTAATCAAATTTCTACTGAAATCAGACACCAATTTCTCCTGAAATCCGATTCCAATTTCTTCTAAAATTAGACTCTCATTTCTCCTGAAATTAGATTATGATTTCTGAGGAAATCAGAGTCTAATTTGAGAAGAAAACAAACTATGATTTCTCCTGAAATCAGAATTTGATTTCTTCTGAAATAAGACTCCGATTTCTTGTGAAATCAGATTGAGATTTATCCAGAAATCAGACTTTGATTTCTTCTCAAATCGGACTCAAATTTCTTGTAAAATCAGACTCCAATTTCTCTTGAAATAGGACACTGATTTCTTTGGAAATCAGACTCCAATTTCTTCTGAAATTATACTATGATTTCTTTTAAAATCAGACTGTAATTTCTCCTTAAATTCGAATTTTATTTCTTCTAAAATCAGACTCTGATTTCTTGAGAAATGCGATTCTGATTTCCTCAAAAATCAGAATCCAATTCTCTATTATTTTAGATTCTAATTTTTAAATTTTCATAGACTCTAATTATCACTTTCTTAATAATTTGATTAAATTATTTTCTTATAGTTACCTCATTTCCTTAAAGTAACATTTCATTTTATCGGATCCTAAATATGATAATGTTTCTTAATCATGATAATGTTTCTCATGTTTTCATACATGAAATGATGTCATACAATCTATTTCTAACTAACTGTAGGTTGATTGACACGTGTATATGTCCCTCTGAAATTTATGAAAAAATATGACTGTTAGAGGTGGAAGTCAACCATTGAAAATCATGCCTATAAATACCCAGCTATTTGAATGAGCTAAAAAAAAGAGTTGATGCGAGAATTTTTGTGGAGATCACTTGATCTCTACAAATATCTTTCTAAATTATAGAGAGAGAATTTGTGATATAAGAGATCTACTCAAACCAGGATTGTGTGAATATTGTGAACAACTTGTTTAGCTGTGAACAAATTGGTCAACCTACCTAGTGAGATTATGATTGTTGCTGATCAGTTGAGGGATTCTGGGGATAGTAATATAGTTGTACCGATCACCTTAGGGATTGAGGGCTAGTGGGGATAGCAAGATAGATTCTGATATTCTTATTGAGGGCTTACCTAAGTGTGGTTAAGACAGACTTTCTTGAAAGTATAAATCCAGGGACCTTTATCCAAGTTTGTTGGATACCCTTCTCTTTGGGTTAAAATATTTCTTATACTTGTTTACTTGTTTCTATTACAAATTTTAATTTCATTGCATTTTGTTAAATAAAGAAATTATAAATTTCTTATACTTTCTTATACTTTTATTCTCTGATAAATAAGATTCTATATGCTTTAAAAAATAATATTTTTATAAGTAAACATGTATTAAGTTTACTTATCAGATCCACATTATCAGATCCTAATAAAGTTAGATTCTTTTTTAAGAACTAAAGAGGTTTTGTGATTCCATCTTGTTTAACTTTGTTAAACATAGATTTTATTAAGGATGAAATCAAAAAATTTTAAACCAAAAATTTACCCCCTCTTGTATTTGAGAAATATACATATACATTTCAATTATAAAATTCTTATTAGAGGCGGTATCTGAAATACTTATACTTATATATAAGTTTTCTTGCTCAACTTTTCTTTCTCAACTTTACTTTTTCAAGTTTTTCTTAATGATTTTATTTGTCTAGAAACTTTTAATTCTGAAAAGTTTTTTGGAAAAGAATTTTCTTATAGAATGGAAGGAATGAATATTGGTTCAATAGAAAACATAAATCTTACTAGACCCCCAATATTTTATGTAAATGATTATGATTACTAAAGTGATAGGATATAAATTTTTTTTATCAATACCAGTGTTGATAATTTTTTTATGTTAACTATAGACTACAAGATTCCAGACAAGGAAATCAAACAATTCACTAATAAATAAAAGCAAGAATATAAACTTAAATTTAAGTTATAGAAAAATTTATTATGTTCTATGAACAAGAATATATATAGCCAGATTTCATCTTGTGAAGATTCTAATAGCATCTAGAAGAAGTTAGAAGTTACATATTTTGGAACATCCAAGGCTATTGAAACAAGAAGAGCAATTTTTAGAGTTGAATATCATGGTTTTATGTTTCCTTATGGAGAATATGTATGCAACGTTAAACAAAGGTTTATGACTATTTTAAACATCCTTAAGTCTATGGGTGAGAAAGGAATTGATGATGAGATTCTTGTTGATAAGATAATAGATATTATTCCCAATGAGTGGAAATCCAAAAGAACTATGATTTATGAGAATAGGAAAGTTTTAAACCTCAATATTGATGAGTTGTTCGGGAATATTCTACAACATGAAACTAGAATGAAGAGATGATGAGATCAATAAGAAAAATAATAGTAATGGCAATGTTTCTTTCACTACTACATCAAATCATATGAAATCCAAGAATCCTGAAAGAGTTACTAGATAAAAAGATAAGAAATATAATGTTATATCTGATTTAAGTGATAGTGGTCATTATGAGAATGAACTTTCCAATCTTTATCTAAGGATGAAAAATATTGTGGGAAAGAAAAATTTTAAATACAGATTCAAGAAGAAAGATAGAAAGGATATAAAAGGTTCAGAAGTGACTTTCTATAAATGTAATAGAGTAGGTCATATCAGACCAGATTGTCCTATGATTAAAAGGAAATAAATAAAGGATATGAATTATGAAACAAATAAGAATAAGTACTATAAGTCTATGCCTAACAAATTACTAAAAGATAGTGAAACCTAGATTTATTGTGGTGGTATTTCTTCTGAGAAATCTCCAGATATTTAATCTTTTGTATAGAGGAATATTGATTTTATATCTATAATTCAAACTAAAAATCAACGCCTCATAGTAAAGGTAAATACTGCTGAATCATTAACCAATATTTCTTTAAATGGAAATTTTTCTAATGAATAATATTATGAATCTTTGGATGAATAATCTCATTAATTAGAAGATAATACTTTAACTTCATTTGAAGAAGTATCTGGGTTTTCCATGTTATTTGAGAATGAAAATAGTAACATAAAAAAGAAACTTGATAAAGAAAATTCTATAATTTATATTTTTAAAAAATAAGTATCAGATTTTTCAAAAGATCTTGATAAAACAATTCCTGATTTTGAAAATATTTCCAAAAAACTTAAGGAAGTAATTCTGAGAAGGATAAACTTTCTAAGGATCATTAAAATGTTATTTCTAAGAAAAATGTTTTAGAGACTAACTTAAATTATAAAACTAATGACTATGAGGATACGAATTTAGTCATCAGAATAAAATATGAAATATTTTCATGAAACAAAACTTTTCTCAAACTTTACTTCTTAATGGAAATAATTTTTTAAAATATATTCACAACGTCGTCCTCTAAGGAATAGTTTTGGATTTTTCTATTCTCATTCAAAACCAATTTTTAGTCACAAATATATTGTTCCCCAAAGTGCCCCTTTTTCCAATAAGTGTTAATGTGGTGGAAATTGAGAAAAAAATTGTTCATTAAATAAAACACAATCCTTAGGTATTCATAAGGAATATTTTTCTAAGAAAATATGGATACCTGGGATTTTACTTTCTTACTATTACAGATCCAAACAGGTTTGGATCCCAAAAGTGTAACTATTTTATTTTCAATAAAAAAAAGGATGTCCAATAATAATAAATGATACATGTATAGTGGATGTTCATGAAACATGACTGGTAACAAAAACTTCTTATAAAATATTATCATGATGAAAGGAAGAAAAGTAACTTTTAGAGATAATTCTCAAGGAGTGATTGTTGGTATAGGTAACATAGTTATTCTTGAAAAATCTTTAATTTAAAATTTTTTATTTATTAAAGGTATAAAGAACAACCTTATAAACCTAAGACAATTATGTGATGAAGGATACCTTGTGAATTTTAGGAATGATAAATATCTAGTACAAAATTCTAAGGAAGAGTTTATTCTCTCTTCCCATAGGCATGATATTGTTTATACACTTAACTTAGTAGACCATAAAATCCAATACCTACATTTCCTTAGTGAAATGGAAGAGAAATATTGGTTATGGCATAGAATATTAAGATATTGTAACTTTAGGAACCTATGAAAACTCTCAAAGAAAAGACTTGTTAAGGATTTACCAGATATTAGATTGGATTCTTCAAAATTTTGTGATCCTTTTCAATATGGAAAGCAACATAAGTCAATATTTAAATCAATTAGTGAGGTATCAACTTATGATGCATTACAACTGGTGTATATAGATCTTTTTGGTCCAACAAAAACTAGAAGTATTGGAGGAAAAAACTATATATTTGCTTTAGTTAATTATTACACAAGATTTACATGGGTCTATTTTCTAGTAAAGGAATCTAAAGCCTTTTCTTATTTTAAGTATTTTTCAATGAAATTTAAAAATGAAAAATTATTCTGTTGATAACTGTTCATAGTGATCATGGAGGAGAATTTGAAAATTCATATTTTGAAACTTTTTGTAGTCGTAAAGGTATTACTCATTACTTCTCATCTCCATGAACTCCTCAACAAAATTGTGTTGATAAAAGAAGAAATCAAATTATTTAAGTGATAACTAGAACCATTTTGAGTGAATACTCCATTTCTAAATAGTTTTGGACTAAAGCTATTAGTACTGCTTGTTATACTATAAATTTTGTTTTAATCAAAACTTTTCTTAATAAAAAACCTTATGAGTTATGGACTGGTCAAAAACCTAAAGTTTCTTACTTTAAAGTATTTGGATAAAAAGTATTCATTTTGAATACTAAAGATAAGTTACATAAATTTACTCCCAAATTTGATGAAGGAATTTTCTTAGGAGATTCCACTACTTCTAAGTCTTATAGAGTTTTTAAAACAATTCTTGTACTATTGAAGAAACAATACATGTTATATTTGATGAAACCGATCCTTTTGTTTTTAAACAAACCCAACCTACATCTTCAGATGTGTTTTCAAAAAACGATTATCAACATTTGATAGAATATTCTTCAAATAAGGAAAATACTGAAGAAAATGTTTCTGAAATATTTACCCCAGAAGATTTTTTACCTTTTGTTGATGTACAGGTTTTACAAAACCGAAATCAGTTGTTTCCTAAAAATCATCCCAATGATAGTATCTTTAGTGTTGTAAATAAACCTATATGTACTAGAAGTTTTTTAATAAATAAAGTATAAAATCTATCATTTCTTTCGCAACTAGAACCTAAAATCACCGATGAATCATTAGGTGATAATGATTGAATTAAAGTTATGAAAGATGAACTAAATGAATTTGAAAGGAACAAAGTCTAGATCTTGGTTAAAATATTTTAAGAAACTTATGTAATTAGAGTAAAATCAGTCTTCAGAAATAATTGTTATGAAAATAGAATAATTGTAAGAAATAAATAAATAATAGTTGTTAAAGACTATAATAAAAAATGGTATAGACTATGAAGAAACCTACGCTCTTGTTGCTAGACTTGAATCTATTCATATTATACTAGCCTTAGCAGAATTATTTAATTTTAAACTTTTTCAAATGGACGCGAAGTGCTCCTTAATTAATGGATATGTTCAAGAGGAAGTTTATGTTGAACAACCTCCTAGTCTTAAAGACAAAAAATATCCTAAACATGTTTACAAACATACCAAATCTTTATATTGACTTAAACAAGCCCCTAGAGCTGGGTATGATAAACCTAGAAGATTTTTGTTACAAAACAATTATGTTAAGGTAAATTTTAATGCCACCCTTTAATAAATAAAGATAATAGAAATGTTTTGATTATTAAAATTTATGTTGATGACATTATATTCAGATCAAATCATAAATCCTTAACTGATTAATTTGAGAATCTTATGAAATATGAGTTTGAAATGAGTATGATGGGTGTGTTAACATTTTCCATGGTTTCAAAATTTCTTAAAAACTAGAAGGAACATATATATTTCAACATAAGTATATTAAAGATATTCTTAAGAAGTGTGGATATGAAAACACTAAAAGTATAAGTACTCCAATCAATACCTTAAATACTCTTGATCTTGATGAAGCTAGGAAACCATAGATCAAACATATTTTATAGGTATGATAGGAATCCTATTATACTTAGTAGCTAGTCATCTAGACTTAATGTCTTAAGTATAATTATGTAAAATATATTAATCTAATCCAAAATAATCCCATTTAAAATTAGGGAAAATATTTTTTTTTGATTTAAATGGAACCATGAATTTAGGACTTTTCTATTCTTTTGGAAATGATTTTGTTTTGAAAATATTTTCAGATGATAATTTTGGAGGATGTATAATGGATAGGAAAAGTACATCCATAACTTTTCATTTATTAGGAGATTCATTAGTTTCTTGGTTATGCAGGAAAAAAAACACGGTAGAACTTTCTATTGATGAAGCTGAATATGTAGCAGTTAGAAGTTATGTAATCAAGTGTTGTGGATGCAACAGACACCCACAAACAATGGTATGAGTTTTACCAAAACATAGATAATTTGTGGTAATACTAGTGTCATTTCATCAATAAAAAACTCTACACATCACTCTCAGGAAAACACATAGATATTAGGCATCACTTTCTTAGGGATCACACACTTAAAGGAGATATCATTATTCAATTAACCATAACACAAGATCAACTTGTTGACATATTTACAAATTCATTATCCTCCAATATATTTGAATACATTAAAAAAATTTTATGAATGATAACCATAAGTTAATCATCCATATTTACTTCTTGTTAAATACATCTCCTAACATTAAGATACTCATTTTCATAGAGGGAGTACATATGTTTATTTCTTTTATTTTTTCTTTTCTAATTTTTTTCTAGAACCTAAATTTTTGGAAGATAAAAAGTTTTTATTTCACTAATAAAATTTTCCAAAACCTAAGTTCATCAAGAAGAACCTTATCAATATTGAAAATTATTTCTCAGAAATCTAGAAGGTACATTTCCTTACTTATATCTTTATAATTTCAATTTTTGTTTGTTGGTATTTTCAATATTGTTTTAAGAAAAAATAATCAGATTCACTTTCCTTAAAATCCATTTTTTTATTAAAACCTCAAAAGATAAAAACCTATAAATCCTTCTTTGGAATTGATATCAACCATCAGATCAGATCAAGCAATTCTCAATCATTGGATTGATTCATGAATTTGAATCGTCATTGCAAAGGCTATATAAATGACACCACTATTCGCATCCCATATCAGTGATCTCAATGATTTTCTACTAAAGCTCTAATGTTATTCAAAGTTTCCATTCAGTATTATTTATTTCCTTAAGATTAAAATGTCTCTTGAAGTTTCCTCACAGACTGTTATGGCCTCAAGCAAGGAACTCAAGTATTGGTTAATTTACATAGAAAGTTTGGTGGGCCCAAATATCTTTGTTAAGTATGATTCTATGATTTCAAAAATCATAAAGAAAAATAATTTGTAAATTCAATGCATTACCAAACATAATAATCAAGATCCGGTGTATCCTAGTTATCTTATAGAATTTTATGATACAATTCATTTTTTTGAAAAAGGAGGAAGAGAAATGTTTTCATTCATGATTCATGGAAAGACTTATTCCTTGTCTTTCAACAAGGCTGCTTGTATCTTGGATATTACTTACGATGGAGAATAAATATTTTACTCACACAAATTGAAAGATAATAAAGGCTCTTTTGAGAAGGTTATTGAAATTGAGTTTCTTGAACTTAAAGGAGTAAAGTTTCCAAATATTTCTCATCTTTCAACCAATCATAGATTTCTATAATTATGGATGTAATGTTTTCTGATTCCGAGAAAGGGGGACAAGGATTCAATTAAGAAATGAGATATCTTCATGATGGATTTCTTGGTGAATCTAAGGAAGATAAACCTCATCAAGTAAATTATTTTTACAGTTAGAAATTTTAAGAATGGAACCATCAAGTCTCATATCATAATATAAGTTGAAATCTTATCGAAAAGTATTGTATTATGTTTATAATATTTCAAAATTCTGTGCATCTCTAAGGCCATAGTTTGTAAGATTATGTTTATGAGTGATGATACAATAAGAAGAATGAAAATTGGTTTTAGTGTTAAGACAGGAGAGTTCTTTGAACTTCATAATAAGGATGATCAAGCTGTCTACAAGAAAGGTGAAGTAGGATAAAGTTACAAGAAATCTTCCAGGGAAAGAAAAGAAAAAGAACCTATATTGAAAGAGAAAGAACCTCTACCTAAGTCAGTTTCTTCTCTACCCTAGACAAAAAATAAAAATACTTTTTTTTGATAATGTAGTAGAAAAATGGAGAGAGTAGAAGAAGAAAAAGAAAGAAGGAGATAAAATTTCTAGGTTACACCCTTTTGAGGCTAAAGCTTAAAATATTAAATCAACTGAAGATCTTGAGAAGCAATATAAATAGAATAAGTTGAAGAAGAAGATGTCAAAATCCAATATTGTTCATGATTTACCTAGATATACATAGAAGGAATTTGAAAAAGTTTTTATTTCATAATATTTTATATAATAATCAATTCTAATTGAATCTTTGTGTGCAAATAAGAGAAATAAAGTTATTTCAATTTCATATAACATTGTTGAAGAAGAATAAGTTCATCAAGAAGAATAATAATAAGAGAAAGAGCAAAGTTATGATTTTGTAAGGATGATGGAAGAATATCAAGAGAATGAGAGTGCTTCTGACATGTTATCAATATGAACTTTTCAAGCTGAATCCACCAAGATCATTTCAGAAGGACAATCATTTCTGAAAAATGATGATGCTCAGGATAAGGTTGATAAACCATCAAATGATAAAAGTAGTAATCACAATTTTATTCATCATGATGACGATAAAGAAATTTTTGATCAAGGTGCTAATAAATAATTTTACGGTGATGAAAAAATTATCCCAGTTTCTTATGGAGAGCAAGAGGCTTAGAATATTGAGAAGAAAATTTATAAGGAAGTGAAAAGAAAGGAAATCATTTTTGAAACACCAAAAAAAGATATTATTGAAAAAGGAAGGATGTTGTAGGAATATATAAAAAGAAAAATGTTGAGAAAGATGAAGTTGGTTCAGTAAAAAAATAATCTACTCTTTAATCTTTATCTTCTTTAAGTAATGATTTTGTTGAAGAGTCTTTGAAAAAGCTTGTATATTAAATTCCATTTTCCCAATCATTGAATAATAGTGCTAGCTGATTCAACAGCCAATCAGTTCAAAAATGTAATCAAGAAGTCTTTTTATGGATAATCTCATCAAGGTATAAGTTGACTTCAAATCATTAAGGATAAACAATGAATCCCATAGGAAGACCTGTAAGAAGATAAAAAATTATTCTAAGTCAGTGATAGATGATATCAAATTTTTTTGGTGATTTCATGGATTCATTTAGGATTAATTTGAAATATATGATGACATAATAAAGAATCTTTCAATAATTCTTTTAGAGAAGTTAAATCAAGAGCATGCTTCATGGATCCAAGAGGATAGAGATGTTAATGGAAAACATAACTCTATTGCTCTTAACCTGAATAGATAAAGGGAACTCAGGGAATAAATGGCTGAAAAATTCAAAGATCAAGAAGAAGTGATAATGTATCATGGTGAATTTATTAAATCCTAGGAGAAATAATGAATGTTCTTGAAAACAAATACCAGGATAAAGAACAGTTGATCAAGAAGTATGAATATGATCATAAAGAGTTGATTAAGTTGAAGTCAAATCTAAAAAAGTTGATGCTGAAATAGAAGAAGAAGGATGAATAATTTTCTCTTAAAACCTAATCTTTTATTTTATTTTCTTTGTAACAATTTTTTTCCATCTTAATGAAATTTGTTATCTTTCCATAGTTTTGTTTTTTATATCTATAACCTTTCAGGTACATTTGTTTTCTTTACCTCTATTCTTTTTTTTTGAAATCACATAGGAGAGAAAATAATGATATAAATGAATAATAAGAAATAAATATGCCTATGTAATGGGGAGATTACATAAATAATGAATTATTAAGTAAGTAAAAGTTAAATCTTTAATAAAGACAAGAATGTGATCCTTAGAGATTTCAAAACCTGGGGGGGGGGGGTTAGTCATATTCAGCATAGATCATAAAAAATTGAGATAAGTATTTCATTTAAGTTCAAAAATAAAAACTTTTGTCTTTATGTTATTTTAAAAAAAGTTTTTTGTGCTTTCAAAAAATGAGGAGATTGTTGAGTCAATAAGTTCCCTTATGAATTTTCTATTCCTTTATGTTTTTAAAATCACAAACACATTTTATTAAGGAAAATTATCTTTCTTTAAGAAACTTTCTCTTAAAGAAAATTTTCTTTGTATAATAATGTTTCTATGTTTATCTATTATTTTCAACGTCTTATCTAATATTTTCTCAAACCAAATAAAACCATATTTTTCTTAAGTAAAAAATGGGATCATTATATAACTCAGAACCTTACAGTTTTTTAGAATCTAATTTCACCAAAATTTTGAATCTTGTTTCTCTTGAAATCACACTCCTATTTCTCTTAAAATTAGACTCCAATTTCTCCTAAAATAAAACTTTGATTTCTCTTGAAATCATACTCTAATTTCTCCTAAAATCATACTCTGATTTCTTCTAAAATCAAACTTTTATTTCTTCTAAAATCATACTCCCATTTCTTATGAAATCAAACTTTGATTTCTCCTGAAATCAGTATCCGATTTCCCCTGAAATCCTACTTTTATTTCCCTTGAAATCAGACTCTGATTTCTCCTGAAATCATAATCAGATTTCTTCTAAAATCAGACACCCATTTATCTTGAAATTAGAATCCAATTTCTCAAGAAATCATAATACAATTTCTTCTAAAACCAGACTCTGATTTCTTTAGAAATTTGATTCTAATTTCCTCATAAATTTGAATTCAATTATATATTATTTCAGAATATTATTGTTAACTTTTCATAGACTTCGATTCTCACTTTCTAAAGAATCCAATTAAATGATTTTCTTATAGTTACCTCATTTTCTTAAATTAACGTTCCATTTTATCAGTTCCTAAATATGATAATGATTTTTAAGAATGATAATGTTTCTTATATTTTATTACATGATATTATGTCATACAAACTATTTCTAACCAACCATTGGTTGAGTGACACATGTATAGGTCCCTCTGAAATTTAAAGAAAAATATGACCATTGGAGGATGAAGTCAACCATAGTAATTCATGCTAATAAATACCCAACCATTTTAACAAGCTAAAAAAAGAGTTTGGTTGGAGAGTTTTCTCAGAGATCTGTTGATCTCTACAATGATCGTGCAATATTTTAGAGAGAGAATTTGTGTTGTGAGAGATCTTCTCAAACCTACCTTATGAGAATTTTGTGAACAACTTGTTCATCCATGAAAAACTTGTTCATATTACCTAGTGTGATTATGATTGTTTCTGATCAATCAAGGGATTCTAGATATAGGAATACAGAGGTACTGATCACCATAATGATCGAGGGTTTTCAGGGATTTTAGGATAGATTCTGATATTCTTATCAAGGTCTTACCCTGGTGTGGGAAAGAAAAAATTTCTTGAAAGTATAAATCAAGGGACCATTATCCAAGGTTTTTGGATACCCTTCTCTTTGGATTAAAAGATTTATTATAAATTTTTACATGTTGTTGTTACAAGTTTTAATTCCACTACATTTTGTTAAACAAAGAAAGTATCACTTTCTTATACTTTCTTATACTTGTATTCTCTGATAAATAAGATTCTATACTCTTTAAGGTTGAATCTTTCCCTAAGTAAACTTGTCTTAATTTTCATTATCGGATCCACACTATTATATCCTAATAAAGTTAGTTTCTTTATTAATAACTAAAGAGGGTTTGTGAATCCATCTTGTCTAACTTTGTTAAACATAGAATTTTTTAAGGATAAAAACGAAAGTTTTTAAACCTACAATCCCCTATCTTATAATTTAGCAATATACGTATACATTTTTATCCTAAAATTGGTATTAGAGGAGGTCTCTAAAATACTTATACTTACATATAAGTTTTCTTGCTCAATTATTCTTACTCAACTTTACTTGTTCATGTTTTTCTTAAAGTTTTTCTTTGTTTCTAAACAATTACTACAAAATAGTTTTTTGGAAAACCTTTAACCACTAGTCATTCTTTGTACCTCCTGCTTTCATCAACTTCTATCTCTAGATAGAAAACCCATTTTTTTATATAGATCTCACTTTCCTTCCAAAATTTTATCTAACTCTCACATTCTATTGAGCTTCAAGTAATTTATTTCATCCTTTGTGCAGAACTCCTACTACACTAAGTCACCAAGGGTATCTACTTATTCAAACTTATTTGGTTCACCAACATCTATTAAAATAAGAATGTTCATATTATCCCCAAACCTATAAATATGTTTATTAATTATAGTTAATCTCCTCAACTAAATTAGGGGTTAACACAACTTGGTTCAAATAATTCTTCTGGAACGATTGGCCATGGTACCTCTCATGTGTTTCAGAACCTTCAGAACTTTTTTGATGTTTATTACAAGTTATATAGAAGTGAATTACTTCTAGTAATCCCTTTCCAATCAACAAAAATTTCAATAGTTGATATTTCTTAATCTTTTTCACCATTAATTTCTAATATTTCCATATAATTTTATCATTAAATACAATATCTCTATTGTAGATGACATAGTTAATCTCATAATATGGAAAATAATATCCAAATTTACCATATATGATAATAAAACAAACATTTTATTTTTCCTCTAAATTTTCACTTCCATTGGTATCAGTATGAGGATATTCCAAACTTTTTGAAAACTTTGAGATGATTAACTTTTGTTCTTTTCCATACCATAGTTCTTGTCCCATAGTTGAAGATGGACATCTGTTGACCAAGTATACCACCATATTTGTTGGTTTTCCAAAATACCCTTGGGAACTATAGAATGAAACCTCATACATAGATATTTTTCTTGAATAATATTATTTATTATTTTAACTACTCTATTATGTTGTGGTGTTCATAGAATAGTATTCTCATGCATAACTCCCTTATTCTTACAAAATCTTGAAAGTTGTGTCTAGTGTACTCTCCACCATTTTCTATTTTGATGAACTTCATCTCCCTATCACACTCCCTTCCAGCTAAATATTCCCAGTGAATAAGTACATATAAATATCAAATTTATTCTTTATTAATTATACCAAGCACTTACAAGAGGAATCATCAATAAAAGTCACAAAGTACAGAGATACACCATTGGAATTCATAGGGGAAGGTTCCAAAACATTAGAATAAACAAGTTATAGCTTCAAATTCATGATATTCCGTCTATCTAAATTAAAGGACACATTATTTTGTTTCCCTAATATACAACTCCAACATCTTTTGAAATACATGTGAATTTTTAATTATTCCATTTTCTATGAAAGATTTTATATTCTTCTCATCGAGGGGGGAAGATATACAATGTCAAACATCAATATATTCCAATGAAGTGATTCTGATCATTGTAAATTAATTTTTTCTTCTAGTAAATTATATTATTCCATTATTAATTTTATGAGAAATAACAATGGATCCTATGGTTATCTTCCATACTCCATCCACAAAAGTGGTTCCAAAACCAACTTCATCATGTTTTACAATTTATATGAGGTTATTTTAGAGTCATAAAATATTCTAACATCTTTCATCTCCAAAAAACCTATATTATTAATATTAATATTGAAATTCCATTTACAAAATATCTCTAGAGACTCATCATCTACTATATATACTCTTCTATAGCTTCTAGATACAGATTCCACTATTCACCTCCGCTCACTAGTTGTTTGGAAAGATACACCCGAGTAAATAAACCTTGACTCTTTAAGAATATTCACACTCATTAATAAATTGTCACCACTTTTCATCATACTAATAGTTATTGTGCTTATAAAAATTGTAGCCTTCCTGTTAGAAACATTACAATTTCTAAATTCTTTCTTTATAAATACATTCTTTCCATAAAGCTATTAAGTAGGACATTGACCAACCAAACTAATCTAACGTATTCATTGGGTTATTCTTCCACTGGTCCATTTATTAATATAACCATCCCCATATACCAATATTAAGAGAACTTATGAAGGGTAATTGGACTTTTTCCAATCTTAACCCCCCCTTAAGAATCAGATTCTAAATTTCATCAAATATAATGTATTTTTTCTGATGGATTTATGAACTGTTATAACCATAACATAAAATATTTCGCCAAGTGAAGATAAAATAAAGAACTACTATAAATCATCCAAGAAATGTACCTTCATAGAATCAATATTTCCATGAATCATCTTGAAATCATTCACATGGATTGCTACAAGTTTTCCTTCTGATATTATCAATATGAAAATTTTCCTCATTAGAAAGGCTTTATTGAGTGATGATAGGTTCTCATACATACAAAAAAATTCTATCATAACTTCCATAGTTCTTTTCTTCTCACGAATATTAAAATCCACATTTTTTGAAAGTGATATCCTTACCAACTCTAGATCTATTCTATCAAGCCACTACCATTCTTCTTTTTGCAACGTCTCTCAACACTCTTCAAATAAAGAGCATACATATATTTTTGTATCAAAATATATTCCAATTGCATCCACTAGAAAAAAATTCTATACCATAAAACTTTCCAGTCTAGATATTTACTTCATCTAATGTCATTTTACTTATTTCTATGTGTATACAACCGAACACGTTTTCTGATTCCACTTATTTGGATATAAACCATAATAACTCTCATAATACCCATTTTAGAATAAATCCCTACCCAATTATTATCTTCCAAAAGTCTTCACAACCCCCATCGATTATGTATTCCAAAACTAGGAAGTATAGAAAACCTAATCACCACACAAAATCATCCACACACACACATACGTTTTAGAGTAAAGGGAAACATGAAAAGAAACACAAGAATTACATGGTTTAAATAAAATACATATGTCTATGATATAACACTACATTAACTATGATTAAAGAAAGTACAATTAATTATAAAACACTCTAACTTTCACTACTCCCCATCAACTGAAGTCTCATTCCAAATACATCTAATCATATATTATTGATGATGACTCAACATATGGTCCCACCTTTTATTTATCGTGGTTTTTACTCAATAAACCAATTACACCACCATTACAAATTCATAGAAATCCTTATGTTGTCTCGAGAAACCTATGATAGATTGTTACACCTTCAGATTGACCACTAAAAACGAGTGAACATGTGTTCTTACAATGTATCAAAACCATCCTTATGATACTTTGAAAATATTATTTGAAGAATATTCATTAGTTATAATTCTTCCACAAACATCAATTTTAAAAATATTCTTCGGTAAAGACTATTTTAGGAAAACTCCTTTTAAAAAACTGAAAAGACTTCAGAAAGACCAATAATTGTTTACCTTCAAGTGATAATGAAAATGATCCTCCTATTATATAGGTTATTATCATTATTTTTTATAGGTATTAATCGTATAATTGGTGTAGGTGGATTGATTTTGTTGAATTAATTTCTCTCAAATAAAATAAATTGAAATCATTTAAAAGAAAATTCATCATATATACTCCTTTAAATAACATAATATTAACCCATTCTCATCAATCAAATTCAATTAGGTCTTATTATGTTATAGTAACCTAATAAAATCAACCCCATGTTAAAAACATCATATATGAACCAATCTATAGAATGTTTGTGTCTTTATATATATTCTAAGGTATATAAGGATTTGAAATTCTATTCTATACTATAATAAACAACTTCAACCTCCTAGGTGAATGGGAGAAACCAAAATTTGGCACCTTTTATAGGGACCCAAGTAAGTAAACTTATACCAATTATTCTATTATCAACCCCTTTATATATTATTATAAAATTTATATTATATTTTCCCCATTTTTTTTCTTCAGTTTCATGTATATTCTATACCCATGACCATTCAAACCGACTAGTTAAGGTGGATAATTCATGGTATGGGGAGTCAAGTATACATAGGGATATTTTTCATTTAAATCCAAATCTTTCTAAGACTCCATACTCTAAAACTGAGTTTAATTTAATTGAGGGTCTTCAATGAAACTAAATCATACACTTGGGTGGGAACTAAAATAGGATTCTAAATGAGGCATCCCCTAACTTGGTGAATATGGTAGATCAAACCATGAATGGATTTCTCACACCTACCTAGATCAATGTTCCCTATTATATTAGACATGATTCACTATGAAATTCCTACTATGTCTTCAAACCCCATGAAATAAACTATCTTTCAAACTTTCATGGGATAAAGTCAGAAAATTTATAACTTCATGTTAAGGAGTTCAACGACATTTTTGAGACCATGTACCACCTACATCATCTTGAGTCAGTAAAGATGAAGTTCTTTCAATTTTCCTTATAAGATTAAGATAATAATTCTTTAAAAAATCTAAGACCACTATCCATCCACTCATGGGACCAATTATAAAGAGTTTTATACAAAAAAACATTCCCCAACACAAAAAAATTTCACTTAAAAAGTGAATTCTAAATTATATTAAAAAAATACAAAGATCAATTTTATAAAACATGGTTAATGTTGAAAGATACACTAAAGAATGGTACCACACCATGGTTTTTAAATCCTAAAAGTATTTTGAATCTTTTTTGAAGGGTTAGGGCTTGGAAAAAAATAATTCATTGGCATGATGTATAATTGATCCTTAACAAAGCCTCAAATGATTCTTATGATTATCTAAAAGTTCTTTCTGAATAATACGAAACTTGAAACCCTCACTATTATGGTTGAATATATCTATCATAGGAATGTCTATGAAATTTAATTTGTTTACCCTATTTTTAATTTTTTTGACAAACATGACCATAATACTAACAATTTCCCAACCATTACTTTGATAAATTATTTTCTTTTAGGAGGACCACTAGTGTGGTCAATGATCAGAACTATCAGAATCCACAATAATAAATCACTTCCAATACAAGGTAAAATGATCATATAGGAATCCATTGAAAAGATAATAAACAACATAATCAACAACATGGTCTAAATCCTAGTGCTCCATGAAATTTTCCAACCCATAACTAGTTTAAACCAAAACCAACACACTTACAATGCCCCCTTGTCCAATTCCATAAACCTATCCAACAATAGAAAAAATATACTCCTAAGATAAACCAAGTATCTCAAACCCCAACCCAATCACATCCTAAAACATTAATTATGAAGTTGTGCATACACATAAAGAAAATTATTTATAAGGTTTCAACCATAAAACATTTACAAAAATACATTAAAACTATTAAGTAAACCATTCTACTCAAGAATTACTTTACCATACCTTAAGAGGAGTATCTATTTTTACATAACCCTCTCTTGAATAACTCCAAGTAGTGACTATCATGAGAAGATATAAATCTATTGAAAAACTAGATCCAAACATTTTAAAACTATTGAGGACTTTAACATATCTTAATAATGACGAATAATCACTCATATAATATAAGAAAAATGATGATAATGTGACGGATCCCAAAAATTTTAATTGGCCAAATAAATGGATTTCATGTTTTCTGAGAAGAATATGCTCTACGCACTGCCTAAATTTCCAATTTCACCGACCATTGTTTTTTCACCTCTGGATCTCTACAGCTCAACACTAACTAGATTAATAGTATATGGGCCATCTCTAGGGCCTCTCCCAGTTCCATTTTTAATCTCTTTAGTGGAGTGAGATATACCTTTTTTTCAGGTTCATTTCCTACACCCTCCTTTAAGGAAGTTATTCACCATACCACTTCTCTGAGAGTGGCATAGAATCCCTCCTTACTTGAAGTATCCATGGAGTTGATGTCTTTTTTGGAAAGCACTGAACTGGTTCTCTCTATTCTAACCTATTCCATTGATGAAGTGGTGACACACAAAAAATGTACACTGGTTTCAATGTTTAGGATTTAAAAACCTTCACTTGTAGTTTTTTGAGACTTCATGTATTCGTGGAATTTGGAGTCTTTTAAAAGGTGTCGGGGACGAATCACGAGGCCTTATTCATCAACATGGAATCCAAGGATGATTTCATGAAATCTTGGAGTTGAAACACTAGATATTTTGGCTGGTGGATATTATTTTACCAATTGTCGATGGAGGTTCACTCCAGCAAGAACCCTTCCCAAGCAGTGGCATGGATTTCTCTACTTGGTCTCCCATTATCATTCCAAAACATATTATTTTGTGATGGATCAGTAACATGGTGGGATACTGCCTTTTTATTGATGACCAAAATCTCTATCATGAGGAAACAACGGTGGCCAGGGTTTGTGTTGTAAAGGATCTTGCCTAACCTCTGCCGTCACAGACCATCCTTAATGTTGAGGGGGTGGGGGATTAGAACTAAATGGTCTTTTATCACTCTCTATTGCATTTATTCTCCAACTATCTTATCCAAGGGAACTCATTACCTGTGTGTAGAAAAATCCATCAGCTTCACTTAGGTCAGTTTCAGTCTGATTCAAGGGTCTTGATGGAGATATGAAGTTGTCGTCTACTAACACTTCCCTAGTAGTCAGATCAGATACATGGGATTGATATTGGGGAATATCCATCCTGATCCTACCATTTCTGCAGATAGATTGAAGTTCGAATGGCCTGGTGGGTCTCCAGCATGATGGTGTGGGTCATACGTGCACTATTTTGGTCCCCTATAGGACTAGGCCTTTATCATCTTTATCACCCTGACCCTATGATCCAGGTCCACTTGGTTCATCAACTACCTCATATCCACCCTACAACAGGGTAACATCATATGATCAAAATGTTTCATATTTGCCTTTATGTGTATCCTCTTTAGAAGGGGAATAAATATATCCCCAGTTTCCCTTTCCCCTTTGAATATAATTGTTCCTTTATAGGCTCAAATCGATAAATTATTTTCTCTATAGGTAGTCTCCCTAAATGAACCTATAAGTTTTCCTTAGTTGAAAAAATACCCTCCTTTATTTCCATGTGTTTTAGTGGTGAAGAATAAAAACCAAGATCTTTTAGAGAAATGAATGGTAGTTTTCCCAGTGCATCAATATGGATTGTGAACTAGATCATCATAAAAAAATATAGTTCACACCTTGGTGTCCTTGAACTAGTGGATCCAATTGTTAAGCGCCAAATCCAGACAATGCTCGTTACAATGATCTCATTCCTTATATAGAACTCCCAAGGGCCCATATCTTTAGTCAAATATGATTTTATATCTAATGAGTTTCACAAAAATTAGTTCTCCCTTGTTGATGTTTTGGAGCATAAACATACCCCTTTCAAGATTTTGGATTTCAAACATATTATGGGAGTGTAAAACTACATAAAGGTGAATCCTCTAAACCTTCATATCTGATTCTTCTAAAAATACAACATCTTTATGGATCTGGATACATCATAGGATGAGTTTATTACCACTAAAATCACATTAGGTGAGCACTTATTTGACTATTGTTTTGTCTATTCCAATTTTAATGTACATGCATGTGATGTCTTATGGAAATATTTGGGTTCCTTCAATGTGGGGGGCTTATGTTGGGTTGTTCCTGGAGATTTCAAAAATATGGCAGATCCGAAGGAGAAGAAAGGAGGAATAGAATTTCCCCAAATCAACAGTCAAAATTTTAACTTTTTAAGTCCAACAATGGGATTCTGGACATTGGCTATGTTAGTGATCAGTTTACCTAGTGTAATAAGAAGAAAATCGATAATCAAATTTGTTGTCATTTGGATTATTGTCTTGAAAACTACTAATACATTTCTTCTTACCTAGACATTAAAGTCATGAACCTTGACTTTAGTATATCTGATTATTATATATTTCGAATTATATTGTCTCCTAGGAACAATAGAGGTGAGATTTTCAGTTATTCTCATCATTGTTCATAGGATTTGGATTTTCTTCACATGGAAAGGGTGTAATGGAGTAGACGTCCACTAGGTCATGTTTGGATAGAACTTCATAATAAACTTATAAGAATTAGAGAGGACTTTAATGCATGGTTATGGAACAAATCCCCTAAAAAATCTATACATATAGGTGATTAGTAAGGATATTGAATGAATTGAAGCTTCTTTAGTGAATGAATGGATCAATTTGTAGCTTGAAGCAATGAAAAATCATAAACACTTCTTAGTGGACATGATTTTAAAAAAAGGAAAGTTTGGCCCATGAATAGAAAAGGATAAAATGGATTTGGGAAGGGGACCAAAACTTGGGATAATTCCATGCATGTATCAAAGAAAAATGGAGCATTAAAAGACCTAATATTATTCTAAATTATGGATCAGTTATTTATGATCTAGATGTAGTGGGAGAATGGAGGATGAATTCTTCCAATCCCTTATCATAGGTCCCAACCCCCACCTGCAAGGAGGTCACCTAAGGGGGAAAATGTATTTTTTATGAAATACCCTTAGTGGTAGATAACCTTGATAACTAGATTTTAGAGGCCATCCCAGATTAGATAGAGATTAGGTAAGCTGTTTAGACTCTTAAACCTAAAAGAGATCCAAGTACAGTCAGATTTCCAAGGTCTTTATACATGTCCTTATGGGACATAATTTAGGGTGATCTAGTGAAATCAGTCTAATATTTATTTCATTGTGGTCATCTCCCTTGGGTATCATGTGATAAAAAGATGGTTATTATTCTTAAGGTCAAGGATCTTTACTCCCATTAGCAATATATGAAAATTTGTTTTTGTAATTTCTCATACAATGTCCTAGAAAGTATCCTCAGAAAAAGGCTCTCTTACTATATCACTAGCTAGATTTTGTAAGAGAAACATGGATTCATCAGAGGGAGATCGATTCAGGGTGCTATGGGTTTGGATCAAGAGGTGGGTGGTGACATAAATTTAAACACTTTAGGATCAAACACATCAATCAAACTAGACATGAAAAAAATATTATGATAGGATCAAGTGGAACTTAATTATCAAGGTCTTAGATTATATGGGATTTACTTACAAGGTTATGGACGTACTTTTATAGTGCTTTATCTCCTCTTAGATTTTGATATCCTTTATGAGAAAACACTATGGTTTATTTAAGGCTATTTCTGGTTTAAGGAAAGGTGAACATATCTCTCCCACACTGTTCATTATCACATAGAATTCTATGAATTGTTACATCAAAAATATTACCATGAATGGAAACATTTCTCTTTACCAATCCAAGGAACATCATTATAGTGTTTTTCACCTAATGTTTGAAGATGATACCATAATTTTTAGAAATTAAAGAAAAATATCTATTCTAGGGATCAACGTGTTACAAAAGAATTATTTAAAGTGGAACGAGAAACAGGTGAACCATGAAAATAGTAGTTTCAACATCTGAAACAAGTTCCCAGACTGGCGAGTTAGATCTCTAGAGAGGAGCCTTTCAGTGAAAAAGGGATCATTTACAATTGAATATTTGGGTTCCCTAGTTTCTTTGATAACTATCCACATTCATTACTATGATAAGTTGGTTTATAAAATCATGTGTCAAATTATGAAATAGAAAAATAGGTTTATATATTTTGGTGTAATAATAACCTAGATTAATAATTTCATGTCATATATTTTAATTCACCTCATTTTTACTCTCAATGCTTTGAAAAGGGTCATTTCTAGATTGAAAAACATTATGGATTCATTCTTATGGGATTCCCCATTGGATGGAAAACAAAATTGGACATTACAAGAGAGGATATAAAGGCCTCTCTATGAGGGGGGAATCAACATTAGAAGTGTTTATTGGAAAATTCATGGAATTCATGCAATTTTATAATGAGTTATTATTGATTTGATAGATATTATTGGGGAAACATATTCCTTACAAGTATAGGGATGGATCAGGCATGAAGAGAGTGAGGGATACTATATTCTAGAGCTTGATCCATACTTTCTTTTTATATTTTCAAGGTAATAACTAATGGATTGTGGGTTTGGGAGAAATAAAATTCTGGAAGAATAACTGGGTAGGTTCAAAACTTATATTTTCAAAATTTCCTACTCTAAACATCTTGTTTAGGAAAGATATTGCACATCAAAGAATAATTATAGCAGTCCTAGATGATGACTAGAAAACCATCTTTGATAGTATCATGATCAATTCTAAGTATTAAATATGTATCTTCATACGTTATTCCTTATAGATCTTCTCTATCAAACATTTTCATATATATTTTAGGTGGATAATAACTATCATGATGATTGGGTTGAGGTGCTTTGGTGCAAGGTACAATGAAATACAACTTCCTTGTGTGGCATGTTATAAATCATGTGCTCCCTACTGAGGACAAAATTCAAAGACTAGGTGTTATCCTAGATTCAAAGATTCATTGTTGTATGGAACCATGAGTAGAGATATCAGAACATATTTTCTTTAAAGATGAGTGAGAAAAAATGGCGTGAAAATCCCTCAGAGACTTCACTGGTTGGTCCTCTTAGGAGGCCATGAGCGTTACCTTCCTCAACTTGTGGTTATAGGGAGTGGTAAGTCGTGGTTATGAATACAAGGTGAGATCCAAAAACCTCTTAGAAAGATGATGGCACATCTGGATAGATATGAATGATTCACAACACAATATTATTTTTAGAACTATGATCGACATCATATTCAAAACTATAAATATTTTGGACGAGTTATTACGTATATGTAAGGAATGTATGGATGACCATTCCCTTCAGTATATCAAGGATACCATGACCACATAAAACATTGATCCTAATGTAACTCAAGGGATATGTGTAAAATGGAACAAACATCAAATGGGTCTTAAAATTAACACCAAAGGTTCATGCAACATGGGGTTAATGAGGGGGGAGGAGTCATCTGAGACACTAAGGGATCCATCATCTTGGCCTTCTCCATTTTCCTCTATAGAGACAATTCCCTTCAAGAATAGGAAAAAGAGATAATCATTATATAGGTAGTGTTGAAAGAGAAACCCATGAATAATAAGTAATTGTTAAAATATGTTTATTTTAAGAAAATACTGATTTATATTTTTAAAATGAGGTAAGTTTATCTCCTTAGATTTAATATCTTTTATATAGATCCTATAATGAATTTTAGGATCAATGATTAGTAATTTGTTTTTATAATTCATAAAATTTGAGTCTATAGACATTTCTAACACGAATCTGCCCAATTTTATGGCTACAACATTTATTCTTAAGAAAATAATTCTAGCCACTTGTGTCTTGATGATTTCACCTAAGGTTAGTGTCACTCTAGTTTTTCTCAAGATAATGGGTTGTGTTTGGGTGTTACAAGTAGTATCAAATTGGTTTGTCATGTCAATCAAGAATGGTACGTATAGAAATATAATGAATTGGGACTTGAAATTTAAGTATAAAAAATAAAATATAACCTATTTATTCATAACTTCAAGTTACCCATGTGGTTTGGGTATATAAAGTTTTCTCAAACACTTTTAGGAATGATGTCACCTCATTGTCATGGGTGTACCAATGAGAGTCCAATATCATGCATTAGATCCATCCATGTTTATAGTTTTATGAGATCTTATATGAAAATGAAGAAATGGAAAAATAGAGTAGCATATTTCGACCATAACCATGACATGGAATTCCCTGTGGTGTTGCTGTGGTGACCAAAGGTATTCATTTTTCTATCACCATGCCATGGTGAAATTTTTGGTGATTTTTAACTCTATACTTTCAAATTCTATGACATTTAACATGATGGAGAGTTTAATGTTTCCTCCTTATCGTTTAAGGCATCATGCACCTTCATGAGAGTGCACCATGAACTTCAAAATGCCCTCCAATTTTGGATTATGATGTTTTGAGTCATGGGTTTTGACTATGCACCATGATCTACTCCACGCCACAATACCTGCCATGATCTAGTTAAAACATTCAATTTATTTTGAATCATGGGCCTTTTATGTCTCTATTGTCTCGTCATGAACCACAAATGACACCAAGACAAAAGAGTCCATGTGGTCCTATCAAAATGGATACAGAATGTTCTCCATGGTGTGGGCAAAGCCATGTTATGTGAAAAACCAAATAAAATAAGATTTTATATATTTTCAATTATTATTTTATTTAATTAATCTATTTATAAATTTTTTGTAAATATTTGAAAAATATATTTTGGAATATTTATAAATTTATAAAAGTGTTTTATAAATTGATTAATAATAAAATGTTTATTAATTTATTGATTAAATGTTATAAAATATTTATTATAAATATTTCATTAATATTAAAATATATTTTCAAATATTATATGGCATGCCTTATGATGTAGAAATAGATTTTTTATTTAGAAATCATAAGGGTTAATTTATAATGTGTTTATAAATTAAAAAATAAGGTAAAAATATAAAATTGATTGTATTTTAAAGTATAAAATTATAAAAAATATTTTATTTAAAGTATTAAAATTAAAAGGGCCTTATTTTGGATATTTTTTAAGCATCATTAAAAAGGTTTTGATGATTTATTTGATCAAGGCTCAAATAATATTGAGTATATGATAATTTATGTAAAATGTTTACACAGTAAAAATTAGATTATAAATCATAAAATTACATATATTTAAAATGAATAATATATATAATAATTAATATGAAATAGTTTGTATTATATTAAATAATAGGTGGTTATATTAATGATTATGGGATGTTAATAATATTGTTTAAAATTATTTTTTTTATAATTATCTTTTATTTATGAATTTTCATAATTGGTTATCACAATTTTAGATATATGAACTGTTCATTTACTTAAATCTTATTCCATTATTTATTCATATTTGTAAAAAAATTATTATAAATGATGTATTCTATATCTTAATCATTAAAATTATTTTAGAGATTATCCTATATCCATCTACATAGTTACATATTAGGTATGATAATGAATTTAGTTTTTCATCTACCATGACCTCAATTTTTAATTAAAGATATGAGCCTAAGAATAGTTTTTGAATATAGTTTTTTCATGTTAGGTTTTAGATAAATTATGAATTTAGTTATATCTTGATTAAAATATCCCCTATTAGAGGGAATTGGTGTTAGAATACCCATCAACTTGGAGTCTTATTCCTTATCTAGAAAGGTGAAGGGGTCAAATATCTGTTAATCTGATCTTACTCGTGATGATTTTCGATCTCATATAACTCTATGAAATTACATGTAAATTTCATGTACCTTAATCAGATGATGCACTTGTATATGTATGAATATACTTTACTTCTATTTTGGGGTGATTAATACAAACTATGGGTTGTCTAAAGGGTTACACATCAATATGGTTTGAACATATTATGGTGGAGGGAATAGGATTCCAGAATAAATCACTAGAATCTTGCTTACATAAAAAGAATAACCTGGGATAATATGGTGAGACTAAGTCCCCTTTAAATTATAATTATTATATTCCTTCTAAATTTACACTTTTCAAGACCTCGATCATTCAACCAAGTAGGTTCTTCCATAAAAGGGAACCCCTGAATTATCTTGTGTAAGGAAGGAAAGTGACAAATAACGTTGGATCATCCTTCTGCAGGTTCTAAAAAACCAAGGTGACTCTTGATTGTATTTTTTTAGTCTATTCATTAAATTTTATTTAGGTTAAACCTAGTTAGGAAACCCTTATTAAGGATAATAGATGAATAGAGTTGAGTGTATCCATATGGTGTATTGTAAAAATGGTTATCTGCTCAACTATTCAAGATTTGTATATGATATAACAAGGATTATTACCCACCTAAATAACTAAGTGGTAATAGGAAAGACATAATAGACTCATTTATCAGTTAAATATGGATCTTTTCCCACTAATGGTTATTATAAATTTAAAAAGGAGTAATCATTTTTGTGGGATCTCATTTCATAGTAAAAGATGGACCAGTTGTTATGAATATAGTCTCTGGTAGAGGTATAAATGTTGATAAATCCATTTTCTATGTTACTAATAACCTCTTATCTACTAAAAATATCAAAGAAATATTGTCCTTCTTAGGACATGCTAGTATCTATAGAAGGTTACTTAAGAACTTTAACTCTATTTAATGAACCCATTTATGCTCTAATTATGAATGGTGATCATTTTTTTGGATAGAAATATTTTAGGAATCATTATAAACTCTCAATTCATGTATTATATATCCTAAAATAATTAATGATATTAATTAGAAAATTATTTTATAATTATTATGTGATGCAAGTAACTTTTCTATAAGAGTTTTCTTAGGAAAAATATTTGATAAAAATGCACTTTTATTGATTATGAAATCAAATTATTGAATTATGCACAAATAAACTACACCACTACTGATAAATATTTTCTTTCTATTTTATTTTACTTAGAAAAGTTTAGATCCCATCTCCTAGGGATCCCTATCATTGTTTTCACTCATCATTTGACATTGAAATACCTTTTTCAGAAATAGGGTGTTAAGGATAGATTTATTTGGTGGGTCCTTATCTTATAATAATTTGATATAACCATTATAGACAACATGGGTGTATAAAATATTCTATCATATCACCATTTTTAGGTTGGAATTCAAGGATAATTCATCCCATATTTCTATACCTAATTAATTCCCTCATGATCATCTCAATTCTATGAGTGATTACCCATGGTTTAATGATTTAGAAATCTAATTTATAATAAGTGTAATTGAAAAATAAAAAGGAACTCAAGATATGATTAATTTCATTTATAATTCCAAACATTATGTGTTTTATGATCTATACCTCTACATTTTTGTCTCGATCAGGTCATTTGGATATATATTCTTGAGTTAGAGTAAGATGTCATTTTCAATTTTTATCATAGAGAGGAATGTGGTGGAACATTTTTCAAAATAAAACCACTATTTTTTTTTCGAAAAGTGATTTACTCTAGAATAAAATCTATAATGATTCATATAAATTTTGTTAATGTTTTTCTCAATGTCAATAATTAGGATTCATCATTGAAAGGAATAAAATTTCTATTACTCCCATTCTGATTGTATAAATATTTTATTATTGGGGAATTGATTTTATAAGACCCATTTAAACTCTATGGGTTATGTCTCATCCTCTTATTAGTTGATGAAATATAAAAATATTTTTATTCAATTCCCATAATGTTTAATGGCCATCAATATGTGATTCAATTCCTCAAAGAAAACATCTTTTCTAGAATTAAAATTTCTTGTGCTTTTATCAGAAACTATAGAACCCATTTTTGAAATAATCCCTTCTTAACAGATGTTTCTAATTATATTATCCTTCATAAAGTTTATATAACCTACCACCCTCAAACCAATGGTTAATCTATGTTAGAAAATAGGGAAATAAATAAAATTCTTGAAAAAATGTCAACCCTTCTAGGAAGGATTGGTGTGTGAAACTTATGGATGCCATTTTTCCATATTAAAACACATTAAAACCATCACATTAATGTAACTATATAGGTTTGCCTTTGGAAAATATTTCCATTTACCATTTTAAATGGAGAATAATGATTTTTTTGGAAATAAATAAAATGAATTTTAAAATTTTCTTAGCTAGAAAAAAGAGGAAACTAGACCTTAATGAACTTGAGGAAATTAAGATGTAGGATTATTAAATTCAAGGATAAAAAAAGTTAGAATCCAAGATTACGAATATAGGAATCAGAAATTCAAAAAATTTGAACTGGAAAAATCTATGCTCCTGTATAGTTATAAAATTCATTTTCACCTAACAATGTTAAGGTTGAGATGGTCGAGGACCTACATTGTGCATCACGTATACCCTAATGGGGTAGTTAAGATTTATGATCCCAATAATGTTTATATCATTAAATCCAATTATCATAGGATAAAACTATTCATAAATCCATTTGATAATCAAGAAATTAAGGAGTTAAATGATCCAACCTATGAACTGATGAACACTTGATAAGATAGGATTCCAAGTTGAGATAACGATTTTAAACTAACTTCTTTCTATAAAAATACTTGACTTTAACATAGATTTTATTTTATTTTTATTTTTTTGTGTTAGTGTGTTAAAAAAATAAAAATAAAAATATACTTTAAAAAGATATATTATTTTTTTGGTAAAATGGGAAGCCCATTGTTTGGGTGAAAACCTTCCACATCTAATGAGGTTATGGGGCTTGAACCCATGATCAAAGGGAAATAGAGGCATGTGCCAACCACTTACCTAGATGTTTTCATACTTCAATATTCCACCATATATATATATATATATATATTTTAGTATATATATATACCTATAAATATATAATAATAATAATAATAATAATATTTAATTGTAACCGATACCTTGAGTTAATTTTTTGTTTTCTAAAATAAGTTAGTACATTTTTTGCTTTATTTTTACTTTTATTTTTTTGGTTAACAAGAAACCATGGGGTCTCTATGGTGTTTCAACAAATTGTTTTTGAGATTTAGAGGCTATTGAGATTGAAATATTCATAGTCAAATCACATACCTCATTAAGTTCAAACATAATCTTCCATAACCCATAAGGAATATGCAAGTGAAATAGATCTGAAAAAACCAATTGGTTACAACATGAAATTCATATTTAAACTACCAATTTATTTGTAACATAATTCATTTTGAACTCCTTTTCTCGATTACTTACCCTTAATGAATTTCGATAAATATAATTTTTAAATATAAAAACAAAATATCTCATGGGTTTTCATGTATTGATATTATTTTTAATTTAATTTTATGTTTATGAGAATAAAATTTTGGAATTAATTTATTTCAAAATGTTTTTTCACTATCTATATTTTCATTCATTTAATAAAAATGTCACAATGAAAATACTTTGGATTGAAGGGTACAAATTTGAGTTCATGGGTTCCCTTAATAAAAAGCATATGTCTGGTGATCAATTTAATGTTAATATGAGTATTAAAAAAACAATTAAATTGTAAATAAAAATATTAAAAACAATAATATATTCACTTTGAGAAATGAATGACATAATGAATAAGGACCTGAACTTATTATTTATATATCATAGTAAATTAAATTTATAATTCATTTTCCTAAATTCCCAAAATCTTGTCAGTTTATAGTTTTAGAGAATTAGACCATAAATCTTACCTAACAACTGTAATATTACAAGGTAGAATTTCTAATCACTATCCATTTTTTTTTTCAAAAAATAACTATTAAAATTAAACATAGTTTCTTTTTTATGTTCAATCATAAAAACTATTCCATTGATCCTATCCTTGTATGTATTCCCCCTTAAATAATTTGATCAATATTTTAGAAATTTGGATGAGCATAAAAATATCAGAAAGGGATACACAAAGAAAGAAAACTATTAGTCCTAGAAGGATATGTAAATAATGAATGCATTATAAAAAAGAAACACTTTTCATCTTTAAGAAGTAATAAGTACATTCTTTTGAATCTAAGCCCATTTATTAATCTTTTTGTAAAAACAATATTACCATATAACCCATAGAAATCAAATATAACATATAAAGGAAACTTAGGACATAATCATACTTAAATGGAATAACCATGCGGTCAAATTCCATATTTTTCACTCTTACAAATGGAATATCCACACGGATGACATCCAAACCCAATGCATTGTAGGTTATGATATAACCACCCATCCTTGGTTTATCACGGAACTACCCATATTTGGTTTATCACTTGACCACCTGTCAAATGCCCAAGTACCTTGATATAATAAAAACACAAAAAATATTTAAATTATCCACATTTCACTAATAAAATCCCATTTTCAATAATAATAAATCATTTTGATATATTTAAATATTCAATCCATTTCCAAAACCATTTAAAATATTTAATAAAAATACATTTGAATAAAAGTATCCCATACCAATTTGAAACTTTTGAAATAAATTAAAAATTTAAAAATTTAATGTACATATAAATTAATTTTTGAAAACCATTCTGAAAACATGGACATGAAATAGAAGGTTTTAGAATAATAAATATTTAAAACATTTAAAACAATGTTTTAGATCAAGAGTCCCTTACCACTTGAGAAAAAACTTGAATAAAAATTAATAAGGAATAACATTAAAAAACATTAAATATTATGAGAATAAACTAAAACATGATATAACGTTTTAAAAGAGTTTTATATACACATTATAGGATAATAAAGGTGCTTAACATTAAGATATGCCTCAATGGAAGGATATTGAGACGAAGTCCCATACCTTGAGTTTGATTCGTCACGTATGTTCTTTCTCTTCCTAAATAATAACAATAGGATAATTATGTACTTTATTATGAACCTTTTATATGTTTATTATTAATTTTATATCCCTTATTACCTTGTTATAACGATTACAAAAATATTTAAGTGTATGTTGGATGTTTTGTCGATATTTGGTACTTTAGTTGAAAATGGACTTGGTATGACGTTAGTAGTCCATGTGGTCATAGGTAAATCATCTCCATAATAATATTCATGAAATTATTATTATTTTTATACATAAATTAAACTTTTATATACAAATATTTTGTTTTTTTTATGAAAAATTATCAATGTTATTATTTTTATACATAAATTACATGTGAACATTAATTCCGTCATTATAACCAGTCATTAAAGACAATGATGAAAACCAAACTATATCGGTTCACGAGGCGATAGTCTGCCGTACACACGAATGAAAAGTTCATTTCCCATTTGATGAAATTGGAGATGTATTCAGGTTATTATATTAATATAATAACATCTAAGTATATTTATTATACTGGAGTTATTATTTCATCATCTTTTAAGGAGATTTGAAGAAGTGGAAGAAGGAATAATATAGAAATACTTCAATAAAAACGATACCACTTCTTAAGTTGATCACCTATGAAGAACACCTTAACACATATAAAAAGGGTGTTCTGCCTTAACTAAGGACTCAATAATGTGGATATTGATTATATTATGGGTTTTGGTCAGGGATTGAATGAAACGAAAGGTTTCTTAAGTGTAAGTAATAGAGAATAATGGGTATCTTTTTATAGGAGAGGGGAGGAGCACACTTGGAAACTCTAAAAATATTTAGTTAATAAAAAATAAAATTTTAACTCAAAATTACTAAAAATTATGTTATGTATAATATAATATTTGTACGGTTTGAAATAATCTCAATCAATGATTATTAGAAATTTTATTAATTCATTTTAAACATTATTATTTTGTTTTACCCTTAATTATTCTATTTAAATTTTAATTGTGGTAAAAATATTTTAAATATTAAGAGGCTATAGATTTTACTTTCATGTGGTAAAATTCTCATAAATTAACTATTTAAGAATATATACACTTTATAATATAAAATTTTTAATTTTTAAATATTTTTATATTTTTTAAATAATTTAATAATATATTATTTTTATAAAATATCAATACTGTCAATTTTGACACTATTCATTTCATTTAATTTAAATAAAATCCAAACAGATATATAACTTTGAAAGAAACCATTTAATAGACTTATAATATTTCATATTAAACAATAATATTATGGTAGTTCCCTAATTAATTTAAATTATATTTATTTTAATATTTTTTATATCATTTATTTGATATTTCTATAATAAAATAATTACGATATCACTGTTATGTCATCATTTATGGTAATTATTTAATCTCTAAAAATTATAAATAAAATATCATGATGTATATAATTTATTATATTTTTATATAATATTTATTATCTAAGTTATATCATATTTATCACTATTTTAAAATTATTATTCTAATAAGAAATAAGAGGGTGAGATTTTGTCACTTTCATGTCACTTTCTTTTATTTTAATATTATTTATATCAATTTCATGGAAAAAAGTTGATTAAATGAGTCAATTAATATACTTAGGTGTTAAGGGTCTATTTTTAATCATAAAACAAGATTTTTAGGTGTTAGGGTAATTTAATTGTCCTTATCATATTATTTTATTACCAAAATTACCTGATTTACCTTTAACCGCAGTAAATAAAAATTTCCCTAGTTACTAATAATAAAATCAAAATAAATAAAAGGAACCTATTAAAATAATTTTTACCCACTGATTAAAAATATTTAATCCTTTTTTCAAAATTTAAAACACTTAAGTTATAGTAATTAATTTAAAGTTAATCTCGTTGATGAAATGAGAAAATGGATTTTCTAAAAGTAAAAACCATCAAAAGATTAACTTGTATTAATATCCAATTTCAATATAAAATTTCTTAAAATTACCTAAATTATGTTAAATTAGAAATATAATCTAATTATAATTTAAAAACTATAAAAATTTTAATATAAAAATATAAATAAATAATATAAAAAAGAAGTTTTGAAATAAAATTTAGTATTTTTCACTATTCATTAAATTATGAAATTTATCAGAAAAATAAAAAAAATAAACCAAAGTAAATTTAGATGTAAAAATTCCAAATAAAAAGTTTATTTTTTCATATATAAATTATAAAAGTGTCAATAACTATATTTATAATGGGTTCTTATTTAAAAGGCAAGAAAACTATTTAAAAAAGTACTCATTTTATCTGAAAAAATGAATTTGATTTTATATCTATCTATAAAACATATAAGATGAATTTTAAAATTTATATTTAATATATTAAATTTATGTCATTAATAAAACCGAAAACATGTTATTTTATTATTTTATGGATAGACTTATTTTTAAATATTTTTTCAGAAAAACATTTTATTTTAATTAAAAAGGGTTTTACGTTTATTTTAATTATATGTTCACAAAATGATTAATTATAAACTTGTGTAAACCATATTTTAATAATCCAATGATAATTTTTATTCCCTATATTTTAACATCTAGACTATAAGGTAACATTTAAATAATAATATTTAGTTTCTCGCTTAATTTAGATGTGGAGTATCATGTACGCTATCAAACACAATGTGTTTTTTTTAAAAACATAGGGTGTTACATCCTTCCCCCTTTAATAAATTTCATCCTCTAAATTTGAATTCCGGGTCAGTAAATAAGGTATTAATTTTCAAAATACCATTATTATAATCCCATATTGAAAAAAGGATAAATAAAACTACCACTTTAAAAGAAAGAAAATAAAGTATAAAGATCACCTAAGATAACAAATACTTATGTTACATGTAGAAAACATGGATACAAAAGAGAAAACTAACCATAAAGTTCTTGTAGAGAGTGATAGAAAAAAATAAAGAGAAGGTTAAAAATCACAAAACCATAAATTTTTGATGGGTTAAACGGCCTTTGATTTCATAGTAGGAAACGTATATGGATTTTTTTTGTTTTAAGATCCTTTTCATAGAGTTAAGGAATTTTATTACTACCTAGACTAGGATCATAAGAAATTATACTCACTTGGAATGTATAGTTTCATCCTTTAATAAATTTCCACTATAAACTCATCTTTTTCTCTAAATGATGAGTATTTAAGATGAATTTTTCATACCTGAAGTACTAGAATAAACTTCTAGAGAATCAAATCATCCACAAAAGATGAACTATATATTTCTATTATATTTATAAATAAATCGAAACCAAAATGGTTAGTATAAGATAAGTTTATTCCCTAAAAGAATAAACTATTATACGATGAATAATTATTTTTAATATCCAAAATTCAATCGTAATACCCATGTTCTACATAGACCATTCAATAAAGAAATTTCATTAAAATTATCCAAAAAAAATCCTAAATAATATTGAAACCAAAATTATGAAGGATTTGATAACATAGTCTACCAAGATAAATTTTAACATTAATCTTCAAATATCATCAATTACTCTTGAAGTCTCATGCAAAAAATTAATTTTCATAATAATCTCCAAGATACGCTAACTGTTTCCATAAATAACTCTAATCACCATAAGTACATAATAGATTCTTCCAATATATAATTTAACCTTTATTCCTCAAATAGAAATCCATTTAATTCTATTTACCATTTTCATATAGTGTTCCCAAAATAGTGAACATATTATAAAATTACATTAGTCACTTAATTACCAAATAATTTTCCAATCCCATGGTTATCTATTCAATGAAATATATATCTCACAAATCAAATTTTTCTTAATTCGTAAAATAATTTAACTAAAAAGAATAGGTTATACTAAAAAAGGACTTCATGTTGGTTAGTGGTATAAAATAAATCCTAGTCCAATTCGATTGTGGGTTTAATTACCATATCCTTTTCCGATGTGACATGTTGTCACCCTTCCTGTGGGTTATCATTTTCCTAAAATTATATAATTTTATAACACTCCCTAAATGAGATAAAATCCTAAAAAAATATCCATAACATATTTTATCCTCAAAGTTTACCTCATACATTTCATTCCGAAAATCAAAATATAATAACTCATTGTTATGTCAAAATCATATGAACCCTAAAGGTTATCCATAACATATAATTATGTCCACAAAATAGAATTCTTCTTCAAATAAAGTTTTAACATAAAAACATCAGGGATACATATTACACAACTAAAAAGGTCTTCAAAAGTACCCTATCATCAAAATAGTATTAATACTTTTAAACATTTCATCACCCTTAATTATACCATAACTATTAAATCCTTTATATGTAGACATATTAATATTTCAATGGTATTCACAATCCATTAACTATGAATTTAAGAATTCTTTCTTAATACTTTATTCCAAGGATCTAGATTTTCAGGATCTTCTTGATGTTTCTTCTCTCATTCAGTATGTTTTCTTACTTTCACAAAGAAAACATTATCACCAATTTTAATGTTTCACCTTTATAAAGAGTTAGAAAATTTGAGATCTTGATATAATATGAAAAAGAAACCATGAACCATAAATTTTTTTATGAAATTATTAGGTTTTGGATAACTCAAACAATTTCTTATAGGTGATTTGAATGCTCAAGATGATGTCAAAATAATTCGACCAAGATTTTTTGATAATAGTGATAATAAAATCATCAGGGAGGGATAAGAAGGTTTTAAAAAATTTATTTCCTTCAATATTGACAAATGATACGTAATCTACTGAAAACAACATCACATAAACACAAATAGAACTATTAAAAGAATAATACTCTCTAGGGTAAATATAATAACATAAAATATTTATAATAATATAATCCATCAACATCCTTATATCTCATCTGGTTTAGGTTTCTTATCCAATCCACCTATATTACCATAATCATATAAAATTTTCATAAACCTCTGAGTTATAAAGGATCTTTAACCTACACCCAGACAACATTCTAACCTCAAAATTTATCCAAACTGTGCTCTGATTCCAATTATAATAACCAGACCTTATTCTTTACATAACATAGTAAATTAAATTTAGAATTTCCTTTCTTACATTACAAAATATTTTTGGTTTAGAGTTTTAAATAATTATACCATAATTCTTACATAACAACTCAAATATTAAAAGGTAGACACTTCTACTCACTATCCTTTCTTTCACAAAATAAAAACTATCAAAATGAAACATGGTTTCTTTTCATTTTAAATCATCAAAACTATTACCATGATCACATCCTGGTCTCTACTCTTCCTTATATCCTATGATTTTTTTAAAACATGGGATGAGAATAAAAATATTTTTAAGGGATACACAAAGAAGGAAAACTGTTAGTCTTGAAAAAACATTTCAACCATGAATACATTATCATAAAGTAACACTTTTCAACTTTAAGAAGGTTTAAATACTTTCCTTTTAATATAAGCTCATTACTTACTGTTTTTGTAATCAAAATATTACTATATAACCCATATAAAGCACATATAACATATAAATGTAACTTGGTACATAACCATACTTAAATGGAAAAACCATGTAGTTGACTTACATATTTATCACTCTTATAAATAGAATATCCATACGAATGACTTCCAAACCCAATGCATTGGAGGTTATAATGTTACCACCCATCCTTGATTTATCACTAAACCACCTGTCTTGGTTTATCACGTAACCACCCATCAAATTTCCATGTTTCATGATATAACCATAACACATAAAACACTAAAATTATCATCATTTCACTCATAAAATCACATTTTCAATCACAATGAATCATTTTAGGATATTGAAATATTCATTCCATTTCTAAATTCTTTTTACATCTAATAAAGAGACATTGGATTCAAATTATCCCATACAAATTTGAAAATTTTGAAAGAAACTAGATTTTTTAAAACATTCATGTTCATATAAATAAATTCATAAAATCCACTTTGAAAACATAGACACGATATTTAAGGTTTTAGAAGAATAAATCTTTAAAACATTTAAAATGATATTTTAATTAAAGAGTCCCTTACCACTTGTGAAACACTTGAATAAAAATCATTAAGGAATAACATTAAAAAAACATTAAATTTTATGAGAATATATTAATTCATGATATATTATGTCAAAAGAGTAGTATATACACCTTATAGGATATTAAAGGTTCATAACAACAACATATGCATCAATAGAAAGAGATTGAGACAAAGTCCCTTACCTTGAGTTTGATTCGTCATGTATGTTATTTATAATACTAAATGATAAAGTTATGTTAATTATTTAATTTCTTGAGAAAAATTTTCATCATCATTATTTTTATTTTTATATCACTTATTACCATTTTACAACAATTACAAAAAAAATTAAGTTCATGTCGAACGTTTTTTCGATATTCGGTACTTAACTCGAAAAAAAACTTGGTATGATGTAAATAGTCTATGTGGTCATAATTCCATAATCTTGCAAATAATATTAATGAAATTATTATAATTTTTATACATTAATTATAATTTTAAATTAAACTATTAAGTATTTTTTATGAAAAATTAACAATGTTATAATCCTGGAGACGGAAGGTCGTATGTATGCATGAGTAACGTTTTTCATTTTTCATTGATTGTTATAGAATGATGGTAAATACTAATTTATCTTTCAATAATTATCATAACATTATTGATATAATATTAATAATTTAAATATTTTTATTTATATCATATAAGTGATGCAATGAATAAAAACAAATCACATCGCTTCGTGGAAGTGATAGTTCACACATATGCGCGAATGACGTTATCATTTTTATGTGCATGGAAAGTAAGAAAGTAATTGTAATATTCTTATATTATAATTATTAATATATCATGAATATGACAAATGAAAATTAATTACATCCTTATAACCAATATTTAAATACGGTGATAAAAAATGAAATATATCGGTTCGCGAGGCGGTAGTCCGCTGTACACACGAATGAAATGTTCATTTCCCATTTGATGAAATTGGAGATGTATTCATGTTAAGATATTAAAATAATAACATATAAGTATATTTAGGATACTATTTTTATTATTTCAACATGGTTTAAAGATATTCTGGAAAGTTAAAGAAGGAATAATATGGAAATAATTAAATAAAAACGACACCTCTTCTTTGGTTGATCACCTTTGAAGAACACATTAACATATCTATGGAGGGTGTTATGAATAAAATAAAGCCTTAAGAATGTGAGGAGGTATTATAATAAGGGTTTTGGGTTGGTATTGTCCAAACCAAAAGTTTTATTAAGTGTAAGTATTATATAATAATGGGTACATTTTTATAGGATAAGGGAGGGCACCCTTGGAAACTCTTAAAATATTAAATTAATATAAATTAAATTTTTAACTCCAAATGAATCCAAATTGAGTTATGTTTAATATAAAATGAGGATTATTCTAAATAATTTCAAAAAAATATTTTTAAACATGTTTTTATTTCATTTTAAATCTTTTCATTTCGTTTTACCCTTAAATTATTCTATTTTAATTTTAATTGTGGTAACAATATTTTAAATATTAAGAGGCTATAAATTTCACTTATATGGAGTAAATTTCCCATAAATTAAATATTTTTGAATATATATACCTTATAATATCCACTTTATAATTTTTAAATATTATTATTATTTTTAACTAATTTAATAAAATATTTGTTTTATAAAATATCAATAGTTTCAATTTTGACACTATTCATTTCATTGAATTTAAATAAAATAAAAAAGGGAGAAAAATTATAAAAAAACCATTTAATAGACTTATAATATTTAATAGTAACCTATAAAATCCATGGAGTTCCATAATTAATTCAAATTATATTTATTTTTATAGTTTTCATACCATTTATTTGATATTTCTATTAACAAAATAATTATTGTAGCACTGTTGTGTCAACATTTATGGTAATTATTTAATTTATAAAAATTATAAAGAAAATATAATGATGTATATAATTTAATTATATTTATATTTACTATTTTTATATATGTTATATCATATTTATCACTATATTAAAATTATTATACTTATAAGAAATAAGAGGGTGATATTTTGTCACATTTTTTTGTAATAATAATATTTATGCCACTTTTATGGAAAACATTCTATTAAATGAGTAAATTATAATACTTAGGTTTTAATGGTATATTTTTACTCATCCATTATTATTTTTTAAGTTGTTAGGGTAATTTTATTATACTTGTCAAATTATTTTGTTACCTAAATTACACAATTTACCTTTAACAATGGTAAATAAAAATTACCATAGTTATGATTCATAAAATCCAAATAAATAAATGGAAACTATTTAAATAATTTGGACCCAATTATTATAAATATGGAATCATTTTTTCAAAATTTAAAGCATAAAACTTTCATTAATTAATTTAAAATTAATCCCATTGATGAAACGAGAAAACAAGATTTTTAAAAGTAAAAAATATCAAAATATTGACATGTGTTTATATAAAAATTAAATATGAAACTACTTATAAGTACCTAAATTGGATTAAATAATAAAAACATAATCAAATTATAATTTTAAAAAAACTAAAAGGATTATCTAACAATATAAATAAATTAGACAAAATATAGTTTTGGAATAAAATGTAGTATTTTTCACTATTCATTAAAATATGAAATTTATTGGAAAAAAACAAAAATTAAACCAAAGAAAATTTTGATTTCACAATTCCAAATAAAAAGTTTAATGCTTCAAATATAACTTATAAACGTGTTAAAAACTATATTTAAAATAGATTCTCCAACAAAATGTTTTAAAAATGTTTTTTAATACTTCTTTTTATCTGAAAAAATGAATTTGTTCTTATATCCTATATATAAATCATTTAAAAATAATTTGAAACATTATAATGAATAAACTAAATATATATTTTGATTTAAAATCCAAAAATAGTGACTTTATTATTTTATAGGCACACGTTTTGCTAAATTGTTTTGCAGAAAAAATTTACTTTTATTTAAAAGGGTTTTACATTCATTTATAATTAATTTTTCCCCAAATAATTAACTATAAACATGTTTTGGACCCATTATTCTCTTGAAAGTGGACCAAGATACTCCCTAACCCCTACAATTGGGTCAATGGGCTCTTAACTGGGCCACTCAATTGGGTCAAGTATCGTGGATATCTCCCCTAGCTAGGAGGGGATTTATTACATGATGTAGAAAAGGAAATTAAATCATTCCTTTCCTTCCCATAACTTTTAATATTTTTGTTATCAAATTGAGAAACAAATCTATTAAAACTGTGAATCCAAAAAGAACAAAATAAAGAACATAATTCCCAAGTGAAAAAAGATATTCCACTATTCTTTCCTCTTGTAAATGAAAGCCTTTACCATCAATTTTTTGAATTCATTTAACATTATCTAAATTGTGTCTATCCATTTTAATTTCAAGATATATCTACATGAAAAAACTAGTATATGATACTAATTTATAGAATAACTTGGGATATGATCATCATCAACTAGGGGATGAATAAGCGTTTTAACCATTTTTAAAATAAAAAAACTCTCATGATTATTCAATAAATATACCTTTAGTCCACTATGGTAAAAAAAGAAAATAACAAGTTTGTTAAAAATAATTTCATCAAGATAGATGACTAAAACCCTGGTGCATGGTGTATTTTATCCGTTCTCAAAAACAATCATTTTATTATAAAAAATTATCTATAGAAAAGGGAAAGTTCTTTAAACTTTATAATTTTTGGCACCAACCAGACTTGAACAATAACTAACGTTTTTATAACCAAATAAAGAATCACTTATTTTAAGAATGATCATTAGTGTAAGTGTGAGACACAAATGAAAAAATATGACATCAGACATCTTTCTATACTCCTTGTATAAAAATATTCATGAGATATTCTCTAGTAATAATTTTTCTTTAGAATATTTTCAGTATTATCAAACTATTATTCTTTATATTTTTTGTTCTTATAAAGTCAATATATCTTATATTTTTTTTATAATTTTAATATGAAATCACTTCAATCTTAGAAATTATTTTATCCAGTATTCTCAATCTAAAAAAATATTTTGGATTAATCACATACAATATCTCTATACGAATTAGTTTTTAATATTCTGATATATCCATAATTATCATAACTTTCTCTTTCTAAAAAATCTACAAACATTTAATTCCATATCATCATGATACAATGCAGTGAAACTATTATGACCTTAATGAATTTATCACATCATTTTTTTTATAGTTTTATCATGGAATCTCTTATTATAGTGTAAAATAATATTTTGTCTTATTCTAACATTTTTCCTAACATTTACTTCCTAGAACTATGGAGTGAAGCACTCCCATAATAATTTCTTCATCATGCATCATGGCATGGAATTATCTTTGTGGTGTGGTTTTGACAATTATAACAGTACCATATTTAGTCTATACTTCAATGTGTCTTGATTTTCAATGGAAGACTCTTCTCCACGATTCCAAGATCATCTTATAAAAACTCATATCAAATAATAGTATCCTTTTGAATCATGACAATGTTTAATTCATTTAAGGAAGACATCAATGAAGACATGTTTTATTTATTATTCTGAAATTTATTTTTGGAATCTAAACTTCAAAAAATATTTTTTAATTTCTAGAAAAGTAATTTTTTATGAGTTGACTACCATTACATATGAGTTTATTATCTTTATATATTAACCATTATATATTAAGTCTTTTTCCATTTTTACAGAAAGGTAAAACTCTAAAACCTCTAAAATTCATCTTTAACTATCTCAACTAATTTCAAAACATTCATAGCCACTAAAATTATTCTAAAAAATTTAAAATGACATCATAAAATAATTAAACTTTTATAAACCATTTAATATAAATTTAAAAAACATTTGGTAACTCAAAAATTATTTATACTCAAGAAAGGATTCAAAGACGGTGGTCTCATTACTTTTCGTTGATCTCGACACCAATTTTGACCTCAACTCAAATATGTATAATTATAATTCACAAGTATTGATAAAAAATAAAACATCAACCTCGAATGGGTTTAAAATTATTTTCGGTCAGCCTTTTATATTTGAAATTAATGAAATAAACTAGATATAATAGGATAACATGGTTATTCTAACCAGACATATTTCTTAGTTATGGGAAGTCATTAATGTTCTACATGATAGTTGCATGAATACCAAATGCTAATTTAGTTTATGATTCATATAAACCTACACTATTATCCCATTTCTTCTATAATTTGTGTATATGAGGCTAAAGATATGCATTGATATCACTTAAAGTCATTTAATTTATAAAAATAATCATTGAAATAAATAATGAAATTTTTTTATACATATCCATAGAGGAATATTATATGGTATCGAAAAAATATCCATATGTTATAATAAGAGATTAATATCCAAAATGGATTAAGTACATCCATATACAATCCCAAACACACATTCTTAGGTTCTAAATATAAATTTAGATTCTAAGAAGTAAAATATTTCCATGCCACTAAATCTCTTGGATGATATATAAACCTATCCCCATTGTTTTCTAAATTATACCACTTCATATTTTTTAAGGAATTAAATTATGTGAATATTGTTTGTAATCATAGTTTAAACGAAATGTAACATATTTTTTTTATGTTTTTATTTATATATTTCTTTATAAAAATACTTTCACTAATCTGTGTATCATTATTCATAAATTTCCATAAATAAATTTGGAACATTTTATAGTATTCATTATCTAAATCTTCTCCCTAATATAACAAATAATCATTGGGATATGTATGAATCTTTATATAATTGAGACTGAACTTGTTAATAACTTTTTAAATCTTATAAAATGATACATGGATCTTATATTTACATAATCAATAATGAAAAAAATAAAATATCACGGAAATATATTTATATATCATTCCACATAAACACTTAATATTTTATAACTTTAATAGAAAATACATAATTGATTATTTTTCATAACATTCTAAAAATATTTATTTCTATCTTCTACTAATTCATAAAATTCATTTTAATAGTTGGTTAGGTTTTCCCTTGTATCTATCTCTACAAAATAAATATAACAATATTACCAAATTATCATGAAATTAAACTTCAAAAATTAAGAAATACTCTACATAAATATTGATTGGTTTATTTAGAGTATCTGTTAATGTAGTGGCACAGTAATGACTATGATCAAAGGAATACTGGATCCAACATTATAGGAGAAAGTTTAATTTAGAGCCAAAAATGAGAATATTTAGGTAATCTATGGAGAAAGATGGATGGATAGACTCATAAAATGAGGTAGGGGAGTTAGGACTGATTTTTAAGAGGATGAAAAGGAACAGTAGCTGGGAAGTAGGGTTTTTATAGGGGTGGTTTTTAAAACCCACTACAAAATAATAAAAGTTTTTAAATAACTACCAATAGTATTCAATACATGACGATTTATAGTGACCATAACTAAAAAATGAAATAAATAAATAAATAACCATTAGTTTTTTAAATTTCACGATGGTTATATAGAACCATCATGAATCAAACACATCTAATATATAAATTTTCTATAAAGATATAGTAATTTTAATAATTAATTTATTTGTTGTTCTTTTAATATTAAATAAAATAAATTATTATGTATTATAAATTACTTCATTTATGGGATTATTATGTTTATTTAACTTTATTTTCATTCTATATGGGTATCATCACCATAAGGGTGACATATATTACATACATGTTTAACAGTGTAAATATAAAATTTATTTTTTTAAAATTTATTATTTACTAATATATTGGTGATGTAATTTTAATAATATTTAAAACTTACCATGAATATGGATAATATAACATTACAATATTCATTTTAAATTTGAACATTAACTCTTAAACTATGATGAGACTGAAATCCAGAAGGATGAAATTATGAACTATCACAACCATTTGACTTTAATAATAACGAATATTATGCAAATTGAAGTAATTTTTTTGATTCAAATGTGAAATTAAATGAATTAAAATAATTATATTAAATTAATTAATAAAATAATTTTCAATTTATAATAATGTATTATATATTTTAATTTTTTTATGTTAAAAAATCCACACAGAATTATCTTAGAAGTAAGTAAAGGGTTTTCTTAATCATTTCCTCTATTATCTGTCTGTATTTCTCTTTATGTTTCAATTAAATCTATCTCTCTCTCTAATGATTAATGGAATTTTCTTATCTATATTTTATGATTCACTTTTATTGTTTTTCTCTATAGATAATTGGCTAGATCGTTATATTTCATTTATTATCTTTCCTTGGGTCAATTTTGATTCTTATTCTTATGGTTTAAATGTAAGCTACTATGTGTTTTATTCATGTAATATTTTTTATAAAATATAAATGATGATGTAAGAGATTAATATGTATCCCCCAATGCATATGGTAGTGATTTATTATTTGGAGAAATTTTTTTAGATTTATCCTATACGTTATTTCCTTACAATTTATTTTGAATGATATGAATATGATATTCCAAAAAAACTTCATGATTATTCTATTTTATTTATTCTTGATTTTGAGTTTACTTTATGGAACTCTTTATATTTAATCAATTTGAGTAAATAAGTACATTTAGTGATTTAATATAAGAGTTTAATTTTTTTATACTTAGCTCCATGAGTTTTCATGTATTTCATAGTCTAATAAACATATTCTATTTGTTTACCCATTATCAAGATTTATATAATCATTATGATTTTTTAAAGATATTTAAAGTGATCAGGGTATGTTTGATAATGAATTCAATGTTCAATTTGTCTTTATTAATCTTGAATGAATAAACTGTATCATTTCATGAACATGGTTTTATGGGGAAAATGTACACTTATTTAATAAAAGTGTGGATTTTTTAAAATATGGTTATGTAAGGGATTTATCGATCTTCTGAAACACTAAACCTATTGTTATTATAAATGTTATTACATTAATATTTAAATAAAAACATGTAATTGTGAGATATTTATGTTCATTAATTTGGGGTTTCGTTTAGTTTTAATCACACCATAAGCTTACATGAAATACCCAAGTTGAAGTCCAGGATGGGGAGGATTTATATCTTACTCTAGTAGTGAAACTCTTTATCCAAAATAGGCCTTTGGGCTATATAATTGGGCCTTCAAGCCATAGGGCCTTTGATCCATCCATGGGATTTTAGCCCACATGGCCTAGAGGCCAAAAATATTCAAAGAATCTGGGCCTCAGGGTCCTCGAGCCATGAAGTAGAGAATATTAAGATTATTGAAGCAAACCTAGGCTAAGATATCAACGAAGAAATGGTCACTTGGTAGAGAAAATTATACTCAAGACTAATGGAGGGATATTTCCCCATCCATCGACCTGTGTAGCTCTTCATAAGGGAACTGCAAGCCATTATAAATGTCATGTGGTGCACTGATATAGACTTTAAGAGGTGACAGGGGTGTCTATTTTAGTGAAATCTATTAATAAAAATGTAATTTTATTTTTTCCTATGGGCTTACAAGTCCTATAATTTATGAATTGTGCCTATAGTCCTCTGGGTTATGTAATGGTTCCTTCACAAAATAGTTAAAAAGTGGGATTATTGAATAATAAAAAAATAAATAATTAAATCCTAGATGTTTATGTTTAGTCATATTAGTTGATATAATATAAGATTTTAGATATCTTTATTGGTAAATACATTTCTAAATAAATATATAAAATAAAATTTAAATATGATAAATAGGTTTACAAAGGGCTAAAACAAAAATTCATGGTTTTATTATAATGAGATTGTTTTATTATTATTATTTCATGAGAGATATTAATTTTTTATATTACTTATCACTAATTTAGAATTTTTTAGATATAATAATTTAAATGAAGTTGAAAGGTGTTAAGAGGACAATACCATTTTAAATTAGTAACCTGAAATTATTGAATTCAGAGTTGGTCCATTTTTTGCTGTGTTGACTCAATTAACATTGGAAATAAATGATTATCAAAATATAGGGGAGAAACCAAATTCTATATAAAGGGATATGTTAATAATATAACATTTCACTGGATATAATCCTCCAATTTTTTTATTTCCTCAAATCTAGTGATAATTCAAGGATGGGTAATTTATTTATAGAACATATCTAATGTTTTTTGTTGCTTTGAGCATCATAAATTAATACTTCAAGATTATCATATTAAAGGTAAAGTTGATCATTAGTGGTCACTTATTAAGAATACCATGTATAAAAATTATATTGATACAATATAATGGAAGTTATTTAATTTTCTACCTTGAAAAATATATTCTTGGGTTACTTCGACTTAAAATAAAATGACAATTTGGGGAGTTGAAGTGAAATGAAGAAGAATCAGTTACTTATTATAAAGAAGATTTTATAAAACTATTGTGGTATGCATTAGATATTATTTTGTACAATAAAATTAAAATTAATAGATTTATATAGGATTAAAACCAAGATTCAAAAGGGAATTGTGTTTTAACTAAGAGGTTATGTGTTAGATTTTTTGATTGTCAATGGTGATAGTAAGGGGTGATTGATTTGTTGATATATGAGAAACAAATTAGATATATTATGATATATGGATTAATAATATTATTATTATCAATATATGGAAACCATACATAGTGAAATATTCTTGACATAGATAAATATGGAACTGGAGTATGAGGATGATCATGGAAGATTATATAAACATGTTTTGCGGTGACATAAAGATATGAGATTAAAACTGTAAGTGTGATGATCAATTTGGATTATTAGGGTGTTTGGTGAGGTGAATATTGTTTATTATAGTTTATTATGTCTTTTAAAGAGGTTAAATTTTACAACAAGTCATTTGAAGAATGATAGAAAATGTTTTTCAAAGGATAACATCCCTATTTCTCTTTTTGGGATCGCGTTGACTAAGATGTGATCTAATCATTGCATAAGAAGGTAGATAAACAACATATTATTCATGAAATATGATATGTGTTCAATATAAAATTTGTGTTATAGAATAAAATGATAAAGAAATAATAGATGACATTGAATGAATCCATTACTGTAATGGGTGCAAAGATAAAGTGGAAAGGTGACCTACTCAGATAAGATACACATGAGTTAGAAAAGTAAATGGTCATAAATAAAGATCTTAAGGATAGATTAATCCCTCTGAAACTACTCCTTGAAGAGAGTATATAATATAAAAAATAATCATGATCTAGGATGGAAATCATGGATTTTAAATTTAAAGAGAAGCATTGTAAACTTATGGATCTTGAAAATAGGATGAAATCATAAAATGGGAAGTTAAAGATTTATCCCAAAAAAATCAACAAGTGAAGCATTTAAAGTTAAAAATATCAAATTGGTGATAAAACTGAAGGTTGTTTTTAAATATGAAAATTAAAGTCATCAATGGAAGGTGTAAATGGAGTGATGCTATTATAGAGTTATAGGAAACACCATAAATGTGTTTTTGAAAGCCAAAGTGATATATGGATTAAAGAAATATGTTGCACCATCTCAACCTAGGTGTCAATATATGAGGTATGGTTTTATTTGGATTTTTTATATGTTCTTACCATGGACACATGTCTTAAAACTATATCCAAATAGTTCATCATATCTATGTGTGTTTTATCATACCTACTATTTCTTCTCTTAGTTTTTTTTAAATATATTTATAGGTTTTAGTATTTTTCATGATATTTATTGGAATAATTATGTGGGAGATATTATCCATGGTAGAAGGGTATCAATTATAATAAGGAGAAGATATAGTGGTGTTATTATTGGTATGGGGAGAAGGTTATTGAATTTTCATTCATTATAATCAATTTTTTCCCGCAAGAGAAAAAGAATAAAAAATGGGTCGTGTATTGGAATAGTTAAAAATCCCTTTTTACCTAGCCTATGATCTTGTTAGTAATATGTGGATAATAGTTAATAAAATATCCAATTTTTTCAAAGTGTTATATTAAAATACATGAATTATTTGTTTTATTTAAAAGTGAGGAGTTAATGAAGTTATTTTATGTAAATATTAAAAAAAATTATTCCTAATTTATAATTGTTTGATTTTTTGATAATGAAATTTGAATATTGGTAAGATGGTGTTCATTTTTAAGTATGTTGAGATTGTATGCTTCATTAAAATCAATGTTCTATGTGTTTGGGTATTTGATGTTTATATTTCATAGATAAATTTTTATAATTAATTTCATTAATTTTATATTTGAATTTATAATTATTGAACAATTAATTTTTTTAATATATTAATAGTAAGAAACATTTATTTTAAAATTGCATCCACTAACTCATATCCACCAACTAGAAAACAAAGAGTTCAGTATATCTATATGTGTTTTACAAATTTTAATCATATGGTGAAACTTATATTTGGAATGGAATAAATGATTTTCCACAATGTTATATTTTTTTAATAAAATTAGGGAGTTGGATGTTTTAAAATTGGATTGTGGTCATTGTGTGTTTGACTGAGTTAAAGGATAAAACAAAATGATGAGTCATGAAAAACTGTATTAAAAGATGTTTTGGTTATCATGAATGGTTGTAATAAGTGAAATATGATATTTAATGTGGTACAATGAGTTTTGGTTATCATAGTTAGGACATTTGAACTAAAATTGGGAGTTGATAATGGAAATTGTAACAAAAAATGTATTTTTTGGATTAGCTAAATTACTGTGTAAAATGTGATACTAGTTTTTGGAAATTTCAATAGAAATTTTAAGGAAATAATGATTTATTATAAAATGGGGATTTGAAATTTACCACTCCATAGAGTAAAGCATTTTAAGTATCAATATATTATTGATTGAATTGGAAACTAGAATATGATATAATGAAGGTTGTTTCTCAAGACATTTTTGGATGGAGAAAGACTATACATGGTGTAGATTGTTCCATGCCATAGAGGGTTAAGGTAAATTACATTTTCAATTTCAATATTCTTGGGTTTATTAGGTGGTGGAGGTGAACATATTGTGGATATTAGAATTGGAAGCTAATATGGATGGTAAAATGTATATGTAGGTATTTTTTTATGTCACGGTGAACCTGGTTTGAGAAGAATAAAAACAATTAGTTTGAACTCAAATATAGAGGAAGTGAAGTGAGTCTTGAAGGATTAGTTAAACTTGAATGGGAATATTTGACCCCCAAAAAATATTTGGTACACTTTTAGTAATCTCGAAGTATTAGAGGGTTGAGGATTGATCCCAACAATCTAAAAAAGTTGTGGAAACTTAAAAGTTCATATATAAACTCCCTTATAAATTTTAGAGAAATTAGAGAAGTTAAGTGTCATTGAAAATTGGGTTTTTATATATAATGAAGAGATAATAAATAAAGTATTCTACTAATACATATGGTACATTGATAGAAGGATCATTATGTATTTTCTAGTGATAAAATCTTATAGATTATAAAGAAGGATGAATTTTAGTGTTTGATTTGGTTTAGGGAGTTTAATAAACAAAATAATGAGGAAAACATAAATATATTGATAATTTTAGTTTGTTGAAGAGGAGGATCATAAAGATGAAATTTTATTAACTTATCCAACTATTTAAGTGGGTGATATAGAATACCAAAGATAATTTTAGTAAAGAATTAATCTTTATTCGAAGGTGTTTTGTGTTTCTATGATCATATGGAATACATAGACATGCCTATCATTTTGAGTATTCATTATTGTCCTTCATTGTATAACAAGAGTGTATAAAATTTGTATTTTAATAGAGTTTCAATTCTATATTTTATGAAGCAATTTATTTTCTATGTTTATAATGACATGATGATTCACTATGTTTACAAATTGAGAATTCCTTCATTAAAGTAGTGAAAGTGGGAGGAGGAAGAGTAAGTGATCCATGGGTGATTAGTGAGCGATCCCAAAATTTTTTAGAGATAGTGATACTTGGTGTGGAGTTACCATGACCGAATATTTCATCCACCAAATAGAATTTATAATAGATTTTAGAATTTTGATTTTCCATTGTGTGTATGCTCTAGGAATATAGACCAATGCGAGTGATCCAAGTAGAATTCCTTATATCTTTTGTTCTTTTACATTTATATATTAATGGTTTATATTTGGTGTAATTGGTGATGATGATGAAATAGATTAAATGTAGTTTCTTCCAAGGAGATAAAAAGATCTTTATGGGTGAGGATTTTGAAAATTAAACATGAAATTTCATTGAACTTTGATTCACCCCCCTCTCAAGGTGCGTTAAGATTGTTATCATAACCCCATGGTTCCAACATGTTGGAAATTCATGAATTTTAAAATATATGATAATATTGTTCAATGTGTTGAGAACGTTTAAATGTAGTTTTCTAACTCTTATATATCTCATACCAATAAGGATAAAAAGTGGTTAATCGGGAAATCAATAAGAAACTTTTCAATAAGTAAATCTAATGGTAAAAGAATTTAATTTCTTCCATGCTCCAAATGTGGTAAAAAATATTATGGTGAGTGTCTTAAGATATTATTTTAGTGTTATATAAATAGAAAATTTTTATATACAGATCATCACTGTAAATAAATAATTTATAATTTGGTTAATAATAGAAAAATGGTAATCTAAAATCTTATCAAGGTGGTCAACTGGTAGTAAAATGTTTTAATTTTAATGATATAAGATATTACTTATTTATTTTAGGTAGTAAGGAATACAAGAAACCAAACAACACACACACCCAAGCACACTACAAGGTCAAACCTTATCCTCCCCAAAAGGAATAAAAATCACCCACTGGAGTTATTTTATTTTAATGCACAACCCGAATACCAATTAGATTTATGGATAATAGATGTCCTTAAGTCCATTAGTGAGTAGTCTACATAATTCCATGTGACCACTATTATGTTATGACACCCCCTTGTCAGTATTCATCACACTATGATCCCAATCTGAGGGTTGAATCACCCCCTTTCCATGAAATGTTTTATCGTGTTGGTCTAACTCACCATATTAATAAACCCCTATATCCACAATGTGGGAGTATATCTAAATGATAGGTTCTATCACACCCATTTCTCTTTCAATCCACCCACACAGAGATGTCGGCATGGTACCTCTCTATCATCCCTAACCTATTTCTAGACATTATCAAATTGGTCACATAATTAAGATAGACATGTGGTAGGGTAACCCTCCATTCATATCAATAGTCCATAGAAATAGAAGGTTATATGATGAGTACTATCATTATAATCCCTCTATTCATATCCACCCACTAAGGAATGACTATGAAAAGAAATTTTCTACTTTCTTCCTATTGCATTGAGTTGTTTTCTTGTTCCATTTCATGCAACATGTAGATCACTAATGATAACATGAAGATCCTATAACTGAAATTCTTTACACTGATGATGTATTAGAGGCCCTGTGTCTTAAAGGCAATTTATGGAGTCCAAAAGTTTAGAAAAAACAATTGGTGTATTTATTAAATAAATATAATTTTAAACAAATATCTTTTTTCCTGGAATTTTTTTACCTAAAATTATTATTGTTATACCAATATTTGATTTTTAGGTTGTTTTGGGCATAGATAGGATTTCAATATATCATGCTAAGATAGATTGTAGAGAAGTAATTTATATTTAATTTTTTGAACGAGCTTATATTTCTATTTAATAATGAATTCATACCAATGATAATATATTAATAAGTTTATAAATTTATAAAAGATAGAGGTGAATGTTATCTTTCTTATATCATGAAAAAAGGAAAATTTATAAATTAATGTTTTTATTGTGGGAAATGGTCATTTGGAAGTATATCCTAATGATTTTCCTGGTATTATTCCTAATTGGGAAGTGGAATTCTCCATCAACTTGTTTATTGATTCTAAGATTGTTTTAAACCCTTTATCAAATGGTCTAGCAGAGCTATTGGAATTGAAAATAAATTATCATGGTTTCTTGATAAGGGTTTCATTCTTCCTATAATTTTAACATGGTGTTCCTGACTTTTTTGTTTAATAATAATGGTGGTTTTATGAGTATTTTCAATGATTATATGGGAAAAAATATGATATATGTAGATACCCGAAGCTTAACGTACATTGACATTACATTACTTTTGCGGAATACTTAGTACGTAACAAAAACACACACACAAGGATCGTAATAGTTTAGTGTCTTTGGAAACTCGGAATATAATCTTCTAATCCTGGTGAAAGATCTTCAACATCTCCCATAAAGATCTTCCTTTTTTTTATACCTAAAACCTTTATTTATATCCTGGGGAAAAGAAAACATAAAAGGGTGAGCTCAAATGCTCAGTAAGGGTAAACAAAAGAAAAATCAATCACATCATATTCATAAGAACATAACTTTTGGAAATCTTAACCTGCAAAAGAGAGCATAATTTCATAACATGGGATAAATCATAGTAGTGAAATGAAATCCCAATAATCATAACTTAAAACATGAAACTTTGTGGCATACACACATAATCATAGAGAATCATTTCTTGTTAGTCAAGACTCATTTCCAAGACTATCTTAGTGGACAAAGTCCCTTTCTGAATCGAGTCACCCTCGTTCCAGTCCTGTTTCACTGAACCGGTATAACCTACCATTCCAGCCATGTCTATCTCATGAGATATAAAATCTTTACCCAATGCATTGGAGGGAGATATAGGTCCCACCCATCTTATAATGAATCCTTTCTTATGTGTGCCACATAAATCATAAATCATACATCATCGCATAACACATGTAATAAAAATGGGATTCTTGAAACATCATGACATCATAAAACAAATCATATAAGGTAAATGACTTCATAAAAATAAATCACTGACAACATAATCAAATCAATGTAGTAATAGGGATAAAAACAGAACCCTTTATTATCTTAGATGGAAAATAATTTTGATAAAACACTTGAACTCCATTCTTGAGGAAAATATCCTTTCTACTTCAAAAATACTTTTCCTTTTTTAACATGTCATACAATTCTAAACTAAAAGAAGTTGATTAAAAATAAACTTTAAAACATGTAAAGGAAGCTTCTTGGAAATAATGTTTTAAAAATCCATTCATGCCATATAAGTTAAAAAAAATATTCTTCGTACTTTTGTCGGAAAAGTCAAAAGTACCTCGTACGAAAAAACAACAAAAGATTCCTTTCATATTCTTTACTAAAAACTCACCAAAGGGTAAAATTGGATTTAAACTATTGTAAGTGGATGGAAACAATATTACATATTGAGGGAACATGGATGTGGATGATAAAATACACCCCAGTAAGTACTTACGAATAAACAATCTCGGATAAAAAATGAGATTGTGATATTTCCCCTTACCTTATGTCCGACTTGCTTTGTAAGTGTCCGAACCTCCTGTATAATGATTTAAATCATGTTATTGACTTATTCCAGAATCATATTCATTGTTATTATATCATATATGGTCCACTTATGACTTTATATTACCCGTTCTTTTGTAAATTCATGTTAAAGTAGCGTTTTGGGTAAAATCGTCTCATTTTTCGTTCGTGTTTTTAAATTTTCATTATTCATATGATTACTTAGATCATGATTACTTAATTCCAAAACATGATTTATATATATATATATATTCATAATATACATATATATAATAAATCAGTAAATGGAAAGAAATACACCGTTCATGGAGACGGTAGTCCGTACGTACGCATGAACGCTGTTTTCGTTTCCTTATTGAATTGGATGGAATTAAGTAGATGACATACATATAAATATAAATAAATCCAGTATCATTATTATGTCATATATTTCATTATTAATTATTATATATACTTTATAATCATTCATGAATGGTTAATCATTGAGAATGAATCTCATCGCGTCGTGGAGACGATAGTCCGTACATACGCACGAGCGATGATATCGTTCCCATGGTCGTGGAATTGTGTTGAAGTGTTTGTATACTATTTCAGTATCAATATAACTTTATAATAATCATATATAGTTACTCATTACACCATTATACCCATCCAATTAAGGTGGTGGTGGAAAATAGATTACACCACGGCGTGGAGACGGTATTCCGTACGTACGCACGCGCGGTGATTTCCTTTTTCCCTAGGATGGATAGAAGGTTAATTAGAGTTGTTTCATATTTATAATAACATATAAGTATATAAGAAATACTGATGTTATTACTTTATCATGAAACAACTAAAGAAGAAGAAGTTGAAGAAGAAAGAAGTTGAAAAGATCGGTAATGGATATTACCTCTTCTTTGGAACGCCTCTTTGAATCCTCCACTTAGGAAACTAAGATTGGTCTTTGAAGAAGACCAGGACCTCTAGGATTATTCTAGGGAATTGGAGAAGGGATTTTGGAAGGGTTTGGACGAGCTTGAGTGCTCAAATTGGTGTGAGGATGAGGGGAAGGAGGTGCCCTTTTATAAGGGAGGAGAGGGGCACCTTAGGAATATCTCAAAATATTATTTTATATTAAAGTCAAAATCGGTTTATAATGGTTCCAAAGGGTCTTATTTCGAAGCTAAAGTAGGTATGGGTCAAAATCCTATCAACAAATATGATTTAGACAAGTTTAGGTTATTATTTTAACCTTATCAATTAGATTTAACTCTAAGTTAAATAATTTAACTTTTACCGTGTCTTTTTGTTTTCTTACACTATATGGTTAATACACTTACTATAACATGCCAAACGAACCCCAAATTGTTTATTATTAATATATATATCCTTATCTAAGTCATTTGGCCGATCCTTAGATTTTTAGGAATAAAATAACAATTAATAATATAATATTTTATTTAAAAACTATTTTGTGTCAATTTTGACACTATTTGATATATGATTTTTGTGAAAGTCATAACAGAATTATATGTTCGAACCAAGTTTATTAAATCAACAATAATATATCATAGTAACCTATAAAATAAGTGGGATTCATAAAAAGTCTCAAATTACATTTATGTTGGTGTTTATAACATCAATTATGTCAATATTTCATTAATAAGATAATTACTGCATCATCATTGTGTCATAAATAAATTAAATTATTTAATGTCTAAAAATTATAAATAAAATACCATTATGTAGGAAATCTTTTTAGATTTATAATGAATATTTATAGTCGAATTTATCTTATGTATAACCCCATATTAAAAATGATTTACTTATTAAACTTTGATTTTAACTATTTTAACCCTTCTTTAAATAAATTAATAATAAATGTCCTAATCTAATCCAAGTGGGCCTAAATGATAATATTTTACACTTAAGGTTGTTTTTGGTCGAGATAAACTTGTACAATAGGATTAGGACATGTTTTAGGGTAATATTAATATCATTGTTACCCTTAATTACCCTATTTACTTTTAACCATGGTAAATAAAAGTAAAAAGTTACTATTCACCAAAAATTATTTTCATCTCATTGAACCACATTTTACTTACTGACATCAACCGTGTCTCTAGGATTTTTGAAATTCCATTCACAGAAGCGGTAAAATTAAGTTTTATGAAAAATTCAGTTTTTTTAACTACCACTTAGTAGTTTCACTATTAATCAAAAATTGATGTTTTTCAGAACAATGCCAAAATTTCATCCTAAGCTATATTTCATATTCTGAATTCAAAAATGAAGTCTATTTTACCAAATTCATAACATAGAAGTTGCATTAATTAATTTTATAATTAAATCCCGCTGTTAAAACAAATAGCGTGTTTTTAAGAAACAATATCTATCAAAAGATTGACACTTGTTTATGTCTGGTTTAAATGTGAAATTACATCCAATGACCAACATTGTATTAAATTGTAAAAATATATTCTAAATACACTTTAAAACCACTCAAATTAATAATTTATCACTATTAATTATTTCGATTGAAAAATTTGTTTTTAATTAAAATTTAGTTATTTTCACTATTCATCAAAATATGAAATTTATCCGAAAAGTACCAAAATTTCACCTTAGGCTAAATTCGATACTCCGAATCCAAAAATAAAGTCCATTTTGAGAGCTAAAATTTCTAAAATTTTAAAAGGTGGTTATTACTATTCTTAACGGCTAGTTTTAATAATATTTTAATAGCATATCGTTGTTTAGTGAAACTCAGTATTACGTACTACACACGCTATCGAGGAAGGTCGCGATTGCGTGTAATGCAAGGCAAGTCAAGGATGTGTGTTGTGCAAGATCCTTTTGGTGTAGCGTACAACACAAGACATTAATTAAATTAAAAAGAATATTTTTCATAAAATCTTGGGCTGTTACATTCTACCCCCCTTAAAATGAATTTCGCCCTCGAAATTCGTCGGGGTTATAAATGGTTTACTATTCGAAAGTTTCTTTAATAGAAACCCACATCGTAAAAAGGAAAACCAAAACCAATCTTTAAAAACGAAATTATGAAACGTAACGGTTACCCAAATAAACTAATCATTGGGTTTCCACATAGGTGAAAATATGGATATGGAAGAAAAATCTAACCATCATGTTCTGATGGAGAGTGGTAGAGAACATGGCTATGGAAAAGCCAAAAATCAGAAATCCATAAATTTGTGACGATCTAAGGTACCATCTGATTAATCAGATATAAGAGCACTAGGACAACATTTCTGGTTTTCAAGATCGTTTCCCTAAAGTTGAAGAATTTGAATTAGAATAAATACTTACTTTATTTTGGTACAATCTCACTGTTGTTCGTGCCTTGAACAATTTCCACTTCATCTCTTAAATAAATTAAGTTGAATTTGTTATTCGTGAAGTGTTAGCAGATCATGTGATAGAATGACGGGTCATTCCATCTGTCTCAAAAGGTTAGCAAAATTTATATACATAAGTCGATTTATAGTGAGATTAATCATATATGGTTCCTAAAATGGACTTATACTTCATATATCATACTGCTTAATATAATAAAACTAATTTCTACTAAACAGGGATTTCCTGTAGGCCAGTGGTAGGCGATAAAGGCCAGTTGCACTTCGGTTGTGGGTTCGATTCCCACAGCCTTGTCCGACGCGATGGGCTGTCACCCGTCCTGCAGGTTGTCCTTTTCTAAAACTATATTACTATAACATCCCATCAATAATATCGAAAAAAACTTCTATCCTTAAACAATACTAACTTATGTCCAACATAATCTATTCCAATCTTTAGGCTTATCCATAATACTGCAGTCCACTCTCATAACAAAGTGAAAATGATTACCAGAGATTTAATGCCATCGTTGATCCCCATATATCATAAGATATGTTTTTTTGGTCACATTCCAAACATTCAAAGTCCTTAATCATGTATTCTCTTGAATACCTTAGTGAAAACATGAATACAGTTAAAAGTTAACTCTTTACACATACCAAAATCCTCAAAATTCTATATACTCAAACCATGATATCACTTAGTCCTTATATCAATCATGAGCTCATGAATATAATCAAACATCTCATTATCGTCTTATCCCTTCATTATGCGCATATCATCTACATTCCAAAAATACTTGAATAACCTTTCTTGGATACTGGTACTATTAATCATACACTTTCAAAACTCAAGGAAAGACAACAGTGTAACAATCCTTAGATGTCTCTTTATTCCATAGTACCATGAGATTACTTATACAACATTACACATGATAAACATGTCATCATTCCACTACATTCTTAAACCATTGACCGAGATTCAACAATTCTTACATATCATTTGTAGTCTCTTCATCATCATCAATATAAATACTACCCATACGACCATACTGATTCTCTTCATGAGACTTTACCTTAGGGAATTGGTTTGCATAATGCCCGTACATTCCACATTTAAAACATTTAACCATTGTTGATTTCGTAGCAATACCATTATCCTCATCCCTGGTGTTAACTGAACCTTTTCCTTTGCACATACTGGATTTGTGTCCTTCTTTTCCACACCCAAAGCATCTTCCAGTTCCTTTGAAACATTCTCCTTGATGCCTCTTCCCACATGATTTACATAGGGGAAATTTAACTTTCTTTCCTCTATGATCATCATTAAACTCCATCTTTCTTTTATTAGCCGAGTCATGAAATTTACCAAATTTTACTTTATTGATCATATTATGAGATTGCTGATTCGGCATAATAATGATTTTTGGACTTCCAAATCCCATTTCATTATGAAGAATATCATTCTATTTTCCATCATATCCTCCATTATCGTGAATCATCTTGTTTCCAGCCATTTTCTAAAACCCAAAAAGAATAGTGTGAGAGGAAAAAATCATGCTAGGGAAAACAACATAATAATGGTGGAGTATCCTCAATATCTAACATCTTAGGTTAAATTCTATGATCGTTACCGTAGTTCTAGTACTATAACCTATACGTATACTTAACCTTAGGGACATCCCTAGACATACCATAGAAATATCTCTACGGATCTCACTAACGTTTTCGCATCCTAGTTTCCAAAGGTTGACTAAACCTTTCCTCTGATACCAACTGTAGAGACCCGAAGCTTAATGTACATTGACATTACATTACTTTTTCGGAATACTTAGTACATAACAAAAACACACACACAAGGATCGTAATAGTTTAGTGTCTTTGGAAACTCGGAATATAATCTTCTATTCCTGGTGAAAGATCTTAAACATCTCCCATAAATATCTTCCTTTTTTTTATACCTAAAACCTTTATTTATATCCTGGGGAAAAGAAAACATAAAAGGGTGAGCTCAAATGATCAGTAAGGGTAAACAAAAGAAAAATCAATCACATCATATTCATAAGAACATAACTTTTGGAAATCTTAACCTGCAAAAGAGAGCATAATTTCATAACATGGGATAAATCATAGTAGTGAAATGAAATCCCAATAATCATAACATAAAACATGAAACTTTGTGGCATACACACATAATCATAGAGAATCATTTCTTGTTAGTCAAGACTCATTGCCAAGACTATCTTAGTGGACAAAGTCCCTTTATGAATCGAGTCACCCTCGTTCCAGTCCTGTTTCACTGAACCGGTATAACCTACCATTCCAGCCATGTCTATCTCATGAGATATAAAATCTTTACCCAATGCATTGGAGGGATATATAGGTCCCACCCATATTATAATGAATCCTTTCTTATGTGTGACACATAAATCATAAATCATACATCATCGCATAACACATGTAATAAAAATGGGATTCTTGAAACATCATGACATCATAAAACAAATCATATAAGGTAAATGACTTCATAAAAATAATTCACTCACAACATAATGAAATTAATGTAGTAATAGGGATAAAAACAGAACCCTTTATTATCTTAGATGGAAAATAATTTTGATAAAACACTTGAACTCCATTCTTGAGGAAAATATCCTTTCTACTTCAAAAATACTTTTCCTTTTTTAACATGTCATACAATTCTAAACTAAAAGAAGTTGATTAAAAATAAACTTGAAAACATGTAAAGGAAGATTCTTGGAAATACTGTTTTAAAAATCCATTCATGCCATATAAGTTAAAAAAAATATTCTTCGTACTTTTGTCGGAAAAGTCAAAAGTACCTCGTACGAAAAAACGACAAAAGATTCCTTTCATATTCTTTACTAAAAACTCACCGAAGGGTAAAATTGGATTTAAACTATTGTAAGTGGATGGAAAAAATATTACATATTGAGGGAACATGGATGTGGATGATAAAATACCCCCCAGTAAGTACTTACGAATAAACAATCTCGGATAAAAAATGAGATTGTGATATTTCCCCTTACCTTAGGTCCGACTTGCTTTGTAAGTGTCCGAACCTCCTGTATAATGATTTAAATCATGTTATTGACTTATTCCAGAATCATATTCATTGTTATTATATCATATATGGTCCACTTATGACTTTATATTACCCGTTCTTTTGTACATTCATGTTAAAGTAGCGTTTTGGGTAAAATCGTCTCATTTGTCGTTCGTGTTTTTAACTTGTAATTATTCATATGATTACTTAGATCATGATTAATTAATTCCAAAACATGATTTATATATATATATATATTCATAATATACATATATATAACAAATCAGTAAATGGAAAGAAATACACCGTTCATGGAGACGGTAGTCCGTACGTACGCATAAACGCTGTTTTCGTTTCCTTATTGAATTGAATGGAATTAAGTAGATGACATACATATAAATATAAATAAATCCAGTATCATTATTATGTCATATATTTCATTAGTACTTATTATATATACTTTATAATCATTCATGAATGGTTAATCATTGAGAATGAATCTCATCGCATCGTGGAGACGGTAGTCCGTACGTACGCACGAGCGATGATATCGTTCCCATGGTCGTGGAATTTCTGTTGAAGTGTCTGTATACTATTTCAGTATCAATATCACTTTATAATAATCATATATAGTTACTCATTAAACCATTATACCCATCCAATTAAGGTGGTGGTGGAAAATAGATTACACCACAGCGTGGAGACGGTATTCCGTACGTACGCACGCGCGGTGATTTCCTTTTTCCCTAGGATGGATAGAAGGTTAATTAGAGTTGTTTCATATTTATAATAACATATCAGTATATAAGAAATACTGATGTTATTACTTTATCATGAAACAACTAAATAAGAAGAAGTTGAAGAAGAAAGAAGTTGAAAAGATCGGTAATGGATATTACCTCTTCTTTGGAACGCCTCTTTGAATCCTCCACTTAGGAAACTAAGATTGGTCTTTGAAGAAGACCAGGACCTCTAGGATTATTCTAGGGAATTGAAGAAGGGATTTTGGCAGGGTTTGGACGAGCTTGAGTGATCAAATTGGTGTGAGGATGAGGGGAAGGAGGTGCCCTTTTATAAGGGAGGAGAGGGGCACCTTAGGAATATCTCAAAATATTATTTTATATTAAAGTCAAAATCGGTTTATAATGGTTCCAAAGGGTCTTATTTCGAAGCTAAAGTGGGGATGGGTCAAAATCCTATCAACAAATATGATTTAGACAAGTTTAGGTTATTATTTTAACCTTATCAATTAGATTTAACTCTAAGTTAAATAATTTAACTTTTACCGTGTCTTTTTGTTTTCTTACACTATATGGTTAATACACTTACTATAACATGCCAAACGAACCCCAAATTGTTTATTATTAATATATATATCCTTATCTAAGTCATTTGGCCGATCCTTAGATTTTTAGGAATAAAATAACAATTAATAATATAATATTTTATTTAAAAACTATTTTGTGTCAATTTTGACACTATTTGATATATGATTTTTGTGAAAGTCATAACAGAATTATATGTTCGAACCAAGTTGATTAAATCAACAATAATATATCATAGTAACCTAGAAAATAAGTGGGATTCATAAAAAGTCTCAAATTACATTTATGTTGGTGTTTATAACATCAATTATGTCAATAATTCATTAATAAGATAATTACTGCATCATCATTGTGTCATAAATAAATTAAATTATTTAATGTCTAAAAATTATAAATAAAATACCATTATGTAGTAAATCGTTTTAGATTTCTAATGAATATTTATATTCGAATTTATCTTATGTATAACCCCATATTAAAAATGATTTACTTATTAAACTTTGATTTTAACTATTTTAACCCTTCTTTAAATAAATTAATAATAAATGTCCTAATCTAATCCAAGTGGGCCTAAATGATAATATTTTACACTTAAGGTTGTTTTTGGTCGAGATAAACGTGTCCAATAGGATTAGGACATGTGTTAGGGTAATATTAATATCATTGTTACCCTTAATTACCCTATTTACTTTTAACCGTGGTAAATAAAAGTAAAAAGTTACTATTCACCAAAAATTATTTTCATCTCATTGAACCACATTTTACTTACTGACATCAACCGTGTCTCTCGTATTTTTGAAATTCCAATCACAGAAGCGGTAAAATTAAGTTTTATGAAAAATTCAGTTTTTTTAACTACCACTTAGTAGTTTCACTATTCATCAAAAATTGATGTTTTTCAGAACAATGCCAAAATTTCATCCTAAGCTATATTTCATATTCTGAATTCAAAAATGAAGTCTATTTTACCAAATTCATAACATAGAAGTTGCATTAATTAATTTTATAATTAAATCCCGCTGTTAAAACAAATAGCGTGTTTTTAAGAAACAATATCTATCAAAAGATTGACACTTGTTTATGTCTGGTTTAAATGTGAAATTAAATACAATGACCAACATTGTATTAAATTGTAAAAATATATTCTAAATACACTTTAAAACCACTCAAATTAATAATTTATCACTATTAATTATTTCGATTGAAAAATTTGTTTTTAATTAAAATTTAGTTATTTTCACTATTCATCAAAATATGAAATTTATCCGAAAAGTACCAAAATTTCAACTTAGGCTAAATTCGATACTCCGAATCCAAAAATAAAGTCCATTTTGAGAGCTAAAATTTCTAAAATTTTAAAAGGTGGTTATTACTATTCTTAACGGCTAGTTTTAATAATATTTTAATAGCATATCGTTGTTTAGTGAAACTCAGTATTACGTACTACACACGCTATCGAGGAAGGTCGCGATTGCGTGTAATGCAAGGCAAGTCAAGGATGTGTGTTGTGCAAGATCCTTTTGGTGTAGCGTACAACACAAGACATTAATTAAATTAAAAAGAATATTTTTCATAAAATCTTGGGCTGTTACATTCTACCCCCCTTAAAATGAATTTCGCCCTCGAAATTCGTCGGGGTTATAAATGGTTTACTATTCGAAAGTTTCTTTAATAGAAACCCACATCGTAAAAAGGAAAACCAAAACCAATCTTTAAAAACAAAATTATGAAACGTAACGGTTACCCAAATAAACTAATCACTGGGTTTCCACATAGGTGAAAATATGGATATGGAAGAAAAATCTAACCATCATGTTCTGATGGAGAGTGGTAGAGAACATGGCTATGGAAAAGCCAAAAATCAGAAATCCATAAATTTGTGACGATCTAAGGTACCATCTGATTAATCAGATATAAGAGCACTAGGACAACATTTCTGGTTTTCAAGATCGTTTCCCTAAAGTTGAAGAATTTGAATTAGAATAAATACTTACTTTATTTTGGTACAATCTCACTGTTGTTCGTGCCTTGAACAATTTCCACTTCATCTCTTAAATAAATAAAGTTGAATTTGTTATTCGTGAAGTGTTAGCAGATCATGTGATAGAATGACGGGTCATTCCATCTGTCTCAAAAGGTTAGCAAAATTTATATACATAAGTCGATTTATAGTGAGATTAATCATATATGGTTCCTAAAATGGACTTATACTTCATATATCATACTGCTTAATATAATAAAACTAATTTCTACTAAACAGGGATTTCCTGTAGGCCAGTGGTAGGCGATAAAGGCCAGTTGCACTTCGGTTGTGGGTTCGATTCCCACAGCCTTGTCCGACGCGATGGGCTGTCACCCGTCCTGCAGGTTGTCCTTTTCTAAAACTATATTACTATAACATCCCATCAATAATATCGAAAAAAACTTCTATCCTTAAACAATACTAACTTATGTCCAACATAATCTATTCCAATCTTTAGGCTTATCCATAATACTGCAGTCCACTCTCATAACAAAGTGAAAATGATTACCAGAGATTTAATGCCATCGTTGATCCCCATATATCATAAGATATGTTTTGTTGGTCACATTCCAAACATTCAAAGTCCTTAATCATGTATTCTCTTGAATACCTTAGTGAAAACATGAATACAGTTAAAAGTTAACTCTTTACACATACCAAAATCCTCAAAATTCTATATACTCAAACCATGATATCACTTAGTCCTTATATCAATCATGAGCTCATGAATATAATCAAACATCTCATTATCGTCTTATCCCTTCATTATGCGCATATCATCTACATTCCAAAAATACTTGAATAACCTTTCTTGGATACTGGTACTATTAATCATACACTTTCAAAACTCAAGGAAAGACAACAGTGTAACAATCCTTAGATGTCTCTTTATTCCATAGTACCATGAGATTACTTATACAACATTACACATGATAAACATGTCATCATTCCACTACATTCTTAAACCATTGACCGAGATTCAACAATTCTTACATATCATTTGTAGTCTCTTCATCATCATCAACATAAATACTACCCATACGACCATACTGATTCTCTTCATGAGACTTTACCTTAGGGAATTGGTTTGCATAATGCCCGTACATTCCACATTTAAAACATTTAACCATTGTTGATTTCGTAGAAATACCATTATCCTCATCCCTGGTGTTAACTGAAACTTTTCCTTTGCACATACTGGATTTGTGTCCTTCTTTTCCACACCCAAAGCATCTTCCAGTTCCTTTGAAACATTCTCCTTGATGCCTCTTCCCACATGATTTACATAGGGGAAATTTAACTTTCTTTCCTCTATGATCATCATTAAACTCCATCTTTCTTTTATTAGCCGAGTCATGAAATTTACCAAATTTTACTTTATTGATCATATTATGAGATTGCTGATTCGGCATAATAATGATGTTTGGACTTCCAAATCCCATTTCATTATGAAGAATATCATTCTATTTTCCATCATATCCTCCATTATCATGAATCATCTTGTTTCCAGCCATTTTCTAAAACCCAAAAAGAATAGTGTGAGAGGAAAAAATCATGCTAGGGAAAACAACATAATAATGGTGGAGTATCCTCAATATCTAACATCTTAGGTTAAATTCTATGATCGTTACCGTAGTTCTAGTACTATAACCTATACGTATACTTAACCTTAGGGACATCCCTAGACATACCGTAGAAATATCTCTAGGGATCTCACTAACGTTTTCACATCCTAGTTTCCAAAGGTTGACTAAACCTTTCCTCTGATACCAACTGTAGAGACCCGAAGCTTAATGTACATTGACATTACATTACTTTTTCGGAATACTTAGTACATAACAAAAACACACACACAAGGATCGTAATAGTTTAGTGTCTTTGGAAACTCGGAATATAATCTTCTAATCCTGGTGAAAGATCTTAAACATCTCCCATAAATATCTTCCTTTTTTTTATACCTAAAACCTTTATTTATATCCTGGGGAAAAGAAAACATAAAAGGGTGAGCTCAAATGATCAGTAAGGGTAAACAAAAGAAAAATCAATCACATCATATTCATAAGAACATAACTTTTGGAAATCTTAACCTGCAAAAGAGAGCATAATTTCATAACATGGGATAAATCATAGTAGTGAAATGAAATCCCAATAATCATAACATAAAACATGAAACTTTGTGGCATACACACATAATCATAGAGAATCATTTCTTGTTAGTCAAGACTCATTGCCAAGACTATCTTAGTGGACAAAGTCCCTTTCTGAATCGAGTCACCCTCGTTCCAGTCCTGTTTCACTGAACCGGTATAACCTACCATTCCAGCCATGTCTATCTCATGAGATATAAAATCTTTACCCAATGCATTGGAGGGAGATATAGGTCCCACCCATATTATAATGAATCCTTTCTTATGTGTGCCACATAAATCATAAATCATACATCATCGCATAACACATGTAATAAAAATGGGATTCTTGAAACATCATGACATCATAAAACAAATCATATAAGGTAAATGACTTCATAAAAATAATTCACTCACAACATAATCAAATTAATGTAGTAATAGGGATAAAAACAGAACCCTTTATTATCTTATATGGAAAATAATTTTGATAAAACACTTGAACTCCATTCTTGAGGAAAATATCCTTTCTACTTCAAAAATACTTTTCCTTTTTTAACATGTCATACAATTCTAAACTAAAAGAAGTTGATTAAAAATAAACTTGAAAACATGTAAAGGAAGCTTCTTGGAAATACTGTTTTAAAAATACATTCATGCCATATAAGTTAAAAAAAATATTCTTCGTACTTTTGTCGGAAAAGTCAAAAGTACCTCGTACGAAAAAACGACAAAAGATTCCTTTCATATTCTTTACTAAAAACTCACCGAAGGGTAAAATTGGATTTAAACTATTGTAAGTGGATGGAAACAATATTACATATTGAGGGAACATGGATGTGGATGATAAAATACCCCCCAGTAAGTACTTACGAATAAACAATCTCGGATAAAAAATGAGATTGTGATATTTCCCCTTACCTTAGGTCCGACTTGCTTTGTAAGTGTCCGAACCTCCTGTATAATGATTTAAATCATGTTATTGACTTATTCCAGAATCATATTCATTGTTATTATATCATATATGGTCCACTTATGACTTTATATTACCCGTTCTTTTGTACATTCATGTTAAAGTAGCGTTTTGGGTAAAATCGTCTCATTTGTCGTTCGTGTTTTTAACTTGTAATTATTCATATGATTACTTAGATCATGATTAATTAATTCCAAAACATGATTTATATATATATATATATTCATAATATACATATATATAATAAATCAGTAAATGGAAAGAAATACACCGTTCATGGAGACGGTAGTCCGTACGTACGCATGAACGCTGTTTTCGTTTCCTTATTGAATTGAATGGAATTAAGTAGATGACATACATATAAATATAAATAAATCCAGTATCATTATTATGTCATATATTTCATTAGTACTTATTATATATACTTTATAATCATTCATGAATGGTTAATCATTGAGAATGAATCTCATCGCATCGTGGAGACGGTAGTCCGTACGTACGCACGAGCGATGATATCGTTCCCATGGTCGTGGAATTATGTTGAAGTGTTTGTATACTATTTCAATATCAATATCACTTTATAATAATCATATATAGTTACTCATTACACCATTATACCCATCCAATTAAGGTGGTGGTGGAAAATAGATTACACCACGGCGTGGAGACGGTATTCCGTACGTACGCACGCGCGGTGATTTCCTTTTTCCCTAGGATGGATAGAAGGTTAATTATAGTTGTTTCATATTTATAATAACATATCAGTATATAAGAAATAAGGATGTTATTACTTTATCATGAAACAACTAAAGAAGAAGAAGTTGAAGAAGAAAGAAGTTGAAAAGATCGGTAATGGATATTACCTCTTCTTTGGAACGCCTCTTTGAATCCTCTACTTAGAAAACTAAGATTGGTCTTTGAAGAAGACCAGGACCTCTAGGATTATTCTAGGGAAGTGGATAAGGGATTTTGGCAGGGGTTGGCGGAGCTTGAGTGATCAAATTGGTGTGACGAGGAGGGGAAGGAGGTGCCCTTTTATAAGGGAGGAGAGGGGCACCTTAGGAATATCTCAAAATATTATTTTATATTAAAGTCAAAAACGGTTTATAATGGTTCCAAAGGGTCTTATTTCGAAGATAAAGTGGGGATGGGTTGAAATCATATCAACCAATAGGATTTAGACAAGTTTAGGTTATTATTTTAACCTTATCAATTAGATTTAACTCTAAGTTAAATAATTTAACTTTTACCGTGTCTTTTTGTTTTCTTACACTATATGGTTAATACACTTACTATAACATGCCAAACGAACCCCAAATTGTTTATTATTAATATATATATCCTTATATAAGTCATTTTTCCGAACCTTAGATTTTTAGGAATAAAATAACAATTAATAATATAATACTTGATTTAAAAACTATTTTGTGTCAATTTTGACACTATTTGATATATGATTTTTTTGAAAGTCATAACAGAATTATATGTTCCAGAAAAGTTGATTAAATCCACACTAATATATCACAGTAACCTAGAAAATAAGTGAGATTCATAAAAAGTCTCAAATTACATTTATTTTGGTGTTTATATCATCAATTATGTCAATATTTCATTAATAAGATAATTACTGCATCATCATTGTGTCATAAATAAATTAAATTATTTAATGTCTAAAAATTATAAATAAAATACCATTATGTAGGAAATCTTTTTTTATTTCTAATGAATATTTATAGTCGAATTTATCTTATGTATAACCCCATATTAAAAATTATTTACTTATTAAACTTTGATTTTAACTATTTTAACCCTTCTTTAAATAAATTAATAATAAATGTCCTAATCTAATCCAAGTGGGCCTAAATGATAATATTGTACACTTAAGGTTGTTTTTGGTCGATATACACTTGTCCAATAGGATTAGGACATGTGTTAGGGTAATATTAATATCATTGTTACCCTTAATTACCCTATTTACTTTTAACCGTGGTAAATAAAAGTAAAAAGTTACTATTCACCAAAAATTATTTTCATCTCATTGAACCACATTTTACTTACTGACATCAACCGTGTCTCTCTAATTTTTGAAATTCCATTCACAGAAGCGGTAAAATTAAGTTTTATGAAAAATTCAGTTTTTTTAACTACCACTTAGTAGTTTCACTATTCATCAAAAATTGATGTTTTTCAGAACAATGCCAAAATTTCATCCTAAGCTATATTTCATTTTCCGAATTCAAAAATGAAGTCTATTTTACCAAATTCATAACATAGAAGTTGCATTAATTAATTTTATAATTAAATCCCGCTGTTAAAACAAATAGCGTGTTTTTAAGAAACAATATCTATCAAAAGATTGAAACTTGTTTATGTCTGGTTTAAATGTGAAATTACATCCAATGACCAACATTGTATTAAATTGTAAAAATATATTCTAAATATACTTTAAAACCACTCAAATTAATAATTTATCACTATTAATTATTTCTATTGAAAAAGTTGTTTTTAATTAAAATTTAGTAATTTTCACTATTCATCAAAATATGAAAGTTATCCGAAAAGTACCAAAATTTCACCTTAGGCTAAATTCGATACTCCGAATCCAAAAATGAAATCCATTTTGAGAGCTAAAATTTCTAAAATTTTAAAAGGTGGTTATTTCTATTCTCAACGGGTATTTTTAATAATATTTTAATAGCATATCGTTGTTTAGTGAAATTCAGTATTACGTACTACACACGCTATCGAGGAAGGTCGCGATTGCGTGTAATGCAAGGAAAGTCAAGGATGTGTGTTGTGAAAGCTTCTTTTGGTGTAGCGTACACCACAAGACATTAATAAAATTAAAAAGAATATTTTTCATAAATTCTTGGGCTGTTACAATATATATATATAATCATAAATTTTTGATGTATATATTCACTAAAAGTAATTGAATATGATGAAAGTTGCTGAATGGAATTGATACAAGATCATGATTTTATGATTTATTGTCATCCAGTTTAGGTAAAAAAAGTAGAAGATTATTGAATTCAAAAGGATGGCGAAACATTAACCATGTTTTTTTGAATAATGATTCATTTCATAATTATGTAAGGAAAGTTTTATAGAAAATTGTGAATATATAAACCCATTTTTATTTGTAATAATTAATGGCACAATCTTCTTTATTGGGATAAATATTCTGTGCTTCGAAAGAAGATCATCGATTATAAGAGAAGATAAAATTGATAAAAATAAAATTTATATGAGTATAATATTGATAGAAAAGTTTTCATAATATTTGGAAAGTGGTTATGTTTACTGAATATTTCTTTACTAAAGATGGAATTATTGAATGAGGCTCATAACTCCACACATTCCATTTGTCCAAGAAGAACAGAAACATTTAAAGATCATCAAAAATATCTCTTATTTGGAAGGAATGAAGAAATATATTAATGACAATACCTTGAAATGTTTGATATATAAATAGGTTAAATATGAATGGAAACTTCCAAAATTAGGGATTCAACAAACATCAAGTCCATAATAGAAGTGAGAACTCAAATACACATATTATTTCATAATACCTCCAAAACAATATCAAGGTAATAATTATATATGGGTTAATTTGACTAAATATAATAATTTTATTCATATTTAAGATAATACATATTTGGATAAAATTTCATGAATCTATCTTGAAGTGGTATTAAATTTATATAGTGTTTATTTATCTATTATTCCTGATCGTGATCCAAGGTTTACATTTAATTTTTATAAGGGAGTTTAAAATCCCTTTGTAATGTGTTATCTCTTGGTAAATATTTTCATAATAAAAAATATGGATAATCAGAGAAGGAAATTAAAACATTAAAATATATGTCTTGATATCCTTTTCTAGACTATTAAGGATTTCAAGATCAATATCTTTCATTGGTCAAATTTTCTTATAAAAATAGTTTTCATTCTAATATACATATGACACATGATAAAACATTATATAAAAAGTGGTGTCAAAATCCATTTTACCTAGATTAAGTTTGGGAGAGGAAGTTTTCAGTATCACAATATTTTAAATAATATTTTTAGTTGTGGTATTTATAATTTATATTATATAGGACTATATTTTTGATAATATTTATTTAAAATTGGAATTTAATGCAATATATATATACCAATGTTTATTTTATGTCACAAAAGTTGATATATTTAAATCATAAATGATGTTTCTAATTTTACCTATTTAAATAATTTATTTTTTATTTTATAGATAAATATTTATATTCATTTTATGTATTTATAATTATATTTATTATTATGATAATATTTGAATTAACTAAGACATGGTATGAAATAAGAATTTAATTTTCAGTTTTAAAAAATATATGTTGTTCTAAAAAAATAAAATATTTTAATATATTCTATGATTTAAAACATAATATTTTATAATTATATATTTATATTTATAAAATTAATTGCATTTTTGAATCATCGTGTCAATATTAAATAGAAAATATTTCGCTATTTTTTTAAATATCAAGGTATGATAATAAGTAGTAAAAGTGATGTATAATCATTGTTTTTGATAAAAATCATCATAAAATCATCTAAATGATGTAATTATTCAAAATTATGTTTTTAATAATTTAAAATATTGATTTTTGAATCCAATATTAAAATTTATAATGAATATAAGTTGATAGATACATTAAAATTTGAATTCATTTTAAAATATAAGTGTTCAAGTATAAATTAAATTTTGAAAACTATAATTAAATAAGTGTATTTAATTATATAGATCACTTTATAATGGTATGGAATGGTTTAGAATACCAAATATATATAAAAAATCAATTTTTAAAACCGACACGTGAATATAAATTGGTTTTTGGTTGAGTAAAACATTGGAACTCTTTTTAAAATAAGAGTTCAATTTCAAATCAAATATTACTATTTATTATTATATATATCTTTTCTAAAATTAATGGAAACATTATAAGAACACATGGAATGTATTTTACGAGAATATATATTAAAAATATCAATAAATATTATCTATTTAATATAAATTTATTCACATTTGAATATAATTATCCTTATACTTATGTAATGATGACGTAGTGTTTGTGTAACATATGAAAAATAAAAATTGTGGATTAAAGATAATATTTAGAAGGTTTAAGTTTACTAAAAAATTTGAGAGGTAATTATAATGTGTAATAAATTATTTAAATGTTATAACTTGAATTCTAAAATTATTCTGACATTCTTAAACTCAAATTTCTATATTAACCATGATTTTATAAATAGGGGTTTTACACTATCTTCTTAGAAAACTATTTTATGTATAAATTTATCTAATTTATATCTATATATACTCTAAATAGTTTGTTATTTTTTTTCTTACACACTAAAAAATTTACTTCTCAACCTAACAACTTGATCAAAGTAGTGGTTTTCAAAGATCGATGAAGATATGATTCTCCTTTTCTCTGAATTACATTCTTATTTTTATTTATATACTTCAATAAGGGTAAAATATCCTTGAAATTTAAATAATTTCTAAAAATAAGGATTAATAAATAAATTTTCATTTTTAAAAGATAAAATACATAGATAATAACTCTATTATACAAAACTTTTAATTTTATTTAATTTTCCCTTAAATTTTACATTCTTTTCATCTAATTTCTTCATTTTCCTTTTACAAGACACCTATATAATAGATAATCCCTTTATGTATGATTGATTAATATTTATTCACCTTTATTTTAAATCCATGTGGAATCAAAAGTTTTCCTTATGATGGATGTATACTCCTATTACCTTATATAATAGTTGATTGATTAAGTATCCATATAATAATATTAATAATTTATTTTATTTTTCGTTCATTTTTATTTAAGAAACTAAATCTACATGGGTGTTAAATCACATCATGTGGTAGATTATTATATGTATTTATTTATAAGTTAATTTTTTCTTGGTATCATTTCCAAAAGTGTGACATGTACTTACATACATGTTTAATAATGTTAACATAATATTTTTATTTTTTAAAATTATTATTAACTAACATATTAATGATGGGATTTTTATTAATAAGGATCATATATCATGAATATGACTATTATAAGTTCATAAAAATCATGTATAATTTAATTTTTAACTCTTAAGTTATGATAACACCAAAATTCATAAGGATGAAACTATGAACTACTATGATATTTAAACTTCAATGAACATGAATACCATGAACATATAGCATAAATCTTTTATAAAAATATGTTATTAAATGAATTAAATTAATTATATGTAATTATACAATAATATTTTTAAAATTAATAATAATTTATAACAAATTATAATTTATTTTTATATAGAAAAAGTCATATAGAAGCCTCTTGTTAGGAAGTAAGGGGGTTTATTAACCATCTAATCTATTTATTTGTAGTCCTTATCTTTGTGTATCTCTTAAATATCTATAAAATTTTATCCAATATTATTTTTTTCATATTATTATTTAAATTTATTCATCTATATTCTATGATTCCCTTTTATATTTATATTAATATATAATTTCTTCATGTGTTATGTTTCATTAATTATATTTTCATGGGTTAACTTTGATTCTTATTATTATGGGCTGAAATATAAAATCCTATGTGTTTTATTAATGATATGGTTCATTAAAATTATCGATTATGAAATTTAGTCATAGTATATATCCCTAAAATTCATTGGGTAATTATTTATTCTACTGAGATGTTATATTGGAATTAACCAGATAGGTAATTCCAATACAGGTGATTACAGGTGATTATGAGTTATTATAGGTGATATGAATATAATTTTCCAAGAAATATTCATGATCAATTTATTTTATTTATACTTTCTTATATTAGTTATTTATAATTTCTTTTTTATTACATCAATTTGAGTAAAAAATTTTATTTCATGATTAGATATAAGAGATTAATGAATTTTTTGTTACACTTAACTTTTTGAATTTTTATGTATTTCATGGTGTAATTATTTTCTTCACCTTTTTACCCCTTAAAGACTTATATTCTCATTCTATGTTTTATAATTTTTTATGGGATTTAAGGACGATAAGATATAATAATTAAGTCAATGTTCAAGTTAGGGTTATTTGTCTCAAATAAAGAAAATGTATCATTTCATGACTATGTTTTTATAGAAAAAATATACACTTATTGAGTGAATGTGTAGAATTTATCAAATAGGGTTATTCTTTGTATTTTATAATACAATTAAATTATAAACCTAATGGTATTAAAAATGTTATAATTGTAATATTTTTAAAAATCATTTAATTTTGGGATAATAACGTTCAGGTCATTATAGTAAATATTCTCCACATTCCCCTTTTCATGATCTCCACTGAACCATAAATAAAATAATAGAAAACAAAAAAAATACCAATCTATATAGAACAAATTTTACAACAACTTAGATTTAGTCATAAATTTTAGAGAATGAATTTTCCCCCATATGAAATTCCCCCTTTAGGATCCTCTCGTTAATTTGTTTTTAATCTTTATAAATCCATGTGTTATCATATATTGGTAATCAAATTTTCATATTTTCTTGATGTTTCTCAATGTCCCACCTCTATGAAAATATGATAATAATTCATAAATATAGTTAGATATGGGTATATATTGATGAGAGACTTGTATATCATCAATTGTTCCCAACATATATTATTCAATAAATTGTTTGAATTCTTTATATCCAGGTGTACATTTTTTCTAATATTTGTCTAAAAATTTGATTTGAATCTTCTATTTGAGCATTAATTTTGGGTGGTAAGGAGTTAATTTTCTTTTCATAAACCCATAACTTTTAATTTGGGACTCTATATTTTGAATGAAAAAAGGGACCCTTAGATATTTATAATTAACTTAAAAATATTAAACCTATAAAATATTTAAGTCTTGAAAAAATCCATTATAACATGACAATCTCTATTAATTATGGATTTATCCTTAACCAATTTCTTAACATAATAAAAAATAACTAAACTATACATGTAACCAAAATAGATATGAAATGAACCAATAAAATTGATGTCTCGTATACAAAGAAAAAACAAAAAAACAAGGTTTTTGAGGCATAAAACGTATATTAGAAATAGTTTCATTTTGTTGGAAATGTGGAAGAGATCTAAAAACTCAAAAGAAATTTTGGATAAAATAGGCCAATGTAATCTTGAATTTGAGACTTTCTTAGTTGTTTATTGAGGATCAAAGTGTCCACCACATGAAATTGTGTGGTATAAAAATAAAAAACACAAAAATATTATTAGGTATGGATATACAAATGACCCAATCACTATAAATATTCAAAAGGTAGGGTTTATGAAACACATAATAACTGAAACCACTCCCCAATTTTCCCACAAATTGTTTATTTAGTTATGAATAAATTTATTTTAATACTAGAAAATTAAGAAAATCATCATACCAATGGTGCATATCTGAGTCTAAATAAGGTTTATTATTAAAAAATGTGTCCCAAAGTGGAATATGGTTAATGGTGGTGAACATTAATGTCTAAGGGATTATTATCATGTGATTTGTTACCAAGTTTTATGACCCATTATTATCATTGATCTAGATATCAAATTGTAAAATAAGAAACATCCAATTAACATGTTGAGTTGAAAGGATGATTTTTAACCTTATATTTGAAAATCACAATCCATTTACATATATTTTTTTATTTATAACTTTTATACTTACAATTTTCTTAGATTTTTTCACATGAAAAATTATTGTTTTACTTAGTGAAGATTATCACTTTTACCAAATGGAGTTTTCATAAGTATATCAAATAGAAAAAAACTTTGTACATCAGATATATATATATAACAAGTTCACCAGATGGAAGGTTTATGGTCACCCAAATTCTTTTTATATTATTAAAGGAAAGTTATAAATGCCTAAAAAATATATTAAAGAGGTCTATAATAATAAAACCCTAGGGTATCATCCTTAAAAAAGCTAATACCCTCTATGGGAAAGGAACCGAGACTTGAAAAGATAAAGAACCACTCATCCTAAGATGCTATTGAGAAAAGACATTCAGCTATAGTACTACCCTCACGACAGGTATGAAGGATGGTCATGTGGTTGTTCATAAGCCACTTTCACCTTCTAATGGAGTATTCAATGGACCAAGGAATAGGGACCTTGACTGTAATTTCATTTAAGGTAGTAAGAGAATAGGTCCAATATCCATGATAGGAATACTCTTATGATTTCAAAGAAACATTCTCTTGAGGATAGCATGGGCCTCCACCTGAAGGGAGTCACTATTCCTAAAGAAAGTAAGGAAATCTGCCACGACTAAACCTTTGGGATCTCTGATCACTCCACCACCTGTCATGGACCAGATACAATATGAACCATTAGTTATTAAATTATTTACCGAGAGGGGGTGCTTCTATTTGACCCAATTTCCCAAAAAAATGAGCACGAAAGAGCTGAGGGATGGGAGGAATGTAGGGACCTAAGAGAGGGGCCCTCCTCCAAGTATTTACAAAACCTTATAAATTCCACAAAAATGTTATTGGTAGTAAAAAAGAATACATATGATTGTCCTTAGAGAAGAAAGATTCCACATGTCATTACTATTTAAACAGATCACCTAAAACCCGGTAGTAAAAATAAGATTTCTAGATTTCCTCTCTATAAACGGACTGATCATACCATGAAACCATTGCTAAAAGAATGTTTTCGTGGAGGCATCCTACTCATAGATTAAAATAAATTGGCTGAAGGATCCCCAGAAAACCTTCATCCACTCGCTATTTAATAATATATTGGAGGTGGAATAAGTGCTCAAGTCCCTGTGGAAGGGGAATTTATAATCTAGACTAATGCTTTTCCACTGGATTCTTACATATCTAGGAAAGGAGTTATTCCAAACTCACCACACCATACAAAATAATTTCAGTGGAAGCTCCTTGCACCAAAGAATCTCTCCCCAAAGGTCTGGATAATTATACACTTACTGGGTATTGTAAAAATCATGCCTCTTTAAAATTCTATAAGTAGATCTAGTAAAGACACACAAGTCCTTGTCATTATTTTGAATAGTAGTATCAAATATACATTTCTAGTTCTCATCCCAGGTTGTTCGAATAAGAGTGGGTAAATTTCTGGCCTCCCTAAAACTGATACCAGTGGTAGGGAAATGAAGAAAGAAGAGGGTGGTCCCTAACCAGTTGTGGAACCAAAAGCTGACTTCACCCTTTTCAACTAACCATCAAGCATGGGGAAGAAGATATGAGATATATGGATAAATCATATTATGAACATTGGATGCATTAAATTACATTGGATTATATGCTACAAAATCTACCAGACTGACTTCATTGTATGGAGACATAAATTCTACTAAATGATCTTTTATCAATCCCATTAAAAATGAACTTTATACATCATATCAGACATAGAATTATAATTTTACTAGATGAAACCCACATAAAATACAGTGTTGAAAACCCCAATGTTGATTTTATGGAGATGTTGCATTGAAATTTTCTAGTGAATAAAGAGTTCATATATTTTCATTGTAATGACCTAAAAAAATGTGGATTATGACCATTGGATTCCACCTAAAAATGAAGCAACATATACAAGGATAAGGGAGATTTTTATTTTTCATCATCAATGATATAAAGTTTCTAGGAATTGTTTTGTAACATCTTGCTACTTGAGAGTGCTTACTTGAAAACTTTAGATAGTAATTACTTATGGCATTTTTTTGTGAGGATGTCATTTTAAAGTGGCTTAAGTTTTTCTTTTGTAATTTATGTTTATGATATTTTTTATCTAGGATTATCATGTTTAGAGAGATAAAAGGTTATTATGATTAGTCTAATCAAGGATTCCTATGGCTAGGGAATCAAAGTTATATCCAATAATTTTAATATAGGGATTCTTTGGTGAGTAATACATACCTCATTATAGGGTTAATATAGTGGATAGCTTAATTCATGTAATATAATTCCTTAAAATTAGTGGTTAAAGTGTACATACTTTCTTATAAAGTTTATATATATTTTTCTTACATACTTTATAAAATTTTATTTTACTTGTTTTTACATGTTTATATTTATACTATTCAAGTTATAAAAAAGTTTTTATTATTTGTTATAAAATATTTATAACTCTATTTATAAAGTTTATCGATACAGATATTCTTATGATAAACTTTCATAAAGAGGATAGATTAATTATAAGTTTTATTTTTGTAAACTACAATTCACCCTACATTATATTATATCATTTACTATTTCAATACTAAATTTGGTTTAAAAGGATTATTCTTCTTGTTATATACTTTTACATGAATTGTGATTTGTATAAAATAGTATCTTTTTTTTTAATTTAATAGGATCATCTGTTGGGAAACATGGGAAATTAAATCTAAGATTACCACCAATCTTTGATAGTGCTGATTATGAGTATCAGAGAGATAATATGAAGAATTTATTTATCAATAGTGGTGTAGAATTATTTTATGATGATGGAAATATATTAGATTTTAGATAAGGAATTTACAACTTTCTATGGATAAAAAATACTGAATATCTACTTAACTACTATTTAAAGAATTATTTAATGTGTTCGATAAATTTAAATTTTTATACTCAGATTTCATCATGAAAAATTGATAACACTATATAGAATAAGTTAGATATCAAACATTTTGGATGTTCTAATGTTTTGTAAACTCTAAGAGTAATGCTATGTGTAGATTATCATGAATTTTATTTTCTACCTGGTGAATCAGTCACTCAAATCAATTAGTGATTTATGACTATAGTAAAATGTTTAGAATATCAAGTAGAAAATATTTGAAGGATGAATAATTGATTTTAAAAATCATAAATATGATGCCCAAATAATGGGAATATTATCATACAACTATCAATGATACAATACTGCTTATAAAGTTGAGTTTAGATGATTTGATTTAATGTATCAAGAAATATGAGAGTAGGTTGAAATGAGAATCTTAAAAATATAAAAACAAGAATAGTTCAGCTTTTTCCTCTACATCTACCATGGATAAGAAGTCTATATCATGTGAAAAGGCTTTAAAACCTTTTATAACGAAGAAATTTAAAGCTGAGGCTGGAAATAGTTCTTCAAAAGAAAGTCTGGAAGTAATCAAACCTTACACCAGATGAAATGATAATTTCTCTTTAGATACACAAATTTCATATCCAATGAAAAATATACTTGGATACTCTAAAAGTAAAATACATCTATCCACCAAAATTTCTATATAATATGAGAAAGTTAAACATAGTGAAGTTTATGTTTAGCAGTATTGAAGTATTAATGAATTGGTTAGTAATATTGATGATTATTTTATATCTTATATTTATTATAAATGTGTTGGTAAATGTCAATAAGGATAAAAAAATCACAATGAGGTATTACGAGGTAGAAAAAAAAACATCATATTTTGGTAAATAAACTATTGCTAAAATGAAGCATAAATTTTTTCATGATTTTAATCATTTTTTAAATAAGTCTAAAATAGGTTCATCTATTAGATATTTTAAGAGATAAAAAAATTATTGATAAAAGACAATTTTTTAAATCATCTAAAGAGTCACTTCCCTTTCTATGAAATAAAATAGAAACCATGTTTGAAGAGTTTTTTTCATTATTTATTAAAAATAAATGAGAAAATACAAATAATAATCTATCATTTGGTTTAGATTCTACAGAGTATAAGGCCATGAAAATATAATTTTATAAAAAATTAGAGAAGAATAAAATAAAAACAAACAAGAATATAAATAAAGGAAATAAAAAGTAGATATATATTACTTAGAATAAGTTCAGAAATCTCACTCAAGAGTATAAATAATTTAGAAATATGTTATTGTGATTGATTAAAATGATCCTTTATCCATTGTACTATATCTTTTTTTCCTCTTAAGGATCAACTAATAGAATATTAAATAGTTCCTAAGTCTTTTAAAATGTAAAAAAGGCAAAAAAAACTTTTAGACGAAAGTCAACCTGATTCTTTTCAAGTTGGATAAAAAAAAGTTTTTGAAAATGAAAAATAATTTCTCTTACTAAAACTGATGATAAAGAATACTCAGAGAATAAAGAGTAATAATGTGATGGAACATAACCTCTATTCCATTACTTTGTGGTAAATATGGTGTTTGAGGTGTCTAGGTGGTAAAATTGCGTGTTTTTGGGACATGGGAGTCATTACAAGGGTGTCTCATTCCAAATGTTTTCCAATTTTCTAGTTTTCCAATGGATTGTAATTATGGAGGTATGTCATTCTGTCGGTGTGTCGTTCTAGCGACGTGTCATTCTGGAATCGTGTTGTTCTAACAGTATATCCTTTAAGAAGCATCTTGTTTTGTAATGTCTCATTCTTGATGAATCTCGTTCTAGCAACATCTCATTCTGTAGGCATCTCATTCTAGTAGTGTCTCATTTTGGAAGCATCTCATTCTGGCTTCATGTCATTCTGGTGGCATCTCATTCTGATATCTTATCATCCCGATGGTGTGTCATCTTGGTGGTTTTTTGTCCTGGCTATCTGTCATCCTTGTGGTGTGTCATCCTAGTGGCATGTCATTCTGGCAGTTTTTGATCCTAGTGGTATGTCTTCCTTGTGGTATGTCATCCTGGCAGTATGTCGTCCTGGTAGTCTGTTGTCCTAGAATTCAATCATTATGGCAGTCTCTTGTCCTAGTAGTGTGTCATCCTAGCCTTATGTCATCCTGGGGGTTTTTCATCATAGTTGTCTATCATCCTAGCGGTCTATCATTCTGGCGGTCTATCATCCTGACGGTCTTCCATCCAAGCGGTGTGTCTTTTCTAACAGTTTTCCAAATTTCCGACATTTTCCACTTTTCTAGTTTTTCCATTTTTACATATATTTTTTTAAAAATGAGTTCAATGACACATTTAATGGTTTTTTAAATCCATTTAAATTGTTATCAATCATATACTAAATTTCTCTAATGTCTAGAGGCTTTTAAATGGTCAAACCACATTGTTTTTTGAGATTTACATTTAATAGAAATTCGAAACCATATCTAATCCCAAACATTATTGATCTAATATTTATAAAGAGAAGATCTTTCCTATCCTACTTAAAACTTGATTTCTATTTATATGGGACTTATCAGATCTCTCCTATCATATGATTCATGTAACCTATTACTATAGCTAGTTGGTGTTTTTACTTGGAGAGTTTCTTATTGTACACTTTCCCCAGTTTTGGTGCAACAAGGTCATGTAGACCATCTTTCTTCTAAGTAGGATTTTCCTTTATTTCCTTTTTTGTGTATCATGCAAGATGGGTTTATTATTGTCACCTCATTATGAACATGGATTCATCCAAATTAATAAAGATAATGAACCAGCATAAATTTAATTTAAAGGGGATGGGTATTTTGAATTATGATGGTACATCTTCTTGATGATTTGATTTGATTTCATTTGATATTATAATTGTATGGATGTATTCTCTTCATATAAACCATGTATTCTTGTGGAATGATTATTCTTCAATAACTTCCTTTTTTAAATTCTCTCTTTTTTTGATTCAATAGTGTCATCATAAATTAATAAATGATTAACCACAAATATTCGGTTAACTAAATGGATACCCTGGGATCATAAGGCTTATGTGATAACACACATAAATAATTAAGTTGAATTAAATAAGATCTCCCTTTTATAAACCTAAATGTGTTGTGTTGTGATATATGATGTGATTTGTGTAATTTATGTGGTTAGTGTGTGTGGTATTAATGTAATGTGAAGTAGATATATTGTTATGTGTGTCAGAGAGGTGGATGAGATGAGGTTATGCAGCGGGGTTGTGAAACTGGACATGGCTGTAAAGTGATTTGGATGTGGAAATTAGGTTGTGATGTTTTTCTTATATTGTGTTATTGGGTTTGTTAAATCTACCCAATTATTAATGGAATTAATACTAAAAGTTAATATTTTCAAATGGGCATGTTTAATGAGGAAATTTATGATATGTTGAGTTGATTAACTGATTAATGTTTGTATATAAACTGATGGGTTGTAAATGTAAAATAATTTGTTTTTATAAATGAAATGGGTCTTATAAATGTTGTTTACATAAAAAAAATGGCTGGTAATGTGAAATTTATTTATGAATCAAAGACTTTGGAAAATGGATTAAAGACTAAAAACATGAATTTTTTCTTGTGTTTGTTTTTCTGTTTTTATGCATTTAGAGGTGGAAAATATTGTATATATTATGTTATATGGTTATTACTTGTTATAAACCCATAGGATGGTATTGTGTGATGTATATCTATATTAATATACATTTTATTTCCTTATTATTTCTATATGAACCCCACCGATATTGAGAACTATGTGCCGAAAAACCGAATTGTCATGCCAGGGGTGTCTTTCCAAACATCCCGATGGGAGGATGGATGGATAGACACATGCTCTTCCTTATTCCATATTTTTGGAGAGGTAGATATTTCATAGGATGTGATGTCCATAGGTATATTAGTTTATTATATGGTGTATGTGATGTGGAATCCCAGGTGTCTTTAAGATGAATTGTGATGTGATGCCCTAGATGACTTTAGGATGAGTTGTGGTGTGATGACCCAAGTGTCTTTGGGATGAGATGCGATGTGTTTTGAGGCCATGTTTATGTGGGTAGGATGTATTTTGGGGTTAAATTTTTTGTGGTAAGGATGTGTTGTAAGGCATGGGTGTGTAAGGGTAGGATGTGTTTTGAGGCCTAGGCATGTGCGGGAAAGATGTGATGTGGTATATTTGGAAGAGGTGGGATCACCAAGACATTCACCATTGGGGTGAGAGTGGCTAATCAGTGGTAAATTGGTTTAGGGTAACCTATCATTGATGTTATTTATAATATATTATACAAATTATATGCGTTATTTGGTGAGTAAGCCTTGGGAAGGATGGGGGTTTGGTTACTATACATGTTTAGGTTCTATTTGGTTCAACTACTTTCACACAGGTGCATTAGTATGCTCTTTTAACATGTGAACAAGATACTTTGGTTTTCCTACTAAGTATACATGTATTATCACATTATGTATATAAAAATTGTTTCATGATTCCAGGAGAACTGTGTGGACCGTGCTGTACATTTCTAGTTTGTACCTTTGGAGCTGTTACTATGTCACTGCCTTAGCTTTTGTTTCTTTTGGGATTCAATTTGGAGAATTTTATATGTATAAATTTTGATTTATACAATAGTTTTGTGATGGTTTATATTTATTTTATATATTTTATAGATTTTATTATGGTTTATACATCCTATCTCCTGATCTTATTTTCTTATAAAGGATAATGCCTCCCATATTGTGAGATTTGTACACCCTTGGAGTTAGTCTCCAACCTAGGGCCTACTGGAGGCGGGACTCAGAGGTAATTACCTCCCTTTATTAATTACCATCCCTTTAGGGTCATCTTTGGAGGGAGGGGGTTGTGATTAAGAATACACAACAAAACAATCAAATCAACCTTTGACTGATAAAGATGAAAATGTTATGGAAGTTTCAAAGTTAATTTTTTCTGAAAAATAAGAACCAGATCAATCAAGACCTAGAGATCCAATTCTTCAATATTTTTTTATTTATTCAGAAAATAATTCCCCTAGTAAAAGTTTTAAGAGACTAGAAGTGATAATGAATTATTTCAAAGAAGTCATCAAAAGGCTTCGAGGAATAATGATTTTTTTTCATACAAGATCATTATAAATACATTTAAGGAAAATTTGATATTCAATAAAATTAAATATCCCTAAAACAAATCAAGGAAACATTTATACAAAATGAAAATTATTTTAAGGATTTAAAGAAAAAATCTGAGGCAAAATTCAGAGAGTTAAAAAATGTTATAAAGTGGAAAATCATACTGAGGGTGACATTATGTTTTTTGATGAGAATGTTGATGGGATGAAAAGGGAAATAAAATCAGTTTTTAATTTTATAGATATTATCAAAATAGAATTTTGTGAAGGAAAAAAGCATGATCAATAATATATAACCTCTTTCTATGCAGAAATAAGAAGAAATTTCTAAAAATGTAAAGAATATTGAAGTTCTAAAAGAGTAAGTTACAAAGATAAGGTTAATAGTTATAAATAAAAAAAATAATCTAGATGATCTTAGTAATATGAAGGTGATAATTAAAAAATTTTAAAGATATTTTTTTAACTCTTTGAAGTATTTATAATAATCAAAATCAAAATCCCTGGATGGATGTTTTCTGAATGTGGGTTCTTTCTAATATTTGTTTGATGGTATATTATAATATTTTTAAATTAAATTATTTGTTTCATATATAATTTTTATATAACATTTCAATGAACTCTTTTTAACCTCTAAAATTCATCTTTAAAAATTAAAAAGGGTTAAAATGGTGGAATTTTAAAATTTTTAGAGAAGGGGATCTATATAAAACACTTTGAAGTAATAGAAGAGAGAGGGAGTATTTTTTCAAAGTTTTTATTTTTGTTTTTGTCTTTAACTTTTTTGTGTATTATACCTTTCAAAACGGGGGATATTTTTGAGTAAATAGAACACTTTATAACATTCCTTTTGAAAATCACAATTTACTTAATTTTTCTTATATTTTTAACTTTTATACTTTGTTCTTAAGTTTTTTTGTAGGAACTTTTTTACTGAATAGAAAATATAACTTTTATTGAAGGAATATTTCTTAATTATATCAGATACACATGAAATTTTTATATTATACATATGTATACTATTTTTTCTGGATGAAAGGTTTATAAGTTTTATGCAATAGATTATAAAAAATTTCATTAGATAATATTCTATAAAGTCTATTGGAATGATTTCATCAGATGGATACCTATAATTATATCAGACAAAATTATATCAAAACAATATAATAAAGATATTTATACAACATACCAGATGATGACTTATTATTTTACCAGATGGAACTGATATGCATTTTATTGGTGTAAATAATATAAATCATTAGATGGAGATGTTTAATTGAACTTTTCAAGTGAATAAGGAGTTGTCTGATTCCATTGAAATCATCTAAAAATGTAAATTATGACCACTGGAGTTCTTCTATAAATAGAGTCACATGTTCAAGGACAAGGGAGTTTTGTATTTTAAAACATCAATGAACTAAAGTTTTTGTGAAGTGTTTTGCAATGTCTTATTTCTTAAGATCTATTCCTTATCAACTTTATAGAGTTTTCCATTAAGTCATTTATTTACAAGGATATCATTATAAATTTACATAATATTTTTTGTTATAATTAATATTCCTGATTTTTTTGATCTTGGTATATCTAGGTTAGATTGAAAAAAGGTTATTATGATCTGTCTGATCGAGGGTTCCTAATACTAGGGAAATAGATCTGTTTCTGATCATTCTGATCGAGGTATTCCTTAGTGAGGAAGAAAAACCATAAGATATGGTTAATATCGTGGATACCTTATGTAAAGTTATATAAATCCTTAAAATTAAAGGTTAAAGTGTGTATAATTTATTATAAATGTTCTATATATTTTTCTTACATACTTTATAAAAGTTTTTTACCCTTTGTTTACATTTTTGTATTTTCACCATAAAAGTTATAAAAAAATTTATACGATTTATTATAAAATCTTTCTAACTCTGTTTATAAAGTGTATCAGTATGAATATTAATTTTATAAAAATTACTAAGGAAGTTAGAAAAATAGAAAGTTTTTTTTATAAACTACAATTAACCCCCCCATATTGTAGTATATTGTATATTATTCTGATCCTATATTAGATTTTCTTTAAGAGGTTGGAAAAATTATAAGAATTTTTTTATTAGAAAAGTTTTACCAAAGTTATAAATGGTCTAAGGTGTTGACCTTTAACTTTTAAGAAATTATTCTCATAATATATGTTACCATGTTTTATGACCTATTATTATATTTGACCTCAATATCAAATTCTAAATGAAAAATCATGCAATGAATATTCTTGGATTTTCATCCAACTTCTTTAAGGAAAAATAAGTTAAATGATCTTATAAAAAAATTAATTTATATTCCAATAAATAAGATAAAAACTTATTTAATGAAAATAAAAAACAAGAAACTCCTTTTTTCATATAATTTTACTGATAAGAATTTGGAATCCCAGAATCATGGAAAATTTCATATAGACATCCCTATACACTCAATTATAAGTTCACCATAACTGAAAAGTGGCGGGTGTGGCATATAATCTTAAAATATTGATCTTACTATAATGGGGAGTGTTGGGCCTATTCTATATCACTTCAAAAGCTTCATTACAAGAATTATTAAACATAAAATCAATTTTTTTTAAATAAATTATCATAATGGTATAATAATTTTACTAAAATATTTACTATATTTTATAATAAAATATTAAATATCACACACAATATATGATTTAAAAATTGATAAATAATATATATCTTAGACTATCAACTTCAAAACCACATTGTGACACTACATTCCCTAGAAAAATTCTATAATATTCCAGAAAATAACAATTTAAAAAATTAAAAACCAAATTTTTATAATTATTTGATGAAACACCATTCAAATATTAGAGTTACACTTATCAAATGAAGAATCATATACCACAAAATTCATAAATCAACACCTTTATGAAAGTTTTAATTAAATAAAAATATATAGTCATCATGAGTTATTAGAAGTCACCAGAGGCTTCATAAAGTCTAAATAGAATCCTTTAGTAAATATATATATAAAATGGTAAATTAAATGTTATATTTTCTTAGTTCCGTAAAAAAATATCTTTAAAAATAACCAAATAAACAATCCAAGAAACAATAATGCATCATACTTGTGAGTCTCTCAAACATCTATTTAATGAAGGGAAGTGGTAAAAAATCCTTATGTGAGGTTTCATATAGTTTATTATCATTTATGAACATTAATAAATTGTTTTCACCATTATTTAAATTAACCCCTCCTTATTATTTTTGTAATAGTGAAACTGATTTTGTTAGGAACAACCTAAATAGAACTAATTTATTAAGAATCAGAGATGGGGTTAATGATATTGACTTTAGAATTTTTCTAATATTTCTTTACAACATCCAATAAAATGGGTTTAATATCCATTTGTGGTTTCCTAATCAATTTATACCTATCCCCTAAATAAATAATGTATATATAGATAGAGGTAATAATACTAGGTATGTTCGGAATGGTCCACCCAATAATACTAACGTTCTCCCCCAAAAATATACATAAGTTTGGTTTATTATTTTAGATGGAGATTATTAGAAATAATAACATGTAAATTTTCTTTAATCATTAAGTATGAGTCTTTTAATTTAGGGGAAAGGATTTTATTCTAATCTAATAGGATTTTGGGTAAGTGGAAATATCTTTTGAACAGTAAAATTCTCACAATGATATCAAGATCACATTGCATGTCATGAACTAGCCTCACCAAGAATTATCTTGTGTCAGTGGTGGGGTATATAGTTACCCTAAAATTCTATATCCAATAGGATAAGGGGAATTAGTTCACACTAAGGGAATATAAATTGTTTTTTGGTAAGAATTAAACTTTTTATTTAGGAACGACTATACACCAACCATCAATAATAACAACCCAACATTACAACACCACTATATGTGGCTAATAATTAATGGTATATCACACATAAAAAATAAAAATAATACAAGAAAAAAATAAATCCAAGTTAATTTTCCTAAATATACTCAATGTAAAGGATAACATAAATGCAACTTCTATGATTATAGTAAACCACTAGGTACTTCAAGTGAATATATCCTCATCCAAACTCTAACTTGACCTTGAAAATATAAAAATTATAAATATTAGGGTGAGTGTTATACTATACTTAAAATGTTTCACCCCTTAAATCCTTATTTCAATGTGGATAAAGCATATTAAAGATTATTTAAATGAAAAAGAAAAATAAGTTATTCTGGTATATTCCCAGGTCAGTCCAATAAATCCTATATCACTACAACTACACACTCCAAAAATAAAAATCATCATATATATACAAATCATCACCATATAATAATATATAATGAGCCCCACAATTCTATTATTATTGAATGAACCTTTTAGTGAATACAACATCCTTGGGGACTAAAATATCTTGTAATAACTATATCAATGGAATATAACATTACCAAGGGTAATAAAACATCTCCTAAGTAACACACTATGTTTGTACATGACCATATAATAAATCATAGATGATCGATTTTCACTTATAATATAATACTATTAGGAAATTAGATCTTAGAAAGTCAAAATTAGGTTGTGGTCATGTAGTGAATATAGTATACAACATCAACCATTGATGGAATGAAAAAATATACAATGATATTCTCACCCAAAAAAAATAAACTATGAACACATATATTTATTAACACAATGTTTCCATTGTCATATCAATCCATAAAAAATAACCACATTGATTAATTCATCACTCAAAAATATTTTTTCAATTAAATGGAACTAAAAATTACATTAATATGCTTTTATATTAGTAACTATAAAATAAATAGAACATCATGAATTATATTTAATTATTCACTCTATGTAATAATTTTATCTTACACACATCATAAAATAAGAATTTATTCACAATTAAACATTCCTAGTTTTAAAAATTCATTTTCAATGATTTTCCTTGGAATATGACATATGTTTAACCATTTTTAATCTTATATCAAGTTAACCTCACTAGAATACCACATATGATTATGATTTAGAATACCTAATCCATAAACATCCTTCAAAATAAAATATATGAATATATTATTAATTTTATATATTTCTAAATCATATAGAATACCACATCTATTTACCCTTTTAGAGTACATCATTTAATTAATTCAATAGGGAATACAAAATCCATTCTACACAATCTATCAAAATCCGCCACTTCTATATCACAATGATCAAATGAAAATATCTATAGATTAAATAATCCTAATCCAACATTTAACTACACACCCTATTTAATTATATTTCCTATATCTTTTAACTATATAGAGACATTACTATATTTATCACGTTGTTGCGATGTATCAAATTAATTTATATTTAAATGGATGAGTGGAATATAAAGAATCCATTAAGTTGTCCTCCAAGAATAATTAAATATTGAGACTGTGAAAATAAAATATTTTTATTGAAATGAAATTAAAACAATATGGTTTTATGATATCTAAAAATTAAAAAAATAAATGAACAAGGGTGTATTGTGTAATATTTTAAAAATAAATTTATATTTGAATGAAAAATTGGAATGTGATTATTCGAAGGTGCCGAAACCTATTACAAAGTTCCGCCTTCATAAATTATTATTATTTTTGGTAATATTCTTTTGATGAGAATTAACTGATATTTCATTTAACCTCCAAGCCTTTAAAGAATGAACATAGAACTAATCCTTGACATAAAGAAAAATTATTTATGGTCCAGTAATTATACATGGTATAAATAATTACAAATCATAATTGAATAAAAAATATATGGGAAAGACAATGAGATCATGGATATTGAATCCAAGGTGTAATTTGTAAATAAGTAACTCAAGTTCCTCTTATAAGTTTAGGATGTGATTGACTCACTCACTAGGTAGATGAATAAGGTTTAATATTGGAAGAAAAGTGTATTTTTAAGAAGATAAATCTAAAAAATCTCAAAGTTGAGTTATTTTAAAAATAAAATCATATAAAAAAGTTTAGGTGTATTTTCAAATTATAATCATGAAGAGGGAGTGTGTTTAATAAAAGGGAAGTGTTTTTGGGTTCAAATGTAACATAAATATTATTTTTGTCAACAAATATATAAAATAATGATCAATAATGATCATACAAATACTAAAGAGAAGTATTAATCCAAAATAAATAAGAGAAAATTTATGAAAGAAATATAAATTAAGATAATTAAGAATTCTATTTTTTGGAAATTTGAAGAACAATTTTGTTATCTTGAATGATGATAAAAATTGATGAAAACTTTCTACAATAAATATTAAATTTGTTGAGTTTCCTAGTGCTCATGTTTTTCAAACATAAGTAGAAGGATCCACATTAACTCTATGAATTAAATAATTCTGTGATCACTTAATAATTCCATGAGATAATAGCAATACTAAGGTAGAAGGAGTTATTCTTACATCATTGAAGAAAGTAGAAAATATTGATACAAGATAGATTGAAGAAGAATCTATTATCAACCTAGTCTAGGTTGGATTATTAATTTTTTCTTTTATCATGATTTTATGGATTATTAATTCTCGATATTCTCATAATATATATTCTAGTGTATTTTATTATCTAGAGTATTATAGATCATTCTAATGCCATAACTATTCATTTTGAACACTGAACTTTTTATATCTTGTGACCATTTATGGGTTTCTTCTGTTTAGTGTGTGAGAATTAAAATAAAGTGACTGAAAATTACTTTTTTATTATCAAAACACTTTTTCCGAAAAAGTGAGAAACCACATACCAGAATTACAATGGAAATAACAAAAAAACCCAAGACAAAACTATAGGGTTTACTCCTCCCCATCAATAAACACCTGACAGACAGTTTCGTGCAAAAATGCATGGGAACAAAACCAATGGTATAACCATACCCTCTCATATGAACAAGTCCAGATGGCATGCACCGGTGTATGAAAAATGTTCTAAACCCCATTTGAAGTTGAACTATATAGAGTGCTGGTTGAGAGCCACCGAGGAATCACATCAAAAGAAGAAAAAGTCACCAAGAGAATCCCACCCGATCCAGCATACATCCCAATCTGATCAACAGTTACACCTCCTTAAACATAGTTTTTTTAAAGTATTTTTAGATTACCAGAAGTAAATTCCCTACACAGTTTCCATGAGATAGAATTAACCTGGATACTTGGCTCACTTGTCAATAGATTTTCAAATTCAGAAGCCATCTGATCCCACGACTGGATGTACTATTCAAGTCTAATCCTCTCATTATTGAAGTACCCTACTAAAATAAGATCCCTATTATTGATCTAAGAGTATTTTTATTTATTCAGAGTTACATTTATGGACCTCCCCATCATTTTCCCCACCTCATCTTCAGTCGCATTAAAAAGAAAAACCTGGTCCACCACCTCTTCTTAAGAGCTTAACATAATGTCCATAGTCTGGATACCCATGCCCTATAATAAATCCTTCCTACCATTCATATTTTTGGAAGATCGAGTATGTAATGGAGGTGTTAGTGAGGAATAATCCTTTCTACTTATCCTACTTCTATTATTTTATATCTCCTCGGGCTTCTATCCTCACCTACCGAATTGATAGTATCTTCCCTAATAGGTTTATTCATATGAACCTCCTTAGCATCCAATGGTTTATTTAGATAAAGGTTCTTGGAAACATCTACTAGGCCCTCAAAACTATTACTTGTCTATATAGAATTCTAGGACATCAAACACGAGCCTCCCTGTCCTACCTCTTTAGCTGGAAGTAGCATACCCCTATCAGGCCTCCTCCTTCCCTTCTCCGGACCACTCGAAATAAAAACCTCGTCACAAGGTGGAATGGTCACATTCACCTCATCGCCCCCCTCCATTCCAATATTTTAGATACCCCTATATCTAATTTTCATCTCATATATGTGTAGAGCCATCATTCAGTCCCCAACTTTCTATGGAACCAACCCATTTTCATTAGAGGGGCATGCCGACCCTTTCCTCGACCTGGCTGGGCCTGCCAAGTCTTCCCTTAATTCAAACCTACAAGTTTTTAACTATATATTGTGATTTTTTTAATTTTTTATATTTGAATAAGAATGAGTTTTTCAACCACAGCATTAGTATCAACCCTAGGTTAACTCGGTAAAATTTTGAAATTGATTAGATAAGAAATTAATTTATGGAAAAACCTTCTTAAAATACAATTAAAATTTACTTGAATTATATATTTCTTTAGTTACATTTTTTGGTTTTGTTGAATGATGTATTTCGATATTAAATACATAATTTATCAAAAAAACACATAAATAGTGTCAAACATTAACATTTTAATAAATATAAAATAATTTATATCATTGAAATAAATAAAGTTTTACTAAAATCAATCATTAATGTTTGATTATTTCTCACACTCACATGTTTCCAATGAAATAAATCCACTTTCAGTGTTTTGAAAAAAATCTAAAAATGGTAATTCAATGTGAATTTTTAATAAATTACTTGATGAGATATGAATTTAATATGATTATTCTAAAATAAAAGTTACTAAAAATGAAAAAACAACACCCAAAAACAAGAAAATTTTCAAAAAAAAAGGAAATGAAAAAAATTATCACAGAAAATTATTAATTAACTCATGCATTTATCCACCCACACCTATAATCTACACATTCCTAATTATATTGAAAATATAAAAACATGTGATATTATAGGATATAACCTTGTGGGTTTCAAAAATAGTAAGACTATTTATGGAGAAGTTCCTCCACTGGGGATTTTGGAAGGATTCATTAAATTTATTTAGTCATTACCCATTTGTGGTGAATGTTCATTAGGTTTCTGGATTCTAAAAATGAAAACCCCCAAAAATAGATACATTAATAATAATTTATAGGATGCAACAGTAGGTAAAAAGGTTTAAAATATAACCAAACATTATAAAAAGGAGGATCTCAATTATATGGAACTAATAATGAAGATAAATTTTGTCATGGGAAGCATTTTTATATTATTGTAGAGTTAGGAGTTCTCATATGAGTCTTGATATATTTCATTTAACTTTTAAATATATAATCTCATTTGAGAAAATATACTTGAAAGGTTGGAATTTAATTTTTTGATTCCCCAATAATCTCGGTGATCAATCTTAAAAGGGAGGTGAAAAATATTTCAAAATATAAATTAATAAGGTGTCATTCCAATAGGAGTTTAAAAATCATTGTGTTAGACACACAAAGCATAATTTACTATAAGACACTAATATTTATTATTGGGATAAATTTTTTTTCAAGGATATGTTTTAAACCCTTATTGTTAACCCTTACAAGATAATGGTTTGGGGGTTATGGGTTATAAAAATTCAATTTATATCCCCATAATGACGCAAAAATATTTCATTTTATTGTTGAGGAAATGAGAGCCTTGGTCACTAATGAAGAACCTCGGTAATATAAACTTATAAAAAGTTTGGGTTCTCAAAGATTCCATAACTACATTATAATCATATATGCTTCTCGTTCATGATTTTATCAATTTATACACATAATCTAATATAACAAGAATTTACAAGGTGTCAAATTACTTAGGGGAAAACCCCATAAATTCAATGTCCCAAACCTAAAATTTTTATGGACTAGCAAGGGTTATTTTTTAATTTCTCTTCTTATAGAAACATTATATGATCTTTAAAAATAAGAAAAAATTGAAAAAAACATGGTTATCCCAAATTTGTTTCTAAAATAAAACCAATTAAGAACCTTATGATAATTCCATTGGAGAATAACGTCACTCCTATATAAAAGAGTGTGTAAAAACCTCAATGTGAACTAAAACTCACCATTAGGAATAAATCACTTTCAGAATGGATTACTAAATTTTCACAATTGGTAAGGGTCTTCCCAAATGGACCAATGAGACTCTTGTTTATGATGTCGATGTTTTTATACAGTATTTTGAATAAATGTTGATACTAAATAATTTAAAATTTATTCATATCATGGAATAAAATCTTACACTTAATACAATTAACCTTCAATGAACATGTAATATATTTGAATACATGGTGATGAGTTAATTCCAAATAATGGAAGGTATTACTAAAAGAGTCAATAAAAAATTTCTCTTATCATTTATTAATGCAAATTTATAAATAAAATTCCTTAAGAAATAACATATTTTTAATGATAAATTTTTAGATTATAGTTTCTTACAGATATATTGAAAGGATAAAAGGTTAGAATACATTATTACTTTATACCCTAAAATGTAATAGTTAAATCTATCTAAGGAAAAAACTATTAAAATAATTTTTTACGGTGGTGTTGTTTTCATTGGTAGGATTCAATGTTCATGAGGAATATCCAATAAAATATTGAGCACAATCTATAAATTATTATAATATTTCTTTAACTATATATTTAAAGAAACACACAAATCCTCAAATGGTAAATCCCATAATTATGGTAAGATTGTCGTGGGTGACATGATTCTTTAGATAAATTCATTAAAACCAACCTCATAATTTTTATCAAATATAAAATCTATATATTTTTAGAGTAATTTATATAGGGGGTTTTCAATCTTACTAAAGTGACAAATGAAATTATTATAAAATTCCATGTGACCAATGAAATAACTTACATCTCAAACATGTTTGGGGTATTTTAGGGATTAAATAATATCCAATTTTGATTTTTCCACTTAAATAAATACCCAAAAATGAAATTACCATGTTATATACCCTTTTATACAATGAAATGTCATTTATTGTAATTTAATAAGGATTTTTTTCTATACAAAAAAGATTAAATCACACAGACTGGTCAAACACTCATTAAAGGGGGTATATTGACTGTAAAATCATCTATGGAAAATATTATGTAATTATCTAGATTATCCAAAAAATACTAACCATGCCTCATTAGGAATTACCAAGATTATTTTTCAAACCAAATAGCATCCTATTATATGAAAATATACTAAAATGGAAACTGGTTGTTGTATTTCCTAATAAAATGGATATATATATATATATAATTACCTATAATAATCATCAAGAAGGTATTAGTGGTATTTCCACAATAAACTCTCCAATATATATCTAATTAATTGTAATATAAAATGATACTCTCTAGTTCATTGGTTTTGTTAGGGATAGTTTATAAAAAAATGCATAGAATTTTTCACCTGGGTAGGTATAAAATCATTATTTTAATTTAAAATAACCATTTGACTAGATTTATTAGAAACTAATTAAATTTAACTAACCCCTTTCCTATTGTATAAGAGATCAATAGTCTTAATAGAAAATAATTTTCTTTACTATTTTTAATAAAATAAAGTAATTTTTTGTTTAGTCATATTTATTCCCACCTCACCAATTTTGAATCATATTTAATAATATAATATGCTTGGATATTAATGGAATAATATTGATAATGTTAATAATTGTCCATCCTAATGATTTTTTACACTTTTATAAAAGGAAAAGTAATGGTAATTTGTGTTATAATAGATTTAAATAGAAATGATGACATGAAAAATGTTATCATTCTCAAGATCTATATATTTTATATTTGGAGGTAGTTGTTTTATTTATAATCCAGGGGGATTTTAGATTCATAAGAGGGATTAAGAAAGAGTGTAGTCTATGATCAAATATAACATATCATTTATAACATCCTTAGATTTGATATCAACTCTAACAAGATGAAAAGAATCATTGATGATCGTTGGATCCTCAAGTATATAAAAAATCATCAATTAATATAAATTCATGAAATTTTTCCAAACTATTACATTATGGTCCACATGGATCATTACCTAGCATGTCTATCAATTATTAAAATTAAGAAAGGGTATAATAGTAAATAAGATAAGTGTTTTTTGGAGAAAGTAAACACATCAATGAAATTCATAGAACGACTGGAATGTTCTTTAGAGGGTAGCTTCATGGAATCATGAATATTGATATAGATAATTTCACCACCAATGCCTATAAATAATATACTATTATGTATATTAATTTTGGTTCTGTTGGTTTTTAAGAAGGGACTCCCTAAAATGGTTAAGTAATCATCATTCATTCCATAATATTCTATTTTTATCATATAAATTTAAATCAAGAATATGAAAAAAATTATCAGTACTAAACCATCCTATTTCCCACTAGTGAGGTATTCAATACTTTGATTCCGATTTAAAAAAAATACACCTATCAACTACAGATCCCCAACCTAGAAAAAAGATAATATTCCGTGAGGTGATGTCTATATTTTATGCATAGATTTTTTATAACTAATTTCATTAAAGTTAGATTTTAATTAATAATTATTTAATAAATAATATTGGTTTTATTATATTTATGACATGGAACATTAATTTTGAAATTTGGGATAATGATGAATAAATATAAGTAAAAATAATTTTTGGATAAGAGCATGAGTTTTGGAAAAGGAAAGAATAAAATAAGTTCAAAAAACTAACCATATTAACCTAGAAAATGGGAGGTTATCTATAAATTTAGAGGATATATGGTGAGCTCAACCATGGAATTGGGTAAGAGGATCAGTGTGGGTAGACACATGTGTTTACCACTAGAAATCAGATGTAGTGTCTATGCTTATTAAGTAGATCCATACCATGGGGGAAACTAGCATGGTGAAGATGGTTATATGTGGAACTATTCATCACATAAATTTAATGAAATTTCTCTAATTTCATTCCTAATTCCCTTGGTAGTATTGTAGTTCATGCCACATACCACCTTCACACTGTGACTATATGAACCAAACCCACCATGCCTTCTACTAGAATAGATTGAGCCTAAAGCCTATATACATATATCAAGTATTAGGAAGAATGTAAACTCTATTAAACATCACTAGATCCCATTATTATCTTTGTAAAGATTTAAAATTCTAGGGGACACTACTAGTTAGCTTAGGAAGCGCATTCTTGAAACCGATATGAGTCATGTCACCTTGAGTATGTTTGCACCACAGATTGTTTATAAATGTTATACCATGGTAGAATGTTTTGAGAATTTATCATGGGATCATAAGGTTGGAGATAGTTATCTAAGGTTAATAAATGTGTTCATAAGGTTGGGTAATTTTCTAAAACATGAAGAATATAAGGTGACATGTTTGATAATTTTTATTATATGTGGATGCATATAGAGAGATAGAGGGAGAGTAATTTTAATTGTGATTTTTCATGTTAGGTAGGATAAATTTTGGGGAATATATACTTAATATAGAGTTGAGATATTAGAAAAACATGAATTTTAATATTTTTTGTGCCTTGGTAGATCCTGTTTACACTGTTGTTGAGAAAGGTAGAGTTGATTATTTTGGTTAAATGATTACTAGAGATGGTTAATGTTATGTGAATATAACTATAACAATATAAACATGAAGATTATAAATGTGTATAAATATCTAAGGTAGATGGCGTACTATAAGGAACATTACACACCACATCCATGCATGAATGTGTGTGAGGTGGGAATCTTGTGCGATTACCTTTGTTGTGAAGAGACAGACACACCATGAACCCCTTGATCAACGATTTTATTTAAAAAATATATAGATATATGACCACTCATGTTTTTTGGGGGACAATTTTGGATTTTTTACCATGAAATACACACATAAATTTTAGAAGATATTTTTTAAGGATATAGATACAAAGAGGAGGAGTTTTACCTATAAATATAATGAAGGTCTCTACTATGAGAGGAGGCCAACCAAAAAGCTGTATATACTAAGCTTAGCACATGTTCTTCAATTTTTATTCTTTTATTATTATACTCCTCCACTCCTATTTACTATAATTATCCATAATTTTATAAAATTAAGCATATGGTTTTGAACATATATATACAAATACTATGATTTATCCCATTAGTTAATATCATAATTATATAAAATATAAATTTTAAACTTGATAGAACCATAGGAATTAATGATTCCCTATGGGAGATCAGATATTTCACATCATTTTTAGGGATGGCTTCTAAGTAGACTGAGGAATATTTGTTTTTTATTTTCTTATTTCTGTTTATTCTCTTAATTTTACTGGGCTTTCTTGTACAGTGAGATTTTGGTAACATTATTGATGAATGAATACTCCACTAATGTAAATAGAAAGTAATTTATTAACTACAATATTGAGTTTGAGAAAATGTTAGGAAGAATAAGAAAGAGTTAACCACAGATGGATTTAGACAAGGAGTATCTAGATGTGTGCATGAAAGTGACTCTAAGAAAATAATGTTGATGAAATAATAAATAACTTCAATTATGGGGGTGATAGAAATAATCTTCGATCGACCGATAGCCTCCAACTACTTCAAAATAAATACATCTATTAAACATATGATCTCAAACTTAATATAGGTTTCTTGGGCTACCACATGAATATTCTAACATACACCAAATGAGTTTTCTTTAATTGTGTAATAATTTACAATTTAATAATGTATCTAGTGATAATATGATGTTAAGGATGTTTTTATTGTTTTAAGATAAATTAAGAGAGAGAGATGATTCAAATATTTCTACTTCATTCTATTATAACATGGGATCATTTGGAAAGGAATTTATTGACCTATTTTTTCACTCCTAAAACATTAATGAATATACATTTAAACACACTTAACTATAATCAATTCAATTAATAATCAATTTAATCTACTTGGGAGAGGTTTAAAGACTTAATATAAAAATAATTGCATCATGTAATTGAACCATGGTTACTAATTCAAACTTTTTATAAGGGCAAATCATATGAAAATTGGTCAATAGTTGATGAATCTACAGTAGGTTCACTATTAAAGAAATCATTGGAAAAAATTAATGAATTATTGAATAAAATGGAAAAAAAAGTTCACAATGTAAATATAATGGAGTAAAAAATTAGAGTGTATATGGTGGAAAATATATGGGTAGTATCCCAAATGTAATCCATTATAATAATGATGGATGCAATGATCTCCATGCACCACCCCCAAGGTACAGACACTAAAGTGGTCAATGATACTTATTATAATCATTAAAATAGTATTTAGGGGTGGAGGCTATAAAAAAGGTCAAGGGTTCCAAAAAATATCACCGAGTAGCAACCACCATAAGGGTCTTCCCTCTAAAGTTAGATCACATCATTATAGGAGACTTTATCAAATTTTAAGACCAGCACCAGAAGTACCATCAAAGAACTAAAAATATACTCAAAAGATAAAAAAATCCATTAATAATATATAATTCTTAGTTTGATAGATCATAAAATATCTCAAGAATAGTTTTAATGGGATAATTTTGGGTGATATAGAGGTCAAACCATGTGTATATTTGAAGTTCATCACCATGAAGAGTGGAAAAACCACTGAAGATAACACTAAAGGAAATAGAAAAAAAAACTTGAATAATGAAAAAGAAAGTATAAAATAATTAAAAGGAGAATAATAAGGAGAAAAATGATGAAGATAAATCATGAGAATATGCCTGGCCACTTTAGAAGCCACCCCAACTCTTCTTGAATAGGCTATGACGAGGGCAAATTGTATCACAAAAATGTAATTTTTGCAAAAAATTTATAAAAAATCATATAAACATCCCTTTTATTGGAGGTATATCACACATTAATACCTATATAAATTCATGAAATATATGTTTTCAAATAAGAAGATGCAAGAATAAATTAGCAAAAAACTATTTCGAAGGGAATTTCCATCTAAGGTGTTGAGAGATCTATTAAAGAATAAACAAGACCAAGTAAGCTTTTAAATTCATATTAATATTGGTTATAATGAATTTAGAAAAGATTTATGTGATTTAAGTACACATTTAAACATCATTTAAAACAAAAATTTGAAAATACTAGGATGGGAAGAAATAATGGTCATAATATTTTCTCTCTAATTATAAAATTAAATGGTTAATTATCATCATGGATTGATTAAATACATCTTGGTTAAAGTGGATAAATTATATTTATAAGTGGACTTCTGAGAACTAGATGTGGATGAAGAGGGTAAATCCATCATCTTGTGGAAGCCACTTATGGATATAGTAATAGCTAATATTGGTATGAAAAGCGGGGAGTTTAGATTGAGGGTTAGTTATGAGTGGGTTATGTTTTACATTAACTAGTCAATGAAGAATTTTTATAATAAAGGAGATGATTTGAAGGAGTTCAATATACCATAATATAAGGATATTGATGAAGCTTAATTGGAAATAAAGGAATATACTTTATAGGATAAAGAAACAGGTGAAACTACTATATGTAAATAGAGAAAAATATGGGATAGAATTAATACCTCAAATGAAAATCTATCATAAAAAAATTTTAAAAGGCCCAAAATGTTTGGTTAGTGAATTATATATTTTTTGAATTTTTAAGACTAACCAAGAACTGGTGAATTGGCCAAATATAAGTATAGATTTTATTACTACAAGAAAGTTAGAATTTATATTCATAAAAATGGAGTAGTACTCATCTATGTGGATTAATCAAAACTATAATCATTTATTTGTCTTATATGTGTAAATTCCCTCCACACATATATCACTTGAGTGTAAAATATTAACGGTTGAGAGTAAAGTCCTTAAAAAAAACATTTTCAAAATAAAACATGAATCTTTTAATGTTTACCCAAATATTATTACTTAGTTAGGAATTTATTTTTAGAATGTAAATTTAATCCTCTTTATTTTTGTGATCTTAATTTTACATGGTCCTTTCACTTTCAACTCATTTTTTTTCATTTTATAAGACCATGAAATAAAGAAGGCATAAAAAGGAAAATAAAATTATAATAGATACATGGTTTAAATTGGTGTAATGATTTTAATTTTCTCATCTCTTTTAGACCCCCTGTATTTTTAAATCATTTGATTTTTGAGATTTTTAATCAAAATTGCATACGACACTTGGATTTTTTGTCTTATTTTTAATCTATGATACAAAATTAATTAATAATATCATGATTTAAAATTTTATTTTTTATTTTTTTATAAAATTAAATGAGTAATATGGGAGATTAATGGTTATAATAAACATGAGGGATTCAATTTGGTAAATAATGATTTAGGGGGAAAAGTTAATTTATATAGATTAAATTTCCTGACCTATTTTCCTGATTTTGATTTTTTAAAGTTTATGTTAATTGATTTATTATTATTATGTATTCCATGAGTGATTTTACAAAATAATATATTCTGATTCATAATATTATTATAATACAATTTTTTATTCTTTCTTACGTGTATTTCTTTTGAGATATCCAGGTATGTCTAACTTCTAGAACTTTTATAGAATCCTATCAAAACTAGGATCATAAAAATAACATTAATATGATTGAGTTTTTTTGTAAATCCCTTATACTTAAGACCTACTTTTATATTTTTATCTTTCTTTTAATTCTATAGAATCCATGGATAACCATCTTAGGAAAGGTTGCATTGAAAGATAATTGTATCCCCCCTAACCCACTCTTATAATTTTTGATGATATTTATTAGAATAATTATTTTGGTGATGCTTTACATTTTGGAAGGGGATATGTTATAATATGGTGAATATATGGTAGTTTTATCTTTGGGATGGGGAGAATATTTGTGAATTTTATTTCATTCTATTACATTATTTTCCCTTAAGAGAAAAAGAAGAAGAAATGGTTTATGTCTTCGAAAGTTAAAAATAACTCTTTACCAAAACTGTGATCATGTTAGTAATGGTGAATTTTGATATGTGAATAAATGTTATAAAAATATCCAATTGTTTCAAAGTGGTAGATTAAAATACATTACTTATTAGTTTTTTTGAAAAGTGAGGAGTTAATGAAGTAATTTTATGTAAATCTTAAGAATATTATTCCTCATTTATAATTGTTTGATTTTTCTGATAATGGAATTTTGATCTTGGTAAGATGGTTTTCCATTGTAATTATGTTTATATTTCATTATTGAGTAAAATAAAACTTTTATATGTGTGATTATTTTATTTATATATTTCATAGAAAAAAATTTATAATTAATTTCATTAATTTTAGAGTTTAACTGATAATTATTTACAAATTTATTTTTGTTTTAATATATTTATGATAGAAAAATTTTATTTTAAAATATATTAGTAAAGGAAGAAAATATAAGCATGAATCATTTTTATAGAGGAGAAAGAAATTTTGTAAAGGAGAGAATGAAAGAAGTGCCAAAAATTTTGGGCAGCAAATCCTACACCATGGGAGATTAGTTAGACATAGAAAGGATATACCATGAGTTCAACCAGTATTATATGCCCAGTGGTAGGATATTCAAGGTAAATTAATGGCCTATCATGGGTTAGTGAATGGAGGGGGTGTAAAGAAGAAAATTTACTAGTGCAGGTCAACACTAGGCAAGAGGGTCAGTGTAGGCAACATCGATGTAACTCACAAACAATTAAATTCCACACATAGGTTTATTAAGTGGAGACATCCTATAGGGAAAAATGACGTGGGACTCATGAATATAAGAGGTGATATTTATCACTTAACTTGAATGAAATTACCTAGGTTTCTTCCTCACACCCTCACTAGAATTTTATTTTGCACCATATACCACCTTCACACCGCATCAGCATGACCTGGAGCCCACCATGCCATCCACCAAGAGACCATGATCCCGAGGTTTATAAACCTATTTAAAGTACCAATAAGTATAAAAATTCCCTAAAAATAATATTTTTTCTCATATCCTCCTCTGCAAGGACTGAAATTTTCATGGGACACTACTAGTGAGCTCGGGAAACACTTGTCTAAAACTAATATGAGTCATGCCACATTGATTACACTTGTGCTAAAAAGATCTAATAATGGAATGTTTTAGCTATGAGATTGGGACCATAAGTTTATATATAGTTTTATAAGATTAATAATAGATATCGGAAGTTTGGTTCCTTTTATAAAACTTGACAAAACAAACATGATAGGTTTAAAGACATCCATAACACAATCATCCAGATAGAGAAGGATAAATTTCATGAATGATTATTTTTTCCATTTAGTATACTTATCTTTACGTGGATACATAATAAATTGATGATACATTGGATGAAAATGGATTTAAATATTACTTGCAGAGTGGGAGGTCTTGTTTGCACCACATTTGAGATAAGTAGAAGTAATGATTTTTTTCGATGATTAGTGGAGATGGTTCATGATATGAGCACTGCACTACTGTGAAATGAAGGTTAATATTTGAAATTTTTGTAAATATATCAAGAAAATGTCATTTTTTAAGGAAAAATAAATGTTTAATCCATGCATGAAAGTATGCGAGGTATAAATCTTACGATATTACTTTTACTATAATGAGACCTAGAAACCATAAACACTTTTATAAATATTTTTTAAATGGTATAAAGATATATGATCTCCTAATATTTTTAGGTAGAATATGATCCAGCTGGCCCTACAATCCAAAAATGGCATTAAGAAGATATTTTTAATGTAAGTATATATAAAGATGAGGAATTTTAATTATAGATACAATAGAGGTTTATATTGTGAGAGGAGACCCAGCCTCAAAACTAGAGAACCAGTTTCTTCACTGCACTTGAAAGAGGATCATACTTCTACTGATTTGAACCTACAATTACCTCTATTAGTTTTGTTTTTTTATTTTTCACACACCATATTGAAAAACATGAGGGGGTAATTTCCTTATGTCAAGTAATGTATAGAAAGTTGACTGTGTTAGTGAGATTTTATTCTATTTTTTTAAAATTATTGGATTATGAACTCATCCTTTAATTTTATACATTTTCACTTTTAATTTCATGGATATTATTATTTTAATTGGAATATCTTTTTCACTGTTTCAACTATTCATTGTGAATCATGCATGACCATTTTATTATTTTGAATGGTTATAACTAAACATAGTCTTGAGTTACCTAACTCTTTAATGAACTGAAGTAATTGACCATAAGAAAAGGTGAATAATTGAGTTAGAGAGAGAGCACTAAAAATGAATTATTTATTATACACAACTTTGATAATAACATTAGCTAATACAGTTATTTTTTCACCTCATTAACACATGAACTTAGATATACTAATCTTGTCACCTATTATTCATTTTTTACTCTTTTTTGTTTACTATCCTTAATTATTATTCACCACAATTCTCCAAATGTTTACTAAACCATCGTTGTGGGTTCAACTTCAGACTAAAAAAGACCATGCTACACCTTTTATTTAATATTATTATGAGATAAAATATAAATTTCTAACTTTATAGACTCATAATAATTAACAAAACCCTACACGTGATCATGAGGCATCACATTGATCCATTAAAAAATTAAATTATATATTTTAAAATAAATACTCTCCAATAGTACATAAAATTAATAATATTTTTAGATCCTTAAATTTGGTAATAATTTATGTTTGGATAAATGTAGATACTTTCATCTCCAATATTACCTATTCATCCACTCAGTATCGTCAGTGGTAGGTAGAAATCATCTTTGGGAACTTGGAATATTTATTTACAGAATTGATTAATGGAATGGTAACATGCACTTTTTAAAAGATTTTAATGTTTAATTATTCAGATAAATTTATTTTAATTTTCTAGGATTGTTTCCATTTGAAGAAATAGTAAAGGAATGGTTGGGGTAGGGGGATTATCAATGTAAACTCTATTTCCCTTAGTAGGACTCCTCTCTATGATAGAATTTACAATATTCTAATTTTTAGGGATGGTTTGGAATGTGGATTCCATATATAAAGAGGACTCATGTGTAGTGAATATAGGGGTTTTTAGTTGTTCACCACTATATAATGTAATAAAACTGACATTTTTATTATCCCTTGGGTTAACTATTGGTTGAAAAATAAAGTTTACCCAACTCTTGATTTTAAATCTCCCCACTTATTTGGTGTGTTAATGTAATTGAGTTTTTATTAATTTCAGAGAATATTGGGTGGTTTGTTAGTTTTGATATTATTTGATATAAATTATTTCATTAAATCCTAAAGGTTAGATTCAATGTTTTTAAAGGGGTGATTAGAAAGGTCTTGGTAGTGGTTGAAGATTTATGGGTGGTTGTGGATGATGATTATCCAACTCTAACAAATTCTATGACTATTGCGTATGGATAGAATAACCCCTTATGTAAATACTTGGGTTTACTTCCATCCATAATCAGAACGGTGGTGAGATTTTTCACAAAGAGTTATTGGCATGGTTGAACTAGAAATATTACCTAAAAAATATATGAAGGGTCTCTTAGTTGATGGAATTAGTCAATATAGTGAGTATATATGACACAAATACAACAATTTGTTAGAGGAGGAGGTTGGTATTTACCATAAGAAAGTGAATCTTGTCATTGAATATTACTTACCTCAGTTATCTTTTTCCCCACCTTATTCTTAAAATCAGATGTATACACCTCACAGACTCTTCTAATGGGTGAACATAACTAAAAACTAAATTAATTAGTGTTATATTCTATATTTTTGATAAGGTTATTTATCTTGGATAAAGTCTTGTCCACCAAGGAAACACTTATAGATACATTAATCACACTATGATTCATTAAAATTAACCCTTCATAATAATATTGGATTATAAGTTGATCACTTATTTGGCGGTGAGGGAAGCTACATATATTATTTTAAAGCATTCCTAATATTCATGAAGTGTTACCTCTGAGACTATCTTATTACATTAATTTATTCTCTTATTATAATAGTTTAGGAGGATATAAAATATATTTTAAGAAAAATATATTTCAGTTCTTTCTGACCTTTAATTAGAGTGTTTATATAATAAATAGAGTCCTTTACAGATAGGGGAACTTAATTTGATTGAAAAGGGTGGTGTGTGCAAAGAAAAAATGTGATGGGCCTAAAACTTCCTAGTCCATTTAGGCCCATATTTAATATGATCTCAACAAATTAAGAACACAATGATCCAAAAATTTAAGAAAACTAGTGTTTGGGCTGACCAACACTTATAATTAATTTTCGAAAATAAAATAAAAATATAAATAATGATTCTTATTAAATATTATAGACATAATAAATATAAAATAAATGTTAAATTGTGTATATATTTATCACATATATAAATGAAAAATATGTTTTCATATATTAAATTTAAATAACATTAAAATAAAAAAATAAAAAAATTTCTTGGCCTATGGATCGAACTACATATATTAAGGGAGACCTACTTAAGTCTTTGGATTTTTTCCCTAGTCCATTAATACCATTTATAATGATGTATAGTTTTATCTATTCAAAATAAACAAATAAATATAGTCATGAAGGCTTGTTCCATGGTCTTAAGGGCTATTAATCACCCATATTTATAGTTTTTTCTATAAATAAATGAATATTTCAAAATTTTTCAATATATTTGGCCACAATTTCATGTTTCAAATATGAATATAAAATATGGAATTATTTTTAAGTGTCTGTGTAGTAATTTTTCATCATTTAAGTGGAATTTATGTGAAAAGGGAATTAAATTGGATTTTATTTGAAAATTAGATGAATCCTTTAAGATTTTGATATAAGATGGTTAATATTCAATATCAGAAGAGTTTAATTATTTTTATGTTTATTTTTTTCATAAAAATTATATAATTTTTATTATAAATTAGGTTTATTTCTAGAAATATATCTATTCAAAAATATCTTTATGTGTTTTATATCCTCCTTTAAAGATAATATTTTTGTGTTTTGGTGTCGATGATGGGAAATCCTTTTTAGTTTGGGTTCATAGGGTGGCTGTTTCATAAATGTAGAATTAATAAAAAAACAAAATATATAAGAGGTAATAAATAAATTAGAATGAAAAAAATAAAACAAATAAAGTAAATATAAAAAATTATTATAAAATATATTTGGAATATTTTAAAATTATAGACTCCAAATAGTGGTGCTTCTCGAGATTGACACCAAATTTTGATTGTGTGGTCATGTATTATCAAATTAGTTCATTTTTAAATAGTGAATTGATGTATAGGTAAGTACTTTGTACATATATCAAGGATCATTGAAGGTATATAGTTTAAATTTTTAATAAGTTTAATATAATTAAACAAAAATAGGAAGGGTGTTTGAAGATTATTTAAAATTAAAAGAAAAATGAATTGATACTTAACATGAGATCTTTAAAAAATATAATGTGGTTGAAGATAAATATATGAAAGATATCATTATCGGGTTTCTACACTTATTGGAATGTTCATTTTTCTTAAATGATTATTAAGTGTTTTAAAATTATTTATTTGAGGATTAATGATGATCTTGGTTATCCTCCAATTCTTTAAAATGATGAATAGAGAACTAAAGATTCCTATTACAAACATTAATTAACTCCATATCTCTTTTGTATGGTATAAGGTATTCTAACACAAATTGATATAAAAAATGTAAGGTAAATAATTATTTTTTTCAATTATAAAAACATAATTCACTCACTCAAAGTATTAAACCAAATAGTTAAGAAGCAAAAGATAATTTCTTTCATTAATAACAATAATGAAATTAAAATATAAAATATATTAATAAAAAAATGAGTAAAATGGTTTCAAATACTAAATTCACCAATATAGTAGCTAATTGGTGTGTTGAAACTCCCTTTCCAATCATGTAGTTCACTTACGATGATCTCATAATGCTTAAATTTCCATAAAGAGGAAGAAGAATCTATAGTGGATCTACATATTCATTCATGATACCCTTATAAAGATATAGAGATCCAAAATGAATAGGGTTTTTAAAAGATCCCTTTGAATCACAAAAATAGTAAAGTTTCACTCCATTTTTTGAACTTACAAATTGTACACCCAAGGTTCTAATTTATAGCTAACTTTGGAGGCATATTTAACACCTTTTTTTATTACCACATTTTAGTTTGATTTTGGATATAATAACGGCTTATATCAAGTGAAAATAAATTTAAAAATAAATTTCTAATTTTATAAATATCTATACATATTTTTTTTGGAATTTAGGGCTTTATAATGAGATAAAAAACTAAAAAACCATCCTTAGTCCCAATTAAATAGGGTTGGATGCTTGGATAAAAGATAACTAATTAAATTTATTTAAGACCATATTCTCATTGAAACCATTTATTATAAGTTCATCTTGAATTATTTGTTTAAGTATCATTTTAGGTCTACTTATAATTTATTTAATAAGGGAATTTTCATTAATCTTACGCTATTAACATGGTAATCTCTATGTCTTGTAATAACATGTACAAAACATCTAATTATATCCTCATTCATATTCTTATCAACCATATAGACTATACTTTTCTCTAAAACACAATAATTTATAATCTTATTTTACTTAGTATATCTACATGTCCATCTTATCATTTTCATTTCTACTACCCTTATTTTTTTGTTCAGGATTTCATGTCTAAGTCCAACACTCATTTCTATATAGAATAGATGGTCTAATGATAGTCATATGAAATTTTTTCCTTTAATTTTAAACTAATTTTATAATTAAAAATCACCCAATAATCCTTTTCCATTTATTCCATCCATTTTTAAACATATGGGATAAATTTATATTAATAAATCCATTAGATAATAGAAATGACCTTGTATATCAACAATTATTAGCTTTTAAAATACCATGGTCTCCCAATATCACATTCACAAAATTACTAGAAAGTAATTTACTAAAATTACACTCTATATATTCCATATTATCTATACTAATGTGCAAAACTTTCCAAGATAAATTCTCTATCCAAATAAAAAACTTTGAATTGATAGTCACTTTGTATTTTTAAATGAGTACTATATTAACTAAAAATGCATGAAATTTGGTATCTCATCCCTAATGTGATTTATAATTTCATCTAAGAAAAAATAAAAAAGGATTGGGATAAAATTTTAATTGTGGGGTAGTCCTATTAAGATATGTACGTTTACAGTGTCACCTGATATAGTTTTTACTCTAGTAAAAATCCCTTTATATATGTCTTAGATGAAAATAATATACAATACATACACAACTTTTATTTTAATATATTTCTAGGAAACCTCTCTGATAAATTTACAAATTCCTTTTCAAAATAAATGTAAACCATGTAAAATTTTTAGGGATTTTGGTGATAATAAGATATCATAACTCTAATAAAATAAATAGATACTATGTATGAACATTCAGGAATAATACACAATGGATTATGTAAAAATTTAGTTTCCATTCAAATAATTTATTCAAACTTTCTCTCCCAAAGTTTCATGGTATGACCTGTAAGATTAAATCCTTTATAATTCCCAAAAATTAAAATGCCTCCTTTATTTTTATAAATAGTTACAAAAGAACTCTTCCTCCATTCATTATGAATTTTATTATATTTTGTAATCTCATTAAATAACATAGTTTGGTAATTAATACCCAAATCCCCTAAATATTTACATACTTAAGTTTATTTGTTATCTATCCTAAATTATTTACCATTTTACATCCTTCTTAAAGAATATTTAACCTCAAAAGGATGAAATTTTTGATAATAACTATAATTCAGTTCCTCTATATTAATATTTATATTATCTAAGTCTAATATCAACATCCACTCTTCATTGAATTTATTATTAAAGAATCATCCTAATCCTTTCATATATTTATCATCCTTAAAAAAAGTATGTCTATATTTATCTTTTGTAAAACTAATATGTTCTAAATATATAAGAGTTTTTCTATTTACTTATATCTACTATATATATTTTTATTTCACTATTTTAAGTATGTAAATAATGGTAAAACTCTTAAAAACATTAGATTTGGCCTCAAAAACTGATTTCTTAGCCTCTATATAAGAAACATGATATCGAGCCGAAGTATCTTTATTCCTATAATGGCGTAAATATATAAAACACTACAGATTAATTTAAACTTTTAGTTTAAAATAAACATTACACCAACATGATTATTTTCCTTTAGTAAAAAACCCTATTGTTACTATTAAAAAAGAAATGGAATATTACAAACACTCTTATCCACCTCATCCCATATGTAGTTGGTGGTTGCTTAAATTTATCAGAAAACTTCATTCAAAATTTTGTTCTTAAATTCCATTATAAGTTATCATTTAGGTTCCAGCATCTAATTCCAAGATTCCATTATTGTTCCACACTTTTATTATAAAATTTGACTCATGGGTCTAAAACTAATAAATGATGTTGGGTGGCCATAATGTTACCGATTATAACCGTAAAATAATTTAAAAATATTATATCCAAACTTTTCACAAAGAAATAATAAATTTGGGATCTATTGAATCCGCTTTTATAAGTAATTATAGGTTCCTATCATTTATTAAAGGGTGTATTTTATACCAAAAAATTAAAACTATAAGATAAATCTATGTTATTTGACCCTTCATCATTTATTTCCCCAAAACCAAACTCTCCATGAAAACCTATACGATCTCTAGAATCCTTTTCTATATTCCCATTAAGATCACCACCAATAAAAATATTCACATGATGTAAATCACATTGAATCATATTTTCTAAATTAACCAAAAAAGTAGACTTCTATTCTATATCTAAAACTACTCGAGGTACATAAACACTAATAAAGTTGAATGTATCATTTCCTACCACCATCTCAGTGGATATGATTATATTACCTAATATTATGACATTATCCACTTTATCTATTAAGGTATTATCCACTAAAATACCAACACCATTTTTAGTCTTAGTTTTATCTAAGTACAAAATTTTGAAACTAGATTTATCTCATTATTTTATGCTTTTCACCCACCTATTTTTTCTCTTATAAACAAAAAACACTAATATCACTTATAATCATAGTATCTACCAATTATATAAGTTTAACTATTAAATATATGAAATTATAGCTAGTTATCCAAATCATATGATTTTGGACTAGCTTCCATACCCCCACATCCATCCAAAAAGGTGAAAAGATTTCACATTATATACTACCAAATAGATAAACTGGGATTAATGATATTCTACATATGTGTAAGCTATGTATTCTAAGATCCAACCACCATATTTTACCCCCAATTATATGGATAAAACATGTGAAATATTAATTCTAGTTTGCTAATGTGTTTGGGCTTTTATTCATTTTGGCCCATTTTCCCCCAATTTCTTCCCAATATATCTAAATTAATTCCAAATATTGTGAAAATAAGAAAAAAATTATATTAACTCATTTAAAAATAAATTATCATTTACATTAATTTCATAAGGTAAATTACTCATCTTTTTTATATATTAATCTCAAAAATAAAAACAACATTTAATAGAGGGTGGAAAAAAATTTGAAAAAGATACAATCGTTTACCACCATTAAAACAAAATAATGATTAATACTCTTTAACAGATAAATAATAAAAGAATTTTCAAATAAATTACCTCATTAATGTATTATCCCCTTCGAGGAATGTTTTAAGTCTTATACCTTAATACTAAAATTTAAAACAACAAAAGACAATCTTAAAATATCTATTTTATGGATCTCCCTTGATTGTGTTGTCATGGGCCCACATTTAAATTGTGGCTGGCTGGTAAGGTGGGTTTTTTATATAAATGTTATTATACATTGAATCCTAGAGGATGGGTGGTTGGATCATTCTATAAATGGTGATTTTTATTTAGTGTTGGACTATCTTATAGATTTAAGACATGTTCGTGAAATCATTCTAGGTAAAAATAATGATTAACCTTTTCATAAAAATCAATTGATTAAAACTATACATTCATTGTGAACATGTATGAAATTTTATCTATATTTTAATTTAGTGGTTGATATATTTCGGTATAGTTTAAATATTAATAGGTAGGAACTCTGGAATTTATTTCTATCCAGGTATGCGGTAGGTGTTGTAGAGTTGGGGTTGGAGCCATGAGAGGGACTTCCTATATATCCCTTTAAAGGGATTCTAAACCCATGTATTTAAATACAATTAAATGGGCCACATCATACTTTTTAAGGTCACATGACTATTGTCTTAGATAATGCAGGTAAGTATGCTACTACTATAAGAGGATGTGATTTGTAGAAAAAAATTAATTTAAATTTTTTCATCTGAATCAAGTATGTAGTTGACTGAAAGATACAATATTCTATAAAATCAAATTACTCAAAGTATTAGATATAGCCAGAATTAAATATATTTGAATATAAAAATTAACTAAGTATAAAATTAAATACAAAAAATAAATTAATTTAATGAAAAAATATTACAAACAACTATTGGATTTTTACAATAAAAATAATCAAACCCCTAAAGGATATTATTAAATAAATACCATACAATCATGAAAGTATTTGATTTTAGACTAAATAGATAGGTATATATTTGAAACATATCCAAGGCATTGAAGATCCAAATCACCCTAACATCATTAACTATAGAACCATAAGAATATATCAAGTTCCACACCTGAATTGTTTTTGAAAAAACCATCAAAAAATCTAGCTCCATGCCCAAGATCCTCTTTTACCTATCCTCAGTTGAAAGTATGTAAAATACCCTTAACTTCATTAGAATTATGTTATTCAAAAGCTACCAAATTCTAGTACTATAATCGTATCATTATCCTCAATTAGAAAACCTCGTTTCAATCACTAGTACATCCTCAATCATGAAGGGTTGGAAGTAAAATAATTAACAAAGGAACCAAGATCTTTACAATGGAATCATCAAAAAAATACTAGAACTTAGTAAAACAAATATAAATAAAACAATCATAAGTTCCCAATGATAATGATATTATCACATATCTTCAAAATGACTATAATCATTCATAGTGTCTCATTTTTTCCCTTGATGTAGTGAGTTAAATTTGTAGTCAATTTTGTAATAGACTTCAATGATAACATTATATGTTCTTTGGGTTCAGTGGAAATAGTATATAAATAATATTCACTATCTCACAATGTTTATATTCATCACTATCATGATTTTTCATCTTTTTTTATCGATCAAGACATTAAAATTTTCACTTTTAAGTTCATTATAACACTATTACTGAAAGTTATAATCATAATATTATAAAACAAATAAACTGAAATTTAATTAAAAAAAACCATAATGAAGTGAATTATGATTTTAAAAAAATAGTATATAAATTATTTATTTAACCTGTAACGCCCCGACCCCAGTTACCCAGAGTCGGTGCATTATTACATAACATTGGCATGATCACAAGAAAGATCAAATCTCGAAAGACCGATTGGTTTAGTAGCCTTGGAAACACTAGATATATTCATAAGTTTTACATTACATCATAAAATGAAAAACTACTACAACAACATAATGTTTCCACAATCCACACTATTAACCCCTCATAAAATCCCTGCAGGTCATTCATAACTTACTTCTTCACATCCTGGGAAAAATAAAACATAGAAAAGGGGTGATCTCAAATGCCCAGTAAGGATAACAATATAGCGGAAACTTTCATAAATAAGAATAAACATTTAAGGCATTGCATTACTAAAACAAAAGCCTTTTAAACTTTAACTTCGACATAGTATGGAAAAAGTAAAATGAAATAATGCCATTTACTTATTCACATGGATATTCTACTAATCGAATAATCACATGCAAAAATCAATAACCACTTTCATAATGTTGGAATGCATAATGCCAGACTATCATAACCACATAGCCAAGGCCTCGTGCCAAGACTACAAATAAGATTTTGTCAAGGCCTTGTGCCAAGACACTAGTTTGTCTCATGAGACCTACCGATGCATCGAGGAGCTATAGCGAGCTCCACCCGTCACATATTAAGTCCAATGCATTCCCATATGAAAAGGTTTAAACATAACATAAACATTCGTATTAAAACTAGCATAAGAAATGTCAATACTTTCACCATAAACTATGAATGGTATAAAAATAGCACATCCACAGTCAAACATATCACAAAACCTTCAATACAATATAGAAGTTTTGTATCATAATAAATCAACTTCAAATAATCTTAAAATCCATCAAAGGATGTTGACATAGATGAAATCAAAATTATTTTTAAAGAAATATCTCCTTTTATTTTGAAATAATTTAAGATTCATAAAATAAAACATTTTCTTTGAAAATATTCTTATAAGCTTGTAAGGGAAGCTTTGAAGATTTTATAACGGCGGAAAATAGCCGCACCCGCCGTATAAGTTAAAAAAAACATTCTTACCTTAATTCTGTCGAAAAGGTTAAAAAGGACCTTGTTTTGAAAACGACCGAAAGATTCCTTTATAAACCACTTATAAAAGTCAAAAAGGGTATAAATGACTTTAACTCATATTCTAGTAAATAGTAAAAATGTTTTGAAATGCATTTTTAAGAAACATGGATGTGGATGATAAAGAGATCCCAGTAGATTATTGCGTATAAACAACCTTGGATAATGAAGAGGTTGTAAAGTAAACCCTTACCTTGTACTTTTCCTTGGTTGGGGTAGGTTAACCTCCTGTATAATGGTGAAATAGTTGTTATTAAATTATACAAGAATCATATATATTAATATGATATCATATATGATCTTTTAATATTGATTTGATAATAATATCTTAGTATTATCATTATATCGGGTGTTAACTTACTTGTTTTCTTTTATATGTTTTGTTACGTAAGACATGGTTGTTGTATCTTATTCATATCCAGAATGATATCCAGTCCTTAAACATCATTTTTAAATCATCAAATGATAATTATACTTGAATGGATACGATGAAGAATGAATCTCATCGCGTTCGTGGAGACGGTAGTCCGTACGTACGCACGAGCGACAATATCATTCTTTTGATATTAAAATAATATATAAATGGATGGTATATCATATATACAGAATCATTAACATGTTATATTTATTATTTACATGAGTTACACATCATTATTATACCCATCCAAATAATATTATATTGAATAACAATTACACCACGACGTGGAGACGGTAAGCCGTACGTACGCACGTATGGTGACATGTTATTCAAAGGGTGGATAGAATACTGAATATGGTTGTACCATATTTATAATAACATCACAGTATATGTAAGATACTGGAGTTATTATTTTAGAATGTTAAGAATAAAGAAAGAGGAAGTGGAAGAAGAAAGGAACTTAGAAAAGGGTGGTGAAATCATTACCTCTTCTTCGGGTTCTTCCATTTGATTTGATCAAAAGGGCTCCTTAGGTTGGCTTTCTGATCAAACTAAGGCCTCTAGGTTGTATTGAGGGATGTTGGGAGAGTATTTGGGCAGAGTTTGGCCGATCCAAAAGGCTTTGATGGTGTGAAGAAATGAGAAGGAGGAGTTCCCTTTTATAAGAGGGGTGAGGGGCACCTTTGGAAAAGCTAGAAATATTAATTTATAATAAATTAATATTCGGTTTCTAAAGGATCCAAAGTTGATTATTCAAAGGTTAAGGTGGGGATAGGTCGAAAACCACTCAACCAATAGAATTTAGACAGGTTTGGGTACTTATATTAACCTTATCTTTAAGTATTAACTCTAAGTTAATTAGTTTCACTTTTACAATGTCTCTTTGTATTTTTATATAATATGGTTAATAAACTTACTATATACATCCGAGCGACCCCCAAGTGGTACATTAATGATGAAACTATCATGATATAAGTCTCTTGGCCGAACCTTAGATTTTTAGGAATTTAATATCAATTAATAATATAATATTTGTTTTAAGAACTCTTTTATGTCAATTTTGACACTATTCAATAGTTGATTTTTGTGAAACTCATAACAGATTGATTACTTAAAACAAAGTCAATTAAATCAATCCTAATATATCATATTATCCTAGAAAATTAGTTTAATTCATTAAAAGTTTCATATTATATTTATTTGGGTATTTATAATACCAATTATTTTAATTTTTCACTATTATAGTAATTACTGCATCATCATTGTGTCATAAATAAAATAAATTATTTAATGGATAAAAATTATAAATAAAATATAATTATGTAGGAAATCTTTTTATATTTATAATTAATATTTATAATCTAAAATCCAACATATATAACCCTATGTAAAAATTGTTTTTCTAAAAGATATTTGCTTGTGTCATTTTTGTATTCATTTTAACTTGATTAAAATAAAGTGTCATTATCACTTACAAGTGGATCCATGGGGTCCCAAAATATACCCAAAGATTCCCATGGTCGACCATGTATCAACCAATAGGGTTAAGACACGTTTTAGGGTAATTTAGTATTATTATAATATTATTTTTTAACCCTTATTTACCGGATTTACCCTTAACCATGGTAAATAAAATATTTACCGCAGTAATTATTCAAAATGTTTAAAAATAAAAGTTACCTATTTACACAATTTGAACATCCTGATTCCAAATATGGAATCCATTTTCCTAAATTCAAAACACATAAGTGGCAGAAATTAATTTAAAATTAATTCCCGCTGTCAAAAGAAAAAGCGTGTTTTTAAGAGATAATAACTATCAAAAGATTGACACTTGTTTATGTTCGGTTTAATTGTAAAATTATGTCCAATGACCAACATTATATTAAATGATAAAAATATATTCTAAATATACTTTAAAAGCACTCAAATTAATAATTTATCACTATTAATTATTTTGATTAAAAAAGTTGTTTTTAATTAAAATTTAGTAATTTTCACTATTCATCAAAATATGAAAGTTATCCGAAATGTACCAAAATTTCACCTTAGGCTAAATTCGATATTCCGAATCCAAAAATGAAGTCCATTTTCAAATATAAAATATATATAATTTCAAAAAGTAGGTATTACTATTCATAACGGCTAGTTTGATTAGTTATGGTGTGTTAGAACTCGGTGTTGCGTACAACACACGCTATCACATTATTCAAAGAGAAGCGTACCGTAGAAGCTTGGGGTGTTACATTCTCCCCTCCTTCAAATAATTGCGTCCTCGCAATTTCTAGGGTATTACTGCATAAAAATACTCGGGTGGTTCTTCATCATAAGTTCCTCGGGTTCCTACGTTGCCTCTTCCATCTTACGGTTTCTCCACAAAACTTTTACCAGACGTGTCGTCCGGTTTCTCAGTACTTGTTCTCTTGTATCAAGAATCTTGACGGGCTCTTCACAATAAGACAGATCGAGTTCCAGTTCTAATTCCTCATAGGTGAGTACATGCGTTGGGTCAGGCATGTATTTCCTCAATAGAGATACGTGGAACACATCGTGAACTTTGGAGAGACTTGGCGGCATTGCCAATCGGTAAGCTACAGCCCCAATTCGTTCTAGAATTTCGAAAGGTCCGATGTACCTGAGACTCAATTTACCTTTCTTTACAGAACGTATGACTCCCTTCCATGGAGATACCTTTAGGAAAACATGATCACCGACTTGAAATTCGAAATCCTTCCTTCGATTATCGGCATAGCTCTTCTGCCTACTTTGAGCTGCTTTGATGTGATTTTGGATTACCTTCACCTTTTCCATTGTTTCCTCCACCAGTTCTGGGCCTATAAGTTTTCTTTCACCAACGTCATCCCAACAGGTTGGTGTATGACATCTCTTTCCGTATAACGCTTCATATGGTGCCATCTGAATACTCGAATGGAAGCTATTGTTATAGGAAAATTCTACCAGAGGTAAATATTGATCCCACATACCCTGAAAGTCAAGTGAGCAAGATCTCAACATGTCTTCTAAGGTTTGAATAGTCCGTTCTGATTGTCCATCTGTCTGAGGGTGGTAAGCAGTGCTCAAATGAAGTTCAGTATCCAGGGATTTCTGAAGACTTTTCCAAAATCTTGAAGTAAAACGGGGATCACGATCAGAAACAATCGATGGGGGTACTCCATGAAGTCTCACAACTTCATTAATATATAGTCTTGCTAGACGTTCCAGGGGTAGATCTTCTCTTATAGCAAGAAAATGTGCTGTCTTGGTTAGACGATCAATAATAACCCATATTGCATCGTTCCTTCTAGGAGTCTTTGGTAGCCCCATGACAAAGTCCATCGTAACATTGTCCCATTTCCACTCCGGTATGGGAAGAGGTTGCATGACTCCTCCAGGCTGTTTCCTTCCAGCTTTCACTTGTTGACAAACCATACATCTTGACACAAAATCAGCAATCTCCCTCTTCATGTTGTCCCACCAAAAATGTTCCTTCAAATCTCTATACATTTTGGTGCTCCCAGGGTGTATAGAGAAATTGGAACTATGAGCATCATCCAGCAATTCCCTTTTTAGATCAGGTATATTGGGAACACAAAGTCTCTTCCCGAATTTCAAAATTCCATCTTCATACACAAAGTCTCTCAATCTCCCATCATTCACAGCTTTAATCTTCTTTTGGAATTCTTCATCATCGGTGTGAGAACTCTTAATCCTTTCTAGTAAAGATGGTTTGGCAACCATTTGAAAAAGCATTGATGTTTCACCTTCCCTGGTTATTCCCATGTCCATCTTCACTAGATCCATAAAAATTGGATCCCTTTCAATTCTCATATTGTTCAAAACTCCATGGTCTTTTATACTCAAAGCATCTGCCACCTTGTTTGCCTTCCCTGGGTGGTAGTGTATCGTACAATCATAATCCCTGAGTAATTAAAGCCATCTCCTTTGCCTCATGTTGAGTTCTTTTTGTGAGAAAATATACTTCAAACTCTTGTGATCAGTATAAATCTCACATTTTTCACCATAGAGGTAGTACCTCCATATCTTCAAAGCAAAGATCACTGCTGCTAACTCGAGATCATGAGTAGGATAGTTTTGTTCATGAATTTTCAACTGTCGTGATGCATAGGCAATAACTCTATCATTCTGCATAAGGACACAGCCAAGTCCATTCTTCGATGCATCACTATAAATAACGAACCCATCATTCCCCGATGATAGAGTCAATATAGGAGCATTGACTAATATTCTCTTCAGTTCTTCGAAACATTCTTCACACTCTTTTGTCCAAACAAATTTAACCCCTTTACGTGTGAGCTTCGTTAATGGGTTAGCCAATCGGGTAAAATTCTGGACGAAACGTCGATAATAACCTTCCAAACCAATAAAACTACGTACCTCAGTTATACTCGTAGGTGCTGGCCATTCTTGGATTTCCTTGGTCTTAGAAGGATCAACAGAGATTCCATCTTTAGAGACAATATGGCCAAGAAAAGAAATCTCCTGAAGCCAGAATTCACACTTGCTAAACTTCCCATATAATTCATGCCTCCTCAGAGTCTTCAAGATAATGCGCAAGTGATTTTCATGATCTTCGTAGGTTTTGGAGTATACCAAGATATCATCAATAAATACCACCACAAATTCATTGAGATACTCCTTGAAAAATCTATTCATCAGATCCATGAATACAGAGGGTGCATTAGTCAATCCAAACGGCATTACAGTAAACTCGTAATGCCCGTACCTGGTTCGAAATGCTGTCTTCGGAATGTCTTCCTTCTTCACACACAACTGATGGTATCCAGATCGAAGGTCAATCTTTGAAAAGTATTGAGCTCCATGCAGTTGGTCAAATAAATCATCAATACGAGGTAGGGGATACTTGTTCTTTATCGTTATAGCATTGATCTCCCTGTAGTCGATACATAACCTCATAGATCCATCTTTCTTTTTAACAAAAAGAACAGGGACTCCCCATGGAGAAACACTAGGGCGAATAAATCCCTTATTACTCAATTCCTCTAGTTGTTTCTTTAGTTCGACTAATTCTACAGTGGCCATTCTATAAGGGGTCTTCGATATAGGCCTTGATCCAGGAATCAAATCAATGGAAAACTCAACTTCTCGTTCTGGAGGATGTCCAGGTAAATCTTCTGGAAATACATCTACAAATTCTTTCACAACAGGTACATCCTCTATTTGAACATTCCTTTCCTCTCCGATAGTTATTTCATTCTCTTCCTCCCCAATAATTGAATTAAGTTGAGCTACTGGGGGTGGATCTAAATAAGAATTTGGTGGTGACGATTCTGCTCTAAAAATAAGGTGTTCCTTATCATTATCATCAGGAATTGTAACCTCTTTCTTCTTACAATAAATCTTCGCATCATAGTCCGAAAGCCAGTCCATACCGAGGATTATATCAAACTCAATCATAGGTATGACGATGAGATCAACTGATAAAGAAAATTTATGTGCTCTAACGGGGACTGATTCACAAAACTTTGTTGCAATGATACTTCCCTTAGGAGTTTTAACTGACAACTACCTTATTAAATCAAATTGGAAATATCTAATTTTCTTAGAAAACTGGGAAGATATGAAACAATGCGATGATCCAGAATCAAATAATGCATTTGATAAACTTGAGGAAACCATTAAATTACCTGCCACCACGTCTTTCGGAGCTTCTACCTCAGCAGTAGTGATAGCATAAGCCTGGCCTTGATCCCTTGGACTTTTCTGAGGTAAGTTCTCCTGACGCTTAGGACATGAATTTGCATAATGCCCCATCTCCCTGCAATTATAGCACTGAACGTTGGTAGCTTCCTTCTTCCCCTTGCAATCATGAGCTTGGTGGCCTTTTTCACCACACTTGTAACAGACTCCCATTCCCTTCAAGCAAGTACCAGGATGTTTCTTCCCGCATTTACCACAAGATGGATATTCAACCTTTCCCTTCTTCCCCTTATTTCTATTCCCAGATTGATCAGTAGGTCTCTTCTTCTCTTGCTTTGCTTTAAAGTCATAAGACTTAGAGAATTCCTTTTCAGTCTTGATAGCACATGAGACAATGTCTTCGTACGATGAAAAGGATTGTGAGACTAATGCTCGACGGAGAAATGGTTTTAACCCATCAAAGAAACGATCAATCTTACTTCTTGGGTTGCGAATATAATCTCCAGCATACCTCGCTAACCTTGTAAAGTTAGCCTCATACTTTGTGACATTCTCATCCTCCTTTTGTCTCAGACTCAGAAATTGTCTTTCCATATCTGCTCGATGGTCGCGAGGAAAGTATTTTTCTAAAAACAGATCTTTGAACTCTCTCCACTCCATATTTGATACTTCATCATCTTCCTTCATGTTTTGAATCAATGACCACCATTGATCAGCATCTCCAGTGAGGCGGTAAACTGCCATGATAACTTTTTCCCTTTCACTGCTCCCCAAAGCCTGAAATATTTTCTCTAGGGAATTTATCCATTGCTCAGCTACTAAGGGATTTGTACTCCCATTGAACGTTGGTGGTTGTTACCTCATGAATCGATCTAACATTGATCCTCCACGCTGCGGATCAGGGTGCTCCATACGGGTAAGGTTATTATTCATAACCTGAGTAAGTTGTCCCAGTATGGTGATTAGCTGATCGGCACCAGTTGCATCACCAGCCCCACTATAATTATCTTGAGCAGGAGGGCAATCCCTACATGGAGTGCGTGCATTGATACAGTTTCCATTTCTTCCACTAGGAGCCATTTCTAAACAATGGCATAAACTAGATCAGTTTATGAATCAAAATACATAATCCCATACTTATAAAACACTTAACATAAATTGAACTATTTATGGATATAATCCATAATCATAAGAATGTTTTCTTTGAGGAAGTATATACTCATAATCCCTTCAAAATGATTTGTAAAGAAAATGAGAGTTATCCTAAGCATATCCCCCGGGAGTGTCGTAACCAAGAGTGCAGCAAGGCCCGTTGTCGTGCACCAGTTCCCGTTCGAGTCTAGCTCAAAGCGGTGTTTTCGGGTTTTACCCCTAGGTACATCTGTGCCAGAGCCGCCTCTACCTGCTCGTATCCAGACAGGGATGTATTGCTTGGAAAACTCAAAAAATCTCTACAATACCAAAATTCTAGGAAGTTCTTCTATACTAATCCTCAAAGTTCATCTTAGGTCTACGTGCTCTAATCAGAGTTTATCTAAATCTAACTTCCAAGGTTTGTACTAAACTTCCTCTGATACCAACTGTAACGCCCCGACCCCAGTTACCCAGAGTCGGTACATTATTACATAACATTGTCATGATCACAAGAAAGATCAAATCTCGAAAGACCGATTGGTTTAGTAGCCTTGGAAACACTAGATATATTCATAAGTTTTACATTACATCATAAAATTAAAAACTACTACAACAACATAATGTTTCCACAATCCACACTATTAACCCCTCATAAAATCCCTGCAGGTCATTCATAACTTACTTCTTCACATCCTGGGAAAAATAAAACATAGAAAAGGGGTGAGCTCAAATGCCCAGTAAGGATAACAATATAGCGGAAACTTTCATAAATAAGAATAAACATTTAAGGCATTGCATTACTAAAACAAAAGCCTTTTAAACTTTAACTTCGACATAGTATGGCAAAAGTAAAATGAAATAATGCCATTTACTTATTCACATGGATATTCTACTAATCGAATAATCACATGAAAAAATCAATAACCACTTTCATAATGTTGGAATGCATAATGCCAGACTATCATAACCACATATCCAAGGCCTCGTGACAAGACTACAAATAAGATTTTGTCAAGGCCTTGTGCCAAGACACTAGTTTGTCTCATGAGACCTACCGATGCATCGAGGAGCTATAGCGGGCTCCACCCGTCACATATTAAGTCCAATGCATTCCCATATGAAAAGGTTTAAACATAACATAAACATTCGTATTAAAACTAGCATACGAAATGTCAATACTTTCACCATAAACTATGAATGGTATAAAAATAGCACATCCACAGTCAAACATATCACAAAACCTTCAATACAATATAGAAGTTTTGTATCATAATAAATCAAATTCAAATAATCTTAAAATCCATCAAAGGATGTTGACATAGATGAAATCAAAATTATTTTTAAAGAAATATCTCCTTTTATTTTGAAATAATTTAAGATTCATAAAATAAAACATTTTCTTTGAAAATATTCTTATAAGCTTGTAAGGGAAGCTTTGAAGATTTTATAACGGCGGAAAATAGCCGCACCCGCCGTATAAGTTAAAAAAAACATTCTTACCTTAATTCTGTCGAAAAGGTTAAAAAGGACCTTGTTTTGAAAACGACCGAAAGATTCCTTTATAAACCACTTATAAAAGTCAAAAAGGGTATAAATGACTTTAACTCATATTCTAGTAAATAGTAAAAATGTTTTGAAATGCATTTTTAAGAAACATGGATGTGGATGATAAAGAGATCCCAGTAGATTATTACGTATAAACAACCTTGGATAATGAAGAGGTTGTAAAGTAAACCCTTACCTTGTACTTTTCCTTGGTTGGGGTAGGTTAACCTCCTGTATAATGGTGAAATAGTTGTTATTAAATTATAAAAGAATCATATATATTAATATGATATCATATATAATCTTTTAATATTGATTTGATAATAATATCTTAGTATTATCATTATATCGGGTGTTAACTTACTTGTTTTCTTTTATATGTTTTGTTACGTAAGACATGGTTGTTGTATCTTATTCATATACAGAATGATATCCAGTCCTTAAACATCATTTTTAAATCATCAAATGATAATTATACTTGAATGGATACGATGGAGAATGAATCTCATCGCGTTCGTGGAGACGGTAGTCCGTACGTACGCACGAGCGACAATATCATTCTTTTGATATTAAAATAATATATAAATGGATGGTATATCATATATACAGAATCATTAACATGTTATATTTATTATTTATATGAGTTACACATCATTATTATACCCATCCAAATAATATTATATTGAATAACAATTACACCACAACGTGGAGACGGTAAGCCGTACGTACGCACGTATGGTGACATGTTATTCAAAGGGTGGATAGAATACTGAATATGGTTGTAACATATTTATAATAACATCACAGTATATTTTAGATACTGGAGTTATTATTTTAGAATGGTAAGAACAAAGAAAGAGGAAGTGGAAGAAGAAAGGAACTTAGAAAAGGGTGGTGAAATCATTACCTCTTCTTCGGGTTCTTCTTTTTGATTTGATCAAAAGGGCTCTTTAGGTTGGCTTTCTGATCAAAATAAGGCCTCTAGGTTGTATTGAGTGATGTTGGGAGAGTATTTGGGCAGAGTTTGGCCGAACCAAAAGGCTTTGATGGTGTGAAGAAATGAGAAGGTGGAGTGCCCTTTTATAAGAGGGGTGAGGGGCACCTTTGGAAAAGATAGAAATATTAATTTATAATAAATTCATATTCGGTTTCTAAAGGCTCCAAAGTTTATTATTCAAAGGTTAAGGTGGGGATAGGTCGAAAACCACTCAACCAATAGAATTTAGACAGGTTTGGGTACTTATATTAACCTTATCTTTAAGTATTAACTCTAAGTTAATTAGTTTCACTTTTACAATGTCTCTTTGTATTTTTATATAATATGGTTAATAAACTTACTATATACATCCAAGCGACCCCCAAGTGGTACATTAATGATGAAACTATCATGATATAAGTATCTTGGCCGAACCATAGATTTTTAGGAATTTAATATCAATTAATAATATAATATTTGTTTTAAGAACTCTTTTTTGTCAATTTTGACACTATTCAATAGTTGATTTTTGTGAAACTCATAACAGAATGATTACTTCGAAAAAAGTCAATTCAATCAATCCTAATATATCATATTATCCTAGAAAATTAGTTTAATTCATTAAAAGTTTCATATTATATTTATTTGGGTATTTATAATATCAATTATTTTAATTTTTCACTATTATAGTAATTACTGCATCATCATTGTGTCATAAATAAAATAAAATATTTAATGTCTAAAAATTATAAATAAAATATCATTATGTAGGAAATCTTTTTATCTTTCTAATTAATATTTATAATCTAAAATCCAACATATATAAACCTATGTAACAATTGTTTTTCTAAAAGATATATGCTTGTGTCAATTTTGTATTCATTTTAACTTAATTAAAATAAAGTGTCATTATCACTTACAAGTGGATCCATGGGGTCCCAAAATAGACCCAAAGATTCCCATGGTCGACCATGTATCAACCAATAGGGTTAAGACACGTTTTAGGGTAATTTAGTATTATTATAATATTATTTTTTAACCCTTATTTACCGGATTTACCCTTAACCATGGTAAATAAAATATTTACCGCAGTAATTATTCAAAATGTTTAAAAATAAAAGTTACCTATTTAAACAATTTGAACATCCTGATTCCAAATATGGAATCCATTTTCCTAAATTCAAAACACAAAAGTGGCAGAAATTAATTTAAAATTAATTCCCGTTGTCAAAACAAAAAGCGTGTTTTTAAGAAATAATAACTATCAAAAGATTGCCACTTGTTTATGTTCGGTTTAATTGTAAAATTATGTCCAATGACCAAAATTATATTAAATGGTATAAATATATTCTAAATATACTTTAAAACCACTCAAATTCATAATTTATCACTATTAATTATTTTGATTAAAAAAGTTGTTTTTAATTAAAATTTAGTAATTTTCACTATTCATCAAAATATGAAAGTTATCCGAAATGTACCAAAATTTCACCTTAGGCTAAATTCGATATTCCGAATCCAAAAATGAAGTCCATTTTCAAATATAAAATATATATAATTTCAAAAAGTAGGTATTACTATTCATAACGGCTAGTTTGATTAGTTATGGTGTGTTAGAACTCGGTGTTGCGTACAACACACGCTATCACATTATTCAAAGAGAAGCGTACCGTAGAAGCTTGGGGTGTTACATAACCCAACAAAATACCCATTTTTTACCATTACAAGACACAAAATAAAATCAATAATTATGATTAAAATTAAAATAAAAACTCTTTTTGTGTTCTCATAACCTATCACCCATTGTAGAATGAAAGAAAACTTAAAATTTCCTAAGACTCTCCCATTTTTTATTTTCAAAAATAACCAAAAAAATAAAGTGGAAAAAATGATATGAACAGTTACAAAAATTAATGGAAAAATAGAAAAGAATATTCTTATAAGTTTTATTAAATTAACTCTCCCCCTTATCTGATTATGGATATTTAATTTGAAATTTTTGGAAGATTTACCCTCCCACAAAGAATATGTAAGAAAATATCCCTTAGTTAAGTATATGTATTATCCTTGATATAGGTATTAAGAATTAACAGTTATTCTACACTTGAAAAATAATAGAAAACTTTTCTTACTTTTAGATAAAAGAGTTTCAAAAGGATTAAAAAATATGAAAATTCAATATCCATAAAATATTATAAATATACTCCTCAAAATAATTAATAATAATTTCAAGTAAAATAAAAAATTATAGAAACATAAAACCATGTAAAAAATTCAAATATTAGTAGATACAATAAATTCATAATTACTTTAATAAAAATTCATCATAAATTATAAAAATAATGAATATTAGTTTAAATGATTACTACTTGAAAATGGAATGAGAAATTCAAATTTTAATTCAAATTTAGAGATTTGTTGACAACATGTTTGAAATTATATATATCTTTTTTGGTTCAAGAATATTTTTATTTTAATATTCAATATACTTATTCATTTCATTTAATACCTATCCTTTCTCCTTTATCTTCTAATTATTCCCTATGATGATCTCCTCTTGATCTTATGAGCATTTAACAATAAGTGAAAATTAATCCTTAAATGAAATATTCTAATCATAAAAAAACTCAATTCTAGTATTATGTGAATTAAAATATCTGGTTACAATATTAATCTTATAAAATTTATGGTTTTAATCATCCTTAAAATTCTTCAAATCAAATTTAACTTCAACTATTGAATCTATTAGTTTCTCTTGTGATCTTGAGATTATAAAGTCAACAGTTTTTCCTATATTATACTAAGTATAAAACTCATCTCCTTTATGATAGAAATAAAGTTTCCAAAAGTTAGAAACTATTCTATATTGAAATCAATTTTCCTTTTCAACCTTTGATATCTATTTTTTGTTATGAATTTTGGTGAATTATTAGATTCATCCCTTGGTACAAGGTCTTCTGTTTTCATCCAGCCATTTATATATTTAGAATTATATATATTTATTTTTGGTGATTTACATTTACTAATATCTAGTAATTTTTACTTTGGAATCATATAGTGATTTAGTGGGATTTGGATGCTCAAAATATTTCTATAGGGTCTTTTTATTTAGTACATATTCCTATGAACTACCAGAAGATGATAGACTAGAATCACAGAAAGATGATCTGAAATACGATGAAGAGTAAGCTGATGAATTGACTTCAACTTATCAAGGTGGTGATTTCCTCATGGTAGACTCAACAATATCTTATTTTTCTTCTATTATTCTTGTGTTTTATCCCTTTTTATAGAGTGGCTATAACAGGATACCTGAGGAATACTCGCTAAATTCCATTATTTTTTATTTTCTTTTTCTAGGGAAATTTGAAAAATGAATCCTATCATTTATTAACTATTCTTTAGAAGAAGATCCTTGGATATTAATTTTTGTTAGTGGAGGCATACATCACTTTATTTTTAAATAATATTTCTTTTTTTTCTTTTCCTCCATCAGTTAAACTTCACCTTCTCTTAATTACTCAACACTATATTAAGATATCAAATATATTTATTTCAGGACTTCCATTATTAGATATTATATCTAATTTATTTGGTCTTCTTATACCAAACACCACTATACTTTCCAACTAATATTTCAAAATTTATATTATATGTTTTTTTGATGTTGGGTTATTATCTATTAAAAAACTATATGGTATTTTACTTTTTATAGTAAAATTATACTTCTTGTTCGTCCCACTAGTTTTAAAAAGTTTAATTTCCATTAAATTTTCAATAAAATTACTTTTATTTGGATTATAAATGAATTTAATATGAGATATTATTTCATAATTCATATGATTTTCTTTAACTCATTTTTCAATGGAAAAATCATAAACTCGTTATTTTTATAAAATTGTCAACAACATAATGTTCAATGACCAGGATTACAGTAATATATTTAGCATAACCATACCATAATATATAGAGTCAATATATCTCTATATAAACTTAACAATATTAAAAATTATAATATTTTAAACAAAATCCAAAATAAATAAATCTTGGATATTTAATTTGTTTTTATCACCTTTAATTGGAAGTAAAAATACTTGAACCCATTCAAATAAAATCCTTACTTGTAGTTCTATATGTTTTATCTTATGAACACTTTCATTTATAGGGATACTATTTTCCCCATATTTTGTCTTATTGAAGGTTTCATAGTTTGTATGACATAAGAATAGGCTTTCCTTATAATGTAAGATTCATAAATTCTGTGAAATTCATCAAAGTTAAACATTATTGATAGTAAAAGATAGTAAACTTAACCTTATTATCACTATTATTATTATCAAATATTTCATATCTATAAAACGCATGAATGGTATTAGTATAATACAAATCATATTCCTCCTTCAATAAATATAGATATTCCTAACCTTGTAATATAATAAATTCTTTCAAAAATGATTCATAATGAGAGTACCAAAGTCAATAGATAATTATTTCTTGTATAACCTCTTGAGTAATAATTTATTTACATTTTTCAATAATATAATTGAAAAATGCAGAGTTTAATGAGAATTTAAACTTCAATATGATAGTTCATCACCTTTAATACAACCAACCAACTTTGGGTATATAACCCTTTTTATAGGAATCTTAGACAAGAATAGATTAAACTTATATGGGATAATCTAAATAATTTCATACCATCATAATGATTTTAAATATCTTAAAGAACTAAAATTTTAAATTTTTTAAAAAACAAAGTCGGTTACCTTATGATGAATTTAGAAATTTAAAAAATACAAAGTAGAAAAGAAAATAGGCCTCCCAAATCCCACAAGTTAAGTAAACAAATATTACCTTTCGACTATCATTTTCGATTCACTAGAATTAATATTATTCCATATAATATTATTTTAGAAAATTCTATTAAGTATTTTTCATGAATAATTTAAAAAATAAAATTTTCTTATATGAAAAGTGTTTTAAAAAACAAAGAAAAACTCCCCATAGAAAATTGATTTAATGTTTAAAGGAAAAAAATTTAAAATAAAAAACTAAATAAAGGAAAAATTAAAAAACACAATATAAAATTAAAAAGTTACTACATAATGGATATCAAAATCCATATACTAGTATAAAAGGAATTTAAATTACCAAAAATGAATTCATTTCCATCCAAACCTACTTTAGTCCAAAATTATCTTCAAAAAATACATTACACACCCTATTTATTATAGAAACCCAAAGTCATAAGGAATTAAGATTACTTTAAATTTTACTATTAAATGGAAAAGTCACAATTTGTATCTGGTTCATCATCTAGTTTCTTACATGTTTCATATCGCATTATTTTTTGTGTTAATTATAGTAATTATTTATAGAGAAAGGCTTACTAAAACCAATGACATAATGATTCTTTGTGAAATTGAAAGCATTGAAGGTCAAGATTAACTGCACCCTTTTAAGTGGGAATTGTTACATACTCTAGAAAATACTTATATATTTACAACATGTTTGTGAATCCTACCCAATAGCATGAGTAAATATTTTAGTTACCCTCTTGAAAATGATTTATTGTTGACATGGATGTATGTGAACACATTTTTACATATCATAGATTCTTTATCTCTCCATTATAGGGTGAATTAGTTGTTATTTGATAGTTTAAAACCTTATAGTTGGGTACTCTAGAATGTAATTCCATGTAGGAAGGAAGAAGGTGTTGTGAATTTGGGATGGGTCCTTGACAAGGACATTATATATATCACCATTACTGAGATTAGAACCCACATAGTTTGGTTCCTCTTAATAGGATGCATAATTACTTTTAGTGTTGTGAGATAGTGTCCATTTTGGTTACTTTTAGGGTCATTTAACCATGACCTAATGAAGATCCTTTTAAGTTCATGAATACAAGATTATTATACTACACAGTTTAGAGTCATGCAATATGGAGTACTATGAAAAGGATTATTTTAAATGGTTGATACGTGACTTATGTATGTGTGGCACTTTCTAGGTGAATATTCAAGGGGAATATGGCCCAATGGAAAAAATAATTGTTTCATATAGAATATGGCCTTTTTATAACGTGTTGATAGTTCTCATAGGGAATATAAACTTAGAAGAATGTTTATGGACATGTAGAGAATATAGTCATTGGTATCATAAAGAATATGGACCCAACAGAAATAATATAACCCCTATAAGAATATGGTTATAAATATCATACAGAATTTATCCCCAATGGGAAAGAATAAGGCCTTGTTGGTAATATGGTCTAAAGAGGAGTATTTTTAATGTTTTGGGAATTTTTCATAAAAAATAGTTATGGATTAATCAAGAATATGGAATGATGGATAAAGCATAGATTTTAAAAAGAAATACGACCCTTTTAGAGGAAGGATATGGTATGGTGTTGGAGTTTTGGTTTCAAAACACATATAGAGGTCACATTTATCCCATTGTAATAGGAATAATGTCCCATGTACTTATAGAATAATATTTTATGTTCATGTGATAGGATCACACCATACAGTTCTATGTAATGTGTAAAGGAAATATACCATGTAGATTATCATCGAATAGATAAGATATGTATTAGATATTACACCTGATAAGAGGCCTTATTATCTCATATATCATAGAATGATTCTATGTGGATAACGAAGATGATGTGATGCTAGACATGGGTTAACCAAAATGGGTAAAATGGGTTATGAGTGGTTTCCACAATGTCCTCACAATAAGATTCTCATTATTAGGGGGGTTAATGGTTGTAATAAACCTATGAGTTATATTGGTATATAAAAAGAACCTAGTGAAAATACATTAATGGTAGTAGGGAACTCTATCATGCTTATTGACATGATCATGTATGTCCAGTAGTTTTGGAGAGAGACTTGATACATGGGTGACCATGTAGGGGTCCGAGGTGAAGTTGGGATATACCAAGAGAATATATGAAAATTTAATCCTAGTGTGGTATAATAGTAGTGGTTTTACCAAGTTTTTTTTGGGAGAATAGGTCCCCCTATTAGTGTTCTGGGAGAAATTATTTCCCAGGTGTAGGTCAGGTGAAAATGTTTTACCAGGTTTAGAGGTAGGTGAAGGTTTTTCCCAGTTATGAAGGTAGGGTTAAGGGTTCACCCATTTATGGATGTATGGTGAAGGGTTCACCTATTTTTGTAGATATGGTGAGGGTTTTACTCATGTGTGGAGATATAGTGAAGGGTTCAACCATGTTTGGATTTTAAGTAAAAGTATCACCATACTTTTGGGTGTAGGGTTAAGTTTCTCCCTAGTTTTAAGGGAAAATGACCATGTGCTTTCCCTAAAGCATCTTACCATTGGAATGGGGCATATGACACCCTATTGTACCTTGTTTTTGGGTCCATTACCCTAGTATCAAAAGACATGAGGGTGAAGTTTTATTTTATGAATCCCCTGATATTTATATGAAAAAATTACCCATACCTCCAATTAATTTTCATTTAATTTAAATTTTATAAGAAATTACCTTGGGTAGTTTGAGGAATTTAGAAAAAAAATTATATGTGTATCTTTGTATTCTTCTGAAAACCTCAAATGATAATTCCAATTGTCATATTCATAGACTACTATAGATACCTAGGTGTGACATGGTGAAGTGTAAGATTTATTTTTCCTTGGTAGTGTATAAATGTGAGTTGTGTTAAGGATGAGGGCATATTGGATATATTTATCATGTGATATAAATGTATAATATAAGAGCACTATCATTTTTTCATGATTGAGTTGTATAGAGGCTGTTGGTCATGTGTCCTGTGTTCTGGTAGAAATATCATGGGTGAAGGCCTTAGATGCGTGGGATTAAAATCCTTAATACCCATCCTCTAAAGGGAAATCTAAAAAATTAACCCCCTTATAATTTGATGTGATTGGAATATAGAGGATTGAATTCTGAGGTTATAATCCTTTTTGTGTGAATGTTTCTTCTATCAAGTAAATGTCTGTACTTAGGTTGTGAGGCAACATGCACATCATGCTAGTATTAAGGTACACGATGCCCTCTATTAGTAGAGAACACACCATGAATCTTCTATAATTTGATGGGTCCACTGAATTTAAAAACACCATTTGAATTAAGAGAAGCTTTCATACTAGACCTATTTATTCAAATATGTCTTTTAGCCAACTAAAGTGGGAACATATCTTTCCCTCACAACCATTCTTGATAGAGAACACCAAACAACCTCCCCACCTGACCAAAATTTTCTTGGGAAGTTTCCTATAGCAAGAAACAGAGCGATGTGGATTGTAAAAATCTAATGAGTAAAGTTAATTTCATATCAAACATGTGTTAGTTGTCTTACATTAAGAACCTATGTGAATCACCTAGGTGGTGTGAATTATGCGAAGCACCTCGGTGAAATTTTTTCCTTTTTCAAAAAAAATTATATTTGTGCCCATGTAAATATTGCTTCATTATGGAACTTATTTACTTTATTTTGGGTTTTCTTTTATATGATGGCATTTTTGAATCCTTATTTATAGAAACTATATGGAATTTGAATCATGTATAGTTTGATATATTGAAGCCTCACCCTATATTGATTCACTTGTCTAGGATATTAGACAAGGATACAACAATAAATGTTAACCACTCACATCGGCTCTTGTGAAGGCCATTACTCTATATCAATATGACTATCCAGCATCTGAATTCCTCCAAATTTATGGACACAAAAACTTAATAGATGTAGATATACCAATTCCTGACCTTAGATCATGGGATACAATAATTTTTTAGTTCCAAAGTTCCATCCAAAGGGTTTTACAACAATAGGGGGTAGGTTATGCCTATACATGTATTGTCCACTGACTCAGATCTTTCTGTTTCATCCAGGGGAGAGTCAGATGACCACATATGTCCTTCCCTATACACAAGAGATTTTCAACTAGTGGTGAGATCCTAACAAGGAATTCATAGAGATTATTCCCTTGGCAACAAATAGAAAATTAGAGTACACAATCACAAAATAATAAACAAAGTAAACAATATAACTAACATGTGTAAATAATAATAATATCAAACCATTCTATAATAGATGGAATAAAATACCTAATAAAATTATTAAATAAAGATTCGTATATAAGGAAGATCTGTATGACATACATAAGGGAAAAATAAATAAAAGGAATCACAATAAGGATCCCGGTGTTTGTCATGGAATCATCCCAACCAACCCGCTCCATCAACATGACTTCCCTAAATAGGGTACCAACCCTCATCTAAATACATGATCAACAAAATATGCATGTGACCCAATATTCCCAAGAAGGGTGTGATTATAAAACTAGTAGTATACCACTAATGAATCCTTATAATAAATTTAGTAGGTTATATAAATGTGTATGTGATGAAGAAAACAAATACATAAATAAATATACAACTCATCAGGTCATCATATGCTAACTAGGCCACCATGAACCTTGAATATACCTACTTTGGATCACATTAAGAAGGAAATATCTTTAAAAAACCATAAGCACATGTAACCCATGGATCATTCCTTCTCATAGGTCACAACCTAATAAGTAACCTAACCCATCCCTAAATATTTTATAAGGTAAACCATGTACACAGTCTTATCCCTACGGGTCCTGGAGAGGCTAATCAATCACACAATCCATATTAAGAGTTATTAGGAGGCCCAATGATTATACTGGACCATTCCTATATTGTCATGAGAGGCCAAACACATGCACAAGAACAAGAATCAATATGAAAATAATCCACCATAACCCCAAGACAACATTTCAATCACCAAGGCCATTATCACAACCGGACCTAGACAACTATCTTATGGTCATTCTCAAATCACATGCCAAGTAAGGAAAAACATTACCCAATTCCATATTTCACATCAATAATTTGATTTTTATTATTAGAAAATGGGGTAGAAAACCCTGAAATAGTGAATCCCTTGATCATCCCTACAAACATTGTTCTCACCTTTCAATGGAAAAGATCCCATGCTAGAGAAATAAGCAATAGGGAAATCTTGAGGGTTCATTAAGGCAAGGAAATTATCTTTTTCATTCTCCTCATGCCACATGTTCATGACATATGTGATGGTTCTAATAAAATCTTTTCACTTATGAATGTGATAGAAGATGAACTAGGGTGTTGAACATATCACATATAGAGAGTTGAAGAAAACAAAAAAATCAATTTCCACCACTGAAATTTGGATACCCCTGAAAGTTCACATCATCAACCCTATGAGTAGCACATTAGCTTCGGCCTGAAGTGAGTCTCCACTTCCAAAATGTGTCGTGAACGTAAGAATGATAGACCCTCTAAAATCATACACTAACCCACCACCACAAAAAATTCTCATGCAGTTCGAGCCATTAGTATTTTTCTTGAGGCCGATTTTGGGTGGATTCCACCAGATCCATTGTCCTAGATAAGGGGATGAGTGAAAGGAAAAATGAAGCCCAAATTTTTTTAGGAAATTAAGGGACAATGCATCGGGTCTGTCCTTGATAAGCCTATCCAAGATGATCAAAATGCATCTGGTTTTAAACACCATGCCCATATTTGAGCTGAAAATTTCCTTGTTACAGGCCCAATTCCTTACTTTAAAAATTATCCATCATCCTACGAAAAAGATATAAACTGTTCCTTTCTTCTCAGTAGAGTAATTCCATGAACTGTGAAACCAACATTCAAGTAAGTTTTTTTCCGACAGGTCCTGAGACCTGTAACCCATGGAGCTACCAAACTCCAACCAGATATTAACCACCCATTGGATCTCGAAGAATAAGTTACACATAGTTTAAATTTTTTATTCACTACAAAAAATTCATCTAGAATCCATCTAAATGTAGATACATTTAATATTCTGATGAGTGGGAAAAACTCGGTTCATGATACACCATATAAGAAAATTAAACATAGTCGGGATCTATTTTCCCCACACCGTATCACCCCATATATCATGATTTCCAGGAACCTATAACAATTTATGGTATTATTTAGTTTTAAAATAACACGATATAGAACCTGTAAAGATACATTCATCCGAAAAGAGACCATACACCCAAAACTGTATGCTACTCACTCATCCTAAAACCTAACTTTATAACCTATTACAAGAATCCTTCTCATTGGTTCAAGTCACAAAACCTAGAAAATTTACTACCCAAAACCCTATTCCCATCATTCAGGTCATCATAGACCCTTTTAAACCAAAAAAAACACCTTCTGAGTCTGTTTACCAAAGTAGAAAACATGACCATTATCACTGAAACAAAATCCTCACCCATCATATCCAAATATCATGTTAAAGGGGATTTACTACCCAAACCCCTTTTATATATTTTCTTACCACCCTATCCTAAACCAAGTCCAAATGACTTGTTTTAAACCTGAATGGCTTGTTCCAATACCAAACAACTATGAAGAAAACCCTATGCACATTCCTAGTACAAGGATCATTTTAACCATTCTCAAGGAACACAAACTGTACTCCCCCTATAAATAGCCCCCTATATCCACAAAAACATCACTTGTTAATGTTAAAAAAAATATTTCTTATAGGTATATATACACATGCACATTCCATTCAAGGCATACAATTTTATATGAATGTTGTAAAATAGTAAGGACTTCCTACCTCAAGAATAACAGAGTCCAACTATCAAGAGTTGTTGATTGAATTAATATTGAAACAACAGCTCTATGAAGATAACACAAATTCATTAGATCAGGGTTCTAGAAAGTGTAAAAAAATAGGGATAGGGATTTAAGGTAAGGATGTGGTTATACTTAACCATAATAATCAGATGAAATGGATAAAAGTATGAAACACCCAAAAAATGAGGGAGAGGGTAATAAAATCACTATAAAAGGATCCCACTTTGTCACCTAGTACAAATGAGTTTAGGAAAGAAGTGGGGGTGGGGAAATAAGGGGGGAAATGAGGGGAAATTCATGTCCTCCCCCAATTAAAATCTATAAATATTTTCACTAGATAGTTGTTGGTCTACACAGGCTAGCCAATGGGTCTAGGTATTTATCCTATGCTACTAGGTAGATCACTGAAAAGCCAGTGGCCCTTATGGGTAGGATGGTGGGCCCGAAGAAAATTATGTTTCAATTTATAGCCCCCTTAGCCAACTCCAAAGGCACCCCATAGTTACCTGACACCCCAAAAAAATTAAACCAGTGTCATACCCATGCTTAGTATAAAAATTCTAAATTGTAATGACACGAGTCATTGAAAACTTCCCCTATAATGAATTTTCATCATTTAGAAGTATCTTATAGGATTCTCCCTCAAACAACCTAACCTCATGGCCTAAAAGATATCTCTAATGTTAAGCATTATTCCCAGGGACATCCATGATATCACACATTCAAATAAGAAGAACCACCTTTTTTCATGTCCATTTCATCATTTCCAATCCACAATATGTTTAGGATTCTCCTCAAAAGTCAAAACCGACATAAATATTGAATCCCACTAACTACACCACAAATGGGTCCCACTTTCATTCATGATTCACAACAACATTTCCAACTATCATCATCAACCCTTCACAAAAAATCGAGTCTCGATCCACTTTCCAGTGCCATGGGTTCACAACCATTCGCCACTACTAATTCCCTCGCATGGGCATCTCTCATTTATTGGTACAATTCATACATTCACACACACATACACCCACAAATAGCCTATGTTCCTAGGTTGGTTTCACCCACACGTTACCCCAAATGTGCACTACCAACTTCCATCACCCCCAGACAATAAGCATAGCTCACCTCAATGACCTCCAAACACGATCACCAATGTGCAATGATAATTCTTTACACACAGTATTACATCCATTAATCCCAACATATTCAATTTAAGGAACACTCCCTTTCTAACCATCACACCAAGATGACAACCCCTCGATGCCTTCCCTAAATGCTACAAGATTATAGAATCATTGGCTTCCTACATCTGAATTACCAATACCATAAATATGAATTAAATAAAAATCCAACAAAAAACACAACTCTTTTATCAAAAATTTATATCACATATCCCGATACCAATTTCCTCCCCTCATTAACAAGGGTCATGATCCACCAGACAACCTCCCATCATAATATTCCCACACCTATACTCTACTAAACCATGTTTTTCTTCTTGAAATTTGCAACATGATACTACTATGAAACTCCAAATACTAACCCCATACACATTTGATTTCTTTAAAAAACCCAACACAATCCTCAAACCATGTCAAACACATTCAAAACGACACTCCCAATGTGGTCTCCACCTAATTTCATCTATTTATTTACAATAAATATAGTCAATTTTTCTTTGGATGGATTTTCCTAAAGATACTCATCCTCACCCGCAAATTTACTCTCACCTCCCAATAATGATACCTTACCACCCGGGCAATATGAAAATGGTAATCACCAAATCAGATTCTGAGACAAAATCTCAATTTAACTCCATGGTCATATCCTTAATCGAACTATTTAATCTTCATGATATAATTATGAGTAATAATGCATATTTGATCAGAAAAACCTCAAAACATGTTGCCATACCCCTCTATGAGAACACACCATAGAGAGTTCTAATAATATATGACATGCCCTCTCCCAGGGCTGTTCACCAAGGAACTACCCTTGGAGACTTGTCCAACCACAACCAATACTTTAAAGGTAACTTCCCATTGTCATTGCACACCAAGTACAACTACTCACCAAGGGTAAAACATTAACGACCCTTTTAAAACCCCAAGGTTACTCAAACTCTATAACCCAACCCCTAAAAAATATCCAAAATGATTCCCCAAGCATACCATCTCCAATCATGACCCAAGAACACTATATCTAGCATAGTGTATGCCACTCAAAGGAAAAAATAATGGTCTCACCTCAATTCAAGACCAGAACATTATTCCCAAACAAAATCTACAAGATAATTTTTTTTGAAATACCATACCGACCCTCTTAATAATATTACTATTATCCCTTAAATAGTTTGGGAAGCTATTTTATGATGTGAATCACCATAGGAAACAACATCTCAATTTTTTCAAGTCTAAATTTCCTAGAACTCACTCTTGAGCATCTCCCAAGGCACTGAAATTCTCCCTGTGATAACACTCTATAAAACTAAAGTATCACATGATAAAACCCAATGCTCAATACTATATTGGTTAAGAACGACTACTGAAGATCTCTAAACTTAGGATTCACACTACCATACACTAGCATCATAAACGTTACACTCACCCACCACCTAAGGAGAAGAGAACAATCCACCTACATACCCCTCGAGGCCTATGAAATCTGATCACCCCACTAAACAATATAGAACCAGTGGAATCTAATTTCAATAATTATCACATGTTATTACTATCCCAACTCTCACACCTATATATGTATCTCAAACATTTTGGTTGAAAATCCATAAAAACCCATCTAACTCATGGGTATCTTCCTAGAACAACACCAAACTTGACCAAGAACTAGAGGTTTCACAATAATATCAGGGCTCAAAAAACAATACATTTCCAAATCTCTGCTCTACTCTCTCTATATAGAGTGATACAAACATTAAAAAAAATATAAAAAGACAACTTGAACCTTCCATGCGTCCATCACTATCCAACACATCAAGACCAAACCATCCAACCATTTATAAGCCCATCCCCTCAAGGAGGCTACTTAACAAACCACACACATTGATCACTACCACTATGGATAATCGTAAAAAAATCCATTTGATCCATGATCCTTGTCAAGAACAACAAGAAAGATTCCCCAAAAGGGAATCGAACATACATCATAGAAATCGATTTGAAAAGTTCCAAATGGGCCTCACAAAAATCTTGGCTCAACAAGCCAAACCGTTTACACCCTTTTTAAATTCCATTTCAAATCACATTTTGACCAAATTTTTTGGAAACAATTTCTAAACCATTTAAAAACCATTCAAGTCAAAATTATTTTTATATTTAAATTAAATCAAGAGAAGCCAACCATTTCACAACTTGAAATCATTTCATAAAAACAATCATTTTACTCAAGTAATGACCCAAACATGATAACCACCATTTAAAATCCAAAATCCATTTCAAAAAAAAAACCCATCAAAAAATTAAAATTACACTTGAAATTCAAAAAACTCTTTCAAAACCAAAATCCCATGAAATAAATTTAAAACTACCTATTATATAATAATTTCCATTTTTCAGAAAAATTTAAAAACTCAAACACTAAACATATCAGGGTAAGGATATACACAATTACTTACAAGCCTATCCAAGGACCAATTCCATGTCATAAATACTTATAAGTTAGACACAATCATATATACATAACATAATCAAACCATGTTTAGGTTAAATTAAATAAATTTCACCAATAATTTATTTGGGAAAACACAAAATATAATATTGTGGAATTTAACACATTTAAATTGTAACACCCCAAGCATCTACGATATGATTGTTTTTGAATAATATAATAGCGTGTGATGTACGCAACATTGAGTTCAAACGTACCACAACCTATCAAAATAGCTGTTTAGAAAGCATTTATGAATAGTAATAATCACATTTTAAATTATATATATATATACCATATAAATTTAACATTCATATTTTGAGTTTCTTAGACATAATATAAGGAAAAATTCAATTTTTCAAATAAAAGAAGTATTTTTCAAAAAATGCAGTTTTTTCGCCTTTTAATGGAGAACCCTTTCTAAATGTAATATTTAACACTTTTATATATTAAATTTGATGAAATTAAATTCTCTTTTATAATAAGGACATAATAATTTAGTTTCTATAAATTTTTGGTGTTTTTCTGATAACTTTCATATTTTGATGAATAGTGAAAGATATTAAATTTTAATTGAAAACAACTTTTTTAATCAAAATTATTTATAGTTTTAAATTATGGATTTGAATGGTTTTGAAGTATAATTAGATTATATTTTTATCATTTAATCCAATTTTGGTCATTAGAAGTAATTTCACTTTTAAACCGGACATAAACACATATCAATCTTTTGAGAGTTTTTACTTCTCAAAAACCCATTTTCTGGTTTTGACAATGAGATTTAATGTTAAATTAATTAATGAAAATTCTATGTTTTTAATTTGGTAAAATACACATCATTTTTGGATTCATAATATCAAAATTATCTTAGGGTGAATTTTTGGTATTTTTTTGAAAACTTTCAATTATTGATGAATAGTGAAAAACATTGCGTTATTGTTTAAAAACCGATTTTTTTAAAAAATTATTTATTTTATTTAAATTTATTTTCAGTAAATATATATACATAATACCTATATTAGTTTAATGTTATTCATTGGATTCATTTTATAATAAAATTATATGTATAAAATTTTATTGAATATTTTAACATCTTTTACCCACCTTCTAGGCATGTTAGCAAATTTGCATAAAACGTAATTTTACCACATCTATGAATTGAATTTCAAAAATCTTAGAGATACAGTTGATATCAGTAAGTAAAATTTGGTTCAATAAGATGAAAATAATTTTTTATAAATAGTAACTTTTTCATTTTATTTACCGCGGTTAAAAGTAAATAGGGTAATTAAAGGTAAAAATGATATTATAATTACTCTAACACATGTAATAATTATATTGGATAAGTTTATTTCGACCAAAAGAACCTTATTAATAAAATATGATCCTTTTTTACACTTGGTTTAGATTAGGACATTTATTATTATTTAATTTAAAGAATAGTTAAAAGTGTTAAATTCAAATTTTAATAACTAAAACATTTTTAATATGGGGTTATATATAAGATAATTTAGAATATAAATATTCATTATAATGATAAAATTATTTCCTAAATCATGGTATTTTAGTTATAATTTTTAACCATTATATAATTAAATTTAATTATGACAAAATGATAATGAAGTAATTACCTTATTAATGAAATATTAAAATAATTAATATTATAAATATTAAAATAAATGTAAATTGAGACTTTTAATGCATTAAAAAAATATTATAGGTTAATATTACATGTTAGGGTTTATTTAATATATATTTTTCTAATAAATAATATTTTTATGACTTTCACAAAAAACAAATACTAAATAATGTAAAACTTTTCGTAAATGAGTTTTTAAAACAAATACTATATTATTAAATGATATGATATTCATAAAAATATAAGTTTTTGACAAAGGACTTATATAATAATATATATGTCATTAATTAACCACTTGGGGTTTTATTGTAATTTTATACTAATTTTATTAACCATATAATATAAAAATACAAGGAGACATGGTAAATGTTAAACTATATAACTAAGAGTTAAATAAAAAAGTTAAGGAAAATATGGTCACCTAAACCTGTCTAAAACCTGTTGGTTTAGAGTTTTTAGACCCATACCCACCAAAGCCTCAAAATAATTTTTTTAGCACCATTATAAACTGAATATGATTTTATAATAAAATAATATTTCAAGGGTTTCCTAAAGTGACCCTCACCTCTCTTATAAAATGGTACTTCCCCTTCTCTAAAAATCACACCTCTGAAGACATTTGGCTCAGCCAAAACCTACTCAAATATTCTCCCAACTACCCTAAATTTAACTTAGAGGCCTTATATTGATCATAAAGTCAACCTAAAGAGCCCTTTTGATCAAATAAAAAGGAAGCACCTGAATAAGAGGTAATTATTTCATCACCTCTTTTAATGTTATTATCTTCTTCCACATCATCTTTCTTTGTTGTTTCGATACCAAAATAATAACTCTGATACCTTCTACATACTGTGATGTTATTATAAATATGGTACAACCATATTCATTATTCTATCAATCCTATTAAAGACAAAGTCAACATACACGCGTACGTCCGGCTTACCATCTCCACGTCATGGTGTAGTTTGTTATTCAACACATAATTATTTGGATAGGTATAATAATGAGTATAATTGATGTAAATAATAAATATAATATGTTAATTATTCTTTATATATGAAATACCATCGAATAAAATATGATTTCACCATCAATAGAATGGTATTGTCGCTCATGCGTACGTACGAATTACCATCTCCAGGAACACAATGAGATTCATTCCCCATCATGACCATTCAATAATAAATATCATTTTATGATTAAAAAAATAATGTTTAAGAACATAATATCATTCTGGATATGAATCAAATACATCCTATCCATAACAAACATGACTTACGTAACAAAACATAAAAATAAAAATGAATCAGTTAACACCCGAAATAATGATACCACTGAAACATTGTTAATAAAGAAATATTAAAAGATCATATATGATATAATATTTATGTATATGGTTCATGTATAATTTAATAAAAATTATTTAACCATTATAAAATAGGTTAACATACCCTTAACTAAGGAAAAGTACAAGGTAAGAGGTCTCTTATCTCACTTTTAATTCCATGAGGTTTCTATTGTTCACCACTTATTTATTGCATGTGATGTATTATGTACTAAAATTTGATAAATATTATCATTATTATATTTATATTCATGGAATTATATGATTAATTTAGAGGTTATTAAATTTTTTTCATACTAATCAATTGATTAAAACATGGTAAGGGGTTTTCATCTCACTTTTATTCCCGTGAGATTCATGCTATATTTTCCACTATTACATTTTGTGTGATGTATATACTTCCATGATTGAATTTTTTATTTAATATAATTTAATTTTTGGGTATTTACATAATCATTGTATGATTCTTCTTTCATGGGGTGTATGTTCTATAAGTTACCAAATTGGTAAGGGAATCTCAAATTTCAATTTCCACTCATTCGGTTTTACGCAAACATCAATGATTGTTTTACTCCTAGATTATGTGTGAAATCACTATTTATTTACTTATGTAGTAATTTACACTCACCTTTGTGTAGATATACTTTTGATACACATAATCACCCCATTGATAAATTCTTAAGTCATCGATATGAACTTGATAAGAGTAATCTTAACTCAATTTCCATTCATTGAGTTAATCATCCAAGTCATTGGTGTTGTTTTTACAAGAATATGTGTGAATGTACTCTGATTTATTTAAACTAAATATCCAATCATATTGATTGTATTTATATTTTTCACACATAATTATTTCATTAATTTATCCTTAACTTAAGGATACATTCTTTATAAGGTATTTCATCTAAATTTACATTCCATTGAGACTTCTTTGTTGTTATGCGCCAATTCACTTTTATTTGGTGTATATACCGTACTTTGACATAGTATATCATGAATCCCTTTATTCTCATGATATTATAAAGTTTTTATTACCTAAATTATTTTTATTCAAGCATCTATCATTTGGTTAGCAACTCTAACTAAAATATCATTTTAAATGTTTTAAATATTTATTCTTCTAAATCATTCTCATTAATGTCCGTGTTTCAAAAATAGTTTTAAGGATTTATTTATATGAACATGAATGTTTTAAAATTAAAATTCCTTTTAAAAGTTTTAAATTTGTATGGGACACTTTGATTCAAAAATCTATTTTTAATAAATAATGAGACCTTTAAATGTTTTAAAGAAAATAATAATTTTCTCTCAAATAGTTTTACTGGTTATTTTCATCTATGTAAATTTCCTTCATTATTCTTTATTGAGGTTGATCTATTGTAATAAAATTTTCCATATTGTATTGAATGAGTTATGTTTGACTATGGATGTGTTATTTTTATACCATTCATGGTTTGTGGATAAAATATTAACATTTCCTATACTAGTTTTAATATAAATGTTTATGTTATGTTTCAATATTTTCATATGAGGAATGCATTGGACTTAGTAAGTGACGGGTGGAGCCCGCTATAGATCCTCGATGCTTCAGTTGGTCTCAAGAGACAAACTAGTGTCCTGGCACAAGGCCTTTACAAAATATTATTTTATAGTCTTGGTATGAGGACTTGACTATGTTTTTTTGATATCCAACATTATGCATTCCATAATTATGAAATTAGCTTTTGATATTACATGCGATTATTCAACTAGTATAATATCCATGTGAATAAGTAAATGGAATTATTTGATTTATATTTTCCATATTATGCTGAAGTTTAATTTTAAAAGTATTTTTTTAGTATTATACATTGCCTTAAAATGTTTATGCTTATTTTTGAAAGTTTCTGCTATATTGTTATCCTTACTGAGCATTTGAGATCACCCCTTTATATGTTTAATTTTTACTAGGATGTGAATAAGTATATCATGATTAATCTACAGGAATAGGTTAAGGTATATGAATGTGTTAAAATGGGACATAATGTTGTTTTTTTATTTCCTGATGTAATGTAAAACTTATGCATGTATCTAGTATTTACAAAGCAACTAAACTAATCGGTATTTCAGGACTTGATCTCTTCTGATCATGCCAATGATATATAATAATTCAGAAACTCTAAGTAACTATGTTCAGGGTGTTACAAAACCTTTTTTCAACCTTAAGAAACAAGAACATGAAAGTTTAACCTACATGCCTATCCATGATGCATAAAATCATCCTCTTTTTTGAATCAGGTCAATATAAAATCCAATAAATGATAAACATCCAACAATCATGACCAAAAATAATGTGCATCACTCAAGTAGAAGTTATTAAACTATAACAATGAACAAAACGAATATTAATCCCATACTAAAAGCTTAGCCTTTCCCTCATTTGTGTGTTATATACTTTTATACATGAGTTCCTTATGAATTTCCAACAATATAATATCTCTTATATACTATGTTTTAAAATAAAAAGATAAATAAAATAACCCATATGGTACCATTTTATATAGTTCCAATAACCCGGATCACCATATTTGATCGAGAGAAGGGTCACATGACCTCATGAATGCCCCCCCATATATAAGAGGCTTTTGACTAGAAACAAGGTCCTAAGTGGGAACACTGGGAGACTATTCCCTCGGTAATTGATATCAAATCATTGTACATAATCATAAAATAATAATCATAGTAAAAAATGTAACTAAAGTGGAGAAATCATAACAACATAAACCCATGCTATAATAGATGTAATACAATACCCAATACAATCATCAAAAAAATATCCCAACATAAGGTATATTTTTATAACATAGACAAGGGAAACAAATAAAATGAATCTACATATGGATTTTGGAGTCTATCCTGACATCACCCCAACCAACCTACTCCACCTACAAATGCTCTGAGATTCCCATGTAGGGTGTGATTATAAACCATGAAAGAAACCAGAAATTCATCATTAGAATAAATTTAATATGAAAAATAAAAGATTATTCGACAAAAGAAAATAAATAAATAAACATATAATATGTCACGTCATTGTGCACTAACTAGGCCACCATGCACCTTGGATTTGCCTACTTCATCACATAGTTGGAAGGACCGGTCTGTCGAAACCCATAAGAACATATAACCCATGTCCCATGGCTACGCATATGTCATGATCACATAAATACCCCATCACATCCCCAAAGACTCTAGGGAGGTCAACCATTCATACCAACCCATCCCCACATGTTCTAAGGATGAAAAAACAGTCATACCTTCCCATCTCGAGGGTTCTTAGGAGGTCAAATATAATATAATCCCATATCAAGGGTTCTTAGGCTGCTCAATCATCACAACATACCATCTCTTCATGGTAAAGGTAGTCCACACACATTCACAAGCATAAGAATCAATATACATAAGAAAGGGAAACATCATACCATAACCGTGACCCAATGTCTCACTCACAAAGGTCATCACCAAAATTGGACTAAACCACCAAAATTATGGTCATCCACACATTACACATCAAGAAAAAGAAACATCACTCAAGAAAATATTTCATTTAATATAGTTATACAAACTCATCAAAAACCCAAATGTCACTTTCGAAGCCTATTTACCTCAATAAACAACCCTACTCATATACCCTGATACAAACCGTCCACTCATTGGTTTGAGGAATCCATCCATGGTAATTCACTACCCATACTCTTGTTACAATTATACAAGTAATACTAGTTCATTCTAAACAAAAATTAAACCTTATAGTTTCATTTACCAATGTATACATCCCTACCATTATTTTTGGCCCCTGACCCTCACCCACCATATCAAAAGTGCACACTATAAGGGATTCACTTCTTGAACCTCTTTATCATCTTACCCTACCACTATAACCTCAACCGAGGATGAAATTATCATTCCATGCCCAAACACCTATGTGGAAATCCCTATTCACATTTCTGATAAAAGGTTCATTTTCACCATTATCAAGGCACACAACTAGTCCCCCCCTCTAAGGAGCCTCATATGTCAATACAGATATCACCCACTCCCACTAAGATTGAAATTAGAGGCACGAAAGGATACACAAATACACATTCCATTCAAGGAATATAATTTTATATAAATACTATAAAATCTAAGGCAATTCCTAACTCAATCATCACATAGAACAATTTCTATGAATCGCCACTTGAATCAAACTCAATGCACGAGTTCCATGAAAACAATTTGAATTTCATTTGATTAGAGTTCTAGTAAAAGGAAGAAAAGTGTGAGTTATATAAGTAAAGGATGAGATTATAATTACCCATAATAATATTACACAATGAATGAAACTTGTAACACTAAAAAATAATGGATATGGGGATAACATAAACATGGGAGGATTCCCCTTCATCACTTAGTGAAAATGAGGTAGGGGGAGAAGAAGCGATTGGGAATAAGGGGGTTTAGGTGAATAGACACGGTTTATCCCAAATTAAAATTTAAAAGTATCCCCACCGGATATCTACTAGAAACCATCATCTAGATAGTGTTTTCATGTAGTTAAACTAGGCCACTAGATAGACCATCAATGAGTTGGAGGTCCTCATCATCTGTCTGGTGGTCTTACAGCAACTCGAACTGCAATTTCTAGCCCCCTTCACCTACTCTCGATCCACCCTTCAGTTACCCAACACCCTGGACAACCTAAAACTAGTTTCATACCCATGATTATATTAAAATTATATCCCATTAAAACGTGTTTCATTACAACATAAATATTTAATTTTCCTTAGATTACTATTCATATATTTAAGAGACATATATGCACTTTTACATTTCAATTTTCCATCAATCGTCCCCAGAACAACTCAAGGGTTTTATAATGGAATAAGGCCTACACCATTGAGGAAAATCAAAACTCAAATGGTTGTGAGAATATCTGGTTGTTTGTACAAGCATTGAATTAGAGGATTAGCTAAATATGGTCAAAATATATTAAGTGGTATGTATCTAATTGACTTACTTGTATAAGAATGCCTCAATGATGTTAGAGTTCAAATTCACTAGATACCTTTTAAAAATACATTTTATCTGACACATGGTTAAGTAGAAATGAACCCAAGGGATATCTATAATGTTTCTAGGGTACCCATAATTAGAACCATATATTGTGAAATTTTCCCCTATATGATGCTTGGGTATTCCACCAACAAACACCTTTATTGGCTAAAAAATTACCAAAGGAGTTAATTAATGCTACATGAAAGGATCCACATCCTCAAACAAATATTATCTTTGAGATATAAATGAATATTGTCTTGGTCCTATAAGAGAATGAGACAAGCTCATGATATCCTAATAGGTTTTCTTCTATAAAAAACAACACCCTAGGTATGCATTGTCTAGAGCTATAATAAGGATGATAAAAAGTGTGGGGTTATGATATCAACCCTAAAATTCCTCCTCTAACTCAAATATTGGGTGTTCTATCCTAGTGGTTGAGTGGGTACATGTTGCTGGTTCAGGAATCATATAATAGAGTATGAATGAGTACTATCATGATGGTAGTCAATCTGGTAGAGTGAAATCCCATTTGTCTATCAATTAAGGTGATTGTGAAGATATATCAAATGCCACTTCACATCCACAAAGGGAAGACCCCATTTAATATTTTTTTTCCTTTCAAGTGTTATAGTGGTTGATGAAAGAAAACATAATTGTATATGAGATTATTGGTATTATGGAGATCCTAAGGTATAGATTTTATTCATTAATCTAGGCTATCTTTGATATCATACTACTGCCATTGAAGGTAAAAAAGGACTTAAGAATCATATGCTTACACTAAAAGTTAAAATTTATTCTTTGTGGAGATCCCTCTATTGAAAAAATCTTGGAAAATAGTGATAGAATGTATAAAGTGAGATTATACAAATTCACTATAAGGGACTATATTTTGAGATCCTAGATTTATTGTGATGTTTTCTGAGATTCCTATGAACCCTATAACATCATACAAGAATTATGATAAATCCATAATAATTTTGTGGAACCATTGATAAATTTTAGAAAGGAATGACATCTAATAGAGTTTAGGATGTTATGGGTCATGATAGCTCATGATAACACTAATGATGAGATAAATCCCCCACTTACCCGTAAATAACTTCATTGGACTGACTCTAGGGTTCACCTGGATTGGGATATCATCATATTCTAATGGGATATTATCTACAAGCACCCCCATGTCATGAAGTGTGTGGATCTAAAAATAAAAAGAAAATTCTCCAAGAAATATTATAAAAAAGTAAATACTGATGAAGCATCTCATCCTTCAGATCAAAACCAACCACCAACCCCCAATAAATTTGTTTTAGGAGTTGTTTCACTAAGATAAAAAATTTATGCAGTTAATTCAGTGTCAATGAAGCATTTCTCCCATCAAAGATGATTGGCCTAATAAATAGTGTAATTTAAAGAATCCTGGGTATTCCTATGTAAAAATGGGGGAAATTTCCATTGATTCTACAAACTGTGTACATTCCAAGGCCATTCATTTTTTTAAAAAAATAGTCCCTTAACTATTTAAGTAAGGTAATTATGGGAAATCCTTAAATATAGTATCCACATTCATTTACATTTTATTATTAGGGAACTATATTAATTTAACTTCAAGATCAACCCTATAAAGGTGGGTAAGTTAATATGAGAGATAGAGAAGATTATATATTCCATCAATTTCCAAATACATATAAAAATATGGGTATAAGATCTGACTAGTTTAGGAACTGCCGAAATAATTATCAATAAATCCACTAATATGAAGTGTGATAAGTTTATAAATCTTGAGGAAGAAAGTTCCCTAATCATTTAACATTTTTATAGGAAATTATAATTTTAATTGAATCATATTATCTATTTTTAGTCGGTGGTAATAATGATATAGCTAGAAGAATATTCTAAATATCCTAAGGTAGACACTCTAGTAGGATTTGATTAATTGAATTATCTAGAAAAAGGGGTGTTTTACTTAAGATAATGACTGATGTAAAATAGAGAGGGGGTGATTTTTCCAAACATTATCTCCTCTCATGTTGACCTATGAATATTCATGGCTTGACACCTAACTATTTAAAGTCATATATCTATAGAGGGAGAATATTCTAGTCAATAATATTTTTACCGAAGAGGGTGGTTATCTTCTATATCTGTCTCCAATTTCTTCCCCAAATATATTCATTCTTCGATACTAGTATTGAGATTATTTGACTATCAGATATCTATCTTTGAAGAAGTCTCTCAATATGAAAAGTCTTCAGGGTGTTGAAATGGAGGTCCTAGGAAAGTTTCTATTCTCTTATTTCAAGAGGGTTACACATATAATATATATAATTTCAATAGTGGTTTCCCTAATCGTCTATGTTGGTAAATGAGAATATGGTTTAGGAAGAAAAAATTAATATAGCCACAGTGTTTTACATCACACTTTCTAAAATTCTGTTTTTTTGGAAGTTTTATCACATTCTCTAAGACTAATATCATAATGTAATATCTCTTTGTAAACATAGACAAGCTTGATACCATGGAAAATATTAGGAACTTGAACAAGGAATTGGAAGGCTGTAAGTCCTCTTTATTGATGATTATGTGATTCCACCTACCATGAAATACTAATTTACCTTATAAAATCACAAAAATATATTTTTAGATATAATTTACAAGTTACTCCATCAATGGGAGACTGTTGGCATGTTGTTCATCAAGGTAGAGGTGTTGTCTACTCAGGAAATAGAAAGGGTGAACTCTAAAGACAGCCCATAGTTTATTTTTCATCAAGTGGATTCTACAATATAAAGTGACATGGTTTACATTTTAGAGAAGGTACAGATTAACCTTCCATAGTAAATGTTGTGAACCCACTAAAGTGGATGTCTATGGTGATATTATTCCAGATATGGAAACAATCACCGAGGTACAAGACCTTAGAGTATATGAGTATCATCATCACCCATAGTTCATGTTTTGGAATTTAGTTACTGATCTATGAATTTTTTCCTATCATTTTTAATAGAACTGATCCAATCAATGGAGATTATGGAAAAATTATATGTCCTCAAACCTCAGTCATGAAAGAATATAGATATATAGATTATTTTAGGTCCCACAATCTTGAAGGGTGATGCATAATAATCCTATTTGAGTGAGAAGATCCCTGGAAACATCTTTCTTTCAAAGAGAAACATAGAATCTGACCAAGATACCCTAATTACCAATATTTTACCTATTAATATGTTTTGTGGAAAATATTTTAACTTTCCTTTAGAAACCCCTTATAAGATCTACTAAAAAATATATATAGGATTCGACACATGTTTAGGATACTAGGATGTGGTGTGTTTAATTACTACATAGTCCATGCAATCATAAAGGAGATACTTAAGGCATGAGAGAAATAAAGGGAATCAAGAATACTCCTATATAGAGTAGATATGGTAATATACTCCACAAAAATAATATTTTTTTAGTTGTAAGAGTAATCTGATTATGAAAATGTGGAACTATAGAACTGATTCCTGACAAATTAGGGGGAAGCCCTAGTGGACCACCTCTATCAAGAAATGGTGGTAGCTGAAGCACAACTAGAAAGGTATTGAAATCATTGGATGATGCTAGAGGCCAATAAGTAATGATAATATCAGTGTAAAAGGGTTGTCTACTACTAAATAGGCTAATATTTCTGAGTTGAATACACTTTTAAGAAATATTAACACAACTATGACATCCATTTATATGCTCTGCGCCTCCATGGAAGTAATTTTTTAACATAATTTTTTTACAAGAAGAGAGTATCCATCCATGTATATGTTACTAACCATGATTTTTCAATAAATTAATGATATATATTATTTCACACATAGTAATTTTTTGTTATCAATTTTATTTACCTCTATTATTGACATAATATAACACATGAAAATTCTCAATGAATAAAATTTTGGAAAAGGAATCCATTTGAGAATTGGGTTGGAATGGAAAAACTCAATCCTAATACCTAGAAAATTAGTCAAAATAAAATATATTACTATAATTCTTGTGAACTTATATGATTATAATATGGAGAATATTGGGGTTCCATTCAATCAACTTAGGCTAAGGTTGGTTTATTTAGAGGTGAGATAGAATTCTTCCTAGACATGTTCTCCTAGACGGTTATTGTAAGGTCAAAGGTGTGGAACTTTGCTATCACCATAGATTAAGGTTAGTCCATTCATAAGTAAAATATAAATTTTAATATATATGTGATCTTAAATGGGTATAGGTGGTGTAACACCCCTATAATTTAAATTATATATTTTTCTTTAAAACCCAATATGTTAAATAGTTTTCTTCACATGAAACTCCAAACCAAAACAAGTTTCATAACATTATATAACCGTTAATATATATATATCTATAGAATTAATATGTAAAAATAGATGTAACAAAATTATGAAATAGATATTGAAATAAAAATAAAGGTCATTAATAATACTAAATAATCTTGGAAAAATAAATTAGTATAGGTAACTAACTAATAAGATTGATTTATGATTTAAAATGTAGTCATTCTAAAATTATCATTTATGAAATTTATTTTAGGATACCAAATATATTATGAGTAAAATATATTATTGATTTGAATAATATCTTTACACATAATTTTAGTAGTAATTAATATGAAATAAAAATAATAAGAGTTAATTTATTTGAAAAGTTATTTTACCATGAAAAAAATTTCATTATATTTTTATGTTTTTATTTAAAATTTAAATTCTCAACTTTTAAAATTTTAATTTTAAAAATAAACTTTATTTCTAGATTATTTATGTCATTATTATCTTAAGAATATTTTTTTTATTTTTATGAAATATTTTTTTAGGTGAACAGTTAAAAAATAAAATGTTTTATGAAAACTTTAAATTTTATGAATCTATAATTTTAAAAAAAAGTATTGGAAATATATACAACCTTTTTTAGTAAAATATTTATTTAATATATAAAAATTAACATTTTAAAATATGAATTTAAAATTATAAAACCTATGATTAACATTTTATAGGATAATGTAATATTTTCCAATAAAAACTATTTTGGTCTTTTCTTTTAATTGAATATTATTTTGGTAAAAAAATTGGTTTTCTTATAAAGTCACATAAATATTATTTTTTTTATAATAAAAATATTTATATCATGAAAATAAAATACATTGACAATTTTACCCAGCAATAAAATTTTAAGCTTAAAAATACACTTTTTCTAAAAATGGATTTTTATGTGTTACATGTGCTAATGGTAAAATTTAGTTTTCTTACTCTGAAATTTTAACTGATAACATGAATTTATTATTTTTGGATAAGTATTTCCACCTAATTTAATTACGTCCATTTTATTTTTAAGTGTAAAAAATTATTTACTTAGGTAAAAAACTTGTTACCACTATAAAACCAAAAATGGTAAAAGTGAAAATTCTAAGAGTAAATGACATAAAAACATGCTTGAAAATGAGTGGTTTTATGATAATGAAACTTTCATCATACTCAAATTCATTAATTTCCATTTGGTATTACTCTAAACATGTGAAACATGTGCTCATTTTATATTAAAATGAAATATTTACCAAAATTCTATTCTCAAAACTTATAAAATGGGCCTCTCACCACCCCTTAAATAAAAAAATCATTTTCTTATTTAATATAAACTATTTTTTACTTTTTCCTAGAATCCTATTATATTTATTTGATTCTATGGTCATAATATATTGTCATAGGACCTCTATTTTCAAGGATTCTTCCAAGGGAAAGTCCAAGTCCTCATAGTGAGTATTCTTTTCCCCCAACTTATTTCCTTTTATTTATTACCTTCTGAAATATAATATTATAATATCTATACAACCCCATAAGTATTTTTTTGTATACTATATTTTATTATTCTAATGGAATACCTATTAACCACCTTTCCCATTTTCAATTAAGAAAAATGAATTTGTCATTCATGCATTGTGACGACTACTGCCCCTACTAAGCAATGAATTCCATTTTTCATCAATGAATCTATTCACTTGTTATAAGGGTGAAATTTAAGGACAAATATGAAATATATAATATATTTATTATTATTTAGAGACAAATTTAAATCTAATTTCTTTACTACTAATTCTTTAAGAAATGAAAATGTTAACCGTGTGTTATGTGAACTACCACCTCAATGAAGTAACATATCTCATTTTTCATCTACTTTATTTATTATTTATTAAAATTAGAATATGATTCAAATACTTAAAAGTATATAAATAAGATATTTATTATTTTTTTAATAATGATATTATTTCAAAAGAAACCACTTTCATAATCTTAATATTTAATTAATTATGGTATATTAATGTTTGGGTCGGTCTAATACCCTAATCAAAAAATGATACAAAATAATATCATTAACTAGTATTACAAATTAAGAATTAAATAAATATTTTATTTTGGTTCTAGAATGGAAACATTAATTTTAAACTCCTTAACTATGATACCAATGTCAGTTTATGAAAAATCACTAAAACATGCTCATCGACGATTTCATCGTTAATGATCATAACCAAAACTACCAAAGAATGAAATTATAAAATTATAAATTATTATAAAACATAAATTTTGGAACCTTGTATGATATGGTAATGATGAAATATTTTCAAATAATAAAGAACCACACTGTTATTATGAATCAAGTTCAAAACAATCAAGATTACTTACACCCGATATCAAAAATAAAAAATAACTATCAAATATACATGTATAAAATAATTATAAATGAAGTTTATAAAATTATATATATATATATATATGAATAAATATATTAAATTGGTTATTGGGATATTTATTTTTTATATATATGAAATTAAATCACCTTAGAAGAATTTAAAAAATAAGGTAAGGGTTCCATTATCTCATTTTCAAATCCATGAGACATGTATGATTTTGCACAAAGTCATTTCTTTTATATAGTGTGACTACCACCTAAAGAATATATTTTTTCATATTCATGTAATTCGTGGGTTTGGAAAATATATATATGAACTTTATTTTAATATCCATCAATCCAAAATATACCAAATTTGTATGGGTTTTTACTAACTCAAATCCATTCATTGAGTTGTAATGAATTATTAATTTATCTTTACCTCTATGGAAAATGGAATTTTTGATTCAAATATTACTCCTTGATGAATTTATTCCCCATAAAAAGTATATAATTTCTGATAATAATTCATATCCCATTTAACAATGATGTCCCCATTTTGTCTATATTTTCCTTTCCCACAAATGCCCCCCTTTATCTTTGAAAATATAATTTATTTGTTATATCATGTGACTTTACAATTTTCTATTATCAATTTTTGGGGGGATTTTTTACAACCTAATTTTACAATGCAGGTTTTCAATAAAGGTATTTATAAATATTAATGAAGTTTTCCATCCTTTCAAAATCAAATGTTTTAGCTTCAAATCCACATTTATTTTTATAACCTTTAAATATTTCTAAGGATCTACTATTGGAGTCTCTTTTTTAAAAATTAATTTTTTTTTTCAGTTTTTTCACTTCACATTTTTTAAAATATCATTTGAAAGTTACCAATAACTTCATCATTTTGAAATAATGTTAATTTTTTTTTCTAAAATATCTATTTTACATTTTTCTTCCTTGTGAACACATACTTCCATCACCTTTTTCTTTTTTATTAAATATACTCTCTATGACTTTATTATTCCTCAAAATTTTTTTACCCTCTTGGTTTTATTAAATAAATGTTTTCAAAAGATATGGGATATTTATTACTTCTAAAGAATTTTTTTTAATACTCGTAAAAACCATTTTTCATATAAGTCATTACCCTTTGAAATATCTTATACATGATGGAAGAAATTATTTAAATGATACCATCCACATTATTTCTTTATATGGAGAATGTAATGTTCATCTCTATTAAAGAAATAATCCATCACTACTTTTCTCTTTCTAAATCATCAGCTCTTATAGGCATGATTTTGTATCCAATTACTTCTCTCTGTAAACACTCAATATACCCTAAAATTTATTGAAGGGTGTTTACCAAGATTCCATACATTGATTAATTAGAAAAATTATAGAATTACCCATATACCCCTTTCTTGATATGGTGATAGTTTGAGGTATGCCTACATAGAAAGCTATTCCATTTATTGATTAAAGAACTATTGAAAACCTATATATTTGTTATTCCGATTTGGATGTTTAATGATTACAAAGGTAGGTGGATTACGCATTGTATTGATATTTATATCATTTATATAATGATTATATTATACACAAATAAGTGATAGGTGGGGCCCAATATTATATATCCCCTCTATGTAATGGTTGGTCGCATGAGAGAAAATATTTGGGTATTTTGTGTATACCTACCCAATACATGAATGATTTCCTAGTTATGAATTTGATGATAATAATGATGTTTTGTTTGTGGCCTTAATGAAAATAATAATTTCTTATACATGGTCTTGATGGTAATGATCAAGATGATCTACATTATGCATTCCATCACTATAAATTTAGTTATTGTTGTCACTGTGTTTATTTATATAGTTAACCATGGATTTGTTTCAAGGTCATGTGATCAATTATATGAAATTATTTTATTATCATTTATTTCCTAATATATTTTTCATTCCATGTTTATACCTTGATATCTTTTGATATATGTTTTCCCATAACAACTTTTTGAGATCTCCCTTCTTATGTTTCCCTTTCCTCAGGTTAGAAAGATAAGTATTACAAATGACATGTATAAAAGAAAATATTATTCATGGTGATTTTTGGGAGGCTGTTAAGACCTATTATTAATTTATTAGTTTCTTATATTGGAAAAAAATTTATTTAGCTTAGAAAAACATTGAATTTGTTAGTTAATGGGTTGTCCTAAATATCAAAATCTATAAACCTAAAAACATATTTTGAAAGTGTGTAATGGAATATATTATTTAACTAATTCATTTATGGGATAATTATCTATAAGAATCTATAGATAGTATAAAATATAATATATAATGTTTGTGTTTTCAGTATTAGATCCAAGTGTATTGGTCCAAGGCACAAAATTAGGTATTAGAGCTGAGTTTGGATAACTTTAAAGGTTATTATGTTAGTTGAGGTTAATTTATAGGTTGATTAATTAAGAAAAATAATTATATAAAAGTTATATATAATCTTTGAGGCTATTTTAGGTAATATTGAATATTTTAAGGATTAGGATAAGATAAATTTGGTAAAAACCTTTGGGATAAGTATGAGGGATAAGTCTATATATTGGATAAAATCATGAAGTTTTGCTAAAGTTGAGATTGTGTGGTTATCCTAGCAGTTACATCACTATATGGATTCTAGAAACTAAATGGGGTTATGAAATAAATTCTCCCAGGGGTAATCACCCAAAAAAAGGATAGTTTTATATTAACTCAATCTTTACTCTGGTGTATAATGAGTGGGATAATAACTACACAGTCTTATGGGATATGTTTTTATTAATTAAATTTTCTTTTATAATTCATTATAAATGAATCATTATGTAAATTAATTTTGTTAAGTGACATATCTTGGATCCATGTATTCCCTCGTTTTATATTTAAGAGGTTTATTTTTAGGTTCAGATGGTGTTGGAGGTGAATCGTCAGTTTTTTCTTAAGAACATAGGCTGAACAGTGGCTACAAGAGTCAGGTCATGATATGAATATATATTCATGATGCGAATGGATTCTAGCAAGAATCCATGTCTTTGGGTACAAGAAAATAAAAATATTCAAAAAATTAGACATTATTAATTCCCTAAACTTGGATTTTATTATTATAATCCAAGGTGATACATTTTTTAGGGTATCATTTATTCTGAAAGTTCTCATCATGAACTAATGATTCATGACATGAATCATGTCTGTTATAGAAGATTAAAAATTTTGGTTACCCATTTATTTTATGATTCATCTCCATTATAATTTTCCCAAAGCCTAAGTCATCTCTAGGTGATTTTGGGCGATCCATCTCTTTTTGAACTCCTTTTCTTGATACTTTGATCCCAGATCGATCGATTTTCATTGGATCAATATGTTTGTTCAAATATCTTCTATTCCTTCTTGATCTATTTGGTTGGAAGTGGGTTTAGTATATATTGTTGGAATCTATTAATCATTTTGTGATCATTATTGATCCTTTATGGATTTATCATGTGTTTGGATTTTAGAGGTCATATCTATTTTTTATTGTGGTACATCACATGTGACCTCTGAGGTGTGTGTTGATTAGTCTTCTTTGCTGACCTGTATATTTAAGGAAGCATGATTATAATTTTTGGGAATATTTTTTAGGGACTCCTATTGTTTTTATTGAATTCCCTTTTCTTCCAGTGCGAAGATCCTATTGTAGTTGGTGTGCCACCTGAGTTTAAGTTTGGTGGTTCTTTCTCAAGCCTATTTTCTATAAACTGTGAATTACATTGATTTATTAATTAGTTTTATAAATGAATTTTCATGATTATTGATTGATTTATTGTTTTGTGTAAAATTATTTTTTAGAAAATATGGGGTTTCCCATCATTTTGGTAAAAGAAATGTGTTTTTCAAAGCATTATGAAATTGGTTTTCAAATAATGTTTTTTATGAATAGAGGGTCATTCAGAATCATTCACTACTGAAAAAGGGATTTTTGTGATGGTTTCCCATCGCAAATGGTCCGTTGAAGAAATGTAAGTCGCAAATATTATGTTATGTGACAGACCGTCGCAAAAATTCATTATTTGTGATGGGTCTAAGTACAGTCGCAAATAGGTTTGATGAATTTTTTAAAAATCTTATTGCGATGGGCCAACTACCCATCGCAAATAATTTTCCCAATTTTTTAAAAAAACCATTTTTCAACGAACCGTCACAATTAGTATTTATGACAGGCCCGTCACAAATAATGGTAAAAAATAAAAAAAAATAAAAAAATATTAATAATAATATAATATTAATATAAATGAAATAATATTATTAATATTAGTTGAATAAAATAATTTATAAAATAATAGTAATAAAATTAATATAATATTAATTTAAATGAAATAATAATATTTATATCAGTAAAAATAAATTATTTATAAAATAATTAAATAAAATGATATTATTATTATTATTATTAATGAAATAATAATATTATTATTAGTAATATAATAAAAACCCTAGAAATCAAAAAAATATAAAAATATATTAATTAATAAAAAAGTAAATATAATAAAAAAATTAAATAAATAATAAAAACTGTAATATTCACAACAATATAGAAAACACACTATTTAAAACATTAAATAGTACATTACAAACAAAATTACATTCAAATGTTTCATTATAAAATAAAAATACATCCCTGAGGGAGAGGGTCTTCTAAAGTAGCTGGAGGAGATGGTGTAGGGAACTTTATCCCTAAACCACGAGTCAGGCATCACATGTATTATATCTACTCTTACTCCTACTAATACTGCCATCGACGTATCACATAATGCAACTTCTGCTATTTTTTTCTATTGTAGAAACTCTTCCGGATGCTATTTTTCTTGCCACTAAAACATATCCTTCTACTCCCTATGCATAGTCTCTAGAATCTCATTCTAAGATCACATCAACTCTTCATACTGTGTAGCAAATGATGATGAATCTCTATGAGCTCCTCTCAAGATGGACGCTAATATCGCAATAGTGCTATAAAAACTCTAATGGGTCAATCAAGATATGATACCAAAAACTAATCATTTCTCGAAGGCATAATGGGTTGTATGTATTCATGCTACCTCATAAAATCGCTAGGCACTGATATGACCATCGTTCTCGGCCTGACTCTCACTATGCGTCTAAGAAGTCGTGGCCTCATATAACTCCTTCAATTACAATTTAAAATTAAAATTAGTTAAAATATTATTTTTAGTAAAATTTTAAACTGAAAAAGAAATTATACTAACCAAAATCTGATGCTGATGAGAACCTCTAATCTCTCCAGTGGTTGGACCACTGTACATCCTTCTATAAACATTGTACTTCATAAAATTGGGTTGTAAAACTTCCTATATGAATAAAATATAAACCTTTTATATCTAAACTTATGTACAATATTTAAAAAAATTTACTTACTATATGCTCTTTATGTATACTAAATGTACGACTACTAGCTAAATGGGTCACCTAATATCTCCCCTGATTTTTTCAATCTACTGAGGATATACTCTAAAAGTTCCTACTAAACTAGTGTGTACATAATCCATCACAAATTTGAGATAATATATAATCAGGTTAGTGGATGCGACATGTCTCATTAAACTCTTTCACTCCTTTCTCCATTGCTTTCCTGTTCAAATTATACAAAAACTGAGTGCAACACGGATGCATAGCTATCGGACATTCCATCTAGATAGCCTCACAAAAGATTTGATCAATGGGATACCATAAACCCTATAAATAATTTATACTATGAAGTTATTAAATAAATTAATTTCAAAATAAATATTATTTATTTACATAGAATTCAATGCTCGAACATGCGGTGTTGAACATCAATGGGAATCTAATCTCATGAAACCCATGCTTCAGAAAAATGATTGTGCAATAAAGTGATCCCCTGTCCAACATCTATATGTGTAAATCCATGAAAAAAAATTAATCAAACAATTAGAATATAAATAAATTAATGAAAACTGATTAAAATACATAGGTAAACATACCTCTATATGTGTGAATTAAACCCAAGACGTGGACGTCGCCTGGGGACTGGGACGAGAATCATCATTTTGGCAAGACCACTCCCCCTCAGAGTGCTCCCTGGACCTCCAATAGTCTGATGGTCAGATGATCTGACATCCATCTTATCCAAAGGTAGATCATCCTCCCACAACAAACGATACATATCCTCATCCATCAGAAACATAAAATTATTATTTTTAGAAAATAGTTGAAAAAAAACTATTATATATAGATATATATTATATATTATTATAACTAGATTTTAACTATGTCAATATCCCTAATTTTCCTCATCTTTATAGCTGTCGATGTCAATGTATTCATCTTCGCCCTCAACAACATCAATTTCTATATTAGTTTCAGTTTTATCATCTTCTGTCATTTCAAATTCAGTTGTAACATCATTAACATCATCTTCACCATTAGTACATAACTGTGTGGTGTCATCAATTATATTCATGTCTCTTCATGAAAAAATTCATTTGGACTAGTCTCTTGAAAAATTTCAATTCCTTGCACTTCAGCATAACCAAATTCACTTTCAGTAAATTGATTCTCTTGAGATTTGATTTTTATTATGCTCCACCAATCACCCAACTCTCTTGAAGTAGCACAATAATTTTCATAATAAATTTTATTTTCCTGATGATCTAATAAAAAAGGTTCATTTACTAAAAGAAGAATTTTATAATTAATATCAATGATTCCTTGGATTAGATAAAAATTAAACCCACTCTCAGTATCCAACCACTGATATTTAAAAATCATTATGTAATGTTGTCCCAAATAACACAGTTTAATGATTTCTTCCAGCATGCCATAAAATTCCACTTCAGTTTCTCTATTATGAGATCCTCTCAAGAAAACACCACTATTCACTGTTTTTTTGATTCCCTATATGCATGTGTATGAAATCAAAAACCATTCACCACATATGTATGATAATATTTAGCCATTTTGGATGGTGGGTTACTCAGTATACACAATCGATTATCAATTTTATCAGTATGTTGAGATACTTGAAAATTTGTAAAAAAAATATCACTATAACATGTATTAAATTTATTTTTATCGTGAAATCATAAATAGTTTATTTTATCAGTTTTTGAAACTAGTATAATTTTTTTGATGATGTTATTAAAGAGATACTACTGTATTTTGTGGAAACTATTTCTTGATATGATTATCATATAACCAAAAAATAAAATAAGAATAATGTACTATTAAAAAAATTATAGAATAAGTGGTGAGAGTACTCATAGTAAAAATGGTGTCATTTCTTCACAGTTGAGTATAATATATGTATGATCTCTGTGATGTTCATCATCTAAAATCCATCATTCATAAACTCCACCGAAGCCATGTTTAGGTTGATTAAAAATAGATAATTGACTACACTTTTAATTTTCAACATTTCTCTCATTATGGCCCATGTGGTTATGTTTTAATGGATATTCATATTAATAGTTATGAGAGCAGAAAAAATAAATTTCATCTTGAAAATAATCTTCTGTAATTGAGCCTTAAACTGATGCTTTGTTACGTACTTTTTTCATTAATTTATGTATTCATCTCTGAAATGGGTACATCCCTCAAAACAGTACCAGACCTCCACATTTTATTTCATGTTGAAAATGTAATTTCCAATGTTCCATTAAGTAAAATAAATATGGTGGGAATATTTTTTCCAGTTTACATAAAATTAAAATGACATCTTATTGCAGTTTTCTTATTATATCGTAGTCTGTTTTCGATGAACAAATGTCTCAAAAAAATATCACATGTTTGTTAGAGCATCCCCAATAATAGGATTTAACAAACCTCTTAATCCAATCGACAAAAGTCTTTACATTAAAACATGACAGTTAGGACATTTTAATCCAATAATATGACCATTTTTGACACATCTAACCAAATTGGAAGCATAACCATCTAGAAGTCTCAAATCTAAAATCCACTTACAAAATAATAATCATATCTCTTTGGATAGTGTATAATTTTATTTTAGGTTCATTAACTTATGTGATCTGACATTTTCAAATAGTTTAAGTTCTGATCGCTTGAAAATGTGGGAAAGATCTAATTGTGCCTTTAAATTATCTTTTGCCTTACATAGTGTATCCAAAATTTTATTAAATATACTATCGAAAAAATTCTTCTCAATATGAATCACATCAAACAAGTAATGAACCAAAAAATCATACCAATATGGAGAATTCCAAAAACTGTGCTATTTTATCTAATTGTGCTCTTTTCCAAACCCATTTAATTTCTGTTGGATTATTGTTGGTTAAAATGTGACGGGAGGTAAAGACAAGACAATTGATTTTAACTATGTAAGTAAGACCATTGTTGGAGGCCCATATTTTTCAACAACTACTTTTCTGAAATATTATTATTTTCTTCGAAAAGGATGATCATTTGGAAGGAATATGCAATGAGATTAAAAAAACAAGGTTTTTTCCATTGATGATTATAATCATTTTTCAATCTCTCATACAACATGAACATGATTCTGGACCATGTGTACTCCGGCCAAATAAAATTCCATATGTTGGACAGTCACTAATTCTTCAAATTAATGCAACTTTCAGTAGGAAGTTTTGTTTCCCAACAACATCATATGTACTAGCACCATTACACTATATTGAATTTAACTCATCAATTAATGGTTTCAAATAAACATGAATATTCTTTTTCAGATGACTTGGAATTAATAACATCAAAAGATATATGTATCCTTCATCAACATCCATGAAAGTAAATTTTATGGAGTTATAAAGACATACCAACATGAATATTGACTACCATAAGAAACAAATGGATAGAAACCATCAGTAAAAAGATCCAATCTCATGTTTTGGGCTTATAAAGAATAATACGAATTCACTTGGTCAAAATTTTATCAAAAATCACTATCAAAGGTATGATTTAATATTTTACCAATTGAAATATTGCTTTTGTGCCATGAAATCAATGATTTAGTGTTTTGAGACATAAATAAATGCTGCAATCTGGGCGTGGGATGGAAATATATCAATTGTTTTTCAAGAATAAATCCAGACATCCTTGGTTGAGCTTGATTATACCTTGATTTTCCACATGTAGGAAAACTATCCAATGAATCATTTTCACCATAATATAAGATAAAATCATTTAAACATGCATGAATCTTTTGATAACCATGACCCAGATTATGAACCTGCCTCTTCCTCTTATTGAAATTTGTAGGCAAAAAATTTCCTCCAGGTAGAAATGTTTTTAACAAAGATAATATGTAATTGAAAAAACTGTTTGACATTCTATTATTGGATATAACAACCACAAATTTAGAAACTGCTTCAAAATTTCTTTTCTTATAACCATGATATAAGGTATCCTCAGCAGACCTCAACCACTCATATAAATGAGATCGTTCCAACTCAGGAGTCAAATAAATATCATCCTGAGTTTTAGTTTGTTGAAAAGATGGGTCTGCCACATTATGTGCTAAATTTTGAAACCGTGATGGATCCGGAACCAATTTATTAGTATATTATCTAGAACTGCATTCACTAAGTTGATACCAAAAAATATAATCTGGTTGACAACCAAAATACAATAAATGACCTATAATGTTGCCAAGTGTTTCATACATCCTCAGAGAACATTTTTTACTAGGATACTTAATTTTCCCTTCTAAAATAAATTTTGGTTTTGATTATGAAAAAGATAAGAAATCCTAAACACCCTCAATATATACAAAATTTAAACCAAAACAGTTTAGATTCTTATGCTGATTAATCTATGTATGATAATCTAATAACAACTGTTGTCGACTTCCTTGTTCCATATTTTTATAAAAAATATGTAATAATTAGTTATTTTTTATAATTAAATATAAGATAAATATTATCCAAAAAATATAATACAATTATTAATTATAGGTATTTTTTACTAATTATTGTTAATTATCGGCGACATAGTTTTCAGCGGATTGGCAAAAGCTCATTTTCCCGACGACTCATCCCCTTAATACTTTATTCAACTATAATCCCAATGAAAAGTTTCCTCCAACATACGAATATGAATTTTGGTATACATGAAGATTGAGAGTTGGTATTCCTTGTCCCATTTCTCTCCATGCTCGTGCATACGAAAATTAATATACGTACATCATAGCATACTTTTCATTGTGATTTTAGGTGGAGCAGTTCCAAAGAGATGGTTCTTTGGAAAAAATAGCATCTTTTATCTGATGACTCAACTCCTTGCATCTTTCTTTGATTGAAATCTCTAATGATAAATCTTCTCCGACTTATGTCAGAGCAGATTTTCCATATTTATTTTAGTTAAAGAAATTTGCAAGGAGTTGAGGCGTTGATCAAAAGGAATGATGTCAATCTTCTGGAAATTGATCCATTTTATCTCTATATACACGAATTTATATCATTTTATTACGAATTAACCCTAATTATTACTAATTAATCCAAATTATTACTAATTAATCCCAATTATTACTAATTAATCTTAATTACTGCTAATTAATCTTAATTAATCCCAATTAATCTTAATTTATTCTAATTAATCATAATTATTACTAACTAGTCCTTATTATTCCTAATTATTCCAAATTATTCCAAATTATTCCAAATTATTCATAATTATTACTAATTATTACTCATTATTACTAATTATTACTAATTATTACTAATTATTAATAATTATTACCTAATTATTTCTAATCATTACAAATTTATTACTAATTATTACCAATTTGTTTCTAATTATTACCAATTTATTACTAATTATTACTAATTTATTACTAATTAATACAAATTTATTACTAATTAATAAAAATTTATTACTAATTCATCCTAATTATTACTAATTAATCTTAATTATAACTAATTAATTCTAATTATTATTAATTAATACTAATTATTCCTAATTATTACTAATTAATCCTAATTATTACTAATTAATCATTATTATTCCTAATTACTTCTAATTATTCCTAATTATTCCTAATTATTATTTGATTAATCATAATTATTCCTAATTATTCTTAATTATTCCTAATTAGTACTAATTATTCCTAATTATTACTCATTATTCCTAATTATTCCTAATTAGTCATAATTATTCCTAATTATTCATAATTATTCCTAATTATTATTAATTGTTACATATTATTCATACTTATTACTAATTAATCCTAATTATTATGAATTAATTATAATTATTTCTAATTAATCCTAGTTATTACTATTTCTTACTAATTATTACTATTTATAACAAATCATTACTATTTACTACTAATTATCACTATTTACGACAAATTAATCCAAATTATTACTATTTAAACCTAATCATAACTATTTATTACTAATTGTTACTATTTATTACTAATTATTACTATTTGTTACAAATTATTACTAATAATTATTAATAATTACAATTTATTACAAATTAATCCCAATTATTACAAATTAATTGCAATTATTACTAATTAATCATAATTATTACTAATTAATCTCAATTATTACTAATTAATCCTAATTATTACTAATTAATCTTAATTTTTACTAATTAATATTAATTAATCAAATTATTACTAATTAATCCTAATTAATCTTAATTAATCCAAATTATTTCTAATTAAACATAAATATAACTAATTAATCCTAATTATTACTAATTAATCATAATTATTACAATTTATTTCTAATTATTACAATTTTTACTAATTATTGCAATTTATTACAATTTATTACTAATTATTACATTTTATTCCTAATTATTACAATTTATTTCAATTTATTACTAATTATTCCTAATTATTACAATTTATTTCAAATTAATACTAATTATTTCTAATTTTTACTAATTAATCCTAAATTTTACTAATTAATCCTAAATATTACTAATTAATCCTAATTATCACTAATTAATCCTAATTATTACTAATTAAGCCTAATTATTACTAATTAATCCTAATTATTCTTAATTAATACGAATTATTAATAAGTATTCCTAATTATTACTAATTATTCCTAATTATCACTAATTATTTGAAATTATTACTAATTATTACAATTGTTTCCTAATTATTACTAATTATTCCTCAGTATTCTTAATTATTAATAATAATTCCTAATCATTCCTATTTATTGCTAAATATTACTATTTGTTACTAATTATTTCAATTTATTACTAATTAATCCAAATTATTACTAATTAATTTTAATTATAACTAAACATAATTAGAGGTTAATGATGAATTGAGTGGAGTGAGTACATTATTATTGTAATTATTATCATTAGGTTACTAAAACCCAAAAGCATCATTAACCTCTAGTTATTGGAGTATATGAGTTTTTGGTATGCTTCCATACTACCCATTGGTGGTTGTTGCTTGCGACCGCCCACTCCTGGCCATCTAGACACCACGCCCCATCTCCCATCTTCATGTGAACCTTATTCAGAATAAAATAATTTAAATAAATGGTAAAAACACACATCTTCATTTAGAAATTTAGAAAATAAAATTGTATGGGAACACTTATTATAAATGTCAAGTGCAAAAAGATTTTTTTGATTAGTTTTCTAAATTGGAACAACATTAGTAGTGGACTGCACCAACCAAGGAGATATTTACCTATATAGTGTCACAAATGTTCATTACAAAGAGCACTAAATCACATCTTGGATAACAGTGACCTGAAGCCTGCAAATTAAATGTCTTTTAGAGAAATCTACACATTAAAGGAGAAATGTCTCTCATACACTTTAATGAGGAAGGTCGAAAACATCAAAAACATTGAAAACAATTTAGAAACACAAACCTGGATATTTGGTTATGCTTCCAGCAACAATATGATTCGATCTTCAAGAGGTTGTTGGAGTGATTTCCAGCTTTTTTCTTACCCAGAAAATTGAAAGAAAATGTTATTAAATAATAAAATAACTAAAGGAAAGAAAATAAATTAAAAGGGACAATATTTTTTGGGTTTAAAACATTATAAAAAATTTTGAGGATCATATCCACAAAAACACAATGAAATAAAATTCGACCAGACCTTTTTCATGCATGAAATAAAAAACAATACTATGAACTCAAATGAAGATGTTGCAGGGGACAAAAGAAAACCCATTTAATGATTCATGTTTTTAACACCCAATTTTAGAAATTCAGTGAACTTGAGGGATTAAATGCAACAATATTCAACTATCAAGTTATAGACACTTGAACCATGAATCACAAAAATTAAAAAGCAGATACATACAAAGCATTCCGGGGGGCAGAGTTAAATTACAAAAAAACTAACCTCTTGGAGGTTAAATGGTATTCTCATAATAATTTTCTTCACCAAATGGAAATGATTTTGATTTATCACATCGACTATCAGTGTAGTAATTATGCACAGCCTGAGTTGAACCTTTAGAATCTGAAAACATATAATAGAAAAATGAGGAGAATTGATACAATAAAAAGGTAGGCCATTGTGGTGATGGAAATGGAATTAAATACATCCTTTCTCCTCATGCATAGCTCTATATAGTGGCGCATTATAATGCCAGCAAGGTAATGTTGCACTATAGTTCCCCATCACTGAGGATGATTCTAGTCTCAGAACATATCTAGGTTTCAGTGCAGCGGATGGTGAAGGAAAACAATCCATGACTTTTGAGAAAACAAGGAATGCAGGTAAGTTGAGTAAAAGGTTATAAGAGTATGCGTCATTGACGAGAACTGAGTTGCGAAAATGTGCAATGGTAATAATTTTTAGAAGCTTCTTGGGGTATGGATGGGAAACTTTCCTCTTTGGCCGAGGAATCCCATTCATGTGCAGGTATCGATCAACATCAATCATGTCACGTGGGAGCTGAATCTCGCATATGAGCTGCTTGATGTAGTAATCCACCTCGATGATCATAAGTAAAGATGCTTGTAGCAAAAAAAGCAACCAACATAACATGTAAATTTTTAAAATCAACTGAACCCATAGATGAAGATTCATTTTTCTCATTCAGAATAAAAGAAATAATGTATATGTATTGAGGAGGAGAAAGATTAGATGTTGTGTTACCTCAAAATATAAACTACATTAATTCAATATCAATCGTCATGGAAACCAAAAAAGGAGATATTTACCTACAAAGTGTCTCAAAGTTCTTTTGCAGAGATGAGTTAATGGAATCTTGGAAATAAGCGACATGACACCTGCACATTTACTATATTGTAGAGATATGTGCAGATTACATCGAAAATTTATTCCTTACACTTTCAAGAGGAAGGTAAAAACTATCAATTGCATTGAATTCAATGTAAGAACAGTTACCTGGATGCATGTTTCTACTTCTAGCAAGAGAATGATTCGATCTTCAATAGGTGCTTGACTTGGTGTCCAACTAATCTTCTGACCAGTAAACATGATTTTTTTATTAAATAGTGACTTAACACCTTATGCGTCTCATTATTACTGTAGGTTAGAACATCTATGAAGGAATTGTCTTCACTCAGACATGTAGTGTTAAACAAAGAATGAATTTGACAGACTAAGGCATTAGATATGCTCCCCTCATCATTTTAGATCACAATTTTTTTTGTACAACTAATTTGTAATAATAATAATTGTAGGAATTAAGGTATAAAACATGATATTAAAATGACAAATACTGTCGACTAAAATGTTCCAGGTTTAATATAATTTCCCACAACATTCACATCCATGAGGAAAGAGTGAAAATAAAAGTCATTGAAAACACATCAACTATGGGTTCACTGGATCGGGGATAAATAAGGTACAGAGACTTAACAGTCATGAAGTCATTTAATGTTTCCATAGAGATGGGATGAGGAATTTAGTACGAAGAAACTTAAAACATGTTTTGAAGACAACAGAAGCAGACCCTGGAAGTAATTTATTAGCAAACATGTCCCTCGAAGAGAAAATATATCCAAGATTTAAAGTATAGATCCCCTCGATTGAAGAATATAGATATCCTACCTTGGATAGAGAATCCTAAAAAAAATTTATTGGAGGTGCCCATAGTTTTTACATTGATTCATAGGATATCTACCTAGAGGTCATATTTCAATTTTTCCTTCTACAAACAAAAAACTAGATTCCACAGGTCAGTCTTAAAATTGTTGAATTGCATTGAATAGTTGAGAAAAGAAGAAAAAATTACAAGACTATCATGTAATTGATACAAATTTAATGAAACGGAAATTCCATTTTGTTTAATTTTCATATTTATTTCATAAATTTTTATAAATAAATTACCTAAAAGTAGATGATGGTCAAAACAGAGGTTAACTTCCCGACTTTACAACACAATATAGGCAGTCATTACCTATTCCTATTGTCTTTGTAATTAATACTGGTAAAAAAATTAGATAACAGTTGAACTACACTGTAACAATTTAATGATGATTAGAAGGAAAAAATGTGATTAAATGCATAACTTCCATACAAGAAACCATCAATATCATTAGAAAACCAAATAAAGAACTTATAGCCCTGTTTGTAACAGCGTCTACCATGAGTAACAGAAACAAAAAAAATGAATTAAAATTTTCAGCATAAAAAGCCTCTACCATTATCCAATTTCATAATGGTAAACGTCCAGCTAACTGAGAAATCATCGTGCAATGAAAAATGATAAAAAAACATATTTCATGATAACCGTCTAGCATGTCATGAAAACCATCCAGCATGAAAAGTGTCCTGCATGGAAAACATCCATCATGTAAATTATATAATCAACCTACAGAAAAATATTATTGAAATGTCCTCAATGTGAAATTCCAAATATAACAATCTACAGAATAATATGTAATGCACTTAAGGTTTGAAATAATATGAATTAAAACCAATTAAACAACCTATAAGTATTATTACCAAGATAGTAGATCAGAAAATGTCAGTCTTCTTTCTCATTTTTCTTGTTCAAATTTCCCTTTATTCGACTTTCTTGTTGAGTACAATGAGTAATTATACATAAACTATCTCGACTAATCTGAAGACAATGTTTCATGTCATCCTCTATATTAAATTCACATGAAAGGTTTTTCTATGTAGAAAATATAGTTAGTATAACTTGAAGCTACTTGTTGAAGTTTAAATCGATGCAGCACATATGTGATTGCTAACAGTTGACAGTAACAGATTTAAAGTATTCTACATCATGTATATTAAAAACATTGAAACTCAGCAGTAATCATGCATGTATTGTTACAGAAAATGAAATAACCAACTCAATTCATCTATGATGACTGTTACATACCTGAGTAGAAAACAGATTAGACGTACAGGCATCAAACCTAGTGGCATTGTTTGAACATGATGGAGAAGACCTACCAGTTTGATGCTCCTATTATGCATGGTTGGAAGGAATATTATAGTAACATTACTTATGTCTATTACTTAAGAAAAATGAAAATAAATGAAGCACATTGTACCTTCATAAATTCAATTCCACTACTAACTTGTGAAGAACCACTACTTTGGGGACTTTGGAGAGTATAATAAATTAAAAAGGTGTAGTTATGTAATTTTAAGTTAACTTCGGAAAATAAAAAAACCAATATTATAATACCTGATTGTGTTCAAAGATTTCTGTAAATATGCTAATGTAGTTTTCATTATCACTGATAAACTACACTCTAAAGTTGTTTTGTTCAAATGAACGATGAAGGTTTTGAATATTGTAATTTGTAACATGAATTGATAGTAGCACTTTTTTTTATTTGAAAATGTTCAACTGTGGAGGAAAAACATACTCATCATCGTCCTAAATTACAAATGATAAGAAGTTTTAGGAAAAATATTTCATAAAATTTATGAAATTATACAAGAAGTTTTTGTACCTGTATCATAGCAGTTCTCAATTCTGCAACTGTTTTATGTAAGAACTGGAGGACTTGTTTTTCAAATAACAACTGAACATGAGTCTGTACTATCAATAATCAGTAGTTGCATGTAAAGACCCGCAAATTTCAAGGAAATTTTTTTCTTAATTTTCTTTGGAATTTTACAAGAGCGCAGCTTCAGACGGCACCTGATTCCGAGGCCCGGTGTGCCCGGAATCAATTTCCGAAGTTTGGCTCGGGTACGTTCAGTGAACGGACGAGCGGGTTTTTCTATCTTTTGAACCGGTGCCCGGAATCGAATTCTGAGGGCACCGATGAAATCGCAGCGCCGGTATTTGCTTAGAAACGCCTCTTCCGGAGTTGCGTTTGCTCAGACGTGGTTTTTAAATTTTACGGCTTTAAGTCAGAAATAAAATAAAGTTTGTGCGACAACTTTATTTTATTTCACTTAAGCTGCTTGGAAGCCACTTGAAGTCACTTAAAGACGGCTTGAACTGAGTTGAACTGGATAGGATGCTATCCAGAAATATCCTACCCCTTGGTAGGATATTTGTGCGGTGGGGCCCGCACGAGCCCCGCCGTTTCTTTCGCTAAGTAACGCACCCGCGAAAACCCGTCAAAGTAACTGAAAAGTCAACCGACGCGTTTTCTTTAATTCTTAACAGACCATTTAATTGGGCTGTTTCTTTCGTGAATTAAATGGGCTGTTTTATTCGTTGAATTAATTCAACGAATTAAGTGGGTCGTTACTTACGCATTTTGCGTTTGTTGGCAAAATAATAAAATAGACAAACTTGTCTATTTTGGAGGATTGCTATTCCTCTGAGCCTCCACCCTCTCCGCGAAGAACGCGAAGAACGCGAAGAACGCGAAGAACGCGAAGAACGCGAAGAACGCGAAGAACGCCGGAACCGGAATTCGACGACGCACGATCCGCGACGTCGACAACTTTTCCGCGACCTTCTTCTTCTTCTTCTTCTTCGGTGCCTCTTCTTCCGCGGCGAACGTGCGATCGGCAACAAAGGTGAGAATCGAATCTTTTATTTCTCTTTTTTTTTAAATTTCAATAACAACGGATTTAATTAATTAAATCCGTTTGTTCTTGATCCGGAGATTGGCGACGCGACGCCGGATACCGCGACGACGCGACGATCTCCTTCCTCCGCGACGAGCGAATTCGCGACGACCCCTCGTCCGACGACGACGACAAGGTAAGGGTTGATTGGATTATTTTATTTCTTTTCCCGTGTTTATTCTTTTCAATTAAAGAACCCGATCGGAACAATTTTAATCTATTTAAAATTGTTGATTTGGTTAATCCTTTTCCCTCCCGGCGACGTTTATGGCTAACGCGGAGGGTGCGGGTCTAACGAACAAGACCCGGCAACCCTCCGCCGATCTATTTTGTTGTGCGGATATGGCAGACGACGACGAACCGCACGGAAGGGGCGATCCGTTGATCCCGCAGTGAAGGTCGGCATCCGGGAGGGGCAACGGCGCAGACGGGAGGCAAATCGGGCCACCAGAGCATCTCCGGCGGCCCGCGGAAGGCGGCGGCGGCGCGGGTCGCCGGCGCGGCGGCGCCGGCGACCGGAGGCGGCGGCGCCCGGCGCGCCGCCGTGGAGGAAGCCCGCCGCGGCTGAAGCCGCGGCGGCAGCAGCGGCCAGTTCCGCGGCCGCGCGGAACCGGGAACGGACGCGGCGGCCCGGCCGCGTCCGCGTGACAGGCGGCCCCCCGCGGGGCCGCGGTTCCCTCAAGCCGCGGGTTCAACCCGCGGCGGCGGCGGCTCCCTCGGCCGCTCGGCCGAGGCCGAGCCGGCCGGTCCGGTCGGCCGGGCCGCGCCCAGGCCGGACCGGACCCGGCCGAGCCGGTTCGGGCCGGGTCGGGCCGCCCGGTTCGGGCCGACCCGGTTCGGCCGACCCCAGGGGGGGGGTTCGGGCCGGGTCGCCCCGGGCCCAGAACCCCCGTTTCGGGCCCTCTTCGGTCTTTCGCCCATATCTTGGGCCTGAGACCTCCGATTGACGAACCGTCAGTGGCTATGCGATCATTGGATCGATACGGTCGTTTCGGTATATTATACTCAAGGTTTCGGAAGACTTTGGGTTCGGCCGGGTTGGTTCGTACACGAAGCCAACCGGGCCCTCGGAGCGGAAACGCTCATAACTTGAGCTACAGACGTCCGATCGACGTACCGTCAGCTGTGGTAGTTTCCTCTAAGTGAGACGGGACTTTTGGCATACTCGGCCCGAGGATCGGATACAGGCGGAGTACGGTCGGGTTGGTTTTGCCCTAAAAACCAACCGGGCCCCTGGGACGAAAATGCCAATAACTCTCAGACCGGGCGTCCGATTGACGCGCCGTCTGTCGCGTTGAGATCCTGTTGTTGATACGGAACTTTTGGATACATCAACTTCGGACTACGTGTCAGTTGATGTATCTGCCTCTCGGCTCGTGGAGCGGACCCTCCTAAACGAGCTCGCTTTGTGCGGGAACCCTAGCGCTGGCTGTGACCTCGACGATAGAGCAGAGATCCTCCGTGGACTGCGACGACGGCAGAGCAGAGATCCTCCGTGGACTGCGACGACGGCAGAGCAGAGATCCTCCGTGGACTGCGAAGACGGCAGAGCAGAGATCCTTCGTGGACTGCGGCGACGACTGTGCAGAGATCCTCAGTGGACTGCGTCGACTACTGCACTCAGCGATCCTACGCGGATCAGTGCCCGATCCTGTGTGGGTCCTACTACCGGTTCTGTGTGAGCCACTGCCTACCGGTTCTGTGTGAGCCACTGCCTACAGGTTCTGTGTGAGCCCGATCCTGTGTGGGTCTTCTGCGGGGGTTAGTACCTATCGATCCTTCGTGGGTCCGACGACTTAGACGGATCAATGATCGTCTTTGACGTCATCTGAAAAAGTATACCTGGTTGAGCTGAATCTTATGTTACTCTCCTTTGTGGATTGTGTTGAACTATCCTTTGTGGATTTACTGTTACTCTCCTTGTGGATTTGAGTCTTGATTTCCTTTGTGGATTGAGTTGTTCTTGAGCTCGTGAGCAGAGCTAGAATTGGGGACTTAGGTATATGTATGGGCATATACCTAAGTCGAGTCAGATGTTACTTCGTGATTGCATCTTTCTTTTGTGCTATATCCTTTGTGGATTTCGGGAGACCTTCGGGGGTCTCGGGGTCCTTACTGAGTAGCTTGTACTCACCCCTGCACGGGCTATGCCCGCACCTTGTTGTGTTGGTTGCAGACGACGGACAGCGCTGATCACGGTTGGGGCGTGGAGCAGGACGGTACCTGGAGGTGGACCACTGGGCGGGACGTGCTCGGAGCGGACGTGGGACCCGAGGAGCCTGGAGGCTATCTGTACCCACCCTTCAGGTGGGATTGCCAGTGGACGACACGAGGCCACCGTCTTTTCTTCAGTTGCTGTACTTTACTTTTCAGTTGTACTTTACAGTTGGGCTTGTATTTCCGGCCCCTTTTCTTTTCTGCACTTTACTTTCCGCTTGCTGACTCTGTGTGGTTGTTACTTATAAAGGCAATGCCTTCCCTGTTTACTGGGATTTTACGCCTTGGTGCTAGTCGCCAGCCCCTGGCCTATGGAAGGCGGGCTTGGGGTAGTCACGGCACGGGCCCCGAGGACGGGTCGTGACAAATTGGTATCAGAGGTGGTCGGTTCTACCGCAAACTCTGATCGTCCTTTCTTTCTATATGAAGCAATAGTGTTTAGTGTATTGAGTGTGGTTATCAGTTCAGGGAGCCCAGTGTTGGTGCGGCGGCCGACGTATCCGTACACCAGGACCCTGACTCCTGATTTCCGACTTAATGCATGAAAACATTGATTGCGTGTGTGTTTCAAGTTTTCTTTGTGATTACTTGTGCCAGATCACCAGGTATACTGTTCTGACTATGGTGCTCTTGTTCTCCTTTTCAGGATGGCCCCGCGACGACAGCCAGCTAGGGTTCCGAGTGTAGGGCACGACGGCAGCCCACCGAGCGACGAGGCCTCGGTGCAGGGCCCTTTGCCAGCAGTGGCACCGGCGGTAGCTTTACCCGCCGAGCCACCGATGCTGCCAGTACCAGACGCTGACGATGCACGTCGCCTCAGGGCACTGCACGAGTTTCAGAGCCAGCGACCACCCAGGTTTCGCGGTGAGGCGGACCCCCAGGCCGCCGAGGACTGGCTAGAGGCGGTGGTACGGATCTTCAGGCTAGTGAGGACACCAGCGGATCTCATGGTGATCCTCGCAGCGAGCCTCCTGCAGGCGGCGGCAGGACGATGGTGGAGCCTGATGCTCCAGGTTCACGATGAGGAATCCTTGCTCTGGGCGGACTTCGAGAGCCTCTTCCGCTCTGAGTTCGTCCCGGCCACCCTCCGAGCGGTGCGTATCCAGGAGCTTCTCCAGCTGCGCCAGGGCAGCATGACGGTCGCTCAGTACGCGGCGAGGTTCACGGACCTATCTCGCTACTCGACCGACATGGTACGGGACCCCTTCTTCCGGGCCCGGACCTTCGAGCAGGGCTTGCGACAGGAGATTCGGGCGTCGCTGATCTCTCTCAGCATTCCGACCCAGGCGGGAGTGCTGGAGCGAGCCCTCCTGATCGAGAGCTTCCTGGCAGAGCCTTCTTCAGCAGCGAGACCTAGCGCAGGGCGGCAGGTAGCTGAGTCATCGGCAGCAGGCATCCGACGGATGACTCACGGGTCCAGGCAGACCAGACCCCCTCGCAGACGGCCTCAGGACACCGGCTCAGCGGTGCGGAGCACACAGCGGAGTGCCAGCCTTTCGAGAGGCAGGCTGTGCTACTCTTGCGGCGGGCAGGGTCACATGGCTCGTGACTGCCCGACTCGCCGACCAGAGGAGCAGCAGACGGTGGAGGGGCCACCCAGGCAGAGGCAGAGGGTCGACCGTGGCGGTCCGCAGGGAGGAGGCGGACGAGGCAGAGGAGCTGGCCGAGCAGCGGGTGGTGGGCGGCGCTTCCAGGCTCTACCCCCACCACCGCCAGGAGGGCCACCTCGACCACAGGGAGCTGGAGGGCAGGGACAGGCCCAGCTCCAGGCAGTGGAGGCCTACGACCCCGACATGCCAGAGATGATTCGAGGTACGATCTGTGTCTATTCCACCCTTGCTGCAGTACTTATAGACACAGGAGCGAGTCACTCTTTCATAACCTCTGCCCTTGTTCGGAGCTCTGAGATTCCGACTGAGCCGTTGGCTCGATCCTTACGGCTAGAGACTCCTACGGGAGCAGACTCGACGATTACGCACTGGTGCCGGCAGTGTGAGCTTACTCTAGGAGGCGAGAGCTTCGGCTGGGATCTCCTTGTAGCGGCGTCGAGGCCTTACGACGTCATCTTGGGCATGGATTGGCTATCCACGGTTCATGCCCAGATCGACTGTTTTAGGCGCAAGGTGCATTGTGTTCGTACCGACGGGAGCAGGTTTACCTTCACCGGCGAGAAGGGAACCTTTGCAGCACAGGATGGACTTCCGCGGAGGAGAGTGCAGCCCATCTCTCATCAGTTGGCTAGCCTCATCCTAGGAGCAGTGGACGTGCGGAGTCCGGCTTTTCCTGCAGTGGTGGACCAGTACGTGGACGTCTTTCCCGACGACGTTCCAGGGCTACCTCCTCGTAGAGAGGTAGACTTTTACATCGACTTGTACTCCGGGACAGCCCCGATATCTACTCCAGCATATCGGATGGCCCCCGCCGAGCTTCGAGAGCTGCGGGTACAGTTGGAGGACTTGCAGAGCAAGGGGTTTATCCGACCCAGTGTTTCACCCTGGGCTTCCCCGATTTTGTTCGCCAAGAAGGCGGACGGGAGCTTGCGACTATGTGTCGACTATCGTCGCCTGAACCAGGTGACAGTGAGGAACAAGTATCCGCTGCCACGGATTGATGACCTCTTCGATCAGCTCAAGGGAGCGCGGTGGTTCTCGAAGATAGACCTCCGGTCAGGCTATCATCAGCTCAGAGTTCGAGACGAGGACGTACAGAAGACGGCCTTCAGGTGTCGGTATGGCCATTATGAGTTCTTGGTTATGCCATTCGGCGTAACCAATGCTCCAGCAGTGTTCATGAGCCTCATGAACAGGATCTTCCAGCCATACCTCGACCGATTTGTCGTTGTCTTCATTGACGACATTTTGGTATACTCGACGACTGAGGAGGAGCATGCATACCACCTGCGAGTTGTGCTAGACACACTCCGAGAGCACCAGCTTTATGGCAAGCTCTCAAAATGCCAGTTCTGGTTACGTGAGGTCCATTTCTTGGGGCACGTCATTTCTGAGGCGGGAGTTGCAGTGGATCCCGCGAAGATCGAGGCAGTGCTAGCTTGGGAGCCACCCAGGAGCGTGACAGAGGTGCGGAGCTTCTTGGGCCTAGCGGGATATTATCGGAGATTCGTGCCAGACTTCTCCAGAGTTGCAGCACCACTCTCAGCCTTGACGAAGAAGGGGAAACCCTTTGTGTGGTCAGACAGATGTCAGCAGAGCTTCCAGGAGCTGAGACAGAGATTGACCAGCGCACCTATCTTGAGGTTGCCTGAGGAGGGAGTTGGGTACGTAGTTTACTGCGATGCATCAGGGACTGGACTCGGGTGCGTCCTGATGCAGGAGCGGGCCGTGATCGCCTACGGATCACGTCAGTTGAGGCCGCATGAGCAGAACTACGCCACTCATGACCTGGAGTTAGCAGCAGTGGTCTTCGCTCTGAAGACTTGGCGGCACTATCTGATGGGCGAGCGCTTCACTGTCTTTTCTGACCACCAGAGTCTCAGGTATATCTTCTCTCAGAAGGACCTGAACCTGAGACAGCGGAGATGGCTTGAGTTCCTCCAGGACTATGACTTTGAGATAGTCTATACTCCTGGGAAGGGGAACGTGGTAGCCGATGCCCTCAGCAGGAGGACGAGCATTCAGCTACTTGAGGAGGCGACAGAGCAGCTAGCCTCCTTGCAGATATCCTTCGTGGATAGAGACGGAGCAGCCTTTCTTCAGTCTCTCACAGTCTCTCCTCCACTTCTACAGCGGGTTAGAGAGGCTCAGCGTGGGGACGCTGACTGTGAGACCCGGCGTGCACTGATATCCTCAGGTCAGGCGCCTGATGGCTTCTCCCTTAGAGCAGAGCACGACATCCTTTTCAGAGGACGTACCTTCATACCAGTCGCTTTACGAGAGGAGGTGATGAGAGAGTTTCACCCTTCTCCCTTGGCGGTACATCCCGGAGTGGCGAAGATGTACCAGGATCTCAGACGACAGCACTGGTGGCCGGGCATGAAGAAAGCTGTGGCAGAGTTCGTTTCACGATGCCTCACCTGCCAGTAGGTGAAGGCAGAGCACCAGGTACCAGCAGGCTTGGTACAGCCCTTGGAGGTCCCGGAGTGGAAGTGGGACGGCATATCTATGGACTTCGTGACTGGACTTCCACGTACTTCCAGAGGTCACGACTCCATTTGGGTGATTGTCGACCGACTCACCAAGTCGGCACACTTCTTACCCATCAGAGAGCAGGGCTCAGTGGAGAGCTTGGGACGTCTTTACGTCCAGGAGATCGTACGGCTTCACGGTGTGCCATCATCTATCGTCTCCGATCGAGATGCTCGTTTCACTTCCCGGCTCTGGAAGGGGTTGCAGGAGGCGTTCGGGACGCGGCTCCATCTGAGCACAGCCTTCCACCCTCTAACGGATGGACAGATGGAGAGGACCATACAGACACTCGAGGACATGCTCCGTGCATGTGTTCTCGACTTTGGTCACAGCTGGGAGGACCACCTACCCTTGGTGGAGTTCGCGTACAACAACAGCTACCACTCCACCATCGGGATGGCACCATACGAGGCGTTGTACGACAGACCCTGCAGATCACCGTTGTGCTGGACAGACCCTGGGGAGTCAGCACTCGTGGGACCAGAGATGGTCCGAGCCACGACAGAGAAGGTCCAGATCATCCAGGAGAGGATGAGGACAGCTCAGAGCCGGCAGAAGTCATATGCTGACAGGAGGCGGAGGCCACTAGAGTTCGAGGATGGCGACCACGTCTTTTTGCGTGTCTCACCTCGACGTGGTTTACGGAGATTTGGCCGAGGCGGCAAGTTGTCTCCACGCTTCATCGGGCCTTTCCAGGTCCTCAGCAGGATAGGAGAGGTGGCTTATCGCCTGGCTCTACCACCTCAGTTGCACCGGGTGCACGACGTCTTCCACGTGTCTCAGCTGAGGAGATACGTGCACGACCCGACGCACATCATCGACTTTGGGGAGCTGGACGTGGACGATGGGGCGACTTTTGCGGAGGTTCCAGTGGAGATCGAGGATCGACAGGAGCGGGTCCTATGTGGGCGGTCGATTCCTCTTGTGCGCGTCAGATGGCAGCACGGGAACCTCCAGGAGAGCACTTGGGAGCGGGAGGCTCAGATGCGTGCTCAGTACCCCCATTTGTTCCCCTAGTTTTTGATGTATCTTTACGGGGACGTAAAGCCCTGAGGTGGGAGTAATTTAAAGACCCGCAAATTTCAAGGAAATTTTTTTCTTAATTTTCTTTGGAATTTTACAAGAGCGCAGCTTCAGACGGCACCTGATTCCGAGGCCCGGTGTGCCCGGAATCAATTTCCGAAGTTTGGCTCGGGTACGTTCAGTGAACGGACGAGCGGGTTTTTCTATCTTTTGAACCGGTGCCCGGAATCGAATTCTGAGGGCACCGATGAAATCGCAGCGCCGGTATTTGCTTAGAAACGCCTCTTCCGGAGTTGCGTTTGCTCAGACGTGGTTTTTAAATTTTACGGCTTTAAGTCAGAAATAAAATAAAGTTTGTGCGACAACTTTATTTTATTTCACTTAAGCTGCTTGGAAGCCACTTGAAGTCACTTAAAGACGGCTTGAACTGAGTTGAACTGGATAGGATGCTATCCAGAAATATCCTACCCCTTGGTAGGATATTTGTGCGGTGGGGCCCGCACGAGCCCCGCCGTTTCTTTCGCTAAGTAACGCACCCGCGAAAACCCGTCAAAGTAACTGAAAAGTCAACCGACGCGTTTTCTTTAATTCTTAACAGACCATTTAATTGGGCTGTTTCTTTCGTGAATTAAATGGGCTGTTTTATTCGTTGAATTAATTCAACGAATTAAGTGGGTCGTTACTTACGCGTTTTGCGTTTGTTGGCAAAATAATAAAATAGACAAACTTGTCTATTTTGGAGGATTGCTATTCCTCTGAGCCTCCACCCTCTCCGCGAAGAACGCGAAGAACGCGAAGAACGCGAAGAACGCGAAGAACGCGAAGAACGCCGGAACCGGAATTCGACGACGCACGATCCGCGACGTCGACAACTTTTCCGCGACCTTCTTCTTCTTCTTCTTCTTCAGTGCCTCTTCTTCCGCGGCGAACGTGCGATCGGCAACAAAGGTGAGAATCGAATCTTTTATTTCTCTTTTTTTTTTAAATTTCAATAACAACGGATTTAATTAATTAAATCCGTTTGTTCTTGATCCGGAGATTGGCGACGCGACGCCGGATACCGCGACGACGCGACGATCTCCTTCCTCCGCGACGAGCGAATTCGCGACGACCCCTCGTCCGACGACGACGACAAGGTAAGGGTTGATTGGATTATTTTATTTCTTTTCCCGTGTTTATTCTTTTCAATTAAAGAACCCGATCGGAACAATTTTAATCTATTTAAAATTGTTGATTTGGTTAATCATTTTCCCTCCCGGCGACGTTTATGGCTAACGCGGAGGGTGCGGGTCTAACGAACAAGACCCGTCAACCCTCCGCCGATCTATTTTGTTGTGCGGATATGGCGGACGACGACGAACCGCACGGCAGGGGCGATCCGTTGATCCCGCAGTGAAGGTCGGCATCCGGGAGGGGCAACGGCGCAGACGGGAGGCAAATCGGGCCACCAGAGCATCTCCGGCGGCCCGCGGAAGGCGGCGGCGCCCGGCGCGCCGCCGTGGAGGAAGCCCGCCGCGGCTGAAGCCGCGGCGGCAGCGGCGGCCAGTTCCGCGGCCGCGCGGAACCGGGAACGGACGCGGCGGCCCGGCCGCGTCCGCGTGACAGGCGGCCCCCCCGCGGGGCAGCGGTTCCCTCAAGCCGCGGGTTCAACCCGCGGCGGCGGCGGCTCCCTCGGCCGCTCGGCCGAGGCCGAGCCGGCCGGTCCGGTCGGCCGGGCCGCGCCCAGGCCGGACCGGACCCGGCCGAGCCGGTTCGGGCCGGGTCGGGCCGACCCGGTTCGGGCCGACCCGGTTCGGCCGACCCCAGGGGGGGGGTTCGGGCCGGGTCGCCCCGGGCCCAGAACCCCCGTTTCGGGCCCTCTTCGGTCTTTCGCCCATATCTTGGGCCTGAGACCTCCGATTGACGAACCGTCAGCGGCTATGCGATCATTGGATCGATACGGTCGTTTCGGTATATTATACTCAAGGTTTCGGAAGACTTTGGGTTCGGCCGGGTTGGTTCGTACACGAAGCCAACCGGGCCCTCGGAGCGGAAACGCTCATAACTTGAGCTACGGACGTCCGATCGACGTACCGTCAGCTGTGGTAGTTTCCTCTAAGTGAGACGGGACTTTTGGCATACTCCGCCCGAGGATCGGATACAGGCGGAGTACGGTTGGGTTGGTTTTGCCCTAAAAACCAACCGGGCCCCTGGGACGAAAATGCCAATAACTCTCAGACCGGGCGTCCGATTGACGCGCCGTCTGTCGCGTTGAGATCCTGTTGTTGATACGGAACTTTTGGATACATCAACTTCGGACTACGTGTCAGTTGATGTATCAGCCTCTCGGCTCGTGGAGTGGACCCTCCTAAACGAGCTCGCTTTGTGCGGGAACCCTAGCGCTGGCTGTGACCTCGACGACAGAGCAGAGATCCTCCGTGGACTGCGACGACGGCAGAGCAGAGATCCTCCGTGGACTGCGACGACGGCAGAGCAGAGATCCTCTGTGGACTGCGACGACGGCAGAGAAGAGATCCTTCATGGACTGCGGCGACGACTGTGCAGAGATCCTCAGTGGACTGCGTCGACTACTGCACTCAGCGATCCTACGCGGATCAGTGCCCGATCCTGTGTGGGTCCTACTACCGGTTCTGTGTGAGCCACTGCCTACCAGTTCTGTGTGAGCCACTGCCTACAGGTTCTGTGTGAGCCCGATCCTGTGTGGGTCTTCTGCGGGGGTTAGTACCTATCGATCCTTCGTGGGTCCGACGACTTAGACGGATCAATGATCGTCTTTGACGTCATCTGAAAAAGTATACCTGGTTGAGCTGAATCTTATGTTACTCTCCTTTGTGGATTGTGTTGAACTATCCTTTGTGGATTTACTGTTACTCTCCTTGTGGATTTGAGTCTTGATTTCCTTTGTGGATTGAGTTGTTCTTGAGCTCGTGAGCAGAGCTAGAATTGGGGACTTAGGTATATGTATGGGCATATACCTAAGTCGAGTCAGATGTTACTTCGTGATTGCATCTTTCTTTTGTGCTATATCCTTTGTGGATTTCGGGAGACCTTCGGGGGTCTCGGGGTCCTTACTGAGTAGCTTGTACTCACCCCTGCATGGGCTATGCCCGCACCTTGTTGTGTTGGTTGCAGACGACGGACAGCGCTGATCACGGTTGGGGCGTGGAGCAGGACGGTACCTGGAGGTGGACCACTGGGCGGGACGTGCTCGGAGCGGACGTGGGACCCGAGGAGCCTGGAGGCTATCTGTACCCACCCTTCAGGTGGGATTGCCAGTGGACGACACGAGGCCACCGTCTTTTCTTCAGTTGATGTACTTTACTTTTCAGTTGTACTTTACAGTTGGGCTTGTATTTCCGGCCCCTTTTCTTTTCTGCACTTTACTTTCCGCTTGCTGACTCTGTGTGGTTGTTACTTATAAAGGCAATGCCTTCCCTGTTTACTGGGATTTTACGCCTTGGTGCTAGTCGCCAGCCCCTGGCCTATGGAAGGCGGGCTTGGGGTAGTCACGGCACGGGCCCCGAGGACGGGTCGTGACATTGCACTCTGAATCTATTGCATTAAATGTTAGGTTTACATGGATAGCATTATTAAGTAATTTTGTTTATCATTATTATAGCATCATACTGAAAATAAGTAATTTCAAAAATTAAAAATAGGAATCCTAGGAGTAGTGCTGTTTTTCCATGATTTGCAACTGTGGAACCAAATTTTGTCTTCAACAACAGGTACCTTTTTCATGAAAAAGTTACATGAATTGAAAAACCACTTGTGAGCACTTCGAATCTTTAGTATTGTAGCTGATATTAAGCTACGTGTAGGCTGCATTAGAGTGAGTAAATAATAATAATTCCATTATTATAGGTAATACGTGAAGTGTTTATAATACAACATATTGAATTTTGAAAAATAAGGATTATTTAGTAACCTCGGAACATATTTTTACATCTGATATTGTTTTCTTATTATTCCAATACAAGACTGCTATAGAGGGGTTAGAAATAGTTGGTGGTGGGCTGTGTAACTGTGTTGTTATTACCAACCCAGACCTGTTCATTTTAGAATGAAATTTAGGAAAATAATTAAGAAGAACACCTGTGTATTACTATTAGGATGCCCATAGATTAAACTTGTAAAAATATGTAGAAATTTTTACATACAATGTTACCTTCTTCTTAAATTATCTGCTTCAAAAATAGGAAGATTTTAGGGTATCTTCAATGCATTATTTGTAGTTGTGACAATAATAGATGATGAAAGGTTTATTATGTCAAAGAAATTATAATTACAGGGTTAGGTGGTCATGAGAAATATTTTATGAAAGAATTAAAAACTGAAAAAGTATCTAATGTAGATAAAAACAATACTGCTCAACCGCCTCACCCAGACGAGTTATAATATAATAATTGTAGATGACTCATTTTTATTTTCCTAGTACTCTATCATTTCATTTACAAACTAACCCCATACACTACAGGTTATCTGCGAACCTTTGTATGAAAATAAAGTAACAAAATGAATGAATATTGACTATGTGCAATTGCAGAATGTAACTTTACAGGAACATTGACCTGTCATCCTGTAGATTAATCTGAATCCTTTGGTTTGAAGGGCCCATAGATTCCACTTATTTAGTGTATCGTATTATTCCAATTATTTATATAATATATACGACATAAATAGAAAAAAAATTACAATACGGATGAGGTATGAAATACCATAATGTTTAATGTAATATATTTTTCTAGAAAAAACTTTAACATGATGTTGATAGTGTATCATACCTATTAAATGTTCTTATGGAACCTTTCATTTGAATAATATCATTGAATGAAGTAAAATTAAAGCTGAAAATCGGAATTTATGCCTCACATGGACGAACAAATGTTATAGATGTGAACATTAGTCTGCAGGCATGTCTACATCCCAAGTAACTGCCATGGTTTGATGCTATTTGGATGTTTTGTATAATAATGCAGATCCCTTCATGCAAGAGATCTCTGTACTTAGAGATAAGCTGGTGGGTAGTGATTGTACACTGAATTTTGATTCCCTTGTGATACAATGTAACAAAGTAAGATAATAGATTAAAATAGTTTGTCACACAGGACAGAGAGAAAATATATATATATACTGATATATTTATGAAGCTTAAAAGGAAATAAAAATCGAATAAATTGATAAAATTCATGTAATGTATGTTGACCTCTTTATCAGTAAGTATTATATCTACAACAACAACAACATTAGAGTAGTTTGGCGACGAATTATACTAGATGTTTAAAACACGAACATTTATCCTGAGTGTCTCATCATCATCGGGGGTAATCACATTCAACATCGTAATTGATATGGAAATTATCAATTAAATCTATACAAATTCCATTAGTATTGAAAAAGGGAAGATATAAAGATGTTTCACACTTCTTGAAGTACACATTCCAAATTCAAACAGGTAGAAAAATTATGACACGTTATTTAAAATGTTACCTATGACAGGTTATCAAATATTTCATTGTACACAATATTTTGTGTGTAATGAGATGATATGTTATTGTTATCATCAACAACTATTTTTAAAACACTCGCTGATGTAACCCTAGATACCGCAACATATAGTTGACTATGAGAGAACCCAGGTTTGTAGATATATAACCCAACAGAAGACAATGATTGACCTTGGATTTTATTAATAGTCATTGAATAAGAAACTGTCAAAGGATATTTTCTTCTCTGTACTTTGAAAGGCCATATAATGTCAGAGTGTGTCGTAGTTAGTCTTGGGATGAATACTGAATACCCTGATTGACAACCAGTCAACAAAAAAATTCTCCAATGACATGATCACCTAAGTGTGTAATTACCATATGGGTGCCGTTACATAAACCAACATATTGATCTATATTTCTTAGTAACATAATGGGGACACCAATCTTTAGAGAAATTTTTGGGTCAGCCAAACCAAATACGTTTATACCATTTAACATCTCAGAGGTGTATATATTTTTAGCCCTATCTGTATCAAAACTTGCATTGAAGACTAAATCAGAGCTGAAGTAGTCTTTATTTTCAAAGTTTGTAAGAGACATCATGTCATCGTTTACTTCTTGAAAAACATCATGGGTTGAAGCTATAATGACACACTCTTTTAGATAGGAGACTTTACTGTATTTTTTAGTGAAATCAGGATAAGTATGATCCACAATGGAAATCATTCATTTTAAGTGTAGTTAAGGAGATATGAAGATGTAATTTGGAAGAGCGCTTCACCATCATTAGGTTCGGAAACTCAACCTTCACAAATATCCAAAGTCCATTTTAAAAATTGATGTACCTCATTTGAAACATCTGTGGATGTAGAGGAAAGCAATCTCATGTTCTTTAGAGTTAATAACTGACGGTGTTTCCAAAGATACGATGTCTTAATACTTGCAAATACAATATCATTTCTATTACCACCTATTATTACATGTAATATTTGTCTAAAATCTCCACCCAATACAAATGTTAGACCACCAAATAGTAAATTTGTTGCATTAACATTTTTTACTGTCATTATATCTCTGAGAGTACGGTCTAGAGCCTCAAAGAAGTATTTATGAACCATAGAAGCCTTATCCCAAATAACCATCTTTGTATATTTTAGAAGTTCTGCTAAATCACATCCTTGTTGAATATTGCAAACAGACTGTTCAGTAATGGAGATTGGAATATGAAATTTAGAATGTGCAGTGCGTCCTCCTGGAAGAAGCAAGGATGAAATTCCACTTGAAGTGACCACAAGTACAATAGAGCCCTCATACCGAAGAAATGATGTTAAGAGTTTCCATGTGAATGTCTTACCTGTGCCTCCATATCCATGCAAGAAGAAGATTCCACTAGAATTTATTGATTGAGAAGACAAAATGATATCCATCACCTCATTCTGTTCATTGTTAAGCATAGTCTATAAAGTTCTATACTCATTTCGTAGTAATTTTCTATTGTAATGTAGTTCTTCCGCAACAAAATGATTCACATGACTATGAAGAGTGGAATCTGGAACTGGCATGGGAGGATAAAATCGAAGAGATGTTCCATTGATCCATAATATCTACTCTATTTCATATAGAGCATATATATGTATCTGATGTTCTATGAGTGTCAAATATAGTAAAATGAGAAACATAATCTTAGAGTAGTATAAAAGAAACTTCATGCAGCGAATCTACATACTTTCTATTAGTCAAATAGACATACATATCGGTGCACTAATATCTGATTGTATAGCACAAAGTACATGTAAACAACAGAACAACCTATAAGTATTATTTAGTAAACTAAATTCACTGAATTTTTTAGTTAATTTTATGTAACTAAATTCATGAATAGCATATTAAAGATGAAAAACAGAAAATAGTTAAATGAAACTGGTTTGAAAATATAAATGGCAAACACATTCATACCTTGAATTTGTAGCCTATGTCTTTGGTCTGGTAATATAAAATGTCTTCAACTAGAATGTGATAGGTTTTCTGCCAAACAATGTATGGACATGAAATGCTATTGGAAAACAACATGCGTGCAAAGAGCCTGCGTACATAATTTCCCAATCGCCAAGTTGAAACCTCTTTTATAGATTCAATAAATTTGGCATCATCTGCTAGTAGTCCCAAAGAATAACATGCCTCTCTAAATGTGCAATGAGTAACAGAGTTAACTGTTTTTATATCTTCATATGATGTAGGACCGTTGATTTTTGTTAGAAGTATCTGCAAATAAAATAGCTCTCCAGTTGTTTGTGGAACATAGTGAAGCCTGCCAATAGAAAACCCCTGCCTTTAATGATTCCACCTCTTTTCATTTTAGTGGTAAACAAACTTAGTAGGGAATTCTGAAAAAGTGAGTGCCCTAGCATCTGGGTACTCTGAATTAGCTTGGAACCAAAAAGGTAAACATTGTATCTATGGCGTTATAATGATTTAACACATCAAAAATATTATACATGTTGTTGTATGTTATAGAATGTTTTCCTAGTAAATAGAAACCTAACCTCACAACTGGTGGATATCTGTAATGGATATCATAAGAAAATATCCTCCAATAGGCCTCAGAAGGAGATATGTACCGATAATCACAATACATTTTTATTTAATCCATTTTTTTTGTCTGAGAAATAACAGTTTTTTCTCTAATAGTGCTGCTGTTACATGATCATTTCCTTTGTTAATATATTTAAACAGATATTTGATGGAAGACGAATGATTCCAGAATTCAATATTAAAATGTGATTGATACTTTAATGGAAATACAAGATTATGTGGTACAAAAAATGTTTATCTAAAGGGATTCTATTTTTTATAACTATTATTCCATCATCCCTTCTGCGATAGAGATGGTTCCAAATTTGGATTTAAATAAAGATCATCCCGAGTTTCAGTTTGTTGAAAAGATGGGCCTGCCACATTATGTACTAAATTTTGAAATCATGCTGGATCCATAACCAAATTATTTGTATCTTATCTAGAACTGCATTCACTATGTTAATACCAAAAAATATAATCGTATTGACAACCAAAATACAATAAATGACCTACAATGTTGTCAACGGTTTCATACGTCCTCAAAGAACATTTCCTAGAAGGACACTTAATTTTCCCTTCTAAAATAAATTTTGGTTTTGGTGATGAAAATGATAATAAATCCTAAACACCCTCAATATATACAGGATATAAACCAAAACTGTTTAGATTCATACATTGATTAATCCAAGTATGATCATCTAATAAAAACTGTTTTCGACTTCCCTATTCCATATTTTTCTAAAAAATTTGAAATAATTAGTTATTTTTTATAATTAAATATAAGATAAATATTTTATAGAAAAGAGAATACAATAAATAATTATAGTTATTTTTTAATAATTATTTTTAATTATCAGTGGCATAATTTCCAGCGGATTGGCCGAAACTCTTTTACCCGATGACTCATCCACTTAAAACTTTATTCAACTATAATCATAATGAAAAGTTTCCTCCAACATACAAATATCTATTTTGGTATACATGAGGATGGAGAGTAGGAATGCATCATCACGTTTCTCTCTATGCTCGTGCATACGAAAATTAATATACGTACATCAGAGCATACTTTTCATGGTGATTTTAGGTGGAGAAGTTCCAAAGAGATGGTTCATTGGGAAAAATAGCATCTTTTATCTGCCTACTAAACTCCATACAACTTTCTTCGATTAAAATCTCTATTGAAAAATCTTCTTCGACGTATGATAGAGCAGATTTTCCATATTAATTTCAGTTGGAGAATGTTGTAATGAGTTGAGGTGTCAATGAAAAGGAATGTTGTCATTCTTCTGGAAATTATTCCATTTTATCACAATGTACTTGAATTTATTTTATTTTATTACGAATTAATCCTAATTATTACTAATTAATCCAAATTTTTTACAATTAATCCTAATTATTACTAATTAATATTAACCAATCCTAATTAATACTAATTAATGATAATTAATCATAATTAATCCCAATTAATCTTAATTAACTCAAATTAACCATAATTATTACTAATCAGTCCTAATTATTCCTAATGATTCCTATATATTACTAATTATTCCTAATTATTCATAATTATTACTAATTATTACTAATTATTACTAATTATGACTCATTAATAATAATTATTACTAATTATTACTAATTATTACCAAATTATTACTAATTATTACAAATTTATTACTAATTCTTACCAATTTATTACTAATTATTACCAATTTATTACTAATTATTACCAATTTATTACTAATTAATACTAATTTATTACTGATTAATAAAAAATTATTACTAATTAATCCTAATTATTACTAATTAATCCTAAATATAACTAATTAATCATAATTATTACCAATTAATACTAATTATTCCTAATTATTACCAATTAATCCTAAAAATTCCTAATTATTTCTAATTATTCTCAATTATTCCTAATTATTACTAATTAATCCAAATAATTCCTAATTATTTCTAATTATTCTTAATTATGCCTAATTATTAATAATTATTCCTAATTATTACTTTTTATTCATAATTATTACTAATTATGATTGATTATTACTAATTATTCATATTTATTACTAATTAATCCAAATTATTATAAACTAGTTATAATTATTACTAATTAATCCTAGTTTTTACTATTTCTTACTAATTGTTACTATTTATAACAAATTATTACTATTTACTACTAATTATCACTATTTACTACTAATTAATCCTAATTATTACTATTTAAACCTAATCATAACTATTTATTACTATTTATTACTAATTATTACAAATTATTACTATTTATTACTAATTATTTCAAGTTGTTACAAATTATTACTAATAATTATTAATAATTGCTATTTATTACTAATTAATCCTAATTATTACATATTAATCCCAATTATTACTAATTAATCATAATTATTACTAATGAATCCCAATTATTACTAATTATTCCTAATTATTACTAATTAATTTGAATTATTACTAAATAATCTTAATTAATCCAAATTAATCTTAATTAATCCAAATTATTACTAATTAATCCTAATTAATCCTAATTATAACTAATTAATCATAAATATAACTAATTAATCCTAATTATTGCAAATTAATCATAAATATAACTAATTAATCCTAATTATTACTCAATAATCGAAATTGTTAATAAATAATCTTAATTATTTCTAATTAATTGTAATTATTACAATTTATTACTAATTATTACAATTTTAACTAATTATTACTAATTATTACATTTTATTCTTAATTATTACAATTTATTCCAAATTATTACTAATTATTCCTAATTATTACTAATTGTTCTTAAATATTACCAATTAATCTTAATTATTACTAATTAATCCTAAACATCACTAATTAATCCTAATTATTACTAATTAATTCTAATTGTTACTAATTAATCCTAATTATTTCTAATTAATAAGAATTATTACTATGTATTTCTAATTATTACTAATTATTCCTATTTATTACTAATTATTCATAATTATTACTAATTATTACTATTTATTCCTAATTATTACTAATTATTCCTAAATGTTCTTAATTATTAATAATCACTCTTAATTATCACTATTTATTACGAAATATTACTATTTATTACTAATTATTTCTATTTATTAGTAATTAATCCCAATTATTACTAATTAATCCTAATTATAACTAATCATAATTATAACTAATTAATCGTAATTATTAATAATTAATCCTAATTATTTCTAATTAATCCTAATTATTACAAATTAATCATAATTATTCATAATTAATCCTAATTATTCCTAATTAATCCTAATTATTCATAATTAATCCTAATTATTCATAATTATTACTAATTAGTCCTAGTTATTACTAATTAATTGTAATTATTACTAATTTATCCTAAATATTACTTATTAATCTTAATTATTACTAATTAATCCTAATTATTACCAATTAATCCAAATTATTACTAATTAATCCTAATCGTTTCTAATTAATCTGAATCAATCCTAACTATTTGTAATTAATCCTAATTATTCCAAATTATTCCTAATTAATCTTAATTATTCTTAATTAATCCCAATTATTCCAAATTACTCCTAATTATTCCTAATTATTCTTAATTAATCATAATTATTCCTAATTAATCCTAATTATTGCTAATTAATCCTAATTATTTCTAATTAATCCTAATTATTTCGAATTAATCCTAATTTTTGATATTTAATCCTAATTATTCCTAATCATAATTATTAATAATTAATCCTAATTATTACTAATTAATCCTAATTATTATTAATTAATCCTAATTATTACTAATTATTCCTAATTATTACTAATTTTTCTCAATTTTTACAATTTATTCCTAATTATTATAATTTCATGCTACATATAAATAATTATTACAATTTACAACTATTTATTACAATTTATTACTAATTATTACAATTTATTTCTAATTATTACTAATTATTTATAATTAAAACCAATTATTTCTAATTATTTATAATTAACACTTACACATAATTATTCCAAAAAAGAAATACTCAAAAAACAAATATCTAATTCTAATTTAATTTAATTGCATCAAATTAAAAATATTATAAATAATTCAAAATAAAATAAATTATCTAAACTATAAAAAAATATATAAATACCTTATAGCCCGAATGGCTAAAAAAACATCTTTTTATTTTATTTTGGATAATCCCCCTTTTAAGGGTTGAAGGGAACTATATCATGACCTGTAGGCCCAAGGAACAAGGCCCATACACAACTCAATACATGACCTCAAATGCCCAAGACCTAACACACTTGAAACAGTCCCTCCTAAGCATCTCCATCTTGAAGGCGCCTTAGCTCCCCACCTTGCATGGCTGATCGACTAGCATTGCCCCGTGCAGAGTTGCACGATGCCTGGTGCCCGATGGCAGTTGTCATACCCTCTCATTCTTCCAATCTTATTAGCAATTTTCTGGCGGTTGCTATTTTTTGGCTCTGAATCCTCATCTAGGCCTGCTTTCATGTGGTCTGCGCTTTTTTGGCCTTTTCTATGGCCCGAAATCCCCATGGTGGCCCGAAGGATCTATATTCCAAAGGCCCTGTGCCCCGATGGCCTTTGGTGGCCCAAATGCCTTGTGGCCCGAAGGCCTTTGAAATTGAAGCTTTTGGAGTATAAAAGGCGCAGACTATGCTCCAATTTAAAAGTTTAAACTATGAAAAAAATTTGATGAAAATTTTTTAGAAGAAAGAGAGAGATATTGAGAATGAAGTAGAATGAGAGGAAAAACTAATGGGGGTATATACACGTTATCTTATTTGAAATGGGATTATTTGTGATGGGTTTACCGTCTCAAATAGTGGCATTTGCAATGGGACCTGTCACAAATGGAGACTCGATAAAATGTTATTTGTGACGAGCCCTGTCGCAAATAGGACACTGCCAACATAATATTTACGACAAGAGAAGTATCCCGTCGTACATACTAAAAACCACCATCGGGCATTTGTGATGGGAATAAGAACCCATCGCAAATGTCATTCCCACAGTTTGGCACAGATTTTACGCCAAAACTTTTGCGATGAGTCCTTACTCCCCCATCAAAAATATCTATTATTTGTGATGGACCCCTGACCCATCACAAATGACCATTTTTTCTGTAGTTATCTATGAAATGTGATAATACCTTTGAAATTGATTTGATATATTATAAATAAGGGATCCTTGGGTAAAAGATAGAGGGTTTAATATTGTACCTTTTCCATTATAATTGTAAGGGGGTTCAATTTTTAGGGTGCTCTTTTGTTCCAAGAGCAAAGATAGATTATCTCTAGAAATATGATTGACAGTGTAAGGGGGGTCAATTAAAAGATTTTCCCTCAATTATATGTTTATAGATTCATTAACTCTTGGGACTTGAGTGGGAAATAGTCATTGATTAATTATTTAGGTATGAGTGACCATGTTATCCTAAATATTGTTATCCTAGCGGTGTTTACCATAGTTCTTTGGCATTGTACTATTTTTTATTTGACATGATATGGTACATGATTTGGAAAATGTAATTGGTTTAAGAAAAATATACATTGAAACTTTATCACCTATTTTGTGTAAAATTTTGAAAAAAGAGAGTTGTTTACAATGATTTTGATAAAAAAACTGTTTAACTATTTAGCATGTTAGCTTTTCTTTAAATTGAGAATATTGAGATTATTCTATAGGCACTTGTTATGGTCACCTAGGTGGGACTCTACTAGGGAGTGTGTAGACCTTGTTTTATCTAATACTAGAAAGGGAAAGGTGCCATAATTGGGTAGTGAGGTTTATGCCAGCTGGTTATGGGTAGCTGATGGTGAGATGGCGAGATGTTTCCCCACTTTTCACATGGAGTATCAATTGTGAGTTTGGATACTTTTTTGATGGGTTTTAGGACATGTACCATGGCTTTTCTCTTTAAACCTTGGGTTATATTGCTACTGTTGTTGTTCTTTTTATGAAAATTTTCATTTATAGTTATATATATATATATATATGTATTCTAATCATTTTATTTCATAATGGAAGAATCATTCCCTCTTGTTGTTTTTAGATGACCGGGTGCTTGTAACTAGCCTTCAAGGATTAGAAATGCCCCTGGCTCTTGTTGTGGTTCAGTTCAGAGCCAAGTTGGATGAGTATTCTAGGAAAATTCATGAAACTTTAATATAAGAATATGATTATACTCAATCATGTGAAGTTTATAGATATAATATAGAATTTTTTAGACTTGATGTGTAGGTTTTGGTGAATTTCTAACTAGCTACTTTCATAATGATCCTTAATTCACCTTTGGATGTTGCAATGTCTATATCCTATGTTGCGTTTTGACCATGATCTCAGTTTCTTCTTCTGTTATTTTAGTTTAACATGAGATTGTTTTTTTGATCATTTGTTTTTTTAATTTGGGTATATAAAAACATACCTTCAAGACATCTTGTAAAGATTTTTCATAATAGTTCAACGAAATATGCTACTCCAGGGGATCCTCCTTTAGATTAGAATATATTAGATGATAACATATGAGTGGTTCATTTCATTAAACAGAGTGAATCATGTGTTTAGAACTAATATTTTGGGGGTGAAACCAGTATCTAGAGTAGGTAGGTATTGAACACGAGAGTTTCTACATTAGAATCCCCCATACTTTAGGGGTAAAAATAAACCCCAAGAGGAAGTGAATTATTTTTACAAGATCGATCATGTATTTAAATTATTAGAGACATTTGAATCCATTAAGGTGAAATATATAATATTAAATTTTTAGGTTCCTAGAAATAATTTATGAGATCCCATGGTTCAAGTAAACCAAAATGTGTTAATAGAGTGGAAGGGATTCCGGACCATTTTACTTTAGTAGTTATACAAAAAATCTTTAATGATAAGAAATTATATGGATTTCCTATCCTTGTATAAGGGATATAATTCCAGGTTAGGATACACCAACAATTTTTTGGATTTGGTACATTTTTATTTATACGTAGATATGAATGATTAGCCAAAAGATAAGAAATACATATAGGGTTTTCATCCATATATGTTATCATTGGTATATATGCTAAATAACACCACTTATACTGAGATAATTTATAGGGTGATGATGGAAAAAATAGATATGGAACTCAATATTGGATTCTTTTGATCTTATATTTCTCTAAAAGGAAGTTTCAGTAGTGCACATGGAGAGAAGAATAAATGACATGATAACCGTAATGGTGGCATAGGTGGTTATCAATAGATGGACTCCCAAGAACCATCAGTAGTAACCAGTAGTGTGACCCTGGATTTCTATTAGTGAGGAAAGGTGGGGACCACTTTACAGTCTTGTCCCACACGAATGCATATAATTAGTGTTTTTGTCCATTGAGGCCATCTAGAGAGGTTCTGACAGGATTTGTTTACACCCAGTTATAATCAAGGGTCTTCAAATCCAAAGGCCACTTTGGTGCATTCATAATACTTAAAGCCAATAGGTATCCTATTAAGGTTTCAAGAGTAATACAACTTTATATAGTATATAAGTTTGTAATGGTGGTTGATGTGGGTTTGACTACAGTGAGAGGTACCATATTTGATGCATCTTTCATAGAAACTTCTCTATTTGATATAAGCACCTCACACTCTTTCATATTTCCAATTTTATTGATGTGATGAAAATTTTGATGGAGATCATATCCTCTTTTAGGGAGTTGGAGGAGATTATTGTAAAGTGGAAAGAGAAGGGTTTTCATTTTTCATCTTGTTCTTTTTTGAAAGCTGATGTAGAGTTGGTTTGGGATTTATTTATTCTTGATTTAAATCTTATAAACTTTATCACCAGGATGGATTGGTTGGTCACTCATTGAGTTGAGATTGATTTTTATCATTTTAGTGTATTCTCTACTGCTGATGGGATCACATTGGTGTTCTTGGGAGAGGGGGACCTAAGGTATAGTGGTATGTGACCTTTTTTCCAATGCTTATCTGTATTCAATATGCCATGTTAGTTGAGAGTGATGATGTTTCCCCTATTTTTGATCGTCCCTTAGTTATTTAGGATACCCCAAGGTTTTCTCAGAAAAACTATCTGGTCTTCCTCTAGATATGGAGGTAGATTTCTTAATATATCTGGTGTCTGGTACATAACTGATTTCTATACCCACTTATCATGTGTCACCAGCTAAACTAAAAGAGTTTAGGGTTTAGAGGGAATATTTGACTGAGAAAGGATTTATTCATCCTATTGTTTTACCATGGGTGTCCCTATTGTATTTTCCAAGAAGGATGATGGTTCCTTGGATCTCATTGTTGGATACCAAATGTTTAAACAGATGAGTATTAAGAGTAAATACCTTTTTCCCCACACTGATGACCTCTTTGTTCAATTAAAGGGGGATACTTGTTTTTTAAATATTGATTTTTTATTAAGATATCTCCAACATAGAGTTTGAAATTTAGAAATCCCAAAGACCACTTTTAGAAGCATGTATATACTTTATGAATATCTTGTAATGACTTTTTGGCTTAACTAACACTTCTATAGTTTTTATTGGTTTTATGAAAAAGATATACCATCAATATCGTGACACATTTTTATAGTATTCATGGATGATATCCAAGTTTATTCAACATATGGGTGTGAGCATGAGAACCATATGTATATGGTTTTGGAAACCTTGAGAAGATGTAGAATTTATATAAATCCACTAAAATGTAATTCTTGGACCTAAGAAGTAAATTTATTGAGGTGCATGATTTCATAAAATGGTTATTCTGTCAACCCTAAGAAGGTGAAATCTATCTTTTCCTGGGAATAAACATGAAACATATTCAAGATATGGATCTTCCTAGGTCAAGCTGGATATTATTGGTGGGTTTTTATGGATTTCTCAAAGCTAGAATCACCATTGACTGATCTTACCAAGAAAGGGGTTAAATTCACTTACGTTGACAAATTCCATACTTCTTTCAAGGACATGTAACAGTATCTGACACCAGATGCTATTATGATCTTTCTGAAACCTAGTAATAGATACTTAATATAAAATGATTCTTGTAGTGTTGGTCTAGGTTACGTTCTTATATATGAAGATCATGTGGTGGTGTATGAGTCTTGTTATATTTTCCTCATGATAAAAAATACCCCACTCATCGTTTCGAGCTCACCGATGTTATAAACATGAACAAGTTCTGGTGAAGCTCTCTAATTGAGGATATTTGTTCATGTTCTTTTATGATAATAAGAACATGATTACATATTTTCTACAAAGTTCATGAATAACACGAAGAGATGATGGTTAGAATACCAGTAGATGTTTGACTTTAATAGTTACTATACCCCAAGGAATGAGATGTCATCTTGGAAAATCTTACTAAGAAGTACCCATATTTTCTTATTATATAATTGAAATAAGAGTGGAACTTTATGGGTATTTTCACTCAATTGTATCTTGATATAAAGAAAGATGATTTAGGTATGGTTATGACCAGTGTTTCATTTTCATCATCTCTCTATGAATTTATTCTACAAATTTAGTAGTTTGATGACAAGGTTAGAGGAATTAGGGGAACCTTATGTGGTGATGAAACCATTTCTAGTTAGTCACTCCCCTATGATGAAATTATTCACTTAAGGAGTTAGTTTGTAATCCCATTTTTTATCAGGAACTCTATTTTTTATTACTTTTAATGTTCATTATGGGAAAATCACCCAAGCACCATGAAGATTATTATCACATGGGATGGAAATTTGAGGGGCTGGGAATAAAGTGAAACATTTCTAATTATACATCCCACTATTACACCTACCAGAAGATAAATGCAGATCACCTAAATCCTTATAGAATTATCCAACCTCTTCTGGTGCTAGTTTCAAAATGGGATGACATGTTTATAGGCTTCATCATTGTATTACCATAGACTCCCTGAAGAAATAATGTTATCAGGGTAGTGATTGATCAGCTGATAAAATAAACTCATTATATTATGATCAAGGACACCACCATGGTTGAAGATACTGGTAAGATTTTTGTGTAAGAGACTTTTAGGTTTCATCGGATCTCCATTTCAATTTTCTTATACAAGGATCACAAATTTACCTTCCAATTCTAGAAGAGTCTACTAGAGGTGATGAGAACTTGTTTAGATTGATTACAATTTACTATCCAAAGAAACATGGAAAGAAAGAGTGTAATATATAGATTATGGAGGATAAAATATATTATTACATCATCTATTTCATTGGATCATGTGAAAATCATCTGGGATAGGTCATGTTCACTTATATTAGAAGTTACCAGTCATTGATCAGAATGGATCCCATCGAGGATTTGTATGGTCGCCTGTATAGGTCACCTATTTATTATGAATATGTGGGATAGGCATCTCTTGTGATATTGAGTGTTGCTTAGGAGACATTAGTGAGGATTCAATATATTCATTAACTTTTTTACTACTCAAAGTCATCAAAAATTATTTACAAATAGTCAACTCCTTCTTTTTCATTTTTCTGCTTGTGACCGGGTTTTCTTGAAAGTTTCTCCTCAGTCGGGTAACCATGATGTTGGTAAATAAGGGAATATGGATCTTACATATTTTGGACTATTTGATATCACTATGTAAGTTTGGAAATTTACTTATTAGTTTTCATTACCATCTCATTTGACGAGTATTCATGTTGTTTTCAACATGCCTCATCTGAAGAAGTACCATCTCAATCCATCCTATATTTTGAGTAGAGAGGGGATTGATTTTGAGATAACCATTTGTGTTATAGATAAACCAATATAGATCATGAATTATTATATGAAAGTCTTGTTTGTAAAGTCTATTCCATTTTTAAAGTGTTATAGCGAAATAGATCAAATTCTTAAGAGACTTGGGAGTGTGGATCATCAGTGAGGGAGTGGTGGACTAAACTCTTTCTAAAGAATCCTTCTCCCAAATGAATTTATGAGTAAAAAATTCCCATTATTGGGACAATTGTAACATCATGGTTTCCTATTTTTATGTTTAATAAGTTTACTTTTGGGTTTGAGTAGGGTTGGAGGAAAACTAGGGGTTTTTCTTAAGAACTTGGGCTGATCATTGTGCACAACAGTTGGTTCATGTTATGAATGTATATCCACAATGTTAATGGATTCTAGGTAGGAGAAATGATTTTGGGTTCAAGAGATGAAAAATTTCATGATTTTAGATATTATTTACATCATTAACTATTATTTTAGGGTTATAAGCCAAAAGTGATGGGTTTTTTCTATATTGGTCATTCTAAAATTTCTCATCATAAACAAATGATTAATGAGATGAGTCATGTATGTTATAGAAAATTAAATGTTTTGGCCACCCATATCTTTTTTAATTAACCCCCCTTACCATTTAATTAAACCCTAGGTCTTCTCCTGGTGATTTTGGGTGATCTAACCCTCTCAAAACTTCTTCTCTTGGTGTTTTGATCCCAGATGGATCAGTTGTCATCAGATTGGTTTTTTTGGTTGAATATCTTCTGTTCCTATTAGATATACTGTTTTGGAAGTGGTTTTAGGATATTTCATTAGAATATATTGATATTTTTATGATCCCTCTCAATTATTTATAGATTCTTCATGCATTTTTATTCCATAGTCCAGATCACTTGTTAATTATGTCATGAAATGTGTGACCTTTGAGTTATACATTTATCTATCTTAAATTCTAACCCACTTGTTTATATAAGAATGATTCTATGTTTTGGTAATCATTTAATTGGGAATCCTCCCATTTTTCTTGATACTCATTTCCTTATAATTCACAGACCCCATTACAGTTGGTGTGTGACATGAGTTTATGGTGGGTTGTTCCTTCTCAAGACTAATTTCAATGAACTGTGAATGATATTGATTTATTAAATGGTTTTGTAAATTAATTTATATGATTATTGATTGATTGATTTGTATGTATTATTGTTTTTAAGAAAAGATTGTTTTCCCATAATTTTGTTAAAAGAAAAGTGTTTTTCCAATCATCATGAAATGGATTTTGAAAATGGGGTTTAAAGCATAATTTTGATGAATAAATGGTTCTTTAGACTTTTTTTGGCGAAAAATGATAAGGAATTTGAAATTTATTTGATATATATTGTACATGGGATCCTTGTATACCTTATTGAAAGGTTTAATATTTGTCTTTATCCATTGTAATTGGAAGGGGGTTCACTTTATGGGGTGTTAATCCATTCCTAGAGAATAGATGCATTAGATATAGGATCTTTATTTACAATATTAGGGGGTTCAATATATGGTGTGTTCCTATATTACTTGTTTATGGATGCATTAAATCTAGGGGAATGAGTGCGCAGTAGTCATTGAATGGTAATTAAGATATGAGTGACCAAGCTATCCCAACCATTATTATCCTATGAGTGTTTACAATTTTGATTTTTTATTTTCACCTTTTGGGATATGATATGATATGCTACATGATTTGATAAATGTAAATGGTTTATGGAAATTATTCTTTGAAATTGTATTACCAAATTTGTGAAATATTTTAAAAAGGGGAATCATTTACAATTATTTTACTATAAAATTGTGTAACTGCTAATCATGACATTTTTTCTTTAAATTGATCATATTATGATTATTATATAGAGATTTTTTATGGAACACCTGGGTGAGACCCTACTGAGCCTTTAGCATATAACCTTCACACTCCCTTGGGGTGTATAGGCCTTGTTTTATCTGATGTAGGAAAGGGAAAGGAGTGTGAATGAGTATGCGAGGTTTATGTCATCTTGGTATGGGTTTTTAGTAGGGAGATTATAACGACCCATACTTTACATACATTTTTAATACTTCAAAATTGAAGCACACTTATTAAAACATATGACAAAACCACAAAGGACCGTATAGGTATAGCGTCTTTAGAAACTGGGAAACATAAACAACTGGTTCATAAATCTTCTACAGTGTATCCCATTTATTTCATCATATCCAGGGTCCCTTTTAGCATATTCTACTTAATATCCATCTTCCTGACCTGGGGAAAAGAAAACATAAAAGGGTGAGCTCAAATGCTCAGCAAGGGCAAATAAAGGAAATAAAAATCATATCATATCTTTTTGAAAATCATAACCTGCAAAAGAGATCATAATATCTTAACATGGAATAAATCATAGAAGTGAAAATGAGATCCCCATAATCATAACATGAAACTTGAAACTTTGTGGCATGCACACATAATCATGGAACATCATTTCTTGTTAGTCATGACTCATTGCCAAGACTATCTTAGTGGACAGAGTCCCTTTCTGAATCGAGTCACCCTTGTTCCAGTCCTGTTTCACTGAACCGGTATAACCTACCGTTCCAGCCATGTCTATCTCATAAGATATAAAATCTTTACCCAATTCATTGGAGGGAGATATAGGTCCCACCCATCTTATAATGAATCCTTTCTTATGTGTGCCACATAATCATAAATCATACATCATCGCATAACACATGTAACAAAAATGGGATTCTTGAAACATCATGACATCATAAAACAAATCATATAAGGTAAATGACTTCATAAAAATAATTCCCTCAAAACAATATCAAATCAATGTAATAATAGGGATAAAAACAGAACCCTATATTATCTTAGATGGAAAATAATTTTGATAAAAAACTTGAACTCCATTCTTGAGGAAAATATCCTTTCTTCTTCAAAAACACTTTTCTTTTCTTAAAATGTCATACAATTATAAACTAAAAGAAGTTGATTAAAAATAAACTTGAAAACTTGTAAAGGAAGATTCTTGGAAATAATGTTGTAAAAATCCATTCATGCCGTATAAGTTAAAAAAACATTCTTCTCGTACTTTTGTCAGAAAAGTCAAAAAGTGTCTCGTACGAAAAACGATAAAAGATTCCTTTCTTATCCTTTACTAAAAACTCACCGAAGGGTAGAAATGGATTTAAAAAATTTTAGGTGGATTGAAATAATATCACATATTTATGAAACATGGATGTGGATGATAAAATACACCCCAGTAAATACCAAAGTATAAACAATCTCGGATAAAATGAGATTGTGATATTTTCCTTACCTTAGGTCTGATTTGCTTTGTACGTGTCCGAAGCTCCTGTATAATGGTTTAAATAATGTTATTGACTTATTCAAGAATCATACATATTGATATGATATCATATATGGTCATATTCTTAGCTTCTTGTTAGTAATATTTCATTGTTACTTGTTACTCGGGTCCTTATTGCCTTTTGTTCTTATGCGTGTTTTGCCGAATAAATTCGTATTCTTATTTTAAGGTTATAGATACCTTATATCCAGAATGTTATTAGTGTAACATATATCATATTTATTCATTCAATTAATTTATATAATTACTATGTAATGATGATCATGTAGAACGAGTCGCATCACATCGTGGAGACGGTATTCCGTACGTACGCACGAGTGATGATATCGTTCCTAATATCGTGGAACTGTATTGGAGTGTATATATATTATTTCAGTATCAATATTAATTTATAATAATCATAAATAGTTACTCATTACACCATTATACCCATCCTTATAAGGTGATGGTGGAAAATAGATTACACCACGGCGTGGAGACGGTATTCCGTACGTACGCACGTGCGGTGATTTCATTTTTCCGTAGGATGGATAGAAGGTGAATTAGGGTTGTTTCATATTTATAATAACATATAAGTATGTAAGTAATAATGATGTTATTACTTTATCATGAAACAACTAAAGAAGAAGAAGTTGAAGAAGAAAGAAATTGAAAAGATCGGTAATGGGTATTACCTCTTCTTTGGAACGCCTCTTTGAATCCTCCACTTAGGGAACTAAGATTAGTCTTTGAAGAAAACCAGGACCTCTAGGATTATTCTAGGGAAGTGTAGAGGAGAAAATGGCAGGGTTTGGCCGAGATTGAGTGCTCAAATTGGTGTGAGGAGGAGGGGGAGGAGGTTCCCTTTTATAAGGGAGGAGAGGGGCACCTTAGGAATATCTCAAAATATTATTTTATATTAAAGTCAAAATCGGTTTATAATGGTTCCAAAGGGTCTTATTTCGAAGTTAAAGTGGGGATGGGTCTAAATTCTATCAACCAATATGATTTAGACAAGTTTATGGTATTATTTTAACCTTATCAATTAGATTTAACTCTAAGTTAAATAATTTAACTTTTACCGTGTCTTTTTGTTTTCTTTCACTATATGGTTAATACACTTACTATAACATGCCAAACGAACCACAAATTGTTTATTATTAATATATATATATCTTTATCTAAGTCATTTGGCCGATCCTTATATTTTTTGGAATAAAATAACAATTAATAATATAATATTTCATTTAAAAACTATTTTGTGTCAATTTTGACACTATTTGATATATGATTTTTGTGAAAGTCATAACAGAATTATATGTTCGAACCAAGTTGATTAAATCAACAATAATATATCATAGTAACCTATAAAATTAGTGGAATTCATAAAAAGTCTCAAATTACATTTATTTTGGTGTTTATAACATCAATTATGTCAATATTTCATTAATAAGATAATTACTGCATCATCATTGTGTCATAAATAAATTAAATTACTTAATGTCTAAAAATTACAAATAAAATACCATTATGTAGGAAAGATTTTTATCTTTCTAATGAATATTTATAGTCGAATTTATCTTATGTATAACCCCATATTAAAAATGATTTACTTATTATACTTTGATTTTAACTATTTTAACCCTTCTATAAATAAATTAAAAATAAATGTCCTAATCTAATCCAAGTGGGCCTAAATGGTCATATTTTATTCCTAAGTTTGTTTTTGGTCGAATTAAACTTATCCAATAGAATTAGTACATGTGTTAGGGTAATATTAATATCATTTTTACCCTTAGTTACCCTATTTACTATTAATCGCGGTAAAAAAAATAAAAAGTTACTATTCACCAAAAAATTATTTTTATCTCATTGAACCACATTTTACTTACTGATATCAACCGTGTCTGTCGAATTTTCGAAGTTCCATTCACAGAAGCGGTAAAATTACGTTTTATGCAAAAATTCAGTTTTTAACCTACCACTTAGTGGTTTCACTATTCATCAAAAATTGAAAGTTTTCAGAAAAATACCAAAATTTCACCCTAGGCTAATTTCGGTATTCCGAATCCAAAAATGAAGTCCATTTTGAAAAATAAAATTTATAAAATTTCAAAAAGTGGTTATTACTATTCATAACGGCTAGTTTTAATAATATTTTAATAGCATATCATTGTTTAGTGAAACTCGGTATTGCGTACGACGCAAGCTATCGAGGAAGGTCGTGATTGCGTGTAAAGTAAGCCAAGCAAGTGTGTAGTGAAAGATTCCTTTGATGATATATAAAAACAAAATATTACTCATAAAAATCTCAGGTGTTACATTCTACCCCCCTTAAAAAGAATTTCGCCCTCAAAATTCGTCACTTTGTAACAAACAGATGAGGATACTTCTCCCTCATCATATCCTCAAGCTCCCATGTAGCTTCTTCAAGTTGGTGGTTCCTCCATAAAACTTTCACCAAGAGAGTGGTCTTGTTTCGTAGGACTTTTTCGCTACGATCCAGAATCTCTATCGGCTGTTCTTCATAAGAAAGATCTTGCTCCAGCGGTACAACTTCTGAGCTGAGTACATGTGAAGGATCTGGTATGTACTTTCTCAGGAGAGATACATGGAACACATCGTGAACTTGAGAGAGATTCGGTGGAAGTGCCAATTGGTAAGCTACCTTCCCAACACAATCCAGTATTTCGAAAGGACCGATATATCTAGGGCTCAACTTCCCCTTCTTTCCAAATCTCATAACCCTCTTCCAGGGAGATATTCGTAAGAACACTTTATCACCCACTTCAAACTCTAGGTCTTTTCTTCGGTTGTCGGCATAACTTTTCTGTCGACTCTGAGCTGATCTTATGTGTTTCTGAATAGATCTGACCTTTTCTGCCATTTCATCAACGAGATCAGGTGCTAATAGCTTTCTTTCCCCAACTTCATCCCAGCAAGTTGGAGTCCTGTATTTCTTTCCATAGAGAGCTTCATAAGGAGCCATCTGAATACTGGAGTGAAACCTATTATTATAAGAAAATTCCACAAAAGGTAGGTGTTGATCCCAACCTCCTTCGAAATCCATAGAGCAAGCTCTCAACATATCTTCTAGGGTTTGAATTGTTCTCTCAGACTGACCGTCTGTCTGGGGATGATAAGCAGTGCTGAAACTCAACTCTGTATCCAGAGTATGCTGAAGACTTCGCCAGAACATCGAGGTAAATCTCGGATCCCGATCAGATATAATAGAAAGTGGTACTCCATGCAATCTTACCACTTCCTTTACATATATCCTCGAAAGCTGATCTAGAGAGAAATACTCTCTAATAGAAATGAAGTGTGCAGACTTTGTAAGACGATCAACTATGAACCAAATAACATTATTGCCTTTGGATGTTTTAGGAAGTCCTGTGACAAAGTCCATAGTGATGTTTTCCCATTTCCATTCGGGTATGGGTAATGGTTGTATCATCCCCTTAGACTTCTATCTCTCAGCTTTAACTTGTTGACAAACCAAGCATCGAGAGACATATTCAGCAACATCTCTTTTCATGCCATCCCACCATAAGTACTCTTTCAGGTCCCTATACATCTTCGTGCTTCCAGGATGAATAGAGAATGATGAACTATGAGCCTCATCCAGCAGCTCCTTCTTTAATTCGGGGATGGGAGGGACACAAACCTGATTCCTAAACTTTATTATCCCATCACAATCAAGGTTGAATTCAGGAACATTTCTTACCTTCTTTTGTAACTCAACATCTTCTTTCTGTGCCTCTTTAATCTTCACATGTATAGATGGCTGAACATTCATTTGAGAAAGATAAGATTTTCCCCTTCCATTATAATTCCAAGATCCATCCTTTGTAAATCCATAAATATTGGATCTTTTGTGATCCTCATCATGGATAAACTAGCATGGTCTTGTCGACATAATACATCTGCCACCTTGTTTGCTTTCCCAGGGTGGTAATGGATTGAGCAGTCGTAATCCTTAATCAGCTCCAACCATCTTCTTTGACGCATATTCAACTCCTTTTGTGTGAAAATATACTTTAAACTTTTATGATCAGTATAAATATCACACCTTTCACCATAAAGGTAATGCCTCCAAATCTTTAATGCAAATATTACCGCAGCTAACTCCAAATCATGTGTTGGGTAATTTTGCTCATGGATTTTCAACTGTCGTGAGGCATAAGCTATCACCATATCATTTTGCATAAGAACACACCCCAATCCCTTCTTGGATGCATCACTGTAGATCACAAACCTTTCTCCACAACAAGGCAGTGTGAGCACATGTGCACTCGATAACCTTCTTTTCAACTCCTTGAAATTGTCTTCACATTCCTCTGTCCAGACAAACTTAACTCCTTTCCGAGTCAACTTGGTGAGTGGATTAGATAATCGTGAAAAATATTTTACAAAACGTCGATAATATCCAGCCAAACCAAGAAAACTTCGGATCTCAATTACTGTTGTTGGTCTTGACCATCTTTCGATAACCTCTGTTTTTGCTGGATCCACAGATATCCCCTCTTTTGAGATTATGTGACCCAAAAATGCAACTTTTTGAAGCCAAAATTCACACTTGGTAAATTTGGCATAAAGCTTCTCCTTTCTCAGGGTCTTCAATATAATTCTCAAGTGATCTTCATGCTCTTCCTTGCTCTTTGAATAGACAAGAATATCGTCTATAAAGACTACCACAAATTGATCAAGATAGTCTCTAAAGACTCTATTCATTAGATCCATGAAGATAGAAGGGTCATTAGTAAGACCAAATGGCATCACTATAAATTCATAGTGTCCATACCTTGTAGGGAAAGCCGTCTTTGGTATATCCTCCCTTTTGACCCTTAATTGATGATACCTTGAACGGAGATCAATCTTGGAAAATTATTGAGCTCCACGTAGTTGGTCAAATAAGTCATCAATGCATGGGAGAGGATATTTGTTCTTGATAGTGATCTTGTTAAGTTCTCGATAATCAATGAAGAGTCTCATTGATCCATCTTTCTTCTTAACAAATAGAACAGGTGCTCCCCAAGGTGATGCACTAGGGCGTATGAATCCCTTATCAAGTTCTCTTGGAGTTGCTTCTTCAATTCCTACAACTCAATTGGGGCCATTCTATAAGGTGTCTTTGAAATTGGCAAAGTGCCCGGTATGAGTTCTATTGAAAACTCAACTTCACGATTTGGTGGAAGACCCGGTAATTCCTCCGGAAAGACATCATCAAACTCTCGTACAATGGGCATATTCTTAATCGTGAGTTTATCACCAACCATTTGAGATAAATAACCTTCATTTAGTGGAATCAATACCCATAAGATGGAAGAAATTTCCACTAGAAGGTTATGTTCATCCTTGCATTGATAGACGATCGTAGATTGATCTGGAATATGAAATGTGACTTCCCTTATTTGGCAATTGATATGAGATCCATGTAGAGAAAGCCAATCCATGCCAATAATCACATCAAATTCTACTATAGGAAGGATCACAAGATTTACAGGAAGCACTTTCCCACAAACTTCGATCGGAGAAGAATTATAAACTTTTGATGCGACTGTTGTGCCATTAGGTGTTGTCACAGCTAACTCAACATCTATTTGTTGAGGTAGTACGGTGATACCCTTAGAAAATTTTTCAGAAATAAAAGAGTGGGTGGATCCAGAATCAAATAAAACATTTTCTACTTTAGAGTGGATGGTAAGTGTACCTTTCACCACTTCGTTATCGTACTCCACATCGCTGATAGAAATTGCATGTGACTTTCCTTTGTCTTTAGCCTTAAGATTTTGTTGACGTCGACCATCATCATAAACCCTTGGATTTGGGCATTGATTGGCATAATGCCCCATCTCCTTGCACTTGAAACATTAAAGTGTAGTAGGTTCATTCTGTGTATCCCTTCCTTTGTTTGCATCATTAGACATCTTCTTCCCATTATCGCGGCATTCAAATGCCCGATGACCTTCCTTTCCACATTTAAAACATTTACTTGTCCCTTTAAGACAACTCCCTCCATGTTTCTTTCCACACTTTGAGCATAAGGGAAATCTCATCTTCTTTTCAGTGTGCTCTTTAGATTTTCATTTGAATTCCATCTTCCTCTTCTTATCAAACCCATGTGACTGATGGGTTACTCCAATCTCCATCTCGACTTTGAGAGCACATCAAACGATTTCCTCGTAGCTATTGAAGTCCCTTATGGCTAACGCCCTTCGAAGACTTGGTTTTAAGGCACTAAAGAATTGATCGATCTTACTCTCAGGTTGGATAATAATACCAGAAGCGTACCTTTCAAGTCTTGTAAAATTTGCTTCATAGGTACCAACAGATTCATCATCCCTTTGCTTCAGTTCAAGAAACTCTCTCTCCATCTTTGTTCGGAGAATACGAGGGAAGTACTTATTGAAAAATAAGTTCTTGAACTCGTCCCATTCCATAGACTTAATTTCATCCCTTTGCCTCGTATTCTTAATAAGATTCCACCATTGATCGGTATCTCCTTCCAAACGATACACTGCTAGGATGACTTTATCATGTTCAGAACATTGAAGAACTGAAAATATCTTTTCAGTAGTACTAATCCATTGTTCAGCAACTAATGGATCAGTAGACCCGCTGAAAGAAGTTGGACGTTGCCTCACAAAGGATTCAACAGAATGTTGCTCCTTCCTTTGCTCGTTTGGAAGTCTTGCATGATTCATAGCTTGAGAAAGTTGTGTGATCATGGCTAAAAGATTTTGCATTCCAGGTCCCATATCGTTTGGTTGCTCATGGGGACAATCATTGCATTGCCCATCGCATTCCGCATTAACACGGTTCCTTCGGGTTCCATCCATTGACTAAAACCAAGAAGAATAGTGTGAGCAACACTAATTATAATAGGAAAACCACATAATTCAAGAATAAAATTTTCATGCTTAAGGTCTTATCCTAGGTTATTCATGGCCATTTCTAAAACACTAAGATTGTGTTCTATGCTTAGACTTATCCTTAGGGTTCTTACTAAGGCTTTCACATCATAGTTTCCAAAGGTTGACTATACTTTTCCTCTGATACCAACTATAACGACCCATACTTTACATACATTGTTAATACTTCAAAATTGAAGCACACTTATTACAACATATGACAAAACCACAAAGGACCGTATAGGTATAGTGTCTTTAGAAACTGGGAAACATAAACAATTGGTTCATAAATCTTCTACAGTGTCTCCTATTTATTTCATCATATCTAGGGTCCCTTTTAGCATATTCTACTTAATATTCATCTTCTTGACCTGGGGAAAAGAAAACATAAAAGGGTGAGCTCAAATGCTCAGCAAGGGAAAATAAAGAAAATAAAAATCATATCATATCTTTTTGAAAATCATAACCTGCAAAAGAGATCATAATATCTTAACATGGAATAAATCATAGAAGTGAAAATAAGATCCCCATAATCATAACATGAAACTTGAAACTTTTTGGCATGCACACATAATCATGGAACATCATTTCTTGTTAGTCATGACTCATTGCCAAGACTATCTTAGTGGACAGAGTCCCTTTCTGAATCGAGTCACCCTCGTTCCAGTCCGGTTTCACTGAACTGGTATAACCTACCGTTCCAGCCATGTCTATCTCATAAGATATAAAATCTTTACCCAATGCATTGGAGGGAGATATAGGTCCCACCCATCTTATAATGAATCCTTTCTTATGTGTGCCACATAATCATAAATCATACATCATCGCATAACACATGTAACAAAAATGGGATTCTTGAAACATCATGACATCATAAAACAAATCATATAAGGTAAATGACTTCATAAAAATAATTCCCTCAAAACATAATAAAATCAATGTAATAATAGGGATAAAAACAGAACCCTATATTATCTTAGATGGAAATTTTTTTTGATAAAACACTTGAACTCCATTCTTGAGGAAAATATCCTTTCTTCTTCAAAAACACTTTTCTTTTCTTAACATGTCATACAATTATAAACTAAAAGAAGTTGATTAAAAATAAACTTGAAAACTTGTAATGGATTCTTCTTGGAAATAATGTTGTAAAAATCCATTCATGCCGTATAAGTTAAAAAAACATTCTTCTCGTACTTTTGTCGGAAAAGTCAAAAAGTGTCTCGTATGAAAAACGACAAAAGATTCCTTTCTTATCCTTTACTAAAAACTCACCGAAGGGTAAAAATGGATTTAAACAATTGTAGGTGGATTGAATTAATATCACATATTTATGAAACATGGTTGTGGATGATAAAATACACCCCAGTAAATACCAAAGTATAAACAATCTCGGATAAAATGAGATTGTGATATTTTAATTACCTTAGGTCTGATTTGCTTTGTACGTGTCCGAAGCTCCTGTATAATGGTTTAAATAATGTTATTCACTTATTCCAGAATCATACATATTGATATGATATCATATATGGTCATATTCTTAGCTTCTTGTTAGTAATATTTCATTGTTACTTGTTACTCGGGTCCTTATTGCCTTTTGTTCTTATGCGTGTTTTGCCGAATAAATTCTTATTCTTCTTTTAAGGTTATAGATACCTTATATACAGAATGGTATTAGTGTAAGATATATCATATTTATTTATTCAATTCATTTATATAATTACTATGTAATGATGATCATGTAGAACGAGTCGCATCACATCGTGGAGACGGTATTCCGTACGTACGCACGAGTGATGATATCGTTCCTATGATCATGGAAATGTATTGGAGTATATATATATTATTTCAGTATCAATATTACTTTATAATAATCATAAATAGTTACTCATTACACCATTATACCCATCCTTGTAAGGTGATGGTGGAAAATAGATTACACCACGGCGTGGAGACGGTATTCCGTACGTACGCACGCGCGGTGATTTTGTTTTTCCGTAGGATGGATAGAAGGTGAATTAGGGTTGTTTCATATTTATAATAACATATAAGTATGTAAGTAATACTTATGTTATTACTTTATCATGAAACAACTAAAGAATAAGAAGTTGAAGAAGAAAGAAATTGAAAAGATCGGTAATGGATATTACCTCTTCTTTGGAACGCCTCTTTGAATCCTCCACTTAGGGAAATAAGATTGGTCTTTGAAGAAGACCAGGACCTATAGAATTATTCTAGGGAAGTGTAGAGGAGAAAATGGCAGGGGTTTCCCGAGCTTGAGTGCTCAAATTGGTGTGAGGAGGAGGGGGAGGAGGTGCCCTCTTATAAGGGAGGAGAGGGGCACCTTAGGAATATCTCAAAATATTATTTTATATTAATGTCAAAATCGGTTTATAATGGTTCCAAAGGGTCTTATTTCGAAGATAAAGTGGGGATGGGTCGAAATCCTATCAACTAATAGGATTTAGACAAGTTTAGGGTATTATTGTAACCTTATCAATTAGATTTAACTCTAAGTTAAATAATTTAACTTTTACCATGTCTTTTTGTTTTCTTTCACTATATGGTTAATACACTTACTATAACATGCCAAACGAACCCCAAATTGTTTATTATTAATATATATATCCTTATCTAAGTCATTTTTCCGAACCTTAGATTTTTAAGAATAACATAACAATTAATAATATAATATTTAATTTAAAAACTATTTTGTGTCAATTTTGACACTATTTGATATATGATTTTTTTGAAAGTCATAACAGAATTATATGTTCGAACCAAGTTTATTAAATCAACACTAATATATCATAGTAACCTAGAAAATTAGTGTAATTCATAAAAAGTCTCAAATTACCTTTATTTTGGTGTTTATAACATCAATTATGTCAATATTTCATTAATAAGATAATTACTGCATCATCATTGTGTCATAAATAAATTAAATTATTTAATGTCTAAAAATTACAAATAAAATACCATTATATAGGAAATATTTTTAGATTTCTAATGAATATTTATAGTCGAATTTATCTTATGTATAACCCCATATTAAAAATGATGTACTTATTAAACTTTGATTTTAACTATTTTAACCCTTCTTTAAATAAATCAAAAATAAATGTCCTAATATAATCCAAGTGGGCCTAAATGGTAATATTTTATTCCTAAGTTTGTTTTTTGTCGAATTAAATTTATCCAATAGAATTAGGACATGTTTTAGGGTAATATTAATATCATTTTTACCCTTAGTTACCCTATTTACTATTAACCGCGGTAAAAAAAATAAAAAGTTACTATTCACCAAAAAAATTATTTTTATCTCATTGAACCACATTTTACTTACTGACATCAACCATGTCTGTTGTATTTTCGAAATTCCATTCACAGAAGTGGTAAAATTAAGTTTTATGCAAAAATTCAGTTTTTAACCCACCACTTAGTGGTTTCACTATTCATCAAAAATTGAAAGTTCTCAGAAAAATACCAAAATTTCACCCTAGGCTAATTTTGGTATTCCGAATCCAAAAATGAAGTCCATTTTGAAAAATAAAATTTATAAAATTTCAAAAAGTGGTTATTAATATTCATAACGGCTAGTTTTAATAATATTTTAATAGCATATCGTTGTTTAGTGAAACTCGGTATTGCGTACGACGCAAGCTATCGAGGAAGGTCATGATTGCGTGTAAAGTAAGCCAAGCAAGTGTGTAGTGAAATATTCATTTGATGATATATAAAAACAAAATATTACTCATAAAAATCTCGGGTGTTACAGAGATAATGGTACATTTCCCATATGTCTCATGGAGTATTAGTTTTTAGTTTGGGTGTCCTTTTAGTTGGTTGTTTTTAGGACATGTATCTTGGTTTATATCTTGCTACCTTGGGTTGTATGACTACCATCACTACTCTTTTTTATGGAATATTTATTTTATGGTTTTCAATATATATATATATATATATATATTCAATGTCACTTATTTCAGGTTGGGAAAATCATTTCATCTGGTTGTTAATGGATGCCCAAGTGCTAGTTTCTAGTTTGTGGGGATAAGGAATGCCCTTGGGGTCTTTCCATGGTCTGGTTCGAAGCCTAGTTGGATGGGTTTTACAATATGGATCATGTTACAATACCCATTGAAAATTGAGGATTAAAATAATAAATGTTATTACCCATGTAAATAAGTTATTCCATTCTTTTCAAGAGCCTACCTGATTAAAACTCTATAGTTATGTGTTCTTGTCCTGGAGTAGTTTTAGGATGGGTGACCTCTAGGTACATTTTTCTGGGTGTGTGTGAGTGAGGAAAATCACACTAAAGGAAAATTTGTTGGCTTATGGGGACAATCAATTTTTTTTATAAGTGACCACGGTGGGTAATGTCATATGATGTTAATTGTATAAAACCAAGGAAATATTGGATAACCATAATGTAAAATGATCTTGTTTATAGCTTGAAAAGGTCGAGCCATAAAAAATAGTATTAGAGAAAATAAATATCATTACATGTAGAGGCACTATCCGAGTTTGTGGTGTGAGGTAAATAACATGGTTATTTCACTTTTATGGGGGGGGGGGGGGGTGTTATTGTAACACCCCTTAAAAAAGTGGGACTTAAAAGGATAAATGTTGATCCCCATGTCAAAACAGTGTACCTTTCCTTTTGGGTGCCTACCTGATTACAACTCTAAAGTTAAGAGTTCTTATCCTGGAGTAGTGTCAATATGGGTGACATCCGGTTAAGTTAGTGTTTGTGAGTGGGGAAAAGTCACAATAAAATGGAATATATGTGGGACTATGGGAAAAATCATTAGTTCAATAAATAAACCTAGTTAGTAATGAATTTTACTGTGTTGGGAAGGAAACCAAGATATTATAAGAGAAACATGGGGTCAGATGATTTTATTCATGGCCTAAGGTGGTCAAGTCATGACATTAAGGAATATAACAGAACCCAACCTAAAGAAACCTAGAATGGAATGAGACATATTTATGTAGAAATAAAATATAAAGTAATAATTTTTATGAATAAGACATTCATGTTTAAATTATCATTTAAATGTTTTACAATATTCCTCTTTTGGTATTAGTTTTTCAGCACTCATGATTAACAATTTTTTGATTTTAGTAATGGATTAAGCCTGGAGGAAACAAGTTAATAATGAATGTCAAGGAGAATTCATAGATTGTCCTAATGAGAAACATAATGGGATAAGAGATGTAGTGATAGATCTTGTTATTTTATCAGACTAGATATCAAAAATTATAACTAACAATATAAAATTGGTTGAGATTCAAAACTCACCTATGTAGATAATGTTGGAGTCTCAGAGAAATATAAGTGATAAAGAAGATAAAATAAAAGAAGTTAAAATTTAATTTGTGTCAAAAATGTGGTAATAATCTCAAGAGAAATTACTCAATGGAAGTAGAAGATGCTTCATGTGTGGAAAGGATGGAATAGATAATTTTTTTACAGAAAAGATAAAGAAACCAGTTAACATGATAGAGGGAAATGATGTGTTTTTTATTTGTACCTAAGATATTAAGGTATACACCTTATTAGATATTATATATTGAGTTACATATATCATTTTGATACCCCTAAATACTTTTATTACATATTTTTAATTAAATTTTTGAAGAAATAATTTATTTATTTTGGATAATGTAACACCCTAATAATTTAAATTATATATTTCCTAGTGTTCAATAGCTTGATTCACATGCAACACCAAACTAAAATGATTTATGAAATGTTATATAAATACATATTTGTATCCATTTAATTGGTAGTTAAAAATATACATAATTGAATTTTGAAATATATGTAAAAAAATAAATTTCATCATTAATACTAAGTCAACGATACAAATTTAATTAGTATAGCTAAGTAACTAATAAAACTAATTTATTCTATAAAATGAAACCCTTCTAAATTTATATTTTACTCACTTTATTTTACGGAACTAAATATATTATAGATAAAAAATTTGGTATGAATAATATTTTTACACCAAATTTGATTCATTATTGATTGGAAATAATAATAAGAATAAAGAATAAACTAAAAAAGTTATTTTCATTAGAAAATAGTTTTCATTGTATTTTTATGTTTTTATTTAAAATTTAAATTATCAATTTTTTGCATTTTAATTTTAAAAAATAAAATTCAATTTTTGTTTCACCATATCAAAATTATGTTAAGATTAATTCTTTATGTTTTTTCTAAAATAGTTGATTTTAATATGAATAGTAAAAAAATTAGTTTTTTCCAAAACTATGAATTTTATGACAATATCATTATATGAATAAAACATAGATGTGTATAAAAAAATTTTAATATCCAAATATATATTTAATAAGTAAAACTAAACATTTTAAAAAAATTATTTTTAATTTAGATTACCAAGGATTAACATTTTAAAGATATAAGTATTAATTTCCAATAAAAACTATTTTTGGAATTTTATTTTAATTAAATATTATTTTGAAAGAAAATTGGTGATGGATTGTTTTTAAATACAATATTTTTTTTAGTTTTTTTATAATAAACCAATTAATTTCATGAAAATAAAATATATTAATAATTTTACCCTACACATAAATTTTAATCCTAAAGACATTATTTTTCTAAAAACATATTTTCACACATTACATGCACTAACAATTAAATTCTGTTATATTAAAAATTGAAATTTTATTTTATAATATGGTTATAATATTTTAAATAATTAGGTTCAAATTATTGAATATTTTATTTTTTATTTTTATTCATGAAAATGATTTATTAAGGTAAAAAACTAGTTACCACAGTAAAATTCTTTTGGTAAAAGTGAAAATTCTAAGATTAATGGACTTACAAAGATGTTTCAAACATGTGTAAAAATTGATTATTGAGAAATTTAAAACCTTATATAAACCCCAGACCATTATTTTAAATTTTTGAATCTTCTTTACATGTGAAACATGTCCTCTTTTTATATTAAGTTGAAATATTTACCAAACTTCCATTCTCACCACTTATAAAATGGGAATCTCACCATCCCTTCAAGAAAAAAAAAAGATTTATTTAAGAAAATATTACATATTTATTTCCCATATAATTATATTCATTTTCCTTGAGCCTATATACATAATATACTGGCCAAAGACCACCACTTTCAAGGAGTCTTACAAGAGAAATCACAAGTCCTCCACATGAGTGCTATTTTTTACTAAATTCTTTTCATTTCTTTCTTACATTCCCTTATATAATTTTGAAATTCTTATGTAATGGAATTTTTTGTGTATGATAAATATTATTAGGATAATTTAATAACAACCAAAAAAATTTCCCCTTTTATATTATAAAAAATAAAATATTATTCATGCATTCTGCGGACTACCGTCTCCAAAAAGTGATGAATTTTCTTTTTCACAAACATGCCTATTAACTGGTTATAAGGGTTAAATTAAATAATAAATGTGGATTATTTAATATATTTTTTATTATTATGAGGAAAATTATAATCCATCTTATTTCCCTCACATTATTTAAGAAATTTAAATCTTTATTCTGCGTTGTGCGGATTACCTCCTTCACAAAGTAATGGATTTCATTTTTCATTTAGTTTCTCTTTTATTTATTAAAACATATTAAAAAATAATTAAAAAACTTTTAATTAACAAAATAATATCATTAATATTCTATAATAAAAATATTATTCTAAAATAAACCAATTTCTTAGTTATAACCATCCATTAATTATAGTATGTTCATGTTTGGATTGATCTGAATACCCACTTGAACAATGTTATAAAACAATATCATAGGTGACCCAAAAACACAATTAATGAAAATATATGATATTAATAATTAAATAAAAATATTGTTTTTTATATAATGGTAACATTAACATTAAACTCATAAATAAAGATACCGATGTTCGTTCGTGAAAAATCTGCGAAACATGCTCGTCACTGATTTCAACTTTAAAAATTGTAACCCAAAATACTTTAGAATAAAATTATAATATTATAAATAATTATAAAACATAAATTAAATTATATTTTATGATATTTTAATGATGATATTTGGAAAAATTACAAAGAAAAAACCACTGTTATGAAGTTAGATCAAAATGATCAAGATTACTCACACGAATATAAAAAATAGATAATAAATAACTAATATAAACATAGAGAATAGTTATAAATGATGTTTATAAAATTTTATATATATGAATAAGTTTATTAATTATTTTATTAAAATATTTATTTTTATATATAGGAAATTTAAGTTTTTTAGTGGAAGTCAAGAATTAATGTAAGGGTTTCTTTGTCTCATTTTCAAATCCATTAAACATGCATGATATTTCACACCATAATTTCTTTTTATGGTGTTATTACTACCTAATTGATTTATTTTTCAATATTAATGAAATTAATGTTGTTTTTAATATCCATATCATTTTATTTCTATAAAAATATTTGTATTAAAAAAACCAAAATTCTAAGGGGATGTGTTATCTCAACTATGTTTATTGAGTTAAAATGCATCATCATGAATTAATTTATTCCACCATAAGAATTTATCTTATGGTAATTTCTATTTATCTATAGTTAAAATGATACTTTTGATTCAAATATTACTCCTCAATGAATTTCTCCCCATAAAATGTATATCCCTATTGAGAATAATTCCCATCCACTTTAAAAATGGGATCCCGTCCTTGTCCATATATTTATTTCCCATAAATTTTATAATTTATATCTGGAAACCCCATTTATATTTTTTCCCATATGACATTTCTATTTTAATTTACCAATTTTAGAAGGCTATTTTTATTAGCACATTTTACAATGTGGGTATTCAACAAATTTATTTACAAAAAATAATGAGGATTTCAATCCACTCAAAATAAAATGTTATGTCTCCAACCCCAAAATTTATTTTTATAAAGTTTTTTATTTTAAAGGAAATAATATTTGAGGATATTTTAAAAAATAATTTTTTTTAATGTTTTAACTTTACCCTTTTTGAAAATAATTTTTAAAAGTCACCTGTAACTTTATCTTTTTATGATAATGTTAAAATTATTTTCTAAAACCTCATTTGAAGTTATTATTATATTTTAACACATATTTCTTTAATTTTTTCTTTTATTTTAAAGTTCATATCTATTCCTATGTGGATTATCAAATAAATTATTACTCTACTTGTGTTATAAAATAATTTTTTCCAAAGATCAAGAATATTCCTTATTTCAAAAGTTATTTTTCTAAAACTTCTAAAGAGTGTTTTTCATCTATGTCACTATCCTTTGAAATATCTTCTATTTTATTAAATAAATTATTCAAATTATAAAATATAAATTCTTTATTTGGATTGATTATATAGTGTTTCTCTCTATCAAATAATTGACAAATCACTACCTTGGTCTTGCTAATTTATCCCCTCTTATAGGCATGATTTTATTTTAAATACCTCTCATGTGTGAAAACTCTATATTTTCTACCTTTGATTAAAGGATTTTCACCTAGATTCCATAAATATATTTATTGGTGAAATTATTGATTTAATCATACACCCCTTACTATATATTTTGTTGGTTTAAGGGATGCTTACATATAAATCTATTCTATTTATTCATTGAGGTACTATTGGAAGGTTGTAATTTTTTAATCCAATACATATGATTATAGATTCAAGAGTAAAGTTGAATATTAATTGTATTTATATTCATATCATTCATATATTGAATTTACATGACTTAAAAAATTGATTGGTGGGGCTTGATATTATATAGATCTTTGATGTATCAATTGGTATCATGAGATTTGTTTTGGTATTTATTGTATACCTACCCAATACAAGCATGATTTCTTTGTTGAGAAATTTATTGAAAGAATAATGTATTGGTTATGGATATTATGTAAAGAATAATTTCTTGGCTATATCATTAATAGTAAAGAACAAGATTTATGGAATTATGCTTTCCATCACCAAGAATTATATTATTGTTGTCCATGTGTTTATTTATATTTTTAGAAATGGATTTGTTTAAAGATAATGTGATTAATTATATGGAATTATTTTATTATAATTCTTTTCCTTCCATATTAATCTCACTATGTTCATACCTTGATAAATTTTGATACATTTGTTTTCTTTACTGAGCATTTGATCTCACCCTTCTTATGTTTTCTTTTCCCCAGGTTATGATGAAAAGTATTATAAATGATATTTCTATAAGAAAATATCATTTGTGGAATTTTTTGGGAGATATTAAAGTCTTATGGATTAAATAGTAACTTATATATGGGAAAACATTTATTTATGAAATACATGGAATTTTTTAGTTAATGGGTTGTCCCAAATCACTAAACCTTTAATCCTAAAAGGTCTTGGAAATGCATGCAATACTATATTTTCCTTCGGCTATTTAGATATGGGATAATTATTTCTAAGAATATATAGTATCTATCAAATCTAGTATGTACTGTATTTGTTTTAGACATTAGATATGGGAGCACAGGTCTCAGGTGAAACATGTCAGCCAAGATAGGGGCACTATGATGTCACCATAAGCTAAGGTTGGTCATTTCACAAGTTAATTAGGATAATGACTTAGTTTCATAGAAATCATGAATGGGGGTATTTAAAAATATTAATTACAATGTTTAAAGGGGATTAAAACCACCAAAACACACTTCCATACATTCTATATGGACTACTAGAACTAAAATAATAGAGTAATATTAGAGTTATTTAATTTTTTCCTTGTTCAGGGGACCTAGAAAGTAGAGATTTACCTTTACTATGACTATATGGTACTACCCAAAAGCTGTGCATATTTCTATTTATAAAAATACATTTTTTTCCAAGTCTTATATAGAGGATACCTAGTGAAAAAATTGGTTTTTTCTTCAGCCACCCTTTGTGGATTTTCAACATGACAATTTGTGTACCTTATTTTAATTTTATTTTTTATTACCGGCATTTTTCCTTGGTTATATATGGTGTATACCAAGAGAGTGAAGAAATAGATTTTAAATAATCCACCTTTTCTAGGTCTATTTCCTAGGGATAATATGTCTATTTTCTTTGAGAGTTTAAGGTAATGCAAGATGGGCCAATTGAGAGGGTGTTTAATGTAAAAACAATTGGACCAAATATTACTAGAGTTTAGGTTATACAAATTTGACCAAATGTTTTCAGGGTTTATGTTTGAAAAAATAAAACCATTATTCATTAAATTTAATGTTATATGATGTGTAACATGTTATAGAAATATGTTTTATAAGAATTTATTCCAAACTCAAGGCACTTGAGTCCTTAATAGAGATACACTCTTAGATACTATAAGGTAAAACAAATATATGTCCTAATATTTCTTTGAAAATAAGTACGATGAACATATGTGTAATAATGAAGGTATTTTAATATGATTGAATATTTTTGTTATAAAATATGTAAATAATATCATGATAATGTCTCAATCTCTAGGAATTGGAGTTATGTGGGTGTAGGTATACTATTGGTAATAGAGAAACTGAGGTGAAACTATTAAGAGATATTTATAGGGTCATATGACCTTTTAAAGGATGAAGATACCTCTAATTGTAAGTTCTTATTAAGGTATCAATCATATAGACATATTTGGGGAATATATATCATTATCAAGAATAAATTTTATTTGGAACAGTTTTAGGGTGATAAGGGTAAAATCACGACTCAAGATGCATTTATTTATAAATACATATTTATCGAATATTTAATTTTGGATCATGAAATGAAGTTCAGACAAGAAGGTTTTGAACACCATAAATATAACATGCTATACACTGAACACATTTTTTAGGAAAAGATGCATGATATGAACTCTTACTAAGTACATGATCATTTGGGGATGTATCAAAACACTATTTTTCATAGACCAGAGGGTCTGGTGAGTATAGTCATACATTTTTTTGGGGCCAAGAATAGGTCCATAAATCTTTTATTCATATTCTATATACACACTAAATTTTTATTAATACATAATACGAAGAGGCATAGTGAGAGAGGAATTGATTTTTTTAGGTCTCTCTTTATGGGTTTTAAACTCGAAGAGACTTTGTATCTATTTCATTGGTATTTTAAGGTCATGAAATTTAGACCATTGGAGCCCAATGTAACACCCTGATATTTTTATGAGATATATTTTTTCTAATTTTTTAATGTATTTTTTTATAAGCAACACCAAGATAAGCTTACGCTATACACAACATCGTCTTAGCTCGCAATATACGCCACACAATTCTTGGATTGTGTTACACCAAATTTCAAGTTATTTTGAAATAATTATTTTCACAAAAGATCGAGTTTAATTGAACAACTATATATTAATATGGTAACTTATAACCTAGTCATTATAATGGTGGCTATGACCAATATTAACTTTCTTTTGAAAAACTATTTAAAAGAAAATTAGTGAGGTTATAAAATAATAAAATCACTCTTGATGGATTTTATTAATGTAATATATATGTAATATATTAAATATACCTTTTAAACTTCACATTATATATTTTCTAGACATGATATAAAAATAAATTCAATTTTTTGATAAAAGAATTATTTTTCAAAAAACGTAGTATCACCACCTTTTGATGGAACATCAATTTTAAAAATAGTTTTTTACACGTTTATATTATATTTAAAAAAACAATCATGTTATTTGTAAGTGGTATAAAAAATTTACTTTGAATTAATTTTTTATATTTTTTTGATAACTTTCATATTTTAATGAATAGTAAAAAGACACATAATTTTTATTGATTTTTTTTCATCGAAATAATTTATATGGTTAAATTATATTATTCAATGGTTTTAAAGGATAAATAAAATATATTTTAAATATCAATATAATTTAATTTATTGTAATTAAATTTACAATGAATTTTTATGTAAAATAATTTCAATCTTTTATAATGTTTTAACATAAAAAACCCCCCACTTTTCATTCCGACAACATGATTGATTTTAAATTAATTACTGAAAATTCTATATTTTGAGTTTGGAAAAATGAATTCCATATTTTTAATTAGTGTATCCAAATTATATCAATAGAATTATTTTCTTTTTGGGCATTATGAATAGTAACTATAGTAATTTGTATTAATGCGGTAAAAAGGTAAATCAGGTAATTAAGAGTAATAATAAAATTATAAAACTAGTACTCACCCATGCGTATGGATGACATATTGGATTAATGGATTTTATTTTATAAGATAATTCCATTTGTAAAAGATACCAAGAAATAGTAATGTTGTATATTTTTTAATCACAAAATATTGGTGCATAAAAATAAAATAGAAGTGGATAAAATGTAGACAGACCATTACAATACTTGAAAAAATAAAGGATGTATAAAATACCTGATCCGATGATCTAAAAAAACATCCACTGGTCATATTAAAAATCTTCACATAGTACATGATCCAGTTTTCAAATACATGTATCAAAAGTATTATACATTAAAAGTAGAAGAAACTAATAACTAAGAGAAAATAAAATGATCCACTGATCATGAAATCCTCATATGCTTCCATGTTCCATAATGCTGAGTGTATCTCCAAAATCCCGTTATAGTAAAACCTATCACATTGAATGCATGAAAGAAACGATTCATTAATATTGACTATATTAAAAGGAATTATCTTAATCAAAGATAAAATGTTCATTTATAGGCAAGGAAGAAGAGATATAGAAAATTATATAACTATAAAAATCGAACATGAACTATCATTTTGTTCCTCCCCATGCTATGAACCCGTCCCCCAATTCAATCCACAAATGATGAAAATGATGAAAGAAGCAGCATGGGCTCACAAGTGATCATTCTGGTTTTTATATGAACTAAAATAGAACAATATCGATGGAGAGACAATTCCATGACATATCTAGCTCTCATTTTTCTAGGACTGTGGATGCTATTATAGAGATCTAAGGTTAAATGCAATGACTAATATAGTTGGTTTAGTCAATCTTCTCTTACAAAATGGAATCCAATTATAATGAATTCTAAACATCTTAAAAAGAAAATAAATAAAATGGGTCCCCATTACAAAATATACTCCTTAATAACACATAAATTCATGGAGCGCCTTTGACTCAACAAATTTAATTCAGAAAAAAACGACAATTTTATTGCATACGTAAATACCCTCATCAATATCTATATTGATGATACTTAAATATCTGTTCAATATATAGACTAATATCATAGCCTAAACAAAATACCCAAAAAATGTTCCATAATCTATTTCATAATGCACGTAATATATGAATAATTATACGGAATAAGTATACCAATATTTTTTCTTTTAAAAAAATTCACCACCAAAGGAGAGCCAAATAAAAGAATGCGTATTATATTTCCATTGAAACTCACCATTAACCTTCATTTCCAAGAATCTAAAATACATAAGAGAGTGTTTGGGGGAAATTTGAGATGCACATGAATCTCGGGTAGCTGATTACTTTTACAAAAAAGGTGGGGAATGGGGAGAGCTAGAATAATCACCTTATAGAAAATGATTCAAATACAACTGTGGGATTTGGATTCAGTGCGACTTTCATAAAACGAATACAGGGAGGTGATGGAGAAGTGGAGGAATTTAGGAGTCGAATAATGGTGGGGAATTATCCTAGTCTTATTAAAAATTAGTTACTAACGTCTAGGAATCATTTCATGGAGTTTGTCACTACAATAAATGGTTTAAATTTTTCATGCAAATACTGTATCCAGCTTGAAGCATCAAAAACAATTCTCACCCTCTGCATCAAGAACATGTACAACATGTGATTCTTAAACCTCCTTATGACTATGGAGGATGACATGCAGAGGTCCCATGGTAGCAAATTCATATGGAAACACACAAAGATTACCACTTTATACACAACAACTAGTTTAAAAATGATTTTAAACTAACCTAAATAAATAGAATAAAAATGAAATGCATAAATTTCAATAAACCTAATATATTATAATAATAGACATAAAAAATAGTGGGTTGGTTAAAATTGAAAGATTTAAACATCCTAAATGAATCTGTGAGAGGAACCTGAGATTAGGTGGATAATTGGCATGCAGATAAGATGGAGGTCTCTAGCTTCCACATGAATAATTAGATAGTACTTCTATAATTATCATCTCTATGCATATATTGTTTTTGTTGATCTCCATATTCAGCTACTTTTTCTATCAGAGAATCCTTTCTGATAGAATCAGAAATAGCGTGAGGGAATGTATGGAAAGTAATTCACATTGTGACATATTAAAACAATGATATTAAAATAATACTTTTTCATAATGTGAAGTATTTTTTCAATGATTGAGAAAAAATTAAACCAATAAGATACCTCAGGTTAGGTATTTTTTCAACAAATAATTCACATTGTGATATATTAAAACAATAATATTATTTTTGGTGTTTTTCAGATAATACTTCATATACTATCACTATATAAAAACACCAGTAATCAAATTATATTCATAACAATAATAATATAACATCACATTGTTTAATAACAAACTGTATTAAATCTTATTAACATTTTGTACATAGATATGCTATAAATTAAAAAATTATAGGAAAATATAGTTCATGAAATCATCAAATGGGATATTAAAAAACATAATAAAAAATCACTTATCTTTAAGGTATATGGATATGATAAAAACAAAATAATTTCTAACATTTTTATCTCTATGAAGCAGTGTTGATTTTAATGTGAGAAAATAATCTAAAAAATAGAGAGAATGGTGACAATATGATAAGATGAAAAATATATAACAGTTGGGAGAGGGGAAATTAATGTACCATAAAAGAGGATTAAATATGATTTTATAGAAAAATACTGGGAAGTATTTAGTGGCCTAAGTTGATAATGCCATTAAATTTTTATGGAAGACATGAAATGGCCTAACATATAGTCATAGATGTTTCCCACCAACCAAAACATTCCAGTTGATCTTGAATAATGTTTCTTGTGAGGGGAACATGTTTAACCTCCACAATTATATCCTATATTTCATAATGTAAAACCAATATCTTTTTTATATTAGGTAAAATAATGAATTGAGGTATAAATACCTCAAAAACTAATAATATGGCCAGTTGATGATTGGTTTTAATGAGATTAAAGCTGGGTATGTGATGTTTCACACATCTATGTAATTAGGCATGCCATATGTTTAGCAGAGTTGTACAAATATATATAGATTTAATGAAATTTTTAATAAAAAAACCGTTGCAATATCTCATAGCGAAAGTCAAATTAGCTCTTTCAAAATACATGTTTTAGTATAGATAATGGATTTACCTATACATGATTTGGGAATTATAATCCTACATAGTTTTGAAGTTATCATAATCTAAGATCACCATCTTGATCATTAAATTACTGTATTTGTTTTTGTTTTATCTATACATAGTTTAATAAATATTTCTTATTGTCTCCACCGTATCACTAATTTTATGATTCTAAGATAATTAGGTTCTGAGGTAGATAGTAGATGCACATAAAAGATAAATATATTGCCTTATGTCACTAGAATATCAAATTTTAGTAAAAAAACAAATTCATTCATCATAAAATGAGTTTAATGTTTTAGAATTTATGTCAGGAGGGTAAATAATCAGAAATATTAGGTTATCCTAGATTCATGTAAACTATTTTAGGGATGAAAATCCTTAAAAATGACTTTAGTGAAAATCAACTAAAAAACATCGAATGGATTTATTTTCCTTAGTAAGGAATGTACACATCATGAGTGTTTGAGTTTGGAAATTTTCCATCATTCAAATTTTGAGTTTATTGTAGTCTCAAATCAATAAATTAAACATTAATCATTAAATAGTTGGACCACTTCCTTTCTACCCTGTGTAAGGCTTAATACATTTTACTCAATTCCACTGACCTATCACTGATGTTTTGATAATCAGGTTTTTATATAAATAATATATGTGGTTTAATGAAAAATATGCTTCTTTGTAATCTCAACAAAATATCAAATTTTAGTAGAAAAAATAATCATTTTTATAAATGGTATGTGTAATACTTAAAAGGTATCATATAATATTAGGTTACAAAGAAAGAAGATGTACTTATTTGGTGCAGAGAATACACAATAAATGTCTTAAAATATATAAAAGCATGAGTCATGCTTTCCTTGTCGAGGAGGCAGGTGATGAGTCTGATAGATTGATTTCATCAATCAGGATAGCTAACAAAATTATTGAAGAATATATTAAAAGTTGAATATCTCAGTTGTAAAACCTACATTTTTTCAGAATAGAACACTGGCATCATACTTGTAGAATGAAAGTAGAGATTTTCTGAAGGCATTCGATCTTTGCTTTATCTGGTCTGATCTTACAAAAATTGGTGTCTGAGTTATAGATTATTGAGGAAATGTAGATGAAGAAGTAAAAATGACTAATTTGTGTTAGTCTATAATGTAGTTAGAAGTATATGGCTTTAGACAAGAAAATTTAAATATAACTAACCATTGATAGATATAGGTGTTCATGGAATGCATGTGACTCCATCTGGGATGCCATTTGTAAATAGTGGTTCACTTATTGGAGAACAAGACATATTGATAGATGTCATTGATATTTTTCAATATGTACTAGACCCCATAGGGATATAATAAACTAATGTTTTTTAAATATAACATCTTATATTGATATTGGTAAAAATTCATGAAGTAAATAGTGTCAACATTGATAATATTGTTGTTTTGTCAAAATAAGGCTTTATTAAATTATTTTAAAATAATAAAACATTTTTTAAAAATATATAACAATTATTATATGGTCTAAAATGATGTAAATTATTTATTTTGGATTTTATTTACCTCAAATTAGTAAATAATTCACCCTTTTTATATTGAAATAATTGTTACCTTTCTTAAAAAGAAATAGAATAACTAAGTGTCAAATTAAAATGATAAGGTTTAAATTGACATAAAAACCTATCCAAAATTTATTTATTTATGATATTACAACCCTATATCATATAATATTCAAAATTGAGACATTTTTTTAGGTTTTTGAGTGGGGTTTTATTTTATTATAAATTAATATTTTTGTGGTTTCCATAAGTACCCATCACCTCAATTATAAAAGGGAACCTCCTCCCTCACATATTCACTTAAAGTTTAGCCTTCAAGCTCACCCATACCCTGATAATTTCCATTATAAACTTCCCTAATTTCATTATAGAGGTTTTTTTTATTCTCAAAAGACCAAACCTAGTGATTTAAGAGGTGATTTAGAGGGAGCATGTTGAAGAATATGTAATCTCCTCTTCTGATTATTTCAAATTATTTCTTATTCTAATTCTTATTCAAGAGTTTCTTACATTATAAATTAATTAATCTGGTATAAACTGTATACTGAGATGTTATTAAGATTATGGAATAACCATATTCCACCTTCAATCCATCCTCTAAAAAATGAAATCACCACACGTGCGTATGTACGACTTACCATCTCAATGTCTTGGTGTGATCTATTTTTCCCCACCACCTGACTTGGATGGGAAGGATTGAAATAAAAAAATATTATTATTATAATAAGTAATTTATTCTAGAATAATATTTATAACTTCCATTTTGATACCATTTTATAATTTAAGGGATGATATCATCGCGTGTGCATATGTACAACCTACCGTCTCTATGATGCGATGTGATTTATTCTACATGATATCCATTAAAAATGATTATATAAATTTAATTAATGAATAAATATGGTATATATTATTTCCATTTGATTTTTAATGATATAACTATGACCTAAGAAGGAAAGCCAGAGCAAATTAAACAAAACATGCATAAGAAAATAAATCAGGTAATGCTCGATTAACGAGTAACAATGAAATGTTACTAGCCAAGAGATGATAATATAATCATATATGATATCATAAAAATGGCTATGATTATGGAATAATTCAATTACATTATTTAAATCATTATACATGAGGTTCAGATACATACAAATGAAATCAGACTTAAGGTAAGAGATTATTTCTCACTTTTGTTTCTGTGGGACATATGCCTTATAAACCACATATTTATTTTGAGTGGAGTTTATTATACCCATGAATGTTTTTATGATTATGATTATTATATTTATGATATGAATATAATTTTCTTTATTTTATGAGGCATACAATTAAACTAATTATAATTGGTAAGAGATATTTTTTCAATCTCATTATTATACAAGATTGTTTATTCGTAAGTATTTACTGGGGTATATTTATCATTCACATCCATGTTTCATAAATATGCATTAAAAAATATTATTTATATTCTTATAAAATGGTTTAATGTAAATTTTACCCATTGGTAAATTTTTTATTAAATGGTATGAAAGGAATATTTTGTAATTTTCAATACAAGGTACTTTTTGACTTTTCCAACAATAGTACGAGGAGAATGTAATTTAACTTATACAAAATAAACATATTATATGTTTTCATAATGAATTATTTCCATGAACCTTATCTTAAAAAAATTTCAACTTTATTTTCAATGATATTATATTCTTTTAAAACTGCGTGGTGTTTTCAAGAAAGAAAAATTTTTTAAAGAAGAAAGGATATTTTCGTCAAGAATTAATTTCAAGTGTTTTATCAAAATTATTTTCCATCTAAGATGACATTATTTAATAGGGATATGTTCTATGTATATTATTCTTATTATTCCATTGGTTTGAATGTGTTTATTATGGAATTTTCTTCATAAAATGTATTTGTTTTACATGGATTATGTTATGATGTAATGATGTTCAAGAAACCAATTTTATTCTTTGCGTTATGTTATGATGAATGATTTATGTTTTTGTAGCACACATAAGAATTATTTCATTATGAGATAGGTGAGAACTATATCTCCCTATAATCCATTGGGTAAATATTTATATCTCATGAGATAGAAAGTACATGAATGACAAGTAAATCCAATTTAGTAATATAGTGTTGGAACATCAAGTAAATTCAATTCAGTAATACAGGGCTGTAATATAATGTAAATTCAGCTCAGCTACTATTGTGGTCTTGGAAATGAGACTTAGATAATATGGAAATTATTTTCTATAATTAGGTATTATCCACAATTCCATGTTTTATGCCAAGTCTATTTTATCATTGTATTTGTTTCTTTATAATTTATGCCTTTTATACTACCAATATTCATTTCATGACTCAGTATTTTGATATTCAAAATATATGTTCATGTTTTTACATTCTTATGTTTATGTTTTTTGATGTTATCCATGTTTAAACTTATTAATAATCTTAGCTCACCCTTTTTATGTCTTCTTTTCCCCATGATGTGAAAAATGTTTTTAGGTAGGAAATCTAATGTGGAAGATATTTATGGGAGATGTTGAAGATCTTTTAGAAAGTTAGAAGATTGTGTCCCAAGTTTCCAAAGACACTTAACTATTATAGTCTTTGGGCTCCTATTTGTGAAATGTATTAAGTATTACAAAAAATAAATGTAATTTCCATGTACATCAAGCTTGGTTTATTAGAGTTCATATTAGAGAGAAGGTTTATTCAACCTTTGGAAGCTAGGATATAAAATCTTTAGTGAGATCTATAGAGATTTTTTTAAGGTATGTGTAGGGATGTCCTAAGGATAAGTGTAACTATAGTTTACAATCATAGAATTTTGGTTGTGATCTTGAATAACCTAGGATTAAACATAAGATGTTATAGATTCAAAGTACTCTCCCTTGATTAGGTTGTTTTCTTAGTATGATTATTGCCTATCACACTATTCTTTTTGGGGTTTCAGATAATGGTTGGAACCTGAAGGAACCTTGTTAATGATGAATGAAATGGGAAATGAAATGATTGTCCTCCAACATGACCAAATGTTTTGGGAGCTAAAAGAAAGAATTTTATTTATATGACCACAAATCCTGCTGGCCTTCCAAATGACCAAAGATGGGAACACCATTCTTTTGAATCCTTCTTAAAGAAATATCCACCTTATTTTAATAGAAAGGTAGATCCAATAGTTACAGAGAAATGGATCTATTCCATTGAAAATATATTTTTCATTCTCTTCTGTTCAAAACATGAAAAAGTTAATTTAGACACTTATCACTTGGAATGTTAAAAAAAATATGTGGTGAAACTATATCAATAATACAAGGAAAAAGATAATATTGAATCCATGTATTGGGATGGGTTAAAGAACTTATTTTTCAGTATATTACTTCCTCGTATTATTATTACAAAATTGGAGATTACAGTTAACCATCTATCTCTTGGTTATGATAAGAAAAGAAGGATATAATTCAAAGGAAACTCTAAAAATTATGGGGAAAAGAATATTAGATTTTACTTATGCTTAATGTGTTAAAGGAAACATGAATAATATTGTCTTAAGGGGACTGATAAATGTTTTACGTGTAGGAAATAATGTCGTCATGCATTTTACAACCGAAATAATGGGAACAAATAGAAATCTGCAAAGATCACACATACTACAAGTCAGTGTTACAAGTGCAAGGAAAATGGGAATTATGCTGACAAATGCCTATATTCAGGGGTTAATGATTATGAACGACATAATAAATATCGTAAGTAAAAAATAAAAAGGAAAGTAACATGTGATCACTTATAGTGATGTGGCGTATGCCAATGAAGTTGTGGAATGATTGAGAGTTTATGTATTAGAATTAGATAATAATTTTATGGAAGTACATTTATGGAAATATGGAATAATGAAACATCTATGTATTGGTCCATTGTAGTTTTTTCATAAGGATTTAAGATCATATACAAAATGGTAATAGTAAACATTGATAGTTATTGAAGTAATAAGTTGATGTTTTTGGGAAAGACATGATTAAGGGAGTGATAACCCTTTATATGAGCATGATGATGAGATAAGGATATTAGGATAATGATATAATGGACATGATTATGAAAATTAGATGGTAATAATTTATTTATAAGTTATTAAGGATTGTTGAAAAGTGGTTTATGCTATAATGGATGAATTTTACAAGTTTTTTGACTTAAGTATAAGGAAACACAGATTTTCAATAAGGATGTATGGTAAAGAAAATACATGATTAAGGTATTCATATTTTTGGAATATGACAACCAAGAAATTAATTATGAGATATAGGATATAAATATTAAGCTGATTTAGTTAACCTCTATCTAATGTTTTGGATTTTCATCTTTTCAAAGGATTGCATGATTATAAATGTATTTAAAGTTCAAGTTAAACTTCGAATGATGTTTGTTAGAATAAAGTTTTATCCCACTATAGGTAGAATTATGCATATTTTATAACTTGTGATAACTTTTATATGATAAAGAATGATATAATGATCGATAATTCAATTTATAGACTGCATGATCTTCTAACTCATTAGGAATTACAAATTCAACTTCATTTATTTGAATAAGATATGAAGTAAACATTGTTCAAGGCATGAAAAAATATGATATTGTACGAAAATCAAGTAAATATATATTCTCATGAAAATTTTCAACATTCTAAAAAGGGATCATGATATAAAATGGTGCCTTATTATCATTATTTTTTATTATATTAATGACCTATTTCACACTTCTTTAGTTTATAGCTTTGTGATTGTTAACTTTAACAGGATCACCAAATTTTTTGTGATCAGTGACCTTTATCAATCACTATGATTATTTATGATTTTCTTATATTCCCAATCTTCACCTATATTCTCCTACATAGATATCTAGTTATGATTTACTTTGGTCAACATTTATTTTCCACCTATTACTTTTTAAAAGGAAGTTTTGGCCTGTGTTTTTATGATGTGGGTTTATGTGAAATAGACTTTCACGTATTAAATCCTTTAACAACCCAGATAAATTTTGAGGTATAAAATCATTTTAAGGGGGGTAGAATGTAACACCTAGAGTTTTTTATGAGATATATATATTTTAATTTCTTTGATGTCTTGTGTTGTAATTTACACCAATATTAGATTGTGCTATATGCAACACTGTCTTAGATTATAGTATATGTAACACTATGCTTGACTTGTGTTACACACAATTTCAATTTATTTTGAGATAATTAATTTCACACAATATAGAGATTAAGTGAACAAATAAATATTATTATGTCACATTATAACATATTCATTATAATGGTAGGTATGAACAGTATTAACTTTCTTCTGAAAAACTGTTTAAAAGAAAAAATCTAGGTTATAAAATAATAAAATCACTTTTTATAGATTTGATTAATATAATATATATGTCATATATTCAATATAATGTTTAAAATTCAACTTATATGTTTTCTAGACATGATATAAGAATAAATTCAATTTTGTTTTGATAAAAAAAGTATTTTTCAAAAAATGCAGTATTACAACCTTTTGATGGTGCATATATTCTAAATCTAGTTTTTGAAACTTTTATATATTCTATTTAAGAACATAAAATTATTATTTGGAAGTGGGATATAAAAATTTACTTTGAATGAATTATTTATATTTTTCTCATAACTTTCGGGTTTTGATGAATAGTAAAAATGCAATAAATTTGAATTGAAAATAACTTTTTTCATTGAAATAATTTATATAGAGAAATTAAATTATTGAATGGTTTTAAAGTATAAATATAATATATTTTTATTATTCAATATAATTTATGTTTTTGGTATTAATTTTACCATTAATTTTGATGTAAAAAGATTTCAATCTTTTGTAATGCTTTAAATTTTTAGAAAACTTGTTTTTCATTTCGACAATGAGATTAATTTTCAATTAATTACAAAAAATTTTATAATTTTAATTTTTAAATCAGGATTATATATTTTTAATTAATGGGTCCAAATTATGTTAATATAATTTTATTGGGCATTATGAATAGTAACTTTAGTAAAATTTATTAATACAATGAAGAGGTAAATCAGGTAATTAAGAGTAAGAAAAATATTATAAAATTTCCCTAACACTTATATTAACATAATTGATGATTTAGTTTTTACATAAATCAGAATTGGGTCGAAATTGTATCCATTTGAATACACTTGTATGAGATTAGAACATTAAATATATTTTATTTAAAGAAGAGTTAAACATGTCTCACTCAAATTTTAATAACTAAACAATTTTTTATATAAGTTTATATATAAGATAAATTAAATTTCAAATACTAATTTGAAATTTAATTTTTTTATTTATCATGTTAGTTTATTTTTAATTTTTTAAAAATAAATAATTACCTTAAAGACTTAACTTTGATGATGTACAAATTAATTAATTGGTGAGAAATCAATAAAATAATTTTTAATAAAATTCTAATAAACATAAAAAGACACAAACACTTGAAAACTTATTATTTTTAATGTATATATCTACCAAAATCAACCATTTTTTGAGTTATTGGCAATTTTGAGCCTTATAGAAGATATTGTGAAACTTATATTTTTTTATTTAAAATGATGTTATATTTTTCACATTCAAAATTTAATATGTATATGAATTTGAAAGTTATATTTTACAAATGATAAATCCAAATAAAAGTATTATTATTAAATCTAGTATATTCATCTTCATAATAGTATTTTATTTTAATTTTTTACCAAAAAAATATGTATATTAAATACTTACACAAAACCGATGTGGTAATTATTTTATTAATGAAAAGATCTAATTAATGATTTAAAAATATTCAAATTAAACATAATTTGAGCTAATTAATATGCCCAATGATTTTTATATATTAAATATACCACATGTAGTTATAATAAACACATTTATTTGAGGATAACGTCTTATCTTGATATTTTTAAAAATTCATGAATTAAATAGTGTCAAAATTGACACTATTGTTGTTTTATCAAATCAATGTATTATTAATTTATATAAAAAATAAAACATTTTTAAAAAATATATAATAATAATTATATTGTAATAAATGATCTAAAATATTTATTTATTGTTTTATTTACATCAAATAAGTAAATAATTTACCCTTTTAACACTGAAATAATTGTTACCCTAGTTAAAATGGAATAGAATAAATAAGTGTTATATTATAATGATAGGTTTTAAATTGACATAAAAACGTATAAATTTTTTATTTTATTATGATATTAAAAACCTATATCATCTCATCTACTAAATTTATAAATTTTGGATGTTTTTTGTGGGTTTTTATTTTATTATAAATTAATATTTTTTGGGTTTCCAAAAGTGCCCCTCACCTCAATTATAAAAGGGAACCTCCTCCCTCAACTATTAACTTCAATTTTATCTTTCATACTCATAAATACCCTAGAAAATTACGTTATAAACTTCCCTAATTACATTATGGAGTTTCTATTATTCTCAAAAGGCCAAACCTTGTTCTTTAAGAGGTGATTTAGAGGGAGCACTTCGAAGAGGAGGTAATATCTTTTACCGATTCTTTCAAACTATTTCTTCTTCTACTTCATATTCATGAGTTGTTTAAATTATAAATTAATGAATATAGTATCAACTGTATAATTATATTTTATTCATATTATGTAACAACCATATTTCACCTTCTGTCTATCCTATGAAAAACAAAATCACCATGCGTATGTACATACGACTTACCATCTCCACACCGTGGCGTAATCTATTTTTCACTACCCATTTACTTGCATGGGTATAATTATTGAAATAATAATTATATATAATTATTATAAAGATTTATTTATTATATATATATATCATCGAATTTGATAGCATTTCATAATTAAATGGACGATATCATTATTGGTGCATACATACGACCTGACGTCTCTATGATGCGATGTGATTAATTATACAATATATCAATTAAAACATGATTATATAAAATTATAGAATTAATAAATGTGGTAAATATTATGTCCATTTCAATTTTTAATTATATAACTATGACCTAATAAGGACGACCACAACTTATTTGATAAAACATGCATAAAGACATAAAGTAGTTAAAACTCGAATAACAAGTAATAAGAAATGTTACTAACCAAAAGATGATAATATGATCATATATTATATCAAAATAAATTACCATGATTTTGGAATAATACAATTAAATTATTTAAATCATTATACAAGAGTTTCGGATACATACAATGAAAATAGGACCTAAGGTAAGGGATTATTTTATCTCACTTTTGTTCCTGTGGGATATATGATTTATACACCACCTATCTATTTTCAGTGGTGTTTATGCTACCCATGAATGTTTTTATGATTCTTATTATGAATTTTAGGATATTAATATAATTTTATTTATTTTATTAGGCATATTATTTTACTAGTTATAATTGGTAAGGAATAATTTTGAAATCTTATTATTATTTGAGATTTTTTATTCGTAAGTATTTACTATGGTATATTTATCATCCATGTCCATGGTTCCTAAATATGTATTCCAAGATATTATTTCGATCATTATATGATAGATTAATTTCAATTTTACCTGTTGTTAAATTTTTTATTGAATGTTATGAATGTAATATTTTTTAATTTTTGGTATGTGGTACTTTTTGACTTTTTTGGAAATAGTACAAGGAGAATGTTTTTTTAACTTATACGGACTAAACAGATTATATGATTTCATAATGCATTATTTATATTAATATTCTCTTATAAATTTTTCATGTTTATTTTCAATTAAATTCTTTTCTTTTAAAATTTCACAGAGTTTTCAAAAAAAAGTTTGTAAAGAAGAAAGGATATTTTTCTCAAGAATTAATATCTTGTGTTTTATCTCAATTATTTTCCATCTTTGATGACATTATTTAATAGGGTTTTTCTAAGTATAATATCCTTATTATTTCTAAGGTTATAAATTTTTTATGATGTAATCTTATTTATGAAATTCATTTGTTTTACATGGATTATGTTATGATGGATTGATGTTTTAAAAACCAATTTTATTTTTTGGGTTATGCTATGACGAATGATTTATGTTTTTATAGAACACGAAAAAATTATATCATTATGAGATTTTTGAGACCTATATATCCCTTCAATGCATTGGTTAGTTATTTATATCTCATGAGATAGGCAGGACTGGAAGGATAAGTAAATCTGATTTATTAATACAAGGCTGAAATGGTAAGTAAATCTAGTTCAGTAATATAGGGATGTAATGATAATTAAATCTCATTTAGAAGCTATTATGTTCTTGATAATGATAATTGGATGATTTGAAAATTATTTTCTATGGTTATTTTTTTTTGAAAATTCCATTTTTATGTCAATGCTATTTTATCATGGTTTATGTTCCTTTATGATTTATTACTTACATACTTCCAAGATTTATTTTATGGATAAAAATTTTGATTTTCAAAATATATGTTCACATTTTTACATTATTATTTTTATTTTTTGTTTTATATTCTCCCTACTTATCCTTAATGATAATTTGATCTCACTCTTTTTATGTTTTCTTTTCCCTAGGATATAAAGAAAGGTTTTAGGTAGGAAAACTAAAGTGGAAGATCTTAATGGGAGTTATTAAAGATATTTCAAAATGATAGAAGAATGTGTTACAATTTTCCAAAAACAATAAACTAATATGGTATTTAGGAATCTATTTGTGTAATATATTAAGTATTACTCAAAATAAATTTAATGTCCATGTACGTCAATCTTGGGTCATTAGATCTGATGTTTAAGGTTATACAATTTTTAAAAAATGTTTAATGTAGTTGTTATATAAATAATGACATGGAAAAATTAGTGTGAATAAGGTATCATCATATTGATATGAACTTCCTTACAAGTGAATATACACAGTTTAAATTTATAGTGCTTAAACCATAGGTTGTTGGTGGTTAAAGACATATAGGTTTGATGAAAAGGCAAGAAAGTATGTTTAGTGTGGGAAATGAAAGGCCTAATGTGAATACAAAATCTTTATTCTATTAAAATTAATCTCATAAAAGGGTTCACATAGTTTACGTTCATGGTTCTTAGACCATATGTCAAGGGGCGTGGAATGATAGCTCAAATGTGGCTCGATGGATATGAGCACTCAACATGTTTTGAACAAGGAGAGGTAAAGATATAAATCATAACTAAGTAATTTGAATAGAAGTTTTAGTGAAATGAGAATTTCTGTTTATGATGATTTCTAACTACTTTTAAATAAAGAGTTATTTGGTAAAGTTTCCTATGGTGTGTGGATATTAGAAGGTCTTCCCCTTAGAATGGGGATTTCTCTAGTAAGCAGCATACATTGGAGGCTTGATCACATAACCATATTAGGGGTATATAAATCATTAACAAGTAGAATTGTCCTTTAGAGTTAAGTTCACTCATTATTGATATCCATGAATGTATTTTATTAATTCAAAACATGCAAATTATGAGGTATGGTTTATGGGAAAGGGAAATTTGAGAGACAATTGAGACATTCCTGGTCCCAAGTAAGCCATAGTTATGTTGTCATAGGATACTTGATTGAATATTAATGAGTGATAATTTTTGATTGTGAAAAAGTTATAAGACCTATATATCACAACGTTTCCCATGAAATAGGACTCAAGACACAAATAGTTCTTAAAACATCCAAAACATAGATCTAGTTCATATTCTATGAGAGAAGATGTATCCCTCATCAAATATCATGGTGAGGGGAATTTAACTTGAGCATAGGCTCATGGATATCAAGACAATAACCAAATATTCTTATATAGATTTATGCCTCATGTATATAAGTGTTATTTAAACTAATCCCATGATCTATACACCGTCGGATATCCCATAATACATAATGTAACAATCCAATTTAAGGGGTATCCATGCATTTTAGGCTCATTCTCATGGGATACATATATGATGGAATTTATTTATCATGGTGTATGACCCATGTGACTAACTGGGTCTAGAACATTAGGAGAAAAAGATAATGGAATGTGTGGATGTGACAATGATAAAATATCCTAGAATCACAATATAACTTGAAAGGATCAATATTCTAACCATATATAGTTCTTAAAAGGGGTATGCCTTTTCTTGGCTATATATTAGATAAATCACGACATCAAGGTAGGTAGATGCTTTCTAAAATTACAGAATCTTTAAGGGAAGATATCTCTTGAATATGTAAGAAATTTAACATATAAAATCATGTTCATATATCGGGTAAAATGGGGTTCAACACACTATATAGTTTAAGATTATATAAGATGTAACATTCACTAAAAGGGTTTTTTTTTTGTGGTGAAACTTTTTTATGATCCCAAGGTAGGAGACTGAGATGTCTCTATGTATCCTACAGGAAAATAATCAAGCCAAAAATAGTTCTTGATAATGTAAGAGTATTACAAAAAGGTATAGATTAAATCCTGTTAGAAAATTTTTATAGGCCCATGATATATAATCTAAGAATCACTATGTATCCCACATAATTGGAATCAAGGAACAATTATTTATTATAAGGGTATCTATACATATATATATCATGTGGTGGAGAAGTGTTTGGTGACCAAGAGTGGGGTCTATGTTCTATCATTTCACAGTGTAATCGGTTTATGGATGGAGATCCACATGTAAGGGGTTTCTTTGTTCCTTGTAGTTTAATATCACAGAGTAAAGATGGGGACTTCCTCATGTTGGGTAAAATGAATATCATTCATACTAACCATAGAAATTAATCAAATCCAAAAATCTCATGTGTGTCACACTTAGTTTAAGAAATAAGGGTAATTTGGATGATCACTCATATTACATGAGATTACAAGATAAGAATAGATGTTGACCGTTTAGTTTAATATTGTGTGGAGAGGATAAAAAAGAAATCACCCTAGTGTGGGACCACTGAGACACAATAACTTAAATGAGAGTATCCCATACTAGGATAGGTGAATTTAATATTTTTTACTAGGTCCAATATAAAAGATCTAGATATCATTACAAATCCTAAGGTGATGTGAATAAATCCACACAAATTTATTGATAAAGTCTCCACATAGATTTGGTTCTTGTGCGAGCAATAGGCCAAAAGACATAATCCTTATGTTGAGTTGTGAGAAGGGAAAACTAACACAAATCAATGATTCCAACATTATAACAATATTAAAATTGGGGATATTTTTTCCACTTGTTATAGGTTTATATATGGGGAACCATACAATAGGTTATTTTACATGAATCTAGATCTCATGTAAGAAGGTTAGTTAATTTTAAAATGAGCCACTCCATGAAATTTAAATGTCGTATGGGATAGAAATTTGAATTTTAGTTTAAAATAACTAAAATAGGATGGTCAAAAAATAGTTTAATTTTATAATTATATGATTATGACCATTCGATTTAACATCATTTGTAAAGGATGGTGACCATCCAGTTTAACGTCACATGACATGTCACGAACCAAATCTGGTCGCCATCATCACCGAAACAAAACCTGGCCCATGGAAAGTACCAAAGGGTTTTCTCAATCCCCATGGTCTGGAAGAAGTTCCTCGGTATCATTTATTATGTTTTAGGAATGATTTACCTAAGTTTATAATTATTTAACAACCAAAAATAATCAATAAACCAAATCTAAAAATTTATGCCAGACATGCCTTGAATAAAATCTAAAACTGAACACATAGTTTTAAAAATGAAACAATAGAACCAAATATACATAAAATTATCAGAAAAAATCCCAATTGACTCCACATGACAAGGGGTTATCACCCACAATCCATCTCCACAACATCGCATCAAGGGAAGAAACTAACAACCCGAACCGCCATCACCCAAGGCCTTTCATTTAGCTACCTCAAACATGATCAATTATAATTAATCCCAAGGGATGTAATTAGGGTGTGATCCGAATAACAACAAGATACCACCATGATATTTCATAAAGTAAGCAATACAAGATAAAAATCATGCTAGTTTTGTCAAACAAGAAGTGGTGGCAATATTTTTCTAAATAATGAAACTTTTAATGATAAACAGTTTTCAAAGGGAAATTTCAAATAGTGAAAACATTTAAATAAAATTTCTAAGATAATGAAATTTCCCAAAAAATACACAATAAGACAATGATAAATACAAAAGAGTCAACAAGCACTAATCTTAGGGACACCGCTAGGCACTAGTTTGCCTCGAGCCCCATGTACCTTGTAGCTCAGTTTAAAGTAACCATTGACATATTTTTTACCATGCACGAGCCACTAGTAGAGAACATACCAATAATATATTTGTCCTCAATGATGATCAATATAGTTTTTTTAGTTTTTTCAATGTACAAGTTTCTAAGTAAAATAGGAATAAAACCGCTATGGATTACTAGTGTACTAGTACACACCTGCCCACCTAGATACCCGAGTTTCCCCCCATATGCTCAAATAAATTCCACAGGTTTCCAAAATACATTTTCACATAAAAACCCCATTTCAGTTCATACACTCTCAAAATAGTATCTACACATGCTTTTCACCATTTACACAACTCAATAAACCATGAATTGTTTTCATAAAACAACTTCAAGGGATACCACCAAACATTTCACATGAAATATATTTAAAATCTTTCTTTTAAAACCAATTACACAACAATATCACCCCAAAATAGAATTTATAATGCTAAAAATTTTTAATATAACCATTACATGAATTATAAAACAACCCCAATGGTAAAACATTGAATGGACATGTAAAACACCCATTTCACTCAAAATTAGCACTTAAAAATAAATTGATTAACAAATTACACAAATTTTTTTTATAAGCATGAGAAATGAAAGAGTATTATTCTAAAAATAGAAACTAAGAAAGGCTAACACATCTGGTAGTGCTTACACATGGAAACACCTACCATAAATGTCAAAACCCTAAAATCCTTGTATAAAAGTTCAACCGCACCACCACTGCACCACAAGGATGTTAAATCCAACCTAAAACCACAATATTAGACCACTAAATACAATATCAAACCCTAGTTTCGAATAAATACTTTCTGAACAATGGGAACTTCATGAAAAGTGGAAGAAACCCTAAGAAAATGGGAGGAACATGAGAGGAAACTCACTTAATTGAGGAACTTTGGATAAATACCCCCAAATAAACTAGTATCTGAATCTACAAACAGAAAACAATTAAATTGAGGTTCAAATAAGGATTGTTAAGTCATGTAGGAATTGAAATGGGGGAAAATAGTGAAAAATGAAGAAGTTATGTAGGAAACAAATCACCTTTTCAAATCAGGATGATTTGAGAAATATTTAGACGTTTTCCCTAATCCAAAATTAATATTAGCTTCATAGAGGTATAAAATAACATAGGTGTGCTTCTAGGTTTAGTGGGCTCAGGTGAGACATGGAATCACCTAAAACAATTAAAAAATGAATATTATATTAAAGAATTAAAATTAAAACAAGAAATGATCTTACGGGTTGGTCCAATGCATATATAAATCACCAAAATCCAAAAATTATAATGAGTTATTAAGGGGTATAAATGGATATGGTGTTCGTAATATGTAAGGGGAGTCCAATAGTGATGTTAAAAGGGTGAAAAATGTAGAGAAAAAGGATTTATTAAAGAAAAAAAAATTTGTTTTAAATCTGGAAACGAGCTCACAGTTTGGCCCAAATCATGAAAACTCACCCTTTCCACCCAAAATTCCTAGGAAGCCACCACCACAAAGAAATAATGGAAATTACATGAAAGAAACATTAAAATAAGTCATGTATGTGACAATTCTCCCAACCATGAAAGACTTTCCTCCTCATAATGTCAATCCAAAGCTTGATTGGAAAACAGGAACAAATACTCTTTATCAACTCATGACTTTCACTCCCATGTCTCATGTGTATCATTATCATGCTTCCAAAGTATTTGATTCATTGGAATCAAATTTTCTTAAATCACCTTCTCTTAGGAATCAACTACTTGCACTGACCACTCAAAAAAGACAAATTAGGCTCTATATCAAGTTCTTTCCAATTAAACACATGGGATAGATCTAGGTTATACTTTTTCAACTAGGAGACATGGAAGATGTCATGAATGGAAGACAACTCAGAAGATAATACCAAACTGAATTCCACCCTACCAATACACTTGGTGATCCCAAAAATAATGACAAACAATGGCGTCATCTTCCCTTGATTTCCCAATGGAAGATGTCCCAAACAAGGGGCCACTTTTAAGAATACCATATCACCCATAGAAAACTCTAGGTCTCGATGCCTCTGGTCAGCATTAGATTTATTGAAACACAGAGCTATCAACAAGCACTGACTAATAAAATTGACCCTCTCAGACTTATCCTCCACAAGGCTCGGTCCCAATAGTGACGTCTCACTTTCCTCGTCCCAACATCGGGGGGTCTGACAAAGATGGGTATAGAGCACCTCAAAAGGATCCATTCAAATAAAGGATTGGTAACAATTATTATAGGTAGATTCAAAAAATCCCAAAATGGAAATTCCATGAACATCTAAAGTCCAAAACACATGCACATAGCATGTCCTCTAGGATCTGATTCTCCCACTCTATCTGACCATCCGTTTGATGATGGTAATCCATACTCATCTTAATCTGTGACCCTAAGGCCTTTTGAAGGCCTTCCCAAAACTAATAAGTGAAATGAGGGTCTTTATCTGAGACAACAGCTGATAGAACACCATGAATTCTTACCACCATCTGAAGATACAAACAGCCAAAATCATCCACTATTGATGTATCTTTGATCGGAAGGAAGTGGCATGATTTGGCTAGACAATCAATCACCACCCAAATGGAATTATTACCCCAAGGTTGAAGAGGTAATCCAATAATGTAATCCATGGAAAACTTGTCCCACTTCTAGGTAGGAATGGGTAATGGCTGGAGAAAACCAGAGGGCTTTTGGTGCTCCACTTTCACCTACTAACATGTGTAGCATATCGTCACAAAGTTAGATATGTACTGAAACATACCAAGACACCTGAACTATCGTCACACATCAGAATACATCTTGGTGGCACCTGGATGGACAAACCACTGAGACTGGTGGCTATCCTGTATCAACACCTTTCTCAAATACAACAACACTACTGAACATCCCTTGAAACACAAGACGCCCTTGTGAGACAATGAACCTTCAGAATAAATAGCCCAACCATGAAGAAATAGCCTCGACCACTGACAAAATCTCATTACTGGGTTGTTCTAGCTGAATCAACTCCAAGAGTGAAGGAGTAAACTGAATGCTCTCCAAGAACACACCTCTACAATGCTCCTTGGTCTCCACATGCATCTGAGTAAATAGACCAAACAGAGTCCACTCATCACTGGACATCCTCAAGGATTGTACTGGTACTTTTATACTCAAAGCATCCACCACCACATTACCCTTTCCTGGGGTATAGACAATGTCAAAGTCAGACCCCTACAAGTACTCGATCTAGTGACACTATCTTAGATTGATATCCCTGTTCGAGAAGATGTAGGATAAGCTTTTGTGATTAGAGTAGACCACACACATCTACCCAATGTGGTAGTGACACCAAGTCTTAAAATCATGAATCAAAACTTCTAACTCCATGTCATGGGTCGGATAATTATTTTTGTGTGGTCAGAGTTGGCGAGAACCATACGCCACCACATGATCACCCTACATAAGCACACACCCAAGACCCATACTCAAAGCATCACAATACACCACATACCCATTTCCAGACATTGGAAAACTCCCCACAGGGGCAGTAGTCAATCTATACTTCAACTCCTCGAAGGATTCCTGAAATTTTGGGCCCCATACAAACTTTACCCCTTTCCGGGTGAGCACGGTCATGGGAGAAGCATGCTGAGAGAGATCCCGAACAAACCGCCTGTAGTAACCATCCAGGACGAGAAAAATTATGATCTCAAACACATTATTTAGAGACTCCTATGAAATAACTATAATGACTTGCAGAGTCCACTGAAACCCCCATCTTTGAGATCACATGACCCCGAAAGTTCAACTCCCTGATCCTGAAAGTTCACTTGAAACACTTTTCATAAAGGCAGTGATCTCTCAATGTTCCCAACACGATTCATAAATGATGCTCATGCTCCTCTTAAAAGTTAGAGTAAACCAAGATTTCATCCATGAATTCCATGAAAAAAGAGTAGAGTTACTGTTGGAACATCCTATTTTGGAGTTCCATAATGACCACTAGAGCATTGGAAAATCTGAAGGGCACAACCAAGTACTCCAAGTGCTCATACCTCCTTCGGAAGGTTGTCTATGTGATATATTAGTTGGTGGTAACCTGAACGCAAGTCTATTTTAGAAAACTAATTTACCCCATAAATTGATCATAAAATTCATCTATTTAGGGAAAGGGATATTGGTTACTGATGGTTACCATGTTCAGCTTCTGGTAATCAATACACAATCGAAGGGATCTGTTAGAATTATTCACAAATAGAATAGGAGAAGCCCAAGGAGAGATGATTAGGTGAATGGAAAATTTGTATTCTAAATATTCTAGTTATATCATTCATTCCCTCATCTTTATGGGGGCCATATAATATGGGGGAAGAGATATTGGCTGTGTTCCTAGTGCCAAATCAATCAAGAACTCCACATCCCGCTCTGGAGGTAAGCCTGGAAAATCATCTGGGAATACCTCTGATATATCATAAACTACATGAGGTATCCAACTTCCATAGAATTACTATAGTACCCTTGATGGAGTAACAATAACTAGAAGACAATATTCTTGTACTCTTGGAGTTAAGGTCCTGTGTGACCTGACTGAGGATCCCAATCCCCAAGGAAAACCTGACGACACCAATATGGTGCCAGGAAACTAACATGTCACCTATGGAAATCAATGTGCACTTGAAAGTGTACCATCCAATCCATACCAATTATCATGTCAAATAGATCCATATATAAGACTAGTAGGTCGCACTCTGTCTCAATCCCTAATACGAAAAGTGCACATGACAGGAACTTGAGACCCTACACCTTCTTTCCCAGCGGCGTCACCAACTCCATCACAAAAAAAAAGCTCAGTTGGAAAATTCAGAATGCTCCCAAAAGTGGTAGAGATTAATTAAATAGAGGCACTAGTATCAAAAAGATCATAAGCTATAAAAGATGCAATCAAAACGGTACCTTGAACGATCAATAGTCCTGACTCTAATCCTGCTGGTTCCTGATCCCTTGCATGAAGATGCCTGGTCTCTGCCTGAGAATGACTGCTAGTCTATGGCTATGCCCTAAACTGGATATGCCTAGAAGATAATTTGGCCTTGACTCCACAACTATCAAACTGAGATTCCCCTGTCCTCGATGACTCTGACTGAGTTGGAACTCCTATGGAAGCCACTAATCATTCCCACTTTGGAGTGGACATGGCATCCTACAAAATCACTTAAAGTGTCCCATACCACAACATTAATAACTATGATTTGGATGAAAAGTGAATGTAGGTCATATGTTCCTTGGCCTCCCACACTGGTGGCACATGAAGGACCTTGCATTAGAAGCCACTGAAGAAAATTGTTTGGAAGGTTGGCCTCAGCTACCACCCCTTTCTTTCCCTGATTCTCCCACATCCTTTTCTTCTAAGAAGAGGTGACACTGCCCAGACCTGATATCATCTGAGAAAAACAATACCTCCCCTTTCATTAGATATCCACTATACACTTCTATTCAACCACCTCTTCATAGGTTTTCTTCATGAACATGAAGACCTGGGAATAGATCTCTAGCTGCAGACCCCTCTCAAACTTATAGTCCTTCATCTGCTCACTGCAGACCATTTCTGAAGCATACCAGACCAACTCAACAAAATATTTGGCATACTCCATCATAGAAATAATTCCATGAACAAGCTCTACAAAATCTTGAGATCAAGCATATACTAAAACTTCAAGGAAATACATGTCATTGAAGATAACCATGAAGTCCTTCCAGCATATCTGCTCATGCTTCCCAGCTTGAAGAATTGATTCCCACTACCTTCAGTTGGGAACCTCTAATAGTAAAGAGTCCCATTTTATCCTAACCTCCTCATGTTTTTATAGGAACTCAAACACTCTCTTGATATTTTTGATCAACTCCTCTGCTTCCTGGGGTTCTGTGCTACCAAGAAAAGTAGGAGGCTTGTTTGTCAAATACTCCTGGGCATTTTCCTTCCTAGGAACGATCAAATATTTCCTAACTGGAGCTGGAATAGTAGTCAGTCCCTATCTTAGAGCTTATACAGCCTAAACCACAACCTATACTAGCCTCTAATCAAGTGGTGGGGGAGAAATCTCTCCGGATTCCTCTTGTGGGTGCATTGGAGCTTTCCGGGGAGGCATGTTGATACAAAAGAAAAAAATCACAAGAACAAAAATCAGTACAAAAATTCTGAAAATATCATCAATAATATCAAATATAAATAATCCAAACACATTACAACAGTAAAATAAACAACTACTTCACCCCCACCCGATGTCCACGTGTCATCTGCAGCCTATACATATCACCTGGAAGTGAAGCCAAACAAACAATTCCAATGTCCCATGGTGACTTGAGGTCTTTCATAAGAGTTGTGGGCTATGAACCCTACTCATGACCAAAACTCTGAGCCCTAAAATTCCTATATCCTGTCTAGCATGACTCATCCAAAAATAATAATATAACCCAAAAACATTAATCGTTTTGATACCATTTTGTCACGAACCGAATTCAGTTACCATCACTACTAGCACCAAAACTAGCCCATGGAAGGCCCCTTAGGGCATTAACTATCCCCACAGACTTTCACAAGTTCTTTGGTATCATTTATTATGGTTTTAGAATTATTTATCTGAGTTTAGAATCATTTAACAACAAAAAAAATCAATAAACAAAATCTGAAAATTTATGCCAAACATGCCTTGAATAAAATCCAAAACTAAACACATAGGTTTAAACATGACAAAATAGGTACAAAGGTATATAAATTTTTTATAAAAACATCCCAAGGGACTCCACAAGACAAGGGTTTATCACCCACAAGTCGTATCCACAACCCCACACCAAGGGAGTGAATCTGACAACCGAAACTGCCATCACCCAAGGCCTTGCCTTTAGCTGCGTCAAACATGATCAAGTATACTTACACCCAAGGGGTGTAAGTAGGGTTCTATCATAATAATAATAGGATACCACCATGATATTATATAAATTAACCAATACAAGATAAAAATCATCTCAGTTTTGTCAAACAAGAAGTGGTGAAAATATTTTCTTAAGAATGAAACATTTAAAGGTAAAAAGTTTTCAAAGAAAAATTTAAAAGAGTAAAAACATTTCAATAAAATGTTTAACCTACTTTATTTTCGAAAACAATTCACCATAATCCAAAGATAAATAAAAAAGAGTAAATGAGCACCAATCTCAGGGACACAACTAGGCACTAGTTTGTCTCAAGCCCCATGTACCTCATGCCTCGGTGTAAAGTAACCATAGAAATATTCATTACTATGCATGATCCACTAGTAGAGAACATTACCATAACTTCTTTTTCCACAATCATATTCAATATATTTTTTTAGTGTTCTCAATGTCCAACTTGGTAAGTGAAACATAGATAAAACCGCTCCATATCACTAGTGTACTAGTACACATCCACCACCTAGAGTCCCTGCCTTCCCCCTTGTGATAAAACAAATTCAACATGTTTCAAAAAGACATTTTCACATAGAAACCCCATTTCTAGTCATACACACTCAAAATTATAGCTACACATGCTTTTCTATATTTACACAACTCAATAAACCATTAAATGTTTTCATAAAATAGATTCAATGTATACCACCAAACTTTTCACATGAAATCTATTTAAAATTCATCTCTTAAAACCAATTTCACTGCAATATTACCCAAAAATATAATTTTTAGTACTAAATGATTTTAATAGAACCATTACATGTGTTATACAACATCAACAATTGGTATTACATTGAATGGACATGTAAAACACCCATTTTCACACAAAATTGGCACTTAAAAATCAATTTATTAACAAATGACACAAAAACCAATTTTTTAGTAAGAAAGATGAATGTGTAGTATGCTAAAAATAGAAATAAATCAAGGATAACTTATTTAGTAGTGCTTAAACATGGAACCACCAACCACAAGTATAGAAATCCTCAAATACTTGTGCAAAAGTTCAACCGCACCACCACCACACCACAAAAAAGTTAAATCCAACCCAAAACCACAATATTAGAATAATAAATCCAAAATCAAACCATAGGCTCGAATCCGTACATTTTGGACATTAAAAAATTCTAGAAAAGTGGAAGAAACCCTAAGAAAATGAGAGGAACATTAGAGGGAACTCACTGAATTGAGAAACTATGAAAAATTCCCCCATATACATCGGTATCTAAATCTCCAAACATCAAAAAATAAAATTGAGATTTGAATAAAGACGAGGAGGTCATGAAGGAACTGAAATAAGGGAAAAGATTGAAAAATGAAGGAGTTCTGAAGGAAACAAATTACCTTTTAAAATCTGGACGATTTGATAAATATTGAGATGTTTTTCCATAATACGAGATTAAGATGAGATCAAAATAGTGATAAAATAACATGGGGGTGTTCATAGGTTTAGTGGTATCAGGTAAGAGGTGGAATCAGTGAAAAATATTTAAAAATGAATAATATATTGAATAATTACACATTTCATTTAAAAATAAATGGGCTTATGGGTTTGCCCAATGCCTAAATAAAAAACCCAAATCCAAAATGATAATGAGTTCATAAGGGGTCCAAATGTATATGTTAGATTTAATAGGTCAGGGGAGGCCTAGTAGGAAGTGAAATGGGTGAAAAAAGTTAAAAAATTATGGAGTTATTAAAGAAAAAATACCTGTTTTTAAATCTGGAAATGGGCTCACAATTTGGCCCAAATATTGAAAACTCACCATTTCCTCAAAAAATGCACGAGAAACCCCCGTATCAAAGAAATAATGAAAATTAAATGAAAAATACCTTTAAAATAAGTCATTTATATGACACGACAAGGTATGTAACAATGGGGTTTAACATCATGTTGTAAGGACCATGATGTTCTTGGAATGAAGTTATACATAGTATATTTTGAGAAACCCTACGTTAGTGGTAGGCGTTTTATAATCCCCATTCATTATGATCAAACAACATGCTCCATTGGAGTAGAATTTATAAATGACATAATTCCCTTCTTAATTTGTTTCTAGTTTCAAAAGATTCTTCATACAAACCATGGGAGTCTTCAAGGACAACACCAATTCTCCTTGGAGGAATGAACATAGGTGAAATTTATAGTTAAATTCCTGTGTGATTTGGTTCTGATGGATCTTGAGGTTATTTAAGTCACACAACCTCCTCTCATTGAGTTTCTCAAGTTCATCAAGTATCTTATGGGACTTTTTATCTTTAAAAAATTAGTTATAAATAATAATAATGATTGAGGGAACCTAGACCTTGATATGTAAGACTAATTCCTTCCCATATACAAGAAAATATATTTCCACTTAGGTAGTTATATGGGTTTTGATGAGATAATCCCACAAATCATTGAAGAGTTTACTCAAACAATACTTCATATCCTTTTTGATCATTTTATGAAGGATACTAGAAAAAATTTGTTAAGAGTAACTATTTTCTTGTTTTTTAGGGAATTTTAGTGAGATAAATAGTTGGATAGAATAATAAATTTCTAATACGACCCCATTAAATCAAAAGTGCATACATTGATTTTGTTTTTCCTCAGTATGGTTCGAGGCACACCCGATCTTGTGATGTTGTTATAATTTAAAAAGTTTATGATACCCTTTGACCTAAATTCTCTAAGAGGTATAACCTCATCCTATTTTTAGAATAAAATAGTGGTAGTAAAGATTTTACTGAACATCCTAACTATAGGTGGATGATATAGCCCCCTGAAATCCATTCCCCAGATGGAAAATAGACAGGAGTATTATGAAGTGTGTAATAACTTTGAGGTTGATTGATTAATCTTGCATGTATCTGATAAGCATGACACTTTGTGGTGAAATCCATGTAGTCTAGCATAAATTTTGGATAGAAATATCTAAACCTAATAATCTTATGTAAAATCATGGTTATTGAATAGTGGGATTTTCATTCTCTAGTATGAACTTATTTCATGATAGAAAGAGTATCTCATACTTCAATACATATATAGATAATTCCATAAAATACTATATTGTATAGGACTTTGTAGGACTTTGTCCCATCTTAGAGAAAAATGTTCACTACATGATGGTGAATATATTCCTTTTCTTCCTAATATAATGGGATAAATACACTCTAAAGTTATTTCATAATCAGATACATCCATCCATTTACAACATATATATGGGGAGATGAAGGTTTATCTTAACCACGGACAAGAATAATGTTATTGATCAATTACATGTCATAATGTTTGTCTATAATATACAGTTCATTTGTATATGAATTATGTGAACATGTAACAAGAGTTAGAGTTATCTATAAGTGGATTTTTTTAATAAATCCTCTGACCTGATCAACCAAATGGATCAGTTCTTTTTTTATGGCATAATAACCATTGATTAGTTTGATCACTAGTTCTAAATAAACTTTAATATACTGGATGGAAAGTGGCATCTAGAGGGATAATTCCAATCAAGTAATGAGGAATTAGTATTCTACATTTTTATTGGTAAAACATTACAATATTATAAATGAGTATGAGATAAATTATTTTGTTAGAGAGATAAGTATGATACCCATACCAAACTGATTATTTTTGGGTCTTCCATTCTATTATCTATTGATCTATTAGAGGCACCAGAAAAATACATTTCCTATGTTTGGGGTGCAATACATATAGAGAATACTAATTTTACAAATATATATATATCTATTATTGTAATTTTTGGAGTAAGGTACACTGTGAGAAAGCCTATAAATTATTATCCCTTGACCACTTTCTGGGACATGAACTGAATACAAAAATATTGTAGAAGGACTACCCACCGTGTCAAACATCTGATCAATATTGAATGAATGATATATACTTGAGTGGATAGACATGCCACCAAAGTTAAAAAACATGGTTGTGTAAGTAATTCCTATGTTTTTAAATTGTAAACCTCAACCTAGGATAATGCTACTCAGTTTAAATATCAGGTCTAGGAATAAATAATTTTCCTTCTAAGGTAATAAATGATATTTTATTTTTCCTATATAATTATTCTGAGTGATAAGTGCAACAAGAAACATCTACAGGGTTTCCATAAAAAAGATTATAGTCTTCCTCCAAATTTGTGGAATCATGAATGTTGAGTGAAAAAGATCATGGTTAAGACTATAAAAGGATTTCTAGTAGTATTCATCACACTAGTACATGATTCCATTCTTTATTAATCTTGTGATGGGAAAATATTATCTAGTGATATTGGAAATAAATTTCCAAAAATAAGAGAGATATCCCAAGAGTCCTCTCAGCTCCATTAGTCTTTAGGGAGGTATTATATCTATGATTAAATTAGTATTCATATTTTTGACCTTAATAATGTGATAGTTCACTATAAGGCTAACAAATTTCCTTGATATACCCCCCAAAATCATACTTTAATAGATTCATTATTAAGAAATGTCATTGTATTTTATTGAAAACTAACTTGAGGTTGAAAAAATTATCACAATTCTATTGGGATTTTACTACTAAATCATCCATATAACACTATATAATATTAATTACAAATGGATTAAATATGAGATGTATGGCGTAATGATATGTGGTGAAAAAATTCTTCAAGCCAATTGGAATTTTTAAGAGAAATATACACCTTTGGGATTCTCTAATGATAGTGAACTCTTCATCAGTAAGAGCATTCAAGATCTCATTATATCTATAATAATTATCCTTTAAAGATTGATTTAGGGAGCTATTAGTTCCATAAATCAGAATCTTAGTTATTGATACTGGGAAATAATATTTTAAGTAGTTTCAATTGAGATCTTCGGAGTCTATTCACACTCAAATTTTACTATTTTTTCATTGATAGAGAAAAATTAGAAAAACACTTAGGGTGTTGAATTTATTGGATAATGTTGTATTAGATTATTTTATCAAATTTTTACCCTATTTTTGGTGGTAAGGGTCATATGTACTATCATTTTCACTTATATATAACCATTGTGGTCATCAGCCTATCCCAAGTGAGGGGTGGTATCTCAGGATCTATCCTAGTAATAATTGTGTTGTTTTAAGAAAATACTTATCCATACCATTTCAAGAAATATTTGTAAATTTCTTATTCATAAGGGAATATGGCAACAATAATAAATTAAGGACACATAACCTCTTATGTACCCATATTAAATTTCTTGAGATCATTCCGAGTAATCGAGAAACCTATTTCAAATTCTGGAGGGGCATCTCTGAGATTGTAATGACCCAAAATTCTAGAACTCATAACACTAATGTAATGTTTGATAACATGTGTTACATGATACAAAAAATGTAAAAAAACTAAAACATATTATAAGAACACTATAAATAACATAATAATGAACACTATTAATAACACATAATAAACACTAAGGTATTAACCATTAAAATTTATTACCTTTGAAAGATAAATAATTAATATGAGTTGATATTGAAATGGTTATTTTCAATAAAAGATGTTTTATTTATATTATGAATTTTATTTTAGAAACTAGATTTAAAAATTATAGAATTTAAATTTGATAAAATAATATTTATTTTTGAATTCCACACATCCAAATTTACTTAGTATTAATTTTTTTTGAAATGGCATATTTTTAGTATAGAAATATTGTTTTTTTTCAAATTTTAATTTTTATGATCTTATCATTATGTTAGAATATCCAATATGATTAAAAAAATTTAAGAAATAAAATTTGTATTTAAGGAATAAATTTTTTTATTTTAAAATATTATTTGAGCTTATAAATCCTATGTGAAGTATTTTTTTAGAAGTAAATTAAAATATTACTTTAATAAAAACAATTTTATGTATTTTCTCTTAATTAAGTGTTGTAATGATGAAATTTAGTTACAGATTTATTTGAAATACACATAAATTTTATATTTTAATAAACCCTTTTACGTTATAAAAATAAGTATCTAATACAATATTATCTTGTACATAAATTTTTAAACCTAATAACTAACTTTTCCTAAAAACTATTTTTACGAATTATTATGATTTTTATTTTAAAATTAACCATTCAAACCCTTATAAATTTTACATGATAAAATGATATAAAAAATTAAATTTATATGGTTAAAATTAGTAAAAAGGGTTATATTAATATTTTAAATTAAATTTAATTACTAAGGTTAAAAATTAATTACCAACGTAAAAGTAAATTAGGTTAAAATTTTAAAATCTAAAAGAAAAAGAATTAAAACAATCAAGGTTGTCTAAAAACGAGTATTTGAGGGTATTTTAGATGAAAAATAAATTTATCCGCCACATTTTTCTAATTTTAATTCATTTACCTTTTAATAGTAACATTAAATTTTTGAAAATGCAATGGTAACTTTGAAAACTAAACTTTTCTTCACTTATAAAAATTCAACACTTTCTCCACTTAAATACACACCCATACTTTGAATTTATTTTTGAAATATTCAAATTTTAAAATCCTAGATTCCTATACCATTTTTATAATATTCTGTCGACCTTTACTTTTTTAAGGCCTTTATTTACAAGGATTTTTCCAAGAGAAACCTCAAGTTTCTAATGAGAGTATTAATTTTACTTCATCTTTTCTTTTACTCAAGTATTTACTAAATCATATATAAAATTATTAATATAATAAAATAATTATAATTATTGTACAAAATTTTAATTATGTAATAATATGAAAATTATTCAATCCTTTCCATCCACTAAGAAAATAAAATAACATTGATCACGCGTATGTGCTGACTACCATCGCCATTAAGCGATGTGGTCCGTTTTTATTCACCACCTATCAAGGCTTTTATCAAGGATGGATTAAATTGTTAAAAATTATTTATATTTTAAAAATAAAATTAATAAATTATCCTTTTTTATATACCAACATTATACGATTCATTAAGAAATGATATCTTTATTCATGCGTACAACAGACTACCGCAACCACAAAAGATGAATTTCATTTTCCATCACCATCAACCATTGATGGTTCCTATAATATATTTTAAAATGATATATTATTTTTATAAAAATTTTAATCTTCTTTATATTATAAATTATCATTATTTAAATACATCACCACAGTCATTAAATGATTATAAAATATTATGAATTTGATTGATTTAGCCACCTATATAAGCGATGTTCTAAATATTATGTCATAAATGATTATGGTATTTCATATTATAGTAATATAATTTAACAGTGATATATTTAATATGTTTGAATTATTCTATAATGGTTTTTTTAATATTTAATATATTTATTAATATGTCACCTTTTGATTATTAAACACATCAAAAAATGGTTTAATGTGATTTCCATTTTCACAAGCCGTATTCAAGTCTTTCACCTAATCAAAATGGAACATGAGTAATAATTTCAAAAAAATGGTTATTATATATGTAATTATCTTGTTAGTATGAAATAGAAACCACCTAGTGATAACTGATATCGTCATTGTAGATTTTGTACAAAACAAACAACTGAAAGTTCTAACACCTGATAATGGAAACAAACTATAATCAGTTAATATATTTGTAATAATTGGTCATAAAATAATTATCAAATTTAAAGTATGATTATATCAAGGAAAATAGACAAGTTATTAATATATTAATATTAATTATATTGTAGGTTATAACATGGTTGAGTAAGCAGGAAAACAAGTTAAGTGTTTTCACCTCAAAATTCTACTTTTTGAGACCTATTTTCTATTATGCTGATAATTTAATTTATGTGGTGTATATAATAATTGTTTGAGATATTATAACATAAAATTATTTTTAATTTAGGTAATTAAATTATAATTTAAATATCCCCCTTTTAATAAGCATTTATTTAAATTCTTCTCAAGTTTTCAGAGGGTTTTTCATTACTCAAATATTTTCTTTAGGTTACAATCAATTCTATTTGACTATTATTATAAGGCCCCAGCCTTAAACCTTACTTAATATTGAATTAAATTAATAATTCACATTGAGGATCTTTTCAGGTTTAGAGTTTTAGAGAATTAGAACATAACTATTACATCTTAAAAGATTACAAAGTAGACACTTCTACTAAGTCTCCATAAAATAAAAACTCTTAAAAAGAAAGATGTCTAGATTCCATGTTTTAGATAGCATGAAATTCACTTGATCCCATCCTTGACCTTATTCCACTTTAAGTCCTGTGAAAAACATTTCGAAAAACTTGGTGTGAGCATAAAAAGCTCAGTAAGGGATAAAAAAAGAATGAAAACTGTTAGTTTTTCAAACATCAAGTAAACCATGTATACTATATCAAAGTAATACCTTCACCTTCATGAAGTAGTAAAAAAGAAAATCTTCACTGAATAAAGTATCATTACTTACCTTTTTGTAACCAAAAGATTACCATAAAACCCATATAAAGAACACATAGAATATATAAAGGTAACTTGGGACATAAACATACTTAAGTGGAATAACCATACGATTGACTTCCACACATATCACTTAATGGAATAGCCATACGGCCAATTTCCATACATACTTAATGGAATAGCCATACGGCCAACTTCCATACCCAATGCATTGGAGGTTATAACGTAACCACCCGTCCTGGTATTCACGGCACCACCCGTCATATGGTTTATAACGTAACCACCCGTTAAAATGTCCAAGTACCAATATAAAATCATAAAACATAAAACCAATATAAAGGAATGATAACATTTCCACATTTCAATCACAATATATCATAAATATATTGACATAATAGAATCCTTTTTCAAAACCATTTTCAATACCAAAATACATAAAAGAGTATATGGTATTTATTTTATTCTAAAAACAATACGGCTTGTTGAGGAAGCCAAAGACCAAATAATACTCGCGGCGGCGGAAAAAGTCGTTGTCACCGCGTACGTTAAAAAAACATTCCTTTTTGTCGTTTAGTAAAACGCTTCGTAGAAAAAGATTCCTTTTGTATAAAAGTAAAAGTCAAAGGGGTTTATACACCATATAAAAGAAAGTTGTGTATAAAACGAAATATGCCTCAATGAAAGGAGTTTGAGACGAAGTCCCTTACCTCGGGTCCGACTTGACTCGATCGTTCTTTAACGTCCTGAATAATAAACTTGAGTTAATTTATAATTGATTAAGAACCTTTTTAAAGTTCATTATTCCTTTTATATCACTTATTTCCATGTTATAAACATTATGTAACCATTTAAGTTAATAATGTTTGTTTTGTCAATATTTGGTTCTTAAGTCGAAAGTTGACTTCTAACAATTACATGTTGTTCGTGTGGTCAAAAGTTCTTTATATCTAGAATGACATTCCTGATTTGGATATCATATATATCATATATATCCAGTATATACATGTATTTATAATATTACATAATCATTTAGAGATAAGAAATGAAATGCACCGTTCATGGAGACGGTAAGCCGTACGTACGCATGAACGCTACTTTCATTTCTTTGTCATATTAGTGGAATTAAAACTAAATGAAAGGTATGTATATTTTAATTCCAGACTTATATTCATAATTTAGATATATCATTAATTATATATATACATTATATACATGTAATTTTAATAGTACATTACATTTGGGGATAAGAAATGAAATGCACCGTTCATGGAGACGGTAAGCCGTACGTACGCATGAACGCTACTTTCATTTCTATCTCATACTTTAATGGAAAGAAATAATAATGATATAGAGGTATATTATAATTCCAGTATAACATCATATATAATAACTTTAAATCCATCCTTTACACGTCCCACATATGGCATTAACGGATCACATCACTTTTAGGGGGCGGTAGTCCGCACTTCCTTAAATGAAGATATCGTGTTCACCCATAATGGAAACCATAAAGGTATGACAAAAATGAAAAATACAGAAGCTTAAAGAAAACATAAACATATTATATATCATATATAAAAATAGTGACATCATAATGGCCACCCTTGAAGGTGTTAAATTAGTATTGAACAATCATCGTTTCGGGAGGCAGAATTTCACCATCCACGGAAACCGTATGTTCTTTAACCATTTGATGTAGTTGTGTGAGAGTGTAGCTCAAATAAATATTATAAAAACATCCTAGTATATTGAATATACTGTTGTTGTTACAAAAGAAGTAAATAAAAAGAGTTTAGAGGGTTGGAGAAGCAAAATAAAACAAATGAACAAGAGAGAATGAATTACCTTTAAAAGTGTAACTCCCTTTCGATTTGAGCCTAAAGGCTTCCTTTGAAAGGATTATGCCCAAAGGGAATCCTCTAGGATGAGGATAGGGATGTGGAGAGAGTAATTGGGCAGGGGTTTTCCGAGCCAAAGGCTTGAGAAGTGTGTGAAATGAGGTAGAGGTGGGGGCCTTTTATAAGAGGAGAGGAGGGGCACTTTTGGAAAGTAAAGAAATATTACTTTATTTGAAAATGTGTTTCGGTTTCAAAAGGTCCCACATTTATATAATTCGTGGATAAGGTGATAAGGGTTAGAAATCCACTCATCCAATTGGTTTTGGACATGTGTAGTTCATATATTTTATATTATCTTTACATTTTATTTAAATCGTCAAATAGTGATGTCATCGCTGCATCATTATTATGTCATAAATAATTTAATTTATTTAATGTCTAAAAATCATAAAAAAAATACTATGATGTAGGAAATCTTTTTATCTTTCCAATTACTATTTATAATAAAAAATCTGATCTTTATAACCCCATGTAAAAATTGTTTTCTTAAAAAATCTCTTGTTTGTGTCATTTTTACTTTAACATTTAATAAAAAGTTATTTATGTCATTTCCAAACCAAAGTGTCTCCATGGGGTCCCCAAGTTGACCCATGGCTTGTCTTGGTCGGCCATGACACAACCAATAGGGTTGGGACAAGTGTCATGGTGTTTTCACATTCCTATAATACCATTTTTACCTTAAACTACACTAATTACCTCTAATCGCGATTAATGAAAAAAAGTTACTATTCACCAAAAAATTATTTTAATCTCATTGAACAACATTTTACTTCTTAATGAAAACCATGTATGTCGGATTTTAAAAATTCAATACACATTAGTGGTAAACTTTCATTTAACTGAAAAATCAGTTTGCTTGATTACCACTTAGTGGTTTCACTATTCATCAAAAATTGAAGTTTTTCAGAAAATTACCAAAAATTCACCCTAAGCTATATTTGATATTCCGAATTCAAAAGTGAAGTCCATTTTAAAAAATTCAAAACATATAAGTCAAATTAATTAATTTAATAATTAATTCCCGCTGTCATGACAAATAGCGTGTTTTTGTGAAACAATAAGTATCAAAAGATTGACACCAGTTTAAGTCCAATTTCAAAGTGAAATTGATTCCAATGACCACCATTGGATTAACTGGTAAAAATATTTTCTAATTTCACATTAAAACCAATTAAAATAATAATCTAATCATATAAATAATTTAGATTAAAAAGAGGTTTTGAATTAAAATACAACATTTTACACTATTCATAAAAAAATGAACTTTATCAGAAAGGTACCAAAAATTTACACAAAGTAAATTTTGATGTCCCGATTCTAAAGAAGAGTTATATTTGGTCCAATAGAATTTATTAGATCGATCAAAACTGTATTTAATGGTGGTTCTCCGTCAAAAGGTGATAAGTGAACCTTTCGTGAAAATTAGGGTATAGATGCCTAAAATTGAACTCTTTCCGTATTTTAAGACTTTATCTTTTATTGTGTAAATATATAAACATTTAAAAACATATCTAATCATATTTTAGTTATTTCTATCCATTCCCTCCAGTACAAGGACTACTTGTAAACTAACATTTAAAATAATATTATTTTATTATTAGTGTGCTACGTAAGTTTCAAAGAAACTCATCGTTGCGTATCGGGTACGCTATCGAACATAGAAACCCCTTTAAAATAAAATTACTATTTAATTCGTAAATATTAATAAATATGAAAATTCTTTATTCTTTATTTACCTGGGATGTTACATTGTTCCCCCCTTTTGGGAATTGCGTCCTCGCAATTTTATTCACTTATCAAAATAAGTGGGGGTATTTATCCCTAATAGCATCTTCAGATTCCCACGTTGCCTCTTAAATCACATGGGTTTTCCACAAAACCTTTACCTGATGAATCACCTTATTCCGTAACACTTGCTCCCTGTGGTCAAGAATCTGGACCGGTTGTTCCTCATAAGATAGGTTCTCTTCCAGCTGAACTACCTCTGGGCTCAAAACATGAGATGGATCTGGCATATACTTTCTCAACATCGAAACATGAAAAACATTGTGTACCTGAGATAAACTCGGAGGTAAAGCCACTCGGTATGCAACTGATCCAACTCTTTCCAGAATTTCGTATGGTCCAACCAACCATGGACTCAACTTTCCTTTCTTACCAAATCTCATCACACTTTTCCAAGGAGAAACCTTGAGAAAAACATGATCACCTACCTCGAAAGATAGATCCTTCCTCCGGTTATCTGCATAACTCTTCTGCCTACTCTGAGCTGTTCTCATGTGTTTCTGAATCAGCTGAACTTTTTCTGCCATCTCTTCTACCAATTCTGGTCCCATCAACTTCCTTTCACCCACTTCATCCCAGAAAGCTGGAGTTCGACACCGCTTCCCATATAATGCCTGAAATGGTGCCATCTGTATACTGGAATGAAAACTGTTATTATAAGAAAACTCAACCAAAGAAAGATGTTGGTCCCAAATTCCCTGATAATCCATTGAACAAGCTCGTAGCATATCCTCCAAGGTCTGAATTGTTCGTTCTGACTGCCCATCTGATTGAGGATGAAAAGCTGTACTAAAATTTAATTCAGTACCCAACAACTTCTGAAGGCCTTTCCAAAATTTAAAAGTAAACCTGGGATCACGATCCGATACAATGGAGAGAGGAACTCCAGGTAACCTGACTATCTCTTTAAGATACAGACGGGAAAGTTGATCAAGAGAGAAAGTATCTCGTATAGAAAGGAAATGAGCAGATTTGGTCAAGCGATCAATAATAACCCAGATTGCATTATTACCTCGAGATGTCCCCGGTAATCCCACAACAAAGTCCATGGATATGTTTTCCCATTTCCACTCTGGCACTGGTAAAGCCTGAAGCATCCCTTTTGGTAACTGCCGCTCTGCTTTAACCTGTTGACATGTCAAACAATTCACAGTAAAATCAGCAATATCTCTTTTCATTCCATCCCACCAGTAATACTCCCGCAGATCTCTATACATCTTAGTACTGCCCGGATGAACTGAAAACGGGGAACTATGAGGCACACATAACAACTCATTCTTCAACTATGAATCACAAGGCACACATAACCTCTTCACAAACCTCAAAACACAAACACAAACTTATCCAAGAACTCATGGAAAATTTTATTCATAAGGTCCATGAATACAGAAGGTGCATTGGTTAACCCAAAAGGCATAACTAAAAATTCATAATGGCCATATCTAGTACGGAACGCAGTCTTTGGAACGTCTGCTTCTTTTACTTTCAACTGATGGTACCCCGACCTCAAGTCATTCTTCGAAAAATACTGAGCTCCTTGGAGCTGATACCACTTCATTCGATGGCCCAACATCTGCTGAAGTTGTTGCAAAGGATTTCGCCACCCCTTTCTGCTTGTAGTCTGGCTGCATTCCCCCAGTTGAGTTCTTCGTTGGACACTCGTTTGCATAATGACCCATTTCATTACACTTAAAACATCTTACCGTTGGCTTTTCATTTCCTGCTTGATCATCTTCCTTACAGTTACGAGCAATATGACCAGACTTACCACACCGAAAGCACTTACCAGACTTGGATAAACATTCTCCAGGATGCATTTTACCACACTTCTCACAGGATGGATATTTGGTTTTCTTACCTCCTTGCTTCTTTGATGAATTCTTCCCCTTTGCCTGCCAACTAGACCTCTTATTCTGTTGTTTGTCATAGAACACCTGATCATCAGCAAACTCCATTTCCACCTTCTCCGCACATCGAATAAGTTTTTCATAACTTTTGAACTCACGAGAAGCTAAAGCCCTTCGATACTTTGGCTTTAACCCTGAGTAAAAACGGTTTATTTTACTATCAAGATCTCGTATGAAGTTTGGAGCACACCTTGCCAATCGAGTGAACTTTTCTTCATAAGCAGACACTAAATCATCCTCCTGCCTCAATTCTAGGAACTGTTTTTCCATCCTAAGACGAACCACCTTAGGAAAATATTTCTCAAGAAACATACCTTTGAATTCGTCCCAATGAAGATCCTCAATCTCATCACTATCCCTTATATTTTTCACCATCGACCACCACTGATCAGCTTCACCTTCAAAACGGTAAACAGAAAGACTAACCTTTTGATGTTCTGAACACCCCATGACATCAAAAATCTTCTCCAGTGCTTTAATCCACCCTTCAGCTTGCACAGGGTCTGATGATCCTCTGAATGATGGGGGATGTTGCCTCATGAAATGTTCCACCACTGACATGTTCCTCTGCGGTTGATCTGGCTGATCTCGTGCATGGATACCACCGCCATTTATAGCCTGAGTCAACTCTGCCATCACTACAACAAACTGTTCAGTTCCGATTCCGACCACCTTAGGTTGCTGATTTGGAAGGTTATCTTCCTCCTGATGTCGTCCCAACATAGCTGCTTTGTCTCCTCTGAGGAAAACCATTCTGAACACAGAAATATCTTAGGCGAAGCAACATGGTAATCCGTAAATGCTATGTCATTTCAATCATATTATAATTTAACACTTTTCTAACTCCTAAAGTTGTCTAAACCGACCTCTGATACCAACTATAAGGCCCCAGCCTTAAACCTTACTTAATATTGAATTAAATGAATAATTCACATTGAGGATCTTTTCAGGTTTAGAGTTTTAGAGAATTAGAACATAACTATTACATCTTAAAAGATTACAAAGTAGACACTTCTACTAAGTCTCCATAAAATAAAAACTCTTAAAAAGAAAGATGTCTAGATTCCATGTTTTACATAGCATGAAATTCCCTTGATCCCATCCTTGACCTTATTCCACTTTAAGTACTGTGAAAAACATTTCGAAAAACTTGGGGTGAGCATAAAAAGCTCAGTAAGGGATACAAAAAGAATGAAAACTGTTAGTTTTTCAAACATCAAGTAAACCATGTATACTATATCAAAGTAATACCTTCACCTTCATGAAGTAGTAAAAAAGAAAATCTTCACTGAATAAAGTATCATTACTTACCTTTTTGTAACCAAAAGATTACCATAAAACTCATATAAAGAACACATAGAATATATAAAGGTAACTTGGGACATAAACATACTTAAGTGGAATAACCATACGGTTGACTTCAACACATATCACTTAATGGAATAGCCATACAGCCAATTTCCATACATACTTAATGGAATAGCCATATGGCCGACTTCCATACCCAATGCATTGGAGGTTATAACGTAACCACCCATCCTGGTATTCACGGCACCACCCGTCATATGGTTTATAACATAACCACCCGTTAAAATGTCCAAGTACCAATATAAAATCATAAAACATAAAACCAATATAAAGGAATGATAACATTTCCACATTTCAATCACAATATATCATAAATATATTGACATAATAGAATCCTTTTTCCAAACCATTTTCAATACCAAAATACATAAAAGAGTATATGGTATTTATTTTATTCTAAAAACAATACGGCTTGTTGAGGAAGCCAAAGACCAAATAATACTCGCGGCGGCGGAAAAAGTCATTGTCACCGCGTACGTTAAAAAAACATTCCTTTTTGTCGTTTAGTAAAACGCTTCGTAGAAAAAGATTCCTTTTGTATAAAAGTAAAAGTCAAAGGGGTTTATACACCATATAAAATAAAGTTGTGTATAAAACGAAATATGCCTCAATGAAAGGAGATTGAGACGAAGTCCCTTACCTCGGGTCCGACTTGACTCGACCGTTCTTTAACGTCCTGAATAATAAACTTGAGTTAATTTATAATTGATTAAGAACCTTTTTAATGTTCATTATTCCTTTTATATCACTTATTTCCATGTTATAAACATTATGTAACCATTTAAGTTAATAATGTTTGTTTTGTCAATATTTGGTTCTTAAGTCGAAAGTTGACTTCTTACAATTACATGTTGTTCGTGTGGTCAAAAGTTCTTTATATCTAGAATGAAATTCCTGATTTGGATATCATATATATCATATATATCCAGTATATACATGTATTTATAATATTACATAATCATTTAGAGATAAGAAATGAAATGCACCGTTCATGGAGACGGTAAGCCGTACGTACGCATGAACGCTACTTTCATTTCTTTGTCATATTAGTGGAATTAAAACTAAATGAAAGGTATGTATATTTTAATTCCAGAATTATATTCATCATTTAGATATATCATTAATTATATATATACATTATATACATGTAATTTTAATAGTACATTACATTTGGGGATAAGAAATGAAATGCACCGTTCATGGAGACGGTAAGCCGTACGTACGCATGAACGCTACTCTCATTTCTATCTCATACTTTAATGGAAAGAAATAATAATGATATAGAGGTATATTATAATTCAAGTATAACATCATATATAATAACTTTAAATCCATCCTTTACACGTCCCACATATGGCATTAACGGATCACATCACTTTTAGGGGGCGGTAGTCCGCACTTCCTTAAATGAAGATATCGTGTTTACCCATAATGGAAACCATAAAGGTATGCCAAAAATGAAAAATACAGAAGCTTAGAGAAAACATAAACATATTATATATCATATATAAAAATAGTGACATCATAATGGCCACCCTTGAAGGTGTTAAATGAGTATTGAACAATCATCGTTTCGGGAGGCAGAATTTCACCATCCACGGAAACCGTATGTTCTTTAACCATTTGATGTAGTTGTGTGAGAGTGTAGCTCAAATAAATATTATAACAACATCCTAGTATATTGAAGATACTGGTGTTGTTACAAAAGAAGTAAATAAAAAGAGTTTAGAGGGTTGGAGAAGCAAAATAAAACAAATGAACAAGAGAGAATGAATTACCTTTAAAAGTGTAACTCCCTTTTGATTTGAGCCTAAAGGCTTCCTTTGAAAGGATTCTTCCCAAAGGGAATCATATAGGATGAGGAGAGGGATGTGGAGAGAGTAATTGGGCAGGGGTTGGCCGAGCCAAAGTCTTGATAAGTGTGTGAAATGAGGTAGAGGTGGGGGCCTTTTATAAGAGGAGAGGAGGGGCACTTTTGGAAAGTAAAGAAATATTACTTTATTTGAAAATGTGTTTCGGTTTCAAAAGTTCCCACATTGATAGAATTCGTGGATAAGGTGATAAGGGTCCTAAATCCACTCATACAATTGGTTTTGGACATGTGTAGTTTATAGATTTTATATTATCTTTACATTTTATTTAAATCGTCAAATAGTGTTGTCATCGCTGCATCATTATTATGTCATAAATAATTTAATTTATTTAATGTCTAAAAATCATAAAAAAAATACTATGATGTAGGAAATCTTTTTATCTTTCCAATTACTATTTATAATAAAAAATATGATCTTTATAACCCCATGTAAAAATTGTTTTTGTAAAACATCTATTGTTTGTGTCATTTTTACTTTAACATTTAATAAAAAGTTATTTATGTCATTTCCAAACCAAAGTGTCTCCATGGGATCCCCAAGTTGACCCATGGCTTGTCTTGGTCGGCCATGACACAACCAATAGGGTTGGGACAAGTTTCATGGTGTTTTCACATTCCTATAATACCATTTTTACCTTAAACTACACTAATTACCTCTAATCGCGATTAATGAAAAAAAGTTACTATTCACCAAAAAATTATTTTAATCTCATTGAACCACATTTTACTTCTTAATGACAACCATGTATGTTGGATTTTCAAAATTAAATACAAATTAGTGGTAAACTTTCATTTAACTGAAAAATCAGTTTGCTTGATTACCACTTAGTGGTTTCACTATTCATCAAAAATTGAAGTTTTTCAGAAAATTACCAAAAATTCACCCTAAGCTATATTTAATATTCCGAATTCAAAAGTGAAGTCCATTTTACAAAATTCAAAACATATAAGTCAAATTAATTAATTTAATAATTAATTCCCGCTGTCATGACAAATAGCGTGTTTTTGTGAAACAATAAGTATCAAAAGATTGACACCAGTTTAAGTCCAATTTTAAAGTGAAATTGATTCCAATGACCACCATTGGATTAACTGGTAAAAATATTTTCTAATTTCACTTTAAAACCAATTAAAATAATAATCTAATCATATAAATAATTTAGATTAAAAAGAGGTTTTGAATTAAAATACAACATTTTACACTATTCATAAAAAAATGAACTTTATCAGAAAGGTACCAAAAATTTACACAAAGTAAATTTTGATGTCCCGATTCTAAAGAAGAGTTATATTTGGTCCAATAGAATTTATAAGATCGATCAAAACTATATTTAATGGCGGTTCTCCGTCAAAAGGTGATAAGTGAACCTTTCGTGAAAATTAGGGTATAAATGCCTAAAATTGAACTCTTTCCGTATTTTAAGCCTTTATCTTTTATTGGGTAAATGTATAAACATTTAAAAACATATCTAATCATATTTTAGTTATTTCTATCCATTCCCGCCAGCACAACGGCTACTTGTTAACTAACATTTAAAATAATATTATTTTATTATTAGTGTGCTACGTAAGTTTCAAAGAAACTCATCGTTGCGTATCGGGTACGCTATCGAACATAGCAACCCATTTAAAATAAAATTACTATTTAATTCGTAAATATTAATAAATATGAAAATTCTTTATTCTTTATTTACCTGGGATGTTACATCATTCCCCCCTTTTGGGAATTGCGTCCTCGCAATTTTATTCACTTATCAAAATAAGTGGGGGTATTTATCCCTCATAGAATTTTCAGATTCCCACATTGCCTCTTAAATCACATGGGTTTTCCACAAAACCTTTACCTGATGAATCACCTTATTCTGTAACACTTGCTCCCTGTGGTCAAGAATCTGGACCGGTTTTTCCTCATAAGATAGGTTCTCTTCCAGCTGAACTACCTCTGGGCTCAAAACATGAGATGGATCTGGAATATACACTCTCAACATCAAAACATGAAAAACATTGTGTACCTGAGATAAACTCGGAGGTAAAGCCACTCGGTATGCAACTGATCCAACTCTTTCCAGAATTTCGTATGGTCCAACCAACCATGGACTCAACTTTCCTTTCTTACCAAATCTCATCACACTTTTCCAAGGAGAAACCTTGAGAAAAACATGATCACCTACCTCGAAAGATAGATCCTTCCTCCGGTTATCCGCATAACTCTTCTGCCTACTCTGAGATGTTCTCACGTGTTTCTGAATCAGCTGAACTTTTTCTGCCATCTCTTCTACCAATTCTGGTCCCATCAACTTCCTTTCACCCACTTCATCCCAGAAAGCTGGAGTTCGACACCGCTTCCCATATAATGCCTGAAATGGTTCCATCTGTATACTAGAATGAAAACTGTTATTATAAGAAAACTCAACCAAAGAAAGATGTTGGTCCCAACTTCCCTAATAATCCATCGAACAAGCTCGTAGCATATCCTCCAAGGTCTGAATTGTTCATTCTGACTGCCCATCTGATTGAGGATGAAAAGTTGTACTAAAATTTAATTCAGTACCCAACGACTTCTGAAGGCCTTTCCAAAATTTAAAAGTAAACCTGGGATCACGATCCGATACAATGGAGAGAGGAACTCCATGTAACCTGACTATCTCTTTAAGATACAGACGGGAAAGTTGATCAAGAGAGAAAGTATCTCGTATAGAAAGGAAATGAGCAGATTTGGTCAAGCGATCAATAATAACCCAGATTGCATTATTACCTCGAGATGTCCTCGGTAATCCCACAACAAAGTCCATGGATATGTTTTCCCATTTCCACTCTGGCACTGGTAAAGGCTGAAGCATCCCTTTCGGTAACTGCCGCTCTGCTTTAACCTGTTGACATGTCAAACACTTCACAGTAAAATCAGCAATATCTCTTTTCATTCCATCCCACCAGTAATACTCCCGCAGATCTCTGTACATCTTAGTACTGCCCGGATGAACTGAAAACGGGGAACTATGAGCCTCACATAACAACTCATTCTTCAACTGTGAATCACAAGGCACACATAACCTCTTCACAAACCTCAAAACACAAACAAAAACTTATCCAAGAACTCATGGAAAATTTTATTCATAAGGTCCATGAATACAGCAGGTGCATTGGTTAACCCAAAAGGCATAACTAAAAATTCATAATGGCCATATCTAGTACGGAACGCAGTCTTCGGAACGTCTGCTTCTTTTACTTTCAACTGATGGTACCCCGACCTCAAGTCAATCTTCGAAAAATACTGAGCTCCCTGGAGCTGATACCACTTCATTCGATGGCCCAACATCTGCTGAAGTTGTTGCAAAGGATTTCACCACCACTTTCTGCTTGTAGTCTGGCTGCATTCCCCCAGTTGAGTTCTTCTTTGGACACTCGTTTGCATAATGACCCATTTCATTACACTTAAAACATCTTACCGTTGGCTTTTCATTTCCTGCTTGATCATCTTCCTTACAGTTACGAGCAATATGACCAGACTTACCACACCGAAATCACTTACCAGACTTGGATAAACATTCTCCAGGATGCATTTTACCACACTTCTCACAGGATGGATATTTGGTTTTCTTACCTCCTTGCTTCTTTGATGAATTCTTCCCCTTTGCCTGCCAACTAGACCTCTTATTCTGTTGTTTGTCATAGAACACCTAATCATCGGCAAACTCCATTTCCACCTTCTCCGCACATCGAATACGTTTTTCATAACTTTTGAACTCACGAGAAGCTAAAGCCCTTCGATACTTTGGCTTTAACCCTGAGTAAAAATGGTTTATTTTACTATCAAGATCTCATATGAAGTTTGGAGCATACCTTTCCAATCGAGGGAACTTTTCTTCATAAGCAGCCACTGAATCATCCTCCTGCCTCAATTCTAGGAACTGTTTTTCCATCCTAAGACGAACCACCTTAGGAAAATATTTCTCAAGAAACAAACCTTTGAATTCGTCCCAGTGAAGATCCTCAATCTCATCACTATCCCTTATATTTTTCACCATCGACCACCACTGATCAGCTTCACCTTCAAAACGGTAAACAGAAAGACTAACCTTTTGATGTTCTGAACACCCCATGACATCAAAAATCTTCTCCAGTGCTTTAATCCACCCTTCAGCTTGCACAGGGTCAGATGATCCTCTGAATGATGGGGGATGTTGCCTCATGAAATGTTCCACCACTGACATGTTCCTCTGCGGTTGATCTGGCTGATCTCGTGCATGGATACCACCACCATTTATAGCCTGAGTCAACTCTGCCATCACTGCAACAAACTGTTCAGTTCCGATTCCGACCATCTCAGGTTGCTGATTTGGAAGGTTATCTTCCTCCTGATGTCGTCCCAACATAGCTGCTTTGTCTCCTCTGCGGAAAACCATTCTGAACACAGAAATATCTTAGGCCAAGCAACATGGTAATCCGTAAATGCCATGTCATTTCAATCATATTATAATTTAACACTTTTCTAACTCCTAAAGTTGTCTAAACCGACCTCTGATACCAACTATAAGGCCCCAGCCTTAAACCTTACTTAATATTGAATTAAATGAATAATTAACATTGAGGATCTTTTCAGGTTTAGTGTTTTAGAGAATTAGAACATAACTATTACATCTTAAAAGATTACAAAGTATACACTTCTACTAAGTCTCCATAAAATAAAAACTCTTAAAAAGAAAGATGTCTAGATTCCATGTTTTAGATAGCATGAAATTCCCTTGATCCCATCCTTGACCTTATTCCACTTTAAGTCCTGTGAAAAACATTTCGAAAAACTTGGGGTGAGCATAAAAATCTCAGTAAGGGATACAAAAAGAATGAAAACTGTTAGTTTTTCAAACATCAAGTAAACCATATATACTATATCAAAGTAATACCTTCACCTTCATGAAGTAGTAAAAAAGAAAATCTTCACTGAATAAAGTATCATTACTTACCTTTTTGTAACCAAAAGATTACCATAAAACCCATATAAAGAACACATAGAATATATAAAGGTAACTTGGGACATAAACATACTTAAGTGGAATAACCATACGGTTGACTTCCACACATATCACTTAATGGAATAGCCATACGGCCAATTTCCATACATACTTAATGGAATAGCCATACGGCTGAATTCCATAACCAATGCATTGGAGGTTATAATGTAACCACCCGTCCTGGTATTCACGGCACCACCCATCATATGGTTTATAACGTAACCACCCGTTAAAATGTCCAAGTACCAATATAAAATCATAAAACATAAAACCAATATAAAGGAATGATAACATTTCCATATTTCAATCACAATATATCATAAATATATTGACATAATAGAATCCTTTTTCAAAACCATTTTCAATACCAAAATACATAAAAGAGTATATGGTATTTATTTTATTCTAAAAACAATACGGCTTGTTGAGGAAGCCAAAGACCAAATAATACTCGCGGCGGCGGAAAAAGTTGTTGTCACCGCGTACGTTAAAAAAACATTCCTTTTTGTCGTTTAGTAAAACGCTTCGTAGAAAAATATTCCTTTTGTATAAAAGTAAAAGTCAAAGGGGTTTATACACCATATAAAAGACAGTTGTGTATAAAACGAAATATGCCTCAATGAAAGGAGATTGAGACGAAGTCCCTTACCTCGGGTCCGACTTGACTCGATCGTTCTTTAACGTCCTGAATAATAAACTTGAGTTAATTTATAATTGATTAAGAACCTTTTTAAAGTTCATTATTCCTTTTAAATCACTTATTTCCATGTTATAAACATTACGTAACCATTTAAGTTAATAATGTTTGTTTTGTCAATATTTGGTTCTTAAGTCGAAAGTTGACTTCTTACAATTACATGTTATTCGGGTGGTCAAAAGTTCTTTATATCTAGAATGACATTACTGATTTGGATATCATATATATCATATATATCCAGTATATACATGTATTTATAATATTACATAATAATTTAGAGATAAGAAATGAAATGCACCGTTCATGGAGACGGTAAGCCGTACGTACGCATGAACGCTACTTTCATTTCTTTGTCATATTAGTGGAATTAAAACTAAATGAAAGGTATGTATATTTTAATTCCAGAATTATATTAATCATTTAGATATATCATTAATTATATATATACATTATATACATGTAATTTTAATAGTACATTACATTTGGGGATAAGAAATGAAATGCACCATTCATGGAGACGGTAAGTCGTACGTACGCATGAACGCTACTTTCATTTCTATCTCATACTTTAATGGAAAGAAATAATAATGATATAGAGGTATATTATAATTCCAGTATAACATCATATATAATAACTTTAAATCCATCCTTTACACATCCCACATATGGCATTAACGGATCACATCACTTTTAGGGGGCGGTAGTCCGCACTTCCTTAAATGAAGATATCGTGTTTACCCATAATGGAAACCATAAAGGTATGCCAAAAATGAAAAATACAGAATCTTAAAGAAAACATAAACATATTATATATCATATATAAAAATAGTGACATCATAATGGCCACCCTTGAAGGTGTTAAATGAGTATTGAACAATCATCGTTTCGGGAGGCAGAATTTCACCATCCACGGAAACCGTATGTTCTTTAACCATTTGATGTAGTTGTGTGAGAGTATAGCTCAAATAAATATTATAACAACATCATAGTATATTTAAGATACTGGTGTTGTTACAAAAGAAGTAAATAAAAAGAGTTTAGAGGGTTGGAGAAGCAAAATAAAACAAATGAACAAGAGAGAATGAATTACCTTTAAAAGTGTAACTCCCTTTTAATTTGAGCCTAAAGGCTTCCTTTGAAAGGATTATTCCCAAAGGGAATCCTCTAGGATGAGGATAGGGATGTGGAGAGAGTAATTGGGCAGGGGTTGGCCGAGCCAAAGGCTTGAGAAGTGTGTGAAATGAGGTAGAGGTGGGGGCCTTTTATAAGAGGAGAGGAGGGGCACTTTTGGAAAGTAAAGAAATATTACTTTATTTGAAAATGTGTTTCGGTTTCAAAAGGTCCCACATTGATAGAATTCGTGGATAAGGTGATAAGGGTTCGAAATCCACTCATACAATTGGTTTTGGACATGTGTAGTTCATATATTTTATATTATCTTTACATTTTATTTAAATCGTCAAATAGTGATGTCATCGCTGCATCATTATTATGTCATAAATAATTTAATTTATTTAAAGTCTAAAAATAATAAAAAAACTACTATGATGTAGGAAATCGTTTTTAGCTTTCCAATGACTATTTATAATAAAAAATCTGATCTTTATAACCCCATGTAAAAATTGTTTTCCTAAAACATCTCTTGTTTGTGTCATTTTTACTTTAACATTTAATAAAAAGTTATTTATGTCATTTCCAAACCAAAGTGTCTCCATGGGGTCCCCAAGTTGACCCATGGATTGTCTTGGTCGGACATGACACAACCAATAGGGTTGGGACAAGTTTCATGGTGTTTTCACATTCCTATAATACCATTTTTACCTTAAACTACACTAATTACCTCTAATCGCGATTAATGAAAAAAAGTTACTATTCACCAAAAAATTATTTTAATCTCATTGAACCACGTTTTACTTCTTAATGACAACCATGTATGTAGGATTTTCAAAATTCAATACACATTAGTGGTAAACTTTCATTTAACTGAAAAATCAGTTTGCTTGATTACCACTTAGTGGTTTCACTATTCATCAAAAATTGAAGTTTTTCAGAAAATTACCAAAAAATCACCCTAAGCTATATTTGATATTCCGGATTCAAAATTGAAGTCCATTTTACAAAATTCAAAATATATAAGTCAAATTAATTAATTTAATAATTAATTCCCGCTGTCATGACAAATAGCGTGTTTTTGTGAAACAATAAGTATCAAAAGATTGACACCAGTTTAAGTCCAATTTCAAAGTGAAATTGATTCCAATGAACACCATTGGATTAACTGGTAAAAATATTTTCCAATTTCACTTTAAAACCAATTAAAATAATAATCTAATCATATAAATAATTTAGATTAAAAAGAGGTTTTGAATTAAAATACAACATTTTACACTATTCATAAAAAAATGAACTTTATCAGAAAGGTACCAAAAATTTACACAAAGTAAATTTTGATGTCCCGATTCTAAAGAAGAGTTATATTTGGTCCAATAGAATTTATAAGATCGATCAAAACTATATTTAATGGCGGTTCTCCATCAAAAGGTGATAAGTGAACCTTTCGTGAAAATTAGGGTATAAATGCCTAAAATTGAACTCTTTCCGTATTTTAAGCCTTTATCTTTTATTGGGTAAATGTATAAACATTTAAAAACATATCTAATCATATTTTAGTTATTTATATCCATTCCTGCCAGTACAATGGCTACTTGTTAACTAACATTTAAAATAATATTATTTTATTATTAGTGTGCTACGTAAGTTTCAAAGAAACTCATCGTTGCGTATCGGGTACGCTATCGAACATAGAAACCCCTTTAAAATAAAATTACTATTTAATTCGTAAATATTAATAAATATGAAAATTCTTTATTCTTTATTTACCTGGGATGTTACAATTATAATTCAATATTGATATATAATAACCTATTATGCTATTATTTTTTACTTCCAAATTGTTTTTTTGGAATTTTTTTCATAAAAAATCTTTCTCCTTTTATGGAACCATTATTTTGTGAAAATTAAATTTTGTTAAGAATAATACACATTTGTTTTAATGGGTTTTCCATCTACATCAATGTTTTTTTACTTTCTAATAATGTTATCATTTTCCTTGTAGAATATCAGATTATTTTTATCTCTAATGATAATTATTTCCCCCATTATTAATTTTAAAATAAATGTTTCATTATCTATTTGGAAATGTGGGTTTTATATAGGAGTGTTTTATAATATTTAAAAGGATTTTACTTTTCATGATCTTATATTATTCATTTATAATCCAAATTTCTTTTTGATATTATTTTAATTTAAAGGATCAATTATTTAATTTTATTTTATAAAAAGTATATATTTTCTTTAATTATCACATCACCTTTCTGAAACCTTTATGTGTTTTTCATGGAACCATTTTAAAGATTATTTTTTACGTAACACCATTTAAAATGTGTTCAAATAAATATTTTCAAATATTGATGTCATTTTAAAGTTCAATAATTTATGATTTATTTTAGAATATTTTTTTAAATGAAAATCAATCCACCTTTTCAAAAACTTACTTTTGAATGCATTTCATAACTTTATCTTTTATGATAATTATAAAAACATTTTTATAAAAACTTTTTAATGTTTCCACTTAAATTTTTATATTTATCATTAAAATTATTATTTACATAGAAGTTATTTTTTTTAAACCAACAACTAAATTTTCTTACAAAAGAATATTACTGGGTTGTTTATTTTTGGTAAGCTACCATTAATATTCCTAGCACAAATTTTGGTGACACAATCCAAAATTGTTGTGAAACAGGTTTTTATTTCCATTGGTTCTTTATGATGCGTTTAATGATTTTTTATGTGGAACCATATTTAAGGATTATTGAAGGTTGGGATTCTATATAGACCTCAAATTCCTTTTTAATGTTTATATATCATGATCTCAAAAGGTTACATGAGAGGATTTATCCAAATCCAAAGGGTATATAAGAGGATTTATCCTTGAAAGAAGGGTACACATGGGGATGTTTACCAAGACAATGGGTACATGGTAGGATTTATCTCCTTCCAAAGGGTATATGAAATAATTTATAACTAGAAAAAGGGTATATTATAGGATGTATCCCATGACATAGGGTAAATGGTAGGATTTAACCCAATCTATAGGGGTGAATGAGAGGTTTTATCCCAAGCCCATGGTACACATGATAATTATCCCAAGACCAAGAAGGTAAATTGGTGGTTAGGCCAAGACTACTATTTGATAAATTTATTTGTGGGTAGACTTGACATAGAGTTTATATGTTTATTTTTATACCACACTCTGATACATATTCTCAAGCCAATGTTATATGATCATGAATAAAATTTATTAACTAATGCTTCTACACTCTATTTATTCATGAAAAATGTTATGTCAATTCTTATGTGATGACTCATGATTTATGTTTTCAGTTTTTCTGGGTATAGTTTTATTATTTATATTTATTATACCCATATGATAATATTATGTTTACTTATGATATTTTATTGGTATTTCATATGCTTACACTTACTAATATTCTTTTCTCACCATTTTCTTATATTTCCATCCCCTAGGTTTTGAAGTTGAATAGAGCTTATGAGAAGTATAGAAGGAGTCTAATGTTATAAAAACCCTCTATTATCATAAATTAACATGAAATATCTTTTTTAGAATACTTAAAACATTAAAAAAACATATCCCAAAGACCATAGTATTCTAATTCCTTTAGAAATATGGAAACATAAACACTATTACATAAGTGAGCTACATTATCTTCCACTAGGTTCATCGTGACAAGAAACCTTCTTAGACACATCATATTTAATATTTATCTTCCTAACCTAGGTAATGAAACATAAAAATGGGTGATATTAGATTATTATTAAGGGTAAAAAAGGGAAACATATAAACATAAACATGATCATAGGGGTATGAGAACGTGATCATCACATTAAAAGATCATACCCTGCATATCAAATATCATAAATAAGAATAATGTAATAAATCTTGTGAGATCATAAGACATGAATAATAAAGAAATAAAGAACATAATACATCAATTCATATCATAGGAATAAGAAATGGAATTGTGGCATGTATAGACATATTATAACATTTCCCTATAATCAAGACACATTGCTAGAATCTATCAAGGAACATCAAGGGAACCACACCTACTGAGTGAGATGCACCACCATCCCTAGTTGTACTCCTTTCCTTATAAGGGATTGTGTTTCACTATCTTCCTATAGTGCATCAGGTTTCCCTATCTTCTAAATTCCTGGATACTACTCCTAATTGGAGGGACAGACCACCATTCATAATTATATTCCTTTCATTGTAATGGATTATGTTTCCCCATCCTCCCATAGTGGATCAACCCATCGATTTGATTCAAATCATTTTCTCATGAGATATAAATTTTTACCTAATGAATTTTAGGGAGATATAGGTCCCCAAATCTCATAATAAATTCATTCATATATGTTTCAAAAGATAATAAAACTTTCATCATATCATGACCCATAAAAAGGGATGGTTTTAATAAATATCCTATTCTAATCCCATGAAATTAAATAGGTGTCATAAACATGTAATTATATCACAACATGTAGAGAAATATAGGTTTATTAATAATTTAATAAAATCCTAACCCATGAAAATAATTAGGTTGCACAATCATAAAACCCTTATAGGAGGAAAAAGTTTCATAAATATCAAGCCATCAAAATATAAACCATTCAGATAAAGAATATGAATTGAACCTTTGAACCATTTCTTAGAAGGGCATGAGTAATATCAATGAATTTCTTCTTAGATGGAAAATAATAATGGAATATATTTTAAAAACATTTCTTGAGGAAAATATATTTTCTTCTGTAAAAAAGTATCTTAGAAAATAAAAAACCTTTGAAAACCAGTTTATTGAAAATAAACAAGAAAAATTATAAGGAAATATTTGAAAAAAATTGGGAAACATTTTTCATTGAAAACATATAAAGAGAGTTTGAAACTATTTTTGAAAACATTTTCTAGAAAAATTATATACAAAGCATGAAAACGTTTTAAAAACCATTTATTTAAAAATAATTTTAAAACTTATAAATAAATCTTGAAATTTATTTGAAAACCTTTTTACTGTAAAAATTAGAAAAGAATCTGGGAAACAAATTAAAAGAATTTTCTTTGAAAACTTATAAAAGAGGCTTAAAAACGTTTTGAGAAATCTTTTTCTTGAAGACCACTTTAAAATAATTAATTTTTGAAATATTAGGAAAAAAGTTTCTTTAAAAAAAAATATGTAATATTTTAAATTTAGCTTCAATGGAATGACGATCATGCTAGTGGGTAAATCTGTACATCCTGAACATTGCTTTTTCACTGTAAAAAGTTTAGAAAAGTGTATTGGCTAGAAATTGACAAGAAGATTCATATTTAAAAACCTTTTTAAAAAATTAAAACATGGATAAAAATTTCTTTTAAATAGAATATTAGAATCATAGAATGTTTTTTGAAACCTTTTAGAAAACACGGTTTTGACGGAACACATATTTCTGATAGAATAGAGAGGTAAAGTCATACTTTTATAAAACAAATTTCTAAGTTATCATAAATAAAAAAGAGTGGAAAATGGTAATAAAACATTAATAGATCTTGAATAATTTAAGTTGAATAAATATCATTAATTTTATTGAGAGATGTATCATAATATTTCATTAATGGAAGAATATTCATAAACAATCCCGATAAACGATGGGATTGTTTCAATAAACTCTTACCACATGGTAACTTGGGATTGTACTCTACATATAAGAAAATGAAATTATATTAAGATTAAAATATCATAAAAGGAAGGATATTAATGATATAATATGTAAAATACACCTAAAAAATGATTTTGGGTCATAAAAAACATATATCTCAAAGAATTAAAATTGAGACAGAACTATCTTATCGACTATCCCATAAGAGAAAGATCGTAAAATGGATTTGTAAATACACATAAATTTAAGTAAAATAGGCATATAATAAATTCATGTGTAGAATAAAAACCAAAAAAATAAATTAGTAGTAATAATTAATATATCTTATGTAAATAAAAAGTGAAATGAAATCCCCTTACCTTGTTTCTTAACTCTCGTCTTACTCGTTCAAACCTCCTCTTTTTTGGGTAACTCCTTTTGGTTTTCACCAAAGGGATTCCTTGGTTTTTTTCTCCCCACACATAGGCTTCAAGAAGTAAGGGAAGTTTTTTTTTCAGTGTATTGGGAAGGTCTTGACTGATCCTAAGATGTTTTAGAGGTTTTAAGAAGAGGAATAGGTGATTGGATTTTATAGGGAAGAAAGGAGATACACTGGGAATTTTTTAAAACTACTTAAATGTACCCATGTTTTTACATAAAATAATTATACATAAATAGCTAAAATAAAGAATATAAGGTTTAAAATGGATATATGTCCGTCCAATGGGTTTTTTATAATTTTATAGGTGATTTAGGTCCTTAAGTTTACAGTTTATTCCCTTGTTAATCTTAATTTTACTTTAATCGATATAATAAATTTTAATTTATTTCACTAATATTTTTGGGTAAAAAATAATTTTATATTATTAAAATTTATAAATTATTTTCATTCAAAATATAAAATCCATTTATCCAAATTAAAATCACTTAAGTTTCATAAGTTAATTTAAATTTAATACCACAAACAGGATGACAAAGTAGTTTTTTAATGTAAAAACCTCTAAAAGTTTTCTATGTTTTTATAGTAAATTTGAAAGTTATATTGATTCCAATTACCTAAATTGGATTAATTGATAAAAATATGTTATAATTATACTTTAAAATTGATTAAAAATGTAATTTAACCATATAAATAAATTATTTGAAAAATAGGTTTTGAAATAAATTTCATTATTTTTCACTCTTAATTAAAAAATGAAAATTTACAGAAAAATACCAAAAATTTAAGCTAAATTTTTTTTATGTTTATCTTTCATATATAATGTTTATTTTGACAGATATAATCAATCAAAGTTCAAGAAACTGTATTTAAAATATGTTCACCATTAGAAGGCGGTAAAAATGCCTTAATAAAAATATAGTATTTATGCATAAAATTGGGTTTATTTTTATCTTAATCCTATAAAATATATTTAATGAATATCAAAATTATTTTATTGAATAATATATATATATATATCACTTTAATATTACTCACTCATTGTAATTAATTTAATTTACTAGGGTAAAACAACTTTGTGGGCATAAAAGTAATAATTTTTTGTTTTATATTCAATTAGTTTTTTTATTCATTTCTAATTAATTTTTAACCAATGAATTCACTTTTAATTTGATTAAACAATATATTTTTTAAGTTATTTAATTCTTTTCATAACTACTAATTTAATGGATATGTTATATTAAATAATATTTTAATAATATATCAATATTGTTATTTAGTCTTGTGTGTTACACAAGCCATCAAGGAAAGCCATTGTTGTATATAACACAAGATAGCCTCGATGTTTTGTGTAGAGAAATATTAAATTTTCATTTTTTGTAGTAAATTAATAATTTGGTTTTTCATATAACGTATGCCAAACATAGTTATTTAATATAAAATAAACAATTTTTAGTGTTGTGTTAAATGAAAAATATAAAAAAGATTATAATAATTCAAAAAATATATTTCACAAAATCTTGGGGTATTATATTCTGCCCTAATTAAAGTGAATTTATCCCTAGAAATTCATTTTGGTTATCAAATGCTTAATACTTGAACATTTAATTCATACAAACCCAGATTGTAAAAATGAATACTTAAACTTCCCTTGAAATGGGAATTTTGGAACCATAAGGATTCCCCAAAGTAACATATAACCAGGTTTCTGCATAGAAGAACATAGGATGAGAGTGCAGATTAGAAATGAATGAAAAGAATAAATATTTATAAGGAGTGATTAAGGTCATGGGTCAAAAAAAGTGAATGATCAAATAAATTTTTAGGGCCTCAGAGTCATAAATCTGTGATGATTTAAAAGGCCATAGATTCATAAAAAATTAAGGTATTAGGAAAACACGTTTATTGAATATTACTTTATCATTGATTAATTATTTTATTGACCAAGAATATAAGGAAATATAATTACTTGACATATTTTTATTAAAAAAATTCATTCTTTGGTTGTGATTTTATTAATTTTTAATTCACCTGTTACTTCATGAAATGGATATATAGAAATTAACTTTGATGCGCGAAGCACTAAAATAAACTTTCAACATATGTTAAGGCTCGTAAAAGATTGAAAAGTATAACTATTTTTCTATAACTATCCTTTTAAATCAATATGTTTAATAAATAAATCTTTAAACATAAAAAGTAATAATTATGTTTCATCATAAATATTTATCCATAAAAAAATATTATACATTAACCAGGACATCACTTAGGCTAGTGGAAGGCATGAAACCCTTATCTTCATTTGGTAAAGGGTTCAAGACCCATAGTATATCCGAACATGATTGTTTTTCATCATAGATACATGATTTCCTTTTCTGAAACTTCACTAATGTAATATCCAGAATAACTATGATGGACATCCTGGAAATAATTTTAATCATGAAATAGCCTTTTAACCAGTGTTTTCAATACAATCTCAATACACAAATTATTCCTCTAAAGATGGACTTAAAATTTTGATGAATGGTTAACCTTATAACCCCTTTGAAGGATCAAAATCTAAAACTTCTGAAATAATTTCCAAAAATTAGCTTAACATTGATTTCAAAAATATCACAAAGCATCTCAAGGTTGTCACATTACAAACATTCGAATACCTTCATCATGAATTCTCTTGAAATAGGGTAATGACATGAATTACCATAAATACTTATTGAAAACATGCATTTTTCCTTATTCCAAAGTATATTGAATCTATTCCTTAAATCTAAAAATGTTTTAAACGTCATTAATGATAGAATAAACCACCTGTCAATAAGTCATTAATTAGTTCCAAGGTAAACATTACTATCCAATTTACTTATTCATATCCACATATCTTTATCTAAACAACATTATCTTAACATAAGGAACATATTGAGGGTTATATTTCCACTAATCATGTGATTTACATGGAAATAACCTTTCTATTAAATCACTTTTATATTCTATTAGAACTATTTAACATGTTCTTATAAATCCATAGTGAAAAAACTAAACAGAACAATATTTATATATTTTATCATTCATATATGATTATTCTTAAATAAAAATACATAAAAAATTTTATTATTCCACTAAAAATTACTTCATTAACAAGGATACCTCATCACATTACATAATACCTCTTTCCATTCACTTTTCATATGTTGTCTTGTCATCATCAGCAATGTAACTATTACTCCCCCACCATGTAGATTCTAAACAAGACTTTTCCTCTTGGGATATTGAGTTTCATAATGACCATTTATTCCACACTTAAAACACATAACCTTTAATAATTTATTATGGAGGCCAATATGATCATTAATTTCATTAACTAAAATCATTATATTCCCCTAGCTGTCACTTGCTCTTTTTTCCTTCTTTTCTACAGTCAAAACACCTTCTTGTCCCTTGAAGACATTCACTTAGGCGATTATTTCCAGATTCTTAACATAAAGGAAACCGTATATTCTTTCATACATGGTCTCCATCACTCCAACTCTCATAAAATCCTTCCTTCTCTTATTTGGTGAGTCCAAGAGCTGGTTAAGGTACATGTTGTTAATTATGTTCCTTGAAAAATGATTAGGAATGATCACAACATCCATTACTCCTATCATCATCACATTTTACTATTCATCTTCAAATTATCTATCACTTTCAACATTAACCTAGTTTTTTTTGGATTCCCTCCATTGACTAAAACTATAAACCATAGTGTGAACAACACTTATCATAGTGGAAAACCATATAATCATGAAAAATAATTACTTATAAGATGTGTAAATCATGAAAACCACTTATTAAATTTATGTCACCATAGGTTTATCATAGGTTATTCATAGTCATACTCTATTTAAATACTTCATGATGGTTTATAAATTGTTTTTGAATTACCCAAGAATATTCCCTGGGAGTGACAAACCTAGTGTGCAGCAAGGCTCATTGTCGTCTACCAGGTTACACCGAGTCCAACCCGATGCACCTTGTCAGAGTTGTTACCCTCAAATAAACATGTGCTTGATCCACATTTAATTGTAGTTACCAAACAATGATTTATTTATAGGAAACCAATAACTATTTCTTTTACAGAAATTCGACGACATTTTTCTATACGATAACTCATCCTTATACTTATCCTTAGAGACATCCCAAGATAAATCCTTATAAATATACCTATTGATCTCACTAAACTTTTCTCATCATAGTTTCTAATGGTTAACTAAACTTTTTCTATAATACCAACAATAACAACCCTCACTTATCATACATTAACATTACATCACTTTAATGAAATACTTAAAACATTAAAGAAACAGATACCCAAAGACTATATTATCATAGTTCTTTGGAAATATAGAAACATTAACACTATTACATAAGTGAGCTAAATTATCTTCCACTAGGTTCTTCATGACTAGAATCCTTCTTAGAAACATCATAATTAATACATGTCTTCATAACCTTGGGAAGGAAACATAAAAATTGGTTATCTTAGATGCTCAATAAAGGTAAAAAAGGAAGACATGTAATCATAAATATGAGCATGGGGTATGAGAACTGATCATAACATTAGAAGATCATACCCTACATATCCAAGATCATAAACATGAATAATTTCAAAAAACAAAGTAGATAATAATACATTAATTGTAAATAAATAAATAACATTATCTATGGAAGCATTTCATAGGAATAAGACATGGAATTTTGGAATACATAAAAATCTGATATCATTCCCAATAAGTCAAGATTCATTGCTAGAACTCATCTAGGCACTTCATGGTAATTGTAAGTACTGGTCAGGATACACCACCATCCCCAGTCATAGTTCATTTTGAATAAGGGATCGGGTTTCCCCATCTTCCAAATTCATAGTGACAATACATTTTTGGTGGGACACACCACCATCCCTAGTCATAGACCTTTCATTCCAAGGGATTAGATTGTCTTATATCTCCAAAGTGTATCAGGCTTGTCTACTTGATTCACATCATTATCTCATGAGATATAAATATTTACCCAATGCATAGAATGAATATATAGGTACCAACCATCTCAAAATAAAATCATTCATACATCTACACTAAGATAATAAAACTTTCATCAAATCATGACCCATAAAAAGAGATGGGTTTTATAAATATCCTATCTCAATCCCATGAAATGAAATGGGTATAATAAAAATGTAATTATATCCTAAACCGTGGATAAATAAATTCTTTATAATCATTTCATTAATACCTATCCCATGAAAAGAATATGGTTATATAAGAATAAATTACTTGGAAGAGGAACAGGTTTCATAAACACAATACGATCAAAATATAAACTATTCTGAGAATGAATATGAATAGGAAATTTTAATAATTCCCCACAAGGGCATGCGTATCATTAAATTATGTCATATTATATGTAAAGTAATTTTGAAATATATTTTAAAAACATTTCCAGTGGAAAGTATTCTTTCTTCTTTATTAAATATTTTTTAAAACATAAAACACTTTGACAAATATTTTCGTGAAAATAAAATTAAAAATTGATAAATAAATATTTTAGGACATTTTGGAAACCATTTTCTTGGTAAATATATAAAGAAATATTTAAAATCTTTTGAATGCCAATTTACATAAAAATATATAAAATAATAATGAAAACATTTTGAAAACCATTTGTTTGAAAAAAATTTGCAAACTGATAATTAAATATTAAAAAAATTTTGAAAACTTTTTTAATTGAAAACTTATTAAAGGATATTGAAATTTTTTTGAAAACCATTTTCCTTGAAAACTTATAAAAGAATCATGAATTTTTTTTGAAAACCTCTTTTTAGGAATGCCACTTAAAAAATGAATTTCCAGAATATTAAGAAAACATTATATTTTAAAAAATTACTTTGTAACCTTGTAAAAGAAACTTTAATGTAATGATGGTCATGATGGTGGGTAAATTTCTACATACTGAAGATTCTTTTTTGCATCTTAAAATGTTTAGACAAGTGGATCAACTGGAAGACTATAAGAAGATTCTATTTTAAAAACCCATTTTTTAAAAAGGTAAAACATTGGATAAAAATTTCTTTTAAATATTTTAGGATAGTAGTAGAATATTTTTTGTAAAACCATTTGAAAATATGGTTTTGAAGGAACACATATTTAAAACTAAAGGGGAAGTTAAAGTCCTTCTTTTATAAAAACATTTTCCTAGTTATCTTAAATACTAAAAAGTGGAAAATGGAACTAATACATGAATAGATCTTGAATAAACATAAGAGAATAAATTTTATTCATTTTCTTGAGAGATGGATAATAATATTTTTTCAATGGGATCATAATCATAAACAATCCTAATAAATAATTGTATTTTTTCAATAAACTCTTACCACATGGAAACTTGGGATCATACTCTCCATGTATGAAAATGAAATTACATGATGCTTAAAATATCATTAAAATAATTAGATTCATGATATAACATGTCAAGTAAACCTGTAAAAAATAATTTAGGTTCTTAAAAAAAATATCTTAAAGATTTAAAATTGAGGAAAAACTATCTTACCGATTTGGTAACATTTAAAACTTGAACCCAGTGAGAGAGAGAGCATAAAATGGATATGTAAATACCATTATATTTAAGTATAATAGGAATATAATACATTAATGTGAAGTATATACACCACAAAAAAAAGTGATTGGTGAATAAGGAATGTATCTCATAGAAATAAAAAGTGAGATGAAATCCCCTTACCTTGTGTCCTAACTTTCATCTTACTCGTTCAAACCTCCTCTTCTTTGGGTAACTACATTTGGTTTTTACCCAATGGATTCCTTGAATTTATTTCCTCCCAAAGGGAGGATTCAAAGAGTAAGGGAGGGATTTTGGGAAGTTTATTTGGAATATATTGGATGAACCTAAGAGGTTTGATAGGTACCTAGAAGATGGAGAGGTGGGGGACTTCTATAGGGAAGGGTGGGGACACAATTTGGCATTTTTGAAAACAAGTTAGGTATACCCACGTTTTTACCTTAATAAGTCAATCCAAACGAAAAAATCTCAATAATAGAAGGGTTTTAGATGAAATATGTCTATAAAATGGTTCTTTAAAAAAATGGATAGTTCATTTAGTCGACTAAGTATAAGGTTTAGTCCCTTTTAAGCTTAATTTTTCCTTAATCGACGTAATTAATTTTAATTACTTTCACTAATATTTTTGGTCAAAAACTAAATTGACCATATTATAAATTATTAATTATTATTATTCCAAATATGATATCCATTTTTATAAATACCTATCACATTAGTGGTAGACATTAATTTAAATTTAATCCCACAGACTCGATGACAAAGTAAGGATTTAAAGTAAAAACGTCCAAAAGTTTTCTATATTTTTATAGTCAATTTTAATGTAAAAATGAGTCCAATGAACTAAATTGAATTAATTTATAAAAATATAATCAAATTAAATTTAAAAAAAAACTAAAAATATAATTTAACTATATAAATAAATTAGATGAAAAAGTAGTTTTGAATTAAATTTTAGTGTTTTTCACTATTCATTAAAAAATAAAACTTCAAAGAAAAATTTCAAAACATTACCCTAACATGACTTTTATGTTTTTATTTAAAATATGAAGTTTATTTTGACATATATAATCCATATAAGTTCCAAAAAATTGTATTTAAAATAGTTTATCCATTAGAAGGAGGTAAAAATGCATTAATAAAAATATAGTATTTTATGCAAAAAATTAGGCTTTTTTTATATTTATCCTATAAAATATATTGGATGAATATAAAAATGATTTTATTAAATATAATAAAAATATATATATCTCATTAATATCAGTCACTAATTTTAATTAATTTAATTTATTATAGTAAAATAACTTTGTTGGGATACAAATAATAATATTTTCCTTTATATTCAATCCGTTTTCATTTTCATTTATAATTCATTTATAAAAAATGAATTAATTTTAACTTTGTGTAAAAAATAAAGTATCATAACTTATTTAACCCTTTTGAAAACTAATAATTTAACATCTATGTTATATTATATAATATTTTAATAATATATCATCATTGTTATTCGGACATGCATGTTACACAAGACACTGAGGAAAGTCATTTTTTCATGTAATGTAAGCTAACCTCAGTGTTATGTGTAGAGAAAGATAAAATTTATGTTGCATATAGTGCATGATTAACTTGTTTTTCCATATAATGCAAGACAAACATAGCAATTTAATATAAAACAAAGTATTTTAGTGTGATGTGAAATGAAAAATACAAAAAATATTTAATTAAATTGAAAAAAATATTTCACAAAATATTGGAGTGTTTCAAGTGTGAATAAATTATGAAGAAATGTTCGCGGGTTTTGTAAAACAGATTCAAAAGGTAGATATTCCTTAAATACATTAAACCTTTAGCTTTCTAGTTTTTATGATTAGTTGAGTGATGAAATGATTATTCATATAAAATAATAAAATAAATGTTTATGTTTATCTTAGGTCACAATTGTTGGTATCAGATGAGGGTATACTTTTTTTAAGGAAAAGTTTATTTATTTCTAAAAAAAAATTTAGTTACCACTAGTGGAAATATGGGATTTAAATTTGACGTAAGAACGTCAGTTTTTATAAACTGACACCAATAGTATGTGAGGGAAATTTATGGCATCGATTTATAGTAAAAACGACGCCAAAAACAATTATTCAATGATTTTATGTGTCAGTTTTCTTAAAACTGAAGTGGAAAATAATAAAAAAACCTTTTTGGTGTCGGTTTTCAAGAAAAATGACTCCATAAGTTGAAGTTTCAACGTTGGTTTTCTCCAAAATTGACGCCGAAACATAGAACCCCATTAATTTTTGGCGTTGGTTATTCTCAAAACCTATGCTGAATGTTTTTTTTTAATTTTCAGTATTGGTTTTTAACAAAACCGATGCCGAAAATCTTTTAGAATCAATCGGGGTCGCGAAACCGTCATTTTTTGGATTGTCGAAATGAAAACCCGTTGCGGTGCCTTGGACTCCCGATGACCTTCAAAGCACGATTTGTGATCTTGGAAGACCATTTTTGATTGTTTTGTTCCATTTTCATGATTTTCGGTTTGCGTTATTCATTTTTATCTCTTGTTTTATCTTCCATTGTTTATTTCTTCTTCCATAACCTTATTTTATGTGACTTTCAATTTTCGTTTGATTTTATTTGTTGTTAATAATTTTTTTGGTTTTTTATTATCATTGTTGTAATAGATTTTAAAGTGTTTGTTTTTTGAAGTCATTATATCGAATGCAGTTTTGATTGAAGATCTCCATTCAGGTTGAAATTCAAATTTTGTAAGTTTTTTTAATTTTGTGGATAAATCATTTATCAATCAATTTGGTTATTGATTTACATTAATTATTTGTTTATATTTTATTATAAATTTGTTAGGACATGGTTAAATATTCTTTCAAAAAATATTATTAAATATTCTGTCAACAAATTTTAAATTTTTACATTGACTCCAATCAAATTTCACCCAATACACTTAATGCACCCATTAAATTAATGAACTCTTTAATACTTTTGACACATACAATAATGAAATAATGAAAAAACTATGTAAAATGGCCTAATAAATTTTAGAAGAATGATATTATAATTAAATTATAATATCAATATAACACACATGTATATAATATGAAAATAAAATGTTAACTATTTGTAAATGTGTTTCAAATCTGATATTTTCTATCTAATTATCAATAGTTTTTTAAATGTGTTTTTGTTTAAAAATTATTTGATACATATTTAAATTTTTATATGTTTTAATATATTCACCAAATACATTGTTATATCAAGTATTTAATGGATCATAATTGGATTCATCTAGGGAAAACCACTAGTGAATATGAAAAAGGAGTTGATAATTTTTTTGAATTCTCTAAACGACATATTCAAAAAATTGATTTGATTTTCTTTCCATGTGTAAAGTGCATAAATATGAGAAAGTTAAACTCTAGAGACATCAAGGATCATATCATTTGTTATGGTTTTAGCCTTAATTATACACTTTGGATCTAGCATGGTGAAATAACTAAAAATTCAACATCCAATGTTGATGACGATATTCATAGTGTGGAAGAGGATAAAATTGAAGAATTAATTCATGATTTAGGTGTTGAAACCATTGAAAAAACCCCAACTATTGAACGATTGTATAAAGATTCTAAGAAACCATTATTCCCAAGTTGTAGTAAATATACAGTGTTATCATTAGTTTTGAGATTAGTTAACTTAAAATCAAAAATGGGTGGAGTGATAAAAGTTTCTCTAGTTTACTTGAAATTTTAAAAGAGCTACTTCCAGAAGGCAACGAGCTTCCAAATTCTAATTATGAGGCAAAGAAAATATTATTCCCAATGGGATTGGGGTATAGATAGATACATGCTTGACCCAATTATTGTGTACTGTATAGGAAAGAAAATAAATATTTATCAAGTTGTCCTATATGTGGGACATCACGTTATAAGATAGATGGGAAAGTCAACTCAGATTCCTTGTCAGGTGATGTCATCTAACATCATGAAAAATCAATTTCATACTTTCCAATGATATTATCAAATATTTTTTACATAAAATTCTGATAATTGAATTCTGATTCAATTTTAGGTACCCAAATCAAAACTCCTACTGAAGAAATTTGGTACCTTCCAATAATTCCTCGTTTGAAGCATCTATTTGCAAATTAAATTAATGAAAAAATGTTAAGATGGCATTTAGATGAGCTCATCTCTGATGGTAACTTACATCACCCTTCCGATTCACAACAGTGGAAGAGTTTTTATAAAAAATTTAATGATTTTGGAAGTGAAGTTAGAAATCTCAGAATGGGATTGTGTACAGATGGAATGAATCCATATCGGAGCCTTAGTAGCCAACATAGTTCATGGACTATTTTGCTGGTAGTTTACAACTTGTACCCACATCTATGTATGAAGAATTTTTTTTATGATGAGCTTGATGATTTATGGACCAAAACAATAAGGAAATGATATTGATGTGTATCTTTCACCATTGATTGATGACTAGAAATGACTATTGGAGGAATGAGTTACAGTTTTTGATGCATACAAGAAAGAGTATTTTCTTTTGCATTCTATGATAATGTTCACTATAAACGACTTTCCTACATTTGGAAACTTATCTGGATATAGTGTTCAGGGACATAAATCATGTCCAATTTGTGAATAAAAAACGTCATATTATCAACTGTAGAATGCAAGAAAGACAACGTAAATGGGACATCAAAGATTTTTGAGAATTTATCATCTTTATCGTAGATTGAAAAAAACATTTAACGGTTTACAAGAATACAAACATCCCCATCAACCATAGTTAGTTGAAGAATACTATGATAGGGTGAGAGATATTGATTTTACATTTGGAAAGAGAAGAAGTTCTAGTTTTCAAAAACAAATCTGGATGAAGTAGTCTATTTTTTTGAACTACCTTATTGGATATTTTTAGAGATAAAACATAACATTGATGTTATGCATGTTGATAAAAAAATATGTGACAGTTTTATTGGAACTTTTTTAGACATAAAAGGAAAGACAAAATATGGATTTCATGCTATATTGGACTTGATATTAATGAGAATATGTTTGGAGTTAGCTCCCGCTATGAAAGGAAACAAAACAAATTTACCTTCAGCTTGTCACACATTAAGCAAGATTGAAAAGATGAATTTTTGTCAGCAACTTCATGGTATTAAAGTACCCAGTTGTTTTTCATCAAATGTGAATAATTTTGTGTCATTGTATAATTTTAAATTAATAGGTACAAAATCTCATGATTGACATGTGTTTATGCAATAACTTCTACCAGTAGCAGTGCATGGCATATTCCCGAAAGCTATCCAAAAGACTATCTCCAGGTTATGTAATTTCTTCAAATCCATTTGTATCAAAGTCATTGATCCAAATTTGTTATATGTTTTGGAGAATGAAGAAACTATTATTCTTTGTCAACTAGAAATGTATTTCCCACCCACATTTTTTGATATAATGGTTCATCTGCTGATTCATTTGGTGCGTGAGATAAGAATATGTGAGCCTGTTTATTTAAGATGGATTTATCCTTTTGAAAGATATATGAAAATTTTGAAAGGATATGTTAAAAAAATTTATCAACTAGAGGCCTCTATTGTTCAAAAATATGTATCAGAAGATATGATTGAGTTATGTACTGATTATTTGAATGAGGTGGAGCATATTCATCTCCCCATATCTCGACATATGACAGTTGATAGTGAAGGTAGAGGGGTTCAAGGCTTAAAGGTAAAGTTTATTCCACGTGATAAAGTGATGCAGGAACATTTATACATTTTTAACAACACAGATGAGGTTCAGTTATATATATCATCACATATTTCTGAATTAAAGTTACGATATCAGAAAAGAAACAAAAAGTTGTTGATGATTGAGCTAAGGAGACATTTGTTTCATGGTTTAAAGATAAAGTCACCCCAGATATATCTGCATCAGAAACATTGAAGTGGTTAGCAGGGGGACCATCTCTTAATGTGATCACATGGTCTAGTTTTGTTATCAATGGCTACACATTTTACACAAAAAACCTGGATGACAAGAGTACCGTTCAGAATAGTGGTGTGATGGTTTTCTCTAAAGTAGTGCATTTTTTGAGTTCCAAAGATAAAAACCCAATTTCTGTATCAACGTCTTATTTTGGAGTTATTAAAGACATATGGGAAATTGATTATATTAAATTTTGAGTCACTGTTTTTAATTGTAATTGGGTTGATAGTAATAGTGGTGTGAAACATGATGAATATGGTTTTAAACTGGTTGATTTGAAAAGATTTAATTATAATGAGGAACCATTTATCATGGAGACACATGAAAAAGAAGTATTTTATGTCATTGATCCATCTAATGATCAGTGGTCATTTGTTTTTCAAGGAAAAAGATAACATTTGGGTGATGAGAATGATTCTGATGATGTTAGTGATTTAATTAAGCCTTATTCATCTATTATGCAATTTCCAGATGATTATATTGTGTATAAGACAAACATAGTGCATTTAGTACATACTTATCATGATGAAGGAATGTGGGAAAACAATAAATTAGTCTCATAATTTTTCTGGTAAATATTTATATTTTTTTTCCATTTTTGAAATGTACAAATTCATGCCACTTTTTTACTTATTTTTGTCTTCCTTATTTCTAATTATTCATTTTTTAATGATATACAGGTACACAAAATTTCATTACACTTTCTAGTAGTAATGTCAGATACAGATAGAGAGGAGCAGTTACTGAGGTATATCTATTTTGAAATATTATTAAAAATTCAGTAATATACTTATTTAATGAAATAAAACTATTAATTTACAAAAATATTTTGCAGGACTACTGATGCGTCCTCAGCAGACGAGAATTATCCTATTACTACTCAAAAATCATGTTCTCAAGTTGGTAAATGTGGTATCACACTTTTACCAAAACTATCACTTGCTCATGATGATGACAAAGTACACATCCGTTTTGAAAATAATAATAATGCAGTTGGCCCAAATTCAGTTCAGTTTGTCAATTATATAGTGATGCAGAGCCATTGCATGATTAGTATTTTATATCTTGATTGTAAGTCAGTGTACAGGATGATGAAGCAGTAGCTTTGGGAGGCCTTGACAGTAAAAAATCACAATTTATTTCTTTTATCTCATTTTTTGAATATTACATATTTTAAAGGACATATTTAATTTATTCAATTACAGATGACATTGAACTTTGAGGAATCCAAGGAAATTATTAAAGGACATCTCTCTTTAGTGGCAGTTAGATGGGGAAATTTTAAAACCAAACCGACAAGAAATTTTGTTTTTGGAAATAGAAGTTTTGAAAGCCCATGTATTAAGTATCTGTATATAGATGAAGAATCATAGAAGTGATTTGTTAACAATCTTCAGGAAGAGAAATTTCAGGCATGGTAATTGTTTTATATTTTAAAACTTATGCTATATTTTTCTTATTACTTAGTAGTTTATTTTTATATAACATGCCTCTAGGAGATCTCATCAGGAGATCCAGTTGAAAAACGTATACCCTCATACTTTATCACGTGGAGGGTATTTGTATTTGGAGCAAAAAATGATTGAAGAGAAATTTGAAGCATTAAGAGCTCGATCAAGTAGTGGTTCAGAAGATGTCTAGTTTGGTTCTCCATCTCCTCCCACTAGCCATGAGAAATGGAAATGAGTATGAAGAATAAAAAATTAATAGTACCTTATTGAGAAAACTAATCAAGTGGCTGATAGAATTGTAAGTAAATATTATTTATTTGTTAACAATTTTTCTATTTTATAATTTATAAACACTAATATAACTTTTTTATTTTTCATTTTAGGATGAACTTCAGGAGAAAGAGACACAAGGATCTTTTATCCATGAGGGTAGGATGGACATCCTAGCCACTACTTTGGGAAAGGTAGGACAACCCATCCGTGTTATAGGATATTAGGTGGGTGTTAGTATTTATAAGGTTTTTGGTAAGAGTAAGCAATCTAGAGACCCAGAAATAGAATCCTTAAAAGAAAAGCTAAAAGATATTAAACAGTCTATGGGTGATCAAATTCAACCAGAAGTGGAGAAGGATTTCTTAGAACACTTTCCAAGACAGTCACAATCTATGAAACCTTCCCAGGTATATTATTTATTTGTCATCAATTTTTCTATTTTATAAATTATAAACACTAATATTCCTTTTTCATTTTTCAGCATTCTCAGCCTCCTCACCAGACTACCTTGACCCATCTGTTTACCCTGCCCCGTCTTCACAGCCTTCTGAGGTATATTATTTATTTTTCATCAATTTTTCTATTTTATAAATTATAAAAACTAATATAACTTTTTCATTTTTCAGCATTCTCAGCCTCCTCACCCAGACTACCCTACCCCATCTGCCAAACCTGCCCCGTCTTCGAAACATTACGAGGTATATTATTTCTTTGTCATCAATTTTTCTATTTTATAAATTATAAACACTAATATAAATTTTTCATTTTTTATGCATTCTAATCCTACTCACCCAGACTACCCTGCCCCATCTGCTTACCCTGCCCCGTCTGCGCAACCTTTCAAGGTATATCATTTTATTTTAATCAATTTTTATATTTTATAAATTTTAAACACTAATATACCTTTTTTATTTATCTGAATTTTTAGCCTTCTCACCTGGACTACCCTACCCCACATGCTTACTTTGAGCCTCCACCTCCTCCCTCAGATCAAGCCTTATATTGTGAGATTTTTTCGGGAGATCCTCATGTACATATTGTTGTATTAGGAGAGGTGGATTTTTTGTGGGACTCGGTACATCATCAACCTATGAAGATGGGTCAGGTTAAAGTATCATCACTTGTTATTATAGATCCTACTGCTCTACTACCATTTACTAATGTGGAGATCATCAGTATTGGGGAATGTATGGGGCATTTTTTTACGTTGGCCAACTGCCCTTATTCGTTATACTTCACATGAGGTATGCGTTCTTTAAGTCTTAATTACAAATGATTCAAAATTAATTATAATGTTTTCTGAAATTTAACTTATATAAGAATATATGAAAGAAAAAGAAACTGCAAAAATGCAACAAAATGTTCAGGAACAGTCAGCTGTAGATACTTCTAATATTTTTTATGGGTTGAAAATATTATCAGAGTCCTCTTCTTCCTTGAATTTTATCTATGAGTTTCAGATGATGCCTGATATTTGTGGAATAAATTATTGATTGACATTAATGAAAGAAGATATCATGCATTTAGTTAAATTTGAAGTGATCGGGATGAATGTGGTGTCTTTGTTTTCCATGTAAGTAAATTGACATTGGAATTTCTATTTCTTAAATAAAAGATTGTAATCTCATTGACTAACTATATTTTCTTTTTAAATTAGTTATCTACACAAGATTCTTTTACAAAATAAAACTATAGGAATTTATATCATTATAGATCCAGATTACATTTCCTTGGAAGTCAAACATGTGAAGAATGATGAAAGAGTTCAATATATATCTGAGAGATTATCACAGAATGAGATTCAGTGCTGGTTTTTGCCATTTATTGATAATTAATAAAATAAACATTATTATGAACTAATGAAAATTATAATGTCATAAATTTTGAACTTTTTGTATTGTAGGAAGAATTGGATGTTAGGAATATTTTGTCCAAATGAATACACCTTATATTGGTTTTTCTCTTTATTATGAATAGTGCGTAAACCATTTTTCACCTTATTAAATAGGTAAGTTTTTTTTATTTTATATAATCTTATTATGTTTAATTTTCATTGTTTAGACATGTTTTATTAGTTCATATATAAAAAAATGCAGTTCATGGACACATTTTAACAAGGAATACATGTCAGTAAAGAAACCATCAAAAATCAAATGTGTGAAAGTATAGGTAATTAGTTTTTATATTTTTGTTATATATTAGTTTTTATTATTAGTTAAATGTTTTATAACTGCAGTGTCATCGTCAAAATGGACATGATGAATGTGGTAATTATATTCTACAATTCCTATTTGAGATAATAACAACTTGGAAAACTGCTGATTTTCATAAGGTTAGTTGTATTATTTTTTTTTTATATTTTCTGTCATATTATTATTTTTTTAATTTCATATCATTCAATATTATTATATTTATTCAATGATACACAGTATTATTCCAAATTTGATATGACCCATATTCAATTTATTTTTGCGAACTATTTGTTAAGTCTAATTAAGATTTGAGGTATGTATATTCTAATATTTATAAATAATAAGACATATGGGTACAAAAAACTAACTCTTTTGATATATTAGGTATTTGAACCTACTAAAAATAAAATGAATACTTCAACAATAACCAACAATGAGCACACCGTAAATGCTGGAGTCATAGGACTTGAAAATGTCATAAAATTTCTTGAAGTCATTGATTCTAGGTATGTGTATTTTAATTTTACTTTATAATAACATTGTATAGAGAATTTTTTTGATCAACTAGATAAAAGAATTTAAGTTATAGGAGGCCTTGTATGATAAATACTATTTGATTGTATTTGTATATTGTGTTATTTTTACAAGGGTTTTAATTTTTTTGGATGTGTAATTTTAATTATTTTATAAAAAAAATTCATTTCGGTGTCAATTATTTGAAAAACCGACACTGAAAGTTTTCTAAAAAAATTTAAATTTCAGCATCGGTTTCAGATAAAACTGACTGCAAAGACCTTGTTGTCGGTGTCTGTTTTATCTCAAACTGACACCGAAAACCCAACAGAACCTATTTTTGGCATCAGTTTCAGATAAAACTTACACCGAAAACCCTGTCTAAAATTCAATTTCAGCATTGGTTTTAGATAAAAACCAATACTGAAACTCTAACGAAATTATTTTCGGCGTCGGTTTTTGAAAAACTGACATCGAAAACTATATTTTTAATGTCCCCTTTAGATACATCGGTTTAAAACTAACATTAAAAATAAAAAACCAACGTTAATTTGTGTTTTTACACTAGTGTACCTTTGGTAGAGAGCCTCAGTGAAAACCAAAGATATGAATATAAGTATAGGATGATATCTTGAAATTTTTTTAAAGTATTTGTTAACTATTTTCCATGTAATATATCTCTGTTGAGATACTAGATTGTTGATGTTGTTATGACATATATTAACCTAGGGGTAATCACCTTGAAAATGGTTTTTTGAGCATTAAATCGATCCTCACCCTAATGCATGATGATTTGGCCTAAAATTTCACACCTAACTAAACACTCTATGGGGATACGATTTTGTTAATCACATTCCCTTTACAAGACATTATGAAGGATTTATTATGTAAATGTATTAGGTTAATGTAAATTATATAATAAAACCTGAAGATACATATATTGAATGAATATTTTCATATCCTCCTCCCCCAAATGGTACCCATCTTAGAAAAAACATCTTGGAAAAGAGATAATGACAATCGAAGCCCACCTCTAATAACTTGTAGGTTGGTGACAAGCACAGAGGGTATATCATACACATAAATGGCAGGTATTACCCTCTAAGAAGAACATAAAAATTAATGATTAGATAAATCCACCAAATAACTCATACTCATAACAAATAAAAGATCCCAACACATGCATATAATGTTATACAAACTGAAAAACTACTAAAAAACTACTAAAAACCAACAATTACAAAAGAAAAAATCTCTATAATGGCCACAAAGCTCAAAAAGCTCCTAAAAAGATCCTAGAGCTAGTAATGTCAAGTCCAATCACTAACTAGCACTTCTATCACTGAAAAAAGTATATATAGATAAAGGATGAACATAAAAGGTATAACTAGTGGGACCATACTCAATGCCTCTCATACAAAAGATAAAGAAAGCACACTAAACCCCAGTAAATAGATAAGTGAATCAAACTCATTACCTAAGAAGGTTTAATAAGTTCCTCGAATCAACAAGGATCTCTAACTAATTTATAAAAATGAAAAATAATATAGCATCCAAAATAATATCAAATAAAGGTACCTCTCTACCGCTTCCCCATTAGTTTTCCACTCTACTCCAATGTTCCATGTCCCATGTCATTACTCTCTAAATAAATAATATCGTCTTAAAGAATCTATGGAACTGTAAAATATCATGAAACCCATTCATAACATCATCTAACCGTAAATATCCCATATTTATATAGTAATTAAGTAGTTTCAAGGATCCACCACAACGCTTACATCATGTATTATACCTCAAGACATCACAACCCCTATAAAACATACCTATAATAATCATTAAGAAACTATATACAATGATACATGCATGTGAAATAACCACAATATTTTATAACCTTATACACACATATATGGGAAAGGAAACCTCCATCCATACCAACACATAATAATTCTAGTAGAAGAGAGTGGGGAAATAGGAGGTATCCATCCATTTATTCCTCACTAACCTGGATGTTGGGAAAACACCCTTCCAGAGTCCACTAGATTCCAATCATCCTAACAACATGGGTTGGGTAGCGTAATAAATCACATAACATAAGGAACACACACACAAACACACACACACACAAACACACAGACACACAAATATATATATATATATATATATATATATATATATATTTCACAGGACCATGCCATGGGAATATAAAAATCATTAACCTCAACTACAACTATCTTCTCTCAGACACCTGACTTCCGCTACTAAGGAATAAGTGTCCTATGAGAACACCAAAATTTCAATGAAAATTTCAATTAATTATTTTTATTAACCATTCCATAATTACACTAATTACCAGCTGATTCCTTGCCCTCAAAGCTTAATCCAACCACTTATAATGGTTATCAATATTTATCATCATCAACATTACATTAAGACTCTCATCCCATGGGTTAAAAAATTTAACATTCGTTACCATTCCATAATTCTAGGTACTCCATGACTCAACCTACGATACCAAAAAAATGCATAAACTAGACATAACCAGCTATATCAAATATTGGGGAAAGGAATGTAAAAACATGTAATATTTTCATCCAACCATAAAATTAAAATCATTATCAAGAAAGAATCCCATATTTCAGAACACTAGATAATGGGAAATCCAATCTCCAACCCTTTCCAACTATTCCAGTTCTATCCCCAATACCACCTTGCACCGCACCGTCAGAAGTGTCAACTGCTCCCACAAACAAGGTGAGCCGCACCCATTCTCACCAAACCATCAGCCATTTTGGGCTCACATAATGTCATATGGCCATGATTCTCATATAGAGAAATAAAAAAAGGTATAATGTAAATAGAAATAGTTAACTGGGCATCTAGGACCTAAAACCAAGGCATTCATCCTTTATAAGAAAAAAGCATTCTCGACCTCAAATAATTGTTTTTATAAAACAACCAATTAGTTACCATCTTGAAATACCTGATTAATTCATCTTATGTTACAAACATACGTTACCTAAAGAAATAATTATAAATAGATTTGATTTACATAAACATTATTCAAGAATAATTTCCAATTCTGTCAATTTCAAGAAGAATGGTAATAATTAAACATTTTTATTTGAAATGTTTACAACAAGAATAATCAAATTTATGTTATTTATCAAATTTTCCAACACAAAATATATGATAAACCACAATATAAACCAAAATAGCACACTATCTATCAATCAAGAGGTAAACTATTAACAATAAATAAACACATTCAATTGCTTCAACAAAAAAAAATTCTTTAATCTAGTTTAATACTAATTAAGATTAATTCCACAGTAAACCAAAGAGAAAAAACCCGGTAACTTTATAGTTATACATTAAAAACAAGGATAATAAATTAATGTTCTACCTCAAGGATTTCATCATTCTTCAAATGAGAATAGAGCAATAATAAAAAGTCTATGATCTCATCTCTTACAAGTAATTTATGACTCTCGAATGGCATCACACCATAACCACACCAAAAAATATCTAAATAACTCCATGAGATCAAAGGATATCAACCTCCATAGAATGTTAAGATAGTATGGCAGTAAAAAATAAGAATAGATAATAACCATAATAAAAATAAGGATAACTCACTCATGATCACTATATATTGAACATGATAGTCTAGGTAGTAATACTAATAAAAAGGGATTCAAAACACCTTGAAACAGAACCTCTATCCACCTAGGATTTAGGTGAAATCATGAATTTTGAAGAGAAAATAATGGTGAAATGTAATTTATAAGAAAAATTTCAGTCAAACATTCATGGAATGAATGTGTCATTCACATCATAAAGGAAAAAGTTTTAAGACTTTCCTAAACACATGACACCAAGATATAATAAAAATTGATCAATTCACATTGTGAACTTTATATTCAAATTATGACTTTTTAGGGAATGATTTATTAAATCTAATCCTTCACTATTTCATTTAAAGAACTGATGGTTCATATACTAAATCATACCCTAAGAACCTCCTTTTATTAGGTATCAAAACACCATTAATTCCCATTCATGGCATGAATGTGTCATCAACATCATAAATGGCCAATTTTTTAAGACTCACCTAAACACATGTCATCAAGATCCAATAAAAATTGATCAATTCACATAGTGAAAATCATATTCAAATCCTGAGTTTGTAGGGAAAGATTTATTGAATCTAATCCTTCACCATTTAATTTAAAGAACTGATTGTTCATGTACTAAATCACACCCTACGAACCTCCCATTCTTAGGTATCAAAACACAATTCAGTCCCTGAATTGGTCACTCACATCATGAACTATAGTTTGTGTGATTAAATCCTCCCACTTAAATATTTTAGCTCCAAAACTCCACTGAACCTACTTGAGGCTTCCTCCAAGAACGTTAGATCTTGAAAACATGAAATAGAATAAGGTAATAGGGTCCATTCCCATACATAAAAAAACTATCAAACAATTATTATCCTCAATAATTTAAAACCAAAAATGGAGTGAACGGAATTAAAAAGGGGTGAACCAAAAAACCACCTAGAAAGATACCTCTCAATAATCTCACCATCATAGGAGTATGACCACCGTACTTAGAAGATTATGTTACAATTACATGAAATACTATATAGTGGTAGATACCTCTCAAATAACTGTGAGGCCAAAAACAAGGAAAAATGGAAAGTAAACCATTTCATAACCTATAAGAAGATCAACATCAAAATAAATATTTAAAAAAAGAAGAAACAACAATCAAACAGACCATGATACTAATTACATATAAATGAATCACATTCCTAGGTTCCCTCCTCCACACCACCATATTGCCAAATGATACGATCTAAGGGAGGAATATGTCAGTGAAACACCTTATCTTGGCAGTACTAAATCTCTACAGGCTACTCCTTGAAGGAAACATCACCATAAACAATGATATCTTCCTAATTAATATACTGAGAGTAGATATAAATATACCGTTGAAGAGATAACACATTAAATACATCATCAATATAGCTCATCTTCAGGGGATTATCTAACCAATATGTGATAACTCCAACACGATCCAACACCTTGAGAGGACCAACAAATCAGGGATAAATCTTACTCTTATAACCACACATTCAATTACCATGATAATAAGTCAATATATATGAAACTTTATCTCTAAAATCAAATTCTATAGGTCTCCTTCTATGGTATATAAATAATTGTTTTCAATCCTATAATACCTTTATCCTCTTGTAAATCACATATATCATCTCTATGATGATTTTCACTAGTTTTACCCAGATATTTATTGAATCTATAACCCTATTAAAACACACAAGAGAATAATAAGATTATACATTCATTTATAAAAACGGTTCTATACTAATGGTAGAGTGAAAAATTTTATTGTTTGTAAACAAGACTAAGGACAGGTGCCTCAACCACAATCCTTCAAAATGTAGGACAAAAGATTGAAATATATATTCAGTATTCCCTTATTTTTCAACATACTTATTTAGATTAAATGAAGTTATAAGGAAAAAATGAGAGATAAGAGAATATTAGAGACCCCTGTACACATTAGAGGTGAAACAAGGATCACGATCAGAGATGACCATCCTCCAGACTCCATAGAGACTCACTACCATCTATAGATACTACATCAATAAAACCTCAACTGCGATCGACTACATAATTATTAATAAGTGAGTTATTTTTAAAAAATGGTCTAATGTCACCCATATAGCATCATATCCTCCATGATCTTGATGTAAAATTGTGAAAAGAGTCTATCAAAGTGCCCTCCAACTTCCATTGGGGAACATATAATAGTTGGAAAAACCGACCAAGAACACATAGTATTCACCTTCTAGAAGACTAAATATTGGGACATGAACTCCAAATCTAAATGATTAAACCCAGGACACCAAAACTAGACTCTCAAATCACGGTACATCATTATCATGTTAAAATATATTATTAAGAGTGAGCCTTGTAACTCATGGATAACCACCTCACACATCCCTGAAAGAAAAAAGCCTCCCCCAAAACCACACTTGGTACTAGTCATCCTTAGACCATAAATTTGGTGAATTAACATAAAAAACTCAATCTAGATAAACATATACCTTGGAATCCCCCAATTGGGACTTCTCTACCTATTTCACCAAACATGACCGCACCGTCATCTAAAAAAGGAATCCACTTCCACTGACATCTCTCATATCAAGATTCATCATGGAGAGATCTTCTATAACTATCTAAGAATCTAAAAACTCATTCACATTACCACTATATGAAATAATACTTTTCACCTAGGCCATAATATTAACCATTATTAGTGTATAAGAAAATTCTATGTCATAATCCTACATGAACACTATCCAACTACCTTTTCATAATTTTAGGTGATACTAGGAGAAAACATATATAAATCTCTTATGAATGGTAAAGACCCTAGAACATTCACTAGTGAGGTAATTCCACCACAAGTTTAAGGAAAACACAAAAAATTCCAACTCAAGATCATGGGTTGTATAATTATTTTCATGGGGATGTAAATAAAAATAACCATAAGAAACAACTTCCTTCTACTATATCATGACACTAACTCTAAGTTAAGACACGAAGCTTCATAGGAAACCTCAAACTAAACTACCTCTTTTGAAAAATGAATAACTGGAGCAGTTACTAATTTATCCTTCAAATTCTTGAAAGCTACCAAATTTTTGTTAGTCTATAAGAATTCAATATCATTTCTAGTAAATTATATTAGAGGAGTCACATTCAAAGAGAATACGAGTAAAAACCTCCTATAATAGCCTATAAGATTAAGGAAACTCCAAAACTGTATAATAGTCTTAAGGAAGCCCAAGAAATTAATGCCTTGATCATTAAAGGATCCACAATACACTATGATTCAACATGATTTGATCTAAGAAAAAACTCATAAGACCTGGACCAACACTATAACAGCTTCTTGAATATATGGTGGTAGTGAAGAAGTCCCAAAATCTCAGGCAAATGAATTGCGTGCTCCTTCTCAAACATAGAGTATGCAAGGATTTCACCAATGATGAACCAGTTTAGAGACACTCAGAACACTGAATTCATAAATCCAATGAATATAATTGGATAATTCATCACACTTAATGAAATTATAATAAAATCATAATTCTCATATAGACATCATAAAAAATTCTTTGTGATATCCTCATCCCTTATCCGTATCTGATTATATCCTGACTATAGGTCAATATTCAAGAAACAATAATCTCCTTTTATGTGATTGAATAAATCGTAAATCCATTTATGAAGGTAGTGATTATTCAATGTGACTGAATTTAAGTGATGATGGTTAATACATAGATGAAAACATCCATCTGTCTACTTCATGAACAAAACGGGTGCACCCTAAGGTGAGACACTCAATCAAACCAAAACCTACTATAAGAGATCATCAATATATATCCAAATCTCATATAAATCAAAAATTTCAATCTTATATAGAGACATAAAGATCATATAAGTTCCCAACTATATCTTTATCCCAAACTTGGTCTCTTGTTGAGGTGGTAATGCCACAACCTCCCCAGGAAATAACTCAATATACTCTTCGATGACCCTAAGAAACTGAATGGTTTTGAAGGAGTATAATAACAATTATTAAAATTAGTGGAATCAATTAAAATCCTTGTCTAAGGATATCCATACAATATAATATAAAATTTGTGTATAAAAAAAATGAATAACACAGTAAAATCAAATTACTATTCACTAAAGAGACAAAACAAAAATCGATCTTCTCCTTCATATGAATTTGATATGGATCACCAAAGTCTAAAACAAAATAATCCCACCTATGTAGGTATCCAAAAGTTAATCTGAATCACATTTTTTACATTCAGGATTATCCTTTATCCCATGATGTGATAGCATCTCTACCTACAAAGGAATAATAATAAAGAGAGATTCTTGTTTTAAGGAGGCTCAGCTAAGGATATTCAGCTACCTTTACCACTATTTCCTGAAAATTTATTATATATTATATCATGGATGATCCTTAATTATAGATAATTTTATTTAGGAAAAAATGCTTCATCCATTATTCATTCATGGTATGAATATTCCACCCCCATATGTTTCATCACATGAAAGGGTTTAATAAATAATAGACAATGTGAAAGAATAGTAAATGATAATATTTTATCATTTAAATTACATGGAAAGATATTTTTTGCATGAAAACAATAATTTTCAAGAAATATATATCATATATATAAATATAAGGATTTAGAGCATATATCTTTTAGAAACACTGCCTATTGAACATTTTACCAAGTCATCATCAACTCGACCCTCAAGTAAGACAAGGATATAACATTACTATAAGTTATTATAGGTTATTGCTTTCCAATGAACATGATAAAATCACATTCATCATCATAGAATATAATCTTAATTTTGAATCAATCCACAATCGCCAACTCCAAACACGTTCATTGCATTCGGAGGATGGTGTCATATAGATGTATCCAAACATAGGATATCTCCCTAAGAGAGGTGCTAACATAATAGTAGATCACAAATATATATATAATTAATGTAGATAATATCAACCTCCAACTGACATAGTCAATGCTAAGGGCACTGTAAGTCTCCCCACAATATGTCCCAAAGCACAGACGAGGGTATGTAAAATGAAGGAGCGCTACAGAATCAAATAATTAAGGCATATAAGTAGAAAATTAGAAAAGGTTACCTTGCATGATGGTTGGATCACCAATAAATTTAAACTCTAAGGTAGCACCATGAGATTTAAAAAATAATACTATGTTTGATCATGTATAAGACGCACAACACTATGCCTAATTGAACCATGTAACATTTTTATTTAAATATGACTGTTATAACACAACAATTAAATTGGAAGGTATAGATTGGATTAAAAATATTATAAAATATATAAAATTCTTAATTAATACAAATTTATTGACTAAATTATAGGAAATAAGCACTTAATGTTTAGTAAATTCATTTTATTCTTCAAAAGTACATTTTCATCAAAAAATGGATTTTATTTCCCATTATGAGTGAATGTTATAATTAATTTATTTAAAATTCAAAAAAAAAATTGATGAAAAGGATATAATTTTTGAATTTATCATATCAAAATAAACTTATGGTTAAATTTTGGGATATTTCTGAAAAGAATGATTTTCCAATGAATAGTAAAAAAATACTGATTTTTATTGAAAACTATTTTTTTGATTCGTGATTTTTTGAAGCTCTATTGTTTTTAAAATTATTTAAAAGTAAAATAAGATATATTGAATTATTAATAATTAGATTAATTTCATTGAAATTACTTTCATAATTTAATTTTTTATAAGAACATTTTTTATACTTAAAAGGCATTTTCTAGAAAAACTATTTTTCATTGTGTTTTTCAATTTAGTATTTAATTAAAATTTTATGTTTCTGTGAATTGAATATTGAAAAATGAATTATATATTTTGAATCAAGGGGTACAATTTTTTTAAATATTTATGTTTTACTTTTTTCCATTATGAATATTAACCATAATAAATATCTGTCACCCCGGTAAGGGTAAATCAAGTAATGAAGGTTAAAAAAATATTAGAAGAACTAGAAAATGACAATAACACTTGAATTTATCCTATTGGATGAGTGCAGTTTGGATATTTCAATAAAATTTTCGAAACTATGGGATATTTGTTTTATATTTCTTTGATTTTGACCTTTATAGTATTTAAGTAAAACATAATGTAAAAAATGTCACTTTCTTGCTTTTAATACCTATAATATTTTGTGATAGATATAAAAATAACTTATTCTCATTTATAAATAGTTATTTAAAAGATAAATATTTTTTTATCATGAAAATTAATTTATTATTTTTAGTGGGGAAATTATTATGTTAAATTATTGTGCAAGGCCAACACAACATTTATTTAATTAATAGAAAAATAAAATAAATGAGTCTAAAAGTACTAAAAGATATATAACTTGAATTAATTGTTGAGATCCAAGAATTGTTTAGATAAATATAATATATTTTTGATGTTTCAAAGGTAAATATTTAAATTCCATCGTTTTCATGTCGTTTTCATAGTTAAATTAAATGAAATTTTTAAAAAATGATATTTTTTATTTTTTATGATAAATAATATTTTATTAATTTTTTTGAAAATTATAAAATATCAATAAATGGGGAAATTAGAATGATAAAGGGTCTAAAAATTGATCCCTTTTCCATTTTGATCCATATTTCACCTTACAAATAAAATTATAACCCTTTAATATAAAAATTTATTATCATGGTTTAGGATAAAATTGGTAACTTAAGGGTTTAATCGTGAAGATGAGGATTAAAATGACAATAGAACTGGAAAAATTTGATTTTATTATTATATTAATTCTATATAATTCTTATATTTTAATCCATTTCATTTTAGGACCATTTTACATTAGTCTGAAAAATATTTTTTTACAATATTTCACGTATTTCCAAAACATACATAAGTGATATTTTATAAAAAAAATATTTTATTAAGTGCTTTAAAATTACAAAAAATAGTACATTTATCCAAGTGATTTGTATATGGTTTAAAATATCAAATATTTTCCATATATGGTCTAATTATCTTTTTATTTTAACTATCACTACTTATATATTGTAAAAACTTTGTTGTTGTGGTAATTGTCAAAAGGGTTAACGGAGGGTTAAAACAAAATGATATGGATGAAAACAAGAAATAGACCCATCTATTTTTTATTATATAAGATTATTTAGAAATATAATCATATTATATTTGAATTATTGTAATTTTATATCCATTTTAATATGAAAATTAATTTATTTTATTTCAATGATTCAAGTAATTCCAAAATGGCCATTTCCATCACTTTTAAAAGAGAACCCCCACTCCTATTCTTTATGCACTTAAAGAAAGATTTATTCATCCAATACCTACCCAAATACCATAATATAATCCATAAAATCATAATAATGGTCTTTATTTAGTTAAAATTCCAACATTAGAGGGCATAAGTTGTAAAGAAAAGGTGGTTGTCTGAAGAAGAGGTATAACTTTTAACTAAATGTTTTGGTTTTATTTTTTATTCCACCACCTTTAAATCATATAAAAACATAATTATATAATAATTTAAATATATTACATATAATTATATGTTATTTTTTTTAATATTATAAACTATATACATATCCTTTTCTATTAAATAGGAAATGAAACCATCTCTCTTGTGTACAACGGACTACCGCCTCACAAACCTATGTAATTCGTTTTACATCACCACCTCTCATGAAGGGTTATAAAGATGGATTTAATATATATATATATATATATGATAATAATTAAATATTATTCATTTTTAAATATAAAATATCATTTAATTTTTTACATTTCCATCAATTGAAAAATGATAACGTTGTTCGTGTGAACGTATGGACTACCACCTCTACGAAGTGATGTGATTTTTTTTCATAACCACATCACATGGTTGGTATATAGATAAGTGTATTTAAATAAATAATCTGGAAATTATTATATAATTATCATCCTATAAATATAAAATAATACTTAACATCTTTCCATCATGATCATTGAAAAATGGAACGTTACTCAGGCTTATTTATGACCTACCATCTTCATGATTGTAACATAGTTCATATTTTATTACATTAATTAATGGTTAGTTTTAATATTAAAATTGATATGTAAATTTTTTAATTATGTTATTGTTATTATTTTGGAGATAGTGTAATAATGGACTCTTTGACCATAGTCTACCTACCGAAGTTATTATGGACATATGAGCTAAATATCGTCAAAGCGTCTGACATGAACATAATTGATTATGTAATTGATTATAACATTTTAAAAGGAATGAAAATTAAAAAAGTTTATTAATAAAATAATTAATTAATATAATTTTATTATTTTTTAAAACATGTAACGTACATGATGATTTGGATTTGAGGTTGAGGACACTTAACATTAACAACCTTGTTTTAATTATTTTAAACATTAATTTCCTAAAATTTTACTTCCATTTATATATTATAAAAAAATCCATTTTATATGTATTTTTATGGAAATAAAATAATTATAATGGATATTTTATGTATATTTATTATGAGTTATTTCAAAATGAATATTTTTATATAAATTTTTGAATTTCTTTATAAATGTCAGATGGAATGTTCAGTTTTAACATATATAGTGTAATCAATTTTTTTCACACCACGATAACCAGTATTTCATGTTTGAAATAAATTAAAATACTTCCTATATTATTCAAATAATAAACCCCTATCCATTTGTTCTAAGTATTTTAAAAAAGGGTTTTAAATGAAATAGATATTTCAATATATGAAAATTATTTCTTATGGGTGTGAAGAATATTTTTATGACTATAATGATGAAAAATGAAAGATTTATTATTTTATGACTATTTTTTAGTTCTTGTGAATTGTTAATAATGATGGGTTGTTCCTTTATAAACAATGTATGGGTGATTATATTATAAACTTAGGATGGGTGGATCCATTATAAACCAAGTATGGGTTGTTATGTTATAATCCAATGATGGTTGGGTTTATTTTTTACCAAAAATGAATTGAGTAATGATTATTTTATCCTAAGAATTATAATAGAATATAACCATAATGGTTAATATATTTTTAATATTGATGTGGAAAATGATGTTTCAAGTTACCTACATGACTTTTCTATGATTTCTAATGCTTTTTTCTTGTAAATCATAATATTTTAAATATAAGTTAATTATCTTATGTTTTAACGAAATAGATATTCTCTTTTTGGATAAAAAGATATGTTTTTTAAAAAAAATTATGAGTACTCATGTTTTATAATAAAACCCCTTTCCATTATGTTTTATTATAAATTGTTTTAAGAAAAAAATTTATTGTTGAAGATAACATCATTTATAAGTGAATGTTCATTTGGTCTCAAAGTTTAATATTTTTAAAGAAAAAAATTTTATGGTATCATTACCTTAAAATGTACTAATGACTTTATTACTGATTTTTATATATAATTTAATTATTTTTTTGTACTTATCCCATATTTTAAAAAGGTTTTCATAGGGTTTTAAGGATAATTAGAGACAAGGATGACGCCAAAATAAAAATTGTAAAATGTGTCATCAAAATCAAAATTGTTATACCTGAAAAGTTTTGTTTTGTGGGAAGATTGTATACTAAGTGGAAGTGTACACTTTGTGAGAAAATATTTTTTTATGTAAGGGAGACGACCTAATTATCTAAGACTCTACACCATAAAGATCCTCAAATGTAAGTGATTGAATTATTGACTTAAAACTCAATGTTATGTAATATTTAATATCAGGTCTTTAGAGTTGGTATAAGAGGTAAGGTTTAGATAAATTTAGATATTAGGTTGTTTTCATATGAGGTTAACATAAAAGTTATGGATATAATCATGGGTTTATAAGTTTAAGGTTGATCATATGACACACATTTTTATGATTTAATTGATTTTATTTTAAAGTGATTAAGGATATATTGGGATATAGTTTATTGGGTTGCGATATATGTAACCATTAGGTTTAACATGAATTATTTATTGAGGAAGAATGAATTTAAAATTTTTGGGCATAATTTAAAATTTATTTATAACCTTTAGGGTTTATATAATTTTTTTATATTGATGTAATTATGGGTTTTTAAAATTTTGGAAAATATGTTTTATCATATAGATAACCATGATATTTAAAAGTGGTTTAATTATCTTAGAATATGATAAATATTATTTTGGGGAACATTATATGATTAGTGTAAATAGAATATTATTAGATTTTATTTGAGTAATAAAGGTTCAACTATATTTTGGAAGTATATACAATTTTAATACAGCTTTAAGGGGATTATATTTATTTATAGAAGTGATTAATATATCTTGGGGACAATATGATTAGGGAATATAAATTTTTTGGTATTAGACTTTATGAGTTATGGATGTTAATTAGAGATAAATGTTAAATATATCATAGAAGAATATATGTTAAAATCATTCAAATATTTCAGTTTCAATCTTAATCAGAAATATATTGAATAATTTTAAGTATAGTTGTTTATATAATGATTTAGTTTAAACTATGGGTATTAATGTTAAATTTTACATATCAATGTATTATTTTTTCATATGAAGGTTTATTAATTTTGAAAATTATCTTGCTTTTTTCAAACAATTTTATTTTTTGTTAATGTCTAAAGATAGTAGGAACGAATTTTCATCCTTTTGCAGAATTATGTGACTTATTAGGATTTTATTTTAGTATTTTTGGTATAAAAATTTCATATTGAATACTCATCATTTGGATAAAAAGATGAGATTATGGGTGAAAATTATTAAAAGATTAAATTATACTTTTCAAATAATTATATTTCTTTTTGTTTTCTTTCTATATGGAAAAATAATTTCTTAAATCTACGAAAATGATTTTCAAATAAAAAATTTATCCCACTAACTTAATTTTTGATGAATCAATAATTTGTTTCACATTTCTTTGGTTTACAGTTTTATAGTGATTAATTTTCACATGATCACTATTTTTCTTATTATAAATGATATCTTTCACTCTTCATCATTATTTGGTCAATAAACTTTTCTTCAATGTCCATATTTTCACATCCTAATAATTTTATGTTATTTTGGACTCCTAATTATTTATTATACTAGATGATGTTGGTTTTTCCATTTTTCTTCTTTTCAAGAGGAAGTTTTATTAACACTTTTTATGATGTATGATTAAAATAAATGTATTTTCATATGTCAAATTTTTTATTATCATGACCACGTATAAATTGAAAAGGAAAAAAATAATTAAGGGTGATAAAATATAATGTAGTTTGGGTTTGGCTTAGTGGTAAGCACCCTGTAATCCTACATGAAAAATGGGGGTTCAAAACCCATGGGGCGTAGGTACTGTAGCAGTACTATAGCAGCAGTGGTATTGTAGATCGGTGAGTACTATAGCAGCGACATGATACTGTAGCGGTGGCGGGTACTGTAACAACTGAGTGTCTATTCACAGAATGGGCCTTAGGCCAAAAATTTGGGCCTACGGGCTATGTAATGGGCTACATGCCCACTGAGCCTTTGGGCTATGTAATGGGTCTCCCTATACCCAGTTAAAAGAGGTCTTTGCTTTTATTTAATAATAAAAGGAGGATTCAGCCCCAAATTTAAAAAAATGGAGATAAAATATAAAAAACCAAGATTTTAGAATAATTCCATTTTTGATAGCGTACATGATATATAACACTGATCCTAAACAAACCATGAAATATTATTATATAAATATGACCATTATAACCTAGATTTTGAATGGGTTGGTATAAATAACATTAACAAAATTATTAAATATTTAAAAGAATTAAAAATTAAAAATTTATTTATTAATGCATTGGAAATAATCCATCAATTTTTAGTAGTCATTTTTCTTCATCAAAACCACATTTTCCTAAAAAATTGTTTATATTACATTTTGTTTTTGAATATAATAATTAATTTTGGGAACTTATTAAAATTATATTTATTAAAAATAATATCATTATTTAAATCATCATATCAAAATTATCATAGAGTAAAATTTTGTGATTTTTCGAAAAATTGATTTCTCCTTGAATAGTGAAAATACTAACATTTATTAAAAACTAAAATTTTTATTAAATTATTTATGAAGTTATATTATTTTTAATATGTTTTACAACAAATATTAGTTATATTATATTATTAATAATCAAATTAATTTCATTTTAATCATTTTTATGGTTGAATTTGGTATAAAACCATTTTTATACTTAAAAAACATTTATTTTTAAAAAAAAAATTTTATTGAGTTTTTCCTTTTATTATTAAATTAATTTCATCAAATTTTGTGTGTTTATCCTTGAATAATGGATTCCATATTTTCAATCTGGATTCAAAATTTTATAAATAGTTCCCCGTTTTATCATTATTAATAGTAACCATATTAAATAATCGTCACCGTCATAAAGGTAAATCAAATAATTAATGTTAAAAATAATATGGTAAGGATTATAAAATGACACTAAAACTTTTTATTTATCGTAACACCCCAAGGTTTTAAAAATAAATTTAATATATAATGAAGACAACACTGAGCCTGTGTGAAACAAACACTTAGTCGTAGGACATACTTATAACCTAGCCGCTAAACATAATTTTTCATCTTTTTTAATTTGAACTTCTAAAAATGACATAAACAGTTGCGATTAGTAATATATTACGAGTCTGATAGGATCAACATACATTTTTAGAAAATAGTTACTAAGCCTTATAAATATTAAATTACCCTTTTGAATAGTAACTTGCCCTTTTGAATAATAGTGTACCCTTATGAATAGAAACCTCACCCATGTATATATAAATAAAATTTAGGCACCATATAAATGAGAGTGAATAATTTAAAAATTAATAATTAAGTGTTAATATTTTTGTAATTAATAAATATTTAATAAAAATTTTAAATTAATAAATTTATTTAAATTATAATTCATTTTCATTAAATGTATTCCTAAATAAAGACTTCTTTCTATGATTTTAGGATAATTTTATGAGACCTGAGTTAATTTTTGAATGTATTATAAAATTAGTTTTTAATTTCAAATATGTATTTTTCAAGTGAATAATGATTTTGTTTAAAAACTAAAATTCACATATTTAGAAAATTATATTGATAATAATGTGTTCATTTTTTAATTCTACAAATAAAAAAATTATTGGGGTGAATATTTGGGTTTTTTATACAAAGCCTGATTTTTTTTATTAATAGTGAAATGCGTTATATTATAAAATATGCTAAATAGAATAATTCCCGCATCATGCTTGAGTCATGGATGATGTAAATAGAAATTTTTTCAAACTAACATAAACTTATTACTATTTTTAGTCACTATAATAAATACTATTCATAGTCTTGATCCAAAATAATAAAATAATGATTAAAATAATGAGAATTAACTCATCTCGTCCACTACAAAAAACCTTCACCTCTCTTATATTCACTTCTATAAGCCTCTAATATTTTCAAATTTCAGTCCAAATACTCTTCCCTAGTCTATCCTCACATCCAATATCTCTTGGTCTTGCGAAAAGACCAAAACCCCTTCCCTTAAAAAGGTTCTCAAGGAGGAGTACTGAAGAGGTAAAATCCTCTTCCTTTTTTACTTTTAATTTATTTCAAGTTTCTTATTTTAATATTATCCCTTCACCTACCCTATAAAAACGATCCCAATAAATCCAATGTCATATATATACTGTACTTATATCATGTTAATATAATATCCATCATCAAACCCCTTACTCTCTTTTATTTTAAAAATGAAATCATCATCTGAGAGGTGCCAGTTTACAACCTTCGTGGATGGAAAAGTTTCATTCTTCAAGTTCTTATTAAAACATGTTCATGAAACCATATTTATGGTTGAGATATATTTTAAAAGATATAATATAATGCTATTTATTTATTGTAAGTAACGAATTTATACAATAATAAACAATAAAAAATAGTTTCGTTATGATCAATAAATGCCATAATAATCTAAACGATTGTCACTAAATATATTATATAATGATTCAACCTATTAATATGTCACCAAATGATATATATATAACCATTTAAATTTATTTATTCTCATTAAAAATGTTCAATTTAAATTTTTTCTAATTAAAACAATTTTTAATGAACTTCATTACTTATAATCAAGTGGATCGATCATGAAATCAAGGAAACAAACACTCCAGAACAACATAATTAAATCTTATAACTTATAAATAAGAACATAAATGAACTTAATAAAACTATAATGAATAAAATATTTGTATATAAGGTTTTTAATTAGTTAATTAATGGATTTAATTTGATTATCTTGGACATTAATGTCAAGTGCAGAATATATTCGGACATAGGGTAAGGATGTTCTACCCGAACCTCCTTTTTCATTTGGGTTACTATTATTCTATAATTACCTCAATTAAATTTTTATTTATTATTATTTAATCCTCATAAATTATGTGTAAATGTTCCCTATATGTTTACCAACCATAATAATTCTTTATTTTATGGATAGTTACATGTTTTAAAAGGATCTTTCAAAAAATCTTCCTAAAATACTGGCCCAATTTAAGGGAACTTCTTGAATTCCTACCTATGTTCAAGTACACTATATACTATATTTTTATCCAATATTATTTTTCTAAAATGAATAATTTTATTATTAAAAAAAATATTATTTCTCTTCTGGTTTTATAAAATTATTTTTCCAAAAGAAATCTTCTTTTCAAAGTAAAAGAGTATTTATCTCAAGAATTACTTGATGGTTTTATAAGTGTATTTTCGTTTGTTTTAACGCTATTATTGAATATTATGTATAATTGGGACTAATATTTTGTTATATTATCTAATATATTTTATTAATTAGTTTAGGATTAGTTTGACTATGGATTTTCTATCTTGAAACCATTCACCATATTACTTTGAATTGTTAGTGTTTGTGTTTGGGAAAAGTTATTTACATTTCATATTTTAGTTTCAATATGAATGTATATATTTTTTATGTTTATCCCAATTCACATATGGAATGAATAATAATTAGTAAGTAATGGATGGAGCCTGTTATCACCCCATGATTCATTGGTATATCTCATGAGACAAAATATATATGGACTTGGAAAAGGCCTTTCCCTTTTTTAGATATGATTTTTGTCGATGCCTTAATCATTTTTAGATGTCTTGGATAAGACCTTGAAGGTATATTTCAGAATGTCTGGAATTATGAATTTCTCTCATTATGAAATAAGTAATTTATAGTCCATGAGGTTATTCAACTTGTATAATAACCAATATTATGCTTTATTATGGCATTATTTATTCAGCCCTTATTCCTGCCATATTATGTTCATATTTATTTTTAAAGGAATATGATTTTAGTAATTCACCATGTATAATGTTTATTTTTATGATATATTCCACTATAATTATTACCCTTAATTAGCATCCTATCTCATCCATTTTTATATTTATTTTCCCAAGATGTGAATAAGTAAATTCTTAACAACCTTCAGGTATAACCTATGATTTATGGATGTTCTCAAAGGAATTTACAAATGTTATTTCATTTCAAGTTGTAATGTTGAACTTATGTATGTATCTGGTTTTCCAAAACTACTAAACTACCATGCCTTTTGGGTTTCTACTTTCCTGTAATCATGTCAATGTTATAAATAATGCACCAGATCTGGGAAACTGGGGTCGTGGCGTTATAGTTGGAATCAGAGTACGTTTAGTATAAATATTGGAAAATATATTTAGAAAATTTAGATTAAGGAACAAAAACCTATGATATATTTTGAGGATAAGTATATAGGAACATCCTAGAATTTTGGTATGGAATATATTATGTAGATCTTCCTAGAAAATACATTTCTATATGGATACTACAAGTGGACGGGGTTCTAGAACAGATGTATTTAAGAGTAACAACTATGACATGGTGTTTCAAGCATAACCTTGGGTAACCTGGAACAAGAAAATAGGCCTCATTGTGCACCTGGTTTGACACTCCAGGGAGATATGATTAGGATAATTCACATTTTCTTTACAATCTATTATGAAGGGTTTAAAAGTAAATTTTCATTCAAAAAAATGATGTTTATGATTATGAGATTAGCTATGAATAGGATTTAAATTTTGTTATGTATTTTTCATGTTGATGATTCATATCCTAATCTAATGTGTTCTATTATTTATAAATGGCATGTAGTGGAAGGAATGGAAACTATGTCAATGCATGTATCCCATGTAGGGATTTACCTCCTATAAAAGGTAATGATATTAGTACTGAAGATATGATTGGTGTTGAGAAACTTATAACTATACTGGGAAAACTGACTCAAGTTATGAATAATAACCTTACCATATGAAGCATCTCGATCCATAAAGTGGAGGAGAAATGTTAGACCACTTTATGCAAAAAAATCTTCCATAGTTCAATGGGACTACAAACCCGTTCATAGCGGAGGATTGGATAAGTTATTTAGAGAAGATATTTCTCTCTTTGGGATGCAATAAAGGAGATAAGGTTTTCATGTTGGATTATCTTCTATCGGTAGATGAAGATTAGTATTGGTCGTTAATTCAAAACACAAAGGAGGAGGAAGAAATATAAGAGATGGAATGAAGGGATATTAATGAAATTTTTATAGAAAAATATTTTCCCCATGAAAAATGAGTAGATATGGAGAGGAAATTATTGAGTCTCATATAAAAATAGGATAAAAATGTTGTAAATTAAGAATCCAAATTTACAGGGTTAGAAAGGAATGATGAAAATTATATATATAATCCAAGTATCAAGATTGATATATTATTTGATGGTTTAAAACCATTCCTACAAATGGCACTAGTCTCCCAAAGTTTCTCATCTTATGAAGACATTGTCTCATGTGATAACGATACAGAGAAAGAATTATATAAGTTCTATGAATTTAATGGAAAACAAGATAAGAATATGGTGGAATAGGAATGAACAGATAAAGGGTAGAAGAAAAAGGGTAATTTTACAACATGTGATACTTTTAGTAGGAAACACAATGGTGCCTGATTAAAAGTAAAAGGTGTGTGATTCAAGTGTAAGGCCATAATGTTAGTTATTGAAAGGGAAATAAAGAAGTTAACAGTTATCAATGATATAATTGTAGTGATATGGGACACTATACTAATGATTTTCCAAATCGTTAAGGAAACAGGCCTAAGAAAAGGCCAAGGGAGAAAGTCCATGGTTATGCAATCACAACTACTAATGTTGAAATTATTAATGGTGTGGTGATAGGTACTTTAATAATTTCCTCAAAATTAGCCAGTGATTTATTTGATTCTGGATCATCACATTCTTTTTTATCTTCCCTATTTTCCAAGAAAAATGTATATTTTTATTTTGATCTAATAAGGGAGTTGTCAGTCAAAAATTCTAAGGGAAGTATCATTATAATAATGATGTGTCAATCAATCCCCCTTATGGCACATAAACGTGCCTTAGTTTCTAGAAATACCATTATACCCATGATCGAATTTGATATAATCCTATGTATGGATTTTCTTTCAAATTATGATCCTAAAATATATCCCAAGAATAAGGAAGTTAAATTTTTGAGAACGATGTAGAATCCCTTGTCTTTAAAGTAGAAAATTCATCATATAATTCTTATTTAGATCCACCCCCAGTGGCTCTAAATAATTCAATTCTTGGGGAGGATGAGAACATAATAATAGTGAGTGAGGAAAGAAATATTCAAATTGAGAATGTACCTACTGTGCAAGAATATATTGATTTTTTTAGATAATTTACTTGGACACACTATAGAGCAGGAAGTTGAGTTCTCCATAGATTAAATTTCTAGTTCAAGCATATATCAAGGACTCTTTATAGTATGGCCATTGTGGGATTAATAGAACTTAAAAAACTACTAGATGAATTTAATGATAAAGGATTTATTCTCCCTAGTGTTTCTCCACGAGGAGCCCCTATTATTTTCATTAAGAAGAAAGATAGATCTATGTGGTTGTGTAATGAATACAAAGAGATTAATGCTATTACAATAAAGAACTAATATCCCCTACCTTTAATTGATAATTTATTTGATCAAATTCATCGATCTGAATATTTTTTGAAGATTGACCTTCGATCTGGATATGATCAGTTGCATTTAAGGAAGGAAGATATTCCAAAAATATCATTTCGAACCAGTTATGGGCATTATGATTTTACATTAATGCCTTTTTGACTAAATAATTCACCCTCTGTTTTCGTGGATCTAATGAATTGAGTTTTCAAGGAATATCTTGACAAATTTTGGTTGTATTAATTAATGATATCTTAGTATAATCCAAAATCTACCAAGATCATGAGAATCACATATAAATTATTCCTAAGACTCTAAGAAGAAATGAGTTATATGGAAAGTTTAGCCAGTGTGAATTATGGATTCAAATAGGTTCTTTTCATGGAAATATTGTCTCTAATGATAAAATCCTTGCTGATCCTATAAAGAAAAAGGCAGTTCAAGAATGTCCTACTCCAACGAACAAAAACTGAAGTACATAGTTTTATTGGTTTAGCGGGTTATTATCGGTGTTTCGTTTAGAACTTCCCCTGATTATCCAAACTGTTAACCAAGCATACTCATAAAAAGGTTAAGTTCGAATGGAAAAAATAATGTGAAGAATGTTTTGATAGATTGAATAGGATATTAGTTAATTCTATGATCCTGACTCTGCAATCGGGGAATGGTGGATTTGTGATCTATAGTGACGCATCAAAGAAAGGACTTGGTTATATCCTAATGCATAATGATAGTGTTATTTCCTATGCATCAAGGCAGTTAAAAATTCATGAATAGAACTCTTGAACTTCTGATCTTGAGTCAGCAACTATAATATTTTATCTTAGGATATGGATACATTATCTATATGGTGAATGATGTGATATATATACTGATCACAAGATCTTGAATACATATTCTCACAAAAATAACTCAACATGGGGAAAAGGTGATGGATTGAGTTACTCAAGGATTATGATTGTTCCATAAACTACAACCAAGGAAAGGAAAATAAGGTATTTGATGGATTGATTATTAAGGATCATGGATTTATAAGAAAATGATAATTAATAAGGATCTTATGTACATAGATATAATGAGGATGGATATGGGAATCATCAAAGAAGGTGAAACATCCTTCTTTTTTAAATTTGTTTCCCAACAATCCTTATTTGAAATGATTAAAAATTTTCATTCTAATGAAGAGAATCATCAAAATAAAATTAATTAGGTGAATGATGTGAAGTTGGAAGAATTCATATCTGATAATAGAATTCTGATGTTTAGGAAGATGTTTTCTATTATCGCTACACCATAGACAAAAAGGGAGTTGTTGGATGATTCCTATAGTTAAAATTTCTCTATACACCATGGTAGCACTAAAATGTATTGATATTTGAAGGAATATTTATTGTGGTACAAGATGAAGCCGGAAATTGTGGATTATGTATCAAGTAGTTTAGTCTTTCAAAAAGTGAAGACTGAACAAAAACATCATATAGGATTCATGCGACATCTACCTATTCCGACATGGAAATGGGATGACATAACTATGGATTTTGAGCTATATTACCCAAAACAACAAGATATAATGAAGGAATATGGGTAATTATTTATTGACTTATGAAATATGACCCATTTCCTTGCTATAAGAGAGGATTTCCATTAGAGTTCCTTGCACGACACTATATTAATAAAGTTTTAAGAATTCATAGATAACATATTTCCATAGTGTCTTATCATGATCCATGATTCACATAAAAATTATGGAAAAGTATTCATAAATATTTTGACACTAAACTATTTTTAAGTACTACTTTTCACTACCAAACTGATGGACAACCATAAAGGATGATCAAAACTTTAGAATACATGTTGATATCATGTAAACTTGGGTTTCAAGGTATGTGGGATCAATATTTACCTTTGGTGGAGTTTTCCTACATTAATAGTTTCCATTCTAGCATTCAAATTTTACAATATGAAGCATTGTATGGAAAGATATGTTGTAAAAGAACTTGTTGGGATGAAGTTGGTGAAAGGAATCTTGTGAGCCCAGAGCTTGTGGAGGAAACAACCATGAAGGTAAAAACTATTCAAACCCATATCAAATCATATCAAAGAAGGAAAAAGAGATATGATGATAATCAAAGGAATGATTTGAAATTTGAAGTGAGAGATCATGCTTTCTGAAAAGTATCTCCATGGAAGGGTGTTATAAGATTTGGGAGGAAATATAAATAGAGCCCCAAGTACATTGGTCCTTTTGAAATTATAGAAATAATTGTAGCTATGGAATATTATTTTTCAATTCTTTCTATCCTTTCTAAGTTTCAAAATGTGTTTCATGCCATACGCAAAGCATTTCCTTACTTCTGAAGGTATAGAACTGGAACATGACTTATCTTACAATAAAAAGCCTATACGGATTCTGGACAGTAATGAACAGGTGTAGAGGAATTTAACGACTCAACTGGTAAAGGTACTTTGGAAGAATCATAAAATTAAAGAGGCAATGTGGGAGCCTGGGGAGATTATGATAAAGAACTACCCAAATCTTTTTGTGAGGTAAAATTCAAGTAATTTCGAGGATGAAATTTTTGTAAGGGGGGAAGAATGTAACACCCCAAGGTTTTACAAATTAATTTAATATAGAATGAATAAAACACCGATACCCTATGAAACAACCAATTTTTTAAAGGAGATAGTTATAACCTAGGTTCTAAACATAATTTTTTCACTTTTGTGATTTGAATTTCGAAAAAATGACATACACGGTTGTTATCAGTACGATATTTAGAGTCTAATAGGACCAACATACATTTATGGTGAATAGTAACTTACCCTTGTGAATAATAACACAACCTTATGAATAATAGTGTACCCTTATGAATAGAAACTTCACCCATGTATGTATAAATAAAATTTAGGCACCATATAAATGAGAGTAAATATTTTAAAAATTACTAATTAATTGTTGATATTTTTATGAGTAATAAAATTTTAATAATAATTTTAAATTAATAAAATTATTTAAAGTAAAATTCATTTTCATAAAATGTATTTATAAATTAATATTTTGTTTTCCTATGATTTTAGGATAATTTTATGAGACCTATGTTAATTTTTTAAAGTATTATAAAATGAGTTTTAAATTTCAAATATGTATTTTTCAAGAAAATTATGATTTTATTTAAAAATTAAATTTCACATATTTAGAAAATTATTCTGATAAAAAATAGTTAATTGTTGAATTATACAAATCAAAAAATGTTTGGGGTGATTTTTTGGGATTTTTCTGAAAAACATGAATTTTTGGTGAATAGTGAAATTTGTTATATTACAAAATATGCTAAATAAATTAATTTATGCATTATTCATGAGTCATGGATGATGTAAATGGAAATATTTATGAACTCAAATGCACGTTTTACTCTTTTGAGTCACAACAATCAATACTATTCATAATTTTTATCCAAAATAATTAAATAATGATTAAAATAATGAGAAATAACTCTAATCCTCCACTATAAAAACAACCCATCACTCCCTCTTTAATTCACTCCTCTAATCCTTGAATATTCTCAATGTTAATCCTAGATACTAATACCTAGTCTCCCCTCACATCAAGGAACTCTTTTCTTGAAAAAATACCAAAACCTTTTCCCTTAAAGAAGGTTCTGAAGGAGGAGTACTCAAGAGGTAAAATACAATTCCTTTTCCTTTTAATTTCTTTTAGGTTCCTTATTTTATTATTAGCGCCTCACATACCCTGTAAAAATGATCATGGTAACTCTAGTATCATATATATACTATAATTATACAATTTTAATGGAATATCCATCATCAATTCCCTTTCTAACCCTCTTTTTTATAAACAAAATCATCATCTAGGAGGTGCCAACTTACAACCTTTGTAGACGAATAAGTTTCATTCTTCAAATTATTCTTATAATATATTCATGAAACCATTTTAATGGGTGAGATAGATTTTAAAATATATAATATAACCGTTTTTATTTCTTGAAGAAACATATTTATATAATACTAAACGATAAAAAAATGGGTTCATTATGATCAATAAACACCATAATGACCTAAATGATTATTACTAAATGTATTATCTAATGATTAATCCTCTTAATATTTAATAAAATAATATATATGAACATTTAAACTTCTGTATTTCAATTAAAAATATTCAATTCCAATTCTTGATAATTAAACCAATTTTAAATGAACTCCATTAATTATAATCAAGAGAACCAATCATGAAATCAAGGAAAAAACACTCTGGAATGACGGAATTCAATCTTATAACTTATCAATAATAAGATAAATGAACTTAATAAAACTATAATGAATAAAATTTATGTACATAAGGTTTTTAATTAGTAAATTAATGGATTTAATTTTATTATCTAGGACATTATGGTCAAGTACATAATATATTCGAACATAAGGTAAGGATTTTCTACCGGAACCTCCATTTTTATTCGGGTTACTCTTATTCTATACTCACATCGATGAAATTATTATTTATTATTATTTAATAAACATAAATTATGTTTTAATGTTTATATATGTTTACCAACAAGAATACTTCAATATTTTATGGGTAGTTACATGTTTTTAAAGGATATTTCAAAAATTCTTCCCAAAATACAAGCCTGATTCAAGGGAACTTCTCGAATTCTTACCTATGTTCAAGTACACTCTATAATAATTATTTAGAAACCATTATATTCTTAAAATATCTCATTTTATTATGAAAAAAATATACTATTTAAATTTGGGTTTTATAAAAATAATTTTCCAAAATAACTCTTCTTTTCAAAGTAAAAGTGTATTCATCCTAAGAATTACTCGACAATTTTATAAGAGTATTTTCATTTGTTTCAATACTCTTGTTGAATATTATATATAATTGAGACTAATATTTTATGATATCATATTCCATATTTTATTTAATTTTTTTTATTAGTTTTACTATGGATGTGCAATCTTGAAACCATTCACTATATTACTCTGAATGGTAAATGTTTATGTCTGGGGAAATTTATTTACATTTCATATGTTAGTTTCAATATGAATATATATATATATATTTTATGTTTATCACGATTAATATGAGGATTGAATTGGACTTTTAAAGTGATTTCTGGGGCACTCTATAGTTCCTCAGTGCATTGGTAGGTCCCATGAGACAAAAGATATATGGACTTCACCGAGGCCTTTCCTATTTTCATATATGGTTTAGGTCAATGCCTTAATCATTTTCAGATGTCTTAGATAAGGCCTTGATGGTATCTTTCAAAATGTCTGGAATTATTCATTTCCCTCATTATGAAACAAGTAATTGATACTCTATGAGTTTTTTTGGGTCGTATAATACCCATGATTATTATTTATTATGGCATTATTTATTCATCCCTTATTCATGCTATATTATGTTACCGTTCATTTTTAAAGGCAAATGTTTTAAATTTTTCACCATGTATAATGTTTATGTTTATGATATCTTCTGATATATTTCTTGCCCATACTAAGTATTTGAGCACACCCATTTCTTATATTTATTTTCCTAGGATGTGAAGAAGTAAATTATGAATGTCCTGTAGGGGTAACCTTGGAGTTATGGATGTTTTAAATGGAATTTTCATATTGTATTTTATTTTAGGTTGTAATTTTGAACTTATGTATGTATCTGGTTTTCAAAAACTACTAACTATCTGGTTCTTTGGGTTTCAACTTTTTTGTTATCATGCCAATGTTATAAATAATGCACCGACTCTGAGAAACTAGGGTTGGGACGTTACATTTTTCCTATTAGATGAGTGTATTTCTTCCATGGCCATATAAATTTTGAAAATATTTCATCTTATTTCCATATTTATTTGATTTCAAATTTATAATATTTAAGTAAAATATAAAGTTAAGAATGTCACTTTCTTTCTTTTAATAACTATAATACTTTGTGATAGAGATAAAAAACAATTTAGGTTTAGTAATAAATGGTTATTTGAAATAAGTTATTATATTTTATTGTGGAAATTTATTTTTAATTTTTAGTGGTGAAATAATTATCTAAAATTTTTGTATATTTAAGAGAGATTTTTTTTTCGTTAATATAAAAATAAAATAAATGATTCTATAAATATTAAAGTGATATAATTTGAATAAATTATATTTTAAAATTATTTTTTAGATAAATATAACATTTTATGTATATATGAAACACCCCTAGGTCCTAGACTAGTGCAAAAGAGGCCTATGGGGAGTCGGGGAGGTCTCATGTTCGATTATCCTTGGATTACTACCTATGTATTTGCGTGTTTCATTGTATAATTGTTGTTCCCCTTCCATAACTATTTTTTATTTTTGGATATGTGAAAATATTATATTTTAATACATTTTTAGACAATTTTTAAAGTCCAATTAAATTAATTGTGTAAAAAATGATGTTAATTATATTTTCTGCTAAATAATATTTTATTAAATTAATTAATCATTATAAAAATAAGTAAATTCAATGATTAGAATTAAAAATGGTCAAAAATTTCATCTCTTGTCCATTTATGATCTAATTTTCATCTTATAATAAAAATTATAACTCTTTAATATTGAAAAGGTCAATATCATTGTTAAGGTTAAAATTGGTTAACCAAAGGATTAATCCTTAATATAGGGTTTAAAATAAAATAGAAACATATAAAATTTTATTTTATAATTATATCAATACCATATATTCCATATATTTTAATCCATGTCATTTTGGGACCATTTTACATTAGCTTGACACTTATTATATAATAATGATTCATTTATTTCCAAAATAGATATAGATTATATTTTATAATAAAAGATATTTTATTAAATGGTTTAAAATTAATAAAAAACTTATATTGTGAAAATTTATGGGGATATGGTTTAAAATATAAAAAAAGTATTATTTAGGTGACAATTTTCCATTTATAGTAAATATCTTGACCCATAATGAGTAAAAAACATTGTTATCATGATAATTATAAAAAAGGTTAATGGATGGTTAAAAATGATAATAGTGAAAACATCACCTAAAATAGAGTAATTTTTATTTTATTAGAGTATTTAGACTAATAATCTTATTATATTCAAATAATTTCAATTTTGAGCCATTTTAAAATGAAAATTAACTTATATTAATTTAATACTTTAAGTCATTACAAAAGTTTCCATTACCTCCCTTATAAAATCCCACCCCTATCTTCTTCTATATAAAATTTAGGAACAATTTCTTTTTCAATAAATGAATAAATACCTTCCTAGATTCCATTCACTCATTCTAGAGGTCGTTTTTATGAATAATACCAATTGTAGAGGGATTAAGGTGTAAATAAAAGGAGTTTTTTTTTTCTGAAAAGAGGTATAGTTTTTAACCAAATGTTTTCTTTTTATTTATTCTCCAAACTACTTAAAATATTCTTAAAACATTATGATATAATAACATAATTATATTACATATATTTATATGTTATTAGTTTTATATCATAACTTTTATCCATCTCCTTCTTCATCAAATGGGAAACAATACCATCATTCGTGTTTATGACGGACTACTACCTCGTGAACCCATGTGATTTGTTTTCCATCATCCCCTTTCACAAATAGTTATAATTATGGATTTAATATATATATGGTATTAATTTATTATTTATCATCATCTAAATACAATATATCAAATAAATTATTTTCTTTTTATCCATTGAAAATGATAACATCATTCGTGCATAAATATGGACTACCTCCTTAACGAAGTGATGCGACTCATTTTTCAAAACCACATCACATGGGTGGTATATATAAGTTAATAAATAGAAATAATAAATTATTTTTTATATAATTTTAATTATATAAAGATAAAATAATACTTAACACATTAACATCTTGATCATTGGAAAATTGAAACGTTACTCATACGTACGTACGACCCACCGTCTCCATAACTGTATTGTAGTTTATTTTTTGAAAACAAATTTTAATGGATGTTTTTAAAAGTATAATTTATATATAAAATTATAATTATTTCATTATTATTATTCTTAAAATAGTTGAAAAATGACCTCTTTGACCATAATCATTCTACAGTGGTTTTTTGGACATATGAGCTGAATATCGTCATATCATCAAACATGAAATTTATTGATTATGTAATTTATTAAAACATGGTAAAAGTAATAAATAATTTTACAATGGTTTTTAAGAAATAAAATAATTAACATAAGTTTATTATTTTGGAAAATAATTAATGTACATGATGATTAGGACTCGAGGTAATGGATACTTTATTTTTAAAACATCATTTTAAAAGTTTTAAAGATTTTTTTTATAAATTTTCCCATTATATATCCATATTCATAAAAAATAATTTTTATATGTATTTATATGGAAATAAATAAATTATAAATGAAATAATATGTTCCTTTATTTTTATTTATTTCAAAAGTAACCTTTTTATGGAATGTTTTTACTTTCTTTACAAAAGATATAATGATTGTTCTGTTTTAATGTATACAGATCCAAATAAATTCCCGCCTCCATACCTAATATTTGATGTTTAAATTAATTTAAAATATTTAATTTTTTCTTAAAAAATAAAAACTCCTTATCTTTATTCAGGGTATTTTTAAAAATGGGTTTAAATTGAATTGATATTTTAATGTATGGAAATGTTTTCTTTTGGGTGAGAGTAATATTTTTATGAATATAATGATGAAAAATGAAAGATTTTAGGTTTTATGATTATTTTATGGTTCTTAAAAATTGTTTATATATAAGGGAGGTTATTTTATAATCCAAGTATGTATGGTTCCATTATTAACTAAATATTAGTGGTGATGTTATAAACCATGTATGGGTGGTTACATTATACAGCAAGGACTCATGGATCCATTATAGACCTCCAATTCATTGAGAAATGATTATGTTTTCTGGATAGTTATGATTGAATTTAACCATATTAGATATTAAATTCATAATAGTGGTATATAAAATGATGTTACAAGTTACATATATTAATTTTCTATACCTGATAATTATTTTTATGGAAATAATTTTATTTCAAAAGGTAAGTTAATTATATTTTTTTAATATAATTTTTATGATTTTTTTGGATACCAAAGTATGTTTTAAAGAAAATATTTTTATAATAGGTACCCATGATTTCTAGGAAACCCTCATGATTATGTTTTTTCAATTATATTTTATTATAATGTGTTTTAAGAAAAATTCTGGATAGTAAACCTGATTTCGTGTGTAATTGAATGGTTATTTGGGGTCAATTTTTATTATATTAAGGGTAAACTATTTTATAATCTCATAGATTTAAAATGAACCAAAAAATTTCTTCCATAATTTTCTATTACCATTACAATGTTCTTTTTTCTCATCCCACAATTTAAAATGTTTTTCATGGCGATTTAAGGATTATTAAGGACAAGGATGAGGTCAAGATGAAAATTTTGAAGATGTGTCATGAATAAAACTTATTATACCTTAAAAATTTTATTTTGTGGGGGAAATGGATACTAAGTTGAAGTTTCCACATTGTGATGTAATATTAATTTATGTAATGGTGATGTAATTATCATCTAAAACTATATACCATAAAGATCTTCAAATACAAAAGAATAAATTATTGACTTAAAACTAAAGGTTATGTAATGTTTAAGGTCAGTTACTTATATCTAAAGTATACAAAGGAATATGGACTAACCCATGTCCTCTTCAACCCTCATGAACACCACCTCCAAGAAAACTCTCTAATATTTAAATATGAGGATCATCATGGGGTTATATCTTACCTTCCATATCACCCCTATACCACTGAAAGGCTGGTGCACCCTATTGCTACTCCCACGACTGAAACTATTGGAATGATAGAACCTATGGTGAAAAACAACTACACATTACCTACTCAGAAAGGTTGGTCTCTCTTTCCCCTGATGAATATGGATTACATAATAAAAATAGACATTTGATCCTTTGAAAGGGTCTTGGGAGCCTCCAATCCTAGAGAAATGAGGTGAAGAAGGCCTGGATCTACCCATGTCTACTGAAAATAAATTTTTTCTAGAAAATTGAGAAACCCATACCAAAAATCTTATATGTAGGGAATCTTGAAGGCTATCCTATAATGATGATTTGGAAATATCCAACATCCTCTCAATAACCTCTACTCTCACCAATACATAGAAGTTTGTCAGCAACATAAAATGAGTAACATGGAGCTATATCATTGGATATAAATTATTCTTGAAATATTACACCATAATCTCTTAATTTGGAAATATGTCCAAATAATATCAGATAAGGGCCCTAAAATGAATCCCAAACTCCTATATACTAGATATACCCAATAAAAGAGTAAGAAAATCTTGATGACCAGTCACCTTTGTGATTTAATAAAGAAAATCAGACTGAAACTTATCTCATACCTTGTTCTATGAAGTAGACGAATGATAGTAACCCTTTAGGAACAAGAACCATTAGTTCTTGAATTCCCCACACATTATCATCACCACCAAATAAAATCAGTTCTCCTTCAAACAATGGATATAACTAATGTTATCTCCACCTCCTCCAAGTGTCGTTATCATTGACCGTAACTCTATCGTGATCAGTTAATGTATCCTACTGAATATTTTTAGCACAAACCTATTGGGTATGTCAACCTTGATCCATACCTAAAAAAGAACATACAGTTAGTGAATCAAAAACTCAGAATATGGAATATTTAATATTTTTTAATTAAGGTTTAAAATAATCCCAAGGTGTATCCATTTAAAAAATGTTTATAAACAATAATGATGAATGGTCCTTTCCAATATCTCTACCCAAAAAAATAGTACCACATCACTTATTAGGCTTAGTTAACTTAAAGTTCCTAAATCATCATCACATGGGGGCCTAAATACCTATGTCTTATCTAGTATACCACATTTACATTATATACTAGTCTTAGTCGACACCGGTTCCATACCAACCTAGGTAGTCTCCATCAGCGCCTACCTATGAACTCCATCTTATATATAATGATAACCTCTGATACCAATATATCATGAACCCCTACCCCCTAAAGGTACCCTTAGTACATAAGTAATGAGATAAGTGAGATTATGATGCTTTATTACTACCTCCAAATGGCCATGGGTATGTGAAAATTACTAATGGTATATCATATATAAAATGAGGGAATTAAACTCTAAGAAGAACATGAGGAATCAGAGATAAGATAAAACCAAAACAAATCCTAATCATAAAAAATAAAACATCTAATATACTAATGCAATATCATAAAGACTGAACAACTATTAATAAACTAAAATTTCTGAAAGAAATAAATTGGTGGCGACCTCGAATCCCAAACATCTTCGGAATAAATTCTAAAGGTAATAATGTCCATATTGATCACCAACTTTCATCTATATTACTAAAAAATAGTTTATATATATTTAGGGTGATAATAATAGGCATTCATGGTAGAATCATCCCTGGATCCTCTCAGACAAAAGATAAATAATCAATAATTAATTCTAATGAATAAAAAAATGAAGCTAAAATGTCAACTAAGAAGATATTTTATGTTGCCCTCCATACCATGGATTTCTCACAAAGTAACATATAGAAAAAAATAATATAAAATCCTAAATAATATCAAATTAAGGTATCCTAGTACCACTTCCCCACTAGTTTTTATCTCTATAACAATGTCACACAACATGATCCATCTATATACAAATAAAAACGCTTTCCCAAAAATACTTGGGACACTATAACATATCATGTACCCCATGCATCACATCATCTCATCATCAATATCCCATATCTATATAACAAACAACTATAATATATGATCCACCACATCTCATACATCATCTATTATATCTTAAGCTATCATAACCCATACACCACAAACATATAATAATCATTAGGATACTATATCCAGTGATACATACATGTGAAATATCCATAAGTCATTATATCCCTCTACACATATATATAGGGAAGGAAACCACCATTCATAACAAAACATAATACTAACAATAGAATATTTTAGGGAAATATGGGGTAGTCATCCATTCATTCCTCACCAACCAATATGTTGTGGAAAACACCCTCCCAGAGTCCACTGGGTGTCGGTGACCAACTGGAATTGGGTGTGTAGCATAAGAAATAACATAACATAAGAAGTATATTTATAGAAAACAACCACACTATAGGTATATACCTAGACTTAACCTCAAATATAGTTATCTTATATTAGACAACTGACTTACACTACTAAGGATAAAATATCCTATGATAATGGAAACATTTCAAAGGAACTTTATATTAATTATTTTTATTAACCATTTCATAATTTCATTAATTTCCTGTCAATTATATTCCCTCCCTGTGTATTCCAACAAATTCCAAAGTTTCTAAATAATTATAATTATCAATATTATGTTAATACTCCAACCACATGTGTTAAATTTTTTAATAATTATTGTCATTAAAAAATTATAGGTACTCTAGAACTCATTAAATTATACCATAAGAGATTCATTAAATATAAAGAACTAGTTTCATAAAAAAGTTGGAAAGGAATATATAAACACGAAAACTGACCATCTAGACTTTAAAGAAGATTCATTATTATGTATGAATCCCATATTTCAATACAAAAAACAATGGAAAAGTCCAGATTCAACCCCCTCCATCTATCTTGGTGCCATCCCCAACACCACCATACATAACACCATATATCCCGCCATCATGATCACTAACCACAACAAAAAACGTGGGAATCCCAACCCATTATCACTAATCCATAATCCATCCCAAGATCACATCATGTTGTATATCTAGGATCCTCATCTTGAAAAGACACACAAGTAAACAAGAAAAAAATTCTATAGGGTAAGTAGGTCCTCATATAAAGGCATTAAACCCTCATAAAAAAATAGGCTCACTTGACCCCAAAAAAATTCCATTATCAAACATCCAATTCTTTGTTATCTTAAATTAACACATTCATTTATCATAGGTTACAAGAATAGGAAACCTAAGGAATTAACTATAAAAAAATATAAATTATTTAAACCTAATTTAATCATAGTTTCTAATTCTATCAATTTCTTGAAGAACAATAACCATTAAACATGCCTATTTGTATATATCCAACATGAATTACAAGATTTTTGTTATTTATAAAATTTACATACACAAAAATCATGCTAAAACATATCATAAACGTAAATAGAACACTTTTTATAAAATCAAGTGGAAAACCATTAACATGAAATAAAAACATGTGAAAACTACCACCCAAAACCAATTATTTCTTTAATGTGGTTTAATATTTATTAAGGTTAATTATGCCATTAAAAAAATAGATAAATCATGGTAACTTTATTATTTGACTTAAAAAACAAGGATAAGTCATGAATCACCCACCTCAAGGATTTAAATGTTCTTCAAACAATAATATAACAACAATGCAAATCTCTAATCGTCTCTCCTATAAAAAATCTACAGACCTCGAAGGATGCCACCCCACAACCACATAAACAAAAATAAAAAAGAACTTAATGATCTAAAAGGATATAAACAACTTAATAATGGAAGTATAGCATGGGAGGAAACGAATATGAATAGATAAGAACCACAATAAAAAAGAATAGAAAACACCTCATAGCACTATACATTGAACACTAGAAGTTGGTGATCAATCATAATTGAAATGGATTCAAAAAACCATGAAGGAAACCCTCTAAAAACCTAGGGTTTAGAGAAATAAAAGGTTTTTGACATAAACCAAGGGTCAAATATAATTTATATGAACACTTCCAATCACACATTCACGGAATGAATGTTTCATTCACATCATGAATGGATCGAGTTTTATAACTCACTGAAGAAGACAATGAGTAGATCCAATAAAACTCGATAATTTATGTTGTGAAATTAATGTTCATGTAATATTTTTTCAGGGATAGATTCATTGAATTCACTCCTTCACCAATTAAAGTCATGAATTGGTGGTTGACATCCTTAATTACACTTTGCAACCCACCATTTCTCAAGACACAATTCACCGTTTAGTGCATGAATTTCTCACTTGTGATATGAACTATAATTCACAGAATGAATTAGTCATACTTCTATATTTTAAATCCCAATCTCTACTAAAACTAATTGAGGTTTTCTACAATAAACTAAAACCCTAGAAACATGAAAAAGAATGGGATATAATGGCTCAGTTTCATATAATGATTGATTTATATATTAATAAAATCTAATGTGATGGTTTTAAGGAGAAACAAATTTTGAGGTTAAGTATTTCATAATTCCATAATAATGTAAATATTTATAATTCTTGATTAACACTTTTAGTTTTAGAAATTATTGGATCAAGGATAAACCAAGTTATTATTTTATGTGATGGAAAACACTTTGATTTTCCTAATAGGAAAAAAATTGAATAGAAAATGGTGTTGAAAATATTTTTTTTATGTTCACTCAGATAACATGAGTCATGACTAACAACCTAAACCATAAAAAACTACCAGAATAATTAATGAAGCGAATTATCTAGGTTCATAAAATATCAGGAAATAATGATGATAATAGAAAAAAATATTCAACTACCTACATGTAAAAAATGTGGGAAGAATCACCCAAGGAAATGAATCAAGGGAACAATAATGTATTTCAAGTGTAGAATCATTGGAATTAAAAATCATAACAATAAATATAGGGTAAATAAAATGTTCATTACAATAGAATATAATAATGTATGAAACTTGAAATACCAAGATTTTTGGCATTATCCAAGTTTAAGCCTTAACCTATGGGAGAAAATGATAATAGACCTTTTCAAACTCCTTGACTATTTAAAGAAGATAATTCATATGACATGACAACAAAATTAAATCTTGATAATTAAGGAACAATTATCTTCCAATCTAGATCTTTGATTGGACTATAGTCTATCTACCATAATATAGATTGGATGTTTTTTTAGGATAATTAAATTGCCAACCAGATGGTTTGAGAATCAAAGAAAAGTTTTATTTTTAATATTTTTGTATCCTAAGTTTTTATGGGAATGTGGATTTTGTTATTATCTATTTAGAAAATATTAATTTGATTTTTATAAATGATTTTCTATTACCCTATAGATTCTATATTAAAATATAAAATAAGTAAATCACATTTCATATTTCAAACAAACATATGATCATCTATCATTGTAAGGATGTGTATGATATCTATCAAAAAACTAATTATATTATACGAGTCATGATACCCAATCATGGGGGATGTTTATCTCAAATTTATAGGAAGAAAACTCCATAGAGTGATATTTATATTATGAATTAAATGATGAGTTTTATAGACATACCCACATTTATAAGGTTGACACATTTTTTTTGAAATAAAACCCAGATTTATGACTACCTTAAGGAAAGCCTTAAATATTTTTACCCATTGATAAATGATAATTACAATTTCTGAGATGAAATTTATTTATGGGTGTGAGAATTTAACAGTATAAAGTTCAAAACCTTACAAAAATAATTTTATATTAAATAACTTATGTTACATGCTATAACAAATGTAATCAAACGACAACATATTAGGATAACATTATTAATTAATCTATAATACACACTAATATTGTAAACCATTAATTTTTTTCCTTTGATAGATAAATAATTAATATAATTCAATATTGAAAAGAAAATGTTTAATAAATGTTGTTTTATTTATATTATTTATTTTAATTTCTTTTTTTACTAATTATATGATTTAAATTTGATATAATAAAATTAATATTTGAATTCATCACATCAAAATTTACTTATTATTAATTTTTGATTTTTTATAAAAGGTTTATTTTTAGTATAAAAATGTGATTTTTACCAAAATCATAATATTTTTGATTTTATCATTATGTAAGAATATCATAGAAGATTAAAAACCCTTTAAGTAATAAAATATGTTTTTACGAAATAAAATTATTCATTTCAATATATTATTTGAACTTTGATTCATATGTCTAAAACTTTTTAGAAATAAATTAAAATGATGCTTTAATAAAAACCTTTTTAGTCTTTTCTTCTAATTAAGTTCTTTTATGGTAAAATTTTGTTTCAGATTGATTTTAAAGGCATGTAATTTCTTTTTCTAAAAAACAATTTTACTTCATAAAAATAAGTATCTATGATCATATTTTCTTGTATATATTTTTGAAACATAATAACAGAGTTTTCCAAAAAACTATTTTTTATAAGTTTTGTGTGTTTATTTTAAAATCAACACTTCAAAACCATAGAATGTTTATTTAATAAAATGATTTAAAAATATCAAATTAAATGGTTCAAAATTTTTAATAGTTTCAATATTAGTTTTTTTCATTAAAATTAATTAATAAGGTTGAAAATTAATTATCAAGTTAATTGTAAATTTGAGTTGTAATATCCTAAATTTTCAGTAAGGTATGTTTTCTTTTTGTATTGGTTAAATATGGAAACCGATCCTAATGGATGATTGGTTACTTTTATAATAAGAGGTTTCTGAGGGGAAGAGGTTGGATATAGTCTGAATACATGGTGTACATATAGTACACGATGTGTGATTGGAATACTTGGCATATATTAGATAAATGATGTGTAATGGATTGGCCAAGTCTGTTGAATGTTGTGAATTGGATTTTTCCCATGAGAGAGAAAATAGAGTATTAAACTATGTTTAATTAAATTAAAAGCTATGTAATTGATTTTTCCCCTAGGTAAATAACCTGATCATCACATGATGGGTAATGTATTTACACGGAGTGTAAAATTAGGGGTCCGGTTTTCAAAAAATGTACAAAACCCCCTTTTTCTTACAAGGGTTTATTTTTTTCTCCCACCAAATATTAGAACATGAGGATATATCTTCATGCCTAAACTAGGTTACACATGATTACTTATATCTGAGATCTTTTCTTTTCACCATCATATACATTGGATTCTCCTTGATAAGCTCTTTAATCTTATTCTTTCCTTACACCATTTATCTTATCGCTTTTTTTCTATTTTTGGTGTGAGATCATATGACCTATTTTAAAAATTTTATTTTAATTTTCTATTTTCTTCTATTCTAGATCAAATAAAAGGACGAAAATGGATTATTGTTCATCTACAAACCTATAGTAGGTTGCCTAGTTACTTTCATTATAGTTTAGTTTAATTCATATCTTGTGTTGTGCTTCCACCTGTTGAACATTTTTTGCGATGCCTCTAAAATATTTAATAAATTAAATTGAATGGGTTTTCATACCCATTATATCCTTAGATAATGGAAAATCAACACTTAGTAGATCTTCTAGACTTTATCCACCATAATGGGTGTGATTTCCCTTTAAGTCTTATTTTTCCTTTCTACTAAATTAATTAATCACCTTTTAGGTGTGTTTTCCCTTGAAATAAATGAATAGAATAGTGAAATATATTGATAATTATGTGTGGCCATGTGCTAGGAAAAATTCTTATTGAGATTGTTTAATTAAATGAATTAAATGTTTTTTGAAACTTGATAAAAATGTTTTGAAATTCAATTCCATGAAAAATGGTATAAAATGTGATAGCTAATCTATACCTCATATCCAAGCTGAGGGTGATAATAGGATTATTTTTGATTCCTTGGATGATCCCATCATTCTATATAATTTCTACTTTTTTGGATTGAAGGAATTTCATGAGCGATAAACATGTCCTTATAGAATTCCATTGATGGGATCACTGGATGTGCTACTTACCTACCCATGATCGATAATGGATCCCTAAGAGAGTAATGATGGACATGATCCATGGAATGATGCTTATACCATGACATGAGTGATACTCGGTCTCCTATATGAGATACATAGGACGGGCTAATAGAGTTTTACTTACACCTTGCTGAGAGTGATATATAGGTTTCCCTATTTGGGATGATGTGGATAGACTCTATTGTGAATGGTATTTATAAGGAACTCGAGTGATACATGGGATTCCTATTATGGATTTCCTTGGATAAGATCATGTTTCCACTGGTAATTTATAATGATGCCTCATTTTAAATTTAACTTAATGCTTAAATGATATTCTATGGAAGAATTCACTAAGACAAACAATATTCTTGGGTTCGGTCCAATATTGAAAATTATTTTATAATTACCCTTTTATTTCACAAGAATCAAATATGTATAGGTTTAACTTGGTTTAAAGACATGTGGATTATGATGAAGGAGGTAGTTTCAGTTAGGCATCCATGAGGAACCCAAACCAAGATGTTTTATTTATATATCGATGTATATTAATTATGTACCTGCACAATACTCATTTTATATGCATAGAAAATATTCCTCTAGAAACTGTTTCTTTTGGCCAACTGAGTATATATCACACCCTTATTAGGCCACCCTTGGTAACTGAAAATACTTCTTGATTTTAGGTTTTGATGAAGGGAAACATCTGTATTCCTTTTATTGATTTTCAATACTAGGATAGATTACAAGAGCATAGGATGGAGTCTATAACTATGATACTAATAGATGAAGACTTTGGGCTTCTTGTATTTTTTTAGAATGTTGTATATGATTGATTCCCCAGTATATCATGTTCTACATTTCTGTATAACTACATAATATGATTACCATCACTTTGTATCTATTTATTATTTAGCTTCTTCCATATTATTTATCTAATGGATTTATTATTATTCCACTATGATTCATTTATCATTACTTCCACTATTTTCCATTTATTATTTACCATTATAATACTCTATGAATCGTGAGGTCATAGTCTCCCCACAGACACTCCTTAGGCCCTCACTACTAGTCGAAATCCTTTGGTGTATGGGGATGTGATCTTGAGGTCATGTGGACAACAGTCTCGGGGCACTACATATTAGATTCTAGGGCATCACACTAAAAACTGGCATCAGAGCAACATTTTCCTTTTGTCTTACTATTTGGGTATTATAAAAGAGACTAGGATGTATCAGAATTTGGTAATGATCCTATTCTTTGGAGTAGCTAAACCACATAGAGGGGAAACCCAAATTACATGGGATGTGTTATTGTTGTTTGGTTATTCATGTTATAGTTTTACTGATTTTTTCATTGGGTGATGCACATTTCTATGATGTTCTTACTATTGATATTTTTATTATTTTGTATTTTCTATTTCCTTGACTCAATGAGGCATGAGTGTATTATCTCATGCATCTTATTTGGAATATGAGGATTCACATTTCATTCATTATTCCATGTCATATTTTTATTACAAGGCGCATTTCCAATATAGCATATAGTCACTGTGAGTGCCTCGGTTATATTATACATTTAATGTAATAAAGTTTGTTGTAGTTACAACATAATTTTATTAATTAAAGTTCCTATATCAATAAAAAGGGGAGTCCCAACATATATTGATGATGACCCCTTAATTATCCAATTATTCCACTGTTGATCCATGATCCACTAGTTCTTTGGGAAGAAAAAAATAACAATTTTATTGATTAATTCAAATTTTAATTTATATAGTATGTACTTATATAAATTGGTAATTGTAGTTAAATCAATCCAATCACTATTCATGAACTCTTACATCCTGATATAAGATGTGAGGGTCATGTCACAATTACTTGATGTGACAATTGAAATTTATAAAGAGTATACAGATTTATAAATTATAAATGGTGACACATTAAACTAGATTTGGATCTCTAAATCCATATAAATGAAAATGAACTGGGATAAAATTAAAATGAAATAGTTACCATTAAATGGGGATTCCAATTTCAAAGTAAAGGGTGTTTTCTTCTATACCTTTCAATTGAGACTCCAAATAATAGAATCTATTATTTGTTTCAGGAGTCCTTGAACCTAACCCAACCTTAATTGAGGGAAGTGGTCATTTTCTATAGAGACTTATTTGATCTTATTTATCACCTAGACCTATATTTAGAAGAAGGGAGAAAGGTGTGAATTTGTCATAGAAAGGCATTTTTCATGTCCTTTCCTATTATCTATTTTCTTATCTACTGTTAAATATAATATGAGGAATCTATTTAGAAATCATATAGTTATTCCACCCCTATTTCCATGATTCACACACTATGATGGTGGTGATGACCATGCTCTAGAGGTGGTGACCCTTAATCCACTCATATTACCTCCTATTTTTCTACCCGAGGCACCTCCTATTACTATTTTCCTAGGCACGGACACTTAGTTATATGATAGTTTCTTTGTATTCATGAATTCTATAGAGTGATCTCCATAACGTTCCAACTCTATGGTAGAATTGATGTGAGAATTTTAGAAAGATAATCCTCACAAATTATCTAGGAATGACGATCCTTAGGCTGCTGAATCTTGGTTAGAGGCCACATTGTCGATCTTCAAGAATCTAGATGTTCCTCAAGAGTAGAGAGTGAAACTGACTACCTATTTGCTTCAAGACTCCACCAAGAATTGTGGGTTATCACATAGATTGGTCATCATGAGGGAATGATAGAGACATAATTATAGATAGAATTCTATGATTACTTCTTTTTGTAAACCTTGAGAGTGGACCATGGTAGCGAGTTTATGAAAATTCAGAAGGGTTTTATTTCATTGATGGAGTAATCATCTCATTTTACTATTCTTCAGTGCTTTTCACAAACTCTTTCTGGTGAAGAGTTGACAATTGTGAGGTAGTTTGAGGATGATCTTGTGTATTCCAGCCGATCATAGGTTAATGTCTTACAGCTAACAACCATTTATGATATATTGAACTAGTCCCTTTTCACTAAGTGAGACATAAAGAAATCCAAAAATGTAATCCTGAGTGGTTAAGCATTGAGACAAAGTGATGGATTGTCTAGTGGTAGGAAGTGTCATTTTAAGGGTGTGTATGGGGGTAGTACCTACATGATGACATACACTGATAGTTATGAGGTGTTCCATAATTTTGGTAGGGGAGGGAATAATAATACCCCATACATGAGGATCCCTAATGAGTGTTGTGTTTATTACAGGATGGGTCACCTAAAGAATTTCTACCAAACGTTCCCTCCTATACCCAGTGATAAGGGATCTGTACCAGCACCACATTCAAGTATATTATCAGTAGATCTGCATCAGGATGAGAGTTAGGCTACTTATGGATAATCAGGTTAAGGAGGTGGTCATGGCTGAGGTAGTTAGACTTTAGAGGTTCATCACCAGCAAAGTGGAGCAGGCAAGGTTAGTCGGGTTGTATCTTACGGTCATGGATCTATCTATATCTCGGTAGTTCATCAAACACCCCAGGAGAAGAGTCCAAGGTAATATATATTACAATATACTATTCCTGTATTCTCTTCTTTTGTTTGTTCCTTGTTTGATACCATTTCCTCACACTCTTTTATATATGTGGAAATTTTGGAATGTATGGGCCTAGAGACAGAGTAATTTTGCAATGTTATGAATCTCAAAACACCTTTAAGGGTTTTATTAGAGAGTTCTCACAAGTTAAAAGACTTACCCTTGAGATAGGTGGGTACTAATTCTTGTGACATTTCTTCTTCCCTGAGATGATCAGTTTTGACATCATTTTTAGTATGGAATGTCTAGTAACTTATCACACCGATTATGATTTATATCACTGGAGGGTTTCATTCACACCACCCAAAGGTAGTGACTATATTATTAAGGGTTAATGGGATATCTAGGCAAGTGGAGCTAGATATAATATTCATGGGATGGGAAGGGTGACAATCCGGATGGCCAGTATCTTTATAAGTGACTAAGGAATGCATCTTGTGGAATTCGCTACTATGGTGACTAATATTAGGGATGTATTACCTGATGATTTTTATATACATTATACTATAAAAGAGGTGTATTTAAATATTTATCTAGTGTTAGGAGAAGCACCCTTTTCTATTCCTCCCAATATTATGGCACCTACTAAGCTTAATAAACTGAAGAAGATGTTTAAAGATTTGGAATAAAAGGGTTGTATATGACCCAACACTTCTCCATGGGGTTAACTTATCTTTTTCACCAAGAATTTTGATGTACCCTTAGGTTTTTCATGGATTACCATCGTTTGAACTAGATTACAGTGAATAACTAGTATCCACAACCCTATAAAGACAACCTCTTTGACCAACTCTGAGGAGTGATAGTTTTCTCTAAGATCAAATTGTGGTTAGGCGACCATTATTTATTTGTGTGGCCATAAGACATACCACATACAACCTTCCAAATTAGGTATCATTTGTATGAGTATCTATTTATGTTGCTTTTACTTAAAAACATACCAGTATTCTTTATGGATTTGATATATTGGGTATTCCACCCATACCTAGATTCATTTGTGGCTTTCCTTATATGAGACTTCTTGGTGCATTATCCCACTAGAAAAGACCATTCCAACAACCTTATGATCACATGTAATATACCAATAGAGCACAAAATACATGTGAAGATCAGAAAAATCCACTTTTAAATTGATAAATTTCACTTTCTGGGTCATATCATTTCATAGGATGGCAGATCTATTGATACATAGAAGGTGAGTATCGTAGTTTCCTTGGAGTATACCAAACATTTCATTGAAATTATAAGATTCTTTGTGATAACTAGCTATTATATGTGATTCATATAGGATTTAACTTTCCTAGTATCACCTCTTATGGTCTTGACTAAGAATTGTTTGAAATTCATTTGGTCAGAATCTTGTGAGACAACCTTTCAAGAGTTGAAGGGGAGAATGACTTCAGCATTGATTCAGATTCACCTGAATTCAAGAAGAATCTATACTATTTACTATAATGATTTATGGATAAATATGGGAGAGATAATGATGTAAGGATATCCATTTGTAGTGTAAAGGTCTTTCAGTTGAGGCCTGATGAGAAGAATTATCCTACACACTACCTTTAGATAGAAGTTGTGGTTCATGATTTACACTATTGAAGGTATTATATATTTGGTAAAAAATTAATTATTTAAATGGATAAAAAATGAACCAAATACATATCCAAAAAATTTATCTTGAACCTGATATAGAAAAGGTGAGTGGATTACTGTAACATCCCCGACCAAGAAGCCACTAAACCGGTGCCCCAAGTCGGTTTTCCACATGACCTCAAGCACGCCTCCCCATATGCTAGGGGTTTCTGACTAGCAATAAGGGTCTAATAGGATCTATGTTGAGACTATACCATCTCTACCATAGTAATCCACAACATAAAATAGTTTTAATAATGAAAACAATAGAGAAAAATCAATAACAAGCATAAATAACCAATTCCCAAAGTGGTTACAACCATATAAAATAGTAAATATGTCATGCCATGCTATAGTGCCATGTGAACTGAATCCCAAAAGAAAGAAAGAATTTAGTATCCCTAAAATGGTCTAGAAATCAAGTCTATAACCTGACTCGTACATTCTCCATGTCTAACTCAACTCCCTAGAATATGGACCTTGACCTTGTCCTAGCCTGCAAGCATGAAGTATGGTTAGGTACCTAATAAAGGCCCATGAAGGGTGTGAGTATAACTCATTAGGACACCACCAATGGTGTCTAAAAATTATGTTGTAAAATTAGATAGTTCATTCAAGTCATAAATAATAGAAAATAAAGGTAAAAAGTTCAATAGGTCACTCTAGACTATGCTCCTTTAAATTATACTATCATTGAATCCAAGTTCCCTGAATAGAAATTTCATGGTTAAATCTAACTTTTTCATGTATTAAATGAATTAAGAATGTTAAATATCCTCAATCATATGATAAATTGAAACCAAGTCCTATCTCACTAGGCATCACGTTATAACAACCTCACAATCCTCACCTCAAAGCCTTAGTCCAGGTGGAATGCCACCGTTAGGGGAATAGAACTCTATCCCTGTCCATAACCCTTGCATTTGGGGGTGGAGCTAGAACCTCAATCTAACTCAACCCATGGGCGTAGAGCCTCAAGTCTATACCCCACTCTATCAAGACATGTGAACATACTCATTTATGATTCACCATAATTAACCATATCACAACAAGCATATCCAATATCGTTTACAACATCACAACAATATCAATAATTGGGAAACTAGAATTTTTCCTCAATCCATTAACACATTCATCATTTATATTACTTAACCCTTTATCCCCATTCCCATTTCCCATGTAAATCTCACTAATCATATTGAAGTGTAAACATTATTCCTTATCATATTCCCATTTCCCCATTAAACCCATTTATATTTTAACCAAACAATACCTTAGCCTTTAACCACATTACACACAACTAGCCACCCTCCACCACAACCTATTACATAAACCAATTATCCTACTCGCTAAGTCTATACATCATCTTGTGTCAATTTCACGCCTTATTTTTCCGTTAGCCCCATCGGGAGGGTCGGCACACCCCATGGGTGGCTTTATTTTGGTCAAGTCATCCTCCTTTCATCCCATGGGGTTAAAGAGGGGTTCAATTAATAGTTTAAACTCTTAATACATCATATCCTGCCAAAGGTACCAAGAAATCATCAAAAGAGTGAAATACTAAAAACCCTACATGCACAAATATACACAAAAACCAAGGGATATAACTTATAGACCACCTACCTTGAATCCATATGTGAACTAACCCTTAATTAATGCCTTAGAACTCAATTCAACCCAACATTGAAGCCTCAACCAAGATATAATCATAAAGTAAAGGTCATAGATATTCAAATTAATAGAAGAGAAAGATACCAACCCTAAACAAGAAAAATAAGAATGGAGGGATTTAGCCTTTCCCAGATCTTCATTTCGCAACCGGTGACACTCCAAATGGACAAGGATTGAAGAAGAAACAACCTTGGGAGATCATTGGAAATTTGGTTTGTTCCTTGGGTTGTAAGAAGGAAGAATGAGGTAAATCCAAAGTTGGAAATTAATTCCCCATAATAGAATTTTTTGTAATTCCTTAAATTTTTATGGGCCACACAGTTTACCCGTACGGTTTACCAAATCGTGCGCAAACCATGTTGATGTCACTGTTCTAAAATACTCCTTCTGAATAGTTTACCTAGGCTATATGAATGGTTAGAACTAACTATGCTAAGACCATGCGACTTTCCCAGAAATATCTTTTTCCCCTTTTTTAAGTCTCGAACCCGCAGAACACCCCTGAGCCTTCTTAAGGACCTGGGAAAACACTTATTTTTCCAAAATGTAGAAATTAAACTGCAACATGGGGAAAAATAACCTAAAATAGATTCAATATCTTACAACCTCTCCACCTTATAACAGCTCGTCCCCAAGCCACTCTTATCAAACATCATTGATTTACCAAAGAAAAGAGATCAAGCCACTAGGCTCCCATATCTTATTCTCTCTCCCAAGTTTCTTCCTAAAAATTTCTAGGTTTCCATAGAACACGAACCAAGGTCAAAATATTTCCCCGCAAATCTCTCTCACTATGATCCAAAATACGGACTGAGTGCTCCTCAAAGATGGCATCGACCTCAATTTCAACATCATGGTCGTTTATCACATGATCTGGATAAATATGATACTGTTGGAGTTGTGAAACATGGAAAACATCATGAATCCTATTATACCACCATGTAAGAGCCATTCGATAAGCCACTAGTCCGATCCTTTCCACAATATAAAATGGCCCCACATATCTTGGTTCCAACTTACCCTGCTTCTGAATTCAACGGTGACCCAACTTTGGTGATATCCGAAAAAACATACTATCACCCACCATGAAATCAAGAGGTCTACAACACATATATACTTATGAATTATTCCTACTCTGAGCTATTTCCATATGCTTTTGAATCAAACTAACCTTCTATAATGTCCCCTGTACAAGACTCGGTCTTAACCGTTTAGAATCCCCGACCTCTAACCAACACAACAGAGATCTACACAGTCTCCCATAAAGTGACTCAAAAGTTTCCATATGAATTTTAGCCTGAAAGTTGTTGTTGTAAGAAAACTCAACAAGCGACAAGTTCTTTTCCCACAAACCACTGAAATCTAGAACCCATGCTCTCAACACGTCTTCTAATACCTGAATTATATGCTCTGACTTCCCATCAGTCAGTGGGAGGTAAGACATACTCAAAAAAATCTGGATACCGAGTTTTTTATATAGTCCTCTCCAGAAGCGTGAGGTGAAATGTGGATCATGATCCAAAACTATGGTTATCAGCACACCATACAACCATACTATTTCTCAAACATACAATTTCCCCAACTGTTTGACTGTATAGGTCTCCTAGATTAGAAAGAAATTATCCACTATCATTATCTGATATACCACCACCCGAATCACATCATTATTATGAGGCATCCTTGAAAGAATAACTATGGTATCCTTCATGACGACATTCCACTTCCAATCTAGAATGGGAAATAACTGCAACAACCCACATGGATACTAATGTTCAGCCTTCACCTACTGATAGGTAAGGAATAATTCCACAAAACTCTCATCTTATTTCTTCATTCTTGAACACCAAAAATAGCTATGAAGATCATGGTATATCTTAGTCAGGCCTGGATTCACTACCCGCTTTGATGTGTGAAACCCGCGCATCAAATCTTCCTGTAAACCTGTCGACACCACAACACGACCATGAACATAAGAATCTCTATCATCACTGAATGTCCAATAGATGGTTACTCCCCACCTTTAATACTTTTCTTCATATCCAAACACTCTGGGTCTAACAACTGACTTTCCATAACTCAGCTCAAAAGTGCGGACCCAACTGTTATAGATGAAAGGGTCATATTTCCATGACCATCCTATTTCTCTAAATTCATCTCAACAAACAAGTCCATCATCACCCACTCTGAACTAGATCCTTGAACTACCTGATTCTGAGTCTTCTGGATCACTGCATCGATGAATCTATTCCATTTCCCTAGTGTGTACACCAACTCAAAATCAAAAGAATGTAGGTTCTCAACCCACACTCACTATCAAAGAATCAAATACCACTGATAGAAGATGTATTTGTAACTTTTATGGTCATAAAACACCATAAAAGTTTTATCCCAAAAATTAATGCCTCTAGCAATTTAATCCATGAACCACAACAACTAGATCCATGTCATGAGTAGGATAATTCATTTCTTTCGAACTCAACTATCTTGACTCATAAGTAATAACCCAATCATCCTACATCAACACTGCCCCATGTCTAACACTGAACGCATCACATTACAAGGTGTACCTCTTACCTAGTTTGGGTAAGATTAAAATCGGTGTGGTAGTCAACCATTGACCAATCAAACATAACCCCCTTCTTGGTTAAGATCATGAGAGGCACTTCCAAACAAGATAAATCTCTAATAAAACTTCGGTAATAATTGAAAAAACCTATAAAATTCCAAACACTAGAGACATTATTGGTCTTCTCCCAAGATACCACAACCTGCTCCTTTTCTAGATCCACCGACACAACTGACTAAGAAATGATGTTCCCCAAAAAGTGTGCCTCATCAATCCAAAAGTGAAAATTTGATAGCTTGGTGTAAATCATATGATTTATTAGTGTACTCAAGATGATATAACGATGTTTGGTATGATCGCCATGAGTTCTGGAGTACACTAAGACTTCATCAACAAATACAACTAAAAACTGATCTAGATATTGGTGAAATATCTGGTTCATTATGGCCATGAACACCACTGGTGTTTTGGTCAATCTAAATGGCATCACCCTAAATTCATACAACCCATACCTTCTTCAGAAAGCTATATGGGGTATGTCATAAGGTCTCACCCTCAACTGATGGTACCCTGATCTCAAATCAATCTTGGAGAACACTAATGAACCATTAAGCTGATCAAATAGGTCATCAATTCTTGGATGAGGGTATTGGTTCATAACCATCATCTGGTTCAACTTCCTAAAATCTATACACATCCTCAATGATCCATCAAACTTCCAATCAAACAACACCGTAGATCCCCAAGGTGATGTACTAGGATGTATAAACCACTTATGATTTAATTCCTCTAACTGAACTTTCAGTTATTGGAGCTCTGCTGGCTCCATTTTATAGGGTGGAATGGAATTTGGCTCCTCTCCAGGAAAACATTCGATCATAAACTCAACATATCTCTTGGGTGGTAACCCCAAGAAGTCCTCATGAAACACATCCAAAAGCTGGTCCACAACAAAAGGAAAATCTAGCTATACTTTCTCTCCATCATCTAAAACAAGGCATGCCACTTATGTTGTGAATTCCCCCAACTGCTGGCGTAGTGGCCCGCTCGAGTATCCTACTCACCACGAAGGACATTAGTGATTCCAAAAAAAGATGTGAACATTTAAAGACATAAATAACAGTCAATATCATCTTGATATAACACTAACCACTCGATTCCCAAGATTAGGTTAAAACCTGACATCTCAAAGACAAATAGATCCCACAGAAAATGATACCCACAAATCTATAGATCACAGACCTTACACTACCCTGATGTCCTGAAATCGTACCCCTAGCAGAGTATCAAGAGAAATTTTCCCACATGAAGTCCCCATGATTAATCCCAACACAACTACAAACTGAGAAGAAATAAAGTAATGTGTAACACCTATATCAAATAAAGCACTATAAAGCGTGGAAGCTACAAGAATCGTACCTCAAACAGTAGGTGGTCCTGCATCACCACCTTTAGGTGTAGCCTAAAATGCATGGAGATGTCCTTTCTCTTTACCCTAGGATCCATCCGGAGTACCCTACATTACACTGCTCTGTTGATAATGGTGATCTTTCCATAGAGTTCAACGTCCACTGTCTCTACCAGTACAAGACATGGAGCTCCAATAGCCTTCATAATACGGGGTGACAAACCCCCTTCTTACACTCAACATCTGCCTCTAACCTCCATCATCCCATGACTATCACGGGTTCCTGTAGAACCCTTGTATATGGCCCAGCCTACCGCAAGCTTGGAACTCGACTGGTGGGTGGAGACACTGGCCACACTTGTGCCCTGGCCTACCACACTAATAACAGAATACCTGGTCACCACCCTGAGAAGCTTACCCCATCTTATTACTGTTATGTGTGCTTCCACCCTACTGAAGGGTTCCAAAATAGTGCTTCCTACTATTGGAAGCTGCACCACATTCTCACCCACCTGGCACCAGAAGTTCACTACTTGAAGCTCCCTTCATTTTCTCCTCTAAGATAATGGTTTGATTCAACACTTTAGCAAACCATTTCAGATGAAATATATTCACATGATATTTGATCTCCTATATTATCCCGCCATGGAAGCATTTCTCTATGGCTACCTCGTCTCCTGTCAATCTCAGAACGAAGCATCTCAGATCGGTGAAACGAATGACATAGTCCATTATCGACATTGTACCTTGAGTTAACAGTATAAAATCCATAGCCTTATCATGTGTCAATGTTTCTGGGTGGAAGTCCTCACATAACTTCTCCTAAAAATCCTTCCACATCATTCCTTTATCCTGATCTGTTTGGACCATGATGTCCCACCAATGTTTTGCCTCACCCCTCAACATATAGGATTCTAACCTGACTCTCTTATTGAGGGGAGTCTCTAGATGATCACGAATATTTTGGATGGACTCTATCCAAAACTCTACTACTTCTGGACCACCCTCTCCAGTATTGGTCGGAGGGTTCTGCAACTAAAACTCCCTAGTTAGCTCAAACATACTCGGTACAACCCGCCCTGGATCTCGTTCTGTCATCTGTATAAAATGAGATAGCTTCTCATAGAAATGACCTTCTCTATCTTATTTTATAACCATATTATCTTGCTCTACTACTGGATTATCATTCTTGAAAAAGTCCTCCTATCACCCAAATAGTACACATATTCGATGTGGCATTTCTCTACAATGCCAAACATGAGCTTTTGAATGCATCCATAATGCTTTTATGAGATGGAAATAGATATAGGTAGGCTCATCACTTTCCATAACCAAAATACTTCACATATTCTACCCAAATGAGCCCACTCACAATTGGATCACTACCCTTGACCATCTCTCCTACGACCATGTATAACACAATATCTAATTCACACGGTTACAAGCCCTATATTTTAACCAATCCAAAACAGTTGCTCCATTCAAATTTACTCTTACCACATGTTAATCCTATTTTTCTTATTTGTTAAGCACCATTTTCTAATTACTACTTACCCTTTTGACTTTCCTTTTTACCCATTCTTATCATCCCATTAGGCACACTTTCATTACTTTTAAGAAAATATATGCATCCAAACCTTTATATCCCAGACCCAAATCCCGTGTATGTGCCTACCATGATGCATTTCACTTACCTACATAGGTTTCTAGAATGATGCATGAATGTAAAACCTCATACCCTTCTGTCTACAAGAAAATATATCACAAAACCATCAAATCTCACAGCAAGTGCATCACATGATGGTGAAATATCATCAAATATAACAACACACAATAAGAACAATAATCCCCTCCTAGGGTGACATGGGTTTTACTTCATGCATGGGTAATATACTCCCAAGAACGAGCTCATTACCAAGGCATGACACTTTCTTAACTACTTGTCTACCATCCCCAGATAGTAAAAAAGATAAACAAACTTCTATGATACCACTTTGTAACATCCCCGGCCCGAAACCAACTAACGAGTGCCCCGAGCCAGGTCACCAAATTTCCTCAAGAACGCATCCTTGTATGCTAGAAGTTGTTAACTAACAACAAGGGTATAATAGGATACATTGGGAGACTATACCCTATCTATCATATTAATCCACAATATAAAATAGTTTCAATAATGGAAACAATATAGAATAATCAATACCATGCATAAATAACCAATTCCCAAACTAGGTACAACATATACAATAGTAAATATTTCATTCCATGCTACAATGCCAAGTAAAAAAACCCCAAAAGAATGACAAAATGAAGGATCCCCAAAATGGTCTGGACTCTAAGTCAGGAACCTCACCCGTACATGTCCCATGTCCAACTCAACTCCCTATAATAGGTCCCTTTCCCTTGCCCTAACCAGCAAGCATGAAATCTTCTTGGGTTCCCAATGGAGTCCTAAGTAGGGTGTGAGTATAACTCTATAGGCCACAACCAACGGTGTCTACAAAATATCCAGAAAAAGTTAATAGTTCATGAAAGTGATAAATAATATAAAATAAAGGTAAATAGTTCAATAGACCATTCTAGACTATGATCCTTTAAATTATACTACCATTGAATCCAATTTCCCTACTTAGGCATTTCATGGTTAAATATACCTTTTTCATGTGTTCAGCGGATTAGGTAAGTTCAATATTCTCAAGCATATGGGAAAGAAAAACAAAGTCTTATCTTACTAAGAATCAAATTATAACAACCTCACAATCCTCACCTCGAAGCCTCAGTCCAGGTGGAATGTATCTGTTAAGGGATTAAAACTACGTCCCCTTCCCTAAACCATGAATTTGTGGGTGGAGCTAGAACCTCGTTCCAACTCAATCCATGGAAATAGATCCTCAAGTCTATACCCCACTCTACCAATCCATGTGCACATGCTCATTTATCATTCACCACAATTAACCATATCACAACAAGTATAGCCAAAATCATTTAAAACATCACATCAATATCAATAAATGGGAAATTAACATTTTACTCAATCCATTAACACATTCATCATTTATATCACTTAATCCTTTAGCCCTATTCCCATTTCCCATGCCTATCTCACTAAAAATATTCAAGTGTAAACTTTATTCCTTATTATATTCCCATTTTCCCATTTAACCCTTTTAAATGTCAACCAAAAAATCCCTTATCCTTTAACCAAATTAGAAACAACTAGAAACCCTCTCTTAAAACTCATTATATAAACCAATTAGCCTACTCTATAAGTCTCTATATCATCATTTGTCAATTGCATGCCTTATTTTACCATTAGCCCCATCAAGAGGGCTGGAACACCCCATGGGTGGCCCTATTTTGGTCAAGTCATCCTCCTTGCATCCCATGGGGATCAATATTGGTTCATTTAATTTTTTAGACGCTCAATACATTACATCATGCCAAATGAACCAATAACTCATCAAAATAGGGCAAGAATAAAGACCCTACATTCACAAATCTACACAAAACCAAGGGGTATAACTTATAGAACACCTATATTGAATCCATTGGTGAACGTACCCTTAATCAAGACCTTAAATCTTGATTCAAAAAATATTTTAATCCTCAACCTAGATATCAATGAAAAGGAATGGTTTTGGAACGTTGTGTGGGGAGAAGATAAAGATACCAACCCTAATTAGAAAAAGAAGCAGGGAGGGATTTACCCTTACCCAGATCTTTATTTTGAAACTGAAGAAACTTCAAATATCCATGGATTGAAGGAGAAACAGCCTTAGAAGATATTGGGAGATTTGGATTGTTCCCAGGGTTGTAAGAGGGAAAAAGGAGGTAACTCCTGAGTTGGCACTTAATTCCCAGTAAGGGAATTTTTTGTAATTCTTTAAAAGTTTCTAGTCCACATGGTTTACCCGCATAGTTTTCTAAATTGTGCACAAACCGTGCAGATACTACTATCTAAAAATCCTCCCTCTACATTTTTAACCAGGGTTTTCCACATGGTTAGAACTAACCATCTACAAACCATGTAGCCTTCCCAGAAAAATATTTCCCCCCTTTTTCGTGTCCCGAACCCTCTGAACACCCCTGAGCCTTCTTAAGGGCTTGAGAAAACACTTATTCGGACAAAAGGAAAGACTTAAACTAAAATGCGGGAGACAAATACCTTATAAGATATCCAAGATCTTATAATTACCCACATTCATTGGACATTGAGATTACTTATACACTTGAGAAAGGTAATGTAGTAATAGATGCCTTGAGCTGGAAGACTCAAACAAAGACCATCTAGGAGGGCTAATTGTGAGTGGAAACTGAGGGATATATTTTTTGGGATATTCCTATAGGTTCAAGAATTTCAATGTAAACCTATTTTATCAGCTTTAGCATTGACATCCTCACTTTTGGAATGGGTGCATATGAGATAGCTTTCAGATCCTAAGGGCCTCATATTGAGGGAGAGTGTCTCTGGTGATAAACCACCACCTAGTTGGGTTATTAATGGGAATTAATTCCCTCTCCAGCATAGGTGTGTCTGGGTTCCTGATGATATATGTGAAGATTTTATGTGGGAATCTCATACCTTTGTTTAGGAATTTTAACTTGTGATTATCAAGATATACCGAGACATATATATTTAGTATTGGTGGACGGGTATGAAGAGGAATATTATAGGTTTTATTAATCTGTACTCCACCTATTAGTAGGTGAAGGATAAGCACTAGAGACCGACTATAGTTCTGAATCCTCTATCTATTTATGAGTGGAAATGAAATGAAATTACACTAGAATTCAGGATGGGATTGTTGAGGTCCCATTGAGGCATCGATGCAGTATGGGTGATCATCGACAGGTTAACCAATATCACACATTTACAGCCTATCTGGGAAACCTTCTTAGTTGATGATATTGGACGGATTTATATCTATGATATTTTTTTACTTTCACAGTTTTCCCTATTCCATCAAATCGGACCAATATGCATGGTTTAGATCACAGTTCTGGAAGGGGATATAGAAGGTGTGGGGTTCACAGTTTTTCTTGATTAAATCATATCACCCTTTGATTGAAGAGCAGTTTGAGCATACCATATGGGTATTATAGGAAATGACGCTATCATGAATCCTTGATTTCATAGGTTTTTGAGATATCCACATAGCAATCTTTGAGTTTTCTTATACTAACAAATTTGAGGAAATGACCTTGAGGGATCCTTATGAGTCCTATTGTTTTAGGTCATTCCATTAACCTCTATGCTGGTTAGAGGTAGGTTTGGTAGTGATACTAGATCGTTATCTCATCTGGAATACTATAGAGTAAGTATAACTGAAATAGAAACATGTGGCCATACCCGAGTACAAGTATAAGTCTTACAATGATCATCACTATTGTCCTACAGAGTTCGAGGTGGGGAATCATGTCATTCTTTGAGTTTATATTGATCCACATATAGATCCAAAGATAGATTAATATATAAAATCCTTACTTCATGCCTCTCAATAACATGTTGAGAGTTGTCCCCAATATCATATCGGCTGTTGTTACCTTAGTGCTACTATTCCATAAATGATGTCTTCCATGTATCATACCTTCTCTATTATCATGAAAACACATCTCATTAATTTTATCATGAGAATGTCGAGATGGGTGTAGATGCATCCTTTGAGAAGCATCTGATACATATTGTTGAACAGATCATGAAGGATCTTTGAGGTAGGTTGGTTCCTCAAGTCTAGGTGTTATAACAACATGACCATGTACAGGATGAGAACTAGGAGGGAGAGGAGGATATAAATTCATAGTGGCTAGGACATTTCTCATATGATACTTTATGAGCCTCATATAGTAAACTTGGGGTTGATTTTTTTGGGAGGGGAGGTTTTAATGTACCATATTTTCAACAAGGTATGTTTCTTTTAGTTTTTGGTTAAATCTAAAAATTGTGCCTAAGGGTCAGTGGGTTTATTTCAGTATAGAAGGTAGATGATGGGAAGAGGATGGTTGTAGGATGGATACATTTCATGTATATAATACACCTCATGTAATTGAAATACAAAAGATGTATTAAATACATGATGTGTATAGGTTTGGCCAGGTCCCCTCCATAACATGAATTATTTTTCCCATGAGAGAGAGAAACCCGAGCATTACATAATGTGAAATGTAATTACACACCATGTAATTATTTTTTTCCCAGGGGATATTAATTAAGAATTACAAGACCTATAATGAATTTAAATTCTATGTAAATTCTGGGGGCAAGTTTATAAAAAAAGGGCAGATTCCCTATTTTCTTACAGAGTTTTGTTTTCTTCTCTCGTGGAAGATAAATTCATAGGGAGCTCTCCCCACACCTCACCTAGGTTCTTCCAAAACACCTTCATCCAAGCTCCAATATCTTGACCATTAGATGCATTGGATTCCCCTAAGTAATCTCTCCTCTCCTCTTATTTACTTCTTTTATTTATCTTTCCATATTTTTCAATATTTTTGTGTGAGCTCATATGCCATATTTTCAGGTTTTTTTTTTACTTTTATGTTTTCTAATATTCTATATCAAATTGAGGGCCAAAAAAAGATGAGTGGTAATCAATGAACATAAGGTAGGTGGTATAGTTCTTTTACCTGAAGTTTAGTTTCATTAATATCATGAAATATTGTTCTTCATGTTGAAAATTTCCAGAAATAGGTATAAAATGTTTAATAAACTAAATTTAATGGTTTTCATGACCTTTACAGTCCTAGATTATGGGGACTCAATGCCTTGGATGTTCTCATATACTTGAACCACCCCAACGGGGGTTCCTTCCCTTCAATACCTATCTTCCCTCTCCTTTAAATTAATTAAACTCCTTTTAGGTGTGTTTTACCTTAAAATAAATGAACCAGACTATGAAATAAACCACGAAAATATTTGTGATCATGTTCTAGTCCATATGTTTATTACCATAGTTTAATTACATGAATTAAATGTTGTATCTAATATGATTTTTTGGAATGAAATTCATTTTTCAATGGTATAAAATGTGATAGCTAAGCCATACCTCATATAAGAATCAAGGGAGATACTTGGATCATTATAGGATTCCTTGGAAAGTATCTCTTCGCTATATAATTAAGACATGTTGTGGATTACAAGAACATTGGGAGTAATATATAGGTACATAAGGGATGCCTTGAAAGGGATCGCTGTATGCGCTACTTACCTTCCCATAAGTGATACAAGTTCCCTAGGGTAGTCACTATGGAAGAGATAAATGGAAGGATGGTTATGCCATGACACAAGTGATACTTGGTCCCCTATGTGAGATATGTGGGATTAGTATATAGGGTTATACTTACACCAGGCTGAGAGTGATACACGAGTTTCCTTATTTGGTCTGCTCAGGATAGAATATATAGTGAAGGGTATTTATAGGGAATCCGTGGAGATACTTGGGATTCCTGTTACAGATTTTATTGGAAAAGATCCACTCTCCACTTATAATTTCAAAAGATGACTCATTTTTAAATTCAAAGAATTTATAATTGATACTCCAGGGAAGCGTTCACCAATCCAAATCACATGCCTGGGTTTGGTCCACTCTTGATGATTATTTTATAATAATCTTTTTATTACACCTGAATAATATTTTTACATGTTCACCTTGGTTTGGAGACATTGAGATTAGGTCAAAGTAGGTGGTCTCAGTCTAGTATACCTTAGGATCCCATACTGAGATGTTTTATTTATATATTGCTTTACATTTATTATATATCAACACACTTCTAATTTTATATGCAAAGATAGGATTGTCCTAGAAAATATTGGTGCTAGCCTACTAATTATATCACTCACCCTTATAAGTTTACCTTTGGTACCCGAGCATACTTCATGATTATAGGTGTTGATAAAGGGAGGTTTCTGTATTTTTATTCTTTATTTTCAATACTCTAATGGATTACAAGAGTATAGTATTGATCATATGCTCGTGATCCTCATAGAGGCTGATTTTGGAATATTTGTATTTTTGTTTTTCATGTGATATATGCTTGATTACCCTATATCCCATGTACTGTATTTGTTTTATTGGTACATGACTTGATCATCATCACATTGTATTATTCATAATTTATCTTCCACCTGCTTATTTATCATGATGATTTCTTATTATTCTATTGTTGTTCATTTATTTCTACTTCTTCCCTTTCCCATTTATTATTTACCGTTGTACTATACGCTAACTCATGAAGGAATAGTATCCCCATGGGCACACATTAGGACCTCACTAATATTTGGTAGCCTTTAGGATATAGGGAGGTGCACATGAGGTCATGTGGCCAACCATCTCAGGGCACTTCTTAGTGGATTTCAGGGTGGGATGCTATAAGGGTAAAAATTAAAAAGCTAAAAGAAAAATACCTAAAACACTCAGGTTTGTATACAAAATGATTGGTTGATGGGATTTTATCTGAATAAACACTTTACCCTATAATATTTTAATATTTTTACCATTTCTCATTGAATTTAATGTTACATTATAACACATGTAATTGTTATGTCCAAAACCAACATTCTCTTCACTTATAAAAACATAAAAATTTAACCTTTTCAAGACTCACATGTCCTTTGAATTTATTTTTGAAAATAAGACACACTTATCATCCTTTAACCCTATCACAATTCAATAAGCTGCTGGTCACCTTTAATTTTCATAGGGAATTTATGTCCACTGAGTTTTCAAAGAAAAAACTCAATCGTCCAACATGAGTAATACTTTCACTTACTATTTTCTTTTACTATATGAATTAATAAATAATCTAAAAATTTAATAATATAGTTAAATAACTAACATTAGTATACTTAAATTTTATTATATAAATTGGAAAAAATTATTCAATCCTTTCCATTCACTAGGAAAAAAAATAACATCGATCATGCTTATATGCAGACTACCACCTCCACATCCCGATGTGATTCATTTTTCATAACTTCCTCTAAAGGATGGATTTAATGGATAAATATTTTTATATATCAAAAATAAAATTATTAAATTATCATTTTTCATATACCATCATTCTTTCCATTTTTTGAGAAATGGGATCGCTAATCATGAAAACGATGGACTACCGCCGCTACAAATGAAAATTTTCATTTTTCATCACCATACACCATCAATGGTTCGTATAATTTATTTTATGAGAATATATGATGTTATTTAATGTTTAATATTCCTTAATGTCACATTATAATTATCTAAATACATCACCTTACTCATTAAATAATTATAACATGTTACCGTTTGGGTCGATTTAACTGACCATGTAAATGTTGTTATAAAGATTATATAATTAATTATTATGGGATTTTATATAATGGTAATATAATGTAATAATGTTATATTTAATATTGTTTAATGATTATTTAAATGTTATTTTAATATTAAAAATAATTATTAATATATCACATATCAATCATTTAATAGGTAGAAAACTAGTTTATCACAATTTCTATTTTCACAAGTCATAATCAAGTATTTCATTTAAGGAAAATGGAAGATAAAAAATCATTTAAAATAGTTATTAATCTATATTTAATTATATATAAATTATTAACTCTAAACCACTTAGTGATAATCAATATCTTCTTAAGGATGTTTGTACAAAAGAGACAACCGAAAGTTTTAACACCTGATAATGAAAACATACTATAATCCGTTAATATATTGGTAATATATAATTATAAAATAATTATAAAATAGGATTATTTTTATAATAAGTTTATGATATAATTTTTTCATATAGTAAAATTAATTATACAAGATGTTAAAGCATGGTAGAGTAAGCGGGAAAACAAGGTAAGGGGTTTTTTCTCAAAAATACTTTGTTTGAGACATGTTTTAAATTATGAACCTAATTTCATTAAAGTGGTTTATATACTAAATATTTGAGATAGTATACCATCAAGTATCTTTTATTAATGTTAATTTATTTCCAATTTAAATATCTCTCTTTTAATAGGTTTTTATTTAAATTCTCTTCAAGTTGAATTGATTTTTTCCTAACACAAATATTTTTCTTGTGTTATAATCTATAATATTTATATATTTTATTTCAAGGTTAATGGGTAATAATATATAATTATTTTATATTTTATTAACACCTTCTTTTATAAGGAAATAATTTTTCATTGCAAAGTATTCTTCCTTGATGAAACCATTGTTTTTAAAAAATTAAATGTTATTAAGAATAATTCCTATTTTAATGGATTTTCCTCCATATAAATGTTTTTTAATTCCCAAAAATTTTATACATTACATAGTGGAATATAAAAATGTTTTTATCCCTAATGATCCTCATTTCCCCTTTATTTATTTTAAAATAATGGTTTTTTATCCTTTTAATGATGTGGGTTTTCACTAAATCGCTTTTAAAATATTTAAAAGGATTCTTCCTACCACGATATTATATTATTACCTTTTACTTAAAATTTCTTTATGATTACCTTTATGTAATTTAAATGATATATTATTTAATTTTATTTTTAAAAATTAAATTTTTTCAAAATCTTTCACATCATCCTTTTCAAACTATTATGCATTTTTCATAGCTTATTTTAAACAATTCGATTTAAAAATACATGTTTTCAAAATACTTTCACATTAAATTTTTGAAATATTGATTTCATTAAAAAAGTTAAATTATATAATATTTCTTTTAAATGTAATTATTTTTCAAAAAAATTCACTTCACCTTTTAAAAAATGACTTTTGAATGAGATTTGTAACTTTATCTTTTATGATAATGATAAAATCGTTTTATAAAAACTCTTTAATGGTTTCACTTCAATTTCACTCTATCTTTAAAAGTATTATTTACTTAGAAGTTTTTTTCAATGTACCGAAAACGAAAATTTCTTATTAAATACTCTTATTTGGTTATTGATTTTTTGGTATCTATCATTTACATTCTGGTTATCAATTTTGGTGATTCTTTATTATAATGTTGTAAAAACCATTTTTATTTCCATGGGTTCTTTATGATGTGTTTAATGAATTTTATAAGTTATACCATATATATGGATGATTTTTGGTTTGGGTTTTATATATACAACTAATTCATTGGTAATTTTTTTAACTCGTGAGATCAAAAAGGTAACTGAGAGGATTTAACCCAAGCCAAAGGATGCATTAGTGGATTTATGCCAAGCTAAACTCTACATATGAGGATTTATCCCAAGCCAAAGGATAAACAATCATATTTACCCCATTATAAAGGGTACATATAATGATTTATCCCATGATAACGTTTTCATAAGAAGATTTTTCCAGGTCAAAGGGCTGCATGAGATGTTTTATCCCAAGATCATGTTTATCTGATAAGATTATCCCAAGCCAAAGAAGGTACATGGGTGGTTAAGAGAATCTTAAAATGAGATGATTGTATTGGTGGGTAGAAATTACATATGGTTTCTATGTTTATGTTTATTCCACACTACTATTGATATTCTCATTCCAATGTAATGGTCTCATGGATCATGTTTATTGGATAATGATTCTATACTCTTTTGATTATCAAAAATTCCATGCCAAGACATATTCCATGACTTATGATTCATGTTCTACAATTAATTGGGTATGGTTTTATTATTTATTTTTATTATAACCATATGATAATATTATACTAACTTATGATATTTGATTCATATCATTTATTGTTATCCTTACTAAGAATATTATCTTACCCCTTTATTATGTTTACTCTCCCTAAGTAATGAAGATGAGTATAACTTATGAGAAGTATAGAAGTCTAGGGTGGTTCACTTATCGGGAAATGTTCAAAAAATTTTGTAAAAAAATATTTATCTATTCCTCAAGAAAACTAAGACTTTGGTTCTCTAGTCTTTGTGACTATTTTTTAGATGCGATTGTTATTCATATAAAATAATTAAATAAATGAGTATATTTATCTTGGATTAATATATAGATCCTATTCTTATCCCACTTCCTTCTCACTGTCGAGGGAATAATATGGAATGATATTTGAGAAGATTTATGATAAAGTGGTGGAATTATGACTATGGGATTTATCATTTCCATGGATTGAGGATGAATTATCTTTTAGAAATTACAGGGGTAGAAAAGAGGTATTTTCACCAGGGGAATAAGATGCATTGATTCACTAAGGTTCTGAAGCAAATTTGGATGCAAGATTGATGGGGGAATCATCATAATTTAGAGTAAATGATAATTTCACCCACTGAGGATTTAAAAATGATATAGGGATATAATTTTCATGAACACTATCATAAAGGGTTCCAATGTTAGGGAAAGATGATCTATTGACATACTAATATTTTTGAAATGATATAGGGAAATAATTTTTTGAGGTGTCACTCTCTCCCTTAGTATTAAATACCTCTTCTGATTGATTCAAATCCATTAATGTAATCAATATCATGAGAGTATTGAAAAATGTTCCTAGGCCATTACTTGCCTCCTTATTCAATTATTGAGGTCTTTCTGGTCAAATAGCCTTGGTTGTGTGGTTTGAATATTAGTCAACAATGCGTTGGAGTTATGAAGCCCAGGGTATTGTATGATCTTCATGTATAGAGAAGTAGTACTAATCTATTGTAGTGGATGTTTCTCTATATTGGTATATACCTAACCATTATATGAGAGTAAATTTCCTTGATTCTTAGAGTTATCATCTAATAGAACATACATGACAGAGTGGATCATTAAATATTGAATTTCTACCACAATTTAATTGATGGGAAATATGAAATATTAACCAAGTTCACTCCATGGATTGTCGGAAGTAGTTTCTAGGATATTCATAGAAACAATCATAAGAGTTTCATCTACCTTTAGTAGTATTCATTCCTTTTTTAGAAATGTTATTCAATGAACTGGACCTTGGAAGAATCAAAATGAGAGATATCACCAATCAATACACTAGCTTTCCCATCAATGGAATATTTTTGGAACCAATGGTTTGATGAGGGCACTACAACAAGAATATATATCCACAACCTTCCCAATAAAATACTGAACAATGTGTCCTTATAGGACACCGTGAATTTAGAGTAAAAATGAGTTCTTCAAAATAGGCTCAAATATTGATGATCACAAGTTTCTTTTTCTCACACTTTTCACATCCCAAAATGGTTATGCTAGAGGGGGATAGATTAGCCTCACTGTATCCTAAGAATTTAAGGGTATAATCCAAAATGATATTGATCCTATAATCACTGTTAATTATGGATCGATAAATGTTAATGATTTTATTCTTCCTTGATACATATAGAAACTTCATGTGTCCATTTATGAAAAACTATTATAACTTTTCTATAAAGGATATAATAATATTTTATTTTACAGGAGTTATCCTTTCAAGACACACCTCATCTAGAACTACATACACCTCAAAATCTTTAGGGCTTGAGAGAGCCATGATGAGTTCCAACATGATTTTTTTGAAAGGTGAATGGAATCTAGAATAAAAATCTTAGTTTAAAAAATGGATAAATAGTTCAACATTTCATAATTATAAACCAATGGACTGATTTTTCTAATAGGGGTATACTCCCTAGTTTGAGGATTTGGAGTCGAGGTAGTATTTATAGATAATTTCTATCCCTAATTGGAATTATTGGGAATCCATAGTGATTTTAGGTTATATAGAGTGAGATTAACCATACATTGATAGTTATCTAAATGTTTCGTGTTTGGTATATAGTCTTCCATTAGAATAAGATTTGACCAAGACCTAGAAAGTCTAGGGTAAGATCAGTGCTCTTTTGGGCCGATTGGAGCACCTGTCTTAGAGTATCAGCTACATATATAGATTTAGTGTAGACTGTGCCAGTTCTCTAATATCTTTTATGACCTTATATTCATTGAAATACTATTAATCTTTAAAATTATCCATTATTATAATTTGGGTGATCATGTTTATATTTGACTTTATCACTGGTGAAGGGGTCCATAAAGTTAATGACATTGATAGAACCATACTGAAAATCTACATCCAATGAGTGTTTTGTTTGGTAGATTAGTTCCCAACTTCCTAGTGATGGTGACATGAAGTCTATAATAGTTTTAAAATCATTATAATAATTCATGATTTATCCTCTTATTCCTCCATCTTATTATACTAATTATGCTTACACTTAGAGGATTGAGATGCCGAAGGAGTCAACACAAGATATACAATGGGATTTTGAGTCAAAAATAGATGATTTACTTAAAACCTAAGTATGTAATCACATGATTAAATTTTTTTCTAGGTCGTCAAATCATCTAACATATTAATGTTCCCGATCAAAAAATGTCTCTATTCTACTTCTTCCACTGATGGAGAGGAATAGATGTATGTTACATGGGCTAGAGGTCTTCCCAATATAACCTACCATGAGTCAACCATATATAGAAATATTTACTTGAATATGAAGGATTCATGGTTGTTTTTTCCAGTATTTTATAGTAGGGGAAATAATTAGGGTGGTTATTGAGGCTGATTTTATTTGGATTCCAGATTTCTGAATATTTTAGTGGGTTGTTCCCAATAGTTATAATGAATTACCTAGGAATCTATTATTTTCTTAGAGAATAATTTATATTTTTTCAATTCTCATACTTTAGGAAGTCTTGACCCTTATTTACTTCTTATAGAGGGTGATTTTGATACATTTGTGTTTTAGGATTGGGTACTGCACAATGTCGAACTGGTTTGGGAATTTTATCTAGTTCTGGTGCTACACCTTACCATAAATCATTTCCTAAGATTACAAAATCATCAAAGATTTCACCTTGGTGAACCAAATGACATCCTCTAAATTAAGGGCCACCACTGTGAAATCAATTGATCCACTTGGGTATTTAATTGGAATTAGAGGTGTTTATAACTCATACAAAAGATTTACAATCCAAATCTCTAGTATATGCTCATGCGAGATTTACCACTCTAGGGAATATGTTAGACCCATCAATCTTGTGATAAAATCAAATAAAATTTTATTCTCATACTATTTCCAATTTTAAAGGTCAAGGGTCATCATATTCTTTAGCATATATTTGAATTGATAATTTTTTTTGTCATAATTATTTCTAATTTACAAAAAATCTACTTAGCAAGTTTCTATATTAGAAATATGTTGGACCCTACATGGTTTGTTCAAATAATATGACCTTATATTACTCTTTTTATTCTTTTGTTACCATCATGAGACTGCACTGATATACAAAATGTGTTTATTATTGATCAGGATCCTTGGAACCATTGAATATTGAAAATATAAGGTTCCCAAAGTTGAGTTGAGATGGAGTCACATCCACTCATTTTAGATAGGGATCTATCTCTGGATGCACTAGTGTATGAAACCCCATTATTTCTTCTATTGGAGTAATAAGGGTCTGGATAGAGTCAATAAATTCTAGTGGTATGGTTTTTTAAGCAGAAGCATAAATGTCAGCAACATGTAATGCTAAATTTGGTCATCTTGCAAATGATAGTTTTTTTTCAAACTTGAGTCTACCCTAGAAAACACTCTTGAAATGAGGATAAGTAATGTTTCAATAGAGGAAACACTTAATAATACTCAGTAAACATGTTAAATTAAATTAACCTTCTATTTCTAGAATTGATGGGGGGATTGATTCTACTCTTATAAGTTGGGTAACCACTTCTTGTTGAAGGTGGTTTGCTGGGGGAGAGATGTTCCCCTAAGCATAATAATTATACTAGGGATGGATATTTCCATTGAACAATATGAGATGAGTCACCTTATTTTATTTAATTAATCTTTGTATTGATATATTATTTACTCCACAAATAAAGGTTCAATTTACTCATCCAGTGTGTGGGATGTAGAAACACTATTCCATTTATATTTAGCTAAGGATTATGGCATAGGAAACAAAAGAATATTTGAGACTTTATAATCATGGGACTCCCTCATATACTAGGTACACACATATTTTTCATTTATTTCAATGTATAACACATTTTGAGCATACCTATCTTTATAGCGATTATCTACATCAATGTCATATCCAAAATTGTATATAGGGTAAACAATGATAAAATTTACAGACAAATATTATGTGGCAGTGATTAGATTCTAATATATATCAGAGTAATGAGGAATTTAATCTTAATTTGAGTATCCTTCATGATAAAAATAATTACCCTCCTTTAAATTCTTCATCCTATAGGGTCTCTTCATCTATTGAACCTTTCAAGTTTTAGATTTATCTACCCTATATTCCCTGGGATGTGACCAATGGAAGGGGATCCTTAGAAAGTCCTTAACCATATTCACTAAATTAACTCCAATCATGTGGTTGTATCAAGCATTGGTAATAATTTTGGAAGTACATTATGTAAATCTTCTCTTAGATTTTGGATGATTTATATCAATAAAAAATGAGGAGAAAATAATTCCCATGGCCTCATGGGATGGGGTTGACGTGATTTCACCACCTTCAAATATTTATATCAATGAGTTTTTTATAATCATTGATGTGATGGTGGTGGAAATGATGAAAATTATCCCATCCTTGTGGGTTGGGGATGTTATTGTATTACCAATGAGGTAAGTAATATTGCTGAAATCATTATTTTTCATGAATTGTTCAAATAATTTTCCAAATTAAATTCATATTCTAAGAATGATATTCCCACTACTATGGATTTTCTTATAGTTTGAGGTTTTTCTTTCCTCATGAAAGGAGAATTATTTAATTTCTTGGAATCTTTGCGTTACAATTTATCGATGGAACACTCCCACTACATGCGCTACTTTTGAACTTTGGTGAGAGTATTATTTTGGTGGAATAAAATACAGATACTAGCTTCTTTTAGGCATTAGACTAGGCCTAAGGAGATGAAATTACATGATTTTTGTTTTGTAGGACTCATTTTCCATAGAATGGAGTAAAATGGAATTATCCACACTCATCCGATCATTCAGTACACATGTCAGGTGGGGAATCTGTAATTATCTGGGGAAGTATTTCAAACCATCAAGGAATACGTTAAAAATTTATCATTGAAATTTATATGATCGAGGATTTTATGCCACTAATAAAGAGACAAAGTCATATAGGTGGAAGAGATCGCTAATCATCTTAATGTGGTTGGTATATTATCTATAATAAAGATATTATATCTTGAGATAGATAATATTTTTCCATAAGATATGATTTATAAAATGTATACATTCATATTTTACATCCTTTGGGATTTCATATTGAAGAGTGGAAATAGGTCATGTAACACTCGATATTTTTATGAGAAATATTTTGTTTTTATGTTATATACATCATCAAAGGAATCTTTCACTACCCACAACACTAGCTTGGATTTCTTTACATGCAATCGTGACCTTCCTCGATAGCTTGCGTTGTACGCAATACGGAGTTTCACTAAACGATGATATGCTATTAAAATATTATTAAAACTAGCCGTTATGAATAGTAATACCCACTCTTTGAAATTTTATAAATTTTATCTTTCAAAATGGACTTCATTTTTAGATTCGGAATATTGAAATTATCCTAGGGTGAATTTTTGGTATTTTTCTGAAAACATTCAATTTTTGATGAATAGTAAAACACTAGGTTACTATTTAAAAATAGACTTTTTATTTAAATAATTATTTATTATATTTAAATTTATTTTATTTCAAAATTGATACATAATACCTATATAAGTTCAAATTAATTCATTGGAGTTATTTGATAATAATTTTTTATATATATAAATTTTATTGACCTTTTTACTGTTTTTTACCCACCACCTATGAGAGTTTGAAAATTTACATTAAACATAATTTTATCGCTTTTGTGAGTGGAATTTCAAAAATCCAAGAGACACGGTTAATATAAATAAGTAAAATGTTGTTCAATAAGATAAAAATAATTTTTGGTGAATAGTAACTTTTTACTTTTATTTACCACAGTTAAAAGTAAATAAGGAAATTAAGGGTAAAAATGGTATTATTATTACCCTAACACAAGTACTAATTATATTGGATAAGTTTAATTCGACCAAAAACAACCTTAGGAATAAAATATGACCATTTAGGTCCACTTGGATTAGATTAGGACATTTAATATTATTTTATTTTAATAATAGTTAAAATAGTAAAAATCCAGGTTTAATAAATAATGATTTTTAATAGAGGGTTATAAATAAGATAAATTAGACTATAAATATTCATTATAAAGCTAAAAATATTTCCTACATAATGGTATTTTATTTATAAATTTTAGACTTTAAATAATTTAATTTATTTATGACAGAATAATGTTGCAGTAATAACCTTATTAAGAAAATATAAACATAATTGATATTATAAATACCCAAATAAATGTAATTTGAGACTTTTTATGAATTAAATTAATTTTATAGGTTCATATTACATATTAGTATTGATTTAATTAACTTTTTTTGAACTAATCATGCTGTTATAAGTTTCACAAAAATCAATTACCAAATAGTGTCAAAATTGAAATAAAATAGTTTTAAAAAAATATTATATTATTAATTGTTATTTTATTCTTAAAAATCTAAGGTTCATCTAAATGACTTAGATACGGTTATATATATTAATAATGAACCACTTGGGGTTCGTTTGTCTTGTTATAGAAAGTTTATTAACCATATAATGTAAGAAAACAAGAACACATGGTAAAAGTTAAATTATTTAACTTAGAGTTAAATCTAAATGATAATGTTAAAAAAGTAACCTAAACTTGTATAAAATCTATTTTTTGAGAGTATATAAACCCATACCAACCTTATATTCAAAATAATTCAATTTTGAGCTATTAAAAACCGAATATGACTTTATTATAAAATAATATTTTAAGTTTTTTTTAAGGTGCCCCTCTCCTCCCTTAAAAAAGGGCACATCCTCCCTCTCCTCATAACACCACTTTGAGCCTTCATGCTTGGAAAAAACCTGCCTATTTCTCTTCTCCACTTCCCTAGAAACATCCTAGAGGTCCTGGTCTTTTTCAAAGACCAACATTATTGCCCTAAGAGGAGGTTTCAAATAGGCGTGTCGAAGAAGAGGAAATATCCGTTACCGATTCTTTCAAATTTATTTTTTCTTCTACTTCCTATCCTTTAGTTGTTTCATTATAAAATAAAAACATCAGTATCAATAATATACTGATATTTTATATAAATATGAAACAACCCTATTTCACCTTCTATCCATCCTACAGAAAATGAAATCACCGCACGTGCGTACGTACGGAATACCATCTCCACGCCGTCATGCAATCTGTTTTCCACCACCACCATACTTGGATGGGTATAATGGTGTAAATAATAACTATATATGATTATTTGAAAGTGATATGGATTCTGAAATAGTATACATACCCTTTAATACAATTCCATGATCATGGGAACGATATCATTGCTCGTGCGTACGTACGGCCTACCGTCTCCACGATGTGATGCGACTCGTTCTACATGATCTTCATTGCATAATGATTATATAAATGAATTTAATGAATAAATATGATATATATTACACTAATAAAATTCTGGAAATGAGGTATCTATAACCTAAAAATAAGAATAATAATTTATTTGACAAGACATGCATAAGAACAAAATGCAATACAGACCTGAATAACAAGTAGCAATGAAATATTACTAATAAGAAGCTAAGAATATGAACATATATGATATCATAACAATGATTACGATTCTGGAATAAGTCAATAACAATATTTAAATTATTATAATGGAGGTTAGGACACGTACGAAGCAAATCAGTCCTAAGGTAAGGGAAAATCTTGCAATCTCATTTTTACCCGAGATTGTTTATACTTCAGAATTCATTGGGGAATATTTATCATCCACATCCATGTTTCCTCAATATTTAATATTATTTCTATCCTCATACAATTTTTTAAATCCAATTTTACCCATTGGTAAGTTTTTAGTAAAAGATATGAAAGGAATCTTTTGTCGTTTTTAGTACGAGGTAATTTTTTGACTTTTCCGGCCAAAGTACGAGAAGAATGTTTTTCTTTAACTTATATGGAATGAATGGATTTTTAGAACATTATTTCCATGGATCCTCCTTTACATGTTTTCATGTTAATTTTTAATTAACTTTTTTTAGTTTATAATTTTATGACATGTTAAGAGAGGAAAAATGTTTTTGAAGTAGAAAGGATATTTTCCTCAAGAATGAAGTTCAAGTGTTTTATCAAAATTATTTTCCATCTAAGATAATATAGGGTTCTTTTTCTATACCTATTCTTACATTGATTTGATTATGTTATTATTGAATTATTTTTATGATGTCCTTTTATCTTATATGGATTATGTTTTGATGGAATGATGTTTAAGAATCCCATTTTTATTACATGGGTTATGCTATGATGTATAATTTATGATCTTGTGGAACAAATAAGAATGGTATAATTATGAGATGGGTGGGACCTATATCTCCCTCTCATGCATTGGGTAAATATTTATATCTTATGAGATAGACATGGTTTAATGACAGGTTAATCCGGTTCAGTGATACAGGACTGAAATGAGGAGTGAACTCGGTTCAGAAATGGACTTTGTCTGCTAAGATAGTCTTGGAAATGAGTCTTGACTAATAAGAAATGATTTTCCATGATTATGTGTGTATTCCACAATGTTTCATGTTTTATGTTATGATTATTGGGATTACATTTCACTGCAATTATTTATCCCATGTTATGATATTATGATCTCTTTTGCAGGTTAAGATTTTTGAAATGCTATGTTTTATTGAATATGATATTTCCTTTGTAACCCTTACTGATCATTTGAACTCACCCTTTTGTATTTTTTCTTTCCCCAGGTCAGGAAGAAGGTTATTAAGTAGGATATTCCAAAATGGACTCTAGATATGATGAAATAAATGGGAGATAATATAGATTCTTTATGAACCAGTTGTTTATGTTTCCCATTTTCTAAAGACATTATACCTATATGGTCATTTCGTTGTTTTTTATATGTTGTAATAAGTATGCAACAATTCTGAAGTAATAACCATGTATGTAATGTATGGGTCGTTATAGTTGGTATCAGAGGAAAGGTATAACAACCATTGGAAACTAGGATGTGAAAGCCTTAGTAAGAACCCTAAGGATATATCTAAGCATAGAACAATCATAGTGTTTTAGAAATGGCCATGAACTACCTATGATAAGACCTTATGTGTGAAATTTTATTCTTGATTATGTGGTTTTCCTATTATAATTAGTGTTTATCACACTATTCTTCTTGCTTTTAGTCAATGGCTGGAACCCAAAGAAACCATGTTAATTCGGAATGCAACGGGCAATGAAATGATTGTCCCCTTGAGAAACAAAACATTATGGGAGCTGGAATGAAAAATCTTGTAACCATGCTCACACAACTTTCTCAAGCTATGAATCATGCAGGACTTCCAAATGATCAAAGGAAGGAGTAACATTATGTTGAATCCTTCATGAGGTAGCATCCACCCTCATTCAGTAGGTCTACTTATCCATTAGTTGCTGAACAATGGATCAATACTACTGAAAAGATATTTTCAGTTCTTCAATGTTCTGAACATGATAAAGTCATCTTAGCAGTATATCATTTGGAAGGTGAAGTTGATCAATGGTGGAATCTTATCAAGAATACGAGGCCAAGAGATGAACATGAGTCCATGGAATGGGATGAGTTAAAGAATATATTTTTCAATAAGTACTTCCCTCATATTCTTTAAACAAAGATAGAGAAGGAGTTTCTTGAACTAAAGCAAATGGATGATGAATTTATTGGCACCTACAAAGAAAATTTTAGAAGAATTTCAAGGTATTATTCTGGGATTATTTTCCAACCTGAGAGTAAGATCGATCGATTCTTTAGTGGCTTAAAACCAAGTCTTCGAAGGGCGTTATCCATAGGGGACTTCAATAGCAATGAAGAAATTGTTCGATGTGCTCTCAAGGTTGAGATGGAGAATGGAGAAACCCATCAGTCATATACATTTGATAAGAAGAGGAAATGGAATTCAAAGGGAAATCTAAAGACCACACTAAAAAGAAGACGAGTTTTCCCTTATGCTCAAAGTGTGGAATGAAACATGGAGGGAGTTGTCTTAAAGGGACAAGTAAATGTTTAAAATGTGGAAAGGAAGGTCGTCGAGTATTTTAATGCCACAATGATGGGAAGAATATTTCTAGTGATGCGAACAAAGAAAAGGCTACATAGAGTGAAACTCCTACACTTCAATGTTACAAGTGCAAGGAAATGGGTCATTATTCAAATAAATGCCCTAATCTAACGGTTGTTGATGCTGATAAACTTTAAAAAACTCTTAAGGGTAAAGACAAAGGAAAGTCACATGCAATTTCTATCAGCGATGTGGAGTATGATAACGAAGTGGTGAAAGGTACACTTACCATCCACTCTAAAGTAGAAAATGTTTTATTTGATTCTGGATCCACCCACTCTTTTATTTCTGAAGAATTTTTTAAGGGTATCGCCATATTACCTTAGCATTTAGATATTGAGTTAGCTATGACAACCCCTAATGGCACAACAATTGCATCAAAAGTTTACAATTCTTCTCTGATTGAAGTTTGTGGGAAAGTGCTTCCTGCAATTCTTGTGATCCTTCATATAGTGAAATTTGATGTGATTATTGGCATGGATTTACTTTCCTTATATGGATCTCATATCGATTTCCAAAGAAGGGAAGTGACATTTCATATTCCTGGTCAATCTATGATCATCTATCGATGCAATGATGAAGATAACCTTCCAGTGGAAATTTTTTCTATCTTATGGGTCTTGATTCCACTAAATGAAGGTTATTTATCTCAAATGGTTGGAGAGAAACTCATGATTAATAATATTCTCATTGTACAAGAGTTTGATGATGTCTTTCTGGAGTAATTTCCTGGTCTTCCACCAAATCATGAAGTTGAGATTTCAATAGAACTCGTACCAGGTGCTTTACCTATTTCAAATACACCTTATAGAATGACCCCAATTGAGTTGTAGGAATTGAAACAGCAACTCCCAGATAATCTTGATAAGGGATTTATACACCCTAGCGCAACACCTTGGAGAGCACATGTTCTGTTTGTTAAGAATAAAGATGGATCAATGAGACTCTCCATTGATTATCGAGAACTTAACAAGATCACTATCAAGAAAAAGTATCCTCTCCCACGCATTGATGACTTATTTGACCAACTACATGGAGCTCAATACTTTTCCAAGATTGATCTTCATTCAGGGTATCATAAATTAAGGGTCAAAAGGGAGGATATACCAAAGACGGCTTTCTGTACAAGGTATGGACAATATGAATTTAGAGTGATGCCATTTGGTCTTACTAATTCCCCTGATATCTTCATGGATCTAATGAATAGAGTCTTTAGATACCATCTTGATCAGTTTTTGGTAGTCTTTATAGAAAATATTCTTTTTTATTCAAAGAGCAAGGAATAACATGAAGATCACTTGAGAATTGTATTAAAGACCCTGATAAAGGAGAAGCTGTATGGAAAATTTACCAGGTGTGAATTTTGGCTTCAAAAAGTTTCATTTTTTGGGTCATATAATATCAAAAGAGGGGATATCTATGGATCCAGAAAAAAAAGAGGTTATCAAAAGATGGTCGAGACCAAAAAAAACTAATTAAGATCTGAAGTTTTCTTGGTTTTGTTGGATATTATCGACGTTTTGTGAATGATTTTTCATGATTATATAATCCACTCACCAGGTTGACTCGAAAAGGAGTTAAGTTCGTTTGGATGGAGGAGTATGAAGAGAATATCAAGGAGTTAAAAATAAGGTTATCCAGTCCACCTGTTCTCACACTGCCTTGTAGCAGAGAAAGGTTTGTGATTTACAGTGATGCATCCAAGAAGGGACTAGGGTGTGTTCTCATGTAAAATGATATGGTGATAGCTTATACCTCACGACAGTTGAAAATGCATGAGAAAAATTACCCAACTCATGATTTGTAGTTAGCTGCGGTAATCTTTGAATTAAAGATTTGGAGGCATTATCATTATGGTGAAAGGTGTGATATTTATACTGATCATAAAATTTTAAAGTATATTTTCACACAAAAGGAGATGAATATGCGCCAAAGAAGATAATTGAAGCTGATTAAGGATTACAACTGCTCAATTCATTATCACCCTGGGAAAGAAAACAAGGTGGCAGATGCATTAAGTTGATAAGACCATGCTAGCTTATCCATGATGAGAATAAAAAAAGATCCAATATTTGTGGATTCACAAAGGATGTATCTTGGAATTATAATGGAAGGGGAAAAATCTTATCTTTCTCAAATGAATGTTCAACCATCTATACATGTGAATATTAAAGAGGCACAGAAAGAAGATGTACAGTTACAAAAGAAGGTGAGAAATGTTCCTGAATTTCACTTTGATTGTGATGAAATAATAAGGTTCAGGAATCGGGTTTGTGTTGCTCCCATCCCAGAATTAAAGAAGGAAATATTGGATTATGCTCATAGTTCTTCATTCTCGATTCATCCTGGAAGCACGAAGATGTATAGTGACCTAAAAGAGTACATCTGGTGGGATGGACTGAAAAGAGATTTTTCTGAATTTGTCTCTCGATTCTTGGATTGTCAACAAGTTAAATCTTAGAGACAGAAGTCTAAAGGGATGTTACAACCATTACCTACACCCTAATGGAAATGGGAAAACATCATTATGTACTTTGTCACTGGACTTCCTAAAACATCCAAAGGCAATAATGCTATCCGGTTTATAGTTTATCATCTTACGAAGTCGGCACACTTCATTGCTATTAGAGAAGACTTCTCTCTGGATCAGCTTTCCAGGATATATGTAAAGGAAGTGGTAATATTGCACGGAGTACCACTTTCCATTATATCTGATTGGGATTCGAGGTTTACCTCAAAGTTCTGGCGAAGTCTTCATCATACATTAGATACAGAGTTGAGTTTCAGCACTGCTTATCATCCTCAGACAAACGGACAGTATGAGAGAACAATTCAAACTCTAGAATATATGTTAATAGCTTACTCTATGGATTTCAAAAGTGGTTGGGATCAACACCTACCTTTGGTTGAATTTTTTTATAATAATATCTTTCAATCTAGTATTAATATGTCTCTTTATGAAGCTCTCTATGGAATGAAATTTTGAACTCCAACTTGCTGGGATGAAGTTGAGAAAATAACGCTATTAGGACCTGATCTTGTTGATGAGATGGCAGAAAAGGTCTGATCTATTCGACAAGGCATAAGAGGATCTTAGAGTCGACAAAAAGTTATGCCGATAACCAAAGAAAATACCAAGAGTTTGTAGTGGGTGATAAAGTGTTCTTACGAATATATCCGTGGAAGAGAGTAATGAGATTTGGAAAGAAGGGAAAGCTGAGCCCTAGGTATATCGGTCCTTTTGAAATACTGGATTGTGTTGGGAAGGTAAATTACCGATTGGTGCTTCCACCGAATGTCTCTCAAGATCACGATGTTTTCCATGTATCTCTCCTGAGAAAGTACATACTCGATCCTTCACATGTACTCATCTCAGAAGTTGTACCACTGGAGAAAGATCTTTCTTATGAAGAACAGCCAATAGAGATTCTGGATCGTAGCGAAAAAGTCCTACGGAACAAGACCACTCGCTTGGTGAAAGATTTATGGAGCAAACAGCAATTAGAAGAAGCTACATGGGAGCTTGAGGATATGATGAGGGAGAGGTATCCTCATCTATTTGTTACAAAGTGACGAATTTCGAGGGCGAAATTCATTTTAAGGGGGGTAGAATGTAACACCCAAGATTTCAATGAGAAATATTTTGTTTTTATGTTATATACATCATCAATGGAATATTTCACTATACATAACAATAGCTTGGCTTGCTTTACACGCAATCCCGACCTTCCTCGATAGCTGGCATTGTACACAATAACGAGTTTCACTAAACAACGAAATGCTATTAAAATATTATTAAATATAGCCGTTATGAATAGTAATACCCACTTTTTGAAATTTTATAAATTTTATCTTTCAAAATGGACTTCATTTTTGGATTCATAATATCAAAATTATCCTAGGGTGAAGTTTGTTATTTTTCTGAAAACTTTAAAATTTTGATGAATATTGAAAACACTACGTTACTATTTAAAAACCAACTTTTTATTTAAATAATTATTTATTTTATTTAAATTTATTTTAGGTCATAATTGATACATAATACCTATATATGTTCAAAGTAATTCATTGGAGTCATTATATAATAATTTTATATATATAAAAATTTTATTAAACATTTCACCGTCTTTTACCCACCTCCTAGGAGAGTTTGAAAATTTACATAAAACTTAATTTTACCACTTCTGTGAGTGGAATTTTGAAAATCTTATAGACATGGTTAATATCAAGGACTAAAATGTTGTTCAATAAGATAAAAATAATTTTTGGTGAATAGTAAATTTTTACTTTTATTTACCACGGTTAAAAGTAAATTGGGTAATTAAGGGTAAAAATGGTATTATTATTAACCTAATACATTTCTTAATTCTATTGGATAAGTTTAATTCGACCAAAAAACAACCTTAGGAATAAAATATGACCATTTAGGTCCACATGGATTAGATTAGGACATTTAATATTATTTTATTTAAAGAAGAGTTAAAATAGTTAAAATCAATGTTTAATAACTAAAACATTTTTAATATAGGGTAATAAATGAGATAAATTCAACTATAAATATTAATTAGAAAGATAAAACGATTTTCTACATAATGGTATTTTATTTATAATTTTTAGACTTTAAATAATTTAATTTATTAATTACACAATGATGATGCAGTGATTACCTTATTAATGAAATATTAACATAATTGATATTATAAATACCCAAATAAATGTAATTTTAGACTTTTTATGAAATAAGAAAATTTTATAGGTTAATATTACATATTAGAATTGATTTTTATAATGTTTTTAGAACTAATCATGCTGTTATGATTTTCACAAAAATAAATTACCAAATAGTGTCAAAATTGACACAAAATAGTTTTCATAACAAATATTATATTATTAATTGTTATTTTATTCCTACAAATCTATGGTTTGGATAAATGACTTATATAAGGTTATATATATTAATAATTAACCACGTGGGGTTCTTTTGGCTTGTTATAGTAAGTTTATTAACCATATAGTGTAAGAAAACAAGAAGACACGGTAAAAGTTAAATTATTTAACTTAGAGTTTAATCTAAATGATAAGGATAAAATAGTTACCTAAACTTGTATAAAATCTAGTTTTTGAGTTTATTTAGACCCATACCTACCTTAGATTCGAAATAAATCAATTTGGAGCTATTAAAAACCGAATATGTCTTTATTATAAAATAATATTTTAAGTTTTTCCTAAGGTGCCCCTCTCCTCCCTTATAAAAGGGAACCTCCTCCCTCTCCTCATCACACCACTTTGAGCCTTCAATCTCGGCCAAACCCTGAAAATTTGTCTTCTAAAGTTCACTAGAAACAACATAGAGGTCCTTTTCTTCTTCACTGACCATCATTAGTGCCCTAAGAGAAGGTTTCAGAGAGGCGTGTTGAAGAAGAGGTAATATCCGTTACCGATTCTTTCAAATTTATTTCTTCTTCAACTTCCTCTTCTTTAGTATTTTCGTTATAATGTAATAACATAAGTATCACTAATATACTGATATGTTATTATAAATATGAAACAAACCTATTTCACCTTCTATCCATCCTATATAAAATGAAATCACCGCACGTGCGTCCGTACAGAATACCATCTCCACGCCGTGGTGTAATCTGTTTTCCACCACCGCCTTACTTGGATGGGTATAATGGTGTAAAGAATAACTATATAAAATTATTGTAAAGTGATATGGATTATTAAATAGTATACATACACTTCAATTCAATTCCACAATCATGGGAACGATATCATCGCTCATGCATACGTACATCCTACCGTCTCCACGATGTGATGCGACTTGTTCTATATGATCTTCAATGAATAATAATTATATAAATAAATTGAATGAATAAATATTATATATATTACACTAATAACATTCTATAAATGAGGTATCTATAACCTAAAAAGAAGAATAAGAATTTATTCGACAAAACACGCATAAGAACAAAAAGAATTAAACACCCGAATAACAAGTAGTAATGAAATATTACTAATAAGAAGCTAAGAAAATGACCATATATGATATCATAACAATGAGGACGATTTTGTGATAAGTCAATAACATTATTTAAATCATTATACAGGAGTTTTGGACACGTACGAATCAAATTGGATCTAAGGTATGGGAAAATCTCACAATCTCATTTTTATCTGAGATTGTTTATACTTCAGAATTTACTGGGGAATATTTATCATCCACACCCATGTTTCCTCAATATGTAATATTATTTATATCCTCCTACATTTTTTTAAATCCAATTTCACCCATTGGTAAGTTTTTAGTAAATTATATGAAAGGAATCTTTTGTCATTTTTAGTACGAGGTACGTTTTTGACTTTTTCGGCCAAAGTACGAGAAGAATATTTTTCTTTAACTTATATGGAATGAATGTATTTTTAGAACTTTATTTCCATGAAGCCTTCTTTACAAGTTTTCATGTTTATTTTTAATTAACTTCTTTTAGTTTAAAATTTTATGACATGTTATGAAAAGAAAATTGTTTTTGAGGTAGAAAGGATATTTTCCTCAAGAATTAAGTTCAAGTGTTTTATCAAAATTATTTTCCATATATGATAATATAGGGTTCTGTTTCTATCCCTATTTTTACATTTATTTGATTATGTTATGATGAAATTATTTTTATGATGTCTTTTTATCTTATATGGATAATGTTATGATGGCATGATGTTTAAGAATCCCATTTTTATTACATGAGTTATGCTATGATGTATGATTTATGATCTTGTGGAACACATAACAATGGTATCATTATGAGATGGGCGGGACCTATATCTCCCTCCAATTCATTGGGTGAAGATTTATATCTCATGAGATAGACATGACTGGAACGACATGTTAATCCGGTTCAGTGATACAGGACTGAAATGAGGAGTGAACTCGGTTCAGAAATGGACTTTGTACACTAAGATAGTCTTGGAAATGAGTCTTGAATAATAAAAAATGATTTCCTATGATTATGTTTGTTTTAAACAAAGTTTCATGTTTTATGTTATGATTTTTGGGATTACATTTCACTACTTTGATTTATCCCATGTTATGATATTATGATCTCTTTTGTAGGTTAATATTTTCAAAATGCTATGTTCTTTTGAATATGATACTTATTTTGTTTACCCTTACTGGGAATTTGAGCTCACTCTTTTGTATGTTTTCTTTCCCCAGGCCATGAAGAAAGTTATTAAGTAGGATATTCCAAAAGGGATTGTAGATATAATGAAATAAATGGGAGATAATGTAGATGCTTTATGAACCAGTTGTTTATGTTTCTCAGTTTCTAAAGACACTATACCTATACGGTCCTTTCATGGTTTAGCTATATGTTGTAATAAGTATGCCTCAATTCTAATTTAATAACCATGTATATAAAGTATGATTCATTATATGTCAGGACATGACCGATATATTATCATCAACACATTCTTTCTATAAATTTGGGCAATATTCTTCACAATTAGAGGGTATCACTTATAAATGATTTTACTATAAAAAATTTTCTAGATATATTATCGATGGTATCAAGATTATCAGAAACATTATATGTTTTATCTAAGGAAATGTGATATCGAGGAGGCACAAATAATAATCATTACCCCAAATAAACTATTTATGGGGATGAAACAATGCTGATCATTGATGAGGTGTTGAGTGTGACTTACCACAATTTCTCAGGTTCCTCTCAGTATGAGGGAACATCTATGATGGTCTTAACATATGGATAGACTCTATGTTGTAGAGATTTTTCACTATTGGGAGGACTTTCAGGGTGAATTTTATGGGTATAAACTGTATATCCATCCTCATATTCATTATCATGAGGAATTTCACTTAGGTTTGATATAATTGTGTAGGTAAGAAATCTACAATATGTTCCCAGAGGGTGGACCTACAAGGTTATTGGTATGACTTCCTTAGGGAAAACTTCCATAGTTTCTGATATTTAAAGAGTTGGAAATGGGTTTTCTTTCATACTAGTTAATAACCTAATTATGGGGAGGACCGATATAATTGGTGGCATATGAAATATCTCTTCGACTAAACCACATGTGATTGTATAGAGGGCCATTTATACTAGTATTATGGGAATGATATCCATTCTTTCCAATAATGGGACTACCAAGATTACTTTTTTAGGCATAGTTACCTTCTCTGGATGACATGAGTTTGGCAATTTCTTGATCCACTATTCAAATATGTTGGAGGGATTCATGAATATTGGTGTCTATCAAGGAAATGGGCCTATTATTTTCATGTTTAATGTATTGAAAAGAAATTACAAGATCATCCTGGTTGGTTATTTTTTAGAATATATTAAAATCCACTTAGGTGAGGGTGAGAATAAGGTCTCTCTCATTAGTAGGTTCCACACACATATGTCAAAAATATTTTTAAACATGGGAAGGAATACATTCCTAACCAAATATTATTACTTGTGCATGTCATCGACCTCCATTAGTGTTAGTGGGAATTTTTTCCTAATACTGGGTAACTATTAGAATATACCAATAATCAGTCACGGGTTTTTAGATCATATTTTCCAACCCCTAGTTTATTTAAATGATTTATTAGAGAACCTCAGTTACAGAAATGATTTTTTGATCAATAATAGTTATAATTATTTATTAAAATATAATGGAGACCCTTCAAAATGGCAGTAGGGATATGTGACTTCTCCAGAATAGCCATTAAACTATGCTGATGATATACTTTTCTGGTGAGGGAAATGATATGTTTCTACCCTCTGTTAACTATCAGGATATGATAAATGTGGTATCCAACTGCTTTCATTTGCATATTATGGAGGATTTTTAGGATGTGGGTATAAATATAGGCCTTCCATTGGATTTTCATAGGATTCTTCGAAAGGGTTGGGAATATTGTATCATTAATATTATACTTCTATTATCAGCATATACTGAGATGGTCAATTTTAGGGATGAAGAATGTGGGATCACTCCCTAGTTTTTACCAATGTACTCTGGAATTCCTATTCAGTGGGACCCAAGATATAAGAGTACTTAGTAAATGTTGATACGATCCACTGGTGGGATTCATATATGTAGGAACATGAATATATTATGATTTCATACCTTTGGTGGTCTTCCTCCCTCAACAATATACCCTCCCAAGGGACCTAGTTTATAGTTGAGGTTGTTCCTAACTAGCTGCAATAGTAGCTTGAAGGATCCTTATTGGGTGATTCATGGATTTTAGTGGGTATAAAAAAATCCACCTACCTAATGTATGGGTGGTGATGGGTTCCACTATTTTCACTAAATTCATCCTTTGGTGAGAAGGCTCTTCAGGCTTCATGGATTGGATACTCTCATGAATATCCTCAAATTCAAGGATTACACCATTGAGGTGGTATTTCCAGATTAGGTCATTTACAACCTAGATTTTTCTATACTACATCGATGATAGAACCATTTTTGTGGTTAGATCTAAACCATATTTGATGTTACTGAATGTCCCCCCCTAATAAGTAATTATCCAAGGAATCTCCAAAGTAGTTTTAGGTTTATTTTCAGTAGATTTTTGTATGATGGTGAGTGGGATGATGATTCTATTTCTAATGGATTGAAGGTTAATCCCAGTGGTGTTTCTATGTGGAAAATAATGACCAAAAACACGAAACCCATTAATTCAACATCATAGTTATAAAAATGGATAATCAATCCCTTTCATGAGTTTGGTTTCACATTTGTTTTAACATTTGTTTCTAATAGAATCCAAATTCCTTAATGTTTTGAGATTAGTTGGCTATTTACAATTAAAGGGGGGTATTGATTTGTATTGGGTCTATCTTATCATTCTATATGCATATCATGTATTACACTATTTTATCATAATTATGATCTTGAATTATAAAGTTAAGAGTAACTAGGATATACCGGTGGCATAATTATCATTCTAAGAATTAAGAGTATGGGAGGTTGGGATCATCCACTTTCTTTTATGGGAGAATTATTTCCTAATTTGGGACTCCCCTATATATTTAGAAAAATATTTAATCTGACCTTTTAGATCTAGTAAATCTTCCAATTACCCTCACTAAAATGATTTATTATTAATACTATTGTATGGGAACATATATATATATATATATAATTTTTTATATCTCTCTCTTACGGGGTGAATTATTTTTGATGTTGTAGTTTAAAACCACAAAAATCAGCACTCGAGATGTTAACACCATCTAGGGAGGAGGAAGGTGTTGTGAAGTTAAGATTAGGTCAGTGAGATTGGATTCCTACATATACCCATAAAAGGAATTAAATTCCATGTTATTTGTTTCAATATAATAGGGCATGTAATACCTTTCAATGCCATTGGACAAGGGCCATTGTGGTTCCTTTTAAGGTCATGCATCAATGACCTAGTGATATTCCTTTTAAGGTCCTGTTTATAGGACCATTGTACTATATAGTTTAGAGTAATTTAGTTGGTACTACTAATAAAATAGGGCCTAATAATGGTTTATGTATGAATTACACAAGAGAATCCCATTATGACTCTATCCTTGAAGGGAATATGGCCTAATAATAAAAATTAGAGTTTTAAAAGGAATATAAAACCATACGGAATGTGGTGATGGATATATTAGTCAATATATCCCCATGATAATGGGTATACCACTTTAGAGAATATTATTATTGATCTCAGTTGGAATATATACCAATAAAAAATAATATTTCATCATCATGAATATGGATATGAATTTTTTTGGGAATATATCCCTAAGAGAAAAAATATGTCCTATTGGGAATATGTACCAATGTGGAAAATTTTGGGTGTGCAGGAGATGGCCCATAGAATATGGTTTAGAATACACTATGAATATGTATATATGCATAGTTCATGGTTTATTATATGAAATATGGCTTTGTGATAAGAAGGATATTGAATAGTGTTAGAGTATTGGGATTGGATATCAGGGAGGAATATTATGTATCATGTGGGAACATGAATAAGAACCTATGTATTTTGAGGTGAAAAATTTAAAGTTTCACATATGGAATATACCATTTAGTTTTATTTAATGTGGAAGGGATGTATAATATGTAGTTTAACATCATACGTCTAGGATGTGTATTTGGTCTTACACTTGATAGGAGGCCTTATTACTTTCTGGAACATATAATGAAGTAATGTGGATTCCTAAGTTGACAAGATGCATGACATGGGTAAACTAAGGTGGGGAAATTGTTCTATGAGTGGTTTCTATAGTATCACCATGGTGGTATTTCCCATTATCAAAGTGATACATGGATTTAATCAACCCCCTTGTACTATCAGGCGAAGATGAAAAATTTGATAAATCCTATTATAAAGGGAATGCATGATCAGAGTAGGGAACACTCACATTCCTAGTGATTTTATCATTAATTTTTAGTGGTTTTGGTGAGATCCTTCAAAAATTTAATTCAAATTGGGTGACTTGGGTATACTTAGGGCCTTTTATGAGACTAAAAGAAATTTGCATACTAGTTTGGTAGTTTGGTTGTTGCTCACCCAAGTCTGGGATATGTGAAGAAGTTCAACCTAGTAGATGGATGGGTAAAATTATCGCCTAGGTGTAGGGATTTTTGAAGAGGTTATATCATGTATGAATGTAGGGTGAAAGGTTCACCTTGTTTTGGACCAAGGGAAAAGGGTTCACCAATGTTTGGATCTTGGGTGAGTGGTTTATCCAAGTTACTATACTGTTAAGTATCACCCTAATTTTAGGTTTAGGGTTTAGGGTATTCCTAGTCTTGAGGGAAATATTATTTTACATAAATTTTATTGTCATGGGTATCATGCATGTGGTTACATAGTATACAACAATTTGGGGTCCCTTATCCATAGTCTCAAAATACTTAAGGGTATAATTTCAATAACGAATCTTTTTTCTTTAAATTACATAATTACCACTAACTCCCATTGATTTCCTTTTAATTTTTAATTAATAAATTATATTCTTGTGGTTTGAGGGCTTGGGTAAGCATACCTAAAGTATCTCATCACATTAATTACATATACTCAAATGGGAAGCACATGGGTCCAACTTATAGACTACCATAGAGATTTGGGTATAGAAGGCATGAGCGTAAGAGGTGGTTCACACAAGTAGGTCAGACATTAGAGTTGTGAAAATGATGTAGTAATGATGGTTAGATTGTGCATGTGATAAACATGAAGGATATGGGAGTGCTATTTGGCTAGTTTGGGTGAGCTACAAGAAGGTAGTTAGGCACACATCCTAGGGTTTGGGTGAAATTCCCAAGATAGTGGCCTTCAATACTTGGGTTAACATTCTTCAATAAGAATCCTTCAAAGGGATCCATAACACACCAAAACATAGTCAACTATTTTTTTCAACAATGGATATATTCTATCTCTAAATAAAATCCTTATGTGTTCCAAAAGATTGGACTTTATTTATTGAACACTTGTTCTTCCAATAACCTCCTCTCTGGAATTTTTTATAGAAGGGTGAGATTCTTGTCACAAATTAGTTTGATTTATAGTGAAGTCTTCTAGTGGATTAAGAACCAAGTCCAGAATTTTCTTTTTAGGGTCTTAACTAACTATACAACTTATAAAAATTCTTTCCTCCTATAGAAAAGTTAGAAAATAATCTATTCAAACATCCAAATATAATTTCATTTTATATGATTATATTTTATTGTACAATTTATTTTATCTTAATCTTATATAATATTCCACTATTTGTTCTATATAAAGATACTTTATTTTATATATTTCATTGAATAAAACAAAAAGAATATTTCTATCTTGAAAATTCAACTGAAATTCATGTCTCTCATTAGAAGTAAAATAAGAAACCTCTTTCTATAGTTTATTATATATTATGTTATGTATAAGAAAATTATTTACACTGATATTTATAACATATGTGCCCATCCAATATATATAAAAATCATAATCAACCCCATCAAAAATTTGTTGATGATCTCATTTCATATTTTATGTAATTATGATTAAAATTCTCACCATAGTAAAAAAAATAATTTCTCTACTATAAAGATAACTTAAGGAAACTAAGTTAAATTATAATAAATAAATAAATGATGAAAAATTAGGCTCTGTATCTGGAATAAATACTTAATAGGATACCAATTTTTCTCCTAGATAGTGTAGGTAAATAAGGAAGTATAAAAAGTTCAATAGGGGTGAATTGTATTAAAAAACAAACCTAACATTTTTTCTCCCAATCATGTATTTAATTGACCAGAACATACAATACCAAATAAAATCATAGTACAAAAATTATTAAATTTACTTAAAATTAAAACTCTTACAAGATAAAACATAAAAATTAGAAAACTAAATGTACAGACGAAATTAAACAGATGAACAAAGTAATGAAAACAATCTGAATTTTTTGGGATAATAATCCAGAAACCAATAAATGATATTTAAAAAAAATACCTTTTAGTAATAACTGTATTTAGTTTTAGAAAAAATTAGTAGGTGGATCCTTTTACCATATTCAAGGTATCCAAATTATAAAGAACCCAAAATTTATCGATTACAAACTTTTTAGAAGGTATCAAGTTCTAAACCCTGAAATTACTCAATAAACATGTCCCCAATATGAAACTATATCCCATACCCCTGAGTTCCTAATTTTTCTATCCTTGATTAGTATTCATTTCAATCCCTTGTAATTTTTCATACATCTGTTGTTAGAAAACTATCTGATTTTAGTAATAAATTCACATCTATTTTATAGATTAGAAAAACAAGTTATTAGCCTAAGAACTGCCTCAACCACATATGGTTGGACGTAAAATAATTAAAATGGTATCTAAGGGCTTCTCAATGAAATAATTAAAAATGTAATCTCTTAGTGAAACACATATAAACAAAAAAAATCAAAAGTGCTTTGTGGAAATGAGATTATTATACAATATCAAAATGAAAAAAATTTATTATTGTATAATTTTTTCCTCAATGTAGTGGGTTTAATATATAGTAAATTTTCTAAAAAAATAAATGATATAATTTTACATTATTTGAGTTTAGTTTCAAAAACATTAGAAGAAACCTCACTATCTATTGATGGTATAAGTCAACATCACTATAAAGAGTAACATTCCATTGATTCTTTGAACATTAAAAAATTAATTTTTAATTTCACCAAGTCATGACAAATGGATGTTATAATCTCTAAAACATAAAACACTAAAATCAAATTCCAAGTTACATAAAAAACATAATGAAGTGTATTGTGATTTCCAAGAAAAAGTATATAAAGGTGGCTATTGACCAAAAATTGAAAAGTGAAGACGATAATTTCAAATCCATTATACATATGATATGTTAAAGGATATATCATTGTGTATGATATGATGATGTTTTATGATAAAATATCTATGGTTTAAAATGAATTTTGAATATATTTGGGTATTTAATTTAATATGATATGGAGATAAACTAATGAACCGAAAAGTATATTCATAGTTAATAGAATAGGCCATATCATATGAATATGTTATGTGATAAACCATATTGTACGATTCACACAAATACACTACGATTGATTATGGAATTCAGACATTAAATGTTAATGTTCAAGAATCTTCCATAGATATCATTGATGGATAATGTTTCAAATGATGAAAAGTATTAGGGATAATCTATTTAGATAAAGGTTATAATATTTGTAACCAAATATATTGACTATCACATAATATATTGTATTATTAAATGAATGAATACTTTTGGGTGTATCAATGGAAATATATAGAGGTAAAGCTGATAAGATGTTATACGTTCGAGCTTGCCTAAGCCTTCTATTTCTTATCCAATTTATCTTTTATACCTTCACCCTTAGCAATAGATAGGTTCTAGCATACCCGGGGATATATGGAGAATCTCACCCAAGTGTTGAGAGATTTAGATGATCCATGGATACAACTTAGAGGGAATAGTTGGTTGGTTGTTCTTAATAATCATCAGCAAGAATTGAATGAAGACAAAAATAGTAGCCATATTTGGTGAAAGGTACACAATATATATTTATATATACGGTTTCAATTTTCATATCATGGTGATATTGGGATTTTAGAATTCTATTTTATTCTATTTTCTTGAAAAAGTGATGTTCTATATCAGTACTAAAAAAATGAGAAAGGGAAGCGTGACCCCTTTATCAGCGCTAAAAAAGATCACAGATAAAGGGGACCCCTTTATCAGTGCTTCTTTTAGTAGCATTGATAAAGGGGGGCTTTATCGGCAATGAAAAAATTTCTATTTCAAAAAAAATCCATGAAAAATAAATTATTGTTATATAAGTATATTTATTCGTATATAAATATAATATATATTTTTTAAACATGTTTTATTTATGTATAAATAGACTATTACATTTAATATATAACATATTTAGTGTAAATGGGAAAAACATATTTTAAAAAAATATTATTAATTAATAATATTCTAATTATTATCGATTAAAAATCATTTAATAACAATTTGAAGGCACAAAAAATCAAAACAATTAAAAAAAGATCTAAAATAAGTTAAAAATGTAACTCAAACTTCAAACGGACATAACTTTTGATCCGGGTGTCTGTTTGAGCTCTACAACATATCAAACTGAATCCTGAGATGAGCTCTATGTGCTAATGATATAAGAAAAGCTTTTGTCATATTTTTCGAGGCAAAAAAGGCCTAGAAGGCCTCCAAAACTGATTTTTTAGTCGGGATACCCTGATTTGTTAACATTCAAATAGGTATAACATCTGATCCGGATGTCTGTTAACCTTGTACCACATATCATATCAAAGATTCTATCGTTTTATTAAATTTGACTGGTTGCGGAGTTGTAACAGGCTTCTAAATTATAAGTTAGGGTCATTTTAACATTCTATGGCTTTTGAAATACACATATATATGTATTTATTCGTAAATATATATATATGTCTCTGTGTGTGTGTTTGTGTCAGTTTCTATGTGTTGTGTATATGTATGTATGTATGTATGTATTTATTAATAAAAACACATAAAAACATATTTTTTTTCATAAATGTATTTAAAACTAAGCTTATAAGTATATATTAATATAAAAATAAATATACGTATAAAAAATTATAACAATATATATATATATATAAATATATATTAATATACGAATGAATATATATACTAATATATCAATAAATATATTGATATTAATTTGAATCTATATCAGTACGCGAATAAATATAAATATATATATATATAAAGATATATATCATTAAATAGAGAAAATAACAAAATAGCTTAGTGGTAAAGGTGAAGCCGTGAAAGGGGGAGGTTGAGGGTTCGAGTTTTGGTGGAGGCAAAGGTGGTGCACACGTGTGAGGATTCGCGGGAAGGCCAGTGCGTGGGAGACCTCCTAGAACTGATAAAGGGGTGGTCATGTTCTGATAAAAGCTCTCCCCACGCATTATTTTATTTTTTTAAATTTAATTTAATTTTTTACGACTTTTATGTGTGCTTTTTAAAAAGAGCTGATAAAGGTACCTTTTTTTAGCGCTAAAAAAAGCGCTGATAAAGGGGTCTTTTATTAGCACTTTTTTAGCGTTGATAAATGTGGCCTTTATTAGCACTTTTCAGAGCACTTATAAAAGGGAAGCCCCCTATATTAGCACTGATCTTTACTGTGCTTTTTTAGCATTGTTAAAGTCCATTTTGAGTGCTGATATATAAGCGCTTTTTTACAGTGCTTTTTTAGCATTGTCAAAGAAATGGTCAAAGAGTTAACTGATTCCTAAACTTTTTTACACATGGATAATGTTGAAGTGTAGACCACCACTGAAGAACACCATTTTCATTGTTAACAGCTGTATTATCCAAATATTTTAGGTAATAAAGGGATTTAATAGGCTTATATAGATGGCACGTTGGATGTGTTCATATGAGAGATTTGATTAAACCATCAGGGGTATCAAATAAAAGATTAAATATTTAACCAATTCTTGGGAACTCTCATGGATGAATGTGTTGTGAAGTAAAAATATCCACCTAGGAGATCCATTACTGGTGTAAGGAATTACAAAGCCCAAGAGTTGGGGTAATGGTGTTATCTAATAGGTTCATCTATGAATCACACTTGACATGATCATTTAAGATATTTAATCTCACTATTAGTTGTATCAAATATTTACCATGCTTCCTAATTTTCAAAATCGTGTTTTTAAAATGAAGAAACCGAGTATCATATTGGAGTTATTTTGGATATCACAAAAGATGATATAAGAAATGAACTACATCATGGTTTATGACATGGGATTTTGTAATTTGTGATACCATCACTCTAAAATATATGGTATCATAATTAAAAACACATTTTAAATCCATTCAATTTATACATATTGTAATATATTATATGGGATGACATATGGGGAGATTTCCCCATTCCATGTGTATAAAACAGAGTATAGTATCACCTTAGAAATATCAATACTGGTTATAAAATATGAAATCCCATGTACTAAATGATTAAATCTCACACCTAGATTCTCTATCATAAATATGATAGATAAAGTGGTAAGTTACATGTTACAATATAATGTATATCCTAAAATATGACATGCAAGGAAACAATTTATTTAGATTTTGAATTCAATTATTTAATTTATAAATTATCTTTTAATTATTGAAATATTTATTTTGTGATATCTATTTAATTTATATAGTTTTTAGAAATTAAATAGTTATAAAATGTTTAAAAATAATTCTTAAATGTTTATGAAACATTTATCATATAAATTCCTATAATATTAATTTCTAACATTAAATATCTTTTTAGGTTATATGGAATTGATTATAATTTGGATATATAATGTTTATATAGAAAATATATTACTAATTTATAAAGTTTATGTAAATTATAAAATAAGTGAATATGTAAATAAATTTACATTTAAAATTATGATTTTTTTTCATAATTATTAATTTAAAATATTCAAATAAAGGCCTTATTTGAGAAATTATTTAAACTATATCAAAAAGATTTTTTATAATTGATATGATTAAGGTTTAAGTCATATATATATGATATTTTATATGTTTATATAATATATATGAATAGTTCTTATATAGAACATTAATATTTTTGATATCAAGCATTTAAGTAAAATACCATATAAAAGGATAATATGAAGGAGTTCATATTATATGTAACTATAAAATGTATATGATTATATAATTATGCACATTTCACAATGCATAGAAAATCTACAAAGTTTTTTTAATTTCATTATTAATAAATTGTAAATAAATTGTTTATCTCATGTCTAAATTCATGAACTATTCATTTATTTGGTTTAATCCCATCATTATTCATGAATGAAATTTTTATATTATGAATGGTTATATTATTTAGTTTAAAGTTTTAAATTTCTTCTAAAAATTATCATACATGTATTTATGGAGTTATATGCTTGGTAAGGGAATTAATTTTTCTTTCTTCTTCCTTGAATTTGGCTTATACTAGGTTATGATCTTGAATTAAGAAGTTAATCATACTTTATTCCCATTTAAGTGTTATAATTTTGATGGAATTGAGGACTCTATTGGGAAAAATAACCTTTGGTATGTGGAATTTGGGCCAGACTACTAACTAGTCTAGAGAATTATGCATTGAATAGAAAAGTTAGGGTTGGATATCTGTCAATCCAAGCATACTCTTATGGTGATTTTTTATTTCATGTGGTTATAATCATTTACAAGAAAGGGTTTTATGTATCTCTTTAAACACGTTTTATCTTCCATTATGAAAAAAAATTAAAATACCACTATATTCATACATATCTATGCCTCAAGTTTAAATTTTCAGGGATATTGATTTTATGTGTTTTTAATACATTACTTGAAAGGTTTTCAATTAACTTATGCATGTGATTAATTTGTATATATATGAATATAAATGGATTTTAATTTGGGTGTGTAACAAAATCTATGAATTGTTTAAAGAGTTATATGTCAATATGGTTTTAATATATTTATTTATTTGAAGGGATAGAGATTATAAACGAAATCATTAGAAACACACATGTGTTTAATAGTAATACATGATATAGTATACTGAGAATAAATCCCATTTATATTACTAAGTGTCAGTTTACTTCAAAAAAAACACTTATCAAGTACCCAATCATCCAAACAATTAGGTTCATGGAAATTTTGGGTTTCTCTAGATTATATTTTATGAGATAGGCCAGTAATACTGTCAATTTAGGAGTAATATGATTCATTTTTATTTTTTTATTATGGATATACTTATTTGGGAATCTATATAAGATAATATACTACAGTAATATTATTGAGTTCATCCATATGATGGATTGGGAAAAGAGTTGTCCACTCAACCATTCAAGAGTCATATATGGTATAATATGCATGAAGATATTATTAAATAGATAAGTGGTGAGAGGAGAACTAAAATAGACTCACTGTTTAGTGAAATGTGGATTTTTCCACAGTAATGGATTTCATGTAGATTAATAATGGTTATCATTGTAATGTGAGTATGTTTAATATAATTCCTTATTAAATTATTAAAAAATATGACGCTTATATGATAAAAGCTCTTATTATAGTCCAATGGAACTATTATAATAAGATATTACATTGACATCAATCCTTAATAATTAAAATTCCTTATGTAAGAAATTTTTAAGCTGGTATAATTTTTTTAAAATAGTATTTATGTTGAAGGAAAATTATTTCTACTTGATAAAACTCTTTCCCCAAGTTAAATAACTATTGAATTTGTTCAAAAAAGTTGATTTGGATGATTATGTGAAGCATAAAAGAATCTAATTAATATTTCAAATAAATTATATGTAATATTACCATAGGAACATTATTTACCACTCATATACTCTAAGTGATTAAGTGGTAAAATGGCTTGGAGTGAATGAAGGCATCTTCTAAGACTTTCTATAACCATGGAATTAATTTTGAAATAAATGTTAGAAATTTTCCAACAATGTGAATGTGTAACACCATAGGCTTCCACGGTACACTATCCTTTGAATAATACAGTAGTGTGTGTTATACGCAACTTCGAGTTCTAACACACACACCACAACCAATCAAACTAGCCGTTATGAATAGTAATACAAACTTTTTGAAATTTTATTAATTTTATATTTCAAAATGGACATCATTTTTGGATTCAGAATATCGAAATTATCCTAGGGTGAAATTTTGGTATTTTTTTGAAAACTTTCAATTTTTGATGAATAGTGAAAAAAACACTGAGTTATAGTTTAAAACTGAATTTTTATTTAAATAATTATTTATTTTATTGAAATTTAATTAAGGTAAAAATAGATACATAATACCTATATAATTTTAATTTAATTCATTGGAGTTATTTTAGAATGATTATAGATATATAAAAATTTTATTGAACTTTTCACCTTCTTTTACCCACCTTCTAAGAGAATTTGGAAATTCATATAAAACATAATTTTACCGCTTCTGTGAGTGGAATTTTAAAACTCCGATAGACACAGTTAATATTAAGGATTAAAATGTGGTTCAGTGATATGAAAATAATTTTTGGTGAATAGTAACTTTTTACTTTTATTTACCACGGTTAAAAGTAAATAGGGTAATTAAGGGTAAAAATGATATTAATATTACCCTAAATGTAATTTGAGACGTTTTATGAATTCCACTAATTTTATAGGTTCATATGACATATTAGGATTGATTATATAAATTATTCTAAAAGTGATAATGCTGTTAAGAATTTATCAAAAACAAAATACCCAATAGTGTCAAAATTGACATAAAAGAGTTTTTAAAACAAATATTATATTATTAATTTATATTAAATTCCTAAAAATATAAGGTTATGCCAATAGACTTATATCATGATAGGTGTATCATTAATGGACCACTTGGGGTCACTTGGAGGTATATAGTATGTTTATTAACTATATAATATAAAAATACAAAGTGACATGGTAAGTGTCAAACTAATTAACTAAGAGTTAAAATTAAAAGATATGGTTAATATAATGTCCCAAACCTTTCTAAATTCTATTGGTTGAGTGGTTTCCGACCCATCCCCGCCTTAAACTTTAAATAATCCACTTTGGATCCATTAGAAACAAAATATGAATTTATTATAAAATAATATTTCTATCTTTCCCAAAGGTGCCCCTCACCCCTCTTATAAATGGGAACTCACCCTTCTCACTAATTAACACATTAAAAGCCTTTTGGCTCGGCCAACACCTGCCCAAATACTCTCTCAACATCTCTCAATTCATTATAGAGGCATTAGTTTGATCAGAAAGCCATTCTATGGAGCCCTTTTGATCAAATCAAAAGGAAGAACCCGAAGAAGAGGTAATGTTTTCCCCACCCTCTTTCACGTTCCTTTCTTCTTCAACTTCTTCTTTCTTTGTTATTACCATTGTAAAATAATAAATCCAGTATATTACATATACTATGATGTTATTATAAATATGGTACAACCATATTTAGTATTTTATCCATCCTTTGAATGACATGTCACCATACGTGCATACGTACGACTTACCGTCTCCACATCGTGGTGTAATTGTTATTCAATAAATTATTTTTTAATGGGTATAATAATGATGTGCAATTCATGTAAATAATAAATATAACATGGAAATGATTCTTTATATATGATTTAACATCCAATTATATATTATTTTAATATCAAAAGAATTATATTGTCGCTTGTGCGTACGTACAGACTACCGTCTCCATGAACGCGATGAGATTCATTCTACATCGTATCCATTCAAGTATAATTATCATTTGGTGATTTAAAAACAATGCTGAATGACTTGATATAATTCTGGATATTAATAAAATACAACCTATCCATGAAAAACATGGCTTACGTAACAAAACATATAAAAGAAAATGAGTAAGTTAACACCCGAAACAACGATAATACTAAGATATTATTAACAAATCAATGTTAAAAGATAATATATGATATCATATTAATGTATATGATTCTTGTATAATTTAATAACAATTATTTAACTATTATACAGGAGGTTAACCTACCCTCAACCAAGGAAAAGTACAAGGAAATGATTTATTTCATAATCTCTTCATTATCCGAGGTTGTTTATACGTAATTATCTAATGGGACCTCTTTATCATCCACATCCATGTTTCTTAAAAATGTACTTAAAATAATTCTTACTATATTAAATACTATGGGATAAAGTCATTTATACCCTTGTTTACTTTTATAAGAAGTTTATAAAGGAATCTTTCTGTTGTTTTCCAGGCAAGGTCATTTTTAACCTTTTCAACATAATTAAGGTAAGAATGTTTTTCTAACTTATACGGCAGGTGCGGCTATTTTCCGCCATTATAAAATCTTCTAAGCTTACCTTAAAATCTTATAAGAATATTTTCAACGAAAATGTTTTATTTTATAAATATATGACTCTTAAATGATTTCAAAATAGAAAGAGATATTTCTCTAAAAAGAGTTTTGATTTCTCTATATCAACAAACATTGATGGATTTTCAGTTTATTTGGAGTTGATTTATTATGATAAAAAACATTCATATTGTATTTATGATTTTGTGATATTTTTGAATCTAGATGTGTTATTTTTATACCATTCATGGTTTATGAAGAAAGTATTGACATTTCGTATGCTAGTTTTAATACTAATTTTTATATTATGTTTAAACCTGTTCATATGAGGAATGCATTGGACTTAATAAGCGATGAGTGGAGACCGCTATAGATCCTCGATGCATCGGTAGGTCTCATGAGAAAAACTAGTGTCTTTGAAAAAGGCCTTTACAAAATATTATTTGTAGTCTTGGCACGAGGCCTTGGATTTGTGGTTGTGATAGTCTGGCATTATGCATTCCATCATTATGAAAGTGTTTATTGATATTGCATGTGATTATTCGACTAGTATAATATCCATGTGAATAAGTATATGGAATTATTTCATTTTATTTATGCCATATTATGCTGAAGTTCAAGTTTTAAAAGGCTTTTGTTTTAGTTATACATTGCCTTAACTGTTTATGCTTATTTATGAAAGATTTCGCTATATTGTTATCATTACTGGGAATTTGAGCTCACCCCTTTCTATGTTTTATTGTTCCTAGGATGTGAAGAAATATTTTATGAATGACCTGTAGGGATAGTATGAGGGGAAAAGAGTGTGGACTATGGAGACTATATTGTTGTAGTTTTTCATTTTATGATGTAATGAAAACTTTATGAATGTATCTAGTTATTCCAAGGCTACTAAACTAATCGGTCTTTCGAGACTTGATCTTTATTGTGATCATGCCAACGTTAGGTAATAATGCACCGACTCTGGGTAACTGGGGTTGTGGCATTACAGTTGGAATAAGAGGAAGTTTATTACAAACCTTGTAAGCTAGATTTAGATAAACTCCAATTAGAGCACTTATATGTAAGATGGACTTTGAGGATTAGTATTGAAGAACTTCCTAGAATTTTGGTATTGTAGAGATTTTTTGACTTTTCCGAGTAATACATCCCTGTCTGGATACGAGCAGGTAGAGGTGGCTCTGGCACAGATGTACCTAGGAGTAAAACCTGAAAACACCACTTTGATGTAGACTCAAATGGGAACTGGTGCACGATAATGGGCCTTGCTGCACTCTTGGTTATGACACTCTCGGGGGATATGCTTAGGATAACTCTCATTTTATTTACAAATTATTATGAAGGGTTTATGAGTATATACATCCTCAAAGAAAACATTTTTATGATTATGGATAATATCCATAAATAGTTCAATTTATGTTAAGTGTTTTATAAGTATGGAATTATGTATTTTGATTCATAAACTGATCTAGTTTATACCAATGTTTAAAAATGGCATTTAGTGGATGAAATGGAAAATGTATCAATGCACGCACTCCATGTAGGGATTTCCCTCCTACTCTAGATAATTATAGTGGAGCTAGTGATGCAACTGGTGCTGATCAACTAATCACCATACTGGGACAACTCACCTAGGTTATGAATAATAACCTTACCTGTATGGAGCAACCTGATCCACAGCGTGGAGGATCAATGTTAGATAGTTTCATGAGGTAGCAACCACCAACATTCAATTGGAGTACAAATCCATTAGTAGCTGAGAAATGGATAAGTACACTAGAGAAAATATTTCAGGCTTTGGGGAGTAGTGAAATGGAAAAAGTTGTCATGGTAGTTTATCGCCTCACTAGAGATGCTGATCAATGGTGGTCATTGATTCAAAACACAAAGGAAGATGATGAAGTATCAAATATGGAATGGAGGGAGTTCAATGATCTATTTTTAGAAAAATACTTTCATCGTGACCATCGAACAGATATGGAAAGGAAATTTATGAGTCTGAGACAAAAGGAGGATAAGAATGTCACAAAGTATGTGGATAACTTTAAGTGGTTATCAAGTTATGCTGAAGATTATATACATAACCCAAGAAGTAATATTGATCATTTTTTTGAGGGTTAAAACCATTTATTTATCGAGCATTAGTCTCACAATCCTTCTCTTCATACGAAGACATTGTCTCATGTGCTATTAAGACAGAAAATTAATTCTCTATGTATTATGACTTTAAAGCAAAGCAATAGAAGAAGAGATCTTCTGATCAATATGGAAATGGAAATAAGGGGATGAAGGGAAAAGTTGAATATCCATCCTGTAGTAAATGTGGGAAGAAACACCCTGGTACATGCTTAAAAGGAATGGGAGTTTGTTACAAGTGTGGTGAAAAAGGCCACCAAGCTCATGATTTCAAGGGGAAGAAGGAAGCTACTAATGTCCAATGCTACAATTGTAGGGATATGGGACATTATGAAAATGGATGTCCTAAGAATCAGGGAACTTACCTCAGAAAAGGCCATGGGATCAAGGCCAAGCTTATGCTATCACTACTGCTGAGGTAGAAGCTCTGAAAGATGTGGGGGCATGTAATTTAATGGTTTCCTCAAGTTTAGAAATTGCATTATTTGATTCTGGATCATCACATTGTTTCATATGTTCCCAGTTTTCTAAGAAAATTAGATATTTCCAATTTGATTTAACAAGGGAGTTTTCAGTTAAAACTCCTAAGGGAAGTATCATTGAAACAACGTTTTGTGAATCAGTCCCCATTAGAGTACATAAATGTTCTTTATCTGCTGATCTCATCATCATACCTATGATTGAGTTTGATATAATCCTTGGTATGGATTATCTTTTGGACCATGATGTGAAGATTTATTATATGAAGAATGAGGTTAGGATTTTTATGATGATGATAAGGAACACCATATCTTTAGAGAAGAATCATCACCACCTAATTCTTATCTAGATCCACCCTAGTAGCTCAACTAAATTCAATTATTGGGGATAAAGAGAATGAAATGTCTGTAGGTGAGGAAAGGAATGTTCAAATAGAAGATGTACCTATTGTAAAATAATATATAGATTTGTTTCCAAAAGATTTACCTAGACATACTCCAGAACGAGAAGTTGAGTTTTTCATTGATTTAATTCACGGATCAAGGCCTATATCAAAGACCCCTTATAGAATGGCCACTATGGAATTAGTTGAACTAAAGAAACAACTAGAGGAATTGAGTAATAAGGGATTTATTCTCCCTAGTGTTTCTCCATGGGGATCCCTTGTTCTATTTGTTAAAAAGAAATATAGATCTATGAGGTTATGTATCGACTACAGGGAGATCAATGCTATAAAAATAAAGAACAAGTATCCGCTACCTCGCATTGATGATTTATTTGACCAACTACATGGAGCTAAATAATTTTCAAAGATTAACATTCGATCTAGATACCATCAATTGTGTGTGAAGAAGGAAGACATTCTAAAGATAGCATTTCGAACAAGGTACAGGCATTACGAGTTTACAGTAATGCCTTTTGGGATGACTAAGGCACCCTATGTATTCATGGCACTAATGAATAGAGTTTTCAAGGAATATCTAGATGTTTTTGTTGTTGTATTTATTGGTGATATCTTGGTATACTTTGAAAGCTACGAAGATCATGAAAATCACTTGAGAATTATCCTGAAGACTCTGAGAAGACATGAATTATATGGTAAGTTTAGCAAGTGTGAATTCTGGCTTCAGGAAATTTCTTTTCATGGCCATATTTTCTATAAAGATGGAATATCTATTGATCCATCGAAGACCAAGGAAATCCAAGAATGTACAACACCTATGAGTATAACTTAGGTACACAGTTTTATTGGTTTATCATGTTATTATCGATGTCTCATCTATAATTTTTCCCGATTGGATAACCCATTAACAAATCTCACATGTAAGGGGGTTAAATTTGTTTGGACAAAAGAGTGTGAAGAATGTTTTGAAGAACTGAAGAGAATATTAGTCAATGCTCCTATATTGACTCTAGCACTGGGGAATGATGGGTTTTTTATTTATAGTGATGCATCGAAGAAAGGACTTGGTTGTGTCCTTATGCAGAATGATAAGGTTATTGCCTATGCATCACGACAGTTGAAAATTCATGACCAAAACTATCATACTCATGATCTCAAGTTAGCCGTTGTGATATTTACTTTGAAGATATGGAGGCACTACCTCTATGGTGAAAAATGTGAGATTTATACTGATCACAAGAGTTTGAAGTATATTTTCTCAGAAAAATAACTCAACATGAGGCAAAGAAGATGGCTTGAATTACTCAAGGATTATGATTGTACGATACACTACCACCCAGGGAAGGCAAATAAGGTGGAAGATTCTTTGAGCAGAAAAGATCATGGAGTTTTGAAAAATATGAGAATTGAAAGGGATCTAATTTCCATTAATCTAGTGAAGATGGACATGAGAATAACTATGGAAGGTGAAACATCAGTGCTTTTTCAAATGGTTGCTAAACCATCTTTACTAGAAATGATTAAGAGTTCTCAGACCGATGATGAATAATTTCAAAAGAAGATTAAAGCTATGAATAATGTGAGATTGAATGAATTTGGGTATGAAGATGGAATTTTGAAATTTGGGAAGAGACTTTGTGTTCCCAATATACCTAATCTAAAAAGGGAATTGTTGGACGATGCTCATAGTTCCAATTTCTCTATACACCTTGAGAGAACCAAAATATATAGAGACTTGAAGGAACATTTTTGGTGGGACAACATGAAGATGGAGATTGCTGATTTTTTGCCAAGATGTATGGTTTTTCAACAAGTGAAAGCTGGAAGGCAACAGCCTGGAGGAGTCATGCAACCTCTTCCCATACCGGAGTGGAAATGGGACAATATTACGATGGACTTTGTCATGGGACTACCAAAGACTCCTAGAAGGAACGATGAAATATGGGTTATTGTTGATCATCTTACCAAGTCATCACATTTTCTTGCTATAGGAGAAGATCTAACACTGGAACGTCTAGAAAGACTATATATTAATGAAGTGGTGAGACTTCCTAGAGTACCCCTATCGATTGTTTCTGATCATGATCCCCATTTTACTTCAAGATTCTGGAAGAGTCTTCAGAAATCCCCGGATACTAAACTTCAATTGAGCACTGCCTACTACCCTCAAATAGATGGACAATCAGAATGGATTATTCAAACCGTAGAAGACATGTTGAGATCCTGATCTCTTGACTTTCAGGGTATGTAGGAAAATTATTTACCTCTGGTAGAATTTTCCTATAACAATAGCTTCCATTCGAGTATTCAGATGGCACCATATGAAGCGTTATACGGAAAGAGATGTCAAACACCAACCTGTTGAGATGATGTTGGTGAACGAAAACATGTAGGCCCAACACTGGTGGAGGAAACAATGAAAAAGGTAAAGGTAATCCAAAACCACATCAAAGCAGCTCAAAGTAGGCAGAAGAGCTATGCCTATAACCGAAGGAAGGATTTGGAATTTCAGGTAGGAGATCATGTTTTCGTGGAGGTATCTCCATGGAAGGGAGTTATACATTTCGGTAAGAATGGTAAATTGAGTCCTAGGTACATCGGACCTTTAGAAATTCTAGAAAGAATTGGGGTTGTAGTTTACCTTTTGGCAATGTCTCCAAGTATCTCCAAAGTTCACGATGTGTTCCACATATAACTGTTGAGGAAATACATGCCTGACCCAACACATGTAATCACCTATGAGGAATTAGAACTGGAACCCGATCTGTCTTATTACGAAGAGCCTATCAGGATTATTTATACGAGGGAACAAGTACTGAGAAATTGGACGACTCATCTGGTAAATGTTTTGTAGAGAAATCATAAGATGGAAGAGGAAACATGGGAACCCGAAGAACTTATGATGAAGAACCACCTGATTCTTTTGATGAGGTAGTATTCTAGAAATTTTGAGGATGAAATTATTTGAAGGATGGGAGAATGTAACACCCCAATCTTCCATGGTACACTTTCCTTTGAATAATACAGTAGCGTGTGGTGTACGCAACTTCGAAATCTAACACACACACCACAACCAATCAAACTAGCCGTTATGAATAGTAATACCAACTTTTTGAAAGTTTATAAATTTTAACTTTCGAAATGGAATTAATTTTTGGATTCGGAATATCGAAATTAGCCTAGGGTGAAATTTTGGTATTTTTCTGAAAATTTTCATTTTTTCATGAATAGTGAAAAAACAATGAGTTATAGTTTAAAACCGAATTTTTATTTAAATAATTATTTATTTTATTTAAATTTAATTAAGGTCAAAATAGATACATAATAACTATACAAGTTCAATGTAATTCATTGGAGTTTGTTTAGAATGATTATAGATATATAAAAATTTTATTGAACTTTTCACCGTCTTTTACCCACCTCCTAGGAGAATTTGGAAATTCACATTAAACTTAATTTTACCGCTTCTGTGAGTGGAATTTATAAAATCCAAGAGACATGGTTAATATCAAGGAGTAAAATGTGGTTCATTGAGATGATAATAATTTTTGTTGAATAGTATTTTTTTACTTTTATTTACCACGGTTAAAAGCAAATAGGGTAAATAAGGGTACAAGTGATATTAATATTACCCTAACACATGTCCCAATTCTATTGGAAAATTTTATATCGACCAAAAACATCCTTAGGAATAAAATATTATCATTTAGGTCCACTTGGATTATATTAGGACATTTATTATTATTTAATTCAAAGAAGCGTTAAAAGAGTTAAAATCAATGTTTATTTACTAATGTTTTTTAATATAGTGTTATACATAAGTTAAATTCGATTTTAAATATTCATTATAAAGATAAAAATATTTCCTACATAATGGTATTTTATTTATAATTTTTAGACATTAAATAATTTAATATATTTATGACACAATGGTGATGCAGTACTTACCTAATTAATGAAATATTAAACTAATTGATATTATAAATATCAAAATAAATGTATTTTGAGACTTTTTATGAATTAAACTAATTTTATAGGTTAACATGACTTATTAGGATTGATTATATATATTTTGTTTGAAGTAATAATGCTGTTATGAATTTATCAAAAACAAAGTACCCAATAGTGTCAAAATTGACATAAAAGAGTTTTTAAAAAAATTATATTATTAATTTATATTAAATTCCTAAAAATCTAAGGTTCGGCGAAGAGACTTATATCATGATATGTGTATCATTAATGGACCACTTGGGGGTCTCTTGGAGGTATATAGTATGTTTATTAACTATATAATATAAACATACAAAGTGACATGGTAAGTGTCAAACTAATTAACTAAGAGTTAAAACTAAACGATAAGGTTAATATAATCACCCAAACCTGTATAACTTCTATTAGTTGAGTGGTTTTCTACCCATCCCCACCTTAACTTTTAAATAATCCACTTCAGATCCATAATAAACCGAATAAGAATTTATTATAAAATAATATTTCTAGCTTTTCCAAAGGTGCCCCTCACCCCTCTTATAAAAGGGAACTCCACCTTCTCACTAATTCACACATTCAAAGCCTTTTGGCTCGGCCAAAACCTGCCCAAATACTCTCTCAACATCCCTCAATTTAACCTAGAGGCATTAGTTTGATCATAAAGCTAACTTAAGGATCCCTTTTGATCAAATCAAAAGGATGAACCCGAAAAGAGGTTATGTTTTCACCACCCTCTTTCAAGTTCCTTTCTTCTTCAAATTCTTCTTTATTTGTTATTCCCATTATAAAATAATAATTCCAGTATCTTATATATACTTTGATGTTATTATAAATATGGTACAACCATATTCATTGTTCTATCCATCCTTTGAATGACATGTCACCATACGTGCATACGTACGGCTTACCGTCTCCACGTCGTGGTGTAATTGTTATTAAAAAAATTATTATTTGGATGGTTATAATAATGATGTTTAATTCATGTAAATAATAAATATTACATGATAATTATTCTTTATATATGATATAACAGCCAATTATATATTATTTTAATATCAAAATAATGATATTTTCACTCGTGCGTACGTACGGACTACCGTCTCCACGAACGCGATGAGATTCATTCTCCATCGTATCCATTAAAGTATAATTATCATTTGATGATTTAAAAATAATGTTTAAGGACTTGATATAATTCAATATATTAATAATATACAACCTGTCCATGACAAACACATCTTACGTAACAGAACATATAAAAGAAAATGAGTAAGTTAACACCCGAATCAATGATAATACTAAGATATTATTAACAAATCAATGTTAAAAGATCCTATATGATATCATATTAATGTATATAATTCCTGTATAATTTATTAATAATTATGTCACTATTATACAAGAGGTTAACCTTCCCTCAACCAAGAAAAAGTACAAGGTAATGATTTATTTCACAATCTCTTCATTATCCGAGGTTGTTTATACGTAATTATCTACTGGGACCTATTTATCATCCACATCCATGTTTCTTAAAAATGTATTTCAGATAATTCTTAATATTTTAAAGACTATGGTATAAATTCATTTATACCCTTGTTGACTTTTATAAGAAGTTTAAAAAGGAATATTTTTTTCATCTTCTAAATAAGGTCCTTTTTATCCTTTTCGACAGAATTAAGGTAAGAATGTTTTTTTAACTTATACGGTGGGTGTGGCTAATTTTCACCGTTATAAAATCATCAAAGCTTACCTTACAAGATTATAAGAATATTTTCAAAGAAAATGTTTTATTTTATAAATATATGACTCTTAAATGATTTCAAAATAGAAAGATATATTTCTCTAAAAAGAGTTTTGATTTCATCTATGTCATCGTCCTTTGATGGATTTTAAGTTTATTTGGAGTTGATTTATTATAATACAAAACTTCCATATTGTATTGATGGTTTTGTGATATGTTTGACTATGGATGTGTTATTTTTATACCATTCATGGTTTATGAAGAATGTATTGACATTTCATATGCTATTTTTAATACGAATGTTTATGTTATGTTTAAACCTGTTCATATGAGGAATGAATTGGACTTAATAAGCGACCGGTGGAGCCCACTATAGCTCCTCGATGCATCGGTAGGTCTCATGAGACAAACCATTGTCTTGGCACAAGGCCTTGACAAAATCTTATTTGTAGTCTTGGCACGAGGCCTTGGCTATGTGGTTATGATAGTTTGGCATTATGCATTCCATCATTATGAAAGTGGTTATTGATAGTGCATGTGATTATTCTACTAGTAAAATATCCATGTGAATAAGTATATGGAATTATTTCATTTTATTTTCTCTATATTATGCTGAAGTTCATGTTTTAAAATGATTTTGTTTTATTTATACATTTCCTTAAATGTTTATGCTTATTTATGAAAGTTTCCACTATATTGTTATCCTTACTGGGAATTAGAGCTCACCCCTTTCTATGTTTTATTTTTCCCAGGATGTGAAGAAGTATTTTATGAATGACCTGCAGGGATAGTATGAAGGGATAGGAGTGTGGACTATGGAGACTATATTGTTGTAGTTTTTCATTTTATGATGTAACGTAAATTTTATGAATGTATCTAGTTATTCCAAGGCTACTAAACTAATCGGTCTTTCGAGACTTTATCTTTCTTGTGATCAAGCCAATGTTTTGTAATAATGCACCGACTCTGGGTAACTGGGGTCAGGGCGTTACAGAATGAGTTTAATTTTTTTTACCCTATTTCTTCTTGGTGTTTATGAAATATGATAATAATAAGGGATGACTAGGATATAGTACTCTGTTGATAGTATTGATGGGTAAAAGTTTAAGATAGAAAATATTATTTGGGTTCCTAATATTTATCCCTAATTATTGAAACCTAAAGCTGGTGTCAAGATGGAGGGAAAATGTTCCCATAATATGAAAATTTTCATGGATAGCAGATTGGGTTTTTGAAGGGGGAAATATTTCCATAAGATGTAAATTAATTAGGATACCTAAATGGGTTTGTAAAACTCCATGTAAAGTCTACATTAGGTAGTTTTGTTATAGAAATATTTTTTTGATGGGTATATCATACCAAATATATATGTAATGGACTATATTTTTCCAAGATGAGACTTAACTTTATTTGGGTTTTTTGTATTCCCAAGACCTATATATGTTTAAAATGCTATATTTACCCTATAAAATGATCTAAAATTAATTATATGATGGTTTTATTGATTATGGGGGTGGTGTTTACTCCTGGAAGGATCCAACCTAGAATTTTTAGTATAGTACATCCAAAAAGTAATATATTAATAATGATATATTAATTTTAATTTGTATGAAGGAAATAGTGGAATAGATAACTGAGACCATGATTGAGTTTAGAAATGGGCTTTTATCAAGGGAATGGTTTAACGTTGGTTCATATTGGGACCCATAATAGTTCATCTTCAAGGAAAAATTATTTAGTTAATTTAATTAATCGATTGATTGATTTATCATGGATAATACAAGGTGAATCATATATATAAATCCTATTATGTTTCCTCTATAATGTTTATCCACATTTTTCATCGGCATAACCCTAGGGAGAGGAAGATAAGAGGAATTGAATTCTTTTTGGATGTGATAATAGGTTGAGGGAGCGAGGCCAATACAATTACACATTATAAATAAATTTGTATAAAGACAATGAATGTAATCATGAGTTTAATAATGGATTGAATTGTTGATGAATCTCTAGTGAGGTAAGGTATATAACTTGATACTTTATTTAATCTTCTTGTTATTTTAAATAATTGGTGCTCTTGCATTACTGTATGTGAAATAATTCCCCAGTTATTAATTCTATCTAAATAAAAATTTCAAAGCTCTATTTTATGTGTTTGTTTTTTAACCCACAACCAAAGAATGTATGTTAGATAAATGAGTCAAATTTATTATTTATAAAAAAAAATTAGTGATATTTTGGTTCCATTGGACGAATGATGACGAATGAGAAAGGGTTGTAGTGCTAAGTGAATATATTTCTATCTCTATATTTCACTCTCTAAATTCTCAATGCCTCTCTATTTCTCATATGAAAATGAAGGCCCACCAGACTTAGAATATTCCTATGATAGTGTTGTGAGGTGATGGCCTTTTTTAATAATGAGATTGTCATGAGACATCTATAGAAGGGAGGGGCTATGAAAGGGGTATAGTGGAGGCGTGGTGTGAGGCCTTTATATTAGCGGAGTCTTATAGATGAGGTGTAATAGGTGTGGAAAATCAAAATGGAACACAAGATAAACACTTTTAGGTTTGAAAGTGATTGACCCACTAGTGCAGTGATAAGTGTGAAATAAAATAATGTATAAAAATGTAGAAATAATTGACAATAGATATAAAATGGAAAACCCATAAAATAAAGGGATAAAAACCATGGGTTAATAGAATGATAATTATGAGTAAATATGGTTATATACACTCTTTCACTATTAAAATGAGAAAAACCTTAAAATCTGTATCTTGAATATGTGTAGAAATAAACCCCACAAAAAACCCCACAAATAAATGAACACTCAAATGGGAGATAATGTGATTGTTGGTGATAAAGCTAGGGGAAGCCATAACCTTTTATATGTAAGCCTCTCCCCCTACATCCTTACTATGCTAGATGGTTTTGTAGGGTTAGCTATCTAACACATCTTCCACCACCTGAACTCCGTGACAAATCAAGGGGGTGGAACCGTCTATGAATAAGGAAAACTACCAAAAAACTTCATTCTTGGAGATTAATTGAGAAGAAACATATATCTATACATACTTTATATATTCCAAACATGTGGATCATTTATTTACAAGGATTATTGTGGTTATACACCATCTGAACTTATTATATCAAATCACCTTTGATAGTAAATCTACCAGATTTTATACAATATGAATTTTATTCATATACACACTTCCTTCCTCTACCCCATCTCGAAAAAAGTGATATTTTACACCATTGTACTTCATCATTGAATTGAATGATAAATTTATTACAATGTTCATGGTGGTCTAAATATCACAAAATAATTAAATTTTATAACATCTATGCTCAAGATCATCTACAAACCTTCTTATCCAAAGTGCCTCTTTGTAATCATGTGTAGTTATCAAGTAATTTTACACTATGATGGATAAATCCAAAACTGAAAATATCTTTGTAATACATATCATATCTCCTCTAGAAAGAGTAAAAATGTAACCATTAGTGTATTTACTCTTGTCAAAACCACCTCCAAATTCTAAAACAACATAAATTTTGATTGTAAAAGCTGATACTCCATAATATAATGTAGCATCTGAGGTCTCCTTGATGTATCCCTAGATCCTCTAGAATGTGTTCTAATTATTTCATATTAGATTCTCTATTTACCTAATAACTAATCCTATTGTATGTGAAATTTATAGTTTGGTGCAAACTATAAAAAATATAAAAAACCCAATTGTTTATGCATATGGTACTCATGACATCTCAATACACTCTGTTTCACTTCTAAGACTCATCATAGAGGATAACATGAAATTAATAAGAAGAAGGTATATATTGTATTACATTATTTCATATTGAATCATTTTAAGAATTTGTATAATTAATTCTTCTGTGATATCCAAATCATAAAATTATTTATTCCTTGGTAAATATATAACCTATGAATCTTATTTTCTTATCCCAATTCATTCATATCAATCTTCCTAGCCAACTATGCCTTTATCTCAAAGAACTAATCATTATCAAGTACTGAAACCATTTTTTCATCCACATAAAATACAATGATGATGAAATCATTTCAATATGAACACACGAAATATGAAAAATGTTATTAATGTTGTCTTTTTTGTCGAAGGAACATTATATAAGAATCAAATCTATTGTGCCAATAATTTGACGTGATCTTGAGATACTGTAGATATTTTTTCAGCCTACAAACCAAGTTCTGTTTTTCTTATTCTATAAATACATATAGTTGGAATATATAAATATATTAACCAAGATAACCATAGAGAACATAATTCCTCGCATTCAACTATTCTAGATTTAAATTTTATATAAAAAAAGTCATCAAGACTATCTAAACATTAAAAAATTTAACAATAAGATAAAATATTAAATTGAAATAAATACCTTTATTTTGAGCATATCCTTTGACCACTAATCTTGCAAGACATCCCTCCACCTGGACCTTTCCATATCACATTGTCTTAAAGTTCCATTCTTTGATAGCCTTCCTTCCACAAGGTAATTGAACAATATCAGGAGTATTGTTCTTATGTAGGGAATCCAGTTCCTCCTCCATCACCTCCATCCATGAGGATAAATATGTACTCAGGGTCACCTCTATAAAATGAGGTTTCAATCTATCCTCTATCAATAATTAGTACATAATATCTCTCTCAAAGACATAATATAAGGGCTAAACAGGTGTAATTCTCTCTCGATTTGACCATCATCATCTAGAATCAACCAATACTTGATCATCATGATCCAGTAATGTTTTAGAGGAAACTAGTTATTCCTTGGATTTCTACTCTACTTTGACTATTTTAGTTTCGGTATTCTCTTTCTACATGTCTCCAAAAATTATCATTTTCACCTTATCTTTTGAAAAAAATGACATCTTTGATAATGATAAGTTTGTGGGAAGTAGTGTCCAACAAACAACACCCCTTCACACCATCATCATATCCCAAGAAGATGCATTTCCTAAATCTCAAATACAAATTTGATCTTTTATTCCATTAAATAATTCATATATAAGACTTCAAAAATATGTAATTGAGAATTTCCAAAAAGGTTACTAGTCCACATCTTTATAAGTGTTTTCAGACCAATCACCATTGAAGGAGATTGATTGATCACATAACATGTGATATTCACTACTTCTTCGCAAGATATTTTGGATAACACTATATTATTCAACATCACCCTAGTTCTTTCCAATATGTTTATGTTCATCTAATATAACACTCCATTATACTGAGGATTTTATGCCACCATGTACCGTCTCTAGATAAATTCATGTTGAAAAAAAGGATCAAACTAGTCACCTATACGTTCTCCACCATTTCCAGTCGTCAAACACTTGATCATTTCTTAAGATTCAATATCCTTCAAAACTTTTATATTTTTAAAACATCAAAAATATATTCCTTTCTTTTTTTTGGATACAACCAACGTCTCTTGAATAAATCATTAATGATGGATACAAAGTACATTAATTTTCTTAAGGATATATTAAGTTCATTCCAAATGTTACTCTAAAAGATCTTTACTTATCATTATTAAAACCCCAAACATTAACCTATGCTTAATTATAAAATAAAAATTCTCATAAAATTGTATGTATAACACCGTAAAATAAGGTAAAAATTTTAATCAACAAGAATATTTAATCCTCGTTTAGACATATGACCATGCTTTAAATTCCACAATGTCGTCAATGATTCTTTCAAGGTAGTTGATGTGACAACTATCTATTCCCCCTTGGATGTTTCACCCATAAGCACAAAAATTTTCTTTGATATATTATCCACCTTCATCACTCTAAGATAACCCTTAAAAAATCTCATCACTCCATTCTCGATGATTGAATATAATATCATCAAATTGTCCCAAAGACAACATGTTATCCTTTAGTCCCTTCACATGGCATATTAATTTGATATTCCATACAATACCATCTTTCATCTCCATTTCAATGGTACCAAATATAATGATATTTATGGTGTGATTTTCCCTATGTACACAAGTCCTTATCAAATAGTTTAATATTAATCAAACCATTCTTGTCAAGATGGCATGTTCTATATTTCTCCTGAGTTGATTATCCATGCGTTGTTAAGATGTGCTCTAGCCTAGAATTCATCACCACTCAATAGAACAAACCATCTCTACTTCTAGAATGTTTCCCAAAATTTCTATCCAACTCATGATTTTGGATCCCATTAGAAGCACTCTCTATCATCACAGTTGCTAATCTTTTTCTAAGCTTTTGTATGATTTTTTTCTATAGTACCATTTGCATATTTATTTTTTCCAAAAGAAAATTATTCCAGTTGAATTTATCAATCTCATATTTCACTTCCATATAATTTTTTTTCTTTATAGAACCTTTAATATTTAACAATGGTGTATTCAATAATCTAAAAAAATTGATGTGAAAAATCAACTGTAATCAAAATCACATAGTATACTTAAATTTATGACAATTATTTATACAAATAAAAAGTCAATAACACCAATCCATAGCCTTCCTCTATTACTAATTTTTGTGAAGAAAAATTATTTACCCACTGTTTTATTGATAATTGTGAGAAAAAATAAAGTAAAAAATAAGGAAATAAATGACACCATATGTAATGTGGAAAACAACCCAAATAATACGGTAAAACATCATGGAAAAATATAAGGATCATTATAGGTATATGTGAGTACACATACTCTCACTATTTCAAGGATAAAACTCTCAAAATATCTCTCTTGAATAAGTATAGAAATAAACCTCACAAAAATACCATACAAATAAATGAACACTCAAAAGGGAGATGAGGTGATTGCTGATGATGAAACCAGGGAAACCCACTAGCTTTTATAGGGAATCCTCACCCCTTACCTCGTTCCTCTAAAAGATATGTTTGTGGGGTCATCCACCCACCACATATTCCATCATCAATAAAGATTGAAAAATCAAGGGGAGGAACTATCCAATAATTAAAAAAATTGCTACCAAAACTCCAGAAAGTGGAGTCCAGATGTGTGGTGCTCATCGATGAAATATTGACTGGGGGCCTGGATGGAAAAGTTCAACATATTTTGACCAGGGTGGGGTGTGAAATATTTTTTAGACCTTCACCGTCTAACACCTGATATAAAAATATAATAGATGAAATAAATTAAAATTAAGAAATAGATGGAAATAGATGGGAGAGGATGTGAGAATCCAACAACACACATGGATAGTGAATTTCTACATATTGGATTATGGTGGTGTTAAAAATTATTAGAGCTATGAATTAAAATAATGCAGGGGGTGGGGAAGGTGTGAATTCACCCACTGTATGTTTCTCCATTGCATGATCCCCTTTCATGTGTTTCCCTCTGCATGATACCTCCCCATTTTTTATAGTTTCAATATAATAATAATAATAATAATATTTTTATTATTTATATAAATCCTCATTTGAGATATAAAATATTACTAACATGTTAAATTGATATTTCATCTTTGACATCGTGACCTTGACATTAAGACAGGTGATTCTAGACTAATATGTTATACTTATTTCAAACTGATGGCATGTGTCATGGGTCTCTTCATATAAAAAATATTGTCTGTGTTACAATAACATGATTATTTTTCATATGATAGATTTTTTCAATAACTAAAAAGCATATCCTAAATATTTTTAACATCTAGATCTCAATAGTGTCGTCTATTCATCCATCCAAATCCATTTTTCAAGTAAGATAAATTGATTTATTATTTATCCTTATAGGTTTAGTGATGGGGTTCGAGCATGATGATCTGAGCATTCACATCATATAGATAGGGTTAGGTATCACCATATTTACTGAAGGAATGAGATCCTCTATCTATGGGATAGTTTACAAATATTTTTAGTTATCTGCCCGTATAAATGGAAGAGGTATCATCTATCTCATCCTATAGGTAGGGTGAGGTATCCCCCTTTTATACTTAGGGTGCAATATTATATATCTATATATGGTTTAGAGATATATCCATGTATCCTCTATATACCTAGTTTTGAGATCCACAATCTAATCAAACATGTAGGGTCCAATATTCTCCCAAATTTTCTTGGGGTGTTGGATACACTATCTATTGATTTGAATCACTCGACTAGTGTATCTTATGGTGAGTTATGAAGTTTCCATTATTATTTTTGTGATTTTATGTGATTTTTTTCGGCTTATATTGTTTAGAAATTTCATTAGTGTTATGGTTTTGATGGATTGAAGGGTGTGGTGTTCTACTTTACTAATGAACATTCCTCAGTGATGTTCACGCTATCCCTCCTGGATAATGCCTATGTTGTGGTTTTTGGGAAGGATGAGTAGTATTAATTTCTTTTGGACTTATGACTACCCGACACCCTAGGGGTTCCTTTTGATATGTCGTAAATATCTAGCTATTGAATTTTGTTTTTGTGAACACTATAGAGTTATGAGATTTCTTTTTTTCAAATATGGTATGAATTTTGAGGTTCTAGTTGAGATGATTTTTATCTTTCTTATGTCCTTGATAATTCAAGTTATTGATCCTATCTAGAATATATTACCTTTTCCTTTTAATTATCTGTACAATTGTATCAGAAACATTAAGTCAAACTATTGTTTATGTTTTATTATGGTTTTGGGGGTTCTCTACTAAGTATGTTTATACTCATCCATGCATGGGAATATAAGACAATGTGTGTTGTGGTTGTACAGATAACACATAGGTTTGGATATGAAATTTATATAACCAGAGCTAGTTGGTCCTATTTAAAGATTATTTCTGGCGGTGATTGATTGAGTGTGGTGGTTTATAATGTTGGTGGTTAACATTGTGCTAGGAGATCAATCAAGGATCACACATAGTGAGGAGGATACTTTTAGTGATTTGTGTCTTGTCAGATGTATAGTTCAATTTTATTTTCCTACATGGGGAGGCATTTGTTATTTATGTCCCATGAATGAATTGTAAATAGTTCATTTGATTTTATGTATATCACGTTGATATTTCTAGTTATCTTGTGCATTGGAGATGTTTTTTATATGTTAATTTAGAAAAATTCTTCCCATTTTATGTGATATTCTTATATGTTGATAGTAACCTACCTTTGGATTATTATAGGGTGGCATGGGGTTTCCTGACCTAGTTTTTGGCTTGCCTAGGTAGGCCCTGGTGTATTAAGTCATGATATAGTGGTATCGAAGAATATTTATCCTATGGATGATATTAGGAACTACATGACTTGTGAGGATTGGTTTCGAAAAATTTGGTTAATGATGTTAAAGGGGTATCCAGTCTGGTTTTTAGAACTACGAAATGTATCCTTTTTCTAAGACTCTGATAAAATTTTAGTTGACCTAAATCTCTAAGACATCATTATGGGGGATAATTATGTTCATACATGAATCATATAATAGTTAGTTAAAATATTTATTGTCCTTCCCATGATATCTCATCATGATATGATCTAATGTTTGTGGTTTTTTCTTATCAAATGAAGGTTTTTACCCAATGATACATAACTTCTGTATAGAAGAAGGGTTGCGAAGATCCAATACCTTTACTTGGACCTCTCACTACCGGCTATTGGGAGATGAGGTATTATTTTAGAAGACATTGTAGAGAGATATATTTTCCCTATAATTTTTTTAGATTTTCCATCCCCTTCATGGTTAGTATTTGATTCTTATGGAGTATATGGTAGTTTTTTATGGGTGAGATAGAACCCATGACTGGATATTCAATTTGTGCATTTTTTATCAAGGTAAGCCTGATTTTTAGAAGATTTGGGATGTTATGAAGATTGGGAATCAAATTTCCATCTATTTTATACATGAATAAAATCGATGATGATTAATTCATTATTATCCATATAAAATATAAAAAGTTTTTAGAGGATGATATATTTGTCAAACTCATTATGGGACTACTCTAATATAGAAATATTTCAATAACATAGTCAAGATAGAGTTTTATCTAAGGATGTTGAACCTTTCAGAAGGTGGAATGAACATGTATGATTACATGTTGATTCCCATGGACCACATGACATTTTACATGGATGTTTTTGAGACTAAAGTATATAATATTTGTGGTTTATTTAAATATTCTAATGAAATAAGTTATGGGTGGTCGTTATTCTTGAAAAAATTAACTCTAACTGTGGAAGTATGTTTTTTTATGTGGATATAGAGGGTGTAATACAATGGAAAATATCCCTATTGATTTTTTTAGGAGGCTAAGTGACTCATTTTTGTAGGTCTTATACACTACTTGGGAGTTTTTTGTAGGTAATAAGATGGTGAGAGAGAAACTAGAGTCAGATGATGCATTGATCCTCTTATAAAATAATCTCCCTTGGTAAAATCATATCCACTATAGAGTGATAAAATTCAGAGTTTCAAGATTACACATAGAGATGATTTCATTAGTCATGAAAAAATAGGTTCAGGTCTGAGTACAATTACCTCATGACCATTATTTATGGTCCCATATAGTAGTTAAAATGGATACAAGTTATTATTCTTACACCTTATGTTGGTAGATGTAAATATTTAGTAGAACCTCATGCTAGACCTTATTCAGTATGAGAAATTCCATGGATAGTGTCTACCTTTCACCCACCCCTTCTGGTAATGTGATATTATACTTAGTGGATAAAGAATACTTTTTAGGGATTCCTTGATGGAACGGTAATGTTTTGGGGGTTCCCATGAATATATAAATTTTCACCCCATTTTTGGTGTTTTAATGTGTTGTAATTTTAGAAGGTTAGGCAAGTTATGCCAACTACAATGAGAGGGACTCCCTCTTAGGCCTATTGTGATGATACAACCCTAAATATGTTTTGTCCATCTCCATAATGGTCTGTGATCATGTCTTAGATTTCTATATTCATATATTAGAAAAGAAATCACTTTTAGTGAATGTAAATGAATTCCCATATTCATCTGAAGGGAGATCCATAGATTTTCTGTTGACAGTGTTTGGGAATAATAATAAAATTTTGTTTCAGAGATGGTGTTCAGGAGTCGCCTACTGGAAGAAAGAGAACCTACATAGAGATTTGGAGCTTATGGAAAAACCTTTCATTGAGATGATTTGATGTAGAGCTTAAAAATAATTTTATAAATACTATAGTCTTACCATGATAGTGTTATATTAGAATTAAAATATCATATTTTGGGACCTGGATTCATGTAAAAATGTGGGTCTACATGATGTTGAAGTTGAGATATTTGATGATATTAGAGTGGTGAAATATTTCCATGATGGTTAGCGATTCTTAGAATGGCGTAAGTGTGTGAAAAATTAGCTTAAGTTGTTTTAAGTATGAGGAGGGAGATGATGCTTAACTTTTTTTGATAATGGTGACCCCAAAAATTTCCATTACGTGTAAGGAACCATGGTGGTGATATCAATGTTTTGATCCTATGAAACTAGATATTATCGAGATATTGACTCATAAGACTTTCTAGAAGGTGGGAATAATGTTTTTTTTACTTCCCTGGTAGATAGAGGTTTTCTCTTGGAGTTCATATTAAAAATTTGGATGGACATGTTGAGTGGATACCACATTAGTATATCATGGACCTTAATGTGGCATGTCCAAAAAATAATTTTGGGTGCACCCGTTGCATTAAAACTCTTTCTACACGGTAGATGATGAAGTTTCCTTGGAATGTTAGGGATTTTTTTCACTTGAGAAGGTGTTATATTTGGGACTATAGAAGATATAGAATCATCATATAAAAATTAGGATCATTTGATTTGGATTGTGGTGGATTGGTACACCTGGAAGGAAGTGGTTGGATATTGAATTGTTGTATGAGGTTGAACTAATTACGATGTGCGCGTAATTAGATTTTTTGAATGAGAAATGATAAGAAAACTTGGTTATCTTAAACGGTGGGTGTGATCATGTTGTAAATTTTGATATGGATGGACCTTCCATGTATATTTGTTGGAATAGGTTTTAATAAAATGTTCATGTTTTATTTGTTCCTTGATCAAGTGGAATCAATGTGTTTATCACTATAGAAGGAAATGAAGGTTAAGGTGACATAAATGTGATGGATTTCATCAACAAAAAACTCTCCATGTGTCAATAATGAATATTTGTGATGTTCCAAGTGTCTCTTTTTTGTGTAGATGTATTTCTATCAAATGAAAAACATCTATAATTATCATTATATTTATAGTGATAGGATCTCTAACCAGAGTTTACTTTGTGGAAAAACCATTATTTGGAAAATAAAAGATATTTTTGATTCATTTAGTCTTTTATGGTATAATGTCCTTAAAATGAGAAAAAAAATTTGGTTGTAGAGGATTGGAAATACTCACCTAGAGTAGATTCATGATTATACTTAAGTCGTGCATCATGATGGGATGGATCATGTATCATTGATATTGGAGGGGGATGTTTCATTTCTAGATAGTATTGTACCATGTTCACTTAGAGGATAGACCTCTGAAGATGATGGAAGTGTGTGTAGTGGTTTTTTATGCATGAGTTTTTTTGAGATCGTTTTTTGGTAACCCCACTTATTTCCTTTTTAGGGATAAAATTTTTTAATGGTTAGGAGGATGTAGACTAGGATTTTTCTAGGTCAATATTTGTTTGACTTTTTGGACTCCTTGGACCACTTAGGGGGTAAAAAGATAAATTTACCACAGAAAAAAACCTCATAAAATTATCTAATAGCCCCGTTGTTTTTTGGGGTCTTGTTTACCTTTGGGGTATGTTGGTAAAAAATTGAGAGCATAGTAGAACATTGAAAATGATATAATATTTTTATTTCACACATGTATTTATGATGATTTTCTTATATATCCTAAATAGAACATCAGTTGGGAAAACCTAGACTATATTTTAGTCTACAAAGGGGGTTTTACCTTAGGAATGGTTTGACTTTGTTTTGCACTAGGACCCACGAGTTTTTACCATCACTGATTGATCAATTAATTAGTTGAATGATTAATTTATAATGGTATGACCCTTTTTGAATCCTATACAAGTGTAGTTATGTTTCCTCTATAGTGTTACCCGCATTTTTCATTGGAACAACCATAAAGAGAAAAAGATTAGAGGAATTAGAATCATAGTCGATGCGAGGGTGGATCAAGGGAACGAGGTTAGGACTGTGATGAAATTGATGATTTTCTCATGTGAATATGATCAACATAATCATGGAATCAAAGATATATTGAAGCATCAAATAATCCCCATCAAGGTAGTCCATTTTATTTAATACTTTATCTATTTTTTCATGTTTTTTAGAGGAACTATTTTTCTTGGATTATGGTTCATGAAAGCACACCCCTATTTATTTATTAATTCAGATTAATGAATTAAAATCCCTATTTTATATATTTTTTATTATAAACCCCATGAAATATGATTAGATATCAGATACATGAGTCCAGTTGATTATTGTAAACATTGTTCTTGGTGTTGTGCAATTTCATTATCACATTAATGATGAATGAGAAAGAGCCATAATGTAAGGTGAATGAATGATTCTTTTCTATCTCTTTCTCTATATTCTATCTCAATTAATTTCTCTTAAAAATAAAGGGACACTAATCTTAATATTTTCTGTTAGCTGTGATGTCAGGTGATAGCCTGGTGCAGTGGTGATGTGGTTGGGCATCGACTAAATTTGTGATATGTTCCTTTTCATTTTTTTATTTTTAACTTTTTAAGATGTGTTTTTTATTTGGAAAATGGGTGTGTTGAGAAAAAGTAGTGACACTCAAAAGTATGGATAGAAAATATCCTTGTCATGTGCTTCTTTTAGAAAAAAACTAAAACACAAATTCAAGTGAAGTTTTTGGGTAAAATTGTTTAGGGAATAATGTCACTTAATTTGTATCTCCTCCCTTAAATACAAGAATCTAATGGCGCCACTTCATGTGGATCCCTATTTGGATTTCCCTAAAAAAGGGAAATCACCCCTACCACAAATCACCATACTCCCATCCCCCTCTCAGTTAGAAACTCTCTTTCTTGGTTTGATGCTCCTTTAAAGGTGTTTTCAAATTTTTTGGTCTTCTAAATTTTACGGCATTTATTTTTATGATTGAGTTCCTTTTAAAATATTTTATTTAATTTATTTAATTTTTTAGTAGTTAGTTTAAATAAATACTAATGTGTATATTTCATTATTTATACAATTCATTAGCAAAATTTTTTATAATGTTTTTTATTATAATTTTTAAAAGTTGCATGTTAAATTTATTTATATTGTGTATATTTAGATAGTCGTTTAATTTGATTATTTAATTTAATTAGTTATTTGTTTTATTTTTATGTCCAATGCTATATAGATAATTGTTTAATTCTCATTCAAAATTTATTTTAATTTTTAGATTATAAATTGGTTTAGTTTTTTTTATTTTTATTTAACTAGTTGTTGAATTTATTTTAATTTTTTATTTATGTAGTCATTTAATTTGTAGTTTATTGAGTTTAATTTTTTTAATTAAATAGATCTATTTTGTTAGTAATATATAATAGTGAATAGATAAATATTATTTAATAAATTATTATTTATTTTTAAATAGTAATTACTATTTATTGCGACAATTAGTAATTAATATGATTAAAAAATTTGATTAAATTCATTTGTAATTAATAAATATGATTAACAATAATAATATTATTTATAATTTTATAAATAAGAAGAATAATTATGATTAAAAATTAATAAATATGATCGATTAATATGTTTAAATATGAATAAAAAATAAACATGATTCAAAATTAATAAATATGAATAAATAATAAAAATAAGATTAATAATTAACAATTAAATTAATATGATTAATTGATGAGTAAATAATAAGAGAATAATTAATTAATATTATGGGAAATTCACATGGCTAACAATATGAATAATTAGTAATGTGATTAATTAATAATTAATTAATTATTACTTAATAATTAAAAGATATCATTAGAAATTAATTGAAATAATAATTAAAAATTAAAAATTAAAAATATTGATTAATTTATTCTTAAATAATTTATTTAAATATAATTTTTAAATAATTAACAATAGTTAATTAATAATTAATTAAAAACTAGTTTATAATGAATTAATAAGTAATTATAATTAATAATTTATTATAATTACTAATTAAGTAATAATACATTAATTATATTTACTAATTAATTAATTAGTACTAAATTATAATTTATAATAAAATAATTATTAATTATAAATACTAAATAATTAATTATTTATAAAAAAGTAATAATGAAATAATAATAATTTTTAATTAATCAATAATAATTAATAACAGTTTTTTATAATTATTAATTAATAATGATTAATAATAATTTATTGTAATTAAAAATAATTATAATTAAATTTAATTATAAAAGCTAATTAATGGGGTTTAATCCTGATTGTTATTTCAATCTAAGTGAGGTCTTTGTTGGACCTGTAAAGATCGTAGTTAATTCAATTGGTGTCAAGTGCTCTAAATCTCTCAATGTTCTAACTGGTTCGAGAAAGAACCCATACTTCTCTAATGAGATGATCAAGCCCTCATTGGTCTGCATCCTAAAAAAATTGTACCCCCCATTTATGGAAGTTGACCAGGATATTCCTGTCAAATGTTTAGAGTAATGTAAGGTCTCTATCATTGCTCTCTTATTAAATCAACAAAGGTATAATCTGTTGAAAACTTTACTGTAGCCTTTTAGACTTCCATTTGATAGCTATTGTAGCACTTTTGACTTGGGTGGCCGCCTTTCACTTTAACGATGCAGACTTCCTGTGTAGTTGGTGGAACAGTGGATTATCTTCTCCATTTGTAGCCCATTTTTGGGCTAGGGTTTCAGACAGACACACTATATAATTGTGCTCATGAATATAGTGATTATCTACCTCTACATGGATGTAGGGATTATTCCCAAACCACATAAATATTTGTTTCCTTGTTCTTTTTTTCTCTTTTACTCTTCTGTGATTCTTTGTTTTTGTCACTGCAACTCTCACCATTTCTGCAACATTACAATGGTTGATGGATCATGTATCTGGAAAATGGTTTTCTTCATATTTTATTCCCTCCATAATACCATTAATTGAGTGTCTAGAGAATGGGTTTCATCTCAGTCAAGTTGTGTTTCCTAAAGCTAAAGGACTGGGATCCTCTCTTCATCCCTTATTTTGTTAGGAACTTAATATCCCAAGTTTGTGCCTGGATTAAGGGTCTAAGATGTTTTTTTTGTACCACAAAATCCTTTTGGATATATATTCTATAAATGGGTATTATATCAAGTTTTATAGGGAGATTGAACTAGCCAGGTATGTCAATTTTTATCATATTTCGTTTAAAAGTGATTTATAATATTCACTTGTTGACACTGACATATTCTGGTTATTGGAAAAAAATATAATTATCCATTGAATATGATAGGTTAACTTATTTCTGTAAGACTTTCCACTGTATTAGGAACTCAAATAATTTATTTTATAGGAAAATACCACAAGATAATTTTATGAATTCTGTCCATGTGATTGAGAATTATAAGTTAATAGTTCCTCTTAATGAGATGAGTGGTAACCCCATTAGGGTGGATGCCCCTCAGGGTATCTGTGCGAGAAACATAGTCCTTATGAAAAAAATGATAACCTCCTCACTGATCAAAGAAGGGATCTCCATCAAGAGGATTGTTTAGGCTTCCCCTTTTATGGTAATGATTGGTATTAAAATAGATACAACTAGTAAGGACCATTCAGATTGATGTGGAATATATGATGATCTTACCAAGGATAGAAATACCTCTTTACACCAGGGTGGGAACCGGGGTGAGGGATATAGTGAAACTCATATGAGAAACTTCATACTTAATTAACAAGGGTATATGCCCTTTAAAAATAGGGATGGAATAGGTTTGGATGATATTTATGAAGATAATTTTATGAGAACTAGAGATAATAAAGGAAATAATTACTTAGTGGGATCCTCCTCAGTTAAACTGATGTCCATTAAGGCTAGGGTTAATGATAAGGAGACCAAGATGGGATCTTGGAAGGTGAAAGGGACTATAACTAATGTAAATTTACATGATCATATTTTTCCATGTGTGGTGTCTAATAGAGAAATTAGTCAGAAACTCGAGGTAGATGAGGGATCAGGGAAGGTGTTGGGGGTGATGTTGTTGCTCCCCCAATTCACAATCAAGATGTTGCTTCATGGGACACTTTATGTTGTTCCCAATTGGTGTCAAATGGATCCTGACTATACCAAGGCCACTATAGGTAATAAGTTTAAGGTGAATTCATTTGAGGTATATCCTATAAAATATCAAAAAGCTTGTGTTTTATCACCATTTGATGTAAAGGCCATAGTGGATAATGATTCTAATACTATAAATGAGGGGATTCTTTCTATGAAGATGTCTAATTAGGCTGGGTGTCCAACCATTACAAGGGATGGTACTCAATCCCCTATAGAGCTATCTGATCCTTATGCTACTCTTATTTATGGAAATATCATTGATATGATTACCCCACAATCCATTTCCCGGGATAGGGATGTTAATCTCATTGGTGTTTCTCCACATAATTTTTTCTCTATGGTTGAATCCATTAAAAACCCCCATTTTGATAAGCCTTATCTTGATATCTTCTAGAGGGTTGGTATCAACTGTAACAGGATATCTTCCCCAACTACTAATTTTAGAAATACTGATAATAATACTTATGAAATAGTTGGTGAACTTAAGGAGGAATATTCTAGAATCTATTTGGCATCAGACAAAGATAAGGCTTAACCCCTGGGTTTGGAGCACAATGATATATGTGATCTCGGGGAAAATGAAACTCTGGAGGTTGTTGCAAATAAAATCATGAATGATCAAATTGGTCCACGTAAAACTCCTAAATGGAGGAACATTCATAATCCTATGTGGTTGGGGACATGCATTGAATGAGGGAAACATGTACCAAAAAAGAAGATCTTTGATATAACATCCTCTCCATGGGTGGATCTTGTTTGGACTATCACTTGTAGGTTACCCCTTGGCCATGGAGTTTTTGTTGGCATCTCTCCATCCACCTATAATTGTGTGTGTATTTATTTTCTTAATAAATTTATTGGGATTCATGAGTTTGGGTCTCCAAATTCAAGGCTCATGTAGTTTTTGATAATTACTACTTTATAATAAATTAATTATTAATTATATTAGGAAAATAATAATTACTTGTTAAATATAATAAATATTTAATAATGACTACATAGTTATAATTACCAAATAATAATAATAAATAATTATAATTTCTAATTACTAATTAATAATTTATAACTAATTATATTTATTAATTAAAAATTACTAATTAATTATAATCACAAATTAATAATTACTAATTAATTATAATAACTAATTAATAATTTCTAATTAATAATTACTAAATCATTAAATTTAAAAATTACGAATTACTACTTAATAATGAGTAAATATTTTTAATTATTAATTATTAATGGCTAAATAATTAAAATTACAAATTAATAATCACTAATTAAATATAATAACTAATTACTAATCACTAATTTATTAAAATATTATGAATTATTATTTTATCACTTATAAATTTTTAATATCACTAATTAATATCACTTGGTGCACAAAAAATGTTTCTTCTATAGTTTGACATGATCTTTACGAATCATTAAATGTTAGAGGTAAAATTATAAAGTAAGACTATATGGTTTTCTGAGAAACTACATCCCTCTATGGATATTATAAAGGGATCTAGACTCTGGAACAAATGCACCTATGGGTAGTAACCATGAAATTTATGTATTGAGTATTAAATGAATCATTGTCTAGTGCACAACAAATAGGCCTAACTAAACACCTTTTTTGAAAATCCTGGAGGATATTATTTGGATAATTCACGTGATATTTACCGTAATTATAAAGACAATCAAAATTAGAAAATGATTATTTTGTTTTTTAAGTAATGAAATCTCAGTCTAGATATAATAAGTAGGTGCGGACTTTGGAAAAGTTGTACCTAGGGGTCATAACCCTAAAGAGGGAATGTTGTGTATTAAAAAACTATAACTTGGTTCATGGTTAAGAGTCCAAACTACTCACCTTTCTTGAAACTCCTAGGGGATATTCTTTATATAATTCACGTTTTATTTACCATGATTCTAGAAATATTTAAAACCAGTAAAAGACTATGGTTTTATGAGCAATGGCATCCCTATAAAGATACTACAAGTGGATACAGGCTCTTACATAGCTGTACCTATGGGTAATAGCCTCAAAAAGTATGTGTTGGTTATTAAATCAACCGTAACCTAGTATACATAAAAGATTCCAAACTACACACCTAGTTTGACACTCCTGAGTGATATGCTTTGGATAATTCAGATGTTGTATAGTATAATTCTAAAAATAGCCAAAACATATAAATGTCAATGTTGTTTTCTGAGAAACAAAACTCATACATGGATACTAAAAGTGGATCAAGGCTCTGGGATAGTTGTACCTAGGGTTAATAATATTTAAGAGGGGGTGTTGAGTATTAACACAACTATGACATGGTACATGAAAAAGAGGCCAAATTGCACACCTGGTTTGATAATCTCGGGGGGATATACTTATGATAATTCATATTCTCTTTATGAACCTTAATTACTTATGACAATTAGGACCATGAAACATAAATTTCAATTTTATGGATGGCTGTAAAAATAAAAGAAATTAAATGTTGAAATATTTAAAATCCATATTATGCTTTTTGATAAGATTTAATTAATAACAATGTTTTATTATAGATAAAAAGGATGTATGTATATATTTATTGCAATGGTCAAATAATTGGCACTAAAAATGGGTGTAGTTATTGTATATAACCGTAAAGAGTTTTTATTCTTGGAGATTTCATAAATTTGGAAGTCGTTTAATGAAAAAATCATCAAATGTTAAAACAGACAACAAATCAAGTGATAAAGTCCATCATATACATACACCTACAGTTCAAAGATAGGTTGTGTCATATACCCTATCCAATAATTAATGATGATGAATGGGTACACATTGTTTGATTGGTTAGGAATCCATATGAAAATAAAATGATGGAGTTATATGTCACTATTGCTATTATGGAGGTTTCATCGACATTGGAAGTTGGTCCATCACAACTTCATGATAGAATGTCATATATTCAAGATATAACATCTCAATAAGTTCCATCAGCAATGGTAGTTGTTCTATCATATCCTCATTCCACACGTTTATATCCTCATGTTGTGATATATCATAGAGAAAGTGTTTTTTTCATGGATAGTCCACATTATTTATATTTCATGGTGTAAAATTTTGAATGAGATAAAAATTCAGAACAAGAAGATGATGGGGAAGTTTAACAACAAAGGAACACCAAAGAACATTCTGAGCCTACCCTTATGATGTTCCACCAACCTTTGATCCATTATCTTCAATAAGAGTCATTTTTAAAGAATGCATGACATGCTTACCATAGTTTGATTAGTCAATTAGTAATCCTAGTATAAAATTTCCAAGAATTAATGGTGAAAAAAATTGAATGTTGGTTAATGGTAATTTTTATATTGGGAAAGAGTTTGAAAAAAAAATAAGTGATAAAAATACTATAAATCATTTTCAAATTTAATGAAATTATAGTTTTATTATATAAGAAAAAAACATAGATCCTTATATGGTTTAGTGTGACAAATTTAATTCATAGTATCATATGTATTTTTGTGCTCTAATTGATAAAAAATTTCACTATTGATACATTACTAGATTTTTTTTCACACACATGTTTAAACCCAAGCCAATCCTACGATCAACCGTCCTTAGATATTGAAACAATTTAAACTATTATTATTGAAATGATAAGAGCATGTCATGATTTTTAAATCATACTGGTGGTGGAGAGAATCAAATAGATATTTAGGTATCATATATCATATTAGAAGTCATGGGCCACATAACAGAAGGATATTGTGAATATTTATAGTGACTGGGATAAGTAATGTTGAATTTTAACACAAATTATGGAGGTTTTATGTCACAAAAATTATGTTATCTATATGTTACATAATATTTAATATGTTCACCAATACAACCAAGTTTATTAGTTGAAGGTAGTTTTTAATAGATTATTTATACAAAATTTACCATGTGTGGATTCTTTTAGACATTATAAGAAGTTTATCCCAATATATGGAACATTTTTGTATGGAAAGTATACTCGATATTTATTGATTTTATCCACAAAAGATGGTAATATATCCCCTATACTTTTGACATTTGTTTTTTTCGAAAAAGAGAACTCATCTAGGAGCCAGTACTTGGATTACCATATAGAGTTTGTGATGGATAAAGTAGGTAATTTTCTTCTATCATATCATCATCAAGTAATAAAGGATGGATTATATTTCATGGTTATTTCATAGATTTAACCACATGCCCATAATTGGTATTGTATTTGACACATTTCAAACAATATGAGAAAGAAGTTCAAGGAAAATTCCATGAAAGAAAGAAATCATAAAAATTTGAATTAATATCCTTTTTTATTTGAAAAGGCATTGTCATGGTTATTTTTATATGTGTTACGATTAGTCTTTTTTTATTATACATGACTAAAAAATAATTTATGGTGAATAATCTCAAATATATTCCAAAATAAAATCAGGAAGATTATAATTACATGAATAAAATTCCAAATATTGACTTGTTTTTGGCATATTATAATGGTAAGAGATATGAAAAATATGACGACCAGCGTCATAGAATGTGTAAATGGAGTTTTAAAGGGTGTTTGAAAATCACACATCAAGGATAATTATGAATATTATATTTTATGATAGTTTGAAGACCCACTATTATAATATAATATTAATATAATGTTTTAAATTTATATTATTGGTTTAGAATAAGAGACCTTTTATCACACTGTAAATTATTCTGTGGAATGTGGAAAGTAGTTTGAAGAGGATTTGAATAGAGGGATGAGATATGTTCACCATTTCTAGTGTGTGATTGATAGATTTCTTATAATGGTTGCGACATTTCTTATTCGTTCATTTAACTGTGAAGAGTGTAGATTTGAGGTTATTAAGTCCCCTGATCCTAGGAATGGTAGTAGTGGTCAGGAGCTTGTCATTTTACTAGAGTAGTATTGTTGTGATGGTAGTATTGTTCAAGCATTACAGAGTCCTTACATACATGTGATTACAACATGAATTTTTATAAAATTATATTGGGAGAAGTTTTTTGATCAAGCTTATTGATTAGAGAGTATTAACAGCTGCTACATTTCTTCTTGGATGCATGTGGGGGAATATCAGAATGTTTGTATATCTATTGATTCACCCACACATCTTCTAAACATTACTAGGTTGTGACCAAAAGGTATTCTATAATTGACTTATATTTGAAATGAGATGGACTATCCCAATGAATGGGAACCTCCCTAAAGGCATGGATTATACGTCAACGAATTTCACACATAAACATGTTTCCCTAGACATATTGGGAAATCATATAATAGTAAAAATGATTCATGTACTCTATATATTAATATAAATGTTTTTACATGAAATTATTGTTTAATTATAATAATTAAATGTTATAAAGTAAACAAGCCTATATAATTAGACCAATACCACTATAATGAAATATGATTTTTTTATTTTAATGTATAACATAGGCAAAAATGAAAGTCCATATCATAAATAACGTACCTCATTTTACCCTTACTTAACTATAGTTTACCCTTAATTAACATTACCCTTTTATAACATTATTTTATCCTTACAAAAATTTAGTTTACCCTTAAGAAAATTTTTAGTGGTACTTCTATAACTCAATAAAATTTCTTGTTACCCTTTAGAAATAATTTAAAATTTTATGTTACCCTTTAATAACTTAATAGATATTTAATTTTACCTTCAGTAATTTATGAAATATTCATGTTACCATTCAGCAACTTAAGAAATCTGCAACTTACCCTTAAAAATTTTAAGAAATATCCGAGTTTCCTTTAAATAAGTTAATAAATTTTCAAGTTACCCTTTATCAACATAAAACGTTTGAATGTTAACCTTTAGTAAGATTATAAATCTTCAAGTTTCACTTTAGTAAATTTAGAAATATTAATTTTATCTTCATTAACATAAGAAAATGTTGAGTTAGACTTCAGTAACTTAAGAAATATTCATGTTACCCATCAAAAAATTAATAAATTTCTAATTTACCCTGAGTAATTTAAGATATTTCTGAGTTACCCTTCAATAAATTAAGAATTATTTGACATTCTCTTTAGTAACCAATGAAAATTTCAAGTTACCCTTCAGTAACTTAATAAATATTCATGTTAACCTTTTGTAACTTAAGAAAAATTTAATTCACCCTTTAATAACTTAAAAAATATTTATGTTAACTTTAAATAACTTAATAAATCTTCATGTTACCCTTAAAAAACATAAGAAATAATCAAGTTGAAATTCAATAACATAGAAAACTTTTGAGTTAACCTTTAACTCCTTAAAAAAATTTCATGTTTCCCATTAGTAACTGAGGAAAATTTCAAGTTACTCTTTGGTAACATAAAAAATCTTCATGTTATCCTTTACTGACTTAAGAAATATTCATGTTAATCTTCAACAAATTAAAAAAGTTTCAAGTTACCCTTTAGTAACATAAGAAAATTTCGATTTACCATTTAATAACATACAAAATCATCGTGTTACCCTTTAGTAACTAAGAAAATCTTAATGTTACCCTTAAAAAACATATGAAAATTTCACATTACCCTTAAAAAACATAAGAAATATTCAATTTACCCTTTTGTAACCTATGAAAATTACATGTTACCCTTTAGTAACTTATGAAATATTCTAGTTACCCATCAATAAATTAAGAAAATTTGGAGTTACCCTTCTATAACGGAAGAAAATTTTTAGTTACGCTTCAGTAACTTAATAAAATTTTGAGTTACCCTCTAATAAATTAAGAAAATTTCTAATTAGTCTTTAGTAACTTAGTAAATATTTAGGTTACCCTTCAATAACTAAAAAAAATATTCTAGTTACCCTTTAGAATCTTATGAAATATTTTGGTTACATAGCATCAACTTAAGAAATTTTCTAGTTACCCTTCAATAACATAATTATGTGTGGTAGTTAATGATCTTTCTTACACTCATCCCTAGAAGAAATTTATAAATTTTTATGAAAATTGGCCATATATGATTTAATTATTTGTCACCATTAATGTCTTACAACTCATAAAATTATATGGAGGAGCCTCTATTTTCTTCATAGTAGTTGCATGTGTCATGTGACATACTGGCGTGATGACCTGTTAGACATCATACAATTCATAGAACACGACATTTTAAACTCAATTCACCTACCATAGTTTTTTTTCAACACCTCATACATGTTGGATTTTATATATTTTCCATGTTCCACTTCAAGACTATTGATCATTATTTTGTTATTGGATGATTGGTTTCATTCCAATACACATGCATTTCATCTCCCTAAAGGGAAAATGATGATTAATTTAGAGGACATTTCCTATATGCTCAATATACAAATCCATGGGTATGAATTTATGTGTTCCACTTGTAATGACCCGAGCATTTATGAATATTATTCCATTTCTTTTCACTTAATTAAATGTATTATGGTTATAGAAAACACATTCACTTTTTCTATTCTATCCAATTAGATTTTAAATGATTGTTAAATATCATAATCATTCATAATATAGTCATTGAATAGTGATCATATGACTAGTATAAATATGAGATTTTAACAAATCCTTTTGACTCAAAAAAAGAAATTGATGATCTCAACTGGTGGAATCATACACTATGAAGCCAATTTAATAGAGCTTCCTAGGGAGATAACATTTATGGGATTTTCCCTAGACTAGTCCCAAGCTGAGGTACAACAACTTAAGCACGATAGTAAAAGTTTATGAGAGAAGTTGAAGCTCATCGAGAGCATGGACCAAACCATGTTCCCCAAATGGCCCTATGAAATCCACACCATTGCACACCTTACTCTTAGGGTGTATGCTGGTGTAATAAATGGATATGTATTAAGAACCTTTCATTTTGAAAATTTATAATATTTTTTTATATAAAATAATGAATATATTTTTATCCTATTGTTGTAAATAATTTTTAAAGCACAAATTTTATTTTTGGTTAATTAAGAAATCTATTTTAAGAAATTAATAAATTTTGAAATAAATAATATTTTAATAAATATTATTATTAAATTAATTTTGTAAAATATAAATGATCATATAATATTTATGAGGGAGAATGTAATTTTTATTAAGGTTTGAAAACTATTTTTATCAAAACACATCAATTTTCAATAAATTTCAGTTTTTATTTTAAATGTGAAAATACACATATTTAGAAAAATATTTAGATGAAATTAGTATTATTTTTTAAATCAGGGTGTCAATATTATTCAACAGTGAATTTTTCATAATTTTCTGATATAATTTAATTTAAGAGTAAAAATTAAATACCATATAAATATACGACGTGTTTTATGCCATCATAATGGCCCATGTCATTACCTAAGATGTTACTATGTCGAAATTCCATAAGGGATTTCTACGTTCTCATTTCCATTCAAGAACTTATTTTATATTATGCATATTAATTCCATTTCTTATGATAGAATAATATGTTCCAGGATCCCTTTATTGTCAATTTCTTGTATAAATGATGAGATACCTCTTTCACTCTCATCAATCTTTTTTATGAATTTCCATACGACATCGTTATGATGCCAAAATTGAACTGTGATTTTCCATGCCAAAATCATAATGTATTTAATACCAAACCCATTACTCTATCAAGGGTATTCAACTTTATGCACAAATAATTATTTATTGAGGACTTAAATTTATGTATTCCACATTCATCGATTGTGGACTAATTGATAATGTTGAATGAATCCGTGTTGTATGATCTATGTGGAAAAATTAATCATGAGATTGAAATGATTATAAATGGTGAGCTCTGATATAACTATAATGCATTGGGTAATGTTTAGTATCATCATACCTCATATTAGGACATGGGTTTAGTATATTCCTTTATGGGAAATTTTTCCACTAAGAAGTCTTTGTGGTTTAGATTTGACTTATGTTTATGATGCACTGTTTTAATTTTTTTCTATATTTCCATGTTATGATTATCATGCTATATCATGCCTTTATATTCATGTTTCTTTATGCCTTGTTGATATGACTTGTCTAACATGTATTTTTATCCACATTTTATTCTATTTTTACTCCCTTACTTGGATTTATAGCTCACCCATTTTTTATGTATGTTCATAGGTTATCCCATGTAGTGTTAAGTATGAAGGAATGGTGTGGTCATGTAAAATAAGTTTTCAATAAAGATTTCGTATTTAATGTTTTAAGTCATTATGTAGTGTTCCTAATCCCAAAATACACTAGACCTCTCGATCGTATGAGTTTTATTAAGTGAAATTCATGTAATAAATAAAGTTTAATTATGAAATAGGGAGAAGTGTTGTTATACCACTATTAGTGACTATTGTGCAGTCATACAACTTCTAATATGCATTGAAATCATCAATATACTGAGTGTGTTCTATGGTTTCTGATTGTTCATGGGTTTTCTTTATGATATTTTCGTCATTATTCTTGATGATGTTGATAAGTAGATACTTATACGAAACACAAAATCATATATTATATAACTGATTGGAGATATGTTGTGTGTAGACCACTCCACCACCTTAGTACACTTGATGTACCTACCAATACTTGAGGATCTTGACCATAAAAGTAGATACAATTGGGGGTATTCTATATTACCATATTAGTAGATATGCCTCTCTACTAGTTATCTAGGATATGTGTATCAGATTTTTGGGTGTATGACACTACAATAGATGTTTGTATGAGAGTGTTTTCTATGAATCACTCCTAGATTTATCACACCACTTTGACAACACATATTTCATGACTATCCTTGGGGATGTTTATATGTTTGCATCATTAATTTGAGTTATTTTTAATTTCTTAATATTGTTTATAAAATAACACTATATTACTTTTTTAGCCTAGTGGAGTCAGAATTAGTGTTATTTACATACACCGATGCATAGGGTGTATAAATTTCAATAGATTCTTAACGTTATAAAACTTGGTGATGTAAGTTAAGAATTAATTTTTTAACATAAAAATTAATTTTGTTATTAATTTTATAGGATATTTAAATGTTAAACTAGGAATATTGTTTTTATACTTTATGAAATATTTTCTGAGTTGGAATTTCATGTTTTATAAATCATCTTTATTTTATTATTTATGTGTCACACTTGACATCAAAGCTATGTTTTGATATCATGGTTAAGTGGTGACACCCATCCACTTCCACATCATTGAGTTCAACCTGCCAACCTGAGTCATTTGATAGTTTTTTTATATACCTCATATCCCCATTACACCATGATTGTTCGATGAATTAAATTCTGTTAATCATATAAGTAGACAGATGAATGTTTGTGCACACTATCATTCACGCCACATTGAGATTTGGGACCTTCATTCCCAATACAATATATCTCAGTAAATATATCCCATAGCATGCTTTTAGTTAGCTGATAAATTATATTATTCATATTATTAATGATGATACACTATCATGTACCTTACATGCCATGAGATAGACATTCAACAGTTTGTTTGTTTATTAACATTTATTGTATATATTTTCAGGTCATGTTTTTTATTAATTTGAATTTTATTTCATTTTAAATTAAATATACATAATCCACTTATGCATATCACTAATCCTCAGGATGAATAATTTATTAGTCTAGATGTAGTTCCTTTAGATCTAGTGGTTTTCACATATCATTTTCAATTTCATATTTGAGAGTGTTTATGATGAGTATCCATAGTTATATATGGATTCACATGCTTTGGATAAGGTATCTAGGGATGATGTTCTTGTTGTGCCCTATGAGTATGCTGCACCGCCACCACCGCTGCTACCTAAAGGACACATAAGATGAAATTTTTTAGGGGAGAGGTGAGGAAAGAGTGAGTGATACCTGAGTGAGGCTCCTATAGATGATGTTTCACTTTAGAGAGAGGATCCTCATGACAAGAAAATGATCTTTCACATTCGGGAGAGGTTTATGTGCCATATTATACTAACCCTATCTTTTCATACATTGAAATTACATCACTTTTTTGGAATACTTAAAACAATATATAAATAGACTCCCAAAGAATGTATTAGTTTAGTGCCTTTAAAAACATCCATCCAAAATTATTAGCAAGCTCCATTATCACCCACTAGGTTCTTCATGACTAGAACCATTCTTAGAAACATCATACATAATACACATCTTCAAAACTTAGGGAAGGAAACATAAAAAATCAGTGAGATGAGATGCTCAGTAAGGGTAAACAAGGGTGAAATGTAGGAATAAACATGAGAATAGGGGTATGATAACATGATCATAACATTAGAAGATCACACCCTGCATATCAAAGATAAAAAAATGAATCCTTTAATATATATTGATAGTTCATAATACATGAATCTTAAGGAAATAAAGAACATAATCCATGAAATCATAACATAGGAATAATACATGACATTTTTGTAATACACATAATCATAAAAAATCATATGTCAATGAATCCTTCTAAGACCATCACAACATGTGAGTCTTGGGATACGACCCAAGTACCTTCTTGTTTCTTGGATTGGGCTACAACCATTATACCCTCTTACATTTAGGCTTGGGATACAACCATTATACCTTATTGTTTTTGGTCGTGGGAAACAACATGTGTACCCTCTTACTTTCAAACTTGGGCTAGAACCCATGTACCATCTTTTTTTCATCTTAGTTTATAACCCATGTACCCTTTCAGCTCATATACAACTTATCATTACCCAATTCATTAGAGGGAGATATAGGTCCCACCCATCTCATAGTGAAATCATACAAATATGTTCCACAAGATAAAAAATCATTCATCATATCATGACCCATGAAAATAGATCATATCATAACCCATGAAATGAAATGGGTATCAAAAACACTTAATCATATCATAATCTATGTAAAAAAATAGGTTTGATAATCATTACATCCTATAATAACTTGTGAAAGGAAGCAGGTTTCATAATCATTTATAATGAAATACCCCATTGAATAGAAATGTGTTTTATAAACATATAACCCATGGAATATGAATAGGTTTCATAAACATATATACCATGAATAAGAAACAATTTTTCATAAATGTCATTACATCAAAACAAAAATCATTCAAAGAAAGAATATGAATGGATCCTTTGGATAATTTCTTAGAAATGCTTTAGTAACATCATTGGATGTCATCTTAGATGTGAAATAATTTCAAGATATCTTTTAAAATAATTTATTGAGGAAAATATCCTTTATTATTTGAAAATTTATTTTCAAAAAAATAATACATTTTTAAACACTTTTCCTTGAAAACCTATAAAATAATCTTGAAAACATTTTCAAAATTTTTTCCTAGAAAACATATAAAAGAATCATGAAACCATTTTGAAAACCATTTTTCTTAAAATAATATAAATTAATCTTGAAACAAATTGGAACCAAATTTCCTTAAAAACATATACAATAATATTCGAAACCGTTTTCCTTGAAAATAAATTTCTGAAAACATTCTTGAAACATGGTTTTCAAAATAAAATAGATTTCTAACCGAAGAGATAAATACTATCATATTTTCAATATAAATGTTTTATTAATATTGTTAAGTAATAAAGAGTGAAATAATATGGAGATATCATGAATAAATATAGAATTATGAAACTCAAGAGTTTTCTTGAGAGATGTATCATAATATTTCATCAAAGGAATCATAAACATAAACAATCTCTAAAAGCGATGAGATTGTTTCAATAATCTCTTACCACTTGGTAACTTTTAACCATACTCCCCATGTAAGAAAATAAAATTACTTGAAGCATAAAATATAATGTAAATAATTGCATTCACAATATAACATTTCTAAGGTAGTATATATATCCCATGGAATGATATAGGTGCATAACATGGCATGTGTCTCAATGAAGGAAAATTGAGGCAAAACTATATTATTGATTTGGCAACTTTTGAAAAAAAAATACTATGAAAGAAAGATCATAGAATAGATATGTAAATACCAATATATTTAAGAATATTAATCATTTAATACATATATGGTAATTATATACACCACACAAATGAAAAGAGGGGTGACTGAGGCATATATCTCATGAAAATAAAACGGTGAGATGAAATTCACATACCTTGTGTCTTGAATCTCATCGTATTCATTAAATCCTCATGTATAATTAATAAATGTTTATTATAAATCTATTAATGAACCATATTATTATATCTAACAAAATTTATGTTTTTATTATGACTTTATATTACCTTTTTTTGACAATTTTATGATGAAGTTTCACTTCATGTAATATCTTCTTTATTCTTCGCATGTTTATTAATTTTTTTTATATTTGGCCCTTATACTTATATAATGATTTAAAAAATGAGAACAATGATATAACTATAAATTATATTCATTATATTTTTATTATAATAATCTATAGAATATAGGAGTATGAAAATGGAATACAACGTCCATGAAGATAGTATGAACTACGTACGCCTGAACGCTACTTCTGTTTTATAGACGTATTTAAAGAAATAATGTAAATGAAATATATGTATATATTTATATATTATAATTATTTTAGAATTATTATTTCATATAAAACATATAATTTCACTAAACACGTCCTTAATACATTCTATGTATGGTGTGAACGTATCACATCGCTTTGAGGGGGAGGTAGTCCACAATTTCTTAAAAAAATTATCACATTTACAAAAAATGGAAATTTTAAATATATGTATTGAAAAGGGAATAAATATTATTAAATAGATAATAAATATAATATATATCATATATAAATATATTTTCCATCATAATTTACACCATGATAGGTGGAAAAGGAAAAATGATCAATCATTGTTTTGTGTGTCGATAGTTCACCGTACACATAAACAATATGTTAGTTACCCATTAAATGGAATTTTGTGTAATTTTAGTTCAAAATTATAGAATAAAAACATCATAGTATATATAAAATACTATTATTGTTATAAAATCATAGAATAATAAGATCCTAGGGGTTCGAGAGGTTAAATAATAGAAAGGATTTTGAGGGAGGGTGTTACCTCTTAATCGGGTAAATCCTTCTGGTTTTCACCAAAGGGATTCCTTAAAAGGTTTTATACCTAAATTAAGGATTATATATTAGGGGTATGTATTTTTTTGAGTGATTTGGTAATATTTTGGATGAGCCAAAGTGGTTTGAGAGGTGTGAGGAAGGGGCAGAGTTCTTTTCTTTTATAGTGGAGGGAGAGTGGCACTATCATAAATACCAAAAGGTATTCAATAATGGGAGGTATACTTCACCTAATGTGTCTCAAAACTTGAAAAATAATGGATTAATGTAAAATTATTGTAAAAAAATATATACACCACACAAAAAATATTTTCATTTTAATAATTTTTTCCATAACTCCTAATGTGCCCCAATTTTATTATATTAGTTTTTATTAAAGAATCTTGTTTTGTAACCTAAGTAATTTATCTATTAAGAATAAAATAAAGTGATATTCAATATAAAATATAGATAAAATAAATTATAAATATGATAAATAACTTAAAAAATAAAATATCTCATGTGTTTGGGAAATTAACTTTAAAAACAAGCCCATGTGACGTGCAAAACACTACTTAAACCCAGACCATGCTAACAATGTTTTTACAATCTATGGGTCAATATGTTAATTAAAAAAGATAAATTTTTCCATTAATATAAAATATTTAATATTTTTTAACCCTTAAAAATCACTTATAATAATGTTTTATTTTTTTTATTTTTAAAACATTTAATAAAATATAATTTATTGTAAAATAAAAATAATGTAAATTTTGACATTATTTATTTAATTTTAATTTTAAAATATAAAAATAATATTTTAATTCAAATATTGTTAGTTAAATGATGTTTAACATGACATATTCAACTTAAAAAATAATTAAAGACAATAATTCAACCAATTCACTTCACTTTTGATATTTATAGTATCATTTATTTTAGTTAATTATTAACTAAATAATCACTACATTGGAATTTCTTATGAATTTAAAGTAACTAAATCATATCAAAAAATTATTTAAAAATTATTATGATAAAATAACCCATTTATATTTTAAAAGGATATGTATAACCTAAACATGTTGTTTTTTACGTATATCAAGGTTTTATAAATGTTAAAGGTAATGAAAGTTCCTTATTTGTCTTTTTCCTTACATTAATTTTTTATAGGATACATCAATTTAATAATATCACAATAACCTATAAAATTAAAAACAAGAGGTTAAATGGTCTAATCATTAGCATCCAATGAATTTTGGAAATTTTCTCCATTCATTTTGGTTCTTATGATTAAGGTTTAGTCCCTTATTAAACTTGATTTTAAATTAATCACCTTAATTAGTTTTAATCGCCTCCAATAGTATTGTTGGTAAAAAAATAGATGATTCTGTTATACCATAAATATTATAATTATTACAACCATTTATGTCCATTTTTCAAAATTATAATCATATTAGTGGGAAAATCAAGGTTAACACTAATCACGCTGATGTGATGAGAAATGAGGTTTTTAAAGTAAAAACATTCAAAAGACCAATAAGTTGTTATATATAATTTCAATATATAATTTATTCTAATGAACTAAATTGGATTAATATATTAATTATTTATCTATTGTGACTTTAAGAGTCAAATTAAAATACAATTTAACATTAATCATTATTTAAATGAAAATGGTGTTTTTAACTAAATTACAGTAATGTTTACTACTCACCCAAAAAATGTTGTTCCTCAGAAAATCCCAAAAATTCACCCTAAGATAATTTTAACATTGTGAAATCAAAAGTTAAGTTTATTTTATCAAATTAAATTTTTATTAGTGTCCAAAATTAATATTATCATAATTCATAAAAGGACATAAAAAGTAGTTTCTTTAAGATAATATTATTCTAAAACATATAAAGACTTTTTCAAAAATTATATATTTCATTATCAATATGTTTTATTTATGTGAAAAAATTATAAATAATATATTAAAATTAGTTATTACAATTATTATTACTAATATTAATGCATAGGTTATAATTAACTCATTTAAATAATTATAATAATAAAATGATGTTTTGTAAAAACTCAGTATTACGTGTAACTCAGGCCAAGTCGGTGTTGTGCATAGCGCATTCCAAGTGGGTGCCATGTAAAAGAAATATTTGTCTTAGTGTAATGAAATAAATAATAAAAAATTATTTATTTAAAAAATATGCCCATAAAAACTGGGGGTGTTACATTTTACCCCCCTTAAAATGAATTTCTCCCTATAAATTCATCTATGTTATAAAAGGTTTAATACATAAAATTTTCATTCATATAAACCCACATCGTAAAAATGAATACTAAAATGTTACTTAAAAAGGAATGATGGAATCATAATAGTTACCCAAAGAAACATATAAATTGGTTTTCAAATAGGGTAATATAGATGGTAAGTGAAAACATTGACGTGGAAGAGAAATCTAACTATAATGTTATGATGGAGATTGATAGATATCATGGTTCGGGGAAAGTTAATAATCACAAATACATAAATTTTTTATTATCTAAGGGACCATTTGATTCATTATAAAATAAGGTACTAGGATGTCCTTTTGGATTTAAATATTGTAACACCCCCAAGATTTCATAGTACATTATTTCTTTTAAGTAATTCAATTTCTAGCACTACACGCAACACTGAGGTCAAGTGCATCAAGACCTATCAAACTAGTCGTTTAAAAAGAGGTTATGAATAGTATTAACCAAATTTTGAATTTTCTATATATCCTATATAATTTTAACATTTATCTTTTTTGTTTCTTAGACATAATATAAAGAAAAATTCAATTTTTCAAATAAAAGAAGTTTTTTTCAAAAATGTTGTTTTTCCACCTTTTAATGGTGAACCCTTTTTTACTCAAATATTTGAAACAATTATATATTAAATTTAATGAAATTAAATTCTTTTTTAGAATCAGAATATAAAAATTTTGTTTGGTTAAATTTTTGGTACTTTTTTGATAACTTTCATATTTTGATGAATAGTGAAAAATACAAAATTTTAATTAAAAAAAAGTTTTTAATCGAAATAATTTATAGTTTTAAATTATAAATTTGAGTGGTTTTAAAGTATAACTAGATTATATTTTTATTATTAAATATAATTTAGGTTATTGGATGTAATTTCACATTTAAATTGTACATAAACACATATCAATCTTTTGATAGTTTTTACTTATTAAAAACTCATTTTCTGGTTTTGAAAATAGGATTTAATTTCAATTTAATTAATGAAACTTCTATGTTTTTAATTTGGTAAAATTGATATCATTTTTTAATTTGGAATATCAAAATTATATTTGGGATAATTTTTGGTATTTTTCAAAAAACATTCAATTTTTGATGAATAGTGAAAAACACAACGTTTTTGACAAAAATTGACGTTTTTATTTAAATAACTTTTTTAATTATAATTTAATATTAAATTAAAAATAGATACATAATACATATATTATTCCAATGTCATTCATTAAGTCATTTTATAATAATATTAGACATATAAAATTTTATTGAACTTTTTTAACGTCTTTTATCCACCATCTATGCACATTTACAAAATTGCATCAAACGTAATTTTACCGCTTCAGTGAATTGAATTTCAAAAATCTAACAAAACCAATTTCCATCCATAATTAAAATGTGATTCAATAGGATGAAAATATTTTTTGGTGAATAATAACATTTGATTGTTTAATTTACCACGGTTAAAAGTAAATAGGGTAATTAAAGGTAAAAATGAAACTATAATTACCCCAACACACGTCCTAATTCTATTGGGTAAGTTTATTTCAAAAAAAATCAACCTTGGGACAAATATATTATCCTTTTTATCCACTTGGATTAAATTAAAACATTTATTATATTTTATTTAAAGAAGTGTTAAATTCAAATTTTATTAACAAAACCATTTTTAATATAGAGTTATACATAAGTTAAATTTGACTATAAATATTAAATATATATATAAAAATATTTAATAAATCATGTTATTTTATTTATATTTTTTATACATTTAATAATTAAATTTATTTATGACACAATGATGATGAAGTAATTACCTTATTAATTAAATATTAAAATAATTGATTTTATAAATATCAAAATAAATGTAAATTGAGAATTTTTATTCCATAAAAAACTTTTCCTGGTTAATATGACATGTTTGTATTGATTAATGTATTTATTATAATATATTATGTTGTAATGACTTTAACAAAAAACAAATACAAAATAGTGTCAAAATTGACATAAATGACTTTTTAAAACAAATACTATTTTATTTAATGATATAATATTTCTCAAAATATAAGATTCAACCAAAGGACTTATATAATGATATATATGTCATTAATTAACCACTTGAGGTTCTCTTGGAATTTTATAGTTTGTTCATTAACCATTTAATATAAAAATACAAGAAGACATGGTAAAAGATAAACTATTTAACTAAGAGTTAAATCTAAAAGATAATGTTAATATGGTGACAAAAAATTGTCTAAAACCTATTGGATTAGAGTATTTAGACCCATACACACCTTATATTCAAAAATAATCTATTTGTAGGTATTAGAAACCGAAAACTATTTTATAATAAATTAATAACACAAGATTTTCCTAATGTTCCCCTCACCTCTCTTATAAAAGGAAACCTCCCCTTATCTTAAATTCATAATTCAAAAGTCACTTGGCTTAGCAAAAAAACTGATAAAATATCTTCCCAACTACCCTAAAATAATCCTAGAGTTCTTAAATTGATCATAAAGCTATCCTATTGATCCCTTTTGTTCAAATCAAAAGGAAGCACCTGAAGAAGAGGTAATTATTTCATCACCTCTTTTAAAGTTCTTTTATTCATCTTCCACTTCCTCTTTATTTGTTATTTCCATAATAAAATAAGAAATATAGTAATTTATACATACTTACATGTTATTATAAATATTGTAAAACAATATTCATTATTCTATCCATCAAATGAATGACAAAGTCACCACACCTGCGTACGTACGACTTACCATCTCCACATCGTGGTGTAGTTTGTTATTCAACAATACATTATTTGGATAGGTATAATAATGAGTATAATTAACTTAAATAATGAATATAAAATGGTAAATATTACATATATATAATATAATATCCAATTAAACACTATTTTATCATCTATAGAATGATATTGTCTCGTGTGCATACGTACGACTTACCATCTCCACGACGTAATGAGATTAATCTTCAACGATCACCATTCAAGAATTTTTATAAAAACATAAATATTTATTACTTATTAGATATATAAAATAATATTTCTAACATAATAAAATATATTTATTTAGATAAAAATATTTCTTTTACTTACTTTTATACTATATGATAAGAAAATCGAAATAATGTTCATGCGTACGTACAGACTACCATCTCCATGAACAGTGTTTCCATTTCATATATCTATCTATTATAAATATTTATATTCTGAATATATATGATATATAAATAATGTTTAATATTTATTTATTATTTAAATCATGATCTAAGTGATACGATCAAGAATAACAATTTAAAACATGTACGATAAAGAAAGCGATTATTACCCAAGATGTTACTTTAATATGGAAATTATTCTTAATTGGGTAGTATAAAGTCATAAATGTATCATATATGATATAAAAAATATTAATATGATCTTGTTATAATTTATTAACATACTATGGTCATTATACAGTAGGTTAAACGTACCCTCGGCTAAAGGAAACTACAAGGTAATAGTTAATTCCGTAATCTCATTATTATTCGAGATTGTTTATGTGTAAGTTTTTAATGAGATATATTTATTATAAATGTCCATGTTTCATGAAAGATATTTCAAAAGTGTTATTTTCAAGATACTATTTTACTAAAACAACATTTTAAATGGTTTAAATATTTATTCTTCTAAATCATTCTCATTAATGTCCACGTTTTCAAAATGGTTTTACAGATTTATTTATATAGACATGAATGTTTTAAAATGATAATTCCTTTAGAAAGTTTCAAAGTGTTATGAGAAACTTTGATTCAAAAATTTATTTTAAATTTCTTCCTTCCGAATTTGTGTGACATATAAATGATTTCATGAAAAAGGTATATTTCTCTAAAAGAGTTTTACTGGTCATTTTCAACTATTTCAACATCATTTACTATATATTATTCATGATTGAGGTTTATTTATTATAATACAATGATCTATATTGTATTGAATGAATTATGATATTTTTGACTATGAATTTGAGGATTTTATACCATTCATGTTTTACAGTTGAAGTATTGACATTTTGTATGCCAGTTTTAATACAAATGTTTTTGTTATGTTTCACCCTTTTTATATGAGGAATGCATTGGACATAGTAAGTTATAGGTGAGTTCTGCTATATCCCCTCAATGCATTGATATATATCATGAGAAAAATTAGTGTCTTATCACAAGGCCTTGAAAAACAATTTATTTGTAGTCTTGGCATGAGGACATGGCCATATGGTAATGATGTCTGACATTATGCATTCTCTTGTTATGAAATTAGTTATTATATGTGATTATTCGACTAGTAGAAAATACATGTGCATGTTTATATGGAAATTTTTTATTTTTTTCAATATTTTGTTCATGTTTATGCTTAAAAGGCTATTTGTTTATTACACGTCTTGTCTTAAAAGTTTATAGCTTCCGCTAAATTATTTACCCGTAATGAGAATCTGAGCACACCTCTTTTTATGTTTTGTTTTCCCAGGATTCCAAGAAGTGTATTATGATTGATATGCAATGTTAAGCTAGGAGAATAATGGTGTTCTCAAAGGATTTTTTTATGTTCTATTTTATGTTTAAATGTGTAATGTAATGTTCATGTATGTAATCTATTTTCCAAGACTCGTAAACTGATCGGTCCTTCGAGACTTGATTCTTTGTAATCATGACAATGTATTAAAATAATGCACCAACTCTTGGTAAATTGGGTTGAGGTGTTACATTTGGTATCAGAGGTATATTAGAAACAAACGTGGAAATTGATTAAGAACACTTATATTAGGGATCATAACCCTACGATAGATTTTATGGATAAGTATAGAAGAACCCTGTATAATTTTTGTAAAGTAGAGATTATGTAGGTTTTCTAAGAAATACATCCCTGTCTGGATACTAAAAGTGAAAATGGTTCTGGAATAGATGTACCTAGGAGTGAAAAATCTAACAAGGAGTTTCGGTCTTGACCTAGGGTATCCAGGTATACGACAACAGGCCTTACTGTGCACATATTTTGACACACCTAGGTGATAGGCTAAGGATAATTCACATTTTCATTACAAACCTATATGAAGGATTTATGAGTAAATATGTCAGCAAAGAAAACACTTGTATGATTATTATACTATATGTGTGAAGATATTCAATTAATGTTGATAATTTTTCTAGTTCTTCGATTATAAATTATCATATGATCTAACCTAGTGTATGTCATCATATAGAAATAGTACAAAAAATAGAACCTTAGAGGGGGTTATGCACAACCCCCTCTAAATTCATTTTCTATAACGTTATAGGGGGTTCTACACAATCCCTTCTAATCATTGAATTTAAAGGGGGTTCATAACCCCCTCTAAAATTTTTAGCATTTTTTTAATATGTAGTTGGATTTTAGAGACAGTTATGTTAAAACCGTCGCTTCTTTAATAATTAGTGGTGATATATATTTAGTTACATGCACTATATATTCAGTTAGAGGATCTATATATATACACATACATACATATATTTAGTTGTATTTTAAAGGTGTTAGGTGTGTGTGTGTGGGTGTCTTTTACAAATTTTTTTTAGAAAATAGTGGGGTTCACAACCCCCTTTAATGTAAGACATTAGTGGGGGTTCACAACCCCCTTTAATGTAAGACATTAGTGGGGGTTCACAACCCCCTTTAATGTAAGACATTAGTGGGGGTTCAAACCCTCCCTCTTGAACCCCCACTAATGTCTTACATTAGAGGGGGTTCACAACCCCCTCTAATTTAATAGATTATAGGGGTTGTTAACCCCTACTATTTTCTTAAAAATATTCATAATATATATATAGTATATATTGTATACATATATGAATGTATTTATAGAATGTATAATATATTATATTCATATAAATATGTAATATACATATATATATTAATTGTGTACGTATAAATATAATATTTTCATATATATTTGTATAATATATTTGGGTAATATATATATAATATATATGTTTATTCAAAGAAATAAAAACAATTACAAATAAATATATAAATAAACATCTCTGTTAGTGTGTGTTTGATATAAATGTATTTATAAATACACACATAATTTTATTTAAGTATTTGTAAATATATAATATATAGAGGTGTGTAGAAAAAAAATATATATATACATATATATTTATATTTATATAAAAATAGATAAATGTTATTTATTTAATTTATTTAAATATATTATAAAAATAATGTTTATCATAATAAACATATTAATATATATAAATAAAATACTATATAAATTATATGTGTAAATTTGTTAATATATATATGTTTATTAATATATATTCATATTTTAATAAACTTATTCTATGTATTTAAATATATTGTTTTAATAATGTTTATTTTAATAAACTTATTAATATATATAAATACAATAATATATAATTTATGTTTGAATTTGTTAATATATATTTTTATTAATATATATTCATATTTTATTAATCTTATTATATGTATTTAAATATATTTTGAAAATAATATATATTTTATTAAACATCATAATATATATAAATAGAAAATATATGTCCTAAGTAAACAAAAAACTGAGTTGAGTAGTGGTTTAGTTGCTGAACTTATACCGAAAGGAGGCTCGGTTCGAGTCCCTCTTCCTACATAATTTTAGATTCCCTCCGAATTTGGGGTCTTGACTGGGGGACACGCACGGCGGGGCTGGATCGGGGGACACGCACGGCTGGACCGGGGGATGCACAGGAGAGGCGGGGAGACTGACAGACCGGGGGGGGGGGAACGGGACACCAAAAACACTGAGGGTGGGGACACACACGGTGGGGATGGACACCCTGGAGACACACTGGGCTCTGTGGGAGACAAACCTCGGGAGACACCCGGGGGCGGGACACATGGAGACACCCTCGGCTGCAGGAGACACATGAGAGACACCCGGGGGCAGGACCCACGTGAGACACCTGGGAGGTGGGACTAGATGGGCTGGGAGAACATGAGCGGTGGAAAATTTTTCTTAAATCAAAAGTTGAAGCATTAGGGGCGGTTTTTACAATGACCCCTACTGCAAGCCAACAATTAAGGGCGGTTCAAACTGCCCCTAATCACTCTATTAGGGGTGGTTGGTTTTATAACTGCCCCTAATGACTACCATGTGTGTTAACTTTTGGACTACATTAGAGGGGTTTTAAACCCCCTCTAATGTAACAGCCACTATAGTCAACAAGAATTTTCCAGCACTCGTTCAAAATCGCCTCTACTAACAGTAGGCAGGTACATTAGCGACGGTTCCTCATAACTGCCACTAATTTCATTAGAAGGGGTTATAACCCCTTATAAAATAAAAAATAACCCCTTCTACATGGTAGTTTTTTATAGTGAAATGGCACCCAGTAGAAGGAATGAAAACTCTAGAAATACACATGATCCAAAGAGTGAGAAAGATCATATCTTCAGTGGTCTTAAGCCATCATTTATAAGGGAAATAGTCTCCCACATAATCTCATCATATGAATAAATAGTACCATGTGTTAATAAGATAAGTAATAAATTCTCTAAGTCATGTGGATTTAAAGGGAAGAAAAAGAAGAAGTGTATGATAGAGAGAAATATGGATTAAGGGAATGGGGGAAAGATGGATTTTTTCTTTTTGTGATAACTTTGGAAAGAATCACCATAGGAAGTGAATGAAAGGAATGAGATTTTGTTATATGTGTAGAGAAAAAGGACACCAAGTTTGTGATTTAAAGGGTAATAAAATGTTTCAAATATACTTTGTTTCATTAGGAAGGAGTTGGGATATTACGTGAATCAATGTCTCAATCATCAGAGTATACCCCAAATAATGTTATTGGATAATAATCAAGTTATGATGCTTCAATAGATGAAGAGGAATGACTAGTGTTCTTAAGTTTTTATTAAAGAATTGTGTCATTTGATTATTTTATTAATGATGCACAAGTTATAAGAATTATAAAGTATATAAATAATGTATTGTGGTACGTGTTCATTATGGATTTGAGATTTTATGGTACCAAGTAAAGTGACACAGTTTAAAGTTAAACATTTTAAAAAAATATATGGTTAGGGGAAATATTACCTTTAATTTGTTTCTGAAACTGAGATTATGATTTCGGAATAATATATGATTGATTTGGACAAATTATATTGGATATTCTTGACTACCTTGAAACTGATTAATTGTTTGTTTATTCCATCATTGATGGTGTTTACAACATTTTTGGATATAAGGAGTATATTCGGGATTCTATATGGATTAAGGGAGCATGAATTTAATCAATAAGGTTTTATAGTAATTAAGTGTGTTACCATGATTTAAGATAATACATGATTAATGTATTTACATGTTATTATGTGGAAAAATAGATCTTCAATATGTTTACCTTCCATATAAAATTTGGACTGTAAGTTTAGACTGAAGTATTTTGGATAATTTTAAAGATTAGAATGAATTATGTTGGAAAATGGACACTATAGTTTAAGGTTAAAAAATTTCTGAAGAATATTTTTGGAATGTTAGAAAAATGACAACCTGGAGGTCGGGTGACAACCTGTTTTATCCAAAAAGTTTGTGAGACTTGAACCCACAACTGAAGGGTGATAAGGGTTCATCACTTACGACTGGACTACTTGATGTCCTGGTTTGTATAATGTATTTTTTTTAAATGTTCTGATAGATAAATTATAAATTCATCATTTCTGGAACCCTATATGATTAGGATAAATAGAATATTTTTAGGTTCTATTATCTTTTAGAGTGAAAGATGAGTTTGTGGTAAAAATTAGTTAATGGATGGAGCTCTACCTATCAAGTATTATTTTTTCCCATATACTTTTTGGAAATGATCTTAAAACCAAAAATGTGTTATCCTAATACCTTATGTTTTGTTGAACCGATGATATTTTAAATCATCATCATATATTTATAGCTTTGAGGACCTCAATTTTCCATTTATTGTACATTGTTTGTGATTGATGACCTCAGAAACTCCCTATAAGTATTTACATTTTTCTTCCAATTATGTGTCTCTAATTTCTACTAATGTTCTCCTATTCAAAATCCAAATTTAGTTGTGACTTTTTCATTTCTATTTCCCTCTAATTAAGACTAAATTTTATTAACTCTATTTCCAATGTGGGTTTTCCACAAAGGTATTTTATATTTTCAACCTTTTATTTTTGAAGAAAAATTTCGAATTGCAAGGACAAAATTTATTGAAGGATAGTAGAATGTAACACCCCAAGATTTCATAATACTTTATCTCTTAAATGTAATTCAATAGCTTGCGCTACACGCTTCACCAAGTTCAAGCTCATGACTACCTATAAAACTAGATATTTAAAAAGAAGTTATGAATAATATTAACCACATTTTGAATTTTATATATATCCTATATAATTTTAACATTCATATTTTCTGTTTTTTAGACATAATATAATGAAAAAAATCAAATTTTTAGATAAAAGAAGTATTTTTTTTAAAATGCAGTTTCTCCGCCTTTTAATGGAGAACCCTTTTTGAATCAAATATTTTACACTTTTATATATTCAATTTAATTAAAATAAATTCTTCTTTAGAAGTGGGACAAAAAAATTTGTTTTGGATAAATTTTTGGCACTTTTCTAATAACTTTCATATTCTGATGAATAGTCAAAAATAAAAAAAAAATTAATTGAAACTAAATTTATTGATCAAAATAATTTATAGTGTTAAGTTATACATTTGAGTGGTTTTAAAGTATCATTAAATTATATTTTTATCAATTAATATAATTTTGGTGATTTCATGTAATTTCACATTTAAATTTTACATAAACACATGTTAATCTTTTGATAGTTTTTACTTCTTTAAAAACCCGCTTTTTGGTTATGACAACGGGATTTAATTTCAATTTAATTAATGAAACTTTTATGTTTTTAATTTAGTAAAATGGAAATCATTTTTGAATTTAGAATATCAAAATTATCTTTGGGTGAATTTTTGGTATTTTCTAGAAAATATTCATTTTTTTATGAATAGTGGAAAATGTTGTGTTATTGATAAAAACCAAAATTTTCATTTAAATAAATATTTTAATTAAAAATTTATCTTAAATTTAAAATAGATACATAATACATATATTTTTCCAATGTAATTCATTGGAGTCGTTTTATAATAAGATTATTCAAATAAAATTTTATTGAACTCTATTAACGCCTTTTACGCACCTTCTAGGCACATTTGAAAATTTGCATAAAACGTAATTTTACTGCTTCTGTGAAATTAATTTCAAAAATCCGATAGACACGGTTGTAATCAGTAAGTTAAATGTGATTCAATGGTATCAAAATAATTTTTGGTGAATTGTAACTTTTGAATTTTTATTTTCCACGGTTAAAAATAAATAGGGTAATTAAAGGTAAAAATGATATTATAATTATCCCAACACATGTCTTAATTATATTGGATAAGTTTATTTCGACCAAAATAAACCTTAGGAAGAAAATATGATCATTTTTTATCTTCTTGGATTAGATTACGACATTTATTATATTTTATTTAAAGAAGTTTTAAATGTGTTAAATTCAAATGTTATTAACCAAACCATTTTTAATATAGAGTAATACAAAAGATATATTCAACTATAAATAATAATTATAAAGATAAAAGTATTTAATACATCATGGTATTTGATTTTTAATTTTTATACATTTAATAATAAAATTTATTTGTTACGCAATGATGATGCAGTAATTACCTTATTAATGAATGATTAAAATAATTGATTTTATAAATATCAAAATAAATGTAAATTGAGAATTTAATGTCATCCAAAAATTTTGTAGATAAATATGAAATGTTAGGGTTGATTAAATGTATTTTTTTCTAAGTAATTATGTTATTATGACTTTAAAAAATAAACAAATACTTAATAGTGTCAAAATTGACAATAAATGAGTTTTTAAAACAAATACTATTTTATTAAATTATATAATATTTATAAAAATATAAGATTCTTCCAAAGGACTTATATAATTATAGATATGTAATTAATTAACAACTTGTGGTTCTCTTGGAATTTTATAGTATGTTTATTAACCATGTAATATAAAAATACAAGAAAACATGGTAAAAGTTAAACTATTTAACTAAGAGTTAAATCTTAATGATAATGTTAATATGCTGACCTAAACTTGTCTAAAACCTATTTATTGATAGGATTTAAACCCATCCCCACATTATCCTCAAAATAAATCTATTTTGAGATATTATAAATTGAAAATTATTTTGTAATAAATTAATATTTCAATCTTTTTTTAAAGTGCCCCTCACCTCTCTTGTAAAAGGGAACCTCACCTTATCTTAAATTAACACCTACAAATCCATTTGGATCGTCCAAAACCTGCTCAAATATCCTCAAAACTACCGTAAATACATCCTAGAGTCCTTACATTGATCAGAAAGCCAACATAAGGATCCATTTTGTTCAAATCAAAATGAAGCACTCGGAAAAGAGGTAATTATTTCATCACCTCTTTCAATGTTCTTTTGTAATTCTTCCACTTCCTCTTTATTTGTTATTTCTATACTAAAATAATAACTCCATTACCTTATATATACTGAGATGTTATTATAAATATGGTAAAACCATATTCATTATTCTATCAATCCTGTGAACAAAAAAGTTATCATACGTTTGTACGTACGGCTTACCGTCTCCACATTGAGGTGTAATTTGTTATTCAACACTACATTATTTGAATGGGTATAATAATGAGTATAAATAATTTAATTAATGAATATAACTTCTTAATTATTATGTATATATAATATAACATCCAATTAAACACCGTTTTACCATCGATAAAATGATATTTTCACTCAGGCGCACGTACGGCTTACCGTCTCCATGACACAATGAGATTCTTCTTTAACAATCACCATTCAAGAATTTTTAGAAAAATATAAATATTGATTAAGTATGAGATATATAAAATAATATTTATAATGTAGTAATATATATTTATGTAGATAAATATATTTCTTTTACTTAATTCCATAATATACGACTAGAAAATAGAAACAACGTTCATGTGTTTGTACAGACTACCGTCTCCATGATCGGTATTTCTATTTAATACATATATCTATTATAAATATTTATATTTTATATATATATGATATATAAATCATGTTTTATATTATGTATGTATGAATATAATGATTTATGTGATATGATAAAGAATAAAAAGTGAAAACACGTACGATAATGAAAGCGATTATTACCCGAAATGTTACTTTAACATGGAAATTATTATTAAATGGGTAGTATAAAGTCATAAATAAATCATATATGAAATCATAAATATTAATATGGTTGTGTTATAATTTAATAACATACTACAGTCATTATACATAAGGTTAAACACAACCTCAACTAAAGGAAGGTACAAGGTAAGGGTTAATTCCTCAATCTCATTATTATCCGAGATTGCTTATGTGTAATTTTTTACCGAGGCATATTTATTATTCATGTCAATGTTTAATAAAGGACTTTTCAAAAGGATTATTTTTAAGGGAATATATAACTAAAACATAATTTTAAATGGTTTAAATATTTATTCTTCTAAATCATTCTCATTAATGTCCGTGTTTTCAAAATGGGTTTAAGGATTTATTTATATGGACATGGATTTTTTAAAACATTAATTCCATTCCAATTTTTTTAAAGTTTTATTTTAAAAATTGATTAAAAATATTCTTTTAAATGTCTTACTTTCTAAATTGTGTGACTTATAAATGATTTCGTGAAAAAGGGATATTTCCCTCAAAGAGTTTTATTGATCATTTTCATCTATGTCAACATCCTTTACTAGATATTATTCATGACTGAGGTTTTTTTATTATAACAAAATGTTCTATATTGTATTGAATGAATTATGATATGTTTGACTATGGATGTGTTGTTTTTATACCATTCATGGTTTACAGTTGATGTATTGACATTTCGTATTCTAGTTTTAATACGAATGTTTATGTTATGTTTCACCCTTTTCATATGAGGAATGCATTGGACTTAGTAAGTGATAGGTGGGCCCCGCTATATCCCCTTAATGCATCGGTTGGTCTCATGAGACAAATTAGTGTCTTGGAACAAGGCCTTGACAAAAAATTTATTTGTAGTCTTGTCATGAGTCCTTGACTATGTGGTTATGATGTCCGACATTATGTATTCCCTCATTATGAAATTAGTTATTACATCTGATTATTCAACTAGTAGAATATCCACATGAATGTCTATATTTTATTGTTTGATTTATTTTTTCCATAATATATTCATATTTATGTTCAAAATGATGTTGTTTTTATTACACATCTTTCATTAAAATTTTATAGATTCCGCTAAATTATTTACCCGTACTGAGTATCTAAGATCACCCCTTTCTTATGTTTTGTTTTCCCCGGAATCCAAGATGTTTATGATTATTTATATGTAGGGTTAAAATAAGGTAATAATTATGTTCTCAAAGTATTTTTTATCTTTTGTTCTATGTTTTAATGTGTAACGTAATGTTATGTATGTAATATATTTTACAAGACTATTAAAATGATTGATCCTTCAGGATTTGATTACTTGTAATCATGTCAATGTATTAAAACAATGCACATAATCTGGGTAACTAGGGTCAGGTCATTATAAATATCCATTCTCTAAGGTTGAAGAATTTTCATGAGAAGTTATACTTACTTTATTTCATTCCCATTCATAGGTAAAATCTCACCCTTTGGTTATCCCTTGATAGACTTCCACATCATCTCTTATCCTAAAAAATGATGGATAATTTTTCATTCCAAAAGTACTAACAAATAATGAGATCCATGATATGTCATACCATCATTCTTCAGTTACCAAAAACACCAAGTGGTTAGAATAGGATATCCAACATGCATAAATCCTCATGTTCTCCCATACATAATCATATTTTTAACATAATATTTCTATAAAGGGTTAATATTATAACCCTTCTAAAAGATGAAAACAAAAAACATTAGAATTAAATTCATGAAATCATCATAACAATGATACCCCATTTATCATAATGCACCACTTGGTTGTCACATTAAAAAAATGTGAATACCCTCATCATATATTCCCTTAAAACATGGTAAAAACCTAATTTACTAGAAATCATTTAAGAAGACATGCATGCTTCCATATTCAAATTATTAATAGACACATTCTCTAAATCCAATGAGTTGTAAAATTAATCCATGATGACATATAACACTTTTCAATAATTAGTTATAGGGTAATATATACAATCAAAATGACTTATCATTTCTAACATATCTTTACTGAAACATCATTATCTAAATGTCAGACATTAATTAAGGTTTACCTTCTCCTAATTAAAATATCACATTTCAATTAAATCACTTTTTTATGTCTTCATCACCATTTAACATGTCCTTTTCATTCCTTAATGAACACTTATACTGAATATTCTTATATATTTCATGATTCATATAACATAATCTTTTAATTCCAAAACATAAATACCTTTTTCAAACAAATTTATTTATAAACCATTAATTAGTCTTCATCAACTTATCCCTTAATACCTCTTCCCTTGAATATGAAATATAAATCATGTTTTAAGATTCCTACACATTAAAATATTAATTATTTCTATGTAAATTGTAGAGACCCAAAGATTGATGTACATGGACATTACATTACTTTTTCAGAATACTTAGTACATAACAAAAACACACATATAAGGACAGTAATAGTTTAGTGTCTTTGGAAACTCAGAATATAATCTTCTAATCGTGGTGAAAGATCTTCAACATCTCCCATAAAGATATTCCTTTTTTCTTCTTACCTAAAAACTTTCTTTATATCTTGGGGAAAAGAAAACATAAAAGGGTGATCTCAAATGATCAGTAAGGGTAAACAAAAGAAATATCAATCACATCATATTCATAAGAACATAACATTTTGGAAATCTTAACCTGAAAAAAAGATCATAATATCATAACATGGAATAAATCATAGTAGTGAAATGTAATCCCAATAATCATAACATAAAACATGAAACTTTGTGGCATACACACATAGTCATAGAGAATCATTTCTTATTAGTCAAGAATCATTTCCAAGACTGTCTTAGTGGACAGAGTCCCTTTCTGAACCGAGTTCACTCCTCGTTTCAGTCCTGTTTCACGGAACCGGTTTAACCTGCCGTTCCAGCCATGTCTATCTCATGAGATATAAAATCATTACCCAATTCCTTTGAGGTAGATATAGGTCCCCGCCATCTCATAATGATACCATTCTTATGTGTGCCACAAAATCATAAATCATATATCATTGCATAACCCATGTAATAAAAATGGGAATCTTAAACATTATGACATCATAAAAATAATTCATATAAGATAAAGGAATTCATAAATATAATTCTGTCACAACATAATCAAATCATTGTAATAATTTGGATATAAACAGAACCCTTTATTATCTTAGATGGAAAATAATGTTGATAAAACACTTGAACTCCATTCTTGAGGAAAATATCCTTTCAACTTCAAAAACCCTTTTCATTTCTTAACATGTCATAAAATTCTAACTAAAAGAATTTGATTAAAATAAACATGAAAACTTGTAAAGTAAGCTTCTTGGAAATAATGTTTTATAAATCCATTCATGCCGTATAAGTTAAAAAACATTCTTCGTACTTTTGTCGGAAAAGTCAAAAAGTACCTCGTATGAAAAACGACAAAAGATTCCTTTCATATCCTTTACTAAAAACTCACCGAAGTGTAAAATTGGATTTAAACAATTTTAGGTGGATGGAAAAAATATTACATATTGAGGAAACATGGATATGGATGATAAAATACACCCTAGTAAATACTAAAGTATAAACAATCTCGGATAAAAATGAGATTGTGATATTTCCCTTACCTTAGGTCCAATTTGCTTCGTAAGTGTCCGAACCTCCTATATAATGATTTAAATAATGTCATTGACTTATTCCATAATCATACTCATTGTTATGATATCATATATGGTTCACTTATGGCTTTATATTACCCGTTCTTTTGTAAATTCCATGTTAAGGAGCGTTTTGGGTAAAATCGTTTCATTTGTCGTCCGTGTTTTAACTTGTAATTATTCATATGATCACTTAGATCATGATTAATTAATTCCAGAATATGAAACATGATTTATATATAATATATATTCATAATATATATATATATATATAATAGATTAGTAAATTGAAAGAAATACACCGTTCATGGAGACAGTAGACCGTACGTACGCATGAACGCTGTTTTCTTTTCCTTGTTGAGTTGAATGGAATTAAGTAGATGACATACATATATATACACATAAATACAGTATCATTATTATGTCATATATTTCATGATTACTTATTATATATACTTTATAATCATTCATAAATGGTTAACGTGGAGAATGAATCTCATCACGCCGTGGAGACGGTAGTCCGTACGTACGCACGAGCGATGATATCGTTCTCATGATCGTGGAATTGAATTGGAGTGTATGTATACTATTTCAGAATCAATATCAAATTACAATAATCATATATAGTTATTATGTACACCATTATACCCATCCAAGTAAAGTGGTGGTGGAAAATAGATTACACCATGGCGTGGAGACGGTATTCCATACGTACGCACGCACGGTGATTTCGTTTTCCGTAGGATGAATAGATGGTGAAATAAGGTTGTTTCATACTTATAATAACATATCAGTATATTATTGATACTTATGTTATTACTTCATAATGAAACAACCTAAGAAGAAGAAGTGGAAGAAGAAATAAAGTTGAAAGAATTGGTAACGGACATTACATCTTCTTTCAAGCGCCTCTTTGAGATCTCCTTTTAGGGCACTAAAATTGGTCTTTGAAGAAGACCAGAACCTCTAGGATATTTTTAGAGAAGTTTAGAAGAGAATTTAGCAGGGTTTGGCCGAGCGTGAATGCTCAAATTGGTGTGAGGAAGAGAGGGAGGAGATTCCCTTTTATAAGGGAGGAGAGGGGCACCATTGGAATAACTAAAACTATTATACTATTATATAGTCAAATTCGGTTTTAAATAGCTCCAAATTGATTTATTTAGAATATAAGGTGGGTATGGGTAGAAATACTCTCATCCAATAGAATTTAGACAAGTTTAGGTTCCTATTTTAACCTTGTCATTTAGATTTAACATTAAGTAAAATAATTTTACTTTTACCCAGTCTTCTTGTGTTCTTATACTATAAGGTTAATAAACTTACTATAACAAGCCAAAAGAACCCCAAGATGTCTATTTTTAATATATATAACCTTATCTAAGTCATTTTTCCGAACCTTAGATTTTTAGGAATAAAATAACAATTACTAATATAATATTTGTTTTAAAAACTATTTTATGTCAATTTTGACACTATTTAGTAATTGATTTTTGTGAAAATCATAACAGAATTATTAGTTCGAAAGAAGTAAATTAAATCAATAATAACATGTCATATTAACTTATAAAATTAGTTTAATTCATAAAAAGTCTCAAATTACATTTATTTGGGTATTTATAACATCAATTATGTTAATATTTCATTAATAAGATAATTACTGCATCATCTTTGTGTCATAAATAAATTAAATTATTTACTGTCTAAAAATTACAAATAAAATACCATTAGGTATGAAATCTTTGTTTCTTTCTAATTAATATTTATAGTCGAATTTATCTTATGTATAACCCTATATTAAAAACAATATACATATTAAACTTTGATTTTAACTATTTTAACCCTTCTTTAAATAAATTAAAAATAAATGTCCTAATCTAATCCAAGTGGGCCTAAATGGTCATATTTTATTCCTAAGGTTGTTTTTGGTCGAATTAAACTTATCCAATAGAATTAGAACATGTGTTAGGGTAATTATAATATCATTTCTACCCTTAATTACCCTATTTACTTTTAACCGTGGTAAAAAAAGTAAAAAGTTACTATTCCCCAAAAATTATTTTCATCTCATTGAACCACATTTTACTTACTGACATCAACCATGTCTCTCGGATTTTTGAAATTACACTCACAGAAGCGGTAGAATTATGTTTTATGAAAAATTCATTTTTTTAACTATCACTTAGTGGTTTCACTATTCATCAAAAAATGAAAGTTTCTAGAAAAATACCAAAATTTTGGCCTAAGCTATATTTGATATTATGAACTGAAAACTGATGTCTATTTTACCAAATTGAAAACATATTAGTTCCATTACTTAATTTAAAAATTAATTCCCGTCGTCAAAACAAATAGCATGTTCTTAAGAGATAATAACTATCAAAAGATTGACATTTGTTTATGTCTGGTTTAAATGTGAAATTACATCCAATGACCAACATTGTATTAAATTTTAAAAATATATTCTAAATATACTTTAAAACCACTCAAATTAATAATTTATCACTATTAATTAAATCGATTAAAAAGGCTGTTTTTAATTAAAATTTAGAAATTTTCACTATTCATCAGAAAATGAAAGTTATCCGAAAAGTACCAAAATTTCACCCTAAGCTAATTTGGATATTTCGAATCCAAAAATGAAGTCCAATTTGAAAAATAAAATTTACAAAATTTCAAAAAGTGGTTATTACTATTCATAACGGCTAGTTTTAATAATATTTTAATAGCATATCGTTGTTTAGTGAAACTCAGTATTGCGTACTACACACGCTATCAAGGAAGGTCGTGATTGCGTGTAATGCAAGGCAAGTCAAGGATGCATGTTGTGAAAGCTCCTTTTGGTGCATCGTACAACACAAGACATTAATGAAATTAAAAAGAATATCTTTCATAAAATCTCGGGGTGTTACATTTTACCCCCTTTAAAATGAATTTTGCCCTCAAAATTTGTCGGGGTTATAGATGGTTTACTCTTTGAAAGTTTCTTTAATAGAAACCCACATCGTAAAAAGGAATACCAAAACCAATCTTTAAAAACAAAAGTATGAAACGTAACGGTTACCCAAATAAACTAATCTCTGGGTTTCCACATAGATGAAAATATGGATATGGAAGAGAAATCTAACCATCATGTTCTGATGGAGAGTGGTAGAGAAAATGGCTATGGAAAATACAGCAATCAAAAATCCATAGATTTGTGATGATCTAAGGTACTATCTGATTCATCAGATATAAGGGCACTTGGACAACATTTTTGGTTTTCAAGATCATTTCCCAAAAGTTGATGAATTAAAAGAAATACTTACATGATTTTGGTACAATATCACTTTTGTTCGTTAATTGAACAATTTCCACTTCATCCCTTAATTAAATGAAGTTGAATTTGTTATTCGTGATGTGTTAGCAGATCATGTGATAGAATGATGGGTCATTCCATCTGTCTCAAACAAAAGGTTAGAAAAGTTATCAAAAAATATGTAAGTCCATCTATAGTGAGATTAATCATATATGGTTCCTAAAATGGACTTATACTTCATATAACATACTTATTAATATAATAAAACTAGTATCTACTAAACAGGGACTTCTTGTAGGCCAGTGGGAGGCGATAAAGGCCAGTCGCACTTCGGTTGTGGGTTCGATTCCCAGAGCCTTGTCCGACGCGATGGGCTGTCTCCCATCCTGCAGGTTGTCCTTTTTTTTAAACTACATTACTATAACATCCCATAAGTAATATCAAAAAACTTCTATCCTTAAACAATACCACCTTATGTCCAACATAATTCATTCCAATCTTTAGGCTTATCAAAAATACTTTGGTCCAAGCTCATAGTATAAAGAAAACTATTACTTGAAACGTCACATAACAATCACGTCAATGCCATCATTTATCCCCCATATATCATAAGATATATCTTTTTGATCAAATTACAAACATGTGAATACCTTAATCATGTATTCTTTTGAAGAATGAATACCCATTGAACCTTAGTGAAAACATGAATTTAGTTAAAAGTTAACACTTTCCACAAACAAAAATCCTCCAAATTCTTTATACTCAAACCGTGATATCACTTAGTCCTTCTATCAATAATGAGCTCATGAATACTGTCAAACATTTCATTTTCTCCTTATCCCTTCATGATGCGCATATCATCTGCTTTCCAAAATATTTGAATCACTTTTCATGGTTACCAGTACCTTAAAATTATTGAAAACCACAAAAATATTCTAATACACAATAAAAGTACCTCAACAACATTATTCTTGAATACTAATACATAAACACTTCAATCCATCCTCTTTAAGTATTGTCTTAGAATATGTCCTTCCTTGATTTAGAAGTAACTTTTTAGGTCAGGGCATTGAGTTGGTTAATGCCCATGTTCTCCACAAATAATACATTGAACTCCATAACAGTTTGTCACTCTATGACCCTTTTTTTCCACACAGATAACATCGGTCCCTCCATTTTAGGTATTCCTCAAGGTTCTTCTTCCCTTATTTATAAATCTCAATTATCCTTTCTTTATGCTCCTCAACATGCAAACATGCATAATAGTTTATCTTCCTCTTCTTTGATGAATTAGGCATACCACTAAATTTCACCTTGTTAATCATATATCGCGATGACTGATTCGACAAAATCACAATATCTTTCTCTCTATGAATTACACAATTTTGTTGCTCATAGTCACCAATTTGTCCATTAGATTCAATTTTAACCGAATTCCTTCTGGTTCCCTCCATTAACTAAAACACAAAAAGAATTCTGTAAGAGGCAAAAATCATGCTAGAGAAAACAACATAGTAAAGGGGGAGTACCCTCAATATCTAACATCTTAGGTTAAATTCTAAGATCGTTAGCGCAATTCTAGGACTATAACCTATACGTATACTTAACCTTTTAGACATCCCTAGACATACCTTAGAAATATCTCTAGGCATCTCACTAAAGTTCTCGCATCCTAGTTTCCAAAGGTTGACTAAACCATTCCTCTGATACCAACTGTAGAGACCCAAATATTGACATACATGGACATTACATTACTTTTGCGGAATACTTAGTACATAACAAAAACACACATACAAGGGCCGTAATAGTTTAGTGTCTTTGGAAACTCGGAATATAATCTTCTAATCATGGTGAATGATCTTCAACATCTCCCATAAAGATCTTCCTTTTTTTTCTTACCTAAAACATTTCTTTATATCCTGGGGAAAAGAAAACATAAAAGGGTGAGCTCAAATTCTCAGTAAGGGTAAACAAAAGAAATATCAATCACATCATATTCATAAGAACACAACATTTTGGAAATCTTAACCTGCAAAAAAGATCATAATATCATAACATGGAATAAATCATAGTAGTGAAATGTAATCCCAATAATCATAACAAAAAACATGAAACATTGTGTCATACACACATAATCATAGAGAATCATTTATTATTAGTCAAGACTCATTTCTACGACTATCTTAGTGGAAAAAGTCCCTTTCTGAACCGAGTTCACTTCTTGTTTCAGTCCTGTTTCACTAAACCAGTTTAACCTGTCGTTCCAGCCACGTTTGTCTCATGAGATATAAAATATTTACCCAATGCATTGGAGGGAGATATAGGTCCCACCAATCTCATAATGATACCATTCTTATGTGTGCCACAAAATCATAAATCATACATCATTGCATAACCCATGTAATAAAAATGGGAATCTTAAACATCGTGACATCATAAAAACAATTCATATAAGATAAATGATTTCATAAATATAATTCCATCACAACATAATCAAATCAATGTAATAATAGGGATAGAAACAGAACCCTTTATTATCTTAGATGGAAAATAATTTTGATAAAATACTTGAACTCCATTCTTGAGGAAAATATCCTTTCAAATTCAAAAACCCTTTTCATTTCTTAACATGTCATAAAATTCTAACTAAAAGAAGTTGATTAAAAATAAACTTGAAAACTTGTAAAGGAATATTATTGGAAATAATTTTTTAAAAATCCATTCATGCCGTATAAGTTAAAAAAACATTCTTCGTACTTGTGTCGGAAAAGTCATAAAGTACCTCGTACGAAAAACGACAAAAGATTCCTTTCATATCCCTTACTAAAAAACTCACCGAAGGTTAAAATTGGATTTATAAAATTGTAGGTGGATGGAAATAATATTACATATTGAGGAAACATGGATGTGGATGATAAAATACACCCCAGTAAATACTAAAGTATAAACAATCTTGGATAAAAATGAGATTGTGATATTTCCCTTACCTTAGGTCCGATTTGCTTCGTAAGTGTCCGAACCTCCTGTATACTGATTTAAATAATGTCATTGACTTATTCCAGAATCATACTCATTGTTATGATATCATATATGGTTCACTTATGGATTTTATTACCTGTTCTTTTGTAAATTCCATGTTAAAGAGCGTTTTGGGTAAAATCGTTTCATTTGTCATCCGTGTTTTGACTTGTAATAATTCATATGATCACTTAGATCATGATTACTTAATTCCAGAATATAAAACATTATTTATATATAATATATATTGAGAATATATATATATATATAATAGATCAGTAAATTGAAATAAATACACCGTTCATGGAGACAGTAGACCGTACGTACGCATGAACGCTGTTTTCTTTTCCTTATTGAGTTGAATGGAATTAAGTAGATGACATACATATATGTACACATAAATATAGTATCATTATGATGTCATATATTTCATGATTACTTATTATATATACTTTATAATCATTAATGAATGGTTAACGTGGAGAATGAATCTCATCGCATCGTGGAGACGGTAGTCCGTACGTACGCACGAGCGATGATATCGTTCTCATGATCGTGGAATTGTATTGGAGTGTATGTATACTATTTCAGAATCAATATCACTTTAAAATAATCATATATAGTTATTATGTACACCATTATACCCATACAAGTAAGGTGGTGGTGGAAAATAGATTACACCACGGCGTGGAGACGGTATTCCGTACGTAGGCACGCGCGGTGATTTCGTTTTCCGTAGGATGGATAGATGGTGAAATAATGTTGTTTCATACTTATAATAACATCTCAGTATATGATTGATACTGATGTTATTACTTCATAATAAAACAACCTAATAAGAATAAGTGTAAGAGGAAATAAAGTTGAAAGAATTGGTAACGGACATTACCTCTTCTTTGAAGTGCCTCTTTGAGATCTCCTTTTAGGGCACTAAAATTGGTCTTTGAAGAAGACCAGGACCTATAAGATTATTTTAGAGAAGTTGAGAAGATAATTTGTTAGGGGTTGGCCGAGCTTGAATGCTCAAATTTTTGTGAGGAAGAGTGGGAGGAGATGCCCTTTTATAAGGGAGGAGAGGGGCACCTTTGGAATAACTAAAACTATTATTTTATTATATAGTCAAATTCGGTTTTAAATAGCTCCAAATTGATTTATTTAGAAGCTAAGGTGGGGATGGGTCTAAATCCTATAATTTAATAGAATTTAGTAAAGTTTAGGTTCCTATTTTAACCTTATCATTTATATTTAACATTAAGTAAAATAATTTTACTTTTACCGTGTCTTCTTGTGTTCTTATACTATAAGGTTAATAAACTTACAATAACAAGCCAAACGAACCCCAAGTTGTCTATTATTCATATATATATAACCTTATCTAAGTCATTGGGCCGAACATTAGATTTTTAGGAATAAAATAAAAATTACTAATATAATATTTTTTTAAAAAACTATTTTATGTCAATTTTGACACTTTTTAGTAATTGATTTTTTTAAAACTCATAACAGAATTATTAGTTCTAAATAAGTTAATTAAATCAATGCTAACATGTCATATTAACCTATAAAATTAGTGGAATTCATAAAAAGTCTCAAATTACATTTATTTTGGTATTTATAACATCAATTATGTCAATATTTCATTAATAAGATAATTACTGCATCATCTTTGTGTCATAAATAAATTAAATTATTTAATCTCTAAAAATTACAAATAAAATACCATTAGGTAGGAAATATTTTTTTTATAATGAATATTTATAGTCTAATTTATCTTATGTATAACCCTATATTAAAAATGATATATTTATTAAACTTTGATTTTAACTATTTTAACCCTTCTTTAAATAATTTAATAATAAATGTCCTAATCAAATCCATGTGGGCCTAAATGGTCATATTTTATTCCTAAGGATGTTTTTGGTCAAATTACACTTATTCAATAGAATTAAGACATGTGTTAGGGTAATAATAATATCATTTCTACCCTTACTTACACTATTTACTTTTAACCGTGGTAAAAAAAGTAAAAAGTTACTATTCACCAAAAATTATTTTCATCTCATTGAACCAAATTTTAGTTACTGACATCAACCGTGTCCCTCGGATTTTTGAAATTCCACTCACTGAAGCGGTAAAATTTAGTTTTATGAAAAATTCATTTTTTTTAACTACCACTTAGTGGTTTCCCTATTCATCAAAAAAATGAAAGTTTCTAGAAAAATACCAAAAATTAGGCCTAAGATATATTTGATATTATGAACAAAAAAATGATGTCTATTTTACCAAATTAAAAACATATCAGTTGCATTACTTAATTTAAAAATTAATTCCCGTCGTCAAAACAAATAGCGTGTTCTTAAGAGATAATAACTATCAAAAGATTGACATTTGTTTATGTCTGGTTTAAATGTGAAATTACATCCAATGACCAACATTGTATTAAATTGTAAAAATATATTCTAAATATACTTTAAAACCACTCAAATTAATAATTTATCACTATTAATTATTTTGATTAAAAAGGTTGTTTTTAATTAAAATTTATTAATTTTCACTATTCATCAGCAAATGAAAGTTATCCGAAAAGTACCAAAATTTCACCCTAAGCTAATTTCGATATTCCAAATCCAAAAATGAAGTCCATTTTGAAAAATAATATTTAAAAAATTTCAAAAAGTGGTTATTACTATTCATAACGGCTAGTTTTAATAATATTTTAATAGCATATCGTTGTTTAGTGAAAATCGGTATTGCGTACTACACATGCTATCGAGGAAGGTTGCGATTGCGTGTAATGCAAGGCAAGTCAAGGATGCATGTTGTGCAAGATCATTTTGGTGTAGCGTACAACACAATATATTAATGATATTAAAAGGAATATCTTTCATAAAATCTCGGGGTGTTACATAAATAGTACTCAAAGAGCATCACATAACATTCACATTCTGTTTTCGGCCTCTTTATCTTCAAAATTTTAGCCAATAATCATACCATATCCTTGATTAAATTTATTAGATTTCAACTTGGGAAATATATTTTCATAATTACCATAAATTCCACAAATGAAATGTTGAGTGCTAACCATGTTTCTTTTAGTTTCTTTTGTTGACTTACACAAGAAAGCACTCAGTGAGAAATACATGTCATAGAATAAAACCACATAATCATGAAAAATTACTTATATGATGTCAAAAATCAGGAAATATACATTTTAATAAATGAAAAATTAGTTTTTTCCTAGGGTATTGGTAACCAAATTATATTTAAATCCTTCATGATGGTTTATGATGTGTTTGTTAATTCCCTAAAAATATCTGTCAGAAGAGTAAAACCAGGTGTGTAATAATACCCATTTTCATGTACCAGATTATCCTGAGTCAGGCCCAAGACATCTTGTTATAGAAAAATTTCGTTTCATACATTAACATTACATCACCTTTGCATAATACTTAAAACATTATACAAACAGACGCTCAAAGACCATTTTACTTTAGTACCTTTAGAAACATGGAAACAAAAATGCTAGAACAAAAGAGAGATACATTATCTCCCACTAGGTTCTTCATGACCAGAACCCTTCTTAGACAGATCATACATAATACATATCATCATAACCTAGGGAAGGAAACAAAAAATAGATGAGATCAGATGCTCAGTAAGGGTGAACAAGAGAGACACGTTGGCATAAAAATGAGTATAGGGGTATGAGAACATGATCATAACTTTATAATATCACACAATGTATATCAATGATGATAAAAATGAATTATGGAATGAGTATGGGTAGGTCATAATACATGAATCATATGTAAATAAAAAACATAAGCCATGAAAACAAAACATCGGAATAAGAAATGGGATTTGTTGAATACACATAAATATAGAAACTCATATGTCAAGGAAACCAACCAAAAACTTTACAACATCTTAGTCTGAGGCGATGAATTATGTAAATTCTTATTTATTTTATTATGCTACAACCCATGTAACCTATTACAATCAGTTTTAGGGAATAAACCATGTACCTTCTTGTTTTTGGGATTGGGCAATAACCCATGTACCCTATTGCTTTCATGCTAAGGATACAACTGGTGCACCTTCTTGTTTTGTGAATGTTCTAAAACTAGTTTATGATTTGATATAATATAAAACATATCATTACCTAATTCACTGTAGGTAGATATAGCTCTCACAAATATAATAGTGAAATCATACATACATGTTCCACAAGATAACAAAAAATTCATCATATCACGACCCATGAAAATAGATCAAATCTTAACCCATGAAATGAAATGGGTATCACTAAAATTTAATCATAATATAATATATGGAATATATATTAGATTCATAATCATTTCATCCTATAATAACCCATGAAAGGAACCAGGTTTCATAATCATTTATCATGCCATAACCCATCAAATTGAAATGAGTTTTATAAGCATATAACCCATGGAAGAAGAAAAAGTTTCACAATAAATATACCCATGAAAGAGAAATGTGTTTTAATAAAAATCAGGACATAAAAAAAATAACCATTCAAAGAGATAATATAAATTGAATATTTGGTTCATTTCTCATAAAGGCTTGATTAACATCAACAGATGTCATCTTAGATGGGAAATAATTTTGATATATATTTCAAAAACAAATTTGAGGAAAATATATATTATTATTTGAGAAAATATTTTTAAAACATAAAACTTTTTGAAAACCTTTTCCCTTGAAAACCTATAAAAGAATCTTGAAAACATTTTGAAAACCATTTTCCTTGAAAACATATAAAAGAAGATTTAAAAAATTTTGAAAATCATTTCACTTAAAATCATATAAAAGAAGCATAAAATTTTTTGAAACCATTTTCCATGATAAAATATAAAATAATTTGAAAACATTTTTAAAACATTTTTATTTTAATTTTTCTTGAAAACATTCTTGAAAACATGGTATTTGAAATGAAACCGATTTCTGACCGAAGAGAGAAATAATGACAAGTTTTTTTAATTTTTTTATTAATTATATTAAGTAACAAAGTGTGGGAAAATGGTTCTAATACATGTATATATATTAATGAAATATAGGATTTGTAAAATATTTATTTTCATTGATAGATGGATCATAATATTTCAATAAAGTAATCATAAACATAAACAATCTAGAAAAGAGATGATATTGTTTCAATAAACTCTTACCACTTGGTAACTTTAAACCATACTCCACAAGTAATAAAAATAAATTACATGAATCTTAAAATATCATTAAAATAAGGATATTCATGTTGTAAAATTTCAATGGCAGTATATACACCTCATGAGAAAATATAGGTGCATAACATGACATGTGTCTCAAAAAATGAAAATTGAGACAAAGCTATATTACCGATTTGGTAAAATTTGAAACATAAACCCCATGAAATAAATATCATAGAAACGATATGTAAATAAATATTTATTTAATAATAATACTAATATAATACATCAATGGTCAATATAAATAGCACAAAAATTTAATTAGTGCTGATTAAGGTATGTATCTCACGAAAATAAAAAGGTGAGATGAAATTCTTATACCTCGTGTCTTGAATCTCATCATATTTATTCAAAACTCATGTATAATAAATATCAGTTTATTATAAATATATTATAAAGAAATATTATTATATATAATACCATATATGGTTTGATTATGACTTTATATTTATTTTTTTACAATTTTATGTTAAGGTTTCACATCGGGTAATATCTGCTTTATTCTTTGCATGTGTATTAATTTGTCATGTATTTGTTCCTTAAACTTATATCTTTATTTTTATAATGTAAAAAATGATATAAATATCAATTATATTCAGTATATGTGTAGTATAATACTATATATGATATAGAATTATGAAAAAGGAATACACCATTCATGGAGATAGTAGAATGCACGTATGCAAGAACAATGCTTCTGTTCTATTGACATATTGAATGAAATAAAGTAAATGAAATATATGTATATTTTTATGTGCTATAATTAAATTTGAATTATTATTTCATATATATAATATAATTTTTCAAAATTCCTCCTTATTACATTCCAGGTAAGTTTTGAACGAATAAAATCGCTTTGAGGGGGAAGTTGTCCACACATCCCCAAAAGAAATCATTATATTTATACAAAATGAAAATTATAAAGATATGTGTTGAAAAAGTATTATAAAAGATAAAAGAGATAATAAATATAATATATAACATATATAAACAGAGTTTCTATCATAATTTATACCATGAGAGGCGGTAAATAAAAAAAATGAACAATCATCGTTTTTTGAGGAGGTAGTTCACTGTACACGTAAACAATATGTTAGTTACCCATTAGATAAAGGTGTGTGTGAGTGTAGGTTTATAACATTGCATAAACAAATCCATGTATATTGATGAGCTGGTTTTTTATATAGGAATGGAATAAGAATAATGAGGGGGAAGAGAAAGAAAATAAAATAAGGGAGTTTGAGGGAGGGTGTTACCTCTTAATCAGGTAAGTCCTTTTGTTTTTCACTAAAGGGATTCCATGGAAGAATTTATTCCCAATATGATTCTTATTGGACTATGTTTGTTATTTTAAGGATATTTTTTGACATATTTTGGTTTAGTTAAATTGGATTGAGAGGTGTGAGGAAGGGATAGAGTGTTTTCCTTTTTGTAGTGGAGGATGAGTGACACTATTGTAAATACCAAAATGCATTCAATAATGAGAGGTATAATTTACCAATCATGTCTCGAAAATGAAAAAATAATGGATTAATATGAAATTATGTTCAAAAAAAATCTACACCACAAAAAAATATGTTTATTTTAATAATTTCTGTCCTTAACTCCTAAGATTCCCTAATTTTATTATTTTGGTTTTTATTAAAGAATCTAGTTTTATAACCTAAGTAATTTAACTATTAAAAATAAAAAAATAATATTTATTATAAAATATAGATCCAATGAATTATAAATATGATAAAAAATTTAAAAAATAATAAACCTCTTGTGTTTTGTAAATCAACTTTTAAAACAAGCTCATGTGACGTGAAAAACACTGCTTAAACCTGGATCATACTAGCAATGTTTTTATAATATTTGGGTTAATATGATAATTATAAAAGATCAATTAGTCCATTAATATACCATATTTAATATTTTTTAACCCTTAAAATCACATGTCAAAATATAGGGTTTTTATTAATTTTATACCATTTAATAAAATATCATTTATTGTAAATTAATAATAATGTCTATTTTGTCATTATTTATTTATTTTTAATTTTAAAAAATCAAAATAATATTGGAATTAAAATATATTAAGTTTAAATATGTTTATAATGATATTTTTTTATCAAAAATAATTAAATAAAATAATTAAATCAATTCACTTCCATTTTAAAATTTATAGTATCATTTATTTTTATTAATTTTTAACTAAATAATCACTCTGTTGGCATTTATTAAGCATTTTAAGTAACTAAATAATATCTAAAAATTATTAAAAAATTATTAAGATTACATTAAAAAATTTATATTTTAAAATGAAATGTATTATTGCAAATATGTTGTTTTTTACATATCTCAATTTTTATAAATGTTAAGTGTAAGAAAAGTTCCCTTTTTTGTCTTTTTCCTTACATAACTATTTATATAGAGAAATTTCATTTAATAATATCCAAATAACACATATAATTAGAAACAAGAGGATACATGGTTCAATTATTATCAGCCAATGGATTTTTGAAATTTTTCCAGGTCATTTTCGTCTTTATGATTAAGGTTTAGTCCCTAATAAAGATTCATTTTACCTTAATCACTATAATTAATTTTAATCACTTCCCCTAATATTTTTGGTCAAAATTTTTTTTGATCTTAATAGACCACATATATTATACTAATTAAAACTGTGTATGTATGTTTTTCAAAATTTAAATCATAGAACTGGGAAAATTAAGATTAAAGATAACCTCATAGACGTGATGAGAAATGAGGGTCTAAAGTAAAAAGATTCAAAAGATAAAAAAAGTTTTTATATCTAATTTCAATATAAAAACGATTATAATGAAATATATTTGATTAAAATATTCACAATTTATATATTTTTAATTTAAAAACCAATTAAATATAAAAATAAACATAATTCTTTTTTTAAACAAAATGGATATTTTTAACTAAATTGTAGAAATTTCTAATATTCACCAAAAAATGAAGTTCCTCAAAAAAATACAAAAAATTCACCCTAATCTAATTTCAACATTATGAATTAAACAATTAATTTTGTTTTAAAATAATGAAATTTCTACTAGTGTCTAAAATTAATTTTATTATTTTTCAATGGAGGACATAAAAATTAGTTTCTTTATAAAAAAATCATTTTAAAACATATAAAGACTTTACAAAATATTATATATTTCATTATCAATATGTTTTATTTACATAAAACCATTATAAATAATATATCAAAAGTAGTTATTACTATTCATATTACTACTTTTAACATCTATGTTATAATTTTATCATTTAAATAATTTTAACAATAAAATAATGTTTTGTAGAAACTTATTGTTGCATATAATGCACACCAAGTTAGTGTTGCATGTACTGTAAGCTAAGTGGGTTCCATGTGAAAGGAATATTTGACTTAGTTCAATAAAATAAATCAATGAAAATTAATTTCTTAAAAAAAGGTCCATCAAAACATGGGGTGTTACACATATACATTAAATTATACACCATATTGTTTTCAAATCAGATATGTCATGTGGTAGTAATATTTGTACCTTTGATAGAGTGAGTGGGACCTGACTATGATATAACAACATCTTCAAACCTAGGGCGGTACTTCCTTCTGTGGTGACTTCATTGATATCACATTTCTAGAATTTATTGGAGCTCTATTCATGCCCCTGCAATTAGTGTCACATGGATGCAAATATGACGTTGGGATGTCTGGCACCCAAATGCATGATAGGGCACCCAAAACATTGCATATTGAGTTTCCAATATCAAAAAATCAGTTCACAACAACATCAACACCACAACTCTCTATTCCCTCTATTGATTCAGAGACATAACATGAGGAAGAACTTATGCCTTTTCATGACCCATCACCTGGGGACCGTGTCATGGCTACCCCAAGCCCGCCTTCTATAGGCCAGGGGCGGGTGACTAGCACCAGAAATGGCATATCCCAAAATGGTAAGGCATTGACTTTAAAACAGTACACACACATAGATAGGGAATACTACACAAAGGTAACCAAAAATAAATGATATAACACAACCACATAAAATTATCACCATTGAGAGTAAAAGGTGTAAACTAAAAGTAAAGGGGCCAGAATACAAGACCAACAGAAATAAAAGTACAGAAAAAGAAGTAAAAGCTCTAGAGTTTGTCCGCTAAGGATCCTACCCAAAGGGTAGGTAAAACTCACTATCGGATGTCACTTTAGCACACCATGTCTATCAATCAACCTTTAAGAACCGCCTATCCCTATCTCCCCAAAATCTCAGTCAAAGTTGTCTGTCATCTAGAAAAGAAAAAATAGGTTCAGGCGAAGCCCGTGCAAGGTTGAGTATAACAATACTCAGTAGGGACCCTGATAACAACTTGGGTCTCACAGAAATCCATAAAGGAAAAATACCAAAAAGCAAGATATCAAAGTAAATGACCAAGAAAAAAACACAGATCACACCAGGTATAACTTAAGTACAGAAGTAAATATGATTAGTCGTAAAGCTATATCATATTATTCTATTTAGGGACTCTACATATAATCCATTAAGGGTCTCTCTTCTGTTGATCCATTAAGGTTCTCTAGGGGCTCATCCACATAGGGTTTCTACAGGCTAATCCACACAAGGTCCATATGCGCTGATCCACATAGGGTCACTAGGCGCTGATCCACAAAGGTTCCGTAGGAGGTGATCCACATAGGGTCTCTAGGGGCTGATCCACATAGGGTCTCTATGCATTGATCCACATAGTTCACTAAGAGTTGAACCATAGAGGGTATCTAGGAGCTGATCCACATAGGGTCTCTAGGCGCGGATCCATACAGGGTCTCTAGGCGTTGATACACACAATGTCTCTCTGTGCTGATCCACACAAGGTCGCTAGTCCCTGATCCACACAAGGTCACTAGGGGTTGATCCACATAGAGTCGCTTGGGTATGATCAACACTAGGTTTCTAGGAACTAATACATATAGGGTTTCTAGGAGCTGATCCACACAGGGTCTCTAAGAGATAATCTACACAGGGTTGCTGTCTTCAGATCTCAACCAGCCACAGGATTCACGCACCAAGTGCACTTGATTCCAGGATAATCTAATCATCAAGAAAATTTTTATATTTCTACTTCCATGAAAGTATCCTTAGATTAGCCAAAAATAAATGCATCATCATAGGGGTTCCAATGCAGTAAACGGCTCATCCATTAGATGTCCAGTTTGAGAGATATTGGTGTTTTAGTAAATAGTGGGCCCTGTTAGATTCAAGTCTGATCCAACTCGGTCGTATTCCATCCTTATCTAATACTCACATAGAGAATCTAAAAAGTAATTACTCATTTCAATAGTCCCAACAACACTAATGGAATTTCAATCGGACTTCTAATCTGTTAGTTGTTGATGTTTTTACAAAAAGGGTTCGGTGGGGTCCCGACCTGATTCGACCCAGTACGACTGACCCAACCTAGTCCAGGGTCCATCAACCCAAACCAGATCCACTGACTCAACCCAGACCTAGCCCATATTGGGTCCGGTCCATAGGGTCACGGATTGGCCTAATGGGGCGGGTCCGGCCAGCTGGTCAGCCTAGTATGCCAGAGGAGGACCGAACTTCACCTGGCTAGGACGTAGCTCGATGCTGCGTCCGACCCCGCTGCTCACCCACGGTTGACATGGGGTGGTTTCTTCCACCATGATCAAGTGACCGCGACTTTGTGACACGGTCGACTGATCCAGATGGTTAGACTCCCCCATGCGGTCTTCGACCGTGTGTCACCTGCTCACCCGAGCGTCCTAGACAGGGGCCACTACCTCCACACAACATCGTTTGGCCCCCCGTCTCCACATTGTCATGGCCCGCTGGTTGTGGACCTTTGCCATTATAGTGCACAAATGGGCGCACTGTCTCTCTATACCCGCATCCACCACCGCCGGTCGTCGGTGCGCCAATGGTTTCCTTCTTCGGGCCACCGGAGTTTATCAAGTGGTCCGTTTTTTGAACCGTCTACGCCTATAGGACCATAGGGATTCCACCTTCACTACGACATCCTCAAACTCTTCTTTATGACATCCGAACATTCATCCTCTAATAATGTACAAGGAAGAGGGGGCGGGCCTTGTTTGTGTCATCCCACACCCTCCACATTAGGGGTTTAAAGTAGTTGAGGATCGGGATTACAATTCTATCAACAATAAAATTAAACATGAATAGAAAATAAAAGAATTAAACCCTGCCACTAGAATTCACAATCCAAAAATTAACTTTTTTTTGGGTTAACCTATGTTCTTCATTTAGAAAAAGAATAGGGAAAACATAAAATGAAAATCAAACATGCACCTCATTTGACGTTCATTGTTGTAATGTTCTGTCCTCAAGGGTTCAAGAGGTTGATGTCGCTCATCGCTTCTTGGATTCTTTCTTCGAGATATTTCCATGTAGATGATTTTTTTCCATCATTCTTCATTCTTCGTTGGAGTGGAAACTCACCAGAGGTTTATTTGATAATTTCCCAAGGTTTAATTCCCAACATTCCAACATGTTAGTTTAATAAAAAGAAACATGTCACATTATTTTTGTTATGATGCGACATTGCGTCATTACATTGTTTCTTTTAGGAAACAACATAGTAGGTGTTCCTGAACAATGATCCATTAAGAGGCTTCCTTAAATGAATGCCGTCGTTGCCTCATCGCCTCACCACAGTGTCGCCGCCCGCCGCTCAATGGTTGATAAAAGGAATAAAATAACTTTTAAAGTTATTTTAATATTTTCTGAAAAGTCCAAAAAAATAACTTTTTTGTCCAACCCTTGTTGTTCCAAGTTACATACTTTCTAGGAAAATATCAGTGTTATGAGTTCAATGGTGCCCTCATATGTTTTATCCAATAACCAGTTCAAATTTTAGGAAAAATGCGCTTGCACGTTTACTTAAAAGTAAACATAAAAAATGGTCAAAACTTTGTGTAGGGCTCACCAGACCGCAGAATCACCTGATTTCAGAGCGTGTGGCCTCAAAATAATTCCGTATCATTTAAAAAATTACATGGAAATTCTAGGAAATTACATTCTCCCCACCTTCGGGATTTATGCCCCCAAAATCCAAAACAAGGGCTACTCAAAAAAATGGGGGTACTGAGAACAAATCTGAGCCTCCCGCTCCCATGTGATCCCCTACAAATTCCCATACTGCATCCAAAAGCATACCAAAGGAATCAACCATCCATGAAGGAACTGAACATGTTGATCCTATATCTCTACCTGGATCTTTGAAAACATCTCCCCATTGTGAATTTCCATCTCACCCCAGTTGATGATGTGAGATGGATCATGCATGTCCCTCCTCAACTACGACACGTGGAAAACATCATCAACCTGGTGAATCTATGGGGGAAGTGATAGGCATTATTCCACCTCGCTAACTCTACTGAGAATATGGGAAGGTCTGATGAACCTCGAAGATAACTTTCCACCCCAAACAAACCTCTGCAATCCCCATCGGGGTGAGACCTGAAGAAAAACCCGCTCTCCCTCATCAAAATCCAAGGGTCTCTATCTTTTATTGAAATAAGATTTATGCCTTCTTTGTGCATCCTTCATCTGATCCTGTATAATCTGCACCTTCATAGTGGTATCCCGTACCAACTTTGGACCCATGAGTGTTGACTTCTTTGGGTCTATCTTACATAGAAGTGATCTGCATGGCCGCCCATACAAAGCCTCAAATGGTGTCATGCCGATGGTGCAGTGATTGATTTTATTGTATTAAAACTCCACCAGTTGAAGGTGGTACTACATACTATGAACAAAATCTAGGACAAAAGCACGAATCATTTCCTCCTTGTTCTGTATGGTTTGCTCTGTATGACTCTCTGTCTGGGGGTGAAAAGGTGTGGTCAAGCACATTTGTGTCCCGAAAGCCTCTTGAAACCCATACCACAACATGGATTTCAAGCGTGCATCACAATATAAGATGATCTTTGAAGGAACCCCGTGAAGCTGTACTATCTTTTGGATATAGAGGTGTCCCATGCCCTCAACTGATCCCTACTTTTGGATGGGTAGGAAGTGGGCCAACTTGGTGAGTAGGACATTGATCACCCAAATAGAATCGTCGCCCTTAGACGTGCATGGTAACTCTATAATTAAGTTTATATAGATACCATCCCACTTCCACTCCAGTACCTCAAGTGGTTGTGTAAATCCTATCGGGACCAGATGCTCGACCTTCACCTACTGACAAATGAGGCATTAAGAAACGAACTCTTGCACCACTTTCTTCATCCCTAGCTACCAGTACTGACATCGGAGGTCCTTGTACATATTCACCACACTATTATATACTGCCAAAAGGGATGTATATAACTCCCTCAACACATCCTCCCATAATTTCACTAGTACCGTGGTGTTCCCTCTAAAAAAGGTGACATGTTCTCCACTTATCGAAAATCCATCAGGAGCCTGTCCTGAGGATATATGAGCACGTTGGGCCTCGTATTTAACATCCACAATTTTTGCCTCCCTAACTCATTTAAGGAGTGGGGAGTGCTATTTATAGACTGGAGGTAAGCTGCTCCATCATCATCCATGAAGGATATCCGCATCATAGCAAGCTGATCTATCTCCTCACTCAGAAGTTGTAAACCGGACCTTCAATTGAGTGTGTCTACCACCACATTCCCCTTCACAGGAGTATAGACTATCTTAAAGTCATAGTCCTAAAGGGACTCCATCCATTTCTATTGTCTCAAGTTCATGTCCTTCTATGAGATTATATAACTAAGACTCTTGTGGTCAGAGTGGACAGTAATCTATTCACCCATAAAGTAGTTTTTCCACATCTTCAAGGAAAAGACCACTGCTGGTAACTCCAGATCATGGGTCTCATAGGTATGATCATGCTGCCTCAACTACCATGAGACATAGTTGATAACTGCTTGCTTCTACATCAGGACACAACCTAGTCCAGTCCCTGATGCATAACCGAAGACTATAAACCGAACATCATCTTTTGGTAGTCTCAAGATGGGGGCACTGGTCAAGCCCTACCGCATCTAGTAGAAGCTCTATTGGAATTTTTGTATCCACACGAAGGGATTCCCCCTTCTTCGTAAAAGTTTTCATAGGTGATGCTACTCTAAATAAGTCATGCACGAACCTCCAGTAGTATCCGACCAACCCCAAGAAACTCCGCACCTCAGTCACTCTTCTAGGTGGTTCCCAAGAAATCACTACCTCTATCTTTTCCAGATCCACTGCAAATCCTGCCTCTGAGATGATGTGTCCCAGAAAGTGTACTTCCCAAATCCAGAACCATAACTTCGAGAGCATACCATAATATTAGTTCTCTTGGAGTGTATTTAGGACTATTAGTAGGTTTTTAGCATCCTCCTTCTCCGACTTTGTGTAATCCAAGATGTCATCAATGAATACTGCTACAAAAAAATTAAGGTAAGGCTGGAAGATCCTATTCATGAGTCCAATGAAAACTTCTAGGGAATTAGTCATGTTGAAGGGTATCACTAAGAACTCGTAGAAGCTGTACTGACATCCAAAGGATGTATTTGTTATATCTTAATCCCATAACTGAAGATAATGATTTCCTGATCTAAGGTCGATCTTCGAGAAACACCTTTTTCTCTATAGCATATCGAATAGGTAATAAATTCTTGGAAGTGGATACTTGTTCTTCACAATCACCTGGTTTAGGTGCCATAAGTCCATGCATATCCTAAAACTCTCATATTCCTTCGAAAACAACACCCGGGATGCCCCATGGAGAAACATTAGTTCTTATGAACCCCTTCCTCTGTAAATCCTCCAACTGTACTCTAAACTCCCAGATCTCTATAGGATCCATCATATATGTAGGTGTAGATATCTGTGTCATCCTTGGGTACAAGAAAATTCAGAATTCTACCTCTCTATGAGGATGTAGTCCTGGGAAATCTTCTAGAAAGAAATCTTCATACTCGTCCACCACTATAATAAATCTCAGATTCCTCTCATTTAACACATTGAGGGTGACACTAGCCAACTGGAGAGTGATCAGATGCACCCTCCTCGAATAAAGTCCATCCTATACTGCAAAGGTTCCCTTCTCTCTAGTGAAGGACAACTTCGTCCCATCCTCATGGAAACACCACACTTTTCACCTAAAATAGTTGATCTGAGAGTGGACTATAGATAACTGTTATATACACAAGATGACATCGTAAGGCCTCAACGATGCTACTAGGAGATCCCAGCTAAAGCTCCTGCTTCCTAGAGTAAGATCACACAACTAGAACCAGTGTGTAATCATCAAATCCCCTATCGTAGAAGTCTATAATTTTAAGGATTGTGCCAACGACTCCATCAGAATCTCCAAGCCTTGAATGAGGTTTGTGGTAAGGAAAGAGTGTCTAACACCTGTGTTTATAAAAACTATATCTTAGGTGGATAATAAATATATCATACTTCTAATAATCTCTAGAGCATTGTGCTTATAGGCCTCCATTGCCTGAAGCTGGCCTCACCCCTATCCGTCGGCTCCCTAAGCCCATAGTAGACCACCTGGGGGTGGTGGTGGTGGTAGCACGTCGAACCATCGTCTATCGCCTACTGCTCATCGTAATCCCCTTCCATGTCTTCTACCTTCCAGAACTCCTCCTTAAAAACTCTTCCCCTACCTTGGCGTCCCCTCAACCATCTTATGATAGTTTGTGCAGCGGTTTGGGAAGTCTCGAGCCCTGTGTCCAAGCTCAATGCACGTGAAGCATATCCTGGTCCCCTACTAACTCTCTCAACTCTGGGATCCCCACACTGTGTACCCTGATTCCTAGGGTTTCTCCTGAAATACTTGGTTCAGTTAGTCTCAGGTGTCTATTATCTACTGTCTTCTATAGATGACTCAACCACCTGTCATCCAGTGGTGGATCTCAGCGTCACTACTTGTTCGACTAGGAAGATCTCCACTAGTAGAGCTTACTATAACACTCAAACATATATCAAGATGCTGAGAGAAATCATTGATTCCCTAATATCCCTTTGGAGTCCCCGATAAATGGTATGGTCCCTTAAGAAAGGGTCTCGTACTATTTCGGTGGAGTAGTGGGAGAGTTCGGTAAACCTCACTGAGTACTGGGCCATAGTCAGGCTGCCCTGATGTAGGTGTAGTAGCTCAAGAATACACACTGTGCATAGTCTTTCTGGTATAAAATCCTCCCTGAAGAGGCACTAGAAGTCCAACTAGGTGAGGATATCCTCCTCATGTGTCTGGAGCATCAAGATCCACCATCTCTCTACCCTTCCCTAAAAAGGGATAGCGTCTAGGACCACCATCTGTACTATTGGTGTCTCTTCTAGGAAAAAACCACACACAACTACCTTCAGCCAATCCTCTACTTCCTGATGATCTATATTTCCTTGAATCCTCAGAGGCCTTTTTATCTAAAACTCATGTCGTGCGCTCAGTCGGCGTGCACTATCCGCTGGTGGGGTTGGTAGAAATTGTTTCTTTATGGATAGTGGTGCTACTAGTACACCACCTGAAGGTGCTATCGCTGTAAGTAGTCCCTACATCAATGCCTCATCACTCGTTGGGCCATTTCCATGATCCCTTACTGTAATCCTGGTTGGATGTCTTCGTGGAGCATCCAGTAGGGAGACAAATGTGCCACAATCAATAAGTTATACCTGGTGAGCTGACTTAAAAGAGATCAAGAGAAAAATATTTTCAAAACAGATGAAACTAGTGTTTTCATGTACCGAGTTGAAAAAAAATTCAATTTCATGTTGTATGGATACGTTAGCCACCAAAAAACACCGATCTCCTTAGCCTAAAAGACAAACTCACGAAACTTAACACTGTTTACCCCATTGAAAATACAGACTCTTAGTTCTTCTGGTAGAACAAACCCTTTCTTTGATAACACTTTGTCAAGACTCGTCCCCCATGGCCTATGCTGTGACTACCCCAAACCCGCATTTTATAGGCCAAGAGCTGGTGAATAGCACGGGAAAAGGCATATCCCAAAAAGGCAAGGTGTTTCCTTTAAACTTGTACACACACATAGACATGGAATACTACCAAAAGGAAACCAAGAAAGAAATAGATAGTAAAACCACCACAAAGCACCACCACTGAGAGTAAATGGTGTAAACTGAAGTTAAAGAGGCCAGAATACAAGAGAAATATAAATAAAAGTATATAAAAAGTTGTACATGCTCCAAAAGTCATCCGCCAAGGATATAACCTGAAGGGTAGATACAAATCACTATCAAATGTCACTACAACAAAATACGTCTATCAATCCACCTTCGAGCACCATCTAGACATGGATCCTCAATGTCTCAGTCAAAGCTATCTGTCGTCTACATAAGATACAACAGGTCCAGGAAAAGCCCACGACAGTTTGAGTATAACAATAATTAGTAGGGACCCCGATACCAACATGGGTCCCATAGAAATCCAAAAAGGAAAAATACCACAAATAAAGATCTCAATGTAATGCACCAGTAAAAAAGACACAGCTCACACCAGGTATAACTTAAGAATAGAAGTAAATCTTATTAGTAATAAATATAGATCATCTTATTATGTTGAGAGGCTCTACTGCTGATCTATGAAGGGTCACTCATCTACTGATCCATGAAGGGTCGTTAGAGACTGATCCACATAGGTTCGCTACAGGATGATCCACATAGGGTCGCTAGGCACTGATTGACACAGGGTTGGTAGGATATGATCCACATAGGGTGGATAGGCGCTGATCCATATAGGGTCGCTAGGGGCAGGCCCACATAGAGTCTCTTGTCACAAAGGGTCGCTAGGTGCTGATCCACACATGGTCTCTAGGCCCTGATCCACACAGGGTTTCTAGGCACTGATCCACATAGGGTCTCTAGTCACATATTCTCATAGGGTTACTAGGTTCTGATCCATATAGGGTCTCTAGGCACTGATCCACATAGGATCGCTATGCGTTGATCCACACCGAGTCACTAGGTGATGATCCCCACATGGTTGCTAGTCTTTGGGTCTTAGCTAGCCGTAGGATTCCTGCACGAAGCACACTTGATTCTGAGAGAATGTACACCTCAATAAAATCATCATATTTAAACTTCCATGAAATTATCCTTTTATAATGTCAAAATAATTACCTCATATCAAGGATTCCAATTCCACAAACGTCTCGTCAATCAGATGCCCGGTTTGAGAGATATTGTCATTTTAGTAAATAGGGGCCCACTTAGATTCAAGTATGATCCAACATGGTTGTATGAATAACTCATCCAAAACTTATTTAGAGTAATTCATAATGAAAACCTCATCTCAAGGGTCCTAAATCCACTGACAGTGCGTCAATCGGACACTAGATCTGTTAGTTGTTGATGTTTTTCCAAAAAGAGGCTGGTGGGGTCTGAGTCTGGTTCGACCCGGTTGGATCGACCCAACCCAACCTAGCCAGGGTCCTGCGAACCAACCCAAACCATGCCTAGACTAGATATAGTCTATTTTTTTGTGTCACACTAAGCAGGTCCAGCCCACTGGAGCGGATCCGGGCCGCGGGTTCGCCTGGTCCGCCAGAGGGGGACTGGCCATCGGCCTGGCAGGGACGTAGCTAGATGTCGTGTCTGGCTCCCCAGATCACCCCACAACTGACACATGGTTATTTCCTCCACTAATTTCAAGTGACCGTGACTTTGTGATGTGGCCAGCCGATCTGACCGGCTGAAGCCCCACAAGCAGTCTTCAGCGGTATGTCGCTAGCTCACCCGAGCGGCCTGGGCGAGGCCCACTCCCTCCACGTGGTGTCGTGACCAGTTGGCTGCATCACTTAATCACCGTGGCGCGCCAATGTTCATGCCGCATCTCTCCACCCATGGTCGCTGCCATGAGTCACCGCTGTCGGCATCAACGTGTCAGCGGTTTCCTTCTACGGGCCACCAGAGTTGCTCTGGTGGTCCGTTTTCTGAACCGTCTACATCTACGAGACCGTATGGATGAGACCTTCACTATAGATACCTAGAAATATTCTTGATTAAATTAAATATTTCCTCCACCAAGAACTCACCAGGGGAAGGCGTTCAAGCCTTCATTTTCTCGGACTGTGCCCTCTACGTTAGAGGTTTAAATAATGTGAGGCACGAGATTATATTTCTATAACAATAAAATTAATCCCGAATAAAAAACCCAAGAACAAAACCCTCTCGAAATAACACATGATCCATGGATTAACCTATTCATGGGTTAATTCACATTAGTCATATAGAATAAGAATGGGGAAATCCTAAAACCAAAATCAAACCCCAACCTTGTTTGATGTTCATTGTTGTAGATTTCCATCCTCAAGGTTTCAAGAGGTCAACATCATTCTTTGATTCCAGAATTCATTCTTCAAGGCACGTCGAAGTCGAGGATGTTCTTATGTCATTTTTCATTTTTTTTAGAGGAAACTCGCTGGATCTTATTTGGAGAATTTCCCATGGTTTAATTCTCAACTTTCCAATGCATTAGTTTAATAAAAAGAAACTCATCGCAGTGTTTCTGTTACACTGTGATGTTTCATCATTACACTATTACTTTTATGAAACAACGTAGTGGTTATAACTCCACAATGATCTATTATGGGGATTACTTAAATTCGTCTCGTCATCACCTCATCACCGCACTACATCACCACCATCCTCCTCTAACAGTTGAGAAAAGGAATAAAACAACCTTTTGAAGTTATTTTATTATTTTTTGAATAGTGTAGAAAATAAAATTTATGTCCGACCCCTGTCGGTCAAAGTTAAGTTCATTATAGGATAATCCCAGTGTTCTGAGTTCAATGTTCCCATTTTATTTTCAACTGAGCACCGGTTCGAAAGTTAGAAAAACATGCTCGCACATTTACTTATGTGAACATAAAAAAAGTTTAAAATTCCATTCTGGGCTCACCGAGACTACGAATCACATGTTTTCAGAGCATTTGGTCTCAAAATAATTCCATATAATTGAAAAAAAAAATTACATAGAAATTCTGGTACATTACATTCTTATAGATAGAACACAAGAGGGGCCTAAATGTCAGACGTGGAGTGGGAGGCGTTCTGGTGCGTGGTTCATGGATGATAGGGATGATGGATATTTTTTCTTTGGAAACATAAAGGGGTGGCGTAAAATAATATATCACACACAAACTCTCTCACATACACACATATAAATAACATAAATATAAATAACATCAAGCATTGTCTATATCTGGACTATCCTAGGGGGATATGCACTGGATTGACCTTGAAAAAGTGTGTGTGTGTGTTTCATGGTAATTGTACTCCAACCCGTGATATATATATATACATATATATGTATGCATGTATGTATAGAAGTTAAAAATCATTCATGAGTCTACACACATGATAAAACTCATGAAACTAGTAGCACACCAACTATGATATTCATTACAACAATTTTGGGGAGGAGGAGAAATACAAAGAAATCCTACTATAATTCAAGAGGGAAGTACTCAACATGACTCAAACCCAAGACCTCCCTGAGACCCCACAAGACCACTACTACTGATTTACACCCTGGGGGCCACCAAGTATGGTATTCTTAATTGAAATAAATAAACTGTTATGACCATTCATCCCTATAAAGCCATAATTATAAATATGTTTAGAAATTATGTATATGTATGTAATAATCATATAAATATAGTTATATTTATAAATATAAATATAAATATAAATATAAATATAAATATAAATTCAATGTATACATATATTTATAAATATGTTTATAAATATAAATATATTTATAAGATTATATAAATATAAATATCATTATTAAATTATAAGAATAAGTTTACTTATAATGTTAAAACTATAAATATAAATATATTTATGTTTATATATACAATTTTTTAATTAGATTATATTTAGAAAATTATAATTTTTATACTATAAATAGAGATATAATTTTATATAATTATATATATAGTTATAAATATGTCTTTATAAGCCACTTTGGTGGGTGTGTGGTGGTGAAGGAGAGTGACACATCCACGCCGTTCTTTGAGAGGTTCAGGGTTCGAATCCTGGGAGTCTACTTTCGGGGCAAGTCTCTCCCCCAGGATTCACCAGCCTTGTCAGGTCACCCGGTCTCATCTGGGTTGGAAAAATGAGGCGTGACCCAATCGCTGATGGATCGCTTGACAGACCATCGTTGCCAGGCTGTCACCCTCCGGGATGCTCTGCCATTTCAGCTGGCAATGGCTCCTTCCCCCGCTGGGGCACTACATTAGGGGAGTGACCTCTCCGTGGGGGATGGGGGTTTTCATGTGTAGAGGGTTAGAAAAGGCCACATAGGGGAATTCCCTTTTAAGAAAAAAATATGTATTTATAACTATATATTTATAAATACATATTTATAATTAAATAATAATAAATTTATTTAAGTTTTTTAAATCTATTTTTATATGAATAGTTATTAATAAATATATTTACACATACATACATACATATATATCTGTATAATTATGAATATATTTATATCATTATATGTATATATGTATATTTATAAAAATATTAATAAATAAAATACTTGTAAATATGTTTCGGCTTTGGGAACCCCAAAATTAGGTTTGGACAAGGTTTGGGTTTTAAAAATAATTCATAAACCCAGTCCGAACCTGATTTTGGGGTTCCTAAATATGAAATATATTTTAAATATTTATTTTTAAATAAATATATAAATAAATTACTATATATAATATATTTATATATAATTATAAATATATTTAAAAATATACAGTTATAAATATAATCATATATACATATGTATATATATTTCTTTATAAATGAATTTATTTATATAAAGTTATATATATATGTATTCATAATTATATTAATATAATTATAATTATAAATAAATATATATATTAATATATTTATATTTTTTTAAAATATAGTAAATATACATTTATAAATTCCATTATAAATAAATATAAAGATATTTATTTGAAAATATTTAATTACAAATATATTTATATAAATATATTGATAAATAAATAATTTTATATATGTTTTGGGTTCATGAATTTTGAAATTGGGTTCAGATAGGGTTTGGATATGAAAAATATCATGTGAACTCAACATGATTAATAATTATGTTATAATTTTAATTTTAATTTTGTTAATATATATATTTATAATTAATTTAATATATATGTATATATATTTATAAATATATATATATAATTATACCATTTTTTAAAAAAATTATATAATTATATATATATCTAATTATAAATATAAAATATATATATATATATGAAAATTAATTTCAAAATTAATTTTTTTAAAGAAAGGGGGATGAGCGCCACTTCAATTGGAACTCACGTGAAATTTGTCTTTATGTGATATTGGGATATCTCAATTCCCTTAAAATTCTAGGATTATACTATTAAAATAAATATCATGTCTTAAATTTCTCCTCAAGTGATGTCGCAACCCATGGGGCCAAATGAAGATTGTTAGTCTTACCTTACTAGGGTAGGTCATGGGAGGTATTACAAAACTGCACCTTCTACCACATGATAAATAAATAATAGAATAAATAAATTTTATAAAATAAAAGAGACATATTATTTATGAAGACTCCCATGCATGAGTTTATTTGTGAACACCCCTTGTTTTTATAATTTTAACATAATAATAATATGATCATTATTATTATTATTCATATAAATTGTCATTTTAGTTATTGTTTTTTCGATGATTTTAGATTGATGATACTTCTATAAAATCAAGACTCATATATTGATATGGATTATTCAAGACCAATATATGCCACTTAATCATGTCCCATGACATGATCCCCAAGTCCCATTACGAAATACAACCCATCTTTGTTATGATAAAATGTGTATTTATCACCCAATGCACATTTCCAATAAATGAATAGCTCATCCTATGTATTTTTACATGTAGATTTCAATGGTGAGATCTGTTTGGAAATATGAGGCCATTTTTACGTTATGATATAAAGATTTCATATTTATATATGTAGGGTCGATGATGGGGTTCATGCATGAATATCTGAACGTTTTCATCCTAGGTAGGGTCAAGTATCCCTCCTATTTACCTAAGGTGTGGTATCCTCTATCTATGGGTTAGTTTACATATAGGGTTTGGTAATCCCCCATATACACAGGATTAGGTTCCTCTATCTCATCCTATAGTTAGGGATAGGTTTTGTCAATGTTTACCCATTGTGTGAGATCCTTTATTTATGGTATGATTTATAGTTAGTGTTAGGTATCCCCTATATACATGGGAATGGGATCATTTATATCAACGTAAAGTTTGGGTTGGGTATCCCCCTATTGACTTAGGTTTCATGATCCTCTATCTGTAAGTATTACTCCCTCAAATGACATGTATTCCAGCTAGGTGATGTGTTATATTTACAATTCATATGATGTTGTACAGGTTTCTTAGCTTAGATGGGTTCTATACAAGATCGGTAGTATGGTTTGGATGTACCTTAGGTTTTGGTTTTCCCATTAATTGATGATTATGACTCCACATTAAGCAGGATCTCAGTCATGGATACTAGTGGTGGTGTGGTAATTGATAAGGCTTAACAATATAGTTTCTCTGGGACTTGGGAATCCTTAGCACCCCATGGGTCCCTTTTGAGATGCAGTAAATAGTTGACTATCGACTTCAGGCTTTGTGGACTCCATAGACTTCCAATATTTCCTACTTGAGTGTATGGTAGGACTTCCAAGTATTGTAGCTGAGATGATTATGGCATTCTGTATATCCTCTATAGTTCTAGTTGTTGAGAATATATGCACTACCTTATCTTTATCATTCTCGTTGTTATTCTCTCAGAGAAGAAACATTGATATGGCCAATTTCGCTATGTTTTCTGGTGAATTTAGGGAAATCCTACTATGTATGCTTATTCTCACCCCTGTATGGGAATCTTTTTTCACACGTGTCATGGCTATATAAATGATGCATACGTTTTGAGATGGTCTTGGTAGACATAGTGCTCGTGTGATTTTCTCAGAGTTGATACCTGGTAGAACTTGGTGGAGCATTGTTGTTTTTTATGGTGGTAGTGGCTGTTGTGTCTAGAGATCAATTTAAGATTATACACAATGAGGATGATCCATCCAATGATTTGTGTCTTATCAGATATACAGTTCCTTTATAGTTTCCCATGTGGGGATATATCTTTTCTTAACATCTCATGTTTTCATTATATAAAATTTAGTTGATTATATGTATATCATGTTGATGTTGTTAGTTATATTTCACGTTAGAGATGTGATTCTTATAGGGTTATTTATTCTAAGGCCTCTCCTATTGTGTGATATTCCTACTCAATGTCAGTCACAAGCCCCTGGCCCATTAGAGGAAGTCTTGGAGTAGAACATGTGACATAATATTAAGATAGGTGATGCTCTTGTGGGTTTGATCATATAAATATATTTTAGAAACATTATAATTATACAAAAGTTCAAAATAAATGAAATAATTGACTATGATTGTAATTTTCAATCAAATAATGAAGTAAAGGGTTATTAAATCATGATAAAGTAAAAGTTTTCTAAATCATGGTGTTGGATGAAAAGGAAAATGTCATGCATACATAGATATAAATAATATATGTATAAATTATTCATATTTCTCATATATAATAATATAAATTATTATAATCAAGGAGTTATAGTGAGAAAAATGAGTTGATTTATTAATACACATGGTTTAGGATTCATTGGATTCTTACAAAAATATGAGACGAATGTAAGGATAAGAATTTTTTATTTGAGATAAAGGATTTTATCCATATATTTGTTGAGATATGAGGGATTTGATCCTAGCACCCATCAATGGAATATTTTTAAGAATAAATTCATTTTATATAATTTTACTCTAAATACATAGAAAACTATATATGTTAAGGGAGTTAATAGTTTATTTGTCAAATATTACAGCTAATTTTATGTATGTATTATTTAATAAAGTTATAATAGATGGTGCATCTTAACATGTTATTCTAAAGAGAATATTGTTAATAAGAGGCTAGTGAAAATATATTCGGACTTAGAGCTATTCAATGTACAACACATTAAGGATTCCACAAGTCAAAATTCATGGGAAAAGTCACTATATATCATAAAAGGTCTTAGGATATATCAGTAACGTAAATGTATTAAGAGTTGTATATATTTACCATAACAAAGTCACAATCACTTTACATACTAAATTCTTTCATGATTTTTTGGTTAAAAAATATATAAAAATTTATATATTGTTATATAAAATGATCTCAAGTAAAAATAATTATAGATTATTTCCATAAAAATTAATGATAATGAACTTAGAAGTAGTTATTAGGTGACAACATAATTTAATAGGAGTGAGACTAAATGATGTTTTATTCTATTTATAGATAACAGTACTATGTATATATCATAGGAATCAACAAAAAGGGCTATAGAGAACGTGGTTTTACATAATTCATAGATGAATGAGGAGTTTTTTCAGAGAATCATCTAGGATTTTTAAGCTGTGAATTTAAAAAAGTCAAATTGATAAGCCTCAATAATTGGAGTAACTAGTTTAGTTTTATAAACAGGATCCCCCTATCATTCAAGGGGATTCCAATATGAAAAAACCTGAGGTGTGGATAAATAGGATGAATAAAATATTTGATTTCTATGGAAAAATAACTGAGATTAAATTCAAGTTGGAAATGTATATGTTCAAGGATCTTTCACACTAATAGTGGGAATTAGTTGTTCAGGATAAATTTGACTAAGAGATTACATGGGAGTATTTTGAACAATTGTTTAACAATTCTATCTACACACCTTTTAGATCACTATAATAATATATTTCTTCAGTTTAAAGAAAGAGAATATCTCAGTGATAGAGTACACAACTAATTTTATGAACATAGTTCGTTTTTCACAAGAAGTAGTTGCAAGTCCATCCTCTAAGGCATACATTTTTGAGTCTAGAAAATACCATAAAATCACTCAAATATTATTTTCATTTGTATTATGGACTATGCAGATATGGTAAATAGAGAGACTATGGTAGAGAGGGATATCTCATAGAATTTGTCCAGAGGGAGCATGTTTATCCTTATGAGAATTGGTGGGAACTCTAATGTTGGGAATAAAAATAAGAGAGACAACTACATTGAGACTAGTGGGATATCTCATAATGAGACCATGGAATTTTTAAACATTCCAAATTAACTAAAATTGGAGGAAAGATGTCTCCAATGTGGCCCCATTGAGCATATCATGTGATATTTTATGGTACCTCCTAGAGCATGGAACTACTATAACCAGACGGGACATATACAATGTTATTTTCATAGTGCTCCATGGTTTGGTGGTAGAGACACATCTCTTGTTTTTAAAAAATCCTACGCTTCAACGGGGATACCTCATTAGAACAATTTTCACCCATTGAACAATGTTAGTTAAGGTGATTCTAGGAACACCATGACTCCTCAGTAGAGGAAACCTCAATAAGGTAACAAAGAATAATGGGTAGTAAGTAAGCAATTATATGGTGTTAAGAAAGTGATAATGGATTTTCAATATGGTCCTTTGATGGTGAGATTTATGATTCTTTTGAATTATTCACATATACAATCCTAGTTTGATACAGATGAATCCTAGTTTTTATTTCTTCTCGTGTTGTTCATCATATAGTTTTACACATTTAAATAACGTATAATTTTTTAAAACATCAAACACCTCGGAGATAATGATAATGTCAACCCTTTAAATGCACATTGTGTTCAATAATTATTGGAGATGGATGTCTATGATTTGATATTGGGAATGGATTGGTTGAAATCATTCAAATATGAAATCTATTATTATCAATGTAAAGAGATTTTTATATCTTCTATGGTGTTAAACATCTATTTTAAGGAGATTCGGTTGTGGATGAAAGAAGAGAATAACCTTTGGTACTGATAGTTGAAAACATATTTTAGCAGTTTGTAGTGGTAACTTTGGAATCAATAGATGACACTAGGAATACATATTTTCTAACCATATTTTACCAGTTTCATGATGTTTTTATAAATAATTTATCAAGGTAACAACCAAAAAGGAAAGTCGAGTTTATGATTGATCTCTTACCGGGACCCTCCAAATTTTCCTCCCATCTAATAGGATGACACCAATAGAATTGAGGGAATTTAATATCTAGATGAAAGATTTGGAATGTAAAGGGTTTGTTCAACTGATCTTGTCTTTATGGGCAGCACGAGTTCTTTTTTTGACAAGAAAGAATATGTAACTCTTAGGAATTTCATGAATTATTCTAAGCTTAACCAAGTTATGATAAATAATCGATATCCAATTCCCCCCATTGATATCATGTTTGATTAATTGAGGGGATCCTGACGGTTCTCTAAATATAACATTCAGTCATGTTATCACTAACTATGAGTTTGGAAGGAGTATATTCTGAAAACAAATTCCATGAGCTAATATGGTCACTATCAATACATTGTTATTCCCTTTGGTCTTACAAATTCTATAGATTTAATTTTTGAATTGATGAATAATATATTTTATAGGTATCTAGGTTCCTTTGTGGTGGTGTTCATTGATGAAATTATATTTATTCTAGGACTATGGTTGTTCATGAGGAACACGTGGATATAGTTTTGGTTATCCTACGGGAACATCACCATTGTGCTAAGATTTTAAAATTTTCTTTTTTAATATAGGACGTACATTTCCTTGGTTATGTAATTTATGAAAAAGGACTTTCCATAGATCCTAAAAAGATATAGGTTGTTATCTCTTGACAACAATTAAAGAATTCTTTTGAGATATGCAATTTCCTTGGTTTAGCAGGATACTACATATGATTTTTTCATGATTTTTCATATCTTACCACACCAATGACATAATTAATAAGGTTCCTTTACAATGGATCAATGAATTCTATAAATCATTCCAAGGGCTTATGGTTCAGTCAATATCAATACCTATCCTTACATTTCTATAGTCAGAGTAAGGCTATGTGGTTTACTATGATGAATCAGGATATGGGTTTGGATGGTTCTCATAGAGGGAGGTCATGTTGTTTCTTATGGAACATGATAGTTATGGGTTGATTCACATGGATTGTGCATGGATTTTGAATAATTTTATAATTTAGTTTCAATTATTGTTCTAACTATTTTTAGTTTTTTTGGGTTCTTTTTATAGTTTTGTAGTATTTTAGATATTTTTATAATTTTTAGTTTATTTATATTCTAATATTAGAAATTTAGTATTTTTATTAGATCATTTTAATTTTATATATTTTTTTAACACCTATTTATTATTATTAGTTGTTTCAATAATATTAGTTTATTATTAGTATATTAATATTTATTATAAATTATGTTTCTTTAATAGTAGTAAAATTATTTTAATAGTTTTATTTTATCTTTATTTTAGAGTATTTAATTACATGTGTTTATATATATATATATATTTATCTATTTTCCTTTTTAACATTCCATTTTTTATTTTATTTCTCTAACTAGTATAATATATTTAAATAATACCAATTATAGAATTTTAAAATCTATTATTATTATTATTAATATTTAACAAACAGATAAAGTTTTATTTTAAATTTTGAATGTATAAATTTATATTTTTATTAGAGATAAGAGATTATACATCTCTTCTAGTGGGGCATAAAACCCTAGGAGACAACCACACCCACCCTCTCCTTTCTCACCGATGCATAGTAGGTATCCTCCAACCTCCATCTACTATACAAAAAACCAAGAAGGTGTGGAATCCCTCTATCTCTCTGGTCACTAGAGGATAAACCATATTTCAAATATCCTTATCCCTCACACATACCCATACCTCAAATTGTCCTCTTCTTCCATGAAACTCCTTGACTCTCCTTTCCACCAACATCTCCTCTGGTCCACTACGCACATAGTATAAGGCCCCAGCCTTAAACCTTACTTAATCTTGAGTTATTACAAGATTACACATTGTGGATCTTTTCAGGTTTAGAGTTTTAGAGAATTAGATCATGAAACTTGCATTACATTCCACATTTAAAAAAAGTGGTTACATAAAAGACAGTATTCATTATTCCCATCAACGGAAACATATTTATAATAAAACATGGATTCTTTCTTGACACTTCCTTGACACTATCATCATATCATGTACCTTTCCCTTGACCTGTGAAAAACATTTCAAAAAAACTTGGGATGAGCATAAAAATCTCAGTAAGGGATATAAAAATATGGAAAGGAAACATGAGTACATATACACATAAGAATCAATGAAATCATAATTTACTCATAAAACATAAGAACATTAACATAACTCATCAAATAATGAATAAATCATAGAAATAATAAGACATAAAGGTAACTTGAGGCATTCATAACATCCTTACGTAGGGAGTAACCCTCTTGGTTACATTTGGAATACCCATCATAGTATATTCCCTAAATCTCTTCGGAGAAACCTTAACGTTTCACTCCTTCGCGTTACCCAATGCATTGGAGAGCTATATCGGGCTCACCCGCCCTTAGTTTATCACGAAACCACCCGTCTTTATAATAATGCCTAAGAACCATAACATAATCGTATCACATAAAACATGCATAAAGGAAACATAACATTTCCACCTTTCAATAACAATACATCAATACAAAACATTGATACAAAAACATTATGAAAACCATTTTCAATAACAAAATAAAATAAAAGTAAAACATTGTACTTATTTTTCTTTTAAAAAGAAGGTATGGCATTTAGAGGAAGCCGAAAATCAAATAATGGTCACGGCGGCGGAGAAGTCATTGTCACCGCATACGTACGACAAAAACATTCCCTTTTCTCATTTAGTAAAACGCTTCGTATAAAAAAGATTCCTTTTGGTTAAACATAAAAGTAAAAGGGGTTTACACACCGTATAAAATAAAGTTGTGTATAAAACAAAATATGCCTCAATTAAATGATATTGAGACGAAGTCCCTTACAAAGACAGTATCCTTGGTTTAAGGATAAATCAATTATATAATTATGTGTGAAATACGAATACACCAAATATAAGTGGATATTAAGTGTAAAAAAATCAGAGGTTATTCACACATATTCATAGAACGACATATTCAAGGAGTACAAGTTTATCCCAAAGAATCAAATTTGGGTTAAGAAGTTCCCTTGGAAAAATTTGACAGCCTAACGACGTCACTACAAAATTCAGAAAATGAGTTGATGAGATATAAAAAGTGTATCCCATCACATGGAAATAAAATTTAAATAAATAAGTATATAGAAGAACATATTACAACATAATAGTATGTGACTTAAAAGACATAACAAAAGAAGTCTTTTAAAAAGAGGAGGGTGAAAGGTTCCCTTACCGACATGGGTATCTTTCGAAACATACACCCTATGAAAGAGAGACAATACAACATTGATGTAAATACTAATAAATGAATGTATATTACACAATGAGTAAAATAATGGGCAATACATACACCACTCAAAAGAAATTTTGGTAAATGTAGCATGAATCTCACGGGAATAAAAGTGAGATGAAAAATCCCTTACAAAAACTCGGCAGCCTAACGGCGCCACTTAAAACATACAAAAATGGATTGATGAGATCAAATAGGGTCTTTCATCATATTAACATAAAGTTTATCGAAATAGGAATATAAAATAATATTCCCCAACATAACAAAGAGGAGCTTAAAAGAAGTGACATAAAGGAGAGTACTTAAAAAAGAGGGAGAGGTTAGATCTCTTACGAAAATTCGGCAGCCCAACGGCGCCACTCAAAACCTCCAAAATGGATTGATGAGAGAGAATAGGGTCTCTCATCATATGAACATAAAAATTACATTAAGAGTAATATAAAAGAACATCCCAATAACAATAAAGATGAGCTTTAAAAGGAATTACATAAAAGAGTGTACTTAAAAAGAAAGAGAGGAGTAGGATCCCTTACCTCAAGTCCGACTTGTCTTGTTTGTTTCTTTATATTCCTGAATAATAAACTTTGGTAAATTTATAATTGCCTAAGGACCTCCTTTAAATATTATTATTCAGTTCATATCACATATTATAATGTCCTAATAATTGTTTAATAATGTTAGTTCATATCAGACGTTTTTGCCGATGTTTGGTACATGAGTCAAAAATGAACTTGTTTGAAAAATGATTGTCCATGTAGTTATAAGTAAATAATTTCCATAATAGTATTAATGATTAAAATATCATATATATACAGTACATATTCATATTATACTATTCCGTATCATTTGGAGATAAAAAACGAAAAGCACCGTTCATGGAGACGGTAGGCCGTACGTACGCATGAACGCTACTTTCATTTTTTCTTTGTCATATTAATGGAATTAAAAATAAATGATATATATATATATTATAATTCCAGTATAATATATATGTTATATAGGTCACATATTTTCATTAATTTTATTCTTTATACATTCCATGTATTGCATGTACGAGTCACATCACTTGAGGGGGCGGTAGTCCACACTTCCTCATATGAAATTATCACATTTACACAACATAAAAAGAATAAAGGTATGGTTTAAATATAAAATAAAGAAGCATATAGTAAACATAAATACAATATATATCATATATAAAATACAGTGACATCATAATGGCCACCTTTAAAGGTGTTAAAAGAGTATTGAACAATCATCGTTTCGTGAGGCAGAAAATCGCCAACCACAGAAACAGTATGTTCTTTAACCATTAGACGAAGTTGTGTGTAAGTGTAGCTCGAATCATTCTTATAAAAACATCCTAGTATATGGAATATACTAGAGTTGTTACAAAAGAAATGAATAAAAATAGTTTAGGGGGTTGGAGAAGCAAAATAAAACAAAAGGACACAAGTGAAGACATTACCTTAAAATCGGGTAACTCCCTTTGGTTTGAGCTAAAAGTATTCCTTGGGAAGACTTCTGCCCAAAGTGAGGCTTCAAAGATTTAGGGAGGGATGTTTAGAGACAAAATGGGGAGGTTTTGGCCGCCCCAAAGGCTTTGGAAGTGTGGGTAAGGAGGTAGAGGTGGGGGCCTTTTATAAGAGGAGAGGAGGGGCACCCATGGAAAGTAAAGCAATGTTCCTTTATTTTAAAATGAGATTCAGATTTAAAATGTACCACAATGATATAATTCGAGGCTAAGGTGATAAGTGTTCGAAATATATCCATACAATAGGTTTTAGACATGTGTAGGTCATAGATTTTACATTATCTTTTCATTTTATTTAAATCCTTTATTAATGAGGTAATTGATGCATCATCATTATTTCATAAATAATTTAATATATTTAATGTCTAAAAATTATAAAAGAAATACTATGATGTAGGAAATCTTTTTATCTTTCCAATTACTATTTATAGTCAAAAATCTGACACTGTATAACCCCATTTACAAATTGATTTAGTAAAACAACTCATATTTGTGTCATTTTAATTTTAACATTAAATAAAAATGTATTTATGTCATTTTCCAACCAATGTGGCTCCATGGGGTCCTCAAGTTGACCCATGGATTGTCTTGGTCGGCCATGACTATCCAATGAGGGTAGGACATGTGTCTAGGTCATTTCAAATTATTAAAACATTATTTTTACCTTAAACTACCCTAACTACCTCTAATTGTGATTAAAAACTTAATAAGTTACTATTCACCAAAAAAATTATTTTAATCCCATTGAAACACATTTTACTTCTTAATGACAACCATGTATGTCAGATTTTTGAAATTCAAAACACAAAGATGGCAAAATTTCATTTAAATAGAAAATCAGTTTTTATAAGTACCACTTAGTGGTTTCACTATTCATCAAAAATTGATGTTTTTCAGAAAATTACAAAAAATTCACCCTAAGCTATATTTGATATTCCAAATTCAAAAATGATGTCTATTTTAAAAAATTCAAAACATATAAGTTGCATTAATTAATTTAATAATTAATTCCCGCTGTCAAAACAAATAGCGTGTTTTTATGAAACAAAATGAATCAAAAGATTGACACTAGTTTAAGTGCGATTTCAAAGTGAAATTAATTCCAACGACCAATATTGGATTAAATGGTAAAAATATATTCTAATTTCACTTTAAAACTAATTCAAAAGATAATCTAATAATGTAAATAAATTAGATTAAAAAGAGGTTTTGAATTAAAACACAACATTTTTAACTATTCATTAAAAATTGAACTTTTTCGGAAAAATACCAAAAATTTACAAAAAGTAAATTTTGATGTCCCGATTATAAAGAAGAATTTTATTTTGTCAAGTATAACACATACAATTATCAAAAAGTGGATTTAATAGAGGTTCTCCATCAAAAGGCGGTTAATCGACCTTTTAAAGAATATTAGAATGTTTATGCTTAAAATTGGATTCATTCGCATTTTTAATCCTCTAACTTTTATTGTAAAAAGTAAACATATTTGACAAACATATATAATCATTTTGTTGTTAGTTCTATTCATTCCCGCCATCACAACAGCTAGGCGTTAACTACCAATTAAAATAATATTATTTTATTATTAGAGTGCAACGTAAGATTCCCAAGAAACTCGTTGTTGAATGTTAGGTGCGCCATCGAGCATAGCATCCCATTTAAAGTAATATTAATATTTTATTCACAAATATGGATAAATATAAAAATTTAATATTCTTTATTTACCTGGGGTGTTACATCCTTCCCCCCTTTTGGGAATTGTGTCCTCACAATTTTAAAATTGAGCTTGGAAACATCCTTGAAAGTCCCACATCGGAACAAGAGTCGGTAAATCAATCACTTTAAAATAAAGAAAGATAAGTACAGAGGTCACCCGAGTTAACCCATACTAGGATTCCATGTAGGAAAATATGGACATGGAAGAAAAAAACAAAGGGTCATGTTCTGATGGAGAGTGATAGTAAACATGTCTAGGAGAAAGTTAACCATAAGAAAATCACAAACTTGTGATGGGTTAAACGGTATTCGATTCCCCAGTAGGAAAAGTTAACAGACAACATTTTTATTTTAAGTTACTTTTCATTGAGGAATTTATTTTTGAGCTTAACTAAATCATAATGAAACATACTTACTTGTCATGTAGACTTTCAACTTTTACTAGATTCCTTAATCAAACTCATATTTTCTCCAAAAGACGAGTATTTAGGAAGACGTGTTCGCATTAAGAGTACTATAATCAATTTCTAGAGAATCAACTAATCCAAAAAATAGAACTATATACTTACCATGTCTTTAAACTCTAACCAAAACCAAAACAAAAAACGTTAGTACAAGATCAGATAATCCAAAAAAGGTTAACCCTTTATAAAAAGAAAATCTATTCTTAATCTCCAAAATTTGTCTAACAAAACCCAAAGTTCAACGAGGACCATTCGATAAAAAATTTGTCCATAAAATTCTTCAAAGTAAACCAAAAAAATATTGAAACCCAAATATTTGAAGGATTTAGTCACATAGTCTTCCAAGTTATACCGTAACATTTATCTCCAAACAACATCAGTTGCTCTTAATGTCTCGTATTGAAAAGTAAATAACCTAATCACATATCCGCCCTGATAGGTTAATAAATTTCCATAGATAACCCAAAATCAACTTACTCTTAATTCATAAAATCATCTAACTAAAAAGAATTAGTCAAACTAACCAGGGAATTCACATAGTCCAGTGGTAGGCGATAAATACCAGTTCCACTTTGGTTGTGGGTTTGATTCCCGCAGCTTTGTCCGACACGACGGGTTGTCACACGGTCTGTGTGTTGTCCTTTTTACAAACTATATAATTCTCAAATCATTCCCTAAAAAGAGATAAAATCATCAAAAATAACCATAACATAATTTAACCTCAGTTTTAGCTCATGCCTTTCACTTCCATCATAACATATAGTAACCCATAATTACCTCAAAAGTAAGGATCATATAAACCCAAATGGTTCTTTATAACTATGTCTACAAAAGAACGGATAACTATTCCTTGAATAAAATTTTCATATATTAAACATCAGGGTTATAGATAATATAAAAAGTCTTCTAATATAACCCAATCATCAAAAGAGACTCAATACTCTTAATAATTTCACCATAACTCTTGAAGCCCTTATATGTTGACTTCTTACTCATTTAACATTTGTCATAATCTATTAACCATTCCTTTCCAACTTATTCTAAAATACTTCTTTCCTACAAACAAAATCAGGAATCATATCCTAAGATTCCAAAATAGAAAAAAAGTTATGAAATAATCCATACCTTTGATTGGTCATTGTCAGTTTCTTCATCCTCAATCGGTATGGAATTAGGTATTGGTAAATGAGTATTTTTATGATCTTGGTGATCCCATTCACGAAACTTCTTCAATGGACATGAGTTTTCATAATGACCATTCACAACACATTTAAAACATTCAATTGATCCCTCAGAAAGAACTTCTTTCCCTTTCCTCGAGTCAACTGGATGCTTCCTTTTTCCATGGCAGGTTCTTGCTTTATGACCTTCATTTCCACATCTATAGCATATTTCTGTCCCTTTGAAACATTTTCCTAGGTGTTTCTTTCCACATATTTGACACATAGGTTTTTGAACACACTTACCTTTATGATTGTTACCTATAGTTCTGTAGGGATTTGTTTCTCGCATATATGATGCCTTAGAGAAATAACCATGGTTTAGGTGGTCAATCATGACTCCAGATAGTTGGTTGAGGATAAACACAAGAGTTCTCATTGTAGCTCCCATATCATTCAGTTTCTCACTCAAAAAACTGTCACAGTTTCCTTCACATCCACTATTACTTTGGTGCCTGCAAGATCCAGCCATTCACTAAAACCAAAAAGGTCAGTGTGAGTATATCAACAAAACCATCATGTACTAATGAGGAAGATAAACACTAAGATATACTTACTCATTCACTTTATCTAAAACTAGGACTCTTTCTGAAATCCTAACTACTATGGTAATGTAACTTATGCTTAATGAATACCCTAACCTCTAATGTTATCTAAACCGACCTCTGATACCAACTATATGGCCCCAGCCTTAAACCTTAATTAATCTTGAGTTATTACAAGATTACACATTGAGGACCTTTTCAGGTTTAGAGTTTTAGAGAATTAGATCATGAAACTTGCATTACATTCCACATTTAAACAAAGTGGTTACATAAAAGACAGTATTCATTTTTCCCATCAATGGAAACATATTTAAAATAAAACATGGATTCTTTCTTGACACTTCCTTGACACTATCATCATATCATGTACCTTTCCCTTGACCTGTGAAAAACATTTCAAAAAAAACTTGGGATGAGCATAAAAAACACAGTAAGGGATATAAAAATATGGAGAGGAAACATGAGTACATATACACATAAGAATCAATGAAATCATAATTTACTCATAAAACATAAGCACTTTAACATAACTCATCAAATCATGAATAAATAATAGAAATTATAAGACATAAAGGTAACTTGAGGCATTGATAACATCCTTACGTAGGGAGTAACCCTCTTGGTTACGTTTGGAATACCCATCACAGTATATTCCCTAAATATCTTCGGAGAAACCTTAACGTTTCACTCCTCCGCGTTACCCAATGCATTGGAGAGCTATATCGGGATCACCCACCCTTAGTTTATCATGGAACCACCCGTATTCATAATAATTCCCAAGAACCATAACATAATCGTATCACATAAAACATGCATAACGGAAACATAACTTTTCCACCTTTAAATAACAATACATCAATACAAAACATTGATATAAAATCATTATGAAAACCATTTTCAATACCAAAATAAAAGAAAAGTAAAACATGGTACTTATTTTTCTTTTAAAAAGAAGGTATGGCTTGTAGAGGAAGCCAAAAATCAAATAATGGTCACGGCGGCGGAGAAGTCGTTGTCACCGTATACATACGACAAAAACATTCCCTTTTGTCATTTAGTAAAACGCTTCGTATAAAAAATATTCCTTTTCGTTAAACATAAAAGTCAAAGGGGTTCACAAACCGTATAAAATAAAGTTGTGTATAAAACAAAATATGGCTCAATGAAAGGAGATTGAGACGAAGTCCCTTACAAAGACAATATCCTTGGTTTAAGGATAAATCAATTACATAATTATGTGTGACAAACGAATACACCAAATATAAGTGGATATTAAGTGTAAAGAAATCAGAGGTTATTCACAAATATTCATAGAACGACATATTCAAGGAGTACAAGTTTATCCCAAAGAATCAAATTTGGGTTAAGAAGTTCCCTTGAAAAAATTTGACAGCCTAACGACGTCACTACAAAATTCAGAAAATGAGTTGATGAGAGATAAAAAGGGTATCTCATCACATGGACATAAAATTTAAATCAATAGGGATATATAATAACATATCCCAACATAATAGTATGTGACATAAAAGACATAACAAAAAGAAGACTTTTAAAAAGAGGAGGGTGAAAGGTTTCCTTACTGACATGGGTATCTTTCGAAACATACACCCCATGAAAGAAGGACAGTACAACATTGATTTAAATACTCATAAATGAAATTATATTACACAATGAGTACAATAATGGGAAGTACATACACCACTCAAAGGAAACTTTGGAAAATGTATCATAAATCTCACGGGAATAAAAGTGAGATGAAAAATCCCTTACGAAAACTTGGCAGCCTAACGACGCCACTTAAAACTTACAAAAATGGACTGATGAGATAAAATAGGGTCTCTCATCATATTAAAATAAGGTTTATAGAAAGATGAATATAAAATAATATCCCCCAACATAACAAAGATGAGCTTAAAAGAAGTGACATAAAGGAGAGTACTTAAAAAGAAAGAGAGATGTTAGATCTCTTACGAAAATTCGGCAGCCTAACGGCGCCACTCAAAACATCCAAAATGGATTGATGAGAGAGAATAGGGTCTCTCATAATATGAACATAAAAATTACATTAAGAGTAATATAAAAGAACATCCCAATAACAAGAAATATGAGCTTTAAAAGGAATTACATAAAAGAGTGTACTTAAAAAGAAAGAGAGGAGTAGGATCCCTTACCCCAAGTCCGACTTGTCTTGTTCGTTTCATTATATTCCTGAATAATAAACTTTGGTAAATTTATAATTGACTAAGTAAATCCTTTAAATATTATTATTCAGTTCATATCACATATTATAATTTCATAATAATTGTTTAATAATGTTAGTTCATATTAGACGTTTTTGCCGATGTTTGGGACATGAGTCAAAAATGAACTTGTCTGAAAAATGATTGTCCATGTAGTTATAAGTAAATAATTTCCAGAATAGTATTAATGATTAAAATATAATATATATCTAGTACATATTCATTTTATACTATTCCGTATCATTTGGAGATAAAAAACAAAAAGCACCGTTCATGGAGACGGTAGGCCGTATGTACGCATGAACACTACTTTCATTTTTTATTTGTCATATTAATAGAATTAATAATAAATGATATATATATATATATATATTATAATTCCATTATAATATATATGTTATATAGGTCACATAGGTTCATTAATTTCATTCTTTATACATTCCATGTATTGCATGTACGAGTCACATAACTTGAGGGGGAGGTAGTCCACACTTCCTCATATGAAATTATCGCATTTACACAACATGAAAAGAATAAAGGTATGGTTTAAATATAAAATACAGAAGAATATAGTAAACATAAATACCATATATATCATATATAAAATACAGTGACATCATAATGGCCACCTTTAAAGGTGTTAAAAGAATATTGAACAATCATCGTTTCGTGAGGCAGAAAATCGCCAACCACAGAAACAGTATGTTCCTTAACCATTAGACGAAGTTGTGTGTAAGTGTAGCTCAAATACTTCTTATAAAAACATCCTAGTATAAGGAAGATACTGGACTAGTTACAAAAGAAATGAATAAAAACAGTTTAGGGGGTTGGAGAAGCAAAATAAAACAAAAGGACACAAGTGAAGACATTACCTTAAAATCGGGTAACTCCCTTTGGTTTGAGCTCAAAGTCTTCCTTGGGAAGACTTTTGCCCAAAGTGAGGCTTAAAAGAGTTATGGAGGTATGTGGAGAGACAAAATTGGGAGGTTTTGGCCGATCCAAAGGCTTTGTAAGTGTGGTTAAGGAGGTAGAGGTGGGGGCCTTTTATAAGAGGAGAGGAGGGGCACCCTTGGAAAGTAAAGCAATGTTCTTTATTTTAAAATGAGATTCGGATTTAAAAGGTCCCACATTGATATAATTATAGGATAAGGTAATAAGTGTTATAAATATATCCATACAATAGGTTTTAGACATGTGTAGGTCATATATTTTATATTATCTGTTCATTTTATTTAAATCCTTTATTAATGAGGTAATTGCTGCATGATCATGATTTCATAAATACTTTAATATATTTAATTTCTAAAAATTATAAAAAACTACTATGATGTAGTAAATCTTTCTATCTTTACAATTATTATTTATAGTCAAAAATATGACTTGTATAACCCCATTTAAAAATTTATTTAGTAAAACAACTCATATTTGTGTCATTTTAATTTTAACATTAAACAAAAAGGTATTTATGTCATTTTCCAACCAATGTGGATCCATGGGGTCCTCAAGTTGACCCATGGATTTTATTGGTAGGCCATGAATCATCCAATGAGGGTAGGACATGTGTCTAGGTCATTTCATATTATTAAAACATTATTTTTACCTTAAACTACACTAATTACCTCTAATCGTGATTAAAAACTTAATAACTTACTATTCACCAAAAAATTATTTTAATCCCATTGAACAAAATTTTACTTCTTAATGACAACCATGTATGTCGGATTTTTGAAATTAAAATCACAAATATGGCAAATTTTCATTTAAACGGAAAATCAGTTTTTATAAGTACCACTTAGTGGTTTCACTATTCATCAAAAATTGAAGTTTTTCAGAAAATTACCAAAAATTCACCCTTAGATATATTTGATATTCCGAATTCAAAAATGATGTCTATTTTAAAAAATTCAAAACATATAAGTTTCATTAATTAATTTAATAATTAATTCCCGCTGTCAAAACAAATAGAGTGTTTTTATGAAACAAAATGAATCAAAAGATTGACACTAGTTTAAGTCCGATTTCAAAGTGAAATTAATTCCAACAACCACTATTGGATTAAATGGTAAAAATATATTCTAATTTCACTTTAAAACCAATTAAAAATATAGTCTAATCATATAAATAAATTATTTTAAAAAGTGGTTTTGAATTAAAATACAACATTTTTCACTATTCATTAAAAATTGAACTTTTTCGGAAAAATACCAAAAATTTAAAAAAAGTAAATTTTGATGTCCTGATTATAAAGAAGAATTTTATTTTGTCAAGTATAACACATACAATTGTCAAAAAGTGCATTTAAAAGAGGTTCTCCATCAAAAGGTGGTTAATCGACCTTTTAAAGAATATTAGAATGTTTACGCTTAAAATTGGATTCATTCGCATTTTAATCCTCTAACATTTATTGCAAAAAGTAAAAATATTTGAAAAACATATATAATCATTTTGTAGTTAGTTCTATTCATTCCTGCCATCACAACAGCTAGGCGTTAACTACCATTTAAAATAATATTATTTTATTATTAGAGTGCAACGTAAGATTCCCAAGAAACTCGTTGTTGCATGTTGGGTACGCCATCGAGCATAGAATCCCCTTTAAAGTAATATTAATATTTTATTCACAAATATGGATAAATATAAAAATGTCATATTCTTTATTTACCTGGGGTGTTACACATAGGTCCTCCACTCGGCTAGTGAAAAAAACACAAATGCGAGCCTCCACCTCTAATAAACCTCTACACCTTCACCAATTGTGTAGACCTTTTACTCTCTGTTGTATCAAACCAATCTCCATTATCATATCCCTCTCCGCTAAAGCATGAAAACACCATCCAGACATCTTATCCCATCCACTGAACACCCAACAGTGCACCGTAATCCTACCTTCACACCATCACATTCATCCACTCCCCTCTAAATCTACATTAAAACGACAAGCGGCACTACGTCATCCATTCCAGGTGATGAAGTGGTGTTTTATGTGTTGATCATGATGTCATCGTCTGTGAAAGATCACTTTTTATTCAATTATTTATCGGAAGAGAGTGATTTTCATGACAACAGTGAAGACAAAAATGATAATATTTCTGGTAGCACAAGTACAATTTTAATGAATTATTATTTTATCACTACTTATATTTGTCTTGGTTGTAATTTTAGGGTAATTTTTTTTCATGTTAGGATGTTGACCACATATTTTATCTATTTCCCATGACGTGAATATGCTTTAATTTTTTGGTTAATTTTTCAATTGAATTTATTTTTATTTGAATTTTTATCTAATTTAATTATATTTTCATTGACTTTAATTTTAAAAATTAAAACTGGACATTTTGATTCATAGTTTGCTCAGAAATACCAAGAAGGATAACTTTTTCTACCTAAGTTAGTGAAAATAGGTGGTGTAACATTGTGATAAATTGGTTGTGTCATTTATCCATTTGGTTTAGTACTTGAATGAGTCTCCAAATTTATTTATAACACCAAAGAAATAGACATTAAATAAATTAGAAGACATGAAATGAGGGTAAAAAATGGATTATTCTTTTGGAACTGGTGATAATTAGATAGATTAATTATTTAATCATTGAAAATGATATTTTTCATAAATGCATACTAGTTTAATTATGGCATCAGTATACTAGACATAATTTTTTATCTCAGAGTTCATCGTCATTTTTTTGACATTAACTTATTTTTTTTTCTTTCTCAATTTTTAGTATTATATAAATAATTTTAAAAATATGAATTCCATCATTTTATAACTCGGTTGAACATTGTCCAATGAGATATTTTCAGTGATCTAGATATGGTGTTCCCTATGGTTTGACCTTGGTCTTCACTTCTATATCAACTAGTGGGTTATTAAAATTATTAAATTAGATACGCTTTGATTCACATAAAAAATACGTGGTGATGTTTTTGGGGATAAAACACACATCTAGCATTAAGAAAATTTCAAGTAGGCCATTCTATAGGCATTATTTGCGTAGATGGTGAACACTCGTAATTCAACTCCATTGAAAAATGATCCAATTTATGATCAATATCTAGAACACCAAAGAAAAGGGAAATGTCGCATTGGTATCTATAATAAAAACTAAATACATCCATGAGAGGAAAGCATTGAGACTCATATTCCAATGTTTCCTAGTGGAAAATTCCACTGCATTTTCTAAAACTATCTCAATAATCAAATTTCTTTGACTACTATGAGATAAGAATAAATAACCAATATATTTAGAGTCAATTAATGCATAAAAAGACTCATAATTAATGTTATTAATCTTTAATTGAAGGCTTTGATGATCAACCTTTTTCCAAAAACACGAAAAATTCCATTCCTTGAGAATCGAAGACCCTTATATGCATGTGATCATATTTATTGATGTTCATGACACATTTAAATATAATGGGATGAGCAACAATGCATTGATCTTCATACTATTTCTGTTCTCATTGTTAATAAAATCTAACGAATGGTTAGAAACTCTTGACCTAGAAATAGTTTTCACCTGGGATGTGCTGAGAAGAAAATTTCTTGATTGTTACTACACATTAATTCATAACATGTAAAAACACAATTATTAATTTCTATAAGATTTTTCAAAAATAAAAGAAGGTGTGAATTAATTTGATTCTCACACATTCATGATTTCACAATTTTATGCTCTCGATAGGAGTATTGAAAACATGTCACTGAGTCTACCAAAGCTAGATTCAGTCCATGTAGTTCATAATGAACACTTACCACACTAAGATGGTTTTCATAACATTCCCATGTGTCCATATAACACATCTAAGAAAAATATGTATGATTTTATCTTTATCAACTATAATAGAGGAAACTATGGAATCAATTATAACACAAACTGGAAAAGCAATAACCAAAATCAAAATTGGAAGGAACCAGTACCTACTCATCCAATGAATTAGAACATGGGTACACCTGGGTTCCTACATAAATCTTCATTCATACCCACCATGAAATCACAAGAGAAAGGATATTAATAGAAATACCAACCATATTTTCATCAACAAATAAAATACTAGCTAAAAATAAAATAATAGACTTTTCCCATATTAAAAAACAAGGTCAAAAATATTGGGGAGAATGTATAGAAATATTAATGATGTCCAATCAGTCATGGTTTTATTTACAAGATATTAAAACTCAAAACACGCATACAAAAACCCAAAAATTATATAAAAACACTCAAAAAATACAATCATCCATGCACAACATTTAAAATCTTGTTGATTAGTTAGCTGCACAAATACAATACCGATAATAAGAAACTATACCAGGTAACACAATAGTTAACCTATGATAAAATGAAAAAATATATCACATTACATAGTGGAACATGATTTCTAGAGAACAAAATTCGTAATGATCAACCAAAAGATGATACACTTATACTTTCCACTGAGAATAGCAATTCAACAAAAAAATTGAATCAACATAAAGATAAATAAGAGGAATATCAAAATGAACCTATAAAAATTGAACAGGTGAGAAAATTAAATGAAAAAAGATACACTCAGTGAAAGAGTGAAATCTCACACACCACCTCCTCCATTTCCAAAAATATTAAATAAAAGGAATTTGGAAGCTCAATTTTTGAAATTCATGGAAATATTTAAGAAGAATCACATAAATAATCATTTTTTGAAAGCAACCACACGAATTCCCCACTATGATAAATTTATTAAAGAGATTCTATCAAAAAGAAGAAAACTAGATGTTGTGGGAATAATAATAATGAATGAGTAATGTTCAGTAGTGAAATCTAGATCTATACCTCTTAATCTAATAGACCTGGCTAGTTAAACTTTTCGTTGAAATATTAGAGGATGTTAATTTGAGAAAGCTTTATATGACCATGAAGCTAGTGTAATCCCCATTCCATCTAGAGTTCTTGAAGAACTTTGAATTATATAATTAAATCCAATTAGGGTCACCTTGTAATTTTAAGATCAATCATTGAAGCATCCTCGAGTAATTATAATGGACGTACTCATCAAGGTTGATAAATTTTACTTTGTTTATTTCACAACACTTGATATGGAGGAAGAAAAGGATGTACCACTCATTCATGGGACACCTTTCATAGAAACATGTAGAACACAAGTTGATGTCCAAGATGGAAAATCAATCTTTAGAGTTGGAGAATAAGACATAACATTTGACGTCCTAAAGGCTATGGAAAAACCCTATATAGCTGATTTTCATTTCTTGGATATAAATGAAGAATGGGATGAGTTAGTAAGGGATGTGCTTAATCTTGAGGATTTTTTCCAAGGAAAATGAAAACTTAAATGAATTAGTATAGGAAGTTGAATTCATCAAAAACATATTTGAGCCTTCGAATAGAAAATAGTTCACCTCATTGACTCCATCACTTGAAAATCCTACAACACTCGATCTTAAAACTCATCCACTAAATCTGAGATATAACTACTTGGGAGATTTAAACACACTATCAATCATTATTAATTATAATATTTCATGTAAAAAATATAAAATTTCTCACAATCCTCTAAGATACATGTCTTAAAAGGTATAAGTCTTGTCATCCACACTCATAGAATATATATGGTAGATAATTCAAAACCTTATATAAATCCACAAATATGATTAACATCTCAAATGAAATAAGTAGTCAAGAAATAATTCATTAAACTTTTTAATGCTGGTTTAATATTTCCAATATTTTATAGTCAATGGGCCAGTCCATAACAACAGGTACATAAAAAGGGCAAGAATAGAGTAGTTGATAATGATAAAGAAGAATTAATACCTACATGAATAGTGACTGGATGGAGAGTTTGAATCAATTATCAAAAATTGAATGATTTCACTGGAAAGGATTTCGTCCCATTACCATTAATTGATCAAATACATGATAGAATTATAGAAATAGATTGATATTGTTTTCTGGATGGATACTTAGTCTATAATAAAATTGTGGTTACACTAGAAGATCACGTGATAATCATATTCACTTGTCTGTATGGTACATTCTTTTATCGGAAAATTCCTTTTGAAATTTTCAATAAACAACCACATTTCAATAATGTATGATGGAAATATTCCATGACATGATTTATGTTTTTCTAGAAATATTCATGGATGAATTTCCTATTTATGGTAATTCTTTTGATGAATGTCTAGAGCACATGGATATAGTTTTGGCGAGATGTAAAGAAAATAATCTTGTTCTAAATTTGGAAAAATCACACTTCTTGGTAAAAAGTAGGATAGTTTTAGGTCATAAAATTTTAATTAAAGGCATTGAATTTGACATAGCCAAGATCAGTATAATCTCTGAGCTACCCATTCCTAATTTAGTTCATTACATTAGAGGGTTTATTGGGAATGTTGGATTCTATATACATTTCATTAAGGATTTATCTATTATTTAATACCCCCTTACCACCATGTTAAGAAAAGATATCATATTCCACTTTGGGATAGACTGTCATAATACTTTTCAATTATTAATATAATTCATGGTCAAAGCCCAGATAATGATCTCACTAGACTAGGATCACCCATTTTAGTGAATGTGTGATGCCAGTGGTTGGGTGGTTGGAGCTTCATTGGGAAAAAGTAAATAAAGGACCTTTAAACTAATCTATTATTATATACACACTTTGAATGAAGTTCATTTCAATTACACAATAACCAAAAAAGATCTTCTAGTAGTTTTATTCACTATATATAAATTACGATATTGCATATTTTTCTATAAAGTCACTATGTAAAAGAATCATTCTTTCCTACAGTATTTTATGACCAGAAAATATGAAAAACCTAGACTCAATCGATGTATATTATTAATATAGGACTTTTAAATTGAAATTCAAGGGAAAAAAGGGAATTGAAAATGTCATTACAGATCATTTTTCAGGCCTATACCAAAAAACAAGTGAAATCAATATAGAATTAATCAATGAAACATTTCCTGACAAACAACTCTATTTCACTAAGATAATTGAACCTTGGTATATCGATATCATTAATTAATTAGATTCAGATGTGTTACATTGATATTCATTGAAGTAGTAGAGAAAAATATTTTTGAATGAACCAAACCATTACAATTTGGATGATCCCTTACTTCTCAAGGAATGTGCAGATGGAATGACCAGTAGATGCATACCAGAAGAAGAAGTTAATAGTGTTTTCAACTTATACCATTCTAGAAAAGTTGGAGGACACTATAGAATTTATTGGACAATTAGAAAAGTGTTAAAAATGTTTTTTTACTATCTTACCATGAATCATGATATTTGTGAGTTCGCAATGAATTGTGATAAATTCTAATAAACTAGGGGTATAAGATGGAAGTGTGAGATGCCAAATCATTCAATCGTGGGTATTGAAATTTTGGATATATGGGGAATTGAATTCATGGTTACTTTTAAAAAATAAATTATAATATCTTATATCATTGTATATGTTTACTACGTATGAATTTGGGTGGAAGCTGGAGCACTAGATGAAAGTAATGCTTGATTGATCATTAAAAATTTAAGGAACACATTTTTACTCGGTTCAGAATTTCAAGGCTCAGCCTCAATGAACATGGTAACTAATTAAATAATTATATATTTCAAAATCTACTGAATCTCCATGGATTTCACCACTATATGAAAACACCATTCCATTCATATTCCAATGACCAAGATGTGGTTTGAAATATAGAAAATAAGGTAATTTTAGAGAAAATAGTGAGTACATATTAGAATGAATGGGTTTCTAAAATTGACAATTCACTTTAGGCATATTAGAATATGTATAAGAAACCTATTGGAATTTTATCCTATCACTTTGAATTTAGAAAAACCTTCATCCTCCCTATAAAAGTACAACACAAAGCTTAATGGGCTATGAAGAAGATGAATTTTTATTTAAAAAATATCCATGAAAAGAGATTTCTACTAATGAATGAATTAGATGGGATGAGGAGGGAAGTGTATGAAAATGATTTGATCTATAATGGGAAAAAACGTGCTCAACATGATAAACATATCCAACAAAAGAAATTTTAACCAGGTGAAAATGTTTTACTCTACAACTCAAGACTTCATATCATGGTAAGAAATCTCAAATTAAAGTGGTCAGGTCCTTATGCTATTAAAATAGTTTATCCCCATGGTCCTGTTGGAATATATGATGGGAAGATGTATCCATTTTAATTTAATATTAATTGCCTAAAACATTATCACACCACTAATACAATATGAATCTTTGAAGAAGTTCTCTTAAATTGAGAATGTGCTCATCTGGATCAAGATATTAAACATAGCACTAATCGGGAGGCAACCTAACTACTTCAACTTTATTTAGTCTATGTTTACTTAATTTCTCTCTTTATTTGTGGGTGAAATTGAAACAAAAATTCCTCAATACAATTTATTTTACATGATGATTGATTCCCCCTGGAATTAACACACTTAAATTTATTAGAGATGTGTCGAATGGAGGAAATTCGAGGAAATATGCCACATGAGATATTCCCATGCACTATGAAAGATGATTTGATGAATAAATTGAACCCTGGAATTGTATTTTATATAAAGACAGATCATTTGAACCTCAAAAATAGATCTCTAGAGTTGGAAGACACATCCTCTATCACAAAGAAGATGCCAAGGAATTCTGAGCTGATGGACAAAGCTGATTGACCATTGTCTATCTGTCTGGTTGAAGACGTAACACATAGCGCTTCTTGGGAGGCAACCCATGTTTTTTTTCTTTTCCATATTTTTTTATTCTTTGTTCTAGTTTCCTCTAGTAAATAAACCTAATATGTATGGAACATTTTTTTCAGCTACCCCTGACATTTTATGCACTCGCTATTCTCTCTCATATCTATTATCATATATGTGATCATTGGTGTTATCATTGTGATATGATGTGGGTATGTTCTATCCACATGTGGATTTTATAGGTACATTATTTATGGAGATTAATCTTATACAAGAAGCCTTTCCATGTATATCTACACTTACTTAGGGATGTTTTTTATTTTTTGTTATATTTTATGATTCCAAAAACACCATGTAAAATAACTATATAAAAACATAAAAATAGAAAAAAAACATAGAATAAATAATAATAATAAAAATTAAAAAAACTACTATTACTTTTCTTGTTAAACCCACATGAAATATATTGTATTTTTTTCATAACACAGTCAGTAAAATACCACTTGTCTTTTTGGGTAGTTTGAGTAAATGATTCATGTTTTACATGATTTGATTATTGATACTGTAATTTAAATGATTGTTGATATCAGTCTATGATTTGAAAATGTTTTCCAGAAACTCATTTATTTTTTGAGACACTAATTTTTAGTCATTCTCATCTAGGATATCCAACATTTTATTACTATAACAGTGTAGATTTTGGTCCATTTTCTCATTTTCTAGGATAACTCTAATTTTTTGGAAGGAATGTTGACCATGTTATTTCTTCTATAACATGCCACATTTTCCATCAAAGCAATATAAATTTTAAAATTTTCACTAAAATGATAAAGGAATTTGTTTGATTTTTTATACCCTATGACCCACTAATATTGAAAGATCCCGACCTTTTCTCGAGTCATCTCAGGCACTTTTTATGCACTTTTTTGATGTTTTGAAGTAACATTGATTTGGAATTGTGGTTTGAGGTGCATTTTGGTGATGTTTTAAGAAAAATATTTGGACAAAGGGTTATTCATGGTTTCTACATGGTTTGAAAAACCATGCAACCAAACCTAATTAACCATGAAAACCATGAAAACCTGGGTAGTGTGGTCCACATTGTTTTCACATGGTTTCGTTAACCATGTTCCTTTCTTGGTGAAGCTGTGCACGTGGAAAAATTTTCTATGAAAATTAGTTTTAAAACAACCCAAATCTCTGAAACCCATCTATTTCAATCTAGGATCAGGCTTGATGGATTCTATGTAATCCTTAATCTTTATAGAAGGATTCCAAGGAAATTCGAACATCATTCTTTGAGATCGAAAACCCAGATTGAGGATCCTCTCTTCCTCTACCATGTGGATTTCATCCTAATGCTTATATCATTTTTTCCTTTATATTTACTTGATCTTTTCATGGAATATCTCCACTATTTCCATGGATATAAACCTATGTGTTGAGATCATGATCTAGGATTTTGGATCTAGATCTAGATTTGAAAGATCTTGATGCCATTGATTTTATTTTAGGGATTAGGGATTTAGATCTGGATCTTGATTGATGTAGTTGTGCCACTCAGATTATGGGGATTTCCATTGAACTATCATCCATCAAAAAACTGAGGTAGGTGTTCTAAATCAAACATCCATGGTTGTGGATTTGAAATTTGTATGTGCGATTAATGATTTTCTAGCATCCCTTAGTAATTTTTTCAGTAATTGGGTTGAATAGGAATGTGGAATTGACATATTGATGTTTTGAAGATATATATGATTAATTGATGATTTAATCATGGGATTAAGGGGCTTCCCACCTAGATTATTTATTTAGGGAATTTTTTTTATGATTTGAGATATTGTGTTTGAGATATTGAATTGGTTGTGTTTGAGATAATTAATTGGGAGAATTAATTATGAGATAATTATTTGGCTATGTTAAAACAATCTATGGTGGATTAATTATGTGCCTTGATGTTTGATTAAGATAATTAATTGTGAGATTAATTATGAAAATTTGATATTTGATATGGATAATTAATTTTGGAGAATTAATTATGGAATGATATTTGTGTTGTCTGATTAATTAATTGAGTAATTAATTAAAGGTTTGTGTACATAGTTTATTTTGTGGTTTACTAATGGATTTTTCATGTAGTTAACCAATCATTGAATTAGTAAGGGAGTTACGTGGTTAATTATTTTTGAATTAATATGTGATGTAAATGATTGAGAAAGTGGGTGCTTGACATGGCATTCTAGAACAATTGCGATGTTGGGGCATTAGACATGGTGTTATACCGCAATAGTTGATACAAGCACTTGTGAAGTGAGGTGGTAGATATGGTGATCTACACTGATTAAGAGAGTGGGATATGGGACATGTAGATCTACATTGATTGAGATTTTGGTTGTTAGACAAGGCGGTTTATACTAAACTAATGATAATGATGAATTTTTGAGTTAAAATAAAGAAATGAATCAAACCCAAGTCTGATGTGATTATTAAAGAATAAGTGAAAATGTGATAAATGTTTAATTTTTCATCATATTTATTACTTCATAGAATTTAATGCACTATCTTTTTACTGGGCTTGTTTTAGACACCGTTGGCAGTGGCCTACTGAGTTGTACTCACACCCTATTCGGGTCGAATGATCTACACCCAAGCAGACTTTTTTCTTGGAAGAGAGGATAAGGGAAAGGCCTTGGGATATATTTCTGATTAGGGATGGAGAATGGGTGAGGGAACTAGATGGGGTTTGGGACCCGCATGGGATTCGTTGTGTCTTTATTTTTAGCTGTATTGTAGACACTTGACACTTTCATTTTCATAGCACAATTTCCATTTTTTTTGAGTATTATAATTCATGTTTTGAATATCATGTAAAATTTATATTTTTATGATTATTTAAATGCTTCTGCACTTGTTTGTTGTTTTCTTCTTCTACTGGTACATTACTCTGATAAAATAGGGTATAGTCTTTCCATGAATGACTTACCAGACCCTCGCTTCTAGTAGGAACCCTCTAGCATATGGGGTGGAATTCTTGAGGTCTTGTGACCGATCATCTCGAGGCCCCATTGCATGGAACCCAGGTCTGGACCTTACATAGTGGTATTAGAGGAGTTTTATTTCTTTCTTATTCATTCTATTTACCGATTTGGGAAAGGTAGACAGTAGACTAGGATGAGTCAGGGCGTTGTAATGAGATCGCGCATGGGAGTTGCAAACCCATGTATAGGGGAAAATATGGGTACTCTGGGTGGGATTTTTGTGATTGTTGTTTGTTGTTGTAGTTGGATATTATTTCACCTTGGTTGATGCACTTGTTTTTTGATGTGATAATTGTTTTTGAGAATTGTTGATTACTGATTCTTGGCCCAATGTGGCATGAGAGTTGAGACTGCATGCATAATTTTAGGCACTCAAGGTTATTGCAACATACATCATTTTAGGCATTGGTTAGAAAATTGGTTATGGGTATGTTTTTGAACTTGAACTATTTTTCTTGTGTGAATGAAATGAAATATTACCTAACATGAATTCAGCTATGTTGTAAAATGATGAAAAATGTGAATAAATGGGTGTCAAATGAGAAACTTGAATAATGAAATGGTTTTGATTAAATAATTGATGAATTAATTAATTAGAAATGTTAAAATTGATTAATTGTGAGAATTAATTAATGAGAATGTGCTTACCCTTGTTAACCAATACTTTGGAGCAGTATGGTTAAGTGTAGTGATAACACCTAGATGTTGACCGAGTGGTGAGAAAAAAAGGGGAAAGGACATGTCAAAATTTGTTTTTTTTCTTTTTCCTCTTACATAAATTTTATAAGGTTGTGTTATAAGACCTAATATGTGTGTATTTCATTGTAGATATATTCCTCCATGATTCTTGTTGAGAGGGATACTGAGGAGTATGGTTTGGAACGAAATTCCAGATAGGGAACTAGAGTAACCATTAGTACCAACTGAAGAGGAAAGGTATAAGTTCAATGAGAAATTTTCTTGTTTCATGCAATTAATTGAGAGATAAATAGGGATGGTTCATAAAATCATGTATGAGTTGAAAAGGGAGTTTCAGCTGCAACACCATCTAAATTTTACTTGAGACTTTGGAAATGAGGGAGATGAATTATAAATTGAATATATAGAGATGATACTTGAACATTTGGAGACTCCCACTGATAGGAGGGTCAAGATGGAATCTTATATTCTAACGAGATCAGCGAAGCATTTATGGTATATTAATGTATGTTCTGGATAGACTGATGATATGTTATCAAAGGAATTTCTGGTGAAGTTCTTGGAACACTTCTATCCAGAGACACTGAGACAATATAAGGATTCAGATTTTATGCATCAAACCTAGGGAAGCATGTCCACAATGGATAATGATGAATATTTCATAGATTTATATCCTTTTTCTCCATAATTGGCTGTAGATGGGACTTCTTCGGAAAAATAACTTCAGGATGGACTTAAGTGTGAAATTAATTCCCATGTTAATATGTTTAGGATGAAGATTTTCTCATAATTGGTGAATCAGGCCCTCGTTTCGGAGGGTAAACTAAAGGAGGATTATAGTACAAGATAGGTAGATGTCGTTGGATGATCAGGGAGTGGGCCTTCTAAGATAAGTAAGAACCTTTATTAGAACCTTAGTCAGGACAGGGTAAAGCAAGGTGGACAGTCAAGAGGAATGGTTGCATCAGACCATACTCATGTGATTTTTCACTAGTGTGTTAAGAGATGACACTATAATAAATATTTTCCTCGACCACCAGGGGAGTGTCGATGTTTCTAAAAGATGGGGGACCTTCATTGGTTCTATAGGTTATAAGGATAGGCTAGTGCTAAGGGAGAAGCTTCTCAAAGTCAAAGTGTGGGAAGGGGGTCTTCTAAAAAATATAGGTCAGGAAGTTGGATTTCTACTGGAAGAGGCGGTAGAGGCAGTAGATATGGTGCTTTAAGGAAAGAGTGCTCATATTGAAATAGTTCTACTACTTAGGGGAATTAGACGGCACCACATGGAATAGGGGCAGGACAGTTACATACAGTGTAGCCTAAACTTGTGGAGAGAGAGGCAGGTCCATCAACAATGAGAGGTTCTATTCTAGTAGTTTCTAATTGGGCTAGTGCTTTTTTTGATACTAGTTCCTCTAATTATTTTATATATTAAAATCCTGTTAATGTTTTTTGCCTAGAGGGGGAGTTTATAGGTAGAGTAATGAATATTGATACACCATTAGGAACACAATATAGAGATATCCGTTTATGCAAGGGATGTTCACTAGAGATTCGAGGGTATAATTTTTTTTGGGACCTATATATCCTTGATGTGATGGTCTTCGACCTGATTATGGGTATGAAATGGTTAGTCTCATACCAATACAACATAGATTTTTATCAGAAGAGAGTGATCTTTTTATCTCTTACGGGTTAATAGTATGTTCATCATGGAGAGTGGGATATCTAGGCAATCAGATAAGGGATAATTACTCAGCAACTAAGAGAGGTCAAAACCCAAGTTTTTAGTCTTTTTATTGATGATGGGAGTGGTAGGAAAGAAATCCTTCCACCATTAGTAGATCTATTTTATGATTTTTTTTATTTAGTACTTCTAATGTTTCCTTCAGAAAGATATGTGAAGTTCACTATTTAGCTCATACCGGGTGGCTAAGCCATAATCTATTCCACCTTATAAATGGAAATGACTAAGCTTCAAGATCTCAAGAATCAGTTGGAGGAATTGGAGAATAATGGGTTTATTTGTTCAAGTACTTCTCCTTGGGAATAACCTATATTGTTTCAATATAAGGCTGATAGGTGTTTATATTTGTGTTTCGATTATAAGAAGCTGAAAAAATGACCTCGCAAAACCAATATCTACTATCACGTATCAATGACTAGTATGACTAGATGAAGGGGGATTGTTTGTTCTAAAAGATTGATTCCAGATTAGGGTATCATCAGGTGAGAGTTCATACTTATGATATACCAATGACTGCTTTTAGGAGGAGGTATGGCCTTTACGAGTTTATCATAATGTTGTTTGGGTTGATGATCTCATAACAACCCACTATTCAATTCCACCCTTACACCACTGTTTTAAACTAGTTTTGTAATGAATATTCCAAATATAATAATAAATTGAAATTCATGTTTTATTCAACGAATTAATTTTTATCACTGTTACAAAGTGAAATTCTACATGTTTGAAATTTCCATTGAAGGTGGAGGTGATTTGGAAACCCGGAGATCATCCCAAAGAAAAATGAGCCAAACTGCCTGGAATCCCATGGATATATGTCCACTATTTTGAGTAATAAGAGAATTAACTAAATCTAAATGGGATGAAACTTTGTGGTCCACTACCAAACATCACAGTCTAAAACTCTTACCAATGAATAGGATCCCAATTCGGAATTATGGGGGCCCATCTGAACCATTCTCTCTAAGGTACTGAATCTTCCCGAATTCAAAAATTTGTTTCGGTATTTTGACCATATCCCCCAACATAGTTTTATAATGGCTGAAAAATTCTCCAAGGGGAAAATAAAGAGTCCTTCCAATAACTCTCCTCTTTTGGAAAAGTCAAGATATGGATTTCTACTATTCAAAAACTAAGACAAAAGTGGTATCTCAAAAATAGGGTTCTCAAAACCATGTCCCATTTTGGCTATAAAAAGACACCATTGGAACCTCATTTGTATGATTGGACAAAAAGAAAATATATGAAATTTTGGAGTCCTAGAATAGTCTCCTACTCATCCTAGAAGTTTTGGTGGCCCCTATCCTCAGAGGGGGGTCAAGAATGAAGAAGGAGTTCAACCTGAGCTTCCTCCTCCTCCCGATGTTAAGATAATTGGTGGGTGATCATTGTGAGGGAGCTACACACTTGAAGAGGAATTTATGGCACATAATTATTTTTTGGTTTGGTGTATATTGTGGTCCGAATTGTTCTTTCATATATATCTTAACTTTTTTTGATTTATTCAATTGTAGAAATTTTTATTTCATAACCGATTGGTGTGCGATTTTATATGTGTGTCCTGTGTTGTTCTAATTGGACAATATAAGAAACCTTTTATTTACAAAACATTTGATATATAAATCTTCCTTTACAAAAATTATAACATTATAATGCTCTGGAACTTGACTACACTATTTTTATGTCAAGATTTAGTTTTAATCGCATCATTTTAAGAGGCTTGTGGGTACCCAAGATCATGGTTAACCCTCAACCAAAGGATAACACTAAAACCTAATAATAAATTAAGAATGAGTAACTCTTCAAGTACTATAGTAACATATTAATGATCACTTATTTATCTCATATTTTTCATAATACACTTGGTCTTTCAACTTCATAACTCTTTAAATTAAGTTACTTTCTTGAAACTCTTTTCAAACCCACCCACCTCTTTTGTTCTTCTTATTAAAAATAAACACTCGAAACCTATCAACGCTTTTTGAGAGACAGCCAAGGTTCTTCCCTAGACTAAAGAATCATCTTTAAATCACTATCAATTTGACATGTCACAACAGCATGTTCAAATTTTGGTGCTTTCTCTAGGGAGTGCTTTGGTTTGTAGTGCGTGTTTTTTATAGGTTTTTTTGTAAATTTTGTGAATATTTATTTGTTTTTTTATTGTACCTTTACCTATATTTCTATATTTTGATTTATTTATTTCGTGGTTATTGTGCATGAAACATTCTAATCTGAGAGATTTACCACCTTTCGAACTCAAACTAGAGAGAATCTTACGTCCGCGACCCGGAGATGCACAAGAGAACCCTTTGAAGGAGGACACACACGACAAAAACACTATTCTCAATCAATCATCTTCTTATTCTAGAAAAAACATCAAAACTAAAATAAAACTTTATAACATGGATATAAACAATATAATATGAAAATAAATAACCTCATATGATGTCGATATCCAACCCACATACATTCAATTATAAGGAGAGGCACCCAATTTTGAACTAAAATATGGTTTAATTCATCCATTACCAAGATTCCATGGATTTCCAGTAGAGGATCCAAATAAGAATGTAAAATAATTTAACATTGTTTTTTCAACATTAAACCCTACTAATGTGGATGAGGAACAAGTATATCTTAGACAATTAACCTCTTCTTTAGATGATACTGCAAAAGACTGGCTTTATTATGTTAATTCCCCAATAAGTGGCTGGGCATACATGAAATGACTTTTTCATGAAAAATATTTCCTACCCTCTCAAACTGCAACAATAAGGAATGAAATAGTTGGTATAAGAAAATATAATGGGGAAACACTTCATTAATATTGGAAAATATTTAAAATATTATGTTCCAGTTGTCCACACCACCAAATAAGGGATCAAATTTTAGTATAATTATTTACGAAGGTTTAATTCCAATTTATTGTGCCATGATTGATGCTGCTGCAGGTGGTGAACTGGTAGACAAGACCCCAATTTCTTCAAGAAAACTGATTTAGAACATGGTACAAAACATTCAATAATTTGGTACAAGGTCTATAGTAACCATTCGAGGTGTCCATGAGGTTAAAAGTACTGAATTTGAGAAGAAGGTGGACACAAAGTTTAAAGAGGTAAGTACCCTTTTACGATAACTCTCTCTATCCCAAGGGAAATATAAATCTCCACCTCCCATCCATTGTGGATTCTTCTCCTATGACACATATTATTCTAAACAATACCCCCAATTAAGAAAAACTTCTAAGAGTTGCGAGGAAATCTTCCCAGGACACCCCTATAACCAACCATTTAGGCAAGAAACATACTATCCATCCAACTCCTGTTTGAAAGAAAACCATACTTACAGGAAAGGGGGTATTCAAACCAGTATCATCAACCATGTAACCAACAAGGGTAGAGTATCCATCCACCACCACCACCCAAAAATCCTCAACCACCCAAAGGACTTTCAAACCACCCCCTCCAAAACATGATCCTATCTTAGAAGATATGTTGAAACAAATGGATTCAAACAATCTCCAATTCCAAAAAACCACCCAAGAAACCATACAAGACCTAAAAACCCAATTAGGAAAACTAGCTATATTAGTGGGTGAACTTTAAAGTCATGGGTTTGGTAAACTACAGTCTCAGCCAATAGTCAAATCTAGAGATAAAGGAAATGTTACTGTTATAACCCTTAGGAGTGGAAAACAGATGAATCCTCCACTAGAGTGCTCACCTCTTTATTAAACATACATACAAACCATTAAAAATGTTCCAAATGTTGAAAATCCTTATCCAGAGAAAATACCATACAAAGGAAAGAGTGTGTATTTTGATGAGTCACCTAGCCCAACCATTCCTCTTACATTTCAAAAAAAGTGCCACCAATCATAGAAAACAAAAGGAAACTGAACATGATAATGAAATATTGGAAAATATCAAAAACGTTTTGGTTAATATATCATTGATTGTTGTCGTGATGTAAATTCCATGATAATCCATGTTTCTAAAGGAGATGTGTACACACCAAAGGCAACATCGAGGTGATGAGAAGGTGATATTGGGGAGGAATGTTTTAGCATTTATAGAGCCACCACTTCCCACCAAGTGCAATGATCCTAGAAAATTCTCAATTCTATGCACCATAGGGGAGTCTTATATTTCTAATTCTATGCTTGATTTAGGTGATTCTATAAATGTGATGCCTCACTCCGTTACTCTACATTACAGGTCGGGGAACTAAATCCCACTGGAATTGTTGTTCAACTAGCTAACTAAAGTACCAGACACACCTATGGGTTTTTAGAGGATGTTCTTGTGAGGGTTCAAAATTTAATTTTTACTGCTGAATTTTATGTGCTTAAAATAAATGATGATATGAATAATGGAAATGCCCCGATTATATTGGGGAGACCCTTCTCGAAAACTAAAAAAACAATAATCAATGTCTATAATGGTACATTATCTATGGAGTTTGGTAGTGACATTATCCACTTTAATATCCTTGATTCCATGAAGCACCCCTCAGAAGAACATTCCTCTCTCTCTATTAGTTTTATAGATGTACTCCCTTCCCTTGAAAAAATAGCATTTCATTCCCCTGATCCCCTTTCCGAGTATTCTTCATTAATATAAAAGCTCATTCCTCATCAGAGGATGATACCATTGGGTAGTTATATGAGACCAATGACGAATCACATTCACACACACTCCCATAAATCCAAAATCCTCTTGAATTGGAACTGAAACAAATTCTTTAAGATGTTAAATATTCATATATTGAGAATTAAAAAAAGTTACATGTCATCATTGCTAGTTCACTCCTTCTTAAGCATGAATTTCAACTTCTTGAACTTTTGATGGAGTACAAACAAGCTTTGGGAAGGAAACTTTCCGACATTCCTAGAATTAGCCCATCAATTTTTACACATAATATTTTATTAAATTATGATGCTAAACTAGTGAGGTAGGCACATTATCGACTGAACACAAATCTCTTAGATATTTTGAAAAAAGAGGTAACAAAATTATTGGCTACTAGAATAGTTTATCCCATCTCTGACCACAACCGGGTTAGTCCCATTCAAGTAGATCCTAAAAACATTGGCCTTACAGTAATCAAAAATAAAAACAATGAAGTGGTTCCAAATAATGTGAAGAATAGTTTTTGTGTCTGTATAGACTATCTTCGACTAAACCAACACAGTAAGAAGGACCATTCCCCTTTTCCATTCATTGAACAAATGCTAGAGAGGCTAGAAGGTAAGTCCAACTACAGTTTCCTTGATGGGTATTCTAGATACATTCAGATCCATATTTCCCTCAAGGATCAGGAAAATACAACCTTCACTTTCCCCTTCAGTTCATTTTCATGTAGGAGGAGGCCATTTGGTCTTTTCAATGCTTCAGGTACTTTCCAATGATGCATGGTTAGTATTTTTTCAAATTTCCTAGAGAATTTCATAGATGTTTTTATGGATGATTTCACTTTTTATGGGTCCTTTTTTTAGGAATGTTTAAGTAGTCTTGGTTCAGTCCTACAACGCTGTTTGAAAAATATTGTATTCAATTATGTGAACTATCATTTCATGGTGTGATAGGGTATAGTTTTGGGGCATTTCATTTTTGGGGATGTTATCCAAGTAGATAAATCAAAAGTGGATGTCATTTCTTCCATACTATTCACTAAAAATTTATGGGATGTGCGGTCTTTCCTAGTTAATGTTATATTTTACCGTTGTTTCATTCAAGACATTAGTAAAATTGCACTCCCCCTATCCCAATTAATCCAAAAAGAAAAAGTGTTTTTTTATAAATAACATAATGAAGCTTTTAATAAGCTAAAATGGAGTCTCACGTCACCCCCGGTAATCCAAACATGTTGGTGGGATGTGCTGTTTTATCTCATGTGTGATGCCTCCAGCTATGCAATTGGGGTTTTCTTGTCACAAAGGGTTGATCAAGATCTTTATGTCATTTCCTAGGCCTCACCTACTTTTGGACTCTGCCTAGACAAACTACTCCACAAATGAAAAAGAATTCCTTTCCATTGTGTTTTTGATTGAAAAATTCATGCCAGACCTTTTGGGGTCCAAAGTCATTGTGTTGTCAGATCATGCAACCCTCTGGTATCTCATTAATAAACCGGAATCCAAGACCTTTCTCATTCACTAGATGCTACACATTCAAGAATATAATCTTGAAATTTGAGATAACTCATCCCCCTATATAATCTTGAAATTTGAGATAACTCATCCCCCTATATGGTGGCTGACCATATTATTAGGATTCCCCCATCCTTGGACAATGAATCATCCCCATATATTCTTATAAATGATAAGAAATTTTACCAAGTGCATGATGTTAATCCTTGGTATTCTAAAATTATATTTATTTGGTAGAATCTTGAATTCCTACTAATTTCAATAAAAACCAATTTAGTTGTCTAAGACATGATTCTTGTTGGTACATTTGAGATAACCCCTACCTCTAGCGCGCATGTAGTGATAAATTCATTAGGCGTTGTGTTCCCAATAGCGAGTTTCAGTCTGTCCATAGATTTTTCCACACTATTTCTTGTGGGGGGGCACTTTGGTCCCCAACAGACTGCTCACATGGTCCTTGATTCTGGTCTCTTTTGGCCAACACTTTTTCAGGATGCCCATGATTTTTTAAAATCTTGTTCTCGTTTTCAAAGAATGGGGAATGTGTCTAAAAAGATAAAATGTCACAAAAAATGTTGCTCTTTCATGAAATTTTTTATGTTTGGGGCATTGACATTATGGGTCCATTTTCCAATTCCTTTGGCAATTTTTACATTCTTATGGTAGTCGATTATGTGTCAAAATGGGTAGAGGCCCAGGCCACAAGGATAGATGATTCCAAAACTGTTGTGGAATTTTTGAGAACTCAGATCTTTTGTAGGTTTGGATTACCTAGGTTCATCATTAATGACCAGGGTTCTCATTTTGGCAAACAAAAAATGCAATATGTTTTGCATCGGTATGGGGTCGGTCATAGAGTGTCTACTGCATATCACCCACAGAACAATGGTCAATCTGAGGTGTCAAATAGAGAGGTAAAACCGATTTTTAAAAAAATGGTTCAACCCAATTGAAAATATTGGAGTCTTCGACTTTATGATTCATTATGGGCATACTTCACTGCTTTCAAAACTCCCATTGGAATGTCACTATATCGGCTTGTGTTGGGAAAGAGTTGTCACCTTCCTGTTGATATTGAGAACAGGGCCTACTAGGCCATCAAAAAAAATCAATTCTAGTATTTATGGTTCAGGATCTCAAAGAAAGTTGAAGATTCCGGAGCTGAAGGAAATGGGAAGAGATGAATATGAAAGCATAAGGATTTATAAGGAGAAAACCAAGTCTCCCCATGACTATCTTATCCTTCATCATCAGTTCAACATTGGGAAAAAGGTACTCCTTTATAATTCAAGGTGAGAGTTGCATCCATGTAAGATCTATTTCCACTGGTTTGACCCATACACTATTACTAATGTATCTCCATTTGGTGTTGTTTAGGATCAAAATGAAGAATCCAAGAAAACCTTTACTATCAATGGGTAGTGGCTGAAGCACTTCCTTGAAGCCCTTCCAGAGTTCCCAATAGAGGAACTCTATGTTCAAGAAGCGACTTACCAGGGAAACACATCAATTTTTATCCTTCCTTCCCACATTCTCAATTATTATAGTGAGGACACTACATATTCAAGGTGTGGGGGTGGATTCATTTATGGGTTTATTAATATTTTCATCATCTTTCTTCTTTCTTCTCATTTTCACCTATAGTATTTAAACTTTTTTCAGCTTTCTAGGTTTATTTGGATTTTTATCATCTTTCTTCTTTCTTATACTTTTCTCATTCTTTATGGTATTTTCACTTTTCTCCATCTTTCTGGGTTCATTAGTATTTTCATTATCTTTCTTATTTCTTCTATTTTTTCACCTTCTTTATTGTATTTTTCCTCCCCCCTCTTATGGTCACCAAATCATGGAACTTACTAAAAATGAATATTGGAATTTTTGATTTGGTGTTGATTTAACATTTTAGGAAAATCCTCTCTCTATTATGGATTGAATGTTTGTATGAATTTAACATAATGGAGTGATTTTTTGTGAATTGGTTTTCAATCAACGATATAAATAGTTGTATCATCGTGAAACCATTGAGATGATTGATGCCCCTTGTGTGAGTATTTTTTTGGGAAAATTGTTTCACTAAGATCTCCACACATTTTTTCACCAAACCACAAAGTGTGAATATTTCTAACTTAACAGAAGATAAATATATTTTAGGTTAATATTTCTCATCTTTAAATGATATTTCCATATGTTTTTTTTCTTAAACAATCTATTTTATTACTTTATCGGATTGACCTGTGTGTGTGTAACTAATGTACCAATGTTGTACGCCCTCAAAAAAATTGACTTGTGTCTTGGGAAGGTCAAAAAACAATCCTCCTCAACCTTTTATTTTGTTATAACTATTTCAATTAGTCTCGTGAGGATTACAAACAGGGGTTTAGAAATGAGTTTGAGATCTATTCCAAATGAAACTTCTAAAAAAATAATCCATGAGGGGAGTGCAGAAATGTGAAATATCTAGGTCGGGGGATTATGCTTAGAATTCCAAGAATTCTTAAGTGAGTGGGTATTGAAATATGATTGCAAAGGATACATGTTAGGTTTGGTGAGAAAATATCATTTAATGCTAAATAATGTTAAAATAACCTCTGTTTATTGGATAGAAAGTGGAAAGAATAACATATAATGGTCACACATGAATGGAGATTTAGTGGTATGTCTGACTTTGGAATTCATTACTCAATTTGTTATCATTAATATTTTTAAATTTCACTATGATTTGATTTATGAGACACCTTTTTCCATTTTTCACCAGGAAGAACTCCATGGTGTTGTTTGTGCATTGATCAAATTATTTTAATGAATTAAAATTTCCTCAAATGTAAAATCTCCATGATGTTAGTAACATCTACATATATAATTTCTGAAAATATTGATTTTTCTAGGAGTGAAAATGTTTAGGTGTGGGGGAGTGATCACATAGCGACTCACTAATCAATTCCACCCTTACACCGCTGTTTTAAACTAGTTTTGTAATGAATATTCTTAATATAATAAAAAATTTCACTTCATGTTTTATTCAATGAATTAATTTTTATCACTTATAAAAAAAGGCAATTATATTTTTTTTGAAATTTTAATTGAAGTTGTAGGTGATTTGGAGCCCTGGAGATCATCGGATGAAAAATGGGCCAAACTGCATGGCATCCCATAGACATTCTTCCACTATTTTGATCATTATTACAATTAAGTGAATTCAAATAGGCTGAAACATTTTGGTCCGCTCAAAAATATCATGGTATACAACTCTTATTAAGGAACATAAGCCCAATTCGGCAATCATTTGGCTAATCCAAACCATTCTTTCCAAAGTATATAATCCTCCTAAATTCAAAACTTTGTTTTGTTCTTATGACCATATATCACAATCAAGTTGTCTAATGGACTCCAAATTTGATAGGGATACCTTAAATAGGCCTTCAAACAACTCTTATCTTTTTATCAAGTCGTGATATAGATTTATACTATTCCAAAACAGAGACACAAGTGGTATCTCAAAAATCGGGTGCTCAAAACGATATCCCACTTTGGCTATAAAATAGAACCATGGAAACCTTATTTGTAAGTTCGGCCAAGAAAAAAATCTCTTCCATTTTGGAGTCCTATAGGAGTATACTCCTCAAATTAGATGTTCTGGAGACCCCTATCCTCATAGGAGGATCAAGAATGAAGAAGGTCTTCCACCCGAGCTTCCTCCTCCTCCCGATGTTGAGCTAAGTGGTGGGTGATTATTGTGAGGGAGATACACACATGAAGAGGGAGTTCTGGTGCATAATTATCTGATTTGTTGGTGTATATTATAGTTTTAATTGTTATTTCATATATATATTAACTTGTTTTTATGCATATAATTGAAACACTTTTTGCTTCATAACTGATTGGTGTGCGATTTTATGTGTGTGTCTTGTGTTGTTTCGATTGGAAAACATTGTAAACATTTTATTTCCAAAAAAATTGAGATTTTAATATTCTTTTACAACCCTTAAAGCATGATAAGGGTCTGTAACTTGACTACATGATTGTTATGTCAAGATTTAGTTCTAATCACATTATTTTAAGAGGCTTGTGGGTACCCAAGATCTTAGTTAACACTCAACCAAATGATTACACTAATACCTAAAAACCAATTAATAATGAGGAACAATTCAAGTGATGTAGTAACTTATCAATGATCACTTATTTATCTCCTATTTTTCATAATCCACTTGGTATTTCAACTTTATAACTCTTTAAATTAAGTTAATTACTTGAAACTGTTTTCCAAACCACCACCTATTTTGGTCTTTTCATTAAAAATACACACTCAAAACCTATCAATTATCCATGACATAAGACCTAGGGTCTTCTATAGACTACACATTCTTCTTTTAATCACTATAAATTTGACGTTTCATGACAATTTTTTCAAATTTTGGTGTCGTTTCTGGGGAGCAGTTTGGTTTTTAGTGTGTGTTTTTTATAAGATTTTTGAAAATTTTGTGAATATTTATTTTTTTATATTGTACCTCTACCTATATTTTTGTGTTCTTATTTATTTATTTTGTAGGTATTGTGCATGAAGCATTTTAATCTGGGAGATTTACCTCCTTTCGAAACCAAATTGGAGAGGATCTTACGTCAGCAACCCCAAGATGCACAAGAGAACCCTTTGAAGGAGGGTACACAAGACAACAACACTCTTCTTGATCCTTCATCTTCTTCATCTAGAACCAACATAAAAACTAAAATAAACTTGTATAAAATGGCTGAAAACAATAGAACACTAAAAGAACCAACCTCACCTGATGATGATATCCTCCCCACATATATTCAATTACAAGGTGAGGCACCCAATTTTGAACTAAAATATGGTTTAATTCACCTATTACCAAGATTCCATAGACTTTCTGGAGAGGATCTACATAAGAATTTAATATAATTTCTCACTATTTTTTCAACATTAAAACCTACTAATGTGGATTAGGAACAAGTAAATATTAGAGCATTCCCGTTTTATTTAGAACATACTGCAAAAGATTGGATTTGTTAGGTTAATTCCCCAATAAGAGGCTGGGTGGACATGAAATGATTTTTTCTTGAAAAATATTTCCAAGCCTCTTGAACTGCAACAATAAGGAAAGAAATTTGTTTTATAATACAATATCAAGGGAAAACACTTCATGAATATTGGGAAAGATTTATAAGATTATTTTCAAGTTCTCTACACCACCAAATAAGAGATAAATTTTAATAAAACATGTCTATGATGGTTTAGTTCTAATTGATCATAACATGATTGATGCTGCTACAGGTGGTGAACTGGTAGATAAGACCTCAATTGCTGCAAGAACCTTGATTGAGAACACGGTAAAAAAGACTTAGAAATTCGGTACAAGGTCTAGCATACCCATTCGAGGTGTCCATGAGGTGTAAAGTACTGAATTTGAGAAGAAGGCAGAAACAAAGTTTGAAGAGGTAAGTACCCTTTTATAAAAACTCGCTCCCTCTCAAGGTAAATCTCAATCTCCTCCTCCCATCCATTGTGAAATCTTCTCTTCTAATGCCCATTTTTTTGACCAATTCCCCCAATTGAGTTAAAATTCTAAGAGTTGTGAGGAAATCTTCCAAGTATGCCCCTATAACAAACCATTTAGGCAAGAACCATACTATCCATCCAAATCATGGTGAAAATAAAACAATGAATATATAAAAGGGGGTAATCAAACCAGTCTCATCAACCATGGAACCAAAAAGGGAAGAGTAGCCATCCACCACCACCACTCAGAAATCCTCAACCACCACAAAGGCTTTTCTAACCACCCCCTCCAAAACCCAAGCCTAGCCTAGAATATATTATTAGGAAAATGGCTTCAAAAAATCTCCAATTCTAACAAACCACCCAAGCATCCATACAAGACCTAAAAACCCAATTAATCCAACTAGATAAATCAGTGGATGAAATTCAAAATCACGGGTCGGGTAAACTACTATCTCAACCAGTATTAAACCATATAGATAAAGGAAATGTTAGTGCTATTACCCTTATGAGTTAAAAATCGATTAATCCTCTATCAAAGTCATCCCCTATTGAGGGAACCTCCATCCCAACCAATAAAAATATTCAAAATGTTGAAAATCTTTATCTTGTGAAAAGACCTTCCAAAAGAAAGAGTGTGTATTTTGATGATTCACCTAGACCAACCGTTCCTCTTCCATTTCCTAATAGGTCCACCCAACATAGAAAATAGAAAGAAAATGAAATTGATAACGAAATATTGGAAACTTTCAAAAAAATTGCAGGTTAACATCCCCTTGATTGATTTCATGAAGAAAATTCCACAATACACCAAGTTTCTAAAGGATATGTGTACACACTGATGGAGACTTAGAGGTGATGAGAAGTTGAGCTTGTAGAGGAATGTTTCAGAATTGATAGATCCATCACTTCCCACCAAGTGAAATGATCCTGGAACATTATCAATTTCATGCACCATAGGGGATTATTCTTCTTCTAATTCTATGATTTATTTAGGTGATTAAATAAATATGATTCCTTGCTCCATTTTCTCTACACTGCAGGTCAAGGAACTGAATCCCACTAGAGTTGTTGTTAAATTGGCTAACCATAGTACAACACACCCCTCTGGTGTATTAGAGGATGTTCTTGTGAGTGTTCAAAAGTTTATTTTTTCAGTTGATCTTTATGTGCTTAAAATTGAGGATGATTGGAAGAATGGACATGACCCAATTATATTAGGGAGACCATTCTTGAAAACTACCAAAAACATAATTAATGTTCATAATGGTAAATTATCTATAGAGTTTAGTGGTGACATTTTCCACTTCAATATCCTTGATTCCATGAAGCACCCCCATAAGAACATTCATCTCTCTCTGTTAATTCTATAGATGTACTCTCTTCCCTTGATAAACATCATTTCATTCCCCTAATCCCCTTTTTGAGTTTTCATCATTAATATAAATTATAGGAAATGATTCAAGCATTGATTGTTGTAGTGGTCGAGAGAAGTGTCATCCATGTTTATTGATTGATGATTTCTTGAACACTGAAGATACAATGACCATCGATGATTCTGTTAAGCTTATAAAAGATCATTACACATATGAGGATGATAGAATTAAGCAGTTAGATGAGATCAGTAACCTATAAATTTTATACACACTCCCATAAATCCAAAATCCACCAAAATTGGAACTGAAACAACTGTCTCAAGATTTAAAATATTCATATCTTGAGAATGGAAACAATTTCCCATCATCATTACTAGTTCAATCCCTCATGAGCATGAATTGCAATTTCATGAACTTTTAAGGGAGTATAAACAAGATTTGGGATGTACACTTGCTGACATTCTTGGTAATATACCTTCAATTTGTTTACAATATTTTTTATTAAATGATGATGCTAAACCAGTGAGGCAGGCACAATGTCGACTGAACCCAAACCTCCTAGAAGTTGTGAAAAATGAGGTAACAAAACTATTGGCTATTGGAATAATTTACCCCATATCTCACAACCAATGGGCCAGTCCCATTCAAGTAGTTTCTAAAAAAATTATCCTTATGGTACTCAAAAATAAAAACAATTAATTGGTTCCAACTTGTGTGAAGAATATTTGTCATGTTAGTATAGACTACCACTGATTAATCAAACGCACTAGGAAATACCATTACCCTTTGCCATTCATTGAAAAAATTATAGAGAGGCTAGCGGGTATGTCCCACTATTGTTTCTTTTATGGGTATTCTGGATACTTTCAGATCCATATTGCCTCGGAGGATCAGGAAAAGACAACCTTCAATTGCCTCTTTGGAACATTTGAATATAAGAGGATACCAATTGGTCTATGAAATCCTCTGGGTACTTTCTAGTGATACATGGTTAGTATTTGTTTGGATTACCTAGATAATTGAATGGATGTTTTCATAGATTATTTCACTTTTTATGAATTATATTTTGATCAATGTTTCAGTAGTTTTGGTTCAGTCCTACATTGCTGTATTGAAAAAATCTTGTATTAAATTATGATAAATGCCATTTCATGTTGTGAAAAGGTATAGTTTTTGGGAATGTCATTTCTAGTGATGGTATCCAAGTATATAAATCAAAATTGGATGCCATTTATTCTTTACCATTCCCTAAAAATGTACGGGATGTGCGGTCATTCCAAGGTCATGCTGAATTTTACCATCGTTTCATTCGTGACTTTAGTAAAATTGCACCCCCTCTCCCAATTACTCCAAAAATAGAGTTTTTTTCATAAATAATTTTTGGAATCTTTTAATAAGATTAAATGGAGTCTCAAATCACCCCTGGTAATCCAACCACCTTGTTGGGATTTTCTGTTTGAGCTCATGTGTGATGCCTCTAACTATGCAGTTAGGGAAGTCTAGTCATAAAGGGTCGATTGAGATATACATGTCATTGCCTACGCCTCACATACTTTGGAACTTTCCCAAGAAAAATACACAACAACTAAAAAATAATTCCTTGCCATTAGTTTTGTTGGACAAATTTAGGTCATACCTTTTGGGGTCCAAAGTCACTATATTCTAAGGCCTATCAGCCCTCCGGTATCTCCATATGAAACTGGAAGCCATGAAATTTCCCATTCACTGGATTATCCTCCTTCAATAATTTAATCTATAAATTAGAGATTAAAAAGGATCAGAGAATGTGGTGTCTAACCATATAAATTGGATTCCCCCATCCTTGTACATTGAATCATCCCCTTGTATTTCTATAAATGATATGTTTCCTGATGAGAAATTGTACCAAGTGAAAGATGTTATTCCTCAGTATGCTAAAATTGTAAATTATTTGGAACCATCTTTCATTACTATTTATTTCAACAAAAACCAAGCCATTCGTCTAAAATACGAGTCTTTTTGGTAAATCTGTGATGACCCCTACCTCTGGAACACATGTATTGATCTAGTCCTTAGGAGTTGTGTTCTCTATAAGAAGTTTCAGTCTATCCTTAGATTCATCCACATTCTTGATTATGAGGGCCACTTTGGTCCCCAATAGACTACTCACAAGGCCCCTGATTCTGGTCTCTTTTGGCCAACACTTTTTCATGATCCCATGTTTTTTTAAATCTTGTCCTCATTGTCAAAGAATAAGGAATGTCTCTAAAAGAAATGAAATTCCAAAAAAATTGTTGCTCTTTCATGAAGTTTTTTATGTTTGGGGCATTGAATTTATGGGTATATTTTCCCAATTCCTTTGACAATTGGTACATTATTCTGGAGGTCGATTATGTGTCAAAATGGGTATATGATCGAGCAACAAGGAAAAATGATTCCAAAACCTTTGTGTAATTTTTGAGAACTCATATCTTTTGTAGTTTTGGATTACCTAGGTTACTCATTAGTAACTAGGGTTCTCATTTATGCAATCGACCCATACAATTACTTTTTCATTGGTATGGGGTTGGTCATAGAGTGTCTACTACATATCACCCATAGAAAATGTTTAAACTGAGGTGTCAAATAGATAGGTAAAACAGATTCTTGGAAAAATGGTTCAATCCAATAAAAAATATTTGAGTTGTAGACTTGTTGATTCATTTTTGTCCTACAACACTTCTTTCAAAAACCCCATTAGAATGTCATGATATCATCTTGTGTTTGGAATGAGTTGTCAGCTACCTATTGAGATTGAGCACCAAGCCAATTGGGCCATCAAACAATGCAATTCTAGTCTTTCTGGTGTAGGTTCTCAAAGGAAGTAGTAGATTCAGGAGTTGATGGAAATGAGAAAATATGCATATAAAAACTCTTGGATTTATAAGGAGCAAACCAAAGCTTCCCATGAATGTCTTATCCTTCATCGTAAATTCCACATTGGGAAGAAGGTCATCCTTTATAATTAAAGGCTGAAGTTGGATTTAAGTAAGCTTCATTCTAGTTGGTTTGGACTATACACTATTACTAATGTATCTCCATTTTTTTTGATCAGGTTTAAAATGAAGAAACCAAGAAAACCTTCACTGTCAATGGGTAGCAGGTGAAGAACTTCCACAGAGCCCTTCTAGAGTTCTTGATGGAGGAACTCCATGTTAAAGAAGCAACATACCAGTGAAAACACCATGTTTTATCCTTCCTTCTCACATTCTCAATTATTACAGTGAATATACTACACATTCTCGGTGTAGGGGGGTGGATACGTTTTTGGGTTCAATAAAATTTTCATCTTCTTTATTCTTTATTACCTTTTTCACCTTAATTATTGTATTTTCAATTTTCCCCATCTTTCTAGGATCATTAGGATTTTCATAGCCTTTCTTATTTCTTCTATTTTTTTCCTTATTTATGGTATTTTCACTTTTCCTCATCTTTCTGGGTTCATTAGGATTTTCATTGTCTTTCCTCTTTCTTCTATTTTTTCACCTTCTTTATGGTATTTTTACTCCCCACCACCTTATGCTCCCCAAATCATGGAACTTACTAAAAATGAATGTTGAATTTTTTTGATTCCATGTTGATTTTACATTTGATGAAAAACCTATCTCTATTATGGATTGAATGTTTGTATGAATTTAACATTAAGGAGTGATTATTAGTGAATTTGTTTTATGTCAATTATATAAATTATTGTATCACTGTGAAACCATGGAGATGATTAATTCCCCTTGTGTGAGTAGTTTTCTGGAGAAACTATGTCAGTAATATCTCCACACATTTTTTCACCAAACAACAAAGTGTGAATATTTTTTACTTAATAGAAGGAAAATATATGTTAGGTTAATATATTTTAGCTTTAAATTATATTTAAATATGTTAGTTCCTTATCTGATCTGTTTCATCACTGTACCATATTGACCTATACGTGTGTACCTAATGTCCGACTATTGTACACCCTAAAAAAATTGAGTTGTGTCTTGGAAAAGTCAACAACCACTCGTCCCGAACCTTTGATATTGTTATAACTATTAAAATTAGTGTCGTGAGGAGATCAAACATGGGTTGAGAAATGAGTGTCAGATTTGTTCAAATTCAACTTCTAAAAAACAAAATTAATAAATGATGGGATTAATGAAATGTGAAACATATGGGGACATCTAGTTTGAAAGATTATGGTTTGACTTCCAGGAATTTTTAAGTGAGTGATTCTTGAAATATGATTGAAAAGAATGTAGGGAAGGTTCGGTGAATACAAAAATAATTTATAGATGAATAATGTTAAAATAACCTATATTTATTGAATATAAAGTGGAAAGAATAGCATGAAATGGTTTTCAAACAAACACATGGAGAGTTAGTGGTATGGTTGAATTCTGAATTCCTTTCACAATTTGTTATCATGAATCTTTTGAATTTCACTTTGATATGATTTATGAGACACCTTTTTCCATTTTCACTAGGAAGAAGTCCTTGGTGCGGTATGTGCATTGATCAAATTACTTTAATGAATTAAAATTTCCTCAAATGTTAAATATTCATGATTTTAGTAATATCTACATGCATAATTTCTGAAAATATGAATTTTCCCAAGATTGAAAATGTTTAGGTGTGGGGGTGTGATCGCATAGCGACTCACTATTCAATTCCACCCCTACACGACTGTTTTAAACTAGTTTTGTAATGATATTATAAATATAATAATAATTTTGTCTTCATATTTTATTCAATTAATTAATTTATATCACTGTTAAAAAGGGAAACTATACTTGTTTTGAAATTTTTATTGAAGGTGGAGGTGGTTTGGAGACCCGGAGATCATCGAAAAGAAAAAAGGGCCAAACTGCATGACATCCAATGAACATTTGTCCAATATTTTGAGTATTAAGAGAATTAAATGAATCCAAATGTCATGAAACATTTTATTCCACTCCAAAACGGCATTGGATACAACTATAATTAAGGAACTGAAGCCCAATTCTACCATCTGGTGGACCATCTGAACCATTTTGTCAAGGGGATAGAATCTACCCGAGTTCAAAAGTTTATTTCGGTATTTTTTCCATATATCCCAATCCATTTGTCTAATTTCCTCCAAATTATATATGGAGACATTCAAGATGCCGGAAAACAAATCTACTCTTTTGGTAAATCCATGATATGACTTTATACTATTCCAAAATCAAGACATAAGTGGTATCTCAAAAACATGGTGCTGAAAACCATGTCTCATTTTGACTATAAAAAGGCACCATGGGAACCTCAATTATTAGTTTGGCCAAGAAGAAATGATCTTCCATTTTGAAGTTCTCTAAGAGTCTCCTCCTCATCCTAGAGGTTCTGGAGGCCCCTATCCTCATAGGGGGATCAAGAATGAGGAATTAGTTCCACCTGAGATTCCTCCTCCTCCCGATGTCGAGCTAAGCAGTGGGTGATCATTGTGAGGGAGCTACACACTTGAAGAGGGAGTTCTGACACATAAATATCGCATGGTTTGGTGTATATTTTGGTTTGAATTGTTATTTCATATGTATCTTCACTTTTTTTATGCATTTAATTGAAACACCTTTTATTTCACAATCGGTTGGTGTGCGATTTTAAGTGTGTGTCTTGTGTTGTTCTGATTGGACAACATAAGAAACCTTTTCCTTACCAAACATTTGAGATTTCAATGTTCCTTTACAACCCTTAAATCAAGATAATGTAATAGAACTTAAATATATAATTTTTATGTCAAGATTTCATTCTAATTTCATCATTTTAAGAGGCTTGTGGGTACCCAAGATCTTGGTTGACCCTAAACCAAATGATTACACTAAATACTAATAATCAATTAAGAATGAGGAACTATTAAAGTGTTGTAGTACTTCACAATGATCATTTATTTATCTCTTATTTTTCATAATACACTTGGTCTTTCAACTTTATTACTCTTTAAATTAATTTACTTTCTTGAAACTGTTTTCAAAACCACCCCCTCATTTGTTCTTCTTATTAAAAATACACACTGAAAACCTATCAATGCCCTTTGAGATAAGACCCATGGTTTAAACTAGAATACAAAATATTCTTTATATCACTATCAATTTGACGTGTCATGATAATGTGTTCAGTTGAAAAACTCTCAAGTAGTGTTTATGGCCTTGATGAACGTGATATTTCATCCATACATGGATTAGTTTGTGGTGGAGTTTTTGGATTACATCTTGGTGTACTCTAAGACTCATGGCGATCATTCCTAACATCTTAACATTTTCCTGAGTACACTGAGAGAGAATCATTTATACGCTATGTTATCTAGGTGTTATTTTTCGATTGAACAGGTACACTTTATAGGGAACATCATCTCAGAAAAAGGAGTGGTAGTAGACCCAAAGAAAGTTGAAGCAGTGGTTTCTTGGGAGCAGACTAATAATGTTTTTTATATTTGAGGATTTTTGGGAATAGTTGGATATTACAGGAGGTTCATCTATGACTTTTCTTGATTGGTGGTGCAACTTTCTATCTTGACCAAGAATGGGATAAAATATGAGAAGATATAAGAATGAGAGAGTGCTTTCTAGGAGTTAAAGAAGCGTTTTACATTCACACCAATATTGATCGTTCTTGAGTTAGGTGATGAGTACAAAGTGTATTGTGATGCTTTTGGGATCAGAATCAGAGCTGTGTTGATTCAATGGGTTGGAGTCTTTTTTTATATGTTTTGGATGTTGAGGAATCATGAAAGGAATTAACCTACGAACGACCTCGATATAGTAGTGGTTTATGCTCTTATGTGTTGGTGACACTATATTTTGGGTGAAAATTTTATATTTTTTACGGACCACAAAAGTTTGAAGTACATCTTTTCATTGCGCGACTTGAATCTTCAGCAGCGAAGATGGGTAGAGTATATGCAATCCATTTATTTTGAACTAACCCATAAAAGTAAATAGTGCGGTTGATGCCTTGATCAAGAAAACATAGACTCATTTGGTAGATGAGTTAAGTGTTGTGTGCAAGATGATGACTTTACTGGATGAAATGCATGTGGTGGTTCAAGAAATTCTGGACCAGATGACTCTAGTTTCAGTAGTTGTGGATTCTACACTCTTGAGACGGATCATGGAAATGTAGTCTGATGATCCAAAGTGTTTCGGCTGGAGGTAATTCCTTTCATTTTAGGAGAAACCTTCATATTATATGATAGATTAGGATGAGATAATCTATGTGAAAAATCAGGTTGTTTTGCCTACGAGCATGTGAGAGGAGATCATGTGCAAATTTCATGCCACAATGTGGGCGGTACACCCAGATGTGACCAAAATGTACCGTGATCTACTATGACTATTTTTGTGACTGGTAATGAAAATGTAAAAAGTAGGCTTTGTGAAGATATGGTTCTCGTATCAGCAGGTGAAGGAGGAGAATCAATGAGCCGGAGGTCTATTGTAGTCGTTTCCTATTCTGTAATGGAAGTGGGATGACATGAATATGGATTTTGTGGTAGGTCTTCTAAAGACACTTAAAAAGAATGATTTTATTTTGGTCATTGGGGATTTATTGATAAAGTTATCACATTTCATGCCTATCAACGAAACCTTCACAATAGAATAGTTGAGAGAAATGTATGTTTAGGTGATATTTCATTTGCATGGGGTGCCGTTGAATATAGTTTCATATCACGATTCGTGATTTACTTCACACTTCTAGAAGGGCATGAAGAAGGCACTTATAACACATGTTTTGTTGAGTATGGATTTCCACCCATAGAAATATGGTATGTGAGAGTATACCATACATGTGCTAGAAGATATGCTGCGAGCATGTGTGATTGCCTTTGGTAGTTCTTGGGAGAAGCACTTGGATTTAGTGGAGTTCACCTTTGACAATAGTTATCAAGAAACTATACAAATGGAACTATTTGAGGAACTTTATGGTAAGAAATGAAGATCACTACTATGATAGATAGAGGAAGGTGAGTCAGAGTTATTGCGATCGAGTCTTGTGCAGGAGACATCGGATCAGGTGCCACTGATTTGAAAATGTATGGCTACGACTCAAAATGAGAAAAAGTCATATGATTATAGACAGATATGACCCCTAGTGTTTAGAGAGGGTGATCATGTCTTCCTTAAGGTTTCACCTAGGTTGAATTATCACAAGATATAGAGGTAGGGCAGTTTGGAGGCTAGGTTTGTGGGATCGTTCAAGGTAGTGGAGAGAATTGGACTGGTGGCATACTGATTTTCTCTTCCACAAAAATATATTGCTATGTATGATGTTTTATACGTGTCACAACTACACCGATATCACCTAGAACCTTTTCATGTGATCGATCTGGATGACTTGTGCCTCGAGATAGATGCGTCCTTTGAGGAGTATATGATACATGTATTGGATCACAGTGAGAAAGTGCTGCGGGGAAAGACCATGCTGACAGTTCGTGTGTTACGGAAACTTGGACGTGTGCAAGAGGAAACATAGGAACAAGAAGAATATATGAGGGGTCAATGATCCAGTATTTTTGGCTCAGAATCTTAGTGATGTTCAAAATTATTGCTCAAGGATGAGCTATTATAAGGTGGGGAGATTATAAGATCCTGACCTTTTCTAGAGTTATCTCAGGAGCTTTTTAGGTACTTTTTATTGTTTTGAAGTATATTTTCGTTGGAATTGGGGATTAAGGTGTGTTTGGGTGAGGTTTTAATAAATATATTTGGATAGTGGGTTGCGAATGATTTGGGCACAGTTTGACAAACCGTGCTTCCAAACCCAGGTAACAGTGTGAACCATGCAAACCTGTACAGTGAGGTCCACATGGTTTGCACACAGTTTCCTTAATCGTGTTCCCATGCCAAGTGAAACCGTGCATGTGGAACAAGTTTCTACAAAAATTTGTTTTAAACCACCCGAACCCCTGAAACCCATCTATTTCAACCTAGGCTCGAGCTTGCTAAATTCTAGGAGATCGCAAAGCTTTTTGAAGGGATTCTGAGGTGATTCAAACACAATTCTTTGAGATCAAAATCCCATATTGAAGGTAATATCTCTTTATGGTATGTGGATTTCATCCCGATACTTCTTCTATTCATTCCTATATCTTTCCTTGATATTTTCATGGATAATCTCTACTATTTACATGGATCTAATCCTATGTGTTGAGATCTAGATCTAGATTTAAAAGATCTGGTTTCCTTTTATCTTAATTTTGGATTTAGAAATTTAGATCTGGATCTTGATCGACATCATTGTGCAACTTGGATTTGGTGGATTTCTGTTGGACTATCATCCATCAACAAACCGAGGTAGGTGGTCTAAATTGAACTCCCACATTCATGGATTTTATATGTGTATGTGAGATTAATGATTTATTAGCATCCCTTAGTAATTTCATTCATAATGTGGGTTAATTAGGAATATGAAATTGACATGTTGATGTTTCAGAGATATAGATGATTAAATGATGATTTAATCATGACATTAATGGTTTTCCCAACTAGATAATTAGTTTGGGGAAATTTTTTATGATTTGAGATATTGTGTTTGAGATATTGAATTGGTTGTGTTTGGGAAAATTATTTGGGGGAATTAATTAAGAGATAATTATTTGGATATGTTGAAATAATTAATGGTGGATTAATTATGTTTCTTAATTTTTGATTAAGATTTTTAATTTTGAGGTTAATTATGAGAAGTTGATATTTTATTTGGATAATTAATTGTGGAGAAATAATTATGGAATGATAATTGTTTTGTTTGATTAATTAATTGATGAATTAATTAATGGTTTTTGTACTTAGTTAATTGTGGGGTTAAATAATGGGTTTTTAATATATTTAACTAATAATTCTATTTGTAAGAGAATGATGGGGTTAATTCATTAGGAATTAATAAATTATTTAAATTATTGAGAAAGTTTGTGCTAGACATGGCGTTCTAGACCAATTGAGAAGTTGGGCCATTAGCTTTGGTGTTATACCACAATAGTTGACACAATCTCTTGTGAAGTTAGGTGGTAGACATGGTGATCTAAAACAATTCTGTGAGTGGGGTTTGAGACATAGAGATCTACACCGATTGAGATTTTAGGTGTTAGACATGGAATTCTACACCAAACTAATCATAATTATGAATTTGTGAGGTGAACTAAAGACATGAATTAAACCTGAGTCTGATGGGATTATTAAAGAATAAGTGACAATGTGATAACTGTTTAATTACAAATTGTATTTTATGATTCATATAATTTCATGAACTATATTTTTACTGGTATTGTTTTAGACATCATTGGTGGTGGCCTATTGAGTTGTACTCACACCAAATTTGGTCCTCCTGATCGACACCCGATAAAGCTTTGTTGTTGCATGATAAGATAAGGGCAAGGCCATGAGATAGATTGTTGATTTGGGATGGATCATGGGTGAGGGAACCATATGTGGTTCAGGACCTTCTTGGGAGTCATTGTGTCATTATTTTCATTTGAATTTTAAGCACTTGACACTTTCATTTTCATAGCATGATTTCTTTTATGTTGAGTATTATAATTCTTGTTTTTAATATCATGTGACATTTGTATTTTTCTGATTATTTTTATGATTCTACAGTAGTTTATTGTTTTTTTCTTTTGCTGGTACATTAATCTGATAAAAGAGTGTATAGCCTCCCCATGAATGACTAACCAGACCCTCACTAATAGTCAACACCCTCTAGCGTATGGGGAGGTGTGCTTGAGAGAATGTGATCGATTGGCTCGACTCTCCATTGCATGGAACCCCGGTCAGGATGTTATAAAGCCACCTACACACCTTCTTCATCATATATTCCTTATAATCCAAAAAGAATAATTTTTTAGGATGGTCCCACAACAGACACCCATCTCTTCCCATAACTTGAATATTTTCATGATAAATTTTTATCTAAGTTTGGGGGAGAGATTTATTCATGGAGAGGGATGTTTTAGGGGTAAAAGTCATTTAATTCACATGAACTAGAATTATCTCATCACGATCATATGTGTTATATTTCATAGTGGACACATTAATTGCATATATTTTGATATAGGATCCCAGATTCTTTTTATTCTAATGAGTATTTTTTTTCATTACATGTTAACCCTCACCTTTAAGGATACCTATAAAAGTGACACTTCATCACTCTTGGAGATAGAATGTTTTATATATGAATAACATTCACCAATATGCTATAGAATACATGCTATTTATGTGCATTTCTTGGGATATTTTCGTTTATTTATTTCATGGGGTTTTGAGAGGTGATACCCACCTATTTACCAATCCATTATGTTTGAGTGATTTCTGTTTTTTTAAAATGAAGATAAAAAAAATAAAAAACATATTTCTGAGCATCATTGTTTTATCAAATTCTTTGGGGAATGAATTTTTTTAAGTGTGGGGGTAAGATATTTATAGGAATACATTTGGATTGACACTTATCATGCATTTATTTCATTATTCAACCCTCACTTTTCCATAAAATGTCATTTTTTATGACCCACCATCCCACAACATCAGATGCATTTGAACTTAATGTGAATTCATCGCGATTGGTGTTTTATTTCAATTTAAATAGTGGAGATGTGAAATTAATTTCAATCCTATGGTAAGAATGCATGTGTACATGAATTGAGCATTTATTTGATCAAATTGTTTGAGCGATGAAAGTTATGGTGGGGTTAGTCTCAAGATATATGATGGTAGGTACATGTTTTGGAAAGAATGTGAGAGGGAGAGAAGCTATTTTGAAAATTGAAATTTTAAAGGAACAATGATATTTTTTGGGTAAAAAAAAGATTGAACATTTTTTAACTTGTAATTTTGATGTTATGATTTGTCTGTAGGTCTAGTTGTGTATTTTTTTGAGCGTTTTCTCCACGAGTGAAAAAGTTTAAGCATGGGGGATTTTATGAACATCAATTATACAAACATATTTAATAATTTAATAATTTAGTTTTAATTACTTTTGTAACTCCTTTTAGTTCTTTTAGGTTATTTTTTTATTTCTTAGTATTTTATATATTTTTATAATTTTTTGTTAATTTTTATACTAATATTACCAATTTAGTATTTTTATTAGTTCAACTTAATTAAATATATTATTTTTAAGAAATTATAATTATTATTAGTTGTTTCATTGATATTATATATTTACTAGTTTATTAATATTTATAAGAAACTATACTTATTTAATAGTAGTAATATTATTTTCATAATTTTATTTTATATTTTTTAGAGTCTTTAATTACATGTGTGTGTGTGTGTGTATATATATATTTATACATTTTTAACATTCTAATTATTAATTTATATCTCTAACTAATGTAACATATTTATATAATGCTAATTATATTAATTTAATTATTATTTTTTTATTATTATTATTAACTTTTAACAATTAGATAACATTTTATTTTAATTTTTGAAAGTATGATTTTTTTAGGGAGATAATTAGGGATCCATAATCCTTAGCGGGGGATGAAGCCCTAGGAGGCAGCCACACCCACACTCTCCTCTCTCACAGACACACAGGAGGTGGCCTCTAGCCACCCTCCATCTACTATGTAGCAACCAAGCAGGCGTTCCACCCCACCATATACATTCTCCCTACAAGTCATCCCACACAACAAATCTCCATTGTCCCCCTCATGCGAACTCACACCTCCCATTCTCCCCTTCTTCAAGGTAGCGCCTTCCTTACCCTTTCCAGCTACATTTCCTTCGATCCAACGTGAACATATTCCCTCCTCTTGGATGATGTAAAAAAGCATATTCTTCAGCTTCCTCATCCGTTTCACCCTCTTCTCTTACAAATCGATGATGCCTTCTCCCTCTCCGGTGTAGCGAACCATCCATCTTCATCATCACCCTCTCTACTGAAGCATGAAAACACTAGGTTGACATAATCTCTCATTGGTTTCACACCCACCAGTGCATCTTCCTCCTACCTACACACCATCATGACTAGAAACACCCCTCTAGCTTTCTACGTAGATAACCCACGACGCTACCTCATCCATTTCAAGTGAACAAGTGGTGTTTTTATTGTTGCGTGCGATTTCATCACATGAAAAGGATATTTTTTCATTCGGAGATTGAAATTTTATTAGTTCCTTTCATGATGAGAGTGTAGAATGATATGGTCAATTTTCTAGTAGTGAAGGTATAATTTTAATGCATTATTACTTTATCACATATTTATATTCTTTGCATGTTATTTTGATTTTTTTTATTCTCTAGTTAATATGTTAGTTTAATTTATTTTCATTTGAATTTCCATCTACATTAATTATATTTTCACTAAATTTAATTTAGAAAATTAAAACATGCCATTTTGATTTGTATTAGACTGAGCGATATTGATAAGGGTAACCGTCTTGATCTACTATAGTAAAAATATGTGGCACAACTTTGTGAAAAATGGGGTAGGTTATTTCTCCATTTTATTTTGTAATCGACCACATGTACTAATTTATTAATAACACCATAGACCATGTCTTTAAATAAATTTTGAGACATGAAATAAACATCTAAAAATGTTTATTCTTTTAGAAATGGTGTTAACATGGTAAAATTAATATTTAATCATATAAAAAGAATAGTTTTCATTGCTGTGTATTAGTTTGATGATTAAATCAGCATCCCAAACACAGTTTTCTAACTCAAAGTTCATGATCATTTTTCATATTTTATTTTTTTGTTCGCTTCCCCAATTGTTAGTTTTAAAATAATAAATAAAATAATAAGAATTCTATCAAATAATCTCTCACCTAATCATTATGCAATGAGATAATTTTAGGGATATAGATATCATGCCCTTTTTGGGTTTACCCTAATTTCAACTTATACAGTAGCCAGTGGGATATTAAAATTCACTAATTGGAAGCACTGCAATGCATGTACCGTGGGTTCATGAGAATAAATACCAAACACATGATTTGGAATTAGCTATTATAGTCCTTGCTTTTATGACTTAGAATCAATATCTCTTTGATGAGAAATATATTGTGTTTATGGATCTGAAGAGTTTGAAACAAATTTTCTCTAAAAGGGACCTGAATTTTTGATAATAAAGATCGATAGAATATCTGAAAATGTTTGAATTCAAATTGATTTATAAATTTTCTAAAATAAACTATGTTGTTGAAGAATTATGTAAGAACTTATATAATCACCCCTCTAATGAAGCTTCAGATCGGTAGAAACCAATTTTTGTCATAGTGGTTAGGCATTTGGAATACACCAAGACAGGTGATGTTATAACCTTATATCTAGTTTCTTATTCTCTTGATTTGGTCAAGAAGGATATATATTCTCAAAAAAATGATTCATAATATTTTACATTGTGCTCAAAACTCAGTGGTGGGCAGACCACTAAGGGATGGATGCTAGATGGAAAATCTGGGTTGTGGTTTAAGATCATATTGTAGTTCCTCTAACTTATCTAAAAAAAATTCATTCCACCTACCACTTTTTGAGAAGGGATATTCATCTGGGAATAAAAAAGATTTATAAATCATTGAGATTACAATATTTTGGAATGGTATGAAGAGTAAAGTTGAAATGTTTCTATCAAGATGATTCACTCGTCAGCAGGCCAAGGAAGAACATCAACAAGTAGCTAGTGTGTTGAAAACATTACTTATTATTATGTGTAAATGTGAGAAAATAGTAATGTATTTTTTCATAGGTCTACCAAAAATGGTTTAGAAGAATGATTCCATATGGGTGATCATTTAATGAATCACAAAGCCAGATCACTTCACCCCTTTTCATGAATCCAATATGGTGGAAAACTAGTCCAAAATATATATATGGTAAGTGGTGACGATATATGGGGTTTTAGTTCTGATATGTCTGACTGGGACCCTATATTAACATCTCGGTTTTGGAATCCCTTTTATAAATCCCTTGGAACTTAGTTGACCATGAGAACAACTTATCACCCTCAAACACATGGATAATTTAAGAGGATGATCCAAACATTGGAAGACATTATTAGAGTGTCTGTGATATATTTTGATGGTTTATTCAATGTGAATATCCCATTATTAGAGTAATCATAAAAAAAGTTAGCATGACTCGGTACATATGGATCCTTTTGAAGCATTGTATGACCATGCATATCATTCTCCACGTTATTAGCTGGAAACTGGTGAGACTTCACTTATAAAACATGGCCTTGTGAAATAAAGAAAGGGGAATATTTAGATAATATGAAATATATTAAGACTAATCATAGTCATTAGAAATCATATGCATATCATCGTCAATGACTATTATCGTTTGAGGTAGTCGATAATGTTTGCTTGAGAATATCTCCAAGGGTTGGACATTTTCATTTTGGTAAACAAGTAAAGTTATCTCCATGGTACATTATCTCTGTTGAGATACTTTAATGAGTGGTTGATATAGCTTATCATTTGAATTTACCCCCAAAGCTCAGTTATATGTATAACCATTTCCATGTATCTCAATTGAAGAAGTACCGACCTGATCTTGAGCATTTGATTTAATGAGTCCGTGAATATTTTGAAATAGATACTACATTGATTCATGTGATGATATGAGTTATGGATAGTCAATAGAAGCACTTTCATGGGAAAAGCCTCATTTTAGTATGGGTTTTGGGGAAACATGGTCAAATTCAGGTGGAGACATGGGAGCATGAAAAGGAAATATTCAAGAAATGGGTCGAACACTTCCAAAGCATCATAAATCATATACATTTTGAGGATGGAAAGACCAATGTTGGGGAGAATTTATCACCTATAGTTTCAATTGCTTTACCGTAATTTTTTGTATCATGATCTTATATAATAAATGGGTAATGGTTGGGGAGTTTAGATGAGGGTTTTTTAATTTTTTGGAGTTGGTTCTAGAGGTGAATGATTTGAGGATGGTTAATATAAACCATGAAACACCTTTAGAAAACTATCCAAGGTTTGATAGTAGTCCCTTGGTAGGCACACAGTTTTACAAAACTATATGGGTTCCCAAGTGAAACCATCAAAATGAAAATAAAGGGAAAATAATGGAAGGCACACAATTTTTTTAACCATAGAAAACCATGTGGGTATGAGATTAATATAGCAGCAACTTTTGGTTAGTACACAATTTTCCAAACTGTACTAACCAATCCCAGTAACTACTTGTCTTATCTAGTAGGTAATGCGTGGTAGGGCCATAGTTTGAAACACCATGAAACTTAACCATGTGATGTGTGTTTGAGATATCTAAATTTTTGTTTTTAATGATAATTACATCTCAAAAACCTCATTAGTTCTATAATATACTTGGATCTCAATTTTTTGTCCCTTCCATTTCATGAGAGACAATTCCCTTAAATATGAATGTTACTTTCAGGTGAATTAATATGTGTTGGAGATCCAGATTCATCGGTATTTCCTTGTTCTCTCTCTTACATTCTTGATCTTCTAAAATCCACTCTTCTTATCACCCCTGAAGCCGTAGATTTAGTCTTTTATGGATTGATCTATGTTTCAATATGCATATATTGATGATATCTTATTAGATCTAGTTAAGGGAATGAGTGGTGGGATTTAATCTATAATATCTATGTTTCACTCTTCATTTTCATGATTCATTGAGAGGTAGGTGGCATATATCTCATCTCTAATTGTCTTAAAACTTGAAGTCTTAACGTTGATTATTTGTTTCTTCAAATTGTTTTGAAAACCTTTTTTGATTCTTGAAGGGAACATATTTTTTTTATGGATTTGGAAATTTTTAACTTTAGATGGCTTGAAAAACCCCTATTTTTTTGATTTATAAATGATAGTTTTATAATAATGTTGTTGTTTTTATTCATGAAAATTTTTTGATTAATTTTTTTAAGAAATAATTGGTTTTATGTGAAATGAAATTTTGAATACATGTTTTACATGAGTTCATTTGTTGATGTGACCCTGAGGAAGGGGCATGTTCCATTGGGGAACCTATATATTGATCACCTAGTGATGAAATTGTAGATTGACGAGAGATAAATCATGATTATATAACTATCACTTGTCAAGCATGTGTGTAAGAAAAAAATACAAAATGAGTATGCCAAATGGCGGGAAATGGTTTTAAATAATTTTATTTTATTATTTTCCTTGGAACTGATTTTGGTTTTGATATAAACTAGTTTATCCATTTTTAAACTATATTATGTAAAATTATTTAACAGTTTTTTTCTTAGTGGTGTGTTTTGGGAAGTATTTGGGGGGAAATCCGGCCATGTTTATACTCACCCCATGCTTGGGACTTCTGTTCATTTTCAAATGTTATCTATTGAGACACATGAAAGGGACATGCATCATACTTTTCTAGTGATTCACCTTGATACCATGGGAAGGGAAGGTGGAGTCGGAGCATGGATCTAGTTCAAGATTTACTTATGAGGATACCACATGAGTGTATTTGGGTATTTTCATATTTCATTCTCTGTCAGTTTTTGAAAGTGTTTCTTTTGTCACTCTGATATTATTTTTGAACATGTTGGTGTTGAATTTGGGTCTTATTACCTTTAAAAATTCATCAAATGGGAGGATTGTATTTTTATTATTCAATGTTAACAGGTTATTTTAAGATTAAATAGAAAATCATACCCTAGTGTTTTCTTAATAACTGGTTATTTATTTTCACCCTTTCGTGTCTCAGGGATACCACCTAAGGCATGTGGCACCCCGTCACTTCTTAGGACAATGAGGAGAGGTGGGATTTTACAAATGTTATCAGTCTTGGTTGGTCATTCAGTCTTTCAGGATGGTATAAAGGATATATAAATATCATAACTTTAAATGTATAGCTTAAAATATGTATTTATCCCTTTTATACTAAACTTTAAGTCACCATGATGGTTTGGGTACATGAGTGGTTTTTGAAACTTCTAGGTGAGTTTTTATCTTGTTGTCAAGGTTATAGATGATGATGATTGCATATAATTTATGGGTAATAAGACATCACACTAGGAGATAAGTGTTCATTATGCAATTTATTGTGTATGTAAAAAGGTGAGAATTATTTAAAATATATGTATTTTTAAAATAATAGTTGTAGTATTTTTTTATATATGGTAATTTGGAATTTCCAATACTTCAGTTTCTAGTGAGTAAGAGAAAATGATGTTTCTTTCTAGTTATAGAGAATTACATTGGGTAAACGTCGTAGGAATCAACTGAATGAGGATAAAGAGAATTAATTTTCCCATAAAACTGAAGTGAACCAAGATTTACTCCAAAGCATTATTCAGGATTTTCGATTCATAGATACAGGAAATCAGAAGGATGATCCTGATTATGTGGACCACCCGGTTTAGTTTTAGAAGTAGAAACCACCCATCTTTCAGGATGGATTCTGAGAAAAAACGAATAATTATTGCTAAATAGGATGAATTCAATCTTTTATTTTCTTAAAACACTAAACAAGCTGAAATTCATGTTGGAAACATACATTCTCAAATATCTAGAACAATAGTGGTGGGATTTAGCTATTCGAGATAATGTTCACCATGTCATTAAATTGGATTATTTTATTGAATTGTTCAAAAACAAAACCTATCTTCAAACCTTTAAAAATATACAGAACAATAGATTTTTTTCAGTTCAAAGAATGATAATCTCTTGGTGATAGCGTACAAGACTAAGTTTATGAACCTAGTTTACTTTACAACACAAGTAGTTACAAGTGTGTCCTTGAAAGAATACATTTTTGAGTCAAAGCCATGATTAAATTTGATCAAATATTATTTTCCATTTATTATGGACTATAAAAATATGCTTAATAGAGTTAATATGATAGAAAAGGATGTATTGTAAAATAATTTTGGATGGAGAATGTTTATCCCCACAGGAATAGGTGAGAACTCTAATTTAGGGAGTATGTTGAAGTGGGACACCTACATTGAGAGTGGTTGGATATCTCAGAATTAGTCCATGGGATCAGTCAAATTATTTCCTTTACTAGAAATTATGCAAGGTTATTTTCAATGTGGTTCATTTGAGTCTATTAAGATATATTTTATGGCACTACCAAGTGCATGTGACAACTATATATAGATGAGACATCTCCAGCATTATTGTTACAGTGATCCAAGGGATGGTGTTGGAGACACATCTCATGTTTCTTAAAAATTTTATGATTTGATGTGGAGAAATCTTTAGAATAATTCTTTCCCATATAACCAAGAAAGGTAAGGTGATTCTAGGAACACCCTGACTCCTCTATAGATAAAACATCAATAGGGAAGTAATGAAAAGGGGGTAGCAAGTACGTAATTATACATTGTTGAGAAAGTTATCATGGATGATCAATATGTTCCTTTGAATTTTTGAGGTAATTTTCTTTTTAATTATACATTTATATAATCTTTTTTTTCATAAAGGCACTTCCAACTTTTTTTTTCTTTTTATGCTTTTTATCATATGAGTTTACACATTGAAATGATTTCTTCTTTTTTGAAACTTCAAATACCTCAAGGAAAACATGTGAGTTGAGCCTTTAAATTTATAATAACTTTGATAAATATCGATGAGATTGAATTGGTTGTAATATTTCTAGATTATAGAGATTGATGTTGATGATTTTATCTTGGGAATTAAATTGTTGACATCATTCAAAACCCACATCATCTTTTATTCATGGAAAGTTATTTTCGTATCTTATGATAGTGTCAAGAATACATTTAAAGGATATTGTGTTGTAGATACACGAAGAGAAGGAAATTTGGTACCAGTGGATGGATACATACCTTATCAGTCGTTAGTGGTTACTGTGGAATCAATATATGAGATGAATAATAAAGTGTCTCCAATAATATATGACCACATTCATAGTGTTTTTCCTGATAATTTCTCAGGGTTTACACCTAAAATATAAGTAGAATTTATAGTTAATATCTTACCCAGACCAACCATATTTCTCTTTGGTATTATAGGATGAGGCCAACATAATTGAGGTAATTGAAATTTTATCTAGAATTTTTTTCAAGTAAACGGTTCATTTGACTGATCATGTCTCCATGGGTAGAACCAATTCTATTTATAAATACAGCAGAAGGAAGTATTAGGCTTCTCATGGATTATCATAAGGTTAAACAAGTTATATAGATAATCAATATCCTCTTCCATCCATTGATGACCTATTTGATCAATTTAGGGGATCCCAATAGTTCTATAAAATTATATTACGTTCAAGTTATCACAAACTATGTTCTCAGAAAGAAAATATTCCACAAAAATATTTTTGGAGACAATATAGATATAATGAATACATGGTTATACCCTTTGGTCTTAGGAATCCACAACTTATGTTTATTATATTGATGAGTCAGATATTTTAAGGGTATCCTTATCCATTTATGGTGGTGTTTTTTGATGACATTATATTGAATTATAGGAATAAGGTCGATCATGATGAAAACTTGTCTATAGGGTTGGGTATTCTAAGTGAATGTCCCCTTTGTCCTAAGATTTCATAGTGTGATTTATAGATAAAGTGGTATGTTTTGTTTGTTATATAATATATAAAAAGTGATTTTCCAAAGATCTTGAAAATACAACATCTTTTATCTCTTCACAAAAACCAAAGAATGATTTCGAGATACAAAAAAATTCTTATCTTAACAGGATTCTACAAATGTTTTTTTTTCATGATTTTTCATAGATTTCATAACCAATTATAACTTTAACCATGAAAGATATTACATTCTAATGGAGTGATGAATACCATAAGTATTTTCAATATCATAATTTTATGTTAAAATCAACACCTATTCTTACATATCCAAAGCGAGGAAAAATCTATACGGTTTACTATGGTTTATCAGGATATGGGTTGAGATTTATTCTCATGAAAATAGATCATGTTGTTTCTTGTGAACTAAAAAAATTAATAGAGAATGAAAATCCCTACCCCAACAAATGAGTTTGAATTATCTACTATAGTCCATGAATTTAATAATCATAATAATTACCTCTTTGGTGATAAATTTATGGTCTTTAAAGATCATAAGAGTTTGAAAATTATTCTTCTCACAATGGGACTTCAATCTATGGAAATGAATATGGATGGAATATCTATAAATTTTGGAATAAAAATTGATTTATAAATTAGTTAAATTAAACTCTATGGATGATTCATTAATTATGAAGTCATTTAACCACCTTGATAATGAAGATTCACTTTATTAGAAACTAATGTCATTCATAGAAAATATGCATTTGGAATGTTCCTAGAAAGGTGAAATTATAACTTTTATAGTTTCTTGTATTCATCATTTTTTTGAGTAGGTTATATATTCATAGATATCTAGTCTATAATGTTTGAATTTGAGGTCAAAACATTCTGGTGGGGAGTCTATGGAGGGGCGAAAGCAAGATGGGAAATCTATGATATAGTATATAGATTAGACTGTAGTTCCTACAAGTAATTTCTCACTACTACTATTCAAGATGTGATGTTCATCTGAAAATATAGAATATGTATAAAGAATTGAGAGCATAGTTTTGGTGCACTCGCATGAATAGGGAAGTGAAAGATTTTGTTTCAAGGTGCATCACCTGTTAGCAGGGCAAGGCAAATCATTAATGACCAGTTGGTATGTTTCAATCATTATTAATTCCCATGTGTAAATGGAAGAAAATAGAAATGTATATTTGAATATGTCTACCAAAAATGCTTAGAATAATAATTTCTTATGGGTGATCATGGATCGACTCATATATTCATCTCACTTTATCCCTATTCATGAATTGAATATTATGGATGACTTGTCTGAACTCTGTATTTGGGAATTGGTGAAGATGAATGGGGTTCCAATTTTGATAGTGTCTAACTAAAACCCTTGGTTTACATCTCCATTTTGAAATCCCTTATAGTAATCCCTTTGTAACTCAGTTGAACATGAGTACAACTTATCATCCACAAACAGATGGATAATATGAGAGGATGATCGAAATATTGGAAGAAATTATTAGACGTTCTGTTATGGATTTTAGTGATTAATAAAAAGAGAATATTATTATATTATAGTTCTTATACAATAATAGTTATTAGGCATTGATACATATGGATCATTTTGATGCATTGTATGATCATCCATGTTGTTCTCAACTTTTATGGGTGGAAATAGGTTAGAATCCCCTTACATGACCTTTTTATGTATAAGAAATAATGGAGAATATTTAGATTAATATACAGATAATGGATATGGATAATATTAATTATAAATAAAATTTAGATCATCATCGTAGACTGTTATCATTTAAGGAGGTCTATCATGTTTTCTTGAGAATATCTATAAGGAGTTGGCATCATTATTTAGTAAACAATGTAAGTTTTATCCATGGTACATTGTGCCTTTTGAGATACTTGAATTGGTGGGTGATGTATATTACGTATTGTATTTACCACCAATGTTCAATTCTATGAATAATGTGTTTCATGTATCTCAATTGAAGAAGTACCAACCTGATCATGACCATGTGATTGGATTGGACCATGTTGATGTTGAACCTGGATATAGGTTGATTCACATACCTATACTTGTTATGGATAGAGAATAGAATCTATTGAATGGGAAAAAACATTTTTTTACAGGTTTTGTGATATCATGGTCAAATTCAAGAGGATACTTAGGAGGCTGAAAAGGAAATGTTAGATCAATGGCCCAAACTCTTCTATATCACCACCATTCTTCTAATTTCAAAGGATGAAAGACTAATGGTAGGGTGAATGTAACAAACATCAGTTTTTGGAAATTTTCCCTTATTTTATGTCATGTTATCATATATAAGACCTGGGTTATGTTTGGGAATTTTTTTGGATGTTTTGGAGTATTTTTTGGTTGTTCTAGATGTGCACACTTTGAGAATGGCAAGTAGGAAATATGCAACACCTCCAGGAAACCACATATGTTTTGAAGAGAGTCATTGGGTAGGTTCACAGTTGGTGCATGATTTTTTGATACCATGAATTTACCTAGGGAAAATCAAAAAGAGGAAAATGGAGAGGAAATCATGGTCAGAACATGGTTTTTCTAATATTGAAAGACAACCAAGTAGGGTGTGGGAATGAGATAGTAACACCAGACTGTTGGAACATATATTTCAAAACCATGAATCCCAAAATATGTAGATACTTGGATTCTCCGATATAACATGCATGTTTGACACATGATTTGACCATCCGTGTGACTTAACTATACCACAAATAGTTCGAACTCTGAAATTTTTCATTTTAATCCAAATTAAGTCCCAGAATCCTCATTAGTTCCATAATCTCATGGGATATAAAACTCCTCTCCCTCCATAGGCTTTAGTGAAAATTCCCTTTTATCAAGAAATAAATTTTACGTGAATAAAAATATGTTTGAATTCTTAAATTGCTAGAAAATAATTATTCCCTCTCTTTCATCCTTATTATTCTTCTATCCACTCATCTTCTCTTCCTCGGAGTCATAGATTTAGTACTTTATGGACAGATCTATTTTATGTGATGTGAATCATGTTGATATATTGTTAAATCTGTTGAAGGGAAGGTCTGCTGAGATTATATAAAAAATATATAAGTTTATTTCTTTATTTTTACAATATTTGAAAAGGTAGGTGGATTCTCTCTCATATTTACTTGATTATTAACTTCAATGATTAGTTTTTATTAAAAAAATTTCTTGAAATTTTTGTAAAAACCTTGTGCGATTCTGAAAAGAAACCCCTTTTTGGTTACGAATTTGGAAATTGGGAAGATTGGATGGCTTTCAAAAAACCCTCTTTGTTTATAATTTTAATATTATAGTTTTAAAATTATGGTATTGTTTTGATGCACACAAGTTTTTTGATGAAATGTTTTCAAGAATGAATTGGTTTTAAGTTAAATGGAATTTAGAAGACATGGTTTTCCTAAGTCTATTTTTGGACGTGACCCTGAGGGAGGGGTGTGTTCCATTGGGGCACCGTGATATTGGTCACCTTATGATGACTAAGTGAATCAGCAAGAGAAAACTCATGAGTATGGAACTATCACTTGGAATGCATGTTTGTGTGTGTTGAAACATGAGAATGTGTTTTCCAAATGATGGGAAATGGTTCTAAATAATTTTTTATTGTTTTCCATGGATTCAATTTTGGTTTTGATATAAAACACTTTAACATATTTTAAAATATTTTATATAAAATGTTCTAACAAGTTTTATACTAGTGGGAAGTGTTGGGAATTATTTGAGTAAATCCTATTAAGTTTATACACACCCCTTTTTTGGAAACTTCTGTGCATTACAAACGTCATTTATTGGGACACATGAAAAGGAAAGGTATTGTACTTCACTAGTGATGCGCCTTGATATTGTGGATAGGGAGGGTGGATTTGGAGTATAGAGTTAGTTTGGGATTTACATGTGAGGATACCCCATGAGTGTATTTTGGTATTTTCATCTATCTTTCCTTTTTAGTTTTTTTCCATTTTTCCATTGTCACTCTGATATTATTGAAGAACTTTTGGGTTTTTACATTGGGTTGTATTACCTTTACAAATGAATCATATATGAGGATTATATGTCTATTTCTCAATGTTAATAGGTTGTTTTACCTATAAAGGAAAAATGATCCCCTAACATCTCACCAATCCCTTGGAATTTATTTCCAGCCTTTGGTGTTTTGAAGATGTCTCCTAAGGATAGTGGCACCCGATCACTTATTAATCCAATGAGTAGGGGTGGGATATTACACACCCCTTGATTCATTGGAAACCATTTGGGATCTGTTTTTCAAATCTAAGTTTGTGGATAAATAATTTCCAATTTTATTTGTAGATCTGAGCTCTTGAAAATTAGGTCTCTTCATTTACCATCTTTGGTTTTAAAATGAAATGGGGTTCCTATAGTTCTTAGGTTAGGTGTATCTATACTTCAGTATATCTCTTGGAATGAATTGTTTTCATATATAAATAATTTGGTTTTGTTTTTAAAAATTATTAATTGAAATTCATGAGAGGTAAATTATCATTAAGGATAGTGTAAATGTTTTCAAAAAAGTGGTTTTTGATGGAAATTGTTTTGATAGACATAATGTGTTTGTTAAAATTCCTCAAAGGCGGTTTTGAAAGGGATCATGTTTTTCAAGAATAGGAGTGGTGTGGTATTTATATATAAATTATTTTATAAAAATGTGAGTATGAAAATAAATGTATTTTCCTAAGAAAATGTTTATGATATATTAACTTGGTTTCATGAATAGAATGAAAATATACTAGAACATCGGGGATACCTTGAGGTATGGGGAAAACTATGAATATGAGATCCTTAATGGAGTTATATATTACTATGGGAGGTTCCAATGATTTCATAGATTCTATTGGGTAGACATTTTTGGGATCTGAGGTTCCCATACATTAGGAGTTACTTATACCTTTAAGTGGTTTTGTTCGTTTGTGTTGTGTCCAACCTTGTGTTATGATTTTAACTTTAGTGTTGTATAAATATATTAAATGCATGTTAATTTGATATGATTATTGCTAAATTGATATATATTTTTATGCTTGAAATGTGTTTATTTTATCTTATTATGCCTCATGGATATATTTTTTTCATATTTATTTGATTATTTGACTAACTGAAAATTATATTTTTATTTGATTTTCCAACATTGCTTTTTGGGTGAGCGGGAACCATGCCATAAAAGAAATTACTGGATCACAAAAATAAAAATCCAGCAAAGACAAAGTCCACTTTCATTCAAATAATGAAGCTACATCTAACTCCTCAAGACACAGATCCTCTTTCAGCAAGCCTCCTCGAGCCACGTCCCCGACATCGACCCACTTCGTCATCACCATCATTACCTTCTTCAGACTTCATCGGAAAGAACACACCGGACATCACCGCCGCAGCTTCAAACAACAACACAAAAAACACCTTTACCCTTTCCATCATCCAAACACCATATCATCATCATCCCTCATCAAACATCATCAGCCTCGGATAGCTAAACCTCACGCCACACATGCTAAAAATCGTACACGTCACCTCCCTTTGTCGGCGAGACACATCAACGTCAGCGTCGATTTCACCACAGGGCCGGACATCATAGGCCTTGTCTACCCATTCTAAACTCCACACCAGGGTCAAACACCATCAAAGAAAAATCACAATGAAGCCGAAACATGGAACATATCCATTGTGACAGGAACTAATAGAACTGAATCAAAACCGAAATCATTAGGATGAAAACCAAAAATCGAAAAATCAAACTAGGCCATGCAGGGAGCATCATCGGCCGCCAAATACCACCTCCCAAAACCTCAGATGAACCACTACTCGGGGTCCTAATCAGAGTGGAGCATATGGTCTTGAGGTCAGGGAATGGATTAAAACTAACATGGACTCCGAACAACAGCAAATAGACGACATGAAAACAAGCATCCGAAAACGAGAACTCGACGATACGGTCTCACCTAAAAGACTGTCGACCATTGAACTATATATCCCAAGACTACTGATGAATCCATTGCTCGATATCCAACCGAGAGAGGTGCAATGGAACAAGAGGTCAGAGTAGGGTAGAAGTAGCTATGGTCTTCAACATCAGAGACCATCGACTAAAGCAACAAAAACACCCCAAGAGAATAAAAGAAGAAAAGCACTCCGCTGAGGAGGAAGAAAATCATGGACAAGGAAAACCAGATCATAGAGTAGAAAAAGGAAAAAAGGAAGGAGAGAAGGGTAAGAAGGGGGAAGAAGGAGAAAAATGAAGGAGCGAGTGCATAGGTGAGCCATCATCCCCGAGCAGAGGGTTTCATGAGGAAACCCTAATGGACCTGAGATCGACAGTGAGGGGAGAGGCTGAGAGAGAATGGAGCCATCCCAGCTCTTATTTGTTTATTTAAAAATGGAATGTTTTTTAAATAAAAAATGTAGGATATTTTATTTTTAAAAATTATTTCTTTTGAATTTTTTTGATATTTATTATTTATAAGAACAAATAGATTGACATGGATAGACATTTTACAGATTCTTGGTAGAATCCTATTAATATATTGTTCTCATACTCTATATTTACTTATGGGAATCTGTAGCCTTGTTCTTTAAGAATACAAGTAAAGGGAAGAGTTTCATGTAGAGGAATGATCTCTTGGTTTGTGTTTCCTTCTAGTGGGTTGGGATGGTAGTGAAATATTTTCATGTGGAGAAAAACTCTATGTTTATTAAGCTTTTATATTGATGGTCTAGTAGTTTTTCTAGACCTTATTATGTAGTTTTTGATATTACCTTTTATAGTTTTTTTGATATATGATATATTCTATATATCTATTAGGATATTTAGTTTATTTCTATATTATCATATGTATCTTTATGGTGAAATTTTTCCATATTATTTTTCAGGTACCTTGGTTCTTATTTCTAGATAGTGGAATACATGAATGCACTTTAGTCCTTTTTTAATGCTATTTTGGGTGATGTTGACCCAGTTTTTATATGTTACAAATTGGTATCAAAGGGATAGGTTATTGATGCATCATGTGCTCATGATTTTGTATCAATATATTATGTTTGTGAGTTATTGATATATTTAATATAGGTCTTTAATAACTCGAGAGGTAGTATAGGACTATTCCTAGCTAGCTCACTTTCATAGCAGGCCTTGAGTTAACTTGGAAAGTACATGGTAATCTAGAATCCTTATTTGTAGATTTATCCTCATGGGTTTTAGTTTTCTAAACTCGATTTATGAAAAAGGGTATCAAATTATATTATAAATGTTTTCCATCCTTTTTTTATTTATGTATCCTTTAAGAAGAACACCACGAAATTCTAGGGAGGAAACCATGGATAAGGCCCCATTGGTTAATTCTCTAGTTTAATTGGCTTTGGTGGAAAATATAGTCCAAATTATTCATTATATGTTCCAAGTCACCAATTTTAAACCCAAAAAATGTGGACCATCCTATAAAATTCACTAAGTAATATCCAATGATCTTTCAACATGAGAAGGGTCTCCATGAATTATAATAATGGATCAAGATAATTGAATGTATTTTTCACTTTCCAAAATCTCTATAATACTCCAATGTTGGTTTCACCACTTATATTATTTATGGTATAGTAAGAAAGTTGTGAGAATCTATTCTAAAATCCATGTTTCATGATGATATCACATGGAAGTCTTTTAAGAAATCCTTCTGTCAACAATTCTATCATGATTCAAAGAGAGCAGTGAAGGAATGCGATTACATTTCTTTGGTTCAAGGATATCATTCTATCATGGAGTATGCAACTTAGTTATGTTCAGTTGGTGAATAACTCTCCAAATCTTATTTCCAATTACTATCTCAAGGAATAGAGGTTCAATATGGGGTTTTTGAAAGATATTCAATCTATATTTATTCTTCTTTTCCTATCCACATTCATGGTGGTTGTGGATTATGAAGCCATGTTTAAGGTGGTATAGCTCGGAAGATAGGACTCTTTAGAGAATAATTGATAACATGAGGTAGCCGGAGTTTTTTCTGGCTAGAAGTGTAAGTGGGGTGACCTGTTACAAGGTAGTGGAAAGAGTGCACAACATACATCAGGGCATAGTTAGGTGGGTTGTTACCAATGTGAGAAAAAGGTACACCTTAGAATTGATTATAAGGTATCACCCATGGTATGTTATGCATACTATCATTCTAGTAATATTTATTGATTTTATGAGGGATCATCGCAGGGTAGTAAATATAGATCAACCTTCACCAAGGGATCTCTGTTTATACCTAATGAAACAAAAGGGCTGGGATCTAAATCTTTTGATAAGGGTGATGCTAGGGTTTTGAAGAAAGGCCATGATGAGACATGAAATTTTTATGTAGTAGAGTGTGAACCATAAGAGTAAGATGATACACCATTCACCATCATATGTATGGTGTTTACTATATCTTCTTTGGTTAAGGACTTATTTGATATTGGTGCAACTCATTCCCATATTTTTTCCATGCTTATTTATGTATTGGGATTTCAATCAGAGCATATGCCTTTCATGATGAATCTTTTCAATCCTTTATAAAAGAATTAAGATCAGGGTTTTAGATGTACAAGATTTGAAATAATGACCACTGACCATGAAGAAGTATGAGAATTTTTAGTTCTTGATCTTGGAATATTGAATCTAAACATTGGAATGGATTGAGTGATTAGCTATAAATCCAAAATCTATTAATATCATCATCAGGTGAGGTTCATTTATTCCAATTTATTCACTCAATTCTTTTAGGGTGAGTAGGATCTTCTATTAGGGAGATTAGGTCTTGTTTTTCTTAGTTCTGAGGTTATTTCATGCCAGTTATCAGAGATGTTTATCAATGGTGTTGATCTACATCTTAGTGTCCCTCGTCAAATAGTGGTTAGTAAGTATATAGATTATTTATCCATGTTTCCACATCTAAGGGAAGTCAAGTTTACCATAGACTTTTTTATTGAGATGAGGCCCATAACTTTACCTTTAAACCATATATAACCCACTAATTTGAAATAATTAAGGGTTTAGCTTGAGGATCATGAGGCTAAGAGATCTATTCATCTTACCATTTCACCATGGACATCACTAGGGATATTTAAAAAGAAAGGGTATGGGATTATATGAATTTTCTTTGATTATAAAAAACTAAAATAGGTGACAATTGAGAATAAATATCCCTTACATATGATTGATGAACTTTTTTATCAGCTTAAGGGAGCATGGTGGTTTTCAAATATTTATATGAAATTGGGGCACCATAAGCTGATGGTATTAGAGTAAGATATTACTAAGATGAAATAAAGGTGTATGTATGATAATTATAAGTATATGGTTATGTTTTTTAGCCTTAATAATTCTCCTTTGGTGTTTATAGATTTTATGAATCAGATCTTACATAAATTCTAAGATTACTTCATGGTTGTTTTTATGGATAATATCATTGTTTATTCTAGTTCAGAATAGGATCATAATGATAATTTAAATATCTTTATTATAATCATAAATGAACAAAATCTAAATTGAATGGTATCCAAATATTAGTTTTTTATTTATAATGTGAAATTTATGTTCCATGTGATTTCTAAGAAGGGTGTCCTAGTGGATCTGTAAATGACTCTGGTGGTGATGTCATGGGGTAGCCCAGATTTCTGATTAAGATATGTAGTATTTTTGGTTTAGCTAGTTATTATAGGTTCTTTGTCTAGGAATTATCCATTATTTCACATTCTATGATAGTGATAACCTATAAGGGTGTTATTTTATTAGAAATATCAATATTATGTATATGTTTAGGAGTTTAAAGTGAGATTGAATTCATCTCTAACCATGGTTCTTTTGGAACTAGGTGTTGGTTATAATGTCTACTACAATGCCTTAATTATGGGTTTGAGGTGTGTTATGATGTAGGTGAAACATGAAGTAGCTTATGGATCTTTTTATCCACACCCTCATGAGAAGAAATATCTCATTGGTGATCTTGATCTGTAAGAAATGATGTATTCTCTTATGACATGGTGCCATGACCTCTTTGAGGAGTAATTTACTATGTACCAATACCATAACATTCTATAGTATATATTCATCTAGAGGGATCTAAACTTTAGAAAAATAAATTGGTGAGACTATCTTTATAACTTTTATTTTGATATCTCATAGACCCTCAGAAAAGTAAACATGTTCATAGAATATTTAGGAAAAAAGTTTCTGACTTAAGCAGTGAATGAATGAGTGGAAGAGGGGTGTTTTATATGCTTGTTTACTAAGATGAACTTGGAATAAGAGATGGATAATGGACATATATTCTGAGTATATGATTGATTTGGATCACATATGGATAATCATATTTAACTTAAAAAGGAAGGGATGTAGGTTTGTAGTTCTTTAGTATGAATCTTTATAGTTAGGAGACCTCAAGTGAGTGTCCTTGGTATCCCAATTTAGTGTTTTGATTTCAATGTAGAACGGTTATTCCAATGACCCTGAGATGAGAATTAATGAATAGTTGACATTGATATAATTATTCCCTAAACTATATAGTTACCAAGATGTTACATGACCTTATACGTCATTACTGGTGGCTATGAATGAGGTGAATGATTATAGATTTAGTGTCTCAATGCCTTACATGTCATAGAATATAGGATGAAAATCATAGATAAGATGGTTTACTATAATACTTACCCATTATATTATATAAATGGGATGGTATATCTATGAGATTTTTTATTTTTACACCTTATAAACCTACTGATAAGAATGTTATGTGCTTAATTATTGATCGAATCATTAAAGTATTACATTTTCTACCTATCAGGGAGTTGATGAAGGTAGGAGAAACCGTGAACTTATATTTTGGGATATTATTAAACAGAATGGTGTTCCATTATCTATAATTTTATATTGGAATCCTTTATTCATATACCATCTTGGAGTGGATTACGGGCAGTGATAAGTTCTCAGTTGAAGTTGAGTGTGATTTATTACCAATAGACAGATGATGAGTATGATAAAGCTATCCACATTCTTGAAGAAATTACTTTTTCAAGACCACTTTAATTTAGTGGATCATAGGAGAAGCATCTACCCTCACTAGAGTCCTCTTACAACAATAATTTTAAGTATTTTATTAGGACGGTTCCTTTTCAGGTGTTGTATAAGAGGCCATGCAGGGAACCTATTTATTGGGAAGATGTTAAAGAAAGGTCCATGGATGGACTGAGCATCATCCAAGTGGTGATGAATATCAGGAAAAGTATTATTAAGTGGATAAAATGTCCTAGATTCATTGAAAATCATATACATATTGGCATCATATTCAATTGGATTTTGATGTTGCGGATCATGTTTCCCTTAGAGTTTCACCTCGGTTGGGACATCAATGTGTAGGGAGCCAACGTAAGTTAGAACCTAATTATGTTGGAACCTTTGAATTTTTTTAGTGAATGTATAATGTGTCTTTTTTATTATATTTTCCATCCCATTTTAATTCTATCCATCACATATCCAAGCTAAATAATTATTAATCATATTTTCTCATGCGATTGAGTGGGAGGATGTTGAAATTGAACCCGACTCCTCAGAAATTAAAAGTACTATTCAGATAGTGAAATAATAGGATAAATTTCATCATGGAAAAATTAATCCATTGGATTTATAGATAGTGAAGTGTGTTAGGGAAAACTATGATACATAGTTGTTCAATGCCTTGATGATGCATTAGTAACCTTATCTTTTTTAGGTTTCTGATCCTGAACCTTTTTGGGGAAAAATGATTTTATAGTGGGGAGAGTTATGATTCCCTTTAGGTCACAAATATTCTTAAATTTGATATTGAATTATTTATTATATGGTACAAGATAAATTCAGGATTCATAGGTTGAAAATTTATAATTTCATGGAAAACATGCCAGACATGTGTTTTAGGTGCATGGTTAGTGCTAACCATGTGGTAACCATGAACTATGGCTATGTGTGTTACAATGTTGATTTTCATGGATTGATCATGATTTTTATAACCATGTATTTTTTTCAATGGGATAATGGATATCACATAGTTAAAACATGGTTTGTTTAATTATGTGACCTAACAGCGTAACCACATCTGAACATCTTAAAATTGAAGAATCACCCCATTATACTTGATCATTTCTATTTATAAACACTTTATAACACCTTGTTATCCTGAATCATCACCTTCAGGATGACTTATATGACTCTCCCCTTTATTTATTGGTGATATTTGATCGTTTTTCATGGATCTTATTAAGGTATTATTTTTTTCTCTCTCTCAATTTCTCATCATTTCCTTAGCTATATTCTCAATATCTCTTCCCCTTGATCCATTAGAACCCAATTTAGCTATGGTTTTCAGATATAAGTCCTTGCATAACAAAATTGATGATTTTATTTGTAGATATAGTCTTTTAAGGATCATATCACTTCATTTCCCATAATTAGTTTAGAGGTAATAGGGTTTTAATCATTCTTCAGGTAGGTGTATATATCATATGGTACATCCCAGGAAATGAGTTATATTATTATGGAATTACTCTACTTTGGGTCGTGAAATTGATGAATTTCAATCCAGGAAAGATGCTTTTATCTTTAATGGCTATTTGAATGATTTTTATAAATGGGGTTTTCAATGGAAATCATTTTGATAGACAAGTTTTGTTTGTTAAAATGAATCTAAGGTGATTTTGAAAATGTTGTGGTTTTCAATTATAGTTTCAGTGTAATAAGAGTGTATAAGATATTTTTAAAAAATGAGGGAATGAAATGAAATTGATTTTCCAAGGAAAGTGTTTATTATATATGAACTTATATTCTTGTGCATAATGAAAATGATTTTCCACATCAGGAATGTACCTTAGGGTATGGGAAAAAATAAACAAATACTAGTCCTTGTGTTCTGAGCTATATTTAGGGGAGGTTCCCATAATTCCCCGGTATCTAGTGGGTATCCTTTTCTAGGAACCATGATTCCAATACATGAGGTGTCACATATTCCATCCAGTGGTTCTATTCATCTAATTTTTGTGTACCCTTATGTTTTTATTTTCCCTTTGGTTATATATGAATACAATACATGATTTTTCATTTAACATGATTATTTACCAGTTAATATGGATACTTATATTTAAAACCTATTTATTTCATCTACTTATGCATTATGGATAAATGCTATGTCAAATTTCATAATGTATTTTAATATGGTATGTTTTTTAATGGAAAAATAAAAGGTATTTTTATTATTAAAAATGACTTATCAGGAAATTTTTTGAAATTTGTTTTATAAAATAACTAAAGGATGCACAAGGAGAGAAATTAAAAATATTCATGGTGTATCCTACTATGATTTTGTTCCCACACCCTATTTTTCCTATGGTTTTTTACATCCATGGTCTTATAGGATATGTGTTAATGGAGGAGTGACATGTAGATGCTGACTCTTTTTCTTGTAGTTTCCTTCTTGTGGGTTGGGATGTTGGAGTCTTATAGTCACTTGGAGACAGAGTCTAGTTTTCTGTGGGTTCTATTTTGATGGTCTATTAGTTCATTCATTTAGACATTGTTATCCTATTATTGGATGTTACCTTTTATGGAATGGTTTTTCTGAAATATGATGTATTCTGGATATATATTATGATACTTGGTTTGTTTATATCTTATCTTATGCATTTTCAGGGTGAAATAATTCCCATGTTCTTTGTATAATACCCTTCTGCTTGTCACCGGCATTTAGTGATCGGGAATGCACTTTAGGCCTTATGGTGGGGCAATTCAGGTGACATTATTGGTTGATCCAGGTTGGTCTATTACATATTATGTGAAATAAAAAGGTAGTTTACCTCTCATAGTATGAATTTGTGTTTTCCATAACTAATATTTATCATGAATTATTATAGGTTATGATGAAATGATATGGTTTTCATGGGTAGAATTTCATTTAGAAACATGAAAAATTCTCATGAGGCACAAGATGAGTTTTATTCACAAGATGAATCACTAACTATACTATATAGAGTTTCATTTAATATATCTTTGGTATACTAGTGGTGTATGATTTATATTTCGATTTCCTCGATAACTGATTTTGTAAAGATACACAACATGATAACTTTCACACTTTCATACCTTTATTATGAAAGACTTAAGGATTGAAAATTAATGGGATGGTTGGGTATATTTCATATCATGTCATCCATTATAGATAAATCAAGATGGGATTTATACTCTTGTATAAAAAGTATGACATATATATCCTTGATTGAGTTTGATTAAAGGAGAACATGATTGTACCATGATAAGACATATGTTATGATTATTTATTTTTGTAAGGGGTATGAAATTTTCTTATCTACATAAATAAATGACATATGATGTGTTAATTGACATAATCAGTCTATACTTAGACAATAGATAATGTATGAGAAGCTATATAGTATGGACATAATCTATGTCTAGTAGTTAGTTCATGACTTGAAAAAAGGGATCATATGAAAATACATTCTTCTATATAATATAATTTTTGGAAACATGTATCAAGATATATATATATATATATATATTTAATAATGTTTATGTCGGATTCCATTGTAGATTTAGTAAAATCGATGATTTTCTTGAGGTTGTTTTTTAGTTACATATTTGAATTTGGGAATTCATATTTTCTTCCAATGATACAAAGGTCCATGAGAAATTTGTTTGGATGCCTGAATGGAGATTGAGTTCTATAAAACAAAGAGGGATTCTCTAAAAGTGGTTAGAGTTTATCAAAAAGGATTTTTTGATGGATATTAAAAAATTATTACATTATATAAAATATTAATTGGATAATATCTTTCTATTTTTTTTAAAGATATCTAAAAAATTGTTTTTGATATAGTTTTCTATGTTATTGTATATGATTTAATATAAGGTGAAATTGTAGAAAGTCATTAATGATTTAGTGTAATTGTAAGATTGAAGGAGATATACACTAAATACTTTATACATATGATATTTTCAAGTCTATGTTGTAGTGTAAGATACGATGTCGTAATATGGTAACAAAAACCATGGTTTTAAAGGAATTTTGAATATATTTTGATATATCATTTAATACGATATGGAGATATTTTAATGAAGCCTCCTAAGACTATTGTAGTGTATAACAAAAGACATATCATAAGGTTGTGTTATTTATTAAAACTTTTATGTAAAATTTACACAAATACCCTATATTTGATAATGGAATTCATGCATTAAATGTCAATGGTGAATAATCTTCCATATCTATCATTGATTAATAATTTTTAAAATGATGAAAAGTAATGGGGATAATTTCTTTGGCTAATTGATATAAGATTTATATCCAAAGACACTTACTAATATATAATATAATGTATAATTAAATTCATAAATACATGGGAGTGTATGAAGAGATATATTAGGTGGAAAATCCATTGATATAGTGTTTTTTTGAGGAAACCTAGGCTTTTACAGATTCTATTAATTCTCTATTCTTATTTCTCCTTTATATATTGAACAGTTTTACCATAACATGGGATATATAGATAATCCCACCAAAAAACTAGGTGATTTTTTTTGATCTGTGGATACGCCTCATAGGTAAGAGTTCATTGTGTGTTCATAATGATCTTAAAAAAACTAATCTATGAAAAACACAATATCTTTATTCAGATAGATACATGTTTATTATTTATACATACACTGTAATGAACCTCGATCATACACTCTGTCATGTGGCCAAACTAAGTTGGTTACTAGACCTCAAGTGCTCCTCCATGTATGATAGAGGATGTTGAATAGTAGTGATGGTGTAATGAACGTAGTGGGGAGAATATACCCTATGGTGTTGAGTTATACCAATAGAAGAATAAATATCATAGTAACAAAAATATTAGAAACTATATAAGAACAATAGATAAACTAAATAATGAAGGTAACTGATCATACAAATAATATAAAAAAATAATGTAATGACATGTTGGAATGTAGATAGTGTCACGATGAATGTAAAATGGATAAAAGAAAAAATTACTCAAAGAATACACCCAAGTCCCTAGTCTTAATCCCCATGTTGGTTTGGTATCCATGCTCCAACCCATCCAATAATAAACAATAAACAACAAGTCCCTCTACCCTTTTCCAAACATGCATCCATGTAATATTCCCCAGTACAAATAGTATCCCAAATAGGGTGTGAGTAAAACATTGTAGGTTGACACAATAGTCTTTGAAAAACCCAATCTGATAGTAAGTGCATGAAAAAAATCAATAAACATGAGTATTAATCAACCTATTAATACAATATGACTATTAACCTTGTTTGTAACTATGCCAAAATAACTCTGAGCATGTAGCATAACCATGCAAACCATAACCACGAGTCCTTGGAAGAATCACATAACTGGATAAATCCCTTTTTATAAGCATTTGAACATTACTCAGCTAATCCATTTATATAAGCATTTGTGCATAATTATGCCAATCTATTTATATAAGAATTTAAATATTACGAAGTCAATTCATTTATATATTCATTTTATCATTATTGGGCCAAGTCCATTATAAAATCATTTGATCATAACTGGTCCATTCCCTTTATATAGTCATTCATCATAACCAGGTCAAGCCCTTTTTATAAGAATTTCTGTATAATTGGGTGGAGCCCTTTATATAATAATTTTAGAATATCAGGAAATAAAAGTCATAATGGAAAGAATAACACAATGTAACATCAGAATACATAAATTTCAATTCAACCAATTACCTATTGTATTTCAATTAAACTTCCATTTATCGGGTAATGTATTAATATCTTATCATTCCAATGTACACAACCATCTCATATCAAAGTATTAACACTCATTTAAAAAAATTAAAACATTTTCTAAGTGATATTATCACAAGAAAACACCTATGGTCACATGTCATGATAATTCATGATTCAAGACAATTTATAGTTCATTATCTTTCAAGTGTAGGATCACCATATGGGTTGTCTCAAGACAAATCCCAACATTGTTAGATCCAAAGGGATCATAGGAATAGTATAAAAACATGATTATTATAACCCAGTAATCTATTAGTTAACAAAAACATTTCTTCATCATGACCACATATTATTTATCACATTTAAAAAAATAGAAACATACATATTCCTTTGTTCTAGACTACCATACTTTATTTGGTGATTAAAGAAACACTATAAAAAGGGAACACCAATAAAGAAAAAAGGTAGAAGATATCAACAAGGAAATCCTAGATCAGACAAAAATCAAGATCTGATCCTGATTTAATGGTAGCCATGATTTCACACTACTATAATTGAGGATAGTGAAAGAATAGAGAAATCCAAATTAAAGGAACTCACTTGAGATTAAATGCTGGATTGATACTCTAATATGGGAAGGAATCACTGAAAAATTTCTTGGAGTTTCCCTAAGTTTATAGAGAGGAGGTTGTAAAATGTATGAAAATAAATAAGATTTGTAGTGTGAATAAAAATTTAGGGTCCTGATGAATTCAATTCACGAATCCTCTTTATGGCATGAATTTAATAAACTCTAAAAAACTCATCACCTCTTGTTAAAAATAAATCGATCAAATTTTTTCCAACATGTAAAAAATTATAGTCTTATAAAAAGTCACATACTAAATATATTTTATGTATTATTTTGAGTAATGGATTCACAACATGTATTACTTACTCAACATGAATATATCCTACACTAATTATCCATTGTATATTCCTACAAAAAGCCCAAAAATCCTTCAACTCTACCTGTGCCTAAGGAGAATCCCTCTGAAACAATAGACACATTTATACCCAGACCCCACCAATTTAAACAAACATGTATTACTAAACATTATGTCACCTTACCCAATAAAATCACTTTATAATTCAAAGAAAAGGTTCGTCCAATAAGGTTTTAAAGAAGAAAAACCCAACTAAAAGTTGTTCAACCAGAACTAAAAGAAATAAATACCTAAAAAATATGGGATCTTATAAACTCTCCACCAACTAAAATATTATACCAAAGATTCTCTTTACATCTTTGTGGTTTATTAGTGAAAAATTATGGCCATTGTGATTTCACATTAGTAATCCTCTCCAAGGACTCCTCTTGAATATGCTCGTGCTACCAATTCACTCATACTAGAGGTATTTTATTTTCATTAATATACTTATCACTACAGTCCACAATCCATATCATATTCTCCTCAAAGGAATCATCTACACCAAGATTAATGTCATCAACATATATCATGTTATAAAGTTCAGGATGATATCTCCAAAGATGAAATATGGGAAAGACATCTTACACAGAATTGTATTACTGTAGAAAGGAAAATCAGTACGCCACTAGACTAATCCTTTCCACAATCATGAATAGCTTGACTAAACTGGGTGATTTTATTCTTTGTTTCTTGATGCACCATTTCCCCAACATAGGCAACACACAAATGAAAACATGATGACCTACCTAAAACTCCATAGGTCATCCTTGTTGTCCAGTGTAATATTTATTCCTTCTCTGCATGGTCATCAATCACTTCCTAATCAATTAAACCTTCTTAGAAATCTCTGAAATGATATTAGGTCCAACAAGCATTGATTCACCTACCTTTTACCAATAAATAATTGAACATCCTAACCTACCATACAAATTCTCAAAGGGTGCCATCTAGATTGATGGTTGGAAGATGTTATTATATGAAAAATACACGAGTAACATATGTTTCTCACAAAAACCGTTGAAATTAAATTCATAGTCTCATTATATATCCTATAGAATTCAAATCATCTATCTATATTGGTTGTCAGTATGAGTATGTTATTATATACATAGAAGAACCATTGGTCCCAGATCCTTTAGAAGTATATGTAATAACCACGTTTTGAAATGAGGACCTCAATTAGAAATTATATTCCATGTAATAATGTGAAGTCAAACTATCTAATGCATGTAAATAATACCTATATCATCAATAGTGAAGGTTTCCCCAATAGTCAAGAAGTGGTATACCTTTGTCGGTCGATCTATGATCACCCAAACTGAATCAATCTAAAAATGGATCTTGGGTAATCCCATTTTTAAGTCCATAGATGCATCATCCCATTTCCATTACAAAAATGGAATAGGCCAAAATATCTCAGTATACCTTTGATTCTTGACCCTCACTTAATAATAACTGAAGTATATGGCCAAAAATCCAACAACCACTTTCTTCATTCCTGGACACTAGTACTCTCTATGGATATCATGATACATTTTCTTTCAGACCTGGGTGTACTTTATATCTAAAATCATAAAACTCTTTCATCATCACCTCATGAAATCATATACGAAACCATACTCGTCCAAGGAAAAGAATAGAATTTATGATGTCAAGAGACTATCCTAATGGTGGCTCCCCACTATATATGTTTCTCCACAAAGCTAATTCATTCAGATTAGATGACTGATTTGTCTTGATTTGATCTAAAAGAACAAGTAACATAGATTTCAAAGTTATATTTAATCACCCCTAAGACTTAAAAACATATAGATTAATATCTGAAAAGAGTATTATCATCTTCCACTCACTGAAATACTCTTTTACTATATCTATACACATATTATTGCTCAAGGAATCATCAACTATGTTTCCTTTATCTGTTGTATAAACCAGCTTGAAGCTGAAAGACTACAGATACTCAACCCACCTACTCTGTTAAAGTTTTATGTCTATCTAAGAAAATATATACCCGAGTCTATTATGATCCATGTACACAAAAAACACTCACCCAAAAGATAGTGTCTCCAGAATCTCATGGATTTAATCCATATAGCCTACTCCATATCATGAGTAGTGTATTTCCTATGATACAGTTTTATCTTTATGGAGCCATAAGTAATAAATCAATCCTCTTTCATCACAACTACTCCATATTCAACTCTATATGCATCAAAATAAATATTAAAATCATTTTATGGCATTGGGAAAGTGAGAATTGGTGTTGAGGTCAGCTTTCTCTTCATCTCTTAAAAAACAGTCTCACAAGAACATGACTAAATAAACTTCACCCCTTCTGTGGTTAGCTTAGAGATCAATGCTTCTAGATGGGAGACATTCTGCATAAAACACTGATAATACCCTACTAGGCCAAGAACACTATGAATATGAAATGAATTCCTAGGAAAATCCCAATATACTATAGCTGCAACCTTCTTGTGGTCTTTTACCACTCCTTCCTTTGAGATAATATGACCTGAGAAGAACACTTTTTCAATCTAGAAACTAAATTTGGTAATCTTTCATAATGATGATTATCTCTAAATGTACACAAAATTATTTCAAGATGTTTGGAATGATCCCCTCTATATTGGGAGTACACTAAGATTTCATCAACGAAAAAAACCACAAAATGATCTATGAAAATATTGAAAATCTAGTTCAACAAGGCCATGAATAACATCATCACATTTTTCAGACTAGATAGAATCACCAAAAACACATACAATCCATACCTACTCCTAAAAGTTGTTTGATGTATGTTTGATGGTATCACCCTCTTATGATAATATCACGATCTCAATTTAATCTTAGAGAAAATATGTGCACCACTTAGCTTATCAAAGAGATCAATGATTCATGGAAGGGGATATCGTTTCTTGACCATCATCTGGTAAAATCTCCAATAGTCAACCCACAAGTTCAAAGTCACATTAAATTTATAGGGGAAAATCATAGGAGAACCTCAAGGTGATTTACTACACCATATGAACCCCTTATCCTATAGATCTTACAATTGAACTTTGAATTCCCAAATCCCCCCTTATTCCATACTATAAGGCATCATTGATGTCAGCTTTGCTTCTTGAAAAAACTCATTTATGAACTCAATATCTTGTTTGGGTGGTAAACTATAGAACTCTTCAAAACAAAAAACATCCTAAAAATCATCTAGCACTAGAGGAAAAGTATCATGATGCATTCCACCATCATCAAGATAAATAATGTCTATTGGATCCATGAGACAATGCAATGTTCACTAAATTGGTCTTTCATGACTAGACTGAATATCCCACTCACAGTAGTGAAAATACCTAACTCCTTTTAAATATGGAATGGAAGGTCTCCTCTGGTAATAGTCAATGTGTTCCTGGTACAAAAGTATCCACTCCATACCCATAATCAATTCAAACACTATCATTTCTATCACAAAAATTTCCCAAAAGTAACAATAGCCACTAATTCCTAGATAACATTCCGCGCAATGTTTGATATTTCGTAACTGCACTCCCAATGGTGTGTTGATGGTTAAGACACCATCCAAGCCTTTAATAACCAAGTCCAAACCATTTTATAAAAGATAGGATATAAAGGAATATGATGGCATTATATCAAATAAATCAAAAGAAATGGTATATTATAAAATAATCATACCTCTTATGGTAGAAGGTCCTGCATCCAAACAATCCAAAGTAGACTGTATAGATTGAAATTGACATTCCCCTATACCCAAGTATATAGTCTAAATCCACTATTCCATGCCCTTTGGATGGTATTATCGCTCCTTCATAGGGGTACCCTACCCCTTACCTTGACCTGGATATCATGTTGAACACAAGCTACTAGTATACTGATAGGTAGATGAGTCCTTCCAAAACCCTAGTACATATTATGATCCCCTTCCACTACTCTACTTCTACATGCTCCTACAAAACAGTTAAATGTGGAACATCCCAATGCAATCACGTCACTCCAATGTAGGGTATGGTAATTGAGGCCTCTTGTGGTCAAAATTCTAACACTCATAGAACAGTAATGGAAAAACTATTGAGATGGCTGCCCACATCCCAAGCTCCTCTTCCCAGAATTTCCTTGGTGATAAATATAATAATGGTTATTATTTATAGTAAAAGAAGTTCCCATTGTTCTATCTAGTGAAACATCCTAGCCTTGACTCAGGGCCCCTCTCAGATTCCCTTCCATGATGCGATCTTGATTCATCACATCTGACATTTTACTCAAGTGAAAGACATTCACCTACGAACTGGTCTGATTTCGAAACCTATCTTGGAAATGACTCATCCTTGAAATCTAATTAGGTAATAAAGATGATAGAAGGCACAAAATATTGGTGAAACATCTAGTATAGTCAATCACTAAAATTCCCTCCTATGATAGGATCATGAACCCAAGATCTTTCTCATACTTCCATATTTCTACATAAAAGTGGCCCAAACAAATCATCTCAAAGTCCTTCTAGTATTACTCCTATTACTTTCCAACTTACTCTACTGTGTCCCACTAATTCTTTGCTAGTACATGAAGCATGTATACTACATTATTCACCTTTCTATATATGAGTTCCTTGAGGTGATTGAAGTTTTCTTGGAATGACATGATCTATAACTAGACTGCATATGATCTTCCCACCCCATTGAACATAGGTCGATATTATAGATGAAAATATCTCATTAGATTAGTCATAGAAGGTATAGGGCACATAATACCCATTTCAATGGATCACATTAACCTCATGAAGCCATTTTGAAGATAAACATCCATCTAATTTTTAGGGGCTAAAGGAATTTTTAGTTCTGTTTTATTAGGAGGGTGAAAATTGACTGTCTCCCGAGGCTTAATTCAAAGATGATGAAGAGGAAATTTATTTAAACGAATGTTTCACTCCTTATAACACTGGATAAAATCATGTTCAATCTTAACTAGTGAGAGAAATAGATAACAAATGGATCATGGTCTCTCTATACCTAGCTTAATTAGTGAATTTTCATGACATAACTATTCATTTATTACCCCTTTCATCAGATATAATAGGTATTTCATTTAATTTTTCATACAATAAAACATATCAAATTCCATAATATGTCCCTATCAAAAAATATAATTCAATACATATCACCCTGGTTACTCACCTTTTTCCCCATAAATGGGTTAACTACTCCCATGAAAAAATAACTATTAAGTCCCAACACATTCCTAATATCAATTATACCTTTCATAAATAGTAATGTAATATAAAAGAGAAACCTGATTCATTTAAAACTAGTTTGTAATTTCCCCCAATCTGAAACTCTCTCATGTGGAAAAACCGGGTTGGTTTCTGACCTCACGTGTGCCTCTCAATACACCAGAGGATGATAACTAGAAATATTGGGGTAAATAACATAGTAGAGAGACTCTACCCCATGAAATTGACTTGTAATAACAATGGAATAAATATTAGAGCGATGAAAATAGAATAATTAGTATTATAATAGAATATATACCAAATATTGATGAAAACTAATCAAACTGATAATGGAAAAAAATAATTTAATGTTAATATGGAATGTAGCTAAGTGTCATGATGAATATAAAATAGATAAAAGAAAAACTGAATTAAAGAAAACACCAAAGACTCTAGTCCTGATCCCCATGTCGATCCCAACTCCAAGCTCCAACCCATCTAGTAATCAACAATAAACAACAAGGTCCTTTGACCTTGTCCAAAACTATATCTATGTAATCCTATTAGGTACCAAATGGTGACCCAGACAGGGTCTGAGTTAAATTAATTAGTTTAAGGCCACCATGTCTAAAAAAATAGTCTGATAGTAAGTTCATTCAATAAAGAGATAAATAGAAGTATTAATTAATCAATTAATACAGTATAACAATTAACCTTATTGATCACCATTCTAGAATAGATCTGAGCATGTAGAATTACCATGCCAATTGTAACCACAAGTCCATGGAATAATCACATAACTAAGAAAATCCCATTGTATAATCATTTCATAATAACCTATATAAACCCTTTATATAATCAATTTAGCATAACCGAGTCAATCCCTCTATACAAAAATTTCAACATAACCTGGAAAAGAACTTTATGTAAGCATTTTAGTATAACTTGGCCAAGCCCTTTATATAATCATTTAATCATAACCAGATCAAGCCCTTTATATAAGAATTTCAACATAATTGGGACAATCCCTTTATATAATAATTTTAGTATATCATGTAATATAATTTATAAAGGAAAAAATAACACAAAATAATATGATAAGTCACAATGGACAAATCATCCAATTATCTTTTTTGTTTTAATTAACCATTAATTCATCAAGTTATGTATTAATCTATTGTCATTCTGTGTATATACCCATATCATATCAAAGTATCCCAAGTCATTTAAAAAAATTATTCCATTTTAGAATTGATCCTTTCACAATAAAAAAAATATGGTCTCAAGTCATGATAATCCATGTTTCAGGGAAAATAGCCAATTCATTATCGTTTAAGGGTAGGATCACCATATGGGTAGCCGCAAGCCAGATCTCAACACTATTGCATTTAAATGAATCCAAGGAGTAGTGAACAAACATGTTTATCATCACCCATTATTCGACTCTCTAAAAATAACATTGTTTTAGCACGATCACATAGTATTTCACACACTTAAAAAATAAAAACATACCACAATGCTTTCTTATAAACCACCTAACTTCTCCCAGTGATCAAAGAAACACTCTCAATAGGGAAAACTAAATAATAATTATGGTGGAGGTGATCAAAAAGGAAAACCTATATCACACAGGTATTAGGATCTGATCTTGATTCAATGACAGTTAGAAGAAAACACCGCTATAATAGAGGATATCATAATAAAGGAGAAAACCAAAGCGAAGGAACTCAATGGAGAAAAATTTCTAGATAAAGACCTCCATAAGGGAATTAATTACACAAAAATATCACGGATTCACCTTAGGGTTTGACAGATAATAATTATAAATGTATGAAAATGAATCCTACATGCAGTGTGAATAAAAATTGTTGGTCCTGAATAATTCACATTGCGAAAAACTGCCACAGAATGAATTCAATATATTTTAAAAAAAGTGTTTCAGGAAGATATATATATATATATTAATGGCATGTAGAAAATTTATATATTGTAAAACATTCACATCCATAAAATATTTGATAGATTTTTTTGGTCAATGGATTATCATCATTTATTACTTACATGGTGTGAATATGTGTCACATGTTGTAGCCACATCATATTCCTTTAAAAATCCCAAAACTCCTTTAACTCCACTTGATCTTGTGGATAATCCCTTTTTTATATTAGACACATTTATAACTATCTCAACTAATTCAAACAAATATACAACCCTGATCTTTCGGTTATTTACCCTGACAAAAGCTCTCCATCCCCCAAACAAGAGGTCTGACTACCAAGGTTTAAATGAAGAATAACCCAACTAAAATAGATTAAAAAAACTAAAAAAGGTAAGTTCCTAGAAAATATGGGATCTTACATACATGGTTTCAATTTGTATAGTATAATTATCATGGTATATATAGTTCCTTAATGTCTTCTGATTCCTTGAAAAAGTGTTGTTTGATACTCAAAAACACATAAAAAACAACATTTTTTTTATGGTTGTGCATACATGAACAATGATATAACATTTAAAAATGTGTATTTAGGACTATCGTGTAATGAAGTTTAAGGTTATATTAATAATACCTATTTTGAGTCATTTAATTTCAAGAAAATAAACTTTTAGGAATGAGTGCGTATAGATGGTTTTATGTAAGACTAATCTATGATAATATCTTTATAGTTTGACCTATCAGGTTAGTCTGGTGAATTTAGGTTGGGTATTTCTAAGTTGGACGGACATTTATGTCTATGTGTCATTGATTGAACCCAAGGAAGTTAATTTAATAGGATGACCATATACTTGGTGGGAATGGAGGCTATTCCAAAAAAAAGATAAGTGAATTAGGAAATAAACAAAAGGAAAAGTCCCATTGGTTCCCCCAGAAAAGGTATAATTTTTATCATGGGGATACATGGTTGAATTTACTCAAGGTCATTTATAGTTACAGAGGAAAACAAGTGGGAACCCAATTATTTTAACATCCCAAACATTTATGAATGAAAATTATTCTTAATCTGATTAAATGTATTATTATATAATTTTTTTTATAAAACATATGCAATTCCTTGGTTTTATTTTTATATTTTAAAACACCATTGAGAATATTTACTGTTTTTATTATAGCCATTGAATAGTGACCACATGATTAGTATTAATATAGGTCTTTAACATATCCAATTTACTCAGAAAATGGAAGTGATGGCCTCATCAAATATAATTTCTCCATACGAAGCCTATTTTTCAGAGATTGAAAAGGAGGTGGCGTCACTGGGCTTTTCTATTGACCAAGATCAAGCCGAGATTCAACATGTCAAGCATGAACAAAATCACCTATAGGAGAAGTTGATGTTAATAGAGATTACCACCCAAACGATGTTATCCGATCCACCCCAAGAGTCTGTCACCATCACACACCATACTCTTAGGTCTTATGCGGGTGTTATAATGGGTTATGTAACAATACCCTAGTACTGTGGTTATGTACATTATTTTTTATAAATAATATTCATTCATTTTATTATTGTTACTTTAAAATAGTTTTTAAAGCACAAATTTCATTTTTATTTAATATTTAATTAAGAAATATATTTTGATGAATTAAAGGATTTTTGAATTAAATAATATTTTAAAAAAATATTACTACTAAATTAATTTCAATTAAATATAAACAATCATATAATTTTAATGAATACAACTGTAATTTTTATTAGGGTTTGAAAGAGGTTTTTTCAAAACACCTGAATTTTTTATAAATGTTGGTTTTTATATTAAATGTAAAAATTAAAAAATTTAGAATATTATTTTGATAAAAAATATTTTTTTGGAATCAGGATGTTGAAATTATCCAATGGTTAATTTTTCATAATTTTTTGAGATAGTCAAATTTTTGGTTAAAAATTAAATACCCTTTAAATATATAATGTGCTTCATGACATCATAATGACCTAATAGTGAAGTAATAAAATAATATAAAATTAATTTTCGGCCAATATATGTTTTACCATTAAAATAATGTGATTTTGGGTTTGTTTTATTTATTTCACAAAGACTTAGTGGACCCTCCAAGACTTAGAAAACATTTTTACATTTTAAAATGATTTCCTTAAGAGCGTGACTCAACTCCACATAAGAAAGACTAATATTTTAATAAGTTTATCCATTGGACTTATAAAATATTTTTTCACAGTCAAATTTTTCTAAAACCATGGTAAAAAACTATGGGATGGTTTGGGGGCTTGATTGGTCTAATGTGTAATGACAAAAACTTAAATAATTAAGAATTCCCTCTTCTATCCTATATAAACCCACTCAATCTCCCATTCCTCTTTACTAAAAACCTTTTAAGATTGACGAAAGACTTCCCTAATCTCTCTATAATCCCTACCAAGCTACCATAGCTCCCAAGAAGCCTCCTCAAGCCACTTTTAAGCCTTTGGGATCACACTTCGAAATAAGGGATTTCTTCCTTCCTCATTTTTGTCCAAATTTTGTTATATTGATATACTATTTTATTTTCAATTAAAAATGTTGGGGTATAATTTTTAAACTCCCACATACTTCTCTCCTTATTTTTTAATGATGAGATACCTCTTTCTCTCTCATTAATTCCTTCCATGTACACTAGTTACCATCCCGAAATTACGTAAGAAATGTCCCTCTTCTCATTTGTATTCAAGCAATTATTTTATATTATGCATATAAATTACATTAACTATACTGGGAAATTTATCTTTATGACATACATACTTTAAAATTTATGTACATATTATGATATACCTCTTTCTATCTCATCAACCATTTTTATTAATTCTTATGTCACACTGTTATACTTCCAAAATTGCACTGCGATTTTCCAAGCTAAAGTCATTGTGTAGTGAACAACATGCCCATTTATCAATCAAGGATATTCAACATTACATACATTTACTTATTTATTATATATTTTCATGTATTCATTCCATATTTCTTTATCATGGTATAAATGATTATGTTGAATTATACAATGTTGTATGATCCATGTGGCACAATTATGCAAGAAATGAAATAACTAATAAGGGTGTGCCCTGATAGCACCCCAATGCATTGGGTAAAGATTAGTATCATGATACATAAAGTTCAATAAGGTTTTATACATGATAATTCATGTTCAATGAGGGTTTAATCATGATCCATATTCAATGATCCTTGGCTCATTCTAATATCATGTTAAATGTTTTTGCCTCATTTCCAAGTTATGATAATCATGTTATATCATGCTTTTATGTTCATGTTTCTCTTATGATACATTAATATTTATATTACCTAACATGTATTATATTCTTCATGTTATTCATTTTTTACTCCCTTACTGGTCTTTATAGCTCACCCTTTTTACATGTATGTCCTCAGGTTATCCCATGCAATGCTACGTATGAAGTAATGTTGTAGTCATGTAAAAGTTGTTTTCAATAAAGATGTTGTGTTTCATGTTATAAGTTGTCATGTAATGTTCCTAATTTCCCAAGAAACTAGACCTCTTGATCCTTATATTTGTCTTAAGTGAAAATTTATGAAATAAATCATGTTTATGTTTGTAACAAAGAGAAGGATTGTTATAGTAGGTATCTAAGGACAAGTTTAGTTATTTTTGGTGTTGTGATTAGAAAACCCTAGTGAAAACCTTAGGTATAGGAAAAAATATAATAAAAACATCCCTACATTTTTATGAGTATTTATTAAGTGTTTTATCAATGAAATACATGCCTTTCTGGATACGATCAGGTAGAGGTGGCTCTAGATTAGATGCATCTAAGTGTAAAACCTAAAAACACCAATTTAAGCTTGACATGTACAGGAAATGGTGCATGAAAATGGGCCTTGATACACTATTGGTTATAATAATCCCGGGGGATATGATTTGGTGAATTCATAAGATTAGTATGAACCATTATGGAGGGAATAAAAATTCACCCCCTAAGAATATTTGTTGGGAATTAGATCCGGGTTAACATAGATTGAAGCCTATAAATTCATATGTGAAGGAAATAAAGGTAATTTATAAGTTATAACTTTTTTCGTTGGATTCCCTTTTACGTGTTACCCCTCAATTTCCTTTTCTTATATCCAATAACCGGTAATAGGAGGACTCTATCTAAAAACCAATGTGAAGATCAATGTTATGATTGTTCTAATAAGATTCCCAATCTGATGGGAGTGGGAATCACAAAATTTGTCATGATACTCTCCCAGTTAACTGATTTTTTGAATAGAATCATGGTTCAAGAGGAAATTTCAACCCCCACCCCCACCCCACAAGAAAGAAAATATGAAATCGAGAGCTTCATGTGACAAATGCCTCTTAATTTTAATTGATCATTAGATCCCTCAATTGTCAAAAAATAGATCAAATATATTTAAATGATATTATTCATCCTTTGAAGTTCAAACAAGAGAAGGTTCTTCTGGCTACTTATCGTATGGAGGGTGAAGTTTATCAATGGTGGATATTGATAAAATATACTAAGCCTGAGGAGGAGATCGAGGCATTGGAATTGAAGGATTTCGGGAAAATGTTTTTCGATAAATATTTTCTATGCACCCTCTAACTTAAGATGGAAAGGGAATTATTTTTCCTCAAGAAAAAAATATGATGAATCCATTGGAGCATATAAGAAAAACATCAAAAGGCTTGCACGATATACCTTTAGCTTTGTCATTACTCACAAATACAGGGTTGACTGCTTATCTGGTGGGATAAAACCTAATGTACAAATAACCCTAGTGATCTGTGACTTTGATAGCTATGAGGAAATTGTATGATGTGCCATCAAAGTAGAAATAGATATTAGTTAATCTCAGAGGTATCATGGGGACAAGAAGCATAAGGTGGAATTTAATTTTGGAAGTCTGATGGAAAATCCAACGGTGGAAATAATTTCCAGTATCCCACTGTACAAAGGTGTGGAAAGAAGCACCTTGAAAATTTATTGAAGGGGATGAGGAAATGATTTAAGTGTGGAAGACAAAATAACTTGGCCATTAACTGATGACATGAAAAACTAGCTGCTATGACAGAGGATAGAAATGCTCAATTCAACCCTCAATGCATTGTTCATCGCTTCAACTGCAAAGAACCATGGAACATTGCAAAACAGTACCCCAATCCAATGTTTTTTAGAGGCAACCAACAACCTCCAAGGCAGAAAGGGTGAGCTTTTTCCATAACTACTGCAGAAGCAAACCCCGACAATAAAGTGGTGATAGGTACGCTAGTTGTTAATTCAAGAATAGTGAAAAAGCTTTTTTATTTTGGTTCTATGCATTATTTTATATCGAAATGTTTAGTAGAACAATCCCAAAACCACCACACATCATGGAAGTAAAGATGACGGTGAGAACTTCAAATTGGGAAATTATTGAAACCCATGAATATAACTCCTCCCCTATCAAATTTTTTGGATTGAACTTCCCAGAAAATATAATCACACTCCCTCTAGTGGAATTTTATGCAATTATTGACATGGATTAGATTTACCTATATAGAGCCAACATAAATTTCCATGAGACGGAAATCTCTCTCCATATAGAGAATTGACCATCAATTCTGTACAAGTGTAATGAGGGGGATGAATCTTATTTAGAACCATCATCTCAAGACATGATATTACTACCCTATTATCATGTGTATCTTTCACAGATGATTGAATCTAAGGAAGAAACCATCCTTGAAGACATTCATATTGTGAGGGAATTTGTTGAAGTGTTTCTCGAGGAATTTCCTGGACCTCCTCCTATAAGAGATGTTGAATTCTCGATTGATCTTATACATGGGGTGTTTCCAATATCCAAGAATTCATATATAATGGATGATGTGTAGATTGCGGAGATGAAAAAAACTTCCAGAGAATCTAGATAAAGGGTTTATAGTCCCATATTCTTCAATATGGGGTGCATTAGTCCACTTCATCAAGAAGAAGGATTGGTCAATGAACCTTTATATTGAATATCATTATCTCAAAAAAATCATGATAAATAAAAAGTATCATCTGCACTGAATTTATGAATTGTTCGATCATCTATGTAGAGAACAATACTTCTCCAAGGTGGATTTGCGGTTCGGATATTACCAAGTAATGGTGAAGAAGGGGGATATCCCCAAGACTGCGTTTTGTACATGGTACGAGCACAATGAATTCATAAAAATGCCTTTTGGACTCACTATTTCTCCAAAAATCTTTATGGACATGATGAATAGAGTCATTAGAGATTACCTCGACAAATATTTGGTATCTTTTATAGACGATATTCAAATATAATCCAAAACTAAGGAGGGGAATGAGGATCATCTAAGCACCGTACTAGAGACCTTATGAAAGGAGAAGATATATAAAAAGTACAACAAGTGTGACTTATGGTTGAAGGAAGTTTCATTATTGATTAATATCATCACAAGTAATGGGATATCATTGGATCCCTCCAAGACAGATGCAATTGAGAGATGTCCAAGGCCAATATTAGTAATAGATATTCATAGCTTCATCTGGTTATAAGGATATTATCATCAATTTGTGAGAAATTTCTCACGATTTTCAACCCTCTAACCAACCTAACATGGAAGCGAGTCAAGTTTTATTCAAGTGATTAATACAAAGAGAGCTTCAAGGATTTGAGAAGTTGGCTTATCACTATGCCCATTCTCACATTACCGATAAGTAGATATGTTTTTGTGGTATTCAGTGATTCTTTAAAGAAGTTCCTAGGCTTTTGTTGATGAAAAATGACCATGTCATTGCCTATTATTCAAAGAAATTGTAATTTTATGAGAAAAACTATCCAACACATGATCTAGATTTGGATGTTGTGATCTTCACTTTAAAAATTTGGCGGAATTACCTCTTTCAGGAGAACTGTGAAATATATACATATCACAAAAGCATCAAGTATATATTTACATAGAAAGAGATGAATATGTGCCAAAGAAGATGGTTAAAGATGATAAAATACTATGAATTCTCAATCCATTACCACCCTGGCAGAGAAAATAAGGTGGAAGATTCGCTAAGCATAAAGGACCCAATGATTCTTTCATTGATGAGAATAGAAAAGGATCCAATCTTCTTAGATTTGATGAATATGAACATGGGAATCATAAATAATGGAACATCATAAATCTTGTCACAAATGATTTCTGAACCATCTCTTTTTGAAAGGTTAAAGGATGATCAAAATGATGATGTGGGAATTCAAAAGAGAGTGGAAACTATCAGAAAAGGGAAATCCTTAGTGATCAGTTTTAATAAAGAAGGAATTGTGATATTTGGAACAAGACTATGTGTTCCATAAAATCCAGAGTTAAAGAATGAACATTTGGATGATGCACATAGTTCCAATTTCTCCATTCACTCATGAAATACAAATATGTATTGAGATCTCTTAAAGCATTATTAGTGGGATAACATGAAGAAGGAGATCGCTGAGTATACATTAATGTTTTTGTTATGTTAACAAGTGAAGTAAAAGAGGCAAAAGTCTAAGGGGATGATGCAAAAAACACTCATACCAGCATAGAAATGGGAAAAAATCACGTTGGAATTTGTCAGTAGAATTTTGAAGACATCCAAAGAAAAAATACTATCTGGGTTTTTTTTGTATTGTCTTACAAATACTGCACACTTCATTTCAATTCGATAGGATTTCTCATTGGATCAACTAGAAAAAATATATATCATAGAAGTGGTAAAGATGCATATAGTTCCACTTTCGATTGTATCCAATGGTGATCCAATATTCACCTCTATGTTCTGGAAGAGTCTCCAAAATGCTCTGAATACTGAGTTGAACTTTAGTATTTCTTCTCATCCTCAAAACTTATGGTCAATCTGATCGGGCTATCAAAATATGTGAGGACATGTTTATATCACGCTAAATGGACTACAAAGGAGGATAGAATCAACATATTCTTCTGTTTGATTTCTCCTACAATAATAGTTTCCAATCAGGCATACAAATGGATCCTTATGAATACATTTATGGGAAGATGTGTAGAACACTGGCATGTTGGGATGAAGTTGGGGAGAGAAAACTCCTAGGTCCAGAAATGGTTAAAGAAATGGTGGAGAAGTTTAAGAGCATCCAGCAGCACATTAAAGCTACTCAAAGTCAACAAAAGATCTATGTTTATAATATTTTAAGAGACCTAGAGTTAGATGTTGGATACATGGTATTTCTCCATGTATCACCATGGAAGAGAGTGATGAGATTTGGGAATAAAGGAAATATTTTTCCAAGGTACATCATCCCTTAGAGGATCCTTCATCTCATTTGAGCAGTATCCTATAGACTTTTACTCCCACCGAACCTATCTCAAGTAAATGATGCATTCCATGTATCACTCTTGATGAAGTACATACCTAAACCATTTCATGTACTCAATCTAGAGTTGGTACCATTTGAGAATTAACTCTCTTATGAAGAGTAGACAGTGAAGATATTAGATCGTAGGTAAAAAGTTCTACAAAATAAGACAATGCCCCTTGTCAAGTTGTTGTGGAGAAATCAAAAGTTTGAAGAAGTAATGTAAGAATTGGAGGAAGTGATGAAACAAAGTTACCCTCATATGTCTTAGTGTGGGAAAAGAAAATTTCAAGCGTGAAATTTTTTAAGGGGTGGGGGAAGATTGGAATGACCCAAGCATTTATTAATGAAAATTATTCTTTATCTGATTAAATGTATTATTATGTAAAATGGTTATATAAAACATATTCACTTCCATATTTTTATGTTTTTGGATTTTAAAATACCATTGAGAATTATTAGTGTTGTTATAATAGTCATTGAACTGTGAACACATGATTGGTATTAATATAGGGATGTTACAAATCCAATTTACACAGAAAAAGGAAGCGATGCCTCATCCAGTAGAATTTCTCCATAGGAAGTCCATTTTTCGGAGCATAGAAAGGAAGGGAAATGACTGGGATTCTCTCTTGACCAAGCCCATGCGGAGCTTCAATATGTTAAACATGAACAGAACTACCTATGGGAGAAGTGGAAGTTAATAATTTTTTCCACCAGAGTGATGTTATCTGAGCAACCCCAAGAGTCTGTCAATATCGCCCACCTTACCCTGAGGTATTTTGTGGGTGTTATAAGAGGTTATAAAACAATTCCCTAGTACTATGGTTATGTGTATTATTATTTATAAATAATATACATTAATTTTATTATTATTACATTGTAAATAGTTTTTAAATCAAAAAATATTATTTTCAATTAATATTCAATTAAGAAATATATTTTTATGAATTAAAAGAGTTTTAAATTAAATAAAATTTTAATAAAATATTATTACTAAATTAAATATTATTAAATATAAATGATCGTATAATTTTTATGAATACAATTGTTATTTTTATTAGGATTTGAATTTTTTTTCTTAAAACCCATGAATTTTTTATAAATGTTGGTTTTTTAAAAGTAAGAATTCCAATATTTGAAAAATTATTTAGATAAAATTAATATTATTTTTGGAATCAGGACATTGAAATTATGCAACAATGAATTTTTCATAATTTTTTGAGACACTCAAATTTTTGGCTAAAAATTAAAAATCGTTTCAATATATAAGGTGTTTTATTACATAATAATTACCCAATAACGATGTAATAAATGAATATAAATGGTACTTTCGGCCAATATATGTTTTAAATTTAAAATAATGTGATTTTAAGTTTGATTGATTTATTTTAGAAAGCCTTAGTGGACCCTCCAAGAATAATAAAACATTTTAACATTTTAAAATGATTTCCTTGAGAGTGTAACTCACCTCCACGTAAGCAAGCATAATATTTAATACGTTCGGCTGTTGGCCTAATAAAATATTTTTTACACTCCAATTTTTCTAAAAACTTGTTCAAAAACCATATGATGGGTTTTGGTTTTGATTAGTTTAATGTGTAGTGTCCAAAACATAATAATAAAGAAATTCTTATCCTTTCCTATATAAACCCACTCATTCTCCAATTACTATCAACTAAAAAACTTTGGAGCTCTTCCAACCCCTTAATTTATCTCTATATAAACCTCCCAAGGAACCCCAATCTCTCTTGAATCCTCTCTGAAGCCACTCCCAAGCCTTTGGGATCACACTTCCAAGTAAGGGATTTCTTCCCTTCTCATTTTTGTCCATATTTTTTATGTTGTTATAATCTTTTTTTTAATTAAAAATGTTGGGGTATGATTTATCACCTACCACATACTTCCCTCCTTATGTTTTAATGATTATATACCTATTTATATATAACTAATTCCTCACATGTTCACCCGTTACCCTGTCGAAATTCTGTAATGAATTTCCCTCTCCTCATTTGAATTAAACCAATTATTTTATATTATGCATATATATTCTATTTACTCTTTTGGGACATTTATATTTATGACCAATGTACTGTAAATTTCATTTAAATATTTTTAGATACCCCATTGTCTCTCATCAACCATTTTTGTGAATTTTTATGTCACAACATTATGCTGCTGAAATTGAACCACAGTTTTCAAAGCCAAAGTCATTATGTAGTGAATATCATGCCCATATCTCTATTAAGGGTATTCAGCTTTACGTTCATTTACTTATTTATTATATAGTTTCATGTATGTTTTCCACATTCATTTATCATGAAATAAATAATTATGTTTAATGATTCCATGTTGTATGATCCATGTGGGAAACTTATGCATGAAATGAAATGATTATGGAGGGTGCACCCTGATAGTGCTCCAATACATTGGGTAAAGATTAGTATCATGAAACATCAATAAAAATAAGGGTTTAATAATGCTAATTCAAGTTACATTAGGGTTTACTCATACTCAATGTTCTAATAGCCTTGGATCATGCTAATATCATATTAAATGTTGTTTCCAGTTTTCCAAGTTAAGATAATCGTGATATATCATGCCTTTATGTTCATGTTTCTATTATTCTTAATTGATATGTCTATTTCCTAACATGTAATGTATTCTTCATGTTATGACTTTTTTACTACCTTAATGTTATTTCTAGATCACCCTTTTCACATGTATGTCCTTAGGTTACCCCATGAAATACTAAGTATGAAGGAATGTTTTGGTCATGTAAAAGAAGTTTTCGATAAAGATGTTGTGTTTTATGTTCTAAGTTGTTATGTAATGTTCCTAATTTCCAAATACAATAGACCTATCGATACTCAGAGTTGGATTAAGTTCATTATTATGGAATAAATAATGTTTAAGTGTGTAATAAATAGAATGGTTGTAATAACTATCAAAGAAATACTAGATCAAAAGGGGGTAAAATAATGTAAAAAATGACCTGATTTTGTACATTATGTTTCCATGGAGGAGGCCTAGATAAAATTGGATTTTCTAGGGTTTAACATTAGGAAAAGGTTCCAAAAATTTATTTTTATATATTAAGTTGAATTTTTTATGTTTATCCCAACAAATTGTCCATGATAAAAGGTGAATTAGAAATCCATAATGTAGTACCCTGTGTACGAACTTGAGTGGGAATAATGGGGGAAGTGGTTTTTTAGTTAAAACCTTGGAGGGTAGGGCACAACCTGAACGAGATATATTGGATGAATTGGTTCCTCATTAGATTCTTATAGGGTGAATTGGTTCCCTAGTAGGAGGCCTTTGGTGGTATAGGTGAGTTAGTTCCCTTCTTTCCATGGGGCCCCTTCTTGGAGGGGTCCTTCTCCCTATTATAGATAAGGCATGGGTGAAGTGTTCTGTCATCAAATTTTTTTGTATCTAATACCTCACATGATATAAAAACAATTTATATTCTTACATATCTTAGGTTTATAATTATAAAAGTAAAATAAAAGATAGTTTATGAGGCTTAGGTGCATAGTCTTGTGTTCCAAGCATCTCTTGGTGTCTCTGAATGTATTTTTCACATTGTATCCTCCTCAAAGAGATGCCTTATGACCTTTCTAAAGGAAAATGAATTTTATTCCCCTATGAAGGATATATTAACAAAATCCTTTATATCACGGTATATTATATGCTTAATTCCTATAGTATGACATTTACAATTATAAGAAATATCATATACTTGTATTAGGGATATCATTAGGCATGACATAGAGATTTCATAACAAATATTTGAACTTATAATATTGTATGATATGGTTTTGTTACATCAGTAGGGTAATGTGAAATGTTAACATTTGAAAAATTCACCACATAATCTATCGCCATGTTAATAATTTATAAATGAGTGGGAACTGATTCAGTTGTTAACTATAAAGTATTTATATTCAAAGGATTTACAGTAATGTTACGTATAATTATGTTAAAATAAATATAAATCTCAAATACATCTTAAGGCCTATATATATAGGACACTACCATTTTAGATGGTTTTTTCATGTGTAAAAACTTCGAAAAGGCTTTGATAAATACATATTTCTTCTTAATATCTATTCTTATTCTTATTTTAGCTGTAGAGGATCTAACATGATGTGATGAGAAGAGGAATTCCACCTAATCATAAAATGATTATTTCAAGGAATAGATACACCATAGAGAAGGGAGTTTAATTAATACCTTTCAAGGGATATTATTTAAGCACTATGAATGAAGATGAAGAATTAATATCATATGTGTAAGGTACAAAAAACATTTCTCTAATTATATACAATAGAGTTTAACTTATCAAGAATGGTAGATCTTGACTCTTATGTTTTCATTTAATTTTCAGTACTTATTTGAAGTGTTAAACTATTCATAGATATCCATTAGTGGTATCAAATATTTACTATATGGTTTATATTATAAGTCATGTTTTAAAAATGAATTAATAAGTTTGGTTGTTATAGTTGTAATAAATATAATTAAAAATTAGTAAATTTTTATACTTTAGTTGTCCCTATGATATGAGATTTTATATTTTATTATTTATTCATACTTTATTATATATGATATAATAGGTGTATACATATAGAAAAACTCTCAATTTTTGATATTTCATAATGTATAATATATGGAAATCATATCCAGAAATAGTGTTGAATCGTGTAACTCAAAATGGAGAATTTCATAACTAAGGTAACATTTTAGGATATCTTAAGATATTTTAGTATAAATGTTTTACAATGGCATGGGTATTATTACATTTCTTGATAGGCATGTGCTCTCAATTACTATTTCACAAGACTTTTTAGAAATTTATTCACACACATGCTATATTCATTAGTCTCCATGTGAAAGTTATCATATACAGGGGATTTCACATTAAGATAATGTTTCAAAGAACTTTTTTTATTGTTTTGTGTGATAGTAAAACATTTTTGGGATTATCCTACATTAGATCCCATTTTAATCCTAAATGGGTGGTTGGTTATTCTTATGTCGATCACTGCATGACTAGTCAAATGTTACATGAGTTGATATTGTAACAAGAGGGCCTTCCCCACGTGAGTTAATCATTTTCAACCACCTTGACCTGTTGTATTCTTACATGTGTCACATTTTATCTCTCATAAGGTATGATAGATTTTACCCTTCATAGGAAAATAATAACGACTTAAAATTCATGTTATATGACATGTATGAAAATTAAGATATAAAATATTTTTATTGAAATTATAAGGGTGTCTTATAAAGAGTTTTTAAATTTCAAAAATAAATCCAAAATATAAACGAGTTTGTATTTAATATTGAGAATTGTTGATAGTATTTAATATGATTTGTTTAGATTAAGGTCCTTATTTTAGCAATTATTTAAACCATATAAAAAGAGTCTTAATTATTGATTTGATCAATGTTTAAATAATATTAAATATATGATGTTTAGATTATATAAAATTGTTTACATAATATAATAGGAATATAAAATATCTATATTTAATTTAATATCCTATATTTAAATAAATTAAATACAATAAACAATATGAAAGAGTTATTATTGGAAGTAAATGTAAAGTGCTTAAATTTTTTTTATGGAATATACATAATGCATGGCTAAATTATAAAAAATATTTATATTTATTTATGAATTGTTCTTAAATAGTGTATCTCATCATTAAGCATATAAATTTTTAATTTATTTAATTTATTCCATTTTTTATTATTCATAGGTAAAAATTATTGATATTATGAATTATATGTATGATTTAGTTTAAAGTGTTAAACTACTTTTAAATTTTTAGGCATGTATCCAAGGAGTTACATTCTGTCTATGATAATTGATTTAATTTCCTTCTACCTTATCTTGGGATTGTATTGTGTTATGAACTTGAATTAAATATTAAATTTTTATTTATACATATTAGGTGTTAGAGCTATGATGGAAAGATAACTATATTGAGTAATTTATCCCTGGGTAGAGAGACTTTGGGGGAGACTACTCATTATCCTAGAGGCTTATGCCTTGTCTATGAAAGTGGATGTTGACAATATATGGTTGAATGATTACCCATGTGGGGGTTATTGATTTTTTATAAATCTAAAAATTTACATTAAATGGTTTCCCATACCTTAATCATGGTATGTATTTAGATATGTATGAATATAGGTTTCCTTAAATTTGGGTTAGTAACACATGTTAGGAGTTATATAACTAGTTACACATCAATATGGTTTGATCATATTGATTTGGTGGAAGTAATATGATTCCAAAATAAATTTTTATAAGCATACATATATGTAAATAGAATCTCAAGAGATAATACAATGAGAATTAAATCCCAATAAAAATATCATGTGTTAAATTTCTTCTAAGGTTGTGGTTGTTAAGACATCGATCTTTCAACTAGGTTAGTCAAGCCATAATTAAGATCCCTAGGATTATCTTGTATAAGTAAATCATGTAATAGGTGATCCTAATAAGATTATGTTTATGTTCATAGAATTTTATTTGAGTTAAAATTGTCTTGGATACCCAAATAGGATGAGGTCACTGGAGAAATAAAGTTGATTTTATCCATATGATGGATTAGAGAAAGAGTTTAATTCAAAACTATCTAAGGTTAATATATGATATGATTTGGATAATTCCATATATAAATAAATAAGTGGTGAGAGAAACACTATAACAGACTCATTTCTTTGGGAAAAATATATATTTTCCCACTAATGGATATGATGGATTTTAAATGGGGTCATTATTTTTGTGAGAGAGTGTTTTATTAAAGTCCTTATTAAATAGATATAAAACATGATACACATCTGATAAAATATTCTATTATAAATAAATGACAATATAATTATCCAACTTAATATTAGGATAAATATATAGAAAAGGATAATATTAATGTAATAAACTTCTTAGACTCTTAAAAAACATAATAATTGTAATTAAAATTTAAAAATATATATGTGTTAGATCAAACCTTTCCAAAAGTAATCAACTATAAGGACCTGACCTCAAAACATTACATAAACATAAATTTTAGGCAAGAAATCACCAAATTTAATATTGAGGATCCTTTCAAGATTAGAGTTTTATAGAATTAATATATAATACATACATAATATTCCACATTTATATTGAGAAGATACCACAAAAACAATATCCATTTCTTCCAAAATGTAAAACATTTCAAATAAAACAAGATTACTTTGAAAAATCGTCATATCATTTAACTTGGATTTTTCATTTGTCTTACACATACTCATAACACATGAAAATCATTTAAAAACATGGGATTATCACAAAAATATCATTATGGGATATAAAAATATGTAAAAAAGAAACGATTAGTCCATGAATACTTGTAAATGAATGAAATCATTTTAAAAAATGCATACTTGTCACCCATATATACTTACATCATGAAACTTGAAATTTCCACAGAATTTACACAATTCATAAAGAGCATAAATATAACTATAAAGGTATATTGGGTCATTAATTCCATAATAATTTAACCCATAGCTACCTTATGATTTGTAACCCTCACAACTACCTTACAATGTAACCCTCATGGATACCTTATTGTGTAACCATTATAGTTACACATGGAGTAACCATATTGCCAACCTCATACATACACATACCCAATTAATTATATGGAGATATATTTCCTACCCCTAATCATAAAAAATTACTAAGAACCATAACATAATCATCAAACACGAATTTTTGTAAAAAAGCATTCACTTTGAAATTTGAAAAACTAGAAGTCTAAAAGAGGATTTTATAAGAAAAGTAACATAAAAATAACATATAATTGATATGAGAATCAATATAACGAAATTAACATGTGTATAAACAATAAATAAAAAAATAAAACATAATATAAACAAAAATCCATCACACAAATCATCTAAAAACCATACAATTAATGAAGTAGATGGTTAACCCAAAGAATAGTAATTAGGATAAGAATTCCCTTATCGCGAGTTTGTCTTACTTAAAAATTGTTTAAAACCAATTTATAATTAATAAAAAAGTGTTATTAGTATTTTAAATAAACGTTTTCATGTTTATAACACCATACATGGTCATTTCATAACAAAATTTCACCCTTTAATTTTTAGTATTTTTGTCCCTTTCATTGTTTTAGGTGCATTTTTACATGATTTCCATGGATGGTTTGTATTTGATTTTCGAATCGAAATGAAATGAAATTATATAAGTGGATTTAAATCATATTAATATTTTTCTAGAATATATAATTATACCATATATAATTTTTTTTATCATATATGATGATAAATCATTAGATAAAACATTAATGATATTTGTTTAGATCATTTTTGGTGGTTCCTTGATAATCACAAACTTGTTTCATTATATAATTTAATTTCATGAATATAAGTTCATTACAGAAAATAAAACAGGTTAAATAATACACTTTAAAATTTTTTTAACCATTAAAATGGTTTTATGATCTTATTTTAAGGAAATAATATAAATTTAAATCACATCATCCACAATTTTTGTAAACAACACATCACGAATGATGTTTTTATTTTTTTAGAATAAGAAGAAGAGGAGAGGAATAAAAATGATAATTTCTTTACATGATCATGATAACATAGATAATATATAATATTAAAGAGATTTCTTAACTTTTGGATAAGGTGAGGGGAAGATATTATAAGAAAAGAAATGAATTGAAAACAAGACATAGGAAAATAAAAGAAAATTCTTACCTTTTGATCTCTTCTACATGTGATCTTCCTTAAGGCCTTTGGTTTTAGCCTTTTGATGAGAACAACAGGTCTTATACGTGGGTAAGAACCGTTTTTAAAAAATTTGGCATAACTTATACAATTCTCAAGGCTTGATAGGTGTGGTAGAAAAAGGGGAATGATAGTTGTATTTATAGTGGAGGAGAGGAGGGATTTTACATTATTTTAATCATTACTATAATATTTTTGTCCAAGACTATGAATAGTGTTCATTATTGTGATAAAAATATTAAAGAGAGGATGCGATTTTGAAATAAGAGGTATTAAATCATCCATGATATCAAAAAACATTTTATTATTTGATAATTTGTATATACGATATTTTACTATATTTCAGAATTCATAAAATATTCAAGAATTTCAGAAAAATACCAAAAATTCATCCTAATATTTTTTTACATGTATAATTTAAAAATGAACTCCATTTTTTGAAAATAATTTTCTAAATCTGATTAAATTAATTTTTAAATGAAATCATACTTTATTCAAAAAATAACAATTTTAAAACTATAACTAATTTTATATCACCTTGAAAAAATAATCAAGATTTCATTATCTTATATCCTGAAGAAAATAATATAATATGATTTACTATTCATAAGGTTCGTATTACTATTTATAAGGGTATGTTATTATTCACAAAAAAACAAGTTGGTTCTTTCAGACTCCAAATTACTTTCTAATCACAACCGTAGATGACTGTTTTCTAAAATTCAAATCATAGAAGCGGAAAAATTATGTTAAAATTATAGTTATATCTATCTACATAAAGCAAATTTTCATGCATTATAATTTATTTTTAAAACCTTTGGGTGTTACATTATTTATACCTTCTGGAAATTGTGTCCATGAAATTTTATTTACTTATTAAACAGGTGGGGGTGCCTTTCCCTTATAGAATTTTGAGATTCTCATATTGCTTATTCAACCATGTGGTTTCTCAATAGTACCTTTACCCAGTGGATTAAAATATTTTGTAATAATTGTTCCCCTAAATCAATAATATGAACTGGTTTCTCTTTATATGAATGGTTCTCTTTCATATGAACTACTTCTGGGCTCAAGACATGAGATGAATATGACACATACCTTCTCAACATCAAAACATAAAAAAAATGTGTACCTGAGATAAACTTGGAGGAAAATCTATTCGGTATGCGATTGGTTCAACTTTCTCTATGATTTATGAAGGTCCAATGAACCATGGACTTAGCTTTCCTTTATAACTAAAATGCATAACAATTTTCCATAGTGAGATTCTAAGAAAATCATGATCACCTAACTGAAAAGAAAAGTGTTTTCTCCTATTGTCTACATAACTTTTCTGCCTGCTCTGAGTTGTCCTCATGTGTTGTTGGATCATATTAAAATTTTCAGCCACTTCCTCTATTAATTCTGGTCCCATCACATCCTTTTCCCGATCTCATCCCAAAAAACTGGAGTTCGATACATATTCTCATACAATGCCTCAAAAGGTTCCATCTGTATAATGGAATAAAAACTATTATTATAAGATAATTCAACTAAAGAAATATGATAATAACAAATTCCCTAGTAGTCCATTGAACAGGATTGAAGCATATCCTACAATTTCTGAATCATTTATTATGACTTACCATCTGATTGAGGATGAAAATCTATACTAAAATTTAATTCTGTGCCCAATGAATTATGAACGCCCTTCCAAAAATTATATGTGAACCTGGGATCCCAATCAGATACAATGGAAAGAGAAACTCCATGTAACCTAACAATCCATTTGAGGTATATTCTAGAAATATGATCTGAATAAATTGTATATCGAATAGAAATAAAATGTGCAGATTCCGCCAACTGATCAACAATAACCCAAATAGCATTGTTATCTAAAGAAGCCTTTGGTAGTCCCAAAACAAAGTCCATGGATATATTCTCCCATTTCCACTCTGGTACTAGAAAATGCTGAAGCATCCCCTTCAGTAACTGTCACTTTACTTTAACTTGTTGAAATGTCAAACATTTCATTGTAAAATCCATAATATCCCTTTTAATTCTATCCTAGCAGTAATACTCATGATGGTATTTGTACATTTAGGATGAACTGAAAATGGAGAACTATGAGCTTCACACAACAATTATTTCTTCAACTGGGAATCACAATGTACACACAACCATTTTCCAAATTTTAAAACACAATATTTTTCAAGGTTAAATTCTATAATCATACCCATTTTAACCAATTCTACATTTTTTAGCTCACAATCTTCCTTCTATGCTTTCTTAATTCTATCTGATAATGATAACTCCACTAAAACCTGGAACAAAACATATATATTTCCTATACAAATAACTTATATTCCAAAATTCATCGAATCATTAATCAAGGGATCATGTTCTAAATGTTACATGGTTAATGATGCATGATGTTTTAGCCTCAAGTCATCCACCGCTTTTTTTTCTTTTCCCATATATTAATTGATTGGGAAATCATAATCCTTTATTAGTTCAAGCCATCTTCTATGCCTCATGTTTAATTTTTAATGAGTTAATATATACTTCATACTTTTATAGTCTGTATATATTTGACATTTGGTTTCATATAAATGGTGCCTCTAATTTTTCAAAGAAAAACCATAGCTAATAATTCCAAATAATGTGTCGGTTAATTTGACTCATTAGGTTTTAGTTGTCTTGAAGCATAATTAATTACCTGATCATTCTACCTCAAAATAGAACCAAGTCTCTTCAATGGAGCATTATTGTAGATGAAAAACTCACTATTCTAGGAAGGAAAGGCCAGAACTATAGCATTCACCAATTTCTTCTTCATTTCTAGAAAACAAACAACACATTATTCTGTCAAAACAAATTAAACCCATTTTCATGTTAACTTAGTTAGTGGGCTTGATAACAGTGTAAATATTTTAACAAAACGTCGGTAATAACCAGATAATCCATGAAATCTACGAATATATATAGAATTTTTAGGTCTCAGACAGTCATTAACCACTTATATATTGTTAGGATCAACTGTTATTCCAACTTTATTTACAATGTGCCCACAAAAATAAATCTATTTCAACCAAAAAATGACACTTCTTAATTTTTCCATACAGTTTATTTTTCGTTAAGGTTTTCAAAACAACCAGTTGTTGTTTTTCATGCTCCTATTTACCTTTATAAAATACCATAATGATATTAATAAACACAAACACAATACTATCAAAGAACTCATGAAATATTCTATTCATATGATCCATGAATAAAACAGGTGCTTTAGATAACCCAAACTACATTACAACCGATCCATAATGCCCATATCTAGTATGAAAATCTCTTTTCGAGATGTCATCCTCCTTCACATTCTATTGATCGTATCTTAATCTCTAGTAAATATTGGAAAAGTACTGCGCTCCTTGAAGCTGATGAAACAAGTCATCAACATGAGGAAACAAATAATTGTTTTTTACAATGATGTTATTCAGGGCTCTATAATCAGTGCAAAGTCTCATGGAACCATTATTATTTTAAACAAAAAAACAAGATCACCCCATAGTGAAGTGCAAGGATGAATGATCCTTTATGAAGAAAATATTGAAAATTAATTTTCCAATCTAAAAGTTTCATTTGAGACATTTGGTAAGGGGGTTTTGAAATTGGATTAGCTTCAGGAACTATGTAAATTGTGAATTCAAATTTTTGATTAGGTATAGTATTGGCTAACTCATGAGGAAGTACATCATGATATTCATTTACCACCAACACTTAATTAATCTGAACATTTCTATTTGTTTTAATAATATTAGAAAGATAACTTTCATTTCCATATTTCAATGGTTTCTCAGCTTCCTAATATGTTATCTATATTATGGGTTCATTCATGTATACAAACTGAAACACTTTCTGAAAAACAATTTGTTTAGCTCTACAATCAACCTTAGCATGATTAACAAAAATAAAATCCATCCCTAGAATGATATAAAACTCTAATAAGGAAAAACCAATAGGATTATATGGTAATTTCTATCCTCAAATAATAATAGGAATATTCATAAAATTATTTTTTACTGTAACATTTCCCCATAGTGTTTTAACAATGATTTCTTGTCTTGTTTAATTAGGTGATATTTCAAATTTACCAGAAAATTCGTTAGAAATAAATGTATGTGTAGACCCCATATCAAACAAAACATTAGCGAAATATGAGTAAAAAGAGGTACTTTATACAAATTCATTGGATGGAAAAATTTCTAGAGACATAGTCACAAAGGATCTCACTATAAAATTTTGCTTATAGTTTGAATTCTTTGCATCATTGAGATCTATCTTTGGGAATTAATTTTCATAATGACCCATCTCACGACATTTAAAACAGTTTAATGTTTCCTAATATGGATTAGTATTAAGATAATTTTCATTACAATCTAGATACATATATACAAACCTACCACATCAAAAACACTTCCCAGTTTTGGTAAAGAATTCCCCAGGATCCCTTTTTCCACACTTTTCAAAAACTAGAAACTAGAATTTCTTACCATCAGATTTATTTGATTGGTGCTTACCCATCACTTTCAATCTGGAACACTTCTTCTTCTTGTTTTAAAAGTGCATTTGATCATAAAAAACTCCATTTCTACCCTCTCATAACATCAGAAAATTTTCTCATAACTTTTTAATTCAAGGGAGGCAGATGCCCTTCGATGCCTTGGATTCAATCCTAAGTAAAAAATATTGATTATTCACTCAAGATCTAGAATAAAATTTGGAGTATAATTCTACAGTCATGTGAATTTCACTTCATACATGACCACTTAATCTTCCTCTTTTTTATTCAATTAAATGAATTTATTCTCAACCCTAAGTCGCACTACCTTAAGGAAAAGACTTTTAAATTCATCACACTCTAAGGCTTCAATCTTCTGTCTATCTCTGATATTCTTGACCATTTACCACCACAGATCAGATTCACCTTCAAAATGATAAATTTAATGACTTACCGTTTGATTATATAAACATAATATAACATCAAATATCTTTTCAAGAGATTTAATCAATCCTTCAACCAGTACTGGTTCAAAATATCCACTGAAAGCAGGAGAGTGTTGCCTCATAAAATTTTCCCCTATCATCATGTTCCTTTGTGATATATCTGGTTTTTCTTTTACATGGATTCCACCACCATTTATTTCATACATAAGCTAATCCATTAATATCACAAACTTCTCAGTTCTAATCCCAAACATTACTAGATGTAGATCCAGAAGGACATCATTCTATCGGTGCCTCTCTACTTCAGCTTACCTATTTCTTCTATAGAAAACCATTCCAAACAAACATATCTTAATCAAAGAAACATGAAAATATTTAAATTATAATTCATTTAAAATTAACCATATTGTAAAAATAATTTATCTTTTTCTATTACCATCATCTTGACACATAATTTTATCTAAACCATCCTTTGATACCAACTACATGGTCCTAGCCTTAAAACATTACATAATCTTGAATTATAATCAAGAAATCACTTCCTTTAATATTGAGGTTCTTTTAAAGTTTATAGTTTTAGATAATTGGTATCTTATACATACATAACATTCCATATTCATATAGAGATGATACCACAAAAATAATATCCATTTCTTCAAAAATATAAAACATTTCAAATAAAACTTGATTTCTCTGAAAAACCATCATAACATATATCATGGATTCTTTATTTTTCTTACACATCATTATAACCTATGGAAAATAATTTAAGAACTTGGGATGAAAACAAAAATATCATTAAGGGATATAAAAAGAATTAAAAATAAAACATTTGTCCTTGAATACTAGTAAACGTATGAAATCATTTTCAAAAAGACATGTCACACATATAATCTTACTTTGTGAAACTAGAGATTTCCATGAGATTTCCACAAAACATAAAGAAAAAAATAGAACTATAAAGTTATCTTGGGGTATTAATTACATACTCTTGTAACCCACTTTTTTACCTTATGATTTGTAACCCTCACGTCTACCTTACAATGAAACCCTCATTACTACCTTATTGTTTAACCATCACCGTTACACTTGGAGTAACCATAAGATTGAACTCCAAATTACACATACCCAATGCATTAGAGTGAGATATAGGTACCAAAATTAACCATAAACAATTCCCAATAACAATAACATAATCATCAAACAAGAAAAATTGTTTATAAACATTCACTTATAATTTTGTAAAACTAGAAGTTTAAAAGTGGATTTTATAAGAAACGTCAGTTACAAATAACATTTAATTGATATTAGAATAAATATAACAAAACTAATGTGTTTATAAACAATAAATAAATATAATAAAACATAATATAAACAAAATTTCCTCAAAAAATGATCTTAAAACCAGACAATTAATGAAGTATAAGGTCAACCCAATGAATGGAAATTGTGTTAAGAATTCCCTTACCTCGAGTTTTTCTTAATTCAAACTTGTTTATAAATATTATATAATGATGAAAATAGTGTTATTAATATTTTAAATAAAATTTTTATGTTTATAACACTTTATATTATCATTTCATAACAACAATTTACCCTTTAATTATTAGTATTTTGTTCCTTTCATTACTTCAGGTGTGTTCTTTACATGATTTGCATGGACGTTCTGTATTTTATTTTCTTGTCGTATGGAAACATAATTAAATAAGTGGAATAAAATGGTATTAATATGTTTCTAGAATATATAATTATACCATAAATCATTTTGTTGTCACATATGATGATGAATCCTTAGATAAAACATTAATGGTATTTGTTTAGATCATTTTTTGCGGTTCCTCAATAATCATGAACTTATTTAATTATACAATATAATGCCTCATATAAAAGATCATTATAGAATATAAAATTTGTTAAATAATAATATTTATATTCTATTTCAACCATTAAAAGTGTTTTATGATCGTATTTTAATAAATTAATGGAAACTGAAATCACACCATCCACAATTTTGGTAAACAACATATCTCGAATGATGTTTTTACATTTTTTAGAATAAGAGGAAGAGGGGAGGAAGAAAGATGATGAATTTTTTTACCTGAACATGATAGCATAAAAAATATATAAGATTATGGAGATTTTATACACCATGGATAAGGTGAGGTGAATATAGTATAACAAAATAAATGAATTGAAAAGAAAACACATGAAAATGAAAGAGGATTCTTACCTGTCGATCTCTTCTCCTTGAAATCCTCCTTAAGGCTATTGGTTTTGGCCTTTTGGTGAGACCAGTAGATCTTGGAAGAGGTTAAGTGCCTTAATAATGGGATTTTTCAGAACATAGGCAATGATGATGTCTTGAGAGGTGTGAGAGGAAGAGGGGAATGAGGGTGATATTTATAGTGGAGGAGAGGAGGGATTTACATTATTTTAATAATTATTTTAATATTTTTTTCCAAGACTATGAATATTCTTTATTTTTGGGATAAAAATATTAGGAAGATCATGTGAGTTATAAAAAAGTGGTATCACATCAATCATGATGTAAAAAATAGTGTATTTAACTGATAAATTGTATATAAAGTGTTTTACCATATTTCACTATTCATAAAAAATTCATCAATTTCAGAAAAATACCAAAAACTCAACATAATTTTTCTTTTCAAATTTTAGAATTAAAAAATGAAGTCCATTTATTTAAAATAATTATCTAAATATGATTATTTTAAATTTTAAATAAAATCCTACTTTATTCAAAAAAATAAAAAATTTAAAACTATAACTGATTTAATATCACCTTGAAAAATTATTCCATATATCATTATCTTATAACCATAAGAAAATAAAATAATAATATGGTTTACTATTCATAATAGTCATATTACTATTAATATTACTATTCATAAGGGTAATTTATTATTCACCTAAAAAACAAGTTAGTTCTATCAGACTCTAAATAACTTATTGAGCAAAAATGTAGATGATTATTTTTTGAAATTTAAATCATAGAACCAGAAAAATTAACTTTAAAGGATAGTTCGAAAAATCTACTTAAAAAAGTTTCATGCATTTCAATTTATTTTTAAAACCTTGGGGTGTTACATCAACTATTAAATTATTTTATTAAGTGGGTATAACATCTTATGTAAAGCATAGATGAAATTTGATAAAGGTTTCCTTAGAGTCTATTCTGAGCATGAAATTAATTCTATCTCCATTGATTGAAATATTCCAGTAATGTGAATGCATTAAATTTTTTTAACTATATTATTCATATACAAATAAGAACTAGAGTTTGTGATGTCCCAGTTATGGTGCGGTGTTGATACTAAATGTAAGTAAAAGTTCAAACCAGAATAAGAAAACTTAGTTAGAGACTCTAATAATATCTATTTAAGTATCCAGTCAAGGTTATACAAACCTAGAGTTATCAAGAATGAATGAAATTGTTTCCATATGATTTCATTTTTCTTTCTTTATTTAAGGGTTTTATAAACTCTATGTAATATCCATGTTAGGTAGCTGTGTAATAGAAATCATTTCTTTGATTTTAAAGGGTATATGATACCTTGTGTATAATTTAGAGATGTTTTAAATAGAATAGAGTTCATAATAAAGTAAAATATTTAGGTAATTTTTAATTTTAATTCATGTGGTGAAGAATATATTTTCTATATAAAATAATTTAATTTAAAATAATATATCAATCTTTGGTGGTTCTATGTAAATGATGTGAATAGTTCTATAATTTCATCAGAATTTATAAATTGTTTAAAAAAAGTAAAAATTATAAAAAAATATCTTTGATAAAAGTATTTATCTTTATGTTTTATAAAATAATGGAGATATACTATTATCACTCATAGTGGCATATTTTAAAGAATAAATTTTTATTTTCAGAAAATTACTTGGATCACATTGAATTCCATTTAAGATTTGGAGATAATAGTTTTTTTAATTATTATTATTAAGAAAAAATATGTGTTATTTATTAAAATAAAAGAGTTTGGGTATATTATCATGATATTCTCAAGAGAATATAGTGTCCATGAGGCTAGTTGGAGTATGTTTATATTTAGATAAGTTCAATGATAACAAATAAATGATTATATGAGAAAAATACTAAATTGAAATATTACCTCCAATGAAAAATTTTATGGAAAGGGTTCCAAGAATAAGGATGATATACTTAGAAATAGTTTTATGTAGTTTATAGAGGTTATTAAAATCATAAAATTTTATGTTTTATAGTTAATAATTTTTAATATGTTTAAGGAGTTAGACATTATAAATATAATTTCTAAGTATTACCATTATTCAAAATGTCTTAATTCTTATATTTCTCTCACTAAATATTTTAGTTGAAGCGCCTTATAATATGGTTAAATATATATATTTAAGTAATTACATAGATATTTAATGAGTTTGAAAACCCCTTAAAATAATAACAAATATAATATTGATCAAATAGTATATCATATCTGATATGTTATATATGATCTTATTCATTTAAACCCAACTATTATTACCTAAGTGTTAAACATAAATAGTGAATAGTGATAAGTAAATTTTAAATATTATGTTTAATGGTTTTATATAAATAAAATATATTTATAAAAAAAGTAATTAATTTTTGGAAAATACTCTATATGTTTCAAAAATATTATTTTCTTGAATTTTTATTATTTTTTATTTTTTTGAACAATATTATATTAATTATTTTAACATTTATAAAATTAATTTTTTTTTAAAATATTCATCAGTTAATTAATCACATCAAAATTATACTGGGGTAAATTTTTTGTATTTTTTTGAAAAGTTTTATTTTTTTTGATGAATAGTGATAAATAATGGTTTTTATTGAAAAGAACCTTTTTATTTAAATAATTTATATTGTTATTTTTATTTAAATTATTTTAAAAGTAATATTAGTTAAACTATATATTTATTAATCTAATTTAGTTCATTTTAATCATTTTCACATTTAATTTTGATATAAAAACCATTAAAACTTTTGAACATTGTCTCTTTTGAAAACCACTTTCTCATCGCGACTATATGTTTACTTTTATATTAAAATTTTCCAATAATATAAATAAAATTTATAAAAATTGATTACATATTTTTAGTAATAATATGTTATATTTTCTAATAAGGTAAACTTAATTTTTACCATAATTAATTGTAAAATAGTAAAAAATATTTACTACTGTTAAGTAGAAAATGAGTTTACGATGAGGTTTAACTAAAAATATAAGGGTTAAGAATGAATTTTATGGTCATATTCTGACCTTATATATTATAGGATCTATAATGATCCATTTTTTATCCATGTGAAATTATAAAAACGTGACTAAAACTTTCAATTTTAAAAAATTACAAGTGTTCCACTTACCTTACTTATAAAATGGCTCCCCATATCCTCTCCTCTTCACACTTATAAAACCAATTGATTTGGAAACTACTTGAAAAATTACCATACACAATTCACTCCTCTCATTCTATAATAGTTATTTTGATTATAAACACTACATACGAATCCTTTTGGTGCTAACCCAAGGAGGTTACTCGAAGAAGATATAACGTTCTTCAATGATCAATTTTTTATATCGTACTCCAACTCCTTTGAGTTTTATTAAAACAGGATGATATAATAACCTTAGTATATTACATATTTTTTTATTTTTTTATGTTAAGGTAATTAACTACATCCATATCCTCTCCCTCAAATGGGAAATGATTACGTCACTCATGTGTAAGATGGACTATCGCCTCACAAACTGACATGACATGTTTTCCATCAACACCTATCATGATTTTTTATGATGATATACATATTGTATAAATATTATTATTTCAACATAAATATATATATAAATATAAACTTTGTTACTTTCATTATATAGATAATCTGATAATGTTGTTCATGTGTATGGAAGATTACTTCCTCATAAAGCGATGTGATCTGTTTTTCATTTATGTTTTACATTGAAGGTAATAAGTAATAAATTTAATAAATACATGTGATATATATATAATATATATGATTATTAAATGTTAAAATATTATTCACCTCTCTTTTTCTTCATATTTCTAGGAAAATGAAACAACATTCATGGATACATATCGCCTACCATCTCCATGAACGGTGTATTTCATTTCCATTTCAAACATCTATGGATTACTAATAATACATATATATATAGAGAATATATATGATTTTTTTTATCATGTCTAAATTTTATTATATGATTTAAACATGATTAAATTATAAGGAACAAAAATAAAAAATAAAAATATATATGAAAAACATAGCAATTATTTCTCGAAACGTGACTTCAACATGGAATTTTTAAAAAATAGGTAATAAATGTTAATAAGTAAATAATATATGGTATGATATATAAAATTATGGTTATTTAATAGATATATAGTATAAATATATTTATTATAAATTAGTTTTGAACATGTATAAAATAATTTGTGACATAAGGTAAGTGATTTTTGTCTCAATTTTCCTGATTTAAGACATATGCTATATTATGCACCTATATTATTTTATGAGTTGTATATACAACCCATTAGACATGTTATAACATGAATATAATTATTTTAATGATATTTAATATTTATTATTATGTATAATTTTTAATGGTACTTACGATTCAAAAGATACCAAATTGTTAAAGATTTTGTGTTACAACTGCATCAATTGTTGTGATTAGTTATGATTATGATTCAGATGATAAAATATTATGATCCATCTATCATTAAAATCATGAATTTTATTCTACTATGTTTATTTCATGAGAATAAATATTTTCCCTTCATTTCCCTCTCTTAATGTACTCATGATACAAAAATAATTGTATTAACAAATCATCATTATTTCTCCCTTTGGTTGAAAATGATTTTTCATACAAAACCTTGTTTTATAAAAATGTTTTCATAAATGTTTTTAAAATTATTTAAATGATTTATTAACAAAAAATTTACCCATGTTTTACTTTTTACTAATATTTTTGAACATAATCTCCATGACATTTTCAAAAACAATTTTTATTTGGATTATACCCAAACATTTGAAAAAAATATTTGTTTTGACATGTACGACGTGAATATAATTTCTTGAAGTCATGAAAATTATTTGATTTGAATATTAAGTTATAGTCTTTAAATGTTAATTTAAAATAAATTTTTTTACAAAATATTTTATGAATTATTGTTTTTTAAAATGATATTTTCAAGGAAAGGATATTTTCCTTAATAAACATTATATTTGATTTTTATTTCAAAATAATTTTTTATATATGATAACATCATTTAATGTTAAAAATTATTAATTTTGGATTTAATCTAAGGATAACATTATTATTATTTATTTATATGGTTTAACTTTATGATTATGTGATGCTTATAAAAACCTGTTTCTCTTCCACGGGTTATACCATGATAAAAAGCTTATGAAACCCGATTCTTTTTCCACTAGTTATGGTTTGATGAATTGATGAAATAAGTATGAATCATGTTTCTTTTCCAAATGTTATTCTATATTGAAATGTCTAAGAAACCAATTTCATTTAATGATTTCTGATATGATGAATGTTTTATGATCTTGTGGCACACATATGTATGATTTTCATTATGTGATGGGTGGAACCTATGTCTACATCTATTGAATTAGGTAAAGATTGATATCTCATGAGATAAATAGAACTGGAATGGAGAGTAAACCCACTTCATTAGGGGACTCTATACACTATGATAGTATTAGGAGTGAGCATTAGTAAATATGATGGTTTTTCAATTGAACCAATTCTACTATGATAGTCTCTACAATGGGCATTGAAATACGAGTGAAATTATTTTCTATTCTTATGTGTATGCCAAAATTCCATGTCCTATGACATTTTTATTCACTCATGGATCATATTAAATGATTTTCTTATGATTCATATCTTATTAACTGAAACTCTTTATTCCATGACCCAATATTTAAATCATCGATATGTAGCGTATGATTTTAAAATGTAATGATCATGTTCTCATCCCCTTTCGCTCATATTATGTTTATATATATCAATTTCTTACCCTTAATAAGAATTTAACATCACACTTTCTTATATTTCATTTCCCCACTTTATGAAGAAATTTATTATGTATGATTTTTATAAGAAAAGTTTTGGTAATGAAGAACTTAGTGGGAGAAGTTAAAGTTTAACTATGATCATGTTTTTTATGTTTCCAAGTTTCTAGAGGCACTATACCTTTACATTCCTTAGGTGTGTGTTTGTGTAATGCTATGAATTTTCATTAAAAAATGATGTAATATCTATGTATAAAAATCTTGGGTCTTTATAGATAATTCTACCAAATCATCAATGTGAAAATCAGTACCTCCAAATCCAGATCAGGAATTGAAGCATTTTTCTGTTGGAATTTCAACTTCTTTAATGAATAAGTTATCAATTTATCAGTTTAAATTAATAAAAATCTTAATTACTTCTTTAAAGAATCACTATACAACACAAAAAGTTCTCCACATAAGGGTTGTGTAAGTATTGGTATAATGATAATCATATTTGTCAATTCCTTGAAGTTGTATTCATATTCATTGGTCCAAAAAAACTTATATGTCTTCTATGTTATCTTGGTAAGTGGGTTTGAAAATCATGGGAAGTTTCTCCAAATCATCGATAATACCTATATTGTCTACGGAAACTATGGATCAGTACAACATATGTTGTTTTGATTCACTCTTCAATCACCTTTATCATAGAAGGATAAAAGAATATATTTTTTCTTATAATAGAACACTCCAAGATTGATACATCCTCCTTTCAAACCACACATTTACTATAATCAAGAAATAAATTCTCATATCATAATTTCTTTATCATAGTAATCATATTTTCCTCATGATTATCCCTAATTTTATATTGTATCGTAATATCATCTATAAAGACCACCAAAAATTTATTGAGGTAATATATAATGTAACATTCCAACTAATTATATAATAAGAATATTACATATTTATTAATATTTATGAATTAGATAGTAATTTAACTTTAAAAGGGAACTTATGTTTGATATCGTACCCGACAAAAAACAATGAGTTTCTCTAAAATATTACGTAGCACACAAAGCTGAGTTATACAACAAAATAATATATTATTAATAATAATAATGTTATTTTATACTGTAGTTATCGCATAGTCGTTAGAATGGCATGGATAAAATATATTAACTAAATTTTAAAAATAGGGTTTACATATGTGTGTATAATGATTCATTGGTTAGAAAATTAATTTGAAATGTAAATAAAAACCAATTGAATATAAAATAAGGGTTTTTTATAAAAAATAATTTGGTGTGAATAATTGTGTTTATAAAATAAAAAATTCACTCTTGATGGATTTTGTTAATAAAATATAAATTCAATATGATGTTCATAATTCATCTTATGTCATGACCCAACCAATTCCATGGATCGAGCCGCAACTTACCCAAGCTCGCTGCCATAGGCTAGGGCTGGCGACTAGCATTGAAGGCACAAAAAACCCAGGGAGGCCTTTTCCTAAGATCCTATGCACACACAAATACAGAAACCACTAAATGAAAAAGTGAAAAGGGAAGGAAATAAGATGAAACCCTGTTATAGATAAACCGAAACGCCTGGACCACTAAATAGTAAAATTATGGTACAATAAACTAATATGAAAAAGGGAAAAAATGCACTCCCAACCAGAAAAGTGCCACAACCTAGATGTTACTGAACAATAAACATCTAAGAGATCCCTGCTCTTGGATCCCAAGATACAACCACTATACCCGGTCCAATCACCCGTATCCCTAAGCTCTTATGAAGTCATAATCAACCTATCCATTGATTATATAAGGAAGAACACATGTGGGGAAAACCCATGAAGGAGTGAGTATAAAACTACTCAGTAAGACACCCTGAAACGGATAAGTGGGAGTCGTTAGAGATACTCTGAAAAGGAATGCAGTAGATATGACAAGTTATAGTAAAAGGAGTGAAGATAAACCCAAAAAGAAAGTGGAAGTAAGATCATCCAAACACAATGAGCTAGAAATGGTGAAAAGATGAACTTATTTTTGATTCTTCGCTACCTATAGTAGGAGAGTGGAATCACAGAATAATGAGAAGTTAGTCAATTAAAACAAATGCCATACCATGTGCATCTTCACCTATCTTGGAAGAAGGGTAATAAAAACACAAGTAGTGGGTACTGAAAAAAGAATATATATATTCCCCGTCAAAGAAACTCAAATGAGAGACTAAGGGGATATTCTTATCACAAGATCATCCTAGGAAAAAGAGTATCACATAGTCCTATAAGTAACCACCATCGATGTGCAACATCCCACACATTTTCCCCAAACTGCAAGTTAAATGGAATCAATCATCGCACCTTGATAATATCCTTTTTTGGGAATCACTGTCTCGCCCTAACTATTTTAAGTTGTGTCATAAGGATGCATATTGGTGGGAAAATCATCCCTCTTTCTCATGGGTCCAATAGTACATCAAACCACATCTCTTCAATGTTCCTCATAGTTGAGGGATCAAAAACTCATAGCAGAGGACTCATTCCCTAGTATATCTGGGGGATTCCACTTTGATAGTAGTCGTAGAGGTTGCTAACACACTACTGTGTCAGGGGGATTCCACTTTTATTGTAGTCATAGAGGCTACCCACACCCTGATGTGTTAGGGGGATTCGTATCTTGTAGTTGTCATAGAGTCTACCCACACCCAGATGCATTAGAGGGATTCCACTCTCATAGTAGTCGTAGGGCTACCCACACCTTGATGCATCGGATGGGATTACACTCTGATAGAAGCTTCATTGTCCATCCCTGCTAGATGGTATATCTTGGAAAGCATCAAAGAACATTATTTCTTGAGCTAGTTTGAGGGTTAGCTTGTAACTTCTCTGGTGATTCTGTTTGATCACAGCCATCATCGAGGGTTATTTGGAGTAGACATCACACTCGAAACATCTAACATAATATCTTGAAATACACTATTGGAGGGGTGGGGACCATCAGATCCCATGAATAAAAACAATCAGGATATACTACTCACTAGCCAAAATATTATTTCAAAAGAAGGATATATGAGAGATTGAAGATTTGTGAAGTGGTACACAGTGCATGTGTGGCCCACACGATGTGTGGCCCCACCTCAATGACTTTCCATAAACCTATCCATTTTCAGGTAATAAATTGTGAACAAGTACCCCAAGATGTGATAGTGTACTTCTATAGTACATTTCCCATCTAATAAAGAGACTGATGAGCGCACAATGCTCATCGTTAATATGGAGGGCCAAAAAATTTACTTTGTTGCCACGCCTCCTCAACAGCCCAAAAAATTTGACTGCATATCTTCATACTTCTTCTCCACTCTCATAGAAGTGGATGCTGATATAATACAAGGATCTCTTGTACCATAACAGATGGATCTTCCCCTGATAATCCTTTCGTGTTTCTATTATTAATTAGATCTCAATTAAGTCTCTTCATGTCCAAATAGATCACACCATTGCGATCCTTACGAAAAAACATATAAGGTAGAATATTCATTCACCCCAAAATGGAAATTGGATGAAAAATTTGTTTGTCACCACATTTCACTTGAATGCCTTCCTGTGGGACCCATGCATCGATCTCAAAATTAATTATATGAATTGCATCATTTCGATCCCCATCGAAAACCCACCGTATTTACTACTCGTTCTTTCAAAACAGATACCTGGTGAAAAAGCTACATTTTACCGCAACACGTGTGAACTGGGCCTCATGGGCCCCACACCACGACATTGGTTTAAACACTCGAAAGTATTATAGACAAGTCTTCATAAATACCATGTTCATGCTTGTCATGAACCAACTCAGGTCGACCTTGAACCAGTCACCTGAGCCGGTATGCAGCATGGACCGAATGGCATTCCCAATCCCCACGGGCTACCAACTTGTGTCGGGCATCAAAATAAACAGTTGGGAATGATTTGGTCCATGAAAAAGATAAATAAATAATAATAAATTGAACAAAAAATTAACAAGAGAAAATAAACTAAAAAAATTGGCAGCAAAAAAATGAAGAAACGAAGCAACGCGACATACCTCAAGTGACCTCGTGGTCACTATGGAACACAAACTACACTCACTCCGAGAGAGATACAAAACTAGAGGAACCTAAAACTGAAAAGTAAAGTGGGTGTGAGCACAGAGATTCTCAATAGGAATTCCAAGTGACAACAACACCCTATCCCCTTACCTTTTATATGAAATCCAAAACATGCTAGTTTGAAAATAGGACATAATAAAATAATTTTTTCATTCTTTTCAAATTCAAGTAAATAGATTGAATTTTCAAGTAAAGAATTTCTCTCCCACTACATTTTCAAAATAAGTTCCAAGCATGCATTAACGTTTCAAAATGAAAGGAAATGATTTTAGATTAAAATATGGTTTTCAAAAATAAGACATCAAATATGAAACAACTGAAATGAAAATTACATCACAAGCATCATGTCACAAAAGATCACCTTGGGTAATCTCTATAGATAGCAAGAACAAGTGGGAACCCAGAAACCTTGTACCTCAGTGAAACATGGCTTAGAAACCATAACCCTCAAAAAACATTGCTTGTCACACTCTAACCCGGTATCTTACGGTCGTAATTATTTTTATTTATTTGTTTATTTTTATTTTTCTTATGGTTTATCAACGTTTAAAAAAATTATTAAATAAATATAAAAAATAAAATAAAATAAAATAATTGAAAAACAATTTAACAAAAAAATAATGATAATATTATCATTTAGTTTATTATTATTATAAATTAAATTATTATTAAGATTATTATTTTGATTGTTATTATTATTATGCTTTAAGTTATTATTATTATTATTATTATTCTTTTATTTCTTTTTTATTTCTTTCTTTGAAACCCGTGTCTTCTTTTTCCCCCTAACCCTTGTGACCCGCTCCCCATTCCCCCCTCTAGCTGAAGCCTTCAACACACACCCCCTCCCTATCCCGCTCGCACTTCCCCCCACTAGCCGAGGGCCCTCCAGTGCACCTCCATCTACCTCCAGTAATAGATTTCATTGGGCGGCGACCTTCATCCTCACCTGCTCGTGCAACCCAGCCTCCCCCCTCTTCTGTTCGTGTGACCGGGCCGATCGGGAGCTCCGACGCGCCGGTCTCCCCCTATGGTGACCAAATCTCTTCACACTTTGGTGTGAAAATCCGTCCGGCGAGCCTCTACTCCCTCCCCTTCCCCTATTGTGATGTTTTATTTGATTTCATGGGGTGCACATTTCTTGGTTGAACCCTAACTTGTTTTGAGGTTCTCATTCTGATTGATTTTTGTTATTTAGGGTTCGTCGGGTTCTATCGAGGGAGGTTCTAGCCACTACCTTCAAGGGCACTGGGTTTTACATGGTTTTTGGGTAATGATTTTTGAATTTCTTCATTGTGGATTAATTTGAATTTAGTATTTTTATGATTTTTTAGTTATCATAAATTTATTTTTGGAGATAAAGCTGTTTTTGAAATAGATTAACTTCGGTTTGATTTTATATGGCATTCTTGTGTGAAATAGGGTGTGTTTTGAATATAAATCCTTTTGGTAACAGTTGGTTGTGTTTCATGAATTTTTTTTTTGTCGTTATTAGATGACACAGGGGATGCAGATTATATTCTAGTATGGTATTGATGTGTATTTAACATAAAAAGGGGAATTTGGGTGTTTTTGACGTAAGGGAATGTAGTGTTTCTTTGGTCTATTTTTATAAAGTTTCAAATGTTTTATTGAATGATATTAGTGATGAAAAACTAGTTTTTAAAATAATTTGATATGAGTTGTGTTGGAATTCATTTCTTAATGTGAATTTGGGTGTACTTTTCATGTAAAAACTTGTTGTGTCTCTTTTCGGTGCATTATAAATTATAGAAATGGGTTAATTAATTTTCAAGTGGTGTGAATCAAGTTTTCAAGGGAACTTATAGTACAAACGGGTTTGGGTGTAGGATTTTAAAGGGAAATTCATAATTTGGAATTTTTGGGTTGTCATGTATTTCTAAATGTAAATTGTAAATGGTTTAAACAATGAAATGCATGTTTTGGAATTGGTTCCGGTTTATGTGACAATTTTAAAAGGCCTTTTGAAATGGTTAAATTGATTATGTGATTTTATTTTAATATTTTCAATGGGTTTTATGAGCTATGCAAGTGGTGTGAAATGTATTTCCAAATGGTTTAGTGTGCATTTGGGGTTTAAAGAGTGTTTTTGGTGTAATTACTTATTTTTATGGAGATAATTTTGATGTGTTTAATAAATTGTTTAATTGTTTTATTAAATTATGTGTGTAGTGTGTTGGACCTCGCTTTGATGGTTTTGGGTCACAGGTGTCGAGGTATCCTATATGTACATGCATAGGGTAAGGCATATTTATATATATGCCTTCTTTGTACATATTCCCTCATGGCGTGGGGAATATGTGCAATGCAGTTAGGGGTGTATATAAATATATGTATAAATTCATGTATATGTATGCATCAAATGTTGGTTTTAGTGGTCGTCAACAAATAGCGACATGTTTGAGGTAGGTCCCCTATGCATATGCCTTTAATTTGAATTTCATAATAGCATTCTTGTTTTGAAAATATGTTTTTAATTTATTCCATATACACCTGCTATGTAATATGGTTTCAGTTGCTAGAAATTATTATGACTTGTTTTGGAAATTGAAACATATTTCTAATGCTCATTGGTCTTAAGTGAAATTCCTTGAAAATTGATTTCCTAAGTGGGTTTAAATTGGCAATGAGTATTAATAAAAGTGTTTCGTCTTTTGGTCGATTTGTTATAAAAATTGTTTCTTGAATGTAATTAATCATGGTTGGAACCTTAAGAATGTTTTATGAAAAAGAAAAAAACCTTCTCTTGAGGCACGCCCCCTTGGTTTTAGAAAATGAATTTTATGTTGAATGTGTTATTATATGCCTAATTTGAGTCTTAATCTCTATGTGACGTGAAAGAGGAGGAATGCCCTTAAGAAGGGAGAATGGTGGTGAGAGGTTGACTGGGTTTTAGATATAGAAAGTGTTATGTATATATATGTTTTCTTGATAAAGAAAACTCACCACCACTTTAAATATAGCACAATGGGAAACCTGGGTATCTAGGTGGGTGACCTGGACTAGTACGCTAGAAGACACAATAGGGGATTGTCCCAATTCTTCTAGTAGGATTGCTGTAACAAAACTAACAAAACATATGGATTACTGAGGGTTGTGGTTTATAATCCAAGGTTACTGAGGGTCATGGTTTATAAGCCATGTTTTCTGGGGGACATGGTTTCTAAGCCATGTTTCACTGAGGTACATGGTCTCTAGGTTCCCGCATATTCTAACTACTTATAGGGATTACCCATGGTGCTCTTTTGCGACAAGATTCTTGCGATGTAATTTTCATTTCAGTTATTTCACACTTGATGTCCTATTTTTGAAAACCATATTTTAATCTAAATTAGTTTCCTTTCATTTTGAAACGTTAATGCATGCTTATAAATTATTTTGAAAATGTACTGGGAGAGAAATGATTTACTTGAAAAATGCAAACTTGATACCTTAATTTGAAAAGAATGAAAAATATTATTTTATTACATCCTATTTTTAAACTACCATGTTTATGATTTCATATAAATGGTAAGGGAATAGGGCGTTGTTGTATCTTGGTATTCCTACTGAGAATCCTGGTGCTCATGCTTACTTTAATTTTTAGTTTCAGGTTCTTCTATTTTTGGATCTCTCTCAGAGAAAGTGTAGTTTATGATCCATGGTGACCCACGAGGTCACATGAGGTATGTCGCATTGCTTTGTTTATTCCTTTTTCTTCCGCAAGTTTGTTTACTTTATTTTCTCTCATTTATCCATTTATTCAGTTTATGATTATTTGTTTATCATTATCATGGTCCAAATCATTCCCAATTGGTTATTTTGATTCCAGAGACTAGTTTCCTGTCCATGGGGATCGGGAATGCTCTCCGGGCCATGCCATGGACTAGATCAGGTGACCAGTTTAGGGTCGACCCTGGTTGGTTCGTGATAGTGCTTCCACAGACGGTGCATCAAACTGACATCCCGTTTAAAAGATAGGCTTGATAAAAGAACCCCAAATAGTAATAATTAAATTATTATTATTAAATAATGGAATTTTATGGAATTAAACACCAATACCATGTCTTAAAAGTCCCTAACTGGTCTTAATTGATCCTTGTCAATGAGAGGAACATGTGGTTGTAGATGGTGTGCCAAACAGACGTCCGGTTTAAGAGATACAACTATTTAAAGTTGTATAGAATGAATCAAACTAGTCTAGTCAATTCTGGAAAGAACACTCTACATGGGATGGACCAATCCAACTAGATGGGTCCTCTTAACCGGTCCAGGGCCCAACTATGCTGCCCGGATCATCCTACCACTGACCCTGCCCACTGGCCGCCGACCTGGGTGTCTGTAACCCGCTCCCCTCAGCTCAATGGACAGCAGGCCCCATGGTCCACCTTTGATCCTTGATTCATCCCAGTAAATGTAGAGTACCCCATAATTTCCCACCACATGATCCCTAACTTAGTCACCCCACCTAAATTCCATCTACCTCGCCACTCAACCTTGTCATCCAGCTTGTGACCCCATGCTCTGTCATGTTGCCGACCTCACCACCCCATATCGTTATCCAACTCGCCCTACACCATTGGCTCACCTACCCAGCTCCACTCGTGAGTTGTATCTCGACGCCACCATTGCCCTCCGTCTCCACTTTCTGCAGTTCGAGCACACCCCATCGTGCCTTTGTTCTATTGTGCCAGAGCCCCGTCTTACCATCATGGATCTACCCTGCTAGCCTCGGCTCCTTTGCTTGACACGACCTCTACTCGATGACCGCCTAAACTAGCTCACACGCCCGACCACCACGTCTTGAGACCGCGGCCACTACAGTGCCACCGAGAACTGATTCCAACACTATTGCACCAGTTATCCCTTCCACAGACCACCAAACCTCTTTCGTTTATCCGATCAAAAACCTTTAACAAGATCGGTGATCCTCGCAATGAGAGCTTCACTGTGAATACCTATGATCGATGATCTGATAGTTGATTGATGCATCTGAAAGTGAGAATCAAACATCCCAGAAGAACGAATAGATTTCGGAAAATAATGTTATTAGAAACAGAGATCTTATGATGGATGTGATTATTCTTCCATCACTATAATGTTTAAAGTAGTGAAATTGATGGTGTATTCAAGAATAAAATTTATAATTTAAAAAGTAGGTGCGAAAATTAATAATAATCCTACATCGATTCATTCATTATTGATGAACACACCCACCAACGATTCCTATTGGATTATCCAAAGCTTCGTTCTCAATTCGTCGAAGAACTGAAGATAGAGGGAGATATTGGAGTGGGTAGAGAGAGGGAGAGAGGATCAGGGACTAACCCTAATCCTTATCATTTAGGTGTTTATTTATAAAAAACACTAAAACCCCTGCCAATGGTCACATAAACCGAGAATCTCGTGCCGTCTAATTTTATTTCAGGATTAGAAAAAAAACAATCCATTAAAAAATCAACGGTGTTCGTAGTTCTCAAATCTGAGTCCCCATTGAAAATTTATCTGATTTGGCATTTAAGATAAAATATTTATGTTTAATTATTTTATTTATGATTTTTCCCCTAGGTGACCTTTCTCACTGAAGTATCGCGTCAACAAAGGTTATGTCTTTCCTAGGATAAAATCCATGTTCCAGACTCAAATTTGGTGTTATATTTCTTATCCAAGTTATCTTCTGAGAGATATATTGTTTCCTTCATGTATATAGTATAAAAATAATTAATATTTTTTTATAATTTATTCAAGGCACATCAGGCCCCAGAATTGCACATAATCTCAACACCGAGATCTGGAAATATGTGTTGAAATATTTCAAAGTCTTATAAGGAAAAAACATGGTCTCTACATTTTATATGTTTTCAAAAAATTATATTAGAAAAAATTCAATTTCATGCATAATGGATTATTTTTCAAAAAATACATTTTTACTGACTTTTGATGACGAACCCATTTTAAATCTAGTTTTTTCCACATTTAAAAATTTTATTTTACAAAATAAAAATATTATTTGGAATAGGGATATAGAAATTTAATTTCGGTGAGTTTCGGATATTTTTCTTACAAATTTCACATTTTAATGAATAGTGAAAAATAATGCATTTTAATTCAAAACTGCTTTTTCATCTAATTTATTTATATAGTTAGATTATCCTTTTAATTATTTTTTAAATGTAATTACAGTAAGTTTTTATCATTTAATCTAGTTTAGCTAATTGGAATCAATTTATCATCAATGTTGGATATAAAAACTTTGTGAACTTTTGAACATTTTACTTCAAAATCTAGTTTTCTTGATACGTCAAAGAGATTATCTTAAAATTAATTTTTTCACATATTTGAATTGAATTTTTAAAAATTTATATACATGGTTTTAATTATTATGAAAATTTTGACGGATCAAATTAAATTTTTATGAATAGTAACTTTAGTATAATATTGACCACAATTAAGGGTAAATAGAGTAATTAAAAGTAAAAATAATATTATAATATTTTAAAATTACCCTAAATGTTCTTTATAATTTCATTGGAGGAGTTATTTTCATCAAATAAAATCATTGATAAAAAAATGTGGCTTTTGGAAGCCACTTGGGTGTGAATACGTCATTTATAACATTTTATTTAAAGTATAGTCTCAGGTGTGAGAAACATGTCTTTTATTATAATAACAATTTTAATATGGATCTATTTAAGATATATTTTCGACTATAAATAGTACTCATAAATATTTCAATATTACCTACATTATGGTAATTTATTTATAATTTTTAGGAAATAAATTAATTAATTAAATTATGACATAATGATCATGTATTAATAGATTTATTAAAGGATGGATCAAATAAATAAAATTAATAATATTAAAGTAAATATAAATTGCAATATTTTATTACATACATGAATTTTATAGAGGACTTTTACATGTTATAGATTACTTAATATAGTTTTTTCTATGTAATCATGTTATTATTATATTTTTAAAAAGTAAGTTAGTGAATAGTGTCAAAACTAACAATTATTTGATTTTAAAATAATTTATAATTTATTATATAATAATTTTTTTAAAAAAATCCAAGACTTGAAAAAATAGTTTTTATAAGGCATATAATATCATCAATGACTCAATTATGTCTTTTTTTTAACGTTTTGGTAATTATTTTACCCTTTAAATGTTTATTACTTAATAAAATGGTAAGAATTAAAAAGGTTAAATAAGGGTTAAAACAAAAATATAAGGTCAAAAATAAAACCAATACATGTCAAAAAAATATTGGTTGAGATTATTTCTAGCCATAATCATCTTATATGTTAAAAAACATAATTATGAGTCATTTGGAGTTAAAAAATAATTTATATTAATTTAATAATTTAAGGGTTTCCATGGTTGCCCCTACCCTCTCCTATAAAATAGAACCCATTACTCTCTGATAATAACACTTTGAAAACAATTTGATTTATCCATTATCATTTCAAAAACCTTCTTAGAAACGCTCATCACATTCTTGATACCTTATTTTAAGTAGAACACCCTTATTATATGTGTTGAGGTGTTATGAAATTTTATTATCCAAAGGAAAGGTAATGTTTTTATTTAAGTATTTATATTTTATTTATTCTTCCACTTAATTTAAATCTCATTCATCTATGATGAACTAATAAATATGTTATAATCAATATACTGATATGTTATTATGTTAATATCATCACCTAAGTCCATCTCCAATTTCATGAAATGGGAAATGAACATTTGGTTTGCGTGTACGATGGACTACTGCCTCACGAAATGATATAGTTAATTTTTCATTACTGTCTCTCAAGAATGGTCAACATGATGGAATTAATGATTATATATCATGTTAATGACATATTTATCATTATATTAGAATAATATATATCAATTATTTTTTCACTTTCCATTCACATAAAAATGATAATGTCGTTCGTGCGTACGTGTGAACTAGCACCTCCATGAAGCAATGTGAATCATTTTTATTAATCACATCAACTGTAAGATATATATAAGTATATTTAAATTATTTTTATGATTTTAATAATTATATGATCATTCTTTAAATATAATTTAATATTTAACTTATTTCCAAAATGATCAATGATAAATGGAAATGTTACTCAAGTGTATGTGCGACCTACTGCATCTATAATTATAACATTGTTCATTTTTATAATATAAATAAATGGTTTGATTTAAAAGTATAACTTATTTATAATAGTAACTATTAGGAAATTAATGTTATTTTATAGATGATTTATTAATGACCACATGAACTATTTACATCATACCAAGTTCATTTTAGACTCAAGTACAGAATATCGACAAGACATCTGATATAAACTTAAATAATTATGTAATTTTTATAACATGGTAATAATTTATATTAAAGGAATAATTAATTTGAAAATGTTCTTAATAAAGTATAAATTTTCCAAAATTTAATAATCAAGAATATAAAGATTGCACGTGATGATTCGAACTCAAGGTAAGGGAATTTCTTTTAAAAACCTCTTCAAAAGATTCTTTTCACTAAAAAATTCATTTTAATGTTTTGATGATTTATCATTATAAATATTTCTATTTTATGTCAATGTTTTTAAAATTATTTTTATGATTTTTCTTCTATGTACATGAATGTTTCAAAAGGAAACTTTTGAATCTCCCTCAAATTTTTTCATAAAAAAGTACTTATAAGGGACTTTATCTCAGTCACCTTTCATTGAGGAATATTTTGATATAATACACAACCTTTTTATATATGGTGTATAATAAAACTCTTTGAATTTTAATTTCATTCAAAGGTTTGCATATGTAATCTTCTTATTTGAAGAAATTTACTAAATGTAAAAATAAATTTTTTATCATATACAACGACAATGACCATTATTTAATATTTGGATTCCTTTACAAGATATAATGTTTTTAAAAGGAAAATAAATAAAATATTTCATTTCCCAGTATTTTGGTATTTAAAATTATTTTAATAGTGGTTTGATAATATCATTATCTTGAAATGATATGTTGTGGTTGTGGAAATGTTAGTTTTCCTTAAAGAATAATTTATGTGTCATGACTATGTTATGGTTGTTGGGAAATGCTTATGTATACAGGTGGTTCCATGATAAACGAAAGGGAAGGTGACCCTGTGATAGTTCTATAATGATTTTGATAATGAGATTCATTTGAACAATAAGTTTTCTTCTAATAGAATTAAAGAATATACTGTGATGGGTATTTCAAATGTAACCATGAAGGTTACTCCCGATGTAGTTGTGAAAGATACAATGTAAGTATGATATAGATGCCAAAAGTTGCCTTTATGATTTATGATTAGTAACACTTGTTTCAATAATATTATGGTTTCATGAGGTATGTTAAATATCTTATGTTTTATGGGTGAAAAGTTTGATTTTGTGAAAATTTTTTCTTGAGTATAAACTATTCATGGACGAACAGTTTTATTCCTTATTTTATATCACTTACTGAGATTTTTGTTATCATCCCATGTTATAAAAATATTTTCCACCTGTTATAAGGATGGTTAATACAATGGAATAAGTCAGCAATATTTTTATCAAGAAAAATAAATCATATTTTTAAAGATGTTTTTATGAAAAAATAGATATCAAGTAGAATTTTCTACGTTGTAAAATTTGAGTTGTTATGTAATAGTTATAGAATAATTATATAAAACTCTAAACCTAAAAGGAACCTTATTGTGAATTCATGAATTTAATCAATATTATGTAATTATTAAGGATTGAGCCTTAAAATTGGAATCATAGGTTGGTTTAGATAAATTTATAGGTTTGGGTTTCATTTAAGAGTAAGTGAAAAATTATATATATAAAAAATGGTTACAATATTATAATGAGTCATAGTTATTTTAGAAAAATTGAATGGGTTTGAGATAACATGAGTAATTATATCTTTTTGTTTATCTTTTTTATAAGATAGTATATGATTATTTCATTAATATAATCACACTAACCATTTCTTGTTTTAGTAAATTTATGGATCCAACAGGAACCCAAGTAACAATGGATGTGATGGAAAATGTGGTTGTTCTATAAATAAGAAAATAAATGAAATTAGAGATATAATGAGAAATCTTATGGATATTCTTAACCAAATACCAAGATTCCTTATTAACCAATTGAAACATTTTGATTTTTCTAATGCATCGTATATGAGGGAAATGAATAACTATGGAAGTTTAGGTAATGATCATAAAGGTATGTATATTCAATGACATATGTGTTAAGGATATAGAAATAAAAATATAGGAAAATGTTTAAATTTGATTGGAAGATATTATCGATGTGGTAATTAAGGTTATAAATAAATAACCTTCCAAGTAAAAATGAAGTGTTAAATTGACTTAATTAAAGGGAAAGAGGTTCTTCCGAAGTTATAAATAGAATGTTTTAAATGGGTGGAGTGTGGTAATTATGAAAATTGATGTCATATGAAGAAGTTTTGAGAATGGGACCATCAAGACCATAAAAATATATGTTTTGAAATACCTATTTCATTATAGTTGAATACGGGGAAACTAAAAATGGCATATGAAATGTATTGATTATTTCATGACTCATGTTTTGAAATTATTGAATATTAGTACATGATTCATGTTTTTCATTTTAGGAAACACGTATTAAGGAATAATACAGAAAATAATGGTTAAAGGATCATGAATGATTTTGAATTATTAAGATGTCTATATTTTAAGAATTCAACATTTATGTTAAATATATAGATGATGAAATGATTAAAAGTATTAAGGCTTTTTTGATGATGGGATTGCATTGGAAGATTTTTTTAGTATGCGTAACCCTAAAGTTTTTTATGTGAAATTGTTATCTGAGAAATAATTATCTTATTTTTTATACATAATTACATGGTTATGAATATCATATAGGGTTTATATGATATTTGATTTCGATATAATTATGGGATATTACGTGAAAAATGAACGGCATTAGATGAACGCTGAGGTTAAAATATGTTATGGTTATTTTGGATGATTTTATCTCATTTTGTTAATGTTATAATAATGATATAATTTTAGAAAAAGGATAATATATAGGATGAGTGAAAACCCATAATGTCCGGTAAGGCTATGAGAATCAAACCACAACTAAAGGCTAAAAAGGATTTATCACCTACCAATGGACTATGTGAAGTCCCTGGTTAGTGTGAATTTTTCTTTTTTTAGTTAAATGAGTTGATGGAATAAGAATAAGTTGATTTTGAGAAATTCTGTTTTTTCAAATGGATATCCTTTTTTTAAATTATTTGGTGATTAAGTGACTCAGTGATCACTAATAGAAAAATACCCTATTCCAACGGTTTAAAACCATTGGTATAGGCCTCCAAACCGTTGGTATATCCTATACCAATGTTTTGGAGAACTGAGGCCAAGTAAGCTATGGGGATAGGTCTATACAAACTATTTTCCCAAAACCATTGGTATAAGTAATATGAAAAATCTATACAAACAGTTCCATAAAACCGTTGGTATATGCATTTCAAAAAAGAAGCATTCGGTGGGTTTTGATCCCACTACCTACAGTTTATGATTGAACGACCTAACTACTAACCTATCTTGACTTTTTTGTAAAAATAATTTCATAAATATATATATATATATATTATCATAAATATTTTAATTTTTGATTTATTTAATGTTCTTTGTAAGAAGATTCCATAAAAATACATGTAACTATACCAATGGTTCTCAAAACCGTTGGTATAAACCTATACCAATGGTTTTGAGAAGCATTGGTATATATTATTCGATTTGGGGACATATATCAATGGTTTTGGAAAAACCTTTGGTTTAGGAGGGACCTATACCAACGGTTTGGGGAAAACTGTTGGTATAGGGTCTCTATTATGGACCTATACCAACGGTTGGGCCAAAACGTTGGCATAATTCCATATAAGTGACATATACCAACAGTTTTCCCCAAACCGTTGGTATAGGTCCCCACTATACTATGTCCAAATTAGAGACTATACCAACAGTTTTGGCCAAAACATTAGTATAGGTCCATATAAGTGAACTATGCCGATGGTTTTCCCAAAACCATTATTATAGATCTTATTTCCAATAGTGGATTCATGTTATTTTAGAAGATTTTCTCTATTTTGGGATCTCTATATGATCAATGTAAAAAAGAATACTATAGTATTTTATCTGAGGAATATATTTTGGTAGAATGAATGATGGAATTATGGTGATTTGAGTTATTTATGAAAATGGTTAGTGTATCTTGAAGACTATTAGGACAATTATTTATTTCTAAAATTGCAAGAGTAATTGAATTCAGTTGGAGATTAATAGTAAAATTTGTCTTGGAAGAATATGTGATAAAATACTTCTAGATTTAGGGTTTTAATCTTGGTTTGAATTATTTTGAGGAATTTTAAGAATAGTTATTTGTTGAATGGTCAATGTTGATCTTTGGGTCTTACAATTGAATTTTGGATATTAAAAGTGGTCTTTATTCTTATAAATGATTATTCTTTTTAGAGAATTATTTTATCCAATCATAACCATTTTTGTTTTGGTTAATGTTTCAAAACAAGATAAATTGATAATAGATCTTTTTGATTTATTTGATTTTCTATAAGTTGATTCAAGTGTAAAGAATTCATTTGAAATACTCACCATTTAGAGAAATGGATTAGTTTGCGGTGGAATTTTATTAAAGGATGAAACTCTTCTATTCAAGTAAGTATATTTCCTTATGTTCTTAGTAAAGGTTGTAAAGTAATTTCAAAACATGATAAAAAGGATCTTAAAAAAAACAATATCTATTTAGTTTTCCTTTTATGAAATTAGAGACCTTTTAACAAATTAAAAATTTATGGTTTTGTGATTGTAACTTTCTCCTGATCATGTTTTCTATCACTCTCCATGAGAACATGATGGTTGGTTTTTCATCCATATCGATGTTTTCTTACATGGAATTCTAGTTTTTGTTATCTTGGGAGACCTTATTCACTTTAGTTTCTTTCTTTTAAAGTGTATGTTTTATTGAATATTTTTATGATATGGTATTTTAATGAAGTAATTTTGAAAAGTGAAACCTTAGTTACTGAGCCTAAATTTAAAATTGTAAGGATGATGTTTCCTGAAGGGGGGAAGGATGTAACATCTCAGGTAATCATAGAATCATAATATTACATATTTATTAATATTTATGAATTTTATTGTAATTTTACATTAAAAGTGATGCTATATCTAATAGTGTACCTAACACACAACAATGAGTTTCTCTGAAATCGTATGTTTCACAAAATACATAGTTATAGAAAAAAATAATATATTATTAATGTCATTATTTTAAGTTGTAGTTATCTTATAACTGTTAAAATGGTGGGAATAAATGATATTAATGAAATTATGAAAATAGGGTTTACACATATTTTTATAACGATTCATTGGTTAGAAAATTAAATAGAAATGAAAATAAAAACCAATTGAATATAAAGGATGTTTTTTATGAAAAACTATTTAAGTGTGAATAATTGGGTTTAAAAAATAATAAAATTACTCTTTTTAGATTGTATTAGTGAAATATAAAATCAATATGATGTTTAAAATTCATCTTTTATGTTATATATATATGATATGATAATAAATTAAATTTTATACATAAATGGAGTATTATTCAAAAAACGAATTTTTAAAGCCTTCTGATGGGGAACCCATTTTAAATCTAGTTTGTGTCAGTTTTATAAATTCTATTTTACAAAACATACTTATTCTTTGGAATTGTGAAATCAAAATTTAATTTGGTAAATTTTTGGTTGTTTTCTAATAAATTTCACATTTTAATGAATAGTGGAAAATACTAAATTTTAATTGAAAACCTTATTTTTATATAATTTATTTATATAGATATGTTATCCTTTTATTTGGTTTTAAATTGTAATTAGAGGAAGTTTTAATATTTTAATAAAATTTAGGTCATTGGAATCAATTTCTCATTGAAATTTGATATACAAACTTTGTGAACTTTTGAATGTTTTTACCTCAAAATCCGGTTTTCTCATTCCGTTAAAGGGATTAATTTTAAATTAATTTTCTACTTCCTTGAATTGAATTTTATAAAATTTATATAAATGGTTGTAATAATTATGAAAACTGTGATCTAATAGGATCAAAATAATTTTTGGTGAATAGTAACTATAGTATTTTATTTACCACTATTAAGGGTAAATTGGGTAATTAAAGGTAAACAAATATTGTGATAATTTATAGTTACCCTAATTCATGTCCTAATTTCATTGGATGAGTTAATGTTGACCAAGATAATCCTTGGGATGAAATTTTTACCTTTTAATCCACTTATTTTCAATATGAAAATTATAACATTCTATTTAAAGTAAAGACAAAGATGTCATAAAAATTTCTATTATTACAAAAAAAAATTAGTATGGGGATAGATAACATATATATTTGACGATAAATAATACATATAAATATAAAAATATTATCTAAAACATGGTAATTTAAATATAATTTTTATGAAATAATTAATTAAAGTAAATTGTGACACAATGATGATGCAACAATTGATTTAATAAAGGAAGAATCAAATAAATGTTATAAATAATATTAAAATAAATATAAATTTAAATATTTGATATCATAAAAGAATTTTATGGATGAATTTGAAAATTTATTTCTCATTTAATTTAGTTTTTTATAAATAATCAAGTTTTTATGATATTTCTATAAAGTCAATTTGTGAATAGTGTAAAAATCAACACTTATGAGATTTTAAATTAATTTATATTAATTAAAGGATATATTATTTTAAAAAAATACAATATTCGTTCAACTAGTTTGTATAAAGAATATAATATCACCAATGACTCAATTATGGTTCATTTGTAATGTTCTGGTAATTATTTTAACTTTCAAATTGAAAATTACTTTATAAAATGGTAAGAATTAAAAAGGTTAAATAAGGCATAATCAAAAAAATAAGGTTTTAAATAAAACCAATACATGTCAAAAAAATATATTGTTTGAAATTATTTATAACCATCATCATTATATATCTTACCTAAAAAAATTTGAGTCATTTTTAGTTAAAAAATAATTTAAATTAATTTAATATTTTAATGGTTTCTAAGGGTGCCCCTCCCCTCTCTTATAAATGGACACCCAATCCTCTATATTAGTCACACATAAAAAACCTTTTGGTTCGGCCAAAAAATACAAAAAAAACATAATTATAATCCATACGCCCATTTTGAGGCCTTACTTTAGGCAGAACATCCTTATTAGTGGTGATAAGGTGTTAAGAAAGGAGATCATCTGAAGGAAAGGAAATGTTTTTATTAAAGTGTTTCTATTTTATTTATCCTTGCACTTCCATTAAATATTTTTCATCCATGATGAAATAATTAATCTAGTATCCTAAATATATTGATATATTATTATGTTAATAGCATCACTTAAATCAAACTCCAATTTAATCAAATGGGAAATGAACGTTTCGTTCTTGTGTACAACGGACTACTGCCTCACGAATCGATATAGTTCAGTTTTCATTATTATCTATCAAGACTCACCATAATGATGAAATAAATGTTTATATATAATTTTTATGACAAATTTATTATTATAAAAGAATAATATATATCATTTTTTTCTTACCTTATATGCACATAAAAATGATAATGTCGTTTGTGCACACATGAGAACTATAACCTCTACGAAGAGATGTAAATTGTTTTTATTCACCACATAACTTGTATGATATATATAAGTGTATTTAAATTAATATTAATATTTCAATAATATTATGATCATTCTATAAAGATAAAATAATAATTACCTTATTTCCAAAATGATCAATGAAAAATAGAAATGTTACTCATGCGTACGTACGACCTACCATCTCAATGATTATAACATTGTTCATTATTCATATCATAAATAAATGGTTTGATTTAAAAGTATAATTGATGCATAAAAGTTATTATTATGTTATTAATTTTATTAAGGATATGATGGACTTGTGACCACATGAACTATTAACATCGTACTAAGTTCATTTCCAACTCAAGTACCGAATATCGACAAAACATATAATATGAACTAAAATAATAATGTAATTTTTATAACATGGTAATAAGTGATATAAAAAGAATAATAAACTTGAAAAGGTTCTCAAGAATGTATAAATTAACATAATTTAATTATTGAGTAATATAAATATTGTATGTGGAAAGTCAAGCTCAAGTTAGGTGGATTTCTTTTATAAACCTCTTCAAAAGTTACTTTTTAATGAAAAACCTCATTTTAATGATTTGATGATTTATTCTTAAAAGAATTTTGATTTTATGTCTATATTTTGAAAATGTTTTTTATCACTTTATTTATATGAACATTAGTGTTTTAAAATGGTACCTTTTTAATTTCTCTTAAATGTTTTCATAAAGGGATATTTTTAAGGGACTTCGTCTCAATCTCCTTTTACTGATACATATTTTGATGTTATACACTACCTTTTTTATAAGGTGTATAATCAAAACCTTTGAATTTGACTTTAAATAAAATTTTTTCAAAATTAATCTTTTTATACAAATAATTTTACTAAATAAAACAATAAATCTTATTTTTAACATATACAGAGATAATGAATTTTCTACTGTCATAAATATTATTTGACATTTGACTTCTTATAAAATCTATAATTTTTTTAAAATATAAATAAATAACCTATTCCATTTTCAGGTATTTTGGTATTAAAAATCATTTTACTAGTGGTTTCATTATATCAATATCATTAAATGATATCTTGTGATTATGAAAATGTTATTTTTCCTTTATACATGTTTTTTGTGTTATGATTATGTTAAGGTTCATGTGATTTACTTATTTATAAGGGTGGTTCTGTGATAAACCATTGTTGGCTGATTCTGTGATATCTCTCCAATTTATTGAGTAATGAGATGGAGTTAAATGACAAGGTTTCTCTAATGATATTTAGATAATATACTATGATGGGTATTCCAAATGTAACCATGAAGGATACTCCCTATATAACTTTGTATAAAATATTGTAAGTATTATATGGATGAAAAAGGTAATATTTATGATTTATGATTTATAATATGTTTTTTAGGAATCTTATGATTTCATGAGTTTCATTAAAGAGATTATGTTTTATGGGTGAAAAGTATGATTTTGTGAAAATTATTTCATGAGTTTAAAATATTCATGGGATAATAGTTTATTTCCTTATTTTTTATCCCTTAATGATATTTTTGTGCTCATCCCATGTTTTTTAATTTTTTTCATAGGGTATTAGGATGGGTAAGAGAAAAGAATAAGTCGAGAATATTTTTATCCAGAAAAATAAATCATGTTTTATTTTAAATATTTTTTTGTGAAAAAATGGATAGTGGGTAAAATTTTATACTTGGAAATATTTTAGTTGATATTTAATTGTTACATCATAATCCTCTAAAACTCTAAAACTAAAATGATACACAATGGGAGTTCTTAACTTAACTCAAGATTATGTAATGTTTAAGGATATGGATTTATATATAAAGTCTCTATTCATTAATTCTATGAATACTTCTAGATAATTAATGAGTATGATGGGAATCACCATGAACACATAGTGTCCATAACTTTTTTTAAAGGTCGTCTTAGGAATATATGTGTTTTCACCTTCAATTGGGGATATCCTGATTAGGGGTTTAATTTAGATAAGTATAATTCCTCACATTGCTAATAAAATAATTCATTAATTCGTGGTAGGGGATACATGTTTATTATCACGATCTTATTGAGTTAATGATAATCAATTAAGAGGTACATTAACCCATATTTCTCTTGAAAAAATGGATCTATAAATCCCATGGTGAAGAACACGAGTGTATAAAACCCCTGTATAAATTCTCTTGTAATTACTTCTTTAGTTTTTTCATCTTAATTGTTTCCATTCTATAGGGAGTCTTGGATATGATTATATTTCTAGGTATAAGTTCAATTTATAGCTCAAACTCTCAATAAAGAGGAAAACTAAATAACTTTTTGGGTAATACATCAGTATAGTTCCTCACAATGAGAATGTATTCAAGCAAGATTCTCCCCTTTATCTTAAAGATATAATCTAGATATTTTAACTTATAAGGCAATAATTTCCATTTTTAAGAAAAATATTCCAAAGGTGATTCATACTCCTCCTTACACATTTATATAATTGTAGGATGATTTGGGATATGTAAAGCGATTTCCCTCTACCAGAAATATGTGTCAGATTTATATAAAAGAAACCAATCCATTCCCTATAAAACATCAAATTCTATTAAAAGAAGTATGACAAGATATTTTGGGAGGTTCAATCTAGAAATTTTGATTGGGGAGGAGTAATATACTTGTGATGAAATAATTTCCCTTCTTTAATTTCGCATGGATAACCGAACTTTCATGTTTCTTGGTGGATTATGAATAGTTCCACTAAATTTTTGGGCTATGAAATAATTTATAAAACCAAAAAAACAATACATCTCTCATTCTTGAATTAATTACTATAACACCTGTTACTACATCATTATTAGGATCCACCTAAAATGTTGTAATAATATAAGACCTTATTTTATCTCTAGGACATAGAGGTTATTACCATTGATTTACTATGAAAACCCTTATCTCAGGGGAATATATTTTATAATGTTTTTTACTTGTAATTGAAACCATGGAGTATAATATAATGGTTGATTAAAACCATAATTTTTTCTCTTTCATTAGTGGGATTCTTCATCTCCATTTGATTTATTAATGGTAATAATTTTCACACTTTAATCATTTACTCATTCCCTTGAGATAATTTCTGGGATGCTTCTTTCCAAACTTTGGACATCTAAGAAGTTGGATTTTTTTCCTTTTTTGGATTCATCCTCCCAAATAAAAATATTTCAGCTTTTTATCTCGATCCCCTTGAGACCACTGAGAATCACCAATCTCCATGGAAACCATATGGGAATAATGAATAATCTCTTTATATCTATCAAAGTCATGAATTTATAATTAATTTTGTAGATTCCTCTTTAATATACTAAATAATTGGTCTACCTTACTATCAGTGTTGATGAAAAATCTAGAAGTGTACCAAAAAATATTAGTGATTTTTGGTTTATAATCCTTGATAAACTCATTTTAACTTTTCTTTTGTAAAAGGAACTCTTTCTCTATTTTTAGATGGAAAATTAAGGGAAAATATTTTTAAAAAATATTTTCATTAATCATTCCTATTACATAGATTTTTTTCCTTCTTATTATTTGTGTTCACGATAATGTTTCACCACTGATCAACTTGTCCCTATAGGAGATAAATGAACAATATGACTGTTTATCAAATCCTTGGTGGGAAAAAATATATTCTCAGTGGAGTTAATCCATTATTTCCCAATGAAGGGATAATAATGTAAGGAGGAAATTATCACATAAATGACTCAACCACAAATTTCTCTTTCTTAGGAGGAGTGAGTCCCACATGATTCAATGTATTATTCATAACTTGAATAATTTAAGATAGTTCTACCATAAAGTTCTTGGATCCAGCTACCATCAGATTATACATCTTTATATGGAAATCATTATATTTACCATCACATTGGTTTCTAACACGATCCAGCCAATTTTCAAACATTACAAAAAAAAAGAACAATTATTGATCAGAATACTTAAACTAATAATAATATAAACATGAAAACTATTAACATTGAAGTAATAACTCATAAATGACAACTATATCCAATATTTGTAGTCTCTGAGTTCCAATATAGGTTATTCAGGTTAATTTATCTATTATTTATTTGGTCCTAACAATCTATTAAATTAATTCATAAAAAATTATAATGAGTTTTTTAGTTACCAAACCATATCCATTAGAAGTGTCAAACTAAATATTAAGAAATTAATCTTTATCATGCATAGGTATAGGTTGAGTTAAAACCCAACGATCCATTTCATGGTTATTAAACCTAGGTACAATTTGTGCTAGAGTCACATCCACTTTTAGTATTTAGAATGAGATTTATTTTCTTAGAAACCAATCTGACTATACTTTAAAAAAATTTAGGATGGTTCCTATACAAATACTTATCCTGGGGTTTTTTTAATAATGTAATCTTTTCATAATCCACAAAAATAACTATACATTTTTCTACCAACTATATTAACCCAAGATTATTACACATATTATTACATGGTTTTTAACATAAATATCAAATAACACAACCTAGGGATCTATATGCCAAGTGTATTTGTAATAAAAGGTATATAAAATAATGAAATGAAAATAAAATAAAAAATATATTGTTTTATTATATATAATTAGATATTAAACCCCATTAAGCTTCTAAAACTACACTTGATTACTTGAGGAACATATAAACAAAAGGGTAAGAAATAAATCCACATAGGGGAATAAGCATAATAAAGGAGCATAACATATGAGTTAAATGTAATAACGTGACATCATAATGGACACTTTAACTAACAAATCACAAATAGGGATTACATAAATATGATAGAATCATATAATAGCAGAATCATGGGAATGTTGGAATTTTGTAAAACATATCATAAGTATAAGTTAAGGCTCAATACCAAGGAACCATAATATGGTGGAAAAAGAACCACTATAGATTAATTTTACTCCCAAATCACATACATATCATATCATGAGATATAAACATTAAAAAATGTATTGGAGTGATATATGGTTGAACCCATTATAACATATACAGGAAAATGTGTTCTATAAAAGGAAATTAAACATAACTTACAAACATAAAAATTACCCATGAAATTAAATAGGTTACTTAATCATGTATTATAGCATGACAAGATGGAATATCATAATGGTTTCCACGAATGTATGTATTAAATCATTATTGGGAGTTCATAGGTAAAAAATAAGCATAGAGCATTAAAAATGATGTCTTAGTGAAGTGAAAACATAATAATGAGTGGAGAATTAACTTCATAAATATACCTCTTAAATAGGGTTTTTTTGGAAAATGTTAAAGAGTCTTTAAACAGGTGAAAGAGAATACTAATTTTCATAAAACCAGAAATGAAATAAAATTGTTTTCCATAATAAAATAATAAATTTTAGAAACCACGAATGATTTTAAACATTTATAGAGTGGTACTAAAATGGTTTATGAAACAAATATATTCCTTTTAATATGGTTTTCATAATGAATGAAATTGAGATATAAACCATAAAAAATATATATCCCCAATAAAAAAATGAAATAATAGTTAGGTATATATGTGAGGGGAATATAATGAATTTTTTAGTGTTTTGTTAAAAAAATATTATTTTTTCATAGAATACTACCCAAAACTCAATGGAAACTTAGAAAAATTTTATATAATAAAAGGAATGAAATTTAGAGTTTTATTTGAAAAAATATAATATATGTTTTAAAAATTGAATAGTCAGTTTTAAAGTAAATTTAATATTTTTTAATACAGTATTTTATCCAATAAATAAATTTTAAATCATGAAATAAAAAATTTTGTTTTTTGAGCTTTATTTATATCACGATGATGTGATAAAAAAAATTCTATATACAAAAACTGTATTTTTAGTGTTAAATTTTTTTTTAGAAAAAATAATTCACCCTAATAAAATTTTTACATTATAAATAAATAAAATATATTTACCATATTCATATTATAAAATTATATAATTTGACATTTAAATAACATTATTTAATATGTAAGAAATTTTTTTTCAAGAATAATAAAAATTTATTATACTATCAGTGACTATATTTTTGATTGATAATATAAAAAAAATATTTATATGATTGAAAAAAAATTAAAATATATTGTTTAATTAAAATATTTTTTTATTTAGTTACAATAATATTAAACTTTTTTCATAAAAAATATTATTTTTATAATTTCACTGGAACATACTTTGTTAAAAATGTATGCTTCTATATATTATTATTTACTTGAATTAAGTGATAATATTAGGTTATTATGATATTTATATTTTTTATTTATTCATGTTAAATGATTACTATTTTTCATTTTACTACTTCCAATACCCATGATATTATTCTTATGGTAAATTACCATTCACCTACCCATATTGTTAGTATTATTCCTATAAATACATTTAATTTACTTCATAATTCATTCACTCAAAATCCTCTAAAATTTATTTTTATCTCATATAGAAAACTCGAATATTTTATTCTAACAAACTGGTTTCAATTTGAAATATTGTTCTTATCTATGATATTCCTAGAAGATCATGACTCACTATTTTTTTAATTATAGTTATATTATTTTTTATATGGATGTTACCATACTATTGTATTTTTAATTTTTAGTGTTATTTTTATAATTCATACATAATGTTTTATGTTGATTTATTTAAATTGTGCTTATTTTCGTTATGTAATGCATGTTATTTATACTATATATAATACTTAAATAAGATGTAGATATATTAAGAGAAGAAAATTTATCATACGTAGGATGTCTGTGCTATTACTAAAATCAATTCCTCTAGTTTTTATTTTTTAAAATCCTGGTAATGACTCCCCTGAGACTTGGAAAGAAAAATATCAAATGAGAGAGTAATGGTTTCACCATTCTATAATCAATGATCATCATAGTGACTTTATAATGGCTGAAAGTGATATAGTGGAGAGAATTGTAACCCCCATGATGTCACATTTCAATATATATATTTTTAGTTATTCTATATATTATATGATTTTGTTTATAAACTTAACCTTTATTAAGAAATTACAAGAATTTATATTTAGTGTTTATGGTCACCCTAATCGTTCATATTAACTATAAAGATCAAATTTTGATCCATCCAGGTCATTCACATACTAGGCATGGTTTTCATTATCATCTAAATAGATCATGTGGCACATAAAAAGAGTACATTTTTTATTTTCTAAAATCTAAAAAATTAACCCATATTTTTTTTTGGTTCAAGAATTTTATAGACCTCATCCACTTTCTTTCCCTCTTTTTATTGCTTCTACTATCGATATTCCCCATAAAATTTGGAAACAATCATCATGGTCACTCCCACTAAATCATCTCATGACTTCATTTTATTCCTTATTTATCCATCCTCATACCCCCTCATAGATATGTAGGCCTAGTGGTATTCTATGTTAAACTATGATATATTATTATCTAATTTAAAGGGTTTTGATCAAATTTTATGGAGTCTTATTCTTATTTTACAGTGAAAAACATGGATTTATGTTGAATTCATTAAATAAAATTAATTACATCAATTAATATTTTTTAGTTAAAAAGAACTTGAGTGATTTCTTGTTTTAAATCATGTTTTAATTTAGTTAAATCATAAATTTTAAATCTTTAGATATATGATGACAATTATAGTGTCATTTTCCTCTTTATTATTGGTTGATATTTTCAATGGATTTAATAAAGTGTATAAATTATATTTTTTAAAAAATATTACCTAAGTAGTTTATGAAAATTATAAACATTGTTTTATTATAAAGTAATTGAAATTTGTTTCATGGAAAGATATGATAATTTTTTATAAAAGTTGAATTTCTTATTTAATGTAAAATTTTCAATGAAAAAATTATTGTTTTTATTTGTTTTCTATGCTTTCGTTGGGGAGCAGGAATCCTTCTATAGATGAAGCACATTTTTTCCCCGCATTCCTACTTTCCAAAGGTGGGAGACATCTGTCACTTATTCAGGGATGTTTTCTCCTTGATTGAAATGGGATGATGGGATGTCAGTTCTTCCATCTGTGGATTCCTCCTTGGAACTCGTTACCCAGTCCGCGTCATCTATAAAGATTAAGTCATGGTTTGTGAATCTTTTTCCCAGTGCCATATATTTTTGGACGCCGGTTAATTACACTACTTCCATCAGGACTTTCTATGGGGTCTTGACATGGTAACAACCTTCGGTCTGAGTAAATGACAACATTAGGCATGTCGAGGAATCTCTGGATGTGTGGACATTGGGGAATCTGCATTCTTCCTCATAAGAGGGCATCTCAAGGGTGAAGATCCCAAGGAATCCCATGTCAGTCATGGGGTATCATATGCCAGAGTCATGTATCTGAGGTTTTCATCAACTTCCCATGTTTATCACGAGGTATTTCGTATGTTTAACATCTTGAAGATACAGTATAAGGGTGATCAGAATATCCCATAGAGACGGATCAAATTGGTACATCCTTAGGAGGGAACTCCATGTGTGTTTACCAGGTAGATGGATCAGACCACTCAATAAGAGCAGACCCAAGATAGCGTGCCCCATAAAGGGAAGATGTCACACTGTGAATTCTCATCTGGACACCACTAAGGGCGGATCAGGGAGTGTGCACCCCAAAGTGTGGTCACCAAGGTTTACCAATGCCTGGGATGAAACCTCATGGAGGATTCCTATGTACCCTATGTAGACGAGAGGGATCAAACCCCACATAGTTTAAAGGGGTGATGAATCGGGGTGTACACAGAGGACAACAACACGGATACACGCTAGGTCTTATGCATTAAAAGAATCCTGTCACAATAGGGATACTCATGGGTGTATGGTTATCGATTTTGTGTGGGGATTATGCACGATTAGCTACCCCGGTGCCACTAGGAGTGACGCTAGGATGAATGGAATGATCTCAGCAGGATGTGGCGGCCCAGGTATGAATCAGAATGGATGATGGAGTGTTTAATGAAGTGGAGGGGGAATGAGATGGATTCTTCATGAAGGTGATGGTAGTGCTGGTCTTGAGCCTTGAAGATACATCCTACGTATCCCCATGGACGGGAATCAATGTCCTCGTAGTTTGGTGGGACGAAGGGACACCTAAGGAGGCGACCCGAGAGAATGGACACATGGATGGGATCTGGAGGAAATAGAACCTCCAGGTTGGGGCATGATCTTCCTAAAACACATGGGATCGAGGGATTGATCATGATTAGACATGGGAGATGGGCTTGAAACTCATGGAGGCTTCCTACATATCCCTGTGGTAGGGAATAAAAGTCCATGTAGTTCATCTGAAAATGGATCACCATCAATTGGGGACTTCAACAACTGACCTCCGAATGAGGTTGACAGTGTCTTACCACTGAATGGGGTTGAAAACGGCTTACCACTAGATAAGGGACAATTTAGTGTGATGCGGGACAAAAGGGTCGTACAGTTTAATGTCATGGTGTAAGGGGGAGAACCGATGTGGAGTGGTTGGGACTGATATGAGTAGGGCTTGAACCTTAGGGAGACTTCCTACATACCTCTGCTTGAGAAAGATCAAAGTCTGTGTAGTTCAAGATCGTTGGAACCGACATGAAGAGGGTGGGAACCAATTTTTGTTGGTCTTGAACCACATGGAGGCTTCCTACATAACTTTCCTTGTCAAGGATCAATTTCCACGTAGTTCTAGAGGGTGGTGGACCGACGTGAAGATGGTCGGGACCAATAGGTGTCATTATTTAACCTTAGGGAGGATTCTTATGTACCTTTCCTTGGAAAGGATCAACGTCTGTGTAGTTTTAGAGGGTGGTGGACTGATTTGAAGATGTTCAGGACCAAGGGGTGTTGAGCTTGAACCTCGGGGAGGCTTCCTAGGTACCTTGCCTTAGAAAGGGTGAAAGTCCATGTAGTTCGAGATGGTTGGAACTGTCATGAAGGGGTTCAAAACCAATGGTTATTGGGATTTAACCTTAGGTATTCTTCTTACATACTTTTCCTTGGAAAGGATCAAATTCCACATAGTTCATGGTGGAGTGGAAACCTACATGAAAGGGGTCAGAACTAATGGATCGTGGGATTGAACCTCAAGGAGGCCTCCTAAGTACCATGCCTTGGAAAGGATCAATGGCCTTGTAGTTCATGGTTTGGGGATTACACTCTAGGATGCCCACAAAGGATTTCATGGTCGATGCTTACTACTCTAAGACCACGCCAGCCATGCTCGATGTGAGAAACAAGAGGTGGAAGGGACCTAACGATCACGACGCAATGCTATGTCCATGAAGGGTGATGAATGGGGGATTATGCAAAGAAGTTGCCCGAGCACCGCTAAGGAGTGGCAATGATGGTTGGGTATTATACAAGGAAGCTTCCCGGGTGCCACTAAGGAGTGACAATGATGGTTGGGGCTTACGCAAGGAAGCTTTCCGGGTGCCCCTTAGGAGGGGCAATGATAGTTGGGGCTTACGCAAGGAAGCTGCCCAGGTGCCGCTATGAAGCAGCAATGATGTTTGGGCTTAGGCAAGGAAGCTTCTCAGGTGCCTCTATGGAGGGAAAATGATGGTTGGGGATTATGCAAGAAAGCTACCTGAGTGCTGCTATAGAGCGGAAATGCTGGTTGGGGCTTACACAAGAAAGTAACCTGGGTGCCACTAGGGAGCGAAAATGGTGGATGGGGTTTACGCATGGATGCTACCCATATGCGGATATGGAGCGACAGTGGTGGATGAGACATATGCATGGGAGTTGCACGAGTGCTGCTATGGAGAGGCAATGGGGAATAAGTCTTACACATGGAAGCTTCCCGGGTGCCGTTATGGAGGGGAAATGGTGAATGGGGCTTACGCAAGGAAGTTGGCTAGGTGCTGCTATGGAGTACCAATGGTGAATGGGCCTACGCAAGGAAGCTCTCCAGGTGCCGCTATGGAGAAAAAATGGTGAATGGGACTTATAAAAGGAAGCCGCTTGGGTGCTGCTAAGGAGCGACAATGGTTAATGGGGGTTACATAAAGAAGCTTCCCAGGTGCCTCCATGGATAGACAACTATGAATGGGGCTTATGCAAGGAAGCATCCTAGGTGCCGCTAAGGAGCGGTAATAGTGAATGGGTCTTACGCAAGTAAGCTTCCCGTAATGTCTTCCTCATTTATGGCCATGAAGGTATCCCAACCCATGGGTGGGTTGAGGCCTTCACCTATGCGCTAGTGCACAATAGGGATGACACTAAGGGGCATTGGAATCAGTCCAAACAAAAAAGAGATGAAATGTGTGAATTAGATTCCCGACATTCTGAATGCAATGACGGTGGCATGACAATGGAGAATAACTATTGACTGTGTTCATAACAAAACATCCATATCTCCTTTGCCTGAAATGGGAACAAAAAAATGAGGGTCGACAGCTGACCATGTTCGAATCATAGGACCTGACTCGATGATTTTTCCATAGTCTTACGGGGTGTTGGCCCAAGACGGTAGGTGAGTCGATGCGGTAGAGGACCAGGCCATTAGGGTGTCCCTTCTAACATGGAAGTGGATAAAGATTTGAATGAAGGACACGCGAAGCGTGAGGTGGATTGATGGAATGTTTGAACATATTCCAATGCTCTTGAAATTACGCCACTGTAATCATGTTATGAGGCATCTTATGGTTAGCACATATGAAAACTCTTATTGGGAACAAGAGGTATGCTATTATTGAATGACAAGTAATTCTACAGTTTAAAGTCATGTAGTGAGGACTATTGGTGTCTTATGCTTAGCGCATAAGGAATATCTTATATAGAGCAAGAGGCATCCAATATTTATGAGATAGGGTGTACTACAGTTTAATGTCATATAGAGAGGACTATTAGAATCATATTCCTCGATAATAAGGCAACTCTTATTTGGTGCAAAAGGCATCTTATGATTGTCACATAGGGGGTACTATAGTTTATAGTCATGTATAGTGGACTGTTAGCATCTTATACTTGGAGCATAAGGCATCTATTTTTTAGAGAAAGAGGCATCCTATGTTTAGCACATAGGGTATACTACAGTTTATAGTCAAGTAGAGAGGACTGTTGAAATATTATGCTTGGCTCATAATGCATCTCTAGTTTAGAGAAAGAGGCATCCTATTTTTGGAACATAAGTTTTACTAAAATTTATAGACATGTAGAGAGGACTGTTGGAATTTTATGCTCCGAGAATAAGGCATATCTCATATAAAGAAAGTGGCATCCTATGTTTGTCATATAGGGAGTACTATAGTTTATAATCATGTAGATAGAAATATTGTCGTCTTATGCTTGGACCATAAGGCATATCTTATTTGGATTAAAGGGCATCCTACGTTTTTCACACAGGGTGTACTACAATTTATAGTCATATAGATAGGACTATTGGCATCTTATGCTTAGAGAATAAGGAATATCTTATTTAGAGTAAGAGGCATCCAATGTTTTTCACATAGTGTGTACTACAATTTATTGTAATTTAGATAGGACTATTAGGCATAAGTAACTTAGCAATGGACGGTGTTGGGACTTACGGAAGAGCAGTCTTTTTTGGCTCAACATGGCATATGATTCAGGTGATGGGGTTTGGATGAGTTACTTGAGGAATGGATTGACTCAAGGTACATGAGGAATTGATGAGAAGAATCTCAAATCATGGCATGAGAAACGAACCCAGAGGAATATGTCGACTCAAGGTGTTTTAGGGTGTGCATAAGAGTATCTCAAGTTATGGTATTCCATTTGTGGAAGGTGGTTGCACATAAGGGCACAATGGAAGATCCTGACAACCCAGCCAAAAAACTTTGTGGCACGACTCTCCATTTTTATTGTGGGTTAGTGACGGTAGCGAGCGGGGGTGTGGGGGGGATCCCCTATGATATGGACCAGCAGGAACATGCCTGGGCACTATTGCAAATAAGATAGCCTATGCAAATGATGGGTTGCATGCATGATTGGACTGTGCGACATAGGTGCCAACAATATTGAACACCTTGGTACTATTACGTGCAATATTGAAGTCTTCCATGAATTATTGAAGTTGTGCGCACATGATTGAGGTATTTCATGTAATATTGAATTCTTGCATGCAATATTAGATGTTTTGTCTGAAATATTGGATGTTTTTCACACATGATTAAAGTCTTGTGTGAAGGAATAGAAGTTTTATGTGCAGGCATGGAATCTTGCGCGCACACGACTTAGGCAGAAAAATATGTCAGCCGAGGATCAAACCAATGTAGGCCCATGCGAAAATGGACCCATACAGGACCTATTGTGAAAGATCTCACATGGAGGGTTCCATTCTTGCACGTGGGTGCAGAAGAGGCAGTCTTATGCACGGTAGAGCGGAGACCAACCTCCTGAACCCTCCTCCGAGGGGTGGGGGATTCACTTGTATTTATCAGTGAAATGGGGAGCGGTTGCGCACAGGACTCTAGGCGTGGAAGTGATATTACATGCACCCTACATAAGGTGTGCGTGCAAAGGGGCATTTCATACTGCCTTGGGTGTGAATGAATCTTGCGCGCACCTCTCAAAACTTGCACACACCTTCTTTAGTCATTTTTCAGGTGGCCTGGGCAGAAGATGACATCTCATTAGATGCATAAAAGGTTTTCTTGTCATATTGCATGCATGATTTTACTATTGTACAGAATATTCCATTCTTTCATGCAAAAAATCCATTCTTGCATGAAATATTTCAGTTCTTGCACACAAAGCCATAATTTTCCCCCAAATCATTCTGGATGGCCATTTCCAGCATCCATACTTCGAACGACCATGAATTCTGATCTATAACTCCATTCAAGCTCCATGACCAGTCAAATCAAATATTGTAGAATGAGATACACTCTGGGATCATGTATGGAAGATTTGGAGAATTACATGGATGCATTTTTTGGTCCCAACAAATTCCCCCCATAGATTGGGGTCCAATGAGGACTACAAGGGTGAGCTGGATTGCATTTTGAGGAAACAATTGAGGAAAATGCATGCCTTGGAGTCCATTGTACCTCGATCAGATTGAGGAAATATCCAACTAAATCTATAAGTCTACGTGATCCATGCTTGGTGTGGAAAACAAGTGATAATAGGAGATCATTCACCTGTATGAGAGTTCTAAACAGTAGAAGGTGTGTAGGGATTATAATAGTACATCAATCCCCATTGGAATCATCCTAAAATACAGATTCTAGATGGAAAATAGGGCTCTATTAACACAGTTTGGGTGACGTGAAAATGAAGGATAATTGTTGAGCACATTCAAAACACAGTATTTTTATTGTGTTAGACTAAAATGGTTATAACAAATGAGGGAAGACCGTTGACCATGTTCAAAACACAGGGCCTAACTCAAAATGCTTCCCATTAGTCTTCCAGAATGTTGTCCTAGGACAGTAGGCGAGCCATATGCCGAGCATCCATACTATTAGGGGGTTCCTTTAGATGTGAAGTAGGATGAGGGTCTGAATAAAGGAGACACAAAATGTGGAGTGTGGAGTGATGGGTTGTTTTAATGGAGTCCAACACTCTTGAAATTACGCCACAATGGTTAAAACACATTAGTTGGGTGCATTAGTATGATCAGGGATCAAGCATATTCCGAAGAAGATCTCTCTAGTAAGGATCTGTAATTCTATGTAGTTTTACATCATACTAATGAGGTTGAAAGACACGTAGTCTAACATCATATAGTGAGGAAGGTGGACATTGTGTTAAGGTCATACTGCCTAGAACAAGGTTAATAGTTTAAAGACACTTTATATCGACTGTTGTCTCCTAGATTAAGGTCATAGATACTAGATCATGATCGGGGCCAAGGGGCCAGGAGGGTTAATGACCTTAGGGCTGGGCCCGAGGCAGAATACCTGGGCATCGCTACGTATCACATAAGGACGCGAATCAAGACAAACGTAGTTCTTGAATCATGATGTGGTCAGAGACGGACACGGATATGGGAAATCCTTTCTGGTGAGGCATATGATGCATCACATAGTTATTATGGGGCATACTGAACTTGTTTAGGGTAGGGGGAACAGTTTAAAGTCATGTTTTGAGGATATGGATACCTAGAAAGGAAATGTGTGTTGTGGTACATACCCCAACGTGAATGAGGACCATAAGAGCCCATGCCACACCACACATTCTTAAGAGAGTCCCTAGGTCGAGGGACTAAATGTGAAAACTTGTTTGGTCCCAAGACGGGTTGTCTAGGTATTATTATGTATCCCATGAGAATGGGAATCAAGCCACACATTATTTTGTGAAGGTAGTTTAATGTCATGCAGGACAAATAGGAAGGCATGTGTGGCATGACCACGCTAGTACACGTCTAACCAGAACTACTAAGCCCACATGAGTCGTGCTCGATATGGGAAATAAGGAGCAGTGATTGGAATTTCATAGCACAGGGATGAACATAGAGGGGAGATGGGATTCTAGGTGAATGACATCCCAATAATGCTGACTTGCCTACTTAATGCACATAAATGCGTGAAGGGGGGAGAATCGAGTGTGTTGGAATTCTACTTAAACATATGCGAGTGGAAAAAAGTGAATCATGATGCTCGAGATCTGGATCACAATAATGACGTGACGATAATGGATAATAGTTGACCACGTTCAAAACACAGTATCTGTTTCGTGTTATCCTAGAATGGGGACAGACAAATGAGGGTCGACCACGGACCATGTTTGAAACATGGGACCTGTTGCAAATGCCATCTAAGGTCCTCAGGGGCGTTGGTGCAAGACGGTAGGTAAGCCAATGTGGAATGAGACCAGGCTGTAAAGGGGGTCCCTTTAAGACGTGGAAGAAGATGGAATCCAAATATAGGGTTCATGAAGCATAGACATGAAACTAGGTGGTGTTTATGTAACAATTCCACACCATGGACTCTTTTCCATGCCGCATTTGATTACATCAAGGAGACATGTCAGATAGAGGGAGTAAAAAATCCATTTCCAAGGACAAGGGTCTTGGGGTCACACATTGCTAGCATAAGGTTGTAGAGTGGACCATCAAGAGGGGACTTAGTTTGATGGAATCTGCGCAAGGCGGTGAATCAACCAAACCTGATGTGCAGTTCTTATAGGGAGATCTTAGTTTAGGGTCATGAAACTTGGACCAAGGTTGAAAGAGACAAAAGACTAACATGTTGTTTTTTTTCAAAATCTAACATGACTGCAAACCCATGAGGCAGTCCCCAAAACACATGCTCTGTAAATAAATCATGCCAAATGGATGAAAAATGGGGGCATGATTTAAGATTCCTAGGGCTGGACCCACGGAAAGAATGTCTGAGCATTAATACATAACACGTGAGGATGAGAATCAAGACATACTTAATTTTGGAGGATGTCATGTAGTTTAACTTCTTTCAACGAAGATGTAGATAGAGATCTTAGTTTATGGTCTTAGGTCTTGGACCATGGATAAGTGAGACTCTTTAGAATCAGCACAAATCTCAACCAAATCCCTAATCCCACGTGAGATATGCTCAATGTAGGAAACAAAGGAAAATAAGGTATTTGAAACATGTTAAATACCCACAAAGGGCAAATTGGTGTGGATCCCCGAATGACGCCTTATCGCGGCATTGTCCTCCTAACATGAGAATGCGCCCTGAGGGATTGTACCAAGAGTGTCAAAATTCCACATGGAAATGATGAAGTAGAAAATAATGTGAATAATGCAAAAAAAAATTTGGTCTTGATGGGCTTAGTGTGATGATGGAGAATAACTGCGGACCATATTCGAAACACAGAATCCATATCGTGTGACCTAAAATGGGAACAACAAATGAGTGTCGACTGCTGACCATATTCACAACACGAGACTTGTATCAATTTTTTATTATAGATCATTGAAGAAGTTGGCCCGAAATGATTGGAGGGACCTTAGGCCGAGCATCTGTACTATTCGGGGGCCCTTTTGGATGTGAAAGATGAATAAAGCCAATATGATGAGGAACACGAAGCATGAAAATGGGTGATATCTTATCCATGTAGGATCCAAAACTCTAGGCACTGAACCCAAGTGCTCCTAGGCACATTATTGAACTGCCAAAGTGGTTCAAGGGGATCAACTTAAGAGCATATGACTTGAAAATATGAGTATAGAATAGGGGGACAAAGAGATATCCGGAGAAAGAGGTATGTGGGATGGTTGTTACAAACCTGATGTGATTGATGACATAATCTCATACCACATTACATACCCTCTGATATGGAGGATTCAGGCCAGGGGGCCAGGAAGATAAGGAGGTTTCCATGCAACATGGCTGGACCCGGAGACAAAATGTGTGGGCAAACCTACATATCCCATGGAAATGGGAATCAAGACAAATGTAGTTCTGGAATATGTTGTGCAGTTTTACGTCATGCGGCAAGGACGCAATAGATCTTAGTTCATGGTTATAGAGATCAGACTGTAGATTCCTATTTTAATGTCATGTGAAAGGGACAAATGGGTGGAAAGGGTGAATCATCACACCTGCTATGTGGGAGATCATAGAATGAAAAGAATGACCAAGGATAAATACTGACCATGTTCGCAACACAGTATCCATATTGTCTGACCAGGGATGGGGAAAGACAATTGAGCATTGACCGTTGACCATATTCGCAACACGAGACCTCTATCAAATTGTCGTTAAAAACCCTCAAGGATGTTGGCTCGAGATGGTCGAGAACCCTTGGGCCTAGTATCCATGACATTCAGTGGTTCTTTTGGATATGAGTGATGATGGAAACCCAAATGATAGGTCACACAAAGCATGGGGGACCTATTCTTGTGGAAAGAATGATAGATGAAGGGGGGATGTCTCAAAGGGATATGTGTCTGGAATGGAAAAAATAGCCCGAGGTGAATAAGGACAGAAGTCCATACCACATTACACAATCCTAGATGAGAAATGGGCCAGGGGGCCGAAACGGTCAAGGGACCTAAGGCTGGGCCTCAGACAGAAAGGCCCAACCAGTTTATAGTTTATTGTCTTGCGGGATGAGTGCTGAGTGGTTTTACGTCCTTTAGTTCAGACAGATCACGCATTTTAACATCTTGGCGAATAAAAACCGTTTGAGGTCATATTGGACCATATATAGTTGAATGTCACGCGGGATGACATACAGATTAACGTCATGCGGGACAGAAAACAGTTTAACGTCATGCCTGATGACATACAGTTTGATGTCATCCGGGATGACATATAGTTTAACGTCATGCAAGAAAACATACAGTTTAATGTAATGCGGGACAACATATAGTTTAACGTCATCCAGGATGAAAAACAGTTTAACATCATGCAGGGACACATACAATTTAACATCATATGAGACGACATACAGTTTAAAGTCATGTGGTACGATGTAAAATTTAACTTCATGAGGAATGATAATAACCAGTTTAACACCATGATGGATGGTGGAGCAGTTTAACATCATGTATATTGAAGACGAATAGTTTAACATCATGTGGTACGACATACAGTTTAACATCATGTGGGACGACATACAGTTTAACGTCATGGGGGAAGACATATAGTTTAATGTCATGCGGGATATCATACAGTTTAATGTCATCGGGGATGACATACAGTTTAATGTCATGCGGGAAGACATACAGTTTAACGTCATGCGAGACGACATACAGTTTAACGTCATGTGGGACTACATACATTTTAATGTCATGTGGGACGACATATAGTTTAACATCATGATGGACGACATATATTTTAACGTCATAAAAGATGACATATAGTTTAACATCATGTGGGATGACATACATTTTAACATCATGGAGGACGACATACAGTTTAATGTCATGTGGGATGATAATAAGCAATTTAATGTCATGATGAACAATGATGCTGTTTAACATAATGCAGGATGAAGATGGACAGTTTAACGTCATGCGGGACAAAATTCAGTTTAACATCATGTGGGATGACATAAAATTTAATTTCATGTGGGATGATAATGACCAGTTTAACATCATGATGGACGATGATGTAGTTTAACATCATTCAGGTCGATAATGAGTAGTTTAACATCAAGAAAAATTATGATTTAGTTTAACGTCATGCATGACGAAGATGAACAGTTTAATGTCATGCGGGAAGATGATGCAGTTTAAAGTCATGAAGGATGATAATGAGCAGTTTAACGTCATGACGGACGAAGCTGAACAGTTTAACGTCATTTAGGATGAATGTGAGCAGTTTAAAGTCATGAAGGATGATAATGATAAGTTTAACGTCACGACGGATGATGATTCAGTTTAACATCATGCAAGACAATAATGAGCAGTTTAACATTAGGAAAGACGATTATGAAATTTAACGTCATGTAAGGAGAAGATGAACAGTTTAATGTCATGCAGGATGAATGTGAGTAGTTTAAAGTCATACAAGATGATAATGACCAGCTTAACGTAATGACAGACAAGGATTCAGTTTAACATCATACATGACGATAATGAGCAGTTTAATGTCATGACATACGATGATGTAGTTTAACGTCATGCAGGACGTAGATGAATAGCTTAACATCATACAGGATGATGATGTAGTTTAAAGTCATGAAAGACGATAATGAGTAGTTTAATTTCATGACGGATGAAGATGAACAATTTAACATCAGATAGGATGAATGTGTGTAGTTAAAATTCAATCAGGATGATAATGAGAAGTTTAAATTCAGGACTTTGAAGATGAATATTTTAACGTCATACAGGACGAAGGTGAGTAGTTTAAAGTCATACAGGACGATAAAGAGCAGTTTAATGTCATGATGGATGATAATATAGTTTAACGTCATGCAGGACAAAGATGAGCAGTTTAACGTCATGGAGGATGATGTTGCAGTTTAAATTCATGCAGGATGATGATGCAGTTTAACTTCATGTGGGTTGAAGATGAATAGTTTAATGTCATGCAGGATGATGATGCAATTTAAAGTCATCCAGGATGATAATGAGCAGTTCAATGTCATAAAGGATAAAGATGAACAGTTTAACGTCATGCAAGATGACAATGACTAGTATGAAGTCATGCTAGATGATAATGATCAGTTTAACGTCATGATGAATGATTATGCAGTTTAATGTCATGAAAGATGAAGATGAATAGTTTTACGTCATGCAGGATGGTAATGCAGTTTAAAGTCATGCAGGATGATGATGTATTTTAATGTCATGCAGGATGAAGATGAAAAATTTAATGTCATGAAGGACGATGATGTAGTTTAAAGTCATGCATGATGATATTGACCAGCTTAACGCCATGACAGATGAAGATGAATAGTTTAAAATCATGCAGGATAAAGGTGAATAGTTTAAAGCCATGCAGGATGATAATGAGTAGTTTAACATCATAATGGACGATGATGCCATTTAATGTCATGCAGGATAAAGATGAACAATTTAACGTCATGCATGACGATGATGCAATTTATAGTCATATAGGACGATGATGCAGTTTAAATTCATCCAGGATGAAGATGAGCAATTTAACGTCATGTAGGACGATGATGTAGTTTAAAGTCATGCAGGAATATTATGCAGTTTAACGCCATCCAGGACGAAGATGGAAAGTTTAACATCATTTAGGATGATGATGCAGTTTAAATTCATGCAAGACAATGATGAGTAGTTTAACATCCTAAAAGATAAAGATGAACAGTTTAACGTCATGCAAGATGAAGTTGAGTAGTTCAAAGTCATGCGAGATGGTAATGAGTAGTTTAACATCATGAAGGATGATGATGTAGTTTAACATCATGCAGGATGAATATGAACATTTTAATGTCATGTAGGATGTTGATGCAGTTTAAAGTCATGTAGGATGTTGAAGCATTTTAACGTCATGTGGGATGAAGATAAATAGTTTAACATAATGTAGGAAGGTGATTCATTTTAAAGTCATGCAGGATGAGAATGAGTTGTTTAATGTCATGACGGATGAAGATGAACAGTTTAACATCATACAGGACAACGATGAGTAGTTTAAAGTCATGCAGGATGATAATGAGTAGTTTAACGTCATGAAAGATGATAAGGTAGTTTAATGTCATGTAGTAAAAAGATGAAGAGTTTAACATCATTCAAGATGATGATGAATTTTAAAGTAATGCATGGTGATAATTAAGTTTTATGTCATGCGGGATGAAGATGAATAGTTTAATGTCATGTAGGATGAAGGTGATCAGTTTAAAATCAGGATGTATGATGATTCAGTTTAACGTCATGCAGGATGAAGATGAACAATTTAACGTCATGTAGGACGATGATGCAGTTTAAAGTCATGTAGGACGATGATGCAGTTTAACGTCACGTGGGACGAAGATGAACAGTGTAACGTCATGTAGGACGATGATGCAGTTTAAAGTCATGCAGGACGATGATGCAGTTTAACATCATGTGGGATGAAGATGAAAATTTTAACATCATGCAGGACGATGATGCATTTTAAAGTCATACAGGATGATAATTAGTAGTTTAACATCATGATGGATGAAGATGAATAGTTTAACGTCATGCAGGACGAAGGTGAGAAGTTTAAAGTCATGCAGGATGATAATTAGTAGTTTAATGTCATCACAAACTATGATGTAGTTTAACGTCTTGCAGGACGAATAAGGGATGGCGTTTAGGGTCACATATCTTTGACCATGGTTGTTGCAGTTTTAGGTCACGTAGCTTTGACTAAAATTTTGTACAGTTTTTCATCATGTGACTAAGATGTTTTCACATAGTTTAATGTCATGTGACTGAGACAATGGATGTTATTCATTTTAACGTCATGCAACTAGGACATGGTTGTTACGTAGTTTAACGTCATTAAACTAGGACGTGGTTGTTACATAGTTTAACGTCATGCAACTAGGACGTGAAACCACACATATTGTGTTTGTTGAGGGATGGTCATCTCTACCCTATATTGGTAGGTTGGGATGTGGGGGGAATCTATATGATTGGATTTCCCAAAATTTCCCTGACTGTGTGGATGGATGTTCTCTAGGCGTGAGCTAGGATACCTCACAGTGAACCGTCCACAAGCTGTTGTCACGGCCAAAAGGAGTAACTCTATGGTTGATACAATGTGGTAGTTGAGAGGACATATAGTGACATAAGGGTGGTAGGGATGACAAAATTTACTCATTCTATGGGGGCGATGAAGCCAGGATCGTTGGTACGATGGGGCGATGGAGTCTGAAAGGCGTGGAAGCCTGGAACGTCACTACGACGGCGGCGATGGAGCCCGGAAGGTGTGGCAACCTAGACGTCGGTATGACAGGGGTGATGGATCCCGGAAGGTGTGGAATCCTGGAGTGTCAGTACGATGAGGGGGATGGAGCCTAGAAGGTGTGGAAGCTTGGAGCGTCGGTATGACAGGTGCGACGGAGCCTAGAAGGCGTGGAAACTTGGACGTCTGTATGACGGGGCCGATGGGGCCTGGAAAGAGTGGAATCTTAAAGAGTTGCTAAAATGGGGGAGACGTATCCCAGATTTCATGGAAGCCTGGATGTCTGTACGACATGGGCGATGGATCCTGGAAGGCTTGGAAGGCTGGGCGTCCGTACGACGAGGTCGATAGAGCCCAGAAGGGGTGGAAACCTAGAGAGTTAGTACGATGGGGGCGACGGATCCCCGAAGGCGTGGAAGCCTGGATGTCGATACGATAGGGGTGAAGAATCCCAGAAGGCATGGAAGCCTGGAGATTCGGTACGATGGGGGCGATAGAGCCCAGAAGGTGTGGAAGCCTGGATATCAGTACGACAGGGTCAGAGGATCCCAGAAGGCGTACAAGCCTGGAGTGTTGGTCCGATAGGGGTGATGGATCCAAGAATGTGTGGAATCCATGAGAGTCGATATGACGGGGGCGATAAATCCAAGAAGGTGTGGAATCCTGAACATTGGTACGACATGGGAGAAGGATCCCAGAAAAAGTAGAAGCATAGAGCGTCAGTACGACAGGGGACATGGAGCCCAGATGGCTTGGAAGCCTAGAGAGTCGGTACGACAGGGGAGAGGAAGCCCAAAAGGCGTGGAAGCCTAGAGCATCGATACGACAGGGGTGATGGATCCCAAAAGGCATGTAATCTTAGAGCATCATCTCATAAGGCATGGAAACATTGTTTATGCATAGGGAGGAATTCCTTGATGGTTGACATTGGGGATAGGGAGAACCTTTTTTATGAATAGTAGCATTGTGTGGAGCACCTCCTTAGTGGCTTTTGGTGCTGTTGGAGATGCGCCATTGGATTGGGGATGGTTTCTCCAAGCGTTCTCTATGAGGGTAGCAAAGTCGACAAAGAGCCGATGAATTAAGGGGAGGATTCCACATGCACGGGCCATGAGGTCGGTAGAGTTGGTGACAATCCGAAGGAGTTGGGGGAAGATGCCCGTTGTGCGTCCTCTTGAGACAACAGAGATGGTGAGGATCCGATGGAGTCGGGTGGTGGATTCTACCAGCGTGACATCTTCAGGTGGCTGCGTCAAAGAGGAGCAAAAAGATTTAGGTGGAAGATGCCACATGTGAAGCCTCTTGAGGTGGAAGGGTCAGCGAGGAGCCAATGGAGTCAGGTGTCGAATGTCACCTATACGTCCTCTTAAGGCGGCAAGGTCAGTAAAGAATAGTTTGAGTCAGGGGCGGATGCCCCCTGTTCAGCTACTGGAGGCGGAAGGGTCAGTGAGGAGTTGATGTAGTTGGGAGAGGATGCCCCATTCGCGACCTCTTGAGGTGGCGGGGTAAGTGAGAAGTCGTGGAGTCGAGGGAGGATGCCCCCTATGCGACCTCTTTAGGCGGTGGGGTCAGTGAGGAGTTGATAGAGTCGGGTGGCGGATGCCACCTGTACGGCCTCTTGAGGCAGCGGGGTCAGCGCGGAGCCAATGGAGTCGGGGGTGAATACCCCCTGCGTGGCCTCTTGAGGTGGTGGGGTTGGCGAGGAGATGATGGTTTCGGGGGCAGATGCCCCCTGGCTGGCCTCATCAGGCGGCAGGGTCACTGAGGAGCCGATGGAGTCAGAGGGGAGGGGGGGAGGATTCCCCCTGCACAACCTCTTCAGGTGGTGGAGTCGGTGAGGAGCCGATGGAGTCGGGTGACAGATTCCCCATGCGCCGCCTCTTAAGGTGGTGGAGTCGGCAAGGAGCCAAAGTAGTCGGAGAATGGATGCCCCCTGTGGAGCCTCTTGAGGCGGTGGGGTCAGCAAGGAGATGATGGAGTCGGGAGGCGGATTCCCCCTATGCAACCTATTACGGCAGCGGAATCGGCAAGGGGCCGAAGGAGTCGTGGGACAGATTCCCCCTTCCCGGACTCTTAATGTGTCCGGGTCGACAAGGAGATGATGGAGTTGATGGCGGATACCCCCTACGCGGCCTCTATAGGTGACGGGGTCAGCGAGTAGCCGAAGAGTCAGGTGGATGATGCCACCTACAAGACCTCTTGATGTGGCGGGGTCAGTGAGGAGCCGATGGAGACAGGGGAAGATTCCCCCTACGCAGCCTCTACAGGTGGCGGGATTGGCGAGGAGCTGAAGGAGTCATGTGGCAGATGCCACCTGTGCGGCCTCTTAAGTTGGAAGGGTTGGCGAGGAGCCGATGGAGTCGGGTATCGTATGCCACCTTCTTGGCCTCTTTAGGAAGTGGGGTCGGTGAGGAGCTGATGGAGTCGGGTGGAGGATGCCACCTGTGTGGCCTCTTGAGGTAGTGGGGTTGGTGATGAGCCTATGGAGTCAGGAGTAGATGCCCCCTACACGTCCTCTTGAGGTTGTGGGGTTAGTTAGGTGCCTATGGTGTCGAGTATAGGATGCCACTTGCGCAACCTCTTAAGGTGGCGTGGTCAGCAAGGAGCTGATGGAGTCTGGTGGTGGATGCCATCTGCGTGCCTTCTTAAGGTGGCAGGGTCAGCGAGGAGTCGATGGAGTTGAGGGAGGATGCCCCCTGTGCGGCCTCTTGAGGCAGCGTGGTCATCGAGGAGTCGATTGAGTCAGGTAGTGGATGGCACCTGTGTGGCCTCTTAAGGTGGTGGGGTCAGTGAGGAGACGACAGAGTTAGGTGGAGAATTCCCCCTGCATGGCCTCTTGAGGCAGTGAGGTCGGCGAGGAGCTGATGGAGTTGGGGGAGGATGGCCCTTGTGCAGCCTCTTGAGGAGGAAGGGTTGGCGAGGAACCGATGGAGTTGGGGGGAGGATCCCCCCTGCGCAGCCTCTTAAGGCAGCGGAGTTGGAAAAGAGCTGAGGGAGTCAGGTGGCGGATGCCACTTATGCGGCCTCTTGAGGCAGTGTGGTCAGTGAAGAGCCGATGGAGTCAGAGGTGGAGTGCCCCTATGCGACGTCTTCAGGCCGCGGGGTTGGCAATGAGCCGATGGAGTAGGGAGGTGGATTCTACCTGTGAGGACTCTTAAGGTGGCGGGGTCAGCGAGGAGATGATGGAGTCGGGTAGCGGATGCCATCTGCGCGACCTCTTATAGTAGCGGGGTCGGCGAGGAGACAATGGAGTTCAGGGAGGAGTGCCCCCTGTGGGGTCTCTTAAGGCAGCGGGGTCGGCGAGGAGATGATGGAACATAGACTTCACACACCCAATGGTAGTCATCCTCTTACATATTAAGGATAGGGGATTCACATGGGTGATGTCTTAATTTTCTCGACATATTTGGTTCACTCCCTATTAAATGAGAAGAGATTGATGTCTGTTTCACCATTTTTGATTTGAACTCTTTTGCTGGGGCACACACATCTTTTTGTGGAGGACGCGCAGCTGTTGCCCCGCATTCCCCCTTTCCAAATATGGGCGGAATCTGTCGCTTATTCAGGGATGTTATCTCCTTGATCAAAATTGGATGATGGGATGTCAGTTCTTCCTTCTTTGGATTCCTCCTCAGAACTCGTTACCTAGTTTGGGTCTGCCTTAAAGATTAAGTTGTGATTCGGGAATCTCGTTCTTGGTGCCATATATTAGTGAATACAGTTTAATTACACTACTTATGTAAGGACATTACATGGGGTCTTGACATGGTAGAAACCTTTGGTCGGAGTATATGACAACATCAGGCATGTCTGGGAATCTCTAGATGTTTGGACATTGGGGAACCTGTATTCTTCCTCATAAGATGGCATCTCAAGGGTGTTGAACCCAAGGAATCCCATGTCAGTCATGGGGTATCTTATGTCGGATACATTTCTCTAAGGTTTTCCTTAGCATCCCATGTTTATTATGGGGTATGTGATGAGTTTAAAATCTTACGAAGATGGTATGAGGGTGATCAGAACGTCCCATAGAGATGGATCAGATTGGTACATACCAAGGAGCGAACTCCATGAGTGTTTACCAGGTAGATGGATTATACCACTCAATAAGAGCGGACCCAAGATGGTGTGTCCCATAAAGGGAAGATGTCACACCATGAAGGCTGAAATAGACACCACTTAGGGTGGATCAGGGAGTGTGAACCAAAAAGTGGGGGGAACTATGGTTTACCATTGGTTGGAATTAAACCTTATGGAGGCTTCCTATGTACCCTGTGTAGATGGCAAGGATCAAAACCCACGTAGTTCGAAGGGGTGATGAATCACGGTGTACACAAAGGACAAAGACCTGGATACACGCTGAGGCTTATGCATGAAAAGTGGGACTTCGCAAGGGGGATACTCTTGGGTGGATGGTTATGCACTTTTTGAGGGGCTTATGCATGGTTAGCTGCCCGGGTGCCACAAGGAGCGGCACATGGATGAATAGAATGATCTCACTAGGATGTGACAACCTAGGTAAGAATCATGATGGATGATGAAGTGTTTAATGAAGTGGAGGGAGAATGAGATAGAGATTTCATGAAGGTGATAGTAGTTTTGGGATTGAGCCTCAAAGAGACTTCCAACGTATCCTTGTGGAAGGAAATCAAAGTCCTTTTAGTGCGGTGGGATGATGGGACACCTTAGGAGGTGACCCGGGAGAATGGATGCATGGAAGGGATGTGGGGGAAATAGAACCTCCAGGTTGGGGATAGTCTTCCTAGAACACATGGTATTGAGGGATAGATCAGGAAGAGACATGGGCGATGAGATTGAAGCTCATGGAGGCTTCTTACATATCCCTGTGGCAGGGAATCAAAGTCCACGTAGTTCATCTGACGATGGATTACTGTCAATTGGGGACTTCAACGGCTTACCACTGAATGAGGATGACAACATCTTATTATAGATTGGGGTTGAGAATGGATTACAACTGGATAGGGGATAGTTTAGTGTCATGTGGGATAGAAGGGGCACACAATTTAACGTCATGGAGGATGGGGGTGGACTAATGTGGAGTGGTCGGGACTGATGGGAGTTGTGATTGAACCTTATTGAGGGTTCCTTCATACCATTCCATGACAAGGATCAATGTACGCATATTTTGGGATGGTTGGAACCAGCATGAAGGGGGTTGAAACCAATGGGTGTTGGTCTTGAACCTCAAGGAGGCTTCCTATATACCATGTCTTGGCAAGGATCAAAGTCCACATATTTCCATAGAGTGGTGGACTAACATGAAATTGGTCGAGACCAAGGGGTGTCAGGCTTGAACCTCAGATAGGCTTCCCACAGACCTTTCATCGGAAAGGATCAATGTCTACTTAGTTCCAAAGGGTGGTCGACCGACATTAAGATGGTTGGGACCAATGGGTCTCAGGCTTGATCCTTAGGGAGGATTTCTACATACCTTGCCTTGGCAAAGATCAAAGTCCACGTAGCTCAGGATGGTTGGAACCAGCATGAAGGGGGTCAGAACCAATTGTTGTTGCGATTGAACCTCAAAGAGGCTTCCTACATACTTTTCCGTGGCAAGGATAAAATTCCATGTAGTTCACAATGGAGTGGAAACTGATGAGAAGGGGGTTAGAACTAATGGATAGTGGGCTCAGACCTCAGAGAGGCTTCTTACGTACCTTTCCATGGAAAGGATTAAAGACATCATAGTTCATGGTTTGGTACTTACACTCTATGCTACCCATAGAGGATGTCATGGCTAATGCTTACTACTCTAAGCCGACGTGAGTTGTAGTTGGTGTAAAAAAAGAGGTGGAAAGGATCTGACGATAATGACTTAAAGGGGCGTTCATAAAGGGTGATAAATGGGGGCTTACGCAAGGAAGCTTCCTGAGTGCCTCTAAGGACTGGTAATGATGGATGGGTCTTACGCAAGGAAGCTGCTCGGGTGCCTCTATGGAGTGTCAATAATGGTTTGGGATTACACAAGGAAGCTTCTCGGGTGCCGCTAAAGAGTGGCAATGATGGTTGGGGATTACACAAGGAATCTATCTCGGTGCCACTAACAAGTGGAAATGATGGTTGGGGCTTACGCAAGGAAGCTTCCTGCATGACGCTATGGAGCGAAAATGATGGTTTGGGGTTATGCAAGGAAGATGAATGGGTGCTGTTATGGAGTGGAAATGATGGTTGTGGCTTACGAAAGGAGGCCGCCCGGGTACCGCTATGGAGTGGCAAAGGTGGTTGGGGATTACGCATGGAAGCTACATGGGTGCCGCCATGGAGTAGCAATGGTGGATGGGATTACGCCTGGAAGCTGCCCAGGTGCCGCTATGGAGAGACAATGGTGGTTGGGGATTATGCATGGAAGATGCTTGGGTGCTGCTATTGAGTGGCAATGTTGAATGGGGCTTACACAAGGAAGTTGCCTGGGTGCCGCTATAGAGGGGCAATGTTGAATGGGGCTTATGCAAGGAAAATGACTGGGTGCCGCTATGGAGCGACAATGGTAAATGGGGCTTACGAAAGGATGTTGCCCGGGTGCCGCCATGGAGCAACAATGGTGAATGGGTCTTACTCAAGAAATTTTCCTGGGTTCTACTAAGGTGCGACAATGGTGAATGGGGCTTATGAAAGGAAGCTTCATGGGTTCTTATATGGAGCGACAATTGTGAATGGGGCTTATGCAAGGAAGCAGCCTGAGTGCCGCTAAGGAGAATCAATGGGGAATTTGGCTTACACAAGGAAGATACATCTAATGTCTTCTTCATGTATGTCTATGAGGGCATCCCAGCCCATGGGTTGGTTGAGGCCATCACCTATGCGCTAGTGCACAAGAGGGATAACACTAAGGGGTGTTGGAATCAGTCCAAACAAAGGGAGTTGAAAAGTGTTAATCACATGACTAACATTCAAAATGAAAGGAGGGTGGCGTGGTGATGGAGGATAACTGTTTACTGTGATCGAAGCACATCATCCACATAGAGTTAGCCTGAAATGGGGACAAACAAATGAGGGTCGTTTGCTGACCGTGTTCAAAACATAGGACCTGAATCAAAGTGTTGTCCAATGTCTTACAGGGCATTTTACCAGGACGGTAGGTGAGCCGATGCGACATGGGACCAGGCTGTTAGGGGGTCCCTTCAGACATGGTAGTAGATGAAGATCCAAATTAAGGACATGCAATGCGTGAGGTGGAGTGATGGAATGTTTGAACGGATTCCTATGCTCTTGAAATTACTCCACTATAATCATGGAATTAGGCATCATTTGCTTATCACATAAGGAATATCTTATTCGGAACAAGGGGAATCCTATTATTAAATGGTTGGGAATGCTAAAGTTTAAAATTATGTAGTGAGGACTATGGGAGTCTTATTCTTAGCGTATAAGACATCTCTTATTTGGAGGAAGAGGAATCCTATATTTTTTAGATAGGGTGTACTATAGTTTAAAGTCATATAGAGAGGACTATTAGAATCATATTCTCAGAGAATATAGAATCTCTTATTTAGAGCAAGAGGTATCCTATGATTGTCAGATAGGGAGTACTATAGTTTATAGTCATGTAGATAGAACCATTAGCTTCTTATGCTTGGAGCATAAGGCATCTTTTTTTAGAGCAAGAGGCATCATATGTTTGTCCCATAGGGTGTACAACAGTTTATAGTCATGTAGAGAGGACTATTGGCATCTTATGCGTGGCACATAAGGCATCTATCATTTATAGTAGGAGGCATCCTATGTTTGGAACATATGGTGTATTACTATTTATAGTCATGTAGATAGGACTATTGGCATCTTATGATCAGAGCATAAGGCCTCTCTTGTATTGAGAAAGAGGCATCCTATGTTTTTCATAGAGGGAGTAATATAGTTTATAGTCATGTAGATAGGACTATTGGCATATTATGCTTGGAGCATAAGGCATCTCTTATTTCGAGTAAGAGGCATCCTATGTTATTCACATAGGGTGTATTACAGTTTATAGTCATGTAGATAAGACTATTGGAATCTTATGTTTGAAGCATAAATCATATCTTATTTGGAGTAAGAGGCATATTATGTTTTTCACATAGGGTGTACTACAATTTATAGTCATGTATATATGACTATTAGAAATAAGGTTCCTAGAAATAGTTGGGGCTGGGACTTACGCAAGAGCGGACTTTTCTGGTTCAACCTGGCATATGAGTCAGGTGTTGGGGTTTGGATGAGTTACACGAGGAATGGATTGACTCAAGGTACTAGGGGAATTGATGAGAATAATATCAACTGATGGCATGAGAAACAAACCAAGAAAAATATGTCGACTCTACATGTTTCAGGTTGTGCAGAATAGTATCTCAAATCATGGTATTCCATAGGTGGAAGGTGGGTGTGCAATGGGAAATCATGCTGTCCCGGCCAGAAAACTTCGCAATGCAACTATTCGTTTTTTATGGGGGTCAGTGATGGTAGTAGGAGGGGGTGCAGGGGCGCAGCCCCTGGGGTATGGGCTAGCAGGCACAGGCCTGGGCACTGTTGCGCGTAAGATGGCCTACACATAAGATGGGTTGTGCACAATATTGGACTGTACGACATAGGTGTGAGCAAGATTCATCACCTTGGTACTGTTGCATACAAGATTGAAGTCTTTATCACATGATTGAAGTCTTGCACACATCATTGACGTATTGCATGCAGGATTGAAGTCTTGCACAGTAGATTGAAGTCTTGCATGCAAGATTGCATGTTTTGCGCATAGGATTGAAGTATTTCATGCAAGATTGGATGTTTTTCAGGCAAGGATGGAATCTTACATGCACATGACCTGGTCAGAAAATTTATCAGGTGAGGATGAAACCTCTATGGGCCCACGCGAAAGTGGACCCATATGGTACCCATCGCAAAATATCTCACATGGAGGGATCCATTCTTTTATGTGGGTGAGGAAGAGGCGGTCTTACGCGCAGCAGAGCAGCGGCCGACCTCCCGACCCCTCCCCCAAGGGCTGGGGGCTGCACTTGTATTTATTGGTGACCTTGGGAGCGGTTGCCTGTAAGATTCCGAGAACGGAAGTGATCTTACATGAACCCTATGATGGGTGTACGCACAAAGGGGTGATTGAAAATGCCTTGGGTGTGGAAGAATCTTGCGCGCAGATGATAATCTTACACGAACCTCTCAAAACTCGTGCACACCTTCCATAGCCATTTTCGGGTGGCTTGGGCGGAAGATAACATCTCATTTGATGTGTAAAAGGTTTTCACAACATGTTGTGAACAAGATTTTACTATTGTGTGAAAGATTTAATTTTTTCATGAAAAACATCTATTCTCTCACGCAAGATTTCAAATCTTTCGCACAAAGACATACTTTTCCCCAAAATTGTTCTGGATGGCCATTTACAGCAAACAGACTTCAAATGGCCATAAACTCCGATCTGTAACTTTGTTCGGTCTCCACAACCAGTCAAATCAAAGCTTTCGAAATGAGCTACACTTCAGGATCATGAATGGAAGAAATTGGTGAACTACATGGATGTGGTTTCTAGTGCCAACACTCATGTTCAATGTTCTCTTACTATATGATCGAAAATATTCAAAATATTGACCATTTTTAATATAAAATTAATATATATAATGCTGTTTAATTGATGAAAAATAAATAGTTATGAAGGGGGTGTTCCTAATTTTGGTGTCTAGGGGTGAGAATAGAATTTGTTGATAGTATCGTACTGATTTGTTTTATCTTTGTTTTGAATAAAACGTCATGGGCATATGTAGGGTACATGAGGAGGGTTATCATTTGAAAAGTATTTACAAGAAATTATTCAACTCTGAAAACACTTTTTTTAATATTTTAGTTTTTTATATGGAATGTATAGAATAGTTTAGTATTATACACCACACATTCTTATTATGGGAATAACCTTTAGGTTAGGATTTTTCTCTCAGAAGTAGTATCAAAAACATGATTTGTATTCACATCTAGACATTATCTCAAATATTATTGATTGATAGGTTTAATGAAATGATCCTACAACTATGTTCCATTGAATCTAAATATACATTTACATAAACTATGTTAAATAATTTTTTGTAGTTTATTTTCATTTATATAAAATGTATTTTCTAGATTCAAACAAGGAAATTTTATTACAATTTAATGTAGGATAGAAACAAGTTTTGAAATGATTCTTTTTTATTCAAAAAATGAAATGGAAATTTCATAATTATATTTAAAAAAAGTATTGAATGGATTACTTTATAAATCATATTCATATAGCATGAGGTGGAATCATACTGAGAATTTTCATAAACACCACATGTTCAACATTTATATAAAATGAAAATGTATTCACATTATGAAATAATTACTTTGGGTAATGTGAAATGTAAAATATAAAATATAAAATTATTTTAAAATAATCATATATAATGGACATAATATATTTTGAATTTATAACATGATTTAATATTGAAAAAATTATAGGTTTGTCAAAAATTATAAATTTATAAAACCACCTACTAGTAAATAATGATTTAAATTAGTATTTTTTGTACAACAAATGAAGAGGATCCCTTATATGGTTATTGGAATAACTAATATTTTAGAACACACTATCAAAACTCATCTATGAGAAACTATATACTTACGTGGGAATATGGGAAATATTAGATAGAGAAATATATAATATAATTAATATAGAGGATGATTTTGAAATATTATGTATTAATAATCAATCCACTTTGATGGTCAATCAAAAACAACAAATTGATGGAATTAAATAAACCATGTTACTGACATTTAGAGTATCCTAAAACAAATTGGGTGAAATTTAGAAGTGGTATCCCATAAATTTAATTTTACAAAATAATAAAAAATTATATTTTTAAATATAATCGTGGTCTTTATAGAAGGTCTAAAAGGGTATGAAATGACTATACATGAGATTTCGTAATAATAAAAATGATCTTAAAAATCAACATATATAGTTTTGCGAACATTTAATGTTGATAATTAATTCCTCATATTTCATCAAATAATACCACATTCAACAAAAAATATCATGATATATGATATAAAAATAAATTATCAAATATAAAATAAAAATTGAAATAATGGGTCTCATAGAATAATTTTTTTCCTTTCCCCACTGAACAAACTTAATCCTTGAATTTAACAATTACACACTTGAAACACCTCAAAAATAGTGAGACTAATGAATTTATAATGTTCAAAATTCATTGGGAACTTATACATCAAAGGAATGATCCAAAAAATCCAAGATAACATGATCTACTAATCACCATGGATAAAAGTATAGGGTTTTTCCTTTAACACTCATTACATAAAAATTACTCCTAACTAATGTAACTTTATCCAGCAAAATAAAAATTGATAATATTATAAGTGATAAAATAAATTGAGTTTTATAAATAGAAACATAAACTCTAATTTGTGGTAAATGATATCTATGATCTCTTTACAATTTCACACATTTTGTTTAATTAAACAGTGGGAGAGAAAACACATTTATAACATAATATGTTTTCCACTTCTTCACTATTCTATATTATTTATTTAAAAACATCTAAACTTCAATCAATGATAATATTCTCATAGAATTACTTGACATACCAAATATATCTCTATTATCTTCAACTATATTCTATAAATTAATTTCCCTATATTATAACTTCATGATATGGTTTGATAAGTATCCTCTATAGTTCTTCTCTATTTTGGGAGTACTCTTACACTCTTTATTCACATGCAATTCCTTTAATTTTTTTACCATGCTATAAAACATTTCCGACATATAAACACTAATATTCTCTTTCATCACACTTTTAATTTCAAATTCAATAAAAATAATAAATTTTAAATATATTGTTATCTAAAATAAATTTCACTAATGGTATTAATCCATACATATTAGTCACCATTGAAATGATTTTGGGAAATAATTGTAAATATAGGAGTATGATATGTGTCATGTAAAAAATAATATCATAAAAAACATATGAATCATGATTTTATTTCTAACCATAGAATAGCGAGTTTTACTGTGTTATAATGATTCTCAATTACTCTAAACCATTTGGTAGTATCTATTAACCAAAACCACTATCAATTGACCATTACATATCACCTTCATGTTTTTTATTAGTAGAAAATGAACATGATTGTCTCACTATATTAATCACACTAGATCCAAACATCAACAATATTATATTTTATACCATTCACAACATCGCATTCCTATATCCCAATTCAGCCCTTATTTTTCTTTATCTACCAAAGACCATGACTATAAAACACCCACTATTTTATAAACATTCTTACTGATAGAATATAGGGATTTAAAAAATAATTCAATCAACCATGTAATATAAGATGCTTATTTTATATTATATATTATTCTTTTTTACATTATAAAATTTACCATGATGTGGTTTTAAATTCTCCATGTCATAATTAATTCTCATTTCTATCATTTGGAACAAAACATCACTCTTAAACACTAAATACATTAAAGAAAGTTCTTAACATTAAAGCGACCTTTACCTTAAAATAAATACATTGATTCTTTTTATTTTTAATATAAACCATCTATTCAAAAATGTGTTGATAATAAAATTAAATACTAATGTCAAAAATATCATCCATCTTATTTTCTGGAAAACCAAAAAAATTACTCATTACAAAACAAGGATCTCCTGAGTCACCTTTAATCATAAACATCATCCATATAAAAACAATATGGGTTTTTAATATCATATTTAATTCTTCTCTATGAATGAAATATATATGAAAACAATATGTATTTTTTCATGTACAATTGTTTCCATTTCAAGGATATATCATTTATCTTATTTAGTGATATTTTCTATCAGTCATTTAAGAAGAATTATTATGTTTGATAAAGTAATTATTCTAATGTTTTACACAAAAGATTATTTAATTAGACTAATATGAAGTCTTCAATTTTTTATATTTTTTTATTAGTAGTGTAAAAATTGATAAATATTTGATTACATTACCCCAAAATAAATCTGAATTTATTAACAAGTTATTAGTGTTTTTTATATTTTGAAATTTAAAATCAATCCCAGGATAAAAGAAATTTTTATTTCCTAAATATAAATTTAGTTGAATATTGAAAAAAATGAATATTTAGAAATTCTAATTGGAGACAGTAATGTATTGTGTATTAATGATATATTTATCAGGGTGATTCAAATATTAAAAACTCATTTAGCCTTTTTCATCCTAAAAATGATCATTATGATAACCAAATAAAGGAGAATTAAATTTAATACAAAACTACTAAGTATTTAAGATAAGATTCACAACAGAATAAATATATTAACATGTCCATATAATGTCATATTGATTTCATGGAGGTTAATAAAGGGGTTAACATTATATAGGAATAAAATTAATTTTATGAATTTATAAAATATAAATATATAAAATTATATAATATATTTAAAAATTAATAGAAAATAAATTTATAAAGTATCAAGTGGTTATGTGTAATTACAAATAAATCCATGCTAATTTAATTATTGTAGTTTAAGGATTCCTTATTAAATATTATATCCCTCAGTAATATTACGAGATGATAAATGTTATTAAAAACCAATATCATAATTATATAAAATCACATTAAAGACCCATTGATGGTATGCTATATTAAGGGGATGATTCTAATAAATAATTTTGTAAAATATTTTACACTTTTTGATAGAAATTGACGAATCATGATGAAATGTAGAATCAATGTACTACAATAATTATGAATTTACATAAAACAATTTTAAAGGATAAACATTAAATTCGTTTAAAAATATGATTGAAATGATTATATAAATATTATAAAACCATAGATTGTATTAAGTGAATTGTAATGGAAAATAATAGTTTGGGTTTATACAATATCTATGAAGATTTTTAAAATAAAAAAACATAATTCATTATATTCAAATTTCACTTATTTCTGATTAAATAATGATAGAATTAATCTATTAAAGACATTATGTTCCACTTATAAATATTTTTATCCTTTATAATCTTCCATTATTGATTTATATGAAACAAATTACATTCAATGTATGATTATTCTAGGGGAAAAATTATTGTAAACAATATATATGTATAACCTCATCTTTTTAAAAAAGATTTGTAGAGGAAATAGTACAATGCTAATAACCCTTATGATGTATCAGTTGAAAAAATATTTAAAATACAAGAACCCCTATTTTTTAATATATGTTTCTTTTTGAGACTATGAAATTTATCTTTTTTAAAATCTCACACAGTCTTGGAATGTGAATTTTGAAACTTTGATTTAAACTCTTAATGTAAAACACTTATTAGAAAATATTCTCATATCAAATAATAACTTTTGGGATACCACATATGTATTTCCATTTAACAAGACATGATTTTGTGGGGAAATAAATTTTATAAACATTAAAAAAATGTTAGAGATATCATTTTTTTACTAAATCATCAAATATTATCACATATTTTAGGAAATAATTTAGGTAAATGATAGTGGGAAAATAGTTATTACATCATAAAATGAATCTTGAACATAAAATTTGATTAAATGATGTATATTTTTACCACAATATTATTTAAATTTTAGATGGTATATCATAATATTGATTTTATACACATTTATCGGAATTTTTGGGATTAATCACTTATAAAATAATTAATGAGTATAAGATATTAATGGATTTTCATAATGGTTAAAAATACATAGAATAAATGAATATAAAACATAATTTATAGAAAAAATAGAATTAGAAGTATACTATGGTATTTATAAATTAAAATTACAAATAAAAATAGATATTAATATGAAAAAATTAAATATATAAATGTAAATCATTTATGGTATCCCACATTATAATTACACAACTTTTCATTAAATGGTACAAACAACTGATCTTTTAATGTTTTGTTTTTCTGGAAATAAGGTACATAATACATGAAAACTTAGAATATTATTATAATACACTTGAATTGATTATTCATGGGTTTATACTATGTTACATTTATTTCATATCATAAACTGGGGACATACATAAAAGGAATTGAGTGAGCGTGGGGCCCAGTAAAGGAATAAGTAAGGTAAAAAATTTACATGATATCATAAAGAATATCAATAAGAACATGAGGAATATCATTATGACATAAGAAAGGAAAAAAATAATAATATCATAATAAAAACAACAGGATTTATAACATGGAAATGTGGATACAATAATTAAATGATACATTCATAAGCATATCACCATGGTTTGTCACCAAGGAGTTATAATGAAAATTATAATGGTTATTCACCACTGTATAGTAAAATATGTCATCTCTACAAATTAAATTATGTACCAAATGAATTAAATAGATATTATAGAAAAACAATCACAGGTATTAATTATTTTTTCCACATAGATCATAATCAAACATTCCATTAATAACCCATGCATAATAATGAACAAATTTCTTATCAAAATTATGGTGCTTCAAAAGTGCTTAAGTAAATGATCATCATGTATTTTTTAGTACATGAAAAGGGAATGTGGGTTTATTATGTGTCAATAAATGAATTATATAAATCATGTTTACATATGGGTGAATAACCCTAAAAAATAAAGTGATTTAGTTATTAAAAAAAGATAACTTTTTATCTAGAGAGAAATTTGAGAAGTAAATTCGACGAAATGATGGGTATAAAACAGGGTTTTAGAATAGGGTGAAACGAGTGGGGAAAAGGGTATAACACTGATAAAAAATTATTTTTAAGTAATGGTATGATCAAAAGGTAAATAAAATAGAGTAAACATAACATTTATTAGACATATTCGAAAATAGGTTCTTTAATTGAAAAAAGGACAATTCCTTTACCTTGAAGAGTTACTCATAAATCTTGATGATTGAGACCTTGTGGAATTTATGGAACATTTAGAATAATCCTTGGGAGGAATAAAAACCATAAATTCATTTATGATGGATTGGGAGTGAATGGAATAGGATAAATGGGTGGGAATTTATCGAAAATTGGAGGATTTGTTTATTAAATTTTAAATAATGGCCTTGGAAGTCTATGTTGTGAAAAATGAAAACCCATTGGCTTACCCATACAATATTAACATGTTTTTGGACATTTGGGTCCCAATTTAAGTTATTTTAACCCATATTAACTAAAAATTGTTCTAATTAATTCTTATGGCATGTAAAATTAACATTTTTACAAGGTAGTGTTTTTAAAATCAATGTTTCTATTTAAGAATTCATAAGTCACTTATAGGTTTAGAAATTAATTAAGGTACATTAGAGTAATTAATATTTATAAAATAAAATATTTTAGGTCGGGGATTGTGGTTAATTAATTATAACATCAATATTAAAGAATTATGATGTCATTCAACATACTGAAAACCCAAAACGGTATTTTTTCTATTCAAAGAAAAATTAAAGTGTTTTAGAAACTTCTCTAAAATTCACCCTAACCTAATTTAAACATTATGATTTAAAAAACGATGTTTATTTTATTAGAATAAATTTATAAAAATTGAAAATTTTAACTTTCAAATATAAAAAACCATATTGTTTTTAAAAAAGAGCGGGTTGTAAGGTATAGTCAAATTTATAACACATAAAAAGTTTACTAGAGATAATAAAATTATCTTATAATTTCAATTCAAATAGTTTTTTTAAAATACTATTTCATTAAAATAATTATTATTCATAACACCTTAGTTTATTATAAAAATATATATCTTTTCTAAAATGTATAATTTTTGTTTGAAAAACCAATTTATCAAAATTTTCTTAATTAAATATGTAATTATTATTCAAAAATATTATAAAAATTGGATGTATGGAATTAAATTTTTATATATTAATATTAATTAAACATTATGTTACTAAGGAATGGACATGTAACTCTCTATAACACCCACATACGACCAAAGGGTAAGGTGTGTTATTATGATAGATTCATGGGGTGGGTCCACTAACATTGACCGCGTGGTAATTTACACTAACTTGAACTTCTCCCCTATGAAATTTCATTCTAGATACACTTGATGAAGATTAGATTGTCTTGGTTAAGGGTGAACCCCTAGTACAGTAACTCCCTCACAAGTTCAGACCAATGGGCCTTATACGGCATGAATCTACAAGTTAAGTCCATTGCTTCAACTTTCTGCATTAATTATCCTTTTTCATTACAACATATAAAAACTAATTATAATGTTAGAATATTTTTTAATGGGTATAGTTCCCTATTGTCAAAGTTTACAATAGTTATATTGACCAATGGTTTTAAATCGATCAAATACCACTTCATTATTTCATTCAATATTCACTAAATTTTTTTCCAAGGATATATATTTTTATTTTCTAAGATGTTGATTGGTTTATTAATATTTTTTTATTTATGAAGTGTTTTCTATGGGGGTGATGATTCTAAAAAATTGGATCAATCCACATTTTTTCATTTTGGTGAATAAAGTATTGATCATTATTAAAATGATATGGTTTTATTTTTTATAATATAATATAAAACACATTTACTTAGAAAACTAAAAGCATTTAAAAAAACTTGGGTCATTACATTCTTCAATCCATCTATAGTCATGAATTTTATTTCAAAAAGAGAGAGAGGCCCAAGGGCCCTACATATCAAGGAGGTTTAAAATAGTGCAAGACCAAATAATCAACCTAAACAAGATTAACACATATAGCGGGAAGGGAACCAATATTAGAAAAAAATGGTACTCGGGGAATCAGATGATGCTAGGGAGGAAAATAAATTTACAACCATGTTTCCGTCTCTCCATGTGTGGGTAAGCTCGATATCATTGAAAAAAATGTCTCTTTATTTATGAATAGTAAATGTAATAGACCAGGGGATGGAGAACACTCCTTTGACTGAGCTGATAAGAATTAATGAATTAGATTCTACTAATAAAAGAGAAAAGTCATGAGAGTGACTCACCGATAATCCACTAAGTAAGGTAATAGCTTTGATATGAAGGGAGTCACTTGGCCCGAGGGAAAAAATGAAATTCAGATATACTGATCAAATTGTATCCCTTATATCCCCTCCATTGCGCATGAGGCCATATTTGAACAATATATCGATGTTTAGAAGGAGGCCACATGCTGGAAGAGTCCACCTCACCCAAATGTCATGGGAGAACCGCCCTGGTTCTGGTATGTCATCGTTGTAACCCGCCAACATCCATCGAAGAGAGGGAGAGATCTTCTACTACCTGAGTAAAGGAGTATGTTCCATGGGCAGAACGCTAGCCCAGACAATAATAGCTAAGAAAGATTTAGCAGATCCCTCACTTCTGGCCTTAATCTGAGTAGACCATATCACCAAACACCCAGCCACAAAGAGGGTCGCCCGAGACATCGATTCATGGGTGAGGTCGTCTGAGCCAAAAAAACTAAGAAGACATGAATGAATCACCTAAAATCACCTGGACGATTCTTCCAGTGATGTGACCCAGATCTTTCCAGATGGTGAGTGCCATGTCACTAAGGAAGAACAGATGCTCACTGGAATCACCATGAGGGATACGACAGTAGTAACAATGATAAGTGAGGGAGACCCCTTTACATCACACCCCCTCATCCATGGGTAAATCATGTTTGTAGAGGCTCTAAACCAGAAAGTTATATTTAGCAGGAAAGTACTTACACCATAAGACAACACCCCAAATATCTGAGGTAGACCCTATATACATAGAGAGATGATATTCTTCTAAAGAGAGCATACAAGAAGAAGATCCCGTAAACACTAGCCGATCCAGTTCAGAGGAGGAGGGGATACCTTGAAGAAACACCTACTGTTGAGGGTTGAGAATAGCCAGAGTAAAGGTAAGGAAATTGATCACCTCAGAAAATGTGATGTTAGGCACTGGGAAACTAGGAAAACTAAGAGAATACCCTACCCAGTTATCATTACAGAATCTGATTTTGCTGACGCCCATAATCAATTCCAAGTGATGATTAAGTTTGAGAAGCTTTCTATGAATAACTGCCCACAACTTGGTGCATATACTATCATAGGACTCCAAGTAAGGGGCGTACTTGCGCCTCATGAAACTCTCCCAAAGAAAAATTCCCTTCCATCGCATCCCAGTCCATCTGGGCTTAGATAATGGGCATGGTGTCCCTAAAATTCCTGAGATTGATACCACCTTCCTCAGAAGCCCATGCCATTATGTCACATAACACCTAGAGATATCTCCCCTCTACCTGGGTATCCCAAATAAAACATGTTATGACACTCTCAATGGTGTGAATGCCTATCTTGGGTACAATAGTGGTAGAAAGAACATGCATAGGAATTAAGGTTAAAACACTATTGACAAGGGTAAGGCAACCTCCTAATGAAAGAAATCAATTTTCTAGTTGAGAAGATGAGAAGAAATATTGTCAACAGTGCCATTAAAGTGATGAATACAGATTCTACCTTGGAAAATAGGGCCCCTAAGTACTCCATGTGAAAATGTCTTCTAGAGATCCCCATCCTTACTTTAATTTTATTTCATCTTCTTTCTGAACTTAATTAAGAGATAAATACACTAATCTTTCCACGGTTAATAAGATAGCCACTCCAAGTACAAAAAGTGTCCAGAAGCTGGATAAGATCCTGAATGTTTCTTCTAGATAAATTGGTAAAAATGGGAAGATTTTCAACAAAAATGGCGTGAAATCCCATTTTGCTTTGAATTTTACCTGAAAGGCCAAACAATGCAATCATGAAAACTTCTATTAAGGTAATGGATAAATACATCTTGAATCATAAAGAAAACACTAGGGGAGAGGGGATCCCCCTATCCGAGACCATGTGATGATTTAAATAAGCCATATTTGTTTCCAGGAAATGTGATAGAAAACCACGGAGATCCAATACACCTGAAGAAAATATCAACCAACTTATCATAGAGTCTCATACAACTCCAGACTCTGATGATGTAACTCCACTCAACCCTATCATATGATTTATCCATGTCGAGCTGAATTGAAATTTCTACTACTGGGACCTTTTTATGAATATCACTAATCATTTCATGGGCCAAGCTAATAGAATTTTGAGTGGACCGACCGCGGACAAAACCTTGTTACTCCTCTAAAACCCAAAGGTGAAAAAAACCTACAACCCTCTGATTGATCAAAACCACAATGACTTTATAAGGAAAGTTTAACATGCTTATAGGGCTGAATTGTTTCAAAGAAGATGGGTCTTTGACCTTGGGGATAGGGGTATGTTTGGTGGCACAAGACACTCTAGGTAATCCCTCTCCCTGGAAAAATCTGGGATCATATCCACTAATTTAGACTTTAAGAGAGACCAAAACGTGATATAGAAAGATCCTAGAAAGCTATCCAAACTGAGGTCACTCCCATGGTTAAAAGAAGACACCCTCCCAAACCTTCTTATAATCAGGATGCCTCTCAAAGGAAGCATTAGTGTAGAAAGAAACCAGCTAAAGTATTCAATCGAACAGAAAAATATGGCCACTAGGAAAACCACCTTACATGCAAGGGTTATGATCTGAAAGTAGAGAGTGAAAATGTGACAAGGACATACCTCCAACAACTAGGGGTCATTAGTAAAAGAACTATATTCGAAGAGAATATTTGGAGCATTTATCTATTTATTTTTCGGAAATTAATCATAAAATAAGGAAGAGTTTCTATCTCCTTCTTTAAGACACTTCACCCAAGATTTCTCTCGGGAAACTCTCTATTGTTCTAGGAGAAGATCTACAAGCTGATTTTTCAAGCCAACCATCTTGATGAGAACATCATCATACCACCAGTCTTCAAGGGCCGATTCAACCTTTTCAATCTCATCATTTAGGCAATCAAGATCATGAAATAGGTAAGGCATAGAATTGGAGAAAATGTGGAAATCTTCTTCAACTATCAGAGTTTATGGTGATACCCCACCAAAGAGCCAAAATGCATTCTTTTCTGATAAGGAAGATATAACCACATAAGATAAATCTGAATCAACCTCTCATCGACTAGAGCAAATGAAACGATTATTCTAAGAGAAACTAACTTATAGGATGACTAAGAGAGCACAGTTATCAGAGAACACATGCACTAAGTGCGCCACCTTAGCATTCGAGAAAGTATACACAAACAAGAGATTAGAAAAGTAGTGGTCACACTGGCTCCACACCTAGTGTTATCCTTTTTGGTTATTACACCATGTGAACATGTCACCTGATTACCCTAAGACAAGTAGACCATTTTTGGATGCAAATCGTAGAAAATCCTTCCTATCCTTCAAGGTATAAATCCCTCCACCTTTCTTTTCTGTCAGGTTAATAATGGAATTGAAATACCCCACCACTAACCAGGGACCCACCCCCGGGTTGAATATACTCAGGTCCTACCAAAGATCACCTCTACCCCTCAGGTCACATTTAGCATAAAAAAATCAATGGAAACAAGATACTCTACCAAATTAGATCTCTGAAGAAACATACTGGCATGAGGTTGAAATCATTTCCATAGAGAGACTGTCAATCCAAAAAAATCCAAATATGATTATTCTCCAGTTCCCCATACATGAAATTCTTGAGGCCAAGACTATGCGCAAAACCCCTAATTTTTGAGGAACATTTTTTTTTGTTCTAAAATAGACACCAATGATACATTGGAATAGAAATACTAAAAAAGATGAAATCTGTCTTCACTCATACCCCAAGGCCCCGGGCATTCCAAATGAGCATAGAAATAATTGATGCGAGGGACGTCCGTCTTTGGCCCTTCACACCAATGGGCTCTTAAAATACGAGGAAGTAGAAGCTTGATCTAGCATGGAAGGTGCAGGCATATATACACCACTAATCGGGGCTGAAAGCTCATTGGGATCCATACTAGGATCCACATCATAAAGAGTAGAAAACCTATTTGAGTAGGAAATGGAGACCAAGGCTAAGGGAAAACAGGAGTTTATAGAAAAGCACAAGGAATAGACAAGATCCTTCCCCTTGTGGCATAGAGAAGGACGAGTCCCCTGGGCAGGATCCATTAAAAGTTGATTCAGCCACTCGGGAGTTGCCATATCGGACGGTCCTTTCGGCAGGATAGGAACAAGAGCATCAGACAAAAATAGTTCCCATTCAGGACCCCCTAGAATGGGAATCATTCCCACCTGCTCAGAAACCATTCACTATATTGGGAAATCTTCCTATCTATTTTATCCCACCCATAATGATCACAAAGTTCCCTATACATTTTATTGATTCTAGGATGTATAGAGAATGCAAATCTACGAGAATAAGCCATCAGTTATTTTTTATCATTAATATAAATAGAACACATAGACTTTTACAAAATTTCAATACAGCTTTGGATCAATGTTGAACTCGGGAAACATACCATTATTCACATCCTTTATATTATTTTTTAACAAAGGATATTATATATGAGATTTCCTGATCTTCTATTGCATTTATGGTTGAGAAAACATTTTGTATAGTATTTATGTTGTCCCATCCCTTATGATTCCCATGACCAATATTATTTGGTACTTGATCATTGTGTATCCTTGAATTCTCATCATTGACAACACAATTGGGTCTTTCCTACTTAATGTATCAGCGACCTTGTTTTATCTTTCGAGATGATATTGAATTGAAAAGTCATAGTCTTTAAGAGGTTCCAACCATATCATTTGTATCATGGTAAATTACTTCTATGTGAATATAAATTTCAATATTTAGTGGTCTATGTATGTATCACATTTCTACCCACAAATATAGTGCATCTATATCTTCCGATCAAAAATTAATAAAACTAGCTCTAAGTCTTGTGTAGGACAATTCTGCTCACAAGGATTTAACTGTTGATATTTATAAGCAATAAAATTTTCATTTTTCATGATTAACCCCCCAAGAACATTTAGATATGCATTAAAAAAATAAAAAAATCCTTCTTCTATAGAGGGTATAGTTATCACATATTTAGTAACTAATATCTTCTTCTGATCTTGGAAAATTTCTTCACACTCCTTTTTCAAGATAAAATTAGCTTCTTTTCGAGTTAAATTGGTTAGTGGATTAGAAATTTTAGAATTTTTTTCACAATATTCCTATTATATCATGATAAACAAATGAAACTAAGAATCTCATTTACTATTTTTGGATGAGGCCACTCCCCCAAAACCATAATCTTGGTAGAATCAACTAAGATTACTTCATTTATTATAATATTCCACAAGAAATAAAATGATTGTTACCAAAATTCATATTTTATGAATTTAAAAAATATCCTATCATTCCTCAGAGTTTCAAATATAACCCTTAGATGATCATAATGACCCTCTTGAATTTTCGAATATATCATATTATCATCAATACAAAACAACCACAAATTTTTCATGTTATTCCTTAAAGAATATATTTATCGAATCCATAAATAATGATGGAGCATTATTCAAGATTAATGGAATAATAAAAAACTCATAATGACTATATCTTGATCGGATGGTAGTATTTATAATATATTCTTTATTCAACTTCCATTTATGATAACAAGATCTCGTATCAATCATGGAGTATAATTGATCCCTATGAAGCTTGACAAATAAATCATCAATTCTTGAGAGAGGGTCCTTATTTTTCACTGTGTTACCATTAATTTATCTATAATCATTGCATATACACATTAATCCATCCTTATTCTTTATAAATAGAATAGGTTCTCTCCAAGGAGACACACTTGGTTAGATAAATCCCTTCTTTATAAGATCTTGAAGCTGTCTCTTTAATTCCATTAGTTCCACATTTTCCATTTTATATGGGGTCTTTGGTATCTGCTTGGATCTACATACGAGTTCAATAGAGAACTATACCTCTCTTTCTGGGGGAGTTCTAGGTAACTCTTTAAGAAATACATCAATTTATTTATGAATAATGGGGACATTGTTTATCTTTATAATTTCACTTCATTTTCCCTCTTCACTGATAATCTATATAAAGATGTCCACGAGAGGTGATTCTTTATAAATCCCTGGTCGGGATATAGCTCCTTTGAAAATAACTATAGGTTTTCAATTAAAGACTAATAATATTTCATTAATTATTTAGTTTATACATTGGGAGAAAATCCATTGCTAGTATAGTTTCATGTTAATCCATGGGGATGACTACTATATTTTTTATGAGATTTTTCTCACCAAAGTCAACACTAGAGTTTCTATACACTGTTGGTGCTGGATAATACCTACAAAAATATTTACTGATAATGCTACTTCTAATATCTCGAGGATTTATTCAATATTCTTTCAAATATTGGAGGAAGTAAAGGAATTTTTATAACCAGAATCAAACAAAGTAATTTCAAGATTTGGGAGAACAATGAGAGTTCATACCACAACATCGTTTGGAGCCTCTACTTCAGCCATTATGAAAAAAATCCAAAACTTTCTTCCTTGTCTTATTCTGAGGTTGAAAATGGTTCCCCTACCCTATCTTAATTTATTTATATTGATTAGAAAATAAAACAAGTTTTCCATATGTGAAGCATTGAACATCACGATGGGCCTACACCGTCTTCCTATTGTCGTTACTGTTTAGAAGTTGATCCTTTGCCTCGCCAAGATAGATTCAATTTATATAGATATATCTTCCACACTTGTATCATCTTCCACTTCCAAGAAATAACTTCCTTGAATGATTCTTCTCATATTTGTTTCAAGTAATAAGTTTCACATTCATTCATCTTCTTATGTTATCAAACTTCCTCCCTGAGTTTAGATCCATATCTCTCTTATCTTAATTTGAGCTATGTGATCACTTCATTTCTACCGACTACAATTAAACTATCATAGTTATCCACACTATCACCTCATAGATTTCATAGTCTCTGTTTTTTAAAATCCTTCACATATGGGGTCTTAGTCCACATAGGAATCTATCAACCATTATCTTTAGTTCCATAAAAAAGATTTAGGTGTATCGATTATGTCTTTTATTTTTCATCTCATATCAACCCACTAATTCATTTTCCTTCTACTTTAGCTTTAGAAAATCCTTCTCCAATTTTGTTTACACCAAGAAAGTAAAATATTTATTGAAAAATATTACCCTAAAATATTCCCACTCCATAGCATAAATCTCCTTTATTAGAATCAATTATTAATTAGTTTCCACTACTGATAGCTTCGTCTTCTATGTGGTAAACTACAAAGGTTATATTATCCTTCTATGAATAGTTTTTAACAAAAAATATATTTTTTATAGAGATTATCCATTGTTCCTTAATTAATGGGTCTATAGTTCTACTAAAAGAAGGTGTCTGTTGATGCATGAAGGACTTAATGGATTTTTTTCTACTTTTAGATGAATTTGGCCACTCAAATTTAGGTAAGTTATTATTCATAACTCTAGATAATTGATTCATTATTCACCAAATTTTTTCCATTTCGGCTAAAATCAGAGGATTGTTAGCACATCGTCCGTTGTGGTCTTCATTTTCATGGATCATATTATTGTTTACCATTTTTCTAAAAAAAATATAACCTATGAGATATCTGTTTCTTGTAAGAATATTATAATTCTAAAATAATTTTATATGTTAAAATATCATTCTTAAATATTTAATTCCTTAACAACAATTACATTTTCAATATATCGATCATAATGATTCATAAAAAACATATGGTTAAACAAACATATCCCATAGGAGTGTCAAACTAAGATTAAATCAATGACTAGTATCATGCATCAATTCTTGATTAACTTTTGCTCAATACGATGTTTTTGGGTGTTACCCCTAGACAAGGATTTCTTTTCTCGGAAAAAACATACTTAATAATTTACGAAAATATCAGGGTTTTTTCCTATATTTAACCATTTATATTGTGTTCATACTAAGTATTTATATTCCAAATTATCACAATTAACTAAAGTTTACTTTTATTCCAACTATGGAATACCACCTTTTTATTACATTGAATTTTATTACATGGTACTAACAAAGTATCATTTACTGTTTATTTTTTTGGAAATATAGTTCATAATAACTGAAAACATAAAAAATTATTCTAATACACTTGAATTTATTCCTCATGGGTTTATACTAAGTTACATTTACTGCATATCATATCTTGGAGACGTACATCAAGGTAAAGCGGTGATCATGAGGCCTAGTAAGGGAATAAAGAAGAGAAACTGTTTACATGGGATCATGAGGAATATGAATAAGAACATGATAAATATAATAATGGAATGAGAAAGGTAACATGAGGATTATAATAATAAAAAGAACATGATTCATAACATGGATATGGGGATACAATATTTAAATAAGACATTCATTAGTATACCACTAAGGCTTGTCACCAAGGTGTCATAATTGAAAATTACCATGATTATTCACGAAGGTATTATAAAACATGTCATCAATGGGGAATAAATTAATATCCCAATGAATTGGATATCTATCAGGGAACATAATTTATATTTATTAATTAATGTAATTCACATATATCATAATAAAAAATTTCATTAATAACCCATAGAGAATAAAGAAAATTTTTCTTACCAAATCATTTCATTTTAAAAGTTCTAAAAGACATGATCATCACATCATTTTTATCCAAAGAAAAGGAATTACTGTTTCTTATGTGTAAATAAATAAATAAACTAAATAATATTTATATCCAGGTGAATAACACTAGAAAAAAATAGGTGTGGTTATTCCCAAAATAAAAATAAATGATAATTTCTTAACCAAAGAGAGAAATTTGATAAGTAAATTTAGAATCATGATGTGTATAAAACATGGTTTTAGAAAAGGGTAAAAAGGTAGGGGAAAAGTTTCAATCATTGATAAAACATAATTTGGAAGTAATTTTATGATCAAAATGTTAATAAAATATAGTAACCATAACATTTAGAATATATATTCAAAATGGGTTCTTTAATTGAAGAGAAAAGAAGGAATATTAACCTACCCTAATGAGTTACCCCAAAATCATGAGGATTGGGAACATGGGGTATTTAGGGATCCTATGAGGGAGTCATTAGAAGGAAACACCACCATAACTCTGTGGATTATGGATTAAGAGTGAAATTAAAAGGATAAATGGGAGGGTATTTATAAAAAACGTGGAGGATTTGATTAATAATTTCAAAATATAGGTCTTGGAAATCTAGGTTGTGGAAAATGAAAAACCATTTTCTTAACCATGAATTTTGCCCACGGTTTTGGACATGTGGGTCAAATTTTTACTTATTTTTACCTAAAATAATCTAGATTATTTTTTATTTACATTTCTAGGATAAATTATAGTTTTCATAAGGTAATGATTTTAAAATCAAATTTTTTATTTTTGACTTTAGAAAGTCAGTTATATGTTTTTATATTGATTAAAATTCGTTAAAATAGTTAATATTAATAAATTAACATATTTTAGGTCTTTTATTATTGTTAATTAATTATTAAATCATTATAAAATAATTATTATGTTAATAAACTTATTGAAGATCCAAAACTGTATTTGTACTATTCATGAATAAATTAATGTATTTTAGAAAATCCTCGTACATTGACCCTAAAATAATTTAGAATTTTTGATTTCCAAAATAATGTTTATTTTATCAGAATAATTTTCTAAATATGATAATTTTATCTTTCAAATTTAAAAATTCTTATTTATAAAAAAAATAGCGAGTGGTAAGGGATAGTCAAATTTTTTACACTTAAAATTTTCTTAGGACATAACAAAATTATTTTATCATTTATATTTAAATAAAAGTGTGACTAAAATACTATTTCATAAAAACTAAATATTATTTTGAACACCATTGTTATAAAAATTTATATCTTCTTCAAAAATTATAATTTATCCCCCAAAAATCAATTTATCAAAAAATTTTAAGTTAAACATATATTTTATTAAGAAAAAATAATCGTAAAATGGAATTTATAGAATATATTTCATATTTATAAAAATTAATTGCACTATAAGGAATTATTTTCTCGAAAAATAACCCTATATGACTCCCACATACGAACTAAGGGTAAGGTGTGCGATATTGATAGATTCATGGGTCGACTTGACTGACTTCAACTAAGTGGTAATTCCCACTAACTTAATCCTCTTCCATAAGATATTTTGTTCTAGCTTAACTTAATGAAGCTCGTCTTGGGCGTGGCCAAGGGAGAACCCCTATAATGCTACCCCTCTGAAATTTGGACAAATGGGCTTCATAAAACATGAATCTACTAGTTGAGGCCATCACTTCTAATTTCATCTTTAATTATCATTTTTAATTACTACTTATAAACATGAATTATAAAATTAGAGTTATTACATAAGGGTATAGTTCCCAATGTACAAATTATCCAGTGGGTATATTGACCAAAAATCATATTTGACTAACGGTCATAAATTAATCAAATAAAACATCATCATTTCATTCAATATTCACTACAATTCCCACCAAAGTTATCTATTTTCATTTTCTAAGATGTTTATTAGTTTATGATTTTTTTTAATTTCTGTAGTGTTGTCTACGGGGTAGATGATTTCAACATATTATCGAAATCCATATTTTCCCATTTTGGTGACTAAAATATTGATAGTTATTAAATATATTTTTTTTTTATTTTGTATAATATAATATAACAAACATTTTCTTAGGAAAAAATAGTTTTAAAAAACTAGTGTCACTACATCATTAATATTTATGAAATATCTCATGATGAGTTGGCTTAAAATATCACATGTCATATGGATAGAAAATCCATGACTCCCATATATTAAAAAATAAAATACCCCCATCTTAAATTTAAACAAATTTCCCAATTAAATTTAATTTTCCATAATTTTTCTTATAATTTTCTTATAATTTATTTGTAAAAAAACAGTAAACCAAAAGAATATTGAAAAATAAAAGAAATAATTTTAAGTACACTTTAAAATATATATGTAACATTCTCCCTATGATTTCTTACTATGATCAATCATTTGTTCTTTTCATTTATTAGAAGAAAATATAGTTGTGGGACCGATATGCAATCAGTAGATGTGTCCCATAGAGAGGCACTATAGTTTTTAAATTCTATCATTTTGGAATTGAGTTTTTCAAATATTGAACATTTATGATTTATTATGTACTGATTTTTTACAAATATAGTTAATTTTATATTCCATGTGAAAAGAAAATATCAATGAATATACTTTATTACTATATGAGAACCTATTGAAGAATGTTTCTCCTTTATATTGAGGGAATTTGATGCTATTGAGACCTTATTTAATCAAGATTGATATTTTAAGATTAACTGATACCATATTTTGTGCAAAGTAAATAAACAATAATTATAACTTTATATCATCCAATTAATAAGATAAAATCATTTTACTAACTCATATTGAGTCCATATAAGAATAATTATTTCTGTTACAATATAGTTATATAGAAAATTATTTCATTTAGGAAACAGTGAAACAAAAAAAGAAGATATAAATATTGTTGTTAAAAATTAAGTTATTATTTTATTTTAAATTAATCTAATTTTATATTTAGATACATATTTATAATATAATTAAATATACAATTTATAAATAATAATATTTTATATAAATATGTATAAATCATTAATGTTGATAATCATGTTAAACCGCCAGATTAGTTGAAATATTTAGATCAAGAAAATTTTAATTATTCTCTATGATTTAATGATTAAAGTTTTTATGAATTTGTGTTTCATAAAATTTATTATGAGGAATGTTTTAAAACCTAAAATTATAAAGTATTAAAAAATTTCAACTATATTGATTTTATGAAAAATTTGATTGACATTATAATAATTAATTTTTAATAACAATTTTATTATTTTTTTATTGAAGTTATTGGGGTTGATATTTATAAAGGTATAAATAAAGATTTATTACTGATTAACTTTGTTAAAATAAATTTATTTATTTATAATAGTGACAAAAAAGAGTACAAACCATTTATTTGGCCAGACAAGATAAATATAATATTATATTACTGATAGAGTTGATGAATAATGGAGTGTTTTAGTCCATGATAAATTGAAATAAAGTTATGATATTTTCCATGATGATGTATAATGGTTTAGTAATAGTAAATTTCATTATAAATACTTTATATACTTATTTTTCCATGATTATAATAAAACTACTATTTATACAATGGAGGGTAAGGATGATGATATCATGTTTATAGAAGATGATGAAAATAAATTATGAGTGGAACTATTTCCCATTCAACCATCCTTTAACTTATCCATTAAATGATAATATTTTATTATTGTTTTAGTGTTAAAATATCATTAATATGTTTTTAGGAAAATAATATTTTTTATTTAAAATTTAGTTTTTTATTCATGAATATTTTTTATTAATATTATAAATCTAAAAAGTATAACAAAATAATTATTATAGATTTTATTGGGGTCACAAAATTTATATTTACCTTTAAATAGTTTAATTTAGTTTTATAGTGTAAAATAATAAGGCCTTGACTACAATTTATAGAAAAATGATGGAATTTTGAAAAAATAAAATGACATTTTAAATTATTTAATTTATGGATTGAATACCTATATATGATTTAAAATCAATTATTTTTTATATAATTACACGTTTTATATTTTCATTTCATAATATTTTAAATTGTATTTTATATAATTGTACCTTATATTTATTGAATAATTCCATGGTTTAAATGGTATGGGGACCATATTTGGTATATTAAGTGTGAAGACACTCTTACTCAATCTTTAAGAGTCCACACTACCTCAGGTATGCAACATACTGTTGTAAGTACACTTTATAGTGATACAGAACTTACAATGGATATAGTATTAGGGTTTTAGGCATTCTAGCTTATAGGATAGAATATTTAGTACATATTATGCCACTAATACCATTATGAGGAATTTGATGAGTGGCCATTATTTTTATATATATTTTTATGAAAAAAAATTGTTTTATAATTATATAGACTATTTAATATATTTGATTAATATATATGAATAATTAATTAATATATAAATTTTAAAGATAATTACAAATTTTTGTTAAGGAATATAATTTTGTTCTTTCATTTTAACTTTTTAGGGTTCCTATAGATGATTTCAGAATCATTTACTAGTAATTTATGGATTATCGAGCATCAATGATGATGGATCTACCCATAATGATTTTTGATTGAATGTCTATTTAATGGAATTTTGTGAAAAATATATTTGATATATTTTTTAAAGCTAAAATATAATAATTATTATAAAAATGTTATTTATATAAAAAAATATCAATTATAATGTAAGAATAATTTTTACATATCCCATTTTTAGTTAGCATTCCATTTTTATTCAAATAGTGCCTTTGTGTGTCAGTTTACATTGACTATTTATAGGAAAATGGAATTATTTCCTATATAATTAGTGGTTCAATTTTAGTGATAGATCATTAATACACTCAAATATGTATGATAAGGTACCCAAAAGGATATATATAGAGAAATTTATGTTATTTTTGTTAAAGAATTTACATTACATACAATTTTTTATATTCAACACCATTTAAGGAAACTGGTTAAATATTTTATAGATAAAATTAGTTAGATATCATGTACTATATCTTAATGTAAAATGGTTGAGAGAGATATGTGAAATTTAGATTTTTTTTAAACTATACATAAAGTTGAGGGTGTCTTTAGCAGTCCATTTCAAAATAATAATTTTTTTAGGTTTGAGTTAATGATTTTTTCCAACCTCATTTTTTAGAAAGATATGGTTTCATACCCCATCCCCCCTCTCAATTTTTCATTAATTTTTTTTAAATGGTTTATAAAATGAAAAAATAAATCCAATTAGGTATATTTTCAAAAATAGTGAATAAATATCTTATCAAAGGGGATATTTACATTTAGGGAGAGTTTTATCAAAGGTGAAATCTATGAATTTGTTGTTAATTTTTTTATAATATTCTCATTGATTATGTAAGAATGATATCATGTTTTGAACATGTATATGAAATGATTTTATAATATGATTTAAGATATTGAAGAGGTTATTTTTAATTAAATTGAGGGAGTTATTTGGATTTTGATGTGAGTTACCCTAATAGATAAATTTGATATTTTTATTCATAATTATTTTTTTCCTATACTATACTCACTCATGTAGTAATACAACAATTTAATGATGATATTTTTTTATTTGAATGTGTAATTTCTGTTTTAGGGTAATAAAAAATTAAATGGTTAAAAATAAAATTAAATGAGGTAGAATATTGGGACCAGAATGTTAAGGGATATTTTTGAGTCTATGACCTTCTTTAAGGATGATAATACCCTAATAGAAGATGTTTTTCAAACAGGGGTGTTTATGATGGAGTAGTTTAAGTGTATATGTCTTATGTATTTGTGTTGTTTTTTCATCACATTACATTATATATGAATTATATTAAATTTCATGTCTATAATTTTGTTTCATTTAGCAAAGGATCATTTATATATTAAATGAGTTTTTTAAAAATTCAATTTTGAATATGTTGTTTTGGAGATGTTCTTGTTTTGGAGGAAATATTACACAATAATGGATCCATTCAAAACATAATATTTCTACATATTATTAAAATATATTGATTTTTTATTGCTTTATAGTTTTATAAAATGATGTAAACCTTTATATGGTGATGAAAAGACTCAGGATGATACCATCACTCTTCTAAGACCCTGGAAATGCACCTGGGTAACATTGTGTAGATGTATAGGTGTGCACTAAGGGTGATTCCCCCTTGTGACTCTGAAGCAAATTATGTGAAGACACTAGTAAAACATCATCTTTTTCATAACCTTCTTGGATGAACCTATGCATACAGTCTCACATGTGTTCCCATAACTTGGGCCTCAAAACTCATGTAAACCTCCTTTTAATCACAAACACCATGTTCCATGCCTCTTGCATTTTTATATAAATAGTCTATCTTATCCAATATTTTGATCACACTTGTAGAAGAAACATGGATACCCAGAGACTCTTTTTTCTCGAGTCCTCATTTTCCCATTCATGTTGTTTATTAATAGAGAACTTGGGGAACTCTACTACAAGCATGGCCTTCAAAAGCACTAGAAAATTACATTTAGAGTGCTAAAAAAGAACTGTTAATCTCAATGAAGATAAATGGGGTCCCTTTTATTAGTGATTTTTTAAAAGCACTCATAAAAGTTAAAATACATTAAAAAAATAAAAAATGAAGCAATTCGGGGAGGGGCTTCAATAAAACTTTAATCTTTCTTCAACAGTGTTTCCCCCCCACCCCAACCTACGCACTCAAGCCACCCCTAGACTTTGAAAGTTCTTATACCTATTTACACCTTCCACGTGCACCCTGCCTCTCCCGGGATTCCAACCCGGAACCGCTTTCTTGTGTGCCAAACCCTTTACCACTCCATCGGATTGTTTTTCACTCCATTTAATAATATATATATAGTTATATTTACTCATATATTAATATATATTTATATAAATATATATTTTTTGTTGTATTAATAAATATTTATATCTATTTATTTATATATATTTTTATTTTTCATCTGTATATTTATTCTTATATTAATATATATTTATAAGATCGGTTTTGAATGCATTTAGAAAATATGATTTTTTATGTGGGATTATAAATAAATAAATACATATATACAACACACAAACACAAAAATATATATATTATATGTGTATCTATAAGTATAATTATACTTATTTATATATATTTACAAATATGATATATTAATATGTATATATATATGTTTAGAATATATAGATAATATATATCAATTTGTCAATACAAATTCATACACACACACACACATATATATACATGTACACATTATATCGGTATATAAATATTAATATATTTATATTTTAAATAATATCTATATTAGTTTTTTATTTTGATAATGCTTATATATTGAGGAATATATTTTATTTGTAAATATGTTTAATTATTTATTTATAAAATTAAATTTTTATGTGAGAATATATTAAAAATATGTATATATTGTTACATATTTGTTTTTAAATAATATTACATTATGAAAAATGAAAAAATTTCAAATCCATAATATGAATATGAATTTAATCCATTGAAATAAATTTATTCCCCACTAAAAATGGGCAACCCCAGCCCCCTTAAATGAGGCTGAAAATTTATCAAATGATAAACAAATTGGGTATCTAGAGTAAAAACTCAGTTTTGGAGGCCTTCTCGGCCTTTTGGCCTTGAAAAAATGTGATAGAAGGGTCTCTTGGGTCACTACCGCACAAATCACACCGTAGAATTCAATTTTATATGTTGTAGAGCTCAAACAGACACCCGGATCAAAAGTTATTGTCGTTTGATGTTTGAGTTACGTTTTCAACTTATTTTAGATGTTTTTTTATTTGTTGTGTCTTAAAATTGTCATTAAATGATTATTAGTCAATAATAATTAGGAAATTTTTAATTGATAATTTTTTAATATATTTTATATGTCATTTTCACTAAAAATCATAAATATTCATTGAAAATGTTTATTTATACTCCATTAAAACATTTAAAAAAAATATATATTATATATTACATATCAATATATTATATTTTATTAAATTTATATATTTTAAAATATAAAATTTAACAGTTCTAGTAAAAAAACACTCATAAACCCCCACTTTATCGATGATACTAACAAATAATGATAAAGGGGGCCCCTTTAATAGTGCTAAAAAAGAACTGACAAAGGAGGTGCCTTTATGAGCACTAAAAAAGCACTGATAAATGGGAACTTTTAACATCACTTTTTTAGTGCTGTTAAAAGTACACTTTATCAGCACTTTTTTTAGCACTATTAAAGGGTGGCACTACAGAAACCCAATTTTGTGGTAGTGGAAATATATAAAGAATATATTTTATCTAGTTTAACTGAAGGGTTAACACCCAAAACCTTCACATAATTCCACTTCACTCTTAGTTCTTAAAAAATAGGCTAAAGTTACCCTTTTGGATGATCACGAGGGAACAACTTTCCCATGCCACTCTATTAATGTAGCATTAGTGTGAAACACACTCAATTAACTTGAGGAGCTTTATAGTATAATAAATAATTTTCCCAAGGTCCATACTAGGGTGAACACTTCTCCTAAAGTCCATCCAAGAATTAACACATCAACCAACAGTCAAAATATAGATATAATTCATCCTAGACTCATAATAGGGTGAACCATTTACCAAGGCCTCCTCACTAGGGTGACCACTTCACCATTGACCCACTAGGGAGACCCCTTATCCATAGCATCATACTTGGGGTGACCACTTCACTTATAGATTCATACATGGGAGGCACATTTCCTAAACCAATACTAGACTCCAATTACCTAATTTATTATACTATACCTATATGAAATTATATTGGGCATCATGTTTGTTTATGTTTTTTAAAATGTGATAACGTTGTGTGTAAAAAGATATAATATATAGTCATTAGTTTATGCCAAATCACTACAGGGTGGTACTCCCTATCGAACCTACTTTGTGTGATTTTTATATTTTTTCAAAGGATATTATGTGTCAAAATGATATAAATATTCTGGTGAAATATTTTGGAAGGTTTAGAGGATCATTCTAGTAGATTCCCATATATTCATTCACTTGGTAGAAATGATGCTTAAAGTGTTCAAGATTCTACTAATCTTATTTATGTGATGAAAATGATTTAAGAGTTACATCCTTATGTTAATAGATATAGTTAACATTTATATATATAATTAATTTGGTTTTTTGGTTATATTTTTAGTAATTTTTTTTTCAAATTCATATGTATATGAAAAGCCCAAAAAATAATCCATTACAAGCCACATGAACCACTCAACCACAACTAAGGAGTGGCCTAGGAGAAAAATATATAGATTTAACAAGAAGTTATAAGATAGAATAATATGGTCTTGAACAAGAACACATTCATAAAAGAGTGTGGTTTAGAACAGAAGAGGGAAATCTGTTTTACCCTCCCATGTTTGGGGAAGTATGTGAGGCTGAGGATGAACACTAAAATCCATACAAACATCATTGCCTGGCCTAATGAGTGTAGTGTCTTATAATGAAGTTTTTCTGTATCATGTTCTAATTTTCTTCTTCCTCACATATATGAAGTTCACTACACCTATTTTTAATGCAATGATTATCATGTATTAATATTTTTTTAAATTACACAAGAGGAAGTTATTTTATTTATGGAAGAAAATATCTTATGAATTACTGCATAAACTTGTGTAAAACTATTTGGTACATAAGGATACAAGAAATATGAAGATCATGAACCATGAAATTTATATAAATTTCTATGAGAACTTCCACTATAATATTATCTAATATAAAAAGGATGGTCAATTTTGAGAACTTGTATATTAATATGATCTGCCACTTGAAGGATGATTGGCCAAGAGAATCACAATGATTAGATGAATGACTATGTGAATATAGATCAATCATAACCTCTATATGTCACATAATTATTAAAAAACATGAAAAAAATATATAAATATGATGATGTTGTTATCTTATTTAATGAAGAAAAATAATGATTATTTTATGAGTGCATCTTGATTCTTGTATAGATAGTGAAACTGTCATGGTGCTCAATCATTGAGAATTTTGGATATTTTGGAATATTCACAATCACCATGAGGAGATCCACACCATAATATTTGACAATGCAAGTGGATGATAAAAAATATAAGAGTGACTTGAAGATACTTGAGATGGGTAAGGATACCTCTACATTAAAAATTATAGTGTTACAGGTGAAATTGGATATATATAAATTACATTCATACATTGAGTTTTAATAAAGTGGATTTCATATACAATAGTAAAGAAGAATAATAGTATATTATGAAGATAATTCCATGATAAGAATTAAGGACCCACAATATAATGGTGTTACTGTAAATTCATACAGATTTAAATATTATCAAATAAGAATAATTTTTGGAATGAATTAAAATAGAGGGTTGACACAAAAATGTTTCAATGTATCATTATGGGACAAGAAGGAAAAGTTTTAAGTCATCATCAATGTTTTTTGAAATTTTTAATTAAAATAAGAAAGATCTATTTATATATTGTGGGAATTTATAATTATAAGTCTATAGTTTCTAGAGGTAAAAATATATACAGGGGTTCAAATCATTAGGAGAGAAAATATGAAACAAGTGATACATTAATGTATCAAGGATCTTATGTTTTTGAAGTCTAGATTTGAGGATGTTTGAATATGAGTAGTATATGATTTTACTAAAACTATTATATATATATATATATATATGTATGTATATACGGATTATAAAGAACATTTACTAAGATTCTTTATTGGGTGATAATTGAAGTAATTTTTTACATTGAAAGAAGAATAATATATATTAAAGGAATAACTAATATAATATCCTATTACAAATTTAATGTATCAAAGTGAAAAAATGTGCTCTATTGTTCTAGTTAATTACACACTAAATAATAATAATATGAAGAAATTATATGTTCATAAAACAACTATTGTTAACTATTTCTGGGTAGAATATATTGATAATGACATTAATATATAATTAAAAGTTTCCATTTACACTAAAGAAGAAGAAAAGAAAGAAGTGTGTTTGGATGTAATTCATTATAAAACACTATAGCTGATTAGGTGATAAGTCCATCATATAGGATATTATAATAGAAGTCTAAATAATATTTAAGAATCATATATTACAATATATAGTAATTTAAGAAGAGTATTCATATATTCTATGTGGAACTCAATAAAACCCGAATGATCCTTCATCCAATAAGTAATATATCATTATCTTATATAATGGGTAAGGAATCACTTGATTATTTTATACACGTTTTGTTCTAGGATAATAGGTTCAAGTTCATACCATTACTATAACATTATTTTATAATAAAAATTTTGTTGTGCACATGGGATAATAACCACATTGTATGAAGGATTTAGTCATTCTTAAGGAGGTAATCCTTGATAATAAATCCTAGTGTTCTCTTTTGCACCCACAAATTTCTATATTATCACACCGACCAATTGAGATAAAAATAAAGAGGTATCCACTCCCTAAAAAATTTAAGGGGTGATTAACGGATTAATGTATAATTTTATTAATGTATATAAATACTAATTCACCCCATAAGTGTTGGACACATACTTATGTGATCTGAATGATTGGTATTAGAGAGAGGTCAAACCCACATCTAATTCTCTTAATTTAAAATTTAATAGAAGAATTAATTTTTTTAAAAGGATATATAATGTGTATATTTCAATATTCCTATTTATTCCCAAACAAATAAAACATGGAGGATATGTTTGTTAAAACAGTGAATAATGGGAAGAAAAGTGAAGCAAAGAAGTAGAGAAAAGCATAATCCAAGAAATACGTGTCTTCACAAACTAAGGGTAATAAATGTTAGAATATTTATATTATAACTAATAATGAGTTATCTATGTAAGATTATGGTGAAAGAAATTATAACCCTGTTATTAAAGGAGGGAGAAAATCCAGTTCTACTATGTTATGATTCTAAATAAGAGAGACCTAGAATAGAAAGATCTCTAGTAGTTCAGCCTACTACAAAATAATCAGAATAAATTATAAAATCATGTATTTGATAATCACTAAATGAATAAGGGGTACGAAAAAAATTATTTTAAAATTATTCTACTGATTAAATATGTATTAGTTTGGATGATCACAACTCTAAGGATTTATAATATAAATCAACAGGTACTATAAAATATATCCTTTATAACATTCCAAATTAAATTTTCTCTAATATTTAAATCATTTTTATATGTTTTCTGTAAAGGATCACCCACCATAAATATGAGAATAAATGTTTGGTGAATTCCATGGAATAAAGGGTGATGATGTCCTTAAATCTATCTAAACAAGATCCTTAAAACCCATGAACGTGGAACTTGAAGAAATATTCTCTAGTTTAGAAAATAAATGGATCAATGAAATTATTGGGAGAGTGTAAACCATGAAAAATATTAAATAAATTATCAAAGAATAAAAATAAGTAATTATTGTAAAAAAATGTTCATCTAGAGGTTAAGACCAAGACGGTTAATTAGATCGACCATCTACTATAAAAAGAACAAAATGTATCAGGAGTATGGTGAAAACATGATAAAAAAATATCAAGATAGAATAAAAGCATTTGAAAATGAGAATGAAATCCTTAATATGAAATTCTTGGATTATGTAATTAAATTTCGGAATCTTTAAATAACACAAGATGGATCTTGAAAAGAAGAAGAAAAAAGAGCTCATACCATACAAACTGATAAGGGGTAATCCTATACTAAAATACCCTTATATAGTGGAAATAAAATTCTAATATCATTTAATGATAAATCTAAAGAATCCTAAAAGGGAAAGGTACCATTGACTTCTAAAAATAATATTTTTTCCAAATCAATTTACATGTATAATGTTGGATTGAAAATAAAATATTTACATAATCGGATAAATATAAATGATGTAGAATTCATCACAATATACAAGGTGGTTGGAAGTATGGGTATGAGTATTTTTTATCATAATGAATTACATTAGTAAATATTAAATAACAACACCATCATTTAAGAAATTATAGATAGTTTTTTTCATAGATAAAAATATGACAGTTTATGGGATATTTTTGTTACTACTACGTGTTTGGGAATATATCTATTGACAGTTTTAATAACAATTCAATAATATCGAGAATATAAATGCCTATGGTGAGGTATAGAAGGACTATTAAAATTCAATATATTTAGTAAATGAATAAAAAAATTTATAGAACAAATATTTTTAAAGGGTTTTAAGAAATAGATGATGTTTCCAATGATAGTGGTCGTAGCGAAGAGGCATGAATCTATTAATCATTCTAGCATGGAACTGAAAATATTATAAGTGGAGAAAAATAAGGATAATGAATAGAGACAAGTATATATTGGGAATGAATCATGATAAATATACTAAAATATGATATTCCCAATAAGTCTATAAATATGTGTTGTGATTTATCCTTGTGTAATAAGAAAAATAAAACTCATGATGTTTGGAAGAAGTCCCAAAAATAAAATATGGAAGATGCAATGGAATGGTGAAGATGTTTCTTTCTAAAAAAATTACCCATCATGGACACCAACAAATAAGCCTTGAAAGTGATAGTTACAAGGACCATGATAGAAAAGAATGAAAAAACAATCCAAGAGAGAAATAAAAGGTTTATATTGTTGAATATTACCTTTCAAAATCTATGTGGAAGTGAAAAAAATGATGATTAATTTTCTAAAGTTTTTCTGAAAAACTATAAATACAATTTCAAGAAATAAATAAAAATTAAAAACGTTGAAATGGAAATATCCAAAACAAAATTGCAGATTCCACAAAAGAGGAAATTCAATTTCATGGGTGGTTATTAAGAAATTATGACCTAATTATTTTAGAAGTTTTATGTGGGGGTGTAAGATGAAAAAACATAATTAAAATTATTTTCTTACATTTATTCCATCCCAATATGAAATCCTTAAGATAATTAAATCTTCACTAACTGATTTATATTCTATGATGGATTATGATAAAGAAAAAATATTTGTCACATACAAGACATATTTTAAAGGTATTTTTCATTTAATTTACATCCTTTATTTGTTTTGGGGGTTTCCCTAGGTTTTAGGGAGGAATAGATGAGTATTCATGAATTGGGCCAAACCGTGAGCCCAATTCCAGATTAAAAAATAAATTTTGTATCTTTTATAACTTTTTCATTTTTCAACATTTTTCATCTATTCAAATTCTTAATTGACCTCCCCTAACCTATAAACACCACCAAGGTAATTTGGAGCTTTTAGAAATCCATAACCAGGGGTTATTTGGGTTTTGTCTAAGGGGTTGGGCCTGCCCGAAAGCCCAATTCCTGTTTTAAAAATAAAATTTGATTTTGTTATAACATATTCAATATTTGGGCTTTTTCGGTGATTCCAATTCTCACTCCAGCCCAAGTAAACCCGCCGCGCGTCTGAACTCTCTCCCACCCATTTGGAGCTCTGTAGAATCGCGATTTTGTGCCGATCTTCATAAGGTTCCTCAAATCGCCCAGATTTGAAGAGGTAAAGTATTTATTTCATAACTCTCTCAATTATTAATCTTTTTCCTTCATTACAGTTCCTAAATGAGATAATACATCTTTTTCGAACGTACCCTAAATTTGGGCTCTTTTAAATTTCAGATACTGGTTTTTTGGAGTGATTACTTCAATATACTTCATGTAAATGAGCCCTTTTCTTTCCTCTTTCAAATTACTTTGGGTTTAACTCAATGTTATTAGGGTTTCTTCGGATATAATTGAGTTTACTAATGTCCAGAATCAAGGATTTCGAACCTAGGGTTTAACTTTGGGCTTTATTGGCCAATTTGTGTGGTTTTAGGTTTGATTTAGTTCTCTCTTGGTGTGGCGGGTGTGCGATTTGATTTTCGCATGGAGATTCAAGGGGTTTTGTTAATTTGGTAGGTGATTCCATTGTTTGTGCAATTTTTGTGAATTAGCTTGCTGTTTTCATGGTACTCTAATGTTTATTTCACTTGAATGTTTCTGTAAAAATTGGTTTTAGTTGCATTTATAATGCAAATGAATTTTAAGTTCCAATTTTTGGTGAAATTGAGGGGTTTCCATTCAAATCTTTTATTGGTTCATTTTGGGATGCCCCATAACTGAATTTTTGGTTTCATTAAAGGGTTTTGAACTGAAATTTTGTTTTAATAACTTACAAGTGTTATCATAGTGTGAAAGGTGGATATCTTAAAGAGCTTTGGGTGAAAAACAATGTGATGTTTTGAGAGGTTGTTTTATTGGAAATAAAATTATTTTATTTTGTGTTTTAAATGGTATAAAATGTGTGTAGCTACTGTAAAATTTGTTTGTGACTAGTAGTGATATTTTATATGAAAAAGGATGTGTGTTGTTTTCTGAAATTGTTTGAGCACAAAAAATGGGAAGCCCGGGTACCTAGGTGGGGCGGATTTGTACTAGTACGGCTAGTGGATCGGATGGGTTTTGTCCCTGTTCCACTTAGCATCTGGATAAAGACAACTCTAACTAAACTATTTGGATGATGATTGGGGACCACTAGGTTATGGGTATGTTCCCTACTAGTGGCTCGTCCACGAGAATGGATTTTTCTATGGTTACTCTACACCGAGGTACGAGGTACATAGGGCCCGAGACACCCTAGTGCTTAGGGGTGTTCCTGATTTTGATGCTCATAGGATTTGTGGTATTTACCCTTGTTGTGGGTTGTTTTTGGCAGTACATTACAGTAGCTCACATGTCTATTTAATGTGCTAACATTCTGAAATTCTCGGATTGAAAACTGTTTTCATTTGAAAGTTGCATTTCTTTGAATTTTAACACTGTTTCACCTTGTGTATTAAAATTTCTTGTTTTGTTCACATTGTATTGCATACTCTTTGGAATCAACTGGTGGTATCCTATTGGGCTTAGGCTCACACCCTACTTACACCCCTTGGGTGTAAGTAGACCTGCTTCTGCTTGACTCAGGTAAAGGGAAGGTTAAGGGTGATGGCGGTTCGGGATGTTAGTCCCCATCGTTGGGGCGGAGTTGCAGGGACAGCTTGTGGGTGATGATCCTACTGTCATGTGGAGTCTATGGGGATGTCTTTATGTTGTCATTATTTGTTTTTAGACCACTTTTAGTGTCTTTAAAAATATTTATTCAGATCTGGTTTTGTTAAGAATTGTTTAGCATGAAAATTTCAAATTTTAATAATTGATTGTTTTTTTATGATTTATGCTTTCATACTCGGGTAAATCGTTCCCAAACCAGATTTGTTTGATACTTGGGCACTTGTGCTAGCCCGTGGGGATAGGGAACTCCCTTCGGGCCTTTTTACGGGCCGGGTTTGGTGTCGTTAATGGTGGCGACCAGATCGGGTTCGTGACAATATTACACAAGAAGGAATAAAATTAACCCATTCTTTCAAAAGCATAATGTTATTTTAAAAAATGATAATTCAATCTTGAAGAGTATTTTTATAAATATAAATAAATTGGATAGTACTAATTGGTTGAGAAGAAATTTAAAATCAAACTAATTTCTTTATTAAACAAGGTGGTCCACCTTTCATAAATCAATTGTGTTGTATTTGTATGCAAACCATGTTGGGAATTGAATGTGATGAAAGTTATAAAATTGGGAACTAATAAAATGAAATAAGATCAAAGAACTATTATAGATCCAACTAACACACCATATTTAAATTAAATAAATAATATTCCAAAGAGTATTTTCAGAAGAAAAACATCTCGTATAAAAAATATTTTAATGTTATTATCATTGTGATCATCTCAACAGTTGGAAACAAAATATTATTTGATAATGATATAACTATTAATGATGAAAACATGAAGTGTATATGTTAATGGGGAGTCACTTGAATAAATTATAGAGTTTTTAATTCATACACATTTGAATTAAATATGGTGCATGTGAGTTTGTCATTAAAAATAATATTGGTTACAAAAATTTAAAGAATAACTTCAACTACTAGTGTTAAAAATTGGTATCAACCAAACACTATTTTATCACATAACTATTACGTAATTTAGTAGGTGATAATATATGGTATCATCTTATGTTGATCAATAGAAATTTTTTTAATTCAAATGCTCATGTTTTCTACACCTAGCATAGCTCATATAGACATTGTGTGGGATGCATGATGAAACATTTCTTAAGAATGAACTGATACCAACCTCTTCAATATAATTAGTATTTATTATCAATAAGGAAAAGAATTAAAAAAATGATACAATTTTACACTAAATAAGTAAATAAAAAACATTATAATTGTATAATAAATCAATTGGTAATATATTGACATAACATTTTCTAGAATTCATATTGAGCAAAAATACAAATGGGGGAATCGTTGAACCTACTTAGTGATTTTTGTTGTATTTTATTCAATATATATTATTTTAGAAATGATATAAATATGTTAATGAAAATTTGTATTGGGGTTAAATGTTCATTCCACTAGATGCTCATATATTCATTCATTTGAAGACAATTTTGATTATGTGTTCATGATGCTATAGATGTTATTTCTAGGATGAAAATGTTTTAATAGTTCTATCCTTGTATTAATAGATATAAAAAACACATATATTATATGAATTTGGTTGTTTAATAATTATTTTTCAAATCCATATGTATATAAGAATCCATAAAATTGGCAAGCCACTGCAAGCCTGATGAACCACCCAACTAGAGCAATGGAGTTTCCATAGGTGAAAGCTCTACTATAGATTACACAATAGGCTATACAAGAGAATATCAAGGGACATGAAATACACACATGATTTCAAGAGAATGGTTTTTAATATAGGAGGAAAATATAGATTAGATTCTCCTATGTGGGGTGGCATGGGTTGATATGGTAAAACACTAACACCTATACTGAATTAACTACCTATCCTAAGGACCGCATTGGCTTATAAAAGATCACTGTTAGGAAATTGAAATCTATACATGATTCTACATTAATTTGGAATATTTCACCCATCATTATAATATATGGAAAACCATGTAAGATACTTCAAATAATAATGTTCAAATTTATAATCTTCCTCAAACATATTTATTTTTCCACACAAAACATATTGTAATGAAAATCAAGAACGATGGAGTTTTTAATGTACAGAAGACGAATTTATTATAATAAATTAAGAAAATACCCTATGAAATATTGTTTTAACTTTTTATATATTTTTGAAATATTAGGATAGGGTAATTATAAATATCTCAGTTCATAAACTATAGAAATTTGACCATTAGAACATATATGGTAAGTCAATCAACTACATTAAGGGGGATCAATAGGGAAAAAACCCACTATAGGATGATTTCCCACATGAATGGTGATCAAACATGATAACCTATATGTTAATTTTACCAACCACATAAATATGTTAAACCATGAACAAACCCATGGTAAATCCATCAACCATGGGGAGGGAAATCTAAGATAAAATCTATTATCCAAATAAGAGAAAAACCTAGGAAAGAAAAAATGAAGATATAATCATGATGATGTTGTGATATTATCTAATGAATAGAAATCCTTATTCCTTGACAATTAAATATTTATTCAACTAGAGATACTGGAACAATCATAGTGATTTATTGTTGGGAATTTTGGATATTGTAGAATATTTATGAAAATTATAAGAACGAACACACCATAATATTTTAAAATCAAAATTGAAAATAATATATAAAATATCCTCATAATGGTTAATCTAATAATGAATGAGAACATCGCATCAAAAATAAAGAGGGATGACATAAATGGATATTTATTATTTACTTTAATATGTGGAGTTATTTTGAAGTATATTTCCTAGTTGAGAGTAAGGAGAAATAGAATAATATTATGAAGATAATTTTAAAATGATAATATATTATTCATGACCACATGGTGTTACTTTATATTCCTATAGATATATATATTGTTAGAGATGAATATTTTGTGGAGAAAATTAAAATGGAGGGATAACTACTAAATGTTTTTATATATCATTAAGAGAGAATAATGGTGAGGTCCGGGTATTCAGGTAAGTTTTTAAAAGGTTTTATTTAAATATATAATTGTAGTTATTTTATATTATGTGAAAATAATATTATTATATTATAGGTTTTTAAGATAAAAAAATATCATGTTTTGAGTCTTCTGTAGAAAAAAAAAAGAAATGGGTTCTGTATTAGAATATCAATGATATTGAGTTTCTGAATACTGATATTTGATAAAGTGTGAATATGAGTATGATTGGATGATACCATAACTATTTTATATATATATATATAGGTCAAGGAGAATGTGGGATGATATTATCTACTAGGTGAGAATCAAACTTATTCAAGAAGTTGAAAGAAGAAAAATATAGATAAAGATAAGAACTAATATAACAACCCATTACTGATCTAGTGTATTATATATAAGAAGATGGTGTTACATTTATATAATACACTACACGCTCAAGATAAAGAAGAATAAAGAAATATATGTATAGACATTTTCTACTACTGATTATTCCCTTACTAGAGAAACTAAGAAATCAGATGTTTTATAAATAAAAGTTTCTATATACGCTAAATAAGAAAGAGTGAAGGAAGTATTTTCTATTATAATTCAAGAAATAACACCCTTTTAGAGAATGTTAAAAATATACCATATATTTTCTTATCATATAAGTCTGATGAATAATTGGAATCCCATCTGACTACCATGTTTAAGGGAAGAATACCATTTACATAGTCTGGGAGGGATTTAATATAAAATCGGTGATCTTTCATTAAGGAATCACAAGACCATTATATTTTAAAATAATATAGAAAAACCTTTATTTATTTTTTACTTGTTCAGATCAAGGATAACAGTTTCTGGGTTGTGCTCTATCTCGAGGTTTATTTGATAATAAGAAAAAAGTTGTGAACATGGGATAATAACCGTGACATACAGAAGATGTAAGAATCCTTAAGAAGGAAAAACTAATTAAAAAAACTTGGTGTTCAATTCTGTTTATTTTATTTATATATCACCACACCTACCAAAGGAATGAAAAAGAAAAAGTGATCCTCTCACTAGATAAAGGAATAAGTGATTATGTTATAAATATAAAATTGGATTCAAGTATACCAATACTATATTTGAAATATCTTATTTTCTAAATAAATCTATTTTTATCTCTTAATCACAATAACATCATACATGGGGGGCCACTTTCCTCGGTCATCATATATGGGAGGCATTTTACCTTACCCAATACTAGAGTGCCATATGCCTAGTCTACTATTTCGGTTCTATATAAAACCTGCATGAGAATCATTTTTTTAGGTTTTTAAAAAAGGAAATCAAGGTAGCTTAAAGTACCATGCCATTAGTAATATGTTATGGTAACCTACTACAAGCTTGTTCCCCCTTACACCTCCTCAAAACATCTTAAGATACATGATCAGGTTATGCAAATTATCATGAACTCATTTTAACATGAATTCCCTTAATAAAAGGTCTCTTCCACTTATCCTACATAACAAATAGGTCCCAATGTGTCTTACAATCCTATATGACATTGATAATAAGGATCTTTATCACAAGGACACCATTAAATCCTATCATATCCCATGAATCCCATCTTATCGTCCTAATATCCGAAATCTAGTCAAACCAAAATACTAGTAGACTCCTTAATTTTACTCAACAAGATAGGGATATAGAATTACTTTAATCCTTTTGATCATGGGATTTCGATGTACTATTTCATATTCTATATAGTTCATGGGACTCTAGTGAGTTATATGTCAAAATTCCTCTCACACGAATCCATATTTCATAATTGTTTAGGTAACCCACCCCATTTAAATGATAAAAAATGCTTGATAGATGCACATATTTATGTAGAAAATATATATCCCCACAAATATATCATTTTATTCCAAATATCCCATGGGAAACCCAATACATAATCCCCAAATATTCTTCATTGGGTCATATTCCCCATGAGTCCAATCATCCTTCCTATTTTAGATACGTATAAATAAGATGTAAATAACCGCTAGGAATCCAACATGAATAATCCCCTAAAAGAAATGTATTTTCACCCCTTTTGGGAAAGATATATCCTAGTCACACATTTTATAAATTACTATATCTTCCTTACCCAATGATAATAGACTAAATGTTATGGTCTTGACACATGAACTTAAATTATTCCACTTGAACTATGTGGGATTTAATTCCAGTTAACAAGGATACATAAGATTCTTCTCTATGGTTTAGAACCAACATCTATAACCATATTTTCTATTGGTTTGTTTTACCAACAAAACCATATCTCACTACAACATACTCTTGATGAATCTCATCATCACAAGTCCATAATCATTATGTGAAAACTATATCCTCACATAAAATACTCTCAGTTATCCATATCTTGAGTACGATATATTCCCTGTGAATCATTTAACCCTTCTCCAATGGTTCATAGTACTTATTAGGAGAAATAAGAAGTATTAATCAAGATTAAATACATCCCATACATTTTTATGTCATCTTTTACCGAGTAGTCCATTATTCATGATGTAAAACTACATAGAATTGGCCACAAGTGCCTGAAATTATAATAAAAATCATTTTTAATGGATCAATAACATTAAAATGAAACATATCAATCCTTTTCTTAGGGTCTTAAATGGAAATGATGTTCACTTTCATGTTTAACCACAATATGTGGGTTATGATTCCCTTCATAGGGATATCTAATAATCACCTATAATTGTCTATATCTCAACATCACAACACCTACCACCTCTTTATAAAGTGATAAACCCATGAAATTTCAGCTATATGTAATTAAAACACTATGTGATAACAAATAAAGTAGAAATGGATAACTAATAATATATACATATGTTCACATAAATAGATAATATTTGTCATTCATTAACATGATGGTAATATATTCCACACTGGGGAATTGTAAGGCTTTATTAAAAGCTTATAAATATTTAAAAGATTCGTAGAGTTGGAAATAGTTCCCCTTAAAATTTGAGGATAATACTAGCCTCCCATCCTCTTGACCAAAATTAATTCAATGGTGTCACTAGTAATATCCCAGTGACAACTTACATTTAGAAAGAATGTTTGTGTCAACAAAAAAAACACTGTAGTTAGAAAACTATTAGAAGAACATTTCTAAACCCAATATGAATATTTTACACATTAAAGTGATCTATCAATCATGTTATCACTTATCAAAATGTTTTAATGGGTTTTATGTCTACATTTTTTTGTCAGTATATTCAAACTCATTTAAGAACACCTTTAAATATAGAAAATGGATTCTTATTGATCATCAACATTCCATGCTAATATATCAGGACAAACCAATATCTCTCATGGTTCTACACATGTTTTTTCTCAACATTTAAGGCCTCCCATAAATGTATCACATACTAAGAAGGTAGTGGACCTGATGTGAAAAAATAAAATATCACCTGCACAACATATTTGGTAGTAGGTGGTTAACATGTTGGCACATGAGTACCACATTAATAGAAGAATCAAAATCATAATCGTTTATTTGAAGATATTTTAGGTGATTAACCCCATAGATTTCTCTCCTAGTATTGTTTCATGAAAAATATAGTGATTCTGATCACTATATCAAATTATTTTGTTATCCAATCACCAAAACATGACAATTAAAACAAAATCCGTTACCATTGGGAGATAGAGATGGGGAAGAGGAAACATGCATCGTCACTATCACTCATGAGCCCCCAAGGAAGACCAATTCCCATTTGCACAGTTGTCAGTGTATCATGGTTATGACCCATTAATAATTATTTTATGAGGGTACCAATGAGATGCTGGCTCGGGTCACCTAGACTATGTCTCCCAATGAGGGCTAGCCTGGGTCCCCTAGACTATCCCGACAAATACATTTTTTAATTTTCATTATATTCTATTATAAATATAATATAATTTTTAGAATTCCTCAATGGCCACTGTGTTAAAGTCCCATGGTCATAATCTCTCAAATATTAATTAATATTGTTGGAATATCCCAATATCCACTTAGATGTGATATCATATTGTCACTCCTGTTATAGATTATTTTTCTCATATCCCAATGAAGATTTAAGAATGAGATATGATCTATATTTTATTTCCAACTGGAATTTTTTGGGGTGTCATGAAAATCACTTCAGTACAAGTTGATATCCCTAGAAACTTAACAAGATCATGTTGAAATATTCTGAAAATCAATTATGATTAGGGACGCATCCATGTTACCCTTCACTACATGTTTCTTTCTCACTAATGCTTCATCATTGAAAAGATTAACTTTTATTTTTTTCTTTCAACTAACTACTAATATAGTTGAGAGTAGGATGTGAAATCCATAGGGAATGAAAAATTAGTATGCATACCATAGATTTGAAAAACTCCAAATAAAAAAAAATATGACCACAAATATGTAAGTTAAAAAACCTATATAGTAATTATTATAAGGGACCAAATATATAGGATGAAAGATACCAATAGACAAAAAAATAAAAAAAAGTTAAAGATGGGGGAAATTTATATTGCATAACTAAAGTTGTGACCTTAATTAATTCAAAGATTCAATTTCACTATAAAAATTTTAAGTAAATTATGAAAACAAACTCTCTTGATAATTAAAAAATATATGATGAATCTAGTAATGCCTAAACTAATGAATCTGATAGATGAAAAATAAAGTTGTTATATAAAACAATATTTAATATTTTGATTTATGTTTCAAGTAGAATTCCTTCTCAGTGAACTAATTAAAAATGGTTAATAAAAATAAATCAATATAAACATAAAATATACAATAAATAAAGAAAAATAGACAATCCAACACAATCTATTTCCCTAAATAATGTTTAATTAAAGAATTTTTTTTTCAGTAATCATTAAATAAATTTAGAAAAAATGAAAATAGAAATAAAATATGGAAGGATAGAAAAATAAATCCACCCTATCATCTTGGTTAAAAACAAAATATCGATGATCTATCTCTTCTATATTTTTAATTATATTTTCTAAGGTATCTAGTTTAAATGATAGAAATATGTGCCATGTATTATAAAAAATAACTTTCCCTCCTCTTCCAATAGCTAAAATTATTTATTTTTATTTCATTATATCACAACTATGATCTTGTGACTTATTTAAGTGTTCTCTTCACTATTAACCATACAATGTTTTTTACTAACCTCTGTCAGCTTCACGTGACATAAATAGATCTCACCTAAAATAATTAAATAGAGCATATAAACATGGATTCAATAGTAAAAAAATAAATATATATTTAAATCAGGTGAGGTTTATTAATTCAATCATATTCATTAATAAGAAAGAAGATTCTCTCAAACATTTATTTGAGTTTAACATCACCTTGTTCTTTCAAATTTATATTTTAGGGTACCAATTGAAAATTTTATTCCATTCCATAATCTTAATGTAAGCATATTATCCCTGAAATTAGTAAGACTTTGACCTTATAACTTCCTTAGTAAACCCAATTCAAACTTATCTCAAACCCATCAACTTCCCAAAATGAAAATTTTCAATATCAACTCAAAAGCATCAAATACTATTCTCATCCATCACCACCTTCAAATTACATTTTAATTCCATTGGATTTAGTATTGAGTGTATTAATGTGTATCGATAAATCAAAATTTCAATATATATTAGAGTAGTTTGTTAAATCCATAAGAAATTAAAAATTATTATGCATACCATAGATTTGAAAAACTCCAAATCACAAAAATATGACCACTAATATGTAAGTTAAAAAAACTATATAGTAATTATTATAAGGGACCAAAAGTATAGGATGAAAGATACCAATAGAAAAAAAAATAAAAAAGGTTAAATATTGGGGAAATTTTTCTTGCATAATTAATTTTGTTCCTTTCATTATTTAAAAGATTTAGTTTGACTATAAAAATTTTTAAGTAAGTGATGAAAACAAACCCCTTGATAAGTAGAGAATTCATGATGAATATAGTAATTACTAAAAAAATTAATTTGAAAGATTAAATATAAAGTTGTGATATAAAACCATATTTAATATTTTGATTAATGTTTCATGTATAATTCTTTCTCAGTGAACTAAATAAAAATTGTGAATAAAAATAAATCAATACGAACATAAAATATTCAATAAATAAAGAGAAAGATACAATCCAACACAATATATTTCCCTAAATAAAGTTCTATAAAAGAATAATTTTTATTTCAAAAATCATTAAATAAATTTTGAATAAATAAAAATAGAAATAGAAGAATGAAGGATAGAAAAATAAATCCATCCTATCATCTTGGTTAAAAACATAAATATCAAAGATCTGTCTCTTCTATATTTTTAACTATATATTCCTTGGTCTCTAGATTAAATGATAGAACTCTGTCTGATGTATTATAGAAAATAACTTTCCTACCTCTACCTACAAATAAATAAATTTATTTTAATTCCTTAACATCACGACTATGATCTGGTGACTTATTTAAGTGTTCTCTTCACCATTAACCATACAACATTTTCCACTAACCTCTGTCAGATCCACGTGACATGACTAGATCTCACCTAAAATAATTAAATTGAAAATAGAAACATAGATTCAATAGTAAAAAAATAAATCTAGATATAACTTAGGCGAGGTTTATTTCTTCATATAATATTTATAAATTAGAAGAAGATTCTATGAAACATCTATTCGAGTACAAAATCACCTTGTTCATTCAATTTTATATTTCAGGGTTCCAATTGAAAAATTTATTCCATTCCATCACATTGATGTAACCCATATTATCCGTGACATAAGTATGAATTTAACCTTATAACTTCCTTAGTAAACCCAATTCAAACATATCTCAAACCCATCAAATTCCCAAAATCAAAATGTTTAATATCAACTCAAAATATTTAAATTCTATTCTCATCTGTCACCCCCTTCATATTACATTTTACTTCCATTGGATTTAGTTATGATTGTATTAATGTGGTTCAATACATCAAAATTTCAATCTTCATCTTCTTCAAACAACAATTCATCCAAGTTATTATCCTTGAGCTCGTCTTGTACTAGTGTTTCAATTTTAAAAATTATTTAAATTACAATGATGAATTTATTAAAATAGTTATTATAAAAAATTTCCATCAATGAATCTATAATTCTCTGTCACAACATGGTCCCAACATCCTAAAATAATACATATAAATGAAATATATATAAAAGATCAAAAAAACCTTGGATCATCTTTTGTAGTCTCATGTTATGATTAAGTATTCAACTTGAACATGTTCTTTACCCTTAATATCTAAATTCAATGAATCCTATGACTATAAATAGATATGTCAAAACATCTAATTATTTCCAAAACATGATGAAACACCAGACATAAAAACTTTAGCACATTGATCATATATCTTGATATAATACCTTTAAAATGGTTCATTATCACCAAATCCAAATGATCTAAAGATTTTATTCAACAATGTGGAAAATCCTTGGTTCATTATATTGATTTTCTTATGATTTTTTTAAATCAATCTTAGACCAGGTATCATGGGTCATCTTTAGTGAATCTTTGTCAAATGTGGTAAATATTATCTCCTCTATATCAAAATATCAAATTTAATTTGTCTTCATCCATAAAACATTTCCGTATCTCCTTGGGTGATCCTTAGGCTTAAATTCATTATTTTTGGGTCATAAACCAACTCTATTGATGTTACTATTTTTGGAACCATTAATTGAGCCTTCAAAATACCATTTTTAATGAACTTCATAAATAAAGACTCACTAAATCTTAGTTTGGCCTTCTGTTTGGGAATGATTCGAAAGCAGTTGGTTTTAGCGAGGGTAAAATTTTCTTATGTGGTTAGTTGAACATTTATCTTTTGTGAGGCTTGAATTTATTTTATGAGATGTTTAAAATTACACTACAAGAATTACTTTTACAACAATTCACTTATCGGGGATAAATTCCCCAAATTCATTTATATAGAATCTAGCTAGAAAATTTCACTTATTTTTATTTCAAAATATATCTTATGGATAAATATAAGAGAAATCCATGTTTACCATTAAAATAAAAAATTTAAATTCATTGTGAGTAATTAAAATGATTTCAAAATAAAAATGGAATTCTATAATAAAAAATCAATAAATTTTTATACTCAAATATAATTTCAAATATATTCCATAAAAGTATATTTAAAATTCTGAGACATAACACATGAAGATTAAAATAAATTACCTAAATAGCATCAGAAACAAATTATAATTAACTTATTAAGAGCATAATAAAATCATTATAATAATAGTAATTCCAAATTTGTATTGAAACATTAGAAATGAAAATTCCAAATCCATGGATATAAAAACAACACTAAAAAATGATTAAAACTATATTTTATAAAATAATCAAGAAAATTTCTTCTTTATATAAAAAATTCAATCATTGTACCTTGAACATTAAAATCACCATATTTACCAAAATATAACAAATTATCAAATGAATTATATTTTCCACTATAAACCAATAATGTGTAAAGTATTTATCAAATTTGAAATTTACTAGGACAATTTTACCAAAAAATCATTAGAATTATGTGGTAAAAAAATATTTAAACAAATCCACATTAAATTTACCCACCCATAATATATTGCTTTCTTGAAAGAAAAAAACTCATCAATTTTTGTGGAAATAAATAAATTTTAATAGTAAAAGATAAAGTTACAAAAAAAATTAGTCTTCAAATTAATTTTTCCCTATGAACCATATCAAGAATAAAATTTGATTTCCCTATTGAATTTAAATGGTTTCAGGGAAATGTTTTTTCCTAGTTTTATAAAAAGATTAAAATTTAATTTTTTTAAGTGACATATAACACAAATTAATTTTCATACAATTAGTAATTCCAAACATCTCTTTTCATTAAGGTGAGTAAAAACACATAATTAAATAGGGATAAAAATATTTCCACCAAATGAATGTGTGAAAATAATAAATATAACTAATTTATGATTTCCAAAAAATTAAAATAATAATGAATGAAAGGTTCAACTCGTATTGGGATTTTAATTTCAAATCCCATTTGGATTCATATCTTATAAGTTTATTTCCTACAAAAAAGTTAAAAACCAAATACAATTTTCTAACATTCTATGATAATTCACTCAAATAAAGGTCTTCCAAGAGGACCATAATAAGACATGATTATTTAAATCAATTAATTAATGTAAAATATCCCCCTCAAAAAATCTTCACAACATTAAATGTTAATAAAAATTTACAGCAACCTAAAATGAAGTTAAAATATTGATAAAACAAATTTGATAATTCATAGGGGTTTTTATGGGTAAAATAGTTAAAAATCCTTATAATAATTATAACCCCCTCCCCCACACACATAAAAAACATTTTCCCTGGTGTTGAATATCACGGTTCAAGAGATAACTCAATGAAACTATACTCAAAATACATTTTCAATTAAATAGTCATGTTAATATTCAAGGTCCGTAAAATAGATCGAACAATATGATTTAAATAAACCCATTTTTCAGAAAAATATTTAAATTATTACATGCATTATCACTAAAGAATGACACAAGGATTTACAATAAATTTCAAAATGGTATCATAAAAACAATTTAGTACAAAAACAAGAAAATAAATAATTTTTGTGTGTATCATTATGTTGGAATGTTTTTTTTTCAATTACATCTTCAAAAAATTATAAAATAAAATATTAAGCACCTAATAATGTGATCTAGATTCACTTAAACAAAAAAATATTAGAGGAATAACCCCCCCCCAAATAATTTTATAATATAAGAATATTTAAAAAAATCAAGGGAAAATATAGTATGAAAAAAATTATTTCAAAGCATAATGAAAAAAATATTATCATGGTTTTATATAAGATTTTCTTTCGACCCTGTATACCAATAAGTAACCCAATTTTCCTGAGTGAAACACCCTTGGTTATTAACATTTCAATACGTACAATTTTAATAGGTAAAAATTAGTTTACAATGATTAAAGATATAATGTAAAAGTAACCAATGTATAGTTTTGGGAAGTTTATCTATTAATCTATAGCAATTATCCCCTTTTTCACTTGAAAAATATCAGGAATAATCTCTTCGTTTTTCAACAATCCAGTAACCTTATTTAAGAAAATAGAGTAAGACCAAGAAATATACCCAAAAGGAATCTAGGAGTAATATGTAGATCACAAAATGTTTATATTTTTAGTAAAAATAGAAGTAAACACACAAGAATTTCCTTGGGTTGACTCCCATGAAGCACCACATCTTTATTCATCAATTGGACTTAGTGAAAGATCGATTTTCTATCAAAAAATGGCATCAAATCCCCTTTGATTCCCTTCATTGTAGTGCTTTATAATTTGACCAATAACCATAAATGGAATTTTTTTCATCTACTAAAAACCCAATAACCCCTTTGAAATGGACATTAAGGATGGTTAGTGGTCTATAACACATGGATTTTATCTTTTTATTAAAATTTAATATTCTATAATTGAAAATTAATACATTCTGTTTAACCATAAAATCATTATTATAGATGAATAAATCATTAAAATCTTGATGTTCCTCTTAATAAATCCCATAATTGTCATAGGACTCTCTCTTAATCCCATCCAACTCACATAGATCAGGAATACTTCTTTCTCCAACAGTGTTAAAATCAATGCTAATGGCCTTCAGTGTACATTATGACTTGTGTTGTTACTCCATAGTTAAATGATATGAATTTTCAAACATTATCTTGTATGGAGAAATACCTATTAGAGTTTCAAAAACAGTTCTATAAATATATAACTCTAATCCAATTTTCAAAGACAAATCATTCCTAAAGTTAGAGGCAGTTTTTTTCTAAAACCCCATTAAGCTTCCTATTTCAAATTTCAACATATCTACCATAAAATGTATAATTATAAGTTCATATAATGTGAGAATATCAATATTTTTTATCAATGTTTTGAATTTAAAATTCATAAAATGAGATCTATTATTACTGATAAAATACTTTGGCATCCAAAACATTGAATTTTTTTAATGATATTAATCACACTACTGCCTTGATATTTGGGGAGTGTTATAGATTCTACAAAATTCAAAAAAAAAATCCAAAACCACTAAATTTTACTCATTTCCATGGGAAGATGGAAATGGTCATATAAATTATATTATTAAGACATTAAAAATCTAAACCACTAAAACACATTTCTGAAATAGATTCTACTTTCTAATGTCAATTCCTATCCTTTGAAACTTATCACAATGAAAATCTAAACTCTTATTAGACTTAAAAAAGTGTTTTAATAAAATATAACTTGATGTAATTTTTGGGATTTCATTTATCCATCATGATGAACTCCCCATTCCATGGAGTGAAAACTCAATAAAATGAGAAAAAACACTTCCTCTAGTACACATCTCTTAAGAGTATCATCATTACTACTCCTAAATAGTAAATAATCATTGCCCTCATTATAATTAAGATTAGAAATGATTTTTTTTCTTTTATTTTTTTGATAAATAATTGGAAATGAGGCTTTATTATAAGAAATTATAAAAATAAAATTACCAAGAATATATATTAACTGAGGAATTAACTATTTTTTATTAGGAAAGGAAAATTTAATTTCCCTTGGATAATAAATTTGGGTACCATAAATCATAGAAAAGTTATCATCCAAAAAATTCTCAGCTTTTTTCATATCTCTAATTTCCAAATCAAACTTCTAGAGAAAAATAGTCAATCTAATAAGACTAGATTTTTCTTCTTTTATAGACACTATGTATTTCATGGAATAATAGATTATAAAAAATTAATTTAGAACCCGTTTTGTACCACCAAAACTTATTTATAGAAAAAATGATTTCCAATAGCTATTTCTTCGTAGTTGTGTAGTTTTCTTAGTATCATTATGAAATCTTCTATCATAATGCACGACATATTGCCTATATGCCTTCATATACCCTATAAATACTCCCAAAAACACATCACTATAATTACACATGTTTTAAAAGGAAAAATCCAATATGGTTAAGTGATTATGGGTGATGATGTGGGTTTTTAATTATGAAAAATAAAAAATTCCAAACATTTTTCATCAAACATGAATGGTGTATATTTTTCCATAAAGGAATAAAAAGTATTTGTAATTTTTAAAAGTCTTTAATAGACCTCCGATAAAAACTATCGTGCCCAAAAAATATCATAACACACTTGAAATTTTCAAGAGGAGGTAATTTTTTAATTACATATATCTTAGCACTGTCAGCAACAATCCACACCAAGATACATTATAACCAAAAAAAATACCCTCATTCACCATAAACTAAAATTTATCTTAATTACAAACATTAATTGTCTATAAGACTTTATCTTGAACTAATCTTAGAATATATAAAGATATTCCAAAAGTTCTCCCAATAATATGAAACACATCTATTAAAACTTCAATGATCATCTCCATCACATTATAAAATATTCCCATCATGCCCCTTTTAAAGTAGGCTAGAGAAACACACATGATAAAGGGAATTTACTGGTATGAAAATTTCCAAATAGGTATGTGAAGGTAGTAACTTTTAGGTTTACTAGAGAAATTGGAATCTTTTTGTAACCATAATACCCATATAAGAAATATAAAAATTCATTCCTACCATAAGAATCAAAATGTATATTTCCTGTCTGTAAAACATAGTCTACGTAATTTCTATATGAGTTCCAAAGTTGTTAAATTCATGGGTAAATTATTGTGAGATTTTAAGTATTTTTTGTGTGTTTTAGTGTAATTTTTTACTTCAAAACATCCAACACAATGCTCATGGTTCAAGATGTGTTGCTACCTAGGGATAACCTATGTAAAATAGGCAATGAAAAATTAATAGGGTATGAGAATGGCCATGTTTATGGAGTGCTAGAGGATCGCGTATAGGTCACACCTAAAGATACGTTACCACACCCATGGTGGAGGCCCTGGTGTGAAAAAATTGTGAAAAAATTATCTTATTATAGTGGTGTTTTCCATGGGAACGAGGTGTTTGAGGACACCATGGTTGTGGTAGAGGCTATGAATGAAGATATAATGATTGTTAGATTGGAAACCAAATGGATGAATCAAGATACATTCTTCATGAATCTCAATTTTATGAAATGAGAATTGGATACGACTTTATTGAGGGTCCACAAATGGGATTTTAATAATTTTTTACCTCTATTAATCAAATCCTCATCCTCCTATAATCATTCTTTTGACATAGATTCTCTTCAGATTAAACTAAGTTGAGTTTAGTAAACCATCCATGTGTCTAGTTTTTTTATTTGGATATCAATTATTTTTCTCATGCTCTTTTATCCAATGTTCTTCTTAATAAAACCTTAGGAGATAAATTTATATTCTTATTAAATCATAATATTGTAATATCTAGGGGTGAGATTTATCTTCACCCAATATACTAGTTTTTTATTGATCATCACATATTCCAATGAAATTAATCATAAATTTGTAATTTCATAGCTAGATCTATATATTCCAATTAATAAATATTCAAATTATGAAATAATAGATTATTGGTGGATAGGTACTTTGGCCTAGAGAATATTCATATTTTCAAATAGTGGATTAAGATCCACCATTATTAGAATATCTCATTAGAAAATTTGAATTTAATGTAAGGATATGTCACCTTTTTTATTGAATTCCATTATATAAACCTCTTCATATTAGACAATAATCAGTTATAAGAACTATTGGTGTGAAATATTAGTATGGTTGGTGTGTGTAGGCAGTTCATTTGAAACTGATCAGGAAACAACATGGTGTTGATGTCGACAGGATTGAGGTAGGAATTACTTAGCATACATTGCCTTGATATTTAGTTGGATTCCATGTCCTTTTTTATGCGTGTGCATAGAAATAGAGGACTTATGGGACATTCCATATTAGATCATGTGTAGATATAACATAGAGAGCCATTGTATGAAATGGTATGCCTATGTGGGCCTTTGTAACGCGTGAGATCCATTCTTATAGTTCTATTCCACTTGGGTATATGTGATAGATATGATGAGGTTTTTTCCATGTGTTATATTAGATATAAATTCTTTTTTTTCATATTCATGGTACCAAAGTAACAGGTGGGATCGTCATGGTATGGTGGCCTTATAGGGGGTGTGTTGAAAAACATGTGACATGATGACTGGACCGAGTCAGTCATTGAGGGGTACGATGGACTTATGTTGCCTAACCTAGTGACATAATGGTCTTTGGTGACCTAACACAATAGACAATTGTAGAGATGCAACATTATTTCCTTATGTGTCTTAAACTATGGCCTTGGGCTTAGAGATAGGGAATAATAGCCTTAGGTGTCTTGACTCGTGGCTTTGGGCATGTACTAGTACTAAAAATCTATTTCGATGGATACTACACTTATAATGTTCCATACAAAATCTGTTATTTTTCTAGAATAAAGAAAAAGAGGGTATAATAGGGGTTCATGGTGTATTTTTTGTCTCACACACACATGACATAGTATTGTTTTCTTATGTGAGAATATATTTTATCATCGTGGGATACAACTATGTATACATTGAAATTTATGTTAAGGTCACATTTGTGGTGTCCAATTGGGATATAGAGACACCATGTACGTGCATCTTTATGAAAAAATTACTTCATGATCAGAGATCTGGGAAAGTAAAAGGGACATGCGATGGGTATTTTAGGATATAGAGCATGGATATTAGAAGTGTAACCAAGATAAACACTAGAGTGCTTTCTCAGTGTATTATTTTTTCTTACTGTTGTGTATACTTTGGTTGATCTACCACTTTGGGGGTTATAAATTTATTACTTTCATGACATGAGATACTTTCCATGTCATCTATTATACCATTTTTATTATTCATTTCCATTGTGTTATTCTATGATTTTTTACTTACCCTTGTTTATAAGTATGGAATTTAAATTTTGATACCAAGAGTATAGTATCCCAAATAAAAATGCTCTGACCCGCACCACTTTTTGATAAACACATGCTTATGGGGCAGTCCACATGATTTCATGTGGCAATTCAACCCATACCAGGTGATTTGGGTCAGGTAAATAGAAAAGTGTTTTAGATATAGGTTGTAATATAGAGACCTATGGATTACAGGCCCATAGGTGCCTATATAGATGGAGGGTGCTGAAACATAATGTCATGATCATTATAAACCATAGTCTTAGAAACTCTTCTACCTTGAATAGATACTATAATGAATAATCCTAGAAGAATTGGACCTTCTACCTAAACCAGTAGAGAATATAAGGACCCTACCATAAACATTACATAATCTATTGGCTTTATACTAGAATTTATATTCATAAATAAACCAAGATCTTTTAGGTATATATTTTTATAGATTTAGTTCATAGATCATACATAACAAACTAATATATTACAAAGTGGAAATTTCTATTTAGTTTTTATTTTTTACACCAAACAAAACCTTTAAAATAAACATGTTTTCTTTTCAAGACAAATCTTCATGACTCTCAAATTGATATCTTTATTTTCTGTACCCATCTATACACCCTATGAAAAAAATTGAAACATGGGATGAGAAATTTTTTTAGTAAGGGACATTAAATTGAAGATAACTGTTAGTCCATGAATACTTATAATTATTTTCCTTTTTCCAGATATACATTGGGTCCAAAATAAACATTTTCTTACCCAAGAAATCACTTTTCTGCCCAAATATTTTTTTAAAACATTTTATAAGAAATATCAAATTGAAAAAAAACTCATAAAGGTTTCTTTGAATCTTGAAAATATCATAATATCTTTTTAAAAAAGTTATATTTTTCAACCTGTGGAAGTAACATATAATTTACTTTACAAAGTGAAATAATAAGATTTCCATAAAAACACATAGATTAATTCCTAGATAAATCATGTAGACAATGAAACACCCTGGGTTATTATGATTTATTATTTTTTTAATAAATTCTATTTATTTTATATCTTTTGTTATATGTAGCATAACGTTTATCTTGCGTTACACATGAAATTGAGTTTTAACACACCACGATATATTAATAATATTATTATTTAAACAGGACCTTCATAACCTAGTAATTAAACATAGTGATATGAATAATAATAAATAATTCTTAAAAATTGTTTATAAAGGATTTACATAAATAAAACATATTGATAATAATTACATAATTTTTAGAAAAGTCATTATATGTTTCAAAAATACTATTTGGTCAAAAAAAGAATTACTTTTTGTGAATGAATAATAAAAGTAATTTTTTAAACTTATATAAAATTTCTAAAAAAAATTACTTATTTTTTTAAAATCTACATGTCAAAATTATATTAGGGTTAATTTTTGATAATTTTCAAAAAACCTAATTTTTTTGATGAATATTAAAAATACTTGTTTTTATAATGAATTATCATTTCCATTAAAGCATTTAAAAACATAAAAATTATTTAAGTTCGTTTAAAATATAAAATAAGTTAAATTGTAAATATATATATGTATATATATAAAACTTATTTCATTGGAATATATTTCACATTCTATTTTGATATTAAAACTTTCTCTAATTATGAAAATTTTATATTTGAAAACTCGTATTATCATCGCATCAGAGGGATTAATTTTAAAATAAATTCCAACACTTCTATGAGTTGAATTAAGAAAAATGATTTTAATATTTGGAATAATAATAATATATATTATATAATATTTTGAACTTAATTTTTTACTATAATGAATAGTGAAAATTTTAAAAATTAATCATTATAGTTAAGGTTAAAACAGGTTTATCACGGGTTAAACTAAAATGGTAAGGGGTAAAATGATCTATAAAAATTTAAAATAATAATTTTATGGAAATATGTAACCATTATAAACTATAATATTATAAAATGTCCTATTTTTTATGCTTTTGGAATGTAAATGGACAAGGGTAAACCTTTTTCATTTCAAATATTACATGTGTTCCACTCACATCACTTATAAAAGGATACCCCATATCATCTCTTATTCACACATTATAAGATATTTGGATCATAAAATACCAAACCAAATATCTTCCTTACATCCATACCCATGACCTATATCCTATAATATGATCATAAATCCATCCTAAAAAGCCTTTTGGTGCCCAACAAAGGAGGTTTTCCAAATAATATGTATCATGCTTACCCAAGTATCTTTTTTTATTTCTTCTTAAACCTTTATAAAACCATATTAAATTATTATGGTATAATAAAAATAGCATATTCCATATTATTTTATGTTATTATGTTAATTTAATAAAATAAATCCATCTCCACTTACATCAAATGGGATACCAAATCATCATTCATGTGTACAGTGGACTACCAACTCATGAACCGATCTTATTCATTTTCAATCACCACTTCTAACATAGGGATATAATGGTAGGTTTATAATTTATATATGATACTTATGATATTATTTTAAATATTGAATTATAATAACACTAATAACTTCTTATATCTTAACCCAATTTAAAACAATATCAACACTCACCTATATATCGGACTACCACCTCACAAAGCACTGTGATGTCTTTTTCATTTTTATTTTAATTAGATGATTATAATGATATATTATCATAATAAATATGATATTTGAAATATTATTATTTTTATTTGTTTATTATAATACATATAAATTATTACATTACATTTTGTGGTGGATATAATAATATCGTTTGTGTGTACGGCGGACCACCGTCATGGGAAACAATGTGATTCATTTTTCATGAATGATTTCAATGTAAGGTAATAAGGATATGTTTAAATATAAATATGTGATATATCTGAAATAAAAATTAATTTTTAATTTAAATATATTATTTACCCCTATTCTATTCTTTCTATCAAGAAAATGTAAACAACATTCATTCGTATGTATAACCAACTGTCTCCACAAATGGTCTTTTCCATTTGCAATCTCTAAATTTCATGGATTAAGATAAATACAAATATACTGAATATATAGGATATTAATATCATTTTTTAAAATTCTTTATATTATGGAACCAAGATTAATGATGTAAGTACTAAAAATAAAAAATAAAAATATACATGAAAAACATAGAAGTTATTACATGAAACATGAATTTCGGAAATAATTATTGATAAACGAGTAATAAAAGTTCATAAGTAAATAATATTTTGTTTTATAAATAAAATTATAGTCCATTAATATTTTAATAATACACTTCAATTTATTTTACAAGATTTTATAACATATATTATAGAATTCAAGGCTTAATGTAAAGTATTTTCAATATCACTTTTATTCCTAGGAAACATGTTCCATATTCACCAATCCTTTCATTTTTTTGGAGTATATAATACCGCATTGACATTTTATATAATGAATAAACTTACTTTCAGGATATATTAATGTTTATACAGATTTTATTTTTTAATTGGTATTACAATTCAAAATAATACTAAAGTGGTGAGGTATTTTTATCTAAATTTTCCTTATTTGAGGCTGATGTTATATTATGAACCTATCTTCATTCATGGGGTATGTTGACTATACATTTTACATGTTATATCCTTAATATAATTCTATTAATGATACTTAATATTTTATTTTTTGTTATTCATTAATGGGGCCTATGATTCTAATGTTACCAAAGTGGTATGATATTGGTGTTATAATCTCATTATTTATCGAGAGTTTTATGATCATCTGTTAAGTGATGAAATATTATAATCAATTTATCATGAAATTTATTAATTTTATTATAATATAGTTATTTATTAATAATAATTTTTTCCTTCCTTTTACTCTCTTTATTCACTAATTATTCTCATAGAATGTTTTTAAGAAAACTAATTATATTCCTCTTTTTGGCCAAAAAACTTCTTCCATATCCATGTCTATTTTAAATGTTCTAAATTTTTTTTTAATGTTACTCTATTATTTTTTAATATCAATTTTAAAATTTTTATATTTTTCATATTATTTTAAAAGTAATTTTCATGTCACTTTCAAAACAAGGTACGTTGGAATATTACTAAAAATGTGAAAGGAATATTTTGTTTAATGTGTACGAAATTTCCAATAATCATAGCCACTCAATTTTTTATGTTTTAAATTATTATAATAAAATAATATTTTTAAATAAAAATATTTTTATAATGTTTTATGTTTTAAAAAATACTTTTTTAAAAGGTCAAAATATATTTTCCTCCAGAAAAGTTTTAAATTTTTTTAATGATTGTTTTATAATATATGAATATTATTTTCAAAGAAAATTATTTTTAATATGTTTTTTATTATAATTTTTTTTAAAAATTTTAAAGGTTATTTTCAAAAAAAAAATTCCAAGTAAGCTTTCAAAATCATTTTCAACTAATATGACATATATTGATATTATTTTTCTTTAGTGGGGATAATATTGTATGGCACCATCTTTATTCTTTCCCTGGATGGTTAATGTTTATGTGGAATAATTTTTTTAAATCCCATTTATTTTTCATGGGTTATGCTATAGTGGATCTATGAAATATTTATGTAACATTTTTTATTTATACATGCTATGATGTGAATATATGATGAATGTATTATGATATTATAGCACACATAAGTATGTTTTTAATCATGAGATTAGGGGGAATTATATCTCCCTCCAATTCTTTGGTTAAAACATTACATCACATGAGATAACAACAGGAAAGAAGTTAATGTTATTTATCCTCAATAGGTAACATGTGAGTGGTAATATGTGATAGGATAAAGGAGTTCCCTGATGCACAATGGGAAGTAGATGATAATTCCCAATACACTTTATTGATAGTTATGGTAGTTACCCAAGAAATATAAAATTATTTTCTATATTTTGGATGGAATCATAATTTTATGAAATTTTTGTATGGTTCATTATTTATTTATAATGATTCTAACTCTAATGGTCCATATTTTTTTTGAAATGGTGATGTTTTATAAAATTAATCATGCTTATGATCTATGGAACATTGCGTAAGAACTTTGTTAGTTATGTTCATGATAAAAAAACATTATTCTTATATAATTATTTTATATGATCTTATATTTATATCTCAAATTTTTACCCTTAAAAATCATCTAATATCACCCATTCTCTTTCATCCTTCATTAGGTTATGAAGAAAATTTTTGGTATGGTATGCCAAAGAGCTTTACTATTTCAGAAGATATTTTGGGGAGATATTTAATATCATTAATTAAAAAATAATATTGTCTTTCTAGTATCAAAACAAACTAAAATATTATGGTACATGGAAATGTTTTTATGAAATGTATTGAACATTTATATAAAAATATGGGATATTTATGTATGAAAATAATGGTCCTTTATAAAAAAACTTAAGGAATTATTTTCATATCATTCTTATTTACACTTGGAATAACCATCATGGTTATTCTTAGAGTAACCATCCTAGTAAAACTTGAAATAACCATAATTTTTGTACTTTTAATAACCATCAAAATATATTCCCATAATTTATTATAAGAAACCAAATTAGTTAACTCTGTATCTTTACACAATGCATCAGAGGGCTATAATAGGCGTATTATCTCTTGGTTTATAATGGAATCAGCCATCATCATAAAAAATTCCCATTACTATAACAGAATCATATAACATTCCACTATAAAAATATTTTGTGTACCGATCGGAGTTTTTTTATAATTTTATATCCATACCATTTTAAACCCCCTTTTGAAAATAAGTAGAACATATAGAAAAAGGGTTTTTATTTTTATAAAATATGTAATATTGTAATGGAATCAAAAAAATGAAACAATGGTTATGGAGGTATGAAAGTTAATTTTATTTAAAAATCTTAAACTAGATAATTTATTTTGTCTTTTATTTAAATAACATTAAAACATTTAGTAAAAAGGTTCTATTTAAAAACCATTTAAATAATGTCAAAAGAAACAGAAATTATATTGTAAAATTCACTTATGATTATATAAACACATCCATAAAAAATATTAAATAATTTATATAGAATAAAAATATATTTTTAAGGAAAAAATTAAAATGGCATGTTTTTGAAATTAATATCTCTTACCTTGAGTTTGAATCATCACATACGTTCTTCATCTTCCTCTTCATTAGAAAGTCTCCTTTGATTAACAACCTAATCCATCTAAGGTAGTTATTTTTTCTAAAAAATAAATATAGAATAAAGAGAGGGATTATTATAAGATATTATGGTAATTATTAGTGGATCCATGTGGGATTTTACGTGTAAATTAAATGGAATAATAGATTATCTTTTATATGAGATAAGAGGGGCACTCTTGGAATTTCTCAAAATATAAAATTAATATAAATAAATTTTCTTTTTCATATGGCTCCAAACTGATTCATTTAAAATATAAGAAGAGTATAGATATAAGTAATCTCATGAAGTAAAAAATTAGATAAGTTTTGACTATGTTCATACCCATTTATTTTGGTTTCAACAGTTTGTTTTCCCTTTTGACAATTACCACAATATTAAAAGTTTCTACACATTAAGGGTTAAGAGTGTTACTAGAAAATGAGAAACAACCCTTAAATTTATAATGGTTAATTTAACTGAGAATATCCCATTAATTATTATGAATATAATATTTTTTTATGATTTTTATTTCATTTCATATAATATTATTTTCATAAAATATCAATAATGTTAATTTTAGAACCATTCATTTAAATTGTTTTTTATAATATAAAGAAAAAACAATATTTAGAATATAATAAAATCCAATATCCCTAAAATGTTATAGTTATTTTAAATATCCGTTGATTATATTAATTCTTTAAAATTATATTACTTTAAATATTATTGGTAACATTTATTTTATTTTTCCATTAATTGAATAATTACCATGTCACCAATGTGTAAGAATTTAAGGTAATTAATTATTTATCGAAATTTAAAAATAAATTACCTTATTGATTATAAATAATTTATATTTCTGATGAATATTTATTACCGACCATATCCTCTATTTCATTGATATGTTAAAAATCATTATATTTATTAAAACCAAAAGTGTGACGTTTTTTAGTTTTATTTAAAGATAATATTATAAAGTTTATAATAAAATCCAAATGAAGAAAAATTAAAGATAAATCTTGGATGAGTATAGATGAAATATACCCATCCAATACATTTAAATCAAATTTCATGTTCATTTTATAGTCCTTATTATTTATTTTTAAAATTTAATTACATGATTTACCTTCTAGAGTGACAATAAAATTATTAATGATATTATTCTTATTGAAAAAAGATATTTATTTAACAAATTTTTATACACCTATTAAAACCATCTAATACATTATTTAAAATTAAAAATTCAATTTTTTTATGAATTTAATTTAAAATTAAACTAGAAAAAACAAAATGGAAAATAGTTTTTTTTAAATGTCCTTATTAAATATAAAATATTTTCATTCTAAATTTAAGTATAAAATTCTTTTAATAAACCAAAATGGCTATATTTGAAACAAAAATGAAGATTTTTTTTAAAAACCAATCCAAAATATAATTTTAATTTATAAATACTAAAATATAAAATACAATTTTCAATAAAAATCAATATTTTTTCCCATTCATTAAAATATAAAACATATCAAAAAATTCTCAAAAATTTATCATAATATAATTATTAAATTATTAATTCAAAAAAGGTTTTTTTAAATTAAATTCTATAATTTTAAAATAATTCTCTAAAATAAAACAATAAAATAGAGTTTAATAAAATGAATTCAATTTTTTATTTCAAAGATTAAAAATAATATAAATATCTATCGCAATAATACAAATAAACATCAAAATTATTGATTCTATGATTACATAGGTTGTTACAATCTTATTCCCTTTTAAAAATTACAACCTTGAAATTTTATTTTGTTACTAAAAAAGTTGGGTTACTTTTCACTCATTTCATTCTCATTATTCCATATTGTTTCTTCAACCATATGAATTTTCTAAAATACGATAACCAGGTGAATTAATATAGTATATAGTACACACTCTTTATCATCAAGATTATGAATAGGTTTTCCCTCATAAAAAAGGTTCACTTCCAACTAAACTATCTCAGGGCTGAAGACATGAGATGAATTTAACATGTACTTTATTAACATAAAAACATGAAAAAACATTATCTACCTAGGATAAAAATCGATTGAATTCCATTTGGTAGGAAAGTGATCCAAATTTTCCCAAAATTTAATACAATCTACCAAACCATGGACTTAACATCCCTTTTTTTACTAAAATTCATAACACTTTTCCATATTGATACTTTAATAAAACCATGATGACCTACCTTGAAAGAAATATCCTTATTTTTTTAACTTTCATAACTTTCCAACAGACTCTAAGATATATTAACAAGTTATTTAATTAAATTAAACTTCTCTACCATTTCCATTACAAATTCACATCTTGTAAACTTCCTTTAACCTACATTATCAGAAAAAGAAAGATTCCAATATCGAATTACATATAATGCCTCAAAAGGATCCATTGGTATACTACAATTAAAACTGTTATTATATGAAAACACAACAAAAGAAATTTTATCATCTTAAATTCCCTATAAATACATTGAACAAGAACAAAACCTGTACTCTATGTTCTGAATCATTCATTTAGACCACGTATCAGATTGAGGATGAAAATTTGAACACAAATTTAATTTTTACCCAATGACTTATAAAGTCCTTTCTAAAAAATTCAATCTGAAAAGTTGGATCATGGTAAGATATATTGTATAGAGGAACTCCATATTAATTGAATATCTTCTTAGGATACAATCTGTAAATTTGATCTAAAGATAGAGTACCTCAAATGGAAAGGAATTGTAAATATTTATTTAATAGATCCACAGTAACCCAAATCATGTTATTACCTCAAAGTTTCTTTTTAAATCCTTATATGAAATATATGTATATATTTTCGCATTTTTAATCTAATATAGGAAATGTATGAATCATCTCTTTTGGTAATTATTGAATTACTTTAACATGTTGAGAATTCAAACATTTCATTGTAAAGTCTGAAATATCTCTTTTCATTCCATCCCACCATTAATTCTACATAAGTTCTATATACATCTTAGCACTTCTATGATGAATGGAAAATAGGGAACTATGAGATTGACTAAAAAATTCTCCCTTCAACTAGGAATCAAAAGGTTCCCACAATCTCTTTTCACATATCCAAACACAATATTTTTCATTATAAAATTCATGCAACTTTCCCTTATCAACTAATTATATAATTTCTTGTAACTCATGGTCTTCCTTTTGAGCTTTCCCAATTCTCTATGATAGGTATGAATATATTTAAACATAAAAAATTGAGGAAGTTCCTACATCCACAAGTTTTAGGAAAAAATTAATCAAATAATTAACCAAAGGGTCTTTCTAAAATATAACATGGTTAAGAAAGAATTAATTTTCCAACTCAAAGAATCAGCTACTTTATTTTCTTTACCAGGATAGTAATTAATTGTACAGTCATAATCCACTATTAATTCGAGTCATCTCTGTTTTTTCATGTAAAACTTATTCTATGTTAGTATATAATTTAATCTTTTATAATCAATATATATTTCACACTTGGATCCATATGAATGATATCTCTAAATTATTAATGTAAAAACCACATTAACTAATTCTAAATAATGTGTGTGGTAATTTTACCCATGTTCTTTTTTCCCATGATGCATAAGAAATTAACCACTCATTATTTATCAGGACACAACCAAGACCCTCCAAATAAGAATAACTATAGATGAAAAATTCAATATTTCTAGATGGTAGGGACAAAACTAGAGTGTTCACCAATATTCTTTTAAATTCCTTAAAAGAGTCATCAAATTCTTTTGTCCAGATGAATTTAATTCTTTTTAAGTAATATTAGTCAGTGAACTAGATAAATTTTCAATGTATTCAACATACCAATGTTAATATCCTCCTAAACAAAGAAAACTATGAATTTTTATAATATTTGTAAACCTTAGCCATTTATCGACTACTTTAGTTTGAAAAGGCCAATTGTAATGTCATATTTATTTAAAATGTTTCCAAGGAATGAAAGTTTCTTCAATAAAAAATCACATTTTTGATTTATTTTATAATTTATTTTCATTTAGGGTTCTTAGAATAATCATTAGATTTTTTTGAACAAAAAAAACGCAAAAAACCAAAAAGTACATAATTATAAACTCAAAATAAAAAACCACAAAATATATATGGATTATTATTTTGAATAAATTAATATATCATCAATAAAAACCCACAAAAATATCCAAATATTCTTAGAAGACCATATTTATAAGATCTATAAATATAGATGGGTGATTTTTTATCCATAAGGGCATAACCATAAAATCATAATGCGTATATCTAGTTCAAAATGATATTTTTTAAATGTTATCATTATTTACCATTAGCTGATAATACCTGGAACATAGATAAACCTTAAAGAATACTAATATCCTTTAAGATCGTTCAAAAAATCATTGATACGAGGAAAATGATTGTTGTTCTTACTAGTGATGTTATTCAAAGAACTATAATCAATAAAAAACCTTATAAAATCATACATTTTTTTAACAAAAAATAGTATCATCCCATGGTGAACTATTAGGATGAATGAATCCTTTATCATGAATCTCTATTCACTTTTTTTTTCAATTCCATTATTTCTACTTGATCCATTCAATTATAGGTTTTCAAATTTTATTAGAATTAAGAACAAATTCATCTGAAAATTTAAATTTCTAATCATTTATAACACTAATATACTAATCAGCATAAACATATAGGTATTATTTTACTACTAACACATCATTATTCTAGATAGTTCCATTATTTTCAATAATATATCAATGATAAATATCATTTCCATCATTTAAAATTTTCTCATCTTATTAATATGTTATTAATGGTATGAGTTTATTATTTAAGGTAAAATTGGAGTATATCTAAAAAAATACTTTATCCCTATAATCTATCTTTGGATGGTAAATAAAGAGACAATTCATACCCACAATAACATCAAACTCTACTAGGGGAAAGATAACATGTTTTTAGGTAAATTGTTTCTAAAAAGGACAGCAAGGTTATTATAATTTCTTTTTGGCTTAAGACTTCCTCTAAGTGTTTTTACCACATGTTCAAGATTCTTTTATTAGGTGGAATTTCAAATTTACCAAAACAATTCTCATAAATGAATGAATTTATAGACCCAGAGTCAAAAAATTCACTAACATAATCCGAATAAAGAACAAATATACCTAATACCACTTTGTTTGATGGACCAACATCTAATTAAGTAGTTGTAAATGAATTCACCACAAATTTCTGATTATATATTTTATGCTTCCTATCATTTGGGTTTTTCTATAGACACTAAAGTTTATAATGACCAATATTGTTACATTTAGAAAATTTTACTCTCTTTTTATCTGAATAGTTTTTACCACTAACATGATCCTTTTCATTTTAATTATTAACTATATACCCAATATTACCACATTAAAGCACTTAATATAATTCATAGGGTAATTACAAGTGTTATTTTTTCACAAAATATCTCACAAGATAAAAATAGAATTTTCTTACCATTATATTTCATTGATCCAATTTTTCCATTTTCCAGCAACCTAAACCTTGTTTTTTTAATTGTATTTTAAGTAACATGATCATTGATAAACTACATTTTCACATTACTCATATATTGAAAACGATTTTGATAAATTCTAAATTCATAGGAAACCAATTTCCTTTGATATATTGGCTTCAATCCCAAGTAAAAACTTTTAATCTTACTATCAAGAACACCTATAAAACTTTATGTATAACTTTCCTATTATGTGAATTTTTCTTCATAGGTAGCTATTGGATCTTTATATATATTTTTTAAAATATTCCATGAATTTATTTTTCATCTTATGTAGGATAGATTTAGGAAAATATTTTTCAAGGAATATATTCATAAAATAATCCCATTCAAAGCTATCAATCTCTTCACTTTATTTTTAAATCTTAACCATTTTCCATGATTGATCGATTTCATTTTCAAAACCATATATACTAATACTTCACTTTTGATGATCTGAATATCCCATGAGACCAAATATCTTTTATAGGTATTTAATCTATCCTTCAGAAACTATTGGGTTAAAAGATCCAATAAATATATGAGGGTGTCGCCTTAGAAAATGTTCCACTTTTAACATGTTTCTTTATGGTAGATTCAGCTTATCATTGGCATAAATACTACCACCCTTTATATCCCATGTCAAATACTCCATAAAAAATTATTTTCTCCAATTCCAACCATTCTAGTTTTTTGATTTAGAATGATATCATCACCTTGGTGCATTCATTATTTAGCTTTTATTTTTCCTCTAAAGAAAACCATTGTGAACATGCATAGTTTAGATGAATCAACATGGAAATATTTAAATTAAATATAATTTCAACCAACCCATAATATTAAATTTATTAAGGGTATTATATAAACATTATAATAACATGTAATGTTACTTAAATCATACTCTAATACCAACTATAAAGACTCAACCTTAACCATTATATATTCTAGGTGTAACGCCCCGACCCTAGTTGCCTAGAGTCAGTGAATTATTACATAACATTGGCATGATCACAAGAAAGATAAAATCTCGAAAGACCGATTGGTTTAGTAGCCTTGGAAACACTAGATATATTCATAAGTTTTACATTACATCATAAAATGAAAAACTACTACAACAACATAATGTTTCCACAGTCCACACTATAATCCCATCATAATATCCTTGCAGGTCATTCATAACTTACATCTTCACTTCCTGGGAAAAATAAAACATAGAAAAGGGGTGAGCTCAAATGCCCAGTAAGGATAACAATATAGCGGAAACTTTCATAAATAAGAATAAACATTTAAGGCAATGTATAACTAAAACAAAAGCCTTTTAAATATGAACTTTCAACATGGTATGGCATAAATAAAATGAAATAATGCCATTTACTTATTCACATGGATATTCTACTAATCGAATAATCACATGCAAAAATCAATAACCACTTTCATAATGTTGGAATGCATAATTCCAGACTATCATAACCACATAGCCAAGGCCTCGTGCCAAGACTACAAATAAGATTTTGTCAAGGCCTTGTGCCAAGACAGTAGTTTGTCTCATGAGACCTACCGATGCATCGAGGAGCTATAGCGGGCTCCACCCGTCACATATTAAGTCCAATGCATTCCCATATGAAAAGGTTTAGACATAACATAAACATTCATATTAAAAATAGCATATGAAATGTCAATACTTTCACCATAAACAATGAATGGTATAAAAATAGCACATCCACAGTCAAACATATCATAAAACCTTCAATACAATATAGAAGTTTTGTATCATAATAAATCAACTTCAAATAATCTTAAAATCCATCAAAGGATGTTGACATAGAGGAAATCAAAATTCTTTTTAAAGAAATATCTCCTTTTATTTTGAAATAATTTAAGATCCATATAAAATAAAACATTTTCTTTGAAAATATTCTTATAAGCTTGTAAGGGAAGCTTTGAAGATTTTATAACGGCGGAAAATAGCCGCACCCGCCGTATAGGTTAAAAAAACATTCTTACCTTAATTCTGTCGAAAAGGTTAAAAAGGACCTTGTTTTGAAAACGACCGAAAGATTCCTTTATAAACCACTTATAAAAGTCAAAAAGGGTATAAATGACTTTAACTCATATTCTAGTAAATAGTAAAAATGTTTTGAAATACATTTTTAAGAAACATGGATGTGGATGATAAAGAGATCCCAGTAGATTATTACGTATAAACAACCTTGGATAATGAAGAGGTTGTGAAGTAAACCCTTACCTTGTACTTTTCCTTGGTTGGGGTAGGTTAACCTCCTGTATAATGGTGAAATAGTTGTTATTAAATTATACAAGAATCATATATAATAATATGATATCATATATGATCTTTTAACATTGATTTGTTAATAATATCTTAGAATTATAGTCGTTTCGGGAGTTAACTTACTCATTTTCTTTTATATGTTTTGTTACATAAGCCATGGTTGTTGTATCTTATTCATATCCAGAATGATATCTAGTCCTTAAACATCATTTTTAAATCATCAAATGATAATTATACTTGAATGGATACGATGGAGAATGAATCTCATCGCGTTCCTGGAGACGGTAGTCCGTACGTACGCACGAGCGACAATATCATTCTTTTGATATTAAAATAATATATAAATGGATGGTATATCATATATACAGAATCATTAACATGTTATATTTATTATTTTCATTAGTTACACATCATTATTATACCCATCCAAATAATATTATATTGAATAACAATTACACCACGACGTGGAGACAGTAGTCCGTACGTACGCACGTATGGTGACATGTTATTCAAAGGGTGGATAGAATACTGAATATGGTTGTACCATATTTATAATAACATCACAGTATATGTGAGATACTTGAGTTATTATTTTAGAATGGTAAGAACAAAGGAAGAAGAAGTGGAAGAAGAAATGAACTCGGAGAAAGGTGGGGAAATCATTACCTCTTCTTCGGGTTCTTCCTTTTGATTTGATCAAAAGGGCTCCTTAGGTTGGCTTTCTGATCAAACTAATGCCTCTAGGATGTAGTGAGGGATGTTGGGAGAGTATATGGGAAGATTTTGGCCGAACAAAAAGGCTTTTAAGGTGTGAAGAAATGAGAAGTAGGAGTGCCCTTTTATAAGAGGGGTGAGGGGCACCTTTGGAAAAGCTAGAAATATTAATTTATAATAAATTCATATTCGGTTTCTAATGGCTCCAAAGCTTATTATTCAAAGTTTAAGGTGGGGATAGGTCGAAAACCACTCAACCAATAGAATTTAGACAGGTTTGGGTACTTATATTAACCTTATCTTTAAGTATTAACTCTAAGTTAATTAGTTTCACTTTTACAATGTCTCTTTGTATTTTTATATAATATGGTTAATAAACTTACTATATACATCCAAGCGACCCCCAAGTGGTAAATTAATGACGAACCTATCATTATATAAGTCTCTTGGCCGAACCTTAGATTTTTAGTAATTTAATATCAATTAATAATATAATATTTCTTTTAAGAACTCTTTTATGTCAATTTTGACACTATTCAATAGTTGATTTTTGTGAAACTCATAACAGATTGATTACTTCGAAAAAAGTCAATTAAATCAATCCTAATATATCATATTATCCTAGAAAATTAGTTTAATTCATTAAAAGTTTCATATTATATTTATTTGGGTATTTATAATATCAATTATTTTAATTTTTCACTATTATAGTAATTACTGCATCATCATTGTGTCATAAATAAAATAAATTATTTAATGTATAAAAATTATAAATAAACTATCATTATGTAGGAAATCTTTTTAGCTTTCTAATTAATATTTATAATCTAAAATCCAACATATATAACCCTATGTAAGAATTTTGTTTCTAAAGGATATATGCTTGTGTCATTTTTGTATTCATTTTAACTTAATTAAAATAAAGTGTCATTATCACTTACAAGTGGATCCATGGGGTCCCAAAATAGACCCAAAGATTACCATGGTCGACCATGTATCAACCAATAGGGTTAAGACACATTTTAGGGTAATTTAGTATTATTATAATATTATTTTTTAACCCTTATTTACCGGATTTACCCTTAACCATGGTAAATAAAATATTTACCGCAGTAATTATTCAAAATGTCTAAAAATAAAAGTTACCTATTTACACAATTTGAACATCCTGATTCCAAATATGGAATCCATTTTCCTAAATTCAAAACACAGAAGTGGCAGAAATTAATTTAAAATTAATTCCCGTTGTCAAAACAAAAAGCGTGTTTTTAAGAGATAATAACTATCAAAAGATTGACACTCGTTTATGTTCGGTTTAATTGTAAAATTATGTCCAATGACCAACATTATATTAAATGGTAAAAATATATTCTAAATATACTTTAAAACCACTCAAATTCATAATTTATCACTATTAATTATTTTGATTAAAAAAGTTGTTTTTAATTAAAACTTAGTAATTTTCACTATTCATCAAAATATGAAAGTTATCCGAAATGTACCAAAATTTCACCTTAGGCTAAATTCGATATTCCGAATCCAAAAATGAAGTCCATTTTCAAATATAAAATATATATAATTTCAAAAAGTGGGTATTACTATTCATAACAGCTAGTTTGATTAGTTATGGTGTGTTAGAACTCGGTGTTGCGTACAACACACGCTATCACATTATTCAAAGAGAAGCGTACCGTAGAAGGTTGGGGTGTTACATTCTCCCCTCCTTCAAATAATTGCGTCCTCGCAATTTCTAGGGTATTACTGCATAAAAAGACTCGGGTGGTTCTTCATCATAAGTTCCTCGGGTTCCCACGTTGCCTCTTCCATCTTATGGTTTCTCCACAAAACTTTTACCAGACGCGTCGTCCGGTTTCTCAGCACTTGTTCTCTCGTATCAAGAATCTTGACGGGCTCTTCACAATAAGACAGATCGGGTTCCAGTTCTAATTCCTCATAGGTGAGTACATGCGTCGGATCAGGCATGTATTTCCTCAATAGAGATACGTGGAACACATCGTGAACTTTGGAGAGACTTGGCGGCATTGCCAATCGGTAAGCTACAACCCCAATTCGTTCTAGAATTTCGAAAGGTCCGATGTTCCTGGGACTCAATTTACCTTTCTTACCAAAACGTATGACTCCCTTCCACGGAGATACCTTCAGAAAAACATGATCACCGACTTGAAATTCCAAATCCTTCCTTCGATTATCGGCATAGCTCTTCTGCCTACTTTGAGCTGCTTTGATGTGATTTTGGATTACTTTCACCTTTTCCACCGTTTCCTCCACCAGTTCTGGGCCTACAAGTTTTCTTTCACCAACGTCATCCCAACAGGTTGGTGTACGACATCTCTTTCTGTATAAAGCTTCATATGGTGCCATCTGAATACTCGAATGGAAGCTATTGTTATTGGAAAATTCTACCAGTGGTAAATATTGATCCCACATACCCTGAATGTCAAGTGAGAAAGATCTCAACATGTCTTCTAAGGTTTGAATAGTCCGTTCTGATTGTCCGTCAGTCTGAGGGTGGTAAGCAGTGCTCAAATGAAGTTCAGTATCCAGGGATTTCTGAAAACTTTTCCAAAATCTTGAAGTAAAACGGGGATCACGATCAGAAACAATCGATAGGGGTACTCCATAAAGTCTCACAACTTCATTAATATATAGTCTTGCTAGACGTTCCAGGGGTAGATCTTCTCTTATAGCAAGAAAATGTGCTGTCTTGGTAAGACGATCAACAATAACCCATATTGCATCATTCCTTCTAGGAGTCTTTGGTAGCCCCATGACAAAGTCCATCGTAACATTGTCCCATTTCCACTCTGGTATGGGAAGAGGTTGCATGACTCCTCCAGGCTGTTGCCTTCCAGCTTTCACTTGTTGACAAACCATACATCTTGACACAAAATCAGCAATCTCTCTCTTCATGTTGTCCCACCAAAAATGTTCCTTCAAATATCTGTACATTTTGGTGCTCCCAGGGTGTATAGAGAAATTGGAACTATGAGCATCATCCAGCAATTCCCTTTTTAGATCAGGTATATTAGGAACACAAAGTCTCTTCCCGAATTTCAAAATTCCATCTTCATACACAAAGTCTCTCAATCTCCCATCATTCACAGCTTTAATCTTCTTTTGGAATTCTTCATCATCAGTCTGAGAACTCTTAATCCTTTCTAGTAAAGATGGTTTGGCAACCATTTGAAAAAGCATTGTTGTTTCACCTTCCCTGGTTATTCCCATGTCCATCTTCACTAGATCCATGAAAATTGGATCCCTTTCAATTCTCATATTGTTCAAAACTCCATGGTCTTTTCTACTCAAAGCATCTGCCACCTTGTTTGCCTTCCCTGGGTGGTAGTGTATCGTACAATCATAATCCTTGAGTAATTCAAGCCATCTCCTTTGCCTCATGTTGAGTTCTTTTTGTGAGAAAATATACTTCAAACTCTTGTGATCAGTATAAATCTCACATTTTTCACCATAGAGGTAGTGCCTCCATATCTTCAAAGCAAAGATCACTGCTGCTAACTCGAGATCATGAGTAGGATACTTTTGTTCATGAATTTTCAACTGTCGTGATGCAGAGGCAATAACTCTATCATTCTGCATAAGGACACAGCCAAGTCCTTTCTTCGATGCATCACTATAAATAACGAACCCATCATTCCCCGATGGTAGAGTCAATATAGGAGAATTGACTAATCTTCTCTTCAGTTCTTCGAAACATTCTTCACACTCTTTTTTCCAAACAAATTTAACCCCTCTACGTGTGAGCTTCGTTAATGGGTTAGCCAATCGGGAAAAATTCTGGACGAAACGTCGATAATAACCTGCCAAACCAATAAAACTACGTACCTCAGTTATACTGGTAGGTGCTGGCCATTCTTGGATTGCCTTGGTCTTAGAAGGATCAACAGAGATTCCATCTTTAGAGACAATATGTCCAAGAAAAGAAATCTCATGAAGCCAGAATTCACACTTGCTAAACTTCCCATATAATTCATGCCTCCTCAGAGTCTTCAAGATAATGCGCAAGTGATTTTCATGATCTTCGTAGGTTTTGGAGTATACCAAGATATCATCAATAAATACCACCACAAATTCATCGAGATACTCCTTGAAAACTCTATTCATCAGATCCATGAATACAGAGGGTGCATTAGTCAATCCAAACGGCATTACAGTAAACTTGTAATGCCCGTACCTGGTTCGAAATGCTGTTTTCGGAATGTCTTCCTTCTTCACACACAACTGATGGTATCCAGATCGAAGGCCAATCTTTGAAAAGTATTGAGCTCCATGCAGTTGGTCAAATAAATCATCAATACGAGGTAGGGGATACTTGTTCTTTATCGTTATAGCATTGATCTCCCTGTAGTCGATACATAACCTCATAGATCCATCTTTCTTTTTAACAAAAAGAACAGGGGCTCCCCATGGAGAAACACTAGGGCGAATAAATCCCTTATTACTCAATTCCTCTAGTTGTTTCTTTAGTTCTACTAACTCTACAGTGGCCATTCTATAAGGGGTCTTCGATATAGGCCTTGATCCAGGAATCAAATCAATAGAAAACTCAACTTCTCGTTCTGGAGGATGTCCAGGTAAATCTTCCGGAAATACATCTACAAATTCTTTCACAACAGGTACATCCTCTATTTGAACATTCCTTTCCTCACCGACAGTTATTTCATTCTCTTCCTCCCCAATAATTTAATTAAGTTGAGATACTGGGGGTGGATCTAAATAATAATTAGGTGGTGACGATTCTGCTCTAAAAATAAGGTGCTCCTTATCATTATCATCAAGAATCGTAACCTCTTTCTTCTTACAATAAATCTTCGCATCATAGTCCGAAAGCCAGTCCATGCCGAGTATTATATCAAACTCAATCATAGGTATGACGATGAAATTAGCAGATAATGAAAATTTATGTGCTCTAATGGGGACTGATTCACAAAACTTTGTTGCAACGATACTTCCCTTAGGAGTTTTAACTGACAACTCCCTTATTAAATCAAATTGGAAATATCTAATTTTCTTAGAAAACTGGGAAGATATTAAACAATGCGATGATCCAGAATCAAATAATGCATTTGCTAAACTTGAGGAAACCATTAAATTACCTGCCACCACGTCTTTCGGAGCTTCTACCTCAGCAGTAGTGATAGCATAAGCCTGGCCTTGATCCCTTGGCCTTTTCTGAGGTAAGTTCTCCTGACGCTTAGGACATGCATTTGCATAATGCCCCATCTCCCTGCAATTATAGCACTGAACGTTGGTAGCTTCCTTCTTCCCCTTGCAATCATGAGCTTGGTGGCCTTTTTCACCACACTTGTAACAGAATCCCATTCCCTTCAAGCAAGTACCAGGATGTTTCTTCCCGCATTTACCACAAGATGGATATTCAACCTTTCCCTTCTTCCCCTTATTTCCATTCCCAGATTGATTAGTAGGTCTCTTCTTCTCTTGCTTTGCTTTAAAGTCATAAGACTTAGTGAATTCATTTTCGGTCTTGATAGCACATGAGACAATGTCTTCGTACGATGAAAAGGATTGTGAGACTAACGCTCGACGGAGAAATGGTTTTAACCCATCAAAGAAACGATCAATCTTACTTCTTGGGTTACGAATATAATCACCAGCGTACCTCGCTAACCTTGTAAAGTTAGCCTCATACTTTGTGACATTCTCATCCTCCTTTTGTCTCAGACTCAGAAATTGCCTTTCCATATCTGCTCGATGGTCGCGAGGGAAGTATTTTTCTAAAAACAGATCTTTGAACTCCCTCCATTCAATATTTGATACTTCATCATCTTTCTTTGTATTTTGAATCAATGACCACCATTGATCAGCATCTCTAGTGAGGCGGTAAACTGCCATGATAACTTTTTCCCTTTCACTGCTCCCCAAAGCGTGAAATATTTTCTCTAGGGAAAATATCCATTGCTCAGCTACTAAGGGATTTGTATTCCCATTGAACGTTGGTGGTTGTTTCCTCATGAATCGATCTAACATTGATCCTCCATGTTGCGGATCAGGGTGCTCCATACGGGTAAGGTTATTATTCATAACCTGAGTAAGTTGTCCCAGTATGGTGATTAGCTGATCAGCACCAGTTGCATCACCAGCCCCACTATAATTATCTTGAGCAGGAGGGCAATCCCTACATGGAGTGCGTGCATTGATACGTTTTCCATTTCTTCCACTAGGAGCCATTTCTAAACAATGGCATAAACTAGATCAGTTTATGAATCAAAATACATAATCCCATACTTATAAAACACTTAACATAAATTGAACTATTTATGGATATAATCCATAATCATAAGAATTTTTTTCTTTGAGGATGTATATACTCATAATCCCTTAAAAATGATTTGTAAAGAAAATGAGAGTTATCCTAAGCATATCCCACGGGAGTGTCGTAACCAAGAGTGCAGCAAGGCCCGTTGTCGTGCACCAGTTCCCGTTCGAGTCTAGCTCAAAGAGGTGTTTTCGGGTTTTACCCCTAGGTACATCTGTGCCAGAGCCGCCTCTACCTGCTCGTATCCATACAGGGATGTATTGCTTGGAAAACTCACAAAATCTCTACAATACCAAAATTCTAGGAAGTTCTTCTATACTAATCCTCAAAGTTCATCTTAGGTCTACGTGCTCTAATCAGAGTTTATCTAAATCTAGCTTCCAAGGTTTGTACTAAACTTCCTCTGATACCAACTGTAACGCCCCGACCCTAGTTGCCTAGAGTCGGTGCATTATTACATAACATTGGCATGATCACAAGAAAGATCAAATCTCGAAAGACCGATTGGTTTAGTAGCCATGGAAACACTAGATATATTCATAAGTTTTACATTACATCATAAAATGAAAAACTACTACAACAACATAATGTTTCCACAGTCCACACTATAATCCCCTCATAATATCCTTGCAGGTCATTCATAACTTACATCTTCACTTCCTGGGAAAAATAAAACATAGAAAAGGGGTGAGCTCAAAAGCCTAGTAAGGATAACAATATAGCGGAAACTTTCATAAATAAGAATAAACATTTAAGGCAATGTATAACTAAAACAATAGCCTTTTAAATATGAACTTTCAACATGGTATGGCATAAATAAAATTAAATAATACCATTTACTTATTCACATGGATATTCTACTAATCGAATAATCACATGCAAAAATCAATAACCACTTTCATAATGTTGGAATGCATAATGCCAGACTATCATAACCACATAGCCAAGGCCTCGTGCCAAGACTACAAATAAGATTTTGTCAAGGCCTTGTGCCAAGACACTAGTTTGTCTCATGAGACCTACTGATGCATCGAGGAGCTATAGCGGGCTCCACCCGTCACATATTAAGTCCAATGCATTCCCATATGAAAAGGTTTAAACATAACATAAACATTCATATTAAAACTAGCATATGAAATGTCAATACTTTCACCATAAACTATGAATGGTATAAAAATAGCACATCCACAGTCAAACATATCACAAAACCTTTAATACAATATAGAAGTTTTGTATCATAATAAATCAACTTCAAATAATCTTAAAATCCATCAAAGGATGTTGACATAGATGAAATCAAAATTCTTTTTAAAGAAATATCTCCTTTTATTTTGAAATAATTTAAGATCCATATAAAATAAAACATTTTCTTTGAAAATATTCTTATAAGCTTGTAAGGGAAGCTTTGAAGATTTTATAACGGCGGAAAATAGCCACACCCGCCGTATAGGTTAAAAAAAACATTCTTACCTTAATTCTGTCGAAAAGGTTAAAAAGGACCTTGTTTTGAAAACGACCAAAAGATTCCTTTATAAACCACTTATAAAAGTCAAAAAGGGTATAAATGACTTTAACTCATATTCTAGTAAATAGTAAAAATGTTTTGAAATACATTTTTAAGAAACATGGATGTGGATGATAAAGAGATCCCAGTAGATTATTACGTATAAAAAACCTTGGATAATGAAGTGGTTGTAAAGTAAACCCTTACCTTGTACTTTTCCTTGGTTGGGGTAGGTTATCCTCCTGTATAATGGTGAAATAGTTGTTATTAAATTATACAAGAATGATATATAATAATATGATATCATATATGATCTTTTAACATTGATTTGTTAATAATATCTTAGAATTATCATCGTTTCGGGAGTTAACTTACTCATTTTCTTTTATATGTTTTGTTACATAAGCCATGGTTTTTGTATCTTATTCTTATCCAGAATTATATCTAGTCCTTAAACATCATTTTTAAATCATCAAATGATAATTATACATGAATGGATACGATGGAGAATGAATCTCATCGCGTTCGTGGAGACGGTAGTCCGTACGTACGCACGAGCGACAATATCATTCTTTTGATATTAAAATAATATATAAATGGATGGTATATCATATATACAGAATCATTAACATGTTATATTTATTATTTACATGAGTTACACATCATTATTATACCCATCCAAATAATATTATATTGAATAACAATTACACCACGACGTGGAGACGGTAGTCCGTACGTACGCACGTATGGTGACATGTTATTCAAAGGGTGGATAGAATAATGAATATGGTTGTACCATATTTATAATAACATCACAGTATATGTTAGATACTGGAGTTATTATTTTAGAATGGTAAGAACAAAGGAAGAAGAAGTGGAAGAAGAAATGAACTCGGAGAAGGGTGGTGAAATCATTACCTCTTCTTCGGGTTCTTCCTTTTGATTTGATCAAAAGGGCTCCTTAGGATGGCTTTCTGATCAAACTAAGGCCTCTAGGTTGTAGTGAGGGATGTTGGGAGAGTATTTGGGCAGAGTTTGGCCGAACAAAAAGGCTTTGAAGGTGTGAAGAAATGAGAAGGAGGAGTGCCCTTTTATAAGAGGGGTGAGGGGCACCTTTGGAAAAGCTAGAAATATTAATTTATAATAAATTAATATTCGGTTTCTAATGGCTCCAAAGCATATTATTCAAAGTTTAAGGTGGGGATTGGTCGAAAACCACTCAACCAATAGAATTTAGACAGGTTTGGGTACTTATATTAACCTTATCTTTAAGTATTAACTCTAAGTTAATTAGTTTCACTTTTACAATGTCTCTTTGTATTTTTATATAATATGGTTAATAAACATACTATATACATCCAAGCGACCCCCAAGTGGTACTTTAATGATGAACCTATCATGATATAAGTCTCTTGGCCGAACCTTAGATTTTTAGGAATTTAATATCAATTAATAATATAATATTTGTTTTAAGAACTCTTTTATGTCAATTTTGACACTATTCAATAGTTGATTTTTGTGAAACTCATAACAGATTGATTACTTCGAACAAAGTCAATTAAATCAATCCTAATATATCATATTATCCTAGAAAATTAGTTTAATTCATTAAAAGTTTCATATTATATTTATTTTAGTATTTATAATATCAATTATTTTAATTGTTCACTATTATAGTAATTAATGCATCATCATTGTGTCATAAATAAAATAAAATATTTAATGTCTAAAAATTATAAATAAAATATCATTATGTAGGAACTCTTTTTATCTTTCTAATGAATATTTATAATATAAAATCCAACATATATAACCCTATGTAACAATTGTTTTTCTAAAAGATATATGCTTGTGTCATTTTTGTATTCATTTTAACTTAATTAAAATAAAGTGTCATTATCACTTACAAGTGGATCCATGGGGTCCCAAAATAGACCCAAAGATTCCCATGGTCGAGAATGTATCAACCAATAGGGTTAAGACACGTTTTAGGGTAATTTAGTATTATTATAATATTATTTTTTAACCCTTATTTACCGGATTTACCCTTAACCATGGTAAATAAAATATTTACCGCAGTAATTATTCAAAATGTCTAAAAATAAAAGTTACCTATTTACACAATTTGAACATCCTGATTCCAAATATGGAATCCATTTTCCTAAATTCAAAACACAGAAGTGGCAGAAATTAATTTAAAATTAATTCCCGTTGTCAAAACAAAAAGCGTGTTTTTAAGAGATAATAACTATCAAAAGATTGACACTCGTTTATGTTCGGTTTAATTGTAAAATTATGTCCAATGACCAACATTATATTAAATGGTAAAAATATATTCTAAATATACTTTAAAACCACTCAAATTCATAATTTATCTCTATTAATTATTTTGATTAAAAAAGTTGTTTTTAATTAAAACTTAGTAATTTTCACTATTCATCAAAATATGAAAGTTATCCGAAATGTACCAAAATTTCACCTTAGGCTAAATTCGATATTCCGAATCCAAAAATGAAGTCCATTTTCAAATATAAAATATATATAATTTCAAAAAGTAGGTATTACTATTCATAACGGCTAGTTTGATTAGTTATGGTGTGTTAGAACTCGGTGTTGCGTACAACACACGCTATCACATTATTCAAAGAGAAGCGTACCGTAGAAGGTTGGGGTGTTACACTAGGGACTTTCAAGTATAATTTATTTTCTTAAATTTTAAATGATATTTTAGGTTTATTTTTTAGAGTGTTTGGTCATAGAACAAACATAAAATACAATATATTACAAAGTTGAAACTTGTATTCAGTATCAATTTTTTCACCCAAACAAAACATTAAAAATGAAACAGGTTTTCTTTTCATGATAAATATTCATGACATTCAAATCATATTTTTCATTTCCCTTACCCAACCTTAAAACCTATGATTTTAATAAAATATTAGATGAAAAAAAATCTCTATAAGATAAATAAAACTAATGAATGGAAACATTACTCTATGAATAATCATAAAAAATTTTATTTTATAAAATAAAATTTGGGCTCCAAATAAACATTTTTTTACCCAATAAATAACCTTCTCTTCCCAAAAATTTTATTAAATAATTACATAATAAATACTAAATGAAAAATAAAATTCATAATTGATTCTTTTAAATCATGAAAAACACATCATATATTTTTTCCAAAGTAATATTTTTTATCCTTACAAAGTATCATATACTTTAATTTACCATGTAAAGTCATAAGATTTATTTATAAACCAATAAAAAGGATTGATAAATCAAATAGGTAACTTGAGAAATAATTTTCATATAATTATTACCTAAACATGGAATAACAATCATAGTTATATTTGAGTAACCATAAAAGTAACACTTGAAATAACCATTACGATTATACTTGGAGTAATCATCGCATTATATTCTCATAATCTCTTAGGAGATGCCTAATTATCTAACTCCATACCTTTACCCAATGCATTTGAAATATATAACGGTCTCACCCAACCTCGGTTTATAATACATACACATATAATCATAATAAATGACTAAGAAAAATAAAAGAATACATAAAATCATCCACATAAAAAATTTATTTGTACCCATTATTTTATTTTAAATATTTATATATTCATTCCACTTTAAAAACTTTTAGAAAATAATCAGAACATAGGGAAGAAAAATTTTTATTTTATGAAAAAAACTTATAAAGGATGCCTAAAATAAAATAATGGTTATAGAAAAGGAGAATTTTGTTGAATACTTTACATTAAAGTATAACTTTCCTTCTTTCTTTTTGTAAAGAATGTTAAAACATTCTATAAAAATATTCCTTTTAAAATCATTTGAAATAAATACAAATGAATCATAAATTGTCCTTTATAATTTATTTATATACATATAAATAAATCCATAAATAATATTAAAAGTGTGAATATGTATAAAAAATAGAGTTTTAAGGTAACCATTAAAATAGTAATTTTTTTTAAAAATGTCTCCTGCCTTGAGTCTGACTCATCATGTACATTCTTTATGTTCCTCATATTTTGAAAGTCTACTTTTATTAAAACAATGAGCATTATAAGGTTGGTATTTTTACTAAATAAAGACCTCTAGAATAATTGAGAGGATTATAGAAAGGGATTTGAGTAGATATTTTCCAAACCCAAAGGGGTCTGTAGTGTGACATAAAGGGAAGAAGATATTTCCTTTTATAAGAGAGGGGAGGGGCACTGTTGGTATTTCTAAAAATATTAAATTAATATAAATAAACATCCAATTAAAAATGGATAAAAACTGATTTATTTTATATATATGATTATGATGAATTTAAATACTCTCATGTAATTAAAATTAAACAGGTTTTGACTATGTTTTTACCCTTACCTTTTGGTTTTAACCCTTTGTTAACCCTTTTTACAATTATCACAATATTAAAATTTTCTACACTTTATGGGTTAATAGTGTAACTATAAATAATAAAACTCGTAAATGGTACATAGTTAATGTAATTATTTATATACAAATTATTTGGCTGGATATAAGATCTTTAGGAATTTTATATCATTTAATAAAAAAATATTTAATAAAATATCAATAATGTGAATCTTATAACTATTAATTAACTTTGATTTTTTATAATATGAAGAAAACCTATGATTTTTAATATAATAAAATTATATATTTCTAAAATGATATAATTGTATGAAAAAATTCACAGATCACATTAATTATTTCAAATTACAATAATTTTCATATTTTTAATATCATTTATTTTTTTCCATTTCTTTAATAATAAAAACATCAACATTATGTAATCATTTGAGGATATTATTTATTTACAAAAAATTAAAAATAAATTACCATGATGTAGATAAAATATTATATTTAGTAAAAACAAGCATGTGACATTTTTAAATTTTACTTATATAAAATATTAAAAATATTATAATCACATCAAAATGAAAAAAGTCATATAACGAAATATTGAATGATTATAAAAGCAATTAAAACATAAAAAAGGTTTTATAGTCATTTTATAATCATTATCATTTTTTAAACTTTAATTACTCGACTTACCCTTTACCATGGTAAAAACAATTATTGAGGTTACTATTCAAATTTTACAAAAACAATGACCTTTTTAAAAAATTTGGATCTACTGATTCAAAATATCAATTCCATTTTTCAAAATTAAAAACCAAAAAGTGGCATAATATAATTTAATATAAAACCATCAAAATAAAATAAAAAAAATATTTTTTTTAAAAAAATGTCATTTTTTAATATAAAATATTTGTATACTAAATTCATGTTTAAAATTCCTTATAAATACCAAGAAATCTCAGTCATAGGAAGACCTCTGACCCTTTTTTAAAATAAAGGAAATGTACAGAAAGTGACTAACGAGAGTATAGACATATGGATCAACCACATCCAAATCAGTTTCAAACAAAAAAGAACAACTACATATCATAGTAATCATAATCCTCCCCACATCCATAATAAGGTGAATCCTATGTAGTAGCTGACTCCCATTCGGAGTTGGTGTCATATGTCATCAATACCTTGGCATACTTCCTTCTGAGCCCCAGTAGCTCCACATAGAGTTTCTCCTAATTTTATTTCTTATTCACACTGATCTTTTTAGGATCGGGGCATCCCCTCTTTCCTTCCTGGGTGAGGACCTGGTGGATAACAGATTTGGTAAGTAAGAGTATTCATTTCATGGTCTCCTCTTTGGTGAAGTAATCAAAAAAACATTCACTTTTAGACAACTTTTTTCGACCACCATGAACAATATCATAGTAAGAAGGTCTCGCAACCCCTCTATCATTCTCCTTGTCACTGTCAGAGACATTTCCCTATTTACCAGTGAGATTCACAGGGATGATGTTTTTTAAGCCAACTTCTTTCCTCACCAAGACACCATCTGAGGTTGTTAGAGACTCTCCTAAAATCAGTCGAGAGAGCCTATTGTGATCAATAAAATCATGGAATTGAGGGTTCACCTCATTGTCATGGTCCTCAAGAGTCCCTATCCTTGATACATCAACTGTATCCTTTTCCGGATTAATAGAACCAATTTGCAGATTCAAGACTGCATGCACTTGCGAATCAACCTTCACAGTGGGCAGCTCCTCTTGATCTAGGCCCACGAACCTGTTACCTAAGTGGACCTTTCCAATTAGTACATCATTCACTCCTCCTTCTTCTCTGTTTAGACTGCTAGATACTGACTGCACTTGACCAACAACAAGCTCCAGCAAGGGCAACTGCTTAACACCACGTCCAAATTTTATTAGCTCAAATACCTGCTTCACTAATCGATTGAGTGACTCTCGCACCTCCTTAATTGCATAATTAGGCTTACCAACCTATGTGAAAACATCTTTCCACACCTCCCGCTCTATGCATGTACCCAAAAATATCTCACCGAGATAGGGTCTTCCCACCTAATCACTCCTCTCAACAGAAGCTGTGAAGCCACCACACTCTATAAGGAAACCCCTACCTTAATTCTCATTCCCTTGCACAATAACATGTACATCATAATTGGTTGTGCTCAGAACTGGATCCAATCCAGTGGTTGAATCACTATCAAGGCTTCTTATTTCAACTGCCTACGAACTTCCACACACCATCCCACCACATTAAACTAAATCCAGATGACCAAATTCAAAGCAGGACACACAATAACACATCCGTGACTCAAAGAGGACACCTTGTCTCCAGTGGAACTCCTTTTTGTCTGTGATCCACACACAGTCCACTAGTTACCTTAAGACATCAACCTTCATATAGATCCATGGATAAATCAGGTGGCACACTGACTCATTTTGACGATCTGAACATAAGTATCAGCTGATCATATTGCCTATTCCACATAAAATCTTGGGATTCTAGAAATGAAGAGGTAATCTAGGGAGACTTATCCACGTTCCAATCATCCTGGGATCACATAGCTTGTGAAAATCAATGATCCAATGAAACATAAAAAAGGTGGAATTGTTGCATCTTCGAGGATCTTGAGACCAAGACGCAATAATGTCTGCTTCTGAGCCAAAACAAATAACTATATGTCTCCGATCAAGAAGACCAACAACCATACATTCTAGTAGCTCCCATGATTCTGAGACATATCACTCGAACTCATCAACTAATGGGAATTGAGGACCAAACTATGCAATCAAGGTTAGCTTCCATAAATTCATGGCGTTATTGATCTCAGTCGGGAGAAGGGGAAGCTACAGTGCCTCCTGAAACAGATCTGGAACCTTCGAGGAGAGATGGATCCTTGGGAAATGTAGAAGCAAGCCAGGCTGAGGGCTGCCCTTATCAAGAGATCGTGGAACTCCCCCTCTGATCGGGAGGGGGAAGTAGAGCTCGTCTGCATCAGAACTAAGGCATCATTGTGATTACCTCCGGGAGCCAAAGACGCGGCCTTTTCATTATTATAAAGACCAAAATTGGATAATTTTAATTAAAATGAAAAAAAAATTAAAACTAATGCAAAATATAATTTTATCTTTATATGTAATCTAAAATAAAATACCATTTTCAATAAAAATCAATTTTTTCACTATTCATTGAAAAATAGAAAATTTCATAAAATTCTAAAAAAAAAATCCTAATATAATTATTAAATTATGAATTCAGTGATGAGATTAATATTTTCAAATTTAAATTTTATAAATAGTAAATAAAATTATAAATAAAATCATATAGAAGAGTTTAGTAAGACTATATGTTTTTTTATTTTTTTATAAAATTATATTGAATATAAATATCTATTTTATGAATACAAATAAATATGAAAATGATTTATTATATCATTACATGGGTTGTTACAGAGTGGGTTCATGAGAATGATTAGCTGTATTTTTATACACCTATTGAGGTAGAACCAAGACTTCCTCAATTATAAAGGCATCCAATCCTAATTCACTATGTTGTCCCATAAGATGACGTTGAGGTGACATTATCTAAAATAACAATGTATTATTATAAAACCTATAGAAACATACATATATATTAATATAATTAGTTAATAATAATGTATAAAAAATTTCTATGGAAACCTATATTAGGAGGGTAATTACTGAAAGAAGGTAAACCCTACTTAGGAAAGCTATCTATATGGAGATTGTATAACTGCAGGATGTTTATTCCAGCATTATACTAGATAGGGAAATTTGTTTTATGAATTGATTTTGGAAATTATTATAGAATTATTTTGAGACTCGGTTGAAGCAAGGTACTACATATCATCCAAAAAATAAGGGATAGTTGGATAGGATGATTCAGATCCATGAGGATATGCTTCGGGCATGTGTCATGTATATCAATGGGCATGGGATGAAAACCTATCCATGGAAGAGTTCACATACACCAATAGTGTTTAGGCCTCTATTTAGATGACACCATTTGAGGATCTCTATGGTTGGACATACCTATCACCACTATGTGGGCACAAGGTAGGTGATACATATATTGTTTTATCATGAATGGTGTAGGAAACTTCTTAGAGAGTATAATAAATCTGAAATCAGATAATTCCACTCAAAGATGCAAGTGATCATATTCCAAACAGAGAATAAAACCTTTATATTTCTTGGTTGGTAATTAGGTTTTCATATGGGTTTAACCTAAGTTGGGGTATCATCATTTTTAGAAGCAAGGGATGTGTCACGGCCCATCCCCCGGGGCCCGTGCCATGACTACCCCAATCCCGCCTTCCATAGGCCAGAGGCTGAAGACTAGCACCAAAGGCATAATTCCCTAAAACTGGGAGGGAATTGCATTTAAAACCTATAAACACACATAATAAATCCCAAAACCAGAACTAAAATACTAAGTAAAAGTGTATAACAAAAGGGTGTTGAAGGTAGAAATGGCCAGAATAGATGCCCAACTGTAATGTACAAGAAATGGAAAGTACAAGTACAACTGAAGAAAAGAAAAAAAACTGATGGGTCGTCCTTCAAAGTTCCTACCTGAAGGGTAGGTACAGATATCCTCCTCAGCACTGCACGTACTTCCTTCTCCTCTAGGTTCCGACACGTCGTATGGTCCACCTCTGGGTACCATCCGGTCCTGGTACTCTCAGCCTCGATCAACGTTGTTCGTCGTCTGCAACCAACACAACAAGGTGCAGGCATAGCCCATGCAGGGTTGAGTATAACGATACTTAGTAGGGACCCTGACACACTCAAGGTCTCACAAAATCCAACAAGGATAATCCAAAATGTATGAAATCAACAGATAATCTTAATTAGGTATATGCACATACATATACCTAAGTTATCATGTGATCAATCTCAATCCTAAAGAAAACACAGAAAATCTGACTCAGCTCAACCATGATTTTATTCACATTATCAAAACCACGACTGATGGAGAAGTCCTCCTCTATTGAGTACATTGAGCCTTCCGCGGCACCAAGAACACTTCCCACTAACCATGGAATACTAAGGTACTCCCCATGTCGAGTACCGTGGGTCTGCCGTGTCACACAGAGGTGCTCCCCACCGTGGGTCTGCCGCGTCACCAAGCGCGCTCCCACTCATGGCATGCTGAGGTACTCCTCATGTCGAGTACCATGGGTCTACTACTTCACCAAGCATGATCCTCCATCGTGGGTCTGTCGTGACACCATGCGTCTCCCACCTGGGCTAGTAGGGTCACTATGAGTCATATGGTCAGCAGTCATCTGGTCTCATCCAGCTACTGGGTCTCTGCACAACACTTTCTCATCTCCAGGAGGATCCGCTCCACGATCTAATGGTCAATACCCCATCTATAACGATGTACCATGAAGAATTATCTCAAAGGTCTTCCATGTCATAGGGGTCTCAAGGAAACAAACGACATGCCAATCTGACGCCCAGTCTGTGGGTTATTTGTCTTTTAGTCCCGGGGGCCCGGTTGGATTCATGCACGATCCAACCTGACTATATCTCAACTATACCCCAAATAGAAGTGGGGTATACTCAAAGGGGAATTCATGCTCCAAGATTACTAGGAGTCACTGAAGGTTCATCAAACGGACGTCCGGTGCCAATGATATGGCCAAAAGAAAGTAAAGGGTCGTAGTGGGCCCGGGTCCGGTCCGACCCGGTCAGACAACTCGGCCCAGCCCAATTTGGTTCGACCCGATTTGGGTTAACCTGGCATGACCCGTTTGGTCTGGCTTGACCCGTTGTATGGGCCAGCCCTTTGGGTTCATCCCAGCCCACTAGGACCAACCCAACCGGCCGTAGAGGTCTGTAAGGGTGCGGACCAGCTACGAGGGTGCAGACCGGCCACAGGTCGGCGCGAGGGCAGTTCTTCTGGGAGGGCGCCACATGGCTAGCACAATCTGGAGGGCACTGCGAGGACAGCTCGACCCGAAGGGTTCCGCGAGGGCAGATCATCACGGGGCATGGGGCCGGTTTGGTAGGGGCACCGTGAGGGCACATGCCGGTTCGACCAGAGCACCACGTGGGCGCGGACCGATTCAGCCGGGGCACCATGAGGGGCCGGTTTGGCTGGGGGCTCAGAATACATGTGGGCTGGCCCTGTCGTGGTGGCGCAGTTCGGCTCGGGGCGCAAGACCCTGTTCGGCTGGGGCGTCGAAGCGTCACGGGGGCGGCACGTGTCACAGAGGTCGTGGGTGGCATGACCATTGCCTTCATCACCTTCGACGCCGTTGTTTCCTTCTTATGTTTCGAAGAATGCCACAAAGAAGAATGGTGGGGGGTCGGGCCTTGTTTTTTGGCCCAAACCTTCCTTTTTTAGAGTGCTAGAAAGCAGTTCATCAAGAACATAAACAAATAATGAACACGGAATATATTTTAAAACATTAATTCCCATAATCCCTCGATAATTTTTATTCCCAACCCGTAAGGAAAACATATGTGGATAAACTTGATGATAAGTTGATCCAAAATCCTTGTTTTTAGAAGGAAAGAATCAAGGAAATAAAATCATACTTAATTAAACCTCTACCTTGTTCGTTTTTTTGACATTAGCGTGAGAAGGTGGACATGGATTCATTGTAGACAAAAACGTCCTACGTTGGAAGTTGTTTCGAGAAAGGAAGTCAAAGTTGAGGTCCTTTTTCATAGTTGAAGGCATTCCTCATTGATGGAGCTTTCTTTGTTGGGAGATTTCTCCCATGTTCCTCCTCTCCTTAATTCCACCTAATCGAATTCGTCTCCAAATAATAGATTTAAATATCTATTAATTCGTTGGTATAATAGATAAAAAGGATTAAATAATTAATTGACGTGTTGGCTCAATTAATTAATGGGGAGGATTTGCCACATTTAATAAGGTGTGTTGGCACAATTAAAAATTGTGGAGGTGTTATAGAGGCTCCCCCCACATTAATGAGGGGGGGTTGAGAGGTTTTCCTGTCCTCCCATTAATAGGGGGTCTGGTGGTCCCCACCACAATAAATCAGGAAGAGGAGGTTTAGTTTTGGTGGAATCCAACCTCGAGCATCCACATGCTGGGTGGATACAACAAAATAAAATAAAATATGAACTTATTTTATTTTATTATTTCCATGAAAAACTGAAAAAATATCTTTCACTCTCGACCCACTGCCATCGAGGTGAAAGTATCCTTAAGCGAATACTGGCACTGCGAGTTCACCTGTTCCCTCAGATATGAATTTTGAGCACCGGTTCAAAAGTTAGAAAAACCTGCTCGCACCTTTACTGAACGTACATGAAAAAAAGTTTAGAAATTCATTTTGGGAACTTCGGGCCTTGAAATCATGCGCCATTAATTTTCACGTACTCGTAAATTCCCATATATTTAAAAAAAATACATAGAAATTCTTGGACATTATAGGATGCTGGTGCCACAATTTGTGGAACAGTTTGATATCAGCGAGTATATCAAAATGTAGCTTCTTGAATGAACTATCCTCTATGTTATTGAGGATTTTGTGACGTATTCCACATCTCTTCGAATTAAAGCTACAAGACTTATATTATATATGTTATTTAATGAAAGGATATTGAGTTGGAATATGACACATATTTTATGGGTTCAATACACTGTGATCAATTCTTCTTATTCTCTTTACAGAAACATGCAGTATGATCAAAACCTAGGAGGAAAATTATTGTTCTTGTGGAAGTTGTCTCATATGAAATGAAAGTGTGAGATCTATACTAATTTATTCTATATATTTAATCTAGACCTACCTATCCTCCCTTGAAATGAATATTATATCTTTTATTTAATGGCTATGTCTATAGATTCTAATTTGATCTAATGAAAAAATATTTTATTATTGATGGATAGTTAGTTGGACCTAAAAAATATTATTTTTTCTAGATAGGATCAATATCCATAATTGACATCATATCACATTTGGTAATTTCAATTGAATCTAAGCCTATGTTTCATTTTATTTTTGAATTCCATTCAAGAACCCTTGTTGTAATGTCCCAGTCCCGGAAGCCACCTAGAGGCGCCCCGCACCCAAATGGTCACATGGCCTCAATCGCATTTCCCCGAACGCCAGAGGATGCCGACTAGCAGCGAGGGCCTTGTGTGTGATAGTGGGGAAACTAAGCCCTCATTAGCAGAGTACACAACAGAAGTAAATAAATACATACAATAGATGAAGTATTAATAATGACATACAATAGAAAACTGATAGTATAAACTAGAGAACATATATATGAAATGATGCATGATACATATGTATAGGAAAACATTGAAACAAAACACAATGTTGTAATACAGTTCTAAACCAAGTACAAAAGAAAAGTAGTATCAGCTCGACAGCATCTCAAGACAAATCTTGGTCCCATGCACTCTAGCTCCACAACAAGTCATGTACCTGAAGTAAAAGGGTACTTTCCCTTGTTTAGACCTACAAAAATATAATCTGTTTGGGCCCAAAATCGTGGCCCAAATAAGGTGTGAGACTTATCCCAGTAGGCAACCACCACAAGATCTGTGCCTAATAGTCAATGAGTATATGGCAGGAAAAAGTATAGAAAGTAGTAAAAAGGAAGGTACTCAATAGTAAATAATATATAGTATATTATCAAGAAATAACTAACATGTAGGTAAACAAACAACTAACCCTCGGTGAATCACTCTCAGTCTAACCCCTCTAGTTCTACCTAACAAGTAAAAGCAACACTCTGGGATGTACACTCAGTCTAGCCCCTCTGGTTTAGCTAAAGTATAGACTCTCTGAGGAAGCATTCACCGTCAATTCCCCTTATAGTCTCATATCAATAATAAAGGATCCCCTGGGAAGCACTTATGTCACATTCCCTATGTTTCTCACTTCTAGGAACTACAAACACTATGAGAAAGCACCTAACGTCAATTCCCCCTGTGGTCTCACATTGTAAAATATAAAGACACTCCGGAGAAGCCCTCAATGTACATTCTTCTTATATTCTATACACTAGGTTCTCACGGCCCCGTGTAAGTTAAGAATGTGTAGCAGCACATAACGACCAAGGTAAACCTCAAGAACTACTTGGCTTGCAATTCTATAGCACAACAACATAACAGAACTACAGTCACACCGTCCTACAATACTAGGCAAGGGAAAGTAAATCGTAGCCTAACAAGAAATCAAGACTCAAATGTCCAAATAGGAAAAACATGCATGGGAAAAAATCTAATACACAACAATTCACCCTATTCACAATCAATAATCATCTACTCTGAAATAAAACATAGCAGAGAAACAATAGTGCTAAAACAATAAATGCACAATAGCCTGTTCATGGGTATTGGGAAATTTTGCACATAAAACTCAAGGACTATCTATGGAAAGGCACAAACCACCTACCTCGGTGTTGGGAGATCAAGCTACTTGAACCATGATGATTGAATCACTATAGAATTTTGTATATCTATAAAAACGTATAAAACAATCAACCCACAATAACTCACGAAGGAAGAGAAAACAAGGAATGGTGCTCTTGGATAAGAGATAACTCACCGTTGCGATTCCAATGCAACCAACGGTTTTCTATTCGAAGGACGGATGGAGTCTCATGGGATCATTGAAAATCCACGACCATACGGGTTCTCTCGGATGAAAAAAACCTAGAAGAAGGGCCTTCTTTCCGTCAGATGCGACCCTGGTGTGTTTAATAAAAAAATTACAATGTGTGTACTTTTGATGTACACGGAGAGTACACGCCATTTCCGTACTCTACATTAAGCGGCCTCCAGGTCACCCCATATGGTCGTGTTCTAGGCCGCTACATGGACAACACACGGCTACCCATGGTAAATGAGTACACAACGTGTACTTATAAAGTACACTGCATGTACTTCAAAAATTTCTAGAAACTCTTCTTTTCTAAAAACCTCAAGAAAAAAAGAAAAACATACCTGAAAAAAAAGATCTGGGATATCACAAACTTCCCCTATAAATTAAATTCATCCCCAAATTTCTATAGCAAGGTGGCGTAGAAGAAGGAACCCCAAAAAACTCTGGCCACTAGGATTGTACATCGGCCTCCCTCAACCAAGTCTCTTCCTGTACTCACCCATGCTGCTAAAGCACCTGTACCAGAGGAATAGACCGGCCATGGTGAACCTTCTTACTGCGATCGACGATCCAGATAGGATTCTCCTCAAAGGATGCATCCACTTCCAACTCATCCTCCTCGGTTTGGAAGACATGAGATGGGTCTGAGAAGTAACGTCAAAGATGAGATATATGGAAGACATCTTCCATAGCCTGGTACCTCTGATACAACTTTGTAACATCCCAGTTCTGAAAGACACCTAGTGGTGCCTCGTACCCAGTTTGTCACATGACCTCAAGAGCATTTCCCCGAATGCCAAAGGCTACCGACTAGCAGTGAGGGCCTTGGGTGTGATAGTGGGAAAATAATTCCCTCATCGGTAGAGTACACAGTGGAAGTAAACAAATATATACAAGAGCGGAAGCAGTAATAATGAAATACAACAAGAAAACTGAGATTATAAACTATAGAACATATATATGAAATGATGCATGATACATACATCTAGGAAAATAGCGAAGCAAAACACAATGCTAGAATACAGTGCTAAAAAAGTACAAAAGAAAAGTAGTATCACCTCCATAGCATCACAAGCCTAATCTTGGTCCCATGCTCTCCATCTCCAAAACATGTCAAGTACCTGAAGAAGAAGGGCACTTTACCTTGTCTAAACATGCAACAATATAATCTGTTTGGGCCCAAAAGCATGGCCCAAACAGGGTGTGAGACTAATCCAAGTAGGAAACCACCACGAGATCTGTGCCTAATAGTCAATGAGTATATGGTAGGCAAAATTACAGAAAGAAGTAAAAAGGAAGGTACTCAATAGTAAACAATCCATAGTTTAGTATCAACCAATAACTAACAAGTAGGTAATAAACAGGTAACCCTCTAAGAAGCACTCTCAGTCTAACCCCTCTAGTCCTACCTAACAAGTACAAGAAACCCTCTTGACAGTACACTCAATCTAGCCCCTCTGGTTCAGCTAAAGTATAGAATATCTGAGGAAGCATTCACCATCAATTCCCCCTATAGTCTCGTATTAGTACTAAAGGCACTCTAGGGAAGCACTTATATCACATTACCTCTATGGCCCACATCGAGGAACTAAAGAAACTATGAGGAAGCAGTCAACGTCAATTCCCCCTATGGTCTAACATTGTAAAATATAAAGACACTCTGGAGAAGCCCTCAACATCCATTCTCCCTATGGTCTATACCCAAGGTTATCATGGCCCCATGTATGTCAATAATGTGTAGAAGTGCTTAACAACCATGGTAAACCTTAAGAACTACATGGATATCAATTCTACAGCACAATAAGATAATAGAACTACAGTCACACCATCCTACAATACTAGGCATGGGAATGTAAACAGTATCCTAATAGGAAATCAAGACTCAAAGGTTCAAACATGAAAAAACATGCATGGGAAAAACATACAAAGCATAAAAATTCACCCTATTAACAATCAATAATCATCTACTCAGGCATGCAGCATAGCAGAGAAAAAATAGGGCTAAAATGGTAAACACGCAATACCCCGTTCATGGGTATTGGGAAACATTGCACATAAAACTCAAGGACTATCTACGAAAAGTCACAAACCACCTACCTCGGTGCTGGGAGATCAAAATACTTGAACCGAAAGGCTTGAATCATCTTATAACTCCATAGATCTATGAAAACGTATAAAAAGGTCAACCCAAGATAAATCACAAAGGAGGAGAAAACATGGAATGGTGATCTAGGAGAAGAGAGAACTCACCGATGAGATTACAAGGCAACCAACTGTGTTTGATTCGGAGCATGGATGGAGGATCGGGGGCTCGTCGAAGATCTACAGTTGTACAGGTTCTCTCAGACGAAAAAAACCTAGAAGAAGGGTGTTCTATCCATCTGACGTGACCCCAGTGCATTTAATGAAATATAACAAAATACATTGTGTGTACTTTTGAAGTACACGATGTGTAATCGCCATTTTTGTACTCCGCATTAAGCAGCCTCTAGTTTACCCACATGGCCGTGTATAAGGCCGCTACACAGCCAGCACACGGCTACTCACGGTAACTGAGTACATGACATGTACTTCATAAATTTCTAGAAACCTCTCTTTTCTCCAAAACTCTAGAAAAAAGAAAAACATACTTGAAAAGAAGATCCATGCTCTTACACTTGTCATGTTGGATTAGAACTAGTTCTTGGAAATGTTTGTCTCCATGCATATTCTAATTGGTGTTTGGTTGTGGTTCAAGTGACTAAAATAATTGAAAAACTACATATTAATGTTTAAATATTGGACGTAGGAAGTTATTACCATATACACGCTTGATATTGAGTTGGTTGGTATATTATATTGTATGTGTGTGCATAGACATGGGTTACTTGAGTGAGATGACTTGTTTTCCCATGTGCAGAGATAACATAAATAACCATTGTGTGATGTTGTATACTCGTGTGTGCATGTGTAGACTATGAGACATATGCTTGTAGTTTTATACTACTGAATACATGTGACTAATATTATGACACTATTTCCATGTGATTTATTAGGTATATGATATATTGTATTTGTTCTATGCATGGTACCAATGTGATAGGCGAACCTATCATTTATCAGTGACCCTAGAGGTTGAGCATGTTTAAACAGTGAATCTGAATTAATGATAGGATTGAGTTAGTCGATGGGGAATGATGTCCTTGTATGGATAGAATTAGGTTCATGCTACTCTTTAGTGACCTTACCCAAGAGTTATAAGTGGAGTCTAGTAGTGATACTATTATGTGGCTTCACCTGTGATCTTGGGCATGTACTACTACTCAATAGCCTTATGGATAGATTTTCACTTATCATGTTTTTCACCCATTCTGATCTTCTACTAACATAGTTTTGAAGAGGGTATGGATAGGGTTCATAGCATCTTGGTTAGCACACAGACACTCAGTATAGTATTATTTTATTATGTGAACATTAATTTTATCATTATGGAATACACCTCTACATACATGTGAACTTTTATTAAGAACACATTTGGGATGTCCTACTATGTTATAATCAAACCCAACATAGGAATCTCGATGTGCATGTAAAATTCCTGGCCAGTGATCCATGAAAGGGAAAGGGCCAGGTGATAGGGATTTAAGGATATGGAGTATAAAGATTAGAGGCGATACTGAGATGGACTCTAGATTTACTCTGTACTGTATTATTTATTTTCATACTATTAATTATAATTTTTTGGACCATCCAATCTTAGGGTAATTGATTTATTACTTACATGAGTTGTGATACTTTACATACCATATGTTTAAGTCTTATTATTTTAAATTTTCACTATTTTATTATGTGTTGTTTACTTTCACTTTTTTTTATGAGTATGACACTTGAATATAGATAAAAATAGTATAATATTCCCACTAATGATATATTGACCCTCAATTCTTTTCGACAACCTCTTAAAAACTTGGAGGTGTGAATGAGTTCATGTTTCAATTCGACCCGAATCATGTGATTTTGTTATGGGCATTACACCTAGAAATCCTCCTATAAATTTTATCAAAGAATGAAATTGGAAAATTGAAAGATCCAAATATTTCATGAAGGTAAGTAGTTGTTTATTTTTTATACCTCTTTTTTAGGGATAATGAAGTGGTTCTTTCGTGATCAGGGATTTTTGGGAGTGTTTTGGGGTTGAATCACGTTAAAGGATGAGAAAATATGCCAAACAGTGCATAACACCTGATTGGCACATGGTTGGTGTATACTGTGCACCTAGACAAAGAAATTACGAGGATTTAGGAAAAATTTATACTGAAGCTAGATCATGATTACCCCATGGTATTCCAAACCATGTGGGTGACCCCAAGAGACCATACTACTTGGACCCTCATAGATTATGGGAGCCACACGGTAGGTGCACGGTGTGTCTAACCATGCAGGAAAACCATACAACCCTTATAAAGTGAGAAATTCCCATTTTCCCTTACTATTCTATTTTTTTATCCAAAAATGTTTCACCTTATTACCTCATATACATCATGGGTAATGAACCAAACCCTACAAGAATTCCAATTGGTGATTTTCATTCAATTATTAGGTGTTTAGAGTGCATTTGGGTGCGAATCAATGATTAGGGTTAGTATAACAATCCTCTTTTCACAATTTTATGGATTAGGGCTATTAGAATATCTTATATCTTTATAAATCCCTAAAAACATCATTTTTATAACATATTATAGGTTGGGTATTTAGAGGGTGTTTGAGTTTGAATAAAGGGTGTCGGTTAAGAAAGCGTTCTTCAATGAACATGAGGTATTTGGTCTTAAGGTTTTTCCAATAGTCTTGATGTGTTATATGTATATATAATTGTTCTGATATGTATCTATTTTTTATTTTGATTATGTTTATTTCGGAAACTGATTTTTACCATAAATTCTTAGGAGGTTTTGAAATGGTTTTTATGGTATGTGTTGGGGTTTAGACCTGGTTATAGATTTATTGATAGAAACTGGCTTTTTTAAGTGAGAATTGTTTTGGAAGGAGGTGTTGATCTCAAAGTGATTCAAAAATGGGTTTTCCAATGAGATTTCAAATGATATTTTATAAAGGTAAAATTTTCCCTCTTTTTAAAATTTTTTAATTGTTTTTTTGGGTGGTTGAAATGGAAAGAAAGAACTTGGGAATATTTTAGTTTTTCAAAGAGGATGATCCATGTTTTAAAAGTGTTTCTTCAAGATGATTTTAAGTATGTATTTTGAGTTTTTATTATACCACGATGTGGTATTAAGTTTCCATTTAGACCATATTCATTGAATTTATTTACAGTCTAGTGAGATAGGATCCATGACGAGTAGGTCGGTATTTTTTCATGGTTATGAAACGAAAAAATTAGGAATGTGTCTAGTTGTTTCCAATGAAATAAATTATTTTTTGGCATGATGTGAAAAAGGGTTAAATGGATTAGTATGAATGTTTCAAATGGAAAATTAATTTATAATAGGAATGTATAAATAGACTATGTCTTGTGAATTGATGAATAATTTGAAAGGGGTTAAATAGGCTATGTGGTGAAAAAAGTAAATTTATTAATGAAACGTGGTTTAATATTGAGTTAAATTAGACTGATATGAATTGTGAATGTTATGTGTATTGTTTTTATTTAATTTTTGATGTGTTATATGTGATAAATGGATGAATAATAATGTGAACATGGATTGGTGGTGTAAGATAAAGGACTGGGGATTCTTCCATGGAATGGGTGGGAATGAGGCTCCAAACCCACCCTATAATTCATGGGTTAGGAAGTTAGAATGATTCCCTATACACCTAATGGTTACATAGGATGAGACTACCTAGACTGATGATCCATGTTAAGTGGAATTTATTACCTAGACTGATTCTCCACGGTAAGTATATTATTATTATTTATTAAACCTGGTATATGTGATAAATGGATGAATAGGCATGTGCACACAGCTTGGTGGTGTAGGGAACTTGAGATATCCCCTCATACATTTTAATAGATTAGATTAGGCCATAGTTAAAATAATGTAAATGGATAAATAATGGAAAAAATGATGATAATGATTAATTTGGATATTTCTAACTAATAGGTACGTAATGGTTTGAGATTAGTAAACTCCACTTGTGGTAAAAGTGAATGTAACCCATTGCTCCTTCGTTTAGATTCCAAGTGTGACCTGATCTAACTGTGTGGATTAGATACATTTAGAAAACATAATGGATGAAGTTGATAATAGATAAATACTTAAATGTTTTTCTCATTTCAATATTTATTTATTTCCCTTTTTACCAACATACACCTTTTTATATATTAGTTATTGGTTTAGTCACCATTAGTGGTGGACTATGGAGTTGTAATCATACGCTGCTCAGGCTTCCATGGAACTTGGGTACTTGAGCATATGCTACTTGTTTTAAGTTATCAGTTCATGATAAGGATGAGGTGTTTGGTTTCACATGCAATGATAGGTTAGAGAATGGGAGATCAGGGTTGGGTTGGGACTCATGTATAGGTTTCGAGACTATTAATAGTTTGGTCTTAGTTTATATTGTATCTATTCCTGATTTGAAGTGTATTATATAGATTTTATTATAGAATTTAAACATGGTTTCATATTGGGTTTTTTGTATGTTTTCCATTTAATTTCTATGTTTGTTATTTTTTTATATATTTTCATTAATTCTATTGTGTCTTTACTCTGATAAGCTGGTATAGTCTCCGCATAATTATCTCTAGAACCATGTATCTAGTTGGTATCATTTGATATAAGGGGAGGTGCACTTGAGGTCATGTGATGACCCAGATCGGGGCATTAGTAATAGTGGATTTTGGGTCAAGGATGTCACAAAGTTGTATTAGAGGAGTTTTTATTTTGTCTCACTATTTAGGAATGGTAGATAGGAGACTTGAATATTGCCGGGACTTGGTAATTAGCTCATTCCTAGGTTATTAAAACCTCACATATGAGGGAAGACCCATCTTTTCATGGCTGAGAAATGATGTCATGTTTTCTAATTTTAAATTTTGTTGATATTTCCTCCTTAGATGGCATACTTGGATGTGATGTTATTAATTTATGTGGTTTTATCTCTTATAAATATGTGGTAGGATAGGATCTCTGAGTTCATGTACCATTATAGGAACATTAGATAGACAGGCCATCTATATGTTGCATGTGATTGACATGCGAATGACATGATGATAAATCAAATGGGTATAAAAATATATGGAATTAAATGTAATTATGGGTTTTGAAAAGTGGGTTAAAAATGGAATTGAGAATCATAAATCCTTGGGTTTGAAAAAAATGAAATGTTTTGAATTGTGATATTGAATAAAGTTAATATTTTTTAAATTATGGGATAACAAAAAGTTTTTTAAAAGTGTAAATTCATGGGTTTTGAAAATGATTTTTTTTGAAAAGTGAGTTAGTGGGTTTAAAGCGTGAAGCCTAAATAAAAAGGGGAATGGGAGAATAATGGAATTTTATAAAGGTATACTAGTGTTGGTTATCCCTTGTGTTGGCTATTAATTCTATGTATGGGTGGTTTGGTCAGTGAGAGTGCCATAGTTTTGAGACCTCAAGTTATGGGATTTGAGAACTAGATGAGTTGGGTATGTTAGTTAATGGGATGTTTTTTGTTATGTATATAGTTAGGTTGTGACCTTAAATCATTGAAATGACATCTGTTAATTTTAATGTTTAAAATCATGTGGATGGAGACCCGGTGAGTTTTGTTTTTGACCCTACTGTGGGTGTTCGACATTTGCTACACATATTTGTGTGAAAGTATCTTTATTGTGGGACCTAAAAAATGGTTATTTGGTGTGTTAAATAAATTGTGATTGGAGCATGGGTAGGATGACAACTGTGAGCAGTCATTTGTTGAAGGTTTGGTGTGTATGGATTGGAAAGAGATCCAATGACCTCTGTTTGCTGTGGATTTCGTTTCAGGGGTTGGTATCAACTGGATTTTGTGGGTGGCATGTGAGATAGGTCAATGGGGTGTCGTTGCTTTTTTGTGTGTGTTGATTAGGTAGACATTACAAAACTTGGAAATGAAACACATATAGTGTTTAGTAGTGTGGTATTAACCAATGGGGATAAGTGTAAAAGTTATTGGTTTTGGGATAATTTCACATGTGGGTTTGATGTAAGCACCCATGCATTCGATGGAATCAAAGTAAGAGACCCTGGTAGTGCAAGAGACCAATCAATTTTGGAAAGGTGGAATAAATCATTATGTATATTTTGTGATCAAAAGGACTATGTAAGAAGGACTCGGGTGGGGCGATGATAATGGTGACAAAAAGAATGTTGCATCTTCAAATCTCGGTGGAGGTTCATAAGGTGGGGATGAGTTTGTTTGGAAATTCTATTTGAGTTTTGGTGTTGTATTGTGGATAATACATTGGAGGGGATGGAATCCTATGAACTTCAAAATATTTTGGTTTCCCTCGATAAGATGTGATTGTACTGGTAGATAGTTTATGGGGGTTTTCCTAGATGACTTCTTAGTGTACTTTTAGCTAGTGATGATCATGCACAATACCTTGACATCATCAAAGGTATGCTAAGAGAGCTTTGTATTTATTCCTAACTGCAAAAAATTATTACATATGGGAATATATCCTCTTAAAGGATATTCCCTAGGAGAGGTGTGTGTGTTGGATATGTATGGTGAGGAATCACACCATTAGTCAGTTGTAGGAAAGGTCCCCAAGATGGATCAGATATCAATAAATGACATGGGTGTAATTCTACGAAATTAGAGATGAGTTTTTGGTGATGTTTGTTTTATTGTTATAGCAGAATATGGATGACGGTCTCTATGTTTTGGGCCTCAAATTTTGGTTGATCTTGTGCCATGGAGGTCAATATTTATTGATAAAAGCGGTGACAATGACACTCCTAAGGTGGGGAGCATTAGGTTAGTCAAGGATATGTTGAGAAATCTTTGTAGTGGATCTGGTGGCATCAATATGCCAATGTGAAAATTGTGACGTGCATATTTGAGTTCCTTTGGGGAAGGCCAGGTTCGCCATAGATATTATAGTCGATCGATCTGAGTGATGGATTCATGCTCAATCTAGTTTTAAAGAAAATTGGAGTGGACACATTATAAATTTGTTGTGGGGTGCTGTAAAGCATGATTTTGGTTTGAAGAGTATTGAATTCCATGATGGAAGAGTTCTATCAGAAATCATAGATGAATTCGGCAGGTGTGTCTTGATGAGGGTGGTATTCCTTAAGTGAAAAGGGGCATCATGACCAGGTAAATTGGTGATGTTACAATATTGGAATTTGGTATCAATTGATTGAGTCGATCAAGAATGTCTTGACTCGACTGGGAAAAAAATAATGGAAGTGGTGGGCTGTAAGACACCTCTAGTTAATTTTGGAAGGATAAGCACGTTTTGGTAATAAGAATGGATTTTGAGGAAGAGAAAAATTTCCCTTAAATGATTATGCATAGTTTAGGTGTACAATTTAGGTGGTATTTATTGAATTATATAATTACAATGTTAGATGGTGCTCATGTGGACTTTTGTGTGTGGTGAGTTGGAAAAACATGTTGGGTAAGTTTTGAATTTTATTTGGTGTTTTTTTCTCTGTTTTTTAATTATGGATGTTTGTAATATTAGAATAGGGTGGTGATAGGATGAAACATGTAGTCAAAAGCAACATATTAGTAAAGTGGTTGGTTAATAATGTTACATGAGGTTTTTAGTTGTATGGAATCTAGTGGGATCCATCTTGGTGTATCAGTCTTTTGGGTGGGAACTAGCTATAATGTTTACTGGTTGAGTACCTCAAGATAAAGAGAATGCTTGTGTTATGTATTTGGATGTCTGAAAATGATCTGAGTTTATTGGGCCTGGATATTTGGATCAGGTTAGGTCATGAGATGTGGTAAAAATAAAGATGTTTCTTCTGATAAGGATGGGATTATATCACTATTAGATCTTTTAAATAATTTAGGAGAGATGGTGACAAGGAATTTTCTCCAAGAATTGTGGAGAGGATCCGACTGAGAATGTTCTAGCTAGTTATTTCAGGTTGATGTAGTTCCTAATCGGTATCCATTCATAAAAATTTCTATTGGAATTAACTAGAAATTTTGATGTTCTTGGTATTGGGAATGATGTGTTGAGGTAGATGCATCCTTGAGGAGTATCAGGTTGTACTTATGGATCACAGTGGAGAAAAATGTTTCCATGGAATGAATTTTTCCTTAGATAAGTGTGGTCATGACATGGATGATTTTAGGGAGAGAATCAGGAGGTGAAGGTTCATTAGTGGTCCATCGTATATCTTTTTTGGCCCTGAAGACTCAATAATGTTTGGGTTGTGGATAAAGGATGATCCTCTATAAGGTGCAGAGGTTTTAAGATCCATATATTTCATGAAGGAATGTCATTGTTTAAATTTTTAGAAATAAATACTTGGTTATGGAGAATGAAGTGGTTATTGGGTGTTTGGGGAGTGTTCCAGGGATGAAGTAAGTGAAATGGGGAGAAAATATACCAAATAGTACATAACCCATGGTTGGTGCACAATTAGTGTAAACAATGCGCCTAGCCTAGGAAACTGTACAGCTTAAAGACCAATCAAAAAGAGGCTAGTGCATGGTTACCACAAAATTTTCCAAACCATGTGAGTGCCCACATGAAAACATGTTGTTTGGACCCTCATGGATAGAGCGAGACACACGGATGGTTCACATTTTGGCTAACAGTGCGACCAAACCATACAACCCTTAAAAAGTGGTAAATTCTATTTTTTTACTTTATGATTCTATTTTTTTCTCCCCCAATTTTTCACTCTATTACCTCTCCTATAGTATGGGTGAAAAACAAAACCCTCTTAGACTTCCAAGTGGTGATTCTCCTTCGATTCTAATGAATTTTTAGTGATTTTGGATGTGAATCAATGATTCGGGTGAGTCTAACCCTCCTATTTGATTTATTTTCTAGAATAGGGCTTGTATATTATTTTTTCTCCTTCTGAATCCCTTAAACCATCACTTTTTGGGTATATTTTAGGTTTTAGCTATAGTATTTTTTGAGTTTGAATCAATGTTTTTTGTTAAGAGAGCTTTCATCAACTCCATGAGGTAGGTTGTCTTAAAGAGTTTCACATAGTCTTGATGTGGTATATGTGTATATAGTTATTTATTCCTCTTTTGTGTTGATTTTTGAAGTATTGTGTTATGGAAAGTGATTTGGGCCTTTGGTTGAGGTGTGAGACCCTTCACAAACCCTATTGTGTTCATTGATGATGTTAGATTGAACCTAGGGCAACCCATGGGGTAAACCAGACCCTTTTGAATGGTAAATAAATATTTAAATAATGATATAGGGGTATTGAGAGATAGAGATAGAATGGGTTTAAAAAATGGGATTGGTATGTGTGTAGGGTTAATGGATTAATTGAAACAATTATAAGATGTATTTTCTAAATGATTAAATGGTTTTGATTGTATGTGTTGGGGATTTGACATGATTATAAATTTATAGATGGAAAATGATATTTTAAAGAGAGATATGTTTTAAAAGGAGTTATTGATTTCAATGTGATTCAAAACGGGGATTTTTAAAGAGGTTTCAAATGTTTTTTGATATTGAGACAAGGTCCCATTTTTGTGAAAATGGATTACTGATGTTTTGGATGGTTGAAATGAGATCAAAGGACTTTAGGAATAATTTATATTTTCAAATAGGAAGACCCATGTTTTAAAAGGGTGTCCTCAAAATGATTTCAAATAAGTATTTTAAATTGTTTTTATATCATGATGTGGTCTTAAGAGTCTATTGGGACCATATTTATTTCATTGATTTACAAGATAGTGAGATATGACCCATGTCGATTATGTTGGAATGTTTCCATGGTTATGAAATGAACTAAATGATGAATGTGGATAGTTGTTTCCAAAGGCATAAAGGATTGTTTTGCATGATGATAAAAAGGGTTAAAAGGATTTTTATGAATGTGTCCAACTATAAATGAATTTTTAATGGTAATTTTTAAATATATTAAGGCTTTTGAATTGATGAATGAGGTCAAATGGGCTAAATGGGCTCTAAAATGGAATGGGTAAATGTTTTAATGGGATATATTTTGATGTAGAGTTATATGTGAATGATATGAATTTTGAATTTTCTATATATTAATTATATTTGATTTTTGATGTTGTATATATGATAAATGGATGAATAATCATACGCACATGTCTTGGTGGTGTTGGATAAAGGAATAAGAATTCTCACATGGGTCTGCATGGACTAAGGCTTTAAACCCACCCTGGAATGCACATGTAAGGGAGTCGTACTGCTTCTATAGACCCAAAATGGTTGCATTGGATGGGATCATCTATAATGATGCTTCAAGGAATGTGGAATTGGTTACCTGGAATGATGATCCAAGGTAATTATGTAATAATTATTTATGAAATGTTGTTTCAGTGAGATAGTTCACTTTACATATCCCCTAATACATGGTAAGGGATTGAGTTATGTCATAGATTTAATAATTTCAATGCCTAAAACATATAACAAATTATGAGAATGATTAATGTGAATCTTGTTAACTAACAGGTATGTGATGGTTTATAATTAAATAACTCCCCAAGTGGTCAAAGTATACATAACCCCTTTTTCTTTAGTTTATATTCACAATGTTTCATTCTTTATTTGTGTGTATTAGTTGCCTCTAGACAACTTAATAGATAAAATAGATAATAGATAAATACTTAAATGTTTCTATAATTTCTTTTTTATTTATTTCACTTCTTACCTTCATACACCTTTGTATATACAGGTTATTGATTTAGACACCATTGGTGGTGACCTATTATGTTGCACTCACACCCTAGATTCATTGCCAGGGTACTTGCGTACCCGAGCAGATGCTCTGTATTTTCAAGTACAAGTTTAGGATAAGGACCTGGTGTTTGGTTGTGAATGGGATAATGGGTTGGAGCATGGTAGATCATGATTGAGTTGGGACTCATTTCCAGGATTAGTGTATTTTGATAATTTGGTATTGGTTCATATTGTATTTCTACCTAACATGAAATGTATTTTTTTTAATTTTTTTAGAATAATTACTTGATTGATAATTGGGTTTTGTTGTATGTTGTCCATTTATTTTTTCTATTGGTTATTTTTTATCTATTTTCATTAATTTTGTTGTGTCTTCACTCTGATAAATGGGTAAAGTCTCCCCAAGTTTCTCTTTATACTCATGCTACTAGTTAGAAGCCTCTGGTGTATGGGGAGGAACACCTAAGGTCATGTGATGAAGCATCACAGGGCCCCAGTTATAATGTTTTCTAAGATGGGTACATTAAAAAAAATGATCTTGACTGGTGGATGAATTATGATTTCTATAATCAATACATATTCTCCATTTAGTTTATTTCCTAACCTGAATATGTTCATTATTTTCATTAGAAACAATAGAAAAAACACATTTATTTATAACTAGTTGAAATGGGTTATCACAAGCACTATCTAAGATAGGGTAAACCGTTACATTATCTAATAAAATGATTAATTATACTCTCACAACCTTTTTCATTTTTCTATTTTATCCCATTTTACCCTCAACTCTAAGGTTTGTTGGTAGTTTCTTAAAAATATGTTTTATAACTAGGTAGATTTTTAATTTCAAAACCATATTTAAAGTTTTTATCAATATTTTATAAAGTGGAAAACACACTTGACTAAGTTTATATATCAAATTTCACTATGTTTTTAAAATATAAATCATATGAAGTTTCTAAAATATATCATTCAAACTTATTAAAATGTTAAAAATTATTCTAGATTGTAAATAGGTCTCACTATCTCCTAAAATTATTTATGCCCAAAAACAAATAATTAAACATCAAAACCATACTTCATGGTTAGAAAGTCATTTTTTGTACAAATATGGAATGTTTTCCATATTTTCATTCCTAGTTGACTCAATAATGCGGGAAACATAATTTACAACTTCTAAAAGAGTTTATTCAGTTAAGAATTTTTTATCCAATTATACTTGATGAAATAATAAGTCCAAAAACTCAAACAATTAAATCCATGATAATTTCCCATCTAAAGTTGCTTCATTATAACTTTTAAAAACAATAAATTCTTCTTATTTCTCAAAAAATATAAAAATCACATTTCCCTTGGAAACATCAACAAGAGAACCCCTAAAAGACAAAAAAGGCCTTCCACAAATGATGAGAAACATTTGATCAATCTCAATGTATAAAATACAAAATTCATCTCATTTTTTCCAACCCAATCAATCAATTCATATAACTTTCTTGTAGTATTTTTGAAAGATTGGTCAGAAAATTTTAAAATTATAGTGGTGGGTTGAAATTTACATAATGTTAATTATTGAAATAATGATAGAGGGAGTATATTTATACTATTAAAAATATCATAAAGACATTTATGTTTTCCATTAATCCCTAAGGTTTAATTAATGGAAAAAACTTTGTGGATATTTATGTTGCTAAGGATATTTATTTTGAGGAACACCATTAAACACATCACTGAGGATCTATGTGAAAAAATCATCAAGATTTATTTTGGTTGAGAAAATATTTTTGAGATATTTATGATATAAATTAATATAAATTTAATCATAAATGTAGGGAATCTTATCTTGGAACTTATTATAATTCCCAAGGAACACGGGAATCTTAGGTTAATTATCATTTTGTTTCAACAATGGAGGAAATTATAGCATAAGGGAAGAATTTTCAAAAGAAGGGGGAATTACCTAAAACTAGAATTGTTTATTATTCACCAATTTATTTTTGATTTTAAAATATGTTTAAACTTATTTTCAGGTGGAATAGTAGTATTTTCGTTATTTTCAATATTGTTTTCCTTATTTATAGATTGAGTGTTATCTTTTTTTAGTTACAAAATCATCCATATTTTAATTTTTTACTTCCTTAGTGCCATTTATAGATTATCCATGAGTTCTAAACAACTTATAATTTTTACAACCATGATATTATCCCAAGGTTTTACTTCAGTTATGCTTCGTAGTTTTCATTTTTTTCTACCTTTCAAATACCTATGCATTTTATAATTTGCATTTGAAGATTATTGATATAATTTTTGATTTTTTTTCAATTATAGACTTATTAGAAGAATATTTTGAATAAGTATTAGAAATAATTTGTTGTATCAAACCCTTAGAATTACCTTGATATTTTTAAGGTTCATCCATTTATTAACTGTGATTAAAATATCTTGGTTATTATGAAAAAAATAGGAAAACTGTGGGTATAAACACACATTAATCCTTCTAAGAATGTTTAGGGTAATTATTATAACCCTTTATATAATTTTTGATAAAGGATCATCTTTTTCTAGAAAATTAATACCATAAAAAAATAGATATCTTCAAAAATTTGTGAAGGAAAATAAAACATAGGAAAACAAGACATATAATGTCCATACATAAAAAAATATTAGCATTTCTCCCTATATGATTTTTCATGATTAATATCACATATTTCAAGAGTATAAAAAAAATATTAAATATAGTTTTTGTCTCTCATAATTATGTTCTTTCTTCAAGAACATTTATATTGAGATTTTTTTGCAAGTGTATTAAATATTCTTTTTATGTCCTTCAGTATTTTTGTCTAAGAAATCCCCACCAAAAGATTGATCAACTAGATTTTTCTTGTAAGGAGTAATTCCATCATAAAAGTGTCAATTAAGATATGTATAGAAAATTAATTATTATGAAATTTTCTAAGGAGACACCTAGACCAGTTCATATTCTTATGGAATAGTTCACTCTCTTCTTGAACAAACTCAGTTAATTTATGTCTATCTCTATGTCCATTCACCGATGATAAAATTTTTGTCGAATGTACTGATCACATGATCAAATGTATCAAAAACTAATTCTTATAATCATTGGAATCAATATATAGTATCATTATTAAAGAAAAATGGAAATATGCTTTTCTTTAACTATTCTTCAATCACCCCCCTTACATAATGTTTCTGAACTACAATATAAAAATCCCACATAATGTTTAATGAGAATTTACTAGGCATAACAAAAAATTATGAAGACTTGGTTAAAAGGGACTATTTAATTCTATAGTTCCTAAAATTAAGAGATAAATTAGTGCATGAAGGGTTAATAGAGACTATAGGTAACTAGAACTCTCTATGACCATGTACCTGACCATCCAGTTCTTTAACTGGGGGTGGAAAAAAAATTAGGGTGATTGAGAACATCACTATTATCATTAATTATATTTTTTATTTTTATTTTTAATACAATGAAATTTCTATTTATTTAATTTATGAAATGTTTTAAACTACCTAAAATATATTTGGTGAACATATAGTACGCATAAATCAATAGATTCAATAGAATCAAGTTTAGAACAGAAGACATATTTTTTGAAATAAAATTTTTCAAAGTGGTTTCCTTGTTATTTATTATTTTTTATCTGTAAAATTATTAAAACCATGATGCATGAAGAAATTCATATTAAATGGTGGAACAATATTTTTTGATTCTTTATTGTAAATATCAAAGTCGGTTTTTTTATTCCTACTAACAATATTAATAGCTTTGAGTAGGGTGTTGAACCCATATTAAAGGAAAAATGACTATATAAAACAAAGACTTGAAAAATAAAAAATATCATAAATTTGAAAAATGAGATGAAAGAAAAAAATGATCATTATAAGGGAAAAAAAGTGACGATAAAAGGAACCAATGAATAAGAAATAAGCAGACAAAATAAAAGCTAGAGATAAATTCAATTGGTTGGCTAATGGTATTACTTATTCTATTTAAAGATTAAATTGAACAATCACATTTTTAAAATAAAAACTACAAATAACTATCTTAAGAACTAGTATATATAGGATGAAACTATCTGTTCATCAAATAAAAAATCTAATAGATGAAAAAAAGTTTAATGTAACACCCAAATTATTCTTTTGATCAATTTTTTGGACCTCATTTTTATTAAATGTAAAGTGGAATTGTATTTTAGTAAACTAAATAAAAGTTTGGATAAAATTGAAGTGATCCAAACATAAAAATTCATTAAATGAAAAACAAATATGATCCAATGCAGTCTATTTTCCCTAATAAAGCTCTGGTTAAGAATCATTTTTATTTTAAGAGTTATTAAAAAATTAGATTTCATTACAACAGAAATGAAAAAAGTAATAAAGAGGAAAAAAGAAAGATCACCTATTATTTTTCATGAAAACTATGATATCTAATTTTTGTATCTTATCCTTGATGAAACTCGCCCGTCTAAGGTATCTTTTTTCATAAATTTGAATTAGTATTATATCTTCTTAAAAATAATTTTTTCCGTTTTCCCCACCATTTAATTATTTTTTCATTTTATTTATTATTCTCACATCTGAGAACCACCCACATAGTTAGTTTTTTAATTAACTAATAACCACATGGTGTTTTCAGTATGAACGATCACCTCCATGTGAGGAAAGAATAATTAACCTAACAAAATTAAACAAATGATGTGTACATTGATTCAATAGTAATAAAAATGAATCTAGATGTAACATAGGACGAGTTATTTTCAGAAAGAATATTCTATATCATAAGTAATATTATATAGGAAATTTATTTGAGTTTGGAAACCCCTTATTCTTTTGATTTGATATTTTAGGTCACTAATTGGAAATTTTAATCTTTTTTAGTACCTTGAAATAAATTCCATTTCTCAATGACATGAGTAGTCCTTTTACTTTAGAATTGAACTTTTAATCCCAACTCAAACTTATCTCAAACTCATAACCTTCCCACATTGGATATTTTAAACTTTAACTCAAAATATTGAAATTATATTCTTGGAAATCATCATATTTACCTAAAATATGATTACCACTAGCTTCTACTCTGATCACAATTATGAAGAGTGAGAAAAAATAATTTGAGCGTCATATTTTTCAAACAACAAAACATAGCACTTATTTCCCTTGAGTTACTATTTAATTAGTAATTAAATGAGAAAAATCATATTAATTCCAATACATATTTTCATAAAATACATTCTAGGTAACTGAATCTATTAGAGAACCCATAGTGATCTGGAATAATAAGGTCCCTCTATCCTCATATAAAATATGTATAAGAAACATTTACCTTTTAAAAACAACCCTGTATTTTCTTTTGTGGTTACAATTTAAAATGAATTATTGACCTTGAATGAGGATATTCATCTATGAGAGATTTTTTTTGACTCCCAAGACCATAAATAGAAATTACTGATCATTTAATCCTCATCAATACTCAATGAAATGCTATAGATCCATATTTGAGCACATTGAGTGTTGATCTGATGTGATACCATTAAATGTGTGTCATCTTAACCAAACCCATATGAGCTCTATAAGGGATATAAAAATGTGGTTAATATTCATTTCATCATATTTATCATATTATCAATCTTATTCATCGATATTAGGCCTTGTCTCACATGTATACGTCCCTAAATCTTGGTTGAATGTTGAAAACGTCCTCTCCCATAAATTAATATCTCAAATTCAAATTTTCACCATACAAAAGCCTCTGTCTTATCTCCTTGGGTGATCCTTAGTATAATTTTTTCTAGGTAATATAATAACCTCATTTATGTCCTTGCTTTTATCACCTTTAGTTGAACATTTTAAACCATGAATTTAAAAATAATTCAAAAAATCAGGCTTACCAAATATTAGGTTGTATATCTATTTATGAATTCATAAAAAGTGGTTTGTTTGTTGAGGATAAAATTATATTACAAGATAGGGGAAGATATATCTCTATTGAGGCTTAAAGTTATCTAACATTATTCATAAAATTATCTTATTATCATTTATTATTTAAAAATTCACTTATGAGGGGAGAGATGCCAAAATTATTATTACATAAAATCCTTTTAGAAAAATTATCTTAAAAGTATTTTAAAATTTATCTTAAATAGAAAAATATGAGAACTCAAAACCTTCCATAAAAAAAACTAATATTCTATGTGATAAATTAAAATGAATTCTAAATAACAATCAATCACCATAAGAAAAAAATTCCAATAGTTTTTCAACATAAATGGAATATAAAATTTATTCCATAAAATCATATTTAAAATTTTGAAGAATTGAATCAAAACAATAAAAATAAATTACAATAAAATTAATAATAGTGTATAAAAATCATTTGAACAAGAGATATTAAGTATCAAATGTGGAACACTAGAAATAAAAATTCTGAATCTATATATATGAAAATAAAACTAAAAAAATATTTCCAACTAAATTTCATAAAAAACTAGAAAATTTGTACTTGATATATATATATGAGAATTAAATTATATAACCTTTTACATTAAAATAACCATTCATAAAAAAGTTTAACCAGTTAGTCAATGAATTATATTTTCCATAATAAAATGATATAATTTCATATATTAATCTAGTAAGAATTTTTTTAGAACAATTTTATCAAAAAATCATTAAAATAATGTAGAAAATGTATTAAAATAAATTCATATCACCCATGAGTATTTTCCATGAAGGAATTATCTATGGAAACATGATGACAAATCAGGTAAGATCTTCACATAGTATAGGCTATGATGGTCCTCATCACAATATAAATATTGATCGGTGGGGAGGTCCTTCTACTGCCAACCCATTAACCAGAAATCATGTGGGTTTTACCTATAGAAACCATTATTCCACCATTGAGGTCCTCACATGGGTATATATCTCATAGATTCTTCTTATATCTATAAATTATTCCAGAATTAAGGCCCTCCCCATAATGTAAAACACCAAGACAGTTGTAAAGTTACTTTAACATGTTGTTCATTGATGAGATCCTCCACAGAGTGACATCCCACATTAGCATTATGGGCCCCCAAATATTGACCCCACTATAAGGCTGGCCTCATATTATGGGGAACAAGAGGATTTGAGAATGAGAAAATTGTGAACCTAATCATTGTCTGAGGGAATATCATCCCATATGAAGGATATTATGAGGTGATTATCATCACTATCATTTCATAATATCATTTACCATATAATATTTAAAAAGAAATCCTAAATAACCTTATTATCTAAGGTAAATTGATAATGAAAAAAATTTCATAGTAAAATAAAGACAATGAGTCTCTCTTTGAAAACTAGAATAATATTATGATTATATGTATATAACTATCCAAAATAAACATACCAAACATGTTCTAGACCATGACCATAACCAATTATGACATTTTGGAATTAGTAAAACTTGAATGTAAACCTTTTCCATGATTAAAAATTAGAATAATCTCCGCCATTTAATGTATGAATATATATAATATTTAGAGAATTAAAACCAAATTTAGAAGCTGAAACTAAGTCAACTTCATAACCTTCTTAGTTCCCTAATACCCTAAGTAGTCAAAGTGATATGATTTCCTCTAACAATCCCAACTGAATAGCTTGAAGTTTCTTGAATATATAATTTTATATGATTCACAGAATGTGAATGTTTGATGATGGGAATAAAATTTATCTTTACATATAATCTCAATCACTGGTTAGTTTAGTTCATTAGAAATAACTACATATAACATCATTGCCACATGTAAACTTTCAGGCACAAGATTCAAATTTTTTGTTAGTTCTTCAATCAAATTCCCTATTATTATTAAGTCCAAAAAATGAAACAATAAATAAGATAAATCCATTGATAGGTAATTCAATAAATAAACAATGAAAGTAAAATAGAAATATCATTAAAAGAAATAAATTTATGAATCCAAAGTGTATATAAGAATAACAATTAGTCATGAATATGAAATATGTTTGATTTGGATCATTCCATAATAATTTATCAAAAAAATTAGCAGGTCCCTATAGAATATTCCTTTACATAATTATATTAGTGACCTACCCTCTAATACAGGGGATTTTTTACCATTAACACTACCTATTGGGTCATTAAGACCATAGTGGCTCCACGGTGTGATGGATAATGAATTACGTCAACCCTAGCCCATAGGTATGGGATAATTTTTATTATAACCACTTTCTCTACTAATGAAATCTAAATTTTCCATAATATATTCACCTTAAAAATGTGAACCCTATTAATTTCTACTAATTAATGATCTATATCCATCAATATGAGTGCATTCATTGAAAATCAATGAAAATTCACTCAATTTAACCATTAATAGAAGAGGGTAGATGAAACCTCTTAGTGGTCATAAGCTAAAGTGGTTGACCAAGAAAGAAAATATTAGGGAGGATTGCAATTAAATCAATGGGGAACATTCAAAGGATGATATATCCAGAGTTAATATGATGATCATTTAATCCATGTTTTTCATTATTCCATGGTAAATATTAAAATTAGAATCTCTATAGATAATGTGTATAATGATAGAAATATAGGAAAACATGTTGATGATGCAACTATTTGAGGCCCATCCCATAAAAAATACTCATTAAAGGTGTGTTCATACTATATATAAGGTAAAACTAAATCATAGTGGTTTAATAGAATACCTAATAGCCACCCACATGTAGTTCATCGACTAATGAAAATGATAAAGGTTAGACCACATATAAATCTCACCTGCCACATGGGGAAGTTATTATCATTTTTATTATTTAATTTCTAAACTGTTATAATGTAGAGATAGTGGACCTGATGTAAAAAATGATAAAGAACTCAAGGGAAATATTCCTCCATAGTACAATTTTATAGCATAGGTAAATGTGTCTCCTCAAGTACATGTATAATAAGTAAAATATACTCAACACAAATTTAGCCATATGATCGTGTTAGGATCCAAATAATTGGATGATAAAGAACAAGAAGATCAATAATATCTATATTTTACTCTAATAGGGGATCAAAAACTTCAATTTTAGGTAGGATTCACTAGAAAATTCAATCTTGATATCGATGGTTAACACCCGTGATTGATCCATACCATGTTCAACCCACTGTATCCAGTTCAGTATCAGGCATGGAGAAACTAATTCTAGAACTATTGGATTTAAAAAAGTCCCTTGTGAATTGAACAAAATCCATGGAGTGATTGTAAATAATAATGAAGATAGAGAGGAATCCATATCTAATTTGGGGGATGATAATCCAACTTTTCCTAGTTTTGGGAATCCCACATTCCCCATCATCAATGATAAGGGTAATATAGAGTAGCAACTATCATATGATGGTTCATGGTGTGTATCTATGATGAGATTTATATTAAAATAATAGGATTTAAATCATATGTTCCAAATCTATACCATGTAAAGACCATTATTTTTCGATTATAGTAATTGGACAGTAGGGTCCATCATCAATTTTAAGAACTATGTTTATAGTTAATTTATCATTTTATCCCACCACTAAAGAAGATAACTACTCATGAAATATATAACTACAAAAAATATGAAAATGCGAGGGTTTTACATGTCACATCTAGGTAGAATGTATTAGGTGATTCACTATACTTGTATGTCCCTCAAGATCATTTTTTAGAGATATGTACCAAAACTATTTATGAGGAGCTATAGACACTGTTGTATCCACTAAAATATCTTGGTTGATTCATTGAGTTTTTAATATTCCCTTGAGTATTAGTGGATATCATATTACATGATAAAGTTATTTTTTGAATGATATGATCAGTACAATGGAAACAAACTAGTAAAGTAGAGACTATATATTTCATGATCAAGATGAAACCCATACTGAATCAAGAAACAAAGATTGTCCTATATAATGTGATGGATTCTCTGTAAACAGTGAATCAACAATAGTTCCCCCATCAGTAGGGATTGAAAGAGATAAAGAATCCATGATTTGAGGGTCATAATAAGGAAACTTATTATTTCCAAAGACAGTATATCCTATGGTAATTTATTGTGACTATAGATAATAAACATATCAAACTATAAGAGATTAATAAGCCCTATAAAATCAGTTGAAATGACTACCCCAACAATTTACCATTACCTTGGATATGATTACATAGTATAAAAGACTTATTTTTCTTGAGGGATATCATCTAAAATAAGGTATATAGTGGGAAATTAAAATAAAGAAGATCGTTGGAACTAGTGACTCATATTTATATCATTTTTTCAAAAGAAGAATTGAAATGGTTGGAATTATTGAATAGAGGTAAAAAAAATTAATGATTGGATGGATCGTAAATTAATTAGTCAGACACATACTACACTCAAGACTCTATTGAATTAGCTTAATGTGACTAAAATTTCCAATGTAATACCATATGTGACATGTTTATAATTTGGGTCATCCAAAAGTTAGTGAAACATCCATTAGAGAAACAAGTCACAAGATAGGGTATCGTTACTTATAACAAATAAAAAAATACCATTTCACACCTACTATCACTATATATTGGAATACAGGAACAATCCCCTAAAATGATACAATAGGAACTACCCCACCAATTGAGACCCTAATCCTATAAATAATAAAAACATGGGTCTTTTTCCATGTTTTTTCTCATATAGTTTTATAATGGTATGTTGTTTTCTTTTCTCCCTCCCTTGATTTTCTTATTTAGTCCGACACACTCATCTCCATATAGGGTGGGTGTGTTAGTTTTCCACATGGGTTTGGGACTATGGTGGTGGGGGATGGGGAAATACTAGATTATCCTCCCCTTTATTATATGGATCCTTTTGAGTCTTTTTTTTTGGGTTCAATCCTAGTTTGTTTTTAGGATTTTATTCTTATTTATCCCCTCCATCGTTGCTTTTTCTTCCAGATATAGGTTCTATATTTTTTTGTACGTTACAAGGGTTTTATCCCCCAGTTTCCCCTCATTATGTTAAATGTTGTGTCATTGTTTCTTGATAGTCATCGATGGTGTGGGGATGAAGACTTCAGTGATGGGTTCCTCAGGTGGCACGCTAGTTTGGGTTAGTTAATGACCATGATGGCGGGTTTTGGTGGATGTCTTGGACATTTCCAATTTTTTGGGTTTGGTCCAGAGGAAACTAGTGATTTAGGGTGTTCTGGTCATGTTGAATCATTTGTGCTTCAAATTCTAACATATTTTGTGGCTCGATGACATTGACAATGACATTGACAATAGGTTTTTGTTCTCAATGGAGATGATGAAAACTTCTCTATTAGGGATGGTGGTTTCCAATTACATCTCTCAATAGTGATGTAGGTGTTATTACTGGTGTTGATGACCTATTTTGGTGGTTCTCTATGGTGACAATGATGGTGATCTTAGTGATGATGGGGGTTTTCAGTGGAGATAATGATCTGATGGATGATGTCTTTGATGTTAGTGTTTTCATCTCGAGGCGACAATGACTAAGGAATGATGATGATCTGGCTATTTTTTTAATTTCAAAATTTGATCTAGTTATTTAATTGGAAGAATTGTGGAGTCAAGGTCAGTGATGGACTGTATGTAGAACAAGTTTGTTGTTTGAATTTTGAAACTTGTAATTTTTGTTTGATGGCATGGGTTTTTTGATTTTTATGTAAGTGGGAATTGTTGGTTTAAATCTTGAAGGTTTTATCTAGTTGGATTTTTGTTAAGCTTCACACTTATCCTTTACACCTGTTTTTTCAAAATGAAAAATTACAAATTGTGGATATAATCCTAAATAATATATATCTTTCATGGATAAAGTCATACCAAAATACTGATAATAAAGCATATGATTATCTGTGTCCACATCAAAACAGGTAAAATCCAGACTAGCCAAGTCACTATATCACAAATATTTCCTAAAATGCTAACCAGTGGGAGAAATCATCTATATAAGTAGCCTCAGAATTGATATATCAGACTACGGAGAAACCATATAACAATAAGTGTAGGCCTTTTGTCTAAATGTATAAAATCCTGAAATAATTGGATGTTTTCTAGGATAAAATCACAATTCTTAATACCCTCCATCTCTTAAAATATCTTTCATATGCACTCAATAGGACCCTTTTTATTACCCTTTGTTTTCAAGATAAATTCACTACTATTGAGGTGTATCATATAGATACTAGTTTTACTAAATTCCATGTGGTCATCTTCCTCATGGAACAATATTTGGAGACTACCATACCTTTCCACATCTTGAAATTTTATATATCTAAAATGATGGGTATTATTGAGACCCAACATGATCTAATAGATAATAGTTCTAGAATTAATTTCAAATCAGTATAAACCATCCACCACATAGACTATAAAATGTTTGAATTCTATCTCCCTCTATAATATGATTATTTAAGAGTATGAAAAGAGTTATCAAAATCAACTAAGGAGGGTTAGACTGAGAGCCTAGTTTTCGGATCATATATCTGACTCAAAATTGATATTAATTCACTAGAAATACACCTTTAGTATCTTTCTATAAAGTCCGTGACTCCAAAATCATGTAGTGTTTCTCTCCTCATAAAACTAGTGCCTTGAAAACTTTGGTAATGGATAAGTCTGAGTGTTTCATTGTTGTAATTACTCCATTGAGTCCAAATACACCAAAAATATAAACTAAAGGTTATATAAGTGGGAGGGTAAGCACTCAATGGTTGGTAAGACCATAGAATTCACTTCTCCCAAAGGTTATGAAATTCCCTTCCCACCCATGGAGAAAACAACATGCAGAATATGTGTTTTCAATCAGTCAAATTAAGGAAAAAAATATAGATTTGGGAGAACATTAAGTTATTCATGTTATTCTTATTAGAAAAAATAATGTAATCAACCTTCTATCATATAATGGTAGGTGGATGCCCCCTTATAGAATCCTCTTCCAAAAGAAGAAAATATGACCACATGATCCGTGAAGATCAATATTTATCTTACGAACCATTACTTAGAGGAATGATATACTAGGAATCATACAACACAACCATGTATATTTGAAAAAATATAACTCAATGCACAAAAGGGATGGTTATAATATGTCTTGCACACACTTTCATCCATCCTGATGATATAATTTAATTTCCTCAAACCCAATCATGTAGAAGAAGGATGTTGTACTAAAAAGGAAAATGAGGTCCCTGATTAGAATGTAGCCATATCAATTCATAAATATCAGGATATTAGTATATTCCACACTATTGATAATAGTGGGGAGGAATAAAAAAATATTAATGATTCTGCTAATAATTATTCCCCATTTTCAACATCCTTAGGGTGCACTGATGACTTCTCATTAATTATAGGTTTTAAATATCCCCATTTTCGTCTATAAGATACCACGATGATGCACCATCCTCTACCATTTATGGTGTAAAGGAAAAAAGAATAGTATCTCATATTTTTCAATAAATACTTAAATTAAATCATCTAAACCACCTTTGATGAGGTCAGGCTAGTGAATCCCAGTATAAAGTAATATCTACAGCCTACAATAGTTATTGTGTTTGTTCCCCCAAATAATAGGATACATTTGTCTCCTTCCTCAAAAAACCCTAGAATTTATTTACTATAACTATAAATAAATTCTTAGAATTGAATCCTAATAGTTCTACCCATCATTTGTGTCTTCCAAATATCCAATAGAACAATAAATATGCTATTAGGATAATACACTCAACCCATACGACCAAGGAAAATTCCAATATGAATAAGCTAATCAAATACAACTTCTTACATGAGGTCTATAACCCAAAATTAATTTCCAATATTTTCCCTTACAAAAAAATATTTAGGATTTTTTATTGACTTGAGGGATCTCAATTATCACTACCTAAAGTATTATTCTCTAGTCCCAATCATAAATACCTCAATCAATTAATCTATTTCTTTCAGGCCATCTCATTCATGAATAGGTACTCATGCTATAAAAAATTTGGATAGACCTTGATGATAAGGTGGTTACTAGATTTGGGGCACCTAAAGGGGTATATTATTATTAGGTTATTACCTTTTATTGATTTTCTAAAAAATATTCATCAAATTTCTATACATCACATCATCAATAATATTTTGAAATGATCGTGGAAGGATATGTTAATGACTTGGAATTAAATTTTCAATAGATCTATAATCATATTAGTGATTATGAGATAGTTATAAATAATTTGTTCTAGTATAGCGTGAAGATAAACCCATTTATTTTTAATTTTTTGGTAATATTAGGGAAAATTTATCAGATTCAAGGTATGTCATTGTGTCATAAAAGCCTACCCCAATAAGTACAAGGAGTTCCTTGATATTACACCTCCTCAAATTTATAAAGAGTTGATAGGACTTTTGGGGAGTCTCATAAACATGAAATGTTTCATATGAAACCACATCAGTAAGTCCCTTCCATTCACAAAGTTGACGAATAAGGAAATAAACTATCAATAGTTTAAGGATTCTAAAAAATCCTTTGATGATATTCAGTTATATCTCCTAATACCTATGGGGTCGATATTATCCATAGAAGGGAATCCACTCATCTTTTTTTGGTTTACCTAGAGAAATAACCTAGTAAACTCCATGATCAAAATAATGAGACTTGTATAAAGAAAAACCTCTCTTATTTTATATGAAAAATTCTACATGTCATTCCTCAATATCTTAACATCAAGGAGAACTATTTTACAATAATCTCCATATTAAAATAACCTATGAAATACCTAAAATGTCATGAGTTTCATTTGATCACTCATATTGACTCACTCATTGATATCCTTAGTCACCCAATGTTAATTGAGAATATACAATCATGGACGTTATTCAGTTGAAATTTTACATATAGTTTATGTCTCAAAATGAAACAAAATGATATACATTAACAAATTTTCTTGAATTTCTCTCTATCATAGAGAAATCACTATTGAACAATGATTTCCTAGATGAAGTGGATTCCTTTGTACATAACACCACACAAATATAGGATATATAATTTGATGGTGCCTCCTAAATTCTAACAAAAATAATGATAGAAAATATAAATGTCAACATAATTGACATATATATTTTTCTCATCTAACTGATGAAGGAAATTATTCCCTACTCATTCCTATTTTTATAATGAACCACCAATAACGATGTAGAATATCAATCCCTCATTAGTGGTTTTATTATTTCCCTAAAATTACTAGTGAATCATTTAAACAACAATGGTGACTCATAGTTTATAATCAAGAAGATCATTGGTGAATATAAAATCAATAAGGAGGAATTCAATTTTCCTACATGATTATGTGTAAGGGCTGTTGGATGAATTATGCTCCAAACCTATGATGGCTGAGACTCGAGTGCCACTTAGAAGTGCCCTGATCCCAACTGGCCACATGGCCTCACAAGCATCTCCCTGAATTCCATAGGCTTATAAAAAGAAGCAGTGATCTATGGTGTGTCTATGGGGAGACTATGCCCTCATTAACATAGTGTTTCACAACATATAAATATAATTATAGGTAAATTGTGGAAGAAGTATAAATATGTGGTGTAGCAGATATAGACATGAATAATAAATATCGAAACAACTGATGATAATATACAAAAGCTGATGATACAAGTTAGGTTTCAATAAAATTTAAAGACATGGATACAAGGTAGTATGAATTGAATGATATAAAAATGTAGAAAAATAAATCAAAATAACATGAAAGAATGACAATATCCATTTGGCAATCTACTACCTCTATCATTTCTAAAGGAGTCAAGAAATATCAAGTTCCCAAAGTGGAACACATCCATTTTCCAAAACATGCATATATGTTATTTTCCCAAGTACCAATGGAGTCCCAAAAAGGGTGTGAGATAAATATCAAAAGGCCACCACCAATGGTGTTTATAACTTCCAATTCTTGTAATATAAACTGAAACTGTGTGAAATTAAGAATATATGAAATTAAAGAAGTAAAACAATGTAAATACCCAAGTACATTTTTCAGCCTCTACTAGTGTCTGAACAAGTAAAAATTTAATTAATTAACAATGTTCCATTTTATAAATGTCATGTGATGTTCAACCAACACTGATATCCTGACATGATAGTAATATAAATGGATCAAAGGTATACAACGCATTTTATAATGATATTAATAATGAATAGGATTTGTAACACCCCTGAATAATAAATGGGTAAATGGATAAATGATATGACTCATGTCGACAAGGTGCACCTTCTTTTTTGAGAGCCTTTCTAATTAGAGCGCCATAGTTAAGCGTGCTTGGCCTGTAGTGGTGATCATGATGGGTGACCTTCTGGGAAGTGTCCCAGGGTGTGAGTGAGTGAGGACAAAGAACAATGGAAAGGACATGTGTTGTCCTTTTGGGACAATCATTAGTAAGATGACTCGTTTGGGCATGTGGGTGGACCCTGGGGTGGGCACCCACGTATCTGCGAGGCAACTGGTGGTACCTGGTAGGCCAGGACCCGACCACCATGTTAAGGCGGGGTGTCTATGCTATCACCGGGACCAGGTTGTCACATTTGGAATCAGAGGTGGTACCCAGCCTTATGTTTTGTGCACTGCCTGGGTTGAGATGTAGGGCCCATGACCCTAGGGTGGGCCCCCACGTATCTACGGGGCAACTGGTGGTACCTGGTAGGCCAGGACCTGACGACCATGTTAAGGCGGGGTGTCTGTGCTATCACCGGGACCAGGTTGTCACATTTGGTATCAGAGGTGGTACCCAGCCTTAAGTGCTGTGCACTGCCTGGGTTGATATGTAGGGCCCACAATGAGGACGTTGTTCTCTAAGGGTGGGGGGCATGATTTTAACACCCCGGAATGATAAAGGATTAAATAGATAAATGATATGACTCATGTGTATAAGGTAAACCTTTGTTTTTGGGAGTCTGTCTGATTAGAACTCAATAATTATGCATGCTTGGACTACAGTAGTGATCAGGATGGGTGACCTTCGGGGAAGTGTCCCAGGGTGTGTGTGAGTGAGGACAAAGCACACTGGAAAAGGACATGTGTTGGCCTGTGGGGATAATCATTAGTCAGATGACACATTTGGGCATGTGGGTGGACCCTAGGGTGGGCCCCACATTTCTGCGGGGAAACTGGTGGTACCTGTGGGGACAATAATTAGTCAGATGACCCGTTTGGGTATGTGGGTGGACCCTAGGGTGGGCCCCAACGTATCTACGGGGCAACTGGTGGTACCTGGTAGGCCAGGACCTGACGACCATGTTATGGCAGGGTGTCTGTGCTGTCACCGGGACCAGGTTGTCACATTTGGTATCAGAGGTGGTACCCAGCCTTAAGTGTGGTGCACCGCTTTTGTTGAGATGTAGGTCCCAGAATGAGGATGGTGTGCTCTAAAGGGGGGGGGGGGGGTTATTGTAACACCACAGAATGATAAAGGGTTAAATGGATAAATGATATGACTAATGTCAACAAGGTGCACCTTCATTTTCAGGAGCCTGTCCGATTAGAACACCACAATTAAGCATGCTTGGCCTAGAGTAGTGATCAGGATAGGTGACCTTCTAGGAAGTGTCCCAGGGTGTGTGTGAGTGAGTACAAATCACACTGAAAAAGGACATATGTTGGCATGTGGGGGCAATTATTATTCAGAAGACCCATTTGGGCATGTGGGTGGACCCTAGGATGGGCCCCACGTGTCTATGGGGCAACTGGTGGTACTTGTGGGGACAATCATTAGTCAGATGACACGTTTGGGCATGTGGGTGGACCATGGGGTGGCCCCCACGTATCTTCGGGGCAACTGGTGGTACCTGGTAGACCAGGACTTGACAACCATGTTAAGGCGGGGTGTCTGTGCGGTCACCGGGACCAGGTTGTCACATTTGGTATCATAGGTGGTACCCAGCCTTAAGTGCGGTGCGCTGCCTGGGTTGAGATGTAGGGACCACTATGAGGACGTTGTGCTCTAAGGGGGGGGGGGTGCGATTGTAACACCCTTGAATAATAAAAAATCAAACTGATAAATGATATGACTCATGTCAACAAGGTACACCTTCTTTTTTGAGAGCCTGTCCGATTAGAACTCCATAATTAAATGTTCTTGGCCTAGAGTAGTGATCAGGATGGGGATCCTTCTAGGAATTGTCCTAGGGTGTGTGTGAGTGAGTACAAAGAACACTAGAAGAAGACATGTGCTGGCTTGTGGGGACATTCATTAGTCAAAAAACCCGTTTGGTCATGTGGGTGGACCCTGGGTTAGGCCCCACATGTCTGCGAGGCAACTGGTGGTACCTTTGGGGACAATCATTAGTCAGATGACCCGTTAGGGCATGTGGGTGGACCCTCGGGTGGGCCCCAACGTATCTGCGTGGAAACTGGTGGTACCTGGTAGGCCAGGACCGGATGGCCATGTTAAGGCAGGGTGTTTGTACTGTCACCGGGACCAGGTTATCACATTTGGTATTAGAGGTGGTACCCAGCCTGAAGTGCGGTGCACTGCCTGGGTTGAGATGTAGGGCCCATAAGGAGAGCGTTGTGCTCTAAGGGGGGGGGGGTGATTATAACACCCCTGAATGATAAATAATTAAATGGATAAATGATATGACTCATGTCAACAAGGTGCACCTTCCTTTTCGAGAGCCTGTCTGATTACAACTCCACAATTAAGCGTTCTTGGCCTAGAGTAGTGATCTGAATGGGTGACCTTTTGGGAAGTTTCTCAGGGTGTGTGTGAGCGAGGAAAAAGCACACTGGAAAGGTCATGTGTTTTCCTGTGGAGACAATCATTAGTCAGGTGACCCGTTTGGGCATGTGTGTGGACCTTGGGGTGGGCCCCACATGTCTGTGGGGCAATTTGTGGTACCTGGTAGGTCAGGACCCGACAGCCATGTTAAGGTGGTGTGTCTGTGCTATCACCGGGACTAAGTTGTCATAGGATTCATGGTAATAACCAAGGCATCTTTGACCTTAGGGGTTGAGCCAACTCACGTAGTAACTATAGATTGGCTATAATGATAAGTGTGTAATCCAAGGGACATCATCCAAGGAATACCACAATAATTTAATTCTAACTAAGTCTAAGGAATACATCCAAGTTAAAATTTGAAAATAAATCAAAAGGCTGATGGGTGTATCCAATGTGCCTCATCTCCATATATATCATGCTGGATCTAGGGAGTGTATCCAAGGAATCCTGTAATAATAATGGAAGGATCCTATAGTTCCATAAAACACATCCACATGTAGACAATGATCGGGTTCTATGGTAGGTATCAACCATGGAAACTGGCATCCTTGAATCAGAATTTAATCCATGGGTGCTCATGGAATTCCCTCAGGAATCCAATGAAATCTCAAGTCTGAACACTCATATAAATATAAAAAACAATTCCATATACAATGGCCACCATTCATTTGATTCATTTTATTAATTAAGACATTTAATACTCATTTCATTTAATAATTCATTTGGTTTAAGAAATTTCCTTTCGTTAGAGTGATAAGGCTAAAAGACATGCAATTGTTCATTAATTCATATAAGTCATAAATATTAAATATGGGTCACCCTTATAAATTCTATTAGGCATGGAAATGGGTGATATGGATGTGAATCCAATCCATTCAATTACATTAAATTAGTCCAAGTCATATACAATGTATTCTTTCAAATTTATCCATTAAAATAATAATTATCTAAGAAGAAAAATTACCTTAGATTGTTCAAGTAAAACAAACATATCCCAGGGCTAGACAAAACAATTTAAATAGTATTTTAATTATGGATGGTATTCTCATTAGCATAGTTAATCTAAAGCACACCCGAACAGTGGTGTAGATGCACATAAAAAACCTAAAAATGTATAAATACAGAAACACCCCACATGAGATGGAGATAACTGAGGTTGTAAACTCCAAACATATGAATAAAAATTAGGAAATAGGCTCTAGAACATTATCACTATGAATATAAACAAGACATATGAATTAAATAGATAAAACCATGATGAAATCTTCACACACACCACAACGACAAAATATATAAATAATGGATCAATTACCTGAAAATAGATCATATGTGTTTGCATCTTAATAGAATCATTAATAGAAAGAAGAATGAAAAATGACTAAAAAAGAGTTGATATCTTAGCAACACAGATCCAATGAGATGAACGTTTCTTCGACTGAACTCCAAATAGATGAATGTGATCAAAATCCACCAAAGAGATTCAAAGAGGAGAAAAGAAGAGTGTTTGTCCACTAGGAGAAGAAAATGAAGGAGGAAGAAGTAAAAATTTCATTAAGGCAAGTTTGGTCATTTCTCCCAAAAATAGGGGTCAAAGGATTTTCCAACATGGTTGGGTAAATAATAAACTAATCGTGAACCTTTTACTACTTCAAGGGGAAATTTTCATGGTTATTCTAAATGGTTAGGGAAATCATGTGCCAACTATGGAAAAATATTCTATTGAAACATATATATTTTTTCACTAATGTGCTTCCCTTAGTGCACATCTTGGGAATACTATGTTCCCTACTTCACCCCTCTATCCAACCCCACACATTTATTTGTAATAATGATTCCTCGATCACACCGTTTCTACTAACTGTGCGGCCAGAATTTTTTCTTGACCGACCTTGGTTCTAAGTTCCATGCAATCCCCATACACCCATAAAACCTCCATGAACTCATTTAGAATATAAATTATGTCCAAAATAAAGAGTTAAATCAAATTTAAAAGGATCCAAACCAGAGTGAAAAACCAGGTTCTTATAGTCTCCCCCTTAAATGAACTCATCCTTTAGTTCACATTTCAAGGGTAGAAAAACACTGTTTGAGAACAACTTTGGCCTCTAGACACATACATCAGCCTCCCAAACTCATGTGTCATCCTGTACATAGTCATGCTTCCATATAACCCACTCTAGAGGGATCTATCCTAAGAGATCTTATATTCTCTCTTCAATTATGTATCAATGATAATCCTCAAATGAATCATCAAAATATATCTTGACTTTCTTACTATAGATATTATGAGATAGGTCAACATGACATCAATGATGTTGTGAAACATGGAAGACATCATACATGACACAATGGATATGAGGTTACAGAAACTAATTGGTCACCAACTCAACTCCCTCCAGAATCTAAAATAAACCTAAATAATTAGATGAAAACTTCCCTTACCTTTGTCTCCATCCATGTGCATGCCTAGGTGATACCCATAGGAAAAAATGATCCTCAACCACAAACTCTAGAGGTCATCGATGGTGATCATCATATGATGTTTTTTATATTGGAAAGTATACATACGATTCTTGATTAGTTGAACTTCTTCTAAAGTCTCCTACACAAGATTTAGACCTAGTAGCGCAACCTCACAAGCCTCTAGCCACCACATAGTTGAATGAAATGACCTACCATACAAGGCCTCAAAAGGGTCAATATGAATCTTCACTGAAAATATTTTTATGTAGGAGAACTGAAAGAGAGGTATATGATTCTCCCAAGAACCATAAAAATCAAGGACGCATGCTTAGATAATCACCTCTAACACCTGTATCATCTATTCCAACTGACCATCAGTCTAAAGGTGAAAATATATTCTCATAAGCTCATATGTACCCATATCCTTATGTAACCCCTGCTAGAATTGTGATATGTAGTTACCTTCTCTATCTGAAATGATTAGTGTGATGGAACACATATATTCAGATGATCTCATATACATACAATCTTCCCATATCATCAACAGCGAAAGTATCATACATAGAAAGGAATTGGGTTACATTCGTCAGTCTTTCAATGAAATCCTATACAGTATCACTACCTATATATGGCCTTGGTAAAACAAATACAATGTCCAAAGAATCATCCTCCCATTTCCATTCAGGGACTGGAAGTGGTTATAACAAGCCTTCAAGACACTATTACTCTAAATTAACCTATTGATTGGTGGAACACCTAGTGATAAATATTGATATCTAAAATTTAATCATCGGATACCAATACTAGAATTTCATGTCGTGAAACATTTTGGAAAAACATGGATTAAATCCCCACTAAGAAGAATGGGACTTGTTCATCAGTTCATCTCTCTCATTTTTAGGAACCCAAACATGTCCATTTATATATATGATGTTTTCTCCTTCCATAGATAAATATATGTGGGTTATCATTTGAAATACTCTCATAGATAACCAAGCCATCAGGATATGAAAATTTCCAACTCTTCACCTTCTCAAGGAGGGAAGATATAACTATCATGGTAGAGAGACAATACTTCTCATTAGTACCATGAAACTTATGATGTATCTTAAAGAATATTTCTGTTAATTTTTATTAATCACTAGAATTCCATATGACCTATGCCTATGTTTTCTGACTCAGTACATCAGCTATTGCATTTCCCTTTCTAGATGTATAGGAAAGCTCAAAATAAAAAAAGTAAAGATATTGGACCCACATCGACTATCTGAGATTCAATTCATGTTGTGTAAATATATATTAGAGGCTCTTTTGGTCCATATACACCAAAAATAACTAACCCATTATATAGGGTCTCCTAAATCATAAATAATGAAAAACTCTTGCAAGTTTGATGTCTTGAATCAGGTAATTCCTTTCAGGAGGACTTAAATGTAAAGATACATACACAATGAATCTATCCTCATACATCAGAACCAAACCAAGACTGATACCAGATTCATCTTAGAACACTGTAAAACCCCTACTAGGATCTAATATAATTAGAATATATGCTGATACAAGACTTATATTCAGCTCTGTAAAGGGTCTCTCACACACTTCTGACCATCGAAACAAAAAACACCTCTTTGTAACATCAATAATAGGTGAAATAAAGTGTGAGAAGTCCTATATTAAATTATTGTAATATCTACCCATCCCTAAGAAACATTTTATATCAAACAAATTGTTGGGATGCTTTTAGAAAACCGTAACACTCACCTTCTGTATGTTAATAGAGACTCTTAATTATAATATAATACAACCCATGAAGTGAAAATTTTCAATCCAAAAGAGTAACTTCAAAATCATAGAAAAAAACTAATGATCCATCATTTTACTCTGAATGATATCAAGGTTTTTATCATTTTCTCTACGAGTGTGGGAATGAAACGATATTACATCTACAAAAACCATGAAAAAAGAATCTATATACGGATGAAAAAACCTTTTTATTGAATCCATGATAATGACAGTTGAATTCCAAAGATTGAATTCCATAACGAGGTACTCATAAAGATCATACCTACTATGGAATGTTGTATGAGTTATATATGATGGAATGACTCATGCCTAATGATAGCCGGATCTCAGGTTGATCTTTGAAAATATCCTAGATCCTAGGATCTGGTGAAAGATATCATGTATTCAAGGTAGTGGATATTGGTTCATGAGAATAATATATTTCCACCATCTATAATCCATGCATAGACAAAGGGACCCATTCACCTTCTTGGAGAAAAGTAATGGTGAACCCCAAGAGGAGGTGATAGGACATACAAAACATTTGGACTCTAGATGCTCTAACTACTACTTGATCTCCAAGATCATATTAGGTTCCATCTTGTATGGAGGAATAGACACTTGAGATACTCTTGGAACGAGATCAATTGTAATCTCTACCATTATATTAGGGGGTAATCTTGAAAAATCATCATGAATGATGTCTATAAAATGGAATTTAGCCTAATATAAACCATAATTCTCCATAATGTGATTAGAAATTTGGGTGGTCACTCAAACTTGCCCATGATTCTCTAGTCTATCTCTACTAGCCTGGAAATCCCACTCACCCTTGTATGGAAAACTGATTCCCTCTAGTTTTGTAAATGATACCCTATGATGATAGAAATATACAAAGGAGTGATACGTGACCAACCAATCCATTCCAATAATGACATAAAATCCTATCATTTTGAGAACAAAAAGGTCCCATAAGAAATGGTAACTTCCTACCTTAAGGGGATAGTCCATCCATTGGCGTATTCCCTATGACCATACTCCCAACGGTTTATCTAGTGTCACTACACCATAGTAATACAATATTAATAGCTGGAGATATTCCACCATAGATAAGGAGATGATGGATTGTGAATCACCTATATCAAACAAAGAATATACAATATTTGAGGATATTAGAATAGTACCTCATACTGTAGATAATATTATACTCTTATCCTCAAGTATCGAATGTAATTCATGTATCTGGACTGATAAAAAACCCTATGTTATTGGTGTACTAACCGAATCAAGAATTCTCTACTAGCACGGCTAACAATCTAAATTCTGGATACCGCAGCCACAAACTCCTTCTCAACCAATCCTAATGGTGATAATCCAACACCTAGCCTAAAATGGAGTAAAATAACCTACCCTTGAATATGGAGATAGTTTGAAACCTCTTTCACTAGAAGCTTACGGAAAGGTCTGACATAATCTCTAAAGACTCCTTATACAACTAAAATCTTGACACTTATGAGGGTCTGTGTCACACTAAAGCTTCAGATTCCCCTATCGTCCACACTGATGGAACACTACAGAGCTACCAGTATGGGTACTATGGCATCCACTTCCCTAATGAGAAAATTCAAGGGAATGTTTCTTGCTACCAAAATAACTACCGTAATTCCTCGACATTGATTCACTATGCTTGGAACAATCTCCCTCACCCATGTTTTTCTCAGTGATAAGATTGTGATTCATTATATCAGAAAAGTTAGGTAGGTGAAATACATTCACTTGAGTATGTATGGAATACTAGGGCCTATCCTCAAAGCATCTAGCTCGTAAATTCTTATCAATGATAAGAAGTCGTCAAAAGCATTGTAACTCAGTGAAACATGATGAATACTATATAAATGAAATAGAACCCTCCTCTAGATACATGAACTCTCCAGATGGGATAGCTCATAACATCTGAGGAATGATGCGGACATATAAGGCACTCTAGAAACCAGCACAAAAAAAATCCCTGATGGAGACCATCCTGGGTAACTACATCTCACAAGTTCTTGGCTGAATCATGAAAAATAAATGTTTCAATGTTGGCCCTATGTTATCAATGCATCTCAAAATGCTCAAATATAGACAGGGTGGACTATAGAAATGACCCAGAAGCTTGGGTACCTCCATCCCTCCAGAAGGTGGGGGGATACTGCTATTGGAAGTTACAAGTCACCCCAGCCACTGTTGGTGTAAGTCATCATTCACCTTTCATGGACATCATCTGATGTGGGAATATATTATAAAGCTGAGTTCAAATTCCCCAAACAATAATGATAGGAAGTTCCTAATGTGGCCCTCCTAGTGGTAATATATATAGATCATGGACCACTGTGAATGGTGAATGTTTTCCACCACCTTCCCAACATACGATAAAAGGACATCATGGTAGCATTGGTCTATAAATTCCAAGTACATTCCTGAGAACTAGATTTAAGAATATATATATAATAAGAGAAAAATAATTTAATGGAAATGGCTCACTACCCTTGGAATACTACCTCAAATACCTTCTTAGATGTCTATTTTTTAGTTAGTGTTCAATCATAATTTACAGTGGTTACAACAGATGTAAGGTCAATTGTTCCTTGCCTCATCTTTTTCTGGAAACAATTTTATTTTATAAGTCATGTCTCACATTCATAGATTTAATTTTCTTATTTTCATATATCACAGTTCATTTAAAATCAATATTCATTCCCAATGAATTATTTCCCATACACCTTATCACTAACATCGATACCCATTTCATTTCATATAATGTCTCGACTTTGTAAATTACTCATTCCAACCCCTGAGGGACCATGCATATCATGAATTGAAACAAGAAATCACTCAATAATAGCCAAAAATCATTATAGGTATATATATATAATAAGTCTCATTCATCAACAACAAGAAATATAATAAATAAAAGAAGTTAATTTCACCAATATAGAATGACATATACATGTCATGTGAATTCTAGGTGCCTACGATGATGCATGTAAAAAAATATCATTACCCTCATATCATCATGGAAAGGATGAATTGAAATTCTCAATCAGAATAATATTAATAACCATCACAACATGTGCATTATCCAACGGGTAAATGATATCAACTGCAATAGGGAAAATAATAATAATTATAATATAGAAAACATGGAATTTACTGCAAACATTTATTATCTATCCCCAACTATGACATATAAACAAGATCTAAAGAATTCCTAATCTCCTATTTATTGTATCCAAAAATTAATGTTATAATGAAATGTCTATGATACCACTTTGTGATGTCTCAGACTCGGGTACCACTCAGATGTTCCCTGAGCCCGGTTGGCCACACGACCTTAAGTGCATCTCGTTGAATGCCAGAGGCTAACGACCAGTAGTGAAGGTATAAGGTGTTTACAAAAGGATACTATGCCCCCATTACCAGAGTGTAGTAAAATGTATGAATATAATAATAGGTAAATTGAAGAAGTAATATAAAGAGATATAACAAAAGAAGCAGATCCGAATAATAAATATCTAAATAACTGATGATAATATACAAAATCTAAAGATACATGTAATGTTTCTATTAATCTGGAAACCATATATACAAGGTAGTAGAAAAATCAAGCTATAAAAAATTAGAAAAATGAATTATTTTTTCAAGAATCCTAAGGTCGATCTTGGTCATCTAGTTCCCATCTCCCTCTTAAAGAAGTTAAGAAATATCAAGTGTGCAAGGAAAAATACATCTCCTTGTTAGTACCTACATACAGGTAATATTCTTAGGTACCGATGGTTGTATGAATAAAATGTGAGATAAATATTAGTAGGCCACCACCAATGGTGTCTATAACGTTCATTCCTTTTAAAATAAACTAAAACAGTGTGCATGAATAATTATATGAAAGTAAGTAAGTATAGTAATGTAAACACCCAAGATCATTATTCAGCATCATTCAGTGTCTGAACAAGTAACCATTTCATTAATTAATTATGTTCTAGTTTATATATGTCACACGAGGTTCAACCAGGAATAACATACTAACATGACAGTAATAGTAAATGATCCATGTTATATAAGGAATCCTATACTGATATTAATAATTAAGAGAATCCAATGTAATTACCATGTAATTATTGAAATCAGGGGTTGTTCCAAATTATTTTGTAATTATACCTTGGATATAAGGGTAATAGTGTAATCCAAGGGACATCACTCAAGGCATTCCACAATAATGTAAGTCTAACCGAGTCTAATGAATACACCTAATGTAAAATAGGATAAGAAATTATTATATCCAATGGTGTATCCTTGGGGTTTCATGTTCATAGAATTCACACTAGATCTAAGTATTGTATCTGAGGAATCATGTAAAAATAATTGAGGAATCCTATATTGTCATATTGGGATCCACGAGTAGACAAAGATCAGGTTCCAAGGTGTGCATCAACAATGGAAACTAGAATCCCAGAATCAGAATGGTGTTTTTTACTGTGTAAGCCATTCCCTTGGTAATCCAAGGTGATATCAAGTCTAAAAACTCCTCCCATTATAAATATCGTGTCTATATATAATATTAACCTTTTAATTGTTTCATTTAATTAATTATTCAATGTAATACACATGTTTATTAAAATATATTTTGTTCAATCCATTGACTTTTATTATATTGATAAGGCCAAAGGACATGTAACTGTTCATTAATTTATATAATTAATAATAATTTTATAAGGTTTACTCTAATACCATTCATTAGAAAAAGAAAATGGGTTCTATAGATTTGAAACCAATATATTAAATTAGATTCATTTAGGCCATGTTATATATATAATATACTTTACAATTTAACCATTTGAAGATTAATTAATTAAGTAGAACAATTATCGTAAAAGGGTGAAGTGACACTAACATATCCAAGTTATAGTCAAACCAATTAATATAGTCATTTAATTAAGTAATGTATTATAACTATAAGGATCAATCCAAAGAACACCCAAAAAGTGAAACAGATGCACATAACCAATCATAAAATTCATAAATATGAAAACACCTTACACATGACGGATATCATTGATGTTGTAAACTCTAGTAAAATGAATAAAATTTATGAAACAATATATAGATCATGATCATAATGGATAAAATAAATGAATATTAATTAAAAAGACAACACCTGATAAAATTGGCATGTGCACTATAACAGAAAAATGTAAAAAGACATAAACTTGAGGGGTGAGTTATAGACCACCTACCTCATACTCGTATGACTGTCGTTACCCAGTATCAACCTCTAGTTTTGAATAGATTGGAAGTGATATAAAGAATGGATTGATTCCCTGAAAATAGGGCATATGTGACTGTATCTAAATAGTGTCTTCAATAAAAAGAATAGTGACACACGAATAAAAAGGAATCGGGATATATTTAGCATGGATCCAACAAGATGAATAGTGATTCAATCAGTCTCAGGAAAAAAATAATGAGATTAAGAGAAACAAAAGAGATTTAAAGGTGAGAAAAGGGAGATTCTATCTTCTTAGAGGAAAAAATGAAGAAGGGGGAAGAGATAAACATTTCATTAAGGGATGTTTGGTAATTTCCCCCAAAAACAGAGGTCACATGGTTTTTCTACATGGTTTTCCAAACTTTTTGTCAACCATGTTCCCTTTACTACTTCAAGGGGGAACTTTCCATGGTTATCCCACAATGATAGGGAAATCATGTGTCAAATGTACAAAACTCCTCTACTAAAATATTTGTAGTTATTTCACAAGTGTTAGGACCCTAGCGCTCTGTTAGGGAAAACCATGCACCATACTTCACCCATATTTCTAGCCCTACATGGATAGTAGCAACATTTCATTATGGATCACATGGTTTCTACTAACCATGCGAGCAGTCTATTTTTGATGCCGACTGGAGTACCAATCATTTAATGAGCCCTAGACGCCCACTAAGCTTTGGCAAACACATTTTGCGTATATATTATGTCTAAAATTAAGAATTTGATTAAATTTAAAAGGATCAATACCTAAGTGAAAAACTATATTTTTATAGATCCAACACTATCTCATATCATTAATTTTCATAATTACCAAGATGATGAATCAGTTAATGTAGTTATAACCTTAGAGGATCTAGACCGGGATGAGATGGTAATTCAAATCATAAATCCTAGGGTGTTCTCTAAATTAATTACTAATTAAAAATAAGAAATAAAATATATTAACACTACCCCAAATCATATTAGACTCATCTAATCCATAATTGATTCCATAATTGGCTGTATTTCCTCCCAAATAAACTACCACAAAAGAGGAATTCTTGCATTAAATAAAGCCATAAAGGAAAATATCTAATGATGGGTGTCATATTTCATTTATTTATGTTGGATTAAATTCCCATAATGTTTTGACACATGAGGATTTTATAGAGTCCACCTTAGATGCCTTAAAGGATAAAACACCCTAACTATTATGCAGGAAGTATATTTCAGCACATACAATGATCATCAGGCTGGAACCAAGCTCTCTAATATAATTAATGAGATCATATATTTTTTCCATCAATGATTAATGCCTACATATATTTCATAAGAATATTCTATTCTTGTTTGATATATTCTAATTTTATCCATCAACCCATGGATCTTTTGTATACTACCAAAAACTTTTGTTCATTTTACATATAGGAAATATATATCATAGGTCCATATTCAAAAAACTCATCTCGATAGTTCATGTATATCTTTAAATTAACCAATGTATTTTCCAATTAAGTTGTGTAAATATACATTAAGTAAATTTTGTCTAAATATATAGGAAATTTTAGGATATGTTACGTCATTACTATATTTTGTGTTCCTGACACAATATTTATAGACAATGATAATAGTATTTCATCTTCCGAATTGAAATCATGTATCACCAGTAAAATATAATATATAACAATTAATCCCACTATAATATAGCTATAAAAAAGATAAATTCTTTTAAAAATAATATATATATTATACATCAAAATATATAAGACAAATACAAGAATTATGTGATGGAAAAACTCTTGAATGCTTTATGTTCTAATAACACTAAAAATATATTTACCATGAAAGATACCCCATAAATACTTGTTTAAGGGTAAAAAATTTCTTAACCATTGAGGTTGAAATAACCTACCTTCCAATCAACATTTGAAATCTACTGAAAAAAATTTCAATCCATGAAATGATTGGATGGGTTAGAGAAACATTATCAGAAAAGGTTTTCCACATTTCAAAACATAGGAATCTATTAAAATTGAGTTTTGTGAGAATTAAATGATAATGTTCAGAAATGGTAATTTATCCAACATAAATTAGTTCTCTCTTTGGGAACCCATATGATGCTAATGAATAAATCTCCAACATTATAGATTAAATGGAAATGATCTTGGCTTATACACAAGGTAAAATATAATGGATCCTACTCCCCAATAATAATTAAAAGAGAGTATATTGTGTGATTCTCCAAACCCGATAATCTCATAATTACATGACTTATAACAAGTATTTCATCATATATATCTTCAATATCTTCTAGGTTTAGAACTTTAGAGAATTATGATGAATCATAAAATAATAGATCCCATGTATTTTTTCAACTAATTGAAATTTCTACCAAATATATAATAAACTAAGTAATAGATAGTAAGTATTTAATGTCTCAAAAAAATTCTACACCAAATCTATTCTATTATACATATTAGGTGTAATGTATTTTTTGTAACCAAAGAAATGGTAAATAAGAAATGATGATCTCAAAATCATAGTAAGGCTAAAAATATGAGATATAAATCAAAGATCATAAGGATGAATAAGATGAGTATAAGTGATCTGGTTAGAATATATTATAGAAAATAATTCATCAATAGAAATAAACTAAAATAATAATATATCCATAGATAAAAATGGAAATGAAAAGATCACTCAGTTAACAAAAAAATTCCATAGAAATAAAATAAACAATTTCAAACAACTAATTCCATTACATAATCCAGGAAACCATAATCTTATATATCATGATCTTACAAACAAGGTTCAATGTCTAGGTAATATTTTGTTTTGTCTAGGTATTCCGAAAAAATACCCAGGCTAGTTTTTATCATGATATTAATTATCACATGGAGGAGTTATTTTGATCCACATCCATAAATAATTACTTAAAATTAAATCATAATATTATGAAATGGATATGTTTTAAAATATTTGTACAACATTCCTTGCCAATCTGTAAGTATTCATATTGAAATAAAATTTATACAAATTTTCAATATTTCCCCAATCAATCAAATGGAATAGATTTATATGTTTGAATCCCTCAATATAACACCAAATACTGTAAGAGGGATAACTTTAACTTAATAATCTCCCTAATTAATTTATTTATAGTATCTAGGTGATAAACTTTTATTCAAAGGAATTAAATATAGAGTGTTTATAGTGGAAATGCATTAGAAGAAAAATTATGCTTATAATAATTAATGATTTGGAATGACAAAGAAAATAATTGTTTTTGTGATTTTAGAATACCGAAATAAAGTAGTATGAGATTAATTAGAAGGTATTATATAGCAGCTACATAAACTATAAAATTTAAATAATTGGAAAATACTAATCACATATCAATGTTGCAAAATTGAGTTGTAAGAAACCATTACGGTATAGGTAATGTAAGAATCAAAAAACATGATAGGAATACCATGAAATTAAAATATAATTAAATGAAAAATATTCATTATTGTTTGAGGTAATATTTTATTGAATTTTGCATATAAAAAACATTATGGAGATAAATATCAAACATGTCTCAGATAATATAAAATAAAGACAAGTAAATCTTATGACATTAAAAAATTTTGAACCAAAACCCTATGATGTAATTTTTTTAAGAGAAACTTTAAAAACCATGAATAATGAATGTATAATGATAAAAAAATATTATAGTTGTAGTTGAAGCAACATGTAAAATAATACACGGTATATAATAAGAAATGATCCTTAAGGGGTAAAAATTGAGAAAAATAAACCCTTACCTTAATTCCATATTCCACTAAAGCACTTGAAGATCATATATAAATATTTACTATATTAATAATGTTTTTTATAACCTTATTCATATATATATATATATATATATATATAATTTTTCAAAAAATATTTATAATTGTTCTCTACATGAAATTGTTTTAGTTATTATTTATTTTCTATCTGGAGCGGTAGTAATCTTATATGTTTTGAACTAGTTTTGTAATATCCAATTTGTTATTCATTATCCTCATAAATTTCATATATACTGGGACATAAAACGTACTGGAATTTATTTTTTATAGTTACTTATAATTATTTAATTTAATTTTAGGCCAGTTTTTGTTATTATCATTAAAGATGAAAATGGTGATGAGCATGCTTCAATGATTTTTAATGAAAATAATTTGGTATCTAAATTAATGATTTAATACTAATGTTACTATTACATAACCAATGTAAAATAATTATCTACATTTTTATATCCTATATTATCATTAATTAAGTTCTCAATGTCATTCATGATATCATTTTATGGCATTTTTCAAGAAAGTAGTTAGACCAACCACAACATTAACATAACACAAATAATGGATGATTATGATTATTAAAGTAATTTATTTCAAATAATATAATATATTGAAGAATAATTATATTATTTAGATAATTTTAAATAATTTAATAAAATTTTATTATATTTTTATAAATAATAAAGAAACTAGATGAAAAATGAGACACATATTTTCATGGAGGTGGTAGTCTGAACAACTCTTGATTTCAAATTTTATTTCTCATATAATGAAAGGAAAGGAAGGTGGATTATATTTTTTCTATTAATAATCATAATTAAACTATATATGTCACATTTATTCTTTAATTTTACCCCTATAACTATCTAATAGTAGTGGGGGTGAAAAATGGAAGGCATTGCTTCATAGAGGTGATAACCCACAAAATGCACAGATGTCAGTTTCATTTTTCTTAATAGAAAAGGGTAAATGTGATTAAAATTTTTTAACATACATAATGAAAATTAAAATTCAAAATATATGGATTTCATTGTATAGTATTTCTAAAATTATATTGTGAAATAAAATAATGAAAAGTAAAGAAGTTAGGAAAAAAGTACTCACACTAAGGACTTTAGCCTTACCTTAGAGGACTCCTCAAAAATAAAGGTCATAGGAAAATATTTTTTTAATAGAGGATCAATGAAAAGGAATATAATTATTGGTTCAGGAAAATTTTAATTGGTTTATAGGGAAAATAATATCTTTTAGTGGCCTGGAAGGGGTGGTAAGAGGTCACATTTATAAGTGGTAAGAATAACATTTTTTTAAATATTCAAAGTTAATATAAAGAGATAACATCTTCTACAAGTAAATAATTCACAATAATAGAAAATAATAAAGTGTGGTATGATATATGGTATGTAATACCACAATAATTATTTTTCACACACATTTTACACATATTTTTATGTACTTTTCTCTTTGAATTTTCACTTTTACCATTTTTGGTTTTACTATGCTAACTAGTTTTTACCTATGTAAATCCTTATTTTTTCCTAAAAATAAAATTCCCCATATAAAATAATTTGTACATACATATTCCAAAACATTAATTCCATTTTATTAGAAAAATTTTATATATTTTAAAAAATTTTATTTTAACATTAGCGCATGTAGCGTGTAAAACCCCCTTTTTTAGAAAATGTGTAATTTAAGCTAAAAATATATGAGTAAGGTAAAATTATCGATGTATTTTATTTTCATGATATTTTTTTTCAAAAAAAAAGTTTCATTAAAATAAATGAACCAAATTTTATTTAAATATAATTTACTTAAAAGAAAATTCCCAAAAAAAGATTTTTTGAGAAAATATTACTTAAGTCCTTACAATGTTTATCATTGGTTTTATAAATTTATCATAGTTTTATTAAAATGTATAGTTTTACATCTTAAATACATTTTTTACCATTAATAATTTTTTATACCCTTCTATGTTGTATTTATATAATGATAATTTCCTATAATTTATAGTTTTTATAAAATAATTTATTTCATCACTATTCACCTAAAAACAACTATTTCAAAAAAAATCAGAAAAATAATGTTAAAATTATATTTTTATGGTGAATATAAAAATTAATATTCTTTTTCCATATTTAAATTCTAAAATTTTAGAATTGAACTTTTAGATAGAAAAATTATAATTTAATGAAAACTATTTTCAATAGAAAATAAAAATTTAAAAATATTAACCATTCCTATTCTTATTTCCTATCAACTACTAATCAAATTGGTGTTAATATGTTATTTATAACTAGACTATATTTTATAAATAATATATTTAGTTAATTATAATATAATAAATAAAGAATAATTTTTTTTGAACGGTCAAATTTTAAAGAATATATCAATCTTATTAGTTATTTAACTATACATATTATATATTTTATAATTAACATAGTATTAATAATCAATTTTATTTTTATTTATATATATATATTTCAATATTCAGTTTCTTATATTTTTACCTTCCAATTAAATTTAAATATTCTAATGGTTATATAATATTCCATGGTTTATTCCTGGTTGTTGTTGTGTGTGAATCATGCTATTAACCACATTATGTTTTGAATGAATATATAAAATTTAAATTTCCAAGCTGTTACATGTCACACCCACCATAAATTAAAGGTTCAAAAAGAATTATTTTCCATGAATTTTTGAGGGGTTTATTGAAGGACCATTTATATGACTTTAAACTATAAACAATCTCATCACGGTAGCATCATGTTAAGCATCATGGAATAACAACTGTTTTGTAAGAAACTAAACTCCCCTAATTATGTATTAATTTCATAAACCAAAACTTCATGATATTTGAACATTTTGTGATTCAAATATATGTATTTATATTTAAAATTTCATTATTTATCATTTGATATTGGTAATATTCTAATTATCTATTATTCTACACCTTGAGTTGTACTTAAGCGATCTTAGAGGTTATGATTGACTTCCCTAATTAGTACAATTTGGTTTAATTGCATCCAAAGGTTGAAATACATGTCCTATAACTGTGAATATAAACTATATACAATAGAGTCTATTCAAAAGGACTTTAAACTTCTCAAAATATCTCATTTTATATATTCTCACCTCCCAATATGAGAGCCTTGTCCAGGTAATAATTCTCAACGTATGGTTTCCACATTTTTTAAATGTGCACTAAATTTATTTCCCTTATGTTATTTTAATTGTGGGTGGATTTATTACTAATATTATAGGATATTTAGTGTTTCAATGATATCCAATCATAGTTCCAGCCACAAATGTAATCACTCTTTACCCCCTTATCTTCATAGAATATCCAAATCTTTGGATGAGTTCTTGATGCATGTTTTTCCTAAAACCATTAGTTTTCACTGAGAATAGAACACCCAAGAATAATAATTATCCTCAATTAAAGTAATTAAAATAAATAGAAGAGGCCCTTTTCATATGATCTCATACTTTATAAAACTTGATTTAAAGACCCGTAAAATTCAAGGGAATTTTTTTCTTAATTTTCTTTAGAATTTTACAAGAGCTCGGTTTCTGACGGCACCAGATTCCGAGGCCCGGTGTTCCCAGAATCAAATTACGAAGTTTGGCTCAGGTACGTTCAGTGAACGAACGAGCGGGAATGTATAACTTTTGAACCGGTGCCCGGAATCGAATTCTGAGGGCACCGATGAACTCGCAGCGCCGATATTCGCTTAAGGAGACCTTTTCTGGGGTTACGTTTTATACGGGATAAAAGTTAGTTTTGGGGGAAATTAGAAGAAGTTAAATAAATTGTGGAACACAGTTTATTTTTAACTTTGTTGGTTATTTCCTCCCAAAGGGAGTTAGAGGTGGGACCCACATCCACATAACCTCCCTTGAGAGGATTAAGTGTGTTGGGGCCCACATGAGCCCTAACTCTTCAACTTCCCTTAAATTCCCCAATAACTCTACTCTATTTAATTTTGACAACTTGTGTTATTAATTAAGATGAGTTACTTAATTTCAAACTTTTGAAATTCAAAGTGGTTAGGATGTGTAAATAAAATAAGGCTTAGACTTATTTTATTTTGGTTTGTATCTTTTGACACCTTGAGAGGATTGGGAAGCTTTCTTCATCTTCTTCAACCTTGACGAAGAACGCGAAGAACACTTAGGCTCCGACAAAGAACGTCGTCACCATAAGAAGAGAAAGACGTGTCATCTCTTCTTTTCTTCACAGCCGGTGTGTTTCCGAAGATCGACGACGCCGCTTCTTTCGATCTTCTTCCCGTGTCAACGAAAGGAGACGCCGCTTCCTCCTCGGGCTTTCTCCATCAGCTTACGAAGCTTCTCCAGCGACGTTACCTCTTCGGACGCACCTCGACGTCAACGGAATCGACGTTCGATTCCTGCGACGCCCGACCTCCACGACGCTTGTCTTCTACGGCTTGTTGACGTGCTCCGCACTTGAAACCGAGGTAGGGGAATATTGTTATTTATTTAAATCTTTTCTGTTCTTGATTCTAGCATGTTGAACTTCATGTTTAATCGACTAAATGATATGGTTTAACTAGAGGGGGCCGGACCACACAAACACGGCCTAACCCCCTCCTATGTTCATGTTTGTTTCCTTGCGGATGGAACGGGATGGCATGGTGCCTCTCACCACGCGGAAATCACAAGGCAAGTATTGTGCAGCGCCGTCGTGCTGCACCGTGGAAAGAAATTCAAGAACGTGACACTGTCGCGTTGCGTCGAAGGAAGTCGAAGGCGCCGCGGCCGGAGTGGGGCCGCGGCGGAGGGGCGCGGTGCCGTCGCACCACGCCGGACGACAAGGGCCGCGGCCGGTTCCGGGCCACAGCAGAGCTTGGTGACCGGCGGCCAGCCGGGCCGCCGGTGTCGGAGCCGGAAAGGGACCGACCACTGCCGGTCCCGTTGAGGAGAAGCAGGCCGGCCAGGTCGGGCCGGCCGAAAAGGAGTAAACCGGGGGAAATAAATTCCCCTGTCCAGCAATTAACGGCCCCCCATTATGAGGGGGGTGGGTGCGGTTACAAAGGGGGGCAGGCACCCCCCGTTTTTTCAATAGCTCGGCCGAAGGCCGGGCCGGGCCACGCCGGGCCGGGCCGGGCCGACCCTGTCTGGGGCGGGGCAACCCGGTTCGGGCCAGCCGGGGGGGGGGTCTCGGGCCGGGTCGGCCTAGGCCCGAAACCCCTAATACTGATCTGTTTAGGTTCAAATGCCCATAACTCGGGCTACAGACCTCCAAACGACTCGCAGTCAGTGGCAATGCGATCCTTGGATCGAGATGGTCGTTTCGGTATATTACACTCAAGGTTTCGGAATACTTTGAGTTCGGCCGGGTTGGTTCGTACACGAAACTGACCGGGCCCTCGGAGCGGAAACGCTCATATCATGAGCTACGGACGTCCGATTGACGTGCCGTCAGCTTTGTTGAGTTCCTCTTAGTGAGACAGATCATTTGGCATACTCCGCCCGAGGTTTGGATGCAGGTGGAGTACAGTCGGGTTGGTTTTGCCTTAAAAACCAACCGGGCCCCTGGAACGAAAAGGCCAATAACTCTCAGACCGGGTGTCCGATTGACGCGCCGTCTGTTGCATTGAGTTCCTGTTGATGATACAAAACTTTTGGATACATCAACTCTAGACTATGTGACAGTTGATGTTTCAGCCTCTCGGCTCGTGGAGCGGACCCTCCCGAACGAGCTTGCTGTGTGCGGGAACCCTAGAGCTGGCTGCGACTGCTACTGTGACTGTGACGACGACTTTGCGGAGATACTCAGTAGATACGACGACGACGACTACAGCACTCAGCGATCCTGTGTGGATCAGTGCTACCGATCCTGTGCGGGTCCGATCCTGTGTGGGTCAGCACTCAGCGGTCCTGTGTGAACCAGCGCCTACAGATCTTGTGTGGGTCTGATCCTGTGTGGGTCTTTGCGGGGGTTAGTACCTATCGATCCATTGTGGGTCCGACGACTTTGATGGATCAGTGATCATCTCTATCGTCTTCGAAGAATTATTCCTGTGTGAGCTGAATCATGTTTACCTTCCTGTGTAGATTGTGTTGTGCTATCCTGTGTGGATTACGTTTTGCATTCCAATGTGGATTACGTATACTTTCCTGTGTGGACTGAGTTGTACTTGGGCTCGGAGGTTGGAGCGTATTGAAAAGATGACTTAGGTATATGTATGGGCATATACCTAAGAAGAGTCGGTTGTTACTTCGTGTTTGTATCTTTCCTTTATGGTTTATCCTTTTTGGATTTTGGGAGACCTTTGGGGGTCTCGGGGTCCCTACTGAGTATCTTATACTCACCCCTGCACGGGCTATGCCCGCACTACGTTGTGTTGGTTGCAGACGACGGACATCGTTGATCGTGGTTGAGGCTTGCAGAGCAGGACGGTACCTGGAGGTGGACCACTGGGCTGGACATGCTCGGAGTGGACGGCGGGGCCCGAGGAGAAGTGGATCTATCTATACCCACCCTTCAGGTGGGATTCCCAGTGGACAGCTCGGTGTAGCGGCTTTTACTTTACAGCTGTTGTTTTCCCTTTCGAGTTGTACTTTACAATTGGGCTTGTATTTCCAACCCCTTTTACTTTTCCGCACTTTCAGTTGTACTTTGTTTTTACTTAGTGTTTACCTTTCTACTTGCTTACTCTGTGGTGGTTGTTTACTTTACAAAGGCAGTGCCTTCCCTTTTTATCGGGATTTACGCCTTGGTACTAGTCGCCAGCACCTGGCCTATGGATGGCGGGCATGGGGTAGTCACGGCACGGGCCCTGAGGATGGGTCGTGAAAAATTGGTATCATAGGAGTTCGGTTCTACCGTGAACTCTGATCTTTTCTATGTGAAGCAACAGTGTTTAGCGTATTGAGTGTGGTTATCAGTCCAGGGAGTCCAGTGTTGGTGCGGCGGCCGACGTATCCATACACCAGGACCCTGACTTCTGATTTCTGACTTAAAGCGCGAAAACATTGATTGCCTGTGTGTTTCAAAGTTTTCATTGTGATTACTTTATATCAGCTCACCAGGTATACTGTTCTGACCGTGGCGCACCTGTTTCCTTTTCAGGATGGCCCCATGACGGCAGCCAGCTAGGGTTCGGAGAGTCGAGTGTGACGACAACCCACCGAGCGACGAGGCCTCAGTGCAGGGCCCTTTGTCAGCAGTGGCACCGGCGGTAGCACTACCTGCCGAGCCACCGATGCTTCCAGCACCAGCCGCTGACGATGCACTTCGCCTCATCGCACTGCATGAGTTTCAGCGCTAGTGACCACCCAGGTTTCATGGGGAGATGGACCCCCAGGCAGCCGAGGACTGGCTGGAGGCAGTCGTATGAGTTTTTAGGCTAGTGAGGACACCAGCAGACCTCATGGTGATCCTCGCTGCGAGCCTACTGCACGCAGCAGCGGGCCGATGGTGGACCTTGATGCTCTAGGTGCACGATGAGGCATCTCTACTCTAGACAGGCTTTGAGAGATTCTTCCACTCGGAGTTCGTCCCAGCCACCCTCCGTGCAGTGCGCATTTAGGAGATTCTTCAGCTGCGGCAGGGCAGCATGACGGTCGCTCAATACTCGGGGAGATTTACCGACCTCTCGCGCTACTTGACCGACATGGTACGGGACCCATTATTCCAGGCTCGGACCTTTGAGCAGGGTTTGAGACACGAGATCAGGGCATCTCTGATCTCCCTCAGCATTCCGACTCAGACAGGAGTACTGGAGCGGTCCCTTTTGATCGAGAGCTTTCTTGCTGAGTCTACGCCAGCGTCGAGACCCACCGCAGGGCGGCACGTAGCAGAGTCTCTTGCAGCAGGCAGTCGACGGATGACTCAGGGGTCTAGGCAGACCAGATCCTCAGGAAGACGACCTCAGGACACTGGCTCAGCAGTGCGGGGCACACAGCGCAGAGCCAGTCTTTCAAGAGGCAGACAGTGCTACTCGTGCGGCGGGCAGGGCCACATGGCTCGTGACTGCCCGACCCGCCATGCCAAGGAGCCGAAGACGGTTGAGGGACCACCGAGGCAGAGGCAGAGGGTCGACCATGGCGGTCCACAGGGAGGAGGAGGATGAGGCAGGGGATCTGGCCGAGCAGCAGGTGGTGGGCGATGCTTTGAGGCTCTACCACCACCACCAGGAGGTCCACCCTGACCACAGGGAGCTGGCGGGCAGAGACAGACACAACTTCAGGAAGCAGAGGTCTACAACCACGGCGCGCCTGAGAAGATTCGAGGTACTATCTGTATCTATTCTACCCTTGTTGCAGTACTTATAGACACAGGAGCGAGTCACTCTTTTGTAGCCGTTGCCCTTTTTCGGAGCTCGGAGATTCCGACTGAGCCGTTGGCTCGATCCTTACGGCTAGAGACTCCTACGGGAGCAAACTCGACGATTACGCACTGGTGCCGGAAGTGTGAGCATACTCTAGGAGGTGAGAGTTTCGGCTGGGATCTTCTTATAGCTGCGTCGAGGCCTTACGACGTCAGCTTGGGCATGGATTGGTTATCTACGGTCCATGCACAGATTGACTGTTTTAGGCGGAAGGTGCGATGTGTACGCACCGACGGGAGCAGGTTCACCTTCACCAGTGAGAAGGGAGACTTTGCAGCACAGGATGGACTTCCGCGGAGGTTAGGAAAACCCATCACTCATCAGTTGGCTAGCCTCATCCTAGGAGCAGTTGACGTGCGGAGTCCTGGTTTTCTTGCAGTGGTGGATCAGTTTACGGACGTTTTTCCCGACGACGTCCTAGGGTTACCTCTTCACCGGGAGGTAGACTTTTATATTGAACTGTACCCTGAGACAGCCCCGATATCAACTTCAGCATATCGGATGGCCCCCGCCGAGCTTCGAGAGCTACGGGTACAGTTGGAGGACTTGCAGGGCAAGGGGTTCATCCGACCCAGTGTTTCACCTTGGGCTTCCCTGATTTTGTTCGCCAAGAAGGCGGACGGGAGCTTGCGACTTTGTGTTGACTATCGTCGCCTGAACCAGGTGACAGTGAGGAACAAGTAACTGCTACCGAGGATTTATGACCTCTTTGATCAGCTCAAGGGAGTACGGTGGTTCTCGAAGATTGACCTCAGGTCAGGCTATCATCAGCTCAGAGTTAGAGACGAGGACATGCAGAAGACGGCCTTCAGATGTCGGTATGGCCACTATGAGTTCTTGGTTATGCCATTCGGCGTAACCAATGCTAAATCAGTGTTCATGGCCCTCATGAACAGGATCTTTCAGCCATACCTTGATCAGTTTGTCATGGTCTTTATCGACGACATTCTGATTTACTCGACGACTGAGGAGGAGCATGCCTACCACTTACGGGTTGTACTAGACACACTCCGAGAGCACTAGCTTTATGGTAAGCTCTCAAAGTGTCAGTTCTGGATACGTGAGGTCCACTTCTTGGGACACGTCATCTCTGAGGTGGGAGTTGCAGTGGATCCTGTGAAGATCGACATATTGTTAGCTTGGGAGCCACCCAGGAGCGTGACAGAGGTGCGGAGTTTCTTGGGACTAGCTGGATACTACCGGAGATTCATGCCAGATTTCTCCAGTGTTGAGGCACCACTCTCAGCTTTGACGAAGAAGGGGAAACCCTTCGTGTGGTCAGACAGATGTCCGTAGAGCTTCCAGGAGCTGAGTCAGAGATTGACCAGCGCACCTATCTTGAGGTTGCCTGAGGAGGGAGTTGGATACGTAGTTTATTGCGATGCATTAGGGACTGGACTCGGATGTGTCCTGATGCAGGAGCGGGCCGTGATCACCGATGGATCACGTCATTTGAGGCCGCATGAGCAGAACTACGCTACCCATGACCTGGAGTTAGCAGCAGTGGTATTCGCTCTGAAAACATGGTAACACTATCTTATGGACGAGCGCTTTAAAGTATTTTCTGACCACCAGAGTCTCAGGTATATCTTCTCGCAAAAGGACCTGAACCTAAGACAGTGACGATGGCTTGAGTTCCTCCAGGACTATGACTTTGAGATAGTCTATACTCCTGGGAAGGGGAACGTAGTAGCCGATTCCCTCAGCAGGAGGACGGGCATTCAGCTACTTGAGGAGGCGACGGAGCAGCTAGCCTCTTTAAAGATATCCTTCGTGGATAGAGATGGAGCATCCTTCCTTCAGTCACTCACAGTCACTCCTCCACTTCTACAGTGGGTCAGAGAGGCACAACGTGGGGATGCTGACTGTGAGATGCGGTGTGCACATATATCCTTAGGACAGGCACCTGATGGTTTATACTTTGGAGTAGAGCACGACATCCTTTTCAAAGGACGTACCATGGTACCAGTTGCTTTACAGGAGGAGGTGCTGAGAGAGTTTCACACTTCTCCTTTGGCGGTACATCCTGGAGTGGTGAAGATGTACCAGGATCTCAGACAACAACACTGATGGCCGGACATGAAGAAGGCTATGGCAGAGTTCGTTTCTCGATGCCTCACCTTCCAGCAGGTGAAGGTAGAGGATCAGGTACCAGCAGGCTTGGTACAGCCTTTGGAGGTCCCGGAGTGGAAGTGGGACGGGATATCTATGGACTTCGTGACTGGACTTCCACGCACTTCCAGAGGTCACGACTCCATCTGGGTGATTGTCGACCGACTCACCAAGTCGGATCACTTCTTACCCATCAGAGAGTAGGGCTCAGTGGAGATCTTGGGACATAATTACATTCAAGAGATTGTTCGGCTTCACGGTGTGCCATCATATATCGTCTCCGATCGAGATGCTCATTTTACTTCCCGGATATGGAAGGGATTGCAGGAGGCATTCAGGACGCAGCTACGTCTGAGCACAGCCTTTCACCCTCAGACAGATTGTCAGACGGAGAGGACCATTCAGACTCTCGAGGACATGCTCCGCGTATGTGTCCTCGACTTTGGTCGTAGCTGGGAGGACCAATTACCCTTGGTGGATGTTGCGTACAACAACAGTTACCACTCCACCATCGGGATGGCACCATACGAGGCGTTGTACGACCGACCTTGCAGATCACCACTGTGCTGGACAGACCCTGGGGAGTCAACACTAGTGGGACCAGAGATGGTCCAGGCGATGACAGAGAAGGTCAAGGTCATCCAGGAGTGGATGAGGACAGCTCAGAGCCGGCAGAAGTCTTATGCTGATAGGAGGCGGAGGCCACTGGAGTTTTAGGATGGAGACCACGTCTTATTGCGGGTCTCACCTCGATGTGGTATACGGAGATTTGGCCGAGGCGGCAAGTTATCTCCGTGCTTCATCGGACCATTCCAGGTCCTCAGCAGGATTGGCGAGGTGGCTTATTGCCTGGCTCTACCACCTCAGTTGCACCGGGTGCACGACGTCTTCCACATATCTTAGCTGAGGAGATACGTGCACGACCCGACGCACATCATTAACCATGGGGAGTTTGACGTTGACGATGGGGCGACTTTTATGGAGGTCCCGGTGGAGAGCGAGGATTGAGAGGAGCGGGTCCTACGTGGACGGTCGATTCCTCTAGTGCGCATCAGATGGCAGCATGGGAATCTCCAAGAGAGCACCTAGGAGCGGGAGGCTCAGATGCATGCTCAGTACCCTCATTTGTTTCCCTAGTTTTGATGTATCTTTACGAGGACGTAAATCCCTGAGGTGGGAGTAATGTAAAGACCCGTAAAATTCAAGGGAATTTTTTTCTTAATTTTCTTTGGAATTTTACAAGAGCACGGTTTCTGACGGCACCTGATTCCGAGGCCCGATGTGCCCGGAATCAAATTCCGAAGTTTGGCTCGGGTACGTTCAGTGAACGAACGAGCGGGAATTTCTAAATTTTGAACCGATGCCCGGAATCGAATTTCGAGGGCACCGATGAACTCGCAGCGCCGATATTCTCTTAAGGAGACCTTTTCCGAGGTTGCGTTTTATACGGGATGAAAGATAGTTTTGGGGGAAATTAGAAGAAGTTATATAAATTGTGGAACACAATTTATTTTTAACTTTGTTGGTTATTTCCTCCCAAAGGAAGTTAGAGGTGGGACCCACATCCACATAACCTCCCTTGAGAGGATTAAGTGTGGTGGGGCCCACACAAGCCCTAACTCTTCAACTTCCCTTAAACTCCCCAATAACTCTACTCTATTTAATTTTGACAACTTGTGTTATTAATTAAAATGAGTTACTTAATTTCAATCTTTTGAAATTCAAAGTGGTTAGGATGTGTAAATAAAATAATTCTTAGACTTATTTTGTTTTGGTTAGTATCTTTTTCCACCTTGATAGGATTGGGAAGATTTCTTCATCTTCTTCAACCTTGACGAAGAACGTGAAGAACACTTAGGCTCCGACGAAGAACGCTATCACCATAAGAAGAGAAAGACATGTTGTCTCTTATTTTCTTCGCAGCCGGTGTGTTTCCGAAGATCGACGACGCCGCTTCTTTCGATCTTCTTCCCGTTTCAATGAAAGGAGACGCCGCTTCCTCCTCGGGCTTTCTCCGTCAGCTTACGAAGCTTCTCCAGCGACGCTACCTCTTCAGACGCACCTCGATGTCAACGGAATCGATGTTCGATTCCCGTGACGCCCGACCTCCGCGACGCTTGTCTTACGCGGCTTGTTGAAGTGCTCCTCTCTTGAAATTGAGGTAGGGGAATATTTTTATTTATTTGAATCTTTTCAGTTCTTGATTCTAGCATGTCGAACTTCGTGTTTAATCGACTAAATGTTATCATTTAACGAGAGGGGGGCAGACCACACAAACACGGATTAACCCCCTCCTATGTTAATGTTTGTTTCCTTGCAAATGGAACGGGATGGCATGGTGCCATCGCACCATGTGGAAATCACACGGAAAGTATTGTGCGGCGCCGTCGCACCGCGCCGTGGAAAGAAATTCAAGAACGCGACGCCGTCGCGTCGCGTCGAAGGAAGTCGAAGGCGCCGCGGCCGGAGTGGGGCCGCGGCGGAGGGGAGCAGTGTCGTCTTACTGCACCGAACGACATGGGCCATGGCCGGTTCCGGGCCGCGGCGGAGCTTGGTGACCGGCGGCCAGCCGGGCTGCTGGTGTCGGAGCCGGAAAGGGACCAGCCACTGCCGGTCCCGTTGAGGAGGAGCCGGCCGGCCAGGTCGGGCCGGTCGGAAAGGAGTAAACCAGGGGAAATAAATTCCCCCAGCCATCAATTAACTTCCCCCCATTATGATGGGGGGGCCGCAGTTACAAAGGGGGGCAGGTGCCCCCCGTTTTTCCAACAGCTCGGCCGAAGGCCGAGCTGGCAGCGCGCCCAGTGCGCTGCGCTGAGCCGGACCGGCGCCTGGCCGGTCGGACAGGCCGGGCCGAGCCCAGTCGGTCCGGGCTGCACCAGGCCGGGCCGACCCTATCCGGGGCGGTTCGACCCGGTTCGGGCCAGCCGGGGGGGGGGGGGTCTCGGGCCGGGTCGGCCCGGGCCCGAAACCCCCGATACCGATCTGTTTAGGTTCAAATGCCCATAACTCGGGCTACGGACCTCCAAACGACGCGCCGTCAGTGGCGATGCGATCCTTGGACCGTGGTGGCCGTTTCAGTATATCGCACTCAAGGTTTTGGAATACTTTGAGTTCGGACGGGTTGGTTCGTACACAAAACCAACCGGGCCCTCGGAGCGGAAATGCTAATATCTTGAGCTACGGACGTCCGATTGACGTGCCATCAGCTTTGTTGAGTTCCTCTTAGTGAGACAGATCTGTTGGCATACTCCGACCGAGGTTTGGACGCAGGTGTAGTACGGTCTGGTTGGTTTTTCCTTAAAAACCAACCGGGCCCCTAGAACGAAAAAGCCAATAACTCTCAGACCGGGCGTCCGATTGACGCACCGTCTGTTGCGTTGAGTTCCTGTTGACGATACAAAACTTTTGGATACATCAACTCTGGACTATGTGACAGTTGATGTATCAGCCTCTCGGCTCGTGGAGTGGACCCTCCCGAACGAGCTTGTTGTGTGCGGGAACCCTAGATCTAGCTTCGACTGCTACTGTGACTACGACGACGACTGTGCGGAGATCCTCAGTGGATACGACGACGACGACTACAGCACTCAGCGATCCTGTGTGGATCAGTGCTACCGATCCTATGTGGGTCCGATCCTGTGTGGGTCAGCGCTTAGCGGTCCTGTGTGAACCAGCGCCTACAGATCCTGTGTGGGTCCGATCCTGTGTGGGTCTTTGCGGGGGTTAGTACCTATCGATCCTTTGTGGGTCCGACGACTTAGATGGATCAGTGATCATCTCTATCGTCTTCGAAGAACTATACATGTGTGAGCTGAATCTTGTTTACCTTCCTATGTGGATTGTGTTGTGCTATCCTGTGTGCATTACGGTTTTCTTTCCTGTGTGGAATACGTATACTTTCCTGTGTGGACTGAGTTGTACTTGGGCTCGGAGGTTGGAGTGTATTGAAAAGATGACGTAGGTATATGTATGGGCATATACCTAATCAGATTCGGTTGTTACTTCGTCTTTGTTTCTTTTTTTTGTGGTTTATCCTTTTTAGATTTTGGAAGACCTTCAGGGGTCTCGGGGTCCCTACTGAGTAGCTTATACTCACCCCTGCACGGGATATGCCTGCACTACGTTGTTTTGGTTGTAGACGATGGACAACGTTGATCGTGGTTGAGGCTTGCAGAGCAGGACGGTACCTGGAGGTGGACCACTGGGCTGGACGTGCTCGGAGTGGACGGCGGGACCCGAGGAGCAGTGGATCTATCTGTACCCACCTTCAGGTGGGATTCCCAATGGACAGCTCGGTGTAGAGGCTTTTACTTTACAGTTGCTTTTTCCCTTTCGAGTTGTACTTTACAGTTGGGTTAGTATTTCCGGCCCCTTTTACTTTTCCGCACTTTCAGTTGTACTCTGTTTTTAATTAGTGTTTACCATTCTGCTTGCTTACTCTGTGGTGCTTGTTTACTTTACAAAGGCAATGCCTTCCCTTTTTACTGGGATTTATGCCATGGTACTAGTCGCCAGCCCCTGGCCTATGGAAGGCGGGCTTGGGGTAGTCACGACACGGGCCCCAAGGACGGGTCATGACACTTGAGTTATATTTTCATGAAGTAAAACTACATGACATAAGGTACATTGCACATGACCTCTAAAACCATTTGGGATGGTCAGTTTGTGAGACCCATTATCCTTACATCAGATTTGGATCCATGAACGAGTATTTAGTGAATAATACTTCCTTAATTTATCAATATATATATTTATAAAATCCCTAATATATATTATAAATAAGTGAAACTTGATTCCTATTATATAGGATACACAGTGATGCCCGTATTATTTATCATAAGCACAACCAAAAACCTCAATAAAATAAATTATTAATTATTATGTTTGGTGCTCATTAATTATCATTGGATTTCCATCAAAAGAGACTATCATTGAGTAAAATCCATCTTATACCACACATCATTCAGACCCTTGAAATATCTCTTATATGAAATTATTTGTCTCATATTGATAAATTACACAATGGGTGTTCCATAATACAATACCTTAAACTTCTTAGAGTGGTCATACCATTCAAGAATTATTCCATTACATGAGATCCAAACCTATGTAGCATAACCTCAAGTGTATGAATCCATACATGTAATCCCAGAGTGGGATAAAAATACCCATTCTTTTTTAAATGCATCATAATATTTTCAACCTTTTTAGTCATGGTGGAACTACCCCTTCATGGAATAGAAAAGGGTATTAGTCATTTCAATCACCCCTATATATGATTTAGATATACCTATGATCCCTTGGTAATAATATTCTCTATTGATAAACCTATAATGAGAAGGTATCACATTCTATGTTAGAGTTTTCCCAATTCTTATAATATCTTTTAACTATTGTCGTATTTAGTTATCCTGATGGTGTGGTTCACTTTTCCTAAAACCAAAATGATTCCCCCATTTCGTAAGAACTATTTGTAGATTTTTTGTTTCTATTTTATGATATTTAGTGATGTATGGGTTTGTTATCTTGGGGTAGGTGACAAATCCCAATCAAAACACCACTTTTTTATTGTTTGGGACCCCTCATTCATGTTAGTTTCCCATCACATGTTATTCACTAAGATAAAGTTATATCTTTTTTTACTTAATAAAAACACATATAAATATTTTCATATATAGTTCTTCATTGTATGACCATATAATGTTGAATGATTTCATTATTATAACATGAAATTTAACTTTGTAACATATAGTCCACCATGTATGACCTTAATCTTCTTAGAGTGGTTCATCCTAGATGAGCTAATTGTCAGATATAGGGGAAAAATCTATGTAAGGGTGCACAATATATAATACCATACACTCAGAAAAAATGCACCATTTTTTCTAAGAATACTAATGTTTGGGCTCCCAATATTCATATTTTCTACACACAATGGTCTTGAATTTTATACAACAATGGGGTCTTTATAGGTTTCATCCCTTTCTAGGATAAAATTCATATATTATTAAGTTTTCATAGACATCTTAACCAATGTGAAATCCTTGAATATTTTTTTTACTACTAATCACTTTCTTGGATACATAAAATGATCCATTCATTCTCATGATATAGGTCAATATAGGGGATAACCATTATAATAACTATATGAGGATTTAGTATTTTTATCTTATTATACATAGTGACCACCAAACTATATACTTTGCATCAAGTCACAAATCATAATCGGTGTCTATTAAATTTAAAATTATTTTTGTGGTTTAACATTGTTTCATACTGAAATGTCTCCCCAAAATTTTAAATATTTCATCCAACAAACCAAAAATTATATCATAATTTTTTTTCAATCGACATAAATATTTCACAAAATTAGGTAATAATCCCATGCAGCTGCAAGGGACAGCTCGGTTTGTTAATGATATTGTTTCATCCTTATTTTATCCTTCCAAATAGATCCATCTTTAATTTTATAGATAAGGTCCTCGAATTTCAATATATATCTAAAAAATTGTCATAGAACAAGTAATTTAATTATCGTTCAATTGTAATCCTTGTCATAAATTCCCTATATCATATTTCATGTTTAAATACCTCACATCAATATTTTCACTATCGACATTCGTGAATCAAAGGTGTTGAGATGCACGTGGACATTGAGTCCTATTTGGGTTATCATATAACACTGATATTCTATCGTTTGAGAAACATGACTATAAGCAACACACACTCCTCGTTATGATAGTTGATAATAACATTTAGATCTATAATTCAATTTTGGTTATAATTTTCCCTTACTGTGTACACTACCTCACCCTTTTTAATTTTCAACCATTATGACCATAAACCACATACACCTTTCCACAAAGAAATATACATTCGTGCTGTTTGGGTTCCATTAATATTGGTTTAACCAGGACCTTAATCTCTTTAAAAACCACCGATCCTTTTTTTTCAAGGCCATGTGACATAAATCAGTAGCCCTTAATGGTCCAAATTGAACTACAACTAAACTAAAAAATAAACAACATAGATATTGTGGTTTCCATAATATGACCCAAGTAAATGTTGAGATATACTCAATAGACCCACTAGTCTATAAAAATTCATGATCAATTTTATATCATATTTATTTTCCCTAAACATGTGTTCAATACATGGTAGTGTAACATTTTGGGTTTCTAAACCCTTCTTGAATACAATTCTGCCCATAATCCTATTTCATTTTTTAATAGGTTCAATATTAAAAAACCTGTAATTGTTATTAAAAATGACATCATTTGAATATAATTGGAATATATAGATAGTAAATATTTTATTTCTTCTATATTTGGAACTATTAACTAGATGAATATTTCAACCTAGAGATAAGGTCTTATAATCTATTTGTGCCTGTAAAAGATTTATAATGGAACAATTAATTTGAATGTGATCAATAGTAATCCATTAAAAACCTATTATATAACATTATAAACTAATTCTATTATAATTTTTTATTATTTACACAATCCATATTCCAACTATTCAAGTGAATTTTATACCATCAATGTTACACATTAGTGCATCATACCCTTTTGCATAGAAATAATTAGGCATTTTATTCTACAACCTATATTTGAATTCATTACGTGACCCTAAACAACATGATATAATTTTATAAGAAACATGACATTAATGAAGTATAATACATCATCCTTTGGCCAAATCTATTTGAAAATAAAAAAATCCACATTAATTTAGTTAGCATGACATTTAAATATCCAATTAATGAGTTATAGTACTCGATAGTTTAAAACCATCAAAGGGTGACTGGGGAAAAATTCATCCCTTTACTCTATAGGCATGTAAATCACTAAAACATTCAATATTTGATTACCTAAAAAAACAAAAATTTATAAAACATGTTTATATTTGAAACCTAATAAGGGTTTCTTAAGAAAAATCCATGTTCCTGCTCTATAATCCCCCCATTTGTGTCATTGTAAAAGTTTAAGCCCATGGAAAATGACATAAATCTTGATTACTATACTATACAACACAAAAAAAAAGATAGTCCATGCTCACAAGGTCATTTTTAATTTGAATAATATTATAAAATCATCATGTTACTCTCAAATATTAATTCAAACGATCCATGATAAATGTACTGAGGTATTATTTCAGGGTACTTGAGTCTTTTTGAACATTTAGATCCCCATTTATAAAGTTCCCCTTCATGATTTATATCATGTTAATTCACTCATATCTCTTATCGGAATGGGATGAATATTTCGTATGGTGATGTAATATGTGGCGATATATCTGGATTTCTTATACTCATCTATTATAAAATTCCCTAGAGTAAGTCACATCTCATGTCTAAGATAGCTAACATAATGTTATTGTGATAGTGAAAATGATGCAATATTTGGCTCGTTGATGTCTACCTAAGTGCACACACTTAGGAGGTAACTAAATCACACAAACCCTTTATCTATCAAGAACCACCGTAGTGTAGATTGATGGTATATATGCTACTATATTCATCCAACACATACCTATCCAAAGGTTCGTGACTAAAGTATATCATAGTGTTCTATATTTCATATTTGACTATAAATTTTGAGAGCATGATTCAATTGATTTGTATTCATATGATGTTCAAATATATTCATTTATCATTACATTAATTTTTATTAATTTTTATCATATCAATGAATGGTAATCCATATGACACTAAACATTGACAACAGTTTTGTTAGACTCCTCAAGTGTTAATCATGTTTTAATGATCACAAATCTCATTACTGTTAATTAATCGTGATCTTTAGTGCACATCATGTTTTTATAATAACAAATCTTATGGATGTTAATTACTCTTTACAAGTCTTATGCATGATCACAATTCTCTCATATATTATCTCTAATGATTAAACTTAACCCATATTCTGCATATCATTGTCTTAGTCTAAATACAGATATTTGTCTAAGTATGTAGACACCGTGAAGGACTCACCGTGACCACTCACCATGAATTAGACACCGTGACCACCCATGACCACTCACCGTGTATCAGACACCGTGACCACTCACCGTGAATCAGACACTGGGACCACTCACCGTGAATCAGAAACTGTGACCACTCATCGTGAATCAGACACTGTGACCACTCACCATGAATCAGACACCGTGACCACTCGTGACCAGTCACCGTGACCCGACACCATGATCAGACATCGTGAAGAAGACACCGTTCCCATGATCACTGTGACACCGTTTATTAAGCTTTTTTCAATATTATTTTAAATAATTCTAACGGTCATATTTGTTGTTCTTAATGAAATTAATGTTATTTAATGTTAGTTGTTGGCATGTCAGGAAACCGTATCTCGTACCTATGAAAAGGGAATCATACATACTACCAGAACTCATGGAATATAAGAAAGACCGAGATGCAGTACACAAAGAAGAACATAACTACAACAACGTGAATATACAACAGGAAGAACATACGTACACCCGAGTGCACTTTGCTGAACAATAAGGAGATTGCAAGACCTTCAAAGAACTCTCATGAGTGAAATACAATACCACTGAAGAACACGCGACGAATCAAGACATCCTTCCCACTTCTGAAGAAGTCAAGCTGAACTATGACACTCTGTTTTTCAATAGAAAAACCAGAGACTAACTCAGAAGCATTCCTGCTGAATCCAACGAGTCCAAAGTTGCACTGCAATCACTGGAGCCATTCTAAACTTTACATCTTGCCTCTGTGATTTATTATTTACTTTTCGAGAAGTGTGTGTCATCTACTGTATTTTTACACACACACTGTCTCCTGAACTTAAATTTGAGGATATGTAAATCCTCACTCAAACTCTTACATCTTTTATTTCCCAATAGGGTAGTGGTAGAGGTCGTGTGTGACCTGGACAGCTGGTTTGCTATTGTGTTTTTTTACCCACATCAACTGTGGAAGAGGTCCTTGTGTGACCTGGTCTTTGTTTTTTTTTCCAAAATGAACAGTGGTAGAGGTCCCTGCGTGGCCTGGATAGTTTTTTAAAACTATTGTTAACCCCAATCCAGGGTGTGGATCAAATTTATATATATATTTGAGAGGACTAAGTCTCAGCTTGAGACTAAACCTCTTGTTATATCTGTTGTGCATATTTTATTTAAGTTTAATGTATATGACATATATCATATTTATTCCGCTGATATTACATTAAAATACACAATTATTTTGAAGCTACTTTGATATTTAAATTATCAAGTGTTTACACTTATTGTAAATCAGTAGATTAGTTTCAAGAGTTAGATTGATCTTGTGGTTAAACTAACTGATATGTAATCAATATTTGAGAAGCTAAGAGAACATTTAAAATCTGTATAAATTCACTATAGTTTAACTTATTTTATAAATCAAGGTATTTTAACATAAATTTTAATTGGAACTCAATTCACCCCCCTCTTGAGTGTCCACTCTGACCAACAATTGGTATCAGAAGATTAGTTTTTGTTGTTCAATTATTTTTGAAATAATCTATTTTTCAACTTTGATTTTAGTTTCATCTTTAAAGATCTTAAATTTCTGTTAGTTCTAAATTTTTATCCCTTTAAATTGTCTTTCTAAAATATAGTTATAGACAATAGACTAGAGGGTGCTACTACCAACATGACACCTTTCTTCAATGGTACAAACTATGCTCAGTGGAAACTTAAAATGAAAATTTATTTAGAAAGCATAGGTTTTGATATTTGGACTGCCATAGAATCAGAATATAAAATTACCACTAATGCTAGATCCACTTGGGATGAACCTACAATGACTACTTACAATAATACTTGTAAAGCCATGAATGCCATGTACTGTGCTTTAGGAGATGAAGAGTTTAACATAATTTCTGCTTGTAAAACTGCTTTTGAAATTTGGGATACCTTGGGTGTTTCTCATGAATGAACAACCAATGTCAAATAAGTGAGATTAAATACATATACTATTAAATATGATAATTTTAAAATGAAAACTGATGAACCTATTTCTAACATGTATCTCCGGTTTAATGAGATAGTCAATACAATGAATTCACTTGGAAAAGTTGTTCCAGCAAAGGAACAATTTATGAGAATCTTGAGATGTTTACCAGACCGATGGAGAGGCACATCTGTTTCAATCAGAGAGTCATGTGACATTGCTACTCTACCTGTCAAAGAACTCATTGGTAAGCTTATGATGTATGAGGAAAAACTCAATGTGAATAAAGAGGAAGATGATGAACCTAATAGGAAATTAGTGGCTTTCAATACTACTGCTTCAAAGATAAAGGACAAAGATAATGCTCAACGACCTACTGACAGTTCAACCAGTGAAAACTCAGACTCTGATAGTGATGCTGAAAAATGGCTCAGATAGCCAGAAGGTTTAAAAAATTTTATAGGAAGAAGAAATTCTTTAGAAAATAAAATTACAAAGGAAAGTATGACAATAAGGGATGTTGGAAGAAGGATTGGAAAAATCCAGATAAAAGTGATGAAGTTGCCTGTTATGAGTGAAAAAGAAAAAGGACATATTAAAGCAGACTGCCCAAATCTCAAATTCAAGAAGAAATATGATTACAAGGACAGTAAGTACAAAAAGTCTATGAAGGCTACTTGGAGTGCTTCTGAGGATAGCTCCAGTGAATATGAAGCTTCTGATACTAAAACCAGAAATAAGGCAAAAATGTGCTTTATGGCAAAGACATCTACGGTAACCCTAGATTCTCCTGCTTTAAATTCTTATTATTATAATGATAGTGCAGAATCTGATTCTGACTCTGAAAACTTGACTAGTGAGGAATTGTTTGAATATTGTAATATGCTGGAAGAGACATGCAATGAACTTAAGGATAAATACAAATCATTAAAGAAACATCATGCTCTCACTACACTTGTAAAACTGAACTTAATATTGAAAAAGAGAAAAATGCTCAACTGTTGAAGGAGAAAACTGAACTGAAAATGTCTAATGAGAAACTCAGAAAGGATTTAGAGAAATTTATAAATGGAAATGATACACTAAATCAAATGATAGGAAAGCAAGTTACACCAAAATAAACTACTGGAATAGGCTACAAACCTGGACAGAGACAGTTTACTAAGAATAGATTTATTCCTAAATCTGGACAGAATGCTTCTAATTCTAGTTCTGGACATTTATATGCTTCAACTAGTTATATTCATAGTTATAGACCTATTAAGGATTATCTATCAAATTCTGTTGATTCTAAAAATTTTATGAGACCCATAAGACAAATTTGGGTACTAAAAGCTTGGATTTCTAACCTGTCTGGACCCAAGAAGATCTGGGTACCAAAATCATTACCTATCTAAATCTATTTTGTAGGAAACCTGCTTAAAGTGATCCCATAAGAAGACCTGGTACATGGACAGTGGATGTTCAAGACATATGTCTGGAGACTTCTCATTCTTTAAAAGCTTTGTCAGAATTGATGGAGGTTTTGTCACCTTTGGTGATAATTCTAAAGGGAAAATCATCGGCTTAGGCCAGATTGGTAACACTAACTCAGTATTAATTTCTAAAGTTTTATTTGTTGATGGACTTAAATATAATCTGTTAAGTATTTCTCAGTTATGTGATGATGGTTTTAATGTTATATTTGAAAATGATTCTTGCAATGTTTTTAATTCTAAAAATGCTTTAGTATTTTCTGCCCTATGAAATGAAAATGTCTATGCTGTTGATTTAAATTCTTTAGCCATGAAAAATATTACTTATTTAAATGCATTTCATAAAGAGTCTTGGCTTTGGCACAGAATATTAGGACACTGCAATATACACTCACTTAGAAAACATACTAGGAAGAACTTAGTTAGAGACCTACCCAAACTTGAGTTTCCAAATGAAAAAGTTTATAATCCCTGTCAAAAGGGAAAGCAACACAAAATCTCTTTCAAACCAAGGAAATAATCTCAACTTCTCAACCTCTCGAGTTGGTTCACATGGATTTGTTTGGACTATCTAGAGTTTCTAGCTTAAATGGGAAGAACAATGTCTATGTCTTAGTAGATGACTTTTCTAGATATACTTGGGTATATTTTCTAGCTCACAAAAGTGAAGCTTGTTATTACATTGTTAAATACTCCAAATATGTAGAGAAACTTAGTGGACTTAAGATTAAAACATTTAGAAGTGATCATGGTCGTGAGTTTGAGAATCATGAATTTGAATCCTATTGCTCACACAATGGCTATAGTCACAATTTCTCTGCCCCTAGGAAACCCCAACAAAATGGTGTAGTAGAAAGAAGGAATAGAACCCTGCAAGAAATTGCCAGAACCATGCTTAATGAGTATGACCTAACTATTTATTTTTGGGCTGAAGCTGTAAATATAGCTTGTTATATTATCAATAGAGTCTTAATCAGACTTGTTCTTAAGAGGACCCCTTATGAGTTGTGGAACCATAGGAAACCCAAGGTTAACTACTTCAAAGTCTTTGGCTGCAAAGTCTTTATTCTTAATACCAAAGATAATCTTGACAAGTTTGCATCTAAGAGTGATGAAGGAATTTTCCTAGGTTATTCTATTTCTAGTAAATCCTATCGAGTTTTCAATAAGAGAACCAAGTGTGTGGAAGAATCTGTTCACATCAAGTTTGATGAAACTGATCCACATGAGCCTAAAATATCTCTTGAAAATCATGAAGAATATTTATCTATTCTGAACCTTAATGACGAATCAAATTAATCTGCTATAAAGACAACCAGTTGTGGAAATTTTCCAGAACCTGCTTTTGTTGATTCCCAACCTGTTGATGAACCTGAAATTTCTAGTCCTACTTTTACTAGATCAACTAGAATTCTAAAGAATCATCCTTTAGATGCTGTTGTAGGAAATCTTGATAGAGGGATACAGACTAGATCTTCTCTTAGAAATCAGGTTGAACATCAAGCCTTCTTGTCAAAGCTTGAACCTAAAAACATTGATGATGCTATTAATGATGAATTCTGGGTAATTGCTATGCAAGAAGAACTCAATCAGTTTGAAAGAAATAAAGTTTGGAATCTTGTCGAAAGACCTAAGGAAACTTTCAAAATAGGCACACAATGGGTGTTTAAAAATAAATTAGATGAATCCTGAAACATAGTTAGAAATAAATCTAGACTAGTTGCACAAGGCTATAGTCAAGAAGAAGGTATTAACTATGAGGAGACTTTTTCTCCAGTAGCCAGATTAGAAGCTATTAAGATTTTACTTTCTTATGCTGCACATCTAAATTTCAAACTATATCAAATGGATGTCAAGAGTGCATTCTTAAATGGATATATTGCTGATGATGTTTTTGTTGAACAACCACCTGGTTTTTCAAACCCTCATTTTCCAAATCATATTTTCAAACTATCAAAAGCTTTATATGGTTTAAAGCAAACTCCAAGATCTTGGTATGATAGATTAAGTACTTTTCTAATTTCTAAAAGTTTTATAAAAGGAATAGTTGATCCTACTCTTTTTATAAAAAGAATTTCAAAAGATGTTTTGGTAGTAAAAATTTATGTTGATGATATTATCTTTGGATCTTCTAAAAATTCTTTATGTACTGATTTTTCTAAAATGATGCAAAATGAATTTTAAATGAGTTTAATGGGTGAACATAAATACTTTCTTGGTTTTCAAATATTTCAAAATGATGATGGAATTATTTTAACTCAAACTAAATATACTAGAGATCTTTTAAAACGTTTTGGATTGGATAACACAAAAAGTAGTGACACTCCCATGAGTACCACCTGTAAGATGGATCTTGATGAAAATGGTAAATCTGTTGATCATACCATATATAGAGGAATGATTGGAATTCTACTCTACCTGATTGCTAGTCGTCCTGATATTATGTTTAGTGTGTGTATGTGTGCTCATTTTCAAGCAAACCCTAAAGAGTCACATTTAAATGCTGTAAAAATAATTTTCAAATACCTCAAGCATACTCCCAATCTAGGACTGTTCTATCCCAAAGGACAATCATTTGAATTAGTTGGTTATTCTGATGCTGACTTTAATGGATATAAGCTAGATAGAGAAAGCACCTCTGGAACATGTCATCTTTTAGGCAAGTCACTAGTATCATGGTGTAGTAAGAAAAAAAATTCTGTTGCATTGTCAACTGCAGAAGCTGAATACATAGCTACTGGAAGTTGTTGTGCACAAATTTTGTGGATGAAACACAAATTACTAGACTATGGATATCAATTCAGACATGTCTCGATAAATTGTGACAACACAAGTGCTATTAATATATCTAAGAATCCTGTTTCTCATTCTATGACAAAACATATTGATGTAAGACATCACATTTTGAGGGATCACTATAAAAAACGTGATATCACTTTGGAATTCATTGGTACTGAATATCCACTTGCTGATATATTCACTAAACCATTAAATTCTGAAAGACTAGACTACATCATACATGATCTTGGTATGATTAATCATAAATGAATATCTTACTAATCTTAATGTTTAATACTTTATTGTACTTTACCTTACGGTTTCATACTTACTGTTTCTAAGTTACTGTTTTATGCTCACGGTCTGACAACTCACTGTCTCACCGTGACTATATAAAATGATCACGGTCTCACAGTGATGACTCTAAACAGTCTCACCATGATGAATATTTTTCTGTCTCACAATAATACCTACTCATGGTCTCACCGTGAGAATTATGTTTATTTTTATTTTTTCCCCGTGTCATAATAATTTTTATTTCACCGATATTTGATTTCCCAAGTTTGTGTTTTTATGATGTTTGACATTCACAAATGATAAAACATAAGGGTTTAATTCGATCCCTTACATTAACCTTCTCTTCCCTCTCACCTGAACCTTTAGTGAATGCCAAGGATGAAGCGTCCATCTTCACCCTCGCCTGAGAAGCGTCGCTCTAAGAAACAAAAGAGGATACCGAGGATAGCTCCCGAAGGACCTCTAAACCCAAACCTGGTAAGATGTACCATTGTAGCTGAAAAAGAGGTTTTCCATGAAAGGTTGTTGTCTAGAAGATCATTAGTTTTGAATGTTTTAAAAGTACAAGGATGGCTTGAATGGTTCACTGGACAGAATAGACCGATTTACCTAAGGCTTGTATCTCAATTCTATCAATATGTGAAGTTCTCTTTTGATTGTGGAGAAAGCTTTTTGTTGACCAGCTGGATCGATGGTTAGAAGTGCTCTTTGTATTCATGGTTGTGGGCTGCATGCCTAAGAATTCCACATGAAGGAGTGTGTGAAGATTACCAGAGAGACCCTCCTCCAACAACTGACATCTTTGACCTGGAACCGCTTTGGATAATCTAACTTGAAATGGCACCAAGCGAAGGGCCATAGCTGCTGAACTGGATGGGGAGACAAGACTTCTGTTCAAGTTCGTTCAGAATTTGTTTAGTCCAAGAAAAGGAGATTTTTCTGTGATGATGTATCAAGATGTGTTCTTGATTCAGCTGTTGAAGAATGGCCATAAGGTCAATCTGTCTAAGTATATTATCAACCATATCTGTGAGCTGATCAAAGTAACTTCCAAATCCACCTCCCTGTTTTATTCAAGGATGATTTCAGCCATGGTAGTTGCAAAAGGGATTGTTGGACCGAATGAAGAAAAATTAGAGGACCTTAATTTCTGCCTATCCACGCCTATCATCAGATGGATGAAGATTAGCTGGAATCCCTAGAAAAAGCAATGGGTTCAGGATAGTGATAAATTGTATAAAAAGTTTAATCCTGTTGACTATCCAAGAAGGCCTAAGAACCTAGCTTATCCTGGTTTGTAACCAGATGAAGTGGTTGAGTATTTAGAAGAAGAAGAAAAAGAAGAAGTAACAACTGAAGTTTCACCTAGAGAAGAATCTGTAATACCTCCAATGGAAGCAGTTCCCATTGAAGAGGAAAGTGTTATTGTCCCCGCTGTTATCCCTGCTGAAATACCTCAAGGAGAGGAAGTTGTTGTTGAAAAGGAATGGACTAATTATCCTTCAGTTTTTCTTCATGAGGAAGAAGCTCATCCCATTTCTTCAAGGAAATTAGTTTTTCCTGCTTCAGAACAACAAGCAACCTTTGAGGCAGATTTTGTTGAAGAGACTCTTTCTGTTGAGAAAGAAGCAATTCTAGAAGCTTATCCAGTGGAACAATTAGTTCCTAATATTATTCCATCTGCTGAACAAAGAATGGAAATTTCCTTTCAGCTGGCAAGGAAAGAGTTTTCTGACGAGATTAGGGATGATCCTGTTGATCTTGTCCATGTTCTTGAACCTCAAGAATCTAAAATGGAAGCACAAGTTGAGGGGGAGGAAACTCGAAATCTTGATATTATGGAAGATGGATCTTCTAAAGCTTCTCATCCTTTTGTCACTTTCTCTGTGCACTCTCAGTATGAGTTCCCAAGATTTTATCATCTGAATGAGTCACAGCAAGTTACTGCAACTAGAATGGATCTTTCTTCTCTATTTCAACTGAAGTCCTTAGCTCATTCAGAACTAGAACCAGAGCCCCAAACTCAATCTGGATCAGAATCTGAGTCTGAAGATGACTCTGACCCTCAACCAAAATTTGAACCTCTACCTTTACCTACAGCCTTACCTGAGTTTCACTCCTTTGTAACCAAATATGATTTGAAAGTTTTTGGTGAGAATTTGTTAGCTAGTTTTGAGAAAATTGTCTTTACTCAACCTCACCCAGTGACTCAATTAAGTCAAGAAGTTGCATCAATTCTCTTGGAAAATATTATCTTGCATATTCATCCAAGGATGATCTGAGAAATTCAAGAAGTCAGAGTAGAGAATAAGCTACTAAGTGATGATGTTGCAAATCTGGAATGTATGGTAGAAAGTCTGCAGAAAGAGTTATATGTGAGATCAGAGCCTGCTCCTGTTTCTTCCCCTGCACCTGTTGCTGTTTTTCCTTAGTCTTCTGATTCCCTGCTTCCTAGGGAGATTCTATCTCAAGTTCATCCTTACCTACTTTCTTTTGATGAAAATATTGGAAAAAGGCACAACATGATGATGGAACGCATGAGAGAGGTTTTGGAAACTCTGAATAAGCTTACAGATGAATACACTGGATGTCTGCAAAAAGTTCTGAAATAGATCAAAGTTTTAACCGAAGCTGTCAAGGCTTCACCAGCTTCTGTTCAGACCTCCACACCTTCTATGGATGATTTTATGCTGAGATCCATAATTAAAGAAGAATTTTAGAATGCCTTCAGTGCCTTGGATCTATCTTCTTTGTCAGAAGTAATTAAGAATAGTGATAGAGCATTGGACTTGGTTAGGATTCATTCTATGATAGCCAATGATTCTCAACAAGAGATCTCCAAGAAAATAGATTTTATCTTTCCCGGATTTTCTCTAAAAGTGACATGACAGATCACTTTAGATATCTTGTGGAAAATCTGAGAATCCCTCTGGTGACACAATCTTTTAAAGCTCATGTTCAGAAACTTTCAGAGTTCACCAGATTGTTGGATAGATTTCTGGAGAATAAGGATGATTTTGAAAAGGCTATGCTGTATGGTGGTGAAATAATTACTGGTTTCATCCATGTTTTCAAGCCGTATCGTCATGTACAGAGTACCACTATATTTGCTCCAGTTACTACACCCCTTAGACCTAGACTCCCTTCCTTAGCATCAACTGCCATGACAGTTAGCCAAGCCCTTTCTCAGATCCGGCCAGTCATTCCTGACCAACCTAAGCCTAGATCTTCTACTTCTCCTACTTTGGATCTATCTATTTTTGAAGGTCTACCCTTACCCTCGTTTTCTACCACATCTATGCCTTCTTCTACTTCATCAATAGCTCCTAATGCTGGTAACGACAAGGAAAAGATGGATCCCTAAAGAGTCTGACGACTTTTTTTCTTTCTGATGGGATGTCATTTCTTGTTTGTACTTCTCCTATACTTTGTATTCTAAATCCTTTGTTTAATGACAATTTCCGTGTTTCATTTCCTTTTCTCTACATTTTGATAATTTCAAAAGGGGGATAAAACCTACATGTATCAATTCTATAATCGTATAAATGGGGGAGATAAACTACAAGTATCTGTTCTATAATGTTTTTGCTATGTTCGTATCTTTAATATTACATGTATTTTATATTGTGCCTTTATATGATTTGTGATCACCAAAAGGGGGAGATTTTTGGAATCCTTATGTGTTAATCATGTTTTAATGATCACAAATCTCATTACTGTTAATTAATCTTGATCTTCAGTGCACATCATGTTTTTATAATAACAAATCTTATGGATGTTAATTACTCTTTACGAGTCTTATGCATGATCACAATTCTCTCATATATTATCTCTAATGATTAACCATAACCCATATTATGCATATCACTGTCTTAGTCCAAATATAGATATTTTTCTAAGTATGCAGACACCGTGAAGGACACACCGTGACCACTCACCATGAATCAGACACCATGACCACTCAGCATGAATCAGACACCGTGACCACTCACCATGAATCAGACATCGTGACCACTCGTGACCACTCACCGTGAAGCAGACACCGTGACCACTCGTGACCACTCACCGTGACCAGACACCGTGAAGAAGACACCATTTCCATGATCACTGTAACACTGTTTCTTAATCTTTTTTAAATATTATTTTAAATAATGCTAACGGTCATATTCGTTGTTCTTAATGCAATTAGTGTTATTTAATGTTAGTTGTTGGCATGTCAGGAAACCGTATCTCGTACCTATGAAAAGGGAATCATTCCTACTACAAGAACTCGTGGAATATAAGAAAGACTGAGATGAAGTACACAAAGAATAACATAACTACAACAACGTGAATATACAACAAGAAGAAATTACGTACACCTGAGTGCACTGTGCTGAACAAGAAGGAGATTGAAAGACCTTAAAAGAACTCTCATGAGTGAAATCCAATACCACTGAAGAACACGCGAAAAATCCAGACATCCTTCTAACTTATGAAGAAGACAAGATGAACTACGACACTCTGTTTTTCAACAGAAAAACCAGAGACTAACTCAGAAGCATTCCTGCTGAATCCAATGAGTCCATAGCTGCACTGCAATCACTAGAGCCATTCTAAACTCTACATCTTTGACTTTGTGATTTATTATTTACTTTTCGAGCAGTGTGTGTCATCTGCTATATTTTTACACACGCACTGTCTCCTGAACTTAAATTGGAGGATCTGTAAATCCTCACTCAAACTATTACATCTTTTATTTCCCAATGGGATAGTGGTAGAGGTCGTGTGTGACCTGGACAGCTGGTTTTCTGTTGTGTTTGTTTACCCACGTCAACTGTGGAAGAGGTCCTTGTGTGACCTGGTCTTTGTTTTGTTTCCCACAAAGAACAGTGGTAGAGGTCCCTCCGTGGCCTGGACAGTTTTGTAAAACTGTTTTTAACCCCGATCCAGGGTGTGGATCAAATTTATATATATATTTGAGAGGACTAAGTCTTCTATTGAGACTGAACCTCTTGTTATATCTTCTGTGCATCTTTTATTTAAGTTTAATGTATACGACATATATAATATTTATTCCACTGCCGTTACTTTAAAATACACAATTATTTTGAAGCTACATTGATAGTTAAATTAGAAAGTGTTTACACTTATTGTAAATCACTAGATTAGTTTCAAGAGTTAGTTTGAACTTTTGGTTAAACTAACTGAGATCTAATCAATCTTTGAGAAGATAAGTTAACATTTACAATCTATATAAATTCACTACAGTTTAACTTATTTTATAAATCGGGGGATTTTAACTAGACAATATTTTAACAGAAATTTTAATTGGAACTCAATTCACCCCCCTCATGAGTGTCCACTCCGACCAACAAGTTTGAAAAAAAAATCTTCAATTGTTAATAGAGATATGAAAAAAATAAAAGGAGAACCCAGAAGTTGGAGTCTCTCTTCATGAATTGGTAATGATAAACATCAAAATATATCCTCCATATAATTTTAGATTTGATTGTTCATTTCATAGTTTATCTTTGATTATTTCAATGTTTATCTAGATATGGAAACTTATCTTCCTTAGTAGAGTGAAATCTATCACATATGGAAGAAGTTCTTAGCGGTTTGGTGTTGTAATCCTCAATCTAACTCTATTTCTCCACAAAATCTACTTTAACCAAGATTGATTATTAGTGAATGTGGTCGACCAACGATACATTCTTAATAGCTAAAAATCATTTCCAAATAAAATTTCCCTCATATTAATATTATTCATGAAGTACTACAGCTTGAAGATTGGTTGAACACAATGCTAATTATATCATTAAGAGAAGGATTTTGGACAATTTCTCTTACTCCCACCCATATATGACCTTATTCACTGAATTATGGTGGGTTCAATATTCAGACCCCCTGCATCATTGAATCCTGAATATTTTATGAATATGATGTAGATTTTTCCTCAAATCTAATAGGAGGATCTTATGAATTAGCTTCTATATATTCTTCTATACATGCTTCTGGGAGATATTTTGAATTTACAAGGATTAGTTATATGGAACATAGTCACACCTAGAGTCTAAAATATATTATAAGACCAATTTACTCATGTATATGATCAATTCAACTCATTTTAAGCTTTCTAATTTTGGGAAACCCATGAACTAGAGTAATATTATAGAGAGAGAGTAGGGACTACATCCATATTTATTTCAACCAACACTTATAAAAGAAACACTATAAGATACTTCAAAAGTGTAAATTTTAATTCATCGGTGAAAAGGTTAACAAAAATCATTATGAAATACCCACCCATCTCATATGGGGAACCATCCTCTGTTATCGGTTCCACCACCTCTCCTAGAACCATTTGGGAATATCCTTGATTGGGTGTTTCCCCATTTAACCTAGTAAAAGTTTTAGTAATTTAAATGAACCCTTCTATCAAAATAAGTATATAATTATCATTTCTTATTATAGATTAAAGTCTTATTGAGTCTAAACCCCCTTTAACGGTTATACTCTATTTGGCATATTGGATAGTTTTTTTGAATAGAGTAGATCTTTGTAAGAACAATCATGGAATACTTTGGGAGGATTGGATTGGTCAACCATCACTAGTTTTTTAGCTATTGATTGTTCTATAAAATTGGTAACATGGACATAATCATCTGTTATTGAATAAAATTATCTATATTTTTTATTGGTACAGTTTTGTAATCTCGATACTTATAAATTGGATGTTATACAAGTAAATAGTTAGATAGGTGAAGGGGAATCATTCAGGTCCTTATTTTTACTTATTTTTTTGAACTCAACTAATGAAGAGTGGGATTATAATAACAAAAAAAATCTTCCATTTTTTTTTCTACATCAACAAGTTCAATAGACCTACGAATAGAATAAATATTGAGAAGGGTGATCCTAAATATGGTTCATTCCACTTAGTGATTATAATTGAGTTATCCCCTCTTCCACTAGTGAATACAGTTTGGGTATTCATTATTTATGTCCCCTATACCTTCAACATTTCTCCTTCTATGGTAAGTGGTTAAAGAATACCTTGAGGATCTATACCCGAACCTTATGGGTTTCATCAAAGGGATCCACTTGGGGAAAATATATTTTTATTAAAGAATCCTAATTTTATTATTATATATCTATATAATGATAAAGCAGAGGATGATCTATAAAACCAAACTCTCGGTTGATCCAAAGTGTGATTCTATAGAATTTAAGAATTCAATAGACTATTAATCTCATTCAGAGTTGTATTTTGTCTCACCCACTAAGGAGAGGGACCTGTTGGTAGTAAGTTGAAAAATGGATTAATCCCTTCATATATAAGCATTTAATATTCCTTGGACTACATTTTCTCTTCACTAGTAGTGGTCAACCCTGTACCAAATATTGTACTACCACCCATTATATGTTTTATAGATCCCATGGGAACATCTTTCATCAACATTTCTTATAGAATAATCCATGTGATAGTTGTTAAAAGGTTTCTGAGAGATATAAGAATTATTCAAAAATATTAACCACTAACCCATGTATTTATATTAAAAAAATAATCCCATTAATCATCATGGGATTGGTTTATAATCCCTTCTATGTTTCATTGATCTACCATGTTTTAGAACTAATTTTCATAGGTACCTCATCATCAGTGGAAAATAAAAACATATCTAACTCTTTGATTCATTTAGTGAATTAAATATATTTATTATAATGATGTTTTAAGGCAGCATTATATTGTTAATAAAGAAGTTATATATTCCACATTGAAAGGTAGAATGTAATCTCGTGTGTTTTATAACCAAAGAATATTTTTAAAAGGAATCAAAACCTTATAAAATAAGTAATCAAAAGAACCATTCTCTGACCCTCTCTAGGATTTGAAGATGACTCGAGATGGATCAATCTCAGCTACATCCCAGGCTTCTCAACCTCAATTGAGACTGTACCCCATCACCATATACTAAACCATATTAGAAAAATTTATTTCTATGTTATATCTTTGAATCATGTTTATCATGTATCAGTGGGTTGAGTACAATCCAACAATTATAAAAATACTGTTGTCATGTGTTTTTTGTGTGGCTTCCTAGTTTCCTGCCTCCCTATATCTGGAGAAAACATATTATTAACCCTAGACATTTTATATGAATATAATCTCTAGAGGTATGATTATATCCAAGATCATGAATACCAGATATATATAGTGACAAATTCTCTTGAAGGTGGAAATATGATTATGAAAATAGTAGTGTCTTTATCCATTATTACTAAGAGATATTATGCTACCATTGGGGTTTTCTCCATTCTCAAATTCATCATAGTAACAACTATTAAGCACATGGGGGTTAAATTAACACATGAATTGATAATTTTAATGGCCTTGTAGATATTTTAATAGTCAACATGAATTATTATCATGTTTTACCTTATTAAGCTCATATAATAATGCATATCTTATATGTCACTACCATTATTAGTAATAATTCTACTTATAGGTTTCTCATATAGAGAAAACCTGATCTCTGAGTATATGATTATGAAATTTAGATTACTTTCACCCTTAAATGATATTTCCAAAATATTATAGATGACATGGATGAATTGACTCAATATACATCAATGAATTTTAGTTTGACTAGGAAGACCTTATGTTGTGAAATGCGTGACTATTGAACCCCATAATATATTAAATGGATAAAGTATAAAAAATGGGGCCTTAACTTTATAAATATACAGTAGCAACTAGTGATTCAATGTTAATACAAACACCACAAAACCCATAGGTGTCCACTCATTTAACTTTGAAACTATTATAAATGTACTTGGAATAACATTATTGTGGGAGTTTCATATTAGAATAAAGTACCCACATTACAACATAAAAAAGGGACTCAACTAGATATATTTCTGGGGGATTAAGGTATTGATATTCTACCCCCAATCCCTATAATGTTCTCACACTAATTCTAGATAGTATAAACTAGGTATTCCACCCTTCTTCATGGAAAGAAAGTATATTGGGAGACTTCTTATGGATCAATTTCTATGAGGAATAAGAAACATTTTCATATATGTTTCAAAATTAACGTCAGTTTGTGGATGGGGTTCCTTACAAATTGAATTATAACATATTTTTATCAGTTCATGTGCCCAAAATAGTACCCGGATTAAGACAACCAACATGACCATTTGTAAGAAAAACTCTTTATACATAGATTCAAGGATTGTATCTCTATATATTTGTAGAAATACACTAAACTAATGCCTAATTTATCATGTATTTAGAGTCTTGTGATAGTTTCGGTAATCTAGTGAATTTGAAACTCCAAAATAAAATCACTATTCTTATTAATATAAACCATAGAAATGAAAATGAATTCATAAATTTCTATGTTATTTAATTGAATCTCTAATTAAATATATGTTCTTTGTACCAAATAATCCCTTACCTATTTGATATTGATGCATCATATGATTCTTAAGTCCCATTGAACATTCTAAAATTTTTCTTGATTAATGAAATAAGGAAAAAATATAGAATAACTATAATACATATAGGGTTCTTCTATATGTTCATTATTATCTTGGGTGACTATAGAATGATGAATAAAGAATGAAATATAATTTTCCATTTTCTGATATATACAAACATCTATGAAATGATCACATTTTCCAGTTATATGTAATTAATAAACCATGAATTGGGGATGTTATCATTTGGACATGGGATTTCAACATCACTCAGCTGTTGGAGTATAGATAGTGGGAGAAAAACTGATGTAGGAAGTTATCAATGGTCCTTCTATATAAAATTTTCAGGCATTGATATATAAAATTTCTACTAATTCATATATACTTTCCAAATATCTATAATAATATTCATTTGATTAGTGTCTTCAATGTTTGAAAGTATATAATGAATGCTCTATTATATTCTATTAAAAAGGGAATCATTTAACACTATTATTTAGAATAATTATAGAAAATATTGAGTCATATAGAATGGGAATGTAATTTTAGACTAAATATGATGGTAAATGTGTGAAAATTTTTCAAATAATTAAATTCCTCCCATGTCTTCTTCACCTAGGTCCTTCTCACTCATGTATCATTCATGTAGGTTCCCATTAATCAGGTTTAATTTTTTATGGCCCACTACACTCAGTTCAATTTTCATAGGATCATTATATTAACCCTCTTAACCTACGTTGTTTCTCCCAATAGGGGGTTAAGCACTAATATAGGATATTCCCATAACACAGTGTTGATGTTAGAGAAAAGTTCACACTAACCATTAGTAGTTTAATAATCTTAAAAAAATAGAGAACACTTTAATACGGTTTTATCATGTTAATTCAATGTGACAAATTATAGGGTCCCTCAATACTTATAGATATTAATGTTTCATTCACTCCGATACCATACTTCTTTAACATTTATGCATCGACCAGTCTAAAAAATTCCCTTCTAAGTCTGAGTGTTCTGTTGTCACACATAAGTATAAATTGAGCACTAATATTATCCTTTTAAAGTATTTTTCTTCTCTAAAGTCATATTTACCTTATAATTCTGTCCCCATCATTCTAAAAAAAATAAAATTATTAGTATTGGGAATTACTATTCATCTGTTTTTAAAAGAATGGGAATGTGAAAGTGTTATAGAAAAGTCTTAGAAGGAAAACCCTAGAATTTCACCTAATCCTTGACATATGTTGAAGTCGCTTAATCTATATCACAAGGTGTCTGCAAATGATGATTTACTAAGATGAGATTGAAAAAAATTATATAAAGAAACCATCAAAACTACCATATTTTTTCAACATTTTGGTATGAACATACTTTCATGAGCTTACTTGTGCACTTGTATCTCGCACCCTGAGGATTGTATAAACCATCATCCATGCCTAGATTCCTTACACCCTACCTCATTTTTTATAAATGAACCCCAATTCAACATTTGAAACCGAATACGGGGATGAAAAATAGACACCACAAATACTATTACATTGAGGACCTCCCTTCCAACTTTATGTTCATTATTAATCCAATACTAGGGGAAATAACCATAGATTTTTAGGTAACTAAATTACTTAAAGTATTAAAACCCCAAAACCATAATAGATCACCACTCAAATACCATTACTTAAAAATTATGGTGAAGGTCCACACATGAATGAATACTATGGAATAACTCACCCAAGTCCCCCTGAATGTGTATTGCTAGGGAAACACTCCACCAAAACACCTAAAGAGATGCATACTTTTGTGGAAAATTTCTCCAAGGTATATAATTGGGAGAAAATTTCACCTAAGGTTTGTACTAGGGAGAACACATCACCCAACCACCTAGTAAGGGTGTAAATTCACCCTAACTTCATAATTAGGAGAACCCATCACTCAAGCCTTCTCACTAAGGAGATAACTTCACCTGAGTCCCACTATATCCACCCCTTCATCCAAGCTTCATACTTGGGAAACCAATATTCTATTGCCTCATACATGGGTGGAACTTTTCCCAACCATATATTAGATATTAATTTCGGTTGTTTACTATTCCTAACCAATATATAACCCACATATAAATCTAATATATTTAGGCTCCCCATAAGGGCCAACATGGTTACCTAAAATACATTTTGGAAAATCATTATCATAGTATAACTCTCTATAGGGTGGTTCCCCATCTAGGATCCTTTAAGGACTCCAAAGATACATGATCGGATTATAAACATTAATATGAACCAATTTTTTCATCTATTCCATTGATTAATGTCTTTTTCCACCGATCCTTCATAACTGATCAATCCCTTAGTGGACATAAATTCATGTATCCCTTTCATACTGAGGATCCATATCAAGAGGACACTAGTGAATCCCTTCATGGACCCTAGATCCTATTATGGATTCCCCATATCCCTTATAACATCAAATCAATATGCTAAATGACCATTCTATTCCACTAAATGATCCATTTTGAGTGAAAGAAACACCACCTATGGATTGTGTTCCCAACATGTATTCATCTTGATCCTAAAAAGTTCATGTGCCTCCTTTGAAGCGAAAATCCCAAATTATCTCATGTTGGACAATATTCTATATGTGTTTAATCATCACTCTTCATTTAGTTACTATTATATTGGTTATAAACACACATATTCGTGTAGTGTATGCATAAGAACCTCGTGTATCCTAGTAATTTCTAAATTACCAGTGTGCACCCCCAATGTGGATGCCCCAACTCTTCTCCATTGGGACATATTCCACATGATTCCAACCATCTTTCTTTATTTATTTACAATAAAATAAGAAATGAACAGAAATTTGGACGAACCATTGAACATTCACCATTATTATTCTATATATCCTTTTATAAAATTTATATACTACTAAGATGACATAAAACTACATGACAACATCCTTACTATATGATGTTAAAATACATGGTGTGGTCTTTCTACATGACCTCAAAATGTGAAACTCGGACTATGTAAGATTTGATTCATATTAACAAGAATACATAAGATACCTCTTTGAGATTAAACCCCAACGTATACAACTATATTTTCAATTAGGTAATATTATTATCATCATTATGACTCACTAGTTCATACTCCTATTTACCACATTTTTATAGGGCCATATTCTATAAGAGAAAACCATGGATTCAATAAGCCATAATCCCATCGAACATTATCTTCACTGGTCCATATTCCACCCGAATCCTAAAACCCTTCATCAGGGTCCCATATTCCATTTCATCAGAAGCATAATGGTCCAAACAAGCATATGTTCCCCCTTATCAATACCAAACATATTACTCCAAATAGTTCATTTCAAATAACATAAACTACAATAAGTAGGTCTTGGATTCATGAAAGTAATAGATATTTCACAAGTTCATGGTTAAAAAATCTTATATGGAACAACATATGTCTATCTCACATTAAATTAAAAGGAATTATATGTTTTGTAAAAAGTAACCAAACTACATGGGTTATAATTCCATTTATAGGGATAAGTAAGAAGCCCCCTAATGGGCATGATCCCAACTCTATAACACGGACCAAATCCTTAGAAGGTGATAATACATTGAGAAATCAATTGTGTGGATTTAATCCATAGAATAATAACAAACAAATGAGTGTTAGGGAACCATTAATATATATATATATATATATATATATATATTTACATTTATCTATTGTATCAACCAATCAATAACACAGTGGTAACATATTCTATTCTAAGACACCTGATGTATTACCAAACAAGACTAAAATCATTCAGAGAGTCCCAATGTATGAAATATGTCTCCCGAAAAGGGTGTGAATGAGCCCAAACACCCATAATATCAATGAAAACATATTATAAGGTGTTTCTAATAAATTTATATAGAACATATATCTTTAGTAAATACATTTGTTTAAACCAAAAATGCCACTGATGGAAATTAATTTGAAACAATATCATAACTAGTCGCACATTAATTTTAAATGTCAAACTATTATTAATGATTAAAATTTGATGATGTTTGAACTAATCCGTCATGATATGATAATCACACCATAATAGTTAAGCAATGATTCTTCTTATCCACATTATTTATCATGGGTAAATTGATTTCATTTATAATGTGTTCATTTCATTGAGGTATATTATATCCTGAAATAATACATATATCTATGAAAATGGGGTTTTCTTATATATTTAAAGTTCATTTTTATCATGCCATAATTTTTACGGTCACATAATAAGAACCCTATTGGTTGACAATGGTTTTGTGAGCAGTTAGACCAAACTGCATGGATGGTTTAGTGAGAAATACAATCACACCACATTGGTCATGGATTTGTTTTAAATTCTATGGTATCACATTAATTTCTTTATTAGTCCAATTTTAAGTGATTTATTATGTGAATCAATTTTCTATGAGCGGGTGTTGAACCCACTTGGTGTTGAATTTCATTCATTGTCAATTATCATGAATTTAATGAGGATGATGAAAATATGTATGGGTAAGGTATGAATAGAATGTTATTATGTATCTAATAATATTAAAAACAAGATTAAGTGAAATTAAAAAGAATTATGTAAAAATATTATGATTTGAAGAATATTAAATAACCACATGATTCATAAATATTGAAGTTCCATCATGTTTTATTATGCTAAAGAATGTTTTAAAATAAAAGGTAATATGTGACTATTGTTTTTTTAGAATGTTTGAGATCTATTCATAGGTAGAAAATTGTAATAAAGTGGGTTAGTTACTTCTATTATTATATAAAAACTATTATCTTCCAATGATTTTAAAATATGGTTGCGATGTTATTAATTTTGCTACATGGAGTGTGAATATATTATATATATTAACTGTAAATAATAAATATATTATATTGGTGTAGTCACTAAGATAGAGAATATCATAAGATGAGAAGAATCACATAAAAGTATGAAGATTGTTGGATATTATATCTCAATTAAAAATCATGGAATACTAACAGTTAGTTTATATCCTTATAATTATCATAATTTAATATTTCTATATCAAATGAAAATACACTTAGATGATTTTGAATAAATATAGATAAAGATAAAATTATTGTGGCATTAATTGGAAAATGTGGATAACACTAGAATTGAATATATAGTATGTTTTGGAAGATTATTTGAGTTACAAATTCCATGAAAAATAATATAAAATTATTAATAAAGGATTGATAAATCCCTCAAGTCATTTTATGTAAATTGAGAAGAATTTATGGGGATAATATTTGTCAGAAAATTCTTGATATGGTTGTAGATTAATTCTATATATTTTTATGTTTTATAATTTTAGAAAAATCGTAAAGGATTGAATCTGAAAGGGGTGATATATAAGGGTTATTCAGTTAATATTTAAATGAATTAAACTCATATGTAAGTGTAATTAACTCATACATATGGGTAATCAACACATATGTAATATTTGGTCATATTTTAATAGGTAGTTTTAGAATTTTAAGTTTGGAATGGAAAATTTATAAGATGATTTAACAATCATGATATAGATCTTCTCATTAAGACATATATATCACGACGCTAAAGTATTAATTCATGATACATGACACTGGTGTCCATAATATTATATGAGGAAAATGAATTTCCTTCACACTGTAAAGAAGAGGATCACATATGCATGTAGTTTAAGGACGAAAAAAGATAATTCTATTTCGGTAATTTGATATACCCAGATTCCATAAGGAGAAAACCACATTGAATTTAATAATAATGCGAGTATTGTAGGAGAGATTCATTATGTACTGTTATGTCATGAATTTTAGGAAAATAATTGAATAATGTGATAATTTTTTACATTTCAATAATATATGTCATAACATAGCAATAAAAAATCATTCAAATCATATACTGTGGGAAATGTTTTCATGGTACAACAAATTGCATTCTATCATGTAGATATAGAATTAAGTGCTTGTAGATTTTATGGAAATAGAATTCTATGATAATTTTGGATGTCACATGGATATTGAATACCAATTCTTATGTAGAAAGTATATGTAACCTATTGAAATATTTTCTAAAGATGAAGAATAAAGATAAATTGATGGAGTATATCACAATAATAATTTATTTAGAGTTTCCATATTTAAAAATTGAAAATATCCCTTTATATATTATATCAATTAAAAATGAATAAGATTATAATAAATGGTAAAAATAAACTATCGTGACACTAAAAATACTTGGGATTTGAAGAAAGAAGGTGAGATCTAGAGTTTTCGTGAAAGTGATTTTCTTTGTTTGTTAAATAAGAATAAGAAGGAATTAAGAATTGGTTGATGTTAATGATATAAAGTAAATATATTAATAAATAATAGTGATAATACTAAATAATTATTACTTAAATTTTGAACCCAAATAATATTTAGATAAACATTATATTTTTTATAAAGGATGGACTCATAGAGGTTACTTTATATTGAGGAAGGGTGTTAGATTCACATTATCTAGAAGAGACATGAGCCTCTACCACTGATCATAATTTTAGTGGAGAAAACCAATAATTTTGTTTTTTTATAAATTCATGGTTAGTTCTAAAGTATGAGACAATAATATGCAATGTTAATTGTGCCAGGTTGGTGCATGGATAATTGGTTTAAGAACATACCCTTGCTTGAGATTCATATTGATTATAAAATATAAGTTTTGTGTGAGTGGGATAACAACCAAAATATAATAGGGATGTAGTCATCCAAATAGATTAAAATCATGCTATCAAATGTAGCTATGATATATATTTTTTATTTCATATTTAACTTTCTTGGATTATAACCAAAAGAGAGTAAAGTGTGAGAGATCCAATGACTGAATAGGTGTAGAGTTAAAAAGGGGGAAATTATTTTAATTGGTAATATTCTCTTACATAGAACCACCCCCTATTAATGTGGTTCCATCAATTATTGATGAATTCAAATTACTATTAGATATATGGTTCCACCTTTGATTGAATTATTATCAAATTGAATATTTTATGTTTTATATTATTATTTTTATCCTCCTATTTAACCATAAAGTGAAGAATTAGAGATTATTCATCTCTTAATAATTGTAATTCTTTCACTTCCATGATTCTGAAAAATTGAAAGTGGAAGGGGATAAATAAATTAAGATAGATATATTTATTATGTAAAGTGGAAAAGAAATTATTTACAGTATTCCAGAAAAATAATGAATAAATATCTTGAATGAAAGGATAAGAAGAGGTGGGTTTTTTTATCTATAATGGATGGAAGACAATTGAAACACTTATATATATGAATACCCTTAATCATTATTCCCATATTTTGGTCTATTCTCATAGAAATTGGCTGTAAAGTGTCCAATCATTCAATAATTGGAACACTTTTCTAGACTCAAGCCCCAATATGTACCTTAAACAATTTCATTCCCTTTGAAAAGTATGAAATATATAGAACTTGTCTTAAAGAAAAATATTCATTATTAGTTTATTCATTATGAATATTTTTTGGTTCAAAATGTGTGAAACAGTTGGAATATTTAATGTTCATTTCAATAAATTATTTTTATTTTATTTTAATAGAATAACATATCCTCATCTCATAAGTAATAAAATCATTATTGAGTTTATTCGTGGTACACTCTTATAAGTATTGATCTTAAAGGGAATAAATCATCACATTAATTTTTTATGTTTGGATTGTTATCAATTTATTCATGGTACAATCCTATAATTATTGATCTTAAAAGAAAATAAATCATCACATAAATTATTTAAGGTGATTTTGGGGATCTCCGCTCATTTCAGATCATCTGTTCAATGATTGATCATTCTGTTGGTTACAATTATTCTTTCTAGCTATGAATTCATTCAAGTTCTTCATTCCTTTGGTCTATGATTTACTATTGTTCGCATTGTTGGTTCAGATTCATGATTAATTGGAAATTAGTATCATTTTTCTATAGTTTCCTGTCATTCCTTATCTTTCAAATGGCATTCTCTTGGTTTTCATTCATTGTTGTCGAAGGCGGATGGGTTTTTACCGTGTTGAGGTAGGTGTTTCTATACAATGGGTTAATTTTAGGAATTTCACGTTATTCGTGATAAATTTCACTGGTTTCTTCATTTATTATAAGTGATATGTGGTTTTAAAGGATTTATTGAACTGGAAAATATTTTTTAATAGGGTATTTAATTTGAAAATGATTTTTTTTATTTAGAAATGGTTTTAAAAATATGAAGCAGACTAGCTTGGAATCGAATTTTTTTATGAAATAGTGAGCATGGGTTTGAAATGAATTTGAATAGTTTAATATTTGTAACCATTGGTGCATCAAGAAAGAGACACATACAACCTTAATGTGTGTATGGAATAAGTAGGTAGTAACTAGTTTATTGACATTGACTGGTAGGACTCGATATTAGTAGGGTCCAACAATATGCATGTTTTGGTCTTTTAGTGTCTAGTACACTGTGTCCCATAGGCTAGATGTCAAATGTGATGTTCTTTACCACTTATGGTTATTTATTCAATTATTATTTTTTAATGGATTATTGCTCATATGTTTTTAAATGAGGTTGTATCACATATATTCTAATGATAGGTTGTTTCATGGATATATTTTTAACGATTTACCTCTTGATGTATGTATATGATTTCCTGTATTATCACTTATAATTATCATATTTATAGTTTTATAATATGAAAAAATTAAAAAAACGAAAGGGAGAATGATTTATAACTTAATTTAATTTGAGAAAAATATTTGTAAAACTACTTTATTTTAAAATCTAAAATTGTTCCATTATTGATATTAGACCTTGTATTGAAACTGGGGTGGTATCTTATTGGTATTTGGCTAAACCCCTGATTTTCCTTTTGGGTGTGTGTAGATTTAGTATTTTCATATTCAGTTAAAGATAATATCATCTTGAATTATGCTTGCTTCTTCTGTTATTGTTGCTTTTCGTTCATTTTGGTCTGGAGGTGACAATTGGTTATGTGGGGATTTGACATACTTTCTAGTTTATCTTATTTTGGAATGGATTTTATGTCTTTATGGTATCTAAATAATTTTTACATTGTAAAATGGTTTTATGTCTTTTTTTTCCAATTTTTATGACTAGTTTATTTTATCATGTTTTACCTATATTATGTGATGGTACAGTTTAGGTGGCTGGTCTAATTGACCAAGGATGGTTCATTAAAATTTGATGTCAAGGGGTTGCTAATCCTGATGTGTGTTAACGATGACTAAGTTTGGTTTTATGACAGGGTTAGAAAAAATTTAAGCCTTCATAATTTTTTAGTAAGTGTGTAAAAGGGGCCTTGCTTGCTAACTTCCATGACCAAAACCGAGTTACCATGGGTGGTCATGGACTTTTTAATAGGTTTGAGAGTTGGTGTTTGAGGTTATTTGAATAAAATTTATGGGATTTTTATATTAATTGACCTATTACATTTTAACTATTGGTTTTCATTTGTAGTTTTTTGGTTTCTTAAAATACAAAATGTTTTAACAATTTGATAACAATACATGAAGTTGGTCCTTAAATTTTGGAATTTTCTTTGGGATGATTGGTTTTTTTCTTTTGAAAGACAATGCCTCCAAGAAGTTCCCTTCAAAATATGAGGGAGGAAGTAGCATGATAGTTTCTACAAGAAAACCCTCCAGTGGACCCTACTTTGGTAGAGGATATTGTCTACACTATTAAGACTTTGGGTAAAGTGGGTTTTGGGATCCAAAGAAACTTTGAAAATCATGGATTTGAATTTTCTAAAATGAATCCATTCATATTTCACGGTGACAATGTAACCTAGGAATCTGAGGAGTGGATTTAGTGGATAGAGAGGATCTTCAACTTCTATAAGAACCACGAAGAGTCTAAGGTGGTTTTGTCCATGTATATGCTCGAGGGACTAGGAAGATGATTGTGAGATTATAATTTTCATGTTATGTTTCATGAGGATTTTAATTGGGCTTCCTTTAAGAAAATATTGAACCAGATGTTTTACCCTAAGGCATTGGATTTTGTGGAGAACCAATAGTTTCAGACCATAGAGTAGGGGGTAGCATTCCATTTTGGAGTATTCTACATGTTTTGTTGAGTATGTGCATCAGGCACCAGAACCTATCACTAATGAGTACTTATAGTATTGAAGGATTGAGTTAGGACGAGGGTCAGATATTCAGTCAATGATGATATTGATGTTCCTTCAGACCATTATAAAGGTACTTAATAATGAATATTTTGATGAGGTAGGCATAACTGAGAAGACATGTTTTGTTGGAGCTTCAGTTGGTTCAATGGTTAGCCACAATGTATCTTCTGACAAAAATTGGTAGCATAATTGTTGTCTGGTTTCCTCTATTGTAAGTTTCTTCCCTAGACCCAACTTGTAATATAATTTTATTATCACTACATGTATAATTTTTATATATATATATACAAATTAGCTTATATTTACATAATAGTGGTGATAATTTTGCATCCACTATATTTACAATAATTTCTATAGATTACATTTCATATCAAAGGGTAATATCATATCCCAAAAAATAATGAGATCCTAAATATACTATGAAATTAATCTTAAAGTAATTTCTTATGGTCTAGATATTTCATACTAATAGGAAATATATGATGTGAGACTATCAGGTGTTGGGGCCTCATAAGCATTGAGACTTCTTATCATGAAGTCTACACTTGATGATCTCCAATAGTTGAGGTCATGAGGATAGACCCACCAATAAGAATAACACATGTTTTAGGTGTCATTGGATGTTCATATCTACTGACATGTTTATTGGTCTCAGGACATGATATCATAATCAATGTGTTTCATTTGATCATGTACTTTGATGTAAGGTGAAAACCATGACAATTAAGTCTTGTAAAGGTAGTATTTTTTGGTGTCTCATTGGTGGTATAATATTAGTTGAATGATCAAGATATGATTTGTCACTTCATAGTTGAGAAATAGATTTCTAGAGACTTTTTGATTAGGGTGGTAGTACCTTCATAAATCCATGGCCAGGGTATTCGAAGGTATGTATGTCCAGTTAGATAAAAAATAAAGCAATAAAGGATAATGAAACAAGTGTTAATATTTCTTTATAATATATCATTTGAAAAAGATATTATATTATATAGTAAATGTTTGTAGGTTGGTTTTTGTTGTTACGACTTTTATTTTCCTCTTTAGGGGTCTTGCTGGGTTGCGAGAATCCTCTATTGTTCTGTGGATATTATTTACTACTATTGAAAAGAGGGCATAGAGGGTCACAAAATATAGAAAATTCAAGAATCTGACCAATTCTATTGAATATGAATATGGGACATGGTGGGCCCCACTATATGGTCCAGGTTTTGTCCTTGTTCTATTGATCACCAATAAATAAATAAATAAATTATTATTAATGTAAATTATAATTGGGTTGAATTTATTTATTACATGGATTTACAAGTGATTATGTAAATACAAGGATTAATATTATATGGATGAATACTATTATAATATTCTGGGTTAGTTTAATAATATCAAGAGTTATGACCAGATTTAGTGACTCAGGTTAATCACATCATATATTTAATATATATTAGAAGAATGTGATAAAATATAAATAATATTTATGATATAGTTTAGTTCCTCATAATTAATTATTTACTTCACCTATTTAGTGTACATTTATTACATGGGGTGAGGAAACCTAACCGGGTATTTTGACATCCACAATATAAGTGGGGAGAAGCTTATCCGAAAGTACTATTCTCTAAGTTTGAATTAAGAGACTCTTGATTCCTTGAGAGTGAATCAATCAATTCGAGTGTATAATCCTCATTTGCCTTCATGGATTGAAGGTAGAGGATCATGGTGATCATCACTACATTAAAGTGAACACCAGTGCTCCATGATAGCACTAGAAATTCAACCAAAAATGCATGCACATATTAGAGAATCATGTGTTGATGATCCACAGGGATTCAACATCAGGTATTTTGAGAAATAGATTCAAAAAACTTGTGACAGACATGCATGCATCAAATTAGAATGAGGTATTAATTAATTTTACATATTTTTCTCTAATTAAACAATATAGGATCCTCTAACTGTACCAAGGATAGATCACTAGATACCAAAAAACATTTCGCTCCAATGATTGAAAAATTTTAAATTTATAGCCCACCAGCTTTTTCTTCACACCTCGGTATAATCAATTAGTATCAGAGAGGGAGTATGGTTGTTCTAAGGCAATCAAAATATATTAATTTATGTTTTATGTATAGGGTACTAAAACGGTCTCAACACATTCGACCACACATCGATATAGATTTATACGGCCATGTTGTGGTCATTCAGAAAAAAACTTATGGATCAAAAGAGTGTTTTCAGATCTAATAATTATTTATATTATGTTTTTTTTGAAGAACAAGTTATAATATATATATATATATATACTTGTTTTCTTAAAAACACTTGAATCCAGATAATGATCTCACAAAATACAGCCTCTAATGATCTTCCAGTGGTGAGCGAATAATTCTATCGATAGAGGAATAAAATAAAGTATAATATTATACTATTTTTTCACATAATAAAACAAAATGGGATGAATATTTTTCAAAAATGGGGTGGATGAAATTGTGTTTTACAAACATTTTTGGGATTTGTTTTCTTCACTGGTGGCATGAATTTATGTGAAAATTACGTAGAGTCTTTATCTACCCATGGGTCTAGAAGCTTGAATTTCAGAAAAAAAGGAGACTGAAATACTCGTTCTGTTGGGGACTTCTCTTTCCTCCCTCTTCTCCTCATTCAGGCGGTCTTCCCCCATACCTAGTTTATGATATGCCTCCCTCCTTCCCCTGGTTCGGGCGAGCTGAGGGACCCCCACCTCCCATTCTTCCCTTCATCAGAGTAGATGAATTATATGCCACATCCCTTTCATCATCCTCCTATGACTTTTCCATCCACCATGTCTCACTGGGCCAGTAACTTTTCACTAGGTCCCACTGCCTCCTCCCACATGTCGGTGTCACCTCATCCAGCCAGATTAGGCTTCCCCTCACTTGGATATGGAGCCTGATCCACACTATATTCCATGCCACCTTCAAATTGGGACCATATGAGTCCACGGTCCCCTGGGAACCTCCTCCGCATGATTCTCCATCGAGCCCGACCTCATCAGTCTCCTTCTACTACCTAAGCCGCACCCCGCCCTGTGAGGGCTACACTAAAAGCCATCACAATGGCACACTACTCGGATTCTGAGAACCCTGTGTGACACATCTCTAGCTGAGATGCACCTTCCATGGTTAGAATGAGTTCTATTGGGCCATATATGCCCTACAATGGGCCAGGGCAGGTCTTCGTGACCCGAAATGGGTCTAGGCCGGCTTGTCGGGCCTGAATAACCCTACACAGGGGTTTCATGTCCCAAATGCACCTGTGAGGCTATGAACCAGTCCACAACGGGCCTTAGAAGTGTTTTAGGGACTATATTAATTTAATTAAATCAATATTAATTTATTTTAATTTTATATAAAATAAATTTATATTAGTTTTGGATTGAAATTAAAAATATTTTAATTATAAAAATATTAATTTAATTTTAGATTTAAATTAAATTCATTGTTTTAATTAAATTTTTGGAGTAAAAAATAAAATTAATGATAGATCTATATAAAATAAATTGTTTTATTTTATTTAAATGAATTTAATTTATTTCAATACCTCATACTTTTTAAATTATTTAAATTTATATTTATCACGTGGTTATTTAATTATATTGACTTCTCTTCAACTAATGGTCGACTCATGTATGTATGTATTGTTTAATTATTTATTACGTGCGATGATTGTAATAAAAATGTAGTTAAATTATTATCTATGAATTATATTATTTTCATTCAAATATATATATGTTCCTCTACGTCCAATGCACTATTTGTACATTTCGCCCCTAGACTCTCTCGTCAACACATGAGTATATTTGTACATAGATGATAATTCTTTAAGGTGTTGACCCCACCATGTTGAGGTGGTACTCTAAATAAAAAAAATACACTAGACTATGAACATTATACAATATGGGTTCAGATTCTAATCAGTTATGAAATTTTCTAAGAAAAGACAAATCCATTATAGATCAATCATAATTAGATTCTCAAGACCAGTTCGGTATATTAATTTCATTTGTTCAATTTTTTTATTTTCTTCATGTGAATGATTACTGAAATATCACATAAAATAAAAAACAAGATAAAATGTATAAGAATTTGATGTATGTTTTTTCTATAACTTCATGTTTACTTATGAGCTAAACAATGTAGATTAAACATATTTAATAGAGAGAGATTTCATTCACCATGAAATAATAAAATCCCTCAATAAAATTTCATATTTTTAATCATTTCGTTTCTCAAATTTGAACAAAACCACATGTTCAAGGTTCTCATTAGCCAAATATAAGGGTTTCTCAAACTACCAGAGAGTTATTATAAGATAAATATGTTGTTTCTGACTAAATATGGTAGTAAATAAGATTCCAAAATTATCTTGATATCACTTTATAGGAAAGTAATTGAGGTAATAAAGTTATGATTTCGATAACCTTGGACTTTACTCAATAGCTCGATGAACCGTGAGATAAATGTGTTTGTCCAGCCTAGATACAACCTAGAAACTCTCCATGTAGTGATGTGTCTAAAACTATTAGACTATGGGGTGATTTTTAAGGATCCTTTACACTACAATACTGAAGGGATAAAGTATTGAGAATCTAATAGTGAGGGATATTATGGTTAAAATAAACATATTGGAGACATTTAATTGATATATTAATTAATTAATAATAAATTTCTAAAAGATAGACGAGATAATTAAATGACTGGTAATTTTTTTTGTAGATCAAAAATGGAATTCAACAAACCTTTTGTATTATCATTATGATCAATACTAGATAAAGAAAATTTATTGACTAATCATAACATCCTAGAGTGGTACAAGAACTTCTTCACAGTACTACAACATGAATGGAAGTTATATGTGTTGGATTCCTCTATTCATGCTGATCCTCCTCAGGGAACAAGAAAGGTGGATAAAGAAACATGGAAAAATCATGCAGATGATGTACTAGATTCTTAGTGCATCATGTCGTCATATATATATCCAGTGAATAGAAAAAAATTCCTAAGTATGAGGATTCCTACAAGATGGAGACTCATATCCAAGAATTATATTGGGAGAGATAAATGATATAAAGGTATGTGATTTACAATGAACCATATAGGTGAATGATATTATAAGAGAATCAAGAAGCACCTCATATACTTAAAATGATCAGAAACATTGAGAATCATGAAGCCCTTGGGTTCAAACTGAAATAAGAACTATTGACTGATAACATTCTTTACTCTTTACCAACAATCCTTTTGACTTTCATTTTCAATTATAATACGAATAACAAGACAAAGTTTCTCCTAGATATTATTTAATTAGTTTTCTAAGATAGTAATGATATTAAGAATACATATTCTTCATCCATTATGTTGAAAAAGAGGAGGAATGGAAATGATAATGGGTATAAGGCCATGTTTAGGATAAAGACTCCTTTGCACCATCATTCCAAAAAACCAATGATACAGAGGAAAGACAATGTGTAGGATGTTATCTACTTTTTATGTGGTAGGAAGGGCCACTGGAAGAAAAAAATACAGAGCTCGAAATATAAACCAAGGAACTGCTTCTAATTTAGGTATTTTTGTCATTGAATGTAATATTTAGTTATTTATAATTTGGGTATTGGATACAAGATGAGGATTGAAAATATTTATTCTTATATAGGACCTAATTAGACTCAATAAGATTGAAATAGTTGAAATTGATCTTCGACCTACAAATATTGTGAGTCTAGCAGCCTTGGAAGTGGGAGATTATCAAATTAGTTTTTCATGTGGTTTGGTTATTTTATAAATAATTATTATTATGTACCCTTTGTAACTAGAAACATAATCTTTGGTACATGTTTGGAAAAAATGGGATTTTATTTCATATTTTGAAATAAATGTTTTCTCACTTATAAGGAAAACTTGTGTTATGGTATGGAACATAAAAAAATTTATTATATATACGTGAAAATGAAAACCTAGTAATGAAAATCAAAAAAAAAACTAGTAATCATGGCTTATATAACACCTGCCTTTGGAACTCCAGGCTAGATCATGTAAATAAGAAATAATAAAAAAATTACATCATGCATAATATTTAAACTTGATTTAGTTAATACCCTTGTATATATTCCATGCTTGATTACAATGTAAAATGATCGAAGCAGACTTCTATGGGGAGGGAGAAATACCCAATGAATTACTATAATTAATTCATACTGAAATATGTGGTCCATTTCCAATAGAGGAAAGAGGTGGGTTTTTTACTTTAGTACTTTTGATGATGAAGATAGTAGGTATGGCTATATGAACTAAATGTGGTATAAATATGATTCCTTTAAGATGTTTATGGATTATCATCAAGAAGTAGAAAAATATATTGGTAAGAAGATTAAGGAACTCTTCTCAGACTGAAGGGGAGAGTATCTTAACCGAGATTTCATTGATCACTTGAAGTAGTGTGGGATTTTATCGAAACTCACTCCTACTTATATACCATATTTTAATGGTGTTATTAGATGGAGGAATATGACCTTTATCGACATGGTAAAATCAATGATCAGTTCAAAAACTCTTCCTTTTTCCTTTTGGGGATACTCTTTTAAAAAAAACATATATGTGTAATTGAGTAAAAACTAAATGTGAAGATTATAATCTATATGAGTTATTTTCTATAAATAAACACCATATATATCACATACATATATGGGTGTGCGAGGCTATTTTCATGAATAGACCAAGTGAAAAATTAGTATCCATAAGCACAAAGTGAATCTCTATAGGTTATCATATAGAAACAACTGAATATTACCTATATAACCCTACATATAGAAAAATAGTTGTCTAAAGAAGAAATAAATTTCTAGAAATGGAACACATTTCCAATGTAAATGGTTGGATAAATATTGAATTCGATGGAGATAATTATCTAGATGTTCATGAGTTGGTATAATAAAAACCTCCTCAAGAGAGGGCGGGACATGAGGAGGTTCCCGATACACAAATATTGTGTAGGTCAAATCGAGTGGTTAGAGAAACAGAGAATTATTGTTTTCATGTAACTGGGCTAGGTGACACATTAGTCCTTAAGGATGATGAAGTGTTAAACATCAAGTAAGTAGTTGAAGGAAAGGATGATACTAAATGGAAATATTTTATGCATTCTAAGATAGAGTTCATGTATCAAAATCAATCTTGGATTTTGATAGACCTTCCAACTGATGTAAAACCCATTAGGTGGAGATTATTATTAAGGATAAATATGAACATTGATGGAAAGGTTATTAAATATAGATAAAGTCTCAAAGAAAATCATTTCCTACAATGTTAATTCATCAACTATGGATAAACTATATCACTTGTAGAAATGATAAAATCAATTAGTGTATTTCAATAAATATAATCATTCCATGATTTTGTGGTTTTGAAAATGGATATAAAAACTTATTTTCAAAATGGTAAGTTTGATGAAGATGTCTATGTGAAACAACCAATGTGTTTTATTAGGACAAAAAATTCCAATATGGAATGGAAGCTTCCAAGATACATTTATGGGTTAAAACATGCATCAGGGTCATGGAATGATCATTTTGAGAAGGCCATTAGAGAATTTGGTTTTGCCAAAAAATGAAATTGAGCCTTGTTTCTATAGGAAGTTTAATGAGAATTCCATAGTTTTACTATTATTATATATTGATGACATGTTAATTATGGTAAATGATGTGAAAGTATAAAAATGAGTTAATACTTGGTTAAATGAATGATTCTCCATGAAATACTTAAGAGGATAAGGCTACCATCTAGGGATCAGGATCTATCAAGATAAATTTCAGAGAATTATTGGGATATATCTAAGTACATATATTAAAAATGTACTCACAAGATAAATATGGGACAATACAAGAGAGGGTTGTTTCTCATGTCACATGGTATCAATTTCTCCATGAAAATGTGTCAAAAAACATAGGAGAAGATTAACAGAATGAGTATAATTAATTATTCCTTAATTGAGAGATCTATCAAGTATTCCATGTTCTGTACTCGGTTTTATGTTTCCTTTTCATTATGAATGGTCAGAATAGGTCAAGATACTCTAGGTGAGTTTCATTAGGCAGTTTTTAAGACTATTCTAAAGTACTTGAGGTGAAAAAAAGATATGTTCCTAGTGAATAGAGGACCTGAGGAATTAGTAGTGAGATGATACATTGATTCTATTTTCTATAAAGATAATGATATAATAAAATCATATCCATGATATATATTTTTCATTAATGGTGTTGTAGTTAGTTAGGAAGCTCTAAGAAAACTATGTTCCCCAACTCTACAACAAAATCCAAGTATATAACATCTTCCAATAACGCTATGGAGGTAGTTTGGATATACAGCTTTGTCTCAATTTTTTTATTCACCTAGCAGTATATACCCTATTAAAGTTTATTTTGATAACAATGTATCATTGTTTCCTTCCAAAAACACCAGATTAGACAAGAGGACAAAGCATATCCTTCAGAAGTTTTATCTCTTGAGGGATTTTACTCAGACAGGTAAATTCATAGTTAGCAGAGTAGCCATAGAGGACAACATGAAAGACCCATTTACTAAAGCCATATCTCTATAGAAGAAATAGTCTCATGTGAGATCTAGTATGTTGAGACTTATTAGTAGTTGGATCTAGTGCAAGTTGGACTGTTGAATTTTGGTTCCCAAGACCCAACTTGTGATGTTATTTTATTACCACAACACGTATATATTTTGATAAATATACATGTGATTATATTTCCATAATAGTGTTGATATTTCTTCATCTAATATATTTATGAAGATGTCCTCATATTACATGTCCTATAAAATTATTATAGCATATCACATGCTATAATGAGAACCTAGAGATATTGTGACAATAATATTAAGATAATTTCATATGGTACATATACATCATACTAACAGGAACCAGATGATTTGTGACTATCAAGTGCTAGGGGATCATAAGAATACAAACATCTTCTCATGGATTTCTAACATACTGATATCTAGTAGTTGAGATCATTGGGATAAAACTGCTAATAAAAACACCACATGTTTCAGGTATCATTGATTGTTCCTATCTACTAACATGTGTATTGGTATTTTGACTTTAGATCATTATAAACGTGTTCCATTTGATCATGCACTTTTATTCAAGTTGAAATCCATGACAATGAAGTTTTTTAGAGGTAATTTTTGTTGGTTATGTCATTAGAGGTATGATATTGGTTAAATGATCAAGGTAGGATTTGCCTCTTCTGATTTTAAGAAGAGATATCTTGATCCTGATTGACTAGGATGGTAGTATCAGCAAAAATCCATTTCCATGGTAGTTGAAGGTAAGTATGTTCGGTTAGATCAAAAAATAATAAATCATGAAAGGAAGATGACATAAGTGTTCATCCTTCTTTATGATATATCATATGAAAAAGAGGTTATATTTCACAGTACATGTTTGAAGGTTGGTTGTCAATGATATGACTTTTCCATATGAATTTAGGGTTCATGATGGGTTTCCAGAATATGCTCATGTTCTCTGGATACTATTCAATTCTATTGAGATAAGTGATTAGAGGGTCACAGAAAATAACACATTTTATAATCTTCCATATTTTATTGAAAAGGAATATAGAACATGGTGGGCGCCACCATAGGGTCTTATTGTTGTCCAAGTACTATCAATCATCAATAAATAATTAAATTTATTATTATACAATTAAATAATAATTGGTTTGAATTTATTTATTACATGTATTTACCAGTGATTAAGTAAATACAATGATTAATATTATATGAATGAATATTAATATAATATTCTACATTTCTTTAATATTATATAGAGTTACGAGTTGAGTTAATGAATTTGAATTATCATGGAATATATTTATGATATATTACAATGATGTGATAAAACACAAATAATATTTAGGATGAATATTAGTTCGTCATAATTAATTATTTATATCACTTATTTAGTGGAAGTTTATTGCACAGGGGTCGGGAACCCTAATTGGGTATTTTTCACATTCACTATATTAAGTGAGATATGCTCATCCCAATATGCTATTCACTCAGTTGGAATTGAGAGATTATCTCTTCTTCTAATTCATAGAGGTAGAATTTCTTAATCCAATCATACGATCCAAGTTCAAATTCACATATTGAAGGTATAAGATCATGGTGAACATCACTATGTCGAAGTAATCATTAGTGCTCCATGGTAGCACTTGTAATCTAATGAATGGTTCACATGTAGATTTGTGAATCATGTGGGGATGATCTAGATAGATTCAAGATCAGATCCCTTGATCAAAAGAAACTGGAAAATTTTGAAGAATTTGCATGAATCAAATTGTAACCAGTTATTCATTCATTTTATTTATTATTCTTTGACTAAACCATGATGGATACTCAGATCTTTCCAGAGTTGGGTCACCGGATATGATGAAGTTTCATCACTATGTTTATGAAAGAAATTTAAATTCTTCACCCATTAGCTTCCACAGTATGCTATGGTACCATCATATTCAAAACCAATTTCATTGTCTATGACCTGGAAATAGTAGGTTGAATACTACCAGTTTGGATGGAGAGATCATTTCAAGACTAACTATGTAGAGGCTCCCAAGAGTTGTTATCATTTTATAAGATCAAGAAAACTAAATTGTTTTTGGGAAAAGATATCTCAAGAATTTAGGGAAAGACCCACTCCCACCAAGGGTTAATAGGTTCATGTAGATACTTCCAAGGGTTGTGGTTCTACTACTCATGTTAAGAGAGATGTTCATGTGGCTATGACCATACAATTTTATATAGTAGAGTTTGCTCAAGGGGAATCTAGAGTGGGGCCAACTACTGTTAGAGGTTCATTGTTTATCTCAAATTCTATGGTACTCCTTTTTATACAAGTTCTACTCATTATTTTATATCATAAATGTTAGTTTATGTATTGGGTTTGTTTTTTGAACTTATTCCATTCTTGTTTGATCTTTCTAGTAATTTGGGAAATATGTCTGAATAAGGTTCATATTTTCTATGTGTCGGGAGATAATATCAAAATTTGAGGTGGAGTGGGACTATTTAGTGATTTATCTTGACATCTTTGAATTTATTATCAGCATGGATTGAATTATTAATGTTAAGGAAAAGATAGAATATTATAACTATCATGTTTAGTACTTATCTACTGATAGGGTTACTCATGTTTTCTAGGGTGAGTGTGAATCTAGATTGGGAAGGGAAGGGAATTTTTTTCTTATGCTGGGGAAATATCATTCTAGTTTTTAGAGATTTTTCTTGATGCACAAAACTATTGTTTGGGTGGTCAAATTCATGTAGTGGTTTTTGAATACCCTGAGGTCTTTCTAGATAATTTTCTAGTTTACCACCACATAGAGTGGTTGAGTTTACAATATAAATTCTCCTTGGTACAATTCCCGTTTCATTTACATATTACAGTATGTCACCTACTGAGTTGGTGGAAATTATGGTCTAGATTGAGGACCTATAGGCTAATGGATTTAATCATCCTAGGATTTCATAGTTGGGTTCACCTATCCTATTTATTAAGAAGAAATATGCAAGCCTCAAACTTTTTATTGATTATCGAATGTTGAATCAGGTGACCATTAAGAACAAATATCCTTTGTCATGGATTGATTATCTCTTTGATCATCAAAGAGGGGATCATTAGTTTTCTAAGATTTACTTATGTTTAAGGTACCGCCAGCTGAGGTTCTGAGAAAAGGATATACTTAAGATAATGCATACAAGTAAATATGGGAATTTTGATTTTCCAGTTATTCCATTTAGTCTCACTAATTCTCATATTGTTTTTATGGATTTGATTAACTAAGTTTTCCTTTAGTTTAGAGAATCGTTTATTATTGAGTTTTTGGATGATATTTTTGTGTACTCCAAGTTATAGGAGAAGCATATAAATCATTTTAATATCATTCTTTAAACCTTGAATGTAAATATTATATATGAAAAGCTTCCAAATGTGATCTTTGGACTTCGGAAGAAATTTTTTGTGGCATGTGATATCTAGGATAGGAATACTTTTAGATCAAAAAATGGTACATGTTGGTTTGTATTGATAGAAACCTAAATTTTTTTCGAGATTCTGAGATTCTTGTATTTTTCTAGTTACTATAGATGGCTTGTTCATGTCTTCTCTATGATTATATCTTCGATAAAATATTTAACCTGTAAGGGAGTAAATAATTTATGGACTGACAAGTGTTAGAGATATTTTGAGGATCTGAAGGTGAGGTTGACTTCAGCACTAGTTTTAATTCTTAAAAAATAGATATGCGGTTATTATTTTTTATATGATGCTTTTGGTATGGTTTTGGGATTGGTATTAATGTATGTAAAGTAGGTGGTGGCATGTGGATCATTCTAGTTACATCTTCATGAGAAAAACTAATATACCCATAATCTTATGATGCTAGTAGTTACTAAATTAAATCAAAACATGGAATCAAAATCTCTTTGGGGAGTGGATTACGATGTATTCTAATCATAAGATCCAAAAATATATTTTCACTGAGATGGATCCATATTTTTTATAGATATTTTTGGTATAGTATCTTCAAACTTTTTATTTTTATATTTTCCACACCCCTAGGACAGTGATTGTTGTTTTTGATGCCCTGAGAGAAAAATTACTTACAAAATCCGTGAAGGAATTAGTTTAGAATTGGTCTATAAATAATTTGTTTACTTATATGATCTTGGTTGTGGAAGAAGATGGTGGAATGTTATGTCTAGATTTTATGAGGGATCATTCGTCATTCTATAAATGGGTTCAATTTGAGAGGAAATCTCAAAACCTAGTTTCACTGTTTTTGTAAAAGATTTTATAGCGGGGAGACATCATGTGTGTGGTCTCGGTCTCCCAGTGGATCCTTATTCTTCCATATAAGGTTAGTAGTCCTATTTTATGCAATGAAAGAGTTATTGGACAGTGAGAACCAGTCATTTTTTTATACACCATTGAGTTAAAAAGATGTATCATGATTTGAGACTCAAGTATTGAGGGTGGAAATGAGGAGGATTATTGCATATTTTGTTTTTCAATGTCTCACATGTTTGAGAATTAAGGTAGAACACTAGAGACCTACTAGGTTGTTGTAGCCATTACCCATTCTGGTTTGGGATTGGGATTTAATTTTCATGTATTTCATCATTGTTTTTACATAGAATCCTAGTGGAAAGGATTTTATTTTGGTGATTATTAATCAATCCATGAAATTGAAACATTTCCTACCTATCATGCAGACAATGAAAGTGAAACAACAAGGGTACTTGTATGTAGAAGATATTGTGGAACATCATGGAGTCCATTTTTTTATATGGACCTGAGGTTCACATCTAGGATCTATAAAGGTTTTCAAGTGGAGTGGTGATCCCAGATTAGATTTAGGATAACTAATCATCTTCAGATGGTTGAAAAGGGATAGGGAGAGAGCTATATTGGTTTTAGAGGTTATACTCCAGGCTTGAGTTCTTTATTTCATAATATCTTGAAAAAATGATTTTTTGGGTGAATTTTCCTATAAAAATATTTATGAGGCTTCAATAAATATAGGAAACTTTACACTTTTTAGGGGCATCGATGTAGATCTCCCTTGTGTTAGGAAGAGTTGCGAGATTGTTTATTGGTTGGGATAAGTGTTGTTAAGGGGGTGAAAAAGATCCTACAGCTGATCTAGAAGAGATTCATCAGAAAAAAAATGTTTTTAGATATTTTATACAGATCATTTTTGTTAGATACTGAAGTTTGAGATTGGTGATAAATTCGTTATGAGTGTTTCACCTCACTTGGGACATTATCGGGTGGGTAAGTAGGTTAAGTCAACATAGAGGTCTGTGGGCCCCTTTGAGATCATTGGAAGACTATAGAGGGTGTTATATACTTTGGAAATACTATTTGTATTGATAGATATCTAAAACATGTTTCATGATTCCCATTTGAGTAGGTATATACCAGAACATTCCCATATGAAGAGATTAGAGGATGTCGATCTTGATCCCGATACCACATTATTTTAGAAGCCATTTTAAATTATAGATCACCAAGACAAATTATTTTACAGTAAAATTATCACCTTGGTCTTAATATTATGGTATTATAGATAGGATATCCATGAGATGTGGGGGTAGTACTCATTGATGAGGTAGTAATGACCTTTTTTGGAGGTGTAGGATATTATGCACTTTCTGGGTATAAAAATATTTTATGGTGGGGAGATTTTAATGCCATGTTACCATTATATTAGGTATTATTTAATGTTTTATTTTGGTTTCCTTTATTATTATTAATGCTAAAAATGAAATTGAGTGGGTACCTATAATGGTGAAATCAAGTATCTATTAGAGTTTTTCATCTTAAACTTATAGTTCTTAAAGTTTAATGGGTGATTACATGTTTTGAAATGGGATTACACGATGTGTAATGGAAACTAAGAAGATTACATGAAATGGATACATCGTGTGAGAGGTTTAAACACCATGTAAAGTGTTCAGAAATTGTAAAGGAAAATATAAGGTTTTTAATAAAAAGAAGATGAGTTTTTTGGTGTATGATAGGCTCGAGTATTTCACGACATGTAATGGGATTACACATAATGTAAATCTTGAAAGGGGTGATTTTAAGTTGGTGTATCAGATGAATTTATTATTTCATTCAACCAATAACCAATATATCCCAACCCATATCTTACCCTATGTTATTTAGGGGATCTATACTCCTTCAGGGTTATCTATTTGGCGATTGATCTTCGTGTTGGTTATGATTCATCATTCTATGAATTTGTTCCATATAGTTCTTCATTCCATTGGTCATATAGTTTTCATTATACACATGGTTTGTTTGAATTCATGATTAATTGGAAATTTCATTCATTTCATTGTAGTTTCTAAACTTTCTGTCTCTTTCGAATGTTGTTCTCTTGGTTTCTGATCACCTTTGACGAATGCAGCTTGGTTTATATCATGTTGAGCTCAGTGTTTCTATACAATGGGTTACTTTTATGAATTTCATGTCATTATTAATAAATCCATATAGTATTTATTGATCAGTAGTGATATGTGGTTTTAATAAATTATTTTAGAATAGAAAATATTTTTAAAAAAGGGGCTTTCTTGGAAAATGAATTTTCTTTATTTGGAAACATGTTTTCCAACTCCAAAGTGATTCATTGTAGATTAGATAATGTTTCATGAAATCATTATAATGGTTTTGTAATGAATATGGAAAATTTCTCATTGGGAACCATGGTGGCATTAGGAAAGAGACACAAGTATCCTAAATGATTTTATAGAACCACAAAGAGGTAACCTTATTTTGATATCAACTAGAAGGAATCGATATCTGTTTGATCCAATATTATGTTTGTTTAGTATTTTTAAAGTTTAGTATGTATTTTACCATAGTCTAGAGCCCAAATGTGAGGTTATATTTCATTTATAGTTATTTATTATGTAAGACCATTTTTTTTTCTGGATTACATATTCTTTTACTTCTAATTAAACCCTTTTTAAATTTAATATTTGGATTAGACCCTGAGGCTAGGCCCATGGGATGGTTGTGTTGTTTTTTCAAAGTAATAGAAATTCGGGGGTATACTTGTTGTAGGATATTGACACATAGTGTATTTTTAATACAAAACATGAATTCAATACACGAAATATATTCAATAAACAATGTGTAATGGATTGGTCATTCCAATTCACGTTGTGTGAGGGTTTTTTACAAGGGGAAAGACCCTATGCATTACATAACATGTAAATCATTTACAAATTATCTAAATTCCCAAGGAATTTTTTTAAAATAATATGTAGGGGCCTTTATTAATCGGATAGAAGCCTCACCTCCCTTCTCTCTCATGCACGACCACCCAAGAAAGTAAAGACATGTTATTTTGTGTCATTTTACGATATAAACTTTATTTCTTCCACAATTGACCTTGTTGGATCCACACCAATGAGTTGTATATTACTATTATTCCATTATTCATTTATCTTGGCATCATTTTTACTATTTTTGTGTGAGAAAATATTCCCTATTTTTATGATTTTCATTCGTGATTCATTTCTCTCTCAATTTGGACTGAATTAGTTCCCAATACTATATTAGTTCTCTAAAACAGACCTATAGTAGATAGTATAGACATTTCTCACAGGTTTTTGTATTTTATAAGCTTAGTTTATGTTTTTATATGCTCTAGGATTTCAAACGACAATCCTTTATTTAAATGAATATTTTAATTGAACGAATTGGAAATCGTTAGGGATTTTCACTTTTTACATTGAGATTACTAAAGGTTATTTCCCCAACTAGTTCCACCCATGGGGCGTGCCTTCAGTTACTCCTTTGTTATACCAACCATTGGGTTTATGTGAGTTTTTATTGTTAGATGAATCCCTTTTTACCTAATTGAGAATGGAATTAACTAATAGGAGAGATTTTATTCCCCCATGATATATGATAATATATGACGGCTTGTGTTTAATTTTGATTAAATAGTTTATAGCTGAATTGTGGAAATGGGTAGACAAACTCATAAAATGAAATTTATTATGAAATGTTGAATGATTTAAAAGATGAATTGAAATAGTAGTGGATTCCATGGTTTGTATAACTTGGATCCTGATTCCATTAGATGAAATGAATGTTTCTCCCATGGGACTTGTTTATGATAGTGGTGTACTTAGACCTACTTCCTCCTTGGGTCTTAATTCCATAGGATTACTTTTCCTTCCTACCCCTTGGATATGAATATATTAGGCTAACAATGGACATGTTTTTTTGACATTATCATTGGACTCCACTAAGGTATTTACTAAGTTTCCATAAATATTATTCTAAGACTCGATGTAGATTCCTTGTTGTCATATACCTTGCAACAATCCCTACATGGTTTGACACCTATGATTACACGGTGAGGAAATTTTTGGATGATTTTATTATACATAAAGGCTGTGAGGAATGATATATACACTAGATTATATGGTGTGATAATTATTGATATTGTACACTTGGTTATATGGAATGGACATGGTATATGTTTTTTATTTATAGATAACCCTGGGTATTGGGTATCAGTTATTAGACTAGATAGGGTGAATTTTTTATCTCTATTTTTGATGATTCCCGTGTCTAATGGAGCCTTGATGTTGTTTTGCAGGGAACCTTGTTTTGATAGATACTATTACTTTACTTGTATCACATATGAATTTTGAACCTTTATTTATTTATTCTATACATGTTAAATATATTTCACACTTGCTTATCTTGTATTTCATAGACTAGATTTATTATAGGCACCATTGATGGTGGAATACTATGTGTTATATCACATCCTATTCAGGCAACTATTGGGTACCTGAATAGACTTCCAAGATGTTGGTAGGGACCAAGGAAATAATGCAAAGTTTAATTCTTTATTTGTTCCATGCTTAGGAGTATGGGATCATATGACTTAGCTACGATCATGTTGATAGTCAAAGATAGTTATTTTTGGTATTTTGGTATTTTGATACTTGTGTTGTACTAATTCCTATATATCTATTTTAGATACTTTTTAGATATATTAAAAGACACATCATTGTATATGAGATTATTTTTGGAATTATTGTTATATTCCTATATTGGATGTTTGTCTTTTTTTTGGATGATTTATTTCTTTTGTTATTGATTGTTATTGTTATTATGCTATTTTTCACTCTAAAAAGAGGGAATAGTATCCCTATAAAAAGGTCCTTAAAGACTTGTTGTGAGTATGTTCCATGGATTTTAGGGGCTCTTAAGAGAGGTGTATACCCCTGGTTGAGTTCACATACAATTACAGTTATCAGGAGACTATACAAATGGAAACTTATGAGTCTTTTTATGGTAGGACATTAAAATTACCCCTTTGATAGTTAAAGGTAGGTGAGGTACCTATATTCGGACCATGTCTCATGCAGTGACTTTAGAGCATGTCCAGCTGATCAGGAAAATGATGTCTACTACACAGTCTCGATATAAATCTTACAGTAATCATCGCAGATGACTACTAGAGTTCTATTTTTGGGAATCAGGTATTTTTAGGTATCTCATTGAGTTTAGGAAAAAGTCTTATTAGGAGACATGGTAATATTTCACCATGATAAGTTAGGTAATTTTAGATTCTAGAACGATTCAGGCTAATAGCCTATCGGTTGTAGTGACCATAGAGGTATTAATCCATGTACGACGTCTTCCAATTATCTTAGTGTTACCATTATCATTAAGACTCATTTATCACTCTATATCCAAATGGAGTTTATCTATAAGTGAATACATCATTTTATGATCATATGATTCGTATAATTGATTGGATAACAAAGGTTCTCTAAGGCTGGTTAGTTCCTCAAGTATGGATGCTATGGAAGCAGGACAATTTACAGGATAAGACATGGGAGTGGGAGGCATAGGCATGTCATCTGCAACCGAATTTATTTTCAAGAATTTCTTGAATACCATTATAAGATAAATTTGGGGTTGAAATTATTTAAGTGGGGAGATTGTAAGATCATATTTTTTTTTGGATGTATGAATTCTTTTATTTCAAGTTAAACTCTTGTTAAATTATTTTTTTATCATAATCTCTAAGGTTGGTGATATAGGATGGTGGGTTTTTTTTGAAATTAAAAGGAAGGAGGGATGTATGTTGGATATAGTCTATTTACAAATTGTTTAATTGGAATACATGACATTTATTCAATAGTCAACATGTAATGGATTTTGATGGCAAGTTCACATTGTGTAAGTGATTTTTTCTAGGGAGAAAGATGTTGGTCATTACATCACATGTAAATCATTTACACACTATGTAAATTCATGAGTATAGTATTTTATATAAGATGTCGGGGTCTCTATTTTTCAAAAAAAAACATCACCTCCATTATCTCTTGCACAATAGCACCCATGGAATCCAAGACATATAATATGTTGTCATTTCATGATTCGACTCCATTTCATCCATTTTTGGTATCATTAGTTCCGCACAGGTGATTTCCATTTTCCTATTATATAGTTCTTCATTTGAATTGGTATCTCTTGAATTATTTTTCTATTATCTAATATTACCAATTTTCATGATTTTAGTCCAGTCTTCATTTTTCTCTCGATATGGATTGAATTAGAGTGTGATACTGGATGATTTCTTTAAAACAAACCTAAAATATGTGTTCTATACCTTTCTCTCTTAGTTTAGTGTTTTATAAGTTTATTTTTAATTTTATTTATCACACAATAATTCTCAACAGTGCTCATTTAATTAATTGAGAAATTGAATTGAATGAATTTGAACCAATTAAGGATCCCACTAGTTTCAATGAGATTGTTCTATGTTTTTACCCTAAATTAGGTTACCCAGTGGGTGAACCTTGGATTCTTCCTACGTTATACCTCCCATGGGGTGCGTGACATATTTACTAGTTAGATGAATCTAGTTTGAACTAAATGTCTATTTAATTGATTAATAGGAGATAGAATATGACTCATTTCAAGATGATTACATCTGATGACTTGTGTTTACTTTTTATTAAATAGCTTATATGGTAATTGTGGAAATGGGTTTATGAACTCGTGAAATTTTATTTATTATGAAATTTTGAAAGGTTTAAATGATAAATTACGATGGTTGTGGATGAATTGGTTGGTATACCATGGATCCTGATTCCATTAGATCCCTTGGGTGTTTCTCCCATGGGTGTTTTTTATGGTAGTAAAATACATGGAATTGTTTTCTACTTGGGTCTTTATTATTTAAGATGCCTTGGCCTTTTCTACCCGCTAGATCAGGCTTTCATGGTCTCATACTATACATTTGACATTTACATGATCCTTGGAATACACCCATGTCTTTACTGAGTTTCCATCGAGATGATCTTAGGACTCAACATGGAATCCATAGTCTTATATACCTCATGTCTAGACCTTCTGGGTCTAAAACCTATCATAACACAGTGACTCCTTTGTAAATGATATAATTATATGAAAATTACATGATTAATGATATATAAACTAGATTATACAACATGGTTTTCATGGATTTCGTACACTTGGTTATATGGCATGGTTGTGGTATATGTTTTTTGTGCTTTATGAATAGCCCTAGTGTGTGTATCAGGTATTAGATGTTAGACTAGACAGGGTGAACTTTTTATCTCTATTTTTTTCTTCTACCCTTGTTTATGATATCTAGGATGTTATTTTGTAGGGATCCTTGTGTGTATAGAAAGTTTAACATTACTTTTATTACATAATCCTTGGGAACTTTGTTTCATTTCATCTATACCTATGATATATATACATTGCTCATTACTTTAGATTGTATTTAACAAAATGGGATTGTTATATACACTATTTGAAGTGGCCAACTGAGTGTTATATCACACCATATTTGGGAAATGATTAGGTACCCGAATAGACTTCATGAATACAGGTAGGGACTAGGGAAAATATCCACAATATGATGTTTGATTTGTGTCATGCTTAGGAGCAGGGGAGCACAGAACCGAGCTATTCTCATGATACAAACCATGGAAAGTTATTTTTTATTATTTTTGTTATTTTGATACATATGTTTTACATATTCTTGTATACTTATTTTTATTATTTTTAAGGATATGACATGACACATCATTTTATATGGGATTAATTTTGTGATTTTTTATATTCCTATACTAGATTTTATCTTTTTTCTGGATGATTTACTACTTCTTCAATTGATTGTTACTGTTATTACTCTTTGTTGGACACTAAAAAGAGGTCATAATATTTTCATAATCATAGATTAGGCCCTCACTAATAGTTAGCAACCACTGGCATTCAGGTAGATGCACTTGATGCCATGCGAGCCATTGGCTCAGTGAACCATATAAAGGATATTGAGTAGGGGAATTACATATCACATGATTTTTTTTATCATGGATTTATTCTCATAGGTTTTTATATGAGTTTTATCACATAGATTTACAAGATAGGTTATTTTAGGTAAATGTGTTTACCTATTAACCAATTGATGTGTGGATACGCTTTCCTGTTTTACCACATCTAATTTTCATATTTTTGTTTTGAGAATATTAGTGGATTTTATGAAAACTAAAGGGAAAATTATTTACAACTAGGTTTAATTTATAAAAATGATTTCTAAAACAATTTTTCTTTAAAATCTATAATTATTGAATTCTTGATATTAGACCTTGTATAGAAACTATGGTGTAATCCTACTAGGACTCGAATCAAACAATACATGTTATTTTGGGTGTCTGTATATGTTTTATTACATGATTTATGTAAAGGGAAGGGTATTTATTAGCATTCAAGATTCTCTTGTTGTTTCTTCTTTCAATTCTGGTGGGTCTGAAGGTGATTGTTGCACATGTAAGGATTTTACATAATTTTTGGTTTAGCCTAATTTAGCATGGATTGTATACCTTTGTGGAATCTCATTTTTTCTTCTTTGTACTCTAGTTTTATGCCTATTTTTATAATCATGAACTGTTTTTTCATGTTTTACCTATATTAAAAAATGGTGCAGTTCTGGTGGCTTGTCTAGTTTTCATGGGTTGATTCATTATAGATTCTATCATTTATATCATGTAGTTAAAATTATATTAAAGTCACTATTTGTAATCACATAAAACATATATATAACTTATTTTAGAGTGTTGATTGTAAATAATTATAATACCCCTATCAAAATAAATATTCTTTATGTCCAAAAAATGTGTGTGTTGACACAATTTTGGAAAGATTTAAACCATTTATAGTGATATAAAAAACATCTAAAATAGTAGATTGAAGATTTATAACTATTCCCTATATCCATATACAGAATCCCTTTCTAATTTTCATAGAAATCCATTTATTATTGATTTTTTACATAGAGACTTTTTATATTTTTTTATTATGGATTTTTCAATAAAATAAAAATAAAAGAATTTATGAGATTACATACCTAGAAAAACTTGAATAATTATCTAATTCTAAATTATAGTACATGGACAGATTATACTGGAACTGAGAGAAGGTGTGAATCAGTCATGATTAAAAACACAAAAATTTATTCAAAAATATATTCCCATAATAGGTTAGTGTGATTAGATACAAAATATTATGATGTGATTATGTTATTTTGAGAGATAAATAACACATAGGGTATAAGACTAAATAAAATTTTCACAAACATTTTATATCTTGTGGAAAATCCACACCAAAATAATATTGTGATCCCACTATAAACCTTATTATTTTATTACCAAAAAGAAAAGTGTAAGGAGAATATCTATGGCTCTGAACTCTAATTACTAGAATGAATAATGATATCAAACAATTCAGTAGATCATTACACACCTTCTCCTTTAGACACTTTGAAATTTGGATCATGTGCACACCCTTGTTCCTCTATTAAATAATAGTGAAAATGCACAACGAATGGAAGATCATTTATTTTATAATTTTTTATGTTTTAAATTTTAACTTTTTTTTGGGTGATCTGTCACATTTTTAAGGAAGCTCATTTATTGTGGTGTGATTCCACTTGGTTTGGTGTGACCAACAGATTTAAATGACATGGGATTTGAATACCAATGATCTAGTATCTCCTTTTACTAGTGTTACATGTTAAAAATATTTATTATGATGAGATGAATCTAAAATTTATAAAACTAATACTCTTAAAAAATTATACATATCAAAACTTTATATCATCACCATTCTTCTTTTCAAAATATTCAACCATTTTGGAGTGTGATATATATAACTGTGGTGTAACTCTATTTAGAATCCAGATATTATAAAACAATATCTCATAGGCTCTACATGAATACAGAATCATCTCCATGTAATTCCTTAGAGTAATCATCATGACATAACAACCTTATTCTATGATGTGATTCCTTATGTGATAGTAAACTACCTCTTTGCTTCACCTCCTTTACGGTTTAACAATAGGTACTACTGTTTAATGATTGTACATAATATTAATAAATCATGGCTTAAAATATTCCTATAAAGGAATGAAAATAACTTTCACAACATGAAGTGCTTCAACTTAGTAGAACATCATACTTTTGAAACTCTATTAAAATCTAATGAACATACAAATCATATATTTTCAGGTTAAAAAATAAAACAAAAAACACTATAAACACATGAATAGATTATCTCAAAAATTAATTTATATATTTACTCCCATATTAATGTTATCTAAATAAAAAAGAATATAATATAACAATGTTTTGAATTTACACCTATACTTAGTGTAATGTCAATAATAATTTGAATTTTTTCCAACTGAGTTAAACTCATAGCTCCCCCTTTTTCAATTCACTTCATTGGGTCCTTATCAAATATCTAAAACTCAAAATCTACCTGAATCTCCATGGTTAATTCAATTTTCATTAATTATCAATGAAATCATTATTTTTAATCATTTTATTTTTAATAATTAATAATCTTATGCCATATTATTTAATGTTTGATCAAATTTGATTGAATTTTTTATTTTCTAAACATTTATATTTGTTCATTTTAGATTTTGATAGGAGGAAATGAATTATAAGTCCCCCCAATAAATTGGGTATTTATTATTTCTTCATAGATGTTTTATATAATTCAATGTAGTTATCCATGAATACGATTTTTCTACCATCTACATAGTGAAATATGATATATTTTAATGTTAAAAAAATCATAATTGTGTTACATTCCACTATAATATTCATATTTTATTTTTTTTATTCTATGATTCGATGTTATTTTATACTCGAGCATCTTAAATTATCTTATATTGTTTATGTTCAATATGTTTTTATTTATTTATTTCATTAGTCTTTTTTTAAATTAACCTCAATTTTGATGTATTTACTATGGTATTTCCATTATATTATATTGGAACATTAATGTTTAGGAAGACTATTATTATTAAAAAAATAATATTATATAATTCTCTTGATGAAAAGAATGAATTATTTTTTTAATATCAATATAAACTAGACCATTAGTTAATATAGTTTGAATTGAAGTATAATTTATTTTATATAATAAAAATATTTACAAAATAATTTTAAGAATTATTTGTCATTGTAACTAGGATCGCCTTACCACCTATTACTATGATAATATAACACTATATTAAAAATTATAGTAACATGTTTATTTGATTTAAATTTAGATAATTTATCAATTTTTTTGATCTCAATAATACATAAGTGGATTATTGTGTATCTTTCATTTTAAAAACAATAGAAAAATCTTGGTCATAGGACTGCAATACTTGAATGTGAGTTGAAATCCTATAAAACTTATAGATACAAATAGATACCCTATGGACCCTTTATGAGCCTATATATACATATTATTAGTTTCATAATGTTAAAATAAATTTGGTACCATAGAGAATTCTATACTATGTTTATTAATGGTTTTGTATCCATATATTCTTTAAATAGATTAGATTTTTTTCTAGGTAAGTAAATAATTAAGAATGGATATTTTCTACCCTGATAATTACACAAGTACTAATTAAAAATTTGAGATAATAAAATTATATTTACCATAGTAATTTTTTTGTGTTTATTCAATACATAGGTTCCATTATATCCTAATCTGTGTGATACACATTTTTATTCATAATTTTACATTGAATGGACTTCTTATCCATTATATGGATTATTTGTATCTCACAGGACCTAGATTCAACACCTCAAATTCTACTTTTTTTATTATATAGAATCAAAATATTGACAATGTGGATTATAAAACCATTATGATGACCTCTTCTCTAATGGGTGTCTGTGAATAAATAAAAATGTAATTGAATCCAATTAAAAAAATAGTATAAGAACATGGTATTTCTATCAGGTATGAATCATTTTAAATATAATATAATTATTTATTTTGAACCGAATAAGGATACATAATTTGTTCACAAATGCTTTGGTGGTGTCCAAGGATTGTTCGAAGCTACGAACCCTATCCAGGGGAGAAAAGGACATTACCACATGGTTAGTAGATACCGTATGGGCCAATCAGCATGGTTTCCCTAACTATGAGAAGGATAAACAATGGGAATTGGGATGAAATTTTTATTTGAAACTATGTGGTAAGGGTGCATGCCTTTTTGGGATTACCTGTACATTTTAGCAAAGCCATGCGAATTGTTTATGCACGTTTAGTAAAATTGTGAGCATAAAACCTTGTGGGGTCCCTCCTTAAGCAGTGAGAGGTGCACTATTGGGGAATAGTTAAGAAAACCGTGTGGCCAAACCATGAGGCCCATATATTTTGGGTAAAATTATGTTTTTGACCTTAAATTCAATCAAATCTCACCGATCCTCTTTTTTCTCCTTCAATGATCAGAAGGTTTGTTTTTACTCATATAAGATGCTCTCAAGCTCCCTCCACCAAGGATTCTTGATATCACTAACATCCAGAGTTTGATCGAAGCACTATTCATCATGATTGATCCCACTCGATAAGATATATAATTGATTACTTTATATTATTCATTTAACTTTATGTATTTTCATTTTTTGGTTGAGGATCAAATATCATATTTTTTGGGTGTCGAAACATTCTTCAATTTTCTTCCGATCCAGGCCAAACTAAGAGCTGAAATTGGATGAGGAGAGTGCTATAGTTTTGAGAATTAATTATATGAATCATCCCTCATTTATCACTAATTATGAACTATATTCATTATGATTATTTCTATTTCATCAAGAATTTATTAATAAATTAGCATTCCATGATTTAAATCAATATTCTTATATTCTAGAGCCCCTTATATATATTCTCATCGCATCATTGCTGGTTATAACCTCTATGCTAAAATCCCTAAGTAGGGTGTTTCCTCATATATGCCTTTAGTGTCTTGTTATGAAAATATGTGCCACCATTCGGGTGAGCAAGACTTGGACCCATTAAATTAATGTGTTTTAACCAAATAAATTAATTATTAAAGGATATATTTTATAGTATCACTTGACCCATATAAAGTATGAGCTTTAATATACTAAATAATACTAAATCATAAATGGAAGGTATGTTATATATATCACTTGACCTGGATAATTGTAATTAAATGGTAATTGAATGCATGTCCTCATCATGATTTTTCATGATTATGAAAGGTAAAGTATTGAACAAAATAATTTAATATGTAATTAAATTAAGAAATAACGACATGTCCTTTCAAAATTTTTACCTAGTATGAAGGGAAATTGAATGAACCATAAAAATTATTAAATGGAATGATTATTACATGGCCTAAGTTAAAAAATGAATTATGCATATGGTGCATATTGGATATGAACCTTTTAATCTTTATAGGAGTGATTAGACTTGATATATCCTTTAATTACCAAGAGAATTCTGTGAGTACTCATAGGAAGCCATTCCGATTTAAGGAGTTGGTTTCCATGAGAGATTATTACTTTAGAACATTGTCCTTTTATACCAATGGATGCCTAGAATGACGTCGTAAGATCCCTTCACTATATTCTAAATATCTGTATGCCTTGGTTACACTCCTTGGATCCTTATTGATTTCTTCAGACACATAGAGACATAGATTCACCACATTGGGCCTAGTCATTTATATCCCATGTTTACCTTATAATAGATCCTTAGATGGGTTTAGAATTATTTATTTTAGAATACCTTAGGAAATTCCCCTTGGATTACACATAGAACCATTTATCCAGGCTACATGTTATTACTAAGTTGGATCCACCCGTAAAGTCAAGGATGCCTTGGTTATTACCTTGGATCCTCTAGAATTATCCTCATCATCAAGGATTCCTTGGTTATTACCTAAGATCCTATATTATTACTATCAATATAGTATTCCTTGGTCATACCTTGGATCCCGTTATGTCAATTCTTATAAAGGGGATCATAAATTTATTAAATGATTATATGTTCATACACTAGTTGAGAGTGAATTAAGTATCAGGGTATTAATTTTTTTTACTGTCTTACTTTCATTTTTAAATAAAATTTTTTTTGGTTTATATACACTAACATGAGGGTATAAATATCATTGGTGTGGGAATACTTAGATGTATCTCACACCCTATCTAGCCTTCTAATAGAACCCAGTGATATTAAATGTATTTAGATTTTGAAGACGGTAAGTGTTCCTCTTTAGATAGCTTATCCTGGTTGCTTGCAATAGGATATAGCTTGGTAGGAAATTACTAGGTTTGTGCTCGGGATTCTTAGATCGTTTTTTGATTCTTTTTTTCTTATTTTATATAGAATGTATTTCCTACTACCATGTATTCATGTTTTCTAGTTATTAGATACATGAAAGTATCATCATCATTTTATATATGATCATTTTTTAGATTTTAATTATTACTTAGTACTTAATTGTTTATTCTTGTATTCTTATACTAGTTTGTTTATTTATTATTATGATTATATTATTTATCTATTGTTATATATCCACTATGAAACACTCTAGTGTTGAGGTCATAGTCTCCCATTGAACACACCCTAGGACCTCACCTCTAGTCACCAACCTCTAGCTTATGAGGAGGTGTGCTTAAGGCCATGTTTCCAATTGTTCATGTGACACTTTTGAGGGGAATTTGACTTAGAAACATCACAAAGTGGTATCATATCCTATTTTATTTTTCTTATGGTTTTGTAATATAGATAAGAGATTAGGAATATTATATACTTGGTCATGAGCTATGCTCGGGACTAGCTAACCCACATTCTGGGTAAATACCATGTTTCCTGTGATTGGTAAATTACTGTTATGCATTTATCATATTAAAGTTAATATAAATTCATCATTCGGTGATGCACATAAATTTTAGTATTTTTATATAATTCATGGATATTTAACTTATCATGCTAAATAAATGAGTATAATTTCACACAACATATTAGGCACTTAGAATTGACATTCCATGAATATTGCATTTCATATAGGTGAATTTTCCTGTATTCATTTCTTGTGATTCCTATTATTGTTGAGTGATACATGTTTATTATATGTATGTCAGTTCTACGAACATCTTCTATAGGGTAGGATGTTGGTTATTAAAATTGTCAGCATCAATAAAAATAGTGTTTTCCTATATTGGTTGTTGGTGGCATCTTAAATACCTGGTTTCTACCCATTTCATCTATGTATCTCTAGTTACATGAGACTTTATTTGGAAGTGATTGAGTGATTTATAGTCTCAATTAATGAGGTGTTTGGGATCTCATGTATAGGAATGGGTAATTTATTTAGTCTATCTATCATATATTACCTATTAAATTCAATGAAATAATGTTGATAGGGTTCAATAAGAATTTGATGGGGGGTCGACTTAGATCATAAGGTGTATGGGAACTTATTAACAGGGAGTGTAGATCTATTTAATCAACCTTGTTATATGTAATTAAGCAAATAAAAGATATAAAATTAAATCCTAGATCATGAAAATCAGACAGTTTCTAGTAAATGAAGAGGCAAAGTGTGACCGACCATTTAACTTATTAGAACCATATTAAATAAAACATAAAAACTAATAGATACCGGTACTTATAAATGAGTAGTTATGGTAGTAACATGGGAATTTAGGCCTTATTAATCAGAAATTTTTAACTAGTTCTTATAACTTCTATTAAATTATATTTTTTGGCATGTGCTTCTAATTTTTAGAGTTCTTCCATTCCCACCTCCTTGAGTCTAGTATTGGGAAGGTGGTGAGGAACATACTCCATAGATGGTGGGAACTGTGCTTCCAGTCTTACTGTCGGGAGTTCTAATTCCATCACCACCTTCTTTGTAACACCCCATGAGTTTGTGAATTATTTTTGGAACTAATTTAATTTGAAAAAAAATTTATTCCATAAAACACAGAATATATCATTTTTTATACATTAGCACTAAGTGTGTCTTGCTTTATACGCAACCAAAATTCAATCTTGTGCTACAAAAAAAACTTATATTATCTTATGGAACACTCAACACTATGTCTGGATTATATTACACACAATACTAAGTTTCTTCAATAGATTGCGATACACAAAATGCAGAGTTTTTACCAAACTTCAATATACTATAAATATGATTATTACAATATTATTGTACCTACCACTAAGCTGTTGGAATGGAAGTTATGAATAATTCTAACAAAATTATGAAAATAATAGTAAAATATGTATTTAAAATGAATCCTTTGTTTATCAATTAATATATGTTAATATAAGTACTAATTGAAAAATTAAGAAATTTCTTTTCTAAGAAAAATAGTTTTCTTAAAAAAACCAGTTTTGACTAATTTCTTCAATAAAATTTATATTTTATATATTCAATAAATATTTCTGAAACTCATCCAATATATTTTATAGGTATAAGATGATAACAAACCTAATTTTATAAAAAAAATATTTCTTCTTCTTAAAAGTAATTTTTCTGCATTTTAATGGAAAAACCTATTTTGAATAAAAATATTAGAACATTTATAAATTTTACTTGTCAAAATAAACTTCATTTTTGAAATATGAACATAAAAATTATATTAAGGTGAATTGTTTGTATTTTTCTATGAGTTTTAATTTTTTAACGAATAATGAAATATATAAATTTTAATTTAAAATTGTTGTTTAGTCTGATTTATTTACAAAGATAAACTATGAGTTTTTATTTGTTTTAAAGTTAAAAAAGTTAAATTATAAATCTATTAATGCAATTTTGGTAATTTGAATCTATTAATCATTGAAATTTTATATAAAAACTTACCAAAACATTGAACATTTTACTTTAAACACCATATTTGTCATCCTATATGTGAGATTAATTTTAAATTAATTTCATCCACTTTTGTGTTTGGAATTTGGAGAAATGAAAAAAAATTGGAATCATTATAATTTATAATTTCTAAATATTTTAACATTGTTATTGGAAAAAATATTATAGAAACTGATTAAAATTAATTACAATAATTTAGATAAAAATTAACTCAACAAGGGACTAAAGCGTATAATTGTGGGCCAAAATGACCTAAACACTTGACCAAAATTAATTTGATGTTGAAATTTAGACCCTATACTCACGTGGATTGAATTGTTTCCATTATTGGATCCACATTACATGATAAAAAATTGTTTCGAATTCCCTTTTCCAAAATTTACAAGAATGCCACTCATCCTCCATTGTAAAAACGCACTCAACACCCCAACATTTTCACAACTATCAAGACATTTGAACCAAAAAAACTATGCTAAAATATGCTCCAAAATTCCATATATTAATCTTGTAATCCTCCATTTGGAAATAAATACATACAATAAAGCCTTTTGGTGAAAACTAAAAAAAGTTACCCAAAGAAGAGAAAACATCCTTCTGCAAGCTCTTTTATTATTTTAATTATCTACACCTAAACTATTATTATTACACACTTATATAATAATTATAATATCCTAAATATACTTATATGTTGTTATTATAATTTGTATACCTGTAGTTAAAAACACATCCATCTAATGGGTAACTCACTCACCGTTCTTGTGTACAACCTACTACCGCCTCACAAAACGATTTTGTTCCTTATTTACTTTACCTATTATAATGGTTGGGAATTATAGTGAAAACTATATTTTTATATGATATATATTATATTTAGGATATATTTATTCCCCGTTAATTTTTATATAACACATACCATTATTCTTTCCATTTTGTGTAAATATGATAATTTCATTCGGCGAAGTATGGACTACCACCTCCATAAAATGATGTGATTCGTTCACACTCTACATGGAATGTATTAAGGATAGTTTTGTGTGTAATTATGCGATATATATATATATATGAAATAATAATTCTAATATAATTATATTATACACACACACACACATTTTATTTTATTTTTTTCTTTCAATATATCAATAAAATGGAAAAAACGTTCGTAGTAGATACAACCTACTATCTCAAGGAATGGTATATTCCAACTCATATTTATATGTTCTATATATTATTATATATTCATATATACAAAAAATATACAATATTTATATCATGTTTTAAATTTATTTCTTAATTAATTAAATATCTATGTAAGAGGGTCATGAATAACAGGACAAAACAAATATGAAAAAGCAAAGTCAATATTACCTGAAACGCAACACTAATATAGAGTTGTCAATAAAAAAGTAATATAAAGTCATCACCAAATCATATATTGTATTATTTATAAAAATATGGTTATGTGTTATATTTATAATGAACTTATATTTATTATAAGTGAAGTTATAATGTTTATTTTGTCTCTCCTTTTGGTCACAGAGTCTAATGAATAACAAATAGGATTACCTTAAGCACAAAGAGGGTCACCCTTAGAAGAAAATAAAAAAAATTGACAAATTCATGGACTAGGAGTCCAATTGGAGTGAGGCACGCAAGTCAGTTGTGCGCCGTGCAAGTCACTTGTGTGCCGCCAATGGGTCGTGCAGCTCACTTGCATGCCCTATTTGATTTTTCACCCAAGATGCAAGGTGGCCTATAAATAGCCCTTGTGGGGCCCCATTTCGAGGATGGATTTTCCAAAAGTCAAACTCATGATCTTTTCAACCTAGTCTTCAACTAGAATCCCCTAAAAGATTGTAAGGTAACTTTTTACCTTGAATGGAAGACCTGAAGGAGTAGAACAAGGCCTATGTGTTTAGAATTCATCAATAATTGCACACCTAAGTGTCTAGACCTTCTTAAAAATGGAAACACTTGTGCGCCGCCGTACCCTTTTGATGAAACATGCACGCCGTCCTTTTGGAAATATCTTAGGACAATACTGATGGTTTGAGTTAAGTCTCTCTTTAGTATTACCCTACAGATTCTTCGTCGCCCAGGTGAACCCTTGATGTGTAAGTTCACTTGCGTAGCCAAGACTTGTGTGCCAAATTATATACGCGACCTACACATGCGCGTCAACTTCATTTGTGTGCTTCTCTCCCGTTCACCTCTCCTCTTCATGATATTATCTCTTGAACCCATTTTCAAAGCCATTAATGGCATAGTTCCTTTGTTGGATTCTATATCTGAAATGAATTCTGTGAGAACCTCTCCCAAAACCTTGTGACCTAAAAGCTTTATGTCAATATGGTTAGAGGTTTCCCCCATATAAACTCATCCTTTAGGGTGAGAAGATATTTTAATTAGGGCCTCCTTCTCAAGAGTAAGTCCCAAGTTCCCATAGTTAGGACCTCCTTTTAAGGAATAAGACACAATCCTAACTCCATTAATTAGGGAATCCTTATTAGGAGTAAGCCTCAAATCCCCTTAACCTGGGCCTCCATCTCAGGAGTAATCCCTGGCCATAATTTCCTTTAACATTTGGAATCCTCCTTAATAGTAAGCCCCAAACATAATTTCTTTTAATTTTGGCATCCTTCTTAGGAATAAGCCCCAATCATAAGTCCCTTTTAATTTGGACCTCCTTCTCAGGAGTAAGCCCCATGTTATAAGTACCCTTTAATTTGGGCATCCTCCTTAGGAGTAACCCCTGGGTTAAAACTCGAAATCTCTATAAAGTACAAATACTTTTATGGACCCTGCACCTGTGCTTTCCTGAAGTAAGTCCTGGTATTCATCTACTTGGGTAGTCATACATACGCAAGCCCCACATTATTTCTTGTGACTGCATCTTATATGGCACAATAATTAAGTTTACCGATACCTTTTGTTTCTCATATTGAGCATGACTCACATGAGCTTAGAGTGTAAAAGTAATCACGACATCTATTTTTGGGCCGTTAACCATGCATAAGCATCATATTTCTTCACCCGAAATACATAGACTTTGATCTCTGCATTAAAATTAGAGTATGTAGGATTCCTTTCTAAGGTTTAGGTTCATCTTTCATTAATTATTTTCCATCCCATATTACTTTAAACTGTAATCGTATTATCGAACTATATGGGTTTTGATTTTGTTTAACAAGGATACATAGGTAGGCCATCTGTGGGTATGATCCCAAATCAGAAATAATCTCTATCTTTATGAATGATAATAAACATCAAGTTCTCTACTGAGTGACATTAAAACTAGTATGGTCATCATAATGACCAAGAGATTTCTATATAATGTATTGAAAGATACCATTGACTAAGAATCTCTAATACATAAGGATGATTCTCCATTAATGAAGAACCTCAAATACATATAAAAGATTCTCTAAAACCCATTCATATCAATCATAAATTTCTAAATCTAAAGGAAAACTCATTTTCATTTTTGGTGAATTAATAAGGATTCATGAACATAACTTAATCCTATAAGAGAGTCCCAGAGTAGGCAATAATTCCCCCAAAAAGGTGTGATGAGCCTAACCTCCCATCATCTCGTCCAATGAAAATTCTTAAGCCTCATTATTCCACAACTAATGAGCACCTACCATTGGATAGTATGTCCAAATAGATATAGAATCATTGGGTGTTTCTGGTTCTACGAATAAACCCTTTAGAAACCAATCATAATGTTTGAACCTTAAACAAACAAGGTCATCATCATTTCCAGATGAAACAAAAAAAAGGTGAACCCAACGTGAATCCTTAACAAAGTTAAATGATGTTTTACTTATTTTTAGGCCCCTATTAAACTCAATATGAGGGTCAAAAAAGCAATCAATAACATATGTGCTCATCCAAAAGATATAGTATGGCCAGACTTATCATGATTATGTCTGATATATCAAATAGGAACTCTTTTCCAAGATCTCTCTATAACAAAAAATGGATTCTTTAAGGTTCACACCTGTGAATGCCTCGGCCTCTACTCCAGCAAGATCCTCATCCTATATGAGGACGACATCGCATACTCAACATCTTCAACGCTAGGTCTTAAATGCATTGGTGAGGGAATACTGCCAACATAGTACCATCCTGACTCTGGAGGCCGCTCAGCAAGCCCTCCAAGTTAACAACTCACCCTGGTTGTCTGGACAGCGACGAACAGTTGTGAAGAAAAAGGTGGTGCCAACCACCATCTCCAACCATTTCGGGTGTTTATCCCAAGAATGAAACAACCAGTCCCTCCCATATTACAGCGAGGTGAATAAAGAGGTCACTCAAGGCCTTAGTTCAAGAAGAAATGACTCCTTCCTGAAGAGTCCCACCAACAATCACCACCAGACTCGTGTGGTAGTGCACCCTCAACAAGATGGGGATGTCGCCTCTAGGTGTTTGGCTCAGGTTCCTCAGACCTGAGCATGCAAGAAGAACCGTCAGATGAAAAATTAGGCCAATAGGGAGCAGGTTCTTACCTATGCCCCCTCTAGAGAAGTCAATCATCCTAACTTGATGGAAAACAAAGAGCGATCATATACACCCGTCCGTCCTAATTTCACATCCCAAGAGACTCATCTGGAATTAACACACCAATACCATCAAGAAATTTTGATGGAGTACTATAGGTAGTCACATATAGCTATTTATAAATCATCATCCAGTCATCAGGCTCGTCTGACTGCATCCAAAGAAGCCCGCCAACCAAATGTGGTGACTACTTGTAAACAGGCACACACACCCGTTTACACTCATCAATTCTACCAGCAGTCTCATCTTCCATTATTGAAGGAAGTTCATCAATAATATTCATTGGAGAACAATAAGCAGACACATAAACCTGCAATTCATCATGATAACCAATAGTCTCGTTTGGTAGCACCTAGAGATGTCAATTGGAAATCTCCAATGACAAATAGGAGGCACACATAACTTTCTGCCCCCACATGAGTACTGTCAGAATTCACTGACAGAAAAAGAAGGATAAGAGGAGGAACACACACCTTATCCGAACACAGAATGGACGTATATTCCTATTCTGGAAGCTGAAGTCACCAAGCACATTCTGACTATGGTGAAAGAGAAAAATCAAATCCCTACCTGTATTCTGAATACCTATCAGAATATTATAACAACTTCATCGACATAAAAGGGAAAGAAACATAAATCTATCCCTATAAACGGAGTGACTAATAAACATGTCACCCTAGAGAATATACACACCTCTGTTCTAGTCCAGAAGGGTTTTGGGGCTTACTCTCCCATGAAATACAGAAAATAAATTCGGGCACATACACCTGATTTAAATGGAGATAGTCAGCATAACCTAACCATTTTTACTAAGCTGGCACATACACCAGCCCATAATAACCAATTTCATCAACAAATAGTTTCAAAGTGAGTAAGATGGTTTCCAAGAAAAATACCCATCCAACATAATAAAAAAATCAAGATCCAATCTGTAATAAGGCCTTGCTCAATGATGGAGTTCTTGAAGCCCTCAGAAAATTATCTGTTTCAACTCAAGATTCTACTATATCATTTCCAAATTCTAGAAATAACAACAATAATTCCAAAGGTCTTCATCAGACACGTCCTCATAAAGTCTTTTTTCATGACAATTCGGTCAATATCGAAGCCTCATCTTCATATGAGAGCCATGATAACCCTCTACGTGGCTAGAAGACCAAGGAGAAAAAGGTTTCATCTTATCTGTAACCCAACATGGTGGTCCTCCCCATGATGATGAATGTAGCTGTGAAAGTCCTCTCCACAGAAGTAATCCACATTTCCTGGAAACTTTTTCAATGGACAATGCAGAAACGAGGAAGACCTCTTATCTTGAGGGACTTGAAAATGCAAAGTCAATTATGTCTGATGCCTTACCACAAGAAGGTGAAATACTTTATCAATTAGGAGATAGCTTGGCATGTAGGTCATTCTTTGAACCACCCCAAGGTCATTCATCTTCTAATTTGAAAAATGAATTCTCTACAAATCATGTTGAATCTGATGAAGCAATAAAGAAGCACCAGCTTTGGTCCAATCAGGTAGAATAATCATCATCAAATGACAAAGATAAAGTGCTGAATATGAGGAAACAATTGGAAAAAGGTGAAATACGAGTCATGTTTTGGACTTTGGTTGAATCTCAGTATGATATTCCTGAAACGTTGACAAAAGATTGTATTCATGATATTCGTCTCAACATATTGAAAACTCTTTGTCACTTAAAAGAGAAAATATTACCTTTTGTGGAATATCAAAATCATGTTAAGTTAAAAGAAGGGTTGCAACGCCAAATTGACTTAGCATCTCTCTTAGTTTCCCAATATCTAAAGGATGAAAATAATTAGAGAGCCCATCATCGTATATTCCTTGATGCATTAAAAAGGTTTCACTAGTTAATTACCAATGCCCCATCCGGTATTCATATTAGGGGATGGGGTGTTCATGGAGAATTTCATTTCACTGTGCTCTCTAGTCCACAAATCCCGTCAAAAGTGGTCTCCTGAAATGATTTTCCCATGGATGGCCACATCTAACTAGTTTTCTGTGTAATCAAAATATTGCACAAGAATAGGCCTCAACTAGTTCTTCCCAAAGTTAGACATTTAAAGAACAAGTTGTCAAATTACTCTTGCATCAAGAAAATGAGAATATCAAACAGGATTCTCATTTAGAGCATGCACATCATCAGGTGATAGAGGTGTCAGAAATAATCCAATGGTCATCTGAGCCAGGTGATTTGAGTGGATGTCAGATGATGCATCCGACCTATTTCTGGGGTAAAATCTGTAAAATCAGGAGATCTTTTACAAAAGTTTCATATGTAGCATCTCAAGATCCACCTCAACTTGCAAGGCTGGGGACTTGTTTAATCCAACCCTCAGGATCAATATACAGGATTCAAGGAGTTGAGCAGGAAAAACAGGAATTGCCCCAGTCCACCAGATTGGGGACTTTTTCTCATTCTCAATCTCTTCCTCACCAAACTTCTGTCTTCTCTCAATTTGGGAAGAAGCCACAAGAGCAACAAGAAATCCTAATTATCAAGAAATTCTATCCAAATTACGGTTCATCAAGAAGTTCCTGAGGGATAAACCAAACAAAAGGCAATGTATCTGAAAGGACATGGAAGAAGATAGTATCACAAAAATGATGATAGAAGGGCTACAATTCATTATGCATCGATAAATGTCATCAATGCCGTCATCACTGATCCCCCAGAACATGAGTCTCACTCAAGGGAATCAGATGAAGAATTTCATGTTCAAGAGGTTGTATACACAGAAACAAATGAAGAAGGTTTGCATACCCTAAATCAAAGGCTTACCTAGAATCTAGGAATGCCTTCAAATAACAAACTCCCCCAATCCAAAAGGCATCCAACAAAGGGAAAGGAAAAATTCAGATTGCAGCTCACTTTTTCCCCGGATAAATACAATCTCTTTCCCTTGAAGAGAGACTTGCAGAGAAAGAAGAAGAAATGAAGGAGTTGAAGAGGTTAAATTTAGAACTACTTCACGGTAGTCTTCTTTCTAAGCATGCTGGAGTTAATCAATCAAGACAATTTTTTGTATCTATTTGGATAGATCAAGAATATTCCCCTTTACAAGTACACCATCACAAGTCCAATCTTATGGGTCATACATGACAGGAACCAGAAATACCACCATCAGTGGCAGTACCGGTCGCCACACCTGTCCAAACTCTAGTTTTGCACCTGCTCAGGTCCAAGATCAACCAGATGTTTCTCAAACATTAATGAGTACCAAATATTCATTAACAGCTCGATTGGAAGCTACGAAAGGACAACATGCACCCATTCAACCGGAAAAGAGAGCTTACCCGGAATGGGTGGATGCAATTCCTCCCCCATCAAATTTTCCGAAAAACAAATTCCCAATTTTTAGTGGTTCGAGAGATCCATAACAACACATAACACATTTTTTTTCTCATTGTGATCATATGATGGAAACTCCTCAACAACAAGAAGTAGTTAAGATCAGGTTTTTTGTGAATTCATTACAAGGACCTTCTTTTCTAGTATACTAGTTTTAAAATTTTAGTCAATTACTAGGTGGGAAGATGTCCGTCAAAAATTCCTTCTTCAATGTAGCTCAACATTACCAAAGACAATAGTTTTTTATCCTACCAATTTTAAATAGAGGCAAAATGAACTAGTTTTAGATTTCATTGCTCGCTAGAGGGGATTAACATATTTTTTAAGATTAGCACTCCATCAAGATGAGTTGTTTCCATTCTTTTTGGAAATATGCATGATGAATTACGCACACCATTGATCCCTATGAAATACACAAGAGGGTTTCAAGTCCTTACTTCAATAGCTCAGTAGATAGAAGACTCTCTTATACAAACTAGGGATAAAAGTAGTGTAATTCGATTAATTCCCAGAAGGAGAATAGAAATGTTAGAAGATTCTACAGTTACACTTATACAAGTACCTGTACCTGCTTCCACTTCAAAACATTAATCATATCGAAGGGCTCCACTTCCTGATCATCAAAAACAATGGCTACCTCGTCAAGATAATCAAGGAGATCAAAAGAAAAAATAGTTTGAGGATTTAAGGAAAAAAGTTTATTCTTTCCAGAATGAATAAGTTCCTGGTTACTTCATCTCGGCTCTGGAAAACAATCTTGTTCAGTTACCAAGGCCCAAAAGGCCGAACAACGAAGAAGATGAAGAACTCCCCAACTATTTCCCATTTCATTAGATGTTAGGGATTCTCATTCAAGGGTGTTTTGTCTTTAAAGGCCTCCTGGAAAAGATGGTGGACTCTGGACAAGTAAAACTGAATGTTTTTTCAGCCCAGGTAGCATGTGTTACTACTACTGATCCAGAGGAAGAAGGCAAGTGGTACGAAGTCAAAAGTAAAAATGTGAAAAAGTATGATGATTGGATGGTCAGGAAAATGATCTACCGAACTCATGCCAATTTATTAAGACAATTAAATCAACCAATTGTGTCCTCTACAATTTCTTCCACACCAAAACACCTTTCATCTGAAGGAAAATACTCAATGAATCGGCATAATTTGAATAAAGAAGAGCAGTCAGTAAAAGATGAGCTCGTGTCAAAGCCTAAGTTTTCTTTGACTCTGGAAAATTTTATGCCATCTGCTTCAAAATCATGGGCACCACCCCACCAAACAGAACAACCAGAACTGGTTCATCAGGAAGAATCTTCATCAGATGAATAATTGATCTTTGGTTTTGTTAACATCATTCATTTAATGGATCCTTATGCCAATGATAGGTTCAATCATGATGATCCTAAGTTCCCTGTATCTAATAGAGGAATTAGAGGAAGGGACAGAGGTCTAGGATATAGAGAAAGACGTGGATATTCCAGAAGCCACTATTTCAATCCTACCCCTATTAGAACTGTATATGCGGCAGAAACTCGTGGAAAAGCCCTTCAGCAAGCTCAACAAGAACAAGAATGTTCATCAACTCATTGCAGATTCGGTCCTGATATAGTTATTTTGGAGGAGAAGTTAGAGGTTACATGTTCTTCCTCTCAAAAAATAGATAGACCTAGTCGGTCTAACCTACTGAAGCCCGGAGTGTTTCCAATTCTTGCTGCAAAACGGGATACATCTGCTGCCAAAGCATCAACTTCCAAGGCACCTAAAAAACCACATTTTCATTCTAGGAAATGAAGACCATTAGACCAAAATTATGATGTCTTGAAACACTTTTCCCATGTACCATCCAAGTTATCAATTCTGGATGCCTTGAATCTATAAAAAGATATTCGGGTGATGATTATTGAGGTTTTGTCAAGTCCTCAAGAATTTGAAACGGAAATTGTTGCGGCTGAGGTCCACCGTATAGAGAATGATCTTGCAGAATGCCATGTAGTAACATCTTTTACAGATGAAGAAAAAGATGATATTGTACATGGACATATTAGACCTTTGTATGTATCTGGAAAAGTCAATGACATAGACATCCGAAAAGGTTTCATTGATAATGGCTCCAGATTCAATCTAAATCCTATACGTACACTTCGTCGATTGGGTCTTACCGAATTTGATTTATCTCTTTATACTTTAATGTTTCACGGATATGATAAGAATGAAAAAGTACCTCTGGGCGATCTTACACTCAGAATTCAGTTTGGAGACCTTGTTTCTAATTCGGATTTCATGCTTGTTCGTCAGGACACAGCCTTCAAAATTTTTCTTGGAAGGACTTGGCTACATCAACTTGCGGTCGTACCTTCGTCATACCATCAATGTCTCGAATATTGTTTCAATGGTCAAATTGGGACATTGTATAGTGATAAGACCACATTCAAAACCTATGAATCTAAATACATTGAGGAATAATTTATCACATGGAAGGAAAGCAAAAATCCTCAAACAAGAAGGTCACCAAAATTAATGCTCCAAATGGTTTGTAAAAGATTCCAATAAGCCCATTCATATATATGAGTACAGATTATGTGTTGCCTATTAGTAAAATTGATAGGATATACCTAAATCCAAGAATTCTTATGGAAGCCTCCAAAATGTCAATTATGGAAACGAAGCCAAATAGCCTGGGAGAAATTTTTGATTCGCTACGTAGTGATGAAAGAATAAATATAGATATCTTTATTTCATCCGCTGAAATCCATCAATTCTATACTTCATCAACTAGGCTAGAAGAAGTTTTAGCAACACCAGAGCAAAACAATGATGTCGATTCTCAATCCATCATCTCTTCTCTATCACCCTAGGAAGACCCTTCATCATCAATAGGGTTAGAAATGGTAGCCTCTTCTTCAAGATGTTCAAATTTTAAATTCTCCCCTGAATATGGAAATTCTGCTTCGTCATCTACTATGAAAGTAGAACTAGAATAAGTAACACATATTTAAGAAGAAGAGGAATATCTCAGGGATGTTCCTATGACATTTGAAGAGGGTATCTCTACCACTGTAGATGAACTCATAGAAATAAATTTGGGTACAAAAGAAGACCCATGCCCACTTTAATTAGTGCATCCATGACTCTTGAAGAGAATAAAATGTCTACTTCTTTTCTAAATAAAAATAGAGATGTATTTTCTTGGAATTATACAGAAATTCTGGGTCTTAATCTTGATGTTGTCACTCATCATTTGTTTTTTCCATAAGAACGTTGAGGAATCAAGCAAACAACAAGAAGAACACACCCAACATATGCCTCCAATATAGATGCTGAAGTTGATAAGATTATCAAGGATAACTTCGTTAGAGATGTTCAACAACCCAAATGGTTGGCTAATATTGTCCCTGTGAAAAACAAGAATGGACAAATTAGAGTTTTCATTGACTTCAGAGATCTTAATCGGCATTGTCCTAAGGATGATTTTACAGTTCTGATCATAGAACTCTTAACTGATGCAACAGCTAGCTACAAATCTTCTTCTTTCATGGATGGTTACTCTTGCTACAATCAAATACGAATGGCCCCAGAAGAGGAGGAGTCTATAGCCTTCAGAGCTCCTCAATGTGTGTTTTTCTATCGAGTAAGGCCCTTTGGCCTGAAGAATGCAGGTACAACGTATCAACTTTCCATGCACCATATCTTCAAACCCTTTTTAGGAAAATTTGTTGAATGTTATGTGGATGAGTTAGTGGTTAAATCCAGACAATGTTCTGATCACTTGGACAGTTTGGAAATCATATTCACCAAACTTAGACAACATAATTTGAAGTTGAACCCCTTGAAATGTGCTTTTGGGGTAACCTCAAGAAAATTTCTCGGCTTTTTCATACGCCATCATGGTATCGAAGTTGATCCTGAGAAGAAAAAATCAATCCTTGACATGTCACATCTTAGAAATTTGAAATAATTAAGAGGAATTCAAGAACACTTGGCCTATATTCGGTGTATCAGTACCAATTTGGCAGGCAAGTGTTTACCCTTAACCAGATTAATGAAGAAGGGAGTCACCTACCAGTGGACCGATGAATGTCAAAAAGCATTCGATACCCTCATGAAATATCTCTTCAGTCCATCAGTATTAAGGATACCAATTTAACGAAGACCACTTAGTCTCTATGTGACAGCATTAGAGTGGTCATTGGGTGTCTTCCTTGCCCAAAAGTATGATGTTGGGAATGAAAACAACCTTTACTATCTTAGTCGGACTATGCGTGAAAAAGAAACTTGATATTCATGTATTGAAAAGTGCTTCCTTGCATTAATCTTTGCAGTTCAAAAATTGAGACACTACCTAAAACATCAGGAGGTACAATTGGTATCTCACAATTAGCCGCTCCAATTTATCCTTAGTCATCCAATTCTTATAGGATGCCTGGCAAGGTGGGTAGTTATTTTGCAGCAGTTTGATATCTAGTATGTGTCTCAAAAGGAAATAAAGGGCCATGCTCTGGCTGATTTTCTTGTTGAACACCCATCTATAGAAGATAAATCTTTAAATATTGAACTTCATAATGAGGATGTCTTCTCTATTCAAGATAATCCTCAAACATGGGAAATGTACATTGATGATGCCTCCAGAAGTCCAACTGGGATGAAAATGGAAGATCCTAAATTCAAAAAGTTGGGTTAGGAATCGTGCTTATTTCTCCAGAAAAGGCAGTGCTATGCTATTCTTTCTTATTTTTGTAAGGCAGTACAAACAATGAACCAGAATATCATGCTCTCATCATAGGCTTGGAATTAGCGCTTCAGGTAAAGGTGAATCACTTGAAGGTAAAAGGTGACTTAGATTTGGTAATTAAAAAAATGAATGGGGATTATTCCATCAGAAAGGAAGAGTTAATACCTTTGTGTGATTATTTCAGAGAGTTAATGGAGGAATTTCCCTCAGAACCGACATTTTCTTATGTCTCGTGATTAGAAAATGCCCAAGATGATGCACTGGGTAATGCATCCATAGCCATGGAATATCCAAATCAAGATGAAACAATCATCAGTATTTCCCACTATCATACAGTTTCACATTTTATTCAAATCAAAACAGTGGAAATCAATGAAATTAGTCCCATTTCTAAACCATATGGTCATAATACAGGATGTATGACACCTATCAGGGAATACCTTCAAAATGGAACACTCCCACCTGATAGAGTCGGGAAAGAACATGTCCAGTGATGTGTAGTCAATTTTACTCTTTATTATAGCTCATATTACCAAACAATTATCTACATGTGAGGTTTTTATGGAATTCTCTTTAGACGTAATGATGGTGAAGAGACAATGGTTGTCATTAATTAAGTACATGTATGATTTTGTGGTGCTTAGCAGTCTGGACATAGACTTTGTGGTAAAATTCGAAGGCTTGGATACTTCTGGCCTTCAATTATGCAAGATTGTGTTGATTTCACTAAGAAGTGTTATTCTTTCCAAGTATGTTCCATCTTTATTCATCAACCCCCGGAGTTGCTTCCTACGGATAAATACTCATGGGAATTTTCTACATGGGGAATGGATGTAGTATGACCTTATCCTCCGGCTATAGATAAGCAGTTTAAGTATATTATTACTGCTACTGACTTTTTTTTCAAATGGGAAGAGGCAATACATCTCAAAGAAGTCATTTATAAAAGCATTGTCAGATTTTTCAAGTACAACATAATTACTAGATTTGGTGTTCCTCATACCATATTGACGGATAACGGCACAATCTTTTGTCCATCTGAGGTAAGAAAATTGTATCAAGAATACAATATCAGATCCAACCATTCATCTCGGAATCATGTAGTGGCCAATGGCCAAGTGGAGGCTTTGAATAAGACTCTTTCAAACATACTTCAAAAGATGGTGGATAAAGATAAGAATTCATGGCCTGATAAACATTTTCATGCTCTATGGGATTATCTGACTACCACCCGCACTGCTACACAATCAACTCCATATTCATTGGTATATGGAACAGAAGCAGTCTTGCCTAATGAATTCCAATTACCTTCTCTTTGAGTTTCCATTTTTGATCAGTTTTCTACAGATGAAAAATCTCAAAATCTATTGGATGAATTGGAATGAATAGATGAAAAATGATTGTGCACACTGCACCATTTAAATGTCTATCATAATTGAATAAAAGGAGCTTTCAAAAAAAATATTCTCTTCGTTCATTCATTCAAGGAGAATTGGTATTAGTCCTCAGAACCCCAATGATACCGGGAAAGAAGCCTCTAAAGCTTGAGCCAAAGTGGGAAGGACCATACTCAATACATAAGATCTACTCCAATGGAGCTTATTATTTAATCTCAATGGATGGAGAACTCATTACAACTCCAACCAATGCAAGATTCTTAAAGAACTATTTTTTGTAACACAAAACACCCATTGTCCTTGATACAGGACATTAAACTGCATAGCCCCCTATATCGTCCAACATGACATTAAACTGTATCCCACTATGTCCAACATGATGCTAAATTATGCATCGTTCGAGCTGCAGGATGTTAAACATTCAAGAACCCCATGTCTGTGACACATGACATTAAACTATGATCGACACTTGCTCAATTGTCTTTTAAGCACTGTTGCCATGCGTGCCCTGGGCAGCTAACCATGCATAAGCCTCATACCATCCTTCGTGGTAGCATCTTTCACGACATGATCTTCAGGTCTTTTGTTTCCTCTTGTTTCTCACAATGACCATGACTCATGTGATCTTGAAGTATGCTTAGACCATGACATCATCTCTGGGACGCTAACCATGATTATTTCACGACATCATCTTCGGGTCTTTCTCCTCAAGTACACCCCGATCCCCAAATCCCTCTCAATTGAACTATGCGAACTTTGATCCTTGCCTTCTAGGCTGTGTACGTAGGCAATCACCTGAGGTTCAAGCTCGAAACCAGTTTCTTCACATCGATTCACCTCCATCCCATACGATGTTGATCCGTGAAGCACCCATCAACCATCTTATTCATATTGATTCACTTTCTTCCTATGTGATGTTAAATCTTGTATGCCCCATCTTCCTAACTATATGAAGTTAAACTATACAGTACCCCATTGTCCTTGCTGCAAGACATTAAACTGCATAGCACTGGTCCATGCATATGACCTTATACTATTTGCACTTTTGTCCTGTATGACAAATAAACTGCAACAATCCCTGATACCCTCACTCAAGAGGAATCATCATTGACATGGTCTCCAACCATTTCATATTTCAAGAACTATGTATGGTTTGATTCTCATTCTTATGAGATACGTAGTGACACCCATGTATTTAATATTGGGTCTAGCCATAATTGCAATAAAGTCTTCTTTACACATCATACGTACAAACCAAATCTTTACAAAGGGTATTTCAAGAACTATGTGCAGCTTGATTCTCATCCTTATGAGATATGTAGGAATGCTCAAGCATTGGTCGATTCTAGCCCCACGCCTTTAGGCCTAACCCCAAACTTCACTTTCAGTCCCTTGACTGAAAAGTCCCCCTGGGAGCACATGGTGTAATATGGAACACCCTGGTCTTTATTCACATCAGGTTTATAACATATACACAATGTGTCTTCCTCACTATGGTCCAAGCTCTATGACCCTAAACTAAGATCTTCCATGCTCTCGTCCCGCATGATGTTAAACTATATTTCAAGAAATACATGTAGCTTGATTCTCATCTTAATGAAATATATAGTGACATCCAGAATCTCAATTCAGGACCAAGATAAAACATTATACAAATAATATTCATGGTCTCCATAACCCTTTTCATGACTTTTGGTCACAAAATGTCTGATACCTGACAGTTCTTTTGCCTGACTATGTAGCACATTCCCTTATCTATCCTTGTATAAGTTGTATACATAATGGACCTATCACCCAAAGGATGCTACTTTTTGACTATGCAGCTTATTCCCTAGTTGGCCCTGCATAATTGAACCTCCATTATGGGGTTTTTCAAGTAATGATAACATTATTCTTAGGAGAAGCCTCTTTTTACCCTATTGGTCTTAACAGTGATATGTAGGGATCTGCAAAAAAAACTCTCATCTTTAACATATTTGCTCCATATACTTTTTCATGATTTGAAAGTATTCAAGTCTATGGTTTACATTTTTCTCCTTCTCCATATGTTCAGATAAATATTAAATAACCTTGTACCAATTAACCATATGTCGTATAATGTTTCTATCTCCGGTTTTAGTCATATGATTTAAAACCACATATACCTTTTTCTTACGTTTGGGTCTGACCTTCGTAGAAGTCACATTCCTCCAATTATTTGACAATTCTGATTGGAAATATCCTCTCCATATTCAAGTACCTCTATCCATAAAGCAGACTATATGCTTTGGAAAATTTGAATCTCCATAAATCATTCTTCGTCTTTTAGCAATAGAAAGTCAAATTTCTGAGAGTTATTTTTTTCCGACTCTGCAGCACATACCCTTAGGTGGCCTTGCATATGTTGTCTACATAACGTAGCTGTCAGCCAAAAGATACTACTATTTGACTATACAGTATATGCCCTAGTTGGCCCTACATTATTCAGCTCCCATAATGGGTTTTCCATGTAGTGATAAATTCATTATTATAAAATATTTCCTATAATTCCTTTTAGCTCTTTTCCCATGTCATTCCTTAGATTATTTTTTTTCAAGTCACAGTTTGAAATTTTCCCCCTCCATACTTGAATATGGTAATATGTTTCCATACAAATTAATAAGAATTAAGTCAACATCATCCATTAGGTCAAAGCTATTTGACCTTAAATTTTATCCTTTTTATAGTCCAACATGCATGAATTTAAACTGCCAATAACCACAGACCTTTGATTTTTCTAGCTTTATCTCAGAGCCGGATCGTCTTTCTTTTTTGGATCCAACTCTGAGGGGGGACTTTTGTTGATGCTCCTTTTCATCATAGACTCCAATGAATAGAAAAGGGGAATAGCTTAAGCAAAAATAGGGTCACCCTTTGAAGAAAATAAAAAAATTGGCAAAGGCATAGACTAGGAGCTTAATTTGAGCATGGCATGCAATTTACTTTCGCGTGGACTAATGGTCGTGCAGCTCACTTGCGCTCCCTATTTGATTTTTCGCCCAAGGTTAAAGGTGTTCTATAAATAGCCTTTGTGGGACCCCATTTTGAGGACAGATTATCCAAAAGTCAAATTCAAGCTCTGGTCACCCTAGTCTTCAAATCAACTCTTCTGAAAGCTTCTAAGGTAAGTTTTTACCTAGAATGGAAGATCTGAACGAGTAGAATAAGGCCTAAGTGTTTAGAATTCGTCAACACTTGCACGCCTAAGTGTACATACCTCCTTAAAAATGGAATCACTCGTGCACCGACCTACCCTTTTGATGAAACTTTCACACTTCCCTTTTGGAAATATCTTAGATAATATTAAAGGTTTGAGTTAAGTCTCACCCATGTATTACCCTACAGATTCTTCTTCACCCAGGGGAACCCATGTCATGCAAGTACACTTGTACGACCAAGACTTGCGTTCCAAATGACTTACGTGGCCAACACTTGCGCATCAACTTCATTTGTGTGCCTCTCTCCCATTCACCTCTCTTCTTCAAGATATTAGCCCTAAACCCCGTTTTCAAAGCCATTTATGGCATGGTTCCTTTGTTGGCTTATTTATCTGAAAGAAATTCTACGAGAACCTCTCACAAAACCTCATGAATGAAAACCTTTATGTCACTATGGTTATAGGTTTCCTCTATATAAACTCTTTATTTAAGATTATAAGATCTTTTAATTAAGGCCTCCTTATCAGGAGTAAGTCCCAAGTTCCCTTAGTTAGGGAATTATTCTCAGGAATAAGCCGCAATCATAATTACTTTAATTAGGGCATCCTTCTCAGGAGTAAGCCCCAAGTCCACTTAACCTAGGCCTCCTTCTCTGGAGTAAGGCCTAGTCATAATATCCTTTAACATTGGGTATCCTCTACAAGAGTAATCCCCAATCTTAATTTATTTTAATTTGGGTCTCCATCTCAGGAATAAGCCCCAATCAGAAGTCCCTTTTAATTTGGACCTCCTTCTCAAGGGTAAGCACAAATTTATAAGTCCCCTTTAATTTGATAATCCTATTTATGAGTAAGCCCTGGGTTAAAAATCCAAATCTCCATAAAATACAAATACCTTTATAGACCCTGCTCCTGGGCTTCTTTTTTGAAGTAAGTCCTAGTCTTCATCTACTTGGGCAGTCATACATACGCAAGCCCCACAATATTTCTTGTAACTGCATCTTACATGAAACAATCAGAAGGTTTACTAATACCTTTTGTTTCTCACACTGATCATGAATCATGTGAGATTAGAGTGTAAAATTAATCATGACATCTTTTTTTGGGCCATTAACCATGCATAAGCCCCATATTTCTTCACCCGAACTATGTGGACATTGATTTCTGCCTTAAAAGTAGTGTACGTAGGAAGCCTTTCTAAGGTTCAAGCCCATATTTCATTAATTCTTTTCGTCCCATGTGAAATTATACTATATCATTCTTATCGAAATATGTAGGTTCTGATTCCTTTTTAACGAGGATACGTAGGTAGCCCATCTGTGGGTACGATCCCAACTCTAAAATAATCCCTGTCTTTGTGAATGAAAATAAACATATAGTACCCCACTGAGTGGCTTTAAAACCAATATGGTCATCATAATGACCGAGAGATTTCTATATAATGTATTGAAGGATACCATTGACTAAGAATCTCTAATACATACAGATGATTCTCCATCGATGAGGAACCTCAAATACATATAAAAGGATCTTTAAATCACATACATATAAATCATCAATTTCGATATCTAAAGGAAACTCATTTTCATGCTTGGTGAATTAATAAGGATTCATGAACATAACTTAAATCTACAAGAGAGTCCCGGAGTAGGCAATAATTGTAACACCTATGATTTTTATGAGAAATATTTTGTTTTTATGTTATATACATCATCAAAGGAATCATTAACTGCACACAACAATAGATTGGCTTACTTTACATGCAATCACGACCTTCCTCGATAGCTTGTGTTGTACGCAATACGGAGTTTCACTAAACAACGATATGCTATTAAAATATTATTAAAACTAGCCGTTATGAATAGTAATACCCACCTTTTGAAATTTTATAAATTTTATCATTCAAAATGGACTTCATTTTTGGATTTGGAATATTTAAATTAGCTTAGGGAGAATTTTTGGTATTTTTCTGAAAACATTCAATTTTTGATGAATAGTGAAAACACTGGGTTACTAATTAAAAACCGACTTTTTATTTAAATAATTTTTTATTTTATTTAAATTTATTTTAGGTAAAAATTGATAAATAATACCTATATAAGTTCAAATTAATTAATTTGAGTCATTTTATAATAATTTTAGAGATATAAAAATTTTATTGAACTTTTCACCGTTTTTGCCCAACTCCTAGGAGAGTTTGAAAATTTACATAAAACAAAATTTTACAACTTCCGTGAGTGGAATTTAGAACATCTGAGAGACATGGTTAATATCAAGGAGTAAAATGTGATTCAATAAGGTAAAATTTGTTTTTGGTGAATAGAAACGTTTTACTTTTATTTATCACGGTTAAAAGTAAATAGGGTAATTAAGGGTAAAAATGGTATTATTATTACCCTAACACATGTCCTAATTCTATTGGGTAAGTTTAATTCGACCAAAAAAAACCATAGTAATAAAATATTCCCATTTAGGTCCACTTGGATTATATTAGGACATTTAATATTATTTTATTTAAAAAAGAGTTAAAATAGTTAAAATCAAATTTTAATAAATAAAACATTTTTAATATAGGGTTATAAATAAGATAAATTAGACTATAAATATTCATTTGAAAGATAAAAGTATTTAATACATAATGGTAGTTTATTTATTATTTTTAGACTTTATATAATTTAATTTATTTATGACACAATGATGATACAGTAATTACCTTATTAAGATAACATTAACATAATTGTTATTATAAATACCCAAATAAATGTAATTTGATACTTGTTAATAATTAAAATAATTTTATTGGTAAATATGGCATATTAGTATTGATTTAATTAACTTCTTTCGAACTAATAATGCTATTATGTGTTTCATAAAAATCAATTACCGAATAGTGTCAAAATTGACATAAAATGGTTGTTAAAACAAATATTATATTATTAATTGTTATTTTATTACTAAAAATCTAATGTTTGGCCAAATGACTTAGATAAGGTTATATATATTAATAATGAACCACTTGGTGTTCGTTTGGCTTATTATAGTAAGTTTATTAACCATATAGTGTAAGAAAACAAAAAGACACGGTAAAAGTTAAATTATTTAAGTTAGAGTTAAATCTAAATGATAAAGTTAAAATAGTAACCTAAACTTTTCTAAAATCTGTTGGTTGAGATTATTTAGACCCTTCCCCACCTTATCTTCTAAATAAATAAATTTGGTGCTATTAAAAACCGAATATGACATTATTATATAATAATATTTTATATTTTTCCTAAGGTTCCCCTCTCCTTCCTTATAAAAGGGCACCTCTTCCCTCTCCTCCTCACACCACTTTTAGCATTCAAGCTCAGCCAAACCCTGAATATTTATCTTCTACACATCCATAAAAACATCCTAGAGGTCCTGGTATTATTCAAAGACCAAATTTATTGCCCTAAGAGGACGTTATGAAGAGGCGCTTCAAAGAAGAGGTAATGTCTGTTACCGATTATTTCAACTTTATTTATTCTTCTATTTCTTCATCTTTAGTTTTTTCATTATTAAGTAATAAAATAATCATCAATCATATAATTATATGTTATTATAAAAATTAAACAACCCTGTTTCACCTTCTATCCATCCTACGGAAAATGAAATCCCCGCACGTGCATACGTACGGAATACTGTTTCTACACTGTGGTGTAATCTGTTTTCCACCACCACCTTACTTAGATGGTTATAATGGTTTAAAGGATAACTATATATGATTAATTTAAATTGATATTGATTCTGAAATAGTATACATATACTTCAATAAAATTCCACGATCATGGGAATGATATCATCGCTCGTGCGTACGTACGACATACCGTCTCCACGATGTGATGCGACTTGTTCTACAGAATATTCAATGCATAATGATTATATAAATTAATTTAATGAATAAATATGATATATATAACACTAATTCCATTCTATAAATGAGGTATCTATAACCTAAAAATAATAATAAAAATTTATTCAACAAAACACGCATAAGAACAACAAGCAATAAACACCCGAATAACAAGTAGCAATGAAATATTAATAATATGAAGCTAAGAATATGAAGATATATGATATCATAACAATGAGTAAGATTATTGAATAAGTCAATAACATTATTTAAATCATTATACAGGAGGTTCAGACAAGTACGAAGAAAATCGGACCTATGGTAAGGGAAAATCTCGCATTCTCATTTTTATCCGAGATTGTTTATACTTCAGAATTTACTGGGGAATATTTATCATCCACATCCATGTTTCCTCAAAATTTAATATTATTTCTATCTTCATAAAATTGTTTAAATCCAATTTTACCCATTGGAATGTTTTTAGTAAAAGATATGAAAGGAATCTATTTTTATTTTTAGTATGAGGTACTTTTTTGACTTTTCATCCCAATGTACGAGAAGAATGTTTTTCTTTAACTTATACGGCATGAATGGATTTTTAGAACAATATTTCCATGAATCCTACTTTACAAGTTTTCATGTTTATTTTCAATTAACTACTATTAGTTTAAAATTTTATGACATGTTAAGAAAGGAAAATTGTTTTTGAAGTATAAAAGATATTTTTCTCAAGAAAGAAGTTAAAGTGTTTTATCAAATTTATTTTCCATATAAGATAATATAGGGTTCTGTTTCTATCCCTATTTATAAATTGATTTGATTATGTTATGATGGAATTATTTTTATGATGTTCTTTTATCTTATATGGATTATTTTCTGATGGCATGATGTTTAAGAATCCCATTTTTATTACATGGGTTATGCTAAGATATATGATTAATGATTTTGTGGGACACATAAGAATGGTATCATTATGATATGGGTGGGACCTATATCTCCCTCCAATGAATTGGGTAAAGATTTATATCTCATGAGATAAACATGGCTGGAATGGAAGGTTAATCTGGTTTAGTGATACATGAATGAAACGAGGAGTGAACTCGGTTCAGAAATGGACTTTGTCTGCTAGGATAGTCTTGGCAACGAGTCTTGACTAATAAGAAATGATTCTCTATGATTATGTGTGTATGAAAAAAAGTTTCATGTTTTAAGTTTTGATTATTGGGATTTAATTTCACTACTACTATTTATCCAATGTTATGAAATTATGATATCTTTTCAGGTTAAGATTTCCAAAAATGTTATGTTCTTGTTAATATGATGTGATTGATATTTCTTTTGTTTACCATTACTGAGCATTTGAGCTCACCCTTTTGTATGTTTTCTTTTCCCCAGGTCTGGAATAAGGGTATTATGTAGGATATTCCAAAAAGGGATTCTAAATATGATGAAATAAATGGGAGACAATGTAGATTCTTTATGAACCTGTTGTTTATGTTTCCCAGTTTCTAAAGACACTATACCTATACGGTCCAATTGTGGTTTTGTTATATGTTGTAATAAGTATGCCTCAATTCTGAAGTAATAACCATGTATGTAAAGTATGGGTCATTATATTTTTTATCAGAGGAAAGGTATAGTCAACTTTTGGAAACTAGGATGTGAAAGCCTTAGTAAGAACCCTACAGATATATCTAAGAATACAAAAATATTAGTGTTTTAGAAATGGCCATGAACAACTTAAGATAAGACCATAATTGTGAAATTTTATTCTAAATTATGTGCTTTTCCTATTATAATTAGTGTTTCTCACACTATTCTTATTGGTTTTAGTCAATGGCTGGAACCTGAAGGAACCGTGTTAATGAGGAATGCGACGGGCAATGAAATGATTGTCCCCATGAGAAACCAAAAGTTATGGGAGCTGGAATGAAAAATATTGTATCCATTCTCACACAACATTCTCAATCTATGAATAATGTAGACCTAAAAATGAGAAAAGTAAGGAGAAACATTCTGTTGACTCCTTCAGGAGGCAATGTCCACCCTCATTCAGTGGGTCTACTGATCCATTAGTTGCTGAACAATGGATTTGTACTACCGAAAATATATTTGTAGTTCTTCAATGTTCTGAACATGATAAAGTCATATAGCAGTATATCGTTTGGATTGTGAAGCTGATCAATGGTGGAATCTTATCAAGAATACGAGGCCAAGAGATGAAATTGAGTCCATGGAATGGGACGAGTTCAAGAACTTATTTTTCAATAAGTACTTCCCTTGTATTCTTCAAACAAAGATGGAGAAGGGGTTTCTTGAGTTGAAGAAAAAGGATGATGAATCTGTTGGTTCCTACATAGAAAATTTTACAAGACTTGCAATGTAAGATTCTGGGATTATTATCCAACCTAAGAGTAAGATCGATCAATTATTTAGTGGCTTAAAACCAATTATTCGAAGGGCATTAGCCATAAGGGACTTCAATAGCTATAAGGAAATCGTTTGATGTGCTCTCAAGGTTGAGATAGAGATTGGAGTAACCCATCACTGAAATGCGTTTGATAAGAAGAGGAAAATGGAATTCAAAGGAAAATCTAAAGAGCACACTAAAAAGAAGATGAGTTTTCCCTTATGCTCAAAATGTAGAAATAAACATGGAAGGAGTTGTCTTAAAGGGACAAGTAAATGTTTCAAATGTGGAAAAGAAGGTCATCGGGCATTTGAATGCCGCAATTATGGGAATAATATGTCTAGTGATGAGAACAAAGAAAAGGCTACATAGAGTGCGCCTCCTACACTTCATTGTTACAAGTGCAACGAAATGGGTCATTAAACCAGTCAATGCCCTAATACAAGGGTTGTTGATGATTATCTACGTCAACAAAATCTTAAGGATAAAGAAAAAGGAAAGTCACATGCAATTTCTATCAGCGATGTGGAGTATGATAATGAAGTGGTGAAAGGTGCACTTACCATCCACTCTAAAGTATAAAATGTTTTATTTAATTCTAGATCCACCCACTCTTTTATTTCTTAAGAATTTTCTAAGGGTATCATCATATTACCTCAGTAGTTAGATATTTAGTTAGATGTTACAACCCCTAATGGCACAATAGTCGCATCAAAAGATTACAATTCTTCTCTGATGGAAGTTTGTGGGAAAGTGATTCCTGAAAATCTTGTGATCCTTCCTATAGTGAAATTTGATGTGATTATTGGCATGGATTGGATTTCTTTATATGGAGCTCATATCAATTTCCAAAGAAGGGAAGTCACATTTTATGTTCTAGATCAATTTATGATCGTCTATCGATGCTAGGATGAACATAACCTTCCAGTGGAAATTTCATCCATCCTATGGGTCTTGCTTCCACTAAATGAAGGTTATTTATCTGAAATGGTTGGAGAGAAACCCACAATTAAGAATATTCCCATTGTACGGGAGTTTTATGATGTCTTTCTAGAGGAATTGCCTGGTCTTCCACCAAATTGTGAAGTTTAGTTTTCAATAGAACATGCACCAGATGCTTTACCTATTTCAAAGAAACCTTATAGAATGGCCCCAATTGAGTTGCAGGAATTGAAAAAGAAACTCCAATAGAATTTTGATGAGGGATTCATATGCCCTAGTGCATCACCTTGGGGAGCAGCTATTCAATTTGTTAAGAAGAAAGATGGATCAATGAGACTCTGAATTGATTATCGAGAACTTAACAAGATCACTATCAAGAAAAAATATCCTCTCCCATGCATTGATGACTTATTTGACCAACTATGTGAAGATCAATACTTTTCCATGATTGATCTTCATTTAGGGTATCATCAATTAAGGGTCAAAAGGGATGATATTCCAAAGTCGGCTTTCTGTACAAGGTATGGACACTATGAATTTATAGTGATGCCATTTGATCGTACTAATGACCCAAATATATTCATGGATCTAATGAATAGAGTCTTTAGAGACTATCTTAATCAGTTTGTGGTAGTATTTATAGACGATATTCTTGATTATTCAAATAGCAAGCAAGAACATGAAGATCACATGACAATTGTATTGATGACCCTAAGAGAGGAGAAGATTTATGCCAAAATTACCAAGTGTGAATTTGGGCTTCAAAAATTTGCATTTTTTGGTCACATAATATCAAAAGAGGGGATATCTATGGATACAGCAAAAACAGAGGTTATCGAAAGATGGCGAGACCAACAACAGTAACTTATATCAGAAGTTATCTTGGTCTGGATGGATATTATCGACGTTTTGTGAACGATTTTTCATGATTATCTAATCCACTCAGTAGGTTGACTCGAAAAGGAGTTATTTTCTCTTGGACAGAGGAGTGTGAAGAGAATTTCATGATGTTAAAGAGAAGGTTATCTAGTGAACCCGTTCTCACACTGTCTTTGTGTGGAGAAAGTTTTGTGATCTACAGTGATGAATCCAAAAATGGATTGGGGTGTGTTCTCATGCAAAACGATGCGGTGATAGATTATGCCTCACGACAGTAGAAAATCCATGATCAAAATTACCCAAATCATGATTTGGAGTTAGCTGCTCCAATCTTTGCATTAAAAATATGGAGGCATTATCTTTATGGTGAAAGGTGTGATAGTTATACTGATCAAAATAGTTTAAAGTATATTTTCACACAAAAGGAGCTGAATATTCACCAAAGAAGATGGTTGGACCTGATTAAAGATTATGACTGCTCAATTCATTATCACCTTGAGAAATCAAACAAGGTGGCAGATTCATTAACTCGACAAGACCATGCTATCTTATCCATGATGAGGATCACAAAAGATCCAATATTTATGGATTTACAAAGGATGGATTTTGGAATTATAATGGAAGGGGAGAAATATTATCATTCTCAAATGAATGTTCAACCATCTATACATGTGAAAATTATAGAGGCACAAAAAGAGGATGTATAGTTAGAAAAGAAGGTGATAAATGTTCTGGAATTTCACTTTGATTGTGATGAAATAATAAGGTTTAGGAAACAGGTTTGTGTTCCTCCCATCACAGAATTAAATAAGGAAATATTTGATAAAGCTCATAGTTCTTTATACACTATTCGTCCTGTAAGCACGAAGATGTATAGAGGCCTGAAAGAGTACTTCTGGTGGGACGACACGAAAAGAGATGTTGCTGAATATGCCTCTCGATGCATGGTTTGTCAGCAAGTTAAAGCTGAGAGACAGAAGTCCAATGGGATGTTACAACCATTACCCATACCTGAATGGAAATGGGAAAACATCACTATGTACTTTGTCACTGGACTTCCTAAAACATCTAAAGGAATTAATGCTATTAGGGTCATAGTTGATCATCTTACGAAGTCGACACACTTCATTTCTATTAGAGAAGATTTCTCTCTAGATCAGCTTTCCCAGATATATGTAAAGGAAGTGGTAAGATTGCATGGATTACCAATTTTCATTATATCTGATCAGGATCCAAGGTTTACCACATTGTTTTGGCGAAGTCTTCAGCATACTCTAGATACAGAGTTGTGTTTCCTCACTACTTATCATCCTCAGGCAGACGGTCAGTCTGAGATAACAATTCAAACTCTAGAAGATATGTTAAGAGCTTTCTCTATGGATTTAAAAGGAGGTTGGGATCAACACCTACCTTTGGTGGAATTTTCTTATAATAATAGCTTTCACTCCTGTATTCAGATGGTTCCTTATGAAGCTCTCTATAGAATGAAATGCAGAACTCCAACTTGCTGGGATGAAGTTGGGAAAATAAAGCTATTAGGACCTGATCTTGTTGATGAGATGGAAGAAAAGTTACAATCTATTCAACAACACATAAGAGAAGATTAGAGTCGACAAAAACATTATGTTGATAACCGAAGAAAAGACCTAGATTTTGAAGTGGGTGATAAAGTGTTCTTACGAACATCTCCTTGGAAGAGAGTAATGAGATTTGGAAAGAAGGGAAAGGTGATCCCTAGGTATATCAGTCCTTTCGAAATACCGGATCATGTTGGGAAGGTAGCTTACCGATTGGCTCTTCCACTGAATCTCTCTCAAGTTCATGATGTGTTCTATGTATCTCTCTTGAGAAAGTACATACCTGATCCTTCAATGTACTAATCTCAGAAGTTGTACTGATGGAGCAAGATCTTTCTTTTAAAGAACAACCGATAGAGATTCTGGATCGTAGCATAACATTCCTATGGAACAAGACAACTCTCTTGGTGAAATTTTTATAGAGGAACCACCAATTAAAAGAATCTACATGGGAGCTTGAGGATATGATGAGGGAGAGGTATCCTCATCTGTTTGTTACAAAGTGATGAATTTCGGGGGTGAAACTCATTTTAAGGGGGGTAAAATGTGACACCTGAGATTTTTATGGGAAATATTTTGTTTTTATGTTATATACATCATCAAACTAATCTTTCACTACACACAACACCGGCATGGCTTGCTTTACACGGAATCCTGACCTTCCTCGATAGCTTGCGTTGTACGCAATACCGAATTTCAATAAACAACGATATGCTATTAAAATATTATTAAAACTACATGTTATGAATAGTAATACGCACTTTTTGAAATTTTATAAACTTTATCATTCAAAATGGAATTCATTTTTGGATTTGGAATATTGAAATTAGCCTAGGGTGAATTTTTGGAATTTTTCTGAAAACATTCAATTTTTGATGAATAGTGAAAACACTGGGTTACTATTTAAAAAGTGACTTTTTATTTAAATTTATTTTAGGTCAAAATTGATACATAATACCTATATAAGTTCAAAGTAACTCATTGGAGTCATTTTATAATAATTTTAGAGATATAAAATTTTTATTGAACTTTTCACCGTCTTTTGTCCACCTCTTAGGAGAGTTTGAGAATTTACATAAAACCTAATTTTACCACTTCTATGAGTGGAATTTATAAAATCCAAGAGACACAGTTAATATAAAGGATTAAAATGTGATTAAATAAGATAATTTTTTTCATGAATAGTAACTTTTTACTTTTATTTACCACGATTAAAAGTAAATAGGGTAATTAATGGTAAAAATGGTATTATTAATACCCTAACACATGTCCTAATTCTATTGGATAAGTTTAATTCTACCAAAAATAATCTTAGGAATAAAATATGACCATTTAGATCCACTTGGATTAGATTAGGACATTTAATATTATTTTATTTAAAGAAGAGTTAAAATAGTTAAAATCAAAGTTTAATATCTAAATTCTTTTTAATATAGGGTTATAAATAAGATAAATTTGACTATAAATATTAATTAGAAATATAAAATGATTTACTACATAATGGTATTTTATTTATAAATTTTAGACTTTAAATAATTTAATTTATTAATGACACAATGATGATGCATTAATTACCTCATTAAGGAAATATTAACATAATTGATATTATAAATACACAAATAAATGTAATTTAAGACTTTTTAAGAATTAAACTAATTTTATAGGTTAATATGACATATTAGTAATGATTTAATTAACTTTTATCTAACTAATAATGTTGTTATTATTTTCACAAAAACAATTACCAAATAGTGTCAAAATTGACATAAAATGGTTTTTGATACAAATATTATATTATTAATTGTTATTTTATTCCTAAAAATATACGGTTCGTCCAAATGAATTAGATAAGGTTATATATATTAATAATTAACCACTTGGAAATCTTTTGGCTTATTATAGTATGTTTATTAACTATATAGTGTAAGAAAACAAAAAGACACAGTAAAAGTTAAATTATTTAACTAAGAGTTAAATCTAAATGATAAGGTTATAATAGTAACCTAAACTTGTCTAAAATCTATAGTTTGAAAGGATTTAGACCCATACCCAACTTATCTTCAAAATAAATAAATTTTGAGCTATTAAAAACTGAATATGACTTTAGTATAAAATAATATATTATGTTTTCCCTCAGGTGCCCCTCTCCTTCCTTATAAAAGGGAACCTCCTCCCTCTCCTCCTCACGCCACTTTGAGCCTTCAAGCTCTGCCAACCCCTACCAATTACCCTTCTCCACTTCACTAGAAACATCCTAGATGTCCTAGTCTTCTTCAAAGACCATTTTAAGTACCCTATGAGGAGGTTAAGAATAGTGGCTTCATAGAAGAGGTAATGTCCGTTACCGATTCTTTCAACTTTATTTCTTTTTCTACTTATTCTTATTTAGTTGTTTAATTATGAAGTAATAACATCAGAATCAATAATATACTGATATGTTATTATAAATATGAAACAACCCTATTTCAAATTCTATCCATCCTACAGAAAATGAAATCACCGTGTGTGTGTACGTATGGAATACCGTCTCCATGCCATGGTCTAATCTGTTTTCCACCACCACCTTACTTAGATGGGTATAATGGTTTAAACAATAATTATATATAATTATTGTAAATTCATATTGATTCTGAAGTAGTATACATATACTTCAATACAATTCCACGATCATGGAAACGATATCATCGCTCGTGCGTACGTACGGCCTACCGTCTCCATGATGTGATGCGACTCGTTCTACATGATCTTAAATGCATAATGATTATATAAATGAATTGAATGAATAAATATGATATATATTACACTAATAACATTCTGCAAATGAGGTATCTATAACCTAAAAAGAAGAAGAAGAATTTATTCGACAAAACATGCATAAGAACAAAACACAATAAACACCTGAATAACAAGTAGCAGTGAAATATTACTAATATGAAGCTAATAATATGACCATATATGATATCATAACAATGATTAATATTATAGAATAAGTCAATAACATTATTTAAATCATTATACAGGAGTTCCGAACCCATACGAAGCAAATCAGACCTAAGGTAAGGGAAAATCTTGCAATCTCATTTTTATCGGAGATTATTTATACTTCAAAATTTATTGGGGAATATTTATCATCCACATCCATGTTTCCTAAATATGTAATATTATTTCTATCCTCATACAATTTTTTAAATCCAATTTTACTAATTGGTAAGTTTTTAGGAAAAGATATGAAAGGAATACTTTGTCGTTTTTCGTAGGTGGTATTTTTTTGACTTTTCTAGCCAAAGTACGAGAAGAATGTTTTTCTTTAACTTATACGGAATGAATGGATTTTTAGAACATTATTTCCGTGAAGCCTCCTTTAAAATTATTCATGTTTATTTTTAATTAACTTCTTTTAGTTTAAAATTTTATGACATGTTAAGAAAGGAAAAATGTTTTTGAAGTAGAAAGGATATTTTCTTGAAGAATGAAGTTCAAGTGTTTTATCAAAATTATTTTCCATCTAAGATAATATAGGGTTCTATTTCTATCCCTATTATTACATTGATTTGATAATGTTATGATGTAATTTTTTTTTCATGTCCTTTTATTTTATATGGATTATATTATGATGGCATGATGTTTAAGAATCCAATTTTTATTACATGGGTTATGCTATGATATATAATATATGATTTTGTGGAACACATAATAATGGTATCATTAGGAGATGTGTGGGAACTATATCTCCCTAAAATTCATTGGGTAAAGATTTATATCTCATGAGATAGACATGGCTGGAACGGCAGGTTAATCCAGTTCAGTGATACAGGACTGAAATGAGAAGTGAACTCGGTTCAGAAATGGAATCTGTCTGCTAGGATAGTCTTGGAAATGATTCTTGACTACTAAGAAATGATTCTCTATGATTATGTGTGTATTCCACAAAGTTTCATGTTTTATGTTATGATTATAGTGATTACATTTCACAACTATGATTTATCCCATGTTATGAAATTATGATCTCTTTTATAGGTTAAGATTTCCAAAATGTTATGTTCTTGAGAATATGATGTGATTGATAGTTCTTTTGTTTACCCTTACTGAGCATTTGAGCTCACCCTTTTGTATGTTTTCTTTTCCCCAGGACAGGAAGAAGGGTATTAAGTAGGATATTCCAAAAAGGGATTATAGATATGATTAAATAAATGGGAGACAATGTAGATGCTTTATGAACCAGTTGTTTATGTTTCTTAGTTTCTAAAGACAATATACCTATACTATCCTATTGTGGTTTTGTTATATGTTGTAATAAGTATTCCTTAATTATTAATTAATAACCATTTATGTAAAGTATGGGTCATTATAATAATTCCTCCCAAAAATGTATGATGAGCCTAACCTCCCATCCTCTCGAACAACACAAATTTTTAAGCCTCATTGGTCCACAACAAATGAGCGCCTACCATTGGAAAGTAGGTCCAAATGGATATAGAATCAATGGGTGTTTATGGTTCTATGAATAAACCCATTATAAATCAATTGGAAATTTTTAACCTCAAACAAACAAGGTCATACTCATTTCCAGACAAAATAGTGTATCATGAAATTCAAGACTTAATGTAAGGGGATTTCATCTCAATTTTTATTTATTTGAGATAAATGTCATATTCACTAATAGATTATATTGTGAGGTGTATATAATACCCTGTGATATTATATATCATTAATTTATTTTATTTAATTATATTAAAATCTTTAATTAATGTTATTCTTTCATGGAAATCAGGATTCAAATATTACTCAATTAGTACGGGTTTTCTCGCCAAGCTTTAATTTCTGTGAGACTTATGACTTATTCACCACTAACATATTATATGTGATGAATATACTTCCCATGAACATATTATATTATTCCTATACATATAATTATGAGTATTTACATTTCCATTTGATGATATTTATATCATGGTGTTTTTGTTTCAAATTTTTCCCAACCGGTGAGGTAATTTTGTCTCAACTTTTCTTCTTTTAGACACATGTCATGTTAAGAACCTATAGTAATATATGAGGTGTATATAATTCCAATTAAAATGTGATATTATAAATCTAATTATTTTAATTATATTTTAATATCATTTAATTTCATTTTCTTATAAGGGGAGTACAACTCAAAGTTGTCAAGTTGTAAGAGTTTTTTGAAACAATCTCATCGTTTATCAAGATTATTTATGATTATTATTCCATTGATTAAATCTCATTATCCACCTCTCACGAACTCTAATCAATTTTCTTATCATATGGTCACTCATGATATCATCATTTATTAGTTTCATTTTTCCTCTATTTGGAACATAATATACTTAATAACGTGTTTTTATAAACATATGACTTCATCTATCTATTTAGTCTGAAATATATGTTCCTTCGAAACCATGTTTTCAAAAAAAATTAGAAAAATGTTTTATGATTAAATAAGTGATTTAAAATATTAATTTAAATATATTCAAAGCTATTTTCAAATATTTTTTTTCAATGTTTATGAAAGATTTATTCAAATTCTTTAAATTGTTTTCAAAGAAAAAGGTTTTCGATGTGTTTTTACACATTCTATGTGAAATCCCAGACTTGGATGCCACTTAACCCATTCCCCAAGCTTAGTCAGACACATGACCCATAGTGCGTCTCCCCATATGCTAGGGGTGCCATCTTTCAGTGGTGGTGGGAAGGTAAAGATAGTGGGGAGATGATACCCCCATGTTAGGGTACACAATGGATGTAAAATTTATATAAAATAGCCAAAGAATAACCAAATATAATGTTACAATAAAATGCAGAAACATAAAAAAATATAGTTGATGAATAAATAAAATAAAAAAAGGCTCACAGGAAGTGTCTGATACAGATATGAATTCATGGAATTCTAGTAAAAATTGTGAATAGAAAATAGGAAGACAACATTAACATAAAAAAGTAAAAAATAGAATAAAATAAAAAATCTTCTCGATATCATCTTGAGCCTAAGCGGGGTCTTCTGATCCAAAGCACTAACTAAACAGAAATAATCAATAGCTAGAAGATTGGTTCTTTCCTCTATCCATACTTGTAGGCAAACAGTCCTCTCGGGTTCTAAGGGCGGCCTGAGTAGGGTGTAAGATAAATCTTAGTAGGCCACCACCAATGGTGTCTACGTGTAATCTGAGTGATGCTTGTAGGTAAAAAGTGTGTAGATAACTGCAGTAAAGTAAGAAATGAATAATGAACAATAAAAATCCCATTTAGGTTCCTAAAGGTCACATATAGGGTCTACTTGCTTCAGCTCAATGCTTGTTTGTCTGATCAAGTCACTATGTATGTATATATATAGAGAGGTTATCACTCACGTGAGGAAATAATTCCTATCATCCATACATGTGTTTATATATATATATAGGTTTTCATTGGAATGAGGTATTCATGCCTCTCATCCATACAGACATACCATAGCTGGCATGGGGTAATAATGCCTCTCACCCATATAATATATTGGCATGGGGTAAGAATGAATCCCATCCAGACAGAGATTAAAACTAGCCTGAGGTAAGCCTTCCTCCCATCCCTACATATATATAGGTTATCACTGGCATGGGGTAAGCATACCTCCCCACCATACATATTAAGGGTTGGCTTGGGGTATGAATTCCTCCCATCAGAACCTTCTCTAAGATAACTAGCATATCAATGAAATAGTCATTCGTATATTATATTATTTAAGGAAAACTATCTCACATCATTTCAAATTAAGAAAACAATCCAAATATGAAATGCATTTATAATAAACCCAACACATGGAAATGGAAATTCCACCCCTTGAAACCATTCCACTTAAAGCATTACATTTTAATGGTTTAACCTATCTCATCCTAGACAACCTATAAAATCTAACCATCTCAAATTCCTAACATGGATAATTCATTTTTAAGGGAACAAACCATCACAATGGTAATATAAAATATTCATAGGGTGATTTTGTAAATTCCAAGACTATGTGCTCTAAACACCCATGGGATGTCTTGGGTTCACTAAAATACACATGATTCCTAGGTTATTTCAATATAAACTCAATCTGGGAGTTAAAAACCACGATATGCTAATTTTTTGAAATTGGCATAAAATGGACAATTTGGATGGAACACACCATGGGTGTCCATTTAAACCAAGGGTGATATTTGAACCCCTAACCCGACCCCAATTAACATATATTAAGGATTTAGGGTCATTTATACATGAAGTAACTGACACGATAAATTATATCGGAAAAGGATGTCCTACAACAAGGTGATATTAAATACGAAATAGAAAAAAAACTACTTGACTACCTACCTTTGGACTATAGATGAGGCCACTCTTAATATGAACCCCATATTCTGATCAGGTTGGATTAGATCTGAGTTCAAATCCAATTCACTGAAAAGATGTCAAATTATCCTGCATCTAAATATTGAAATATATGGAATAATTTAGCAAGGAAGGAGTATCACACAAGGTTAGCCTTACCTTGGCCTATCCAATGATTCTCTCAGATCGAGAATCAGTCACCAGATAGAAGAGTAGAAAGCATCTAAGTAAGAGGATATTTTAAAAACCTATGAGTGGAAAAGGAAGGCTCTATCCATTAGAGGTGAGGAAAATAGATGAAATGAGATCTAAAAGAAGGGATAAGATTAATGGTCATTTTGCCTCAAAAATGGGCTTGCATGGTTTCTATGCTTGGTATTCCAAACCATAAACAAAATGTACATACTCCACTTCCTTACTAGAAATGTCACACTGTCTCTACACATGGTTTTACAAACCATGTTTATACCATGAAGATCCCTACTACAGTAGCTACAAATCCATGTGCCTGGGTTGCACAATTATAGAAAAACTGTGTGGCCCAGTCTATTTTCCCTCTTTTCGGAGCTCTAGGATCTGAATGAGCCACATACACTCCCATGACCTCTTTATCTTGATTAGAAGACTACATCTGGACCATTTAATGCCTCCAAAAAGAAAAAATAATGATATGAACCTTGGTCAAGATTTGGGTCGTTACAACCTCACCACTTTATAGTAACTCAACCCCAAGTTGTCCTTCTGAGGGTAAAGAGGTATTGTCAGCAAAGTGTTCAATCCACTGAGATTGTACATCAGTTTCCAGCTCCCAAGTCTCGTCTTGTACCAAGTCGTGCTACCATAGCTCCTATACAATAGGAATAGACCAACCTCAGAGTGTCTTGATGCTCTGATCAACTATACAAATTGAATAATCTATAAAGGAATAATCTATATCGAGATCAACCTCATTAGAATGAAAGATGTGAGATGGTTCTGGAGAATATTGACAAAGTCGAGATACATGATATACATTGTGCATAGGCCAATATTTCTGAAGATGTTACATCTATTAATACTTTTTTATGATACACTTCACAACAAAAAAGAGTCTAATAAATCTCTGTGATATCTTACCCTGCAACCGAACATGTCTATGCCCAAACTTGGGCATGAATTTCAAGAAATCTTGGTCTCCAACCTCAATCTCAAGAGGTATTTGATGCCTATTGTCATAAGACTACTGTCAATACTGAGATATCAATATGAACTTCTTGATCATCTAGACCTACTTTGTATTCTCCTGCAAAAGATGTGGCCTAAACAGAACAGCTTATCCTACCTATAACCATCACAAAGGTAAGTGGCATAGAATACCAAACAAGGATTCATAGGGATCCATATCAATGGTATCCTGGAAGCTATTGTTGTAATAAAACTTGAAGAGGGGAATATGTTTCACATAGGAACCATCATTGTAAAGAATGAGTGGGTGAATCATGTCCTCAAGCACTTATATTCTAATCTTCGTATTCTGATCAGTCTGAGGGTGATAGGATATGTTCAAAAGTAACTACATACCCAAGGCCTTCTATAACACCTAAAGAACTATGATGTGAAAAATGCGTCTCTTTAAGAAAGAAATAGAATGAGGTGCTCTATGAATTTTTACCACCTATATTATGTATATTCTTCCCATATCATCTATAAAAAGGTCTCTCGTTTAGGTAAGAAGTGTACATCCTTCACCAGAAAATAAATGAAAACCCACAATATGTCATTTCCATAAGGTGATCTAGGTAGACCAGTTACAAATTCTATCAAAACATCGTCCCATTTTAACTATGTAATAGACAATGGATGAAGATACCATGTCGAACACTGATGTTCTTCTTTTACCTACTAATAGGTGGAACATCACATGATGAAACCAGCTATCTCACGTTTCATACAATGAAACCATTATTTATGTCGTAGATCTCGATACATTTTGGTGACTCCAAGGTGAACTGCCCATGCTGAGGCATGGAAATCCCTCATCAACTCCTAAATCTCAACATTCATCTTCATGAATAAGGATATAATATTCCATTTTCACTGGACACTGGAACTATCTATGTCTGAGTCTTTTAGCTCAGATCATTTATTATTGAATTCCCTTTACCTAGAGTGTATGAAAGTTAAAAAACAATTTATTTTAGGTACTCTACCCACCTACTCAACTTGAGATTCATATCCCACTAGGTTAATATGTATTTGGTTCTCTTTTGTTCTACGAAAACAAAAAAAGACTCTCCTAATAAATAATATCTCTAACAATGCAAGGCTTGAACATCAACAATGAGATTGTAGTCATGTGTTAGGTAATTATTCTCATGAGTCCTCAATTGATGATAAGCATACGGAATGACTTACTCATACTGCATCAGAACATCTATAATCTCAATACCTGGTGTGTCATAGTATACTGTATAATACCTACCTAGATCTGGTAGAATCTATATTGGACCTAATTTAATCTCCCCTTCAACTCCTGAAAGGATTCTTTATATGCTTCTGACCATTTGAATTTCACACCCTTCATTGTCAAACCTGTATTTGGCACTACAAGGCATGGGAAATTTTGAATAAATAATTTTTAGTATCTAGAAAGTCCCAAGAAACTTTAAATATCAATGTGGTTCCTATGATGATTCCTGAAAACTATATCACTCACTCTCTATGGGTCGATAGAAAATCTTGACTCCAAGATTACATGACCCAAGAAGTTGAATTTATTGATCCTGAAGTGGGATCTACTATGCTTAGTATAGAGCTAATTTTATCTAAGTGTATTCATCATGATATCAAGATGGATTGAATGATCATGTCTAGAGCATGGATACACAAAGATATTGTCAACAAAGATAACCAAAAATGAATCGAGATACGAGTGTAAGACGCAGTTCATAAGATCCATGAAGACAACAGGTTCCTTAGTGATCCCGAACGCCATAACCATGTAATCGTCGGGACCATACCTACTCCTAAAAGTTGTGTGTGTTATTTCTGAAGTCTTGACATGAAAATGATTATATCAATACCTTAGATCTATATTTGAAAATACCTTAGATCATCAGAGATGATCAATGAGGTCATCTATCCTAGGAAATAGATATCAATTCTTGATTGTCAGCTGATTTTACTGATGATAATCCACAGAAATCCTAAGAGTACCATCTGCCTTCTTGAAAAAAGGATGGGTTAAACCCAAGGAATTTTTTTGGGTTTATGAATAATTCTTCCTCTAGATCCTCCAACTGAGTCTTGATCTCCAAAATATCTTTAGGTTCCATCCTATAAGGAGGAATGGTCATAGGTTCCGCTCCTATCACAAGATCTATATAAAACTTTACCTCTCACATCATAGGTAGACCATAGAAGTTGTTAGAAAAAATTTCTGTAAAATTCTCCACTACATTAGGAAAAAATGGGTTTCAACCCCTTGTCAAGGTAAAGACTGGAAAAATGTTCCATAACAATACATAGCCCCAACTACTTGGGTAATGCACATGTCTCACCAATATCCCATTCTCCCTTATGGATGTGTGTAATTATCTCTGGTGATTTAAATACCACCATTCAATGGTAGTAGTAAATGTGGGCTGTATAGGGAACTAACTATACCATCGGAATGATCTCATCAAAATCAGTCATGTTCAGAATGTACAGGTTCAATTCATAAAGGTAACTACCTACATCAAGGGAGAAATTCTAAAAGTGGAGAAGACCCTTTAAATGGATACATAAGGGTGTATCTAGCATCATGACACCATGATAACACCTGACTTTGAGGCCCAATGTCCCACTAATTGCATCATATGTGAACAAATGAGATGCACATTTATAAAAAAATTGGTACAAAAGTGGAGGATAGTATAATTTTACCTCGTACAGTAGATGGTCTAGCACACTGTTCCTATCATGTAGGCTAAAATTCATGTAATGGGCCTATAATTTGGCCCCGACTCACTATCTGGATTCCCTAAGTAGGCCCAATTTTTGGCACTGTGTGTCATAAGCCTGATTTCCCTTACCTTGTCTGCCACCTCAACCTGACCGATTGATGGTATTATAGCTACCTGACTGTCACGATCCTACTGACCCCACTCCCAATTAAAGAGTAGGTGTAGATCCCTACTCACTAAGAACTAGAGGCATATTCGGGATGAAACCCTGGAGATGGCCCATCCTTCTTTATCCCTACACTCCAATGGATTATGTGTATACCGCCTCTTGACATGTACTAGAACCCCACACTTGTGACATATAGGATAACTACCTACAAAAGAAGGTTGGCCAATGCTACCTCTGCCAGATTTTTTGAAAAATCATTTTCTCAAAGAACGAGATCCACTAGAAGCCTTAGGTTGTGAACCTCCCTGGCTTACACCATCAACATCTCTCATATTTCGCACTATTATTAGGTCCTAGTTGATGATTTATAAAATAGCTATCAAGTTGAACACATTGACTTGCAACCAGATGGTGTAACATCATCCATCCTCAAATCTCCTAGAAGCCATTATATCATCAGCAACATGAGTAGGAGAGAAACACTACAACTCAATGAAATGGGATGAGTAATCCATAAATAACATGGTCCCTTGCTACAGATTCAGGAACTCCCTAGCTATGTCATCCCTGAGAGACTGGAGAAATAATTATGTTTAGAAGATGGTCTAAAAATCATTCTAGACCACACCCATATGCCAGCATTCCTGGGTGATGACATTCCAACACCTCCTGGATGAATCGTGTAGCATGTAAGAGTCTATATTGACCCTTTTCTCTGGAGGAATCTCTACATGCTCGAAGATAGATAGTATTTCCTCAATCCAAGACAGCACAAAAAGTGGTACACCCTCCCCCAAGAAAGTTGGAGGATGATTCTGCTGAAAATCAGGTGTCAACTCTTCCATGCTTAGGGTAGGTTGCACTCCGCCTTGTATATTCTACATCATACATAAAAAACACTCTCAAAACTAGGTGTTACTGCCCAACTCTGGTATAGGAGGAGGAGCCACATGTGGATCAACTGAAAGAACAATTGGGTTTCTATGAACACCACTTCATAGGCATGATCATCCCCACCTTTAGGTTGTGCGGCTCGAGGACATCATGGCAGCATAACACTACAATGCCAAATGAACTTCTCAAAGGAGATTAAAGCCATTTGGTTTATTTTATTTAAGAAATTAGGACAGGTACTAAATCCTTCATATAAAAATGAATATGACACTCTACCTTCTTCAAAATCCTAGACTATATATTAAAACAGACCATCAAAGGCCATAAAAATAGATAAAACCCAGTTCCCACCACTACGGTTGGGTTCGAATCAAGTTTCTATGTTAGGCATGTGCAAAAACCATGTTCTCAATTTATAAGTCATTTCATTCGATTGAATCAAATGATATATCATTTTCTAGCCCATAAGGTCCCATACACCTTATGATTCAAAATATGACACTCAATTGGATGTTATTTTCATGTAAATTGTGTGTATCCATGTGATTATATCATTCATCAAATGGTTGATCTAGTTGTAATTCCATCCTACAATATATAAGGGTCCACACAACCTATTAATCAATGAGTGACACCCAATAACTCTTACCATAGAATGATCAAAATGATACAGAAATACATGAGCCCAATTATATATATATATATAAAACAAGGCACAACAATAAGAAAAAAAGAACTCTTAATGGAAAATTAAATGTGAAATGGAGAAATTCATGGCATATTCATATTGTGTCAATCCTGATGCATGTTCTACACATCACCCTCAATTCATCAGGTTGAGAAATAGAATCCCAATTCCAATATCATCAATCTAAATAAAATCACCAAAAATGTGAAGCACCCTATGGTGAAATGATATCAATAGTAATAGTATAATAAATAATAGAAATAATTTAAGCAACTTAGTCCATACCCCGTACATGGGTTCGCAACACTGATTCACTACTTTTGACCAAGTCCCAAATGTTCCCAATCTCCAATATATTATCTCCATATAGTTAATCAGGAAAATAACTCCTTTGATACAACTGTGTGACATCCCAGACCCAGGTTACACATAAACCATACCCCGAGCTCGGTTGGCCACATGACCCCTGGTGTGTCTCCCCATATGTCAGGAGTTGTCAACTAGCAGTAGGGGTTTGAAGGTTATAATGCAGGGAGACTATTCACTCGTGTTAGAGTACACCACAGATGTAATATTAACATACAGTAGTAGAATCATAACCAATCATAAAGTTACAATAAACAGCGGAAACATAAATAGATAGAGTGGAAGATTGAATAATATAATGAAAGACTCACAGGTAGTGTCAAAAACATATATGCATGGATGGAATGCCAGTAAAAAATGGGAATGAAAAACTAGAAGTAGATATAAAAATACATAAGTACAAAATATAACAAAAGACAAAAGCTACTCCATAGAATCTTAAGACTAATCCCGATCCTCTGCTACAATGATCCAACTAAATAGTAATAATAAATATCTATAAGAGTGGTTCTTACCTCTATCCATACCTACAGGAAAATAGTTATATTGGGAGGCCAACGTGGACCGAGTAGGGTCTGGGATAAATCTCAGTAGGACACCGCCAATGTTTTTATGTGTAATCTGAGTGGTGATCATAGGTAAAAAAGTGTGCATATTTTATTAGGAATGTATGAAATGTAGAATAAATAAACAACCTCCCACTTTGGTTCCTAAAGAATATATGGTAGGTCAACATGCTTCATGTAAATACTGGTATGTCTGACCAAGTCACCATGTATATATATATATATATAAAGATATATAGAGATATAGGTTTTCACTCACACGAGGCTAGAAAGCCTCTCATCAATACATATATATATAGATAGTGAGGTTATCTCTAACATGAGGTAATCATGCCTCTCATCCATACATACATAGATACCATAGCTAGAGTGGGGTAAAAATGCCTCCCACCAGTAGAAGATACTGACACGGGGTAAGAATGCATCCCATTTATACAATGATTATAACTGGACTGGGGTAAGCATGCCTCTTAAAGATACATATATATAGGTTGTCACTGGCATGGGATAAACATGCCTCCCACCCATACATATCATAGGTTGGCATGTGGTATGAATGCCTCCAATCCAAACCCTCCATAAGCTCACTAGTATAGAAAAGACATTGGCACTCACATATTATATAATTCTTGTCAAACCATCTCACATCATTTCAAATTAAGAAAAAAACCTAATATGCAATTCATTTATAATAATCCCAACACATTGGAATGAAAACTCCACTACCTAAAACTATTCCACTTAAGTCATTTCATTTTAATGTTTTAATCTATCTCATCCTAGCCTACCTTTAAAAGATAACCATATCAATTTCCTTACATTTATAATTCATTTACAAGGGGCACAAACCTTCACAAAGGTCATATCAAATATTCATGGGTTCAAATTGGAAATTCTAAGACAAAGAGGTCCAAATACCCACGAGGTGTCTTGGATTCACTAAAATACACATGAGTCATGGTTCATTTCCATAAAAACTCAAACCAAGGGTTACAAACCATAATTTGGTATTTGGGGAAAATTTCCTAAAATGGCCAATTTAGATAGAACAACCCTGGGTGTCCACATAAAGAAAGGGAGATCTCTAAACACCAAACCCAAACCTAATTCACATATACGAAGGTTTTAGGGGCATTCTAGCATGAAGGAATTGACATAATAAAGGAGCTCAGAAAAGGTCGTCCCATGAAACAATGAGATTAAATAAAAAACATACAAAACACAAATAAAAAACTATGTGACCACCTATAATAGGGCCAAAGAGAATTCCTCTCTTGATATCATCCTCAAATTCAGATTAATATGTAGTAGATTTCAGTTTCAGTCAAACATCCTAAAAATTTGTAAAATGAGACTACATCTAAATAGTGCAATAGATGGAGAAATTTAGTGGGGGAGGAGAACACAAGGTTAGCCTTACCTTGGACTATCTAACACTTATCTTATATTGAGAATTGGTCATTGGAGAAAGATTTTCAAGAATCCAAGTAGGAGGAGATTTTGGAAACCTGTAGGAGAAATAAAGAGGATATGTCCCCTGAAGGAGAGGAAAAGAGAGGGAATTAGAACTTAAAGATGTGAAGGAAGAAATGGTCATTTTGTATCAAAGTTAGTGTTGTAGAGTTTTCCAAAATGTGAAAAAATCATTCATACTCCAGTAAATTATTGGGCACATTGCATGGTCTCTATGTACAGTTTCACTAACTATGTGTATACCGTGTAGATCCCTAATACAGAAGCTGAATGGCCATGTATCTAGATCAAATGATTGCATAAAAATATTGAGGCCTAGTCAATTTTCCACCTTTTTGGAATTTTGGGCTCTGAATGAGCCTTAGACTCTCCCGTGGCCTCACTAACCTGACTAGAAAACTCTATTAGAACCATTTAAGACATCTAAAAAAACTAATGATATGTACCTTGTTCAAGAGTTGGAACATTACATTAAATATATGTCCTCAAAGTATTTTTGAGGAAAATGGTTTTTAAAATGTTTTTACGATTATTTTATAAGTTTTAATGTAATTTTTTTTTTCAAAATATTTTATAATTCTTGTATAATTTTTCAAGGAACAATGTTTTCAAAATGTTTTCTATCCTTCATTATAAATTTTCAAGTTTATTTTCAATAAAATTGGGATTCAAATGGTTTTGATTTTAAAAAGATGTTATAAAATAATAAAGTATGTTTTCCTCAAGAAATGTTTTAAATTATTTTTTAGGATTCCATTATATGTTTTAAAAAAAAGTAAAAGGAAAAGGATTTTGAAAAAGTTATATATATTAAAAATGATTTTCAAAAAAAATTTCTATCAAAGTGATCTTTGAAAATCATTATCCATCTACGATGAAAAAATTGGTTATAGTTTATGCCTTACTAGGGATATGATCCAAGGATACGATTCATATTATTTATATTAATGGTATGATTTTTAATGGATTATTTTTTTATCAAACCTATTTATCTTCAATGGGTTATATAATGATAAATGATTCTAAAACCCTCTATATTCATGGGTTATTTTACTATAAAATTATTATGAAACATTTATTTCTCCATATCGTATAATATGTTTAAATTTTTATGATACTCTTTTGATTTCATGGGTTATGATATGATGTTTATGAAACCTATCACTAATTATTGGTTATGTTATGATGCATGTTTTATTCTCTTGTGGAATATGTATATATGATTTTGTTATGTGATGGGTAGGACCTATATCTCCCCCCAATTCATTCTCTAAATAATTATATCTCATGAGATAGTGATGAGAAACAATTCAACATGCTTGATCTAAAATGGGAAATAGGTTTGTCCTGGTCCACTATGGGAAGACAGCGAAACCTGATCCACTTTGATAAGGTGGATAATCTTGATCCATAATGGGAATATGGGGAAACCTGATCGACTATTGAAATATGCGGAAACATAATCCAAAATAGGAATATGGGGAAACCAGATCAACTTTGGGAGTATGGGGAAACACTATACACTATGGAAAGATGAGGAAACCCAATTCACTATGGGAAGATGGGGAAACCCTATCCTTTATAAGGAAAGTATTGCAACTAGGGATGGTGGTTTCTCCTGCCCAGTAGGTGTAGTACCCATGAAGTTCCTTAAAAAAAATTTAGCAGTGATATTTAACTTATAGGGACTTATATTACATGTTTATATGTTTTCTACAAATTATATATCTTATGGTTCATATTGTTGTATATATTATGATTAATATATTATGAACTACCAATATTTATTCCATGTCTCGTGTGTCTGATCTTTGATATACAAGTTATGATCTTCAAATGTTATTATCATATTATCATACCCTTATATTCGTATTATTATTATATATTTCATTTATTTACGCTTATTAAGCAGTAGAGATCACCCCTTTTTATTTTTACTTTTACCAAGTTACGAAGAATGGTTTTTAAGTACAATTACTAAGGGGGAAGATCTTTATGGGAAACATTAACAATCTCTCACTAAGTTATAATATTTTTGTTCCCATTTTCCAAAGGCTCTAAAATAATATGGGATTTATGCATCTATTTTTTTAATTTATTAATTATTTTGTAAAAGATGATGTAATTTCAATATAAGTTAAGATTGGGTCATAATAGTAGGAATCAGATAAATTTTTTACTTAAAATTTGGAACCAAGGATGAGAACACTATAGTGAGATCCCTAGGGATTTTTCTAAAAATATGTCTAGTGATTACGCTATGGATAAGTCTAAGGTTGAGTTAATGAATAGTAAAATGTCATATAATTGATGTAATGTATAGAGTGAGTGCTTTCCTAGAATTGAATCCCTGCATGGATACTACAAGTGTATGTGGCTCTAGAATAGATATACCTTGGGGTAACAACTCTGAAAAGGTGTGTCAGTCATGACTCAAGCGCAACTTGGTAATTAAAAATGGGCCTTATTCCACACCTAGTTTAACAAATCAGAGGGATTTGCTTTAGGAATTCTAAAACACTATAACAACCATCATGAAGGATTTAATTTGAATATTTATATGAATACCCTAGAAAAAACGTTATGTGTTATAGATTAAATAAGGTATATGAATGATTTAGACATCCTATAAGTGATATTTTCATGATTATGTGGTTTTCCATTATGATAAATGATTATCATACTATGATATATGGTTTTATTAAATGGAAATAACTAGAAGTAACATTGGTAGCATTGAATGTTTTAGAAGTAGAATGTATGAGAATTATGAATACTGATTTCTTAAGTGGAAATATAATGAGGAGAATTAGGAAGGTGGTATGAGTATTTGTTATAACATATAAGATAAAGATTTTGAGAATAACATATAATAGGCATGGGATATTCTTCCAGTTTTTTTACATTAAATATAATAAGTATGATTATATCGAGGTTGAGTAACCTTAATACATGATTCATATTACATATTGTATGAAATAGGTATTAAGGAATATTTTGGTGAATCTTGAGTAACAGTTTAAAAATAAAGTTGGATGAATGAAGTGTTATGTTTTTTGAATTTAAATATTATGGTGTAGGAATCATGATATATATTAATATCTTTAGTATAAGCTATTAATTAAGGATTTAAAAGGATATCCTGAATGGAGATGAAGACATAGAAAAAATATTTAATGGAAATGTGATATTTTGATTATGGGAAGGTAAACCTTAATGTTTTCCTGATGTAGATATGGTGATTTTAGGATGAAGATATATTAGTAATGAATAACTAAATTAGACAGTACTGATTAACTTAGAACTGATAAAGGATATTTTTTAAGAAGTATTTGTTCTATCATGGATGGTGTTAATAGTTTTTTTATTTATGAAGATATCTAATCAAATTTGGAATAAGGAAACATCAATGTTTTCAATAATGATTTATGGTAATTCAGGTTATTACCATGTTTCAAGAGAATACACAAGGAAGTTATTCACATGTTTGGTATTTGAAATATAAGAGATAATTTTTTATATTTGGGGGATAAATTTTAGGCTAATTTTGAAAAAAATTATGACCCTACTTATAAATAATGGAACTTTTACCTTCCTAATGAATTTTAAGGTTAACCATTTATGGAATGGTTTATATTATAATTAAAATATATTTTTAGAGATTAACGTATTATTTCTCAATATGTGGATTAATGCATATTGTGTAACTTTTAGTAATGTTTTTGTTGTGATAAATGGAATGAAATTTCTTTCGATTTATGGATATCATGATCTTATAATTCTTTGGGAATGTAAAATTCACCTTATTTTATTAAAATAAGTGATAAAGTGGAAATTGATCAAGGGTGAGGATTTCCTGAAATCATGCAAGTATATCATTTCATAAAAATTCACCATCGTTAGGAAAATGTTCTTGAATAACATTTTATACTAATACCTAAATTTTTGTGGAACTGATGGTCTTATAAATCATCAATGATTTATGACTCTAAGTCCCTCAACATTTTGTTGATCATTCACTAGAATGTGATTAATAACCTAAATCACTCACTATAAATATTTACGCTTCTCCTCATAGTCTATGTTTTCACTTTCCATCAATGTTCCCCCATATAGAAACCTAGTAATTAGATACCCTGGGCAACCACCATGTTTCAAACTTTTCCATTTTAAAGGAAGTTTTAGTATTCATTTTTGTGAGGTGGGGTTTTGATAAATTAACATTAAAGTATAAAAAATATGATAACCCAAAAAACACTTTAGGGGGAAATTGATTTTATGGGGTGTATAATGTAACACCCCTAGTTTTTTTGAATTATTATTTTTGAATTAATTTAAACTTGTAAAAGTTTTTCATTTCTCGCAACACTAAGTATATATTTAGTTATACGAACTCACAAAGAATGGCTTGAGTTATATGAAACACCAGGTCAATATAACACTACATGAAATAATTATATTAGCTTTTGGTATAAACAACACCATATTTGGATTTCATTACACACAATAAAGAGTACCTTTGATATCTTGCCTTATATACAAGGCCTAGTTTTTACTGAACTACAATATACTATTAATATGGTTATTAAAATATTATTTGATCCACTACCTAGCCATTTTAATGGATGATATGAATAATAATAACTGAATTGTGAATATATTATTTATAAATGACTACAAAAATTAATATTTTTGTTCATCAATTACAATAATTGAATATAAGAACTAATTGAAAAATAAAGATATTAGTTTTCTAAGAAAAATATATTTTTATAAGAACACAAATTTTGATTAATGTTTTTAATAAAGTTTATATAATATATATTTAATAAATAATTTTTATGTGCATCCAATATATTTTATATGTATAATATGAGAATAAATCCAATTTTATGAATAAAAACGTTGTATTCATCTAAAAAGTACTTTTATTTACTTTTAATGAAGAACCTATTTTAAATAAAATTTTTGGAACTTTTATGAATTTTATATGTCAAAATAATGTTATTTTTTTAAATCATAAGATAAAAATTATCTCATGGGTGAATATTTGGTATTTTTCTTTGAGGTTTCATTTTTTTGATGAATAGTGGAACAAGCTAATTTTTAATTCAAAACAATTTTTTCTTCTAAGTTATCGATAAGTTTAAATTATTTTCATATTAATTTTAAATTTAAATTATTTAAATTAAACATTACTTAATCCAATTGAGTTCATCATAATCAATTTCCATTTGAAATTTGATAAAAAAACCTACCAATCTTTTGAACATTTTTCATTAAAAACCCGCTTTGTCATCCCATCTACAACATTAAATTTAAATTAAATTATTCCATTTATTTATTTGGAATTTAGAAAAATGGAATAAATATTTTTATTCAGAATAATTTAGAATTTATAATAAGTTATACATAGTGTTTTAGAAGAAAAAAAATTACTGAAAGTGATTAAAATTAATTACAACAGTTAAGAGAAGAATTAGCGTAACAAGGTACTGAACCTTAACAACCAGGGCTAAAATGACCTATAACATTTTCCACAATATATTGGATGTTCATATTGAGACCCTATACAACATTGGATATAATATGGTTCATTATTCTATCCAATTTTCATGGGAAAAATATGGGTGGAATTTCCTTTTTAAAAATTTACAAGAATGCCACTCCTCCTCTACTACAAAAATGCACTCACCTATCCCACTTATTCACATATATAAATCCATTTTTATCACCTGAAAAATCATCATATAATATCCTAACATATTTCCCTTAATCATATAATCCTCTATTTTTTCAATAACCCATCCTAGGAATACTTTTGGTGCAAACTAAAAGGAGTTACCCAAAAAAGTGGAAACATCCTTCCTCAAAATCTTTTGTTTTATTTTCATTCCTTACCTAATAATGTATTATTATTACATTATTATATGTTAAAATATATATACTAAATATAATTATTTTTTTTATTCTATGTTTTTTATCTTATCTGACACACACCTCCATCTAATGGGTAAGGAACTTACTATTCTTATGTATGGTGAACTACCGCCTCATGAAACGATGTTTCTCTTTTTTCCTTTACCACCTATCATGGTTGGAAATTGTGATGGGAACTATATTTTTATATGATATATATATGATATATTTATTCTTCTTTTAATATTATATAATACATACCTTCATTCTTTCCATTTTTTGTAAATATGATAATTTCGTTTGGGGAAGTGTGGACTATCGCCACCTCAAAACGATGTGATTCAATCACAATCCACATGGAATGTATTCAGGATGGTTTTAGTAAAATTATATGAAATATATAAAATAATAATTCTACTATAATTATATTATATATATAAATATATTTCAATTACATTTTTTCTTTCAATAGGACAATAAAACAGAAACATCATTCATGTGTACGTACGACCTTCTATCTCCATGGACAATGTATTTCATTTCATATTTATATATTATATAGATTATTATAAATATATATAATGTATAATATATATATATATGATTATTTAAATTCATTAAATAATTAAATTATGATCTAATTAAGAGTATCAAGAATAATAAGCCAAAACAAATTTGAAAAACAAAGTAGATATTATGCTAAATTTAACACTGACATGGAGTTATTAATAAACCAGTAATATAAAGCCCAAAAAATAATATATGTTATTACATAAAATAATATTTTTCTTTGTAAGATTTATAAAAAACTAATATTTATAATATAGGAGGCTTGGACACTTATGAAGTAAGGCAAGACTTAATGTAATGTAATTTCATCTCACTTTTTATTTCTATGAGATACATGCCATATTCGGCACTCACTTATTTTGTGTTGTGTACATACTTTCCTATGACATGTTATATAATTATTTAAATTTTTTAATGATATAAAAAATTTAATTAATTCTATTATTTCATGGGAATCATGATTCTAAATTTACTCAAGTAGTAAATGTTTTATTATCTCACTTTTATTTCTATATGATTTATGCCTTGTTCACTACTTGCATATTTTGCGTGGTGTATATACTACCCCTGAACATATTATATGATTAATATAAATAAATTTATCGTCATTTACTTTTCCATTTTAAAATATTTATTTCAAGGGGTTTATGTTGAAAAATATCAAATTGGTTAGATAATTTTGTCTCAATCTACCTTCTTAGAGACACATTCCATGTTATGCACCTATATTTTACATCAGAGGTGTATATAGTACTATTTGAGATGTTATTTATTGAATATAATTCATTTCACGCTACTTTAATCCCCATGTAATTTTATTTTTATGTGTGTGGAGTATGACTCAATGTACATTATGGTAAGAGTTTATTGAAACAATATCATCGTTTATTAGGATTGTTCATGATTATGTTTCTATTGATGAAATCTCATTATATATTTATCAGGAACTCTCATGAAGTGTCTTATAGTATAGTAATTCATGATATATTCATGTATTAGTACCATTTTATACTCTTTTATACTTAAGAGAATTAGAAAATTGTTTTTAAGTGTATCTTACTTTATCTCTCTCTTCGGTTAGAAATTTGTGTTTATTCAAAACTACATTTTCAAAAACTATTTTAAAAAAATGATTTATCATTAAAGAAGTGTTTTTAAGGTATTTAATTTTTTTTAAAGATATTTTCCATGAATCTTTTTTCAATTTGTTTTCAATATTTATATATATGTTTTAAAATAATTTTCAAAGAAAATGTTTTTAAAGTGTTTTCAATATTTTTATATATGTTTTCACTTTATTTTCAAATAAAATGTTTTTCAAAATGTTTTCAATATTATTTTATAAGTTATCAAGGAAAAATGTTTTCATAATATTTTCAAACTTATTTTATATGATTTGAAAGAAAAATGTTTTCAAAATGTTTTCAATATTCCTTTATATGTTTTCATGTTTATTTTTAAAGAAAATAGTTTTCAAAAGGTTTAATGTTTTAAAAAGAATTATTTAAAGAAGAATGTATATTTTTCCCAAGAAATATTTTTAATGATTTTTCATGATTCCATGATATGTTTCAATGTTGTTTAAATGAAAATGATTTTGAAAATGATATATTTTTTAAAAGTGACTTTCAAAGAAAAGTTATGTTCCAAAAGATATTTCAAAATACTTCTTCATATCAGATTAAATACTTGGTCATATTTTATGAATCACTAAGGATATGATACAAGGATAACATTCATATTATTTCTCTAAATTATCTTTGTTTTGATGGATTGATTTTTCCGAATCCTTTTTCACATCAATGTGTTATACAATGATAACAAAATACGAAACCCACTCCATTCATGGGTTATTTTAGGATCAAAAGATTATGAAACCTATTTTCTCCATAGATTATGATATGAAATAATATTAATGATACCCATTTCATTTCATGGGTTATGATATGATTTTTAGGAAACCCATCCCTAATTATGGGTCATGTTATGATGGAAGTTTTATTATCTTCTGGCACATATATATATATGAATTTGTTATATCACGGGTGGGACCTATATCATACTCTAATGAATTGGGTAAAGAATTATATCTCATGGGATAGGGATGAGAAACAAGTTGACAAAATTGATCCAAAATGGGTAACATGTGTGTTTTGGTCCATTGTGGGAAGATTGGGAAACCCGATCCACTACAGGAAGGTGAAGAAACCCAATCCACAGTGGGAATATGGGGAAACCAAGTCCACTATTGGATTATGGGGAAACCCATTCCCTATTAGGAATATGGAGAAACCAGATCCACTATGAGAATATCACTACGCGAAAAAAAGGCTTTTGTGACGGGATTAATTCCCGTCGCAAATAGTCCATCTAAGAGGTTATTTGCGACTGTTTTTGGGATCCCTTCGCAAAAAAGTAATGTGTGGGTTGTGCACCAAAGCGCGGGAAGGTTATTTGCGATGGGGGGATCCCCCCATCGTAAATAGTGTGTCGGTCGAAGGGTATTTGTGACGTGACCCATCACAAATACTCACGATGGTAAATGATTTATTGCGACGGGATGTTGTCCCATCGCAAGAGGTGTGTCAGTAGTTCATTTTTTTCAACGGGGCCCGTCACAAATACTCTTTTAACTGCCGACATCAATTAATGCGGGAAAAGGTATTTGTGACGGGACCCGTCGCAAAAAGAACCATTTGCGACAGGATTACCGTCGCAAATAGAACCGTCGCAACTAATTTAACATATATATACCCCCTCCGTTTTTATTTCTCTTCCCCTCATTTCTCACTTCCTCTCTCTCTCTGAACTCTATTTTTATTGGGAAAATTTCTCTGACTTTTTTTTACGGAGAAGTTGTGATGTTGCTTACATTGATAGGAAATCAAGTTTAAAGATATTTATATTTTATTTAATTTAGTATTTATTTCATTTTTATGTTAATTTTAATTATTGTAGATTAGTTGTAAATAAAGTAGATTTAAATTGTGTTGTTATCTCTATTTATTTGTAATAATAAATTGAAATTATAAATACTAATTCTTAATAATTAGTAAAAATTAATAATTATTAACAAAAATTAGTATTGTCTATAAATAATTACTTGTAATAAGTAAATAGTAGTTGTAAATTGTAGTTATTAATATCAATTAACGCTAATTAGTAATAGTTATGTTTAATTAGTAGTTGTTACGTTTAATTAGTAATAATTATAGGTAAGTAGTAATAAATAGGAATAATTATTAATGAATATGAATAATTAGTAATAAATGGAATAATTACTAATAAACATGTATAATTAGTAATAAATATGAATAAGTAGTAATAAATAGGAATAATTACTAATAAATAGGAATAATTAATAATAAATAGTAATAAATAGCAATAATTAATAATAAATAGTAATAGATAGTAACAAATATTAATAAATAGTATAAATTAGTAAAAATTAGTAACAATTAGTAATAAATAGTAATAAATCGTAATAAATAGGAATAAATAGGAATAAATAGGAATAAATAAAAACAAATCTGAATAAATATGAATAATATGAATAATTAGGAATAATTAGGAATAATTAAAAATAATTAGGAATAATTAGGAATAAATAAGAATAATTTGAAATAATTAAGAATAATTAAAAATAATTAGGAATAATTTGTAATAATTAGTAATAATTAGTAATAATTAGGAATAAGTAGTAATAATTAGGAATAAGTATTAATAAATAGGAATAATTAGTAATAAATAGAATAATTTGTAATAAATAGAATAATTAGTAATAAATATGTATAATTAGTAATAAATAGGAATAATTAGTAATAAATTGGACTAATTAGTAATAAATAGGAATAATTAGTAATAAAAAAGAATAATTTGTAATAAATAGGAATAATTAGTAATAAATAGAAATAATTAGTAACAAATAGGAATAATTAGTAATAATTATTAATAATTAGTAATAATTAGGAATAATTAGGAATAAATATGAATAATTAGGAATAAATATAAATAATTAGGAATAAATATGAATAATTATGAATTAATATGAATAATTTGAAAAAATTAGTAATAATTATGAATAATTTGTAATAATTAGTAATAATTAGAAATAATTAGTAATAAATAGTAATAAATAGCAATAATTGATAATAAATAGTAATAATTATGAATAATTTGAAATAATTAGGAATAATTAGTAATAATTAGGAATAATTTTTAATAATTAGGAATAAGTAGGAATAATTAGGAATAATTAGGAATAATAAGTAATAAAAAGTAATAAATTGTAATAAATAGTAATAAATAGAAATAAATAGTAATAAATAGTAATAATTAGTAATATATAGGAATAATTAGTAATAATTAAGAATAATTAGGAATAATTAGGAATAGTTAGGAATAATTGACAATAAATAGTAATAATTGGAAATAAATAGTAATAAATAGCAACAAATAGGAGTAAAAAAACAATAAATATGAATAAATAACAATAAATAAGAACAATTAGTAACAATTAGTAACAATTAGAAACAACTTGTAACAATTAGTAACAATTAGTAACAATTTTTAACAATTAGTAACAATAAGTAACAATTAGTAAAAAATTGTAACAATTAGGAAGAAAATCAACTATAATATATTGTACTAACTTGTATTAACTTGGCACAATTTCTAGTGGATTGATGAAAAGATTTTTTTCTCGATGACTCTTATCCTTTAAAATTTCACCGACTCAAAACATTATGAAAGTATGCTTCTACCTATGAATATCCAATCTCATATGCATGAGTTTGAATATGCATTCATAGGACCACATTTTTCATAATGTTTTCAGGGAGTGAGAGTTGCAAGATGAGGTTTCATTGATGAAAAGGGGGGCTCTTTTGTCTGACGGCTCATTTACTTTCAACTTTCTCACACAGAAATCCCAATGATGGTTCTACTCAGAGGTACACATATTCATTATCATATTCTTCATTGTGATTTATATGTGAGAATGTTGTAAGTAAATGGGCCGTCTGACAAAAGAGTAGTCGTCAATCCACTGGAAATTGTGTCGCCTATAAGTAATGGTAATTATTAAGAAGTATTTGTAATTATTTATCTTTTTTTCATATAGTGTTTATTTAATTTCAAATAATTCAAAAATAGTAATGATTTTATATTTTGTAGATAAATATGGAACAAGGAAGTCGACAACAATCATTATTAGATAATAGTTCTTGGATAAATCAACGTAGAAATCTAAATAGTTCTAGTTTAAATCCTGTATATATTGAGGGTGTTGAATCTTTCTTATTATTTTCATCATTAATGCTATAATATGTTTCATAAGGAACAATAAATTTTCCTTGAAAAAAATGTGCTCTGAGAACATTTGACACATTTGACAAGGTTGGGGGACATCCCTTGTAGTTTTTTGGTATCAACACGGTGAACACAGTTCTAGAAAAGATACTAATAACTCGATTCCGGATCCATCACAATTTCAAAATTTATTACATGATGTTTCAGTTCCATCTGTTCAACAAACTGAAACTCAAGATGAAATTGATTTAAGTTCTAAGTTGGCACCATTTAAATATTATGAGTTATTGTGGTCTGCTGATGATGCAATATATCTTGGTTGCAAGATAAGAAAATTAGAAGCGGTTGAAAAATTTATGGCTATTAAATCAGAAAATGCAATGTCAAACAACGATTTTGATTTGATGTTTTGTTTGGTTAAAACATTGTTACCTGAATGAAATGTGTTGCTACAAATTATAATGAGAGCAAGAGGCTGGTTTGTAATCTGGGCCTTAGTTATTGGAAGATTTATGCATGTCCAAATGATTACATCTTATATTCTGGTGAAAGTGATTCCCCGGAAAGTTGTCCCACATGTGGAAAATCTAGGTATAAATAAGCTCAACCTGGGAAGTCTGGATCGATTCTAGTAAAACAGTTGAAATATTTCCCCCTTACAACCAGGTTGCAGTGTTTATTTATGCCTCAGAACACAGTGTCAATGATGTCATGTCACAAAACAAATATTTCAACTGATAAAAGCTTGATTTATCCATCTGATGGTGATTTATGGAAACATTTTGATAGTATTCATTCATATTTCGCCTCAGATGTCCGGAAGGTGCAATTGGGTCATTATATTGATGGTTTCTGTCTGTTTTGTCCCTATGGTAGTTAATATTCATGTTCGTCTGTCTTTATAACTCCTTACAATTTATCTCCCTAGATGTTGATGAAGGAGACCAATATATTTTTGACCATATTAATCCCAAGACATCCGATTAAGATAATATTGATGTTTATTTGAAACCATTGATTGATGAGTTAAATACATTGTTAAGTGACAGTGTTAGTACATATGATGTCACTACGAAACAAAATTTCATATTAAAAGCTGCATTGATGAGGACAATTAGTGACATTCCTGCATATGACATGTTATCTGGATTGAGTAAACATGGTCTGAAATCATGTCCTTAATGTATGAAAGACAAAAAATCCATTATGATTTTCAACGGAAAAAAACCCTACTATTTTTCATGTCACTGCAGATTTCTTCCAATCGATCAACTTTTTCGGAGGAACAAATCTCATTACAGAAAAGGTACAATTTAAAGGGATGAACCTCCAAAAATGAACTCAGGTACAGAGTTAAAATCAGTTATTTTTATTACCTCCCACCACATTTAGGTAAATAGTAAACAAACAACAAATTCATGGCATTGGGAAAGAACATAATTTGATAAAACGAAGCATTTTTTTGGATCTTCCATATTGGTCTGATTTTTTTGTCTGCCACATGTTGGATGTCATGCATATTAAGAAGAAATGTTTTGATAATTTATTTTATACTGTTTTGTATACACCATGAAATACCAAAGATACTATAAAGGCATGATTAGATCTTTCACAAATTTGCAGGCGACTAAAACTTGAACTATTTGAAAATGTCAGATCAAAGAGGTTAGTGAAGCGAAAAGCAGCTTATACACTATTCAAAGATAGTCGCTTATTATTTTGTCAGTGGATTACAGATTTGAGATATCCAGATGACTATGCTTCTAATTTGGGAAGATGTGTTAAGAATGGTTATATTACTAGATTTAAAAGTCATGATTGTCATGTTATAGTGGAAAGAATTATGCCGATTGGATTTAGAGGTTTGTTGAATTCTATGATTTGGGATTTGGTAGCAAACATATCATATTTGTTTTGAGACATTTGTACAGCGATAATAGACAACGATGCAGTAAGAAAACTGGAAGAAGATGTTGCTGTAATTATATGTAAACTGGAAAAAATATTTCCTTCGTCTTTCTTTGACTCAATGGAACATATGATATTACATTTTCCACATGAATATAAATGTGGAGGTTGAGTATAGTTTCGATGGATGTACCCATTTGAGAGATTCATGAAGAAATTGAAGAAAAAAGTACCTAACAAAGCATCCGTTGAAGGCTAAATTTCTGAAGATTATTTCAAAGAGGAAATTTCATTTTTCTGATCTCATTATTTTAAATCTCAATATCCCTTAAAATGAAATCGTATGGGACAAAACATGGGGAATGTTAATAATGAAATGGAAAATCAATTATTAGTTTTTAATCATCCAAATCTTGGTTTATATGGAGTTCATGAATGATGGATTTTAGATGATAAACATCACAAAGCTCATACATATATTCTGCTCAATTGTGCTGAAATGAAATCATTTGTTCTGTGAGTGATTATATCACTTATTCAATAATTTATGTTATAGTATGTAAACTTATTTTATTTGTAGGTTATATGACAATCATACCAAGAAACAACATTCACAAATTATAGTATCCGCTCTTGAAGAACACAGAGAAAACAAATTCTCAATGGTTTCAAAAAATGGTAACATAAATTATTGATGTTTTAATATCAATTAAATTTATTATTTATTATATTGATAAATTTTTTAAAAAGTTTCAGGTGTCTGAAATGATGATAAAATTGATAAGCGACTGTGTATTTTGAGTAACCTACCGTCCAAAATGGTTAAATCTTATAATGAATATTTGGTGAATGATTTTCGATTTCATACACGTGCATATGGGGAATCAAAAAAAATGAACAGTGGAGTTTTCTTGAGAGGATCACATCACAGAGAAAATGAATTTTTCTTTTATGGCATTTTTTGGATGAAATTATTGAGTTGTGTTATCTAGAAAAAATTACATAATGATGTTTAAATGTTTATAGATGGATATTGAAAAAAGATTTCATGTTCATCCGACTCATGGAATCATCAATATTAAATATAAATGTCTTCTTGTAGTAAACGAACCATTTTTACTGGCTCAACAGGCACATCAAATTTATTACACATAGTACTGTGCTACATCAAGAGACATGAGTGATGGGTGGAGCATAATAAAAGTGAAATCTCAGAAAAATCTGTTTACTAAAACTAAATGTGGTTCTGATAAAGATGAAGGAATGGATATTTTTCAAGAGACTGGTCAAAATCTGTCTTTCTCAAAAAGATACGTGAATATCGACAATGACACTCCACAATTAAGGATCGATGACGATGAAGATGTTAATGATGTTACACATGAATTTGAAATGACAAGAGATGATGAAACTGAAACTCATATAGATATTGATGATTCTAAGGAGGAAGATGAAGACATTGACATTGACAACTATGGAGATGAGGATGAAGATGAACATTGACACAGTTAAATGCTAGTTATAATAACAACTAATATATATTTATATATAATAGTTATTTTCAAGTATCTACTAACAATAATCATTTTTCATTTCAGATGGATCCTGATCTATTTCGTGAGTTGTAAGATGCTGAGCTACCTTTGGATGAGGGGGATTGTGGACCATCTGACCCTCAACCTACTGACAGTTTAGGGGGTATGCGGAGGGGGCACGGTCTTGCGTGACCAACGATTCCTGACCCAATCCTCGAGCAACATCCACGTCTTGGCTTCGATCCATGCACATAGAGGTATGGTAACCTCTATATTTTAGATAGAATTCATTAATTTATTTATATATATATACTAATTGTTTGTTTATTTATTCCTTTTTCACAGTTTTGCGCATGTATCTTTTGGACAGGGGAGTGCTATCTTGGACAATTATTTTTCTCAGTCATGGATCACATGGGAACGTATTCCTATTAATGTGTGGCGCGACATGTTCAATCATTGGCTGGAACGTAAAGAAATAATATTTATTTTTAAATTTATTTTATTAATAACTTGATATTATTAATTATTTTTAGGGTTTATGGCATCACATAGATGATAGCATGTGTGAAGCTATCCATGCAGCATGGAAGGTGTCTATTCATAACCATTTCTGTCAGTTTTTGCACAATTTGAGAAGAACAACCATGAAGAATATAAGAGTGACCGAATTTGATGAGTCGTGTAGATCACACCGATTAGAGCACATTTCATCAAACGTCTAGGATGGATTATGTTTACACTGGTTGGGTGGTGTATTTTAGATGCGATCATCAGTGGGACGACTGAACTGGGGGAGACATGAGGTGACGCATCGAGCTGGTAGTCGTACATTCAGTATACATGGAGATCATCTGGTAAGTATATTTTTTAAATATTTTATATAACTTTAAATAAAATTAGTATATTTTATATTTCTATAGGAAGTCGAGCTTCCCGATATTATGGAGTTTGACGTTTATCGGAAGATGTACAGTAATCCAACCACTGTATAGATTAGAGGTGATCGCCAACGTCAGATTGTGGTTAGTATTATTATTTTTAGTTTTAATTTTATCTGCATATAATATTTTCACAATTTTAATTTCAAATTGGAATTGAAGAAGTCATATAAGGCTGCAACCTCTGAGACATAGGCTGAGAGTCAGGATGAGACGACTGAGCAGACCAGTGCCCACCATTTTGAGGAGGCGACATAGATGTAGGCCACTCAGTATGGATTTGAGAAGGGCTAAGTAGTTGGTGTCAAATCTCATTTGACTCCTAGTACTTATTTTGGTACTACTGCGATGTTGGTGTCCAGCTCGAGAGGAGCTCATGGAGAGGCATCATCTTTTACCTCACAATATCTAGAGCAGTTGGGAACTAAGGCTGAGCTTATAGAGAGTTTGCAGAAGTAGCATGAAGAGATCTGTCAGCTATAGCAGCAGCATCAGCACGAGGAAGAGATGAATCAATTGTAGCACTAGCAACAACAACATCATCACGAGCTGATGGAGTACATGCGTCGTCTGACTCGTAGTTTAGGGATAGAGTTGCCTCAACTACCTCCTACAGCTCCTCCACATCCTCTAGAAGATGACCCCCAATGATTTTTTTTCTATGTTAAAAACATTTGAATTCAATATTTTTTGTAATATAAACTATTTACAGTTTCTGTCTTTTATATTAGTGAAAATATTGCATAATTTAATGTTTTATTTATTTTTAATATTTTAATATTTATTATTAGTATTATATTTTTTAATATTTGTTTATTTTACTACAAATAATAAAATTTTATGATTTTTTTTATTTTTTTGTAAATATGGAGAGTTTTAATAATTTTAATAATTTTTTATTATTTTAAAAATATTAATATTAATTTTGTATTAATCATAATTTTATTAAATATATTTTTTTAGTATTATATTTTTTTATTTTTGTTTATTTTACAAATAATAATAATTTTTATTATTTTATTATTTTTATAATAATAATATAATTTTTTCAATAATCATAATTTTATTAAATATATTTTTTATTATGTTTAGTATTTGCGATAAGACCTTTTGCGACGATCTCCAGTTGAAAATAATTTAAATATAATTTTTTATTATTATTATTAGTGATGGGATGAGGGTCCCATCACAAAAATGTTTATATATATATAATGTATATAATCAGAGACTTATTGGCAACGAGGAACTTCCCCATCGCAAAAGGTTGAATTATATATAATGTATATAATCGAAGGATTATTTGTGATGGAAAATTTTCTCATCACAAATACTATTTTTTTATGTTGGGCCCATCGCAAAAAAATGTATTTGCGATGCTGTTTCCTGTAATGGGCTATTTGCGACGGGGCCCTGTCGCTAAAGCCTATTTCCGACAGGAGCCCGTCGCAAATACCTCTAATTCGAGTAGTGTATGGGGAAACCCTATCCACTATGGGAATATTGGGAAACCAAATTCACTATGGGATGATGGGGAAACCTGTTCCCTTATAAGGAAAGGAGTGAAACTAGAGATTGTAGGTGTAGTCCCCATAAAGTGACCTGGTATGTTTTTAGCGCTGAGCCTTATCATATAGGGAAATATATTACATGTTTATGTGTTTTCCACATATTTTATATATTATGGTTCATGTTGTTGACTATATTATGATTCATATCTTAGTAACTAACAATAATTATTCCATGTATCAGGTTTCAATTCATTCATATGTTGGGTATGATCTTAAAATGTTATGCTCATGTTCTCATAAAATTATGTTCATGGTAGTCTTATATATTTTATTTATTCACCCTTACTGAGCATTAGATCTAACTCCTTTCTTCTGTTTCCTTTCCCTGGGTTATGAAGAAAGGTTTTTAAGTAAAATTATCGAGGGGGAAGATCTATATGGGAAAAATTGAAGATCTCTCGGAAAGTTATAATATTTTTGTTCCTAGTTTCCAAAGGCACTAAACTAATATGGTCTTGGGAATATTTTTTTATTGTATTAATTATTTCATAAAATGATGTAATGTCTACGTATGTTAAGATTGTGTCATTATTGTTCTTATCAACGTAAAGGATTAGTTAATATTTAAAAACTAGGATAAATTTTTTTTAGTGATATCCATAGGTATATTTCTAAGGATATGTCTAGTGATGACTCTAAGGATAAGTCTAAGGATTTGTTAAGGTATATGAAAATGTTTGGGAATTTTGGTAATGGATATAGTGAGTGGTTTCCCTGAATTAAATCCATATCTGGATACAAAAAGTGGATGTGGATCTGTAAAAAATGTACCAAGGGGTAATAACTCTGAAAATGTGTGTCGGGCCTGACTCGAGCATAACATGGTACATGGAAATGGGCCTTGCTTCACATATGGTTTAACACTCCCAGAGGATATTATTTAAGATTTCACAAACTCTTTATGAACCATCATAAAGGATTTAAATTGAATATTTCTATGAATAAACTATAAAAAAAAATTACGTGTCATTGATTAAAGAAGTAGGATAAATGATTTAGACATCTTATAATGGATTTTTTCATGATTATTTGGTTTTCCATTATGAAAACCATTTCCCAGAATATGATTTCTTGTTTTAGTTAATGGTGTGAATTAGAAGAAACTTTGATAACATTGAATGTTTCATATTTGAAAATTTTGAGAATTATGAAAATAAATTTTCTATGTTGGAATCTAATGAGGATAATCAGGAAGGTGGTACGAGTATTTATTATACGAAAGATGATAAAGATTATGAGAATACCATCTCAAAGGTATGAGATATTCTTCCAGTATTGTTTACATTAAACATAAGAAGAATGGTTATATTGAGGTAGTGTAACATTAAGACATGATTCATATTTCATATTTTACGGAAGAGGTATTAAGGAATAAGTTGATGAAGCACGTGTAATAGTTTAATAATAATGTTGAATGAAAAAAGTATTTATGTTTTGGAATTTAAATATTATGTTTTATTAATCACGAAATATATATGTATTTTTAATATAAGTTTTTCATTAATGATTGGCAATGATATTTTTAATGGAAATGAAGACATAGAAAAATGATTTAATGGAAATGCGATATTTTTATTAAGGTAAGGTAACCCTTAATATGTTCCTAATGTTGAGATAATAATATTTGGATAAAGATATGTTAGATATGAATAACTAAATCAAACGTTATTGATTACCTTAAAACAGATAAATATTTTTTTGGAAAAGTAATTGTGCTATCATGGATGGTGTTTACAGTTTTTTGGACTTAAAGAATATATCCAATAAACCATGGAATATGGAATCATGAATTTTTTAGTAAGTATTTACGAAAATTTAGGTTGTTACCATATTTTAATATAATACACAGTGATGTTATTCAGGTGTTTTGTATGTGAAAAAGAAGATCTACTTTTTGATATATGGGTGATCAATGTTAAGCTAATTTTGAGAAATTTAGTGACCTGAATTATAATGTTTTGAACATAAATTTATGGTGCCTCTTGTTGTTTTACAATAAATTGGATGGAATACCAAAGTCTAGAATGACATTTTTAGGAATGTATTATATTTATTTAGAAAACGAAATTTTTACACAATATTTTATTGACTTTTAAGGATATACAAACAATAATGAAGAGTAAATAGCCTTTATCAAAAGGTTATAATTAGTTTTATAGATACTTGTTACCCAAATAAGCATTAGTGGTAATGTTAAAGTAGTGATCAAACAAATCAATCAGGAGTATTTCATCTAAGAAGAAGAATTTAAATTGTTTCTTGACTATATAAAGGATCTAATGTTGAAATTTACATTAATTATAATGATATATAATATTCCATAATTGTATAATTCTTGAGAAGATTCCATAGATACCACCATTGAGGATCTAGCTCAATATGAAATGATAATCCCCGTTATGCATAACTGGGTTTTCCGTCAATTTTTTAGAAAATCAATTGAATATATCAATGTTTGACAAAAAAATTTCTCAAACAGGATCCTCATGTTCACTAACTATTGCGTTAACCAGCTTGATGTCTCTCATGGTTTAATAACTTTAAAGTATTAATCTTATATATCTAAAGAAAAATGGAACATATTTGTTGATAAAATGTGATATATTTTCTTTAAAATAGCCCTAACCTTCAAAAAATCCTCAATAAATGAATCTTTAATGGATTAAATCTCATATAAATTAAAGAATAATAGTACCTCATAACCAAGAAGTATGTCCATGATAGAATATGGGGTTCACATCAAATAGGAATCAAGATCTATCACTAAATGATATTTCTTAAGTAATTTTTTCTATCCATGATACAAATTTCATTTGAATTTATAATGAAATTTCATGTATCTAGTGCATGTGAATTTAATAAATGAACCCTAATAGTTTATTCATGCAACAAAATACTCCTATCCATTTACCATGTGTGAAATTAATGTTATGTTCCCATAACCTCTGGTAACCATTAGGTTGTTTAACTACATTCTTTACATATTTAAATTCTTCCCTAAATGGGATAATGTATTTCTATTAATGTACATCTTAATATAAGTATTGATTTGTTTTTTGAAATCCAATATCATCATACGATTTTGATTCATCACACTATTCTCATCAGAAATGGTAAAAAAATTATGTGCATTTTTCAAAATATATTATATACTTAGTAAAACATTCAATACAATTATTAATCACACTATCATATGGTTATAAATACAAAATTGGAGGCTTCCAGAAATACATTTTCAAAAATTTTAGAAACTATAGTGGGTAAATATATTAAATTTATATTTAAAAAATTAATTATTTGTGATCTTATCGCACCACCATACATACCCCAATGTAAGTGATTCCATATATATTAGTGTATGGGATAGATGATGTTTTTCTTGTTGATGTTTAGTTTCATTCACTCTAGATTTCAATTTGTGGCCAACTAACTGAAGAAACAATATCACAGATTCAGCTGATTGGGTAGGAAAATGTTTCTGAGAAACATTTATAGACATCACACAACATTGAAGTTCATCGGAATTGGATGGCATGATCTTTTAACAAGATAGTTAACCTTTTATATTTTTTTTAAATAGAATTATTGTTAGCCTTAAGGGTGACAATGATACCTAGATGGAAACCCTATAATTTAGAAAAAACATTGGAATAACCATACATTATATGTAAGGGAATCTCCAACGTATCATACTCCCTAATAAAAATGGATGGAGAACATATTATCACTTCCACCAAGGTGAGGCTTCATAAGAAGTACATTTAATATCATTACACTAGTTTATAATGTCGATGTTGTATAAAAATAAATAGCATGACATAGGGATCTTATTGTATGAATTAAATTTGTAAGGTGTATGGTTCACATCCCATGAACACTACTGATTTTTAATTATTTGTGATGGGGTATTAGAGAGGGAATCATGTCGCAAAAATTTATTTGTGATAGGAGTCCGTCACCAACACTAGGTCACAAAACAATGGTGTCACAATTGTAGTTATTTGCGATGGACCTTCACAAAAAGTAATTATTTGTGACAGATGAACCATTCATCGCAAATAAGAGTTTTAATATTATTAAATAAATAATTGCAATAGTCTGTCACGGTTACTTATTTGTGACATACTTTCCATCCTTTGAAAATAATAGTTTTCTTAAAAACAATATTAAGATTACAAATAAATTTGAAATATTAAAATTAATGAAAATTAATTTAAAAAATAAAATATATATATCTGTCTAAAAGATCAAAATATTATTAAAAATTTAGAGTAATTAATAAATAAATGTACTTAAAAATAAATATAATAAATTAAAATAATATAATTAGTCAAAAATAATAATTATAATTTAAAAAAATTAAATATATCTTCAAATAACTAAAATAATTAACAATTAAATTTACATCAAATTAATTAAAAAAATTAAAATTAAAAAAACTTTAAAAAATTTGTAATTTATTATTAAATTGAAAAATACTGTAAAATATTTTAAAAATATTTTAAAAAATTAAAAAAAGTTAAAAAAATTAAAAGAAACATAAAAGTAATATATCATTTCAAACATGATACATTTGTCTTGCCAAATTAAAAAATAGTCATAAACCATCAAAAATCATCAATCGTTGTTAGATGGAAGGGATTACTCGAAGGACTAGGGGTGATCACTCAAAGGACTAGGGGGAATCCATATCGACGCTATACACAAGTCAATAAATATATTCCAACATCCACATATCTCTCAGCAACTGCTGCTCATGCTCCTCCTCCCTCTCATTCTGTATCTGCTTTATCATCTCATCATGAGCTCTCAACCTGTCCCCATAATTTGTAGTAGATTAAGACATCGATAATGAATCTCGGCAAGCTCCCTTCGTTTCATTGATTCCATTGCAGAAATACCATAATAACATGTAAGTGTTAGTCGAGAACCAAAACCAATCACCTGACCTTTCACAACACCCTAAAAAGTGGCATGTATCCATACTCCCTCATCGAAAACCGAATCACCAGTGACATCTTGTTCTCTCTCTCCTTGACTCTCTCATGATTGATAAGTCATAGCCTCATGTGTTTCCTTATAAATATATTGAAAAATTAGAATAATAGTAAAATTAATATCCATTAAATTTTAAAAAAATTGCTAACCAAAATATGGCCATGTCGGTCTCCTGCAACTTCTCGTGTACATTGATTAGTATACATATTCATATACACTTCAAAATCCATAATAGATGAGTTAGCTGGGACCTTTATAATATGAAAAACATGTTATAGTTAATGTATATATATATATATTAATAAATTTTATCACTTTCAATATGTCAACGATGTATGAAAATATGTACATCTTCTGACCCTATGTGTGACCTCTTGCATCCCATGGCTCTGACTTCTAAATGATGTGTAACAGCCCGAGATTTTATGAAAAATATTCTTTTTAATTTCACAAATGTCTTGTGTTGTACGCTACACCAAAAGTAGCTTGCACAACACACATCATTGACTTGCCTTACATTACACGCAATCGAGGCCTTCCTCGATAGCGTGTGTAGTACGCAATACCGAGTTTCACTAAACAACAATATGCTATTAAAATATTATTATAATTAGCCGTTATGAATAGTAATAACCACCTTTTAAAATTATAGAAATTTTAGCTCTCAAAATGGACTTCATTTTTGGATTCGGAGTATCAAATTTAGCCTAAGGTGAAATTTTGGTACTTTTCGGATAACTTTCATATTCTGATGAATAGTGAAAATTACTAAATTATAATTAAAAATAACTATTTTAATCAAAATAATTAATAGTGATAAATTATTAATTTGAGTGGTTTTAAAGTATATTTATAATATATTTTTACAATTTAATACAATGTTGGTCATTGGATGTAATTTCACATTTAAACCAGACATAAACAAGTGTCAATCTTTTGATAGATATTGTTTCTTAAAAACACGCTATTTGTTTTAACAGCGGGATATAATTATAAAATTAATTAATGCAACTTCTATGTTATGAATTTGGTAAAATAGACTTCATTTTTGAATTCGGAATATGAAATATAGCTTAGGATGAAATTTTGGCATTGTTCTGAAAAACATCAATTTTTGATGAATAGTGAAACTACTAAGTGGTAGTTAAAAAACTGAACTTTTCATAAAACATAATTTTACCGCTTCTGTGAATGGAATTTCAAAAATCCGAGAGACAAGGTTGATGTCAGTAAGTAAAATGTGGTTCAATGAGATGAAAATAATTTATGGTGAATAGTAACTTTTTACTTTTATTTACCACGGTTAAAAGTAAATAGGGTAATTAAGGGTAAGAATGATATTAATATTACCCTAACACATGTCCTAATACTATTGGAAAAGTGTATCTCGACCAAAAACAACCTTAAGTGTAAAATATTATCATTTAGGCCCACTTGGATTAGATTAGGACATTTATTATTAATTTATTTAAAGAAGGGTTAAAATAGTTAAAATCAAAGTTTAATAAGTAAATAATTTTTAATATGGGGTTATACATAAGATAAATTCAACTATAAATATTCATTAGAAATATAAAAAGATTTCCTACATAATTGTATTTTATTTATAATTTTTAGACATTAAATAATTTAATTTATTTATGACACAATGATGATGTAGTAATTATCTTATTAATGAAATATTGACATAATTGATGTTATAAATACCAAAATAAATGTAAGTTGAGACTTTTTATGAATACAACTTATTTTATAGGTTACTATGATATATTAGTGTTGATTTAATCAACTTTGTTCGAACATATAATTCTGTTATGAATTTCACAAAAATGATATATCAAATAGTGTCAAAATTGACACAAAATAGTTTTTAAATCAAATATTATATTATTAATTGTTATTTTATTCCTAAAAATCTATGGTTCGGCCAAATGACTTAGATAAGTATATATATATTAATAATAAACAATTTGGGGTTCGTTTGGCATGTTATAGTAAGTGTATTAACCATATAGTGTAAGAAAACAAAAAGACACGGTAAAAGTTAAATTATTTAACTTAGAGTTAAATCTAATTGATAAGGTTAAAATAATAACCTAAACTTGTCTAAATCCTATTGGTTGATAGGATTTCGACACATCCCCACTTTAGCTTTGAAATAAGACCCTTTGGAACCATTATAAACCGATTTTGACTTTAATATAAAATAATATTTTGAGATATTCCTAAGGTGCCCCTCTCCTCCCTTATAAAAGGGCACCTCCTTCCCCTACTCCTCACACCAATTTGAGCACTCAATCTTGCCCAAACCCTGCAAAAATCCCTTCTCCACTTCCCTAGAATAATCCTATAGGTCCTGGTCTTCTTCAAAGACCAATCTTAGTTTCCTAAGTGGAGGATTCAAAGAGGGATTCCAAAGAAGAGGTAATATCCATTACCGATCTTTTCAACTTATTTCTTCTTCAACTTCTTCTTCTTTAGTTGTTTAATGATAAAGTAATAACATCAGTATTTATTATATACTGATATGTTATTATAAATATGAAACAACTCTAATTAACCTTCTATCCATCCTACGGAAAAAGGAAATCACCACGCGTGCGTACGTACGGAATACCGTCTCCACGCCATGGTGTAATCTATTTTCCACCACCACCTTAATTGGATGGGTATAATGGTTTAATGAGTAACTATATATGATTATTATAAAGTGATATTGATACTGAAATAGTATACAAACACATCAACACAATTCCACGACCATGGGAACGATATCATCGCTCGTGCGTACGTACGGACTACCGTCTCCACGACGCGATGAGATTCATTCTCAATGATTAACCATTCATGAATGATTATAAAGTATATATAATAAGTACTAATGAAATATATGACATAATAATGATACTGGATTTATTTATATTTATATGTATGTCATCTACTTAATTCCATTCAATTCAATAAGGAAACGAAAACAGCGTTCATGCGTACGTACGGACTACCGTCTCCATGAACGGTGTATTTCTTTCCATTTACTGATTTATTATATATATGTATATTATGAATATATATTTATATAAATCATGTTTTGGAATGAATTAATCATGATCTAAGTAATCATATGAATAATTACATGTTAAAAACACGAACGACAAATGAGACGATTTTACCCAAAACGCTACTTTAACATGAATTTACAAAAGAACGGTTAATATAAATTCATAAGTGGGCCATATATGATATAATAAAGATGAATATGATTCTGGAATAAGTCAATAACATGATTTAAATCATTATACAGGAGGTTCAGACACTTACAAAGCAAGTCGGACCTAAGGTAAGGGGAAATATCACAATCTCATTTTTTATCCGAGATTATTTATTTGTAAGTACTTACTGGGGTGTATTTTATCATCCACATCCATGTTCCCTCAATATGTAATATTGTTTCCATCCACTTACAATAGTTTAAATCTAATTTTACCCTTCGGTGAGTTTTTAGTAAAGAATATGAAAGGAATCTTTGGTCGTTTTTTTGTACGAGGTACTTTTGACTTTTCCGACAAAAGTACGAAGAATATTTTTTTTAACTTATATGGCATGAATGGATTTTTAAAAAATTATTTCCAAGAAGCTTCCTTTACATGTTTTCATGTTTATTTTTAATCAACTTCTTTTAGTTCAGAATTGTATGACATGTTAAAAAAGGAAAAGTATTTTTGAAGTAGAAGGGATATTTTCCTCAAGAATGGAGTTCAAGTGTTTTATCAAAATTATTTTCCATCTAAGATAATAAAGGGTTCTGTTTTTATCCCTATTACTACATTGATTTGATTATGTTGTGAGTGAATTATTTTTATGAAGTCATTTACCTTATATGATTTGTTTTATGATGTCATGATGTTTCAAGAATCCCATTTTTATTACATGTGTAATGCGATGATGTATGATTTATGATTTATGTGGCACACATAAGAAAAGATTCACTATAAGATGGGTGGGACCTATATCTCCCTCCAATGCATTGGGTAAATATTTTATATCTCATGAGATAGACATGGCTAGAACTGTAGGTTATACCGGTTCAGTGAAACAGGACTGGAATGAGGGTGACTCGATTCAGAAAGGGACTTTGTCCACTAAGATAGTCTTGGCAATGAGTCTTGACTAACAATAAATGATTCTCTATGATTATGTGTGTATTCCACAAAGTTTCATGTTTTAAGTTATGATTATTGGGATTTAATTTCACTACAATGATTTATCCCATGTTATGAAATTATGCTCTCTTTTGAAGGTTATGATTTCCAAAAGTTATGTTCTTATGAATATGATGTGATTGGTTTTTCTTTTTTTTACCCTTACTGAGAATTTGAGCTCACCCTTTTATGTTTTCTTTTTCCCAGGATATAAATAAAGGTTTTAGGTATAAAAAAAGGAAGATCTTTATGGGAGATGTTGAAGATCTTTCACCAGGATTAGAAGATTATATTCCGAGTTTCCAAAGACACTAAACTATTACGATCATTATGTGTGTGTTTTTGTTATGTACTAAGTATTCCGCAAAATTAATGTAATGTCAATGTACGTTAAGCTTCGGGTCTCTACAGTTGGTATCAGAGGAAAGGTTTAGTCAACCTTTGAAACTAGGATGCGAAAACGTTAGTGGGATCCCTAGAGATATTTCTACGGTATGTCTAGGGATGTCCCTAAGGTTAAGTATACGTATAGGTTATAGTACTAGAACTACGGTAACGATCATAGAATTTAACCTAAGATGTTAGATATTGAGGATACTCCACCATTATTATGTTGTTTTCCCTAGCATGATTTTTTCCTCTACACTATTCTTTTTGGGTTTTAGAAAATGGATGGAAACAAGATGATTCACGATAATGGAGGATATGATGGACAATGGAATGATATTCTTCATAATGAAATGGGATTTGGAAGTCCAAACATCATTATTATGCCGAATCAGCAATCTCATAATATGATCAATAAAGTAAAATTTGGTAAATTTCTTGACTCGACTAATAAAAGAAAGATGGAGTTTAATGATGATCATAGAGGAAAGAAAGTTAAATTTCCCCTATGTAAATCATGTGGGAAGAGGCATCAATGAGAATGTTTCAAAGGAACTGGAAGATGCTTTGGGGTGTGGAAAAGAAGGACACAAAGCCAGTAAGTGCAAAGGAAAAGGTTCAGTTAACACCAGGGATGAGGATAATGGTATTACTATGACATCAACAATGGTTAAATGTTTTAAATGTGGAATGTACGGGCATTATGCAAACCAATTCCCTAAGGTAAAGTCTCATGAAAAGAATCAGTATGGTCGTATGGGTAGTATTTATGTTGATGATGATGAAGAGACTACAAATGATATGTAAGAATTGTTGAAGCTCAGTCAATGGTTTATGAATGTAGTGGAATGATGACATGTTTATCATGTGTAATGTTCTATAAGTAATCTCATGGTACTATGGAATAAAGAGACATCTAAGGATTGTTACACTGTTTTCTTTCCTTGAGTTTTGAAAGTGTATGATTAATAGTACTAGTATCCAAGAAAGGTTATTCAGATATTTTTGGAATGTAGATGATATGCGCATAATGAAGGGATAAGACGATAATGAGATGTTTGATTATATTCATGATCTCATGATTGATATAAGGACTAAGTGATATCATGGTTTGAGTATATAGAATTTTGAGGATTTTGGTATGTGGAAAGAGTTAACTTTTAACTGCATTCATGTTTTTACTAAGGTATTCAAGAGAATACATGATTAAGGACTTTGAATGTTTGGAATGTGACCAACAAAACATATCTTATGATATATGGGGATCAACGATGGCATTAAATCTCTGGTAATCGTTTTCACTTTGTTATGAGAGTGGACTGCGGTATTATGGATAAGCCTAAAGATTGGAATAGATTATGTTGGACATAAGTTAGTATTGTTTAAGGATAGAAGTTTTTTTCGATATTATTGATAGGATGTTATAGTAATATAGTTTTAGAAAAGGACAACCTGCAGGACGGGCGACAGCCCATCACGTCGGACAAGGCTGTGGGAATCGAACCCACAACCGAAGTGCAACTGGCCTTTGTCGCCTACCACTGGCCTACAGGAAGTCCCTGTTTAGTAGAAACTAGTTTTATTATATTAAGCAGTATGATATATGAAGTATAAGTCCATTTTAGGAACCATATATGATTAATCACACTATAGACCGACTTATGTATATAATTTTTGCTAACCTTTTGTTTGAGACAGATGGAATGACCCGTCATTCTATCACATTATCTGCTAACACTTCACGAATAATAAATTCAACTTCATTTATTTAAGAGATGAAGTGGAAATTGTTCAAGGCACGAACAACAGTGAGATTGTACCAAAATAAATAAGTATTTATTCTAAGCAAATTTTCAACTTTAGGGAAATGATCTTGAAAACCAAAAATGTTGTCCTAGTGATCTTATACCTGATGAATCAGATGGTACCTTATATCATCACAAATCTATGGATTTGTGATTACTGGATTTTCCATAGCCATGATCTCTACCACTCTCCATCAGAACATGATAGTTAGATTTCTCTTCCATATCCATATTTTCACCTATGTGGAAACCCAGTGATTAGTTTATTTGGGTAATCGTTAAATTTCATACTTTAGTTTTTAAAGACAAGTTTTGGTATTTTTTTACGATGTGGGTTTCTATTAAAGAAACTTTAGAATAGTAAACCATTTATAACCCCGACGAATTTCGAGGGCGAAATTCATTTTAAGGGGGGTAGAATGTAACAGCCCGAGATTTTATGAAAAATATTCTTTTTTAATTTCACTAATGTCTTGTGTTGTATGCTACACCAAAAGGAGCTTGCACAACACACATCCTTGACTTTCCTTGCATTACACACAATCACGACCTTCCTCGATAGCGTGTGTAGTACGCAATACCGAGTTTCACTAAACAACGATATGCTATTAAAATATTATTATAACTAGCCGTTATGAATAGTAATAACCACCTTTTAAAATTTTAGAAATTTGAGCTCTCAAAATGGACTTCATTTTTGGATTTAGAGTATCGAATTTAGCCTAAGGTGAAATTTTGGTACTTTTTGGATAACATTCATATTCTGATGAATAGTGAAAATTACTAAATTATAATTAAAAAAACTTTTTTAATCAAAATAATTAATAGTGATAAATTATTAATTTGAGTGGTTTTAAAGTATATTTAGAATATATTTTTACAATTTAATACAATGTTGGTCATTGGATGTAATTTCACATTTAAACCAGACATAAACAAGTGTCAATCATTTGATAGATATTGTTTCTTAAAAACACGTTATTTGTTTTAACAGCGGGATTTAATTATAAAATTAATTAATTCAACTTGTATGTTATGAATTTGGTAAAATAGACTTCATTTTTGAATTCGGAATATAAAATATAGCTTAGGATGAAATTTTGGCATTGTTCTGAAAAACATCAATTTTTGATGAATAGTGAAACTACTAAGTGGTAGTTAAAAAACTGAACTTTTCATAAAACATAATTTTACCGCTTCTGTGAATGGAATTTCAAAAATCCGAGAGACACAGTTGATGTCAGTAAGTAAAATTTGGTTCAATGAGATGAAAATAATTTTTGGTGAATAGTAACTTTTTATTTTTATTTACCACGGTTTAAAGTAAATAGGGTAATTAAGGGTAAGAATGATATTAATATTACCCTAACACATGTACTAATCCTATTGGACAATGTATCTAGACCAAAAACAACCTTAAGTGTAAAATATTATCTTTTAGGCCCACTTGGATTAGATTTGGACATTTATTATTAATTTATTTAAAGAAGGGTTAAAATAGTTAAAATAAAAGTTTCATAAGTAAATCATTTTTTATATGGGGTTATACATAAGATAAATTCCACTATAAATATTCATTAGAAAGATAAAAATCTTTCCTACATAATGGTATATTATTTATATTTTTTAGACATTAAATAATTTAATTTATTTAGGACACAATGATGATGCAGTAATTATCTTATTAATGAAATATTGACATAATTGATGTTATAAACACCAAAATAAATGTAATTTGAGACTTTTAATGAATCCCACTTATTTTCTAGGTTACTATTATATATTAGTGTTGATTTAATCAACTTGGTTCGAACATATAATTCTGTTATGACTTTCACAAAAATCATATATCAAATAGTGTCAAAATTGACACAAAATAGTTTTTAAATCAAATATTATATTATTAATTGTTATTTTATTCCAAAAAATCTAAGGTTCAGCCAAATGACTTAGAGAAGGATATATATATTAATAATAAACAATTTGGGGTTCTTTTGGCATGTTATAGTATGTTTATTAACCATATAGTGTAAGAAAACAACAAGACACGGTAAAAGTTAAATTATTTAACTTAGAGTTAAATCTAATTGATAAGGTTAAAATAATAAACTAAACTTGTCTAAATCCTATTGGTTGATAGTATTTCGACCCATACCCACTTTAGCTTCAAAATAAGACCCTTTGGAACCATTATAAACCGATTTTAACTTTAATATAAAATAATATTTTGAGATATTCCTAAGGTGCCCCTCTCCTCCCTTATAAAAGGGAACCTCCTTCCCCTCCTCCTCACACCAATTTGAGAACTCAAGCTCGGACAACCCCTGCCAAAATCCATTCTCCACTTCCCTAGAATAATCCTAGAGGTCCTGGTCTTCTTCAAAGTCCAATCTTAGTTTCCTAAGTGGAGGACTCAAAGAGGCGTTCCAAAGAAGAGGTAATATCCATTACTGATCTTTTCAACTTATTTCTTCTTCAACTTCTTCTTCTTTAGTTGTTTCATGATAAAGTAATAAAATCAGTATTTATTATATACTGGTATGCTATTATAAATATGAAACAACTCTAATTAACCTTCTATCCATCCTACGGAAAAATGAAATCACCGCGCATGCGTACGTACAAAATACCGTCTCCACGCCGTGGTGTAATCTATTTTCCACCACCACCGTAATTGGATGGGTATAATGGTGTAATGAGTAACTATATTTGATTATTATAAAGTTATATTGATACTGAAATAGTATACAAACACTTCAACACAATTCCACGACCATGGGAACGATATCATCGCTCGTGCGTACGTACGGACTACCGTCTCCACGACGCGATGAGATTCATTCTCAATGATTAACCATTCATGAATGATTATAAAGTATATATAATAAGTACTAATGAAATATATGACATAATAATTATACTGGATTTATTTATATTTATATGTATGTTATCTACTTAATTCCATTCAATTCAATAAGGAAACGAAAATAACGTTCATGCGTACGTACGGACTACCGTCTCCATGAACGGTGTATTTCTTTCCATTTTCTGATTTATTATATATATGTGTATTATGAATATATATATATATATATATATATATATATATGTTTTGTAATTAATTAATCATGATCTAAGTAATCATATGAATAATTACAAGTTAAAAACACGAACGACAAATGAGACGATTTTACCCAAAACGCTACTTTAACATGAATTTACAAAAGAACGGGTAATATAAACTCATAAGTGGAACATATATGATATAATAAAAATGAATATGATTCTGGAATAAGTCAATAACATGATTTAAATCATTATACAGGAGGTTCGGACACTTACAAAGGAAGTCGGACCTAAAGTAAGGGGAAATATCACAATCTCATTTTTTATCCGAGATTGTTTATTCGTAAGTACTTACTGGGGTGTATTTTATCATCCATATCCATGTTCCCTCAATATGTAATATTGTTTCCATCCACTTAAAATAGTTTAAATCCAATTTTACCCTTTGGTGAGTTTTTAGTAAAGAATATGAAAGGAATCTTTTGTCGTTTTTTTCGTACGAGGTACTTTTGACTTTTCTGACAAAAGTACGAAGAATATTTTTTTAACTTATATGGCATGAATGGATTTTTAAAACATTATTTCCAAGAAGCTTCCTTTACATGTTTTCAAGTTTATTTTTAATCAACTTCTTTTAGTTTATAATTGTATGACATGTTAAAAAAGGAAAAGTATTTTTGAAGTAGAAAGGATATTTTCCTCAAGAATGGAGTTCAAGTGTTTTATCAAAATTATTTTCCATCTAAGATAATAAAGGGTTCTATTTTTATCCCTATTACTACATTGATTTGATTATGTTGTGAGTGAATTATTTTTATGAAGTCATTTACCTTATATGATTTGTTTTATGATGTCATGATGTTTCAAGAATCCCATTTTTATTACATGTGTTATTCGATGATGTATGATTTATGATTTATGTGGCACACAAAAGAAAGGATTCATTATAAGATGGGTGGGACCTATATCTCCCTCCAATTCATTGGGTAAATATTTTATATCTCATGAGATAGACATGTATGGAACGGTAGGCTATACCGGTTCAGTGAAACATGACTGGACCGAGGGTGACTCGATTCAGAATGGGACTTTGTCCACTAAGATAGTCTTGGAAATGAGTCTTGACTAACAAGAAATGATTATCTATGATTATGTGTGTATGCCACAAAGTTTCATGTTTTAAGTTATGATTATTGGGATTTCATTTCACTACTATGATTTATCCCATGTTATGAAATTATGCTCTCTTTTGCAGGTTAAGATTTCCAAAAGTTATGTTCTTATGAATATGATGTGATTGATTTTTCTTTTGTTTACCCTTACTGAGCATTTGAGCTCACCCTTTTATGTTTTCTTTTCCCCAGGATATAAATAAAGGTTTTAGGTATAAAAAAAGGAAGATCTTTATGGGAGATGTTGAAGATCTTTCACCAGGATTAGAAGATTATATTCCGAGTTCCCAAAGACACTAAACTATTACGATCCTTGTGTGTGTGTTTTTGTTATGTACTAAGTATTCCTCAAAAGTAATGTAATGTCAATGTACGTTAAGCTTCAGGTATCTACATGATGTCCTCATCTTAAAAGCATCTTCTAGTCAGAAGGATCATAATCAATCCCATACCAGAGCTAAGATATAGTGTGGTCGATGGTAGACACAAGACTAGTCGAATATTGTAGCACATGATTTATCTATAGATCACTTTCTGAGGTTGTGTAGAAACTGATGAAAGCACTCATGTATACAAATATCCCATTCCTCTAAGATAGGACCTCTCTGTCTATTTAGGAATCAGATAAAATAAATTCTAAATGACTATTAAAAAAATGTTAGTAATTAAATAAAGTTTAAATGGTATATATTATTTAATAACATAAAATATAGTGTTCAAATATTTGGTGATGCACGACAATGGGAACTGGGTCCAATGACACCAATGGTTCAAAAAAATAATTTCTTAGAGTCACACATGCCAGCCCAGCAGTAAAATGAAAAAAATTGCACAAATAAAAGAAATAATCATAATTTTATTACCCAAATTAATACACAATGTAAAAATTAAATAAATATTGTAAGGAAACAAACATACCTCCATAAATGAGGATAAAAATAAATATATGGTAGTCTCTCTAGAATAGGATCCAGAATGATCAATCAACAATGACCACACCCCTTTCTAATAGGTTCACAAGCCTGAGGCTCATCCAAATCAGGCTCATCATCATGAAGTTTGACATTAGTGATAGAATGAAGTTGATCACCAGGATCATCTTTAGCCATCTGAAAAAAATATTCTTTCCTAAACAAAATTTTTAATACATATATCAAATATAAAAAACTAATAAATATCATAATATAAAAATATCACCTATAATAAATTCTTAATACAAATATCAAATATAATAACTAATAAATATCAGAATATAATAATAACCTTTAACTATCAACATAAATATAATACAACAATCATCATATTATCCATCATTATCATTAAGATCAGTGTCTTCATAATCATCTTCAGTATCTTCAACCTCTATATGACTTTTAGTTTCATCATCCCTTATTAATTAATCAATATTATCTAAATCATCTTCCCCTAACTGAGGGGTTTCATCATTGATATTTATATCACATTAGGTAGGAGATATATTTTTGGATTTTTCTTGAAAATTTTCAATACGTTTCACTTCCACAGAGTCATTATTTTTCTTGAATTAATTTTCATGTGATTTTATTTAAATCACACTCCACCATTCCTTCAAATCTCTTGAAATATCCTTCTATCTTGCATAATAAACTTGATGTACATTATGTTCCAACATAAATGGTTCATTGGATGCAAGATGACTATTATATTTAATGTCTACGTCACCATGACATGGATGATCCCGCAACCCTAGATCATTGTAAAACTAATGAAATTTAAACAATATTATATAATTTTGTCCCATATAACATAAGTTAATTATTTATTTTAACATACCATAAAATTCATCTTCAGTTTCCTTATGATGGTATCCTTTCAAACAAGCACCACTATTCATTGATTTCTTTGAGTCTCTATATATGTATGTATGTAATTGAAATCCATTAACCACATACCCATTATAATATTTTTCCAATTTTGATGGCGAGTGTTTGAGAAAACATAATGGTATTCTAATTTTATTTTCATGTTTTGTTTCCTATAAAAAATAAAAATTATTACTAATATATATCACTGTAAAATTGATTTCTTATTATATTGAAAGTAACAAAACTTACCAGTCTTTGAAACCAATATGAAAAATTTTGTTGACATCGTTTTTCATGATAAGTACATGTAATTTTTATAAACTACTTTTCTAATATGATCATCATATAATATAAAAAATTAATGTTTATAAAATAATCTTTTATAATTATTTAACAATCTAAGAAAAAAGTTATACATACTACACAAATCGTTTCATTTATTCACAATTTAGTAGAGCATTTATATGAGCTATATAAAATTTTTCATATGTAATCCATTGTTCATTATAACATGAAAACACAAGATTATGTTTATTAGAAACTAACAACTTATGGTCTATAAAATCATCAATAGTTGCTTCATTTTAGCCCATGTGATTTTGTTTTGATGTTTATTCTGTATAAAATTAAAAATAGCATAAATTAGAAATTTCCTCCTACACATACGCTTCAACAATCGACCCTTCAACATTTTCTTTCTTACATAATTTATTCTTTAATATTTTCAAACATATCTCAAATCAATATATCCACCAAAATTTTATTGTCCCTCTACATTTAACATCAAATGGAAAGTTAAATATTAAATGATCCATGGAATCAAAGAAGCCTAGTGAGAATATTTCATCTAATTTAAATAAAATTAAAACAACATATTTTTCTAGAAAACTCAATCAATTATAATTTGATGTTTACACAAAAATATCTTATACAAAAATATGATATTTTTATCAAAATGTCTAATATTGAATAATTGAACGACCCTATAAGACCAATGGGTAGTAATCTTTCTATTATGACATGATAATCATGGATTTTTAACCTAGTAATATGATCACTTATGACACAATGAGACAAATTAAAAGCATATCCATCTGGTAACCTCAAATATCTAATCCATTTATAGAATAAAAAATATTTTTCCTTAGTAAGTTAGTATGATGATTTTGACTTCATTAATTTTTGTGATATTTCATCTTAAAATAATTTATGTTCTAGACATCTACAAATCTGGGAAAAAATTAACTATGCCATTACATTATCTTTGATCTTACTAGGTGTTCCCAACATGGTATAAAATATTTTATCAAAAACATTCTCCTCAATATTCATTACATCTAACATGTGATAAACTAACAAATCAGACCAATATGGAAGAACCAAAAAAAAATCCAATTTATCCAATTATGATCCCTCCAAAAACAAAGTATTTTTATATGTTTATATTTTGTCCAAAGTTAACAGAAGGTAATGTAGAGACAATATATTTTACCTGATTACATGAGATCACTATTGGAGGTTTTTCTGTTTCAATTATACTATTTGTAATATTATTTATTTTCCTTGGAAAAGGGTTATCTTCCAGATGAAATACACAATAACAGTCAAAATAACTGACCTTTATCCCATTACCAAGAATAAATTCTTTGTTCTCAACCATGAAATATATAAATGATTTTATACCATGTTTTCTCAATTTAGATAATATACCATATTCCAAATTGTAACAGATCATCCATAATAATGCAACCTTCAATATAAAATTTTAATCTACAATTATTTCAAATGTAGTCACACCGTTGTTCCATAATGAAATTATCTCATCAATTAGCATCCTCAAATAAAAATCAATATTATTCTTTGGATGTCCAGGATTTTATAACAACAAATATATATAGAGTTCCTTCACCAACTTCTAATGAGGTAATTTTTAAGGAGTAATGAAAATAGGCTGACAAGAATATTATTTTACATAAGAACCAAATGAAAAAAATCTCATTGTAAAGGCATGACTATATGTTATGAGGTTCTAAAGAAAAAGAATGATGTTTCATATCAATGTGTTTTCATTAATCACCATCACATGGATGATTTAAGCTCTTACTAATTGAAATATTCGATTAATGACATGTCATCAATCCATCTTTGTTGTGAGACATAAATAAACATTGCAAATGATGTGTAATGAGAAAATACCTAAAATGTTTCTAATATAGAAATTTAATTTTCCCTCATAAAAAAATCAAAATTTGATGATGCAAATTATATAAAGGATTCAACAACTTCAATGAAGATAGTATTTATACCACATTTGTTTTAATTTTTGGGATTATTTATTTAATAAAAACCATGTAATAAAAATAGGTTTCTACTTCAGGAGACCATATTTATCTAAAAAATAGAAATAATAATAACTATTACCAATAATTTTGACTAGTTGCAAATTATTATTAGATTTTAACACCTTGAAATATTTTATGTAGTATAATCAGAGTGAGGAGATGGGTTAGCACTGGATTGAGGGGCCCATGTGTCATGGTTTCTATAGAATAAAAAAATGAAATATATTATATAATATAAACAATATTTTCTGAAAATAATAGAATATCTCCTAAACAATGTATCATAGAAGAAATTAGAGATCATATTTGGGTCTAATATGTAGGGTTTATATAACGACCCACACTTTACATACATTGTTAATACTTCAAAATTGAAGCACACTTATTACAACATATGACAAAACCACAAAGGACCGTATAGGTATAGTGTCTTTAGAAACTGGGAAACATAAACAACTGGTTCATAAATCTTCTACAGTGTCTCCCATTTATTTCATCATATCTAGGGTCCCTTTTAGCATATTCTACTTAATATCCATCTTCCTGACCTGGGGAAAAGAAAACATAAAAGGGTGAGCTCAAATGCTCAGCAAGGGCAAAAAAAGGAAATAAAAATCATATCATATCTTTATGAAAATCAAAACCTGCAAAAGAGGTCATAATATCTTAACATGGAATAAATCATAGAAGTGAAAATGAGATCCCCATAATCATAACATAAAACTTGAAACTTTGTGGCATGCACACATAATCATGGAAAATCATTTCTTGTTAGTCATGACTCATTTCCAAGACTATCTTAGTGGACAAAGTCCCTTTCTGAACCGAGTTCACTCCTCGTTTCAGTCCTGTATCGCTGAACCGAAATAACCTTCCATTCCAGCCATGTCTATCTCATGAGATATAAAATCATTACCCAATGCATTGGAGGGAGATATAGGTCCCACCCATCTTATAATGAATCCTTTCTTATGTGTGCCACATAATCATAAAACATACATCATCGCATAACACATGTAACAAAAATGGGATTCTTGAAACATCATGACGTCATAAATCAATTCATATAAGATAAAGGAATTCATAAACATAATTCCATCACAACATAGTCAAATCAATGTAAAAATATGGATAGAAACAGAACCCTTTATTATCTTAGATGGAAAATAATTTTGACAAAACACTTGAAATGAATTCTTGAGGAAAATATCCTTTCTTCTTCAAAATCAATTTCTTTTCACAAAACATCATGAAATTTTAAAAGAAAGAGATTTTATTGAAAATAGTCATGAAATCTTTTAGAGGAAGCTTCATGAAAATAAGGCTTTATAAAACAGTAGAAATCCGTTCGTGCCGTATAAGTTAAAAAAAACATTCTTCGTACTTTTGTCGGAAAAGTCAAAAAGTACCTCGTACGACAAAAGATTCCTTTCATACATATTACTAAAAACTCACCGAAGGGTAAAAATTGTTTTAAACAATTGTAGGTGGATGGAAATAATATTACATTTTGATGAAACATGGATGTGGATGATAAAATACACCCCAGTAAATACTTACGAATAAACAATCTCGGATAAAAATGAGATTGTGATATTTCCCTTACCTTAGGTCGGATTTGCTTTGTTCGTGTCCGAAGCTCCTGTATAATGGTTTAAATAATGTTATTGACTTATTCCAGAATCATACATATTGATATGAGATCATATATGGTCATATTATTAGCTTCTTGTTAGTAATATTTCATTGTTACTTGTTACTCGGGTCTTTATAACTTTTTGTTCTTATGCGTGTTTTGTCGAATAAATTCTTATTCTTATCTTTAGGTTATAGATAATTCATTTCCAGAATGGTATTAGTGTAGTATATACCATATTCATTCATTCAATTTATTTATATAATCATTATGAAATGAAGATCATGTAGAACGAGTCGCATCACATCGTGGAGACGGTATTCCGTACGCACGAGTGATGATATCGTTCCTATGATCGTGGAATTGTATTGGAGTATATATATATATTATTTCAGTATCAATATTACTTAATAATAATCATATATAGTTACTCATTACACCATTATACCAATCCTTGTAAGGTGATGGTGGAAAATAGATTACACCACGGCGTGGAGACGGTATTCCGTACGTACGCACGCGCGGTGATTTCATTTTTCCGTAGGATGGATAGAAGGTGAATTAGGGTTGTTTCATATTTATAATAACATATAAGTATGTAAGTAATACTGATGTTATTACTTTATCATGAAACAACTAAATAAGAAGAAGTTGAAAAAGAAATTGAAAAGATCGGTAATGGATATTACCTCTTCTTTGGAACGCCTCTTTGAATCCTCCACTTAAGGAACTAAGATTGGTCTTTGGAGAAGACCAGGACCTCTAGGATTATTCTAGGGAAGTGGAGAGGAGAAAATGGCAGGGGTTGGCCGAGCTTGAGTGCTCAAATTGGTGTGAGGAGGAGGGGGAGGAGGTGCCCTTTTATAAGGGAGGAGAGGGGCACCTTAGGAATATCTCAAAATATTATTTTATATTAAAGTCAAAATCGGTTTATAATGGTTCCCAAGGGTCTTATTTCGAAGCTAAAGTGGGGATGGGTCGAAATCCTATCAACCAATAGGATTTAGACAAGTTTAGGGTATTATTTTAACCTTATCAATTAGATTTAACTCTAAGTTAATTAATTTAACTTTTACCGTGTCTTTTTGTTTTCTTTCACTATATGGTTAATACACTTACTATAACATGCCAAACGAACCCCAAATTGTTTATTATTAATATATATATCCTTATCTAAGTCATTTGGCCGAACCTTAGATTTTTAGGAATAAAATAACAATTAATAATATAATATTTGATTTAAAAACTATTTTGTGTCAATTTTGACACTATTTGATATATGATTTTTGTGGAAGTCATAACAGAATTATATGTTCGAACCAAGTTGATTAAATCAACAATAATATATCATAGTAACCTAGAAAATTAGTGTAATTCATAAAAAGTCTCAAATTACATTTATTTGGGTATTTATATTATCAATTTTGTCAATATTTCATTAATAAGATAATTGCTGCATCATCTTTGTGTCATAAATAAATTAAATTATTTGATGTCTAAAAATTACAAATAAAATACCATCATGTAGGAAATATTTTTAGATTTCTAATGAATATTTACAATATAATTTATCTTATGTATAACCCCATATTAAAAATGATTTACTTATTAAACGTTGATTTTAACTATTTTAACCCTTCTTTAAATAAATTAATAATAAATATCCTAATCTAATCCAAGTGGGCCTAAATGGTCATATTTTATTCCTAAGTTTGTTTTTGGTCGAATTACACTTGTCCAATAGAATTAGGACATGTGTTAGGGTAATATTAATATCATATTTACCCTTAGTTACCCTATTTACTATTAACCGCGGTAAAAATAGTAAAAAGTTACTATTCACCAAAAAAATTATTTTTATCTCATTGAACCACATTTTACTTACTGACATCAACCGTGTCTGTCGGATTTTTGAAATTCCATTCACAGAAGCGGTAAAATTAAGTTTTATGCAAAATTCAGTTTTTAACCTACCACTTAGTGGTTTCACTATTCATCAAAAATTGAAAGTTTTCAGAAAAATACCAAAATTTCACCCTAGGCTAATTTTGATATTCTGAGTCCAAAAATGAAGTCCATTTTGAAAAATAAAATTTATAAATTTTCAAAAAGTTGTTATTACTATTCATAACGGCTAGTTTTAATAGCATATTGTTGTTTAGTGAAACTCGGTATTGCGTACGACGCAAGCTATCGAGGAAGGTCGCGATTGCGTGTAAAGCAAGCCAAGCAAGTGTTGTGTAGAAAAAGATTCCTTTGATGATTTATATAACATAAAAGTCTCGGGTGTTACATTCTACCCCCCTTAAAAAGAATTTCGCCCTCGAAATTCGTCACTTTGTAACAAACAAATGAGGATACTTCTCCCTCATCATATCCTCAAGCTCCCATGTAGCTTCTTCAAGTTGGTGGTTCCTCCATAAAACTTTCACCAAGCGAGTGGTCTTGTTTCGTAGGACTTTTTCGCTACGATCCAGAATCTCTATCGGCTGTTCTTCATAAGAAAGATCTTGCTCCAGCGGTACAACTTCTGAGCTGAGTACATGTGAAGGATCTGGTATGTACTTTCTCAGGAGAGATACGTGGAACACATCGTGAACTTGAGAGAGATTCGGTGGAAGCGCCAATCGGTAAGCTACCTTCCCAACACGATCCAATATTTCAAAAGGACCGATATATCTAGGGCTCAACTTCCCCTTCTTTCCAAATCTCATAACCCTCTTCCAGGGAGATATTCGTAAGAACACTTTATCGCCCACTTCAAACTCTAGGTCTTTTCTTCGGTTGTCGGCATAACTTTTCTGTCGACTCTGAGCTACTCTTATGTGTTGTTGAATAGATCTAACCTTTTCTGCCATTTCATCAACGAGATCAGGTCCTAATAGCTTTCTTTCCCCAACTTTATCCCAGCAAGTTGGAGTCCTGCATTTCTTTCCATAGAGAGCTTCATAAGGAGCCATCTGAATACTGGAGTGAAAGCTATTATTATAAGAAAATTCCACCAAAGGTAGGTGTTGATCCCAACCTCCTTTGAAATCCATAGAGCAAGCTCTCAACATATCTTCTAGGGTTTGAATTGTTCTCTCAGACTGACCGTCTGTCTGGGGATGATAAGCAGTGCTGAAACTCAACTCTGTATCCAGAGTATGCTGAAGACTTCGCCAGAACTTCGAGGTAAATCTCGGATCTCGATCAGATATAATAGAAAGTGGTACTCCATGCAATCTTACCACTTCCTTTATATATATCCTGGCAAGCTGATCTAGAGAGAAATCCTCTCTAATAGCAATGAAGTGTGCAGACTTTGTAAGACGATCAACTATGACCCAGATAGCATTATTGCCTTTTGATGTTTTAGGAAGTCCTGTGACAAAGTCCATAGTGATGTTTTCCCATTTCCATTCGGGTATGGGTAATGGTTGTAACATCCCCTTAGACTTCTGTCTCTTAGATTTAACTTGTTGACAAACCAAGCATCGAGAGACATATTCAGCAACATCTCTTTTCATGCCATCCCACCAGAAGTACTCTTTCAGGTCCCTATACATCTTCGTGCTTCCAGGATTAATAGAGAATGAAGAACTATGAGCCTCATCCAGCAGCTCTTTCTTTAATTCGGGGATGGGAGGAACGCAAACCCGATTCCTGAACTTTATTATCCCATCACAATCAAGGTTGAATTCAGGAACATTTCTCACCTTCTTTTGTAACTCGACATCTTCTTTCTGTGCCTCTTTAATCTTCACATGTATAGATGGTTGAACATTCATTTGAGAAAGATATGATTTTTCCCCTTCCATTATAATTCCAAGATCCATCCTTTGTAAATCCATAAATATTGGATCTTTTGTGATCCTCATCATGGATAAACTAGCATGGTCTTGTCAACTTAATGCATCTGCCACCTTGTTTGCTTTCCCAGGGTGGTAATGGATTGAGCAGTCATAATCCTTAATCAGCTCCAACCATCTTCTTTGACGCATATTCAACTCCTTTTGTGTGAAAATATACTTTAAACTTTTATGATCAGTATAAATATCACACCTTTCACCATAAAGGTAATGCCTCCAAATCTTTAATGCAAAGATTACCGCAGCCAACTCCAAATCATGTGTTGGGTAATTTTGCTCATGGATTTTCAACTGTCGTGAGGCATAAGCTATCACCATATCATTTTGCATAAGAACACACCCCAATCCCTTCTTGGATGAATCACTGTAGATCACAAACCTTTCTCCACTACAAGGCTGTGTGAGCACAGGTGCACTGGATAACCTTCTTTTCAACTCCTTGAAATTCTCTTCACATTCCTCTGTCCAGACAAACTTAACTCCTTTCCTAGTCAACTTGGTGAGTGGATTAGATAATCGTGAAAAATCTTTTACAAAACATCGATAATATCCAGCCAAACCAAGAAAACTTCGGATCTCAGTTACTGTTGTTGGTCTTGACCATCTTTCGATAACCTCTGTTTTTGCTGGATCCACAGATATCCCCTCTTTTGAGATTATGTGACCCAAAAATGCAACTTTTTGAAGCCAAAATTCACACTTGGTAAATTTGGCATAAAGCTTCTCCTTTCTCAGGGTCTTCAAAATAATTCTCAAGTGATCTTCATGCTCTTCCTTGCTCTTTGAATAGACAAGAATATCGTCTATAAAGACTACCACAAATTGATCAAGATAGTCTCTAAAGACTCTATTCATTAGATCCATGAAGATAGCAGGGGCATTAGTAAGACCAAATGGCATCACTATAAATTCATAGTGTCCATACCTTGTACGGAAAGCCGTCTTTGGTATATCCTCCCTTTTGACCCTTAATTGATGATACCCTGAACGAAGATCAATCTTGGAAAAGTATTGAGCTCCGCGTAGTTGGTCAAATAAGTCATCAATGCATGGGAGAGGATATTTGTTCTTGATAGTGATCTTGTTAAGTTCTCGATAATCAATGCAAAGTCTCATTGATCCATCTTTCTTCTTAACAAATAGAACAGGTGCTCCCCAAGGTGACGCACTAGGGCGTATGAATCCCTTATCATGATTCTCTTGGAGTTGCTTCTTCAATTCCTGCAACTCAATTGGGGCCATTCTATAAGGTGTCTTTGAAATAGGCAAAGCACCCGGTACGAGTTCTATTGAAAACTCAACTTCACGATTTGGTGGAAGACCCGACAATTCCTCCGGAAAGACATCATAAAACTCCCGTACAATGGGCATATTCCTAATCGTGAGTTTCTCACCAACCATTTGAGATAAATAACCTTCATTTAGTGGAATCAATACCCATAAGATGGAAGAAATTTCCACTGGAAGGTTATGTTCATCCTTGCATTGATAGACGATCGTAGATTGATCTGGAATATGAAATGTGACTTCCCTTCTTTGGAAATCGATATGAGCTCCATGTAGAGAAAGCCAATCCATGCCAAGAATCACATCAAATTCCACTAAAGGAAGGATCACAAGATTTTCAGGAAGCACTTTCCCACAAACTTCGATCGGAGAAGAATTATAAACTTTTGATGCGATTGATGTGCCATTAGGTGTTGTCATAGCTAACTCAACATCTAATTGTTGAGGTAATAAGGTGATACCCTTAGAAAAGTCTTCAGAAATAAAAGAGTGGGTGGATCCAGAATCAAATAAAACATTTTCTACTTTAGAGTGGATGGTAAGTATACCTTTCACCACATCGTTATCGTACTCCACATCGCTGATAGAAATTGCATGTGACTTTCCTTTGTCTTTAGCCTTAAGAGTTTGTTGACGTCGACCATCATCATCAACCCTTGGATTTGGGCATTGATTGGCATAATGCCCCATCTCCTTGCACTTGAAACATTGAAGTGTAGTAGGTTCATTCTGTGTATCCCTTCCTTTGTTTGCGTCATTAGACATCTTCTTCCCATTATCACGGCATTCAAATGCCCGATGACCTTCTTTTACACATTTAAAACATTTACTTGTCCCTTTAAGACAACTCCCTCCATGTTTCTTTCCACACTTTGAGCATAAGGAAAATCTCATCTTCTTTTCCGTGTGCTCTTTAGATTTTTCTTTGAATTCCATCTTCCTCTTCTTATCAAACCCATGTGACTGATGGGTTACTCCAATCTCCATCTCGACTTTGAGAGCACATCGAACGATTTCCTCATAGCTATTGAAGTCCCTTATGGCTAACGCCCTTTGAAGACTTGGTTTTAAGCCACTAAAGAATCGATCGATCTTACTCTCAGGTTGGATAATAATACCAGAAGCGTACCTTGCAAGTCTGGTAAAATTTGCTTCATAGGTACCAACAGATTCATCATCCCTTTGCTTCAGTTCAAGGAACTCTTTCTCCATCTTTGTTTGGAGAATACGAGGGAAGTACTTATTGAAAAATATGTTCTTGAACTCGTCCCATTCCATAGACTCAATTTCATCCCTTTGCCAAGATTCCACCATTGATCCGCATCTCCTTCCAAACGATACACTGCTATGATGACTTTATCATGCTCAGAACATTGAAGAACTGAAAATATCTTTTCAGTAGTACTAATCCATTGTTCAGCAACTAATGGATCGGTAGACCCGCTGAAAGAAGGTGGACGCTGCCTCATGAAGGATTCAATAGAATGTTGCTCCCTCCTTTGCTCGTTTGGAAATCCTGCATGATTCATAGCTTGAGAAAGTTGTGTGAGCATGGCTACAAGATTTTGCATTCCAGCTCCCATATCGTTTGGTTGCTCAGGGGGACAATCATTGCATTGCCCATCGCATTCCGCATTAACACGGTTCCTTCGGGTTCCAGCCATTGACTAAAACCAAGAAGAATAGTTTGAGCAACACTAATTATAATAGGAAACCACATAATTCAAGAAAAAAAAATTTTCATGCTTATGGTCTTATCCTAGGTTATTCATGGCCATTTCTAAGATTGTGTTCTATGCTTAGACTTATCCTTAGGGTTCTTACTAAGTCTTTCACATCCTAGTTTCCAAAGGTTGACTATACCTTTCCTCTGATACCAACTATAACGACCCACACTTTACATACATTGTTAATACTTCAAAATTGAAGCACACTTATTACAACATATGACAAAACCACAAAGGACCGTATAGGTATAGTGTCTTTAAAAACTGGGAAACATAAACAACTGGTTCATAAATCTTCTACAGTGTCTCCCATTTATTTCATCATATCTAGGGTCCCTTTTAACATATTCTACTTAATATCCATCTTCCTGACCTGGGGAAAAGAAAACATAAAAGGGTGAGCTCAAATGCTCAGCAAGGGAAAATAAAGGAAATAAAAATCATATCATATCTTTATGAAAATCAAAACCTGCAAAAGAGATCATAATATCTTAACATGGAATAAATCATAGAAGTGAAAATGAGATCCCCATAATCATAACATAAAACTTGAAAATTTGTGTCATGAACACATAATCATGGAAAATCATTTCTTGTTATTCATGACTCATTTCCAAGACTATCTTAGTGGACAAAGTCCCTTTCTGAACCGAGTTCACTCCTCGTTTCAGTCCTGTATCACTGAACCGAAATAACCTTCCGTTCCAGCCATGTCTATCTCATGAGATATAAAATCATTACCCAATGCATTGGATGGAGATATAGGTCACACCCATCTTATAATGAATCCTTTCTTATGTGTGCCACATAATCATAAAACATACATCATCGCATAACACAAGTAACAAAAATGGGATTCTTGAAACATCATGACATCATAAATCAATTCATATAAGATAAAGGAATTCATAAACATAATTCCATCACAACATAGTCAAATCAATGTAAAAATATGGATAGAAACAGAACCTTTTATTATCTTAGATGGAAAATAATTTTGATAAAACACTTGAAATGAATTCTTGAGGAAAATATCCTTTCTTCTTCAAAATCAATTTCTTTTCACAAAACATCATGAAATTTTAAAAGAAAGAGATTTTATTGAAAATAGTCATGAAATCTTTTAGAGGAAGCTTCATGAAAATAAGGCTTTATAAAACAGTAGAAATCCGTTCGTGCCGTATAAGTTAAAAAAAACATTCTTCGTACTTTTGTCGGAAAAGTCAAAAAGTACCTCGTACGACAAAAGATTCCTTTCATACATATTACTAAAAACTCACCGAAGGGTAAAAATTGTTTTAAACAATTGTAGGTGGAGGGAAATAATATTACATTTTGATGAAACATGGATGTGGATGATAAAATACACCCCAGTAAATACTTACGAATAAACAATCTCGGATAAAAATGAGATTGTGATATTTCCCTTACCTTAGGTCCGATTTGCGTTGTTCATGTCCGAAGCTCCTGTATAATGGTTTAAATAATGTTATTGACTTATTCCAGAATCATACATATTGATATGAGATCATATATGGTCATATTATTAGCTTCTTGTTAGTAATATTTCATTGTTACTTGTTACTCGTGTCTTTATAACTTTTTGTTCTTATGCGTGTTTTGTCGAATAAATTCTTATTCTTATCTTTAGGTTATAGATAATTCATTTCCAGAATGGTATTAGTGTAGTATATACCATATTCATTCATTCAATTAATTTATATAATCATTATGAAATGAAGATCATGTAGAACGAGTCGCATCACATCGTGGAGACGGTATTCCGTACGCACGAGTGATGATATCGTTCCTATGATCGTGGAATTGTATTGGAGTATATATATATATTATTTAAGTATCAATATTACTTAATAATAATCATATATAGTTACTCATTACACCATTATACCCATCCTTGTAAGGTGATGGTGGAAAATAGATTACACCACGGCGTGGAGACGGTATTCCGTACGTACGCACGCGCGGTGATTTCATTTTTCCGTAGGATGGATAGAAGGTGAATTAGGGTTGTTTCATATTTATAATAACATATCAGTATGTAAGTAATACTGATGTTATTACTTTATCATGAAACAACTAAAGAAGAAGAGGTTGAAAAAGAAATTGAAAAGATCGGTAATGGATATTACCTCTTCTTTGGAACGCCTCTTTGAATCCTCCACTTAAGGAACTAAGATTGGTCTTTGGAGAAGACCAGGACCTCTAGGATTATTCTAGGGAAGTGGAGAGGAGAAAATGGCAGGGTTTGGCCGAGCTTGAGTGCTCAAATTGGTGTGAGGAGGAGGGGGAGGAGGTGCCCTTTTATAAGGGAGGAGAGGGGCACCTTAGGAATATCTCAAAATATTATTTTATATTAAAGACAAAATCGGTTTATAATGGTTGCAAAGGGTCTTATTTCGAAGATAAAGTGGGGATGGGTCGAAATCCTATCAACCAATAGGATTTAGACAAGTTTAGGGTATTATTTTAACCTTATCAATTAGATTTAACTCTAAGTTAATTAATTTAACTTTTACCGTGTCTTTTTGTTTTCTTTCACTATATGGTTAATACACTTACTATAACATGCCAAAAGAACCCCAAATTGTTTATTATTAATATATATATCCTTATCTAAGTCATTTTGCCGAACCTTAGATTTTTAGGAATAAAATAACAATTAATAATATAATATTAGATTTAAAAACTATTTTGTGTCAATTTTGACACTATTTGATATATGATTTTTGTGAAAGTCATAACAGAATTATATGTTCGAACCAAGTTTATTAAATCAACAATAATATATCATATTAACCTATAAAATTAGTGTAATTCATAAAAAGTCTCAAATTACATTTATTTTGGTATTTATATTATCAATTTTGTCAATATTTCATTAATAAGATAATTACTGCATCATCTTTGTGTCATAAATAAATTAAATTATTTGATGTCTAAAAATTACAAATAAAATACCATCATGTAGGAAATATTTTTAGCTTTCTAATGAATATTTACAATCGAATTTATCTTATGTATAACCCCATATTAAAAATGATTTACTTATTAAACTTTGATTTTAACTATTTTAACCCTTCTTTAAATAAATTAATAATAAATATCCTAATCTAATCCAAGTGGGCCTAAATGGTCATATTTTATTCCTAAGTTTGTTTTTGGTCGAATTAAACTTGTCCAATAGAATTAGGACATGTGTTAGGGTAATATTAATATCATATTTACCCTTAGTTACCCTATTTACTATTAACCGCGGTAAAAATAGTAAAAAGTTACTATTCACCAAAAAAAATATTTTTATCTCATTGAACCACATTTTACTTACTGACATCAACCGTGTCTGTCGGATTTTTGAAATTCCATTCACAGAAGCGGTAAAATTAAGTTTTATGCAAAATTCAGTTTTTAACCTACCACTTAGTGGTTTCACTATTCATCAAAAATTGAAAGTTTTCAGAAAAATACCAAAATTTCACCCTAGGCTAATTTCGATATTCTGAGTCCAAAAATGAAGTCCATTTTGAAAAATAAAATTTATAAATTTTCAAAAAGTGGTTATTACTATTCATAACGGCTAGTTTTAATAACATATTGTTGTTTAGTGAAACTCGGTATTGCGTACGACGCAAGCTATCGAGGAAGGTCGCGATTGCGTGTAAAGCAAGCCAAGCAAGTGTTGTGTAGAAAAAGATTCCTTTGATGATTTATATAACATAAAAGTCTCGGGTGTTACAGTTTACCCTAGGAAAGGCATAAAATTTATGAGTGTCGGGTGTTTAGTAACATTGAATATTAGAGTAATTCATTTAATAATTTTATTATAATTTATTATAAAAATTTAAAGTATCTTTAAAATGATGTATTTTATTGAAAATTTGAGACTATAGTTGGGTAGGGGATGTGGGTTTAACCCTAGGCGCAGTTTTATAATTGTGGGCATTAGGTGTTTATTTACATCACATGCGAAGGTTATTCATTTAAAATTTTTCTTATAATTTCTTATTAAAATTTAATGTATCTTTAATACTGTGTATCATATGAAAAATTGGAGACCACCAATGGGTCAAGGATGTGGGGTTTACCCTAGGTATGACATAAAAATTTTGAGCATTGGTTCTTTAGTCACCCTACACAAAAGTGTAATTTATTTATTATTTTTATTATAATTTATTGTTAAATTTTAAGGAATCATTCCAAATGTGTATCATATGAAAATTTGGACACCACCATTGGGTCTGGGATGTGGGGTTTACCCTAGGTGTGACATAACATTTGTGATTGTCTGGTGTTTAGTTACATTACCCACAAGGGTAATTCATTTAATATATTTATTATAATATCTTATTAAAATATAAATTAACTTTCAAAATGTGTATCATATGAAAATTTAGACACCACCATTGGGTTAGATATGTGGGGATTACCCTAGGTGAGACATAAAATTTAGGAGTGTCATATTCTTAGTAACATTTTACTCAAGGGTAATTCATTTAAATTTTTTTTTGTAATTTATTATCAAAATTTAATGTATCTTTCAAAATGTGTATCATGTGAAAATTCAGACACCACCATTGGGTTGAGGATATGGGGTTTACCCTAGGCCTGGCATACAATTTTTCAGTGCCTCGTGTTTAGTTACATCGCACATGGGGGTAATTCATTATATATTTTTATTATAATTTCTAATTAAAATTTAAAATATCTCTCCAACTGTGTATCAAATGAAAAATTGGACTCCACCATTGCATTTAGGATGTGGGTTTACCCAAGGTTCCCCATTACTTTTCTGTACGTCGGATGTTTGGTAACATCACACACTAGGTTAATTCATTTAATATTTTTTTATAATTTCTTATTAAAATTTAATGTATCTATCAAAATGTGCAATGTATGAAAAATTGGAGACCACCGTCAGGTCCAGGATGTGGGGTTTACCATTGGTGTGACATAATATTTTGTGAGCATCAGGTGTTTGGTAACATCACACACATGGAAAATACATTTAATATTTATATTATTATTTCTTATTTAAATTTAAAGTATCTCTCAAACTAATTATCATATGAAAAATCAAAGACCACCATTGGGTCAGGGATGTAAGTTTCACCCACGATGCAACATGACATTTGTGATCGTATGGTGTTTTGTTACATGGAACATGTGGGTAATTCATTTAATGTTTCAATTATGATTTCTTATTAAATTTTAAAGTATCTCACAAACTATTTATTCTGTGAAAAATTGGAGACCACCATTGGATCCATGATTTGAGTTTTACCATAAGCGCGACATAACATTTTTGTGTGTCTGGTGTTTTGTTACATCGCAAGTGAGAGTATCATTTTTAATCTTTTGTTAATATAATTTATATATATTATAAAAATTATAAAAATTATTAGCACCAATTATTTTAAATAAAAAACCACGTACATGAATTGTTGTGAAATTTTAATAGTTATTATTTTTAAATTTTTTTGGAAAGATTTGATAAAAAATCTATTATTTCTTAAAAATAATTTTTTATAATTTTTAGTTTTTTAAAAAATTATTTGTTAAGTAAATCTAATTTTTTATTATTTATATTTGATTATTTAATAAATATTGCTAATATTTTACTTTTAATAGTATTTAATTTTTTTCTTTCATAAATTTTTACAAATTTTCAAAATTTTCTAAAAATTAAAAACTATAAATAATAATATGTAAATTACACAAATATTTCATATTTATTAATAAAATTGACAATTCAATTATTAGTTATTATAAATTATGTAATGATTATTATTAATTATTCTAATTATTATTATATTTTTAATAATTAATATATATTTATATCATGATTTATTAATTAATATAAATTCATCAAATATATATTCTAACTCTTTTTAAAACAAATATAAATATATCAAATATATATAAGATTATATATGTGTTTATATAAATAAATAATTTATAAGTAATTTTACTAATAGATAATTTTTATTATAAATAAACATGATTTTATTGAATTAAAAAATTTTATAAATAAATAAATAATAATTTTCAGTTAATATTTTTGAAATAACATTAATTTTGAATTATTGTTTTCCTTTAAATAAAAATATTTGAATTAATAATTCTTAACCTAGACAGATTATAATAGTTTTTCATCGGGTGTTTTTATAACATTTATATGAAATTAAATAAAATATTTCAACAAAAATTGAAATCAAGACTTGCAATAAAAATTGACACCCAAATGAAATCAAATCTTTTAACAATAATGAATGAAAACAAATTAACATCCAAATGAAAAAAAATCTTGCTACAATAATTGACACTCAAATATAATGATACATACATTTGAAATATAATTTATAAGTTTGAAGATGTATTAATCCTAAAATAAAATAAAAGAACAATTCAGGTGTACACTATCCTATTTATCCAGGACATATAAAATCTAAAATTAGTGGATCAATTCTTTTAGTGATCAATTTTGAAATATAATCATTATAAAAAAATTTACACCTATATATATATTAAACCTAAAATAAAATGAAATAAGATCTTTTAAAAACAATGAACATCCAAATACAAACAAATAAATATATATTAACCCAAGATATCAAATAATTTAAAAAATAGGAAAATTTATTAACTTAGGTTTTGACCACATCATTATCCAATAGATTGAACATATATACACAAAAAATATGACATGGAACAAAATTACAGTTTTTACCTAACAGATTTGAGTGAGGCGATATGGGGTGGTGTTGCATCATGGCTGGGTGAGAGATGGAGTGGTGAAGAAGTGCGGTGGAGTGGAATAGTGGTGCGGTAGTTGGGCGTGGTGGTGTGGGGTGGTGGCATTGTGGATTAAAGGGAAGATCCACCGCTGCATGGGATGGGAGTAAGATGGAGGAGAAAGAAGAAGGATGACCATGTAGGTTAAATAATTATATTTTTATTGTGATGTAATATTTGGGATGGATTAATTCTATTGAAAACAGTCTGTTAGTCAAAACTATTTTTGACAGACATTTAATTATTTCCTAAATACTTTTGGACTAATAGGAATTTGTGATGGAATGATTCGTCCGTCATAAATTCCCTTCGTAATTGGTTTTGGCACGAGGCAGTAGGAAGCCCTGCTGAAACTATTTTTGATAGAATGGTTTGTTCAATCTAAAATAGTAATTATTTGCGATGTAATAATTATTCCATCAAAAATAGTTTTATTCTATAGACTATTTGTGATGGTTCATTTTTTCGTTGCAAATGACTCATCGCTATTATTCATTTTTCTAGTAGTGGTCCTAAAAATACACAACAAGTGGTTAATCCCATATTACCAAAAACGAATTAATGATTTTTTTATATGACCACATCCCCTTATGTAAGATCATAGTTACATAAGTGGTCAAATTATAAGGTTCCCATATACACATTGGGGTAATTTTATTGACCCTACACTAAGAAGAAACTACCACATCCAAGAACTATGTTTCACATGATTTCTATTCCATAGGATGCATAGAAATGTCTAAATAACCTATCTCAAACCTTAACATAAATTTTAATTTTATTAGACTTCCCTCCATGTATATTTCCTCACTGTTATATAATATATAATATTTAATATTATGAATTTTATTTGTTCAAAAATCTAATAAATAATTAATTTCTAATCACCGTAGGTGTAATTACCTATAGAGATAGGGGTCTTCACTTGGGTCTACTGCTATGTGAATAATTTCTCATGGTGTTATGGCGTATCTACATGTGTCTCATTCCATGGGAAATATGACCCATGGTGGTTGTTCCTCCCCATATTGTTCTTATACCATTATTATGAATGAAATTGGTCCCCCCATCTTTTTTTACAAGAAACATTTCCCATGGGAGTAGGGATTTCCAGAATTGTTTTCAGGTTGTTACCATAATATAATTAGATTTCCCATATCATAAAATTTCTATGATTGAAATTTCACTTGATTAATGACCCCTACAATTCTACAAAACCATTGATCATGGCCATAGTCATACCTACAACCATGGTTCTGCTAGATTTGGCTAAGGAAACATGGATGTTGTTCATTTTTCTAATAGTTATATATTCATAGAAGTTTTTAAATGTTTAAGTGATAGATATTATGAATCATGGGTCGTAAAAAAATTTCAAACCATTAGTAATAGATATTCATACATCATATATTTTTATATATTTGAAATGATAAAACAATCAATACCTATATAACTACCATAATTATGGATCATTCAAGTAATAAACTTGGTGTTCACAAAATTATTTTTAAACTATCAAGAAGGTGTGTGAAATTTATGAATTGAAAAAATCATATTCATATAACACATTTATCCATTTTCCATTAATCAAAATTTCATTCCTGATGTGAGGAAGAGATAATATTATCTAAGAATTTAGTGATCCATATAACTCATGGACATGTTTGGAGGTGGGAGTATTGAGATTCCCCATAAAGGTTTACTGTCAAAATTTTTTAGAATAACTTAAATAGATCAACCTCATATAATATCTTTATATTATATATTTATAATTTATTTATTCCAAATGAATGGTTGACTATTGTAGAAATTTTTTTGTGGGTCACTTTTCATTATAGTTGGACAAGAGTTGTCCCCGTTAAATCCCAATAATGGTATTAGAGTGATATTTATACCATTATGATTGATTTTTAGATAGATAAATAATAGGAAAATATGTGTTTTCAAATACCAAAATATATTATATTTAATAATGATCATAATTTTTGAAATTTAAATAAATCATTCCATTGTTTATAACAATGTCATGGTTTATATATAAATTATAAAATCATGCCCCGTTTTATGGGAAATTGTTTTCAAAAAAAGTTTTCATAAAATAGGAAACCATAAAATTATGAATTTTACATAACTTTTTCAACAAAAAATACCATGGTTTGTATGGTGATAAGATTTTAATATGGAAAAACCATAGCCTAGTTGTACAAAATAAAATAAGGGTTGAGTATTATTTCTTATGATGACTACACCTAAAATGTATTCCCCAAAGAAAAAAACTAAATTGCTCTTTAAAATATTGCTGACATTTATAAATAATAAGGATATAGTTTATATTAAAACAACACATTCATTTATGATTTATATAGAAATAAATCTAAAAATTCCCATAAAATCAGGCAACACGGACCCATGATGATACTTTACACCATAAAAATATTATTTTAGAATATTAAAATACATTAAATTATATGGTATTTATTTTATAAAGTGTTTAAAAATTATAATATAAGGTTTGATATAAATGGTTTTATATTGATAACTAGAATTGTTTTATATTAATTACCTTATTTCAAAACCTTATATAAAACAAGATAAAAAAATATCAATTTGATCTAAAGGTAAATAAAATGTAAAAAATATGTTATCAGAATAATTTAATTTTTTATATTTATAACATAATTGGGTTTATATGAATTTCATAAAAAATGATAATACAACAGAGTTAATATTAAGAAATTCATGTTAATTTACTTATGTAATGTCGATAAATTACGTATAATTATATAGTGATTATTTTATTATTTATGAAATGTTCAAAAATATCTATTTAATGTCTAAATTTAAGATATTTTCCTATATTTATTTTATTCATTACATTTTAAAAATTTATGAATATAAATTTTTAATATTTGGAATTGATATACGTTTTAGTTCAAATTTTTTAATTTTTTTTATTTGTTATCCTATGTATATAAAGAGTAAGATGAAAGTTATTAAAGAAAATTTACTTATGTTTTATCAAGACTCTGATTTTTTAGTGGGTAATGAACTTGATTTTAAAGGTTGGTTATGATTTATTTATATTATATGTTATGATTGTATTAGATTTGAATGTATCAATTAAGAACTTATCTATAGAAAGGTGGAATTTTTATCAAACTTATTAGTGGAATGGGGGATTATCCTTTATTAAGAAATGTTAGTGTTGGATACCTGTTACACAATACTTACACATGTTAAATTTTTTTTATTCAAATGATTCAAAATATTTTCAAGAAATGGTTTTAGGTAATTTATGAAATATATAATTTTAGATATGTGTGGATAACATTTTCATTTATTTTTAAGTAACAAAAATAATGATTTCTATAAAATGTTATACATTAAATGATTTCTAAATATCAATTTTTTTGAATCTATAGGGTCTAAAAACAAAATCATTAAAATAATAACAAAAATAATATAAGATATGAGATAAGATGATTGGATGTTAAAACCTCTTTAAAATAATAAGTGTTATATTCATTAAAAATTATGGGTGAGTGTTGCTTTTTTTATTTCATGTTTTATAAAGATAAAACTATATAATAGTGGCTTGTTATGGATTAGAAAATTTATGAATCATTAATTTTTTTGGTTGTTTTTGAAACATGACATAAAATATTTTATAAGATAGTATTCTAGATTTAGATCCGTGATATTTTTTAATTATTCAATGATAATATGAATATAATTTATATATAGTCGTTGATATGAAGAAATGAACCCATTCATGACATATTATCATATTAAAACATTTGAATATAATGTAATTTATCCTAAAATGAGAGCCTATAATTCTAATTTAAATAAATATAACTAATCATAAAAAAGGTAATATGTTTAAAATTTTATAATGAATTTTCTAAAAGAATGAAAATATAAAGGTTCAAAATCACTCTTTCATTTAAAATAAAAATATGTATCCCATATTCAAATAGGAAAATTCTATTCATAAAATAAACATATCATGTTAAATCCAAAAAAATATAAAATTATGTTTTATGTTTTAAAAAATAATGTCACAATAATCTTAAGGGCGTTTTCCAGCTACTTAAACTTTAATAGACTAACCCAAAATAAATTATCACCACATGAAGTCACTAATTTGAGAATATTTCATCATAAAAAATAATAATAAATTTGAATAAATTGATATGAAAAATAATGAAACAAATTATAAATACCATATCAAAGTTGAAACCAAATCCCTAAAATAAATTGTAATAACTTAGTCATAAATACTAATTCAAAAAATTAATGATTTAATTTAGGTATTCATATTTATTGTATTAAATCCTTCATCTAAAAATAGTCAATAATAAAACTATTAATGTCTACTATAAAATAAATGTTAGGAAATATATTTTAATATAATAGTATCCTATATATACATTATATGTAGGATACATATATAAATTCAAGATACCAAAATAGTTTTAGTGAGTATAAATTTAAATAAAATTTTACATATATCCTTATATAAATTCATGTTCTTCAAAATATTAATATATATATTTTTCTATTCTTTCCAACAAACAAGATCCTACAACATTGTTGGAGACAAAAAACACAAAAAATCATTATTTAAGGATAAACAAGTTCCAAAATCACTATCTGATGATACATTATATATTGAAATAGATAAATCATCATTTTCCATCAAATATAGAAAAAGATACCTATAATAATTTTTCTTACACCATTCAAGTACATTAAATTTATCACCCTACATAAATCATTCACATTAGTTTACTATATTTTTATCCAATTCACTTTTATCTATCAAGAATTCCTCCCCAACTAGTTGTGAAAAAAATCCATTCATATAATAGAATTAAATTATTTCATTTTCTTAATGAGACTTCATTAATATTTTGATTATAATTATTATTTTTGGTCCTAATAATGGACTCATAATAAGTAAATAAACTATAAATTGTAAATTTAATTTTACATATTAAATCCTTTCTAATATCATCACCATAAACCTTATTAATCATATATTCAGGAAATAAAAGTTTTTATGAACATCTAAGGAAATAGAAATAAACAATTAATTATTTTCATTATTGAGATTGGACCAATATTTATAATGATTTTTCATCACACTCTCATCCATCATGCAATATAAAATGTCCTTGCTTTTAAATATTTAATTTATCTCATAAAAAAACCTAAAATATTATAAATAAATTAATTACAAGTAAAAAACATTCATATATTTAGCATCATAAAAAACATCGAAAAGGGTTTAATTTTATGTTCATTCTCATATTATTCAATATTAGGGACTCAATTTATTCTATCCTTTCTAATTTCCCAGATATGTTTTCTTATTATGTAGATAAAAAATCAAACTCCTCATGAAAAATAATTTCATCCTATAATATCATTTATGTGGAGTTATATGTCTTATAAAAATCAAATTAATTAATTCCTTCAATTTAAATATCTTCATCCTCAGCATAACACATAAACCTAGCCTTTCTTGTAGGAAAAAATCTCACATTTCTATTTTCATTTCAAATTATTAATGTATAACAATATATATATTTTAGGTTTTATATTAAATTTAAGATCAATATTTCACCACAAAATATCGTACAAATATATTAATCATTTGTAATAAGAGTAATATATGATTGAAATATTTATTTCAAATATTGAATGCCTAAATTAGTGAGGCATTATCTATATTGATGGTGAGAATATTACTGAGACATCACCTGACCTGATATTTCTCCATATTTTTTCCAACATACCTCACTGATAAGTATAGTAACATGAATAAGTAAATAATACTTTTATGAAAATTCCATTACTCATAAACAAAGTTACATGTTAAATAGATATGGTTTATATTTTTATTTAAAGTTTATGTTTTTCCTGTTAGATGAACCCTAAGAGAATATGATAAAAAATATCCTTTAAATTTACCCCTAACATCCTTAAAAATCCATACATTATCATGTCGATGTTTTAAGGGAAAGAAAAATATTTTTTAACGTAATTACTCAAAAAAGGAATGAAAATTTTAAAGTTCAATAGACAGAAATCAAATTTCTTCTATAAAAAACATCCAAGAAAGCCTCCTCATACACATATTTTGATCAAATTATGATATATATTTTTTATTATCCCATTTAATTTTAATAATTAATGGAATATTTATTTCAATCCATCTCTATATTTAATAATAAATTTGGAACATCTACCAAAATAAGTATAAAAATTACCAATTCCTTTTCTAATTATATATTTAAAATGTTTTGAACAAGATTTGAAAATTTTCCTAAATTTACTGTATGCCTACATCTTTATTAATTCATCTCACTCTTATTAATTATTTTATAATTAGGGGTTTCAAATTATTTATTGGAAGAGATAATATTTTTATAACTAAAACATTTGGTTTTATTAAGGTTATGTACCAAAACCATAACACTATCATGGATCCTTTGTCTCACATTATCAGGTACAGAAATCTACACCAGAAATAATAATTCAATTACATTATAAAATCAGTAATATTTAATTTTCATTAATCATATAATAAATTTTCTACATCCTGAAAAATACAAAATCACATAATAAAAAATGAATTGATTCCATTTTAATATCAAAAATAGAAAATAAAGCATACAAAAAAGGAAAAATAATCTTCCAAAACCAATAACATCATAAAAATATGAACTTTTCTGCCAAAGTAACTATAAAAAAAATATATGAAAATTTTAAAAAAATTATAATGAACTGATTTGCACTAAATAGAAACATAAAATCTAGAGCTTTTCACTGTAATATGAAGATGAAAAGGGTTCATCCAACAAGTCCAAATATGCCGATTATTCTATATTTAGAAATATGTTCAAATTTTTCAGATACTAAATAAAATATTAGGGAACTATATCAGTTATTTAAGAGATAAATAAATAATAAAATAAGATAAATATTGATTTAAAGGGAAAGAAATAAGATTGAAAAATATCATCAATTGGTTGACACATAAACAGTAAAATTTAATTCTACCCGACCCTATTAATAAAAAATAAAAATAGACTATATTTATATTTAAACTCTTTATGAACAATGTGCACTAAAATTACTAGGAACAAAGAGATATGCATGTGTATAATTATTCCATTGGGCCATCAATACCATATGTAAATAATCCCTTGAGTGGATCAAACCCCCTAAAACATAATCATCAAATAGTTCTTGGATAATTTCATGTGAATGGTCATTCAAATGAGTGTATCATGGGTCTCATAATTTTTAAAAATCAAACCCTCCTCCAATTCTGGGTAATATAAAATGTAACATCCCAGTTTTTGAGAAATAAACACTATGTTCAATAGGATACACTATTTTCTACATCGAGCTTAAACAAACAACTAAATATTATTATTTAAATGTTAATGTTATAACCTAGTCGTTGCAATAGAGAGAACAAATAGTATCAACAGAATTATGAAAATATGGTTTATAAATGTTAAAATATAGATTTTTTAACCAAATTTTTTATAAATCTAAATAAAAACCAATTGAATATAAAAGATGTGTATTTATGAAAACCTATTTAAAAATAGAGTAATCGGGTTTATAAAATCATGTAACTCATTATGGATTTTTATTTAATGAAAAATATATGTTATATATTCAATGTAATGTTTTAAATTCATCTTTTATGTTTTTTAGATATGATATAAGTACAAATTCAATTTTTCGTATAAAAGAATAATTTTTCTAAAAATGGAGTTTTACCACCTTTTAATGGAGAACCATTTTTAATTTTAGTTTTAAATACCTTTATATGTTATATTTTACAAAATAAACTTCTTATTTATAATCGGGACATTAAAATTTACTTTGGATAATTTTTTTATTTTTTTCTGATAACTATCATGTTTTAGAGAATTGTTAAAATACACTAAATTTTAATTGAAAACAAAAAATTCCATCAAGATAATTTATATAGTTAAATCATATTATTTAATCATTTTAAAGTATAAATATAATATATTTTTATCATTGAAAACAATTTTTTCCATCAAAATTAATTTCACATTTGTGTTAGACATAAACCCATGTCAATATTTTGATAGATTTTACTTCTTAAAAACATGTTTTCTGGTATTGACAATGGGAATTAATTTTAAATTAATTTCTACAAATTATTTTTTTTGAATTTTGAGAATTGGATTCTATATTTGGTATCATAATCACCAAATTATTTAAAGAGGTACCGTTTATTTTTTACCTTATGAATTGTAACTTCAATAATTATTTTTTATATATCATGGTTAAATGGTAAATCATGTAAATAAGAGTAAAAATAATATTATAATAATAGAAAAATACCCTAAAATGTGTCATAATCCTATTGGATGAGATATGTTTGACCATGAGCATACTTAGACTGAACGTTTCTCATTTGGGAACCACATGGGTGTAAAAATGACATTTTATAATATTTAATTTAATAAAAGGGTAAATATAACATAAACAAGTATCCTTTACTAAATAAATTACTAAATAGTGTCAAAATTGACATATGAGAGATTATTTAATTTCTTTGGTTCTAATTAATCATGTTTTTATGACTTTAATAAAAATCAATAACTAAATTGTGTCAAAATTTACATAAATTAGTTTTTAAAACAAATACTATTTTATTAAATGATATAATAGTGAAAATATTCCATGATTCAGAAAAAATGACTTATATAATGATAAAAATTTCATTAATTATCTGGCTGTGCTTATATTGTAATTTTATAGTAAGTATATTAACCATATATTATGAAAATATAAGAAGACATGGTAAGAGTTAATGTTTTTAACTAAGGGTTAAAGCTAAAAGATAAGATTAATTTTGTGACATAAACTTGTTTAAGACCTACTATTTGAGAGTATTGTGAACCATCCTCATCTTATCCTCGAAAAATATTACTTTGGAAATATTATAATTCTAAAATCAATTTATAATAAAATAATATTTCAAGATATTCCAAAAGTGCCCCTCTTCTCTCTTATAAAAGGCCACCACCTCTACCCACTTACTCACACCTCTCAAGCACCTTGTTTTATAAAAATTCTACTCAAATATGATCCAAAAATCCCTCCCATACTCCTAGATTCCACACATTGGGTATAATTTCGTTCTAAGGTGTCCTTTTGTGAAAATCCAAATGAGATACTCGAAAAAGAGGAATTTGTTTTATCACCTCTTTCAAAATTATTTTCTTCTTCTACTTCCTATTATTATGTTGTTTTTATAATAAAATAATAAATACAGTATCTTATACATAATCATCTGTTATTATAGTTATGATAAAACATTATACCTCCTTTTATCCATCCTATGAATAATAACATCACCATCTGTGGGTACATACGATATACCATCTCCACATCGTTGTGTAATTTTTTATTCAACAATAATTAATTTGGATGGTTATAATGATGAGTATAATGGATTTAAATAATTAATATAACAAGATAATTATACTTTATAATTAATGTATCATCCAATTCTATACCGTTTAACAATTAAGTGAATTATATTGTCGCTCGTGCGTACGTATGAAAAATCGTCTCCACAATGCGATGTTATTCATTTTACATGATATTCATTAAAACACGATTATATATATGAATTTAATGAATAAATATGATATATATCATATTTATATTTTCTCTATGCTTCTTTAATTTTCATTTCTGACATACCATGATGCTTTCCAAAATACATAAATACGATAATTTCATTGGAGTAAGTACGGACTACCGCCCTCTCAAAGTGATATAAATCATTCATGTCAAACATGGAATGCATAAATAATAGAATTAATGAAATTATATAACATATATAAAATATATATTATACTATAATTACAATATATCTAGGTATAATTTAGTTTTAATTACATCAATATGACAAAAAAATCAAAGTAGCGTTCATTCTTATGTACGACATACCATCTCCATGAACAATGCATTTCATTTCTTATATCCAAATGTTATGGACTATTATAAATAAATATATAATAGATATATATGATATTTAAATCATTAATAATATTCTAGATATGATAGACTTCTGACTACATGGACAAGTTACATAAAAACAAGTTCATTTTTGACTCAAGTATCGAATATTGACAAAACGAATGATATGAAACTAAATAATTATGTAATTTTTATAACATGGTAATAAGTGATATAAAAGGAATAATAAACATTGAAAATTTTTCTCAAGTAAGTAGAAATTAACCAAAGTTTATTATTTAGGAATATAAAGAACAAACAAGACAAGTAGGACTCAAAGTAAGGGACTTCATCTCACTCTCCTATCATTGAGGAATATATTGGTTTATACCTGAACATATTTTATATGGTGTATAATAAAACCCTTTGAAATTTAATTTCATTCAATGTTTTACAAAATTAAATCATTTTTTATGATGCATTTTACTTAATGAAAAAGGAAGGTTTATTTTTAACATATGTAATGACAATAACCTTTCTGCCAACCCAAGCATTATTTGCTATCTGGATTCCTCTAAAAGTCATTATGTTTTTAGAAAGAAAATTAAATACCATATTTAGGTATTTTGGTTTTGAAAATTATTTTAAGAATCGATTGATTATATCAATATATTGAAATTATGTCTTATGATCGCAATGTTGAAATGTTATTTGTCTTTTATACTTGTTCTTATGTTATGATTATGCTATATTTATTGGGAATTACTTATGTATATCAGTGGTTTCATGATAAAATGAGGATCGGTGACCCCGTGATAGCTCTCCAATGCTTTGGGTAATATGAAGGAGGTAAACGATAAGGTTTATCCGTAGTGATTTAGGTAATATACTTTGATGAGTATTCCAAACGTAACCATGATGGTTACAAATTTTGGATCTACAAAAGCTACATTTTAAGTATGTTATAGATTACATAAGATACATTTAAGATTTATGATTTCTACGAGTTATTCATAAATGTTATTCTTTCATGAGGAATGTTAAATTTATTATATTTTATTAGTGAAAAGTATGATTTCATTGATTTTTTTATTAATGGACTAATGTTTTCTTTCCTTATTTTAAGTCCCTTACTAATATTTTTATGACAATCCTATGTTTTAAAATGTTTTTCACTGGACATGAAGAATAATAGATTCTAGGATGGGATCAAGGAAAATTTATGATGATTAAACATGAAATTAAACCATGTTTCTTTTTAAAATATTTTATGTTTTGGAAGAAATGGATACTATTGGAAATTTTTACTTTTTATTTATATGTTTTTGTTATGTAATAGACTAATTCTAAAAAGTTTTAAAACTGAAAAGATCCTCAATGTCAAAGAAATTAAATTCTTGATACAAAATCAAAATTATGTAATTTTTAAGGATGTGGCCTTATATATAAGGTATCTATTTGTGTCCCTCCCTGATATGACATATATGAGGCATCCATGACCAATTTACGTCCTACTAAAAATGGTACCACCATGTTTTGTTGCAATTTGAAGTGACATTTTAATTCAAAGAGTCCAAACTTCATGAAAACAATACTGAAAATATATAACCTTTAAAAATTAACTCACTATTCTTGGATGACTAGTGGTACATCAGTTATTTTTTTCTAGAAATTATAGATAAAATAAGACCTCTCTATTATTTTTTAGCCACCACTAATCCCATACATTAGCTGAACATCATATAGTGATTGACTCAAATCTGTTCAATTAGATTTCCATTTAAAAAGGGACCAATCACCCTACCAGTTATCAAACATTTGACCACCATATCATTATATATAAAATATAAACACCCATTTATATTTTAAACTACCACCACCATATAGAGTGGTGGATTTCAATAATCCTAAAAGTTAAGTTATTATGTACTATTATGAAATTTTGGCTACACCTACTGGGGAAACACTACATGTTGGGATTTTAGAGGAATGGGGTTAGGTTAAACAATATAATGGTTTTGGTAAAAGTTTTTTCCACTAAACTATCAAAATTTAATATATAACAAGATTTACACAATGTTATTCCAAAATAAATATGTTTTTAGAGGAACACTAAATTAGAATCAAATATTTTGTGAAATATGTATCTTTTCTCATTAATAGATGTAGTTATAATTATAAAATGGGTTATTATATTCCTGAGTATTATTTAATAAAATGAAATAATCATCAACTAATACATTAATAGATATAGTGAAAATATGTATGAGGTCTCCTTATGTATAAAATGAAATCATCATCAACTTTTACATTAATAATAGTACATGAAAAGGAAATGTGTAATGGGATAAACACCCTATGTAACATCTTTCCCCTCGTCATTGGCTTGTGAATGTGTTAGGATGTTACATGGCCATAAGAGACATAACAAATATCCCAAATGAAAGAAATAAATACTAAGGGATTTATTTAAAATTGGTGGATGACTTTCCCTTTGAAAATAAAACAACCATCCTAACATTTCGTAACCAAATATACATATACATCATACATGAAAAAAATGAAAGACAACACAAAGAATTCCATTTATATCAAAATAAAACTACACATGAATACCATTGTGAAAAACTAAAAAACAACCAATTAAAAGTAGAAGACTAAAACCCCAAAAAACACAAAGACTATAAATAAAACTCCCAAGAACCAAAAACTCCATGATCCAACTCCACAAACATCCCAAGTATCACTAATCACAATAATATAAATGTGATTCTTTACCTATTACTTTTTCTTGGTAAAAAATATCTACCAAATCACCAATGTTCCAAATTAGGGGTGAGTATTAAAACTCAGTATGTTTTCACCAAATGACTTCCCAACTCATGACACTATTATAGAACTTGTTAGATCATTTATATAAAAATAAATTTTAAAAAAATTATATAAAATTATAAAACAATTTTCATGTCAAACAATTTTCCAATTAAATCCATTTATCCATGGAAATTAAATATAGAATTCTTTAAAACATTTCAGAAGTTCCATTTCTGGAATAACTCATTATTTTCCGCATAACCACACATCCAACCGGGCTTGTAACCCCGAACACCTCATAATCATGAGTGGAGATCAATCCCTTCACTATGTAATTACTTAGAGAACCTTTTTATGGGGGTAATTAACACCCAAATCTATCCCAACTATAAGAAGGGGCAATTCATGCCCTTATCCATTCCAATGCACAGGAATACACACCAATCATGCCAAAACCATCCCAAAATATGTGTGTAAAAACCATTTAAATATAACAAAATTTTTATTGAAACCCATTCCATAAATCCCTTTTAATAAATCAAACCAAACTAAAAATTCTAAAATTAAACCAAAAAGTATTTTTTATAACAATTCCACAATTTCCACAAAAACTATGATCCATAACTAAAGAAGGTTTCTACCAGTATTTTAATACCAATTTATCAAATAATTAGAAGTAAAACAAAAAATTTGAAATCAATCCTTAAATTTATAAATATATGAGTCAAGAGTGAAGCCACCTACCTCAATTTTTATGGAGAAAAGAAGAAATACACTAAAATTCCAATGAAACAAGGTCCAGTATCAAACAAACCACCTTAGATATATTCCCCTAGTGACAACAAAGCCAAATATAATTATATTTGGAATCAAATATGTTATATATATATATATAAAACAAGAACATAGATATAAGAAACTGAGAGATATGGAGAAGTATATATAAAGAAAACCATGAAAAAATACTAAGAACGATGACTTAACATGAGAATTCATCTTCAACACACTAATATAAACCTTCATATTGCCTCTATATTGATGGGATACATTTCTTTAGCCTTAGAGAGGAGGAAATCCTAGGCTAGGGTCTTTTGGAAAAAATGAGTTGTTAAAACATAATACCAACCTAGATCCATCTTTTTTGGATCTATTTTTTAAACTGTGAATGGTTAGTCGCACAGTTAATCAAACCATGCACTATATACTACATCAAAGGGGAACCTCACACAGTTGGTTTCCATGGTTTTCAATCCATGATCCAACCATAAAAAATCCAATTGTCCATATTTTCATGGTTCTGCTAGGTGGCCACAGTATTTGGCCAAACCGTTCTCCATAATCATGTGACTACCCTGATCCCTCTTTTACATTATTCACGGTTTCTTGGGGATGTTTCACGGATTTAACTAATCATTCCCCAAACATGCCTTATTATAAAATCCCCAAAATCATTACAAATGGTGTTCAAACCCACATAAACTTCATCCAAAAACATTATATAGTTACAATACCTAAAAATAAGGGTTACATACTTGAAACTGAGGGTGGTACATCCTCTATTAATATAGTATATTAATAAGTTTTCTCATAAAAGAAGAAGTATTTTGGGTGTTTGGAGTATAATTCACCAAATACAACACTTATTGATGAAATTAGTTAATAAGATAAAAATTAAAATAGTTATAATAATAAATATTCAATTTAAAATTCTATGTTGATTCTTATTTCTATGGATCTCAATATTTAAAAAACCATGGTGAAGTGAAGAATTATTAGATGATCGATAACCTGAAGTGTTTCCATAAATAAAATGATATATGTGTGACATATGAAGTTTAGAATGACTTTTTAAAATTTTATATTGATTAAGTCACATTAGTCTCAACTCTTGTTCATAATATGTCTGGGTAAATGAATGATTTAGAGTGACAGGGGTCACTACTCTTGCCTGATCACTCTATGAACTTTATTTCACAATCATTATAAAAAATTCTATGATAGTTCATTGTAAACTACAATAGGAATGATTCAGATAAAATTTTACCAATTCTACCAAATAAATTAAGTATTACTATGCTCTGCATCGATGTTCCATGCTCAAGTGACATAGTGATTGTGATTCCACACCAATTAATTTGAAATTTTAAAAGGTAGGTTCTAAAAAAGGGGAATGTTTCCATTGTGGTGAAATTTGAAATTGCATTTGGGGTTGTCTTCAATACCCTAAGGGGTGAAAAAATATATCAATATACTATATTATATATTAATTTTATATGAATCAATAGTTATCTTTTAAATTTTTATAATATTAAATTTATATTTTATAATAGATATAAATATATGGTTATTCAAAACTAAAGAAGTGTTGACAGGTAAATCTTGATTTTTTCATCCAAGTGATGAAGAGATGTTTTTTCACATCATGGAGCTATATGTAATAAATTAAATAATTTATTAGATGTCTTTTATTAAGGATGTGTATGTCATCTGATTTATATTATATTAAATGACATGGTATTTGTTATGAATATAAAATTGATTTGAATAAAATGAAATGGTTTATTTTATATGAATGGTTTATGATTCATCCAATTATATAAATTGGTCTTGAAATATAGTATTAAATGAGTTTATCTATAATAAAATAATTTAATCATGTTATTTATTAAAATATGATAATTTTTTTTCATTTTTGTAAGAGGGGGTTCCATATACCCAACTTGAGCAGTAATGTTTTATAACTATGTCACGTTTAGAGTTTGAGTTGTGTATGATTTTCTCATACCATGATAGTGTTATTTGTTTCATGTATACTAAATATATTGTAATGTACTTCCATTATTTTTCATATTAAATGGTTAAAAGCTCTCAATTATAATGTGATCCTCAAGATACTATGACACTAATATTAAACATTTGATTTATAGAATAGGTACATCATACTGACTAGAAATGGATATTTTTTGATAATCAGGTGTTATAGGATCATAATAATTTATACTTTTTATAGTGTTTTTACTTGGTGATATTAGTAATATAAATCATGAGTATTGTCCTACCAATAAAAACACCATATGTTTTTAGTGTCATTGTATACTCTTATTTATAAGCATGTGTATCGGTCCCTCAACTCAGGATCATTATCAATTTTTATATTTCATATCATATACATTAACATATGATAAAAACTATAATAATATATATTTTTAGAGAGAAATCTTTTTCAATTGTATCATTAGTAGTATAGAAATTGATTAAAAAATTAAGATAATATTTTTATCTATTGAGTGCAGTAATTATATATCATCGTCCACTTGGATATGATTTTGGGGTATTGATAAAATTTGTGTCCATGGTATTAAATAAAATTTCATCCAATATAGACAATAAAAGTTAAATAAATCATTAAAGGATAATAACACGAGGTATTCCTCTTACATTATGAGATATTCAAATACAATAGATTATATTTTACTATAAGTGTTCATTAGAGAATTTCACATCTATAACTTATCCTTATCTCTTTAATAACCACAATATTTTTCAAGATACCACACTATAAATGCGATTATAAATCATTGTCATCATGATAAGTTCTAAAGTTCCATACATAAGGCATATCCATAATTTTCCCCAATTCAGATGAATTGGTGTTTAGTATGAAGTGGGCCCCATGTCCATGGGCCATTTAATGACCAAGTGTAAATTATTAAGGATAAATATATATATAAATTCAATAATAGTTCATTAAATATTGGAATAATATTAATTGAATTTATTTATCAAGTCGTTAAAAAGTTATTTAAGTTAAAATAAGTGATTATAAAAATAATGTTTTTTTTAAAATATTAATTATTCATGATTTGTTATAAGTATTCATGAATAACAAATCTTGGTAATGGTTTTCATTTCATTACGAAAGATATTAGATTATTAATCGTGATTAATGAATTATTTGTGACATTTGTGAAGAGTTAAATAAGGTATACATTCTATATTGTGTCAAAAATACTATTTATCTGTTTTTATTGGCCTAAATGTAATTTTAGAAACAAAAACATAGTTATTTAAGCTCATTTTCATTCCATTATTAGTATAATAGTCTCTTTGAATAATTTCACTACTAAAAAGTTTTATCTCATGTTTTTTATATAGAAATAAATATATATAATATAGATGGATTAATACTACTTTCTCATTTTAATTCCATGTTCTTACAGCAATAAAACCCTCTTTTTAAGAAAATTAAATTAGTTTAAACGGAACATACGAGCACACAATATAAAAAAAATAGGATTTTGGGGCATTTTCGGATGACATATTGGTTTATTCTTTTTATTCCTTCATGCTACAATGATCCGAAAATGAGCGGAGAATGTTAGGATCATGTTGTACGACTAAGGTGTAGTCTTTACCGATTTTATTTCATTATTTATACTTAAAATTTATTACACATAGTAAATGTATTTATTTGTTTACATTCATGCTAAATATATTTTTCAATGATAGATTCAATTCAAAAAAATTAGATATACCAATTATATTATTTGGTCATGTTTCGAGTTCTTTCAACCATCACCCAATATAGAAATATTTAAAATAATACAATATTCTATTCATAATGTTTTTTTAAATGAATAAAATGCCATATATGAAATGGATATATAATTTATTGTTTTAATATTCAAAAAAATAGAAATATGTGTTATTTAGTGGTATACAATATTTTATTTTTGAAAAGAAATGGTAAAAATATAATTTCTAAAAGGATGTTGAGAAAATGATTGAAGTGGGAAAATATTAAATTATATAAAAATTATTATATTAGTCTAATTCATTTATAAATTTTAATTATATCAATAATTATTTTCAGATAATTTAGAAGATAAATATCTTAATGTAAATAATTTCAATAAAATTTATTTCCTTATTATCTCGAAGAATTTAGGGTTTGGGGAATTCTTTATATTTTAAATTTAACTTCTCAAAAAACATAATGTATATTCATACAACATGTAATGTTTCTATTTGTCAATTATTGATCTAAAATTCATTGATTATTTTATTTATCCTCAAAAAAAATTACTTTAAATAAACAAAATTACATATCTCCAGAAAATTATTTTTATTTTTTGAAATTTATATTTTGAGAGATGAAGAATTTGAATACACCTGGCCGTAGGACTGAACCCAGACAACCCATTCCGTATTAGTGTTAAAACCCCATAAACAAATTAATTTTTATATCCGATTACCATAATATATATATATATATAAATTATCTCATCACATAATGATTATTCTTTTAGGTAATGTTAATGTGAAAATATCCTTTAAATATTCAACACATTAATTATTTATAGTACTTCCCCACTACAATTAAAACATAGATATGTTGTGATGATATTTTTAAATATATATTCATTATGATAATGATAAAATCTATCTAAAAACACAAAAATGATTCTTAACTATTATATATTTGGGTCTCATAAGATATTGATATTGATTCTTATAGAGTTCCCATTGGGTGATCTCAGAGGAGGGAGGTCATGAAGACATACACACTAATATGAATTCCAAAATATTTAGGTGTCATTGAATATTTTTATCTTTTAATGTATGTATTTATATTTAAATTTGATATTTCTATTAATTTATGTCATAAATCGTGTACTATGATGTATAGACATAAACCGGGATAACATATGCTCACAGTAATGTAGCAAGCACCGGGTGAATCATAAGTGATATGAAATTAATTGAATACATCAAAAAGGATTTGAATCTTCTGTGTTAATGGAATAAAATATTTATATCCCTTTTATTAAAATGGAAATATTTGATGAAATATATGGTCATGGTCATTTAGAGATGACTTCATTTTGGAAATCCCAAAAAAGATAAATTGATAATATATAGTGATGACATGAGAATGAATATTTCTTGATGTGATATAAATTACAAAATGGATTATATCACACTGTAACATTTTTTAAAATATTATTTTAGTTTTCACAACAACTTCTCTATATGTGATTGACTTCAATTTTGTCATGACATTGATATTATTCATTAGGTATGTTCACCCATTTTTATTGAGAATGTGTTCGATTATTCAAACATTAAGTGTATCTAGAAGTTCATAAAACTCTATAGAATTTAATTTTAAATAATATATTTATTACTAGCTTGTATAAAATTTAATTTTTCAATATAAGTTGATTGAATAAATTCAACCATGGGATATTATATATTAGAAGAGGTGAGATGAATTTAATCACTTGTCTTATTATATGCAAGGTAATAAATAAATATTTATTGATTCTCCAATATAGTGTATATAATAAGAAAATATTTATATTATATGAATAATAAAATAAATATTTACTAATCATTTTAGTGAATATAATATTTAATTATTTTATTGAATGGATAATTTATTATGTAAAAGTATTGATAAATTATATGGGAGGAAAAGGGTCGAGTTTAATGACTCAATGAAAATGATATATTTTATTTAATACAGTAAAAATAAATTGTAAGTTATTTTTTAATAAATAATATTTGAATTTGCACATCTCTTGAGATATATTATTATTATTATTATTTAACATGGGAAATAACATTGAATAAATAACTATATATGATTCATTATGTATTTTTTTATTGATCCCTAATTATATATTCATGAATATATCATTTTTCATCTGTGGAGTTGTTGACACAATAATGACATTATCTATAATTATCATAATCCTAAGTGATACAAAATCATATCTTCCAGAATCTCAATAACATAAAGAGGAAAAGATATACCATTTTGATCAATGAATAATGACTTCAGGAACTTGTTTCCTTCATGTTATCACTTGGAATACCATGAAAACTGATCAGATATTCATAAGGTTCTTATAGATAATTCTATTTGAATCATATCTTAGATTCACCACATTAATGATAATTCAACAAAATAAGTAGTGGAATTTTGATCTATGAGATAACCATAGATAAGATATTTATTAATTAAAATTAATTATAAATTATATTTTTTATCCATCTATGATATTTTAATGAGTTCTTGTTATGTCCATCTTATTTTACTCATAGATATCGATTAAAACCCAAAATTGTTCACTACCCTAATTCTCCCATAGTTCCTCAAAACATCCATCTGGTATCAAAATGGTAATATTTTAATTTCATATTTTTGATATCAAACTTTTCAATTTTATGCATTGTTATTTTTATATTCTTATTCATACTTTCGTTTATCTTATAAAAATAATGATCGGGTGTCAATATGAGTTTATATGGAAAATAAAATGTCCAAAAAATTGGAAAAATTCATGAAAATATTGTACAGATGATTCAAGATCATTAGTTTCAAAACATGGTGAATTTTTTTGAAATATGACATAGGAAAAGAATAAATAGTGGTGAATTGTGTCCTTCAAATAAAATTTTGTAATTTAAACCCCCCTTAAAATTATAAGAATATATACTCACTTTAATTGAGTAATACATTGGAATAAAATTAATGTGATGGGTTACATAATATTTATAAAGTGGTCAAGGCTATTAGAACTTTCCCCAGTCCACTCTACAATTATTCGATGTGTGATCATGAATTTTTATTATGATCATTCTCTATGGGATTGCGCCGCTGGGAAAAGATGCTAAAACTTAGTATAAGGCTTTTATAAGGACACCAAAACCTTTTATTGAGGATATCAAGAAAAAAAAGTAGTTAACACTTCAGTCCATATATAGGTGAAAGTATCTCACACTTAATCTAGAACTGAGTAAAACTAGTGGCCATATAGAATAAATATATGACATATAGAGTTGAGTAACATTATTGCATAGTTTACACCACAACTAAGACAAAATAAATATTTCACATGAGTCACTAAATTTATCCTTTATATAAAATTATTTTAAATGAGTGTATCCTCAAGGGAATAAATATATTCAAGTCAGAATAGAATTTATTCTTATCCTCAATTCTTCATTATTGTAAAATATGATAGAACATTTTAATGTTGTCGTAAAAAGAACAATTAATGTCTAATTTGTTTCTCCTTTATAAAATGATTATGTATATTTTAGCATCCTCAATATTACTATAAACACACACATATATAATATAGAAATAATATATTTTTTTCATTTTCCTGCTTCCTTTAAAATAAGTACAGTAAAAGAATCCATGAATATAACTACTATAAAACTGCACTCCCAAAATATGGGGCTCAAAGAATAAACTATACAGTTACATATTTTATATAGTTAAATGTGACCCAATTTAATCTATCCAAAACACAAAAAATCAAATTTAAATGTTGTATCACATATATACCCAATGAAATTTTTGGTTTAGATTTTTAAATAATCAATTTCAACTCTTACATCACAATACCCATTTGTTGAAATGAGTATTTTTTCCATTATACACATATTTTCCTATTTTAAATTATTTATTCATAATCTCTCATAAAATTATTCACACAATAAACCTTTAAAGACAAAATTCAATTAACATCATTCATCATAACTTTGGGAAAAATAAAGAAAAATAAGGGTGAGATCAAACCCTTAGTAACTATAAACATAATAATTAAAACTTAAATTTCGCCAAGGATAATAATAAGAAAATAATCATATCAATAAATACTAAAAGTTAATGATTATATCATAATATAATTCATACCCAAAAAAATGTATCTTAAAACCTGATTCATTGAATAATTCATTATCATAAGACAACATTCATATAAGTCAAAAATTAAGATCCATCTGAAAACAATCCTTAAGAAAATGATAAAATTGAACTTAATGCATGAATAAGTAAATACTTTTTGGTAACTTTGAATATCATTTTCATATCACTCTTATAATCACTCTTACAAATGGAATAACCTACCTTGTAAATTGCAATAATATCTTATCATAAACCTATAATTGCTTAACCATGTTACTCTACCCAATGAATTAGAGAGATATACCAAGCTCACCCATAATCAAGAGATATATCATTCTAACTTATCATTATAAAAAAATTTCAAGAATCGTAAAATAAATATGACACATGATAGATTTTATTTTTTAGTATAACATTATCAATTATTCTTTCATAGCATGATTTACCCTTTAAAAATAATTGGGTTCCATGAAAATTTCTTTGAAAAAATCAGAACCTATCAAGTGAGAGAATAAGTACAATATCACAAAAATATATCCCTAGTGCATGATAAGTAAGATAAATTGATTCTGTTGTTAGTGAATATACATACCATTAAAATGTCAATAAAATCATTATTAATAAAAATACCCTTTATACTTTGAAAATAAATTTTAAAAAACAAAAATTGACAAAATATTTTGAAATTAATTTTCCTTGAAAATAAATTTTTAAACTTATACAGGTATTATAAAATAAAAAACCCTCAGTGTCGAGATATAATCCATTCATGATATAAACATTAAAATAAATTCTTTTGAAACTTTTTAAAAGAGTTTCAAAATTAACCCACGTGGAAAATATTAAGAAATATCATTTTAATGAATTATGGAAGAACGTAAAAGATTATAATAAATAAATTTAGGAAAATATTTATGTTTAAAAAATAACATCCTTTAATCATTTTAAAAAATAGGATATTGAAGTGAAATATATTCGATCTAAAATAATATACAAGATTGGTATCACCTAAAAACAACTTTATTGATGTTTCCTTAATAAAAATGTGAAAAATTTAAATTAAACATCTAAACAGGATTCATACCTAAAGGATACTAAAATTTATGTGGTCCAAGAAAATAATATAATGTTATTTCCCCAAGGTAACCTTGAATATAAAAAAATCACAAAAAGAAAAAATATTGTAACTTAAAGCCTTTACTACATTAGTAAAATTAAAATCAATATTAATTGAAAAAAAGGTCATGGTTTGGCCTTATAAATTTCATTAATTTCATTAATTAATGAGAAAAAAATTCATTCTTGAGGCATTAAGTAAACCATATTGTAAAATCATGGTTCACGACATGGAAAATATCTCAAGAAAATGAGATTGACACAAAGATACCGATTAAAGGATAATAAATTTTGAAGTGATAATTAATAAATGAAGTTATTATATTAATATATATATATATATCCCCCTGTATTTTTTTTATTAAATAAAAAATCAATTTATAGAACAATTCACACATAATCCTGGCATAACAAATTCAATGAATTTGAAGTACAACATAATTATTGGAAATAAAGTTAGGAAAATACTTAAAAGTAAGTGACTTTCAAATAAAATCAACATGGATGAAATAATTTGTATTGAAACATTAAATTTAAAAAATTATTAATGATTTATTATATAATAGTTAAAAGGGTATTATAAATTTAATATAAAATAAATTATGTGTATAGTTATAAAATATTTCTTGAAGAAAGGAAATTGGGATGAAATCCCATACCTTGAGTCCATACTTTCTATGTATTTACTTCAAAACATGTATAATAAACTTATATAAATTATTTTATTTATTAATAACCATTTATTATATTAACAATTTGTATATTAAAAATATAATACATAATTAATTACTTGATCACTTATGTCCACATCGTGTGTTTTGAGGATGTTCATTTTGTATCATCAAAATGAATTTGGTATGTTGATAGTGGTAATTGGTATAATTATTCCATCATATCCAGAATAATAATAATGAAATAATTATCATTTTTATATGTTCATTATACTTTTATAACTAACCATTAAATATTTTTAAGAAAAAATAATTATATTGCAATCATAGAGATGGTGGGTCGTACATATGCATGAGTAATGTTTCAATTTTTTAATTAACATGGAAATGGTAATTATTATTTTATATTTATATAGTTATAAATATGTAATAAATATAATATTATATCTTTAAATATACTCATATATATTATCCATGTGATACGTCGATGAAAAATGAATCACATTGTTTCATGGAGGTGTTGATCGACACGTTAACATTAACGACATTATAATTTTTCTATGAATGTAAACGTAAGAAAATAGATTATATATAGAATTTATAGAATGATAATTTTTTATTGATATAATATGATATAAATAAATATATTAAATCAATAATTTTAACCAATTGTGAGAGGTGGTGATGGAAATTGAATTTCATCAGTTCCTGAGGTGGTAGTCCATCACACACATGAATGATGGTTTCATTTACCATTTGATGTAAGAGGAGATACATATAGGTTATTCCATTAACATGATAAAATATTATTATATTTAATATACTTATTTTATTATTTAATCAAGGTTTAAGAATACTTTTTGTTGTATAAGAAACAATATATATAAAACATTCTAGTAAAAATTATACCTCCTCTTTGGACAACATCCTTCTCTTTGCACTTTAATCCCTCCATGGTTTCCATTATGACCAAAATAAGATCTATATGCTTGCACAAGTTCTATGTTGGTGGTCCATAAGTAATTAAGGAAATTATTTCACCACATAAAATTAAAAATAAATTTACATAATATAAATAATTTCATTATAAAAGAATAACTTTTATTATTCATACCTATATTTTTTTAATCCAAATGTGAACATATAAAATAAATTTAAATGAAAGAAAATGAAATTTGTTATTCCCTTTCACTTAAAAATAATATTTATGTAATTTTAAAAGAAAAAGGGAATGAAATTTCCATAAATTATAATATTGAATAAGTATGGATGAATCCCACTCCTCAGATAGATTAAAGTAATGATTTAAGATTAATTTTGGTTATTATAAAATTATTTTTAACCTTAATAAATAGATTTACCCTTACCAAGATGAAAAATATTAAATACAGTTACTAATAATAATTATAAAAAATAAAAGGGAATAATTTTTCAAATATAAACCTCAATAATCTAAATATGGGATTCATTTTTCAATAAGAAATTTTTATAATTTTAAAATATCAATTTTAATATAAATCTGTAAAAAACAGTGAATTATTTTTAGAAAAATGTGTTTTTAATCCCAAAAATGAACTTGTACCAATATAATGTATTTTGGTAATTCAGTGTGATTAAATAAATTATATAAAATTAAATAATACTTATGTTAATTTGATATCAACCTCAAATTATAATGAAACTTTTTAATGAAAAGGAATGGTAGTTTGACAAAAATCATTATTTTTCACTATTCACTAAAAACCAATCTTTTCAAAAGAATTCCCAACATTTAACCCTAACATAATTCTGATATGTTGAGTTAAAAAATAATATCATATTTAGAAAATATAATTTATAAATTTTGAAAAAAAAATATTCCTAATATATTCCCAAAAAAATCAATTAACATTATTTTTGATGGAAATGTATTTTTGAAGCATAAAATACCTTTACTAAAAATTATGCACTTATATGTTATTAATTAATATACAAATTTTTACTCTATAATACCTTTGAAAATATTTTTCATACTATGTTTATAACTTTTTAAACCATCAAACGTAACAGTTAGGTAACAACATTCACACACACACACACATATATATATTTTATAGTATAACCATACTCACTTAATGTTTTATGTTGTGGGATAATAAAGCAATCAAGGATTGTATTGTTTTAAAAACATAGTGTATTACATCCCCCCTCCTCTGATAAATAAAATTCACCATATAAATTTTAAATTGATCTAACAAGTCTAGGGACTCAAATTTGAAAATTCCTTTATTGAAAACCAACATTAATAAATGTGTTAAAAAAATACCTCTAGAAAAGAGTGAAAGTTAAATAAGGATAGCATCTAGAATAATACATCATAAGGTTTTCCAATAGGATAACATTTTAGTGGAGTGACAATATAGACATGGATGAAAAATTAATTTCCATATAATGATGGATAATGAAAAATATGAATGATAATAATAAAGTGAATGATTATGAGAAAATAAATGACCACAAAACCATAAACCAATGATGTGTGAAAATAATCATTGATTCATAATAAAGGATGGTAATGGGATAACATTTTTATTTTATGACCCTCTTCCAAGATTTTGAATATTTCATTTTCCATATATACAAAGAAAACCTAATAAAATATACCTTTTTAAAAGTATAATCTCCTCATTTAATCAATTTCCACCATTATCACATATTATTCTCCAAACTATGAGTATAAAAGATGTATTTTTCATGGTTGAAGAAATATAATTGACTTTTAATGGATCAAATAATCCAAAAAATATACATATTTGTTCCCCAGGTATTTAAATATTAACCAAAAAGAATATGGTTAGCATAAGCTAAGATATTATCCAAAATGTATAAACCTTCACATGAAGAAATAATATATTTAACCCCAAAAAATTTCACTATAACATCAATGGTTCATATAATATAATTCAATAAATAAATAATCCTACATACCAAAATAATTCAATAACCTCAAAATAAAAAAAAATATTTTAACCTAAATGATTATATCATAATTGTGAGATTACATCCCCAAAATTTTAATATCATTCTTGCCATGAAATCCTTAATTTTAAATCAAGGAATACACATATGGGTTACTTATATAATAACCCAAAAAAATGTCTCCCAAAATATCATTAATCACTTCAAAATCACATCACTCTCGAAAGGGGTATTGATACCTTTGGACTTATGATAATTTATAAACTTATAATCCCATGATAAAATCAATAACTATTTATTTAAACTCAAATAAACTCATCTTTATCTAAAAGTTTATCTAAAAATTTCCAATGATACTAATTGTAGTAGTCCTGAACCTACATTCCCAAAATTCATTTCTTAAAGAATAATCTGTATATTTTTATCTTTGATATGAATAACTATAAAGAAATTTCAACCATACAAAACATAAAAAATAAAATGGAAATATTATATAACTTCTATACCCAAGGACCTTTTATGTTTAGAGTTTTATATAATTAGTAAAATATCATTCATAATAATACCATATATTCAAATGACTATTTTTCCACTATACCCAGATTTTCGAATTGAACATTAATTTTTAAAAATCTACCATAACATTACTCACACATGAAACATTTCTATAAATAAATCATTTAACTTCATTCTTCATAACCCGAGGTAAATGAAATCATAATTAGGGTGACATAAAACACATGGTAATATTAAAAATATGAATTAAAATTTGAATTCCACTAGTGATCATAAGATGATGATTAGGGTATGATGACATAATCCAAGTGCATTAGAATAACATAAGACAATGCATTCCCATAAAAACCTAGATCATAAAATATGAGGCATGGAATAAAAATTTAACATAAGAAAACATTCATATAATTCAACAATAATGATTATGAGAAAAAAATCCTAAATAAAATGGACCATTATAACATTATGCAAGAATAAATAAAAACATTTTTGTTACATAGAACATCATTTTAATGTCAATATTATAATCACTCATACAAATGGAATAACCTACCCTATAAATTCAAATTGTCTCTTAAGAGAAAACACTTACTAATTTTCTAAGTTGATTTACCCAAATAATTGGAAATCTATATCAGGAACACACATCACCATGAGATATATTGGACTCACCCATCATTGAAAACAATTTCTTAGAACCATAACATAAACAGAAAACATAATATCTGGAATTTTTCAACATAAAAATGACTATTGTTCTTTCATGTGTTGATTCACCCATGGAAAAGAAATAGTTTCCATGAAAATATCATTAAAACAAAGATAATCCATCAATATAAACAATTATTATGCTATCATTACAACATATCTCCAATGTGTCATAAGTAACATCACAGTTTATTGTTGTTTTTTGATACAAATACCATTAAAATATCATTAAAAACAATAAGGAAAATAACCTTTCTAATTTGAAAATATATATTAAGAAACTAAACAGTCACAAAATATTATGAAAAAAAATTTCCTTTAAAATTACCTTTGAAACATATAAGGTATACTTGAAAGAAAAAAATATACATGGAGGCGAGAAAATCTGTTCAAGACGTAAATACTAAAAATAAACATTCATTTGAAACTTTTGTAAAGAGAGTCAAAAGTGACTTATGTGGAAAAAATTAATAAATTAAATTTTACAAACAATAAAAAGAAGGTAAAATATTATGTAAAATAAATTTATTAAATATTTTATATTTATAAAAAAATTAATAAAATCATTTTAGAAAAAATGGATATGGGAAAGAAATATCCTCAGTCTAAAAGAAGATACATAATCATTATCTCTTACAAACAACATTCTTTATGTTTCATTAATCACAAAGGAAATAGAAATTAAAAATTTTACACACATTCAAAACTAGATGATAAGAAAATATTTTTTTTAATAAAATAAGATCTTGTGATTGTTTTAATGTAACCGTAAATATAAACAATCTCAAAAATAATGGTGACTGTAATATAAATTCTTTACCACATTGGTAACATTAAAATAAAAATTTATTAAAAAATGAGTTTAATATGGATCTATAAATACCAAAAATATTATGGATTAATTTGTAAAATTTCATTTATGAGGTAGTAAGTATACTATACAAGGAGATGAAGATACATGGCAAGAAACATTTCTCATGAAAATAAGATTCATACAAAGAAAACCCTTCCAATGACTGTAAAGTTTTATGTGATAATGAATCCATGAAGTGATTATTTATATATACAAAAAACCAAATAAAATAATTATAAATACATTAAGAAAATAGATATCAACTCACACATAATCATGTCATAAAAAAGTCAATAGTGTCGAAGTATAACGCAATGAATGGAAATTGAGTTATGAAATCCCTTACCACTTATTAACTTCCATATCAAATACCATAGGATGAACTAATTTATATTGAAACTTAAAATACCATTAATTATGAAGGATTTATTATATAATAGGTAATAGTTTATTCTAAAAAACATATAAAATAAATTTACTTTATGAAATTAAAATATACCCCAATGAAATAAAATTGAGATTAACTTCATTACCTCGAGTCAAGACTTGGTTTTTAAGTCATTTAATAGCTATATAAAAAAATTATATCCATAGTTTGAGTAATTGAGAACTATTTCTAAGAATAAAATATTATACTTTCTAAATTTATTTCATTTATTTTAATGATATATTTAATTACATAATAAAAATTCCACATCGGGCGCCTTGAGGATGTTCGGTTCGGAACTTCAAAATCACTTCAGCAGTTGAAAATTTTCAAGGTTATATTTGTTTAATAGTCTCTAAAAGAATAATAATGAAATAATCATCATTTTATAAAATAAATATAATTTTAAAGTCAACTTTTATAGATAGTTATAAAAGATTAATTTCATTTCAATCACGGTGATGGTACGTCATACACACACAAGAGTAATGTTTCCCTATTTCAATAAAAAATGAAAGAAAAAAGGTAAGTATTATTTAATATTTAAAAAATTATTATTTTATCACAATTAAAATCTTTTATCTTTAAATACAATTATATATTCCATTTATGTAAGGCATTGATGAAAAATGAATCATGTCATTTTCTGAAGGTGGTAACCCATATGTATGGACAAACAACATTATCATTTTCAATGGATGGAAAGGTACGAAAATAGATGATATATTATATTTAATGAATTATTATTATTTCATGAATATAATACATACATACATATATATATATATATATATATATATTAAATCTATCATTATAATAATTTTTGAGAGGCAGTGATGGAAAATGAATTATTTCAGTTCATGAGAAGGTAGTATGTCATACACATGAACCATGGTTTTATTTCACATTTAAAGGAATATGAGAGAGATATAGTTTATTAAATTAACATAATAACATATATAATATATATAATATACAAATTTTAATAGTTAATCATATATAAAGAATATTTAATGAAGGTCTAATAAAAAATAATATTAAAAAAATTTATTCAAAGTTATACCTCTTCTTTGGATAACTTCCTTTTCTTTACACATTTAGCCCAAAAAATTTCTATTATCCACAAAATAATAACAATATTTAATTGTAGAAAAATTTTATATATATTTTGGGTATTTATTAATAAAACTAGATTTCTAAAAATGGGAAAGAAATAGATTATATGGGTTCCCTTTTATATGTGAGGGTAGAGTCACTTTTGAATATACATTAAATGTTATAATATAATATTTTCCAAACTCATATAAAATGGTTCTAAAATAATTTTTTTTGAATATAAGTTGGATATTGTCTTAATAATAACAAACTGAATTTTGTATATGTTTATATATTATTTTAATTTTTATCTTTTAGATTAATCCCTTCTTTATAAATTTTTAACCATAACCATGGTAAAAACATTTTCAACATTAAAGGGTGATATATTTACATATAAGATAAAAATGGTTCATAAAGAGAAAAAGTATAAAATTTCCAAAAATATATAGTCCTAATATATAATTTCAATATTTCTATTTCAATACCCCACATATATATAATTTTGAAATTTCTGAAAGATTTTGAAATTTCGTGTGCTGCATGGGTCAACTTTCGGAATGAAACTCGAAATAGAATTTTGAGAGTTGGAATGTTTCAAAGTGGTGTTTCTAGATGAGGCAAGATTATTTGGAGGTATCCCGGGTTTTTTAAAGATTATTTATGTATTTGGTAACATTTTTTGAGTTTTTTGATTTAATGGAATGTTATCGCAGTTTGGTGTGCACAGTTTTGGAGAAACCATGAGACACCTTGATGATCTGGAGGTTTTTAGATAAATTATAACTAAACATGATTAAGTGGGATAGTTTCAGAATACTTTGAGGTAAATGTTTTGAGTAAAATGTGACACCTTATAATGTGAATGGGGGTCTAAATAATGGTGCACAAACAACACATGATTTTATAAATATTGTGCACTTGGTCGTAGATGTTATCAAGTGGGGGTGCGAACGGTGGGTGCACAATATATCCAACCGTAAGGAAAAATAATTTGGGAGGTTTGAAATGGAAAATTTCAACCACATGGCTGGTGTATGGTTTAGTAAACCATGATGTAAAACCATGTAACTTCCCATATTTCATTAAATGGGGGGGGTACCAAAATACCCCCTTTGGTTTTTAATCTACTTCTCCCTCTTTTTCTCCTATTAGGTTTGCAATGACCATTGTTTTCCCTACCCCCTTATCCCTTATTACACCATTTTACTTAGGTTGAATTCATGGCATTTCTTTAGTATTTAAGGTTATATTTCTCTTCCTCCTCTTTGAATTTCTCCCTTCCCTTATTTTCTTCTAATTCCGGATGTGTGGGATTAGTGATTCTCTATGATTCTATCAGAATATTGTAGAATCAGTGAAGGGTGATGATGATTTCGGTTGATTTGTATAGAGGATATCTTGATATGAGTTCTACATGTCATTATCTATGTTCGTAGGTAATTTTCTTAGGTTTTTTAAAATTAATTAATTTATTAGTGTTGAAATAGAATATCATCTAAAGGATTTTCCTAGGAATGGTGTTTGGAGTCCATTATAGACCTTCCATGAACGTTTCTTGGAGTTTAGATAATAGTTAATCAACCCGGTGAGTGTTTTGGCTTTATTCCAGGTTTGGTTTTGATTAATTAGTATATAATAATTATTATAATTTTTTAATTGTTTTTTATTGGTGTGATTATAGATCAATGGTAGTTTTGGAAATATTATTTGGATTCTGAGGAGGTGGTTTGGGACTTAGATGACCTTGTAAAAAATGGTATTCTTTAGAAATGTTTTAGAAAGCTACATTAATGAGGTTGGTTGTATTTAAAATTTTTACCATAGTCTTGATGTCTTATATGTGTATGTTCTTGCCCCAATTCTCTACCCTATTGTGTTTTCATATATTTGTATAAGGAAAGTAATATGGGAATAATGATGATGTGAAAGAATCCTCAAGGACCTTATTGAATTTTTTAGTGATTGGAGGTCGGTCCTAAGGCTACCCATGTGTTATTAAAGACCCTTGAACATGGTGACAACAATTGGTAAATGTTGAGATATGGTAATTATAAAGTTAATGTGTATTAATTTTTAGATGGTATGTGGTCATAGTTAAAGGGATAATCAAAATGTTTTATATGCTAGAATTTTTGAAACTCTTAAGAGGATTTTGAAATGGTTTAAATAATTTTTTTCTAGATTTTTATCTTGTTATGGTTTTCAATGATTGAAAATAATGTTTTGAAAGCAGTCAATATTTTTAAAATGATATGTTTACCTAAATGTGATTATAAAGGGGCTCTTATTACATTTCAAATGAATTATTTTATTATATGTGTGGATTTCCCCTAATAAAAATGATATGGTGGCTTCTTTTAAATTAATTATAGGGAATTGATGTCCTTTATCCTTGTTTTCATGTTCAAAAAGAAAAACACTTGATTAAGGGTAGTTTTGAAATATTTTATTTAATTGAGTTGTTTTTTTATTCCGCTCAAAAAAATTTAAGTGGTGTTTTATGAAATTGTGAAAAGTGGGTTAGGTGTTATTGAGTGGTCTTTGTTTTTGAAGGTTTGTTGGGACCCTGGTAAATGATGAATGATTATGGGTATTGGATTTTTTTATAAATGTTGTGATAATGATGTAAGATATATGAAATTAAATGGTTTTGGAATATTGTAATGGCACTCTTCATTCATAGTTTAGGGATGTTGGACTGACACTCTTGTCCCAAATATTTGGTAGGCAAAATTGATTCTCCGAGCACCCTGGTGCACCGTTGTTTTCATAGAAGGCATTGATTCTCCTAAATCAAAGGGTATGTACATGATCTTCTATATTGTGGTTAGAGAAGATGGACATGGAGTTCAAAATCATTGTTTATGGTGGGAATACATGGAATTATGAATCCAAATTTTAATCTCGGATTATGGCTCCTTGAATGTCGACCTATGACACCTTCGGTATATTGTTCAAAGGACTAGCATGGTGTTCCACATTATTTAAGATAATGATAAGAAATGGACTTATGAATACCCAATTTAAGTACCAATACTGATTCTATAAGGTATACAAAATTAAATTAATTGATAAATGGATGACCCGTATAAATTAAAATGGTTAACCCTTAGGGTATATGTCCTAGGCTCTTGGTGTGGTCAGAACAGGTTGGGTGGTTGGATGAAACAATTGAACTTAATGGTTTAAATTGTCGGTTAAAAAAGTTAAAATGTAAAAAATGATTAATTTTATAATTTATATATTTATTCACTTTTAGATATCTTCATACATTGTTGTACTGACTGGTACTGATTAAGACACTATTGGTGTTGGCCTACAGAGTTGTACTCACTCCCTGATCGGGAGACCATTACACTTGGGTACCTGAGAATCTCTCACATGTTTATTGTAGGTACATGTTTGAGATGAGGCTTGTGATGAGTTTTAAATTAGTGGAAAGGATATCAAATATATTTTTTGTTGATTGGATGGGTTTAGCTTAGAGATGTTGTGTTTCCTTTTATTATTTATTTTATTTTTTGGCGTGTAATGTAAATAGATCAGTGGGAGGTGGGTTCAATATACGAAACGGACAATTGACCCATTATTTCTTTTAATTTTATTATATAATTCTCTTAACTAAATTTATTTATTATTTTTTATTAATCTTATGTGTATGATATATGGATATTTATTTCTCATTGTGTACGCTAATGTTGGTGTATAATCTCCTCAAAGTACCATCTTAGACACCCACTGCTTATCATCAATATGATCTTGGGCCTTTTTATGAGGTGATGATATATTCTTTAGTTTACCCATTTGATTTTAACCTAATGTGATTGAATGTTGAGATCATGGGAGTTTCTAAGATGTCATGGCCTTCTTCAGAGGTTGAATCCCAACTTTTAGAGAAGAATAACTAGGAGGAACTATTAGTAGATACCATGAGTCCCAAGATACATGGTAAGTAGTATCCATGTAGGGATTAACTAAGGGGTATAAGAGGTGTCATGGTTTGAGGAAAATAGGGAACCTCATGTGCACAACCATGTAGGGGGGTCAATAATTTTTAAAAAAGGGTACATCATTGTCTTCACATGATTTTCCAAACCGAGTGAGGCCCCCCTTAGAACGGTGAAGGGTGCAAGACTGGTTCACCATTTGGAAATCTGAAAAACCTAATTAAAATATTTGAAATGGCCATTTATCCATTAAAATATTTTATAACTTAAAAAAATTGATTCTTTCTCTAGTGTATATCCTTGCGGCATTGGGAGCTCATTTGAAGCTCAAATCGTAGCTTTTGCTTTGGTTTCTCTAACCAGACTTAGATTTAAGCACCATTCATCTCATTGGATCTATGATGTTAAGTTATTCAATAATATTATGTCATTATTTGTTTCAAATCATATCAATAGAGTTATATTTGATTAAGCTAATATACAATATTTATAGGCTTTTCATCTGTTCTTCATTTTTCTCTCAATCAGTACAAAATTAAAGATCGATACTCGATGACTTTTCTACTACGTTACAACAGTAGGTGTTTATAACATTCATTAATGGTTTGTTGTTTTATATTCCTAGTTACAACTATGTTGCATGCTTTAATTTTCAATGGCTCCCCTAAAATTAATTGATTTCCTTGATTAAATTAATTGTAACCTATTTTGGTTTTCCTTAAGTACCTTCGATGTTTCTGGAGGTTGTCTCCCAAACCTTGTCCACCAATGGGGTGTTCCTTTGTATATTCATTACTTGATACCACCATGTTGGGTGTATGAGTGGTTACCTTGTCAGAGAGAGCCTTTATATATTGAATGGAATTGAATTTAGATGATTAAGAGATGGTGATGCCTCCTTTAATTTGTAATATCATGAAGTGAATTGATTTAAATGTTTAAATGGTAATTGTAGAAATGGGTTGGATGTACTCATGGAATGTAAATGTTATGAAATTATAAATTTTTGAGATGATTAAGTGAAATGGTCAGGGATTACTTTGTTTGTATACCTTGGATCCTGATTCCATTAGATGCCATGGATGTTTCTCCCATGGATCTTGATTACAGTAGTGGATGCTATAGACATGTTTCTCCATTGGGTATTGATTCTATAGGATGGCTTGAGCCTTGTTTCCCCTTGGATCTATCTTTCTTGGGCTAGTAGTAGACACTGTCTGTTGAAATTTCCTTAGACCCCACCCAATCCCTTATCGATTTTCCATCAGGATTCTGTTAGAACAAGATGTGGATGCCTTGGTCTTCAATACCTTTGATTTAGACCTTCATGGTATTCTAGTGTTGATTATAAGTCATTTCTAGGATGAATAAATCTTGGTTATAAAACACGGTTGTGGTGGTTATTTATGCTTGATCATATGGTGTGGTTGTGTTAAATATTTTCTTGATTACCCAGTAAGGTCATTGTGGGTATTTTGGAATGTTTTACAGATATCTATTGTATGGGTATCATCCTACAGTTGTTAGACTGGATAGTGTTGTTTGTTTATTTATATTTACAACTACCCTTGTTTAAGGGATCATGAATATTGTTTGTAGGGATCCTTGTTTGGCTTTAAAGTATCACATATGACTCGGGAATATACTTTTTTTAATATTATACCAGTGATATATATATATTGAACATTGTTTTATCTTGTTATAAAAAACCAGGATTTGTTATAGATATCGTTGGTGGTGGACTACTAAATTTCATCTCACATCATAGTCAGACCATTATTGGGTACCCATAAAGACTTCATGGATGCAGGTAGGGATTTGGGAAAGCACCCACTATTTATTGGCATTTGGATCAGAGAATTACAATGTGGTATCATAGAATTTTATTTTATGGTTTCATTACTATCTTAAGATAATATACAAGGATTATGAATGTATTGAAATTTTGTAATGATTTTTGTCGAGGATTTTCTAACCCACAGACAAGAAATAACCAAATTGAATGACACAAAAATTGCTATTTTCTATTTTTTCCTATTATTATTGATTTAATTCTATCATTGTATGGTGAAATTAAACTTTGATGTTATCATTGATTGATTGAGGTTTCAATTTTATTTTATCCCAATGATATGAGGGTATTATATCCCATGAAAAATTTTATAATCCTATTAGAATTGACATGCCATGCATTATGTCATTTCATATAGGATACACTGCTCGAATGAAACCCTTTGTTATGTGTTCCTTGCATGATATATTTGTAGTTTTAAAGATTATTAGTGTTTATAATTTAGTAACATGGTGGATACTTAGAGTGATTGCCTTATCCTAAATAGTTTTCTTCTAAATAGGCTACAATACAATTCCTAAGCAGTCAACTATGGCACGTTGAGTCATAGATCATTAGTCGCATGGACTAAAACGCATTATGGTATGGATTAAGTGGAAACCATATTTCAATTCATGAGTTGTATGGTCCCTTATGGATCGAAATTCATGAACCATTTTGTTCATTCATTTGAAGAAAATTACTAATTACTGAGAATTTTAATGAAATGGATATTTTGGGAAACAGGTAACATGGCCTAGACCCAACATTATCGTGGGTAGTAGAAAGTGCATCTAGTTATATTTAATATTGTTTATTTTTATCCAGGCCTATATTTAGGAGTATTAATAGGGGTATGAACTATATATTGGAATGTTAAACATTTTCTATGCTTACATATATGACATGTTCACCACATGATTCTTTTTTGAGGCATGTATCCAGAATTATAGAGACATTATGCCACAATTAAATTTAGTACACTAGGACGGTGGGAAATACCATGTGTTGGAGGTCCTGGTCCATGGTATCCAGTAGATCATATTGTAGTTACAGATGTGTAACAGGTGGTTTTACTATACCTAGGTGTTGAGGAATGGTTCCTTGATCAGTTTTTATACCTTTTGCTTAATTTTTTAGGGAGAACTGTATCATTCCTTGTCCATGGAAGAGCTAAAAGGTGTGTTCTAGTAGAATAATATACCCATGTTTTCATGGTATGGTGGTTCATATTCCATTGATCTATAGATTGGGACTATGTTTTCAAATTTCAAGATTCTAAAAACACATTCTAGGATGAGAGTAAAGATCTTGATATATCTTCTTTGATGAGATGCTAATCCCTGGTGGGATGTTTTCCACCAGGTAGATATGCTCCGAGATATGGTTCGGAGGGGTTTCCAATCCTCTTTTTACTAGTTTTTTATTTCCTCAGACCCAAAGAGATGAAAGGTCCAGTGATTTTATGCATCCAGAGTAGTGAATAATGACTATTATGGAATATTAATAATAGTTTAAATAGCTTGAGAATTTATCACTAACATATCTTGATGATAAGGAAATAAGGACAAGATGATTCGAGGAAAGTATCAGGCATGATATTTCATCACACTTCAATGTGTTCAAGTTGATGACTAAAATAGTGAAACAAGTTTTAATTACAGTGCACAAGTTGAGGGATGTTGGGGGTGCAATGTAGAGCAGTATAGTCTCTTCACCCAGTGGTTTAGCTTCCTATGGGAGGAAGATATGTTTTGTGATTTCCTCTAAGGGGTGTACGATCCGGGATGTGAGAGATTATAGATCTGTTTTCTATCATCTGAGTGGAAGATGGGGGCATGTGAGTAATAAAGCTGATAGAAACCTAGTTGAGTGTCAATCTTGTAGCAGGATAGTCCATGTGTAGTAAATCTATAGGACCTTCCCTCTACCAGGTAGTGTAATGTGTTTAGCTCTGACTCTAGGTTTAGGAGAAAGTTTCTCAGCTCTACGTTAGGCTGGGAGATGTAGTAGTACCGGTCATTTAGGCCGAGGTGGTGGTCATGGACAATGTAATCAAGAACTAGTTGAACCTAGGATTTATATTGAGACTACTTTTTGTAGTGAGGTTGTTTAACATGTTCTCAGATCAAGAAAGATATATTTTTTTACAACCCACTCTTGAGGACAAGTGTGTGGGAGCTTCTATGGTGAGAGGTATGATCTTAGTAGCTTCTATGATTGTATATGCTCTTTTAAATATAGGTGATTCACATAGTTTCATATATGTACCTATTATGTTGATCCTTGAGCTTGTGGTTAAATTTTAGGAGGTTTTAATAACACATGATTCACTTTTATGGATACAAATGGAGAGTGTACGTCAGTGTAGGGAGTACCCCTGGAGATTGGTGGGTGTCACTACATATGAGGTCATTTTTCCCTTGAGTTGATATGGTTTGAATTCGTACTCAGAATGGATAAGAAAATTTCTTATTTATCTTATATTGATTGATATTGCTGAAGGGTTTACTTCACATCACCAGAGGGAGGTGTTTTTATTCTAAATGGTGAATGGGATGTCCATGTGAGCTGAGTTAGACCACAACATTGTGGGCTGATCAGGATGACATCCCATATTGCTAGTTTGTATCTTGATGATTAGGGATCACATCAAGATAATTTCAATCTAACGGTTGATTGTTTTAGGTAAGTTTTCCTAGTTTAATTTTCTAATTTGGATCCTAATATTGATGTATACATGTTCATCGAGCTAGTTCTAGGAGCTATACTAATATCCATTCCTCCTTATAGGATAGTTAATATATAGCTGTAGAAGAACAAAAGGAATCTAGAGGACTTGGAGGAAAAGGGGTTTAAACGACATGGTACTTCTCCATGGGGTTCACTAGTCCTCCTTGTGAAAAATGTGGATTGTAAAAGTTTTATATGTGTGGACTACTGAAAATTGAACCTACTAACTATTAAGAACCGGTATCCATTGCTATAGATAGATGATCTCCTTGACCAACTCTGATGTACTCAAATTTTCTTGAATATTGATTTGAGATCCTGATTTCATCAAGAGCATGTTTGACCTACATACATACCTCATATAATGTTTTTTATATGGTATGGTCTATATGATTATATTGTTATGTCATTCAGTCTCACGAACACACCAGTTGTTTTCATGGAACTAATGAACTGAGTTTCCCATCTTTATCTTGATTCATTTTTGGTGGTATTCATGAATGATATCTTGGTGAATTCTCACAATCAAGATGACCATGCCATTCATTTTGAGTTCATTTTGGATACATTGATAGATCATTATTTTTATGATTATCTCAAAAAGATCCACTTTCAGATGGATAAGATTCACTTTCTAGGTCATATTATCTCAGGGGCAGGAGTATCAGTTGACCTAGAGAAGGTGAGAGCTGTAGTTTTCTATGAGAATATCAATAACATATTTAACATATGAATTTTATGGGGGGTATCTTTTAAATACATAGAAATTACATATTTTTTTAATTTTATGGAATTATTTTGAGACTGCGAAAATCAAAGGAACATTATTCCGAGGCCCGGAAATCCCAAAATGGAATTTTGAAATTTTTTTAAGGTACGTTCAGTAAACATGTGGGAGGGAATTTCAATCTTCTTGAACCATTGTGCGGATTTAAATTCCAAGGGCATCATTGGATTCACAGCACCGAGATTCGCTTAGTAGAAGCACAAATTCGACCGGTAAAGGTCAGAAAAAATGTTAATTTATTGACTTTTGGAAAAATAATAAAAAAATAACTATATGTTATTTTATTCTTTTTCATATACTATTGAGTGGCAGTTGGAAAAACCATAGTACAATGATGGTCAATAAAAGAGGGGCATTTAATAACCTGTCCCCCTATTTGTATAACCACAATGCCTATCAGTTTAATAAGTTCATTAATTAAGTATTTTTAATGAAACATAATTATGGACACAATGTGGATCTTTTTATTTTATTAAAAAACCATTGGTGAGGGAATCGAAAAACCACAGGAGGAAGCTCTGTTGAAATGTCGGTGATGTCACCCTCCAATGAAGAACAATGATCAATCGATGATCATTTGATGATTCAAACTGGACCTCAATAAAAAAAGACCAATGACTTCGAACACAGATTTCTTCTTTTTTCCACAAAAGATTCCACCAAATCTAGGTAGGGGGTTTAATTGTTTTATGTGTTTAAAAGATTCCTCTTTCCATGTTATTGGTTAATATGAAGAATATGGATCAACCGACCAAAAAGTTGATCCTTTATTATTTATTTTATGGGTGTTTTTTGTGTGGTTTCAGTTTGGGTATTGTTCTTTCTAAATGTTGTGTATTATCACCCCCATGTAAGAACACTAATGTGGAGGGAACAAGCCAGTCCAAACAAGGATAGGACCCTCCACCACTCTTGGGTTTTGAACGTTCTTCATGGGAGACCGAGCAACGTGGAAATAATGAGATTCCAAGGGTTTTTCTATAAAGGTTATAACTTGAGAGGCCCATAGGTTTAGACAGAAAGGATAACAGACCACCAGAGCATCTCTGGTGGCCCGTAGAAGTAGTCGCCAGAGTGGCACCACTGGCGCAGCAGCGTCGGCAAACAGCAACGACGGTCGGTCTGAGCCGACCGTGGGGGGGGGGGGGGGGGGGGCGACGGCTCTCACTAGCACCATGATGGAAATAGCCACAACCAACTTGTCCATAGAGGGTGGAATTTGCAGCACTGATTCACCGCGCAGAGGAAATGGAGTGGCCTTCTCGGGCCACTCAGCTGGACACAATAGCCAGCTCCAACCAGCAGTTTCAGAAGGATGGGTGGTGCCCTATTTCTACTACCAGCTAAGAGGACTAGCCTGCATACGGGTCTGGTTTTCTTGGTGTCCCATACCTGTGGGCCGAGATGGACCTCTTGGCCAGGCCAGACCCACAGGCCGGGCCAGATCACTATTGGACCCAACTAATCCTATTTCACTAAAACATTAGTATCTCACAAACCGAGAGTCCGATCAACCCACTGTCAGCAGTTGAGGACCCTTGATACAAGTAGTTCCTTTTGAGATGGTTCAATTGAGTTTTTTTAGATGTTGTCATATGGGTGGGTTGGATCATACTCAAATCCAATCAAGCCCTATTTACCTTTTTCATTATAACATATAGATTGGGCATCCAATAAGTGCGCTGTCTGTCACGATGGAACCCTTACAACAAGGTGATCCATTGGGTTACTTTTTCATGAGAATTTTTGGTGGTTTAGGTATAACCAATATCTTGAGAAGCAGAACCAACAGAACTCAACTTCACTAAGTGTGGGAATCTAGTGGCTGGCTGTCAAGTGAAGAGTGAGCATCCATGGATTGGCATGAAAGCGACCCTTCATAGATCGAATGTAGTACGAAACTTCAGGTATCAGCAATAGAGATACCCATTGTTGATCGATATGAGAGAAAGCCTCAATGGATCGGCAGTAGTGTGACTCTATGTGGATTGGCAGTAGGGCGACCCTATGTGGATCGGTAGTAGAGAGTCCCTTTGTGAATCAGTAGTATAACGACCCTTCATGGATCACTAGAAGAACCTCTTAATAGAATAAAATGATATAACTCAAGACTAATAATCTTTATTCATGTTATCTATGTTGTATACATACTGTGATCTATATTTTACATTATACTTTATGGTTGAGATCATGCTTTGGGTTTTTTCCTCAGGGAATTCTTGGAGACCTTCAGAGGTCTTGGGGTCTATACTGGGTATAGTTATACTCACCCCTGCACAGGATTCACCCACACCATGTTGTGTCTTGTGCAGGAAATGTATATCTTATCGGAGACTTGGGGTGCCAATACTAGATAGTTCTTTGAGGTGATTGATTGACACGAGGAGTGGTAGGGATGACATATGGTGAGTTTTACCTACCCTTCATGTAGGATCCATGGTGGATGGCCTTCAGATTATATTTTTTCCTTTTTTTTGTACTTTATTTTTATTTGGGTCTGTATAGTGGCCCATTTTTCATTTCAGTTCATTGTTTTACTATTAGCATTTCTACTTTTTGATCTTTTTTATCATGTACCTTGTCAATGTGTGTACTGGTTTAAAGGTATTGCCTTCCCTTTCTTGGATATTTCTTTACGATTCTAGTTGCCAACCCCTAGCCTATAAAAGGCAAGCTTGGGGTAGTCACGGAAAGGGCCTCAAGAGATGGTTTATCACAAAGTGGTATCAAAGGAGATCATTTCTACTAGAATAATTAAGAGTTAGTCTTTTCATTGAAGCAATAGTGTTAAGTGTCTTGAGTTCGGATTACAGTTCTGGGAGTCCAGTGTTGGTACGACAATTGATGTATCCATACACTAGGATCTTGTGTTCTAATTTCCAAAACAAAACAAAAAAACACTATTTTCATTTGTTTTTAAAATGTTTTATCCTAAACACTTTTGAGTCAGCTCACTAGGTAAATCTTATTGACTGTGGTACATCTGTTTCTTTATAGGATGTCTCCACATAAACAGTTATCCATGATTCTATTGAGAGATCATGATGATGGCCCACTATGCGATGAGGCATTAGTGCAGGTCCCTCTTATGGTGATAACACCATTGTGGGGTGTTCCAGCAGTACCACCACCTATAGGGAAGTAGTTTCCACCAGTACCACCAGAAAACTATGCATGCCAACCGAGCATGATGCATGAGTTCCAGAGGTAGAGGCTTCTCAGGTTTCATGGAGAGACTAATCCGTAGGCAACTAAGGACTGGCTGAAGGTTGTGGAATGAGTTTTTTTCTTGGTTGAGACTCCAAGAGACCTGATGGTGATCCAAGACGCTAGTCTCTTTTAGGGAACAATACAGAGATGGTGGAACCTAACACTCTAGACTCACGAGGAGATGACTCTTTTCTGGTTGTATATAGAGAGCCTCTTCAGGGCGGAGTTTATACTAACGACTTTATTCTCAATGCGTATTCAGAATCTACTGCACTTACAGTATGTCATCATGACACTGGCCCAGTATTCAATGAGATTCACTAACCTCTCTCACCACTCCTTCGACATGGTATGAGACCCTTTATTCAGGGCCCAAACCATTGACCTGGGAATCAGATGAGAGATCATAATGTTGATTATATCTCTCAACATCCTGACTTAGGCTAGAGTACTTAGGTGAGCACTATAGGTGGAGAGCTTCCTAGCTGAGCAGACACCGACCGTGAGAGCCGCCACTGGATGATATGAAGTTGAGTCATCTACATCAGAAAGTAGGAAGATGATGGAGATTCCCAAACAGGCTAGAATTTCTGGACGATAGCCCCAGGATGTAGGGTCAGGGGTGAGGAAATCATAAGGAAAATGAGTTTAGCAGAGGAGCCGATTGTTCTACACATATGGTAGGAAGGGTCACATGGCTCGCGATTGCCTAACCCTCCATACTGATGATCAGCAGATGGTCGAAGGACTGCTGAGGTAGAGGCAGAGGTTCGAGTGAGGAGGTATGTAGGGTGACAGATGTGGAAGAGGAGTAGGCCACATAGGAAGTGGTGTGAAATGGATTGAGGTACAAATACCACGACCCCTAGGCAGTCCACCCCGACCACATGGAGTAGGTGGACCGAGATGAGCTCGACTTACGGCGATAGAGGATTTTGGTCATGGTGCTCCAGAGATCATTCTAGGTATAATATGTGTCTACTCTACCCTATCTTCAATTCTTATATACATAGGTTTCATCCATTTTTTTATTTACACTACTCTTGTTCGGAGGATAGGGATTCTGGTTGACCTTTTGGCTTCATCCTTATGATTAGAGACTCTTACGGGAGAGGATTCGATGATTATGCACGGATACCGGTAGTGTAACAATTAATCTATGGGGAGAGAGCATTGTCTGGGATCTCCTAGTAGCAGGTTCGAGGCCTTATGACATCATGTTGGGTATAGATTGGTTATCCATGTTCCATGCTCAAATTGACTTTTTAAGTGCAAAGTGTGGTGTGTCTGTGAGGATGGGACTACTTTATTCTTTACTAGTGATAAGGGAACCATTGTAGTGGAGTAAAGACACTCTTAGGGGAGGGTAAAACCTATCACTCATTAGTTGGCCAGCATCACACTCTGTGTAGTAAACGAGAGGAGTTCGAGCTATTATGTAGTGGTGGACCACTATGTGGATGTCTTTCCTGAAGATGTTTTGGGACTACCTTCTTGAAGAGAGGTAGACTTCTCCATCGACATGTACATTGGGACGACACTGATATCTACACCAACATATTGGATGGATCCTGTGGATCTTTGTGATTTGAGGGTATAATTTGAGGACTTGCAGAGGATGGGGTTCATAAGACCCAGTGTCTCTCCATGGGAAGCCATGATTCTGTTCTCCAAGAAGGCAGATGGGAGTTTGAGGCTTTTCGTGGAATATCGGTGCCAGAAACAGGTGACCATAAAGAACAAGTATCCTCTGTTGAGGATTTATTATCTCTTTGATCAGCTAAAGGGAGATCAGTGGTTTTTTGAAGATAGACCTTAGATCATGCTATCATTAGCTTCAGGTGTGGGATGGGGAAGTAATGAAGAAAACCATCAGATACTGGTATGGACACCATGATTTCATAGTGATTCCATTCTATGTGACCAATTTCCAATAGTGTTTATGGGAATCATGAAAAGGATCTTACAGCCTTACCTCGATCTCTTTATGGTGGTCTTCATTGACGACGTCTTGGTGTACTCAACATCGAAGGAGGAGCATGCCTCACAACTGGAGATAGTCTTTGATACACTCTGAGAGAACCATCATTATAGTAATCTCTCAAAGTTCCAGTTCTGTATATGAGAGGTGCACTTACTAGGAAATGTTATCTTAGAGTCTGGAGTTGTGGTGGATCCGATGAAGATAGGCATAGTGATTTCATGAGATCCACCCTAGAGGATGACCAAGGTTAGAAGATTCGTTGTATTGGCTGGGTAAAACCCAAGATTTGTACCCAACTTTTATAGAGTATAAATACACTTGTCAACTTTGAAAAATAAGGGACAACCCTTCGTATGGATGGAGAGGTTCCAATAGAGTTTCCAAGAGCTGAGGCAGAGACAGATGAGTTCCCCCTTCATGAGGCTACAAGAAGAGGGCCTTGGGTATGTAGTTTACTTAAATGCATCAAGGACCGAATGGGATTTGTCTTGATGTAAGAGAAATAATGGATCACATATGTCTCATGACAGCTGAGGCAACATGAGAAGAACTATGCAACCCTTGACCTAGGGTTAACAACAGTGGTATTTTCCTTCAAGACGTGGAAACACTACTTGATGAGAGAATGGTTTAATTTCTACTCCAATCAAAAGTGTCTTGGTTATATCTTCTCATATAAGGACCTGAACCTGAGACAATGGTGATGGATAGAGATACTCCAGGACTATGACTTTGGGATAGTCTACACTCTTGGTATATGAAATGTAATGGTAGACGCACTCAGCAAGAGATCGAGTTTACAACTACTGAGTGAGGTGACAGAATATCTAAGCATGTTGCAGATATCCTTCGTAAATAAAGATGGAGCATCATACCTCCAGTATATGATTATACTCCCCCACTCCTTCTGTGAGTTTAAGAGGCACAACATGGGAACATTGACTACAAGGCCTGACGTGCTCAGATATACTCAGGACAAGTTTCTAATGGATTTTCAAAAGGGGGGAGCACATCATCCTTTTTAGAGGATACACAATTCTAACATTAAAATTTTGGGAGGTGGTGTTGAGGGAGTTATAGACACCCTTTTTGGCAGTACATCCTATAGTGTTGAAGATGTACTAGGACCTATGACGTTAGTACCTGTGGCTAGGGATGATGAATTAGGTGGAAGAGTCCTCTAAAAAATGCATCACATTATAGAATGTAAAGGTTGAGAATCAGGTTCCAGCAGGCATAACATATCCACTGGAGGTGTCAGAATGAAAGTCGGATGGTATCACCATGGACTTTGTGACTGGGTTACCATGCACGTCTAGGGGCTAAAACTCTATCTGGGTGATCGTTGACCAAATCACCATGTTGGCTTATTTTCTACCCATATGAGAGTAGGGATCAGTAATGGAATTGGGACGCCTCTATGTTCAAGAGATAGTACGAATTAATAGGGTATCATCGAAAATTATTTCTGGATGTGATGCTCATTTTACATCCTGAATTTGGAAGGTATTACAGGCGGTGATTGGGACATAGCTATGCTTGAGCACCACATTTCATCCTCTAACGGATGGTCAGATGGAGTGGACCATACATACACTTGAGGACTTGCTTCGTGCTTGCATCCATGATTTTGGTTGTAGTTAGAAGGACCACCTGTCACTGGTAGAGTTCACATACAACAATAGTTATAACTCCACCAACGGCCTGAAACCGTTTGAGGCCGTGTACGGGAAACCATGTAGATCACCTCTATGCCAGATAGACCTAGGGCAGTCAGAACATATGGATCTTGAGTTGGTGTGGGCTACCACAAAGAAGGTGCAGATCATCCAGGAGAGGATGAAGACAACACAGAGTAAAAAAAGTCTTATGATGATAAGAGACGGAGACCCATGGAATTTGAGGAGCGATGTTATGTCTTCCTATAGGTATCACCTTGATGAGGACTATGTAGACTTGTTTAGGGAAAAAATATATCTTCAAGGTTCATCGGACCTTTCTAGATTCTCAGTAGAGTTAGCGAGGTGGCATACTACCATGCTCTACCCCCATAGATGCATCGGGTGCACGGCGTTTTTCACGTGTCGTAGTTGAGGAGATATGTGCATGATTTGTCACATGTCATCGACTAGGGAGAGCTAGACATTGATGATGAGATGACTTTTATGAACTTCCCAGTGGAGATAGAGTTCTAAAAATATTAGGTCCTTCTTGGATGGTTGATCCCTCTGGTGCGAGTTCAATGGCAGCACGAGAACCTCTAGGAGAGAAAATAGGATCAGGAGGCTTAGATTCATGCTCAGTACCCACGTTTTTCATTATATTTTCTTGTTGATTTTGAGGATGTAAATCCCTGAGGTGGAAAAAATGTAAAGACCTATAAATTCCATATAATTTTTTTAAATTATATGGAATTATTTTGAGACTGCGAAAATCAATGGCATGTGATTCTAAATCCGAAGATCCCAGAACAGAATTTTGAACATTTTTTATGGTACATTTAATAAAATTGTAGGTGGGAATTTCTATCGTCTGAACTAGTGATCGAATTTAAATTATGAGGGCACCGTTGCATTAACATCACCAAAATTTTCTTAGGAAATGCCCAACATTGACCTGAAAATATTTGACACAAAAGTTAAGTTTGGGACTTTCATAAAAAATAATAAAATAAATATAAGTTATTTTATTCTTTTTCTTCCACCGTTGACTGGTGGTTGGTGAACCACAATGTAACGATGGTCAACAAATGAGGGGAATTTAATGACCCATCCCTTTGTTTTTTGTAACTGCAAAAACCGTGTGTTTAATAGGTTCTTTAATTAAGGAGTATTAATGAACAACAATTATGGGCACATTGTGGATATTTTTCTTTTATTAAACAAACTGTTAACAATGGAATTGAAAAATCAGGGGAAGAAGCTATGCCAAAACGATGGTGATGTCATACTCTTATGAAGAACAGTGATCGATCGAGGGTCATTGGAGGATTCAGATCAGACATCGACGAAGAACATGGAAGGACTTCAAATGCGGATTCCTTTCTTCATCCAAAACAGATTCCACCAAATCTAGGTAGGGGGTTTAATTTGGTTTACGTGTTTAAATTATTAATCTATCATCATTATTGGTTAAAATGAATAATTCGAATGAACTGACAAATGGGTTGATCCGCAGTTTTTTTATGGATGGTTGTTGCAGGGTTTCTTTTTGGTGATTGTTCTTTCTAAATATTGTTTGTTATCACCCAAATGTTAGAACACTAATCCAAAGGGCCCAGGACAATCTAAACAAGGCCTGGTCCCTCCTCCACTCGTGAGTTTTGAATTTTCTTCATGGGAGACTGAGAAAAGGGGAAAAAAGAGATTCTTAGGACTTCATAGTAATGCTGGAAACCCTGGAGGCCCGTAGGCACAAACAAGAATGAGAACGGACCATCAGAGCATCTCTGGTGGCCCCCAGAAGTAGTCCCCGGTGCGGCAGCGCCGGAGATCAGTTGTGGCAGCTGGTCCAAGCAGGCCACATGGGGATGGCAGTGGCCGCAGGAACTACGGTGGGTTGAAGGCGAGGCGCTGATGCACCGCACGAAGGAAAAAGAGATGCTCGCTTGGCCCACTCAACTGGGCACAAATGCCAACTCCAACCGGCCCTTTAGGAAAGATGGGCGGTGCCCCACTGGAACCGCCAGCTAGGAGAATTGGCTTGCATGCGGCTCAAGTTTTCAAGGGAGGCCTGCCCCGCTAGTCGGGCCAAGCCGCTGGCCGGGTTGGACCGCTGGTCGGGCCGGAACCACTGGTCGGGCTAGACCTTCTAGTCGGGCCAGACCCACTGGTCGGGCTAGACCTGCTGGCCGGGTTGGACCCACTATTTGTACTGGACTCACAAGCTGGGCTGGACCGCTATTAGACTCGACTGATCCAATTTCACTAATACATGAGTGTCTCTCAAATCGGGCATCATATCGACATGCCTTTAGTGGGATTGGGACACTTATGATGAGGCAGTACTTTTGAGATACTACAATTGAGTGTTGGTGGAAGCTATAATATGTTTGGGTTGGATCATACACGAATCCAACCAGGCCATATTTACATGCTTTCTTATAACTTTTAGACCAAGCGTCTGATTGACACGTCGTCTGTCATGATAGTACCCTTACAAAAAGGTGGTCAGTCGGGTTACTTCTTCATAGGACTTTGTGATGGTTGAGGTATTACCGATATCTTGAGGATAAAAACCAATATAACTCAAGCACACTAAGTTCGGGAATCCAATGGCTCACTAAAAAGTGAAGATCAACCCTCCTTGGGTCATCATGAGAGTGACCCTCCATGGATCGGCTGCAGTGAGACCCTCCTTGGATCAAAAATAGAGTGACCCTCTATGGATCAGAAAGAGAGAGACCCGCTATGGATCACCAATAGTGAGTCCCATTATGGATCGGCAGAAGTGCCACCCTCTATGGAGTAGAAGTAGAGAAACTCTTTGTGGATCAACAGTATAGAAAACCTTCGTGGATGAACAATAGAACCTCTCAATAGAATAAAATGATCTAGCTCAAGACTAATAATCTTTATTCCTATTCTCTATGTTGTATACCAAGTGTGTGCTGCATTTTACTTTATGCTTTGTGATTGATATCATGCTTTGTGTTTTTTGCTTGGCGGATTTTTTGAGACCTTCAGGGGTCATGTGGTCTTTACTGGGTATTTTTATACTCACCCTTACACAGGATTCACCTGTTCGTTGTTGTGTCTTGTGGAGATGACGGAAAACATGACTAAGACTTGGGGATCCAGGGCTAAACGGTACTCAAAGGTGATTGATAGATGTGAGGAGTGGTCGTGAAGATGGACGATGAGTTGTATCTACCCTTCAGGTAGGATCCTTGGTGGATGGCCTTCAGAGCCCAATTTTCCCTTTTTACTGCACATTATTTTTATTTGGGTTTGTACACCAGTCCTTTTTTACTTTCAGTTCACACTTTTACTATCATCATTTCTACTTTGTGGTCTTCTTCTATCCTGTACCTAGTCTATGTGTGTACAGTTTTAAAGGTAATTCCTTCCCTTTTGGGATATTTCCATCTAGTTCTAGTCACCAACCCCTGGCCTATTGAAGGTGTGCTAGGGGTAGTCACATCACGGGCCCTAGAGATGGTTCATGACATAGTTGGATATTATTAAAATTTCATATAGGATTTATCACACTTATAATCGACTCTTACGAGATTTACTAATAATGGTGTTATGTTTTTATGTATTGATATAGGTGAGAAATCTTTTCAAGAGATAAAAGGGAGACCATATTTATCGCAAGTTCAGATTTTTCTAGAGCCAAGTATGATCTGCACATTGTATTGTGATTCATTAGATATCGGGTTAGGAGCAGTTTTGATGCAGGGGGATAGATTCTTGGAATACAGGTCTCATCAATTGAGGACACATGATAGAAATGTTCTAAATAATGATCTTGAGTTAGATGCATTTTTTTAATATTTCAATTGGTGGAGAGCCTATTTACATAGAGAGAAAATTGTGGTGTATGCAAACCAAAAAAACCACAAGAACATATTTACATTGTTTGAATTGAATCTGAGGAAGTGAAGTTTGGTTGAGTCCATATAGTCTTTAGAAATCAGGCTTTCTTATATTCTTAGAAAGAGAAATTCAGTTTTTAATACACTGAGATGGAGGACTCAGATGTAGGTAGTTTAGAAGGCCTGTAGCGAATGGGACATTCTTTCCTTGTTCTTTGATATGAACTTTTATGTATAGGATTTTCAAGGATAGAACATTATTATAACATTATCCTTTACCACTGCCCTTTTAGATAAATTGAGGATAATGAAGCTATCATATTATAAGGGCCTAGTCCTATGGAAGAGTGTGGTAGGTAAGAACCTACCTCTTTGTTGGACTATATGAAAAAATGGGATACTACATATATATGGTCATATTTGGGCTCCACTGGATATATGGGAAGAACTGATGTGGTAGTTTCATACCTCATATTGGGAAGTATATCTTAGTGTCACCACGATGTTGTAAGACTTTCATCACTAGTAATAGTGATAGGGGATGAAATGTGACATAACCAGTTTGGTCACGAGGTGTTCAACCTATTAGCTGGTGAAGGCTGGACTGTAGTGACCAACCAAACTTTTATATTAGTTACCAATTTCTGATTGGAAATGGGTTGATTCTATGATGCTTTTTCTGATTAGGTTTCCAAGTTCACATTGAGGTAGTAATGTTTTGTGGGTTTTTGTTGATAAGCTCATGAGGGATTCTTATTTCCTACTTATTAGGGTGACCAAATTACTTGATGATCTTGGGAGTTTCTATGTCCATGAGATAGTATGAATTCATAGGGTAACTCAGACCATTGTATCAGATAGGTTCACCCATTTTATGTCTCATTTCTACTAGATTTTGTAGAGATAATTGGCTATATAGTTGATTTGGAGGATAAAATAAAAGCCTCGAACTGATGTCCAGTCATATCACATAATTCTGGTGCTTGAATACATGTTGAGAGAATGTGTCTTAGATTTTGGGGGCTCATGGGAGAGTCATATACCCCTAGTTCAGTTAACCTAAAACAATTGTTATCTGGTGACTACAAAAATTGCACATTATGAGGTTTTGTACAACAGTCCATGTCGATCACCTATGCGTAGGTTAAAGGAAAAAGTTGAAACTTTACTTGGACCATGTCTTAGTCAAGAGACTTCATAACAGGTCCATTTGATTTGGAAATGCATGTATAATTCATAGTTGAGATAGAAATGTTACACTGGTCGCCATCAACATCCTCTAGAATTGGAGGTCAGGGATTGGGTCTTTTTACATATCTCATTAAGTCAAGGACATATAAGGATTATGGTACAAGGTAATATTTCACTGTGATATGTTAGTCCATTTGAGATTTTAGAGAGAGTCAGGTAAGTGGACTGTTAGTTATAGCTACCTTAAGGGTACTGGGACATGAAAAATTTCTTCTATATATATTATTTTTTCCATCATAACTTAGAGTAATCTCACACACTACAGATGGATGAGTTGGAGATATAGGTAAATGTGTCCATTGAGGAATATCTTATCTGTACCATTGATCTGATCACGAAGGTTCTCTGAGGTCGGTCAGTTCCTCTAGTATGGGTTCAATGGTAGCATCTCTATTTCAAGATGATACATGGGAATGGGCACATGAAGTATGTGATTTTTGGCCAAATTCACTTCTAGGTGGTTCATTCACAACCCTTGTAATGTAAATTTTGGGGTGAATTACTTTAAGGGGGAAAATATTATCAGATCCTGGGTTTTTTATAAGGTAGTTATCTTTTTTCTTTTAGTTTAACTCCTTGTTATATCCCTAATGTGAGTGAATTTTTAGATAATAAGTGTTTTAGGGTGGATTCTGAGGAATATTCGGAGCCCAAATTCCATCTTTTGGGGAATAATAGATGGGTTGTATGGTTAGGATAAATTGTGTGGCCTAAGATGCACAGTTCGGAGTAACCATGTGTGTCTTGAAAATGGGATGAAGGAGGAAACACAATATGAGATAATCATGGAACAATAGTCTCATGTCTATGTGGGGGGATATTAAATTATCGACCAAGGCTAGGGCACATTTTGTGCATGGTTTTCCAAATGGATCACATGAAACCATGAAATTCCCCCCTTCAAAGGCAGAAGGGTGAGAGTTGGTGCATGATTTTCCCAATAATGTAACCAAATGACGAGTCCCAATTAAATGATGTGTAATGACCAATTTTCATGTAAAATATTTTATTACATAATTTTTTTTTCATTCTTACTTTAGTGGAAATTCTTGAGGCATTCTGAGATCCTATGAACCTCAAATCATATCCTTTTCTCCCATTTCACCATCAAAACTCATATTCGAGCATTGTTTGTCTTGTTGGATCCTTGACAATAAGTTATTTGATCATATTGTTCCATTTTTATTTGAATTAATATCAAATGAGTTATTAATGTGAAATTAAATATGCTTTATTTAAAATATGTTCATCAGTTCCTCATTTTTCTATCGATATGGACCGAATGAGAGATCGATACTAGATGAGTTCTCAGCTACCAACCTACGGTAGGTGTTTTATACCTTTCACTCATCGTTTTGTGTTTTATATACATAGTTTTAGTTTCTTAAGATTTCATACATTATAGAGGTTCCCCTAAAATGAATTGGATTCTATGATTAAATGAATTGGAACATGTTTAGGGTTCCCTTGAGTAACTTTGAGATTGTTGGAAGTTGTTGAGCCATCCTAGTCCACCCATGGGGTGTACCTTTGTATCTTTTTACTTTATAAAACCCTCTAGGTATGTGATTAATTTATTTATTATAGGGATACTTTATAAATTTAATTGAGTTGGATTAAGAAGATTAGGATATGGTGATACTGCCTTTTCTATTTGATAACTTGAAGTGAATTGATTTAACTGTATAAATAAGAATTCTGGAAATGCATTAGATGAACTCATAGAATGTAAATGTTATGAAATGATGAATGGCTATGATGATGAATTTAAATGGTAGTGGATTCCTTGGTTGGTATACCTTGGATCCTGATTCTATTAGATTCAGTGGACATTTATTTTGTGGATCTTGATTATAGTAGTGGATTCATGAACCTATTTCCTTAATAGGTCTTGATTCTATTGGATTCCTTGGGCCTTGCTACCCCTTCAATCCAGATTTATTGGGATCATAGAAGACATGGTCTGTTAACATTCTCCTTGGACTCCAAAAAAGACTTTTCCATGTTTCCATCGAGATTATCTTGGGATTTAACATGGATGCCCTGGTATTCTATACCATGACTCATGGCCTTCATGGTTTGACACTTTTTGTTTATATGGTGTGGTCGTGATGGATGACACTTGGTTATACAATGTGGTAATGGTGGTTATTTATTCTTTATTATACATCTTAGATGTGGCATATGTTTTCTTGATTAAAAAACTAGGCCGTTGTGGGTATTTTGGAATGTTTTACATATAGCTTTGGTGTGGGCATGTCAGACTGGACATTATTGCTTGTTTATTTATATTTAGAGATACCCTTATTTAAGGGAGCATGACTATTATTTAAAGGGATCCTTTTTTTTGGATAGACAGTATCACATATTCCTTTGGAAATTACTTTCATCATTGTTGTACCTATGATATATATATATTGTACACTTTTTAATATTGTTATACATATCCTGGATTTATTATAAACACCATTGGTGGTGGACTATTTAGTGTTATATCACACCCTATTCGGGTCACCATTGGGCACCTGAATACACTTTATGGATGCAAGTAAGGATAGGTTCAAGCCAGATGTATCATTCTTTATCTTCTTACTACTTAAGAACATGAGAGAATAGGAACGAGCTTTTCTCATGATGCTATCTAGAGATAGTTAATTTTTCTATTTTTGGTATTTTGATGACTATATTATACTGGATATTTGTATAAATATGTTATAGATTTTTAGATACATGTAATGACACATCATTTTGTTTATGATATTACCTTGGGAATTGTTTATGTATTCCAATTTTTATTTTTATCTTCTTTCTAGTTAATTTATTGTTTTCCCTATTGACTGGTATATTTATAACTATTGTTTTACACTATAACATGAGGTCATAGTATCCCCATAGACAAACTCTAACGCATCATTGGTACTCTGTAGACTCTGGCATATGGGGAGGCACACATGAGGACTTGTGATCCACTATCTTGGGGAACAATTTAGTGGCATATGGGTTAAGATATTACATTAGAATCGATTGGGTTATATACTGGTGTTCTTGAGGTCATGTGTAAAACCAACTTGGGAAACCATATGAGTGTCATCCATGTCAGATCATTACAAAATTTTATCAGATGAGTTACTTCCCCAATGAGTTACTATTTGGGGTTTGGTAGACTACAGGTATATGGATGTTTCATGGAATTTGATGGATACCAAGCTAATAAATCATGAACAATTATTCTTGTAGAAATTATAGTTTACCAAGGGCTAGTATTGTTGTTATTTTTTGTGATGTTACAGTTGTATATGATTTTTTTCTTTTAGAGTTTCACATGTTATTTGGTTTTAGATACTTATAATGAATTTATGGATCTTTTCCCCTTATAAAGAATGATTTGGTTAGGTTTTTAATATTTTACAATAGATTTAAGAGTTTTCTCATTCATCATGATAAGAATATAAATCTGCATGTTATAGGCCAGCTAGTGTGAGATTTTATAGATTATCTTTTATGTAAGGTTCTATAGATCTATCGTGAGACTCTCGATGATGAGGATTCTAATGTTTTCCTCATAAAAAGTTGTTGGAGTGACGCTAGTGGGTTATTTTCATATATTTATAACTATTAGATCCTTAAGGGTGGTTTTGGTACAGGCTTGGTAGTATTTTTGGGTCCTGCAAGGATCGGTCTAATGTATAGATGCTTGGAAAGGAAGTACACACTAGTAGTGGTTTTGGTTATTTTGATTCATGTACATAAATATGTTCTATTGTATTTTTATTGTTTCTCTATGGAGTAGTCAAATGTGCAGATGATCAGACAAGATGAGTTCCCCAATTCTTCCCAGCTGGTTTTTCTATTAATTCCCTTTGCATATGATACCCTTGGGATGGGTGTTTTGACATTTCAGTTTCATACGATGTTGGTATGGATTAATTTTTAAAACCCATGAGTTGTGTACTTTTATTACTTATAAGGAAACTATTTATTTGGAACTAGTGACTTACTATGAGACTTTATCTATTAGACTAGGTGGGATATCCTGGTGTCCTTTTGATGTGACTCTAGTTTTTGGAGTTGTTTGGTGTGGGTTTCTAGGGTCACTAGTTAGATAGGTCATCCATGGTATGTATGTTTTAGGGGATGTGAGGTAAAATTTATTTTTTAGACTTTTGAAAATAGTGCATGGAGTATGAAGAATATTACGGTGTTTTGTCACATTGGATTCCTTTATTATTGGGAAATATCCCTTGAGTGCTACTGTTTCAGCCTTTTGGTTGGTTTTGTGTGGGGTAGGATTGTTCAGATTCCTAGACTAGGTAATCATTGTAAATATGGGTGTACCAAGTGGTTGTGATCTACATTGTGAGTGAATGAGGTGCTTGAGAAAACATGGTTTTGGGTGTATAGGTTTTATTTGGTTGATGAATATATAGGTGAGGTATACTTAGTGTGTTCATCATGAGAGTTGTATAGAGATTTTTAAATTTTATTTAGATGGAAAGAAATGTATGTGTGTCACTTTGGAAGTGGTTTTGGTCTCTATGAGAAGGATTGGTGTTGTGCCTAGCCCATTTATCTCTAGATGTGTTTATTGAAATACAATAAGAGAGCATATGATCTTGGTGAATCTTTTAATAATGCTCGTGTTTTCAGTAGTTGAGTATGTGGTTTGGGACCATGAGTTGATTTTGGTTTTGGGAATCACCAATGGAGATATTTTTTGAGTAAGAAGACATGTGGGAGAGGCATGTCTAGTGGACAGTTCTTATGAGTTGAGGTTTTATAAATATTGAACAGTTAGAGTTAGAATTATGTTCTATGGTTGGGTCACACAAGAACGTGTGTTACTATTATGTGTTTGTATGAACATGAACACATGAGTGTATGGTGATGTACTGTGTCATTTTTTGGTGGATTAGATGTTACAAGATCATACAACCAATGTTTTTGAGTAGATAAGGTCTTCATGAGTAGGTTGGGAACTGATTTGAACGTAATGAGATTCTTGCGGGTAGGGAGACCAAAGGCCTTTGGATAGGTTTGAAATGTCCTTACAAATAGAGGTGACATTGGATGTGGATGAGTGGTGGTGGTACTAATCAATGAAATAACATCATAATCTAAGACTAGATATGAACATTCCCAATATCTTGACATCATACTAGGTACTCCAAGAGGGAAATGGATACATTCCTAGCTAACTAATTGTTTTCATGGTTTGATGGAGGACCTACTTGGAGGTTTCACTCATGGAGCATTGTAAGGAGAGTTGTATGGAGGTAAGTGAACCATCAAGAATTGGTGACCATGGTCCTTATGATAGATTAGATATTCGTGAAAACCATGGGTTCAAATATTGTATATCAAGAACATTCTATAGTTGAAGTTTTGTTTGTTTCTCTAGTGATAGTGAGATAACCAATTCCAACTATTGGGTTTGAAATAAATGTGGTGTGGGCCGTGGTGGTTAGAGTTTCTTGTGGGAGGCGATAAAGAAGACACTCTTATATTGGGGAGTTAAATGTTGGTCATTGGGGTGTTACCATCATGTTGGATGGGTTATAGGTGTGTAGGACTAATTATGGATTAGTCGTAGTGGAATCATGTCGAAAATGAGGAACTGATGAGGTGCATGCATTAATTTCATAAGGAGTGATAATGGGAAATCAGTTGTGCTGGATGATCAAGTTGAATGAAGGATTTGGGATAATGGTGCTTATAGAATGTAATTCAATATTCTTATATCAGAGGTGTGTCAATGTGAATGATAGGGAATGATGATGGTTTGGGGTTAGTTGAGGACCTTATTACAAACCTCACTAGAAGTAGGGTATGGAATCTAGTGGGCATGTTAGAGTGGTCTGGAATGCCTCCATGTGTGAAGGTGTTGTGATGAGATGAGGAGAAAATATTCCAACAACGTTATTTGAGCACTTTTGGGATGACTCAATATGAGATAGATTGAATTGGGTAAGATATGAAATAATTGTAATACAGATTTTGGATTAGGATCTTGAGGAAAACCTACTTCTTTCTTAATTTTTACATGGGAATCTGGTATGTGTCTTCCCAAGCTGGTTTTCAATAATGAGGATAGATGCCAATTTCGATTCAGCATTTTTGAGTGTGCTGGGAATAATAATTTAGAAACAATGCTAAGAATTTAATGGGGCCATGAGATTGAGTTTTGTGGGATTTTCCAATGGTGGAGAAGCCAACAATAAAAATTTGGTGGGTTTAAGATAAATCCTATGGTGGGGAAAACCATAACCATGATGGGTAGTTGAGTGATAATGGAAGAATTTTATGGATGGGATTGGGTAAGATACATCTTGGTGTTCTGGTTTTGACAATGAACGTTGGATAAATATTTTTCTAGTTGAATGTCATATGTTAAAGGTTGTTTTTTTATGTTTCAGAAATTCAAAAATGAAATGAGGCATTTTGTTGATAAATGGTTATCGGTGTAGGTTGGTTGATATAGATCGATGACCACTAAGACTTCTAAAAGATGAGATGTATTATGGTGGGAAGGCTGTATGATCCTATGTTTGGATGATCCATAAATTTCTAAAATATTTTTAATTTTAATTTAAGGGAAGGGTCAAATTTTTTACGATGAATATGAATGGAATTATAATAGTTGGACCACATAAAAGTGGGGTTTTCTGTGAGTAAATATTTACAAGAGTTAGAATAGGTTTTATGATGAGTATTAGAGCCTTCATGTTACGTTTTGGAAATTTGGGGTTTTATGGAAAGGTTGTAGGGTTTAGTATGAATGGTTTAAAATAAACTGTGTGAAACCTTGATTCCCAAGGTGTTTTCAGTTCATTTATAATTAAGAATGGTTGATTTTCATAATCTGATAATAGTTTGGGTAAAACATTTTGAGAAAAATGGGAAACCATTCAAGGTGAAGGAGGGTCTGAGACATGGTGCATATAATACACACAGTTTTAGATAAACATTGCACCTGGTTTTAGATGTTTTCTGATGGGTTTGTGCATGGTGAGCTCATGGAATGAGGAACCATAAGTCTAATAAACATGGGAGGTTTTTCAAAGGAATCTCTAACCACATGGTTGCCACACAGTTTAAAAAATAATTCCGTCAAATAATGGAGATATGAATATTTTATTAAATTGTGGATTTTTCCAAAATAAACCCTTGGTTTTTAAGATAATCCTCCATCTTCTTCTCCCATTAGGTGAGCACAAACTAAGGGGTTCCCAACCCTCCTTTCCTTCTTTCGCCCTTTGATTTACGGTTCATTCTTGGTTTTGGTTCACATTTAAGGTGATATATCTCTTCCTCCTCCTTCCCTTTCTACATTACCATGGTTCCTTCTAATTTAGGTTGTGCAAGATTAGGATTTGATTATAATTCCACTAGATCAGGGAGGATTTATCCAATAGAGATGAGGATTTTGGTTGGTTTTCATAATAAAGATGTCAAGATGAATTTCTCATATTGTTTCCTAGTATTTCGTTATGTTAGGTGTTTATAGTGAATTTTATTATTTGTTCTCTAATTAATTAATTAATTTATGTGTTAAAATGGTATCAAATCTTTGGTATTTTCTCGATAATGGTGTCTAGATACTATTTTTTACCTTCTGTAGCGGTTTCCTATAGTTTTGGTAGGAGGTGATCGACCCGGTGAGTTTTCTAACATTATTCCATGTTTAGTTTTGAATAATTAATTAACTATAATTTTTAATAATTAATTAATTTTTATTTCTTAGCATAAATATAGAGCTCGAATGGTGGATGAAACCTCAATTGGATGTCAAAGAAGTAGGACGTGATTCAAATTGTCTATAGAAAGGCCTCCATGCTTTGTAATTAAGTTCCCAATATGGATCCAAGTATCACTGTGAGGGGGAGGGGGTAAATCAGTGATATCTTTTTCCTTTTATGTCTCTATTATTTTTTAAACAACCATATCCTCCTATTAAAGAGTTATTTCCCTGATAAATGCACACAACCACCAGAATGCAAGATTTAGAAGGTTCACTACACAACAAGAGTAGCTACGTCCATGGTATGTTACAAAAATAATCCAGTACCACAAAATCCACTAGAAAACAATCCTTTGATGTGGAATATAATGAGTAGGATATACCCTTACACTCATGTAGAACTTGGGGGATAATCCTCAAGTCTGTATTCACCCTCATAGCACTAATAGGGTAATGCAATATCTCTATGCTTCTTAAAAAACTTTCATAAATCTGATCTTTGAAAAAAAACTATTCTCTTTCTTATACTAAAGCTGATAGGAACTACCTTAACATCGTAATAATACCTATTTCTATACCCCAGTAAAATCTTGATCCAATTTAAATCACATCTTACTAAATTTGGGTACTCAAATCTTCAGCTCGCAGAGCTCCTTCGTAGAGGACCTTCGCAAAGCTCCCAGCTTTGCATAGAAATCTAGATCGCAAATCTCTCTAGTTCACAGAGAATACATGATTTCAGAGCTAACTATTTTATGAATCATAGATTGGTGTTTATGATGTTCACTTATTTCACAAATCTCAATGGCCCGCCGCTAAGATCTTTTCCTTTTTAGAGCTCACTTCCATCGTAAAGACTCCTTTCTCCATGAAACTTCTTCAAAATTAGAGAGCTTTATGATTCTAATTAAGTATATCTACATTTATTGAGCGTTAGGGGCCTATTTATAGGAATTTCCCACCGATTATCGAACCTTCCATCCACCTCAGCACCTTGTCTTCACCAAATCATAGTGCTCTGAAATTTTTTCTAAAATTCACTCTATTTCAAAAAACACCATTTCTATTTTCTTGATTTGAAAAAATTGTCATAATTACAAATAATTCCATAAAAATTAAAAAACCTCAATACTCTTTCTTCTTATTCGCTTTCATAATTCTCTTCACCCTCACCGTTGTAATGCTCACTCGCAATTCTCCTTTCCACTACAATTTGAAAATCTCATCGTAATCATGAAGAACACTGTCAATATTCTTAATGACTTCATGAAATATACTTCATGAATATCATTTTTATGAAATTCATGCCTTTACCATGGTTTGGTGAGATCTTCAAGGAAATCCACTTTTCACAATTCTTGGACAACTCTTAATTTTTCACCCCAAAAAATTGGAAAACACTAGAAAACTACTCCACCTTAAACACATTCTTCTGAAAAACCAATAATGCTGATTAACAACAGTGTCTCTCCCTTTATTTCCTAAATCTTGCATCACAAGTTCTCCAACCAACTTGTGATCTTTTTGAAATACAGACCAGTAAATCATTGTTAGATTTACCATGAACAGTTTTATAACATTCCTGTCCTCCCTCACCCACCTATACAAAGTTAAGTGATTTCCATTCTTCCCAAACTTTCTTGACAACAAAATACAACACTTCGTGCATCCAAATACATCATCAGCTAACTTGGTCCCAATAGGTATTTTTTTTGGAAGGCTTCATTAATGAGGTATTTGATCTAAATGTTTTTCCATATAGTCTTGTTGTCTTTTAAGAGTATTTCCTTATTTAAATTATTTAAATTTATGTGTTTTCATTTCCTCTTCTAAGGAAATTAATTTTTGTATAAATATGATTTGTGACACTCTTGATGGACCCCATTGGCACAATTTTGGATTTGAGACCAGACCTAGGGCTACACATGGGGTATGCAAAACCCTTGAAAATGGTGAAATGAATTGTTAAACATTTATATAGGGAATTTATTAAATTTAATTGGTTTTAAATATTAATTAGTATATAGGTATGGTTACATGTATAATTGAAATGTTTATATATCTGTTTTTTTTTTGAAATTTCTAGATGGCTTTTGAAATGGTTTGAATGATGTGTTCTGAATTTTGATCTAGTTTTGGTTGTAAATGAAGTAAAATGGTGTTTTGAATGTGGGTAATGATTTAAAAAGGTATTTTTGACCTCAAAGTGATTATAAATGGATTCTAATTATATTTCAAATAATGTTTCTAAATTTTTGTGTGGTTTACACATTAATAAAATTCAATTGAGGCTTGTTCTCAATGAATTGTAGGGAATGGATGGTATTTTAAACTGTTTTGATGTTCCAAGTGTATATCCTTTATTGAAGTGTGTTTTTTAAATGTTTTAATGAAGTGATTAGTTTTTTAATCCCCTCAAAATAATTTAAATAATTTTTTATAAAATTGAGAAAAAGGGGATGGGCCTCATTGAGGTGTTTTGGTTTTAAATTTCAATTGGGACCCTAGTAAATTTTTAATGATTAAGGGTATTAGTTTTTTTATATATTTTGTGATAAATATGGAAATTATTGATAATGAAATGGTTTTGAAATGAGGTAATGATTCACATTATTCACGTTTTTGGACATTGAACTAATGCTCCACTCCCTAATTTTGGACGGGCTAGATTGATGCTCGAAGAACCCCATTGCACCATAGTTTTTAGAGGAGGTATGGATTCCCCTAGATCAAAGGGTATGGACATGGACTTCAATATTATGGTTTGGGATGATGTAAATGAAATTAAACATCATATTTTAGGATAATCATTCATGGAATTATGAATCCCATTTAGACTCTTAGACTGAAGCAACTTTTATGTGACCTTATAGCCACTCTGGTATATTGTTTGGAAAACTAGATTGGTGTTTCAAATTATTGATTGGGATGATCATACATAGAATTTTGAATCATGGGGTTAAGTATATATACTGATGCTTTAATGTATATGGAATTGAAGTTACTTATAAATTAATTCCCCTTGTGAATTAAATTGGGTAACCCCTATGGTATACATATTAGGCTCTCAAATGGAAAAATCATGCTTGGTGGTTGGATGACATGATGGAACATAGAGATTTAAATGGTATGTTAATAATTTTTTCAATATAAAACAAGCGTCTTTTGTTGATTTATTTATTTACACACCAATAAATTTCTTCAAATTTTGTTGTACATACTGATATTTTTTTAGACACCATTGATGGTGGCCTATTGATTTGTAATCCCACCCTTGTTAGGATATAATTCCACTTTGGTACCTGAGAAGCTCTCACATTTGTATTACAGGCACATTTTTTGGGATGAAGAAAATTCTTAGTTCCAAATGGTTGGGTGGGATAGCTCAGATAGTTTTAATTAACTAGATTGGTCTAGCTTAGAGATTTTGTGGAGCCTTTTGTAGTTTATTTTATTTTTAGCATGTCATGTAATTTTCCCAGTGGTCAGTCAGTTTTTTGTAGGACATGTTCATTCGAGCCTTCACCGAATTTCATTTTATTACAGTATGATATTTTTTCAGTGTATTTATTATTTCTACTTACTCTAATGTGTAAGATATTTAGATATTTACTTTTGGTTGTTCACATTGATATGGGGTATAGTCTCCTCACAATACTATCTTAGACCCCCACTACGAGTTGAAAACATCTAGTGTATTAGGATTCATGCTTGAGGTCAGGTGGTGAAACTGCTTAGGGCACCATATTAGTAGCACCTGGGCAGGGCATTATATCTATGGTTTTAAAATAATTTAATAAAATATATTTAACAAAAAACTTCTATTAATTTAATTTTAAGATATTTTTAAATAATTTTACTTTCAAAACAACATAATAATAATGGTATTAAAATATAATTAATTTTACCATAAATAAAAAATTATTATTAAATATGAAATTATTGTTAAACCATAATTAATCAAAAAATATATTATTTTGGTTTTTTCTAAAATAATTTACTTTAATTTTATACTATTTTCATATGAACTATGTCAATGTTTTTTAAGAATTTAAGGTAATTATTTCATCACTAAAAATTAAAAATAAATTACAATCATAAAAATAATTATATTATGATCAAAATAACATTCTATATTCATTAATCACTTATTTTTATCCATATGTGTACATATAACAAGAATTTAAAATAAAGAGAATGAAATTTTTATTTTCATTTACTTATAATAATATATATTTCATTTTGAAATAAAACTATGCCAAAATTTCAATAAATTTGAATACTAGATGAGTATAGTTTAACCTCACTCATCCATTAGATTAAATACTAGTGTTAATCTCATTTGTAGTCCTTATAATATATTTTTAACCTTAATTAATCTATTTACCCTTATCTGGGTGATAAATATTTAAAAAAAATCTATTCATAATTGTAACATATAAATGTTTGAACAAAATATTTTGTTTTTTATCACACAAGATACGCAACATCGAGCTTAGATGAATTAAGAAATATCATTATTTAAATAAGACTATTATAACCTAGCCTATTAATTAATGGGAATGAATTGTATGAAAGAAATTTTGAAATATATAATGGTCATAATAATTTATAATTTATTAATTAATTCTTTTTTAATAATTAAAATATTTTCAATAAAGTCATTTTTCTCTTAAAAAAAATGTTTTCTTCAAAAATGAATTTTATTTATTTTTATGGGTGATTATTATAATTAATCTATGGAAATTTTAAAAACTGTATCAAAAAATTAATTAATTTTTAAATTCATCATGAAAAAATTATATTAGGATTAATTTTTGGAAATTTAATAAAAAAATTGATTTTCCAAGGAATAGTGAAAAATATTATTTTTTATTGAAAACTGTATTTTATTTTGAAGTATTTACAAGATAAAATTATGTTTTGTGTCAGTTTTAAATTTTAAATAGTTCAATTTTATTTAAAATAACATATTTATGGTTTTTGAAAAGTACTAAATGCAATAATTTAGTATAAAAATATTTTATATTAAAAAAGGGCATTTTTCTGAAAAAACTGTTTTTTGTTGTGTTTTTCCTGCTTAATTTTTAATAACTTTTTTGAAAATATATGATTTAATTTTTTAAAAATATATTATATATTTTGAATAATTGGTTCCAATTTTAGTAAATATAAACCTTTTAATTATTTAATATGAATAGTAAACTTAGTAATTTTATGACCACTGTAAAGGGTAAATTAGATAATTTATATTAAAAACAAAATGCTAAGAAACTTAAAATGACCAAAAAGATTACATAAATATTATTTAGTGATTATATATTTACCTAAATCATCAAATTTTCTAATTTATTACATTTTGATTCCACTTAGATGAGATTATGACCATTATAGTATTTTATTAAAAGAAAAGTCAAAGATGCCACAACCTTGTTTTTAATAAGTCTAATATTTTTAATAAGATGTCATCCAAAAGAAATGCTTGACTATAAATGGTATATTTAAATATAATAGATTTAAATTAATATTTGTAATTTATTTTTAATTTTTAGTAAAAAAATAATTACCATTAATTCTTTCACAATGCTGATGCTGTTTACATTTAATTAATGGAAAAAGAAACTAAATGATATTAAAAATATTACAATAAATATAATTTGAGATAAATATTGTGATAAAATAAATTTATATATTACCTTTAATTTGTTTTTATATAATATAATTTTTTTAGAATTATAAGTGCCTTTTGACATTATGAAAGTTAAAGTAATGAATAGTTTTTAAAATTATCATTATGTGTATTTTAAAGTAAATAATTTTTTATTAAATGATATTAAATTCCTAAAAATACGAAACCAGGAAAATTTATTTGTATATGGTTTAAAATTTCAATCATTTTCTATTGATTTATATTTGTTCCTTTTATAGTAACTATATTAACCCCCAACGAGTAAAGATGCATCTTGTCACAGTAAGAGTCAAATGGGTTAAATAGGGGTTAAAATGAAAAAGTAAGGGTCGAAGTATTGTCAAAACTCATATATATTTTATTTTATGTGGGTATTTAGAAAAATAATAATCTTATATTCTAAATTAATTAATTTTTATACATTTTTAATTAAAAAATCATTTATATTAATTTAATATTTTTGAGAAATTCCAATAGTGCTACTCCCCTCTCTTATAAAAGGACATCTATTATTATTATTTATTCACACTAAACACCTATTTATTTAGTCTTATATATACCAATATTATTTAATAGTTTCTCTGCCCATATAATTTAGGAATTTTTTTGGAATAACACTAAACTTAGAGGTCCTATTGTGTTAAGAAAAAGAAGGATTTCTAAAGAAGAGGTATAGTTTTTATCTGCATGCCTTAGTTTTGTTTCTTATTAAACATTCATAAATACTTATTCAACCATTAAGAATATAAAAAATTATTTATCCTCCAAATAATTACACTTTATTATGTTAGTTTTATGATCTATATCCATCTCCACTAATTGGGGAAATGAACCCATCATATATTTGTACAGTGGACTACCATTTCACAAACCGATTTAATTATTTTTTCATCACTATCTATCAAGACTAGTTATAATGATGAAATTTATATGTATATATTATATTAATGAAATATTTATCATTATTAAATGATTATATATCATTTACCTACTTACATTTCCATGCAATGAAAAATGATAATATCATTCGTGTGTACATGTATACTACCACCTCCATGAAACGATGTGATTTGTTTTTCATCACAACATCAGATGGATGATATATTTATATATATTTAAATAAAAAAATATGATATATGTGATATTATCATAATTAATTATGTATAAGATAATAATTACCTTCTTTTCAAAATGATCATTCAAAAATGGAAATATTGCCCATGCGTATGTACGACTTACCGTCTTCGTGATTGTAACATAATACATTTCTTATAAAATTATTTAATGGGAGGATTTAAAAGAATAATTTATATACAAATATAAATGATAATTATTATGTTATTATTATTATTTATATGTTGTAATATTTACCACTATGACTATAGTCAAATTATCGAAGTCATTTTGGACATGAGTACCAAATTTTTTCAAAACACCCGTTGTAAATTTAAATGATTAAGTAATTATATATAACATATAAATAAGTGATAAAAAATGAATAATGATATTAAAAAAGGTTATAAAATTTTTTAAAATTTTAAAAACATATTATTCAAAAATATAATGTATCTATTTGACGAATTGGGAGTAAGGTATTAGACTTCATCACATTTTCCTTTCATTGAGGCATATAATGATGTTATGTGCATATATTATTTTATGAGGTGTATATAAAGAAAATTTTAAATTTTACTTCATTAATATATCTATTATCATGATATTTAATGTTTCTCCTAATGTTATTGTTTCATGGGGTTTATCGTTCACATGTTTCCAAAGTGGTAAGAGACTTTCTTTTAAAAATTATTTTTTAAGAAATACCCTTCGAACTCTCTTTTCTATCTTGGTCCATATTATTTTTTTCTAAAAATTATTTAAATAATTATTTTACTATTCTTAAATGATTTTTTATGTTAAATTTTAGCCATGTTTTATTTTTTTTAAATATTTTTAAAGGAATCTTTTTGTTTTTTCAAAATGAGTAACTTTGTGACTATTCTGAAAAAAAAGGATGAAATATTTTTTTAACTTATACGAATGAAGATGATTTTCCCTCTATCAAAAAATTATTAATTATTTTATGTTTAATTTATATTTTTTCATTTTTTTTGAAATAATTTTTATGTGGGTATTTTTTATATTTTAAAAGTTGTATTTATGAAAAATGGGTATTTTGATATCCGAAAGGGTTTTTCAGAAGGGTTTAAATGATTTTTCAATGTTTTTATTAATTATATAGTAATTGTACATTTTATAATAATGTTTTTATGACATATATTATCTTTTTCATTCAATAGTAACCAAACCTATTTGGCCATAAGACCTCAAGCACGACTCCTTGTATGCTAAAGGTTGTTGACTAGCAGCAAGTGTCTATGGTGGAATAACGGGGAGACTATAACCTCATGATCAAAGTGTATCATAGTATTATAATCATGTCAATAAATTTTTTATAAATAAAAAAATAAAACTACGGTGAATAAACATCCATCAATTTCATATATAAAATTATTGTCATGGGATGTTATACAAATAGGAAACATAAGGGGTTTAAGGGAACATGAGTATACAAACTGTTATAAAATGACCAAAAGTCCCTATAATATATATAGTATAATCACAAGGATATGATAATTCCTCTTACCATGTACATTATCCTAAAAATATAATCAAGCGTCCATAGTGATTTGTTTTCCCTTGTCCCAACCTGCATCCATGATGACTGTTCTGGTACAAAACAACGGCCCAATAAGGGTGTGAGATAAAATTATTTGGCCACCACCAAATATGTATAATTTCATAAATTTAGTGAATATATAATAAATAGTGTTCATGTAGAAATAAATATATGAATGAAAGTGGTCATTGAATAACCCTCATAAGTCTGGGTTCTTATGTAACACAAGTCCTGTACTACCAACTTTAGCATAATCCAGAAAATTTATGAGTAATCATTTGGTCATAATTTAATTTATAATAAAGTATCTGTACCTCAACAATATCCCATACATCCCACATTAGTTATATCTAAGTATATATGTATAATAAGGCCTACATAATATGTAAGGCTTCAACTGAATCCAATCTTGTGCTTTTCCTTTGTAGACATGTTTTATAATCATTTCAATAAATATTTCAAAGGAACCTGAGCCTTTCCTTTCTGTTCAAAATTTGGAACCCATGTATCTCTCTAGGAATGTATGTACCCATCACCTTATAATATCATCCCAATCATTCTTCATTGTTATCCCAGTATCTTTTTGGGCATGGTATAAATCCACCTCCAGTTGATTATGTCCTTGGTGGTCCACAATGGGAGAACAAGTTTCACTCATGGGGTATATAATGATATTCTCACTGAGTCCAACCCTGGAAGTCTGCATAGGAAGTCCAATTATTACATATGTCATATAAAAATCTACCCTATGATTTAGTCCCTAGATGTCCATATAGGGAGTCCAAGTCTCACTTGTGGAATATATAAACTGGCTCCCAAAGTGAGTCCCTCCATGGTGTTCATATAATAACCCATGTGTCACCCAAGGTGCAAGATAAATTCATCAAAATGCATTTGGTTAAATAATCCCGATGAGTTTTTATATGGTGTTAAAAATCAAAAACCATCTCTCACTCTCGTCAAGTCAATAAAAATTTTCATGGGATCAAAGTACAACAATGCCACTTTAGATTATATTTTGATTCATTTTCCCAAAAATTTTATATAATAACTCTACTCATCTTAAGAGGTGGATCTAATCATGCATAGTCAAAGAAGGCCTAGCATCACATGAATCCTCTCATATATCTTAAATAGGCTATTATATTTAAATAACATCTTAATTCGAAGCAAGAAGGGACAAAAACCAATGTTATAGTTACCTGGACTTTCATTCCCTCTTTTATTCAAATTAATCTACATTTTAAATCATTTCATTTAACATCAAAATAAAAGAGGTAAATAACAGTCCTCAAAAGGTTAATCAAATTCATATGCCACCCATAGTGTTTTTATCAATTTAAAAATACTCAAATTTATATGCCACCCTTGGTGGTTTTATCTATATAGAAATACTCTTTACAGGGTGGTTAAAATTCGAGGTCCTTAACCACTAATAATAATTAAAAGTGTCTTGTGAGTCATATAGTTCAACCCCAACCATTTAATTTAATAAGTATTCCATTTAATATGTATAACATGTAAATTTTGATGCATAGTAAAACAAAATATATATTAATAGTATAACTTTTAGGGAAAATAAGGAGACACCTACCAAAACTTGGTGGCTGACACCTCATCTTATTTAGGCCACTAATCCGAGCTAGAATGAAAGAAATAGATAAAATAGATTAATTCCTTGAAAAATAGTCATATGAGATGGCACAAAAATAACAAATTTTATAGTATGATAAATGAATGAAGGCACAAGTGGAATAGGGAAATTATTGGTGTCTATCTAGTGAGACTGACGGTAAGTGATTCACATTATAGAGGAAGAAGAATCATCAAATCCTAGCTTTAGTCTTGGATAAGAATCCAATGTAAAAAGTGTAGGGGTTTTTATAAAATGGAACATAAGGGAGAAAGTGGGTTAGAATCATTAAATAAAATTTGTTAAAATTTGTAAAATCTCCCAAATATAATAATTCGTATGGTTTGTCTGTATAGTTTGCCAAACAATGTACCAACTCTTCGCCCAACATTGTCCCAATACACCCCTCACATGGATTTCTTCACACTATTAGACAAACCAAGCACCGCACATGCACACCCTATGTCTCATCTTTTTATGGTCATGTAACACGGGGGCACAATTTTATAAAATCATGTGACCCCTGATACTACATATGATCACCATACACGGTCTTTTCAAACCATACGGACTGGGATAAATAGTTTCTACTAACTGTATGTCCTATTTGTTTCATCCATAATTATAAATTTTGGGCTTTGAACAGGCCCTATATGCTCCCAAAATCTTCCCTTAACCAAAGGGAACATTTATAGGGATACAATCAAGGGTTTAATCAAAATTTTAAAGGATATATACCAAATTGAAAGATGAATTTTATAAAATCTTCTCACCTTAAAGAAACAAGGACAAATTTTTCCCTTCCTAGGGTGGTAAATCATCATCTAAGAATAACTCTAACTACTAGAAACATACGTCAGTCTCTAGGTCTTAATTATCATCATGTACATTTCTATCCTTAAAGATCAACCATACCCAAGAAAATAACCATACTCATATAACCACTATGTCTTGGTCAATAATAAAGATAGGGTTCTCCTTAAAAGATGCATAAACCTCCAACGTAACATCCTCAGGCTAAAGAATATGCAATGGATTTGAATGAAATTGATGACACTAAGATACATGGAACTAATAGTGCATAGTCTGGTACCTCTGTTTTAAATCTAATTGATATACTATCAACCATAATCGCTCAATAATTTCAAAGGTCCCAACATAATGAGGATATAGTTTTCCTTATTTCTAAATCATTTTATCCATGAGTCTAGAAGAAACTCATATGAAAATAAAAATCCCCACAAAAAACTTTAGTGTTCTATGGGTATGATTAATGTATAAATTCTCTTTAGACTGAGCTATATAAATACACTTCTCAATAAGTTGAAACTACTCTAAAGGCTCTTGAAAAAGATAAGGTCCCAATAGAACTACCTCTTTTTATTATAACTAGCATATGGTTAATGGAATGACCTATCATATAGGGCCATATAAGGAGATGTCTATATAGTCTCTTAGAAGCTGTTAATATAATTAAACTCTCCGAGTGGTAAGTTCATCTCCCAAGAACCTATTAAATCAAGGATTCATTCTTGAAGCATGTCTTCAAAAACCTGTATTGTATGCTCAAAATTACTATCAGTTTATGGGTGATAGGTTTTACTCAGTAGTACTTATGAACCCAATGCCTTCTGTAACCCCTTATAGAACTATGATGTAAATTGAGTGTCTCATCTAAGATGATATAATTTGGAACCCCGAGGAGGCCTTTGATCTCATGAATGTAGGGACTCTTAATTTCATCCTCCCTAATTAGAAATAATTGGGTAACTTTTTTCAAACTATCTATGATCACCCATATGATATCACTACCCTAAGATGATCTAGCAAATCCCAAAATTAAATCAATGTTTATGTCATCCTAATTTTAGATAGGAATAGGTGATGTAAATAAAAACCCTATTGATAAATGGGATTTTTCCTTTACCTACTGATTTGTTGAATACCAAGTAACAAACCCATCTATCTCAATTTTCATCCCCAACCATAATTATTCATGGTGTAAGTCTTGTTACATATCTATAAGACTGAGATGAAGTACCCATATCAAGGCAAGAGACTATCATATCAACTTATCTCGGAAGTCTGTAGGAACCAAGATGAATCCATAAATGAACAAGATATAATTCCCATCAATGGACCAACTAGGAGGTGGTTCATCCCCTATAATACTATCTCGTAGCACTAATCCCTTAGAATATGATATCTGCCTCATCTTCACTCTCTTAAAAAGTTAATAACTCAAAAATAATAATGATAGAATAGAATTTGAATGAATTAATTGAACCTACAAAAAATATCATAATAAAGGACCATAATTTTTCACACGCTACTAGCCTTCTGAACTACCTAGGTATGAGCTGTCCTGCTCAGAGAATTGGCAACTACATTTCAATTTCATACAATATATGAAATCTCAAATTCAATGAAACCAGGTATTCAACATGAGATTAAATTCACACTATGTAAAGTTGTACTTGATGATTTTGTGGTCCGTAAACACAACAAAACATTCCACCAGTAAATAATTCATCCAAATGCACAAAATGCAAACAACAGAAGCTAGCTTAAGATCATGCATTGGGTAGTTCCTCTCATGTGGCCTTAACTGATGAGACCTGCATGCCACGGATCACTCATCCTTCATTTGAACTAATCCTATCTAGATACCATATGAATTGAAATAAACTATATATCTTCATTCTAGATCTAAATATTTAGGATAGTTACAAAAGTCAATATCACTTTTAGCTTCTGAAAGGCTATGTCACATGATTATGACCATATAAAATTTACAGCCTTTATAGTCAAGCTCATAGTAATTGGTGCTAGGAATAAGAAGACCATTATTAAAGTATTTTAATAACCATGTATCCCCAATAAACTCTATATATAAAACAAATACATGGGATTCTCCCATAAAACTACAACTCTCACCTTCTCTAGGTCAATCGATACTCTTATCTTTGAGAAAATATGAAAAAGAAGTGAATTTTATCCATAAAAAAGTGTAACTTTGTTATATTATGTTATAAATAATCCTATATTATTTTGTCACATATGATCTTAATATGATTTTCATGGTTGTGTCAAGCGTGAGAATACCCCATGATATCAACCATGAACACCACCACAAAAAAATCTAGATATAAAAGAAAAACCAGTTTATTAAGGCCAGGAAAACTATTGACATGTTCATGAGACCGAACAATATGAAAAAATAATCATACGATCCATATATACTAAATAGTTTTGTACATGATATATCTAGTGGTATAAAATGAACCTGATGATAACCCAATCTCATATCAATATTAGAGAAACCTCTTTCTCATAAAAGCTGTTCAAAGACATATCTTATAAGAGGTAATGGATAATAGTTATTCACAGTAAGTTACCTAAACTAATGGTAATATACAAAAATATTGAGTGTGACATCTGCCTTCATGGAGCAAAGGACCATTGAACCCCATGAAGAAGAATATGGTTGTACAAAAAAACTTAGCCTTCAAATCCTTTTGATGCCTTTTGAGCACCTGGAACTCTATAGTAGCCATCATGTAAGGACGAATGGATTTCAGTGCATCTCTTAGAACTAACTCAATGGAAAAATCTACGTATCCCTTAGGAGGTATTCCTAAAAATTGTAATGGGAAAAATCCATTAAATGAAATACCATTGGAGGTAAATATTCTCGATGTGTTCCCTAATAATCCATATATAATCTCAAAATCTATTCTATCATCCAAACTAGAAGAAAATGGTTAGGTCCATCTCGGCTCACATTGACAACCCATTCACCATTGGGAATAAAATACACACCCTCTGGTTATGTGAATTTCACCCTTGAGCAATATAATTCAACATAAGCACAGAACGTAACAAACTAGTACATTCCAATAATGATGCCAAAACCTACCATATCAAGGGTAGAGAGGTCACATACCACGGAACACCCACCTATCTGAAGTGGGAACTCCTTGTATTTGTGTACACACATTGAACAAGTCCCAAATGGATTATCAAGTGTCATCATTCCACAATGAAATTGAATATCGATCTCAAGGATCTCTGCAATAGGAACTAATATAAATGAATAAGAAGAACCTATATCGAAAAGAGAATATAACAAAGTAGTGGATACTATAATATTATCTCTCATTGTAGATGGTCTAGAACCCATTTCTAAGGTATCAGTTACACTGTATACATCTGGGCTGATCTACATCCCTTTGATATATCCTTGCTAACCTGATCAGGTCCTCTCTTCTAGTGCTCTAAATCTGATATCTGTCTACCTTAGACAAAAACACTTCCTCGGCCTGATCAGTATGTCGCACTCTAGCTTCTTACCTAATGAGAATCTAATGACCCACTCCTAAAATTGGAGCAACTGTATCCCCTATCTCTCTAGATACTGGGGGAAAATATCTACAAAATTTATAATGATAACCCAACTTGTAAAAACACAGGCACTTGACTGGGTCGCTTGTACATTTAGATCTCATATATCCCGGTCTACCTCACTAATTGAACCACAACAAACTACATTAGTGTGCACCATGGATACTAATTCACCACATGGAATCTCAAAATTATTCGTCCTTATATTAGTTGATGTAATTTTATATCTAGGGGTTAATCCTACCTAGAGTTATTACCCAGCATTTATCAGGTTAGGCTTCGGGATAATTTTCTGAATCACTATCCTAGATATGGTAGTAATCTAGAATAGATTCACTTATTATCAGATTCCATACCTGATACCATCCGCAAATATCATAGCTTTATATAACTCCTCACTGAATAGAATATGTGTGAAACATTGGATCTATGTGAAATAGGAAGAATAGTCCATGACTAATAAAGAAACATGCTCAAAGTGCATAAAATATCCATATGTATCATACCTTTACGTCTTGAGATAGAAATAATCATAAGAAGCAATATAAAAATCCCTCTAATTCATATCCCGAGGATGATATTTCATATTAATAACATCCCACCATCTCTTGGTGGAATACAAAATAATATACATAGTGAGATTCACTCTCCCCTCAGGAGGTGTCCTAAGATCCCTAAAAATGGAAGCCTGGCCTCTAGCTATGACACTTTAGTATGTGGACTAAAATCCCCCAAAAACATCGGTAGGTGCTGTTGTTTCCGGGTGCAGTGGATGTACGGTTGGGCTGACGCCCAACTTTAGTTTTTACCAAGATCAATGATTATTTCGATATCAATATGACTATGAACTCCAGTCTCTACAGAATAGAATGAAATATTTAGATAAAGAAGTAAGAGTCATGAAATTGTTATAGAGGATCTTTCACATTGTGATTATAATTTATTTAATTAATTTAATAAAGAAAAGAATACTCAGATCTCCAATATTTTATTCAGTGATGATTTTGATCATCCAGAATGACCCATATAAATTATCTCCTTACGCTTCTGAGAATCCAAACTTGAATCCATCTAGTGGTGATCCACATGTGCTTCAATGGCCTCCAATCAACACCACTCATTCTTCGAGTGCTAGCATGGTGAAGCGAGTGTCTTTTTTCAATCATTATTCATCTCTTGTTCTATTAACTTAAAGAATGTATCTCATTCTTGATATGGATGGGAAGATGATTCAATAGAGAAATGGTTTAGCTCAACAATTCTCAATTCACCAAGTGTGTGGTTCGGTGCATGAAAAAATAGACATAAATGTCTATTAATTGACATGGGGATTTGATTATAATATTTAATTCTGTAATAGTAATGAAATACATTCATAACATTAGAGAAAGTCCATTCTATTAATAATAATAAATCTTCATTATTTATGGTGTGTCATCTTGCGCAAAAAATAATTATAAATGAAATTACACATCACAAATTAATATCATCTTTATTTTAATTTATGTTAACTAGTTAAATAATTATTTATATTCTTGAAAATAATTATTTTTCTACCAAACCGGACTTGGTCCGCTCGATCTCCAATTCCATTTATTGAACACCCAAATTAGTAAATAAATAATTTATTCTCTTAAATAAATATTTCATTTAAAAACTCGTAAATAAATATTTATTACATGTTCAATAAAATAAATAAATATGTTTTACCCAAAAACTGGTGAATAAATATTTATTTAATTTATGCAATCATTTGAATGTGAATAAAATTATTCCACTCTCCTGAGAATAATATTTATTAATTAAATTCAGATAGAATTTAACCGAGACCACTAGAAACACTTACTGTGTGAGCCAATAGGATTCTTTCTCATTCCCATTAGGTGGCCTTGCATAAAGTCCAAGAGTACTATCTCGAAAAGGGTCAAGGAAAACAAGAAAAAGAACTTAAAATCACAACAAAAACATCCACATATGAACACTCACAGTTTAATATAATCCCTTTGTTGCAATATCTCATGAAGCAGGTTTAATGACAGTTTCATCATCTTTTATGCTTGATACACCGTTTTTTGACTACCTGAATTAAACTCATTGTTACACCATAGACTTGGAATTTCACAAAATAGATCTATTTCAATAAAAGGGTTGATATATCAACTTCGATAAATAGAAGGTACAAATCCTTCCATGACTTATCCATTAATAACATGCCACTCGTGATGCACCCAACGCACCCAACTTCCAGCCAACGCTTTGTGTGATAGTTTTCATCATTAAATCAATGTGTGTGAGTCGTGACACATATTAATGATAATATTAATGTCAAAGAATTATTATACAGGCTCACAGTTATAAATATCTGATGACACCAAAACAAGCAAAATTCTTATTAGCATGTCTCTTCTCATAATCTTCTGTCTTTTAGATTACCAAGTGCGAACTTAATGAGAGGAAGTATTATCTTCTTATGAGTAGTCACACTGGATGATATCTATGCTATGTGTCCCATCATAGTATTCCATCCAACTGTATAACTATATTTAATAATATTGTTATAGAATTTATAAGTTCTCAGAAAAGTGGGGAACTTCCATGAACTTATCAATGAAACAAATACTCTTCTACATTATTACAACATAGTCATATAGAATAATGAACAATGTGCAATAATATGTTTAATATTTAAATAAATTAGATATCCATGTAATAAAAGTACAAGAAGTTGGTTTTAGGACACCAACTCTAAAAAATTCTCACTTGGACTAGTGCCAACTTCCTACGATTTTCTGTCCGCTAGACCTCACATGATGATCATGTTTCTACTGAGTCAAGGATTTATTCAAGGGGTCATCTATGTTGTCTTACATGGAAATAATGTTCACTGCAACTTCTCCTCTCTGAGAAAAATCCCTCAGGAGATGATACTTTTGAAGTATTTGCTTCGTCCAATGATGTCACCTTGGATCTTTTGTGAGAGCCACCGTTGTAGTATTATCACCATACAATATGATAAAATATTTACTACTAGGTATCACATATACATCTTGGATGAAGCTTTGCATCCAAACTGCTTCTTTAGCTGCCTAAGAAGTTGCGATATATTCAGACTATGTTGTAGAATCTTTAGCCACACTCTACTTTGAGTTATTTTAGCTCATTGTACTTCCATTCAATGTGAATATGTATCTTGTTTTAAACATCAGGACTTCGTGATTGGTCTTAAAAGTAGAATTTGTATATACTATGATCACTAGTTCCTCGTCTCCTCCATAAACAAGAAATATATCCTTAGTACACCATAGATACTTTAGGATAGTCCAGACTAGCATCAAATGGGTATCACCAGGGTTAGCTTGATATCTGACTATCACACTTAATAGGTAGGTTAAATCCAGGATATAATATAGCATGAAATACATGACAGACCCAATCACTGATTCATATAGATTCTTTGATATTATTTTTCTTTCCTCATCTGTCTGAGGACACATTTTCTTGGAAAGATAAATTCTATTTGATGCTAGAAACAACCCCCTCTTAGATTGTTCTATACTAAATCTCTTCAGTATCTTATCAGTGTTTGTACCTTGACATATTCCTAGAAAACTCTTGGATTTGTCCCAATGGATCTTGAGCCCAAGAATATATGCAACGTTACCTATGTCCTTCATGGAGAAGCATTGATTGATCCATGTATTAACATATTGTAAGGCTGGTATCACATTTTCAATAATTAATATGTCATCAACATATACTATTAGGAAAACAACTTCACTACCACTAAACAATTTATAGACACAATGTAACACCCCGATTTTTTTTGAAAAATATTCTTTTTAATTTCATTAATGTTTTGTGTTGTACGCTACACCAAAAGAATCTTTCATAACACGCATCCTTGACTTGCCTTCCATTACACACAATCACGACCTTCCTCGATAGCATGTGTAGTACGCAATAACGAGTTTCACTAAACAGCAATATGCCATTAAAATATTGTTAAAACTAGCCGTTATGAATAGTAATAACCAGTTTTTGAAATTTTGTAAATTTTATTTTTCAAAATGGACTTTATTTTGGGATTCGTAATATCTAAATTACCTTAGGGTGAAATTTTGGTACTTTTCGGATAACTTTCATTTTCTGATGAATAGTGAAAATTACTAAATTTTAATTAAAAACAACTTTTTTAATCGAAATAATTAATAGTGATAAATTATTAATTTGAGTGGTTTTAAAGTATATTTAGAATATATTTTTATAATTAAATACAATGTTGGTCATTGGATATAATTTCACATTTACACCAGACATAAACAAGTGTTAATCTTTTGATAATTATTATCTCTTAAAAACACGCTATTTGTTGTGACAGCGGAAATTAATAATAAAATTAACTAATGAAACTTATATTTTGGGAATTTTGTAAAATAGAAATCATTTTTGAATTCGGAATATCAATTATAGCTTAGGGTGAAATTTTGGCATTTTTCTGAAAAACTTCAATTTTTGATAAATAGTGAAACTACTAAGTGGTAGTTAAAAAAATTAATTTTTTCATAAATCATAATTTTACCGCTTCTGTGAATGGAATTTCAAAAATCCGAGAGACACGGTTGATGTCAGTAAGTAAAATGTGGTTCAATGAGATGAAAATAATTTTTGGTGAATAGTAACTTTTTACTTTTATTTACCACAGTTAAAAGTAAATAGGGTAATTAAGGGTAAAAATGATATTATTATCACCCTAACACATGTCCTAATCCTATTGGACAAGTTTATCTCAACCAAAAACAACATTAAGTGTAAAATATTATCATTTAGGTCCACTTGGATTAGATTAGGACATTTATTATTATTTAATTCAAAGAAGAGTTAAAAGAGTTAAAATAAAAGTTTATTTACTAAAACATTTTTAATATAGGGTTATACATAATATAATTTCGAATAAAAATATTCATTAGAAAGATAAAAATATATCCTACATAATGGTATTTTATTTGTAATTTTTATACTTTAAATAAATTAATTTATTTATGACACAACGATGATGCAGTAATTACCTTTTAAAGAAAATATTAACTTAAATGATGTTATAAATGCCCAAATAAATGTAATTTGAGACTTTTTATGACTTACACTAATTTTATAGGTTAAGATGACATGTCATTGTTGATTTAAGTAACTTGGTTTGAACTTATCATTATGTTAGAAATTTTATAAAAATCATCTACCAAATAGTGTCAAAATTGACATAAATTAGTTTTTAAAACAAACATTATATTATTAATTGTTATTTAATTCCTAAAAATCTAAGGTTCGGCCAAATGACTTAGATAATGATAGATATATTAATAATAAACAACTTGGGGTTCTTTTGGCTTGATATAGTAAGTTTATTAACCATATAATGTAAAAAAAAAGACACGGTAAAAGTTAAATTATTTAACTTAGAGTTAAATCTAATTGATAAGGTTAAAATAATAACCTAAACTAGTCTAAATCCTATTAGATGAGAGGAGTTCGACCCATCCCCACTTTATCTTCGAAATAAGACCATTTGGAACCATTATAAACTGAATTTGACCTTAATATAAAATAATATTTTTAGATTTTCCTAAGATGCCCCTCTCCTCCCTTATAAAAGGGCACCTCCTCCCTCTCCTCCTCACACCAATTTGAGCATTCATGCTCGGAAAAACCCTGACAAAATATCTTCTCCACTTCCCTAGTATCATCCTAGAGGTCCTGGTCTTCTTCAAAGACCATCCTTCGTTCTTTAAGTGGAGGATAAGTGAAGGCGCGTCAAAAAGAGGTAAAATCCATTACCGATCTTTTTCAATTTCTTTCTTCTTCAACTTCTTCTTCTTTAGTTGTTTCATGATAAAGTAATAACATCAGTATTTTTAATATACTGATATGTAATTATAAATATGAAACAACTCTAATTAACCTTCTATCCATCCTACGGAAAAAGGAAATCATCGCGCGTGCGTACGTACGGAATACCGTCTCCACGCTGTGGTGTAATATATTTTCCACCACCACCTTAATTGGATGGGTATAATGGTGTAATGAGTAACTATATATGATTATTATAAAGTGATATTGATACTAAAATAGTATACAAACACTTCAACACAATTCCACAACCATGGGAATGATATCATCGCTCGTGCGTACGTACGGACTACCGTCTCCACGACGCGATGAGATTCATTCTCAATGATTAACCATTCATGAATGATTATAAAGTATATATAATAAGTACTAATTAAATATATGACATAATAATACTGGATTTATTTATATTTATATGTATGTCATCTACTTAATTCAGTTCAATTCAATAAGGAAACGAAAACTGCGTTCATGCGTACGTACGGACTACCGTCTCCGTGAACGGTGTATTTCATTCCATTTATTGATCTATTATATATATGTATATTATGAATATATCTATATAAATAATGTTTTTTATTCTGGAATTAAGTAATCATGATCTAATTAATCATATGAATAATTACAAGTCAAAACACGGACGACAAATGAAACAATTTTACCCAAAACGGTCTTTAACATGGAATTTACAAAAGAACGGGTAATATAATGTCATAAGTGAACCATATATGATATCATAACAATGAATATGATTCTGTAATAAGTCAATGACATTTTTTAAATCATTATACAGGAGGTTCGGACACTTACGAAGCAAATCAGACCTAAGGTAAGGGAAATATCACAATCTCATTTGTATCCGAGATTGTTTTTACTTTGGCATTTACTGGGGTGTATTTTATCATCCACATCCATGTTCCCTCAATATGTAATAATTTTTCCATCCACTTTACAATAGTTTAAATCCAATTTTACCCTTCGGTGAGTTCTTAGTAAATAATATGAAAGGAATCTTTTGTCGTTTTTCGTACGAGGTACTTTTTGACTTTTCCAACAAAAGTACGAAGAATGTTTTTTTAACTTATACGGCATGAATGGATTTTTAAAAAATTATTTCCAATAAGCTTCCTTTACAAGTTTTCAAGTTTATTTTTAATCAACTTCTTTTATTTGTATGACATTTTAAGAAAGGAAAAATGTTTTTGAAGAAGAAAGGATATTTTCCTCAAGAATGGAGTTCCAGTGTTTTATCAAAATTATTTTCCATCTAAGATAATAAAGGGTTATGTTTTTATCCCTATTATTACATTGATTTGATTATGTTGTGATGGAATTATTTATATGAATTCCTTTATCTTATATGAATTGTTTTATGATGTCATGATGTTTAAGATTCCCATTTGTATTACATGGGTTATGCAATGATGTATGATTTATGATTTTGTGGCACACATAAGAATGGTATCATTATGAGATGGGTGGGACCTATATCTCTCTCCAATGCATTGGGTAAAGATTTTATATCTCATGAGATAGACATGGCTGGAACGGTAGGTTATACCGGTTCAGTGAAACAGGACTGAAACGAGGGTGACTCAGTTTAGAAAGGGACTTTGTCCACTAAGATAGTCTTGGCAATGAGTCTTGACTAACAAGAAATGATTCTCTATGATTATGTGTGTATGCCACAAAGTTTCATGTTTTAAGTTGTGATTATTGGGATTTCATTTCACTACTATGATTTATCCCATGTTATGAAATTATGCTCTCTTTTGCAGGTTAATATTTCCAAAAGTTATGTTCTTATGAATATGATGTGATTGATTTTTCTTTTGTTTTCCCTTACTGAGCATTTGAGATCACCCTTTTATGTTTTCTTTTCCCCAGGATTTAAAGAAAGGTTTTAGGTAAAAAAAAAGGAAGATCTTTATGGGAGATATTGAAGATCTTTCACCACGATTAGAAGATTACGTTCCATGTTTCCAAAGACACTAAAGTATTACGATCCTTGTGTGTGTGCTTTTTGTTATGTACTTAGTATTCCGTAAATGTAATGTAATGTCCATGTAAGTCAAGCTTCGGGTCTCTACAGTTTGTATCAGAGGAAAGGTTTAGTCAACCATTGGAAACTAGGATGCGAAAACGTTAGTGAGATCCCTAGAGATATTTCTAAGGTATGTCTAGGGATGTCCCTAAGGTTAAGTATACGTATAGGTTATAGTACTAGAATTACGCTAACGATCATAGAATTGAACCTAAGATGTTAGATATTGAAGGTACTCCCCCTTTATTATGTTGTTTTCCCTAGCATGATTTTTGCCTCTCACACTATTCTTTTTGGGTTTTAGACGATGGCTGGAACCCGAAGGAACCGTGTTGATCAATGCAATGGACAATGCAATGATTGCCATCTTGAACAAACAAATGTTACGGGAGATGGAGTGAAAAATCTTATTGCTATACTTACACAAGCTATGAATCATTCTGGACTTCCAAATGAGCAGAGAAGGGAACAATATTCTATTGAGTCCTTCATGAGGCAACGCCCACCTTCTTTCAGTGGGACTTCCGATCCACTTGTTGCTGAACAATGGATCAGTACCACTGAAAAGATATTTTCAGTTCTTCAATGTTCTGAACATGATAAAGTCATCTTAGCAGTATATTGTTTGGAAGGTGAAGCTGATCAATGGTGGAATCTTATCAAGAATACGAGGCCAAGAGATGAAATTGAGTCCATGGAATGGGATGAGTTCAAGAACTTGTTTTTCAGTAAGTACTTCCCTCGTATTCTTTGAACAAATATGGAAAAGGAGTTTCTTGAGCAGAAGTAGAAGGATGATGAATCTGTTGGTATATACGAAGCAAATTTTACAAGACTTGCAAGGTATGCATCTGGCATTATCATCCAACCAGAAAGTAAAGTTGATCGATTTTTCAGTGGCTTAAAACCAAGTCTTTGAAGGGAATTAGCTATAAGAGACTTCAGTAGCTATGAATAAATTGTGTGTTGTGCTATCAAGGTAGAAATGGAAGTTGGTGTTACGTATCCATCTCATGGTTTTGACAAGAAACGAAAGATGGAGTTCAATGAGAAATCTCAAAATAATGATGAAAAGAAGATGAATGTTTCCTTATGCACAAAGTGTGGAAAGAAGCATGGTGGAGATTGTCTTGAAGGGAATAGAAAATGTTTTAAGTGTGGAAAAGAAGGTCATCGAGTAGCTGAGTGTCGAAGTAATGGAAAAAAAGGTTTCTAATGATGTGAATAAAGCAAACACTGCAGAGAACGCACCACCAACACTTCAATGCTTCAAGTGCAAGGAAATGGGGCATTATGCTAATAAATTCCCTAATCCCAGGGTTAGTGATGATCAACATGAGCAACCACTGAAGGTAAAGGACAAAGGGAAGTCACATGTGATCACTATTGGCGATGTTGAATATGACAATGATGTGGTGGAATGATTAAGTGTTTATGTAATGGGATTCCAAAATAATGTGGTATCATAAAGTATTGGAATATTTATGTGTTGGTCTAATGTGGTATTCAAAGTGATTGAGATATTTTTGGAAATAATATGATATGCAAATAACGAAGGGAAAATGAGAAAATGAAATGTTTAACAGTATTCATGAGCTCATGATTGATATAAGGACTAAGTGATATCATGGTTTGAGTTTATAGAATTTTGAGGATTTTGGTATGTGGAAAGTGTTATCTTTTAACTGCATTCATGTTTTCACTAAGGTTCAATGTGTATTCATTCTTCAAGAGAATACATGATTAATATATTCACATGTTTGTAATTTGACCAACCAGATATATCTTATGATATATAGGGGATAAATGATGGAATTCACGTGATTATTTTGTGACATTTCAAGTAATCATTTTCTTTATACTATGAGCTTGGACCGAAGTATTTTAGATAAGCCTAAAGATTAGAATAGATTATGTTGGACATAAGTTAGGATAAAACATTTTTCGATATTATTGATAGGATGTTATAGTAATATAGCTTTAGAAAAAGGACAACCTGCAGGACGGGCGACAACCCATCGCGTCGGACAAGGCTGTGGGAATCGAACCCACAACCGAAGTGCGACTGGCCTTTATCACCTACCACTGGCCTAAAGGAAGTCAGTGTTTAGTAGAAACTAGTTTTATTATATTAAGCAGTATGATATATGATGTATAAGTCCATTTTAGGAACCATATATGATTAATCTCACTATAGAATGACTTATGTATATTTAATAACTTTTTCTAACCTTTTGTTTGAGACAGATGGAATGACCCGTCATTCTATCACATGATTTGCTAACACTTCACGAATAACAAATTCAACTTCATTTATTTAAGATATGAAGTGGAAATTGTTCAAGGAACGAACAACAGTGAGATTGTACCAAAATAAAGTAAGTATTTATTCTAATTCAAATTCTTTAACTTTAGGGAAACGATCTTGAAAACCAAAAATGTTGTCCTAGTGCTCTTATATCTGATTAACCAGATGGTACCTTAGATCGTCACAAATTTATGGATTTTTAATTGTTGGCTTTTCCATAGTCATGTTCTCTACCACTCTCCATCTATACATAATGGTTATATTTTTCTTCCATATCCATATTTTCACCTATGTGGAAACCCAGTGATTAGTTTATTTGGGTAACCAGTACGTTTCATAATTTCATTTTAAAATATTGGGTTTGGTATTCCTTTTTACGATATGGGTTTCTATTAAAGAAACTTTCGAATAGTAAACCATTTATAACCCCGACGAATTTTGAGGGCGAAATTCATTTTAAGGGGGGTAGAATGTAACACCCTGAAATATTATGAAAAATATTCTATTTAATTTCATTAATGTCTTGTGTTGTACGCTACACCAAAAGAAGCTTTCACAACACGCATCCTTGACTTGCCTTCCATTACACGCAATCGCGACCTTCCTCGATAGCGTGTGTAGTACGCAATAACGAGTTTCACTAAAAAGCAATATGCTATTAAAATATTATTAAAACTATCCGTTATGAATAGTAATAACCACTTTTTGAAATTTTGTAAATTTCATTTTTCAAAATGGCCTTTATTTTTGGATTCGTAATATCGAAATTAGCTTAGGGTGAAATTTTGGTACTTTTCGGATAACTTTCATTTTCTGATGAATAGTGAAAATTACTAAATTTTAATTAAAACAACTTTTTTAATCGAAATAATTAATAGTTATAAATTATTAATTTGAGTGGTTTTAAAGTATATTTAGAATATATTTTTACAATTCAATACAATGTTGGTCATTGGATGTAATTTCACATTTACACCAGACATAAACAAGTGTTAATCTTTTGATAGTTATTATCTCTTAAAAACACGCTATTTGTTGTGACAGCGGAAATTAATAATAAAATTAACTAATGAAACTTATATGTTGGGAATTTTGTAAAATAGAAATCATTTTTTAATTCGGAATATCAATTATAGCTTAGGGTGAAATTTTGGCATTTTTCTGAAAAACTTCAATTTTTTATGAATAGTGAAACTACTAAGTGGTAGTTAAAAAAATTAATTTTTTCATAAATCTTAGTTTTACCGCTTCTGTGAATGGAATTTCAAAAATCCGAGAGACATGGTTGATGTCAGTAAGTAAAATGTGGTTCAATGAGATGAAAATAATTTTTGGTGAATAGTAACTTTTTACTTTTATTTACCACGGTTAAAAGTAAATAGGGTAATTAAGGGTAAAAATGATATTATTATTACCCTAACACATGTCCTAATCCTATTGGACAAGTGTATCTCGACCAAAAACAACCTTAAGTGTAAAATATTATCATTTAGGTCCACTTGGATTAGATTAGGACATTTATTATTATTTAATTCAAAGAAGAGTTAAAAGAGTTAAAATCAAAGTTTATTTACTAAAACATTTTCAATATAGGGTTATACATAATATAATTTCGACTATAAATATTAATTAGAAAGATAAAAGGATTTCCTACATAATGGTATTTTATTTGTAATTTTTATACTTTAAATAAATTAATTTATTTATGACACAACGATGATGCAGTAATTACCTTTTTAAGAAAATATTAACATAAATGATGTTATAAATGCCCAAATAAATGTAATTTGAGACTTTTTATGACTTAAACTAATTTTCTAGGTTAACAGGACATGTTATTGTTGATTTAAGTAACTTGGTTAGAACTTATCATTATGTTAAAATTTTCATAAAAATCATGTACCAAATAGTGTCAAAATTGACATAAATTAGTTTTTAAAACAAATATTATATTATTAATTGTTATTTAATTCTTAAAAATCTATGGTTCGGCCAAATGACTTAGATAAGGATATATATATTAATAATAAACAACTTGGGGGTTCGTTTGGCTTGATATATTAAGTTTATTAACCATATACTGTAAGAAAACAAAAAGACACGGTAAAAGATAAATTATTTAACTTAGAGTTAAATCTAATTGATAAGGTTAAAATAATAACCTAAACTTGTCTAAATCCTATTGGATGAGAGGATTTCGACCCATCCCCACATTATCTTCGAAATAAGACCATTTGGAACCATTATAAACCGAATTTGACCTTAATATAAAATAATATTTTGAGATTTTCCTAAGATTCTCCTCTCCTCCCATATAAAAGGGCACCTCCTCCCTCTCCTCCTCACACCAATTTGAGCATTCATGCTCGGCCAAACCCTGAAAAAATCTCTTCTCCACTTCCCTAGTATCATCCTATAGGTCCTGGTCTACTTCAAAGACCATCCTTAGTTCTTTAAGTGGAGGATAAGTGAAGGCGCGTCAAAAAGAGGTAGTATCCATTACCGATCTTTTTCAATTTCTTTCTTCTTCAACTTCTTCTTCTTTAGTTGTTTCATGATAAAGTAATAACATAAGTATTTCTTATATACTGATATGTTATTATAAATATGAAACAACTCTAATTAACCTTCTATCCATCCTACAGAAAAAGGAAATCACCGCGCGTGCGTACGTACGGAATACCGTCTCCACGCCGTGGTGTAATCTATTTTCCACCACCACCTTAATTGGATTGGTATAATGGTGTAATGAGTGAATATATATGATTATTATAAAGTGATATTGATACTGAAATAGTATACAAACACTTCAACACAATTCCACGACCATGGGAACGATATCATCGCTCGTGCGTACGTACAGACTATCGTCTCCACGACGCGATGAGATTCATTCTCAATGATTAACCATTCATGAATGATTATAAAGTATATATAATAAGTACTAATGAAATATATGAAATAATAATACGGGATTTATTTATATTTATATGTATGTCATCTACTTAATTCCATTCAATTCAATAAAGAAACAGAAACAGCGTTCATGCATACGTACGGACTACCGTCTCCATGAACGGTGTATTTCTTTCCATTTACTGATTTATTATATATATATGTATATTATGAATATATATATATAAATCATGTTTTATATTCTGGAATTAAGTAATCATGGTCTAAGTAATCATTTTAATAATTACAAGTCAAAACACGGATGACAAATGAAACAATTTTACCCAAAACGCTCTTTGACATGGAATTTACAAAAGAACTGGTAATATAATGTCATAAGTGAACCATATATGATATCATAACAATGAATATGATTCTGTAATAAGTCAATGACATTGTTTAAATAATTATACAGGAGGTTCGGACACTTATGAAGCAAATCGGACCTAAGGTAAGGGAAATATCACAATCTCATTTGTATCCGAGATTGTTTTTACTTTGGAATTTACTGGGGTGTATTTTATCATCCACATCCATGTTCCCTCAATATGTAATATTGTTTCCATCCACATACAATAGTTTAAATCCAATTTTACACTTCGGTGAGTTCTTAGTAAAGAATATGAAAGGAATCTTTTGTCGTTTTTCGTACGAGGTACTTTTTGACTTTTCCAACAAAAGTACGAAGAATGTTTTTTTAACTTATACGGCCTGAATGAATTTTTAAAACATTACTTCCAAGAAGCTTCCTTTACAAGTTTTCACGTTTATTTTTAATCAACTTCTTTTAGTTGTATGACATTTTAAGAAAGGAAAAAAATTTGAAGAAGAAAGGATATTTTCCTCAAGAATGGAGTTCAAGTGTTTTATAAAAATTATTTTCCATCTAAGATAATAAAGTGTTCTGTTTTTATCCCTATTATTACATTGATTTTATTATGTTGTGATGGAATTATTTTTATGAATTCCTTTATCTTATATGAATTGTTTTATGATGTCATGATGTTTAAGATTCCCATTTGTATTACCTGGGTTATGCAATGATGTATGATTTATGATTTTGTGGCACACATAAGAATGGTATCATTATGAGATGGGTGGGACCTATATCTCCCTCCAATGCATTGGGTAAAGATTTTATATCTCATGAGATAGACATGTCTGGAATGGTAGGTTATACCGGTTCAGTGAAACCGGACTGAAACGAGGGTGACTCGGTTCAGAAAGGGACTTTGTCCACTAAGATAGTCTTGGCAATGAGTCTTGACTAACAAGAAATGATTCTCTATGATTATGTGTGTATGCCACAAAGTTTCATGTTTTAAGTTATGATTATTGGGATTTCATTTCACTACTATGATTTATCCCATGTTATGAAATTATGCTCTCTTTTGCAGGTTAAGATTTCCAAAAGTTATGTTCTTATGAATATGATGTGATTGATTTTTCTTTTGTTTACCCTTATTGAGCATTTGAGCTCACCCTTTTATGTTTTCTTTTCCCCAAGATATAAATAAATGTTTTAGGTAAAAAAAAGGGAAGATCATTATGGGAGATATTGAAGATCTTTCACCACGATTAGAAGATTACGTTCCGAGTTTCCAAAGACACTAAACTATTACGATCCTTGTGTGTGTGTTTTTTGTTATGTACTAAGTATTCCGCAAATGTAATTTAATGTCCATGTAAGTCAAGCTTCGGGTCTCTACACACAACACTCACATTCCTTCTAAATAAAATCAAATTTCGTTATGGCTTCATCAAAACGAATTTTCCATGACCTGAATGTTTGATTAATCTATATATGGATTTCTGAAACTTGTATACCTTATTGGAATCCTTTGGAGTCATAAACCCTTAATGTTGTGTCATGTAGACTTCTTTCTAAATTTTCTTGTTAAGGAAGGAAGTTTTGAAATCAATTTTATAAATATGATAGTCATGGTAAGTGGTAATTCCCAATAGTATTCTGATAGATTTGAGCATTGCAACAGGTGAAAAGGTTTCATCATAGTCAATGGATTGAAAATGTTTAAACCCTTTTACAAAAATTCATTACTTATAGGTATTGAATTGTCCTTCTAGGTCCAGTTTCTTCTTGAAAATCCATTTGAAGCCAACAGGATATACATCAACTAGAGGACATACCAAAATTGAGACTTGTTTTTGGTACATAGAATCCATTTCAGAATTCATGGCTTCATTACACATGGATGCATCTAGTCCACTTAATACTTACTTGTTGGTTATAGGATCATTATTATAAACTAATAATGACTCACCATCCTCGAAAAACTAGAAAACTGCACTGTTCCTGTTCTCTAACCTCTCTTGTACTCATATATAGTTTTTCTGTCTCTGGAATAAATCTTTCTTCCATGGGGATTTGTGGAATATTCTCATGTACCAACTCTTTTATACCTTGAGCCTCAACTTCATCGAAGTCTATCTCGCTCCCACTATATCTTTTTGGGATTTTCTCTCTATCAAGGAATATGGAATATATAGCAATGATATTTTTTTTTCTGACCAGTTGTATAGGTAATATCTCCTTGTATCCATAGGGTATCCTATAAAGGTACAATTTGTGCCTTAGGGTTCAAGTTTGTTTCTTTAAGAGGCCTTAACAAACACATCACTTCCCCACAAATGTAAATTCAATAACATGGATTTATTTCTACTCCGGAGCTCATATGGAATACCTTTTATCAATTTATTTGGTACTTTGTTTATTATGTGCATCACTGTATGTAACGCATATCCCCAAATTGATATTGGAAGACAAACATGACTCATCATTGATCTCACTATGTCCAACAGGGTGTGGTTCCACCTTTTTCTCACACCATTCCACTGGGGCATGTAAGGAGGAGTGAGTTGGGATAGGTCCCATAAGTAATCAATGAAGTCTTGATTAAGATATTCTCCACCTCAGTCTGAGTGGAGTTTCTTAATCATATTACCATGTTCGTTCTCAACTTCATTTTGGAATTTTTTGAACTTATCAATAGAATCTGACTTATACCTCATTAAGTAGATATATCCATATATACTAAAATCATCAGTAAAAGTATGGAATTATGAGTACCATCCCCTTGATTCAACTGAAAATGGTCCATGTATACTGGTATGAACCAATTCATGAAGTTCTTTATCCCTTTATCATTTCCTACTAAATGAGGCTTGAGTTATTTTTCCTTGTAAACATGCATGACATACACCAAGTGGTTTTAGTTTGAATGAATATAAATATCCATCTTGATGTAACATTTTCAAGTGTTTCTCATCTAAATGACTTATCTGGTGATGCCAAAGTTGGGCGTGGTATGAGTAATGTGAAGTATTTTTGTTATTTATTTCCATTACTTGTTTTGTGTAATCCAACACATAAATATTATTGTATAAATGTGCCCTACCAAAAAATGTTATCTTTGTAAAAGAAATAACATTCATTTAAAAACAAGAAAACAAATCCATATGTATCTAATCTTGATAAATAAATAATGTTTTTATTAACGAACATTACATGATAACGACCCTTTTACAACAAGATCATCCAAGTTGGCAACGTGAGGTGGTATTCCTCGACCTCTACATCAGTAATTCTGGCTTCGTTGGATGTTTGCAGATCTACCTACCCTGAGTAAATATTCCTGAATCTACATGGTTCTTATATTTAGATACATATGTGAGCACTGCAAGAAATATTAGATACCAAATTTTTAGAAATATATAGATTTCATTTGATAAAAAATTCACCTGAATCTTCCTCTTTCTTATTAGGGTGGGTGTAGTTCTTCTTCTAGTGGAATTTCTTGCCACAAGCAAAACAAACAGCCGCTGGTTTCCATGCCACCCCTTTTCACTTCCTTTTCTTGGTTGTGAATAAGATTTGGTCTTAAATCTCTTCCCCTTACCTTTCGTGTTATTCACCACCTGGACAAAATTCTTTTCCCGCTTCATATCATTGTCCACTTGGAGAATGAAGATAAGAAGATCAGATTGAGACTTCTCAATGTTTTTCATGTTAAAATTGACAACAATGTTAGTGGAGCTTTGAGGGAGTGATGAGAGAATGAGATCAGTTCCCAGTTATTTGGGGAGTTTAAACCCTAAACCCTCCAAGTACTCAATGTATCCAATTAGCTTGACTACATGAGTCCAAGTTGGGGCAGCCTCTCCAAGCATACAATAAAAGAGTGCTTGGATATCTCAAACCTTTCCTATATTTCTCTCTCCTGGTAAAGAATAAGGAGGTGCTCAATCATGATATAAGCATCTATGTTTTCATGAGACAGTATGAGCTTACTAGACATTGATGATAGCATCAACCATTGAACATCAACTGTGTCGTTCATATGTTTCTCACAGACTATGAAATCCTCATAACTCACCTCTCTAGAAAGAGGACTAAGTAATGATGACTCAAATATGTAAAACTTTTGTTCATGGCGTAATATTACTTAGTGGAATCTAAACCATTCCTACAAATTACAACCTGTGAGGATGTTGTATTTATCCAGAATTGATCATAGGGATAGTGTGGTTGACGAGATTTTCATTTTTATTCTATAACTAAAAGAGAATATAATTAGTACTTTCATAATTACATTTTATGAGCAATAATTAATTAATTTCTTTATGTCTCCCACTATTGTATCAAGTCCTAATTTACCTCACCATTGAACATGGAATTTCCAGTTATCACGATATTCTAGTGGTAATTATCCTTATTGTATGCTTGTTTAATCAATTAATTATGTGATCGTGACAACACATCTATAATAATAAACAATCAAACTAACAAAAAAATAAAGAAAATGGAAAGATCATGTGTTGTTCTAATGGTTACTTTATCTAGCGATTGATAAACTAACCCTGGCCTAGAGGAGAAACACCGTGATCCTTTTAGGTTCATGTTAAAAAACATTCCACATGTCCACCTCTATATATCTTGGGATTGGTTTCTTCTCACCTCCAACTCGAACCAACTTCACAAGAACAAGAGTTCCATCCTTTACATATGATTTTAAACTCACAGACAAGTGAGCAGTAAAATGGGGTTTTACATAAAAGAATCTGTTGGCACATAGGCCCTACAAATTAATGAGGATAAGGCTCATAGGACAATAAATTTAATTTAAATAAATAAATTAAAAGAAACCATCCATATACAAAGGTCCTGGTCTATCTCATGATCATCTATACATGCAATTATATTTATGCATAAATAAAACTAGAATTCAATTATTTATTCTATATTATTTAAGATAAATCACACTCGAATCAATTAATTATCATCTTTAATTAATCAATCATTTTATCTTAAACCCTTTTATGAATATCCTTTAGATTCTCATCTATCATAATTTCAAACAATTAAATTCTTTTAAAATTTTCTTTTTATGTAACTTATACCATAGAGAAAACCTAGTGAATTTTTGTTCATGGATAAATAATGAGTAGAAATGAAAATTACGCAAATGTTAAATTAAACACACATATATAAAACACCTATCATGTGTTGTGCCTCGGCTTTACACACGCATCATGGTACATGTTTCAATAATTTTTTTTAATTTAATAATATATTTTAATAAATCTATGTAATTGGGATGAGTACATGGTGTGTAGTTCCAACTACAACGTGTGTGCTATTGTTCACCGTCCATCCAAAGTACATGCTCAGGGATATGACATGTGAGTGTAACTTAGATATATTTGGAGTACACTGCATGTCCACTAGGCCACATTCAGTGCAGTATCCTCATTATATGGTCTCCATCCAGGTAATCCGTGTATGGGGTACACGGTCTAACCCTAACTTGAAGGGAATGCATGTCGTGTCCAGTGGGCCACATGGCATGTAATCTAGAAACCACATGCTACCTACTCCTTTTCAACACATGGAGTTATTAAGACATAGACAAACTCCTATGACAAGGCATGGCTAGGCCGACCAGACCCAGTGCATTGAACCTTGACTACATGGTGTGTACTATCGAATACGTGTTGTGTGTTCTGTGTTGTATGTCTAGAAATCTTTGGTACCTCTTAATGAGAACAACTATTTTATTTTAATCAAAATTAAATGAAAAGATCATTTTTGTAAGGTGAACAAGAAAAGAAAGAGGAGGAACAGATATTGAGATTCATATTTGCAGAATTATTAAAATAAATTGAAAAAAATAAATAATTAAATGCGTAAACCATCAAGGAAATATGTAAATAATTATAAACTATGATTTAATCACTCTAATATCACTTGAAGGTTCTGATCATAGTGGATGCATGGTTGGGCTGTCACCAAAATTTACTTTTTACCATGATCAATGATTATTTCAGGATGAATATGATGATGAATGATAATATCCACAAAATAGAATCAAAGATTTATATAAATAAGAAAGTGTCCAGAAACCTTTAGATATGATCATTCACATCATGTTTATAATTAATTGTATTAATTTCATAAAGAAAATAATACTTATATCTTCATTATTTTCATCATTGATGATGTTGATCATATGGAATGAACCATCCTAATTATCTTATTGTGCTTCCATGGAACCAAACTATAATCCCTCTAACAGTGATCCACACGTGCTCTAATGGCCTCTGATCAACACCACTCTTTCTCCGGGTGTTAGAAAAGTAAAGTGAGTGTCTTGTGTCGGTTGTTCTTGTTCGATTGTTCTTCTTCCTTGAATAAATTCTCTATTTCTTGAGAGGGGAGGGAATATGATTTGAGGGAGACATGGTTTATCTCAATAATTCTCAATTCACCAGGAGTGTGGTTGAGTACATGGCACAATAGACGTGCATGTCTATTTATTGACTTGGGTCTTCGGTTATAATATTTAATTGTGTAAGATCACTTATAAATATTTATAACCATAAATAAAACCCATTCTATTAATAATAATTCTGTTTCATTATTTATAGTGCACCAAATTGCATAAAAAAGAATTATAAATAAAATTTTTAATCCCAAAATAATATCAGTGTTATTTTAATGTGTTCCAAATTGTTAAATAATTATTTATCATCTTGCAAATAATTATTTTACTACTGAACTGGCCTTGGTCCGCTCAAACTCCACATTAATTTATTTAAAACCTAAATAAATAAATAAAAAATTTATTATCTTAAATAAATATTTTATTTAAAAACTATTAAATAAATATTTATTAAATGACAACAAAATAAATAAATATCTTTTACCCACAATCTAGTGAAAAAATATTTATTTAATTTATTCAATCATTTTAACTTAAATAAAATTATTCCATTTTATTGGGAATAATATTTATTAATTAAATTAAAATATAATTTAAATGAGACCACAAGAAACACCTAGTGTGTGACCCTATAAGATTATTTCTCATTGGAATTAGGCAGGCTTTCTTAAAGTCCACGAGTACTGTCTGGAAACGGGTAAAGAAACCAAAGAGAAAGAACTTAAAGTTGTAACAATGAAATCCTTATATGAACACTAAATGTGTAATATAATACCTTTATCACAATATCTCATCAAGAATGTTTCATGATAGTGTCATTAACTTTTATGCTTGATACATCATTCTTTGAATACATGAAATAAACTCGTCGTTACACCATGGCCATGGAATTTTGTGTGATGGTTTTATTTCAATAAAAGGTATGATATATCATCTTTCATAAATGGAAGGGAAAAATCATTCCTCGACTTATCCATTAATAAAATGCCACTCAGGACACAACCAACGTACCATACTTCCCCCAATTGTCTACGTGATGGTTTTCGTTAGTAAATCAAAGTGTGTGAGCCATGAAAAATATTAATGATAATCTTAAAGTATAAGGATCATTACACACACTCGAAAATAGAAATATCTAATGACACCAAAACATATGGAATTCTTACTATTGGTCATGTTCTCATAATCTCTTGTCTTGAATATTACCAAGTGCGAACATCATGAGAGGAAGTCTCATCTACTTATGTGCACTCTCTCTTGACAGTCTAAATGTTATGTGTACCATCATATTATGTCATCCACTCGTATAAATATATTTATGAATATTGTTATAACATTTCCATGTAATCAACATAGCGGGGAACTGCCATGAACTTATCAATGAAAATAATACTCTAGGACATTATTATATCATAGTCATGAAGAACAATGAAAAATATTCAATAAGATGTTTAATATTTAAATAAATTAAATATAAATGTAATTAGATTAAAAACATTTGGTTCTAGGACACCAACTCTAACAGGTGCTACAAGTGAAACTCACGTGTCAACTTTGTCATAGTCGGGGCAACCTGAACATTAGGCATAAACAATAGGAAATCCTCTCAAAACTTTTCATATGTGTAAATATCAGCTATAAATAGAGGTTACATAAGATAAACTACAGGAGTTCAAAATGTTGACACAAGGCCCACCACATTTGGGTGCATGTTCGTTACCACCATATTGGCATACGAATTGAGGCGGTTATAGTGGAATGTATCTAAAATTTCCAAAAACATGCCTAAGCACAAGATTTTATAATAGTTAAAAATGAAAGCATTTGAATAGTATAGGAACAAGCCTACTTATATAAAATTCATTCCTATTTACCTACTCTTAAAGGTTGTCCTGGGTAATATACAGATCATATAAAAAGTAAGAGACATTTCCTACCTACCACAAATGAGGTCAGGTCAGGGTCAGGTTCTCTATTATAAGTTAAAGGACCCGGTATACAGAGTGTCAATTGTAATTTATAGAGGAACCCAAACTTCTGTTTCAATTAAAATACCCATTAAATGGTGGATATATTTTTTAGAATTAAATTTCTTTTAAATTAATACTCATTTACATAGATAATCATTATAATAGATGAATTATATATATGATGGTTTCAAATTTATAAGTGCGCATACACCGTATAAATTTAAATCTTGGAATCCATTTAATCACAACCAATTATTTATCCAATTCATGTATGAAATGTTATCAAAAATTAATGGACATAGAAATAAAGGCACCAAATAATTCTCCAAACAATGCATGTTGTGATATAAATATGACATGGAATATGAATGACATATAAATCCTGAACTTTCTATTATGATGCATAATGAAATACATCATTTTCATATCAGTAAAATGTAAAAATACAAAGTCATAGAAACATGAAAAATAAAGTGAATCACCCAATAGTGAAATAAAGACAACTATAATAATCTCAATCAATAATAATATGTCATCTCCCCTGTATTTTGGCTTTTAAATGTACATGGGTTAGATTCTCTTCGGTACAACCTTTTGACTAAATCCAGACACATCATATTTCTCCTTTTTACCATCCCAATTAGTAAGAAAAGAAAAGAAAATAATTTAAAATCCTCTGATATGACATTGGGATGTCTCGGTCTAGGTTCACTCAATATTAACTAAACTTGGTTGTCCACATAACCTCAAGTGCACATCCCCATATACCAGAGGCTTCTCACTTGAAGTGACAGATCATGGCGGAACAATGGAGACTATAACTTCTTGATCAAAGTGTATCAAAGTAGTATAATCAAACCCAAAAATTTCATAAGAATATAATACAACTAAAAAGTATAAGAATTAGCATTCTTCAATGTTGTATATAAAATAATGACCATGGTATGATATACAAAATAGAAATAGAAGGGGGTCAGTGGAAGAGGAATACACAACATGCTATACAAAAATGAAAAAAAGACCCCAAGATATCTCTAGTAACATCATAAGTGTAGCCTCAAAACTCCACCCTCATACACAGTCCTTGAAAGGTAATCAAGTATCCATAGTGGGTCCCATTCCTTTATCTATGCCAGCATCCATGAAGTTTTTTCAGGTACCAAATGGTTGCTCGGTCAGGATGTGATATAAACTCAATAGGCCACCACCAATGGTGTCTAATTCCATCCAGTCCATGAATATATAATAAATAGTGTTCATGTAATAATAACACTCTAAATTAAATTTGTTAAATAAATACCCCACATAAGACCGGGTCCCATGGAACACATGTCCTCTTCAACCTTCTTCAGCCTAAAATGGAATATCAATTAGTAATCATTTAGTTAATTTTTAAATTATAATAATGTATCTATACATGGATCATATACCATAAATTTTCTCTGATTCATATCTATGAAAATATTTATATAAGTCCATCATGGTATGTAAATCTCTGACTAAATCCAACATCGTAATTTGGCTTGGCAGACACATCATATAATCATTTCATTAAATATTTCAATGGAACCTGAGCCCATCATTTTAATTCCTAATTTCGAGAACATATATCACTCTAAGCATGTATTAATCCCATATGTGATGTATGGGACACCTCTCACTCAATAGTAACTGAACATGGTTTTCCACATGACATCAAGCGTGCCTCCTCGTATACCATAAGATGCTCACTAGTAGTAAGGGTCCATGGTGGAATAGTGGGGAGACTATACCCTCATGATTAGAGTGTATAAAAATAGTGTAATCATATTAATTAATAGTGTAAGAATATAAGACAACATAATAATGTAACAAAAAACATCCATCAATTTCATACACAAAATTGTGATCATGGAATGATATAGAAAAAGGAAACATAGGGGAATCATGGGAACACACATAGACAAAATCCTATAAAAAAATGAAAAAATGACCTCAGAAAATCTCGAGTAAACTCTTTATCATAGGCTCAAACCTCTTCCCTCTTACACAACCCTAGAAAGGTAATAAATTATCCATTGATGGTCACTATTCCATATCCATACCTACATCCATGAAGTATCTATTTTTACCAAATGGAAGACAAAGTAGGGTGTAAGAAAACCATACTAGGCCACCACCATTGGTGAATAATTTCATATGATCCAAGAATATATACTAAATAGGTGAATGTAACCATAAAGCTTTAAATTATATTTGGTAAATGAATAACCCACATAAGTTTAGGTTCCCATGGAATGCCCATTCTCTGCTACATGTTTTAGCCTAAGACGAAATATATATAAGTAATAATTCAATCCTGATTTAATTAATAATTAAGTATCAGGAGCTATCTAGTATCCCACGAATCCCCCATGAGTCAAATTTAAACTAATATTTATAATAAGGCCTTCATAATAGGGCTCTGACCAAATCCAAACTTGTTATTTAGCATAGAAGATGTGTCATCTAATCATATCATTTAGTATTTATAAAGAACCAAATAACATCCTTAGAATTATAAATTTAGAACCCATTTATTACTTAAATAATGTATAAACCCATCACCATACAAGCCCATCCCACAAATTCCTCATAGGAACCCTAGAATCATAAGTGGAAAATAACTGTCTTCCCACTCTGTCCATCCTTGGTAGTCCACATAGGGATTCAGAGTCTTTCTCATGGAATATATAAACCAGATTTCAGGTGAGTTCATCTATGGATTTCATATAAAAAACCATGTGTCACCCAAGTTGCATGATAAATTCATTTGATTAAATATGATCGATGAGTCCATTTATGGAATTCTGACTTGAAACCCATCTCTCACTATCGAAATGCCAATATGAATGGTCATGGAAAAAATAACTAAACATACCAAATAAGATCATATTTTAATTTATTTCTCCATCACATTTAAATAATAGATCTACTCACCTAAAAAGGTGTCTCAATTAAAGCATAGGATTAGAAGGCCTAACATCACATGAATCCTCCCATTTATATTAATTGGATAGTTATATTTAAATAACATTTCAAGCCAAAGTGAGAAGGGATACTAGCCAAGGAATAGGGAAATAGTCTTTCATTACCTGTTGTATTCAATTCAATCTACATTGTAAAAAAAATTATTTAACATCCCAAAAAATGGTTAAAAAACATTCCTCATGAGTTAATCAAATTCATAGTCCACCCATGGAGGTTTTATCCATTTAGAAACACTCCCAAAATCATAGACACCCCATTTTAGGTTTTAACTGGTGGATGACTAGGATAATTAAGTGTGTATTGGGAGATAATTATGGTAATAAAACCCTTATGTTTAGTATAGGTTGTATTGAAAATTTCATATGTGGAACAAATCATTTAATTTTTGTAGACATAGTTTTAAGGTTTTTGGTAGACTTTAAGGATTATAAGATCTTTTATTTTAAGTAAATTATGGGTTATTACATTTTGGGATGAAAATTAAAAGGTATGATATAACCTTTGAGGTTAAAATATTTCATTAATGTTGAATAAATTATGGTTATTTTTAGTGATGTTTCTCCAGCTTCTGGAATTTTACAATGATTATATTAATATATTTTTAGAAAATTTGCAACCTTCAAGATGTGTGACAACCATCACAACTAGAAATGCCATGGAGATTGAACCCACAACTGAAGGGAGATAAGGGAGTATCTCCTAAAACTATAATATGTGATTACCATGTAAGTAGGAATTATTTTCTTTGTTTAAAATATCTAAAAAATAAATGTGAAGTTAATTTTTGGAGAATATTTTTTATCAAATAGAAAACTATGGGACTGGTAAATTATATGGAGATTAACTGATTAAAATTATTTTGGAAGATGTTCACTTTTTTGGGAACCCAAAATTATTAAGCTAAAAATAGTAATATGGGATTTTATTTGAGGAGTAAAGGTTGAATTCTATGTTTTAAGAATATATGAATTTATTGTGTGTTTATAGTTATTTGGTTTATTTATAGAAATTTTTATCATGTCTTGGAGATTAAGGGATTAGGTCAATTACATTTTGGTATTAGACATTAAGAGTCATTGATTTTATTTGGAGATATATATTAAAATAAAATTAGAAAAGTATATGATGAAATATTTTTGATTTCTTTGGTTAAATATAATCCTGGAAAATGTTTTGAGGAATTTTAACGTTAGTTATTTTTTGAATAGTCTATGTTGAACATTAAGTATTACTATTTAATTTTGGATATTAATGTAGTTCTTATTAAAATGAATGTTTACTCATTATATAGAATTATCTAATATTATACTAAGAATTTATGTTTTGGTTCATTCTTAAAAATAGAATGAATACATAGTTTTTCCTGAATGGATTATGTGATTTATTTTAAGTTCCCTCTTTGGATTCTGACAACAAAAATTCATACTCATAATTTAGAGAAAAATATGAGTTTGTGGTGGAAATAGATTATTGGATTATATTATAGTTTTAAAGTAATTTTTAATCCCTATGTTATTAGTATAGATGGAAATGGAAATAATAAACTCTATAAAAATAATCTTAAAACAAAATATTTTTCCATTAACTTTTCACATCAGGAAATAAATGTCCTTTTAATGCATCAAATATTTATAGTTTTGTGATAGTTAGCTTCCTCATGACTATATTATCTATCACTCTCAACCAGTCCTTAGGAGAGAGTTCTCTCTTTAATATACATTTTTTTCAATTCTGACTTATGTTTTCATCTTCAAAACCTACTATGTGTTACACCATATGACCTTCTTACTTCCCTTTCCTTTCATATCAAGAGGAAGTTCTGTTAATCCTTTCTATGATGTGGAATTTCATCAAAGGTATTTTGAAAATTCCAAACTATAGTTTTCAATAACAATTTCAAATTAAGAGGATGAAATTTCTTAAATGGGGAGAACTGTGACATCATGAGATTTAGTAAAATGACAGTGGTTGATAACATATAATATATGCAACCTTGAGCTTGAACGGACAAAGAAATATTATTATTTAAATGTGATCGTTATAAACTATTTATTAAATTAAAAGTAATGAATAGTATTAACCACATTATAAAATAAATAATGTCAAAGTCATTTCTAATGTATTAATTAATTCTTTTTAAAAACGTACTATATTTTTCGAAAATCCATTTTATACTTCAAAAAATATGTTTTCTTCAAAATGATTTTTATTACTTTATATGGAATATTATTATGAATAATTTTTAAATATTTTAGAAAATGTATATAGAAAAAGTATTTTAATTTTAATATTTATCAAGTAAAAATTATATTAGTAATAATTTTTGTGAATTCTATAAAAATATTTATTTTTTGAGGAATAGTGAAAAATACTATTTTTTCTTGAAAACTGCAATTTATTTTAATGTATTTCCAATGTAAAATTATGTTTCTGATTAGTTTTAAACTATAACTATATTAAATTTTATTTAAAATAATCCAATTTTGGTTTTTTAATTTGGTTTTAAACTTGAATTTACTATAAAATCATTTTAATTTTAAAAAGGGTATGTTTTCAAAGAATTATTTTTCATTGCGTCTTGCCAATTTAATTTTAAATTAAATTCTTTAAATTATGTGATTTAAATTTCCCAAAATGGATTCAACATTTGGAATATTTTTTTCCAAATTTATTTAATATTACCCTTGTATTTTTTGGTCAATAGGAATAGTAATCATAGTTATTTTATTACCATGATAAAGGGAAAATCGTGCAATTTATGTTAAAAATAAAATGATTAGAACCATCAAATAACCTAAAAACTTACCTAAATATTATTGTATGGATAAATTTATACCTTAATGATCCAAGGGTTATATATATTTACTTTTGGGGAAACTTGGATGAGATTGTGGCCTTTATAGTATTTTATTGAAAGAAAATACAAACGTGTCGCAATCTTGTTTTTAAAAAGTGTATTATTTTTAATATGGTGTTATATAGTGGATATGTTTGACTATAAATATAATTTAAAAATATTATAAATTTATCATCCTCATAAAAATTTATTTCTTATTTTTAGTGAAGGAATAATTAGATTAAATTCTTGCACAACACTAATGCAGTTATTATTTAATTAATGATACAAAAAAAATTGAATGACATTAAAATTTTTAAAATAAATATTTTTAGATAAAAAATGTTATTAATGAATTTTTTAGATTAATTTTACATCTTATTAATATAATAAATATTTATTATTAATTTGAAGTTTTATCATCATTTTACTAAAGTCTATGTAATAAATAGTTCATAAAATTGACATTGTGGATACTTTTTTATAAGCAATATTGTATTATATGATATAAAATTCCTAAAAATTTAAAATATGGACAGATTATTTTTAAAATATTGAAAATATCTTCCATGGTTAATTTATTTATTATTTTTCTTTTATATTATCTATATTAAACCTAAACAGGTTAAATTTCACATTGCCATGATAAGACTTAATGGTGTAATATTGGGCTTAAAACACAAATATAAGGGTATAAATATAGTCAAACCATATAGAATTTTTAATATATTAGGTTATTTTGAACCATCCTCAATTATATTCTAAATAATTTACTTTTATCCATTAAAAATTGAAAATTAAATTATATTAATTTAATATTTTAAGAAATTCTAATAATGCCCCTCCTATCTCTTATAAAAGGGAACATCTTCTTCTCATTTTTCACAAATAAATACCCATTTTTTTGTAAAAAAACTAACCAATTACTTTTCTAGTATCTCTCCCCACATTTTTGAGGTCATTTTTCGAAATGATACCAATCATAGAGGTTTTAAGGTGTTAAGAAAAGAATAATTTCCAAAGAAGTGGTATAGTTTTTATCTGCATGTATTAGTTTTGTTCCTTCTCCCACATCACTAAAAACTTATTCCGCCATTAAAAACATAAATCTTGTATCCTACATATACATATATTTTATTATTGTATTTTCATGACCTATATCGATCTCTATCTCCATCAAATGGGAAAAGAATTTATCGTCTGTTAGTATGGTGGACTAACACCTCGACCTAAAACACTAAGCTCAAGATGGAATGCCACATAACATCATGTGTGATTTTTGAAAAATAACAAAAACCCTCTTGATGATAAATTCTATGTTATTTATTTAAAAAATTAATTTATCAATATAAATTACATTATAAATGTGTTAAAGGCATTGTGTATTGTTAACATCCTAGATAACACTTTGAAAAATTCAATTCAATATTTTTGGAGTTATACACTATGTTGGGGAAAGAGTACAAGTCATGTAAAGCCTTGGTAAATACATAAGAAAATTATTAAATAAATTATATTATGTGTGAAAATTTTATTTAAAATAATATAATTACTCCTAAAAGGTACGTTGTATGAGAAATATGACACAACTATTTATTCTAGGATGTAGTGTTCACCGTAGGCGGGATTTAAAATTTTTATGTGTCAGCCATTACAATGGATTTCTCAAGAAAATAAATTATTTAATACATTTAAATATATTACTTTTGAAATTAATTTAATATCTCTCAAAAGCTGAATCATATGAGAAATATAATACCATCATTAGCTCTAAAATGGGTTGTTTACCTTAGTTAGGGTATAAAATTTATGTGCGTCAAGTGTTTGGTAACATCGAACATGACAAATAAATTTTTATATTTAATTAATTAAATAATCCATTTATTAGAAAATAAATAATTAATATCTGTCAATATATGCATCATATAAGACATATGAGAACACCATTGTGTCCAAGATGCGTGGTTTAACCTAGAAAGGGTATAAAGCTTATACAGAATGAGAGTTTCTCAGGTCGCTTGTCATATTTTAAGTTATTTAATACAAATATTAAATAATTATTATTATCAATCTGTTAAATGAAAAAACTGTTGTTTAATATTTTGATACACATTCCCAATGGCCATTTAATTCTAATTGAATTTCTGAAATCTTTTTTTTCATCACCATTTTAATCTAATTACTATTGAAATGCATTTTTTATATGAAATTAATTACCACATAATGAATATTAAGTTGAATCAGGGATGAAAATGGGTGTTCTAATTTAGCCTTTGGTGTGGATTTTTTTGGTTTCAATACCGAAACCAACAGGTTCCTTAAATGTTGATTAATATGTATGAGTCTCATTGACTTTATATCTACAATTCACATGATAGGTTAATACCTCGTATCGAATCACATCCATACATCCTGTGGTATTTTTTCAGTTGTGCATGACATGATGTTTAATGGTGAGTTTTACATTCTTTTTAAAATTAATTAATTAATTAAATTTATTTATTATTCATTAAATATATTATATTCAATATCATCTCCATTATTGGTCAGAATAATACACAATCGATGTTGTCAGATTCACATCAATAAGAAAAAACTCATTCTAATCCTTGATTTTAAAGACAACGAGGTATTTATAATCTGTTATTTCGTTTCATAATGTATATTTTAAGATAAATTATCAATGAATATTCATGAAATAATTATTATCATGTATAATATATCAAAATTTATCAAGGTATAATTTTTATAAATAAAGAATGATAATTTTATCAAACTATCAATGATAATTACACTAGAATAACAAATGATAATTTTAAATAATAGTATCCAAGGATGAATTTATACAATTATCCAAAGACAATTAATTAGAATTATCAAATGATAATAATGAATATTTATCAATATAAATTTCAAATTAATTATCATAGAATAATTTCATAAGATTGTTGAAGATAAATTTATTCAATTTATTAATGGATAAATATATTGTAATTATCATGTGAAAAATATCAATTTTATAAAATGATAACTGCTAAATTATTAAAAGATTATTTATATAATAATATGATTAATTTAAAATTATATAGGAGAGAGAGTATATAATTGTATGTGATATTTTATTTCTTTTTGAATTAAAATAGTTGGCTTTGGTTTGAGGGACCCTTAGTGAACCTCTAGTGTTGATGTTTTTCAATAATAAGCCTATGAGGAGGTGTTCTTGATTAGTTTGTCTTTACCATTTTTCATAAATAACATCTGAGGTAGAAAGTCCCATACCTTATTGGGATTTTGTTTACACTTTTTTCCTTTGTGATTATATTTTATGGAATTTTTATTCAATGATCTTGATTTTTATCGCATGTGAGTGTGTGTGTGTGTGTTTGTAGCCTATAAAATTACTGTGGAGATTCCATGAGTGATAATAGTGTATTTTTTAACCATGAATGATTATAATAAAATATTTCTGTGTATGATTATATATACTCATGAAGATACACTATACCTACTTGTGTGCTTTCCATGTATTTGTATTACCGTGCACTGTTAGTTTTTTTGTGGTATTTGTGAATCGTGTACCATCATGACATATTTACCCCTCTATGGGGGGAACAATTGATTGAAATTATATAGATGAGGGACCCAAGCATAAGTTGGAGGTACAAGGTGGACATGGTTTCATGTAGATGGTGTGATTTAGTTATCCTTCAGGCCATGTTCCATTCACCACGAGATTTCATGGTCAACGTGAGTAATTTTTATTCTCATCTCTTGTATTTAGGTGACATGGTCATCTTGAGGAATATACAAAGTTGGGTATCACGTCTACGACCCCATGAGAATTCTGTACATGGGATGATTTATTTTTCTGACACATTTCGTTATATTGTGTCTTGGAGCTTAAGTAGGTACAGTCGAGGGTTATAGAAACTTAGCTAGCACAATAGCTCTAAATTTTAGATTTTATGTTATTAAACTTCTTAAACTTATTTTTATTATGGAATACAATTGTATATTTGAGGACATTATGTTAAGGATTCATTGGTGGTGTCCTAATGATTCATGTACTCAGACCCTACAAGGTCATTTTGAAGCACTTTTAGACTTCATGAGAGACATGGTGAATGGAAATGGACCAATAGTTAATGGATGGGCAAGTGGATCATAGAGATGGGGTGGACCAGGTTAAACACTGGAGGACTCTACAGTACTTTTTTAACATCTATTTACGTCATTTTGGAATACATTTCCCCATTGGGAGCTCCATTTCCTTTCATGACATGTATGTTATTTAATTTCTTCTTGATTACTATGAATTTTTATTATATTTTCTTATTTTTTTTGTATTTTATGAAATGATATAGAGGGTATAATATCCCTATTAATATAATTAGACCCTCATAGTTAGTCAGTAGCCTCATTCATATGGGGAATCACACATGAGCTATGTGACACTCCATCTTAGACTCAGTGGTTCAGGTCAGGATGTTACAATAATGATATTTTTATGGTATTTCTTTTCATTAAAAAAATAACCATCTATTCATACTATAAAGAGTATATGTTGGATTGAATCAATACTTACTTAATATATGGGTGGTTTATGATCATTTTCACAAAGGAATGTATTTAAATTCACATTCATGATTGATTTTTTGTAGTCATTAACACTCCCTTGAAATAATCCCTTATATGTGATCTTTAGAAACTAAATTTCCCCAAAATATATGTATTATTTAGCATGGATATGTTAATTTCTTAAACAATATTCAATTTCTAAATAAAATTTCTACATGGAATATTTTTAAGTTTATTTTGGGAAATATTTGTAAATATTTATTTTTAAACAATTATGGATATTATATGGTAGGTAATGTAGTTCACGAATTAAATAAATTATTCTATATATTAGGAGTTCTTTTGACATGCAGACAGGGGTGGGGCATATTTATAGATGGTTACTCGATTCATCTATAGGTCTCAAGAGAAGAATTAGTTTTCTATCCTTAGTCAAATGTGTTTCTAGTGTATACCTACACATTAGTTTTAAAATTTCTTGAGGATATATCTAAATGGTATATGTTTTATGATTTCATAGATCAGGAATTCAAATAATTTAAAATGCACTTAATTGAGAGTTAATATTTTTTATCCATGATATTTTTTGAATGATATTATTTCTATATGCATTTCATTCCTATTTTATTGATTAAATGACACGTGTTTTTTGATATCTACCCTTCCATACTGATTATACCTTATCATATTATGATTGTTAATTTTTTTGTCAACTGGAATTTGTTTCCAATTATTTAACTTCCCATGTTGTTTATGCTTATTTATCCATGATAGCTTCTGATGTATGTAACCCTTACTAATAATTTTATGTCACCATTAATTTTTTCTCCATTCCCTAGGATTCCAAGAAGTGTACTATGGTTGATGTGAAATGATATACTAGAGTGAATAATATTAGTCTTGAAAAAACATTATTTTATAATTTTCATTTTCAAAAGTAATATTAGAATCATTTATATATATTGTTTACTAAGACTAATAAATTATTTGTTCATTTGGAATGAAATTAATTGCATCCTATGACAATTTAATAATGCAACCACCAACTTTGGTTTGATGGGGTTTGGGATGGTTGATTCAATTCCTTTGACTAGTCAATATGAAGAAACATTATTGGACTATCTAATTAACATTTATTCATTTAGATTGAAATTTTAAAAATTAGTATTACAGATAAAACCAAAAAATATTAGTTATTTCCAGAACAATTAATGATTCTTTGAAACATTTTGGATGTCATGAAAAATATGATTGGACTTATTCACATTGTTCGAACATTTCCAAACATGAAATTAGAATCATTACCTTAACCATAATAATCTCTATAAAGAAACATATAGTCTCTTGAAAGTCATTAATATATACACTAATATTTAATATATGTGACAAAAATTATATAAATTTATTCACATTAGATCTAATTCATTTGAAAAAATAAGTGCACCATTATATACTTATCATGAGCATATATATTCATGTGTTAAACAACCTTATCAATTGGTTTCTCTAAAAGGATTTTCTCAAACAGATTGATGTTTTCCATTATTGATAAAAATTAAAATGTTTTTTTTCATTATAATAATTCCTAAACTAAACACTTCCCAAATATATATATATATATATATATATATATATATCTTAAATTAATGTTAAAAGATCATTATGAAGTAATTTTTCAAAAAAAAAATTCATCAGACGAGTATAATATATTTTAATCTTTTAATAAATAATTTTTCAAAATGTGATCATGAAAAAATTGCGACACGTCATAAATTCATTTTATTCATTAGTAGTACAAGATCCATATTTTTTTTATTAAATGAGTCATGTTTTGTTTTCCTCAAACAATATATCATTTAAGGTAATCCATTATGCCAATCATATCATATATGAATTTTGGATTGCAAGTACAAAAATCTTTATCCAGTCCATCATATGGAAATAAACAAAAAATTACTATAATGTCCTTTTATGGTTTTTTCATATAATTACGACCATATTATCATTGTGGTATTTAGTTATATATCTCATAGTGTATGCATTTTCACCATACCTTACACATGAAAATCAACGGGCTACCTACTTTGGAAGAACGTATGAAGTCGAATGATGATGGTCTTAGTATGTATTTAATTGGGAAGGAATTTGAAACTTTTTATTTTTAAAAGGGATTTAATTTACACATATTATATCATGATTTCCCTTATCATTTACTTCTAATTTTATGGATTTAGTTCATAATCATATTCCTTACACCAAATAAATATATTAAACTGTATTGATGTCTAACACTTTACAAAATTCATAGGTTGTCTTACAATCCAAAATTAAAATACAACAGTATCTATACATATCCAAATTATTTTAATTCATAAGTAACATGAAACCATTTCATGTAAAGTGTTAGAATCATAGGAAATTATCAATATTCATAAGGGTAATGTTGGAGGGACAGATTGGAAAACCCAAAATTTCTAGATGAGGCATAAACCTCTCTTCCTTTGTTCTATCTGACCGAAAGACCCTCGTCCCTAGGATACGTTACAACAGTGATACATAAATTCCATCAAAATTATAAAACATAATATGCATAAAATATAATAACCCTTTTAAATAAACCTCATAACTCAATACAATGCAAGTTCAAGGTAACACAAAACTAAATCAATTGTTTTTCCAAACACGTACCTCTATATATATAAGTATGTATGAAAATTTATATAGTTAATTTTACATATAATATAATGTATAAATCTATTAATAACATAAAAATTATATTCATGAATAAAATAGGGAATCAATTAATCAAATGAAAAATTCTTATATATATAAATGGGATAAATAATTTCTAAATTATTCATGAAAAAAGTAATTATAAGAATTTATAATTTATCCATGAATTAGGGATATTCCATAGTTAATAAATATTAACCCATTATATTTACACCCAATATAAAATCCTTCATAATATCAATTTATATATAATTTAATTTAAATATAATGTATTAATTGAAATATAGACATTTAGTACTTCAAATATATTTTGTGAAAAAGTTACATAATTGAAATAACACATATTAAATTTTATTTACAAAATGATTATACATATTGTTAAAATTAATTATTTTTCAATTCTAAATAATTTATTTATATAATGAGTTTTAATTTTGACATTTCAAATAAATAAATTACTAACAATTCATAATTATAAATTTTAAGACCTTTCTAATCTGTCATATTTTGTAAATTATAAACACTTTATAAACTAATCATATGATTTCATTATAAAAATGTGATATTTTAATTTTAAGTCATTATATATAATTCTCAAAAGGTATTTTATATTAATATTTAGTATTATTATATTTTTATTTAATAAATGTTTGAGAATAATTTATTAATTAGTTATTATCATTTAATAACTAATTATTTTATAAAAATTTTATATATTGAAAAACATACCAAAATACATTTTTCCATATTTTATAATCAATTCAAGATTTATTCTAATCAATTTATAATTGAAAATAAAAAAATGTTTTTTCATAGTTATATCATATTTAACAATTATTAGATATGAAAAATCATTACTCGCATATATTATCTACCATTATTTAGAATAGATAATCCCAAATATGAATCCAACTAGAAATCTTCATATACAATATTTTATTATCTCATATTAACTTGAATAATTTTTATCCATCACCTCATACTATTAGTGTTTTCATAATAAAACCTAATGTTTTGTATGATATCAACTATTATGGAACTCAATGATATCACTATAGTAAAACGAGGATATGTTTTGGGACAATGCATTGGCTCTAGAATAAGCTATGATATCCCATATTATATGCAGTGATATGATAAAAAATAAAGGATTAAACCATAACACTTAATATGATATCTCATATCATATATGAAAATCCAATAACATATCATAATATGATACATCGTATTTCATGGAACATTTCTAAAATACCACAATTTTTTATGATATCATATATAAAAAAATTATGATATTTGATTTTATTCATTTTTCAAGCATGATTGTAAGAATAAAATATCATGGAAAGAATATGATGTTATTTATTTTGATATAGATTCTATTATACTAACACCTCTATAATAACATCAATAAGAACCTATTAAATCACTCTATTTCAACAACAATTTGGTATGTGAAATGATTTTTATCAAAAATGGAACTCTTGAGTAGAAATCAAAAAATCATTACCTTTCAAGTGTGAGAGTTATGAGGAATTGGTTAACTCTATAAAAGTTTCTCTAATTCCACTGATGAGTTTATAAGGATCTATTACTAGTAAATAAATGAAGTGAAATAAATAAAAAACTAAATTAATAAAAACTACAGTGGTTGAAACCTGTAATCATGTATAAACCAAAACGCATAATACACGAATGCCTTACAATGAAGATAACCACTTCCACTATCTTCTATCATGAACTTTATGGAGATCCCCTAAGGGTTGTTTAATGTATCCCTTATCAATGGTGTATCCACCTGTTGAGAGTTATGAAGAATTGGTTATGATGAATTAGTTAACTCTATAAAATTTTCTCTAATACCACTATTCAATTTCTAAGGATCTATTAATAGTTAATCAATGAAGTGAAATTATTTTACCACCAAATTACTATGAAATACCATGTTTGAAACCTATAACCAGGTATATACAAAAGTGAATAATATATGAATGACATGAAATAAAGATAACCACTTCCACTATCATCTGTCATGCACCTGATGGAGATTCCCTAAAGGCTGTTGAATGTTTCCCCACTCAATGGTGAATTCTCATGCTTATGTGAATCACCCATCATATTAGAAGGAAACACCTTTATTCTGTGACATAATAGTGCCTCACATAATAATGGTGGAAGTAAAAGAGAGCTTCAGAATGTGAGAATCGGAATTATGAAAGCATAAGGTTATAACTTATATAATATCCTAGTAAATCCTTCTTATATAGAAAAATAGGATTTTCCTCGATTCACCGTGAATTAACTAAAGCATTATAAGATAAGAATGTGGTTACAAATTAGTGGTAAACTATATACATTTCTATTCCCTAATGTGTTTCATCTTATGAAATGATGGATAATAATAATATCCAACATAAGAAATAATAGAATCTTAATCATTATATTTACAATACTACACCAATAAAAAAATTATATAGTAGTTGTCCTATATGATATGAAAATTTTTAATATAACCAAATAATTCCCTAAAATATCTCTTTGTTAAATCTAACCATACCTTGATGTCATATCAATACTAATACCCAATCCCAATTCCCACATAATATAAGGGCATTCCCGCTCCCCATAGGTTGTCATCAAGTACCAGAGCATCAACAACAAACAAAAAGAAACAATTTATCTCTACCTGAAGTAGAAAAAATGACATATATACATATTCACAAAGAAAGATAGGAAGAAAATATGAATATATATATTTCATAAAAGATAGTGAACAATGTAATTAATTCCACTAAAAATGTGGCAAAAAATCACTAAGAGACAAGCCCAATTGCAAAGGTTGAAAAGACCGAAATAGCTACTCCAACAATCTGATTACGATAAAATTGAAAAATCCCACAATATCACAACTAGATTCCCAAACCCAACTAAACAAAATGCACCACCTCATTGTACATGCTTGTATTTTAATATATAGAAATACAAAAAAAGGTCTATGATCTTCCGAAGGGGTGTGCAGACTGTGAGATAAAAGGAAGAGTGGGATATCACCTAGGTGTTCCATATCAAGTTATTGTATAATTATCTAAAAATACTCATAATTAAATAAGAAAAGGCCTGATAAATGGTTTAACGAATTTTATATCAAAATCATCTCAAAAATTGTATTTTTTTCCATTTTTATTACATCGCTAAATTATAACAATCATAACAGTTTCAAAGAATTTCATATACTATTATCAAAGTATATGTATCAAATCAAAAAAATACATCACATATAATATCAATAAATGGATATACAAAGAAAATAGTAAAATCCAATGCATAGGGAACATCACGCCAAGGAACACACTAGGTAAGGATATCTAGAACACTCATACCCCCAATATAGACATTCACATGCATCTTGTCCCCAGATATATGCATAAAGTCCATGAATTAGAAGAACACTACAAAAAAGTGAACCTCTTAATATGTATATTAAGTCCCTAGTACAGAAATCTTATTGACAAGAAGGAAACCCCATGAGTAACCCCCCCCCCCCCAATAGTATCAACATACAAGGACTATTACTACACATTCCACCTAAGTACTCAAGGTTTCCCATTTCACAATTTTACAAACAAAATCATCAAAAATCATGATTTGAAATCCATTTTAGAGACACATTTCACAATTATTTGAAATGAATTTCCATTTACCAAAATATAGGAAAAAAAAATTTATAAAAATCCATTTACACACACATAAAAATACATCATTCAATCATGCCATTTTATTTTATTATTTTTTTGAAAAAAAAGGAAAATACAATTCATCCCACATTAGCTAGAGATTCAACCACCTACATCAAATTCAAAGTCATGACACCCACAACATGGTCAACCATAATACATAATAAAACAATGATAATGGAGGCCTTAGAATCAATCCAAACATGTCATAATAGATTCAACTTAACAAATGGTTTGGGAAAGAGTAATTATTAAAGAATGATAGATTCACTTTAACCTACTGTACTCACACCCACCAAACCATCATTAAAGAATGGTCTTCCCTTGGTATGAGATAACTTATTATATCAATAATGGAATAAAGTGAAACAAAATCATATATAAAAAAATCAAAAACTATCATGAAATAAGGATACTATGATAAATGATACTGAAGAAGGTAAATGATTACTCTCTTAGAGTGATGAAACCCAACCTTAACAGAGATACAAAAATTGAATGATGTTATTTAGATAATGTACTGGTCTAAAAATCAACAAGTAATAGCTCTAGGTTTTGAGTAAATAGGAAAATATTTAATTAATAAGGAATCACTCATACGACACCCTAAAAAACATCCCTTGAGAGAATTACATGACATGTATTCCCTTTAATGATCGTGAAATACATGGAGTCCGTATACACTAGAAAAAAATTTCCTTTTTAAAAAATCCAATCATTAAACATTAAACAGAGTGTACTCATTCACGCATTATACTTACTTCGTGACATCTTATTGGAAATGATGACATGGTGTGTAATCAGATTACATGTTTTGAAATATTCTAGTAGATAGAAAATACTCTTGTTTTGATCAGATAAACTCCAAACTTCCTAGAGGATTCTATAAACTCAGGTTGGACCCCATTAATCCATTAACACATTTATACAAGGAATCCATTAATTGGAAAAAGTATAAATCCTAGAAAAATAGTTCATTTTCAGAAAAAAAAAATTATTTCCACCCTATGTAGGCTCAATTTTCACCCCAAAAATTTGGAAAATGATGAAATATAAGGTAAATCCGTGAATGATGGTAATAGGATGTTACAAACTCCCCCATAAGACATTCCTTCACTAATAATTCATGCGGAAGAATTATTTCTAGTATAGAGGTTTAAACACCACTCTATAATCAATGATTCACAATCCCAAGTCTCATGAGAATTAGATTAATGCTAAAATAATACCCTAACTAACAGAATCAGATTATGATGCAAAACTTTTATGTGAATATAAACAATCTCCACTGGTTTCTCCTTAATAGAAATGTATGAATCTGACAATATATCTTCCCAACTCAGAATGTGAGAGGGATCATGATGGTATTTCTTGAGATGTGATATAAATAAATCAATATGAATTACAATCAACTGAACTGTAAATACCAATTTATAAGCAAGCTAACTATGTTGGTCAGTGACCTCAAATAGTTTGACATATCTCAAAGCTGTCTTCCCATATCTTCAAAGTCAATAGTGAGACAACCAAGAAGAAATATTTCATAAAAACTATTCACCTGTGGAAAAATCAAAGATATGACATTGTAAATCCCAATAATATCTCTATTTACTTTTATCAATTACCAGACATGGATATATATACTAAATTATTGAAGACATATTTTGAACCAAACTCGATTCCACAAAAGAGGCTTCTCCCACATCTTCCTGACAAAGATGTTACCTACAAGGGTGACTATTCTGATTATAAAAAGTATCCATTATGATCAATGAACGATCATTATTATAATAAGAAAATGAAACCAGTTCTAGATAGATATCTCATTATCAAATTAAATCGACAACACATGCACGAATTATATGCTCAAGGATATGAATATAATTATTCATATGATAGTCTGTCTATGCATGATAATTTTAACTCTTCATCTCCTAACTCACCATCGCCACATGGATACTACTCTAGATGTTTGAGGTTAATAAGGGATCCCTATTTGAAACAACAATAACAACAACAACAAAACAAACACCATAAAACCTCATGATCCCCTACATGTACAACTTACAATGATCGTCAACCTTTATGGTGTCCATAATCTAAATGAAACAAGATGACATTATCACCAGACTAATCCCCAAACTAATAGAAATACTCCCTTGGGGTTTCCATTTTTATCCAATAATAAAATACATTGGTACTACATCCCATTTCAAAACTAGAACAAGAAGAGGCTAGAGATAACTAGATGGTTTTAGATGATTTTTCTTTATCTATTGGTAGGTGTAACAATGGGAAACATAATTAGAAACATCAATATTCATAACTAACCTCCATAATCAACATCTCATGTCATAATACATTTTTAATATTCCAAAATATATGAACCATATTTATATATTATAATAAAACAAAACAGATATCCTCACAGATATTGCAATAAAAAAAGGATCCCTATGGATAAGAATACCATATGATGTGTGATACCAACTAGAAGTGATCTCCCCATAATAATTGGTTTATTAAATTCTACTAATTTCTTAATTATAATGATTAAACTATAGAATATTCTCATGGAAATATAAAAAAACTAAACACTGACCAAAACCATACCTAAAACACCCTTCAGGGCATCTTGATGAAACCGAGTGAAGATCGCCATATGGTTTCATTCTTCCATCAGTTACAAATCATCATTTGATGGAAATTTAAAATTTAGAGAAACATAAACAACATTACCATTATATGGGGTGTAGGAAATGTCAATGTCAAATATCTAATGGTATTCTACTCACAACATATTTCTAATATTAATGACTTTTTGGGAGTAGAAATCACTGAAACTATTATGGTTAGAAAATAATTTGATTATATCCCCAAAAATATAGTGGCACCAAATATTATGCACATTAATAGCCATATAATACTATAAAATATTAGTGGGGTAATGCTTCTCACGTGGTCAAATATGAATAGATAATTAAGCCACCACATGATCATCTTGTATAAGTACAAAAACCAAACTAGTACCGGTACCATTACAGAAAACTATATACCCCTTACTAGGATCAGGTAACATCAAAATATGACATTGTCGCAGAACTAATTTCATCTCATATAAATAATACTAACACTTTTCATCCCATGTGAATTTCAACCCATTATTAGTAAGAGTAGTCAAAGGAGACACACACATTGGGAAATTGTTGATGAACTATCTAAAAGATCCATCCAGACCAAAGAATCTATGAATATCTAAGATGTAATGTGGATATTTCTTGGGCAGTACATCCATCAACTTATCCGGATCAACTGATAACCTCATTCTCAAAAATCATGTACCCTGAGAGCATCACTTATTAAATACACAAACTAAAATTTTAAAGGTTTATATAAAAATGGTCACTCATCTAGATTCCCAAAACCCATTCTCAAATGGTGATAATAAACTTTTTTGGATCTTGAATAAAAAAATATCACCAATTAACACTACCATAAAAATGTAAAAATACTGATATAATATTCATTTCATCTAATCCATGAAATCTATAGGGTAAATCATTAAAAAAATTGATCAAATGATATTTATAATGGCCATACCTTCTCTTAAATTCTATCATTGGTATATCATACTCATAAATATTTTTTTGATGATAATCCATCACAAGAGAAATCTTCAAAAACCACATTGTCCCATTTAATTTATAAAAAAATCATCCACATGAGGAAAATTTTACTTTTTCTTAACTGTTACCCCATTCAACTTTCAATATTCCAAACACAATTGTAGTGAACTATATTCCTTCTTGGAAATGAGCACTGGGTTTTCCCATATAAAAAACTATGGAAAAACCCTTCACCTTGAGATCATCCAACTGAATCATCTTCTCTTTCTTCTCCACTGGTTCCATGCAATAAGAAGGTATCAAAATATTTGTGCACCTCGAACTAGGTTGATCATAAAATATACCTCCCTTTATTGAGGAACCCTAAATAAATAAACTATGAAAACATCATTAAATACCTAAACAATAGTTGTAATATAAAAAAATAAGAAACATTATCATGATATATTATTACAGAAGACAAAAAAACACTGAGCTATGGGTGGGAGGTCCTTCATGACCAGAACCATAATCCATCTATCCCTAAAACACCAATGATCTCCCATCAACCATAAGAAACAATTCACACTAATGATAACAATAAACCTCATCATTTTATGTAAAAATCGAGGCCATCCTAATGAATACATCATATAGATCTTGAATGAGAAAAAAATACAAGACTTACTACACATCAGCTATGGATAGAACACAAGGACATTGAAACCTATACTTTATCCTCTTCATAAGAGTCGTCACTAACTCCATAAAGAATTACATGTCTTCTATTGAAAATTTATGAATATTAACAAAATGGATATATATAAATGATTTGGAAGAAACAGTTTCAAATAAAGTAATTGCTATTAAATAAGAAATAAATATGGTCCCTCTCACTGTCACTGTACTGATATCTACCTCCATGGGTAAATAATCTAATGCATGAAGTTTCATAACTCATAAGGCATGTGGTCAGATGCCTATAATCTTTTAAGCATTATTTATTCACCAATAAAATTTAGAACTAAAAATCCCTAACCATATTGAGGCGTAGATATATCCTAATAGAAATTCTATATATGACTATGATTCCCAAAACTATTGAACATATTTGAAGGTGTGTGAAAAGTATTTCTGTTTTTTCAAACCTGTTCATACAAATAGAATTTCAGTGACACAATTCTACCTATAATTTCAGGTGCATAAGAAGAGTAGTGCTAAGACCTAACTCTACCACTCATGTAATGATCCATCCACTTAATATTATTCCCATGCATGCCACTGAGGCTACCATTGGGTGGAAGAGAAGGGGAAAAAACCATCCTTTCCTTTTATATTCATCTCACCCATTATTTCTCTATCTACAATCCCCATATTTTTTGATTTTATTAGCCTAAATACCAAAGATATCATATCCTATTACAAACCCTATAGGTACTTCTGAGCCTTTAGCTTGTGATTATTTACTATCTAAGGATAAAAAAGGATCGATCATAGAAAAACGGTTTGGGTACACCAACACCAAACTCCCTCCCTTAGAAAAATAGATGAACCCTGAAGACATCACCATCATCAGACACTCTAGACAAAACAACTAGAAGACGAGAGTCCTAAACCCCTTCTTTTCTATGACCACATGCATCTTTGACTACAATATAGAATCTCAAAATATATTTATGGGACCCTAAATTATAAAAATTTCACACTTCACCTTAATACTCCCAAGTGTACCTATTAATTCAATGATATGACAGACATTTTTTAGATAATCCTCCATATATTGGATTTTATTCATACATTTATAAGATTGATGATTCTATTTCAACAACTCTAGTGATGGATATCTTTCTCTAGAAACACTTTGTTTTTCCATCATGAATACAATATAGGGTTGTGATATATTGTGATCAACATAATTAAATTCACACATGATAAACTTGATAATATTTTGATATAGAAATGGATTACCTTGAGGAGAATCTAGAACACCATCCTGAGAAACCCAAATGAATCATCTGAAAGGAATACTACTTGACACCAAAACATAAAAAAATTTGAGACAATAGAATAATCACAGTTGAAACCAGAAAACCATATGAAAGAACTAAAATTATAATCAGGAACCAAAAAGAGGAGTCACACATCTTAAAATCCAATTCTAACATGAGTTACTTCCTGTCAATATCTAGCCATGTACTCTCTACAACCTACTTCTCAAGTGCTGAAAATCATATAGTCAGTCTAAAAAACATCCAAATAAAAGAGATATCACTAGTAGAACTCCTTTGATATCAAATTTTGATGGCCCAACCTATATAATCTATCAATATTGATACCAAAATTGAATTTCCACATTATTGAAGGCTATTCACCCTCCCCACATGTTGGCATCTAGAACCCAGGAATCAATAATAAATACAGGAAAATATTTCTCCCAAATAGATGTAGACAACATGACATATATATGTATAAAAAAATTAAAAACAAAATAAAATTTTAATATATATATGTCATAATAGATAGGGAACATTTGAAGTGATACAATTTAAAAGGTAACAAAAATATCCAAGATACAAGTCCAACTAAAAAAGATGATAATATCATAATAGCTAATCTAATAGTATCCATGTGATTTAATATGAAAACTCCCACAATATCAACACCAGCTACCCAAACATAGATGAAAAAACCTCACCTCCTCACATTGGAACCTCAACTTTCCCTATATATAATTACATAAAATGGTCTTAAATGTTCCGGATGTGTGTTTTGGGTGTGAGATATAGGATCAATAGGATCCCACATAGGTGTTCTATATTAATTTTATGTAAAATCATTTAAACATACTCAAATTTAATGAATATGAGGCATGATAAATAATTTAGCATTACTTATATCAAATTATTGGAAAAACATTTAATTTTTCTTTTTTCCACATTTTTGTAATTAAAAAGATATAATTGTTTCAAATAATTTCATATAAAATTACTAAAGCATATATTTCATATCAAAACAAAGCAAGCATAATATGTATTATCAATCCATGGCAGAAAAGATAAATAGTATAAGAAAATCATAGGCAATATCACACCATATATCACCTTATATTTGTATTTCTAGGAAACTTGTACCCATAACCTGTATAATCACGTGAATGGAGCCCCTAAACACATGAATTGAGTCTAGAATATATAGGTTCTCCATATAAAGTGAACCTCCTAAAACATTTATCATGTCTGTAGAATAACAAGAATAGGGAGAAGTGGAAAACCACAAGATAAACCCCCCAAAAGTATCAACGAATGACTTCTATTATTAAACATTCCACCTAAGTACCAAAGGATTCACTCATGATCTATTTTTAAAAACCCATCAAAATTTCACTTTTAAAACAACTTCATAAATCGATGTCAGAATGCTTTCAAAACATATTTTCCTTTTTCCAAAAAAATGGAAAACAATCTTTTATAAAAATTAAATTCCACCTACACAAAAATACATCAATCAATCATGGATTTTAATTTTATTAATCAATTTTTAAAACCATATAACAATAGTTCATAAAACATAAGATATATATGGAACCCCTACCTAGAAATCATATCTTTACATGATCACAATAGGATCCACCATATAAATTTCAAAAAACAATGATAACATACTCCCCATAATCAATCCACACATCTCTCAAAATTGATTCAATTTAAAAAAAGTGTCATTGAAGAGGAAAGATCACAACATAAACAATTAATGGAAACTCGTTGCACCATTAATCACAATTTATTAGTCATTAAAATAATATCACATGATGGATTTAGAAAGGAATATCGAGATACATCATTAAAGATAAACGAATAAAAAATCTTAGTGTAGAAATGCTACCGTTATCAAAGGTAATGAATTAGCCAAAGGATTAATCACATGATGATTTGAAACCCAATGATAATGGAGATCTATCATTTAACTAAGTGATTCAGATGGAGTAAAGGTTTGACAAATTTCCATGGAAGAGATCAGGGTTGAGAGAAAAGATAAAAACATTGAATGTATAAGTAATCACTCATATGACACCATACAAACCCATTTTCATGGGAATTATGAGGCATGAAATCCATTTATAGGTCGTGCAATCCATGAGGTGTATATACAACTAAAATACCATCCCCATTTTACAAAAATAGATATTTAAACACAACATGTTGTGTAGTATTTACACATCATGTACTTTTTCATAATATTTACCATGTTCAAGGAATATTCTTGGTGACCATTACATGATAATTTATTTGATTATAGAATATGTAAAATATCTCATTATATAAAAAACTATAGTTTATAATAGAAAAATTTAATACTAAATTGGGAAATCACAAAACGTGGGGAGAACCCCATTAATCAATTAACACATTTATACAAGGACTTCTTTAATTAAAAAAAATCATTAAAAAATAGTTCATTTCCAAAAAAAATATTTCTATCCAGATGATTCAAAAGGCACTCCCAAATAAAGGGTGAAATGAATAAATAGAATTAAAATATGTAAAAGACAATAATGGGATATTACATATTTCAAAACCATTGACATGATAAATACTAAAACATATAAAATAAATTTGGTTTTTATGTTTCACACCATGTGAAATAGTTACAAAAAACAATGTCGAATTGATCTTTGGGACACATCTTTAATAGAAACCTCATATGATTTGAGATCCAAAGCTTATAAATATTAACCTGATAGTTCCTAGAGTGGTTCTCAAACATTCAATGGTTGTTCGAATATGTTTTAGTTGGGAATGAGTTACTTAAATGAGGTTGAGATGTCGTATCATACACTATTTATATTAGATGAGATGAGCTAAGGTGTCACATGTGTGAATCATTATGTATGGTCATCACAAAAAATTTATATAACACATCAATATTTTATAATAAATTTATCTTTAAATAAATTTAATTTCTCTGATAGCTTTCTTTTAACAAAATTCCTAGTTTAAAAGAACTATGATAAATTATTGAATTATTATAATTTAATGGGATATTTATCACCAAACCATGGGATCAACAAGAATGAATAAGAAAAATTTATCTAAAAAAATATTTTTTACACAAGTATAAAAATAACTCATTGGTCATCAATTGGTTATAAATGAATATAAAATAATTTGATGTTTATAAGACACATTTAAAAGAATTATTTTTACATGGGAAATGTGTCGTTATGTTAGTATATTAAATTAATAAATATTTATGATTTTTTAATGAATTTTTTTGATAATATATTCACTAAAATATATTACCATTTTTTTAATTATAGTTATTAGTCATGGAATGTGAATAAAATAATCTTATGCATTAAAAATGCATTTTCTTCAAAATAAATGTTTTTTTATTTTATACGTGATTATTATAATTAATTTATAAAAATTTTATAAACATTATTTGAAAAATTGGATATCAATTTTGAAATTTGTATTTCATAATAGTCTAATGATAATGTTTTAATTATTTTAAAAAATGATTGATTTTAGAGTGGCTAGTGAAAAATTAGTGATCTTTAAAATGATATTTATTTTATGACATTATAATGATTTGAGAATTTCATAATAAATATTATAACATTTATATATAAATATTATATTTTTAGGGTGGAAAATATTTCTTTTAATACATTATTTTGAATTTAGTAATCCATGCACGAATTTTGTGAACATATGAAAAATTTTAATCAATCTTAAAAATATTTTTGTGTCTTTTCATTTAATGGTATGGTTGAAAAAATTTTATTAGTTTTGGATGAATAAAAAAGTATAAAGCATTAATTTTTTATTGAACGTGAAATTAAATTTTATAAGTTTTTTACTTTATTCAATTATAGAATGATTTTTACACATAAATACAATATTTTATTAAAAAATATTTTTCATTAGATTTGTGTAATTATATTAAATAAAACTTCTTCCACCTATAGAAGTTATATATGATATGTTTCTTTCCATATTTTTACTCTTAATTCTGTATTTATTTTCCCCTTTTATTTTTTTAAATATAATTATGTTATCATGTTAAAATGTTATGTTATCACGACTAATGATAAATTGGGATTAAATGGGGTTTAAATAATATATAAGGCTTAAATTGCTTCAAAAAACATTTATAATTGAGTTTGGTTGATTATTTATAGACTATCAAAAATTATATATAAATTTTTGGTTACATGATTCCACTTTACATGATTTAGATTTGTATTATTTTTATATCATATAATTAAATTAAAGAGTTTCCTTTACCTCACATATATATGGAAACTCTTCTTCTTTCTTATTCACATCACATAAGTTATTCATCTCAGAAAAGTTTTACCCAAAAATGTTTTTGTATTGCCTGCATTCATTCAAGAGCTTATGGTTTTCTACTAAGATAATTCTAATAAGGCATAAGGTGTAAGACAAAATAGGTCTCCTAATGAATAGGTAATCATCTTACCCCCTAATTAAAAATATAGTTTTGATTCTAATTCATATAAATATATTTTATCCATCCTAAAAATATAAATCTAGTATCATCAATATACTAATATTATATATTGATTATGATACAACCATTTTTCGAATCTTTATATCAAATGAGATGTGAATGTATCGCTCATGCATACGTGTGGACAACAATCTCCATGTGATTTTGTGATATATTTTGGAACACAGCCTCTCTAGGATAGTTATAATGGTATATATAATAGTTATATATCAAATTATGTATTTATTTTTGAGTTATAGAATATTAGGTAAGTTATTATTCTATTTCTCATTATAAAATAGAATTATCATTCTGGTTTATATATGGAATACAGTAACCATGAGAAATATATTAAATTTTCAATATATGAGTTCTATAGAGGATTATAAAATTTTATAGAATGAATTATATAATACTTTGGAAATTAATATTCTTTTGTAAATTTTATGTTAAGAATATTCATTAGCATGTTAATACTCCTTCGATCTCTATGAAATACTCATTTTTAGGTTGGTTTTTCCACAGACATGAGTGATGTTATTCTATTTTGGACATAAATGAATAAGTAATTTTTAATTCTTGTTATATTATTTAATAATAGTATAAAATTTAATTAATAATATTTTGGTATTATGAAACCATAATCAAATTTCAGGGATTGTATTTCCTAAAATGAGTCATTCATGAAAACAAAACTGTTAACAACCAAAAATAATGATTTTAATAAAAAATCATAAAAAGGGAAATATAATTATTATAAGTGGATTTTTTTAAGTGTGAATATAAATTTTTATATAATTATAATAAATTTAAATTTATTATACAAGAGGTTAAATAGATAATGAATGAAGTCAGATTTGGGGTAAGGGTTTCTCTTCTAAATTTTATTTCACCAAGACATATGCCATATTCACCAGTTTTTTCTTTTGTGTCATGTATATAAAAAATAATTTATTTAAAGTTATTTTTTATAGAAAATATATGGGTTTTACGAATCCTTATTTTTTATCTCTTTTATGATATTTTTATTTAAATATTACAAATGATGAAAGGGATTCATGTCAAAATCTTATTTATTTTGAAGATTTATTACGTTTAATTTTCTTAGAGGGAAATTAAATAATACTTATTCTTTTAAACCCCACATATTTTCTTATCCTATGGGTATTTTTTTTATTTTCTTTTTTTCTTTTCATTATCCTCTCTTTGGTATGTAAAATAATTAAGAAATATTTTTTAAGAAAAGTTAACTTTATTTTTTCTTGGGTCATGAATATTTGTATTCAATATTTATATTTTCATTAAAACATTTTAAATTATGTTTTTTATATTCTCAAATGATTTATTAAATTCATTTTTACCCATATATTTCTTTCAATAAAAAAATTAAATATAATATTCTTGTTTATTATCAACAAGTAACTTTTTACCAGACGGTTGAACAAAATATTTTTTTTATCAGGTACCACAGAGATTTATTTCCACACCATTATGACTACTTACATATTCTAGTAGTACTTAAAAATTTTCCATGGTTCTCTTAAAATAAAATGTTTCAAATAATATTATAGAGATTTTAATTTTTCAAAAAAGTGATTTCAAAGTGAAAATAATATTTTTCTTATTAAATTTTCGATTTATTTTTAATGGTATTTTCATATAAGAATAAAAACATTGGTGTGAATTCCGTATCACTGAGGATATGATATTATCCTTTCTGTTTCTCTAGATGGATATTAAATATATTGAAATCTTGTTGAAACTTGTTTTCTTTTCCATGGGTTAAACTATGTTGAAATGATGAATTTTTTCATTATCTTGTGGTATATATATGAAAGGATAATGATTATGTGATGTTTGGTAACATTATTACCCTCAAATTCATTAGTTAATGTGATATAAATATCTCATTAGATTATGATAATAAGTGATGATATTATTTTGAGTATATGTGTTAATATTTTTATTTTAGTTTATTATTTTTTCTATATTACCTAATAATAGTATGTGTATACATGATTAAGAATATATATGTACACATTTTGATGCATGAGTTTGATTTATTTTTTATTTTCTCACAAAATTATGTGTAGGAATGATTTAAAATAGCTATATTCACATTTTGAGGTGTGATTATGATTACTTTTATAAGTTATCACAAGAATATGTTTGTACATGATTGAAAATAGCTATATGCATAGGATTTTGATTTTCTATACTTATGATGACACGTGACGATGTTTTAACACATGAATGAAGATTTTATCATTGAAATTATTATTAACAATGCTTCTAGATATGAATTTGTTTTTCAGTTGTGATCAGATATTTTCTAGGTATCAACATTTTACATTAGGAACAAGCACTTTATTATATTAGTATAACCTTATGATCATATTTTTATTAATCATGGATGATATCTCTTATGTTTACCCCTATTGAGCATAAAAGTTGACTCATATTTCTGTTTACCTTAAATTATTTTTAAATGAAATAACTAAGAAGGATATGTCTATAAGCTTACTAATGTGATTAATGGTTATAAATATATTGATGATTGTTCAAGAATAAGTTTATTTTGTATCTAGTCACCAAAGAAACTGCACCTTTAGGGTTATATGTCATATATTGTTTTACAATGCATTGAATATTCATATGAAATGGTGTAATATTTATGTATTTAAAACCTGGGTCACCTCTATTTGTATCAAAGATGATTTTTTAGATATTAATATTAGATAAATTTGGTGAAAACCCGGGGGATAATTCCACGTATAGGATAATATCTTAATTTTTTTGTAATGTAGAAATTATGTTGTTTTCATATCAAATATATCACTATCTAGATACTGGAAAATTGATGGGTTATTTAACAGATTTACATAGAGGTAAAATATTTTAATGGTTAATATTGGGTATTAACTCATTCATCACAAATTCACGATGAGTGGGCTATGGCTGAACACATAGATAGAAATATCAGAGGTTTTTATTTTAGGTTAATTCACATATTGTTTATGAACCATTATGATGAATGAGGGTATATAACCTATGAAACCAAATGATAAGGCTTATTTATTTGATATGAACATAAATTGACGTGGGATTAAAGAAGTTATCTTGTTTTAGGGCATCATAAGAATGAATTTTATAATAATTTGATCATTCACTATAATTATAGATATTTGAAACTCATATTAATCCAATGATAGAAGTTTCTCATAATGTTATCCATGAATATCTTCTGATATTCCCTCTAGTTTAATTTTATATTAATTAGCTAATATATAGAATTTATTTATATAAAGGCAATTTCAAATGAACATAAGAAACATTTGATATTTCAGATCATCTTATGATCATATTTTAGTTTGGGGAAGAATATGAAAATCAAGTGGAAGTTACATTAATAATATAGGGTATAATACATATTCATGATAGATATTTATCTCAAATGATTTGGTAGAAAATCATCATTGAAATTTTCTTATTATTTGGGATTATACTGAGGTATTTCTTGAGGACATTCCTAGTCTTCCCCCAAATCATGAAGTAGATTTTTGAGTAGAACATAGACATGGTGCTACACCTATTTCAATGACTCCATATCAAAAATACATTATTGAGTTATAGGAATTGTTGAATAAAATCTTGGAAAATATAGTTAAGGGATTCATTCTACCTAATGCTTCACCATGGGGTTTACCAGTTATTTTATTTTTAAAATAATAATGGGTTAATGAATCTTTGTATTAATAGACATGAGGTTAAATAGTCACTATTAAGAAAAAATATCTTATACCTCATATCATTGACTTTTATGATCGACTAAAATGATATAATTATTATTTTAAGATTAATCTTTGATCTAGATATAATAAGATAAGGGTCAATATGGAGGATATAACAACAATAACCTTCCATTTGAGGCATGGTCATTATCAATTTATAGTACTATCATTTCTACTTTCCAATCCCCTTGATATCTTCATAGATTTAATGAATAATGTTTTTATAGATTAAGTTGATCAATATATTGTAGTCTTTATAAATGATGTTATTATGTATTATAATAGCATGTAAAATCCTTAATAACATTTAACAGTTATGGTAAAGACCCTAAAGAAGGATAATCTATAAGATAAATTTACCAAGTGTAAATTTTTGATACAAAAAGTATCAATCATGGGTTATCTAATCTAAAAATTGTTACATCAATGAACTCTTCAAAGTCAAATTTTTTTAATAATAGATCATAAAAACCATAGTAAACAAGAAACATAGTATTATAGGAATTGTTGAATTCAAAAAATAATTGGAGAGAAATTTCTCAATGATATCAAATTGACTTTCCATTTTTAAATGTAAGAGATATAAGTACCTTTTTATAAATAAATGTTAGAAAATTTTCAAGGAACTAATGAAAAGTATGAAGAGTGCACTTATAATCAGAATACCTTATAGTGAATAAGGGATTTGATCTATATTGATGTATCAAAGGAGGGGTTAAGAATTTTTATCATTAATAATGATATGATTATTGCATATAACTCATTACAAATAAAATTTCATGATCAAAATTAACTGACTCTAGATTTGGCACTGGAATAGAAAATTATTTCACTAAACAAGTAGAGGAATTATATATTTTTTCGAATTTGTGATTTATATTGTGACCATAAAATCATGATGAATATATTCTCACAAAAATAATTGAATATTTACGAAAGGATATGGTTTGTTTTGATGAAATATTATGACTATTCAATAAAATAAAAACATGAGATGGTGAATAAGGTGGTTGATGGTCTGATTAAAAAGGACCATGAAATTTATTCATATTAGGATGGAAAGATATGATATACATACATATTTATGGAAGGTGGATCTTGAAATTTTTAATAAATTGGATAGGTTATATCATCATCATATGAATGTTCATCCATCCATCCAAGTGAGGGTTAAAGAGGTGTAGAATGGGGTTGTCAAAAAATATAATAAGGTAAAAAAATTTCCTGACTTATATCTTGATTATGATGGTATGATATTTTTTAAGATCTGAGTATGTTTCCCACTGAATCCTTTCTAAAAGAAGGATTTTTTGGATGTAGTTCATTGTTATTCATTCTCAATTCATCCCAAAAACTATGAAGATGTATAAATATCTCAAAGGGTATTTTTGGTGATATAAAAAAATAAGATATTGAAATTCATGTATCTTGATGATTTATATATCCCTATGTTAATACTAAGATATATAATTCTAAGGGGATGTTAGAATCATTTCCCATCACATAATAGAAATTGAAAAACATTACCATGATTTTTTTGTCAGACTCCCCAGAATATCTAAAAATAATGATTTTATCTGGGTTTTAATTAATCTCCCAATGAAATCATCACAATTAATTATAATTAGAGAATATATACCTTTTTATTTGATTATAATGATATATATTAATAAATTGGTAATGTTCCATAGTGGATATTTGTTTTTTTATTTAATCATTATCCAAGGATTATCATTAAGTTATATACATGTATTTAGTAGTAATTAAATATAGATATAAAATTCAGAACTATATATCATACTTAGATAGATGGTAAATATGTGAGGTCCATGTAACCTAAAAATAGATACTGAGATAATGTTATATGGGTTTCAATGGTGGTTGGTAACAACACCTTTCTCTGATTGATTTTAGTTATGACAATTTATTTCACTTAAGAATTCAAATGGATCATTATAAATACCTATAGTGTTAGAAGAGTAGAAATATAGTGTGATAGTTTAAAGTTAGGGAAAAAATAAATTAGGATTTAAAATTTATAAGTAAATGATAAATAATGTTACAGTCATTCAAAATCACATCAATGAAGCTTAGAGTTGATAGAAAAGGTATTCTGACAATCACCAGTGTTGTTTGAAGATCAATGTTGGTGATAATGTATTATTACAAAAATATAATTGTAATTAGGTAATGAGATTTAGAAAAAAGGGAATAAGTAGTCCTATATATATTAATCCTTTGAAAATACTTTATTATGTTGGGATATTTAATTATATATTTTTTCTTCCATTGAATCTCTCTTAAATTCAAGATATGTTCCTTGTATCTATCTTAAGGAAGTATATACCCCACCCATCAAATGTAATGAAGTTAGATGTTATACCAATGAAACATGATCCGTATTATAAGCAATAATTAACAGAGATTCTATATCAGAGAGATATATTTTTTGGATATAATACTTCACAAATAGTCAATGTTTTGTAGAGAAACTAGAAATTTATGGAGGCTTCGTGGGAACCTATGGATAAATATGTAAGATAAATTCTTTAAGTCAAAGTAAAAATATTTATATAATGAAATTATTATTATTGGGGTATAATTTAACAACCTATTATGTTATGAAATATTTATTTTTAGTTATATTTAATTTCTTTGACAGTTTTCTTTACACACAATATCGGCTTTAAATGAACCATGACATACTATTTAATTATTAATATTTATATTGGTAATTATCAATGATCCTTTGGATAGATGAGTAAGATAATGAACATCTATATTATGAAATATTAAATTTTAAAATATGTAAAATAATTAATTCATTTGTTATAAATTGGTTATAAAAGACTATAAAATCATTTGAATATTAAAGGTGATGTTTTTCTGAAACACTATCTTCATGAACCCAATGTATTTTTATCAGAATTAAAAAATTTAATCACTATATATGAAAGATTTTAATTACATTTTTAAATAATCTATTAATTATTTCATATAAATATTCATTCTATTATTTTTGATAGGTAAGTAGTGGGAATAAACAAAATTTATGCTTAAAAAATACATTTTCTTCAAAAGGAAAATTTATTGGATTTTATGCAAGAATATTATAGTTAATTAAACTGAATATTATAAATTATATCGAAAAAATGCATATAATTTATGAAATATTGATTTCATAATAGTCTTAGTTCAAATTTTTGTGATTTTTCTAGAAAGATTGATTTCTAAGTGAATAGTAGAAATTCTGATTATTGAAATACTATCACTTTTATGAAATATTTATGAATTATTAATGAATTATTAAGTTTTAGAAAACTATTTCCTTACCAATGATACTTTTGTAGAGTAAAATATTTATTCTAAAACAATATTTTGAATTTGAGAACCTAACTTGAATATTTTCAACATTACTTATATGTTATTCAAATTTAAAACAATTCGTGTCATTTTATTTACTGGTATTGTTGGAGGGTTACATTATGTTTTTACTTGATTAAAAAGTTTAGAACCCTTATTTTTTATTAAATAAAAAAATCATTTAAGTTATCATTTTTCTTTATTTCAATGAAAAACAATTTTTATTCTGAATTCAGGTATTTTTCTTAAAACTATTTTGATGAATTCTTGTGTTCTTATAATAAATTGAAATTACACCAAATATATATATATAATTTGATAAAAGTTTATCCAAATTCAGAATCATCTTGTACATTCTTTATAATAATCCTCTTAATTTCATTCGTATAATTATGTTATCATGGTAAAAAATTAACCAATGAAAATTATGGTTATATTGTGCTTAATGGGGGTTTAACATAGAGATAAGGTTTAAAATATCTATAAAACATCTATCAATGTATTTCTTCCCAAATGTATATCATATTATATTATAATTTTTATTTCTTCCATTTAAAATTACATAATAATTATATATTTTATTTTTAAATCCTATATATAAATCAAAGTGTGTAATTTTCTTCACTTATAAAAGGGAACCTACTATCCTATATTCTTCACACCACTAAATCCATTTCTAAAATCTTATAAATTAATAAAAACATTATATTTTCAATCCCATCATTATTTATCTTTTGTTATTCTTATAAGACAACACTAAGAAGGATTAACATGCATGACAAAGGAGGCCTTTCAAACAAGAGGTAGTCATCATACATGATTCTTTGAGAGTTTATTTCTTATTATACATCCTATAATTACATTGAATTAATCCTAATATAAATAATATACAAAAATATTTATCCTGACATGTTATTATGGTGAATGGAATACCTTTATACATCTCCTTTCAATCAAATCAGAACTAAACTTGTCGCTCATGGGTATGTGTGGATGAATGACTCTATATAGACACGTGATTAATTTCCCATCACCATCAATCATGGATAGTTATAATTATGGATTTACATAATTATTTACGATATTATTAATATAATAATTTCTCTATAATGATAAAATATAATCTATTTTTTAGTATTTTCATATCATCTTGAAAGAATAAATAACATATGATTTTTAATGTTGTATGTACAAACATCTGTCTATAAGAGAAATATAATTCAATTTTTAGAAAAAAATTTATTGAATGTTATAAAATTGTATTTAAATATTATATATAATAATTATGACATGATTAATCTTATGTAAAAATTATTTTAATATTATACCATTTTATGTTCTTATAGATTCAATATTTATAACATGATATTTTTCTGGTCAGTTGCATGAACTACATGAGTGAGGTTATATTTTTTATTACAATAATGTTTGATAAATGTTTAATTTTAGTTATTTTTTTTGAAAATATGATATAAATTAGATGAATACAATTATTTATATGATGGAACCCTTATATATGTGAAATAACCAGAACTGATGAAATGAAACATTCATGAAATGTGAAACAGTTAAGTCCAATAATCTCGATTTTAATAAATAATAATTAATAAAGTGGTCTCTAAATGTTTTAAGTGGATCATGAATGGTATTGTAAGTATAAAAATTATTTTATTATATAATTACTACAAATTTAAATTAACTATATAGTAGGCCAGAGTGATTATGAATCAACTCAAACTTGATGTAATTATTTCTCATCTCATTTTTATTTCTGCAAGACATATTCCATATTCATAACTTGTTTCTATTTATGGTGTATAAATATACAATGAAAATATTTTAGGATTCTATTTATGTAAATTATAGGTATTTTTGAATCCATCTATGTTTCTCTCTATTATTATAATTCGACTTAGATATTACCAAGGATGTAAAGGATTTATGTTACAATCTCAATTTATTTATTTTTACTATTAAATTTAAATTGATGAATATTATATGATCCTTTTCCATTAATCCCAGTATATTTTATTATACTATTTTTATTTATGGGTTTTTCATGTTTTAAATTAATTCAACACTCTTTGGTGTATAAAAATATTAGTAAAATGTTTTTATAAAAAGTCAACATTATTTCCTCTTTTTCAGTGAAACGTTTTCCTCTAGGTCCATATTTTTATTATTAAAATTTCAATAAATTAGTTATTATCCTATAGTAATTAATTAAATTAATTTTTTAAATTTTTTATTTTTCGAATAATATTTTAAATACATTATTTTCTTCATTTTCTTAATGATATTCATTTTGACAAAGGTGTGAATAAAATTATTTTTTTAACATATACCTCATGAAGTAATTTAATCTCAATAATAACTAATCATTACTTTATTGAATTCTTAGTAAGACTGCATAGGTTTATTAAAAAAATATCATAATATTATACAAATTTTTATACATCAAATAAGTTATTTCAAAATGAAAAAAATTATTTTACCCAATAAATGTCCAAATGGCCTTTTAATAGTATTTACATATATGAATACAAACATTGATGTTAATTATTAATCAACAGCGATATAAACAAATGATACCATCATAATTATTTCTTTGGATGGTTATTTGTTTTCATGGAATCCATATGAAAACTGGTTTTTCTTCCATAGGTAAAGCTACGATGAGATAATAAATGTCATCTTGATCTCATGGTATATGTTAAAATCGATAAGGAGTATGGGGTGGGAGGGTCCATTATCGCACTTCATTGAATTGGGTAATGGGACATGAAAATATCATGAGATGAAACTGATAAAATTGGATATTATTTTGAAAATATTTGTTCATATTGTAATGTGTCAGTATGATTTATTCTATCATTTGTCATAATATTATATGGGTTCATTATTGCGAAGATGTATGTTCACATTTTGATTCATGATTATAATTTATTAAATATTTTATCAAAATACTATGAATTGAAATTATTTATAATATCATTCTTTACATTTTTGTGCATGTGTATGAATACTTATGGCTATTAATAGAGGATTATGGATGATAATTATTGTGAATACATATGTTCACATTATTATTATTTTATATGATTATTATTACACATTTATATTTTATGACTTATAAATTTTCATTTCTTCTTTAACACACCTATTAATCATGATTATGGATATGAAATGAATTTGGATTTGTTATATAATATATTCTTAGTATGAATATTTTATTTTCAGAATATTTACTTGATTATCTTAACAAAAAATTATGATCATTTTATGCTCACATATGATTGATATCTCCCATGTTCATCCTTACTGAGTGTATTATAAAAACATTTTTTATGATTCAATTCACTAGGATTTTATAGAAGGTACCATGTATGATATTTCTAAAAGGGAACAAAATATTAATAATTCTTAAACAAATATTGTATATTATTCACAAATAAGTTAATTAAGTATCTAATCTCTATAGACACTAATACATAATTTTTTGAGGATGTTTATTTCTATGATATGTGTTGAATATTCTTAAAACATTATTTATTCTTTATGCATGTTACTCTATTTTATACACTTATTATAAGAGAAACTATTGTAGTTATTATGGGTGGAGGTGCTGAGTTTTTTTGGATTTGGATCATGTAAGGACTTGGTTCTTCCTTTGAGGTATGAATCTTCCCTTATTAGGTTTTTCTTATGTAAGTGTGGAGAAAGATGGTTACACCCCGTACAACCTAGTTGCATGCTATGTAACTGGGGTTACACACCGTATAATCCCGATAAAAACGTTATGGTGATATGGCAAGGAATTGTATGGAAACATACAGTACATTAGATGTATTTTAAAGTATATGTTGTGCATGTTTTTGGGTTTTATCGGGCAGTAGCATTGTTTTTCTTAGACAGATAGAAAATCACCCCTTTGTTCAACTAAAAATGCTCCCATGCAATCCAAGAATAGGTTTTCCTCTCATTTTGTCATTCGACCTCTAATTTGATCAATTTCAGATGCATTGGAATACCCGTAGTGAGCACTCATTTCCTATTGAGCAATTGTTCATAATTTATTCTCTCATCATAGTTATTGATGCTTGAGAATTTATGCTTCATTTTTAGATCTACTCCATTCTATCTCAATTTATAGGCTGAATCTAGATGATGATAGTTGTACGAGTATGAGTATAAGGTCGGTGGTATTATTCCTTTTTCTATTTTTGATGTTGAATATATCTTCCAGAGTGTCATGCACACATTTTTAGGGTGTCACCTTGAATGAAATTTGTCTATTTATATTTAATATTTTTTTGAAATTAATTAAGGGTTTTGAATCATGTTTATGGATTTTTACCTTGATTAAGGGCCACCCCATGGATGTGTTTCTATAAATGACCATTTATGGTAGTTTGGTCTAGGATGCCTATGAAGAATGCCTTGAATTCTCTACTTAGGTTGTTTGAAATAAATTTGATTAAATTCTAATCCATGTAATAGTATAATTTACATGTTTTTCTTGTGATACGAATTTCCCACATGAGTAATTGATGTTAAATCCATGTAATAAAATAATATATAAGTGTTTCTTCTTATAAGAAATGATTAATGGGTAAATATAAATGGGTGTGGCTTATCCTCAGTTTAAATGACAAGGTTTGGCACATATGAATAATACACCATATACATTGGGTGAACCATGTCCTTAGTTAAAAGACCATTGATGATCTCAATAGGGTATTATCATGCTATGCTTCAAGCGAGCCAAAAATATAGTGGTTGGGCTCATAGAGACATTATCTAAATTTTGAGAAAACCTTAATTCCAATGAGGGATACCAAGGACATTCTCTATTTGAAGATTTTTATATTTCATGAGTTTAAATTTACTTATAATGGAATATTGAAATGGAATGACTTATGTTGTATCTGCCATGCCAAAGCACATGCTTGGATTTAGTCATCACATACACATATTTAGATGGTATTTGGAGACAAATGACGTTATTACTTGTATACAGTGATCGTCAGGATTTTACAAATCACAATAATTATATAATACAATTTAATTGAATGGTAAATTCACATGAAATGAATATAAAAGAGAACCGCTGCATATGGGACTATTTACATTTGAGTAATTCTTAGTTTAAAACATTAATTATTGCACACTACCTATTATATATATTCACTGATAGATTGGCACAGACCGTGGGTGGCTACCTGCTAGGATTTAGTCCTAGAACCTGTTAGGGTCATGTTTTTTGGCCCAAATAGATTAAGTTGTTGCAGGTGTCGATACAGGTAAACACCCTTCTACATGTACTTGATTAATTTTTGTGAGAAAGAGATCATGGGACCAAGCTAAGACTTGTGATGATTTTGAGTTTCTTTTTTTTATTTTTTTAATATTGGTTCTTATAATTTTTATTACTAATTTGTAAACTAATTTGGTTTTTTCCTTGAACTTGTAACATGAAATATCAAAAAAAATTTCTATGACATGTTGTTTTTTATTTTATATGGATTCCATTGTTTACGTCTATTATATTGTATTAATACTTCATCTATTGTTATATTATTGTATTTTGCTGTGTTATACTATTCTAATTAGTGCATTATTTCCCCACTATAACACCTTGGCCCTCACTGCATGTCGGTTGCCTCTAGAATTTTGGGAAATGCCCTTGTGGTCATGTGGCCAACCGGGTATGGGGAACCTTTAGGTGGTAGCCTGGTCTAGGACGATACAAAGTGGTATCATAGTAGCTTTATTTTGGTTTGTCTTTTTGTTTTCTAACATTAGAGAGGGATATGAAAGAAATGGTGTTTGGTAATAAACTGGGCTTGGGAGAAGCTACCCCGCATGCTGGGAAAAACTAAATTGCCTCAAATTGACTTATGATTTATAGATTTTGAGTTGTTATAGTTGATTTGATTTTACCCTTGGATGACACCCTTGTATTGTATTGTTATTATTGGTATCATTATGGTTCTATTTTTTTCCAACCCGATGAGATGATGGTATTCTATCTCATGCATCATATAGGAACTTTTTAGAGATCACATGCCATGCATTTATGACATTCCATTTAGAGAGCATTACTGATTTCGTGATATTTTAATAGAGTTCATGCTAGATAAGTATGATGTGGTGATAACTACCATAATAGACAGGACTGCTGTTGTGATAGGTTCCTTAGTATGTACTATGGTTTAAATTAGATGGATTCCAAACATTGGTCCTTGAGGTGTATGGGCCCTCTAGGATCATAATTTGGTGGATCATGTTGATGTACACAATAGGATTTTGTTATGATTTTCTATATACATTGATTCCAAATATTGATTCGTGTTGAGTACTATCCCCCACAGATCAGAATTTGGGATACCTGGGGTTTACGTTTCAAAAATGGGGGTTCTGACAATGTTTTATAGGTTTACTATATTAAAACCCACACAACAAAACATGTGGTTCCATGAACAAACGCAAAGTGTTCCTCTGTCTGGGAAGATAAACTTTTCTTTAGTACACACCATGTGTTCAGTGACCGTGTATCTTTCTGTGTGAGGGGGGGGGACATAATAATAGTTTTTGATAGAGCATGCAGTATATAGGTCTTACACACCATATATCATAGGTGGTTACATGCCCAAGACAACATAAGTACACTCCCGGGTAAGTTATTGAGGGTGCACATTGTGTGTGGGTTCTACATGTCGTGTACTCCTCTTCTTGTAGTCTTTGAGGGTTTTTATTCACCATTTTAGTTCTTGTGCTTTTGAACTGTGAACCTTGAAAAATATATTTTAACGGAGTATTGTGCTTGACTTATAGATCCATGCCACCATGATGACCTCTAGTTGTACGCTAGGAGTGTGATGATGATCATACCCAGAGGTGGTAGGCTATGGGATATAAGTGGACCCTCTAGTTGTACTAGAAAAGGAAATAGCTATTATACCAGACGCAAGTGTTGATTAAAAATTTTAGGACAACATTACACTCTTCATTTAGACCTTCCATGGAAAACCATAGCCTACCACATCTATGAATGAGCTGACACGAGGGTTCCAGTAGCATTATTCACCCATGTTTTTTGGGGATGGTGGACCAAAAGCTAAAAATTCATGGTTAGAGTCCATGTTAATGATCATTGAGAACGTGGAGAACCCTCCAGGGTATATTTTCATGCTCACTACGTATATTATGCATGATTCCACCAAAATATGGTGGGATGATATCACTCAGATGGAATGTCGTCGAGATATGGATTGGGAAGATTTTCATAATGTCTTCAATTGTTACTTATGTCCTGAGACACTGGCGGTGAGAAATATCTAGTGTTTATGAATTTGGGGTAGGTCACACTATCAGTTATAGATTACTCAGCTTTCTTTACTGAGCACCAATGCTTCACACCTATTATGATGGGTGATTATCTGTCCAAGGCTATGCGTTTTGAGGATAGACTCAGGTACGACATCCTATCAAAGGTAATTATTATTTGGTTGACTACTAAATCTTCAATAGTGAATTATGTTCTTATTAATGAGAATAATCATAGGGAATAAGGATTTTCAAGCAAGGGAAGATCGACACTGAGATCATGTACTATTTTGATAGGTAGCAGTATGCGTCATATGGATCCCTCTTGCAGTGATGCTATTAGTCAGAACATATCTTCATGTATCCAAGTGAAGTGATACTAGTGTGTTTTAGTTAGTAATACTAGAAGGAATTGTCTTATGGACCCATATGGGTGCCGATCATGTAGATATATGGGCCATCTACCACTCTTCTATTCGATGTTTCCACTAGCAGATAGTGAGAGTGGGTTTTAAACAACTCCACATTTAGGAGAAGGGTCAATGTCTTCTCAGAAGTTAGGAAACTCGAATGCATCTGGCTATTCAAGATGAGGTGGGGTAACTATTCGGGTAGCTAGTCCCCAAGTTATCAGCAACAATAGGGTGGATCTTTTTGGGTATCTAGGATGTGTAACAAGACCATGGTACAAGTCAGACTTATGCAGTGCAACATATCTAGCTAGAGCAAGGTTTGGGACCTTCTACTATTAGATGTATAATTTTAGTCACCTATGTTTTATATTATTCACTTTTTATAATAGGTATTGACATTGTTTCATATCATTGATCTTTAAGAATATCCTTGGTCTATGTGGTATTACATCTAATGATATTATGACTCTAGAAACTAAGTTATGGATTGGAATGTTAGGTGTGTGTCGGTAAAAGGAGTTCCCCCTTCAGGTTTATAGGATTCACTTTCTATGGGATCACTACGTATTAGAGATGAAACGGTTGGATGTTAACCTAAAAATTGATTTACTATGTTTTCTATAAGGATTATTTTGATTTCGATTATTGTACATTGACTTTCACATCCCCAGGGCTGGATCATTTCTACACAAGGTAGTGTGGGATGTCTAGGAAAGCCTATCTGGACCCAAGAATCATAGGTTGGGAGAAATGACATCCTATATTACCAGTTTATATCCGGATGACCTAGGAACACAAATGACATATTTCTCTTTACTTGTAGATCATTTCATGGTTGTTTTCCTAGAAGAATTTTAATATTTACCTCTAGTAAGATAGGTAGATTTCCAAATCAAGAGAGTTCTAGGAGATGAACTAATATATATACTACCTAATATTATGTCTACGAAGGAGTTTCATGAGCTCAAGAAATAATTAGAGGATTTTGATGATTAGGGTTTCATCTAAACCATTACTTCTCTATGGGGTTCTTCAGTCCTTTTTTCAAAAAAGGAAAATGGTACTCATACACTATGTGTGGATTATGAGAAATTAAACAAGTTTACGTTTAAGAACCGATGTCCTCTACTGAGGATATATGATCTATTCGACCAGATATAAGGAGATCATGTTTTATAAAAGATTGATTTAAGATAATATTATCATTAGGTGACTGTTAGATCATCATACATTACCCACACAACCATTTAGAGTAGGTATGATCTATATGAGTATGAGCTAATTTCATTTGGTCTAACAAACTCGCCGATAGTTTTTATGGAACTAATGAACTAATAATTCCATCCTTATTTTGATTCATTTGACGTGGTTTTCATCGATTACAGGTTGATGTATTCTCATAATGAACCTGAACATGACCCATATCTTGAGATTATTTCCAGTACACTGAGAGAACATCATTTTATATGCTACGCTGAAAAAGTAACACTTTTGGAAGAATCAATCTCACTTTCTAGGTCACATTATATCATAGAAAGTAGTATCAATGGACCTATAAAAAGTGAGGGCAGAAGATTCTTGGGATCATCCCAAGAACCTTTGTGATTTTTGATGTTTCAATGGGTTCGCTGGTTGCTATAATCATTTCAAATAGTATTTCTCACATTTATAAGTGATGTTGATGGGCCAGAATAAAAAGGGAAAAAATCTTTTATGGGATGATTCCTGTGAGAACGACCTTTTAAGAGTTGAAAGGGTGATTCAATTCAGCACTGATACTTATTTTTATAGAGACATGAAGAAGATACATAGTGTTTTGTAGTGATTTAGGTATTTATCTAGTAGAATTTCTTTTGAAGGGGGAATGAGTCATTACATGCGAGTCTCGGTAATTGAGGCCACATAAGAGGAATTACCCAACACATGACCTCAAGTTAGATGTGGTACTTCATGATTTGCACTATTGGGACATTACTTAAAGGGAGAGCATTTTGTGGTGTAAAAAGACTATAAAAGCCTCAAGTACATCTTTACTCAGGAATATCTAAATATGATGTAGCGGAGGTGGGTGGAATACCCTTAGTCTTTTAGCATCGAGCATTCCTACACCCATAAAAAATTTAATGTAGTTGATGATTCTTTGAGTAGGATAAATTAGATACAGGAAGTCCAGTTGGCCTATAGAGAGTGGAAGGTAATGGATCTATTCTATGATATTCATTTGTTGGTGGAAGATAGGTAGGGAAATACCTTTCATTAATCCTTATTTATTAATGCTACCATACTGGGCATAGTGAAGATGTGGAAGGTATCATATTCCAAAGGCCTAGTTCTATGGTAAAATATATTATGTGAGGTCCCTCTTCCTGGTAGGATGGTAGGTGTGGTTGAGATCATTCATGTATATGAATTCATTTTAGTTTTTTGGTATATATGTTAGAATCTCATGTGGGAGTTTCATGCTTCAGTTTTGGCAATGCATCCCAAGGTTTCCAAATTTTACTGTGAATTACGTCATTTGTATTGGTGGTTGAGTATGAAGAGAGAGATAACATTTTTTGTTATGTGTTGTTCCACCTGTCAGCATGTGAAGGAAGAACATTAGTGAACAGATGCGATTTTATAGTAGTTACCAATTCTGGTGTAGAAATGGGATGATGTTGTGATGGATTTGGTGACAACTTTACTGAAGTCTCCTCAAGGTAACGATACAATGAGGGTTGTGGTTGAAAGATTTACGAAGCTAACTCATTTATTACCAACCAAGGAGACCTTATATGTGGATGATCTTAGAATGTTTTATATCAAAGATGTGGTATGACTACATGGAGTTCCACACACTATAGTTTCAGCTAGGGATGCCCAATTTACATCTCATTCTGGCATATTTTTCTATGGATGCTGGGTAAAAATGTTCTTTTGATAACAACATACCACCCATAGACTAATAGAAAGTCAATATTTACTATACAAGTGCTAGAGGACATGATATAATCATGAATCCAAGATATATAGGGATCTTTGGAGAATAAAATTATCCTGGTTGAATTCACCTATAATTACAGTTATCTGGAAATGATATTGATGTAACCTTATGAGGATTTATATGGTAGGCCATGTCATTATCCCATGTGCTGGATGAAGGTCTGTGAGGTATCATTACTGGGACCACATCTTTTTTAGGAGACATCTGAGAAGGCTCAGTTGATTCCAAAGTGAATGGCGATTGCACAGTCTCGTCATAAATCATACGCTGATATACATTACTGACCCTTAGAGTTCGAGGATAGGGATGGGGTTTTCATGTCTGTTTCACTGAGTTTGGGAGACATGAAGATTAAGAGAGAGGGTAAGCTTTTACTAAGATATGTCAGACCATTTGAGATTATTGAGAGAGTCCAGTCAGTTTCCTATCAGTTGTAGTTACCTCAAAGGTATTGAACCATTCACGACGTCTTCCTTGTGTCTCATTTGTGCCATTATCACTTAGAACTGTCTCACATTTTCAGCCCAAAGAGGATGAGAATTAGGTTGATGCATCATTTTAGGAACATCTGATACATATAGTTTACAGGAGAACGAAGGTTATTTGTGGATGGTTAGTTGTTCTAGTACGAGTTCTATAGTGGTATTTCTATTTATAGGATAAGACTTGGGAGTGGGAGGACAATGTTTGTTTTCAGTGGGATGATGCTTTCTTAGATAAATCTTTTCCACCATTGGAATGGAAATTTGGGGAAGAAACTTTTAATGGGGGGTTTAAGAATCTTTTTCTTCATTTGTGGTAAAAATCTTCCCATTTTAGGATATTTATAAATATGTTGAGGGAAAATAGGGTTGCAAACTGTGTACCCTAGTTGAATGTCGTGTAATTAGGATTACATGTCGTACAACCATGATACATTCCATGTAGTGGTCTAACCAGGAACCATAAATAAACAAGCACTATACGGTGTGTAGATTCAAGTACAAACTGTGTACTTTTATTTGTGTTAACTCGGGAAGTAGCATAATTTTTCTTATATAGACAAAAACTCACCCCTTTGTTTGACAAAAAGTGTGCCCATGTGATCCAAGGATATGGAGGCCTCCCGTTTCTTCATCCAACCTTTGATTCGAACACTTTAGGATGCACTATAATCCATTATGTGATCTCTCGATTCTTCTTGATCAATTTTTAGGGATTTCTTATCATGAGAATATTAGCAAGTCTTGTGTTTTTATGCTCATTTTGGATATCTACTTCATTCTAGCCCAAATTAGATGCCAAAATGGATGAATAGAGTCTTATGAGTTAAAGGTGGTAGGTCATGTGACTTTTTCTATTTTTCAAGATGAATATATGTGTTAGAGTTCCACCCACCCAGTTTTAGGGTGTCTCTGTGAATGAATTATTTCTATTTATATTTTCTATTGTTATTTTTTAAATTTATTAAGGGTTTTAAAGCCTGATTAGGGATGTTTACCTTGATAAAGGTCCACCCCATGGGTACTATTCCATAAATGACTATTTATGGTCATTTGGGCCTAGGATTCCTATGGGGCATGCCTTGAATTACTTACTTGTATTGTTTAAAATAATGTTTATTAAATTATAATCTTTGTAATAGTTTAATTTACATGTTTGTTTCTATATAAAATGATAAAGGGTTAAATAGAAATGAGAGAGCCTTAGCTTTAGGTTAAAAGGAAAGGTTGGGATTATTAGATTATTACACCTTATTCCATGAGGGAAACATGGCATCAATTAAAAGACCATGGACAAATCCAAGAGGTTATTATCATGATAAGTCATTATAGAGCCACAAATGGAATGGTTAGGCTCATGGAGACTTTATTTAAATGAAGAGTGAACCATTAATCCAATGAGGGATGGAATGGATGGTCTCTATTTGAAGTTCTTTATATTTAATGAGTTGACATTTACTTATAATATAATATTAAAATGTAATGAATTATGATGCATCTAGACATCCAATGAACAAGCTTGGATTCAGTGGTCACATACACTTCCTTATATAGTATGTTGATACATCTACAATGATTACATTTATATTGTTATCAATGGGCATAGGATGGATCTTGAGACTTACATATTTCAAAGTAATTGAATGGTAAATGACCATGAAATGAATATAAATGAGAACCATTTCATGTGGTAATGTTAACTTTTGATTACTTCATAGTATACTACTTTCATTATTGCACACTGCATGTAACATATATTATATGATAGATTGGTATAGAACATGGGTGGTTGCCTACAATGATTTTGTCTCACACCCTATTTAGGTCATGTTTTTTGGACCAAATATACTATGTTGTTGTAGGTGACTATAAGGGTTAGAACCGTTCTACATGTACTTGATTTCTATTTCCGAGAATTAGTTCATGAGATCAAGATGAGGCTCATGATTCATCTGAGTTTCATTTGTTACTTTCTTGTACTGGTGGTACTTATATTTTTTATTACTATGGTTTAACATGTTTTGGATGTTATCCTAGAACATGTAACATGCATCATCTTATTTGAATCTTATGACATATATAAATTTATATTATCAAACATCCATTGTTTTCTTAGGTTGTATTGTATTACTTATTATGCTACTGTTAAATTATTATTTTTCCATGGTGTTATACTCTGTCAATGATGAAATAGTTTCCCCACTATCACACCAGTACCCTCACTTCTATTCAGAAGCCTCTAGAATTTGAGGAAATATGATTGAGGCCATATGGCCAACCGAGTATGGGGAACCTTTGGGTTTCATCTGGATCTAGGACGTTACATTTTATATGTTGTTAAATGGAATTTGCAGGGTGAGTAATTTGATAGCTACTATTTTTTGGGGTAATTTGTTGAAAACAATCAATGAGGAACACATCATGGTGATTGGAATTTTTTATAATGGATGTATCCATTTCATATTTTAATCATTTTATGGGGACTTTAAATGTCCCAATCAATAAATCTATCCATGAGGAGTTGTGATAATGCTATTAATAAGAAAGAAAACATGTGGTGAAGATAAACCCCATTCTTGGAGTATAATGAACACATGTTAGGTAGGAGGCTAGCCGGAATGTCGAAAACTACAAACAGTTTTTTCAAATTAAATATCATGAAAAGAGGTTTGATTAAGGAAGAAGAAAAAAAACTGAAGATACCCATTAGAAAGATATTATGATAATTAAAATGAAAAAAAGAACATATAGAATTTATGTTCTCCATACCATGTTTTTCCTATGTTCATGATAACATTACCTCCACAATTTTTTACATAATTTAAAATAATTAGAAGGCTTATAAAATGAAAAAAATGAGATTAGTTTCACACATAGGACCACAAAATCTATCTTATCATGAAGGCATCATCACATCATGAACTAATGATGAACATTTGTTTAAGAATAGTAATTTATAATACTAAACAATATATTCTCACTAATGAAACAATAAAAATATTGAATACAAGAATAAAGAACAAAACAAAAAATTGAAAATTAAAAACCCCACAAAATTACTACCCAAGAAGACACCCAAAACCCAGAATACTCATCCCTGAATTTGATGGGCATCGCTAAGGTCTATATGTTCTCAGAAGTGGTGTGGTCCACCAAAGATCTCATAGGATGTGAAATCTCCACCAAAAGGGATCAATGGGATAGGGGTTCAAGGTACCATTTATCTAAAATTTAATAACCTCCTCTCTCTCTAACCCTATCCTCTCTAAAATAAGAAGCAGAATGAAAATTCAAGATATCTATAGATTCATCAGAGACTAAATTTCTAAGAGGATAACAATGTGATGTGGTTATATAAGGGTATATAAAAATATACTTCAACCTCAACCAAATAATGGGACATGTGTACAGTGTAGGAAGAGTGAGAAGGATAGACTAATAGACTGGTATAAGAACTTATAAAAGTCTTTCAGAAACACATAAACATTGGATATGTTAGAAAAAAAGTAATATATATTACCCCAAATATTAATAGTAAGAAAACACTACATATAAGTGTAAATCCCTTGAGCCACTACTGCCTGATGGGAGAGATCATCAATCTATATATAATGCTGACATAGTAGTATGATTTGTGGATGATCAAAATGTTAAAGAAATAATATGATCCATCCAAACATGAGTGACTAAGGCCTTATAAGTATAAGCATAAACTAACGAAACAACAAATAAAGGTAACCTATAAAAACATAAACCACTACAAATACTATATATAAATAATTTAATAATAATAATAATTAAATAATTAAATTTTAAATGGAAACACATGATATTGGAAATGTCTACAATCATTTAACATTGAAAAACCAAAACAGAATAAATAGATTTTTATCTTTTAAATAAAAAATATTATATTCTTATAAGTCCTACCTTGTCTAACATATGATACGGTTAATGAGTTTTTCATTAAATAGAAACACATAAATCTAGAATATAGCCACCAAACATGATTATCACATAACATGTTCTCCAATGGAATATTTATATATTTTACCCCTATATTATTTCTATTAATTGGTTATAATAAATTTTTAGAATTAAAACATAAATAACAAAATACATTTTTTAGATCTTAAATATGATACTTGAGTACCCTCCCTAAGTTAGTGCTCCATTGAATGATCACCAAAGCACCTATATAAAAAACATTTTTCTAGGGTCCAAGTGACAGTGAAAATGAATATTACAAAATAGTAATGTCACTAAAATGAATAATTTAAATAATTAGAAACACAAAATAATAAATAATTTGGAATATGGTAGTATAAATCACTCCCCATAAGTATAAACAATATAGACTAACCCTACCTCACCCTCTCTTCTGATTGGGGGACCTTAAAATCCTATGTTGGTTCAGTACTAGGAACAAAGAAGAAAGGAAGTTTGTAATATATTAAAATCTCTAACTAAGGGATACAAGAAAGAATACATTAGGTTAATAGGGTCTTAATTGGATATATGATATTGGACTGGGCCACACTATCATTGAATTTAATCTTAAAGAAGTATAATTTAATATAAAATATTTTACCACACTAATAACACTAAATGTTCTTAAAAATATATTTATCATTCCTTTATTTTATATGTTTCTAGGTTGAAACCTAACAATCACCAATTGGAGTTTGGTCTTAACCACACCAGTATCTTCTTTTAAACCATGTATTCATAGATCATAGGAAAACACATCATATTTAACCTCTCCAATGATAATTGACTCACTACCATACATCATGATGTCTTTCAAAGAGTTTAAAGACTCATCAAGGGAGGTCAAAAAAATAATTTCATGATCCTCATCAATTTTCATTAAATCTATATTAGCCAAATCAACCCAAAATATATTTAATTCATCAAGATTGACCCAGATAGTACATTGAGGAATCATTTTAATGTTACATAATAATAATGTTCTTATACAAATATCCAAAAAGGGAGTTAGTTATATAGTTTTTTTCATGATTCAAAAATTTTTGTTTACAAATGGTTTAATAAGAGTTTTCATGTATTAAATTATCATCTAGATTTAAAAAGTATGTATAGTGGGATTTTTATAAGAATCTAGGGTCAAAATAAACTTGCACTATGGTCGACTATCCTTTAATGATCATAGTAATTATATGGTTTTTTGGACCCATTATAGAATCTATGTGTCCATTGTTGACAAAAAGATCTCCCATATTAGTTGTCCATGGATTAAAATTGTTTTGAACATCAATATTTTCAACTAAAAACATCAATTAATACAGTACTAACCCAATATGATTATGTAATACCAATTATTGTGGAGGTGGTAGGTCCCAATGACATAAACAACTCTTAATTGGAATGAATAAAATATATTGGAAAAATATTTATGATTCATGAATAACTATGAAACAAAGAATATAAGTTGTTCGATGGAAAAAATAGAGATTCAATGATAATTGAAATTAAAATAGAAAATAAATAACATTTAGAATCTCTATGCATCAGACCATGTTGGTCCTATGTTCATAGAAACACTTCCATATTATCATTATAGTATACAAAAAATAATGTTGTTACAATATAGATAACCAAGAGGGAAGGGAAGACCATAGTACCCAAAAATCTATCTTATCATTGAGGCATCATCACTTAAAGAACCATAAATGATGCTTGGATTGGGAATGATAACACATAATCGAAAACTGGATAGTCTACCGCATGTACCCAAAAGAGAGTCATAATAAATGGTGGATAAGGTAATAAAGCACTATAGAAAGCAATGAAAACAATATTATAGGCCAAAACCTTCACCAATAACCTATAATACTCATTGTTGACAGTGATGGGAACTTTTAGGGGTCAAATATTCTAGAATATGGATGAGGTCCTCCATAGAGATTATAAGATATAAACTCTCCACTAGAATGGATCATCAAGATAGGGGTTCATGGAATAATATATCATAGATCTATTATCATACTCTCTCTCTCTCTAACCTCTCAAATTTGAAATGAAAATTTGAAGGAATGTTTTGAAGAAAATTGAATCACCTACAAAATCATGTAAAGAGGGGGAAACAAGCAATAAGATGAAATAATAGTGGATAATGACCAATATAAAATTGGGATAGATAATAGTACATGCATACTTTATATGGAGAATAATGTTAATGGAATGTATGGCTAGAATTATAACTTTTAAAAAACACCAAACTACTAATAACCATCAGATAGGATAGGTAACAGATAACACAAATCACCCAAATTCATGAGGGTGATACATAACAACAAAGAAGAAAAAATTTAATGAGCCACAACCACTTGATGGTAGAGAAAAACAACCTAGATCCAACCTCAATGATACAATGGGATTTATTCATGACCAGTAGACCAATAAAAGAAAACAATACAATCAATTATGAGTTCCCCATTCCTACTAAACATGTGCCCAAACTTAATGGGAAAACGTAGAAAGGATATATGGAAATAAATTCAAAACAATAGGTATTGTATTCAAATAATTGTATAATAAAAATCAAATAATTTATTATTAAATGGACTTATAGGATATATCCAATGAGAAAATAAAATAAAATAAAATTAATTTTGGGCCAATAAAATTTCAAATCCACAATTAGTACTTAGTTGGTGAAGGTGATACAAGGATTGTTAGGTTAAAATGTATATCAGACCTATTGTATATTCTTATATTTGAAGGTGAATATTTTAGTGATAGAGTGTCCTAATTATGGTTGTGTATGAGGATATTTTTTATTACTTGGTGTAGTGAAGGACCATTGGCTACACTTCAAACCATGATGAGACTGTCGGTATTGTGGTTTAAAGATCCAAAATAGATTTGGATGTGATGATTCACCAATGAATATATTTTTCTATGGGTGTGGAGGTGATGATCATTTTGGTAGTGCATAAATTGTTGAGTGATGGGGTATTATGGTGGGGTTGGTGTGCTTTGATGGAAGAAAACTAGGAATATACAAGTGCAATGGGGAAAGGTTAAAGACGACTTCCATGGTTTTAAAATTTTATTTCTCTAATTTTGTATTTCACTTGTCTAACATAACTTTTCTTGGATGAGAGGGTTCCCTTAAAAATCACAGACAATCTAGCCTATACGTCATTGTTTCTGTAAAAAATAGGGTGTTTAGAGTGGTATGCAAGACTTCATTATTCACATTATCTACTCTAATACTATAATGGGCCCTCTCATTACTAATGGCCCATTTCTATTATGCTCACTCAGGCATGTCCTTATTCTTTATTTGCATCTCCTGTTACTCAGTTAGTCTTTAGGCTTAGCTTACCAATATGCAAAGTGACCACTTTCCCCTTTTCAAAAAGTATATATATATATATATATACATCTTCCATATATAAAAACGCCTACAAAAACTATACCACTAAAAAAATGAAAGTTGTTTTGCTAATATAATATCAAAAATGAATAATTCATTTAGAATTTAAAATGTATTCCATTTTATATGTTAACTCTTATTTATCTAAATTATTTATAATGTGTTAATTATCTATTTATGATTTTTAATTATTGGGAAATTATCAAAGAAATTCATGAAAAAAATCGAAATATTCATATCTCATCATGTATATATCTCGATGCCTACTCTATAAATAATATAAGGTTATACATCATGAGTCTAAAGAAATATTGCATCCTTATGTAAGTAAAATATTTTTACTATGTATTTTATCAAATTTCTGTCAATGATTTATGAAGGAAATAATTTCATATGGGTTATAGTGGATCAGCCATCCAAGGTGGAAGACTACATTATCATTCAAGAGGATTTCTCAATTTATTGACTTGTTATGATTTTAATAAAGGAAGTGGAAAGGATACATAGAGAACGACATTGAATTTTATATTATTAGGATCCCAGGTTTATATACATTTTATTTGTATAATTATCCAATTTGCATCGAATACAGAGATATACATTGGTTTGGAGTATCATCCCAAAAACTAAAAGTCTTTCAAGAATAGTAATTAATACATTATATCACTTGTCAAGACATTATTTGATGGATTTTTAATTAAGGAGAGAAGAATGTCTATGGTATAGTTCTCAGATAACCATAATTTCTTCTCCAAAATTCTAAGAAAACCATGAAATGATCTATATTGGAAGATATTTAAAAATATAATATGATAGAATGAAGTTAAAATGAAGAAATTATTGGGACCAGATCTTGATTAGTTTATGATAGTGAACTCCTTTACTATTCAGCGACATATTAAAGGCATGAAAATGATATGGATTAACTATACTAAAAATTACATTTAAGATTTTGTGTTTGAGGTTGGTGAAAATAGTATTCCTTAAAATATCACTATTTAAGCGGATTATGATAATCGAAAAGAAGAAAAATGCGAACCTATGATAAATCAAAATCATCGAGATTGTAATTCACATGGGAATGACATGTTATCACTCACCAATTAATCCAAACCATTCCCAAATGCATTATTTGTATAATGTATTTCTTTTGAAGAAGTACAAACTAGATCCATCATTTGTTCAAATCATATTTTTTTGTGAAACAGTAATATGATCTCTCTTATGAGGAATATCTGATGAAGATATTGGATTTGAGAGATAATATAAAGTGAAATTAGAACAAACATATTTTCAAGGCTAATTGGATATATCATTAGTTTGAGGATGTGATGTGATAACTTAATGATATTATGAGACAAAAGAAACCTCATTAAATTTCACCTAAATATTATAATTTTTATTGATACATTATTTCAAGGTGTGGGTAGGGTAGGGGATGGTTAAAACACCCTAGATTTTTATTTTTATATTCCAATTTAAAAAAACTCATATTCTTAATAATTTTCCATATTTGAAACATCAAACTGGAAAACAAATTCATGAAACCCTTCCTCCAAATATACCACATTTATGGAAGATAGTTAATGTCTCCAATGTATCCCCTCCATTAGGAAATATTATGGAAAATAACACCAAGGGTACAAAAAAACACATATGGGAGGCATTGTCCTCTTTAGTAAAACACGATTAGGATATTTGACAGATCATTAAAAAACAACACCCTAACATAACATGAAATAAAAATAAAAACAATCCTAGAATGAATGTACAAAGTGAGTAGATAAAGATAAAATTACCTATACGTTAATACCCAAAACGAAACTAATGAAATAAAATAATAATATTCTACGAATTTGATAAAGTAATGTTCATCAAAACCCACAAAATCCTCCTAAAAACAGAAAATCGGGTTTATATTCATAGAATTAGAATAATAGTGTACTCAGTAGGAATGGAAAAATCCATTGTGAACACGCGAAATGAGCACACCAATGCACCCATGAGCCAATAGTAGAACTAAAAATCATCTATACATGAAATTATCATTCCCAATCTCACCAAGGAACTCTCACTAAGTAATAGAATCCATTTGTAATATCAAAATATGAATCGTATCAATATGAGTAATCTCAGCTAATTTCCAATTGATATCTACCCTCAAACCCAAAAATCATAGATCATAGAACTCCCATATATTCTTTATAACATATCACAAATAATTTCCACAAAGAACAGGAAAATCAAATATCATCCACAAACACTATGTTCATCACAGTACATCAACATCCATAACCAGAGTAGTAGTGTATCATGAACATGAAGTACATTAAACTTTTACTCTCCTCCAACCATGAATGACCCCCACAATAATCTACTCTATAGTGTGGTCACATGAAATCATAACACCCCATAGTATGGTCACATCACATCACTCCCAAAGAAACTTGAACATCACACCACCACTACTATACTTTTGACTTCTTTCCATAAAATATTTTGTGTTCCTAACTATCTTGGGAGAGATAATAGAATTTACTGGGTAGCCAACAAACCATCCTCACCACCTAGATGTTAGAAAAAACACCCCCATATACATGAATAGGAGTAAAAACATGGTGATCGATGTGGTTGGGGTGCATATAGGGGATCGAAAGGAATATAACAAGTAAATGTATATATCTCCACATCATCCCAACCTACTAGATCATATCCAAAAAAGATACTAACCAACTCAAACAAAAACTCCACATTTTCTGCAAACATTAAATATAGAAATATACACACCAAGCCTCAAGCCACATTTAACATATCATTATCTTTCTCAAATTAAAACCATTTTATATATTTACATTATCAACCATTTCAATCATTACATTCCATCTATTTAATATTTCCAAACAAATTAATTCATAATTTATTTATATTTTCATCCCATACCATTTTAATCATTATTAACAAATTACATTACTACTTATGATCATGAATTATAAAGCACGTCCAAAAACAATAAACCACATTTAAACCACACATCACCACTGAAAATTTCAACCACACATCTCCTCCAAATATCATGTCCTTATACTAACCACATGAAATATCACTTCCCCATAGCACAAACACCAAACAACATATCAACACCTCACCATCCCACAACATGGATAAATCCCATCACACAACACCACCATATAGAATTTTCATATCTCAACCCACATTCCACATCAAATTCAGTATTATATTTTCATATTTATCAAGGCGTGTTTTTATTAATTTCACATCTTTTATTATGGTAACTCTAACACAATCCATAAATCATAGGTTAACAATTTTATTAGCTGATTACAAGAGGTTATAAAATTTTATTTTATTTTTAATTGATTCTAATCAATAAAAATAATAAAGGCTCCACAACACATTCCAAATAAATAGAACAAAATCCCAAAACTCCATTATATTTATTAGGGAATCAATCCCATATAGTTTCTAGTACCACAATAATATCCAATCTATAGAATCATGTAAAACATTCCCCCTTCCCCATTTACTTCAACACTAATGGATTATTTATCATTAATTCATATGATGAAATAATTATCACAAAACATAACAAGAGTAAACACATATCACATGATACAAATATTGTGAAAGGATTGATTCCCAACCTCAAATTGACATTTTTAATCTACTTAAAAAACCTGAACCAAGACTAATTCCACCACCAAGAACTACAAGAAATGTTCTTAAATTTATGGGCCTAAACAAACAACCATAACACTCCCTTATCAAGGCCACATCAAAACCTATGACTCCCTAGACAATAACACATCCCCAATGAATAAAAAAAATGAGAATGGTATGAGGACATGAGGTGAATAAACTAAAATCTCTAAATATATATCTTGTGAAGTCATGGAATAAAACCACTGAATAGGGGATCAAAATCTCCTTGGTACATACATGGGTCACTCAAAAAATAATATAAACAAGGGGGAAGAGATGGAGTAAAAATGGGGTTTAGAATTTATAGTTGGTCTATAAAAAATAAGACAAGTGCACAACCCCATAAATCACAGCACAAAGCCTCTAAAAAAGAGGGTGGTCATGGAACACTCCGGAGGACCATGACACAACCATGCATATTATGGATTCCTCAATGGTTCATGGATATATTCATGAAATAGATCCTAAAAAATGGGTCCAAGGTTACAAAAAACATCCAAAATCACTACCTTTTAGACCCCAAAATTCCATAAAGGGGTACATCATATCCCATTCTCTATGATTTAGTGGTTCCGAAATTCGAAGAACCAATAAAAAATAATCCCCCAGAACTCCATGCCCCAGTTGGGGTCCCCATTCCACAACCATCATTTCTTGATGTAGGGATACATTGTAGCCATGGATTTATGATGCAACTACCTTACAAATTTGTTAGTAGCCTCAAAAATACCTCCATCCAACTACTATGCCATAGTTAGATCATACATGGTGCAACACCATGTTCCATGCCATAGAAACAAAATTACATTGATTTTACATATCCAACCTCTACTCTTCCCCTTTAAAAACCACTATTATACTTAGAAACCCCCATCACTAGATTTATCAAAATTTAATGGGACAAAATTTATTGTCTGTTACATTATATACCTCTCAAAACATTCTCACCCATGATAATAAAAACAAACATAGAAAAAGTAGTCAAAGAATGTTTTAACAAAAATCCCATGAGATACTACTCAAGGATATCTTTACAACTACAACACCACAGTCATATGTACACCAAAACCAAATGAGAACATTATACACACATCCTACAAAAAAAACATTACTGTGATATTACACACTAACCAAAAACCACCACACTTTCCATACAACCATCCACACCATCATCTCACCACCCACAAATCTATGGACAACGATCAACACTACCATCACCCAATAGACCCCCAAGCATAATAATCAGGGAATAAAATCTTCTATATTGAGATATTTTCCTCTTTAGTTGATGATAACTCACCCGCAATGTTTCAATACAATAAAAGTATAACACATCCCAATTAGGAATAAGGTTTTCCCTTCCTCATGTGCGAGATGTTTGACCACACATCATGCCAAAAAGATGAAGAACATATCATATAATATAAGGATGCCAACTTCACATCATCAAAAAAAATATAAAAATATATCTGGGCCTTGGAATTCATATTCCTCCCTCACTCCCAAGTACTCTTTTGTAGGCCATTGTGCATCCCCAACACACGAACCAATGGAATGTTCCATCATCACGACACCTTCTCTCGATGATCCTATATCTTTACTAGTTGATCTATAAAAATATATTCAACCTTGATATCTTACCCTCCCCATTATATGATATGGGAGTCATTATCAAGATATAATTGGAGCTGATATATGAAAAAGACATCATGGATTTGTTCTATCAACATTGAAAGTTCAAAATGATAATCCACTTCACTAACTTTCCATGAAACCTCCAAATACTTAAAAATTGGGGTCAGAGCTTAATCCCTTTTCCAAAACTCAATTCACCACATTGTGGAGACACTATAATGATCATAGTCTCCACCCTCAAAATCCAAGGGAATCCACCATCAATCAAAATAGTACTTATATCTACACTTCATTGCCTTTATCCTCTCCTGAATGAGATGATCCTTTTCTGTTGTGCTATGCACCACATCAGGACTAAGAGATGACGAATCCCAAAAATCATCATATCACAATGGAGAATAACACTATTTCCCATTAAAATTCACAAATATGGAAATGATTATGGATGAGTAATAACTATTATTATAGAAAAACTCAACTAGATGAAATGTTGCACTGAATATCTATATAATTCAATGATTCATCCCTACAAAATATCTTCCAGAATATGAATTGTTTTCTATCTTTATATATGGATCCATGGGTGGAAATCAGTTATTAGGAGTAACATAGTTACAGCGGTATCTTGAAATTCCCAATAGAAATAAAATGTAATACATGTATCCTGATTAGAGAAAATAGACCTCTAAACTCTATGAAACTACACCACCACATTCATATACCTACATTAAAAGACACACATAGTTCTTGAATTCTTTATCACAACGAAGTGGATTGATTTCATAATCCAATAAATGATTACCTATATTGAATCACACTCCCTATGCTTGGGTATCCACCTGATGAAATCCATCTAGATTTTATCCCAATTACTATTAGGTACATCCAATGGATATAATAAACCTTTAGGAACATGATTCTTTTCCTTTACCTATTAGAAAATTAAACATTAAACCAAAAAACCCACCACCGCCCATTTCATCCTAAGACATAAAAAATGTGACCTCAACCCATAGTATATCATAGATACCCATGGGTGTACCAGAAAAGGTGATCTTTGAAACTGATGATTGGATTCCTCCTACATCACTACCAAAACATAAAACATTTCCTGAAACAACATCTTGTTTAGACCATCCCCGTGAATAACCACCTTGGCCAACATGATTGTGAATCACCATTGCCTTAAAGTATCCCAACTAAGATTCCTTATACTATCACATCATAGAGTATTGCACTGTAAGGACCGGACCACAGTTACCTGAAATTCTTCCTTATTTGATTACATTGGCATATAAACAAGGAATATGCATCCCAAAGGAATATCTAATTTAGTAGATTTTGGAAACAAGATACATATATAAGTTCAACATTATAACTTAAAAGTAAATAAAACACTAATTTATTCAATTAGAAATAGCCATGCCTCCTAGATTATGCCTGCAAGTCATTCCAAATTTACTTTTTCATATCCTGGGAAAATGAATCATAATAAAGGGGTGAGATAAAATGCTCTGTAAGAGTAAGATATAAAACAGAAGATAGCATAAACATTAAGCATGGTGAATAATTGGAAACATATTCCTTGAAAAATAATAAACTTGAACACATTATCGCAGGAATATGAGATGAGTAAACAATGAGATAATAAAACATAATAATGGGTATTCTACTTGTCGAATAACAATATGAAAATTCATATACTAGCTTAATAATGAGGTAAGTGTATATTCCATACATTCTTAAATATAACATTAAGTTCTCGGACAAGACGTCTAAAATAATTAAGGCCTCAGCCCAAATAATTACTCAAAATGGGCAAGTACTCTACCAAGTCCACATCTATTTGTCCCATGAGACCTACCTAAGCATAGATGGGTTATAGGGGGGCCTACTAGTCACATAATAAGTCCAATTCATTCATCATATGAGCATGGATCATCATTAAAAACATATGCATTCATTTATAAACTGACACATGAAATGTTACTAACTTTCCAGAATCCTTAAAAATAAACGCTAACCATTCAAGGTAATTTGGTGAAATATTTTAAGACATCACATCCATAGTCAAACTAATCATAAACCATTCATCAAAACATATTAGATGATATCATAAAATATTAACCCTAATAATACATAAGAATCACTAATAGCATTGAAATAGATGATGATACTCTTATAAAATATATAAGTAATTATTGAGATAATTACTCTTTTACAATAAAAAGAAGAGTTGTTTTTGAAAAAATATTGCATAAAAGTGAAAGTGAAGTAAGATTTTATTTTAATAATAAAATTAGTGATTTTAGAAATATAATGGTTTCCAAAAACTATTTATAGAGTTCCCCTAAAAATACGTAAGAATTTGATAAATTCCCTTGAATCAGGCTTGTATTTAAAAGATAATTTTGAATGTTCTTTTTTGAACATGTTACTATACATAAAATAAAAACATATTTGTAGAACCCCGGGAAACCCTGAGAGGAGAGGGGTGAATGAGGGTGTCAACTTTTTCTATTAAATTAACGGATCTTGTTCCCACGTTGGTAGAAACTAGTTTGACATGTATGATGGAAATGAAAATAAATAAATCATTCACATGAAAAGGGATAACAAAACACTTTTTACTTGGTTCACTACTAAGGGCTACGTCCAAGAAGCATACACCAACATGTTCTCTGTCATACCAAATTCCACTATTCTTCACTCGTTGTGGATTACAATTATTTGGGAACAGTCACTCTATCCCAGGCTCATTGCCTTTACAATTGTTCAGGGATAGCCTACAGCATCCCTCGGTTCACACACATTGACTCCCCCGGGATAAATACCCTTGGTGAAGTCCAACTCAATTTATAGACGTGAATTTATCTTTATCATTGCAATAGAATGCATCCTCTGTTGCATGTAGATGCTCTGTTGAAGTCCAACTTTCTTAAATATATGAATCTATCTTTGTACTACAAGTATCAGGAAATATTCTTACTTTCTCTTAGCCCCAGAAATACTAGTGTACTTCAACCACACCTAGCGCGCTTCTCCAAGCGTGGCGCACAAGTTTCATGATGGCGCACAAGTCCAGCTCTCCCACTTGCATGACACACACTTATTGAACTTCAAACTTGTGCGACCAAATTACTTTTACTCATAGACTAATTTTCACGTGAAACTATTAGCTATCGCGTAGCTTCAAATTCTGGCATGCAAGTGTCACCAAACCACCTGCACGACACCTCCTGCACCAACTCCAAACTTTCGCGACTGTCCTCCTTTCTCGCCCAAATGATCTTGGATGCGCAGCAAACAACTGTCACACAACTTCAACTTGTACGACCTACCACCACTTGCGCGACCACTAAACATGGGCAACGGGAGCTCTGAATTTCTCTAAGTCTGAATGTCATGTCAAATGAGGAGGGGTCGACCTGTATTTATAGGAATTCGGATAACCTGCACAACGGCGAGCATGTCTCCCCTCAACATGCAAGTTTCGGAGCTCAAGTCTCTGCCCTTGAAAATCAATTGTGCGACCAACGTCCAACCTTGGGCTTCCTTCTCCCTTTTCCATATTTTCATGTCCTAATCTTTTAAAACAAAAGGCATGAAAATTCCCATGTCTCCTAGTAATTGGCGTGCAAGTCTCTTTTCCAAAAACCACTTTTCTCCATCCATCGATTTTCAGACCCAGAAATTTTGCAAACACTGGAAAACAGTGCCACCTTCAACATTGTTAACATCTTGTTCTGTATGATTACATTTCCAGCACACAATCTGAACTTCCACTGAGGATTGACAACAAACACTAACCATACTGCAATTCATATATAGAAAGACCATGGTTCCAACAATCACTCCCTTTGGGTTTGTTGAAAATCAGTAAATAAATAAAATAGAGCACCAGCCATAGGCAATCCACAAGTGTAAGAATCAACTTAGCCAACACTCTATGTCTACGTGAGCAATTCTCGGTGTAGAAAACAAGATTAAAAGCAAGAATTGGGTTCCCATGTTTTGGAATTTTCAATGATGCCCAATAAATTCTCCTACAGTGTCACAGAAGAATTACATGTCCAAAGTATTCATTCTAACCCTTCTAATCCTATCACTGACATTGAATATCATCTTGTCACAGAATCATTACATGCCTGAACATGCCTGAATTTATTCCTTTCTATCTCCCCCTTGAAAATAAACCCAAGGACCGGTAATTAGTCCTTGTTCAGCTCAAAACACACTCCCCCTGGATAGTATCTCCCCCAAAAACCTGTATCACATCCATAAAAAGATTAAAAATAGTTAACATAACTAGTTCTAAGTGAATTTCTTAACCTCCTTATGCACTGGGAGGTGGCTGAAAACCAAGGTTCAACCGATGCTTCTCAAATATAGATGTTGACAGTGGCTTGGTCAGGATATTAGCCACTTGCTCATCAGTTCCCACATGATCCATTCTAATCACGCCTTCCTCAACTTTTTCTTTGATAAAGTGTTACCTGATTTCAATATGTTTTGTACATGAATGCGGAACATGATTTTTCATATGATCAATTGTGCTCTTGTTATCACAGTAAATTAACATTTATTTCTTCACTTCTCAACCAATATCTTTTAGTTGTTTCTTCATCCATAGCAGTTGAGTACATGACTTTTTGGCGGAGATTTACTCAGCTTCAACAGTACTAAGAGAAGTACTTTCTTGTTTCTTACTCAACCAGCCAACACATTTATTCCCAATATGGAATGCACCACGACTGATGGGATTTTTTTCCACAAAATCGCCAGCCCAGTCAGTATCAGAAAATGATGATAATCCACTATCACTTATTGCATCAAAGTATAAGCCACATTTATGAGTACCTTGAATATACCTCATGATTATTTTTACTACTGCCATATGTTCCTCCTTTGGATTACTCTGAAAGCAGGCTGCAAGACATGTGCCAAAGAAAATATCTGGCCATGTCGCTGTTAGGTACAGTAGGCTCCCAATGATCCTCCTGTACATGGTGGGATCTACAGAGGTCACATCCTCATGCATTCCATGTTTAGTTCCAACTACAATTGGAGTTGACATTGGTTTTGAGTCTTCCATATTAAACTTCTTCAGCAGCTCTCTTACATACTTTTACTGAGAAATGAATGTGTAATCCTTCTTTTGAACCATCTGCAACCCCAAAAAATATGTGAGCTCACCAATCATAGACATCTCAAATTCTGAATTCATATGATTGGAAAATTCATCCCTGTATTTTTGTCTGCTTCCAACAAATGTGATATCATCAACGTAGACTAGAACCATGAACTGGTCTTTTGGGAATTCTTCACATATAGATTGTGGTCTACTCTTCCTCTTTCGAATTCTAGCTTCTTGAGATACATGTCCAGCCAGGAATACCATGCTCATGGTGCCTGCTTCAAACCATATAGAGCTTTCTTCATTTTTCAGACCTTTGTTTCATCAGTACCATGAACAAAAACCACTAGTTGTTCAATTTAGATTTCTTCTTCGAGTACACAATTCAAGAATGCTGTCTTGACATCCATTTGATATACTTTATATCTTCTTTGGACTTCCCTGGTAAGGAAAAGCCTAATTTACTCTAGTATTTCTACTGGAGAAAATGTTTCTTCAACATCAACGCCTTCAATCTGGGAGAATCCTTTACATACTAGTCATGCCTTGTTTCTAATAACACATCCCTACTAATAAAGCATGTTCTTGAAGATCCATTTTGTACTAATCACATTGTGAACTTCGAGTCTCTGGACAAGATCCAATGTCTGATTCATGTCAATCTAATCAAACTCTTCTTTCTTGGCTTTCAACCATGATTCAACCTTTACAGCTTTTTCAAATGAGGATGGCTCCACAACTGACAGAAATAAAGAATGTGTGTTATTCCTCATCCTCCTTGTTTGAGTGGGTGCACTCTTATCCCCAATTATGTTAGATGGATATGTCTCATCTCTTCGATTTCTCTTATGAGGTACAATTGCATTATCTCCAGCCATAGTTTCTTCTTCAGATTCTTCTTCTGAGTCAACATCATGATGTGACTGCTGAGTGTTTTGTACAGCTTCCTCTATTTCTATATTTTTATTTTCTCAATGTTCACTTTCTTCCTCACTTTCTACCACATCAGCATATGACGTCCTTGAAGCATTTGTTGTTTTCTCTTCAATTATCTTAACATCACTAGTTTCCACAATCCTTCATAATCGCTTGTTGAAACACCTGTAGGCTTTGCTGTTCATTGACTATCTGAGGAAAATTCCTTCATCTGCATTATCACCATACATCCCTTGAATTATTTATTTATTTCTGATGAAGCATTTACTTCCAAAAACACAAAAGTATTTCAAAGAGGGATTCCTTCCATGCCACAATTCATATGGGGTATTCATCTCACCCATATAAAGTCCTGTTCAATTTTGAATATACATAGCAGCTTGAATAGCCTCTTTCCATTAATGTCATGGAATATGACTCTCAATCGGCATAGTTCATGCCATGTTGTTCACCTATCGATTACTACGTTTATCAGTACCATTTTGTTGTGGAGTTCTAATATCATCTACCTCATGTTGTATCCCATGCTTCCCCAGGTAATTTTCAAATTCAATGGACGTTTTTCCCCTCCATTTTCAGATCGCAACACTTTGATTGTTCATCTAGTATCATTCTCGACGATTCACAGATATGTTTTCATGTAGTCAAGCACTTGTCATTTCCTGTGAATGACCATAACACATGCCATTCTACTGTAATCATCTATGAAAAGGAAAAAGTACCTCTTTCCATGAGTTCTGACACCTTTTATCAGCCCACATACATATGTATGAATTAGATCAAGAAGATGAGATGCCATTTTCTTCTTTGGCTGATAAGAACTGCAGACCAACATTCCACTAATGCAAGCATCACAAGACATTTTACGCTCACGCTTCTAGATTGTAATTTCCATGACAATCTATAATTTTGATATTCTCTCCTTGTCTTGTTGATTTATGTGTCCCAGTCTCTGATGCAACAAATTGTTTTCTTCTTCAACAGTCATGTAACAATGATTTTCTTTACTATCAACCTGATACAAGTTGCTTTCTGTTCGGAATCCCTTCATAAGTGAATTGTCTTTCTTTCCCTTGATAGTGTAACCTTTCTGATTAAAAGTAACTATAAGTATCGAGTCAGAGAGTTGACTCATGTTGAAAAGATTATGACGTTGGCCATCTATGTAGAGGACTTTAGTCTTCTTTAGCTCTCCATTAGCTAATTCAGTACTTCCACTGCCTTTGATTTTTAGAGCTCCATCGTTACCAAATCATATTGTACCATCAACCTTTCTTTTGATATCTATTAATAGGCTAGCATTACCTGTCATATGAGATGAAGAACCACTATCAAGAATCCAGGTACTGTTGCTTTTTTTAGATTTGAGGGCCACCTTTACAAGGTTGGGTTTCTCAATTTTCTTCTTTTATTTCCATGAGACATTGGATTGAGTATAGAGCACCGATGGCCTTTCAATTATCCCATCTGTGTACATTGGTTCTTCATAGTTGATGTCTTCTTCAAGAGGAGAGAACCTATTATTAAGAGAAACACTATCTTGTTGATGAGATTTGAGTTTTCTTGAACTCCAATATGAGGTGTCCTTGTCCCTTATCTCCCTGCAATTAACAGCATTATGACCAAAGTTAGAACAATGAAAACAGTATCCAGAAAACTATATATTCTATAAGATAGATGATATGAATTCTGTCTTCTTTATTGATGTCCCAGATCATTCTCATATAGGTAGCTCCCTACCTCTTCACAATGTGACATGGTATGGCCCAGATAGCCATAGAACTAACAATTCATGAGAGGAAATGAATTTTCACTTGAATTTCTCCTCATACCTTCTTCCATGGGAGAATAGTTGGACTGGCTATCATTTATTAATGTTTGAGGGTAGTTTTCAGTTCTCCTTTTAGTTTGGACTGAAGGTTTCTTTTTCAGAACTTTAGGAAATGTTTCAACAGGTCCAACTTTCATCTTGTCTTCCTTTTGGTTCTCTTCACTTCCAACAGTTGGTGTCTCAGCTTCACATCCAATTCCACTCCTTCCCATAAAAGCGGGTCTTTGATCACTCAAGATTTTTCCAACCCCATATAAACCACACTTAGCTCTTTCCAGTAATTGTGAAAATGAGAATCTTCCAAACTGTATTTTTGTCCTTGATTCAGTCTCAAGTTTACTCTTAAGAGTAACAACTTCCTCCTCAAGACCCTCACCAGTCTTGGATTTTTCTTCCAGTCTGGATGTGAGGACATTGATGACCTTTCCCTACTCTTCAATTCTCAGCTTCAGATCCACTACATCGTCATTACCTTCTAGTATTTTAGACAGTACATTCAAAAATTCTTCCAGTCATTCAATTTCATCTTCACGTTGATCAACATATTCAGTTGATTCTTCTACAATTGATTTCTACTTATTGAAACTATTAAATTTAATCTTAATCTTACTAACAGCATCCTTAAGTCTCAACACAGGATATGCATAGGTTTTCAACTGATTTTCTCCACCAGTATCTTCTGATTTTTCAATAATGGCCATCATGGAAGCATGGTTCCCAGTTATAAATTCTGGTTCTTCTTCATCACATAATTCATTATCATCTTCTTCCTCTTCACAGAAAAAACACTTATTCAAAAATTTCTTTCTATATTTGAAGTCTCCTTTTTTGAAAAACCTTTTATGAGGCTTCTCATTGTTTTCAGTGTTGCTACCATCATCATCGATCTTTCTTTAACACTGAGAAGCAATGTGCCCGACTTTACCACAACGAAAGAAATCTAGAGGTAACTTCCCTTTGAATTTCCCTTTTCCCTTATAGAACTTCTTGGCAATGAGAGAAATAATTTCTTTTTCCTCATCAACATCACCACTACTATCTTTTGAAATTTTCAATTTCTCTATAGATTTGAATGCCATTTCCTTGCTTACTCGTGTAGTAGCATCTTCTGGTTTGACCCTCATTTCATATGCCACTAGGCTGCTTAATAGATCATCTAAAGAAAGTTTGTAAATATCTATTTCCTCAAGGGATGGAACATTTTCATTGTACAAGGGTGTAATTCTTATAATATTTTATTTACAATGTCAATGTCTAAGATTTCTTCACCTAGACCTCGAATTGCTCCAACCACTTTAGTAATTTGATTGAAGAAGGAGTCTGCATTCTCATCAGGATGCATCTTTAGATCATCAAACCTATTATGTAGGACTTGTAGTTTCTCCTCCTTTACTTTTCTATATCCTTCATAAATATTTTCATGTTTATCCCACATGGACTTTGTTGAGGTGAAACTCATCACATTTAGATATATCTGATCAGAAAGGGCTACGGTGAGAGCATTCTGCGCTTTAGCAACAGCATCAAGAATTTTCCTATCTCTATCAGTCATAGCTGAACTTATTGGATAAGTAACATGTATACCTTGAATAGTGGAAAATATAACTTCCATTCCAAGGTATCTTAGATGAGATCTCATTCTATTCTTCTAAATCTGATAATTACTTCCATCAAAGAGGGGAACTCCCCTAACACTGGCTGAATTTTCCATGGTGGAAGAAAAACAAATCAAACACCAACAACCTGCCTCTGATACCACTTGCAGAACCCCAAGACACCCTGAGAGGGGAGGGGTGAATCAGGGTGTCAAATTTTTCTTTTAAAATAACGGATCTTGTTCCCATGTTGGTAGAAACTACTTTTACCTATATGATGGGAATGAGAATAAATAAAAAACAATTCACATGTAAAGGGATGACACAACACTTTTTACTTGGTTCCCCACTAAGGGCTACATCCAAGGAGCATACGCCGATAGGTTTTGAGTCGTATAAAATTCCACTATTCTTCACTTTTTGTGGATTGCAAAGATTTGGGAATAGTCACTCTAGCCTAGGCTCACTGCCTTTAAAATTGTTTAGGGATAGCCTACTGCATCCCTCGGGTCACTCATGTTGACTCCCCCAGGCTCACTGCCCTTGGTGAAGTCGCACTCCGTTTATTGATGTGAAGGTCTCTTCATAATTTCAATGGAATGCATCCTCTATTGCATGTGGATTCTCTGTTGAAGTCCAAATTTCTTTCGTAGATGAATCTCACTTTGTACTGTAAGTATCAGGTAATATTACAGCTTTCACGCAGCCCCAAAAACACTGGGTTACTTCAACCACACCTGGCGTGCTTCTCCAAGCCCGGTGCGCAAGTTTCAAGATGGCGCAAAAGTCCAGCTCTCCCACATGTGTGACAAACACTTCTTCAACTTCAAACTTGCGCGAATCAATTCCTTTTACTCCCAGAATGATTTTGGCGTGCAACTATCAGCTGTCGTGCTGCTTTAGATTCTGGCACGCAAGTGTCCCCAAACCACCTGCGCCACACCTCCTGTGCCAACTCCAGACTTGCACGACTCTCCTCTTTTCTATCCCAAATAATCTTGGACGCACAAAAAATAACTGTCACGGAACTTCAACCTGCGCGACCTACCACCATTTGCACGACCACTACACCGGCGTGATGGGAGATCTGAATTTCTCTATGTCTGAACTACATGTCGAAGGTGGAGGGGTTGACCTGTATTTATAGGCATTTGGACACTCTTCATGACGGCATGCAAGTCTCCCCTCGGCGCACAATTTTCGGCGCGCAAGTCTCTACCCCTAAAAATCACTTGCGTGACCAACTTCCAAACATGAGCGCCCTTCTCCCTTTTCGATATTTTCATTTTCTGATCTTGAAAAACAAAATTCGCTCATGTTCCCATGCCTCTAAGTAATCAACCAGCAAGTCTATTTTCCAAAAACCACTTTTCTCCATCTGTCAATTTTTCAAACCCAAAAATTTTTCAAACACAGGAAAATGGTTCCACCTTTAACATTGTTAACTTCTTGTTCTGTATGATTACTTTGCCAACACACATTGTGAACCTCTACTCAGGATTGACAAAAAACAAAAACCATACTCTAATTCATGCATAGAATGGCCATGGTTCCAATAGTGTTCTTATTGTTAAAAATATATAAAACAATCACACATAATTTATTATGAGTAAATAATAATACATAAGAAATTCATTGATGTAATTAGACTGTAAAAGTAACCCGAATGAAAATAGAGGTTTGGGTAGAAAAACCCATGCCTTATGTGAATGTGTTCTGTTATTGAACATAAGGTCCTATAATATGAAATTAGAATTATTAGTAACTTTCATAAGAACCAATAAAACATTTATTTAGTTTATCAGGATTTAATTAGGACCATTATGTCTTTTTTATTATTTATAATATTGAATTCTGTTGATCTGGAGTGTTCTTTCTTTTTTTATTTTCATAATTGAATCTATTGTTTTTATGTAATAGAGTTCATGTGGAATGTATATATATCACCATAATTGAATTTAAATATTATTAATGTAAATCCATATGTGTTAATGGTCATTTATATCATTTGGTTACATGACATGAGGATGAATCACTAGATGAAATATTAATGACATTCACTTAGAATATATAAGAAGAATTTTGATAATTAGAAACTAGATTGGTCATATGATTCAATTATATGTACATATACTCGTTACTGAAGATTTTATAGGTTATAATACATATATTATAGCCTTTTACATCCATAAAAATGGTTTCATGACCAGTAATCAAGGATAAATTGAAGAACGAAACTTCTTTATCCATGAAGGCTGTAAATTGGATCCTCATGGATGTTGATTTTGTTTATAAAATAAAAGAGAGTGAGTAAGAATATTTATGGTGTTTCTTCCATTAAAATGATATAATTACAGTTTATAGATGTTAATGGTGTTGTCATGGTATGTTGGATAGAGGAGGTGAGGATAAGACAACAATAGAAAGGAACTTGAAACAAAAATTAACGAAATAAAATGTTAATTTACCTCTTGAATCCACCTCCATCAGAATTGCTTTATGGAAAGGTATTTTGTTATTTTTGAAAGACCAAGAGCATAATGTACATTTGGAGTGAATATGTAAGGGTTTTTTGGTAGAAAATGGAGGATCTTAACGACTTAGAGAAGTGAGGAGAAGAGGGGGTGGGGGTGGGGGGTTATAGTGGAGAGGATGGAATTCTGAATATATTATTCATTATTTTATTAGTTCCCTCAAGGAAACCAATAGTGTTGTTTCATGTGACCCCTAATAGTAATAAGTGCATGTGAGTTTGAATAATGTGGACATACATCAATCATGATGTCAGAAATAGTGTATTTAACTAATAATTTGTATAAATGGTATTTTACCGTATTTTACTATCTATAAAAAATTCATGAATTTCAGAAAGAAACCAAAAACTCACCATAACCATTTTTTGACGTGTAGAAATAAAAAATGAACTCTATTTTTCAAAAATAATTTTCTATATATTATTAATTTTATTTTTTAATAAAATCATAGTAAATATGAAAAATAATAATTTTAAATGTATAATTAGTTTTATATCACATTGAAAAATTAATTAATATCTCATTATCTCATTAGCTTAAGAAAATAAAATAATGTCATTATTTACAATTCATAAGGTTCATATTATGATTCATATTACTAGTCATAAGGGTATGTTACTATTCACCAAAAATGAAGTTGGTTCTATCAGACTCCAAATTAATTACTGATCACAACAATAGATAACCCTTTTTTAAAATTCAAATCATAGTAGACGAAATGTTTTGATTAACGACTACATTATAAAATGTGTTTTTTTGGGACATAGTGTTCCATGAATTAAAAATTTATTTTCAAAACCATAGGGTGTTACATTCTCCTTTCCTTACAAAAATTTCATCCTCAAAATTCATAAAATGTTACCTCACAAAACTATTTGTGTAAGATTTCATCATAAGATCCTCATGTTCCTATTTTTCCTCTTCATTTTTTTAATTCCTCCAATGTAACTTTACTAGGCAAGTCTTTTTATTCTTCAAAAAATTTTATTTAGATTCTAGAATCCAAGTAGGCTCTTCACAGTAAGATTGGTCTGATACTAAATCTATACAATCTGAAGTGATGGCATGCGTTGGTTCTAGCATGTACTTTCTCAGTAATGAGACATGGAAGACATTATATACTTTGGACATGCTAGGTGGCATAGTCAAACGATATGCAACAACTCCAATTCTCTCTATAATTTCAATATTCCCAATGTACCTAGGGACCATTTTTTGTTTCTTCCCAAATCTTATAACACCCATCCAAGGATATACTTTCAAGAAAATGTGATCTCTCACATGAAATCATAGATCCTTCCTTTTATTATAAGCATAGCTCTTCTCTCTACTTTGAGATACTTTGATATGACCTTGAATAGACTTTAACTTGTTGTTTTTTCCTCCACAATATCTGGGCCCACAAGCTTCATTTTTCTAACACCATCCCAAAAAATTGGTGCACAATATCTCTTCCCATAAAATGCTTCAAATTGAGACATTTGAATAATTAAATGGAAACTATTATTGTAGGAAAAATCCAATAAAGGTAAGTATTGACCTCGCATACCACAGAAGTCAAGTAACCATGATCTCAAATTTTCCTCTAAGGTTTGGATCATCCTCTCTAATTTCGGATCTATTTTTGGGTGGTTAGTAGTACTCAATCGATGTTCGGTATCCAAAGATTTCTGAAGAATTTTCCAGAATGTTGATGTAAATTAGGGTCACAGTCAGACACAATTGAGAGAGTTTCTCCATGAATTCTCACAACATCATTTATATAGAGTCTTTCAAGGTGATATAGTGGAAAATTCACCCTTATAGCGAGGAAATGTGCATATTTTTAAGTCCATCTAATATTTCCCTTACATAATCATTCTTATTTGAAGTTTTGGATAATCCAGTGAAACAAATCCATGGTGATGTTATCTCATTTCCATGTAGGAATAGGTAAGGATTTCATGACTCCTTTTGGATTTTTCCTTTCATCCATCACTTGTTGACAAACTAAACATCTTGATACAAAATCTGAAATTTTGTTCTTCTTGTTATCCCACTATAAATGATATTTCAAATATCTATACATCATAGTGCTACCCAGATGTACAGAGAAATTTGAACTATGGGCATCATCCAATAAGTCCCTGTTTAGCTCGGGTATAGCCGAAACACAAGGCCTCTTCAAAAAGTATAGAACACCATCTACAAACAAAAAGTCATTCATCTTCCCATCATTCACATCATTAATTTTCTTTTGAAGGTTCTCATCATTAGATTGAGAATAATAATTTATTTCTAATAAATATGGTTAGGAATCCATTTGAAAAAGTGATGATTTATCACCTTATTTGAAAATTTCCATGTCCATAATTACTAGACCCATGTACAAAGGATCCATATCAATCCTCATTTTGTTGAGAACTCCATGATATTTCCCACTCAATACATCAGCTAACTTGTATTATTTCATGGGAGGTAGTGTATGGTACAATAATAATCCTTTAGTAGATTAAGCCATCAATTTTTCCTCATGCTGACTTATTTCTCTGAGAAGATTACATTAGACTCTTCTGTTCTGTATATATCTCACATATTTCTCCACAATGATAAATTCTCCATATCTTCATTGAAAATATTACTAATGACAACTCAATATCATGAGTGGGATAGTTTTGTTCGTGAATTTTTAACTTCCTTGATGCATTGGAAATAACTCTATCATTCTGAATAAGGACACAACCAAGTCATTTTTTTGACACATTGTTATAGATCCCAAAACCATCATTCCCGGATGGTAGGTTTACAGTCAGAGATTTCACTAATCTCCTCTTCAATTCATCAAAATATTCCTCACATTCTTTTCTCCACATGAAATTTTCCCTTTAACATGTATGCTTGGTCATTTTGTTGGACAAACGAGAGAAGTATTTATTGAAATGACGATAATAACCTACTAAACCAATAAAACTACTTACCTCAGTTATGTTCGTTAGATTATGAAATTCTTTCACTTTCATTATATTTTGCAGGATCAAAAGCAATTCTAACTTTAGAGATAATGTGTCCCAGAATGTAAACTGATTAAAGCCAAAATTCACACTTGCTAAACTTCCCATATAATTCATTTCTTCTTAGAGTCATCAAAATAGTACGCAAATTATTTTCATGATATTCATATATTTTAGTGTGTACCATGATATCATTAATAAAAACCTAAAAAAATTTATCAAGATGTTCCTTGAAAACTCTATTCATTAGATCCATGAAAACATAGGGTGGATTATTCATTCCAAAAGGGATTTATGTAAACTCATAATGCCTATACCTAGTTTGAAATGCCATTTTTTGAATTTCGTCCTTCCTCACAAGAAAATTATGTTATCTGATTGAAGATAAATATTCAAAAAATATTGGGCTCTGTGAATTTGGTCAGGTAAGTCATCATTGAATGGTAGGTGATACTTGTCCTTTATTTTTATAGCATTGATTTCCATAAAGTCAATGCACAACCTCATTGATCCATACTTCTTCTTAAAAAACAACTGGGGCTCCGAATGGAGGAACACTAGGGAAAAAATCATTTATTACTAAATTCCACTACTTGTTTCTTAAATTACAGTAATTACACAATGAAAATTTTATAAAGAGTCTTTGATACAGTCTTTGAATTAGGAATTAAGTCAATGGAATATGCATTTTCTCTCTTCAAAGGATGTCTAGGTAAATCCTATAGAAACACATCAACATATTTTTTCACAATCGGTACATCCTCTATCTGAACATTCTCTCCTCACCCATAGTTATTGAATTCCCTTAATTGTATTATGCAAAGCTACTAGGGGGGGATCTACAAGAGAATTAGTGGGTGATTTTTTTCCCTAGAGAAAAGGTATTCCACATCATTTTAAATAACTTTGACCACCTTCCTCTTACAATAAATATTTACATCATGGTTAGAAATATAATACATAATAAGAGATATATCGAAGTAAGTAATTGGTATGATAGTAATTTCATCAGATAAAACACGTTTATATTCCATAATGGGACAACCTGACACAACTTTGTTCCAATGATACATCCCTTAGGAGTTTTGACTGACAACTCCATTATTAAATCAAACTGGAAATATATAATATTATTTCAAAACATATAGGATATGAATGAATGTGATGATCTATAATCTAATAAATCATCTTTATGGTTGAGGAAATGATTAATGTACCTGACACTACATCATTAAGAATGTCAATATCAGTAGTTGAGATCGCATAAGCTTGTCCCTGCTTCCGTTTTCTTTTATTTGGCATGTTTCCATAATGCTTTGGAAAATAATTATCATAGTGTCCCATCTCTCTAAAATTATAGAATTTAACATAAATAGATTATTTATTCCCCATGAAATCACTATCAAGATGGCCTTTTCGTCGACATTTTTAACACACTCATTTTCCCTTTAAGCAGGCACTAGGGTGTTTCCTTCCAAAATTATCACAGGGTAGAAATTAAACTCTTCCCTTCTTCCCTATTTCATTATTTAATTTCCATGTATTTTCTAAATCCCACTTATTCTATTGTTTTCCCATAAAGCCGGAAAACATAGGGAAATCCTTTTCTATCTTGATAACAGGTGAAAACTTATCCTCATATGATGAAAAACAAAATTGGGAGACCTATGCCTGTCAGAGGAATAGACTTATGCCATCAAAGAATAAATAAAATTTTCTCCTCGAATTTTATATGTAGTCCCCATCATGTCTTGACATCCTTGTGAGGTTATCTTCATAATTTTCAATGTTTTAATCTTACTTTTTCATCAAATTAAGAAACATCCTTTTAATATCTTTTCAATGTTCAGGGGAAAAGTATTTCTCTAGAAATATTTCATTAAAGTACCTCCATTTCATCTCTTCTATCTCTTCCTCATCCTTTGGGTTTTTTTATTAATGACCACCCCTGATACACATCTTCTGATAGATGATACACATCCATGACAACCTTATCTCTTTCATTATATCCCAAAGAAATAAATATCTTTTATAGGGATCATATCCAAAAATCATCTACAAATGGGTTTTTAGTCCAATTGAATGATGGTGGATGTTGTCACAAAATGTGATCTAAAAAACCTCCTCCTTTTGGTGGATCTGGATGCTCTATATGGTTAATTTTATTGTTCAAAACCTGAGTAAGTTGTCTCAGTATAGTTATAAGCTTTTCTGCACCAGTTACAGCTCCAGATCCAACATCATTATCTTTCTTCGGGGGGAAATCCATATATGGGCTATGCATGTTCATGAGATTTCCATTCATTAAACTAGGCATACTTTATAGATAATTTCATACAATATATTAGGTTATGAATCATAATGTATAATCATAAATTAACAAAAAAGGCCTAAAAAGAAACCCGATGAATACATATACCATAATGAAAAACATGGTTTCATTGAGGAAAATTTACATTTAAATCCTTTATAATGGCTTGTAATGAAAAATTAATTATCCTAACCATATATCCTGAGAGTGTAAAACCAGGTGCATAGTAAGGCCCGTTGTCATGTACCAAGAAACCACAGGTCAAACTCGAAACTTCTTGTCGGAGTTTTCACTCCTTGGTACATCTATTCCATAACCACATCGACTGGTAGTATCCACATAATCTATTACTTAACAAAATACTAGGATGTTCTTGTATGCTTATTCTAAAAGAATTTCTTATGGATTCATTCCCTAATCTATGTTTTCTAAATCTAGTTTGCACATTTTCTACTAAAATTCTTCTAATACCAACTATAAGGACCCAACCATAGTTCCCTGAAGATGATTCTTTATTTTATTTCAATGGAATATAATCATGGAATATGCATCCTGAAGGACCTATTTGATTAGTAGCTTCGGGAAACAAGATACATAAGGAAATACAACACTAATTTATTCTATTAGAAACATCATTGCAACCTAGATTATTCCTTCAATTCATTAATAATTTACTTCTTCATATCCTAGGAAAATGAAAAATAAGAAAGGGGTGAGCGCAAAATCATGGTAAGATTATGTAATACAGGGGAATGTCCCAAAAAAATTAGGCATAGTGAATAATTAAAAACACATTCCTTAAGTAAAAAACATGAACACATTTTAGAAGAAATATGATATGAGTAAATATTTCCATAATAAAACATAATAATGGGTATTCTACTAGTATAATAACCCCATGAACATTAATTTAATAACTTCATAATGAGAGAAGTGCATATTCAATACATTTTGAAAAATACCATCAAGGCCTCGGCCAAAATTTCTAAAATGATTAAGCCATCATCCAAAACCATAACTCAAAATGGGAAAGTCCACATCTATTTGTCTCTTGAGACCTATCGATGCATCGAGGGGCTATATCAAGACCCAAAATTCACATAATAAGTCTAATCTACACCTCATATGAGTGGGTATCAACATATAAAACATATACATTCATATTTAAACTGACATATGAAATGTAAGTAATTATCCCCAATCATTAAACATAGACGCTAACCATTCAGAGTAGTATGGAGAATGGTTTCATGAAATCAAAACCATAGTCAAACTAATCATAAACCATTCAAACAAAATATTGGAGTTGATATCATAAAATATTTATCTTAGTAATACATAATAATCAACAAGTGTGTTGAAATATATTAATACTCTCTTAAAAAATCGTCTATTAATTCTTGAGATAAATACACTTTTTCTTTTAAAGGAAGTGATATTTTGGAAAAAGTACGTGTATAAAACCACAAGATAATAAAGTTGAAATTTTAAAATTAAAATGATTGATTTTATAAAGATAATTGTAATTGAAAACATATTATATAGTTCCCTTGAAAATATGTAAGAATTTGAGAAATTTCCTTGAATCAAGCTTGTATTTCAAAAATAATTTTAAAAGTTCCTTTAAAAATGTTTTAATACCTATAAAATATGGATGGATTTTGTCTGGTAAATATATATATAATAATAACCCAAAATTTATGAGGAGTAAAAATTAGTAAATAATAATCTAATTGAGGTAATTAGACAAAAAAATTAACCCGAATGAAAATGGAGGTTTAGGTAGAAAAACCCTTACCTTAAGTCCGAATGTGGTCAGATCTTGAACATAAGGTCCTGGAATATGAAATTAGAATTATTAATAACATAATTCAGAACCTATTAGACATTTATTTAGTTTATCATGGTTTTATTAAGTCCACTATTTCTTTTTGGATAAGTTATAAGATTGAATTCTGTTGTTCCAGAGTGTTCTTTATCTTGATTTTCATAATCAGTTCAGTTTTTTTTTATGAAATAGAGTTCTTGTGGAATGGATGCATATCTCCATAATTTAATTTTAATATTATTTATGAACATAAATATTATTTAATGTTCATATATATCATTTTTATACAAGTAATGAGGATGAATCATTTGATGAAATTTTAATGACATTCACATAGAAGATTTAAGAGGTATTTTGATTATTAGGAACTAGTTTGGTCATATGATTTAATAATATGTAAATATACTAGTTCTTGATCATTATATAGGTTATGATACATATATTATATCCTTTTTAAAAAATAAAAATGGGTTCAAGAGTAGTAATGAAGGATTAATTGAAGAACAAAACGTCATCATCTATGAAGATTGTAAATTGGATCCTCATGGATGTTAATTTCATTTATAAAATAAGAGAGAGAGAGTAAGAATATTGATGATGGATAATCAATTAATCTGATATAATTGCATTATATATATCATAGTTGAGTTATCATGGTCATTTGGATAGAAAAGGTGAGGAGATTATAATAATAGAAAGGAACTTGGAACAAAAATGAAAGAAGTAAAATGTGAATTTACCTCTTGAATCCACTTCCTTGAGAATCTCTTTAAGAAAAGGGGTTTTGGTCTTTTGGAAAGAACAAGAGATTCTTGAACATGGGAAGTGAATAGGTAAGGGTATTTGGGTAGAACATTTTGAAACATCATGGTGTAGATAAGTGTGTAGAAGAGGGAGTGAGGGGGGTTTTATAGTGGAGGAGAGGAGTGAATTTTGAATGTTTTATTCATTATTTTATTATTTCCCTCATGACAACCAATAGTGTTGTTTCATGTCACCCATAATAGTAATAAGTAGAATTGAGTTCAATACAAGTGGCCATGCATCACTCATGATGTCATAAATAGTGTATTTAATTGATAATTTGTATATACGTTATTTTACCATATTTCACTATTCATAAAAAATCCAAAAAATTTCAAAAATAACCCCAAAAATTCACCCCAACCATTTTTTGATGTGTTGAATTCATTAATGAACTCCAATATTCAAAAATAATTTTCTATATATTATTAATGTAATTTTTAAATAAAATGATAGTTAATTCAAAAATTAACAATTTTAAAGATATAATATGTTTTATATCACATTAAAAAATATATTAAGTTATAATTGTTTTATTACCTGAATGAAATAAAATAATATCATTTTTACTGTTAATAAGGGTCGCATTACTATTCATATTAGTATTCATATGGGTATGTTACTATTTACCAAAAAATCAACTGGGTTCTCCCAGACTCCAAATGACTTACTGATCACAACTCTAGATGACCTTTTTTCAAAAATCAAAACATAGTAGAAGAAAAGTTGTGTTTAACATCAGGATTGTAGAATGTGTTGTTTTTTAGGGACATAGTGGTTCTTGCATTCAGTATTTATTTTCATAACCTTGGGGTGTTACATGAACATTAATTTGAAATAATAAAATTCCACCATAAATGATACTCAAATCGAAGTACAAGGCTTCCCACTATTCTATATCCCTCAAAGAATCTTCAAACTAAGAAAACACATCCTTATGAGACTTACTACACAATGAATCGACAACAAATTTCATTTTCTTATGGAATATAAGATCATGAAGTCATATTCCCAGAGAAAATACTACACCTCTACTAATGTAAATTTAGATCATTTTGAAAGAATATATTCATCAAGCTCTTATGATCCATAAAGACCATAAATCACTCTCCAATAAGGTAATGTCAGTATGACTCCAATAAAAATACAACTTGTGCAAGATCCAGATCATGGGTGGAATAATAATGATCATGGGGGTGATCTTCATAGGCATATAACAGATCAACTCATTTTACTATATCAATATCCATTCCATTATTAGATGGGAATCATTAAAAACAACTCAAAATTTATACCCTCAAAACACTAGAGAGCTGGAAAATCTTCTGTTCAAGTCGTCAAAAACATTATAACAATGATCAGTACACATAAAATACTAGACCATCCCAACTAAATCTGTCAATGGTGACATAATATTTTAGAAGTCATATTTGAACCTCATATAATATTCCTCATGTCCAAGTAAACTATGAACCTCCACCACATTCTTGGGATCTACCCAAGAAACAACTACTTAGAACTTCGGTGGGTCTAATGGCACAAATCTTTGAGACACCACATTCCCAAGGATGTGAACCCAACATGTAGAAAACATACTCTTAGAAAAATTTCTATAGAGATGGTGGAATAAATGGACCTTCAAGATAACTCTATGATGATTGTCATGCTCTTCATTTGACCTCAAGTAGATCTGTATGTATTCTAAAAAACATGAATATGAATTGGTCTAGAAATTCATAGAACATGGTTATTATGAGTCTCATGAATATTACCAGTGCATTTGTGACAATAAAAGGCATGACCATGAACTCAATGTGCCTATAGATGCATCTAAAGGTAGCCTTCAGAACATCATTCTCCTTCACCCTCAACTAGGGATATCCATACTGAAAATAAGTCTTATAGAACCAAGTAGCTCCTCTAAACTGGCCTAATAGATCATCTATCATGAAAAGAGGGTTGTGAATCTTGACCATCACCTGATTCAACCTTCCATTGTATATACAAAACCTCTTACTATGATATTCCTTCTTGGAGAAAAACACTAATGTTCCATATAGTGACAGAATAGGCTATATGAAAAACTTATTTATCAGATCATCTATTTTAATTATCATCTCTTATAACATTTAAGGTTCCATTTAATAAGGATCCATCAAAATTTGTCGATTATCGAGATATAGATCTATCTCAAACTCAACATCACAATGAGGGGGTAGTGACAAAACATTCATTGAAAAACATACAAAACCTCATAGAAAACATAAGTAATATCCACCATTCTAACATCCACTATTGTTATAAACAAATAATACACCATAAATAGTTGGGGCTCTACACACCATCCTCACAACGGGAAACTCCGATATCCAACAAAAACAACATGTTATCCATCCACATCTAAAAACTTGACTCTCCTATAGAATCATTTGGTAACAACATACACATAATATAAAAAGTCAATATTGATGATGATATCATATGACTACATCTGAAGAATGAACAGATCCCCGTGAGACTGATGTGGCCCCATCAATAGTCTACACCCCTAACCTGCATAAAATTAGACGGTGTATCCAAAAACTAGAATATTAAACAATAATGGAACGAGAAATATATCAATAAATAGTACCAAAGTAAAGAATAGAGTGGGTGAAACAAAGGAGTGTGAAGATACTAAATAAAAAACAAAAACATGGGTGGATGATAAACTTATCATACCTCAAACGATCTCTAGTTTTGGTTTCTCGACCACAAGAAAATGTACATGACTAGATCCTCAGACTCTCTTCTAATGGAAAACTATATGACCATTCTCAACTCAATGTCCCTGTACTCAAGAAACATCATGAATTTATCCTCTTCCTCCAACATCCCCTATCAATAATTCATAATATTGTTACTTGTGATACTAAAATGGATTAATGATATAATAATACTGGGGATAATGCCAAAACTATCCACTTTCACTATAGTAAGCATAGATAACTATGGGAAACTGGTTCTCGTGATGACCAAATACTCCCATAGTAAAAACAAGATATCCCAAAAACCCCCATTATATGACTATAAACCACTATACCCACACATATAGAAAAAAATCTATTGAGGTTAGATCTTCATTGGTCATGAATCATGAAGGATTTGGCACCTGATACTTACCACTGAAGACTATTATCCAGGAGGATCCCTACAGATTCGAAACTAATGGAAAAAATCCTCCATGTAAATAAATGAAACTAAATCTTCCTTATTTAATACCTCTATATTTATTTGAAAAATAAAAGAGTAATGACCTACTAGATTGAAGGAGGGAGTTACTCCATATGACGACTCACACAGGACTACTCATCTGAAAAAAGGTATAAAAAACAAAATATGTGTTAACTTGACCCCATGTTCTTGCATAAACATACTCTCATTATGTAGAGAGAAAAACTCCTACCTCTTTACTACCATCATGGTTTGTAGAATAATCTCTGCTCATAACTCTTTATGATAGTCAACCCAAGAAACATTTTCCTCTTTGTGATTCCCAATATACAATGACCAATATTGATGACCAACACCACATATCTGAATAACTTCTAAAGGGACCGAATACCTTAGTGTGGCTTGCATTAAACTGAAGGTTTTATCATGCTACTCCAACCAACTCTTTGTATCTACATCAAAAATATTTTCCATGTACTTGTCCCAAGCATGTCACTAAAAAGTATAAAAATTCATATTCCAATGATCATCTTCTTCAAGCAAATCATCCCACCAACAATTAAAAGGGCTATCCTACTCAAACCACACTACTGGAACCATATGTTAATAATGAAAAATTGTTATAGATTAAAGGGAATAATGTATGTCCAACAACTAGTATTATATAATATTATCAAGGTTAATCTAATACCTTTCAATTTATTTTAACATTCCAAAAATAACCAAATTCATATTAGAAGACAAGTGTATCATGATATATGAACCTATCCTTTGTCTCTACCCTATAACCAAGTCATCTATGTATTAACATTTAATAATATTCGAGTCAATGAATCGGATCACAAGGGCCCTCAAATCCAATTTCATAGCTAGAATTTGGGGCCTAGGTCACTCACCAACATCAAGTGGCATAATTTCTATACCAACAAATGAAATCTTCATTAATATTAACTATTAACTCCATCATATATATCAATAATCATATATAATACCACTCTTCCATTAATATACCCTCTAAAATTCTTGAGTGAATGAAAAAAGACAATGACCTGCGTGTTCAGCCTCTAATAGGCATCAAGTTGGTGACTACAACCGAGTGTATAAAAAGCATGCATATGGGCCACATTTCACTATATAGTAAAATAAGATCAAGAGATATGATATATCAACCACAAATATCTCTATGAACTAATATAAATAAAAAACAAAAACCAAATCATCATCACATATAATGTGAACAGATACAAATAAATGATTCCAAAAGACAATACCCAAAAGAAAACTAAGGCATAGATAAAAGAACTACCTAAGGATCTAAGATAGTAATTTCCAACATCATCCACGTGATCATACATGAAACCCAAAAATAATCTTTATATAGGTAGGGTTAGAAAATAGGTACACATTATATAAAATCCAAAGTCTCTCATGCATATTTGAAAAGAGAATGCCAACGAAACCGATGAGAAAACAAACTTACAAGAATCTAAACATGTTAACTATTTATCTCAACCACACTATAAAATAGTCACTAATTAAATATATCCATTTATAATAACATAATATTAATCATATCTATATAGGAACCCTGCACCGCTTTCCCACTAATTTACCACCATAACACCTTAACACCATATCTCATAGTGCTCTCATATCTTTCATGTAAAAAATAAAAATCGCACCCCCATAGAATGACAATATATCACCATTAACAGAGACAAAAAAACCATCACACCACATCCATTTACATAACTAGAGTAGTAGGCCATCTGGAAGATGAAGAATATCGACATTGTTCCCTCGTCCTACCATGAACGAACACCACTATAAGACACTAGATGGAACAATAAAATCACATTTCATTTCCATATAGAATTATTATAACACATCGATATTTTATTAAATATGTAAATTTTTTATTAAATTAATTTATTTGATAGTTTACACTATAAACAACACTGCATTTTAAGAAACAATGATATATTTTAAATATTATTAACTAAACATGACCGTTATAACCTAGTAGTTAAAATAAGAGTTACCTATTGGAATAATTTAAAAAAAATATTTATAAATGATTTATATAATCAAAATATATTTATAAATAATTACTAAATTATTAGAAAAATAAATATATGCAATGAAAATACTTTTATCTCAGAAACTTATTTTTATTGCTTTTTTTGTGGACAAATAATAAATTCTTATATAGAAAATTTTAGAAATATTATTTTATAAAATTAACTGATGTTTTGGGAGTCGACATGTAAAAATTACATATAGTAATTTTTTGGGAATATTTTTAAATGATTCATTTTTTTCTGAATAGTGAAAATATTGATATTTGTTTAAAATATCCCTTCCAAATTAAATAACTGATATGGTTCCATATTATTTTGAATTGATTTAAAATTAAAATTAGTTTAATTTTGATATTAATGAAACAATTTAATTTGTCTTAATCATTTTCATATTGAATTTTGATATTAAAATATTTTATACATTTACAAATTTTCTTTTTGAAAACTCATTTTTCCATCTCATCTATGAGTTTATGTTAAAATTAAATTTTTTTTATTATATGGTTGACGTTTAAAAAATTGGATTATATATTTTTTTTTAGAAAAAAAAATATTATAAAATAATATAAACTTAATTTTTTGAAAAAATGAGTAGTCAAAATAGTTGAAATTAATTGTCGTGGTTATGGTTAAAATGAGATTACAAGGGGTAAACTAGAATGATAAGTGTTAAAATCACCAAAAAACTAGTAAGAAACCCATTTTATGTGCATATAACCTCATTATATTAATTTATATTCTATATTTTTTCATTTTTCAGTGTAAAGGATTGTTTAAAATGTGGGTACACATTTTTATATTCAAAAATTCAAAGAACATCATGTCCCCCACTTATAAAAGCACACATGCACTTATCTCCACTATGCACATCCAAAACCCTCTAGGTAAAAACTTTCCAAACCAAATACATTACATATTCCACTCCCCACATATTATATCTCTTATTTTTATTTATGAACCATTATAATAATGATTTTGGAGAAAACCTATTGGATTTATTCAATAAAATGGTATAGATGTTAACTATGAATTTTCTTTTTATCCATCCATTATAATCCATAAAATATTATTCAACAATGATGATAGAATTACCTAATTATATCCAATTAATCGATATATTATTATGTTAAGGGTATTTCCTACATCTATAACCTCTTCCTTAGGGTGGAAAATTAAACTGATGGTTATGTGTGTGATGGACTATCGCCCCACGGTCCAATGTAATTATTTATCCATCACCACTTTTTAGAATAATATATAATGATGGATTTTATTTCTCAATATGAAATTTATGAAATATTTATACTTATATAATTATAATTTATTATATATATTCTTAATTTTCAATCTATAAAAATATGATGATGTCACTCGTATGTATGGTAGGCTACAGCCTCACGAAGCGATGTGGTTCGTTTTTCATATAGACATCACATGGAAGGTAAAATGGATGAATTTAATAAATAAATACGATGTAAATGAAATAAAAATGACTCTATAATGGTGTTATATTACTTAAATTCATTTTTTACATAATTCAATAAAATGGAAATAGTGTTCATGGGTACTTTTGGCCTTCCATGTCCATGAACTATGTAATTAATTTTTAATCCTTAACTTATTTGGATTACTATAAATAAATATATAATACATATATGTGATGTTTATTAAATTTATAAAATTACCATGAATCTGTAACTATGATCAATGTAAAATGTTTGAAAATACAAATCCAATAAAATACCTGAAAATTGAAGCAGTTATTACCCAAAATGTGATCTTAACAATGAATTATAAGTTAACGGATAATAAAGGATCATAAGTAATTAGTATATTTAATGATATATATTATTATTTATATAAAATATATTTATAATAAACATATATTTATTATACCATAGGTTCCAATGCGAATGAAGGAACTACTTAAGGTAAGGGATTTTTAGTCTCTCTTTCATTTCTAGGAGACATATGATGTATTCACCACTCGTTTTTGTTATGTGATTCATATAATGACCCTATTAAAAGTTATATCATTCATGAAAATATTTCATTAACATTTAATGATACACGTTTTTGTTTTTATTTAATGGGTATTATGATTTGAGATGTTTCAAAGTGGTAATGCAATTTTATCTAATTTTTATTTCTTGGGACACATTCCATGTACACCACTTTTATCTTTTTTAATGTTTTATATAATTCCCATGAATGTATTTTATGATTATTAATAAAAATAATAATGGGATATATATATATATATATACATATAAAGATCAATCCTTTATGAGGCATAGGATTCATAAATTACCAAAGTGGTAGGGCTTTGGTGTTTCAATCTCAATATTCATCGGGATTCTTTTGGATTATACTTTCAATGATAAAATTTTATTATATATCTCTAATAAACTTAAATAATAAAATTATACTCTAGTTATTTCAATAAAATAAATATTTTCCATTCATTATAAAATATTTATCTACTCAATGGTAATAGATAATTTTTTTAAGGTAAAATTACTTTATCTTTCTGTTCAGATGAAATCCCTTTGTTCTTCATATATCCATGTTTTTAGAAAAAAAATTTAAAAAATGTTTTTTACTATTATATAATTATTTTTTAAATTCATTTTTACCCCTAATGAATTTTTTAAAAAAAATTAATGGATTATTTTTTTCTGAAAAAGCTCTCTTGATTCTTACAAAAATGGGTAAGGAATCTTATTTTAATATATAAGGCATGAAAAATAATTCATGCCATCATTAATTATAAAAAAATTAAATATTAATTTACAATTTTTCCAATATTAGTTTCAAATAAAACATTTCCTTCAATGTTAGAAGAAATTTCGATTTTAAATAAATGATTACCAAATGGAACGAAAATTTCCCTCAATAAATGTTCCAAGTGATCTTTCAAATTAATTTACATCTAATATAACATCCATTTAAGTTACCTATGATTTAATAGGGATATGATCTAATGTTTACAACCCTTATCTTTCTCTAGATTGTTTATGATTATGATAAAAAAATATCTATGGATCCCATTCCTTTTCTACAGAATATGATGTGATGAAATGATGAAATGATATGGAACCTTTTATTTTTACAAAGGTTAAGCTATGAGAAAATAATGAAATGTTTGTGAAACAAATTTTTTTTAGTCGGTTATTATATAGATAAATTATGAAATGTTTATGAAACCCATTTATTATACACGGGTTATACTAGGATGAAATGTTTCTAAAACCCATTTCTTTTTATGTTATAGGATATGATAATTGTTTTAGGTTTTTTTGGAATAAAAATAGATAGATTATATAATCTGTGGGAATTATATCTCTCTATAATGAATTGGGTAAAATTTTACATCTCATGAGATTATTTTTGGGAGATCTTCAAATTTTCTTAATCCACAATAGTAAATAGGTCGAAATGATCAATATGCTATGGGAAACATGTGATGATGCTTGATCCTTTATGAGTGGGGAAACATGTGCTGTTGAATAATCTATTATGATTGGATAGACTATAATTCTAACCATTAAATATGAAATTAACTCTATACTTATGATTGTTCCACACATATTTGACATGAACTTATGGTCCATTATTTATTTATGATGACTTCCTACTATAATGGTTCATCTATATTTAAATGATAAGGTTATCTTCCAAAAATCTTGTTTATAACCCATGATAGATTTTTCATGAACGTTTTTATTTATATTAATAATCCCACACACTTATACATATATTATTCATTAATATTTTCATTGTTTGGTATCTCTCGTGTTTACACGTATTGAGCATCTGAAATCACCGTAGATTATGTTTCCTTTCCCTAGGTTATGAAGAATGGTTTATGTATATTATTTCTATAAAGTGTAATAAATGGGAATATAATTATGAGATATTTTGAACATAATTCACGAAATCAGATGATTTTGTATCTAGTCTCCACATAAACTAATATTTTACAATCCTTGGGAATACACTTGTGAAATGTATTTAATATTAATCTATTAGGATGTAATATTTATCTATGAAATTCTGAGAAAAATATAGTTGGTATTAGAGTAGTGTTTAGTAAACCATCAGAACTAGAATGTGAAACATTTAGTGTGAATCCTAATCATAAGTTTATGGATTGGTCAGTGTGTAAAACAATGTCTATTAATTTTTGTGAAGGATATAGTGAGTGGTTTCCATGAAATTAAATCACTATCTAGATACTATAGGTGGTTGTGGCTCTTTCAAAATTTCACATGGGGGTAAGAACTTTTAAAATGGTGAATTGAGATCAACTTTATTATCACATGGTGTATGATTATGGGCCTTATTTCACACCTATTTTGACACTATCAAGGGATATGTTTTGGAAATTTAAAAACTCTTTTCAAACCATTATGATGGATTTTATTAGATTATGAACATTAATGACCTAGGTTGAACTTATGATTTCCTAGGATTGAAATAAGGATTCATTATTTAGACATCCAATAATTTTTTTTCATGATTTTTCACTTTTATCAATGATTCATGACAGTTATTTAGACTAATTTAGAAATATCAAGGGATTGAAGATAGAAAAATTAAGTTGAGGTGGTGACTTGTTTGATAAAATATTGAAGTATCTTATTTGATCTCAGTTATATTAATTCTATTATATCATAAAAACTATATTAGAATGAAAATTCATATATTCAATTGTTATATGTTGAATTATTTGTGAAATAATATAATGGTATGATGATTAAATATCAAGTATGCGATTCATCCCCAATTGAAGTTTGTGGGAATATGCTTCCTAAAAATGTTGTTATTCCCCCTCAAGTTGATTTTGATGTTATCTGAGGAATAGATGGGATTTATATATATAAATTAGGCATCTGTTTCCAAAGAAGTTAAGTGAAATTTGATATTATAAACCAAAATTTTATCATATATCAATGTTATGATAAATATAAACTTACAACAGATATCACATTAGTATTATTGGTTATGATTCATATTCATAACAGGAATTTATCTCATATGGTTTAGGAAAAACTAAATATTGATTGTACAAATATTTTGTGGGATTTTATTCACTTATTTATTGTATATTTGTCTATTCTTATACGAAATCATGAAGTTGATGAATCAATAGAACTAAAACATCGAACCTCACCTATTTCATAGAGTCTCTATAGAATGGATCTGAGTTGTAGTACTTGTAAAAAAACACATAAGGAGAACCTTTAGAAAGGATTCATTCAGCCTTGTATGACTTCTTTTGGTGCACTAGTTCTTTTCATTAAGAACAATGTTATATAAAAGAGGATCTATGTTCATTATATGAAACAAAAAACCATCACAATCTAGAATAGATATCATTTACCATATACATATGGATTTTATTTCTAATACTGTGAAGTTAAATACTTTTCCACGATTGACCTTCAGTTTGGATATCATCAATTTAGGGTTAAAGAAGATATACCAAATATAGAATTGTATATATAGTATAAGAACTATGAATATATAGTTATTCGATTGGGTCTTATTAATTCCCCCACTATTTTGATCAATTTAATAAAAATATTCTTTAGAGGTTACCTTAATTAGTTTCTAGTAGTATTTATAGAATATATTCATATATAATCAATGTGACTGAATTTCAGGAAGATCACTTGGTAATTTTACTAATGACACTAAGAAAGGAGAAAAATCATCAAATACTTACAGAATGTTAATTTTTTCTATAGAATGTTTAATTTATGGATCATATAACATAAAGGGAGTGTATATAAGTGGATCCATCAAAGATAGAAGTCAATGTATGTTAGTCTAGACTAACAACTTTGATTGAGACTTACACTTTTCTTCAGATGTGTTGAAATTATCAACTATTTATAGAAATTTTATCACAAATTACTAATAAACAAACCATGTTAAATAAAAATGAATACAAGTTTTTCTAGATGGATGAATGTAAGTAAAATTTCCAGGAACTGAGAGAATATTAGTCATTTAAATTGTTCCTACATTACTTATAAATAGGAAAGGGTTTTAAATTTATAATGATTAATCAAAAACAGATTATAGATTCATTATCATGAATAAATGAAATGGTTATTTATTATACCTCATATAAAATGAAGGTGTGAGAGTAATATCACCCAAATCATGATTTGTATTTAGCCATGGTGTGTTTTGAATTAATGATATGGTGGAATTATTATTATAGAGAAATGTGTGATATATATAATGGTTAAATAAGTTTAAATTATATTTTACAAAGAAGAAGTTGAACATGCACTAAATAATATGGTTAAAGATGATGAAATATTATGACTTCTCAACACATCATCACCCCGAGAAAGTTAACAAGATGGTCGATGATTTGAGATGAAAGGATCATTATTTCTTGTCTATGATGAGATTACAAAAGATCAAATATTTATTAATTTTCAAATTATGTATCCATAAATCTTAAAGGAAGAGGAATGGATTATCTTCCAAAAATGACTTTTCCACTATAAATCCGTGTAAATATTAAAAAGGAACAAATTGAAAATATATAGATACATAAAAAGGTGGGATTTTTTTTATTAAACTTGATTATGATGGAATGATAATATTCTATAACCATTATGTGTTCTATCCATACCATCATTGAATAAAGATAAATTATAAGTGGCTCACAGTTATTCATTCCCAATTTATTTTTTAACTAAAAGATGTACATATATTTGAAAGAGTATTTTTGGAGGGATGGAATGAATAGATATACCACTAAGTTTGTATCTTTGTGTTAGGTGTGTTAGTAATGCTAAATAATAAAGATAAAATTATAAGGGGATGTGACAACCATTACATATACTAGATTAGAAATGGTAAAACATTACCATATATTTTTTCATTGAACTCTCCAAAACATATAAATGGAATAATGTTTTATTGGTTATAGTCAACTGCCTTGTAAATTTAGAACACTTCATTATTTCCATAAGTTATTTATCTCTATATAATCTTTCTAAGATATTAACTAATCATTTGGTAACATTTAAATACATTCCACATTCCATTATAACTGATCAGGATCATGTTATTATGCAGGTGTTTTGTAAATTGTTTAGCGATAACTAAAAATAAATATAGATATTTGAAATTTGTATCATCCTCGGATAGATGGTCAGTCTAAGAGAGTAATTAAAACCATAGATGATATTATATATTTTGGTTCTATGGATTTAAAATGTGGTATGAACACCCTCATAGAATTGAATATTCATAAAACAATATATTTTAATCCATAATTCTGATGGCTCCTTTTAAAGAATTATAGGGAATGAAGTTTATATTAACAATGTACTTGGATGATGTTGGACAAAGAATGATATTGGGACCAAATATAGGTAAAAATTTGAAGATAAGGTTAGATATATTCATCATTACATTCGGTTAGGATAACATTTCCTGAAATTTTATTCTGAGAATCACTGGTGTGATCTAGAATTTGCAGTTGGTGAGAAGGTGATTCTATTAAAATCGCTATGAAATAAGGTAATGATATTTGGAAATAAGAGAAAAATAATCCCTAGGTATATAAATTCGTTTTATTTTTTGATGTATCAAGATGTTAGCTAATCGATTGGTTCTTCAACAAACCCTCGCTCAAGTCTACAATGTGTTCCCTTTATCTCTTCTATGGAAGTACATATATGAAACATCACATGTGGTGAAATCAACGGTCATACCCCTAGTGTATTATATTTCATACAGGGAATAATTAGTGGGTATTCAAGATCATAGAAAAAACTTTTTATGAATTAGTACCAATCACATGGTTAATGTTTTTTGGTAAAAACACCAATTTGAAGAAGCTATGTGGGATCATGTGGATATAATGAAGTAGAAGAATCCTCATTTATTTGAGGGTCAAAATCATTTATTTGAATTTTGAGGGTCAAATACATTTTAAGGGGGGTATAATGTAACCCTCTAATATTTAATGAAATATATAATTTTTAAATAAATTCAATTTCATTGATATCTCATGTTACATGCAACACTGAGTTTTAAGGAATTGAGATTTGTAATTAATATTTTTATTTTAAAAATACCATTATGACAAAGATGTTAGTTTTTTTGTATAAATAGTATTGACTGCATTCTGAAAATTATGTATATGATTATAAGATCTATAAAATTTATTTATAAATGAGTAATTGATTATTAGTAAAGTATTTATATTCTTTATAAAACATTTTTATTAAAAAATGATTTTTGTTGATTTTTATGAACATATAATAATATTAAATTTTGAATGTTTTATATAATTTTGTTAAAAATAATGACATCATTTTTTGGAAATAAAATTTAAAAGTTATCATTTGTTATATTTTTCATACTTTTCATAAAAGATTAATTTTTCAGTGAATTAAGAAAATACTAATTCTTTATCTAACAATTACCTTTTAATTTATATAATTTACAAGTTTTCATATTGTTTTAAAATTTTATTAATGTAAATTAAAATTTTATATGTTATTATTAGACCAATTTAGTTCATCTGAATCAAATTCATGTTGACTTTTAATATTATAAATTTTACCACTTATAAAAATATTAATTTAGAAAATCAATTTTCATCTCATCAGTGGGTTGAATTTTGAATTAGTATTTTCCCTTCTATGAATTTAATATATAAAAATTGATTCCATATTTTGAATCATAATAATTAATATTATATAATAAGTTAAACATAAATATTGTTCCAAAAGAATAGTAAAAATAATAATAAATAATTTTCATGACGAAGGTTAAAATAGGTTTATCGGGTGTCAAACTAAAAATATCCAGGGTAAATCAACTAAAAATAGTATACCAGATATTTAATGAAAATATTTTGGCCCTATATTGTTTAATATTCTATAATAGAGAATTTTGGAGTCTTTTAATTTGTATAAAAGGTTTTTAGACCTTTTTCTTTATTGAAATTTCAAGAAAGTCTTCTCCCCCCTTATAAAATCACACCCACACTCATATTCTATACACACTTCCAAAACCATTTCGTTTAGAAAATACCTAACCAAATAAATTCATGAATTACCATTCTATATATAATAGGGATTATTGTTATTTGGATACTCTAATATGAAGGTTTTAGGTCTACTGCTAAAGGAGTTCTCTCAATAAGAGTTATACCCCTTAACCACATGTTTTATTTTTATTTATTTCATTAAGTCATTCATAAATTCTTCAAAAATAATGATATAATATCATAAATATATCACATATACATATATTTTAAAATTCTAAATAAATAAATAAATTTTTTGTAACACACAGTTACCATGATCAGGTATATTCCCCCCTTTTCAAAGTTCTCCTCTGGTTTTAAAAATCCTTTACATGATTTTTATGGGTTTAATACAGACTTCATAATAGGTACACACCGTGTTCCAAAAATACACATCATGTACATGGTGCTGGTTGCATGTCATGTACTTGTAGATCATGTTGTGAATGTGGAGATCATGTTGTGAATGGGGAGATCATGTTGTCATGACCCGTCCTCAGGGCCCATGCCGTACCTACCCAAGCCTGCCTTCCATAGGCCAGGGGCTGGCGACTAGCACCAAGGCATAATTCCCAATTAAAGGGAAGGCATTTCCTTTGTATGTAAACAAACACACACAGAGTAAGCAAGCAGAAGTAATCACTAAGTAATAATTGCGTACAATAGTAAGTGCGGTAAGTAAGTGGGCCAGTGTACAAACCCAAACTGAAATTAAAGTACAACTGGAAAGGGATAACAAAAAACTGAAAGTAAAGCCACAACGTCGAGCCGTCCACTGGAAGTCCCACCTGAAGGGTGGGTACAGATATCCTCCACAACTCCTCGGGTCCAGCCGTCCACTCCGAGTACGTCCCGTCCAGTGGTCCACCTCCAGGTACAGACCTGCTCCGTAAGCCCCAACCACGATCAGTGCTGTCCGTCGTCTGCAACCAACACAAAGTAGTGCGGGCATAGACCGTGAAGGGGTGAGTATAAGCTACTTAGTAGGGTCCTCGAGACCCCCAAAGGTCTCCCAGAATCAACAAAGGATAATCCACAAAAGAAAGATACAATCATGAAGTAACATCCAAAACTACTTAGGTATATGACCATACATATACCTAAGTCATCAATTCTAGTTTAGCTCCAACATCCGAGTCCAAGATCGATCACGTCCACACAGGATATCACAACACAATCCACATAAGAAAGAAAGCCAATCATATCGAAGATAATGATTGAAAGTCATGATTTAGCTCACACAGGTTTACTTCTTCGTAAGACGGTAGAGATGATCATATGTAGCCACTGATTCGTCTATGACATCAGACCCACATAGGATCGATATGTACTAACACCCGCAATGACACAGAAAGGATCGATAGGTAACTAACCCCCGAAATGACCCACACAGGATGTGACCCACACAGGATCGGTATAAACTAGCCCATACAGGACCGCTGAGCGCTAACCCACACATGATCTGAACCAAACAGTATTGGTAGCACTGACCCACGTAGGATTGCTGAGTGTTGTAGTTGTCATCGTCGAATCCACGAAGGATTTCTGTATAGTCGACATCGTCGTCGCAGTCCCAGCCAGCTCTAGGGTTCCTGCACACAGCAAGATCGTTTGGGAGGGTTCACTCCATGAGCCGAGGGACTGATATATCAACTGACATGAAGTCTGGAGTTGATGTATCCAAAAGATCTGTATCGTCAACATTAACTCAACGTCACTGACGACGTGTCAATCAGACGCCTGGTCTAAGAGTTATTGGTTTTTCCGTCCCAGGGGCCCGATTGGTTTTTAAGTCAAAACCAACCCGACCATAATCCAACTGCATCCAAACCTCGAGCAGAGTAAGCCAAAGGGTCCGTCTCACTAAGAGAAATCCAACAAAGTCGACGGCACGTCAATCGGACGTCTGCAGCTCAAGTTATAAGTGTTTCCGCTCTGAGGGCCCGGTTCGTTTCGTGTACGAACCAACCTGGACGAACCCAAAATTCTCTTAAACATTGACTGTAATATATCAAAATGACCATCTCGATCCAAGGATTACATCGTAGCTGACAGTGCGTTGATCGGAGGTCCGTAGACCCAGTTATGGGAAAAAGACTGTAAGAGGATCAGAAGTGGGGGTTTTGGGCCTGGACCGACCAGGCCCGAGACACCCCTTGGTCGGCCCGAACTAGGTCGACCCAACCCGGGTCCTTGTCCGGCCCTCTTGGGCACGGCCCAACCCGGCTTGGGTGGCCCGGTCTAGCCTGGGCAGCCATCCTGGCACACTGGCGCGCTGGCCCGGTGGCTCGGCCGAAACGGCCAAGCGTTTGGGGTGTGGGGGGGGGGGTCCCCCCGCCTGTTTGTAACCACGGCCCCCATGTGGGGGGAGGGGAAACTACTTTCCGACCAGCCGAGGGTCGTAACCCCCGGCTCCTCCTCTGACCGGCTGGCTCGCTCCGGCCGGCCGGCTGCTGCCCCCACGGGACCGGCATGGGCCGGTCCCCCTGCTCCGACACCAGCAGCCCAGAACCGGCCGTCGGTCCCTGCTCCGTCGTGGCCTAAGCCGCGGACTAGGTCCGTCCGGTGCGGCGTCGTGCCCCTCCGCCACGGCCTCGCTCCGGCCGCGGTGTTTTCTTGATTCTCCGGCGCGGCTCGTCGGCACCGCGCCATTGTTCGACTTCAACGGTGTGGTGCGATGGCATCACGCACCCTTGTCGTATGTTCCCTAGTGGTGTCATTGCACCGCGCCGCTTTCCTTCGAACTTCAAAAACACAAAGATAAGGGAGGAGGGTCAGTCGTGTTTGTGCGGTCCGGCCCCCTCCAGTTAATCGATAGCAAGAGGCAAAGATTCACAATGAACGACAATGGAAGTAATCATGAACAAAAACAAAATCCCCTACCACGGCGAATTCGTTGAGCGAGGGTTCGTCGCTAAATTAACCGTCATGGAAGAAGGCGTCGTGCAAGGAGAAGATTGTTGGCATTTAATCTCTGAGGAAGGTGTCCCTCGCCGTCGTCCATCATCATAGGTTGTCATTCTTTGTTGGTAGCGGTGCGTTTTTCGCGTTCTTCAACGATGAACGAAGAACTTCAAGACTTCCCTTTTTCTCCCAGGACTCAACACAACAAGCCCAACAATAATAAAATAAGTTTTTCACTTATTTTATTACTCATGACTCAAGTTTGAAATTCAAAAATTGAATTAAGCCACTTAATTAACTCATGTGTCTTTTAATATGAGGGTTATGCGAGTTTAGGGAATATGGAGGGGTGGGATTCGTGTGGGCCCCATCGCCCTCATAACCTCTCATGGGAAGTTGGTTGGTTCCAACTTCCACTCAAAGGACTACAACTTAGAAAGAAAAATAAAATTTTTAGTTAAATTTTATTTTTAACTTCCACAATTTTTAACAACTCCTCTCGTGTAAAGGCAACTCCGGAATAGGTGTTCCTAAGGAATTGCTGGCGCTGTGATTCCATCGGTGCCCTCAGATTTCGATTCTGAGCACCGGTTCAAAAGTTAGGAAAACCCACTCATTCGTTCACTGAACGTACCCGAGCCAAACTTCGAAAAATGATTCCGGGCACACTGGGCCTTGGAATCAGGTTCCATTAGAAACTGCATTCGTGTAAAATCCCAAAGAAAATTAAGAAAAAAATTTCCCATGAATTTTATGGGTCTTTACATTACTCCCACCTCAGGGCTTTACGTTCCCATAAAGATACATCATAAACTAGGGGAACAAATGTGGGTACTGAGCATGCATCTGAGCCTCCAGCTCCCAAGTGCTCTTCTAGAGGTTTCCGTGATGCCATCTGATGCACACTAGAGGAATCTACCATCCATGTAGGACCCGCTCCTGTAGATCCTTGATCTTCACTGAGACCTCTACAAAAGTCACCCCATCATCAATGTCCAGCTCCCCATGGTCAATGATATGCGTCGGTTCATGAACGTATTCCCTCAGCTGAGGTACGTGGACGACATCATGCACCCGTTGCAACAGAGGTGGTAGAGCCAGGCGATAATCCACCTTCCCAATCCTGCTGAGGACCTAGAAGGGTCCGATGAAGCGCGGGGATAACTTGCCACCTCGGCCAAATCTCCGTAATCCATGTCGAGGTGAGACCCGCAAGGAGACATGGTCGCCATCCTCGAACTCCAGTGGCCTCCTCCTTCGGTAAGCATAAGACTTATGCTGGCTCTGAGCAGTCCTCATCCGCTACTAGATGACCTGGACTTTCTCTATCGTGGCTTGGACCATCTCCAATCCCACAAGTGCTGACTCCCCAAGGTCTGTCCAGCACATCGGTAATCTGAAAGTTTGTCCTTACAATTCCTTGTATGGTGCCATCTCGATGGTGGAGTGGTAGCTATTTTTGTACGTGAACTCCACCAAGGGAAAGTGGTCCTCCCATCTACGACCAAAGTCGAGGACACATGCGCGAAGCATGTCCTCGAGAGTCTGAATGGTCCTCTCCATCTGACCATCTGTCTGAGGGTGAAAGGTGGTGCTCAGACGTAGCTCTATCCTGAACGCCTCATGTAACACCTTCCAAATCCGGGAAGTAAAGCGAGCATCTCGATCAGAGACGATAGATGATGGCACATCATGAGGCTGTACAATCTCTTGAATTTAGAGATGTCCCATGCTCTCCACTGAGCCCTGCTCTATGATTGGTAAGAAGTGTAACGACTTGGTGAGTCGGTCGACAATCACCCAAATAGAGTCGGGACCTCTAGAAGTGTGTGTATGTCCATTCACGAAGTCCATAGATTTCCCATACCACATCCACTCTGGTACCTCCAAGGGTTGTACCAAGCCTGCTGGTACCTGGTGCTCTGCCTTCACCTGCTGGCAGGTGAGGCACCGAGAAACAAAATCCGCCACAACCTTCTTCATACCCGGCCACTAGTGCTGATGTCTGAGATCCTCATAAATCTTCGCCACTCCTGGATCTACCGCTAAAGGGGAATTGTGAAACTCTCTCAGCACCTCCTCCTGTAAAGGAGCTGGTATCATGGTACGTCCTCTGAAAAGGACCTTGTGCTCTCCTCCCATAGAGAATCCATCAGGTGCCTATCCTAAGGATATCCATGAACGTAGTGTCTCACAGTCATTTTCCCCACTATGTGCCTCTCTGACCCACTGTAGAAGTGGAGGAGTGACTATGAGTGACTGTAGAAAGGATTATCCATCGTTATCCATGAAGAATATCTGCAAAGAGGCTAGTTGCTCTGTCGCCTCCCCAAGTAGCTGAATGCCCGTCCTCTTGCTGAGAGCGCCAGCTACTACATTCCCCTTCCCACGAGTATAGACTATCTAAAAGTCATAATCCTGGAGGCACTCGAGCCATCGCCACTGTCTCAGGTTCAGGTCCTTCTGCGAGAAGATGTACCGGAGACTCTGGTGGTCACAATAGACTGTAAAGAGCTCGCCCATCAGATAGTGTCGCCACATCTTCAGAGCGAAGACCACTACTGCTAACTCTAAGTCATGGGTAGCGTAGTTCTGCTCATGCTACCTCAAATGACGTGATCCATAGGCAATCACTGCCCGCTCCTACATCAGGACACATACGAGTCTGGTCCCTGATGCATCGCAGTAAACTACATACCCAACTCCCTCCTCCGGTAGCCTCAAGATAGGCGCGCTGGTCAATATCTGTCTCAGCTCCTGGAAGCTCTACTGACATCTGTCTAACCACACAAAGGGTTTCCCCTTCTTCATCAAAGATGAGAGTGGTGCCGCATCTCTGGAGAAGTTTGGTACGAATCTCTGGTAGTAGCCTGCTAATCCCAAGAAACTCCGCACCTCTGTCACGCTCCTAGGTGGCTCCCAAGCTAGTACTGCCTCGATCTTCGCAGGATCCACCGGAACTCCTGCCTCAGAGATGACATGTCCCAAGAAGTGAAGCTCATGTATCCAGAACTCATACTTCGAGAGCTTACCATAAAGCTGGTGCTCTCAGAGTGTGTCCAGTACAACCCGCATGTGGTAGGCGTGCTCCTCCTCAGTTGTCGAGTATATCAAAATGTCGTCGATGAAGACCATGAAAAATCGATCGAGGTAAGACTGAAAGATCCTATTCATGAGGCCCATGAACACTGATGGATCATTGGTTACGCCGAATTCCATAACCCAGAACTCATAGTGGCCATACCGACATCTGAATGCCGTCTTCTGCACGTCCTCGTCCCGAAATCTAAGCTGATTATAGCCTGACCTGAGGTATATCTTTGAGAACCACAGTGCTCCTTTAATATGATCGAAGAGATCATCAATCCTCAGTAGCGGATACTTTTTCCTCACTGTCACCTGGTTCAGGCGACGGTAATCAACACAAAGTCGCAAGCTCCCATCCGCCTTCTTGGCGAACAAAATCGGGGATGGCCAGGGTGAAACACTGGGTCGAATTAATCCCTTGCCCTGCATGTCCTCCAGCTATACCCGTAGCTCTCGAAGCTCGGCGGGAGCCATCCGATATGCTGGGGTGGATATTGGGGTTGTCCTGGGGTACAGGTCAATATAAAAGTCTACCCTTATGCGAGGAGATAGTCCTGCAACATCGTCGCAAAAAATGTCCGCATATTGATCCACCACTGCAGGAAGACCAGGACTCCGCATGTCAACGGATCCTAGGATGAGGCTACCCAACTGATGGGTGATGGGTTGTCCTCTCCTCTACGTGAGTCCTTCCTAATTTGCAAAGGCTACCTTCTCACCGGTGAAGGTGAACCTGCTCTCGTCTGTTTGTATACACTGCACCTTGTGCCTAATGAAGTCAATCTGAGCATTGACTATAGATAACCAATCCATGCCCATGATGACATCGTAAGGCCTCGACGCCGATACATGAAGATCCCAGCCGAAGTACTCGCCTCCTATAGTAAGCTCACACTATCGGAACTAGTGCGTAATCGTCGAGTCTACTCCTGTAGGAGTCTCTAGCTGTAAGGATCGAGCAAATGGCTCTGTCGGAATATCCGAGCTCCGAACAAGGGCAGCAGTAATAAATGAATGACTCGCTCTTGTGTCTATAAGAACTGAAGAAAGGGTGGAATAGACACAGATAGTACCTCGAATCATCTCGGGAGTGTCGTGGTCGTAGGCCTCCACTTCCTGATGTTGTGCCTGTCTCTGCCCGCCAGCTCCCTGTGGTAAGGGTGGACCTCCTGGTGGTGGTGGTGGTGGTACAGCCTCAAAGCGTCTCCCACCACCTACTGCTCGGCCAGCTACTCTGCCTCGTCCGCCTGCTCCATGCGGACTACCACGGTCGACCCTCTACCTCTACCTGGGTGGTCCCTCAACCGTCTGCTGCTCCTCCGCATGGTAGGTTGGGCAGTCACGAGCCATGTGGCCCTGCCCTCCGCATGCGTAGCACTGTCAGCCTCTCGAAAAACTGGATCTGTGCTGAGTTCCCTGCACCTCTGAGCCAGTGTCCTGAGGTCATCTGCCTAAGGTTCTGGTCTACCTGGACCCACGTGTCATCTGTCGACTGCCTGCTGCCGAATACTCTGCTACGTGCCGCCCTACGGTAGGTCTCGCCGCTAACGTAGTCTCAGCAAGGAATCTCTCGATGAAAAGGGCTCGCTCTAGTACCCCTGCTTGTATCAGAATGCTGAGGGAGATCAGTGATGTCCTGATCTCATTACTAAGTCCCTGCTCGAAGGTCGGGGCCTGGAAGAATGGGTCACATACCATGTCCTTCGAATAGCGTGAGAGGTCTGTAAATGTTGTCGACTACTGGGCGACCGTCAAGGTGCCCTGCCGCAGCTGTAGAAGCTCCTGGATGCGCACCGCATGGAGGGTGGCTGGGACGAACTCTGAGCGGAAGAGGCTCTCAAAGTCCATCCAGAGGAGTGATGCTTCATCGTGACCCTAGAGCATCAAGCTCCACCATCTCCCTGCTGCCACGTGTAGGAGACTCACTGCAAGGATCACCATGAGGTCTGCTGGTGTCCCTACCAAATGGAAAACTCACACAACTACCTCCATCCAATCCTCGTCTGCCTGAGGGTCCATCTCCCCGTAGAACCTGGGCGGTCGCTAACACCGGAACTCGTGTAGTTCACTAAGGAGACGTGCACTCTCAGCGGCTGGGGCTGGTGGCATCGGTGGCTCAGCTGGTTGAGGTACCGCCAGTGCCTCTGCAGTAATAGGGCCCTGCACCGAGGCCTCGTCGCTCAGTGGGCTGTCGTCACGTACAAAACTCGGAACCCTAGCTGGCTACCATCATGGGGCCATCCTGAAAAGAAACAGGTGAACCAAGGTTAATACAGTATACCTGGTGAGCTGACACAATGTAATCACAAGGAAAACTTGAAACACACTTGCAATCAATGTTTTCGTGCATTGAGTCGGAAATCAGAAGTTAGGGTCCTGGTGTACAGATACGTCGGCCGCCGCACCAACACTGGACACCCTGGACTGATAACCACACTTGATACCCTTAACACCATTGCTTCACATAGAAGAAAGATCTGAGTCCAGAGTTCTGTTGTAGAACCGAACTCCTCTGATACCAATTTGTCACGACCCGTCCTCGGGGCCTGTACAGTGACTACCCCAAGCCCGCCTTCCACAGACCAGGGGCTGGCGACTTGCACCAAAGAATAATTTCCGATGAAAGGGAAGGAATTGCATTTTTATGTAAACAAACACACACAGATTAAGAAAGAAGAAGTAAATACTAAGTAATAACTGGGTACACTAGTAATTTTGGTAAGTAAGTGGGCCAGTATACAAACCCAAACTGAATGTAAAGTATAACTTGAAAGGGAAAACAACACCTGAAAGTAAATCCACAACGTCGAGCCGTCCACTAGAAGTCCCACCTGAAGGGTGGGTAGAGAAATCCTCCACAGCTCCTCGGGTCCAGACGTCCACTCTGAGTACGTCCCATCCAGTGGTCCACCTCCAGGTACCGACCTCCTCCGCAAACCCCAACCATGATCAGCGCTGTCCGTCGTCTACAACCAAAACAACGTAGTGCGGGCATAGCTCGTGCAGGGGTGAGTATAAGCTACTCAGTAGGGTCCTCGAGACCCCCGAAGGTCTCCCAGAATCAACACAGGATAATCTACAAAAGAAAGATACAATCACGAAGTAACATCCAACACTACTTAGGTATATGCCCATACATATACCTAAGTCATCAATTCCAGTTCAGCTCCAACATCCAAGCCCATGTTCGATCACGTCCACATAGGATATCACAACACAATCCACATAGGAAAGCAAGTCAATCATATCGAAGATAATGATGGAAAGTCAAGATTCAGATCACACAGGTTTACTTCTTCGTAAGACGATAGAGATGGTCATATGTAGCCACTGATTCATCTAAGCCATCAGACCCACATAGGATCAATAGGTACTAACCCCCGCAATGACCCACAAAGGATTGATAGATAACTAACCCCCGTAATGACCCACACAGGATGTCACCCACACAGGATCGGTATACGCTGGCCCATACAGGACCGCTGAGCGCTGACCCACACATGATCTGAACCACACAGGATCAGTAGCACTGACCCACATAGGATCGCTGAGTGATGTAGTCGTCGTCGTCGAATCCACGGAGTATTTCTGTATAGTCGTTATCGTCGTCGCAATCGCAGCTAGCTCTAGGGTTCCCTCACACAGCAAGCTCGTTCGAGAGGGTCTGCTCCACGAGCCGAGGGATTGATACATCAACTGACGTGAAGTCCGGAGTTGATGTATCCAAAAGTTTTGTATCATCAACAGGAACTCAACGTCACTGACGACGCGTCAATAGGACGCCCGGTCTGAGAGTTATTGGTTTTTCCGTCCCAGGGGCCCGGTTGGTTGTTAAATCAAAACCAAACCGACCGTACTCCAACTACATCCAAACCTCGAGCAGAGTAAGCCAAAGGGTCCGCCTCAGTAAGAGGAATCCAACAAAGTTAATGGCACGTCAATCGGACGTCTAGAGATTATGTTATAAGTGTTTCCGCTATGAGGTCCCGGTTGGTTTCGTGTATGAACCAACCTGGAAAAACCCAAAGTTCTCCGAAACCTTGAGTGTAATATATCAAAACTACCGTCTCGATCCAATGATCACATCGCAGCTGACGATGCATCGATCATAGGTCTGTAGCCCATGTTATGGGGAAAAGACCGTAAGAGGTCCGGAAGTGGGGGTTTTGGGCCCGGACCGACCCGGCCCGAGACACCCCTGGGTCGGCCCAAACTGGGTCGACCCGACCAGGGTCCTTGTCCGGCCCGCTTGGGCGCGGCCCGACCCATCTTGGGCGGCCCGGCCCGGCCTGGGCAGCCGGCCCAGCGCGCTGGCTAGGTGGCTCGGCCAAAACAGCCCAGCGTTTGGGGTGCGGGGGGGGGGGGGGGGGGGGGGGGGGGGGGGGCGCTGCCCCCCACCTGTTTGTAACCACGACCCCATGTGGGGGGGGGGGGGCGCTGCTATCCGGCTAGCCGGGGGTCATAACCCCTGGCTTCTCCTCTAACCGGCCGGCCCACTCCGGTCGGCCGGCTGCTGCCGCCACGAGACCGGCATGGGCCGGTCCCCCTGCTCCTACGTGGGCAGCCCAAAACCGGCAGCTGGTCCCTACCCCGCCACGGCCTGAGTCACAGCGTTGGTCCGTCTGGCACAGTGCGACGGAGCCACACCCCTCCGTCGTGGCCTCACTCCAACTGTGGTGTTTTCGTGATTCTCCGGCACCGCACATTTTTTCGACTTCAACAGTGTGGCGCGACAACACCGCACACCCTTGCCGTATGTTCCCGTGCGGTGTTGTTGCACCACACCTCTTTCCATCGAACCGCAACAACACAAAGATAAGGGAGGAGGGTTGTCCGTGTTTGTGTGGTCCGACCCCATCCCGTTAATCGATAGCAAGCGTCATAGATTCACGAAGAATGAAAATGGAAGTAATCACAAACAAAAACAAAATCCTATACCTTGTCGAATTCGTTGAGCGAGGGTTCATCTCAGAATTTACCGTCACGGAAGAAGGCGTCGCGGAAGGAGAGGATCGTTGGCATTTGATCTCCGAGGAAGGCGTCCCTCACCATCCTCCATCGTCGGAGGTCGGCATTCTTCATTGGCAGCAGTGCGTTTTTCGCGTTCTTCGACGAAGAACGAAGAACTTCAAGACTTCTCTTTTTCACCCAAGACCCAATACAACAATCCCAACAATAATAAAATAAGTATTTCACTTATTTTATTACTCATGAATCAAGTTTGAAATTCAATAATTGAATTAAACCACTTAATTAACTCATGTGTCATTTAATAGGAGGGTTATGGAAGTTTAGGGAATATGAAGGGGTGGAGTTCGTGTGGGCCCCACCGCCCTCATAACCTCTCATGGGAAGTTGGTTGGTTCCCAACTTACTAAAAGTACTACCACTTAGAAAGAAAAATAAAATTTGTAGTTAAATTTAATTTTTAACTTCCAAAATTTTTATCAACTCCATCAGGGTAAACACAACTCCGGAATAGGTGTTCCTAAGCAATTACCGGTGTTGCGATTCCATCGGTGCCCTCGAATTTCGATTCCGAGCATCGGTTAAAAAGTTAGGAAAACCCACTCATTTGTTCACTGAACGTACCTGATCCAAACTTCGGAAAATGATTCTGGGCACACCGGGCCTCAGAATTAGGTGCCGTCAAAAACTGTGTTCTTGTAAAATATCAAAAAATATTAAGAAAAAAAATTTCCCTTTAATTTTATGCATCTTTACAATGTCGTGAGCTGGTACGCATTCTGTACCTGATGTACACATCATGTAGTTGATAAATAGAAGATTTTTAACCCATGGAAACGGGTTTTGTTTGTAACATATACAGCTTAGAGTACACGTCGTGATCAAGGGGTACGTGTCATGACCCGACCCCTGCCCAGTTTTATGTCATGCATTTTCCTATTTTTCACGAAAAGTTTCATCCCAAACCTCTTGGTCGTTGACCCTAAAATTATCCTAGGAATTTTTAGAGGCGTCTCACCTTTTAGATTAATCCAATTGGCTATTTCATCAATTATTCTATAGTTCTTCTCTGCAATTTTGTGTTATCTTTAAATCTTCATTGTGGTTAATCACGATAGTGCCCTAGCATTTCATTTTTGTATACGCTGATTTATGTTGGATTATTCTTTTTGAATTTCTCCAAATCCATTGTGGTATATTTTTTTTAAGATCATTCCTTGTCATGTTTTGGTATTTAGGATGCCCTTTCTTGATGTATGTGGTCATTCTTCTATCCCCCAAGCCCTTGTATTCAATTTTGAATCAATCCTTTGAGGAGCGGGTTTGATTGTAGTGCCTTTTCTAAGGGTGTTTTTATGTTTCATTTCTTTTGGATTTTTTTTGGGCATGTGTGACATTAACTTTGAGGAAGGTGGTTCCATCCCTAAACTATGATAATGAACCTACTTATTTTGAATTTAGAATTTCTTTATAAATTTATTTTTAAAATTGTCATGATTGTTTGTGTGTGTTGAAAATGGGTTTTGAAAGAAAAATAGTATTCATTGGATATTGATAATAGAATTCTGAAATGGTTTTTAATGGTTTTCAATGCATTGATATTAGTTTTTGAAATTGATTACATTAGTTACATTGGGTACTTAGGTAGATAGTTTATCATGATTCCATACTCTGTATATTTGTGATTATCAAGGAGGTTTGTGTTGGGGATTTCTACTATTTTGTAGGCCCACTGTTCTAGGGGACCGATATTGGAATTGTTAGGGGTTTACATATGTGGTATTTTTCTTTTTCCTATGATTGTTCTTCAAGGATAATATTTGTGAACATGATTCTTATGGTACGATTAGCACACTTCCTAGACATGTAGTATTCCTTAGTGTGTGATACCTGTTATTTTATTTTTTTATTTCTTGGTTTTCTGAGATAGCCATGATATTCATGATTATTCATATGAAAAAATGTTATGAAAAATATTATTTGAAACTATTATAACAAAGACTTGTTATGGAACACCTAGGAGGGATCCTTTTGATCATGTTAGAACACACCCTGGACACATCTTTAGTGGTATGTAGACCTTTTTTATCCTTCAATGCAGGGAAAGGAAAGGCACCGCAGTGAGGTGGAGAAGATTACGTCAGTCAGGATGGGTAGTCGGTGGTGAGAGGGGTGGAATTCATACCTTCTCTCATAAGAGTAGATATTTGGTTTTGAGTCCCTTGAAATAAGACTTTTCTTTTGAATTTTTTAGCTATAATTTCAGTTTTTTTGTTTCAACTGTTTTTTTATAGCGACATCATATATATTTTATAGTCTTTTGTTGTTTCTTATTTTCACAATATATGTGTTGTGTGGTCATTCATGTTGGGTTAAATCATTCCCTCAGATTTTTCATTCGATGCCCAGGTTCTTGTCACCTGCCCATGGGGATTGGGAACACCCTAAGAGAATGTGATAGATTGGGATGGGTGCTGGGTTTTAGGGAAACCTAGGTCGGTTCATTATAGTTTGGTATTAGATCCAATTATATCCTTAAGAATATTTTCATGGGATGTCAGTTTAACATAATATAGGATTTTTAGGACTTCAGACGTATATTTAGATGAGTTCTTGGACAGATCATTCTATAAAGAGACTCAAGTTACCATGGGATTTCAGGATATATGTCTCTAGTGTTGGTTTTTTCTTTTAAAAATATCAGTTTATGCCTATGGGTTCTTTAGTTTGAACTAATATTTTTTCTTGGTATAATCATTCATATATTTTTCTATACATAATTATTCATCTGGGACATCTTCCATAGGTTCCTTAAGAAGGTGAACTTATGTTCCTCATGGAAATAAAACTATGCACTAGAATCTCACGGATACTATCGTACATGAAGTCTGTGATGTCAATCAGGATGTGCCATGAGTTCAGAATGCAGTGGTTGAAGTAAAACAAGTATCTTTAGGAGATAGAGATTGACTGGGGGAGTTCTAGAACAAGAGGCCACCATCCATTAAAGGGATGAATGAACCTAAATAGGTAGAGGATTTGTTAGATTGAATAGATAAAATATTTGTTTTCTTAAATACACTAGAGAATATCTGTTTGATGTGGGAAGAGTTCAGACTTGAGGGTTCTGGAAAGAATTGATGGGACTCTATGGTCCAGGAATATATACATGTGGGATTCAATTTGAAGGGTTTATAAACCCTATTATTTCAAAAAAAAATTCCAGAGTCTCTGATGTTGGAAAAATCTCCAGTGTTACTATCATTGTAGCATGAATATCATTCGGTGTCATCAAACACCAACCGGTTTGCTGAGCTTTTCAATTTTTCTCCAGACGTGTTAAGGAATGACCAGATGAAGGTGCATAAGTACTTGTAGGGTTTTCGCCAAGATATTATATCAGAAGTGTTCATGTTGAATATTTCAACCTATGTGGATACAAGAGATAGAGAAATTATTGATGAGATGGAAATGGAAACAAAATTAAGCTCTACAACCTCTTCTCTTCCAACAGGTGATAGCTTCAGTGGCATGCATGGGAAAAATAGGAAGTGGTAGGACCATCACAGGAGTAGTGGAGGTGGGACTCAGTAGCAAGCCTTCTCCGTACCGTCCATTGTAGCTGAAAGTGTACCTATGGATTTCTACCAGTGCAGAAAGGGGGGGTCACAACAGATGTTCTTTTCATATGACTATGTATACATACAATACCTGTAGATGTTTTGGTTATCATTAATGTTTCTATCTGGCTAAGAATATGCCTCATTATAGTCAAGGTTTGTCAGCTCCAAAATCTACAGTGGTGTTGTCATAATCGTCAAAGACTATAGGGCTCCAGACAAATGCCATATGAGTGAAGAATTTACATGCAGTAGATTACTGTCTAATGGAAGTTTATGAAGTTCTGAAAAAAAAATATGTATGCTCCTTATTGAAACATCCGTAAAAATTTATTTGTTTGAAATTGGTTCCTCCCACTCATTTATATCTGTAGGTTTTTTCGATATTCTTAAACATACAATGGAACTTATTCTCTTTACAATGGAGTTATATACACATTTTGGTAAGAGGAATGTGAAAGGGGTTACGGTGTCCTTCTTGATAATTCATGATAGATGAGATGGAGTGGGTCTTGGATTTTTTTCATTCTTGATATGGATCTATTTGATGTCATCATCAAGATGGATTGTCTTGTTACTCAACAAGATAAGGTTGATTTTTTTATCATCGGTGTATTTCGATTCATACTGCCAGTGGAATATCTAATATATTTTAAGGGAATGGGATCCGATATTAGGTTGTGCAGGGCCTTCCCACATGGATCTCATAATTTTTTCATCTAATTCTATTTTTGGGCCCGATGAAGTTGCTTTTGTTGGAGATTTACATGTTGCAGTTTGATAAATTCCTAACATTTTCCAAATTATTTCTCTGGTCTTCCACCAGAGATAGGGTAATAGTTTATTATTGACATGGTGCCAAGAATGTATCCCAAATTGATTCCTTCTTACCATATAGCACCATTGGAGTTGAAATAACTCATGATTCAGTTTGATGACCTGTTAGGGGACAAGTTTTTTCATCCTAGTGTTTTGCATTGGGAATCCCCTATGCTATTTTACATGAAAAAGTATGGTTAATGTTATTTATGTGTGGACTATCAGAAGTTAAATTGAGTAATAGTTAATAAGAAATATGATTTTGTCTCATGTAGATGATTTCTTTGATTAGTTGACGGGAGAAAGGTTGTTTTAAATGATCCATATTCGGGTGGGTTATCATCAACTAATAGTCCTGGAGTCTGTTATACCAAATAGGGCCTTCAGGAGAAGTTATGGAAATTATAAATTTTTTTGATGCCATTCGTTATGACTAATGCCCCTGTAGTTTTTACAGACACGATGAATCAGATATTTCACCAATATGTTGATATTTTTGTGGTAGTTTTATGTAAGAAAATATGGTCAATACGAAGTCCATGGATGAGAAGGATGGCAATCTATATTTTGTTCTAGATTTTTTGTGAAATAATTTTTTATAGAAAGCCATCAAAATTTCATTTCGGGATTCGAGAAGTGATGTTCATGGGGCACATAAATTTTGAACCTAGATTATCAGTTGATACAGATGACGTAAACATTTTTTCATCCTATAAGGAACCACAAAATGTTATTTATATAGAAATCCTCCTTGGTAACACTTCTGATAGTTTTTCAAGGATTCTTCTAAGATTAAGTCACTATTGAAAACTCTTACCAAAAATAGAGGAAATTATCATGTGATGAAAATTTTCCATCTTATTTTGATGAAATAAAATTAATTCTATCAGTTGAACATATTATGATATTACTTTAGCCCAGTGAGGGATATGTGGTGTTTTGTGATGCATTTGGGGTTGGTCTGGGAAGCATGTTGATGCGTGATGATCATGTTTTAGCTTACAGATCTCTTCAATTATGACCGTATGAGAAGAAATACCCCACTCATTATTTATAGATTATGGTAGTGATGAATATGCTTAAGTGATGGAGACACTATCTCCTTGGGGAGAAGTTGATAGTTTTCTCTGATTACAAAATTCTGAACTATATCATTTCTTAGAAAGACTTGAACAAAGATAGAGGTGACAGGTAGAATACCTCTTGAAATTTTACTTTGACATCTTCAACACTATGGGGAAAGGGAATGCAGTTTCAGATTCTTTAATCAAATAGTTACCATCACAGGTTGTTATGGATTCGAAGGAAGAGTGTAACCTTATTGGTATTTTTTGCTCACTTTCACTTATAAGCTTAACAGGATGTCTCGTGTATGGTTCAAAAGAGTGTTTAGTTTCCATCATCTCTCCTTGAGTCTATCTTGAAAATTCAACAATATGATGATCAATTTTATAAGATTCAAAAAAACCATTATAGAGGGGAGACAATTCATGGTTTGTTTCTTTATTTAGATGGAATACTTCACTTCCAAAAGTTATTTGTCATTCCAGTATCTGTGAGAAGTTCAGTTTAGTTTCATTGTCATAAATCATCATGTATTTTTCACCCATGCACTATAAAGATGTTTTATGACATGAGAAGATAGTTTTGGTGGCTATTTATGAGGTTTTACATTGTAGATTATGTGTCATACTATTAAACCTTCCAATGGATAAAGGCAGACCATGTAAAATTTTTCAGTATGATTCAACCTCTTCCAGTGGTAGTTTGGATGTTGGACGACGTGTCCATATATTTTTTTGTTGGGTTACCAATGAAATACCAAGGAAAATTTTTTATCTAGGTTGTTGTTGATTAGTTAAAGAAGTCTGTACATTTCATTCTGATTAAAGACACCACTAATTTTAATGATATGGGTAAGCTGTATGTTCTGGAGATTGTGAGGATACATTGTAACCCTTCTGCTATTGTTTTCAATTTGGATCCTAGGTTCACCTTAAGGTTACGTAGGAATCTTCAAGAGGTAATGGGAACTCATGTCATGTTAAGAACAATATACCATCCATAAAAAGATGGCCATACAGAGCATGTAATTATAATCCTTGAGGATATGCTTCGTGCCTATGACTTGGATTTGGGTAGATGGTAGGATATCCATATACGGCTGGTTGAGTTTATTTACAAAAAGTGTCACCACTCATCGATAAGATTTCATCTTTTTTAGGCGTTGTATTGTTTCCCATGTAGATCACCACTTTGATGGGAATAGTATGGTGAGGTATCTTTTGTTGGAAAAAGTTTAGCTCAAAATATGTAAGCAAATACATAGAGGGTGTGACAAAGTCTAGTTAAAACCTAGAATTGATAGAAATTGTATGTGGATCAGTTGCATCACTGTTTGGATTTTTCCATTGGTTACGAGGTTTTCTTGAAAATTTCTCCACGATTGGGTCATCATCGACATGGAAAATATGGAAAGTTTTTTCTGAGATATGTTGGACCATTTGAGATTAATGAACAACTTGTAAATGTTGCTTATCAGTTAGCGCTTCTTGTTCTATTGACAAACATTCTTGATGTCTTCCACATATGTCATCTTATGAAATATCACACGGACCCCACTCATGTTCTATGTTGGGAAGAAATTGAGTTAGAACCTGATGCTACTGTTTTAGAGAAACCATTGGGATCCTTGAATCTCATATGAATGTCCTGGACAGAAAGTTGATTCCATTTGTCAGAGTTCTATAGAAACAAGGATCAGATTCTCATGAGGCTTGGGAAGGAAATTCATTGATGAGGGAGAAGTGGCCTCATCTTTTTCTATTGGATAGATCATCCACATGACTTCATGGGGATGGAATGTCAGTATGGTGGGTTGTTTGTAATGCCCCATTACATTGATCAGGTATGTTTCCCCTTTTTCTAAGTTCCATTTTAGATTTAAAAATCATTTTTGGTGATTTTTATGGGTTTTCCGCAGACTGTATAATAGATAGACATCGTGTACCTGAAGATCAAGTCATGTTCTAGGTGGTTGTTGCATTCTATGGACTGGGAGATCATGTCATTAATGGGGAGATCATGATATGAGATGGTACACATCATGTAGGGATTAAATAGAAGGTTTTTAAAAAATATTGATGGGTTTTATACATATCATATATAGTGTGGACTACACATCATGACCAAGGGGTACACATCATGACACATACCACACCCATGTTTATGTCATGCATTTTTATATCTTTCTCGGCCTTTTTCCTCTCGAAACACTCGGATCCTGAACCTAAACATCTCCTAGGTGTTTTTCATAGAGGTATAACCTTACGAATCAATCCTATTAGCTCTGGTTAATCATTTCATCTATTGTTAATATCTTCAAGTATGGGTTCTCTTTGATTCTTCATTATGGTTGATTGCAATAGCACCCTAGCATTGAATCATTGGATCTGCTAATCTATGTTTGATTATTCTTGTTGTCTTCCCCCAAATCCATCATGATTTCTTGTTTCTATAGTCATTCCTTTCCTAGTTATGATGTGCTGGACATCTGTTATTGAGGTATGTGGGATTTCTTATATCCTCCAACCCCTTGTCTTCTATTTTGAATCTATCCTTTGAGGAGAGAGTTTGATTCTAGGGCTGCTTCTGAGGGATTTGTTGGGTTTTGTTTCTTTTGGATTCTATTGTGGGCATGTGAGACCCAAACATTGAGGTAGGTGATTCTGGCTCTAGCCTATGGTAATTAACCTACTTGTTCTCCATTGAATATTTATTTATAAATTGAATTCATGAAATTGGTGTGCTTGTTTGTGTGTGTTGATAATGGGTTTTAAAGGAAAAATAGTTTTCCCTGGCTTTTGGTAAATGTATTGTGGAATAGTTTTGAATAGTTTTCAAAGCATTGAAATTGGTTTGTGAAATTGATGACATTGGCTACCATGGATATATAGTTGGAAGGTTTGGCATGAGTCCATCTTCCATTGCTTTGTGATTATCATGGAGGTCTTTCTTGGGGATTTCCTTTACTTCCTAGGCCTATTGTTCTAGGGAACTTAGATTGACATATTAGAGGGTTTACTCATGGGTTATTCCTCTGCTTCCTAGGCATGTTATACTAGGATTGGATTTGTTCACATGATTCATATGTAATGAGAAATTTGTTACCTAAACTTGTAGTATTCCTTAGTGTGTGATACCTCTGATTATATTTTTGTATTGCTTTGATTTTAGAGTTAGCCTCGATGTGCATGTTTTTTCTTGCAAAAAAATGTTATAGAAACTATGATTTAAAACTATTACACCTATTTTGGTTCAGTACTATAGGAAAAGGGAAATGTTTACCGTGTTTTCTATAAAACTACTTTACTTCTCATCATGCCATGCTTTATTTTAAAAATGTTAATATATTATTTGTTACATAAAGAGGCATGTTATGGAATACCTAGGTGGGATCCTACTTATCATGTTAGCTCAAAACCTACACAATACTTCAGTGGTACGTATACATTTTTCTATCATCCAATGTAGAAAATGTAAAGTCACCTTAGTGAGGCAGCGAGGTTCATGTCATATGGGATTCGTTGTTCGTAGTGAGATGGTTGGAGTTCGTCTGTGCCATCAATGGAGCAGTAGTTTGGTTTTGAGTCCCTTATAGTAGGAATTCTTTTTTGGAGTGTTTAGCTACTGTTTGTCTTTTTCTATTTCCATTGTTTTCCTTATAGTTATGGGATATTTATTTTTTATTATTCCTATATTTCTTCTTTTCTTTATATATATGTTGTGTGGTCATTCAGTTTGGACGAAATCATTTCCTTAGTTTTTTCATTCGATGCCCGGGTGCTTTTCCCCAGCCCATGGGGATTAGGACCGCCCTTTGGGTATTTAACAGATCAGGCGGGGTTCCAAGATTGAGGGCAACATGGGTAGGTCTGTTACATTCTATCTCCTCTTCAACAAATTGGGAAATGGAATAGTTGATCAAGTGTAGGGAATACTACTGCCTCATGAAGTAATTTGATTCATTTTCCCTCATCGCCCCTCTCCACTTGTGATAATGATGGATTTAATTTCAAAATATTATAATTATGAAATATTTATATTTATTGAAATCTAATTTCCCATATACCTTCTTACTTTCAATTTTGGTAGGAATATGATAACTTCGCTCATGTGTACGACGAACTACTGCCTCGTGAAGATATGTGACACTTTTTTAACATACACATTACATGGAAGGTAATAAAGAAAAAATTTGATTAATTAATGATATTTATATATATATAATATCCTTTTAATGATTATGTTGTAAATAACTTAATTACATTCAATCTATTGATAAAGTTTAATCAATGTTTATGTGTACAGATGCCCTACCATCTTTGTGAACTGTGTAATTAATTTTCTATATTTTACTTACATGGATTTCTAAAAATTAATATATATAAATTATATATGATACTTTTATAATTATTTACCCTATATAGATTATTTAACCATTATAGATGTAAAATTTATAAAAATACCAAAAAACCCACATGAAAAATTAAGTAGTTGTTACCCAAAACATGATTTTAATAAGGAATTGTTAATAAAATAGAAAGTAACGGTAAAAAAATAATATAAGATATGATATACATGAATAAATTTATTAAATATATTATAATAAATACATATTTATTAAATAGGATATTTGAATGATTATGAACAAAGTCAATATTTAAGGTAACAAATTTATAGTCTCTTTCATTTGTTAGAGATATATGTCATATTTACAACTGATTTATTTTTTGTGAAATATATAATTACCCATTGCCATGATATATCAGGAATCTATTTAATTTAATGATATTTTATGATTAATTAAAATTTGTTCCTTAATGGGGCTTATGAGTCAAAATATTTCAACGTGGTAAGGGATTTTTATCTCACTTTTATTTCTATGGGATACATGACTTATAAAACACTTATTTTTTGTATATATTACCAATGAATTTAAATAATAAATATTATCATAAAAAATATTGGTCATACATATCCATATAAGTATCATTATTTAATGGGGCTAATTGTTCAAATGTTACCGATATGGTAAGAGTCTGATGTTAAAATATCATTGTTTTTTAGGATTGTTTATAATTATTCTTTTAATGATGAAATATTATGATATATATTTCAATAACATCACAAATTTTTTTTATCATGGTTATTTTTAAAAAATAATATTTTCCCTTCATTTCCCCCTCTTTATGTACTTGTGGGTCAAAGAGAATATTATCAAGAAAATCAAACTTCATTTCACTGCTCAATCAAAAATAATTTTTCTTACATAACCATGTTTTTTAAAAAAAAAGTTTTCAAAAGGATGTTACCATTCAGAAATGAATATTTACATTCATTTTGAACGATTATTTAAATTTTAAAAAAAATTCTTAAAAGGAATCTTATTATCATTTTCTAAACATTCTTCTTGTGTCTTTTTATAGAAAATTTGAAATGAATATTCATTTTAACATGTATGACATGAATGGTATTTCCTCCACCAATAATGGACATTGATTTAAATCTTAAATTAAAAATTCCTTAGATTTTTTTTAAATAAAATGTTTTATTAATTGTTTAAGAATATTTCTAATTTTAAATATGTAATTTCCAAATAGAGAAGATAATTTCTGCCATAAAATATCTAGGTGGTGTTTGAAAATAAATTTTAAAATATAGTGACATCCTTATATGTTACTTAATCTATACTAGGGATATGATCCAATAGTAAAATCCTTATTATTTATCTATGTGGTTTATTATTATGGTGATAATATTTTTATTAAACCCATTTATTTTCCATGGAAAATGAAATGATGAAATGATGAAAGGATTATGAATCACATTCCTTTTACACAAGTTTTGGTATAAGAAAACAATGAAGTGTTTATGAATCCTGATATTTTCCATGGGATATGAAATAGTGAAATGATGAAATGTTTATGAAACAAATTCATTTTTTAGGGAATTTTCTATAAACAAAATATTATAAAACAAATTCTTTTCATGAGTAATGATATGATTAATTTTTTGTTATTTTTTGGAACACTAATTTATGGATTATATGCTGGGTTGGACATGTAATTCCCTCTAATTCATTAGGTAATGTTTTATATATCAAAATACAATGATGGAAACAAGACGATGTGATTGATATTCTTTGAGGAATATGCTGATGAACATGATCCACTATGGGAAATAGGTGATTATTATTGATTCATTTTGAAATAGGAAACCTGTGTTGATGCATTATCAATAATGATTTTATGGTCTCTAATTTAAAACTTGTCACATGAAATGATTTATATACTTGTGATGGTGCCACACATATATGACCTGAACTTATGGATCATGATTGATTTATGATTATTTCTAACAGTTATGGTTTTTTCCTTTTGAAATGAAAATATTGCATTCCATGTATATTATTTATGATTGATGGTATATTTTCTATGAAATTATTTTGTAATATTAATATTATCAAAACCTTATTCTTATCTTATGCATTCATATGATCATTAGCTGATATCTTCCATGTCTACTTGTTCTGATCATATATGATAACTCTTTATTATGTTTTTTTATATAGGTTATGAAGAATGATTTTATTAGGTTATGTCAATGAATTGTGATAAGTGGGATTATCATTATAGAAGGTATTGACAATTTTTGAAGAAAAATTATGATCTTGTATCTAGTCTCTAAAGACACTAAACAATTACAGTCCTTAGGGATGTATTTGAAAATTGTATTGAATATTAATATATCAATATGTAATATGTATGAATAAAATGGATGGTTAATTACAATGTTCACATAAAATATCTCCTTCATAAAACTATTCCATCACACCACTACTATTGTTCTTTTTTACTTTTTGAAATCACAACCCATGCATACATAATCATATGTAAGAGAGGTATATGGAATTTCAAGGTTTCCATTCATCCATTTTCACAACTGAGATTTTAGGGGGGAGAACCTTCCATATTCATATACATGTGTCGACATATAGATCTTGACAAGAGTGGAGTGGGTATAGAAAATCACAAGGAGTATAAAATATTTTTATATAACCATGCACACGCCCAACCTATGGGATCAAAATAAAAAAAGGGACAAAATAACTTAAAACAATCCCAACATTTATTTCCACTTATAAATTAATAAAACTACCCAACATTCCACAAGAGATATTTATCATTTAATTATATTCCTCAAATATATTCCACTTTTCAAATTTACATTGTGAACCCCTTATATCATTACATTCCATTAGTTTCATATTTAATACCCATTTAATGTAAAATTTATTTATCCTTTCATATAATTCAAATTCATTCATTATTAACCAATTCCATAACTAACCTAACAACTAGCATAACACAACACATCCCCCGCACACCAACCAAATATCATCTAAACATCACCACCCTACATCACAACAACAAATCACAACCGCAAAACATGACCCATTACCAACTATACAACATAACACCGCTGCAGCACCCCAAACACTTCATTATATGTTTCTCTTAAAAAAATTCTAGTTATAGCCTATATTTCATGAAACACATAGCCTATATAGAACAAACATGGTTACTCATAGGAGATACCAGTAACCTAGCCATTAAACATAAATTTTCGAACTCTACAATTTGAATTTTAAAAATCTAACATACATAGTTGTGTTCAAGATGATATTTAGAGTCTGATAGAAATAACATACATTTCGGTGAATAGTAAACTACCCTTAGGAATAGTAACATACCCTTATGAATAGTAACTTACCCTTATGAATAATAATATGAATTTCATGAATGGAATCCATACCCTTGTGTGTATAAGTGAATTTAGGAACCTTTAAAAAAGAAGAGGATTATTTTAAGTGTTTATATTTTTCAATTAAATAATGATTTTAATTAAATAATTAACTAACCATATTTAGAAAAAAAATCGAATATGGAATTCATATTTTGATTCTACACATCAAAAAAAATTTGGGGTGATTTTTTGGAATTTTTCTAAAATACATAAATTTTTGATGAATAGTAATATGCGATAATTTACGCTAAATGATAAATAAGGAATTTATTGAGTCATTGATGATGATCTACTGATGTAATCTCAATTGGTTCAAAGTAACATGAATATATTATTGTTATTTTTCATGGAATACTCACTATTAGTTGCCTTGAGAGGAAATAATAAATTAATGATTATAATATTAAGAAAACTCCTCTCTCCTCCATTATAAAACCCCCCATCACTCCCTCTTCATTTCACTCCTCTAAAACATTGTGCCTTGAAAATATTATACCAAAATCTCTCCCCAAGATCATCCCTCACGTCCGAAAGCTCCTAGCCTCTTCAAAATACCAAAACCTCCCCCCTTAAGAGGTTCTCAAAGGAGGAAGTCTCAGGAGGTAAACTCCTCGTTCCAGTTCCTTCATTTCTTTTAAGTTCTTTTCTTTTTCTTTCTTTCCACACATCCCTTCTCCCAAATGTTATGATATATCCAGTAACATACATGTACTGGAATGTTTTTATGATAATGGGACATTTCCTTATCTTCCCTTCTTTCCCCGTCCTTTATTTTGATGAAATCAAAGCACCGTTTAACATGTGCTAATTTAGCACATTCAAGGACAACAGTTTATCAATTTCTATTATAATATTTTATTATGGTCATGAAACCATTTGTGTTATTGTTGAACCATATTATTATATGTTTAATATATCTTATTTTTATTTCTTTAATACTTTTTTACAAATGTTGTAAAGCTATAAAGAAAAACTTGTTCATTGTAATCTAACTCTCCGTTTAACCAAAACGGAGGTCACTAAGGTTATATATATGTAATAATTCGATCTCAATCTAAGTAACCAAATTAAATTTAAAACCATGTATTCACCTAAAATTTCACTTATGGAATATAACTTCATTTCAGGATAACCACTTCCATCTTTCATATTTATCTGAATACGAATATAAGTGAACCGATCTTTTAAAAACAAGTAATCAAACGAGCCCAAAAAATAAAATTAAACATTATAACTAATCAAAAAGCCCATGAATGAACTAAAAAGTATTATAATAAATCATTTAAATATAGTAGAGGTTAGGGAATTATTAATTAATAATCCTAATTTGTTTATTCAATTCTTTAATAACAAGTCAAGAACACATTCAAGCATAAGGTAAGCGATCCTCTCTCTCACTTTTGTTCAAGTACCTCCCCTATATTGTGCCCTTTTATTTTTAATTCCTAATGATGGGGAGTTTTTTCTCACCTCCCCCATACTTTACTTGTTACATATAAATAATGTAATAACCCTTTACCTTTCATTAATCCCTCACAATAACACTCTCTACCATGCTGAAATGTTTGTAAGGGGTTTCTCATCTCACTTTCCTTTCCGTGTGATTTTCATTGTTCACCACATATTTATTTTATGTGGTATATGTGTATTTACATTTGATATATAATACCTAATTCTATTTATATTAATGTTATATAATGATTCATTTTAGGGTTATTAATTTCTGGTCATATAATTCAACTGATTACATTGTGGTAAGAGACACTGTCTCAACTACTATTTTGTTGTGACTAACTTTGTATTGTGCACCTAATAATGATTTTGTGGTGTAACTACTACCAATTTCAGATAACATTTACTTTGAAATTATATTTATATCAAATATCAAAAATCTCATATCATGGATATGTTTTTTGATTAAACCATATACCATTTTACATACGATGTATATTTGGAATGTTATTTGAATTATGGAAATATTGCTGAATCCATATACTCTACTCTATATGGATATTGAAAAGGAAATTTGATTTTGTATTATATCATTGTATAAAGAATTATTTCGGCATGAAGTGGTGGGTGGGGCCAGCTATATCCCCTCAATGCATCTATAGGTCTCTTGAGACAAATCAGTTTGGTGAGAAACCCTTCGAGTTTGTTTCCAAAAATAAAACGGGTTTCTACCTATAGAACTAAACCATACTAATGGTATTATGGTTTCATGTTCCACATACATGACCTCCAATTAATAAGCATTCTCTTTAATCATTATCAGTTTTTATTATCCATGAGGTTTTCACTATGACTAAATCTATGTATGTAGTTTCATTCTTAGTTTATTAATGGCTTGAGATTCTCATTTATTCACCATGGAATATTGATTATATCATATTGATTATGATTCACATATTTTTGTATTCATGTTTCCGATCTTTGTAACTCTTTTTGAGTTGTTTATCCCAACCCTTTCATTGTTTTCCATCAACAGGTGATGAAAAAGTGATCATTTATTGAGTTCTTGTGGTTGCAGTTTTTAGTTTTTGTTATGTATTATATTTTATAACCTTTTCCAATGTAATTTGAGTTACATATAAGTGTCTAGTTTCTTCAAGACTACCAAACTAATCTTTCCTTCTGGTTTTTTATTCCTTCTAACCATGCCAATATCACAAGTTATGCAATGACTCTAGTCTAGAGGGGTTAGGGCGTTATAGTTGGTATTAGAGGAAGATTAGTAATAAACATAGAAACTAGAGTACAAAATATATAGTTGGGAACAAATCCCAATTGTAGTGTTTGAGTATAAATTTACATGAACATCCCAGTATTTTGGTAAGGAATATATTATGTGAATCTTTCTAGAAAATGCATCCCTATCTGGATACGAGCAGGTAGTGGTGTCTCTGGCCCAGATATACCTAGGAGTGAAAAATCTGACAAAGAGTTTTTGGCATGACCCAGGGTATCCTGGTACAAGAAAACAAGCCTTGCTGGACACATTTTTATGACACTCCCAGGGGATATGTTTTACGATAATTCATATTTTCATTACAAGCCCTTATGAAGGGTTGAAATGTAAATTTTTCTTCATAGAAACCATGTTTTTGAGATTAGCTATGCATAGAATTTCAATCTATATTAAGTTCTATCTATTTTAGATTCATAAAATGATCTATTGTATGCCATTATTTAGAAATGGTGCCTAATGAAAGAATGGGAATCAATAATCATGGACAATGTAGAGATTTCCCCACTGAGAAAGTCAACACGGTCAATGTTGGAGGAGATCAGATTATGATGATATTGGGACAACTTACCCAGGTCATGACGAATAACCATGCTACAACTATGTTGTATCGTTTCATGTAGTAGAGGCCCCATATTTTAGTGGGACTACTAATCTATTTGTAATTGAGCAGTGGATAAAGTCACATGAAAAGATATTCATGGCATTAAAATGCGATGAAAATGAGAAGGTAGGGTTGGTAGTATATTGTCTCAAGGGTGACGCAAATCAGTGGTGGACTTTGATACAAAATACCACTAAGGAAGAAGAAATAGATGATATGTAATGAATGAATATTAAGGAAATATTCTTTGAAAAATATTTCCCTTGTGAGCAACGAACTGAAATAAGGAGGAAATTCATTAGCATAAAACAAATGGAAGAAAACAATGTTGTAGAGTCTGAGGCTACCTTCACAAGGATAGCCAGGTATGCTGTAGATTACGTAAGTTACTCGACAGACAATATTGATCATTTTTTGAAGGTATTATTCCATGTCTTCAAAGGGAATGAGCTTCTAAATCATTTTCATCATATGATGAAATTGTATCAAGTTCCATCCAAAGAAAAAAAGAATTTACTAGAACATATATTTTCAATGATAACCATGATAGGAAGCGATACTATAAGAACAATGGAAAAGGAGAAGCACCAAATAAGATAAAGGAAACAACGTTATTCCCATTATATGAGAATTGTGGAAAGAATAATCTCGAGAAATACATGAACGACAAGTGAGTCTGCTATAACTGTAGAGAAAAGGATCATCGATATGATGAATGCAGGGGGAAGAAACAATTCAATAATATTCAATGCAACAAAATTTAGAGAGATGGGACACTGTGCAAATAATTGTCCTAAGAACCAAGAAAACTTGACTCAGAAAATGCCAATAGAGAAAGGGAGATATTTTGCGATTACAGCCATGGAAGTTAAAGTTCCTAATGATGTGGTGGAAGGTACTTTAATTGTTTTCTAAAACTTAGCAAACAATTTATTTGATTCTGAATCATCGCATTCATTTATATCTTCTCAGTTTTCCTAGAAAATTAGATTTGTCCAATTTGATTTAATAAAGGAGTTGTATGTCAAAACTCCCAGGGGATATATCATTGCAACAAAGGCATGTTGACTAGTCCCCTCCAGACACCAAAACGTGATTTAGTTTTTATCCTTATCATCATACCAAAGAATTAATTTGATATAATTCTGAGTATGAATTTTTTGTGAAATTATGATGATAATATTTATTGTAAGAAGAAGGAAGTTACAATTTTTGAAAGTGGTGTAGAATTCCTTGTCCTTAGGGAAGAGACTTAGACTCATAATTCTTATCTAGAACCACCCCCAGTAGCTCAACTGAATGAAATACATGGAGAGGAAGATATAACAATATATATGGGTGGGGAAATAAATCATAAACTTGAAGATGTGAACATAGTTCAAGAGTACATTGATGTATTTCCATAGGATTTAACTGGACATCCTCCAGAGCGGGATGTTGAGTTCTCTATTGATTTAATTCTTAGTACATGACCTATATAAAAGACTACATATAGAATGGCCACTGTGGAATTTGTAGAGGTAAAGAAAAAACTATAGGATTTGAGTGAAAAAATTTTTATTCGACCTAGTGTTTCTCTATGAGGATCCCCTATCCACTTTGTCAAGAAGAAAGATAGATCCATGAGGCTTTGCATTGATTATAGGGAAATCAATGCTATTATAATAAATAATATGTATCCTCTATCCCAGATTAATGATTTATTTGATCATCTTAAGGGAGTTCAATACTTTTCAAAGATTGACCTTCGATTCAGATATCATCAGTTGCATGTGAAGAAGGAAGATATTCCTAAGATTGTATTTCAGACTAGGTATGAGCATTAAGAGTTTACAGTGATTCCTTTTCAAATGACTAATGCACCCCCTATTTTCATGGTTTTAATGAATAGATTTTTCCAGGAATATCTTGATAACATTATTGTGTTATTCATAAATGATATCCTCAAATACTCAAAAAGCTATGAAGACCATAAGAATCACTTGCTGGTTATTCTGAGAACTCTTAGAAGAAATAAATTATATGGGAAGTTTAGCAAGTGAGAATTACGGAATCAATCATTTTCCTTTCTAGGCCATATTTTCATTAAGGATGGATTCCTATTTGATCATGTAAAGACAAATACAATCCAGGTATGGCCAATGCCAACAAACTTAACTAAGGTATGCAGTTTTATTTGCTTAGTAGGTTACTATCGGCGTTTTTTTTCAGAATTTTTCCTGACTGGATAACCCGCTATCAAAGCTCACATGTAAAGGAGTTAAGTATGTGTTGAAAAAATAATGTACATAATTCTTTGAAGAATTGAAAAAAATATTGTCCAATGCTCCAATTTTGAATCTCCCATCTAGAATTTGTGTCTTTTTAATATACAACGATGAATCAAAGAATGGACTAGGTTGCTTTATTATAAAAAATGATAAATTTATTGGTTATGCATCAACACAGTTGAAGACTCATGAGAGTCATTATCCCACTCATGATCTTGAGTTATCACCCGTAATCTTTCCTCTGAAAATATATAGGTATTATATCTAAAGAGAGAGATGTTAGATTTATACAGACCACAAGAGTTTGAAATACTTTTTCACACAAAAAATAAATCAACATGAGGAATAGAATATGGCTTGCGTTACTCAAAGATTGCAATTGTTCAATACACTACCACCCGAGAAAAGCGAATAAGTTGGTAGATGCATTAAGAAAGAAAGATCATGATCTTCTGACTCAAATGAGGATTTTGATAGATCATATAAATTTTGATCTACTAATGATAGATATGAGAATTTTTAATGAAAAAGAAACACCTTTCCTCTTTCAAATGATTGTTAAAACATATTTATTAGAGAAGATAAAAAACTCTTAATCTGATGATGAGAACGTACATCAGAAAATTAATGCTACCCAGGATGGGAGACTGGATGGCTTCATGTATAAAGAAGGAGTTCTGAAATTTGGGAATAGGTTATGTGTTCCATCAGTACCTGAGATAAAAAGGTAACTATTAGACGATGCTCATAGTTCAAATTTCTCTATACACCTGGGTGGTATAAATATGTATAGAGATATGAAGGAATATTTTTGGTGGGATAATATGAAGTGGGAAATTACTGACTACATGTCAAGATGTTTAGTTTTTAAACAAGTTAAGGTAGAGAGACAACATCCCAAAGGAGTGATGCAACTTCTTCCTATTCCTATGTAGAAGTGGGATAACATTACAATGTATTTTTCACTAGACTACTGAGGAAACCTATAAGGAATGATGCAATATGGGTAATTGTTGATCGTCTAACAAAATCAGCACATTTACTTTCTATAAGAGAGGATTTTCTACTTGAGAACTTGGAAAGACTTTATATTAATTATGTTTTAAGAATTAATGGTGCACCTCTATAGATTATGTCTGATCGAGATCCCCGGTTTACATCAAAATTTTGGAAAAGTCTCTAGAAAGAATTGAATACTTGGCTTCGTATGAGTACTGCTTTTCACCCCCATAATGATGGATAGTCTAAAATGACTATTCAAACTTTAGAATACATGATGAGGTCATGCTCTCTTGACTTCCAAGGTATGTGGGATCAATACTTTCTTTTTGGTGGAAATTTCCTACAATAATAGTTTCCATTCTAGTATTAAAATGGCTTCATATGAAGCATTATATAGAAAGAGATGTCGAACTCCACCTTGTTGGGACGAAGATGGTGAGTGGAAACTTATATGCCCATAACTTATTAAAGAAACCTCGAAAAAGGGGAAGATAATATAAGCCCATATTAAACCATCCGAAATTAGGTAGAAGAGTTATGCTGACAACTGAAGAAAGGACATGGAATTACAAGTGGGAGATCATGTATTTTTGGAAGTATCTCTATGAAAAGGTGTCTTAAGGTTTGGTAAGAAAGGGAAACTGAGCCCCAAGTACATCAGACCATTTGAAATTATGGAAATAATCAAAGATGTAGCTTATCATTTAGCGATGCCGCCAAATCTCTCCAAAGTTCATGATGTGTTCCACATTTCATTATTTAATAAATACATTCAAGACCCAACACATGTACTCACATATGAAGAAATTGAAATGGAACCTGATTTTTGATACTGTGAAAAGCCTATCGGGATTCTTGACACAAGGGAGCATGTATTGAGAAATCTGACAACTCGTATTGTAATGGTTCTTTGGAGAAACCAAAATATGGAGGAAGCAACATGATAACCAGGGGATGATATGAAAAATAATCATTGACATCTATTTGGTGAGTTTCATACATAAATATAGTAATAGCCTATATTTAATGAATACCTGAGCCTATATGGAAGAAAACATGGTTACTTGAAGGAGATTTCCATAACCTACCCATTAAACTTAAATTTTCCAACTCCGCGATTTGAATTTTAAAAATCTGACCTACACAGTTGTGTTCAAGATGATATTTAGAGTCTAATATAATTAAATTAATTTTCATGGAATAGTAACCTAACCTTATGAATTCTAAAATACCCTTATAAATAGTAACTTACCCATATGAATAGTAATATGACTTTCATTAATGGTATCCATACCCATGAGTGCATAAGTGAATTTAGGCACCTTAAAAATGAAGATGAATATTTTAAGTGTTTATATTTTAGATTAAATAATGATTTTAATTAAATAAGTAATTAATCATATATAGAATTTTTTTTAAAAAAATGGACTTTATTTTCGGATTCTTTATGTCAAAAAATGGTTGGGGGGAATTTTTTGTATTTTTCTGAAATACATAAATTTTTGATGAATAGTAAAATGCAATAATTTATGATAAATGCTAAATAAAAAATTTATTGAGTCATTGATGATGAAATATTTATGTAATCCCAATTAGTTCGAAGTCACATGCATATATTAATATTCCTTTTCATGGAATACTCACTATTGGTTTTCTTGAGAGGAAATAATAAATTAATGATTATAATATTAAGCAAACTCGTCTCCACTGCACAATAAAACCCCCCTTCACTCCCTTTTCTCTTCACTCATATCAAGCCATGTGCCTTGCCAATATTCGTCCCAAATATCTCCCCAATATCCTCACCCACTTCCAAAAGCTCCTAGCCTATTCAAAATTCCAAAACCTCTCCCTTTAAGAGGTTCTTAAAGGAGGAGTCTCAAGAGGTAAACTCCACTTTTAAATTCCCTCATTTCTTTTAAGTTATTTTCTTTTTGTTTCTTTTCTCAACTACCTTCACCCAAATGGTATGATAACTCTAGTAAAATACATGTAATATAATGTTTTTATGCTAATGGGATATTTTATTATCTTCTCTTCTTTGTCCACCATTTATTTGGAAGAAATAAAAGCACCGTTTGAGATGTGCTAATTTATCACATTCAAGGACAACTGTTTATCAATTTCTATTGTAATAATTAATTCTATTCAAGAAACCATTTGTGTTATGGTTAAACCAGATCATTATATATATAATATAACCTATTTTTAGTTCTTTAATCATTTTTTACAAATGGTGTTAAGTTATAAATCAAAACATGTTCATTGTAATCAAACAGACCGTTTTACCAAAACGGTTCTCACTAAGGATATATATATGTAATAATTAGTCCTCACACTATGTAACCAAATTAAATTTAAAACCATCTAATCTTCTGGATGTTCATTAATGGAATATAACATCATTTCTGGACAACCACTTCCATCTTTTATATTTATCTGAACTTGAATATAACTGAACCGTTCTTTTAAAAACAAGTATTCAAACGAGCCCAAACAATGAAATTAAACATTATAACTAATCAAAAAGGCCTTGAATAAACAGAAAATGGTTATAATAAATCATTTGAATATAGTATATGGTATGGAATTATGAATTAATAAGCCTAATTTGTTTTTTCAGGTATTTTATAACTTGTCAAGAACACCTTCGAGCCTAAGGTAAGGGATCCTCTCTCACACTTTTGTTCAAGAATCTCCCATATGTTGTGCCATTTTATTTTTATTTCTGAATGATAGGATATGTTTTCACACCTCCCCCATACTTCCCTTGTGACATGTAAATAATGGAATACCCATTTACCTCTCATTAATCCCTCACAATAACACCTGTTACCAAGGTGAAATGTTTGTAAGGGGTTTCTCATCTCACTTTCATTTTTGTGAGATTTTCATTGTTAGCCAATTATTTCTTGTATATAGTATATTTGTAAAACCATTTGATATATAATAACATTATTATATATATATTCGTGTTATAAAATGATTCATTTTAGGGTCATTACGTTCTGTTCAAATGATTCGACCGATTATATTGTCGTAAGAGACCTTGTCTCAACTACTATTTTGTTGTGACTAACTTTGTATTGTGCGTCTAATAATATTTTTGTGGTGTACCTACTGCCCATTTGAGATCAATATTTATTTGAAATTATATTTATATTAAATATCCATAATCTCATATCATGGATATTTTTTTGTCTAAACCGTATACCATTTAACATATGGTGTATATTTGAAAAGTTATTTTAATTGTGAAAATATTGATGAACACATATACTCTACTCTATAAAGATATAGAAAAGTCATATTTCTCTTGTTTTGAATCAATGTATAATGAATTAGTTTGACATATAGTGGAAGGTGTGTCCCACTATATCCCCTTGATGCATTGGTAGGTCTAATGAGACAAATCAGTTTGGCGACAAACCCATTGAGTTTGTTTCCAAAAATTAGATAGGTTTCTGCAAGTTGAACTAAACCATTTTAAGGGTATTACGATTTCATGTGCCAGATACATGACATCCAATTAATAATCATTCCCTTTATTCATTATTAGTTTTAAATATGCAGGAGATTTTCACTATGAAAAAATCTATGGATGTAGTTTCATTCTCAGTTTATTAATGGCATGAGTTTCTCATTTATTCCCCATGTCACATTGATTATGTCATATTGATTATCATTCAATTATAATTGTATTCATGGTTCTGATATTTGTAACCCTTATTGAGCATTTGAGCTCACCCATTTCATTGTTTTCTATCAACAGGTGATGAAGAGGTGATAGTTTATTGAGTTCTTGTGGTTGCAATTTTTAGTTTTTGTTTTCTATTGAATTTGTAACCTTTGCTAATGTAATTTGTGTTACATATATGTATCTATTTTCATAAAGAATAATAAAATGATTGTTACTTTGTTATTTTCATTCCTTCTAACCATGTCAATATTACAATTAATGCACCAACTCCAACTTAGAGGGGTCGAGGCATTACTACTACCCTGCAAAATGGCAGCACAACAACACATTTTCCACTCACCACCCAACAACATGGTCATATCCCAACAAACATCACCATCACACAGCCCGTTCACCTCACAAAAAACCATCCACATCACACATATCATATCATATTCACATTTATCAGGGGGTTTATAAAATTCACTTCTTTGTATAGGGGAATTAACACACAACCCATAAATATTGGGGAAACTATTTTATCATCCAAATACAAGTGATTATACAATTACTATTTATTCTAGATGATGCCAATAAATCCGAACAATAAAGGTTCCATATACCATTCCAAATAAATAGAAAAAATATATAAATGACCATGATTTGTATAAATATATCAAGAATATACAATTTATAATAAAAAATGACTTAAAAGATGTAGAAAGAAGAAAAACATCCCCCCTTCAATATTATTTTCATGTTTAACCAATTATTTAAAAATAATTAATCGGATGAAACCATACTCATAACAGATAACAAGAGTAAATCCCTCCCACATGGTAGTGAAAATCAAAAATGAGGAATTACATATGTTAAATGGATAGCTCTAATCTGTTGCACAATATTGATCCTTGAGGAAAGCCACCACCAGGAACTGTAAGAAAGGAGGTCAACCTCACCGTCCTAAATGTTAAAAAAATCACAAAATTACTAAAACCATAACAAATTATTTAATTCCAAGAAAAAATAGCCTCCCCTAGGAAGAAATAGAAGGAAATGATGGGGAGGATAAGAGGTGAACTTATCGGAATCACCAATGATATATATGTCAAAGCTGAGCTTGAAAGCCACTAATGAGAGGCTAAAAGTGCTCATTAAGATGAACATTGTTTCCTCAGTAAATGATAGAGAGAATGATGAAGTGAGAGAGTTTGAATTATTTTTAGAATATATAGGTGTTTGGTAAAACATAACACCATGAATCAACCCCAACAATGCACTTTATATACACTAAAAAGTGGGATAAAATGTCATAGTCATGGGAACCATGAGGCATCATAACTAGTCAAGAATTCCTATAAGATTAATGACTATACTCGTACCGTTTTCCTATAAGAGGGGGATAATGTCCATGTAACAGCCAAATTCACTACGTCTTAGACCCCCAACCTCTAAAAAGGCTACATTATAACCCAAGATTCATGGTTCAATTATGATAAAATTTGTAGAATTTCTGAAAAAACAACCCCTATAATTATACTCCAATGTCGGGGTATCCACACTGTAACCATAATATTACAAGGGGGGTTATGAAATTTCCAAGTATCCATGACAAAACTACCGCTAAAATTGGTATTATCATAAAAAACACATTCAACCACACTTTATACTACAACCACATCCCCCAAGCCAAAACGGCCACCCTTCTGTTGAAAAACCATACTCTCTATTATATGACTACCTTCAGTTGGATTTTGCAACTCCAACATCTCACCTTCCCCTCTAAAAATCTTTGGTCCAACCAAGAAACCTCCATCACCATATTTCTAATAAAATAATGGGTTATAAGTTCCCAAACATTACAAACAAAGCCTTATTTGATTATTTTACAATATTATAATGTAATAAAATTTTAAAAAATAGTTTAATGATACATAATAATGAAAATTACAGATGAAATAATAAAAAATTTAAATTAAACTAAAAAATATTGAAATATTCATTATTAATATAAAAATTCATGTTCATACAATAAATGATAACTTTAGATAAATTCTAACATGTTAGAAATATAATAAACATATTAAATTGACAAATGATTGAATAATATGAATGATTTTAGGGAAACAAAAATATAGGAATAAAATATGACCATTATATGTTTTTGGGAATATATTTTATTTAAGTATATATGGTCTTTAGGAATATATAAATATTTTTATTTTATAGTAATTGGGAATATAGAATCATTGGATAATTTTTATTTAGAGATTAAATAATATTGGAATGTCAATTAAAATAATTATTGTATGTGAATATTATAATATATTTATTTATATAGAAGGTATATATAATCACATTTTGAAATTTATATCTAAAGGTAGAATCTATAGAATAAATTAATATTTGTCTTATATATTTTCTTTTCCTAAATATGGAATTGTGGAAGATTCAATGGGTTATTCCCTTGACCAACCACATTATAAACTTTAACAAGTTCACCTTGAGATAAATTGGATGTGAGGGATGCTCAAGACATTAGAAATAAATACGTAAAAATTGTTAGCCTAATCACCACTCATGGTTCGCACTATTTTCTATCTCGTACAGAGGGATAAAACAAAGGTAATAAGGTAATTTTTAGGTACAATTTAGGATTATATCAACTTTTAATTATAACTTTATATTTAATTTTTTATATATTGTTATCATTATTATTTTTTGTATTGTAATACATATATCACTTTAATTAAATTTATTACATTTATAGAATACATAATATTTAAATTAGCTATAAAATTAAAGATATATTTTATTAAAAATTGATTGATAATTTTTATTGAACAGTTATCTCAGAAATAATTAATTTCATTTAATGTGCAAAAGTGTTGATTTTCAAGTAACTGGTTTTGAATGTGTTTGTTATTATTGTACTAATTATTTAAATTTATTAGTGTTATTATATGATATAAAAATGATATAATAATCAATTAATAAATATTTAAATAGAATTGAATATGAATAAAATCATTTATTGTGTAAAAAGTATTTTTTAAAATATATATATATATATATAGAATATTTTTTTATCGTATTAAATTATTAATATATTTTATATGGATTTAAAATTAATTATAAGGATATAAAATTACTTAAGATGTGTTTTTCTACTTTTTAGTTAAAATAGTAAAATATGTTAAAAAGGGTGGGATATAAAAATAATTTTAAATATAACATATTATATATTTTCATGAAAAATTAGACCTTTTTAGTTATATTCGAAAAAATATTTTCAATAAAAAATGTAACGGATAATTAATGGAGGCAATTTGAACCAATGGGTGTATTTAAACACTTGAGATTATGTAATAATAAAATATTGAATGATTTGTTCCTTGGGGTTCCAATCACTATTCATATAAATAACCCACCCATTCTACCTATATAAAAATACATCCATACTTAAATTTACACTGGAAAACCCACCAAAATTATTTAAAAATAATAATATATCATATTTGAGAACTTCTAGTCATATTATAGAGTCCCAACTAAACTATCAAGAGTTCCATTAAGAGAAGATTCAACTCTTCAACGTTAGTGTTACCTTCTCTTTAATATTTTTTATCTTCTCTATACAACTTATTCTATTTTTTATTTATCAATTTAATATTATTTTATTAAAATATATATTATTATTTAATAGTTACTTCATAGTTATATAGTATTATATTCTTACTCATTCATTTATTCAGTGTAACAATTTCTTTTTTTTTTGTCATTTTTACAACAAACAAGAATGATGCTATAAACTTTTCTTCATGAATGATTAATATAACAAGATTAATTGTTATATGTGATAATAATGATATATTTGATACGTTTTTATAATTCTAGAATGGTATTATATGTATTTATATATATTATAAAAATAAATTCTTTCTATTAAATCAGTGTTTGTTTAAAATTGAATTGTAATAATTCATTTTGAATTTTCATCATAGAATCCATAAAATAATCATGGACCTCAATAAATATTTCTATCACACATACATAATATATGTGAAAAATTTTCTGGTCATGAATTTTATGATAAAGGACCATGGCATGATACAATTATACCAAAGATATGGTGGAACATGTAGAATAGTTAACACATGCTACTTAATATTAACAACAAATCATTAAAAAATATTAAAAAATATATATATATGAATGATATTATGTAAATAAATAAAAATAATGATATTATATGGATTAATAATAAAAATAAATTTATTATAAATTTAGTAATAATGAATCCGAAGAAGCAGAAATACAAGGTAAGGGTTTCACATAACTTAATATTCTTTCCTTGAGAAATAGTCATAGTTCATTGACTATTTTATTATATGTTTGATTTATTAGTCCCTTTATCAATAAACTATATCATATTATTTATATTTTTATATATATATTTACATTTTAATATTAATATTTTATTTTGTGACTTATTTTCAACTTTGTAATAATATATAGTCGTTTAGAATAGTTTTCACCCTTTGTATTTTCCATTTCATATCCATGTTTTTTTATACAATAAGTGTTTTTTTTACATACACTGAAAAATAATTATATAAAATCATCTATACCAATATTATTTATAATTATATAATTTTAAAAATATATTCTATATTATTTGTATATATGGGTATCTTTTAATGGTTAAAAATGATTTAAAAGATTATTTCTTTTTTATGTTAGTTTATTTTTTATATTAAAATTCATATTTCGTATATGATAACCTTTATAGATTTTTCGTGGTTTTATCATTGTTATTTTTATATTCCAAATAGTGTTTTGAAAGTACATTTTCATGTATTGAATATTATTTTAAAAATCATTTTTCATTATCAATAAGAAAATATTACAAAAATGTAAATAATACACTATTCATGTTTTCTCATCTATTATCCTCTAGATGATTAAAAGATCGATAATATATAGATTTTTTATTTTACGTATCACCCTATAAATAATAATATAATTTGTTTATTTTTCTTTTTTAAATTTTATGTGTCATTTGAATCTAATAAATGATATTTTATCATATAATGTTTTTTAAAAATGTTTTTCAGCAATTTATTTTTATTGGTTATTTATTATTCATGGAATAATTGGTATCATATAGAACACATATATACAGACTATAATTTAGTTATCGGTTGGATGAAAATTATAATACCCTCTAATGAATTAGGTATGTAGTTACATATGAGGAGATAATTATGTTATGTGTACACATGATTTGAGAAGTTATACTTACATTTTCTTCTTGGAAAAGGTATGGTTAGAAAATATCACAATTTTATACATATAAATAATTTAGTAACCTATGTTATAAAAATAATCTGTCGATGAGATGCGATGATATATGTTCCAATTACTATGATTCTCTTTTCTTATGATTTTTCAACCTTCTTATATTATTTTTACATGGTTCATGATTATTGTCTTATGATTTTACACCCATATACCTTAGTAAATATTAAGCTATCATGATGAATCATTTTTATTATAATGATGTTATACTAAGATATATGGCCTTATTATCATGATTTCATATTATTTATTATGATTCCATGATATTATTCCTTTAATCAGCTATTTTCCCTATGTTCGTGTATTCTAACATGTTTATGATCAAATGATAAATTTTCTCTGAGTTTTTGAGAAAATTTATTACATTACTGAGTGTTTCACCCACCTCTTTTATATTTTTACTCCTTACCCAATAATTCATATACAATACTTTTTCAGGAAGGATATAATGTACGAATAATTTTATGTGTGAAGTTTATTAATTATTGTGTAATACGACTCTTATATAGCCAATCTCTAATGTCAATGAAACATTTGGTGTGTGTAATATTTATGATATGTATTGAATATTTATATAATATTATGTATGATATGTGCATGTTATGGTTTTTTAACTTCATTTGGATCTATGAAAACTCTTAGATAAATAGTTATGGTCATCCAATAGTTAGAGACTTTTCAAATAATGGAGAAAATTCTAGGGAATTTGATCTTGCATGGACATATATGTCTCACAGGATGACTTATTATTTACATGATTACGAAATCCTCATCTAAATTTTTTGAATAGTTTATTAAATATAAATACTACTATCCAAATATAATTTTGGGGATAAAAAAATTTTAGTATAATTTCTATATATCATGTACCTTGTGTGATTTACATTACCCTTTCAAGGAGTCATCTAACTTGCATAGGTATATCAATGTAAAATGAAGACAAGATATATGATGTTAACTTATTATATCCCATTTTACAATTTGGAACACATGATATTCATACCCATGGTTTTCCTTTAAAATAGGATATATGGTCCCTCCAAATTGAAGATCAACACATGTTATACAATCATTGCATACCCCTTGTGAGAGGGAATAAATTCTATCAAAAAAATTATTTCATTACATATATCTCACATGAAATCATATACCTCAACCTATTAATGATTTTTTATATTACCATTAACCAAAACATTCATTGTTGCAAACGTCCCTAATAAACAATAAAATATTTTATTATCAGAAAAACAATTGATAGGTGTGGTTTTAACCATCAATAAACTATTTCATGGTTTATTGATCTAACCACAATGATATGGAATGTCAATTATGTTTTTCAATACTTTTATTAAAATGGCACAAATCAAGAACTAGTAAAAGATTTATTTAATTTCATTGGTTTCATAATTCACCACTAATAAATAGAAATTATTAATAGTTGTTCACTATAGCATTTAAATAAAAGGGATGTTCATATTCACTTTCTAATTAAGTATATATTTTTTTTTAATTTTGAATTTGTTTATAGTAATTTTTCCAATTATATTAGGGGAGAGTATGGTAAAACTACCACTAATGTTTTTACATATAGATAATTTAGTGGTGTTTTTATCCACTTATAGAAAGTTAGTTATGGTGAAATTTAATATTAAATTTATTTTACATAACAAATATGGGACCCAAATGATTTTATCCAATAAAAAACTATACTATATATATATATATAAAAATTTTAAAACCAATACCTCAAAAAATCATATATTAAAATAAAACACACCAATTTGTAGAAAACTAATATGTAACATTATAATTTACTATATAAAAACTAAAAAAATTATGAACTTGCCAACAAAATATTCTCTCCTCACACATGTTTGTGACCTTCAGTACCCACTGCTGCATCACACTGCTAATCACCTCCTTTATCACTATCCACCAATGTTTCATGTATATTAATTAATTAATAACACATCAGTAAAATACATATTCAATAATTATTAAATGAAATAAAATATAATATAGTAATTGACTAGTTATTTATATGTGTGATTGAGTTCATTTTACTATCTATAAATGTCTGCATTAAGATATTTTTATAGGTCATATATCTAATAAATATCTAATCTTACTCGTGAATTTCCCTTCAAACTTTTTAGGTAGTTACTTATAAATTGGAAGACTATTTATATATAATGGTGATATGGTTCATTTTCTTTATAAAGTGAAATAATAAATAGATTGTGGGTCATTGGAAGTGTAGTGTGGAATATAGACCTGTGTGTATTACTTTTATATTTTATCTCAATAATTCATTTTCTTTTTGGATTGGAATACTTTAGGGTTTATATCTTCTTCTTTTTTAGTATATTAGACACATATATATATTATGGCATCATATTGTTATGTTGTTTCATAAATAAATATATTATATATATATTATCATTTAATTAAATTGGAACCTCATATATATGGATATTTCATGCTATATGTTTTTGAAAAATACAACACTAAAATCCAATATAAACATAAATGGGTAATTCATTTTCAATAAAATTATTAGGATTACTTTATTATGTAATTTTTATCATATCTACAAAAGTATATCGAGTTATGTATATGTATTTATACTTTCTATGTATCATGTTAGACTTTTTTTTTCCAACATTCATTATATTTATACCATTTCATGTTATATCTATACTGATTTGAAGATGTATATATTTTGTGATGCACCTACTTAGTACATTCTATCATTCCCTGCCACAGTCACACTTCATGCTTATTTTATCATTCATGGTTATAATAATTATGATAAGGGTTATACTATTTATGTAGTATCTAATAATTTATATATATTATGTTCCAAATTTGACCAAACACCCTCTTCAATATATTTATACAAACAGCATACCAATTATATATTTTAATTAACCTATCTTAACTAATTATATATGTCTAAAATATATCAATTTTAAAAAAAATTATATATAAATTAATAAATTAATATAATTATTTAAAAGATTAATTTTATCACATGAAAATAAATGCCCATGGATATGACATGGTAGAGAACTCTAGATGGGAACTAGGTGCCATTGTTAACAATAAATGGATCCACCATAGGTGATCTAAATAATACCCCATTATCTTATACAAAAGAGATACCTACAAATGAATGTGTAATAATATAATATTAAATTATATGAAAATATGTATATAATATATGTGATGAAGTGTACTTGAAGTCTTAGTGGTAGAACGTGAATATTTCAATATTGGGGAGATCATGTTATTAAACAACTTAGAGGATGAAATACTTGAAAAAAATATAAAAAGAAATTAAAATTAATTATTCATTTCCCTTACAAATAATTATTATTAAGGGATATGAGTAATTATACTAAAAGCGTTATGAAATGTATGTGATGATTTGTACTTAGTGTCAAAGGATAGATTTTGAATCATGTGATAATGATGTGATTATTTCCATAATCCTGATTCATCACTTCTTACATTAAAAATTATAATAAAATATAGGTCAAGTAAAACTAATATTCATTAAAAAAACCATTAAAACTATATTTATTAAACTAAATATAAATATAAGAACCTCACATTTACAAATATTAAAAAATCAACCATTAAATCTTATTATTGGTTGTTCATATTATTATCAGCATCAATTTCTTAAATTATTTCTTCTACATATCATTTTCCATCTACATTTACTTTTTATTCTTCACCCATCATCAGCAGACATAAATTTTAAAAGTCAATTGGGAAAAAATTCGATCAATTTTTTACGGGATTTACATTCAATAATTATTTCACCTTTATATCCTATATAATAAATGTATCTCAGTTTCATGTAGATAACAACACTCTAAAATTTATCTTCTTTATCATCGAAATAATATAAAATCTTTTCAGATTTCAAAATATAAGGATTTTTTTCATTACACTCCCCACTAGCGATATACTAGTAGAATTTAATAGAAGTTAATTGTAATTAATATTTATTTAATACCCTGTTAATATCGACAAAACTACATTTAAATAACTCAAATAATTTTTTTTGATATTTTTACTTTATAATATAAAATAACTTTTCCCAAGAACCTTGATTTGAAACTATAAATTTACCACTATCTTATTTTTTCAACCCTTTATCATGATAAATGGTATAAAACTTGAATCCACCAATATAGTAAGAATCAAATATACTAACAATGATTTAAAGGACTATGTGATACATTATTCAAATCATTCTATAGTTTATGTCTATTATCACCACTGATTACTAATACATGTTTATATAAAAATAATTTGACATAAATTAAATAATTTTCATCATTTTTAAAACTACATATTAGATTTAAAACATACATGATCAGAAAAAAAATCTTCAAGTTCTTTTCTAACCATTTTTATTATATCTTCCTCATTTCATGTTTGACTGTTAAAGAGTCTTCTCATTTATACCCTTAATTATTTAATATATGGATAACCAATATCATTATTGAGTAGAAAATTCAAATATTATTTTCTTAACTACAATAAATTGAAGAAAAATTTGGATAATTTTCGAGCTTCTCAAATTAATGTTGGAATAAATAATTATTCACTATTTTCTTAAGAATGAATTATATTACTATCAATACATATCAATCAATTCAATGTTACCTCTATATAATAAAAAATCATGAATAAAAGGTCTATCACTCTTTAACAAGGCAACTTTATACAATAGAACAATCTGGTTCAGATTTTCTTTTCATATAAGACTTCAAATGTACATGATATCAAATGAAAAATATCAATAAAATCAGTAAATTATGTTTATTGGAAATGAATATGAAAAAATAAATATCATTAATGTGGATAAAATTGAAATAAAATCTCTCTCTTTAGTATACATCAGTCGATAATATATGGTCTATCCAATATTTGCTTCTTTGGCCGAATAGACAGTCATTTGAATCATCATGCAGAAAAATAATGGGGGAAATATCATCTGAAAATTATATATTCTTCATACAATTATTTCCTTAGGATTATCTAGTTTGACCACGATTAAGGTATACTCACAATTTTAAATAAATGAATGTGAAATATAAAATTTCAACTATATATAATGTTTTATGTAACAAATTCTGCATTTCCAAAGGTAGAAACTAGTCCACTAATATACGAGAGTAATAAAATTATATTCTATTTATTTAATGAAGATTAAAATCAATACATATTGAAATGTAACTGGAATATTGTTCAAGTAAATTTTTAATTTTTAATCTTCAATGTAAAACATATTTTTTGTATATTTTTCATTTTAAATAACGTTTTTGGATACTTCAAGTTCTCAATTTTTCAAATATCGCGCTTTAGTTTTTTTTATTTTAATTTTTCGCTAGAATTTAAACATTTATTGATTCCTTATATTAATTAATATATGTATAAATAACATTATCAAATATAATATTCTCAAAATTCATAACATAATGATTATATTATATAAAATTAAATTCCACAAAATAATGTTTCAAAAATATTCTCTTTTTCTTTCATTATTGTGTAGTAGTCGATTTTGATAGCATTTTAGCCTATTTTAAAAATTCATTATGTTACAACATTATTCCATAAACTATATTGAAATTTTATTAATATGTCATGATTTGTGATCTAGATATAATTTTAGTGAAATATTGAAATATTTTATCTATTAAAATATGACTTATTAAATCTAAATATATGAAATGTCTCAAGGAATTGATTATGACACATAGAACACAACATTCTACTATAATGTATTCATTGAGGTTCAAAATTAATGTTATAAACTGGAAAACATAAAACTATGTGTGTGCTCTAAGAATCCAATTTTATAAATATATTAAAGTCTCTAATGGTTCACATTAGGGAAAACAACATTTTGAACATTTTCATAGTATATTTAATCACATATATTTTTAGTCATTGAATTAAATATCTGTATGATGGATTTATCTGTAAAAAACCAAAACCAAATTAATATGGCCCATTATAATGTAACCTTTTATTTTGTAGTTATAAATATTGGTTAGGTAATTATGAATATAAATAAATAAATAAATAAAAATATAAACAAAATAATTCTTACTTTATATATTCACTCTACTAGAATAACTAAAAACTAATGGAATAAAGTTTCATAAAATTTTATGAATAATAATTTTTTATATTAATAATGTATTAACAATAGTGAAATTATTAATTTATTTGAGAAGATAATATGAATATATAATATATTAAATGTTCATTTCCTATAAATAAAATTTTAGCCCTATTATATATTTTTGATTGGAAACAAAAAATATAAATTTTACAATATAGAATGGAAATAATAGACCTATTTGTTGATTTATCCTAGTCATTTTATCTTTATATTAATTTTTGATATTTTCATTAGATTATTTCTTTTCAAGTTATTGTTCAAAATAATATTTTAACAAACAATATGAATTTGTGGGATTATTAGAATATTACAAAGAATTGAAATTTTTTGAAAACTTTTTATAAGACTAAATATGTATTTTATATATGAATTAAGAATTTTAAAATATGAATTTTTAAATTAAAAACCCATATTTTAGATTTCATAATTTATTTTATATTTTTATAATTTTTTTAAAATACATTGAACATTTATTTTTTAGAAATTAATTTATTTCATTTAAAAAATAGGCTCAAAAATGTTTTTCAAATTTGGAATCATTATTTCCAAATATAACAATACGATAAATTTTATTTTTTTGGATTAAATGATAAATTACTTAGGTAAAAACTAGTTTCCATGTGGAAAACTATAATAGTAAAAGTGTGCAACCTTAATGGTACATGACATAACAAGCTTAAAAAAGATTATATTATAATTATGGAGGTGAATATTGACCTTATATCCTATAAAAAATATTATTTATCTATTTCTTATCCACATTACTTGAGAGTGACTTTCTATTACTAAAACATTATGTGTTTTTACAAAAATACCACTCCTTTTCACATATAAAAGGAGCACTCCTCTCCTCACTTCTACGTACACCTAAAACTTTTAATATCTTATCAAACACCAATAAAACCTTTCATATAGAATCATATACACCTTAACTAGGTTATAATATTATCATAATACCTTCTCTTGATGGTTTAATCCCCTTCACAAAGAAGATAATTACGATGTGAGGTATAAGCTCTTAAACCTCTGTTTTTTATATTTTGTTAGACTCACCTGTTTTGATAAACTCAATTATGCTTAGATAAGCTTTGATATTCCTAAATAATGTCTATCTATATTAATTATTCTTTCTAATTATGGAATCACGCTAATGAGTTGATAGAATTCCAAAATGATCATCTCATATCATTGGAATATGTTATTCAATGTTTATTTATGATTATAGATATATAACGCTGATCAATCATGATACTAACTCAATCTAGAAATGAAATGAAGAGAAGGTATAATTTTTAAGAATTCGAGTACATACAGAGCTACCGATGAACAAAGGTCACCAATAGACTAAGTATACTGATAGAAAAGGTCACTGATACAAGATACCAATGTTAACAATGATGGATATCGAGGAAGAGATGCCGATATAAGTTCACCATTATGAAGAGCTACCGCTACACAGAAAACTATCGATATAATAAACCTACTGTTAGAAAGAGTAACGACAACCAATACAAGTCCACCGCTACAAGTTCACTGATAAAAATAGATACTGATGGAAACCAATCACTATTTTTCTAAACCCTATCTCTCTAATTGATTATTAGAAATGGTCATATTTGGTGCTTTTAATGCAACTATAATTAATTAATGATGTTTGATGGATATATGGATACCGTACCTCGTACCTGTAGAAGTAATCATTCTTTATTCTAGATACTAATCAGTGATGTTTGTTGGATGTCAGGGAACCGTACATAGTATCTGTAAAAGGAAATCATTCCCATTGTCGGAGCTCAAGGAATACAAGGGATTTAATGCTACTAGAGAAAGTGTGGATAGAGATATACACATACCCGAAGAACACACGAAGAACTCGAATAATACTCATACAAATCAAGAACAAAAGTTCAGGAGGAGGTTCAAGTCCTACAAGGAATACTCTCACATTCAAGCTGAACACTTGTACAGTAAGTGAAGGAATAAATACATGACACTCTGTTTTCCAAAGAACATCCAGAAAAGGACACAATGCTTCATCTTCTTCAATCCAAAGGAGTCTAGAGCTTCATTGACATCACAAAAGAGTATTCTATACTAATCACCATATTATTTCTCTACTGTGATTATTTTTAATTACATTACGAGCAATGTGTGTTCTTCTATCTACTTGAACACACACTGACTCCTAAGCTAAACTGGAGGATACTGAAATCCTTACACCAAACTCTTTATAACTTTTTTATTCCCACGTAGAACTATGGTAGAGTTCTAAGGACCTGGAAAATCTGTGTGATGTTGTTGTGGTTTTCCCATATAGAATTATGGTAGATGTCTGAGGACCTGGACAGTCTAAGTACCATTGTAAACCCCGATCCAGTGTGTGGATGAATGTTTTATATAAATTGTTCAAGAGGACTAATCTCAGCTTGAGACATAACCTCTTGGTTCAAACTATTATGCGTCTTATTTCAGTTTAAACTATTCCAGTACTAAATAATTTGAAATTCAATCCTGTTTTAAAGTAAGTATAATAGTTGAACTAGAAAGTGTTTGTAATTATTGCAAGACAGTAAGTTAGTTTCAAAAGATAACATAATATTCAGATTATGTTAACTAAGAAATAATCAATCTTTGGGAAAATAATTGAACACTTACAATCTTTATAAATTCACTGTAGTTTAACTTGTTTTAGGAATTGGGGGATTTCAATATAGATATATTAAACAGAGTTTTTTAATAGGAACTCAATTCAACATCCCCTCTTGAGTATCCACTCCAACAAACACATTTTATTATAATCATTTTTCCATCATCAAATTTAATTATAAAGTACTAAAATTATGAAATATATATCAATAATATACATTTTTTAGTATAATTATGGTAAAAGAATTAAAAAACCTCCTCTTTTTCTTTATGATAAATGAAAATGTGAATCATGTGTTGTGAGGACTACGAAATCTATGAATAAACCTGTTTTTCCCATCAATTATAGAAAATAATGGTTTTAGTTTTTATATATATATATTTTATATGTATATGTAATATATATAATTAATATTTTTCATTTTTAAAAACACAAAATTTATTGACCATTATATGTTAATCCATTGTTATCGTTAAATAACCTAGAACTAGTTCATCACTACTATGATTTTTCTGAAATAAGACTAAATCACCCATATAACGGAAATACAGATTTATAGTTTTGGATAAAACATAAAATAGAGAACCTTTAATGGTTTTAAAAATGATGATATTTGGGTGAAAATACTTGATAAATTCCAAATTTACAAATCTTGTTCAAAACAATTAAAATTGTTAACACTCGATGCTGATGAAATTTTTCTACAATATTATAAATGAAGATAAATAATATTAATTAAGAGAATATATAAAAATATATAGTAATAATGATCTAAAATATCTGATTAATATGTTTTTCTTTATAATCCTAGTTGTGGAATCACATCCTTTGAAATCTAGGGTAAAGTTAAGTGACTTGGTATATAAAAATCATTTCTTTGAGTTATACAATTTCAAATTTAACATTATTTTCAAATAATTTTAATTTTAATTTTTTTTATCTAATTTTTTATATGGAAAATTTGTTAAAATTGAAAATATTATTTCAGGAATTTTTATATTTTCATTTACTTCTTCATAAAATATTTTTTATTTTTGAAAAATCCCCAACTAAGACTTTTACATCGATGATTTCAATATCATTTCAAGAAAATCCTTCCATGATTTAGTTTTTGTTTTACTTTTTATATTCAAAATTATATATCTTTAATGAAATTATGTTTCAAGTATTACCTCCAATATTCTGTTAATATATTCTTTTTTCATATAATTTTTTATGTCCTTCAATTTATTTCATACTATCTAAAAATTGATTGAAACCCATCTTACTTCCATTAGTCCTTTACGAAAAGTGAATTTCGTCCATATGGATATTTATTAAGTCCATTCATTTTGATGTTGGTTCATTAAGATATTTTTATGTTTTATTTTAATTGACACAAAAATTTATGGATTATTAAAGGTGTGGTCCTACTCACCTAATAATTTCATGGATTCATTTTATATATGATGATATGTTCAACTATAAACATAATGAGTTTGATCATAGAGGTGTGGGAATGATGTGTTTGATCACATTTTTAGGAGTGGAAATAATAATTTATTTCACATAAGAATAGTAATAATGAGTTTTTTCAAATAAGAATTCCTATTATTATGGTTATTACACATTTCTTTGTTGTTCATAAAGTTAATCGGACTTTCAATATGCTTACAATTTCTCAAAAATCCAATGTTTTGATGATTATGACTTATTCAAAAATTATTCCAAGCTTTTATGTTATGTTCACAAGTAATAAAATAATTTAGATTTGTTCTGTGTTGGGAACATGTTAGATGTTGAAGGAGGTATGAAGAGTTTGTTGTTACAGATTATTGTCTTTTTTTCAATAAAGATAAATCAATTCACTTTGTAAAGAACATAAAAAATAGACAATGATTTTCTATTTTGTCTTTCGAAAATATCATATGTTAGGATAACATGTGATTAAAGGCTTATGAAGTAAATGGAGAGAAAAGATGATGCTAATCATATTCAGTTTTGATTAGAAAGAATGGTGCTTTTAAGAAAATAGGGAAATTGTTCTCGTTGAAAATATGATGATGCTAAAGGTGTTCTATCAAAGAATATATATCATGATAGATATTGTTCGTGATGAAAGTAGTTTTTTACTGAATATTCTAGATGATAATAAAGCAGCATTTTTGTCAAGTATGATTAATCAATTCGCATGGTATGTTGCACGTAAGTGGAGTTCCATAATCTGAACACCAAAATTTTGTAATGGAGACTCTCTCATGAAAGATTGGTTTTTGTGCTTATGATTAAAGTGTGTTTGCAATGTTGCACACAAGGCATTATTTGAGGTCCAAACGTTGAAAAATTTAAAAGTTATGAAGTTCGCGAAATATTCAAAACGTGTGAGAAAGATGAGGTTGGTGGGAAAGAGTCTTAGGTGCCCAATGTGATGTCAAATGGGGTTTTACACGATGTGTCAGGATCTTGTGTGACACATTGGGGTTTTTTTCTGTAGGGGCCGACGAGGTCTATAAATAAGAAGTGACACCCTCACATTAGGTGTGCTCGAATCTTAGAGACATTTCAATCTCTGATGTGAGAAATAATTTTAAGTAAAAGGGATTACATGAAAGAAATAGATTTGCATGAAATAAGGAGAAGTTGAGTGCAAGATGAGAGTTGCGCAGTAGATTGAAGTTATGCACAAGAGGTGTTTTGTGAGAAAAGTCAAATCTTGCGCACATGTAATAAAAGTTATGCACAAGGCAACTATAGGGGTTCATGATAAATTTTGGTTTTTTTCACATATTCAGTTGTTGGTAAGATAGTTCTTACCAACTTCTAGGTATGAATGTGATGATTTGTACTTCAAGAGTGCACATGTTCAATTGTAAAGAAGCATTAAAATACTATAATTCCTTATTTGTTCTATGAGGGTGCACACCCACTTGCATATTGTATTCAAAGTGCTACATGAGTGTAAGGGTATATCATACATGTGGCATTCTACATCAAAAAATTGTTTTCTAATGGATTGTGTGGTATATGAATGTTTCCATACCAAACCAAGGATGTAGATACTCTTGTTGAGTAGTGAACCTTGTAAATATTTTGTTCTTGTGGTTGTGTGTGTTTAGCAGAGATGAAACTCTTTAACAGGTGGTGAAATATGGTTTAAAAATAAGGAAACAAAAAAAGAAAAAGATATCACTAATTCTCCCCCCTCTAAATGATAATTAGATCATAACTAGAAACATCATTCTGAGTAAGGCCATATAATTTATTTGTATTTAATAAAATCTTTCTTATCATATGTTACACAAACATGTTTTTCATTTCATCCAGATAGAATTTTAGTGAGTTTGTCACAGTGATTTTCCAGTGGGAGGCTTGATTGAGAGTTAGGTATGCTAGAAGTAATCATATGGTTCTACCTACACATGTCTGTGTCACTGAGATGGGTACTCTTCCAGGTTTTGTTAGTCAACAAAAACACATCTTTTTGGTCTGGTCGTAAGACATCATTGTCAAATGATTTCACATTTTTATTACATGGAAGGATGGGTGAAAAACCTTTTTTAGTTTATATTTATTTTATTCTCCCATTATAAATTCGAGACCATTATTTCCATCTTCTTGTGAATTTTTAAGGTTTTTTGCTCTATGTTTTTTATGGTTTCCAAATTTTCCATGTTTTCAAAATAAGATTTCTTAATTTATATTTAATAAAGGGTTCATGTCCCTTAACATATTTTAAATAATATAAGGTCTTATGATTATTTTTTATGATATATATTTCTTCCTCATGTTTTACTTCATGTAATGATTTTATTTTCCCTTTGGTAGGATCTACAATCATCAATTTCTTATGTTCCCAATCCCTAGGTTATTAATATATTTATATGATATAATTTATCTATAAATGGTTCTAGAGGAGCATAATTTTGGTGAAATGATCATAAGGGTAATAAAAAAATATCTTTATATATCTAATTTTCATGAAACTGAACCCTTATGTCCTTAGGGTCTGAAACTATTTGTGGGATGTAATATTTAAATCATTTGATTAATGTATTATTTGTGTTATTTTCATCTTGATTAACTCGATTTGTTTCAAAGCATGTTTTTGTTATTTTTGGAGATTAATTTTGATAACTTTAGAGAAAAATGAAGTGGAATTTCTAATTGAATATTATAATTATAGGATAATATGTTTATGTTTTGATAAATTATATATTGTGTTATTATCATTACAATTACAAACATATCTAGATACAATAATGGGATGTAGATGCTATCAGAGTTTTACCTAGGGGTAATAACCCAAAATAGGGTGTTTTGGGTGTTAACTGAATTCTGAATTGTTTCCTGGAATAGAGATCTAAATACATATTTGGTAGAACTCTCTTAGGGGATTATTTTTCTTAATCACAATATCTTACCAACTGTTATGAAGGATTTGAAAAAATAAAATTTTCACAGCCATAAATATTACCATGGATGACCTATATTTAATCCTATAGATTCATATGCTAATGTATGCACATAATTTATGAAATAATGCTTCTATTTTTATAATTTAATTTTATGTACAATAATTAATATAAGTATACTCATTCTATATTTTCCATTGGTCCTTTAAATAGTGAAAATACAAATGAATTAAGTTAATAGTTTGTTAAATAGATGATATTGAGAATTTGTTATTGGGAAACCGAATGAGATTATGGATGGAATGTAAAATCTCATGAATATTATCCCCCAACTATGTCATGACTAGAAAAATAACCCAAATTATTTTGACCTCCAAAACACACCACGGAAAAAGTGATTCACAATTGATTGATTTATGAGACAGTGTCCACTATGATTTAGTATATCTTCTAATTTGTTTTTTGCTAAGTACTGGGTAAATGAAATGGAAATTCTATTTTCCATTATCACTTTCATAGACTGTGAAAAACATTTTTTTGTAATAATATAATTTAAAAGGTGATTCCGAACAGTTTTGGAGTCTCATTAATAACCCCTCAGAAATGTAGGATATAGAATATATGGGATAGGAAGAGTTAATAAAGTTAATTTTGACAAAGTATTTTCCATATAAACATTGCACAAAAATGATGTGGGAATTATTGTAATTAAATAAAAGAGATAATGAAACCATTGAATCATATGAAGTTAATTACACAAATATTTTTGAGGTATACCTATAGTTTAATCTATGATAATGAGATAAAATTGTATTTCTTCTTTACATTCTTAAAACCTAGTATTCGAAGGGTGCTATCCATGAAGAAATTAGAAGCTATGAAGATATTTTTCAATGAACTCCTATGTTTGAGATGAAAACTGAATCATATCAATATTCAAAGGAATTGGAAAGGAAAATTTAGCTTCATGAAAGAATCAATGATAATACACAAGTTGGGATAAAATGTAAATTTCCTATCAGAAATAAATATCAGATAAATCACGTGGTTAATTTTCTCAATGGATATGAGAAATGATTTATGTATATTAAATTATGACACCAATCATACATATATTGAATTAATTCTAATATTATGTTTTATATAGTATAATTTAATATGTTACCAACTTATTATTCACCCAAACTACAATTCTAAAAGTGAAAATAGTTCATACATTGTGAAAATAAATTCCATAACCCTGTGTATAATGATGAAAATAGGTCCGAGAAACCTCCAATACTAGGAGAATATGGAATTAAATTCACAACAACTACTACATAGGTAGATCTTGATAATAAAGTTATGTGATGTACACTATCTATTTTATATATATTCTAATATAATATTTTTTTTCAAGTTCAACGTATTAATTTATATCAAAATTCTTTTCTAATATTGTAAAATCACTCCCCCAAAAATGGATGTTAAATTATTAGTGAAAACCCCAGGTGACACAATGATCATATATAAGAATTTAAAATTTACTCAGATTGATATTTTTGGGAGGAAACATCATTTAGATCCAATTATTACTCCTTTGTCTGTATTTGATATAAAATTTGTCGTATATTGGTATTCCTTTCATAAAAGAAGTTTAACTATTAGGATAAAGAATCATAATTTCATATCTGAAATCATTATATTGTCATGTATGGGAAAAAGGGTTATTATGAAATCTATGTGGAAGAAAATTCTATAATGTGGGTTCTAAAACCCATCCACAATGGATTCTTCGCTAAAATAACCATGGAAGAAGTCAACATTGATAAAATTCTTATAATATGAGAATATACTGATGTATTTCTGAGTTATATATCTGATCATCCCATGGAGATTGAATTTTTTTCAAATGAACTCATATAATAATCCATCCATAACCTATAGATTACATCTTTAGTGGATCTAATTAAATTAGAGGAGTTAATTATGAAATTATAAGATAATTTGTAAAATGGTTTTATACACCTTAGTGATTCACCATGAGGTGCACCCATCATCTTTATAAAATATAATGATAGATTGATGTGTGTTTTCATTTATTACTAAGAGATTAAAAAATTCTTGATAAAACAAGTATCTTACAACCCGTATCAATGATCTATTTGATTAAATCTAAGGAGGTCAATACATCTCAAAGATTGACCTTTAATTTGGATACCATCAATTAATGGTTAAAAGGGATGATATTTCCAAGAAAGGATTTTGTATGAGGTTTGAGCAATATGATTTTATAATGATGTAATTTGGACCTACCAATTCCCCTTTTATCATATTTGATATAATGAATAGTGTTTTTAGAAACTGCCTTAAACAATCTATAGTGTTATTTGTAGATGATATTATTATATATCTCGAGACCAAGGAAAATTATAAAGATCATTTGGAAATTATTTTAAAGACATTGATAAAAAATATGTTTTTCAATTATTTTGTATGTGTATTTTTTCTCAAAATACATGTCATTATTTGGTCATGTAATCATAAGAGATGGAATATCCATTGATCTATTACTAATGGATGTCATTTAGAAATGGAAAAAAACAACAAATGTAATAGCGATATATAGCATTATGGGGTTATAAGGATACTAGAAATGTTTTTTGTGATATTTATCAAGGATATAAAATATAATTTCCAATTTTAAATGTAAGGGAGTGAATAGTCTTTAGAAATAGGAATGTGAAACAACTTTTATGGATTTAAAGTGTATGTTGGTCACATATCCAATACATTCATTACTCTTTATGGAGACAGGATTATAAATTATAGTGAAAACATTAAAATTTTATAGGATGAATACTCATGTAAATTAATAATTTAATTTCTTATAATTCCCAAAAATTAATTACTCATGATAAAAAATGAATGATGCATGATTTAGATCTAGAAGTAGTGATCTTCGTATTAAATATTTGAAAACACTATCTCTGTGGAGAAATGTTTTGTATATATAATTGTTAAAATAGCATGAAATATATATTCAATCAAAATAAAATAAATATCCACCAAAGTATATCGTTAGAGTCGATACAAGATTATGATCACTTACCTGAGGAAGGAAAGAATTTGGGTTGATTCCCTATTCAGGAGTGACCATGGTACTCTATCATTAATGAGGATTAAAAAATACCCAATACTCATGTACATATAGAGGATGAATCTTGGAGTCATAATTGTCGATGATATATCCCATATTTCCCAATAAACTACTCATCCTTATATTCTTGTAAAGATCATGGAATATTATAAATATTATTTAGAGCTATAGAAAATTGTGGTGAATATTTCAAATTTTAAATTTATAAATATAGATTTATAATGTTTGAAACCTTAAAATGTGTCCCATAAAACCCAATAATGAAGAAAAAAAATTTGGTGAAGCAAATAGCTCATTATTTACTATAAATCAAGATTGTATAAATAGATATATTTATTTAATATTGTAGGAATATTATGAATACGTAGATTATAGGATACGTATCTTGATGATTGGTATGATAGGAATTTAAGGTCGATTGACTAAATTCAATGTGTCTATTACATCCATTTACCATAATAGTATGAATGTCTTGAAACAACACCTTGGACCTCATCATAGGATACCATAAAAATTCAAAATTTCCAAATTCTAATTGGTTTCTAGTCTCCCTCCAATCAAATTTAGGGAATTTTATTTCCATGAAATATGATTTCTATATTGGAAAATATTCCAGGATATAAACAATAGAAGTGTTGAAGCTTCATGGAATGACACTATCCATTATACTTGATTGGGATATGAGTTTTTCCTCAAGATTATAGAGAAGTCTTTAGAAGTATTTGGAGACATGGTTGAGCTTTAAACCACATATCATTCTCAGACAGATGGTGAGCCTATGGGGAAAATTAAAACTCTAGTGGATATATGAAGATATTTTTTGATGGATTTACATAGATATTATGATCAACATCTCCCACTAGATGAGTTATCAGATAAAAATAAATTCTATTATAGTATTTATATTGTGTAATGTGATTCTTTTAATGGGAAGATATTTAAGAATCAAACATGTTGGGATGAAGTTGAAGAGAGAAAGATAATAAGTAATGACCTTGTCTAAAAAAATTTAGAGAGTTTTTTAACAATTTTGTTACTTATGAAAGAAGAAAAAATTCAATATAAGTGTTATGAGGATAATCATGGATGATATTTAGGGTTTTATGTTGGTGTCTTTTTGTTCCATTTAATATCATTAGGAAATCGAGTTATGATACTTGGGAAGAAAGGGAAGGTAGTCCCAAGATATATTAATCTCTTAGAGAACCTTTATTATGTTGGGGTCAAATCCCATCATTTACTACTCCTTCAATAGAAATCTCATGAACATAATGTGTTTTATGTATTTCGTGAATGTGCACACCAGACCAATTAAATTTTATAATCATTGAATTAATAAAACCAAGAAATTTTCTATCATATAAAGAACAATCAGTAGAAATTATGGAATGTATATATATAGTTCTGTAGAACAAGAACACCAATATTTCCATATTTATATAGAGAAATCATAAGTTTTATATGGTTGTGTGGGAACCTAATAATGTGATGAGCGAAAAGTACCCACAATTGTTTTCTTCTATGTAATGATATTTTGGGGCTAAAATTCATTTAATGTTGTGTAAAATGTAAACCCTTGACTTTTGGATACTTAATCAAACACTCTGTGGGTGATTTTCTCCACAAAAAACAATAAAAAATATATACAGTCAATTGTATGGTGTTCTTACAATTAAAATGTATAAACAATGAAAACATATTTACAAATATATATATATATATATATATATCTTGAAATATAAACTCAAATTTAGTAGCTAAGAAGCTAATGAAATACCTTTTCAAAAATTTACTTATTCTCAATATTAATATATTTTTTATTAATAGTGTATTAAAACTATTATAATTTGTAATTTAAGTAAATGCGAAGAGTAATAGATAATATTCAAAAAGTCTATTTCTTATAAAAATATATTTATTTCTATATTTTAATTTTTAATTTTTTTTAAAATAAATAGCGTAATAATTTCAAAAAATATTATAATTTTTTGATTTATCATGGTCATAATATCATTTGATTTCATTACAATATTATTCTTTAAAAATATTATATTCATGAATTTTGGAAAATATTTTTTTACAAATGACATGAAATTATGACATTATTAGTATTTTATTATGAATTCAAAATTTAGGAAATATTTTTATAAGAAAAAATATTTATTTTAAAAGTGTATTTTATATTTAAAGAAATTAATTCAAAAAACATTATTTTACATTTTATAATTTTAGTAAAATTTTTTAAAAAATAATTAATTTTTACATATTATAAATTTATTATCTCAAAATAATTTTTTTAGATTTTGATAATAAAATAAAATAAATTCAATTAAAATATTGCAATATTGGTAAAAATTATATAATAAGTATCATTTTATTCTTAGTTATAAAGAATAAATTATTGAGTTAAAAACTTGTTACTATGGTGAAAACTAAAATGGAAATAAACATGTTAAAGTCAGTAACCTTAGAGGATAATGGAATGAATAACATAAAAATGCTTCTATTTGAATTATAGAGTTTTTTTATCTTTATACCCTCTAAAATCCACAACATATCATTGTTGAATCCATTTTTTATTCACGGTGAATTCCAATTATGGAAATTTTTTGGCTATTTATAAAAATGACACTTCTTTTCACTTATAAATGGGAACTCCTCTCCTCACATCCCATCAAACAAAAAATTCTTAATATTAGAAAAAAATATTACCAAACTTATCTTATAAACTTATATACAACATAACGTAATCTTAGCCTTCTTAAAAGCCAATCCCCAATGGTTTAGTACCCTTTAAAAAGGAGATAATCCATGAAGAAAAATATATGTTCCTAAAACTCTATTTCATTGAAAACAGTTCAACTTTCTAAAATTTTTATTTCACCAACATAAAAGTAAAAAATCCTAAAATAAATAAATTTTTTATGATTTTATAAAATTATATAGAAGTTATAATAATTAACCACCCTCCACATATTAATTATGAAATACTAAAATGTATATTATACATTGTGCTGATTATTTTCTCCATGATTAAATATTTTTTCTTTTCATTAATTACTAATAGTGGATGATTTTAATTAATATTTTTTTTATAATACATGATAATTATAATAAATATATATAAATAAAATGTTTCTTTTTGAATAACTAAGAATATAATGATTATTATATGATAATATATTGATATAAGTAAATAAACCAAAAATAATTCCTCGCCATTTACATTTTCCTGAAACAGTTATAAACATCAATGTAGTGGAAATATAACATTATAATTATTTACAGAAAATAAATTTCATAAATATTAATTGTTTAAAAATTTAGATCCTTTAGAGAAAAAGGAATATCAACAACTCTTTTGTGAACATAGTTCAAAATTATTAAAATAATTATCACCTAATATATAAAAGAGTTTACAAAAATATTATACATGAATGAAATTATTAAAATAATTGTATAGATAAAAATATAACAGAATAATGTTATGAAATAGGAAATTAAGATATTTATCTTTATGATACATAAGATTTAATCACTTACAAAAAATATAAGTAATGGTAAGGGACTTGGTTTCTTGAAAACATTTTTTGAGATATACAATTTCTTATAGAAAATTGTTTTCAAATACATTAAATTTAAAATGAAATTATCTAATTTATTTCTAGGGAAAAAACTTTTCAATTCAAATCCAACTTCCTATATAGTTTTCCTTTCAAATTTTTAAGAAAACAAAGGGGGGTTTTTGAATAGAGTGAAATAAAAAATACATTTACATCAAATATTTAAAAATATTTTCAAAAATATATTTTGTGATTTTCATTTCATATAACTCTCTATATATAAACATATTTTCTCTATTAATGTTAAATTTATTTTTTTCCCTAAATAATAAAATTAATATGTGATTATTTTATGTCATCATGTTTTTTATTTATAAAAATTTATTTTATACTATTTTTCAAAAAAATTAACCCATTTAATTTCCTTAGGTTCGTTAGGAAACGTGAATGAAATCTATTTAGATATTTATGAAATCCATTTAGATATTTATGAAACCCATTAATTTCACTATGATTTCATTAATATATTTCTATTAATAATTTGAATTATAACTCATCTTTAAGGATAATGATGGGTGGGGTCCAATATCATCTTATAATACATTGGTTTTAGTTTATATATCGTGAGATAGTCAGGTGTGAAAAAATGAGTTTGTTCACGTAAGAATGGGAATAGATATTTTTCTAGAAGTGGTTTTTCAATACATATGGTTATACCAAATTTCCATGTTTTTATAAGTTATTATAATATTTAAAATATTCATTTCATTTCATTGAAATGCCCTGTTTTTTGGATTATTCCTTATTGTTAATGTATTCCACACTTTTTTTTCATGATCAAATTTTGTTTGACTTCTAAGATGTTTTTTGAGCTTGGTCATATAATTTTGTTTCCATAAAAATATTTTTATGAACTTATATTACTCTAACACGTTTATATTATTATATTATGATGTATTTTTTAAATTATGATGATATATATATCTACAGAAATATTTTCTTCATTTTATATTATGATTTCTCATAAGGAGTATATAATCTCACCACTTTCTTGAGCTTCAAATTCCAGATTATGAAAATGATTACATCATTTAAGATATCTAGAGAAGGGTCTAGAAGATAATTATTTTCAGTAAATGTTCACAATTGTAATAAAATACGATGTTTATATATCTATTTCCCATTAAACTAAACAATTAGAGACCTGGGTTATATGACTATTTGTATGATTTAATGTATAATCGTTTATTAAGGTATTATTTATGTTATGTTTAGCTTGTGTCATTATAGTTGATACATCATATGTTTATCTATCAACATTCTAAAACATCTATAAATTTTTAATAAGAGGATGAACGTATAAATCAATTTCATTTCCAAGCACTTGTTTTATAGAAAAAAGATATCAATGTAGTGAATTTATATTATTGTAAACAAATCCACAATGGTAGACTTTAAATGATCAAAAAAATCATCCATATTATTTAATAACTACTTAAAGTCTAAAAATAATTAATCCATTATCATTTTTTATTAAGTGAAAATTTATAGTTTTAGAATAGAAATATAGATATATGGAATTTATGGACACACAATCTTTTGAATATCTTGGATGTTTCATGAACTCGTCATTACTATTATCCAAACAATGAAACATTATGTGATCAGTGGTAGAAAGTTATGTGAATCCTTAAAATTATTTATCTTTTTTTTATTTGATGTAATACACAATCTAGAATAATTATTTGTTGAATTATATCTATTAGAAAAAAATATTTTTCTAACTCAATTATTTTATAATCTTCTCCAAACAACATATTACAATATTTAGGATAATAATGAATCTTCATTTTACAAAGATCAATATTTTTAGTAATCTTTTTTATCTTATAAATTTGTTCAAGGATCATTGATTCAAAAAATTAACAATTAAATAATTATAATATCATATGAAATCCTTTATGTGTAAGTTAATATACCCAATTGATATTGTACATCATTAATAGAAAATAAAACATTGAATACTTAAAATATCCTTGATATAGTTATTTATTTCTATATTAAACAAATTCATAGAAGTATTTTTTTCATTATGTTTTCCATTGTATTATTCTCTAGATTATCATCCAATAATATGTTTTCTTTTTGATTGGGTTGTCCCTAAAAAGACAAGGCCTTAAAAAATTACTAAATTTTGAGTTTTAAATAATGAATTCATATTATTTATTTCCTATGGTCTTTTTAGGTTCATAGTTTTAGAAAATTTGATCATAACTCTTATAGAAAAACCCCATAAATTAAAATGATGATAATTCCACATAGCATAAATTTTTTCCATAATTTAGTTCCTAAAAAATGAATGATGTTTTCTTTTTATGAATTTTTTTCAGGTTTTATATCTTTACATCCTCATTATTATTAATCATCCATAAACCCTATGATTGTTTTTTAATTATGGATGATCAAAAAAATATTTGTTATAGAAATAAAAAAAAAAAAAAAATTGTTAATCCCTTTGATACCCATGAGATAATATAAGCGAGTTTTACTTTAATTTAATATAACTTGGGATAAAATAACAATTTTATTACACATGAAATTATATTTACTACCCAATGTTTTTTCCTAAAACACTTTATAAGAAAATAGAAAGAAAAATTCATAAAAATAATGGTTTCTTAATAAACATGAGAACCCATGAATCATCTTTTATTAAAAACATATATTTTTATACATAAAGGGATTAATCATTCATTTAAAAAAAATCCATTAACATAAATTATTAAGTAAAAATATATACATGAAAAATCATTAGTAATGATATTAATGTTATATAAGTCTATATAGAAATCATATTCACAAAACCCTTATAAATGGAACTATCTATTAAGTTAACTCTAAAATAAATCACCTGAGAAAATAATCATTACCCAATATATTGGAGAGAGATATCAGGCTCAATTAATATCATAAAAATTCCAAAGGAGAAAAAAATACATGAAAAAAATAAAGTATTTCATTTATATCATCAAAATCATAAAAATATACATTTGATTCATATATAAAACATCTTCAGAGATATTGATATAACCCTCTCATTTAAAACATCATTTTTAAAACTAGAATGCACATAAAATAGTGAAGAATGTTTGTTCTCTAAATAAAACATTAAAACTTATAAAGGATACAAAATATAAAAAATTGATTATAGTTTGACGAAAATCTACTTCCATAGTATAGGATAAAATAATACACCACTTTTTTCCTTGTTAAAAGGTATTCAAATTGTTTAGTATAAAATAAATAAAAATTTACATTTCAAAACCATTGAAATAATCTAAAAAAGGTCATAAATGTTCCATATAATTTATTTATGCTAAAATGAATATATCCAAAGAGATATTTATTAATTTAGACATGGAAGAAAATTACTTAGAAAATAAATGATTGAATCATTTTAAATGAGAACTTATGGTAAACTGTACATTACCTCACCAAACATCATTTTTTTAATATTATCCAGAAAAACACTTTTATGGAAAAATTGAGAGATCGCAAGTGAAAACATAATTATTAAATGAATACATAAGCATATTGGAATTTTTATTTTTAATTAGTTTCTAGGAAAATGAAGTTACCATTGTTTCTGGATCATTCTTTATAACATCTTCAAGATGGTGCAGTAGTTTGTCCTATCCTTGCATGTATTCTTCTTGGGCCATTTTACCTACATTGAATCCTATTACTATGATAATGTTATGATTTTCAAGCCAATCCCTCTGTTCTATATTGGGATCTAACTGAATGGTACATTAAATCATTAATTCAGAATCTTCTATTAGATCATTGATTATAAGGGATTCTTACTCCATTTCTTCTCTAGAATGAAAAAGTCACTCCCAAGGTTTCTCTGCATCCATGCTTATATTCTATAGGAAATCCATGATGTGATCAACCCCATCGTCCATAGCCTCTTCTCAAACAATATTTTCATTTATGTTGAGAACACCTTCCTCACATGTACCTTCACCTTCCTGGAAGAATTTGTCTCCATTGGTGAAGGCAGATAATAATAATCCTGACAGTCTTTCTTACCACCACTCCATCCCTTCCTTCTCCTCAGACTGCATATGCCACAATAGTAAAATTCTTGGGCCGCGATTCATGAAAACAAGCTAGAAGTTACATCAACATACTACTCACTAAGAATACCATGATCCTCATTGATAATTTATATTTTGTTTGCCTCATGGTCTTTCCCAACATTCTCCCAGCTCATAAAGTGATTATACAGCTTAATAGCTGGAAAAACTCTTCTCAAGCTCGACCTGTTCACTGAAAATGATTTATCCAAAGGACCACAACCTCCATTATTATAAACTCTTGTAAGAATAGCCTCCATATTATAAGAATCATTCGGGGGACTTTGGAACTTCTTAGTGACCATTCCAGTTTCCACTATTGGATTAGAATCATCAACAGGGGCCAGAACAACTGCGTCATCATGATTATCCAAACCAGATTCCACATGTTCCAAAGGAATTTCAACAACATGTGTGGGCATACCCAAATACCTCCTCGAAATTTTGACAACATAAAAATGGGATTAATCTCTTAAGACTCATGATAAACAACCTTCTCTAGAATTACATAAAATCCAGCATTAATCTTCCTATCCCAACCCAATGGAACCTTCACGACCACATTGGCTCTTAGATTGGCCTCCCCAAAAAAGTTACCTGGTGATTCTACAACTGAATCATACTTTTCACAATCCTCCATGGCCTTCACATAGAGACCCTCATCTAATGAAGCAAAAGGAAGAGTCGTTCGAGATCCCCCATCGACCAGTTCTTGCAATTAGAGTAGTAATGGCTGAGACGGTTGCAAGACGAATAGAAGAGGACCCAAGATTCATAAGAAAATGTTTGATACCACTAATGTTTACCATAAATATCTATTTTAATGGTATCTAACTGATTCATGGAGATATCCACCTCAACACATATTCAAGGGGAAATTTGGTGGCTTATGATGTTCGTTCACTAGCCCAAGCATAGTAATTGACCCAAAAGATTTCCAATCAAATGAAGATTTCTTGGATTCAGAAATGATATATGAAAGCTAGGGAGTGAGATCCAAATCATCGAGAAAGGATGGTCTCTTTCCTGGGGTAAACCAAACAACCATCGAAAGAGAAATAATAAAAAAAAGGTAACACATGGTGTGTTTTCCTAATGATATATAAGATATTTTTCTGATGAGAAGTGGATCCGGAGGTGTCTCGAGTCTAGGATCCAAAAATCACCAGGTCATGAAGATTCCCTAGGATGGAGATAAATCTATCAAAGACGTCAACTACAAACCAACTCTTACTAAATAAAGAAAAATAATAAAGATTCATCATCGTAGAGTCATTTGTAAACTCTAGTCGAGATAGTGGAGCCGTTGGGATGCCATCAACATGATAGTGAACATTAAGTCCAAAAAAGATTTTTTATGATATCTATGTTCAAGTGGATGATAATTATATCATATATAAAATTTTAATCATGTTATAATTATACTTTCTATTCAATATTTACACTTTTTAAAACCAATTATGTATGGTGGTTATGAAAAAATAATTATTTTAAAATCAAAGAGACAATAGAGTGTATGTACCCATGAGTAACGTTTCCATTTTTTCAAAAACACGATGGAAAGAAGTTTAGTATAATTTTAAATATAAATTATGATAATTATATAATAAGTATTATATTATTTCTTTAAATATGATTATATATTGAAGGAATTTTTGGAGATGATCAAAAATAAAATAAATCAGTTCATGAGGCGGTAGTCTACACATACACATGAGAGTCATTTTATTTTTTTATTGGATGGTAAAAATAGATGAAGAATATTTATTTCCCATAATAATATTATGTTTATATCATATGTTTATATATCAAATTATTTAATTATTACCTTTTGTTACGATCATCCAAAAGAGTAGGTGATAAAATATAAAATACATTTTCTTGTGAGTCAGTTGTCTGCATATACGCATGAACAATGTTCTTTATTTTTCAATGGATTGTTAAGTTGAGAAAAAAATTTATAATATAAAATAAAATATAATTACACTATATAGGAGATAATTATATTATAATTTTAAAATTGTTAATGTATCACCCAATGATTTTACCATATTGGCTTTTTAGAATAAATTTAATATTTTTTATAGCAAACAATGCACCCAATACCAGGTTTGAACAAAACACTATTTCGTCACATTTTGGTCATTCAATTAAATTATATAACTTTTAGATAATTTACTTAACAAATTTATATGTTATATATCAAATAAAATATTTTTAAATATTTCAATACATTTAATATGAATAATATAAGAATAAAAAAAATTATTCAAAAATATATATTTCTTATAATGATAATTTTATCACTTTTTAAGGGAGAACCTATTTTAAAATTTAATATTGAATATTTTATAAATTTAATATTGAAAATAAAAATATTTTTTCAAAGGTAAAAATAAAACATAGGTTACAGTGAATTTTTTGTATTTTTTTGATGAATTGTGAAGAATACAGATTTTAAATTAGAAACATCTTTTTTATATAATTTAATTATAAGGATAAATTTTATATAAATTTTTTATTAAATTAAAATTATATAAATTATTCTCAATAATAATAATTTAATTGATTGATTTAAATGTCACGACCCATCCCCCGGGGCCCGTGCTGTGACTACCCCAAGCCCGTCTTCTATAGTCCAGGGGCTGGAGACTAGCACCAAAGGTGTAATTCCCTAAAACTAGGAAGGCATTGTCTTTATAACCTGTAAAAACACACACAAGAAAACACACATCTGGGTGAAACACCAAGTAAACTGTATAACAAAAGAGTGCTGAAATTAAAAGGGGCCAGAATGCAAGCCCAACTGTAAATGTAAAAGTACAAATGAAATGCATTACAACTGAAGAAAGTGAAAAGACAGCTATTTGATAATCCTTTGCGGTCCCTACCTAAAACGTAGGTATAGATTTCCTCCTCAGCAATCCATTTTCATATGTCTCCTCCAGGTACCGACACGCCGTATGGTCTACCTCCGGGTACCATCCAGTCCTGGTACTCTCAGCCTCCGTTAGTGCTATCCCTCTTCTATATCCAACAAAACAATGTGTGGGCATAGCCCCTACAGGGTGAGTATAACGATACTCATTAGGGACCCTGATACCCACAAAGAATCAAAAAATACAACAAGTATAAACCACAAAGAATGAAATCAACAGATAACCATACTTAGGTATATTCCCATACATATACCTAAATTATCAAGTGATCCATCTTAGTAATGAGGAAAACACAGAAAGACTGACTCAGCTCAAACAATGATTTTATTCTAGAGGTAGTATCAAGTAACATCCCCATTGACATTATCGAAACCACAACTACTGGATAACTCCTCCAATATCAAGTACAACAAGATTTCTGAGACACCAAGGGTGCTTCCCACTAACCTTGGACTGCTCAGGTACTCCTCCTATCGAGTACCATGGATTTGTCGTGTCACCAATTGCACTCCCCACCGTGGGTCTGCCACGTCACCAAACACGCTCCCCCTCATAGCCTGTTGTGGTACTACTCTTATCGAGTATCGTGGGTTTTCCACGACACCAAGGCGCTCCCCACTATGGGTCTTCCATGACAACAAGGCGCTCCCAACTGGGATAGTAGAGTCACTCTGAGTTAAAACGGTCAACATTTGTTAGGTCTCAGAAATCTACTAGGTCTCCGCACTACACTCTCTTGTCTCTGGTAGGATATGGTCTACATGATATTGGTCGATACTCCAACTTTCACAAAGTCCCACAAAGAAGTATCTCAAAGGTCTGTCACGTTATATGGGTCTCAATGCAACAGACGACGCATCAAACGGATGCCCAGTCTGTGAGTTATTAGTCTTTTAGTACCTGGGGCCCAGTTGGATTTGTGCAAGATCCAACCTGACCATATCTCATCTATACCCCATACTCAAGTGGGGTATACTCAAAGGGACCATCACGCTCCATGATATTCCATCTCCTCTAACAGTTCGTCAAATGGACGTCTGGTACCAAATATATGGCCGAAGGAGCGTAAATGGGACTTTGTCGACCCGGGGCTGACCTGGTTTAGGTCAACTAGGACTGAACTGTTGGGTCCATCACGGCCTGTTGGTTTTGGCCCAGCCCTCTGGACCCAGCCGAGTAGGCCGTGAGGGGCCATGAAGAGCCATTAGGGTGTAGACCGACCGCGGGTCGGCACGAGGGCAGTTCGGCCAGAAGGGAGCCGCGTGGCCAGCTCGGCCTCGAGGGTACCGCGTGGGCAGCTCGGCTAGTAGGGCGCCCCGAGGGCGGCTCGGCCCGGGGCATTGGGAAAGTTCTGCTTAGTGGGCAGCGGGGGCACAGTTCAAGGCGTCTTGGCCCGGGGGCCAGGGTGGTGCGGCCAGGGCTGTTTTGGCTGGGTCGCCTGAGTGGCTAGGGTGGCTCGGCCGATGGTTGACATGACTAGGGCGGCTCAGCCGGGGTGACTGGGGGTCAGTTTGACTGGGTGGACAGGGTGTCCGAGGTGTGGCATGGCTCAGGGCTGGTTTGGCCGGCGGCGGTGTGGGGTCGGTTCGTCCAAGAGGCCGGAGCACTGTGAGGGCGGCACAGGTCACAGAGACTGTGGGGGCGGCGCCATTATCTTCATCACCTTTTTCATCTTCCTCTCTTTTGATGAACACCACAAATAAACATAAGGGTTATGTAGAGTACGAGCCATATTATTTTGGCCCACACTATCTGAATTAGAGCGGTAGCAAGAGTTTCAGAAGAACAAAGCACATCAAACCCTCCCGCAAAGATTATTCACCACCTGCAAAAGAAAAAGAAGGGGGTGCATGGAATGTGATAAACAAATAGCATTAAAACCCTACCTCGGGTTGATATGTCGATGGAGTCGCATGGAAGAAAACGAATCATTGGGAAAAAGACGGACGTCCGTGTCTTCAGAGTTTTCCTCGATCATCGGTTTGTGCGTCAATTCGTCACAGTCGAAGACATCCTACGCCTGGGGAAGTCTCGAGGAAGAAGGTCAAAGTCAGGGTTGATGTTCTTCATTGGGGAGCGCGTTCTTTGTTGGAGAACATGTTCTTCAATGGGGAGCGTAATCCTCCATGTGTTGGGTATCGCGTCACTTTACTAGTACTTCATCACTTGGTGAAGCTGTCCCAAATATTCCTCCCAAGCTCCATATATTTAGGAGAGGGGGTCGGTATGTAACGATCATGGAATATATGACGGTCCATTTATTAGTAACCTTCCTAAATTCCAATGATGATGTTACTTAATTTAAAAAGACAGGAAAACCAATTAACAAAGTTGGAAAAATTAAAGGTATGTGTGTTGGCACAATTAATGTGGAGGAAGTCAAGAGGCTTCTCCACGTTAATGAGGGGGGTTTCTAGTTTCTCTCAATTAAAGAGTGGTTTAGTCCTGGGTGGTCCCCACCACCATAATCTCTCATGGGAGGTTATGGTTCGGGTGGTCCCCACCACCATAACCTATCAGGGGAGTTAAGGTCTGGTGGTCCCCACTTCCATCTTCAACATGGAGGTTTAGTTCTGGTGGACCCACCTCCCAACACCCTCATGGGTGTTGCAAATAAAAACAAAAATGTCACAAACTTTATTTTTATTTTATTCTTACATAAAAACCCCAAAAACAAAAATTCACCCACGGCCAACTGCCATTGAGGTGAAAGTCTTCTTAAGAGAATACCAGTGATTGGAGTTCAACGGTGCCCTTGATTTTTAATTCAGAGAACCGGTTCAAAATTTATAAAAACCCGCTCGCATGTTTATAGAACGTACCCGAAAAAGGTCTGAAATTCATTTTGGGTACTCTGGGCCTCAGCATCACGTCCAGTCAATTTTCTTGGACTCATAAAATTTCCATTTTATTAAAAAAATTACATGGAGATTATGGAACTTTACATTAAATTTCACTATGAAATTAGATATAAAAATATAGAAAACATCTGAACATTTTTCTTTAAAAACCTACATTATCCTCTAATATGTAGGATTAATTTTAAATTAATTTCAACAAATTATTCAATTAGAATTTCAAAAATTTAGTCCCATATTATAAATCATAATAGTTTTTAATTTTTGATATGGTCAAATAAGTTTTTTGATAGAAAATATTATTGATTATAGTTAAATTTAATTTTAACGATTTATAAAAAATAGCTTAATAAGAAACTAACCTCAACAACAAGGCCAAAAATGACCTATGAACCTTTCAAAAATTCATTGGACTTCCAAATTTTTCGATATAATCCATTGTATAAAATTTGGTTCATTTTTTGGGGCACTTTTTATAGGAAAATTTGGTTTAATTCCATTTTAAAAAATTTACCTGAATGCCACTTCTACACTATAAAAAGGAAATCACCCCTCCCTTTTACAAACACATTTCAATATCAGAGGTAACATTGTTCCTCAGGCCGTTTTATTTTATTTTTATTCTACACCCCCCTAAAATCATATTATTAAATTATATTTATAGAAAACTCAGTAATATAAATATACTAATATTTTTTTTATTCAAAGGTCTATATCCACACTTTCATGCACTTCCTTCTAATTGGTAATGATCTTACAGTTTATGAGTATCGTGAACTACCACCTCACAAAACAATGTCATAGATTTTCAATTACCTCCTCTAATGGTTGGTAATTAAGATAGATATTCTATTTATATAAGATATTTATAATTTTTATATTATTATTTAATTATTATATTGCACATATCCTTATCATTTCCATTTTTTGTTAATATCATAACATCGTTTGTGGAATAATGGACAACCACCCCCTCAAAGCGATGTGATTCGTTCACACTATACAACAAACATATTAATGACAATGTTATTAAAACAAAGAAAAACATATGAAATACATATGGTAATGGAATTATAATATTCATATATATTATTTATATAATAAGGAAATAATGGTAGTGTTCAGGAATAAGTACAACCTACCTACTCCAAGAACGATACATTTCATTTATTATCACCAAACATAATACATTATTATAAATACATATATAATAAATATATATGATAATTAAATCATGGTTTAAATTCTTTATATTATTAAATTATGATATAATTAATAGTAACAATAAATTACAAGTCCAATTATACTTGAGAAACTAGGCAATTGAATCCCGAAATACAGAAAACAATGAAAGATTATTAACAAATAGGTAATAATATATTATAAGAAAATATTATATGATATCATAAATATTAGTATAATTTTTTAAAAATTTATAAACATTATTAATGAATTTATAAATGAGGTTAAATTATGTTCACACAGTATGAAATTCAATGTAAGGTTTTTCAACTCACCTTACATTCTGTTGAGACAATTTTTTCCTATAAATCAATTCATTTTATTATTTTGTATATGTAATGGCATGGGGTTGTGGGGTCCATTACATGATGAAAATATGATATTTTGGGTATTCTGGGTGGTTTGGAAGGCCATCCCAGCTTCTCCGTGAGGCTTAAGACTCCTAACGATGGCCTCGGCCTACCGGTGGCTCGGCCTACCAGTGGCCTCAGCCTACTGGTAGCCTCATCATACCCATAGCCTCGACCTACTGGTAGCCTCGGCTAACCAGTAGCTTGGTATACCGGAAGACCTAGTCTACCGGTGACCTCTCCATGGGTTTTCCTGTAGCGCCTCCTTTTTGTGCGAATTTGTTTTTAAACCATGTTTGACCCCTTTAAGCCTGTTTAAAGAACATTAATGGTGTTTAATTAAATTATTGGTGAGGTACCCTCCTTAAATGAAAAACCATGCGTTTCGGTCATGCCTTTAACCGAATTTTCAAAAATTCCTCTACCGCATCCTGTGAGGAGTCCTTCATTGGTTAGGTAGGTGTGTGTCGGTTTTAACTGCCCTGAAGGGTGGGGACCTTTTAAGTTGGATGTGTGGGGTGGCCTAGCAGTGTGGTCACCCACGATCCAGCTTCTTCCATGGTTTTGAGTTTTTCTCCATATCTTAACCATCTGGGGGATGATGTATCTCAGTATTTATTACCTAAAGGCTTCTCTTCTCCCTAGGTTTATTTTTCTCTATCACCTTGCGCTCAGAATACACTACCTCTGGATTAGTTGTACCCCTGCGAAGTTTTCCTTGATCGTGTTCCGTAGAGTTCCTGCTACTCCTGATTTTCTATTTCCACATGAGGACGTAACTTCGATCCATGATCAATCAGGTAGGGATCTTACCATTGTCTCTCCTCCTTGTGTATCATGCAGGGTGGGTGTTCTATGGTTTTTGTGAGGCAGTTAATCATTTCTGTAATGAAGATAATAACCAGTCAAATAACGGGGATGAGGAAGTTTGTTAATGTTGTTACAGGTTTTCACCCATGCGTTCCCTATGATGTTATTATGAAGTGAATGGGAATAGGCCTACTTAAAATCACATCCATTGGGGGCCTTTTATTGCGCATCTATTATATGATCTATTTTATGCATCGTCTGGTGAATGGGAATCTTGTATGAATCAGTTAAACACTTAAACATGGTTGTTGAATATGAATACCCATAACCTTGTGTGATCACCCCAGATGAACTAAATAATATAAAAGAATGATTTTTTAACGCTGGGATGGTTTAGTTATGAAATGGGTGAAGGGGTGAATGTGTTTTGTTTTGGATGGGTGAACAGTGGGGCTGTGAATGATGTGGTTGGAATGGCATGAGTTGTTGTGTGGATGTGGTGGTGTTTGGCAGTAGGGCTGTAGGTTGGGCTGTTTGGTAGTGAGGCCCAGGTGTGTGTAGGAAGGGATGTGGATGGTTTTGAGGCCCAGGTGTGTGTGGGAAGGAAGAGTGTGGTAGCGTTAGGATGTTTTCGGTTCGGGATGACTAGCTAGATAGTGGAAGTAATGGTGGTGAGGGGTACCCAAATGTTTTATTCATTACTATTATCTTACTACTTGTGTAATTTGGTGATTGTGGACGGTGAGGTGGGATGTATATATTCCATGATAGATGATGTTTCTTCTCCTTCTCACAGGACATTATAATGTCTCCCCAATTGTGCACGAGAGATTTAGGTTTTCCTACCGAGTATACTTTGTATGCTCACCCTACATTTACATTCAGGTTTCTAGGAGGGCTTCAGAGGCCGTGGGGGATCTTACTAGTCTGGACATTGGAGTTTCTGTTGGTCGATGTTGTTTTCTGGTTAGCCTTTTCATTTCCTATTTGGTTTTTTACTTTGGAGTCCTTGTAATTTTTTCGGTTTTATTATTAAAACATGCATGTAATTTGGTTTTTTACTTTGATTTCTCTATACATGGTGGTGTTTGGTGTTGACTCATTCTTTCTCCAAATCTTGGATAACTAAACAGGGTTATGCCTCCCATATTGTGAAAATGTTATACCCCTGGTTCTAGTCTCTACTTCGGGGCCTACTTGAGGAGGCAATCGAGGGTCATTATATCTCCTTCAACTTAAAGAAGGAAGGGCTTGGCAGTCTGCTGTCCCTTCCCTCCTTTCGGTGAAGGTGGGTTGTGATAGTATATCTTGACACTTTTTATTAAAATTATTTATTTTTTCATTATTCATGGTATTTTTTTTACTTTGAAATATCTCACCCAAGGTGTTTAGCTTGAACGTTTCCTAGTGGTAAAAGTTACTTTCTTTTGTGATTATTAACATTCCCTAGAGAAAATAAATTTATTATAATAATTCTTTACTAATTATTTACATAAATATCCACATCATTGGGTGATTGATATTATTATCTGTTAAAACATATACCATATTTACATAGGGTCTTCACTTGGAAGGTAACTTGATTAACTGTGGAATTATTGATCAATTTGTATCTTTTATTCTATACAGATAATTTTTAATAAATCACATGATTATTGAATTAAATTTATTCGTACACATAATGGGAATACGTTGGAAATTAAATAAATGGTTTGGGACTGTTTAATATAAGAATTATGGGTTGGGGACCAATTAATGAAATCCCCTCGATGCATAGGTAGTCTAATGGGATGAATCAGTTAGACAAATCAGAAAAGTTTAAATTGTATATTGATGGTAAAGGCATCATGTGCCTAAGAAACATGATGTATAATAATTTAGTAATGCCTTTAATGAGAATTAATTTATTTTTAGTATACATGAGATTATTGAATCAATATATCTGTGGATGAATTTCATTATCAGTTTATTTATTAAATGGAATGTGTTTCAGTTTCTCACCTTCCAATATTGATTGTATCTTATATAATTATTTTTATGGAATGTTTAATTAGTTATATACCATTTTATATAGATTTAATATAATCAATTAATTATTTATTCCACTTTATTATCCCTTAATAAGGCTTTGATGTCACCCTTATTTAGTTTTTTTCCTTGTTATGATGATGGAATATTTGAAAAATATCTCAAAAGGAATCTTATTTCATTTTATGATGTATAATGTTTTATTTTATATTTCCCAATGTAATATGGGTATCATGTATGTAATCAAGATATCCAAAACTGCTAAAATATTTTATCCCTTGGTATTTTATGATTTTATATTCCCCAATGTAATAAAATAATTCACCTACTCAAGGCTCCTATAGATGGGCCATTACAATTGGTTTGAGATAATGTTTAAATGGTACCCTAGAAAACATATTTAGTGAAATTAGACTAGTGAACCAAACCATGAGATAAACATTGAGGATCTCTATATAAGAAAAAACAATAATTTGTATATGTTATATATTATGTGTGTATTACTATAAGTAGATCCCTATCTCGATACCAAATATATAAGTGGTTCTAGCCCTGATGTACCTAGGGATAACAAATATGAAAATGTGTGTGGGTCCTGAATTAGGGTAAACTTGTACACAAAAATGTGTCTTAAAACACACTTATATTTACACTATTGGGGTATACACTTAGGAAAATTAATTTTTTTATAAACCATTATGATGGATTTAAAATTTATGATGTCCCCAAAGAAACCAATATTTATGATTATTAAATTTATTATGTGTAAAATTATGTGAGGGGATATACCATATTTGTAATTATAAGTTACGATTTTATGAGATAATCCAACATATTTCATTGTTTTTAAAATATTACTATAAGGACAAATGATATCAATACTCAAGGAAAATATATAGATTTTCCGACTGAGGAAACCAAAACAACTATTATTAAAATAGATCCAAATATACTGAAACTATGTAAAAGTAATCAGGTTATGAAAAATAACCATTTCTAAATGGATATACCTATTAAATAGAGAGAATATCATATTATAGATCACTTTATGAGATAGAATCCCCCATCATTTAGTGGTATTACAAAAATAAGTATATATTAGAAATGGATTAAGTCTCTAGAGAAGATATTTACATCCATAGGATGAATTGAAATAGAAAAGGATACACTTTCAGTGTATTGTATCCATGGTGATACTGATCAAATGTAGTCCTTGATACAAAATAATAGTGAAGAATAACAAATAAAAGCAATTAAATGTAGGATTTTTTAAAGAAACATTCTTTAATAAATATTTCCCCCACAATCGAATAATTGAGATGGAGAAAAAGTTCTTTAGCATAATGATAAAAAATGAAGAGGGTGTTAAAAATTATCAATCTACCTTTACAAGGTTATCCATGTATGCTATAGATTACAAAAAAAACATAGAGTGAATGATTTATAACTTCATTGAAGTTCTCAAGCCAAATCTTTGAAGTTCCCTAGTTTCTCATACTTTTCCATCATAAAAAGTGATTGTGTTATGCGTCATGAAGACATAGAATGAATTATCAAGATCCTAGTTATTTAAAGGAATCCAAAAGAAGAAGTGGTCTTCTAAACACCATGAAAAATGGAATCTGTCAATGAAGTATAAGGTAATACTGTAAGTCCAACCTGGTGAGAACTGTGGGGAAAATCATTATGGGAAATGTTTTAAGGGACTGAGAGTCTGTTATATGTGTGGAGATAAAGGTAATAATATAAATTAATTCTTGGGGAATAAAGATAATTTTGATATTAATTATTTCACATTTATGGTGATGGGAAACCTATATACTTAATTCTCCATGCATCAAGGGAATAGACCAAGTAGTGGTCAAGGGGAGATGTCCAGGCTTATGAGATCACTACAACCAATGTAGAACTGCCAAATGATTTAGTGGAAGGTTAATAAATCCTATAACAAAATTTATCCAATTCTTTATTTGATTCTAGAGCATCACACTATTTTATATGTTCCCAACTTTCAAATAATATTATACATTTCACTTTTGATCTAAAAAGAGAGTTTTCAATAAAAAAATCATAAAGGAAGTCTCATAGAAACAAATATGTGTCGGGTAGTCCCCATTTTGACACAAAAAAATTGATTTATGTGATGAAATTATCATCATAACTATGTTTTACTTTGATATAACTCTTTGTTTGGATGGTATCTCAAAATATGATAAAAAAGTATTACAAGTGGAAGGAAATTATGATTTGTGAGGGATTTGTAGAATCCCTTTCCTTTGGAGAAAAATCTTCATCAGCTAATTCTTATCAAGATAGACCCCAAATAGCAATATTGAATGAAATAAATTTTTAACAAGAGAAAATAAAATCTAGTACTGAATAATGTAGCATTTAAAACATGGAAATACCAATTATGACGTAAAAATGATGTATTTTATACAGAATTATAGGGACATCCCCTAGAGCGAAAATTTGAAATTTCCATTGATTTAATCCTAGATGAAAGACCAATATTAGTGAATCTAATAATAATTTCCTATATAGAATTAGTAGAGTTGAATAAAAAACTAGATTATTTACATAGTATAAGATTTATTTTCCCCGGTGATTCATCATGTGGATCCCCTGATCTATTTGTTAAAAAAATGATTGATTAATGAAGTTATATATTTATTATATTGAAATTAATGTTGTTAAATTTAAGAAAAAGTATCCTCTAACTCGCATTGATGACTTGTTAGATCAAATTCACTGATCCCAATATATTTCAAAGATTGACCTTTGTTTTGGTAATCACCAAATGTGAGTGATGAATGATAACATTCCAAAGATAGATTTATAGAAGAGGTATCGACATTTAAAATTTACATTAATTTTACTTTTTTTGACTAATTCACCCTTTTTTATATACATAATGAACTGAGTATTCTAGAAATATAGTAATGATTTTATTGTAGAATTCATTTACTATATTATAGTGTATTCTAAAATCTACCAGGACCATGAAAATCATTTGAATATCATTATTTAAAATCTTATAATGAAAGAGATATATAGTAAATTTAGTAATATCACTTTCTATTTTCAATATGTTTTTTTAGGCCCCTATTACCTCCATGGAAGGAACATAAGTTGATAATTTATAGAAAAAGGTATTCAAAGAATGGACTACAATAATAATAATAAACAAGGTACATCGTCTCATGGGTTTGGTTGGTTACAATTGGAGATTTGTTAATAATTTTTCTTGATTGGATAACCCTTTAATAAAGCTTACACATAAATGGGTTATGATTGTTTGGATGAATTAATGTGACAAATACATAGATTAACTAATGATGAAATTGGTCAATTCACTGATTTTGAATATACTATCTATGTGTGAAGGGATTTTCATATATAATTATTCATCAATCAATGAACATGGTTTTTTTCTAATGAAAAATGATAATGTTATTTCATATGCATCAAGGTAATTGAATGCTCACAAATATAAATTTCCAACCCATGATCATGAATTAGCAACTGTAATATTATCTTTGAAAATATAGAGATATTTTCTCAATAATGAATAATGTGAGGTATATGAGGATCATAAAAGCCTAAAATACATCTTCTCATAGAAATATATCAACATGAGAGAATTTTTATGTCCTGATATACTCAGTGATTATGATTTCCCAGTACACTTCCACCCAGGGAAATAAAATAAGGTATCAAATGAATGATTCCGGAAGTATCATGGAGTTCTAACCCAAATTATGATTTAAAATGATCTTATGCTCATCAACATAGTGAATATGGATATAGAAATTTATTCTATGATACATCAATAATTTTTCAAAATATTTCAAAATGATCATTATTATAGAGAATAAAAAATTCTAAATCTAATGATGAGGACATCCAGATGAAAATTAATATCGTGACTGATGTGAAATTAGTAAATTTTGATTGGGAAGAGAGTTTTCTAATGTTTGGAATGAGACTATGTGTACCATCTATACCTATGATAAAAATGGAATTTTTGTATGATTTAAATAGCTCAAATGTCTTTATACAACATGGTAGAATAAAAATGTGTGGGGAATTTATGGTATATTTTGGGTGGGATATCATGATGTAGGAAAATTCTAATTATGTGTCAAAATGTTTGGTTTGTCAACAAATGAAAGATGTATGGAAACATCCTAAAATATTTCAAAAACCTCTACCCATTACTATGTGGAAATCGGATGAAATTACTATGGTATTTTTCATTGTTCTTGCAAATAATTCTAATAAGAATGATGAAATATAGGTAACTATTTATTTCCTAACCAAGTGTGTAAGTTTTTTAGCTATATGGGGAGACCAACCTCTCATGTTCCTTAAAAGGATGTATATTAATAATTTTATAAGACTTCACCATGCACCTCTATAAGTTGTTTTAAATCAAGATCCATTCTTTACATTTAATTCTTGAAAATTTTTCAGAAGGTTATTGACACCGAGCTTCATTTGAGCATTGTCTAAATACTCAAATTGATGGGAAATCAGAAATAACATCATAGAAAATGGAAGATATGTTGATTTCATTCTCACTCAACATTCAAGGTATGTGGGTTCAGTACATACCTATGCTAGTGTTTTCCTAGAATTATAGTTTCAATTAAATTACTCATGTGAAACTATATAAAGTATTATATGGAAACAGGTGGCACACTCCAAATTATTAGGATGAAGTTGTTGAATGGAAAATCATAGGACCATAATTTTTTAAAGAGACAAAGAAAATTTTTATGGATATTTAAGGTAATATTAAAGCATCAAAATATAGGAAAGAAAAGTAATTCTAATAATAGGAAGAACAATTTAGAGTTTTTTGTGGGATATCATGTTTTCTTAAAATATATAGATGGATAGGGGTAATAAGGTTCTGCAATAATGAGAAACTAAATCTTTAGTACATCAGACCCTTTTAGATACTTGAAATAGTTTGAGTTGTCACTTATCATCTTGAAATGCCACCAACTCTATTAAAAGTGCATGATCTATTCCATATATCTATGCTAAAGAAGGACATACTAAAACAATCTCATGTGATAACCTATGATGATAAATAGATGGAGCCTAAACATTTATACTACGAAGAACCCATTCAGATTCATGATTATAGAGAGTATGTGCTGAGGAATCTAATGACACTTCTTGTAAAAACACTATAGAGGAATCAAGAAATGAAATAAAAAACATGGGAACGAGAGTATTCTATGAAGGAGTGATACCCACATATTTTTAGAAGGAAATTCCCCTAAAATTTTTAGGATAAATGTTTTGTATGAGGGATTAATTTATCACCCCCATGACTTTTCCATATTGTCTTTTTAGAATTTATTTAATTTTAGGGATAGGTATAAAATCAGACAGCATCAAGTTTAAATAAAAAACTATTTAATCATGTATTATATAATTAGTTAAATTGTAACACTTATAGTGTATATAAATATTATATTTATATTTTATATATAAAATACAATATTTTTACAATCATTCAATAAATTTTATAAAAATAAGATATGGATAATCCAAAATTTTCATATAATAAACTATATATTTGTAAAGGTAGTTTAAACGCATTTTAATGGATTTCCTATTTTAAATTTTAATTTTCAAACATTTATAAATTTAATTTTAATTGATAATCCTAATTTCTAAAAAATTTATACAAAAATTATTTTTGGGTGAATTTTTGTATTTTTTAAATTATTTTATTTTTTGAAGAATAATGAAAAATATTGATTTAATGTTTACATATTCTTTTCTGTGTAATTTATTTGTAAGGTTAATTTTCATTTGAATTGGTTTTAAAGTAAAATAATATCAATTATTTGTAAATTAATCCAATTTCGTTCATTGAAATCTATTTCACATTGAAATCTTTAAAAAAAAACTGGAAAACTTGTGAACATTTTTACTTTATAACCTCATAGTGTCTCCCTATCTAGATGATTAACTATAAAATTTATTTATGACACATATGTGACTAAAATTTATAAAAAATAGTTTATATTTGGAATCAGAATATTTTATAATTCTTAATATGGTAAAATTAGTTTTTTTACAAAAAAAATATTAGTGTAACTAATTGAAATTAATTATAGCGGTGTAGAGAAATATTAGCTTACCAAGAGAAAAAACCTTAATATTATGGCACAAAATGACATATATAATTATAAAAAATAAATTGGATGGACATTTCGAACCTATAATCCATTTAATCTGATTTGGTTCATTTTTTTGTCCAATTCATATAGGAAAATGGTGGGTTGAATTAACATTTCAAGAAGTAACATGAATTCCACTCCTCCTCCACTATAAAAAGGCACTCACCCTCCCTCTACCTCACACCAATCAAGAGAATTTGTATATTCCAAGATATAACCACATAACTCCTAAAAATACATTCCCTAATCATAGAATCCTAACTCTATGCATAAATCCATCAAACTAATCTATTTGGTTAAAACCAAAAGGAGTTACCCAAAGTACCAGTGACAACCTTCCCCATACTCTTTTATTATTATTCGACATCACCTAAAATATTCATATTACATGATTAAATAACAACAACATCATCATAAATATACTAATATTTTTTTCTTCTATGATTTCAACTTGCACTTACACACACTTCCATCTAATGGGTTACAAACTTACTATTTATGTGTATGTTCTACTACAACCTCACAAACTGATGTCATTCATTTTTCCATTACCACCTCTCATGTGTGGAAATAATGATTGGAAATATATTTATATATTTTATATATGATATTTTTAATGAAATTATATTTCATTTATTTTTATGTAACACATACCCATATTCTTTCCATTTTTGTATATACGATAACATCGTTTGTGTAATAGTGGACTACCACACCACAAAGCGAGGCAATTATTTCACAATATAAATGGAACATATAAAGAATTTTATTATTAAAAATATGAAATATAGATGAAATATTTATTATACTATAATTATGATATAAATATATAAACATAGTTTTCATACTTATATTATATCAATGAAATGAATGTAGTGTTCATTTGTACGTACGGCCTCCCATCTCCAGGAACGGTACATTTCATTTCTTATCTCAAAAATAAATAGATTATTATAAATACATATATACTTAATATATATGATAATTAAATCACTTTTTACATTATTTATATGATTTTATCATGATAAAATTAATAGTAACCACAAGTAACTTTTCAAAGCATACTTGAGAAACTGTGCAATTAACACATGAAATAGTGAAAATAATGAATGATTTCTAAAATAGAGTAATAATATATTATTATAGGATAATATATCATACCATAAATTTTAATATTGTTCTAAAATTAGTTATTAACATTATTAAAATCATTATATAGAAGTTTATTGTACGTTCACACAAAAGGATTCATAACGTAAGGGTTTTCATCTTAATTTGTATTCCATTGATACCTATTTGTTATTATTCACCAATTCACTTTATTGGTGGATATATACATCCCCATTTTCACTTAATATAATTATTCAATCATAATTCATGTAATTTTATTTTTTACTTCGTATTATCTCCCCCAAGCGGTTTATCTTGAAAATTTCTAAGTACTAAAAGTTACCTTTAGAATCATACTTTCTTTTGTGATTGTTAAATTTCTCAGAAGACACTAACTTTATTATAATAATTTACAATGGAAATTTTAGAAAATATCCACATTATTGGGTGATGTATAATAGTATTTTGTAAACTGTATACCATTTTTACATATAGAGGTCACTTATATAATTATTTGATTAACTGGGGATTTGTTGATAAATCGGTATCACCTACTCAACACATATTAGTTTTTATAAGTCAAAATATTTGGTATTAAATTAATTATTAAATATATAAGGAATTATTTGGACATGAAATACATGTTCTAGGGACCATTTAATTAAAACCCTATGGGTTTTGTTCCTATTAATTAAATCCCCTCGATGCAGCGATTGTGCCATGAGATGAATCATTTGGCCAAATTACAATAGTTTAAATCGAATCTTGATGGAAATAGTATCATCTTACTAGGAAACATGGAATCCCATAATTAAGCACAAACATTATGTAGAATCCATTTATTATAATTATCCATGATATTATTACAAATCTATGTGTTCATTTTATTCTCAGTTTATTGATTAAATGACATGTGTTTCATTTTCTCACCATTCTATATTGATTATGTATAATATAGTTATTTTTATGGAATGTGTTATCATATATTTTCATTTCCATATTGATTTAATCTCATCAATCCATTATTGTTATCTATTTAATGGCCTTATAACAAATTTGAGCACAAACTTATTTTTTTCCCATTCCCTAGGTTATGCATAACTAATATTTGAATATGATTTCAATGATGTATATTATTACATTTTATTATTTACCGAAATTTGTTTTCTATTTCCTAATGTAATATGGGTATCATATATGAAATTTGGATTTCCAAAACAACTAAACAATTCAGTACCTAGGGATTTGAATCTTGAATATATTTAAATTAAATAAAATAATGCACTAGATCTGGGCTCAAGGGTTCAAGTCATTGTATTTAAGAGATATTTTATGGATTTAATATTGGAAACAAAATTAAACCACTCTGTTAATAACTATACCTCTTTCAGAAAACCACTTTTAGTTTACCTCAGATGTCTTCCTATGATTGTATTCTGATAAAAAAAGAACCTCTTAGACATGATGGGGGCTATTAGGAAGAGATTTTGGAATGGATTATCTAATATAATTAAATCATTAAGTTAGTAGAATAGATGATAGGGGTTTGATTTTATAAGTAAGGGAGAAGAAACACTTATATTTTTTTAAAATAATGAAAAATTATAATGCATTACTCAAGAAATGTAGATCCAAAATGACTAATTTTCATATAATATATCATATATTGATGATAAATATCCAGGAAATTGTATTTAGAATTTTTTAAATCACTAAATCCTTGAAAATTTTAGTTTTGACACTTTAAAATAGTTTTAATACTTACCTTAGCAATAGACATTTTTTACTGATGTTAGTAATCGTAACTACATAAATTTAATTTGACCATATTAATATATTTATAAATTATGGTTAGAATTGAGGATTCCAATATATAAAATAAAAATTTAATAATTTGTAGAAATAAGTTCAAAAATCAACTTTTAAAACATGATGAAAAATAGTTTTTTAGAAAAAATTACTTTTTACATATAATTTTTTTTTATTTCAAAATAAAATAATTATATTGATTACAATGAAATTTATTATACTATTATTCATAAAATGGATATTGTTATATTTTTAAACTATTAATATAAAAATAATTAATTATAAAATTCTTGAAAAAATTCCAGTTTTCTTAAAAATAAGTATTTACTTATATTCACTCAAAATCATCATTTTCCAAATATTTATAAAAATACATTGTAATATAAATTTTCAACTTCATTATTTGATATTATATTATTTAATTTATTTAAATTAAATAGGTAGAATATATAAATGAAACTTTTTAAATAAAATAATATAATATATATATATATATATATTAATTTAGTATGAATAAAACTATTTTATTTTCGATTAGAAAATTAATTATTATGCTAATAGTGAATAAAATATATTAATATAATTTATTAATATTTTAAGTAATAAAATAGTTCTATTATCAACAATTCCATGGTAATTATAGTACTTTAGTTCTTGAAGTATCATTCATATTTGAAACAATGATATATTGATCAACTGATGTGTTACTCTCTTGATGGTGTTATCCTACAATACTGAACAAGTAATGTATCTGGTTACAAATTTCATTTTCCAATATTAGGGAATTAACCTATTAATTTTGACTTTGGAAATAATAACTCGAAGTTTTTAAAACAATTGATTCTCCAAGCTAAATCAACTTCACATACTGATAATAAAATTCATTCAATATCAAGTGATAATATATTTCATATCTCTCAAAGTATTATTTTAATTTACATTTTATACATGAAAATTTTATTCTCCAATACATTGATTTATTTTAAATTGAAAAATAAAAAAAATATCAAACCCTGAACACACTAAAATGTGTTTTGTCATAATGTAATTTGATTTTTAAACATATGTAATCAATTTTAAATACCTAAAAATGAAAAATGTATTTTCATATATATATATATATAAATAAATTAATAAATTTAATTAAATAATTAAATCAATATTAAATAATTTTATAAATTAAAAATTATTAGATATTTAAATTGATAATTGATAATTAAAATAAAAATAAAATTGAATGATATATTGTTTTTAGAAATACAAAGTTGGGGAATATATTAAAAATACTCTAAAACTCTAGTATTACTTAAAAGCATTTATGTTTTGAAAATTATATCAATTTACTTTATTATTTATATTATTATGATACTCCATATACATAACAAATTCCCAATACACATTTTGGTTCTTTCATTATTAATTAGTTATATATCCCAAAGTATCAATCACACATTAACTAACATCATTGATCTAATATATTAGAAAAAATTCTAACAGTCAACATCATCATCTTTACCACATCCTTCAAAAAAACCACGATATCCAATATCAGGTGCATCAAACTACAACAATGGAAACACATATCAATATCACTTTATCTACAAAAAAGGAAACCAGATTATTACCAAAAATATAATAGAAAGTGAATAATAATATTATAGTAGTAATAAAATATTATGGACATCATGATCTATTATTTTTTTACTAACTTATTCATAAAAAAACACAAATAAATCTATTACAAAATTTATATTTTTTTTAAATTACCTTATCAGGTAGTCATGCACTATTTATTTCCACCCTTATACCACTACATGAAACATGAGTTGTATTGTTAATTCCAAATATAAATCCAAATTTTACTTCACATTTGATTCAATTATTCAATATGAATCCCTTTCAAAAAGTGAAATCTCTCTTTTTTAATGATTAAATTGTTGGTGGATGTAATTTTAGAAGACTACAAGGGAATTCAAGAAATTTATTCTAAACATCACAAGATACCAAACACATATGAGGACTAAAATGGATAATACCACTTATCTATAAATCAAAATAAGGAAATATTAGGGGGTGTTATGTAAAAAATGTGTAATAAAATTTTAAAATAATACCATAGATCCCAATTAGTCAACATAGAGGCCAAAAATGTTTCATTACATCAGATAATCTTCAATGTACAAAGTCACAAGGTAACATATTTAATTCATCCATTTAAAAAACTATAAACCACTGATTTATGAAAAAAAAATTAGTGGAAATAGTGAAGAGTTAATGAATGGAATTATTTATTCTTATAAAAATTTATATTATAAATTCAGTCGACCCAATACCTTGGAAAAATTGGAATCTAAAAATATGAGTGACTAAAAATACCTCCAGCTTTTCCTATAAATTGGATCATTGGGAACCCATTTGTATGTTTGACTAGGAAAGAAATATCTTCTATTTTAAATACCAAAAATATTAATCTCCTCATCCTATAATTTTTTGTGGACCCTATCCTCATAGGGGGTCATGGATGAAGGTGAAGGTCCACTCAAGCATCATCCACCTCTCGATGTATAGCTAAATGGTGGATGATATTTTTAAGTGATATACACACACATGGGGATGGAGTTGTTTAAAATTTTATTCTACTATTTTGGTTTAATTTAGGTTTGGAATATTTCATTTATGTTTTATCATAAAATTATTATCCTTTGAATTCATTTTTTTATATAATTAGGTGAAACACTTTTCAATTCAACATTGATTGGGTTTAGAAATCAATATGATATTCTTCTTTGTTATCATTGGAAAACAAAATCATCATTTCTTACTTTCACAAGAATTATATTTCAATATCATTTGGCATCCCATAATCTATTATTCTGGTTTAACACTTGACAACTAGATTTGTGTGTTTAGGGTTGGTTTTGTGTGCATCATTTTAGAAGGCATGAGGATAATTGATATTTGATTACCATTTACTGAAGGGTTCAATGAAACCAAGTATAATTTTGATAAAAATGAACTATGAATGATTTTTTGTAAAATTTAAATGACCACCTTATTTAATTATTCTAAAAACACTGCTTATTTTTCAACTTTTAAACACTTTAATTAATTAATATTATTTTTAAAAATGTTTTCAAACGCCCTATTTTAGACCTTTTTTATAAAGAAACTCACTTAAGACCTCAAATAATCCTTGAGAGGTGACCTAGGGTATATCTTATACTATCAATCAACTTTGAAAACATACTCAATTTGATTTTTCATGACAATGTGCTCAATTGTTTCCTCTTTTTTCTGGCTTTATTTGCTTTTTAGTTTGCGTTAATGATTAGACCCTTTTATGTTTTTTTAATATTTTTGTGATTATTTTCTTCTTTCACATATTTTTAGTGTTGATTTCTAAAATATTCCTTTTGATGCATTTTACATGATGAAATATTCCTTAGTTAATGTTCAACTTTTTGAACGAGAACAAGAGTGGATCTTACAACATGGACATCAAGAAGAAACAATCCTGCAAATGAGGAACCAAAAAATATAAACACACTTCTCAATCATTATTATTCTTCTTAACCAATATTATGAATTAAATAATCTTTTATAATATGGATGAATAAAATATTACATGTAAATAACTAACCTCTCCAAATTTTGAGATGAAACCATAATATATTAAAATATAAGGTGAAACACCTAATTTTATAACAAAATCCAAACTCATTCACTAATTACCAATATTTCACAAATTATATATATAAGACCTACATAATCACATAAATTAATTCCATAATAAATATTCAATGTTAAATCATGATAATTTTGATGAAGAATTGGTTACTCTTAGGGTATTTTAATTATCTTTCTAAGACACTTTAATAGGCAAGATACACGATGTTAACTCCCCAATTAGAGGTTGGGTGGACATGAAACTAATTTTTCCTGAAAAATATTTATTTATATCTCAAACAAGAAAAATAAGAAAATAAAAATGTGGGACAGGACAAACTAATGGGGAAGCACATTATTTATATCATTAATATTTTAAATGGGTTTTTTCAAGTATTTCACAACACCAAATAAGTATGAAAATATTAATACATTACATTTATGATGTTTTCATTCCAATCGATCAAAACATGATTGACACCACAATATGTGTTTCCATGATAGAAAATATCCCAATAATTTTAAGGGATATAATAGATAAAATGGAATAAAACACTCAATTGTTTGGTATAAGGTCTAGTATAACCATCCAATGGGTCCATGAAGTGAAATGTTTCAAATTAGAGAAAAATATCGATATAATGTTTGAAGTTGTAAATACTCTACTATGATAACATTCTATTTCCAAAAGAAAATCCTAAACTCCTCCTCAAATCCATTGAGGTATCTATTTCCATGACCCCTATTTTTCTAACCATTTTCTTGAACTAATATAATCTACCAAGAGTTGTGAGTAAATCTTACTAGGACACCTATATAACAAACCTATTAGGAATGAACAATACTAGCTGTCCAATTTGGGGTAGAGGGAACCCCAAGGCTATTAGTAAGAGGGATATTCCTACCAACATCAATAATAAATGGAACAAATGGGGTAAAGTATTTATCCTCTACAACCATCAAGAAATCCTCAACCACTACAACTCCATTTCCAACAACCCCCTCAAAAACCCAAGCCCAGCCTTGAAAAAATGGCAAAACAAATGATAAAACAGTAAACTCTAATTATAAAAACAACCAATGAAAAAAATAATATCTAAAAATTAAATTAGTCCAACTATCCAACTTTGTTGGTGAAATCCAAAGTCAATGGTCTGGATGACGACCAGACCAACCTAAACAACAACAAAAATTGACTTTCGTGGTGGTTTTTTAGAGGCGGTTATGGGAACCACCGCTAAACCCATTTTTTATGATGGATTTGTAGAGGTTTATAATAAACCTCTGTGAAACAATATTTTTTTACATTTCCGACCCTTCCCCCCCACTCCAACCCTCCTTCTCACCCCGTGACCCCGCTTCCCTCGCCCCCCCCCCCCCCCCCCCCACCCACCCACCCCCGCTTCCCCCGCTTCCCCTGACCCCCCCACGACCCCGGTGACCCCGCTACCCCAGTGACCTTGTGACCCTGGAGACCCCGCGACTCCGGTGACCCCACGAACCAAGAGACCTCGGCCACCCGTGACCCCGATGACCCCGCAACCCTGCTTCCCTTGACCCCCCATGACTCCGACGACCAATAAGAACCCTAAGGATTGAACTTTAGTAATCTTACCTCAATTATTGTCTCCTTATATTATGAATTATGAAGATTCATGGTTGATTTTCCATTCAATTCATTAAACATACACCTAACCCATGCTTAATATGTTATCCTTGATAGAAAAACTTATTATTACTTTGTTATTATTTTTGTTTAATCCCTATCCACTATTTCAACAATTTAAGGTGTTCAATTGGAATCTCCCTAGGCATTGTGTATTCTTAGGTGAACAAACCACATTCAATGTGGGGTTTTCTTTAATCTTAGTTGTAATGAATATAATGAATTTGATGATAAGTGTGTTGTGAGACCATATCACATGTTTCTAAATAAAAAGGATACTCCCTTGTTAAACTATAATGCTGATAGATTATAAGGCCTACTTGACAATAATATATTATGAAAATTTGGTATGGAGTTCCTTATACTTTTGATACTCGATCATGGAGTCCATAAAACATGTGTTACTCAAGAATATCAACCCTTATATGTGTGGTACTTGGGTATTATATCCCTTATACTTGTGACACCCGAGCATGGTGTCCTTAATACATAGAATAATTAGTCATTGAATCCCTTATATTTGTAATACATGGTAATCACATCCCTAATTATAGTATTACTAAGGTCTGGAGTACCTCATACTTGTGATATATGGTCATGGAATCCCTTATACTTTTAATATATTTTCATGTAATCCCCTACAACCATATAACACTCTAGTGTCTTTATAGGGATGCATGAGTAACACCTCAGGTCATGGATTGTTACTCACATGTTGTAATATTTTCATTTCTAAAAAATGGAATGTTATAGTGTTTCTCCCTTAGAAACCAAAATTTCAATCCAAACAACATAAACCCGAAGTGCTCTTTCATACTATCATTTACATTAATTTTCATTAATTCCTTTTTTGTGATGAAGCTAATGGTATTGATTTCATTCTAACTTATTGTAGTTTTTTGGATGAATATAATTCTTCCATGTTCCTGAATATAATGTTTAGAGAGAATTCCTTCTGGGATCTATTTCCACCTATGTGATTCTGATTATCTTATTATGTTGTCATGGAGGATAGTACCAACACCCCACATTTCATCTCCAAATTCCCAACATGATTCTACTATGAAAATCCAAACACCAAGACCAAACACATCAACTATTCTTCAAATACCCTAGTTTGATCACCAAACCATATCATCCGCATCTTGAACGACATTTCTGATGTGGTCTCCACCTTACTATATCAATTTTTTTTTGAAACAACACCAGTAAGTCCTTCTCTAGATAAATTATACCGAAGGCACTCAATCCCACCCACCAATGGACTGTCATATCACAACCACGATGCCTTAAAACTCAAGGAATAACAAAAATGTTCAATATCCACACTGATGTCTGAATCTGACTCTTAGTTCAACTCCATGGTCAGATCCTCGATCGTTCCATTTAACCATAATTATCCACTCATGAGCACTAAGACATATATGATCCAAATCACCCCCAAGTCACACCACCACTTTTTTCTATGTGAATACACCAAAGAGAGGTCTAAGAATTAAATCCACAAAAGGTTTGTAGAACCTCAAAACCTAATCTCTCGAGTTATTTCATCATGCATTTCCATGAACACCACCACTTATCATGCATCAAAACTACCATCCCTCTTGTCATTCTGGCCACTCCAATGAAAAAACAATGAATTTATCCAAATCTAAGGCCCCAATCCCCCACGACCCCATGACCCGGATGACCCTGCCACCCCCATCGACCCTGCTTCCCTCGACCCCCCGCGACCCCGAAGACCCCGCTTCTCCCATCCCCCCACGACCTTGCGACCCAGGCGACCCCGACCCCCGATGACCCTGGCGACCCCACTTCCCCTAGGCCCCCACGACCCTACGACCCAAGCAACCCCACTTCCCCCGGCCCCCAAGACCCTAGTTATCCCTCTATTTACATTGTTTCCAATGTTGGGAATGTATCACATGGGATTTGGGGTTTTGGATGTATTTTATCCTTAGTATTACTGAGTTTACCTCATACTCATCCTCACCATATGATGTGAAACTACATATTGAACATCTTTACCACATGTAATTAAACATTAAAATATATACTCCTATATGATTACTTTAAAATATGTGGTACATTAGTCCATTCTTATCTGGTGGTGTCTTCCCATATCTTGATTTTATTGTTCATAGTTGTGTGGTGTTTTGTATATGTATTTATCCGATTTGATTTCCCCTATGGTGTTATACATATCATTTTTTATTCCAATTATGTATTGTAAACATTTTAATGGTTCGTTTATATATATTATATGTATTTTTGGTTATTTTTCATATTGAGGATGCAATATATTGAAGGGTGTTATAGGATATGACCTCGGTTATTATAGGATATGGCCTCCTATATTATGTGATATTTATACTCAGTATTTTTCACCATTCCCTGGCCTATTGGAGTTAGGATTTGGTTGGCACACTTAGTTTATCATTATCCTAGTTCTGGTCTCTGTGGGGTAGGTCATGTTTGGGTGGAATTAGATTGGTTCAAGTCCTAGGAGTATATTTTTGAGTTATTTTTCCTGTGAGGACTAGTTTATAAATTTAATTTTGTGATTTAATGGGGTTTTTTATTTTAGTTATCATACCAATGAGGATAGAGTAGGTGTGTTTGTAAATGTATCCTTTCACCGAGACATTGGTAACCTTTTAGTCAACCCAAATCTCTAAATCATCATATATAGGGTAAAATTAAATTGATAGATGAATCATATAGTTCTCAATAATTATATTTTACGTAACTCCTATTTTAGTTGATTTAGGTATTCTCTAATAATTATGGGTTCGTCCTATCAAATGAATAATTCTACCGACAAAAAAACAAAATTTTTTGGAGTTATGTTTGTAAAAAACCTATCTTAGTTCTTGATCCTTTTTCCAATTTTAATTTAAGTGATGAGGTTTTTATTTAAATACTTATATAAGAGATATACTTTACCAATTATTTTAGAAAGCTTTTCTCCCCTTTTTAGTATTGAACTTCTCATAAAATGAAAATAGTTCCCACTGATGGACTGCCCAGAAGAAAACTTTGTAACATGAATTCTAGTAGTTGAGGCCTCCTAGATTCTGAGAAGCCACTAATCCTAATGTGGTATAAAATTTATTGGAGTCATCAACTCATGAAATTCATCTATTTCAGAAACCCACAAACCATATGGTGATCCTAGAACCATGTTATCTACACAAAACACTATGTTTTTAATGGATTATGTTTTCTCCAACTCATATGGTATTAATATATTTTGGTTTTAATTTAATCCCTTGTTCTAGATGAGATTCTATGCACAAATACTAAGGATATTTTGAGTTCCAGAGATGTTAAACCCTTTGTAGGTTTGCATGGCCATATCTATGAATGTGTTGAATTTTTTATGCATCATAAGGTTTTCCCTAAACATTATTTATTATAGATTTATTAGATATTAGAGTTTCATATGAATACTCTATAGAGAAAATAGGATGGGGTTTTCTCTTAAAAAACTCTACCTGTGTTGGAGTCCTCATGTGATTGTTGTTAGGTTGAGAATTCCTGGTAGGGATGTATCCAATATTTCGGATAAGGTTATAGTTTTTATTGAAAATTTCTAGATAAATGACGTGACAAAACCTCTAGCTTAGATGTAACATTGAGGTCATAGACCCTACTATTATAGGATAATTGACTTACATGGAATTGGTTTTGGTTAAGAAGATGGTGGTGTGGGAGTAGTAAGAGGTGGTTTGTACTTTGAAAAACTCCCACAATCACCACATTTGATTGTTTCTTGTCAATAACATAGTGATAAGAGTTATATATTTATATGATTATGTTTATAGATGATTTAGGTGACGTCTAGTTTGGTTTTAGGTATGATGTGTTTCCTCTATTCGTGTACCTTAATACTGTATGATACAGGTCATGATATTATTTCTATGTCAATTTTTTTGGGAGTTATAGATTCTAATTTAGACCCTTATCATTCCTTTTATCAAATAGTGAACTTCCACTAATGGTGACTATCTTTAAATCATACTTTTTAGTAAAGTGATTTTATCTCCAATGGGGAAATGGTTCATTCATGGAATTATTTTTTGGTAGAGATGATACCCAATAGTATCTTCCTTGGTTTGTTTTAGTTACCCTTTTTTTATTGTTATATGGTGTTATGTGGTTTTTTAAATTAGATGAGTTCTACCTTCAATAGTGAATGGGACCCTATTAGCTGTATCAAGTAGCGCCAAACCTTGAGAAGTGGTAGTGATTTTCCCATAAGATGGTTGCTAGGTTTTATATATCTTAGGGGTGGTTGAGTATTTACTTCATGTGAATGTGGAATAAATCAAGGGTACTCATATATGAAAAACCATGGTTGTTTCTTAATGGGAACCTGACATATGAGTCAATGAGCATTCCAAATATGCAATTCAAGTGTTATTTTGTAGGATTAGGGATTCCCATATATTTATCTCTTTTTTCTCCCAACAATAATGAATCATGAGGACCTAGATATTGTGAGTTCATATCTCATTATGTGTTCAAAGTGAAAAACTGAATGAAAATAATTCAAATATAAAATTATTTTATTTATTTGGAAATTTAGATTAGGATAATGTACTTATTGAATCCTTTTTCCCTTTTAATACTGAATATCCTTTATAATTTTAATCTGGTGATAGAAAATTTGTGCTTGGAAAACATAATTTGAGCGGATTCGACAGCTTTCGATGGCTTGGATAGATCATTGTAATCCATTTCAACTATATAAAAACGGAATCTACTCAAAAATAAATTGAGTATTTCACATACTCATATATGGATGCTTGATATGTTTTCAGAGAAAACTCATCTTCTAATATCTTTTGTTCATCCTCCAGGGTGCATTTGGTGCCTTTTTAGGAAAAGGTTGCATCCTGGTATTTCTATGTTTCTTCATCAAGATTGGAAACATTATTCTTTTACTCATGAATGTGATTCCAACCAAGTTATTCTTTTATTACTTCTTGTTATATAATATTATATTTTGATGCTATAAAGGATTTAAAAATTCAAGGGTTGAAAATTTGGAGATTTGGGAGAAACATTATAGGAATACTGTTTATCATAAATATTAGTTTTGACCGTGTGGTAATTTGGTAATATGGCATTTCTGGTTCTATTGATGATTTTTATTATTTCAGCAGATTTTTCTTAACCATTCATTTTGATGAAAACCATTTGGATAAATGGACTATATTATAGATGTTTTCTCATACCTTCTGAATGATTTTTATATCCACATAGTTATTCCAAATTTATAATGTGCTTTGGGTTTTAGGGTAAAGTAGCTACCATGTTGTTAGCACACTGTTTCTCTTTACCAAAGAAAATTCTCCTATCACAAACACAATAGGGTTTATATCTAACTCAGGGGATCATCTTTATTATATTATGTTTCTGTAATCTTACATTATCGTATATATGAATCTATTTCTCTATTTAGTAGTAACTATGTGATTTAATTTTTTTTATTATTGTGTAGGCACATTGTGATATACATGGATAAAAGATGGATCACATTACCGAGGAACACACCTCAGTAAGTTAAGGGTTTGAATGAGTTTTTAGATTTAACAATTTCTAATCGATCCGCTGAAGGGAGAATAAGATGTCCATGTCCTAAATGTAGATTTAGAACATGGTTGAAGAAAGATGAAGTTTATGAACATTTAATACTGAAGAAATTACCAGGCCAATATTTGTGTTGGATTTGGCATGGAGAATCGAACGTTATAGAAAGATTGAACACTGATGTTAATACACAGAATGGGGTCCCAAGTTCGCCCACAATAGAAAGTGAAATGAAAAACCTCATAAATGATTTATTCAGCAATTCAAGACACCAATATCAGCATCAAAACATATTAGAACAACCAGAAGAGGGTGCTAAAAATTACAACATGACATGTTATGTTTTTTAGACTGTAACACAAGTAGATCAAGATTGTAACCTATCATTGGATCCTCCTCTTTATTATATGGATCCAAATGTAAAAGAAAACTTCATTGAGGAAAATACGTTTCATGATTTAGTTGATGACGGAAATCAAGAGTTGTATAATGAGTGTTTGAAATATGCAAAGCTTTCATTTCTGCTAAAGTTGTACCATATCAAATGTCTATGTGGAATTATAAATAAGGAAATGTCCATGATATTGGAATTGATTCAGGATTCATTTCTTGAAAAATAAATCCCAGAGTCTTTTTATGATATGAAAAAAGTTGTTAACAAGCTTGGTCTGAATTATACAATAATACATGTGTGTCCCAATGATTGTATGCTTTATTGGGGAGAGGATTCAAGTAGACATAATTCCAAGAAATGTTCTTCTTCTAGATGGTAGTCAAAGGGTGATGTTGGATGTTTGAATAAACATAATTTTATGGAGAAAAATAAAAGGAACACACCTGCAAAGGTTTTGTGTTACTTTCCTTTTAATCCTTGATTGCAAAGATTATTCATGTCATCAAAAACCACCAAACACATGAAGTGGCATTCTATAGATAATAAAAATGATGGGTTAATGAGACATCCAAGAGATTCCCAATCATGGAAGAAATTTGATTCATTACATCTAGATTTCTCAGAAGATCCTAGGAATGTTCAATTGGGATTGGCTGCCGATGGATTCAACCCATTTGGGACTTTGAGTACCAGCTATAGCATTTGGCCAGTTGTTTTGATCCCTTATAATCTTCCTCTTTGGATGTGTATGCAACAAACATCTATTATCATTTCTTTGATTATTACTGGGAAAACAATGCCTAGAAATCATATTGATGTATACTTATATCCTTTGATTGACGAATTGAATGAGTTATGGAGCAACGGTGTTGAGAAATTGGTTGCTTCTTGTAAAAACATGTTAAAATGCATTCTTCTTTAATGTGGACCATAAGTGACATCCCTGGTCTTGGGAATTTATCTGGTCAGAACAGTTACACCGGTTTGGCTTGTATCGTTTGTAACATTGATTTTGAGCCCAAATGGATACCTCACAGTAGAGAATGGTGATTCTTGTGCCATCGAAGATTTCTCGATGCATCTCATATATTTCAGTTGAACAGATCAAAATTTAATGGTTCTATTGATCGTAGACCACCTCCAAAGATTTTAACTAGTTCAAAAATTTTAACACAACTTGAAAATATTGAAACAGATTTTGGGAAGGTTCATCATTTGAATGATAGTAGAAAACGGGTCCGAAGTGCATTGTCAAGTGAAATCAAAACGCAACAGTGGAAGAAGAAAGTACATTTTTAAAACATACTTATTGAGAATTTAATTTTCTATCTCACAATCTTGATGTGATTCATATTGAGAATATTTTTTGAGATAATTTGATTTTCACCTTACTTAATGAGAATGGAAGGTCTAAGGATCATCTCAATGCTCACAAAGACTTACATGTAAGGAACATAAAATGTGATCTCTGGCCATATGAGAATGAAAACTATGCTCCGGCCAATTTTTCAATGAAAAATAGGGATAAAGATACATTCCTTTACATTTTAAAGAATTTAAAGGTATTTAAAGGGTATTTGAGTAACATATCGAGGTGTTTTGACTTTAGGAATCGTAAGTTACATGGATTGAAAAGTCATGATTCATATATTTTGTTACAACATTTACTACCATTGATATTGCATACATTATTACCTGAAAAAGTTACTTCTGTTGTACTCCAACTCTGCACATTTTTCAGGCAATTATGTGAGAAAGCTCTACATCCATTTTAGCTTGAAAACCTCCAGGAGAGGTTTTTATTTACTCTTTGTTCAATGGAGATGATATTTACACCATCTTTTTTTACTGTCATGATTCATTTAACTGTGCATTTGGTAGAGGAAGCTAAATTAGGAGGCCATGTTCATTGTCGATGGATGTATCCAATTGAGATGTATTTTATTTATATGTTTTTCAGTTAAGTAAACAATTTTTGGCATTTAAATAAATGTATAATATTATTATTTTATTTCACAGATATCTTGGTCATTTGAAAGCATACATGAGAAATAAATCTCGACCAGAAGGCTCTATCAATGAAGGCTATTTGGATGAGGAGTGTCTCATCTTTTGTTATGGATATTTTGATGATATTGAGAGAAGATTTAATCAAGCTGTATGTGTTAACGACACATCAACTAAATCTCAAATGAATCAGAAATCAAAAATAATTCCTACTATTGGATGATCAGTTGGGGGACCTCAAATGTGACACTGACAGAATTGGAATTATTACAGGCACATAGATATGTGCTGCTGAATAGTGAAATTTCAGATCCACTTATTGAAGAGTTTAGGATACAAACAAAGATACAAATGAGAGGCCAAACATGAAATGATAAATATATAACGAAATATGTGAATAAAGAGCTTGTAGAATGGTTTGAAGGACGTGTAAGTTCATAAATATTGCAATAAATACGAATATTAGTTTGACACATACATTTTGAAAATCTATTAAATTATATTTCTTTTTTCAGATCATGAATACTGATACTAGATAAGAATTGTCAAATTATTTGATGTTTCTTTCTAAAGGTCATATAAAAAAAGTTAGAAAGATCAATGCATATAATGTTAATGGCTTTATATTTCATATAGTCAATCGAGAAGTGGGTTTTGAAAACACAGAATATTGGTATATTTACATTTTCTGAAGTTTGATACTATGGAAAGATGTATGATATTATTGAATTAAACTACCACATACAATTTTCTATTATTTTATTAAAATGAAAATTGGTCAATATTATCATAGGTGTTAAATGATATTCCTTGAATTTTACTTCTATGAACTTCTCTCGCTTAATGTATGTTGGTGACTATGAACTGTATGATCCATATATGTTAGCATCGCAAGAAAAAATTGTATATTATGTGAATGATGTTGTAGATGAAGGCTGGAGTGTAGTTATTCACGTAATTCAAAGAGATTTGTATGATATCAGTGATGAACTAGAAGATTTGATATCTAAAATTGAATTTCATTAACAATAGGAAGCAGAATTATTTTCCATCATGATATTGAAAATATTAGTCTAGAAAGGATGAATGAAGAGGATGTGGCAATGGAGCAGGAAACCAACATGATTAAAGGGTAAAAATATTGTATGTACAATTATTATTCATTCAGAAACCACATCTTTCATTTATGCAGTCATTCATTATCATTGATATATATATTTTGTTTGTTAGTACTGGGTATCTATTATCATTTTTAATTTTAATTTCTATATAATTTTTTTAAAAATATATATTCTGAACTTATTTTTATTTGAATAAATGATAGGAATGCCAAGGAGGAAGCGGTACACTATTTCATATAGTTCTATGGTAGATGATGATCCAGCTAGCTCTCTCCCCACAGCATCTAAGGCACCAGATACCTACACCCCTACACCATATCACCCTACACCATCTCTGACACCATTTTTGGGTGTCCTATTAGAGGCTGAGTCGACGACTCCCCCTTTAGGAGCCTCAGTAATGGGGTGGCGACACACCCCTTACATTTCATCATGGACATACTGGAGTGTCACTATCATAGGTACAAGTTTTAATTAAATAAATTTATTACATTTTGTTTATACTAATTGTTTTATTATTGAAGATGAAAAAATGTAACTATGGAGAAAAACATAAAAATTTTAGATGTTTGTAATATGAATGGCGAGAAGATAGTCACCCAATTTGATTCTTATGGGGCCCCTATGGATGATGCCGCAAGGTTACATGGCCAGATTCTAGGCCAGCTGGTAGCAGGGCCCATTTCCCTTCCTATTTATTATTATGATTGGAGTCATATGCATCCAATCTAGAAAAATGAAGTTTTTTATTCCCAAATAAAGGTAAATTTATTACATTATGGTTTAATTGAATGTTATGTTACTAATATGTTCAAAATGAATTTATGTATACATATGTTCTTCTACTTTATAGTTGCTGATCTGATAGAATGGAAGTGGATGTTGAAAAATCTTGGTAAGAAATGGAAAGATTTCAAATGGAGATTGTGGTGTGATGTCAACGATACTTATTTGACCGTGCAACAAATGTATGAGAAGCTACCAAGTGGGTCACCGAAATAACAGTGGAAAGTTTTTGTTAATAGACATCGTGATGATAAGAAGATGGTATTGAAATATATATTATTATATTATCATCATTTTACATTTATATATGTATATGAAGAGGATATGAAATTGAATAATTTACTATTAAATAGAATTTTATTTATTTTAGGATCTCTCAAGACAGAATGCATCAAACCGGGCTAAGAAAGTTATCCCTCACACTGCCGACTCAAAAGGCTTTTCTAGAAGCCAAATGACATTGGTAATATTTTAATTAGTTTAAATATTTATATGAAAATATTATCATATTTAATATATTGATTTATTGATTTATCATTACTTAATTAAGACATAGATTTTTGGGAATAAAGCATCCTGAACTAAACTGCGAATGGATGTTCACAAAAAATAATATGGAAGTTTTGTTAATGAGCCTGCCAAAGAAAATGGGGTATGAAGTCAATTTTTTATTATAATAACATATTATCATTTTTTACTATGTTAATATATATTGATATTTATTTATAGGTAAAAAATATAGAACTATGGGATGACAATCTTGGGAAGTCCTACTCAGTCTCCCAGGATGACCCAGTTGCTAAAGTCCTTGGGAAGAAGTATCCTGGTAGAGTGCGCGAGATGGGTTTCAGACCCGTACCGTCTGAGGTCTTTGGCATGCCTCCAGGAATTCCAGCTGCATCTACTCCTGGTTATAGTCAGTCCATACCTGAAGATTCTCATAGGGATATTGCTTCTCTATAAACCATAGTTCAAGACTAGGGGGATTAGATATCCGCTTTGCAGAAAGCGATGACTGATATACATCAGTAGATGAGCAGATTTTCCCACGGTGTTAGTGCATCAATTGCTGGTAAGTAGGTAAATCACAAAAAATAAAAATCATTTAGTTTGAAAACTTTCATTGGTTTTAAGTTTTAATATAAATATTCAACAATATTTAATTTTCAATAAAATGGTCTTACAGGTGACAACAGAATGTGGAGATGGAGGTGGAGAGCGTGACGATGCATCATCAGACAGTGGGTAGTTGTATTCTTGATGTGTAGAAAAAATATGGGAACATATGGTTTGTATATGTAACATGTGTGGAATATAGTTTCCACCAAAAATTTCCATGTCCTAACATTTTCTTGAGTTCTAATGTTTCCTTTTATGTATTTTATTGATTTTTGATGTTTTCTTTTATGTCATGATTTCTTGAGTGTGGTATACATCATTCCATTTAGGCATGTGTTTGAATTGGTAGTCGAGATTTTGGATGACTAAGAGTTAAACCCACTGTTGATGTGTTAATAAATTTGGTTCATTTTATAGTGATCAAGGGGATATAGTTGTGGACACTTTGGTAAGGCAGAATGTGTAGATAGTGAATATTCAAGCGTTTTTAGTGGTTATTATATTATTTTCATGATGATAAAATGTGTTCATACCCCATATAAAACCTAGGTTCCTCTTAATGGTAGATTGTATTAAACCTTATAAAACTGGGATTCATTGTACGATGTGTATTGGACACTCTAAAAGTCATAAACTACATAAAATTTGGATTCCTCTTACGATAATAATGATATGTTCAAAAAAATTACCTCATATAAATCATGGAATCATCACAATATGTGAGATAAAAAAATCATTTTCTTCAAGAATAGACATTAAACTTTATTCTTATCTCATTCCATCGAAATGTGATGCCTCATGATAATCATTATATTCCAAAATTCCCTCTATATATAGAATTACCCTCAGTTCCATTATTGTTATTATACTATATCGTATTCTAGAACCACATGTGTCTTGATTAACACTCTCATGGGATACATAATGATGCTTAGACATCTTTTTGGGTCTAGATATAAATTTATTAAGCCATTTGCCCCATTGATCCCTTTACGGTCCATGGATTATAACATTAAATAATGTTCAGTTCATATTGAAAATGTTCATGTGGTACCTGGGACTACATTAACCCCTTATACATTGGTTTTTACCCATACCATGAAACATAGATACCATGTAGAGAATCATCCTCCTAGTCCATGAATCATGACATTAAATTTTTAATCATGGTCTTTGTTGTACGATCTTACACTGTGTGAAATCATTTTCAAGATTTCGTCATGGGTTGAAGGGACTATTTTATCCTATAACCCCAGGTTTTATTCACCACAAAAACATTCTTGATCCCCCCCACCTCTCCAATCTATACTATAATAGTTTATATTAAGAGATCCTTAGTCCAATCATTATGACAATAAAATATGCTCATACATCAATCACATGGGTTTATTCATCCCTGGAGTTTCATAAAACACCTATTTCCTCAACATTCTTGAACTATGGGTTGATTTATTCCCATTTACATGGGATACATATTGTTGCATATATCTTCTATCATTTAGCCTAGCTGATTATTCACCATATATTAATCCATTATATAAGGTTTCATTTCCCCAAAACACTCACATGATCCTCTTTTTTAGAAATAATCTCCTTTAATTTATGTTGACACATTAGTGGGCCAAGATGCTCTCATTTCTAGATACGAGGAATTAAATAATGGGTATATAGATGCAAAATACCATCTAAAATATTAATAAGATGAATTTAAACTATATCATTACCCCATGTAAAATATATATACCTATTAATGATAGATAATTTAACATCATAAAAAATTGATATGTCTCTTAAAAAGAGATAATTTCACCTCTTATAAATTCTCAATGCCTAATATTATAATATGTAAGTTTTCAATATCATCATCAAAGAAGGTAAACCCTTATGTATTTGGTATCCTATGACACTATGAATCATAAAAACATGTGGATTGATTCCAATAATCACAATATAAGTAGTTACAAATAAATATTTAATCCAGGGCACAACCCTATCACCGACTCATTATAGGTTTCTCCCTTTATTATCTAATTTGGTTAAAGCTTGGATACCTTTAACTCAAACCTATTCCTATATTTGGTGCTCTAGAAATTTAAGCTAGTTTTAGTCATAGTCCAAGATGTATGATTTCAAACATCAATGCCCAATGTCCCCAGTAAATAGTGTTAATTAACAACTATATCCTATTATATAAAATAAGGATGCCTCATCTGAAAAGTGTGGGACGATTATAAAAATAATTAACAAATATAAAACTGAGATTCGTCATATGATAAGTATGAAATGAACCACACATTACCCATATAAAACTTATATTTCTCTGAATATGAGATGATATGATATGCTTTCCAGAGATGAAAGCACTCCACCGACAATAGTCTCTTACCATGTCACGCATCAAAACTATGTTTGTCTTGATGCCCATTATGAGGGGACACATGTTGATTCATGTATATTTCATCTCAGCCCCATCCCTACCAGCAACTCATCACAGGGAAGTTTCCCTCTAGTCCAGGCTTGAATCTTGTCAACCAACAAGTTTAAATAGAACATTTGAGAACATGAGGCAATATCTTCTATGGAACCTAATATTCAATATGGTACATACCCACATACACTAGTGCGGTTCACACATTTTACTATTTGGATAATCCTCACCCTACCAATCTGAAAAGGATATCTAATGAAATTATTCATGGAAATATTGTCTTACATACGATCTTAGGCTTATTCAATGAAGTACATTTACTAATAAAAAGTGGATCTCAAGATTTGATCTCCATGAATTGTAGATAATGATATTTTTCATCTTATCCTCAACCAGCTCAGGTATCCTATGTTTTATACATAGTCAATAATAATTCTATTTCTGTCGATTACTCCTATTTCACTTCCCAGTTCTCAAAATTTGTAATTTCCATTGTGATATTTTTCAGGTCACTTCTTCCACTCATTGGGTTCACCCATATAATCAATTATAACTATATAAATATCCTTTTTCTGGAATCAATCAAGGCTCAACATAGCATAGGGGTGGGGAGGAAGTCCACCTCAAGCATGGTTGATTTTCATGATCACCACATTGTCATAATTCTATAACCTTAAATGAGTATTCCATGTCAATGAATCACTAATCTAAACTAATTTTTAATCAAACATAGAATGTGTTGTGTGGTGTTTTACCCATTATCTATCAATTTATGTCATGTTTTTTACTCCTCCTCACTACACATATCCCTTTATGAAGTTCAACTATATTTTCCAAGCATCACAAACATAATTGTTTTACTAGATGTGTCCATTATTTTTTAAATATTGTGTGTATTAACCTGTTAGGATATTGGTATTTCTGGTTTTATTTGTTTTTTAGGGCAGTGGTGTAGTGGAAGCAGAACAACTATTTTTTTTGGTCAGCTTTTCGCGGCAGTTTTAACCGCTGCTAATGTATACTAGTAAGAAATTAGTGGTGGTTAAAACTGCTGCTAAATGTATGTATTTTTTACTTAGTGGTGGTTATAAAGGCCGCTATTGGCTTACATTTAGTGGAGGTTTTAACCACCGCTACAGAATCTCATCACCCACGTGCATTCAATGAAAGTTTTTGAGACTTTAGGGATGGTTTCACGACTGCTAGATTTTATTTTATTCACGGTGGTTATAATCAGCATGAATAAAATAAAATCCAGGTCCCGTAAAAACTGCCATTAAAATCAGTAAAATCACCACAAAATGAGGCAGCTAAGATGCTTCTCTTAAACCGCCGCAAAATAGAAATAACCACCACTAATAGATTGTCGACACCCAATTTAGAGGCGGTTTCTTTGAACCACCGCTCAACCATATAGCGGCGGTTTAAACCACCACTATATGAAAAAACAACCGACGCTAATAAGAAGTTTTCTTGTAGTGTTATATCCAATCCCAGGGGAAATGTTATAGTATGTTCTACCACAATTTTTAGGGGTAAAATTATTTTCATTCTATTGGTTATACAAATTAGGTTTATACTCTTAATACTAACTCTTTTTCTCCACCTTCAAAATATTCATGTCAATATTTAAAAAACAAAATGTGTAAAAACATTTGAATTTAGGATTCAGCTGAATAATCCATTCATTTATCCTTCCTCTAAAGAATATCTATATCCAGGAAATTTTTTTATAATAAAATAGATGAAGTGATATTGTATAAATATAAAATGGTAAATATTAACATTCCTCTCTAAGTTAGAATGATTACTCCATACACCAAATTTTATAAATTAGTTGGAAGAATATATAGTGAATGAAGGGCGAAGAAAATCAACATTGGAAGTAATGGATTATCCTTGATACAAAATGTGTTGTCAAAAAAATTCATGGATTTGGGAACATTTATATTTCATTGGACTATAGGGGAGACTCCATTTTTTGAGTCAATGCTTAATTTAAGTGATTTTATTAATGTTATTACTCACTCTAGGAACACTTCTAAACATTTTGGAGATCCTTAACCAATGATCTGCATCATTAAAATTGTTAAAAAGAGTAAAAAAACTCTACATGGGTGATCGAATTTATCCTAGTGAGAGTTAATAACCTAATCTCCCAGGTAGATGTCTATGTTTGTCAGATAGAAGATACCCAGACCCATGGAAATTATCCTCCAAAAAATGGAAAACATTTTTTTAAAACTGAATATAAAAACATCAATGTTCATAATAGTATGTTGTCATTGATGTTTAGCTGAGAAAATTCATGTTTTAAAATCCATGATGCTATGAAACACCTTATTGAAGAAAACACCACTCTTCTTCTCTGTTCTATGGAAGTGCACTCTAATAACACAAAGAAACAACATTCTCTCCTTTACCCATATAATTATTCATTTTCACATCATAACTATTTAATTATTTGGGTTACAATTAATTTGTAAAGTGTTATGTGGTTTGGAAAATTGTGTTATTTTTTTATCAATGGGTGGGTTCATTATGAGGTACTATTGACCATTTGATGAATCTAAAAATATCATTTACATAAATTCAAATTCCATTGAGAATTAAAATGATATGATATAAACTCTCAGGGACATCACCCCCATAAATCCCTTCCCGTGGTAAAAAACCACCAGTATCAAAATTAAAAACACTTCCATATAATTTATAATATGTATATCTTGAGGTTATTTACCAATTGCTTGTCATTATTTCCAATAACCTCTCTCCAAATCACAAATCAACCCTGCTTGACCTAATGAGAGTGTGGAAAAAAGAGATAGGATGGACAATGCATGATATTCTAGGGATTTTATAATTTATTTTCATAAACTATATAATTTTATATTATAAGGATAAACCCTTATGTAAATATAAATGATGGATATGTACCACCCTCCTTAAATTGGTAAAGTTGACAGTATGTAAATTACTAGTTGTTGGGTTCATTTAAACCATATCTAATAGTAAATGAGTACGGAAGGGAAACAAATTTCTAAAAAAACTAGAATAACTATAATGTCAATTAGAAAAAATTAATTGGTTCTAACATCTGTATAAAATGGTTGGTGAGTTTGTATTAACCACCATTTTCAAATCAATCAAATAAAAAGAAAAAAAATTATATTACCTTTCATTTTCCAAATGTTAGAAATATTGATTGATAAGTCTCATTATTGTCCAATGATTGATTTGTGGGATATTTTCATATCCATATTTCACATGAGGATTAATAAAATAAAACAATTAACTGTCCTTTTAGAACATTTTTATATTAAGGATTCTATTTGGTCCCTATAATACTCTAGGTACTTTTCATCATTGTATATTTTTTATATTTTATGAGTGCCTTGAAAATAAAATGGTAGTCTATATGAGTGATTTCATATTTTATAGATCTTACTTTTATATTTTTTGGAACACCTATATCACGTCATCCTCTATTCCATTGAAATGGATCTCTTATTAAATTTTGATAAATTATATTTCATGGTATAGCATGGGATAGTTCTTTGGAATGTTTTGTCGAGTAATGGAATTCCTGTTTATAAATAGAAAATTTAAATAATTTCCTCCCATGAATTTCAAAAATGTGTTTTTGAGGTGTGATATTTATTTGATTGTGATGGTTTTAAATATCGATTCATTAAATGAATTATTAAGATCTCAGTTTCATTGTATTGATTGTTATAAAATTATTATATGTTTATTTTTGAAAAAAATTGAAGTGATAAATTTAATAAAGAGACCATGTTTTTTCATACATTAAAATTACATAACATTTTAGAAATTCTTAAAACATTATACAAACAAATTCCCAAAGACCATATTATTCTACTGCCTTTTGAAACATGGAAACATAAACACTGGTACATAAATGATCTATATCATCTCCCACTAGGTTTTCAATGACTGGAACCCTTATTTGTCACATCAAACATTATAAATATTATTATATCCATGGGGGAGGAAATATTGGAAGTGATGATATTGGGTTCATAGTAAGTGTAAAAAATGGATATACATAATTATATTCATGAGTATAATGGTATGATAACATGATCATGAAAACAAAGGATCATATCATGCATATTAAATATCACAAACATGAATCACAACATAAATAATTGTAGTTTATAAAACATTAATCATATAGAAATAAAGATATTATCCACTAAAGAGTAAATTAGGAATAATACACATAATTTTGGCAGACACATAAGTATATATAATGATTTCCATATTAGTCAAGGATTTGTTTCTCAGAAAATCTTAGTAGATTCTTTTAATTGAATTAGGTTTACACTATGTTCTACCCCTATATTAATGAACCAAGTTCACTCCTCATTCTAGACTCGTAATACTGAACAATTATTTTTTATCATTCCCCCCTTTTAATACAGAACCATGTTCATTTCTCGTTCTAGTCATTTCTATCTATTGAGATATAAATATTTACCTAATTCATTGGAGGGAGATATAGGACCCACCCATCTCATAATGAAATTATAAATACCATTTCTATAAGACAAAAAATAATCATATCATAACCCAAGAAACGAAATAGGTGTTATAAACATGTAATCATGTCATAACATTTGAAAAAATACAGGTTTCATAGTCATTTCATCATAAACACATCCATTGAATATTAGTGGGTTTTAAAAGTGTATAACATGTAAAAGAAAAACGAATTTCAAAAAAATCATTCCATAAAAACATAATGAATTCACATAAAGAATATGAATTTAAACATTGAAAATTTTTCGTAGAAATGAATGTGTTAATACTAACATATTTTATCACAGATACAAAAAAATTTGGAAAGATATTTTAAAAACATTCCATGAGGAAAATTTCTTTTCTTCTTTCAAAAATGATTTTTAAAACATAAAAAATTTTGAATTTTTTTTAAATTGATTTTAAAACATATAAAGGAAGAAAAGAAAATAATATAACTTTTTTAAAAAAAAATTCATTGAAAATTATCTTAACGGATCACTTGAAAACATTTTTTAACACATTTTTTTATAAATAAAACATATTTCAAAGACGAAGAGATAATTTTGGTCAGATCATTCTTAATAAAATTTTGTTAATTATTTTAAATAGAAATGAGTGAAAAATGGTACTAATACATGGATATATATTGAATAAACATATTATAAAGAAACTCATGAGTTTTCTTTAGAGACGGATCATAATATTTCTATTGGGACCACTTTGTGTATGAATATTGTATTTATTGTCAACAGTTGTCAATGCTAGTCAAAATGATGAAGGAGATGAAGAAAGAATCCAAAGTTAATAGAGATCAGCGGAAGTGAGGATTCCTGGAGAATTTTTATAAAATCAAAGAATTAGATTTAATGCTTGGGAAAATCTCAATAATGAAAATTCATAGGATTGTTGAGCTGATAATATGTTCAAATCACTTATATCAAAGGTGATACATTGTCTACAACAATAAAGAGTGTTGATAAATCAGATGATGCTTTACTTATTTGTATTTCACAAATAACATAAGTTTCAAGAACTTATGATACAATCCTTATGAATTAAAGGGGGATAAATGATTCTTTTAGTCATATTAAATTTTTATTGGAAGGAAAGATGCTAGTAGAAGAAAGGGAAAGTTATATTACATTACATGGAAACTATAAAGTTGCTAAAGCTATTCGATCAAAGGATACATATGATGATAGTGGTTTCAATGGTGAAAGATTAGGAATGGTTGACCTGAAGGTGGAACAAAAGGATGTTTTAAGGTGGTTCACAAGTTTGAAGATGGTTTACATTTTTGGTGTGCATGGCATGATTAAAGGTTAGAACATCGTAATTTAGCAAAGGGATGCACTGCATGAAAAATTAGGCAAAGAGCAAGAAAAAGAGGTTTCGTGAAATATTGAGTTTTCACAAAATATGGAATTGGTGTTTAATTTTTTGCGCAATTGGTGTATTGTGATTAGAATGTTGAAAAATTAAAAAGGCAGAAGGAGTGTGAAAAATTGGAGATGTTCTCGCAATGTGCTTGGAACATCAGTATTTTTCACGTAAAAATTGGTTGTGCGCAAAATATGGGTTTGATGTTTTATGCGCAAGAGAGGCTTCATGATCAGAATGATGAAAAATGGGAGAGTCATGAGGCGTGCAAAAAAATTTAGGTGGTGCGCGTATTATAAAGAAGTGAGAGACAGTTTAACACATAAGAAATAGTTTTTCCCACAGGAAGGGTTTTTACGCACAGGGTAAAAAATTCCTATAAATATGATTTACCCCATCTCATTTAAAAATTATTGACACATAGACAAATTCCAAGATCTGACCTGTACACAAAATTGATTTATTGAGTAGTTTGTGAAAAGAAGTAGTATTTTGTGAAAAAGAAAGTGTTGCACGAAAACGTGAAGTGCTGCGTGGATAAGAATGTGATGCATGAAAAGGTGATGTGCTACTTGAAAAAGAAGTGTTGTGTGAAAAAGGAAGTGTTTTGCAAAAAAGAAGCGTTGCATGAAAAAGAAACTGTTGCCTGAAAAAGAAGAGTTGTGCGGAAAACAATTCCGTGCCAAAAGGTGTTTTTTTGCATAAGGTTTGAATTTTACATGCAAGACACCTAGAAGGATGAATGAAAAATTTAGGGTATTTGCACCTATTTAGTTGTGCGTATGGGACTTCTTACCAGCTTCTGGGTAGGAATGTGAAGAATGTGAAAATCATTTTTCGCGCCAAAATGTGTTTTTACGCACAAGGTTAGAATTTTACGCCAAGCCACTTTGAAGGGTGTGAGAAAATTTTGAGGGTACCATAGGCCTTTAAAAAGAGGTATGCACTCTTGAAGTTTCATGAGAAGAAGGAGAACCACACCCTCTTTATGAAGAAGAATCCAAAAACAAGCTACTAGTTTTCTCAAACCGTCATTGAGTTTCATGAAGGATATCTCGTTAGTACACAACCGGTGAATACTCACCCTGTTAGTTATTTGTGAAGAAAGATACACGAACCATAACTAGTTATGAGATGAAGAATCACGTGTTCTATGTGTGAAGAGGAATACCCATGTAGCTATATACTTGCATGACGGTGAACACTCTCTGGTTTCACGATTTATATACACTATTTGCATGGGTGTTTTTTCTTATGTGATGAGGAGACAGATGTGAAACTAAACTCATATCTGCACAAAGGAAGAAGGAAGTATACCGATACACTCCTGTACTAGTTTTGAGAATTAAATAAAGAGATTAAGACACTGTAGTACTATTTCTTATTATACTGGGTCAAACAGAATGAAAAGAAGAAGAAGAAAAACATATTATTCCCAAATGAAGACTGACAATTATTCATGGAAATTTGATTCATATGATGTTATGTGAGATGATCATCAAAGTTTGATTAATCACAATGTTGTATGTGATTCTTTATAAAGATATAAGAATACTAGGTCAATCGGTTTTTGCGCTATGAATAATAAAGAAGAAGAACTGGTGCAATTGATTTTTTCGCTTGAGATGAATAGAAAGAAAGAAGAGAATTTATTGCATACTTCTTTGCAAGTAATCATGTGAAGGACACTGAAATATATCAAGAGAAGACCCTACCTTTTGATGATGGAAAAAGATTATCTCCATAGGCAGTATAAAGAACTAGATAGAGCCTGAAAGTTGGACTAGGCTATCACCAATCCAAGGAAGAGGATTGTTCCCCCCCTCTAAAGTGTAGGGACTCACACTAGCTAGAAGATTGTTTTCCTAGCCACTCCACTGTAAAACAAATGTCACATTAATGTTTAGAATCCATTAATTGGTCATATATATGAATTGAAAGGACGTAGATACTCTTATTGAGTGGTAAACCTTGTAAATATATGGTGTGCATATTTTTACTGCTTTCTATTATTGCATGTGATAGGGAAAAGAGAATAAGATAATAAAAATCTTAATAGGTCAAGAGGCACAGGGATAAAAACATGTATTTTCTTTCAAAAGTCCCCAAAATTGATTCAACCCCATATCAATGTTAGCTATATCCCAAATTTGTCCCTTCAATTTCAACAATTAAGTATAACAATTAACAATCTTTAACAAAATATGATATAGTTTTAATAAACTCTTATCACTTGGTTACATCAGATCATAATCTCAGCGTAAGAAAAATAAAATTAAATGAAGCTTAAAATATCATTAAATGAAGGATATTCATTACATAAGTTATAAATTGAAATTATATACACCTCGAATATGAATTTATGTGCATAACCAAACATGAGTCTCAATGAAGGCAATTTGAGGCCATACTATTATACTGATTTGGTAACATTTCCACAATAAATAACATGAAATAGAGAACATAAAATGGATATTTAAATACCCATTATTATTATTATTGTAATCATTGAATTAATCCATGGGTAGTATACACACCACACAAAATTAATGAGTAATTAATAAAGAACGTATCTCAAAGAAACTGAAAGTGCGAAGAAATTCTCTTACCATATGTCTTGAATCACTTTATACTCAAACAATATTCCTATATAATAAATTTAAAATTATTATATTTCTTTTATAGAATCATATTTTTATATATAATACCATATACGGTTTTATTATTACCTCATATTACCTGCTTCTTATCAATTATATGTTATGGTTTCACTTTAGGTAATATTTGCATTGTTTGTAACATGTGTCTTAATTTGTTATATCTATTTCAATTATACCTATATCATGATTTCTATAATTTAAACCATGACATAAATATAATTTATTTTTATTATAATACATATAATATCGAATTATGTAATAGAATACACCATTTGTGGAGACGGTAGGCCATACGTAGGCATGAATGCTATTTTTGTTTAATTTTGGTATTGAAAAAATAAGTAAATGAAATATATATATATATATATGTAATTTATATCATTGTTATAGTATATTTATTATATCATATATATCATATATTCACTAATCACATTTTTAATATATTCCATGTAGTGTATAAACTAATGACATCACTCTAAGGGGGCAATAGACCACACATCGTCAAATGAAATTCTCATATGAACAAAAAATGGATAGTATAAAGAAATATGTTTTAAAAGAATTAAAGAAGCTCATAAAAATAATGAAAAAATAAAAAAAATATAAAAATAGATATTCCATCATAATTTGGACCATGAGAAGCGGTAAATGGAAAATGAACAAACATCGTATAGTGAGGTAGTAGATAGCCATACACAGAAATTGTATGTTAATTACCCATTAGATGGAGGTTACTGTATGTGTAGGTTGAAAACATATAATAAAAAATTACTATTATATTTAGGATAATTTTTTATACAATAATTATGTATATAGTGTAGGGGGTGGTGAAAGAATGTAAAATAACAAATATTCAGAAAAAAAGATACCTCTTAATCAGGAGACTCCTTTTAGATTGTCCCATAAGCCTTCCTTGGATTTCCTTCTATAACGACCCATACTTTACATACATTGTTAATACTTCAAAATTGAAACACCCTTATTACAACATATGACAAAACCACAAAGGACCGTATAGGTATAGTTTCTTTAGAAACTGGGAAACATAAACAACTGGTTCATAAACCTTCTACATTGTCTCCCATTTATTTCATCATATATAGGGTCCCTTTTAGCATATTCTACTTAATATCCATCTTCCTGACCTGGGGAAAAGAAAACATAAAAGGGTGAGCTCAAATACTCAGCAAGGGAAAATAAAGGAAATAAAAATCATATCATATCTTTTTGAAAATCATAACCTGGAAAAGAGATCATAATATCTTAACATGGAATAAATCATAGAAGTGAAAATGAGATCCCCATAATCATAACATGAAACTTGAAACTTTTTGGCATGCACACATAATCATGAAACATCATTTCTTGTTAGTCATGACTCATTTCCAAGACTATCTTAGTGGACAGAGTCCCTTTCTAAACCGAGTCACCCTCGTTCCAGTCCTGTTTCACTGAACCGGTATAACCTACCGTTCCAGCCATGTCTATCTCATGAGATATAAAATCTTTACCCAATGCATTGGAGGGAGATATAGGTCCCACCCATCTTATAATGAATCCTTTCTTATGTGTGCCACATAATCATAAACCATACATCATAGCGTAACCCATGTAATAAAAATGGAATTCTTAAACAACATGACATCATAAAACAATTCATATAAGATAAAAGAATTCATAAAAATATTTCCATCACAACATAATCAAATCCATGTAATAATAGGGATAAAAACACAACCCTTTTATTATCTTAGATGGAAAATAATTTTGATAAAATACTTGAACTCCATTCTTGAGGAAAATATCTTTTCTACTTCAAAAAAAATTTTCCTTTCATAACATGTCATACGAATTTAAAATAAAAGAAGATGATTAAAAATAAACTTGAAAACTTGTAAAGGAAGCTTCTTGGAAATAATGTTTTAAAAACCCATTCATGCCGTATAAGTTAAAAAAACATTCTTCTCGTACTTTTGTTGGAAAAGTCAAAATAGTACCTCGTATGAAAAATGACAAAAGATTCCTTTCATATCCTTTAATAAAAATTTACCGAAGGGTAAAATTGAATATAAACTATTGTATAAGGATATAAATATTACATATTGAGGAAACATGGATGTGGATGATAAAATACACCCCAGTAAATCCCAAAGTATAAACAATCTCGGATAAAAATGAGATTGTGATATTTCCCTTACCTTAGGTCCGATTTGCTTTGTACGTGTCCAAAGTTCCTGTATAATGGTTTAAATAATGTTATTGACTTATTCCAGAATCATACATATTGATATGATATCATATATGGTCATATTCTTAGCTTCTTGTTAGTAATATTTCATTGTTACTTGTTACTCGGGTCCTTATTGCCTTTTGTTCTTATGCGTGTTTTGCCGAATAAATTCTTATTCTTGTTTTAAGATTATATATACCTTATATACAGAATGGTATTAGTGTAACATATATCATATTTATTCATTCAATTCATTTATATAATTACTATGTAATGATGATCATGTAGAACGAGTCGCATCACATCGTGGAGACGGTATTCTGTACGTACGCACGAGTGATGATATCATTCCTATGATCGTGGAACTGTATTGGAGTATATATATATTATTTCAGTATCAATATTACTTTATAATAATCATAAATAGTTACTCATTACACCATTATACCCATCCTTGTAAGGTGATGGTGGAAAATAGATTACACCACGGCGTGGAGACGGTATTCCGTACGTACGCACGCGCGGTGATTTCATTTTTCCATAGGATGGATAGAAGGTGAATTAGGGTTGTTTCATATTTATAATAACATATCAGTATGTAAGTAATACTGATGTTATTACTTTATCATGAAACAACTAAAGAAGAAGAAGTTGAAGAAGAAAGAAATTGAAAAGATCGGTAATGGATATTACCTCTTCTTTGGAACGCCTCTTTGAATCCTCCACTTAGGGAACTAAGATTGGTCTTTGAAGAAGACCAGGACCTCTAGTATTATTCTAGGGAAGTGGAGAGGAGAAAATGTCAGGGGTTGGCCGAGCTTGAGTGCTCAAATTGGTGTGAGGAGGAGGGGGAGGAGGTGCCCTTTTATAAGGGAGGAGAGGGGCACCTTAGGAATAACTCAAAATATTATTTTATATTAAAGTCAAAATCGGTTTATAATGGTTCCAAAGGGTCTTATTTCGAAGATAAAGTGGGGATGGGTCGAAATAATATCAAACAATAGGATTTAGACAAGTTTAGGGTATTATTTTAACCTTATAAATTAGATTTAACTCAAAGTTAAATAATTTAACTTTTACCGTGTCTTTTTTTTTCTTTCACTATATGGTTAATACACTTACTATAAAATTCCAAAAGAACCCCAAATTGTTTATTATTAATATATATATCCTTATCTAAGACATTTGGCCAAACCTTATATTTTTAGGTATAAAATAACAATTAATAATATAATATTTGATTTAAAAACTATTTTGTGTCAATTTTGACACTATTAGATATATGATTTTTGTGAAAGTCAGAACAGAATTATATGTTCGAACCAAGTTGATTAAATCAACACTAATATATCATAGTAACCTATAAAATTAGTTTAATTCATAAACAGTATCAAATTACATTTATTTTGGTGTTTATAACATCAATTATGTCAATATTTCATTAAAAAGATAATTACTGCATCATAATTTTGTCATAAATAAATTAACTTATTTAATGTCTAAAAATTACAAATAAACTACCATTATGTAGGAAATCTCTTTAGCTTTCTAATGAATATTTATAGTCGAATTTATCTTATTTATAACCCCATATTAAAAATTATTTACTTATTAAACTTTGATTTTAACTATTTTAACCCTTCTTTAAATAAATTAATAATAAATGTCCTAATTTAACCCAAGTGGGCCTAAATGGTCATATTTTATTCCTAAGTTTATTTTTGGTCGAATTAAACTTATCCAATAGAATTAGGACATGTTTTAGGGTAATAGTAATATCATATTTACCCTTAGTTACCCTATTTACTATTAACCGCGGTAAAAAAAATAAAAAGTTACTATTCACCAAAAAATTATTTTTATCTCATTGAACCACATTTTACTTACTGATATCAATCGTGTCTATCGGATTTTCGAAATTCCATTCACAGAAGCGGTAAAATTAAGTTTTATGCAAAATTCAGTTTTTAACCTACCACTTAGTGGTTTCACTATTCATCAAAAATTGAAAGTTTTCAGAAAAATACCAAAATTTCACCCTAGGCTAATTTCGGTATTCCGAATCCAAAAATGAAGTCCATTTTGAAAAATAAAATTTATAAAATTTCAAAAAGTGGTTATTACTATTCATAACGGCTAGTTTTAATAATATTTTAATAGCATATCGTTGTTTAGTGAAACTCGGTATTGCATACGATGCAAGCTATCGAGGAAGGTCGTGATTGCGTGTAAAGTAATCCAAGAAAGTGTGTGGTGAAAGATTCCTTTGATGATATATAAAAACAAAATATTACTCATAAAAATATCGGGTGTTACATTCTACCCCCCTTAAAAAGAATTTCGCCCTCGAAATTCGTCACTTTGTAACAAACAGATGAGGATACCTCTCCCTCATCATATCCCCAAGCTCCCAAGTAGCTTCTTCTAATTGGTGGTTCCTCCATAAAACTTTCACCAAGTGAGTGGTCTTGTTTCGTAGGAATTTTTCGCTATGATCCAGAATCTCTATCGGCTGTTCTTCATAAGAAAGATCTTGCTCCAGCGGTACAACTTCTGAGCTGAGTACATGTGATGGATCTGGTATGTACTTTCTCAGGAGAGATACATGGAACACATCGTGAACTTAAGAGAGATTCGGTGGAAGCGCCAATCGGTAAGCTACCATCCCAACACGATCCAGTATTTTGAAAGGACCGATATATCTAGGGCTCAACTTCCCCTTCTTTCCAAATCTCATAACCCTCTTCCAGGGAGATATTCGTAAGAACACTTTATCACCCACTTCAAACTCTAGGTCTTTTCTTCGGTTGTCGGCATAACTTTTCTGTCAACTCTGAGCTGCTCTTATGTGTTGTTGAATAGATCTGACCTTTTCTTCCATTTCATCAACGAGATCAGGTCCTAATAGCTTTCTTTCCCCAACTTCATCCCAGCAAGTTGGAGTCCTGCATTTCTTTCCATAGAGAGCTTCATAAGGAGCCATCTGAATACTGGAGTGAAAGCTATTATTATAAGAAAATTCCACCAAAGGTAGGTGTTGATCCCAACCTCCTTTGAAATCCATAGAGCAAGCTCTCAACATATCTTCTAGGGTTTGAATTGTTCTTTCAGACTGACCGTCTGTCTGGGGATGATAAGCAGTGCTGAAACTCAACTCTGTATCTAGAGTATGCTGAAGACTTCTCCAGAACTTCGAGGTAAATCTTGGATCCCGATCAGATATAATAGAAAGTGGTACTCCATGAAATCTTACCACTTCATTTACATATATCCTGGCAAGCTGATCTAGAGAGAAATCATCTCTAATAGCAATGAAGTGTGCAGACTTTGTAAGACGATCAACTATGACCCAAATAGCATTATTGCCTTTGGATGTTTTAGAAAGTCCTATGACAAAGTCCATAGTGATGTTTTCCCATTTCCATTCAGGTATGGGTAATGGTTGTAACATCCTCTTAGACTTCTGTCTCTCAGCTTTAACTTGTTGACAAACCAAGCATCGAGAGACATATTCAGCAACATCTCTTTTCATTCCATCCCACCAGAAGTACTCCTTCAGGTCCCTATACATCTTCGTGCTTCTAGGATGAATAGAGAATGATGAACTATGAGCCTCATCCATCAGCTCCTTCTTTAATTCGGGGATGGGAGGAACAAAAACCCAATTCCTGAACTTTATTATCCCATCACAATCAAGGTTGAATTAAGTAACATTTCTCACCTTCTTTTGTAACTCGACATCTTCTTTCTGTGCCTCTTTAATCTTCACATGTATAGATGGTTGAACATTCATTTGAGAAAGATAATATTTTTCCCCTTCCATTATAATTCCAAGATCCATCCTTTGTAAATCCATAAATATTGGATCTTTTGTGATCCTCATCATGGATAAACTAGCATGGTCTTGTCAACTTAATGCATCTGCCACCTTGTTTGCTTTCCCAGGGTTGTAATGGATTGAGCAGTCGTAATCCTTAATCAGCTCCAACCATCTTCTTTGATGCATATTCAACTCCTTTTGTGTGAAAATATACTTTAAACTTTTATGATCAGTATAAATATCACACCTTTCACCATAAAGGTAATGCCTCCATATCTTTAATGCAAAGATTACCGCAGCCAACTCCAAATCTTGTGTTGGGTAATTTTGCTAATGGATTTTCAACTGTCGTGAGGCATAAGCTATCACCATATCATTTTGCATAAGAACACACCCCAATCCCTTCTTGGATGCATCACTATAGATCACAAACCTTTCTCCACTACAAGGCAGTGTGAGCACAGGTGCACTGGATAACCTTCTTTTCAACTACTTGAAATTCTCTTCACATTCCTCTGTCCAAACAAACTTAACTCCTTTCCGAGTCAACTTGGTGAGTGGATTAGATAATCGTGAAAAATCTTTTACAAAACGTCGATAATATCTAGCCAAACCAAGAAAACTTCGGATCTCAGTTACTGTTGTTGGTCTTGACCATCTTTCGATAACCTCTGTTTTTGCTGGATCCACAGATATCCCCTCTTTTGAGATTATGTGACCCAAAAATGCAACTTTTTGAAGCCAAAATTCACACTTGGTAAATTTGGCATAAAGATTCTCCTTTCTCAGGGTCTTCAATATAATTCTCAATTGATCTTCATACTCTTCCTTGCTCTTTGAATAGACAAGAATATCGTCTATAAATACTACCACAAATTGATCAAGATAGTCTCTAAAGACTCTATTCATTAGATCCATGAAGATAGCAGGGGCATTAGTAAGACCAAATGGTATCACTATAAATTCATAGTGTCCATACCTTGTACGTAAAGCCGTCTTTGGTATATCCTCCCTTTTGACCCTTAATTGATGATACCCTGAACGAAGATCAATCTTGGAAAAGTATTGAGCTCCGCGTAGTTGGTCAAATAAGTCATCAATGCGTGGGAGAGGATATTTGTTCTTGATAGTGATCTTGTTAAGTTCTCGATAATCAATGCAGAGTCTCATTGATCCATCTTTCTTCTTAACAAATTGAACAGGTTCTCCCAAAGGTGCCGCACTAGGGCGTATGAATCCCTTATCGAGATTCTCTTGGAGTTTCTTCTTCAATTCCTGCAACTCAATTGGGGCCATTCTATAAGGTGTCTTTGAAATTGGAAAAGCACCTGGTACGAGTTCTATTGAAAACTCAACTTCACGATTTGGTGGAAGACCCGGTAATTCCTCTGGAAAGACATCATCAAACTCCCGTACAGTGGGAATATTCTTAATCGTGAGTTTCTCACCAACCATTTGAGATAAATAACCTTCATTTAGTGGAATCAATACCCATAATATGGAAGAAATTTCCACTGGAAGGTTATTTTCATCCTTGCATTGATAGACGATCGTAGATTGATCTGGAATATGAAATGTGACTTCCCTTATTTGGAAATTGATATGAGCTTCATGTAGAGAAATCCAATCCATGCCAATAATCACATCAAATTCCACTAAAGGAAGGATCACAAGATTTGCAGGAAGCACTTTCCCACAAACTTCGATCGGAGAAGAATTATAAACTTTTGATGCGACTGTTGTGCCATTAGGTGTTGCCACAGCTAACTCAACATCTAATTGTTGAGGTAATACGGTGATACCCTTCGAAAATTTTTCAGAAATAAAAGAGTGGGTGGATCCAGAATCAAATAAAACATTTTCTACTTTATAGTGGATGGTATGTGTACCTTTCACCACTTCGTTATCGTACTCCACATCGCTGATAGAAATTGCATGTGACTTTCCTTTGTCTTTAGCCTTATGATTTTTTTGACGTCAACCATCATCATCAACCCTTGGATTTGGGCATTGATTGGCATAATGCCCCATCTCCTTGCACTTGAAACATTGAAGCGTAGTAGGTTCATTATGTGTATTCCTTCCTTTGTTTGCGTCATTAGACATCTTCTTCCCATTATCGCGGCATTCAAATGCCCGATGACCTTCCTTTCCACATTTAAAACATTTACTTGTCCCTTTAAGACAACTCCCTCCATGTTTCTTTCCACACTTTGAGCATAAGGGAAAGCTCATCTTCTTTTCAGTGTGCTCTTTAGATTTTCCTTTGAATTCCATCTTCCTCTTCTTATCAAACCCATGTGACTGATGGGTTACTCCAATCTCCATCTCGACTTTGAGAGCACATCGAACGATTTCCTCGTAGCTATTGAAGTACCTTATGGCTAACGCCCTTCGATGACTTGGTTTTAAGCCACTAAAGAATCGATCGGTCTTACTCTCAGGTTGGATAATAATACTAGAAGCGTACCTTGCAAGTCTTGTAAAATTTTCTTCATAGGTACCAACAGATTCATCATCCCTTTTCTTCAGTTCAAGAAACTCTTTCTCCATCTTTGTTCAGAGAATACGAGGGAAGTACTTATTGAAAAATAAGTTCTTGAACTCGTCCCATTCCATAGACTCAATTTCATCCCTTTGCCTCGTATTCTTAATAAGATTCCACCATTGATCAGCATCTCCTTCCAAACGATACACTGCTAGGATGACTTTATCATGTTCAGAACATTGAAGAACTAAAAATATCTTTTCAGTAGTACTAATCCATTGTTTAGAAACTAATGGATCAGTAGACCCGCTGAAATAAGGTGGACGCTGCCTCATGAAGGATTCAACAGAATGTTGCTCCTTCCTTTGCTCGTTTGGAAGTCCTGCATGATTCATAGCTTGAGAAAGTTGTGTGAGCATGGCTACAAGATTTTGCATTCCAACTCCCATATCGTTTGGTTGCTCAGGGGGACAATCATTGCATTGCCCATCGCATTCCGCATTAACACGGTTCCTTCGGGTTCCAGCCATTGACTAAAACCAAGAAGAATAGTGTGAGAAGCACTAATTATAATAGGAAAACCACATAATCAAGGTTAAAATTTCACACTTAAGGTCTTATCCAAGGGTATTCATGGCCATTTCTAAAATACTAAGATTGTTTTCTATGCCTAGACTTATCCTTATGGTTCTTACTAAGGATTTCACATCCTAGTTTCCAAAGGTTGACTATACCTTTCCTCTGATACCAACTATAACGACCCATACTTTACATACATTGTTAATACATCAAAATTGAAGCACCCTTATTACAACATATGACAAAACCACAAAAAACCGTATTGGTATAGTGTCTTTAGAAACTGGGAAACATAAACAACTGGTTCATAAATCTTCTACATTGTCTCCAATTTATTTCATCATATCTAGGGTCCCTTTTAGCATATTCTACTTAATATCCATCTTCCTGACCTGGGGAAAAGAAAACATAAAAGGGTGAGCTCAAATTCTCAGCAAGGGAAAATAAAGGAAATAAAAATCATATCATATCTTTTTGAAAATCATAACCTGCAAAAGAGATCATAATATCTTAACATGGAATAAATCATAGAAGTGAAAATGAGATCCCCATAATCATAACATGAAACTTGAAACTTTGTGGCATGCACACATAATCATGAAACATCATTTCTTGTTAGCCATGACTCATTTCCAAGACTATCTTAGTGGACAGAGTCCCTTTCTGAACCGAGTCACCCTCGTTCCAGTCCTGTTTCACTGAACCGGTATAACCTACCATTCCAGCCATGTCTATCTCATAAGATATAAAATCATTACCCAATGCATTGGAGGGAGATATAGGTCCCACCCATCTTATAATGATTCCTTTCATATGTGTGCCACATAATCATAAACCATACATCATAGCGTAACCCATGTAATAAAAATGGAATTCTTAAACAACATGACATCATAAAACAATTCATATAAGATAAAGGAATTCATAAAAATATTTCCATCACAACATTATCAAATACATGTAATAATAGGGATAAAAACAGAACCCTTTTATTATCTTAGATGAAAAATAATTTTGATAAAATACTTGAACTCCATTCTTGAGGAAAATATCATTTCTACTTCAAAAACATTTTTCCTTTCATAACATGTCATAGGACTTTAAAATAAAAGAACATGATTAAAAATAAACTTGAAAACCTGTAAAGGAAGCTTCTTGGAAATAATGTTTTAAAAATCCATTCATGCCGTATAAGTTAAAAAAACATTCTTCTCGTACTTTTGTCGGAAAAGTCAAAAAAGTACCTCGTACGAAAAACGGCAAATGATTCCATTCATATCCTTTACTAAAAATTTACCGAAGGGTAAAATTGAATATAAACTATTGTATAATGATATAAATATTACATATTGAGGAAACATGGATGTGGATGATAAAATACACCCCTGTAAATGCCAAAGTATAAACAATCTCGGATAAAAATGAGATTGTGATATTTCCCTTACCTTAGGTCCGATTTTCTTTGTACGTGTCTGAAGCTCCTGTATAATGGTTTAAATAATGTTATTGACTTATTCCAGAATCATACATATTGATATGATATCATATATGGTCATATTCTTAGCTTCTTGTTAGTAATATTTCATTGGTACTTGTTACTCGGGTCCTTATTGCCTTTTGTTCTTATGCGTGTTTTGCCGAATAAATTCTTATTCTTATTTTAAGGTTATAGATACATTATATCCAAAATGGTATTAGTGTAACATATATCATATTTATTCATTCAATTCATTTATATAATTACTATGTAATGATGATCATGTAGAACGAGTCGCATCACATCGTGGAGACGGTATTCCGTACGTACGCACGAGTGATGATATCGTTCGTATGATCGTGGAACTGTATTGGAGTATATATATATTATTTCAGTATCAATATTACTTTATAATAATCATTAATAGTTACTCATTACACCGTTATACCCATCCTTGTAAGGTGATGGTGGAAAATAGATTACACCACGGCGTGGAGACGGTATTCCGTACGTATGCACGCGCGGTGATTTCATTTTTCCATAGGATGGATAGAAGGTGAATTAGGGTTGTTTAATATTTATAATAACATATCAGTATGTAAGTAATACTTATGTTATTACTTTATCATGAAACAACTAAAGAAGAAGAAGTTGAAGAAGAATGAAATTGAAAAGATCGTTAATGGATATTACCTCTTCTTTGGAACGCCTCTTTGAATCCTCCACTTAGGGAACTAAGATTGGTCTTTGAAGAAGACCAGGACCTCTAGGTTTATTATAGGGATGTGGAGAGGAGAAAATGGCAGGGGTTGGCCGAGTTTGAGTGCTCAAATTGGTGTGAGGAGGAGGGGGAGGAGGTTCCCTTTTATAAGGGAGGAGAGGGGCACCTTAGGAATATCTCAAAATATTATTTTATATTAAAGTCAAAATCGGTTTATAATGGTTCCAAAGGGTCTTATTTCGAAGATAAAGTGGGGATGGGTCTAAACACTATCAACCAACAGGATTTAGACATGTTTAGGGTATTAGTTTAACCTTATCAATTATATTTAACTCTAATTTAAATAATTTAACTTTTACCGTGCCTTTTTTTTTCTTTCACTATATGGTTAATACACTTACTATAACATGCCAAACGAACCCCAAATTGTTTATCATTAATATATATATCTTTATCTAAGTCATTTGGCCGAACCTTAGATTTTTAGGAATAAAATAAAAATTAATAATATAATTTTTTATTTGAAAACTATTTTGTGTCAATTTTGACACTATTTGATATATGATTTTTGTGAAAGTCATAACAGAATTATATATTCTAACCAAGTTTATTAAATCAACACTAATATATCATAGTAACCTATAAAATTATTGTAATTCATAAAAAGTCTCAAATTACATTTATTTTGGTGTTTATAACATCAATTATGTCAATATTTCATTAATAAGATAATTACTGCATCATCATTGTGTCATTAATAAATTAAATTATTTAATGTCTAAAAATTACAAATAAAATACAATTATGTAGGAAATCTTTTTATCTTTTTAATGAATATTTATAGTCGAATTTATCTTATGTATAACCCCATATTAAAAATTATTTACTTATTAAACTTTGATTTTAACTATTTTAACCCTTATTTAAATAAATTAATAATAAATGTCCTAATCTAACCCAAGTGGGCCTAAATGGTAATATTTTATTCCTAAGTTTGTTTTTGGTCGAATTAAACATATCCAATAGAATTAGGGCATGTGTTAGGGTAATAGTAATATCATATTTACCCTTAGTTACCCTATTTACTATTAACCGCGGTAAAAAAAATAAAAAGTTACTATTCACCAAAAAAATTATTTTTATCTCATTGAACCACATTTTACTTATTGATATCAATCGTGTCTGTCGAATTTTCGAAATTCCATTCACAGAAGCGGTAAAATTAAGTTTTATGCAAAATTCAGTTTTTAACCTACCACTTAGTGGTTTCAGTATTCATCAAAAATTGAAAGTTTTCAGAAAAATACCAAAATTTCACCCTAGGCTAATTTCGGTATTCCGAATCCAAAAATGAAGTCCATTTTGAAAAATAAAATTTATAAAATTTCAAAAAGTGGTTATTACTATTCATAAAGGCTAGTTTTAATAATATTTTAATAGCATATCGTTGTTTAGTGAAACTCGGTATTGCGTACGACGCAAGCTATCGAGGAAGGTCGTGATTGCATGTAAAGTAAGCCAAGCAAATGTGTAGTGAATGATTCATTTGATGATATATAAAAACAAAATATTACTCATAAAAATCTCGGGTGTTACACCTTCTACGCAAGGCAACACATATAAGACGTAGGTAGGGATTTTTTGAAGTGTATTGGGAAAATATTTTCCTAATTTATGTGGTTTGAGAGGTGTGATTAAGTGGGATAGGTGGTTTCCTTTTATAGGTAAGGGAATATACACACATGGCATTTTGAAAACAAGTTAGTTATACCAAGATTTTAACTAAAAAAGTCATAAAAAATAAAACAAATTAATAATTTAAGGTTCATGGACTAATGATGTGTATCCAATGGATTTTGGACAAGTTTCTAGGTCATTATGGGTCTTAAATTTGATGTTTAGTAATTTATTAACCAAAGTTTTTATATGCTACGATTAATTAAAATCACTTTTACTATTATTTTAGGTCAATAACTCATGTGATAACATTTGAAAATAAAATTTATGATAATTAAAAATATGTAATCAATTTTTAAATATTATAATCACATAAGTTGGGGAAATTAATTTAAAAATTAATTTTGTTGACAGGATGACATTGTGGGCTTTAATGTAAAAACATCTATGCATTTTTTTGTATTTATACAAAATTTCAAAGTGAAATTGATTAAAATGGCCTAAATTGTAATAATTAAAATAAATATTACCTAATTAAAATTTTCACCCAATTTATTATGTAACATAATTTTATAAATAAATTAGATGGGAAATAGTTTTGAATTAAAATCTGACATTTTTTACTATTCATCAAAAAGGAAGTTTCTTAGACAAATAAAAAAACATCACCCTAAGATAATTTCTATATTATAAATTTTAATATTGAATTTTGTTTTATCAAATTCAATTTCGAAATGATTCTAAAATTAATATTATTATTTTTTACAAAGGGACATTAAAATTAGTTTATTTGAGAAAATTAAATTTTTAATCATAGAAAGACTTTACCAAAAATTATATCATTCATTATCAATATATTATATTTATATAAAACCATTATAAAAAATATTTTCAATTTTTTTTATTAATATTCATGTGAAAATGATTAGATTCTATGTTATAGTAATATTATTTAAATAATTATAAGAATAAAATGACGTTTCATGGAAACATCAATGTTCTGTGTAATATATTCCATGTACGTTCCATTTAAAAGTAATGTTTGAATTTTTGTATTAAAAAATATAAATGAAAATTTAATTTATTCAAGAATTTTTTTTTGTAAAAACTCATAGTGTTACATTTAATTATCTAAGATTGAGTCTGACATCAACACCCTATATCCAACTACGAAGGTGGAATATTCACTTATAAATTATGTTTGACGACATTAACTTTCATGTGAGGATATTTTTACCACAAATGGTTGATATGGGTCCTCATTTCATTGTATATTCCTCGTGTACCCTTGACCACACCCAATATTACTACACAAGCACTAAAAAAGAACTACTTTCTATCATGTTTCCACTAGAAAAATTCCATCAAATATTCTTTAGTCAAATGTCATTTATTTTCTCTCACTCTACCTTTCAATTTTTCATTAATAAACTTATATCTAACACCTTCCAAATATGGTGGATGATCATCCTTGAAGATTTTGACCAAGATATTTGTGATAATATATAAGTATAAAATGTGGTTGATGACCACATTATTAGTATTTCCCCACTATTTTCCACTACTTTAAGTTAACCATCCTCATTGTAGAATTTTCATCCTGATTAGAACCATTGTGACATATTGGACCATAACCTGTGGTATGTAGAAATTGTAAATTTTTTGGCAGCGTCTAAAGTCCCCATTGATTTTATCACTTCATAATCCCTAATACATAAGCCTGAGTCACCATGGTACATCTAGGTTGACCCATGTTTTTTAGAGACTTTATAGTGACTAGGTTGTTCATATGTGTGTCCTTGAGAATGTGTTAACCTCTTTTTTGATATTCTTCAACACATTAGCCTATGGGGGGACAATTTTTTTTCTCAATCGATAGCTATAACGGTACTTGAATAAAAAAATCATTGGTAAATTTTTATAGATATATACATTGGTTTTGTATGTCATTGACATGATGTAAATTCGCATGGAGTGTCTCTAAAAAGAATGAAATTCCCTAACAACCCATATTATTTTGTGAGATCTTTGAAGCAAGGGGAATTGAATTCATGGAGACTTTTCTCAATTCATTATTAATATTATAAATCTTATAATGTGTTGACTATGTTTCTAAATGATCGAAAACAAAGTCCACTAGAACTCTAAACTCTTGAGTATATGTCAATTTTAAGATATATTATATTTTTAGTTGGTTTACTTTACCATGATTTGTCATTAGTGATAATGGTTCAAATTTTTAGAATAAAAATATCAAAAACATTATTTATATGTATGGGGTTGTACAAAAAGCCTCTACTTTATATCACCACCAAAATAAGGGATAAACAAAAAATTTCAAATCGAAAAGTTAAGATATTTTTGGAAAAATTATTTAACCCAATATGATGGATTGAATTTTACACTTAGATTATGCACTTTAGGAATATCATATAGCTTTTAAATTCCTAATCATAATTTCACCAAGATTTTCAAGTTGGTGGGTGGTGAATGAGTATCATATGAGAACTCATAGATCTATAAAGATGTATCCAAGGCTTCCCATGACATTATAATCCTTCATCATCAATTTCATAATGGGAAAAAGGTTCTTCTTTTTAATGAAAGTTTGATGTTGTACCCATGTATTCTTTGTTCCAATTGGTTTATCCCAAACATTGTTACTAATTTGTATCCATTTTGTGTTATACAGTTTCATGTTCAAAAAACCAAACAAATATTCAATTTCATTTCAAAAAGGTTGAATCACATTTAGATATCAATTTTGGAGTTCCCATTATTGGAAATCCACCATTAAGAATAAACATATCAGTAATACCCACCATGTTTTAACCTTCCTTTCCACATTCTATATTATTACATAGAAAACACTCGACACTCTAGGTGTGGGTTGGGGTATATTATTGTGTTATTTATGATTCACATCATCTTAATTGTTTACTTGTTGCAAGGTATTATCACTCATTTCCCCTTTTGTTCACATTTGTGATAGAGTAATCATTTTTTATGAAAAAATAATCATGGAAATAATTTAAGTTCCTGATTAATTTACCTATGTGATTTCTTTTTAACATCTAAACAAATTTACTGAAGTAATGTGAGTTGTATCATGAAATTAACATTATGGTGTGATTTTTTTTCAAATAAATTTATTATTTAGTTAGGATATAGTTGGTTGTATCCCTTTGAATCATGTGACATTATTGTTACCTTCAATGTGAGTATTTTAAAAGAAAATTATTTCACTTAAAATCTCTACATATATCTAGAACCATCCATGAAGTGTGAATATTTGTTACATAATTGAAGGTAAATATATTTTCTGTTAATATTTATCATTTTTTTTAAATTATTTTTTCATATGTTTATTCCTCATTCATCTTGTTTCATTATTATTTCAGATTTTCTTATGCATGTGTACCTATTATCCGACTATTACACACTCTAAAAAAATAGAAAAAAAATAAATAATGGGGGAATGATGAAATTTATAACTTATGGGGTTATATATGATGGTATTTTAATTTTTTTTACTTCCAAGATAGAATTGTGCGGGTCTTAAAATTTTATAGTAAAGGATGTGGGCTGGGTTCAATGGAAGGAATCGGTTGTGAATAATTTTAAAAAAAGTACTTATATTTACCCGATATAATGTGAAAATAATATCATAATATTGATTTCGAAAACACATATGGAGATTTAGTGACGTGGTTGAATTGTAATTTAAATTATAAGACTATTATCATTCATATCCATGGATGTCTTTTTTATAGACATTAATTTCCATGATCAATAATAATAATTCCTCAGTGTGGGTTATTCTTTTAAGACATTGCTGTCATCAATTTAAATTTATCATAATGTTAAATGTTCTTGAATTAGAGAATATATAATTTCATGATTTTTGATAATGTGAATTTCCCCATGAGTGAAAAAATTTCGGTGTGGAGGTGTGATCTCATAGATATCAACTATTCATTTCCACCATTATACAAATGTATTATTCTGGTTTTTTATTGTAAATTAATAATATAATAACAATTTTAACATAAAATTTAATTAAATATGTTGATTTTTATGAATATAAAAAAGGTAAATTTCACATTTTAAATGTTTATAATGTTATTGGAGGTGATTTGGAGAGTCCACTGTTGAATTCAAGCAATGCTAGATAAACTGTGCAAGATACCATGTACATATGTGGACTAAAATGCACAATGTTGCTCAAAGATGCATAAAATTTTCCATAACTTCCTTGGGATGATGATAAAAGTTGTGGTATACCTTTATATAGAAACCATGGATTCAAATTATTTTATTTGGACCCAAAAAACTGACATCATTGGAGATAATATTCATTACTCAAAGTCTCGAATCCAATTATATCATTTAAACATTTAATAGGATGTAATCCTCTAAATGATACCATATTTTTTAACGAGATATTAAAAAGGATATGAATAGACATTTTGGATTTAAAATAAGATATATAATAATTTTTTAACCTAAATGTAACACCCCAATCTTCCATGGTACGTTTCCCATTGAATAATACAGTAGCGTGTGTTTTACGCAACTTCGAGTTCTAACACACACCACAACCAATCAAACTAGCTGTTATGAATAGTAATACTCACTTTTTGAAATTTTGTAAATTTTATCTCTCAAAATGGACTTCATTTTTTGGATTCAAAATATCAAAATTAGCCTAGGATAAATTTTTTGAACTTTTTGGATAACATTTATACTTTGATGAATAGTGAAAATTACTAAATTTTAATTAAAAACTACTTTTTTAATCGAAATAATTAATAGTGATAAATTATTAATTAGAGTAGTTTTAAAAAATATTTAGAATAAATTTTTACCATTTAATACAATTTTGTTCATTGGCCATAATTTCACAATTAAACCAAACATGAACAAGTGTCAATCTTTTGATAGTTATTATCCCTTAAAAACACTATTTTTGTTTTAACAATGGGAATGAATTTTAAATTAAATTCTGCCACTACTGTGTTTTGAATTTGGAATAATGGATTCCATATTTAGAATCAGGATGTCCAAATTTTTTAAATAGGTAACTTTTATTTTTAGACATTTTGAATAATTACTTCGGTAAATATTTTATTTACCATGGTTAAAGGGTAAATCCGGTAAATAAGGGTAAAAAATAATATAATAATAATAATAAATTACCCTAAAACGTGTCCAAACCTTATTTTATGATACATTTCTGACCATGGGCATCTTAGGGTCGATTTGGGGTCCCCATGGATCCTCATTTAAGTGATAATGACACTTTATATTAATTAAGTTAAAATAAATACAAAAATGGCATAAACATATATCTTGTAAAAAAGAATTTTACATAGAGTTATATATGTTGGATTTTAGACTATAAATATTAAATAAAAAGATAGAAATATTTCCTGCATAATGGTATTTTATTTATAATTTTTATACATTGAAAAATTAATGTTATTTATGACACAATAATGATGCAGTATTTTCCTTATTAATGAAAGAATCAAATAATTGGTATTATAAATGTTAAAAATAATATATTTTGAAATTTTTGATGATGTAAATGAATTTTATTTCTTAATATGACATTATAGTATTTCTTAAATGAATTTTTTTAGAATTAATAAAGTTTTAATTACTTTAAAAAAATCAATTATTGAATAGTGTCAAAATTCACATAAAAGAGTTTTTAAAACAAATATTATATTATTAATTGATATTAAATTCCTAAAAATCTATGGTTCAGAAAAGAAACTTATATAATGATATTTTTATCATTAATGCACCACTTGGGTGTCTCTTTGATGTATAAAGTATGTTTATTAACTATATAATATAAAAATACAAAGTGACATGGTAAATTCTAAACTAATTAACAAAGAGTTAAAACTAAAAGATAAGGTTAATATAGTGACCCAAACCTATCTAAAACATATTGGTTGAGTGGTTTGAGACCTATAACCACCTTATACATTAAATAATCTATGTTGGAGCAATTAAAAACCTAATTTTAATTTATTATAAAATAATATTTCTAGCTTTTCTAAAGGTGCCCCTCACCCCTCTTATAAAAGGGAACTTCCCCTTCTCACTAATTCACACATTAAAAGTCTTTTGGCTCGTCAAAAACCTTCCAAAATACTATCTAAACTTCCCTAACTTCAACCTAGAGGCATCATTTTGATTATAAAGTCATCCTATGGATCCCTTTTGATCAAATCAAATGGAAGAACCCGAAGAAGAGGTAATGTTTTCCCCACCCTCATTCAAGTTCCTTTCTTCTTCAACTTCTTATTTATTTGTTTTTCCAATTATAAAATAATAACTCCACTATATTATATATACTTTGATGTTATTATAAATATGGTACAACCATATTCCGTATTCTTTCCATCCTTTGAATGACATGTCACCATACGTGCATACGTTCGGCTTACCGTCTCCACGTCGTGGTGTAATTGTTATTCAATAAACTATTATTTAGAAGGGTATAATAATGATGTGTAATTCATGTAAATAATAAATATAACATGATAATGATTATTTATATATGATATAATATTCAATTATATATTATTTTAATATCAAAAGAATGATATTGTTGCTCGTGCGTACGTACAGACTACTGTTTCCACGAACGCAATGAGATTCATTCTCCATCGTATCCATTCAAGTATAATTATCATTTGATGATTAAAAATAATTTTTAAGGACATATATAATTCTAGATATGAATAAGATACAACCTATCCATAACAAATATAGCTTATGTAACAAAACATATATGAGTAAGTTAACACCTGAAACGACGATAATACTAAGATATTATTAACAAAGAAATGTTAAAAGATCATATATGATATTATATTAATGTATATGATTATTGTATAATTTAATAACAATTATTTCACCATTATAAAGGAGGTTAACTTACCCCAAGAAAGGAAAAGTACAAGTTAAGGGTTTATTTTGCAATCTCTTCATTATCTGAGGTTGTATATACGTAATAATCTACTGAGACTTCTTTATCATTGACATCCATATTTCTTAAAAATTCATCTCAGAAAACTTTTAAAATTTACTAGAATATGGTTTAAAGTCATTTATATCCTTGTTTGACTTTTTATAATAGGTTTATAAAGGAATATTTCTGTCGTTTTCCAAACAAGGTCCTTTTTTAACTTTTCGACAGAATAATGGTAAGAATTTATTTTTTAACTTATATGGAGGGTGTGGCTATTTTACATCATTATAAAATCTTCAAATCTTCCCTTACAATATTATAATGATATTTTCAATGTAAATGTTTTATTTTATAATTATGTGACTTTTAATTGATTTAAAAAAAGAGATATTTCTCTCAAATAGTTTTGATTTCATCTATGTCAACATCTTTTGGTGGATTTTATTCTTATTTGAAGTTGATTTATTATGATACAAAACTCCCATATTGTATTGAAGGTTTTTGTGATATGTTTGATTGTGGATGTGTTATTTTTATATCATTCATGGTGTATGGGGAATGTATTGACATTTCCTATGCAAGTTTTAATACGAATGTTTATGTTATGTTTAAACCTGTTCATATGAGAAATGCATTGGACTTAATAAGTGACGAGTGGAGCCCGCTATAGCTCGCTGATGCATCAGTAGGTCTCATGAGACAAACTAGTGTCCTAGCACAAGTCCCTGACAAAATCTTATTTGCAATCTTGGCATGAGGCCTTGACTATTTGGTTATGATAGTCTGGCATTATGCATTCCATCATTATGAAAGTGGTTATTGATATTGTATGTGATTATTAGACTATTAGAATATCCATGTGTATAAGTATATGAAATTATTTCATTTTATTTATGCCATGTTATATCTAAGTTCAAGTATTAAAAGTAATTTGTTTTACTTATACATTGCCATAAATTTTTATGGTTATTTATGAAAGTTTCCACTATATTGTTATCCTTACTGGGCATTTGTGCTTACCCCTTTCTATGTTTTATTTTTCCCAACATATGAAGAAGTTTTTTATAAATGACCTGCATGGATAGTTTGAGGGGATAAGAGTGTGTACTATGGATACTATATTGTTGGAGTTTTCATTCATTGATGTAATGTAAAATTTATGAATGTATCTAGTTATTCCAAGGATACTAAACTAATCGGTCATTCGAGACTTGATCTTTATTGTGATCATGCCAATGTTATGTAATAATGCACCAAATCTGGGTTACTGGGGTCAGGGTGTTACAGTTGGTATCAGAGAAAGTTTAGTACAAACCTTGGAAGCTATAATTAGATAAAATCTGATAAGAGAACATAGACCTAAGATATACTTTGAGGATTAGTATAGAAGAACTTCCAAGATTTTTGGTATTGTAGAGATTTTGTGAGTTTTCTGAGAAATATATCCCTGTCTGGATACGAGCAGGTAGAGGCGGCTCTAGCCCAGATGTATCTAGCGGTAAAACCTGAAAACAACACTTTGAGCTAGAGTCGAACGGAAACTGGTGCACAACAACGGTCCTTGCTGCACTCTTGGTTACGACAATCTCAGGGGATATGCTTAGGATAACTCTCATTTTCTTTAAAAATAATTATTAAGGGTTAATCAGTATATAATTCCTCAATGAAAACATTTTTATGATTATAGATTATATCCATAAATAGATCAATTTATGTTAAGTGTTTTATAAGTATGGAATTATGTATTTTGATTCATAAACTGATCTATTTTATGCCATTGTTTATAAATGGAGCCTATTGGAAGAAATGGAAATTGTAGCAATGCACACACTCCATGTAGGGATTTCACTCCTGCTCAAGATAATTATAGTGGAGCTGGTGATGCAACTAGTGATGATCAGCTAGTCAACATACTGGGATAACTCTCTCAGGTTATGAATAATAACCTTACCCGTATGGAGCACTCTGATCCTCAGCTTTGGGGATCAATGTTAGATCTCCTCATGAGGCAACAACCACCAACATTCAATGTGAGTACAAATCCCTTAGTAGCTGAGAAATGGATAAATTCCCTAGAGAAAATATTTCAGGATTTGGGGAGTAGGGAAAGGGAAAAAGTTATCATGGAAGTTTACCGCCTCAAGGGAGATGTTGATCAATGGTGGTCATTGATTCAAAACACAAAGGAATATTATGATGTATCAAATATGGAATGGAGGGAGTTAAATGATATTTTTTTAGAAAAATACTTTCCTCGTGACCATCGAGCAGATATGGAAAGACAATTTCTGAGTCTGAGACCAAAGGAGGATGAGAATGTCGCAAAGTATGAGGATAACTTTACATGATTAGCAAGGTATGCTGGAGATTATTTATGTAACCCAAGAAGTAAGATTGAGTGTTTCTTTGATGGGTTAAAACCATTTCACTATCTAGAATTAGTCTCACAATCCTTCTCGTCATATGAAGACATTGTCTCATGTGCTATCAAGATAGAAAATGAATTCTCTAAGTCATATCACATTAATGAAAAGAAAGAGAAGAAGAGATCTGCTGATAAATCTAGGAATGGAAATATAGGAAAGAAGGGAAAAGTTGAATATCCATCATGTAGTAAATGTGGGAAGAAACACCCTAGTACTTGCTTAAAAGGAATGGGAGTCTGTTACAAGTGTGGTGAAAAATGCCACCAAGCTCCTGATTACTAGGGGAAGAAGGAAGCTACCGATGTAGAATGCTATAATTTCAGGGAGATGAGACATTATGAAAATGAATATCCTATGCATCAGGGGAACTTACCTCAGAAAAGGCCATGGTATCAAGGCCAAGCTTATGCTATCACTCATGCAGAGGTAGAAGCTCCGAAAGACGTGGTGGCAGGTAATTTAATGGTTTCCTCAAGTTTAGAAAATGCATTATTTGATTATGGATCATCACATTGTTTCATAACTTCCCAGTTTTCTAAGAAAATTAGATATTTGCAATTTTATTTAACAAGGGAGTTGTCAGTTAAAACTCAAAAGGGAAGTATCATTGCAAAAAAGTTTTGTGAATCAGTCCCCATTAGAGCACATAAATTTTTTTTATCTGCTGATCTCATCGTCATACATATGATTGAGTTTGATATAATACTTGGTATGGATTGGCTTTCAGACCATGATGTGATAATTTATTATAAGAAGAAGGAGGTTACGATTTTTTGATGATGATGATAAGGAACACCTTATCTTTAGAGCAGAATCGTCACCACCTAATTCTTATCTAGATCCACCCCCAGTAGCTCAAATAAATTAAATTATTAGGGAGGAAGAGAATGAAATTACTATGGATGAGGAAAGGAATGATCAAATAGAGGATGTACCTATTGTGAAATAATATGTAGATGTATTTCCAGAAGATTTACCTGGGCATCCCCTAGAACGAGAAGTTGAGTTTTCCATTGATTTAATTCATGGATCAAGGCCTATATCGAAGACCTCTTATAGAATGGCCATTGTAGAATTAGTTGAACTAAAGAAACAACTAGAGGAATTGAGTAATAAGAGATTTATTATCCCTAGTTTTTCTCCATGGGGAGCCCCTGTTCTTTTTGTTAAAAAGAAAGATGGATATATGAGGTTATGTATCGACTATAGGGAGATAAATGCTATAACAATAAAGAACAAGTATCCCCTACCTCGCATTGATGATTTATTTGACCAAATGCATGGAGCTCAATAATTTTCAAATATTGAACTTTGATCTGGATACCATCAGTTGTGTGTGAAGAAGGAAGACATTCCGAAGACAGCATTTCGAACAAGGTACGGGCATTACGAGTTTACGGTAATGCCTTTTGGGATGACTAATTCACCCTCTGTATTCATGGATCTAATGAATACAGTATTCAAGGAATATCTCGGTGATTTTGTGGTGGTATTTATTGATTATATCTTGGTATACTCTAAAATCTATGAAGATCATGAAAATCACTTGTGCATTATCCTAAAGACTCTGAGAATACATGAATTATATTGGAAGTTTAGCAAGTGTGAATTCTGGATTCTGGATATTCCTTTTCTTGTACATATTGTCTCTAAAGATTGAATCTCTATTGATCCTTCTAAGACCAAGGCAATCCAATAATGGCCAGCACCAACGAGTATAACTGAGGTACGCAGTTTTATTGGTTTAGAAGATTATTATCCACGTTTGGTCCAGAATTTTGCCCGATTGGCTAACCCATTAACAAACCTCATGCGTAAGGGGGTTAAATTTGTTTGGACAAAAGAGTGTGAATAATGTTTTGAAGAACTGAAGATAATATTAGTCCATGCTCCTATATTGAATCTACCATCGGAGAATGATGTGTTCATTATTTATAGTGATTCATCGAAGAAAGGACTTGGTTGTGTCCTTATACAGAATGATAAGGTTATTGCCTATACATCACGACAATTGAAAATTCATGAGAAAAAATATCCTCATCATGATCTCAATTTAGCAGCTATGATCTTTTCTTTGAAGAGGTGGAGACACTACCTCTATGGTGAAAAATGTGAGATTTATACTGATCACAAGAGTTTGAAGTATATTTTCTCACAAAAAGAACTCAAAATGAGGCAAAGCAGATGGCTTGAATTACTCAAGGATTATGATTGTACGATACACTACCACATGAGGAAGGAAAATAAGGTGTGATATGAATTGAGCAGAAAATATCATGGAGTTTTAAACAATATGAGAATTGAAAGGGATCTAATTTTCATGGATCTAGTGAAGATGGACATGTGAATAACCATGGAAGGTGAAACGTCAGTGATTTTTAAAATGGTTGGCAAACCATATTTACTAGAAAGGATTAAGAGTTCTCAAACTAATGATGAAGAATTACAAAAGAAGAATAAATCTGTGAATGATGGGAGATTGAGAGTCTTTGTTCATGAAGAGGGAATTTTGAAATTTGGGAAGAGACTTTGTGTTCCCAATATACCCGATTTAAAAAGGAAATTGTTAGATGATGCTCATAGATCACATTTCTCTATACACCCTGGGAGCACCAAAATATATAGAGATTTAAAGAAACCTTTTTGGTTGGACAACATGAAGAGGGAGATTGCTGATTTTGTGTCAAGATGTATGGATTGTCAACAAGTGAAATCTAGAAGGCAACCGCCTGGACGAGTCATGCAACCTCTTCCCATACCTAAGTGGAAATGGGATAATATCACTATAGACTTTGTCATGGGACTACCAAAGACTCCAAGAAGGAACGATGCAATATGGGTCGTTGTTGATCATCTTACCAAGTCATCACATTTTCTTACTATAAGGAAAGATTTAACACTTGAACGTCTAGAAAGACTATATATTAATGAAGTTGTGAGACTTTAGAGAGTACCTCTATCGATTCTTTCGGATCGAGATCCCCATTTTATATTGAGATTATGGAAGAGTCTTCAGTAGGCCTTGGATATTGAACATCATTTGAGCACTTGTTACCACCCTCAAACAGATAGAAAATTAGAACGGACTATTCAGACCATAGAAGACATGTTGAGATCTTGCTCACTTGACTTTTAGGGCATGTGGGATCAATATTTACCTCTGGTATAATTTTCCTATAAAAATAGCTTTCATTCAAGTATTCAGATGGAACCATATGAAGCATTATACGGAAAGAGATGTCACACACAAACCTGTTAGGATGACGTTGGAAAAATAAAACTTTTAGGCCCATAACTAGTGGAGGAAACGATGGAAAAGGTGAAGGTAATCCAAAACCACATCAAAGCAGCTCAAAGTAGGCAGAAGAGCTATGATGACAACCGAAGAAAGGATTCTGAATTTCAGGTGGGAGATCAGGTTTTCTTGAAGGTATCTCCATGGAAGGGAGTTATACATTTTAGCAAGAAAGGTAAATTGAGCCCCAGGTACATAGGTCCTTTCAAAATTCTAGAACGAATTGGGGATGTAATTTACCATTTGTCAATGCCGCCAAATGTCTCCAAAGTTCACAATGGGTCCCACGTATCACTGTTGAATGAATACACGCCTGACCCAACCCATGTAATCACCTATGAGGACATAGAACTAGAACCCAATCTATCTTATTGTGAAGAGCCCATCATGATTCTTGATACAAGTGAACAAGTGTTGAGAATCCGGATAACTCCTCTGGTAAAAGTTCTATGGAGAAATCATAATATGGAAAAGGAAACTTTGGATCCCGAGGAACTTATGATGAAGAACCAACCAAGTATTTTTATGAAATAATATTCTAGAAATTTCAAGGTCAAAATTATTTTAAGGAGGGTTGAATGTAACACCCCAAACTTCTACAGTACTTTTCCTATTGAATAATACAATAGCATGTGTTGTACGCAACTTCGAGTTCGAACACACAACACAACAAATCAAACTAGCCGTTATGAATAGTAATACCCACTTTTTGAAATATTATAAATTTTATCTCTACAAATGGACTTCATTTTTGGATTTGGAATATCGAAATTAGCATAGGGTAAAATTTTGGAACTTTTTGGATAACATTTATATTTTGATGAATAGTGAAAATTATTAAATTTTAATTAAAAACACCTTTTTTAATTGAAATAATAAATATTGATAAATTATGAATTCGAGTGGTTTTTAATTATATTTAGAATATGTTTTTACCATTTAATAAAATTTTGGTCACTTGACATTATTTCACAATTAAACCGGACATTAACAAGTGTCAATCTTTTGATAGTTATTATCTCTTAAAAACACGCTTTTTGGTTTAACAATGGGAATTAATTTTAAATTAATTTCTTCCACTTCTATGTTTTGAATTTGGAAAAATGGATTCCATATTTAAAATCAGGATGTACAAATTTTGTAAATAGGCAACTTTTATTTATAGACATTTTGAATAATTACTTCGGTAAATATTTTATTTACCATGGTTAATGGGTAAATCCGGTAAATAAGGGTAAACAAATAATATAATAGTAATAATAAATCACCGTAAAACGTGTCTTATCCTTATTGGTTGATACATTTCCGACCATGGGCATCTTTGGGTCGATTTCAGGACCCCATGGAGCCACTTGTAAGTGATAATGACACATTATATTAATTAAGTTAAAATAAAATCAAAAATGTCACAAGCATATATCTTTTAGAAAAACAATTTTTACATAGGGTAATATATGTTTTCTTTTCGAATATAAATATTAATTAGAAAGATTAAAATATTTCCTACATAATGGTATTTTATTTATAATTTTTAGATATTTAATAATTAGTATTATTTCTGACACAATAATGATAAAGTATTTTCCTTATTAATGAATGAATCAAATAATTGGTATTATAAATGTTAAAATTAATATAATATGAATGTTTTGATGAAATACATGAATTTTATTGCTTAATATTACATTATAGGATTTCTTAAATGAATTTGGTTCGAATTAATAATGTTTTTATGACTTTAAAAAAATCAATTTTTGAATAGTGTCAAAATTCACATAAAAGAGTTTTTTAAACAAATAATATATTATTAATTAATATTAAATTCCTAAAAAACTATGGTTCAGCCAAGAGACTTATATCATGATTAGGGTATCCTTAATGGACCACTTGGGATTTCTTGGATGTATATAGTATGTTTATTAACTATATAATATAAAAATACAAAGTGACATGGTAAATGTTAAACTAATTAATTAAGAGTTAAAACTAAAAGATAAGGTTAATATAGTGACCCAAAACTATCTAAAACCTATTTTTTGAGTGTTTTTAGACCTATACCCACCTTAAAATTTATATAATCCACTCTTTAGCCATTAAAATTCGAATTTGAATTTATTATAAAATAATATTTCTAGCTTTTCCAAAGGTGCCCCTCACCCCTCTTATAAAAGGGCACTTCCCCTTCTCACTAATTCACACGTTAAAATGATTTTGGCATAGCCAATCCCTACTAAAATACTCTCTAAACCTCCATAAATTCATCCTAGGGGACTTAGTTTGATCAGAAATCCAACCTAGGGAGCCCTTTTGATCAAATCCAAAGGAAGAACCCAAAGAAGAGGTAATGTTTTCACCACCCTCTTTCAAGTTCCTTTCTTTTTCAACTTCTTCATTATTTGTTATTCCCATTCTCAAATAATAACTCCAGTATCTTATATATACTATGATGTTATTATAAATATGTTGCAACCATATTCAGTATTCTATCCATCCTTTGAATGGCATGTCACCATACGTGCGTATGTACGGCTTACCGTCTCCATGTCGTGGTGTAATTGTTATTCAATAAATTATTATTTGGATAGGTATAATAATGATGTGCAATTCATTTAAATAATAAATATAACATGATAATGATTCTATATATATGATATACTATCCAATCATATATTATTTTAATATCAAAAGAATGATATTGTCGCTCGTGTGTACGTACGGACTACCGTCTCCACGAACGCGATGAGATTCTTTATCCATCGTATCCATTATAGTATAATTATCATTTTATGATTAAAAATAATGTTTAAGGACTTGATATCATTATGTATATGAATAATATAGAACCTATCCATAACAGACACTGCTTATGTAACAAAACATATACGAGTAAGTTAACACCCGAAACGACGATAATACTTAGATATTATTAACTAATCAATGTTAAAAGATCATATATGATATCATATTAATGTATATGATTCTTGTATAATTTAATAAAAATTATTTCACCATTATACAGGAGGTTATCCTACCCCTAACCAAGGTAAATTACAAGGTAAGGGTTTATTTCGCAATCTCTTCATTATCCGAGGTTGTTTATACGTAATAATATACTGGGATTTCATTATCATCCACATCCATGTTTCTTAAAAATGTATTTCAAAACATTTTTACTATTTACTATAATATATGTTAAAGTCATTTATACCGTTGTTTCACTTTTTATAAGAGGTTTATAAAGGAATCTTTCCATCATTTTGCAAACAAGGTCCTTTTTATCCTTTTCGAAAGAATTACGCTAAGAATGTCTTTTTTAACTTATACTGCAGGTGTTGCTATTTTCTTCCATTATAAAATCTTGAAAACTTCCCTTACAGGATTATAAGTATATTTTCAAAGTAAATGTTTTATTTTATAATTATGTGACTTTAAAATGATGTAAAAAAAGAGATAATTTTTTCAAATAGTTTTGATTTCATCTATGTCAACATCCTTTGATGGATTTTATGCTTATTTGAAGTTGATTTATTATGATACAAATCTTCCATATTGTAATGAAGTTTTTGAGATATGTTTTATTGTGGATGTGTTATTTTTATACCATTCATGGTTTATGGAGAAATTATTGACATTTCGTATTCTAGTTTTAATACGAATGTTTATGTTTTGTTTAAACATGTTTATACGAGGAATGCATTGGACTTACTAAGTGACGGGTGGAGCCTGCTATAGCTCCTCGATTCATTGGGAGGTCTCATGAGGAAAACTAGTGTCTTGGAACAAGGGGTTGACAAAATTTTATTTTTAGTCTTGGCAAGAGTCCTTGACTATGTGGTTATGATAGTCTGGCATTTTGCATTCCATCATTATGAAAGTGGTTATTGATATTGCATGTTATTATTAGACTAGTAGAATATACATGTAAATAATTATATTGAATTATTTCATTTTATTTCTTCCATATTATTCTTATGTTCATGTTTTAAAAGGATTTTGTTTTAGTTATACATTTCCTTAAATGCTTATGCTTATTTATGAAAGTTTCCGCTATATTGTTATCCTTACTGGGCATTTGAGCTCAACCCTTTTTATGTTTTATTTTTCCCAAGATGTGAAGAAGTATTTTATGAACGACCTTCAGGGATAGTTTGAGGGGATACGATTGTGGACTATGGATACTATATTGTTTTAGTTTTAGTTTTCTGATGTAGTGTAACCTTTATGAATGTATCTAGTTATTCCAAGGCTACTGAAATAATCAATCTTTCCAGACTTGATCTTTCTTATGATCATTCTAATTTTATGTAATAATGAACTGAATCTAGGTTTCTGGGGTCGGGGAATTACACTAAATCCATGGGAAAAGTGATATCTGGAAATATGGGTTCCTAAAACCACCATTCACTATTCCTCTAATTTTTCTTGTTAAGAACATCTTTTTTTATTATAACTAGAGGTGAAAATATCTACCATTTGGAAGACACAAAGGAGTATTTTCTTCATCCTAGAATATTTTGAGTCCCATATCCTCATATGGTGTCATCAATGAAGATGATATTCCATTCGAGCCTCCTCATCCTCTCGATAGTGAGTTAAACTGTGGATTCACGTTTCAAGGGAGCTACACACACATGTATAGGTTGTTTAAACACTTTATTCTTCTAGATTTTTTTATTTTTGTTGTGAAAAATTTAATTTATATTTTATATTAACATTAATCTCCTTTAAATTCATTTTTTTTATAATTATGTTAAAAAATATAATTTCAAGACTGATTGGGTTGAGATTTCAACTACAAATTATGGGATTTTCTGAAAGGAAAAAAACAAGAATCCTTTTTCACCTTCACAATAATAAGTTTCCAGTACTCTTTGGAATCCATAATTATGTTATTGATGTTCAACCATTGACCAAATGATTTTTGTGTCATTAGTCTCTTCTTCATGAATTATTTAAAATGGCATGATGGGAATCATGATCTTGATTACCCTCAACCAAAGGATTCCATTATACCATGTGTTATTTTCAAAACAATTATTATACCTAGATGTGAAATGAACTTCAAATTACCTCCATCTCTAATTATTATAAAAATACCATATTTTTTGTCAACAATTAAACTCTTTAATTATGACATTTTTTTATTAAAATTTATTTTATAACCAACCCCTATTTTAGTAATTTTTATTAAATAAATTCACTTTAAACCTCCAACACACCTTGGGAGATGACATAGGGTAATCAATAAAATATTAATTAGCTTTATGATTTTAATATAGTTTGAGTTTCATGAAAAATATATCATTACCATAATTTTATTACTTTCCCAAAAATGATAATGATTCATCACATGGTAATGAAAACAAATCGTGGTACCATGCCTTTACAAAATATGTATAAATAGAATCCCAGAGTTTAGGTAAACACATATGATTTACCCCCCCCCCAACACACCAATTTCAATTTCTTCAATACAATGAATTATATATATTAGGTCAATTGCATGTATTTATATAATGAAAATAATATATTTGTAATTCTACACTATAATGAGGAGAAAAATATAGATTCCAAATCATTTACAAGAAACATTTTAAGATTTATAACACATTATATTCAATAAATAAATTGTCCAAAACCCACCAAACACAGAATTAGATTTATGAGAACAATAGAAAAAATAAAAGGAATATAATTTCACCTTAAATCAAAAAATATAGATCTATCGGATTCAATGATTAATATATATAAATGTATGAATTATATAGTGATGAAAGGGGTGGATACAGATTAAGAGGTCATAGGTTATTGCAAAGAGTTTAAATTAAGGGGGTTTGCGAGTAAGTTTTTAAGATAATGTTATATGGTAGTGTGATTATTACAAGTTGGTAATATAGGAGTTGTAGTTTGGGTAAGGAGAGAAATATGTAGGGTAAGGGTAAGACATGAGGGGAATCGGTAGGATAAGAGCTAGGATGATGAGGGGATGAATATAGTGTTCAGGGGATTGGATGATTAAGTACATGGTGATAATGGAGATGATAGTGTAATGAGGGAGAGACTATGGATTAGGGGGGGTCAGTGGGTGAAGGGGTCAAGGGTGAATGTGTGTGGGGGGGGGGGGGGTGGAGTCGAGGGAAAGGTGAAATGCTTTCTTGTTTTCCACATGATACATTATTTTTTAAAACATTGATAAATAATATTTTAGAGGTTGATTTTGTTTATTGAAAAATTTTAAATGTACATATTACTAGAAACATTTGAAAAATACTATAAATATTAGCATAAAATGTATTTTGAAACAGTTTTAGAAACCATCTCTAAAATAATGCTACTGTGAAATTATTTTTTAATAATGTACTAATTATTATAGTTTCATACCCTAAATAGAGAGCCTCTGAAAACTTGTATAAGATCATATTGATACCCATACTCTTAAATAATTCCCAAAATATAAAAGCGTCCAATTTAATAACATTTTTATTTGATAAAGGGTTTCTTTTATGCTATATATGATTTCAACCATGGTGTTTATGCCCCCCCCCCCCATGTGGTTAGGTTCTGGTCAATCATCTACCCCCTTCATAAGAAAGACCCTTCAGCTATGAGATACCTTGTAAAAACTCCCATTCTTATATTCCCTCAGGTTACTAATGTAGAAATTTTAAATTCTGGACTTCCATTATGATATAATACCTTAACCATCGATTATATCTTACATTAATTTATATCATGTATTTTTGTAATTGGGTAATTTTTAGTGGAACTCTCGATTCTGTTAGCATCATCCACCCCCATTATTTCTTTATTTAGTGATAACTTCTAAACCTAAGTACCAAAAGGTTAGTTAGTCTGTATATCCATGAAAACATAAATGGATAATCATATATTATCCACAGATTAATTGCATTTCTAAACATCTTTTCCTATGTTTTTAGTCTTATAACCAAGAAAATATGAGATGATTGGTCCCGTATTAAAAATAAATAAATTTAAATACATTGGTCATAGCATTATATTCATAAAATATATAATAGTCTTCATATCCTATCAATAAAATGATGTAATTATAGTTCATATATTCATAATAATAAATTAAATTATTTGTATTCTACCTATATAATATTACATTTTTTAAAAATCTTTTCCTATATGGATTTAAACATAATGGTATGGATTATTTATAGGAAAAATGAATTTCTATTTTTTCTAGGATATGTTTCAGGGACTCTCATATGAATTTAAACTAAAATGTCAAACTATATGGGTTTTTATATCATTTGATAGAGGATATATAAGAATAGATCTATGGGAAAAAATCCCAACATTGTTGGATCGTCCACATCATTTGAATTCCGATTCACTTACATTGAATATGTTAGACACTAGTATTTCATTATGTATTGATAAGGGATACAAAACACTAAAATATACAAATTATAATTTTTGGATAGAAATAAACCATAGTATACCCTTATGTCATCCTAGAGAACACTAATTCATATTGTAATCTAATTGACATTCCTATACTATACTAAAATTTATCATAAAACATATCTATTTCAATAGGATATGGTGATCTTCACTTTTAGAAAGATGACTAGGCTATAAATACATTATTTGTTTCCCTACATTTATATAACTAATATCAGTATTAAATTAGACAAGAGATTACATTCCCTCACATCATGTGTCGTACCTACTGAGAAGTTGATACTTTTTTATGGAATTCAACTAGCTGATAAAGATGATTTGATCTCCTTATCTATGTTCAAGTAAGGGTTCTTAAACTTTGTCAACCTATATATTGATCAACATGGGACTCTAAGCGAATATCTATAGGGAAAAAAGTTTTGTTACTCAGCTATCCATTCCGTGAGATTCTACCTTATCCAATGGGTGTGTCATCTCAATGTTACCACATATAAAACTTTTCAATGTGAAGATATTCATCTTACCTCTATGATCCTTTTCTGTTAGATCCCTCAAAATGAATATAAGGTTAAATTGTTTTTTCATTATGATTAGCATTGATTTTCAAGAAATTTTCTACAAATACAATTATGGATCTGTATATTTCTTAGGATTTTCAACTAGTTATTGGGTTTTTTGTTCATCATTATAAAAAATAATAGATCCCATTACATGAGGAGTATGGTGACCTTGGTTTTTGTCTTCCAGTCCATTTCAGAAACATGGAATGACACCATATTTTATAGATTTACATGCAATAATGGACACCTAATGATAATAGTATTTACTATAATTCATGATATATCTACATCTACCAAGGGAATAATGTAGTGGATTATCTTTTTCATGCTAAAATTGTGTCCCATAATATTCTCTTATATCCAATGGCCACTAGGTCTCCCGGGTTATTCCATCATTGTAGAAGAAAATGAATTAAGACGGTCCATGTTTCAATTTAATAATTAAAAGAGGTAAAAATCATTTGTGATCATCTTAAATCGGTGATAATGGCCTATAATTTCTTTTATAATAATGGGAAATCACTAATGGATAAGGCCATATCATTAATCATAGTCACATCATTTTGAATGGATATACGTATACCTTTATTGGTGGAATGAGATGACTCATTCCCTAAACAGGGGTTTATGTGAATTATTTTTGTGTCATTTATAATATATAAGAAGTATCCAATCCCTTTCAACATAGGTGTTTTTCCATCTATGGTGAATATTGAACAAAAATAAATAATTATTATCACATATATTGATTTTAGGAACATGAATTAAATCTAAGAAAGTGTCTTAGACTAGAAAATAATATTTCTATGAGACTAGTCAACCTACCATCATCTCTATTGAAATGGTACACCCCAATATAACTATTACCACATCCCTCCCATAAACAAGTATTGTCATGTATATATAATTAATGAATATTTCTTAAATCTATAAAATTGTATTTGATTAGAAAATAATATTATTAATGGGAATAATCAACCTCTTATCCTAACATTTTATCACATACACCCAATATGACTGCTACCTCATCCCTCACAAAAAGTGATGGTCAATCCAATAAACTATGGTAGAAAATTTAATGAAATTGTATATAATACACACACACACACACAGACACACAGACACACACACACACACACACACACACATATATATATATATTACATTAAATATAATCAATATTAATCTTTAAATATCATATAATCGATCCATGATTCACTAAGAGATAAATATTAAATTTGTATAAACATCTTCAAAACTATAATGTGGTTATATACTACCACAGTTATAGTTCCTCCAGTAAATTATCTAACACATTATTCTATATAAAAATATCTTCCTTTTTTTAAATGATATATATTTATATATTTTACTGATTCTGTATAATATCTCTACTATAGAAAGTTTGAAATGGCCATTTTACTGATTGATTGAACTACTTGCCTTGTTAAAAGTATATGGTAAATGTCTATTTGTCCTTGTATTCACAATATATTTACTACAAAACAAAAAATTGACACATCATGATCACCATATACTTTTTGTGGTGTCTACTGTATCTCCTAAAAAAAGTTACATTCATCAAAACTTGATTTTAAATATATCCTTCTTTCTATAGTAACTCGCCAATATGTATCCGCTACCATGAATAGCTCTATGATATGGTTACAAATATTGTTATTTTTTTATTATGGTAAAATAAGATATCTTCATTAAAATTAAAAATCTTATGGAATGTTGGACCCCACTATAACAAGGTTTTATATACCATTACATTTTTTTCATGTGAATTTATAATATAAAATAAAAAATGTATAAATAATTTCCTCATAAAACATGACTTATGTAACAATCACCAATATAATTTCATTTGGACTGTATTCATGAAAAAACAACCTTTATATTCAATACATCGGTAAAACAATTCCTTGTAACATCAAAGAATAATATTCAATATTAGAGTTCTATAAAATTTAATTAATTCTAATAAATAAAATAATAATATTATCGTAATTTAGTTAATCAAATATTACCATATTTATTTATCCTTTATATTTTTGTTATAACAATATCCCTCTTCAGTTTTTCAATAAATATCAAAATTTTAAATTCATTCATTAATATTTTCCATATCCATTTGATAAATGTAAATGACTAAAGGGAAATTTTACATCATCTCCTTTCATATTTGATTTATGATCAACATATGAAAAAATAGTAAATATTCCAATGTATAATACTTCATTACTCTATAAATTTAAATAGCTAAAATGTATACCACTACACTAAACCATACCATGACTACCTTATAACTTATAAATTGAAAACAATAACCTAACAGCTAACATGATATATATGCTTACCACATGTTATCTTTAATATTTCCTTTGGGTTCTCCTTATAATCAAGAATAATTACTCCACATAAATTGTGTCTCCCCTCTTTTAATTATATCTATATTTACATATATTTGTTTAGAATCCCCATTCTGAAATAAAGAGAAATTTTATCTCTGTTAAATATATAATTCTTTAAATATATATATGATAAAATTAATTTTTCAATAAATGAATGGGTATTGTATATTTATAAGACCATTTATGTTATAGGATTTGGTAACACTCTATTATTTAACATATGATTAAGTAATTGTTGTTTAGTGAGTGATTATATAAAAATATAAACCACTTTTAAAAAATTCAATATGACCCAACACATAACATCATGATCCACTTTCTATTTATTGAAACGATACATAATCCAAGTATTCATTATGTAGAATTATTATGCAATATTTATTAATTCATCAATGGTACATTTCATTTTGAAAAAAAAGACCACAATATCTTCCCTTTGTCATCATGATCCCAAAACCATTGTTTCATCCTAATTAGATAATTATTATATATTTTCATTGAAATAAACACCACTAGAGCTATGATAAGGGTTGTAATATATTTCTTCCTTGTCAACTAGCAGCTTCAGTTTTTTTATGATTTACATATTTTTACCCTTTTTTCTTTTTGTTCCCATTATATATCTAACCAATTTTGTATAAATATAATTCATCCACTCTTAATGTTTAACAAAATTAAAAAATAATAAATATTATATAATTAAAGTCACCTAACATTTTATTCAGTTCACTTCCTTGATTTGATATTACTTCATTATAGTTTGATGAAATGATAATAAAATATTTCATATAACATATCTCTTGATATTATTATTATATAAATAAATCATACAATCATTATATAAAATTTTATTGGATCAAAATATTCTACATATTTATTCATTCCATGTTTTATTGAAGCCATAATGAGCATTTAAACAAGCTTACTATCATTCATTTAAAACTGCTTCAATTTCCCATTAAAATATACAACATGAGTGGTAAAAGTTTACATCTCTTTTATATTTATTAGAAATTAAATGAATTAAATTTATTCTTTTCACATAGACATATCTAATATTTATATAATCAATATTGAAAAATTACTCCATGATTTATCATTTTATCCACCAAATATGATATCGATAATATCTATTAGTAATATTATTTATTCTTCCTTTCAAATCATTGCATAAAATTTCTGATAAAGTCATCATTTATTAAATTCTATATTGTTTAGTTAATTATCTAATTGAATATACCAACAACATGGTCAAAATTTGAAGTGTTATAAATACTTCTATGGATATTAAAACATATTTTCATATTCATAGAGTTACAAATAATTTTTTTATTTTTTGATTACCTCTTCCTTAACATCTTCATTTAATAAGTTCATCTATACATTTGATTCATATATTTAATGATTAACATATATTGTAATAAACAAGAACAAATGTTTCTATTTAAGACTTTCTGTCCATATATAAGTTTCAAATATTTCAATAACCTTAGGATGTTCATATATTTCACAAACAAACCAATACTAGACTATTATCACATTTCCATTTTCATTAACATTTTTTTAAAAACCCCATTTAGTTAAAATGGAATCATGATCATTTTTTATATTCACAATATCTCTCGTACTATAATTTTCAATTATATCTAGCTGATCATTCATGTAAATGACCATGATTTATATTTTTTCACTTCTTCAAATATTTGGGTTCTAATTTATTTTTTTAAAAATTATTTCAAAATTTTATATTGTATTAGAATTTCTATGTGATTTTGTATCAATTATAATTTTTTTCCATTATACTGGGTTCTTTTAATTTTATTTATAGTTCAATTTGGTGAATGAATCTCCTCAAATAAATCATGATTCACTGATTTAGTAGTATAATCATATCTTTGTGATATATAATTACGTTATTTGAAAATAAATTTATTGTTATTCTCACATTCGTTGTTATTTTATAGATTTGAAAAACATCATGTATTTTGAGATATATAATAAATAAACTTTATATTATTCATCTTAATAATTTTTACCTCTTATTAATACGTTTATAAACATTTCTCTTAGAATAATACCCAAATAATATTCCTTTATAATCTATATCTCTATATTTTTCGTGTGATCCTTCTTTTTTCATATTTCATTTTATTCAAATAATAATAATGATTTTTGGACTTGTATTTTTTCTTTATGATATCTAATATAGTGTAAAAGTTTCTCTCAGGAAAATAAGATCATTTTTTAATTATACATCCTCTTGCACTGATTCCTTCTAATAGTGACTTGATATATCTCTTTCAATGAGAATTTAATTTTCCTTATTGATAACCATTTGATTCTTTCAATAGATACTTATATTTTTTTAGGGTTCTCAAAATTTAAACCTCATGTTTTATATCATGTTTCTTAATGTAGTTATAAAATTTAATAAGTGAAATCTATTAAATTATACAATCATATTGGTTTTATCATATGTTCACACTATATATCACCACATATTTATACATCTTGATATATTATAATGTCTCATTATTTAAGAACATGAAGTTCATTAAATACTTCCAAATATGATCAACAAAAAACATAGTCAATACATTTATTCATTAGTCATTTTTATGAAATCATACCATATGTTTTGGTGGTCACTAAGTTGTGTAAGTGTGAAAATTTATTATTCATTAGAATATATAGATTTTAAAATGTAATTATTTTTATAAATGATACAAATTTTTATTCCATTTCATATTTTTAATAGGTTTTCATTCACAACATTAGTGTTTGAGATATTCATCCTTTTTTATAAATGTATATACCAAAATTCATTGATTCCATATATATTGTTACAACTAAAAATTCTGAAAAAAATATTTTTTTTTAAATTATACACTTGATAGAGATTATAATTGTTACTTACTACATGTATAAATCACCACAATTATTTCCTCTGATTATTAATATCTTTTTTTGAATAAAAATATTATCCCAAATTCATATAATTACGTGACACTCAAGAGGTTATGAAAAATTCCACAACTAAATTGTATATTCATGTTATACAACTCTTTCCATTATATCCATTTCATTCAATTAGCTTAAATATTAAAATTGAAAAAAAAATCTATATTTTACAATTCCTTTAACAATATTATTAAATTTCATGAAAAATATTAATGTTCTATTAATGTGAGACAAAAATCTACAATCATGTATCTATGCAATTTATTTTTTGTAAAAATTTAACATAACCTTAAGAAATTTTTACATCTATTTAATCTTTTTTTCAATAAAAATCCTAAAATTTTTGAAATATGTTTGGATATATCATCATTTAAAAATAAAAGTTCAATTTAATCATCTTCAATTTCATCTAGATAGAATTTGATTCTTTAATGAAATTTAATTCATAGTTATTCATTCATCCTTTATAATTTTTTTGATTAAACATGTTATATATTTCTCTTATAAATTAATTAATTAAATACAACATTAAAACACTATGGAAAATGTCTTTTATTATTTTTAACTTTATTATATAGGATATGTTTTTGTTCTCAATTTCTATCTCTCAAACATATACATACAGTACACTTCTAACAAGACAATTTACTTATTTTTCATCTTCTTTTATACAATATAAGATTTTAATATCATCATGAATATTTTTTAAAAAAAATTCTACATATTTTTCTTATTCATTAATTACAGTTTGATCCACATTTATATATTTAAAAATTATAATTTTTGAGTCAACATTAAAAGTGGTATCTTTTTCTTCTATGAAGGAATCATCATTATTTTCCACCTTACTCACATAACTTTTGTTTAGAGTCTTCATTATTTTTCATAGGTAATATTGTTTAATAATTTATTAATGGAAAATCTTAATGTTATCTTATTTTTATGAAATCAATCTTAACCACTACTTATCTCTTTCAACATAGATTCATTTTTATGATGTCACTAGATTTTCCATACATAAAGCTTATTTAGAGTAGTTTTCCTTCAAATTTTCACTTTCATTGTTTTAATTTACATATAAGTAGTTATATGTATTCATAACAAATTTTATTTTCATCTGATCTATAGTTCTGTTCCACGTTAACTATATCCCTGAAAGACATCACATCAGATGAGTAAATTAACTTTTTAACTAGATTTATTATCATATTTAATACATCTAAACTACATTTTATGTTATATTTTTAGACATTATTAAGATCATGTTCCTCAATTAAGAAAAAAATATTTTTCTATAAATATATTAACATCCGAATTATTTTTTTATTGTTTATAATATTTAAAATTTTGTTCATTTAAGGACCAGACCCCAGTTGCCTAGATTCAGTGCCTTATTTGATTAAATTAGCATACAAACAAGGAAAAAGAATCCCAAAGGACTGAGTAGTTTAGTATTATTCGAAACAATATTCACACATAAGTTAAACATTACAATGTGAAAATAAATACAATATAGTAACTATTTAGATAGCATCCATAACTCTTAGGTTATTTTAGCATGTCATTCATAATAAAATTCTTCATGTCATGAGAGAATTAAACATAATAAGGGGGTGAGAAAAAATTCTCAATAAGGGGAATAAATACAATGTAAGATAACATACCCATTAGACACGGTGAATAATTGAAAACACATGCCTCTAAAAATAAACATGAACATAATATAGTAGAAAATGAGCTGAGTGAATATTTCCATAAAATAACATAATCATGGGTATTATACTAGTATAATAACAACATGAACCATTAGTAATATTATCATAATGAGATAATTCCTATTGCGAGACAACATAGCCATAGCGTCAAGGCCTCATGCCGAGGCCATAAGTAATTATTTTGTCAAGGCCTTGCGCCATGACCGTAGTATGTCTCATGAGACCTACTGATGCACCTAGAGGATATACCAGGACCCACCTGACACTTACTATGTCCAATTAATTTCTCATACGAATGAGGATAAAGATAAACAACATACACATTCATATTGAATCTAATATATAAAATGTACATAGTTTTTCCTGAACATTAAGCAAAAACACAAACCATTCGATGTAAACTGATGAATGGAACATTAATATGAAAAAAAATCATAAACCATTAAATTAAATATGGTAGATGATAACATGGAATACTAATCCAAATATTACATAATAACCAACAAGATTTTTAAAATAGATGATGGTACTCTTATAAAATCATCGAGTAAATCTTGAGATAAATACTCTTCTACTGTGAAAAGAAGAGTTCTTCTGGAAAAATATTTTTATAAACTCAGAAGTGAAGTAGGAAAGTATTTTTATAATAAAATAATTAATTTTATAATGATAATGGTTTCCAAAAACTATATTATATTGTTCCCTTAAAAATAAATAAAAATTTTAGATATTCCCTTGAATTGGGATTGTATTTTGGAAACAGTTTTGAATGTTTCTTTTAAAACATGTAACAATCCATAAAATAGTGTAGGATACTGGTTGGTATACATATATATAATACTCACACAAAGTATATTAGGATTACATAAAAATACATATGAATTTCAATGAGGGAAATAGACAATGAAAGTAACCCGAATGAAAATGGATGTTCGGGTGGAAAACCCTTACCTTAAATCCGAATGTGTTCCCCTCTTGAAATTAAGGTCCTGGAATATGAAATTAGACACGTTAATAAATTAATTAAGAAATTATCAGACATTTATTTAGTTTATAATAATTATTTTTAGTTAATTTATGTTTTAATTGATAAGTTATAATATCAAATTTCGTCGTTACGGACTGTTCATTTTCTTGATTTTCATAATCGGTTATCTTGTTTTTAAGTAATGGAGTTCATGTGAAGGGATTAAAATGTAAAAAACTGAAATTAAATATTATTAATGAACATAAACAAGTTTTAATGTTCATTTATTTGATTTTTATACATGAAAGAATGATGAATCATTAGAATAATTATTAATGATATTCACTTAGATTATTTAAGCGGTATTTTGATTATTAGAAACTAATTTGGTCTTATGATTTAATAATATGTACATATAATGGTTCGTGAATATTTATTTGCTTATAATAAATATATTATACACTATTTCAATCGTCAAAAAGCATTCATGAATAGTAATGAATTAGAAGTTTAAGAATGAAACTTCATCGTCTACAAAAGGCTATAAATTGGAACCTCATGGACGTATATTTCATTTATAAAATAAAATGGGGGGATAATTGAGGATATTGATTATGGTTATTAAATTAAAATGATATAATTACAGTATATAGATTATACTAGAGTTATCAAGGTCATTTGGACAGAGGAGGAGAGGAGAGGAAAAGAAAAGTCAAGAACTTAAAAGTAAAGGAAAAGTTGAGAGATCACTTATGAAAATTCGGCAAACTAACGACATCGCTTAGAATTTAATAAAATGAATGATGAGATAAAAAGGTTATATCATAATATAAAAATAAATAGTACATTAATAGGAATACATAAATTAAAACTCCAACATATGATAATGGAAATTCAAAGATATGACATAAAAGAAGTGTCGACTAAAAGAGGAGGGTGAAGGATTCCCATACCTTGTAGTGTAACACCTAGAACATGATGGTTGTGACCTAGAGGGATTAAGGAAACTGTGAGGAGACTCATAGAGAGGTAATAACACCAGAGATTCTTTGATTACTTGTTTGGAATGGAATAAAATGAATGGATGGGTGAGTATTTATAGAAAAAGAGTGGGAGTTTTTAAATAATTTCAAAGGGATGCCTAATTAGTGGATTTTTCCAAACCATGGGTTTTCCCAATGTATTTTCTCATGGGATTATCCAGATGGTAGAACTCATGTAATATGTTATTATACACAAGTCTACTTGCCTTTTATTATTTCATTATGATGTCATTAAACTACCGAAAACTCAAAACTATATTTTTACTATTCAAGATAAATTCTTGTATTTTAGAAAATACAAAAAATTCACCGCTACCATTTTTAGACATGTAGAATTAAAAAAATGAACTATATTTTTAAAAAATAATTTTCTAAATATTAAAATTTAATTTTTAAATAAAATCATATATAATTTTGAAAATAACAATTTTAAGGTATAATTCATTTTATATCACATTGAAAAAATTATAAAGATCTCATTATCTTATTAACTTAAGAAAATAAAATAATATCATTATTTACTATTCATATGGGTCATATTACTATTTATATTACTATTCATAATGTTATGTTACTATTCACCAAAAATCAAGTTCTTTCAGTTAGACTCTAAATGACTTACTCGTCACAACTTTAGAGGAGAGTCTTTCAAAATTAAAAACATAGAAGAGGAAAAGTTGTGTTTAGTGTCTAGATTATAAAATGAATTGAATATTTATTTTCAAAACCTTGTGGTGTTAAATTTTACCCTCATTACAAAAATTTCATCCTCTAAATTCAAAAAATTTTGCCTAAAAATATTCGGGTATGTCTTCAACATAAGCTCCTCAGGCTCCCATGTTGCTTCCTCCGTCTTATGGTTCCTCCAAAGAACCTTAACTAGATGAGTTGTCCAACTTATCAAAACTTTTTCATTGGTATCAATAATCTTGATAGGAACTTCAACATAAGGCAGATCAGGCTCAACTTCTACTTCTTCATAATTTAGTACATGTGTTGGTTCTGGCATGTATTTTCTTAACATTGACACATTCAACACATTGTGAACATTGAATAAAATTGGCATAATTTATAAATGGTTAGCTACGGATCCAATTAAGTCTAGAATTTCAAATGTTCTATTGTAAGGACCCAATCATGAAAAACATGGACATTACATTACTTTTGAAGAATACATAATACGTAACAAAAATAGATACCAAAGGACTGTAATAATTTAGTGTCTTTGGAAACTTGGAATATAATCTTCTAATCTCAGTGAAAGATCTTCAACATCTCCCATAAAAACCATCCCTTTTTTTCTTACCCAAAACCATTATTTGTATACTGGGGAAAAGAAAACATATAAAGGTTGAGATCAAATGCTCAGTAAGGGTAAGCATGGATAAAATAAACCAAACCATATACATTTGAACTTCAAAACATGAACATAATGTTTAAAAATCAATATCTTCAGTTGTGAAATAAATCATCGAAGTACGTAAGGCATAGGTTATAAAGAAACATCAATCATTATAAAATTTCATGGGAATAAAACATTTAATTGTGGAAAACCATTGAGCATATGATATGATTTCCATAGTAGCATAGGCATTGCTTCCAAGACCATCTTAGTGGACAATGTTCCTTTCTGAATCTAGTTCACTCCTTGTTCTAGTCCTATATCACTGAACTGGATTAACTTACCATTAAATCCATGTCTATCTCAAGAGATATAAATCTTTACCCAATGAATTGGAGAGAGATATAGGTCCCACCCATCTCATAATGAAATCATTCTTACGTGTGATACAATATAAACATAAATCATTCATCATAACCCAAAGAATAAAATAGGTTTCATAAACATCATCCCATCATAACATAATCAATATAAAACAAAATAAATTCATCATAAGAAAAGTTAAAACATGTAAATCATATATACATTATACTTGAAACATACACATATGATATAATTTCATCTTTTATGGAAAATGGTTTTGATAAGACACTTGAAAACAATTCTTGAGGAAAATATCCTTTTATCTTCAAAATCATTTTATTTTCAAAAAATGCCATGCAATTTTAGAAGAAAATTATTTTATGAAAATAGTAATGAATCCTTGTATAGTAATATTAATTAAAAAATTGCTTTATATAACCGTAAAAATCTATTAATGCTGTATAAGTTAAAAAAACATTATCCTCGTACTTTTGCTGGAAAAGTCAAAAAGTTCCCCGTATGGTAAACAAATGAAAGATTCCTTCCATAACATGTGGTAAAAGTCAAAAATCGGTAAAAAGTAAATTAAACATACATGAAACCATTTTCAGAAAACAATTTCATGGATGATAAATATATCCCCAGTAAATACCTATGAATAAACAACCTCGGATAAAAATGATATTGGAAAAAGTTATCCCTTACCATAGGTCCGATATGCTTCGTACATATCCGAACCTCCGGTATAATGATTTAAAAAATTTCATCTACTTATTAAACAATCATATTCATTGTTATGATATCATATATGGTTCACTTATGACTTTATATTACCCATTATTTTGAAAATTCTATGTTAAAGCAGCATTTTGGGTAAAATCGTTTTATTTATCATACGTGTTTGGACTTGTTGTTCTGGATATTATTATTACATATCAAGATTTAGTTTCTTCCAGAATTTAAATCATGATTTATATATCATATATTTTCAGCATATATATATATATAATATAGATAAATTATATGAAATACACCGTTCATGGAGATGGTAGGTTGTACGTACGCATGAACGCTATTTTACATTGCTTATTGACTTGAATGGAAGTAAGTAGATGACATATATATATATATACATAAAAATAAATACAGTAGATTTATCATGTAATATATTTCATTATTATTCATTATATATACTTTATAATCATTCTTGAATGGTTAACATGGAGAATGAATCTCATCGCATCGTGGAGACGGTAGTCCGTACGTACGCACGAGCAATGATATCATTACCATAATTATTTAATAGAATTGGAGTAGATGATATAATATATCATAATAAGTATTATTTTATAATAACTATATATATTTATTCTTTACACCATTATACCCATCCAAATAAGGTGGTGGTGGAAAAACAGATTACACCACGGCGTGGAGACGTTATTTCATACGTACACACGCATGATGATTTCGTTTTCAGTAGGATGGATAGAAGGTGAAATGGGGTTGTTTCATATTTATAATAAAATATCAGTATATTAGTGATACTAATGTTATTACTTTACTATGAAACAACTAAAGAAGAAGAAGTTTAAGAAGACAAAAACTTGAATAAATCGGTAGAAGATATTACCTCTTCTTCAACGCACCTCTTTTAAGTGTCCTCTTAAGGAACTAGAGTTGGCCTTTTGAGGAGACCAGAACCTCTATAATGTTTCTAGGGAAGTTTAGAAGGAAAATTAACAGGGATTTTCTGAGCTTGAAACCTCAAAATTGTGTAATGAGAATAGGGAGGAGGTGACCTTTTATAAGGGAAGAGAGGGGAACCTTAGAAAAAACATAAACTTTTATTTTATAATAAAGTCATATTCAGTTTATAATAGCTCCAAATTAATTTATATCGAATATAAAGTGGTTGTGGGTAGAAATACTCTCAACTAGTTGGTTTTATACAAGTTTGGGTTATTTTTTAACCTTATCATTTATATTTAACTCTATGTTAAATAATTTAACTTTTACCGTGTGTTCATGTTTTATTACACTATATGGTTAATAAACTTAATATATCAAGACAAAAGAACCCAAAGTGGTTCATTATTAATATAGATAACCTTATCTATGTAATTTGGATGGACCTTAGATCATTAAGAATAGAATAACAATTAATAATATAATATTTGTTTTAAAAACTATTTTATGTCAATTTTGACATTATTTGGTAATCGATTTTTGTGAAAATCATAACAGCATGATTAGTTAGAAAAAATATTAATTCAATCAATACTCACATGTCATATTAACCTATAAAATTAGTGTAATTCAAAATAAAGTCCAAAATTACCATTATTTGGGTATTTATAACATCAATTATGTTAATATTTCATTAATTAGGTAATTACTGCATCATCATTGTGTCATAAATAAATTAAATTATTTAATTTCTAAAAATTATAACTAAATTAACATTATGTAGGAAATATTATTTATCTTTATAATTAATTTTTAAAGTTTGATTTATCTTATGTATGACCCTATATTAAATTTTTTTAGTTATTAAACTTTGATTTTAACTCCCTTAACTCTTCTTTAAAGAAAATAATAATAGGTGTCCTAATCTAATCCAAATGGACCTAAAGGGTAATATTTTATTCCTAAGGTTGCTTTAGGTCGAATTAAACTTATCCAATAAAATTAGGACATGTGTTAGTGTAATAATAATATTTTTTTACCCTTAATTACCCTATTTACATTTAACCGTGGTAAATAAAAGTAAAAAGTTACTATTCACAAAAAAATTATTTTTATCTTATTAAACCACGTATTACTCCTTGATATTAACCGTGTCTCTATAATTTTATAAATTCAACTCACAGAATCAGTAAAAATATGTTTTATGTAAATTTACAAATTCTCTTAGGAGGTGGGTAAAAGACGGTGAAAAGTTCAATAAAATTTTTATATATCTAAAATTATTATAAAATTACTCCAATGAATTACATGCAACTAATATAGGTATTTTGTATCAATTTTGACCTAAAATAAAAATAAATAAAATAAATAATTATTTAAATAATAATTCGGTTTTTAAATAGTAACGCAGTGTTTTCACTATTCGTCAAAAATTGATCGTTTTCAGAAAAATAAAAATAATTCGCCCTAGGCTAATTTCAATATTCCGAATCCAAAAATAAAGTCCATTTTTAAAGATAAAATTTATAAAATTTCAAAAAGTTGGTATTATTGTTCATAACGGCTAGTTTATATAATATTTTAATAACATATCATTGTTTAGTGAAACTCGGTATTGCGTACAACACACGCTATTGTGGAAGGTCGTGATTGCGTGTAATGCAATCCATGTCAGGGTTGCGTGTAGTGAGAGATTCATTTTTTGTTTCGTATAATATAATACAGCCATATTTCTTTTATACATTTAATATATATATATATATACACTAAATGATGCTTAGAAAAACATCTATCAAACGAACTTGAAATTTTTTGTAACACGATCCAAGAATAGTGTTGCGTATACTAGAAGCTAATACAGTGTTGCATATAGCACAAGATAATCATGGTGTAGCATAAAACAGAAGACATCAAATAAATTAAAAAGAATAATTCTCATAAAATCTCGGGTTGTTACATTCTCCCCCCCCCCCCTTAAAATTAATTTCTCCCTTGAAATTCATCGGGGTTATTAATGGTTTACTACTTGAGAGTTTCTTTCATAGAAACCCACATCATAAAAATGTATAATAAAACTTAATTTTTAAAAGGAACGTCAGAAACAAAATGGATACCCAAAGTAGCTCATCACTTGGGTTCCCACATAGGAGTATATAGGTTAAACTGTGGATATGGAAGAGTCTTCTAACTGTCATGTTCTGATGGAGAGTGGTAGAGAACGTGGCTATGAAAAAACCAATAGTCACAAAGCCATCAATTTTTTATGATCTAAGGCACCATCTAATTCATCAAGTATGAGAGTACTAGGACAATTTTTTTTATTTTCCAAATCATTTCCCTTACGTTGATGAACTTTTACATAAGGAGAAATACTTACATGATTTCAATGTAATATCATCGTTGGTAATTCCATGAACAATTTACACTTCATCTCTATTTAAAGAAATGAAGTTACATTTTCATTCATGAAGTGTTAGAAGATCATGCGATTCAATGATAAGTCACCACATTTGTTTCTATCACAAAAAGGTTAGCATAAGTTATTAAATATACATAAGTCCATCTATGGGGAGATTAATCATATATGATTCCAAAAATGGACTTATACTTCATCGATAATACTACTTTATAAAATAAAAATAGATTTTACTAACCAGAGACTTGTTGTAGTCCAATGGTATGCAATAAAGGCATGTCGCACTTCAGTTGTGGGTTTGATTCCCACAACCTTGTCTGATGCGACGGGTTGTCGCCCGTCCTGTAGGTTGTCCCTTTTTCTAAAACTACACTATTATAACATTCCAGAAATAATATAAAAAAATTTCTATCCTTAAAAAATACAATCTGATGTCCAACATAATCCACTCCAATCTTTAGCCTTACCCAAAATACATATGTCCAATCTCATAGTATAAAGAAAATGATTACTTGAAATGTCACATAACAGGCATGTAAATACCATCATTTATCCCCCATATATCATAATATATATCTTGTTGGTCACATTCCAAACATGTGAATACCTTAACCATTTATTCTTTTGAAACATGAATTACCATAGAACCTTAGTGAAAACATGAGTGTTTTCAAAAGTTAACTCATTCCACATACCAAAATTTCTATATACTCACACCATGATATCACTTTGTTCATATATCAGTCATGAGCTCATGAATACTATAAAAAATTTCATTTTCTGCTTATCCATTCATTATGCTCATATCATCTGCTTTCCAAAATATTTGAATCACTTTTCATGGATACTGGTACCATATAATTATTGAAAATGATAATAAACCAATACATAGATATTCCAATATTCTACAATAGTATAAATGAGATTATAATCATTCCACTACATCATTGTCATACTCAACATTGCCAATATTGATCGCATGTGACTTCCCTTTGTCTTTTACCTTATGATGTTGTTGAGGTCGATCATCATTAAACCATTGATTAGGGCATTGGTTAGAATAATGCCCCATTTTTTTTGCAATTGAAGCATTGAAGTGTTGTTGGTTCATTCTTTGTAGTCTTTTATCTATTCTCATCATTATCTACCTTTTTCCGATTACTTCAACACTCAGCTGATTGATGACCTTATTTTCCACACACTAATGATTTTCTAGTACCTTTTAAACAATCTACACCATGCTTCTTTCCACACTTTGAGCATAATGAAACATTCATCTTCTTTTCACCGTTGTTCTGAGATTATTCTTTGAACTCTATCTTTCGTTTCTTTTCAAAACCATGAGATGGATATGTGACCCGAACTTCCATTTCTACCTTGATAGCAAAATGAAAAATTTCTTCATAGCTTCTGAAGTCTCTTATATTTAATGCCCTTTGAATACTTGGTTTCAATCCACTGATGAATCAATGAACTCTACTTTTAGGTTGGATGATAAAGCCAAATGCATACCTTACAAGCCTTGTAAAATTCACTTCGTATATACCAATAGATTCATCAACATTTTTCTTAAGCTCAAGGAACTCCTTTTCCATCTTTGTTTGAAGAATACGAGGGATGTACTTATTGAAAAATAAGTTCTTGAACTCATCCCATTCCATTGATTCAATTTCATCTTGGGGTCGTGTATATCAAACTAGAGTCCACCACTAGTCTACTTCACCTTCTAACTGTTAAACAACCAAAATGACTTTTTCATGATCTGAACAGTGAAGTATCAAAAATATCTTTTCAATGGTACTAATCCATTGTTCAGCAACAAGTGGATCAGAATGCCCACTAAAAGAAGGTGGGAGTTGCCTCATGAAGGAATCAATAGAATATTGTTCCGTTCTCTGCTCATTTGGAAGTCTATAATGATTTATAGATTGTGTAAGTATAGCAATAAGATTTTTCACTCCATCTCCTACAACATTGGTTTGTTCAGGATGAAAATCATTTCATTTTCCATGACATTTATCAACACGGTTCCATCGGGTTCCATCCATCTTCTAAAACCTAAAAAGAATAGTGTGAGGAAAAAATCATGATAGGGAAAAAAATACAATAAAGGGGGAGTAACTTAAATATATACCATCTTATGATTAATTCTAAGATCGTTACCATAATTCTAGGACTATTACCTATATGTATACTTAACCTTTGGGACATCCGTAGACATACCATAGAAATATCATTAGGGATCTCACTAATGTTTTTGCATCCTAGTTTCCAAAAGTTGACTAAAAATTTCCTCTGATACCAACTATAGAGACCCAATCTTGACATACATGGACATTACATTACTTTTTCAGAATACCTAATTCATATCAAAAAAGGACCGTAATAGTTTAGTGTCTTTGGAAACTCAGAATATAATCTTCTAATCTCGGTGAAAGATCTTGAACATCTCCCATAAGGATCTTCCTTTTTTCTTACCTAAAACCATTGTTTATATCCTGGGGAAAAGAAAAATTATAATGGGTGAGCTCAAATTCCCATTAAGGGTAAGCATTGATAAAATAAAACAAACCATATACATTTGAACTTCAAAACATGAACATAAAGTTTAAACATCAAAATCTAATGTTGTGAAATAAATCTTGGCAGTACATAAGGAATAGGTCATAAAGGAACATCAATCATGATAAAATAGCACGAGAATAAAACATTTAATTGTGGAAAAACATTAAGCACATGACATTATTTCCATAGTATCCAAGGCATTTCTACCAAGACCATCTTAGTGGACAAAGACCCATTCTAAATTGAGTTCACTCCTCATTTCAGTCATGTATCCCTGAACTAGATTAACTTACAGTTCCAGCCATGTCCATCTCATGAGATATAAATCTTTACCCAATGCATTGGAGGTAGATATAGGTCACACCCATCTCATAATGAAATCATTATTACGTGTTCCACAACATAAACATAAATCATTCATAATAACCCAAAGAATAAAATGGGTTTCATAAACATCATCCCATCATAACATAATCCATATAAACAAAATGAATATCTTTTTATCATAAGAAGAGTTCAACCATGTAAATCATAGAGAAGTTATACTTGAAACATAAAAATATTAAATAATGTCATCTTTGATGGAAAATGGTTTTGATAAAACACTTGAAATAAATTCTTGAGGAAAATATTCTTTTTTCTTCAAAATATTTTTATTTTCATAAAATGCCATGCAATTTTAAAAGAAAAGTATTTTTCTGAAAATATTAATGAATCCTTGTATAGTATGCTTCATGAAAATAATACTTTATAAAACAGTAAAAATCTTTTCATGCTGTATAAGTTAAAAAACATTATCCTCGTAGTTTTGCCGGAAAAGTCAACAAGTTCCTCATATGGTAAAAAAAGACAGATTTGTTCAATAACAAGTGGTAAAAGTAATAAATGGGTAAAAAGGACATTAAACACACCTGAAACCATTTTTAGAAAATATGTACATGGATGATGAATATAACCCCAGTAAATACTTATGAATAAACAATCTCAGATAAAAACAAGATTATAAAAGTTATCCCTTACATCAGGTCTAATATGCTTCGAACGTATCCAAACCTCCTGTATAATGATTTAAATAATGTCATTTACATATTACATAATGATATTAATTTTAATGATATCATATATGGTTCACTTATGACTTTATATTACCCGTTCTTTTGTAAATTCCATGTTAAAGCAGCGTTTTGGGAAAAATCGTTTTATTTATCTTATGTGTTTGGAATTGTTGTTCATGATATTATTATTACTTATATCAAGATTTACTTAATTCCAGAATATAAATCATGATTTATATATCATATATAATCAATATATATTTATATAATAGATAGATAATTGAAATTAAATACACCGTTCATGGAGACGGTAGGTCGTACATACGCATGAACGCTGTTTTCCTTTCCTTATTAATATGAATGGAAGTAATTAGATAAAATATATATATATATATATATAAATCAAGTATCTTTATAATGTCATATATTGCATTATTATTCATTATATATACTTTATAATCATTCTTGAATGGTCAACATGGATAATTAATCTCGTCACGTTGTGGAGATGGTAGTCCGTACGTACGCACGAGTGATGGTATCATTCCCATAATTATTGAATAGAATTGGAGTGGATGATATAATATCTCAGAATAAGTATGATGTTATAATAACTATATATATTTATTCTTTACACCATTACACCAATCCAAATAAGGTGGTGGTGGAAAAACAGATTACACCAGGATGTGGAGACGGTATTCCGTACGTACGCACTCGCGGTGATTTCATTTTTCGTAGGATGGATAAAAGGTGAAATGGGGTTGTTTCATATTTATAATAAAATATCAGTATATTTGTGATACTGATGTTATTACTTTATAATGAAACAACTAAAGAAGAATAATTTGAAGAAAAAAGAAAGTTGAAAGAATCGGTAGAAGAGATTACCTCTTCTTCGACGCACCTCTTTTAAGCATCCTCTAAAGGAACTAGAGTCGGTCGTTTGAGGAGACCAGAACCTCTATAATGTTTTTATCGAAGTTTAGAAGGCATATGAACAGGGTTTTTTCATGCTTGAATTCTCAAAATTATTTAAAGATAAGAGGGAGGAGGTGCCCTTTTATAAGGGAGGAGAGGGGCACCTTAGGAAAAACATAATATATTACTTTATAATAAAGTCATATTCGGTATATAAAATCTCCAAATTGATTTATTTGGAAACTAAAGTAGGTATGGGTAGAAATCCTCTCAACTGGTGGATTTTAGAAAAGTTTAGGTTACTATATTAACCTTATCATTTAGATTTAACTGGAAGTTAAATAATTCATCCTTTACTATGTCTTCTTATTTTCTTACAATATATATTTAATAAACTTACTGTATCTAGCCAAAAAACCCAAAGTGGTTCATTATTAATATATATAACATTATCTAAGTCATTTGACCAAACCTTATATTTTTAGGAATAGAACAACAATTAATAATATAATATCTGTTTAAAAATTATTTTATGTCAATTTTGTCACTATTTGGTAATTGATTTTTGTGAATATTTTAACCACATGATTAGTTCAAAAAAAATTAATTAAATCAATACTAACATGTCATATTTACTTATAAAATTAGTGTAATTCATAAAAAGTCTAAAATTACATTTATTTGGGTATTTATAACATCAATTATGTTAATATTTCATTAATAAGCTAATTACTGCATCATCATTGTGTCATTAATAAATTTCATTATTTAATGTCTAAAAATTATAAGTAAATTTCCATTATGTATGAAATCATTGTAGATTTCTAATTAATTTTTATAGTCGAATTTATCTTATGTATAACACTATATTAAAAAAAATTTAGTTATTAAACTTTTATTTTAACTCTTTTAACTCTTCTTTAAATAAAATAATAATAACTGTCCTAATCTAATCCAAGTGGACCTAAAGGGTAATATTTTATTCCTAAGGTTGTTTTTGGTCGATTTACACTTATCCAATACAATTTTGACATGTGTTAGGGTAATAATAATATCATTTTTTCACTTAATTATCATATTTACTTTTAACCTTGGTAAATAAAAGTAAAAAGTTATTATTCACCAAAAATTATTTTTATCTTATTGAACCAAATTTTACTAGTTCATATTAACTATGCCTCTCAGATTTTCTAAATTCAACTCCGAGAAGCGGTAAAATTATGTCTTATGAAAATTTGAAAATTCTCCTAGGAGTTGGGTAAAAGACGGTGAAAAGTTCAATAAAATTTTTATATGTCAAAAATTATTATAAAATGACTCCAATGAATTACATTGAACTCATATAGGTATTATATATCAATTTTGACCTAAAATAAATTTTAATAAAATAAATAATTATTTAAATAAAAATTTGGTTTTTAAATAGTAACCTAGTGTTTTCACTATTTATAAAAAATTTAATGTTTTTAGAAAAATAACAAAAATTCACCATATGCTAATTTCGATATTCCGAATTCAAAATGAAGTCCATTTTGAAAGGTAAAATTTATAATATTTTAAAAAGTGGGTATTACTATCCATAACAGCTAGTTTATATAATAATTTACTAACATATCATTGTTTAGTGAAACTCGGTATTGCGTACAACACACGCTATCATGGAAGGTTGTGATTGCGTGTAATGCACGCCAAGTTAGGGTTGTGTGTAGTGAAAGATTCATTTTTTGTTGCATATAATAGAATCCAACCATATTTCATTTTTACATTGAATATATATATATATATATACTCAATGTTGCATAGAATAACTTCTATCAAACGAACATGAAATTTTGTGTAACACGATCAAAGAATAGTGTTGCATATACTGCAAGCTAATACAGTGTTGCGTATAGCGCAAGATAATCATGGTGTAACATACATCACAAGACATCAAATAAATTAAAAATAATAATTCTCATATAATCTCAGGTTGTTACATCTAATGTACCTGGGAATTAATTTTCCCTTCTTACTAAATCGTATAAAACCCTTCCATGGAGATAACATTAAGAAAACATGGCCTCCTTCATGAAATTCCAAGTCCATTCTTCGGTTATCAGCATAGCTCTTTTTCCATCATTGAGCTATTTTGATATGGGATTGGATAATATTCACCATTTCCATTGTTTCCTCAAAAAGTTTTGGGCTTACAATATTTCTTTCACAAACATCATCCTAGCATGTTGGTGTACGACATCTCTTTCCATACAATGCTTTATATGGTGCCATCTGAATATCTGAATGGAAGCTATTGTTATATGAAATTTATACGAGAGTCAAATAATAATCCCACATGCCTTGAAAATAAATTGAAAAAGATCTCAACATGTCTTCCAAAGTTTAAATAGTCCATTATGATTTTCCCTCGGTTTGTGGGTGGTTGGTAGTGCTCAAAAAAAGATAATTATATTGGGTATTCGGATGACTCTTCCAAAATTGTGATGTAAAATGGGGATCTCGATCAAAAAAAATTTATGAGGGTACACCATGAAGTCTAAAAAAATCATTATTATATAGTGTTGATAAATGTTCAAGTGGTAAATCTTCTATTATAGCAAGAAAATGTGCTGATTTGGTAAGACGGTCAACAATGACCCATATCGTAAATTATTTCATGGATTCATTGGTTGCCCCATGACAAAGTCCATTGTAATATCTTCTCATTTCCACATATGAATAGAAAGGGGTTTCATGACTCTTCCAGGACATTGTATTCTAGCCTTCACCAATTGACAAACAAAATATCTCGACACGTAATCAAAAATCTCACTCTTCATGTTTTCCCACAAAAAATGTTCCATTAGATAACTAAACATCTTTGTGCTACCCGGGTGTATAAGAAAAATTAGAGCTATGAGCATCATCCAATAGTTCCCTCTTTAGCTCCAGAAAAGTGGGAACACAAGGCCTCTTTCAAAATTTCAAAATACCACCTTCATATGTGAAGCCGGTCAACATCCCATCATTTGTAGCTTTAATTTTCTTTTGAAACTCCTCTTCATCAGTCTTAGAACAATTTATCCTTCTCAATAAAGAAGGTTTGGCAACCATTTAAAAAATTATTGAGGTGTTACCTTCCATGATAATTCCCATTTCCATATTTACAAGATCCATGAACATAGGATCCCTTTCAACTCTCATATTATTCATAATTCCATGGTACATTCTTCTCAAAGCTCTGCTACTTTATTTTCCATCCCCGGGTGGTATTGTATTGTGCAATCGTAGTCTTGGAGTGTCTTAATCCATCTCTTTTGTCACATGCTGATTTATTTCTGTGAGAATATATATTTCAAACACTTATGATCAGTATATATTTCACACTTTTCCCCATAGAGGTAATGTAACCAAATATTTATAGAAAATATTACCACTGCTCTCTCAGGATCATGGGTTGGGTAGTTTTGTTCACGAATTTTTAGCTTCCTAGACACATAGGTAATTACTAGATCATTATGAACAAGGACAAAACCATGTCCTTTCCTCGATGCGTCGCTATAGATAACAAACCCATCATTCCCCAATGGTAGGATTAGGATCAAAACATTCTCTATCCTCATCTTCAATTCATTAAAACATTCTTCACATTACTTGGTCCATATGAACATAACCCCATTTCATGTTATCATGGTTATAAGACTGGCTAAACTGGGAAAATTATGAATGAAACACTGATAATAACTTGATAAACCAAGAAAACCTTGTACCTCAGTTATGTAAGTTGGAGTAGGCCATTCTTGCATAGATTTTTCTTCATAGTATCTACTGATATTCCATCCTTAGAGATAGTGTGTCCTAGAAATAAAACTGATTGGATCCAAAAATCACACATTCTAAACATCTCATATAATTTATTTCTTCTATGTGTCTTCTGAATAATGTGCATGTTATTTTTATGATCTTCATGGATTTAATTCTATACCCAGATATCATCAATAAACACCACAAAAAATTCATCAAGATATTACTTGACAAATTTATTCATCAAATCCATAAAAAATATGGTGTATTAGTTTGCCCAAAAGGAATTATTGTAAACTCATAATGCCCATACCTAGTTCAGAATGCTATTTTTGGAATCTCTTCCTTCCTCACAATAAACTGATGATATCTAGATTGAAGATAAATCATCAAAAAATATTGGGCACTATGAAGTTGGCCAAATAAATAATCAATTCGTGAAAGATGATACTTATTTTTTATTTTAATAGCATTGATATACCTATAATCAATGCACAACCTCATAGATCCATCTTACATCTTGACAAATAGGACAGGGGTTCCCCAAGAAGAAACATTGGGTTAAATAAATCCTCTATCACTCAATTCCTCTAGTAGTTCCACTAATTCTACAATGGCTATTCTATAAGGGATCGTTGATATGGGCCTTGAACCAGGAATTAAGTCATTGAAAACTCAATTTCCCACTCTAGAGGATGTCCAGTTAAATCCTCTGGAAAGACGTCAACATATTCTTGTACAATAGGTACATATTATATATGTACATTCATCTCCTCACCCATATTTATTTCATTCCCTTACTCCCCAATAACTTAAATTATCAGAGCTACTAGGGGTGGACATAGATGAGAATCAAATAGAGAAGTTTCTGCTCAAAAAATTAGGGATTCTACACCATTCTCAAAAATTGTAACTTACTTCTTCTTGCAATAGATGTTCACATCATAATTTGATAGCCAATTCATACAGAGAATTATATCATAGTCAACCATTGGTATGATGATAAGGTTAGCAACTAAATCATGTTTATGTGTCATGAGGGGTACAAATCAACACACCTTTTTTCCAATGATACATCCACTAGGAGTTTTGACTGATAACTCTTTTATTAAATCAAACTAGACATGTCTAATTTTCTAGGAAAACTAGGAAGATATAAATGAATGAGAAAATACAAAATCAAATAAATTATTGACTAAGATTGATGAAATGATCAATGTACCTACCACCACATCATTAGGATCTTCAACCTCAGCAGTTGTGACCTCATAAGTTTGGCCTTTCTCCCGTGGCCTTCTTTGGGGAAAATTTCCATGATGCTTAGGATATTCATGGTATAATGTCCCATCCCCCTACAATTGTAGCATAGAACATTGGTAGCTTCTTTATTCCCCTTAAAATCAAAATATAGGTGGAATTTTCTCCACACTTGTAAAATAATCCCATTCTCTTCAAGCACGTTCCAGGGTGTTTCTTCCGACAATTACTTCCTAATAAGAATTCAACTCTTCCCCATTACCTTATTCCCTTTATCAGTGTTTTCTGTAGCCCTATCATTCTTGTTGCTTTCCCTTAAAGTCAAAAGACATAGAAAATTACTTTTCCATCTTGATAAAAAATTAAAATATTTCTTCATATGATGAGAAATTCTGGGAGACTAGATCCCTTCGAAATAATGTTTTCAAATCATCCTAGAATCGATAAATTTTTCTCATTGGATTACATATGTAGTCCACATCATGTTTTACTAGCCTTGTAATGTTGAATTCATTCTTGGAGACATTTTCATCCTCCTTCTCCCTCAGATTCAAGAATTGCCTCTCCATATCTATTGGCTATTCATGATAGAAATATTTTTCTAATACGATTTCCTAAAATCATGTTATTCTATCATTTTTTTTCTTCCTCATCCTTTTTGTTTTGGATTAATAACCACCAATGATCTACTTCACCCATGATACGATAAACTGCAATGAAAACCTTCTATCTTTCAATACATCCCAAAGCAAGAAATATCATCTTGAGGGAGTTTATCCACTCCTCAGCTACAAAAGGATTTGTAGACTCATTGAATGATAGAGTTTTTTGTCACAAAAAGAGACCTAACATAGCTCCTCCATGTGGTGGATCCGGATGCTCCATATGAGTAAGGTTATTATTCATAACTTATGTATGTTGTCCCACTATTGTTATAAGTTTCTTAGAACTAGTCACAGCACCAAAACCAACATCATTTTCTTGAATCAGAGGTAAATCCCAACGTACATTAATGTGGTTTCCATTCCTTACACTAGGGTCCATTTCTATATAATTACATACAGTAGATTTGGGTATGAATAACAAATTATATTATCAATGTAAAAAAATACTTAGTATAAATTTAAATTCTATGCATAGATAATATATTAATCATAAACATGGTATCATTGAGGAAAAATTTACATTTAAATCCTTCATAATGGAATGTAAAAAGAATGTTAATTATCATAAGATTATCCCCTAGGATTGTCGTAACGATGAGTGAAACAAGGCCCATTGTCGTGTGTGAGGATACCCCGGGTCAGGCCTGAAACTCGTTGTTAAAGATTCCACTCATAGGTATATCTGTGCCAGAGCCACGTCAATCTACTCATATTTTGACATGGAAGTATTTATTGAAATATACACATAATATATTCCTTACAAAAATACCGGGACGTTCTTGTATGTTTATCCTCAAATATTATCTTAAGGAATCTTCCATATTCTACGTTTTTTAAATATATTTTCCATGTTTACTACTAAATTTCCTTTGATACCAAATCTCAGGACTCGACCTCAGTTGCCCAGAGCCAGTGCCTAATTTGATTAAATTTTCATAAAAACATTGAATAAAAATCCCAAATGAATGAGTAGTTTAGTATTATTGGACACACGATTCATACATAAGGTAAACATTACAACGTGAAAAAAATATAACATAGAAACTCCTTAGACAACATCCATTAATCCTAGGTTATTTAAGCATTTAATTCATAATAAACTTCTTTATTTCCTGAGAAAATGAAAAAAATAAAGGGGTAAGCTCAAATTCTCAATAAGGGTAATAAATACAGTAGAAGAGAGCATAAACCTTAGACGTGGTGAATAATTGAAAACACATGCCTCTTAAAATAATCTTGAACATAATATGGTAGAAAATGAGTTGACTAAATATTTTTATAACATATCATAATAATGGTTATTCTACTAGTCGAATAAACACATGAACCTTTAATACTATTTGAAAAATTAGAGAATGCATAATGCATGACAACATAACCATACCGTCAAGGCCTTGTTCCAATATCATAAGTAATCATTTTATCAAGGCCTTGTTCCATAACCGTTGTTTGTATAATGAGACCTACCATTGCCACAAGGAGATATAGTGGGCCCCACCAAACACTTACTATGTCAAATGAATTCCTCATATGAATGAGGATAAACATAAACAACATACACATTCATATTGAAACTAATATATGAAATGTAAATAGCTTTCCCCGAACATTAACCAGAAACACTAACCCTTCAAAGTAAACTAATGAATGGTTTTAAGATAGAATATCAGTAGAAAATATGATTATAAAACATTAAATTATGTATTTTAGATGATAAAATGAAATACTAATCCAAATAAAACATAATAATCAACAAGAGTGTTGAAATATATTAAGATACTCTTATAAAATCGTCAATTAAATCTTGAGATAAATACTCTTTTACTTTGAAAAGAAGAATTATTTTGGATAAATATTTGTATATAACCAGAAGTTAAGTGAGATAGTATTTTTATAATAATATAATTGATTTTATTAAGATACTTTTTTCTAAAAACATATTATATTGTTCCCTTGAAAATAGGAATGAATTTGAGAAATTCCCTTGAATTGGGCTTGTATTTTATAAATAGTTTTGAATCTTTCTTTTAAAACATGTAACTATCCATAAAGTAGGGAAGGATTATGGTTGGTTTACATATATATAATACTCAAACATAATTTAGGAGGAGTAAATAATAATACATAATAATTTCATTTAGGTTATTAGACAATGAAAGTAACCCGAATGAAAATGGATGTTTGAGTGGAAAACCCTTAACTTAAATCTGAATGAGTTCCCCTCTTGAACATAAGTTCTTGGAATATGAAATTAAACTCATTAGTAAATTAATTAATTAATTATTAGACATGTATTTAGTTTATCATAATTATTTTTAGTACATTTTGTTTGTTTAATAAGTTATAATATCGAATTTTGTTGGTTCGAGAGTGTTTGTTTTCTTGAATTTCATAATTGGTTTTCTTGTTTATATGTAAGGGAGTTCATGTGGAATGGATGTAAATATCCACAACTGAAATTATGTATTTTTTTGAACATTCATAATTGTTAATGTTCATTTCTATCATTTGGATACATGGAAAAAGGATGAATGATTATATTAATTTTTATTGATATTCACTTAGAATATTTTGGAATTATTTTGGTTATTAAGAAATAGTTTGGTCTTATGATTTAATAATTTGTACATATACTGGTTCTTGAATATTTATTTGGTTATGATAAATATACTATAGTTTGTTTAAACCATCATAATGGTTTCATGACTAGTAATGAAGGATAAATTGAAGAAAGAAACTTTGTCATCCACAATGGCAATAAATTGGTTCCTTATGGATGTTGATTTAGTTTATAAAATAAATGAGGGGGGAGAGAGGATATTTATGATTGTTAGTCCATTAACATGATATAATTCCATTATATTGATGATAATGGATTTATCAAGGTCATTTTTATACAGGAGTATTGTATAGGAAAAGAAAAGGGATGAACATGAACATAAAAAAAATGTTGAGAGATCCTTTATGAAAATTCAACAGCCTAACAATGTCGCTAAAAATTTCAAAAAATGAAATGATGAGAGAAAAAGGGTATATCATCATATTTAAATCAATAGGAAATTATTAGGAATATAAAAAATAAAACTCCAACATATGATAATGGAAATTTAAAGAGGTATCATAAAAGAAGTGTTGATTAAAAGAGTATGGTGAAGGATTTCCTTACCCTGTTGAGTAACACATAGATCTTATAAGTTTGGACCCTGGGGGCTTAATAACTCTTTAAGAGAACTCCTATAGAGGTAAATCCACAAAATATTTGAGGATGATGGATTTTAAATTAAATAAAATGAATGAATGAGTGGGTATTTATAGAAAAAGAGAGGGAGTTTTTTAATAATTTCAAAGGACACCTCATTAGGGGATTTTTCCAAACCTTGGGCTTGCCCATGGTTTTAGCCACTTGGGACACCTCATGTAATATGTTACTATACACTAGTATACCAGCCTTTTATTATGTCATTATGATTGTATTAATCTACCGAAAACTCGAAACTATATTTTTACTATTGACAAAAAAATTCAAGTATTTTAGAAAATACCAAAAACACACCCCTACCATTTTTCGACATGTATAATTCAAAAATAAACTCCATTATTAAATAATAATTTTCAAAATAGTATTAATTTAATTTTAAATAAAATCATAGTTAATTCTAAAAATAACAATTTTAATGTATAATTATTTTTTTCTCACATTGAAAAATTAATTAAGATCTCATTATATTATTACCTAAAGAAAATAAAATAACATCATTATTTACTATTCAAAAGGGTAATATTACTATTAATATTACTATTAATAAGGGTATGTTACTATTAACTGAAAATCATGTTCATTATATTAGACTCCAAATGACTTACTGGTCACAATTCTAGATGAAAGTTTTTCGAAATTCAAAACACAGTAGTGGAAAAGTTGTGTTTAATGGCTAGATTATAAAATGCATTCAATATTTATTTTTAAAACCTTGGGGATTTAAATTTCACGTTCTATGATATGTAAAATAACATGAATTATTCAATTGGTGAATTTATCCCATAGAGAAAACAACATCAATTATTTTATTGGTGAATTAATTTAATATATTATATGGATACAATTTCATGTCCTCAAATTAACTGTATATGATTCGAGTCTTTTCATCAATTATCATTATCTCAATTTTATAGATATCATAAAATTTTATATATACCATTTTATGGATTGTATCATATTATTTTAATATTTATATGATTTTGAGTCCTCTATATATAGAATGTTGATAGTCTTTATATGTGTTTAATATATTCATATTTAATTCATTAAAAGTAATATTAATATGATTACGTCCATAAATTCAATTTATTATTAAAGTGAATGAATATATGCCAAGTGATTATAGATATGATCTCATTCAGTTATTCCATATCAGATAATTATTCCCGTTGAATATTGTAACTCCTTTCATGTTCATGGTATTGTCCATGTTAAGACTTCTTCAATGGAAAATTCTATAATAATGGAACATTGAAATATGAAAATAATTAATATGTACATGGTCCAAGAAGTCATGATAGGGGTTAAAATAAGATGGCACAAATTTTAACTAAATAAATTTAATTTGAATTTTTTTTATATTGAACTTATGGTGATATCCAATGTTGTACATAAGAATACAAACAATGTAATGGAAATTATAGTGTATAAAAATGAATAATTTATTTGTTTCACCTAATATATTATGTATGAGGGGAATATACTCAGTGATGTATCAATTATCCATTCACTTATTAATCTAATTTCTTGTGATTATAATTTCTACATTAACTCACTATTGATTCCTAGGGAAACTCAATCTTCTTACCTCTATAAGAACTAATTTTTTAAATGAATTAAACATTTTTATTTCAAAAAATATTATAATAAAAATTTATTTCTAAATAATATACTAAATTGGTATGGTTTTCTTATTTATATCCTTGTTAAAATGAATTCTATATCAATGTCCTTGTGTTATCTAGATATTCAAATAAAAATTATAAACCCATATCCCTCACAATAACTCTTAGATCTATCTATGTATTGAACCTCATATGCATGTATTATTTTTAATTTTTCCATCCTATAATATCAATTAATATTTATCATTTATTCTAATGATATATAGAAATTATATGATAACTTTTCGCTATCTATTTTTTATGTTTAATACCCAATTCTGGGTATTAGAAAATTAATTTATATCAAACCATATCTCCCAAATTATTTATCAAACATTTTAAAAATTAATTATATATAAATTTAAAATTATTAATCATATCTAGAAACCCAAGAGATGGTTATCTTCCACCTTATACATGATTTATTTAGTTAATAATTTTAATCTTTTATCTGTGATGTGGGTATATTTCTTCATTTTAATCTCATTTATTTCGAATTTTCAATGATTGTTTTTATCACCTCCACCATAATTTATTTACAATGGCCATGGAATGGTTTTATTAAACCATTGTTCATGATAAAAAATCATTTAAAATCCAATCTATTCATAACTTTACATGTCATTTTACTCTAAAAAATCCAAGTTCAATGATGTGATTGTTCTATACACCATGTGGAATCGAGTAAATATCCTCCTCCAAATTACATAAACAATGTTGTGATTTATAAATGATTCCATTTAGAATGTATATCTCCAACCAACGCTCTTACACTATAACCAATGCCACAACATGGTTCCTTAATTTATATATTTTTTCAAGTGTCATTTAGAAATGTATATATTAAAAAATATGTGCTCATTACATGTTTTATCTATTCAGGTTATGTTTTCATAGACCACGACATGGGTTTCCTTACCAATTAAAAAGTTTCACACACAAATTTATTTATTTTATATAATAATACCATATCCACTATAAAATAAACTTTCATGAAATTTGTTAACATATTTTTTGAAAGAAATATATATTTATCTGTAGTGATTCACTTAAATAATTTATTAATTTTTTATTTATATTTTATCATATTAGACTTATATTAAATACCATTAATTTAAAAAACCAATTTTCTCCCTATTTTGGTAATTAGACACTTCCCAACATTCTCTTTTGTTTTTTACTATTCAATAATTTTGATATTGATATTATCTAAACTTGATTTTCTTCTTGAACTACATTCTGAGGTGTTATAAAATAGTAATGAAAAAACAAAATTAACTCATCCCTAAGAAATGTACCCAATAATATTCAGAATACTCCCCTAAATAATTTTTTAGTATTTACTACTAGTTTGGGAATAATATAAATTGATGGGGAATAATTTCTCTTCAGCTAATATTTTAGATCCAAATAAATAAAAAATATCTTATCATCAATTTACATGATGAATCAATTAATATAAATCATCAAAAAAATTGTTTCATGATAACTTAATTTATAAATGAAATTATAATACATAACTATAATGGATTCATGATTCAATATAACCAACTAAAAATAGATTACAAACAAGTTTCCAACATGGTAAAGACAATCAAATAAGTAATAAGAGTTCTCATAACTCCCCTTTATCATGAAATAACTAAAATCATGGTAGTTATCACCTTAAAAGGTATATACTACAATTTTTTAATTTCTTATAACTCTAAATTACATACCTGGGATTTTATATTACGTAATATGTCTCTTCAATAATAATTAATTTTCTAAAAAAATACCAAAAAATAATTAGAATAATATATTTTTATTATATTATTCTGTGATAATCAAATCCTCTATAAATATAAACTATTTTTAATAATTATTTATTCGAGATTACAATATTTATTAGAATACCCATCTTTAGAAAAACATATCAACACTCTATCAGATAAATTTTAAAACGTTATAAAACATTCTTGTAAAATTATACAATTACTAAATAATTTACAAAAAACATTATCTAAAACTAAATAAATATCTAGTAAAAGATTTTAAAGACACCAACCTCTTTCATGAAATAGATCATATGAAATCCACGAAATATTAAATAATATTTATCTATCCATGTAAAAAAAATTTAATATAAATACAAGGATATTAGTTATGAAGAAAATGTTGTATTCACTTTCAAAAAACACATAACACATCAGTTTAAGAAAACATGTCAAGGGATTGAGACCATCTATCTAGAAAAATATTTATAACATTCATATGATGATTATTTATGATTTTCCAACATTATCACAGAAATCAAACATTAGAAACACTAAAAATTAAAATTTATTAATTTGGATTAATCTAATTATCAAATTTTATCATATGAATGAGAATATGGGAAGAATAATAGTGTCAAAAAATACTAACCCTAAACTTGTATAAATACTACTTAATGATTTATTTTTCTCATTGTATATTATTTTATAATGATATTTAGAATGGGAAGAGGGTTTTCCAATCTCCCTTAGATTTTAGTTCATCAAATAAAATTAAGGGTTTACCCCATCGATTTTTAAAATTTTATAATCATTATAACTCAAATATTATTATTTCAATTTTTAAATGGTTTTCTAGTGGTATAAAATTATTTTTTTACTAATATAATGGAGATAATGACTAAAAAACATTTCCAAAAGATCCATAAATTCATTTGAATTCAATGGAAAATTAATATCATGATTACCTTAGTTTTATTAAATTGATTCCTCCCAAGATAAAATATATGATCTTCATAGTGTATCCAAATAATAAATCTAACAATTCATTCCTCTTATAATTATCCATGAAATGTGTGAACCACCTCATATTTAGGTATGATTATTTTTTGGCAAATGGTATATTAAATGTTGGTATTAATGGATGAATAAAAATAGAGAGTTATATATAAGAGTTTTATATAGTAATTTATTAACTATAAATACGTATACATACTAATTTATAAGTAATATACCACTTTATATATCCCTCTATGTATTAAACTTGGTTTTCAACCATTTCATAATTGATTAACAATAAGGAATAAATTTATAATGTTATAACTCATTATATTATTTTGTTAAACCTTTATGTAATTGTTTAAAATATCAGAAAATAATATTATTTTATAAAAATCCTTTAACCAATATATAATTATGTTAAAACAAATATAAGATTACATACATGTATGTATCACTCATTTCATGACCAGAACCTCCAATGAACATCCTAGACTAGAGGTAAGGTGAGTGTGAAACCCCAACCCCACATATAATAAGAAAACGACTAGCAACTATCACAGAGTAGACATATCACACAAATGAGAGGACTTGTAATAATGAACCTATAAACGTAAAGGAATATACATACATCACAACTACGTAAGATAAAATTATTTACTAATCCTAGAGTAAAAAATTACATATATAAACATTAAAAGAACAAAAGTGCAATAAGAAAAATATATACAATGTATGAAAGGGGAAAAAGACACACCCAAATAGAAATAAAGGGAGTCCCAAGATAATACCTTATGTGGAGTATGACCCATCTCTTGATATCTTATACTGATCACCACCCTATAATCAATATCCCTAAGTACTAAACTGATCAAACTATAGCATGCCCACAAAAATGAATTTATAATTTTTTGTCATTTGTATAACACACAACACATTAAAAAAACCATATATTATTGAGAATATACATACTAGTAGGATGACTTAAAAACATATTTTTTTGAAATAGAAATAAAATACAGCATGAACCTCAAAACAATGAGGTGATAGGAAACTAAAAATCAAAGATATGATATTAGATGAAACCAAATAAATAGAGAGGGGGCGGGGAGAGAGAGATGAATCCCATAATCATCAAATCCAGGTAATGATGATTATTCATTCGAATAGACAAAGAGATAATGTTTTCAAAATTCTATTAGCTGAGTGTATCCTTGCTTGATTTATATTATAGAATCTATTCCTCACCAAAGGAACATTATCTATGGGGGGTTTACAAAAATAGAGGATGAATTCCTAATAAGAACTTGGATGAGGTGGTATAGACTCAATAGATAGTTTACCCATGCTGATTAGCTATTGGGGGTAGGGGGTACCAACCATATCTCTAGTAAGTATGTGGGGGAACCACACCCTACCATGTTCATTCGATCGATGTGATACCAACCCCAATGTCACTTTAGATATCACACACATGTCTCAACATCATTTACCATGTGGAATCCAACAAAGGAATTACTACTCAGGGTTATGATTATAAGTCCCAAAGAAGGAAATATGATATGTATAACCTTCTATGAAAGTTATATGGTGTTTCCCTTAGTTTAAACTTGGTGTACACCCAATTCCATGTATGATCATGTCATACTTCTCCACTTGGAATGTGGAGATTCATTTACCTGTAATTTGATCGGCGGCAGACGATGTGTGTTAAGAACCACAATCCTATCTATGTACTCCTTATACATGGATCTACTATAAAGGTAGGGTCACATGGAATGTGGTTATGACCACATTATGTGTGATGCATAACTTTTTTTAAAACCCTAGCCTCCATAGAAGGAGGACTAAATTGCATGTATTCAACTATAATATGTAGTCCATAGTCCGGTTCTTCAAACCAGACTACCAACATTTACAAATCATACTGATTTCAATCATTTTTCTTCCATTCCTTCCTAAAGATCTATCCAATGCCCTGATCTCGATGTTAATATCTCTGATATTCATCTTCTAACCATTGATTTCCAAAAACTAGATTTTCCATCTACCTATGAAAATTCATTCACACTTATTTCATCATTCAAGTGATTTGTACATCATACATCATTGAATAATCCATTAAATATCATTACCAATTTCATTTAATATTTTCACCATCAAGAAATTCACAAACAAACATTAACTCAAGGCCCTAATGTTTCTCAAACATTATTGGATATCGATTCACCCATCAACCAAAGGATAATGATGAACACATGAAGAAACAATGTATAATGGCATTATAAATGAATTGAAATCATCATTATCCATAGTAAACCTAGAAATCAATAATAATCATGGAATTTTAAAAAAAATGATAAATCCTCGTGCAATTATTATAATCAAAATTAATGGATGTAAAAATATATTTAATAGGCCCATTATATCAATGAGGGATTAGAAGAATCAGAAGAATAATAAATATCTATAATTGTAAACTCCAATAATGTGGAAAATCCCCAAATGATGAATAATTTCCTTATCATTTAATCAAATACCAATGATAAAGGTATTTTGTGTCCGGTATCAATGTAATTGAAGAGTTTCATTGAATTAAATTATTTATCCTTGATCCTCCCATAATTTTTCATTGAGGATCGTCTCAAATTTGGCTCCCTAAATATCTTGGGTTATATTGCTAACCAATGATAAATACCATAGTAGGGATTAAATATAGAGTCTCTAGGTTTTGTAATTAATATTGAAATACAAATTAATGTATAAATTAGATTAATTTATTTCATTCATCTTATTCTCATGACTTCACATTATCCAAAGGTCCAATGTGGATGAATGTTTTATTTTTTATAGTGTAAACCTGATGTTATGAAACCAATTTTTGTCATAGATTTCCCATCTAAGTCTCCAATAATTGGTATAACCGTTATTTCCAAAAATATATATACAAATTGTTTAATTATTTTTTATATTATCAATATATCAATTTTGAGGTCCTCCAACCCCCGTAACACCATCCCAACGTGAATAAAAAAACATATATATAAATAAAAAACATAAATACATATTTAAAGGGTCCAAGGATTGAAACCAATTCCACTATATTCTCTCCACGTTTAAGGATTTTCATCCTAAAAATCTGAAAAATTGAGAAATTGGAGGGCACTAAAATCACATATAGATCTCTCTCTCCATAAATCTATATTGTAGTTTTGCATTCTTCTAATAAACCCACAATAGTGGGGTGTATTATTCATTACGTATCCTCTCCATTTTACCCTTAGTGGCCACATGGTACTCTAAAAATATTGTTCCATCCTCGATGTCAAGATTAACCTAGTTAATATAGTGTGTGGATTAATGTATGTATCTCTTAAACTATGTTATTTGTGAGTTATCATGCACCCGTTCCAAATTACATGGAAATTCTAGGTGATAAAAAACCTCTCCAGCCCTGCAGTAGAACTGTAATATATTAACAAACCATGTGGAAAACATTCTACCCTAAACAAACCTCATTATATAGAGTCCTTCAAGACCATGTGGTTTCTATGATTGGTCTCTAATGATATTAAATTTTAGTCAACATAAGATTTCTACTAACTATGAGAGGTATTTATTCACTTGTAGATCATATGAACTTTTTTCATCATCTACCACTCTAAATTTGGTCTATAAGTGATGACTCACCTATCTCCATACATCCCAAGGGTGACCTATATGGTCTCTTGTATAGTTCTTCAAATAGTGTCTTGTTGATGGTGAACTGACTGTTGATATTATAAAAGAACTCAACCAAAGTTATGTGATGCTCCCATATATAATCATAGATTAAAAAATAGGCTATTATAATATCCCTCAAAAAATAGATGGTTCATTTTTGTTTCTATATTTCTAGGGGTCTAATTTCATGCAATTCTCTAATGTAACCATAGTTTCTTCATTTTAACCACTGAAAAACTATTTTGTTATCGAATCATTATGGTTTTATAATATCATTTAATGCATCCCATGAAGTCAGACAATCTCCCATGTATAAAAGTGTACAAAACTCTCTACTGAACACATATCTTATATGGTAAAAAGTGATCCAAATTGGAAATAGTATACATAGACACCCATATATTTTCATGGAATTTTATTGATCCATATAATCACTATCAAAAAATAAATCATACTTCCATAAAAAATTAACATGTGGATATAAATAGGTTTATTTATTCATCACCATGAATGATTTTCTACTCTGTCCCATTGAATGGCAATTGATTGAAAAAAACACTGAAAATCAATTCCTTAGACCTATCGACTAAAAGTACCATCAATGATCATAATACTTATTTAACACAAAGGATGTACCTAGAAGGGGTATGTATGGAACTAACATACCTCCCCCTCACACAACATGATAAAAAAAATTACACCATTAGAAAATGTTTAAATGATACAAAAATTTATAAAATAGGTTTGTTACATCTCTTGAAGAAATATAATTATGTCTAACCCCAAAGAATGTTCCCATACTAGGAATATATAACACATTTTAGATATGGTGGACTAAATTTTATTTTATAAAGATAAGTTTTACCTATATCTTCCAATAAGATCAACTAAAAAGAGGCTTTCTTCTCTTCTCACTCCTCTACCAAGTGAGACCTTGATTTATTACTAAGGGAATCATCCACCATGTTTCTCTTCCCGGGTGTGAAAAAATTCTCAAATAGATTTTTTTGAGGACATCACCAAATGTCTCTATTTTAGTTTTAGGTCTCCATGAAAAAAGTTATACCTAAGAATCCATTGATCTAAGTAATCTACAAATTAGTCACCCAGATAATAGTACCTCAGCATCTATAGGGAGAAGGGCACTGTTTCCAACTTTAATTCATGGTTTATATAGTTCTTTTGATGGGCTCCCAATTTACTAGACTCTCAAGATATCACTAACTACCTCTTTTCTAGCAAACACTCAATCCTATATATATAGGTATCATAAATCACCGTGTACCCTACACCCTTTTCTAGAAGTCTTAAAATTGGAGCACAAGTCAACCACTAACAATACTCCTAAAAACACTCCGGGAATCACTCAGTCTAGGATAATTAAAACCATTTGTATGTAAAATAAATCAATGGGGAACAAATTTTGGAGGATACCAACAAAAACATCCAATAGTATCATTTAATCATAATGATAATTAACACCTTAAATTCATTAATATGTGTTTATATGATAGTATTGGCTCTATATATTATGGGTCTAAAAATACACTCTATTTATATATGGAATGTCCCTTAAAATGGGACCTCTCTAGTCAAAAAATAACATCTTAAGAGCTTACCATATAATTAGTTCTCGCTGATTAAGTCCAGGAGAATCCTCTAAAGCTATGTGTGATCTTCATCAGATGCAGAGTAAATGAGAATGTAGTTGATAAATACAACCATGAACCAATCCATGATAGGATGATATATCTATTTCATATGTCCCATAAAGATAAAGAGTAAATTCATCACACCAAATAGAATCACTAGGAACTCATAATTACTGTAGTAACATTGGAATGATATCTTCAAAATATCCTCCTTGTAAACCCTCAATGGGTGGTATACAGACCGGAGATCAATCTTCGAGCACCATATTATAGCCTTTAATTAATCAAATATCTATTGAATCAAAAAATGGTACTTTTTCTTTAACATCCCTCAATTTAGGTGATGACGATTAATGGAATAACGCAAGCTTCTATCTACCATATTTGAAAACAATATCAAAGACAGGTAGTGGGATGTGAAAGGTTTGTTAAAAACCAAATCCTAGAGGACCTTTAACTAGACACTATGTTCTTGGATCTCATAAAAGGCCATCCAATACTTTGAAGATGATATATTTCCAAAATCATGGTGATGGTCAATGAAGAAATCTATGTATCAATGTGGATGTAGTCTATAAAAATCTTTAGGGAAGACATCCATATACTCATTCACTATGGTTGGAATCAATATCTATGAAGATCTCACTAAACCAAGGGTTTAACATATCTACTAATGGGAGATTTGTTATATATTTTTACAAAAAATACTCACTCATTTATCTAATATGTCCTTCACACCATTGATCGAGAATCTCATTTAATCTTCTCGAACACGTATAACACTCATGTGGTGGAAACATATATAGAAACATAATATTAATAGCTATTCTATACCCGTAATGACCTCATATGATGACATTGAAATTACTAATAGGATTTATGTTATGTTATCTCAACAAAGTGTTATCTTACACTAACAAAATATGATAGAAATAGTAGAGGCCATCACAAAAATAATATCAATCCATAATTAATTGGTTAAAGGCTCTATAAAAATCTCAATATCTCAAATAAGGGATAATGAGATGAAAATTTACATTCACCTATGTCTAAAATAAATTTTTCTAATGTATTTAAATAAAAAATCCTTTCTTCAATAATTTTTAGAACAACATGATCATATCCCTATGATGCATTCCTATCATAGGGTGTATAAAAAGATAATTTATTTTCCTAATATACAACAGAGGAAAAATAGGGCCATCTAATTAGAGGATCATCATAGTCTTGTCAATCACTAATTCAAATCCAAATAAGATAATTATTTTTTATTATTTTTAAAAATATTTTTTTGGGTGTTGGAAATAGTAATGTGTGAAAACAAAAACATAAATGCAAATGTAGAGATAATTTAGGGTAATAAAACAAGAATTGATCTTGGGGTTTGGTTTCATGGGTCCCCCATTTATTTAATCAATTTTAAAATAAATTATATTCCATTTATGGATTTATATTATCTACTATGAGCGGGATTTGTATCATGACTAGGAATCCCTTTTATAAAACCAAATCTTTCTACCCTTGATAGAAAATTGAAATGAAATTTATATATATGCTTTGGTGGAATACCACAACACCTTTGAAATTACTCACATCCACCACTAATTAAATAAAAATAATTTAAAATTAAGGTGAAATAATTAATAATGTTGTGAATCCTTCCACAAGGTCAAGCCTCAGGTTAGACACTTACCATAACAATGTGATAGGAGATAACACATAAAAAACTGAAGAAGTAGAAAAATAAAGATTGAGATTGAGATAGATAAAAGAAATTGGGATTATAATAAAACATAACACCTGAATTAAAATCTGAATTTGTTTCATGGTAAAATATATTGAAAATAAAAATAGAATGGAAAACCTAAGTATTAGTATCCCTATAATGTAGTGCAGTAGAAGATCATTGGGAACTGATCTATTTTTCTCTATCATAGCCTTTTATTTATAAGTTTTTTGGGAACTCGGTTTATCAAAAATGACATCATAAATGTTTATTTTTAGGCATAGATATTGAAAGAAATTAATAAGGGTTTTCTCAATAAATCTATGAAAAAAAATAAATTTTAGGTCCCATAAATCTTTTAAATGGCATGAATGGTGTTCACAATGTGTAATGTGTGGGAAAAATAATATTCTCACAAATGTTTTCATATCCTCCAATCATTCATGTTACATATCGTGAATTTCATTCATGACAGTAATATTTTTTTCTAGAAAAATTTTATTAGTCTCATCACCGTTAATAACATTAATTAATTCATCTTCATTATTAACTTCCCCTAGGATCTACTACAATATCAATGTACATTGAAAAATATGGTTTCATGTTCTCCCTCTTTGCAACAGGGAGTAAAGTGTGATCAACATACTTAATACATTCATGTTTTTTATTTTCCAAATATTTTTGGTATCCATCCATAAATAAAAAATAATATGTATGTACTAAACCTAATTTTATATAATTGTGTAAAAATAATGTGTTTTATATAAAAAATATTTTAAAAATAAGACCCTTTTACACTACGAATTCAATAATTGACCACATTCTTGGACAACATCCATTTTAGAAAACAAAATGGACCACTTATTGGGGGTGGTGGTTGTAAGACGTAATATCAACTTCTAGATAAATAACCTCATCATAGAGCTTCGCTAGACCCTTTTTCATCCCTACATCCATGGGTTCTTCAAAGGCCACCTAAGGGATATCCATATTCATGACATTTCCTCTATCATTCTGGTCTATCAACTTTCTATCTACCATCTTCCATTCACCAGGTTTGGAAAAATAAACTAAGTGACATTTCCCATATCAGGCATAACATCTACTATCTCTTGTAAATATTGTTCTGTAGATATATGTATTCACAACTAAACATTCAGATTCATAGCACATGCATAAATACCTCCAATTCCAAGAACATAACGTATGATATCTTCCAGAAGTACAAGAGGACTATGATCCATGGTCTCTATTACTAGCTCATGACAATTGATGGTCATATTCCTATAATCTTTTTATCACCAAGGCCCACTCTAGAACCCAAAATTTATTGGGAATGTATAGAGAAAATACACTAGAATTCATGAAATTTAGATGATATGATCATGTTTCCATTTCCGGAGGAATCTATCTCAGACCGGATCAGGCATGTTACAAGTGAGGTTAGTGAACATAAAAATGAGCTCTATAATAGTTATATCCTTGTTATTTAACTCCAAAATCTCATTCATTCATACTGAGAATAATGTATATGGATATTAATCATTAATGAATAAATACTCAAGATATTTACAAATGATACTCATCTCATTATAGTCCTGGGTGACTAGACCCCACCTGCAAACTACCACTCCATGAAAAAAACTATCCAAAAGAGTTACCATAAGATTGGATGGGTTATGCATGAGTAGGGAAACTCAAAACAAAAACTTAAGACAATACTCTAATAACCGAGGGTATAGTTAAACATGAATCCTAAACTGTCTCGGCCTCTAAAAATAAACTCATGCACTATGTATTTATGTTTCACCATCTTGTTATGATAAAAAATTAAACTTATCAATATTTTAAGGGGCACTGGCCTGAAGTACTATATTCGGGTCCACCCACCACTCATTAAGGGTAAAAGAATTTATCTACTTTCCAAGAGTGATCAACTCATGAATAATAACATTTATTATAAACTCATATATTGGTCATCTATATGACAATCTCTTGGTATCCTAGCAAGTTATCATTGCGTACAAATCTAAAAATATGTCAATACATACCACGGTCTGATGACCATATCTAAGGTGATGAATCTAGATGGAAATTGATTTCAAAAACCCATTCCTATATAATGCATACACCACTTGTTTCCCTAAACTAATTTGTTAGCATTCCATGTTGAAAAACGTTTATCAGTGTCTTAGTGTATAGATACATAAACAAAAACACTATAACTATGTTCCCTATCCTAAATGTAGATCTCAAGACACCATGACACAATTTCCCAATGTGTTTGATGTAGTCATCACAATAGATCTTACTCTGAACACTTTCAATTTGAAATAACACTCTGATACCACTCCACCGCAACCCAACTCACTGAGTCCATACCTGAACTAGTTTAATGTTAAGCGTGGCACCCTAGTCCCATATCAAAACTTCCAAGGTTTATTGACTAGAGATAAGTTGGATTATCAAAAAATTGGATACTATAAAGTAAATAAATTGTACACACACATTCCTCCATTAAAATAACAACAATGCATGATAAAATATTATTCTAATCCATGAGGAAAAAATACATGTAATAACCTCTAAAACAAAAATTCTTCTAAAATATAAATATATCCAATGTATAAGTGGGAAATAATACATAAAAAACTATAAATAAATGGAGTCACTACCTAATAACTAATGATGAGGAAGTTCAATCTTCTGATCTCTAATATCGAAAATTCATTAATGATCGTCCACACCTATTACTATTATGATCTAGTAATAGTATGCCTTTCAAAGTCATCATCTAATAACCTGTATTCTGTATATGGCATGGGATGTGTAGGTTAAGACCATGAATGGGTGTGTATATAAATACCCAAAAAGAAAACCAAAAAAATAAATCGGTTGAAATTGAAATAAATTTCCTTCTTGACCTATATAATAAATAGGGGAGAATAAATTAAAATATTACATATCCACATTGAATAAATCGAATATAGAGTGTGATAAAGGAAGCTCCAAATCATAACAAAAATATAATGATGATGAGCATGTATGAAACACCAATAGATATTTCTATCATGATTCTACAATACCAACACAATATTTCTTGAACAACAGTAGGGGACCCATTAATCACTAAAGGAACCTCACAACTTATGGAGTGATGGACCTAGTTGAGGCCACATGCCTCATTAGACCCTAGATAAGGGCGTAACATCTTTACATATTACAAACCCAGACCCTAAGAGGTTATGAGTTGATACCTAACCAATATCTACCAAGGATGTGGGGGATCCATTACCGGATATATATAAGTTATATTATTGGGGTTTTAACCTTGAATTTTCTATAGATATTACACTTTTGTTTCAATTTCATCCATCCATGCTTGATGGAGTGTTGTGATCACACTACCATGCATTTTATCTGGGATGTGGAAATAATTATCACCATTATGTTCTATATTGAATAATTCTACAAGGGACTACTAGAAAGTCAAATCATGAGTCTTGAAGATAGTGATGTGATAGGTATAACATTATAAGAAAATTACATGATATGTTTCTTTTTGTACATGAGTTGTAATCTCAAGTGAAATCTATTCCATTTTATACTACTACAGTTAACATTAGGAGATAACATGGTTTTTGACTTAATCTTCATGATTTGTGAGACCAATTGGTTTCTCAGGAATGTAAACAATGTACATAGCTCATCTGGTCAATTAGGATAATAGGACATATAGTCTTTCCCAGATGATGTGTATTATTAAAATAATTCAAAAAATTAGATACAACTGAAAGAGGAATACATGATGTGTTTTCTTTAGAAATATATGGAATGGAGTTTGGTTTTTTCAAATCATGTTACCTCATTCAGCTGATATTCTTTATTCCATCAATTCTACTAAAATTATCACCATAACATTTTTCCAAGGCCCTGATATTGAATTAAATATATTCAAAAATTTATTCTCATCCTTAAGTGGCCATATATATCATCATTTCCATTGACCCATGTTATTCCCATCAAGATTAAATAACTATTTGGGTGTCTCTTCATCCATGTTCCATTTGAGAATCCATCGTGGGTGAATATACCTTTAGACAATCAATGTCCCTAACATAAAAAACATAGATATCATGTTGTATCTTTTCATAAACTAACTTGGCCTTCAAATAATTCTCTAACTAGAGGACAATGAAGAACATATGAATGAATTATAGTGACAGGAATATAAAATAAAATAAAATAAAATCAAAATTTTCCATAGAGAACATGACAAAATATCATAATCATGTATACTAAAAATAGCTAAAATGTGCTCCAATTATATTCAATATTTACCCTAAATATCTTCCTATATAGTAATTTTCTTTGACATACCATATTAAAAATCATTATTCATAACCTCTAGAACTGAAACATAAGAAATGGTAATATTAGATGCTCAATAAAGGTAAAAATGAAGATATAAACATAACATGAGTTTAATGGAATGAGAAAATGATTTTATATTTTCGAATCCCATGCAGAACATATCATATATCATAATATTGAATTGTGGAATGAGAATTAGTAGTTTATAAGACATGAATAATATGGAAATCATAGAGCATGAGTCATAAAAGAATAAGATTGACATAAGGCTTGGAAATGGGGAATACACATTATCAAATAGAATAATTTCCTTAGTATTTAAGGGGAACCACAATTAATGTCATAGTGGATTGTGTTCAATTCCCAATCCCTCATATTAGTCAAGGCTAACTCTCAATATTGTCATAGTGGAAAATTCTCTCATTGAACATGATTGACTCCCCATTTCGGTCCTTTTTATCTTAGGATATATCAATCTTTATGAAATTTATTTTAAAGATACGTAATTATTATCCAATATTTATCAGTTTATAATGTGACCACCAATCCAAGGATATAAAATTTCTATTATTCTATCTCATAATGTAACCAAAATCCATGGTTACAGCATAAACACCATCCATGGTTATAATTTAACCACCATGATTGGTTATAAGGTAACCAACTCACTTGAATTAAAACAGAAAAACCCATCATATAATGAAAACCATAACTATTTCTTCCAAAAGATCATAATATATTCATCATATTATAACCCATGAAATAAAAATGGGATTTATAAGAATTTATTTATAACATAATCCCTGATATAGAAATGAATTTCATAAATAGTTTTTCATTTCATAATAGCATAACTCGTGGAAAAGAAATGGGTTTCATAATCAAAATTCATTATTATCATAAACCATCATAAGAATTAATATGGATCATAAAATTTTGGCATATACCTAGTAAAAAAATCAACTTCAAGTGTTTTCATCTATGATGAATAACAATTCCATAAAAATACCATGAAAACATACTTAGAAGGAAATATTCATTCCATTTTGAAATCAGTTATTTGAGACCTAAATTTTACTAATATATTAAAAAAAATCCTTGAAAGTAATATTTTATGATTGTAATGGAATTTTTAAATCATTATTTGATAATGATGATGTGAACTGATTTTTATTCCATTTATGTTAAAAACAATTCATTTCTCATTTTTAGTTAATATTTAAAAGCATCACATCTTAAAAAATGATAAGAAGTATCTTTTTAAAACTTTTTTGAAAATGTTAAAAAAGGGAAAAAATTATTTAATACATTATTATGATAATATTGAAAATATTATTTAATATAATTTTAGAAAACATGTTCATGGAAGAGAATGTATTTTCGACTGAAGAGAGAGATCAATTTGATTTTCATTAAAAATGTTATTTGGTATCATTAGTTAGTAAATAGATGATAATGAAATTTAAACATGTATTATCCATAAATAAATATAGTATAATAATATTCATGAGTTTACTGGTAGTTATAACAAAAAAAATCATCACTGGAATCTCAATAAAAAATTAATCACTATAAACAACGATATTGTAACATAAAACACTTATCACAATGGCAATTATTTAAATGCAATAATCTTGAATTTATAAACCTCATAAATATATTTAAATCAAAATACAATCCATAATAATCATTATGAAATTCATGAATGGGATTATAGACACCACATAAATGAAACAAGTGGTGAATATGGCATGTGTCTCATAGAGATAAATTTGAGACAAAAGACTCTGACATGATTTGGTAACATTTGAATCATAAGACCCATAAATGAATAAAATTAAATGAAACATTAAATTTTATAATAATATGTAAATTCAAGATAGAAATTTTTAAAAGGCGATGTATATACACTACATAAATAAAATATAGGTGAATAATATAACATATTTCCTAAAGAAAAATATTTCAGTCCAAAAAACCATTACCGTACATCTCGACATTATTCATAAAAATTTAACCCTCATTTATAATAAAATTAGATTTAATATAAATATATTAAATAAATATATTCTTATATAAAATACTATATATTATTTACTTAAACCATTTCTCACTCATTTAATAATAATTTATTATAAAAATCACTATTCTGGGTAATAACTACTTTGTTTTTCCTTTATGATTTGGTTTCGTTGATTTATTCCTTATAAATTTTTCATTATTCCATAACATCCAAAATTATAATAATTATGTAAATATCATATATATTCATTATATACACATTTATAGTCATCATGAAGGATATATATGGAAAATAAATTACACCGTTTATGGAGACGGTATGCTATACATACACATGATTGTTGCTTCCATTTTTTAATGAATAGAATGAAAGAGTGGTAAAGAATAATTAAATTCTAAAAAAATAATTATCATATAATTTATATAATATTTATTTTACTAATATATTCTTATTATCATCCATGTAAAATAGAAATTAAATGAACCTCACATCTGTTCGCTAGGTGGTAGTCCACCATACACATAATTGATGTTATTATTTTCCAAAAGGATGTAAGGTAAGATGTTAGATGTGATATTATAATTATATAAGTATTTTTAGGTTATAAATATCACATTTATACTTTAAATCCATCATTATATCTATTTTTGAGAAAGTTTTATATAACATGAACTAACTGGGTTCGTGAGGTAGTAGTCAACTGTACACAAAATCGACAGTTTTGTTTCTAATTTTAAGGAAGAGGATATAAATATATGGTTATGATATTTAAAATATAATTATATTTTAGAAATGGGCATAATTAAATTGTAATTATTAAGACAATAATTAAGCAGGTAAGAGTAGAAGTAAAAAAAGAACAATGTGAAGACACTTAACTTCACTTAGAAAGTCCTCTATTGGATATCTTATTAATAATTCAAGGTTTGGTCATTTGGGAAGACCAATATATCTATAACATGGATAATTATGATGGGGGTATTTTGTTATGGTTCTTCAAATTCATATATCATATTATCAGAGAATAAATGATGGGAGGAGGTTCCCTTTTATAACTAAAGAGTAATTTCATTTTTGTAAATACCCAAAAATATTCAATAATTGGAAGTCAATATCAAAAAAATGTTCTAAAAAATATATTAATAATGTAATTTAAGTATTATATAGTCCATGAAAACATCAACCTAAAAAATATTCCCACTTTTTAAACATTTTATTCATAACCTATATATTTAATTACTTTTACCATTTTAATTTTGACCATGGTAATTTTTTATTTTCCTTGGTAATTTATCATTTAATATAAAAAATATATAATCCTTAATCTAAAATTTATTATTTATGAAATTACTATTTTGCTAATGTGAGAAACCCAAAAAAATTACCTGACATACCAAATTCAATCCTTATAAGAAACTACCAAACTATTCCATAAAAACATTAAATATTTTGATTTAATCATCATCTGTAAGCTCTAAGAGATAGATGTTACCATTTTATCTAGATCATATTTGATGATATCCTCAAATTGGTAGGCCAACAAGATCCAGTTCTGAATGAATTCTTCCACATTTATTTTTCCCTCATTAATTCCATGAGCCAAATTCTGGTCTTTATTGTCAATCAAATAAACTTTCTCTTCATTAAGATCAAGTTTAATTGATCTCTTGTACATTATATATGCGTTATTCTTTGAAACATTCATTTCAATATTTCCGTCCGCTCACTTTTCCTCAAAGTGTAAGCGAAGCCTCAGGTCATCATTATCCTTTCTTACCTCTTTCAAGACACCATCATATGCAACCGGATCAACCAACCGGTTTGGATCCTCATGCCTGTCACATTTATAATCCACAACCTTGTCACAAGAAACCTCCCTCTCATCGCTATCTTGAGTAGGCTGAACATGCTCCTTAAATTTAATACCCATTCCAACTGAATAGGTAGTCATCATTTTTTGAAGGTACGAATAATCTTTTCGAGTCTTGGCCTTTCTACCAGCATTTATCTAATAGTCTCCATCATCGATAAGGTATAGATTTCTTTTTGATAGTATATTATGTTGGAAACACTTGAGTTTTTCATTCTCTTTATTCTCTGAGGGAGATTATGGGGACTCAGCTAACATTGCCCCATTTTCCAATGATTGTTCAACATTGGATGGATCCTTCTTATATTTCTTCCTATGACTCACCGTTGTCCACTCCCCTTGATTCTAAACCTCATCCCATACTATTTTTATACTGAAAAAATAGTTTTCAAGGATGATCGGTTGGATATCTGCAATTGTTGGAAGCAAAGTCGGTATCTTACACCAGAGAGAGCGATGTTTCTGCCACAGAGTGACTAAATTTGGGATCTATCAACCTGAAGTAGTCCCTAAATTTGGTTCCAAGGACCCTGAAGATCTGATCCCCATGATGGATGATTGATGAACAACTAAAATCCTTGAGGATGCCTTCACACATTTTAGATATGAAATGTTGTTAACACAATTAACATCAGCCGAACCTGGTATGTAACATGAGTGTAGAGATATCACAACTACATATGATTTCAAAATTTCAATAGCAGCTCCCTCAACTTCATGAATTGGGTTGTGGGAACTAATCCTTGTTTGACAGGAGTACTCTTACATGCCTGTTGGAGATGACCCAGATGACCATTGTACAAGTAGAAATCAATTTGAAAATCAAAAGAAACCCTCTGTTTGATCTGGTATTCCTTTTCAATTTTAATCCACACAAACTCTACTGGTGTTTTGGATACATGTATTTCCATATAGATGCATGGATAAATAGGGTTGAAAAGGGATCAAAATCGGTTGTCAAAACATTATAACCCTCAGAATAGGTTTCCAAGCATCGAGAGCCCTATGGGGTTTTGAAACAGAACCAGAAGGATAGAAAAACATACCCAGATTGGAGCAGTCGAAGTATGAAACATCAACTATAAGTTAAATGGCCTTCAAAAGTAGAATAATTGTATACTATTGTAGGAATGATTGTTTTCGTTCTAGGTAGTGAAGAGGTCATCCTCATAATCAAAGCGGACGAGAAGGTGTCGAGGTCATATAGCCCAACCATTTTGTGATGTTTCAGACCCCAAAAATCGGAGATGCATCGGTCGAAGGCATCAACAGATTGTTAATTCTAACCACAACAAGCCATCGGAGAGTACCAATAATGGTCTGATGCATTAGTGAACTCCTGACCAGATAGCGAAAGCTTAGGGAAACCCTCGACTAGCGAGGGGACTTTAAGGTCGATCATGATGGAAGGAAAGGTTGGAAACATCACCGTATCGATATTTAGAGAGTAAAAAGGGGGAACCCAAGCCTGAGTGACCCCTCCCCCTATAAGGGAGGTCAAGGAAGGAGCTGAAGGCCATGGTCATCACTCCATGGGAGACCTAAGAAGTGGGATGACTATTCACACTAGTTCTATAAATCTGAAAATTAATAATCCTTATTTGAAAAATTGGAGCCAAATATTTTAAATATGAAATAATTTTTATCTTATTAAAATACTATATATGCGTAAATTGAATTTTAACATAATAAAATGTAACTTTCAAAACCCCATTTTAACCATATATGTGATAATTAATTTTTATTCTATTTATTGTTCATTATAAAAATGAATTAAAAAACAGTATTAACTAATTTTAAATATCTTGTTTCTTAATATGGAATCCACTTTACAAAATTATATTCAAAAAAGTTGATGAATTTAATTCAATATTTAACCAACAAACATAATGAAAAATATTTTATCAAATGAGAATTTTTCTAAATAATAAAAAGATTTCATATCAAATTGAACTTAAAATTGATAATAATTTCGGAAATATTATTATAAATAATATATTTAATCTTATTTCAAATTTAAAATTATTTTAATAAAAATTGGAACTGTGAAATTCATTTAAATGGAATTACACTTTTTAATAAAAATTGATATTTTTACAACTCATCTAAAAAATAATCATTTTAAAAAATTCTCAAAAGTTCTCCATAATAAAGAATTTACAGTGTGATTTAAAAATTATTCTCATTTATCAAATATATTTTCCGAATGTGAGAAAAATTAATATTAAAATAAGAGCAACAAATCATAGAGAAAGTATTATTTAGAAATATCAAAATTTTAACCATAATACTAGATTTATTAGTATACCATGCCTAAATATTATTATATGAATTAAATAAAATTTAGAATAACATATAATATATAAATTTCTTTGAAATCATTGACCAATAGTGATTAATGTAAACTTTAAAAAAACACATTGTGCATATAAAAATAGATTTTGAGAGAATCATTTCTTTTTCTTTTAAATGTTTTAGTATTTTATTTTTATTATATTTTGTACGAATGAGTATACATTTGTAATCCATATTTTTTTAATAATTTAGTTTGACATATTCATACCTTTAAATTTAATTTATTAGTTATAATTATACAATTAAAAAAATATTTGAATTGTTTTTCCTCCGAACAAATGGTTCCTAGTGCACCTTTATGGTATGACTTATTATAGGGGTGAATGTTTGAAAATTAATCCTATCAAGTTCAAAAATCGTATCTCACACTGGATTGTAGCAAGCCAGCTTAGGGTGGGGTTTGTTCATGGAACCAGATTCACCCAATGATTTTCATATCTGTAATGACTCATTGAGCTACATTCTATAGGCAGACTCGCATTGGTTACCTTGAAAAATGATAATTAAGAACTCACATTGGTAAGAAGGATATGAATTTAGAACGATCACTCACTTTTAGGGGAACTATTGTTAGTTCTAGAGTTCTCTTGTTGATTTAATATATTTTTGGGAGTCATTTGTTCATTATATTATATTACATGGATCACTATGAATTAACAATTAATTATAATCATGAATGTGTTCAAAATAATCTGTATATATCCAAGATTCTTCATTTATAGGGATGTCTATATATATCCCTTTTCCCCCATCAGTGGTTTCATTTTATAAATATAATTGAGATTCATTGGTTGTTTATTAGGATGATGCTAGTTTCACACCCCGAGGTGAAGAACAATAGATTTTACTATTATACATGGAGATAGAAGTTTCTTTGGGGTTGGTATAAGACCCATAAGATGGGATTATTATCTATCATTTGGAAAGTAATCAAAACCCACATTGTTTTGTGCCACTCCAGATGAAATATCACCTTTTATAGTCAAGTGATGAGGACCAAAACATGCATTTTAACATCATGTGGTAGGATTATCATGGGGAAATATGCTTAGATAAGGATGGTTTGGGAAATATGATGAGGTCGCCTAGGGGACTTGGAATGGATGTGGTATCCCTGCAGGGAATGATATTTTTGGTTATATAGCTCGATAACGATAATGAGGAAATGGATATGGATGGAATTTTTCCATCTTGGTTGGACATTAACATATGCGGAATATAACCCAAATAACATTAGGGTACATTTGGGTGTTGTGTTTGTACCTCTTAAAAGATTCCTACAAATTCCAACTAGTATGGAATCAATGACCATGTAGTTTGAATAGGGATTGGGAATACACCTTTGAGGGAGGCATGGATGAATGGAGTTTGGGGCTTACATATATGGGGAATGCCAATTTTAGTATATATGAATGTGTCTAATACCATATAAGAGGCCAATATTTCGGTAACTAGTAGAAGGATTAGATATAAGGTGATTTTGGGGGGTTTAAATTGGGAATTACCCTTCCATGGATACCCATTTGAGGTTTAGGATCATTCGTATGTAATAATTTCCACTAACCTATATTCCCATGTGGTTCATGCTCTATGAAAAAAAGGAAGTAGTAGATCTGAAGATCACCTGATGAAATTTTCCCACTAGATGATAGATACAATTCCCAATGGGAGAGGGAATGAAAGAAATCAGATTCTCATCTTCTATTTTCCATCATCTCTTTATTCCAAAGGGAGAGATATATGTATTTGATTTTTATATCCTCTCACCATTATATCTTAGGTTGGAGAAGAAAATTAAGAGTTTTACCTCCCATAAAAATGTATAGGGTCTTACTCTATGAGAGATTCTCTACTGGTTCATAGGGAATATACAATTATCCTACACTGAACCTCATTAAATAAAGGGTAGTGGAATCAATCAAAACCTAAAACAGGGAGTTTGAAATGAGTACCTCCAAGGTCGTGAGAACCTCCTAAGGTAGGACCCCTTCTTCCATGGGAATATATACGTTATAACATCCGGAGGATCCCCTAGGTTGAAGATGGAAGATAGGTGACCCTGGTTACCATGGTTATATAGACCTGAGAGAAAACACTAACATGAATAATGATTTAATTGTACATATCAGTTGGATTGGTAAGTTTCCTTGTCCCAATACTCTTAGAATAGTTTATAGAGGGGTTGAAGTGGTACTGGATGAATGAAATGGGAGATTGAGATGAGAAAACCCTAGTATTCCCCATTCTGCGTTGATGGTTCTTATTTAGGATGGGGTTTCCTATGTATAGAACACTTCCATTCAGGTGGGGTGTCTATATAGATTTTTTTATGTGGGTATGGGTTCAATCCATGTAGCACATTGTTATGAAGGATGGGGTTCTATCAGTTTATCATACTCATATGCAAGATCATGTTCCTCCATCATTGTGTATTTCCATGTGAGGAAGGGATACCTCCGTGTAATGTCTTATTTTAAGGGGTAATAGTTCATAAAGGATCCACTAATTTTTTCTCAGTGTGATTGTATCTACTAACGGTTTTTGGTTTTCAGATAGTCGAGTGAATCATTTTTTTCTTCATTCAATGTGGGGGGTTTAAATACTAAGAATTAAAGGAACCATGTTTCAGCATTTTTGGGGTCATTTCATGCCCTTGTTTTTCTACTCCTCCCTTTCAGTTTCCCTCAGGGATATTTTATAGAGGAATGGAGGGACTAAGTAACAGGATGGTTAATCATCAATGGTGGGATTCGAGGCTTTATTTTTTGGGATCCCAATTAGAATTCCAAGTACATCAAATGATTTTTATTTAGGTGGTTGAAAATCACAAACCCATCCCATGAAAAAATTATTGTTTACAAGGGTGGTTATTCTCGGGGCATAGAAATCAATGTAAGTCCATGAGAATTATTTTTCTTCATTTTCAAGAGTTGTAGCTACCATATTTTCCTCAAAATTATTTTTAATGGGATTCCTCGCAATGTGGTGGAACACCATGTAGAGTGTTGGTTCACATAGTGGTTTTCTACGTAGATGATAATCCTCCTTCAAAACCTGACCCCTTTGATCATTCTCTTCAAACACTTCTTGTGTGTTTATTACTACCCTATTAAATGATCATGTTATTATCATATTATTAAATAAAAAAAATTTAGGACAATAAATTTCCCACCATCTCAGTCTTCTCAGATCAGGATGAAGAAATTGAGATTCTAATGAAGAAACTGGTCTAATTTTTAACCTCTTTGTGGTACTCATGTGGACCCATAGGTGAGTAAAAAACTATAAAAAGGGGACCAATTAATTTTTCCTTTACCATATTTCTCATTAGACTTATAATCTCATGAATTCTTGGTCCCCTGGTGCTTCCACGAAGTGTTCTTCCCTTGTGAACGAACATTACAGAAACAAAACATATTCACCCATAAAGGTAAATTTTTAATCTTTGGAATGGATGTAAGAGGCTTCACGGATAGAGAACCCCATGGTTTGACACCTCATGGGTTGACACCTCATGGGATGAGTTCCTATGAGACCAATTCCTTGTGGGGTGGTAGGTCATGGAGTGGTGGTTAGGGGACATATGTTTGGAAAGTGAATTACCCGTAATTTTCATGTTTCTCAATTTGAAATAATTTGTCTAACCATTGAACATGGATAAAATCGACCTGAATTCCACCTACGTGATTGTAATCAGTAAAGGAACTCCCATTTTAGGGAACATTTAGGACCACCTTCGACGTTACATCATCCCCTAGGAGGGTATTCTGGAAAACCAGCTTTCAATTCAAATATTGACTTATCCATTATCCAAAAAACATCAAAATTATGAATTCAGAATCCAATATGATTATACCAGTCCAGTGGTTACTAGAATCTCTAATACTATTGGATGTATGTGTATCAGGAACATTCCAAAGTTAACATGTCTGTTGTATGGAAGATCATTTTTGGGCTATTGCAATAGAAATTGTTTTTCTAAATGGTTCTCTGTTGGCTCAGTGAAACCAACACATCGATTAAATATCATTGAAATATTACATAAAAGATTATCCATCCATATTAAACCTCTTGTGAGGTGATCCTAGTGATGTTGGATCTCTAAGTGGGACTTGAGGTCTGGAGGTAATTTATTAGATAAATGGGCTTGGGCATTCTGGGTGCACAATAATTTTTGGGAATTTCTAGGAAAAATGGAGGTTTTCAGATTATATTTGGATATTTGGGGTTCTAGTTTTCTATTTATTCACCGATTGAGATACTACATGTATTAATCATTCATTTGTGTCCATCTGCCAACACATTCCCCATATCACATGGTGAAGTTGGGGGCATTTTATGGGATATTTACAAATTAGGGGGAATCCCAATTATCAATAATATGTATGACGAGGTCCTACCTTTATCCAATAACTAGTAAAACAGTAAGAAATTACATCCATTGAAAAGGTACCCAAAGATCACAATAGATGAACTACTTGGTCATCCCCTCCATACCCACTCATTTATTCCATTCAATGACTGTATAAAGTTATTTCTGCAAGATAGTGGTCTAATAACAAATGTTAAACAATGAAGGAATAGTCCAACATGATAGTCATGAGGAATTATGGGATTTAAATGGGGTACTCTTGAGGTAATCCAACATACAACAAGGGGCTACAAATTCAGACCAGACATTTCTCTTGAATTTAGGATGGTAAACCTTTTCGACATGTTTCTGACAGTATGTACCTTTCCATCTCGTAATTTCAGTACCTGTGTTTGTGTCTTGACATTAATTATGGAAATTAAATTAGAGGATGGAAAAACTATCTAGTTGGTTGTATCCACCCTTTCCCATATTTATTAATTTTTGGGTCAGATACAGGAGGGATGATCCTTGCATTGCCTTAGTGGGACAGTTCAATTCTTATATGTTGAAGTGGTTGAACACTATGAATGATCTAAGTATAATCATACAGAAATAATCCCTTATTACACATTTTTCCATACACATCTCAATATTGCTGAAATATTCAATAAATCCAGGGGAATCAATGAAATTATTGAGTTATTAAATGATTTTTTCAATTTTCTTCCACACCTTATCTATAACCCTTTAGAGTGGTAGTGGGTAATGGAAGAGTTTATATAAATGAACTATATGATGGAATCTCATTATAGGATGGGATTCTAAAATCTCAAGTGTATGAGATAACCATTTTTGAACCATTCACTCCTTATAGGTTTTCACAAAAAAATTAATTCCAATAATAGTTTTCATCCTTAACCCTTACCATATCAAAAAGGGAATCACTCCTAGACATTCATCATCAACTATTGCTGATGATAATGGTTGAGTATTATGGTGATAAATATTTTACCTCTAATGATATCATTGACATACTTATCATGGAGGTATTCTAAAATATGGGCAGAGTTCTATCCCGATCGAATGTGGGGGAGCATAGTCTGACAGGTGCTAAAATGGATGACCATTCCTATTTATTTGAATATTATTACATATCTACCCACTTCTATACACTTCTAGAAAATTATACTATAGCCACGGTTTGGAACCGTGGCTATAATCCCAAAAATTGTGGCTATAGGTTATAGACACGGTTTGAAACCGTTGCTAAAACCCTTTCGATTTGCTAAAAAAATATCCCCCTCCCCCTGCAGATCCTCCCATGCACACCCCTGCAACAGATCCCCCCCACCATCTCCTGGAATGTCCTCCCCTACTTCCTGAACAAACCCCTACACCCTAGACAGACCCCCTCCTTTGTGCAGACCCCCTCTTCCACACCCCCATCCCCCACCTGCAAACCCACCTTGCACCCCTCCCCCCTCTTAGATAACCTCCGGGACAGACCCCCCTCATTCCTCGATAGACCCCCACCCCTAGACATACCCCCTCCTTCCTAGACAGATTGTCAAAGCTATGATGTGGTTTGGTTTTAGGGAACATTCTTATCAATTGTCAGTTGTATGATACTATATGGTATTATAATATTTTGATTATCAATAAGGTTTATATAGCGATAGAGAGTTGAGACATTCATATATGAATGATCAAAACATTTATCCTTTCCTAGCACAAAAATACTTGGTTGATACATCGACAAAAATATAGTACAATAGAAACATAAATATGGAAATAAATTAAAGTTATAGTATAACTAAAGAAATTAGAAAAATTTAATGTTGCAAGATACTGTAATATGTGACGTGCTTTTCTTGATCAATATGCTCCCTTGGAAGTTGTTCTTACACTGAAAACTTGTTATCGTGTTATATTTAGTAAAATAAGAATCAAAAAGTGGTTTTTTATTGTTAAGAGTTTACCTAAATGTAGAAGAAAGAAATATCTATTTACAAAGTCTTGATGAAATTTGGTGTATTTTTGTATATCTAATGTAATTTAAAATATCATATTGAATATATATATTTAATGGTTATTCAACATTATCTAATATTAAAGAAACTTATAGAGACTAACTACAACCCCTGCCCCACCCCACTTCCCACTACCCCACTACCCCACCCCCTTGCACCCCCTCCCCCTGCCCTGCAGACCCCCTACAGACCACCCCAAACCCACCTGCCATGCAGACCTCCACACTCTACCATTTCCCCTTCACTCACCCCCTCCCCCTCCCCCTGCCATGCAGACCTCTCCCCTGCCTCCAACTCTGCAGACCTCCCCCCTCCACCCTCCCCCTGCCCTGCAGTCACCCCCCCTGCCCCCTGCCACCTGCCCCAGCTACCTACCCCCTACCCCCTCCACCCTCCCCCTACACCCTTCCATGAAAACCTCTGAAATGCCCCTGCCCCCCCACCCCCCCCCCCCCCCCTCGCCCTGCCTTGTAGACCTCCCCTTGCACCTGCCCCCTTCCCCCTCCCCTCTTCCCCTACCTCCTACCCCCTACCTGGCAGACCTCGCCCCAACCCCCTGCCCCTACCCCCGACCCTCTGCCCCTGCCCCTGCCCCCCCTCAACCCTGACCCCTGCCCCTTCCCCCTTCCCCCTACCTATTCTCACTGCACTCTGCCCCCTACCCCGGCCCTCGGCCCCCTACACCCTCCACCCTGCCCCTTTCCCCCCTCCACCCACCCATCCCCCTTCCCCTACCGCTGCCCCCTGCCCCCATCCACCCTCACCTATGCCCCCTGCCCTACAGACAACGTGGAAGACACTAGATTAGAAAACTTTTCAAAGCCAATGGAATGAAAAATCCATGCAACAAAAGTTTTTGACATAAGGTAACCATAGATTATGATTTCATTGTATAAAGAATGAAATGATATGAAATCTCATTATATTCCTTCTTTATGACTACCCCAATCATGCTTTATGATTGTGATGGAAGGGGAATGAAAATCACATTTTCTTACCCCTTTCTATATCCCATAATCATTTGATATGATATATACATTTATCACATACAAGTTATGATTTATATGCCTTTATGGTTCCATCAATAATTAAATATGATAACCCATTTTTATCATATAAAAATTTGATTCAGGTTATATATCTCTTTTAGAAATACATTGTGGGCATGGGGGTCACACCATGGTGTGTTTATAAGGAGAGTCATGTCATTATCTAGGGGTGTTGACCTGATGTTCTTATGCCTAGTTTTTTTAAAATTAAATAAATCATTAAATTTAATACAAAATTATATTTTGGCTAGTGTGATTAACACCCATCTGTCCCAGCTTTTACCTCATTGAATTTTAGATGAACAACATGGGTTTGTGAATGGTAGGACAATCCAGGGTGCACACACGCTTCCCACTTCACCTACACCCCCTCACCCACCCCTTTTCCCCACTGCCCCACCCCCTTCCTCCCCTCCAGCCTCCCCTACCCTGTAGACCCCCCTATAGACCACCCCCTACCCCCTCCACCCTGCCTTAGCCCCCTGCCCCCCTACCCGCCTTTACGCACCCCCTGACCCCTACCCCCTGCCCACTTCTCCCTTCCCCCTACCCTGCAGACCTCCCCACTACCGTCGCCCCCTCCACCCTCCCCCCTTCCCCTGCCGTGAAAACCTCCCCGCTACCCCCTGCACCCAGCACCCCTCCACCCTCCACCTCCCCCAGCCCTGCAGACCTCCCCCCATGCCCCTACCCCTTGACCATGACCTGCTTTGTTTTTTAGCCGGTTCTCTACATAGAATGCATCTCTATCCACATACACAACATATCATGTGAAAGCATACACACAAGAAATATACTTCTTGTGAAGACATTGAGACAAATAAAACCTCATAAATATATATTCAGAATGAGTTATACTTATAAAACAGATGAGAAGATTGTCTGGGGAGGAAGCCGTTTCAAAAGGACCATCAGCGCTTGAGAAATAATATTGGAAAAACAAGGCCCAATGGAAACATACTTCGAAAGCCTGTACTAAAAATAACAGCACAATGGTTATCAAATGAAAGGAAAAAAGTATTATTGTGTTGAAATTTATTGTAATTACCTCTCAATTTCAACAAGGATTATGATGCTTAATTGTGACTTATAGGCATCCTCAAATACCTAAAAAGAATAGGGGAAAAATGATTAAAAGTATTCAGCATGAAAGTTGCAAATTCAATAAGCATAAACAAATAAAATCCTAGTTGATTATGGACCTTTAAAATTTGTGCACATTTACTGGCCTCGCTCACCCCAATCATTGATTCAGCTGATACTCAGCCATATAGAATCCAAAAAAGTTGAAAACACAAATAGATGAAAGTGCATGAATGTTGGAATGGTGCCTAACAGAATGGAAAGAAACAATGAGAATTATAAAAATTCACTTACAATCTTAACATATATGAAATTAATTTCAATACCAATGGTGCTTGCACAATCCCTTCCTCCTTCCCCCTGCCCCCTGCCCCCTGCCCCCTGCCCCCTGCCCCTGCCCCCTCTACCCTCCCCCCTACCCCTGCCCCCGACACCCCTCCACCCTTCCCCTTCCCCCTACCCCTACCCCCTACCCCCATCTACCCTGCCCCCTTCCCCTACCCCCTGCCCCTTGTCCATGCCCCCTGCCCCTACCCCTTCCCTCCTCCACCCACCCCCTTCCACCCTCCACCCACCCCTGCCCCCTCCACCCTCCCCTGCCCCCTGCACTGCAGACCTCCCCCCCTGCCCCTACCGCCAACCCCCTACCCCCCTTCCCTACAAACCTCCCCCTACCACTGCCCCTGCCCCCTTCCCTTCTATGTTTTGTTGTTGGTTCTCAACATATCATGCATCCCTATCCACAGACACAACCGATCACGTAAAAGCATACACTCAAGAAATCCAGTTCTTCTGAAGACACTGATACAAATAAATCCTCATAAATATATATTCGGAATGATTTATACTAATAAAATAGTTGAGAATAATTCTTGGGTAGGAATCCACTTCAAAAGGATGATAAGAGTTTGAGAAATAAAATTGGAAAAATGAGGTCCAATGGAAATGTAATCCGAAATCCTGTACTAAAAAGAACCGCATAGGGGTTATCGAACGAAAAGACCAAAAGTAGTAGTGTGTTGAAATTGATTTTAATTACCTCTCAATGTTGCCAAGGATTATGATGCTTAATTGTGACTCATAAGCATCCTCAAATACCTAAAAAGAACAGGTGAAAAAAATGAAAAAAAGTATTAAGTATACAAGTTGCAAATTCAATAAGCCTAAACAAATGGAAAACTGTTTGATTTTAAACCTTGACAATTTGTGCACATTTACCGGCCTCACTCACCCCAATCATTGATTCAATTGATACCTAGCCATATAGAACCTAAAAAAAGATAAAAATACAAATAAATAAAAGTTCATGAATGCGAGAATGAATTCTAGTAGAAGGGAAGAAAATAATGAGAATTATTAAAATGTAATTACAATCTTAACATATGTGAAATCACATTCAATACCAATGGTTCCTGCACAACCCACGCCCCATGCCCTCTGCCCTGTAGACCTCCCCCTACCCCTAACCCATACCCTCTTCCATTGCCCCTACCCCCTACCCCTCTCCACCCTCCCACGTCCCCCTGCCCCTTGCCCCCTGCCCCCCTCCACCCTGCCCCCTGCCTCGTACCCCCTGCCCATGCCTCCTACCACCTGCCCCTTCCCCCCTCCACCCACCCCCTCCACCCCTCCACCCACCCCATCCCCTACCCCCTCCCCCCTGCCCCCTCCCCCTCCCCCCCATGCCCCCTGCCCTGCATACCTCCCCCTGCCCCTACCCCTACCCCCTACCCTACCGACCTCCCCCTTGCCCCTTCCCCCTGCCCTGCTATGTTTTGTTGCTAGTTCTCTGGATAACATTCACCCCTATCCAAAGACACAACCTATCATGGGAAATCATACACATAATAAATCCATTTCTGGTGAATACATTGAGACAAATAAAACCTCGTAAAGATATATTTGGAATGAGGTATACTAATAAAAGGGATGAGAAGAATTCTTGGGGAGGAAGCCATTTCAAAAGGAGCATTAGTATTTCAGAAATAATATTTCAAAAATGAGGTCTAATGGAAATGTACTCCGAAATCTTGTACTAAAAAGAACAGCACAGTGGTTATCAAACTAAAGGACCAAAAGTAGTATTCTGTTGAAATTGATTGTAATTACCACTAAATGTCACCGAGGATTATGATGCTTAATTGTGACATATAAGCATCCAAAAATACCTGATAAGAATAGGTAAAAAAGTTGACTAAAAGTATTCAGTATACATGTTGCAAATTTAATAAGTATAAAAATATGGAAACCTAGTTGATTTTAAATAGTGATAATTTGTGCACATTTACTTGCCTTGCTCACCCCAATAATTGATTCAACTGAAACCCAGCCATATAGAACCCAAAAAAAGTTGAAAACACAAATATATGCAAGTTCATGAATGGGAGAGTGAATTCTAATAGATTTGAAGGACACAATGAGAATTGTTAAAATGAACTTACATTCTTAACATATGTGAAATCACTTTCAATACGAATGGCGCATGGACAGCCCCTGCCCCCTGCACACCCACTTCCCCCCCTGCACACCCCCCCTCACCCTACACAACCCATGCCCCCTAGCATAACCCTACCCCCTGCCCCTGTCCCCACTGCCCCTTGCACACCCCATATTCCCTGGCCCTCTACCCCTTATAATGGAAATGAGTATTTAGAACCCAAAAAAATAATTAACTGAAGATTTCCAGGAAACACCAATAAAAATTGAACAAATGTTTACTAATGTCTTGAAAAAATTTGTATAAAATAACCATTACCTCCTGAATTTTATATTCATGAAAATCCATGCTGCATGTCATGGGAGAAAATCAATTGCATCATCTATGTTTTCTTATTGGTTCTCTTCATAGCATGCATCCTTATCCTACACACCAATACAAGTCATCAAACTCCCAATATGATTAGTGAAAATAATAGAGGGGCCACCTCAATCAAAAAATGGGAAATTGGACTACATACTGTCGGGGGTGTGCTGGAGGAGATAGAGGGGTTGCCTCAGAGAAGCATCGTCGAGGAGGTACGATGGTCACGTCGGAGGAGGATACAATTAAATATAATAATATTAAAACATAACTACTACATAAATGAACAAATCTCATAATAGCATAATTCAATATATGTAGAAACCGTTAGAAACACCGCAATACAATTCAGTATTAAGATAATCATGCCTCACTACATAATAAAATTGTAGATATTAACAATTCAAAAATACGATTCAAATCAATAGTGAGTATCAATATCTGTATCATCAGATTAATGATAACACTCATCTAAGAATCCTATCGAAACACCATCAACACCTCTCACACCACCAACATCATCATCGACATCAGTATTAGTAACGACATAGATAGTGGGATCGTCTCTGGCTACAGCTCCGGCTCCAGCTCCTGCTCCGACTCTGGCTCTGGCTCCAGTATAAGAATCTACATTAGCAGAAATTATCAACATCAAACATGCATCAACCACTATAGCTGCTTCTGGTGAAAGTGAAGAAGAAATGGCAGACATAACTTTCATCATATTTTCAAATATCGCATTTTCTTCTTTTTGAGTTGCTTCTTTGATTGTGGAATTCATCTGTAGCACTTTGACCAAACCAGAACTAGTACTAGAAGAAACATTGTTAGTAGACTAGTATCAAGATGGTACAATCTTCTTCCAAGGTTGACAATGCACTCTGCCATAATGATCATCTCCTAACACCTGATGTAGATGAGTGTTCATGCTGAAATTACCAGGTTATTTTTCTGCCAATGTCTCCAAAGCATTCTATTTATTGATATAAAAAATAAATTAAAATGATAAAATTATATATGGAATTGAATTTAGTCAAAATAAAAGAAATTAAAATATATTTAAAATCACCTCCTCAGTGTCAATATTTGGCATAGTACCATATTTATTTTTTATTCTTGCACAAAAAAAGTAGAGCGACTCACGCGACACTATATATTCAATGTTTTTATCTGGAAGAAAACAAATAAATAAATAAAAATTGGTAGACAAAAAAATTACACTAAACAAAGATAAATATTTTAAATATTAAATTACCCATATTTTCTCAATATATGGGAGTGAAGTGTGTCCACGAGTATAAACCTGTTTCATTCTACTCTTATTTCTTTTATTTCTGTCTGATTTTTCCTATAAGAAATTAATTATATAATATTATTAACATAAATAAAACTCATTTTCAAATAAATAAATGAATATATATATAAATTTAACAAATTCCTTAAACTTTGGGCTCTTCTAATAGGCCATCATCTATTTGTATTATGATATTTGGAAATCATGGATCAACGGTACTTCTTCAAGATCCATGTCAACTCTTTTTTTCCAACCAAAATATAATTCATACATGTACGCTCGCCACATTTCACATAAATCCATTATCCTTGCAGCATTGGCATTTTTTTCATCAATGAAATTATATCAAAGCTATAATTGATAAAATATTTGTTAAGAAAATATTATAAATTAATATATATAAATGGTGATTAACATTACTTTCCCAGATCTCTTCCTAGGAATTGTCCTTTATTTTTTCTATAACTTCCCTTCAACTTATTTGTTGATCAAAAATGATATTTTTGTGTCTAGAAAGTGTCCCCATAATTCTTTTACATTTTGTACCATTCATTTTAATTATAGGTCCATCCTCATTTTATTCAACCATGATTCACATGTGTCGATTCGAAACCTCTCGCATTTTTGTGCGGCCTAGTAATCTGGTGGAGGCTGGAGCTAATCATGAAAAAAATAATAAAGGATAATAATATATATGAATTTATCATTAATTGCTCATAGTAATGTTTAAACACATATCGGTAGATGAGGGATATGCTGACCCCTGATGTCCAGCATCTAGAGGGGTAGTAGCCTCTATGGTTGGTGGGATATTTCCAGTAGGATTACTCTATATAGTAGATGGATAACCCTGTATAGATGAAGGTAGATATGGATATAGATATCGGAGTGGGATATATTGGGGCATTGTGCCCTATACAGTGGATGGTGGGAATGGAAAATAAAGAGGTATGGGATTCTGAGAACTATCATCCGATCTGGGAGCAAGCATAAAGGGATATAGAAAAGGTGGGTATGGATAATATGGAGGAGGTATAATGGGATGATGACCTTCTTGGTGACTCAAATGGCATAGTAGTAGGTTGAACTGTAGAATCAATACCCCTCGCTGTACTATCTACCTCAGTAGTATAATTCAACCGTCTCCTCAAGGATGTAGCCTAAAATAACATAAATAATAAAATAAAACGAACGATAACAAGATAAATAATATGAAAGATCATACTATTCAAACCTAAATTGTACTTACAGTGTTGGCCAGATGAGACATATGTTGTTCATTTCTTTTTGTTCTTCTATTTCTTCTAATATCATCATATTCAGACATTTTGACTTGAACGTTTAAAATAATATTCTAAAATAAATATAAATAATGAAACTTTTTAAATAATACAATTGTATCCTAAAAAAATGAGATTCATTTTCAATGTGATATTTATATTTATAAAATATAAAGACTTTTATATGTTCAAGAATTATTGTAGATGTGATTAAACATAAATTGGTCAGACTATAAATAGTTTTATATTCAAAAATAGTATAAAATATACAAATTATTTTGATATCATGTATTGAAGTTTAAAAAACGCATACAATATTATGATAATGTCAAGTAAATACTTACATCTGTGTCAATGCTATGTGTGCGCTGAGATAATATCTGGTTCAAAATATGTTCAAGAAAATGATTCATCTATGTCATCAATTGCAACATTTGAATAAATAAGGACAGATTCATCCACAACATCATTTTCATCCATGCCTTCGTCAAAAATATGTCTAGGAATGAAATCAAAAATAACACCAAATTGTTGTTGTAACGGGTCAGTTTCATAAAACACATGTATAGCCTGTGATGCCAGAATATATGGTTCATCATTGTGAAGCGGTCGATTCAAATCATTCACTCTAAATTCATAGTTATCAATATGCATTCCTTGTCATGTCATTGAATCAAAACACTTACATTTCATCATTGCGACATGACCATGTGCATAGTAATATAATAAAATCATTCGTTCAACAACACCATAATATGATATATTTTCTAACAGAGGTTTTCTATTCGATGCACTCGCATAACAATCTGTTTTGGTGCTTCTCATGACACCGCCATGCTATGTGGCCATTTTTTCACAGCTGTTTATATCAAATTTAAATCCATTGACAACCGTTTCTTTACAATCACGTACCACATATTTTGGACCAAAGGACAATGATCTTACTTCATCTGATACTTCATTCATTGGTAGAGTTAAAAACTAAAAGATACCAACATTGAATATTAAACAGAGACATGCGATTATGTTATGAGAATAAAAAAATCTATTACCTTTGAATTTAACAAAGAAGAAAATTCTTTTTTGTGCAACAGTTCCTTCCTCTAAATAGACAGAGAACAATGTATCTTTTTTATAAAATCTGAATGTTATCTACAAATATGAAAGCATAAAATGCCATAAGATATGAAGAAATAACATAAAGAAAAAAATGCATATTTATTTGTCAATATACTTGATATAATCATCAAGCACACCACAATTGAATAATACTGTACGATGAGCCATTTACCACTCTTACCTACTTAAAGTACATAACTAGTACGATTCAGATACCCCCCTTTTTGGGGAAGTGAACAAAATGAAAACTCAATGGGATCATATTTCTCATCTTCATTTCTCATTAGTCTATTAGACCTCGTAGTGAAGTTACCCAAGTACGATGAAAATAAATCCATGCATTCTTGTGCTAAATATCATTTTACTATATAGCCTTCAGGGTGATATTTATTTCTCACATAAGATTTCAAAGTAATTATCATTATTTTTGTAGGATACATCCACCGACTCAAAGAAGGACAACCAAAAAGAACTTATGTGGGAAGATGCACAGTCAGATGTAACATACATGTGAAAATTGATGGTGCAATTTTTTTTTCTCTAAGTCAAAAAGAATAATTGGTGCATCTCTCTCTAATTTATAGACAACACTTTTGCTTAGTCTTTTGTCACAAAGGTCTTGATAGAAATTAAATAACTTAATCACCTCAATCCTAACATTATCTGAAAAGAAATGTAAAATGGAAATAGGAATCAACTCATATAATAAGACATGGTAATACTTGGTTTTAAGAGATTTTAGTTTCACATCTTGTGTATTCACCCTTTCTGAAATATTACATGAATAACCATCTAAAACCTCCAAACTTTACAAGACCTGAAGAAATTGTTTTTTTTCTACATTTGTAATCGAATAACAGGCAATATGGACTTTCCACTTATTTTGACCAATTAACTTAGGATGATGTTTGGATCTTATACCCCAATCCATAAAATCACGACGAGACCAAAAATCATCTTTTGGTTTTCCTTGAACATTTAAAATCATAGCAAGTAACATATCACAAATGTTTTTATCAATATGCATTACATCATAATAATGATGCAATAAATTTATTGACCAATATGGAAACTCAAATAATATGCTTTTCTTTCTCCAATTACTATTGGAATTCGAATTAACATGTTATCACTTTCTAATACTTGATTAACTTTTCCTAATAACATAATTCAAATCATAATGTTCTTTAATAATATCACTCCTTGAAATTTGTTGAGGTGACTCATCTGTCTTAACAGAATTAACGAACTGTCATCGATTTATCTTGTATGGATGATCCATCAGTAGATATTGCTGATGCCCTATGAAGCTAAAAGTTCTTCGAAACTTTAACCTTCAGAAACGTGTATTTTTCATAAAAATAGGGATGGATATATTACCATTAGTTTTCTAACCATACATCATTCTGTAGGCATGGAAATCATTTATCGTCCATAATAATGATGCACGAAAAATAAAGTAGTCCTTCCTGAATGCATCATAAACTTGTGCACCAACAATCCCAAGATATTTTAACTCCTCTATTAATGGATGCAAGTACATATCAATATCATTTCAAGGATCACTAGGTCCAAATATCAATATAATCATGATAGTAAATGTCTTCTTCATACATATCCATGAAGGAAAGATACAAATGTGAATGAAAACTGGCCAAGTATTGTGTGAAGTATGCATTTGGAGAAATGTGTTGAAACCATCACAGGATAATCCCAATCTAAAATTTCATGGGTCAGCTACAGAATCAGGATGTAACCTATCAAATTTGTTCCAAGCCAACCCATCTGCAGGATGCACTATTTCATCCTTATCTTTATTTATTTCATCTTAATTCCATCTCATATTCTTTTCCATTTGTTTGACATAATTTTTTTTTGAAGCCTGAGAATTAAAGGGAAGTGAAACATCACTTTCTCTGGTATTCGAGATTACATTTCATATTTAATAGTCTTCCACCTTGATGTTCCACACTATTTTCACTGACTCAACTCTACATTTTCCTTCCATAACAGACAATAATCTTTGGGGAAATAAGGAATCTTAATAGATGAAAATACAAATTTTTCAACCAACTTTGAGGCCATGTAAGAATTTTCAGGAATACATGCATCATTAGGTAGTAAATCATTAATAAATTTAAAGAGATAGTTGACCGCGATATTACAAAATCCATACATTGTTTTTCCATGATATAATCTCATTAAAAACTCATGTTTACTAATTTTTTCACATGCATGATATACTGAGGTATTTGCATCTTCCATCATATTTCTAACACTCCCAACGTCAACATCCAGATTAATAAATGGAAACTGTGTTCCGGTATTCATTCTTTCATACACAAGTCTACATGAGGATTTGGCTTCAGAAATAAAAAGAAACCGACCGGAAATCATATTTTTCATACCAATCCTTTTCGCTAAATCGATGTCATTCACCACTTACGATTTTTCTCCTTTGTGATACCACAACTGATAATTTTTTTTGAAACATTGTTTAGTGATATGGTAACTCACTTCCTCGCAAGTTAACCACGGTCTTACAACACAATCAAAACACATGCATCAAATCAATCTGCCATCTGAATAATTAGTTAATGAAAAGTCCAAGAAATATCGTAACTCCTTCTGAAAATTCATCAGTGATTTGATAAACATTTTACATCTAGTATCTATCTATTATGAGGAATATAAACATAAATTAATTAAATAATAAAGAAAATGACTTAACATTATATGTATTGTTTCATAAGATAATAAGTAACCATCAATAACATGTCAATAAAAAATCATAACAAATATTACGGTTAATGGAATTAATAAATGTTTCAAATTATAAAAAATCATGAATAATCACACCTTTCTATGACCACAAAATATAATTTTTGTGTACTTCCAACAACCACATTAAAACCTAGATGTTTGAGAAATGACTTATATTTTTTATTGAATTATCTTATGGGACACCCACCTCCTAGACACCCCTCCCCCCTCCCTCTTGGACACCCCCTGGACAGCCCCCCTCCCCCTTCACCCATACACCCCTTACCCCCCTCCCTGCCCCCCCCTTCACACTACTCCCCCAGTCCCCACCTCATGGAAAGCCACTCCCCTTGCACCCCCTGCCCCCCCCAGGCACACTGCCCCCCCCCCCCCCCCCGCAGACACCCCCCTCTCGGACACCCCTCCCCTAGATCCCCACACCCTCTACCCACATGCACCCCCACACCCCCTGATCCCTGCCCCCACCTTCGGGACAAGCCCCTCCCCTTTCACCCCTTGCCTCCCTCCCTAGACACTGCCCCACCTGACACACCCCCTCCTAGACCCACTCCCCCTAGACCCCCACACACACTGCCCCCTTGCACCCCACACCCCCTACTCCCTTCCCCCCACCTCTTGGACATCCTGTCCCCTTGTACCCCCTTCCCCTTCCTACACACTCCCCCCCCCCCCCTCGAACCCCCGGACACCCCCCCCCCCCCCTCCTAGAAACCCCTCCCCCTAGACCACCACACAATATGCCCCCTGCACCCCCACACCCAATGTTCCCTCCCCCCACCATCAAGACAACCCCTCCCCTTGCACCCCCTACACCCTCCCAGCACAATACCCCCTGGAGACCCCCCTCCTGGACTCCCATCCCCCCCCCCAGATCCCCACACCCTCTGCCCCCCTGGCACCACCACAACCCCTTCTCCATGCCCCCGCATCTTTGACAACCCCACACCGTTTCACCCCTACCCCTCCCTCCACACTTCTTCCCCCCTCGGACACCCCCCCTCTAGGACTCCCCTCCCCCTAGACCCCCACACCCTCTGTCCCCCCCAACCCCTGCTCCCGACCCCCATCTCCTAGACAACTTCCTCCCTGTACACTCCCCCCCCCCCGGACACGCCCACTCCTAGACACCCCTCTCCCTAGACCTCTACACCCTCTTCCCCATTGCACCACCACACCCCCGACTCCCTTCCCCCAACCTCCCATCCCCTCCCTCTTAGACAGCCCCTCCCACTACACCTTTTTCACCCCTCCCTTCACGCTGCCCCCCTGGACACCCCCTGCATCCCCACACCCCATGTCCCCTCCCCCTGTACCACCACACCCCCTGCAAACTACTATATTTAAAAAAATCCTTATGATAAGAGTTGAAACAGTTGTCTTTAAAAAACTTCAAATAGATGAAAAAATCTAGATAAAGATATTTCCAAATTGGAAATTCTCTTGTTGTATTATATATTCTTCAACCAATCAAATAGATGTGATCAGTAGAACCTTGGTTTTTATCTACAGTTTCATCTCTTCTTTTGTACAGAAAAATTTATCTCTACAAATCGAATATTTAATAAAATTACATTCAGTAAATAATAAATCTATTTAATTAAAATATTCAATAAATCTCATATTGATGATCAACTTACTTATTCTTCCTCCATACATATTGGAACTCTCTATTCCTTTCCTCTATTTTATCTATTCTATCAAGATAATTTCTCCTCTATTTATTGTAGCCTTCTCCCTCTATTTTCATGAAATATGATTTTAATTCCCAATCAAAATTAAAGAAATTAAATATGTTTAACATCCACTTCTTCAATTTTATCCATTGGATTTTCTTTGTATAGATCTTCACCAATGAACTTCATTTAGGTTGGTGAAGCTTATGTGACATCTTCTAAATAGTTACAATGTTAAAACTAGTAAATTTTGGGTAAACCAATGTTTTTAAAACTTCTATAGTGTAGCCTCTATATAAAATGTCTATTTTGAGATTAAATTAAAACTAATCATGGAATAGTAAAAAAATAAATGAAAAGGTACAAAATAAATTTCTCCAAGCTTATCTACATGTTTATTATTGAACTTCAAAAAATACAACACTAAAAACTGCTTCTTACATGTTGTGCAGATTCATCAATTTCCCATTTTAGTCATTCTTACATGCAATTCATATCATCCTTTAAAACTCATGTTTTGGGTCACTCTTAATTGTATATAGATTATGTAATCCTAAAAAATCTTTTAATATGATGTTTTACTCATCTTCCCCATGTTATAATACATATTTCACCCACCATGTGATTCACAACACCCAATGAAAGTGTTTTATTATTGTATTACAATCACTAGGTATTCCATTATTTCATGTAAATATTCATTAACTTCTGACACAATCTTAATTCTATTCATAACACTGCGACATTATTTATACATAGAACTATAGAAACATGGTATTATTTTATATTTCCCCTTTATATAATTTGAATACTGTGTTACTCCTATAATTATGATTTACTCATATATATATAGTAGAAAAAAATTTGATGATTCACATCCTATTGAAATAGTAGTTTAATAAAAAAAACCCTTTAAATGATTCCAATATGTGACTTTTCCTTCTCCAATCATCTTCAAACCTGATTGAACCTAGTCTAATTCCAAAAAATTATTGAATTAGTACATTAAACATCATACAAAATCCCAGGACTCCAATCCAATATATTTTATTATCAATAATTCTTATATTACCGTCATTGTTTATGGTTCCCTTATATATTCAACATCAGCACATCAATATTCCTTCAATTTCTAATCATACTCTACCCATGTCTTATATAAATACAAGAGGAAGAATGATCTAAATAACCATCACATGACATTAAAATCACAGTACAACCTTAAAATCATAACATTGATGAAATAATATGATATAGAATAATTTCGTTGATTGGAAGCAAGGAGGAGGGCGTCGCGATGACAAGTCATCAGAGAGAAGGGAACCATGGTGAGAGTGGTCTTTGGGGAGGAGGGTGCCACTATGAGAGAGGTCATCTAGAGTAGGGATATATGGTAAGAGAGTTCTTCGAAGAGGAGGTTGTCGCGGTGAGGATAGTTCAGGAAGGAGAGGTCGGGAAGGAGATGTCATCGGGGAGGAGGGCGTTGCGGTGAGGAGAAGACATCGGGGAGGAGAAGTCGTCCGGGGAGGAGGGTTTCACAATTAGGCATGGTCGGGGAGAGGACGTCACGGTCAGGCAAGGTCTGGGAGGAGAACTTGTCGGGTGGAGAAGAAGCTGTGAGGAGAAGTAGTCAGGAAGAGTGTGGGAGTAGAGAATAGGGGGACCTCGATACCAAATATGAAAACACGCAGTATAACCACAGTTATTAAATTAAATTGTGGCAATTAGAAATATATAGCCATGGACCAATAAAACCGTGGCTATAGGTCCATGGCTATAACTTTAATTTCGAGTAGTGATAAGAGGAAAATGATTATCTCTTCCTTACATAAATTATGAGGGGGCTTAATCCTCATATTATCTTTTTGTGGGGATTGTTTTGGAGCCCATAATTTTTACCCTCATTAGTAGCTGTCATATTAAGGTTGTTCCACATGGGAAAATATCAGTAAATCCATCAATTTATTCCAAACAAGTTATTTTAGTTACTAAGACTTAATAAGAAGTTGAGATGGAAAAATTTCCCACATGGGAGCCACAATTTGGTGTGATACTATCTATCATAAATGTAATCTTAGGATATATACTTTTAGCAGTGTATGATCATATCCATGATCATGATGCTACAATCAAATATAATGCAAGTTGGAAATTGGATTGGCACCAAATCTACTATATCATCATAGATAACCCCGTAGATAAGTTTATTGATAAGGTGGATACCCTATTTCATCCTTTACTTGACTTGAGAATGGGTGGTTTTGATTATTAAAAATTAAATATATTTATCCCCCATGTTTTCAGTTCCTGAGAAGAAATGGCTTCACTTGAATGTGATCTTGTCCAATTTAATGACTCCAATTATCAATAAATAGATCAATAGTATACTTTAACGGAGATTCATCACATAGTTTCTCATGAAGAAAAATTTTATGATTGGATAATTTCACAAAAAAATAAATTTGGGAGAATTTGAGGCTCACATTGCTATTTTCAAGGCAAAACTATCCTAAAAAGCTATGTAACTTGATGTTTCCAAAAAAAGAGGTCAAAATCTAGGGGCCTTCATTAGACTATTGTAACAACCAATTATTTTATCAATGGAAATCCCTTTATTATAATTATTTCAAATATTATGATAAAAAACATTAAGAACCCAATAAAAATCATTATAAATGAAAAATGAATGAAATAAAACTTATTTCCAGAAGTTATTTAACCTATACCGATGAAACAGTAACTTGAACTTAGGAATAATAATTTGGCCCTTATGAATAGAAAAATAGCCAAATGAATAGTAACCTCAACCATGAAAGTATTGTTAACATTTAAGCATATTTAAATTAAAGTATGATATAATTATATCATATTATATGTAAATAAATTTTTTAAACTTAATAAACTATGTGTTGGTATTTTTTATAAGTCATCAATATTTATTTATTTTTATGTTATTAAATTAATAATTTAAATAGAAAATTTATTTTCATAAAATTCAATCATAAATTTATATTTTCATGTATTTTTATTTTAAGATAATATTATGAAACCTTCATTAATTTTTTAATGTGTTATAAAATAAGTAATAATTTTTAAAATCATTATTTTTCGGGTAAATGATTTTTTTATTTAAAAAATAAAATTAATCGTATTTATAAAAAAAATAATAAAATGGAGTTAAATTTTTATTATAATTGTTCAAAAATGTGTAGGGTTAATTTATTGTATTTTTCTAAAATACTTGTTTTTTTTTGTGAATAGTAAAGTATGATAATTTACGATAAACACTAAATATATGATTTTTTTAGTTATTATTCATTTAAGGATGATGTAAGAAAAAATGGATTGAATTAACATGAATTATTTAATTTATTTTGTCACAATAATACTCAGTATTTCTTATATTGAGCCAAAATAATAAAATGATGATTGAAATAATGAGAAAACACCCCTCTCCTCCACTATAAATACCACAACTCACCACCTCTTCCCCTTACACCTTCCATGCTTTGTTCCATGTCTTGATTTTTCGTAATACAATTTACAAACCCCTTCCCCATGTATAGGTGCAATTATTATCATCAAAATTCCAAAAAAGTTCTCCTAAGGAGGTTTTCAAGGAGGATAAATTCAAGAGTTAAATTCTGCTTCATTTCGTTTAATTTCATTTGAAGTTATTTTCGTTTCTTATTCAATAATCACTTACCTTTATCCAATTTTTTTGTACAAATCTAGTATCACACATATAATGGAATTTTATAATGTTTATATAATAATATATCATCAATTATTTCTCTCTATTTTTTTTCAAAAAATGAAAACATCATTCATAATGTGTTAATTTATCTCATTCAAGGATAATGGGTTTTCAATTTTTATTCCGGCCACAAAGATGGTCATAAAATCATTTTTATGGTATATATATTATATTATATATGTATTATATCCAATTTAATGTTCTATAACAATCTTATATACATGAAATCAAATAATAGAACCAAACTAGTTCGAGATGATTGAGAAGCCACCAAATTAATCTAAACAAATATCATTAGCAATTTATCTAATGATTCATCATCAAATCTAAAAAAATTAATAAATAAAACAAATTACACATAATTTTTTCATTAATAACATTTAAATAAAATTCTACATATTCATACCCATTCTACACGAACTTCCATACTTATATACATGTGAACTGATCATGAAAACAAAGAAAATGACAACTCCCAAATTATGAAATTGAACTCTATAACTAATCAAAAAAGACATAAATTAACATAATAAAATTATAATAAATCAATTATATGAATAAAAGTTTCTTTACTCATTAATTAATGAATCTAATTTTATTATCTAGGTCATTAAGATCAAGTAAAAATCTATTCTAGACATATGGTATGAGAGACTTTCCGACCCTCTATTGTTCATTCGAAATACTATTTCTCCCTATTTATCCAAATTTAATTCTAATTTATTTATATGTACTTATTTTAAATTATATTTATATTTTGTAAATCCTTTTATCCATGTTGTATCATCCTAATTTAATGGGAAAATAATTTTTTTAATAAGGTTCCTTTCTCAATTCTTCTCAATAAGAAAGTCGGATTAAAGGGAAATTCTTGATTTCTTACCCATTTTCATGTGCACTGTATAACCTATTTTAATCAACCATTATTTTTCTATACTAAATAATTTTATAAATAAAAACTATCTTTTTTCAATTTTTATTATATAGAAAACAATATTTCTTTTTAATTTTAATGAATCCGAAAATAGTTCCCTAAAACTGTAGTAGAATGTTGTATTTCTAAAAATTCTTCAACATGATTTTCAGTTCACATGAAAATCACATATCATGATATATTCATATATTCCATTATTAATTTCCATCCATCCATTTATATGAAACATTATTATATATCCTTTTTATGCCTTTTTACATGATTATGATACCCAATTATATAGATGGGTAACCTTTATGTTTATGTTTGATTCATTATGTACGATTCTTCATGTGGAAAAAATATACATGAAAATGTTATGACTAGTGCATACAAATAGTTCTCCAATGAATTGGGTATTTTTTTAGTCTAATGATACTTCATTTAAAATGGTCTTGGTTGTTATCATTGACTTGTTCTCCATATGCCACAGTCTAGGTGGTTAGCCTTGACTCATGCTCATTTATATGCAGTGACCCTTAACTCATGCTTATGTCATTTTTTATATTTCTTCCACATTACTATGATTCTATAATTATATGATCAAAAGCCTTGTATTTTACTCTTCTATATGATTCTTCTGTTTCACTCCATTGTGTTATTCTTTCTAATGCTTGTGCTAAGATTTTTTCATATGATTAATCCCTTACTGGGCCTTTTAGATCATCCATTTTTTTATGTATTACCCATGTTTATCCTATGAAAATGTATGGGCTATAAGGGTGATATGATATCATTGCAAATATTAAAAAAATGGTATTTTCTCATGATGTTTAATTATGTATCGAATATTCCAAACACACTATAATTTATGGCCCTTTTTGTATATGATAGTTAATTATGATTAAATTCATGTATTAATATGTATAATGGTTAGGTCTATAATAGCTGGTATTAGAGGAAAATTATATATTTTTTGGGTTTAGGATTATAATACTCTATGGAAAGCCTATGGGATGAGAATAATTATAATCAATGATCCATTAATTGTGAGTAGTATAGAGTAAGTGGTTAATCAAGAAAATACGTCCATGTATTGATAGTAAAAGTGGATGTGGTTATGGAAAATATATATCTAAGAGTAAAAACCTTAACTAGGTGTTCCTAGACTATCTCTGGATAACCTAGTACATGAAAAGGTGCCTTACTCTGCACCTATTTTGACACTCCTGGGGATAATATTTGGTAAATTAATATGCTCATTATAAATCATTATTAAGGGAACAAAAAAAGACCATAAAAATATATGTAACAAAAAAACCTAGATAACCTAGATTGAATCCTGGATAATCAAAAGTAAGGATATACATTTCCATCACATGTTAATCATTTTATGTTATATGTTTTCTTTTATTCTTATATTTCGGTTAGTACTCAAGTACTTAATTTTTTATTATTGTTCTTGACTAATGGATGGAAATAGAAGAACTCATGCCAAAAATCAATGTGATATGAAATGTGATAATTTTGCTAATGATATTCCCAATATTATGGGAATGGATGCTCAAAATATCATGAAAATACTTTCTCAACTAGATGATGTTTTTAATAATAACCTGAATCATGTAAAATGACCTCATTATCCTAAGAGAGATAAATTTACAGTCAAATCCTTTAAACTGAATATAACAGCTTGGTTTAGTAGATATTCTGATCCCCTACAGAGAGAAAAATCGATTAAATACATTGTAAAGATATTCTCTATCATCTAGTTCTCATAAAAAGATATAGTTGTTCTAGCAGTCTATCATTTTGATGGGGAAGCAGATAAATGGAAGACAATGATCATGAAAACCACTTTCAAGGAGGAAATTGATTCCATATATTGGAAAGAATTCAAGAAATTGTTTTGTAATAAATATTTTCCCAAAAACCATCATATCAAGATGGAAATGCATTTACTTAGACTTAAGGTGAATGATAATGAGTCTATAAGGGAAAATGAATCAAATTTTACAAGGCTTTAAAGATACGCCTTTGATTTTTTCATGAAAATAGAAATAAATTTTGATAAATTAGTAAGTAGAATAAAGATGGTTCTATGAAAATATTTGGAAATTAGTGATTTTGATAGATATGATGAAATTTTTCTATGTACCCTGAAGTCCTAAATTGATATTGGAGACTCTCAATGGTGTTCTGGGCGCAGTGATAAAAAAAATTGGAGTTTAATTTCGGTGGATCAATAGATAAATCCAATGATGGAACAAAAACCCATTCTCCCATGTCTCAAAATTGTGGGAGGAAGTATATTGGGATATGTCTAAAGGGTACCATCGAATGCATCATATGTGGTCAAATGGAAGATTTGGCTAATATATTTCAAAAGGATATGAATAATTAAACTATTGTGGAAGAAGAAGTGGATGTTAAGATCAAAACTCATCAGGTAGTGTTGTGTCTCAACATCAAGAAACATAGGAATTATGAAAACCATTTCCATAAGACAAGGGTTGTTAGAGGAAAACAAAAACAACAACCTATAAGGCAACAAGGAAGGAAATAGTTTATCACTAATTATAAAGTGGATCCTAAAAATGATGTTGTGAAAGGTACATTAATTCTTCATTCATGAATAGTGAACATAAATTTTGATTTTGGTTCTATTCATTCTCTCATATCTTGAATGTTTAGTATAACTATGAAAAATTAAAAAAAAATGGAGGTTGAGTTATCCTTATGAACAATAAATGGGGAAATTACTGCATCCAAATTTTATAACTCATACCAAGTTAATGTATGTGGATTGAATGTCCCAAATAATATTTTCATACTTCCTTTGGTAGAGTTTGATTCTAGTTTGGACATGTATTTAGTGTGTTTATACAAATATGACATAAACTATCTATAAAGGGATATCAGTATTCATATTCTGATGAATCCTCCAGTCCTATATATGTGTGAGAAGGAAGATCTATTTCCTACTGAATCATCATCTCATGTTTGGATATTGTTGTCTTATAATAAACAATATCTAGCTCAAATGATTGATAAAAAAGAGAGAATCATTCTATAAGACAATCCCATTGTGAGGGATTTCATTGACATATTCCCATATTAATTTTTTAGTCTTCCTCCAGAGCAAGATGTGGAGTTCTGAATTAAAATCATTCCTATATCTCTTCCTATATCTTTCATACCTTATTGAATGGACACTTTTGAGATAGAAGAGATGATGAATCCATTACAAGGTAATCGGACATGTGTTTTATACACCCAAGTGCTTCACCATGGGGTGAACCCATTCTCTTCATTAATAAGAAGGATGGATCAATGCACCTCTGCATTGATTATCTAGACCTCAATAAAATCACGATAATGAACATGTATCCCCCGCTTTTGATAGATGAATAGTTTGTTCTACTATATAGGGACATTAATTTATCTAAGGTGGACCTTCGGTCGAGATATCACCAATTAAAGGTGATGAAAGAAGATATTTCCAAGACTGACTTTTGAATGAGGTACAGACACTATGAGTGTATTGTAATTCCATTATAATTCAGTAATGAACACTTATTTTTCATGAATTTAATGAATATATTATATAGATATTATTGTACAAAAATTATGGCAGTCATTATTGATGATATTTAAATAAAAACAAAGAGAATGGAGGTACATGATGAGGATTTCAATACAATCTTGAAGACTTTGATAAGGGAGAAATAATATGAAATGTTTAGTAAATGTGATTTCTAGATGAATGACTTTTCATTATTGGGATATGTAATCACATGAAAAGTGATATCTTTTGACCCATTCAAAAAAGTAAATCAAAGAGTGTCCCAAGATAAAATTTGTAATAGATATCTATAGATTGTTCCCTTTATATAGGCATTACCGATGATTTTTGGAGAAAATAATATGATTGTCAAACCAACAAACAAATACGACATGGAAGGGAGAAAGGTTTGTTTCGAGCTGTGAATGTTAAAACTACATTAAAGAGTTGATAAAGAGGCGTATCACTAATCATGTTCTCAAACTACCAACAAGTTCAGAACTCTTCATGGTGTAAAATGATTCTTTACGTAAGTTATTATGTTTTATAATCATTCAATATGATAAATTGATATCCTACACCCCAAGTTAGCTAAATATTTATGAGAAAAACTATCCCACACATGATGTGGAGTTGGTAGTTGTGATATTTGCATTTAAAATCTTTCAAAATTATCTTTATGGGGTGAAGTGTTAGATATATACTAATCATAAGAGTATAAAATATATATTCACACAGAAGAATCATAATATAGGGAAGTGTTAACGACTAGAGATCATCAAGGGTTATGGCTGCACAATCCACTACCATCTTGGTAATGAAAATAATGTTACAGATGCTCTATATAGAAAGGATCATGTATCTTTATCAATTATGATTATTGAGAAGGATTCAATCTTCTTACACTTGAAATATATGGGCATTACAATTGTAAAGGAAAAACATCATCAATCCTTTCTCAAAATAAAATCTCAACCATCCCTCAGAGTGAAAATATATGATGCTCAAAGAAATTATGTGTAAATCTACAAGAAGGTGAAAGATATACTAAAGGGAAAATTATCATTGTTTAAAATTTATTAGGATGGAGTATTATGAATTTGTTCATGACTATGTGTACCATTTGATCTAGAGATATGGCAGGATATTCTGAATGAAACCAATAGATCAACCTTATCTATTCACCCTAGGAACACATAGATGTATCATGATATCCAAGAGAACTATTGTTAGTATAATTTGAATAAGGATATCACTACATATACATTAATTTGTTCGGTATGTCAGCACGTGAAGGATTAAACAAATAAATCTAAGGGGATGATGCACCCAAAACCCATACCAAAATGCAAGTGGAAAACATCACTTTGGAAGTTTTCACTAGAAATCCAAAGACATTCATAGTGAACATTTCTATATGGGTTGTTATTGATCATCTTAAAAAGACAACTCACTTTATTTCAATTTGAGAGGACTTCTCACTGGATTAAATTACACAAATATACATCAAATAAGTGGTAAGGCTATAAAGAGTACCACAATTTATTGTCCCTTATTGAGATTTCAGATTCACCTCCATGTTTTGGAAAAGACTCCAAAATTATACAAACACTAAGAAGATATTTGGTATGGTTTATCATCCTCAAATTTATGGCCATTATGAGAGAACTATTCGTAAACTATAAGATATATTGAGAGCGTGTTTTATGGACTTCAATGTATGATGGGACCAATATCCCCCACTAGTCGAATTTCCTTTAAACAATAGTTTCTACTGAAGCATCGAAATTGATATATATGAATCCATTTATGGGAAAATATGTAGAAAATTGGCATATAGGGACGATATTGGTGAATGTAAGCTGCTTGGACCTGAAATGGTCAATAAAATGGTGGATAAGTTAAATTCCATTCAATATGACAATAGGGTAGCCCAAAGTAAACAAAATATCTATGTAAAAACTTTTTTATGAGAAATTTAGTTTAAGGTAGAAGACATGGTATTCCTATGAAGATTTCCATGGAATAGAATCACGAGATTTGGGATAAAAAAGATAGCTATGTCCCAGGAAAATCGGCCCCTTCGGGGTCTTTGACGTTGTCAGAGATGTGGCCTATCGACTAGCCTTTCCACCGACCATGTCTCATGTACAAAATGTATTCCACAAATCCCTCTTGAGGGAATACATACAAGATCCTTCACATTTACTGAATTCAGAGGTGGTAGAATTGAAAAATGGTCTCTCTTATGAGTAGAAGTCATTAAATATATTGGATTGTAGAGATAAATTTATATGCAATATGACCACTCACCTGGTCAAAGTACTATGGAAGAACCATATGTACGAAGAGGAAACATGGGAACATATGAAGTGATGAAGGATAAGTACCACCACCTATTTTCCCCTTAGATTGTAAAACAAAATTTTGAGGGTGAATTTTCATAAGGGGAAAAGAATGTAACAATCCAAAATTTTATCAATGTAAATCAATTTTATATAATTATTTCATGTAGTATAAACATAGAAAAAATAGTAAAGACAAAATAAAAACAATATAAATGAATAATGAATAAAATAAGGGGTATTTCTATAATTTATGGAACCTATATCGATGAAGTAGTAACTTGACCTTAGAAATAGTAACATGACCTTAGCAGTAGTAATTTGACAATTATGAGTAGTAAATAAGAAAATTGAATATTAAAATCACCAATTAAATTATATAAAAATTTTACGCATCTTATAAATGAAAGTATTGGATAATTATATCATAGTACAAGTAAATAAATGTTATAAAAATTATAATTTATGTGATCATATTTTATATAAGTGAAGAATATTTAATTAAATTTTTGAGATTAATATTATAATTTAAATGGAAATTTATTTTAAAAAAATGTATTCATAAATTAGTATTTTTTGTCTTCTAATGTTATGGTAATTTTATGAGATGTCAATTATTTTTTCAATCTGTTATAAAATCATTTATAAATTTGAAAATCTATATTTTTTGAGTAAATGATGATTTTATATAATAAATTATTTTTTCATATTGAGAAAGTTATTTTCAAAAAATAGATATCATTTTTTAATTTTACCTTTTTAAAAAATGGTTAGGGTTATTTTTTGGGATTTTTCTAAAATACATGAATTTTTTATGAATAGTAAAATATGATAATTTACGATAAAAGCTAAATAAATGATATTTTGAGTCATTATTGATGTAAGGATGGGGTAAGCACTGTTTTTTCTAATTAAAATACATTAGATACTATATTTAGTCATAATAATTCTCACTATTTCTTGTCTGGTTCCAAAATAATAAACTAATGATTAAAATAATGAGAAAACACTACTCTCATCCACTATAAATATGATGCCTCACCACCCATTCTCCCCACACTATCCATGCATTGAGCCTTTCCCAAATTATTTCAAATAATTTTTACAAATCCCTTAACAATGTATATTAGTTCTTAGTTTAATCTAAATACTAAATCCTTTTCCCCAAAGTGGTTTTCAAGGGGGAGAAATTCTGAAGGTAAATTCCTCTTTCTTTTCTTGTGAATTTATTTTCATGTTCATTTATTTTATTACACTATGCACATATATCATTATCCATTTGTACATTTAACCCTATTATATAACATATACTTTAATATTATTATGTTAATTTAATAATCCATCATCAATTTTTCCCTCTACTTTTTTTAGAAAAAATGAAAACATCATCTGTGATGTGTAAATTTATCACATTCAAGGACGATGGGTTTTAAATTTCTAATAGAGACTTGAAGGATAGACATGAAACGGTTTTTATGATTTAAGAAGATTATAATATATGTTTTATATCTAATTTAATGTTATGTAACTATGATTTATACATGAAATTAAGTAATACAACAAAACTCATTCATGATGATTGAGAAGCTGACAAATTAACCTAATCATTTTTCATTATCCATTTATCTGATTATTCATACTCATATATGGAAAAATAATAATATATAATAAAAACTAAAATTTTATTTTTTAATGAATGAAATATAATTTTAATTATGGATAATTATACTCATTCTACGTGAACATTTATACTCATGTACAACTGAACTAATCCTGAAAATTAAGAATACACAATCTTGAATAATCAAATTGAACACTATAACTTATCAAAAATGCCATAGAAAACATAATAAAATTAAATTAAATTAATTAAATGTATATATTTTTATGGTATTAAAAATTAAGTAATCTTATTTCATTATATTGGGCATTATGGTCATGTTCCGAAAAGTTTGAGACATAAGGTAATAAATCCTTTCTGAACCTATATTATGTCTTCAGGTTACTCTTTATCTTTCTTTACCCTAAATTAATTCCTATTTATTTTTCATTTAATTATTATATATTCTATTTATATGTTCCATACTCATGTTTCCTTGTTTAATCACCCTTCATTGATAGGGAAATACTTGTTTTAAAAGGGTTCCCTTCTCAATTATTCTTGATAAGTAAGCTCGATTAAAGGGAACTTCTTGATTTTTACCCATTTTCATGTTTAATCCATAATATATTTTTAGAAGAATTTATGTTTCTAAAATCACTAATATTATCATGAAAAACTATCTTTGTTCAATTTTGTATCTATACAAAAAATAATTTGTTTTCTATTTTAATGAATCTTGAATGGTTTCCCTTAAACCATTCAAAAATGTTTTATTTATAAAGATGATTAAAAACACATTTAACATCAATTTTTTTCACTTATATTGATATTTTACTATATTATATTATTAACTTCCATAAAAACTTTTCTGGACACCATTATGATAATCCATTTTCTCATGCATTTTGACATAATTATGATACCCAATTCATTCCATGGGTCACCCTTATGTTTATATTTGATTCCTTATGTATGATTACTCATGTGGAATATATTCCTAAACAAGTTATTATGGGTTCTCCTAGATAGTACTCTAATGAATTGGAGAATTCATAGTCTTCTGAGATTTCATGTGCAATGATCATTGTGGTTATCCTTCACTCGTGCTCTATTTAAAATGGTTTAGGTGGTTAGCCTTAACTAATGAACCTCCATGTCCAATAATCCTTGAATCATTCTTATATCATATTTCATGTTCCTACCAAATTAATATGATTCCATGAATATAAGATCCCATGTTTTTTAATTTATTCTTCCATATGTTTATGCCTTTTTTTCATTATGTTATTCTTTATAACCCATGTACGAAGCTTTATTATAATGCTTATTCCCTTACTAGGCTTTATAGCTCATCCCATTTTTCATGTATTCCCCAGGTTATCTTATTCAAACTTAAGGGATCAAAGGGAATTATTATATAATTTTTAAGATTAAATAATTTGTGTTTTTATTTGGTTTTCATGATTTTTAATTAGGTACCTAATCTTCAAAAGACACTAGAAATTAGAATCCATGGTTTTATTTGATGTTTAATTCAGCTTAAATTCATGTATTAATTAGTGTATAATAATTTTTCCATTATAAAAATGACACAACTAGATGAATATTGAAATGGGTGAAGAAACAATGTTGATTAGGATATTGACAACTTGAATTATACACTATCAAATATGCTGAATATAGAATCCCATGTTTTCTCTATCCATTATTAATTGCTTATATTATTTACTAACATATGGGGGAGAATCCCTAATGTTTTTACTCTTATGTGTTCATTTAATAAGTGTGTAAAAAATTGTTTCCCTCTAATACTAATAATATTTCTTATCTTTTAATGTTAATTAATCATATATGGTCATGTTATTAAAAATAATTTCTACTAGATATTAGTATCAATCACAAACTAGGATATATTAATTGACATGATCATGTAATTCTATGATTGTTTCCTATGCCATGGACTTGTCAATCATAGTTTCTACTATTTATAGGGTTACATTAAAAACCATACAAAATTAATGTTTGTTTCTTTTTCACCCTAGTTTTTACCTAAGTCCAATTTGGTACGATCTTATAAGGAATACGTCCGATTTTTCATAGCCTTCGCTTTGTGGGTTTTATACATAAGTGGTTTTTTTCCTTTTTTTTATATTGCAAGATTTCATCGTAAAACAGGAAAATAATTGCTTTTGGAAGCTATAAATTTACTTCTATATAGGATTCCATTATAAAATTTTTTTCTAACTGAGTATTGTGACACTTTTTTATGGGAAATTTAAGGTCTTAAAACCAAAACTAATGTGACTGTTATTTGAGGTTAAACAGATTTAATTGTGAATTATGGTGTAAATAACTCAATAGGTTTTACTAGATGAGAATATTAAAATAATATTTAGAAATGAATGGGGATTTCTAGACCCTCATATTGTGATTTATTAATCAAATTCATGGTATGTGAAATGAAAGTGATGTGTGACCCAAAAAAGTTTCCTAGATAATGTTCTATTGGTATATGAATATTGAATAGGACTCTCTTGATGATTAATTCCCCTTTGGGTTAAAGGCCATTTTTGTGGGTAAATTATGCATAGACAATTGTGGAATAAAATTCATAGTCAAACAATGGTTAACTCAGGATATTAAAAATCCATTACTAATGGATACGTAGTTTGTGAAAACATGGATTACTCAATACAAAAAAGGATGTCTTGTAAAGTGAATGATGACTAAAAATGATGAGCCATCTTTTCCAGCACAAGCCATGTGTGAGAAAAAACTACTGTATGAATTTGGCTAATATGACGAAGGGTTAAATCACATTGTTGTTTAATGTAATGTATATTGGATATGGACTATCAAGTTTAATGTATTATGGAAAGGAAATTTGAGGTCTACTGTTTAAGGTCACTTGGATTTGACCAAAGGATAAATGATCATCCCTTTTCGTGGTATTCAAACAAATAATATGTCATCATCTACATGTATGTTGGGGAAATTTTGTATGATATAATCTTGAGGTTTCGGAAAATTAAGAGTGGTATGGGATGAAAATTTTGTTGATGAATATCAAGATAAAATATGTCAGTCATTAGGATGAATTTTCAATTAGTTTATTGGCCTTTTTGGGTACCATATGGATATCCAACTAGGGAATATTATGTTTCATAAAACAATTGTGTCCTCTAGACATTGACCCACAATTTCTAATGGAAAGGGATGTTTTTGGAGACTCCGACTTCCCTAGATATTGAGTTTAGTTTCAGAAAAGAAAGTGCCAAAATATGAAAGGATCATTTTATGTTCTGATTTCCCAAGAGCAGGTAGAAATGCCTTCCTCACATAGGTCTAACCTATATGTAGAAAGTAAAGGTTTGTTTTTTTGGATGGTCTTGAGACATATATTTCAAAATACATTATTTATATCATTAATATGAGAATCAAACAATACATAGTTCTAAAATGGTTTTCTGAAACATTGATTGAACACTTGTATAGGAAATCAAAACATTACATTGAATACCATCAAACGAGTTAGGTGAGATTTGTATTGGGCCATACAATGAAGATCTTGCTTATATATAAGTGAGTGGGGAATATTTTTTTTTGTGGTCATGAAATTGTGATAAAAATGGGTATCTAATTAAAATGAAAATCAGACCATACACAGTTCATGTATCGATGTATCTGGTGTAGGTCTGACCCATAGATAGTGTAGGTGAAATTTTTATGTTGTGTCTTGACCTAGGAATGAGGATGTGACTGTTTGTACTTATATTTTTATAATAGGAATCAAGAAAGATATAGTTCTTGGAAATCATGCAACTTAGTGTCCTATGACTATGAGATCCGCTATTCAGTTTAATTTCATATGGTAAAGATGTGATCGTATAGTATTGTGTAAGGTGAATAGGATGATATGGGTACATTTTAACATAATGTGTGGTAAATGGTGCCATACAGTTTATCCTAATGTGACTAGGTTGATATAGAATATTTTAGTTTTAGGTCTTTCAGTTTAGACAAATTTTTTTGAAAATGATGAATAATAAAAAAAATCAATGGGATGGGATGTTATGATATGAACATGATGTGTGGGAGAAGGAAAATCTAAACCTTTATTCTAGAGGATATTAAATTAGAGGAAATGATATGGGGAAAAATTCCATTAGGGAAGACAGAGATTGAAAAGGTCTCTCATGAGGAATAATTTTTTTCTTTTTGATTGTAATTTTTGGGTGACATATGTTAAGAAAATAAAAACATATTATGCATATCCAAAACAAGGTGTCCTCAAGACACTGGTCCTATATATTTGATTTCCCGATAAAGGTGGTGAAGATCTGGAATTTCCCAGGACACAAAGGATGGTAAATGAAAGGAATCAGTCTAAGTACATAAGAAGCAATCTGAAAAAGATTATACAAGGACAGTGAATTCACCTACATAGATTTGACTCATATGTATGGGGAACATTTCTACTTCCTTGATAGATCCTTGAACAAGGAATCCCATATTTGAGGAAAACTACTTAGATATTTTTTTTTCACTGGATGTGGGATAATTTTTTTCTTCCTTTACCCCATGGCTGGGGCTAGGACATGATGCCTAGGCAGCAGTAAATATCACATTAAAATGAGAATCGACCCAGAAATAGTTTTTAAGGAACCGTGTAGTTTAAATTGTAAGTGATAAGGACATCAACTGTTTATTTTAATTTTATGTGGTGATGACATTAGTTCTTCAAAATGAAATGATATTCCTTGATCATACGGGGCATCCATTACCAAAAATACTAATCCAAATTGATCTATGCTTGGTGTGAGAGACACGGGATATCAATGGTTTATTCCACCACACATAGGATAAGGGTAGGGTCATTATGATTTTATGGTGGATGAATCAGGATTATGATTCTTGCATCACAATGTATCTCATAAGAGTTAGAGGCAATCCATACATAATTCTGAAAAGGATTCCTATCAAGGACAGACCCATACACAGTGAGGGGTAATATTTATTGGATTAGGGTTGTAGCAACAACTAAGTATAGAGATCCAAGTGTCACTACATATCTTCTGTTGAAAGAAATCCAAACAATCAGAGTTATTTAATCACTTGATGTTTAATTTCATATGGTTAAGACAAAAGATACATCACATGAATTATGGAGAATGTTGTGGCTAGACCCAAGATTTGATATCTATGAATCACTATGTATCCTGTGTGAACTGGATTAGTTTACATATAATTTTGAATGGGAACTTTCTATTCAGGTCTAATTCATACACAGAGGGGGGGGATTTTGACATTGATTATTTTGATTATTGTGGATAGACCTTGGATTGGAGATCCAGGCGTCACTATATATCTTGTTTTGATAGGAATCAAGTCACACATAATTATATATAGGAACTCTCTATATAGTTCTAATATATACAAATAGGGGGTTATTTTTACCATATATTATATTTATGATTGAAAATAGACATGGGATTAGAGATCTAGATATCACTCCATATGCTACGTGAATAAGAATCATGGCACACATAGTTCATTATGGGAAAACTATATATAGGTATGATCCATACACAGTGGGGGGAATTTTTCATGATGATTGTTTTTATTGTTTTGGATACAGCCAATATTGGATATGCAATAATTACTATGTATCATGCATATACTAGAATCAATCCACTCGTTTTTTGGATAGGAACTCCCAATGCAGGTCTAATACCTATGTACAAGGGTTTATTTTTTACATTGAGGGTTTTGATTATTGTGGATAGAACCAATATTGGAGATACAATAACCACAATATATAATGTGTGAATAAGAAACATTCTAGAAATATTTCTCTATGGGTACTCTCTACACAGGTTTGATCCGTACATAGAGGGGGGAATTATTCTCATTAATTTTTTTGGTTATCACAGTTGGACTCGAGATTGGAGATCTTGACATCAGTACTACATATCTTTTGTGAATAATAATCATACCATGAATAGTTATTTACATTACCTCTCTACTTAGGTCTAATCTATATATAGAGGGGTCATTTTAACCCTTAATTGTTATGATTATTATATATGTACATAGGATTGTAGATCAGGGAATCATTACATATCATGCATAGATAAGAATCAAGCCACATATAATTATGAATGAGAACTCTCTATACATGTTTGATCCATATGAAAAGGGGGACATTTTTTAGTTGATTATTTAGATTGTTTCATATGGAATTAGGATTACATATTTGATCATCAGTATTTATTTTTTGATAACCAGGATCAATTACATTTAGTTCTGGATGGTAACTATCTATATAGATCTGATCCATACATATCCGGAGTAATTGTTTCCATTTATTATTTTGATTTTTGTGTCTAGACCAGGGATTAGATATCTGATCATCACTATGTATATTATGTAAAAATGAATCCAGAAACACATAGTTTTTTATGTTAACTCTTTAATTAGGTCTAATTCACACATTGGGGGGGGGGGGGGTTCCATTGACTATTTTGATTTTTGTTATTAGACTCTAGATTGGAGGTGTGTGTAACACTATATATCATACATAAATAGAAATCAAGCCTCAGGTATTTCTTGGGGAACCATGAATTTTAATTTCATGAGAGAAAGACATCAGCTGTGCAGTTTAACATCTTGTGGTAAGTACATATGTCAGCCGACATGGAAGGAATGTATATTTAAGGTTGGGTCCAAGATTAGTGGTTTGGGTATCACTATGTATCTTTTGATAACAAGAATAAATTTGTATATAGTTCTTGAGTAAGAGACTCACTATATGAATTTGATTTCACGCATGTATATGGGCATTTTATATTACTTCTACTAAGATCTTGCTTGTGTGTCATGAATATTCTGTGACAAGATGACCCATAGGATGTTTAAATCCAGGTGGTAAGGATTATGTTTTCATGTTGTTATAAGAAAGATAATTTTTTGGACCAATGAGAAACGTAGTACTGATGTGAAAAGAGACGTTGAGGAAAACAAATGGTAAGAAAATTATCTTATGAATTGAGGGAAATATGTAGTTGGGCCTAATACACGAGGCCTAAGAATAAATATTTAAAATATGAAGAAATGAATCATGCAACATGTAGTTCTTGAATAGTACATGGTATATGACCTATGATAGGTGGGATGTCTTTTATGGTGGGTACAATATGGAGCCATGTAGTTTAACATTGTACAATGAGGATGTTGGTGTCAAGATGTTGATTATCATAAAACATGAAAAAAGATGTCTTTCATTTTAAAGATCTACTACAGAGACCAACCACATAGTTTAATTTCGTTTTTCATAGATGATTCGCCATCTTATTTAACATTATTTGGTTTGGATGTTCAACATAAAGTTTAATAGAATATGATCCAGAAATATTACAATGAGGTTTAATGTCATGAGATCAGGACATTTCACCATGAAATTTCATTTCAAGCAATCATAATGATTCACCTTGTAGTTTGACATCATTTGATCAGAATGATTTACCATTTAGTTTAACATCATAAAATCAAGACATTTCACCATGCAATTTAACATCATGAGATTAGGTTGATTAATAATCTAGTTTAACATCTTTCAATTAGGATGATTCACCCTACATTTTAACATCATGAGATTAGGAAAATATATCATTTATTTTATCATCCTATGACCATGAATTTTACCACGTGACTATATGAAATAGTTACTCAGTAACCTTGCATTTTTTGTAGACATGGAAAGTTTTCAATCCATCAAAAATAGAGAACAAGCTCCATTGAAGTGGACCTTGTGTATGGTGCATGTCCTCCCCTTTTTGGGTATAAATTAAGGAGTTTATTTTTTAGTATCATCAGAGTCCTAAGGAAATACACCATATCTCATTTAAGGAATGATTGAAGGTGAACCTTTTTGTTAATGTCTCACACAATTTTGTTATGGTGAACTTCCAAGAGATGCAATGTATGCAATATTTTATCATCTAGTCGCTACAATTCCTCCAACCCTTTCTGAGATTTATCATCTATGGATAACTAATGAAAAATGTAAATATAGAGGAGGTAAATTTAATATTATTGGGAATGACTTCCTATGCATTATAAACTAGTGAGTATGGGGTTTCCAAGATGGAAGTTCAAGTAACAGTCTAGTAAGACCACAAGACATGTTGAATTTTGTCCATCCATGACTTTTTATCCTCATTTACTATCTTGTATAGATTATTGAATATAGTCTTCTTGAAGCTCTAAATCATTCTATTAGCTGCTACATGGTCATGGAATGAAGGGTTGGACATGATTTCATACTTCTTATGTAGCCTCTCCAATTCAATCGAAGAGAAATTATCTCCTTTCTCTATCTGTATTGTATGACTAATGCCAAATTTGGTGATGATAATGGATTTTATAATGTTGAAGATATTCCTTACATTGAATTCATTGAGTGGTATGGCTTCAGGCCACATTGATAAGGTGTTATTTTTAGGGAAAATGTATTTAAAATGCTTGGCCATAATAGGAGGTTATGGTCACATGACATCCATTCACCATATGGATAATGGAAATGAGTATTTGGATACGTGTAGAAACATCATATGATAGTGGTTGTAGCTGGAATGAACCTTCTAGGAGTAGTTGTGGTTGGAAATTTTTTTATAGTCATTCATTATAAGGGGTCAATAATACCCATGACATTACATTTGATTGGAATGATTGAGTCCTAACAAGTGAGCACCAAAGGCTCTAGTGTGCACTATCTTCATGAAAAAATTGGTATATCCACCATCAAATCACCTAGGAAGTACCCCATCAAGAATATTCAAATATAGTACCTTTTGATTATTCCTATCATCATATAGAACAATGATAATTTCTCATATTATTTTTTGATCTTTCCCAACTCTGTCTGGTTGGAGTTATCCATTATAAAGGTAGTCCAAAATGGGAATCATCCAACCAATTGTAGGATCATATGACTTGGGGATGTGTCTAACATCATTGATATATTCTATGTAGGAATGAATGAAAAGTGAGACCATCAATCATTGTGAAATACTAATGATTGTTTCATCCCAGTTTTGAGCTATTATAGATATGGAAAAATTTCCCAGGGCATCTTCATGTGCATTTTTTTACTATGGGATGTGTGTTAATATTGGATCCAAAGGTAATTCCACCATTAGTCCTTGGATGTGGTTTAGCAGGGAGATTAGATCATCCCTTTTTGGAGGAATTGTCACTTTTGAACATCTTTATGTCTAATTCTGGGTCACCTTTTATCTTCAACTGATTCACTCATACATGAATTTCCAGCTCCATGACTACAATAAGAGTCTAAGAATATACATCATTATTCATGGACCCTTCTAAAACAATGAAAGAGTAAGGTAGGACATACTTAGATGGATAAATGAGTTTTACTCCCTGAACTATATTTTTTAGTTTGGGGTATTCCGTCCTACCCTTTATTCGGATTCTAGATGCACCATCGAAAAAAATCTCCAATGCTTGGTAGCCTTCTTTAATAGAGAATAATTTCTCACCAGGTAATTCATTAAAAATGATGTCATTTATTCCAAGGGGTCATCTTCCATAATGTCTACTAATTCATGTATTATCACCACATTCTATGTACTAAACTGAATATCGAACTATGGTCGGATGCCTGCCCATCGTGATGAACACCCGATCAACATAGGATTTCAGAAAATATATTTGAGTGGGTTTCTATGTGATACTAGATAGATGTCGTGATGTTGTTGGTAGTGACTCAATTTATAGACTACACATATTTATTCTAGACAGATCTTCACAATATTATTTTAATGATTCTCATCATTAATCATTTTTAAACAGAGATAAAAATGTTTTTTTGTGATGTCAACATCATTATTTTGTATGATAAAGGAACCCAGTGATCAGTGTAAGGATGTCACCTAAAAAATATGTGGCCTTCCATTGAATATTGGTATACACATTTGTGGGATCACTAGATATTTTATGATGCTATCAAATCCTTCTTCTCAATCATCTTCCAACTAATATATAACCCCCTTTTCATCAACCAGGTGAAGGATACGGATTTTCTTGTAAGGTGTGCTATAATGTGTGAGATATAAGATATGTTTCATTGAATCACTCTCCAATCATGTATTTTTTGATGATGTGACATTACAAGGATGCACATGGTCTTCATGAGGATGAATTTTATGACATGATGGAATACGACGAAGCTGATTAATTTCCCTGAGGTAATGTCGAATGTACATTTTTGGGGTTCATTTTCAATTTGTTCCATATTATTTTGTAGAAGGATGTTTCAAGGTAATCTAGGTGGTCATAAAGTACATTTTAGGATGCACATGGTCACATATCACTAACATTATTTAAGAAAAAGGAAATTACTTGATAGAAAAATATCTCTAGGGTGATGTAAAGGTGGTGGATTCCACATATTCTGGGTCCATTTGGATTATATTATATCCCACATAGAAATTAATGAATTTGAGTTTTTAATATCCAACTATAAAAATAATCAGCAACTTTTTTATTGGGATTGGGAAATCATCCTTCATGGAGTACCAATTGAGATTTTTGATATCAATGTAGAAAATCATTATATTTTTATTATTTTTTATTGGGAAACTATTATCCATCCATTTCAAATATTTGAAATCTCAAATGAATTTTTATTTAATGATCTTATCTACATCAAATTTGATTTTGGATGTATGTTTCTGGTATGTTCTTATGGATTCCTATTTATAGCCTTCGTGGTCCTCTGGAAAGACCAATTTATGTGTGTCCACCCCACAGTTGCAGTCTATAATTTTTGTGTTGTCATAAGAAAACACACCCTGATGATTATTCAAGATAGATGTATTTACATCCTTCAATTTAGGAGACATTATCACACTTAACTGTGTTGGTCATGGATCTTCTTCTATACCCAGATTTATTTCACTAAGTTCATCAGTTTTTGTAGAAATTCCCTCCATTAATGATGATGGAATCCCTAAGGACCTACCACTCATATTATTCATCCTCTTCATCTTCCTCTTATTCAATAGGGCGGGGATTATTTGGGTATACTCTCCCATTGTAGGTGAATATTCATCATCATGACATTGAAAAGATAAAACAAATTCATCTGACCTATTTGACAATGTGGGATTTCCTTAGAACACTAGAGAGGAAGGAGAGGGAGTGTCTTACTCATCTTTGGGTGATGAGAAACTTCTTTTACCTCATCTAGATAGTTTTCAAATTTATGGATATTTTGGGATAAAATTTTGGTATTTTTATCCAATCCCTCGCCACTGTAGATGGATTTAGAAAAATTATTCTCACTATTAGACCAAGTGTTTGAGAAAAAAAATCATGAAGACCACTTAATATAAATATGAATTCAGAGTCATATACTCAAACAGATTGATGGGTATCCTAAATTCTTTATCTATATTTTTGATGGGCTTGGATGGGATCATTTATAAATTGTTCAGGGAAGTGACCCAAGAAACACCATCAACCAAGGGATTTTTCCCTTCCCTCTAATTAAATCCGGCATCAATATATTTCAATTGGTAGTATTCGAATGGGTATTTATCTGCATAGAATGTACAAATATTTATATTAATGTAGTATTTGAAATATTTATAGTATCAAGAGGTTATTTTCACTTATTTAAGAAATTTGGTAATTCCTATAAAAACATGAGAGGTTGTATCAGGATGATTAACCAGAATGTTAGAGTCAGATACGAGGTCTCAAAATTGAACCCCAAGCTTGATTTGGCACAAAAAACATTAATCTATTTTTCATATCCATGTAATGACATTGTGGAAGGTGATAGGTTATCTTTATTATAGCCCAACCAATGAAGTTTCTACACTTGAATGAGATTAACTCTATATAAATTTTCATTGTAAGATTTTAGGACATCAACACCATCAATCCTACTATACACATACATGGGACTGATGTGTGCCTTTATAACAACATATTCATGTTGACGTGTAATAGAGATGGTTGTGGGACATTCCAAAGGGTCTATATCTATTCTATTAACCTCAATAACAATAATTTTTTCTAAAAAATCCTATAGACCTAACAAAGCCTATATGATCGCTTCCCTTAGATCATTTGACAAGCTTAAAGAATCCAGGATCAATAACTTAGTTAGTACCAAGACTAAATATTTCAGGATGTCAGATTTATTTCTAAATTATTATGATTATCAGTATGGGGGTGCACTTTCATAGGTAGTTTCGGGACTGGAGTGTTTCATATATATGGATATACACCCAAAAATAGATTTGGAGGTGGTCCTGCTCTAGTGAGTTGGATTGGGAAGGTCTTCTTACACACAGATGGTGATTGGACACTTGTACATCGTTTAATTGATATTACAGAGTTATTGGGTCAGGGTTCACTATGGAAGATGTAATGGGATTTTCTTACTCCTTTCTGACTCACTGAAGGGGTCCACAGTGAGTTTATGCAACATTGATAGTTAATGTTTAGATATGGTTAGAATTCATATTTCTTCCTTGATTGTGCATTCCAAAATATCCACAACTCATGTGGTATCTTTCTTTGATTCCCAAATTGGGTGTGAGGGACTTGGGTTTATATCCAGACTCATCATTAGTGAATGGGTCCATTAAATTAATGACATTAGGGTAACCAAATACTTACTCCTCATCTGATGAATACTTTTCTTATCCACCCTTTTCTGGTGGTAAAATTTTCCAGGGTGGTTCCCATTTGTTTCAAATATGTGGGAATAAATACTTATAGATTCAAAGATGAAATTATCCTTGATTCATTTTTTTTATTTCTACTCATTCTCCCAATCTTCTCATCCATGGATTATTTTTAAAGACTATATTGTAAAGTTTTTTTGGGACTATGATATTTGATGTGTTGCTGCAAAAGCTGCTAGGGGCATAGTTGGTTTTTTCGATTGTTTTTGGATAACATGAGTTTTGTTGACTGTATTTCATCTAATCAAACTATAAAACTTCTATGAATGTTTTTGAGTAATTTCATTCCAATATCTTCCTTCCACGGTGGTTGTAGAGACAACTTACGCTACTTGCACTTATGGATTTCACAACTCATAGTCCACCATTTTCTGTAGGGTGTCTTGGAAGAAGAATCATTATTTAATGGTGTTTCCCAATGTCCTATGGAAGTGGAAATAATATTGGCATTCATAGATACCTTCATGTTTTGGACGCTTAGGCTCTTATGGGAGGAGTAAATAATTGTACATAGTGGCTATAAAGTAGTTGTGGACTTGGTTATCTCGAAACAAGTAAAAAAATTCATTCTCTCATAAAATTGTTTCTACCTCAGTACCATCTTCTCATCCTAGTGAGGTGGGGTTATTTTATTCCCATTTGTCACAACATGTTATAGAGCATCTTTTGGGGTTGGGTCTGACACGGAGGTTGGTTTATGTGTGATGGATGTCACCTTTGCCTTTCTTTGTCATCCCCCTATGACTTGTCAATATATCTAGGACTTGAACATAGTCCGCTGTATGGAATCTCACACACCTTGAGAAATAGTGGAGAAATCCATAATTCCACCTACATATTTTATCGAGATAAGTAAAATTAGAAGCTAATCATGAAGGTTCACTATGAAAATATTATGAAGGTTCTATTGGGGAAGTGGTGAGTTTATGGAGTAGGTCAGCCCTATCCATCTGAAAATAAAATACGATACTCTCTCATTCACTCATTTTTTCCTATTCAAGAGGCCAAGGTTCATCACCTTTTTTAGCATTGAGATGAACTGAAATAGAAAATGTCATCAGGGGTCTTCCCATCCCATTATTGACTAAGATGGAAAACGACAACACAATAAAAATGCCTTCCCTTTTATGATTTGATCAAAGCATTAATGTATCACTACTTATTGTTTCGTAGGAGTTCCCATCATGGGATTACAATTGGAAGAACAGTGATTTATATTATTTCTAGGAAACGTGAGTTATTAAATTCCAAAAATTTAGGACTGCATAAATATTTCAAAGGTGGAGTGTTGGTCACCCAGTCAGGGTATGTTTTACATTTTAGCTATATTGGTTCATGTCGTTCCTCCACTACATCCAATCTAGGTACCATTTTCTCCATGGTGTTAAAAATACCTTGATCAATGTTTGATTGAAAAAGAGATTGGAAAAGGGCATCAATTGGTAAGAATTGATGCACTAGTTCTTACATTATTTGTGGGTTATATCTCTCTAGGGACATCATTTGAGTATTTTTCATAAGCAATTCTTGTTTTCTCCCTAATGGAGGTAAATCACTACATTTTTTTCGGGGAAGGGTTCAAGTAAACTGATGGATGAGCTACTGAGATGGGTAGATGTATTGACCCTACACCAGTCACTGTAATGAACCCTTGATATTGAGGAACTATTATTGAAAGTGTAAACTATGGTTATTCATATAGACAATATTTCATAGGGATGCTACATTGGAGAAATACAGTGTCAAGACATCTCAAATTTTTCATTTCTTACATCTATTGATCAGATCTCTCTTCAAGCATTGGAATCTCATACATATTGAAAGGAAGAGGTAGGTTGTGTATGAACCTGATTTTATAAATCTATTTTGTAATGATTCACTAAGGAGGTAGTGATGGATTTGAAAAAGGATCACCCAAATTTTGTTTAATTATATGATTCTAGATCATACACATTAATTTGTCTTAGTGTGGACTATGTTCTAGATGGGGCCATCATCTATTTACTATTCTTGATTCACATCATTTTTTGTTCTATCCCAAGGATTGATTTCAATGATTTTTACTGATACATACCTCACTTTGTTCATCGAATTGATTGTTGAATAATATGAGGGGTTTTTTACCCGTTGTTGGACCACTTCTTTATTTTTTAGAATCCTCTTAGAGCATCATTGTGATGAGTTTCTTAGAGGGAATCACTATGAATCATGGACTTATTCCTTCCTTTTGGGTTAAATGGGTATCATGGCGGGACAAATTGGGTGTCCTTACTTATTTTTGTCCAACCGTATATGGGAAAAGATTGATTTTCCTCAAATGGGAGGTTTAGGTGAAAATTCCCCCCAATCCATTACATAGGGGTATCTCCCATCCACTTATTATGGTGCCTAAGGATGATTTTTTAAAACTTTTAGAGTCATTTTGTGTTAAAAATTAACCTAGCCCTATGGTCTATGGATAATCCCATATGGTAGTGGTTTCTGCTACTATCACCTCTCCCTTGATCCCATGCATCATTGTTTGAGTGTGGGGTGGGAAAAATGTTTTGTTTTCATGTGAACTATTTCATTTTGAGAAAATTATAAGTGCCTGATGATTTTATTCCCATTATCAAATGGCCTACAAGATGTTTTTGGATTCCTAGTTTATAAATTTTTTGTTGGGTTTCTCTTGTCATACATAACATTTCTTCGGCTTATTCAATGTAGTTTTTTGATGAGTCTGTCGTACTTCTTGAGCATGGGTTCTAGCTAATTTTTTCTTTGGAGTTAATAGATTATATGATGTCATTTATAGTGGGTTATTTCGAATAAAGAACAGGCTGAAATGGAAATATCCTTTCACCCACCATCTCTAGATATAAACACTTTGCAGCGTGTTGAAAATTAAACATTGCAAATCATTCAATGCATAGAGGCATGTCAAGTGAAGATCTTGGAATCGCTTATCTGATCATGGTTTCTTTCTATAATGAAGGGATTTTATGTTTACTTGATGATCATTCTCTCCCAATATAATTATACGGTCATCATACCCATTTTATGGAAATAATTTTTATTTTAGGTGTCAGAGAGTTTTCTAGAGATTTAGGTGCATGTTATGTATTAATTATTTTTAAAATTCTTTTGGAATGTCGAACTGAGTATTGGATAATAGAAAAAATATAATGGGTATATCATCCATGGAAAATTGTATTATCCTAAGGAACATATATTTTTTCTTCTTCTAGATACTATTTTACTAGATTATCCCAATATGATAGCTTCTTAACTATATTTTCTACAGTAGTGGGGTTAGTAGGGGTCTCGTTGGCATGGAAATTGTTTGAATGTTGTTCAAAGGATGACTGTTTCCCCGTGCCATCTTATGGGTGAGAATGGATGTTTCCTTTCATTGACTGGGTATCAATAATAAGTAGAACCATCATTATAAGGGACTTATAATATCTTGGATTTAATACATTTGACTCTCTATGGGGAGGAAATTTTTACAAAATTGAATTTCTACTAGGGAAGGACCTTCACATCGAATTCCATCAATTAGCGGACTACTATCATAGTTCAACATCTGTATTCAATGAGAATTTAGGCAGAATATAGCTTTGTAAGGACCATCAAGGTAGGAAACATCCAGGGGATTACCATCTTGCATAAATGAATTGTCTCTATGGGGATTACTATCATAGTTATTTCTATTATGTATAGGAATAAAAGCATATGCCCTTGTCTAGCTGCATGGATATTATCTGTGGAGTATACCTTTGGGAGGACCTCCAGAGAGGACAATAGTAAGGGGATAACCTTCTATCTATTTTATATTTTAACCACAAGGATATATACCATAACAATCATCAACATAGAGGTTCTCATGATCTATATTTTTGGTCCCATGAATGAATAATTCATGGTAGATGATACATGGCGGACAATATGACCTATTGGAAACAATAAAGTGGGTATGTACTTTACAACTTCTACAATCACTTCCATAATTTTTTAATAGATCAAAAGGATCCTCAACCACCACTGATAGATGTTTGATTACCTTAGGATCTATATATTCTAGTAGAGAAAGGTTGTGATTTTACCCATCATCTTTCTATTTCCATCCGTGATATTTCATTTTGGGTGATCTCTTATGAAAAAATGGAACTTTATTTTGAATGTGATGAACTAAATATATTTATGTGTATCCAACTGTCTCTTGTGGTGCGGTCGTGATGTTCTAGAATGGTTATGGAGTTTTTATAGGGATATATTCATACCCTGGAGTTACCACTGATGTAGACCAGTGCCCACCAATTTCAATAGGTATTCGAGCCCAATACATTTCACTATTTACCATGAAATATTTTTGAAGAACCTCCTGTACAAGAGAAAGGATTCAGGGCTACTTTTGGGGGACCATTCCGTTGGGCAGATTAGTCACCCCAATTCTGGATTTGGGGTTGTGGGGTGACTCATTGATATTTTAAGAGACACGACCACATCGTGGTAGGTTTGAATGATATGGTAATACATTGATGTATAGAATTCTATCATGGATAGGATGTGATGATAAATATCCTTAGTGGGAATGGTAATATACATAAAATCTATTTTAGAAAGTGGGAATGTGATTCTATCTGTGATTTGTATCCATGATATGTTGATTAGATCCTTCAAATTCCCTTATATTTACATTGTGATATTGATGCACCAGAGTATGGATTTTCATCTTCTTATCAACAGACATTGTATTTGACCATCGGTCTTGATATGGATTCATAGAAATGTTCATATCCAAGTAGTTTTAGACTGTATTCTCATGGATGGATTAATACTAATGATCTGTAATTTTCATCGGTTCATTGGTTTCCCCCGTATTTTACTAGCAATTTTGATGTGAATGAAAATTCATTTTCATCTATTTGTAGGTTTACATGGTATTTGACTTTCAGAAATGATGTGAATGAGAATAAATTTTTGTATTCTCATAGGATGTTTCCATATTTGACTGAATTTCATGATCAACATGAACAATGATGATAGACTATTCAAGATTGTTTGAACATCTCCCTATGTGATGATCCTGTTGGACCTAAATCCACATAACATAGGCGGGGTATCATGGGACAGTATCCTATTCATGGTTATAATGATGGGTCATAACTAGTTGATGGAGTTGAGTACTGATAGGGGACCTTGGGAGTGACCTTTGTAGTGGTGGGATTAAGTTTTCTATAATAACTTTATCAAACTCCCATAGGTAAGGGTGGATCTCATTAATTCATTTAAGGTATAAGATCCTGAAATAGATGGAGAAGGGTATTAGGGACATCTGGTTCTAAATCATGGACCATCTCCAAGAGGATGACTATATAGGCTTCATCTATTTTCGGGCCTATATATACACTTACATGGGTGGGAGGGTTACATTCTAGTGGTACTCCCATCCTAATTCATTTGAAACCCAATGTTGTTGATACAAAGTGGAAAATAGATTTCTCTGTTCAGTCGAGCATTCTAACTATGTAGTGGATGATGTGTATGTAGATGAAATATTTTGAGACTCAATTGGATTAAATAGAGTTATGGTGAAATTTTCTTGCAATATATGGGACAAAAAACATAAGCATACACTTTCAATGTATAATATCTATAAAAGAGATAATGTACCATTAAACATTTTGTTTGTCTCTCTTTTATTTTGATATCTAAAGGGGCTTGATAGGTGGGTCATAGTGTCATATTTGATAAGTATTCTTGTTGGGTTCACCACTTATTTTCTCTGATGAAATGGATCCTGTTGAACCATTATTGTACGAGTGATTGTGTCTTGGATTGATTTTTTCCCCGGTCTCATACATTCTTGAGTCAGTTTTTTTTTCTACAGGGTTTATTTGTGAATCTAGAAACACCCAAGGCTTCTCATATTTGTGATAACACATGGACTTAATTTTCAAATGAAGTGTTGCCTTATGTAACTTGTCCAATTATATTTATGAACAATCATTTCTCAAGAGTATGGGAGTTCATAATCATCACACCTATTCAAGGGTAACTATTTAATGTTTAGGGAATCTTTTATAGATTTAATATATGTTCATCAATAATTATTTCATTACAAAATATGATATGGATCACCTAAATTAATGTCTAATTAAAATCATGGAAGATAATGGAATCATATTTATGTATATAAGGTTCTTAATTGATGGGGATATCTATATGTATCCAGGGTTCCCCATAAATGGTACCCTTTTAAGAAAAAACATTACATTATTTTGTCATTAATTAGGATAATGATATTTTAAGATATGTGATGAGGTTATTTGGAGATTACTATCATCTAGTGAGACAATAGTTTCTTTAATGTTGGGATTTGAACTATAATATGGGATTCCTACACAAACTTTTGAAAGTAATAAGAACACATATTGTTACAAGACACATAACATGGAACATCATCATTTATAGTTGTGAAATGTGTAAAAAACTAAACATTTTAACGTCTTATGGTATGGATGTTGAGGAGAACGATGCATGGCCAAGGATGGTGTTAGACTTACATCGAGGCAGACTGAGGGACCAAGAAGCAATGTGGTCTCCCATGTAGAGGAATGATCCTATCAGGAATATGGCCTAATAAGGATGGAGATGAAAGGGACCCAGAAGGAATGTGGCCCTCCAGGTTGGACATAACCGTATCGACAATGTGTCCTTTAGAACATTAGGGTAAATTTATGTGTTTTTTTGGGACAATATTGAGGCTTCCTCCATGTACTAGTTGGTTGAGAATGAAATACCATGTATTATAGATAATGATGAGGCCATAAAATATGGAGGAGGCCCTCTTGAATATTGGATGGGGCCTACATCCATCGATAAGTAACATTTGAGTAGATATGATTGGGAATTATATAGTATATAAGGGTAATGTTTCAAAAACCATGAGGAGTGTCCCAATAAAGTGTTATTTTAGGTGTTTTGATTGAGTTTTTAACTAGTAAGGATATCTTTTGGAGGTTTGTGATCATAAGGATTTCATTATTGCCACTATCCTCTTAGCCCAAGTTAGTCCTGGTTAATGTAAGATACAAGGGGAATTATTAGATCTTATTATAACTTGATCCAATATTCCTAGTGGGGGATAGATTCAAATACCAAATGGGATAGGGAAAAAATATGTATACGATGCTCATCTGCTCTCATACATTCATATCTAGAGAACAAATGGAGAGAGAGGAAAAAAAATATTTATTCCTATATCCTCCAATCGTTGTACCCTGGTCCAACAAAAAGGAAAAAGAGTGAAATATCCCATTAGAATTCCTAGGGGAATTATCTAGGAGGGATTCTAAACTAGTTGCTGGATAATATAGGAGTATCCAACACCTAACCTCATTAAAGGGAATGGCATGTGGTTCCCATTAATCCTAGGAAAAGGGATGTCCACCTGAGAACCTCTAAAGTCATGAAAACCTCTAAGATTGGGATCCTTTTTATCATAAGAATGTTGACCTAATAACTTCTCGAGGATCCCCCTTTTTAAAAAGGTTACACATTTTACTCAGCTTACCATGTGTAGGTATACTCAAAATGACCTGCTAACATGCCCCATGAATTGATCATACAATTCAAGTGGCATTAAAAGAATACATAGCATGATACCATTAGAATGGTTCAGTGAGAGGACTATGTGTTATTATAAGGATGAAATTTAATATGGAAGGGATTACACCCTAGTTTTCCCCATTCTTCATAGCGGGTTCTTATATGGGATGGGCATCCCTCTGCGTAGCACATTAATAAGTGTGTGAGGTTGCAGTTCATATAGTGTTTTTCTATACAATTCTAGGTTCACTATAGGTATCCATTATCTATGTAGGACAGGGTTCCGTATCTATAGCATATTCATACGGAGATTTTGGTCCTACGGAATAGTGTATTGTTTTACGTGGTAGGGATCCCTCTATGTAGTGTTTTACTATTTGGGGTGATGGTTCTCAAAGGATCCATTTCTATGTTCCCTATTATATTATGTCTATGGAGGGTTTTTAATTTTTGGATGATTAGATGAATTCATTTTTTTCCTAATATTATGTGTTGGGTTTCCATACAAAGAATCAAGGATCCAGTTTCAACTCTCATTTGATACGTCTTCAGGATCTACTTTTTTTCTCCTCTCTTCTATTTTCCCTCAGGGTTCTTTTTTAGAACTATAAAGGGACACGGATCGAGGATGGTCGATCAACCGTGATGGGATGGGAGGATTTTGTTTGTGGTATCCCAATAAGGACACTCAAGGACACATACAATTTTGTGTATTAGGGATAAAAACAGCACCCAAACCTAAGAACAGTTTATCATTAGCGGGGGTTGTCATTTTATACAGATGGAAATCCCAATCTGGACCTACAAATGACTTTCTTTCATTCACTTGTGCTGACAATACCACCTCACCCCATGAATGATTTTTTTCATGGGATGAATTGCAGTGTGGTGGAATGCCCTGAGGAGCAGTGGTTCATATATTGGTTTTGGGTATGTGGATCGTAGTCATTCTTCACAGCTTGGCAACATTGATAATTATATTCAAACCCTTCATTTGTGTTTATTTATTCCCTTTTTCATGTTTATGGAATTATCTTATTATTTTATGAATAATTTTAAGGGACCAAAAATAGTATTTCATGGTTTGTTAAAACTCAGTGTTGCATACAATGAAATCTATTGAAGGGATTAAATTTATTTAAAAAATAGTCTCATAAAATATCTGGGTGTTATTTTTTATAAACATCATGATTGGAAAAACAATTAATTTGATATGGGAAGGATATCTACAAGGTAAATTCCAAATTTAACTCATAATAATATTATATGCTCAAAAACTACAATAACTATGAATGTATCATAAAAAAACCTGACATCATTGTTAGATCAACCACTAAAACATAATTTTTATACTTATTATACATTGATAATAGTGATAATTTATGATGAATTATAATTCCCATCATTAATCATATCTTGGTTGTTCATTGAAGATACTATCAATGGTTCCTTATCAATATCCTAGATTATTTGGATATACTAAGATAATTTCATTATAACAGATTAAATTTAGGGTCTCTAGTTTATGAAAAAAAATTATAAAATAAAAAATAATTTTATTTAATTTATTTATTTAAACTAACATCTACCCACAACTCTGAACAGATCAAATTTCATATTCAAAAAAACCTAATGTCTTGCATTAGGAAAACACTATGTTTCAAAACCATGGACAATAAAAAAAATTCAATATTAGAATATGATCATTTGGAAGAATATTATTTAAATAATGATGCTTTCACATTCATAAACATATTAAATATTTTTTAATATATTTATTCTGGGTTCATGTGACACCCATAACACAACACTAAACTCCAAATAAAATCCATATATATAAATGTATGTATGTATGTATATCCAAATGGGCCAAAACTCAAAACCAGAGTCGTTACAAGTAATGTCTAAAATAGACTCCAAATACATACTCTATAACAAACATAACCATAATGAGATGATTTTTACCATGATGTAGTTTATTGTAACAATCCATATCAATATAGGTTGTAAAATTCAAATGGAATTTCAATTTTCTATCATAGTGAGGGGTTTTTTAAATTGTTCATGTTGGTACAGGAGCCCATGTCCATATAAAGATTAAAATTTAAATTTCCCAATGTGGATATTATGGAAAAAGTATATATCAATTGATATTTGGATGGGATATTTACCTTTTGGATGGAATTTGGTGAGATAAAGAGGAAGATATACCTTTCATGATATCTTTCATTTATTAAATAAATATTTAATATTATTATTTGTTTAAATGATGATATACCATAAATGAATCATCATTTGGGAAATTAAAATTTAATTTTGAGTTCTGAATAATACATTGTACCTAGGTAGAGTATAACCTCAACTCGATTTATGGGTCCCAAGTTCGTCCATTAAATGATTGATTATTTTATTTTCCTTTTTCTATTAAAATTGTCTCCCTCATCCTCAATTTTCACATGAATTCTACTTTGGTATGGAATGCCAACTCTAAAATTTACACAATTTGAGGGAGTGTAACAAGGGAGATTGATTAGTCGAGATTGACCTAAGGACTTCGACTAGATGTTGATATCAATGTAGAGGACAAGGATAATGGATTAAACCATAAAGATTCTTTGTTTCAATGAATTGCAGACGAGGTATGTAATTTTTTATTCTCTCCAAATTAAACATCCATTTTCAATTCATTATATTGTATTTATATAATATGGTATGATTGAGGGCCATCATGACGTTATTTGGGGAAAAGTGGGTATTTTTGAAGGTTTTAGTGGGGATTTATTTAAAATATTGATCACAAAATGTGTAGTTCAAAACAAAACAAGTCATAAAGTTTCATTGGTGTGATAATGGGTGGAAAAAATTTCTACATAATGTGATTTCCTTATAGACACACCATATAGGGCTATCACTATAGGAATCATGGTGTTTCCAAGTACATGGTTAGACCCTATGCGGTGAACACAGCGTAAACCAGTACATGACATGGCCCAATGTGAGGTATTTATAGTGTGATAACGAATGAATATAGACATTTTTAGGTACATGGAATGTAGTGTTACATTCTATATCAGGTTAAATGACATATTTTGAACTAGGTTACACAGTTTGTTACCCCATGTGGCATACATGTTGTGTATTCCTGATCTACATCGTGAATTTGAAAAATAAACATGGAGCTGGGTAATGGTACATTGGATGAGTAGTGGAATGGAGGTGTTCATGATTTACTTTGGGTATATGTTGTGTAATTTAAATATGAATGGGGTTTTCTTGGATTCATTCCCTATATTATGAAAGAAAAATATTAGTATAATATTCTAATTATTATTCCTCATAAAATATAAGGGTGAGGTCCTCATTACATATAGAGATAATTAGTGATATGATACATTAATGAACGAGGAATGATAGTGGATTATTTTTAGATTTTTAACAGAGAATTGAAACAACCCAATGCTTATATATGACATTCATTTTGTGAAATTATAGTGTGTTATATTATATTATATAGTGTTATCTACATAAAAAACAAAGTGAAACAAGAAAAACATTAATTCTTTATTAAAAATAATTACATTAGATAATTATAATATCCATTAAAATTATAAACATTAAAAAGGTACATAAGATATAAAATAGAAAAACTGCAATGGGAAAATTTAGACCACCTCGATCCACTAGAATCTTCCCTCCCACTAAAAAGAGTATGAAAATGAAACAAAATATTTGTAATCCAATTAAAATTTTATAAAATGGAAATATATAATATTGAGGGAAATTATATTGAGAGTTTGAAGAATGAATTAAGTGTTATCTTTTAGACGTAATATGATCATTAGAATAGTAACATAAACATTTTAATTGTAACCTGACCGTTGGGAATAGTGACCTAACCATTGTAAATAGTAACCTAACTATTGGAATATTAAATTGAACTAAAAATAACAAAATATAATTTAAATAATATTTTTCATGGGTCATTTAAAAATTTTAAATATTTAAATTCCATATAATAAATAACAATATAAAAAATCATAAATAAAATTAAAGCACATTCTATTAGTGGGTATTTTTATGTTTTTTATAGAAAAAATATTAATTTTTAAAATAAAAAAATTAAATATTTTTGGAAATTATTATGAAAAAATTGAAATATATATTTAAATCATCATATAATAATTTTATAATGGAAAATGATTGGATATTTTATAAAATTTATAATTTTTATGTGAATATTAAAAATATAGTTTTCCCCATAACAGGAGTATGATGAATTGCATCATTCTTGATTTAATTATGATATAATATTTTATAGAACTTTATCTTCAACAAATAATATATTTAATATTATTAACAAGTCATTAAAATACATTAAACATGTTCTTCATACCTAAAAATATCATTCCAAATTCTAAAGTCAAAAATTATTACTTAAAAGCAATTTTTCATTTATTCAACTTTCCATTTAAATAAATAAATTAATTTTGTTTATAATTTTTTTAAAGTCAACAACCCATTTTATCTTATTAATATATGATTCATGATTTTTAAATAATCACTATTACATGATTTACCTTGGATATAGTATTTCATTCAACATTTTATTCTAAAAAACCCGTCTCCTCAAGTATAATTAATCCCTCTCTCACCCCATGAAAAAACAATCCCAAATAACATGAAAAATACCAATATATAAAAAAATCCTCTCTATTAATACATTATGAACCCAAGAAATTTTTTTAGAGTAAACCAAAAGTATTCATCAAGGAATCCAAGTTTAAGGAAAGAGAAAGAACACCGAGAAAAGTGTTTTTTTATAACAACTCTTATCTTGTTTGTAGATCTCTTTTTATTTTTCAATATTTATTTCAAAAATAAATTTTATTATATTATATGTGTATTATGTTAATATTATCTTAATTATTATAACTTATTTTAAAAAATATATTTTTTAAGTATTTATCACTCTTTATCCTCCTTTGGAGAACAAATCTGATAGTGTTGGTTAACCACCAACGTGGATATTTGTTTCTACATTCACATAACCAAGCATGAATATGGTTACACTAAATTATATATAATATATAAATGTATACATATATTTATTTTTAGATTTTGGAATTAATTCTACAAAAGTACATATTACCCTTACAAAATAAGGAAAATGCTTCAAAACAAGTTTTTTAAGTAAATCGTGATATCAAAATGTTTCAACATAAAAACATGAATTAAGAAATATAATAAAATTACTATACTTTATAAATACTCAGATAATATAAAATATTTCAATTCTATTTGAATTTTTAAATATAACTATTATTAATATTTATGAGATGAAAACTCGATGAAATATAGATGGTATTAAGGTAAGGGGAATCTCAACCCAAAACCTTGTGTTTTGGGTTATATCAAATTCATATTTATTTTAGTATAAATGTTCATCTAATATTCAAATATTTACTTCAATTAATATTCCTATTTTATTCTAGTGATATACATGTTTATACCCTTCTAAAATGGTTTCAGAGTTATTTACAATGGGCTTTAAAAAAGATATAAATTTCCAAAACATTTCAGGAATTATCATGAGTTGTTTTTCTTTTAAATGAATAAAAATATATTTTATGGGTAATTATAATCTCCCTTATTGATTTTGAAATCTTAAATATTATTTCATAAAGCATGATATATGAAATATTTTATGAAACACATTCCCTTCTAGGGGTTATTTCATTACTACAATTATTATCCCTCAATGTGACATGCATGATTATGAGAATTTAATGATTTTAGGGTTGGGACCATGATTTTCTTGACCTACTTTAAATTTAGTAATGTTATATATCTCATGAGATAATGTGTATTGTGCATGAACATTTTTATTTCTTTATTCAAATTTAGAATGATATGGTTATGCACATATTTTATGCATGAACATGATGCTAGCATTGTTCAAAACTATGTTTGTTATTTGATGACTATGATATGATGTTTTATTTTTACAAATATTCTACATCCCATGGATTTATAATTTTTTCCCTCGATATTATGATGAGATTATGATTATGTTATGAAGATGAGGATTATGCTCACCCATGTTCTATTGATTATTGTCCCTTAGTACTCCCCTTACTCAAATTATATCTCACACCTTTATTTTATTTATATCCTTGTAAGAATACATTTAATTAATATATCATGTGAGGTTTAGATGGAAATAGTTGAATAATTTATTTAATTTTAATGATTTATCATGAAATGTTGATGTATGAGCCTAATTCTCTCAAGACACTAAACCTTTGGATCCGATATTATACCGATATTATGTAACATATCATAGAGAATTGTGTAATTGTCATGTCACAAACCATACTAATAGAAATCATGACTTGGCTTATCAATCCCACCTTCAATAGTCAAAGGGATTTTGAGTAGAAAAGTGTAGACATATTAGTAACAAGGGAGGCCTTACCCTAAAGTACTTGTACAGTCACACACATGAACAAGCCCATACAATTTTGAAATGTAAAAAAATTGATAATATATTAATTCATACATCTAAATCCCATAACCAGAGTACACAAAATTAATGGAATGTAAATGTGGTCAAATAAAACCCCACCACAAAGTGACTAAAAACATGTCCCACTAGATAGTGAAGATGGGGTCTACTATCAAGATACCATAGGAACAAACCTCCATCTATATTGATCATTAAGTACTGTTTAGTCTTGGCCCCTATAGGAATCCATCAAAAGGTCAATCATTTAAAAAATACACAAGACGTACTAGAAAATCCCATGAAGGTTTGAGCATAAACAATACCCAGTAAGACACCCTGAATCCACAAAGAATATAACAAAAATATAACACTCAACCCTACGTAAGAATGTATATACAACATATATAAAAATAATATCCAGATATACTCAACAAAGACACATTGTCTCAATGTAATGTCACCAATATAAGACCATCCATGGAATACTTCTTGAGGATTCTATATAAAACTCGTTTAGAAGAACACACTCAACAAGTTAGATACCACTGATGATGTTTTTCATAGAGGTTGGGCTCGTGAAATATTTTCAGGTGAAGTATATGCCATGATTCTGTATAGTAAAAAAAACGATAATTTGGATCACTCCCAAGGCCATGGGTTATAATGACAACTCAATATATATTAACCTACTAAGTAGAGGTTTAATGCCCACGTAGTGTTGTTCATGATGATACCATGGAAATTCTCATAGTGTAAGAAGAGGATATAGGATAACACTCTAGGACTCATGAACGGATTTCAACAACTATATCACATAATTTACACTAATGGGATCACCAAATTCTCTATAATACGTGTTTCTATACTAAACATTAGTAAAAGTGTATATAGAACTGATCCTAATAAAAAAATCAATATACGTATGAAAAAGGATAAATTACTTCTTTGAAGTAGTATGTGGCATGTCTCATTGACATTGGGTCCTATCCATGATGATAATATATGTATATGTCTATTTGGAGGTATAATACATGATCATTCCCATGTACTTCATCCTATGTAAATGTACATGGATATGTCTGAATACATTCAGTATGGTTGTGTCTTTGTGGGAGTACATGGTGTGATCATTCCCATATACTCTTGTCCTTTTTTCCATGTACCATATGATGTACACATAGATCCATTAGGGATGGGTAACATGACATGTACTAGGGCCACATGTTGTGTGATCCTTAACTTCATCCAAATACCCTATACTCCCATTAGAGTACCCACACAATGTGTAACATTGTAGTATATTCCGTGTTGTTTGGATTTTTCAAAAAATTGAGATCTTCCACCTACGTATGTTCACTCTTCCATTTCCTCATATTATAGCCTCAATCGCACAAGGAACCATGGATCTACGCTATCCAAACCTTTCCACCATCAATCATCATATTTTAGCATTCTAATTTCTAAAAAAACACAACTTAAATTCATTGTTACATCATCCCCCCAAAAACTACGCATGAAAACTTATACTACGGTCCTGGTCTATTACTATCATCATCATCCCATGATCCCAATTCTATAATTTTTCTAGATCTATTAGGTTAAATCATTTTTCTAAGATATAAGTGCACAACATTTGATTCCTCAGTATTTGGGTTGATCTAATAAGAAAAGGAAGCCCATATTATGAAAAGACATAAAAATATGAAGAAGATCATGAAACACACATAATAGGAATGAATATCATCGATGTTGGATTATCCTCGGTTGGTTTCCATTATAATGAGGAATTAAGAGCCCATAACAAACAATTAAATCTCCCAAAATATCCCCATAGATAAACCCATCCTATAATATGATCAAATATTGAATCAATCCATTTGTTGATTGACTTTCATTCATCATAGGAATTAATTATAAAAAGTAATACCAACCATCAAATCATGATACATAAATTATAGATCGATCAATAATGATGAATAAAGGTGCATCATTTTCATTGGAGAGATCCCCTGATTATGGTGCACACCAATCATAAAAGTCTGATCGGGTTGTATTTAACCAGATAGAGATCCTCTAATTCTCTCTTGAATGGTTCTCCAATGGATACTATGTTATGCTTCTAACAATTGGAATTTTTCAAAACCATATACTAATTGAATATATTAGTTCACTATGCCAGTGAATGAAATAAATTATTTATTTAATTTATTTATTTATTTTACGTCCGCAATGATTTTTTCACAGACTACTCAAAACAAAAAAATGTTTTTTCATTCCCAGGATAAAACACGTGCTCTAAAAAAATTGTTCCCACAGATTTTTATTCTAATACCCCGTGTCAATTTTTTTCCACTTATTTTTTGGAATCCTACATTTGTGTGCTATTAATTATATTTAATATGTTTCAATGATTTATTCCAGAACACCAGGCCTCTTAATCACACTCTATTTGAATGCATACTCATTAAAATAATCCATGAAATATCCAAAAATGTACATGGAAAATCCGAGTCGTTATATTATCTTTAACATGGGGCATTACATCCCAATAATCCATAACATGTGGATAAATGTTTTTTGGTACTAGGTGTACATTTGATCCTTCTTCTCCCTATTCTATCATGAATATTCACATGAATCCACTTGAAATGAAGTAAATTAATCATTCATCCACAAAGTATCCTCTCATACTAATCCTCAACCTATTCCATGTACTCATTAATTTCATCTCAATCCTCGAGTTCCATCTCTCCCCAGTTGATAATGTGTGATGGGTCATTCATGTACTTTCCTAGATGCAACACATGGAATACAACATGTACTTGTCCTAGATGATTGAGTAGAGATAATATGTACCACACATCTCCAAATATACATAATATATGTGAAGGGATAATGAATATCAAAGAAATCATGTTTCCCTGAACAAACCTTCATAACCCACATCAAGGTGATACCCATAAGAACATATGATAACCTTTTTCGAACTCCAAGGGAATCCATAATCTATATTTATAATAATTATTAAAGATATATGTAGTTCTAATCCACACAAGTAAAAACTAAATCATGTCAGTAGTGGCTCACATTCTTTCTAGGGCCATATGTGTTGACTCTCCTGGGTCAGTGCAACAAAGTGGTGACCAATAGGGTGGACCATAAAAGAATTAAAATGGCGCCATACCAATGGTATTATGGTAACTATATTTTCATACAGACTCAACATGTGGTAGAATATCCTCCCTACTAAATCCAAATATCATCATTCAAGCATGTAGCCTTTCCTCCAAAACCTAAATGGTCTTCTTAGTATATCCATCATTGAAGGGGTGAAAAAAACTGCTAAAATGAAATTGAGTCACAAAATCCTCCTAAGATAACTTCAATAGCTATGATGTGATGAAAAAATCATGGTATAAAATGATAATATATAGAAATCCATGGTGTCAAACTATCTCCTAAATGAAGAGGCATCCCAAGATCCTTATAGAACAATGATATGGAATAGCTAAGAAGTGGGATGGATTTGTGAGTCAATATACAATCACCCTAGTGGAATCATGTCCTATAATCATACATGGTAATCCCTTAACAAATTACAAGGAGATATGATCCCAATTACACTCTATAACCTTGAGTGGTTGAGCTAAACCCTCTGGGACATGGTGCTTGTCCATAACTTACATACAAGTAAGTCATTGAGAGTCAAAATACAAAAATCTATTCATCATCCATGGAAACAAAATTGACTTTATATATCCTTGTATATCTTGTATAAACCATTATATACTAGCTAAGGATACATATGAAGCTCTCTCAGAGCCTCATCCAACAATTTCACTGGTATCACCTTGCATCCTACGAAAAGAACAACATGCTTCACACCTTCAGAAAATCCATCAAGAGCATATCAAGTGGATATCTAAATACATATGGTATCATAGTCAGTATACCGAATATGATATTCCCCGAATCATTGCATATGTAGGGGTAATCTACTTCATCTTCATCCACAAAGGATAACATCAACTAGGTTTATTACTACAATGCCACATTCATTAATTGAGAAAATAACTATTACTAAGGTCTTCTAGTACCACATTCCCATTCCCATAATTTTAGAAATTTTCAAAATCATTATCCATTAAAAAATCAATCCATCTCATATTTTTCATGATGATATCCTTTTAATAGGAGATATACATGAGGCCCTTGTGGTCATTGTTGATGATAAACTACTCTTCCATAAGTTATTTTCTCCACGTATTTAGTGATAAGACTAACGATGCTAACAAAAGATCATGGTTCATGTAGTTATGCTCATGGGGGATTAACTAGCGTTAACCATATGAAATCACCACTCATGTCTACATTAGAAAACAAAAATTTCTGGTCCCTGAAGAATCACATAACACAACATACTCGATCCCCTCCTCTATTAATATCAAGAAGTGTGTGCTCATCAATCTCTACCTCAAATCCTATTAACCTATATAAAATGTATGTATCCATAAAAAACGATGCTCGTTTTGGGTTTAATATTATATGGGAGCCTATATCCTTCTTAAATCGGGTATGAATATCCAGTTGTTTTCTATGAACTCAAGGAATCTCTATACCTCTCTCACTCTCATGGATGGATCCCAATATCACACTGCATCAACCATCACTAGGTCCACCTCTTCTCCATCTATAGAGAATACATGTCTGAGATTGTGGTCCTCCTGAAACCATAATTGACACTTTTGGAGCTCATCGTAATGTTGGTGATCTTAGAGCACATCTAGAACCATCCTCATGTGTCTAAAATTCTTCTCCTTGGATTCCATGTTCACAAGGATATCATAGATGAATACTACCATGAACCCATATAATAAAGGTTGAAATATCTACTTCATGAGTCCCATAACTGTTTTTGTGGTGTTAATCACTCCAAAGGGAATCAAAAAGTACTCATAGTGTCCATAGATACTTCTGAATGTATTCCTCGATATTTTCTCATCTCATACTCGCAACTAGTGATATCCTAAGCCGATTTCAGCCTTCAAGAACCGTCATTACCCTCTCCACTAATCAAATAGTTCATCGATCGTCATTAGTGAATACTTGTTTTTTCACAGTCACATAGATCATGAACCAATAGTCCTCAATTTACCTCAATCTCTCATATGCCTTCTTGGTGAATAAAAATATGGATTCCCAGGTTGAAACATTGGGTATAAAAAATCCATTCCCCCAAATATCATCCCATTATACCCTAATCTCATGAATATCTATGTGATCTATTCGATATGGTGGTGAAAATATTAGGGTCATTATCGATGAAATCAATGCATAATTTTAACCCTTAGAGGGGGTTAAGACTAGAATATTATCTTGAAAGACATCATCATACTATGACAGCATATCAACAAACTAAAAAAACATAACACCAACTACCCCAGGGGTCATTATTTGCAAATTATGAGTAATCATCCAGACCCTTCTATGTATGGGTCCATATTACACGGCATGATTTTCCCTGTCACCTATAAAAGACAACACCATCTGATTAATTCCAACACTCCCAATCCTCAGCCTAAACAAATCGATTTGGGAATGAACTATAGTTAAATTGTCCATACCTATGATGAAGTCATAAGGTATCATCACTGCTATAAAGGGATTCCAATTGAAACAATAGCCTCCAAGATCCCAATCATAGATTCATCATATGTGTGTGATGCTGAGTCATCCTCAGTTGTAGTATCCAAGAACAAGGGTCGAGCCAAGGGCTCAATCAAAATCTCAAAATCTCAATCCAAATATGTGAAAATAAAAGAATGAATATAAAATGTGTTAATCAATAAAAATACTATGGTTGAAAATACAAATGTTTTACCTCAAAGAATCCTCACAGAATCTGGTCCACAAGGCTCAACCACCTATATCTTCCCTTGTCCTTGTCCTCCAACTCTATGAGCCAGGAATGGGGCACCTGGGGGTGGTGGTGGTAAAAATTCTTAGAGTATACCATCTATAGGTTATCTCCTTGAACCTCTACCATGTCGGACATCATGCATACCTATATGCTATTTTCACTAACTCTACCTCTATGGCCTATCCTCTATCTCTCTGTCATTCAAACGGTGGGTTGGACAATTGCATGCACGATGTCCCTTTACACCATGTAATGTCTCATAATTTTTTTATTATTATTTAAAATATTATATGTAATTATCATGAGACAAGGGTTTGGGACAACGTGAAATTATGAGGTCTGGTGTGCCTGGAATTTTTTTCGAAATAATTTAATCTTTAAATAGCATATTTGAGAAATTTTCTCGAAAAAGTGAGAAAACATTTAAACAGGTGGCCAGATCAAAAATCTGAGGGCACTATTGCATTCATAACATCTAATTTAACATATATAGGGACTAAAATCAATCGGTGTGGGTTAGTAACAGAATATAGTATATTTATATTTTAAGGAAAAAAATTAAAATATTTTATTTTATTTTAAAGATTTCCATAATGTGGTGACAAGAGATTTTCAATAAGCTGGTAAGAGAATCACTTGGGTTAGCCACATAACCCTAAAAGTTTCTTGAGGAATCGAGAGGAGAACCCTTGGAAATACTTCTCAACTATTAATGATGATGGATTGATCGATCAAAACACCTCAAATTCGACAGAACCTCACCAACGAATGCGACACGTCAATCATTCTCCAAATAAATTGAGGTAGGATTTGTTATTTTTGATTTATTTATTCCTCATTCATGGATTCAACAATGAATATGGATCAACCAAAAACTGGTTGAATTGAGGGTCATGTGTTCTTGTATGATGATTTATATTGTGTTATTTTGGGAGAAATTATTCCATTCATAAATTTTGATTTTGATTCACCCTCTTTAATCTTACTTATGGAAGCGGATCAATGCCTAGATGAAAAAAGGTAGAGGTTATTTCCTCAAATTTTTAATTGAATTTATTCCTCTTTTGCCCCATTTTCATTGTTTCCATCATGTTGTTATGAATAATGTATCATTGCAAATCCGTTTTTCAATTAAATAGTCTAAAACCAGAGATCTGACATTGTAATGATTTAGAGAAGGTGAAATTGCGATGGTGGAAGACGAATCGACTCAAATCAAAGAGGATCATTCCTCGAGAGTCTTCATGCAGGTGGATTAGTACTCATTATATGGGGCCGATCAGAGGCCTGTAACTAATAGAAACAACCTTTGTAGTGTTGGGGAGACATAGAATTTGGAGTTTTTTGCTGATCGGATGGCCGGATCATGGACCGAAGGAGCACCTGAGGAGTGGACGATGGGGATTATGTTGCTGTAAAATCATGATAAACATGTCGTGTATCTCACAATAGATGATGTGTGGGACTGGTATGGTGTCAGCAAGGGTTTTCATGATTCACACTATAAAGACCATGTCATGCTTCTAGATGGACATGGCGTGTGCGCCCAAACCTATGGCGTGTGATGTTTCACACGACACAAAGTGTTCACACTGTGTGTGATCATTATCACAAGACATGTGGATCCTTATGTGGGACCCGACATGTATCTCATACAATACACATAAACGGGGTGGAGTACACGGCATTTACTCCACCACATGACCAGACGAGGCCAGTTATGTGGGTCACCCCGTGTACCGGTTACACAGGTTGGCATACACAGGTTGAGGACATGTATGAGCACATAGCCAGTGTACATGAGCAGACTGTGGATACTTCAACATAGTGTGTGATACTTCTTACAATCAGTGTATATATGTTTAGATTCTTCATGTTCTCTAGAATCAGGTCGTTGTACAGGGGCTACACCTAGTTTCAATGGACACAACATGTGACCAAGTCTACATGCAGTGTACTACCTTCCAGATGGAATGATCTTCTTTTCCACCATTCTATGGACTTGTTTTCTTTCGTTTAGTGCCCCTTTTCTGGTTCCCCTGAAGGGCATGTATCATTTTCATCTATATGAGTATGATCCCTTTTCTGGTCTTTCTTCATAGAGATGGAATCCTTTCGAGAGACATGGAGTAAGATCCACTACTGATTATTTACCCAAGGTAGAGTCAAGTATCAATGTGACCAATCATGTAGGACACAGATCTTCTACTTAGTAGGTGAATCTAGATATGTCATTGTATCCACGAAGTCCCCAGTTGAGATTCTCATCCATGTATCGTGATATTTTCCCACATATGATTGTGTTCTCCTAGAATGAGTGCATATATTCTCTCATCCGATCTATCAGTGCATCTATTTCTCTCATGGAATTTACAGATGAGCAGTACTTAGGCAGACATCATCATAGCTATCAGACTTTTGGAGTGAGTTGTACTGGATGAGTTTTTTTGTGTAATCTTAAAAATGAATCCCTAGCATGGGTATGTAGTTGTTGTGACTTGAACATAGACTATAGTTTTAGGTTTCAAGTATATTTGGATTGGTTTCTCCCACAATATGTTCAGTAGATATATACTTTGTAGAGATTACTATACCTTTACATTGTGTATTTCATTGTTGTTTTTAGGGCCTTCTACATAGTATTGTTAAACTATCCCTTGCATGGTATTTTACCACATATGTTGGGTCTTGTGCAGATGAGCGGACTTTTGATGGAGTCCAGGGAGGACCTGGACCAGACTGAGCTTTTTGAGTTCCCTATAGGCCAAGTTGTTCCCATGCCTACAAGCAGTAGTCCCAGTACAAACATTCTTTCTTACAGGTTGGACTTGTTTTTTGCAGACTCATACTTTTGGGTGGCTTGTATTTTGTCCCATTTTACATTCCACTCTCTACTTTCTGTTCTAAACCATTGGTTGGGTTTAGTTATATGCATATAATTTTTTCCTTAGTGGATTTTTCTTTTCATCATTTTTGGGATTGAAGATGTGTGTTTGTGTATAGGTATATAATAAATTACTCCCATGTTAGTGATATGCCTAATTGGTGCGAGTCACAAGCACCTGGCCTATTGGAGGTGGGCTTGGGGTGCCGCAATGCGGGCCCCAGTGCTACAGGTCATGACAGAGTCGTATCATAGCTGGCCGATTCTATCATATGACCAGGAGCCTATGTGATTACTTTTTGGGAAATAGCATTAAGTGTTTCGAGCTTGACATTCAAGTCAGGGAGCCCAGTGTTGGTGTGGGTAGTTGATGTATCCATATATTGGGACACTGATAACCTTCTTTTCGACTCAATAAATGAAAACATTTTTTGATGGTAAATAAAAGAATGGTACATGCATCATTTAAAAATGGGTTCTGTTTTTCATGTCCTTTGTGTCATCTTTCTAGATGTACTCTTTGACCATGGTGAATCTTGTTTCTTTACAGGATGCCTCCACGATGCATACCCACTAGGATTCAGCATCTCAATCACGAGGATGACCCCATCAGTGATGACACATCAATTTAGGGACCAATTTCCCAAAAATTAACTCTAATTGGTACAACTGTTATACCAACACAAGTGGAGAGGCATGTAGTAAATGAATTACCAATAGAAGAGGTGCGCAGGATGAGTGCACTCCATGAGTTTTAGAGATAGGGACCCCTCAGGATCCAAGGTGAGCTTGACCCTCATGCGGTTGAGGAATGGCTTGAGGTGGTGACCAGAGTTTTCCATCTAGTGAGGACACCATCTGACCAGATGGTGGTCCTAGGAGTGAGCCTTCTTCAGGGTTCAGCGGGACGATGGTGGAGTTTGACCACATAGACTCATGATGAAGAGACTCTTTCATGGACAGAGTTTGAGTGACTCTTTAGGGAGGAGTTCTCTTCAGATACACTGAGATAAGTATCCCTCCATGAGCTTCTTCAGCCCCAATAGGGCAGTTTGAAGGTGGATGACTATTAATCGTGGTTCACCAAAATCGCTAGGTACACAGTGGATATGGTTAGGGATTTGTACTTCAGATCATAGAACTTCAAGCAATGACTGCAACAGGACATTCGGGGTAGTGTCGCGACTCTTTGAATTTTGATTTCGGAATGACTGCTCAAGCGAGCTTTGGTGGTCAGGAACTTCTTGGACGAGTAGAGACATGCAGTGGGAGTCAGCAATAGGCTGATATGAGTAGAGACTTCAGTTGTAGGGAGAACCCATTAGACATAAGGATCCTGGTGTGGGAGATATCACAGGAGGACCCAGAATATATGATTGATAATCTAGGTCTCTCAGATGGATCCAAAAAATAGAGGGATAGTTTATGCTACTAATTTAATGGTATATTACATCTCTTTAGAGATTTTCCAACCCGTCGAGCTACTGACGGGGTAGGGGTGGATGGACCACCAAGGTAGAGTCAGAGAGTGGAGCTGGCAGGCCCTCCCGGTGGTGGATGTGGTAGATGATTAGGGAGAGCTACATGCAGTGGAAAATGCATTGATCTAATTCCACCATCACCCCCAAGAGGTCCATAATAGGATCAAGGATCTGGGGGACATGGGTGGGAACAACTGCACATGGTCGATGCATATGAACCAAGGAATCTGGGGATGATCTATGTCCTTTATACCATAGTTTTCATACTTATATATATTGGTTCTTGTCATTCATTCCTCACCACATGTATTTTACAAAACCTTGAGAACCTGGTAGAGTTATTGACTAGACCCTAACACTTGGAGAAACCTATGGGAGGAGACTCAATGATCATGAAAATTTTTAGATAGTGTGGTCATTACCTTGGAGGTGGGTATTTCAGTTGGAACATATTGGTTGCAGTGTTGAGGCCTTATGACATCATTATTGTTATGGATTGGTTATCTTCATTCCATTCCCATATTGACTGCTTTAGGGGAAGAGTGTGGTGTTTCCATAGTAATAGAATGAATTTTTCATTTGTGAGTGAAATGAAAACCGAGGAAAAATAATGGAATCATACATAATTCGTAGTATCTGATCACTCATGTGTTTTATATCCTCACCCTCAGAGAAGAAGATGTTGTGAGCTTCAAGTTCATAGCTCTAGTGGAAGAGTACGAGGATTTTTTCTTGATTATGTTCTTGGATTACCTCTTTACTGGGAGTTATACTTCTGTATACTGCACCGATATCTACACTAGCATATCAGATTTCTCCGATAGAGCATCATGAGATTAGGGTAAAATAGGAGGATTTGTAGAGTAAGGGATTCATAAGACCCAATGTTTCACCCTAGGAAGCCCCAATTTTGTTTTCCAAGAATTTATATGGGAGTTTGAGGTTGGGCATGGATTACGGGTTCCAAAATCAGGTAACTGTCCAGAACAAGTATCCACTGTCGAGGATCAACGAACTCTTAGATCTGGTGAGAGGGGGAAAATGGTTCTCAAAGGGTGACCTTCGATCAGGTTACCCCCAGTAATAATTACATAATGAGGATATAATGAAGATTGATTTCAGATACTGCTATAGTCACTACAAGTACTTGGTGATGCCTTTCGGTGTGTAGAATTCCCCCGTAGTGTTTATGGGACTTATGAACCGGATCTTCCAGCCATACATAGACTGCTTCATTTTGTTATTTATCGATGACATCCTTGTGTACTAAACATTATAGGTGGATAATGTGAGACACCTATGAATGTTTATATACATACTCCAATATCACCACCTTTATATGAATCTCTTGAAGTTCCGGTTTTGGATACCAGAGGTCCACTTGATGGCACATGTTATCTCATCAGATGGAGATGCAGTGGATGCCTCCAAGGCTTAGGGGGTGTATCAATGGGAGCCACCTTGGAGTGTGATAGAGGTATAGATCATCCTTGGGTTGGAAGGATACTACAAGAGATTTAGTCTTGATTTCTCTTAGATATGAGCACTGATGCCAACCTTGACCTGAAAAGGGAAACCTTTTGTAAGGGTAGAAAAGTGCAAGCAGGATTTTCTGTAGTTGACGTAGAGTTTGATGAGCACACCGATCTTTAGAATTATAGAAGAGGCTGTTGAGTACGTAGTTTTATGTGATGCATCAGGGACCAGGCTTGGTTGTGTCCTTATGAAGAGGTGGGTAGTTATTTTTATGGTTCTCCCCAGCTAAGTCCACACTAGTGGAACAACATGCCCCTTGATCTTGAATTTATAGAGGTAGTCTTATCATTAAAGATTTGGCAGCACTACTTGATGGGAGAACTATTTATCATCTACTATGACCACGTGATCCTCATGTAAATATTCACATAGACATATCTTAATTTGAGGTAGAGGTGATGGTTATAGATTCTCCAGGATTTTGAATTTTAGATCAACTATAATCCTGGGAAAGGGAACATAGTAGTGGATGATCCTAGTCTGAGATCATTTTCACAGCTACTAAGAGAGGAATCATAGATGTTGGCCTCCCTAAAGTTATCTTTCATGGATGGAGATGATACATCTTGTCTCCAGTCGATGATTGTTACCCCTCTACTCTTACGGTGATTCATGGAGGAACAACTTGGGGATGCCAAATCTGAGACTTACATTATCAAGTATCTATAAGACGTGCTCTTGATGGATATTATCAAGGCGGGGAAAACATAGTCCTTTTTATAGGGCACATAGTTTTACCAAGGGCATTGCTGGAGGAGGTTCTGAGGGATTTTCATATATCCCCCTTAGGGATACATCATGGAGTAGAAAAAATGTACCAGGATCTCTAGTGTTAGTTATGGTGGATAGGTACGAAGAACAATGTAGTAGAGTTCGATTGACAATTCCTTTTGTGCCAGTAAGTGAAGGTTGTTTTCTAGGTTACACCAGAGTATGCTAACACCCTAGAAGTGCCAGAGTGGAAGTGGGAGGAAATATCAATGGAATTAGTGATAGGCTACCATATACATCCAAGGGACATGATTTTACCTGGGTGATCGCTGATTGAATCACCAAGTAATCCCACTTCCTAGATATTATGGAGAAGAGTTTTATAGATAAATTGGGATGCCTCTACCTAGAGAAGATAGTTTGGTTTCATGGAATCCCTACGATGGTAGTCTCAGATAGTGATGCTCCTTTCACATCTCGATTGTGGAAGGGATTGCAGGATGTGTTTGGGACCCAACTATGATTGACCATAGAATTCCATCCCTAGAAATATGTTCATACGAAGATAAAAATTAATGGTATGGAGGACATATTGTGGTCCTATTTCTTTGATTTTGTTCACATTGGGTAGGACCGCCTACCCCTGACAAAGTTCGCGTACAACAACATCTACCACTCCACAATCTTTATGGAGTATTTGATGCTGTATATGGGTGCACCTCCTGGCTCTACCACTGGTTACACTAGGTACATGATGTATTCTATTTGTCGTAGCTGAGGAGGTATGTCCATGACCCATTTCATGTCATCAAATGTAGGTGAGCTGGACATCGAGGATAGAGCGACCTTCACAGAGTACCTAGTGGAAATCGAGGATTGACATGAGAGGATCCTTCATTGGTGAGTGATTCCCCTAGTACATGTATGATCGTAAAAAAGGAATCTTTGGGAGATAACATGGGATCAGGAGGATTAGATTCATGCGTAGTACCCACATATGTTTGAGTAGCCTTTGGTTTTGGAGTTTCGGGGACGTAAGCACCCTATGGCAGGGGTAATGTAATGTCTCGTGTTTTTTATGTATTATTTATTAAAAAAATAATAAAGAATTTTTATGAAAGAGTTCTTTATGATAGAATGCGATTCTAAGGCCCCAATTTAATGGAATAAATGTATGAAATAGTTTAAACTCTAAATAGAAAGTGTGAGCAATTTTCCCGAAAAAAGTAAAATAACATTTAAACAGGTGCCCCGATTGGAAATATGAGGGAACCATTGTGTTTATAGAAACAAATTTTCCTTAGGTGGGGCCTAACATCGATCATCATGGGTTGAGAGTAGAATTTAGTTTTTGGATTTTTTAAATGAAAAAATATATTTTATTTTAAACATTTCCATAATGTCGAGACGAGAGATTTTAAATAATATTTTAAGAAAATCACTAGGGTTAGCCGCATAACCCAAAAATTTTCTAGAGGACTGGAGAGGAGACCACATGAAGAAACCTCTCTAAAACAAACATCGATGGATCAATCGATCGATACACATCGAATTAGACAAAATCTCACTAATGAACGTGATGTAGTGATCGTTCTACAACCGAATCGAGGTAGGAGTTTGTTATTTCTGATTTAGTTCTTCTCTGCTATTGGATACAATGAAGAACATGGATCAACCTACAAATAGGTAGACCAGTAGATTGTGCATTCATGTGGTAGGGTTCCTATTTGTTTATTTTGGGGGAATTATTTGATACAATAATTTCTATTTTGATTTTCCTTATTTAATCCCACTAATGGCAGCAGATCAACGCCCTGAAGAATGAAGATAGAGGCTTGTTCCTCACTTTTTTTATTTAATTTCTTCTTCATATTCCCCAAGTTCATCACATTATTCATGGGGTGATGAACAATGAATCATTACAAATCCCATTCACAGTGAAATGGTCACAAACTGGAGATTAGACATTGCAACAACCTAGTGTTGGTGCGATGGTGATGGAGGATGAAGAATCGTATCTAATAGAGGAGAATTTTTCATTGAGTTTTATTCATGTGAGTGGATTGGGACTCATTCTTGGGGCCGATCTGAGGCCCGCAGCCAACAGAAATGACCTGGTAGTGTTAGAGAGACCTAGAATCTATAGTTTTATGATGGTTGAACAGCCCGATTGAGGACCAGAGGAGCACTAGAGGCACAGAGGAGGAGGATTGTGTTTTTTTGAAAATTATTGATCAACATGGCATGTATCCCATAGAACACTCCATGTGGGACCTACCCAATGTGGGTGATGTTCTGGGAGACACAAAGTGTTGACATGGCATGAAAACATTGTCACATGGTGTGTGTCTTCTTACACAATACTATGTCTGTATCTCGAATGATAAATGGACATAGGGTGGAATACATGGTTTGTACTCTACCACATGGCCAGATGAGGCCAGTTACGCGAGTTACCCTATATACCAGTTACACAGGTTAGCATACATGGGTTGAGGCTGTGTATAGAAAAATGGATAGTTTACATGATCCAGAACCCATATACTTTGACATGGCATCTGTTCCTTCCTACCTACCATGTATATAGATATTTACTTGGACTGTTCTCCAAACTCGGTCCATTCTATACGCGTAGTACATGATGCTAAGGGACACAATATGTGAACATTTCTTCATTCCATCTATGACCTTCTACATTTCCTAATCTTCTTTTCCCTCATTCCTTCAAAGTGTTTTATTTGGGTTATTTCCCCTTTTTTCATTCCCCTCAAGGTCAAGAGTCATTTCTATCCACGGAAGTATGATTCCATTAGCTGGCCATTCTGGATACAGTTGGAATCCCTCTGAGAGGCCCACAACGAGATCCTCTATCCATTCTTGGCCCTATATAGAGTCAGTTATCAACATAACCAATCTTATAGGGTGTCGACCATCTACTTATCAAGTGAATCTGGATGAGTAGTGGTATCCCCCAAGGCCCTAATAGTGATCCTCACCTATGTATCATGATCTTTCCGGAATTAGGAGTTTGTTCTCCTGGAATGAGTGTATTTGTACTCTCTTCATATCTACTAGTGTATTTATCTCTCTCATGACTTTTCCAGATGAACATTACTTCTTTGGAAGAGTTCATCAGAGCTATCAGACACAAGGAGTGAGTTCTCCCATACAAGTGCTTTGTGGACTCTTCTAATTAAATCCATAGCATGGGTATGAAGTCATTGTGATTTATCTCTATACTACAGTTCTGGAGTTCAGGTATATCTGGATGTGTTTCTCTTGCTATTTGTTAAGTAGAAATATACTGTGTAGATATGATTGTACCATTACATTGTGTATTTATTTATGGTTTTTTCAGTCCCCTACTGAGTATTGTTATACTCACCCATGCACATGCATTTACTGCACATGTCATGCCTTATGAAGATGAGCGACCTTTTGATGGAGTCTATGCTGAACGAGGACCAGACCAATATTTTTGAGATCCATATAAGATGATATGGTCCAATAGCTATAAGAAACAGTCTCAATACCTACATCATTACTTATAGAATGGACATGTAGTTTTAATACTCTTTCTTTTGTTGGGATTATATTATGGCTAAGTTTACATTCCAAACTGTACTTTCCAATTTACTATGTTTGTTGGGTTTAGTTGTACACATGTATTTTGTTCCTTAGTGGTTTTTACATTTCATCATTTGTGGGATTAGAGATGTGTGTGTGTGTGTGCAAGTAATTAGTAAACGCCTCTCATGTTACTGATATGCCTACTCTATACTAGTCACCAGCCCTTGGCCTATTGGAGGCGGGATAGGTTAGTCACAGCGCGAGCCTCACTAGGACGGGTCGTGACACATCAGATGAATATCATCACCTCTTTATGGGATGATTAGACAAATCCTATTTTACATAAATCATAGAACATATATACATTGATGTACTCCTAAAATTTGTCAAATATCTAGGTCCCCAAGACTGATTATGGATCCCTACTTCTGAAATTCATCCTCTTGTGTCCCACTACAGGAAACCAGAGTAAGTGTCTAGTTATAAAAATATCACAACCACCAAAGATAGATCTCGAACCATTGAATAATTAGGAATACCTAGAGGTAAAATTATATCTTAGAATTATATATATAGTCCTCCCTAAATGGATTGATCCTGGAAGAACTGATCTCGAACTCTATCCAATGATTACCTAGAGAGGTTAGTGAACCATTATTAATACTCAGTTATTGTCTTACATCTCTATTAAATCTGTCGAAGATCCTTGATACAAACAAGCAGTTGAATTACTTGAGAGAACTCATTTATAAAAAATATATTTAATTATAACCATTATAGAGTTTCATCATAATACAAATTATCTACCAAACTCCACAATCATCAAACTGAATAATGGAGAAGGCTCGCATACAAGAACACAATCTGATCCCCAAGAGTCTTGACCAGATAGAAAATGTGTTTTATTGCCTCAAGCATGTCCTCACCATCCTATTGATTGGTTTTTCCTTGAAACATGAGGGTTTATTGTCACTAGAACTCGTGACGTGTGATCAGCCTGTACACACCATCTTCTGGTACTATGGGTACCATATGATTCTTTACAGGTGGTGGTATATCTAGTTGACCACCAAGAGGTAACACCTCTACAACTAGTCCCTATATCGATGCCTTATCACCAAGGAGATCATCAATTTGATCATGATGCTGAATACTTGCTATTATATATCACGGAGGCATCCTGAAATAAAAAAGATGTAGCACAGTCAATTCGTATATCTAAAGAGATCACTTAAGAATTACATTGAAACCAAAAAAACATTCCTATTTGATTCATGAAAAATTATTTTCCTTGAAACTGGTTTCCTCATGTACATATTTTAATGCTAGGTGACTAGAGTCCTAGTGTATAGATAAGTCAGCAACCGAACTGAAACTAGGGTTTGATACCTAAAATCCCAACTCAAAAAACTCAAAACTATTTACCTAAAGTAACCTCAAACACTACATTCCTAATGTAGAACTGTACTCATGTACCACTAGGTCATGAAATTTTCTAATGGGGAACATGTAGTGATTCCCCAAGACCACCTCTAATAATAAAAGGGTTGGATACTGGCATTGTGTAGTTATATCACTAACATGGAATGCATTATCCAAATGTACCTATACACATGTACAAATCTCCAAGAACATAAAATAGTGTAATTTAGAACAACTAATAAATAGTTCATGATTACATATAAATTAAAAAACTAGAGTATGAAAAAAATAAATGGAAAGCAAACAGGGCCAAATATAAGCCCACCACAGAGACTCTAAAAACAAACCCGACCTAAAAGTAAATATGGGGACCACTATTAATATACCGCAAGAAAACCCCATGTTCTATCTTGACCACTATGAATTATATGGTCATGGTCCTTAAAGGACTCCATCAAAAGGTCGATCATCTCAACAAGACATTAGATGTGTGGGTGAATCCTTTGTAGGGGTGAGTATAAAAAATATCTAGTAGGATCCCATGAAACCAAAAATCCTCTAACAAAAGTATAATAGAAATCTCTAAATAGGTATAGTTACACAACACATATAACAAGAATATATTGATATACTCAGAAAATACACATAGTATCATGGTAAGGTCACAACCATACCACCATCATAGGATTCCTTATCAAAGGACCCACATAACACTCATCTAGAAGAACACCCTCTAGGAGTCAGGTAACACTTATGACATCCTTTCAAGAGATAGTGATTGTAGGGTCTCATTATGACAATTATACATTAGAAGTATTAAGAGATATGACACACATATGAGGATCACTCCAAAGGCCATGGGTTATACAAGAAAATACATCTATATTAAACCACTATATAGAGGATCAATGCCCATGTAGTTCTAGTCATGATGACAACAAGAAACTCCACCTGGGTCAATATGATGATAGAGGATCTCACTCTAGACCAAATTATAGGATTCAAAGAAATATAACCAATAATAATTCCTGAATGGAACACCATTCTATGTGTATAATATGATTCGATACTAAACTTCAAGGAATTAATATCAAGAAAACATTTCAATGAAACATGTCAATGATACAATAGTAAAGGGATTTATGTATTCTTTGAATGAGTACACAATGTTTACTATGATTACATGGTGAGTCCCTTTGATCCCAAGTCCTTCCAGTGTAAACAGCTGATTTCCATTTCCATGTGGATGTACACATCATACTCATTCTTATATACTTATTCTTGTGTCCATGTACAAGGCAATGCCTATATACATTTGTTCTATCCATGTCTGTGTGGGATTACATTATGTTCTTTTTCCCATGTACTACAGTTCATTCCCATGTAACATAGGATGTACACACTAAGACATCATGGATGGGTCACATTTTTTTAGATAGTGTCACATGTCTTGTGGTCCTTAACATCTTCTAGAAACCCCAGTTCTTACAGAGAGGTCCCCAAACGGTGTGTATCTTTACTGTACATGTCATGTTGTTTGGAATTTCCCAAAAACTAATTTATTCCTCCCATGTATACTCTTTCTATCTTACTATGGGATTCTAGCCTCAATATTTTTGTAATCGTAGATCTAATAAAATTAAACCTTGCCAATATCAATCACTAGATCCTGAAATTTGATTCTTAGAAAATGAACCCCAAATCCATTATTCCATTTTATTCCAAAAACACTCACGTTACTTCCTATAATAATGTCCTGATCCATTTATTTCATCATCATCATTGGATCCCTACTCCACACCTATTATAGATCTTCGATATCAAGTCATTGTGGAAAAAATCATTTGTGCATCCTTAGATTCTTTGGTATTTGGGTCAATCCATCATGAAAATGAATCCCTGATGATGAAAAAACAGATAAAAATTGAAGAAACCAAGAATCACACAAAAGGGGAAAGGACCTCAACTATGTTAAGACTGAATTAATCCATTTCAATTTGAAAGTTGAATGATGAATCCATAATAAACAACTAAATATCCCAAATGATCCCCATATATAATCCTATCCCACAATAAGATAGATCTTAAAATTAATCCATTTGTTAATTGATTCAAATTCATCATAGGATGTAATAAAGGGGAACAAAACTAGTTAAAAAATAGTTCTACCTTGATTTTGGATTGATCACTAGTGGATAATGAAGCTACATCGTTGTTTTTTATATATCCTTTATTTTTGTTACACCCTAATAATATAATTGTGATCCAATTATCGTTCATCTGAGAGAGATCCCCCAACGCTCTATCCAATAGTTATCCAATGGGACTAGGATTATGTGACTATCCCTAAAAATATTTCAAAACCAAATAATTATAGAATAAATTAGGCCACTGCAATAGTGAATGAAGTAAATAATTCATTTAATTATATTATCCATTTTATCCCCCCAATGAATTTTTACCAAACGTCTTATATTGAAAATGGTTATGTTGTAAATAGGGTAAACACACACATCAAGATCAATGGTACCCTCATATTTATAATTCAATTACCTATCTATAGGAAATTAATATTTTTTAAGAAAACTAAGGATAAATGATATTAAATATATATAATATATTTCAAACATGTATTATGGGAACATCTGGCCTTAGAATCACATGTCATTTAAACACCTAGTCTCGAAAATAATATATAAAATATCTAAAATAATAAAAGAAAACATTGAGTCATTACATTAATGTAGGAAAAAGTAGGATCACTATAGTTGTTATCAGAACATGGTTTATTTAATTTCACAGTTATGATTAAAAAAATTTAGTGAAAAAAATATGTATAATTCGATGTATAGGTAAATGTCAATGAAGAATCATTTCAGAAAAATTATATACATATGGATTCCATAAGGTATCCTTTTAGAGTAAATATTATATTAGAATAAATTATATATTTATTATTTTTTACTAAATTTTTGTCTAAATTTTTAATAGAAAGTTGTTGGAAACTAGAGATACCAAAACAGCAACCAATGTGAGGGAAAATACAACAACTATCCAAACAACGTCCCCAATGCCATGGTAGGTGGTGTTAAAAATTCTATGATGATGCATACCTAGTTGTCTCAGCCTATGAATAATGACCTAAAACATGTGTAACATTCACCATTACCAAAATGGTGAACTGAAAATAAATTCCTTTATACAATAATGACCACCAACATTTAGTGGATCTTCTGATCCAATTTTCAATGAATTGTGGGTTAAATCAATGGATAATTTATTTGTACTTCTCCACTATTCTAATAAGGACATGGTGACTCTATCCACCTATCATACTGATGGAGAGTCCAATCAATGGTGGGAATTGATAAATAATTCTATGTTGAAGGACAAAATGGATGATAAGAGGTGTGAAGACTTTAATAAAATATTTTATAATAAGTACTTCCCTCAATATATCCCAAAAATAATACAAAGATATTTATTTGATCTTAAGAAAACATAGGTTGAATCACTCACATATTTTTAGGAAAACATCACAAGGCCTACATGATATTCCTTGGTAATTATTATCAATAATGAAATAAAAATAGATAGACACTTTAGTTTTTTAAAACTACACATTTAAAAGGCATTATTTATCTTATAATTTGGTAGTTGCGAAAAAGTAGTCGATGTTCGTTCAATGTAGATATGGAGTTTGGTGAATGGTCCCATGGTTATAGAGATATGAAGAGAATAATGGATTTTCTGACTAGTGATTCATAAAAAATGAAGAATGATTATCCAACCAACCACATGCCTAAAATATGGGAAAAATAATCATAGGAATTTAATCAAAAGGATAGAGAGGTCCTTAAATAATATGAGAGATATCCACCAAGATGATGGATATTAAAGAGAAATAAAAATAATGTCCAACAAGATAGAGGAATGAAAGAAAACTATTATTTCATCACCCTTGGAACAAGGATTCAACTATTCAGAGCATGGAAGTTGTGCAACCAACTTCACTAAACTATATGTGATTGATGATAATTAGTTTCAACAACCACCAAAACCAATTATAGAAGGTAAATCTTCTGTAATAACTACTACTAAAATGGATACTGAAAAATAATTTCAAACAGGGTACACATTAAATTAAAAAAATATTGGAAAAGTTTTATTTTATTATTTTTCTATGAATTATTTTATTTCATGTATGTTTTATAGAACTGTTGAATTGAAGCCCCGATACCTTGATAATGAATTAAATTAAAAAACACAATGCGGTGAAATTATTGCAACCCCTGCATTGGACTCTTATCCTATTATGGTATATTTGTATATTAATCTATTTAATCTTATAGACCTTACCTTGGTGAAATTTTATGGTATAATGGGAAAATATTTATTCTCGTTATATAGATAACACTTTATCTTTTGATAAAATTAAATATATTTCTATACAAGAAACCATCCAATTAACCTCTAAAAATGCATCGAAGATCACAAATCTACTTTGAGAAATCCCTAAAATGTGTGGGTATTGAAACCCTATGAAGAATAATAACCTTATAAAATGGTTGAGTCAAAAAAAGGTATCAATGTTGAGTAAATTACCATTGTAGAGGAATATACATGTGTACGCCCCAAATATTTTCATGAACATATACCATATTGTGAGGTGGATTTATCAATTGATCTTATACCAAGATCCACTATTATATTCAAATTTACTTATAAGGTGACCCCTATAGAACTGGAGGGGTAAAATAAGTAGATGCAAAATCAATTGGATAGCTGGTTTACACGCCCTAGTTCTTCACATTAGGGTGAATAAACACACTTTTTAAAGAAAAAAAGGATCAATGTGGATATGTATAGATTTTTGGGATCATAAAATGATCATCATAATTAATAAGTATCTGCTACAAATTGTTGATGAATTTATCAATAAAAAATGAGGAGATTGCTACTTCAAACAGATGGTTCTTTGTTCTAGATATAACCAGTTTAGGTGGAGAAGGAAGATATTCAAAAAATAATTTTTTTTCTAAGGTATGGGGACTATGAGTTCATAGTTTTACCCTTAATACTTACTAATTTCTCTATGATATTTATTGATTTAGTTAATAGTGTTTTTAGAGACACCCTAAATAATTTTTTGGTAGTTCTTATCAAGGGTATTCTCACATACTCTAAGATAAAGGAGGAACATATAGCACATATAGGGATTGTTCAATTAAATCTAAGTAAGGATAAAATGTATTCTAACATCAATACCTGTATATTTTATATGAAACATTTCTCATTCAAGGGAACAAGATCACAAGTGAAGGAATTTATATTGAGACTTTTAAAAAATACAACTGAGGAATGGATCATAGCCACTAATGTTAGGGAATATAATATTTTTCATGGTTTAGAAGGTCATTCATAACATTTTTCGGGATAGTTATCTTGATTTTATAGCTCACTAACTATGTTATCATGTAAAAGGTTAATGTATGTCTAGATGGAAGAATGTGAGGAAATCATTAAAGAGATCAAGGAGAGGCTAATCATTGTGATTGTACCAACACTTCCATCATGCTTACAGGATTTTGTGATATATAGTTATTATTCAAAGAATTTTCTGGGTTGTCTACTAGTTCCAAATGAAAAAATGATAGACTACGCCACATGAGAAATAATGATACATGAGAATAACAACACGACACATGATGTCGAGATAGCAGTTGTGATATTCACTATAATGATTTGGTAAAACTACCTCTCTATAAATAACTGTGAAATATATACCAATCACATAAGTATAATGTATATATTCACATAGAAGTAGCTCAAAATGTATAAAAATATTATTAGAGATAATCATGGAATATTTCTTATATATTCACTACCATCCGGGAATTGAGAACATGGTATCGAATTTACTTAGTAGAAAAGAACCTCATACTCCATTCATGATGCAAATTGAGAAATACCCTATATTTATGGATATATAAAGGATGGATCTAGAAGTAATAAAAGGAGATAATAAATCTAACCTTTATCGAATGTTTTCCCAACCATCTATCTATGATAAGATCAAGGAGGTAGAAAATGATGATCTAGAGCATGGAAAAGGTGAAAGTAATAAAGGAAGGTAATATTATAGAGTTTTACATCGATGAACATCGTTTCATTTGATTTGGGTATAGGAATTATGTCAATTCATCTCATGAGATAAAGAAGGATCAATTGGATAATTCACATAGCCCATATTTCCCCTTCAATCCTAGAAGCACCATGATGTACCATGATCTATGAAAAAACTTCTGGGGGGACAACATGAAGAATGAGATCACTAAGAATACAACAATATTCATGGAATTCTAAATATTTAAATCATAGTGACTGAGGAAAATAGAGATGATGGAACCATTGCCCATACCCACATGGAAATTGGATAAAATCACCATGTAATTTCTCACTAATTTCCCAATGAAATCTAGAGGGACTAATGTGATATGGGTTGTGGGGGATGCACTCTCAAGGACTATTATCATAATTGATATTCATCACGATTTAACACTTGAATTATTTTCTATGATATATATAATGGATTTGGGGAGGTAGTTTGGGGATCTAATTTTGTCCGTCTCTAGTCATGATCTAAGCTTTATTTATAAATTTTTGAAAAGTATTGATCATAAGATTAATATTGAATTGAATTTCATCCAGACCTATCACACCACAAATTATTACCAATCATAAAAGAATTTTCAGAAACTCAAGTAAATACACAGATTTGACTCAATATAATTTAAGAGATGATGGGATCAACATCTCCAATTAGTTTAGTTCTTATAAAACAACATATTTCACTCGAGTGTTAAAATTGATCAATATAAAGCTCTGTAAGGTAAGCGATGCAAATCTCTTACTTGTTGGGAAAATATATCTAAACCAAAACAACACTGAAACAATATATTGCAAGATATGAGAGATAAGGATCAATCAATTTGAAAACATATAAAAGCTACTTAGTGTTAGAAAAAGATCTATGATGAAAACCAACGAAGGAACATGTAGTTTGAGGTTGGAGATAATTTTTTCATTTAAATATCACTACAGAAGAGAGCCATGTGGTTTTGAAAGAAATGTAATGTTATTGGAACCATTGATATCCTTTATTACTTAGGATAAGTGGCCTATCATATTTCACTAGCACCAAATATAGCCCATTTTCAAAATGTGTTCAATCTATCTCTCATAAGGAAGTACAAACCTGAACAGCCACATGTACTAAATGTAAAGGCGGTACAACGAGAAATGAGCTCACACATGAAGTAGATCTAGTGATGATCTAGGATCACATAGACTTAATTTTATGCAACCAAACAACTCACCATTTTAAGGTGTTGTTGGGAAATATAAATATTAAGAGGTGATGTGGGAACTAGAGGAAATAATGAAACAAAAGTACCCCCATCTATTCTCAACCAAGAGTATGAGTTGAAATTTCATGGATGAAATTTATAAGTGAGAGAAGAATATAACAACCCAATCTTTAAAGATGATATTTTTTTGGAAATAAATGTGTGATATATTATATTATATAGTAATATATACATACAACTAAGAAAAAATCATCAAAACATTTATTAATTAATGAAAATAAATAAATTAAACAATTAATAAATTTATTAGAATTTTAAATATTGCATGAGGACAAGAAAGATATAAAACATAAAAACTATAATGTAAAAATTTGGATCAACATGATATGTTAGAGTCATCCCTCCCATGAACAAAACTTTGGAAATGAAACAAAATATTTGTAAATTAATTGGAATTTCAAAAAATGGAAATATTGAAAAATAAGATAATTTTGTTTAATTTTGAATGAAATAATGAATATTTATTTATTAAAGGTAATATGACCAATGGGATAGTAATGTGGCCATTGGAGTAGTAACATTTCCCTTAGGAATTGTAATATAATCTCTTTAAATAGTATCCTAACCATTACAATATTAAATTTAATTATAAATAATAAAACAATAATGAAAATATTATTTATCTTGAGTAATTTTAAAAAATATAAATATTATAATTCTTTAAAATAAATAAAAATATTAAAAAAATGAAAATATACGCACATTTTTAAAGAGGATTTTATGGTATCTAATATAAAATTATATTAATTATTTAATTTTATATATATTATAAAATAATTTTTATAAAATTTGTTTCATTTTTAAATCATCACATTTAAATTTTCCAATGATGAATTTTTGGAAAGTTTATAAAGTACATCAATTTTCATGTGAATAGTAAAAATATAGTTTTTTCTAATTCCAGTGCATCTTGAATTATATTGTTTCTGATGTAATAGGGAAATAATAATTTATAAAATATGAGGATTGACAAAAACTAATTTAATTTGTTAAACGAGTTATTAAAACAATATAACTTTTTTTCAAACCTATGAATAACTTCCCAAATTCTAAAGTCTAATGTATTCTTCTAAAATCTATGTTTTATTTATCCCATACAGATTTTTCTTAAATTAATGTATTCAGTTTATAATGGGATTTTAAGTCATATATAAATTTTATTTTATTAATAAAAGATACATAATTTAAAAATATTCCCTATTACATGGTTTAGCATATATATATTATATTATTCAATATTTTATTCTAAAAACACCCCTCTCCTAAAGTAAAAATAACCCCTCTACCTCATCTTGAAATTCCACTCCTTTCTCACATCTCAATGCTGAATTTCTTCCCAATTCATAATTACTAATACCTTATATTTCTTAGTTACATTATAGATTAAAAATTACATACATCATGTAATTATAGTGTAATAAAAAATAACTATGGATCAAGGTACCATGGTCAGATCTCATGGCCCAAGGTGTTTCGGTGTGCAATGATCAATGTTCAATTTCAAATTTTTATCTGGATTTTTGGTTGTTTGTGGTTTTGAATTCTTTTTTTTAATTATATTTTGATATATAATATTTGGTTTTGGAAATTTATGGTTAAAACTTATCCTCAATGTGGATTGTTAAATTAAAAAAAATAAGAATTTAAGGAGAAAAAAAGAAACACTGAGAAAAGAGATAGTTTGTATCAACTCTTATCACCTATTAACCATCTCTTCTATTTATTACAAATTTATTTTTAAAAAATATTCTATTATTAATTATTCAATAAGTTAGAATTATATTAATGATGAAAACCTACTATAAAAAATTATATTTTTCAATTACTTACCTCTCTTTCTTATCATTTGGACAGTGTTCACGATAACGGTCAGTTAACCACTAATGGGGAAATTTCCAACATTTATAGTATCACCAAACATATGAATGGTTATAAAAAAATATTTATAATAAATAAATTCATATATAAATTAATTTTAATATTATTTTATTAATTCCACTTTTTGATAAGTTACCTCGAACAAAATAGTGAAAATAAAGAGAAATGGAAACAATTTTCCGAAAACATTGTTTAAAAATTATTAAATATGAACAAAGGATTTGATGAAATATAATAAAATTATTGTAATTGATAAATAGTGACAAAAATTAATGAAAATAACTTTTTTTCAATTTTTTAATAATAAAATTATTTTTATTCTGGATATGGAAAAGAGATGAAGTATAACGATAATTAATATAAGGGGATTCTCAAACCCAAATTCATTCTCCTGAGTTATAATTCATTCCAAACAAAATTAGTATAATTTTTAACCTAACATATTACATATTAATTTTTGATATTATTCCTATTTTCTATTTGGGATGTACATGGTTATACTATAATAAAATTTTTCCTAACCATATGACAATGTTTTTTAAAAAAGGATTCAAATTCTAAAACATCTGTTGATTCATATTGAGTTGCTTCTCTATTAAAAGAATAAACTAATATTTTATGTGATTATAGGATCTCCCTTATTATTTTTTTAATAATAAAGTTAATTTATTGAATTACTACATGTTAATTATTTTAAGAAACCCATTCTTTTACATGGGTTATTCTATAAATATGATTTGTATCCTTCTATGTGGCATGCATGATTATTATCATTTTATGATGTGATGGGTAAGCCCATTATTATATTGTCCTAAAATTTATTGTGTAATGTGATGTATCTAAATAGATAAATTTAATTATTCATGAACATTATGCTATCATTATTTAAATTTATCATGATAAGATTTTGTACATATGTTATGTGTGAACTTGATGATATCTTTTTACAAGACTATGTGTGGTATTTTACCACTATGATATGATGACTGATTTTAATGAATAGTCGATATTTAATTCCTTTACAAAAAATTTTACATCATGATTATGATGATGTTACTATAGTTATTATATGATGATGTTACTATAGTTATTATATGATGATGTTGATTATTCTCAACCATGTTCTATTTATTCACACCCTATATGCCTCCACAAACTGGGCTTTTAGATCCCCCCTTTATTTTATGAATATCCTCAGGTGACTTCACATACTGAGGATATTATGAGATATATATAAGGACAAATAATTATAATTTAAATAATATTTAATTTTGATTATTTATAATTGATGTATGAGACTAATTATGAAATGAAACTAATCATTTTCTATTATACGGTTTATCTAAAAACTAATGAAATGGTCATATAAGAAAAACTAGGGTCGCCATAATAACCCTTCTAATTATGGCGTGACATGAGACACAAGTTAGGTTCCCAATAATTATTTGATTAATTATCATGGTATTTATAAGGTGTTTGTGTGAGATAGCTTGGGTATTCCCTATTGATCAAGTTGATATGGATTTTTTTTGTGGATTTCCACCATCCACTTGAGTCATGGATTAGATAGTGTCTGTGGGATGTGAAAACATAATGACGTATTGTGTATGTTTATTCTTAGTGATTACTAAGAAAGATAAGTTGGATCTTAAACCTATAAATAAGGATAGAATAAAGGACCCCATATAATATTTGTATATTGTGATACAACATTGGGACCCTACTGTGTTTCTTAATTTCATTTTTAACTTTTAAAGGGAATGTGTGGTGAGTCTTGATAGTTAGTAAAGATGTAACATTAGGACCCAAGAGATGGAAATAATTGGATTAACACTTATAATGATTTAAATAAATGAAAAAATATAAAATACATATTTATCAACTTTGTAAAATATAAAATGTAAATGTATTCCCTCATTAGGCTTTCCCTATGTTTATTATTAATCTACAGAATAATGTTAGATCTAGGATTAATGAAGTAAATTATATGCTTCTCTCACTCTACCAATTTTCACCTTGGATCAAGAATTATCTAGTTTAGTATTCTCCTCCAGCTAGTTCCACTATATGAATCAATTCGAGTTAAATTTAATTATTATTAGTGGAATAAATATAGATTGACATAGTTTATGGTTTTTAGGTAAAATGTGGATTCCCCCAATGTATGATTTATTTGGTTCTAGTGTTGAAGATACACATCCTTAAGTGTATGATTATGGCTCTAGGTTTGGATGTGGATTCCCATGGGTGTTATTTTATTTGTTCTATGTTTTGATGATAATTCCCTCTAAGTGATATATATATGGTTCAAGGGTGGTAAATTGATTTCCCCTAGGATATATGGTAATGGTTCTAGGTTTGGATATGAATTCCCCCATGTGATAACCTATCAGTTCAAGGGAAGAAATATGACCCCCAGGTAAAACTGTACTATTTTTATGGTATGATATAGACTCCCTAGGTGGTATTGTTAATTCTTAAAGACACTATGACATTGGAAAATATAGGTATGTTCGATCTAAATGCAACCTTAAAAACCAAATATTTATAGTGAATACTTATTTTTTTATTTTTTTTATTTAGTTCTAGTATTTATCAATCTTGGCTAAGAATAGTACACGCATATAAACATATATATGACTAGACCTATTAAGGATATAATTGGGGTTGGTAAATGTGAATATATTTATCATCCAATGTATTTGAAAACAATTTCACGTGAAGACTATTTTCATTTTTAAGATGAATTACATGATGAGTCATGATATTGAATATTACCAGTGTTGCATTATCTGGTCGGAGAAGGTTGACAAGGATTGTATATTTGGATGTGTTGAGTCAATAAGGTTTTCCTTATGACTTTTCCATTCCTTCATGATTGGGGTAGCTTGTTAAGTCAACAAGTTATCCGTATGACTTTACTTTTCCTTCCTGTTTTGAAAATCAACAACAACTTATCTCATGGAAAATCTCATTTTACCCTATGTTTTACTTCTATAAGAAAATTTTTTCTTCCCTAAGTAAATTTATCCTTATCATGTTTTTCTTTGTCCATTATCTTGATTAAGTATAAAATTCAGCTTCATATCTAAATCCACGGAATCATATAATACTTAGATAAAAAGATTTATGTTTTTAGGATCCGAATTCAGGTTCTGAATTCTCTGGATTCAGACTCCAAAATCTTCTAAGTTCTGACTCTAAGTTCTCTTAATTCAGACTCCAAACTCTTCTGGGTTCTGACTCCGAGTTCTCAAAATTTAGACGCCAAACATTATATGTTCTGACTCCAAATTCTCATGAACTCTGACTCCGATCATTGTTAATCCATATTCCAAATTTCCTTAAAATTCAAACTCTATAAATCTATGGAGTATTGGTTCCGAATTCCTAAAAAAAATAGAATCTGAATATCTGTGTATTGTATACTCCAAATTCATTTTTGGTCAGACTCCGAAATTTTATTCACTTGCATTCTGAATATTGGATTTTGGTTATGTTAACTTATTTTTTCTTAAACTTTTTTTGTTATAAAATGATGTTGTGCTTTCAGTTAGTAACTAACCGTTGTTTGAGTGACACGTGTATAGGTCCGTCCGAAATTCAAGAAAAATATGACCATTTGGGGAGGGAGCCGACCATTGGTGTTGTTCCTATATATAGGAGCTCATTTGAATGATCTCAGCACTTTTCTAAGACTCTAGATATTTCATGATGTTGAAGTGATTTCTATAGAGAGACTTTCATTGCTTCAAGCATACTGAACTTCTTGTTCATTTTTTCTTCATGTGACTCTGAATGTTGCTGAGTACATTTGAGGGCTTCCGGGTATATGATGAAAGAGGTGCCGACTACCTTGAAGTTGAAGAATTCTTTGCTGAGAAAGAAAGAGTTGATGACTACCTTGATGTTGAGGGCTTACAGGGATAGCAATCAGACTCTGATCTTTGTATCGAGGGTTTACCCTGGTGTGGGTATGATAGATTTTCTTGAAAGTATAAATCAAGGGTCCTTTATCCAAAGTTTTCGGATACCATTATCTTTGGGTTAAAAGATTTACTACTTGTTACTAGTTTGTTTCATGTTTTCTGCTGCATTTTATTTGTTGAGTAACTATAAATATCTTGTACATCATTATACTTGTACTCGGATTTAGTAAGATTCAATACACTTTAAGGTAGAATATTTATCATTGTAAACTTCCATTAAGTTTATTTTCCCGGAACCATCATTCCGGACTCACATTCTTGGAATTGTATTTCATGAATCAAGAAAGTGTGTAGAACTAGAGTTTTTGTGAATTCCCTTGTTTAACCTTGTTAAACATAACCATCTTTAAAAGTTACAATGTTATTTTTTAAGGTGTTCAATTCACACCCACTCTTGTATTTTTACCATAACTAGATACTACATACAATATATATATTATTTCGATCCTACATTTGGTATTATAGAGTATACCATAATCACATATCATCTCAACAATTGGTATCAAAGGAGGTCTCTGAAATACTTATATTCAGATATAATTTTTCCTTGCTCAAGTTTTTCATTGTTCATTTTTTCTGCCAAAAATATCACTTCATACTCTGAACCAATTCAACAATATGTATCAAAGGAAAGGTACAATTTGAATTAATCTCACAATTAGATTCAGAAGAGAAATATTCCTCTTCTATTTTTCAGAATCATATTTTCGGACTCATTAAGTTCGGATTCATATTTTTCTTATAAATAATCTTGTTATATATTTTTTTCTTACTAAGGAATATTTTCCTTGTTTATGAAATTTTTATATTAACATGTTTTTGTAGAATTATTTTCTTTAAGATGGTAGTAATCAATGATGGATCTATAGAAAACATAAATCCAACAAGACCAACTATTTTTTATGGAAATGATTATAAGTACTGGAGAGATCGCATGAATACATTAATTATCAATACTAGATTTGGAAAAAATTTCATGCTTAGTGGAATATATAAAATCCCTAACAAAGAATTCAATGCCATCACCAATCATGAAAAGCATGAATATTAACTAAATTATAAGGTACACAATAATTTTCTTTGTTCTATGACTAGAAATATATATAGCCAAATTTCATCTTGTGAAGAAGCAAATTGTATTTGGAAAAAACATGATGTTACTAAATTTGGAACATCCAATTTTATTGAAACTAGAAGACGCATGCCCAGAGCTGAATATCCTAGTTTCTGTTTTCCTTATAGAGAAACCATATGTATGGATCAACAAAGATTCATGAATATCATGAATAGGTTACAATCCATGGGTTAGAAAGGATTAGATGATGAAGCCCTTGTTGATAATATCATAGACATCATGCCAAACGAGTGGGAGTCCAAGAAGAAAACAATTGATGGGAATCGAAAAGTCACCCAGATTTCCTTAGATGAGCTATTTGGAACTCTTCTTCAGCATAAGACAAGAATGAATAGAGATGCTGATAATGTTAAGCAGAAGAATGGGAATGGAGGAGTTTCTTTTACAAATACATCAAATCATATGAAAGACAAGACTCCTGAGAGAGTTACTATATACAAATCTATGAAGGTTATTAACAAATTCCAATTTAGTACAAGTAAATATTCAGAAAATGAGTTAGCAATTCATGGTCGAAGAATGAACAAGATTGTTGGATAGAAGAACTTTCAATTGAGATATAATAACAAGGAAATGAAAGATAAGAAAGATTATGAAGTTACATGTTATGAATGAAAGAGAGATGGCAATGTAAGGCCATATTGTCCTATGCATAAAATAAAGGAAAGAAAGGAAAAGCATTCCGAAAGAAACAGAAAGAAGTACTACAAAGCTAAAGAAAAAAAGTCTTAAAAGCTAATGACACCTGGAGTTCCAGTGGTGGTGAAAATTCATATGAATCATCATATTATGAATCATTCAAACAGAAGAATATTGGTCTAATAGCTAGACTACCTATTGACAATCATTGTTTGATGGATAAGGAACACAATGATGAATCAATGACCAATGTTTATTTAAATTAAAATTATAGTAATGATAAATATTATGAATCTTTAGATGAAGAATCTTCTTCTGATAAAGATAATACTTTACCTTCCTATGAAGAAGTTTCTAGGTTTTCCAAACTCCTTGAAATTGAGAATTCTAAACTCATGAAAAAACATGATAAGGAAAATTTTAGGAATAATATTCTTACTATGGAAATATCATATTTTTCTAGAGATCATGATAAGAATTTTTTTTTATTTTGAAACTATTTCAAAAAAAATTGAGGTAGTAAATTCGGAGAAGAATAAACTTTTTAAGGATCTAGAAAAAATAATTTCTATCAAAAATGTTTCCCAGCCTACCTCTTGTTCCAAATCAGATGTTTTAGAAGACATGAACTTAGTTATCAAACTAAAATCCAAAATTTTTTCCTTGAAGAATTTTTTGTCAAACATTACCTTAGGTAAATAAAATTTTGATAAAATGTATTATCAAATCCGACATCTATAGAATAGTTCTGGTTTTGGTTATACTAGTTCTAAATTGATTTTTAGCAACAATTATTTTGTTCCTCAATGTGATCCATTCTACACTATGTTTCAGTGTGGTAGACATTGGGAAAAAAATTTCATTAAACAAAACCCAATCTTTAGTATTTCATAAAGCATATTTTTCTAGGAAAATGTGGATACCTAAAATTTTTCTTTATAAAACATCCAGATCTAAGAATTTTTGGATTCTGAAAGTCTAACTTTTTTTTCATGAAAATAGAGAGAGTACCAACACCAATATTTGGTACATGGATAGTAGATGTTCCGGGGATATGACTGGTAGAAAAAACTATTTTGAAAATATTATCAAGACGAAAGGAGGAAAGTAACTTTTAGATATAATTCTCAGGGGGAAATTATTGGTATATATAACATCATTCTTCTTGAAAAAACATTGATTTCAAATTTTTCATTTGTTAAGGGTCTTAAGAACAACCTCATTAGTATAATCTAATTATGTGATGAAGGTTACCTTGTAAATTTTTTGAATGACAAGTGCTTAGTACAAAATTCCAAGGACGATTTTAATCTTTCTGCCCATAGGCAAGAGAATGTATACACACTAAACATAGAAGTCCTTAGGATCCAAGATATACCTTGACTTAGTGCAATGGAAGATCATTCTTGGTTGTGTATTAGAAGTATAGGTCACTATAACCTTATGAACCTATATAAACATTATAAGAAAGAACTATTTAAGGATCTACCATAACTTATACTTGATTCTTCAAAAAATTGTGACCCTTGTCAATATGGAAAGAAACATAAATCATGTTTTAAATCAATTGGTGAAGTATAAACAACTGATGAATTACAATTAGTGCATATGGATCTATTTGGTCCAACAAAAAATGAAAGCATTATAGGCAAGTATTATGTATTTTTTTTAGTTGATGATTACACTATATTTACGTGGGTCTATTTTCTTGCAAAGAAGTATGAAGCCTTCTCGTATTTTAAAAGTTTTAGAGCCCATGTTAAAAATGAGAAAAACCTTCCATTAATAACTATTCATAGTGATCATGGTGTAAAATTTCAGAATTCTGATTTTGAAACTTTTTATAGTATAAAAGGCATTACTCACAATTTCGTAGCACCAAGAACTCCTCAAAATAATGGTGTTGTTGAAATAAGAAATAGAATTCTTCAAGAGATAACAAGAACAATGTTCAGTGAATATTCTATAGACAAACATTTTTGTCCTGAAGCTGTAAGTACTTATTGTTATACTATAAATCATGTTTTGATAAGATATTTTCTTAATAAAACTCTTTATGAGTTATGGAATGGTAGATAACGTAGACTTTTCTACTTCAAGGTTTTTGGTTGCAAAGCATTCATTTTGGATACTAAAGATAACCTACACAAATTCGCACCAGAATATGATGAAGGAATTTTCTTAGGCTACTCCACAACTTCAAATGATTATAGATCTTTCAATAAAAACACTTGTACTGTTGAAGATATAATACATGTCAAATGTGATGAAATTGATCCTTTTGTATTTAAACAACCCCAACCAACATCTTCGGATGCGTTTTCAAAAACTGAATATCAACATTTGTTAGAAGATCCTTCTGATAAGGAAAATGTCTAAGAAGATGTTTCTGTGGAATTTACCCTAGAATAATTTCTACCCTATGTTGATGAACAGGTTTTACAAAACACAAATCAGTTGTTTTATAAGAATAATACTAGTGATAGTATCATTGGTGATGTAAATCAACCCATAAGGACTAGAAGCTCTTTAAAGAATGAATAAGAATATCTATCATTTCTTTCCCAATTGGAACTAAAAAGAATTGATGAGGCTTTAGGTGATGATAATCGGATTAAAGACATACAAGATGAGCTAAATGAATTCTAAAGGTATAAAGTCTGTACCTTGGTTAAAAGACCTAATGAAACTTTTATTATTGGAGTAAATTGGGTTTTCAGAAATAAGTGTGATGAGAATGGAGTCACAGTTAGAAATAAAGATTGATTAGTTACTAAAGGCTGTAATCAACAAGAGGGAATAGAATATGATGAAAACTATCTTCCAGTAGCTAGACTTGAATCTATTCATATTTTACTTTCCATTGAAGAATTATTCAATTTAAATCTTTCTCAAAAGGATGTGAAATGTGATTTCCCTAACGGTTATGTTCAAGAGGAAGTTTATGTTGAACAACCTCTTGGTATTGAAGATAAAAAACATCCTGATCATGTTTTCAAACATACCAAAGCTTTGTATGGACTTAAGCAAGCACCTCGAGCTTGGTATGATAGACTTATAGGATTTTTGCATTAAAATAATTATGTTAAGGGAAATGCCGATCCAACCCTTTTTATAAATAACGATAAGAAAAATGTTTTGATTGTTAAAATCTATGTTGATGACATTATATTTGGTTCAATGCAACAATACATAACTAATTACTTTGTGGATCTAATGAAATCTGAGTTTGAAATGAGTATGATGGGTGAATTAAAATTTTTCCTTGGTTTTCAACTTTCCCAAAAACTAAGAGAAATCTATAAATCCCATCATAAGTATATTAAATATCTTCTTAAAAAGTATGGATATGACAACACTAAGAGTATTAGTACTCCAATTGGTACCTCAAACACACTTGATATTATTGAAACTGGGAAACCGGTAGATCAAATATCATATAGAGGTATGATTGGAAGATTACTTCACTTGAAAACTAGTCATCTAGACTTAATGTTTTCAATATTCTTATGTGCAAGATATCAATCCAATCCTAAGGAATCTCATTTAAAGGCAGTTAAATGTATTTTTTTTCTAATTAAAGGAAACCATGGATTTAGGACTCTTTTATACTTCTATAAATGACTTTTTTTTTGAAAGGATATTCAGATGATGACTTTGGTGTATGTAGAATGGATAGAAAGAGTACATACAGAACTTTTCATTTCTTAGAAGATTCATTAGTTTATTGGTCTTTCTAGAAGCAACACTCAGTAGCACTTTCCACTGTTGAAGCGAAATATGTACTAGCTTAAAGTTTTTGTGCTCATGTGTTTTGCATGAAACACACACTCACAGACTATGGTATGAGTTTTACCAAATCACAAATTTTGTGTGATAATACAAGTGCCATTTCCCTTAATAAAAACCATGCACATCACTCTCGTGAAAAACACATAGATATGAGGCATCACTTTTTTAGAGATCACACACTTAAAGGAGATATCATTCTTCAATTTATAGGAATGCAAGATCAACTTGCTAATATTTTCTCAAAATCTTTACCCTCCGATAGATTTTAATACATTAAACATAAGTTATGAATTATAACCATAATGTAAAATTCCTTTTTAACTTTCTATTAAACCAATATCCTTATAGTAATAAAGTCATTTTCATATGCGGAGTACATTATCTTGTTAATGAAAATTTTTCATAATGAAGTTTTAAAAATTTTAGTAATGATGATTTCAAAAAATTTCATAATGAAGTTTTCAAAATTTTCGTAATGATGATTTTCTTAATAAAAATTTTCATACTCATTTTTTTATCGTAATTGTTTTTTATCTGTAATCAAAATTTTCAGAATATAAATTTCTTCAAGTTGGTTTTTTTCTCTATACGAATAATCTTCCTGGTAATCAGAAAGGTATGTTTTCTATCTTATGTCTTCGTAATCATCATTTACTTGCTGGTATTTTATTTTATTTTTTAAATTTTTTAGGATTTTAGATTCCTTAAATCTGAATGTTTTTCTTTAAAACCTCCAAAGATCAGATCCTACCAAATTTTCTTTCTACTATCATTTCAACCATCATATCTAATCAAAATATTTCTCAATCATTGGATTTTCTTTGGATGTTCAACTGTTGCATCAACACCTATATAAAGGACCACTGAAGGGTTTTCCCACATATGTTTTCAAGTCTTTGCGTGCCAAAGCTCTGTCCCCCTTTCAAAATCCCATTCTGAATCTCTCAAATCATTCTCAAATCCAAATATCTGGTGAAATTTCTTCTCATGAAATGTCAACTGGCAAGTCCATTTCTGAGTGGAAGAGTTATAGAGAAAGATTGGTGCATACGAATTTCTCTTCCAAGTACGATTCCATTATATCCAAGAACATCAGGTTGAATGGATCGGAAATCATTTGCATCTCAAATCCAGGAGCTCAAGACTTGCTGTATCTGGAAATTCTTATTAAGTTATATGAATCAGTTAGTTTCTTTAAGGAAGAAGGCACGTAGAGGTTTTCTTTTAAAAGATATGGTAAGACATATGCTCTATCATATACAAAGGTATCCAGTTTGGTTGGAGTTCCATTTTACGAGGAAGCTGAGTTTTGTTCCCATAAATTACCGAATGTACAAGGAAGTTTTATCAAGGTGAAAGCTATGGAGTGTCTTGGACATTCAGATGTCAAGACTCCGATGATTTCTAATTTATCAACAAATAATCGGATTCTCTAATTGTTGGATCATGGTTTCATCATACCGAGAAAAGGATACAAGGACACCTTGAAGAACAGCGACATGTGTATCCTAGTTTTTTTGGTGAATCTAAGGAATATAAACTTGATGAAGCGTATTCTAATTACAAGAGGGAATATCAAGAATTGTAATTTGAATGCTCAGATTATAACGTATCCTACCATTCATTCCAAGTTGATTGTTCGGTGTCTTGAATCAATAAAAATTCCTTGCAATTCCAAGTCGAGGAATTGCAAAGTCATGTTGATATGTGATGATACTTAGACCATAATGAATATTGGTTTCTATAAAGATTCCATTGAATTATATGACTTCCTAGAGGAGGAAGAAGAAGACGTTCTAGAGAAGAATGAGGTGGCATAACCATTAAAAAAGGACGTAAAGAAGGAGAAGTTGATGGAAGTGGAAGAAGAAGAGAAAACTCCTAAAGCTAAGGACGCTCAATCCACACATTCAAACCCCAAGAAGAAGAAATCCTATCTAGATGAGGTTATTGAAATGTAGAGGGAAGACAAAAATTATAGGAAATAAAGAGAGCCACGGATTAGATTTGATCCTTCTAAGCCATGGATTTGAAATAGAAGACCGCTGATGAGATTGAGAAGCATGCCAAGGAAAAGAAGCAAAATAAGAAGATGTCAAAAGCTGAGATTGTGCAATCCTTTCTAAGGGATACTTAAATTGCATCCGAGAATATCCCCATACAGAAATAATTTCTAGTAGAACACTTACTTGAGACTTCGTGGAAGAGGTACATGAATCTGTAAAAAGACCAAGAGAAATTTTTTGAAGAGAAGGAAGCTATGGGAGAAGTGAAAGAAATGAAAAGTATTTCTAACACATAAGACCTCATACAACATGTTGAAGACTTTAATGAGGAGGAAATTTCTTCCAAGAAATTATCAATCTTTAATTCTTAAGCCGAATCCTCAATGCTTGATACTCCTGAGGTTAATGAAAAATCTAAAGATGAAGTGAATAAACTCTCTAAGGAATAGAGTTCTACTAAAAATTTCCTTCACCCTGAAGATGTTGAGGCAAGAGCTAAGAAGGAGATGATAGATGAAGATAGAGTTGTTCAGCTATCTGACAGTGAACATGAGTCTCTAGATGAAGAAGTTGTTCTGAGAACAGATAAGGGTAAACAGGTGGCTGAGGATACAAATACTAAAGTTGTTTTGAGGAAGAAGGAAGTTGGTGGATCTTCGAAGAGGAAGATTGTCGAGCTAGAGAAAGATTTCTCACCAAGCAAACTCTCAGATTCAGAATCATTTGCCCTAGGACATGATTTTGTTATTCAATCTCAAAAAAATCTTGTTGACACCATTCTGATATTTCCAAGCATTGACTCTAGATGTTAGATGCTTCAACAGAGAATGAATCAAAAATCAGATTCAGTGTCAATGGTGATGGGAAAGTGTGTACAGATTGAGGCTTATTACAAATACTACCTCATCAACTATGATGCCCACAAAAAATCTTGTAAAAAAGTGGTTAGCTGGTAAATGAAAATAGTTAGAGATTTGAGAGAGCTTGATGAATTTAAACTTTATGTTAAGGAAGCTTTTGATAATGAATATAGTAAAATCTTGGATCTCATGACTAGCATTTAGGAAAAGCTAACCCTTCAGTAGAATACCCGGATTCAAGAAGTAAAAATATCTAATTGGGAAGTTGTATTCTATTGCTCAAAATTGGAAGAGGGAAAGGTATCTTCTGATCGCGATCGAAGAGAAGATAGTTAAGCATGATGAGTTGTTGAAGGCTCAGGCAGAGGCTCTGAAGGATCATAAAGAAAATATCAAAGCTTTAGAGAAGAAAGCAGAGGGTCTAGATTAAATCATAAAGAAAGCAGAGGAAGACCATAATGAACTCAAAAAGCTAAAAACCACTGTGAAGTAATTGATACCCAAGGAGAAGGAAAGAAAATAGATCCAATCCGATCTATTGTTGTATTTTATTCCTTGTACCAATTCTTCATATCTTAATGAAACTTTGGATGTTCTTCTTTGATTGTATGCTTTGTACTAATATTTCATGTACTATAATTCTTGTTCCATTCCCTCAAATTCTTTTTGAAAATCACAAAGGGGGAGAAAGGAAAAAAGAATACTAAGAAAAGAAAAAATATATCTATGTAAGGGGGAGTTTATCTAAGGGAGAGTTTTCATTACAGAGATTTCTCTAATCAATTAAATGAAAAATATCATTCTGAAAATATAGAATATGATCCTTACAGTTCCAAATCATAAGGGGGAGCTAGTCATATTTATCTTTGTCCATGTTTAAAGGGAGATAAGTTTTATTTTTAATGTCTAGAAAAGTATTTACTATATCATTTTTTTTGTAAGGATGTTTGTGCTTTCCAAATATGGGTTGATTGTTGAGTCAAATAAGGATTTCCTTATGAATTTTCCATTCCTTCATGATTGGGGTTGTTTGTAAAGATAATATGTTATCCTTATGACTTTACTTTTCCTTTTCGTTTTGAAAATCACAAACACATTATCTCATAGAGAATCTCATTTTTCCCTGTGTTTTACTTCTATAAGAAAAATTTTCCTTCCCCGTGGAAATTAATCCTTATCGTGTTTTTCATTTTTCATTATCTTGAATATGTATAAAATTAGGTTCCATATCTAAAACCTCATAATCATATAATACATAGATAAAGAGCAATATGTTTTTAGGATCTGAATTCATGTTCCGAATTCTCTAGATTCAAACTCCGAACTCTTCTGAGTTCTGACTCTGAGTTCCCTGAATTCAGACTCCGAAATCTTCTGAGTTCTGACTCCGATTTCACTAAGTTCAGACTATGAACTTTCTACGTTCTGTCTCCGAATTCTCATTAACTCTGACTCTGAACATTGTAAATCCAGATTCTTAATTTCCTTGAAATTCAGACTCCAGAAACCTATAGTGTTCAGGTTCCAAATTCCATAGAAAAATAGAATCTGAATACCCTTGTATTTTAGACTCCGAAATCATTTTTGGTCAGACTCAGATCTTTTATTTTCATACATTCTGAATATTGGATTTTGGTTATGTTTCCATATTTTTTCCTATAATTATTTTTGTTATAAAATGATGTCGTGATTTTAGTTACTAACTAACCGCTGTTTGAGTGACACGTGTATAGGACCCTCTGAAATTTAAGGAAAATATGACCATTGGAGTAGGGACCTGACCATTGGTGTTGTGCCTATAAATAGGATCTCATTTTAAAGTGCTCAACATTATTATAAGACTCTAGAGATTACATGTTGTTGAAGTGATTTCTAGAGAGAGAAATTCATTTCTTTGTGCATACTGAACTTCTTATTAATTTTTTTCTTTTTGTGGCTCATAATGTTGCTGAGTACATAGAGGGATTCCGGGGATAGGATTATAGAGGTTCCGACAACCTTGATGTTGAGGAATTCCTTACTGAGGAAGACAGAGGTGTCGATTACCTTGAAGTTGAGGGCTTGCGGGGATAGAAAGACAGACTCTAATCTTCATATCGAGGGCTTACCCTGGTGTGGGTAAGACAGACATTCTTGAATGTATAAATCAAGGGACCTTTATCCAAGGTTGTTGGATACCCTTTTCTTTGGGTTAAAATATTTACTACTTGTTTCTTGTTAGTTTCAAGTTTTCCACTTCATTTTTTTTGTTGAGGAAAGTATAAATATCTTATACTTCCTTATACTTGTACTCAGATTTAGTAATATTATATACTCTTTAAGGTTGAATATTTATCATTTTAAACATCCATTAAGTTTTATTTTCCAGAACTATCTTTCCGGACTCACTTTATCAGAATCATATTTCTTAAATCACAAAAGGGTGTAGAACTATAGGTTTTGTAAATTCCCCTGTTTAACCTTGTTAAACAAAACCATTTTTAAAAGTTCCAAACGAATTTCTTAAAGAGTACAATTCCCCCCCCCCCTCTTGTATTTTGAGAATCACTAGATACTACATATAGTATCTATATTATCTAGATCCTACATTTTTTATTATAAAATATATCATACTCACATACCATCTCAACAGGATGGGTTTATGGATTAGGGATGTAATTATTGACACTTTATTTTTAAACCATTTATTTTATTCTTCTTTATCATGGGTATGTGATCATCCCAAGACATGGTTAGTTGGGAGGCATACTTGTATGATAGTATTTATATTTTTTATGGAATATTTACTCATTATTACTTTTCTGTAACTTATATTTTTTATAATCGATCACTCTTGTTTTTTTATATTATTAACCTCCAATATAGTGGTATACTCACACCATGGTAACACCTTAGAGCATTTCTACCATTTTTAAGCATCTATAATTCAAGGAAGAATGCTTAAAGGTATAGAGTTATCTTGGATGGGGCACTATTTGGAAGTCATCGAGAAAGGGAATTGAAATGTATATTGTGTGTGTTTTTTCATTTTTACCAAAATTTCTGGTATGGTAGAAATAAAATAATATTTTATTTGAGATATATATTTCCTCATACTCTAGATAATGAAAACCATTTTTCGTTAGAATTTCATGTTACAAGTGATATAGGATTGTTACTCTTGGTTTTCATTATTACGATTGGGTTACATATTCATGTATGATGTGTTTATTTGTGATTGAAATTTATAATTTTTTCTCATGGAATGTTGTTAATGGTCCTACATAAATGAATTATTATTAAAAAATGGATTTATATAGCATTCACTTTCTTCTATAGGATTTATTTTATATACAATAGAGGGTTAAATTTTTATTAATTGAAAAAATAATGTTTTCCAATATTTTAATAAACCACCTTTTATAAAAGGTTTGGCTCATTAATTTAGCTTTAATTAATTAATTTTTCTCTTTTATGGAACTAATGGCAGTCATTGAGGTCAAGAAGGTGTCCAGGGGTTGTTAGTAGGCCGCATCCCTGAAAATTCAGGATACATATTAGGCCCCATGGTTAGTAAAAATAGTGTCAACTTGCCCACATGGTTTCTCCTAAACATGTGTACTATATTAGATCATAGTATGGGATACATGGTATATTTATAACTATAAAAGCTGGGGAAAATTCCTGTAAAATAATTTTAGACATCTTGGTAGTGGTTTTCACTAGGCTTGCCCACAGTTAAGAAAATTGTGCACATAGCCCATGCAAGGTCCCACCTTAAAAGGAGTTTGCCGCATGGTTGGTGGTTGGTTTGGGAAAACATGTAGCCAAACTATGTGAACCATTTTTTGAGGGTTATTTTTCCTTTTTTCCATTTATTAAATTAAAACCTCACTCCTCACTTTATCCATTAATTTTTCAGTACATCTCTCTTCATGCCCTCTCTTGTGGATATATCCATTACCTAATATAGAGATCAAGGTATCTCCCTAATCAAAACACCAAAAAAATATCCGTAAAGAGATTTGGATAATAGTGGTATGATATCTAATCTTATTTCTTCTATTATTCATTGATCCTCCCATCTCTTATTCTGTATTGGTTCCAGCTCATTCGCCCACATTTTAGTGAATTATCCCTTTTCTCAGTTTTCTTCTGTTCTACTTCAATGCTAACGCTGGTATTGGATGAGGACTAATATATGTACGTAATGCAGGTGGTATAGTTGATTTCCCTAAAATGCATGATTAAATAATAGTTCTCCCATTATCGATCACGTTGTTCATTTCCCCACATTACCCTTAAATGTGGTCTTCCTTTATAAATAATAATAACCATGTTATTATAATCATGTGTACCATAGATAAAGGATTAAATCTTTTTTAAATTGTTATTTTCCACCCCATAGAGTGTGATAAAATAATATTCCACTACTATATAATTTTTCAATATTTCAAACAATGCCTAAGTGTCTAGATAGTCTTAGGAATGAACTTTCCCTCTTTTATATATTTTTTTAATTGACCAAATCACTTTATATGTGTTTGGGTTGATAATGGAATTGATTTTTCTTTACTGTGATAAACAAAATTGATGTTTTTAAATTGAATGAAAATGGATAGAAGGGACAGGAATTAGGTTTATCATTATGAACTTGAATTATTTATGTTCTGAACCTTCAGAAATTTATTCTATATGGATATTAATTCGTTATAGGTTATCCCTTATTATTATTATTATTTATCTAGGGATATTGGTTGTTGGATGATGGTTAAGGGACATATTGAAAATTATATTTCACTCACCATTAAATCATGTGGTTAGTATGATGACTCACACCATTATTCGTTTATTTTTGTGATAGGTATGAAGTTCAACATTTCACTCTATTCTATATTGGGAATGATGACTCACCCCACCTTTCTTGAATGACGGGAATGATGTCTCAAATTAATTAAGTTATCATGGGAATGTAACCTGTCTCTTAACCATATAGCTCATTATAATAGTCATGGATACCTGAGTTATGACCGCTATTCAGCTGGCACCATGTTTCCATGTATAGGTCTACTAATGTACTCACAAACATAGAGATATAAATGTATAAATTATATACTACATTATATATTTTTTATTATTATATATATAGTACTAAGATCATACCTATTATGGCCTATTCTAAAGTAGGTATATTATTCTAGGTGTCTTGATGGATCCTAAGAAGGCTAGTATTTATTTATTATGTGTTGTTTAAAATTTATTCTATTTTTACCTTTTATTATATGTGTAAATTAGAAGTATCTTTTATAAAAGCAATTGTTGGTGTCCTAATGATTTTTTGTTACACACTACACAGTCTACCCTTGGTACCCAAGAGGAATTCATTTTTTTAGGTATGGATAAGGTAAATAACCCTGCTAAAAATGGTTGATCTGTTTTACTTATGGCTTGGATGATGGGAAAAGTGGGCCAAACATTTTTTCATGATGATAGTCGAGTAGTCTTATAATTTTTTTTATTTTTTTAAATTGTGTTGTATGTGACTATTGCTTGTATCTCATGTTTCCCCCTTTATTGATATCAACGTTCCATGACATCATTATATATGAATCAATTTATAGGTTTTTTATTTTTATTAAGATTTACTAATTAATTACACATCTGAAATTTCTTATTATATTTGTTTTTGTTGTCTCATCTAGTATATCATGCTCCTATCATTTTCTAATTTTTATTATATCCACCGCGCCACTCAGATACAACGATATAGTCACCCCACTATACCACATTTTACCTTCACTGCTTGTCATCATCCTTTGAAGTAAGAAGATGTTAATATGAGGCCATGTGTCCCACTATCTTGGGGTACTATTTGATTAGATCCCATTCCAACATGTCCTAATGTGGTATCTGGAATTCTTTTTCCATTATATTACTATTTGGGTATTAGAGATGAGACTAGGATGAAAATGATTTGGTTAATTATCCAGTTCATGGATGTATGTGGGCTACATACAGGGGAAACCCAAATAACCTAGGATAGGTTATTCATGTTGTGATTTTTCAACTGCTATAGTTAATATGACTTCACATTTGGGAGACACAAATGTTTTGTCACTTTATTCATATTGATATATTTCTACAAACTATGGATTAAATTTTCTTTTCTTTTTCAGGAAAGAAATTAGCATCCCATGCATCATCTTAGGTACATTAGGTATAGTATTCCATTAATTTTTCTAAGCCACATCTACCTTGTATTTTCATTTCTCGGTTTGATATATTTAGTTATTGATTATTATATATTGAAATGTGATTCCATTTCTTAGAGTGGAATATAATTTGATTAATTAATGTGCCTACATTAATCTAAAGTACGTTTTCTCACATAGATTGGTGATGAAACATTAATTTTACAATTATACCATGTCATGGTTTCTAAACATACTATTTCTTGACCATGACATGTATATTACTTAAATACATGTTTACAAACCTTGATGAAATAATATCATTACAATTGAAATCATTACTGCTAAATGGGATGCCAATTATAAAGTAAATGGTGTTTCAATCTATACCATTAAAATAAAACTCTATATAACTAAACCCAAACTAATATATGATACATATACCCAAACACAACCTTATTAGTGGGTAGGTATGGGTGTTTTTTATGTTATTATGGAACGTTATTGTCATTCCTTAACACATAGACCAAGATTTTGGAGTAGGAAAAGAGGTGTGATCTTTTCTCTAGGTGGGATGTGTACCTATGTTATTATCTATCTATAAAATTTCAAACTATTCATTCACTTATACGGTGTCTTATTTTCATTGTAGAGTCATGCTACCATGATGGTCTTGAGTTGTATACTTAAAAGGAAGTGACGACCATGCACCGGAGGTGGAAGGCCCTAAGCAGAAAGTGATACAACCTATAGTGACACATAAGGATCCAACCTTTTTTCCAAATATGGGCACTGATTCCCATTTCAAGAGTGTTTCTTCAGCATAATGAAATGTATGAATATTGTCCCTCGAGCTTCCCTGGCTATGGAAATGTTAGCTCAATATTTTTAATAGCATTATCCACCAAATTTCTGAGTGATGGAAGACCACATATTACAGACTCTAGAATAAAGGCTATGTTATCTATGTTTCAGAATCTGGAGACGCCTCTTGAGAGTTTGTTCTATCTTTTTTTCCTATATGATAAGAGATTATTCCAAGAGAGGGTGTGATGACATTACCCAGGTAGACCAAAATCAAGATACGGTCTAGGAAGGATTCTAAATGATATTATATATATATATATATATCCATAATAATTGATGGATTGCTAGGCTAGAGAGCTTATGAACACACAGTAAAGAGCCAAGTCTATCAGGGAGTATTCTGTTCATTTTTCTGAGTTGTGACATTTCGAACTGACTTTTTCTAGTGATGATATTATGACCACTAGGTGATTAAATAATGGGTTGGTAAACACCATATGATTTCAAGTCAATGTCATTTAGTTGACAAATATTTTTTATATTATCAAAAAGGCCCTCGTTAATGAGAGAAATATAAGGGAAGATGATCGTGGGGCTAGATTAGTTTGTCACCCAGACCATGTAGTGTGTCATATAGTGGAAGGAATTTATATTTCAGTGTTTTCTAGGGGTAGAAGAAATCAAAAATAGCATTCTGATATCTTTTTGATATCTCACCAGTGAGGGAAGCTGAGATGCACAAAAACTCAATTTATGAAAAATCTAGTGGTGTGCTGATTCTATGATAGTATTGGACTTATCTAACACATTTGATTAAAAGTTACACCAATTACGAGAGAGAAGGGATCTACCCCTATCCCACATTCTACAGAAACACCTATATTATCTCAACAAGTAGGAATTTGGTATACAATTGGGTAATCAGGATGATGTGGTGATCAAGGAAGAGTTAGTCAGACTCATATAATTTAGTGGTAGTAGACTAGGACTAGTCAAGGGAGTCAGGTTGTGACTTAGGGTTATTGCATGGGCCATTTACATATAGTGTAGCTGATGTTGATAGAACATAGTGCTAGAACATCTTCTATTCACAGTATTATTATAGTAGCCTCTACTTTAGTGTCAAATTTATTTGACACATACGTGTTGAAATATTTTATATAAGATAAAATTATTGATATTTTAGTCCTTGAAATAGAGTTTTACTATGGTGTTATGAAAATCGATACCCCATTGGGTATTCAATTAGATATTTTTCTCTATTGTAAGGATTGTCCCCTTGAGATAGGGGAATATATCTTCGAGTGGAATGTTTTTTCCACAACATTATAGGGTTATATATAATGATTAGGATATACTGGTTAGTTCCCTATCCAACCCATATAGACTATTATCACTTGAGGGAGACATTTACAACACCATAAGGCAGTAGACATATACAAAATGGAGAATATAATGTCCATGTGTCGAGAGCTGGACCTGAGCATCAAGTTCTTAGTAGAGTGATAACCTATATTGAAAGTAATTTCTTGGATGATCATGGATTTAACCTAATGTTCTCTCTTTTATGGTTGATAATTTACAGAATGTCTTCCCTAGCGATTTTTATAGTCTACTTCTACTAAGAGAGGGTGAACATACTATTGATCTTGTTTTACTAGAATCAATGGTGTCTATTTCTCCTAACCTGATAACACCTATAGAGATTATGGATCTCAATAAATAGTTACATGATGTAAAGGATAAAGGATTTTTATTCCCCATCACATCTTCTTGTTGTTCACAAAACCTTTTCTAGAAGAAGGTGGATAGTAACCTCAGTCATTACGTGGAATAATTTGGGTTAGACAAACATTTAGTTATGAATCAATATATACTACCTTAAATATATTACCTATTTGATTAGCTCTAAGGATCATGAGTATTCTCAATGTTTGAATAGAGTTTAGGGTATAATCAAACGCATGTATGATCCTAAGACATACCTCATTCAGAATTTCAGAGTAGTTATGGTCTTCATGTGTATCTAGTAATGTCATTCAGTCACTTGAATGCAATCGAAGTATTTATGGATGTGATGAATAGGGATTTCCACCCATATTAAGATTCATTCATTATAGACATTGTATATTACATATTAGTTTTTTCTCATTCACACCATGACCATACCAAACATCTTAAGATCACGATGAATACCCTGAGAGGGAATCAAATCTAAACAAAGCTAAAAAAATTGCCACATATGGATTTAAAAAGACCATATCATGGGCCGTATCATCTTTGAGTTATAAATATCAGTAGAATCAAAGAAGGACATATCATTAGTATCATGTGTTCATCCTAAGAAAGTATTTCATATATTATGTTTCCAGTGGCTCTACTGGTATTAGAGATGCTTCATCCAGGATTTATCATTACTTGAAGTGATGCTTATGTGTTTTAGTATAAAATATGTGACATTATTATTATCAAAATCTTGTGAATAATCCTTTTAGGAGTTGAAGGGAATATTGAATTATGAAATTATCATGATTCTTCTAGAGTTTGGATGGATAAATACTATATACTATGATATATAAGGTATAAGTTATGAGAAACATTGATTTAGGATGAGTGAGTCGTAGAGAATGGGTCACGCCATTTGAGGCCACAAGATAGAAATTACCTGACACATGACCTCAAGATCGATAAGATTTTTCCTGATTTATTTTTATGGAGAAATTAATTACTTGTTGATAATTTTTTTGGTATTGACTAATAAAAAAATCCCCTAGTATAACTTAACAAAAAATTATCTAAATCTCATTAAGTGTCAATTGGTTTAATGAAAACAATAATTTCTTTCCACAATTTTTTATAAGATTGGAAAATGAAATTTTATAGATAATGCTTAGAGTCATAATACTTAGGAAAAAAAGGTATTGAAGGATAGTGGTAAATGGAAGAACATGTCTTTGTATTCAGAAATTCATGTTGAATTTCAGAATGACAATGGACTATCAATCCATTTAGAATTATTTGTGACCACTATCATTCTGAAATTGGTGATAATAAGGTATCTTTTAGAAACTGATGTATTAGTCTATGGTAATTCATCTAAGGTAAAAAATAATATTCAAGTTGTATAGTGGATGATGGTGAGACCTTACACTTTAATGTGTATATTTGGGTCTCAACAGAAACCATAGAGGAGATGATGGGGGAGTGTCATGCCTCAGTTTGGGTGGAACATCCTAGTGTCACCAACATGTATTAAAAATTATGTAACTAGTATTTGTGGCCTGGTATGAAATGAGTGTTATTTTTTTGATCACATGGTGTTGCACGAGTCAAAAGGTGAAGGAAAAAAATCAATGATCGATATGACTTTTACTGACATTTTTATATCTATATTGGAAATAGTATGATCCCTTTTTGGAATTTGTTACTAGTTTTCCATAGACACCTCAAGCAAATGATATAGTGTGGGTAGTTATTGATTAGTTAAAAAAGGTATCACACTTAATATCTATTCTAGATACTGTATTTGTAAACTATCTTGTGAGACTATATGGTAGGGAGGTTGTACATCATCATAGAGTTCCATGTTTTATCATATATGATATGGATTCTCAATACACCATTCATTTCATGAAGGGGTTGAGATTGGCCTGGGGTACACATCAAATTTTGATCATAGACTATCACCTTATGATCGATGAACACATAGATCATACAATTCTGGTGTTAGTGGAAATGCATATAGCACATTTACTTGATTTTGGGGGTTATTATGGGAGACACATCCACCATTGAGTTCTCTTATAATAATTACATTCAAGATACCATTCATATTTCTCTTTATAAAGACTTATATAGAAGGCCTTTTAGATCACCTCTTTAGGGTTAGAGGCAAGGTAGGTATCTTTACTTGGTCCATGACTCATCAGGGTGACATCTGAGATGGTGCAGTTGATCAGAATGTGCATGTTGATAGGTTATTCTACAGAGTAGACATATGCCAATAGACACTGATGACCTCTCATGTTTGAGGTCATAAATCAGGTTTTATTGTGATTTTCTCCCATGTTCGGCCAATGAAGAAGTTTAATGAAGTGCAATATTTCACATCAATTGGTCAGACCCATTGTGGTTTTCGAAAAAATTAGACCATTGGATTTCGAGATTATACATCCTAAAAGATATTGTTCTATGGATGACATCGTTTATGTATCTCATATTTGACAGTATTATCCATACCCATAACACATTTTATAACCTAATGAGGTTGAGTTGGATGTGGATACTTCCTTCAAGGAGTATACAGAGTGTATTTTGGATCATATCATGAAGGCACAAAGATGACTGCAAGTTCCTTAAAAAATGGTGCTATGGAAGCATGCATGACTACCTAAGAGAATAGAGAGTGGGAAGATTATATATGAGAAAAAAGTACAGATCTATTCTATTACATTCCATATTCACCCTTATAAGTACAACATGGGGATGAGTTACATTAAAGAGGGAGGTTATAGTGATACTACGTTTCTAAAAGATAATGCTAGTTAATTTTTTCCTAAATTACTTAAATTGTCTCCTATAATCATAATAAATGGATTCATGGAGGTCATAAGGGTTACAATGGCTTGTTTTGATCTTGAATACCATGAATATAGGGGAAAAGGATAATGTCACGTTTAGTGGAAACTATGTGGCCCATCCTGTACGTTTTCTCATAACTGTGTGGGAAATTTTTTAGGGGAGAAGGTGCCTACATATTTTTCTACAATTGTGTGAGCCGATTCATAAAACTATGTGAGAGTTTCATACATATTTAATGTGGGATTTTTATGTCTTGTGAAAAAATAGTAGAACCGTGTTCATAGCACGTGGATAGTCCCAACTAAAGAAAATACAAATGCATAGTTGGTGCATGTTTTGGGCAACCATGAAACCAAGTCATGAAACCTAGTGTTGGATGGTGATTTTTCAATTTTCCCTTAATGAACATAAAATCTCACCCTCCCATTTCTTGCCTAAATTTTCTAGTAGACCAATCTTCCTCCCCTCTCAAGATGAGATCTCCCTTGCCTAATCCATAGATCAGTGTAGATCCCTCATCGTAAATCTAAATGGATATCCATTAGAATAATTGGATAGATAGATGAATTATATCTACACATGTTCCATACCTTATTCATTTCTCTTTTCATATATTACACTATTTTGATGTGAGCTCATATTCCCTATTTTCATGGAGTTGGTCTATTTCCCCATTTTTATTAATTATACTTCAAACCAGTAGCTGATATTGGAAAAGAATATATCTATGTCCCTATGTTGGGTGGTATAGTTTCTTTCCCCAAAATTCATGATGTTTTCATAGCTTCTCTATTGTGATGAACACCATCAATTATAACATGTCTCTATTTAATGTGGTATTCCTTTATAAATAATAATAATAATTTTATTATACTTCTATTAACATTGTAAACAAGATTAATTATTGCTGGAATTGTTCATTTCCAGCCCTTGATTTTTGATATATTAATTTCCCAATATTAAATAAATTTTTTATGGACTAAACACCACCTAAGTGTTCAGATTGTCTAAAAAATGGAATTTCCAACTTTTATATATTCTTATGGATGACCAAAAATCATTTTAATTATTTGGATTGACCATAGATTCAATTTTCATAATCATGATAAATTAAATGTATTTCTTAAATTGAATGAAAATGGGTGTCAAGGACACACCCCAAGTTTGTCATTATGAGCTTGGATTATGTAAATTTTTCACATTTAGATATTGTTTATATACATGCGTAATTGAATTATTGGTGATCCATCATCATCATCATCATTATTATTATTAGACCATGAATATTGGTCATTGGATGATGGCTAAGGTACTTTCTTAGCATGAATCTTCACTCTCATTTACAACAGTTGTTGAGAATGCTGTCTCAAACCAATACACTTTTATTTTGATGATGGTAAATTTTTTCCAAGATACACTATGATAGGTAAGGGGCATGATGACTCAACCCACCATTCTTGAATGATAATCGTGATCTATTGTATTCATTATGGGATCCAGGCCTCTAACCCTCTTGCTTGAGGCTATAGCTCGTTAGACTAGTCAATGGTGCCTGAGTTATGCCCTAGATCAATCTAGCACCTAGTATCCATGTATATTCCAACTTATGTCCTTGGTTACTTAGAGAATATAAATTTATATATTATATATATCGTTAATCATATATATGGTACTTAGTTCAGACATCTCCCTTTTTATTTTTACGAATGTAGTGTCTGACAGGTTTCTTAATGAAACATAAGACAATTGGTATCTATTTATTCAACATTGTTTATTATTCATTATATTTTCACACTGTTTTGATAGGAAAACTAAATGGATTATTTTTAGTTTTATTTTATTATATCCTACTAATTTTATCTCATACACTACTCGGTCCACCATTGGTATATGATTGGACATCATGTCTACATGTATAGATAAGGGTAAACTCCCTACTACATATGGTTGATCCATTTTACATATAGCTATGATCATGGGAGGACAAGACCGAGAATATGTTCATGATTCTAGTGGAGGGGTATTTGGGTCTTTTTTATTTTTTAGCATGATGTATATGTCTACCCCCTATATCCCCTATTTCACCATTTTTTTAAAATCAGCATGCCATGACATTATTGTATATGATTCATCCATTTGGATTTTTATTATTATAATTGGTTCATGATTATTTATGATCGTGTAGTTGTTTATTATATTTGTTTCTTCTATTCACATTGTTATAAAATTTTAAAATTATTTATTATTTATTATTATATTCATTGTGAAACTCTAATATAAAGGTATAATATCCCCACTATACCACCATAGCACATTGTTGTTAGACAGCAACCTTCGGTGTATAGGGATGAATGCTTGAGACCATGTGACCCACCTCATCGAGTCACCAATTGAGTGGATCCATGGTTTAAACATCACACACATATATATATATATATATGATATTAATGGTAATATACAGATGTGAAGGAAACTATTTTCTTTTGATTCAGATCATGTGGATTCCATGTGTTTTTTTCATTTATAATGACTACAAAAAACATCAGTAAATCGACACAAGATATACATGACCTAAATAATACATTTATCTCATGATTTAAAATATACTTGTCAAAAATGATCGCACAACCCTAGGACCCATTGTTTTAACTTCTTAGAGTCTATGTATATAAAAATTTAATTTTATAACACTTGAAAAAAAATCTATATTCATTATCCCGTAGACCCTTTCTATACATATCATATGATATAATCATCTCCAAAATAGGGGGACTAAAAACCTAAGAATGGGATAACCTTAGATTCTTTATAAGGGAAAACTATTCCATAATGTGTCAGATCATACAGCTAAATGAAAACATTGGGAAAGAAAACATATTTTTTTAAAAGATCATAATTCTTTTTTGGATAATCAAAAAACATTATAAAATAATACATGACCATAAAAAGGTTTTAAATCAATAATAAAAGTTATTATGTAACAAAAAATACATATCAATATTAATATAACAAGTGAGAATGATATAAAAGAGTCAAATTCATTAAAAATTTGACAGAATAACGACAAAATGTCATTTAATTAAAATGAAATGCATATTGAAAAATTGTAATAACTTGGTAAAAAACTTTGAAATACAAATATACCATGAGAATAAGAAAACCATTATGAAGCATCCATTATCCCATGCCTATCTGAACAAAATCATTAATTTCATGATAAAAAATGATACAAAACACCTCATCCCCATGACTATTTAAAAAAATAAATATTTCAACACCTAAATATATCATGATATATATAATTAAACTAATGCATTGGTGGTCCATATAGAACCCTTCCTATCAACATCCATATAATTTTATGGATCAGTGATGCCATAATTCTCTATTTTATGGAATAGTGGTGGAAAAGATTGTTACATCATTATAATAACATCAAGTTATATTGATGATACTAGAGTTATCATGATACGAAGGATGAAATAGTTTTTATGAATGTAAAAGAAGAAATAAAATTGAAATAACTAGCCTAATAAATATACATCTTCATTGAGATACCACCTTTTACATACAGCTTAATCTTCAAAAGGATTGTATTATGATCTTACCAGTATATATAGGACATTGGAAATGATGTTAGGAAAATATTTTCGTAGTTTATCACTAATATAAATGGATAATTTAGTGTGAATAAGTGAGAATAGGTAGTGTCGTTTTATAAGATTTAGAGAGTACACACTTTGAATTTCATATAAGATTAAATATTATTATTGCATTATTCAATAAAAATGGATAAAAAAGGATTCATATTAGAAGATAATATGTGATTGGGTCGACATATGACCATAAAATAGTATTTAAACATGTGTATGTAGAAATATCACCTTTATCACTTAGTTTACACCGTCATAAACTCATTTAAGACTTAAAATGGGTTTTTACACATTTTATAATTGAATAAGAAAAAAAAGAAATTAGAATCAATAAAAAAAATTTAAATTCTAATTTAAATTATGGAATAAATTTTTTCGAATTCATTTTTTATATGTTGGGAAAATTACTTTTAAAATAATCCCACAAAATTGGTAGAAAAATTGTTTTGCAAGAAAATTCATTTTTAAGTCTAAAAATATATTTATAAAAAAATATATAATAATATAAATTAAAAATACATTGATTGGATTATTTTTAATGTCACAAACCCGCCTAAATACTCTGATACTCGAGATGAATCTAATAAGACTAGAGGGGAATTCCTGATGCCCATAAGTTAGTGACTAGCATGTGGAAATATACAATAAAAAGGGGGAACTAATTTTCCAAAAATAAAATATAAGATAAAAGAAAACATGTTAGTATGATCAATATTAAAAAGGAAGAAAGTACAAGAAACAAATAAGTATAACAAAACCCCACTATAGAAAGATGAAAATCCCAGAGGAAACTGCAAGTTGAACCAAACAAAGGTTATAGAAACCCTATGCAACAAGTGGACAATAGCTCCCTAGGTCACCATCACCACTAAAAAATACAGAGGATCAAGAACATCAACCACCAACAAGAGGAGATTTTTATTTAATCAGACCTGTCATAATAAAGTCTATATATTCCTAAAGGAAAATGAAGGATGTTATCCACAAATCCTTATAAGGTCTCACCTAGTTCCCAATAATAAATTCCAAACCAATAAAACAATCATGGTATATTTTTTAATAAAACTATCCATGTCATTACATTTTCATATTTTTAACCAAAAAAATATTTTATTCAAATGAATGATAAATATTTCAATAAATATTCAAATAGTATTAAATTATAATTTTATATAAAATAGTTTATATAAATAAGTTTGTATGAATAAAACATTTGAATGAAGAATAAAATGAATAATCAAGTCACAAATCATAGAAAATAACTATATTTTAAATCACCATAGTAAATTAGTTACATAGGTAATAGGATCCTGAAACATATCAGTAATGATCTCAACACTATTTAGGTGTGCACACACAAATACATCCAAATAGGGGAACCCATCACAAGTGGTTAGGTCGTAGTTGTTTTAGTAAAAGTTTTCAGTGTCAATATATTTCTAGGGAGTCAAGATCCTATTATTCTTGTCCTAGTTACCACTATATACCCACGATATATTTTCCATCGAATAAAATGCTAGTCAAATTGTAAATTAATCATTTTAAAACATTATAAAATATGATTTCCCAATTTTATTTTTCCAAATTCCTTTTCTATTTCCAAAAACAAAATAATTGGATTTTATAAAATAATCAAATTTAAAATGTCATTTCAATTTAGTCCACTTCATTAAGATTAAAATCAATCCATTTCAACACAAATATTTCTAAATCTGACCATCATTTTTCATAAATTATCCCAAAAATTTCAATTCCACTGAAATTAGGGTTTTTTTTAATCTATTTCCTATTTTAAATCAAAGATCAAATCTATATTTTTAATAAATTTTAAGACATATTTAAATTAAATCAATAAAATCATTGTTTTTATTATAGGGATATTAATTATGGAATGGCGTACCCTTATATCAATGATCTAGAACACAAAATCATTCAATGAGACTCTCCTATAGAGAATGAAGTCATGGATGTTCTAAAATCACAACCCTGAATCAAAATAAAATTAAATTTTGTTTAGATCCATCATTTTTTGACTATATATCCATCTATAATGATAATATAAAAAGAGCCAAAAAGAAAACACATGATTGGAGACTCACTTACCTGAATAATATCCAATGAGATCAACACAACTTCAATCCAACAGAAAATGTTTTTTGAGGAGTAAATTGCACCTCTTGAGATCCTCGAAGAGAAAAAAAAATCATTTGAAGGTCAAATGGGAGGATTAGGAAAATTAAACCAGGTGATTAAGAATAGTAATTATACTTTTAGAGGAATAAAAAGTACCATGAAAAACATCATGGGGATGGCCACATGATTAGACAAACCATTCAGCCCAAACCTATAGCCCATGAAAATGATCGTAAAAGGGAACATAGTTTTCTAGGACAAACCACCAAGTTTTTCCTAATCATATTCTAAATCTGAACATCCACTTGAACCTTAAAGTTTTCCCAAATATCAACTTAAACACCCCAAATGATGAACCATCCAAAAGAAAATCAAAACTATGGTCAAGGAATAATTGAACAGAAGTAACAAGATGATACATCCTCTCCATCATAAAAACATTTTGTACCCATAATTCCCATCAATAAGTTTACTTATGAAAGAGATAATGAAATATATATCTCATTATTGCCTCACACTCCCACGTCTCTTGAAAATATGAACCATTAGGATATATCACACAAACTAGAAGAATTTTCCTCCCATACAGTACCTTTTTTTGAATAAAAAATCATTACATGATGCCCAATCATATATAAATTTGTCTTAACATCGGGATCACTTCATTTAAAAACATGAGATGGGCCAAAAAAGTTCTTTTGATGATTCAATACACAGAACACATTATGTATCACCATTTACTATGGTGGAAGTTCCAAGTGACAATCCATTTTCCAGACATAATAAAAAACATTAAAAGGTCCCACAGAATAAGGGGAAAGCCTCCATTTTCTACAAAGTCCTTAGTTACCAAACATAGGTGAAGCTCTCAAAAAAACATTTTTAGTAACTAATAACTAAACATTTCACCAATGATTTTCAACATAAGATTTGTACTGGTTCATTTCCATCAACATTCTACGATGAATCTATTGGATCATTGATGTCATATCTTAGACCAAGCTCGGTCTAAGAAAAGGAAATTCTCCAATATTCAACCAAATAAATGGAGATTTAAAAGTCTGGCCATACAAGGCCTCTAAAATAGCCATTAGAATTAAAAACTATTTACTTTTTTGTATAAAACTTCAACTAAACCTAAATGGACCTCAAAATATCCACTGAAATCATGAACATAAGCATAAATCATATCATTAAGAATCTATATAAATATCACTCTATGACCATCCATGTAATACCCCAGACCTTTGCAGTCCATTCCATTATTGAAATCTGGTGTTTGGAGTGTTCTGGGTTGTCCTGGTGACTTATTTCAACACTTTTCAAAAAAAATTAGTCCTGTGAACTTTATTTCCAGGACCGTATCCTGTTACAATGGTAGATCTTTACATCAGTAGCTAATTTCAATAGTGGCTCATTATTATGGTATATTTTTCTAATGGTGACTTGAAAATGATGACTCATAAAGGGTGACTAACAAATAGTGACTCACAAAGGTGGATTCAAAGAAAGGTATCTCATTGAATGACAACTCATCGAACATCGAATCGTCCAACAAAAGCTTGTCCAATAGCAGAATCATCCAATGATGACTCATCCAATGCTGAATCTTTTAAAGGTGACTATTTCAATGGAGAATCATCCAACTGTGACTTGTACAACGATGACTCCTCCAACAGCGACTCGTCCAATGGGGACTTATCCAATGGGGACTCGTTCAATGGTGACTCATGAACAGTGTTTCCAGCTTCATATAGTTTCACCTATTCGATGTTATCTTTGACATAAAACACATTCAAAGCCTTTTTAAGAGATTTAAGGTTGATTTGAAGACCATAACTCCTATAATAATTTTACAATGGGTCCTAATTCTATTACTCAATAAAAAATTGTAATCATTACTACGATATTCATTTAATATACAATATAAACACATATAAACTGTTAATCTATGTAGATCTATCCAAAGTCCAACCCTTGTTCTTCTGTCTTGTACCCTGGTGTGAGATTATCTAACCCTTCCTTCCTTCTAGTTGGATTCATTCATGGTGTTGTAGCCTTGGATCATGTTTTTCCGAGATTTTATTCATAATGCATGTGAACCACTTATTTTGGTGAAACCAGGAAGTGTCGATCCTTCTTTGATAGAAGGTACATTCTACCTATCTTCTTCTTGGTTATTCGATATGTTTCCTCTCATTCCTCCTTTCCATGTGATGGCTTGTGATCTCCATGTTTCTAATGGACCTTTCTTGGGTGTTGGTTGATGTGGTGGTGTCACAACATCTTTGGGTGGATGCACTCTTATGAGATAGATGGTCTTGATCTAATGTGGTGGCATGTTCTCATACAAATAATGTGAGAAACGTTTTGAGGTAGGAGATTCACTACTTCCTTATTTTCTGAAGTGTAATTGTAAAGTTAGCATTTTCTAGCTCCCAGATCACAATGAAATGGACCTAATTATGTATTTGAACTACTTTTAAGAATTACCATTTTATTCATAGGATCCTTACATAGTTTATGGGATGTAATGGAATGAGGTATAACACCTAATGTGTGATACACGCTATACGAGTCATGGTGTATCCTAGAAAATAATCGGTTACATTGGTTATTTGGACATGGTGCTATGATTCATGAGGTGCATGTTGATTCATTAGGTGTGTGTTGTGGTGCTTCGCCCATGAGTCTATTGGAAAGCCTTTTGGAGAGAGATGCCTAGGACATGTGATGTTGGGGAAAAGTGGAAAACTAGAGGGGAAGTGAAATTGATTTAACCTTTATATTATTTATTATATTATATGGAATTATATGTGATACTTGGTTATAGTATCCATGGTTAGTCTGGGGAACTTAGTATACATGTTTAGGTGACGAGTTAGTTTCACTTGTTGTTCAATGAGCTTTATCATGCTTTTATTACATTTGTACGAGATGCTACATGGAGGATCCTATTGAGTATACTATTATACTCCCCATATGTTATATAAACAATTTTTTAGGTCACTTGGGTTAGGTTGGAGATTTTTATGGTTACTAATAGCTTGGGGGCTTTGCAAGAGCTATTTGGACTTCGTGGTCCCTACCATTTTTCTTTCTTTTGGTACTTGCAGTTTTTCTCTTTATGTTGAAGTATTTTTTCAACACATTACATAAGTGTACTTGGGTTGATATTTATATTGTTTTCTAAGAAGAATTTTTTTTGGTTCCTTTGTTATTTATCTCTTCCCCACGTATTCTCTTAGAGGATAGTGCCTCCCATTTGTGTGTTTAATATACCATTAGTGCAAGTAATCTACCAGAGGCCTATTGGAGGCGAGTCTTGGGGGTCATTATCTCTCCTATCACATTACCAACCCAGGATTGGTATGGATTTGGGTGAGTATGTAATTATAGAGTGGTATCAAAGGTCTTATTTAGGGATAATATGGAATTTGGATTTAAGTACAGGTGAGGTGGCATGTGTTGGTAGGGAAACAATGTCAAACTACTTTTAGGAAGCAGTGTAAAAATGGGAGACCAACTGAGAAACATGTATTTATTCCCCCTTGTGATATATTCATAGATTATTTATCATACATTGGATACTAAACAATGTGATACTGGTTCTAGAGAAGATGCCTATGAAAAAAGCGTACATAATTATTTTTTGTGCCTATGTTTGAATCCGTATGCCTTAGGATAGGTTATCCTAAAATGAATTAATGAAAAAAATTAAATATTTCTAAGTCTTCCATATTCCATGTTTAGGAGATTTATCTTTTTTTCTTATTTAGGTATCGGTTTAGGTCAACATCATCATCAGGTTCGTACAGAAGACGTTTAACAGGCTATGCCAGCCAATCATCATAGTGTAGAGGTTGACGATGATGAAACTTATATGAGGACACTATGAGTGTTTTAGTGTCAGAGTCTACAGAAGTATAAGGGATCAATTTTAGATACAGTCATGGAAGACTGGGTATAGGAGGTTGAGATATCTTTCATTTCATTATATTCTCAGACGGAGAACTAGGTATCATTGGTTGTGATGATTCTCCATGGAACAATGAGGTAGTGGTAGTTTTTCTTCCTCAATGATTATTAGGAGTCGATGGTCTTATGGAAGGTGTTCTGAGAAAATATCATATTTGAGTTTGTCACTTCGAAAATCAAGGAGGCCATTCATTGGGAGGTACATACCTATGGAAAGGGTACTTCTAGTGTGTTAGAGTTTGGAATCCATTTGAATAACCTTTTATGATATTCTTCGGACATGTTACGAGATTAGGAGGCCTGGGAAAATAATTCTTAGGAGGCTTTGCGTCTATATATCCATTTCCAGGTCACCCCATTTATGATGAATACATATCTTGATGTGATGGAGAGGGTATAATTAATCGAGAATATGTTATCAAAATCTAGTTCATCATGAGAGGGAAGTTGTTGATATTCTTCATAAAGAAAAGTTGTGATCCAGGGTTCCCGGTTTTTGGGGAAGAAGATTTTCAGTTTGGCTGAGGTTTTATCCCAAACATCAATATCTCATTTCTCTAGGGGAGATTTCCCTCAATCCTGTATAAAGTAATAGTGAAATTTTTTTTCTTTTGGAGTATAACTTCATCAACAGTGATATTTTCTTACCTTTATAAGCATTTAGCATGAATTAGCTATTCCGCTTCAGGTTCATCTATTGAGGTATTTTTAGTCAACATAGTAGAAATAGGTTACAACCATTTTGGATTAGAAGAGAGTAGATGAGGAGGGAAAAGGATAGCTCCGGTATTATAGCATCCCTCCTTTTTATCACATAAACTTTCATTAAATTTTACAAAACCGAGGATCTTTGAGGTTTAGTGTCTTGGAAACCAGGAACTTAAAACATGAAACAACAAAAAAACATTCTTCTTAAACACTTTAAAGGCTTCTCCTTATGTTCATCCTAGGTTCATTACTGCATCTCAGAACCTGGGGACATACATCAAAGGAAAGGGTGAGCAGAAGGCCCAGTAAGGAAAACAAGAGAAACATTTTACATGTGAACTTGAGATACTTTAATAAGGTCTTGAAAAGAACTTTAAGGCATGAGAAAGAAATCATGAGATATATAATAATAAAAGTAACATTTTTCATAACGTGAAGATGTGGCTACATCATTTAACATAGACAATCACGAACATATCACCAAGGTCCATCCCCAAGGTGTCATTTGAAAATTACCAAGGTTATTCACCAAGGTATTGTGAAAATTGTAATCTCTAGTGGTTGTATCATTACCCAATGCAATGGGGCACTATCAGGGCGCACCCTTAAATTGTAATCTCTAGTGGTTACATCATTACCCAATGCATTGAAGCGCTATCAGGGCGCACCCTTAAATTTGCCTTTATTATAATGTGATCCATGTATATCATCATCAAAAATTTCATAAAAAACCCATATATCATAAAATAAATGGGTTTCATTTCATCATCATAACGTTTTAAAAACTGCTTTTAAAGACATGATCTATATGTCACTTTAAACCCACGAAAAGGGAAAGAGGGTTTCATGTATATAAATCCCAGAAATTAAAATAGAACATTTTGATATATATGTGAATACCCCTATATAAATAAGATCTTTGAGTATTCACTTAATAACATAAATTAATTTTGAGAAAATAGAGAGGCATTTTGAGACGAAAATCCTGCAGCATAACAGCTACGTTTCGGGGTTTTAGATAACATTGAAAGAGAGGGGACATGGGTCAAACATTCATAAATGACCCATAAAACAGTAGAGGGACAAAATATAAGGGATTTAATAACATGGTAATGAAATTTGAAAATAAACCATATGAAATGAAGAATATTAATGGAAGACAAAAATAAGATTTCTCTTGTGAGAATTCGGCAGCCTAACGGCGTCACTTAAACTTCAACAAAAATGAATTGAAAAGTTCAAATAGGGTCTCTAATCATATGAACATAAGAGTCCAGTATAATAGATATATAGATAATACCCCAACATAATATAAAGGAACTTGAAATAATTGACATGAAAGTAGAACTTCAAAACGAGAAGGGTGAAGAACCACTTAAAAATTCGGCAGCCTAACGGCGCCACTTAAAACGTCAAAATACTGAATTGAAGAGACCAAATGGGGTCTCTCATCATATGATCATAAAAGATCAGTATGATAAATTTAGAGACCATACCCCAACATAATAATAAAGGAACTTGAAATAATTGACATGGAAGTAGAACTTCAAAATGAGAAGGGTGAAGAACCACTTAAAAATTCGGCAGCCTAACGGCGCCACTTAAAACTTCAAAATACTAAATTGAATAGAAAAAATGGGGTCTCTCATCATATGATCATAAAAGATCAGTAAGATATATTTAGATATCATACCCCAAAATAATAAAAATGAACTTGAAATACTTTACATGAAAATAGATCTTGAAAAATGAGAAGGGAGAGAGAATCAGTTACAAAAATTTCGGCAGCCTAACGGCGCCACTTAAAACATCATAAAACGAAATAATGAGAGTAGGAGGGGATCTCTCATTATATGAACATGAAAAGGGAAGTAAGTGGAGTATAGAAGAACATCCTCCAACATAAGAACATGGAGCATAAAAGGAATGACATAAAAGAGATTACTTGAAATGAAAGAAAGAGGTCGGATCCCTTACCTTAAAATGTAACTCTTAAACCTCAAAGGATGGGACCTTGAGGGCTTGGGGGCACCTTGGGAGGACTCCTTGGGAGGTAATGAGACCTGAACTTCGTTGGGGAAGAGTGGGGAGTCAAATGGATGAGAGGAGGTCTTGGTATTTATAGGGAAAGTGAGGGGACAAGGCATTAATGGCCAAGGGACACCTCACATGTGCTTTTCTCAAACCCATGTGCTCTCCCTTGGCATTTACCATGGAGTTAGGCCACATGGGGCCCCCAAAACAATAATTCATCACCCTTGGCCGGCCAACCCTTAAAATATCTCATGAAATCATCATGACACAGTTATGATGTCATTAAACATACCGAAACCCTAAAACTGTATTTTCACTATTCACTGAAAATTCAACTTTCTCAGAAAGATCCCAAAATTTCACCTTAATCAAATATCAATGCTCTGATTTCAAAAATGAACTCCATTTTATAAAAATATTTTTCTAAATATTTTTATTTTATTTTTTAAATAAATACACTATTCACCAAAAATTCATTTTTTCAGAAAAAACCCCAAAAATTACCATAACATAATATCGGTGCTCTGAGTTCAAAAATGAAATCCATTTTATAAAAATATTTTTCTAAATATTTTTAATTTAATTTTTAATTAAAAAACACTATTCACTCGAAAAAAACTAATACTTGAATAATAATTTATGAAACCGTTATTTAACCATTTTATTGAATCACATTACTTAATCAAGGTGCCTAGATTATTTTAAAACTCTCTTTAAGGGAGATTACTAATCCATTTGGTCATATTACCAATACTAATCATAAAATCACTATTCATAATTTACTATTCATCAAAAATCACATTGATCTTATTAGACTCCAAATTTTGTACTGAACATAATTGTAGATGACCATTTTTTGAAAATAATTACACATTTTTAATTATTTAAGGTTTACATAAACATTTTTAAAATATCCTTTTTCTAATATTCATAAAAAATATGCATACTATATTTATCTGGTTATTTAAAAATTCATAAATATCATCATAAGAAGAAATCCCAATTTTTATTTAAAACAAAGGATTACACAAGGCAGTTACAGTGTTCTTACATAGCCCCTTATCACACCATCATAGAACCTAAGTGTAAGGTGTGCTAAGGTGAGACAGTCCGAGGGAGGATCGGCCAACATTGCCCGAGTAGTAATTTCTATCAGTTTGAACTTCTCGCGAATGGGATTCCGTTCTAGCTTCACATGATGAAGTTCGGCTTGGGTTTGGTCCAGAGCAACGCCCAATGGTGCTACCTCCTTCCAAAGTTCTATTAGATGGGCTTCGATCGGTCAAAGACTACTAGGTGAGGCCATCGAATCTTCTTTCTATAATAATTAACCAAGATTACTTGTATTTAGAGACAATATTCAAAATATTTTGTTCACAGTGGTCATATTGACCGATGGTCATATAACAGTCAGAACCCAATGGTCTCATTTTAATTATAATCATGTTTATCAAATAAAACATTTTTGTTGAGTATAAAAATAAAATAAAATAACACATGAAATTAGGAAACAAGATTTATTCAAAATTTTGGGCCGTTACAATCTTCCCCCCTTAAGAAATTGCGTCCTCACAATTTTAAGAAAATTCAGTTTTTAAATTTCATTGAAAGTCCCACATCGGAAAAAGAGTCTGTGACACCATTACTTTAAAAGAAAGAAAAGGAAGTAAAAAGGCCACTCGAGTTTACTCATACTAGGATTCCATGTAGGAAACATGGACATGGAGGATAAAACAAAGGGTCACGTCCTAAAAGAGAGTGATAGAAAACATGATTAGGAGGAAGTTAACCAACAGAAAATCCCAAAATTATGATGTGTGCAAGCAGTCTTTGATTACCTAGTAGGAAACGTAAACCAAAAACGTTTTTTTTTACGTTACTTTTCATAACTTTGAGGAATTCATTTACAAAATAGAACAAAAACATAAGGAAATATATCTACCTTCATGTAGAGTTTCATCCTTTAATAAGTTTCTACCCAAAACTAATCTTTTCTCCAAACTATGAGCACTCAAAACTACTTGGTCTCATCAAAACACTAGAATCATCTTCTAGAGAATCACATAATCCACAAAAGATTAACTATCTATTTCTTTTATCTTTAAACATTATCCCAAAAACCGAAAGGGTAAGGTAAAACAACTCTTCAAAAAGAAATAATCCCATAGGAATGGAAACTACTTTTAAATCTTCAAAGTTCCATGGTACTACCCAAAGTTCATCATAGTCCATTCCATAAATAACGGTCCTTGAAATTCCTCCAAATAAACCAAACTAAGATTGAAACCCCAAATACAAGAAGGATTTGATAACATAGTCTTCCAAAATAAACTTCATTGTTCATCTCCAAACAACATCGACCACTCCTAACATCTTATAACAAAAGTATCTAACCTAAACATATTTAACCCAATTTTGGTTAATCATTCCCATAATTAACCTAAATTACTATAAGTCCACCTTAAATTCATCGATTCTTCAAATATAAGTCAACCTTAATCCTCAATGAAAATACCATTGTAATCTATTTACCTCGATCATATGGGGTCCCCAAAATAGTGAACGTCTTCCAAAATAAAAATTATATTTTAATCCCCTAATCATCTCTGTCATATTAATACGGAAATCGTAGCATTTCCTATCACATTGGTTGTTGAGACATGTTCTTCCATTTCCCACCATTAACTAAAAAAAGAAACTATAATTAGGGGCTTAAAGACTTAGCCAATAATCATGAAAAGAAACTTAAAGCATATAGGGATAACTTGTAGTTGAAAAGTATACCCTAACTTATGATCCCCTAGGTTCCCATCTAGGTTATCCATGATCATATATTCTTATGTGAATCATCATTTTATTTTATCTTTGTTCCATTAACAATGGTTCATACTAAGCTTATGAATTTACCAAAGCATATCCCCCGGGAGTGTCGTAACCAAGAGTACAGCAAGGCCTGTTGTCGTGTACCAGTTCCCGTTTGAGTCTAGCTCAAAGCGGTGTTTTTGGGTTTTACCCCTATGTACATCTGTGCCAGATCCACCTCTACCTGCTCGTATCTAGACAGGGATGTATTTCCTTGGAAACCCCTTACTCAATACTCACCAAAATACCAGGAAGATTTCCTATATTTTAACTTTTCTATAGGCTTCTTCCTAAAGTTTTCATATCCTAATTTCCACAAATAACTAAACCATCCTTTGATACCAACTATAGCATCCCTCCTTTTTATCACATAAACTTTCATTACATTTTACAAAACCGATGATCTTTAAGGTTTAGTGTCTTGGAAACCAGGAACTTAAAACATGAAACAACAAAAAAAAAACATTCTTCTTAAACACTTGAAAGGATTCTCCTTATGTTCATCCTATGTTCATTACTGCATCTCAGAACCTGGGGACATATATCAAAGGAAAGGGTGAGCAGAAGGCCCAGTAAGGAAAACAAGAGAAACATTTTACATGTGAACTTGAGATACTTTAATAAGGTCATGAAAAGAACTTTAAGGCATGAGAAAGAAATCATGAGATATATCATAATAAAAGTAACATTTTTCATAACTTGAAGATGTGGCTACATCATTTAACATAGAAAATCATGAACATATCACCAAGGTCCATCCCCAAGGTGTCATTTGAAAATTACCAAGGTTATTCACCAAGGTATCGTGAAAATTTTCATCTCTAGTGGTTACATCATTACCCAATGCAATGGGGCGCTATCAGGGCACACCTATAAATTGTAATCTCTAGTGGTTACATCATTACCCAATGCATTGAAGCGCTATCAGGGCGCACCCTTAAATTTTCCTTTATTATAATGTGATCCATGTATATCATCATCAATCATTTCATAAACAACCCATATATCATAAAAGAAATGGGTTTCATTTCCTTATCATAACGTTTTAAAAACTGCTTTTAAAGACATGATCTATATGTCACTTTAAACCCACGAAAAGGGAAAGCGGGTTTCATGTATGTAAATCCGAGAATTTAAAATAGAACATTTTGATATATATGTGATTACCCCTATAGAAATAAGCTCTTTGAGTATTCACTTAATAACATAAAATAATTTTGAGAAAAGAGAGAGGTATTTTGAGACGAAAATCCTGCAGCATAACGGCTACGTTTTGGGGTTTTAGATAACATTGAAAGAGGGGGGACATGGGTCAAACATTCATAAATGACCCATAAAACAGTAGAGGGACAAAATATAAGGGATTTAAGAACATGGTAATGAAATTTGAAAATATACCATATGAAATGAAGAATATTAATGGAAGACAAAAATAAGATTTCTCTTGTGAGAATTCGGCAGCCTAACGGCGTCACTTAAACTTCAACAAAAATGAATTAAAAAGTTCAAATAGGGTCTCTAATAATATGAACATAAGAGTCCAGTATGATAGATATAGAGATAATACCCCAACATAATATAAAGGAACTTGAAAGAATTGACATGAAAGTAGAACTTCAAAACGAGAAGGGTGGAGAACCACTTAAAAATTCGGCAGCCTAACGGCGCCACTTAAAACTTCAAAATACTGAATTGAAGAGTTCAAATGGGGTCTCTCATCATATGATCATAAAAGATCAGTATGATAAATTTAGAGATCATACCCCAACATAATAAAAAAGTAACTTGAAAGAATTGACATGGAAGTAGAACTTCAAAACGAGAAGGGTGAAGAACCACTTAAAAATTCGGCAGCCTAACGGCGCCACTTAAAACTTCAAAATACTGAATTGAAGAGATAAAATGGGGTCTCTCATCATATGATCATAAAATATCAGTATGATAAATTTATATATCATACCCCAAAATAATAAAAATGAACATGAAATACTTTACATGAAAATAGATCTTGAAAAATGAGAAGGGAGAGAGAATCAGTTACAAAAATTTCGGCAGCCTAACGGCGCCACTTGAAACATCATAAAACTAAATAATGATAGTAAGAGGGGATATCTCATTATATGAACATGAAAAGGGCAGTAAGAGGAGTATAGAATAACATCCTCCAATATAAGAACATGGAGCATAAAAGGAATGACATAAAAGAGATTACTTGGAATGAAAGAGAGAGGTCGGATCCCTTACCTTAAAATGTAACTCTTAAACCTCAAAGAATGGGACCTTGAGGGATTGGGGCAACTTGGGAGGACTCCTTAGGAGTTAATGAGACCCGAACATCATTGGGGAAGAGAGGGGAGTCTAATGGATGAGAGGAGGTCTTGGTATTTATAGGGAAAGTGAGGGGACAAGGCATTAATGGCCAAGGGACACCTCACATGTGCTTTTCTCAAACCCATGTGCTCTCCCTTGGCATTTACCATGGAGTTAGGCCACATGGTGCCCCCAAAACAATAATTCATCACCCTTGGCCGGCCAACCCTTAAAATATCTCATGATATCATCATGACACAGTTATGATGTCATTAAACATACCGAAACCCTAAAACTGTATTTTCACTATTCACTGAAAATTCAACTTTCTCAGAAAGATCCCAAAATTTCACCTCAATCAAATATCAATGCTCTGATTTCAAAAATGAACTCCATTTTATAAAAATAGTTTTCTAAATATTTTTATTTTATTTTTTAAATAAATACACTATTCACCAAAAATTCATTTTTTCAGAAAAAACCCCAAAAATTACCATAACATAATATCGGTGCTCTGAGTTCAAAAATGAAATCCATTTTATAAAAATATTTTTCTAAATATTTTTAATTTAATTTTTAATTAAAAAACACTATTCACTCGAAAAAAAACTAATACTTGAATAATAATTTATGAAACCGTTATTTAACCATTTTATTGAATCACATTACTTAATCAAGGTGCCTAGATTATTTTAAAACTCTCTTTAAGGGAGATTACTAATCCATTTGGTCATATTACCAATACTAATCATAAAATCACTATTCATAATTTACTATTCATCAAAAATCACATTGATCTTATTAGACTCCAAATTTTGTACTGAACATAATTGTAGAAGACCATTTTTTGAAAATAATTACACATTTTTAATTATTTAAGGTTTAAAAAAACATTTTTAAAATATCCTTTTTCTAATATTCATAAAAAATATGCATACTATATTTATCCGGTCATTTAAAAATTCATAAACATCATCATAAGAAAAAATCCCAATTTTTATTTCAAACAAAGGATTACACAAGGCAGTTATGGTCTTCTTACATATCCCCTTATCACACCAGCATAGGACCTAAGTGTAAGGTGTGCTAAGGTGAGAGAGTCCGAGGGAGGATCGGCCAACATTTCCTGAGTAGTAATTTCTATCAGTTTGAACTTCTCTCGAAGGGGATTCCGTTCAAGCTTCACATGATGAAGTTCGGCTTGGGTTTGGTCCAGAGCAAAGCCCAATGGTGCTACCTCCTTCCCAAGTTCTGTTAGATGGGCTTTGATCGGTCCAAGACTACTAGGTGAGGCCATCGAATCTTCTTTCTATAATAACTAACCAAGATTACTTGTATTTAGAGACAATAATCAAAATATTTTGTTCACAGCGGTCATATTGACTGATGGTCATATAATAGTCAGAACCCAATGGTATCATTTTAATTATAATCATGTTTATCAAATAAAACATTTTTGTTGAGTATAAAAATAAAATAAAATAACACATGAAATTAGGAAACAAGATTTATTCAAAATTTTGGGCCGTTACAGGTATGCTCCTCCTTCTTAAAGAGTGGAGCACAGATGTGGTGGTGGTCATTATAAGGGGAAGAGGGGATGTGAAGAAGGGCATTTTTATCTTATTCTTTAGAGTTTCCATCACTAGGTGAAACAGACATCATTCAAGGTAAATTATTCTTATTTTATACATGTCTTTGTGCTATGATTGATTCATGAGAGACACACTCCTTTATATCACCTACCATTTTCCATGGTTTGGGACTCGAGGTTTAGAGGCTTCCATTTCTTTTATGGTTGACTACGCCAATTGGAGGTTGAACTAACTTATTTGAATTATGTAGATACTGTGAGCTAGTACTGAGGAAGCATTTCTCTTGGGTAGATTTCATATGTTTATGGATACTACCATATGATGTCATCCTTATCAAGGATTGGTTTTAATTCTTGCACTCTATCATGGATTGCATCAATAGGAAGGTGGTTCTATTTGATGCTGATAGATAGATAGTGGAATTTGTTGGCAAGAGAGACCCACAGATGGTTCATAGGTGTGTTTCATATTTTTCATCCCATATGGATGAGTTGATGTTGAGTTCATCAGAGGATCATGTGTCAGCATTTCCGAGGTTCATAGAAGTGTACCGTAATGTCTTTCCATAATTTTTTATTATTACCCATTTGACATGAGATTGAGTTCAGGATCAAGTTGTCACTAGGATTGTCTTCTATATCAATGTATCTATACAAGATGTCACCTTCTGAGTTTTTGAGAGTAGCGTATATTGATCAATGGTTTATTTTAGTGTTGTTTTGTTTGACTGACTGTTTCACGTCTGGGTACACCGGTTTTATTTGTGATGATGGATAATGAGATTTTGTTGTTGTGTGTCGATTATCATCTCTTGAACAAATTTATTGGGAATAAACTCTATCCTCTTCCATATATTGAAGAATTATTTGATCAACGGAATGGTGAATTTGGGTTCCCTAATATCTTTTTTGTCTAGGATATAATTAGATGTGTGTGAAGGATTAGGGTATACTGAAGAAATTTTTTTTGTTGTCTTCATGTGGATTATGATTTCATTGTGATGTCAACCAATGTAATGAATGCTCTTGTTGTGTTCATGTTGTTGATGAACTCTATGTTCTGTGAGTTAATAGATATATTCGTTGTTTTTTAATCAATTAAGTCTTCATGTACTCCATATATGAGAAGGATCATGCAGAGGATCTATGTACCTTTTAGTGAGTTCTTCATCAACACCATCTATTTGGGAAGTTGTTGATGTGTGAGTTTCACGATTGAGAAGTCTGTTTCATAGGGCATGATTTATCCCAAGAGGGACTTGATGTGGATCTATTAATGGAAGAAACAATTGTGTCTTGGGAATCCCCTAAGATGATGGAATAGGTGCAATGTTTCCTTGGTCTTACAGGGTATTTCTGGTGGTTCTTAGGAAATCTCTCTCAAGCTATGACTCCTCTAACAATGTTGACTAGAATGGATCAAGTGTTCATGTGTATAGATTAGTGTCAGGTAGTTATTGAGTATCTAAAGGAGAAGTTTGTTAGTTAAATGGTTCTTTTTCCACCCATATAAGAAGTTTTGTTTGAGGTTTCCTATGATGCTTTGCGTCTTGGGTTAGGAAGTGTTCTAATGAAATAGAGGTCAGTCATTTTTTATTTGTCTCAGAAGTTTAATCCCCGTGAATTTAACAATTCCAACCATGATCTTGAGTTGGTTTCTATTGTTTTTTCACTGATGTTGTAGAGAAATTAACTTATTGGGGATTGCTTTACGGTCTTCACCGATAATATGATCATGAGGTCTGTTTTCTCCTAGCATGACTTAAACACGAGACAATTTCTGTGGAAGGAGTTATTACATTATTTTGATTTTAAAATATCATATAAACCTATTAAATAGATTTTTAGCTGATGTGATGAGTAGGAAGTTGCATAGTGATTCTGATCGGGAACTTGGTGGTTCTTGTAGAGTAATGGAATAGATTTCACCATTGTATATTGATTTGGTAGATGTTGGGGGTAGAGGTTGTCTGTTTTAGATAAAGATGCAATCATCTCTTGTCTAGTAGTTGGAGGAATCCATATTGGGGGATCATGAGGTGGAGGTCTAGAGAGATTTAGTTGTTTTTGGTGAGGCCCCTGATGGTTAGTATGATGATGAACAACATTGTGTGTTTTTTTGGGAAGGAATTTAATTCCTATTTCATCATGTGAGAGTGTTATTAGAGGGTTATATAGTTCACCCAATGTGGTACATCCTGCAAAAAAATATATACTAAGCATTGTGGAGTTAGTTTTGGTGGCCTAATTTGAACCGTGTAGTTGCAGAGTTTGTGTGTCAATGCTTAGTCTAAAAAAAGATGAAGACCAAGCAATGTGTTCCCAATAGTTTTCTCTAGCCGTTATATGTTCCTCAATAGAAGTGGGAGAACATATTGATGGGATTTGTTATAATTTTAACTTATTCTTAGGAAATATATGACTCTATATTAGTAGTAGCTGACTGTTTTATGAAATTATCTGACTTTATAGTGATCATGGAGTCAAGCTCATTAAAGTTTTTGTTGAGGAAGTATCTGGAGGAGGTAGTGGGACTCCACTGAGTCCCTAGGATGATCATTTCTAATCAAGATCCATATTTTTCCTCCAGGGTGTGGAGAGGTCTCTGGCCTGCTTTTAGTTCTTAAAAATGCCTTAACACTACTTTTCATTCATAGAGGGATAGTCAGACAGAGTGGACCATCCACACTCTTGAAGACATGTTGTGCTCTTGTGTCCTAGATTTTGTAGTTTCGTTGATGAGGAACCTTCCCCTAGTATATTTCACTTAAAAAAATATTTTTTAGTCCACAATCGGTATGGAATCATTTGAAGGCATGTATGAAAAACCTTATTATTATCCGTTGTGCAGGAATGGGGTCAAAGAGTCACTAATTCTCAGTCTAGAATTGGTACAAAATATGACAGAGATGGTTTAGGTGACTCATGAGCAGATGAAGTCATATAATGATCATTAGAAGTACAATGTTGATCATAGGATGATTCCACTAGAGTTTGACAATAGGGATCACCTATTTTTGAAGGATACTCCCCGCGATGGGATGTAAATGTTTCATTGTGGGTGTAAGTCTTCTCCTCGGTTTGATGGTATTTTTTGAGGTGTTAGATCATGTTGGATCTATGGCATATCAGGTATCACTCCCACCACAAATTAAAATGATACATTCATTTTTTCATGTGTTGTAGCTCTTTCGTTATCTTCATGATGAATCTCATGTCATTGATTGGGGTGAGGTTGATGTTGAAGATGATGTGACCTGTGAGGATTGGCCTTTTGAGATCAGAAACTATAAGGATAAGGTGGTTCACGTGCATTCAATTCACTTGTTTTGTGTCTTGTGGTGGCATAGTTGCATGGAAGAGTATACTTGGGAATGTGATTCAGATAAATGTGCACATACCCAGAGCTATTTGATGTTTATATCCTCTTTTTTATTGTTGTTCATGTGATTGTTGTAGTCCCTTCTATTTTTAGATGGATTTCACTTGTTTCATATTGTGGATTACTCTCTTTTTAGAGATATCTCCCCCCGGAGAGAGTGTTTAGGAGCATTTTATAGTTGTTTATGCGGTTTCACATTGTTCTTTGATGATGTGGTTGAGATCATATTGTGTTGAGATCCATAAGAGGTATCTCATAGGGTGGATGTTCAGTCAACCCATTTTCTGTTTTCTCTCAAGGTTGGTTTTGGATTATTGAGTACTAGAATGTTTGGAATGGTATCTGATGTAATGTCCCAAACCTATCTGGTCCATTACGTTTTTGAAATCAGGTTTCTGGGGAGTTCTAGGAGGTCAAGGTGACTTATTTCAAGACTTTTCCAAAATTTACAGTTCTGAATAGTGCTGCAATGATGGTAACTTGTTCCAATGGTAGCTCATTCCAACGGTAGCTCATTTTAATTCTGACTCATGAATGGTGACTCAAAAACATTAACTCATGAATAGTGACTCACGAATGGTGACTCAAGAAAGGTGAATCGAAGAATGGTAGCTCACAGAATAGTCACTCGTCCAATAGAAACTCGTCCAACGGTGACTCACCCAACTGTGACTCATTCAATGGAAACTCATCCTACAATAACTCATGACCAGTGTGTCTAAATTCATACAATTCCACCTCTTTGATGCTATCGTTGATGTCAAATGAACTCAAAGCCTTATTATAAGGGATTTGAGGATGATTCAAATACCATAACTCCTATCTTAAATTTCCTAAGTGTCTCAATGCCTTAACTCGGTCAAAATTCCTAATCTTGAACAAGATATTCCTTTCATGGAAAATATAATCATATCTAAACCACTACCCATTTTGGATATCTCAAAAATATGACCCTTGTTCTTCCGTCTTATCCCCTGGTACAAGATGCTCGAACTTTTCCTTCCTTCCTATTGGAGTCATGCATGGTGTCGCGACCTTGAATCGTGTTTTCACTAGAGTTTCATTCCAACGCATGAACACCACCTATTTCGGAGCAACCAAAAATTACTGATATGTATTTGATATGTGGTATGTTCTACCTATGTTCTTCTAGGTTCCTCAATATTATTCTTCTTGTTACTCATTTTCTTGTGATGGGATGTGATCTCCATGTTTTTAATATACCTTTTTTAGGTGTTGGTTGATGATGTGGTGTCACGACATCCTCAGGTGGATGCAGTTTTAAAAGAGTGGTGGTCATGATCTATTGTATTGGTACATTCTCATACAGAAAACATCAAAATCCTTTGGTTTTAGGGGATTCTATGTTTCTATATTTACATACATGAAATTGTAGTGTTAACATGGTTTATCCCCTAGATCACAATGAATTTTTCATAATTAAATATTTGAATATGATTAAATAATTTTCATCTTTTTCATACTGATGTTTTTTCCTCTCGATTCTCTAGATAGTGTGATTTATATTACTTAATATTATCATGTTTTTTGGATAGAAATTTGTAAATAATGATAAGAGGATATTATTGGATAATTAACTTAATAACTATTTAAATAGTCTTGTTGATGAATCTGGTTATTTTTTTGTGATTTGAAGATAATCAAAGGGATTTTTTTATGCATGTTTAATTTAATTAGTTAAATCAATATGAAATAATGAACTATTAGTTTTATAAAGATAATTCCTTATAGGGTTTTGAGTTACTCACTATCTTGTAATATCAAAGAATGTTACGATTTGGAGCTATGAGTGCTTGTTCTATGTGAAGTTGGAATGGCTTGTTTAGGGCCAAGAGCCATATTGCTATGATGTTTGTTTCCTACCACTTGTGTTATGATGTGAGACTAGGATGGCTGATCCTAGAGAGATGTTGAGGTATGTGGGGGTAGGGACTCATAGGGGTTGTCGAAATAGTTTATTCCTATAGTGGATAGATGTATCGGTTTATGCATGTGGGTGTCGGGGAGGACACTGGGGATGCCTAAACAGGTTTATGTCGAGCTTTCCCATTGATGATAAAGTGGTTTATATTGAATGTATTTTTATATTATCTTCTTTACATTCCCCACAGCTTGTGGTATATGGTCTTTCATACCCTCCTTCCCAAAAAGGAAAATACACGTGGGTTATTTCACCTGATTTCTGTGTTTAGTTTCTCAAGGATTGATGGGTTTATGATATTACAATAGATTTCCAAGACACGACGGATAGTTAACCCACTCACCATGTTGATCCCCTTTTGTTTGGCATCTGAGAATTATTTTCCAGAATTCCTGGGAATATAGATAAGTAATAATTCTATTAATAAATTTTTAAATAACTTTTTATCCTACGGGGTAGGATATTGCTGGGTTGTAATGATAAGACCATGATTCTATAAATCCATGGACTTGATTTGGTTATTCCTTAAGGGCATGGAACATGGTTGGAAAGCTAATGGAACTTAATGTGGAATTGATAACAACTAATTAATTATTAAGTAATTAATTAATGTATTGTGAAATTGATAAAAAAGATAAATTAACATTATATAGCTCTTTAATTGGTTGTATAATTATAGGATATCTAGTCTTAGCAGTGGCAACCAAGAGCCTGAGAGACGTTAGCTGCAGTTGTGTCTTAGTCTAGGATACTCTCATATTTTGGTTGTGATATGTATTATATAATTCTCTTTTTGGGTTTCTATATGCTATTCCACCCTGTCGGTTAGGGACACTAGAAACCTGAGGATTCTGAGCCCCGAGGGGTGTTTTCCCCAATATTCTAATGGGATGATTGATGGCTGACTACACATTTCCACCATCTCTCTTCTATAAAATGTTACCTGTGATGGAACGTCAGATGGTTAGTGTTCCCCATATATGTGTGTAGAAGGATATAATATCTTGTGGTTATTTTACACACATTTATTATAGATATAGATTCCTATGAACTACTATAGCTATAACGTCTATAGGTTGTGGTGGCTAGAGGATCCTTACTCTATGTATGGTCTATAAGGATTGAGATATAATACCTAATGTATGACAAACATTATGCGAGGTTTGGTGGATCCCAAAAACTAATTAGTAACTTTGGTTACATGGATGTTGTGGTGTGATGCATGAGGTGCATGTTAACAGATGAGGTGCATGTTGTGGTGCTTCTCCCAAGTGTCTACGAGCTAGCCTCTTTGGAGAGAGATGCCTAGGATGTGAAACATTAGATAAAAGTGAAAAACTTTTGGGGAAGTGGTAGTGAGGTACCATTTATATTATTTATTATATTATTGTATCTTGTATGCGATACATGGCTATAGTATCCATGGAGAGAATTGGAATATTGTATACTTATTTTGGTGACAAGTTAGTTTCAATTTGTGTTCAATGTTCTTTTTCATGATTTCTTTACTTTTTCACAAGAGGCTTCGGGGAGGACCCTATTGAGTATAATCTTATACTCACCCTACATTATATAAACTGTTTTTCATGTCACTTGTTGAAGGTTGGAGATTATGCCAGTTACTACAAGCTTGGGGGTTTTTTATTAGCTATTTCAGCTTTGTGGTTGTTGTCATTTTACTTTCCTTTGGTACTTATAGGATTATCCTTTCAGCTGTAGTATTTTTTCATGAAATTACCTCTGTTTATTTTTTTCAATTATATTTCAAACTTTTTTGTATTTTGTTGTTGTATTTTTTATTTATCTATTATGAATGTATTCTCTTAGAGGGAAATTTCTTTAATTGGTGTGTTTTCTATACACCGAGTTCTAGTCGCTAACCTAGGGCATACTTGAGGTGTGACATAGGGGTCATTATGTCTCTTATCACATTTCTGACCTAGGAAGGGTACACTTTTTGGGTAGGGGATTATAAAAACCCATCCATGGATGGTATGATGTGCTCAAATGAATCTAATTTCCTAGCACCTCCAAGAGGCCTCTCCAAAAAAACAAGTAAAAAAGAGGATCTCAATAATAGACTGTAGCATAAGATAGTTTATGAAAAAACAATATCTTTCACAAAGAGATTTACTAAATCATCAAATGTGGTTGAATCTTGACTGGGTATAATGTGAGATGATTTGGTCAGCCAATAAATCAGAAACCATATCAAACTACTTCCTTGAGATGTATATGACACCTCACCCAAATAATCAATAGATATATCATCCCATTTAAGTGGATGAAGTAACCTCAATGGTCTCTTGTTCTCAACCTCAACCTGTAGGAAAGTATAACAGCATGAAAACAAGTCACAAATATCTAATATCATACATGGCCACCAAAATTTTCACCACATATCATCAAATATCTTATGGGTATCCAATCTCACTTCCCAATGGGAATTGTGGAGACCCCCCATTATATCATTCCTTAGAGACAATCTCATAACAAGACAGTTCATAAAACATAGACTTTGAAGAGAATGTGAACTCACCAATGGTCTCCCCATCCTATAGAGAGTCCCTAATGTAAATGAATTATTCACAAAGATATTGTTCCTAAGGAATCATCTCGAGAGGACTGGTTTTTAAATTAAAACATTCCATGAAAACCTCAACACCTTGTTCTCAAACTCATAAATGAAACTATGAAAGATGAACAATTAGATTAAACTCTTTTGATGATTCTTTCATGGCATGGTTCGAATGATTCCCACATAGAGTGTCAACAATGACATTCCCCTTCACTAGGGTGTAGGTAGTGTTGAAATCAAAGGAAAATAGATACTAAAAACAAATATTCTTAAATATGTTCAAATATTTTTTGGGAGAATATTTAAAACAGGCTCTTGTGTTAATAAATTATAGTAATCCTTTCACCTAAAAGGTAATGTTGCCAACTATTAAGAGTATACATCATAAGTATGAGTTCAAGGTCATTATATAGATAATTTTTCTCATGAATTCTATGTTTTCATGAACCATAGGCTTACATGTTATCACCAAAAATATGAATGTAGCCTGAGCATGAACATGGTGCATCATAAAACACAATATTGTTCTTCCCATCCTTTGGAAGAATCAACACCAGAGTAGAATTCAAATGGAATTTCATCTCAACAAAATTACTCTAAAATTTAAAATTACACAAGAAATTAATTCCCATCCATGTGAGGGTGGTCATTTGAGAATCCAAATATACAAATCCTTTAATAATTAGTGATAATGTCCCGGTAAACCATAGAATATTTGATTCTAAAAATTATTATGTGGTTGCTCCTATCTCATACTATCCTTCACCTTTTCAGGATTGACTGATATTATAGGATTTGACAACATGTATCCCAAAAAATTCAATTCCCAAATCTAGAAATAACATTTCGATAGGTTTTCATAAATGTATTTATTTCTTAACATTTCTAGATCTACTCTCAGATGGTGTATATGATACTCCTAAGAATGAGATTAAACAAGGATATAATCTAAAAATACCACCACGAATGTATCAAGATACCGAGGGAATGTTCTATTAATTAAATCCATAAATACTAAATTATAGTTGGTTCTAGAACATGGAATTAAAAGTTACTCATAATATCTATACCAACTCTATATAGTTTTCTTATGAATATCTGAATACATTATTCACAACTAGTGATAACTATATTGAAGACCAATCATTGAGAACAAATTTTCCCCTTCTAACTGGTCAAATAGATCATCAATATTTGGTAAACTATAATTATTCTGTAATACGACATGATTGAGTTTTTAGTATTCAAAAAAGAGGTAATGTGTTACATTAGATTTCGTTTCAAAGATAACATGAACCTTCCAATGTTACACACTTTGAAAAATAAATCATTTTTCTAACATATTATTAAAATATTTTGTAACTCTTTCAAAATTAATTAATCTATATGGTAAAAAGTACTATATACTAGATGATTACAAGTAAGTAAATCAATAGAGAACTATACCTCTCGTACTAGTGAAAAAATAGAGAAATCTGAAGGAAACACATCAAGAAACTAAATGAAAAATAGAGGGAGATCATGAGTCAAAGATTAATTCTCATGATCAGGGTCATGACCCGTCACCCAAGGCCCATTTCATGACCACCACAAGCCGGACATCCATAGGTCAAGGGCTGGAGACTAGCACTGGAAAGGTGTATCCCTAACCTGGGAAAGAATTTCCTTTAAACATGTACAGTCACACAATCCAAGAACACAACAAGAAGAAACCACAAAGAAAACTGTTGTAGTAAAAAGTGAACTGAATGTAAAGGGGGCAGAATACAAGCCCGAATGGAATGTACAAGTAAAAATGAAAGAGAAAACAGCTATAGGAATGTCCACCAATGATCCTACATGAAGGGTAGGTACATATCACGATCCATAGTCTATGCGTCACATCACGTCAAATGGTCTTCCTTAGAGCACCGTCCAATCCTGGCTCCCTCAGCCTCGATTAACATATTCTGTCATCTACACAATACATAGCATGGTGCAGGAATATCCCATGTAGGGGTGAGTATAACAATGCTGAGTAGGGACACCGAGACCCCCGAAGGTCTCCTAGAGTTCCACAAATGAAAAACCACAAATAAATACCTCCATCACAATGCACAAAAAAGTATTCATCAACAATACTTAGGTATATTCCCATACATATACTTTATTTATCAAGATATACTTGTATTATATATGGGGAAACATAAGGATCCATTTTTTAAGACTTTAGAACAACTGATCCATAAGGGAAGAATACCACAAAGGAAAAACCACAAAGGTAAAATTACCACAAAAGTAACACCACGAAGGGAACAATACCTCAAACGTAACACCACGAAGGTAACACCATGAAGGTAAAAGTGCCACATAATAAACACCATGAAGGTAACACCATGATGGTTGAAGACTCAACTCACACGAGGTATATTACTCATGTATAGAAGTACAAATTATTAGTTGTAAATCTAGATCATATTATTCTGTCGAGATGCTCTGCTACTGACCCACACAGAATCTTAGGGTGCATACCCACAAAATATTGATAGATACTGACACACACAGGATTTCTATGTGCTGACCCACACATGATCTATAAATTATGACCCATATAGTATCGTTGTTCTTTCTTCACGTTATATCCAGTCACTAGATTCCCACTCATCGCTCAATTAGTTTTGGGAGAACCACTCTTCAACCATCAGTCATATTTCAACTGGTACGATGTCCCAAAAAAATCATACCCAAGGGACCACCCCATTATAGGGGGTCCCAACGTGATAGATGGTGCGTTGATTGAACACCCTGTCTATGAGATATGGGAACATTTTTTAAAAGGGCCCAGTTGGATTCAAGTCTGATCAAACCCATGTCACGTGTAAAAATCCTTTAAAAAAAGCTAAGAGTATCTCTAAATGTATTCCTTGTCACAAGAGTCCTTATACCACAGACAGTGTTTCGATCAGACCCTCGGTCTGTTAGTTACACCGCTTTCAGTGAAATGGGGTTTATCGCACCTCAGTCTGGCCTGGCTCGGTTGGTCCTGACGGAATATGCCAAAGGGACCAATTGCCAAAAGGGGTCCCAACACCACTAATTTCATGTCAAATAGACACACGGTTCTTAAGTTACGGGTGTTTCTTTATTTGGGTACCCGTTGGGTCTGGTCCCGGTCTGACTCAGTGAGACCAGCCAGACGCAATGGGTCCCAAGGACTACCTGACCCTGATCGGCTCCGGTCCACTGGTGGTCAGCCCAGTTTACTGGGTCTGGGCCTTCGGGGTCAGCCCAACTTGTTCATGGGCCCGGTCCACTGTTTCACGACCCATCCGGCGGGGTTCGACCCAGCTACATTGGCCTATTGGGCTACGGGCCTGGACTTCTACATAGGGCCGACATGGTCAGTCAGCCCACGTCCGGCTCTGTCTTCCTGATGGTGGAACATTGAGTCCCGTTGGCCCCACGCATATGGGGTCGTTCGCCAGCCGGGGGGGGGGGGGGGGGGGAACTGCCCCACCACTTTTAACGGTCAGTCGTTTGGCCTATTTAGTCATGCCATCATGGCATGACGTGTGCCATGTCGCACATTTTTTTCACAACCTGCAGACCATGGCTGCTTCCAACGGTGGTGCCTGCGGGCACTACCCTTGTCCCATACAGCCAGCTCGATCCAGCCGCCTTCAGCCACCGCGGTGCACCATTGCGCACTACCTTCCACCGCCCACGAGTGATTTCCATAGGTGTCCTCTGGCCATCGTCGGTCGACGTCGGCCGACGCTGACATGGAATACCGATGGATTCTTTCGTGGGTCACCGGATGTGCTATGGTGTCTGTTCTTAGTGTTGTATGTTCCTACAGATCTCCTATGGTGTCATCATCAAAAGGTTGCCTGTTAATTCATGTTTTTGTCAACATGAGGAAACCATCCCCGAAGAACGCAACTTGATCAAAGTGGTTGAGGGTTCTTTCTTTGTTTGTTTGGATTACGCCCTCCACGTTAATGTAATAGTAGGTTGTAGCAAATAAATCATCATAGATGAACTTAAAAACAAACCCCCTACCTAGAAGAGATGTTCGCTGATAACAATAGAAAAAACCTCCATTGTCATTATCATTGGTTCGTAATTCAGTGGCGCCATCCCCATTTGATAAAAATGGTCTTTCCATCCATGTGGTTCATGTCATGGTACTTTTCCAAATCTTCGATGCTTAGTGTAGTCGTGCCAACACTCCACCCCGAGCTCCATATAAATAGGAGAGGGGGTGGTTGAGTAACACACATGGAATTACTGGGGTTCATTTAATTAAGGAACTTTCCTAATTCCAACTGTGTGATTACAAAAAATAAATTTGAGTCAAGACATTTAATGGCTTGAAATTTTGTTGGTCCTGCCACCGCTGCTTGTGAATTAGAAGAAAAAAATAAACTAAAATAACACAACATGTTCTTTTATTAATCTTTTAAAAGTCATCAAAACTTAACTTTTTCACCCGACCTACATCGATTGATGTGAAGCCTCACTTTAGTGAATCTCACCACTACAGATCCAACAGTGCCCTCATATTTTTAATCTGAGAACCATTTCAAAAGATAGAAAATGCATCCCATGCATTTACTGAACATATCTTTACAAAAAGTTTAACAAATTATTAACATTCACACTCAACCCATGCCAGTCGAGGTTAGGATTTTCCTAAGGGAAATAATTCCCCTTTAACTCAATGATACTCTTGGATTTTTAATGTGATTTACCATTTAGATGTTATGGATTTTAACAAGAAAATAAATTTTACTTAATTATTTTATTTACTGCCAAAAACTCACATCCATAGCTAGCTCATGCCAGAAAATGTTAGTATTTTACAAAAGAAAGCATACACTAATTATCTAATTTGTGATCTTATATTTTTAATCTGAGTCACCGTTCTTGAGTTATAAGCATTTGATAAATAAAATAAATTTATTTAATTATTTTATTAATGGTTATTCAATTTTTGGTTTTCCTCAATAGTGGAATGCAACGACAAAACTTATGTTGCTCCTAGGGTAATCCCTACATCTTGAATGAAACAGTGCCCTCGTATTTCTAATACATGCACTCATATAAGAGTTTTTCTAATTTTTCAAGAAAATCACACATGCATGTTATTTTTAAACTTATCATATTTCACTGGATCATTATGGGCACTCTGGGCGTCGAAATCACATGCCGTCAGATTTCACAGTCTTGAATTAATTCCATATAATTAAAAAAATATACAAAAATTACGGGACATTAAATTCTCCCCACCTTATAGATTTACGTCCCTAAAATCCAAAATAAAGGAAAATCGAAAAATGAGGGTACTGAGCACGAATCTGAGCCTCCCACTCCCATGTGATCTCATAGAGGCTTCACTACTGCCACCAAACTCCCACAAAAGGGATTGACCTTCCATTAAGAACTTGGTCCTTTTGATCCTCTCTCTCCATTGAGAACTCTGTAAAATCCACCCCATCATCAAATTCCAACACGCTCTAGTCGATAACGTACGATGGATCGTGCAATCATCTCCTCAGCTGTGATAGATGGAAAACATTATGCACCTGGTGCATCTGTGGGGGAAGATATAGACGGTATTCCACATCACCCACTCTGCCGAGAATCTATAAAGGTCCGATAAACCTCGGAGATAGCTTATCGCCCGGGCCAAACCTCCTCAATCCTTTTCAGGGTGAGACATGTAGGAAGACAAGGTCTCCCTCCTCAGACTCGAAGGGTCTCTTTCTCCTATCATCATAAGGCTTTTGATGGCTCCATACAGTCTTCACTAGCTGAAAAGTGATAAATTGTAAGACAATCTTTACCACTGCATCCTTCATCCCTGGACACCAGTACTGATGCCGGAGGTCCTGATACATCTTTTCCACTCTAGGATGTACCACCAAAGAGATAGTATGGAACTCCCTCAATACCTCCTCCTAAAACATCACTGGTACCATGGTGCATCCATTGAAGAGAATGAAATTATCCCCACCTTTAGAAAATAATTTAGGAGACCATCTTAAGGATATCTTAGCATGTCGGGCCTCACAGTCAATGTCCCTAAGCTATGCCTCCCGAACTCACAAAAGAATTGTTGGAGTGGTAGTCATATATTGGAGGTAAGTTGTTCCCTCTATATCTATGAATGATATATGTAGCGTGACTAGCTACTCTGATGCCTCACTCAGCAGCTATATACAATACCTCCTACTGAGTGTGTCTTCTACCACATTCCCCTTCCCAGGACTATTGACTATCCCAATTTCATAGTCCTTTAGGAACTCTATCCATTATCAATGTTTCAGGTTTAGGTCCTTCTATTAGAAGATATACATAAGACTCTTGTGATCAGAGTAAATAGTAAACCGTTCACCCATTAAGTAGTGACGCCTCATCTTAAGAGCAAAGAACACTACTGCTAACTCCAGGTCAGTGGTAGCATAGTTCTTCTCATGTTGTCCTAACTGTCGTGAGATGTAGGTGATCACTACCCACTCCTATATTAGGACAAAACCTCGTTTGGTCTAGGATGTATCACAATATTCTACATACCTGACGCCCTCTTCTAGTGGCCTCAAGATGGAGGAACTAGTCAGTCTCTATCTTAGCTTCTGAAATCTCTGCTAACACTTCTCCGTCCACAAGAAAATGCTCTCCTTTATTTGTCAAAAACTAAAAAGGATGCCTCAACCATGGGGATGTATGGAACAAATCACTGGTAGTACCCAACCCAACCACAAGCCCCTCTCCCTTCAGTGAGGTAATCCTAGAAACATATTTTGTAAATATTTCCCCACACTCTTCCACTACTGTTGGGAACTAAAAACTGAAAACTCCTTCTTCCATGAGGGTAAGGCTGGATGAATCAAGAGTGATCGGCTACACCCTCCTATGCATGATCATATCATGTTCTTCCTAGGTTTCCTTTTTTACCGGAAAAGAAAACCCGAATTCCAATGCTGTAGACATACTACATTTGATTTTCCTCAAATAGTAAATCTGATTATGAACTATGGATGTACAGTCCATACCCAAACTATTGTCGTAAGGCCTCAATGCTTACAGCAAGAGATTTTAACTGAAACTCTCACCTAATGGGACAGATCACATTGTCAACATAAGTGTGATTAATAATTCTCCTCCCAAATGTATCTCTAGACATAAGGGTCAATTCATCGGTTCAACCAGAAACTATAGGTCTTGAACAAAATTCATTGCAAGAAGAAGTGGTTAGTACCTTTTTCTATTAATACGGTAGAGAGTATTAGACACAGACTGTAACTAGAATCATTCCAAGAGCCCTTGGGTCACACTCCTTGACCACTTGCAGCTACTCCCTTCCCATGTCCTCCTACTCCATGAGCTGGGTGGGGACCACATTGGGGGGGGGGGGGGGGGTTGTAACATGTCGAAATGTATACCATCTCATGAATCTCTCCTAGCTCCACTTCCACGTCTACAACACTTTAGATTAATCTTTTCCCATCACTTCCTCTTCCTGAAAAAATTTACACGCCCAATCTGATACTGGCGTCAGTTTTCGTCTTTCTCACTGTTAACATTCACTGGCTATATCCACTCATCCAAATAACATTCAACCACAAAGGTTCTGTCTAGAACCCTAACATATGTAGGAATTCATAGAGTAATGGTGTTGGCCAGGATGTCCCTAAACACACCACGATCGGATGTCCGATCCCTGAATCACTAACTGTACTATAATAATTGAGTACCTGGGATGGTCGGTACGTCTCAATAAATACTCAGCTACTAAGATGTCATCCTTTCAAAGCTATTGATGCTCTAGGGAACAATCAACCCTTAGATTTTTATGGAATGAGACCCCCTTCTCTGAGGAAGGTTCTGAAACTTGTACACAGAAAAAACACCTCTTCGAATGATCAGGGTAATCTAAACCCTATCATCATCAAATTGAGCCACATAGAAGGCTCTCTATGAGAATTTCCATCTAATTGAATGGTGCCTTGGATAGATTGAAACATAGACACATATTCATGTTATTCCTTAGCCACATGTGAGTTGGGCACACCTTGGAACCTGAGGGGTATCTGATGCTGAAACACGGGTAAGGAACTAAGCCTACATGTGTCCTCTACTAGCACTGCCAGTTCTAACTGCTAACCAACAAGTAGTGATATAGATGGAACTCTTCCCGAATGTATAATCTCGGGCAATAGTCCATGTACCAAAGCCTCGTCACCATGTGGACTATCCTCATGGTCTCGCACGTATAAAGACTAGAATATAGGATTACCAACTGATATACTGGTGTCCCAACTAAGAAAAAAACTCTAGCCACAGTCCCAAGTCAGTCGTTAGCTACCTGGGGATCTTTCTAACCTCTAAACCGTAGAGTCATCTTCCACTAGAACTCATGTAACATGCTCAGTCGGTGTGCATGGTCCACTAGTATCATTTCTTGCTGATGCACATGGGTTAGCTCAGTGCTGATCCATATATGATCACTCAGTGGGAAGTCATCATGTACTCTCTCAGGAATCCTAACTTGATGTCTATGCGGTGGAATAATGATAAGTAATAGGTGCACTACATTCATTAAGTTATACCCACGGATATGACTCCAAATAATCCAAGGAAAAAATTTCCAAAACACACAAAATTAGTATTATCGTGCACCAAGTCAGAAATCATAATGTAGGGTTCTGGAGTATAGATACGTTGGCTACCGCACCAAAAATGGACTCCCCGAACCAAATACCACACTAAAAACACTTAACACTATTACTCCAATGAAAATATTAGAGTCTTAGTTATTTGGTAAAACCGACTCCTCTGATACAACTTTGTCAAGACCCTTCCCCCAGGGCCCGTGCTGTGACAACCCCAAACCTATCATCCATAGCCTAGGGGCTGGTGACTAGATCCTAAATGGTGTATCCCTATAACGGAAAGACATTTCCTTTAAACTTGTACAATCACAGAATCCAAGAACACATCAAGAAGAAACCTCAAAGTAAATCATTGTAGTAAAAAGTGAACTGAAAGTAAAAGGAGCCAGAATAAAAGCCAAACTGGAATGGACAAGTACAACTAAATGAGAAAACAACTCCCGGAATTTCCCCTGAGGATCCTACCTGAAGGGTAGGTACTAATCACTATCATTAGTCATTGCATCATGTCACATCAAATGGTCCTCCTCAGAGCGCCATCTAGTCCTGGATCCCTCCGCCTCAATCAATTATGTCCTTCATTTACACAAGACACAACAATGTTCAGGCATAACTCGTGCAGGGGCGAGTATAAAAATACTAATTAGGGACCCCGAGACCCCCGAAGGTCTCTCAGAGTTCTACAAAGGAAAAACCACAAATAAATTCCTCAATCACAAAGCACGAAGGATTAGTCATCAAATCTAATAAGTTATATTCCCATACACATACCTATGTTATCAAGATATACTCATCTCATACATGTGGAAACATAAGGCTCTATCTTTTAAGCCTTTATCACTACTAATCCTTGGGGGAAGAGTACCACAAAGGTAACACAACGATGGTAATAACATGAAGGTAAAAGTACCACAAAGGTAACACCAAGAAGGTAAAAGTACCAAAAAGGTAACACCATGAAGGTAACACCATGAAGGTAAAAGTACAAAAATGGTAACACCATGAAGGTAACACCATGAAGGAATAAGACTCATATTACACTAGGTATATAACTCAACTAAAAAACTACAGATGATTAGTCGTAAATCAAGATCATCTTATTCTGTCGAGAGGCTCTATGGCAGACCCACACTGGATCAATAGATTCTAACCCACATAGGATCGCTAGGCACTGACTCACACATGAATAACAAATACTCACCAACAAAAGATCACTAAGCTCTAACCCACACAATATCATTAGATTCTGACCCAGATAAGATTTTTTTTTTTCACGTTACAACTAGCTACTAGATTCCCGCTCATTGGACGCATGGTTCTAGTAGAACTGATTCCCAAGACATCGTTGATATTTCAATAAGTTTAAATTCTCACAAAAATCATACCTAAGGGATCTATTTGTCATAGGGGTTCCAACGTGATAGACGACGCATCGATCAGACACTCGGTCTGTGAGAAATTGGCACTTTTGAAAAAAGGGTGCGATCAGATTCAAGTATGACCCACCCTAGATAGCATGTAAAACTGTATCAAAAATCAATTATATTATCTCTAAATAACTACCTTGTGATAAGGGTATTTATGCCATAGACGGTGTGTTGATCTAATGCTCGGTCTATCAGTTACACCCCTTTCCGTGAAATAGGGATGATAAAACCTTGTTCCAGCCTAGCTCAGTTTAGAACACTGGAACATGCCAAAGGGAATGCTTATTGAAAGGGGTCCCAATTCCACTATAGGTGTATTAAACGGACACCTAGTTCATCAGTTACGGGTTTTTCTTTAGTCGAGTACTGGTTGGGTCCAGGCCCTGTCCGAGTCATTCAGACCGGCCAGACGCAACGTGTCCTGGGGTCTACCTAACCCCGCTCGGGAATGGTCTACTGGGGTTATCCTGGTTCACTAGCCCGGACTAGTTGGGGTTGGCCTGGCTTGTTTGCATGCCTGGGCCACAGTTGGCTCGACCCGTCGTGTGGGGCTCGACCTACCCACACTGGCCCGTTGAGTCGTGGGTCTGGCTCGCTGGAACGCGTGTCCGGCCCAGAATATAGAGCGAGTCTAGCTTGCTAGGAGGGTCCATCCCTCTTGGTCATCCCACATCCAACTCAGTCTACCCGAATGAGAATAGTTATGTCCTGTTAGCCTCGCACATCTGGGGTTGTTCACCAGTCGGTGGGGCGCTGCCCCACCGCATTTTAGGGTCTGCCGTTTGGCTGACCGGGTCTTGACAATGCGGTGCGGCGTGGGCCACCTACTTCTTTTGGTGGCACCTGCGGGCACTGTCCATCTCCAGGGCGGCCGACTCGGGCTGCCACCTTTCGCACCCATGGTGCGTCGTCGCGTGCCGCCATCCACCACTTGCAACTGTTTTTCTTAGGTCTCTTCTAGCTACCACCGACCCCCACCGACATGGCGCACCTGAAGATTCTTATATAGGTCACTAGAGGGGATCCAGTGTCTATTCGAGGTGTCGTCTATGCATATGACTCTCCCAGGGTCCATTCGTCAAAAAAAGACCTTCTAATTCATTTTGTCATCAACTTGAGGAAACCATCCCCAATGAACGCAATATGAGAAATGCGGTGGAGGTTCTAGGCCTTGTTTGTTTGGATGGTGCCCTCTGCATTAATACGATAGCAGGTAAGAGCAAGGAAATCATCATATATGAACTTAAAAATAACCCCCTACCTGAAACAGACGTTCATTGATGATGATCGAGAGAACCTCCTTCATCGTTGTCATCGGTTTGTGATTCGATGGCATCATCACCGCTCTGTGAAACCAGTCTCATCCTCTAAGTGGTTGGCATCGTGGTACTTTTCCAAAGTTTCAATTCTTAGTGAAGTCATTCCAACACTCCACCCAATGCTCCATATAAATAGGAGAGGGGGAGGGTGAGTAACGCATGTTGAATTAATGCGGTTCATTTAATTAAGCAACTTTCTTAATTCCAACAGTGCAGTTACAAGAATATATGGGAGTCGAGCCATTTAATGGATTGAAATGTCGTTGGTCCCGCCACCACCACTAGTTTGTTGGGGAAAAAGAAAAAAAAGAAAATAACATAACATGTTATTTTATTTATCTTTCAAATGTTTTCAAAAATTATCTTTTTCACCTGAACTACTACGGTCGAAGTTAAACCCCCATAATAAAATCCTGGTGTTGTGGATTCATCGGTTCCCTCAGGTTTTAAATTCGATTACTGGTTAAAAAGTTAGAAAACACCACCCACGCAATTACTGATCATACCTTTAAAAAAATTTCAATAAATTATTAATATTCACCCTCGACCTGCACCAGTAAAGGTTAATATTTTCCTAAGGAAAACATGCCTGAACAAACTCAATGGTATTCTCAGATTTCAATCTGAGTTACCATTTTGATGTTATGGATTTTAACAATAAAATAATTGTTACTTAATTACATTATTTACAGACAAAAACTAACATCTATTGTTGGCCCGCATTGACAAATTTTAGTATCTGCCTAAAGAAAACATACCCTCACAAGCTCAGCGGTGGTATCTGATTTTTAATCTGAGTCACTATTCATGTGTTATAAGCATTTGAAAAACAAAATAACTTTATTTAATTATTTTATTTATGGTTATGCCATTTCTGGGTTTTTCATCAAAGTCCTATGCCGAATAAACTTAAGTCACACCTTGGGTAAAACTGCTATCCTAAATGCAAAGGTGTCCTCAGATTTCTTGATTCAAGAACCTATTTAAGATTTATTCCACTTTTTTAGGAAAACCACTCATGCACACTATTTTTAATCTTAACATTTTTTTCCGGATTATTCTAGGCACTCCAGGCCTTGGAATCATGCACCATCAAATTTTGCGGTCTCGAAATAATTTCATATAATTAAAATAAATTATAAACAAATTCCGGGAGGTTAAAATCAAAATTATACAGTAATATTAGTTTCCCCAACTCAATATAAATTTTCTATCTCTACACAACCTCAGGCCCCAGTCTCCCTAAAAACACGGTGCACCCAATCTAGATCCATACATGAGATATGTCTAAGATATAATTCAATTATGGCCTTTTTAATAATGATCCATTACATACCAAGAATGATTCCAACATGTTTCATATCCAAAACCATAAATGTCTAGGTAATATCGATTTCTGGAAGAGAGAAAACAAAAGAAAGACAATAGATACCCTGATCTCTCTTCATTTCAAGGGGTATAATAATATAAATAAAAAAAACCAAATCTTAATAGTAAGATTTATTTGGATCATAATAATTGTTGAAATAAATGATTTACTTTCCCTAGTGTCATATTACGAAGTTTCCATTGATAATGTTATAGTGATTATACAGATCATAGTCGCTAGGCCAATATCAGGTTCCATTGCTGACCCTTCCACTACCTGAATACATTCTTTCCAGATGAATCTAACAGGAACCCATTTTTCTAAGATGTATTTAGTGTAACAATGGTACTTTTAGTAGATGACATGACCATGATACTATGTAGAGTGTAAAAGGGATCATAGACATTAAATAAGTGTCCTGAGAGACCATACTAACTAAAGATCATTGGAACCTCAATGCAATAACATATCAAATTACCAACCTTGCTATACTAGAATCTAGTCAAAGGGTCTCTTCTAGGAAATTCTATATGTATATAGGATTCATGCTATCATGAACTACCATGAGACTGCACAAGTGTCTAATTTCCATTAAAATAACTCATGAACTACCATCGGGAGAAAAAAGGTCTCACACCAACCATGACATTCTAGGTAGAATAATCTCAACCATCACTGTCATATCTAGTACATCATCATATGAAGTTATCTTCAGTAAGAAAACATACAATTCATTATTTTTTCAGAGTCCCATATCAAACCATCATGCCTTAAAATTATAAATCTATAAAATATCAAGTGAAAACATTACATGATCAGAAAATTAGTTTGTATGCTATTCCATGATCTTATCAGCATGGTGGAGCTAAAGATTACATATTTTTATCCATCCCTATAGGATTTTGGTAGATATGACTATAGAAACAATATCTAATGGAATGAAACTCCAAAACCTTATTCTTTTAATTTTTTACCATCAAATCCCACTATATCCTACTAGGTCCATCCAACATAAATGTAGCCCACTTCAACATAAAATCTTTAGGAATTTACATTAAATAAAAAATATGATCTATCTTGTTCAACCAATTAGAATCATATTGAGAATAATTAGTTCCCTTGAAATAAGGTGGATTCTTTTATAGGGACATAAGAATAAATTTTTTAGATTCATACCATATAGGTTCCACAACTAGAGACTGAATGGGAATGGTTGCAGGTGCTTATCCTTGACATTTGACCACATGAACAATGATCTCAACATGATTATGCTCTAGTGGAGTATCCACTCACTTTGGTTAAATAATATATTACTCCTTGGTCATATTAAAATTTCTTCTTCTAGGCATGATGTTATACAACATAAAAAAAAATTAATACATCAAAATATTAGTCCAATAAACAACTCAAATAAGAGAAATATGAAAATCAATCACAAAAAAACATATTTCAAGATTTTGATTTCGACATAACTAAATCAAAAGTAGGTAAAAATTGAATTAGTTAAAAAAAATTCCTCAAAAATGATTTTCCCAAAAACTAATTGTGACCTATGGCTCATTACGATGATATATGGAATTGAAATCACTCATAACAGCATTATGAGACCCATCAAGACATCCTGAACAACATACTAACATAATTGAAAGATACATAACTTGCACATCTAATACCACCTTTTCATGAACAATACAAGATCCACTAGTAACCAAATACCCATTCCAACTCTAACATGTCCCTAAGGAACTTCTTTATAGCTATGGGATAATGATTCTCACCATACACTATAAAAGAAGAGGGAATGAAATTTCCATAAAAAAATAGAAAATAAAAGTTACAAGTCAGTATTCTCAACACTCTAAAGGGAGAAAGTTCTAGAATAAAATAGGTATAATATAAAACCAAAGTAACAATTTAAACAACCTAATAGAACTAAAACCTCTATAAAAAAATTATAATAATCCCAGTGTAACAGGAAGAAAAAATCTCTACCCATCATCATCACTACAACACACTCTAATGGATCAAGAAAATCAACCACCTCAAAGTTAAACTTCCCCATAGATCAGAATTAGGAAATTAAAGTATAAAACTCCCATAGGAAAAGGTATTGTGTGAGATATAAATCCAAGTAGGATCTCACCATGTGTTAAATAATCAATTCCAAACCAATTAATCAGGTTTGTTATACATTTAAATTAAACTAGGAAATGAAATTGAATTTTTATTTTTAAACTAAAATGCGATTTCATTCAAATAGGTTGAAGATATGTTGAATAAAATTCAAACAATATTAAATGTAAATTTTCAAGAAAATGGTTTTTATAAATATTTTGGCTTCAATAATAACTGTTCAATAATCAATAAAATGTATAATAAAGTAAAAAATCATAAAAAAACCATTTATTAAAGGCCCATGGTATGTTGGTTTCTCAAGTAATAGGATACCCAAAAAAATCAATAATGTTCTTGGTTCTAGTTTGGTGTTCACAAACAAATACACCCTAATAAGGGAACCAATCATGGGTAGCCTACAACCCAATAGTAGAACCCATCAAGGCCATTTTATAAAAAATTGTTTTAGTAATACTTATCATATTCAATCCATTTATATAAATAAAATCTCATAATGTTATTTTCCCGGTTACCACTAACTATCCAGGATAACATGATATTCCAAAATCATCCAATTCAATTGAAAATAAGTATATTAAAAGCATTTGAAAATACTTTTTCCATAATTTTTTATATTAATATTTTTTTTCCATTTCCAAAACAAAATCATAAATTTTCATCATTTCATACCATTTCAAATAAATTTTCAATTAAATACACTTCATCAAGATCAAAATCAATTCATTTTAGAAAAAAACAATTCTACACCATTGCATAATTTTTCATAAAATAAACCAAAAATATCAAATCCTTGGAAATATCAGTTCTTCTCAAATGTCATGCCCATTTCAAATCAAATATAAAATCCTAGTTTTTTAACCAATAAAAAAATCCTTTTACTTTAATAAATAAATTTTTGGTTATGATCATATTGAAATAATTATGCAACCACCTACCTTTAAATCATAGATTCAGAAATCAACACCCCCAATGGGACATGCCAATGAGGAATGAATGCATAAAATATTTAGGAAAATAACCAAAAATAATGATCAAATATAACATAGTTTAGATCCATCTATTCACGGATACTTATGAAAATTTAAGGAAGATTAAAAATAGAATATAAGAAAACACAATAGGAGATCAATTTATGCATAGGAGATTGAATGATACCTGTGTCACATTGATCTATCCAGAAATGGGATTAGAGTGGTAAATTTTACCTTTTGAGAGACTCCAAGAGAAAAAAATGTAATATTACAGTTGATAGGGAAGAATAGAGAAAATAAATTAGGGGTTCTATAATTTTAATTAAATTTTTAGAGGAATAAAAAATTTCATACATAGATTCACAGACAAGAACACATGATTAGAATAACCATGCTCTCTAAATTTTTTCCCATTACCCATGGATCTAAATAGGGAATATGGTTTTCTAGTCCATTTTTTTTTCAAAACCATATTCCAAACTTGAAAACCAATGTGGGATTCTAATATTTTCCAGATTTTACCTGAAATATCTAAAAACAGGACTCTACAAAAAGAAGATCCAAACTGGTGTCAGAGAAATCTTTAACACAAGTAAAACATTATTAAATTTAATAATATTAAACTAATGAAATTTTAATATCAATTCAAAAAATGGGAATTTAGAATTACATTTTTATATGAGGAAATTTTATATAAAATCATCATTTTTCATTATTAAATTAAAATTTAATCATTTTTTCAAAAATAATTCACCTTAAGAAATTATTGATATTAATATTTCAAAAATATCAAACTTTAAATGGAATATAATTTCTAAAATTGGTATAAATTCATTATAACATCCATTATCAATAGGAAATAGAAACCATTATTGATAAAATCATATTTTCAAAGCATAAAAAAAATTTAAAAAATTTGAGAACATATTTATTATGAATCAATAAATACATTTTAATTAAGTTTGACCATTATAAATTTATTATATTATGATTTTAATCATATTCATACACTCTAAATCCACTTCTAGGTTATAAAACTCATATTGAAATTTAAGGTATCTATAATATATTTAAATTACTTAAAACCTTAGTGTTGGTTGTTAATAAATTTGTCAATAATATTTTATCTAAAATTAATTTCTAGGATATTACATTCTCTTTACTAAAATTAAGACCATCCTCACAATATTATCCCATATATAAATGGTTCAATATATTAAATTACCTTTATTGTAAACCTATATCGTACAATGGGTTAATAAAAATTCCTTTGAGAAAAGGGGTGTTGGAAACATAAAAAATTATATAAATAAAATATAATTGGGTTCTAAGATGTGAAGAACATTAGTGGGAAATTAAAAAATAGGAATATAAGTGAAAAATAACATCTATGGAATTATATAGTTTGATAGATAATGTGGCCATGAAAAATTAAATCACCAAAAACCCACAAATCATTAAGGGTTGAAAAGACCATGAATTCATGAGAAATAAAGATAAAAGAATAACAATATTATTTTACGATCAGTTTCCAAAATTTTAGTGATTATTTTACTATCAAGACAGAAAAATATAAAATTATAATTAAATAATGAATTTATATGTCATATGAATAATTTTATTCATTGGTGGTACATTTATCTGTTTTTAATTTATCTCTTACTACATGAAATGAGTAATAAAAATTAATTTCTCTTAAAAGAACTAAAAATAATTTTCAACGGATAATGTGATCATTAAATAATGGTAATTAATTCCTTTTATCTCTATATATTTCCAAAACCAAAATGGTTATAACTAGTGTTCCAATAAAGATAAAACATTATATGATTAAATAATTCATAAATATCTAAAACCATAATAATAACACTCAATGTTTAACTTTAAACATTATATTAATTGTTAACCTTATGAAACCTCTGAAACATGGTCCACCATATTAAAAATCCATAAATTTAAATAAATGTTCACTAAATTTTCAAAACCAACTTAAATTTTAACCCCAATCAACACAATTTAGCTAATAGTATCACATATCAAGAATATAAATACCATTCCCATATATTCTCTTAAAACATGCTAATATTTTCAAAAAATTATATGAATCACCTTACAACCTCAATAAAAATATTAATTCTTACAAAAACTAACTCTATAATTATCCTTTAAATAAAATCACAGACTATCAGATATATTGAATAAATCCAAAAATCTAATAAAATTCCTCAATGATATCTTAAAACAATTTTTAATCATGTAAGTAATAAATGTATATTACATTAATTCTATCCATTTTGTTTTATTAGTATTAATAATATCTTTATCCTACCAATATATTATTATCTCAAGATTAGTGTCATATTAAAGGCTATTTATGCCTCAATAAGGTGTTTTCCATTAAATATTTCCTTACCACTCAATCGACTATCTAGGTTGTCGGTACCATTCTACATATTCTTGAAAATCTATAAGGAAATACTACAGGAGAATAATCCTTAGATGTTTCATGATTTATATAACAAGAATATCATTGATAAAACACTTATACTTTATAATTCTCAAATACCGATACATAAATAATTCAATCATTTCACTTCAGTGATTGGAATAATATTGCCCCTTCCTTAGACTCAGAGCTAACCAATGGTTTAGGGCATTGACTTGGATAATTCCCATGTTCTCCACATATATTACATTTAATTATAAATTGGAACTTAAAATAAACTTTATTTCCCTTCATTAAACTCTTTATTTTTTTCAGAAATCTATTCTTTTCATTACTTAAAATATTGTTTTATTCAATTGAAACATTTCATTGGGTAATTTTTCTAATATTCCCATAATGTTGAAAACTAAATCATATTTACCCCATTGTTTTTATAAAACTCAATTTTTATCCAATTTTTTTGTTCGATAAATCACTTATACTTAGGTTTTTTATCATAAATCTAGATAGCTAGTCAGGAATAATCCTATATTTTGACATTACTAAAATGATTTTATTTTATTTCTCACATGTAAAATCATTTTATTCTCTATTAGAGTTTGCGTTAACTTGATTCATTTGGTTACAGTTGTTTAATACAACCAAAAAGATAATTTTTAACAATAATAATCATAATGTGAAGCCATATAATAATGAAAATAGTGTATAGTATTTCCAAATGATGAAACCTTTGGTTCAAACTATGACACCTTATATTTAACCCAACTATTACATGGCCATCATTTATTAAAATTTTCAATTTTTTTCAATTAGAAAATTTTAATTAACCTAAGAATATTCACTGAGATTTTTTAGCCTGGTGTGTAGTCTTATGAACATTAATCATGCACTAGTGGTGGTGAGTTAACAACCAATCTACCCTATTTAGGAGGTTTTACCCATAGGTGAATCTATGTCGTAGTGTCATCCAAATTCTAGTATCAAGATAAGGATGTGTTTTTTTGAACCCACACACCTCCATTTACTATAACAAAAAAAATTCTCACATACATAAGCTTCTTCAAATGGTTATCAACAAATTTATCTCATCATAGTCTCCATAAACTACAAATGATCTCTATGATTCAAACTGAAATAACCATATCCCAAAACAAAAAAATATTACATCATTTTTTAGAAATATTTGCCACATATCATTATGATGCATTCTAAAACCATATATCATTACTATTTTTTTGAAACATAGAGACATAATAACATTCTCATAAAAATACATAACATCTCCCAATACACCCTTCATGTGTACTACACTTCATAAGCATAACATACCTAACACCAATCATTATATCGTGGGGAATATTAAAACATAATAAATAGTGAGATTATATTCTTAGTAGGGTAATAAAATGTGATATAATTCAATAATAATTTGTAAGAGTAACATGAAAAGATGGGTATGATAATATGAGTATAAGAATATAAAATCATAAAAAACAATTCATTGATCATTATCTTGTGTCATATTGTAAATATTGACAATTTATAAGACATGAATAATAAGAGAGTATAAACTCATAATCCATGTGAATATTAATAAGAATATGATCATCCCATAAAAGGGTGGAATAAAGTGTTCCATAATCCTAATCATTGAAATCCTATGTTAATTATCACTATTAAGGAAGTAATTTATTAGTGCACATAAAATCATTATGAAAAATTCTAACCACTAAATTCCAAAATCTATTAGTAGTAAATTTCACTCCATTAATTCCACCATAATTATGAAATGAATTAGACAGATATTTAATATAGTCCCATAAATCACATAATCATAATCCTCTCATATTTTTACATAATTTCATAAAATATTCATCATATTATCATAACATTGTCTACATAAATTTAATGGGTTTTGTAAATATCTCATTACCATTAACATAACATAATTTATAATGGTTAATATATATATATATATTATAAAAGAAGGAGTTTCATTTCAATTTTCAAAGAATCATAAAACTATTTTTCAAAGAATATACATGGTATCATAATAACATATCCTAGTTAGAATTTTTTTAATATAGAATTTAAAACATTTATTTAAAAACATGGAAAAGTAATTTTTTCATAAATTTCATTGAAAAAAATTACCCCAATATTGAGAGAATAATTTTCATCTAAACAAACCATGGAATCTTGTAAACAAATCATCTATGTAATTAATGGTTATGATGGTGTGAAAATATTCCCATATAGTGTCTCTTAAAACATTATTTTGACACTTTGGTAAAAAATAAAAAAGTAAATATTTTAGACCATATTAATAAGACCCATTTTAATATTTTTTATTAATATAAAATATTTAAAAATTATATAAGAAAAATTTTTATTTTATATAATATATTTTTTATGAATATTTTATAATATATCGGTGTGGACGAAAAATATTCCCATCCACAAGGAGAAATAAGGTTGGTTTTCCTTAAAAACATTCTATTGGTTCTCTCTCAGTTATAAAGAGAGTAAAATGAGAATAAAAAATGAAAAATTCTGAATTAAAGTGAGGAGAATAAAAAATTGGTTTTTAAATGAGTGAAATCATACAATTCCCTTAACATATATTTTTATATAAACAATCTCATTTAATTTGTGATTAATAAGTCAACCATTAAAACTTTAATATCATTTAAAGATTAAGTCCCATGAAATAATATAATAAAATTGAACATTATATATTAAGAACATTGTGGTATTCGTGTTATAACAAGTCAAATAATCAATATTTACATATTGTAAAATAAGAGAGCTCCACAACATAACATATTCTTAAATAATATTATTTGAGATGATAAATCCTCACCACATCAGTAACATCCTAATAAAAATATCTTGGATGAAATAATATTAGTTTTATGATTAAATACCATGAATTAATAATGATAAATTATATAACCTATCAAATTGGATGTATATACCCCTCATAAATATAAATATCTTCATAACATAAGACATATATCAACGAAACAATTTTGAGACGATGAAACCTTACCTCACATCCAACTTAAATCATAAACCCTCTAACCTCATATATTATAAATTTATTTTTTATAAATATATAAAAGAGACATATAAATAATTATAATATAATTTAATACCAAATTATAACATTTCAACAAACATTTATAAATTATTTTTATTAATATCTTTGTTTTCAGGTGATAAATGTTTCATTTTTCATTAAAGTTCCAGTTTAGAATTAATGGGCTTTATACCTTCATCATGGACTCATAATATATATAAATTTATCATTATATTAACATAATATATATTCATGATATAAATATTTTTAATTATTCCTAAAATTTATAGATAGAAATATGTATTTCACCATTCATAAAGATGGTCATTCATATGTAATCATGAATAATTTTTTATTTTCTAATGCAAATAAAAAAATGATAAATTTATTTTTCATTATTTAATCATGATTAATTATTAATTATCATATATATTAATTAAATACAACATTTTATGTATCCACATAAAGTGGTTATGGAAACTGATTTATATCACTATGTGAAGGCTATAGTCCACACGTACGCACTAGTGATACTTTCATTACCAATATAATGGAAAAATGTTAAAAAATGATATCCCATCATCAAAATAACATATCAGTATATTTATGATACTTTATTGATCACGTTTTTTGTTGGGTACACAATTTTTATATAATTTTTAAGAATCAATAATAAAGAAAGATCTTAGTTAAGAACTATACCTCTTCATTGAGAAACCTATTTTGGAATACACACTAAGCCTTAAAATGACGAAATGATGATCAAACTAGAACCTCTACATCAAAATTTGGATGCTAGGAACATAATCAGGTATGAAATATCTAATATAATAGTCACCTAATTTTTGGATATGAGAGAAGAGGTGGTTTCCTTTTAAAAGTTGGGGAGATGATAGACTTGAAATTTCTTAAAATATTAAAATATATCAATGTATTAATTAATCAAAATGGATCCAAAATAACTCATCTTCAAAGGGTGTATTATAAATGTAAATACATTTCTATAAAATATTATTTAGAGAAGTTAATGAGGCAAAATCACATTTTTAACTTTGTTTAATGCCCCTAGTAAACCCATTTAAAACTTAACCATAGAGGAAATGTTTTACTGTTTTACGACTCATTATAACCAAAAATGAAATTGGAATCCATAATTTTTTTTAAATTATCATATTATTTATGGAATAAATTTTCACAAATTATAATTATATAATTTTATGAAATTAAATTTAAAATAAGACCACAAAATGGATCAAAAACAGTTTTCTAGAAAAATTGAACTTTAAGTATAATTCTTACAAAAAATTAGCATATTTTTTATTAAAAATGAAATGATTAGATTATTTTTAATAAAAATAAAAATATTTTATTTTTAAATCAATTAAAAAATTGATATATTTTATGTACTTGGACTGAAATGAAAATTTTTAATAAAATATGTATTTCTTTACCTATTCACTGAAAAAATAATCTTTTTCGAATAATCCTAAAATTTTACATTAAAAAATTTATATGATGAATTAAAAATAATAAAATTTTTATAAAATAATATTTTTAAAATTTTAATTAATGAATTAAAATATCAACAGACATAAAATTCTATAAAAACAATTTCTTTAATAAAACACAATTTTAAAGCAAAATCAATACATTTACTATGAATTACTAAATACATTTTCATTATGTAATACCATTATTAAAATATTTCACAATGTGATTACTTATAATCATAAAAAAAATTCAATATCTACATTATAATGCTCATATCTAAATAATAATATTTCTATAGTATATATCAATTTACTTAAATCCCATTGTTTTTAACCAAGATATTATGATTATTATTATTTTGAAATAATTTTTTCGGGCTATTAAACTACAAAAGTATATTCAAATAGATTTGTATATCATGACATAAACCCATTCATGAAATCTTCTGTAATACAGAGTTAATATCTGATTTATGTTGATTCTCTTACTCGCTGTAGCTGTTTATTTTTCAATGCATTGAAAAAGAGTATTCCTCTATTATTTATATGTGATTCCACTCCCAATTATTCTTTATAAATCATATTCATCCATTAATTCAACCATCCTACCATATATATATTCACAAAATTTCACTTCTTTGTATGATCTTCTTGTTTTTAAGACTAAAAATATTAAGGTCATTCATTTGTAAAAAAACACAAGTTCTGATTAACCTTCATGTATCTCTATCTTTATAGAAACATAGTAATCAGATTCTATAATGAATCATAAAGTCAACATAAGGGATATCATGAAACCATTGTATCATACATTACTATAACTTCACTACGAAATATTAATCATGTGGCATTTCAATTCAATCACTATAGTTCTATTTTATTATGTTCAACATGATTCTCTAAAAATTTAACAAGTTAGTATATGTATTATTCAGGGGATTAGAATGAACACTAAATGTAATAATCATTACGATCCCACATCTAGAAACCCAAAAAATATGGAGGTTGAATATGATCCAAATGATGTTTTATAATGTATCATGTGAAAGTCCATATAAGTTTTTTGGATAAATATATTGGCACAACTAAATCCTAATTTAGTTTTTGATTCAAAAAAAATATCAAAAATATTTTACACTATATAGTCATCTCAAAAAGGTCCGTTGGTCACCACTTGTGTCACATAACATTATAACATTATGTCTCCAAAAACATGTCTAATATAAAAATCAATATAAAGATTCTTATAATTATAATATTATTCAACCTCTAAATTAATATTTTTTCTAATATTTAATTCTTTTAATTTTAATTTTTTTCTTCCCCCATATTGTAAATAAATGAAATGTTGTATATAAGGAAAGATTTTTTTTCATTATTTCACAACAAAAGTATACCATATTATCCCATTTCTCTCCCTTTATTTAGAGATACCACTAGAGAAATATTCCCGATGAGGGATAAATAAAATAGGTCTTATTTATAGAAGGATAGAATGAAAATTTACTTATAAATAAGTCATCAATTAATCAACTCTATATATACAAGTGAAGTTTTGTATATAGAAAGTAAGAGTGAGTAATATTGATCACCAATCAATCCAAAAACTATTCATATTGTGATACAATGTTTGTACACAACATTCAAGGTTTTCTAAATATTCAATATAATCTCTTATATTAAAATAAAAACATACATTAAAAACATTCACACACAAAGAAGTTACCCAATTCATGTTACTTTTTATTCCATCACTATTTGAGAAATATGTCAACTTTTTTATTTCAAAATTGTTTTTTCTTCATCATAATAGGAATTTAAAATCAACATACACTATGGATGAAAATAAGAAAATCCATTAACTATCCACATTTTTTTATTTCCCATGAAATATAATATCTACAAGGTTAGCCATTGACTTCTCCAAACTATATCCAAAATTATATATAATTATTAAATAATAAATAATTGGTAGTCTTTTATTCTTATGGTCCCCCAATCAAGTGATGTTCTTAAAAAAGTCATCACCGTGGAAGGTACCAACTAATATTTTGTTGTTGATACCATAAAATGTGTAATAATTAGGATGTAACACTTTAATTATAAAAAAAACTATACACATGTAGTGTTTATATCATGATCCAAATTGAAAAATGAAACAATACATAATGTATTTTTTTAATAATTCTATAATACATTAAATATATTTATTACATCAGAACTCAACCAAAAAATATTGCTCAAATTCACTCACCTAGAAAATAAATTCAAGGGAATAAGGAAGTTTCTATTTTTTGTAGTTCGAGAAATAATAATTTGAATTTTTATAAATCAACAAACATATATTTTTAAATAAAACCATTTTAAAATAATGAGAACATATCCTGATGAATCCTCTAAAACATTCAGTATCTGAATAGTTTTAGATACCATGGATTTCCAACTACTTTTATGATTTTTAAAAGAAACAGACATTGCAATTTTAGGGAGAAAGTCGAATTAATTCTTCTATGATTAATACATATACTAATCTAGTTAAAACTATTCTAGACATATGAATAAGTAGTATTTATAAACATTTTTTTTAATTCTTGTGTGTGGAAACCATCTTCATGAGATATTCTTAGCACATGAATTAGTTGCTGCTTTTCAATTTTGTTTCAAAAATTCATCTTATCCAGGAAACCAAGTCACAATTTCTTCAACCGAATTTAAAAATATTTTAACCATTCCATACAAATATTCATAGGAATTATGGTTATCCTCCTTTGAGAACATCTTATAAAAATTTAATTCTTCATGATGGATGTCTTGCTCTTGACCTATCCTCTGATTGTCTCCATGGATTTATTCCTTATTTTTTTATAACTTGATTCCTTTTTAATTTATGTTAATTGAAAATTTGAGGTTTTCCAAGATGTTTCTTTTCAAAATTTAGTTGCAGAATATTTTCATTAATTGGAAATAAAATATATCATTTATCATTGAATTATTCGCAGTTTTTATTCAATGGAATTCTATTGTTTACACCCAAATAATGACTTGTATTTATTTTCCCCATGAAGAATTTTCTGGTTTGGTCATGTATTCAAAAATATAAATTCAAACGTTCATTATTTTTACATACCAACACTCTTCATAACTATGAAGAAAATTATTATAGTGAACATAGAAATTCCAAAATCAGTAAAAAAAATTATAGTATATAGGTTTCTATTCTTCCATAATTTTTTTCTCTTTTAAAATATGATTTTTTTCTTTATCTCTAATCCCCAAAAATTTTGGAGTTCTATAATCGACATATAATGACATATTATACCAATATTCTATGGTTTAATTCCAAAAAATTCAACAAAAACTAGAATAGAAAAAAACATTCTTTCTATTCTTTTCTATGTATTTTGGTTGACACTGATACCTTATTGTTTTTAGACAGAATAGTTCTTCTATTGAGAACTATTTGGGGAGGTATTCCTTCTAAATGTTACTATATCCATCATTGATGATATAATGTATTTAATGGTATTTTTCAGCCACATTTATCAAGAATTATATTTTAATCCTCTATTATTTAATAAGACTACATGTTTTAAAAATAAAATATATGGATTAAGGGTTACCTTTTTCAAGGATATTTTGGTATAATTATCTTTGGATAATTTTAATACCTTATTTTCACAATAATCATGATTGTTATAAAAAATAATCTCATTAAATTTTTCTATAGATATAAGTTTCATCTTAGGATATTGTGAATATTTTCTTGACTGTTTTTTAGAATTATTATCTTGATAACGAAATAAAGATATTTAACATTATGTTAACTCTTTAACTATTCAATTAGTTTCAAACCAACATCACATTCACTTTTCATATTTTATGTCTGATCTTTATACACATGACTTTCCTATATTAAAAATGTACCAAGCCCCATTATCTTATTTTATTTAACTTCTAGTTGAGAATACAACATATCTATAGAGGTTTTATATAAATTTTCTTGTGTATAGATTGCATATTCATCAAAATAAAAAAAAATTCCAAAAAATGACCTATAATATTATTCTTCAATTAGAGAATATCTTTCATTGAAGTGTGAGATAGATTTCTCATCTGATTCTTTATCCAGGGTGATATTGTATTTATATTACATTATATTATCATCTTTAACTCTCTAAATTTTGATAAAAGTGTAATAGTTTTATAAATTCTTATCTGTCTCATCCTCTATTAAATTGGATTCTCATTCCAACTATTATTTTTATCATATAGTCTATTTATGTTTGTAAATAGATACGTCACAACCATACTATTAACTTCCTTTAAATAATCCATAAATTTAGAAAATAAATCCATGATTGATTCATTGAAAAAATCATTATCACACCTCGAACATGATTCACTAGAATAACCACAATCAGCTAATTTAGTAAAAAAATTACCACAATGTGTAACATCTAATAGTTTTTAGTCCTATTTAATTTTTGAGTTCTATTTTAGATGCATTTTAGTTTCATATTCTTGGATGAAACATCCCTATTTCTATCATCATGAATGGGGATTGAATTTTACAACTATTAATCATCATTAAAATATTCAAATATTTACATTATATATATCTGATAGAATAAAATTGTACAATAAATTCTAATTATAATTATGTGGAATCATAAAATATGATATTATTTGAAGTGCCCAATGGGTCATGAATTAATATTAAGAGGTGGGAGAATCTTGTGTGAATTACTATAAAGTTTGGACATAATGTTCCAGTTCATTTCATGATTGTATAGTCACCACAACAACAAATTCACTACTATACAAGGATATGGTAATGTCACGGAGAGTTCCAATCCCATCAATATAGAATCCCACTAGGTTGTTTTTCTGAAGTCACATGGGAGAATACAATATTTTCCCACTACCTTATATAATAATTTTTCAAACTAAAACAGGAAAAGATGTCAATAGTATCTTAGTTAATGATAGAAAACCTAATATTAATATTTATTAAACAGACTCCTAGACTAATTGATCCACCCATGATCACTTGTTTAGGAACTAAAACTACCACTCGATAATAAATTCAATGTCACAAAAAATTATGTCATGTTATATTCTAAATCATTAATATACAAAAATTATTCCTCAAATCAATTAATTGTCATAATTATTAACTCAATGATCTTCAATAAAATCATAGTTATATTTTACTAGATTATTAGAAGAAATAGATGAAAAAACATCAAATCAAAATCACCCATTATATTAATAAAATATTATTTTGGATTATTATCAAATTGATTAAAATTATTTAATATCAATATTCTGTTTGGTTTAGTTTATGAAAAAAATAGCTCATATTAATATTATAACTTCATACATTCATACATTATGATATTAATTCCAGTAATCATGTGATTATATTTTTATTAAAATATAATTTAATTCATGGTATGTTCATTATTGATTAACATAACTGAATATAATTAAAACCATCTCCATACAAGTATAATCCATTTCCAATAACTACTTGATTCAACATATCATTTTATCTTCATTAGGACTCACACAAATCAAGCATTCCCAAATAAAAAAATTAATTTACCTTTCACAAATATTTAAGGTATGATTTTGGTTTTATTTACACAACTTACATCATTCATGTTTAGTAATTATGTATTCCAAATCTTCTTACAATAGTCTTATAACATATTTTCCAGATAACCTATAATCATGCACAACTCAATCTAAAATTTTGAGGAATAAATATCATTAAATATACATCAAAAATACATAAAAACTACAATATATTATCAACAATTTACAAAAAATAAACTATGTGGTATCATTATATTATTATTCTATAGATGTCTAAGAATGTGTGGAGCAAAATAAAATCTTTACAATACATTTTAAAGAGTTGAACTCATAATATGTTCATGTAGACAAATTCAAATATAGGATATTCACAAAATATTTTATTCTCAAAGAAATCTAGAAGTGATTATAGAAAAATATTTTTATATTATGATTTATTTCCTTTTAGGATGTTTCTTGTGAATATAGGGTGAATACCCAATGTTTGTTTCTATATTACATGATGTAGAAATATGGTTTTTTTATTAACTATAAATGTGATTTAATTCAGTATTTATAGATGATTACTCACCTAAATTATATTTAGATTCTTGCAGATCAATACATTCAACTGACATAAATTATCTTATCTCAATGACTAACTCTGCTCAATAAGATGTTCTCTTTTTCATTACCAGATATGTTGATATCATTCATTATCATATAAAACTCATGTTCTGTTTAAAATTTAAAAAATTGATCTTTTATATAATCAAAATAATAAGATTAAAAAATCTAGTATAAAATCAACATGATATTTATCATGGAACCATATAATCATACCTTATGATAAATTGTTTATGAAACATAACTCACATGGAATTTTATTTGAAACACTACAGTGAAATTATCCTAAGAAATTCATTCTCATCTAATGATTTAATAGTTTAGATCATTTATCTATTAAGGGGTTGATCTGCACATTGGAGATTATCACCATGAAAATATCATATATAGAACCCCAAGATTTCCATAGGTTGAAGAAGATATCAAAAAATTATATAATGTATTGTGGGAATGTCATTATTTTTTTAGAGGTTGAATTGTAATTGATAAAATTATTCCCACAAAAGTTTATTTTAAAAAATTACACATAGTAATATTTAGTGTTCCATATATTTATTCAGATGAGGTTGTGGAACGAACCTATGCCACAATACATACCTTGATTCCTCCCCATTGGATGATGTTCTTTATATAAGCCACCCAAGCACGTGTTACTGAATGTCCACCCTCAATGCTTTGTCTATTCTACCCATGTACATGTACATAGATTCACCCATGTTCCTCCATGGATGGCCTATTATTTTCTATATTTGATCCTATCCTAGTAGTATAATATTGGTTACTCAGTTAAGGCCAAAAATATTTTTTAAAACACTTACTAAAAATTATATTTTATAGGTACAAGAATGACATGCCATCGCTTGTAGAGAATTATTCTACATCTTAAAACTCAAATCATAATAAATTTTTATTAATTATTAACTTCTCAAATCCTTATCCATGTGATACCCCCAATTATAAAATACTTATACAAGGATATATTATTGAAAAAATTATTCACATTCTTTATGATGTAATCCGTATAGTCCCCAAACTTACCACATGTATTAAATGTTTAAATTATCTATACAATCATTATATTTAGAATCATTTTTCTATAAAAAAGATTTTATAATTTTTAGACGTATTATATTCTAATTCTAAATAAATAACTATTTATCTTCCATCAATTTTTCTACTTTGAGCATAAATTTTAAGTATCATCCTATGACAATAAATTCAATCTTCAATCTCAATCTTTCATAAAAATCTTCATCAACCATTGATAATTTCAACTATACTACACATCTAATCCGTCATATAATAAATGACATTGACTTTTCTTCACATTGAAATTTTGTAATCAAATACAACTAATCTAAAAACTAATTTAACTACTTTAATACACATGGATCTTAAATAACTCATTAAATCATATTGAAAACTCATTCTATATATCCTATAAAACACCCATTAGTGAATTTATCATTATTCATTAAACATTTGTATTGATAATTTGTAACAAAACACATCCTCATTCTCATAAATAATAATACTCAGGGGATAACTATATCTATAATGATCTATATCCAACACATGAATCTTAATATTTATTGAAATTATATAAATCTTAAAAATATTTAATAATTATATAATCCCATTGACCAAGAAATGTAGTTACTAAATGACATGAATACATAAATTTCATATGGCATATTCATATATTCTAGATTATTTATGTGAATATTAAATATGATAGATGAACACATCTCATGCCACAAATCAAAGTGGGAGATTACATAACATATCATTCAAAAAATTTATATGTCTATATAACACTCACACCTTCATTAATTTGAATAAATTTATTATTTTTATAATTAAGTATTAATATAGAAAATTTTAATTTTTTTGAGAAAAATATGGTTGAATTATGGATTAATTAGACATTGAATATTAATTGCATGCCATGATTTGGGATTTTGCGGCTCTAAATGGTTAAGATATGATTTTTCTAACTATGTAATCTAACTATTACACAATTGAATAATTAAATAAAACCAGGAATTTTATATATTTGATTCATGAAAATTGTTATATTTAGATATTGGATTATTATGATGATATTTTTTATGTTTTATTTTGTTTTTATAATCATTGAATGGAGTTGTGGTTATTTAAATTCATGTGTTTATAAAAAATTAGGTTCTTCATGTGATAAATAATTTTAGATATTAATAATATTATATTATTAGTATTTTTCTCCTACAATTAATATCAATATTTTTGTTTTTAATAATATTATAAGTTATATTAAAAAAAAATATAGGAGAAACCCTCATATCTTTTTAGTGGTAATAAATACGGGAAAAGGGGGGATGTGGAAGAACAACTCACCTCATACTCAATTATTTTTATACTTCCAACTATGGTGCTTTGAAGGTAGGTCCCACTCTCTTATCTACTTTTTTATCCTCCCCATATTCATCCTTATTTTATTTTATCTTATGATATTCTCTTTACATTAAAAAGGTTCTTAGATTTTAGGGTGTTTCTATGTTAATGGAAATCACATGTAAACCATTTCGATTTTTATTCTAATAGTTAGAAATGCCTTTTTTCCTATTATCCATATGGGGTTTGATGTTCCTCTTTCAACATATAACTCGTTTTTGGGTATTTTTTATTATAGGGCTTCAAAATATTATTTAATTTTTTAAAATTATTTTATAATTATTTTAATGATTCTTAATGGCTTTATGAGTAGTATTATTTGTTTAATAGCCATTAAAATGTATTGAAAATCGTAATGATCTAGGAAAGTCAATGTGATTTCTGTTTCTAATAAAACATGATAAAATGTTGTTTTTAAATCACATTTTTATTAATATAAATGTTATATATTATATCTATTATAATTTTAGTAAAAACTAAGAAAATTCCTTTTTTATGTTTTTACATTGTAATTGGTGTAGATACCATATAATGGTATATTTTATTATCAATAAACATGGATTACATGTTATTAATAAGAAGTGAATATGTTTTTTGTAATTATTGTTATAGATTAGTGATGATGTTGATCAAATAAATGAGATAAAATGAGTTTCCCCCATTACTAATATCAAAGGAGTAATTTTTTATAACTTGAAGAGATTAGACTAAATAGAGTCAAGTTGTTTTCTATAGAGTTTTGATTAGAGGAAGTGCTATCATCTACAATTTTTTATGAATTAAGTAAAAAAATATGGTTAATGGGGATTTTGATTATATTTTATTAATAAAGACAAAGATTTATTGATGTTTGGGGATCTATCCATGTAGAACCATCGTTATTAACTAGTGTATTAAGAGAATGAAATTATTTTAATATTGTATTGAAATGATTTAATTTGATTGAGAGGGATTGGAGTGATTTTGATGGGTATTTGTGTCTATTTGAGTTATTGTTTTGATTTTAGAAGTTTTCAAAATGTTTTTGAAAAAGGAAAGGATACTAAAATATTGTAAAAGGGAGAAATCACCTTTTAAGTACATGATTTATCTCACCTTATGAGGTGTGAAAATGGAAAAGGGGTGAACTTTATAAGATGCATCTGAAAATTTCTAATAAACAATCCTGACTTAGAATGATTAAATTCATACTTTTTATAATAGAAGTTAATGAATGTAACCTAGATCAAAAACATCATAGAATATATTATTAAGATAGTAAGATATAATATATTTTTCATATGATATAATCTACTAAATATAACACAATACCATGTTATTTGTATGATAGATCCTTAGAAATCTATGAAAGATCCAATCTTATGAAGGGATTCATGTTGCAATTTTGAAAAAGGTTGTATTCATAGGGGAATTTTTATGGTTGGGATATTTACTTATATATTTGTAAAGACTCTATTATATAATAACTTACAAAATCAGTTGATCCGTTTTTCATTGATAAAAACATCACATTTATTCAAATAGATCGTTATTCCAAATAATAAACTGTGATGATGCTTTTACACCGTTAGGAGGGAGATCAAGCTACAAAATTTATTAATGATTAAATGAATATGAAGTCTGCAAATCCGTTTTTAAATTATTGGTAATATTCAGAAATTATATAATTGTAATATCCAAAATATTTTTATTTTGTAGAGAAAAATATTTTGATATATTAATACCACATGATGTAGAATATCTCAAGTCTGTAGGATATTTAAATTGAATCACTGAACAAGGTTTTAAATTATATTTAAACAAGAATATAATTGAAAATTCTATATATGGGAAAATATCATTCCAAAAATTTTGAATTTTTAATATTCATATTGGGGAAATAATATATTTAATATCCATGAAAATAATATTCACTATGGTACAATGAATATTAAAATGTATAATATGTAAAATGATCCATTGGTAAAAATATCATACCTAAATTAAAAGGATAGATCCATTTAACATGACAATAATGGAAAACATGATACTCTGATCCTTAAAGAAATCATGTATACTATAGAAGTATACAAAAACCGTCAGTGTTTAGGAGAACCTGTATATCGAAGTGAAATAAAGAGAAAAAAGGACTCCCATGATACCCTACTATCATAAAATATAGATTGAGATGGAGATAAATTACATCTACTAATATATATCCTTGACATTAATACTCCTAGTGATTAGAGTGACACTCTGATTACCAATCATAGTCATATTGAGTGAAATAATAAGTTTATCTTACATGGAGAAATTATTATCATATTTTAGGTATTAAAGGAATATTTTTAAGTTTATTAAAGTGCTGCATTGAAAAACATTTGCAACCATTATAAACACTAAAAACTAGTGAAAGGATGTAAACTATGGGATATAGTATAAATAACTCATCACATGCATCATATAGTAGTTTTAATGAATTGTATGATACCCACCTTAAGTGGAATGAATAATACCTTTCAAAAAATTTATGTGAACATAAATATTGTTGTAGTTAAAAAATTATAATAATAAAAAAAATAAAAAACATTTAAAACTAACTAATTGAGATTGTATACATAGATCGATCATATAAAAATTTAATCTATTGAAGACCATATATACATTGTAATTATTTACAACATGATCATGCTAAATGATTTGTTTGGGTCATTTACTGAATGCCTCTACTTATTTTAATAAGTTAATTTATTAATAAAATTACTCTTTTAGTAGGTACTTTCTCATGTATTTTCATATCATATAAAAATCATCTTAATATAGTCATGATCATCTTATATCAGTCGAAACCACTCTAATTTTCACTTGAACAAATTCATTTCTAATATTATACATATTAGTATATCCACATGACCATATTAATATTTTCATTTATATTTATCTTATTTTTTTATCAATATGTCTCATCAAAGGATAATACTCAATACCATATAGAATAAATGGTCTAATAACCATATAATAATATTTTTTAATCAATTTTAAGGTAATATTATGATTATAAAGAACATCTGAAGTCATTATCCATTTTAGCCACTCAATTTGAATCATATGAGAAAAATATACATTAATATCTAAGTGAAATTATATAAATGATCCAAAATATAAAAAATAATATATTTTTGAAATATTTTTGTCTCAAAATCTCACATCCCTAACATTATTATTGGATTATAATATTTTACGATGATTATCAGAGGGGTTGAGGGTGGATTTTAGTTTTGAAAAAATTGTACTAAGAAAAACCAAAATTTATCTTAAGTAAAAAATATTAAACTAGGACTTTTTTTGATGATTAGAATATTAAAATTGTTTTATGATATCATCTGATAGATAGAGTTATTATCATTATCACAAAAAAACTAATAAAACTGTTTAATAAAAATACAAGTAATGAACTATCTTTATAATGAATATGCATAGTGGAAAGTAAAACATGTATGATCAATAATAAAAAATCATATAGTTGTAAGAATAAATTATAATATTTTATTAAATAATTTACTCTCTACAATTAACAGTTATGGTAGTAAGAAATATTTACTTAAGATATCCATAGTTTCAATACCCACTATTATGATATTTCATTCGTGACCATGAAATACCTCAATATAATGATAAATATGGATCTATCTTCTAATACAATAGAATAATACAATGAGATGTTCAGTGTAATATTTTTCATCCTATGCCTTGAAGACATCCATAAAATGGATTTCATTCACCCATATTCTTATCCAAGGAATCCCTTGATCAAAAACATGATTAGACATAGGGAATAAAAAATAAAATTATCCAAAATAATTTACAGTCCTCATGAAAATTACATAGAAATTTATGTTGCTATGAAATTAAAAGATGAGAGTATAAGATATTAAAGTATATAGTAAAATTGAAAGACATGTATTGCGAATGCATAAGCTCCAACCTTTTAAAATGAGCTCTGACTTATTTTCATTCCTCAAATGGTCTTATTTATGAGTTTACTACAATGTCCTCAGAAGACTCTCCCTTTGAAATATCATAATTATATTGATCCTAATCATGAAAACTAACTGTGAACTGTATTTTGTTTTCATTATGCCATTTTATTTTAGCACTATTACTATGCTTTCACAGATCTCTTCCGAACGACATAATTCTAATCACTCTGATTATAAACAATGGTTAAAAAAAATAATTCAATATTTTTTTCAATATGATAAACGGAAAAATGGTTAATCAGATGTAACAGTACCAATTTCATCCAACTGTTTATGTATTTTTCCATTATGATAGACTAGAAATTAGTTTTACAACTGATTAGAATTATAGCTGGTCCGATGTATCAGATACACCTTCAGTATGACACATTGGTTTGAATAATAACTCATTATATTCATTTTCCTTTATAGAAATTTCTACATTCAATTATACAAAATCATTTTTACAAAAAACATACTAAAACACATGATACATATAAAGTAGGTAAAATTGAGTTTTAATAAATAGTTTTTGAATTTAAAAAATATGGAAATTAAATTTATAATATAAAACATTATACTCAATAATATCCCCTTTTTAAAAGTTATAATACGAATAAATTGAAATTAAAACTAATAGCTTTAAAATACATAAATCCCTTTGTAATTTTAATAAATTCTAATATATAATTTATATGAAATTTATTCCTTTATCATAATCAAAATCTCCCTAATCTAGTAACTACTTTTTATCCATTTTTATTGATTTGATGGAATGTATTGAAACACCAGATTTTCCTCATTAATTAAAATTGTTCCCTAAAAATAATTTCCCATTTTAGATAAAAATATTCCCCAAGGAATATTCCGATCACTTTAAGAAACTATCTCCCTTAATGAAATTATCCTAAAATTATCCAAAATTCTTACCATAAACTTCTCTCTAGAAAAAATATCCACCTTTTTTAGTTACAAAATTATATAATGAAAGTATTAGAATCTTTAGATAAGTAAGTAAAACCAAACATACAAGATGATTATATGTGAATTAAATATTCATCCAGGATATAAAAAAAGAATATACCGCCAAAAAAATTGATGAAATTCAGACATATAGTATTGGGATAAAAAATCATCTATGTTAAACATTCATTAAAAACATAAATTAAATAAAATGTTATGATAAAAATTTCAATATATCTTATAACGTTTCTTGATAATGGATTTAAACATTTTCACACTTCATGATACATATTGACATATGAAACATATGAATCATGATCCAAAATTATTTCCTCCAAGACTATTTTTTTATAAACCTATACCTTCAAATGTTTAACATCCTCATCAATCTTATTTTATTCCATTAAAACAAACAATTAAAATTTACAAGAATGGATCTTGCTATTTTCCCTTTCTAACTTGTGAACATTTTTCTTATAGAAATTGTATTTCCTTATCCCTTTTTTAGTAACGTATTTAAACTATTCAGAAAAATTTACTCTGTTAGAAACATAAAATGATAGGTTTTCAAATGAATCAAAAATTTCTAGAGAAATTTTTTTCATTTCCTTTATTTTATCATCAATTTAATTAAATTATTTATCAAATTTTCATGATCATCAAAATATTTTGTTAAAATAACTTTTATGATCATTTTTTAATTTTTTGTTTATGATTTATGGTTTATTATGTATAAGTGACACAGTCATATAATTCAAAAATTCTAATTTTTTATTCATTTAGTTCTAAATTTATTTATACCTAGTTTCCATATTTTAATGGTATGGTATCAAGTCACTTAACCATTTCAAATCCTCTACGTCAAAAATATAAGAGTCATAATATTTTCACTAATCTGAGTATAAGAACTTCATTCAAACACCAAATGATATACATAACTGTTATCAGTATAACAGAGACACCAATCAAATAGTTTATTATAAATATAATTAAGGAAATATGTTTATAAAGTGTATGCATAACAGAAATTAAAACATTTATAAATAATAAATATAAAAGTTTATAGTATTATGATTGAATTTATGGATTTTATACAAACATATACTCTTTATCATTAATGGTTAAAGGATTCAAAAATCCTAAAATAAGGTATCCAAAATTTCAAAACCTACTGTAAAGGTTTGTCATTCCTGACCAGAAAATCCCTCCATATGATGACAAGTATGGATCATTATTTCAATCCCTTATAACCCCTAAATTTGATGATCAATTTCAGATATGTATTTCTTTCCCCAAATCCATGAATCTGATGGATCATATTCATGCATCTTTCTATCCTCAAATGAACTCTATCAATACAGTGATTTCAAAAAATGAATATATAATAATTTTTTTCAAAGGAATTGAACTTCCTCACATGGATTCTTTAAAAATAAAACTCACTATGGAATTACATAGTAATATAATGAGATGTTAAATAAGGTAAAAAACTCAGATTTCTGGAGTTGCGAATTCATCATCTCTTATCTCTTTACAGGAACTTATAGTTATTGGAATTCATTAAATGGTCATATTTCTTAATTGGTTTCAATAGCCTTAGAAAGATTTCACATTGGAAACTCATAATTTTTTGGATCTCGATCTTAACATATAATCATGAACTTTACTTTATTTAATCTTTTTCGTTTTTTAGAACCATTACAATACTATCATCGATTCAATCTGATAGATATAATTCTAATTTCTTTGATTATAAATAGTAGATATTCAGAAAAAATTCATAGTTATTTTTTAATCCAATAAACTGAAAAATATTTAATCCAATGTATCAGTACCAATTTCTGTATGATGGAAAAGATTTTAGTCTAACCACTTGTCGAAATAGTAGGTAGTCTGATGTATCAAATATGCCTTCAGTCTGATGGATCTATTTGAATAATAAAATTTTATATTCATTTTTCATATGAATAATTTCTATACTCAATTATAAAAAATGATTTCTAAAAAAACATAGTAAAACAGAAGGGATATATAATGTTAGTAAAATAGAGTTTTATAAAAGTGTTTTTGATTTCCAAAACTAAGGTAAAGAAAAGTAGAAATTAAATATTTAGATACAACAATTAGATATAGAGGCCAATATTAACAATCACGTAAATATTACATTAATCACATGATTTAAATAATACATCTAAAAAACAATATAAAAAATGACATAATGGTTCAGTTTAATGGATATTAGCTATGTAAAATACATAAACTATAATATTTATTGAATAATAAAAACTCTTATAGAACCTCTTATAGGATTTCCAAAAATTATAATTTTCTTTATTACACAGGGATTGGAAAACATAGGAATTGGTGAGATGGAATTAATAATAAGGGATAAAATAACAAGGTACATAGGTTAAGTCATAAAAATATAGAAAATTATAAATAAGTAGATCCATTAAATTTAAAAAAATAAAATAATAAGTGTAAATCATAATCATGATAGATAAAAATAAACCCTAAAATGATAAAACATTGACCATAGAATGAAAATATAAAAGATAAATTTCATAACATGATCCATGAATGTAGAAAAGAAAGTGAAATTATCATAAAGATTGGATTTATTATCTTTGTGACCCTAGAAGCTCGCCAACCTATTCACATGTAAAATTGTTACTATAGATAATTTCAATCACACCTACTTATTAGACAATACAAAAATATCTGTTAATTACATTTTAATGGTATTAAATGTTCATTTTTGATCTTATGGGCCTGAGTTAGTGGATTTTTATTTTGAACATCCATTCTCATCATTTGTGCACTCCATGCCTAATGTACACCAATTTATGCCCAATGAGTCATCTAATTATTGGGAATGTAATTATCCATATTTTAATTTGATATTTTGTGAAATGTATCTTCACTTAAATTTAATCATTTTTCATTCAGGGATTAATGGATGATTCAAAAAGGATGAAGGAGATATTTGGCGATTAAAAGAAATAATTCTGGAGAAGGTAGATTGGACACCAGCCTACTGATGATAATTTGGGGCCCATAATATAGACCCAATGAAGCCCCACATTCATAGAATTATAGAAGACATATATAGGAACAAATATTTATTCAAGATCCAGTGCTAATTATGCCTCCATTATAGTTCATTAAGCAGCCCAAATTAGAGATAAAATTCTAGGCCAGATTCTTCGGCCCAGAAAAATAGCCCACTAATATGATCACAACTCGGAATACACAACTCCACATGTGCCCAAATTGTACAGGCGGTTAGAAGACATCCGGTGATACATTTTCTTCTTCTATGGCCCACTCTGAGTCGGCAATATAGAAGGTCTTCCAAATGCGTATGTTCGGTGAAGGAAAGCTGGATGCCACCACGGATCAAGGGCGGAAAAATCAACTCTCCCTTACTTTCCACCCACCTATGGCCTACCAAAATTAACTGAGGAGACTTTGACTATTTGAGGCTCGACCCAAGGGCTCAAAAATTCCTATTTAAGTTAGTGGTGTTGGAGGATTTAAGGATATGGGGGGCTTGGTTTCATTGTCGTGTGATGCTGCCGCTTTGTGTTTGTAATCGCATTTCTTTCTCATGTAAGTATTTTAATTCATCCTAGTTTCTTAATAAAAGTTCTTCTTCTACTCTTATTCTGCTGTTATACATATCACGTTGATACTTTTGGTTCAAGTTGTTAATTTATTCACATATACTTTGTGATACTTATCACACAATGGTGGAGTGATCGATTTTTGTTGTTGTGTTTTTACTTCTTCAATTCCACCCTCGTAAGTCTACATTCCGGATCCATTGAAGACATGTCATCAATGGAGGTATAAATCTTTTATGGGTTGATCCAATTGAGTATAAAGGGTCTGGATTGGATGTTATTTCTCACTCCATTAATGGCTAATCAATTCTTTTAAAATATATTTTTATTTGATGATTATAAAACCTATTCATCCTTATTGAATTTAAGGTCACACATTTCAAGTGCTAATAGGAACCTCTACCTTGGAGTGCTCAAAACGTTGATCCATCAAGTGTATAGGTGATTAGTATTAGGGTGTGTAGGAATTAAACCAATAAGTGATGATTTCCTTTGATCTTCTTAAATGAATCCATCTCAATTATAAGAAATTTAAATCATTAAAAAAGTAATTCATCCATTCCACCCCAAGCGATAACCTAGGATCAACTCATTATCTTAATTTGAATTAACATAGATCTATTAGTGATCCTTTATAACCATCTTAAATCAACCTATGTTGGCCACTTCATATCCAAAATCAATTTATAGAATGCATGTGTCTATAGGTACTTCTTAGGTCTCTGAGGATTCGACAACCCAAACTAGACTACAAGGGCCGTCCTACCTTCTCCTTTTGGGTAAATTTGAGCGAGAATCAAAATTTGGAACCGTTGCCAGGGACCCAAGTAAGTCATCTAAACATCCATTCTATTCTCCACTATTTCTTCTTTTCTCATCCAAATTCTCTTATCTTGTCCCTTTCTCATTTTTTTTTATTTGGCGCATGTCTGCCTACACCCGCGATCAATCAAACCGTCTAGTTAGGGTGGATAGTCCTTGGGTTGGGGAGTAAAGTACACCAAGGTAACTCTTTAAATTTGATCCTAATCTTCCTAACACCCTCGAGTCAAAAATTGAGACCATTTCAATGGAAGGTATTCAAAGAAACCAACTCATAAACCCAGGTGGGAACCAAAATGGAAACCCAAATGAGGCAGCCCCAAACTTGGGGAATGGAATTGATCAAACCATGAATGACTACCTCACACCTTCCTGGACCAATGCCCCCTCATGAATTAGAAATTACTCCCTAGGAGATTCCAACTAAATCTTTAAACCCCATGTCCTAAACCATCTTCCCACATTCCATGGAATGGAGTCCGAGATGCCCTACCTTCACATTAAAGAGTTCAATGACATTGTAGAAACCATGTGTCCCCCACATCAACTAGAATCAGCTAAGATGGGGCTATTTACTTTTTTTTAAAGGAAATAGCTAAAAATTGGATAAAAAATTTGAGACCATCATCCATAAACTCTTGAGACCAATTACAAAGAGAATTCTACAAAAAACACTTTCCCCACCACAAAACAATTTCACTTAAAAAGAGTATCCAAAATTTTTTGAAAAAGAGGGAGAGTCATTCTATGAAACATGGGAGATGAGCAAAGACACTCTAAACATGGTTCCACACCATTGTTTTTCTATTCCTGAGTAAGTGAGAATTTTATATGGAGGATTGGGTCCAGGGAATAAACAATTCATTGACATGATGTGTAATGGAACCTTTAAAAACAAATCCCCAAATAATGGTTACGAGTATCTAGAAAGCCATTCTGAACAAAAACAAACATGGGGAACATCACCTTATTCTGAAAATCCACAAAGAACTACTGGAATTCATACACTTAAAGAAGAGGAAAGCCTTAGGGCTAAACTCGCAACGCTCTCTAGGAAAGTTGAAGAGATTAACCTTAGGGAAGTCCATGAAATCCAAACTGTTGACCCTATTTGCACAATTTGTGACAAACATGACCATAAGACAGACAACTGCCCAACCATTCCATCCATCAAGGATGTTCTTTTAGGATGACCCCCAGTAGAAGTAAATGCTTTGAACTTTCAAAAGCCTAAATACCAAAACAACTTCAACCCAAGGTATAATGACCACCCATGCATCCACTGGAAAGATAACCAACAACCTAGCCAACCACAAGGACAAAATCCTTACCCCCATCAAAACTACCAAACCCATAACCAGTTCCAAACCCAACCTATCCAATACCAACAACCACCGGTCCATTTTTGACAAACCATCCCACCTCCAAAATATCCCCTTGGGATAAACCAATCTTCTAAAGCACCAACCCAAACTGTTCCACAAAGCCTACAAGAACAACTGTGCAAACAAATGGAGAGGATGAACTCAGAAGTCTCATCCCTAAATCAAGAACTTCAAACCATCAAAACTGGAAAGGAACCCATTCCTACTCAGGTGGTTCCATCCTCAACTTCAAGGGGAGAGTCATGTTGTTCTCAAACCACTCATGAACAACTAAAGGTTGTGAATGTTTTAAGAAGTGGGAAATCAATTGAGAAACCAGAACAACAAATTCAGAACCCACCCGAGGATTCAAACATGAATGAAAATTAAAATGAACCACAAGAGATCAAACTGAGGAAACTGATAACAATGTGAAAGAAACAACTCTTCAACAAACAACCCCACAACCTTCACTATTTCCTCAACGCATGAGAGAGAACCCCAAGCCTGAACTGAGTGAAACATTGAGGGAAATCTTCTCACAAGTCAAGTTGAACACTCCCCTTCTCGATGCCATCCAAACCATACCTGCCTACTCAAAATACCTTAAGGACTTGTGCACTTTTAAAAGAAAATTTTCACATAAAAACAAAGTCCTTTTGGATGCTAATGTGAGTACCACCATTCAAGGGACCATTACTCCTAAGTTGAAAGACCAAAGTTGCCCTTACATCAATGTTGAACCAGGAGAAAGAAAAGATGTCAATGCCTTGTGTGATCTAGGGGCTAGTGTCAATCTCATCCCCTATGCTATGTACTACCAGTTACGCCTAGAAGAATTCCAACCCACATCTATCACACTTCAACTTGCTGATCGTAGCATTAGTGTTCCATAGGGGATTTTAAAGGACGTTCTAGTAATGGTTGAAAACTTAATCTACCCTGCTGACTTCATTGTCCTTGAAAACCATCCAAACATATGAAATAAGGAACAAACCCCAATCATCCTTGGCCGTCCTATTCTTACAACAATCAACTATGTTATCTGAGTCCAAAATGGGAACATGACCATCACCTTTGGGAACATTAGTATAGAATTGAACATCTATAATGCAAGTTCACAAATAGAGGATGACAAGGAAATTAATGAAGTAAACATGATAGGAAGCATTGACAATGAATCCATAGAACATAAAGGAATATTTGATGAATGTTTAAGCCAGGATGAGATTGATTTTCTTTGTTCACATGAAGGAAGATTATCTCCTTGGCTTGAATCATTTTCAAATTGCGCTTATGATAAAGTCTTAGGTCCAACAATTAGTGAAACCTTTCAGGAAACCAATTTCATAGAGACCAATCAAACTTCCTTCCCTAAATCTAATCATGCCAATCTAGTAGCTGAAACTTCTATATGTGGGGAATCAATCCTATCTGAAACTCTAAAAAAAGAAATTGATATTGATCCAATGTCCCAATCTTATGCTATAATTCCAAACCAACCTGATCTTGAATTGAAGGAAATTCCCGCTACACTCAAGTATGCTTTCCTAGAGGACAATCAAATACATCCTATTGTCATTTCTTCTTTTCTTGAAGCCAATCACGAGAAGATGCTTCTAGATGTCCTTAGGAAACATAATGAATCCATTGGTTTGACCTTATCTGGTATTACTGGGATTAGACCACTTATTGGGATTCATAGGATTGTTCTGAAATCTGATTCAAAGCCATGTTGCCAACCTCAATAGCAACTCAATCCTAATCTCATGGAGGTAGTAAGGAAAGAACATCTGAAATTTTTAAAAGCTGGTATCATATATCCCATAGCTGGGATTGAATGGGTGAGCCCAATCTAAGTGGTTCCAAAAAAGGCTAGAATCACAGTGATTACCAATGAGGATGGAGAGATTCTTCCAACAAGGGTGAGTAGTGGATGGCGGGTCTGCATTGACTATAGGAAGCTAAACTCATTCACCAAGAAGAACCATTTCCCCTTACCATTCATTGACCAAGTCCTTGAGAGAGTGGCAGTTAATGCCTTCTACTGTTTCTTAGATGTGTACTCAGGGTATAATCAAATTGAGGTCTCCCAAGAGGATCAAGAGAAGAATACATTCACATGTCCATTCATAACCTTTGCCTTCAAACGCATGCCCTTCGGGTTATGCAATACCCCTGGAACCTTCCAGCGGTGCATGATGGGAATCTTCTCAGACATGGTAGGGGATTTTCTAGAGGTCTTCATGGATGACTTCTCTGTGTTTGGGGATAAATTTGAGGGATGTCTGAGGAATGTAGAGAGATACTTGTCAAGATGTGAAGAAAATAATCTTGTCCTAAACTGGGAAAAATGCCATTTCATGGTTAAAGAGGGACTAGTTCTAGGCCATCTGGTCTCAGGTAGGGGGATTGAAGTTGATAAGGCCAAGGTTGACATCATTCGTCACCTTCCATCACCCAAATCTGTCAAGGATGTGAGGTCTTTATTAGGGCATGCTTGCTTTTATAGAAGATTCATCAAGGATTTTAGTTGAATCTCTCATCCCCTTTGTGCTTTGCTAGTAATGGATGCCCCATTTTTTTGGACAGAAAGCTATGAGCATTCATTCTCAACCCTCAAATCCTCTCTCACCTCTCCTCCGATTATGAAATCACCAAATTGGAACCTTCCTTTTGAAATTATTTGTGATACCTGTGACTTTTTTGTTGGATCTGTGTTAGGACAACGTTGTGATAAAACTCCTCATGTCATTTCTTATGAAAGAAAATCCGTAAATAATGCCCAAATCAACTACACCACTACTGAAAAGGAGTTACTTTATATTGGGTTTTCCTTTGAGAATTTTAGGTCCTACCTCTTAGGATCCCCCATCACTGTTTTCACTGACCATTCTGCACTAAAATACCTCTTCCCAAAACATGATGCTAAGGCTAGACTGATTAGGTGGGTCCTTCTATTACAAGAATTTGACCTCACAATCAAGGATAAAAAAGGTGATGAAAATATTGTAGCTGATCACCTCTCTACGATGGAATTAAAAGACAAATCAAAACACCTTTATGTGTCTAATTCATTTCCTGATGAACACCTATACTCTGTAAGTGACTGCCCTTGGTATGCTGACATAGCCAACTTCTTAGTTACAGGAGTAATTACAAAATTTTTAGGGACTCAATCTTAATGGAAATTCCTTTCGGATGTTAGACACTACGTGTTTGATGATCTATACCTCTATAAGTTCTGCCCTGACCAAGTCATTAGGAGGTGTGTCCTAGAATCTGAACAAGAGTCCATCCTTAAATTCTGTCATAGTGAGGCATGTGGAGGTCACTTTTCCTCTAAGAAAACATCTACTAAGATTATTCAGTGTGGTCTCTTTTGGCCCACCCTCTCAAGGGACTCCTAAAAATTTTGGCAAAGCTGTCCTAGGTGTCAAAAAGTAGGGTCCATCACAAAAAGGAATCAAATGCCACTCACTCCCATCTTAGTCGTTGAAATCTTTGACTGTTGGGGAATTGATTTCATGGTTCCCTTACCAAACTCTAGGGGATATCTTTAAATTTTCTTAGCTATCGATTATGTCTCCAAATGGGTTGAGGTAATTCCTACAAAATCCAATGATCATCAAACTGTGATCATATTTCTCAAGGGAAAAATATTCTCTAGATTTGGAATTCCTAGGGCTATCATTAGTGATCATGGAACTCATTTTTGCAATCGTCCATTCTCATCACTCATGGAAAAATATGGAATTTCTCAAAAAGTGTCCACTGCTTACCACCCACAGACCAATGGTCATGTTGAGTTAGCCAATCATGAAATCAAAAATTTCTTGAGAAAACTGGAAATCCTTCTAGGAAAGATTGGTCCGAGAAACTCTTGGATGCTCTTTGGGCATATCGTAGAGCATACAGAACCATCCTAGGAATGTCCCCATATAGGTTGGTTTATGGAAAAGCATGCCATTTACCTGTTGAAATTTAGCATTATACCTTTTGGGCAATTAAGAAAATGGATTATGACCTCTCATTGGTTGGGGAAAAAAGGAAATTAGATCTCAATGAACTGGAGGAACTTAGTATGGAGGCTTATGAAAATTCAAGGATAAATAAAGCTAGAGTTCAAGCCTACCAATCTAGGAATATCAAAGCCAAAATTTTTGAACTAGGAAAATTTGTTCTCTTGTATTGCTCAAAACTTCATTTACACCCGGGAAAGTTAAGGTCTAGATGGTCAGGTCCATACATAGTGCATAATGTGTACCCCCATAGGGCAGTAGAGATTCCAGATCCCAAAAGTGGTTACATTTTCAAGGTCAATGGTCAAAGGTTAAAACCATTCATTGAATCATTCAATAAACACGAAATAGAGGTGGAGTTAACTGAGCCAACCTATGAACAAAAAAATGATAGATTTAAGATCTGTGTTGGGCTAACGACGTTAAAAAAAGCACTGCATGGGAGGCAACCCATGGTTTTCATGTTTTCAATCTTTTTGCAATAATTTTTTTTATTAATCATTTTGATATTTAAAAAAAATATAGACTCTTGATCTATTGTTCTATTATGAGTATGAATGGGTATGAAAGGTGAGCACCATATTCATCTGTGTCACGTGGTGTGATCCCTGAGTACTACCTTACCTAGAAATTAAAAATAAGACAATGTATCATCAGTTGATTTCAAAAAACGGAAAACTATAAAAATTATGAGACTTGGTATTAAATAAATTGTTGTGTTGTTTGTTTTGTTTGGTTTGTTCTTGTTTGTATGGTTTAGGGACTATTTTTTTGGTGATACATATTCAATCGAGGAGGTGCCGTCATCTCCCATGATACCAAAGAGTGATTTGGGAGCACTAAAATCATCATTATGAAGCCACCAGGTGAACTTGTTCCATGCCCTTTCCAACTCAATTCCCCCCACCCACTTCTCCTCTATTTTCTTTTTACGAAACTAGGTACAGTTTCATTCTATGTTGGGAGGTGTGGAAACAAAATGTTTGTTAAAAAAACAATGATAAAATAAGTAAAGTAAAATTAATTTATCATTCATATAATAACATCTTTTCTCACATTAAAACTACATAGCAAATATTTTTTATTTTCATTAATCTAAATTTAATTCATGATTAAGTTTAAAAGCATTGATTTTAGAAGTTTTGTTGTCTAATGAAAGTTTTCATTATTTTTATTTTCATCCATTAAATCAAAATGCCGCAATGCATGTCCTGAAGACTGTGGGGTACTAATTTGAATTTTTGGGGTCCCATAATAAATAGCATAGTCTGGTTTGATTTTTATGAATAATATGAGTATTCAGAAAAATTAAAAAAAATTATAATAAAATAAAATAAAATAAAATTATAATTTGCATGTAGAGCAATGGATTGATAAAATGCGAGGATTTTGTAACTTGGGGATCGTGACTCCAGAGTTGTCTAGCCCTAGGTTTTTGACTATATCTCTATTTATGGTAATATGACTTTGTTTTTGATTAAGTTAACTCGAGACGATGCCCGAGTATGTGGGATTCACTTGTTTCCCTAAGGCCTTTGAGTCTGGGAGTCATCGACATAGTCTTGCTACATGGGTTAATTTGATTAACTGAAATCTCAATATCTATGGAAATATTGGGAAAAATCCAAAAAAAGGAATGAAGAATAATCATATTAGGACTAAATGTGATTCCACCTAGAGCTTCCATGATTTCCCCATTGAATGAATATGAACCCCCATAACTATTGTGATTCACAACACATCATTACACCTAATTGAGTTGGATGAAGTATAATGATGGATTTGATCAAAGGAATGGGCTTGGGATTGGGATTTTTTTTTAAATTTTTCGTGTTTTAAATTATCTTGATAGGTTATAAAGATATATTTGTGTGTAGTTTAGATTGTGAGCAATGTTTTTTATAATGTATTTGAAGAAAGGAATTCAAATAAAATGATATAATTATTTTCTCGGGACTAGAAAATATCAAGTGGGGGTGTGATTAGGCAATAAAAACATATATGTTAATTACATTTTAATGTTATTAAATGTTAATTTTTATCTTATGGGCTTGAGTTAGTGGATTTTGATTTTGAACACCATTTCTCATCATTTGTGCACTTCATGCCTAATGTACACCAATTTAGGCCCAATGAGTCATCTAATTCTAAGGAATGTAATTATCCATATTTTAATTTGATATTTTTTGAAATGGATCTTCACTTAAATTTAAACATTTTTCAATCAGGGATCAATGGATGATTCATAAAGGATGAAGGATATATTTGGAAATGAAAAGAAATAATTATGGAGAAGGCAGATTGGACACCAGCCTAATGATGAGAATGTGGGGCCCAAAATACAGACCTAATGAAGCCCAAATTTCGTAGGATTCTATAATCCATATAGAGGAAAAAATATTTATTCAGGATCTAGTGCTAATTCTTCCTCCATTATGGTTATTTAAGTGGACCAATTTAGAGATAAAATTTTAGGCCAGATTCTATGGCCCAGAAAAACAACTCACCAATATGATCATATATCAGAATACACAACTCCACATACGCCCAAAGTTTACAGGCGGTTAGAAGACATCTGGTGATCCATTTTCTTATTCTATGGCCCACTCTTTGTCGGCAATCTAGAAGGTCTTCCAAACGCATCTGTTCGGTGAAGAAAAGATGGCTGCCACCTCGGGTCAAGGGTGTAAAAATCAACTCTACCTTTCTTTCCACCCACCTATGGCCTACCACAATTATTTGAGGAGACTTGGAATGTTGGAGGCTCGACCCAAGGTCCCAAACATGTCTATTTAAGGCAGTGGTGTTAGAGGATTTAAGGATCCGGGTTTCATGGTTTCATTGTAGTGTTATGCTGCAGCTTTGTGTTTGTAATCGCATTTCTTTCTCAAGTATGTTTTTTAATTCAGCCTAGTTTCTAAATAAAAGTTCTTCTTCTACTCTTATTCTATTGCTCTACATATTACGTTGATACTATTGGTTCAAGGTGTGAATTTATTCACACCATACTTTGTGAAATTTATCACACAACGGTGGAGTGATCGATTTTTGTTGTTGTTTTTTTACTTCTTCAATTCCACCTTCGTAAGTCTACTTCCCTCTTCCATTGAAGACATGTCATCAATGGAGGGCTAACTTTTTTAGGGGTTAATCCAAGGGAGTAGAAAGGGGCTGTATTAGATTTTATTTCTCACTCCATTAATGGCTAATCACTTCATTTAAATTATATTCTTATTTGATGATTTTAAAACCTCTTCATCCTTATTGAATTTAAGGTCACACATTTCAAGTGCTAATACAAACCTCTACCTTGGAGTTCTCAAAACATTTATCTTTCAAGTGTATAGGTGATTAGTATTTGGGTGTGTAGGAATTAAACTAGTATGTGATGATTTCGTTTGATCTTCTTAAATGAATCTATCTCAATTATAAGAAATTGAAATCATTAAAAAATGAATTCATCCAATCCACCCCTGATCGATAACCTAGGATCAACTCATTTCCTTAATTTGAATTAACATAAATCTGTTAGTGATCCTTTAAACCCATCTTAAATCAACCTAAGTTGTCCACTTCATAGCCAAAAACAATCTATAGAATGCACGTGTCTCTAGATACTTCTTAGGTCTCTAAGGATTCGACAAACCAATCTAGACTACAAGGACCGTCCTACCTTCTTCTTTTGGGTAAATTTGAGCGAGAATCACCTACCCTTTATGAAAATAGCTCTTCATTAACCTGTTCACATGTAAAATATTGGTTAGAGATTAACACCACCACACTCAAAATTTGTAATCCTGCTAAAATTATAAACTATTAAAAAATAAAATAAAGATTATTGAATAATTTCATCCCTCTCACCAATTATGAACTGAGTGACTTTTTAACCCGTTTAGACATAACATTGAGAGTAGGGTATACCAACAAAACACTCACCCTTTGTAAACCTAGATATCCACTGACCTATTCACATAACATTTCTATATCATGAGATATAATCCCATACCAACTTCATTGGTGGAATATTAAGTTCCCACCCATCTCATAATCCACACATTTTTATACAATGTTAAAATAAAACATTCATCATATCAAAAAGAACCCATGGAAGAGGAACAAGTTTTTTAAAGCATTCTAAAAAACCACATAAGATGAAGGAATGAAATCACAAAATATAAAAGAATATTATTTTACAATTTTACTCTTATCGTAATAACATATAATGTGTTATAAAAACAACAATTCATGAATGGAAACCTTGGAGAAAAATTAAAAGTGAAATATTTTTTTCAAAAAACCTTTTAAACAATGAAATATAATAGTAGGGCTAAATTACTTTTAAAAAAATTTAATAAGGGAAAGATAATTAATTTTTTTAAAATGCTATTTTAATGTGTTTTAAATTAATAATCATTGAAATTAATTAAATTTTATAAAGAGGGATACGTGAAAATACATTGAAAAACTTTCCTACTAAAATTACAATTAATAATGGTGACTTATGAAAAACATGAGTTTTTTTTAAAAAAAGCGATATGGTAAGACATTAAAATTTTTAATTTTAATATAAAACAAGTATATAATAATATTTTAAATTAAATACTGTTTATCAAAATAAAATATTAGGATTATGACAGATCCAATTTATTTTGAAAGGATGTAAATATGTTTTTAAGAATTTCGAAAAGAAAATTTTTTTGAAAACCATTATATTTAATGAAGATAAAGACATTTTTTATATAAAATAAAATATGTGAAATAAAAGGATCATTAGAGATAATAAGTAATTATAATTTCTTCCAGGAAAATTTTAACATTTTTGGGAAGTAAAAATACGTACATTGAATATAAATCCATTACAAGCAAAGAAAATTATTCTACACAAAGGTTCCTTTTAATAAAACAATAAATTAATTGAGAAAGATGTTTTTTCTGTGAAACATTACTTCCTTATAAAATAAAGAGTCAATACTTCCGAATATCACTCTAGGTTAAAATATATCAATCTTTAAATATAATAGGTAATTATTTTTGATTATGACCCCAAGAATATAATGTATTTATGAAAACCCCTTATGATTTTAGTAATTTTTCAATCAAAAGTCATTGGAATATTAAAAATAAAATATCTATTTTAATAGAATCAATTAAATAATAAATAATTCCATCATAAATTTGGTTTATTTATATTCACCCTCTGAATTTTAAATTGGTGTATATGATTAAAACGTGTCTAATTTAAGAGATGTTGATACTAAAAATTATTCTTTATTTAGTCATTTTTGTATCAAAACCCCATAAAATATAAAATATAAAATAGAACATTTAATATCATTATAATAAAATAATAATGGAAAAAATATAAAAAAGTTTATTTTTTACCTAATTAAAATGGAAATAAGGTGTATAACATAATCATGCCTCAAGGGTAAGAGTTTGAGATGAAAACCATTTACCTGTTTTCTTTCTTAGTTGATTACAATCTCATGTCATATAAAAAATATCTTACATAATTATTTATTTCCGAACTGTAATAATAAATATTATCCTTTAGTTATCATTTTTATAATTCTTTAACATGATTATATTAATTAGTTATAGTGAGTTGAAACCATCGGGTGGTGATAAATTTAACTATTTTTGAATGTTTAACTTTTTTGATATCGTGCCCCATCTTTTAATACCTTATTAATTAATGATTTATAATTTATTATTCAGTAATATTTGAATTATATTTTTAAAATACATTCTTATTTCATTCCATATGTTTATTGGTTACATTATGCGAAAAATGAGTTAATAATAGCTGATTTTTTTCATTTTAGAAAATAAAAATGATACCTTATTAGTATGTTAAATAATTAATATAATATTTATATAAAAATATAATAATTAATATTTTATTAATATAAAATAAAAATATTATTTTTCATTTTCTAATAGTAATCCATAATCTTATTTAAAATCATTATTTACAAAGGTGTTTAAACCGACCAAAACTTGAACACGCTTTATCTCGGTTGGAGTGTATGGTTAATAAGGTGTTTATTTTGATATAGTATCACCATGAAAGTATAGTAATCATATTATTATGATTCTTAATGATTTTGAACAATATTTTATAGGTTTTATATAATTTAGGAAAATAAATCGGAAAAAATAGTTTCATCGTGGAGGCGGAAATCTACATGTACACATGATTAGCATTATAATTTCTCAACATGTGAGAGTGGATAAAGGTGGATATTAAATTTATATTTCACAATTAAAATTAAATGATTTATATCATATTTACTCATAATTATTACCATTAATACCTTCCAATAATTTTGGTAATGAAAAAATTATTCCGTTTTGTGGATGTGGTTGTCCACCAAACACACAAATGATGTTCTTTTATTTTTTTGTAGTGGATGGAAATGAATAACTAATGGTTATAAAATTAATGTATTAAAATATAATTTCACTAAAAATACTTAATTAATCATATTATTATGGTGATATTATATTTGGAAGAGTAATACAAAGAAAAACATCTTAAGAAGGAGACAATGCTTGCATTGGAGACTTGATTTTTCATAGAAAAATATCATAAAATTGAAGCTATCAGGCTGAATATGATTTACTGGGGAAATATTTTTTGCAAGAATATTGTAGAAAGAGTAAATGACTAATTATTCAAATCATAATTTAATGGTGAAGTGTATCTTTGAAAGGGTTGCAGCAATACCCTTTCATATGCAGAGAAACAGGCTCCTTTGTAAACACTTGTCATTTTTCAACAATGCCATGATATTTTTGAAGGTTACATGGATAAAATATGATACAATTTGAGTTTTGAACAAATTAATGTTAAAACTGAACTCCATCACATATTATAAACTAGGTTTTATCATTTTTGGCTATTCAACTTTAATAAAACTCATTTTAAAATTTTTCGTTTTATCAAGGTAATTTTTTAACATAATAACAGATTTTTAGAAATAAAACTATTATATAAATTCATTTTGAATATGAGAATTATGAATTTAAAATTGAAAAGTTTAAAAAAATTTAAAATTTTAATTTTGAAATAAGCAAAATTTATCACATAAACATTTTTTAAAAATAATTTATAATTTTAGTTTTAATTTTTTTTAAAATAAAAAATTATCATTATTTTTTAATTTAATGACATAAATATATTTTCTTAAAATTTAAGTGAATATTATTATAATTTAAAGAAAGGGAAAAATATACATGACCTTGATTATATTTTATTCTAATATAAGACTAAAAATTGTTTTTAATAAACTTATTTTTTTTATTTCATTCTAAAAATGAAGGACATGGTATTTATAAGCTCAATGAATACTATAAAATATATAATTTAATTAATTAAGAAATATTTAATTAATTTAAATTTATTATTAAACACCTATGCTGCACTTACATAGTTGTAAAATTATAAAATTTATAATTAAAAAAACCTTATTTTTGACTAAAAATCAATTTTTTTTTGTGAAAAAATTAAAAAAAATCATAATAAGTAATTTTTATTGAGAAAAACTCAAAAATGAAGTTTATTTTATCAAATTAACATTTTTTGGAATTTAAATCATGTTTTTAATGTATTTAAATTATAATTAAAATGTAATTTATTATAACCTCTTTCAATATAAAATCATATTAATTATTTATCTGCTAAAGGTAGTAGATAGTAATGGTCTAGCATATTAGTGTTTATTATATATTAATTAAGAATTTATTCTTAATATGTTTTGGTTTTATTATTTTAGGTTTAGTTCGTAGAACATGTTATAGAGCATAGTATGTTTTTTAGAGGATAAAAAATTATAGGTTGTTACATTATATCCCCATTAATAAATTTCAACATTAAAATTTAATTATAATTTAATTATAGGAATAGGTAAAGGATAAAATATATTTACAATCCTCACAAAATTTACATTAATGATATATGAACATCAATATCATGGGGGGGATAGAAAAAAAACATATTTTCCCAAACCATTTCATGATAATATATCTCATAACTTGGTATTAAGGCCCATGTGAAGGATTTAGTTCTCTTCATAGAAAATTAATAGTTGTACTTGCACTAATAAAAAATAATATTTGATTTAGAATAGTTTTACCCTATTATAGAAATTAATATTTCTAAAATTGGTATATAGCCATTCTATTTCAAAAATTGAACGAGTATTTTGAGGAGGATATTATTATATGAATATAGTTATTTTTTAAAAAAAACATAATAATCATATAACTAATATTTTTTGATTAAAACAAAAAAATTTAATGGTGGTGATTTTATGGTAATAGAAATGTCACGACCCGTCCTCGGGGCCCGTTCCGTGACTACCCCAAGCCCGCCTTCAATAGGCCAGGGGCTGGCGACTAGCACCAAGGCGTAAATCCCAACAAAAAGGGAAGGCATTACCTTAGAAAAGTAAACAAGCACCACAGAGTAAGCAAGCGGAAAAGTAAACACTAAGTAAAACTGTAACAAGCTGTGCTGAAAGTAAAAAGGGGCCAGAAATACAAGCCCAACTGTAAAGTACAACTGAAAGGAAAAACAACAACTGAAAGGAAAAGCCACAGCGTCGAGCCGTCCTCTGAAAGTCCCACCTAAAGGGTGGGTACAAATAGCCTCCACTGCACCTCGGGTCCACCTGACCGCTCCGAGTACGTCCCGCCCAGTGGTCCACCTCCAGGTACCGTCCTGCTCCGCACGCCTCCACCACGATCAGCGTTGTCCGCCGTCTGCAACCAACACCACAAAGTGCGGGCATAGCCCGTGCAGGGGTGAGTATAAGCTACTCAGTAGGGACCCCGAGACCCCCGAAGGTCTCCCGAAATCCACGACGGATAATCCACAAAGGAAAGATACAATCACGAAGTAACATCTGACACGGCTTAGGTATATGCCCATACATATACCTAAGTCATCAATTCTCGTTCGGCTCCAACGTCCGAGCCCAAGCACAACCCAGTCCACTCCACGAGCCGAGAGGCCGATACATCAACTGTCACAAAGTCAGAAGTTGATGTATCCAAAAGTTCCGTACCGTCAACAGGAACTCAACGTCGCAGACGGCGCGTCATTCGGACGCCCGGTCTGAGAGTTATTAGAATTTTCGTCTCAGGGGCCCGGTTGGTTTTTAAGGCAAAACCAACCCGACCGTACTCCACCTGCGTCCGAACCTCAGGCGGAGTATTCCAAAAAGATCCGTCTCACTTATAGGAATCCACCAAAACTGATGGCACGTCAATCGGACGTCCGTAGCTCAAGATATGAGTGTTTCCGCTCCGAGGGCCCAGTTGGTTTCGTGTATGAACCAACCCGGCCGAACACAAAGTATTCTGAAACCTTGAGTGTGATAGACCGAAACGACCGTCTCGATCCAATGATCGCGTCGCCGCTGACGGCGATTCGTTTGGAGGCCCGTAGCTCAAGTTACGGGCGTTTGAACGAAAACCGTCCGAAGACGGGGGTCCGGGCCCGGGCCGACCCGGCCCGACCCGGTCCGACCCGGTCCGACTGGTCTGGCTCGGCCGAGCGACCGAGCGGCCGATGCGAGAGGAGCCGCGCTCCCGCGTGACACCCGCGGGACACCCGCGGGACACCGGCGGGACACCCACGGGACATCCACTAGAAACCCGCGGGACACCCGCTGGACACCCGCGGGACACCCTGGGGGTGCCGCGGGACAACCCCGCGGCACCCGCGGAGTGCCACCCTGGACACCTGGGGGGTGTCGCGTGCCAACCCCGCGGCACCCGCGGGGTGTCGCGTGCCAACCCCGCGGCACCCGCGGGGTGCCGCCCTGGACACCCGGGGGGTGTCGCGTGACAACCGCGCGCCACCCGCGGGGTGCCGCCCTGGACACCCGGGGGCTGTCGCGTGACAACCCCGCGGCACCCGCGGGGTGCCGCCCTGGACACCCGGGCGCACCGGACCCGCGCGACCGCGGGTCCACGGGCGTCGCCGCCTCCGGCCGCCGGAGTCGCTCCGGTGGCCTGTTTCCCTTCCCGTCTACGCCGTTGTTCCTCCCGGGTTCCGTTCATCACTACGGGATCATCAAACATCCGTTGCGGCACGTTCGGTCGTCGCCCGCCAAATCCGCAAAACACGAAGAACGGCGGAGGGTTGCCGGGCCGTGTTCGTTTGACCCGCACCCTCCTCATTAGATAAAAACAACGGGAGAAATTGTTCAACGCATGAACCGACAATTTTAATAAAATAAAATTGTTCATTTGAAACCGGTTCTTTAATTTTTAAAGAACGTTCACGGGAATATAAAGAGGGGTATCCCAAAATTATAAAATCCCTACCTCGTTGGCCGTCGCGCGTGAGCGTTCTTCGCGGAATTGCTCGTCGCGGAAGGTGGAGATCGTCGCGTCGTCGCGTCGTCGCGGAACACGGCGTTGAGTTGGCGAACTCAACGCACCATGAAACAACAGATTTAATTTAATTAATTAAATACGTGTTTTGGTAAAGAACCACGAAGGAGATAAAAAGGAAGGTCCGAGACTCTTACCTCAAGCAGCCGATCGAAGATCCGTCGCGGAGGAAGAGACGTCGCAAAAGAACGTTGTCGACGTCGCGGATCACGGCGTCGCGTCATCGATTTTCGGGTTCAGCGTTCTTCGCGTTCTTTGCATTCTTTGCGTTCTTCACGAAGGAGGAATAAGATACAAGGATTCTGTCTCAACGAGTAATCCACCAAAAGATTTTGGTTGGCCTTATTTTATTATTATGCCAACACACGAAAACGGGTAAGTAACGACCCATCAATTCGTTGAATTAATTCAACGAAAGAAACAGATCATTTAATTTATGAAATAAACCACCCAATTAAATGGTCTGTTAAGAAAATAAGAAAACGTGTCAGTTGACTTTCATAATGACGGGTTTTCGCGGGTGCGTTACTTAGCAGAAAGAAACGGCGGGGCTCGTGCGGGCTCCACCTCACAAATATCCTACCAAGAGGGTAGGATATTTCTGGATGGTACCCTATCCGGTTCAACTCAGTTTAAGCCGCTTTTAAGTGGCTTTAAGTGGCTTCAAAGTGGCTTAAGTGAAATAAAATAAAGTTGTCGTAAAATTATTTTATTTCTTAACTTTATGCCCAAAAATTAAAAACCACTCCCGAGCAAACGCAACTCTGGAAGATGCGTTTCTAAGAGAATACCGGCGCTGCGATTCCATCGGTTCCCTCAGAATTCGATTCTGGGTACCGGTTCAAAAGTTAGAAAAACCCGCTCGTCCGTTCACTGAACGTACCCGAGCCAAACTTTGGAAATTGATTCCGGGCACACCGGGCCTCGGAATCAGGTGCCGTCAGAAACTGCATTCTTGTAATATTCCAAAGAAAATTAAGAAAAAAAATTCCCTTGAAATTTACGGGTCTTTACAAGAAAACACTATAGAAACAACAATGTTTAAATAACTACAATACATCAAAAAATTCCATGTGTAGGGTAAGTGAGACAAAATTACCACTATTCAATTTTTCGATATTCAATGCTTATTATTTTCATTGTTACCATATTCTAGGAGGCTGTTGGTTTCAATTTTCTTCATAATACCATAGGTTAGTGCACTATTTCACATAGTTTCAAAATTCATCAAAACTAAAACATTTAACTACTAATCTATCCTTAAAAAGAACATTATTTTACATCATCATGTAATATGAATTATTCCATTATCCTTATCATATTGTTACTCAATGTCATACATTAATATAGATAAATCATGTTCTAGTTCTTTTTAGATGTTACTCTGGGTGCCTCTACCCATATTTTTTACATTAATGAAATTGAATATTTTTTTCCTTCATCATCTTCTTTGTATGATATTCTATGAAATGAAGACATTATTTTCTTTAGATGGATCAAATTCTCATACAATATCATGTGTTTAATCATAACTTAAGAAATTTATTTATGAATAATCAAAATATTTTCAAATCGTTATTATATCCCATTTGGTTTCCCATTTGTATTATAAATTCATTTTCTATCACATCCATCATTATCTTGGTTCATCATCTGTATTCAAAAATTCATAAAACTGATATATTTTTCACGATTTATGAATCATTAATAATAATAAAGTATTATAACAATCACAAAATAAATTCACCAATAAAATATCTCACTCTTTCATAGTATCACGATGCCTTTTCATTACTTTATTTCATCCTATATAAATCCCAAATAACTATATATGTTACTATAAGTTGGGATATATTATATATATCAACATTATAATTTAAAATAACTCACAATTCAATCATTCGTAATAGCTTTTAAAGATAATATTATCAACCAAATCATATCCCTTGGGAGTTTCAAGCCTTGTGCATTGTAAGGGCATAATAACTATGCAGCAGAATGATGGTTGAGATACACTCAACCAAAAAAATTTATGTTTATTACCCATAGAGGAATTTTTTCCAAAACAAAATTCTCCTATAGTATCTATATGGTTATGTATTTCGAAGAAAACCATCTATTCAAGAATTTACCAATATTTGAGGGTATCATCCTATTCTTTTAATAACCAGTACAATTTTTACTAAGGTTATCTAAAATTAATTCCAAAGGTAACTAAATTAATCTAAAAAATAACTAAAACCTACCACTAATACAAAATACAGTTACCTATTATAAAAATAACTAAAATATTACACTAATATTAGATTTAATATTAATTCGCAAAAATAGTCCCACAACTCATGGACAGAAAGGTTTTGTGTCATAGGGATGAGCTAAACAATATTCTTAATCTATAATATTTCCCCATAATAGAACTCCTCAAAATTACATTAGATTCATTCAAAAAATTATAACTGTCTTCAAAACAAAGGGATTGGAAAAATAGGAATGGCTGAGTTCAAATTCTCAATAAGGTGTAACACAGTAGTAGTCATTTTGTAATTCATTACCATATGGAAAACAATGAATAAAGAAAATTTTTGAAATTAAAAAAAACACAAATGAATAAATGTTAATCATATTTATGGAAGATAGAGATAACATTTTAAATGATAATACTTTTTCTAGGGTGATATAAGATAATACAAGAAGCATATAACATGAAAAATGAACATAATAATGAAGTTGGTAGAATAAAAATAAAGGGTTTTTTATGTTTTTAAACCTATATACCTTATTACCCATTCAATCATAAAATTATGACTAAAGATAATCACCAACAAACTAATTTTTTTTTTAAATTAAATACTCACTAAAATATTACACATAAAATTGTGAGTAAAAGAAATGTTCACATATAAAAATTTGTGTAGAGTTTAACACTACCGCACTCACCATTTTTAACAAATGAACTCCCTAAATTTTTAACATATAATATCTATCTCATAAGATATAATCTTTTAACTAGTTAATTTTATGAATATACAAGACTTTACCATCATATAATATATATATATATTTCTGTTCCACATGAAAATAATCATTCATCATCTAATAAAGAACCCATATAAGAAGAAAGAGTATATTAAAAAATTAAAAAAAACACATATCTTGAACATAATAAATAATATAATAAACAAAAACATTATCCAAATAAAATCCTTTCATAATAACATAAAATGGGTGATTGTAACATCATTATAAGAATAATAGAACTTAGATTTTAAATAGTACTTATATTAAAATTATTTCACAAAATAATTTAAACAATGAATTAAAAGATAAGGTGTAAATTAATTTTTTTTTAAAAATAGAATCTACAAATGGAACAATTTTTTAAACCTTGTAATAAAGTGTTCAGAAGGAATTCTCATTTAAAAGGAATAATATTTATAAAAAAGAGATGTTAAAATATGTTGAAAACTTTTACTCTTAAAAAATATTTAATAATCGTGACTTGAGAAAGATGTGACGTTTTTTTAACAAAAAATGGTATGTTAAAAGAGATTGAAAGATTTTAATTTTAAAAATATTATATTTAAGAATTAAACCCTATGAAATATATATTGTTTATCAAAAGAAAATATTTAGTGTGTGACAACATGTCTTTATTTTGAAACGATAGATATTTGTTTGATTGTTTTGAAATAGCCTTTATCTAAACACCCTGGTCATTTTTAATGAAAAAGAAAAATTATATTTAAAAGTAATAATTTGAATAAAATTCTCATTGGAGATATAAAAATTTAGTTTCAACTGTGTAATTAATAACATCGGTGGGATATTAAAATATGGACATGGAATAAGAATACATTAAAAGTAATGTGAATTATTCTTAATATAAATTTATTTTAATGAAACAAAAATATCAAAGAGAAATAAGGATTTGGTGTGAATTAATATTTATAAATCAAAAAAGATTAAATTAAATTCTAAAATAGTCATAGTTTATAAAAGATCAGTCATGAAATATAACCGATAAATACAACTGATTGTGACCCATATAAGAGAATTGAGTCATGAAAATCACTTATAGATTTAGTAAATTCTTATGTAAAAGTTAATAGAATCTTGATAATAATATGGTAATTTAATTCCCATGGAATAAATTATTGATAATTTTATAATATATTACTGGTAATAATATATGACATATAAATATTAAATTATTGTACAATATAAAAACATATTTTAATGAAGAGACATTCATATGAATAATCCTTACATAATTAGTATGTCTTGAATCAAAAAACCATGATAGGTAGAAACAATAATTGAAAATATAATTAAATGAATATAAAATAACCATGAAAAAATATGAAAAAACTGTAGTATTGATGAAATTGATATAAAAACATTTTATTTTAGATAAGCATGTCGCAATGATAGGAGTTTGAGGAAAAAAACCCTTACATTGTTTCTTTGACTAGTTGATCACACTAAAAAATCATTTAAAAACATAGATATCGAAATAAAAAGTTTAAAAATATCACTCATAAATATTATTGATTTATAATCCTTATTATAATTAATTATCATGAGTATACTAAGTGGTTATAATGTATTATGACCATCTGGTGTCAAAAACTATAATTTTTTTATGCATGTATAATAAGTTTGATATCGTTACCTATTATGGTTTACCATGTTTATTATTGATATATAATCATTGATTTTTTAGTATATAACATATATTTATTTAATATATTCTTATTTTATTATATATGTGATTTTGTTCTGATATGTGAATATTTTATTGATAATGGCTTATTTCAGTAATTTTAGAAAATGAAAATGTTACATTACTAATATATTTGCTACACAATATAATAATTAAATAAATATATAATGATAAATATCATATGAATATATATTAATATTATTATTTTTTATGTTTACATGGTAATCCATGATCACATTTTACATCATTATTCATATAGGTGGTTAAACCAAACCAAACATGAACATGTATTTGCTTGGGTGGTGAGTATGGGTATGGTGGTGTTTCTGTTGATGTAATATAATCATAAATAATAATTTTATTTTATATTGATTTTATTATTATAGAGAACAATATTTTATGGTTTTTATATAATTTATGAAACTCTAGATGAAAAACATAAAACGTTTCATCGTTAAGGCTGTAATCTGCCTATACGCACAATAAGAGTTCTCTTTTCTCGACGCGTGTAAGGGAGTACATTTGGATTTTAAATTTAAATCAAATAATTAATATTATATTTTATATACATATATATAATATTTATTTATCATTACCACCATTAATTATAGTAATTATAGTGGGTAAAGAAAAATAAAGGATGTCACTTCCTGGAGGTGGTAGCCCGCACAACAGAAAAAATATGATCTTTTGTTTTTTATGATTTGAATAAAACTGAATAACTAAGGACTATAAAATTAATATATAAATAAAAAAAGTATATCAATTATACTTAATTCATCATATTATTATGATTTTTTAAATTTATAATAATAATATTAATTATAAATGATTGTGAAAGAGATAATACTAACTTTAGAGACTTGATTTTTCCTTATAAGTCCATTGATATTAAAGGTTCTAGGAAACATATGGGTGAGAAGAAGAATATATTTCTAGGATGGGGTTCTAGGGACATTAAAAGGTAATATATTAATGTATTTTTTCAGAGTTGAGGTGTATCTTTTAAAGGGTGTAAGTGAAATCATTTTATAAGAGGATAAATGGGGATCCTTTGGAAACACTCAACATTTTTCAATAATTCATTGACCCTTTTCATGGTTTAATGGTCAAAATTGCAGAAACATTTAATGTGGGTCAGGATTAATTTGAAACTCATTTCATCCACATATTTAAAAAAAATTAACTTGATTTTTTTTTCAAATTCCATTAGTAAAACTCGTTTTACCAGCTTTTGTTTTTATCGAAGTAACTACTTTTAAACAATCATAATTAATTCTGATAAATTAAATTAATATTGAACCGATTAAATAATTATAAAATTCAAATTTTAAAATTTAAAATATATTCTATAAATAATTTTTTATGTGTGAAAATTTAATTTAAAAATAATAAAAATTAATAACTTAAAAATATTTTTTTTATTTGAATTATGTTTTCCAACATTAAATTTATATATAAGATATAACTATCATAATTATTGATTCTAATGAAATAAATTAATTTATTATTAATTGAATGAATAGTATGAGCTATTAAAGGATGGAAACCCCTATTATCAACTTGAAAATACTATATTCAATGAGAATTATAAAATAGTTTTTTATTAAATTTAAATTATTATTTAGTATTAAAAATTTCGAAAATGTATTTTATGAGCTCAATGAATAAATTAAATTGGATAATGGCATTCTTTAAATAAATATTTTATTTTTTAAAATTATTTTTAAACATATAGGATACACTTTCATAATGATAAAATAAAAAAAATACATTTTTTTCAAAAACTATTTTTTCATCTAAAAAAATTTATTTAGAAAAATTCAAAAATGCATAGTATGTAAATTTTTTTTAGAGGTGTTCAGAAATGAATTTGATTTTACCAAATTTAAATTTTATGAATTTTTAAATTTTATTTTTTATAGAAGGTATATTATAAATTAAATACCACTCGTTATAAAATTTTTCAATATTAATTCATATTATTTATTTTTCCACCAATGGTAATAAATATTAATTTCCTATCATCTTAGTATTTATTATAATTTTATTAATAATGTCTTATTAATATGTTGTTATATTCATAAATTGTGTGTAGAATCTACAACATGTTATAAAACATTGTATGTATCTTAATGTATCCAAAAATATGAAGTTGTTACATTAATAAATAATATTTTCCTAAAATGAAATCCTAAATATTCTATCTCATCACTCCAATGATACAAGCCTTTCAATTTCAAATTCTCATTCAAAATTTCAATATTTTAATTGATATACTTTGAAAATTATTCCATAAAAACAATATGAACCATAGAAATTATTTAATTAAATATATTATCCTAAATATTCATTTAAGGAACATATGTTCCCAAAAAAGAAATGTACATGCATAAATAAAATCCTTTATATAGTCCTATAAATATATAGAATTTTTTCTGGCAGTTACTAATGTTATAAGTTGGATAAAACTCCCATCATACTTGTATTATTTGAGTTTGATGTGAACCACCTACACCAATTTTATTTTTAGTGATTTCTATAAAACAATTCTAGGAACATTTTGAAATATATTTTTAATATCAATAAAAATGAAATAGAAGTTTCAGGATTTTATATGATAATACTCTCTGAGTACTCTAATTAAGTAAATTATTTCTATAGTTAAACATCAAGGAATACAAAAATTATTTCACCAAAAAATTTATTTTTCCTTTGAATTATTTATTAAATCACTCCCTCCAAACATTTGACAGTTTGATTCATACCGTTTTTTCCTCTATAATTCCTAAAATATAAAAAGTCTTTTTTTTATTCATGGATTCCAGAGAACTCTTTTTACATTTAGTTTTCATTTTCTCATATTTTATAATCACATTATATAAAATAATGGGTTAATTAAAATCAAAATCCAAATAATAATTCCAAAATTCAATGAAAATGTTATATCACCCAACTACATTATAATTTTAAAGCGTTATCAAATAATATTTATCCTAAAAATGAGAAACTTTTTGATAATATATTTTATTGTGCACCTCTATTCTAATAATTAGATCATCTATATCTAATCTTCACATCTATTTTTCATAGAATATATTATTAAAGTATATTTCCAAACATTTACTAATTTATTCATATTTAGAAGTGTAAATATATCTTCATTTTAATGCACTTAACATGGCCACAATATCTATATTTTATCTACATACCAAAAGATGGGAAATAGGTTTTCTATTCACTATTCTATGTTTGAGGTGAATAGTATAAACCCTAAAAACATGATGTTCAAATTCACTAAATAATTTATAATCCTTTATATAAGAAATATGATATAGAACCCTTTTATATTCATTATAAAAAAGGATTAAATCATTAAAAACTGGTGTTTTTTTCTTATACTGAGGAATTATCATTCCACCACCTTGATTATTTTAATTTTGGAAAAACCCCTTTAATAAAAAATGAATTGAATTATCTATTCATAAATAATTTGAACCTCCTTATATCCCATACATTTAGTGGTTCCTCAAACTTAAAAATCCATTACTTTAAAAAACAAATTCATAATATTGTTATCTATTAAGATCCACCACACGACTCTTTAATTCCTTAAATGTTTTATATTTCTCATTTAAATCATATCTTTTGGGATTAAAAATAATAAATGATATTGAGTGGTAATAATTTCAATAGGACTAACCTTATAATCATTAATTATTATTCTGTATAATCTTATTACAAGGAATAAAAATTATGTTCTTGTGATGGTAGTGTCCAATTGATCATGTAGTCCCACTGAGAGGTTGGGAGGAATCATGTGTGACGTATTTTACTAAATTTGTTATTACCTATTAATTCTAACTACTATAACCTATCAATATTAGAGGATCATGTGTGAAATACATTAAGATAATGGAACACGAAACAAAATATTTTTACAAGTTTTACTATTAATACATACATCCTTTCAATGTTGGTTTGACCCCCAGACATGGATAATCAACTATTATTTTTTTATCAATTAAAATGATCTATGAAGAAACTGGTTATACACCCACAATAATTAATCCTCCAGTTGATCCTAGTTACACCACCAACAATCGAACTCTTATTTCATGGTTGGTTGAACACTCCAACCATTTTACTGGTTAGACCACTAGTCTATAGAGTCTTTTAACAAATGATTAGACCCCCCAGTCACAATCTCATTTTAATTAACATAATTTATGATCAATAGATAATATGATCACTTCATCTTCTTCCATGAGATTTATAGATCACATTGGCTCATGTAATTTTTTTTGTTCTTTCGCATTGATTCTAGACTTTTTCAAATAACTCTAATCACTAAATATAATTTGATGTAGCAATACCAAACTGCTTAGGAAAGAATTATTTCATATAATGAAGTCCCTCCCTCACTAAACACTAAAAAGTAGGAAACAAAAATATTTTAAAACACTGGAATAAAAATTATCTCAATGCCAATATCAATTAATTGTACACTAATTAATTATCATTCATCACACATAAACTTCATGAAACATTGTTCATGTAAATAATAAACTATATGGACATGTCATTTTGTTCAATAATATTTATGCACAATATTCACACTATCATGAATGTCTAATTTTAAGGGTAAACTTGGATATATAACACACACATATTGATGTCCTCTTAATTCGTAATTGTTTTTTATATTGATCTTTTATCACACACACAATCTATTTTTCTCACTCCCAATTCAAACAAACTATTTATCTTCTTGTGCACTTACCATTTTTATACTGTATTCATGAAAAATCATTTCATACTCACTATCCAAACTATTTGTTTCTAAAAGTTTGTATATTTATATATTCATCGGCATGATCAATCACACATTCAATGTTTATAGTGTTCCAAGATAATAAATACTTACTTCACATAAGTGTGTGGGATTCTCCATCCGACTCACTGTAATTAAACATTCATGTATGAAAATAGAAAGTTCACAGGGTGGTATACAATCCTTTAAATTAAATAATGGAAAAATAACTATATAAATTACATATTTCATTCAGAAACCGGATTTAATATTAAATGTTTATGAATGAAAGATATTATCCATGAGATGATGTTTCAGTATACACAATGTTTTTGTTTCTCAAAGATATTTCTGCAAACACAAATGGATACACACATAGGGGTATCACGATATCATAATTTCATGGTAGAAAATTGTTCTTCATAAATCTCTATAAGTGGGAAAGGAACATATCACATTCACATGAAATTACTTCTCATTCTTCATGCAATTAAATTTTCTTCGAATACATCGCAAACCAGAGAGATTCATGGAATCTCAACTTCACTCACAACATATCCTTTCAAACTCATCAGAAAAAATAATCCCACCCTTTGGTATTTATAATCAGTGATGATTGTCATATAACCTTCTACATTTAATGGGACCCATTCAGTTTTTTTGTTAGAGCATACAATGTTTTCAAACCATTTCTATCTATAATAACAACAATTTTTGAAACTCACTATATATCAATGTTTTGATATTAATTTTTATTTAGAATTAATTATTAGGATTTTTCAATCATCCGGAAATATTTAGAACACTCAAAAGATGATCATAAGAATCTGATCAAGCTTCGGTCGACATCACATAGATATCTCTAGTGTACAGAACGTGTCGACGACATGAGGTAGAGGACCAACTCAACCCCCATATTACATAGTTGGATGAAATACATAGGATGACTGAAAAGATCGATATCTAGGATATTGAGATGTGAAGATCATATGGTTCCGATTAATTTAGTAAAATAATAAATCAATATAGTGTCTCAACCCTATCTTTTTTATAACATGAGACATGAAAACACTGGACCAGAATTGGTTACTAGTCCACTCCCATCACTCCCAATCACTACCCCATGTTGGGCCTTTCACCGCCAGCGTGCCACCCTGCATGGTGGTTTCTCTACCGCACATGTGCCTCATGTAGGCATGCCCCATGTGATAGTTATCCCTCATCTATATCCTACCCATGATGTTCGTCTAGGGTTTTTTATATTAGATACCAATAATAGAGACTACTCTCTTAGTCTAGATGGCATTGGTTGGGTTTTTTATTTACAACACATTAAAAAAAATAATCCAATATCTATATTAAGTGAAAATAAAAACATCCAAAACATGAATCATAAATATTAAAATTCCCATCATGCATGAAATCTTATAAAAATATCAAATCCTCTTCATTCATGACTTCATCTTATTTTTACTCAATTCACTATTGTAAAAATTGTATCAAATAAATCCATCAATGAAATGTGTTATTCATAAATAAAAACTAGATAAAAAATCGTTAGATTAGCACTAATTGACCTTTTTATATTATAAATCAACCAAAAAAATTCATCTTCATAAAATCACTTTATCTCTTACATATTCCACTTTTCTTTGGTTTTCAATACAAAATTATTAAAATTCACTAATATATTTCCCCCTTAATGGAGATAAATACAATGATACAAGTATGGGAATGAATTATAATTTCCAAAATTAAAATTTTCATAATTGTCTCTTCTATTAAGACACATATTTCTTGATATACTTCTACGAAAGATGGAATCGATAATAGATTAGATATTATCTAAAAAAAATGAATACTATCTGTACATGAGAAATGAGATATGTAAAAAATAATTGAGATTAAATTTAACAATAATGTTGTTAATGAATTTCTAGCATGTGAAAAAAATCAATGAATATTTTTACAAATTTATCAAAATATTTTCAACCAACCCCATGAGTATATCTCACAAAAAATAATAGAAACATTAAAGTTAAATAATGTATTTTTTCTTAATAATTACCTCTTATTTTTTTCAACAAGTAATAAATCACACCCCATTAAAAAGTATGATTTTTTTAACCCGAAAATAAACATTTTTTACCAACCTTTATCAATGATGATAAGAATGAGTGTCCAAAAATTAGTTTTTAGAATTAAAAGATGCATGCATCAATAGAACAAATGATTTTCTTATGATATCAACTGAAATAGTAATTTCTTTTGATTTACCTTCTATGCTTCCCCTCAAAAGATACACTCAATACTTTTTCATCATGATTGATATTATTCCAGAGTATATTCCATTTATCCTTTGAGACTATTTTATATGTTTAAAAGAGATATAATGATGTAAATAGTCTTCCATGATAGTCATATTTGTAGTTGAATGATATTTTTTAACACCTCATGCCTCCACATTACGCTTCTCTTTGAATAATACAATAGCTTGTGTTGTACACAACTTCGAGTTCTAGCACATCACGACCAATCAAACTAGCTGTTATGAATAGTAATACCCACCTATTGAAATTATAAAAAAATTTATTCTACAAAATTGAATTCATTTTTGGATTCATAATATCAAAATTATCTTTGGATTAATTATTTTTATTTTTCTGAAATCATTAATTTTTTGGAAAATAGTGAAAAATATTGTATTATTGTTTAAAACTGAATTTTTATTTAAATGATAATTTATTTATTGTAAATTTATTTTATGTTAAAATATATTTATAATACCTATATGAGTTTAATTTTACTTATTACATTGATTTTATAATAAAATTAAATACATAAAATTTAATTGAACTTTTTAACGTCTTTTACAAAACTTCTAGGCACATTTACAAATCTGTATTAAAAATAATTTTACCGCTTCTTTGAATTGAATTTAAAAAATCTGAGAGACATGGTTGGCATTAGTAAGTAAAATGTGGTGCAAAATGATGATAATAATTTTTTGTGAATAATATCTTTTGAATTTTCTTTACTATGGTTAAAAGTAAATAGGCTAATTAAAGGTAAAAATGATATTATAATTACCCCAAAACATGTATTAATTATATTGGATAAGTGTATTTCGAATAAAATAAACCTTAGGAATAAAATATGATTATTTTTATCCACTTGGATTATATTATGACATTTATTATTATTTTATGTAACGAAGAGTTAAAAGTGTTAAATTCTACTTTTAATGACTAAAACATTTTTAATATTGGGTTATACATAGAATAATATAGACTATAAATATTAATTAGAAATATGAAAATATTTCTCACATCATGGTGATTTATTTATAATTTTTATACATTAAATAATTAACATTATTTATGAAACAATGATGATGTTGTAATTACCATATTAATAAAAGACTAAAATAATTGATATTATAAATATTAAAATAAATGTAAATTGAGACTTTTGATGTTTGAAACTAATTTTATAGATTAATATGACATGTTATGGTTGATTCAATAAATTTTATTTTAATTAAATAATTTTCTATGATTTTCAAAAAAATTAAACACTAATTACTGTCAAAATTGACATAAATGAGTTTTTAAAACAAATACTATATTATTAAACGATATAGTATTACTAAAAATATAAGTCTTAGAAAAATGACATAGATAAGGATATAAATATAAATAATTAACCACTTGGGGTTCTTTTGGCTTTTTATAGTAATATTATTAACCATGTAATATAAAAATACCAGAAGACATCGTAAAAGATAAACTATTTAACTAAGAGTTAAATCTAAATGATAAGGTTAATATGGTGACCTAAAACTATATAAAGCCTATTTGTTGAGCGTTTTTAGACCTATATACACCATAACCCTTAAATAAATTCTTTTTTATCCATTATAAATGAATATTATTGTATAATAAATTAGTATTTCAAGGTTTTCCTAAAGTGACCCTAACCTCTCTTATAAATGTTAAGTCCCCTTATCTCAAATCACACCTCTAAATCCATTTGTCTCAGCCAAAAATTGAGAATATATCCTACCAACTACCATAAATTCATTCTATAGGCCTTAATTTGATCAGAAAGCCATTCTACGAAGCACTTTTTGCCAAATCAATAGAAAGAACCCGAAGAAGCGGTAATAATTTCACCACTTCATTCTATATTCTTTTCTTCTTCCACTTACTCTTTTTTTATTATTTCCATAAAAATTAATAACTCCATTAACTTGTAAATAATTTGTTTTTATTATAATTATGATGAAACCATAATCATTATTCTATCAATTCTATGAATGACAATGTAACCATACGTGCATACGTACGACTTACCGTCTTGACGTCATTGTGTAGTTTGTTATTCAACACTTCATTAACTGGATGGGGGTAATAATGAGTTTAATTGATGTAAATAATAAATATATCTTGTTAATTATTTTTTATATATAAAATAACATCCAATTACATATCATTTCACTAGAAATAGAATGGTATTTTCGCTCATGCATATGTATAGATTACTGTCTCCACGAACGCAATGTGATTCATTCTCCATTGTAACGATTCAATAATAATTTTCATTTTATGATTAAAAATATTTTTTTCTAAATTAATATAATTTTGTATATGAATAAAATACATCCCATCCATGACAACCATGAATTACGTATCAAAACTTATAAATGAAAACGAATTAGTTAACACCCAAAACAATGATACTACTGAATCACTATTAACAAAACAAATTTTTTAAATCATATATAATATCATATTTATCTATATAGTTATTTTATAATTTAATAACAATGATTGAACTATTATATATAAGGTTAACAGACCCTCTAAAAAGGAAAATTAAAATGTAAGGGTTAATTTTACAATCTCATTATTATCTGAGGTTGTTTATACATGAGTATCTACTAGGACCTCTTCATCATCCACATATGTGTTTCTTAGAAATGTATTTCAAAACATTTTTACTATTTACTAGTATATGGGTTATAGTAATTTACACACTTATTTTACTTTTTATAATATTTTTTGTAGGGGGATCTTAATGTCATTTTACAAAAATGTATTGTATAACCTTTTCGACAAATTATTGTAAGAATGTTTTTTAACTTAGACAGTGAGTGAAGCTATATCCAGCTGTTTTAACATATTACAAGCTTCTCTTACAATAATATAAGATTATTTTTGAAATAAATGTTTTCTTTTATATTTATGCGACTTTTAAAAGATTTCAAAACAGAAAGATATATTTCACTAAAATAGTTATGATTTCATCTATATCAATATCTTCTAATAGATTTTACACTTGTTTGAAGATGATTTATTATGATAAAATCATTAATAATAAATTTATAGTTTTGTGATATGTTTTACTATTGATGAGTTATTTTTATACCATTCATGGTTTATAGATAAAGTATTAACATTTCATATGCTAGTTTTAATATGAATGTTTACGTTATGTTTCTACATTTCCATATGAGAAATGCATTGGAATTAGTAAATAATGGGTGGAGCCCACTATTTCTCTTTGTTGCATTGGTAGGTATCATGTGAAAAAATAGTGTCTTGTCACAAGGCTTTGAAAAAATCATATTTGTATTCTTGGCACGAGGCCTTGACTATGTGGGTATGATGTCTGTCATTATGAATTCCATCATTATGAACGTATCTATTGATATTTCATGTGATTATTTTACTAGTTTAATATCCATATGAATATGTAAATGGAATTATTTTACACATCATTTCCATATTATGTTCATGTTTATGTTTAAGAGGATTTTTTATAATTACATATATCCTTAAATGTTTATTCTTATTTATGATAGTTTCTTCTATATTTTTATCCTTTCTGAGAATCTAAGCTCACCCCTTTCTCATGTTTTCTTTTTCCCATGATGTGAAGAAGTATATTACGATTAACCTTCAAGAATAGGCTAAGGGATATGAGTGTGTTCCAAGGGGACACAATATTGTTGTTCTTCCATTTCATAATATAATGTAAAACTTATGTATGTATCTAGTACTTCCAAAGATACTAAACTAATTCATCTTTCGATACATGATCTCTCGTGATCATGCCAATGTTATGTAATAATGCACTGACTTTAGGTAACTAGGGTCGAGGCATTGTAGATGGTATTGGAGATGTTTAATACAAACTGTGGAAACTAGATATAGAAAAAAATCTTATTAGAGAACATTACCGTAAGATAGTCTTAGAGGATTAGTATATATGAAACTCCTATAATTTTGGTAATGTTGAGATTTTGTGAGTTTTACAAGAAATACATCCCTATCTGGATACGAGAAGGTAGAGGTTTCTCTGGCATAGATGTACCTAGGGGTGAAAACTCCGACAAGGAGTTTTGGGATAGACTCGAGGTATCCTAGTACACAACAACGGGCCTTGTTTCACTCTTGGTTATGCCACTCTTTGGGGATATGGTTAGTATAATTCAAATCTTCTATACAAACCATTACAAAGGATTTATGAGTAAATACATCCTCAAAGATTATTTTTTTATGATTATGGATTATATGCAGAAACTGTTAAATTTTTGTTATGTATTATACTAGTTTGGAATTATGTATTGGGATTCCTAAATTATTCTAGTTCATGCCATTATTTAAAAATGAATCCTAGTGGAAGGAATTATAACCGTTTCAATGCACATAATCCATGTAGGGATATTCCTCCCAATTAAGATAATTATAGTGTATCTAGTGATGAAACTGGCACTGAACAAATTATAACCATAAGGGGACAACTCACTCAGGTTATTAATAACATCCTTATCCATTTAGAGCACCCTGATACACAATGTGAAGGATCAATTCTAGACTGCTTCATGAGGAAAAAACTACTAACACTCAATGGGACTACAAGTCCATTTGTAGCTGAGTAATAGATAAGTCCCTTAAAGAAAATATTTCATTCTTTGGGAGATGTGAAAGGGAAAAAAAATCATGGTAGTTTATTGCCTCATGGGAGATTCAGATCAGTGGTGGTCATTAATTTAAAACTCAAATGAGGATGAAGTTTCAAATATGGAATGGGGGGAATTTAAGTTTTTTTTAGAAAAATACATTCTTCGTGACCATCAAGAAAAAATGAAAAGATAATTTCCGAGTCTTAGGGAAAATGAGAAAGATAATGTCACAATTTATGAGGCTATATTTATAAGGTTAGCAACGCCCAAATAAGATTATATATATAACCCAGGGAGTAAGATTGAACGATTATTTTATGGGTTAAAACCATTTCACCATAGAGAATTAGTCTCACAATCATTCTCATCATACAAAGTTATTTTCTCATGTCCTATCAAGACAGAAAAGGAATTTTTCTAAGTCTTACGACTATAAAGGAAAGCACGAGAAGAAGAGACCTTCTGAACACTCTAGAAATAGGAATAAGGGAAAGAAGGGAAATGTTCAATTTCTATCCTACATTAAATTTAGGAAGAAACACCAAGTTACATGCCTAAAGGGCATGAGAGTCTATCAAAAGTTTGGATAAAGAGGCCACCAAGATCATGATTACAAAGGGAAGAAAGAGGTTATCAATGTTGAATGCTAAAATTTTAGAGAAATGGGGCATTATGAAAATGAATTTACTAAGTCACAAAGAAACATTTCTCAGAAAAGGCCCAGAGAGCAAGGCGATTCTTATGTGATCACTACTACTGAGGTTGATGCTCTGAATGACATTGCAGAAGATAATTTAATAGTTCCCTCAAATTTAGCCAATGCTTTATTTGATTCTGGATCATCGCATTATTTCAAGTCTTCCTAGTTTTCTATGAATATTAGATATTTCAATTTTTATTTGAAAAGGTAGTTATCAGTAAAATATCCTATGGGAAGTATCATTGAAACAACGTTTTGTGAATAAATACTCATTAGGGAATATAAATGTGCATTATCTTCTGATCTCATCTTCATACCCATGAGTTAATTTGATATAATCCTCAGTATGGATTAGATTTTGGACCATGATGTGAAATTATATTATAAGAAGAAAGTAGTTACAATTTTCAATGATGATAATGACTATATTATTATTAGAGAAGAAATGTCACCATCTGATTCTTATCTGGATTCATCCCAAGTATCTCAACTAAATTCAATTATTAGGGAAGAAGAGAGTGAAATAACTATGGGTGATGAAAGGAATGTTCAAATATACGACGTACCTATTGCACAAGAATATGTTGATTTTTTCCATATGATTTACCTAGACATCCTCCAAAATGAGAAATTGTGTTTTCCTTTGATTTAATTCAGAGGTTCAAGGCCCATATCAAAGACCCCATATAGAATGGCCACTGGGGGAATTAGTTGAACTAAAGAAACAATGAGAGGAATTAAGTAATAATGGATTTATTCTCCCTATTTTTTCAATGGGGATCCCATGTTCTTTTTCCTTAGAAAAATATGGATCTAGGAGGTTGTCCATTGACTACAGAGATATCAATGCTATAAAAATAAAGAACAAGTATTACCTGCCCCACATTCGTGAAATATTCAATCAACTTCATGGAACTCAAAATTTTTCAAAGATTGAACTTCAATTTGAATATCATCAATTTTTTGTAATGAATGAAGACATTTCTAAGACAACATTTCATACCTGGTATGAGCATTACGAGTTTAGAGTAATTCCTTTTAGAATGACTAATGCACCCTCTGTCTTCATGGATATAATGAATAGATCTTTCAATGAATATCATGATGAATTTTTAGTGGTATTTATTAATGATATCATGGATTATTATAAAAGCTATGAAGATCATGAAAATAACTTGTGCAATATTCTAAATACTCTTAGAAGAAATGAATTATTGGGAATTTTAGCAAGTGTGAATTATGGCTTGAGGAGATTTCTTTTCTTCTCCATATTGCCTCTAAGGATGGAATCTCTATTGATCCTTCAAGGCAAGTTCAACAGATAAATGGCCAACACCGATGATTATAACTGAGGTACATAGTTTTATTGATTTAGTATGTTATGATCAGCATCTCGTCTAGATTTTAATCTGATTGGTTAACCCATTAACCAAGATCACATGTAAAGGGGTTAAATTTGTTTTGAAAAAATAGTGTGAACAATGTTTTTAATAATTGATGAAAATATTATTAAATTATCTTATCTTGAATCTATCATCGGGGAATGATACATTTTTTATTTATAGTAACACTTCGAAGAAAGGACTTGGTTGTGTCCTTATGCAGAATGATAGAGTTTTTTTCAAAGCATAACGAAAGCTAAAAATAAATTAACAAAACTATCCCACTCATGATCCTGAGTTAGTAGCAGTAATATTTTCTTTAAATATATGAAGAAACTATCTATATGGTAAACAATGTGAGATATATACCGATAAAAAGAGTGAGATTTATATTTTCTCACAAAAAGAACTCAACATGATGAAAATGTGATGGATTGAACTATTCCGGGATTATGATTTCACTATAAAATACCACATAGGGAAGGAAAATAAGGTGGTAGTTTCTTTGAGCATAAAGGATCTTGGATTTATGAACAATATATGAGTTGAAAGGGATAATATGTTCACAAATCTAGTAAAGATGGTTATGAGAATACAAATGGAAAGTGAAACATCAATACAATATCAAATGGTTTCCAAAACATCCTTACTATAAAGGATAAAAATTTCTTAGACGGGTGATGAGGATATTCAAAATAAAATTAAATTTGTGAACAATGAGAGATTGATTGACTTTATATATGAAGATAGAATTTTTTAAATTTTGGAAGATAATTTCTGTTCCTGACATACTTGATCTAGAAAGGAAACTGTTGGATGATACTCACATCTCCAATTTCTCTATACACATGGTAACAGTTAGATGTATAGGGAATTGAAGGATCATTTATTGTGGGACAAAATGAAGAGCGAGAATATTTATTATGTGTCAAGATGTATGGTTTGTCAACATGTGAAGGATAGAAGACAACATCTTAGAGGAGTCATGCAACCTCTTCCCTTACCTGATTGGAAATGGAATGATATTATGATGGACTTTTTCATGGGGCTACTAAAGAATCCTAGAAGTAATGATACAATATGAGTCATTGTTGATCTTCTTACCAAAGCAGCACATTTTGGTACTATAAGAGAAGATTTACCATTTGAACGTTTATCAAACCTATATATTAATTAAGTTGAAAGACTTTATGGTGTACACCTATTGATTATTTCTGATCGTGATCCATATTATACATCATGATTCTAGAAAAGTCTTCCAAAATCATTAGATACTAAACTGAAATTAAGCACATCCTACTACCTTCAAACTGATGGAAAATCAGAACATACTATTCAATCCATTTAAGACATGTTGAGATCTTGATCACATTACATTCAAGGTATGGGGATCTATATTTACCTCTGGTAGAATTTTCCTACCATAATAGATTCCATTAAAGTATTCAGATTGCACCATATGAAGAGTTATATGGAAAGAGATGTCACACACCAACTTGTTGGGATGATGTGGGTGAATGAAAACTTGTAGGCCCAGAACTTGTTGAGGAAACAATGGAAAAGATGAAGATTATTTAAACCCACATCAAAGCAACAAAAATTAGGCAAAAGAGCTAGGTTGATAACCGAAGGAATGATTTGGGATTTAATATCAGAGATCATGTTTTCTTGAGATTATCTCCATAAAAGGGTGTTATACAATTAGGTAAGAAGGGTAAATTATGTCCACGGTACATCAATCCTTTAAAAATTCTTGAGCAAATTGGAGTTTTACCTTACTGTTTAGAAATCCCTCCAAGTCTCTTCGAAGATCATGATGTGTTCCATATATCACTGTTAAGAAAATACATGCCTGGCCCAATGCATGTACTCGCCTATAAAGAAATAGAACTAGAACCTGATATGTCTTATTGTGAAGATCCTATCAAGATTTTTGATACTAGAGAACAAGTGTTGAGAAGACGGACGACTCGTCTGGTAAAAGTTCTATGGAGAAACTATTAGATGGAAGAGGCAACATGGGAACCTGAGGAACTTATGATAAAGGACCACCCAAATTTTTTTATGTAGTAGTAATCTAGAAATTTTAAGGATGAAATTATTTTAAGGGGGAATAATGTAACACCCAAAGCTTCCACGATATGATTCTTTTTGAGTAATACAATAGCTTGTGTTGTATGAAACTTCGAGATCTAGCATTCCACGACCAATCAAACTAGTTGTTATGAATATTAATTCCCACTTTTTCACATATTTTAAATTTTATTTTTTTAAAATGAACTTCATTTTTGGATTCCGAATATCAAAATTAGCATTGGATGAATTATTGGTTTTTTTCTAAAAATATTCATGTTTTGATGAATAGTTGAAAATGTGTTATTGTTTAGAACCAAATTTTTAGTTAAATAATTATTTATTTTATTTAAATATATTTTAATTCAAAATAGATATATAATACCTATATAATTTCAATTTAATTAATTGGATTCATTTTATAATAAAATTAGAATTATAAAATTTTATTGGACTTTTTAACGTCTTTTACCCAACTTCTAGGGACATTAACAAATTTGTATAAAATGTAATTTTACCACTTTGGTGAATTGAATTTCAAAAATCTGAAATACATGGTTTAAATTGTTAATTAAAATGTTGTTAAATATGGTGAATATTAACTTTTGAATTTTATTTACCACGATTAAAAGTAAATAGGGTAATTAAAGGTAAAAATGAAATTATATTTACCAAAAAAACATGCCCTAATTTTATTGGATAAGTGTATTTAGACCAAAATCTTGTTTAGGAATAAAATAAGATCATTTGGATCCACTTGTATTATATTAGTATGCTTATTAATATTTTATTTAAAGAAGATTTAAACTTATTAAATTAAACTTTTAATAACTAATTTTTTTTTAATATAGGGTTATAAATAAGATACTTTAGATTATTAATATTAATTATATATTTAAAAATATTTCCTACATCATGGTATTTTATTTATAATTTTTTTAAATTAAATAAGAAAATTTATTTATGAAACAACGATGATGCATTAATTACCTTATTAATGAAAGATTAAAATAATTCATATTATAAATATTAAAATAAATGTAAATTGTGTCTTTTGATCATTTTAAAAAATTATATATGTTAATATTACATGTTAGGGTTGATTAACTGAATTTTCTTTGAAGTAATAAAATACTTATGACTTTGAAAAAAAACCAAATACTACATAGTGTCAAAATTGACATAAATGAGTTTTTAAAATAGATACTATATTAATAAATGATATAATTTTACTAAAAATATAAGGTTCAGAAAAAGGACTTTTATATGGTTATATATGTTAATAATTAATCACTTTGGGGTCCTCTAGGATTTTTATAGTAATATTATTAACCATGAAATACAAAAATACAAGAAAAAATGGTTAAAGTTAAACTATGTAACTAAGAGTTAAATCTAAAAGATAAGATTAATATGATGACCTAAACCAATATAAATCTATTAGTTGAGAGGTTTTCGACCCATACCCACATTTTCCTTGAAATAAGTCCTTTTTGAGCTATTATAAACCAAATATTATTGTATAATAAATTAATATTTCAATCATTTCTTAAAGTGACCCTCACCTCTCTTATAAGAGGGTATTCCCCCTTCTCTCAAAATCACACCTCCAAACCCATTTTCCTTGGCCAAACCCTGATATAATACCCTCCCATATACCCTAAAATAAACCTAGAGGATTTAATTTTATCATAGATCCATCCTATGAAGTCCTTTTGATCAAATCAAAAGGAAGCACCTGAAGAAGATGTAATAATTTCATCACCTCTTTCAACGTTATTTTCTTCTTCCACTTCCCCTTTCTTTGTCATTTCAATACCAAATGAATAATTAAATAACCTTATAAATAGTGTAATTTTATTATAAATATGTTACAATAATATTCATTATTCTATACATCCTATGAATGATAAAGTCACCATACGTGCGTACGTACGGCTTACCGACTCCATGTCGTGGTGTAGTTTGTTATCAAACACTTCATTTTTTGGATGGGTATAATAATGAGTATAATTTATGTAAATAGTAAATATAGAATGTTAATTATTCTTTATATATGATATAAAGTCTAATTACATACTATTTCACTATCAATATAATGGTATTCTCACTCGTGCGTACGCACGGATTACTGTCTCCATTAACATGATGAGATTTCTTCAACATTGTAACTATTAAAGAATAATTTTAATTTTATGATTAAAAATAATGATTAAGAACATAATTTAAGTAAGTATATGAATCAAATACATCCTATCCATAAAAATCATGACATATGTAACAAAACATATAAAGGAAAACGAATCATTTAACACCCAAAACAATGATACTACTGAAATACTATTAACAAAACAATATTAGAAGATGATATATAAAATCATATTTATGTATATGGTTATTGTATAATTTAATAACAATTATTTTACTATTATATAGGATGTTAACTCACCCTCAACCAAGGAAAATTACAAGTTAAGGGTTAATTTTACAATCTCATTTTTATCCGAGGTTGTTTATACTTGAGTATCTACTAGGACCTCTTTATCATCCACATCTATATTTCTTAAAATTGAATTTCAAAACAAGTTCAATATTTTTTAGAATATGGATAAATGTCATTTACACCCTTGTTTTACTTTTTATAAATTGTTTTAACATAATTCATTCCATCATTTTCCAAAGAATGTACCTTATGAAATTTTTGACAAATTAAGCTAAGAATGATTTTTTAACGTATACAGAGCGTGCTGCTATTTTCCACCATTATAACATCTTTGAAGATTATCTTACAGGCTTATAAGAATATTTTAAAAATACATTTTTTCTATTATAATTATGTGACTTTTAAATGATTTCTAAATAGAAAGAGTTATTTCTCTCAAATAGTTTTCATTCCATATAGGTCAACATCCTTTGATGTATTTTACACTTGTTTGAAGTTGATTTATTATGATACAATCTTCCATATTGTATTGAAGGTTTTGTTATATGATTGACTATAAATGTATTATTTTTATACCATTCATGGTTTATGGTTAAAGTATTAGCATTTCGTATTCTAGTTTTAATACTAGTGTTTATGTTATATTTCAACCTTTTCATAGGAGGAATGCATTGGAATTAGTAAATGATAGGTGGAGCCCGCTATAGCCCCTCGATGAATTGGTCAGTCTCATGAGAAAAACTGGTGTCTTGGAACAATGCCTTGAAAAATCTTAGTTGTAGTCTTGGCATGAGTCCTTGACTATGTGGCTATGATGTCCAGCATTATGCATTCCATCATTATAAATTATCTATTGATATTACATGTGATTATTTGACTAGTAGAATATCCATGTGAATACATAAATTACATTATAGACTTATATTTTCCATATTGTGGTGAATTTTATGTTTAAAAGGCATTTTTTTGTATTATACATTGCATTAAATGTTTTTCTTATTTATGATAGTTTTTTCTATATTGTTATCCTTAATAAGCATCTGAGATCACCCTTTCTAATGTTTTATTTTCCCCAAGATGTGAAGACGTATATTACGATTAACCTGTAGTAATAGGCTATGGGATATGAGTGTGTTTGAAGGGGACACAATGTTGTTGTTTTTGAATTTCATAATTTAATGTAAAACATATGAATGTATATAGTAGTTCCAAGGATACTAAACTAATTGGTATCTCAAGAATTGGCCTCTTCTGATCATGCCAATTTTATGTAATAATGCACCAAATCTGGGTAAATAGGGTTAGGGTGTTACTTATTCACAACTTTTATAAATTCAGGTGTCCCCCTGAATATATGGTTCACCTAAAATTCCCTACATGAAAAATAGACTCAATAAATATTTTAATAAAGTGGTTCATAAATGATCCTCAATTATAGAAATATGAATGAGAGTTGCTTTTCAGCCCAAGAATATTATGAGATGAGAAAGTATTCTTCGCATTTGATAATAATTCAATTTCACAATTCATTTCTTTTTCCAACGTTCTTACATCTTCCAACTACACTGTACAAATAATCAAACATTCTTAGAAACATTCTCAATCTTCACTTTGTGTGTAGACTAATTTTTTCCAACAATAAATGTCATAGATGTTCTCCTATTCTTTTTCATGATTTATTATTGACCATATATACATGTCAATCCACTTTTACCAAAAATTATAAACATGTTTCACCTATAAAACACATCATTATAATATAAAATGTTACATATTTTAGGAATATTTTCAGAATATTCACTAGAAATGTCATTCACCAAATAAATCGTATTATTTATATTTTTGAAAGATTCATTATTGGATATATTCTTACTTCCTTCAGTATGAATGTTTGAGGAGAATTTAATATGGTCTATGGTGTGACCTTTTTTACCATAATAAAAACAACTTATATTTGTTGAGACACTCTTTACATCATTCATCACAAACATATTTGGAGTTATTTGATTAGAAACCTTCATATTTTGTTAACAAACCAAGGATAACCTGTCATCTTCATCTCTTTCCTGATTCAATTTCTATTGTGGTTTTCTATTTCCATCGACAAATTATTTGTTCATGATTCAATCATACCAAAAATCATTAAAACAATGACCACCTCAATTGAAATAATCACATAACTGTTCAAAATAGTTACATATGTTCTTGATACACTGATTCTCTTTCTGTGAATTATACGAATGTTGTGAAGGTTTCAATTTCTATTCATCTTTTATCCCCCTAAATGAAGGAATTCTATAATTTTTAGAAAATCACATCTTATTCTATTAATTAATTTCGTCATGTCAAAACATCCAAAAACACCAATAGTAGCCAAAATTTCATGAATTTTTCTTCTGTAAAAAATTCTAACCGTCATTGACATTTTGTGCCTTATGGGTAAAACATTTATTCATTGGGGAAAAAGATTTTCAACACTTCATCACATCTATAAGTGAAGATTTTGTGGATTAATTTGTCTTTTTTTTTACCCATGATTATCCAGATTTAAATGTTGAATCTACACCAGTCAACAAAACTGAAATAGTAAAAATAGATTTAGCTAGAAAATGGGTTACCTTTTTCACTGATACAGTATTATATTTATCTTTCTAAATCTGAAGATTTTATAACCACTATATTGATAATTTTAATAAATAAGATTTTTATATGATGAATCCTTGGAAACACTTCTTTTCTCAATAACATGAGACGTCTCCTTTGGTGTGTCTTCTATATTTCTCAGTTCACTTATAGTTCTAGACAATTTGTGTTGAGAATAATAATCTCAACTTCAATAGATTTTATGCTTTCCTCCCAATGAATATTCCTATTCTAAACCTCATCGACATTCATTTTATTCTCCTTTAGAAACAAATTTTCATGCTCTATGATTCATTTTTATCTATCATTCAATTCATCCACATTATCATTCCAATATTTAATATGCAATTTTTTAATGTACATGAATAAATTTAGTAAATAAAATTTCAAAAATATAATTCTCCCAAACATTATGTTACAAATATTCAATTTCCCTATCATATATTTCATTGAAAATATTTATTGTTTCTTCCTTTTTATTCACATGTTTAGTGAGAGTGTATGATATACCAACATTTTAATTCAAAAACTCTTATATTAATTTTTCTTCTTCACCTACCTATAATTTTTCATACCAAAGTTCCTTGAAAACATTGATCATACATGTGACAACTCCCTTGGGAATTTTCTTCAGTTTAGTTTTGATTATATTATTGATCATACCAACATCACGCATTTAATTAGATGCAATAGAATTATAATCAAAAAAATTCTCTAAAAAAATTCCACTCTGGGTGTCTTCAAATAGTATTTGACTTTTATTTATCTTTGAACTATTCATCATCTTCATTTCCACCCTTTTAATCGTATTTTATGATTCTTGACTAAATATTTAAAATCTATAACATCAATAAAATAGATTGTATTTTCCTTATAAATCTCTTTTTAATTTTCTTTAATCTTAAATATACAATTCATATGAATCTAATAAAAATAACTGGACACATATAGTAGAACTAATTATAGGTACTCATCCTCTAATACTGATTGAAGTGTCCAATGGATCATGTAGTCACACTGACAGGGTAGATAAATTAGGTGTGACCTATCTTACTAAATAAATTTTCAACTTTTAATTCAACCTTCCATCACTTGTTATGACGATAGATCATGCATTGAATGAATAATGTAAATGGAAGAAAACACACAGTATTTTTACATGTTTTGGTAATAATAACTATTTTATTTACATGTTTGTTAGACCCATGTACATGGATTATCCAGTAATATATTTTAATAAATTATAATGGGTTAGGCAGAAACTAGTTATACACCCCAATAACTGATCCTTCAATTGATCCTTCTTATTCCCATAGAAATCCAACTATTCTGCCTTAGTTGTTTAGACACTCAAACCATTTGACTGATCATTCCCCCAATATCTAGATCCTCCTCAACAACTGATTTGACCCCTCAGTCACAGGATCCTTCTTATTCATAGAATATCTAATCCATTGATATAATGATCACATGATATTCCTCCATGAGCTTTCCCAATCACACTAAATCATGTTAAATTTCAAGATCCTTTTCACTAATATAATAATTGTTCAAATACATGTTATCTATAAATATAATCAATTTACTTAGTACAAAACTACATGGGAATGAATTTATTCTTCAGCTAAAGACCCAGCCTCACTAGTCACTGAAAACCCAGATACAGAAATATTTTGAAACAATTATAGAAAAGTTATCCCAACATCACTCTCATATAACATCACACTAATTAATAAGCATAAATTTTAGGTGCACTTATTCAAACATCTTGCATGTAAATAATACACTAAATGGCCATCTCATTTTGTGAAATAATAGACATATACAAGAATCACACTATCATTCATGTAAAACTGAATATGCATACATGATTGTATAACACACACACACACACATTAAAGTCATCTTAATGAATTGGTGTTATTTAGATGGATTTCTAATCACTCACACTTTACACTTTTCTCACTCACAATTCACACAAATTATTTATCTCCTTGTGCACTTACCTTTCTCACACTGTACACATATACACGCATTTTAATGTCATTTTCCAAAATAATTGTTTCTCAAATCTTGTATATTCAAACATCCATAGGCATGATTAAGAACACACACACACACATTGTTCATAGTGTTACAACATACATTCATATAAGTGTGTAGGATTTACCTTCTAAATCACAATAATTTAACCTTATTTTATGCAAAAAAAATGTTCACTTTGAGATTTAGGGTCCTTCTCACCCACAAAAAATAGAACACTCAATTTGTGATTTTCTTCCTTCATGCAAAAAACCTGAATAAATATTAAATTTTTTTGTGTGGAAGTTATTTTTCATGGTATGTTGTTTCAGGATATATAATGTTTTGGTTTCTCAATGATGTTCTTAAAAACCAAAATGGATACATGCGAAAGGGTATCATGATATATTAATTGCATCATCGAACACTATTCTTAATGAATATTTATGAGTGTGAAAAGAACATATCACATACATGGATAATTACTTCTCCTTATTCGTGCAAACTAAGATACACATAATCCTTTGAAAACTAAAGAGATTCAAACAAGCTCAGCATCACTCAAAATGGATCCTTTCAAATTCATCAAATAAAAGATATACTTACCCTCAGTTATTTATAGGTAATAAATATTGTCACAAAACCTTTTATAATCATAGTGACACATTTAGATTGTTTCATGAGGTCATATTGTGACCATGAACCATCCCTATCACTGATATTTTTTTCTTCAACTCACTATATATCAAAATTTTGATCTCTATTATTATGTATAACATATTATTATGAGATTTTTGCAATCATGAATTTTTTAGAACACTCAGAATATGATCAAAACACTTGGATAGATCTTCAGTCGACGCTACATAGAGATCTCTTGTGTAAAAAACTATTTGATGGCATGAGGTAGAAATCTCTGGTGTACAAAGCTATTTTATGGCATGCGGTAGAAGATAGTCTCAACTCTAAGATCAGATAGTTGGAATAAATACATTGGATTGATGAAATGGTCGATGACTTTGAAGATGATATGTGATGATAAAATGGTTCTTATTAATTCAGTGAAACACCACATTAAAAATATGCATAAACCCTATATCCACTATAAAAAAATACATGAAGACACTAGACCAGAATTGGTTATTGGTCTACTCCCATCACTCCCTATCATTGCCCCATGTTGGTCTCTTATTTTTCAATATTCCACCATACATGGTGGATACCCTACTACACCCATTCCTCAAGTTGGAATGCCCAACACGATAGACCTCCCTCTGCTCTGATCTTCTCATACTGGATGGCTAGGGTCTTGACATTGGATTCACCCTGTGGTGCTTCTATCCTCGTCTGGATGGCTGGGGATTGTTATTTTTTAATGTACAACACATTAGAAAACATAAATCAAAATCGACATTAGGTGAAAATCCAAACAACTAAAATGTGAATAACAAATATTAATTTTATTTTATGAATGGCCTCTTATACAAATATAAAATAATCCTCATTCATGGAATATTCTTATTTTTTGTAACACCCCAAGCTTCCACGGTACGTTTCCCTTCGAATAATGCAATAGCGTGTGTTGTACGCAACCTCGAACTCTAACACACACCACAACGAATTAAACTAGCCGTTGTAAATAGTAATCCCTACTTTTTGAAATTTTATAAATTTTATTTATCAAAATGGACTTCATTTTTGAATTTGTAATATCGAAATTATCCTAAGTTGAATTTTTTGTAACTTTCTGAGAACTTCCAATTTATTTATGAATAGTGAAAAATACGTAAAACAAATTTTTAAATCAAAATAATTTATAGTGATAAATTATACTATTTAGTGGTTTTAAAGTATAATTAGAATATATTTTTACCATTTTATCCAATGGTGGTCATTAGAATTAATTTAACATTGAAATTGGACATAAACAATTGTCAATCTTTTGATATAGATTGTTTCTTAAAAACACGCTATTTGTTGTGACAGCGGGAATTAATTATAAAATTAACTAATGAAACTTATATGTTTGGAATTTTGCAAAATAGACATCATTTTTGAATTTGGAATATCAATTATAGCTTAGGGTGAAATTTTGGCATTGTTCTGAAAAACTTCAATTTTTGATTAATAGTGAAACCACTAAGTGGTAGTTAAATAACTGATTTTTTGTTTAAATGAAATATTACCACTTCTATGATTTGATTTTCAAAAATCCGACATACATGTTTGTCATTAAGAAGTAAAATGTGGTTCAATGAGATTAAAATAATTTTTTGGTGAATAGTAACTTTTAAGTTCTTAATCGCGATTAGTGGTAATTAGTGTAGTTTAAGGTAAAAACAATGTTTTAATAATATGATATGAGCTTGACACTTGTCCTAATCCTATTGGATGAGTCATGGCCGACCAAGACAACCCATGGGTCAACTTGGGGACCCCATGGAGCCACTTTGGTTGGAAAATGACATTAATATATATTTATTTAATGTTAAAATTAAATTGACACAAACATGAGTTGTTTTACTAAAACAGTTCTTAAGTGGGGTTACACAAGTCCAAATTTTGACTATAAATATTCATTAGAAAGATAAAAATATTTCCTACATCATAGTATTTTTTTTATAATTTTTAGACATTAAATAAATTGAATTATTTATGACATCATTATGATGCAGTGATGACCTCATTATTTAACGATTTAAATAAAATGAGAAGATAATGCAAAATCCAAGGCTTACACTTGTCCAAAGCCTATTGGATGAGGAGATTTCGAACCCTTATCACCTTATCCACAAATTATATAAGTTTGGGACCTTTATAATCCGAAAAGCATTGTATAATAATGTAACATTTCAATCTTTCCAAGAGTGCCCCTCCTCTCCACTTATAAAAGGCCCCCACCTCTACCACCTTATTCACATATTCAAGCCATTTGGTTCGGCCAACCTCTGCCAAAATACTCTCCCAACTTCCCTATCTTACTCCTAGAAGCCTCACTTTGGGCATAACTCTTCCCAAGGAAGCCTTTGGCTCAAATCAAAAAAGAGTTACCCGATTTTGAGGTAATGTCTTCTCTAATGTTGTTTTGTTTTATTTTTCTTCTCCAACCCCCTAAACTCTTTTTATTCATTTCTTTTGTAACAACACCAGTATCCTCAATATACTAGGATGTTTTTATAAGAATTATTCGAGCTACACTTACACACACCTACATCTAATGGTTAAAGAACATAAGGTTTCTGTGGATGGCGAATTTCTGCCTCACGAAACGATGATTGTTCAACACTCATATAACACCTTAAAAGGTGGAAATTAAGATGTCACTATATTTATATATGATATATAATATGTTTATGTTTTACTTATGCTTCTGTATTTCTCATTTATGGCATACTTTATGATTTCCATTATGGGTAAACGCGATAATTTCATTTTAGGAAGTGCGGACTACCGCCCCCTCAAAGTGATTTGAATCGTTAATGCCATATGTGGGATGTATAAAGGATGGAGTAAATGGTATTATACACTATATTATACTGGAATTATATTATACATTTATATCATTATTATTTCATTCCATTAAATACGAAATAGAAATGAAAGTAGCGTTCATGCGTACGTACGGCTTACCGTCTCCATGAACGGTGCATTTCATTTCTTACCTCTAAATGTTACATGACATTATGAATGAATATATATACTGTATATATATGATATATATGATATCTACATCATGAATATAATTCTGGATATAATGGATATTTCACCACATGAACAACTTGTAATTATAAGAAGTTTATTTTTGACTCAAGTACCAAAGATCGACAAAATGACCGTTATTAACTTAAATAATTAAATAATGTTCATAACATGGTAATAAGTGATATAAATGGAATAATGAACATGAAAAAGGATCTTAAGTAAATAGAAATTAACTCTAGTTTATTATTCAGGAGGTTAAAAAATGGTCGAGTCAGGACAGAACGCAAGGTAAGGGAACTTCTTAACCCAACTTCCATTCTTTGGGTTAATCTCCTACATTCAAATTACATCATGATATTATTATGTCCTATCTTGTAGTTGTACTTTCATTATGTGTAATTATAGTGAATACACATAATAGATCTATTTTATTTAAAAAATGATCTTTGTAAGGGAATTTCATAACCCAACTTCTATTCTTTGGGTTAATCTCCTATTTTCAAATTATGTCATGATATTATTATATCCTATCTTGTATTTATAATTTATTTATGTGTACCTATAGTAAATACACATAATAGATCTATTTTATTTTAAAAATCATGTTTTTAAGGACTCCTTCTCAATCTCCTTCCATTGAGGCATATTTGGTTTTATACACAACATTCTTTTATACGGTGTATAAACCCCTTTGACTTTTACATTTATTCAAAAGGTTTTATTTTATGATTATTTGATTTATAAATGATTTAAAAAAAGACATTTCTCTCAAATATATGAAAATCCAGTGCAAATGTATACATATTTAACGCAAGCTTAAAAATGTTTTCAAAAAACCTGACTCTCGAGTGTGGTAGACAGGAAGGGATTGGGCGTGGACCCATCATGGCCTGTAATTAGTCGAGCAGTCTCAGAATTAGTTATTTTGTTTTCAAAAGCTTGCATAATGTTTTCAGAAAAACACTGGAGTATATTTAAGCAATTTTAAACGTAAGTATCTTCTAAAAAGATTTCATCGGCAGGTCTCATGAGACAAACTAGTGTCTTGGCACGAGGCCTTGACAAAATCTTATTTGTGCTCTTGGCACGAGGCCTTGGCTACGTGGTTATGATAGTCTGGCATTATGTATTCTATCATTATGAAAGTGGTTATTGATATTGCATGTGATTATTCGACCAGTAGAATATCCATGTGAGGAAGTGAATGGCATTATCTCATTTTACTTTTTCCATATTATGTTGATGTTCAAGTTTAAAAGGCTTTTGTTTTAGTTATACATTGCCTTAAATTTTTATGTTTATTTATGAAAGCTTCCGCATTATTGTTATCCTTACTGAGCATCTAAGCTCACCCCTTTCAATGTTTTAATATTTTCCAGGATGTGAAGAAGTATTTTATGAATGACCTGTAGGGATAGTCAGAAGAGGATATGAGTGTGGACTATGGAGACTTTGTTATTGTAGCTTTTCACTTTATGATGTAATGTAACGTTTATGAATGTATCTAGTGTTTCCAAGGCTACTAAACTAATCGGTCTTTCGAGACTTGATCTTTTGTGATCATGCCAATGTTACGAAGTAATGCACCGACTCTGGGTAGCTGGGGTCGGGGCATTACAGTTGGTATCAGGGGCAGTTTAGTACTAACCTTGGAAGCTAGATTTAGATAAACTCTGATTAGAGAACATAGCCCGAAGATAGACTTTGAGGATTAGTATAGAAGAACTTCCTAGAATTTTGGTATTGTAGGGATGTTGTGAGTTTTCTGAGAAATACATCTTTGTCTGGATACGAGCAGGTAGAGGCGGCTCTGGCACAGATGTACCTAGGGGTAAAACCTGAAAACACCGCTTTGAGCTAGACTCGAACGGGAACTGGTGCACGACAATGGGCCTTGCTGCACTCTTGGTTACGACACTCCCGGGGGATATGCTTAGGATAATTATCATTTTCTTTACAAACCACTATGAAGGGTTATGAGTATATACTTTATCAAAGAAAACATTTCTTTTTATGATTATGGATTATATCCATAAATAGTTCAATTTATGTAAAGTGTTTTACAAATATGGAATTATGTATTTCGATTCATAAACAAATATAGTTTATGCCATTGTTTAGAAATGGCGCCTAGTGGAAGGAATGGAAACCGTATCAATGCACGCACTCCGTGTAGGGATTGCCCTCCTGCTCAAGATAATTATTGTGGAGCTGGAGATACAACTGGTGCTGATCAACTTTTTACCATACTGGGACAACTCACTCAGGTTATGAATAATAACCTTACTCGTATGGAGCACCCTGATCCACAGCGTGGAGGATCAATGTTAGATCGATTCATGAGGCAACAACCACTAACCTTCAATGGGAGTACAAATCCTATAGTAGCTGAGAAATGGATAAACTCCTTAGAGAAAATATTCCATGCCTTGGGGAGTAGTGAAAGGGAGAAGGTTGTCATGGTAGTTTACCGCCTCACTGGAGATGCCAATCAGTGGTGGTCGCTGATTCAAAACATAAAGGAAGATGATGACGTATCGAATATGGAATGGAGGGAGTTCAAAGAGATTTTCTTAGAAAAATACTTTCCTCGTGACCATCGAGCAGATATGGAAAGGCAATTTCTGAGTCTGAGGCAGAAGGAGGATGAGAATGTCGCAAAGTATGAGGCTAACTTTACAAGGTTAGCGAGGCATGCTGCCGATTATATACGTAACCCAAGGAGTAAGATTGATCATTTCTTTGATGGGTTAAAACCATTTCTCCGTCAAGCTTTAGTATCACAATCCTTCTCATCATACGAAGATATTGTCTCGTGTGCTATCAAGACAGAAAAGGAATTCTCTAAGTCTTATGACAAGAAAGTAAAGCAAGAGAAGAAGAGAACGGTGGAACAAGAGGCAGATAAAGGGGAAAAGGGAAAGAAGGATTTTCCATTATGTGATAATTGTGGGAAGAATCACCATGGTACTTGCCTAAAAGGAATGGGAGTTTGTTATAAATTTGGAGAAAAGGGTCACCAGGCTCGTGATTGCAAGGGAAAGAAAGAGGCTATCAAAGTTGAATGCTACAATTGTAGAGAAATGGTTCATTATGAAAATTAATGTCCTAAGCATCAGGGAAACTTACCTCAGAAAAGGCCAAGGGTTCAAGGACAATCTTATGCTGTTACTACATTTGAAGCAGAATAACTAATGTATTGGTGCTTTTGAACTCATGGATTATATTCTGGTTATTAGAATAATGTGATATATATATAAGGATTGTACTGCAGTACTTGTTGATTTCAGTAAGGTTTTAATATGATGAAGGTAATTATATTTTTAGTATGTGACAATAAGAGAAACTTTACTTTGTTTGGGGAATCTGATAAATTGATTTTGGAATTAAGAGACCTTTTAGAGAAAGTCTGGACAGAGGTATTTTGGATAACTATAATGGTTGGAGTGGATTATGTTGATCTTTGGATAGTATTGTTTAAGGTTAAAAAATTTATGAAGATTATTTTTGGAATATTATGATACTATAGTTTTAGGAAAAGGACAACCTGCAGGGTGGGGAATAACCCGTCGCGTCGGACAAAGCTGCAGGAATCGAACCCACAATCATAGTGTGACAGGCCTTTATTTCCTACCACTAGCCTATAAGAAGTCCCTGGTTATTACAAAATAATTTTACTAATCTAAATGGTATGTGTTAACATTTGGAACCTTATACAATTAGGATAAATAGAATATTTTTGAGTTCAGTTACCATTTGGAGTAAAAGATGGGTTTGTGGTAAAAATTTATTAACGAATGAAAGTATACATAACAAGTATGTATATTCTCTTACATTCTTAGTAAATCTCCTAAATAAATTCCTCAACATTATAAAAGGTAACTTAAAACAAAAATGTTGTCGGTTAACTTTTCCAACTGGGGATTCAATGACCGTTTAACCAATCACAAGTTTGTGATTATCTTGTAGTTAAACTTTCTCCTAATCCTGTTTTCTACAACTCTCCATCAGACCTTGATGGTTTGTTTTTCTTCCATATCCATATTTTCATAGAATCCTAGTATGGGCTATCTCGGGTGACCTTTGTACTTATCTTGCTTTCTTTTAATGTTATATATTTATTAACCTTATTTCAGATGTGGGTTTTCCACAAAGGTATTTTCTCTTTTCAACCTTTTATTTTCAAAGAAAAAAAATTTCAAATTGCGAGGACGCAATTTATTGAAGGAGGGTAGAATGTAACACCCCAAGCTTCCACGGTACGTTTCCCTTCGAATAATGCAATAGCGTGTGTTGTACGCAACCTCGAACTCTAACACACACCACAACGAATTAAACTAGCCGTTGTTAATAGTAATCCCTACTTTTTGAAATTTTATAAATTTTATTTATCAAAATGGACTTCATTTTTGAATTTGTAATATCGAAATTATCCTAAGTTGAATTTTTTGTAACTTTCTGAGAACTTCCAATTTATTTATGAATAGTGAAAAATACGTAAAACAAATTTTTAAATCAAAATAATTTATAGTGATAAATTATACTATTTAGTGGTTTTAAAGTATAATTAGAATATATTTTTACCATTTTATCCAATGGTGGTCATTAGAATTAATTTAACATTGAAATTGGACATAAACAATTGTCAATCTTTTGATATAGATTGTTTCTTAAAAACACGCTATTTGTTGTGACAGCGGGAATTAATTATAAAATTAACTAATGAAACTTATATGTTTGGAATTTTGCAAAATAGACATCATTTTTGAATTTGGAATATCAATTATAGCTTAGGGTGAAATTTTGGCATTGTTCTGAAAAACTTCAATTTTTGATTAATAGTGAAACCACTAAGTGGTAGTTAAATAACTGATTTTTTGTTTAAATGAAATATTACCACTTCTATGATTTGATTTTCAAAAATCCGACATACATGTTTGTCATTAAGAAGTAAAATGTGGTTCAATGAGATTAAAATAATTTTTTGGTGAATAGTAACTTTTAAGTTCTTAATCGCGATTAGTGGTAATTAGTGTAGTTTAAGGTAAAAACAATGTTTTAATAATATGATATTAGCTTGACACTTTTCCTAATCCTATTGGATGAGTCATGGACGACCCAGACAACCCATGGGTCAACTTGGGGACCCCATGGAGCCACTTTGGTTGGAAAATGACATTAATATATATTTATTTAATGTTAAAATTAAATTGACACAAACATGAGTTGTTTTACTAAAACAGTTTTTATGTGGGGATACACAAGTCCATATTTTGACTATAAATATTCATTAGAAAGATAAAAAGATTTCCTACATCATAGTATTTTTTTTATAATTTTTAGACATTAAATAAATTAAATTTTTTATGACATCATTATGATGCATCGATGACCTCATTATTTAACGATTTAAATAAAATGAGAAGATAATGAAAAATCCAAGGCTTACACTTGTCCAAAGCCTATTGGATGAGAAGATTTCGAACCCTTATCACCTTATCCACGAATTATATAAGTTTGGGACCTTTAGAATCCGAAAATAATTGTATAATAATGTAACATTTCAATCTTTCCAAGAGTGCCCCTCCTCTCCACTTATAAAAGTCCCCCACCTCTACCACCTTATTCACATATTCAAGCCATTTGGTTCGGCCAACCTCTGCCCAAATACTCTCCCAAATTTCATCTCTTACTCCTAGAAGCCTCACTTTGGGCAGAACTCTTCCCAAGGAAGCCTTTGGCTCAAATCAAAAAAGAGTTACCCGATTTTGAGGTAATGTCTTCTCTAATGTTGTTTTGTTTTATTTTTCTTCTCCAACCCCCTAAACTCTTTTTATTCATTTCTTTTGTAACAACACAAGTATCCTCAATATACTAGGATGTTTTTATAAGAATTATTCGAGCTACACTTACACACACCTACATCTAATGGTTAAATAACATACGGTTTCTGTGGATGGCGAATTTCTACCTCACGAAACGATGATTGTTCAACACTCATATAACACCTTCAAAGGTAGCCATTAAGATGTCACTATATTTATATATGATATATAATATGTTTATGTTTTACTAATGCTTCTGTATTTCTCATTTATGGCATAATTTATGATTTCCATTATGGGTAAACGCGATAATTTAATTTTAGGATGTGCGGACTACCGCCCCCTCAAAGTGATTTGAATCGTTAATGCCATATGTGGGATGTATAAAGGATGGAGTAAATGGTATTATACAATATATTATACTGGAATTATATTATACATTTATATCATTATGATTTCATTCCATTAAATACGAAATAGAAATGAAAGTAGCGTTCATGCGTACGTACGGCTTACCGTCTCCATGAACGGTGCATTTCATTTCTTACCTCTAAATGTTACGTGACATTATGAATGAATGTATATACTGTATATATATGATATATATGATATCTACATCATGAATATAATTCTGGATATAATGGATATTTCACCACATGAACAACTTGTAATTATAAGAAGTTTATTTTTGACTCAAGTACCAAAGATCGACAAAACGACCGTTATTAACTTAAATAATTAAATAATGTTCATAACATGGTAATAAGTGATATAAATGGAATAATGAACATGAAAAAGGTTCTTAAGTAAATAGAAATTAACTCTAGTTTATTATTCAGGAGGTTAAAGAACGGTCGAGTCAGGACAGAACGCAAGGTAAGGGAACTTCTTAACCCAACTTCCATTCTTCGGGTTAATCTCCTACATTCAAATTACATCATGATATTATTATGTCCTATCTTGTAGTTGTACTTTCATTATGTGTAATTATAGTGAATACACATAATAGATCTATTTTTTTTTTTAAAATGATCTTTGTAAGGGAATTTCATAACCCAACTTCTATTCTTTGGGTTAATCTCCTATTTTCAAATTATGTCATGATATTATTATGTCCTATCTTGTATTTATACTTTCTTTATGTGTACCTATAGTAAATACACATAATAGATCTATTTTATTTTAAAAATGATGTTTTTAAGGACTCCTTCTCAATCTCCTTCCATTGAGGAATATTTGGTTTTATACACAACATTCTTTTATACGGTGTATAAACCCCTTTGACTTTTACATTTATTCAAAAGGTTTTATTTTATGATTATTTGATTTATAAATGATTTAAAAAAAAGACATTTCTCTCAAATATATGAAAATCCAGTGCAAATGTATACGTATTTAACGCAAGCTTAAAAATGTTTTCAGAAAACCTGACTCTCGAGTGTGGTAGACAGGAAGGGATTGGGCGTGGACCCATCATGGCCTGTAATTAGTCGAGCAGTCTCAGAATTAGTTATTTTGTTTTCAAAAGCTTGCATAATGTTTTCAGAAAAACACTGGAGTATATTTAAGCAATTTTAAACGTAAGTATCTTCTAAAAAGATTTCATCGGCAGGTCTCATGAGACAAACTAGTGTCTTGGCACGAGGCCTTGACAAAATCTTTTTTGTGCTCTTGGCACGAGGCCTTGGATACGTGGTTATGATAGTCTGGCATTATGCATTCCATCATTATGAAAGTGGTTATTGATATTGCATGTGATTATTCGACCAGTAGAATATCCATGTGAGGAAGTGAATGGCATTATCTCATTTTACTTTTGCCATATTATGTTGATGTTCAAGTTTAAAAGGCTTTGGTTTTAGTTATACATTGCCTTAAATTTTTATGTTTATTTATGAAAACTTCCGCATTATTGTTATCCTTACTGAGCATCTGAGCTCACCCCTTTCAATGTTTTAATATTTTCCAGGATGTGAAGAAGTATTTTATGAATGACCTGTAGGGATAGTCATAAGAGGATATGAGTGTGGACTATGGAGACTTTGTTATTGTAGCTTTTCACTTTATGATGTAATGTAACGTTTATGAATGTATCTAGTGTTTCCAAGGCTACTAAACTAATCGGTCTTTCGAGACTTGATCTTTTTTGATCATGCCAATGTTATGAAGTAATGCACCGACTCTGGGTAGCTGGGGTCAGGGCGTTACATTTTTACTTCATTAAATGTTATAAACATTGTGTCATCTTAAAAAATCAATGACACATATTCCTTTGAACTACAAACCAACATGGAAATCATCACATTTAGAACTCATTGAATTTCTCATATTCTCACGAAATTGACAATGATTTCATATTCATTAAAACTTATGGCCTCTTCAGGGACTCTTGTTTTGTTATTAATAATATGTTTCACTCTTTTAATAAAGAACATATTTACATACAAAAATTTCAACTATTATAAAATTATATGATAAACGACTCTTCATCATTTACTAAACACAATAAAAATACTGCATGGAAATCTATGTTATCTCTAGTATTAATTTTAACAATCCAATTAATGTTTCCATGAAACCCAACTATCTTGGGGTGTAGAAAAAGATAAAATTATTCCTATTGGGGTTTAGTAGTACTAGTGACCAAACTCACCTTTCAAGAGTAGTGTGTTGAGTCAAAATGTCACTAATGAAAAATATAATTAATGTTAAAGAATTATATTACGAAGAGAAAAGAAAAATGGTTTGTATATATTAGATCAGACAAAAGGGATTGATTTTAGGCATGGATTCCCTTCTGTAATTCTATCGTAGTCATTTTGAAATTGAATATTTGGTTTTTTAATTTGATTAATGAATGTATGAACAATATTTTATCCTTGTTCACCCATGATTAAGATTTATTTTATAGTGAGAATAACCACCCAACATTCTAATTCGTATTATCCTCGTTCTAATGTGAGAAAGACATAGTGGGTCACCTCTAAATTACTATGGAAACTCCATATCATGAATTGAGTGTCCCAAGCTCCCAAATCAATTCATCATGTATTACGAATGTAATTAGTAAACACAAAACACTACTCCACCTAATCATATATAATCAAACCGGTGTGATCCACACCCAATAGGAGGGAAAATAATTTCTTTAATCAATGAAATTCATGATGTTAATATTTAAAAGAAATATAGAATCATATCCAATAAAAATTATAAAATCATACGTTTAAATCCATTTAAAAATGAATATCGATAGACTAATTTGACGAGAATAGTAATTCAACATTACATTTGGTCACATCTGATTCACCAAATCATCAAAAGGGTATACCCCTCCATTAATGGAAAATAAAAGAGTTATATGGGGAATAAGTAATTATGAAATAAAAATATCTATAAAATATAGTGTCCTTGATGTGCATCAGCATTAAACAAGGGTGCTCAGGTGGAGGAGCATTAGGCTTCATGTGGCCACCTATGGTGGTTCTCTCATGCCTTTAGGAGTGCGCCATGCCATGTCCCACAGAGAACAAGTGACAACCAATAGTAGAGAGCGGTGATATTCAGTGGTGGCTAGTCGCGTGACAATAGAACAGGTAATAACGCTGGTATGATGGTAGTATATGTGCTATAGTTGGATTGGTGGTATCATAAGTGATACCATTAGTGAAAACAGTGGCATGTTCTAACAGTGTTCATGGACATAGTGCCCCTCCTTCATCAGACCTTCATAGTGGATAGATGAGGTCTTGATATGGTCTTCATTAGAATAATCTGAGGAATAGGATGAGATCAATAGTGTCACCTATCAATTGAAGTGATACATTATTGAGGGTCAAGATTTGGTAGTATCTTCCATTGTAGTAGTAGCTTCCATGTTAGTAGTAGTACCATCACCCTCCAATCCCATGATATTCAAATTGGTTGGTGGGAGCTTAAAAAAGTGGTCACTGATGTCATCTGTGGTATTGGAGGTGATCCAAGGTTGTATCGGGCTTCTATTATTACCTCTAATTTGAGATCAATATCAAGAAGTTGTTGTCATGGTGCTCTCTGGTGATGCAGTAGTGGATGAAAACATTGATGGGTGCACTGAGTGGCCAAGATTAGTGTAGCTAATTGTTTTATGTGGGGAAAGTGATATTGGAGAGGGATGATGGTGTTTCAGTAAATGATGAACAAAAAATGTATCATGTTGTCCCACATAAAAAGTTGGATGTAGTGCCACACTTGGTTAAATAAAAAGTGGCATCATCATTTGGGTAGTGCAGTCATTTGGGTGTTAGAGGGCATTGACTACTACAACAGGCTGCCCCATCCTAGTGAGGCCCTACTTCCATCGCTCTGAGGGTTTCACCACAATAAACTAGTGCATCAGAGCATTAGTCTAGATATAAATTACCATATACTTGACCATTACAGGCCCAACATAGGCATGAACACCCATTGAGGCTGTACTGTAGGTTTTCTAGACTTCCCTTGGGATTGCATGGTTGACTGTCCCCTTGTTTGATTCCTTTTAGAATCTTGGGACTTAGGTTCTGGGTTTCCCTTCTAAGTCTTGTTTTTGGTAAAATCCAAGGAAAACACATAAAATACATACTAAAATTCAGAAGTAAGAGATAAAATAACTACATTTATATTCTTCAACATGTTTATTTCTTTGAAATCATTTTAATACCTCATTTTAAATTTCTCATGAGTTAGTAATATTTTTGAAATTAAAAGGAATTATTTATAAAAAATACTTCAAAATACTCTAAATATGATTAAATTATTCTTCAAAATTATGTACATCAACTACCTCCATGGTTAAACCATACTTTTCCTCAAGAATATATTATCAACATTTAAAATTAGAGGGCACTAATGTTATCATTTTTTAGATTATTAGAGAATTAAAATAATGTGATTATAAATGATTAATCAAACATTAAAAAAACACATATATATCAATTAAATTTCTCAATTTTAAAGGAATCGTTAACTCATGTATTTTAATTTTTCCATTTTTAATATGATGTAATCTATTCATTCATCTATTTAATATACCTGATTCATTATTATTAAACATTCCATGTCATGATTTAGCACTACATTTAACATTTTTCTTTTTTCACTCATGATACAAATTAAAATATATTATTTCTCATTTCATTAAAATATGTTTTTATCTATAACAACCATGCTCTTTATTTCACACATAAACATAGTTTATTACATAAAATCATAACTTGATACCATATATAATATCTAGAGGACTAGTATCTTTGGGGATTAATAACATTAAATAACAACATAAAACATGGAATACACCTTTTTATTGAAAACTTATTTTACATGACCACCCACATTCATTTATATTTATAATTTCATGGGATAACCTTAGGACATGCATAAGAAAATGTTGAGCTATAAATCCCAGTAAAAGAGTAAAAAAGGCATGACATGAAGAATATAGTACATGTTGATAAATAGTATTATCAATGGATCATAATAGAAACATGAACATAATGGCATGACAAAGCATGATTATCATAAGATTGAAATGTGGCATCCACATTTAACATTATATTAGCATGAACCAAGGATCTTTGCACATGGAGCATGAGAAAATATTCATTAAATTTGAATTAGAATGAGTAAACCCTCATTACACTTGAATTATCAGGATTAAACTCTCATTTCACTTGACATATCATGATACTAATCTTTAGCCAATGTATTTGAGCACTATCAGGGGACACCCTTCTTAATCATTTCATTTCTTGCATAAGGGTGCCACATGGATCATATAACATGGATTCATTAAACATCATAATTTATTATATAATAAAAGAATGTGAAATTCACACATTAATATATATAATAAATAAATAAATTTTCATAATGGTTAATACCCTTGATAGATAAACGGGCATGGTATTCACTACACAATGACTTTGGATTGCAAAATCACAATGCAATTTCAGAATCATAACGGCATGACATAAGAATTCATAAAAATCGTTCATGAGATAGAAAGGGGTGTATCATAATATTAAAATGAAATGGAAAATATGGGTGTCAAATAGATACATGTCCAAACATTTTTAATTGACCATAGAATCATAATACAAATAAAATCTTGACTGTAAATGGGAAGAAGTAAATTCCTTACGGAATATCAGCATAGTAATTGTTGTAGAGGGGAATCATTAATGAGAAAGAAAGTGGTATATCATCATTCAAACATAATAAGTGAAGTATGATGGAGGTGAGAAATCATTCCCAAACAATTATAATTGAAAACAAAATTGTATAACAACATGATGAAATTTCGACAAAATGAGTAAGAAATAAATCCCTTACATGGAAGTGTGATCCAAAGGCTTGGGAGAGGCTTGAGGGAGACCTCCTAGGAGCTTGAGGCGCATTAAGAGGATAATAGAGAGAGGAGGTCTAAGTAGGGATGTGATCCAAGGGTTCAGAGTGAAGAGAAGTGGGAGCTTGTGTGGGATTATATAGGAAAAAAGGGGAAATTATTTATTATTTAGGTTTTGGACACCACATATTAAACTAATCAAAACCTCAAACAAACACATGTTTTTTGCCCATGGATTTGGTCAAAGGGGAGTGGAAAAAATTATATTATATGTTCAATGTCCTAACTTCTTAAAATATTAGCCTTTCTTATGTTGAGGTGAGTCACACTCTCAATGAAATCATTTTAAATGTTAAGATGTTTTATAAGTCTTGGAGGGTCCACTAAGGCTAAATAAATTTTTTGAAACAAAACTAAAATCACATTATTCTGAATGTATAACATATATTGGCCGAAAATAATTTTTAGATTATTTTATCACATAACTATTGGTTCATTATTACGACATAAAACAAATTATATATTTAAACAGTGTTTAATTTTTACCCTAAAATATGACTCTCTCAGAAAATTATGAAAAATTAACCGTTGGATAGCTTTGACGTGCTAATTCATAAAATAATATTAATTTTATCTAAATAAATTTTTAAATATGTTAATTTTTACTTTTAATATAAAAACTGACATTTATAAAAAATTCATGGGTTTTGACAAAATTATATTTCAAACCATAATAAAAATTACAGCTATATTCTGAAAATCTATATGATCATTTATATTTAATAAAAGGTAATAAAGTAATAATATTTCCTTAAAATATTATTTAATTCAAAAATCCATTAATTCATCAAAAAATATTTCTAAATTTAATATTAGTTAAAAATATATTTTCTTTTATAAACTATTTAATAAAGTAACAATAATAAAAGGAATGTGTATTCTCTATAAAAAAATAAGGTACATAATCATAGTTCTAGGGTATTGTTAAATAACCCCTTATAACACCAGCATAATACTGAATGAAATGGTGTGCGATTGTGGAAGACACTTGGGGAGGCATAGGTAACATAGATCATGTGGTAATCTCTAATAACTTCAACATCTCCCATAGGTGGTTTTGCTCAACCTTAATGTGTTGAAGATTTTATTGATCTTGGTCAAGAGCGAAGCCCAGTGACACAACCACCATTCCAAGCTCCAAAAAATGGGCTTTTATAGATCAATTTTATAGGATGAGGCCATCGCTTCTATTTTCTAGGTACATTGGATTTTCTAAAGCATTATATTTATACTAATCATTTGATTAATTTTTAATGGCTATATTAGCAACAGTCATAATTATTAACAGTATTTGAAAATCCAAACACATAAAACCAAGGAAGTTCATATGTTATATTACTATTTTACATAATATGACATTTAATTAGATCAAAAGAAATTTTCATTAATAAATGTTTGGTTCATTACAATCTTCCCCCCTTAAAAAAATCTCCCTTGAAATTTTGTTTTCCCACACTAAAACAGATGTGGGTAGCTCTCCTTCATCACTTTCCTCAATTCCCATGTTGCCTTTTCAAACATGTGGTTTCACCACAACACCGTGAAAAGGGGAATTGTATTATTTTTTATAAATTTTTCCCTACGATATAAAATTTTTATTGAATTCTCTTCATAGAAGTGTTCATTCCCCAATAGTACCACCTCTGGATTGAGTACATGCGATGGATTAGTTATTTACTTCTTCAAGAGTGATACATTGAATAAATTATGTACTTGAGATAGGTTTGGTGGTAGTTCTAGTCAATATACCATTTCTCCAATGAAATCATGGATCTCAAATGGGCTTATGTACCTTATAATAAGATTTTACTTCTTCCCAAATCTTATAACTCTCATCCATGGTGATATTTGATGGAATACCATGTATCTGACATCAAAATCTATCTCTCGTCAATTATTATCAGCATAGCACTTTTGTTGACTCTGAGAAGTATTAATGTGATATTGTATGGTCTTAACCTACTCCACCATTTCTTCAAACATTTTTAGACCTAGCAGTTTTCTCACGACTACTTCAACCCAACATGTTGGTGTTCTACACCTCTTCCCATAAAGGTCTTTATAAATATCCATTTGGATGTTTGAGTGGAAACTGTTATTATAGGAGAACTAAACCATAAGAATATGTCAATCACATCCACCTTAATAGTCCATTGAATATTATTTCAACATGCCCTCAAGTGTTTGGATAGTCTACTTAGATTGGATATCGGTTTGAGGATGATAAGTTGTACTAAAGTTCATCTAAGTATTCAGATCATGTTAAAGAATCTTCCATAAAATAGAGGTGAATCGTGGATCTCAATCTGTTATAATAGATATTTGTACTCCTTATATCCTTACATCTTCTATGATATATATCCATGTCATTTGATCAAATTATAAATCCTCTCGAATTTTAATGAAGTGTGCAGTTTTTGAACGAAGATCCACAATATCCCAGATAGAATTGTTTCCTTTGGATGTATTTGGAAGTTTGGTGACAAAGTACAAGGCGATGTTCTACCATTTCTATGATGGTATTGTTAATGGTTCAATTATCCCCTTATACTTATGCCTCTCAACCTTCACTTGCTGATATACCATGAACTTTGATGTATACTCCACGATCTCTTTCTTCATGTTATCCCATCAATAATGCTCTTGGATTTCGTGATACTCATTGTGTTTCCTGTGTGAATAGACAAACTCAATCTATGAGAACCATCCAAAAGACCTTATTTAACTCTGGATTTGATGGAACACATAGTCTTGTCCCATGTCTCACAATTATTTATTTATTAACATTGAACTCTGAGGATTTACCTTTATTGATAGTTTCCACTTTCTTCTGAATTCTAACATCATCCTTTTGAGCATCATTTAACCTTCTAGAAAGAGATGGTTGAACAATAATTTTTTGAAGGATTGATAATTTTACCTTCTAAATGAATCTCATATCCATCTTCATCATATCTAAGAATATTGGATCGTTTTGAATTATAATCAATGATAGAATCATTGGGTCCTTTCTACTTAGAGCATCATCAACCTTGTTCTCTTTTCTAGGGTGTTAATTTATTGATTAGTCATAGTCATTGATCATCCCTAACCATATTCAATGGTGCATGTTCAAATCATTCTATGTGAATATATACTTGAGGCTTTTGTGCTCCGTATATATTTCACACTTCTCCCCAAAGAGGTAATGTCGCCAAATTTTCAATGAAAGGATTACTGCATCCAACTACTGATCATGTGTTAGATAGTTTTTCTCATGAAAATTCAATTTCCATGAATAATAGGAAATGCATTTTTCATTTTTCATCAACACACATCACATGCCCTTCTTAAAATCTTTACTGAATACCAAAAAAAAACTTATCCACTTGTGGGTGCTGTGAGAATATGCATAATGATAAGCCACTTTTTCATCTCCTTGATTCTCTCTTCACCTTTATCACTTCGTGAAAGATTTACTCTCTTCTGAGTTAGCTTGTTAAGAGGGTTTTACTGTCGTGAGAAATTTATCACAAATCAATGATAATATCCCGCTAAGACCAAGAAGCTACAAATATCCATTACTAATGTGGGCCTTGATCATACCTTAATTACAAATGTATTGTAGGGATCCACAGATATCTCATTTATTATGATGGTGTGACCCTTGAATGAGACATCCATCAACAAGAACATACAATTTCTTTACATTTCAAAGAGATTCCCATTTTGTAATGTCTCTAGTATAGTTGTTAGATGCTTCTCATGCTCCTCCTTTATTTTGGAGTATATTTGAATATCATTTATAAAGACTACCACAATTTTTTTGAGTTAATATATAAAGACTATGTTCATCAATTCCATGAAGATTGTTGGATCATTAGTGAGTCTGAAAGGGATTATTGTGAATTCATAGTGCCCATACCTTGTTCAAAAATTAGTCCAGGGGATATCCTCCTTCTTCTCCATCACATGGTAATATCCCGACCAAAAAATCAACTTGGGGGTGTATTGTGCTCTACACAGCTAATCGAACAAGTCACCAATTCTTGGAATAGGAAACATGTAATTTATCGTGATTTTTTTGAGCTCATGATAATAAATGCAAAGGCATATTGACCCATCATTATTCTTGATGAAGAGGACTGGTGCACACAATGGGAGAGAAATTAGGCGTATAAACACTTTATCCAGATTATCTTGTATTTTTTTCTACATATCCTCAAGCTTCACAAATATCCATTCTATACAAGGTCTTGGATATTTGAAACACCCCATGTATAAGATCAATTGAGAATTAAAAATAAATTCTTGGAAATAGATCAAGCAATTCCCTGTGAAACACTTCAGTGAATTCCCTCACAATGGGCATGTCTTCAAGGATAGTTTCTTCTTTAAAATCATCCATCTATGAAAGATATGAGTGCTTATAGGGTAGTAATATCCATTCTTGAGATGATGGTGCTATTAATGATTAATACTCTCCTTTTCACTTGTATAAATTCGGGGGTCGACTCTCCATATGGAGATTGATTTCCCTCTCACATAAATTTATGTTGGATATATATAGGGAAATCCAATCTATGCTAAAAATTACATAAAATTCCACCAGAGGAAGTATGAATATGTTCTCCAGGAAGTTTAATCCAAAAATTATGATAGGGGAGGAGTTATATTCATGGGATTGAATGATTTCCCAATTTTTTGTTCTCACAGACATCTTTACATCCATGTTTTAAGGTGGGGTTGGGATTGCTCTACTAAACATTAGGGATATAAATAAATGTGTAGAACCAGAATAAAAATGTATGTTCACTATTTATGAATGAATAATTGGAATACCTGTCACCACATCATTTTCAGGGTTCACTTCAGTAGTAGTGATGGAAAATGCTCACCCTTGATTCTTTATAGGTTGTTGGTTTCCTCCGAAAACCACTGACATAAGGTACTCATTTACAAAGTGACCTAGTTCATTGAAGTTAAAGTGATGAACAACATATTGGGGATCTAACAGAAAATTCATATCCTCTATCACAGTTTTGTATTTATCTTTTTGGTATTCAATGTCCATGTTCCCATCTTTTCCACACATAATGTATTTCCTCCCCCCTTCATGAAATTTCTGGGTTCTTCATTTCACAACATTGGAAAGTGGGGTGGTAGATTTTAATAGCACCAATGGATTTATCCATAGAATCTATTGAAATAAATTCTACCATATTATTTGTATCATCATGATACCCCTAAGATGCGTTGATCTCTATTTTGACCTTGAGGTCACATCAGAAAATTTCCTCACAGCTCTCAATGTCACAGATCTCTAGATATTTCCGTAGGCTAGGTTTTATCCCACCATAGAAGTGGTCAACCTTATATTGGGGGATAATTACAAAGCCCGAGGCATATCATGAAAGACATGTTACGTTTTCCTTGTATGTTCTAATGGATTCATTATCTTTTTTATCGAGGGAAATGAAGCCCCTTTCCATCTTAAGTTGGAGGGTCTGAGAAAAATATTTATCGACTTTTTTTCAAGAAATAATTCTATTCCAATGCCGCAATATCATCCTCAGGCTTTGTATTATTTATCAATTTATACTATTTATCAGTGTCACCACCATACAATAAGAATCAAAAAGAACGTTCTCTTTTTCAGAACCTTGAAGGATGTAGAAGACATTTTCAATATAGTTGATCCATTGTTTGACAATTGAGGGATTAGATGATCCATTAAATGTATGACCCCTTTATTTCATGAAGCTCTCGATTGTGGATTTTTATTTCATATGGGTTTTAATGCTCTTCTTGACCCATTTTTCTATTCGAAACATGAGTTTAATGAGTGATTATTGTGATAATATTCGCGATCCCCTCTCCCATCAGATTAGGCATCTCATTAGAATAGTCATCAGAATGATCTTAGAATTGGTTGTTTGCCTGAGTCCTCTTATTACCAGACATTGGATGGAATAAAAGGAATGTTAGTTGTAACACAAAAAGGGTAATCCAAAGACCAAAATGGATGAATTATAAATTAATTTTATTTTCCTTAAATTATGAATTTATAGGCATAAATCTATGTTATCTTTGATCTAATTTCCAACATATATTCTTACAGACATTTTTTATTCCCTTACCAATGGTTCATACTAAACATATAAATTTACCAAATCATATCCCTAGGAGTGGAATAACCAAGAGTGAAGAAATTCCCATTATTGTGCACCAGCGCCTATTTGATTCTAGCTCAAAATGGTGTTTTTGGGTTTTACCCCTAGATACATTTGTGCCAGAGCCACCTCTACCTTATAATATGGAGATAGGGATGTATTTTATTGATAAACCAATTAATCATTACCCACCAAAATTTAAGGATGATTTTATGTTACTTAGTCTTATTCCTAAGGCATTCATAAGGGTTTTCTAATCATAATCCCAAAAATAACCAAACCTATCATCTAATACCAACTATAACAACCCTACTATTTATTTCACACTTAAACATAATTTATTATGTAAAATATTTACTTGAAACAATATATAAGATTGATAGGTCTAGTGTTTTGGGGGATTAGATACATTTTATAAAATCTTATTTTACATCACCACTCACAATCCTTTGTATATATCATTGCATTGGATAACCTGAGAACATGCATAAGAAAAGGGTGAGCTATAAAGCCCAGTAAGGGAGTAAAAAAGGCATAAAATGATGAATATAGTATATGTTGGGAAATATTCATATTAATGGGGAATAATAGAAACCTGATCAGACATTCGTGATATAGCATGATTATCATAACATGGAAATGTGGCATCAACATGTAGCATGATATTATCATGAGCCAAGACTCATTGTACATGAAGAAACTGTAAACCCTCATTAAACATGAAATAGAATTAGTAAAAACTCATTGGACTTGAAATATCATGAGTAATCCATCATTTAACTTAATGTATCATCATACTAATCCTTACCTAATGCATTGGATCACTATCCAGGCACACCCTTTTTAACCATTTCATTTCATGCATGTGTGTGCCACATGGACCACATAACATAGATTCATTAAACATCATAATTTATTCCATGATAAAGGAATGTGAAATTAATATATGAAACTATATAATAAACAATTAGATGTTCATAAACAAGAATACCCTTGAAAGAGAAATGGGAATGGTATTCTCTATACAATGACATTGGCTTAGAAAATCACGGTGCAATTTCGGTAGCATAGCAGCGTGACATAGGAATTCATAAATATGGTTGATGAGGGGGAAAGGAGTGTCTCATAGTATTTAAATTAAATGGATTGTATAGGGGTCATATAGATACACTTACCAAAATATGTAATGGAATTTATATTCATAATACAAAATAATTTCTAGAATGTAAATGAGAAGATGTAAATTCCTTACGGAATTTCAGAATGGTGACAGGTATACATGGGAGACATTAGTGTGAGATAAATATGTATTTCATCATTGAAACATAATAAGAGATGTATGGGGGATGTTCCAAATCATACTCTAATTTTTTTTAATTTAAAACACAAAGGTATAACAACATAATGAAATTTTGACAAAAATGAGAAAAAAGAAATCACTTTTGTGGAAGTGTGATTAAAAGGCTTGTGAGAGGCTTGAGAGATGCTTCCTGGGATATTGGGGTGCCATAGAAGGATACAAGATATATGAGGTAATATTAGGGACATGATTCAGGGGTTTTATGTTAATAGTAGTGGGAGCTTTGGTGGGTTTATATAGGAAAAGTGGGGGAATTTTTCATTAATTATGTTTTGAAAAAAACACATTAAACTAACCAAAACCATCAACAAAACCATGGTTTTCCCAAGGTTTTTTAAAAATTCAAGTGGAAAAATTAATTTTTAATGCAAATGGACAAACATCGTAAAATATTTGACTTTCTTATGTGTAGGTGAGTCACACTCTTAAGGAAAGTGTTTTAAAAGTTAAGATGTTTTATATGTCTCGGAGGGTTCACTAAGAAACCATAAAATAAATCAATCATATCTAAAATTACATTAAGTTGAAGGAAAAATATATAATTTCTGAACATACTTTTCATAATATTTTATTTCATCATTTTTGTTCCATTATGATGTCATAAAACACACTATATATTTAAACTGTATTTTATTTTTACCCAAAAATTCAACTCTCTCAGAAAATTATGAAAAATTACCCATTAGATAATTTCGATGTGTTGATTCCAAAATTAATATTCATTTTATCTAAATAATTTTCTAAATATCTGAATTTTTACTTTTAAAATACAAACCTTCATTTATAGAAAATTCATGGGTCTTAAAAAACAGCTTTCAATCCATAATAAAAATAACAATTGTTTTCATAAAAATTATACAATCATTTATATTTAATAAAAAGAAATTTATTAAATATATTTTATTAAAATTTTATTTAATTCAAAAATAAATTAATTAATCAAAATATATTTCTTAATTTAATATTAACTAGATATAATATTTTTTTTAAAAACAATTTACAATGTAACAATAATAAAATGAATGTATATTCTCTATAAAAAATAAAGTGCATAATCCTTGTGTTAGGTCCTTATTACATAACCCCATATAACACATGAATAAGAATAAAGGGTAAGGTGAGCGATGGTGAAATACTCGTAGGGAGGCTCAATTAACATCAATTGGGTGGTAATTTCTATTAACGTCCACTTCTCCCACATATGGTTCTTCTCAAGCTTAACATGTTGAATATTGGCTTCAGCATGGCCAAGAGATAATCCTAATGATGCCACATTATTTTAGAGAATTGAAAAATGGGCTTCATATAGAAAAATTCTACTAGATGAGGCTATCAGTTCTTTTGTCTGAGTACATTAGATTTTATAAATCACAATATTTATACTAATCTTGTGATCATTGTTCAACGGTTATATTAAGAATGGTCACAATTCAAAATTGTACTTCAAGATACAAAAATATAAAACCATGGATGTTAATATGTTATATAATGATTTTACATAATAATACATTTAATTAAATCAAGAGGAATTTTCATTAATAAATTTTTGGGTTGTTACATTTTCCATATGACATTAAAGGAACTCTTTTTGGTTTTGTAGAGAAGAAAGACACATAATATCACCTTGTATTTTTAATCATGATTTTGATCACTCTAAATATAATGTTTGAAGTGAATTGATTTTTATAAATTATGGCTCAAGGAGGAATTTATATATTAAAGTAAAGTTCATGATATAAAAAACAAAAGTGTAATGAAGTTCTCCACCAAAAAGTAGAATATCAAATTTTCTTATAAACTCAGTGTAAGGTTGTGATCAAAATAAGGCATAATATTAGATATTATTAGCTTCTATAATAGTTATATAAATTTATAATTTTTCTTTCATCCTTTTCAGTGTACCATTTTTTGTTTTCTTACTTTTTTGTAGGTTATTCATGGAATAAATATCACTTCCACCACCTAACAACATATGATAAAATACATTGGTCTAATGACGGTTAATTTTTATTCTCATAAGTCACAACCAATTAACACGTTTTTCATATAATTTTTTTTAAATGGAAAAAAAATTTACAGTGAATGAATAAAAAATAACTACCAGTACCCATAATTTTCACCTCTATACTTTTCCTATAAAAACAATTTCAACGATTTTACCATGACTATACCAACCCCCACACATCCAATTTTAAAATATTGTTTGAATATTATGATTGGGGTAGGAATGAATAAAAATGTCTTGAAACATTTATCATTCCTTAAATGTTAAATCACAGTCTTTATGGGATAAAATATTATTGACATATAGGTGGTTCTAAGGATAGAATATTTTCAAAAGATACCTTAATAATTTTAAATGAGTTTTTTTAGTCATAGATTTGAAATGTTTCAATGGAATATCTAGCAGGTGGAATATCCCTATATATCTCAATAAATATGGTCAAGAAAAAATAGAAATAATTTCTCTAGAAATATTCTTATGAATGGGACATATGATTTTGGAAAATAACTCAAGCCATGAATATGTATAAAAAATCAATCCACGTGAATTTTATAAATTCAAACCATGTAAAATGATAGGGAAACTTCATTTACAAAAATTAATTAATTCTTAAAAATTAAGAGTCCTCATTTTAATATACTCTATTAACTTAAATCTTTCTACTTTTCATATTACTCATTCAATTTCATTAACATTTAAATATAAAACATGTAATCATAAAATTCCTCAGAAACTAATATCTTATAGATAATCCAATTAAAGATAATATTCATGTGTGGGATGCAATTACCAGGTTGAAACATATTCATTAATTTCAATAATAAAACATTTTTCAAGAAACATAAAGGAAATTTTAAGCATAAATAAATAATGAATGATATCCCTCTTTCGATGAATCTTTTTACATACTTCTTTTTTCATGGGGATACCTATGGACTCCCATCTGGGTGGTCCTATTAAAAAAATAGTATATGATCTATTCCATTATTTCTCATTAGATGAAGAAAAGTGGTGACTAAATCTGAAATCCCATGAAAGAAGTTATTATCAGGTTTCCTCCTAGAAGCACCATTGATTAATGTCTTTAGATCTACCTAACCTCATGAGAAGAAATTGGTAGGCTATTTGGCATAGTCTGATAACATCCACCGGTTCATAAGGCATATTCATGTGGAACGTTTTTAGCCACTACCCATTGACAATGAATTGGTTTCCTTATTCATCTATCTTTTTAAATGTGGATCTAACGGGATATAATTTATTAACTGAAACACGTACTTCTCAATAATAATGAATCTTAAATGTAATTATCTTCAATATGGAATTGTAGAGAATGACTTGGTATCTAGGATAGAATGTTTTTTGATAGATCATATTTTAATGTGCCACTGTAGTTATCTCCTTTAAAATTCTTGATTTCTCCAAAGAATATTTTATAATTTCCTACAGTTATTATAAATAGAGATTTATCTCTTTCCTATAAATCAAAAAATTAGAATTCGCCAATATTATAGCCTAATAAGATTGGTGATCCAACTATAACGGGAGATAGCAACTCTTTATATATACCATCTTGTAGGGGCTCATAACTATAAGTGTTTTGTATTCATTCTAGTATACAATAAGGTATCTTCAATACATTGGATCTAGTCATTAATATTTTTTTAAACTATTTTCTCCAAATCACCTTTAATATCACAATTGGACACTTTAGTGTGCCATTTCTGTAGGGACAGTAAGGTGTAAATGCCTTATTATGAACCCCTATACCTTTTAATGATAACCTATTTCATTCTATTGAAAAATATGAGTCCCTTTGAAATAAATAATGTCCCTTGGAACTCCAAACCAATATAAGATATTAGTTCTAATAAAATCATATAAAAAATTTCCATCATTATTCTTGGTGGTCTTTGTTTCCAACTATTAAAAACATAATCTACAGTAGGTAAAATGTGTGAATTCCAAAAAGTCATGGGAAAATTGTTCCATAAAATAAATTCCCCATACTTTAAATATTTCAAATAAAATGATGGGGTTTTGAGTAATCACATTTATTTTTGATATATTTCTAAAATATTGACAGTTCTCACATTTATTATAATCATAATGTGCATCTTTAAAATATTCATTCCAATAAATTATATATTCTAACACTTTTATGGATATTATTTATGATCCAAAGTACAATATAAAAGAATATATATGAAAAAATTAGAAGAAATATTATATTTTACTTATCGAAAAATTCCTCCTTATGAGATGATCATTAAATATTTTTTTATAAAAAGGAATATTCCTATATATTGAATCTTTATTCAATATTTTGTGTATTATTTCGATGCCTGTTAAAGTGAGATAGTACCTTAGAGGTGGTGAAATAGTTTATTAAATTGACATACCATGGTACTTCACCTTCTAATGTGTATATTTTCTCTATAGGTATGAGATCATTATGAAGGATTAGTTTTAGAATTTCTTTTTAATTAGTGTCTAGGATTCTACTATGGTAACATGCCACCTAGTTTTCATCACCTTTATTTTCATTGATCACTTGGTCAAACTCTAACAATAGAATTATCCATCTCATCAGCCATGGTTTGGAATTATCCTTTTTCATCACGTACATATGTATGGCATGACTAGAAAATAAAACCCCTTTAGTTCTAAGTGGATCATATCTAAACTTATCTAATGAAAATACAACAGAAAGGAATTATATTTCAATATTTGTGTTATTGAGATGAGTTGAATCTAAGGTTCTTTAGTAATATATTATGATGTTTGGGTTTCCTTCAATTATTTGGGAGACAAATTCTGGTACCTCTTGGATTGATTCATCACAGAATAACTCAAATGGGTGCTCCCAATCTCGTGGTTACATAATTGGTGGGGTAATCAAATTTTCCTCCAACATATAAAATTCACCAATGAATCTTGAAATGGGAAGTGAGATCTTACTAATTTTCCTGATGAATCTTTTATAAAAAACCCAAATGGGAAAAAACAAACTAATATGTCTCACATAACTGGGAAATGAAAATTAATGGATTACATCAAATTTTAATTTATCCACCTAAATTATTATTTGTGAAATTATATGACCCAAGAATATCCCCTTTTCAATAGTAATGTGACATTTATCAAAATTAAAAACAAGATTTTTTATCTATGTAGTTATTCAAATCATTTTACTGATTTCTTAAGAAACCATCAAAGGAGTTTACAAAAATGGTAAATTCAACAAAAATTACCTCTAGTCAGTCCTCAATGTGATCTGAGAAATTATGTACCATACATTATTTGAATATACTTGGAGCATTGCATAATCCTAAATGTATTCTCATTTATTGAATGTTCCTAAAAGGGTAGGTGAATGATATTATATATTTGTATTATAAGAAAACATATAACTGAATGTAACCATAGAATCCATCTAAAAAATAGTAATGTCCCTTACTTGTCAAAATTTCGTGAATTTTGTATATGAATGGTATGGGGAAGTGGTATTTTTAGGGGATGTTGTTCAGATCTCTATAGTCAACAAATATCCTTCATATTTTTTATACTCTCAATGGAATAAATTAATTGTAATCATTTTTCATTGTTGTTACACCAACATTCTATGGGACCACATGGATGGGGATGTCTTATTGTGATTCATACATTCAGTATATTATGTCAACTACCTATAGTTTTTGAACATCATTTTTAAAAAATTTCACGATGTTTCGGTTTAGCCTCATATAAGGTTTCTTGATAGGTCTAGATTTTCCCTCTAGAAAAGCAGTTGGAAAATAACCTTGGGGTTTATTCTAGGTATGTCTCTCAGGATCTACCCAATGGACCAGATTATTCTCTTTAAAAATTTTATTAATATTTTTACTCAGTACTGGGAGAAGTTGTCAGATCTGATCAGTGGATATTTTTATCCTTCCATGTACATATTTTTATTCACACGGGAGAGATTTTATTTCTTGGTTTTGGGGTTATGAAAAATTTTATATTGAATTTAAATTTCCTAATTGAAAAGCATGAATCTCTTTAAAAATGTGTATCAAATAAATTTATTCTAACAAGTTATCAAATAATGCATATGTGATTTCTTATTGATCATGGAAAAAAATTCTAGTTCATTGAGTACTCACATCTTCTTTACTTTTGTCAGAAAAAATGAATAAGTTAAGGATAAGAGTACCTTAAAAATACACAAGTCTTCACTAAAAAACCCCTCTTAGTGTCTTATTTCAAAGAGAGAAGGATTGTTTGAAGGGTTCCTGTTAGATTCAATAACATTAAAGTACACCTTTCTATCTCCAAAAACCATGGGTAGTGTTCCTTCAGGTACATTAATGATAGAATAGACCATAATTTGTAATGGTATTCACAAAATAATGGTTTAATTAACCAGTTTTCTATTTTCCTTTTTGGTGACCACATAAAAGAATGTTGGAAAAGTCAGTCCTTCAACTTCTATTAAAATATCCTCTATAACTCAAGTTAGGGAGTAAATTATCCTATTGGATAGTTGGAATACAAATCCTATAGGACTTAGTTTACATTTTTTCGAATATGAATAGATAGTGTTTTACATGACATTATTGGAAGCTCTAGGATCACACACGAAGTCAATAAATTTTAAAGATCCAATGGTGTAGGAAAGAGAGAATTTCCTTGGATCATGATTTTTTTTTGGTAATGGTACTGTGATAATAGTCAAAAAACTTTTTCAAAGGTTTATTATCTAATTCCCATAAAACATATTTCAATTTGTGAAAATCTCTTTGAGTAATTATTCATATCTGTGGATTTTTGTGATACATTATGAGAGGGTTATTTTAATTTTATCCTTTTAGAATGTTTAATGGATCCCCAACTATTTTTTTCTTCATAGATTTACATGGGTTCCATAAATATTGAAGGTAATTGAATAGAAATATCTTTCTTCTCCATTTTCTATCTCTAAAATGGATTTTATAGTCATTAATTGAAAAATCGTGTCCTTGTTTTCTCCTCTAGCTTCTTGTCCCCTTTTTCAGATGGGGTGGTTGTCCCTTTTAGAATTTTTCCATAATTTATAAATTTTCCAGACACAACATCTTCTAGTTTAGTTTTGGAATCATTATGTTATAGTGGTTAGATATCATTTAAAATCCTTATGATGGTCATGTTTTTATGTTACTTTAGGTTTGGGATTTTCTATGATGGGACACTTTTAGTGATTTTGGAAAGTATGTCCAGGAGATTCTCAAATTTAGTGGATAAATATTTTCACTATAATTTTTAGCTACTTCAATTATTTATATTTCCTTAATTCAACATGTGAGGAACTGGATGTGTAATTTCAATTTGTTTTTTTAGAATTTTTTTATTTATTGTCTTATTATTGGTATTTCAACTTATATGACTATTTTACTAGGGGTAGATTATAGAATTGTTGCTGGCATGATGGTTTGGTATGACTTTATAGACCTCTATATCCCAGTTTGGTTTTCCTTTCTCTCTATGGTTGGTTATATTGAAACTATCTTTGATTGAATGAATATAAACATATTTCCATACCTTGTACCTCAGCACACTATTCAGTGAAGTGATCATGTGATGAACATAAACCACATACCAATGGTGGGGAAGGTTTTTCATTCACTTGTTTCATTGCCATCTATTTTATAACGATTTTTGATTATTTTTTCTTAGATTCAATCAATTGTGATGAGTTAGAAGATTCTACAACATATATTCTTTTGGTAACTATACCTCTTCTTCCAAATTGTTAGGAATTCAATAAAGTCATTTTGATTAGGATCTTAGCATTAGTGTGTAACTTATCAATAAAAAATTAACCAGGGGATGAATTTTGGAGGTTTTATTAATTTTATAATATCTAATAGTGGAGGAATACTAGGAAGTGATTGAATTCCACGGCTTAGTGAGGACATGTTCCACACATATTTTAGGATCATTCTTAATAATCGACAAGGGTTTCTCTGATAGATTGTCTGATGTTGTAGATATCCTTACAAATTGTAGGGCTTAAGGAGGCTGGGATGATTCTCTATATAAATATTATTTAGATATCATCCCATACACAAGGCTATCCATGATGTAGGATTTACAACCGCTTTTTGGTAGATCCTTCAACTGAAAACTGAAATTCCCTCCCCTTGATTTATTCATCATCCAATCCTCTTGGAATGGATCTCGAACAAAAATAGTTGAACTCTAGAATGATTCAATTTTAGTCCCCTCATATAGTGCCATTAAACATGGGTAATAAAATATTCTTATTGACTTGAATTTCAAAGTAATTATATTTCGTAGGAAAAGTTATTTGGTTATTTTGGTTAGAAAACTACATTTCACAAAAGTCCTTATGAGATTCTTATGGGAGAAGGGCCCTTTTTGATGTCTCTAACTAAACACTTGATTTTACACTTAAGTATTATATCATTATTTTTTCACAATTTTTTTGAAGATTAAGAGTCCTAACCCCACCTAGAAAAGTTCTCTCTATCACTGGGTATACAGAAATTATTTCCTCATTGGAGATCATATCCATGCTAGTTGTGGGTTCGATTTGACCCTTACTCCCTGGTAGATGCACCATGTTTTTACTCACATCTATCAGGAGTTGTGATAAATTTAATTATTTCCCCATAATGGTGTATTAGTAGCAATGATGAAATTAGTCTCCCAAGAGTATTTTTAGGATTCAAAATGTCACTAATATTGTATTAATGTATAGAACATGAATTAAATTACTATACAAAAATATTAGATAAAATTATAGAAACCTAATATGTTTTAGGCTTCGATTCCCTTTTGTAATTATATCGTCGTATTTATAAAAATGAATCCTTTTTTATTTATTGGTTTAATCTTTTGATGAAAAATCATTTAACATTTTCCACCCTTTATTAAGATTGATTTTTTTGGGAGAATAATTCACTGAATTGCGTTAATTTTATTATCCTACTTCTAAAGTGTGAAATAAATGACTGGTATCCTTTAGATCACCTATTCAATTCCAAATATTTAATTGAGTTCCCCATGTTTTTAAATCAGTTCAATATGTCTTTCCCAAATGTTTATTATTTAACAAAAACATCTCCACCAGATCACAGATTTCTGAATTTGTCTGATCCAAATCTAATAAGTATGATAATAATCTTCTTAATCAGATTAATTTAGAATGATATGATTTAAAATAAAAAAATCATATTATATTAAAATTATTAAATCATTAATTGAAAACCATTTAACAAATAAAAAGTGATATTATAATTTGATATAACTTAGACTCTGACATTACATTAGGTAACCTCCACATCACCCAACTACATATAGGGTATAACCCTCTGTTAAAAGGAAAAATTGATGTAGATAGGTTTGAACTAAATATGAAAAAATAAAAAAATAAAATTATATAAAATAGATTTTCCAAGAGGTGTAGCTGTAGTGGACAAGGGTGCTCTGAAAGATGAGCATTGGGATTCATTTGGCCAACCCAAGTGGTTTTCTGATGGCTTCAACAATGTATCATGATAGGTCCTTGTGAGAAGAAATGGTGGTAAGTGGTAGAGATAGGCAGTGTAAAGTGGTGGTAGTTGGCCCAACAGAAGCACAAGTGCTACCACTGGTCGTTTAGTGGAACATGTTCTATTAGTATTTGAGAGATATCCCATATTCCATCATTAGTGCCAATAGTGTCATGTACCAGTTGAATTCTTGGAAGAAGCATTCCTTCTTCATCAAACATCCATAGTGGGTGAATGAGTACATTATATGGCCTTTATTGGTATTTTTCAAATTGAAATAGGTGATCGGTGGTGTTCATGTTAGTGAAATTGAGAAGGGACTGATCTTCGTCCTTTTGCAGCAAGTTCCGTAGTGGTGGATGTACAGTGACCCTCCAATCCATTGAACAAAAAAATGGCCAGATGGTGCTTCAAAATGTTCTCAATTTGGTCATCTACAGTATATAATGTGGTATAGTTTGGTCTCATGCTTCGGTGGTAACCATTGGCTCGACCATGAGCTCGATCAGTGGCATTCATATTCTTCTCTCATGATGTAGTGGTGGTGGGAGTTATTGATGGGTGTTTCAGTTGGTGGAGTGTGATAGAGATTGGTGTTTGAGGAAGGGAGTGTGAACTTGGAGTGCGATGATGATGTTTATGTGAATTATCAATGATAACAAGTATCTTTTTTTACCAAATAGGAAGCTATATGTGGCACCGTTCTATTGAAAAAAACTAGACATGACATGAGTTGAAAAGTGAAGCTGTTTGGGAGACGAAAGACACCCACTAACATTGTAGACAACCTCATCCCAGCTAGGATCTCTACCCATTGATCTATGGATTTCACCACCATGGTTTGGAACATTCGGTATTTGAACTAGGTATAACGGACCATGAATTTGTCCCCCACAAACCCTACACAGGCCTAACACACCAAGCAAACACTTCTACTAGTTTGCTGGCCTTCCCTGGGGATATCATGGTCGAGTGGCCCCTTGTGGGATTTCAATGAGGCATATAGGCCCTTAGGTTGATTGCATACCAAGTTTTCTTGATTTTTTTGTTAATGTTATAATAAACAAAAGAAAATACTTACCAAAATTCTAGAGTAAGAGATAAAATAGAAAATTTTATATTCTTCATGAATTTCATTAATTTTACATCATTGTAATACCTTCTTTTAAAATTCCCATAATTTAGTAAAATGTTAAAAATTAATGAGAATTATTTATTAGAATTCAATCGAAATCCCTTAATAAATGATTAAAATTATTCTCAAAGATTTAGTATGTCACACCACCTATACAAAGATTATTATTTATTAGAAAACTATAGAATGTATTTTCTAAATCAACCCTCATATTAATCTTATAATGTAAATTTATAAATAATTGAGGTGAAAAAACATAGATGAAGTTGAAATCCTTGTTTCCTATAAAATCTTAATGACTATGATTTTATCCCCCAATATTAATAAATTACCGAGTTATCAATTAAATTGATATCAACCATAATACCAAATCCATTTTGTGTCTTTATTTTACCAATGTACAAATTTTGATACCAGAGCTGTATATTTTTTTGTTGTATGCCATCCATTTTTCCTCTAGTTAACATAATACCCCAATCACAACTCTAATCATAGTATCTACCTATTATAATAATATATGTGGTAATGTCTCAACATTATAACTATCTATCTGATTTTATGATTTAGGGTTTTCTTCCTTACTCTTTAAATCCATCGAAAAAAGGTTTAAATATCATTTATCATTTAACACTACACTCAGACATTGTTCTAGTGAATATAGATCATTATTTTAAATACTTAAGAAATACAATGAGTTTCTTCTTGAAAATGAGATGGAATTTTAATATTGATTCATTTGATCTTTGTTATGAAATGTTTTGATAATGATGTATGATGGTTTTCCATACCAAACACTTCCCCTCCTTTGTATTGGCTTGGGATTCATGATATAAGATATGAAACCCATGTCTTAATATGAGTATATTATGGGAAGTTATAGGTTTTCTATGTAGGAGATAATTTTGGTAAAAACATTTTATAATGTTGTTCTTGTATATTTATTAATTTCATATTAGGGGGATCTATTTCAGAAATAAATAGATCCATATATCTTAACCATGTCAAAATTCCTTGAATAAAGGGGAAAATTTTAGAAATAATGAGACTTTGGAAAAAAAAGGGTGACATTGATTCCCCCACCTCTTAGTTATCCTACATGATTATCTAGGATCTTAAATTATTATCATTGTAAACATGTTATCCTATAACTAAAAGTCAGATGTTGTCCGAATTATTTTTATTAGACTCAGATGATGTTTAGATTCAATAAAATATTTAAAAAAAATCTTACATAGAGAATACAGTCTCTATACCTATTTAAGAAGAAGTGCAACATTCAATTAAAACATTGATAAAAATATGAAGATATGGGAAAAAATAGAATTATCTCAAGAATATAGAATGATCTACCATTACATGATACAAAATAATGTAGTGGGTGTTAATTTATTAAATTTTTTCTTATGATTGTTTTGATCAAACATGAACTCATAGTAGAGTATATGGAATATTAACCCATTAAAACAGTTGATTAAATTTACACAAAAGTTAAATAATATTTATTAAAAACCCCTTTTGAGGTTTCCACTAACATATTTGGGATTATTAAGGGATAAAATCATGTAATGTTATAGGTGGAATAATATTTTAATGAAATTAATAATTTTATGGCCACGATGCTCAAGAAATATAAAACTGTCACACAACTTATTAAAGAGAAAGAAGAATATATCCTACTTTTTACTGAATTCTTTTTCATGATTGAATTTCAGTATCAAAGGATGTTCTGTGAGTAATTTTTAACAAAAAATCTATTTCTTGATGTTATACATGAATTAATGATACTATATAATCCACTTTTAATTTCAATGAAGATAAGTTGGAGATTAAAAATAGAAAACAAGGGTTCCTGATAATTCTTTATAAGTGGAAATAAAAATAAAGGGGGATAATTCTTTAATATGTTAATATAAAATGGGATTAAAATTTTAAATTAGATTATAATGTCATGAATAATTTTAGCCTGAAATTTCTTGAACATGAAGTGAAATTTGAAGATCCATAGTGAACACATGATGAAACATCACAAAATGATAAAAAAAAATATTGATTCCAGGAAAACATATAATGATTTTATGAATCCCAAATTTTATATTGTTAATAAAAATAAGATCATGTAATCATCCAAGATTTATCCTAATATAAAATCATAGGGAAACGTACCATGTATGGCAGATGTATTTTTTAATAATGTAGTTTCATTTGATCTTCTGGGTTCAAATTTTAAATATTCACAAATCATGGTGGATAAAAATGCTAGTGAATACACACAATAATTAAGGGTCCATGTTAACATATATAATAAGTGTACCTATGAAATAAGAGTCAGAAAATCTATGGTTTTATTCAAAAAAGAGAAAATAGTTCAATCGATATATTCTTCTATTAAACATTTAAGAAAGAGGATTATAGGCCACTATTGGTGTTGCAAAATGTTTTGGAATAGTGTTATTGATTTTTAGAAGAATGTGTTAATTTATAGATATTTTATAATAGAAAAATTTGGGGGGTGAATATATAAGAGATACTACTATCCAAAATAATGATTCATATTGAAATAGAAACCATTATATAATTAATAGGTTTAGATTCTGAAAAAAAAATTGGTTTTTAAGAAATATTTATTCATTACTATAAATAGTAATTTCATTTCCCAAAAAGATCAAAAAAATAATCCAATGAGGATAATATACCACTATAGTAGATGAAATATAAGGAAATAGGATAGGGATTTACTAAGGTATGTAAGTAGGTGAGAGAAGTTGTTAAAAAATAATACTAAAGAAACTACACCAAATATGGAAGTATCAAATTATTCCAAAACTAGGTGGAGATTATTTTATTATTGTAGAAGAGGAAACACCACAGATTACTTCATAAAATACAAGCAGAAGTGTGTTTAAAGGTGCAAGATGGAACTAAAATAATAATCAATGAAAGAGAGGAATAAATGGATTGGTCTAGCGACTGATATTTTAGAAGAAGATAAAGAGAAGTTTCACAAGAAGGGTAACTAAAAATAAGAAAATTTATCATGTTGAATGAACAATAAATCTATTTATACTAAATAGGAATTAAAAACTACATGGATTTATCAATTGGAAATAACCATAATATTAGAGATGTTATAATATTAAATTTTAAGTGGTACATTGAAATAGGTTTTTTATATTAAGTGATATAATCTCATGAGTGGTTATGAAAAATGAAAACCCTATTATACATGAGAATCTATATATAATTTATAAAAAAAAACTATCCATTTTTTAAAAATTTATATATTTTTTTTACAACCACAGAAATAAATAACAATGAAGATTAAATAAAAATAAGAAACACCATTGGTTATAAATTATTTATAATAAAAGTAGAAAAATACTATTACACATATGAGATAACAAAAATATAATTAAAAACATATGCTAACAAAACAAGTTTATAGTTGTAAAATTAATGGGAGTATGAGAATGAAGAGTTATCAAGAGTATATAGTTATAAAGAAATATATTTATAAGGTTGGATACATGTCTCATCACTATAATTTTTACAAAAGAGAGATTAAAGAACCAAATATTTTTCCATTATATTTTTATGTGTGTTTTCATATAGAGATTAAAAGGGTCATTCCGAATATGATGAAGGAAAAAAATAAATATTCTATATTCAGTTGATGACTTTATCTATCATGGTATAATTTATGATTCATGTTGTGTCAAAAATTATTGGAGATTATCATTGATGAATTTCAATGATGATGGATTGTTTTAGAAAGAATATCTTGAGATGGATTTGTCATAAAGAAGAATCTTCCAACTAAAAGGTAATTTTTTTAATGTAGAATATATATATCCCTAAAAACTATTAGAAAATGTGTGACATAAGATTTCATATTTTTAAAGTAAATATGTAAGTATTTTTAAAGGATAGTGACTATTGATTAAAAAGACAAGATAAATGGGGATTATAAATTCATTCAATTGAGTTTTTTGATGTATTTATTGAATATGGGTATAATATTATATATTTCTAGGAAAATGTGATCATACAACCCTTGAAATAAAAGGTTAATGCGGTATAAAAGTTTATGGTGATTGATGGAATTCCTTGAATATTAGGTTTTTTACTATCGGTTTCTATTCTATGTTAACCTACATATAGTTATAGTTTACTATATAATGGTTCATTTCAAATAAATATGTATTCATTGCCTTATACTAAAATAAATGAATCGAGTAGTTATCTTTAATTAATGAGTGGAAAATGATTTTTTGATGTAATGAAAAATCTCAAGGTTGTGATAAGAAGACCTCTCATTTAACTCACTCATTTTAAATTAAATATCAATAAGGGATTGAATGAAAGAGATAAATCACACATATTTATTTTGGGGATTAATGTTATTGAAATAAAATAAAAATGGGTTACATATTGTTCCATATAATGATTTTATTTATCATTCATAATAAGGCTTCCATAATGATGAGAAGATATAATTATGTGTTGGGTAATGTTTTTTGAATATGGGTGATGTTTTTGTCTATATATATATGTTCAAAATACTTTCTTACAATATATATAACAATGGAAGGGTTTCTACAGCATTGGGTAACTTGGACTAAATAAAATCTTGTTGAAACCCTTATACACCTAAAAGATGGAGATAAAATTGTAACATATTATGTAATTACAGAATAATAATTTTCCATATTTATTAATATTTATCAAATAGATAGTAATTTTACCTTAAAGGGGTGATAGATTTGATAGCATACCCCAGATACAACAACATTTTTCTCTAAAATATTACGTTGTACAAAGACTGAATTATACCAGAAAACATTCATTATTAATATTATTAAATTAAATGGTAGTTAAGGCCTAGTAGTTGTTTTGGAAAGAATGAATAGAACTAACTATATGATATTTAAAAATTCTTGCTAAATGTTTTTACATTCTCAAATAAATTTTAGAGGTTTAAAATGTGATTAAATCCAACTTTATGCATAAAATACTCTAATAACTATAAGAGGTAGTTTTACAAAATATTGATGGAAAACCATTTATTAATATAGTTTTCGTTACATTTATATGTTTCATTTAAAAAAATAAACTTATTCCTTGGAAGAGAGAAATCATGATTTTGTTTGGTTGAAACGTTTCTATTTTTCTAATAAAAACATATTTTAATTAATAGTGAAAAATAATACATTTTAATTCTAAACTCTCTTTTCATCTAATTTATTTATATTGTCAGATTTTTATTTGAATTGGTTTTAATGTATATTTAGATTATGTATTTATAATTCTATTCAATGTTGTTCATTGGATGTAATTTCAAATTTAAATTTTATATAACCAAATGTCAATATTTTGATTGTTTTTAATTTTTAAAAATCCATTTTCTCATTCTGACAATATGATTAATTATTCATTTTTTTTCCACTTTGGTGAATTTAATTTTTCTAAAAAATATAGGTGGTTTTAAAAATTATATAAAATGCGGATTAATTGGATCAAAATAATTACCTCTGAATAGTAACTTTAGTATTTTATTAAACATGGTTGAAAGTTAAATTAGGTAAACAAGGTTAAAAATAATTTTATAATAATATAAAACTGACCTAAAAATTGTAATAACATTATTCTATGAGTTATTTCTACCCCAAAAAACCCTATGGACAAATAATTGGCATTTTGAATCCAATTGTGTGCGATAAATACATTTGTAACATTTAATTTAAAGAAAAAATTATCTAAAACATGACACTTATTACAAAATCAATTTTAATATTGGGTTATTTTATTGAACTCATTGACTATAAATATTCATTATAAATATGAAAATATTCCCTACATTAGTGTGTTTTATTTATAATGTTTAGATATTAAATAATTAAATTTAATTATGACACAATGATGATGTAGTGATTGTTTTATTAATCAAAGAATAAAATAAATTATAATATAAATAATGAAATAAGTATTTTTTATCATAATATATTCTATATATTAATTTTATTTATGAATATGGAATTTTAGGATTGATTTAATTTATTTTTTTCAAATGAATCAAATTTTTATGACTTTTTTTAAAAATCAGGTATGAATAGTGTCAAAATTGACATAATTCATAACGTAAAATAAAAAATAGTTTATAAAATGTTATAAAATTGCTTAAAAAATAATATTAAACAAAAATTTTTGTATAAGTGATAATATGTCTTTAATGACACTTTGTTTGGTCATTTTACATGTAAGGTAATTACATGAACACACAAAGTGTAAATAACTTGATATCACGATAATATTAAAAATGGTAAAATAAGGGTTAAAAATAGATAATTTTTAAAAAATATTCAAAAGTGGTCTGATTTTAATTGGATGATATGTATTAGATCGAAAATAATAATATATTATAAATAAATTAGTTTGGGTACCTTTTGAAACTAAATCTATATTTATATTAATTTAATATTTTAAGAGTTTTCAAAGGCTCCCCTCCCATCTCCTATAAAAGGGTACCCATTCATCTCTACTAGTCACTATTAAAAAGTATTTTGGATTATAAAATATCTACCCAAAACTCTTCCTAAAATCCCATCACATATTCTCGAGGCCTTATTTTAGACATAACCCCCTTAATTTATGTGTTAAGGTTATTTTCCAGTGTGATCAATCGAAGAAGAGGTATCATTTTTTAAGTATTTCTATTTTATTTATTCTCCCACTTTCATCAAGTCTCCTCCAACCATGGAGATATAATAACTCCAATATCCTATATATAATTAGATATTATTTGGTTAATTTCATCACCTAAACCCATCTCAACATTCATAAAAAGGGGACACAATTAATCATTTCTGCCTACGTGTGAACTATCACATCCATGAACCGACCTAATTCGTTATTTATTACCATCTATAAAGGTAGGTTATAATGATAGAATAAATGTTTATAAATTGTATTAATGAAATAATTATCATTTTAAAATAATAATATTTCAATTATGTTCTTAATTTCTATGTGCATAAAAATGATAACATCGTTCATTCGTATGTGTGAACTATCACCTCAACGAAGCGATGTGAAACGTTTTTATTCACCACATCACTTGTATGATATATATATATATATATATATATATATATATATAAATAATTATCATGATGTTAATAATATTATTATAATTCTGTAATCTTACAATAATAATGAACTTATTTTCATAATGATCAATAAAAAATAGAGACATTACACCTGTGAATATATGAACTACCGTCTCCATGATTATAACGTTGTAAATTTTTCATAGCATAAAAGAATGGTTTGATTTAAAATGTATAATTGATTTATAAAAGGGATTATTATATGCTGAATTTTATTTCTATAGATGATGGATTTAGAACCATATAGTCTGTTGACATCAAACCAGGTTCATTTTCATCACAAGTACTCTATATAGAAAAAAACCACAATATGAACTTAAATAATTGTGTAATTTTTTATAACATGTTAATAAGTTATATAAAATGAATAATATACTTGAAAAAGTTTTGCAAGAAATTATAAATTAAAATACATTTATTTGTTAGGAATATAATGATTATATGCGATGAGTTGGATTCAAGGTAAGATATTTCATCTCAATCTACTTTTATTGAGGTGTTTCTTTATAATATGAACCATTATTATTTTATAATGTATATATAAAGCCACTATGACATTTCATAACTATTTTTTATATGTGATAAAGTTTTTTATTATTTTGGTATATTTATTAATTCATGGAGATTTTGATTTAAATGTTCAAAGTAATATGGGACACATTGTAATTTTAATGATTTAATTATTAAATATTGTTTATCATGATATTAATTTATAAAATAATTTACATGTATAGAAAGAATTATACTAGAAATTTTATGTCAATATTGAATTAAATTCAAATTTTTCAAAAGGAATATTTTTATATGAAGCATTTTAGCTTCTTTACATATCAACAAAAGGAATGTTTTTCTTTTATACGAGGACATAAACTTCTTCACTGCCATTACTATTGTTTGATACTTTGATTCCTCTATAATAAATAATGTTTTTAAAAGGAAAACAAATACATTTTTTTTTTTGGTATCTTGGTACTTAAAATAGGTTATTAAATTAAAATGGTATTTTTTATATTAAATTTTTTCATATGGGATTACAAGAATTTTTCAAAATGGGTTTTTTGATGAACGAGATTCATTCATGAAATGGTGTATGAACATTATATGAAATAGGTGATCCCAATATAGTTTATAAAAAGAATTAATCACCATTATACCTTACATGTGAGATTGAAATAACATATAAAATGGGTTGATCCCCATTTTAGCTCACAGGTGAGCCTAACATAGCTTATATGAAGGTTTTATTCTCATTACATCTCACTGGTGTGCCCAAAATATCTTATATAATGGGTGATCACCTTTATCGATCTCCAATTTGTAATTTGGCCATATGGTTATTCAAATTGGAAGGGGCTTGAAAAGGGTTTAGGAATATGATTCTCTAAGTTACCTAAATGTGTTTTAATAGCTTTATATTGGTTTTGATGTTATTCTTTGAGAAAAAACTATTAGTATTATTCACGTGAAAATGTTTCGCTTCATTCGCTTATAGAATGTTAAATGGTTTACCATGTTTTAACTAGACTAATGGTTTATTTATTTTTATTTCATTTACTAATCTTTTTTGTTCATCCCATCTTTTAAAATGTTTTTTATAGGTCCTAAGATAATAAAGTATAAACAAGATGACATGATGAATTTATTAAAAGCGTATCATGAAAATAAATAATGTTTTATTTTAAAAGGGATTCATACGGTGGAAAAATGGATAATGAGTATAAGTGTACATTTTTAATGTATGAGTTTACTATGTATTATTTTATACTAATTCTATAAAACTCAAAATATAAAATTTTCTTTGAATGTGAATTATAGTTCAAAAATACTAGAAAAATATTTGTTTAAGGTTGAGTCTTTATAGTAGTTATCAAAGGATAGTTTAGAAAACTTTGGAGATTATGATGTTTTCTTAATAGTTAGGGATATCATCATGGTTTTATAATTTTTAGGTTGATCATAATTTCATTATCTTGGAAACACGTTTTTATGATTTAAGTACTAAAATATTAAGGTGACTAATGGTATTTTTGGAGAGATTCGACTTTGACAATATTATGGGTAAATAGTTTTTAGGATGAAAAATGTGAGGTATTAAGTAACCATTAAGGGTAAAACATGTTATGGTTATTTTTGGGGTGGTTATATTTTTTTGTAATATTATAAGAATAATATAGATTTTATAAAGAAAAACTATCTGGATTTGTGACAACTCACTGCGTCTAGCAAGTTTATAGGGATCGAACCCACAACTAATGTGTGACAAGGGTGTATCCCCTAAAAGTGTCCCACGTGAAGTCCCTGGTTAGTATGACTTAGTTTCTTAGTTTAATGATGTTATAAAATAAGAATATATTGATTTTTGTAACATATTTTCTATCAAAAAGATATCCTTAGTATTGGAAAATGATTTGGGGATTACGTGATAAATGTAATTGGGGAAAGAAGTTACTTTTTTGGGAAATAAATATGATTTTGGTGAAAATAACATTATAGGATTTAATTTGACGAGTAACAGTTGACTATATTTTTGTATAATCTATATTTCTATTCTAGAATTATGGGAATTATTTTACTTATGGAAATGATTAACCTATCATGCAGAATATGTGATTAGTTTAATTACATTTTAATATGAGACATTAAGAGTGGTCGATATTGTTTAGAGATAAATGTTAAGATTTATCTTGGAAGACTATGAGATCAAATCCTTATAAATTTTGGGATTCTATGTTATTTAGGATTATTTTGATGAAATTCAAGGATATGTATTGGTTTAATGGTGTGTGTTAGATGTTGGGTGTCAATGTGGAGTTTTGTAAATTAATGTTTTTTTTATCATATAACTATTTATTCATTTTGGAAAATTATATTACCTTGTAATAACCATATTAGTTTTTGTTAATTTTTTAGGAATAGAAAAATAAAAAGTTTATCTTATTTAGATTATGTACTTATCTTGGAGTTGATTCTAGTGTTTTCGGAGAAAAAATTCACCTTGAATACTCAATATTTTGGAAAAAATATGAGTTTGTGATGGAATTTAATTAGTTGATGAAACTCTAATTTTAAAGAAAGTATATTTATTTATACCCATATTCTATGTAGAAAAAAAATTCCAAAAAATATATCAAAATTTTCTTATAAAAAAATTTATCCATTTACTTTTCCTATTATGAAATCAAAGACTATTTAAATAAACACATGTTCGTGGTTTTCTGATTGTTAACTTTATCCTGATCACATTCTCTATCACTCTCCGTCAGAACATAATTGTTAGTTTTCTATTCAATATCCATGTTTTACTTCATGTAACCCTTGTATGCATTATCTCAGGAGACTGTTTTACATTACATTCAATATTTTAAAATGGTGTTTCTTTTAATATTTTTTTCTATGTGGGACTGCAAGAAATGTATTTGGAAAAGTAATACATTAGTTATCGATCAAAAATTTAAATTTCTGAGTACGTAATTTATAAAAGGGGAAAGATATAACATTCCAGGTAATTATAGGATAATACCTTTTCACATTTATTAATATTTATAAAATTGATAGTTATTTTTCCTAAAAGGGGAGCTAGGTTTGATATCTGTAATGACCCGAATCCGGAGCCCCTCCACTAGTCCCCCGTACCCGGTTCCCCACATTACCTCAAGTGATTTTCCCCGAATTCTAGAGGGTGTTGACTAGAAGCGAGGGACTTGGTGAGTCGGTGGGGAAACTATGACCTCATTTGGTAAGGTATACAATGGAAAAGCAGCATTCAACAGTGGAAAAAGTAACAACATGCATAACAATAGAAACCAAATAGCGGAAGGAATAAATATATATAGCAATGATGAAAATGATGAAGTAGGTACAAGTATCTATGGAAAGTAGCAAACATAACAACGTGCTGGAATACAACTGAAAACAAGTGCAAAAGAAAAACAAAATAAACTCCTCAGCATCGCGAGCCCTGGCTCGGTCCCATGCTCTCCAGCTCCAGCGCAATCAAGATCCAGAAGTAGAAGGGAATTTTCCCTTATCTATACCTTTAGCAACATAGTCTGCTTGGGCCCAAAAGCATGGTTCAAACAGGGTGTGAGATACAATCCTAGTAGGCAATCACCCAAAATTTGTGCCTAACAGTCAATGAATACAAGGTAAGTAATAAAACAAGAAGCAGTAAACAGGAAAGCAAAAGTAGCTACAATACATAGTTCTAACAGATAAAGTACAAAAGTAAGCAACCAGCAACAAGAAGAAAACAGGTAACCCTCTGGGTAGCTCTCACAGCCTAAACCCCTTTGGATCAACCTATAAGCACTACCTACCATCTAGGAGGCACACACAGTCTCATCCCTCTGGTTCAGCTATGAAAATGATAAACTCTCTAGGGAAGCACTCACTGTCAATTCCCCATATAGTCTCGTATCATGCTAAAGGCTCTCTGGGAAAAAACTCAATGTTTATTCCCCCTGTGGCCCACGTCGAGGAACTACAGAATCTATGAGGAAGCACTCAACGTCAATTCCTCCAATGGTCTTGTATCATAATTAAAAGACACTCTGTAGAAACTCTTTCGTAAATTCTCCCTTTGGTCTACTACTCTAGGTTCTCACAGTCTTGAGTGAAAGGTAATACATGCTCAGTGCGCATGTACATCATCCAAGTAAATCTCAAGAACTACTTGGCTATCAAGTAAGGCTCAACAGCATAACAAGGTAGCAGTTCCACTGTCCTACGACTAAGCATGACAACTGAAAAAATGCCAAACATGAATAACAAGCATAGTAAACATCTAATGTACAATAATGCTACCATAATCACAGGAAATTATCTACTCTAGTAATCAAGCAAAGCAGACAATACAACAAGGGAAAAACAGGAACACACAATACCCCATTCAAGGGTATTGGTTGAATTTGCACAAAATATTAATCAAATTTCTTTGGAAAGGCACAAACCACCTACCTTGATGCTAGGTGATCGATATACATGGACCACGACGACAGATTCCCCTAGGAATGACGTAGATCTGAGAAAACACACAAAACGCTCAACCTATGATAACATGGAAACTAGGATTAATCAAGAAACAAGACTCAAGCATAAAGGAGAGCTCACCTCTGTGATTCCAATGCAATTGACCGCGCACGAATCAGAGAACGGATGAAGAGGCAGGAGCTTGTCGAAGATCCAGCCGTACGGTCGCTCTCGGGCAGACGAAATCTGGAGAAGAAGATGAAATTGGGGGTTTGGCGCGACCCCAGTCTATTTAGTGAAAAAAGAATGTACAGGGTGTGCACTTTTAGAGTACACGGCGTGTACTGGGTCCCTTCCGTACTCTGCAAAAATCGGCCTCCACGTCACCCCTACACACCGTGTGTGTGGCCCAGGCATGACCAGCACAGGGCTTTGAGCCGGATCAGAGTACACAGCGTGTAATCAGATAGTACACGGCGTGTACTCAGATAGTACATGGCGTGTACTTTGAAAATTTCCAAAAAAACATTTTTCTTATAAACTCCATAAAAAAAGGAAAAAAATACTTGAACGAAGACCCGAGTTCTTACAAACTTCCCCCCTTAAAAACATTCGTCCCCAATTTTCCCTAACGGGGCGTAGAAGAGGAATCCCCAAATAGTTCTGGCCACTGTGATTGTACATTAGCCTCCCTCTGAGAGGTCTCGTTATATACTCGCCCGTACTGCCATATCACTCATACCAGAGGAACAGACTGCCCATAGAGAACCTTCGTACTGCGATTGACAATCTGGATAGGATTCTCCTCGAACGACGCATCCGGTTCAAGCTCGACTTCCTCGGGCTGAAAGGCATGAGACGGGTCTGAAAAGTAACTTCATAGTTGAAAGATGTGGAAGACGTCGTGCATGGCCCAATACCTTTGAGGTAGCTGCAACCGATAGGCGTCCGACCCCACTCTCTCCAAAACCTCAAACGACCCGACGTACCGCGGTGAAAGCTTACCCTGTCTCTAAATCCTCTTATGTCCCATCCTCGGTGCGACATGCATGAAAACATGATCTCTGACCTCAAACTCCAGAGCTCGTCTCCGCTGATCAGCATAAGACTTCTTTCGAGACTATGTCATAGCCATTCTCTTCCAAATCAGCTATATCTGTTCTGAGGTCTCCTGAATGAGACAAGGTCCCAGCAAAGCTGCCTCTCCTACCTCCAACTGTCATAACGGTGATCGATATGGCCTACCGTACAAAGCCTCGTATGGTGCCATCTGAATGGTCTCCTGGATGCTTTTGTTGTATGTGAACTCTACCAGAGGGATATGCTTCTCCCAAGAACTTCCAAATTCTAGGATTCATGCTTGGAGCATATCCTCAAGCACCTGGATCATGCGCTAGGACTGGCCATCAGTCTGGGGATGGTATGCTATACTCAAAAGTACCTGTGTACCCAAGGTCTTCTAAAGTCCCTTCCAAAACCAAGAGGTAAAGCGTTCCCCCCTGTCTGAAACAATGGAGTGTGGAAATCCATGTAGACGAATGATCTCGCAGATGTAAAGTCATCCCAGATCATCAACACTGAAGGTCTCCTTAATAGGAAAGAAGTGATCAACCTTCGTAAGACTGTCAATGACAACCCAAATAGTATCGTTCCCTTGAGGCATCCTCAGCAACCCAGTCACGAAGTCCATTGCGACATCGTTCCACTTCCACTCCGGAATGGGTAACTGTTGTAAAAGGCCTACTAGTTGTTGATGCTCTGCCATCACCCGCTGGCAAGTAGATCATCTCATGATGAAACCATCAACATCCTTCTTCATACCTGGCCACTAGTACTGGTAATGAAGATCCCGATAAATCTTGGTGACGCCAGGATGAACTGCCCAAACTGAGGAGTGAAAATCCCGCATCAGCTCATCACGTATGTCTGGTGGCACCCATACACGTCCCTGGAAACACAAGATATCATCCTCGCCCACTTCCCATCCAGGAAGAGGGTACTCTCTTGACACACTCTCCCGCAGGACTAGGCCTTCAAAGTCTTATAACTGCCTCATCCGTACCCGATCACGAAGTGTATAGGTAACAGCTAAAGAAGACAGGAAATTCTATCCCTGTATTCCGTCCACCTCCATATTCATCTCAGAGAATAGAGCCATCAGCTGCCACTCACTGCTGTCCTCCTGAACTGCATGAATCTAAGTTCTCTTACTCAATGCATCTGCCACTGTGTTTCCATTCCCTGGTGTATAGGCAAGCTCAAAATCAAAAGAATGAAGGTACTCGAACCACCTGCGTTGTCTCAGGTTCAGATCCTGATGATTGAAAATATACTTGTGACTCTTGGGGTCAGTGAAGACCATAAAGTGCTCTCCCAGCAGATAGTGTTTCCAACAGCGTAAGGAATAAACAACGGCTTCCAACTCCAGATCGTGCGTAGGGTAGTTCTTCTCATATGGCCTCAACTGTTGAGACCCGTACGCAATGACTCCATCCCCCTGCATAAGCACAGCTCCCAGCCCAATACCTGAAGCATCACAGTAAATAGTGTAGTTCTTTCCTGGCTCCAGTAAGACTAGTATCGGTGCTGACGTCAACCTCCCTTTCAGCTCCTGAAAGGCTGACTCACAAGAATCTGACCATAAGAACTACACCCCCTTCTTCGTCAGACCTGTCAAAGGTGCTGCTAGAAAAGAAAATTCCTGAATTAAGAGTTTGTAGTATCCTACTAGCCCTAGGAAACTTAGTACCTCAAATACGTTCTTCGTCTTCTCCCAGGAAACTATCGCTCTCACTTTCTCTGGGTCCATCGATACTCCTGCCTCTGAGATGACGTGACCCAAGAAGTAAATCTGATCCATCCAGAAGTGGTACATCGAGATTTTAGCATAAAGCTGATGCTCTCTCAGTGTACTTAGAATGATCTCAAGATTTGTGGCATGGTCGTGTTGAGAGTGAGAGTAAACCAAGATATCATCCACGAAGACCACGACAATGGAGTCTATGTATGGATGGAACACTCGGTTCATCAGTGCCATGAAAACTGCAGGCACGTTTGTGAGACCGAATGGCATGACTGTATACTCGTATAGACCATACCTACTCTTGAAGGCTATCAGAGGTATATCTGATGGTCTAACGCGCAACTGATGATAACCAGATCTCAAGTCGATCTTCGAGAACACCCGGGCTCCTCGAAGCTGATCGAAAATGTCATTAATTCTCGGCAATGGATATTGTTTCTTGATCGTCAACTGGTTCAGCTTCCGATAATCCACACAAAGCTGAAGGGTACCATCTGCCTTCTTTGAAAATAGGACAGATGTACCCCAACGAGAAGTACTTGGTCGGATGAAACCCTTAGCCTGTACCTCCTCGAACTGCTTCTTGAGCTCCTATAACTCAGGTGTAGCCATCCTATATGGAAGAATGGACACTGGTGCCGCTCCTAGCACTAGATCAATATAGAATTCTACCTCACGCTCCAAAGGAAAACCTGAAAAGTCCTCTGGAAAGACGTCCCTTAAGTGATCCACCCCTGGAGGAAAATCCAACTATGGAGTCCCCAGATCATCCAGATAAAGACTAGCAATCTGGGTAGTCACCCCTCCTATCCCAAGATGCTCGAGTCCTACCCAACTCTCCCGAATGTACCACTCCCCCTTATGAAGAAAATACTTGACCATTGGTGAAACGAAACTCACTCGGCGGTGATAACAGTCAACGACTGCCTGAAAGGGAATCAACCAATCCATGCCAGGGACGACATCATAGACTGTCATCTCTAGGACATAGATATCCCATAAGAAGTGATACCCTAAAATGTAGAGAGGGCACTCTCTACAATGGCGTACACTAGATGTCCGCATCCCCAAAGGTGTGTCTAGTGTCAATGAGTCGGCATAAGAAAAGATGCAAAGTCCAAGTCTCTCCAAAACAGAAACAGAGATAATGTTATGTGTAGAACCTATATCAAAAAGGGCTAAAGATAAAACTGAGGCTACTAAAATGGTTACTCGAACAGTAGAAGGGCAGAAATCCTGCTCCTCATAAGTCTGCTCCACAGAGAAAGACTGGCTTGCACCGTGGCCCTGCGCCCCTGGCTGACCACTCTAAGCTGAACCTCCCTACTGGTACTGAGGAACTGCTGGCTGACTGCCACGGCCTCGACCTCCACCTTGGCCTGAGCGGCCGGAACAACTCCAGTTCCCCGACTGGTGAGAAACTGGCTGTGATACTCCTGAACGAGTAGTCATGGAAGAACCCTGGTTACCAGCTTCTGGTGAGAAGACCTTGCATAAATGCTTAAGGTGACCCATCTTGCTGCAATATCGGCACTCCACGGTGTCCCTCTTGCACTGCGGCCTCGTGTTCCCTAACCGGCCACACTGGTAGCATGTCACCTGGCTGCCTGACGATGCATCTCCCTTCCTCAGATCACCGCATATAGGCTCTCTACGGTGCTTCTTGCTGTCATCTAGAGGAAGACTAGCTTTGGAAGCAGAACCACCCTAGCTCGCAGCTCTAGAGTCTCTCAGATTGCGCTATGCAATCAGTGCCTGGTTGACGATGGAAGTAATAGAAGTCAGCTGGAAGATGTTCGCCTGTGAGTGGATCTCTTGTCTGAGACCATCCTCAAACTTCCTTGCTAAGAACACCCCAATTCTATCCCGGAGGGGCGTGAAGCACAGTAGCTCAGTGAAACGAGCAGAATACTCCATGACAGAAAGAGTACCCTGCTCTAAGCTCATGAACTCCCGGGCTTGGTCGGCCCTCACAGTCTCCGTGTAGAATTAGTTATAGAACATGGGCTGGAAGTCCTCCCAAGCCATAGCTTGCTGATGACCCTCCTGTGAGATCACGTCCCACCACCGCTTGGCGGAGTCTCAGAGCATGTTGGTGGCGAGCTTGACCCGCCACTATGGAGGCATCTCCAGGTGCTCGAATATAGTCAGCATGGCTTCCAGCCATAAATCTGTAGCCTAAGGTCCTCCTTCCCCCGAGAAAGTAGGAGGATGTTGCTGCTGGAAAACCAGCGTCAAGTCTGCCATAGACATGGTAGGAGGCGGCGCTCCATGGAAGGCCTACATCATCCTCATGAAACCTTCCCTGAACTGCACATCTGCATCGACAACTGGTATAACAGCCGGTACCAAGGCTGGCCCGACTGGAGGATTGACAGGAAGTCCCTGATCAGCCCTATCAACCGTTTGATCATTGCCCGATGACAGATGTACGACCGGAGGACTTCTCGGAGGCATAGCTCTGAAAGATCAAAATCACAACTTAGATCAGGAAAACAAGGATAGAGAAAACAAGAGTGAAAAATGGAAACAAAGGAAGAAAATCACACAAGTTTGCAAAACACGACTACACGGCATGTATAAAACTGCACGACCTGTCTTCTTAACCCACTAACATGGGTGTGTACTCCTTCCCTACAAGTCGTGTACAGTTTAAACTACAAGGCATGGTGAACCCACACACGGAATGTACTTTAAAACTGTTCCCCTTCCCGAGTCTCCTTACACAGATAACCCACATAGTTTTTCTTAAAATGAGACTACACGCCGTGTTTACTGCGGACACGGTGTGTAGTAGACAAGGCTTTGGTGGCCTGTGTTGTTAAACACACGGCCGTCTACACGGCTGAACCTAACATGGCATGTTCCGAACAAACACGACGTGTATAGGCAAGGTGACATTGTCTTGTGTTGTTCGTGACACGGCCGGGTACCTGGACAAGACTACACGGCGTGTTCAGAGAAAACACGGCATGTGGAAATGAAGGTAATGCCGACCCGTGTTGTTAGTGACATGGACGGGTACCTGGAAAAAACTACATGGCATGTTCCCTCTGGACACGGTGTGTTCTACCTAAGCTTCCCCGACCCGTGTTGTTAGTGACACGGCTGGGTACACGGCTCCGAACTTACATGGCTTGGACCTACCATACACGGCATGTTAATAAAGTTACTTTCACGACACCGTGTTCTGCTCACACGGTTAGTGACCCACCCTGAAAACTACACGACATGTATCCAAAATGTACATGCTGTTTATTCTGGGTTTTTCTGGGCAGTAGCTCAGAAACTGCTCAGACTCCCAGAAACACTAGAAACAAGGGAAAGAGGTGCCAAATTCCGATCCGCGAGGGTATATACTCCCCACGAATCAATGCTCGGAATCTCTTGTAGTCACATACTAGGAACAAAAACAGATCTCTATCATAACAGCAGGGATTATATCAAGCATCTATCACAACAACATGCATAATCTACACAAGGCATGTCACAACAGCATGCAATCGCTAATGCACCCTAGATGTCAAGGCAAGAATGTATGGCATGTGATTTCTAGAAGTGCCTACATGATGCATGAGATGGTATACCCTCATCTCATCGGGTTGCGACAGAAATAGAACTGAAATATCAAAACAATAACCGCACAAGTCATACGAATCACTCCAGGTGAAAACATATCAACCATACAACTCAAAACCAGCAAACTGCAATTAATGAGGTAGTATGACCTTTCCCTGCACACAGGTTAGCTACTCCCGAGCACATCTTAATACCAAGTACTGAATCCATCCTATCCCTAGATAAAGTTTCCAAACACTAAAGTAAGAGAAAAGAACTCCTCTGATACCACATTGTAATGACCCAAATCTGGATCCCCTCCATTGGTGCCCTGTACCTGGTTCCCCACAAGACCTCAAGCATGTTTCCCCGAACGCCAGAGGTTTCCGACTAGAAGTGACGGCCTTGGTGAGTCGGTGGGGAAACTATGCCCTCATTTGGTAAGGTATACAGCGGAAAATAAATAGTCAACAGCAGAAACAGTGACAACATGCACAACAACAGAAACCAAATAGCGGAAGCAATAAATATATATAGCAATGATGACAATGATGCAAGATGTACAATTATCTATGGAAAGCAGCAAACACAACAATGTGTTGGAATATAACTGAAAACAAGTGAAAAAGAAAAACAAAATAAACTCCTCAGCATCGCGAGCCCCGGCTTGGTCCCATGCTCTCCAGCTCCAGCGCAATCAAGATCCCGAAGTAGAAGGGCGCTTGCCCTTATCTATACCTGTAGCAACATAGTCATCTTGGGCCCAAAAGAATGGCCCAAACAGGGTGTGAGATACAATCGCAGTAGGAAATCACCCAAAAATTTGGGCCTAACAGTCAATGAATACAAGGCAAGTAATATAACAAAAAGCAGTAAACAGGAAAGCACAAATAGCTACAATACATAGTTCTAACAAATAAAGTACACAAGTATTAAACCAGCAACAAGAAAAAAACAGGTAACCCTCTGGGTAGCTCTCACAGCCTAAACCCCTATGGTTCAACCTATAAGCACTAGCTACCATCTAGAGGCACACATAGTCTCACCCCTCTGGTTCAGCTATGAAAAAGATAGAATCTCTGGGGAAGCACTCACCGTCAATTCCCCTTATAGTCTCGTATCGTGCTAAAGTCTCTCTGGGGAAGCACTCAACGTCTACTCCCCCTATGGCACACGTCGAGGAACTACAGACTCTCTGAGGAAGTACTCAACCTCAATTCCCCATGTGGTCTCATATGGTAATTAAAAGACACTCTGGAGAAGCCCTTCCATCAATTCTCCCTTTGGTATACTACTCTAGGTTCTCACAGGCTTGAGTGAAAGGTAATACATGCTCAGCGTGCGTGTACATCATCTAAGTAAACCTCAAGAACTACTTGGCTATCAACTAAGGCTCAGCAGCATAACAAGGTAGCAGTTCCACTGTCCTAAGACTAAGCATGGAAACAGGAAAAACACCAAACATGCATAACAAGCACAGAAAACATCCAATGTACAGTAAATCTACCATAATCACAGTAAAATTATCTACTCTATCAATCAAGAAAAGTAGGCAATACAACTAGGGAAAAACAGGAACACGTAATCCCTCGTTCAAGGGTATTGGTGGAATTTGCACAATTATTCATCAACTTTCGTCGGAAAGGAACAAAACACCTACCTCGATCCTAGGTGATCGATATACATTATCTACGATGAAATATTCCCCTTGGAACTATGTAGATCTGAGAAAACCCAAAAAACGCTCAACCTACGATAACTTGGAAACCAGGAGGAATCAAGAAACAAGACTCAAGAAGAATGGATACCTCACCGCTGCGATTCCAATGCAATTGACCACGCTCGATTGGAGAACGGACGAAGAGGCAGGAGCTCGTCGAAGATTCGGCCATACGGTCTCTCTCGGGCAAACGAAATCTGAAGAAGAAGATGAAATTGGGGGTTAGGCACGACCCCAGTCCGTTTAGTGAAAAAAAAGAATGTACACGGCGTTTAATTTTAGAGTACATGGCGTGTACTGGGTCCCTTCCGTACTCTGCCAAAATAGGCCTCCACGTCACCCATACATAATGTGTGTGTGGCCCAAGCACGGCCAGTACACGGCTTCGAGCCGGATCAGAGTACCCGGCGTGTACTCAGAAAGTAAACGGCGTGTACTTTGAAAATTTCCAGAAAAAACATTTTTCTTAGAAATTCCATAAAAAAACAAAAAAGACACCTAAACAAAGATCCGGGTTCTTACAATATCATACCCAATATGCAACAACAAGTTTTTCCAAAATCTTAAGTTTCACAGAAGACTTAGTTATTCCAAAAATAATACATTATTAATATTATTATTTTAAATAGTTGTTAACTCCAAGAAGTTGTACATGAGAGAATGAATAGAACAAACTATATTATGTTTACACATGTGTGTTAATTTTTTTTAAAATTCATACAATTAATTTTAGTGGCCTAAAATTATAAAAAATCCAATTATAGGCAAAAAATACTCTAATATTTTCAACGGGTAGTTTTAACTCTTTTTTATGGAAAACCATTTTTAAAAATAGTTTTTTCACTTTTATATGTTATATTTTATGAAATAAACTTTTATTTGGAAGATGGACATCAAAATATACATTGGTTGAAATTTTTTATTTTTTTTGATAAAAATCATATTTTAATAAATAGTGTAAAATACTGCAATTTAATTCAAAACAGTTTTTTGTCTAATTTATTTGTATTGTTAGATTATTATTTTATTTTTAAAATTATATTTATATTATGTTATTATCATTAAATCCAATTATGGTCATTAAATGTAATATTAAAATAAAATTTCATATAAACATGTGTCAATATTTTGATGGTTTATTTCTTTTTTTAAAAACTATTTTCTCATGCTAACAATGGGGTTAATTTTAAAATTTATTTTTCAATTTAAATTAATTGAATTTATAAAAACTAACATACATGGTTGTAATAAATATAGAAAATATGGTTTAATAGTATCATATTTTTTGATGAATAGTAACTTTAGTATTTTATTTTTCATGGTTAAAGTGTAAACTAGGTAAATACGGGTAAAAATAATATCGTTATAATATAAAAATATGATAACACTTTTTTGAATCTTATTTGATGAGTAATGGTTGACCATGAAAACCCTTGCAATGAAAATTTTTCCATTTTAATCCACTTCACTATGATTATGACATTTATTACTTTTACATTAAAGGAAAAATTATCATAAACATGACTCTTATTACCAAAAAACTTAACATAGGGTTATGTAAGTGATATATTAGACTATAAATATTAATTAAAAAGATAAAAATATTACCTACATCATGGTATTTAATTTTTAATTTGTATACATTATATAATTTAATTTAATTTTGGCCTAATAATTATGCAACGTTCACTTTATTAATGAACGAATCAAATAAATGATGTTAAAAATATTTAAATAAAAATTATTTATCATAATTTAGGAAATAAAATAATTTTATGGATTACTGTGAAAAGTTATTATTAATTTAATGTATTTTTCCAAGGAATAGTGTTTTTATGATTTGTGAAATAAATCAACTATGAATAGTGTCAAAATATACATAATTCAAAACATGAAATATAAAATAGTTTATTAAATGATATAAATTTTAAAACAATATAATACTTCAAAAATTAGTTACGATAAGTCCTAATATGTCATAAATAACACTTTTTTTTCTTTTTATATGTTATGGTAATGAAATTAACACATAAAATGTAAATAACATGATATCAAGGTAAGATTAAACAGGGTAAAATAATGGTCAAGTAAACAGGATAAGGATTAAAAAATATTTCAAAATTGTGAAATTTTAATTCAATGATATGTATTCACCAAAAAAAATTTCTAATTATTCCAATAAATGTGTTTTTGTACCATTTTAAATAGAAATTGAATTTATATTAATTTAATATTTTATTAGTTTCCAAAGATGGCCCTCCCCTATCCTATAAAAGCATACCCACTCTTCCCTAATACTCACACTTCCAAGGCCATTTGTTCCAGTCATTTTCTAACCAAACATATTACAAAAATCCCTCCACACATTTTTGTGGCATTATTTTAGACACAACTCTGTTCTTTGAGGTGTTAACATGTTTTTCTAAGGTGATCAGCTGAAGAAGAGGTATCGTTTTCATTATGTATTTCTATTTTATTTGTTATCACACTTACTTCATGTATCATCCAACCATGATTAGATAATGAATCCATTATAATCATTATACATATTTTTTATCATGAAAATATCATCATATAAATCAATCTCCACTTACCTCAAATATGGAATGAAATAATCGTTAGAGAATTTTTGTGATCTATCACCTCCATGTACCGATCTAATTAGGTTTTTATTACCATCTATCAATAATCGATATAATGGTAGAATAAATGTTTATATATTATATTAATGACATATTTATCATTTTAAAATATTATTTTTATAATTATATTCTTACATTCCATGCACATAAAAATGATAACATCGTTCATGCGTACATGTGAACTAACACCTCCACGAAGCGTTGTGAATAGTTTTTATTCACCACATCACTTATATGATATATATATATATATTTATATTTTAATTATTATCATGATGTTAAAAATATTATTATCATTCTGGAAAATAAAATTAATAATTAACTTATTTCCATAATGATCAATAAAACATGGAAATGTTACTCATGTGTACGTATGACCTACTGTCTCAATGATTATAACATTGTTAATTTTTCATGCCATAAATGAATGGTTTGACCTAAAAGGTATAATTTAGGTATAAAAGTTATTATTATTCCATGAATTTTATTCTAGATATTTTGGACTTAAGACCACAAGAACTACTGACATCAAGCCATGTTCATTTCGACCAAAGTATCAAATGTCAAAAAAAACCTTTCATATGAATATAAATAATTATGAAATTTTTATAAAATAGTAATAAGTGATATAAAAGGAATAATAAACAAGAAAAGGGTTCTTAGGAAAGTATAAATTATCATAAGATTATTATTCAGGAATATAATGATTGAATATAACAAGTGAGAGTGAAGGAAATGGATCTCATCTCAATGTCCTTTCATTAAGGAATTTTTTGATAATAAGAGACTTTATTCTTTAATAAGTTAAATATATAACAAATATGACATTTAATATCCATATTGTATCTATAATAATTTTAATTACTGTTTTGGTAAATTTATTAATACATGGATATTAATATTATAATGTTCAAATTTGTATGGGGCACCATGAAATTTTAAGAATTTAATTATAAAATATTTTTCTTCATGATTTTAATATAAATATTTATTTATATAGATATAAAAGGATTATAAATTAAATTTTATTTCTATATTGAATTTATTACAATGTTTTTAGAAGGAATATTTTTATATGATGCCTCTTACCTTCTTTACAAAATGATAAAATGAATGTTTATCTTATACACAGCGAGAATGAACTCTTCGCCACTATACCCATTATTTTATACATAGATTCCTCTATAAGACATAGTTTTTTTAAAATTAAAATAAATAGATCATTCATTTTTATTTTTTTGGTTATTGAAAATGGGTTCTTCTATTAAAATGGTATTTTAATACATAAGTGTTTCTCATATGGAAATTGAAGATGTTTTCAAAAAAGGTTTTATGATGAATGTGTTTTAATAATGAAACGATAATTGAAAATTATAAGAAATATTTTATAACAGTATATCTTATTCAATGATTTAAGTCCCATTATAGCTCACAGGTGATACCGACACAACTTATACAAAAGTTGGAGCCCCATTTTAGCTCAAATGTGTGCCCGTTATAGCTCCCAGGTGAGCCTGATATAGCTTATACGAAGGTTGATCCCAATTATAGATCACTAATTTAGAATTTGACCAAATGGTTATTCCAATTGGAAATGTATTGAAATGGGTTTATATATATGATGCTCTAAATCAACTTATTTTTTTTTAAATTGTATTCAATCGGTTTTAATGTTTTTATTTGAACTAAAAGTATGAATGTTATTCATGTGAAAATGTTTTATTTTATTCCCTCAAAAAACATTAAATAGGTTACCATGTTTTAAGTAGACTAATGGTTTCTTTCTTATTATTCTCTTTACTGAACTTTTGTTCCCATACCATATTTTATAATGTTTTTCACTGGTCATAATATTTTCAAGGACAAAAAAGATACCAAGATGAATGTATTGAAGATTTTTCTTGAAAAGAAATCATGATTAATTTTAGTAGGGTTTCGTTTGGTGAAAAAAATGGATACATAGTATAGGTTTCCACTTCTAATGTATGAGTTTACTATATTAGTTTTTTTTCATAATTATATAAGACTCTATACATAATAGATCCTCAAATGTGAATTAAAGTTCAAATATAAAAAATAGTTATGTTTAAGGCCACGTACTTATATTAATTTTCAATCTATATAATGAAAATTAATGATTTTAGGATGAGTTACTATCTATAATAGGTCTATAATGATGTAAAATAAGTTATATGAATGGGATTCATGAGATATGTTATTAATGAAAAATGTTTTTTATGTTAGAGGATCAATCCTAGAAGAATATATCTTACTGAAAACTATATCAAGAGAAGATAATTATTTTAATAATGTTGGTAGATTATTTGAAGATATTTATAAGGAAATGAGTTTTTTTGAATGATATTTATCATAATTTGAGTTATTGTATTTATTTTATATGTTGAAATTTTGAAAAATGGACAACTAACATTGTGAGTGTACAACATATATCACTTTATGAAGTGATAAAATGGAAAAGGATTAACTTTGTGAGATGTATCCTAGACATTTTAAGAAGGAATAAAGACATCATAAGATATATTTAATAAATTATACATTCATATTTGAGGACATTAAAATAGTTCATAGGATTAATATGATAGATTTCAAATAAAATAAAATATAATGATATACATATGATGAAATGTATAGAATATAATATCGATTCATATTATTTTTATAATATATACTCATGAATGTAAGATTAATATTATCATAAAATTTCAGTTTTTCTATTAATTACACAAATGAAGTTGTGACATCCCAACCCAGGTGCTGCTCAATGGTTCCATGATTTAGTGGGACAAATGGACTCAATTACACATCCCCAAATACTAGAGGTTTCCTAATAGAAGAGAGGGACCATTTTGTACCCATGGGGGGATACACCCTCATGATTGAGTGGATAATAGTAAATAAAGATATATAAAATAGAAGTATGATAATAGAGGTAGGATAATAACAAAAAAGAAAAAAAATGGTAGCTGATGATAAGCATAAACAACCATCAATAACAACAAATTCAAAAAATGAACATTACAATATAAAATGAATGTTGATATAATTATATCTTTCTAAAAATAAGGAAAAAATGTATACATGGTAGTAAAAAAATAGTATAATACATTCAATAAAAAATAAGAATAAATATTTAAAACCATAAAACCATCCTATTCAACTATTACCAAGATCCATCCTAATAAATAATGAAATATTGCTGTCCAAGGTGGATACAGTCCCATTTTTCAAACCCGTGATCCTATAATCTGCTTTAGTACTAATGGATTCCTATCTAGGGTGTGAGATAAACCCCATTAAGCCACCACCAATGATTTCTATACAATCTGGTCTGTAAATATATACTGAGTAATGTATAAGCATATAAAAATTTAATGAAATTTTAAAGAAAACTCCTACATTCATCAAATTTATATGGTAATGTCTTTAAACGTGATATAATTTAATTTTTTCAATTATGTCTATTTTTTATACTTAAATTTGGTGAAAGTGTCAGAAAAAGTAAAATAGATCATAATAATTAACAAAGTGGATCCCAGGTATGAATGAGGTATCCTTGGCCTTTGGGTTCATCAAACTCATAGTAGTAACTCTTGAATCCTGGAATAAAAAAGTGTCTTAGGGTAATATAAGGGTATATCCCAATGAATTACACTATAAAAAAGTATAATTGAGTCCATGGATCTCATCTATAGTAATCTATAGATAATCATGAATGTGATTAGTGGGGTAAATCTAGGGTGTCACTTGTCTAAAGACATCAATCCATATCCATGGAGTGCATCTGAGGAATCTTAATATCTGAGGAAAAATAAGGGAACCAATGGGGTTATTCTGCCCATCTTCTAGTAGAAAAGGACCATGTTCAAAGTTGGGTATCTCCCTTGAAATATGTATCGTTTAATCAGAACTGAATTCTTTGAGTGCTCTAGAATTTCTTTTAGAATCCATGGCTAGATCAGGTTTGAAAATTCTTATATAGATAAAAATCTCCATATGAAATAGGCACTTTATTCATATAACATTAATTAATGTATGTTATGTAATACTCACTCCATTATTAATTCATTCGATTTATTATGCTTCCCTTCACCTTCATGATATGGATATTCATGGACATGGAACCCTTTATGAATTTAATTACATAATAATTTATTAGGTTCATTCATTTAAAATTTGTTATACATAACAAGTCATGTTATGTATATGCAACCAATTACAATTAAATTATAAAATACTAGGCCAAGTGATATGTATATATACATGAAAATAAACATTCTAGGTTTCAATTTTTTATTTTAAACACATAACATAAATGGTTAATGTAAAAAAAGTTCAATACATAAAGAATTAATAATTAATTTTAATTAAAAAAATACATACCATTATCAGGGCTAGGATTACACACCTAAATATTGACTCAAATGTTTACATCAAGCATCAAACCGTATAAAAAGGAAAAAAACCCCTATTTATGTAATTGGTGTTGATGTAAAAACCTCTAACAATATAATGATCACTTATAAAATTTTCTCTAGAATATAAGAACACAGATTATAATAATGAAATATGAATTTTTAGGGGAAACTTCTGGTGATTCCTGTGTGTTCACAGCAATGATAATTTACAAATAGTGAGATATTTAGGGAAAGGTCATATACCACCTATATAGAGCCTATAACACTCTCTTAATATAGTGTCATACATTTTTGGTATGGATCAGAAAAAAATTGATAAGAAAAATAACACCCTAATAATAGGACATATGATCCAGTTAAAAAATAAAATCATTTAGTTGAATAAAAATGTGGAACTGCACCTACAAATCATTGATCATATAAAAAATAAATCAAACAAGATAATTAGATGTCGAATTATAGTTTGGGATGAAAAACAATTTATGAATGTAGGAAATTTTGATGTGGGATATTCAATTTGAAGAAGCGGTGCCTTTTCTGATGGAAAAGAGAAAGTGAGGGGAGGGGTGAGTTAATTAAAATTTTATAGGAAAATGTATTTTTATGAAAACAATTCTAGGACATATAGTTATACCATATATTTTCCAAAAATGTGGTCCAACCATGCACACCACATTTCTTTAAAGGAAAACAACAAGGTTTTCCCCCATGGTTTAAGAAACAATGAACTAACCATTCAATTTGGATCTTCTAAAAAATAGATGACAATATACACTCGTGTAAAACCATGAGTGATCATTTAAGGAATACCATGTTCCTCAATTTTAAATCTAAAATTATCAAAACTATTAGTAGAATCTGTGAGGGTTGGGTGGAATGTTCTTTATTAATTATGTGGCCTATTGTTTTCTTCCACTCACTATAGTTTTGAGCTCCATACAAGCCCCAAACACCCACCAAAACATATGTGGACTAATTAGGTATCAATATTAGGTCCAAAATAAATAATTATACCAAAATTTAATGTATCCTCACCCAATATAACTTTTTTTCTTACTATCTTCCCCCATAAAAGAACACACCAATCAATTCACATCCAATGGGTGACAAAAGTTTTTCCAAGAACAAATTTGTCCACTGTGCATGTACATCAACCTAACATTCCCATGTCTTGTCATTAAAATGGTCATGTTGCCATATCATCCATACTAATGGGGTAGACCAAACATTGAGAACCATTGTTCACTGATCAATGGTGTGTATAGGATACTCCTCAAAAGAAACACTAGTATCTAACTCATCATCCTTGGGATAAAAAACATGAGATGAGATGAAATAATAATGGTGAAATTGTTTAACATGGAAGACATAATGTATGGTATGATATCATTGAGGTAATATCGACCGATATGCTACCTACCTGAGTCTATCCAGGATCACAAATAGCCCGACATAATCAGGTGAAATCTTCCCTTTCCATAGTATTTGTCTATGCCTATGACTAGGTGTTACCCATTGTAAAACATGATTCCCAACCTCGAACACTAGAGTTCATCAACATCAATCAAAACGAAAAAATTTTCTAGATAAATAAGTACAAATACACTTTCTTATCATTTGTTTCTACTATGAAGTCTTCTACACAAGATGAGGACCCAGTAGCAATACTTCTCCAGCCTCAAGCCAGTATAGGGGTGAATGGAATGGCCTACCATTCAAGGAATCATATGGACACAAATGAATCTTCAACTTATATATACTATAGTTGGTGAAAATTATAAGAGGGATATTATTACCCCAAAAACCACAAAAATAAATAATTTATTCCCAAATAATTTCTTCAAAAACCGGTATCATCAATTATGACTAGCCATCGGCCTGAGGGTAGAAACTGTTCTCCAAAGTACATAATTGTCCAATGATTTTTGTAAACCCTATCAGAACCATGATTTTAAATGAGAATACTATCTAAAATGATAGTTTAAGGTACACTGTGTAGACATATGATCTCAGAGACATATAATACTACAATCTCAATGACTAATAGGTTATCTAGGATAATAAGGAAGTGTGCTACTTTTGTCATTTGATCCACGACTACCCAAATCACACCGCAACCACAAGGTGAACTCGATAAGCTATCTACGATGTATATTGAAAAATATTCCCATTTCCAATATTGTACAAAAAATGGATGTAATAATCTTCCAAGACCATGGTGCTCATCCGTCACATGTGGATAGGAGTAACACCTAGGGGTAAAACGATTTATCTAAATTTTCCTCCCAGGAAACTAATACTAGCGATGCATATCATGGAACATCATGGAGATGCCTAGATAAACTGACCAATGGGAAGAGAAATAATCTTTCGTCTATTCCGATAACATTTATGTTGTAACCCATACACATACATGTATACGTAGGATATCATCTTAATCAAATGACCAATCCAGAGGTGGTTCCACTATTTAACTACTCTCTCAGAGTACTAAGCCCACATGATATGAAAACTATTTTATATTCACCCTTTTATGGATCAAATATGTAACTATTATGGCTATAATAAAAATCCCCTAATAACTCTTATGAAACTCTATATGTATATCAAAAAATAGTTACATCAATTTATATTTTTCACTTGATTATTGTACGGAAAGTACCTACATTTTCCAGAACATCATATCTACTTCCACATTTCGCATTCCAAGCATGTATGAAAGATAAAAATAAAAATACTAAAGGTATTTCACACATATTAAATATATTCTATTAAATTCATGTCATTTAAAGATATATTTTAGGTTATTTTGGTTAGTATACACTACAAAGTGCTCACCCATCAAATAATGTTTCCAACAACATAGGGCGTAGAAAAAAACTACTAGAATATGGTTGGGTGTGGGGTATTTAGGCTCATAAAGTCTCAACTGATGAGGCCCATACACAATTACTGTATCCATCGACATAATTACTATAACTTCCCAATTCATGATGCATCACAATAAAATATATAGCCTTTTCTAGGATCCAGTAGAATAAGAATCTGTGCTGATGTAAGCCTTCCTTTTGCCTCCTAAAAGGATTTCTAACAAGCATCATACCATATGAACTGAATAACCATCTATATATGACTTGTATAAGGTGTATAAACAAATAGTAATTCATGTTTGAAATTCCTATAATATCCAAACATCCCCAAAAAACTCCATATATCAAACAAGTTCTTGGGATGATCCTAGGAAACCACATCACTCAAATTCCTTATGTCAAATTATACTCTTTATTCAAAGATAACATAACCCAATAAGAAAACTTATTATATACATATTTGGAACATAGAAATATTAAAATATATATTATTCTCCCTCATTGTATTCAAAAACAATCTCAAGATGTTTTCATGGTCTATCCCTGTAAGACAATACATGAATATTTCAACCACAATGTCCATGAAAATGGAATATAGATAGTTATGGAAAAACATATTCATCAACTCCATGAAAATGGTTGGCACATTCATAAGATATAAAATCATAAATGTGTATTCATTAAAACTATAATAACTTTGGAAATCCTTATTGAGTATATCTGAATCCCTAACTCACACCTGGTGATAACCTGATCCTAGTTCAATATTCGAGAATACCATAACATCCTAGAGAGGTTCAAATATATAATCTATTAGAGGAAATGAATATCAGTTCATAATCATAATTTTGATCGACCTTCATAAATCCATGAATAATGGAAGGGTACCATCAACCTTATTGTTAAAAATAATGGGTGAACTCCATAAAAAGGTGTTGGGTTAGATTAAATCCATTGATTCAAAATCTTCGAGCTATATCTTGAGATGTTGGAGAATAGTAGGTTCTATTATGTATGGATGAATATATAATATATATTCTTTTGGATCATGATCAATTATCAGCTCCACCTTTCTCTTTATAGGTAATATATAAAAAAATTAGAAAATTCATTTAAAAAATGATATACAATGGGAGGGAAATATACCAGATATATCCTATTCTCCTCCATGAACATACTAACAATTTCGGTGGCAACACCACCTATCCCACGAAGCACCGGACATGAAAATCATTTCACCCAGTTGAGGATTGCTACTACACTCTAGTGAACATAACAATACATTGTGGTGATAGAATTCTATATAAGTATGATAGGGAACTAACCAATCCATCCCGAAAAGGAAATAAAATAACTTAAACCCATGTATTAATATGAATTATAATAATGGATAACATCTTACCTCAATGTTATAGTCCCTACATTGGCGTATAATCTCTAGTTGTAAATTAAATGGTCTATTAAGGGTCACCACACCATATATGTACTAAATTACTAACCTAAGAATTTCTATAGTCAATAAAGAGATAATAGAGTGATAATCCCCTTTATTGAACAAATTATACACAATAATGGAAGCTACTAAAATAAAACCACATACAGTCGATGATCATCTATTCTGATCCTTTAGTATCAGCTATAAAAAAATGCAACAGAACTATTCACAGACCTTGTGTTATAGCTAGACTATACTGAGTAGGTGTTCTCTACTGTTCCAGATACAAATATATCTGGCTACCATGACCATGATCACCTCTTTATCTTGTTCGATCAATGCTACTACAACTCCCATCCTAACATGGCATAATAGATCATTCCCTAGATGGTGGAGTTAGCAATGATCATATTCCATTGAATTTAAGTGTAAATGTCAAAAAAAAATACGACTATGTCCCATAATTCCACACCCTTGACACTTCAGATGCTCACAATCACACTGAGGCTTCCTATTCCCATGCCTTACACATAGATGGTATATTATAGAGCTATCGGTGTGAATAAAATTTCCATCACTACTCTGATGGGAATCCTCTATGTTATACTTCTTGCTACCAGATGATCTACTACCCTCCCTGGTCTTTGAAACAATGTTCTTGGTACTATCTCTTTCAATTAGGTTTTTCCAAATTATTATATCCTTATTAATAATCTCATAAAATGTGGGTAGGTGAGAAACATTTACTTGTGGGGAAATGGAATATTTGAGCCCTTACTCAAAACATATATCATGTGATTTATCATCTCCATCAAGAAGTGGTGAAAATAATTTAAACTTATAAAGATGAAATTAATAGTCTATAATAGACATATCACCATTCTCTAGGTGCATGTACTCTCTAGATCGACTGGATCTCAATGTTACAGTGAACATTTAATCATAAAATGTAGTCTTAAAGTCTACTCAAACCATTCCCTGATAATGGTCAGCCTGAGTAATTACATCCCACAAGCTCCTGGTAGAATCATGTATTTTTTATGTAGAAACATATAATCTCCTATGTGGAGGCATTTTCATATGATCAAATATAGAAACAATGTACTTTAGCCAAGACTCAATAACCTTTAGTCCACCATCCCTTGAAAATATGGGAGGTTTCCAGAACTATGACATGGAAATAAAATCAACCATAATATTTGAATGTCATGGAAACCCTAAATATACTAAATCATATATAGAAAACAATATGAAAAATGAGTGGCATTGTCAAATTCGTGGATATCAATAAGTTCCTTAGGTGGCACTACTAGAGGTACCACTGGTGGTCTAAGGCCCACCAACTTTATACCATGATTTTTCCACCCTCCTATTGCACTACCTAAGTACATCATAGTTTTATTTCTATAAAAATATTATGAATATCCAAAGAATAATATTTGAAGCTGATAAAAGCACTAGATGTAGATGATCATATAAGAAAGTTATCACTACCCATGAAAATGTATCTCAAATACCCAAATAGATGGACAAGGTATTATTAAGTGCTCAGAATTGATTTTACAAGGGTTCTAGTAGGTTATGGTTCAGTCATACCTTGACTCTTAATTTACTGGAAACCATTTCATATTATGGTTTATGATTTACTTATAATGTTTGTTTATCTGGTATACATTTATCAACATCTTATTAAATGGATTGACATTCCTAGATAAAAAATTCCCATACACATTATAACTGAAATTGAAACCCATATAATGTTAATTAGTCTCTATAAAATCTGTTCATGGAATGTAATGGGTAATATACAATGGATCAACTCAATTAATTACCCATTACATTTCACAAGGGCCCTTACCCATCCTGAAATTATAGGGGTTGTCACTAAATTTTAGCCAAAGGCCTACTCTTGTATGTAGGGTTATATTGCTGTAATGAGTAAAAAGAAGCTATTTAATATTTCACCATCAATCTACATAAGAAGACATTATTTTTGATGATGTTGAAACTTAAATAACCAATCCTCTTACCCCACAAAATATTTCATAATAATATCCATATATCACAACCATGTCTCACTCAAAAATTATTGGAAACCCATGAAATGAAGGGTATGAAATGAACCAATATTTTGTGGCATATTCATCAAATATGAATTTTATGTTCCTATAATACTTCATGTAAAAATGATCCTTATTATACCAGCTTAAGGTAAAATAAACATAACGCATATCAAATACAAAAAATCACATAAATCACCCAATGGTAAACTTATATCATCTATAGTAGCCAAAAATATAGAACAAAATTTTCCCACGCCTAGGAAACATGATATTTACCCCAAATTTGGATTAGCTACACCCAGGGATGTCTTATAAGAATATTTCATTATGTTCCTAATCTCTTGTCTAGATTCCTCAATCAATAAGACAAAATGAAAATAGAAATTCTCTAATACCAATTTTTGATGTCCCAACATGGGATTCACTCAAAGGTTCCATGAGATATTGGGCCAAATGATTTCAATCGCACCTTCACATACATTGAAGGTTGTGTACTACAACTGAGGGACTAGGGTGTGTCTATTGTGAGAATATTACCTCATGTTATATTGGAGACATATATATATATATATATATATATATATATATATATAATGAAGATGGATAACAATAGAGTAAGCGTAAAAATGAAGAAACAAAAATGTCATCTAAATATGAATATAAACAACAATCAATAATAAACAACTCAGAAGATGAACAATATAATAGACATAGGATGAATATGTCAATACATGTTTATACGAATTAAGAAAATATGTATACATGGTAGCAAGACAAAAATATAGTTCATTCTATAAAAAAATAATTAAAAGGACAAAAACTATCCATGAATCATAAGCATCGGCTGGGTAAACTTCCACCAATATCAATCCAATGCAATCAAGAAAGTTAGATTTCAAAGGAGGGATACATCCCCTTGTCCATACTATTGAAAAAGTGGGTTCCATATACACAACTATTCAGTGCTTTTGATTACCATATCATGTATACAGTTAGCTATACATGATTTCATCTGACCATTATAGTGTAGAATTCTCTATGTCCACTTTTTAAATGGAAATGTCCAAAGATTAATTGTCGTATCGAAAGGTTATAACCGTTTCCAAGTTATAATGAAAACTTCTAGATACTATGACATTAATCTTAAATATATGTTCTATAGTCTGGATACATCTTACTTATTAGACACAGTAGATGTTTGACTATCAGGTGACGAGGGTTCATAATCATTGAGGCTTCTTCTCAAGAAGTTCGCACATGGTGATCTCTAGTAGTGAGATCATGAGGAGTCACATGCGAATAAGAACACAACATGTTTTGGGTTCCATTGGATGTTCCTGTCTACGATCATTTGAAATTTTCTCCTGACATGAGTTTATTACCAATTTAGGTCATTTGATTGCGTACATTGATTCAATATGAAAACCATGGAAATGAAGTCGTGGTGAGTAGTTTTTTTTGGGTGTGCCTTTAGTGGCCTGGAATTGGTTGAATGGTCATGAAATGATTTTTTTTCTTCCTGGTTATGGAAGTAATATATATCAGGCCATGTTGATATGGATGGAAATACCTTTATAAGATCTTGGTCATGGAAGTCAAGGGTAAATGCATCTAGTTAAATCTGCAAACAATAATGAAAAAAAGATAGATGACACGTGACTGCATCCTACATTATGAGATATTACAGACAAAGAGATTATATAACACAGTGCATGTTCATAGGTTGGTTGTCCCTGATGTAAAAATACTTACCACTTTAGGGGCCATGATGTGTTTCTAGATATTTCTCTTGGTCTGTGAATACTATTCACTGCTATAGAGATAAGGGACTAGAGGATCACACACAATAGTGTATTCAAGAATCTCTCATATTTAGTTAAATATGTGTTTTGGAAATGGTGGGCCCCACCACTGGGGTCTGGGAATTTTCCAAAGAAAAATTATCACAAATGAAATAAATAAATTCGTATTATTTGAGTTTAGAATAATAAGTATTGAATTTATTTATTAAATATATTTATGAGTTTTAAGTAAATATATTAAAAATATTAATTAAATAATATTAAATTATTTAAGGTTCAATTAATATTTATAGTTGTGAAATGTTGAGTCAATGACTCAATTATTATTGAGTAATATATTTTAATATATTACAAGTAAATGATAATAATATTTATGACTCGGTTTAGTAGTCATAAAATGTCATTGATAGTGTATTAAGTATTCGGGGCCAGCGAGGCTACACTAGGTATTTTAATTAAGTGTTATAAATATAAGAGGAGAGGATATTTCCAAATATTATTCACTTAATTTATCTCCCCTCCCCTCTCTCCAATGATCTTGGGAGAGATGTTCTTAATCTAAGGAGATTAGATCAATCCCTCTCTCTCATCTGTCACTAGAGAAGCGATATGGTGATCGTTGGAGTGTTGAAGGCATCTTCCCAAATCCATGATAGCATCTGGATTATGATGAATGACACTCCTGTAGATTCCTTGAAGCATGTATGGATGATCTAGATGAATTTGGATTTGGATTCTTCGAGAAGTGATCACCATTGATGAGCAGACATCATGTGCGGATTCAGATTTAAACTAGGTATTTTACAATTAATTTTTGTCATTAAAACACTTCAATTGAGATCTTCAGCCTTGACCGGGTTTCTCTTTATAGATTTCGACAAGTTTACATCGATCTTTGGTGGAAAATATTAAAATACCACCTATTTTGGGCATCTGCTGCCTGCTCGGTTCCAAAAAGTGTTATCAAAGGGAGTGTGTGTCGATTTTATGTTAAATAAATTAAATTTTCATTAATTGTTAAAGTGGATATCATTACAATGTCAATGATGTAGTCGCGCCTAATCCAAAATTGTATAATCATTATATGTTCATCTGAAGTTTTATGTTTGGATTAAAACAGGATGTTGTTTATGTGATTACATTATTTTTCACCAGGTGGGTAGCGGATCACCGGAATAGTATTTTCTAGTGAGCATAATAATGAGAATTATTATAAAAAAGATTTTATAAGATTTAATAATAATTTTTTATTATAGAATATTATTATAAATTTCGAAAGCCTTAATAGGCTTTAGAAAAGAAATAAAGGAGGGGTGGGGAGACTTAATCAGGTGACTTTCTTTATATATTTTTTTAAAAGTAACATGCTTTCCTGGTCCTCGAACAAAATTAAAAAATTATAATTGACACCAGAAATGTAGGTCTTGTTAATAATAATAATAATAATAATAAAGTGGGGAGGGGGATGAAAAACATGTGTAGGTTGAGAAAAAATGTATAAGTTTGGATGGGGGGTCGAGTGGCCCCCTGTCCTCCTCACTTGCGATGACCCATTGCAGGGCTGAGCCAATGTGCACTCAGGAGGCTCTTCCTTCCACCGTGCCAAGACGACATGTCCTGCACCCCACACCAGCAGCACCCATCAGGCTTCCCTTCTCGCGGCGTTGCAACCCCAGCTCGAATCAGCACTAGGCGCTGGCAGCTCCTTCACGCCGCGACACCCAACAAGTCGCCGCCCCTAGCCCGATCTGTCTGTCTTCCTCGCCGAGACCCACTCATTCACAGCTTCCCAACACCCAAGACACCGATCCTATGGATGCACAACAGGCCACACCTCAGTGTTCCCTCACCCAGGTGGGCGCCCCGCACCAGGCGCCTCCAGCGCGCACCAAGCAGACAGCCTGCATCCGGCCGCCCCTTGCAGGGGCGCACTGCCCACCGCGGACCAAGAACACCATGCCAGCACTCAGTTTTGCCTCTACCTACGGACCTCCTGATGACCCTAGCACTGCCCCACCGCTTTCTGCTACCCAATATAGCCTCGCTCCTCGGTTGTATCCCTACCGCAAAGACCTCATGTAGCAGGCGCCGCCGCCTCCATGAGGGAATCCAAGCAACATTGTCAGGCCACACTAACTAGCATTCCTACCTATAGTCAGTCACCTCCTCCCTCCTTCAGCTGGGCATAATTTCCTCCTGCAATAGTAGCACCCTTTCAGATGCCCCTCCGAGTCATCAGTGCTCTATGCTGCTGCTCCGCCTCCTTATGAGACCACCGCCAGTCGGCCTGGTTTCGACCGCCACCTAGGTTACCAATATGAATCATGTTAGACTCTAGGTGACCCAAATTGTGACCAGGAGGGTCAGAATGGGCGTGTACGAGGTTTCTTGGTCTAGAAAGGCCTTGCACATAGACATCATAGCCCATCATGGTCCTATGTAGGTCGGACCCGACCTGCATAGGCCTGCTTGAGGTTTTCGGGCCCAGTTATTTTAAATTAATCAAAAGTTAATTAAAATAATTAATTTAATTACATGTGATAATTAAATTAATTACATATTAATTTTTGGTTTAAAATGTATAGCGGCATAATTAATTTAATTGGTGATTATTTTAATTAATTAATTAACATAATTTTTAGTTTTAAAATTATATTAATTAAACAGGGCCAAATAATGTTAAATTGAATTAAAATAGGAGTGAAGTTTTAATTGAATTAAATTTCCTCAAAAATTATTATAATGCAAGTTTAATTTTTATTCTACATTTATTTAATATATGCAAGATTACTTTGTATATGATTGATCCTGATATGGAGAATGACCGATGCATGTTATTTCATTTCATTTAATTATTTACTTAATTATTAATATATTTCAAAGGGTTTTTTATAATTAGTTTATTTAAATAAAAATATGATCTATGTGTCTACTCAAGTGTCATTATATGTATAGGGTCCTGAGTGCGCATTGTCAGAATTGTATTTTATACCCTAATACCCTCTCGCATGTCTTCAAGTACTATTGTATAATGACGAGACGACCAGTAACGCACTTCATGCCAAGTGAACGCGATGCACAAAATAGGAGTTGGATGCATTGGATGAGTAGATGTTTCTATTCATGTTGCTCTCCACATGATTAAAGGTACATACCCATAGGGTTTTGGTTAGTTCATTATTCACTCAATGGATAATCCAATAGTGCAAGATCATGATCATATTTTCATTTTGTTTTTCATGGTTTATTTTTTTCGTGCACGTGTAATTTGTTGTGCGATCACATAGTATAATAATAAATAAGCATCCATGATAAAATCAACATGTGACGTGATGAAATTTCTATTTTTTTCAGGGTCAATTTTGAGTGCGATCACATAGTATGTGCTTGTAAAATAGAAAGTGATTTCTTCCATCACACTAAAAATAATAAAACTTTCAATGACATATTAAGTCAAAAAAGACTCCCGTCATTCAAATGAGGAAAAAACCGACTATTTGAGGTGTCGTTCTTGCCATAGCTGAGGGTGCCTCTTACTACTTGGGAGTTATTATAATAATGATGGGTTTACTTACTTAAAATTGAAGCAAATAAATATCTATATATAGATTGTTGTAATTTTAGATGCATGCATTGTGTAAATCATTTTCTGATTTTATGAAGCTGAGAATTCACTCAACAGATCAAGGAACTACATGTTAAATTTTTCAACCAGACAAAAGCCCACCTAGAACCCTCCATGTAGTGGCGTATCCATAGCTTGTATACTATGAGGGGTTTTTCTAGGATCCTTTCCACTAGAATACTCTAATGACAAAATATTCCTATTTTAGCATAGAAGGATCCTAGAATATAATAATATAGTGGGAGACATTAAATGATTTAAATAATTAATCAAAATGTCTAAAACCGTAATATATAAAAAATCAATCATCTGCTAAAATTCATTTTTTGTAGAAAAATGGAAAGTTAATACGCAAGTATAAACTATGATAAATATTTGATAATGTAAATGTCCATCCTGACACAAGTATCCATGATTAGTACAGGTGTGTGCGCATAGTGCTATGATATAGGTAACTGAAGATGTCGGTGTCCCTAACACTGTTAAACTACCTCAAGAAGCAAGGATGAAACTGCTTATAGGAACCTAATTTACAAATCTGATGAAGGTAAAATAATTATGCTTTCATCAATATCTGGTGTCATTTATGGTTGCTACACTAGGACATAGATGATATAAAGATGAATTTTCATCTTCGAGATGTTTTCACGGAGGAATTGAAGTAATGATATGAATAAGGCGATGTTACAAAGGAATGTGTAAATTGAAAGATCCATCATGATATTTAAATTGATCCCTTTCTCATATCATTTTCACCTCTTTACTCATGTTTCGTTTTATGTTAAAAAATGAAGAAGTATTGAGTAAATGTTACATTACCAATTAAGGTAAGGATTTTCAAGTGAATAAGAATAAAAGACCATTAAGTATTATTTATTATCGAAAATAAATTGAATGACAATGAGAAAGGGACAAAAGGCAAGTAATGACAATGACACATTCACGAAATCCTTCAAATAATGAGGTATTAACAAAGGTTATTTTCATTGAATATTATAAAATAAAGTAATGGAATTTAAAAATCATTAAACTAATTTAAAGAAAAATGTTTCCGCTTCTACATTAGGCATATTCATCAAGGTAATGCTTCTATTTTACTACTTGGGTATTTAATACTATATGATTTTTACATATGATTATTTAAATACAGTTACCATGTAATTATAGAAACCATAATAGAAGTCAGGTGTATTCTCTAAGTAGTTTCAAAAGGGTGATTCCTATGCCAATGATGAGAAGAACACGACTTCTTTAAATTCCAAGTGAAAGAATCGTCTTGAAATATTATTGAGTATAACCACAACCATTAATGTCATGTGTCCATGGACACAAAGGGACATTTATTCAGGGTCTATAATGAATGATTTTTTGGGTAAACTGAATCACTAGTTCAATAATACATAAATCATATGCAATTAGTGATGAATATAAATATAAGACTTATACCCAGTTTGGAAAAGATAATTCATTGCAAAGTAATACTAAAAGGGAACATCATTAATATACCAAGTATGGTATTTAGGCTCAACGCAGCTAAATACTTTTGGATTTATTGACATCCTTAGTTTGGAAAAACGAGCCTTTAGAAATAAAGGTATGTCACAATGCTTTTAGAAATAGTTCAATACGAGAGAATGAACTATTCCAATTATATGATAGAGGTATATATACTTTATAAGATTCATTTATGTAGTTAAGTAATAATAATTTGAATTATATGCACGGTCAGGAAATATGAGTTGGTTCGGGTTGGGATACCAAAGAATATATTGACCAACAATTCATTAATCATGATAATGTAGAGTGGAGTAATTACAAAATGCACATTACCTCATCTATATCACCGATTTGATTTCAATGAGTCAGATTGATGATGAAGTCTTACATTTCAAAATTGATCAACAAACATGTAGCATCGAGCAATTCCTGAATGCATATGTTATACATCCAAATTTTGATGTAAGTTATATCAATAATGAAACTAGCCTAAACTTCCATTATATTTTAAAAGATTCTTTGAAAATAATGGCATAATCCCAGAATCATATGCCAAGTATATGGAAAAATGGATATCATACATGTCATTGTATGATTATAAATCCATTATTTCATAAGGCCATGTGTTAGGATGAAATGAATTTGTTAGGACAGAAACAAAATTGTGTCAAGACAAACACATTGTACATTTAACATAATAACTATAATGGTTGGTTTTTATATTACATAAATCACTAAGATAGAAAATATATAATCAAGTGATAGACTACATTCTATAAGAGGGTGCACATCCCTATTAGAGATATTGGGTGCTATATTGTCTTCTGATTAGTCAATTCTCAATATGCAAAAATAGTTGGCATTAGAACTAGCTCCATAGGTTCATGTGGAATAGAATATGTTCTAGAGACACATACTGCATAGGATGGATAAAACCATGGTGATGTCTTTTATATTCGCCTCAGTCGATGATCTATTATTTAATGGGAATAATATTTCTTGCAAGTAAACAGTGTTTGGAAGTTAGATAAAATTGATAAGACCAACTAAAATTCAATTAATGTATTCTATGAATCAAAGTGCAAAGAGGATTATTATTTTTAATACTGTGGTGGGTATTCAAGTGAGTTGATATATGGGTGGTACAAGCATAGTACAAAGAATGCTCGATTTGTTTGATCAATTTTTTATGCCTAAATCAATTATAATTTTACTTATCACAGAAAATATCTATGATCAAGTTATTTAGCATTGGATGTCAGGACCACCAATTGTGGATAGTGTCAATACGATGCATCCAAAAAGGGATGGTCATGTCACAAATTACTAATAAAAGTTTCAAGTAACTAAAATCTAGTTTAGGATTAATGTTAGAAACATTGTCATAGTATATACATTTTCATCAAATGATTGCCATGTGTCTACAAAAGGATAGTGGGAGCGCCAATGTTTTTCCATGAAATAATATGCTTGAAAATACATGGAAAACAAAAACTGGTCTCAAAGTTAGTTAAAACCAAGATCAAATTTATTCTCCAGTGAATGACATAAAGTAGTAACCTACGTTCAGAGGAATGAGATCTACTGAGGTTGATCTATAGTTTTCTTGGTCCTTGACAATCAAACATATAGTGAAATATTATTGAAAAATACATGCTGGAACAATTCAAGAGATGAATTGTTTCCTATGTCACAAGGAATAATCTCTCAATGTTGACATGTGTGTGACATTGGAAGATATAAACGCGGTGAGTTACAATCCATATGTTGAAGTGATGGATCAATAATTCAGGCCATAATATGTACAAGAACATATATTACCAAGGTATATTTTATAGTATGTGAATATCAGTTATATCCAGGAGCACTACAAGGGATGCAAACAGAACTATCTAACTGTACTTCAGCATGTTCAAAAGATCTGTACCTGGTAAGTGAAGAATAAAGGATACTACATCTCAGTGATGCAAACTAGTCTTCCATGGATCAAGAGATCTACTATTGTAGTTAGGCTTAAGGAGACTAGCGAGTGAAGATCCTATAAGCTAGTGGTAACCATACTTACAAAGACCGAGTACATTTCAACTTCTAATGTAGCTAAGAAGCAGATATGCAACAATCTATTCTAGTTCTTGGAATCACACATGGTGAGAAAACATATTATCAAAATCAAAATTATGATATTCTTACAGGCCAAGATGTAAAGCTATGATAGTGAAAAAGGGATATACATAGGATACCATCTCTTAAGATGTTTTACTCAAGGAGATGAGGTTGCTATAATAGAACATCCTTGTGGAGGAGCTATGGCTGACCCTATAACTAAATCCATTACATAGAAGAAACATGATGTTGATCATGTGAGTAGCTAACAAGTATGGATATCAAGTTGGCTCTAGTTGAAGTAGGAGTGTTGAAATAGTGTGTGCCTTAGACCGAACTATTATGTGTTTTTTATTACCATATCGTGTATACAGTTAGCTATACATGATTCCATCTTTCTATTGTAGTGTATAATTCCTTGTATCCACTATTGATATGGTAATGTCCAAAGATGAATTTTCATATCGAAAGATTATAGCAGTTCCTAGGTTATAATGAGATCCTCTAGATAGAATGAAATTAATCTTCAATATATGTTCTATGGTATAGATAAATCTCACTGATTACACACAGTACATGTTTGACTATTAGGTGTTGGGGGCTCTTAAGCATTGAGACTTCTTCTCATGATGTTCGCACTTGGTGATCTCTATTAGTGAGATCATGGGGACTGGACTTCCAATAAAACACTAAATGTTTTTGGTGTCATTGGATGTTCCTATCTAAGATCATGTGTAATGGTCTACTGACTTGAGGTAATTACCAATGTTTGTTATTTGATTGAATATATTGATGTATGATGAAAACCATGGAAATGATGTCTTGGAAAGGTAGTTTGTGTTGGGTGCAACATTGGTGGCATTGCATTTGATGAATGTTAAAGAATGTATTTATATCCACTAGGTTATGGAAGTAATATATCTCAGCCCATGTTGATTTGGATGGCATTACCTTTATAAACCAAGGCCATGGAAGTCAAGGATAAATCTATTTAGTTAAATCTACAAACAATAAATCATTAAAAGGGCGATGAAATGTTAGTGCATCCTACTTTACGAGATATTACAGAAAAAAAGATTATATTACATAGTGTGTGTTCGTAGGTTGGTTGTCACTGATGTGACAATACTTATATCTTCAAGGGCCATTATAGTTTTCTATATCCCACTCTTGGTCTGTGCATACTATTCACTACTATCATGATAAGGTCCTAGAGAGTCACACACAATAGTATATTCAAGAATATTCTTTATTCAGTTCAATAGAAGTTTTAGACATGGTGGGACTCACCACTGGGGTCTGGGAATTGTAAAATGAAAAATGATCACCAATGGAATAAATAAATTCATATTATTCAAGTTTAGAATAATGATTATATAATTTATTTATTAAATTTATTTTTTAGTTTTAAGTAAATACATGAAAAATATTAATTGATGAAAATTAAATTATTCAAGGTTCAATTAATATTTATGGGAGAAACAAGTCGAGTTAATGAATCAATTATTATCAATTAATAAATTTAAATATATTACAAGTAAATGATAATAAAATTTATTACCCAGTTTAGTAGTCATAAAATGTCATTGATAGTTTCTTAAGTATTTGGGGTCAGTTAGGCTATACAGAGTATTTTAATGAATCCCTTTAAATATAAGGGGATAATATATTTCCAAATACTATTAATGTAATTCATCTCTCATACCATATCTCCCATGATCTATAGAGATATTATCTAGATCAAAAGAGCTCAGATCAATCTCTCTCTCTCTCAGATGTCGCTAGAAAATCGATGTTGTGATCGTTGGAGCATCGAAGGAATCTTCGTAATTCTGTGCTAGCACCTAGATTACGAAAAACAACACTCTCGCAGATTTCTTGATGCACATGTGGACGATCTAAAGGAATTTATCTTTGGATTATTTGATTAGTGATTTCCAATGAGGAGCAGACATCATGCACAACATCAGATTTAAACCATGTATTTTATGGTTTATTTTTGTTCTTAAAACCCTTCATGTGAGATACTTTGCTTTGACCGGACTCCTCTTCACCGATATCGACAAGTTTACATCGATCGTTGGAAGAATTTTTTTAAAACCCCACCTATTTGGGGCTTCTGATGCATGCTCAGTTCCAACACATACATGTTATCATATACTATTCCTAGGTACCAATGAGGTCCAAATACGATGTGAGATAAATTTGAGTTCTCCACACCAAATGGAATCTATACAGTCAATTATGTGAATATCAAATTAGCTTTGGGCGTGTTTATATAAATATAAAGGAATGAAAAAATAATAACTCATACCAGATTTAGCCTCATCTGGTAAGGTCTCTAGACATGAGATCATTTAATTATTTCATTTATGTTAAGATTATATAGATAAATCATGTGAAAGTGTTAGTATCAATGAAATATAACCAAATACTAACAAGAGAGGATCCAAGGTATAACCATGGCATATTTGATCTCAGGGGTCAACCAAATCATAGTAGTTACTCATTGAGTTTGGATGAAAAAAGTGTTTGACTATAACCCATGGGGTTCTCCCAAGGAATTACACTGTAAAAGCATCTACATGAGTCCATAGATCTCACCCATAGTATGCTTAGGCTATTTATGAATAGGCCTAATGAGGTGAATCTGTGGAACCACATGTCCGAAGAAATTAAGTTGTATCCAAAGACTATATCTGAGGAATCCTAATATACATATAATAGTAAGGTATCTGACAACATCATAACGAGAATCTACAAGTAGACAAGGACCGTGTTCCAAAATCAGTTTCTCACTTGGCAAATGACTCCTTTGATCAAAATGGAATCATCGAAGTCCTCAAGTATTTACCTTAGGAATCCTAGCATGGATCAAGTATGAAAATTTATTTAATGATAAAAAGGTTCATATTCAATAATCACCATATATATATATCACTAATTTATATATGTCATGTAATACTTATGCCTTTGTATATGTCATTTGTTTCATTCAATGATCTTTCACCACCATGATAAGGTTTATCAAGGATGTGCATCCTTTTATAATTTTAATTGATTAATCATTTAGTATGTTCATTCCATTTCCAGTTATTATACAACACAATGAATTATAATGATATAAAAACAATTACCATTCAATAATAAATACCTAGACCAAGTGATATATATAAATATAATTTCCCATTAATATGTTATGGTTATTTGATTTATTTTAAACATATACTTTATATGGTTCCAATGACAACAATGCATGTGCTAGCCATCATCCATTTATAATTAATTTTATTTAAGAATTAATAACCATTATAAGGTTCAATCAAACACACCCTTACATTGTATCAAATATTTATAATAATGGTCAAATGGGATAATAAAAAAAATGAAACTATTTGGGTGGTCGGTTTTGAGGCCAAAAACTCTAATGACGTCATTATAATGTATTAAAAGGGCTCTTGAATATGATCACACTTATTATAAAAATGGAATGAGTCTTTTAGGGGAAAACTATAGATAATCTAAAGTGTGCACACTGAAAGAAATTTATAAATTACATGTCTTTTAGGTAAAATTCATTGACCATATACCTTGATATTATAACACTATCCTCATTCAGTATCGACCCTTATTTTATCCTGAATCATAAGAAAACAGACGAATTGACAAACTCCCTAAAAATAAGAGATATGAACTAGTATCAAAATAATATCATTGAGTGGAAGAAAAAAAATTAAATAAGCCTAGGTATCGAAGAACATACTAAGGGTAATCCAAAGAGAGGATTATAGGTCTAATCAGAGTTTAGAATGAAAATTAGTTGATAAACATGTGCTACACATTGGTGGGATCACCAACATGAAAGATGGGAGCCTCTGTCGCTATATGTGAGAAAGTGGAAGTAGGGTTGAGTTAATTTGAATTTTAAGGGAACAATAGTGTTTTTACCCAAAAAATACTATGTCACGGGGTTTGGACACACAATTTTCAAAACCATGAACCATCTATGCACACCACACTGCCTTAAGAGGTAATCTGTATGGTTTTACTACATGTTTTGAGAAAGCATGCACCAACCGTGCCTTGGGATCTGCTAAAAAAGGTATTTTATCCACATAGGCGTGAATACATTAGTGTATTATTAGGGAATATAGAGTTCCCTTCTATTCCCTCTAAAATTCATCACATATTTAGGAGGAACCATGTTGTTTTGGAAGAACGGTTTCTAAAAACCTTGTTTCCCAATACATTCATCCACTAGTCATGGTTTATATCTCCAAAGAAGCCATAGATTCCCATGATTCTTTTGTGACCTCATTATAAATCCATATTTTTTCCTAAATAAGGAATCGAACCAAAATATAAAGAATGTTTACCTCATTGAAAAATCATGTTCTCATAGCGTTATTCATAGGGGAGTTCTATGTTTGGAGAACATAATGAGATATCTGTAATGTCTCTCCATTAAAATAAATCAAATAATGCATAAATATAATATCCATGGAGAATAAATGATGATTTAAGTGTATTGAGATTCTTGGGGAGATATAATAATGAAGCCTTCACACCTTGGCATGGATATCGAGCTATGAAACTGTGTTTGGATAAAATAAAGAAGAAATCCAAAAAGGCATTTTTCATAATGTGAACATATTCATTAATTCTATATAGAAATATTTTATATGTATTGTTTTTGTAGGGATTAATATGGATATTTTAAAATCATATGATGAACAATATTCGTAGTCTCATGGATATATTAATATAAACATTTATTCGTGTTTTGAATGAGATTTAAATTGAAATATTATTAGCCTGTTCAAATATGTGATAAATCTCAATGATAAAAACCATAGAATTAATATATTTAATATATTATAATAATTTATATACTATACATTTAGGTAATATCAATAATAATTCTGTGAACATAAAAAATCAAAAGATTAAGAAATAATTTTTTAATATACTCGATACATATATTAATAAATAGAAAAACATTTTTTATATAAATGATAGAGAACCCAATACAATGATCCTGAAAGAACTTATATGTATCAGATAAGAAGAAAGATTAAATTTATAATAAATAGAACATATCATTTGAATAATAAGTATAAATAATTATTCTTATAGGACCCTCCCATAATAAATGATATATTTAGAGAGACAAACCAACTTCTACCATTATTGTCTTTCTTTATCTTTGACGCCAGATAATATTGAAGAGCCACTAATTTTTTATCATAGTAGGATAATTTTGAAGGATATGTTTAACATTACTATAATATTTATAATAATATTATATGTATTGCAGACAAATTATTAGGTTTGTTGAATACTATTATTTAATTATTAGAGGTAAAAGTAAAAAATACAAGAATGTGGCTAGTGGCCTGGGGATATTCTATAAATAACTCTTCACTTTATTTACATTGTAAATATATAAAGGTTGACTATACATTCATTACTGAGATTTATATTACTCTACATGTCATTATGTTCAAATTAATATCAATTTGTACTTAATGTAATCTGGTGGTGATAAGAAAATTCAAGTCTTTGTGATTGTCAAGCACATCATGGAGTGGGTTTTTGGTGATGAACCTAAACATTTAAAAAAATTATGTGGAATTATTTATATTCTTGAATTATATTTTCATGTTAGGGTTGATCCAACATTAATAGATCCATATATCATAACTAGGATAGACGTTTGAGTATAAAGAGGGAATATTTTATAGATAAAAAAACATAATAAAAATATGTAGACATTGAATCACCCATATTAGTTTCCCAACAAGTTCACCTAAGAACTTTAGTTTGGTTCCCTTATAGTTTAGAAATTAAAAAATTTGAATAGACAAAAACAATGTTTTTATAATTAATTTAAGGATATATTATAATGAAAGATATTATATTTTTTACATGGAATGTTTTTATGAAATAAAAATATTTTTAGGTGTTTTTATAAAAAAATTAAATGGTTAAATGAGTATTTATCTCCATTAATATGATAATATTATTAGTGTCATATATATTTCAAAAACTCCATGTTATGAATAAATGCACACGTAATATATTTTTGGATAAAATTCTATCAATTTGTATGAAAAAATGGTTTATTATTTTATGTTTTGAATGAGTTAAATCCCTATAATTTTATAATTCCTTACTGGAAACCATGTGTACATTGGTGTAACATATAAATAGTACCACACTAGATGAAAAGGAAACCCTCCCTAGTTTATATCATAAATGATAGACAAATATGGGTCCACGCAAGTGCCAGAGAGGACTATTCGTGGTTGAATCCTAATTTATTACCATTATTAGATTCATTATAGTGCAATACAAGACTCTACCTAAAGAATCCTATGCATAGTTGATTATGTTTTAGTATATGTATCTTTGTTATTCCTTATGATTATTTTCTCTATGTTCTTTACAATGATGGATGAAAGGGTTTTAGTAATGAATTTTTATCCATTTTTGTATACATTATTTCACTTGTAAATTTCAAATTTAACATGAAAGAATATATTTCATTTCATGTGATTATTTAATCATGTTATATCCATTATGTTTTTTAATTAAAAAAATTATAATCCTAAATTTGTAGTTAAAAAAAATATAATGTATTATTTGATATAGGGATTATTTCATAGAATCCTAATTGTAATGCTTTCTTGCACCCTATATAAACCCCTTAGTGTATGAAAATTTTCGCCTCCAGATTTTTGTAAAGGTGTGGATAAAAACTAACCCAATATTTTGAATTGGGTCTTGAACTCAATTTTTGAGTGATAGGATTGTTCGCATATGAGGATGATCATGTTTCGTGAAGAGATATTTGAATATCTCTTCGATTTTTATTTAGACCATTTTTTTTGTATTTATCATGAACTCATTATGTCTACATTTTGATATGTAGATTTATTATTTAGTGTTTTATTTTTCAATCATTTTTTTAATTTATCATTTTTTATCATTTATTTAATATATTTTTATGGGGTAAATATTTCTTAATATTTGTCGTTGATACATGTGGCGGTTACTTCTACATCATGTTGAAATGAATTTTCCCTTGATCTTTGTAATGAACTATCCAATGTGTCATGATTTGATATTCATGGTCAGTTTATTAAAGTATATCATATGTCACTTATCTAGGTATAGGTATAGATTACATCTGTCTTTCTCAGTCAATGGTGCATAAGTTTTACATTCCATATAAGAGGAATAATATCATCTTAATTAATAAAAACCAACCACATAATCAAAAAATAACAAAGAACTATCTGATTAGCCCATCCATGACAATGGTATAAATATGAAATAAATTGATAATCATTAAAATTCATGAATTCAAATTAACCATATGTAATAGGGACTTCTATGAAGGATTCACCCATAGAATACCTAAGAAAAAATGTTTGGAATTTAATATTGTATACTTATTTGATCATCTATCATACAAAACTCAATTTTTCCCTCATCAGTGAAACTCAATATCTCCAAATAAATCCCAACCCTCTCTAATATTCACATAACATCACAACCCATAAATCTCTAGGAATACCATTAATTAAAGATCACTCAATGTGATGAATTAAAGGGTTTTTAATAATATTATTTTATAAAAAATGTGTCCCAAAATAATATGTGATAATGCAAAAAATTATTATATAAAACATGATATATTTTTTATATTCTTATACTACATTTATAATATTATAAAACCAATAAATAAAAATACACATATACTATATATAATAATAAAATACCTATAAAATATTATATTTATTTTATTTTTTGGTTATGTTAAACAAGTAACACCATATAACATTTCTATGTTACACCTAATCTGTCTACATGAATTTATTTGATAAAATAATCTCAATAAACTATGTTAATGAGATAACATCTATTGAAAAATAATATTTAATTAATGTTGTAATTAAAACTATTATTCCTTATCTTCAATAGACAATCATTACATTCTATCATTTTTTCAACATATAACATCTTGATGCAATAAATTTTTTATTTTCAACAAATATTACTTTTCTAAGATTTATAAGATAGAAATTTTGGTACCTTTTTATTAAATATTTATTTTAAATAATTAATTAAAATAATTAAATATAACTCTTTCTATTGTTATATCTCTTTACTGACATATCCTATTTTTTTGGCAATAATCAGAGTGATTTTTTTTTGTTAAACTATAATAGTAATATATTTGTTTCATTTTGAACCTCTCAATGTTCTATTATACTCATAATATGCTCTTATAAAGGTTATTTTTTCATTATATATTTATGATATAGACAAATACCTTGAGTATAAATATTAAATACTTTTTTATTATTAATATTAATTTCAAAATAAAACATTAATTAATATATCTTATAATGGAAGTTTATCTGTTTGTAGAAATATTATTGAAAATAAAATATTTAATTATTGGATATACCATGGATGATGAGAACATATTATATAATATTTTAAAATTATAAAAGATTCAATACATTTAATCTTTATGAAAATAAGTTTTTTATTTTGATACAAACTATGTTATGAACTAGATTAATTCATAACTCATTTGTAATAAATACATTATCTAATCTATATAAACAAACAATTACATAGATATATAATTATATTATAACAAAATAGAATATGAGAGAATAAATACTTATTTATTAATAATATTTTAATATGTAATGTTTAAATTAATAATTTTCATTACATGTCACAATAGAAGTAATTAATTTCACTTTATTTGAATACAAACTATACGCTTCATCAATTCCTTCCATAATTTTCGACCCTTATATATATTTAAAACAATCTCTGCCCACAGTTTGTATATTAAACCCTTTAAAGTATAATAATTTACTTATATATCATTAATATAGGTATTTATATCTTCATTGAGTTTCGTATTTGTTTTTAGAAATTATTGGAAATACATTAAATAATTTTAAATCTAATAATAATTTGAACATTTCCACTATTTTCTAAAATATCCTTTAGGTTTTAATACTGCGAGACTAATTTTTTTTACCTTATATACTTTCAAAATACAAATAGATCCTAAGCATATAATGTAATATTTATATATCATTAACATATTAGAGAGATTAGGTAATCATTTACTATACACTTTAATATTAAATTTCAAAATTTATTTTAGGAACCATTTCAAAACTGATTACATAATATATTCCATAAATATTCTCAAAATTATATGAGATCCCAACATCTATATGTCATTAACATACCCTATTATATTGAGTATTTGAATATAGAATAAAGTTTCTTAGTTAAATTTCTATCTAAAAGATATCTATTATTTTTGTATTGTTCTTGATAGAGAATCATTAGTTTATCTATAATCCTGATAACATCAATGTTATCATTATTCTTATGACATACGATTTAAGATAAAAATATGAGAGTGGATACATTAAAAAAAATTATATTTATGAATTTAGTAATTATATATATTACATTTTTATACATATTCAGTATTAAAATGATCAAAAATTTAATTCTACTGTATGTAATAGTTTTAGTCAATTATTATAACCATTTTTTTGTTTTTATACGAGTCCAAGATGTTTTTTAATTATTTTTCTCATTTATAAGCAATTAACCCCAAATAAATATTTTATGATTATTTTATTTAATCTACATGAGAAGATTTAATAAGATGTGTATGAGGTTTTAAAATTTTATAATTAGTAATTTTATTAAATTTTCTACCACTAAAATAATTACCCATTTAATAATTTTTATTACATGTGTTAGTGTTCCTAGATATAATTGACAAATATTGGAGTCACTTTTTCATTTCTCTAATTAATTATCTATTTAGTTATAACATCATATTAATTAAAATCATATATAACTCTTTAATATTTAAATGAATCAATATTTTACCGAATACATCATATGAATTATCAAAGATTAATAATTTTTCTAACATAATATTATTTGGGGTACCTAAAAAAATATAAATCAAATTCCATACCATATACTGAAATATAACTTTGTTAAGGTCACTAATCCAATTGTTTATTTATATAATAAAATCCATAGGCATCCAACAAGGTAACGAGATACCCATATTATTATTTTTAGTCTTGATATGTGTACAAATTTTAATAAATATAATATTTTTTATATTTTAGGGTATCTTTAATATACCATCATGTTATTTGTTATATTCTCTTCATATATTCATTATTTTAAAAACTTATTTTTATATTTTATACATTCAAGAAAATTTATATTTTTAAGGAATTTTAATTTATAATAATTATAATAATATTTATTTATTTTATATACCAACAAATTTAATCAAATTTACACATTTAATAATAAGACTTCTATAGACATGAAAATTTTATGTTTTAGAGTTTGTAAAAATATTGATGAATTTTTTACATTTTGAAAATGTAGGGAAAATAGTATATTTATTAAAATTAGCATAAACATTTGAGTGAGTTTTCAAATTTAGGGGGAAATGTTTACCCATGGAAGAAAAGTTTTAATATCCGATAGATATTATATTTTTTTATTAATTCCATATTTTAATAGAATAAATTTATTTATTTTTATTTTTTTATGTAATTAATTTTAATTTTATTTTTATATAAACAGATAATTATAGTGACCCTCCTTTTTAAAAACTAAATTTTAACATAATTTCATAATAAAATATTTCATAAATAACTTATAAAGACATTTTTTCAATTTTGTGTCATTAAAACATGGTATATAATTCATAAAGTACAAAATAAATTAATAAATATTGACATTTTTTAATCCTCTTAAATGAATCCTCTATTTTTTCTTCCTTGGTCACTTCACTGCAAGTGATTTCTTGAGTACATGAGTTAATAGAAAATGGTTAGGGTAAATCATAGTAAGGGATAAACAAAAGAAATGGATCATAGGTGATCATTATGGATATGACATGAGGACTAATACAGGAACATAATCATATGTATATGATACATAAAATGAAATTGTTGTTGAAACATAAATATATGTCATTAATAAGAATATCAACCTCTTTTATCACCAAGGATTCATAAAACATATTATAAATTTTATCCACCAAGGTATCAAAAATATGTCATCCTTAGAGATTAATTTCTAATCAAATGAATTCGTATGTTATTAGGGCACAAGACTTTAATATATTAATTCATGTGTTTTAAAAAGATGAATTAAAAAATTTCATCCATAACTCATGAAGAATTAATAATGGATTTCCTAAAAAACCATTTTGTACAGAAGTTTAAATAGAAAATAAATTTTCATTATTTTTATCCCACAATATGGGAATATGGGTTTCATACGTGGATATCCACAATCAAGGAATTATAGATACATATATATGAATACTCCTGATTACAAATAGGGTTTGGTGTTAATAAATTTTAATGAGATGAACATTTATAAATATAATCTCTTCTGGAATGAGTAAATTATTTATTAATTAACATGGTTATAGAGGACATATTCACTACTTTGGTTATTTTGGAACCTTATAAAATATGAATTCTAAGATTTAAATTACCCTTAAGAATCATAACCAGCGATAACATAGTTGTTGTATAGTGACCATTATGATTAGTATATTTAGAGTTATAAAAATTTATAATTGACATAGAAGTAATAATTGATTGCTTCACAAAGTTAGATTACACCCTATGAAACTAATTTATCATATAATTAAATTGATATGACATCAATGGGTTATGAACAAAATTGAACCAAATTTAAGAATCAATAATTAAAGATTTATAGCATCCATTTATAGAATAATCCCATGTTTATCGTGATCTTGACCCACAAAATGTTCAAAAAACCGCCCCATTAATGTACCACTAACTCACATCATACCCTTTGGGCATACACTAGTGAAATAAAGTTTAATTTATTTACACCGTAGTAGTATGAGTTTTTATATTTTTCTTTTTTAATTGATTAATTATTATGTTTACCCCTTTTAATTATTACATTTTATGTACAATTATATATTATGATGTCAAAATTACATTTTTATATGAATTAACAAATATTATATTTTAGGAAATTAAATGGTTTTATATTAAACACACCTTTTGATAATTTTTTTAATAATTGGTTTTTTTTCAAAAAAATATTCTTATTAAATAATACTTATTTTTAAACATAAGAATAAATAATTTATTGAAGTATAATATAAAATTTATAAGGGTTATAAAACTATTATTATCGTAAAGAACATTATTTTCAAAAAAGTGGATTTTGATTTAAAAGTATAAATTCACATATTTATATAATTATATTGATAAAATAAATATTATCTTTGAAATTAGAACATAAGAATTACTATATAATGAATATATCATATTTTTTATAGACAGTCGAATTTTTGTGTTAATTTTAATATGGTATATATATAAAGTACATATTCTGACCTCCAAATAGCATAAAAGTGATGTATTAAAAAATATAAATTAAAAATAAATCCTAAAATGTATTTACACGTAAAAAAATTTAAATATTTATTTAATTTAATAATCCTATAATGAATCATCCAATCCCTATATTATATTTCATGGTTTTTTAAAGGGTAGGACTAATATAATTCTTAAACATACAACTTTGGTAGAAACAATCGGAAAAAACATGGGATGGGTGGTTATTTTTATTATTTTATCATATATAGTCCATAACCTAAGACAATAAATTAATAAAAATAACTCCAACATTTTTTTAAAAAATAACCTCACACCTCTAAATCCTTTTCTCTAAAAACCCTTCCAAATTTTGATATAATCCTCACACATATCTATGTCCTTCCCATGGTGTTACCAATTACATAAGAAGCTCCCCTAGCATTTAGAAGCAACCTCCCAAGGTATGTGATCTCCATCTCTTCACTACCATTAAGGAACTTTATTTTTATATATCTTTTTGAATATTAATTAATAATGTTTTCATGAATTATTAAAATACATTTAATATAAAATTAGATTTAATATTAATGAGATATCATTTAACCCCTCTATTTAAAAAATTTACATAAGCTCTAACTTTGCTTATGTAAGGGATTATATCCTCCTCTATATTAAATAAATTTCTACAGTTTATCCCTTTTGATATCAAATAGTTCATTTTTCCTATTTTTTTACACATACATTTCCTATAAGTTATATGAAATCCTCCCACCAATGATACCACAATGAAGGTTGAGATGAAATTCCCCCTGATTTCCACCTCCAATAGGCCCTGGGTTGGAGACTACCACTATGGGTATAAGAATTTCATGGAATGGATGGAATTACCCTCTAAAATAATTTTGGATAAGATGATAAGATGAATCATCCACAAGAAAACCATTAAATAATATAAAATTAAGCCAAAACCATCGCATAATGACTGTCTAAATGAAAAGTGATAGATAAATGTTTGTAAAAGTAAATACCCCAAATTAATAAAAATTGAATGACACAAAAACTGTCCAATGGTCTGAGAATGCAATTTCCAAAATGATCCATGTAGTCCCACTGAAATCATAAAAATCTGTTTTAATATATAGTGTGATAATAAAACCATGATCAATAAAAAAGCCAATGTTTCTCATGAACATGTGAAAGAAGAATAAAAATTCACCCTTGAAAAATTAAAAGAACCAAATTCACTAATACATGTCAACTATCCTTATCAACATCACCATATACCTCAAAAAAATATCAAAATCCATGTATTATAACAAAAAAAGGTAGTATGTTAACAAATGGTTCCCCCACCAATTTCTCATTAATTTTACACTACCACACACCAATTTCATAGGCCCTAGTTGTGTTATCTCTTTAAATAACACATACCGCTACCCCACTAGATGGTCATATCACATCATGTCACAGACACCAAATTAATCACATTTTAACCATGATCTTAGCTAAGTAATAGTGTATCATGAACATGAAAGACAACAACCTCTTTCCCTCCCCCTACCATGGATAACCACCACTATAAGTCTCCACATAGAAAGATCATGTTACATCCCATTGATTACACTTGATCCTTATACAATTGATCTATAAACCCACCAACCATCACAACCTATTTATATATACTCAACTAGAAGATATATTAGGAATGAATGGGCATCCATCCATCATTCGTCTTTATCAGGATGTTGGGAAAAAAACCATCAGTGAGAATATATTTGTGTTGGAAGAATGTTCTCTACATGATTGTTGTGAAATAAGAAATATAAAAGTATATATACATAAGACATAAAAAACCCCAACCTATGGGTTCACAGAAAAAATACTAACCAAATAAAAAAACTATAAATTTCTATTCCACCACTAAATACATAACACCAAACAAACCACAAGCCATATTTCACATTTCCAACCCATCATATTATCCACCCATTAATTCCATAATTAAGAATCAACCACATTTAATCACGCATTCCATCATTTATTTAGTCATTATTCATATTCATTTCACTAAAAAACCATCACAATCTGTTTCAAAATTTTTTAACAAGTTATTCCATCACGATCCAAGCATCTAACACAATAAAACCATTCACACAAGAATACCATTTCCCCCATAAAACTATATCCTCCCCTCCCCAAAAGCACCTCCAATCTAAATATCACCAAACCACCCCAAAATTATAGTTAAAAAATCCTTCACCACAACACCTGAGAAGAATATAAAAACAAATGATCACCTCGCCTCTATAAAAGTATATCCAAATAAACTATCACCTCACCTCCCCAAAGGAATAGCCAATCAAACCATGACCTAACTACACCCCAAAAAAATTAAAAAAAAAATCATCTCACATCCATCCTAAAAGAATTAACGCAAGTCAGCCATCAGACCCACACTCTCTAACAATAAAAAACCACACATCACTACCCCACAACCCAAAAAAACAATGCAACCCATCACAAAATATTTTACAGATTCATCAAAGATCCAAAATCAATTCCACTTATTTATTTTAGGGGAATTGTCATACAATAATTAATCCTTGGGAAACAACATAATTACAAAAATATAATCCATTGGATGATTTCTCAATTAGGTTGAAAATAAAAAAACACAATAATAAATAGTTATATAACTCATGCCAAAAGACTGAAAATAAGATCTTGACAACCACAATTTTTAGTGGGATGTCAAAACAGTAAAATAAAGCATAGAAAAATAATATAAAATATAAAAAATCAGGAAAATCATTCCACATCCCCCCTAAATATTAAATAAATAAATAATATATATTGATTAGGCCAGTTCAAACCATACCTCAATGAAAAATAAGAGAAAATCATTCCTACACGATACAAAAAGTGAGAAACATGTGATTCCCCACCTTAAAGAATCTTTTGCAAGCTATAACACTTATCATTGTGAAGAATAAATGCGCAAAAATTACAACTTAATGAAAAACTCATGAGTCATTAAACAAAACCCCCATGGACTATAAAAAATGAATCTTGGCTCACAACCAATCCCAAAACTACCCCATCACACAAGATCTATGAATATAAATAAAAGGAAAAAATATGAAAGATAGTAGAACTCTATATATATCACAAATGGGGATCCACTAGAACTAACAAATTAATTTAGGAGGAAGGGGGTTTTTTATTCTTTAATAGTCTCCTTGGGTCCCCCAAAAATGAAAAATAAAAGCTATGTCCAAATGAAAATAATTTGGTCAAAATGGTTAAAAAAACATTGAACCCGAAACTTCCATGTCATGTAACCTATTCATGAGATGATTATAACATGTTTTCCCTAAAAAATGCGACTTCCACTGAATTTGTTGTTGCTTATACCTAATTTAATTAAATGATATGAATTAATTTCATGATGTGAATCCATCTTATGGATTACTCCATCTCTACACACTGGGCATGAAACCATTTGGATATAATAATTACGAAACACTAGTCCACATTATGTAAACCATTCATGATATGTATAACCTAGAATAGTCATGTTTTACATCCAACCACCAGAAAACCTACTCAAGCCTTATCTGGAACACCTCAAACACCAATAACTAGAAATTTAATAGGTTTGTAAGGCATAAAAACTTACATCAGATAGCTTTGAAATGATTCCCATCTTTGAGAATAAAAAAAACTACGTGGAATGAATAATGGTCCAGAAAAACACCACATGAAATACCTATCATATATCATTTCATACCTCAAATCCTACCACCATCCAAACACACCCTCTTAAATAGAAAAATAATATCTCAAAAAACATCATCACTACATATTCACATAACCAATATATTCCAACCTCTATATAACAAAATCCAACATCCACTAATACCAAAAAAATACACTACCTTGAACATAAAAATCCTGGATTTCCATCACCCCTGTCAAGATACTGTATACTCTAGGTAGCATTGACTCACCCGCATAACATTAATCACAATATAGAATAATTCACCTCGAATAAAAATCATGTCCTCTACTATTCATATTTTGAAACATTATTACTGGCCATACATCAAAATACTAGAAATAGCTCATCTGATAAAACAATAAGGTTTAAAACATCAAATCATCTAGATATAACCAGTAAATCAATAATATTAATCAAAATAACATCATGTACTCGGAATTCTTCAATGTTTCTCACTCCCATATACACTCCTCCAGGCCACTATGCCTCTCAAAAAATTAAACCAAATGAATTTTTTCTTATGAGACACCATCTGTTGACAATCATGGATCTCCAATAGCATTTCCACAAATGTCACATTGTTATTAATATATAAATATCCTTGGTAGGTGACATCGAAGTAATCATTAAGATACCGATAAGGCTGATTGATGTGGATGATATCATGGACCCTCTCCGGAAGTAGTCATAATGCCAACTGATATGCCACCTCACCAACTCACCCAAACACCTCAAAAGGAACAACAAAATGAGGAGAATGATTAATCCCCGTTTCAAAACTCTACTTCCCATGTTGAGAGGAGACTGTCAATAAAATATAGACTCTTTCCGTGAACTCCATGTGCCTCCTACTACTACCCACATAAAGATTCTTTCGGTAATGTGCTTATATTACCCTCTTTAGAATTAGATGAAAAGTTTATTTTTCAATTGGCATCACATTGGGACCAATAACTGCTACCTCCCCAGCCATTTTTAGCATATTGGAGAATAACATGACCACTAGTACAATGCCTCAAATGGATATATGACGATGAGTGAGTGATAGATGTTATTGTAAAAAATTAAACCAAAGGAAGAATTTTTCTCCCAATATCAAACATGGTTTTTTATGCATGTGCGCAAAACATCATTCAATGCCTGGATAGTCCTTTCCACATGCCCATAAATTTTAGGTTGGAATGTATTGATATGTAATAAATGATTGTAAAATGAATTATGTAATCCCCACCATAATCATGAGGTAAAATGTGTATCCAAATACGAGAAAATGGGACTAAAAACTCAATGTAACAACACCTTTTTATCTATATGCCTCTTACCAAAGGTATCCACTTTGCTCGACCCCTTGATTGATTAGAAGTGGGATGATTTCATCTACTGATCAACGATCAACCACAAAACATCACATAAATCTTAATATTTGGGTAACCCAATGAAGATTTATATAAATATTTTATCCCATTTCCACTTAATAAGGATGCAACATATATCTAAGAACATGATGCTCAACCATTACCTTCTGGAAAAATAAATTCCACTCGACAAACACTACAATTTATCTTTTTATATTAGGTTGCCAAAACTGTGTCCTCAAGGCATGGTGCATCATGGATACTATTGAGTATACCACAAATAGTGAGATATTTAACTCAATAGGTACTCCCATTCCATCCTTATTAGAACAAATAGTCCCCTGGAAATATCATCCTCTTGCATTAATCATACAACCATCATTTCATCGAATCCCTAGGGCAGACATGATTAGACATCACCTCTACCTATGAGTCTACCCACTAAGGCTCATACACCTTCTAAATTAGACAATAAAACACCATTAACTAATTCATGAAACCTATACCATCATACACCCTCACATCCTTGTTGAAGGCTTAAAACTACCCTATAGTTACTTAAACATATTCAAATTTTTTATAAAATCAGTTTGAAAAATCATTCTCAAAGCATTAGATAAACAATCCTCCTTCATGAGGTATAAGAGATATCAACATAATATTCTTAAAGAAACTCCATCCAAATCCACTTTATCAAATTTATATTATCCTAATAAAAGATATACCTCAGACTACACCAATTCATGAATACCACAATGAACTTCCCAAGGAGGCAGTGTCACCATTGATATAGTGAATACATAACCGATGAAAACATAATATCATGGGAGGAATTGTAAAACTCATTATAACATAACGTTTTAGACTCCTAAGATATAATTTACCCTTACTAAATCAACAATACATCACAAATAAACACAATATTTTTCTTGAAAACACCTCAAATATAACCCCCTCCTCTGGTTACTGGTGCACTCTAAAAATAAACAATAACCCCTTCAGATAACTAAATATTTCCATTCACTGATCATTCCATAAAAAACAAGGTTCTTACTAGTCAATGTTGTCAATGGGGATACACCGTTAGATAAATCTGGCACAAAAATCCTATAATAGCCTAAAATATCATGGAAACCGTGAACTTTCTGTATTTTCATGGGTGATTCCCAAGAAACAATAACTTTAATTTTTGATGGATATACTAACACACCCTATTGATACACAAATTTCCTAAGTAAATGAATTTCCTCTGTCCAAAACATACACTTGAACAACATTCCATAAATCTAGTGGCATGGAATAACCTGTAATACTACTTTGAGATGAACATCATGTTCATTATCTATTTTCATTTAAATCAATATTTCATAGATGAACATGACCATGAACTAGTATAAGAATTCATGGATCATAGATTTCAAGTGTCCTGTGAATACATAAAGTTTATTCACAACATTTTACAAAATGGAAAAAAATTCAATGTGCCCAAAGATACATCTAAATGCATACTTTGGCATATCACCTAAATTAACCCTCAATTAGTGATACTAGAACTACATATCAATCATAGAAAACAAACAAGCCCTTCTCAAAAAAGATAATCTATTATTGAAAGGAGTAAAATTTATAACTGTCTCATGATGCAGCCTCTAGTAGTCTATACACAAACTCAGACTAACATACAACATCTTGGCAAACAACCCAAGAAGAAGCCACATTAATTCACTTGGCCATATAAAACTGTTCTTCAAATTATCTTCAATCTGAATTATTTACTCATATAACTCAGAAGGTCCACTAAATAAGGAGCATTAGAAATAGGAGAATCCCCAATATGAAAGTATATCCTATACTTAACAACATATCAATGGGTAATATCACAACCTCTTTGTGGAAAACAACTAGAAACTTCCCAACAAACATTGCAAACTAAATTGTCCCAACATCCACTGATTTCACCAAAACCCTATCCATAAAATAAATAAGAGGATCCACATTTTTACTATCCACACTAAAACAAATTACAATGAAAAATACATAATTTCCATCCACATCTAAAAACATAACACTCATCTAGATGAATTTGGAAATAGAATGTATGGAATACAACTAGTGGATGTTGATAGTGACATCACATGACTATATTTGAAGCAAGTAAAGATATCTGAAATAATGAAATGCCTCTATATTTAGTATACACTAATGTACAACATAAAACATGCTGTTATAACCTCTAAATAGAATAGTCAACAATAGAGGTATTGATAGCCTCTCTAGGTCATGTCTTGTAGAGCATACTTCGGTGGGTGATTCAAAGGACTAAGAATCTCCAAAATCTAACATGGTGAAAAAATAGGGGAAGACGACCTGAAAATGCCTCGATTGACATCTGGACCTTTTAGATTTTTTCCTCATAATGACCACCTACGTCTAGCCAATCTTTATGCTGATGACTGCCTCCATTTCCACACTCATGTGGAGTTCCCTGAACATGAGAAAAATTATGAAATTTTCATATACATACTTCTTATCCCCTATGTGGAGAATAATACTACTACCTAGCTGATGAACATCTAGGCACTAATTTTGGTGATAGTCGTGAATCACACAAGAAAAAAAACTAGACAATATATATAATAATTTCATGGATAACAATATCCCCAGATGGCTGGATGAGAAGCTTATAAGGTTGATTCACCACTTGTTGAATCCTCAAAGTTGGGGTTCCTGAAACCAGCCACTAAAAACTATTCACATTGAGGAACCCTTCTAGTTCATATCTCATAGAAAACCTCCTCGTGAGTGCCTCTACTCAATCAAATCCTCTTTCTTCTGAACCTCCAAATACATTGTTAAGATAAAATGAGTAACTGTGTACTAGATATAAGATTGGATCACCTTCTAAATACATATCACTTAAAGCTCTTCATCTGAAAGAGATCCTGGGAAAATTACATGTTATTTGAACTTGATTTCCAGATCCTCCACTGACATACACCACTGCTATAAAGAAAGAATATCCTAATTCCTCAGTTCCTTCATAATCAATGAAGGGAACTCTGATTTGAAATAATCTAAAAAATAATCCCATGAAACATCTTCATCATTCTTCTCACCCTAATACAACTTCCACCCCTAACTCACAACTCCCTACATCTGATAGACAACCAAAGGGTCCAGTTCTCTACCAGGTCCAAGATAAAACTGAAAGAGATCTCAAGATCATCTAACAAGATCTCTTTCTCCACATCTGAAACATTGCTCTTGTACTTCCCCAAATCCGACCACTAGATAGTGTTCTATGGTCTTTTCCACTGATCATCCTCCTCAATCATATTAACCCTCCAGTGATCAACTAGATCATATTTCATAAATCAAGCTTCCTAAACCACATGTAGATGATGCCCTGGAGCCATAGCTAAAATAGGAAAAATATATTTCTTTATCTTAGGTGGTATGGAATTTTATTAATATTCATTTAATACATTATATACTTTTTTAATTAAAATAATTCCTAGAAGAAAAAAAAGTAATAATAATGCATGTACCAATCATATGTCTCTCCCCCATAAGTAGGTCCAAATCACTTATTAATTAGATAAGCTTAGTGTTTGGGCACCAGATAAGAGGGGACCCTAAAATACCATGTCACATCCTGTGTCCTTATCCCAAATCATGTACCATGGTCAAATTTCAGAATTTTAAATACAAAACTATGAAATTATTACAATGCCTAACACAATGATCCGTCCTATTTATCATCAGTGACCGTTTATACCACTCTGTCATGAACCCTTTGATAAAATTGATTGGAAATGAAGGATGAGAGATAATGACCCCCGACGTCCCACAAATAGAAGTCCCCAGGTTAGTGACTAGCATAAAGGGTACGAAAAATTTCATGAAATGGGAAGAATTAACCAATATTATAATATAATATTCAGATGTAAGATTATTCATCCTCAGTAAATTCCATGATATAATATTAAATGAAACCAAAAACACCACAAAATTCATGTATAAAGAAAACAGGTATATATAAAATTGTCTTCAACTGAATCTCCCAAAGAAAAGATAATGTTGAGATAAAATAACTTTTAAATGGTCCAATATATTAATGGAATGCATGATCTACAAAGTAACCTTCGCAACCTAAAAACTGTTTATATATATAGGGTGAGTATACACTTACACTCAATAAAAAATCAAATTATCTTGTGAACAAGTTAAGGAATCATATTAATGAACCCATGAGAAAAAAAATTAAAAAAAACAAGATAGATCAATTACCCAAACCAAACTCTTGAAGTCCCTCTCACTAAATAATGCAACCAAATTATAATAAATTAATGATAACATTATCAATAAATAGTATCATCACCTCTTTCCCACTAATTTTCCACTCTCACACCCCAACATCAAACGTCATTGTTTGAATAACATATTAAACCACCCCAAATCATAGTCACATCACATCATGATCATATAAACCTTTTCTATCACATAAAAACCACTTCTATTACTTGTGTATTAGGGTATCATTAACATTATGTTCATCAAACTCGTACCCTCCTCCAACCATGAATGTCCTCCATTATATGTCTCCTGATAGCATGATCATATCATATCTTTCATCAGTACACTTGGGACATTAACATGTGCACTAATATTCATTTATCCATCATATCATGTTCATATCTACTCATCTGGAAGAGAGACAGATAAAGAGGGAAATATCATGTAGTTATACATCATCATCCTCATCACAAGGATGTTCAAAAACCCACATTGTGAATATACGGATGGTGGTACACAATGCTCGATGTGGGTGGGTGCATTTATAAATTACATGGATTATATAACTATATATATAAATATATGTATAACAAAATCCCAACCTATGGTTTCATAATGAAACATTTACCAACTCACAAAACGTTCACTTTCACTCCTACCAATAAATGTATAACACCACACCAACCATAAGACACATTTATTATTTCCAAAAAACACATTATCCATAATATTAATTACATTATTAATAATAATCCACATTTATTATTTCCAAAAAACACATTATCCATAATATTAATTACATTATTAATAATAATCCACATTAAACCCCACATAACATCATTTATTTTTCCATAAAAAATTTACCTATCAGTAAATAGATCAACCCAATCCATTTTAAACGTTATTAACAAGTTATTACATAACTACCTGGGAATCTAGAACAACACAACCACTATCATAAGAACCTCATTATCCCTATCAAAATATCACCTCAAACCCCAAAAAGAACATAAATAAACCATCAACTCACCTCCCCGAAAAGATTATCCAAAAATACTATCACTTCGCCACCATAAAAGCATAGAAAAACCAACCATCACCATTCCACACCAAAATCATGGAAAAAACCAATCACCCCTCCTCCCCAAAGAATGAAAAAAAAACTATAACCACACCACCCAAAAATCAAGGCCATAAAGACCACCAAATTACCACCCCAAAAGAATAATTATATCTCACACATTATTCCAACACACCCTAATACACCAAAAAAACATACATCCCCACCCCAAAACATAGCCACAAAACACAACACATTAAAAAACAATTTAGAGCTTTAACAATTAGATTTTATCAAATACACTTATCTATTAAGGGATATTATCCAACAATCAATAATCCTAGGAAAAATATTTCAATAGAAAAAAATAATTGGTTAGCTGATTTCTTATTTAGTTTGATGTCAAACAAAGACAAAAAAGAAAGGGATTCAAAATGATTTTTAAGAATGAGAAAAAAATCACATATTGACCACACATTTTATTGGGGAATTAAGCCCATACAATCCACCATATCATTATAATATTGAATCTATAACAACATGTGAATTATTACCCTTACCCATTCAATTTCATTAAATTGATTAATTTATCTCGATTAGACCAAGGTAAACAATTCCTTATAGATAAAAAGGAGAAATTCCTTCTAGAATGACACACAAATTTTTTTAATGAGATTTTACCTATCTAAAAGAAGGTTCTACAATACGATGCACACTTTAGGGATAAGAATAAACACCCACAATCTATAACCATATGAAAACCCCAGGGATAAAAAAACATTACACATAATGATTATAAAAAACAAATCCCAACTCACAATCAAAACCAAATATACACCACCATAGTACATACCATAAGATGAAAAAAAGAAGACCGTGGTAAAGGGAGGAGAACTCAACACAGATTACCAACATGGATCCACCAGAACCAATGGAATAATATGATTTTAAGGGGTTTGAATATAATTTGGAATTTTCCATGTTTTCTCACAAGAAAAAAGAGATAGAAAATGAATGGTTGAATGATAATAAATTGACCTAGAGTGATAAAATTAACATAGAACTAGACACTTTTATGTTGTGTTACCCATTCCTAGTGTGAATTTAAATGGTTTGCCCAAAATAACCAACTTCCATAAAAATTCATGTAACATATAGCTAATTTAATAACATGTCATGAATTACATTCATGATATGAATCTATTTCAAGGATTTCATTACCTCCAGATATAGTATGTGGATCAAATCGTCTAAACATGCCATGAAAAAGCAACTCATGTCATTTAAACCTTCAAGGATTTGAATATTCCACAGAAGCCCTACTAGAGCTCCAACCACAATAGAACCTCCTAAAGCCTCCTCCAAAAGAACTCCATGACTAAAATATGGCAATGTAATTTTATGGGAAGGCATCATCCATTATAGTAGATATGATATAAAATTAATTAGTTGCCACCTTCTACTATAATTAAACCCTACTAAGAATCATTATGTACACCTATTGTGCCACCGAAATTATCTAAATATTTTCCATTCAAACATTTGTGTTTTAAATAGTCATACCCATTCTATCACAAGTGTATTCACCTATATATACATATCCATAATTTATTATGTACTCACCTATATGTTTCCCACACACCTTTATCACATGATTTAATGTGATGAAAGACATGTTTATTTTTTATATCCCACAAATTCATTGGGAAATGTTTTTGTATCATTAGATACTATGTATGGAACAAAAGAAAGTTCCTATGAACAATATGTTACAATGTCTCATTGAATATCCTTAGATAATTATGATAAATAAATGTTTTATGTTTTCCCACATCCATATAGTTCCATTATTTTACCATATTATATCATTATTTGTTGATTATGTTTAAGACTCTCACCCATTCTATGTCACCTTGATTTTCCTATTGGATAACATGTATTACTATCATAATGTTTTGATTTTTTTATTCCCTTATAGGTATTTATAGGTCATAACTTTATTTAGTAAAACCCCATGATATCCAGTATAGAATTAAAATATTAGAGAGTATGTTAAATTGATTTAAATAATGTATTTTTATTAATGATTCAAGATATCTCTCCATGTACCTACTTTTACAAATAATCTACCCATCTTGATATTCATGGATTGTATTATGTGTCTTTTTTGTAAAAAACCATGCAATAAATTGTACTAAAGATATATGTTTTCATATTTGGTATCATCAAATTGTCTAGTTAGTTTTTGGGAATTAGGATTATAAAGATTTAGAGAAATCCATAAGAATATTTCTAAATAGAGGAAAATAGATATTAATATTAGTTAAGTATAGATTAGGTGGTTTTAAAGAAGAAACATACTTATCTAAATTCCTAATGTGGATATGGATCTAGAATAGTTGTACCTATCTATAATAACACTTCATATGGTGTATTGGATATCAAATATATTATCACAGAATGCACAAAAAGGAAGCCTTATTTCACACCTAGTGTGAAATACAGAGGGATAATATTTGGTAAATTCACATGATCTTTATAAATAAATATAAAGGGAACCAAAATGACCGTAAAACATTCTGATGGGAAGTAGTCATTGGATAACATATATTGAAACCTAGAAATTAACTGGCTAAGGAATACAACTCAATTATTTTTTATCCCAAAATATTCATATTTTATTTTTTATATATCTAGTAGTTTCAAAATTATCATTCCAAAGTGTATTTTGGATAAATTAAATGATTAAAACCTGAATAAAATTGGGAATTTATGGTTTATAGTCAATTTATTAAAATAATATTTCATATCTGATAGTGGTTCTATGGATTATTTCATGTTACACAAGTTTTTTAGAACTATTGAAACACCATCTTAGAACATGGAAGTGGATATATCTATGAAAAGGGAAATGAGGTAATTATTACATCTTGAGGATATAAATTTTACCTTTTTCATATTTGTATTCTATACATCCCATGAAACTTTTGAAACATCATTTATCATAATTCCATGAAATTGTGGGAGTTGGTTACATTTACTAATATAGATGAAACATTAATATAAAAGATAAGGAAATCACCCTCCATGTCAAAAATATCCCTCTTATTCTATAAAAGTGAATGATGGAGGATTAATCTTTTTTATAATCATCATATCAAGGATGGATTTTTCTACCTTGAGAGAAAGAATATTTATCTCAAATTACTGAGAATAAAGAGAATATCATCCTTGATTAGATTCCAATTAAGTGGGAATACACTAATGTGTTTATAGAATAATAATATCGTCTTCCTCAAACTAGAGTAGTTAATTCCTAGGTCAAAAATTTACACAATGATTTGGAAATATCCAAGGATCTATATAGAATAACCAATATTGAACATCAGGATCTAGATAATAAAATGTACTAGAATCTGAATAAAGGGTTTTTACACCCATGATCTTCCCCAAGGGGTGCACTAAACCTTTTTATTAAGAATAAATATTGGACAGTGAACCTTTATATTGATTATTGTTAGCACAACGAGATCATGACAAAGAGAAATTATCCTCTAACACATATTGGTTATTTTATCGATGTATTTCATGGTTCCTATTACTTTTCTAAGTAAGATAATTAGTCAGTAAATTATAATTTAGTGTTGAAGTAGGAGGATATCTTGAAGACTATTTTGTAAACAAATAATAGGAACTAAAATTTCATAGGGATTCCATTTGGACTCACTAATTCACAACCTAGAGTCATAAACATAATGAGTAGAGTCTTTATGGATTAACTCCAAAAAAATTTGTCTCTTTATAGATGATATTATTATATATTCCAAAATCAAGGGGAAGTGCGAGGATCATTTAAATATTGTATATAATACCTTATAAAAGGAGAAAATATATGTGAAGTATAGTAAATGTGTGTTTTTGGTAGATCAAGTAATATTCTTATGCCAGGATATCACTTGAAAAAGGATATTTTGTTATTAGTAAAAAATAGAAAAAATTAAGGATTGGCCAAAAAAACATCTATGATATATTTTACTAGTTTACTAGGATTATCAAGACATTATGATATAATTCTTAAGAAAATATGAGGATTTGAAAGCCACATATCAATGTTATCTCAACAAGGAGTAATTTATTTCATGACTGATGAATATATGGAGTTACTTGAAGAGTTAAATAAGAGTTTGATCACTATAACTATGTTGACACAACCCACTAATTGTAGTGATGTTTCAACTAAAAAAACTGATAAAAAATGGAATGGGTCACTTACTTTTGCTAGATGAAATAGTAATAGTCTATGATTCAATCTAGTTAAAGAAGAATTAATGGAACTAAAAAAATTATCTAGAATTTTCTATAATGATCATCACATTGAATATTTGGTGACATTATATCTATGTAAAGAACATCGAAATATATACATATCAAAGATCCTCAAGTATATATACACAATAAAAGAGACCAATATCAACTAATGAAGGTGGTTAGATACGAGTAAAAATTATTATTTTTAAATCCATTACTATGATGGGAAGGTGAACAATGTGTGATTTATGTAAAAAGCAAACTACTACTCTATTTATAAAAATTATTTAAAGGGAAACAATATTTTGAGAAAAATAATATATGGGAATTGGAAATTAAAAAGGAACTATATCCTACCTCTCTCAAAAAACAGCTCCACCATACTTTCTTGAGTGCACTGAGGTGGTAAAAAAGAATATGATGAGCTACCAAAAATAATAAATAATCTAGTGTACATATTTCATAAATTTGGAGTTATAATGTTTTGTATTTATATATATTTATGTCCATTAGAAACCATAATTGAACATTGAAATTCTATATTTTGTGTGTATACCAACCATATCTATTCATCTAGGAATCACTAGGATATGTTTAGATCTGGGGAAAGATTTATGGTAGGTTAACATGAGGAGGGATATTTCAGATGTTGTATCTTGAATCTTGATAATACAATAAGTAAATTATGAATGAGAAAAATTATAAGGGTATTATTAAAAAATTTCCCATTCCAATATGGATATTGGAAAAAATAACCATTAGTTTCATTGCAGGACACCACAGGATTCCAAAAGGTAATAACTCCATCAATATGGTAGTCAATAACCTTAAAAGTATTGTTTATTTTATTCTAATAAATGTTTATTTATATATTGACCATCTCACTAATATGCATCTAAGGGAAGTATAAATACTATAGGGATTAAAACTCTATATTAAAATTTTTTTAGATCCAAGGATTACCTTTGGGATCTAGAGAATACCTCAACAAGAAATCCATAAAGATATAGGCTCAAATACTTCCTATCACCACTTAACAAATATCATTTATAAAATTAATTTAAAACCCTAGAGTATATTCTATTATTTTTCTTAATATATTTAAAAGATGTTTTTTTTAGGACCTCACCCTTATGGGGGTATCATGTGATAATAAAATCTATTTCAGCATTCAAATAGGACCTTATGAGGCTCTTTTGGAGAAGCTGTTTCAAACTGAAACATACTGGGATATTGTTGGATAGTTTAAGTTGAAGAGACCTAGAAATATCTAATAGATGATATAAAAGGTTCAAACCATTCAATATCATATGAATTTAAAAAAAATCTGCTGAAAAACTATACAAACAATCATTAACATTACCTAAATTTATGTCATGGATAAAGTATTGCTTTATATATCACCAAGGAATAAATTCATGTGGTTTGTAAGGAATGGATATATTATTCCAAGAAACATAAGGCTCCTCAAGATCCTTTATCACATCATATCTATGGACTATAGACTGTCACTCCCACTTTTCCTATATCAAATACATGATGTGCTCTCTGTGTCCATCTTAAGGAAGTACATACCAGATCCCTCAGATTTTATAATTCTAATTGTAGTAACCTAGGATAATTATATTTCATATGAGGAGTATCTATTGAATATCATAGATCATAGAGGTGATGTTATGAAAAATAGAAAAAATCTCTCAGTTAAAGTAATGTGGTGGAACCACATGTTTGAGGAAGTAACATGGGAAAAAATAACGCGATGAAACAAAAGTACCCTCATCTATTTCAGAGTAATTTTTTTTGATTTTGATGGTGAAATTTACTAAACTGAGGAAGAATACAATGAACCAAAATTTTATAAATTAACTTCCACTATAAATGAATAAAATATTTGTTACGTAGAGAAATTATATAAAATACATGTAGTGCATTGTTTATTTTAGAACCAAGAAAACAAATTATGTCGGAATTAAATAAACATTATGAATCATAACCATTCATAATATAAACATTTCAAAGTGACTATTAAGTATTTTATATAATGGGATTAGATATAGTCTATTGGATATATAATGAATAAGTGATATGCATGACTAGTAGGATCATACCATATGAGGCTCAATATTAAAATATTTTAATGGAGATTGTATCAAATTTATTTTCAGTTGTCCAATCCCATGCTGAGATTCAATAACTTATGTGAAAGAAGAACCTTTTATGGGAGAAGTTCAAGCTTAATGACATTCTTTAATTAAATCATTTTCATCAAACCATTCTAAGAAAGTACAAAAACCCAAAACAGTACCCTAAGGGAATACACTAGTGTAAAAAGGGGTCATGTATTTAGAACCTAGTAGTATTATTTTTTATTTTTTATTTTTTAGTATATGAATTAGTTCATTTTTACCTTATAATTATTACTTTATATATAAAATTTCAAATGATTTGGTGAAAATTATATTTTTATATGAAGACACCAAATTTTTATTTTGGGAAAAAATATTGCTATAATGAAAACACAGTTTATTTTCTAAATTCATTAATTATGGAATAAATTTTATTTTTCATTTAATATTCTTATTGAATACTATTTACATTTGAACAAATAATAAAATAATATAATTAATTCTAATATAATCATTATAAAGTTCAGAAAACCACTATTATTATAAAACTAGAATATTTTTTTAAAAAATATTTTTTAAAATATTTACATTAAAATATTTATATTAGGAAAATAAATATTATTTTTAAAATAATAAAATATAAATTAGCTAATTTTTATGTTTTCATAATTTACTGAAGTAAGATAATTTTATTGTAATAATTAAATATGATATTTATTTGGAAATAATAATATCCCAAAAGTGATGTAATGTATACTGTACAAGGAATAAATAAAAAACCCCATTTAATGTAATTAATTATTAATTTTTTAGATTAATTTTATAAAACATTAATTAATCCATAAAAACCTATATTATAAATTATAGCTTAAAAGTAATATTATTTGTGAACAAGAATTACTTCCAAATCACTAATGGTATTATTTAGAGGAGTTAAATTATTGGTGTAATATAATATTTAATACTACTATTATGTAAGAAACTATGGTAAAAGAATATGATATTGTATTTGGTATTGGATATTTTATCATATGTAATACAAAACCTATGTTTTTAAATTCATAATGAATTTCCATTTTTCTCCTATAAATATTCCCCCAACATCACACTCCTCATCTAATAAAACCCTTTTATCATGAATTTAATATAATTTTCTCTCTCCAAATCCTTACCAAGGTGTTCTCAATAATTTAAGAAGATCCTCCCCTGATTTTAGGAGATCCCTATCATTGTAGGGATATCTCTCTCTTCTTTTTCAGTCAAGAACCTTCTTTTTATTTACCCATTTGAATGTAAAATTATAATTTCCTCATGTATTAATAAATAAACATTTATAGTCTAAATAATTTTATATAAATGATAAATCATTTACACCCTCCAATTATATCATTTACCAAAACCATTACTATGCCGAATTCAGAGATTCTCTCCTCATCCTATTAATTCCATCACTTAAAATGTGTTATTTCCTCTGATTTCCACTTGATCATTCTAGAATAGGGTTAAAAACATCACTTTAATATCAATATTATGTCCATTTGATGAGATAACACCATTAAGTCTCATGAAATCAATATATGAGTTATTATATACACTATTTATGTTGCAAACATTGTCCAACGATCTTCCATTTCAAACAGTTGTGTTGTGAATACCCATACCCATTTCTATCAATGTTTTTCATATATATTTAATTATCCTTATTTTATTATATACTTTAATATATGTAACCCACACTCATTTATCATTGGAATAAAAGTTATTAAATAAATTTTTATTTCATATTATATATGTGGAACATAAATTCTTGTACATGATAAGAATTTGATATGTATTCCCGTGATTATAGATACATCCAATGCATTGGGTAATGTTTTTATCTAATTATATAAAATTTATGGCCTACATGATGATATATGAAGAACAATATATTATGATATCATGACATAAATCCTTTATTTATGCTTATAATTTTCTGTTTTATATTTTTTCCACATTTCTATATTTTCATGGTGAAGCCATATATATCATGTTTTGAAGTTAAAGTTCATGATTATCACCCTTTATACATCACCTTGATATGCCTCTTTAATCACATGTATTACTTTTATCATGTTGTCCATGGATTACCCCTTACTAGCCTTTACATATCACCCCATTCTTATGCATATCCCAAGCTCATCTCTTGCACTATAATAATATCATTATGCGTGTAATGGTGTTTTAAATAATGTCTTTATATCCAAGTTTCATGTTAATGTGACATGTAACTAATTTTACAAAGATACATGTGCTATAAATCATATAATATTTTATTACTTGTGTATTTATGTAATAAGTAATGAAATAAAGTGTATAAAAAATATGGGTTATCGTATAACTTAAAAATAATGGAATATAAAATCATAGAATGATTTTGGTAGAATTAGGGATATACACAGTGGTTTACGGAATATACATAATTAGAAAAATGTAATTATATAATTTATAAAAATAGATTTTGATGGAATGTAGTGATTATAAGATCATGAGAACATAATAACATTTAAATTAAAATACTAACTACAACAGATGTACTTGGATTAAAATGGATAGAAATAGAATCCGTTACCTTGAGAGATATCTTCATAAATATTGAAGAGAGTTTCTTGGATCCTTATAAACTCCATGAAATTTCTATTATGTGGGAAAATGATGGGAGACCCATTCTTAATAAATTAGGTATAGATAGTAATGGGGGAATGATTGGACAATTATATCATATGAGGGATTATATTTTATTAATTTAAAAATATTTTCCTTATAAATATATGTTTTGGGAAATATAAAACCATTGGATTGCTAATGAACCTAGATCAATTTTTATTACATTAATATATAAGTTCAAAAAAAAGGAGTTTCAGAACATTTATTTTATATTTAATATTACATTTAGAATGGTAAAAAAAATTTCCACAAAATAATTTTCTTAAAAACATTAGTTTCCATTTCTAGACATTGGAATGATATTGTTAATTTTATAAATTAATTTTAACAGAAATATATTATTTTTATAAAATAAGTTATTTTTGGACATGGATTTAGTTTTATTATTTATTATTTCATTATTATATACTTATGCCAAGAACAGGATATTTTAATTACACTATTTTCTATAAATTAAAAATATTACAAAACTATCAATGTCTCACTGTAGAATAATTTGGAAATTTTGATTTCAAATATAATTTCTATGTTTTAAAAATATATTCCTATGTATGAGAAATAATTAATTTAATTAATAACTAAATGTTTTCATTAAAAATGTTTTTAATGAGAAATATGTTATTTATTTAATATATGTTTTTTTTAATTTTATAATATAATATATATTGGTACATAATGATTTCCTGGAAAAATAATAATATACCTAAACCGAAATTATAATAATTTTTAATTTACATTTTAAAATTAATTTTAATATTCCATTGGATTTTATTTCTATTTAAATGTTAATATAATGTTATCATTGAAGGGACTAGGTAGTTGTTAGGTAATGGTAACATCCTAATGGTGAAATTTCCCTTTTAATCCTATATATAGTCTTCCATTATCATTCATCTACATTCAAAACATCACTTACAAAGGCTTTACAATTTTGTTGATAAGTCCAATCAAATTTATTAATTTTATATTTCTCTATGACAACACTTATTGTACATGCGATGTTCATTAAATAATTCAAGCCTATAGAGATTACATTATTGTGTTAATTATTTTTATTTTTTATATTTTATAATATTTCAAACGATTATAGCTAATAAATATTCATTTTTTGAAATGTTGTTATAAAATTTAATAGTATTTATACTTGAATATAATTAAATAGTTATTAAAATGTAAAACCTCATTATAATAAAATGTAATTCTAATGATATTGAGTTATATCCCCTTATGAATTTTCATCATTTAATTTTTTTTCATGCCTAAAAACGTGGTATTTATCCATCAATGATTATTTAGGTTCTAATTATTCTTATTAAAAATTATGATTTTTCCATAACACCTTCAGAATATTGGTTTTATAGTTACTAAACACATATTACCTTTCATATTAATTTGAATTTGTTCTTTATATGATAGGTCAAGTTCTAATTAAATACCATTTATATCTATTATATGTTTTTGGTATGATATCTAACTTCTTAACATGGACACATGAAAGGTGACATGTAAATTAGAATTATTTGGAATGTGTTTTGACTGACAGGTTACTGCTCTAACATGTTCTAGAATATCAAATGGTCTAATATACCTTTAATTTAGTTTCTATTTTTTAAATCCCATTAAAACATTACATGGTGGTTTTTGGACGAATATATCTTCCCCAACCAGAAACTATAAGATATTCTTTCTTTTGTTAGCAAAAAATATTATTGACATTAAGAATTATCGATATTTTTTTTGGATCACATGTTTTTTCATTGTAGTGTATTTCAGAATATCTGGTCCTATTATTTTTCTATCTCCATCTTCACCCAAGAACTGTGGAGTTATGCACCACTTCCCATAGAGTTGTTTATAATGATCCATTGGAATACTTGATTGAAAAATGTTGTTATATGATAACTTCATAAGTTGAATATGTTAGTACCATCCACCTTGAAAATCATGTTAGTTATCCCTGGACATGTATTAAAATGTTTTAATAATCTTATTATACTTACCATCACTATTTGGATGATAGGATGTGGTAAGGTCCACTTCACTATTCAAATCCTTTTTAAGATCCTTGAGAATATAAATTTAAATATTATATCAAAATTTGAAAAATTTATGGTGGTGTGCCATGAATCATCACAAGTTATTAAATATAGAAATGAACAATGATTTAAAGGGATAAATAATATCATATATTTGTAAAATGGGATGAATTTTTAATCTATCAATGATTACATATATGTATTTGGTTTTTGGATGAATCAGGAAGTCAAATAATAAAGACTATTGTGATTTTGTACCCCTTACATATAGGTATGGGTATGGGTTTTTTCACTAATTTGTAGTTGTTTATCTACATAAACTTTTTGATATTCCAATAATCTTATTGTATAACCAATAATCACCCATTTCATGTTATTCAACCAATAATGATATCACAAACCTCTATATATTTTGGTACTTCCAAGATGTATAAACAATCTAGAGCCATGGTGTTCATCAATTAAATATTTTCTTAACAATATAATAGATGAGATATATATCCTTAGACAAATACATAGTAATCCATCTTAATCAATATTAAACTCAATAATCTTATAATTTTTCAAAACCTATATCTTTGTTTGAAACACATGATCATCTATGTTTTACTTCATAGTCATATCAAGTAATGATGACTATAAAATCATTTGGGATCAGATTAATGAATTAACTTCCCTTATAAAACCCAGTTACGTATTTAATACTTCATTATTCAATTGATATCATTCAACCCTCATATTTTCCTGAAATCTAGGGTCTTTTCTACTCAATGAATCTATTACTTAGTTTTTTTCCATGTTGAAATTGAAAAGAGAAATAATAATACTTATTAATCACCCATAATTTCATTTTTCTCATGATTAGTTAATTTTGTTTTTATATATAATCCATACTTTGGGGGAATATGTATATACCACTCTTCCCCATATAAATATGTTGTATCCATAGATACCAATAACTAACTCCAAATCATCGGTGGAATAATTTTGTTGATAAGGCTTCGAATATAATGATGCATAGGAAATCACATTATAATTTTTTTAAGCACACGTCAAATACCATTCAGGGATGTATCACTATAAATAGAAATCCAGCATGATTATATAATAAAGATTGAACATGTGCACCAAACTACCAATTATTTAGTTCTTGTAATCATTCTTCAAAGTCATTTTTCAAGATTACAATAACTCCCTTTTGATTTAACATGGGTAGTTGATTATAAAGACATTAGTTTTTTTCAAACGTTATATAATTTACTACTAGACCAAGGAAGCTATGATTCTCAATAATACTTGTAGGATATGTAATCTCCTCAATAGACATTATATTTTATGGATCATTCAATATTCCTCCATATGTCACAATCTATCCCAAGAAGGTGTCATATTTTAAATACAACTCAAAATTTTTTAATTTACAAAATAAATCTCTTTCCTTGGTGTTTTTAATATGAACATTAAATGATCTTATGTTCCTCATGTTTTTTTAACATTTTATAATATCATCAATAAGTATAACGATTAATTTATCATGGTAGTCCATATAGACTCTACTCAGTAAATATATATATATGGAAGAAGCATTAGGTAAAGAAAAAGGAAAATAAAACTCATAATTCTCTTATTATTTTGGGATGTTATTATTTGGTATTTCGTATTTCCTCCCCCTCAACTAAAGATACCCATATTTGAGGACCATCTTGGTAAATAATTGATCCCTATGAAGTTGGTTGAACAAATCATAAATCCCAGTAAGATGGTATTATTTCTTCACTATGATCCCATTATCCTCTATATAATCTATAAAAAATCCATTTATCCAAACATCTACTTCACAAAGACAGTGTGTAATGACCATGGAGACCCACATGGTTGAATATAACCCAAGTATAACATATATAGATTCTTCTTCTTAAATTATTTTATATTTGTATATATATTTTTCAATATGGGGCCTTTTATTTTTGAATTGATCTATGTATGAGTACGAGTAAAAATTATACCACTCATTATATGGTATTTCTTGATTACACATTAGGAAGAGGATCAATATATTCCTGAATAATGTGTATATATTTCCTCCTTATACATATAATTTCTTCTCTTTATTTTGCAATAATTTACATAATGAATGTAATAAGATGTTTCTATTTACAAGACTCAAACTAGGATATCTCATTTGTCATATATTTGTAGGTTATGCATTCATGAGGCAAAAATTTCCCTTTCTTGTCTAGTAGATTTTTGGAATTATATGTCGAAAACCAATCAATCCCAATTATTATGTCAAATTGCGCCATTATATTGACCACCAATCTTATAAAATTATTTAACTCACCTAATCTAATATGGTCATCCCTATATATCCTTCATGATTGAATAGTAACTATAAAAGATTTAACTAATAATTTTACCAATTGTATTTTAATGTTTAATTTAATGTTCTTTTCAATCATTATTAATATAAAAGAATTTTTAGTGCCAGAATCAAATAATTTACCAAAAGGAATTGAGTGAATTATGATTTTACCAAACACTACATCACTTGGAGCCTCAAATTTATACTTTTTTATTGAAAAAATATGAAATTTATCAATTTTGGTCTACCGTAGTTGATAATATTTTACTAATATTATCTTCGGATATGGAATTTGGTTTTTGAAAATTCCATGCTCCCCACAACTAAATCATTATTTTGTAGGTTGTACACACATTATATTCCATTTTTATAAGGTATTCATATATTGAGTCATTACATCTCCATAAAAAATTAAATCTATATTGAAATATCATTGACACATGTGAGACTTTTTACTTATTTAAAATACATCAAATTATTATTCCCACACTTGTTTCAAATGGTTTGTATCCATTTCTTCTCTTCCCTTTCATAGTTAACTCATTTTTTTTCAATCTATCCCTTCTGATCATTAACTATAAAAGGAAATTATGTGTCTCCAAACACAATTTCTACATTTATTGAATAATGAACTATCTCAAAATAATTTCAAAAGTATTAGATTACGGGATATTCTCATAGGTTTGGTCTTAATCCTCTATTGAATTGATCAATATTATAATCCAAATCAATGAAAAATGTTGAATTATATCTTTAAATACATGTAAATTTAATCTTAGAACTCCCAACTGATTCATTGTTCTGTTGATCCAATTCATGGAATCAACATTCCATTCCCATTCAAAGGGTATGAGAGAAATATTTTTCAAAGATGTTTTTTTGATGTCTTTACACTATATGGATTCTACCTAATCCTTTGGATTCATGTTTTCAATATGTGTAAGAAACTAATCAACTTCTTTATCTAGGAATTAAATTTCAAAATTAAAATTATCGTACTCAGAACAATGGATTATAAAATACATATTTTCTATATTACTAATCCATTATTCCATGATTAGTGGACCAAAGGTTCCACTAAAAATAGTTTTTTATAGACACGTCATGAATTAAAATACTAGTTGTTTCTTTCATGGTGATGCAAGATGCTTCATATGGTTTATGTAATTATTAATAAACCAAGGTTACACATTAAACAACATAATTATTTTTTACTCTGACCCCCCATATTGCAAATTTCATCATCACATTTCTCTTCGTATCCTTTATTTACTTGGGTCCTTCTATTTTCTAAAATTTTTATATAAGAATAAAAACTATGTGAGAATTTTGATACTATAATAAATATTATAATAATATTTATAAAAGAAAATTTTATCCTAAATTTTTTAATAATTTGATTCTAGAATTCTATACCATATTATTTTTAATAAAATGAATTATATATGTATTGTAATAGTTTGTCAAACTCATGTGATTAACGATGGAATATCCCACATGATGTTTTATCAAAGTGTGAAGTCCTATGAATCCATTTCATGAACTAGGGAAAGTTTGAGATAATACAAAATGACCCCTTCATGGGTATTACTCAAAGGTACGTTTTTTCAATAGCCACATCTAATTTATAGTATCCAGAGAGGGATGTACATTCTAAAAAAATCAGTCAATCTACACTATACTAAAATTTAGTTATGTTTTTTATATTTAGACAAATAATTATGGGTTTTAAATTTTTTTTCAAGAATAAATTTCCTCAAATGTTTAATCCTTGACTTTGATAACAACTATGGATAAATATCTTTTTAATGAATTACTTTTTATATAATTATGTAAAAAAATTAAATAAATAACATTGAATGACCTTTGGATTATTAGTGTCTTGGAAACTAAGTACATAATACATTATTTATAAAATGAAAATATAAATATAATTTTTATTTAATCCTATTGAAAAACACTTCTATTAATAAATCCTAAGTCGCCTCAAAATTAGGGATTTTTATGGACATGCATTGTTAGAAAAGGGTGATCCTAAATCCCAACGGGGGATTAATAAATGAAAAGGTATATGAGCAGTCAAAATGGATAAAACAGAAGGCATTACATGTGAGAATACTAATATGTATATGAATATTAACAATGAATATTTTCTACAATATAAATTAGAGACATTCATAACCATATCACCAGGGATCATCACTAAGGTGTCATATAAATTATTAACATGGTTATCCAAAAATTTATCATAAACATGTAATATCTATGGATTAATTATTTACCTAATTTTCTAGATTGTTATCAGGGTAAACCATTTTATATGACTTAACTTCTGTGTGTTAAATAGACTATAAAACAATATTTCATAAATATCCCATGTAAAATAATGAATGTGTTTTAGATAAAAATTTAGTATATAAGTGTTTAATGACGTGAAATTTTCAACAATTTTAACCCAAAATAAAGGAATTTGGGTTTCATATATACCTAAATACACAATAAAATAATTATGGAGACATATAAATGAATTTTATTTATTAAAACTATGGTTGGGTATTTGATATATAAAAATTGTGGCATAGAAAATCAATGAAAAAGTTTCGATACATAATAGGTATACACAGTTGTATATATAATCAGATTAATGAGATATAATGGAAAACTCTAATTGACATTAAAAATTCTAACATTAATTGAATGATTGTATGTGCATGACAACATAATACCAAAAATTAACATTTAAGAATTTAATTAAATAAAAAGGGAGATGAATATAATAACATTACTTATAAAATGGATTCCAAAATATTGATGTGAGTTTCAAGGAACCTTAGAAATTCCATGTAAATGTTATATGTATTGAAAATAAGGATAAATTCATGATTATTTACTTGGGAGTGGATAAGATTGGGAGAATGGGTGGATATTAAAATCAAATGGGGGGGGGGGTTGTTTATTAATATCTAAATATAGTTCATGGATTTATATATTGTGGAAAATAAAAAATCACAGGCATACCTATTTGTTTGGATGGAGGTTTATATAATTAATATGTTGGGGTTTGAATAAATTATTTTTCATAATTGATCTTAATTATTTTTTATTATTTATTAATGGGAAAATATTTTTCTCAAAAATAAATGATCATAAAAAAAATATTGTTTTTATACATTGGAAAATCATTAATAATATTTCATTTTTTTAAATTTAAATATATTATTTTAATAAAGAAATGTTTTTGGTCAATATTCAGTTTTTTTAGTTATTATATCATTATTAAATATTTAAACTAAAAACAAAAACCTGTATTTTTACTATTCAAATAAAATATATGTATTTTAAAAAATTTCAAAAATTTTGCCATAAACTAATTTCCATGTGAGGATTTCAAATATAATTTATATTTAATGACCATAAATTACTATTTATGAGAAATAATTATTTTAAATAAAATTTCATATTTCATAAAAAAAATAGTTTTCAAGGGAAACACATTATATATTCTATTTAATGGTTTACGAAATTTAAATTATAATAAATATTGGTTCATAAAGATTACATCTACATATAATAATATATATAAAATATAGTTAACATTCTTTTTAATTTCTTTTTAAAATTTTATTGTACCATTTCATTGGATATTATTACTATACCAACTATCATTTGACATTATAATAACAAAAATTTGGTGTTGATGAGATCATTATGATAACACTACACATTACTCCCTATATATATTATATTATTCATATACATCAGAAATAATTAATTTAGTTAAAAAGTTTCAAAATATCCCTTGACTATATATATCACTTTCTGAACTCTTTCATTTCTTTTTTTTTTACTTTTTAGAAAAAGATATATTTACTAGAGAACTGAATCCCATAGGGTTTAAATTATAATGTTCATTTTTATTGTTTGTATTTCCTTATATTTTTTGTAGTTTTTATAATCGATATTAATTCATTTTATGTAGTTTCTTTTGAAATGTAAATTTTCTATTTATTCTCATAATAGAAAAGTCATTATAAAATAAGTGTTTTATATAATTTTATGGTATTTTAAATTTATTTCATAAATAGATAAGATTAGTGTATTATATAATGCAATATGGTTATTAATAGAATATGTGAACATATATTTTACATGTAAAGGACCTAAATTTTTTTTAGTTAATTATTTAATTAAGGGTTTTGAAAGAAAATATAAAACAGTGTTGTAATGATTTTTGGGGTAGATTTATTATAAATTTGATATCATGGCACATTATATTTATTATTTTGTTCTTTCATTCAATATAAAATATATTCTCTCTATTATGTCATGATAAATCCATATATTCTAGGTTTCATGGTGAATCTACGAGAGGTGAATGAGTAATGAAATGGGACAAAAGAGTAAATATTATTATGGATTAACAATCTTCAATAATATTGATATTGGTAACTCGATATTTTCATTTAATTTTTTTACCTGAAATTGACATGCTATACCATTAATTTTTAAATTTGGTTAATTTTAAGGATCATGAGTTATTTTAGTGGCATTCAAGATGTGGGAGATAATTTTTAGACATAATGGGGAACACAAAAACATGATGGTTGGAAAGGTGTGTACTGTATTGGTCATATAAGGCATAGAGTTAGAACATTTTGGGGATATCTGTTCTGGAAAGGTATTTTTGGATATGGTTTTTTAGAGTCAAAGGTTTCACTATAGAGATTAATTTATGTTATTTTAAATTATTTTAGGTCTTTCCATGTCTCGATAATTTTTGGGCCATAATTTTTGGAACATTGGAGGCGTTCTTAGTTTTTCATAGTTTACCCACATGATTGTGAGTTTCCTAGTGGTGCCCTTGAAAATAGAGATATCATAGTGATTTTGTCATTTTACATGATTTTTCATATATTTTTTCAAACCATATAGGGAACCCAAAAATCTATTTGGGTGGTATTTTCTAGTTAGTGGCCTATGTACGGTCAACACATGGTTAGGAAATCATGTGTCCAAACTGTATGGCCTTCCCAAAATCACTAAAAATGTGTCTTAACCAAAATTACCTTTTTGAAAACAAAGGGTATTCACTCCTTTCATTTCCTATATGCGTTTAATTACCGCTTGGAGCCAAAGGATGAGTTACAAACCCCTTATATCTTGTTTCATGGCACTCTAATGATATTTTAAAAGAGATTTTAAGCTAAATCTGCATCACATTCTCTCTCTTTTCCATTAAATGTCTATTATATAATAGTTTTGGATTCTCTTTTGAACCCTATAACTCTTATTAGTAATTTTAGGGTTCTATTTTAATCAAATATTATAAATTTCTATTTATAATGTTTATAGATGCCACCTCTATCATTGTTCAGGTGGTCATCATTAAAAGAGACACAATTTTTCTTGGTTTTCACATTTTACAAGTATGTTTTTATTGGTAACAATTTATGTCCATAATTCAAAGACAATTTGTTATTTATAAATTAATATTTACTAAATGTGTTAAAATATTTTTTTTATTATTTGAAACCATTTCAATGTTTTTTGAGCTTGGTATAAAGGTTTTCCCTTTTAAATTTCATTTTTTATTTTTTAAAATTGAAAATTTTAATGTGATAGTAATATTTTAAATGAAAATGAAGATTCATGAAATGGATGTAATGGTGTCTTTTGGATTCTGACCTTTTTCATTTTCAATTAGTAAAAAAGCTATTTAATAGTGTAAATTATTTTAAAGTGAGGTGTCAACATCAAAGTGTTTTAAAAGTGGGATCCTTAATAAATTTTAATCATTTAACTGAAATGAGTGATTTGTTTCCCCTATAAAAAATTCATTAATGGAGCTTTTAAAAACATTTTTATTGAAATGGGTGGCCTTTGGAATTGTTTTAACTTTCAATGAGTAAGACCAAACAATAAATTATTTTATGAAGTTTGTGAGATTTCCATTAATTTTCAAATAGTGTATGAATTTCGGTTTTATTAAATTTGAATGAACATGGAAATACAATCCATGATTTATGATAAATTTCCTTATTGTATTATGGTTTTAAATGGTTCCTAGGATATATCCATAATGATTACCCCCTTGATTAGATACCCATTGTGTGGTTTGTCTATCAATATGTGATTATTGTTCCTCTAATTGAATGGGATTACACTTTTTTATGTAGAATATACATGAGATATTTTGGGTTTTCATTTTGAGGATATTAGGGGTGAAAGATAGTTATTTATTATTCATCACATGTTAATAATTTCTTTCATATTCACTTGCCTACCTTCTTAATTGGTAATGGGAACCCAGGAACAAAATGGGAGATCTATATTTATATTATGTTAGTTGGTGTAAACAGTACTAGAGGCCCTATAGTCATTCTAGAACAATGGATAGGAAGGGTGTTTCATTATAATTAGGATTGTTTGATATAGTTGGATGACTTGTGTCTTAGAATCAATATATTTCAGTAGTTTTCCCATGAGTGGAAACTATTAAAATATTAGATGTGTTCCACATTAGGAATCCTAGGGTAGATCCCATGACACATATTATTGATTTCATAGAATTTTGTATAAGGTGATCTGATCTACAACCAAATTTTATCATTTACTATACCTAAATAGTTATTTAATTAATATCATTCATTAATTTATTTTTTTCCTGTTGAAATATGTTGCACATTTATAATGTTTAACCCATTTTTAGGGTCACTTTCCTATATATTATTTTAAAATGTGTTTGGGAAACCTTTTTTAAATTCAATAAATCATGTGTGGGATTTTAAAATCGATTTCAAAATTATAATTTATTTTTAAATAAGTTATTTTGGAATTGTTAATAAATGGACAATTTCATTTAATGTTAACAAATTTTTTTGTCTTTTGGATGTATTGATTTATTTGGGGTTCATTAATTTTTTCCCTTATTTACTTTATTATGAAACAATATCAAATTTTGTATATATATTTTCCAAACTCTCAGTTTATTTTATAACGTCTTTTATCTTTGATTTTGGGTATAATAATTCCCAAATAGATTAATATAATGCCTTAGCTATATTTTCATGTCCATATGGATGGGTAATTCCCTTCATGCCATATGAAATTCTCATTTGGCCCCTATGTGGATGGTATCTAGATGAATTTTTCTAAAAAATGTAATTGAAGAATTGTTTCTTTGGTGAGAAGATAATATTATTGGGTATAAAACAATTTTATTGGGATGTATAGGTATAATAGATATTATGGTTTTAGGGATTTAGAGGTAAGGGCAGGGAGAGTCTACAAATCTCTTTCTTATTCAGAGCCTCTTACTTCGAGGGGATGTTTTGTTTCATATTTTCAAATCTAGTTTTTTATTTTTTTTCAACATTATTTTGATGTGTATGGTGTTATTTTTATCCACTTTGAATATGTATGTGATTTTGGGGATTATTTACTGGTTTTAGGGTGACATTTCTAGTGGACATGAGTTTCAAGGTTATCTCTCATTATTTTGGAAACAATGAATATATCACATGGTTTGGTACTATCCTCTTTATTGATATTTTTTAATTATTGGCATGTGGTTTCCAAACCCGTGTGGTAAAAAAATTCATAAACCTATTTCTCCCATGATTATATTATTTTGAATCTTCATAGTTAGGGGTCTATTCAAAAGTTATTATTACTTATTTTAGGTAGACTGTGGATTGTTTTTTTTGATAATTGAATATTTTATTATGTAATTTCATTAAATGTTTGTTTGGGGTTTTGGTTCTACTTAATTATAAATCCATTTTATTAAATAATATAGATATTAAGTGAAATTAATAGATTTAAAAATGGTTTTATGAGTTGTTCAAAAGTGTATATTTCCTTAGTACTCATGATCTATTTAATAATTTTTCTTTTTCTATTGTGGTTTTTTAAAAATTTACAAAAATAGTGAATCATTGATATTCAAAATTTTCTTTATTAGTTATGATTATAAGTTAGTGATTTTAAAAAGAAGGTTTTGAAATGTTTTAGGATATTTTTTTTACGTATAATTTAGATTTTTTTTAAAACAAAAGTTAATTTTTATTATATTTTATTTAATACTTTTGTTTAAAAAAGGTAATTTGTAATGTATTTATGAAATTTTAATTATTTAGGTGATGTGTACTCCACAAAGGATTTTTTATTTTTAATAAGATAGTTTTTATGGTATTCATGTTCTTTCATTAGTAGAGGCTAATTTAAATATTTATTGGTTAAACATGGTAATTCAAATAGAAAATTTTCATTTCATTGTGTGAAGGAGATTTAATTTGTTATAGTGACTTATATTTAATTTTATACCAATAGTTTTTTATGATATTATTTTTTATGTTTTTTTATTGGAATCTATGTTTCTAATTTGTTGTGTTGTTTATTGAATTTTTAATAAATTGGTCCAAAGGGTTTCTCCAGTTGTGTAATCTACCCAGACTCTGAGTGAAGTAGTGGAAATGGAACCCTCTTTATACTTGGACCTAATAATTGGCCTATTGAATAAGTGTCTTCCTTACTTCTACAGTGATCAATGGTATATCTAACAGATATAGTGGTTATAAATAGTTTAGGTGACCCTAAATTCTATCAAGACATATTAATATTCCTCAGTAATATTGGTTCTTATTTTTCATTTCATTTGTTTGAGTTTGGTGGGAGTCTATAATGTCTTCTTAGATACAAAAAGTTTTGTCTTGGGATTTTTTAAATATATTGTTCATATAGTAGTTCTCTCAAGAATATGTAATAGTATAGGGATATCATAACCTTGTAAACCTTCATCAGGGTAACTGATCAGTAAAAAAGTACATAGATCACTTAATAAATATAGTCATCATCTCTCCACAGCTGGCCACCAATGATTTTAATAAAAATTACTTCTTTTAAGGTTTTCTTTTCCCAAATTTTCATTTAGCCATACTTTCATATCTCCTAACATATTTTTAGGATGTTTTCAACAAATCAATTTGGGTAGAATCTAACCAATTCAGGAAACCTATTTAGGGTGACACTTGAGTTCCATATTATGGGAATGAGGATAACTCGATGGGCGAGGAGTAGAAGAAGGATGATCTAGAGATATAAAATAATATCCATATCATGGTAAGAAATGATATTTTGTGTTCTTACAATGTGGGGATTTAAGGTATTATATAAAAATACCTAGCCCTAGTAACCAAGATTCATGGTTAAATTATTACAATGGATTTAGATACAAGTGACTGCATCCCAAAGAACCAATTATTTTAGTATTCAAGTAATACTAGATACATATATGAATCTCAAAATACATTTAAAACATAAAGTACAATATAGTATTTTCCTAGATAACATCATTATTCACTTTAGTATGTCCATGAATGAACATAATAATAATAATTATATCATCCTTGTAAAGGGAAACATAAGAAAGGCATGATATCTGATACTTAGTTAGGTTAAGATTATAATTGAATCTAATAAGGAATGGATACTATGGGAAAAAATGATTATGAAATAATTCCAAATAAATAATCACATGATTTGGAAACATATCAATGTATTTCATAAAAACTGAAATAATCATATGGATATAAATAACTGATTTTTTAATTAATAATGCATAATGAGAAACATCAAAAACTTATTTTTGAGGCCTTGTTCCAAGATATCTGAAAATATCATCAAGGGCTTGTGTTAAAGAATCTACAGAAATGGGTAAGAACATGGTAAAAACAAAATATTTTTTTTAAAGTTACCTAAATATGAATATATGGAATATACTATGCCCCACACATCACTTACAAATTCCAATTAATTCATAAAATTAATGTGGTGAATAAAAATTCAATATATAATCAATATTAAAATTTTAATTGAAAAACTCGAATATGAAATGTTAATATTTCCCAAGTATGACATATCATAAACCATCCAAAAAAAGAATAATTTTTTTTATCATTTCAATATACCTCTAATGGTGTATAAGTAAAATAAATTTTTATTTTCAATTATCAAGAAATATACTATTAAAAGATCATTCAAAACATTATTTTTGGAAAATACATTTTTCATTTAAATATATAATTTTAAAAAATAAATTATTCGTGAAAAATAATGAAAAATATTTTCCTTGAAAATCATTATGGATAATTTTAAATGAATATTCAAATCATTGATAAATCTTGATGGTAGGGAATTTCATCCATGTTGTACAAGTTAAAAAATATTTTTCAAACTATTGAATAAAATAAAAAAACAACATTTAAAAAATGAAAATAAGATTCCTAGAAATCAATTTTTTGAAAATTAAAACATTTGTAAGAATTCATTTAATAAATATTATTATTATAGTAAAAAAAATCTCTGAAAAGGTTTTAAAAACCTGAATATGGAAGTTTTTTTTGACTAAAAATAATAATATAGTCAGATTCCCATAAAAATATTATTTATGTCTCGTGAGTAACTAATGTGTGTAAAATAAAGGGAAAAAATAAAAATTTAAAACATAAATATAGGAGAACAATATTGATCATGATTATGATTGAAATAAAAATTAATTTTCTTAGAACATACTTAAATTTAATAAATTCTCAATAATGATAATATTGCGAGGTAAACCCTTACCACATTATAAAAATCGGAATCATAATCTTCATTAAATAATAACATAAAATGAAAAATTAAATAAAATGAATATAAAGATATTTATGATATAACAAATCATATTAAATTATATAAAATGTAGAAAATAGATAATTGATAATTAAGGAATATGTCTCATATAAGTAAAAGTAAGATGAAAACCCTATACAATGATCATATAAATGAAATAAGAAGTAATCAGTGGTTCGAATTTCTATGAAAAACATAAATCCAAATTAATCAAGTTAAAATAAAACATAATACAAATATAGGTCATTTGAAACATAATCATCGTGTAACATTGTCAATGAAGTATATGTATAACCAAAAGAATAGAAATTAATTTAAGAAACCCCTTACTACTTCGTAAATTTCAAGTCAAGTCGCCTTGGATGGTAAAATTTGAATTGAAACATAAAATACCATCTGTTTATAGGATTAACAATATAAAATTTAAAAACAAATTATATACACCTTTTATTGAAATTAGGTGTGAAAAATTAAATATTTCTTCCATTGGAAGAAATTGAGAGGAAATCCATTACATCAGGATTGAAATCATTCATATTCTACTGAACATCGTGTATAAAAAATTTATATTTATTATAAATATAAATTACAATCACATAATCATATTTATTATACATATATTATTTACTTAAAATATTTTATCACTCATATATTTATAATTCCTCATTAAAATCATTGTTTCAATTAAATTTTGCTTCATTTTTAATGTATTTTTGATCGATTGTTTTGGTCATCATACATTGATCATGGTTAAATTATTAAAAACATATTAGTGATATAAATATCCTCTATTTTCATTATATGAAATTTTTTAGTAATTTATATTTTTTTTATTGAAATATGAATTACAGCGTTAAGGGAGATAGATAACCATATGTACGCATGAACACTAATTTCCTTTTTTGATGGATGTATTGAAATAAAGGTCAATAATAATTTACATTTACATAATTTTTATTTGTTCATATATATCATATTTATTAATTATATATATCCATATTACTCTCCATGTAAATTGTATATTAAAAGTCAATCAAATTTCTTCTTGGAGGAGGTCGTCAACACGTACACATGAAGGACGTTTTCATTTTCCATTGAACTTAGATTTAAGAAAGAAGATGTGATTTTATAATAAAAGAGTCATAATTATTTCATTGATATCATATATAAAATTTTCTACATCATAAAATTCGTCCATAATATTTGGTGATGAAAAATTAATTATAACACCACATAGAGATGATAAACCAAACATATGAATGAGTAGTAATTTCAAATTCCATTAAATAGAATAGAGGGTGGATATTTTAAGAAAATTTTAAATACGAACCTATGTAAGTTATTTTTCATCATCACCTCTCACTAATTTTTATAATAATGGATTAAAGTATATATATATATATGATATTTTTAAATTAATAATTCTCATTTAATTATGATATCTAATATAGCTTCTTAATTTCCATTACGTGTTGTATATGATAACATTGCTCGTGTGTACGATGGACTATCTCTTAACGAATCTATGTGATTTTTTAACTGTTTCTTTAATTGGAATGTAATAAGGTTAAATATAATGAATATATGTGATATAAATGAAATAATTTTTTTTATTAATGATATAATTATTAATCTTCAGAAAAACAATTTATTATTTTTTTTACCATTCCATTTACTGAATCATAATAACATCATTTGTGTGTGTGTGTGGACTAACACCTCTATGAAGTAATGTAATTATTTTTTTCATAACCAAATTACATGGATGGTATATATAAATATATTTTATTAAATAATATAGTATTTATGATATTAGGATTATCTTGTAATTATAAAATACTACATACCTTCTTTTTATAATGATTATTGAAAAATTGAAACATTACTCAAGCATGTGTACGACCAATAATCTCCATGACCCTAACATAGTTACATTTTCAAAACCATATTTCATTATTTGTTATAAAATTATAATTTATGTATAAAAATTATAATTATTTCATGGTTATTATTTTTAGATGCTGAAATAATAACTAAATGGACCACAGTCATCCCACCGAAGTCATTTTGGACATATAAGTAGAATATCATTAAAAAATTAGATGTAAATTTAATTGGTTATGTAACTATATATAACATAGTAATATGTGAAATAAAAGGAATAATAAACATGAAACATGATCTCAATAAATTAAATAATTAAAAATTGTTTATTATTCATGAAGATAAGGATCACATGTGACTAGACATGCATGGGGTAAAAGAATCATTGACTAAAAACCTAGTTTTTGAATGGTTTCATGATATGTTTTATAAATCCTTTTGTTCCATTTAGATATTCATAATTTTTTTTGTAGATTTATTTATGTGGAAATAATGTAGTTTAAAAGACACTTTAAGCGAATTTTTACTTTCTTTATATGGTTTTCAAAAAGGAATCATTTTATGGAATCCTTGACTTTATTTAAAGTATAAAAAATGATTGTTCTATTTTAACATAAATGTTGATAATGAATATTCCCACCATCATAAAACGTATTTAATGTTTTTATTACATTAAAATATATTATGTTTTATTCAAAGAAATTCCATTCTTCACTTTTTCTAGATTTTTTTATAAAAAACGTGATTTGAAATGATATGGTATTTTTATATGTGAAAATGCTTTTCATATGGGATCAAAATAGTTCTTAAAATGTTTTTAATGAAAATTAAAATAATAAAACATTTTATACTTGAAATATTACTTGAGCATTATATATGAAAAACTATTTGGACTTATATTGCTCATATAATGGGTTAATCCCCATTATAGATCATTATTGAGCCTGATATATCTTATCATAAGGGTTAATCTCCATTATAACACATGAAAATGGGTGAGATATATAAATATTATATGATATTTGGGACACATTATAGCTCTCCAATTAATTGGATGATGATTTTTTTTCTAGATAATTATAATGGATGGAAACCATATTGTTATTCTAATTATATGTGTTTTGAAAGGGATTAAGAATATGATTCAGTAAAATTTAAAAAGATATATTTTTTAATAAAATGGAAATTAAATTTTTTTCTTTTAGAACTAGTTTTTTTTCTTGTGGATATGTTTTAATTCATAATCTTAATGAAATTTTAAGATAAATGTAAAAATTATATGTGTTTTTTTATTTTTCACTAGACTGGTATATATATATTTTTCAATATCCCTTACTGATACTTTTTTCTCATCCAACATTTTAAAATGACTTCCATAGGGTTTAATGATGGGTAAGAATAAATAAAATGTATAGTAGAAAGCTGCGATTTTTTTTCATTAAAATAATTCATGTTTTATTTTTCAATTTCTTATTGTGAGAATATTTGATAATGATTAGAAGTGTTCACATTGTACAAGTATGTGTTTTAATGTAATAGTTATTATCCAACTCTTTAAAAATTATTTCTAAATGATATTTGGGAATATATAAAATTGAATTACAGTTTAATGTTTGTTGGCACTGAATTTCATTTTAGGCCCTAAATTGGTATATTTGAGAAAACTGAAGGAATACTTTGAATCTGTAGACGATCGAAAAAATACAAAGGGTTTTGCGAGGAAGATTTCACACCTATACACAAGAATGAAATCAGTGCACATGAACTTGTATGCTCAATGCAACATCAAATATAGACCTCTATGTCAACCCTCATGAAAATGGAAATTCCAAGTGCACTAAAGAAATCAGGTCGGTGAGCAAGAAAATGGACCACGTGCATGATATTTCTTGACCAATGTGAAATCAAAAAGAAAATTTACATAGGCCTCCTTGTGCACCACTATTTATTTTTTGGCCAATAAATATAAGTTTACTTTCTCACTCTAGTGGAAAATTCTGGAAGATGAAACTCCACTCACGTGCACATAAGACAACCCTTTCAACGACATCACAAAGGACATGGCCTCATGGTACTAGATCTTGCACGATTGGTCTCCCAGGGGTCCTCCTTTGGGTGGGACAACTAGAGCTTGATACTCCCTCATATACTTTTAATCCATGTTAAATTTATTCAATAGATCCTTATTGCATGAAATATTTTCCCCTGTGTAGTGCCTCTTTCGTTCCTAACCAATAATTTTGTGTGCATACCTCCATTTATGTTTGTATGCCCTCCATCTTTCTTGAACGTCTTAAATCATGTGGGAATTCCTTTATATGTGTTTCAATTGTAATCCATACTCCAAGACACCATTTACGAGCCCTACTACATGTGATACTCCTATCTTCCATGCACTTCCTCTGTGCGATACTCTAGGCTTGCACGCAGTGATTTCCTAGTTCCATATACGGTGCTTCATGTTGTGTTTTCCAACCTAATGCTTCTTCACATAGGTACATTAATTGTTATTTATTACTCTACTAGCTATACTAACATGAACTACAATATCGAACACTCTTCTTTCCATTTAACAACTATCATTGGTTATACCTTTTCACCACCATGTGCGAGTTGATACAAATTGTGTAAGCCTTATAGGTGAAGATAAACTCCTCATAGTATGAGCTAAAAGACGTCAAAAAATAAAGAAATCGTGTTCCCAACATATGATGTGAAACTATTATTTATACATATGTGACAGTATTGATAGGAATATAAAGTGTATGGTCACTAACTCCCCCTCTCTCTCCCTATACCTTTGGGATTTGTCACTACGTGTGCCTCATGATTTATCTTCTCCAACTCATATCCATTGGAGTGTGATTCCCCCATCCTTTCTGTATGGTAATGATATCGTCCTCATATGGAAATATATCTTTCTAGGGCTTCTCTCTGAGAGTTATTCCCAATCATTATCTCCCTAGGTTGCTAACAATTCATACGCCCCACACAACCCCATGTTGAAGCACCATGTGTGACGAGATCATTAGGTCTACTGATACATTTTGTTTCTCACATAGATCATGATTTACATTGTCTTAGATCAAGAAAAAACCCATTTAATCCTCTTTGGGGTGCTAACCATGAATAAACCCCATCCCCCCGCATCACTGAACTATGTGGAATTTGATCCCTTCCTTCAAATCAGGCTACATAGGAAGCCTTTCTAAGGCCAAGCTCTTCACTATCTATAATTCAGCTATTCTAGGCATATCACACTGGTTCATTGTCATCAAGGATGAAATTAAAATGTATTCTCCCTTCATCATGCATTACGTTAAACTAAATGATCCCTTTGTCCTGTGTGATGTTAAAGTGTTTGTTCCCTTCATCTCACATGATGTTAAAATTTATTAACTCTCATCTGGAATTCTGATAAACTACATCCCTGAAATAGGTGGGGGTTTATCCATTTTAGGTACATTGGTTTCCTCTTCGAGAATCAAACACAAACCAATGGAAAAATCTAGTTCTCCCTTCGAGGGATGTACCATCATATGGTGGAATCTTCCCTTGTTGGGACAACACCACATGATCCACCTCTCTGAGGAGTTTTGATCCACTAGGGAAGTTAACCATGTATAAGCCCCACGCAAATCCACATACATCCAACCAATATCTATTATCTTGAGATAAGATTCTAACCATGCGTAATACCCTTCACGTCTTCCGTATTTTATCCGTTATGTACACCTCGTATCTATCCCCTATTCTAAACTACACAAACTTTGTTCCTTACACATTTCGAGAAAGGTATATAGGAAGGCTCCTAAGGTTCAATACCATCTCCCATGCCTCATCCAAGTCTCTCTCTTAATCCATTGTGTTTTGATAAGATCATGACTCAATCTGGAGGTTACACTTCCTTCTGTTCCTACCCATGAATCCATTTTCACTAGTGGTCTCCTCAGGTGACAAATCACCCCATTCCAGAACAATGTGGAATTTGTTTCCCATCCAATAGGATATGTTTCAAACCTCCCAGATGTCCAATCCCAACATATTCATCTTCACACTGGTTCCATCCCATTATTTCCTTCCTTTGACACCTCTACCATATCCATCATGATTTTACACGGGCAACAACATCCAGGTCACTTCATGACATCAACTTCTTCACTTAACCTAGCCACACCTGAGAAGCTAACCATGAAAAATACGCATAAAGTCCATATTCTTCCATCAAATATTTCTATTATTATGATGGGCTATTAACCATATGAAAGACCCATCATGTTATTGGTATGTTATTATTTGTGTACACCCTGATCCTATTCATCACCCTTTCAAACTACGTGGTTTTTGATCCATTTTGGGTATGTAGAATGCCAATTATAGGTTCAATCCTAGGTGGGGGTAAACTATGGTTACCCTTTTATCAGGATCCATCATCCTCTAATCCATAATTTGTATTGACTAGGTCCGACTTCATGGTGTGAAACCTTCCAATTTTATGGAAACAACATCTTAGGTCTAACCTTATTGGTTTTTTTGACCCATCCATCGGGTAAAACATCTAGGTTATCCCTTATATATATGTACCTATATGATCCACTCCCATTAGTTTTCTGATCAGTCTGATCCATCACCCCTAGAATTTAAACATCTGGAATACACCATTTTAAATAAAGGATGTTGAGGAATAACTCAAAGACATGCCTCTGGTATATAATTCTTCGCATTCTATATGGGATTCCTTTGTCTTCTGCACCCTCGATAATCCCTCTTATAAGGGAAAATCCAGTTGTACCATTTTTTCAGCGTCTAGAAATGCCAGTGATTCCCAACGTGTCTACTCTCCTGACCGAAGGTAACAGCTCTGACATGACCCCTTGAAATGTCCTGAAATAATATATGTAATTAACCGGAGTTCACAGTGATATGCCACTGGGAAGAGTTTCATAAACAACATGTTAACCACTAAGGGAGACCCATACTATGTGAGAAATTCTGAGGAGGAAAATATAGAAGGAGAGATCAATATCTCGTCATTCTATTTTGATCAAGGAGAAAACATACCTCAAGTGGTGATGGATGTGGCTCACCTTTGAAAAGTGGGAATGCGGGGAAGCAATGCGAACCATTGGCCAAGTTTCCAAGAAAATGTGGCATGATGCGACACTCCTTGGTGGAGAAGTGTCAAAAACCGAAATGGTGAAACCTATATGAAACTATTCTCCTTAATATGGGGATTATTAGTGTTCGGGACATCATTAGATAAGCATGTCACTAGATCTGATTATCTGGCACTTGTTCATGCCATGTAACTTGTGGGTCTACCATGAAACTCGCCAGGATTTAAGGATGTTAATTGTTGTGTTTCCTAGTATGTGACATTATTTGTGTAGATCATTATATCCATCCATGGAAGAATGAATGATGTTGGGGCACATGTCATTTCTTTCTTACTATCTTAACTGATCGATGAATCTTCATTATTTATATGACCCAAGCTACAACTGTAGGAAAATAATTACCTCCCACCCATTAATGCATGTGTAGGGGAAATTCCAGCATAGTAATCCTACATGACTCCACCTCTACTTTGGTGTCCTCGACTACCACAACTATTGGGCTCCCCATACTGGTATTATAATGTGAAATTGATCATAGGAGGTTAATGGATATTCTTGTTTGAAGATATGAATAGTAGGGGTCATCCTGATGAGGGATAAGGCCCGCCATGATTTGAAGGATTCTATGCCTCATCCCCCCCAAGGGCTACACTGGGAGCCACTACTCCCCACTCTTATCATCAATTGTTTTAGGATCCTATACCTAGAATGCTCTATTTAATCACTCGCTTATACAGAAGAGGTACAGGTTGTCTGAGTTATGTCGGTTTTAAAATCATTCAGAAAATCCAAAATTGAGGGATCTCCACAGGCCATTGAAATACCGCCATCTGGCCCTATAGACTGAGTAGAATGTCCTCAACCCTACACAACAGACCCCTATTTGGCTATCCCGATGCCAATGGTGGGTGCATGATCAAGAGGATTCCTACCAAGGGGAAACATATTCTATGGTATCAGTGGCCTGAACCACCACTAATACAAGAAATCAGCCCCTTGTTACAACAGGTTAGGGTCACATCTTAGAAACATATATGGAGAACATCAATGCCCGGTCAGGGTTGACACCCAAACCCCACCCCAGGAAGGATGAGTTGACGCTCCCAGTTGCTGTCATGAGCAACAGTTGTCACAGGCTAACTCACAGTGATGAAATTCAGTATGGAGTTCCTCCCCATAACAGTATAAGACAGGGAGGATGTCCTCCCCACTCGCACATCAAACATGGATATCCTCCCCATGCCAGTATAACTAGTCCAAGAAGAGGTTCTTCTACTTCATGTTGACACCCATCACAATGGTCCTCCCAATTCCCCTAATGTAAAGCCATATCTGGTGTGCATGGATGATATTACAGTACTCTTCGGCTTTGAGAATCCTACCCTTTCCACTTTCAATGGGACAAAAGACCCACTACATCATATGGGCCACTTTATTTCAAGGTGCGGACCCATGTTGGTGACTCAAGCACTGCAGGGGACACTAAGCTCCAATATTTAATTCATATATAGGAAGGTATTTTATTTGTATGCTATAGTCAGTAACCCAATAGATCCATAGATCATTGGGAGGATCTTCACACACAGTTCCTTTACCATTTCAGTTCCACCACCCGCATGATTGGTATCTCTGACCTCTTCATGTGAAATAAACTGATGGATGGGTGCATCACAAACATTGTTTCCAGGTGGAAGGGTCTCACATATTCACTAGATATTCCCCTAACTCAGGGGATGTTTCCATCGATGTACATGGGAAATGTGAAGAATGAATTAGTCACTTCTATCAACACTCAGAACATACTAGGAGGATTGCAGGATTTCATTGATAAGGATTAACACCTACTGGAATCCTTACAGCAAAGAGAGAGGGAAAACCCATTTCCCCTCGAAGATCCTATAGGAAGTGCTTCCATGGTTGATACTACTATTGTTGAAGAGGCAGATAATCTTAGATACTTTTAATTTTTACCAATAGAGCAACCTCTATAGCCTAACCCAGGGCCACTGCCTCAATATCTACATCACCTATCTCAAAATAGGTAGGCACCACTATGTAATGCACCACTACCGCCTAAGCAAGACAACTAGGTTTCACCTCATCACTAGGATCCGACCACTCATTAGGGCTACGATCAAAGGGCCCCTTTCCAAAATTGAATAAACCAAACCTACCCATTCAATGAATATCAGTTCACTGACTATTTCTGAATTTCTTTGGACTAGGTAATCCTAATGTTTCTAGAATATAGGTGCCCTGAATAGGTAGATCTTACCAATATCCCCAATTACTTCCCCTGCCACTGGTTCCATGGACACACATTCAAGAAGTTCTATTTATTAAATGAATACATCCAGGACTAGGTAGATGAAACCAATGTTATATTGGGTCTGGACCAAGAACATGTGGCATTTTTGTTTTCAAAGCGTGATAGTGACAACGATGGTGAATGGAAGCAAGTCTTCGGTCACTGGTCTTAAAATAATGATGACATGATATAATAGAAGGTATTTTCTTATGTCCATGGTATTATATATTACCATTAAAATAATCCTGATCCTTACGATTTCAATATGCTACCCCCATCTATTACATCAACATCGATAGCTCAACCTTTCCCATCTTTTGAAAGCAAGATCCAATTGCACAAGGGAAAAATAAAAGTCTAATCCCGGTACCTAGGCCATCCCATACTTGTTGAAATTTCATGCACTAAAATAAGGTGATTTCCCACAAAATCATTCCAACAATGAAGGATTTCTCAATTGATGATCAGGAGTACTCGTTTATGAACATTATTAGGCTGGTGGACCCATACATGGTCTCAGATGACTATGAATTCCAAGCAGACCCTCATAATGTCCCTAACTGATGTCGGCATTGATGAAACCATGGATATGTGAACCATAAAATTGTGTCGGCCAACATTTCCACCAAACATGTGCATTCCACTAAGACCAAACAACAATTTTAGAGAATGACTCAATATGTGTAGTCCTCTCACCTTGTTTCATTAGATTCAGTTCCCCTACCATTTGTGCAACATGACCAGGTAGAGCCATGGAGACCATTCTATGATAAGCCACGTTATGATGATACTAGTCCATAGTTGTCTAACTATCAGCCGATATTGATCCTATGTGATTCAACTAGTGAGTAGTAGAATACCCTGAGCACAAGCTAAAATCTTCTGGTCCAACATGTAGAGTTTTCCATATCTCCTACCATAGAGTACCCTCTTATCAATAGACATGTGGTACGTGCAAGAATTTATGATTTGATAATGTACCTTTCCATCATTCCTAAAAAACTCTTGATTCTTGATGCTATCCTCATGTTCGAAGATATGCATAAATTCCTTTTAGTGGATTTATGGAGCCCCCTATAATTTGAAACAGAGGTAGTGGCCACAGAGGCCTTTCTTACTGAGGATGAAAAACTTTCAAAATGTTTGGACATTATATAGTCCTCAAGAGAATATGAAGGCTATCTTATATGAGGGAACATCATCCCATTATACATCACTGGTCAGTACAATGGTGTGGATGTTTGTAGTTGTCTCAATGATATTGGTTCTGGGGGTCAATTATATCTTGAACTGGATGCTCCACGAACTGAGATTGTCTGAAACAGATTTGAGTCTTTTGGACCTAAATATTCATTGTTATAAAAGAAAACGCACACATTTTTGGAATATCTTCCTAAAAACAATATTTAGTGGCATGATTTCATGTACAGATTTCATGGTCATTTTATAGTACACCACCTACATTTCACTGATTGGTACACCCTAGCTCCATCTACAGACTGTAGTCCCCTCCTCATATCACCAATGCCTCATGTACTCCCTTAATGGTCAAGTGGGAAAGATCCATGGGGATGAATCTCACTTTTCCTCTGGTAAATCCTACTACCTAGATGTAGACTACTATAGGAGAATGTACAAGTTGGTTCATTCCATTTTTGGTTGAGCACACAACTGAGGTAGCTAACCCATTTACAAAAATGGATGATGCTTATATTCTCTAAATTCACTAATTGGAGGACATGACCCCAGACATGGGAGACTTATTTTTCATATCTAGGACAACATTAAAGAATTTTCCTAGGTGCCTGGAATACTGGACTATCACTTTGTACTCCTAAAAAATAATAGTTGATTGATGAAAAAACCCCTTAACACTATAAGGTATCAGGATGTTTTCTGCATGGAAACAAAAAAAACCATACTTTCTTGTTTTACTGGGATGGGCTGAACTAAATCAGGATGAATTTCCTTTACTTATTTTATATTATCAATCATGGCCCATTGGGTTGAAGTCTTTATGGAATTAGATTGAAAAATTTTGTCTCCATGTTTTATGCATTGTAGGAGTCCCCAAATAAATACTCCATTGCCACTCAGGTAAACACTAGAATTCTGTCAGAATCAACCAACTCAAGAATAATTTACCATGCTAATGACCATCTCGCTATTGAAAATTTAAGGGATTTGGAGGATGATCCTCCTATACATTAAGAAGACTTATCCAAAAGCATTATTGTGTTGGTATAGGTGAACGTCAACACCGAGACATATCTAAAACCAACACTGGTCAACATAGGAATGTATTCAGAATAGAAACAGTAATATGTGGATTTCCTATAGCATCATCATGATTTATTCACCTAGAGCTGTGGCGAGATGCCATGACTGGATCCTCTTGTCACCGTCCACCACCTACGCCTCCCAATATATCGTAATGGGTTCATAAAGCTCCCATAATGATGCACCTTTACCATAGTTCCATGTTTTATGATGAAGTTGATAAGATCACTAAAGACATCTTCATCAAGGAAGTCCAGTAACCAAAATGGATTGCCAACATTGTTCCCATCCGAAAGAATAATGAACTGATCAGAGTCTGGATCAACATCAGGGATCTCAATTGTCACTATTAAAAGGATGATTTTCTCATTCCTATGAAATATTTGTTGATTGAAATGACATATATATTACATGATCTATCCATCATGAATGGGTATTGTACATATAATCAAATATGAATGGCTCTCGGGTATGAAGACTCTAACACAATCAGGTCACAACAAGATACGTTTTATTACCAAGTAATGCCTTTCGATATAAAGAATACAGGTTCCACCTATCAATGTGACATGAACCACATATTCAAGACGATCCTTAAGGCATTAGTGGAATGATGGATTACTTGATTGTCAAATCCCTCCAACATCAGGACTATCTAAGAGATATTGAGAAAGTGTTTGACTTCATCCGCTCCCACCACCAGAAGATAAACTCCATGAAACGTTCCTTTGAGATTGCCTATGGAAAGTTTCTCAGATTTATTGTCAGATATAGAGGCATAAAGAACAATCAACATACAATCATGTCCATTAGTCATATGCCTCCTCTATGAAAAATTAATTAGTTATAAAGAATTTAAGGCTACTTAGCCTATATTCTCTGGTTCATTTCAAATATAGTAGGAAAGTGTATTCCCTTTTAATAACTGATGAAGAAAAGTTCTGACTACCATGGGATAAAAGAGTGTCAGGAATCATTCGAGGAGATCACAAAATTACTGATACAACCTATGGTTCTGATTCTACCCATCTCTAGAATACCACTAGTTTTTATGTGACAGCCCTCGAATGGTCCCTCATTTCCCTTCTCTCCCAGAAGAATAGTGAGTGGTCAAAGAATAGATTATACTATCTCAATTTCATGCTCCTTGATATAGAGACCATATATTCTTCTTCAGATAAGTATTATCTCGAGATATTATACATGGTATAGTAATTGTGACATTACCTACAGGACCATGAGTTATAGTGGGTGTCTCGCGTAGACCCACTAAAGTATATTTTGAACTACCCCATGTAGACAGGTTGTCTAGCTTAGTGGGAAGTGATCCATCAGTAGTTCGATATCAGGTTCATTCCACAGATCATTTTCAAGGATTATGCATTGGGTGAAATTCTTTCCTCCCATCCATCCCTTGCAGAGCAGTCCCTTAATAATAAATTCACATACGAGGACATCCTATCACATTATCAAGTCATTCAATGTGAGAAGATTCACTTCATTGGAATTTACCGAAGCCCCACTAGTGGAAGACTCAATGATAATAAAAATAATAGGGTGGCCCTGGGTATCGTCTTCAACACACCTACACAGGCTATCCTTCCCTATTTGTTCTTGTTGTCAGAAGACTGCACAAACAAGGAGGCAAAGAATCAGGCCCTCATCACTAGTCTCAAGCTAGCCCTCATGATTTATATACCCCACCTACATGTGAAAGTGAAGTCTTAGTTAGTCACCATGTAGAAAAATGATGAATACATTGTCAGAAATTAAGATCTCATGCCCCTATTAGAGCACACTCACCAGCTGATGGCCCAGTTCCCTTCCCTACCAAAGGTTACTCACATTCCTCAGTCACAGAATGATTGAGCCGATGCCTTGGCCAGCCTTGCTAGATCTCTTGCAGAGTTTGAACCGGATGATTTGATCATCCATGTGGGGTAGCAATGATTCATTGCTCCAATCATGAAATATGATGATGACAACTAGAAACTAATCCATCTTACCCCAGTGCATCCACATCATGACCTCTAAATCTTACTACCACATTATTGGAAGGGACCCCAAATTGGACAACTCATTTCATTGAGTACCTCTGACACTAAAATCTCCCAATATATAGAGTCGAATGTGAGAAAAAAATACATCGTTCAATCTAGTAAATATCCTATAGTGGTCTCAGGATTCAGAATACGTTCTATATATGTATGTTTGATGGAGTTATCCTATATTTCATTAAAGGAGATGAGATCCCCCTGATTATGTAAGAAGTTCATGTTAGTTCACGCAAAGCTCCTCAGGCTTGGTCGAAATTCTCCCATCTGATCTGAAGGATGGGCTACATCTAGCCCACCATGAACCATGACTATATTTTGACAACCAAGAAGTTACATGCATTCCATATGCATGCTAAATTTATTCATCGGCCATCAGATCCTCTACATACTACGAAGTACTATTGGCCCTTCGTGGTCTGAAAACATGATGTTGTGGGACTATATTCACTAGAAATAGCTCTCCACATCAGTTTTATCCTAATTGCCACAAATTTATTTTCAATAAGGGCATATGAAATTCCACTAAATGAAGTCAATTCCCATTATATTGTTGATTTTATTAGTTCCACCATAATCCACTAATTTAGATTCCCTCATGTAATTATCACTGATAAAAGTACTAAATTATGAGCTGCTAAGATGATGAAATTATATTCCAAGTACATCATCCGGTCCAACAATAATTCTCACTATCATGAGAAAGAAAATAAGAAAATCGAGGAATTCAACAAGACAAACCTAGAAATATACAAAATATGGTTTGTCAGAATAAAAAAATCTAGCTGGACAAACTCCCAAACACTCTCTATGCTTACCGGATGATGACTCGTAGTTCCACTCATGTTACCCCATATTCCCTAGGGTATGAAATAGATGTAGTCCTACCTATAAATATCTAGTTACTCTCTATGCTTTCCAGATGATGACTCACAATTCCACCCGAGTTACCCCATATTCCGTAGGGTATGAAATAGAGGTAGTCCTTCCATCTAGATCTAGTTACATTCACTTTGAACAGACATATATGATTAGTAGACTTCAGAAAAAGTATCTGATGTCCATCTACCTAAACTGGATGCTCCCTATGAGAAAAAGCATCATGCTAATCAAAAACTGGAGGGATACCAGAACAGGATAGCTAGAGCTTTTGATATGAATGTTCATCTCAACTATTTCTTTCAAGGTGACATGGTGTTGTCTCTACAAACACCTTTGATACCCTGAAGGATTCCACCAATGTGGGATCCCAAATAGGAGGGACCTTATATAATTCAGATGATTTACCTCAATGGTTCATGCTCCCATGTCACGTTGTATAGTGAGCACATTAATCCTCCTACCAATGAAAAAATTTCAAGCAGTAGATCCCTTGAGTGAGCCTTTGTCCGATATGATAGTAAACAATAAAATGAAAACACACCTTAAAGTATGAACATTACAACCCTAAACTAAGATCTCAATTCATCCTCACCGCATGATGTTAAACTACAAGGAATTCAAGAACTATGTAATTCCTTATTACCACCCTTACATGATACGTAGTGATTCCAAGTCATTTTGCCTGTGGGCCCCACAAAAAAACTCTATGGTCCAAACTCTTGTGACCTACCCTGAATCTGTTCAGGATGCCCCATCATACAAGATACTTTGAATACCTCATCAGAGAGGATTCCCCCCCATCATTTTTGGTTTCAAACAATGTTGTGCTTCAATAACTACATATGGTTTGATTCCTTACCTTAAAAGATACGTATGAATTCCTGGACATTTTTGACTTCGGGTTCATCCCCATGTTACCCACTTTCAATCATACGACATAAGATTCTTTTTGAGAGCATGTGGCGTGATGTTGAATTATTTGGTCTACATTAATGTTGTGTATACAATATTCCCATCATGTGCCCCCTTAGGAATACCTCTTTCCACCAATGTCCTCACCACATGATGTTAAATTTCATGGCATTTCCAGAACTATGTATGGATTGATTTACATACATATAGAATAAATAGGAATGCCTGGATTTTTTTTCCTAGGGTCTAGCCCCAGGATCCATAAATCGTCCCTTCCATTCATTTATTTGGTCTTGATTTATTATGGGATTTTGTGATGGACCCTGTGACCCCTTTGGTCTTCATTCATGATAGATTTACAATAACGGAACCATATACCTCAACCTTGGGGGTTACACTTTCACCCACATCTTCACCGCATGACATTAAACTGCATGGAACATCAAAAACTACATATTGATTTATTCCCATCCCTATGGTATATATAAGAATTCTAAGACATTTCATTATTGGGTCCAACTCTATGCTTCTCAAACTTTCTCGTTTTTACGTCCCACCTTACGGTCCGAGCTCCACAAACATAAACATGGATGTGATGATTGGATGAAAATGATATATCTATGAATATATCTAACTACTATGATTATTTCAGCACTAAAAAATTGAATCCCACATCGAATCTGCATGAGTTTTTCCATTCTGTTATAATACACAACGTGACAACCTTGCCTTAGAACACTAATCTAGCTCCCTAGTACCTCCCATATCGGTTCATGAAGGAATGATCCTACGTGCACCTATACCACCATGCCACCCCGCATGACGGCTCTCCTTCGCTTCTCTGACACACATGGGTGTTCCCATTCATTGACTCAACCATAGTCTCATACTGGATGGTTCAGGGTAGATCTCAACCACCCATTGTGGTGGGCTACATCACCGTATCTAGTTGGATTTCTGGTCACCCTTTATATTGTATGATTAACCTAAAAAACATTGATCTAAATTCCAAATAGATCATATCTGATCACCCCAATAAAAACTCACATGAAACCTCAAAACCTCTTCATATAAAACAAAACAATTTTCATGGATCCATAAAATTTTGTAAACAATGTGAGAAAATCAAATCACCAACGACACATGTTTCAATGAACTAAAAACGATATATAAAATAGTCACATTTATGATTTATTTAATTTTCATATATTTATTTAATTGAAAACATTTTTAAACTCAAATAATCATTTAACCTTTTCAGATAAAATAACATATGAGGACGGATATGAGAAGGCATAGAAGTTATTCATACAACCAGAGGAAATATCTTTTTTTCAAGGTAGGTGATATGTTTAATCTAAATATATATCTATATAGAATTTTAATCCATTTTATTGAAATGTGGAAGTTAATTCCATGGAACAGTAGTCAATATAAATACTTATAGAAAGATGGATTAGTTTTATAGATGAGTGTATTTTTCTCTGAGTTTGTCCTAAGTACACAATGTATTTCATGTCCCAATGTTATGGAAAAATGTGTCAAATTCATATCCTATTTTGTGCCATTAATTAGTTTAGTTGGAAGATATATTTTTTTATGCGGAACAACCTATTCATATTCTATACCATAGAGATAATTTATTGCAGAACATGTTAATTCACCATGTTAATGTTTTTTGGAAAATCGTACCGTTGAAGAAGCAACACGTGTGTTCGAAAATTCTATGAGTGAAACATATCCCCACATATTTAGTAAGTGAATAATATTTTGAGGATAAAATTTTAAAAAGTTTTAATAAAGATAAATACATGGTAATAATAAAATAAATCATTTTAATATTTATTAACATGAATTAGATAGTTGTGTTCAATGTAAAAATATTTACAAATTTTTTGATCAAATGGAATTTTTTTTAATTAAACTCTTTCATTATATGGTTCAAATGGAATGTTTAATTAAAAAATTATACTAGTTTAATTGAATAAAATTAATTCCATTTGTTAAGTCACCATCTCAAACGAAACCTAGGTTGATATTTTTGATTCTTTCAAAATATATTTACTTTTCAGTGGACAGGGAAAAATACTTATTTCTTTTAAAATAGGATTTTTTAGTAAATTAATGTATTTCAAAGTCCCATTATGAAATGAATTTGATTTCAGGTGAAATAATTATTCTTTAGTTATATTTAATACTATGAATTTAATTTTTATTTAGATTTGTATTGGATTTTAGTAGTTTTTTTTGGATTTAACAATGGTTTTTTTCTTCTGAATATTATTTTTAAGTGCACAATGTTTTTTTTGTTATAATTATTTAAAAATACCTAATGAAAAAAGATTTCAATAAATTTTACATCTTAATTATATATTAATATTAATTTATATTCATATAATTATTACTACTAATCATAGATTTAATATAAAATCTTATTTTTCTTGAAAAGTACAGTTCTTGAAAACCTGATTTTTCAACAACTATATAGAGTTAAATATAAATAATTTTTTATAAAATTTGTGAATTTTATTTTACCAATTTGGTAAAATAGATTCCATATTTAGAATTATAATAATTTATATTATATAATATGGTTTAATTATGTATTTATTCTAATGAATTGTGAAAATTTTCAAAACTTCTTACTGCGGTTCGGGTGAAAACCTGGTTTTAGAAGAATACACTAAAAAGATAAGGGTTAAAATAACCTAAATACATTTATAAATTTTATTAGATATAACTTTTCCGAGAAAATGTAATATAAGGACCAGTAATTATGTTTTTTGGTACCATTTATCGAGTATAAACGATGTTATCACTTTTTGATTTCAAAAATTCCATGTGTGTCGCCTCCCCACTTATAGAAGGTCTTTCTACCTTCTATCATATTCCCACATTCGAATCCCATTTTCCTCGACAAAAAATACCCATATAACATCTTTAATATGAACTTTTTTACCCATATACTCTTATTTAATTATAAATATATCCTTCAAATAATATTTGTTCTAACCTACTGAGGTTGTCTGAAGAAGAGGTGGCATGTTTAATTGAGTGTTTTTATTTTATTTATTATTACACCATATTAAAATATTATTAAATTATAATGATATAATAAAAATAATATTTCCAATATAATTATATTTTTTTGTTTATTTAATAACTTTAATAAATCTTATATTACCTCAAAAGATAAATGAAAACACCATTCACGTTATAGCAGACTATCACATCACGCACCGATCTAATTTGTTTTCCATCATCGCCTCTTGAAAATACATATAATTTTGGATATAAATTATATATATATATATATTATATTTGTAACATAGTTATATATATTGAATAATTATATCCCATATACACACTTACATTCCATTCAATTGGGTGTACGATTACATCGCTCATGTGTTTGGAGGACTACCACCTTGGAATGAGATGTGAATCATTTTTAACTAACACGGTACATGGATGATAATAATTTTAAATTTGAATAATATATGTGATATAAATGACATAATAATGATATTCACAAAATATCTCTCATTCTAAATGAAAATATATCATTTTCCTCATTTATTTCCACTCATTAGAAAATTATAACGTCATTCATGGGTGTGGATTACCGCCTCCACAATGTGATGTGATTATTTTTTTCATTACTAAATCACATGGATGATCCTTGAAAAATGGAAAAGTTACTCATGTTTATGTATGACTTACCATCTCAATGATCTTAATGTAGTTCATTTTTTTAACCATCATTCATTATTTGTTTGAAAACTGTACTTTATTTAAAAAATTGATAATTATTTCATGATTATTATTCTGGATATATATTATTAATGGATTTTTTACAAAGTTAACCTACCAAAGTCATTTTATATATATAAATTGAATATATTAGAAAAATTTATTATAAATATGATAAATAAATTAATTGGATATACCATTGTAATAAGTGAAATAAAAGTGGCATTAAACATGAAAAATGTTCTTAATAAAGTAAATAATGAACATAATTTTTTTATCCAATAGTATAAGGAACACACATGACAATTCAAGAACATTCTAAGGGAATATTTAGTTAAAATCAATTGATTTTAATGTTTTAAAATAATATTTTCTAAATATTTTTTCTCAATGTATATATTCATAAAAATATTTAATGGAAGATTTTATTTGGAAGCAAATGGATTTTAAAGGACATTTTATGCCTCCTTTTAATTTCTATCAAATGTTATCATAGATTCAATTAAGAAAAGAATATGTTTTTCAATAATGTGTTAAATTGAAATTATATTTGAGAAATATGTTTGCCTAATACAATTAATAAGATGGGTTGAGCCAAATTATATCTCATGGGTGAGACTGATACAGCTTAAACAAATTATGATCCTTATTATAGCTCTCTAATTTACTGGGTAATATTTATTTTCCCCAAATAATTATATTGAATGTTTTTATATAGCAATTAGAATTTCAAAGAATATTAATGGGGTTTATAAATATGATACTCTATGTTTCAAAAGGGAGTTTTTATTTGGTTTCTAGGGGTTTAATAGTTTCCTTTAGGGAAAAAGTTTACATGATTTTTAAGTGGATTTTTTTTATTTTGAACAGTGAAATAACATTTAAGATAATGAATAACCATACATGGGTTTCCATGTTTTTCACTAGACTAACAAATTTCTTATTTTTATATCCCTTACAAACATTTTTTCTCTGAATATCACATTTAAAATTGTATTTCATTGGGTTGAAAGATGGGTAAACAAAATTTGTAGTCATGTTACATTTCATGAATATTTTTTCATGAAAATAAAATATTTTTTACTTTGAATTTCTTAAAATGTGGGAAATGGATATGGATTATATGTTTCCAATTTTTATATATGTGGGTTTTTATGTAAGATTTATGATCTAACACTGTAAAAATCTAATCCCGAGTAATAAATGGTAATGTAAGATAGTTACATATAATTTCAATTCACAAGAATATATAAATTTTAAGTCCAGTTTTATATAGAAGTTATTATTTTATAATAAATACCTCAGATTTATATGTTGTAAAAGAAGAATAAAAATAAAATATAATGGTTAAGATGATTATATCTACTTCAATAAAACTCCTTTACATTCATTCTTATAGAACATAAGGTAGGTATTTTATAAAGACCATCACCACCAACGCATAACTATAGATTTTTTCTAGAAAAGTGTTAATGGGTTGGTTGATATTGATCATTAAAAGTGTTTTGATGAATTGATAGAATGGGTATACTTTTATAACTGAGGGGAACTTAATTCTTGGAATTTTTTAATTTATAAAATTAATGTAATTTTTTATTTAATAAAAGATCCATGTTGATATAATTAGAAATAAGATGATGATGAGTTGATATAATATCATGAAATAAAATTTGCATGTGTTTTGGAAGTATTTTCACTAATATCTTATATTTTTAAACCCTATTAACCCTTTTGAAAATTACTATAATATTAATGTTTTCTATACCTCAAGTGTTAACAATGTTATAATAATATGAAGAGAACCCATAAATATATCATGAATTATTTTTTCAACCATATCTTATTAATTTGGTTGAATTTATTTTATTTGAAAAAATTTAATAATTTAATAAAATATTATTCATTTTAAAATATTATTATTGTCATTTTTAACACTATTAATTTATGTTCACATCAAATACATTACGACCAAAATAGAATTCAAATATAATTTGTTCACACATCAATATAATATGACATTTATCTAAAAAATATGTGGTATAGAATAATTATTTCAAATCATATTTTTTTGTATTTTTAAAATCATTTATATTATTTTTCTATAAATAAAATAAATTATGTGTCGACATTGCACAAGTATTTTGGAAAATTATTTCAACACTAAAAATTGTAAAAATATTAAATTATATAAAACAAATTATCATAAAAATGAATATCTAGAACCAATAAATGTTTTATTTATCCCTATCATAACATATTATCTACACTAAAACCATAAATGTGACATTTCTGTCTTTTTCTCTCACTTAGTTATTATGATGATCAAAATCGTAGAAAATTTAAAACAGAATTTTATATTTTTTATGTTTGTATGATTCTGTAATAATTATAGTTTTCATATTTAATTAGGTTAGGTGTTCCAATTTTTTTTAATTCCTTATAATATTAATTTAACCATCATTACCAAATTTACTCCTAGCATTGTGTAAATTTTAAACTATAGTTACTATTCATAATGACATAAAATAAAAGGGAAAAACATTTCAACTTAGAAACTACTGATGCAAAATATGGAATATATTTTTAAATATTCAATTTTAAGAATTTTGAGAAATCAATTTTATATTAAAATGAAAAATTCAATGAAAATACTATTTCAATAAAATACTTTTTCAAGTATATAAATATTATTATACTAAGTTAAATCTTAAAAGTTATTCCAATCATCTTAATTGGACTATTCAAAATATAAAATAACCTATTTTACTTTTAATCCATTATAACACAAAATGATTCTTGTAAATGCCTAAAACGGTAATATAGTTTTTAATAAATGTAGTACCATTATCTATTCACTGGAAAATAAATTTTTTCCTAAAAAAAACAAATCCCCATTATCAAATTTTGATTTAATGATTAATAAAATTAATTTCATTTATCAAATTAATTTTATAAATGACTTAAAAAATAATTTTATTATTTTCTTAGAAAAATATATTTTTGAATATACAATATATTTGAAAAAAATGATTGTTAAAAAATGAGTTGTTATTTCATATGATTTATTCTATAAATTGAAATTGAGTATGAACATAATATATATTTCATATTGTGGTTATTCTTATTCTTACCTACCAAATTATTGACTTGTGATTAATTTTCATATTTAGATAATAATATTTTGTGGTTTGTGTAGGCTTAATCTCTTGTTTTATATGAAATAAAAAACATTGTTATTTTAGAATATTAGGTTGTTACATTTTCTTACCATTAATAAATTACATCATAAATATCTGAACATTTTTTCAATTTTAAATTTTAAATTTACTTTGTAAAAAACTCACATCTTAAAAAATGGTTAATAAAACACCCCCTTAAAAGAAATAAATGTAAATATGAAGGTCTTCAAAAGTGATACAATTGTTGGTTTTGAAATAATATATCATTAGTTTGTAGTATTTATATAGACATGGAAGATGAAACTAATGCACAAGGGAAAATATATATTGATAGATAACATGATTGGGAGAAATTTAACAACAATAAATCGCTAAATCTGTTATGGGTGAAAAGAAAATCAATTCATTTGAAATAATGTAATGGGATTAATTTTTTGTTTTAATATAATTTTACAAGACTTGATGAATTAATTTACTATAAATACTATGTATATAAGTAAATATACTTATGTGAATTTTTTTATTTCATATTCACAATTTAATCCTTTGGTTGTTCTTTGATAAATTAACACTTCATCTCTTACTCGAAGAAATTAATATCAAATATTATTATATTTATGCTAAAGCACTAATATCAACTTATAATGGATCATATATTAACAAAATATTATAACAATATATTCCTTGTATAATTAATTTTTTAAAAAACTTAAATATTTACAACAATGTGAGATAATCTAAAAAATTTATAATCTATCATATAAAGAAATTATACATTTTACTGAAAAATTTACAAAATTACACAATATGTTAATCTTACATTATTCCATATAAAAGTAATCCCTATATCTAAATTAACATCAATAACCTCAACATAAAATAATATTTTAACCTCAATGGCAATATTAAAACTTTTATTTTACATTAACTAAATTTAATTACATTCTTCCCATATAATAGTTCATGTTAAACCACATGTTAAATGTAATTGTTATATATACATCATCAAAAAAATCATCCCAAAAAAATTCATATACCTTCATTATAATTCAATATATAATCTTGTACTTAACTTCAATATAATATCATAAATAAAATTTAGATATTAAATTTAAAGGTAATCCTTAGATTTACCATTAATACTTAGGAAAATATCACCTTCTCCATGGATCTATTTTTAATATTATATATATCCTATTATATAATAGAAAATAAAAAATCATATACCAAGCCAAATGTTTATTTATAACTACGTAGAGTATTCTCCCAAAAATTGTGTGAAATATTCAAATCACCTCAACATATCATCACTTAAAACCTCAAAATTGGTATCTATCGATTTGAGCTTATGTAAACCATAATCTTATAAGCCCATGATGACATCCATAAATATTAATTCATCTTTATATGATAACATATATTCATAAAAAACTCTTCAAATATTTATTTCTCATATAAAATCCTAGAATACATCAAGGAATACAATAAACATCATCAATTATGTCTTAAATCACTTTTTCATCAAATAAAATACCAAATTCATTATAAAAAAACCATTCCCTTTACATTACTAATGATTACCATAAAAAATCCATAAATAAAATTTTCTTGGTTATTCAAACCTTTAAACATATTTTTTTGAAACTATATAGAATATATATTTTATTAATATATTTTTATGTCTCAAGATTTATATAACCATAATATCACTGATAAAATAATTGTACACCATAGTTATGGAATAAAAATATATAATAACTTTAATCATATAACTTCAGCTATTGTAATAACAAAAACATATCCCTGAACCCTTATATTCTTTAGAGTTATATTACTTTTAAACATGTGTATTTAGTTTGTGTAGTGCACTATCTCCTTACATTTCATATTCTGAACATTAATTGTTAATTTCTTACCAATTCATTCAAAGTACTGATAGAATTTTTCTCCACTCATGAAAGAAATCCCCTTCCATTAAAGGTTGTACTACTGTGTTTCTTTAAAAAAAATCACATGTTGAAAAATACATCTTTCACTTTTTCTCCTAAACATTTATTTAGTGATCCTATTTTTCACTTTTTTTTCATCAATGTTATAATAATTTTACAATTAATTCCTTATCTTTAAATAACATGGTTCTATATCTTTATATGTGGAGAATGTATGGGATATTAGTTCCCTTTGAAGGATTCGAATTAACCTATCAAATAAATTTTAAATATTACACTTTATATCATGTAAATATTCTAAAATTTTGATTTCCAACCTTATGATATTTCATTCAGAAATAATAATATTTTCATCTTCATTTTTTCTATATCTTATAAATTATGTCTTCTTATCAACTAAGTTTTCATGAGGAAAATATATTTTGAAGAAAATTTATTAGAAAATATTATTTGTTTACTTTGTATTTCCTCCTCATCATTATCATTTTGAATCAATGAACACCATTAATCTATATCCCATGAGATATGATAAACTATCAAAACAATTTTCTCTCTTTCATTAATTCTAAGTGAGGCAAATATCTTTTATAAGTATGTTTTCTATTTTATAAGTATAAATTTATATGTAGTGATATTATATGATACAGTTTTCTGATGCATGAAGTAGTCTATCCTTATTACACCTTGTTTTGGATCAGTAGGATTCTCCCTACCTGGAAGGGAATTAGTCATAAACAGAGTCATCTTGCCACATATTGTTATAATATGTTCCAATTTAGCTGTTGATTCTACTAGAGCTTAATTATCCTTCTGAGGATTTAAATCCTTACATGGATTATGTGCATTTATGTGGTTTCCATTATTTAAACTAGGCGTAGTTTATAAACAATGGAATATGCAAGAGTATTCCATAATGTTATAAACCATAATGTAAAACATTAAAACTAGTGAAACTCATACCATAAATAGAAAATTTCTGTATACATTATTTTAAAATCATAATCTTAGTTTATTTTTGGATTATTCTGAAATAATAAATATGGTTATGTTCCCTAATTTATGTTTTCTGAAATATTCTTCCCATGGATTCTTGTTAACATTCTCTAATACTAATGATAAATACCTCTACCCAACTAACCCATAGTTGGTTGGTACTTAATTTGATTGTAAATAGATACAAGTGATCACATCCCAAAGGTAAAAATTCTTTAGAATATTTAGAAAAATAGATACCTATGTGAATCACACATTATATTTTAAAAAATAAAATACAACATAGTATTTTTTTTTGAGAAATTGGTTATTCCCTTTAGAACATCTGTACATGATATTCATAATAATATTTTTAGCATCCTGTGAAAAGAAAACATAATAAATGGGTGAGCTCAGATGCTAAGTAAGGGAAAGTGTACAAAATAACTTAATATAACATGAATAATATAGAAAAAAATAACAGTAAAATAATTCAATATAAGTATTCACATGAGAAACAAAATTATCACTAGATATCATAAAAATTCAAATGATCACATGGGAATCAATAATTGTTTTCATAATGATGGAATGCATAATTCCAAACATCTAAAACATACCATCATGGAATTTTTCAATGAAATTTTAAAATACCATCAAGGCCTTATACCAATGCATCTATATAAATGGGTAAGGCACAAAACAAAAAATATATTTTTTACATGAGACCAACCAATGCATGATGGGGATATAGAGGGCCCCTATAATCATTTATTTAGTAAAATTCATTCCTCATATTTAATGGGAGAATAAAAAATCTATATATAATCAATATAAACATTAGTATTTTAAAACTAGAATAAGAATTCTTAATATTTAAGTAGTAAAAATTATAATAAATGATCTAGAGAAATAATTATTATTGTATCATTATATCATAACCATAGTGAAGTATAATTAAAATAAAGGGTTATTTTTTTGATCAAGAGATATTCTATAAAAATATTATTAATTATATTTTGATTACAATAACTTTCTATTTAGTAAGTTTACTTTTGAAAACTAAAAATTTGTAAAATATCATAAAAAATAGTTTATTTGAAAAGATAAATGTAATCATGTATAGAAATATTTAGAGTATTGATTGGTCATACTAATGAAAAATTCTATCCAGGCCCTATAATTTAAAAAATCATTACTTTCTTACTTTTATAAATAAATATAAAAGTACATCATTTAAAAATTGAAAAAAATATTCCTTTAAATTTTTTTAAAAATAAAAAATGTTTAAAAATATATATAATTATTGAAATTAAAATAGTTAAAAAATTGAACATTTTTTTAGAAAACATCGATACAGATAAAAAATGAATTTCAACCCACGAGAAACATAATTTCAACTTTACATAAACATATTCTTTTGGATTCATGAGTACATAAATATAGGATAATGGGATTAAAAATTATAATTTTAGAGAATAACCACAAGAGGTGAAATATATATTTTTTTAAGATGTAAATATTAAATAATTATCATAATATAGACTTAAACGTAAACACTCTTAAATAATGACGAGATTGTGAAATAACTTGTGACCTCTTCGGTAACTTATAAATAAGAATAACCATGAAAGAATAACATAAAATGAGAATAATTAAATACAATGGATATAAATATATTCATTTTATAACATTTCAAATGTGATAATATACTCCATAGAAAACCAATATGTGGTGAGTATGTCCGATTTCTCAGAGAAGTAAAAGTGATAAGAGAGACCATTATAATGATCATATCATTGAACTGATAACTATTCAAGGAAATTACTATGTGTTTCAAATTTAAATCGATGTTAAAGAATTTGAAATATATAAAAATGAAATTATAGGTAATTTTAATCATAATAATTGTATAACATAGTCAATGAGGTATAATTAAAACCTAACAAATCATAATTATGTTGAGAAACCCCTTACCCCATGGTATCATTCAAGTCAAATCACTATGGAAAAAATAATATTAACTGATAATTAAAATAACATGAATTTTGAATGATAAATTATATAATAAGATAAATGGTATTATATTCATCATTTATGATAAATTAGATGCATAACATTAAATCAAACATCAATAAAGAGAAATTGAAAAGAAATCTCTTACCTCGGGTCTGACTTATTTTGTTTGGATTTAAAAAACATGTATAATAAATATATAGTTACGTTATATCCATTATATAAAAAATAATATATATCATACCATTTATTATTTTTGTACAATATTTTATCACATATTTATTAACATTTCTTCATTAAAATAACTATTTAGTAAAATAATTACATCATTTTTCTTGTATATTTTGATTAAAATATTTTCATCATTTTATATTTATCATGATTAAACTATGTTAAGAATTAAAATAATGATATTTATGTCATATATATTCACTATATACACATTTATAGTCATCTATAAATATAATAGATAATAAAATTAACTACAGTGTTCACGGGGACAGTATGTCGTACATACACATAAACATTGTTCCATTTCTCAACAAATTAAATAAAAGAAACAAAATTAATAATTAAACATTTTTAAATCACTATTATACTATATATATCATATATAATAAATAAATATATCCTTATTAGCATCCATGCATTGTGGAAATGAGAAACTATTCACCTCCCTTTGTAGAGTTGGTAGTCAACAGGTATGCTTGAACAACGTTGCTATTTTCCGATGGATTGGAAGGTAAGAAAGTATATATGATATTATAATTCCGAAAGAATAATTACTTAATAATTATCATATTTAATCATTTAAAAATAATAATACTCATCCATCAAATATAGTGATGAAAAATTAATTTTGTCGCTTCATGGAGACGGTAAACTCTATGTATATATGAGTGACACTTTCACATTACATTTGAAAAAATAGAGGGTGGGTAATTATGGATTAATAATAATTATAATAAAATTCTATTATATATAAGATACTGAATTTATAATTTTTTTTAAAATACAATATATTTAGAGGATGCGAAACAATAAATAAATTGAAAGAGATCAGGTGAGATTATTACATCTTTTTCAGGACACCTGCTTTAGATCATTTCTTATCAAATATAGGGATAGTCATTTAGGAATAATATAGCATTTAGAAAATATATTGCAATGTTTATAAAACAAGGGTCTAGGGGGTTTTCAATCTAGATGGATCAATGTTTTGTGATTAATTGAGAGATGGGGTATCCTTTTATAATTGTGAGGGGGGTCATTCTTAGAATTTATTAAATTATAAATTAATAAAAGTATATTTGATTTAAAAATGGATCCAAATATATATAATTAAAATATAAAATGATTTGAGTTGATATTCTCTCATGCAATTAAATTTTGAGAAGTTTTGGTTGTTTTTTCTCACTTTTTTCCTTTTAGTTTTAATCCCTCATCCACAATGTTGGAAATTAACAGAATATTATTGTTTTATACCATTTAACAGTCATTGATGTTACTATAAAATAACAAAAAACAATTAAATTGACCATGGTTGATATTTTAAAACATATCCCATTTATTTGGTTGAATATATGATTTATTTAATTTTAAATCATTTAATAAAATATTATTTATTTTAAAATATCATTAATGTCATATTTGACACTATAAATTTAATTAGATTTTAAATATATAATGAAAATGAGGAAATATTAATTTAATTCTTCTAAAAATTACTATAATTCTATAAATATCTATAAAAATCATGTAATTAAATAATTGTTTAAATTATATTTTTTTATTATATTTAATAACATTTATTTTATTATTCTATCAAAAAAATTAATGTTGTGTCAGAACTACGTAAGAATTTATTAAAATTATTTCACCAAATAAAAATAGAAATAAATTTTCATGATAAAAATCAATTTATATTTCAAATTAATATTTATAACTAAACAAAATTTTTATTTATCCCCATCACAAAATATTGTAGTCATTAAAAGAAGAAATGTGTCATTTCTGCCTTTATCTTTCACTTATGTATTATAAAGTGAAAAATTATATCCTCATTGAAATAGAAGTTCATATTTTTGATGTTTGGATGATTATAGTAGAAATTGAAATACCCAGTGAAATTAAGGTATGTTTTTGGTAAACTTTAAATGTCTTAATGTATAATTTTTAATAGTTATTATCAAATTTACCCTTTCCATGTTGACAATTATTTACTATATTAACTATTCACAATGAATAGAAATAAAAAGGACCTATTTATCAAATTTGGACTTCCTAATTCCAAATGTGGATTCCATTTTCCATGATTTAATGTTAATAATTAGTAAAAATCAATTTTACATTAAAATGAAAAACACAACGACAAACTATTTTTCAGAAAATTTCTATTTTATGTATACAATTTTTTGTACTAAATGATATAAAAAATTTATTAAAATGAAGTTATTTTCATTATTTATGATATTTAAGAACTAATTTTACATTTAAACATTTTTATAAAAAATTAATATTTTATGTGCCTTAAACTAAAACATGTTTTTCATAAAAAAAGTATTTTTCAATATTCCTAGAAAATCAATTTTTTTTAAATCACAAAAACTAATCCTAAGATAATTTTTATTTGATTCTTTAAAAAATGAACATAATTATTTCAAAACAATTCACCAAAATTTGTAAAAATTAATTTTATAATTTTCTAAAAAAATCCAATTTCTTGAATAAACTATTTTATTTCTATAATAAAAAAACTTTCCATAAAAATTGAGTTTTTATTCCATAAATAGTAAAAAATAAATTTTTATTGAGTATGACCTTGATATATATTTTATAATTTTTTAACTCTTCAAACCAACAAATTTAATGGTATTTTTATAATAGATATATCTAAATTATAATACATCATGGTTTATTTAGTCTTAATGTTGGGTATTGTATATTCTATAACATATAATGTTATAATAATAACTTGTTGTATTACATTTTATGTCTTCCTATTTTAATCCTCATAATGTTTGTCTTTATTTTTTTCTATCAAATCACCTTTATAATTATTGTGTTATGGGTTTTTAAAAGATGTGTTGGGATTAATATTTTTTTGGAATGGATGTTTTGGGACCTTTATTTGATGGTTGTATTTTGGGAGGAGAGTTTAGGGACTTCTAAGTTATTGGTTGTAATATTATGGATTGATTCTTCTTATAAATTTTCTTTTGTTATTCCCTGTTGTTTTGGGGAATATTAATTATTAATGGATTTGGATGGTGTGGTTCTCGTTAGCCTCACTCATTCATGGTTTTTTGTGAGTGTTGTATTATTGTTCCTTGTTATTTGGTAAAAAAACTTACAAGGGATATAGTTATTCTCATTTTTTATTAACCCTTAAGGTGGACATTGTTCAGACATGAGAATGTCCTTGGGTAAATGATTGGTAAACTAGGGTTGGTAATCCACCTGTTGAGATAATGTACTCACCAGTGTTCTACATGGTCCTTTTGGGATCCTCCATGTGTGTGTGATCCGGTTTACAACCTTAGGTTTTTCATATCTCATGTGGCCTATGGTAGGATATTATTTCAGGAATTTAAGGGTTATTTTTATTTTCTATTATATATTTTGGTGATTAATTTATTTTTGTTTGATAGTGTGTTTTCATAATTTAACTTTTTGTTTTGAGGATGTGTCTCCTGGTAGTTTTTATTGAGACCAAGATGTTTTTTTTATTGGTTGAGAATAAGAATCTAACTATTAAGAATTGGTTTTAGTTATTATGATATCATTTTTTTCAATACGTGGGTTGTTTTCATTGGTGATACTATGATATTTTCATCGTAGGGTGTGTTACCATTGGGTATTCTATCAACTGGTGCTACTACTAGGTACCAATGTTTTGTGACACCACCCGATGCCATCTCCTAGTTCCACCTTCATGTTCTACTGATAAGTTATTCTGTGAGGTGCTTCAGTCATGTTCCACCACTAGGTTACTAGAATTGATATTCTACGATTGCTGTTCTTCGAGTAGTTGTTTCTATTAGCGTGCTACAATTAGGGAACTACCATAAATTTGTTATTATTGGTTTATGACTGCTTGATTAAAAATAGAGTATCAATGAGTTTCATTGTATCTGGAGCTTCCATTAATTAATTATATCATTGAAAATTAATGAGTTCAAATAAAAATTAAAATATTATGTTATAGAGTGTCATTATTCTTGAAAAATGTTTTCTCAAATGCTGTTACATTAATGACAAAATAATATGAGATTTTGTGCATCCTATATAGTGCACTAAATTATGAATAAAAATGGTATGTTTTACACGTTTTCAGACACATATGAAATATTTCTATTTTCAGTGTTTCAAATTAAATTCACCTACTTAAATAGGTGTTAACTTCATGTTGAAAGAAATCTAGAAGAAGAAATCATAATTATTATTATACTTGTTTTAAAATAAGATATGCTATATTTCATACACACATAAATTAATTATTATTGTATGTGATGTGTTGTGGTTTTTTCAAGGAATGAAAGTGGTTCATTTTTAAAAGGAATAATTCCAATGTTGATGTTGGATTGATCCAATATTTGTATTTTTCATGTATTGGTACATTAATTTGCATTTCATATTCAAGATACATGGGTTTTAAAGAAGTGTAAAGATAATGTGTTAAGTCATCATGACTACATATAGTACTTATAGAATATATTTCCATGGAATTTAGTATGATGAAATGATATGATTTTATCTAGTAGATTTAATTCAAATACATTTAAATTGTATTGAAAATATTGGAATTATGAATAAATAGAAATTTGGTAACCATCTTGGTTCTTTAAAACTACTTCTATATGTTTTCCAATATGTATGAGTGTATAGGGGAATATATTGATGAAAATATATTTTTTGATGAATTAGTGGTTTTATGAAGTTTTGTGTATGAAATATGATGTGATTATTTTCCAAAGTAACATGAAAATATGGAGAAGATTATATTAATACAATAGGAAAATAAATTATTATGAACAGGAGTATGATGTAACTATTGTCTCTATATCATTTGAATTTTTTTATACTGGGGATGTACATGATGTGCATCATGAAAAAACCTGGATATTTTTAAGTGATTAATAATGATTTTCCTTACATTATGTTGTTTAAAAATATTTTAGTGGATCATATGATCACATGTTTTACCACATCATGCTAAGGCCTAAAAACTCACATTGATTATTGGACCTTCTAAATCACATCTTTGGTCACAATGCATTCTTATGTGTGGTTTATCATTAATATTCACTCTAGTTAGTATTGTATGATATTTTTAAAAAATCAGAAAATTATTGAATCAATAATTCAACCCCTACTTATTGATTCCTTGTACATTTATTCCTACAATTGGTATTAGAATTTGTTCCTTTACTTTAAGTATAAAATTTGAAGATCCTTCTTCTAAATATGGCTATATGTTTCTGTTATCTTTCTTGTATAATTTAAAATTAGTTAATTGAGAGGTTATTTCCATGTTTTCTGGGAATATTGTTTATATATGGTTGTATTTGATGTTACTATATCTCTTATACCACAGTAATGATATTTTGGAGGTAACTACTGATGAATTTATTCCCTATGATGAATGTGTTTCCATTTTAGAATTATATAATTGGAATTTTTAAAATGTTGTGCAAGCCATAAATTCTATTTTATTTTCTATTTTTAATGATAATTTCTATAATTTAGAGGGATCAAATAATAAATATAGATATGGAATAAATATCATAAAATATTTGAAGAAAGTCCAATTTGAATTGAGTTATGTTGTAATTATAGATACTCAGAAACAAAGATATGTGCATAAAATATGGTGCTACTATTGATAGTTTTGTCACAAGGGTAAATAAAGTTTTGTATTACCGTCATATGATATGGTGAGAAGTGGGAATATAATGATATTTCTCATAAAAGTCTATTTATTTTACTCAATAATATTGAAGATGAAGTCTCTTATATGGAAAAAAATATTAATGGTGACATTACATGTGATTATCTAAATAGTATTATAATTTATTATAAAATTAGGAAGAATAACACTATTAAAAGATGGAATAGTTAGAAAAAAAATTTCATTTAATGCCTCCATATTTGAGAAAGGAAGATTGGATTGTCTATGTGGATGATAACTTATGATATTTAACATTATACTCTGATGTAGATGTGAAATATTCTAAAATATTTTCCCTCATTTCATGAAATGTGAGAAGATTAATGGAAGATTATAATGGTATACTACAACTTAAATACTTTAATTAGGGAGTTATTGGACATTTTTTTGAAAATTAACCTAAACTATAATGAGATGAACCCAATTAAGAATAAGAAAAAAAAATTATAAATTCATTAATGATGAATTATTCTGTAAAAAATATATCTCTTAAAATAAAGGATAATAATTTATATATATTCATAAGGTGTAATTATATATCAAAATATGAGTAAAATAAAATTCTTACTAAGAAAGAATTGGTTGATACTAAGAATATTTATTAAAAAATATTATTATTTTTAAATTGAATTATGAAGAATTCACTAGTGTTGAGGGTAGTAACTCTAGAAGTTATGATGAGTAAACTATAATTCAGTTTAATGGTAATTGATAATTGAGAGTATTTACATTGAAAAAACCAAAACATGGAAATGAAAATGAGAAGTTAAAGAAGAATGATCAGTCAACAATCAATATGGGCAAATCCCATAAAGAAGAAAAATATAATCTTTATACAGAGATAGATAATCTTGAAAAAATTTCAGATATAGAGAAAACCTTGGAGTCAAGATGAAATAATATACTAATGGATTAGAAGAGTATTATGACTTTATTTGACTAAAACATTTCACTCTATACTTTGATTTAAGAATTTCCTGAATTATATTTCAAAATTTCATTCAAGAGGTTGGAAAATTATCAAAGAACAATGTAGTGTGATAAATTAAATAAAAACCATCTTCCTATGATGATATTTATGCTAAAAATTTAGGTATAATTTTTTATAAGAAGAATAATTTCAATGCATCCATGTATGTGGATAAATTTGTTGAGTCCCAAAAACCCATAAATTCTGAGATTGTTAACATTTATACAAGAGCCACTACTTCTGGTAACACAAAAAATGATGAAAAGAAGTCTAGTTTGAAGAGAAAAATTCCAATATATTTTCAAAATCATTTAAAAAAACAATAATGTTGATAAACAATAATGAGAAATTCAATGTAATGGTTCTGGATGATATTCTATTTTAAATGGTAGATATACCTTTTTTGAGTATTGATGGTACCATGGTGGGTCTGGGAATATATAAATGATAGTGAGGTTTAATAATCATCATGATGAATATTATAGAATATTTAGGAAATAATTTGATGGGGAGTATTGAAACCCACCAAATGAGCATCAATGATTTTTGTTTGGAATAAATAACTTAAGTCAATATATTATTTTATATTAAAAAGCAATAAACGGAAAACAATGTTATGAGGAGGGAGGTACGAATATCATACGAATCAAATGACCCATATGAATACATATAGTCACATGACCCTTGTAATGTCCCATGGATGAATTATTGATTCTTCCTGATCTGAAAATCATCATGAAATTCCCCTTCATTGAATCCTTATGACTATATAAATCCCCACTATAATTCCCATATCATCACGTGTTTCCCTTTCGTAATTTATTCCTAATATTATAAACCTATTTCAGATGAGTGCTTCGAACCATTTTATATGTCAACTAACAGCTTCTTGATAATCACCCAATTCATCATAGAAAATAAAATCTAGAAAATTTGGATGCTACATTTCATGTAATTTATATTTATTTTCATGCAATGGAAATATAATGTTGAAATGAGTAGTTCAATGATCACATATGATTTCTTGAGGCCTGTGAACCATTCCACTTAAAAGTCTTTGTGTATATCAAATTATTTATGAAAATTCCCCCAGACATGTCCATTCGATCATGTAATACCCCAATAGAGAATAATTGGAATTACTTCAAAATATTTTTTGAATAATGAGTAAAAGATGAAAGTGGTGGTAGATTCATGGGAAATGTCATTATGTTTATTTTCTTGGGAATGGATAATTTTCTTTTCATCACTAGTATATTCATCATGAGAAATCCCAATAGAAATTATTGTCTCATCACACAAAATATAGTAGACATGTCACCTCCAACATGTGAAAGATGTCAAACATGTCCATTTTATCAGGTAATACACCACAAACAAGAAGAGAGGTAACCCATGAAAATTATCACAAACTATCACATGATATAATATTGATCACATGATGTTCCCTATAAATGAATAATGAACATGCATGATAAAGTTCGCACACCATTTAAAGATCTGTTATTGATCATGTGGCACCCTGATGGAGAAAAAAAGGGATAAAGTTGAATGACTTGGAAAATAGTAGTTAAAAAGATAGAAAATGTGATACCAATATGTGAAGGAGATATAAAAGTTTTTCCCTAAGAAAGTGGATATGTTATTTGCAATAATAGTTTTATAATCAGATGAAGGCCATATAATAGGCCATCTTGATCACGGGAAGGGAACCAGAAAAGTATTCCTTGATCACACAAAATATTATTCAACGTATTACTTATCTTACTAAAACTAGAAAATAGATTATTCAGATGTTGGGAGGGTCCATTGACATATCGATTTAATTATTAAAAATCTCTTTGAAAAGCCATAAATCCAACAAATATGGTGATGGTGGAATAATATGGTGGTTATTTATTATAATGTTACCTAAGGATGATTCCATGTATTACACGTGGTAAGGTCATACAAAAATGTGTGACACACCATAGAATGGGTCCTATAAGTTTGATATAAATTCCATGAATCGTGACACAGATTCGTGGTGTCAAGGCCTATAAAATTACTCCATATTAGAGAAAAATACACATAATAGTAGTGATAGATAAGAAGATAAGGACACATGAGAGGAGAAGTAAAAAATAATATAAGAAAAATGAAGGAGAAGGCCACCACCATCAGAATATATCTCTAGGTAACCATGACACTCCCATCACAAGAACCCATAGTGGGATGAAATCATGAGACCCCATCACATTATATCCTTACGATCATGTGATCACATTGCAAAAAAAGGTATATTTAGACATCTATTATGAGACATATGCATGAGGAATAAACATTCACTTCTTTTTCATATAATATTTACAGTTAGAGTAATTAGTCTATTGAGACATGTTCTCAACCATGCAGTGTTAAACCTGGGTCATGCAAGACACTCTTGCATACATCAATAGATATAAAAAATTATCTTGCGAACACTCCATTGAATGCGTCCTTAACATACATTTGAACTAATAAACATGAAATCACATTTCAATGATAAATCTATGATGGATTCCCTTGATAAGATACCTTGAAAATTTACTCCTTATAGAATACACATAGTTTATCATGCCATACTGGCATAATACAATTATACATGCATCATTAACCCTTGGATTTTCATTGTTTATCAGGATCATTATTTTGGATATTTTGCGAGATCTCATTGCATGAATTTATTATGATAACACGATAACTTGACTAATCATTGGTCTCATGATTCCATCATGTGGCCCTGGACATGTCAACTTTGATCACAAAATAAACCCTGGACATGTCTTCCTTGATAACGTGAAAGGCCCTAGACATGTATTGTTTTATCATTCAAGTATCCTTTGACATGTCATCTTCAATCATATGATGAAACCAGGCATATGTTGACCTTGTTAAGAAAACACATAGGACATGTCATGGAGACACTCAAGACGTACTTTCTAGACAACTTGGACAATTTTGGTAGACACCGTAGGGAAAACAAAATAATCTAGTAGAAAAACTTGGAAATTCACTTTGTAAAACCATTGGAAAGAACCTTTATCCAAGTACCCCCTTTATAATGGGAGTTCCCCTAATGGTTTGGGATAATTAAATCATGGGAAATTACTCAATTCATTCTCTAGGATCTGCCTCCATGTCATACCAAACATATTTTATTGACCATCCACTGTCATCATCTCTCTTTATGCATTAGAGAAAAACGAATGAATATGTAATGTGCGCATCCATCCTAGTATAATTCATCAAATGTCAAAAACCCCATTGATAAATAAATATATAAGTGTAGTAAACCATTAAAACCTTTTAGTGGGTTATGAAATTATCAAACTACAAGAACAATGATACCTATCCATAGAGGATATGTAAGATGCCATCCGAAGGCCTGAACTCTATTAGGCATCTACACTGGTGTTAGTACCTCAATATTCTAATTACCTTGTATCATAGAACCTAAATCATCTTATGATTCTATAATCCTTCTCTTTTTATTTGAGGAATGGGGGAGCCTTTATACGTGGGAATGCTATTGAGTGTAAGCCTCATTCAGGCCATCAAGTGCCCTAACCCCATTAGTAGGTTAGGGTTGAACTAGATATGAGGACTACAATTCCTTTTGTAAATATAATATATATCATTACTTCATAATGATATATATACATACCATATTATCCATGATATAAGTAATCACAACTAAATGAGGGATAATTTAATGTGTATGCCACATAATTTTTTTTTCTCATTCTATGTGTCCAATCATACGATATCATTTAGTTCTCACATAAAAAAACTCAGGTGGGATTAGATACTAGAGATGATTATACCTATATAATGTTATGGATTCCCCAAATGTGGAACTTTCACTGGGATTTAATCCCAATTACATATCATCTTCACTTCATCGGACATACACCCACATAGGCAATTCTAGGAAGCCTTACATGAAAATTCCCTCTAAAGGCCTCTATTACCACCTATTTTACAACACATATTCCTATGACACAAACCATGTGGAATAAAATACCCATCATAATAGGATAAAGTGGTTTCCTCCTCATATATTTATCCATATACTTATATCCTTGTCACATAGAATTAAAGTTCATGTTATTGTACTATCATACGGTGTTACACTTTTCCAAACTAACTCTACAGGTATTGATTCCTAGTTTCATAAGAGATATAGGATTCTATGTAGGGGTTAAATACCATCTCTAAGAGACCAAAATAATTGATGGATGTAAATTAAATATAGAGTGACAACACATGCCTATAAAAGAGTAACATAAATTACAAAGAGAATAATTGGGAAAATGTGACACACACAGTTGTTCCCATCAACAAATCTTCATGATCCTATCATTGTTATTGGGGTAACTACTCTCGTAATATATATTGGGTAGGTTTTCATGAATATATATTAAATTTATAATAGAGTCCAAATATTCAAAATAATTCCCCCTAAAAGTGTTCAATTAGACTGACCTCCCATCCACTTGACCAAATTGAGTTTTTAAAAATCATTGGGATTGAAACCCCATTTTCCTCATACCATTGGAAAGATGGTTTGGGCCTTTTCATGTATGTGGGAACTGTTTGAAGTTTCCATTTGTGTCAATAATGGAAAACCAGATGGAAATTGTTGTGTAACCATAATAAATTACTCACAACTAAACATCATGTGAAACCGTCCACATTTGACTTCAATTAAAGTGGTTAACCTAATGTGAAATACATAAACATTGTCATCCATTTCCCTATTAAAAAATTATAGACATCTCAGTTCTATTTAGTCCATTGATTCCACATTTTCTATATAAAACTTGTGAACCCGATGTGAAATACTCTAATTGGGCTGAAACATTCATAAAATACAGGACCCCTACTTTATCCTTTAACTATGAAATTAATTTATCAAATATGTACTTATATATATGATGTTTAACAAATTAAGTTTCTTGGTTCCTATCCAATATTTTGATTCTTTTTATAAACCAAATTGAATCATCTAATGTGACAATAGATTCTGTGGATATTAGAAAAGATGGAAATGCATGTTGAACACCTTGAGCCACTACGAACAGCCAATTGATACAACGATCATGTGCATCATTATCCATGGAATTCTTGGCCCAGAGACCCAGACATACATTATAACAAACAAAATTCCTCTAGTTATATTTTTTTATTGTCTTTTTCAATGATTACCACATCAATGGATCCATATTGACTTTGGAAAAATCTCACGAAATCCTCAAGAGGATGAATCTACACCTACCTTCATTCCCATGAATGGAAATAAAAGAGGAGGTGAACCATGTTGTCACATTAAATCACATTGAGATATTTTCCCTAGAGCGCAGCAGCACATACCTTCCCTACTTTAGGTATTTTTATAAGGAGATTCATTAAATCAACTAAATCACTTTGGATATTCCATAGAAGGATCATATCCATTATATTCATCATCATCGACATGTGACTAAAATTAAATAATAATTTTAAAGGTAGTTGTGACCAACCAAACTGTAAAAATTTTGGCATCCAGAAGCAAAGCCTACCTTGGGTATCTAATAAAGAAAAGTATATGGTAGGATTATATCCCTACTACCACCAATATGTCTGATTAATACTAGGATATCCTGAAATTTGACTAGAATTAATCCAAGATCATCCCAAGCTAGGATACTCTAACATCCTCACAGTTTCCCTTCGTTACTTTGGAATTCCAAGATAAAACCCATCCCTAGGATTGGGTTAATTTTTATCATCTTAACCCTAGTATCGCCTTCAATATTGGATCCTTCCAAAAAAGGTACAATAATCACCGACATACCAAATAGTACAATGGGTACCAACCCACCAAATGGTATTGCGGGAATCATCCCACCAAATAGAATATCATCCACTTAACGTTGTAAATAGATACTCAATTAAAAAGGAAAACCGTAACTCTTATATATCATAAATATGATATCAATGTAATCTTAATAATTCTCATCAGATCCTAAGGAACATACTTCTAAATAGTATAATAAAACCCCTCAAAAGTCATCTATGTCGCCGCAAGTTGGCCCATATTCTACCTCTATAACATGAAAAGAATGGTTCATTGTTATCCTTTATGCATTAATAGAAGGTACTACTGAATGTTTTGGAGGTTTAGAATAGAGTGTTGATGGATAATATATTTAGTGGAAACAATGGATTCAATCCCCAAGTTATACGTTAAGACTCCTGTCATCATTCACCATCACTGCCATTGATAGAGGACCGGGTGTCTTTCTGACACCATCCATTCATCCCCTGTAGGATGACATGGAAGTTTATAATGAAGATTGGATAACAGAACATCAATGAGAGAATTAGGATCAATGAGAAATAATTGTGTGAATGCTCATGTTTTTCCTTTACAAAAATAACAAACCAACACTTTCATGTAGATGTTAACCTTGTACTGATGTGACCTTTCCCATATGAGTGGGGGAATTTTCATATTTTCCATCCCCTCATCAGGTGAAATCTAGAAATTTTTCAACCTCACCATGACCCAATAGGCTATGGGAATTTCCATATTTTCCACCCCTCCTCAGGGTTACACAGCAAACCATACAAAATCAAAAGTTGACACAAATCCACCACGACAATTGGGTTACTTAAATTAGTGTGAAGAATCAGCATCATCCAAGGCCCCCAACACTTCAACATCATCCCCTAAACCAAAAATAAAATGTATATTCATCCTTGAATACAAACAAAGATATGTTCCCATGACAACATTGGTATAGGTAGGATGCATGAGATATATCATGATCACCCATCTCATGATTACAAACAACAAAGAGTATATTTATTCCAAATAAAACATGTCCCTTTGTACATTGACTATTCCATGTAGATTTATTTGACAGATCTCCCAATAAAGAGTAATCTATGTGAGGAATGTTTTATAGTAAATGATAATAATTTCCCCTACCACAGATGTCCTAGTCATGCAATAGATAGTTTATTTAAAATTAAGGATTGGCTTCAGAAGAAGATAATTGATGGGTTATGAGAGACAATGAAACAGAAATACCCACTATAATCATGTAAAAAATATAAATAGGATAGAGAAGTTGTGAAATATATCATAATCCCCATATATCATAGTCATAGGTTACTATCTCTCAACATGAGATGGAAAAACTATATTCCTTCCAGACGTAACATGTCACTAGGAACATTGACTATTCCCATTAGAATGGTTTTATAGGACTCCAAAAAATTTGTAAGATGCGTGAGGTTGAGATTATAGGCCATGAAAATCACTACCACTACCAATTAAATCTCTGACACAATGTTTGGAATTTCATTGTCTTTAAATATTTGAAATAGAAGCATGTATATGAAGGCTTGATAGAGTAAGTGGATACCAAAGGACATAAAATATGCATGAGTCCTCTATGATTTGTAGTAAAAGTCACCCTTTTGACAGTTTATGGCATGATACATCTGAGTTGCATGTTTTTAAATTTCATAATACCTCATAGTCATATGTCATTAAATTAAAATATGCATTCTATTCACATAACGTTAAAATTCAACATACATCCTTGTTTCTAGAAATTAATTTTCATGATATTTCTTAGTAGTATGATGTTAAAATTAATGATATTTCATTATTTCATGTTGTAAAACTATAATAAAACTTCATAATAACATGATGTTAAAATGATAAATGACATCATAGTCTCACAACACAAAACAGAATGAAAATTTACTTATTATATTTTGTGAAACAACATGAAACATGTTCTGGTCATAGGATGGAAAACCATGGAACATCTCAAACTATGGGAGATATCCATATCACTAATTAGAACATATATTTTTCAAAATTACCACTAGTTCTTTTGAATAACAATCCCAACAATATCAAAAAATCATCAATAATCCCCAGTCACTTGTAAAGAGAATTACCAATTAGTTCACCTCCCTATATGTCTAGTTATGGGAATCATGGAAAAGAAGTCAAATGTGGAATGTTGAAGACTATAGGGAGAATGCTCATATCCTTGAAAAATTAGAAAAACTATTCTATCATATCTAGGAAAAAATCATAGTGAAGTCATATATCAATGCCCCCATTACAAAATCTAATCAACATATTTCTATAGAATAAGGAGGAAATGAGTGGGGGATATATCCCCACTTAATGGAAAGAAACTTATTAGCATATCCTAAAAAATGATAATGTGTAGGAATACACTTTTGTACATATCCTACTGAGGTTTTATTACTTTGAGATACCAATAGAGGAGGTCCACCAAAATATTATCGTGATCACAACAGGACATGACCAAATTTCTATCCCAACATCTAGAGCAACACACCAACATGTTCTACATGAATAAGTAGCTACTTTGGAGAAAGAACACATATTTTATTCTATCCAGAAGGAATATTAGAATATTCCAATACAGGGAGAGGCACAAAACTTGGCTTATAACTTCATTCCAACTGAGGATCACAATCACAATTTGGAACATGCCTCCAGATATAGAAATATTCTTATATAGGAAATCTATTGACATACTCCAAAGGCATGGGACCTGGCTCATACCCCCACTACAATTTATGTAAATTAACATAGTATGTATAGTACCTTAGAGTAGGCTCACACCCCTTCCGGTGAAGCTACTCAAAATATTCATGTAGATTATAGGATCTAGCACACATCCCTAGTCCTAATAGTGAAATTTTTCATTACCGTATGTTAGAATATATACTGGAGGTTACACATATCCCTTATCCCATTTTAGAGGTCCATTGACTTAATCTGACATGGAATAAATATATGAACTAGGATCCTACCCCATCATCCACCAGGATTGATCAGAATATTACAGAATCCACCCATAAACAGGATCACATTCATTCTAATGGAACAAAATCTCCTCAATATACTATAACTTATTCTCATCAAAGGGATTATATCCCCAACACACCAGATGGTATCAATAAATTCTAAAAACCATCATGAAGTAGTCTGAAATCCATCCTCAACCCAAAACATATAGTCAATGTATTATAGCCATGATTTGAAATGAGGTTCTTATTCTTGATCTTATTAATGAAATTTCCTAAGAGTTTGTGTGACACTTATCATCAACACCTCAATGATATATCTTATCTTCAAATTAATTATAAGGTGATCATTGTTAGGATGGTATGTCTAAGTATGAAAAACTGTATAATACCAAACGTAGGATCGAATATGTAAAATGATATAAAAATACAAGAGGAGGGGTGAATTGTATAATTTAAAAAAATCCCTATGAAAATTTTTCATAACCATAATTCACACAACCTCTATGTTCTATGATCTAGCTAGATTCTGGAAAAGTGATTCCAAAAAATGAAACTTAACAAAAGTTTACAAAAAATAAGATTCTACCTTAAACCGTATAGAATCCTATAAAATCATAGTATAATTATGAGTAAGTATAAGAAAGTTATACTTTACTCAATAATACAAATACACAATAGAAAACAAAGTAGTAAAACTACAAGTAACATGTAGAATCTATTTTAACCCAAATAGGAGGGTATCCAACATCCCTGGATAAGAGGTCCCTTGATTTATACTTTCTAGAAGGTAAGTCTTACACAAACCCAGGTAAGGCCTCAATCTGTAGATCAGTATCTATCTTGTTTTCCTCGCAATCCCTCGATTTATAAGGAAATCATCACCTCAGACTTCACAACCTGAAGTCTCTGATTTCAAGGAAACCGAACCTCTTCACTAAGCAAATCTGCACGAATCAATATTTTAATGAGCAGTTCAAAACTTTCTGCACGAAGCCTGAGAGTCTCTCTCTATAAATCACTTCAACAGCGTGTATTCTCTAGATTCATATAACAGTCATAAGTATTGTGAGATCCTTTCAAATGAGCTCCTATTTCTAGGCATAGTTCCAATGGTTGGGTACCACCTCCAACGGTCATATTTCTCCTTGAATTTCAGAGGGACCTATACATGTGTCACTCAAACAATGGTTAGTTGACAACTGAAAGCATGACATCATTTTAGAAAAAAATTATTGTAAGTATAACAAAAAACTAATATTAGTAATGAAAGTAAATGAATGTTTAGAGTCTAAGTAAAAAATAAATTCAAATTCTATAGTACAAGGATATTTGGATTATGTTTTGTAAGAGTTCAGAAACTGAATTCTATAGAATAATGTAATCTGAATTTCAAAGAAATTTATAGTCCAGATTCACAAGAATTCAGAACCTAAAATTACAAAGTTCAAAGTATGAGTTCATAATAATTTAGAGTCAGAACTTAGAAGAGTTCAGAGTCTGTATTCAGAGAACTTTGAGTCAAAACGTGGAAATGTTCGTAACCATAATTTGTAATAGGAATTCATAGTCAGATCTTGGAATAGTTTGTATCCAGAATTCGTATTCAAAATTCTTAGTCGAACATTACATATGTTCGTAATCATAATTCTGAATGGAATGTCATGAATGTTCGTATCCAGAATTTGGAGTTAAAGTACAAGAGAGTTTGTATCCAGAATTCGGAGTGGAACATCATAATAGTTTGTATTTAGAATTCGGAGTCTTAAACAGAATGGCTCATATATAAGTATTATATGATTCAGAGATTTTGGACTCAATCCAAGTTTTACACTTAGGTAAGGGTAAATTTCCTTAGGGAAGGAAATTTTCCTCATATAATTTAAAAAAGGGTAAAATGAAAATTTTCTTGATAAAAGGTGTTTGTGAATTTAAAAACAAGAGGAATGGTAAAGTCATAAGGAAAGACTTAATGACTTTGCAATCTCACCCTTGAATGATGGAATGGAAAAATTCATAAGGAAAACATTATTTACTCAAAAATCTCCCCCTTTTTGGAAAGCACAAACATCCTTACTAAAAAGAATGTAAGGACTTAGAATAAATTTCTAGACATTGAAATTAAACCTTATCTCCCTTTGTTTATGGACAATGGTGAATATGAATAACTCTCCCATTGGCTTTGGAACTCTAAGGATCGTATTCTAGATTTTCAGAATGAGAATTTTTATTTGAATGTGGAAAACTTCATAATTAGAACCCCCCTTGGATAAAATCCCCCTTACTTAGGGATAGTTCTTCTTTACTTATAAATTTTTCATTCTCCTATTACTAATTTTTTTTCCTTCTCCGCCTTTATGATTTTAAAAAAGAGTTTGAGGGAATTGAAAAATAATATAGTACCTGAAACATTAGTATGGACATCCAAACAAACAACCATAATTATATTACGATTGAAATAATTAGTACAAGGAAAACCAAATACAACAAAATATCGGAGTGGTCTATTTGTTTTAATTTTCCTTGGGAATTAGCATCTTGACAACGGTCTTCAACTTCTTCACCTCTTTGTGATCTTCCTCAGCATGCTTTTCTAACACCTTGATCATGTACTCTTGAGCCTTCAGGGCCTTTTCCTGAGCCTTAAGCAAATCATCTTGCTTCACAAGCCTTTCATCCATCTTAATCCAAATATCCTTTTTAGTTTTCCAACACTAGACAACATAACTCAGCTTCCCATTGAGATCTTTAACATCTTGAATCCGAACATTCTGCTCAAGAGTTAGCTTCTTGTGAAAACTGTTTGAAAGATTTTTGATCATGGAATCATTAGTACCAAAAGCTTCCTTAACATATTTTTTGAATTGATCAAGATCTTTCATATCTTCAATAATTTTCTTAGACCAGTTTTTCATATGCTTTCATGATTTATTGTGGGCTTCATAGTTGATCATAAAATTTTTGTGATCAGCCTCTATCTTAACACATCTGTCTATAACCATGGATACAGAGTCTTTCTTTTGAATCATACTGTACAGAAGCATCTGGCATCTATAATCAATTGTAGGAAAAAAACATAATTATATCCACCATCTTTTTCAAGGAATTAACCACATAATCATTCCCTAAGGAAGTTGACTCTGAATCAGACAATTTAGTCGGAGATGGTTCTTCCTCTAGCTCTACCAACTTCCTCATTGAGGTTCTCCAGCTTATTTCTTCTTCAAAATATCTTTCGTTTGAGTATCAACAAGAACCCGTTTACCATTACTATTTTTTGAAATAGCTTCCTCATCAATAGATTCAAGCTCACTCTCAGATAATTGGACAATCTTTTCTTCAAAAACTTTTTCTTTCTGAACACCAGCCTCAACTTCTTCCGGATGAATGAAGTCTTGATTGTGACTCTCTTCCTTAGACATCTTATTCACTTATTCTTCTTCTCCTTTCTCATCAGCCCCTGGAGTAGCAATTTTTGAGGATCTGGCTTGGGAAGTCTGGATTGACAAATTTTTAGATGGGGTTCCCTTATCTTGATATTCTTTAACTTGCTTGATCACAACATCAGAACCACCAATAATCTAAGATTGTTTCACTTCTACCGAACCTTCCTTCTCTTTCACAACCTCATGTTTCTTATCTGGTGACATAAACCACTTTATTGGAGTCTCGGGAAATTTTTCCACAAGGAAAGATTTTGGAATATAGGTTTCTTCAAGTGATACCTCAGTGGATTTCAAAAGAGATTGGACAATCTCTGCCTCTGACATTTTCTTCTTCCGCTTCTTTTCCTTTGCCTATTTTTTTAACTCATCCACAACTTTCTCTTTTAAGGCCTCTGCCTCAGCAAGATCCAAACCGAACTATGGATCTCATTCTTTTCTAATTTACTTATCCTCCCTCTATTTTTCTACCACCTCATCTGGGTAGGCCTTTTGCTTCTTTGGTTTAGGAGGTGCATATTGTACTTCCTTAGAGTTAGGGGTTTTATCTTCAGCTTCTAATTCCTTCAACTTCCTTTTCTTACCGTCCTTATTTGAGGGTTCATCTTTCTCAACATTTTCCGAAATGGGTTCTACCTCCTCCTCTGGCAGATCATAAAAATGTCATGTCTCTTTGGAAAAACTGAATTTCATCCTCTTTAAGGTGTCATCACTAATCAGAATCACCTTGCAATTCCTTGGCTTGGAGCTACATGGGATCTTAATGGATTCATGACACCAAACTATCAACTTTGAAAGCAATTCTGGATAGATAATTATCTGGGCTCTAAGATTTCCATTCTTGATGTTCTCAATCTTGATGAGAATGTGTCTCATGAGATTCACATTCCTTAGATTTTCCAAAAAATATAGAATATACATGTCACTCTTTTTAAGGGTATCCTTATCACCCTTCCTTGGTACAATAAACCCTTGCAACCAAAGCTGTAGAATCCGATTTTTGATTGAAAGATGGGCGATCTTCTCTTCATTGTTTATGTTAGAATGACCTAGACACTCTATAGCTTTTACCTTGACAAAACTACCTTGGACCTCATGCTACTTGTGAGAGAAAAAATCAGCCTATCCTTATTAAAGTATGCCAACCAAGATATCCTCTTTGGTATAAGAGAGAGAATACGTCTTCCTATAGCTCTTGAAGGAGAACTTCTCCCTTCCATTTTCCTTGAAAAATGAAACTGACTCATAAAAATCTATGAGTAAATCTGGACACACCACATCTTGAGCTCGAGTCTTAGATACAACTACACTTTCCAATCCATTGAGACTGATATTCTTGGAAATTATAGAATTGTACATATTGAAAAAGATTGGATTAACCAACCTTTCCCTATAATCTTTCCACTCTGAGAACGGCTTAATTGATGACATCTCTTGGGAAGGGACTTCTGCAGACATTCGGACTGGAGCACTTCTGAAGAATTTGGAACGCGCTTTTGTAGAGAGTCAGAGGTTCAGCATGCCTATGAATGAAAATATATGTGGGACAATCATTGGGGGTCCCCTTTATATTTGCGTTGATGTGACCTTTCGACATCCAAAACAAATCTAATGGTTGGGAAATGATCTGATCTGATCTGAAAGTTGATATAATTACCACAAGGAAAACTTGGGTGATTCTGATCTTTTGAGGTTAAAAAAATGGATTTGATAAAACTATAATCCAAGAGTTTTAAATACAAAAGAAAATACCAGTAATAAAATAATTAATGCAAATTACTTAGAAGGAAATCATACCTTATGGATTTCTAGGAAGATTATTCATATTGAGGAACGTTCTTCGTGAAGAACTTTTGATTCCAAAAAAAACATGAATATGAAAAAAAAAAATCTTCACTAAAAAAATTTCAAATCCAAGAATTTCCATTACGAAAATTTTAAATCTGATAATTTCCATTATAAAAATTTCAAAACTGATAATTTTCATTACGAAAATTTCAAATCTGAGAATTTTCATTATGAAAATTTCAGATCCGAGAATTTTCATTATGAAAATTTTAAATCAAGAATTTTCATTATGAAAATTTCGTTATGAAATATTGTTAAAACAACAACATGAGAAATATTAAAAACTTCATTATGAGAAATTTTGAAAACTTCATTTCGAAATTTTTTGAAAAAAAAACTATAAAAAATTTACATTATGATTTTTTTTGAAAAAACATCATAGAAATGTACTCCCCCTATAAAAATTATTTTATTACTGTAAGGAGATTGATTTCAACAGGATATTAATCATGGAGGATTACCTAACAGTTATCATTACTAACTTCTGTTTAATGTATTCAAATTTATCGGAGGGTAATGATTTTGTGAAAATGTTAGCAAGTTGATCTTGTGTTCCGATAAATTGAAGAATGATATCTCCTTTTTATGTGTGATCTCTAAGAAAGTGATGCCTAATATCTATGTGCTTTGAATGAGAGTGATGTGCAAGGTTTTTAATAAGGGTGATGGTAGATGTGTTATCACACAAAATTTGAGTATTAGTAAAACAAAATCCATAGTCTGTGAATGTGTGTTTCATCCACAATAGTTGAGCACAACAACTTCTAACTACTATATATTCAGCTTCAACATTGGAAAGTGATATTGAGTGTTGGTTTTTTCAAGACCAAGAAACTCATGAATCTCCTAAGAAATGACATGTTCCAGATGCAATTTTTCTATCCATTATACATCAACCAAAGTCAGCATTCAAAAATCTTTTTAGGACAAAATCATTTCCAGAAGTATAAAATAGTCTAAAATCCATGGTTCCCTTTAAGAAGCGAAAGATTCTTTTCACTTCCTTTAAATGAGATTCCTTATGATTGGATTGATATCTTTTATATAAGAATATTGAAAACCTTAAGTCTGGACGACTAGCTGTCAAGTAAAGTAGACTACCTATCATATGTCTAAAATATGTTTAATCTACTGGTTTCCCAGCTTCTTTAAGATCATGTGTGTTTGAGGTACAAATGGGAGTACTTATGCTTTTATTTTTTTTATATCCATACCTTTTATAACGATCTTTAATATATTTATGTTGGCATATGTAAATTCCTTCTAGTTTTTGAGAAATTTTAAAACCAAGGAAAAATGTTAACTCACCCATCATACTCATTTCAAACTCAGATTTTATTAAATTCTCAAAGGAATCAGTTAAAGATTGTATAGTTGAACCAAATATACTGTCATCAACATAAATTTGAACAATAATAACATTATTCATATATTTCTTTATATAAAGAGTTGGATCTATATTTCCCTTAACATAGTTATTTTGAAGAAAAACTCATGTGAGTCTATCATACCAAGCGCTAGGTGCTTCCTTAAGGCCATATAAATCTTTGGTAAGTCTAAAAACATGATCAGGATGTGTTTTATATTCAAATCTAGGAGGTTTTTCAACAAAAACATCCTCTTGAACATAACCAATAAGGAAAGAACATTTCACATCCATTTGGAAAAGTTTGAAATTTAAGAATGCTGCAAAGGAAAGTAAAATACGAATAGATTCAAGTCTAGATTCTAGAGCATAGGTTTCTTCATAGTATTTTCCTTCTTTTTGATTATAGCCTTTAGCAACTAATATAGATTTATTTCTTACAATGATTCCATTTTTATAACAGTTATTTTTGAAAACCCATTTTACTCCAATAATAGAGGTTTCCTTAGGTCTTTCAACCAGGTTCCAGACTTTATTCCTTTCAAATTCATTTAGTTCATCTTGCATAGATTTTATCCAATCGTAATCCCCTAAAGCTTCATCGGTGCTTTTTGATCTAATTGGGAAAAAATTCTAGATGTTCTAATTCATTTCTTAAGGAACTTCGAGTCCTTACAGGTTGATTCATATCACCAATGATACTATCACTAGGATGATTCCTTAGAAACGACTGATTTGGGTTTTGTGAATATTTTTCATCAACTTAGGGTAGAAAATATTCTGCAGTAAATGTTTGAGAAGCATCTTCTTGAACATTTTCCTTGTCAGAAGGATCTTCTATCAATGTTTGATAATCAGTTTTTGAAAACACATACGAAGATTTAGGTTGGGGTTGTTTAAAATCAAAATTATCAGTGTAATCAAATTTAACATGTACTGTCTCTTCAACATGACATGTGTTTTTGTTTAAAAATCTATATGCCTTAGAAGTTGTGGAGTAGCCTATGAAAATTATTTCCTCATATTTTGGTGTGAATTTATGATGGTTATCTTTAGTATTCAGAATGAATACCTTGCAACCAAAATCCTTACAGTAGGAAAGTCTAGGTTTTCTACCATTCCATAACTCATAAGGAGTTTTATTAAGAAAATGTCTAATCAAAACCTGATTTATAGTATAACAAGTTGTACTTACAGTTTCATCCTAAAAATGTTTGGCAATGAAATACACACTCAACATGGTTCTAGTTATCTCTTGAAAAATTTTCTTTCTTCTTTCAACAAATCGATTTGGTTGAGGTGTTCTGGGTGCTGTGATGTTGTGAGTAATACCTTTTCTATAAAAAAAGTTTCAAAATCATAATTTTGAAATTCTCCACCATGATCAACATGAATAGTTATCAATGGAAGATTTTTCTCATTTTTAACTTGGGATCTAAAACTTTTGAAATAAGAAAAAGCATCAGAATTGTTTTCTAGAAAATAGACCCAAGTAAATCTAGCGTAATCATCAACTAGAACAAATACATAATAAATGCCCCAAATGCATCAAGTTTGTGTAGGACCAAAGAGATCCATATGCACTAACTATAATGCATCAGTAGTTACGATGTCATCGACTGATTTAAAACTTGATTTATGTTTCTTGCCATATTATCAAATATCACAATGTTTTGAAGAATCAAATATACGCTCCCATATATCCTTAAACATTACTTTCTTTGAAATTTTTCATAAGTAAATAATGTTACAGTGTCCTATAATTCTACACCCTATCCAATAATGATCTTCCATTGCACTAAGTCATCGTAAGTCTTGGCTCCTAAGGTCTTCTAAATTTATTGAGAAAACATTCTCTTGCCTATGGGAAGAAAGAGTAAATCTTCCTTGGAATTGTGTACTAAGAATTTATCATTCCTAAAATTTACAAGGTAGCCTTCATCACATAAATGAATTATGCTAATGAGGTTGTGCTTAATAGCCTTAACAAATAAAACATTTGAAATCATTGTTTTTCTAAGAAGAACAATGTTACTTATACTAATAATTTCTCCGAGAGCATTATATCTGAATGTTATTTTTCCTCTTTTCACCTAGATAATCTTTTCAAAATATTTTTTGTTACCAGTCATATGCATAAAACATCCACAATCCATGAACCATGTATTTCTGTTGGTACCTTCTCTATTTTCCTGAAAATACGATAGTTAGTCTTTCGGAATCCAAAATTTCTTGGATCCGGAATTGTTAGACAACAAAAATTTTTGTATCCACATTTGTTTATAAAAATAAGCTCTATGAAACCCAATAGATTGAACTTTATTCAAGGAAAAATTTTTCATCCAATGCCCACCACTTTGACATTTAGTGAAAAATGAGGCTTTATAAGGAACAAAATAGTTGTTTCTGAAAACTGGTTTTTGGTGAGTATAACCTACTCCAGAAGTGTTTCCTTGAGGTTTAATTTGAGAATACATCTTGTCAAAAAATTTCTTCCCATAGGTAATGTTTTCAAAAATCTTTTTAAGAGAAAATATTTCACATCTCAGTCTAGTGAATAAATTTCTATCTTCATGAATAATTTCCTTAGAGTTAGATTTTTCATAAAAACATTCACCTTTAAAATAGGATTCAGATGATCTTTAGAATGTTCTTCCATGGAATAATATGCATTCCCAAGGCCTTTAGAATGTTTTTACAAAATCTCATCTTTATCTCTAAGAGCTCTTGAAAGATCTGAAATATCTTTTGTAATAATTTCTTCCCTACTATTTTCCTTGTCTAATTTCTTTGATATTTTACAATTTTTTTCTTTATGTAACTTGGAAAATATAGATACTTATTTTATGTGAAGGTTCATCATTTTCTGAGGATGAAGTATCTTCATTAGAAGAATTATTTTCGATATAGTAACTCTTATCAAGAGATAACTTTGTTAAAGCCTCGGCAGAGCATACCTTGGCCATAAGACATGTATTAGGGAAAGAAGTTATAGCAATGAATCCCATATTCTTCTGTGCTGATGAATCATATTCAGAAGATTAACTTTCTAAAGAGTCTCCATAGTTAGCACTCCAAGTATCATTAGATTTAAGAGTTTCTTGTCCTTTGATAGATAAAATATTTTCTTGTTCCTTTCTGAATTCCTTTCCTTCATATCCTTCTTTTTCAAAAAAGGACCATCAGGTCTGATGTGACATGTTCTTCTACATTCATAACAAGTAACTTCTTCATCTTTCTTTTCTCGATAGTCTTTCGTCTTGTACTTATTTTGATGACTATTCTGAGCTATAATCTTGTTCATTCTCCAAGAAATATTAGCTAATTCCTTTTCTGACTTTTCTGAGTCACTAGATTCTGACTAAATAATGACTTTCTTGGACTTTGATCTAGTTACCCTTTCTGAGATATTTTCATTCATATGTTTAGTAGGGGTTTTAAAAGCAACTCCTCTATTCCCATTATTCTTATTAATTTTTTCATCATCTCTCTTCATTCTGGTTTTGTGCTGAAGAAGAGTTCCAAACAACTATTCTAAAGAAATCTACGTGACTTTCTTGTTCTCATCAATAGTTGTCCTCTTGGTCTCCCATTAATTTGGCATGATATCTATGATCTTATCAATAAGAGACTCATCATCGAAACCCTTTTCTTCCATAGATTTTTTTCTATTCACAATAGTCAAAAACCATTGATGTACTTTACATATGGGTTCTCCATAATTAAAATTAAAACCATGATATTTAGCTCTGAGCATGGCTCTTCTAGTTTCAATGACTTTGGATGTTCCAAAGTGAGTAACTTCAAGTTTTTTCGATATATAATTTGCAGTATCACAAGATGAAATTTGGCTATATATATTTCTAGTCATGAAACAAAGTAAATTATTACGTACCTTATAATTCAATTGATAGTCATGCTTCTCTTGATTAGTAAAGGTACTAATTTACTTCTCAAGAATTTTATATCCTCTGGTAAGCATAATGAAATTATCAACACCATTATTGATAATGAAATTTTTCATATGATCTCTCCAATATTCATAATCATATTTATCAAAAACAAGAGGTCTGGTAGGATTTAGATTATCTATTGAACCAACAATTAAACATGCCATCGTTATGAAAATATTTGGCACACAAACATTTTAGTAGTACGAGTTTGTAAACAAGAGAAAAATCAAGAAACTAGATATTGTATCTCTCTATGAAAAATCAAATCCGAACTATATGAGTCTGAACAACAGATTCTGAAAAATATAAATCTGGATGTTCAATTCTGAGAATTTTCCTTCTAAATCTAATCGTGAGATTAATTCACATTGAACCAAATGCTATGATACTAATTTTTAGGATGGTATGTCTGAGTATGATATACACTATAATACCAAACATAGTATGGAATATGTAATATGAGATTCAAATACTAGAGGGGGTGAATTGTATATTTTAAAAAAATCCCTAAGGAAATTTTGTATAACCAAAATTCACTCAACCTCTAAGTTCTATTATCTAGCTAGATTCCGGAAAAGTGATTCCAAAAATGAAACTTCACAAAAGTTTACAACAAATATAATTCTACCTTAAAGCATATAGAATCCTATAAAATCAGAGTACATGTATGAGGAAGTATAAGAAAGTTATACTTTCCTCAATAATACAAATGCACAACAGAAAACAAAGTAGTAAAACTAAAAGTAACTTGTAGAAACTCTTTTAATCCAAAGAGGAGGGTATCCAACAACCTTGGATAAGAGGTACCTTGATTTATACTTTCACAAAAGTCTGTCTTACACAACCTAGGTAAGCCCTCAATCCGAAGATCGGTATCTAACTGGCTTTCCCCGCAAGCTCTCGATTTGTAAGGAAATATGCACCTCATACTTCACAACCCGAAGTCTCTGATTTCAAGGAAATCAAACCTCTGCACTAATAAATTCTACACGAAGAAATGTTTGAACGAGCAGTTCAAAACATTCTTTACAAAGCCTGAGATTCTCTCTCTAGAAATCACTACAACAACGTGTAATATCTAGAGTCATAGAACAGTCACAATTGTTGTGATCACCTTTCAAATGAGCGTTTAGTTATAGGTGCAGTTCCAGCAGTCATCCCCCTCATCCAATGGTCATATTTCTCTTTGAATTTTGTAGGGTCCTATTAACATGTCACTTAAACAACAATTTGTTTATAACTGAAAGAATTACATCGTTTTAGAACAAAATGAGTGTAAGTATAACCAAAAACAGATATTATAAATGAATGTAAATGAAATTTCAGAGTCTAAGTAAAAACTGAATTCAGAGTCTATATTAAAAGGATATTCAGATTCTATTTTATTGGATTTTTGAAAATAAATTCTATAGAATTCCATAGTCTGAATTTAAAGGAAATTCAGAGTCTAGATTCACAAGAATTCAGAACCAGAACTTACAAAGTTCGGTGTCGGAGTTCATAAGAATTCGAAGTCAGAGCTCAGAAGATTTCGATGTCTATATTCAGAAAACTCTGAGTCAAAACATGGAAAAGTTCGTAAGCAGAATTCATAATAGGAATTCGGAGTCAGATCTTGGAAAATTTTGTATCTAGAATTCGAAATCAAAATTCTTAGTCAAACTTTACATAAGTTCGTAATTAGAATTCGAATTGGAACTTCATAAATGTTTGTATCCAGAATTCGGAGATGAATTACATTAGAGTTCATATCTAGAATTCAGATTTGAACTTTATAATAGTTTTTATCCAAAAATCAGAGTCTTAAACAGAATGGCTCACATATAAGTATTATATGATTCTGAGATTTTGGAATCAATCCGAGTTTTACACTTAGGTAAGGGTATATTTCCTTGGGGAAGGAAATTTTCCTTATAGAAGTAAAACAAGGGTAAAATGAAATTTGTCTTGAGAAAAGGTGTTTGTGATTTTCAAAACAAGAGGAATGGTAAAGTCATAAGGGGTCCCTTAATGACTTAACAGTATCCCCCTTGAATGAAGGAATGGAAAAAGCCATAAGGAAAACCTTATTAACTCAACAATCATTACCTCAATAGCCCTCCTCGTGGTGGTGTAGAGATTGATCATATAGATTATACACCAAACATCTATCATGGTAAACTTCTCCAAGGTGATATATATTATGAACAAGTAAATCAACCCTATTCCAAATACCTTCATATATATAGGAGCTCAAAACATTAGGGTTAACGGTATAATGTTCCCAATTAATTATCTAGGGAACTTCACCATGGTAATTTTTCCACCCAATGAAGCAACCTCTATGGTCTGACCTAGTGGAGGTATACAACCCTTATGAAGGAGAGTTAAACATGGATATATAGAGAGAGATATCTTGAAATAACCAACCAATAATTTTTTGGCCCATATTCTCTTTTAGCTATGTTATCCTAGATGAGGTAGATAAGGATTTCATTATTTACCTACAGTATAATATATTAGAGACCTATCAAATATTGAATGATATACACCAACCTTATTAAATATATGAGAGTTAACACTATATCATTAATTCACTCTATTTTCATATAGAAATGGACACATTCTTCATATCCCAAGACCTTAGATCCGAGACAATAAAAAAATCAAATGGTATTTTTACCTCTATTTTAGAAATAATCTCTATTGAATCATTTTCAAATCTTTGTCACACATTCATATTTGATAATAAGTAAAATAAGAATCATTGTACATAACCATATCCTCATGGAAGAAAAGTTTCCTAGATACATAATCTTTCCTTGCAATAACAACATGTGAAGTTATTGAATCAGACTTCATGAGAATTTAATAAAAAAAATTACCCCACTTGTTCTTTATAGGAGAACTAATATAGGATATTTGAAAACCAATGATACCATAAAATAAACATATAAAGCTATAACATAAGTAATACAGGACTTAATTCATATATAAGTAACTATTACAACAACTCTTCATCATTGTAAAATATAGAATAGACAGTAAGTTACACCCCCACCATGGAAATGTTTCTCATAAATTACTTTTTATTGCTAACACCAACCTCTTAGGCCTTGAATGTAAAAATTTAAAAATTATTGAAACTTTAATCTTTACTACATGATGCTAATCTATTTGGAAGACTTAATTCACACATGATGTTAATGTGCATAAAATATTCCTTTACTATATGATGTTAGTCTTCAGGGAATAAATCCTTAGTATATGAATTTTTTTAACATAGTTAACATTGCTTCATGGATGGTTCACTCTATCTGAGCTAGATATGGTAGAAAATAAAATGAATTACTCATGTACCTATGTGTGAATTAATATTTTTGTTTAGATTTTTATGTACAATAAAATTGAGTGGATAGATTTTTACTCTCATAGTATATGGACTAAATCCTAGTTCTAAAATCCTAGTTATAGAAACAATATAAACAAAAATAATCCCCCCTCTGCATATGAGTCAGAATTTCATGTAGAGTTTTAACATTCATAAACAATGTATGGTTTGATTCATACTAAATATTTCTTGATTATTGCTATCACAATATATTTAATGATTCCCAGATCTCAAATCATGGGTCCATATACAATATAAATTGAAATAATCCTCCCTTGTGAATATGTTTCATACCTGGATGGAGAGGATTTTTTCAAGATATATGTGTGTCTTGATTTCATCTACCACATGATACATAGGGACAACTAAATCTCAAATCCTAACTACACCTCTAGTATAAAATCACCCCCTCTGTGTATGGGTCTTTCCAACCCATGGAATTTTTTCTTTCAATAATTACATGTATATTGATTCATGAAATCAAAATTTAAATAATTAAATTCAAATCCAAAATCCTAGTTCTATACATAATATGCATAAAAAATTTATAAATTACTTTTGGATTGACTTATGTATTAATTATCAATAAAAATTGAGTGTCATGATTCCTTTTATACTAGGATACATAGTGACGACCGAATACACCATTTTTGGCCTATCCAAGAGTTATCATTATCACCATATATGTTATTACATGAGAGTTAGATCTATGTAGAGGGAATAATACATAATAAATTGTGAACAATATGACACATTCCTGATCATGTAATGTTACTTGGCCTAATAAAATACCTTATTATCTTATGTTTCTCATTGAGAGCATGGATCATGTTATCTTAGGGAACCTATTAAACTACTCTCGTTGGATTGGATAAAATGTGTCTTAGAGATGATAGCATTTCACAGTCGTAGGATGTTAAACTTCACCAACATATCCTAGTAACATGACATTAAACAATGAAATAATGTCTTAGTTTTAGGACATTAAATTGAATAACAAGAGGATTTCATTCCAAATTGATCACCCCTTGATGGGTGTGTTTTCAAGAATCACATGTTTTATCCCTTTATCAATAAATGAGATAAATACATAATAGAATAACCACGGGGGAGCTTGAAACCCACATAAATCCTATATTCTCCAGGAAACCACTTCATATATTCAATATATGATTTAATACCAACCACTTCCTTTTGTTGATACCATTCTATTATAACCTCATAAACCTTGGGCTCCATTTCTCCTAGTACTATATACTAGAAAATTTGTAATGAGGAATGGATAATCTCATGTTACCCAGCATGGATTCACTAGTAAATGAAACAACCCCAGAGAGTATATTCCTATAGGATGTTTAGTCATAAAATAGTGGTCCCCATTGAACCTATGAGTTATTTTCATGAATTCATGGAATATGAGATTCAACAATTATTAATGGTTGACCTATACCCACTAGTTACCAACACCAATTAAACCAGATATTCATTGTTTATCATTTACACCTACCATTACCCAACTATAAATTCTGATTTGAATATGTTTGATTTTAAACATCTGTGCATCGTACTAATTTTCCAAGTAAGGCTATGACAATACATTCATGTACCCTTTCATTTCAGGTTATGTATCACCCATGAATACATAAAATACTTAATCATTGAAATCCATTTGTACACATTCATTGGAAACGTCATTCCCCAGATACAGATCAATCAATTCCCCATGTATTTGAGGTATAAGAAAAAATTAATGGTTTATAAATTCATATTCCATGTTAGGGTGGAATGTCTCTAAAATGGAATAAATTTATGTCAAAACTATTTGTGTTTTTATTATTGTTTCAAAATTATATTTACTGACACTCAAAGATCAAATCATAACTCTATTTTTGATACAATGTAAATAAATACCCTTTTTCTTATGTATCGGACAAACCAATGCAAACGATTCTCTTGAATATGAACTACATATGAATCAAGGGGACTTCACCTTTAAATTATTATTCCCACTGATGATTTTACACTCACGAATAACATTTTTATCAATTCTCCATGAAATATATTCAATACATTTTGGTGTAGCTTTTAGGGTTCTCAAACCCATCTTGAATATTATGTTATCTATGAACCAATTTCAAATATTTGATATCTAAGTTGATACCATACTTTTTCTTCAGTTTATATCCCAATCTTAAAACCCCATAGACCATGGTATCCATTTCTCATAGTTCTATTAGGAAAAAATTGGTAACATGTACTAGATAATCCAAAGGAACCCTTAATGGAATCATTGGTGAATGAAACAATTCTAGAGAACATGTTATTAGTTAATTATTTTTCAAAGTGAAGAGACCCCCTTTAAAACAACATGTTATTTTCCAAACTATATATAATATGGACTCTTCCATTATAAATAGTTAAACTATACACACTAGTTTCCACCTATAATTAACATATATGTTCTTGGGTTATGATTTACACCTTCCATATCCCAACTATTTAAGTGTATTTTGATACTCTCGATGTCATACATTTGTGTAGAGTGACTATTATCAATGTAATATTATGATAGAATATCCTTGTACCCTTCTATTTTAGGGAATTAAACTTCTATGAAGACCCAATATCATGGATCTATTAAATTTTTTTGGTGATATGTCCTAGTCATAAGAAATTAAGCTTCTTGATTTATGGTTCATCTAGCAAGACATAAAATTTCTCAAATCAGAATATCATATCCATTAATATATTCTTATGATGAATTATTCACATTTATAACAGAATAACATATAGAAATAACTGATCTCTATGTATGATCTAGATCTAGGTAGAGGACTCCTCATCTAACCATGGTGTGGATAAGTAATAAGGTAAGAAAATAGAATCCCCATATCCCATGCATGTATGTTTGATCTACAAAGAATGGTAACCTTAAAGGAGATGACAATGGAATGATTCTTGTCATTACAATATTCATTGGAAAACCAAGGGAATAACAACCACCAAAATTTCTTATACCTGTGTTAAAGGAAGGAGACATCATATAGACTCACTCTATCTATGTATGAGTTAGATCTACATTTGGATTCCATATTCTTGAGATAAATCTATACTATAAAGAATATAATACATGGATACAATTCACATATAATGTGCATGTATAAAAAGTATCCCCCGCATCTAAATTCCCCCAACAAGTGAAAAGTTTCCCCAAGTACACCATTGACAACTCCATGTTTGTTCCCACGTCCTTACTGCATAACACTAAACTGCATTGAAGACATACCCATTACATGTTATTAAACAACACAAAAATGCATCCCCACTGCACATCATTAAATTATATAGACTATATACCATTATCTTTCTTTATCAAATGGTTAAAAGGGATTTACTTATTTCAACAAAATTTTATGGTTCTTCCATCACTTTTATGAAAACCTCAATCAATTCATCATAATTTATTTCTGGAGAGCCATATTTTTCCACAATATTTCTATAGCCCATTATAATTTGAAAAGATAACTATGTTTGATCATGTGAGATATAGAAATATATATGGTCCCTTATAAAATCCTACCCTTCTAATACATAAATTTAAATTACATTCTACAAATAAAGTATTTTTAAAGTCTAGTGTCTTGGAAATCAGGAGCATAATACATGAAAACAACAAAAAACATTCTTCTAAACCACTTTTAAGGATTAATCATTGTTCATCCTAAGTTCATTACATCTTCTCATAACCTGGGAGCATACATCGAAGGAAAGGGTGATAAGAAGGCCAATTAAGGGAAATAAGAGAACCATTTTACATGTGAACTTGAGATACATCAATAAAGTCAAGATAAATTACTTTAAGGAATGAGAAAGAGATCATGAGACATATCATAATAAAAATAACATGTTTCATTACATGAATATGTGGCTAAAATATTTAACTTATAAAATCATTTCTATTTCACCATGGTCCATCCCCAAGGTGTCATTAAAAAATTTACCAAGGTTATTCACTAAGGTATCGTTAAAATCGTCATCTCTAGAGATTATGTATTTACCCAATGAATTAGAGATATATCATGTAACACCATTAATTTGTCTTTATTATCATGTGAGCCACATATATCATCATGAAAAATTTCATAAATAACCCATATAGCATAAAATAAATGGGTTTCATTTCATAATCATAACTTTTTAAAAGTTGCTTTAAAGAAAAGATCTTTATGTCACTTTGAACCCCCAGAAAAAGAAAGCAGGTTTCATGTACGTAAATCATAGAATTATAATATAACATATTGATATATATGTGAATACCTCTGTAGAGGAATGATATTTTAGTATTCACTTAAAAAAATAATTTTATAAAAAGGGAAAGACATTTTTAGATGAAAATTCTACAGCATAACGGCTATGTTACAGGGTTTTAGAAAACATTGAAATGAGAGGGGACATGGGTCACCCTCTCATAAATGATCCATAAAATAGTAAGGGTACAAAATATAAAGGATTTAAGAACATGGTAATAAAATTTAAAAGATATAACATATGAAATGAAGAACATGAAAGGAAGACAAAAATAATATTTCTCTTATGGAAATTCAGCAGCCTATCGGCGTTACTTAAAACATCAAAAAATGAATTGATGAGATCAAATAGGGTCTCTCGTCATATGAAAATAAAATGGACAGTATGATATATATAGAAGATCATACCCAAAGATAAGTAAAGTAACGCTAAAGAACTAACATGAAAATAGAACTTGAAAAATGAGAAGGGTGGAAGAATCCCTTACAAAAATTCAGCAGCCTAACTGCTCCACTATACATTCACAAAACGAAATGACGAGAGTAAGAGGGGATATATCATCATATGATCATGAAATTTGCCATAATAGGAATAAAAAAGAACATCCATAAACATAAGAACATGGGTCTTAAATTAAATGTCATACCAAAGAGTACTTGAAAAGAAAGAGAGAGATAAGATCCCTTTAAAAATTCGGCAGCATAACAGTGCCACTTAAAATTTTTTAAAATGAATTGATGAGAGAAAGAGGGGGTTTCTCATTATATGAACATAAAAATTACATTAATGTGAATATAAAATAAAATAATCCAACATAAGAACATGGAGCATAAAAGAAATTACATAAAAGAGAGTACATGAAATAAAAGAGAGAGGTAGGATCCCTTAAAAAATTTCGACAGCCTAACGACGCCACTTAAACATTCTTAAAATGAATTGATGAGAGAAAGAGGGGGTATCTCATCATATGAACATAAAAATTACAATAAGTTGAATTTAAAAGAATATCCTACAACAAATGAACATGGAGCATAAAAGAAATGACCTAAAATAGAGTACTTGAAATGAAGGAGAGATGTAGGATCCCTTACAAAAATTCGGCAGCATAACGGTGCCACTTAAACGTTTGTAAAATGAATTGATGAGTGAAAGAAGAAGAATTTCATCATATAAACATAAAAATAACAGTAATGTGAATGTAAAATAACATCCTATTACATATGAACATGTATAATAAAAGAAATGACATAAAAGAGATTAGTTGAAATGAATGAGAGAGGTAGGATCCCTTACAAAAATTCGGCAGCCTAACGACGCCACTTAAACATTCATAAAATGAATTGATGATAGAAATAGGGGATCTCTAATCATATTAACATAATAATTACTGTAAGGTTAATATAAAAAAACATCCTACAACATATTAACATAGATAATAAATTAATTGACATAAAAGAGAGTACTTGAAATGAAGGAGAGAGGTAGGATCTCTTACCTTGAAGAGTAACTTTAAAAGCATGAAGGTCGGGACCTTGAGAGGATTTAGGGAACCTTGGGAGGACTCCGTGGGAGGTAAGGAGACCATAACGTTGTTTAGGATGATTTTGGAATGAAAAGGATGAAATAATGGCTTGGTATTTATAGGGAAACTGAAGGGACACGACATTAATGGCTAAGGGACACCTCATTGGTGGTATTGGAAAAACCATGGGAATGCCCATGGTATTTTCCCATGGTATTTTCCCATGGTATTTTACACTTAGTAAACCTCATACATTATATTACTATTCATAAGTCTACTAGAATTATTGAATAATTAATACATCCTTAATGATGTTATTAAACACCCGAAACTGAAAAACTGTATTTTCACTATTCACTGAAAATTCAACTATTTCTGAAAAATCCCAAACAATCACCTTAACCAAATATCAATGCAATGATTCCAAAAATGAACACCATTTTATGAAAATAATTTTCTAAATAATTTTATTTTAATTTTTAAATAAAAAAACTATTCACTGAAATTTCAACTGTTTCAGAAATATCCCAAAAATTCACCTTAACAAAATATCGATGCTCTGATTTCAAAAATGAACTCCATTTTATGAAAATAGTTTTCTAAATGTTTTTAATTTAAATTTTAAATAAAAAATACTATTGACCTGAAAAAACTAACACTTAACCAATAATTTCCGAAATAGTTATTTACCTATTTTATTGAATCACATTACTTAATTAAGGTGCTTAAATTATATTAATACTTTATTTAAGTGAGATTACTAATCCATTTGGTCATATTACTAATCCTAAGTGTAAAATCACTATTCACAATTTTCTATTCATCAAAAATTATGTTGATCTTATTAGACTCTAAATTTCATACTGAACACAAATATAGAAGACCATTTTTTGAAAATCATTACACATTTTTAATTATTTATGGTTTGGATAAATATTTTTAAAATATACATTTTCTAAAATTCATCAATAATATGCATACTATATTTATCCGAACATTTGAAATTTCCCAAACTTCATCATAAGAAGAAATCACAATTTTTATTTAAATCAATGTATTACACAAGGCAGTTATAGTCTTGTTACATAACCCCTTATAACACCATTATAAAAACTAAAAGTAAGGTGTGCTAAGGTGATAGAATCTTGGGGCAGCTTGGCCAACATTTCTCGAGTAGTGATTTCTATCATCTTGAACTTCTTGGGAAAGAAATTCTATTCATGCTTCACACGATGAAATTCGTCTTGGGTTTGGTATAGTTCAAAGCCCAAAGGTGTTACCTCCTTCCCGAGTTCCGTCAGATGGGCTTTGATCGGACCGAGACTACCGGATGGGGCCATTGAATATTCTTTCTTTATAAATTAATTATTATCACTTGTATTTAATGAAATTAATCATAACATTTAGTTTCCAATGGTCTTATTTTAATTATACTGATATTATTAAATGAAATAGTGTTGTTTAGTATAAAATAAAATAACACACAAAGTTAGGACACAGAATTTATTCAAAATTTTGGGTCATTACAATCTTCCCCCCTTTAGAAATTGCATCCTTGAAATTTTAAATTGGGCTTGGAAATTTCGTTGAAAGTCCCACATCGTAAAGGAGTCAGTAAATCTATTACTTTAAAATAAAGAAATAAAAGTACAAAGGTTTCTCGAGTTAAACCATACTAGGATTCCATGTAAGAAAACATGGATATCGAAGAGAAAACAAAGAGTCAAGTTCTGATGGAGAGTGATAGAAAACATGATTAAGAGAAAATTAACAATAAGAAGATCACAAACTTATTATGTGTTAAATGGTCTTTGATTATCTAGTAGAAAACGTAAACCAACAACATTTTTTTTATGTTCCTCTTCTTAATTTGGAGGAATTCATTTACTACATAGAATAAAAACATAAGGAAATATATTTACCTTCATGTAGTGTCTCATCCCTTAATAAGTTTCCACCAAGACTAATATTTTCTCCAGATAGTGAGCATTAAAAAAGACTTGGTCTCATCAAAATCACAAGAATCATCTCCTAGAGAATCACATAATCCAAAAAATAATAACTACATTTTTACCTTGTCTTTAGTCATCAAATAAAACCAAAATGGTTAGTAGGATATAATATAATCCCCAAAAAGGATAATCCTTTATAAAATTAAATATGACTATTAATATCGAAAATTCCAAAAAAGTACCCAAAGTTCCAGAAAGACCATTCAATACACAACTATACTTAAAATTATTCAAAATAATCCAAACTAAGATTGGAACCCAAAACTTAGAAGCATTTAATCACATAGTCTTCCCCAAAAATATTCTTAACATTTATATCCAAATAACATCGACTACTATTAAAGTCTCATACTAAAGTGCAATTAAAATATTCATATATTCTCTATGCTAGGTTCATCATTTTCCAGAAATAACCCAAATCCCCATAGGTCCTCAATAACTACATAAATTCTTACAAAAAAAGAAAAAAATTCAACCATTCCTCTTCAATTTAAACTAGTAGTATCTTAGGCATATAGTACTCCAAAAGAGAAAACATCATCCAAAATAACCATTATCATTTAATCACTACATTATTTTCCTATACAAAGGATATCCATTTTATATATGTTTCCAAAATCATCGTATTCTTCATCTATAAAAATAGCAGGTGCATTAGTCTGAAGGGCATAACAATAAACTCATAATTAACATATCTTTATCAAAAGGTAGTTTTTGGAATATCATAATTCATCACCCTCAATTGATGATAACAAGAAAGAATATAAATATTATAGAAGAATTGAGTCCCACGAAGTTGGTCAAATAATTCATAAATTTTTGGAAGATAGTAAGTTTTTCTTCACTGTGATCTCATTCAGTTCTCTATAATCAATGCATTATTCATCGATCCATCCTTCTTCTTCACCAGGAGAAATAGTTCTCCCCATGGAGACACACTTGGTCGAATAAACCCATTCTCCAAAAGATCTTGGAGTTGTTTCTTTAATTACTCTAGCTCCAAATTTTCCATCTTATAGGGGGTCTTTGACATCGGATGAGATCCAGGTATGAGTTCAATGGATAATTCTACCTCTCATTTTGGGGAAGGTCCGGGTAACTCCATAGGAAATATGTCAACGTATTCCTAGATGATGGGGAAATTTTATAAAAGAATAAATCCTTCGTGAGAAACTTATTTCATTAATGAATATTATAACTAATAAAGTTTTTATGTCTTAAAAATTCATGCTTAGAAAAATTACATTTTTATATAATTATTTCATAAGTATTCATAAAAAGCTTATGATTAACCAAACATATCCCTCGGGAGTGTCGTAACCAAGAGTGCAACAAAGCCTGTTGTCATGTACCAGTTCCCATTCTAGTCTAGCTCAAAGTAGTTGTTTTGGTTTTTACCCCTATGTGCATCTGTGTTAGAACCACCTCTTTCTGCTCGTATCCAGACATGGATATATTTTCTAGATAAACCAATTACTAAATACACACCTAAATACCAAGAAGATTTCCTATATTTAAACTTTTTGATAAGGTTCTTCCTAAAGTTTCCATATCCTAATTTCCATAAATAACTAAGCTATACTTTGATTCCAACTATAACATCATGTCCTTTTAATACATAACATTTCATTACATTTTAAAAATACAGGATCTTTAATGTCTAGTGTCTTGGAAATCAGGAACATAATACCTGATAACAACAAAAAAATTCTTCTAAACCACTTGTATGGATTCTTCATTGTTAATCCTATGTTCATTATAGCATCTCATAACCTGGGTGCATACATCAAAGGAAAGGGTGAGCAGAAGGCCCAGTAAGGTAAACAAGAGAAACATTTAAATGTGAACTTGAGATACATCAAAAAAATCATGATAAATTACTTTAAGGCATGAGAAAGAGATCATGGGACATATCATAATAAAAATAACGTGTTTCATAACTTGAATATGTGGCTATAAAATTTAACTTATACAATCATTTACATTTCACCAAGGACCACCCCCAAGGTATCATTAAAAAAAATACCATGGTTATTCACCAAGGTATCGTTAAAATGGTTATCTCTAGAGATTAAAGTCTTTACACAATGCATTGGAGCTCTATCAGGGTGCACCCTTAATTTGTATTTATTATATTGTGAGCCACATATATCATCATAAAACATTTCATAAATAATCCATATATCCTAAAAGAAATAGGTTTCATTTCATAATCATAATGTTTTAAAAACTGCTTTAAAGACATGATCTTTAGGTCAGTTTAAACCCATAGAAAAGGAAAGAGGGTTTCATGTTTGTAAATCCCAGAATTAAAATAGAAAATTTTGATATATATGTGAATACAACTGTAGAAGAAATGTCTTTGATTATTCACAAAATAAAATAATTTGAGAAAAAGATAAAGGCATTTTGAGATGAAAATTCTGCAGCATAACGACTCTGTTATAGGGTTTTAGAAAACATTGAAATGAGAGGTGACATGGGTCTCCCACTCATAAATGATCCATAAAACAGTAGGGGACATATTATAATAAATTTATGAACATGGTAATGAAATTTGAAATATATACCATATGAAATGTAGAACTTGAAAGGAAGACAAAAATAAGATTTCTCTTATGAAAATTCTGCAGCTTATCGGCATTACTTATAACTTTAAACAATGAATTGGTGAGGTCAAATAGGGTATCTCATCATATGAAAATAAAAAGGATAGTATGATAGATATAGAAGATCACACCCCAACATAAGAAAAGTAAATTTAAATTAATGACATGAAAATAGAACTTGAAAAATTAGAAGGGTGGAAGAATCCCTTACAAAAAATCGGCAGCCTAATAGCGCCACTTATACATTCATAAAACGAAATAATGATAGTCAGAGGGGATATCTCATAATATGATCACTAAAATGAAAGTAATAGGAATAAAAAAGAATATAACACAACATATTAACATGTGGAATAAATGAAATTACATACAAAAGAGTAATTGAAAATAAGGAGAGAGGTAAGATCCCTTACAAAAATTCGGCAGCCTAACAACGCCACTTAAACATTCTTAAAATGAATTGATGAGAGAAAGAGGGGTTCTCTCATCAAATGAACATGAAAATTACAGTATGGTGAATATAAAAGATAATACTCAAACATATGAACATGGACCATAAAATAAATGACATAAAAGAGAGTACTTGAAATGAAGGAGAGAGGTAGGATACCTTACAAAAATTCGGCAGCATAACGACGCCACTTAAATTTTTTTAAAATGAATTGATGAGAGAAAGATGTGTTATCTCATCATATGAAAATAAAAATTACAATAAGGTGAATATAAAAGAACATCCTACAACATATTAACATGGAGCATAAAATAAATGACATACAATAGAGTACTTGAAATAAAAGAGAGAGGTAGGATCCCTTACAAAAAATCGGCAGCCTAACAACACCACTTAAACATTCATAAAATGAATTTATGAGAGAAATAGGGGGTCCCTCATAATACGAGAATAAAAATTACAGTAATTTGAATATAAATGAACATAATCCAACATATGAACATGAAGAATAAAAGAAATGATATAAAAGAGAGTACTTGAAATGAAGGAGAGAGGTAGGATCCCTTACAAAAATTCGGCAGCCTAACGACGCCACTTAAACATTCTTAAAATGAATTGATGAGAGAAAGAGGAGGTCTCTAATAATATGAAAATAAAAATTAAATTATGTTGAATATAAAAGAACATCCTTAAACATTTGAACATGGAGCGTAAAATAAATGACATAAAAGAGAGTACATGAAATGAAGGAGAGAGGTAGGATCCCTTACCATGAAGACTAACTTCAAAAGATTGAAGGTCGGAACCTTGGGAGGATTTAGGGAACCTTGGGAGGACTCCTTGGGAGGTTAAAATACGATAACATAGTTGAGGATGATTTTGTAATGGAAAGGATGAGAGAATGGCTTGGTATTTATAGGGAAAGTGAGGGGACAAGGCATTAATGGCCAAGGGACACCTCATTGGTGGTATTGGAAAAACCATAGGATTTCATATGGTATTTTCCTATGGTATTGTCCAATTGGGAGACCTCATACCTTATCTTACTATTCATAAGTCTATCAGAATTATTTAATAATTAATATATCCTTAATGATGTCATTAAACACCCGAAACTCAAAAACTGTATTTTCACTATTCACTGAAAATTCAACTGTTTCAGAAAAATCCCAAAAATTCACCATAACAAAATATCAATGCTCTGATTTCAAAAATGAACTCTATTTTAGGAAAATAATTTTTTAAATATTTTTAATTTAATTTTTAAATGAAAAAACTATTCACTGGAAATTCAATTGTTTTAGAAAAATCCTAAAAATTCACCTTAACCAAATATCGATTCTCAGATTTCAAAAATGAACTCCATTTTATGAAAATAATGTTCTAATTATTTTTAATTTAATTTTTAAATAAAAAAAAGTATTCACCTGAAAAAACTAGTACATAACCAATAATTTCCGAAACAGTTATTTACCTATTTTATTGAATCACATTACTTAATCAATGTACCTAAATTATATTAATATATTCTTTAAGTGGGATTACTAATTCATTTGGTCACATTACTTATCCTAAGGGTAAAATCAATATTCATAATTTACTATTCATCAAAAATTATGTTGTTCTTATTAGAATCTAAATTTCATACTGAACACAACTGTAGAAGACCATTTTTTAAAAATCATTACACATTTTTAATTATTTAAGGTTTACATAAATATTTTCAAAATATACTTTTTCTAAAATTCATCAATAATATGCATAATATTTTCATCCAGACATTTGAAATTTCAAAAACTTCATCATAATAAGAAATCAAAATTTTTAGTTAAATCAAAGGATTACACAAGGTAGTTACGGTCTAATTACATAACCCCTTATAACGATAGCATATGACCTAAGAGTATGGTGTGCTTGGGTGATATAATCTTGGGGCGGCTCGACCAACATTGCCCGAGTAGTGATTTATATCATCTTGAACTTCTCGCGAAGGTGATTCTGTCCCAGATTCACACGGTGAAGTTCATCATGGCTTTGGTCCAGAGTAAAGCCCAAAGGTGATACCTCCTTCTCGAGTTTCGTCAGATGGCCTTCGATCGGCCAGAGACTACTAGATGGGGCCATTGAATCTTTTTTCTATTTTAATTTACTAAGATAACTTTTATTTATAGACAATAATCATAACATTTAGTTTCAAATAGTCTTATTTTAATTATACTCATATTATTAAATGAATTAGTTTTGTTGAGTATAAAATAAAATAACACACAAAGTTAGGAAACAAAATTTATTTAAAATTTTAGGTTATTATATCCCTAGAACTATAAACCAAAGGCATAATAGCCCTATTGTATGGGACTTCTAATCCTTGTGATCCCTAACATCATCATTTTATAGCTCATCGCTATGGAGTGAATCGTGATCTTAATTGGCACAAATTTCTTTTAATATTACCCATGAACTAGGAACCATGAACTATTATTTATAATATTCTCTAATCTTGATCAAAAGTATATGATAATAATATTGACACTAGGAGTCCAAGTTATTCTATTCTGTAAAACCCCTAATTTGATTCCCATGTGCATCGTGACCCTAATATTAATGCACATGTGTGAATGTTTTATGACCTTAAAATTTATCCATTGATGGGATAAATAAAAATATCTTAATGCTCTACTAAAAGAGACAACAAAAATAATGAGTCTAAAAATTCACAAAGGGAGGCCTGATAAAATTTCATGTTCCATTCACTAAACTCTTCATCACTAGTGTTTAGAAAAAAGATAGTGAATAAATTAAAAAAGAAATAAAGCTTATGGGGTCCACATTGTACCCAGAGTAAATTTTAACACATGTTCATTGGACCCGTTTGGTCAAAGAAAATGTTAGAGATAATATTTTTCACATCCCCTTATGGTGAAAAAATTGCAGGGTGCTGAAACCCTTATAGAATATTATACATTCGGTAAACCACCTTCATATCCTCAAGGTCAGAGCTAAAATATGGCAATTTCTTGAGTTGATTCTCCTCTCATGGAACCAAAAAGCCTTGTGTAATTTCCCCAATTTCTCTTCTATAGTGAATTGGTAAAAAAGATTTTAGTATATATAAGTACCCAGCTAGAAACCCCTGGATAATAAAACAATTCAAAAGAGCATAAGACTAGAGCGTGTTTGGTCTAAGAATAAATCCCCCTTAAATACCTAAGTTATTGTCCCATGCATGGTCAATACGTATGCCCACATTACAAATATTCATCCTAACCTTCATTTTTAGTTAACATAGATACTCCTATACCATGAATCAAAATTCCCATTACTAGAATATTCTAGTGGAGTGAACATTATCAATTTCACACCATCATGTACTATACCATTTCTCGAAGTAAAAAATGAGATATTATACACTAGAACCTTTTGGTGGACCACTCCACATTAATCAATACCACATGGCATAGGGCATGAGATTTCCAACTAGATACTATAATACCCTAAGGTTTTAGTTCCTTTATTGGATGGATATTTAATCTATATATCACTTGATCCTCATTTTTTTTAATATTTGCAAATCTTTCATGTCTATTAGAAAGAATCAAGGAACCTTCTACCTGGAGATTCATGAATGACCTATGGGATCATTCATACGAGATTATAACCAGTCAAATGGAAAAATATCATCATTCTAGGAATGTTCCTCAAATCCTTATGAACCCCATGAACATCACGGTGGAACACAACACCATATGGTATTTTTAATTCTTCTCCAACATGTATGCCACATTCCATATTCACTGGTTCATCCTCCAAGACAATTGATATAAACAACCCATATTAAAACCACCCATGTGTAATAAAAAACCATAATATTTCAACAAACATGAAACCTAATCTTCGTATGGATGTATGGTGTTATGACCTATCAAAGATGTTCATCCTTCAAGTTTCCACTAGAACACGGGGTGACATAAACCTTCATGAACATCCATTATTCTAGAAATCTACTATGGTTGTAGGGTGTCAGTACCCTTCATGGAAACTCATTCTTCAGAATCCCATTAATAATAAAGGTTCTATAACCCTTCATGATAACCCATACATAATTACCAATAATTGATGTTCCATATTAAAAGAACATAAAATACTATAATTGTGTGGATTCCATAGGCCATAGATCATTTTAATTTAATTTTACTCATAATGAATCATAATTGATAAATATGTTCATCTCTCAAGGATATTGTGTTGGGAGCCTTTAAATCCATGAAATTTTGAATCTTTTTCGTGATATTTTCTTAATGATTAAAATATATATGTTGTATTTTTTGTTTTTGAATTAATGGAAACATGTGAGAGGGTGGAAATGGTTATGCAATGAGAATGAGTGAAAGAAATTAAAATTGGAGAAAGGATAAATTCCAATGAGACCAATCATAATTTACTATTTTATAAATCATCTAATTCAATTATTATGATCTATATAAATATCATATTTAGTCTCAAAAATTTTATTCTGTATGAAACCAATAATATAATAAAGGTATATTTAAACGGACCAGTAAATACTATTATTCCATAGGGTGAATGGGTAAGAACAATCTTCAATTATGTGAACAAACACACTAAAATAGTAGAAATAAATCACTTACCATTCCTTTTGAAACAATCATCTCCAATTTTATAATGTTTGGACCAATACTGAGGGATAATTTAGTGTGAAGTAGTAGGAATATTGTGACATTTTTATATGGATTATAGGGTGGAAATCGCCTCCTCCACAATCCAGATCCACTACCTCACTAGAATCAGAGAGGAGAAAGATTTGTAATTAGTCGAATAAAATAAAGATATTCCCTATGATCCCCATTTGGAGTTCCGGATATGGGTAAGCTCTCTATGATCATTAAGATCAAAATCACTATGATATTACAGTGGTGAAAAACACAAAGAAATTAAAGGGGAAATTAACAACATAGTATAGTGGAATGATGAACAAAATGATACATTGAATTAAAAATTTATAAAGAAACATGAAGAATGATATTAAAAACTATGGTTGGTCGATGCTGAATCCCTTGAACTGGGAGAGGGTTGAAGATATTAATAAATAGTATCTTTGGTAGAAAAGTTTTCCATCTAAGAGTAAGGTTTGAGGAGAGAATTATCATTATCTATATAGATATCATGTGACATATTAGATCTTCAATATTAATTCAAATAAAAAAATACTATTCGCATGACCACGCATGCTAAGAGTCAAGGAAAATTAAGGAATAAATTATTCTAATTCTTCAAGGATTGAGTTTTAACTCAATTTTTTCTAATATGAAATGGTTCATTCATAAAGTTGAACGAGGTTGAAATTGGGCCTATACAGAGCATGAGATCCAGTATTAGAACATGGACCTAGAAACAAAAACAGAGAATAATTTATTAAAAAATTATTAATATATATATATATATATATATTATATGAAAAGAGTTAGTATTAATGATTATTATATATATATACATGTATATACTTATTATTATATTATCTATATAAATATATATTTCTTTTTATATTTTCTATTTTAATTTAAAAAATATTTATTAGTATTATATATATATATTCTTTATTCTTTATTATTTAATATTTTTATATTGGAACTTGAGGAGGGACTCAAGGAGTCTTCTCCCCTGGGATGGTTCAATGATTTAATGGTCTGTGGCGGTCCATATTATTCTTTAGTCGAGATCATGGTTCATTAGTGGGATGGCATACCATTAGTAAGATGTTACTTCAGTTGACTCATAAAGAGGGTCCATATATGTTAGAGGTCATCATTGTTATTCATCATGTGGTGTGATTATGTTAACAGGTGTGTTGAGATTTTTCACACATGTGGTGAACTCTTCAATAGCAATGAAACATAGTTCATATGGTGGTATAGGGAACTAAGATGCTCAGTAGTGGTCATAGTTCTTTTATCAGTTGGTGTTGACACATATCTTATTTTTGTGGGATTGAAATTCATCGGTGACTTGGGATTAGATTCAACATTTTTGACAAAATTCTTCCTTAGAAACAATATTTCTAGGATGGCATGTGGTTGGTCGATTAAACTCTAATAAACTGTGGGTTCCATTTCTTCAGGGCGTTATGGAGGTAGGATTTGTTGTGATTCGATAATCTAGTATGGGTATTTTAGGATTTCCACATAGAGATTTAGATGAAAAAATCTATCCATGAGTAGTATTCTAAGGTATCATATGGTGGGTGACCATGTGAAGAGATCCCGGTTGGATAAGGATGAAATCCATGGTAACGATGGCGACCATGGGAGAGGAATGTCATATGCATGGTGGAAATGGGATGATCATTGTCACTATGATGATCAAGAGATAGAGATACTAGGATAGGTTCCCTCATCCAATATACTAACCGTGAATGGGGGATGCATTTTATTTTCCTTGGATTATGTATTGACTTTGATGATAAAGTGGAGGTGGTCTTCAATTGGAGGGGTGTTGAAAAACTTTTTTGTAATTAAATGTGCTTGGTTAGATATGCATGGTCAGTGTAGTGACATTGACATGGTTAGTGTGGAGACCATGAAAAAGTATTCAATTTTATTTTTAACCAAAATTGTGAAAAGAAATATTTCATTCAATATAATATTTTTCACCAGTAAATTTAAAATGAAAAACAAATTAAAACCAATATCAGAACAATTAATTAAAAAAATTTCAAAATCATTTCATATACAAAAATAAATTTCAATAAATCTTTCTGGTTTAATTATTCATATCTATGGATTTAATTTCAATTAATAATTGATTGACAGAATTGACACTTTAAATTTACTCTATTTAAGAAGTAAATTCCACAATTGAATTTAAATTATTTAAACAGTTAAAAATTATATTTGTATATGCGAGGATTGAAAAATTAATTATATGAAATTAATATATTAATCAAAATTAAGAAATTAATCAATTTTAACATTTAATTTAAAAATTCTATAAATTCCCAAAGACTATTGTTTTAGATGGTATTTTAATTAAAATTTTGTATATTTTTTATGAATAATAGATTAAAATATTGAAATTTTTAGTTCACATTGCACCCCCACACATAAACTATTTCATTTATTAGAAATTTTTTTATTGAATTCGATTTTTCCGAAAATTGAAACAATGAAATATCATCCTACATAAATTTAAATAAACATTCCAAAGACAGGGGAATACATTGAGTCCTCTATTTATGTTATAATTAATCATCTATGAATAAAAAAACTCTTTACTTCATCATAGACAAATTTTATTTTAATTTTTGGGTTGAATTAGAATTTTACAATTCAGATTCTAGAAACAAAGACCTCTATACATCCCTCTTTCTTATGATTACTTAAACCAATTTTTGATTTCCCACATTATTAATAAAACTCAAAAATAAATTTAAAAGCTAATTTCAACTATTTTAATGGGATTAATATTCCCCTCCTATAAAGGGTTTCATTTTTGAAATGGACCATTATGAATTTTATTTTCCCAATCCATACTCTTTTATAATGTATTATATAAAAAAATTAATGAAATTTATTTTTCTAAATATAGGAACACTCCCATTTCTCTTGTTTCAGGGATCCATAGTGGATTTAATGTTTCCCATTTTTATTCCACATTTAATGAACTTGTGTAATTTACATTTATGTATGTTACCAAAGGTATTATATCTTATATAGGTCGTATTAAATGATTTTATGTTCAAATTTATACTGTCTTATAGTTATAATATTTATTTCACATAAATTTTATCACTCACACACCATCTTCGTGTTTTAAGATCATACACCCATAAAAGTTTTCATTAAGTTTCCTAGAAGTAACATATGTCTCAAAATTTTCCAACAAGTAAACTAAATAAAATATATAATTTTATTTTCAATCTTGGAATGATATTAATAATGTTCAAAAAATACGTGAAAATAAAACATTACGAAAGAGGTAGTTTTCAAAACAATATTTATAGAACACATTTTTCTTAAATAAATCAAAATAAAAACCCGATAGAAACTATATTCAAATTATTATTGTTTTATATTGTTTTATACTTTGTTCAGTGAAATTTAAAATTAAATGTATAAAATATATTTATAAAGTAAAAAATAATTTATAGTATTTTTAAGTAGGAATTTTTTTATAATTTCTTTTTGAAATATTTTTTAGTTTATTTATTTATTTATATATAGACATTAAAAAATAGTTATTTTTGTCAAATACAATTGTAAAGGGGTAAAAATATCATCCCACACACTTATTCATAAAACAATCCATTTATATTCTTATAGACTGTATAAAAATAATATTGAATAAGTAGTGAAAAAAGATTGATTTAAAATTTTATTTATTTATTTTCAAAAGGTTTGAGTTTTGATCTCAGATGGGTGCGTGCTATTGATAGTGCAGTTGGCCTCCAATTTCATTCCCACTTAGTAAAAAATATAGGAATCAAATTTATAATTTATAATTTTTTTATTCAAAAGAATGTAAAAGAAAAATAAAATAAGGGGGAAGGGAGGAGGGTCTTGGGATTTCCCATCCCAAAAGGGGTTGTAGTCAGACTGTCCACAACTGATCAATTTCTTTACTATCCCTTATTTTCAAGGGGATGAGGTTTTTATGATGTAAAAAAATTATTATTCTTCTATTTATAGAAAACATAACTTCTTGGAGATCCCCATGAATATAGTACTTCATATACAAACCCATAATAATGCCAACATGCTTCAATTATTAGGATGCATGGTTAATAAATAGGGCCTACTTAGGTTATTACATTTATTATATGGCCTCTTCATCTAGTGGATTATCTAAAACCATTTATTCAAAAACAAAAAAAGGAAAGTCATTAAATATTTCAATTTTAATAAATATAAAGTATGATGAGTTCATATGGATATTCACCCCTTTATTTGTAGTAGCTTCCTTTGTATCCTAATATGCATTAGTCATTGGGAATAAGTAAAGTTTTGTAGTGTCTCACTATAGATTTTTTTCATGTTAATGATGAGTGATTAGTGTCTTCACCTTAGGTACAGGAACTTTTTCAATGGTTTCATCTTCATATTTTTCAAGATAAGATAAAATAATTCTATCAAAGTAATATTTTCCAAAATCCCCTTTCACAATGTGTTTGGAATCATTTTTCTCAATTTCTAGTAGCTCCAATTTCTCCAATACTATTTCCAACCACAATTATTCTTCAAGGAGAGATGTTATAGGTTCTTCATCTTCTTCATCTAGTATAGGCAGTAATTTGGATAAATTTTCAAAATTAAAATTATGGGGATTAACAAAAAATTCATCTTGTAAAAGTATAGAAAGATATGATTTTAGTTCCTTGGTAACAAACTCATTAGTTTTATTATATAAATCATTTTCTTGGTAAAATGCCTCTTTGAGGATGTATTATGTATATGGTGGTAATATTTGTAATTCTAGATTCTCTTTAAATATAGTCCCACCTACTTCTTCATCTGCAACATCCTCTATGGCCCACAATAACTCTTAGGATTATGTGATTTCATTATAAGTGGGATGGAAATTGGAAGAAAATTTATTTTCAATAAAATTATAAAATTTAATTTTTGAAATAAAATAACTATCAAGTTTGTCTGCCTTGTGTTTCTATTTATGATACGCTAGATCTTGAAATATTTTTATAAGGGTGAATTGTGGAATTCCCTCTAAATCTAAAAAATATTCCCATATTATCTTGAATAAATTCTTTGAAAATTAAACAGGGATATAATGTTTTCATATTCTTGTTGTTTCCTTTACACGATGAGTTCTTTAAGGGAAGTGGATATTGTAGATTTCATAACATTTAATCATTTAATCAATTATCTATATTCCACAAGTTGATGGTTCAATTAATAATTATTCAACATCAATGAGTTTCTCTGAATTTACTCAATTATATGTTTTTTATTCAATTTGATGGTGTGGGTGAATGTGTTGTTGATGGTAGTTTTGTTCACTAATTCAGTGTCTTATATCCTACCACCCATTGGTTTATTTTGACAATTTTTTCTCATATTTCACTTGAAATTCCATATCTTGTAATTCATGTATGACTGTGAACTGGGAATATGGGTGATGATTCATTAAAAAATGTTTTCACTGGAATGATTATCATAGTTTAGAGAAAAAATAGAGTATAAAATAATAATGTAAAAAAGTTAAAATAAGAAAAATGTTTATTAATTTTTTCTTGAAGATAGTGGGAACACCACATTACTCTCCATGAATAACAATAATATGATATTGTGGTTTTCGTAGGCTCAAGTAAAAATTTATTTCAATTATAATCCCTATAAAGCCTAATGACTGACCAATGTCATCACTATAGGAGAAATGAATGGGATTATCACTATAGTAGAATATATTTATTTTTCGTATCATTTTTTAAATGTTTAAAAAATATAGATAGTATTATTTTGGGTTTGATTGAATGGAAATGTGGAAGAGAATTGAATTAAAAATTCATAGAGAATTATTGCATGAAAAGAAAATTAACATAAGGATAAATTCCATTGAGACCTATCATAATTTATTTTTGTTCCAAATCATATTATTCAATTATTAGTTTCAATATGTTTTTCCTATTCACCCTACATATTTTTTGGGTGTGAATATACTAATGTGATCAATATATCTTTAATTAAAAATTCATTCCTTGTATTCTTCTAGGTGAAAGGGTAAGAATGTTCCCAAATCAAGTGAATGAACTCACTCACAAACCTCATAGATATTGAATAACAATACTTCTATTGATCCACACGACTACACTAATATGATGTGTGTCACAAAAAAAGAGGGGGACTTAGTTGTGCAATAGTTAGAAGAGTGAGACAGTTTCAAAAGTATTATAGAGTGACAATCACCACCTTTGTATTCCTCTTTCACTATCACACTAGAATAAGAGGGGATATATATTTGGAAGTAAATGTATAATCTCAAGATAGTTACTCTAATTTCTCTTTGGACCACCCTTGATGGGTAATCTCTCAATGATAAAGGATACAAATATTTTTGTAAAATCACATAGGTGATAAACATAATGAAATTGAGGGGAAAATAATTACATGGTAAGACTGAATGAAGAACATAATTGGAATCATAATTTTAAATACAAAACGAACAATATAAAAAACTTACAATTATGCTTCGATAATCCCAAATAAATTCTACTAGGAGAACATGAAAGATATTTATTAAAATTATGAAAAAATTTACCTTCTTCCTCCTTATAGTCAATGTCAATGTGAGATTTGACATCAGATGGATGGATTCCATATGTCATAGAGGACATTAAAGATTAATTATTTTAACACATCCTCTCCCCATAATTGCACAAAGATAGGTTTTAGAAAAATCAGAGTATAATATTTTCCTATTCATGGATTCACTAGTGGTAATTAATTATTTTACAATGTGAAATGATTTGGTCATGTTGTTTCTTGTGGTGGAAATTGGGCCCAGAGAAATCTTGAGAACTGGGCTTAAAATTACTACCTACATATAGAATTATATTGTAATTTATTAAAAAATTATCCTATATATATATAAATACATTTATATATATTATATATACTATAGGATATTCTAACATATACATGTTTCTATTCTAGAGATGTACTCTCATACGTGTCTATATTTCTATCCATCTCTTCTCCCCTCTTTCCTGTTTTTACCCCCACCCCACACCCACCGCTAACCCCTCCCCCAATCTCTACCTAGTGTAATTACATCCCTCTCTCCCCCACCTCTTTTTATCACCTCCCCAAGTGAATCAATGCCTCACAAATCAACTTCATGCGGAGAAACTCCATGCATACCGAATTCTGCACCGCTTCCTCCTCCGCCTCCTCCTCCACCTCCATCCCTAACTCCTCCTTCAACTTTTCTACCATCAACATAGACTTAACCTCCATATCTACAATTGGATTAACCCCCATATCATCTTCCTTCATATCCTCCACCACTTCCACCCCCACTTTGTTCTTTTCCACTTCTTTGATCACTTCCTCTGACTTCTCCTACAACTCTAACATCACCTCTATATACTCCGACTTCATCTCCATAACCTTTGTCTCGTCCTAAACACTAGTATCCACCTCTACTTCCACCTCCTCCTTGTTATCCACCTCCACCTCCACCACTATCTCTGCTTACACTTATGCCTCTCCTCTTCCTCAAATTCATTCCTGATGATGAGATCTCTACTTCCACTTGCACCATCCTTCTATACCTTCCAAGATGCCTCTCTTTAATTTCTCAAATCACTACCCCAATCATTTAATTATTTATTAAATTTGATTTATTTTTTGGTATTTTAAATATTTTAGTCAAGACATTTGGATCTCAGTCTAATTTTAATCAAATAAGATATCATATTTAGTATATTGATAATAAAATTTTCGTTGATTCATGGGATTTGATCAATTAACCAAAATTCATGCTGTTGATGAATAATATTAATTCATTTTTTCAGTAGTTATTGTTTCATAATTTCATATCACTGAATCATTTTTTCATTTTACTTCTCATCTACTATGATATGGTTATTGGTATAAGCCTATGATTTGGGATATCATTATATATCATGCTATCAAGGTAATGCACCATGAATAAATTAAAACAATGGTGAATTTATTTGATTATTGGCATCAATTTATATTTATTCTATAATTTTATATAATTAATAATTCAAAAATATAGATTTTAATATCATTCATAAACTTTATAGATATTTTTAATAATTGTAAAAAGTTTTTATTAATTAATAAAAAGTTTTTATTTGAAATTTACTCTGAACCATTAGAATTAGAATCACTTTTTAGCTAAAATAATGTTTTTCAGGCTATTTAATAGAAATTTCAAATGAAATTAATATAAAAAATATACCTATATATGTCTATTGTGATTATAATTATAATTATCAATAGTTTTTATGACGTCAACCTATATGTTAATTTTTTATTAAGTAAATGTTACTCAAACCCAAGGAATTCTAAATATCATTTTTATCCATGATACAGTATGTTTACTTAATAAATAAAAAATAATGATGTCATATATGTAAATATATACCTATATAATTTTTGTGAGATTATAATTAAAATTTTCAATAGCTTTGAAGATTTAAACATACATGTTTCTTTTATATGTTGTGGTGTTTGTTTAATTTTTCATATTTTATAAGCATTATGTTTGTAAGATCACTTTAGTAGAAAATTTAATATAGACCGCACCCATAAATCTTTTTTCATATATAAATTTTCCAATTTAGGAAAATAAAATTTTTACCTTTTATACTGCATCAATTGAGACTAAATTAAAATAAAACTTTCTTAGATATGCAACCATTTTTCATAGCCAGTCTCACTCAACTAATGAATTATCCATTTAGATGTTATATTTGATATATTTATTATGATTAATTAATATTATATGAAATTAATGATGTTAATTTCATGGTTTTTAGTGATTATAATAATTACTTAGTTATGTTCCTTATAATTATTTTCTTCTGTAAATATTTATTTTTTCAAACATTTCCATACAAATTTTCCTTACCTTCTCTATTTGGTAAAACAAGGTCATGATGGATTCATGTTCAAATGGGGTTCATTCATGTTATGTTATGATCAAATTATTCTATATAATTAGTGTTACATGGATCAATTTTAGTTGTAATGAACCAAATGTTGTTCTTATATTTGGTATAGTACATAAATATTTATATTCAATTTTTATCTCTCTTTTAATTTATGATTTAACATATTAAAAAATATTCATTGAGTTGTATATTTGAAACTAATTAGTTTAACCTAGTAGATAAATGAAATATATTATAATTATGAATTATTCTTGATTGTTTTTTTGTTTTCTAACTTACTTTACATTTTGAATATTTTTGACAAATTTGTTTATGTAGTTTACCATATATAAAATCTAAATACGTAATAAAAATAAAATATTATCTAATAAATTACTAAAAATAAATTCTTCCATAATTCCTTTTTTTAATTTTATGAATTTATTTTTATTATAAATGTTTTACAAAAAAATATCATGTAGCTTAGTTTTTTGAATGTTTTAATGAAAAATACAAATAAAATGGTCTTTTTATTTTATATAATTTTTTACAGTCAATATCACTCATGTAAATAATTTTTCATTTAGATGCTAGATTGGATAGGTTTATATATGAATAATTTATGATATAAGGAATGATGGAAGTGGATTTTAGGGTTTTTTAGAGATTGTAAAAGACATATAGGATTGTTCTTTATAATTAGTTTCTTCCATGAATATTTTTCTTTTTAACACAATTTATTATTTTGGTCCCTTTTTCATTTTGTGTGCTAATTTGATCACTGTGAGATTTTATATTGGGTTTCATTCATGTCAGGGTATGATATTATTATTCCATTTTAGAATTGATTGTTGAATCAATTTGAATAGTAATGAACAAAATGTTGATTATACCATATTACGGATTTTCAATCAAGTTGTTTCATGGATATATGTTATCTTGTTAGTGGAAATGGAATATATCATACCGAAACATTAAAAATATTGTATACAAAATTATGATCAATTTTGACCTCTATTCATGTTAGATTTGATGTATAAATAATATTCATTGATTTTTCTATTAGAAACTCATTAGATTAATATAGTTTAAAAATAATTTTTTTTAATAAAAATAAATTATTCCTAATTGTATTTTTAAATTTCAATAATTTTCTATAGTTTGAATGTTTTTCCCAAATATTGAATAAATAGTTTAGCATATTTATAGTATTGAAGACTAATAAATCAACTAAGCTCCTATTTTCATTTGGAATTTGTAATATCCAAATTTATTCATTGAGTTACAAAATTATAATCCAATTTGAATAAAATTTTCTACCTTAAATAGTATATATTATATTTACTCTAGGATGTTTCAATATGGACACTTGTTTCATCCAAAGTAGTTCCCTTGTATGTGTCTATATTTCCATATGCCACTTCACCCCTCATTCATGTTTTTACCCCACGCACCATACCACAAAAAAACTCGACCTCATCTCATTTTGTCCCTCTCATCCACCAACATCAGCTCCTTCCCAGCCCCCCTTCTCCTCCATATCTTCAACATTTATCTCCTCCGCCATTGTCTCCTCTAACACCTCTGCCTCAATCCCTGCCTATAATTTCTTCTGTACCTCTGATAACGACTATATATCTTCAAAATTTATCTCGTATACCTTCAAATCCTCCTCATCCTTGGTATTGACCTCTACATCCTCCTCCACCATGGTCTCTGCTTTAGTCTCTGAATCCACATCCACCTCTCTTTCTCCACCAATGTCGTCCTCCAATCGATCTCTTCACTCCTACCAGTTTCGACATTCCCCTCCATCATTAACACATCTCCATAATTTCTCAAATACCCACCACTATCATTTAATTAATTTTAAGAGTGTTGTTTTGTTTTTTTGGAACTTGAAATATGTTAATTGAGTATTTTGAATGGTGGACTATTCTCAATATATTGAACTTTTATATTTAGTTATCTGATTTTTATGTTTTGATTGATTAATGGGATTTGACAACATAAAAATAAATATTCTCATGGATACATAACATATATTATTTTTGGATATAGTTTTGGTTCTATATTTCCATATGATTGAATCACATGTCCCTTAAAATTCTCATATACTATAATATCATTATTGGTTTAAGCCTATGATTATGTATATCATTGTAGTTCCTGTTACTGAGGTAGAGATTCATAACTAAATTCAAAAAATGGTGAATTTATTATATTTTTGTCATAAATTTATATTTATTCTCAACATTTTAATAACATACCATTGAACCATATATATCTTAATATCTATTAACTAACCAGAAAGTTTTTATTGAGTTTGTTAACATGTTTTTTATGAATTAATTAAGAGTTTCCATATGCAAGTTCATCAAACCCAATGATGATGGAAGATCATTTTTATCCAATATATAGTTTGTATCTCTCATAAATGGATATGTTTTATGTAATTCATGTAAATATATTCCAATATACTTTAACAGTCATTATAATTATAATTTTCAATATCTTGGATGTTTTAAATTTCATGAACCAAGCCAAGATTCCATCAAAACCGACACCCATCCCATCCCATTACATGGATTGAAGGGTGTCCCTGATCCCCATGTGTTATAAATTGGTGCATGGGTATAATACATTCACTTTTGGGATTGATTTAATTCATGATAAATAAAAATAAATATCACATAATTCAAGAATCACATAATGAAACATAATAATATCCAAAAGAGATATAACTATAATATGTTAAATAACATAATGTTTTTAAAAAATACCAAAATACCAAAAAAGGAGGGGAACCAACTTGACCACAACCAAAAACGTAGATGAAATAAGGGGGTCATCACCCAAAATCCACCTCCACCAACACTTGAATATATTGGAAAATAGAAGCCTGATCCACCATCACCATCATGAATATCTTTAATTTTCCTCAATCAAACATAATAAGCTCTACATACACATATGGGTGTCTATATGGTGTGATCCAATTCCCTATAGGATTCCACAAAAACTAGTATTCATGCTATAAAATTATTATAAAAATCGACATGCACATTACAAAAAAAGTATTTGAAAATATTTTCAATGGTAAAAGTTTTACGGAAACATTATATGAAAATAAAATTAAAATTTTAATTCACCATAAATAAACAATAAGAATAACATAACCTGAGCACCATAGGTAATCCTAATAGTGTCTTGTACAAGAGGTTCCCAATGAACCTCAGACTAAAGAAATATGGTATAAAAACCATGACCAAAAGTTTCCTCATGAACAATACATTAAACAGGAACATGTCCCAAGGTCCAGTGGTCTTTGATCATCATCATAGTTTAGTTAGTTCTACACATTCAATAATGCCAGAGGGAAATGCACACAACCCCACCAATCTGACCAACGTACTAGACTTAGTATTCCCACCCTGATGCATAGGATTCCCTTTGTGCTCAATTTCCATTTCTCATTTCACAAGAACCACCTCTTACCCTTTCACATAATACATAATAGAAGAAACACATAAAATACACCACTTTTCACAACACAATCACAACATTGAAATTTCCCATGTCAATCAAACATTTCAATATAAATATGATTCTCAAATCTTCTCTCACATATACACATGTAAAACGTTGAACACGCCCATGAAAACCAACCATTTTCGTTTATAAAATCATCTTTAAACCAATACGCACACTAAAATCCTTAAAAAACGTTATAAACACCACCCAAACTATTCACAGAAGAAATTTAGAAAGTATAAAAAGACTAAAAAAATCATTTAATAAAGTAAAATCATAAAACCACCTACCTCCTGCTCGGAAACATCTAGAATAAGGTAGAAACCCCAAAAGATACCACTAGAGAACCCTGTAATGGATAAATTATAAAATAATCATCAAGATTAAACCTAAGGAACCAAGTTTCAAACCATTTAAGGGAAACCTACCCACAAGAGAAAAAATAAACAAATAAAGTGGAAATAAGAACCAATTATGAAGGAAAAATAAGGAAATAAGGGGAATATAAGATGATTCTTTACAGATTCTACACAAAATACACTAATAAAATGAGGTAAAAGGGAGCCAAGAGGGCAGGGGTGAGGTTCCTAGGGGTGTAAATATTGAGTGGGGAATAAATGGGAGGATTTTTAGATTAATATGAAGAGTTAAATAGGGTAAATACGATAATGACCTAAACAAGACACATGGTATGGCCCCATGTTTATCCAAATTTGTGTGGAAATAATGCTTCCCTATCTATCCAAAGAATAATAATGCCTCATGTTTCTTGGGGTAAGGAAAATTCCCATACGACTAACCATGTGAATTATATAGAGACACTATTCTGAGTGAATGATTATCTAAATTACCATGTGGTAAGTCAGGAGGCATGGATAATGCTACTGTCCAGGGTGCACAGTCTCTATCAGTCTCGAGCACAGTCTCTAGTAATTGTGAAAAAACTATGTGCCACGTATTTTTAATTCCAAAACTAAATCTTCTCTTTAAAACCCATAGAAATGAAAATATATAAATATGGTACCATAATTAAATTACAATTTACCTAAAAAGAAACCATGGATGTGAAAATTCTCCCCACCATGAAATCTTTCCTCCATTAGAATATCACCTTGAAGTATGATCAGAGAAAAAAATGTTGGGTCGGAGGTGATGGCAAGAGGGGGGGTGAATTGCCTTTTTAAAATTAATTAACAATTTAAAACAAATTTAAATGCAGCGGAAAGTAAAATGGCAAGACACAATTGATAACGGAGTTCGGCTTTAAACTCAAGCCTACGTCTCCGCTCCCAACTCAACCGTTGGGAGATTTATACGACCGCTTGCTTTTTAATGGTTATAGCAAGAAACCCACTAGCCGTTTTAAGGTAGGCTAGATCACCCTCTTACAGCTTGCTTTTTTATATTGGTTGTAGCAAGAAACCCAAATTGAAAGAAGAAAGAAAACGGGTGGTTTGTTTTAATACAAACCCAATTAAGAACTAAACAATTGAAGTAAATAAGTTAGAACAAACTAGAGGAAGCCTTGAGCGCCAAGAAGTGAGTGTAGTTGATGTAGAGGCAGCCCAAGCTTCAAGGGTGGCAATTGGATCCCAAGTGGCCTTTGAGAATTGTCGTAGGAGCCTCAAATGATCAAAATAGCTTTGGTATGCTTTGGTATTTGATAGGTAGTCTTCCCGGCATCCATGGACGTCTATTTATAGGAGAAATACTCCCAAATACTTCAATATGGCCGTTGGAGGGCTTTTGGAGCCGTTGGGGATCAAGTGGGCCAGCCTGGTCAAGCTCCAACGGCTAGTTTGACTTTGCTCACCGGCTGACCGGTGCTTGTCCACCGGCTGGCCGGTGTCTTGGAAGGTGGAGAGAGCTACTGCCCAGGAGCCACCGGCTGGCCGGTGAGAAGGCCACCGGCTGGCCGGTGGTGAGACAGTAGGTCTCACTATTCCAAGGAGTTCCACCGGCTGGCCGGTGAGGAGGCCACCGGCTGGCCGGTGGTGAGGCAGTAGGTCTCATTACTTGTTGGAGTTACACCGGCTGACCGGTGGTGGCACACCGGTTGGCCGGTGGCCTTGACAGAGGGAAGACCCTTCTGTCCAGCCTCCACCGGCTGGCCGGTGCTGAGGCCACCGGTTGGCCGGTGGACATGAAAACAGTCCACTACTCCTCCTTTGCCACTTCTTGCTCCTGAAAGCATGTCTATTAACAAAAACACTAGAAACAATATTAGATTACGATGAGAGTGATTGTGATCATTAAAATCCAAGAGAGTGGGGTACAACAATCTCCCCCTATTTTGATGACCACAATCACAAAAAAAAAAATCTTTAAAAAAAAGTATGAAAGCTTTAAAAAAAAGGTATGTCAATTGAAAACATAAATAAACAATTTGAACTTTAAAAACGTAGAGACGTGCCAAATGTAATGATCTTGAAAGTATTGAAATACTGAGAGATGGTCATTTTTTGAAATTGCAACCAAATGCCATTTGTAAAGAAATCAATTGAAAACGATAACTTAACCATACTTAACTATTTAAAACAGATTTGGATGACACCAAAAACTTAAAATGGAACTTGTAAAAAGAGCATTTTAATAAAAAGCTATGTAATAGAGAGGTTTTCTCCCCCTTTGGGATTATCAAAATAGGAGAAAAATTATGAAAGAAAAAATACTAATAAGGAATGACAAAGAAGGATGGAAAGATAGGATAACTTGAATTCCATAAAAGATGAAACGGTACAAAGGAAGTTCAAAAAACAAATACAAATACAAATACAAGCCAAAAAACAGGAACGGCTCTATTCACTCCTAGAGGGCCGAGAGTGACAGTGGCGCCTGGAGGTCGGAGGAGCCGGAGGGGCCTGGACCGCCTCAAAGCGACGATCTAGAGAGTCAATCCGTGAGTGGAGCTGATCAAATTGAGAGCTGAAGAATGAAAACTGCAAGTCCAGCCGAGTCTCAATCTGATCCTGGAAGCGTAGAAACTGGTCAGCCGTCACCGGCAAGCCACCAGCATCAGCAGGAGGGGGCACAGCCTCAGCAGGCTCAGGTGCATCATCACCCTCTCCAGCCTCCTCCTCATCAGCAGCATCAGCCTCACCTTCGCCGTCACCACTGCCTTCCTCTTCATCATCATCACTATCCTCACTGTCTGAAAGGGGATAGGCAGCGGCGATAGCGGGAGGCATGGCATTGGCAGGAGGATGGGAATGAGTTTGAGGAGAGTAGGCCTTGAGAAGTCCGTCCTTGTCCACAATCCATTCCTGACGCCAAGGGTGCCAACGGATGTGCATTCGTTGCACCATCATAAAATTCACTATGGTATCCTTCGTTGGCTGCTATAAGGAAGTGGCATGAAGAGGCACATCAAGAAATGAAAAGATTTTAGTCAAGAAGCGTCCGTAGGGTAGAGTTTTGGACCGGCGCGGGTGCTCAGCCACATAAGTCATGGCCCGGAACAGAAACCGGACCAAATTGAAGTGTATGCCTCGGGTGATAAATGAGAGAAGATAAATATCAATGAATTTGACATTATCATGATCCCCGATACGGGGCGCAAGAGAAGTTTGAATGAGGCGCTCAACAATACGATGATTAGGAGAAAGCTGGGAGAGCTTGACAATAGGATTTGTGGGCTGCCCTGTGAGATGCTCAAGGGCTTCGGCTACATCAAACTCACGGTCCCGTGGAAACTCCCCCTGAGCAAAAGCATGGGGTCCAACATGAGGAACCCCGAGCATCCGGGCAATCTCCAACGAAGTGATAGTGATGGGTTGCCCAAGAGCAGTGGAGGAGATGGTATCAATGTCATCAGAAACGGACCACGTCAAATGAGCATAGAACTCTTTGACAAGAAGAGGATAAATGACATCCTTTTCGGGTGGCTCAAAAAAAGAATGCCAATGTTGATACTCAATAATCGAGAAAAGCTCAAGACGAGCAGTAGACAGCCAAGGATAATCAATTACTCTACCCGGCAAAATGACTTTGTCATGCCAAATGTCCGGGAGTTGAGGGATTGAAGGAGGAGGAGGAGCTTCTTGAGCGATTCCCTTGCCTTTGCGAGTGGATCGAGGTCCCATGATGGCAAAAGGAGCTAAAAAGAGAGAGATTGAGAGAATAGAGGAGTTTTGAGAGGTCAAAAATCAAGAAGGGAGGCTAGGGTTAGGAGGAGCTTCGGTTTTGGGAGGAGCTGCCCGAGAGAGAGGAGAGAAATGAGGGAGGAAGGGTTTTAAAATTGATTTTAACCCTTCCTCGGGTCGGCCCAAAAAGCAAAACCCGACACCACCGGTTAACCGGTGATGTACCACCGGTTGACCGGTGGTACTAAAAGTCATAAAACATATAAAGAAAAACAGAATTAAAAAAAAGTTTAAAAATTTCTAATAAAAATAAAATATAGGCAAGCCAAGAAAGTCAAAAAATTTTTAGTGCTCATTGACGAATCATTCCTAACTCCCCTTTAATAAAATCAAAACGGTCAACTGGGAGCGGTTTGGTAAAAATATCAGCTAATTGGAAATCAGTGGAAATGAAGTCCAAAGTGATATCTCCTTTTTGAAAATGGTCACGAAGGAAATGATGCCTTAAGTCTATGTGTTTTGTCCTAGAATGTTGTATTGGATTCTTAGAGATACTAATGGCACTAGTGTTGTCACACCGAATAGGGACATGATCATAGGAAAGACCATAATCCAAGAGAGTGTGTTGCATCCAAATAATTTGGGCACAACAATTGCCAGCGGCTACATACTCGGCCTCGGCAGTAGAAAGAGAAACACAATTTTGCTTCTTGCTACTCCACGAAACAGGGGACTTGCCTAGCAGATGACAGGTTCCACTAGTACTCTTACGATCTAATTGACATCCGCCAAAATCAGCATCTGAATAAGAAGATAGTTCAAAAGAAGTATTTGAGGGATAAAATAAACCAAGATTTTTGGATCCTTTTAAATACTTAAAAATTCTTTTGACCGATTTAAGATGGGATTCTTTAGGATTGGCTTGAAAACGAGCACAAAGGCAAACACTAAACATGATGTCTGGACGGGTCGCAGTTAGGTAAAGTAGACTCCCGATCATACTCCTATAAAGCTTGTTATCCACCGGTTTCCCGGCTTCGTCTAACGTAAGCTTACATGAAGTACTCATGGGTGTACTAATTTCCTTTACTTGATCCATACCAAAACGACTTAGAAGCTCGTTTGTGTATTTGCTTTGGCTTAGAGAAATACCATTTGAATTTTGAAAGATTTGAAAACCAAGAAAAAATTTCAATTCTCCCATAAAACTCATTTCAAATTCTTTTCTCATTAAATCTGAAAAATCAGTACAAAGAGATTCTTTGGTAGAACCAAAGATAACATCATCAACATAAATTTGGACTATTAAAAGATCTTTTGAAGTGCGTTTTAAAAAGAGGGTACAATCGGCTTGACCCATTTTAAAATCATTTTCTAAAAGAAATTTTGTTAACCGCTCATACCAAGCCCGAGGGGCTTGCTTTAAGCCATAAAGAGCCTTGGTTAACTTAAAAACATGATTTGGAAATTTTGGATCTTCAAAACCGGGAGGTTGTTCAACAAAGATTTTTTCAGAAATAAAACCATTTAAAAAAGCACTTTTAACATCCATTTGAAAAAGCTTAAAATTTAAGTGGGCGGCGAATGCCAACAAGATCCTAATGGATTCTAACCTAGCAACGGGGGCAAAGGTTTCACCATAATCAATTCCTTATTCTTGATTATAGCCCTTAGCTACTAGGCGAGCCTTGTTCCGGGTTATGTTTCCTTGATCATCAAGTTTGTTCCTAAAAACCCATTTAGTGCCAATAATTGGATGATCATTGGGTCTTTCAACAAGAGTCCAAACATCATTTCTAGAGAATTGATTTAGTTCCTCTTGCATTGCAAGAACCCAATTCTCATCATTAATGGCATCATTAACGGTTTGAGGTTCTAGGTGAGAAATGAAGGCTTGATGTTCAACTTCATTGAGGATAGATCTTCTAGTTCGAGTACCGGCTTGAAGGTCACCTATGACATTTTCTAAAGGATGGTCTCTAGAAGGTTTCCAAACCTTAGGCAAGGTGGAAGGCGAAGAGGGTGAAGAGGGTTCTTGATGGTCATCCTCCTTGGGAGGAGAAGAGGAATCATTCAAATGAAGCTTATCAAGCTTATCTTCAACATCCTCAATGACCGGGTGAGGTTTTGGAAGAGTTTCATCAAATTTGACATGAGATGATTCTTTGATGGTTTTTGAACGTTTATTGAAGACACGATAGGCTTTGCTTGAGTTGGAGTACCCAAGAAAAATACCTTCATCGGATTTGGCATCAAATTTCCCTAGGTTATCTTTTGTGTTAAGGATAAAACATTTACACCCAAACACTTTAAAATAACCAACTTTGGGCAATTTGCCTTTCCAAAGTTCATAGGGGGTTTTCTTAAGAAGGGGTCTTACAAGGACTCTATTAATAGTACAACAAGAAGTGTTTACCGCCTCGGCCCAAAAATATTGAGGGAGGTCGAATTCACTAAGGAGGGTTCGAGCGATTTCTTGGAGAGTTCGGTTTCTCCTTTCAACCACTCCATTTTGTTGAGGAGTCCTAGGGGCAGAGAAGGTGTGATTGTATCCTTGAGAGGAACACAATTCATCGAATTCTTTGTTCTCGAATTCACCACCATGATCACTACGAAGAGATATGATTTTATATCCTTTTTCGTTTTCTATTTTCCTAGAGAATTTCAAAAAGGTTTTACAAGCATCATTCTTATGGGCTAAAAAGAAAACCCAAGTAAAACGAGAAAAGTCATCAACAATAACTAAGGTATAGGATTTTCCACCTAAGCTTGCTACGGGAGTAGGACCAAAAAGATCAAGATGAAGGAGTTCAAGAGATTTTGAGGTGAACACTTCCTTCTTAGATTTGAAAGAAGACTTGTGTTGCTTACCAAGTTGGCATGGCTCACAAATCAAATCTTTCTTAAATTTAAGTTTAGGAAGGTCACGAATGAGCTTGTTCTTATTAAGCTTTAGAAGTGAATGAGAGCTACAATGCCCCAATATTCTATGCCAAAGCCAAGACTCATTGTCAAGAGCACTTAAACATTTAACATTTTGGCTAGCTAGAGATTTTAAATCAATAATGTAAACATTTTGAAAACGGGAAGCAGAAAATATCAACTTGTTTTGAAAATCTAACACATTGCATAAATCATTTTGAAAATTGACTGAAAAACCACTATCACAAAGTTGACTAATGCTAATTAAATTATGCTTTAAACCTTTAACTAATAAAACATCTTTAATAAAAGAGGAGCTACCAAAACCAATGGTACCTATTCCGACGATCTTGCTTTTTGAGTTATCACCAAAGGTGACATATCCTCCATCGAATTCTTCAAGAGAGTTGAACTCGGAGGGATCGCCACACATGTGCCTTGAGCAACCGCTGTCGAGATACCACGAGCCTTTAGAGATCCTACTCTTTTGGCGTTTATCCTACAAAATCAAGAAAGAAGAGATTTTGGTACCCATATAAGTTTGGGTCCGGAAAGATTAGCAAAAAGAGACTTTTGAACCCATAATGTTCTAGAGGGATTCCTTCTATGATACTCATCCGAGTAGGTAATGGATTTGGGTCTTCCATACCTAGCATTTTTACAATCACATTCATAAATCATGTGACCGGTCTTTTTACAATAATTACAAAATTTGTATTGAGAGCTCCCCCTTACAAAAGTAGTGGGTGCCCTAGTAAAAGTGGATTGCTTGTTATAGCCAAGTACATGTGTGGTTCTAGCCGAACGCTGAGAACCTAGTAATTTAGTTAAGTTTTGTTCACCTTGGGTGAACTTGGCAAGAGATTCCTTCAAATCCTTAATGGTAGAATTTAAAGAATCTACATTTGGAATATTTTTGACTTTAAGGGCAAGCTCCTCATTCTCTTTGAGAAGTTTGTCTTTTTCGGAAATAAGAGTTTTGTTTTTCTTTTTCAAGGTCAAAAATTTAGAGGTAAGTTCTTGAAAACCTTCCTCTAATTGATCTCTTGCATTTTGAAGTTCTTCATAAGACATATCATTATTAAAAGAAGAAGATGAGGAAGAAGAGTGAGAAGAAGAGTGAGAAGAGGATACCTCATCAAATGCCATTAGGCATTTTCCACCTTCATCACTTGAGTCGCTTGATGACATGGAGTCATCACTTGCACTCCATGTTGATGCTTTGAAGGCCTTCTTGTCTTTCTTTTCTTTTAACCTTTTCTTGAAAATGTGGCACTCCGGTTTGATGTGGCCTTTCTTTCCACATTCAAAGCAAGTGATTTCTTTCTCCGCCTTTGGCTCTTCCTTTCGTGCCTTTTGAAATTTCTTCTTCTTCTTCATGAACTTACTCATTTTCCTTGCTAGTTGAGCCATCTCGGATTCACTATCATCGGAGGAGATTTCTTCCTTTGCCTTGAAAGCAATGTTCTTTTTCTCCCTGAAGATCTTTCCTTCTTTATCGGCTTGTCTTTTCATGGTAATCTCATAAGTCATGAGTGACCCTATGAGTTCTTCAACCGGCATCTTCTTGACATCTTTCGCTTCTTGGATTGCCGTCACCTTTGGTGCCCAAGAGCTTGGTAGGACCCAAAGAATTTTCTTCACCATTTTTTCTGCTGAAACATCATCACCAAGGGACTTTCTCCCATTGCAAACATCAGTAAAACGAGTAAACATTTCGGTGATTGACTCGTGTGGGTGCATTGTGAAACTCTCAAAGTCTTGACGATACATATCTAACCTAGTGTCTTTGACTTTGTTAGTGCCCTCATGGGTCACTTCCAAAAGTTTCCAAATTTCGTGTGAGGTGGTGCAAGTAGAAATACGATTAAACTCATTACGGTCTAACCCACAATGAAGAGCATTCATGGCTTTGCCATCAAGCTCAAAATTGGCAATGTCTTCGGGGGTCCAATTAGATTCATCCTTACTAGAAAGAGTGTAGCCTTGCATAACAATTCTATATATATGATAGCCAATACTCCTAAGAAAAGTAATCATTCGTGTTTTCCAATATGTGTAATCGGTTCCATCGAAGTATGGAGCCCGAGTCATGGAATACCCTTCGGGTGCTTGTGAGGAAGAAGCCATCACTATGGATTTTTCGTTTGTAACCGGTTGAGGTATTACACAAACGCTTCCTCTGATACCAAATGTTGGGTCGGAGGTGATGGCAAGAGGGGGGGTGAATTGCCTTTTTAAAATTAATTAACAATTTAAAACAAATTTAAATGCAGCGGAAAGTAAAATGGCAAGACACAATTGATAACGGAGTTCGGCTTTAAACTCAAGCCTACGTCTCCGCTCCCAACTCAACCGTTGGGAGATTTATACGACCGCTTGCTTTTTAATGGTTATAGCAAGAAACCCACTAGCCGTTTTAAGGTAGGATAGATCACCCTCTTACAGCTTGCTTTTTTATATTGGTTGTAGCAAGAAACCCAAATTGAAAGAAGAAAGAAAACGGGTGGTTTGTTTTAATACAAACCCAATTAAGAACTAAAAAATTGAAGTAAATAAGTTAGAACAAACTAGAGGAAGCCTTGAGCGCCAAGAAGTGAGTGTAGTTGATGTAGAGGCAGCCCAAGCTTCAAGGGTGGCAATTGGATCCCAAGTGGCCTTTGAGAATTGTCGTAGGAGCCTCAAATGATCAAAATAGCTTTGGTATGCTTTGGTATTTGATAGGTAGTCTTCCCGGCATCCATGGACGTCTATTTATAGGAGAAATACTCCCAAATACTTCAATATGGCCGTTGGAGGGCTTTTGGAGCCGTTGGGGATCAAGTGGGCCAGCCTGGTCAAGCTCCAACGGCTAGTTTGACTTTGCTCACCGGCTGACCGGTGCTTGTCCACCGGCTGGCCGGTGTCTTGGAAGGTGGAGAGAGCTACTGCCCAGGAGCCACCGGCTGGCCGGTGAGAAGGCCACCGGCTGGCCGGTGGTGAGACAGTAGGTCTCACTATTCCAAGGAGTTCCACCGGCTGGCCGGTGAGGAGGCCACCGGCTGGCCGGTGGTGAGGCAGTAGGTCTCATTACTTGTTGGAGTTACACCGGCTGACCGGTGGTGGCACACCGGTTGGCCGGTGGCCTTGACAGAGGGAAGACCCTTCTGTCCAGCCTCCACCGGCTGGCCGGTGCTGAGGCCACCGGTTGGCCGGTGGACATGAAAACAGTCCACTACTCCTCCTTTGCCACTTCTTGCTCCTGAAAGCATGTCTATTAACAAAAACACTAGAAACAATATTAGATTACGATGAGAGTGATTGTGATCATTAAAATCCAAGAGAGTGGGGTACAACAAAAAATAGGTATTTCTCTTAATCCCAAGACTTTTATTCCCATTTTGTGTGGTTTTTATTACCATAATTATAGTGTACATGGAAAAAATATATGTACTACCAACTATAATATTTCTTGGGAATCCATAATCCTAACTGGTTGCTCAAACACATACATGTCGGGATCCAAATCCAATTCTTTCCAATCCAACACATAATATGGGTCAAAATCATATATGGTAACTAAGACACCTAACTCTTTTTATGAATTGACCTCAACTTCGATAGAAAATATAACTTGTATTCCACCGTACCAACGCTCTCACAAATTTAAATTGCTCGGACATACCTCAATTTTAGCTTGATCAGCTTACGGAGATAATGGTGACCCAGGTGAGGGGACACATTTCAGAAAACCGATATACCATAGAGAATTACAAGGCTCAATACTAATTATGAAAATTACAATTATTCAAGCTTCAAGAATTTTAAAAAATTTACTTGATCAATATGACATTATCATACATATCCTACACAAGGCTCCGTCCCAAGAATGAGTTCTCGCATACCTCTACCCACCATAAGGGTGACCAAAACATTCGACAATTAAGAACCAAAAGAGTTCCATTTTTAGTGAGGATTGGAAAATATTATTATAGTAAAATTATTTCAACCCTAAATGGTTATCTTATGAACCTACAAATTAAAACACACATGCCTATATAATTCGTTCCATGATCTAATTTTCTGTCATTGTCTAACCATTCGTTTGAGGATTGGATTTCATTCTCAAATTGAGTTATGACCTCCTAGACTTTAGGAGGCCTTCCCAAAACCAATAGGATAAACTTGTGTCCCATTATCATACAATATCCAATAATACCCATTGAATCCTAACTATCTCTTTAATGTAAAACTGACCCAATTATTCATCCTTGGTCATTTCTATGATGAGAATGTAATGGGATGATTGGGTTAGATGGTCAATAACTATCCATATTTCATTCCTTACATGGGTTTTATGATTTAATCCAACAATTAAATCCATGGAGACCTCATCCCACTTCATGGTAGGAATGGGTAGTGGATAAAGTAGAACCGAAAACCGTTGGTGCTCTATTTTAACCTACTAGTATGTATACTACTAAGATACAATGTCAGCTATATTCCATCTCATACCTAGCCACCAAAACACATGATAGACATCATAAAAAAATTTGGAAGCCCCGAGATGATTGGTTTATTAGGATTGGTGGAAATCATGGACTATAACTATCTGTAATGATAATGACATCATGAAAAATCCCTTAAAGAAAAGAAATCCATCTGAAGACAGGGACCAATTTTTGGGAACCACCATACCACTTAAGAACTACATGGACTACTGAAATAGATCATAATATATTTCTCTTCCTAATTTACCTCCAGAGAGGAGGTTATTAGCTGAACATTTTATAATAATATACATCTATCGTTCTCCTTGTACTCTTGATTCATCTATTCTATAGGACCCTTAAAGGACTATTCACCACTGTACACTTTCAAATCATGCACCGACACATGCCTACTCATGGTTTCCACTACCATATTTACTTTACCAAGTGTATCGACGATGTAAAAATTGAACCCTTGAAGGTACTCAATCCACCAATGCTTCTTCAAATTAAATCCCTTCTTAAAGAAAATTTTGACTATTTTTGTTATCTTTGTAGACCAAAATATTCTCCCCAAATAAGTAATGATGAAATTAATTTATGGAATGAATTAGTAATGTCATCTACAATTCATGGGTTGTTTAATTCATATTATGTGCTTAGATATCATGATAAATACACAACACCATATTTTAATACTATATCAACTCACACAAATAACCCATAAGGGAGGTATCATTATAGACTATGTATCACATTCTAGATTCAAGAAAAAACAAAAAAAATGTTTTCTGTTAAACACTTCTTATGTTCTTCAATGGATATATAACATTCTAGGATCCATTAAAATATTACCCCTTACAAAGTAATAAATATCTTGGGAGAAGTAGGATGGGAGAAATCACTAACAAACTGATTGTAATACCATTACATACCAAAAAATCTTCAGATCTCGAAAACAGTTTCGGCTCCAAGCATTAAATTACTACTTTGATATTTTTTGGGGCCAATAAAACCTCGTGTCTCAAAACATCATGGGCCATAAACATTAACTACCTTATATAGAACATACACAAGAGGGTCATTTCATAGAAGAGATGAGCATGAAGAGTTTCTAGCACAATCATCAGGTCATACACATCCTCTTCCACAGCCATGGGTTAGACCATAATGTCATCCAAAAATGTGATGAGTAAGAAGTCCATGTACTGATAAAACACTCAGTTTATGAGAACTAGGAAAAATATTATAGAATTCATCAATATGAAAGCATGAAAAATACCCAAAATGGTTATACTTACTTCGTAAATATATCATTATTACATCCACCACTTTGACAACGACATGATGATACCCTATACAAAAATAAATCTCCGAGAACCACTAGTCCCATTTAATCTAGTAATAAAGGTCATCAATATAGGGAATGATATATTTTTTCATGAATATTCCATTATTCAGGTTTTGGTAATCAATACATATCCAAAGTGATTTGTATGAATTTTTAGAAAACAAAATAGTGGCATCCTAAGTTTCAATTATCAGGTTAATGAATCATTTGTTTTCAAAATCATCATGATGTATCATAAATTCTTTAAACATGGTGGGGTCCATACTCTATGAGGGAAGAAATATCAATAATGTCCCTTATGAAAAATAAATTGTGAATTCCACATCTCGCGATGAAGGTAGACCTATGAACCCACATAGAAAAACCTCTGTAAAATCATACACCAAAAGAGGTAGTCAACTCTCAAGACCACTACCATCATCCTACAACATGAATAGAAAAAATATATATGGTGAGATTTCACAACTCCGAATTGGAGCTCTAGCATGGCCTAACTGAGGATCCCACACCATCAGAAGAAACCTAAGATATTCCATCGAGTGCTACAAAACTCACTCACCAGTGATAATAATCAATTTGTGTCTTGAAAAAACCACACAATCTATACATAGGATCACACAAAAAAGGTCCATTTCCAATACCAAGAAATCCCATTGTATGAGGCCCTCTGAAATGGTGAGTGCACATTATGGGCACTTGAAACCATACTCTCTCTTTTTACACAGTGATCATACTAAATATATAGACTTTTTCATATGATCAACTAAATGTTTTAAAACATCCACAAGATAAGTAGATATAATAAAAATAGAGTCCCTAGTTTCAAACAAGGTGATTTCATGGATGATTCAATAAATATAGTCCGTTTAAATGTCATAGGTCTCGTGTATGAGTCTATAGGTGCCTAGTATTCAGTGTCAATATGCCTCATCTATGGATAAGACAAAGGACACCCAAAGACCTAAATATCTCACATAATAAGAAAATATCGAGAAGAAGATTATACCATAATTCCAATACCACTAAATTGAGTGCCCATTTTCTTGGATAGAGCCAGCTTGAATAAAATTCCCCTAGAGATTTTGGATCCTGCACCACCCTGATATGGGAATAACACTTTGAAAACCCACAATTAGTGCCCTATATTTCTTCATAGATGACAAAAACTAGGTGGAACTGAACATGTTGACCACATATTCCATGCCTTCTCACACTGATGGAACAGAACTGATCTAGTAGTTGATGTTGTAGATGAAAGAGGTTAGGAAGGATGGCTTGAGCTACTAGCTCCCCTATTCGAACTCTTATATTTATTCTTCTTGTTTTCAGATGTGATAAAAGAACCTTAGACCACTACTAAACCATCCCTATAAAACCTAGACTGACCATAGAGGTCTATCCCCAACATTAGAAACCAATTTACCACATCGACATAAGTCTTCATCATGAATAAGAAGATCTGGGATCAAATATCCAATCACAATCCCATTTAAAAATGTTAATCAATAAAACTCTCATTAAAAACTACATCTGATGTGAGTCGAACCATATCTGCAAAGTGGTTGTCATACTCCATCATAGTCTGACCGGTGGATGTGATTCATAAACTTTTAGGTCTTCGTGAAGGTTAAGGAATCTAGGAAATACATCTATTTAAATAATACAATTATTTCCTTCAAACCCATTAGTTGGTGCTTCATAGACTGATATATAGAGTTCCACCACCTCTAACTCAGGCCTTTAAACAAAAATGATACTCACATCAACCTGACTTCCTTTTGAGTGAAAAGAAACCCTACAAATCCACTTGATCTTATCAATCAAATCCTAATCATCATGAGGACCTGGAAGGATCTCGGAACACCCTGAGAGGAGAGGTGTGAATCAGGTTTCCAACATTTTCATTTAGACTGATGGATCTTTTTCCCACCTTGGTGGGAACCTGTTAAAACTATCAAACATAAGAATCAAAAGAGAGGGCACAAATATTATACTTGGTCCACCCAAAATTACTATGTTCAAGGATTATATGCTGGTAGTGTGTCAGTCATACCAAAAACCACTAATCTTCAAAAGCTGTGGATTACAAGGTTCGATCATAGTCACGGTGTGCCAGGCTCATTCCCTTTACAATGTTTTATGGGTAGTTCATTTATTCCCATAAAAACACTTCTTTGAATCCCCCTATATCATTGCCTTTGATGAAGTATCATATAGTTTATCGACATTAAGGCCTCTATAATATAATGGATTTGAATTATTTGTCTCTTTTAATCATGAGACACTACTTTCATCAATGACCCGAATAGATGCACATTGAAAAGCATGTCCACTTAAACCTGATATTCAATTATATCCTTTGTGAACCCCTATCATGAAGCATAACCCTTTGTATAGAACAAAACTTTGTAAATAACACACCTTCATAGAGCTCAGGCCTTTGCATAGAAAACACCTTTACAAAGCTCATCTATGCTTACAGAACCCACTTTCATTACGAAGTACACTACCTTCTTGGAACACATTACATCGTGAATCTCACTCATTCAATGAAAAATGGCACTTATTCACAACGAAATCAACACATAGAAGCATTAACTTTGTTCAAGAACAAATTAGTCATTTCGAAAATCAAAATATTTCATCGAAAACCAGCTCCACAGAGCACCCCTTGCTTTATGAAATCAGAGTGACTCCTAATTTTTTTCCTCTTGTTCATGTGGAATAGAGAGGGATGACCTCTTATTAATAGGCATAGTCAAACGTGGAGATCTACTTCTTCTGGCGTGATATCTGGATTGGTCAAAAACATCTTCGTGGCGTGTCTCCCTTCGCAAAGCTCCTTGAATATTCCTCGTTCACAAAGCTCATCATAACCATAGATCTATCTATAAAATCTCCTCACGTGTAACACCCTGATATTTTATGATAAGTATATTTTTTATGTCATATGTTATACATAACATAACAAGAATTTTTCACGGCACACAACACTAGCTTGGCTTGCGTTACACGCAATCACGACCTTCCTCGATAGCGTGTCTAGTACGCAATACCGAGTTCCACTAAACAACAATATATTATTATAATATTATAAACTTTACATTATGAATAGTATTAACTATATTTTAAATTTTATAACATTATTATTCATCTTACATATTTTCCATAACTTTTTATGAGAACAACATAATTTTTTCGTGTAAAATAAGCATTTTTCAAAAAATGCAGTTTTGTCACCTTTTGATGGCACACCCACATTAAATATAGTTTTTGACATGTTTATAAGTAAAATTTGACAAAATAAAATTCTTCTTTAGAATCATAATATAAAAATTTACTTTGGATAAATTTTTCATATTATTCTGATAACTTTAATATTTTAATGAGTAGTAAAAACATGCTATATTTTAATTAAAAACAACTTTTTCCATCGCAATAATTTATATGGTTAAATTATAATATTGAATGGTTTGAAAGTATAAATAGAATATATTTTTACCATTTTATATAATGTATTTCATTATAATTATTTTTACATTGAATTCATAGGTAAAAACATTTCAATCTTTGGCAATGTTTTAACTTTTAAAAACCCATTTTCTTAACAATAGTATTAATTTTAATATAATTACTGCAATTTCTATGTTTTGAATTTTAAAAAAAGGATTCCATATTTGGATTCAGTGGGTCCAAATTATGTTAAAATGTTACTTTCATTTTTTTTGAGATTATGAATAGTAACTACGGTAATTTTTATTTACTATAGTTAAAGGTAAATCGGGTAATTAAGGGTAAATATAAGATTATAAAATTACCATAACACTTCAAAAAATCCTATTGGATGAATAAAAGTCGACCCATATCACCTAAGGGTCTGACTAGATTAATTTCATGGAATTTTGACCATGCAATAATGTAATTATTATTAAAACCAAAGAAAGTGACAACATGTAACTATCTTAAATCATATAAGTATAATAAATTTAATTTAGTGATAAAATTCATGAAACTTCAATCATGAAAATTATCCAGAAAGATAATAAAATTATCTAAATCATATGAATTTACTTATAATTTTTAGGGATTAAATAATTATCATTAATTATGACACAATAGTGATTTTGAAATTATTTTATTGATTGAAATAGCAAATAAATGATTTAAAAGTATTAAAATAAATATTATATTAACTATTAAATGTGCTCCACTAATTTTCTAGATAAAAATGACATGTTATTAATATATTAAATATTTTATTTAGAACATATATTCTATATATATTTTATTTAAACTCAAATAAATGAATAGTGTCAAAATTGACACTTCTGTTAATTTATAGAAATTACAAATTATAAAATTGTTTAAAAACCAAAAAAATATTTAAAAATTGTAAATTAAAATATATATGGTCTAAAATGTAATAAAGTATAGAATTATGGAAAATTCAAAACATATAATAATTATTTATAATGATTTAAAATTTAGAATATTATTACCACAAATAAAATAAAATTGATTATATAAGGATAAATCATGTTGATAATGTTTAGAATAAACTCCCAACTTGTATAAATTTTATTGTCTGAAGCTATTACAACCCTATATCATCTAAAAATATGATTTGAGTCATTTTATGAGGTTTTTATGTGGGGTTGGAATTTATTATAAATTCAATTTTCTTAAAATTCAAAAGGTGCCCATCTCCTCCCTTATAAAAGGGCACCTCCTCCCTCTCCTCCTCACACCACTTTTAGCCTTCAAGCTCGGCCAACCCCTGAAAATTTCTCTTCTACACTTCCCTATAAACATCCTAAAGGTCCTGGTATTCTTCAAAGACCAATATTAGTGCAGTAAGAAGAGATTTCAAAGATGCGTGTCGAAGAAGAGGTAATATCTGTTACCAATTCTTTCAAATTTATTTCTTCTTCTAATTCTTCTTATTTAGTTGTTTAATTATGAATTAATAACATAATTATAATTCATATACTGATATTTTATTATAAATATGAAACAAACCTATTTTACCTTCTATCCATTCTACGGAAAATGAAATCACCGCGCGTGCGTACGTACGGAATATCGTCTCCACGCCATGTTGTAATCTGTTTTCCACCACCACCTTACTTGGATGGATAAAAATGTGTCAAGAATTACTATATATGATTATTATAAAGTGATATTGATTCTGAAATATTATACATACACTTAAATACAATTCCACGTTCATGGGAACGATATCATCGCTCGTGCGTACGTACGGCCTACCGTCTCCACGATGTGATGCGACTCGTTCTACAAGATATTCATTGAACAATGATTACATAAATGAATTTAATGAGTAAATATGATATATATTACAATAATAACATTCTGGAAATGAGGTATCTATAACCTAAAAAGAAGAATAAGAATTTATTCGACAAAAAATGCATAAGATCATAAAGAAATAAACACCAGAAAAACAAGTAGCAATGAAATATTACAAATAAGAAGCTAAGAATATGACCATATATGATATCATAAAAATGAGTATGATTCTGGAATAATTCAATGACATTATTTAAATCATTATACAGGAGGTTCAGACACATACAAAGTATATCAGACCTAAGGTAAGGGAAAATCTTGCAATCTCAATTTTTATCCGAGATTATTTATACATTAGAATTTACTGGGGAATATTTATCATCCACATCCATGTTTCCTCAACATGTAATATTATTTCTATACTCCTAAAATAGTCTAAATCCAATTATACCCATTGGTAAGTTTTTAGTAAATGATATGAAAGGAATCTTTTGTCGTTTTTAGTACGAGGTACTTTTTTGAATTATCCGGCCAATGTACGAGAAGAATGTTTTTTTAGCTTATACGACATGAATGGATATTTATGATTTCATAAAAAATTATTTCCATGAAGATTATTTTACATGTTTTCGAGATTATTTTTAATCAACTTCTTTTAGATTAAAATTTTATGACATATTAACAATGGAAAAAAATGTTTTTGAAGTAGAAAGGATATTTTCCTCAAGAATATAGTCCAAGTGTTTTATCAAAATTATTTTCTATCTAAGATAATACAGGGTTCGGTTTCTATCCCTATTTTTACATTTATTTGATTATTTTATGATGGAATTAATTTTATGATGTCCTTTAATCTTATATGGATTATCTTATGATGGAATGTTGTTTAAGAATACCATTTTTATTATGTGGGTTTTTCTATGATGTATGATTTATGATTTTGTGGAAAACATAAGAATGGTTTCCTTATGAGATGGGTGGGACCTATATCTCCCCCAAATTTATTGGGTAAAGATTTATATCTCATGAGATAGACATGGCTGGAACAACATGTTAATCTGGTTCAGTGATACAGGACTTGAATGAGGAGTGAACTCGGTTCAGTAATGGACTTTGTCCACTATGATAGTATTGGAAATGAGTCTTGAATAAAATGAAATGATTTTCTATGATTATGTTTGTATGCCACAAAGTTTCATGTTTTAATTTATGATTATTGGGATTACATTTCACCACTATGATTTATCCCATGATATGATATTATGATCTCTATTGCAGGTTAAGATATTCAAAATTTTATGTTCTTATGAATATGATATGATTGATATTTCTTTTGTTTACACTTAATGAGAATTTGAGCTCACCCTTTTGTATGTTTTTCCCCAGGTCGGGAAGAAGGGTATTAAGTAGGATATACCAAAAATGGAGTCTAGATATGATGAAATAAATGGGCGGCAACGTAGATGATTTATGAACCAGTTGTTTATGTTTCCTAGTTTCTAAAGACACTATACCTATACGGTCATTTCATGGTTTTGTTATGTGTTATAATAAGTGTGCTTAAATTTTGAAGTAATAACAATGTATGTAAAGTATGGGTCATTATAGTTGGTATCAGAGGAAAGGTATAGTCAACCTTTGGAAACTAGGATGTGAAATCCCTAGTAAGAACCCAAAGGATATGTCTAAGAATAGAAAACAATATTAGTGTTTTAGAAACGACCATGAATATCCTAGGATAAGACCTTAAGTGTAAAATTTTATTCTTGATTATGTGGTTTTCCTATTATGATTAGTGTTTCTCACACTATGCTTATTGGTTTTAGTCAATGGATAGAACCCGAAGAAACTATGTTAATGTTGAATGCGACGGGAAATGCAATGATTGTCCCCCTGAGAAACCAAACGTTATGGGTGCTGGAATGAAAATTCTTGTAGCCATGCTCATACAAATTTCTCAAGATATGAACCATGCAGGACTTCCAAACGAACAAAGGAAGGAGAAAAATTCTGTTTAATCCTTCATGATACAGCATCAACCTTCATTCAGTGGGTCTTCTGATCCATTAGAGGCTGATCAATGGATTAGTACCACAAAAAAGGTATTTTCAGTTCTACAATGTTCTGAACATGACAAATTCATCTTAGCGGTGTATCGTTTGGAAGGTGATTCTGGTCAATTGTGGAATCTTATTAAGAATACAAGGAAAAGAGATAAAATTGAGTCCATGGAATGGTACGAGTTCAAGAACTTATTTTTCAATAAGTACTTCCCTCGTATTCTTAAAACAAAGATGGAGAAGGAGTTTCTTGAACTGAAGAAAAAGGATGTTGAATCTGTTGGTACCTAAGAAGCAAATTTTACAAGACTTGCAAGGTACGCTTCCAGAATTATTATCCAACCCGAGAGTAAAATCGATCGATTCTTTAGTGGCTTAAAACCAAGTCTTCGAAGGGCGTTAGCCATAAAGTACTTCAATAGCTACGTGGAAATTGTTCGATATGCTCTCAAGGTTGATATGGAGACTAGAGTAACCCATCAGTCATATGGGTTTGATAAGAAGAGGAAAATGGAATTCAATGGAAAATCTAAAGACCACACTGAAAAGAATATGAGTTTTCCTTTATGCTCAAATTGTGGAATAAAAGATGGAGAGAATTGTCTTAAAGGGACAAGAAAATGTTTTAAGTGTGGAAAAGAAGGTCATTGGGCAGTTGAATGTCGAAATAATGTGAAGAAGATGTCTAATGATGTGAACAAAGAAAGAGATACACAGAATGCACCTCCTACACTTCAATGTTTCAAGTGCAAGGAGATGAGGCATTTTTCCAATCAATGCCCAAATCCAAGGGTGGTAGATGACGATCAACTTCAACAAACTCTTAATGCCAAAGAAAATGGAAAGTCACATACAATGACTATCAGCGATGTGGAGTACGATAATGAAGTGGTGAAAGGTACACTTACCATCCACTCTAAAGTAGAAAATGTTTTATTTGATTCTAGATCCACCCACTATTTTATTTCTGAAGAATTTTATAAGGATATCTCTGTATTACCTCAACTATTAGATGTTGAGTTAGCTATGAAAAATATTAATGGCACAACAGTCACATCAAATGTTTATAATTCTTCTTTTATTGATGTTTGTGGGAATGTGCTTCCTGTAAATCTTGTGATCCTTCCTATAGTGGAATTTGATGTCATTCTTGGCATGGATTAGATTTAATTATACGGAGCTCATATCAATTTCCAAAGAAGGGAAATGACATTTAATATTCCCGATCAATCTACTATCATCTATCAATACAACGATGAATATAACCTTATAGTGGAAATTTATTCCATCTTATGGGTCTTGATTCCAATAAATGAAGGTTATTTATCTTAAATGGTTGGAGAGAAAATCACGATTAAGAATACACCCATTGTATGAGAGTTTGATGATGTCTTTCTAGAGGAACTGTCAGGTCTTCCACCAAATCGTGAAGTTGAGTTTTGAATAGAACTCATATCGGGTGATATGCCCTTTTCAAAGACACCTTATAGAATGGCCCGAATTGAGTTTCAGGAATTGAAGTAGCAAATCCAAGAGAATCTTGATAAAGGATTCATACTCCCTAGTGCCTCACCTTGGGGAGCACTTGTTCTATTTGTTAAGAAGAAAGATGGATCAATGAGACTCTAAATTGATTATTGAGAACTTAACAAGATCACAATCAAGAAAAAATATCCACTCCCACGCATTGATGACTTATTTGACCAACTACGTGGAGCTCAATACTTTTCCAAAACTGATCTTCATTCAGGGTATCATCAATTAAGGGTCATAAAAGAGGATATACCAATGACGAATTTCAGTACAAGGTATGGAAACAATGAATTTATAGTGATTCCATTTGGTCTTACTAATGACTTTGCTATCTTCATGGATCTAATGAATAATGTCTTTAGAGACTATCTCGATCAGTTTGTGGAAGTCTTTATAGATGATATTCTTGTCTATTCAAAGAGCAAGGATGAACATGAAGATCACTTGAGAATTGTATTGAAGACCCTGAGAAAGGATAATCTTTATTCCAAATTTAAAAAGTGTGAATTTTGGCTTAAAAAAGTTGCATTTTTTGGTCACATAATCTCAAAAGAGGGGATATCTGTGGATCCAGCAAAAACAGAGGTTATCTAAAGATGGTCGAGACCAACAACAGTAACTGAGATAAGAATTTTTCTTGGTTTGGCTGCATATTATTGGCATTTTTTGAATGATTTTTCATGATTATCTAATCCACTAACCAGGTTGACTCGAAAAGGAGTTAAGTTCGTGTGGACGAAGGAGTGTGAAGAGACTTTCAAAGAGTTGAAAATAAGGTTATTCAGTGTACCTGTGCTCACACTTCCTTGTAGTGGAGAAAGGTTTGTGATCTACAGTCATGCATCCAAGAAGGTATTGGGGTGTGTTCTCACGAAAAACTATATGGTGATAGCTTATGCCTCACGATAGTTGACAATCCATTAGCAAAATTACCCAACTCATGATTTGGAGTTAGCTACGGTAATGTTTACATTAATGATTTGGAGGAATTATGTATATAGTGAAAGGTGTGATATTTATACTGATCATAAATGTTTAATGTATATTTTCACACAAAAGGAGCTGAATATGTGCCAAAGAAGATGGTTGGAGGTGATTAAGGATTATGACTGTTCGATTCATTATCACCCTGGGAAAGCAAACAAAGTGGAAGACGCATTTATTCGACAAGACCATGCTAGCTTATCCATGAAGGGGATCACAAAAGATCCAATATTTATGGACATACAAAGGATGGATCATGGAATTATAATGGAAGGGGAAAAATATTATCATTATCAAATGAATGTTCAACCATCTATGGATGTGAAGATTAAAGAGGCACAAAAAGAAGATGTAGAGTTGCAAAAGAAGGTGAGAATTGTTCGTAAATTAAACCTTGATTGTGATGGGATAATAATGTTCAAGAATCGGGTTTCTGTTCCTCCCATACCATAATTAAAGGAGTTGCTGGATGAGGCTCATAATTCTTCATTCTCTATTCATCCCGGAAGCATGAAGATGTATAGGGACTTGAAAGAGTACTTCGGGTGGGATGGCATGAAAAAAGATGTTTCTGAATATGTCTCTCGATGCATGGTTTGTCAGCAAGTTAAAAATGAGAGACAGAAGTCTAATGGGATGTTACAACCATTACCTATACTCGAATGGAAATGAGAAAACATCACTATGGACTTTGTCAATGGACATCCTAAAACATCCAAAGGCAATAATGCTATTTGGGTCATAGTTGATCAACTTACAAAGTCGACACACTTCATTGCTATTAGGGAATATTTCCCTCCGGATCAGCTTTCCAGGATATATGTAAAATAAGTGGCAAGATTTCATGGAGTACCACTTTTCATTATATCTGATTGGGATATGAGGTTTACCTCGATGTTCTGGAAAAGTGTTCAGCATACTCTAGATACCGAGTTGAGTTTCAACACTACTTATCATCCTCAGACAGACGGTCAGTCTGAGAGAACAATTTAAACTCTAGAAGACATGTTGAGAGCTTGCTCTATGGATTTCAAATGTGATTGAGATCAACACCTACGTTTGGTGGAATTTTCTTATAATAATAGCTTTCACTCCAGTATTCAGATGGCTCCTTATGAAGCTCTATATGGAATGAAATGTTGATCTCCAAATTGTTGTGATGAAGTTTGGGAATGAAAGCTATTAGGACCTGATTTTGTTGATGAGATAGCAGAAAAGTTCATATCTATTCAACAACACATAAGAGCAGCTCAGAGTCGACAAAAAAGTCATGCCGACAAAAGAATAAAATACCTAGAGTTTGAAGTCGGTGATAAAGGGTTCTTAAGAATATCTCCTTGGAAGAGAGTAATGAGATTTGGAAATAAGGGAAAGTTGATCCCTAGTTATATCAGTCCTTTCAAAATATTGGATCATGTTGGGAAGGTAGCTTACCAATTGGCGCTTCCACCAAATCTCTCTCAAGTTCATGATGTGTTCCATGTATCTCTCCTCAGAAAGTACATACCTGATCCTTCACATGTACTCAGCTCAGAAGTTATACCACTTGAGAAAGATCATTTTTATGAAGAACAGCCGATAGAGATTCTAGATCATAGAGAAAAACTTCTATGGAATAAGACCACTCTCCTAGTGAATATTTTTTGGAGGACCACCAATTAGAAAAAGCTACATGGGAGCTTGAGGATATGATGAGGGAGAGGTATCCTCACATGTTAGTTACGAAGTGACGAATTTCGAGGGCGAAATTCATTTTAAGGGGATAGAACGTAACACCCTGATATTTTATGAGAAGTATATTTTTTATGTCTTATGTTATATGCAACATCAAAGGAATATTTCACGGCACACAACACTATCTGGGAAGTGTCTTTCCATAGTATCTACATCGGAAACGCTGTTATGTAAATAAATTTGGACGAAAGTAGAATATGAAGCCTTAGTGTGGTAGAGACCCTCTCGAGTGTAGTTAGTATAACTTCATGGGACATATTAAAATATTAATTAGAACCTTCCCACCTGTTTCAAGTGGAAGAGGATATGTGCATGCTCTAACATTAGAGGAAGGGTATATTGTTCCATGTCAAACAAGATTTTGGAGTAGCACCGATTGGAAAGCATGAGGAGAAGGTCATGTCTATGAAAGTGAGAATTTTGATTATAAACATCAATAGAGTGGACCTTATATTGGTATTAAATCTTCAAAAATATGTCAAGGATTAGTTTAGTTTCGTGATTGACATATAATACCCAACGATCAGAGTGCAAGATGGTTGACATGTGTGATACTATTCTAGTTTCCTCTACAATCATATTTGATTAATTCAACACATGTGATTCTCACTCAATTATCTATTTATGGAATTTGGAAGGTCTCATGTGGTAAATTTCATACTATTATGGTAGTATTACTCTAGAAACTCCATTCAAAGTATAGTCAAATAGAATATTGCAATGTAGGAACTCTCCCTATGAGGTATGAAATTTTCCCTTATTATGGGACCTATTCATTCTCAAGAGGATGGGATTCCATTTCATTATACGGAGAAACTGGTTGGTCCCCTATCATGAATATGTGGAATACTATCATCATAGGGTATCTTTTACATCACTAGAGGTTAGTATTTAACTTCACCAGGGTGAATGGAATGTCTATGAAAGTAGATCTGTACCAAAGCATCGTGGTTTAGGTAGAGTGACTGCCTAGATTACTAGTAGTTTTATAGAGGATAATGGAATACAAATAAAATATTTTCATCATATGGTAGATCTATTTTGGTACATTTTTTCTAATTATATTTCTGTATAACCTCCCATTAGAAAGGTAAATTTTATGATCAATCTTGTTATAGGATCATATGTAGTTTCTAATCCAATTTACAGAATGGAACTTATGCATGTTTTGTCATGTAACTCTCGGTTATTGTTCATAAGATATAGTCACATTATAACAATAATGATATTAAGGTCATAGATATCATATATATTAATTATATATATTTTTATAACCATCCTTTAATATTAATCATGGAAAATGAATCACATCGCGTTGTTGAGACAATAGGTCATACCTATGCATGAGTGGCGATATCATTCCATTAATGTGTGAAAAATTAAGGAGGTGGGTGATATATTAATTTTTTTGAATCAATATCATTTCCTAATTACCACATATATCCATTATTTCCATCATTATAACAATACTTGTAAAGTGGTGATGATAAACAAATTACACCATGACATGGGGTCGGTGAGCCGTATATTCGCATTTATGGTGCCTTCATTTTTAATATGATGGATAATAGGTACAATATAGTTGTTTCATAATCATAATAAAATACCAGTATATATATGAAACTATATTTATTTTTTTCTTATAGAAACAACAAATGAAGAGGATGTAGAAGAATAAACAAACATGAATGTGTTGGTAAATATGATTATCTCTTCCTTCTTGGAATTTCTTCAGATATCATCATTTGGGATCTAGGTTTGGAATTTTCAATTGACCAGAATATCTAGAACATGGATTAGTTTTTCAGGAAGAGTAATGGATCATTTTTGGTCTACATGTATGGATCAATGTTATGTAAAGAAGTGAAATAAGGGGTTCCCTTTTATAATTGCTCCGAGGGGCACTTTGGAAATTTTCTAAATTATTAATTCAATATAAATTAATTTTCCATAAAAAATTGATATAAATTAGTAAAATTGAAAATATAAAATTTTATTGGTCAAAATTCATAATTTAAAAAAAAATAGACATGATTTTACTAAATTGTTTCCCTTATATTTTAATATTAACCCTTATTTAACCATTTTAATACCTATCATGACTATATGGATTTTTACTTTTTGAGGGTTAATATAGTTCATATTACATGAAAAATGAGACATAAATTGATCGTGGATGAAATTTTAAACATTACATCTATAATAGTAATGAATTTATGATTTTTATGATTTTTATATCATTTGATAAAATATTATTTTTCATAAAATATTCATAATGTAAATTTCATGAATGATTTATTACATTGAATTAAATAATATCATGTTAATGCACATAATATTTACCAAATATTTTATAACATCCCAAAATGCCTTTTTTATTTATAAAATTATTTTATCATAGTAATTATCTAAAATTATATTTATTTTAATATTTTTAATAACATATTTTTGATATTTCCATGATCAAAATAAAAAGTACATTGATGTTTTCAAAGCATTGAAGGTAATTATTTATTTTGTAAAAATTACAAATGAATTAACAAGATGAATATAAGTAACATATATTTCAAATTAATATTTATAGTAAAATATATCCTCTAGATATCCTCATATTAAAAATTTTATATTTATTAAAAATATAATTGGGACATCTTTGACATTTCATTAAATAAAATATTATAAATGTTATAATCACTTAAAAATGATAACCAAATGTAACGAATTTTGAAATAAATTAATTATATATGAAAATTAATCATACAATAAAATGTGGTCATGTTTTATGATCATTTTCTTGTACTAATCATTTTTACATAAATTACACAATTTAACCATTATTATGGTAAAAAAATTAATAAGGTTCCTATTCATATTGGAAAAAAGTAGAAGAGACCTATTTAATAAATTTGGACCTCTTAAATATATAATTTAACATAAATTTTACAAAATTGATAACATATAATTTTTATAAATTTATTTAAAATTTATCAAGAAAGACTCAACCACAAAAAATTTCTTGACAAAATTATTTTCACAACAAATGTTTACTTATACCAAAATAAAGTTTAAATATGAATATTGTTTAATTAATTAGATTATATATAGGAACATATTTTTCATGTTATATTTATATCAAATGAAATTCATAAAAATACTTTTAAAATTTAAATAAATGAATAGTTTTATAAATTTTTTTCTTTTCTCTAGAAATAAAATTCTTTTATAAAATTCCAAAAAATATCTAACTAATATTATTATAATATACTAATTCCAAAAATCAGGTTTATTTTTTCATATTAGTTTCTTAAAAATTTTAAAATATATTATATTTGTTTTATCAATAAAGAATTATAATCTCTTTTCGAAGAAAACATATAATAAAATAATAATACAAAATTACTATAAATTATGTTTTTATATCATTATAAATATTATTATAATGTTTATATATAACACATAATATTTGTATTCCGATTTACACCCAAAAATTTAATATTTAGTTTATAATAGAGATGTTAATGAAATAATATTTAATAGTATATCATATTTCGTTTAAGCTCGATGTTTTTTGCAAAACAAGATATTAATTAAATTTTATATATTCTAAATCGTCAGGATGATACATTCTCCCCACATTCAATAAATTTCATCCTTTAAATTTGAAATTTCACTTCAAAAAACAATGTTTGATATTTTAAAATTCTTTTTTTGGAAAACCCACAACCTAAAAAGGTTTAATAAAAGATCCCATTAATATGAGTGAAAGAGAAATTAGAAGGTCACCACAAAATTAAATTTTCAAATAGGATAAAATTATTAGGATGTTAAAATATGAATATGGAAGATATGTATAAATATCATGTTTTGATATAGTGTGATATAAAACATGATCATGATAAAGGTAACAATAATAAATATATAAAATTATGGTGGGTTAAAAGTACATTGATTTCATTGTAAGAAAATTAAATGGATTATTTTTTTTGAAAAATTATTTTCCTATAGTTGAATAATTATTTTACTTATTCATCTAAGAACAGAAGTAAATACACATACTTTATATGTATTGTTTCATCTTTTAAAAAATTTCCACCACAAGTGAACTTTTTTCTGAATGATGAGTATGAATTTTTATTCATGACTGAGGAACTAGATTCAACATCTTCATTTAATAAATTCAATGAAATAATAATAATATATTACTCATATATTTAGAAATTAACCAAAACCAATATGTTTATATCATTCCCAAAATGAGTAAACATACATGTGAGGAAAACTAAATTAATCTCCAAAAATTCAATAGTAACACCCAAAATTCAATATAGATCATTCAATAAATATATATCTATAAATTTAGAAAACAATATTCCAGCCAAATATTGGAAATAATAAATAATAATGGTTTCATCAAAAAGTATTCTTTGAAAAATTTAACAGTTATCTTCAAAAATGTTCATGTCCTACAAATATAATCTCTAATATATAGTACCTAACTCCATAACTAAATAGGATCACAACAACCCATAATAAAATTTTATATTCCACAAAAATAAATTTAATCCTTTATTCCATAAATAAAATTCCATAATAATCTTTTTATCTAAATCATATAGGATTACCAAAATATTGAGCATCATACACGATAATATAAATCACATATCACTAAATCAATTTCCAATCCCCTTGTTATCTATATGATGCCATTAAAATAAAGAAAAACTATGTAATTATATTCCGGATGACACATATGCAATTGATATTTGATGCACCCTTCCCACCCTTTGGTTATGAGATCAAGTCTCACGGACTTCCTGGATGTGACAGATTTTCACTCAGTCTATAGGTTATAATATTTAAAAAACTATATAATTCATGTATAATTTCAATGAAAATATAATAAAACCTTATATATTTATCATTAGAGAAATATTTTAATTTCAAAGGTTATCTCATAATTTTTATTTGTAATTCCCAAATTAATAATAACCCATATTTAATATAAATTAAAGGATCATATAAACACTAATGTTTATCCTTAAATTTATACTTATTTATATATAATATAAATTCATCATCCTTTAAAGAACTTTTTCACACATACAAAACCAATGGGATGTATTTCCATAGATGCCTCCCAAAATATCTTTAATCGTGATTAACTCCCATAACATAAATCCTAAAAATGGTGTTTATGAATTTAAAATAATGATTAAAACCACACTCATAATCCAATGAAAGTGTCTATAAACCTTATTTTAAAGAAAATATACCATCCCAATTCCTTATACCTTTCATTATTGTTATAACCAAACTAAAATTGGTAAAATACATCAACAATGTAGTTACTAAATCCTAATATATAATAGTTCCATAAAATTTGATGTACCTATGGTTCATTATGGTTCTATTCATTGAAAAAAACCAAAAGATAAATTGAAAGCATCAAACTATAATAATCATAGTGAGCTATGATATATTATTCAAAGTATGTCCAAATCATGATGAATTATTTTGAAGGTATGAGTCCTTATGATTATCCAAGATTATCCCTGGTCACTTCCAAATTTATTGGTTATTATAATACAATTAGTCTTATTATTTAGGACTATAATAGGGTTTTATTCCTTAAAACTTATTTTTATAAATGTTTTTTATATGGTTTTTAATTAACATATTCTGATACCAACTATAACAAAACCAACACTAGTAACCCAATGTTGGTGGTTACTTTATTACATTGGAACTATGTAAAATATATCACATCTCAATGAAATGAATAGCTATTTATTCTTTGTAAAATAGACACATACTTGAAATTTAAAAACCATTTTAAAACATAAAATATAAAAAATAAATTTCTTTTAGAATTTTTATATTACCTATATTGTATCCATGAATATCATTCACAAAACACATCCTCGTATAATGGGTAAAATTAAATCACAAGAGAGGGGTGATCTCAAATTATCAATAATAGTAAGCATATAAAATAATCTATGAACAAATAAGTCATAAACAATATAAAAAGTTAAATAACTGATATATATACCATTTAATAAAAAAAATTAGAATAATAGTGTATGAATTAATGATGATCAAATAATTTTATATAAATAATCTCGTGGTAATGAAACATAACTAGGGATATTATACTAATCAAATAATGATATGGAATATCAATAACTAATCTCATGATGAGGTAATGCATAATGTGGGACATTATAAACATACCTCCAATGCTTCGTCAAAGACACCATATATAGACGAGTAATTCCTTAACAAATACCCAAACTATTTAGTCTCATGAGACCAACCGATGCATCATGGGACTATAATAGACCCCCCACATCACATAATAATTCCAATGAATTGTTCCTCTGATATTCGTAAACATAATTAAAATAAACATTAATATTGAATAACTAGATTACAAAATATGAATACTTTACGCGATCAATAAACATAACAATAAACCATCTAGAATAATCTAGAAAATGGTATCGAAATAGCATATATATAGTTAAACTGATCATAAACCATCGAAAAAAACAATAAAAATGATATCAATGAAATGTATACCAACATTATTATAATTTCAATAAATGTTTGATGTCATATATGAATATACATACAATTAAAAGATCCTTATGAACATTTTTTTATCACAACATCATTTTCATTTCTGAAAATAAACATCATAGTAATGTTTATAAAAAAGTTTTAAAATAATTTTCTTTGAAAATATTAATGAAATGTGTTTCAAAATATTGAGTCTTCATTATGGTAGAAAGTTATGTTCAAGTTGTACACTTTAAAACCAAGGTTCCCTTCATATTTTTTGTAAAATAAAAACAGAAACTATTTTCAAAATGACATGAATATTCCTTTCAAACATTTTTTAAAATGTAAAAATTTCTAAATATTTAGTTGATAAATAATTTTGAAAAGGTTTAAAAAAAATTTAAAAAATTTAAAAAATTATTTTTTAAAAAACATAAAACATTGTTTTCATAAACCTTGGTATTGAAAATAAATAATCTTCATTAGAAACATAAACATAAAAAACATTTAATAATGATGAGATTGTTATATAAACTCTTACCACATTGTAATTATTTGAATCGCATGCCCCATGAATAAATTAAAATTTTAAAAAAATTAAATATCCTAAGAGTAAATAAATTCATGATTTAACATGTCAAATGGGTATTATATACACCTCATAATAGCATATAGATTCATAATTTAAAAATATGCTTCTATGATAGAAAATTGAGACAATGTCCCTAAAAAATATCATAAAATTGTATTAACTATTAATCAAATGAATATTTTATGTTTAACAATTGTATATCTATTCAAACCCAATTGAAATAAAAAATAATATAATCAAAATTATTTTCAAAAATAATCGTAGAATGACATAATCAATGAACTATAAGTTTAAACCAATAATAAAAATTGATTTATCAAATCCCATACAAATTTATAATCATTAAGATAATAGTGAATCAATAATGCGATTATGTATAACAACTTTATATACCCAAAAATAAAATTTTAAATTCCAAAAAAATAAATTAAAAAAATCAAGAAAAACATGAACTAATATAATCAATGAAGTATACGTATAATTCAATGAATATTTAAGAAACCCCTTACCATGTATGTAATATTAATTGAACTTCTCTTAACCTCTTGAATAATGGTTAAAATCAAATTACTAATTTATAAAAGAAACATATTCTTATTTATGATATCACATATGATCATCTTATGTCATCTTGTCGCTCATTTGTTAATAATATTTTGTTATTACCCTTATTTTGAGTGTTAATTGCTTCAATCTCATACACATGTTTTGTCATGTAAGTCTCGTTTCTTGTGCATATTCTACAATTTTATCATATCAACAGTTATATTAATTTCACATATATTGTTTTTATTCATTTTATATATTTTTATAATCATTAATTAATATTTAACATATAAAATTAATGGCATCATGTTGTAGAGACAGTAGACCACACATAAGCACAAGAAATGCTATAATTCCATTAATGGTTAAAAAGTAAAAAAGTGGGAGTTATATAAATTAAAATGCTTCATATAATTTCATAAGTACCATTTATTTACATTATTTACAACATTATAACCATTCTTTTAAAGTAGTGAATAAAACAATACACCACTACATTGATATTGTATGATGTACACACACACACACACACACACGTGTGGTGCCTTTATTTTTCATACAATTGAAAAAGGTAGAATATAGTTTTCTCATAATAATAATAACATCGAGGAATATATATGATACTAATTTTTTTATTTTATGATAGAAACAACACATTAAGATTATGTTGAAAAATAAAAAATCTTGAATGATTCGGGAAAGGTGATTACCTCTTCATCAACATACTTCCTTTAGATTTATTCATAAGGGATCTAGGGTTTTTATTTTTGATGGAGAAAAAACTCTAGAAAATGGATAGGTATTTTGAGAAGAGAAATGGTATACTACTTTTCTCGATATAAGGATCAATGTGGTGTAATGAAGTTAATGAATGGGTGCTATTTTATAATTAAGGTGTGGGCCACTGTAGTAATTTGATAAAATTTTAATTTAATATAAACTATTATCATTTCTAAATGGCTCCAAAATTACAAATTATATTGAAAATATGATTATGGGTATAAATACCCTCATAAATTCAAATTTATATAATTTTTTACGAAATTTACACCATTATGTTTTGGTTTTAACCCTTATATAACCTTTTTAACTATTACATTATCAACATGAATTTTTACATTTTAAGGGTTAATATTGTTATAATAAGTTGTAAAAAGTCCCCTAGATTCATAATTTATAAAATATAAAATAATATAAAAATTAGTGAATCTAATTTAATACTTTTTTTATATTTTATATCATTTAATCATATATTATTTAATTTTGAATATTTTTAATGAATATTTTATAAACCATTTATTACACATTAATAATAACTAGATAACACTTATAATTAAAAAACTATTTTATTACATACCAATCATGTAAATTTCATCTATAAATTTTGTCAACCACTCTAATTATCTCAAATTAAATATATATTATTATTTTTAATTAATTTATTTGATATTTCCATTAATAAAATAATACATTCATCAACATTGGGTAAGATTTAAGGTAAATATTTCTATACTAAGTATTAAAAATAAAGAACCATGATGAAATTAAATAATTTAACTTTAGAATTACTAATTATAGTCAAATATAAATTCTGTATAACCCCATATTATTAATTTTTTAGTTTTTAAAAATATTAGTGTGACATATTTTACTTTTATTTTAATAAAATATTCTAGATGTCAGAATCACTTATAAATTTCCACCAATAGCCATATATTATATCCTTAAATACATAGAGAATAAAAGGGAGAAATAAATATGATTGTGGTATTTTTTTTCATGTCATTTTTATTCATTATGATTTTATTTTTATCCTAAATTACCTAGGAAACCATTTAATATGGAAACAAATATTATCAAGTTTACAATTGATATAAGCCAAAAAAAAGTGTTATAATTACTGAATTTGTTCCTATTGAATAAAAATATGGCTTCAATTTTCAATATTTGATGAACATAAGTTTTATGAATTAATTTAAAATCAATGCACCAAAACATAATGAAGATTAGTTTTCTTGAAAATTGTATTGTATGCCAAAAATGTACTTATAACAAAATTTGTTATAAGAATGATTAAAATGAAAATTTTAATATTATACATATGTATTTAGTAATTATTAGTTTCATATAAAATTAAAATAATAAAGGTACTTTTTATTATAAATAATAATACCTTTCTAAAATTTAGTACTTTTCATTATTCACTAAGAAATCAATCCAATCAGAAAAGTCCCAAAAATTCCCCCTAATATAATTTCAATATTATAACATCAAAAATGATTTTAAAATTACGAAATAAATTTTCTAAATGTATCATAAATTAGTTATATTTATATTCCCATAGAAAGAAATTAAAATTAATTTTTGAAGAAAATTTGTATATGATGAATAAAATAACATTACAAAAATTTTGTTGGGTTTTCAAACAATAAATAAAAATTAACTTAATATATATTTCATAATATATTTAATACTAAAAACACCTAATAATTTTAAGTATATTTTATAATTTTTGTGTGAAAATAATAATTTATAATAGTATTTTGTGGTTTGTTTCAGTTCAGGGATGTGTTCGACAAAAAAAATTAAAATATTATAAAAACCTGGTATGTTACATTAAGAGTTAGTAAAAGTTTTCTTTTTTTATGTATGATTACAATAAGACATATCCATCATGTATTTACTGATGAAGTTCAAATAAATTCCCCAGAAATTTACTATAGTGTTGGGATCGATGATGAGTATGGTTGGAGGATGAAACTTTAATAGTTAAAATCCCAGAGCTAGAAAATTTTTGAGGGATCAATTTAAAATCCAAAGAGAAATGATTGGTTAAAAGAGATATTTTATTTATTTATTCATATTTTTTCCTTAGTGAAGTAACTTGATTATGTTGTAATTCATTAAGATGTGTGGGGTATCTTTGCAGTGGTGGTATTTTCTTCTTATAGATCATGATTAATCATCTGTTTCATAAGAGAAGTTTTTCAATCAATTTTAGGATGAGTATATTTGATAAACCATGAAAAATGATCCTAAAAAATTATATTTTTTACTCTTTTCTATGGGATTTGTAGATTTTTTTAGTTTGTAATTTTATTTATGATTAATTTTCATTATTCTTCATAAATTATTCCTGATAAATATGCTACATTTTGGTATCTCTACAGGCTTTTCTTCCAGATAACCAATGCCATGAAGATCACATTACATTACCAATTTACATCAAGGTACTAGAGACCCCATGGAATATAAAATGGTGAAATAATTTACCATATCATCATGTTAGTTAATTTGTTAAGATTCAATATCAAGAATAAATATGGACATAATTTTCTTGGTTCTTCATCAAACAATGATTCTTAACAAAATTTGGTATGGTCCAGGACTCTTTATTTCAATTATATTGTACTAAATGTTTTGATGAGTCTTATATATTGGGTTTATATTTTTTATTCATGTAGAGTTCATGGAAACAGGAATAAAAATTTTAAAGAATCCCTACCATTCATTATGGTGATCATGACCCCCTAATGGGTGAATAGTCGCAATATTATCCACTATGGTAGTATAAGTAACCTGATGATCTTGGATTTTATTAGTAAGAATTAGATGGGGTAATTAGAGTAAATCGTGTTCATTCCTATAATTATTTTAGAGAATAGTGAGACCTTGTATGTGGTCATCTCTAGGATTAGAGTGATAAAATATATGATGTGGACATAATAATTCATTATAACTACAAATATTGAGAAAAATAGACATCATTTTTGGTTCTATATACTTATTTTATACATGGGTGTTTTATTTTAAAAATTATGGATCAACACACCCCATAATTTCAACCACCATAGTGCATACTATTGGACATGTGTTGATGATACTTCCAATGGAAATGGAATTGAAAACCACAAATAGAGGTTGAGATAGCATGTTCGATACATATATATAAATTGATCTAATACAACGAATAGACCACTCTTATGGAGATCCATATGTTTACAGATAAACAATAAAACATCCACCTCTATATGTATTGGAAGTATTTGGTGAAGAATACCATTAATTACATTAATAGTCACATTATATTCTAGAATTAAAATGGAAAGTCTATCATGTTCATTGGTAATAGATAATACCATATTGGTTAGAGGAATATTGAGACCCTATCAATTATTATTTCCAAGATAATGTTTAGTTTATCATAGGTTCATCCAGTAATCTTCCCTGATTCACAGAATGTAATTATGGTAGTGGATGTGATGTTACCCCCTCAGTGAGGGAGTGAGTTCTGGATAGAACTCTAACTAAGTGTCTCTATAAAATTTATTTCCCTATATTGCATGACACCTTATGATCTTCAAGACATACATATTTAGATTTAAAATATTCTATATTTTAGGTATATTGATCATAGAATATTTCATTATGGTATTATATCTATATATTCTAAGAATTTAAATAGAATTATACAATTTTACAAAAATTATAAATACATGAATCATGTGAAAATAAAGAATTGGTAACTATTTCCGTGGATTTATGCTTTTCTAATCAGAAACAAGGAGATAGATCATTCATGATGATCAAATTTTGTTCACAATGTCATCATATATAAGTGAATAGTGAGGATATTCTTATGGATACCTTTATATGTATTTATGGACACTATAATTTTTGGGAAATTCCTTTTTGTTTCCCAAATTCACCATCCATCATCATGGGAATTATGAGATCCATATTTATTGAGTTTCTAATTGGGTTTTTGGATGTATTTACTGATGAAACCTAGGTGTATTCCTTGTTTATAGAGAGGATAAAAAACATCAATGATATTTTATAGGAGTTATTTGAAATCATAATAATTTTAAGAAATTTTCATAGTATATTTTTTGGAATCATTATGTTCATATAATGTGACATACCATAAAACATCATGCGATGGAGGTCAATAATATAAAGGTTCAAGCGTTCATTTTTTGTCATGTCTTATGAATTTTATAGTGGTTCAGAGTATTCTTGGTCCTACACGGTAATACATGATTTTTATTCCATAATTATCTTAGATTAAAATTCCTCTAACATCCTTGAATAAGAATGATTACGCTTTTGTGTGGATTTAAATATGATAGGATGATTTTGATTATTTGAAGGGGAAGTTGGTGTATTCAATTTTTTTCTTTGATAATAATTTGTTTCATATGTGGCATAACAATGCTATTCATGTCTTAGGTTTTCATGTGTTTTAATGTTTCATAGAGAAGTTTCTTTATATGGGTCTCTTATGCTATGACCTCAAGAACATTACTATGATATCCATGATTTTAATAATGTTTTGGTAGTGTTTACTTTCACATTGTGGTGGAGCTACCATATCATAGGGAACTTTGGGGTATTCACATATCATAAAACAATAATGTATATCTTCTCCAGTTGTTATTATAATATACAAAAATGATTTTGGATTTAATTATTAAAGGATTACAAATTAAAAATTTCTAATACACTAGGGAAGGAAAATGTTGTTAATAACTCCTTGATTAGGAAGTAATGTGGGGATTCAATACATGAGTTTGGAGATACATGGGAATTTATGGATGAGATTTCAATCATGAATCTATATACAGGAAAAGACCATTGTAGAGGATTTCATTATCATATGGTCATGTAGCTATCTTTGGTGAATCATGTGCACTAATCTTAGTTTGGAGGATTCAGTGATGGAGATTTTGTGATAATTTATTGTCTATGGGGATGCCCTTGAGGGATTGTATTAGGATGATATTTATCATTTATGATTTTATAGAAGGATCATTTTACATGTAATTATGTGTTTATGTGGTTCTTTAACAGTTTTATATTTCACCCTTGGGAATAAATACTATTAATTATAAGATGTATTGAGCCTTAGGAAGTAAATTCTAGTTCCGTGGAATGATGATAATGGTTTAAGAGTTTTACACTCTATTTTTATTATTTCATAAGGATAAGGACATAAATCTTGTTTTTTGTGAATTTATTTAGATGAAAAATGGTACCCAGAATTTTTGGGAGGACATATTAATGGATTTTAACTGGATTTCCTTAATCTATCGGTGGATATGATTTTAAATGGTTGATCATAGGCTATATAATAAAGTTAAATCAATTATTGGTGATTAAAGAGTCAATATCAGTGGATTTTTTATAGAGGAATTATTTGCAGGAGGTAATGATTCTTTATAGGTTTATGAATATGACCATAATTAGTACTAATTTTAGCTATAGGTTTTAGAGAGTTATCAAGAATTATTTTGGATATCCATTACAAATGAAAACTAGGTTTCATTTGTAGATGGATCTTTTGAGAGAGTGTAACTTCTAAACATATCAAGACAAGTTCCATGCATGCATTCTATATTTTGGATGACCGTTCTTGAGGATCTCTCTTGGGTCTAGGTTTTAATAAAACCATAGTTAGAACTATACCATTGATCTAGAATTTTTATGGCATTTTATTGATGATATTTATTATCTATGTTTTATTGGACTCAAGTTGGTGATTTAGCTATTTTTGGAAGAGAATTTGAGTAGTACAAGGAAAATAAATTGTAGGTGATTCATTTATAGAAGAAGGCACTACCATATTTTCTAATGTCCTATAATGATCATAATATGATGCTAGTAGAGTTAGAAATTGTAGATAATGTGTTATTGATGGTCTCTCCCCATCGTGATTAGAGATGATTTGTATATGGGACTAATATTTATCGTTGTATTATTTTAACATTAATGTTTTTGGACTATGTTATATATGTTATGTATTGAATAAAACTTCTCTCATAGATGAGGTAGATATATCATGTTTTATATGTTTTTTCCTTTCATAGTATATCCATGATGATTCACATGTAATTTATTAGAGTAAATATGATGTCAAAGATGATGGGATATTGGAAGACAGATTAATGTTCAGTCAATATCCCTAAAAAAGTAATTGGGTGGATATACAATTCATTTTCTTCATGTAATGTGGGAAAATTATAGGTTATGGGACATCAACTGGGATAATGAATAGAAAATTTATATTCATTATCCTATGGTTTTCATTGATTGAGTACATGAAAGGAAATTTATTGGATGATATAGAGTGTTAGACATTGATTAATGATAATATTTAATTATTACAATGATTTTTGTTCTTTTGATAGTAATTGGATAGATAAGAATATCAAATGGTAGAGTATTTCTAGGTATTTATTTTACAATATTTTTACCAGATACTTCTAATAAGATGTTTTTTTATGTTATAGAAAAATTTTGGGTTGCATATCAAGGGTTGGTATTTTGAATTTCCATTTCTACACATATTCTATTTTTTATTTATATCTCTAGTATATAATTTTTTGAGTTATATCTAATGAAATATAACAAAACCTATCATATTTTTGCATAAATGTTTTGGGTGTTTAGAGTAATTGTAAGGAAGTTTGATGGAATTAAAGAGGCGAGACTAGTGTATTTTTTCAATAAATTGGTACACCAAACCATGTTTATAGGTTTGTTGATATCCAATTTATTCTTTTATAGTGTGTAAATAGTGTATTTTGGTTATTTTAAATTTCTTATTTATGTTTTGGAAGAGTATGGTCATGGAACATAGTCAATGTTTTATAATGGGTGAACTATAGGATCTAAAATTACTATAGTGCAAGCTATTTTTCACGTGGTGGTACCCTTGTGAGAAATATGGATATACCCATTAAATAGATATTCTGTGTGTTGTTACATAGAGATTCATGTTTCCTTCCAATGGAATATATTGGGCCTTGACAAGGTCTCTAGAAATGTTCATATTCTTGCTGTGTGTATAGGGTTGTACATGTAGAAAAAAAGTTCCCTAAAATTAGTTTCAATTGGTCTAGTGGTGTGTAGGGTCGAGTGGATGATGAGTTCTTATATTGGAATCGAAAAAAATTATTAGAACATTTCCACTACATAGTTCTTGGTGTGGTTGGTCAAAATTATGAGTAGTTTTATACTACATAGTGGTGAGTGGTCATGGTAGCATGTTAGGAGTTTGAAATTCTAGGAACCATTAATTTGTGCATGGAGTGGTGCTAGTAATGAATTTGATGTACTTTTTAATGTCACAAAAAAATAATGGATTATAATACCTAAAAAAGGATCCCCCTTTGACTGAATACACTAAGGGCGTAGTGGGGTTCACCCTGCAATGATGGAGGCATTCCAAAGTCTCCTTATATATTGAGCATCCAATATTCTTGAATATTATTTTTATTATTTTAATTAAATCACTATCAATCCCTCATCACTCTTAGAAGACTATATATACTTTCATTGGAGATTAAAACCCCTTGGATCATCATATCTAAGTTTTTTGATATAATGTACTCTCCTATACTTTTCTCCCCTCTTTCTTTTTTATCCTTTCAATTGAAATAACTTTTTAGGTAGTATTACCTACCATGGTATTAAGATTAAACTAATTGATGATATTTTTATACCATGGATAGGTTTCTATGTGATTTTCTAAGAAATATTTTTTAGTTGATCCATGAATATTTATTCTTGAACAATGATATCTTGATGATTTGTTTATGGTAGGGGATAAATTAATTATTATATATTTAATGTCTATGAGTTATCATAGCATGAGTGTAAATCATTCAGAAACTAGTTGTAATGGGCCTAAATAAAATAAAAACCTAAATTAATTGAAGTATAAAGGATATTGTTATCATTTGTGGTTATGTTTCATTATGATGGATTATTAATGATCTTCTAGATAGAGTACGTTGTTCCTATTTTGTATTTTTATTATTTATATCATGAGGATACATAAAATTACAACATAAATGTAGTAAATCAAATTCCATAATGAATTAGGGAATCTATTTTAGATATTACTTTTCTTCAAACTACTAGAATTGGCTGATTTTATTTAAATAATGTCCATAAATTTATTTATTTTCATTTATCCTATATATTTATAGGGGTTATAATTATTGAAATTTTTTCATAATTAATTAGATAATTAAATACGATAATACGGTATATTTTAATATTAATAAATGTGTTTGGGGATTATTTTTATAACTACATCTACTTTATAAATCTTTCATATTTTATTTTTCAGGACATATCTTTTATTTGAAATTGGTATGGAAAACATTTTTCTGTTTAATGTATCAATGAATTATAATAGTATATATATTGTTTTTTATTATTGTGAGGCATGTTATGATTAATATTTGGAATTAATGGTGCTGGTGTGCCTGATTTGGTAGTTGATTAATGTCGAAGGTTTTGTAATTGTGTTATGATCTAAATATGTGTCTTAGAGGACACTAAGATCGTTGGAATTAGTTTAGATGCTTGATTTATTATTCATTGGAATATTTGTGGCATAATGGATTTTTTAATGAATTAGTATATCTGATAAATTTTTTACTTACTATTTTTTCTTATACACTATTGTGTTTTTCTCTAGAGGTAGATATAGTTGAGTCCGAGAATACTGAATTTAGAAAAGATGAACATTGATAACACATGGGATAGATATTGATGTTGTTAGTGAAATAATAATTGGAACCATGAAACTGGTATAGAATATGGATTATTATCAATAATAATATACACCCAACATCATGAAGTATTGGTGATATTTATTAAATAAAAATTGGTGATTGGAATTCATAAATAGATGGTAGATGAATATCAACTTTGTAATTTGTGAGAATAAATTATAATTTATTATTTACTTAAAAAATTCATATATTTTGTCACTATAGTGGAATCAAGGACTTCATGATAAATATTAGTTCTTTTATGTCTATTGTAGGTTTTTCCCACAGTGTGGTTCTTTGTTATATCTATCATATGATAAATGATTTGTTATGCACCTCAAAAATGTCAATAGGGACGCTAATTCCAAATTGTTTTGGGGTTGGTTTTCCCCCAAAAACTCCATTAATAATAGAATAGATGGATGACCACTCCATCTTCCTTCTTTCAATTAGATTGTTGAAACATTTATGTGTAGGCATGAGATGTGATGGATTTATGTATAATGTATGTACTCACAATATAAACTATTGACCTCAATTTCCCTTGCATATATGTGTGAGGAAAAATGTGTTTAGGATATGGGATATAGATGTATTCCATGTGAGATGTATGAGGTCATTAAAGATGTATCAAACATGATATATTTAGAACACATATGTGATGTGACATACATGGTGCATGGTGATATGATTATGTGTTTCATGGGATGTAGGGTATGACGTGGTTTCCTACGACATAGGTAGGTAAATATTTGTAGGTGATGAACACATTACCTTACCTATAGTGGTGTCATAATGAAAAATTAGAGGGTAAGTAGATATAAGGTATAATTCCATACATATAAGTTTTCAATATTGTGAATATTTGTTATCTACATTATTTATTGAGTGGAAATTGGTGATGATGGAATTTAGTACACCTGATTAGCTAATGAGTTGGTTTCCTCTATTTGTTAATTGATAAATATAATGTTTCCTTAACATTTCAATGAGAGGATTTATAGTAGATCTAATATAGTTTATATGTAATGCTCACTCACACATACACACACACATATAACATAATTTTCTCTCTATAGGAGGTGGATTATTTTGAATTTTGGTTCATCTAGATAAATGTAGTTGTCCAGTAGTAGTTATTTATTATAGTAAAATATATAGGATTAGTTCACGAGTTATTTTGTTTTTTTCATAGTTTATGTTTTGTGTAACATTGCATTCATTTTTTGGATGGTTTATTCATTTCTTACACATATGTTTTAGTGGATAATCAGTATTTACTAAGACATATTATGGTTAATACCTCCCATGGGTGTGACTTATAACCTGAGTGCTAGTTACCAACCCATGGCTTATTGTTGGAAGGATTTGGTGATCACTAGTGGGGTACCACTGGGGGGTCATGAATCTATGTGAATTTAACATGATTTTAATGAATTTTTTAGTCGTAAATAATTTAATATAACCCAATATAATATTATACTATTAAATTGAAAATAATATATAATGTAAAATAATGGTTTAATGTGATTATTAAATAATAATAATATTACTTTATTGTAGATTAAAATTTTTTCTTAGAAAAAGGGGATAAATAATTATATGATATAATGAATGATATTATATAAATTACAAAAGTGATTTATGGGTAACATGTGTATTATTAGAGAAGGAATAAAATATTGATTTAGGTTTTCTAAAATGTATTGATGGGAAATTTATTATTATTTTTATATAGAATTTTGCGCAAATATTTACATATTTATGATTGCGATTATATTTTATAAATCAATAATGAAGTCTTGAAGAAATCTTGTAATAGAGATGGGTGCCTTTCATTAAGATCCATTAAAAATATTTTTATAAATTATTAGTGAACATATATTTTGTGAAATTAAATTTATTTTTAGGGTATTTTATTCATTTATTAAATGGGGTTATTTGGTTGAGGTACAATATTTTCATGAATATAAATTGGGTTATTCCACCCATGTGTTTGAAATATTTCCTTTGTTCTAGTCTCCAATCTATTAACTATTAGACATAGAAATCAGGGGTTAATCATCTCTTTACTATTGTCATACTAGGGTTTTTAGTTGAGGTGGGGGTCATTAAACTACTTGAATTTTTCATGATTTTTTATTTTATTATGGGTGGATTATTTAAGATGATATATTATAAATATGATAATATTACGTTGAAAATAAGGTATGACATAAAATATATAATAAATTGGATTATTTAAAATAATAATAAAATATTTATGGTATATTAAATGGGAATATTAAAAAGGATAAGAAGTAATTATGAGATTTGATGGAAAATAATCAATAAATATGGGAAGATATTTGTAAATTATATGTGATGGATTAATGTAGGAATAAAAAATGATCAAGTTTTGTGAAACTCCAATAGTGGGAAGATGTTATTTTTTTATATTAAATTTCTTGATAATATTTTAATATATTTGATTTATAATTATTTTTTCTAAATTGAGAAATAGGTATTGAAGAAATATTTTTAATAAAATATGGTTGATTTTCCTTTTTCATTGGGTTTTTCTAGCTTGTAATTTTTTTATTGGATAATGGTTTACTAATATATGAATATGTAGTAATTTACATGAGGATCATGCTATGTACTGGTAAAGATGGGAGTTCATCCTGTGAGTTAGAAATAGGTCATGTAATTTTTCTACATGTGGTTTCAGTTTTGAAATTGGCCTATGATATTTCTAAAGAATCATCATACCACTCAATGATTTCTGATTGTATTATATTCATTGATAGTGGTGAATTTGAAAGAGATAGATAATGGTCAATATTATATTCAAAGAGGGATATTGAAATTGATATTGATAGAGAATAGATTTTTGAACTAATAAGTTCCCATGATATAAGTAATATTTGTGATATTATATTTAATGTACTAGAATAAATATTTTGGATGTCCTAGGTGAGAGTGTTTTATGGTTAAAAGAAATGGTTATTAACTCTATGTGACCAGTTTATATTATTTGTATGGTTGGCCTATGTGGGATATATAATTAATTGGTGTGGGTGTCTTAATATATTCATCGTGTTAGATAATGATGTGGTTAACTTATGGTAATGGTTTTTTTACATGTTATGGTGATGAAGTGGTAAAGACTACTTATGAAGAAGGAATTTATATATCGTATGATATATGATAAAAACAGACTTCTTAAAAAAATAAAATTTCCAAACAATTTTATTATATTGATTTTGGGTTCAGGTGGGGAGAGTCTGCAGGGGTGGATGCTTAGTAATAATGAGAACATGAATATAAAATTATTTAATACTAATTTGTATCCCTATAGAGTTTATGGATACTAAAGAGGGGGGGGGAGTGAGTATATTTAAAATATATCCTTAATAAAAACCCCTATTAAAAACCTATATGAAACTATCCACATCATCTCAATAAGATATTAGTGGAATAAATCAATATAATAGGATAATGACACATGAAATTTATAGTGTATTTAGATAGAAAGATCCCCTATTAAACTCTACTACCACTCTCTCTTAATGTTTGGTGATTTTCAAAAATCATGTACTTCTCTTAGGGATAATGATATGTAATTTCATATAACTTAAACAAGTTAAAATGGTTCTAAGGTCCTTTTATGATGCCTTTATTTAATATGTCTCTTCCCCATCCTTTACCCAACACATATTTCTATAACTTCCTACATTCTGTAATAAATAAAATGATGTATAAAAGGTTACATCTTTGAAATAGATTTTTAATACATGACTTATACATGACTGAACATACTTTTAAAATAATAATAAACTATGAAGATGATATGAATAATTTATTTGTGTTATATATAATTTGGAATCCCATAAAAATAATATATATATTTTCACAGCTGGGAAATAATAATAATAATGGAAAATGGAGTTTTTTCATGTAAATATTATTTTATAAATGTATATAATTATTTTTTTAAAAAAAATTTAATTATTGTTGTCTACTTAAATGATCAATAGTAAATAATACAATACTTAGAAAAATCATGTCTTCATCAAGATATGGCCATATAATCTAAAAATTTAAATGATAGTGGTTATTTTTTACTTTATTTTTGGTCTATCTTGGAACTATATGATTTATTTGAAATTGATGCGTTGTTCAATAAATTCTTCCTTTTTCCTAGAATCACCAATTAGCATAATAAATTTGGGAGTGTAATTTTATAAAAAAATTGCAATGATAATAATATCTATAGAAAATAAATACATAAACAATAATATAAGTCTTACTCATTTAATGAATTTAACTATTTATTCCGCTGATCAATCAAAATTATCCATTTTAGTGAATTTGTTTCTCATTTAGATATAAATTCCTCTATTTTAATATTTTAATCTGGGTATGATCTTATACAATATCTTTGTATACTGATTTTATTTCCTTAAGATAACAATATTTAGAAATATTATTCCATTAGAAAATTATTCTACCTTAAGGTAAATTGGGCATGTTTAACATAATTTTGGTCAATGTTTGATAATTTTTAACTATATCAGATGAGTGAATTCTTTGAAAATAAATAATTTTACTTTCTAAATTCACATGAGAAATAATATTTCAGGTTCCATTTTAATAGAATTTACTAATGTTATATAATAATTTAGTTACAAATACTTATTTAAGAGAAATTACATTATCTAATAATAAATTATAGGGAACAACACTTTTTCATTCTATATTATGAATTCCATTGGAGAAATTTAATTCTCGAAACATTAATGTGATTCTTATAGGGAAAAAGATAAATTTTTTTTGAGAAATTTTTTGAACTCAAAAGTCACACAAGATAAATTATTGAAGATAATATATTTATACTTCAATAAAATAAGTTTCAAAATAAAGATTCCAAATGAAATAACACGTAATTATATATAAAATTTTAACCTGAAATCACATAATATTATTTTATTATTTAAAATATAAATTTTCTTAGTATCAAAACATATTAAATATTAGGTTATGTTGAGAACCATTAACATGAACAAGAATCTCATATTTTTTATGATCACAAAACCTATGTCAATTTAAAGAAAAAATTTATTGATATAAACATAGAATATGAATAATTATTCATTGTGAGATAAATATTATATTTTTTCAAATATCCTACCAATTATTTTGATATTAAAAAAAGGATAAGGTATTGAGATAAAACTCATTCATTATAGCATAGTGATTTTGTTAACATGAAGAATATAATGTATTTAAATGATCAATGACTCGGAATGGACATGTGTAAAGTGATGAAAATAATAAATTCAATAAAAATGGTCAAATCAGTATAAATCTTTTTGTAATAGATAATTAAATTTGTAAATTAATTTTTCATTCATAATCATTGAGATGAACATTGAAATTTTATAATGAATAGATTAAATGTTGGAGAATATATCAAAGACGATTCATATTTGGTTACTTGGAAAAAGCGTTTGGGTCAGTTTTATTGGGATAAATAATTCCATTTATATTTTGCTGGCCAATAACATTCCTATATTGATATGAATGACCAAATTGTTTTCTATCACTTATTTTTTATAGTTCATTAATAGGTTCATAAATTATTTCAAAAATTGATTCAATTTTGGAATCATAGATAACTAAATATACACTAAATTATTTTACATTAAAAATTATTGGATACTAAAATCCCTGAAGAACTATTTCTATGCGTATAAACTATATGAGTATGATGAGGTTCTATTTGAACAAAAATCTCTATGCATTTTGAAGGATCTTATGGAATGATTACTTTTTCTAAAGTATCAGACCAATAAAATTATTCAGAATTAGAAGAAAATGAATTCTGAACTTATATTTACATATCCCAGTGCATATAAAATATAATAACAAAATTATTATCGATGCTAAGTTACAACTACTTTATCAAGGTCAAATATCCCATAAAAGTGATGAGTATCAAAAGAGGTATGTTTCAAGGGGGAATTAAATTATTTAACAAACATATTGAAGTCATAAATAAATTCCTCATGTATTATATGCCTATTCCTATATTAAATGTGTGTATACTTATTCTCAAAAATGATATGTAGTTTCAAATATTAAAGCAATCCCAAATTAGTTAATTCACATATCAATTATTGATTATCCCTTATAGTATACTAACATTTAAAAAAAATTCTTAATAGGATAGAAATAATATTAGGTTATTTTTAATTATAATATGATGAAACTACTAGAGTAGATGGAAGCTTCATGATATGATCAAATTGTGATATCATTATTTTTATTAAATATTCAAAGTATGAATTGATTCCTACATAAATAGATCTATTTTAATACAAGACAAAAACATATACATATTATTATACAATATGGAAATTTTGGATAATTTCTATATTATTTCTCAGAGTTTTCTTTATCACATTAAACTCAGTTTCAATATTTGAGTTTTCATTCTTGTATGACACTTGGTGTTTCAAGATTCCAATTATTTCTCCACGAATTGAACATAGAAAAATCCTATATACAAATTTATAATGTTTATTGTGTAATTATGTGATATCAAATTCTTACACTATCAGGCATTCTTCCCCCCTTTAATCCCCATATTTGTGATATGGTTTATCCTCCACAACATCCATCAAATGATAATATATCATACACTAAATATCTATGATTATTATAATCATAAAAATAGATTAATTATTAGATGAACAATTGAAAAATGTTATTTTTTTTCTCACCCCCATCCATAGTAACTAGTCATCTTATGTTAGCACCCAAAAATAGTCTAAAAGGTGACCATTGACCATTAATAGTAGTTATATTTCTAGGCTCTCTATATTCAAAACCATTATCAATAGGAACATTATGTTTATATTTATCTCTAACAAATTTTTATTTTATATTCTACTTCTTCCTCCTTAAATATTATATCAATAATATATTTATTAGGAACTCTTATAGGTTATGGAATCTCATTAGAGAATAGATTCATTCCGCTTCTTGTCACATAAAATGGTATATTTTCCATTACAAATTCGACTTCAATTATAATCGGTACCTCATAAATTTTTAAATAATATATGCGAGGATCATATGAACTTATAAATTTTCATGCTCAACAATAACACCGACTCTATATATTTCTCCTCCTATAGTAAAATCATATAAATATTTCATTAGATACTCCCCTAAACATAATCAGGGTTCTCTATGATTTATTATTTATTTTTTATGGGTTAGTTATTATTCATTTATTGAATAATGTAATTCTCACTTCTTTAAGTACCATAGTGAAATATGTTTTTGGCCATGGAATTTAGAGACCATCACATCAATTATATAAATATAAACACTTTTAAACAAATGAGTTAATATTTATTCAAAATGATAACAATTCAAAAACTATTGTTAAAATGATACATATGTCTCATAATTTACCTATATATATATTCATTTTCCATCAAAAATAAATAAATTTGTCCAATAATAATGTCAGAAGAAGAGTTTTTTGAACACTCATACATGTTAACTGATGGTAGTTTTAATAAACATAATTAATAGCATTATATAGGGATTAAGGACCTTAAAATATTTTTTGTAAATAATAGGAGCTCAAAAAATAGTGGTCTTTAACTCATATGTTCTAACCTCATTGATAATTACAAGATAGTTGTAGAACTCAAAAATTACCTTCTAGGGCGAAAACATTATCAATATTAACCAAAGTGATATAAAAGATTTTATGTTTGAATTTCAAAATTACTCAGTCTTCATTTTCATAGGATCTTAGCAGTAAATATTCATATAAATTATTAACCTATTTTTTATTGAATATCCCAATCGTATTATTATTGATATTGAATCAACGTCCTTGGAATGATAACATGTTATTTAAAAATATATATGTTATATCAAGACATCTTAAATACATAGATATTATAAATATAACATTAAAAACCATCACTCTCTTCAAAATTACTGAAGTGGTATATTTTGATAGTCTAGAGTTACCCATGCTTACTAGTGATATTTGGTTTGACGTTATAAGGGTTTTGGTTTGGGAAAAAATAGGGTCGGATTAGATAAATAAGAAACCTTCATCCATGAAATTTATTGTGTTTCTTGAGCCAATAATAAAAAATTATCTTCTAGGGAATGTTATGATTCATTGAGAGTGAAATGAAAAAATAAAAATGTACACTCTTAAAATAAAATAGTGATTAGTGTCCCCTTATGAAATGATAAATAATTTACGTAAATAAATCATAATGAGAACTAGAAAAAAAAATATATTCTATTATTATTATTATATATTGAATTGTAAAATGTAATAATTTAAAATACCTATTTCTAAAATGAGAATTATTAATTAAAATAATACCATTTAAAATCTAGAAATCACAATTAAATTGTTTTAAAATTAATTCAATCAGTAGGATGTGGATTCAAAAAATGTATTCTAATTTATTTTAAGTAAAAATTAATTCAATATATAAATCTTCATTTTATGAATTAACACTAATTAAATGATTCTTTATATAAATAAAAAAGGCATTAAAATGAATTAAATTTTTTTTTTCTGAAATTTTCATTGTATATATATAATTATATTTAATTAGATCATGGTAAAAATTAAATCCAAATTCTTGCATGGTGTACTCCGTTTATAACACATGATCACAAAATTTAAAAGTTACAACGTATTATACTTTAGTAGTAGACAATGAAACCGAGTGTAAAATCTTTCTAAAATAAGAAATTAGATATTCAACTAAAATGTGGTAACTTCCTGAATTAATCCATAAACCTGATATAAAAAAACTTATTCTGATAAAAAATATGATATTTCATAAATTATAATGTTTTTTAAAAAATATATTGAATTATTAGTATTTTATTTCAAATAAATCAATAAAAATTTAGTGGCCCTTAAATGCGCCCCTTTTATGTTTTCTTGGAATCTAGTATATAAACACAATATATAAATAATAGATAGTGTACTATAAATTAGATATAACAAGCTTATAATAATTATCCTATATAACATTTAATCATTTTCCTTACTAAATTCATCCATATATCATTTGATATCGGAACTCAGTGGAGTTTCATATACATTACAGTTTTTAATTCCAAATCATTTATGAAAATCATGTCTATATTTATATTAATTTTAAAAAATAATTTTTTTTGATAAAACGATAAAAATAATTTATTTTAAAAATTCCAAAAAGATATTTTTAAATCACATTCTCATGAGTTTTGATGATTCATTAGAGAAAAAATACTTTTTGAGACAACAATCACATCATCCACATAAATCTGAACTAAATTAGTACATATGGATGGTATTTTCTTAAAATTTGTTGGGTCTTAAATCTTATGGTAAAACCATTTGATAAAATAAATGAACATGACTGGAATATCATGTTCTAGGTCCTTTTTTAGACTATATAAAACTTTTCAATGTTTGAAAATGGAATTTTGATATTTAAGATTTCAAAATCTAGAGGTTATCTAATATAGACTACCACAACTAAAAATAAATTTAAAAATATATATCTAGAATCCATCGGGAATATTATAATGTTCATATGAGATTCATAATCTAGAATGATCCTAATAGAATATTGTCTAGAATACGAGGAATATATTTCTTCATAATTTATTCTTTCTTCTTGATTATGACTATGGTAAATAGACTAGCCTTATTTATTATAATCACACTATGATAATCTATATCATTTCTAAATATAAATTTAGGTAATTTAAATAGATAATAATAGCATTATTAACTAAATCTGAAAACATTAACCTTTGTATTTACTTTAATAATTCTTCCACTGTTAAAACCCAACTCTCATCATTCAACATTTCTTATATAGTTTTTTTAGTCCGGGATATGAATGAAGAAAATTTTTCAAGGTTACCAAAACATATATAAGTGGTAATTCACTTATCTTATATCTCAATAATAGTCTCTAGAGAATGGTTATTTAGGTTCTTGGGAAATCATGAAAGAACACTTTCATGTTCATTAGCTTCTAACATTATAGTCCTAGATTCTTCATGATCATGGTCTATATCATTATCGTTATTAGCATCCAAAAGTTGTTCAAGTATAATATTTTCCAAATAATATCAAAAGTCATCAATTTGAGTTTATTATGATCCAAAGGATCACTTTAAACAAATTCTACATGATTACGTTATCTTATTAACCATTGATTCTTGTTGATAACTCTATATCATTAGATGTGGTAGAATAAATATATAGATTATTTAATTAATCATTGGATCAGACTTAAAAATAATATCCTTGGTTTTTATGATATAAACTTTTTTATAAACACCCCAAGATGTATGAAACGTTATGATTTATATTTTTTCATATCTCATAGGTTTTTTTCAAGATATGCTTCATTAATAATCTATTTATGACACATCTTTCATAATTAATTGAGTTAGTCAAAATATGATTGGGTATGATATATTCAGAAAATGTAGCTATAATAATTTATTGAAATGTATTATCCTTCATTTTAAAAACACCAATATACTATTGTGTACTATTTGAATAAAAAATTATTTTAATGAAACATTCTGAGTAAAATGAATTTAATTAATGATTCTCATACTCTTATCTAGGGTCACATCTCAAGGAAACAATTTTTGAAGATTTTTCATATTATACTAGCATTGAGAAATTATATAAACAAAATATGCTTAACTATTATATATTAGGAAAATAAAACCATTTAAATTTTCTAAAAAAATAATCAACTAAAACATCAACTTGACACCTTCCACAGAATAATCATGTTATAGAGGGGGAAAATCAAAGTGGATAAGTTCTAACGGCCTATAAGATTCATCCTCATTGACTATTTTTAAAGATAAATTATGTCACATTTTTATTTATCATGAATGACACAGATTAGTTTTATCCAATTTAAATTTATGAAAATAAACAATCATGATTTCCTTTGATAATTTTATCAATTAATAAAAATTACAATGTTTAATCCTTATATTCTATGAACAAGATTCATTAATTTTATTATTCAAGTTGTTCACATTATTTTTACATAATTAATGTTTTAGGTGAACAAAATTTAAGAAGTTAATACCTAAAAATAGAAAATGAATTATTTTATTAATCAATTGAAAATCCATTACCTCTATGTCATGGAATACCCATTAGGGTTTTCATTAAGGCTTCATTATGAATTACATTATTGGTTAGGAATGAATTTGTATCTCCAAAATAACCATCTCCAATCATCATTAATTTGGTTCTTTCAAAAAATATAAAAAAGCTTCAATCAATCTTAGATAGTGGGTTAATGTTGGAAGAATATCTACTCATATTTCTTGAATCAACACTTTCTAAAAAAAAGTTGTTTTTCTTCATGTGAATATTCCTTAAAAAATCACAGATGTAAAATTTTTATTACGCATGTTATCTTAAATCCAGCAGTGTTAGATGATAATGATTCAAGGACCCAAATCTATCTAAGAATTCTTGAAAATATATAAAATATATAAAATATATAAAATATATAATATCTATAATATCTATAATTTTAAGTGCAATTATTAGGTATGCTTCAATAAATAAAATTAATTTAATCATAAAAAATCAGGGAGATCTTAGACACGGGTAATTAGTATAATTTTAATTTATGACACACTAAAAACAAGTAAAAATATATTTGTTTTTGTTAATATAAGAGAAAAAATCATCTATATATTCGGTTTAAACTATAAATTCATAAACGTTTTTACCTTTATTGTATTTTTTCGTACCAAGGATTTGGTTCACGTAATCATACACATAGTAAAGACATATTTAGAAACATTTTTACATTTTACATCATGAATTAATTATGATATTTTACTATCATGTTTATAATGATTATATGTGTATTATTATATAATATATTCAAATATTAAAAGTTATTTGGATAATATACTTTTTCATTTAACACGACATTTCAATAATTATTTAGGGAATTTTTTTTCTTCCTAGGTGATTCATAATTTTACTCTAACATAGATCAATATTAAATAAATTCTTCAAAAGAACAATTTTATGAATTAGCTCTAGAAGTTTTCTAATATGAAATTGAATATTGGAACTCATTGGTTTATTCCATTAATAAAATATAACACATTGGATTTATTTTCATGGATTCTAAGAGACAATGTGAATTACCATTATAGTCTTCAGAAGATCTCTATGTGGTCTTCATTTATTTATTCACATTCTTACTGTAGTCAAATATTTATTTGAGCTTCAATTTTTATTTATTACATTCATTAAAATAATGGTAGTTAATCTTTATTATATGGTGTTTCTTATATTAGTTTTATCACTCTTTTTAATTACCATTTAATTTTTTATTAAATTTTTTTAGAATCATTTTCTTTTATTAGAAATATTTTTTGATTTCTATACAAATTAATTACATTATCCATCAGAATATGAGATTCTGAAATCTATATAATATAATTTTTAGATACTATATTATTTTTGGGTTTCCTTTTATTAGTTGAAGTATAATTTTTTTTGAATAATTATATTCCTTCTTGATCATCTTGTGATCATAAAACACAAACTTCATCTCTACCTTGTACATTATAAGAGTGCCAATCAATTACTATATTTTTTGATCTTTAATAGGTTTGAACTATCTAAGGGTAGAAGATACCCCATCCCATTTCACATGTAAAAAATTGAGAATAATAAAATAATCTTATAATTCAAGGATACCAGATACATGTATAGTAATTTCATTGATAATTTAATTTTTTTTCTCTCATTAATTTTAACTATGATTTCACTATCTATCATTCTAATGTTATAAAAAATATTATAAGATAAATTTTAACTTATATTTCTGATATTTTATTTTCAATCAAAATATTTAACAGTATTTTTCCATATTTTAATTATAGTGGGGAATTTTGAGACTCCATGGAAATCATCTAGATTAAGACCACAAAAATATAATTTATTTATCTTGAATTAAAATCAAAATCCACATTTGGAATTGAATACCCTAACTATAGTTTTTTATTGGGGTTTTTTAGGGTGTTAAAATATTTAGTTATAATATTTTATTGATGTTATTATAATAAATAATGATTTTATTATTTTAGAAACTATAAATTAATCTATTTAAATAGTTATATCTTCCAAAATACATTTGGTTATTCAAGTCATCAATTATAGTTAAAACATATAAAGAAATTAATAATTTAACTAGTCAATGTTTATAACATAAATGTTAAATTCACTATTAGATTTATTAGAAGACTCAATAGGGTGGAGAGGATAATTGAGTTATTAATAAAATCTACACAAAATAAATAGCCCTCTTAAAAACATATTTTAATTGGCCACACTATTCATATTCCAGTATACATTAAAATAAACGAAAATTATAAAATAACATAAGAAATTTATAGTGTCTCAGGGCATAGAGATCCCATATTCTACTACAATAACAATACCTCTTTATGTTTGGATATTCTTAAAAATAATTTCAATTTCAGTGGGTCCTTGATAATAGAGATAAAAAAACTAAAACTTGATACAAAGGTACCAATATCTTTTTTCATGATCATCTTATTACTATAAAAATTTGTAGACACAAAAAATACTTACTATATTGATTTCCTACTTATATTAATGAGAAAAATAATCTACAAAAAATTTCACCCAAAAAACAATGTTCCAAGAAGTAATTATTGGTTGATTGAACTTCCTAAATGAAAAATAATCATCATTAAAATTAACAAAAAAATTTGGAAGACATAACATGAATTAATTTTAAATATTTAAATTTAATTTTATAGTAATGAAACAAGAATATGCATGGTAATAAAAAAGTCAATTTCCATGAATAATGTTATTCATAAATATATAGTTCTTCTAATTATGAATTTGAACACCTATCATCGACGTTAATAGTTGAGATTAAATAATATAATAGTTAGAGAATTTTTGTTATCTTCTATATGTCGACTTAATCTATGAATATTTCAAATATTGGGAAAAAAATTATTTGTAGATATTTTCTCACATGGGAATGTATGATTTCATAGATATAGACATATTATTTAATTAATTATTTCCCAATTTATGCATCACCGCACCTAAAAAAATCACATGTGTTCCTTTATCAAGGTATTTCAATATAAATAAGATCTTATACAGTGTAATTTGAAGATAAAAATAATACATAATTATATAAGAAAATTAATTTGAGGAAAAATAAATCTTTATTCCATGGATTGAAAGACTTTACTGATGTTGGGGAAGATTGTTTCTCTGTTTAAATGAAATGATTCTCCATTATTATCTAGATTGGGGTGCAATAATTGAAAAAGTACTCCTATTATAATTATATCATCATAATATAATATGATTTAAAAAAAATATTTAAAATATAATTAATTTATCATATGATAAGTTAAGAGGAAATAATATAATTTATGTCCTCATGTGATAATTTTTCACAGTATTAGAGAAATAAATATTCCAAAAAAATATTACATCAAATTTTTTCCATCATAGATAAACTATTTACAATTACCCCATGTAATATATTTTACTTGAACTATAAAAAAATTTGTTATAAAATCTTATTAAGAGAAAATCCTTTCTCAAATAGTAAATTCGATTATAATGAACTATTTTCTAATTTTATAATGTATTAATTTTGGGAAATCGACTTAATGTAACTTTAATATAATTTTTTTTACATGTTGGAAAAATTAAATTGGAGATATTTTTGAAACTCGATTACCACATACAATAAATTACGTAATATAATTTATTTTTTTACATGAATAAAATAGATTTGAACTAAAATCATCCAAAAAAACTTATGTAAATGTAAATTATTAGCCAAAAATCTCATCAGATAAACTTACTTGAAACCCCAAGATGTATTTTGTGAGCATCAAAACATATGAAATATTGGTATATGTTTTAATAAAATTAGCGTTTCTAACAAGAGTCATTATGATTGGATATCTTCCCAACCATTATTTTTCAAAGGTGTTTGTTTAAGGCGGAGACTGGCAATGGGTGAAAACCTAATAATAGTAAGAGTCACTATATATAAGTATCTATTAGACCATTATATCTAACAATGATATTCCTTGAGAGTACACAAATATTTAATCTTGATTTATATTTTTAATTTATGAACTTTTTTATGAATAAGATATATGATTCTATATAACATGGTAAATGGGTTGGTTATAAGAAATTAAATGGAAATAAATTATTTATTCCAATTTAGGTTTTGATATTTGATTTATATTTTTTAGTTACATCAATTATGAATACATTAGTATACTTTATTAACGTAGTATATGAGATATTTTTGGAGGAATCCATTAAATATATTAATGTTCTCTATCAGGATAAATATATACAATTTTTCATAAAAAAGATATATTTTATCATTTTCATTGTTCAAAGAACTAGATGCAAGACACTATTTAGATGAAATATTTTGTTAATTATTAATTACTATGTGTATAAGAAATTTACTTTTCATTATATATACTTTATAACATTTATTACAAATCTTCATGATATGGTTAATATTTTGTTATATAATCCAAATTCATTTTTGGTTTATATTTTTATTATATTTCTTACGGTCATGTGGTTTTTTATGAAATATTAAAATATTACATTTATGTGATATTAAAAAAATGGTAATAGTTGTAATCCTATGGACCATTGAAGGTGGCCTTTAGTGATCACACTCAATATCATTGTTAACTTAGTTGGAATCCTAGTTATGGAGACCCATATACCTGACCACATAAATTACCTGAATTAAAGTAAACACTATAGTTCGGTACATTCCCAATACCTTTTACGTTTATGGTTTTAAATAATTAAGAAAATACATAATGTGATAAAACATTATCCCCTTTTAATTAATGGATGTTTCCCCATTATATATACAACATCTTAATCCAGAACTAATCTTTAATATCTTCCACTTAATCTTTATATTATTTACTCCTTTATACCTTTCAAAATATTATTATCTTTATAAACTAGGGATATTTACACAAATGAATGGGGTGAGATCAGAAACTTACTAAGGGTAAACATGAGTGATAACAATAAATGATCATATATGAGCATAATATGAGTACAAGGGTATAATCATGATATATAATAAAATCATAACAAAAAAATATGATTTCATAAATCCAAGAATAAATCCTGAAATAAAATAATATATGAATCAAAAGAGTGTGTCGATAAATGTGATCAAGGAAACAATAAAAAAGTGATATGAATAAGCATAAAGTATGGAATATAATGTAAAACAAAATTAAAATAAGTAAAAACAAAATAAAATGAACATTTTTGTACAAAACTAATTATTCTAACTCCCGTGTGAATAAAATAATTTTTTCCAAGCTTATAAATTTGAGAAAACCCATTATTTATCATGTACGTGAAAACGATCTCATTATATTCATGGCTAACTATCTCACAAGATATAAATTTATAACAATGTATTGGATGGTGATATAGAACCCAACCCAACATCATCCATACATATGTGTGCCACATAATTAATTATCATAGTATAAATAACCCATGGAAAGAAATAGGTTTAATTAAATACGTTATAAATAAAATTTAGAAATAAAATAAGTTTTATATATTTTTAAAATGGATTCACATAAAGAAATCATTAATAATTCCATAGATAATAAGTTCATCACAAGAACAATTAAAATACATGGTTATCCAATGACTGTAAGTAAATTTATTAGTAAATAACATTAAATCAAGATAATAAAGAATATTGTAAAGAAATAGAATAGAAAAAGAATATATATTTGAGATAATAATTTCACCATTCAACGGATGTATAGAATCTATATTAACACCATTCAAAAAAAATAATTTAAAATATATTTTTATAAAGGGAAGGCACTAGAAGACGGATTAGTTTAATAAACATTTAATTAATTGGATAGATAATGGTAGGGATGAATCATTTCTATAATAAAAAAGATAATTCATAAGAAATTGAAATAATGAATGTGGGATGTCTCATTCAATGAATATATTTGACTATATATAATATGTATCAAATAAAAATTAATTTGAAAAAAAATACTTTTTAGATGTTGTAGAAAAATTAATTTCTAAGTAAGAAATATATTTGTTAATTTGATACAGTATTTGAAAAAAATTTATAAAAATTGGAGAAAATTATTTTAAATTAAAAATATATAGAGAGAAATTATATGAATAAGAAAAATATTTCTGAAATATTTTTTCAAAATTAATAAAAATTAAAAAGATATATAAAAAATAATAAATTCATAAAAATATGATGGTATAGGTAACATTCATAAGTAATTACAAAAAAGGGTGAAAGAAAAATTCTATTTTGGAAAAATAAAAAAAAAATTATATCCTTAAAAAACATAAATTTTATCAAATTAAATGTTAAATGGAAGATAAAACATTTTATTTTTATAATATGGAATACCTTTTTTGAAAAATAATTTTGAAGAAATTTGTTTAAAAACCCATAGCATAAAAAGAGTATTTAATTATCTTTTAAAAGAGAAAAATAAAATTATGAGAATAAAATAAAATTATCAATATTTTATTTATAAAAATTGCATAAAATTCATGGTATATAAATTATAGACATGGGAGAAAAGTCTCATTGTTTTAATTCGAGTTATTCATACCGATGTTATACTTTTATTTTGGAAAAGGTTTTATCAAATAAGTAAAAATTAATAATGGTAAACAATATATTGAAAGATCAAAACGAAATACCATATCAAATAGGGGAATGGTATTAATAATTAAATATTTAAATTTATATTTATGTATGAAATACAATGACAGAACGAATCAAAAATTAATTCAATGAAACTTTTACAGAATTATTGACATATGAATCAAAGGATCATGAGAGAAGGGCGAATAAAAAAATTCATATAAAATGGGTGATATTTTCATATTTGAAATAAATTTTCAATTTAATGTGATATATAAAATAAATTCTGGTTCAAAATATAAAACATATCCCATGGATTTGAAAATTAGACAATGAAACCCTTACCTTTAATTTTAACATCCAAATTAGTGATTTTACTTTATATATATATATATATATATTTACCTTAACAACTTATTTTGTAAATAAAATTATACCTAAATGTTTTATTAATTTTCATTCATAATAATTCTCTACATTTATATTAGGTAGTTATCACCTATTTTTCTATATCATGTTTTTATATTTTTTATTATTCTCACTAGTTTCATAAGAGTAGTGTTGTTATTCATTATTATTACAAATTATATCCTTAATAGGTCATTAATGATTCTTTTAAGTATGATTTATAGTAATTTTATATGCTTTAAATTTATTTTCATTAGTATTGTAATATCTATCCATGAAGATGAAATCAATCACAAGCATGTTTTAGTGATTCTTGATGAACATAAGGTGTATTCTTAATTAATCAGTTTTATCAATATTTTATCATTCAATGAAAAAAAAAATAATTATTTAAATATTTATATAATATTAAACCATAAATCCTATTCACATATCTATCCATGATAAAAATTTATATCATTGATCGAATAGGTGGTTCAACCAATGAAAATAATAACATAAAATAACAAATAGATGATTATGAATCGATGTAGTTGTAATAGATTTATAAAAAAAGAGTAATGATATTATTTGGTGTTTATTAGTGTAATATATTATAAATTTAATGATTTATAATATGAAATAATTATATCAAACTATCACCTACAATGAATAAATTATGATTCCTTCTTAGTTCACATGTTTAAGATGGTTAATTTGATAATGATTTTTATCATTCATATCATTAATAAGTTACTAAATAATTATTTTTAGAACCTTATTGAAATCATAAAAGAATATGTATCCATTTAAAATAATATTTTAACCATCCATCAAAGGTGGTAGTGAAAGATAGAATACACTATTCCATGGAGTTGGTAGTCTGCAGGTATGCATGGATAATGATTTTGTTTTCATTTTAATATAGAAATAAGTAGTATGGTTTATAATTTAAGAATTTAAAAGGTTTCAAAAATATTAAACTTATATATTAAATTCCCAATTTTGATGATCCTTTTGAGGTGGGGAAGGAAAAATGAAATGTGTTGCTTTATATAGGCGGTAGTCCTCACAACGAATGAATGACAGTGTCAATTTTCTTAATCTAAATGAAAATAGTTGGTTAGTATTTGTTCTGTTGTTATAATAACATATCAATTTAACATTTTTACGTATTTTATAATTATAATATGGTGTAATGGAATATTATTAGTAATTATTTCACATAATTAAAAACAATTGAAGGAGGAATCCGAGATTTATACCTCACTACATGGATTATATCCATTGTAAATGGGGTTATCCTTGTTGGGTTTGGTCATTTGAGAAGAAAAAAACCTAATTAAGCTGTGTATAAGGGTTGAATATAGTGTTGGGATTTTTTGTGCCAAAATTAGTGGGATGTTTTTTAGGGGCAGTGAGGAAAGGAGTTCCTCTTTTACAAGTGTAAATGGATGTAATTTTTGTAAATACACAATTTTTTTTCATTAATTGAAAGTTACTATAAATATAAATACATCTAAAATTTATATCTACAGAGATAATAAGTTATAATGAAAATAATTTCCAAAAAATGACAATAAAATACATGGTTTAGGTATTTTTGATGTACTTTAATATAACATTTTTTACTTTTATAATTTTCTAATTTGTAGTGGTAATTAGTTTTTAACTAAAGTAATTTATCATTTGTGCCCAACACTAAAATGGGAATTGTTACATAATTTATTACTGATTATTGAATGTTTTTAATTCATTCAACATTGATTCAATTTCTAAAATTTATAGAAATTATTTTTCAAATATTATATGAATAAATTATTAATATTTTTTAAGATAAACTTAATAGATATTCTAAAATATATGAAATGTGTTTAATAATTAAAACTAAAATGTTTAAAAATACAAATTAACTTCTAAAGTAAAAACAATCCCCTATTTTTTCGTAAATTTATAATCTATACTTACATTCAAATAACTCTATAAAAGCCATTTATTTTGTAAAAACAATATTGTTCACTATACACATAAAAATCATTTTTTAGAAAAGTTTCAAAAAATTAACATAAGATAATATTGAAATACTAAATTTAAAAATAAAGATAATTTTTTCAAAATAAAATAAAAAAAATTATAAATAATATTTATGAAATATCAAAATATAATGAAAAAATATGTTTCACTTGGAAAATAATTTTTTATAATACTTACAATACTTATTTAAATTTAATATAATTTAATATTTAAATTATAGGTACAACTTATTAATTTAATCATAAAATAATAACATATTTATTTAAATATAAACCATAATCTCATAAAAGGTATTTTGTAAGAAAAATATAATTTTGTTCGTAAAATGATCATAGTAGTAGTTTTAGATATATCAATTGAATTTCTTTTGGATGAAAATTTAACATTATATCCCTTCTATATATATCTCATAATAAATTCAATCTTATTTATACATTATATTTCCATGGAATGGTAATAATAGTCCTAGAATATCAAGGTTTCCTTTTAGTTTTATGTTATGTGTAGAAAAAAATATCAAAGCCATTGGTTATTAAAGTAAAACATATAATGTAATATTATGTTCTTAAACTAGTGGGGTATATCCATATAAATCCATATAAATAGGTTACATGAAACCATTACATGTAATTATATATATAAATGTAAAATGAAAACCTCCGTAAGATCATGTATGGTTGCACAGGTGACCAACAACCCCTCTTCAATGCAGAGCTTATGCATCCATGAGAGTGAGAAATCATTACCAATTTCCAATATAAATTGGTGAATATATAAGTGATAAATTAATTATAATTTAATAAAAAGAACTCAAAATTATAAATCATGGCCAACATTTACTATTAAGTCTATAAATTAAAAAAATCTTAAACATTGTTGAACACAACTAAATTTTATTTCCTTATTATTATGTAACTCCAAATATGTATGGTAAGAAAATTATGGGTATCATTTTGAAAATTTAAATTAAAAAATGCATCTATTCATATATATGTGTGTGTGTGTGGTTCTTGGGGTTGTAAGTATATTCAAAATCATAGAAACCACACACACAAGCCATAAAGGTATACCATAGTCCCTCCCCAGGGATATCCCACCCCTCAAGAAAATTTATTTATAAGATGAAATATAGGCCTAGCGGGAATGGATCCCATAAAATGGCCCAACAGTTCATTACGGCATCAAGACTGCATAATCTGGGCACTATCACTAGGCCTACATCACAACCTCACTCTGACAGTATCTCTGTCATCACCTATGTTGTATAGTAATAGAAGTTGTGAAAAATAAGGATTGAACTTAGGACCTCTGGGATGCCAAGAAGGATCCTTTACACCTCAGTTATAGTTTTTTAATGAATCTACTCATAATATATAGATTTTATATTCACATGTAGTTTTAATTTATGAAATTTAGAAATTATGTTTCAATTACATAGCCATGAGATACTCATTTATAATATTTTATTAATAATAAAAAATTATTAATTTATCAATTTTATGTGGACACGTAATATTATATATTTTTACACTTCATATTATATATTTGTAAACATCATATTTTTTATTTATTCAATTTTTATTTATATCATAAATATGAACACCAAATAGTTCATCAATTACATATAATATATATAATATCCTTAATTTAAAAATATATAATTCTCTATGTGATATACAACATATATATTTATAAATATATGAACACATCATAATAATAATTCTAATAATATTTATTATATTAATAAAATATATGTTATTTTTGTCCAAACCATTTATAAAATCCAAAAAATAAATTCTGGTTGCATTAGATAAATTTATAAACCATGTCATTTAATGTGAACAATTCATATTTCATGTTACTAACATCGAAATATATAAAAATATATTTTTATATTTAAACTTATTTTACAAATTATAAACACGTCATACATTAATAAATTGCATAATTTCATATAAAACCTATATCATATTTTCTGAAATAATTTTTCTGTGGATTAAATCCACCATAAAATTATACTATGCCCTCTTGGAATACATTTGGAATTATTTTTAATATTTATTGAAAGGAAACTAGTATTCATAAATCATAAAACTATATCATTTTTTTATTAACTACAAAATGGTAACTAGTTCATGATAACAACATTCAAATGAACGCTATTTTTTCCTTTATAAAATTAATTTAGCAAAAATAATTTTAATGTTATAATTTTGAACTATGATGTTGTTTTATTCAATTATTCTATGGTTTTCAACAAGTAAATTTAATTATCATGAAAAAAATATAATATTTTTAAACTATAATATAGAAAAAAAAATTATAATGCTTGATTTTGGGGAACCATTTTTTTATTCATAATCTGTGAAGTGATTTATATATTGCATAAACCATCCAAATTATATTTAAAAACAAATTATTATTATATAAATAAACAAAAACCATGTTTTTTTAATATAAAAACATGATTATTAAATAAAAACCTTTTTTAAAATAATTACTTTACTAAAAAATTATGGTTTATAAAATGGAGATGTATTCAAAAGAATTTTTTGTGTTTTAATGGGGAATTTATTTTAAAAATATATATGAAATTACTATTAAAATACTTGGAAGAATTATATATTCCTATTAATTGAATGTAAAATGAAATGAATTTTTTAGTATTCTACTAAAAATATGTCTACCATGTAGTTCTATAAAATCATAGTATATACAATTCAATATAATTAAATATTTTATTTCATTCATGAATATTATATAGATTATATGATTCACCTAATATTTATTATAACATTACTATTTGATGCAAAACCTATTAGAATATATTATTATTAAATTAATATATAGAAAATAGAGAACTATGACTTAAAGTTTAACTTGGTGTTTGAATTGCAATATATAGTCATATATAGCATTTCAAAAGTTTTGAAACACTTTATATAGGATTCCAAAAATTCTATTTGGTTTTCGAATATTTCAAAAATATTTGGCCATAAAAAACATTTTATACACATTTTATTACATTTAATATTATTGTGGTGTTTGGTTGTACATTGTAATAATTATTTATCATTTAAATAATTAATACAATAATTTAAAACTCTTTAAAACATCATCCAATGATGCTACGACTAATATAATATTTCATACATTGAAGTAATATTCATGTTCTACATTATCTCATTATTTGTACGAATCCATAAAAATGGACATGAAATAATAAAATTCACTATGATGTGGTTTTCATCATCATGAACCATGAGGTTGAAACATTTATCAAGTTATGGTTTTGATTTAGTGAGTGTTTCTATCATATTTATGTAATATGTTTTCAAATACATATGTTATAAAAATTATTAGTATCATAAGGAATTAAATCCTATTATATTTTCATTAGATAATATTAATAAATTAAAATAAAAATAATGTCATGAAATTAATTTTTAGTAGTATTTAATGTTTTTATATAAAAAATAAAGGGAATAATTTACCCATATAGTTTATATGTAATAAAATAGTTAACTTTTTTCATAATTAAAAATTATCAACTACAAAATTCAATTAATAATTAATTAACAAATAAAATTATGACTTTTGTAAAAATAAATTTGTTATTATTCATTGCAGTAAAAAACATTTCTCCCACTATAAGTATTGATGAATCATAATTACTGAACAACCAAATCATTTGATTCTATAATTTGATTCTTATTTACATAATTTGTTATGGGATCACCACATACTAATGAATAAGCTACCAAATTTTTGTTAAATTTGTATTATGTGTTCAATTCATTAAAATATAATTATCATATTATAATTAATCACTCATTATTATAAATATTCGACACTATAAAAAATTATTTATCTCTTATTAACAAGTATTATTTTTATCAAAACATTTAATGTCACTTCAAAATAAATGAATTTATAAATAGGAATTTGTTTAAAAATTATTGCAACCCAATTTGAATACTGATTATAAATAAATACCACATATTTTTTAAAATAATTCATTAAAGAAGTTGTAAAAGTTAGTTACATCCAAACACTTTATAAGAACATACCACAAATGAGAAGGGAATTATCCAAATCTATTCAACCTATGTAATAAAGAAACATTGTAATATCAAGAAAATAAATTATTGTTAGTTTACAATATAAACAAAATAGATTTTATATTTTCATTTTTAGGATAGTTTTTAAAAAGATTTATAAAACTAACTATAACTCTTTAAAAAATTTGAAGATCCAATAAAAATAATCCTAATATTTTTTTCATAACAGTTTTATAAATATTATCAATTCTACTATATGTTATTATCACTAACTATGATATTTTATATGGTTACTAAATAGACAAATGTCATCCAATACTTAATGAAACTCTAAAAGATATAGTAAAGGATTGAACATCCTCCGACTTCATTTATACACAAGGATCCTAAAACATGATTCCCCCACTTCAAATGAATTTTTAATGTTCATGTGTACCTAGTTAAAATGAAAAAACAATTTTTATAAGTATAATTGATATCCATGGATGTATATTATTAAATTAATTTTGATTTTATTTCATAGAGGGATTATATTAAAACCACCATAAAATGTTATAATTTGATGAAGTTGAATTTCTTATTTCATAATTTTTTAATTATATTTATTAATTTAAGGATTTAAACTAATATTTGAGATGTTTGTTTTTTATATGGGGGTCCATTTTATAATATGAATGTTAAGTGTGAATGATTTTAATCCATACACTTAATCAAGTAATGTTAATGTCAGATTTTCTATCCCACGTTGTTAGTGTGCATGGTTAAAGAACTACACAATGATAATATAATATTTTTCAACATTAACATTTAATGTGACTGGATTTAAAACATAAATCCTATCAATATGAGGTATAATTTCATGTTTTTAAAACCATTACTCTTCCAAAATCATGTCGAAAACATTACAATAGATACTAAAAACTATTAATGTGATGAATAATTATTCGTTGATGAATATTGTTTTTAATTATGTCCACAAACATTGCAAGAATAATAATATTAGTTTTTTATATCTAAATATTACTAATAAAATCCTTCCCCACCCTAATAGAATCTGTTTTTAATGATTCGGATCTCAATAACCCATTTATTCTAAAATAAAATCTAAAAATAAACTTCATTGTCAAAATTTCTTTTATAAACAACTAAATTCTATAAGAATGCTTCAAAAACTCAATTATTTTAAAAAACTATATTTCATATATTTATATAATTTAAAACACTATGCACATTAGTTGACACGCATGCCTCTAAAACCAACCCAAAACATGTGAATTTTATTTTAAATAATTTTTAAAAATAATTCCTTGTCAAATAACCAAAAATTAAACTTTAAAAAATTGTTTAATTTTATACATCAATATTTAAATCAAAATTAATTAATATATTCAGTTATAATGTAACATTACAATTTTAACTCACTATAAAACTATTTCCTCAAATCTATGGCCATAAAAAACTAAAGGATCACAATTCATAGAATAACATCTATTTATTCCAAATAAACTAAAGGCCACCTTAGTTACTCATTAACAATATTAAACCACTAAAATTTTACAAAATAAATATTAATGTATAAATTAAAACTAATCTAATAAAATCACCCATTTTTGTCCATTTTTTTAAAAACTAGTCAAGTTATTCAATTTTACATAGTTTCAAATTGATACAATGTATTTCTAAGTCCAATGAAATCTATAAAATTTTTAAATAATATTTAATATTTAAAAATTTATTCAGCTTGTTTGACTAATTAGTCTCTTAATGATTTCATAGAATTGGTTCAATCACCTCCTATAACATAAGTTCATTTAGTTTACCCCCATTAAATAATTCCCTAATATTTAATCAACATTTATTTATCATTTATGTTAAAATCATACCTCAATTTTATATTGTTTGATATTATTATTTTCATTATATATTAAAATGGAAAAAATTGGTTCATAATAACATGTTCCAATAATGGTTGAAAAGAAAAAAATGATTTTGAATAAAATGACCATAATTTTTTTTTCATTTTTTTGAAAAATTAATGTTATAATATGACTATATATATAAGGATATTTTTTTTGATATTTTTTCCGTAATTTTTAAATATTCAATGTAAAATATTTTTTTAATTTATTCAATCTATTTGTTCTCTTAATCTAAAGGAGATTCGATGAAATGACTAAGACATGAGATAAATAGTGTTATAATATTCAAAAAGATTGATGTTATTGATGAATTATTTTGGTATAATTAAACTCAAAAACTAAATTAGAGAATAACGGATTTATTTAGTTGAAATTTATAATTTATTTTATTATTGAATGTGTTTTTTAGTGTAAAATAATGAAAAAAAATCATGTAAAGAATTTGTTTTTTATATATAAATTTTTCTGTTATATTCACTAAATTTGGTTGTACGTGTAGTTTATATATTAATTTTCTTATAAGGAAAATGATATTCATTTTATAGTGGTGAAATGATATATTTAAATTATTATGATGGTATATAGAGAATATTATTACTAGATCATATGGAATGTATGAATTGTTTTTTATATCATAAAAGTTTCCATTCAAGTTAAAGTAAATGTAAAGTAAATAAATTTACCATTTATATATTTTAAGAACAAGGATTAATGTACTAGAAATTTTTTATATAATGAAATTTTCAGTAATTTTATAATTTCAAATAATCGTTGTATAACTAGTGGAGGAGAAATGATTAACGAAGGATATATCAACCATGTAGTTAAATGTCAACAATAATGAGTAATATTTCAAAAGTGAAATCAACTATATAATTTATATTAAAGGAAATTGAAATATATTAAATGTAAAACTGAATGTGTGTCAACAATATATCGATCAAGATTAACATATCTAGACTAAAATTTATAATATAGTTAATAATTGATGACTGGTAATTCTAAATAATTTTTTTTATACTTTGAATGAAATTATTAAAACATTATATGATATATGAAACTAAAATTAAACTTTTCAAAAATGGTATGGGTATCATAAATTTAATAATTGTTTTGTATATTTTTAAATAAAATTAATGGGAGTAAATAAACTCATTAAAAGGATTCTTTAATGATTGTTACATTTCTAAAAGATCAATGATACAAAAGTTATTGAATTCACTATTAACATTTCGAAAAATCAAATAATACGATTACAATATTATTAATTGAATAAAAAATATTATAGAGTTTTATGATGAAATATAATTACACAGATAATGATATTGAACAAAACAATTTTGAACAAAACATAATATATAAGGTTTGGTGAATGAAACTTTTAACATGGGAAAATAAAATATACTCTGTTTTCATGATTATAAAATATTTGTGTAAGTGAATTTGAGATCCTTATTACCTGTTTCATGATTCTCAGTATTACTAGAAAAGATAAAATATATAATGAAAAATTATCCCAATTTTTATTTTTATATTTTTCAAATATAGTGATCTTCACTTTAAAGGTTCTTATAAGAGTGGTATGAAGATAATTTATTAGGATTAGGATAGTTACTTTTTATTGATAATTATATTTATAAAATTATTATATTTCTTATGATACCAAACATAAAAATTATTTTCTCTTCTCGCATTGGGAGTTGATCCTTATAAATATCATGTGTTCAATATCTCTTGATTCCCACTACAATACATTATTTAGAAAAGAATATTAAATTTGGATAAAGTATATTAACTAGTAAGAAGTTTTAATATTAAAATATTTTAAAAATAAATAATTTCTAATTTAAACCCCCTACTCAGGGACATTTTCATAATATTCCCCAGAAATTTCAATTAATATAAGAGTTATGTCCCCTCTATTAGATTTTCCAAAAGTGTATTTGAATTATTATTATGAATTATTTATTAATTATTTATTTATATTTTTTATTTAAATATGGAGAACCAGAATTCCATGAAATTAAACAGGAATAAAGGATTTTTTGGTACCAAATCTCAGGTATGGATGTATTGATAGATTACATATAATGTGTTGTTAGGTTTAGATGGGTTTGATAATTGACTATATACTTCAAACTACTTAATAATTATTCATTAATGAGTATTATATATAAAATGATTTTTGAGAATGATATTGAATAAATAATATTTTACATTTTATCCTATATAAGAATGATATGATATTTTTAATATGACATAAAATAGTAAAATAAACATGGTTTATAATAAACTCGACCGTTTCACCCCATTACAATTAATTTTTTTGTTTTTTTAGGAGGATCAAGGAATATTGTTGTATCTAATGATGGAATTCTAATTAGATGACATTTTTACATTTTGGTGGAATAAATTGTTCTCTGAGAGTTTGGTTGAGAAGTGTGTGGTTGTGTGGGGGTTTTTCAAATTATATAGAAGCATGGTAGGTTGATGAAGGGTTTTACTCCATTTTTTGGGTTATTTCACCATAGACCAGTCATCATTGTGTGTACATTGCCTTGGGTAAATAAAGATGAAGAAAAAAAGAAATATTTGTGTTTTTTATTAGGGATTTTATGTAGATCCAAAATTAATCAAATTAATGTTTTTCCTTTTTTGATTTTTTTTCATCGTGGATATTGTAATGACACATAAATTCGATGGAAATTTTTTTCTTAAATACATGGGATTTTTACGAGGCCGCAAAAATTTACAGTGCCTGATTCCGAGGCCCGGTGTGCCCGAAATCAATTTATGAAGTTTTGTTCGGGTACGTTCAGTAAACGTACGAGCAGGATTTTATAACATTTGAAGCGGTGCTCAGAATTGAAATATGAGGGCACCGTTGAACTCATAGCGCCAATATTCACTTATGAAAACCATCACCTCGATGGCAGTTGGTCGAGAATAAAAGTAAGTTTTTTTGGGTTTTCTTAAAAAAATATAAAATAATGTGGGTTGCACTTTATTTTATCTGTGCCACCATTTGGTGTGTGGTGGTTAAAACCTCCTCATGGATGTTAGAGGTGGGGCCACCTCACCTTAACCTCTAATGAGAGGTTATGGTGGTGGAGCCCACCGGTTCTAAACCTCCCATGAGAGGATTAATGTGGTGGGGACCAAAAGGGGATTAACCCTCGATTAATAGGAGGAGAGGAAAACCTCTCAACTCTCCCTCATTAATGGGGGAGAGCCTCTTGATTCCCCAACTCCACATTAAATGGGGAGAAACTCCTTGACCAACCCCCCCCCCCCGCCACCACCTTAATGGAGCCAACTCCCATAATTAATTCGTGCCAACTCCCTTGAATTAATTAGGGGGAGCCTCTTAAATTAATTTTTTATTTTGAGTTTTTGTTCCAAAAAAATAATAGACAATATAATTCATCTGTTATTTTCATTTGGAATTTGGGTGGAAGTTGGGTAGGAGATTTTTTAGGAGAAGAGAAAATCCTCCCAATGAAGAACAAAGAACACATTCTTCCAATGAAGAACACCGGCGACAATCCTTCTTCAACTTTTTTCTAGGACATATACCAACGTGGAGCCACCTCCACAACCATCGTGCGAACTCGGATGTGGAAGTGTTTGTTAGAAGCGATGAACCACAACTACGTCTTCTTCCAGCGACTTCACCGTCGACGTCAAAAAATCCAGGTTTGGGTTTATTGCATGTTGATGCTTTTCTTTTCATCTTCTCATTGTCGAATGAAAGGAATCGATGAAAAGTGTTGTAATTTATTCTTTTTCATCTTCTTTTCTTGATGAACCAATTGATACCACCTTAAACATGGAAGATGTGGGACCACCTAACATGGCCCGAAATCCTTCGTCGATTTTTTTCTTTCTTTTGGTGTTCTTCAAAGTTACAACAAGGTGACAAAGCGGCAATGACAAAGGCCGCGCTACCTGCGACCTTCGCGAACTGCACCACACTCATGGCACACCGGTGTTCTTGGCCAAACAACACCCGCTCGAGCCTGGCCAAACCGGCCTGTCCGGATGCCACCGGCCGCCAAACCCGCCTACCCACGGCCTGCCCGGTGTCCTACCCATGCCCCATGCAGCCTGCACGGTGCCCTCCCGACCACCTTTCCGCCTTGACTATGCCTCAAGCGGCCTAGTCGCCTCCCTGCTCACGCCCTGTGCGGCCTATATGGGGCCCTTCCCGTGCCTCACGTGACCTGCCCAGTGCCCTACCGGCCTGACCGTGCCCCACGCGCCCTAGCTACATCCTTCCCGACACCCCACCGGCTTAGTCAGACCACCACCCGGTATACCCGGCCACCTCCCAGCCTACCCGGGCCATACTCTGGCTCCTGGCCGAGTCAGATGAGCAGTACCGGTCTCCCGAACTGGCCTGCGGCATCCCTCACGGCATCGCTGGCCAAAACAGCATGATCTTTTGGGTCGAGCTACTTGAGTCGTGCCTCATGATGTGTCAGCCGAACCAGCCCCTGCCTCCAGACCAAGCCACCTACGTGGCAACCTCCGGGCGGAACTACCCTTGCAATATGACGTTCCAAGCCCAGAAGACTGGCCAAACATAATAGGTTGGCCCACTCAATTGGTCAGGCCATACCCAACAGGTCAAACCAGGTTGACCTAGACCAGATAGGCCCAGACTAGGTTGGGCTGAGTCAGTCCTATCGAGTCGAACCAGACCCAGGCCCACTATTGACTGTTACTTCCTTTGGCCATATCTTTTGCACTAGATGACCATTTGACTAACCATCAGTGATGATAGTTTTCAAGGACCATGACAGTCCCATTGAGTATACCCCAATAATGTTTGGGGAAATTTTGAGATACGGTCAGGTTGGATCGTACATGAGTCCAACCGGGGCCCCGGGACTAAAAGGCTAATAACTCACAGACCGAGTGTCTGAATGGCGCACCGTCTATTTTATTGAGACCCCTATGAAGAGACAGAATTTTGAGAGACATCTACGTGGGAATTCATGAAAGTTGGAGTATTGACATGTAGCTTGTGGAGCGGACCCTCCCAGAGACGAGAAAGTGGAGTACAGAAACCTAGCAGCTGGCTGAGGCCTGACGACTGCTTGACCGATTCGACTCGGACTGATTTGACTAGCCAAGTGGGTTGTGCCTGGTAGTTGGCAGCAGACCCATGGCGGAGGACCACCTGATAGTTGGTGGCAAACCCGTGGTACTCGACAGGAGGAGTACCTCTGCTGGCTATTAGGGGGAGCGCCAAGTAGTTTGCGGCAAACCCACAGTGGGGAGCACCTCTGTGTGAGCGCGAGAGACCGACGGTACTCGACATAAGGAGTACTTCAGCAGTCCAAGGTTAGTGGGAAGCACCAAGTTGTGGCATCAAGCCCACTATACTCGACAGAGAAGGAGTTCTCCAGCAGTCTTGGTTTTGTTATGTGAATAAAATTCCTGGTAGAGCTAAGTCAGTAACCATTGAGTTTACCTCAAGAATGAGAAGGATTATAGGATAACTTAGCTATATGTATGGACATATACCTAAGTGTGGTTATCTGTTGATTTTCTTACATTGTGGGTAATCCTTGTTGGATTTTGTGAGAACATGAGGGTCTCAGGGTCCCTACTGAGTATCATTATACTCACCTCGACACGGGCTTTGCCTGCACCTCATTGTGTTGGTTGCAAACGACGGACAACGCTAACAGAGGCCGAGAGTAGTAGGATTGGATGGTACCCGGATATAGACCTTATGAAGAGTCGGTACATAGGGGATTCGGACGGACATAGAGTGTTGAGGAGGCTATCTATACCTACCCTTCATGTAGGGTATCCCGGTGGACGATCCAGCAGCTATTTTACTTTGCTTTCAGTTGTACTTGTACCTTATAGTTGGGCTTGTATTTCTGGCCCCTTTACTTTTCAGCAGTACTTTTGTATAATGTTTTACTTAGTGTATTACTTACAACTACTCTGTTGTGTGTGTTTATAATTTGTAACATCAATGCATTCCCAGTTTTATGGATTTACGCCTTTGGTGCTAGTCTCCATCCCCTGGCCTATGAAAGGCGGGCTTGGGGAAGTCACGACACGAGCCTTGGGGGACTAGTCATGAAAAATTGGTATCAGATGATTTGGTTCTACCGTAGAACATAAGACTTTAATCTTTAATTCTATGAAACAATAGTGTTATGTGTAAAAAGTGTGGTTTTCAGTTCAGGGAGTCCATTCTTGGTGCGGCAGCCAACGTATCCATACACCAGAACCCCGACTAATGATTTCTGACTCAGTGCATGAAAACACTGATTGTGTGTTTGTTTTCAAAAGTTTTCGTTAAGTCATCTCAACCAGGTCCGCTCACTAGGTATAGTCTTTTGACCGTGTCACATCTGTTCTTTTCAGGATTCCTCCCCACGGGTGACCAGTTAGAGCCCCAAGAGTTGTACGCACAGATATCCCACCGAGCGATGAGTCCTTGGTGTAGGGCCCTCTTCCAGCAGAGGCACCAGCAGTAACACTACCCGTTGGGCCACCGATGCCACCAGCCCTAGCATCAGATGATGCAAGCCGCTTGAGCATGCTTTACATGTTCTAGTGCCAGAGGATGCCCATGTTCAGAGAAGAGACGGACCCGTAGGTAGCTGAGGATTGGCTGGAGGCTATGGTGAGAGTCTTCAGACTGGAAGGGACACTAGAATAATTCATGGTGATCCTTACCATGAGTCTACTTCAAAAAGCAGCAGAAAGATGGTGGAGCCTAATCCTCCTGGTGCATGACAAGGCGACACTTCTCTGGGCAGACTTTGACATCCTGTTTCAGGCATAGTTTGTCCCAGCCACCCTACATGAGGTGTGGATAGAGGAGATGCTACATCTACAACAGGGTAGTATGATATGGAACAGTACTCAGCTAGGTTCACCGACCTCTCACTCTACTCCAAAAATATGGTGTGGGACCCATTCTTCAAGGCTCAGACTTTCGATCACGGACCCAGGTGAGAGATCAGAGATTAGATGATCTCCCTCAGTATCCCGACGTTGGAAGGGGTGTTGGAACAACCCCTCTTAGTGGAGTGTTTCCTTGATGATCAGTTTCCAGCAGTGAGACCAACCACTAGTCTATAGGAAGTGGATTCTTCTACAGTTGGCAGTACACAGATGACATAGAGGTCCTAGAATACCATACCTATAGGTGGACGACCACACACTCAGGATCGGTTGTGAGGGGCACCCGAAGTGGAGACAGACCTGCCAAGAGTGGGTAGTGTTACTCATGTGTCGGGCATTGTCATATGGCACGTGACTGTCTGACCCGCCATTCGAGTGATCATTTGACGGTCGAAGTACCACCCTGACAAAGATATAGATTCGATCGAGGTGGTCCGTAGGGAGTAGGGTGACGTGGGAGAGGAGTTGGTCATTCATCAGGCGGTGGGAGATGATTCGAGGTTTTACCACCACCACCGCCAGGAGGTCCACCCCGACTGCAGGGAGCATGTGCACAGGTGAGAGCTCAACTCTAAAAGCTATGGCTTATGATTATGGCACTCTGGAGATTAATCAAGGTATGATATGTGTATACTCCACCATAGCAGGAGTTCTTATAGACACAAGTGTCATTCACTCTTTCATTTCCACTACCGTCGTTCAGAGATTGGATATTTCTACGGAGTCGTTGGCTCAATCCTTTCAGCTAGAAAATATTACGGGAGTAGACTCGACAATCATACACTAGTTCCTGAAGTGTGATCTTACTCTAGGAGGAGAGATCATCGGTTGGGATCTCCTCATAGCGGCGTCGAGGCCTTACGACTTTATCTTGGGTATGGACTTGTTATCTATATTCCAAGCTCAGATCGACTGTATTAGGCGCAAAGTGCGGTGTGTACGCACAAATGAAACATGGTTCACCTTCATCGGTGAGAAGGGAGCCTTTGCAGCATAGTACGGACTTACTCAGATTAGGGTGTAGCTGATCAGTCATCATTTTTCTTGCCTGACCCTCGGAGCAGTTGATGTGGAAAGTCCGACTAATCCTATAGTGGTGGACTAGTATGCGGAAGTTTTCCTTAACGATGTCCCAGGTCTACCTCCTCACAGAGAGGTGGACTCCTAGATTGACCTGTACCCTAGAAAGACACCGATATCTACTCCATCATATCGGATGGCTCCCGCTGAGCTTCGTGAGCTACGATTACAACTGGAGGACTTGTAGGGGAAGATATTCATCAATTCCATAGTTTCTCCTTGGGAAGCCTCGATTCTGTTTTCCAAGAAGGCATATGGGAGCTTGAGGCTTTTTGTCGACTACCATCGCCAGAATCAGTTGACCGGGAAGAACAAGTACCCCCTTCCAAGGATTGACGACCTCTTTGATCAGCTAAAGGGAGCACGATGGTTCTTGAATATAGACCTCAGATAAGGCTATCACCAGCTCAGAGATCGAGATAATCATGTACAGAAGATAGCCTTTAGATATTGGAAGGGCCACTACGAGTTCTTTGTTATGCCTTTCAGTGTAACCAATGCTCCAGTAGTGTTCATGGGACTCATGAACAGGATCTTCCCGCCATACCTCGATCTCTTTTTCATAGTCTTCATTGATGACATTCTGATCAACTTGACTACTGATGAGGAGAATGCCTATCATTTTTGGGTAGTACTGGACACACTCCCGGTGCACCAGCTTTTTGGTAAGCTCTCGAAGTGCCAGTTTTGGATCTTAGAGGTTCACTTTTTGGGATATGACATCTCGGAGGTTGGAGTTGTAGTGGATCCAATGAAGATTGATGTGGTACTTGCATGGAAGCCACCCAGGAGTGTAATGAAAGTGAGGAGTTTCCTAGGTTTGGCTGGTTACTACTGAAGATTCCTTCCAGACTTATCCAGAGTTGCAGAACAACTATCTGCCTTGACGAAGAAGGGGAAACCCTTCGTGTGGTCAGAGAGATTCCAGCAGAGCTTTTCGGAGCTAAGGCAGAGGCTGACTAGTGCCCCTATATTGAGGCTTCCAGAGGAAGGCATAGGGTACATAGTCTACTATGACACATCAGGGACTGGAATCGGGTTTGTCCTACTGTAGGAGCGAGTAGTGATCACATATAGTTCTTGGTAGTTGAGACAAAACGAGCAGAACTACGCTACCCATGACCTGGAGTTAGCAGTAGTGGTTTTCACATTGAAGATGTGGAGACACTATCTGATGGGAGAGTGTTTTACCGTGTTCTTGATCACAACAGTCTCCGGTATATCTTTTCACAGAAGGACCTAAACCTGATACAACATCATTGGATTGAGTTCATCCAATTCTATCACTTCTCAATAGTCTATACTCTTGGGAAGGGGAACGTTTTTGATGATGCACTCAGCAGAAGAACTGGTATACAGCTGCTAGACAAGGTGACACAGAAGTTAACTGCTTTACAGATATCCTTTGTGGATTGAGATAGAACAACCTTTCTACAGTGTCTGATAGTCACTCCCACACTTCTTCAGCGAGTCGGGGAGGCGCATCGTGGAGACGCTGACTGTGAGACGCAACGTTCTCAGATATCCATAGGGCAGGCACCTGATGGATTTTCTGAAGGTGGGGAGCACGTCATCCTCTTCAGAGGACATACCATGGTACCAGTGTCACTTCAAGTGGAAGTGTTGAGGGAGTTCCACACATCCCCTCTAGCGGTACATCCAAGAGTGTCGAAGATGTACTAGGACCTTCGACGATAGCACTGGTGGCCAGGTATGAAGTAGGTGGTAGCTGAGTTTGTCTCTCGATGCCTCACTTGTCAGCAAGTGAAGGTAGAGCACAAGATACCAGTAGGATTGGTACATCCCTTAGAGGTCCTTGAGTGGAAGTGGTATGGGATATATGTAGACTGTTTGACGGTTCTTTCAAGTACATCTAGGTTTCACGAATTGATTTGGGTGATCATCGACCAACTCACCAAGTCATCCCACTACCTACCGATCATAGAGAAGGTTTCTGTAGAGAGCTTGGGATACACCTTTATGTGTAGGAGATTGTGCAGCTACATGGAGTACCTTCATCTATTGTCTCCGATCTTGACACACACATTACTTCCTGCTTATGGAAGGGGTTGCAGGAGGCTTTCGGGACGTAGCTTCATCGGAGCACCGCCTTCCATCCACAGATGGATGGCCAAATTTAAAGGAGAATTCAGACCCCCAAGGACATGCTACATGATTGTTTCCTCGACATAGGTCGAAGCTAGGAGGATCAATAACCATTGGTATAGTTTTCCTACAACAATAGCAATTACTCCACCGTAGGGATGCCCCCTTTTGAGGCATTGTATGGGCGACTTTACAGATCACCCTTGTGCTGGACATACCCAGGGGAGTCAGAACTGGTGGGACCAGAGATGTTATGGGATACCACAGAGAAGGTGTAGATCATCCATGAGTGGATGAAGACTGTATAGAGCATGAAAAAGTCATATGATGATAGGAGATGAAGACCTCTAATGTTCGAGGATGGATACTACGTCTTTCTACGGGTCTCACATCAACAAGTTTTTAGGAGATTTGGATGAGGTGGAAAGTTATCTCCAAGGTTCATCCGACCATTCCAGGTCCTCAACAGAGTTGGCGAGGTGGCTTACCGCTTTTCTCTTCTGCCTCAGTTTCTCCGGGTGGACGATGTTTTCCACGTATCTCAACTGAGGAGATACGTCCATGACCCTACTCACGTCATCAACCATGGAGAGATGGATGTCGATGATGGGTTGACGTTCTCTGAGGTTCCAGTGAAGATTGAGGATCAACGGGAGTGGGTCCTATGGGGACGGTCGATATCTTTGGTGTGCATTCTTTCGCAGCATGAGAACTTCTAGTAGAGCACATGGGAGAGGGAGGCTCAGATGCATGCTCAGAACCCGCATTTGATCCCTCAGATCAAGTTGTAGCTTATGGGGACTTGAAGAACTAGGTTGGGGAGAATATAAAGACCTAGAAATTCCATGGAAAATTTAATCATAAATACTTGGGATTTTTACGAGTCCACAAAAATTTACGGCGCTTGATTCTGAGGCCCGGTGTGCCCGGAATAATTTTCTGATGTTTTGTTTGGGTACGTTCAATAAACGTACGAGCGTGATTTTATAATTTTTGAAGTAGTGCTCAGATTTGAAATCCTCAGGCACTGTTGAACTCGCATCTCCGATATTCTATTAAGAAAACTTTCACCTCCACTGTAGTTGGTTGAGAATAAAATTTAGTTTTTGGGTTTTCTTAAAAAAATATAAAATAAAGTGGGATGCACTTTATTTTATTTGAGCTGCCATTTTGGGTGTGGTGGTTAAAACCTCCTCACGGAGGATGGAGGTGTGGCCACCGCACCTTATCCTCTCATGAGAGGTTATGGTGGTGGGGCCGACCTTATCTAAACCTCCCATGAGAGGATTAATGTGGTGGGGACCACACGGGGTTTAACCCCCTATTAATGGGAGGAGAGGAAAACCTCTCAACTCTCCCATATTAATGAGGTAGATCCTCTTGATTCCTCAACACCCCATTAAATGGGGAGAAACTTCTTTCCCCCCCCCCTTAATGGAGCCAACTCCCCTAATTAATTTGTGCCAACTATTATGAATTAATTAGGGAAGACTCTTAAATTAATTCTCTATTTTGAATTGTTGTGACAACAAAAACATAGTCAAATTATTTCTTATATTATTTTCATTTGGAGTTTGGGTGGAAGTTGGGAAGGAAGATTGTTGGGAGAAGAGAGAATCCACCCAATGAAGAATGAAGAACGCGTTCTTCTGACAAAGAATGCATGCGAAGATCCTTCTTGGACTTTCTCCCGAGACATCTACCGACGTGGAGCCACTTCCACAACCTTAGTGCGAACTTGAAAGTGAAAGTGTGTTGCGGACGCAGCGAACGATGACTACGTCTTCTTCCCACGACTTCACCATAGACACCCGACAATCTAGGTAGGGGTTGTTGCATGTCATTATCGAATGAAATGAATCGATGCAAAGTGATGTAATTAATTGTTGTTTATCTTTTTCTCTTGATGAACCAATTGATAACACCTTAAACGCGGAGGATGCGGGCTAACCTAACATGGCCCGACATCCTCCGTCAAATTTTGTTCTTTATTGTGGTGTTCTTCAAAGTGGAAACAAGGCGACGAAGGTGCGAATGACAAAGGCCATGCTACCCATGGTCTCCACAAATCGTGCTGCCCCCATGGCAGACTGGTGTTCCTGACCAAACACCGTCGGCCCGCGCTGCCCAGAGCTGCGCTAAACCAGCCTGCCCGACCGCCACCGGCCGCCGTACCCGCCTGCCTGCAGTTTGCCTCGTGCCCTTCCTTCATAGTGTGCGGCCTACCCGACCCCCTTTCGGCCTACACGCACCATGAACGCCCTACCTATGGCCTTCCTGGCACCTCACGGGCCTGCTCCGGCCGCCACCCGGCCACAACACGGCCTGCCCGGCCGCCTCCTAGCCTACCCAGGCCGCCCTCCGGCTTTCATCCGAGTCCGCTGAGATGCACCGGTCTCCTGGGATGGCCTGAGGCGTCCCTCGAGGCGTCACTCACCAAACTAGCATGGACTTCTGGGCAGAGCCGCCCGAGCTGCGCTCCACGTGGTACCGGCCGAACTGGCCCTGGCCTCCGGACCGAGCCACCTACGTGGTGACCTCCAGCCTGAATTGACCTCATAGTCCACTGGGCTGGGCCCAGTGGACCGGGAAAAACCTAATAGACAGGCCTGCCCAATGGGTCAGGCCAGACCCAACATGTGACAATGGGTTGACCTAGACCGGGTCGGCCTCGACTGGGTTGGGCCGAGTCGGTCTGACCGGGTCAGATTGGACCCAGGCCCACTACTTACTATTACATCCATTGGCCATATCATTGGCACGAGATGACCGTTTGATGAACCATCAGCGAAGCTGGTTTTCGTGGAGCATGACAGTCCCTTTGTGTATTTCCTACTGGAGTTCGAGGAAATGTTGAGATACGGTCAAGTTGGATCGTACATGAATCCAACCGGGCCCCCTGGGATTAAAAGGCTAATAACTCACAAACCGGGCGTCCGAATGACGTGCCATCAATTGCGTTGAGACCCCAATGATGAGGAGGACCTTTGAGATACTTCTACATGGGACTTAGTGAGAGTTAGAGTATCAACATGTAGCATGTGGAGCGGACCATCCTGGAGATTAGCAAGTGGAGTACGGAGACCTATTAGCTTGCTTAGACCTGACGACTGCTTGACCAATTTGACTCGGAGTGATTCCACTAGCCTAGTGGGGAGTTCCTGGTAGTTAGAGTTAGAACCACGTTAGAGGAGCGCCAGGTAGTTGGTAGCAGACCCACAATAATCGACAGGAAGAGTACCTCTGCATGCTATTAGGGGGAGCGCCTGGTAGTTGGCAGAAGACCCATAGTGGGGAGCGCCTCTGTGTGAGCATGGTAGGCCCACAGTACTCGATAGGAGGAGTACCTAAGCATTCCAAGGATAGTGGGAAGCTCCTGGTTGTGGCGGAAGGCCCATTGTACTCGATAGAGGAGGAGTTCTCCTATAGCCATGGTTTAATTATGTGAATAAAAATAATGGTTGAGCTGAGTCAGTAACTTTTGAGTTTACCTCATGAATGAGATGGATTACTTGATAACTTAGGTATATGAATGGGCATATACCTAAGTTTGGTTATATGTTGATTTTTTTACTTTTTGTTTTATCCTTTTGGGATTTTGTGAGACCTTTAGGGTCTCAGGGTCCCTACTGATTGTCGTTATACTCACCGCACCACGGGCTTTGCCTGGACCTTGTTGTGTTGGTTGTAGACGATAGACAGTGTTGACTGAGGCCGAGATTAGCTAGATTGGATGGTACCCGGAGGTTGACCTTACGACGAATCTGCACACGGAGGAGTCGGACGGACATGAAGCACTAAGGAGGCTATATATACATACCCTTCAGGTAGTGTTTCATGGTGGACGATCCAGCAGCTGTTTTACTTTTCATTTAGTTGTAATTATACCTTACAGTTGGTCTTGTATTTCTGGCCCCTTTACTTTTCAGTACTTCATTTGTATACAGTTTTACTTAGCGTATTGTTTCTAGTTACTCTATTGTGTGTGTTTATAATTTTTAAAGGCAATGCCTTCCCAGTTTTAGGTATTTACCCCATTAGTGCTAGTCGTCAGCCCCTGACCTATGAAATTATGGCTTGGGGTAGTCACAGCATGGGCCCCGGGGGACCGGTTGTGATCTATATTTTTTCAAATCATGATTTTTTATGTGGAATTTATTATGATTATTGGGATTTGGATCTTTTAAAATGAAAATATTTACTAATTCTTTGTCCTCCCTTGATTATGTTAGGTTTGACATTAATTGATATTTAAAGAGAATCTAGATTGGAGAGGATGTGAGCTTATTTATTGAGATTCATTCGATACAACCAAATTACAGTGTGGAAATCAGTCATATTTTGTTATCTTTTTCTTCTACAGTTTACATATAAATTAAAAATACATTATGAATCCCATTCTTCCTCAACTATTTCCTTTGATCAGAGTTTTCCATCCATAATTTCCCAACCTTAGAAGCCTTGTGTTGGTGCCTTATATTATTACATCGACATAGATACATTTAAATTTAATACCAAAGGACCAATAATTGTATTATTCTTAGTAAACAAGATACATACTTGTGTCTTGTATTACAAATTAATAAACTAATTATAAAATAATTTTTTCCTTTATTTCCTTTGAGACTAAAATTATTTTATCTAGTATATCTTTCCATATCATTCCATAGTACACTTCCTAGAATACTGAAAAAAAAGAAACATATGAAAAGGGTGAGATCAGATGCTCAATAAGGGTATATATATATATATATATATTTAAAACTATCATAAAAAAGAACATACGACTATGAAAGTGATATTAACTGAAACATGCTTTATTTTATCAATAACCTGATAATAATATAGAAGGTATGGAATACGATTAAGTTATAACTTATAAATAATCATATGATAATTAAACATTACAAAGGATATTTTACTAGTTAGAAAATTAAATGGAATACCAATAAATAATCTCATAATGAGTGAACTCAAAATACTAGACATTATAAATATACAGTAAAATCATTATCCAAGACACCATACATAAATGGGTATGATATCATCTAATAACAAAACTATATTGTCTCATGAGACCTCATGATGCATCTAGGGGTGTAAAAGACCATTCCCATCACTTAATAAGTCCAATGCATTCCTTAGATGAAATGTGTGAAACATAAAAAACATAAACATTTTTATTAAGGATTTGAAATGTTAATACTTTTACCATAAACCACGAATGGTATCAAAATAGAACATCCACAGTCAAAATGATCATACACCAATCAATAAAATATTATATACGGTATCATAGTAGATCTATATTAATTAATAATAGGATCAAGAAAAATCATGTTGACATATATGGAATCAATCTAATAAATTTTTTAAAAATTTCTAGAGAGAAATACCCCAATTAAATTTAAATAAATTATTTAAAATTCATGAAATTTATAAATAATACATTTTCATTTAAAATAATCTTTTTAAAATTGTTAATTATGCTTAATTAAATAAACGATTCATAATGAAGGAAAAATAATCTCATTTTGTATAAGTTAAAAAAGTATTACTTTTTTATTTTTATTGAAAATGTCATAATGTACCTCGTTTGAAAAAAGACAAAAAGATTCCATTAAAATGATTTTATAAAAATTAAAACATTGGTAAATATAAATTAAAAATTTTATGATAATAGTAAAAAAACAATAGTTTTATGATACATGTACCATGATGATAAATATTCCCCAGCAGATACTTACGTATAATCAATCCTAGTTAATTATGATATTGTGAAATTAACCATCACCTAGTGCTTTGCTTTTATTGAATGTGCCTAACCTCTAGTATAATGGTTTCATACATATTATTACTTTATTATATAGACATATCCATATTTATGATATCCGATATGATCTTCTTATATTGTTTTGTTAACAGAATTCTGTTATTACCCTTGTTTTCTGTGTTAACTACTTCATTTTCTTATGCATGTTTTGTCATGTAATTGTTATTTCTTATAAATAAGACATATATATTTCTTATATAGAATAATACCAAGTTTATATATTTTATATTTACTCATTATATAAATTTTTATAATAATTTTTAAATAGTTGTCATGGAAAATGAATCACATCGTATCATGGAGACGGTTGGTAATACGTATGCATGAGTGAGGATATCATTACCTTAATGTTGAAAGAGTGAGGAATTGGATGGAATATTAATTATAAAATATAATTATCATAAAATATATATTATATATTTAAATTATATACATCATTATAACCATCCAAATAAATTTTTGATGAAAAACTAATTACACCACAGGGTGGAGACAGTATGTCGTATATACACATGCATGGTGACTTAGTTTTTATAAGATGAATAAAAGGTGGAGTGTGGTTATAACATAATCATAATTACATATCATCATATGGATGATTCAATAGTTATTTTTTATAATGGAATAAACTCAAAAATAATAATTATAAGAAGAAATGAACTTAGATGAGTTAGTAAAAAACGATTACCTCTTCTTCAGCGGACTTCCTATAGATCTCTTCTTAATGGGTCTTGGGTTGGTATTTTTGGGAGAATTTATCCTATATAGAATGAATAAATATTTTGGGTAGAGAAATGGGTAGAAAATAATCTACCAAGATGGATCAATGTGGTGTCATAAAGTCATTTAGTGTGTTCCTTTTAATAATTGAGGTGAGGGGCACTTTTGGTAACCCTCAAATTAATAAAATATAATAAAGATACAATAAAGAGAAAACAAAAAAATAGAAAATAAATGAATATGGGAAGTAATTTTATACTATATATTACCCCATTTAAAATTAGTTAATATTATTATAATTTTTAAATAAATTAATAATATATTAATTCAATAAAGTTTAATTAATGTCATATTAGTTACTATTCATTTAATTTCACTTTAAAATATCAAGAGAATTTGGAATTGAAAATATAATGCTTTAAAAGATCTCAAATATATCTAAATAGTTAATAAAATTCATTATAAACAATAACTAATCCAAAATATATAAAAATTAATATTATTAAAATGAATTCTTCTATTTATCTCTAAATTAAATAAATATTCTTTCTATATTGAAGATTATTTTAATGAAATTATATAATTTCATAGAATTAAAAAATATCTATAAGGAAAATAATTTCATTTTTATAAAAATATAAATTTATGTTTTTTCATATTTTTTTCTTTATTTTTTTGACACGTAAAAATATTAAATATAAAGAGAGTAGAATTTTTCTACTATCTCTAATTTATATAATATATAAGTTATTTTCATGGAAAAGTGTACATTAAACACATCCAATTGTATAATAAGGTTATAAGTGTATAATAATATTCATAAAATTATTTTTGGACATTATTTTATTATTTTTGCAATCAATATATTTTTTAAACCATTATTCAACCTGTTTAACTCTTATCATAATACAATATATTTTATACATCAAGGGTTAATATAACTGTTATTAAATTATAAAAGACCACTAAAGGATTCATTGATGATATTTATATACTTATCCAAAAAAATATCTAAATTTTATATTTTTAGATATTTTATATCATTTAATATAATCTTATTTATTTTAAAATATCAATAAAATCAATTTTGACACTATTCATTATTTTATATTATTAAAATATCAAAACAAGAATATTAATTTGTACCATGAAATATAAAACATTAATAACTTTTCAAATAAATCAATAAAAATATTTTAGTACAATAAATCCCAAAAATTGTTTATTTTAATATTTGTAATATCATTTATTTCAATCTTCCATTTATTATGAAATTAACACATCATCATTGTGTCACCATTTAATTTAAATATTTTTTTCCTAAGAATTTTAGATAACCTACCATGATGTATTTGAAAAAGAATTATATTTATAAATACTATTTATAGTCAAACATATCATTTATATTACCCCATATTAACAATATTTCTCTTGTTAAAAAAACATTTTTACCAAATCTACATTTAATTGAACGTAACATATGAAATGTCATACACTCATCCAATTTCAAACAAAATTTATAATCTCCTTCTAATGGAAATTTTAGTTAACACAAACTAATGCAATGAAATTAAGTTATGTTTAGGTCAATCTTCTAATATTTATATTATTGTTTTTTACCCATAATTACCAGTTTTACCCTTATTCGGGGTATTACAATTATTACTAAATATAAAATTCATATTACCAATAATAAAATAAACATAATTACATAATTTTGACCCACTTATTATATCTATGGAATCCATTTTCTAATAATTATAAATAAATTAATTATAGAAATTAACTTTAAATTAATCCAATTTATGGGCTGAGAAAACAAGTGCAAAGATTAAGACATGAAATAGATTCAAACATTTTTATATCTAAATTCAATGTAAAATATTTTTCCAATGAAATAAATTTAGTTAAATTATTCAAATTAAAATCTATTTATACATTAAAACAATTAAAAATAGAATTTTACACTAATTAATATTTCAATGAAAAAAGTTGTTTTCGAATAAAACTAAGTATTTTTAGTATTCATAAAAACCTGATTCTTATAAAAATATACCCTAAATTGAAAAAAAGTAATTTTTGTATATTATTCTTTTAAAAATAAGGTTATTCTATGAAATAATGTATATATGTTTTTAAAAACATTCTATTAAAATAAGTTCTTCGTTAATATACGGTAACACATCTTTTATAAAATTATATGTTTTTCTATGTAATATTTTGTTTTTTATTATCTTATACCTATAAAATCAATTGGATGGATATCAAAATTGTATTGAATTTATAACATATATATTTTATTTATATCATTATATAATTGTAATTAATTTAATTTAATAGAATAAAATTCCATTGTGAGCATAAAAAATAATTCTTCATAAAAATATTTCCAATATATTTTCATTTAGTTCATATATTCATTTATAAATAATTTCTAACCATTGGATTGAACTAAATATTTTCATATGTTCGATAATACTATTCATAACCACTTTCTTAATGTCTAGGCTATATATTATTATATTAAATAATAATATTTTAATAATATATTGTTTTTTGGTAAAAATCGGCCTTGTATGTGACACAAGACAACTCATTATTTTGTGTATCATATACTTAACATACTGTTTTATATAAATCAACATTAGAAAAATTAATTTATTAAAAAATGATAATTTTTTAAATTATTGGTTTGCGACCTTCTCTAGTCCTTCAATAAATTGCATCCTCGTAATTTAAACTTGTGATCAAAAACTATGGGTGTGACTCTTCAAATTATATTTCATGATATTCCACAAAAGAAAAAGGATTAATGAGACCCCCACATTAAAATAAATAAAGGTAATTATGAGGGTCGATGAAGAAAAAATATCCTATGGCTCCATGTAGGAAAACATAGGCATATAAGATAAATCTATCCATCATGTTTTGATAGAGAGTGATAGAGAACATGGTTAGGACAATGATAACAATCACAAGTCTATAAATATACAATGATCTAAGGTACTAGTTGATTCATAAAAAAATATAGTACTAAGTTAACATTTTTTTTCAATATAATTTCCATAGATTTGATAAATTCATTTACATTATAGACTAAGACATAAGGAAATAAACCTTCTTGATAGGTAGAGTTTCATCCTTTAATCAATTTCCACCAAAACTCGGTTTTTCTCCAAACGATGAGTATTAAAGATGAATTATTCATGTATGGTGATTTCAAATCATGTTATACGAATAAAAAATACAAAAAAAGTATTAATATATATTCCTCATGATATTATACATTAACCAAAACAGAAGTGGTAAAGATAAAGTTAGATAATTCCCCAAAAATAATCTCTAAAATTCAATTGAAAAACCCCAAACATCAACATTGATCATTCATAAAATAACTATAATTCCAAAAAAGTATTATAGACTAAGATTTTGAATATAATAATCAGAATGAGTTCATTGTACAATATTCCAAATAACATAAATCATTATTAATTTCTTCTTAAAAATAATTAATTTCACAAATCTCATAATCACTAAGGATGGATAATCAGTTCCATAAATTACCTAAATCACCATTAGTACCTGGATGATGTCTTTCAGAAAGTTACCAGCGTGTAAATCTAATATATTCAAAGACGTTTGTCCTAGGGCAACCCATTAACTAGGGATCTTATAGATGGTCAGGTCACTTTGAGATATTCCATCATTTTTATTTCACTCCACATAGTGGTATGACATTATCAACACTTTCTAAAACAAAAACGTGATGAGATGATTCACATGAAAAAGGGTTACATCTACAAGAATCCATAACAATGCTCCTTTGTGTAGTGGAAGATTCTCTCTCGAAGAGGATGCGGGTATAGGGACTTTTGGGTGGTACCATTACTATTGACTCATCATTACTGACTACCGTATTTCATATTGGTTCATTTTTTTCCTTTATTTCAACCTATATTTTTAATATGCTAAATCATATTATGAAGATTTTAGCTTCTGCAATGGATATTACTACATTCATTATTACTGAATGATATAAAGGTCATCATAGTCTCTCTTGTTTTTTCTATCAATCATATGTTGAGTGTGATTAGAGTTATCTAATTTTTTATATAAAACCTCTTTACATCATTTTTATAATGGTTTGTCTTATTTCCAATAAATCTCATATTGACTATTATATTTGACGGGTCTCCTTCACAATACAAAATGGTGTGTATAGTGTCTTCTAATGGGAATGGGACCCAAGGTCATGTAGTTACAAGCCTTCTTATCCAGAGTTGGGTAAAGTGATAATGGTCTTTTCCATTGATCTGTAGTGGGAATATTTGAGTGGTGATCCCCTTGGTCTTCATTTATTCTCCCAACATGTTTCCTTCATAATTAACTGGTTTTACCTCAGTAAGGGAGGTTAGTTTTTCTATTAACATAATTTCTGGTAGTCAACCAATATTTATTACCTCGTACCATATGGAACTAGTTAAAATGAAACATTTAAATTCTTAGTTTTTCAATCTTTTTGAGAAAGGATTCACATATAGAAGCAAGTCACCTTGGGAGACAGTAATTATCTTTTCTAAGAAAGAAGATGGTTCACATATTAAATGCGTTGATTTCAGAAATCACAATCAAGTTATGGTAAAGAAAAAATATCAATTACCTGGGATTGATGAACTTTTTGATCACTTGAAAATATAAAATTGGTTCTTGAAGATTGATGTTAATTTTAGGTTCCATCAGTTGAATATAAAATAATTTATAATTTAGAATACTTACAGTCAAAGTGGGTACATTCATTATGAGTAACTTTTCATTCATGTATTTCTAACCAATGATCCTAAAATATTCATGGCTCTGATGAATAATATTCACAGTGTTTATCTTGATACCTTCATGGTATTGTTTGTGGATGGAATTCTTTTTGACTCTATGTCTGAGGAGGATCATATGAATAATATGAGAATATTTTTGAGTTTGATGAGAAATAACTGTCTTTATTCCAAGAATTTAAAATGTGATTTCTAGATTCATGAATTGATGTTATTGGGACACAAGGTACCAGAACAAGGAATTTTAGTTGCTCTAATGAATGGGGGGTTGTTATGAATTGTGGTAAACCATGAAAATTACTTCGAGATTCCAAGATTCTTGGGAATAGTTTAATATTATTTTCATTTCGTAAAGGACATCTCAATGTTTTATTCTCTGAATACAACACTAACTCCTAAGGGATTAAATTTTCCATGGAATGGTTAATGGAAAAATAAGCTCTTTAACCATAATGTCTTTTGACTACTATGATAGTGTTGAATCTTCTAGAGACCAGGTAGGGCTATTTGTTCTTTTTTGAGGCATTGGGTTTAGCCTTGGTTTCATTATTATACAGGGTAATCAGGTCATTGATTATGGACCTCATCACTTTTGTCCAAAAGAGATGAATTACTTACCCATAACCTTCAACTTGATGTATTTTTTTATGTGTATAAAATTTGGAAGAATTTCCTGTCACGACCCGTCCTCGGGGCCCGTGCCGTGACTACTCCAAGCCCGCCTTCCATAGGCCAGGGGCTGGCGACTAGCACCAAAGGCGTAAATCCCGATAACTGGGAAGGCATTGCCTTTATAAAAGAAAACAAGCACCACAGAGTAAGCAAGCAGAAAAAGTAAACAGTAAGTACAAGAGAAGTGCTGAAAAGTAAATGGGCCAGAATACAAACCCAAAAGAAAGTACAACTACAACTGAACAAGTACAACAGAAAAGATAACAGCTGGAAGGACGGATGTGGCTTCTGGGTCGTCCTCCTCGGATCCTACCTGAAGGGTAGGTGCAGATGGCGCAGCTCCTGGTCGTCCACCACGAATCCTACCTGAAGGGTAGGTACAGATAGCCTCCTCCACTCTCTTATCCGTCAACCTCCTCCGTGTGTCATCTCTTCATGTAGTCCACCTCCGGGTACTGACTAATCTTGTAGTCCACCTCCGGGTACTGACTCGTCGTGTAGTCCACATCCGGGTACCTTCTGGTCCTCGAACACTCGGCCTCCGTCAGCACTGCCTGTCGTCTGCAACCAACACAACGAGGTGCGGGCATAGCCCGTGTAGGGGTGAGTATAACGATAATCAGTAGGGACCCCGAGACCCTCAAGGTCTCACTAAACCAACAAGGATAACCACAATGAAGATCTCAACAGATAACCTCTACTTAGGTATATGCCCATATATATGCCTAAGTTATCAAGTAACCCATCTCAATCATGAGGAAGCACAAGGATTATGAAATCAACGGATAACCACTACCCAGGTATATTCCCATACATATACCTAAGTTATCAAGTAACCCATCTAAATCATGAGGTAAACACAAAGGTCAAAAGATTCAGCTCAAACTAGGATTTTCATTATCGAAACTGTAACTGCTGAATAGCCCTGTCTCTGGAGGGTACAATGGTCCTATCATGACTCCGAGGTACTGCTCACTGACCTAAGACTGCTGAGGTACTCATCCTGTCATGTACTGTGGGCCTGCCGCTACAACCAAGCGCTTCCCACCATGGGTCTGCCGCTACAACCAAGCGCTCCCATGTGACTCTACACCCAAGCGCACCCATGTGCCGATACAACCAAGCGCATCTCTGTCGTGGGTTTGCCGCTACAACCAAGCGATCCCCTGTGCCGCTACAACCAAGCGCACCTCTGTCGTGGGTCTACCGCTACAACCAAGTGCTCCCCACTGGGCTATCCGTAACACACCGAGTCGATTGGTCAAGCAGTCGTCAGGTCTCAGTCGGCTACACGGTCTCCGTACTCCATACGCTCGTCTCTGGGAGGGTCCGCTCCACGAGCTACTGGTCGATACTCCAAGTATCTCAAAGTCCCACGAAGAAGTATCTCAAAGGACCGCCTCGTCATAGGGGTCTCAACGCAACAGACGGCGCGTCAATCGGACGCCCGGTCTGTGAGTTACTAGCCTTTTTGTCCCAGGGGCCCGGTTGGTTTCGTGTGCGAACCAACCCAGCCATATCTCAACTACATCCAAAACTCGGGAGAAGTATGCCAAAAGTTCCGTCTCAACAAGAGGAAAACAACGATACAGACGGCGTGTCAATCGGACGCCCGATCTGTGAGTTATTGGCTTTCTTGTTCTAGGGGCCCGGTTGGTTTTGTGAGCGAACCAACCCGACCGCACTCCAACGACATCCAAATTTCGAGCGGAGTATGCCAAGAGATCCTTCTCACTTAGAGGAAAACAACGAGACAGACGGCGCGTCAATCGGACGCCCGGTCTGTGAGTTATTGGCTTTCTCGTTCAAGGGGCCCGGTTGGTTTCGTGAGCGAACCAACCCGACCGCACTCCGACGGCATCCAAACCTCAAGCGGAGTAAGACAAAAGATCTGTCTCACTTAGTAGAATCCATCAAAGTTGATGGCACGTCAATCGGACGTCCGGAGCTCAAGATATAAGCGTTTCCGCTCCGAGGGCCCGGTTGGTTTCGTATCCGAACCGACCCGGCTGAACCCAAAGTAATCCAAAACCTTGAATGCGATATACCGAAATGACCGTCTCGATAAAAGGATCGTGTTGCCACGGACGACGAGTCGTTTTGAGGCCCGTATCTCAAGTTACGGGCATTTGACCGAAAGTGGTCCGAAAACGGGGGGTCTGGGCCCGGGCCGACCCGGGCCGACCCCCCCTGGGTCGGCCCGAACCGGGTCCGACTCGGCCCGTCCGGCCGCGGCTCGGCCAGCGCGGCCGAGCGGACACCGCGGGCGGGGTGCGCGGCTCCCCTGCCCTTCGCCGCTAATTGAGGCCGGCGGTGAACCGCCGGCCGCCTCCCTTCTGGCGGTGCGCTGCCGCTGCCTTCCGCGGACCACCGGACGCGCTCCGGTGGTCCGTTTCTCCTGCCGTCTTTGCCTATGGTCCTCCCAGGACCCGACCTTCACTGCGGAGGCCTCAAGATCACCTTGCGGCCTCGTTTGTCATCACCCGTCGATCCACACATCAATAAACAATCTGCGGAGGGTTGTCGGGCCGTGTTTCTTCGGCCCGCACCCTTCGCGTTAGCTGTTTTCAAATGGAAGTCATTAAAACATGAGATTTTAGTATCGAAGAGGGTATAATTTATTCAAGAGTAAATTATATTAACTTCATACTATTAAACACTTTATCATGTGAGATTAAATCACTTGAAGAATATTAAACAAATTCCCCTACGTTTTCCCCGCAATCAAATACTCCCAACCCACAAATATATTCTTTCGCGAATCAACTTAATATTGTGTTGATCAGCGTTCATTTATTTAGAAGGAAATAAACACGGGTTTATTAATATTCACAAATTAATCCCCTACCTTGGGTATAAGCCGATCGGAAGGAGGCGTCGTCGTTCTAGGTTCGTCGCGGTATGGCGTCGCGAGGATGACGACGTCGAAGGGGGACGTCGGCGTTCGTCCGACTCAAGGGAAGGCGAAGCCGTCGTCACTTGATACCCGATTCCACTTCCGAGCTTGTTCATCGATCTCTTGACAATGAAGTGGAAGAAGAAGATCTGTTGAAGAGTCTCACCGTGGAAGGGGAGAAATTCCGTGGAAGGAAAACGAGCGTTCTTCGTCAGTGGTGGCGTGTTCTTCGTGTTCTTTGCGAAGGAGGAGGAGGAGAGGAAAACTCAGCGCAACGCTTCCCAAACCCAGAAATAAAATGAGGCTAAGGCCTTATTTTATTGTTTTCCGCCAATGATTTCAAAATTCAAACGATGTAACCCTCACAATTAATTTCAAATAATTAATTTTAAAACTTAACTTCCCAATTAAATAGAGGCATTAAGAAATTAAGGAAACGCGCCGGTTGACTTCGTTTAATAGGTGGTGCGGGTGCGTTACATAAGAAGAAGAAAACGGTGGGGATCGTGTGGGTCCCACCTCACAAATATCCTACCAAGTGGGTAGGATATTTTTAATTGCACCCTATCCGCTACAACCCAGCTTAAGTAGCTTAAAGTGGTCTTTAAGCGGCTTTAAGTGAAATGAAATAAAATTGTCGTACAACTTTATTTTATTTCTTAACTTAAACCCCAAAAAATTTAAAAGCACAACCGAGCAAACGGAACTCCGAAAGAGGCGTTCTTAAGAAAAATCTGGTGCTGCGATTCCATCGGTGCCCTCAGAATTCAATTCCGAGCACCGGTTCAAAAGTTAGAAAAACCCGCTCGTTCGTTCACTGAACATACCCGAGCCAAACTTCGGAAACTGATTCCGGGCACACCGGGCCTCGGAATCAGGCGCCGTCAGAAACTGCATTCTTGTAAAATTCCTAAGATAATTATAAAAAAATTTCCCTTGAATTTTATGGGTATTTACATTTTCTTTTTGAGAATGTCTTACTATGTATTCAAACCACATGATATTGAGTTTTATCTTCTCTCAAAATGATTTAAATCTCATCTAGATCTGTTGGGTAGAATACCCAAAATCTTTTGATTTCAAAATCACCCATAACTTGGGAAAATGGGATATTGATGAATATTATTTGAGTATGAACCTTTCTAACCAGGTTGTAAAATAATATTCTAATGGTTGTAAATTAAAGGCATGCTTTTTATAGATTAATATCAGAGTTTAGGAATCAGGGGCCAAGGTTTCCTTGTCTAGTGTTCAGTTGAAATTACCAATTTTAAAAATTATTTTTTCAAGAATATCAACATGATGATTAGTTATAATCATTAGCGTCTCTTTTAATGGTTAGAGACCATGATTTATTGGTCATTCTACAAAGAGGACATTCAATGCTTTCAGAACCTTTTTTGGGTACAATATTCATGATGGAAATCTATAATGGGGGATTTTTATAGTTTTTACTGGGAAGTGCATGGTTTATCCATGAAGAAGTTCTATGACATTCGACAGAAGTTCTAGTGGGAAGGAATGATATATGGAATTGATGAGTTTTTCCCATTATAAAATGTTCTAATAGGTTAATGTTGAGGATAAATAAACTTTTGGGTTTTCTTCAGCCACTTCCAGTCCCTAATTTGAGGTGGGATGATATCTCTATGTATTTTGTGGTCTCATTGATGGATACCCCGAAAAAGAAGAATTTGATATGTGGTGTGATATACAGGCTGACGAAATTGATAGACAATATATCCATTTGTGATACAACCTGATTTGAATAATTAGTAAATATCTATATGAATGATATTTTTCATTTTCAAATTTTCCCTTATGCTATAGTTTCTGATAGGGATCCTCGGTTCTCCTATCGCATTTGGCGAGGCCTTCAGGAGGCACTGGGATCACACATCTATTTCTGTACAACATAACATCCATAATCGGATGTCCAGTAAGAAATAGTTATACTGGTTATTGAGGATATACATCACGCTTGTGTTCTAAAAATTGGTTAAGTTGGGAATGATTACTTAGAGATCGATGAGTTTTCATATACCAATATTTACCATTCTGTAATTATAATTCCACTATTTGAGGTCATGTATGGTCAAACGTGTAAATCTCTGTTGTGTTTGTGGGGTATCGGTGAAAGTTCAATTATATAACTAAACTTGTCCATGAGATGATAACAACATTCAAGTTGATTAATCAGAGACTGGTGATGGTACATATCTGATATAAGTCTTATGTTGATCATCATAGTAGAATGTTGGAATTTGTAGTTGGTGACCAGATGTTCTTGAAGGTTTATCTTCATTTGGTTCATCAATGGCTTGGGAGGCAAGGGAAACATTCTCCACATTTTGTGGCACCCTTTTAGATTTAATAGAATATGGGAATGTTTTCATACCATTTTTCCCTTCCTCCAGATCTAATATCAATACATAATAAGTTCTATATATCTTAGCTTTATAAGTACCTATATGGTCCATACCATATTTTGAGTTTGATTGATCTTGAAGTTGAACCTAATTTATCCATGACTGAATGTCTTGTTAGGATAGTTAATTATAAACCAAGTTACTTCATGTGAGGATTATAGATTCAGTTTGTGTGCTTTGGAATCAATTTTCTAATTATCATGAGATGTTTGAGGGGGTGGCACTGATGAGAGAGAAGCATACTCATATTCTTAGCATTGAATCTTCTATTTATCCTTTCTGGGGACAAAATGACTCAATGGTGGGGAGGTTGTAACATCCTGTTACTACCTTCAGGTATTTCTAAACCCCTAATTTTAATAATAATTGGTTGGGTTTTTGGGGGATTGTTTCAGGTTGAGATTTTAAATGTTTTTGGAAGTTATAAGCTAGATTATGGTTGGCGCACAATTTTCGAAAATTGTCTGCCCCCTCATTAAAACCCCATGAATCCAATGGAAGTATGATTTGGAATAGATGACAAATTTTTAGTTGATCCATTAACCCTCTTGGGAAAAATTGTGCAGGTCATTCAAAATTGGATCACAATTATTCTTCATTGTTTGTCAAACCATACGACGCTGGCCAAGAAACAGGGCATACAGGTTATTAATTAATCTGACTTTTGATTGAAATATATCAAAATACCTACCTCCATTAGGTCATCGACATACCTGAATGACCCATATCAATTTTTTCTTTCCTTGGATCTCTAATGATTAGTTTCTTCCACCGAATCCCTCTCAGAAGCGATTTAAACCATGTTGAATGCCTTTAGATCTTCTTTTAGTTAGTTTCCGTACCATTATCCCTATCTCATGTGATCTTTTTAATTATTTTGAGGGTTCTTAGGATCATTATGTTTAATAGTGGATTCAATACCCTTATTTTTTTTATAAACCTATGTTTTTTATTTTTAACCTGGATTCTGTGATCATCATTCATAATTGAATAATTCCATCTAGGATTTGGTTATTCAAGATCTATTCATCCCAAGGTAGGTGGTTCCATCATGATCCCCAATTTATGTCAATAATTAACTGGTTTATTTAATTTCCATTGTTGAAAATAAATTGAATTTATGGAATTTAATTAAATTTATTTCAATCGGTTTTTAAAAAGCACAATTCCATTCAATTGGTGTTTAAAAATCATTTTTTCTGATGAAATTTAAAACCCCACCACTGCATTGAATTAGTGTGTGTTTGTGAAAATATTTGAAATTAGAAAGATTAATTTAAATTGTGAAGTTTATGGAAATTGTTTCAATTAAATTGTTGAAGTGTATTAAATTGAAATGTGTGAAAAATCCCAATTCCCTTGAATTGTGGGTTTATTATCAAATTTTTGGAATATTCTGAAAAAATAAATTATTGAATTTAATTTTTAAAATGGATTGTGAAATTGAATTGGGAATTGATTTAAAATTCATATATGATGAAAATGGTTTAAAATGGTTTTCATAGGAACATTTAGGTTATAACTTCGAAAATGAGTTTTTTTATTTAAAACTCGTTTTGGTTTTTAAATAGAAGATTTTCATATTTTTCATGGTGAGTGGAATTAATTTTATTTTTAGTTTTCATTACAAAAATTTATCAAAATTAATTTATAGTAGAGAATATTAAATCCATTAGATGTTAATGATTTTATTATGACACTTTATACTTCACAATGTTGCGAAACATAAATGCAGCATGTCACATCCCTTCTGAAATGGTTATGAGACATATTCATCCAAAGTTCAAACGAATATAAGTAATATTATTGTATCACCATAATAATGGAGCTCATATATCCTAGAACTATCATATCTTTTTATGAAAATGTTGATTTTTATTTCTGTTTTGTAATTCAAATGAATAAATTCCATTATTATAAATGGTTTTACATTCCTTATGATTGTATAAACTATTTAATAAAAAAATTACTTTTTCCAATATGAATAGTGACATTATATTATAAATTTTCAGTAAATTGAAAAGTAAAGCCTTTTGTTAATTTATATCCATATTTTGTAATGTAATTAATTAATTTATTTAATTATGCTTTTAAAATTCCCAAAATGTTTGTTTTAATTTGAATTCTCTCTTTGGTTAATTTAATATTATCATCTATACTGTAATCCTTAGTGTGAATGTTCTGGGATTTCTAGCTCATGCGCATCTTATTCCATTGGTTTTTTGTAAATTATCTCTATCCAGGTTTGAAAAGGGGTAAATCACTACTTGAAAGTGGCTCTAGATGTGGATATGTGGACTATGTGGGTTGTTTCCATTGAGACTTGGTCAGTTTTTCATATTTTCTAGTACTCTCGGTTTTTATACATTGGGTTGTCATACCTGTTTGACTTCTAGTAGACTACTCCTATGATATTTTCTTTTGTATTCATATTATCTTGTTTATTTTATATCTACAATGTTGGTGTAAAAATCATTCTAACTATCATTTTTTATGATTCTAGGTGCAATTCACCGACCCATGGGGATCAGGAATTATCTTTGAGACATGTCAATACTGGCTTGATCATTGGGTTTCTAGGGTACGCGGGCTAGTTTGTGCCATGTAGTGTGTGACCTAAGGATTATATAAATAATATCCAACCACATTTAAAAAAAAATTAACATCCATTAAATTTGTGAGGATACAATTTCTAAAATAGGGAAGAATTTAACACTTGACATTCAATTATAATCAGTGTACATTTTATTTCCATGAAACATTAGTAAAATTATTTTTTTAATATTTCATGGCAATAATAAAAGAAGTTATAGGTTGGATATAAATTTTTTACTTATTATGTTCAGAAAATCCATGAATTATTTATTGAAATTTTCCATAAAAATAAGATATTACGAATGATTAAAAATAATGTATTTAAATAATCCAAATTTTAGTTATAATAAATTTTTATAATATTTATGTTTAAAAATTAATTTTCTACCAATTTAATATAAATAATGATAAACTCATTTGAATTAAAAAATGATATATTTTTTAGAAAATAGTTTTTAAATGCATAACATTTTTCTATTTTAATTAAATAAAATAATTTCTAATAAAAAATTATCAAAATGTAATGTTTATATTATGTATCTATCTAAATGAATTTAAATTCATATAGTGATTATTACTAGTAATATAGTTAATTTAAAATCATTTTATTCTAGGAAACAAAATACATGAAAACCCCATTTTTATCACATTTTGAGAGATTATTTTTAAATTAAATTTTGAAACATATAGAAATTGAAATAGATAAAACGATTTCCATATTTGGAATAATAATTTAATTTTTTAAATGATTTCACTATCATTTTTTCAATCTTAGTAGTAAAATGGATTAAATTTGTTCAAGTGGTTTAGGTTAAAATGGATATACTATGGGGTTAATATACAAAAAAAGGTTTAAAATGACTTTAAAACATGTCTAACTCTTATTAATTAAAATAATTACTAAAATACCCATATAACCTTATATTACACTTTTTAAAACAATATTCTCAAGAATTTTTCTTTCTAATATTTTAATATTTTTAAAATTTAAAAGTGTTTCCTCTCCCTTACCAATAAAGGGAAGCTCCTAAACTTATTTAATCCCACATATTTATCAATACAACTCAGCCAAAACCCACAAAAATTTCTCCAAAATAACCTTATACAAATTATATCAATTTTTTACCCCAAAAACCAATCATATGGTCTATAAAAATATATTTAAAGGAGACCTTTCAAACATGGGGTAACTATATTAACCAAACACTTTCATGTTTCATCATATTTCATAACCATAAATTGTTTCCATGAAATTTTAAAATAATATAATATTTATAAGTTACTATATATATTTTATTATATTTATCTCTCCCATTTTCTATAAAATTTAAAATAGAACTATCACATGTTTGTATGATAGAAAACTACCTTATGAATTAATGTAATTTGGTTTCCAAAACCTCCTCACATAGTTAGCCATAGTGATATGAATAATGAATATATATGATACTTATGAAATACAAATATTATATATCATCAAATTTATTATACTTCTACTAATTATAATATTATAATGTCCCTATTTCGCATGACTAAACTATCACCACCACAGAGTAATGTGATTTATTTTTAATGTCCACTTTTTCCAGGATGATTCTAAAAATGAATATAATTAATAACCCCCTCCCCCATACACAAACACACACACACACACACACACATATATATATTGTTTATAACATTAATATCATTCTATATATGATTAAACTATATCTTATGCATAAGAATATGAACATATTTGGTGAAACATGCATTACAAAACTAAATAGTTGACACCCGGAACAATGATAATAAGTGATGATTGATAACTAAAAAGATGTAAGTTGTTATAAGAGTGTCATATATGTTATTATAAATATTAATAATGTTAATTTAGGAATTAAAATCAAGGTTAATATTTTTTATCGTTGGTTAAAACATTTTTAACTAAGTTGTAGTGTGAAGTAATGGGTTTTGCCATAATTTTCACTCTATTGAGACATATTTGGTATTATACACATATTTTAATTTCTGTGTTTTATATAATTCCAATTGGATGTATTTTGAATTAAAATATATTCATTAACTGTGATTAAAATTTCAATTATTATTTAAACTTTCATAGGGTTAAAATTTTAATGATACCAAATCTGTAATAATTTATTTAAGAATCTTATTTTGTATGATGATTTGTTTTTTTGAAGGTTTTTTAGATTTATCATTTATAAACTCTATATATTTTATTATATTATGTATATTTAAGGATTTAATACGTTTTATTTCAATTTTTCCTCTATTTTAACTTGAATTAAGCTATTAACTATTTATATGAAAAGTTAATATTTTTATATTTACGATTACATATGTTTTACTTCGATATCCATACATTTGAGATTATTTTTTGAAAAATATATTTATTTAATAAAATGACTTATTAAGGACATATTATCTTATAGTTTAATTTTAATATGGTTTTAATGGAATCTATATAGTTTTTTTATAAAAATGTTCATTTTCAACTATCCTTATGAAAATTCAAAATGAATTTATCATTTTAGAAAATCTAGAATTAACTATTTCCCTAATAGAAATACTATTTTACATTATTTATCTTCTTTATGCATGTTTCCAATTATTTTTAAAAGAAAATTATTTAATGATAAAGTATATTAAATTTTTTGTGCTCAATTTTCTTCTATTCTCCAAACATAAATATTTTATTATGAAACTAATATTTATGATGAATTGATAGTCATCATTTACCACTTATTCAATTTTTGGTCATTAAATTGACTATAAAAAATCAATTTCTTATAAAAATATTCATATATATATATATATTAGTATCCTAGTTATATTTAATGTATACACCAACTAAAATATCAATATAAATTATATTTAAATGAAAGTTATTTGAATGATAAGGGAAATTTTGATATTCTATATTCATTAGCCAATACAGTTGTTTTTAAAAAATTAATATTGTTTATGAATTAAATTAATTAATCAATGTATGAGGAATGAATTGGGAATAAAATGATGGATGGTTCCTATAATTAAATATTCCATCAATCCATCAACAATTATTATGATAAAAACCATTTTTCTAGCATTATTATATTGGGATTTGGTGTATATTATCCCTTGTTTAAAAATATCGGGACACAAGTCCTTGATCACGATGTTTTAAACAATGAATTTATAATATTTAGAATTTAGTTATTATTATCTATTATATTATTATAGGGATATTATCCAGATATAAATTTCTTGCTAACATTATGGATGAAATTTCATGTGTTTTCAATTTAATTCCTTTCCATATTTAATATGCGTTATTTACTCGTGATAGATTTTTATTCAATATTTACTTAGTGTGAGAGCTCACCCATATTATTTTCTTTTCCCATGGATATGAATAAGAAATCGTGGAATGAGTAATATGGATGAAGTAATTTTTTTATGCTTTATATTTTATTTCCAATATAGAATGGGAAGAATTTATTTATTTCATTATTCAAGGAATCAAAAAATCGATCATTTTTAATGTGATCCCTTGTATCTTATGATAATATAATAAATTATTCATCATCTCTATGTTTCTATATTTTTGGTTGTAACATTATGTCTTGGTATTCTTCATCACATGATTCGTAGAGGTTTGTAACTTATCTATGGGACTTATTAAATAAATGTATTTGTATAAGATGATTTTTATCGATAGGAATTATTCATTCAAACAGTGTAGAGGATTGAATATTTTTAGTGAAATAATAATGTGTTAATGAATTTTTAATTTGAATATAAAATAATGAATAATATAATTTATAATTGAATGATAATAAAAACAAAAAAAATCCCAAAAATATAATTTAATTCCCCTAAAATATTGATTATGAACAAAAATAAATGGATATATCAAAATATATGATTTATAATAAGATCAATGTTTCTACCTTTTCTCTTACTTGTTTAAATTTTTTATATGATAACTTGTTTTTAATTTATATAATGTTGAAAATATAACCAATAAGAATTGTACCTATTAAATCTAGTGTATATCTTTTTACCACTACCCATTCTACCAATATTAATATTGTTTCATCTTTCATGTATATTTATTTTATATCATTTTGATTATATTTTTATGTCTTTCATTGATGACCCAATATATTTAAATATGATCATTGATAAGGGATTTTAAGTTAAAAAATATATAGTAATGTTTCTTCAACATCAAATGATCAAGTTCTTGTAAAAGTAAAACCCCTAATAGAAACCTCAAATAAATTACTTTATTTCAATAAACATCTTTTATCAAGCTTCAAAATTACTCTTCTGTGTTGGTAAGTGATGATTGAATTCATTTTATATACCAAAATTATTTATTCCAATATTAGAAAGATAATTCTATATCCTTTTAATATTTCTATATACAAATATCATTCTACATAACTATCATTGAAATCTATTAAGTTTATATGTAGAAAAAAATATATTTTTTTTTATAATAAACACATGTCATTCTAGAAGTATATAATTATCATATCCAGATAATAACTTTATTTATGGAGACTCTAATATATTTTCATTGGAAAAAATTTAAAAAATAAATTTCATCAATCCAGAATATAATTTAATTAGTCTTCAATAATAAGGTAAATAATAATAGATATAACTCTTTTAATATAATTAAAAGTATAAAGTTGAATACAAAATGAATAACATATTCATTTTGACTCTAAAGAAAATCACAATTTTAAATGTATTAAAATATTCATGTCTCTACTTTCCATGAATGTTGGAAGATTTAAGAGAAATGAAAATGATAATTTTTCTTTTAAATATACTATTTATTGTTTTATTACTACCTATAAAGAAAAAATTATTAATTTGATAAATGATATCAAGCATATTTTTTTTGATAATAAAAAACAATAAATATTTAAATCTTATGAAATATAAGAAGTAATAAAATGAAAGTGATCAAAGGATTAAAAAAAATTAAATTGTAACAGCTATAAGGATAAAAATACTAATGATATTATATATATAGGTAATTTAGAAAAAATGGGAATTATAGACAACTTATAGATTATATATATAATAGAGTGTCTTCAAGTATTCAAAATAGGAATAATAATATAAAATGAACATTATTAAAGTTAAAAATTCTAGTAATTACTATAAAAAACTCTCAAATGATTTGTTTTATTAATAAGAACATGAAATAATTATAAATTTTTAAGAGTAGTGATTCAATGTAATTGAATGAAAAATATAGATATCTAGAACTAATTATAAAAAAAATGGAAGCATATTGTTGAGAATAAAAGTTTTAATGATGTTTTTGAAGAAAATTATGTTTAAAAGGAGAATAAATTAACATATGTGAAACAAAATAAAATTAATGATAATTATATTATAAAACAATTACCACAAACATTGACAATGCTATTGAAATAGACTCTAAATTGATGAATGTTACCAAAAAAATTATTCACCAAAGAATCTATGTGAGTGGGTATGTGTTTAGATGATGCACCCTATGGTAAACAATTAGTATAATTTTATAAATATATATTTTCTATAAAACAAAAGGATGAGGTAACTTTTTAAATATATTTTTTAAATGAAAATGAATCAAATTATGCTAATAGTAAAATTTTAAAATAATAGTATATGAAAATATTGATAGAGGAGAAATGTTTATATTCCCAAAATAATGGAAGGATAATAATTTAGAAGACATAAAAATTATTACCCTTTAAAATAAATTTAATAAGTTAATCATATTACTCAAATATATCCATCTTAAACAAAGTGGTATAACATGTTTTTTGAATAAATTCAATATTTAATAGTAATTTTCAGGGTTTTAATATAGGTTATATTTGTATAAAAAGTTTTTAAAAAGATTAAAAAATGAAAAATTTTAGTGGAGATTAAAAAAAATAAAGTGGTATAATATAAAAATACCATATTCTAGGAATAGGGGGTCAAATATAAAATAATACATAATATCTTATATTTTTTTGAGAATATTGAGTGGGGATGTTCAAAAAATTAATCACTATAATGAATATAATTTATAAATTATGTAAAATAAGTATCATTAAAAATGATTTTATATATAAACTCATAGTGATTAATTGTGGTTGTAACATTAAAATTTCTTAAGAAATAATATTCATGGTTACTAAATAGTGTTTGATTCAAACATATGCCTTGGGATAAAAAACATTTTAAAAACATGAGGAATAAATGATGGATAAATATATTTTGGAAATTTTATTTCCTTCAAAATTATATTCTTAATCAATTTATAAATTAGATTCAAAAAATATTCATCAAATGTTAGTTAAAATTTTTAGGGGATAAATCATGACGTATTTAGCATTATAGAACTCTATAATTCATGAAACAAATGTTGTGTGTAGGAGGGGATTTTTTCATCATATTATTTATGAATTGATAAGTTGTTACAAAATTGGAATGAATAGGTGTTAATGTTTTTCATATATAATGAAACGAAATTTACTATTATTTAGTCATAATGATGAAAATAAAATCTAATATTGATTTTTCAGTCCAATATAATAATGGATTATGAGTATTATTACAAGAAAAAATATTTTCAGAAACCTTAAAAATATAATATAAATAATGATATCATATGTGTGAATTTTTAAAATTAAAAGGTTATATAAATCTTCCATAAGAAGATATAAATTAAAACTGAGAGACTATTGTAATTAATAAACACATATTTTGTGGTCATGTGAGGTATCAATCAATAAGAGTATAAATACACATCATTAAATTCATTTTCAATTTTACAATAATGATAATTGGGATATTTGGGATTCAAATTTAATATCTAATTAATAATATTTATGTCATCGGAGGATATTTTGACAAATATATATATATATATATCAATAAACAAGATAAGGATATAAAATAGAAGAGAATTTACATGAAATTACATTAAAAATATCTCTCAAAACCTGAGATCATGTATAAATACAGCACTCTTTAAAATTTATAAAAATAGTTGTATAAAGAATGAACATATACCTTAGTAAACTATGAATAACATTATTAACAACATACAATTTATAAAAAACTAGCATGAATTAAAAAAATAGTAATCCATAGAGAACATACACAAGTCAAGGGGATACTTAGATATTACATGTAAGGACACATTTTGTATAAATAAATCATTAGTAAATTGCCTTAATTTTATTTCGATCTCTATACATGATGACCATCAAATATAAAATTCTTTGTAAATATTATGATAATATATGGTAAGTTATTTTTAGATGATATCAATCTAATTAAAGATGATAAAAATGTTATAAAAAAATTAACATATTTTTTTTGAATTTCCTCATATAACGATTGTCAGAAATCAGATCAAAATAATTAAATATCATAGTAAAAAAATATACATTTTTAGTTCAATATATATATATATATATTATAATATTTATGTAAAATATTTTAATTAAATCTTATATTTAGAATGAATTTGATTATACTAGTGATGCGAATACTATATATAAAAGATAAATACAAATATATTAAAATTTTAAGTATCATATTGATGTTAAGAACAATATTAGGGTATAAATAACTAAATTTGAATAAGGAGAATAATGAAAATATATTGATATACATTTAATTTTAAACTATCCAAAAAAATTAAAAATATAATAGTCAATAACACATTAAAACCAATATAAAGGATCTATGAATAATTACATTATAAAATTGAGGTTTTATTTGTTTAAAAAACTATACTAGTTGTAAGAACCCATTTTTTTATATGTCGATAACTCTTGATAGAATTTGAATTTTTGGTTTGGTGAGGAGTTTAGTTTCAAAACTGAGGCATTAAAAGGTATTCTGTATATTTTATCACCCTTAAATGGTATTTTTAGACATGGTTTGGGGGTCAATTGATGCCTTGGGTGTTTAAGATGATATTAAAGTGGTATTTGGGTGTCCAAACAACTGAAAAGTGTATCTATGGGACAATAATTTCTTGGAATTAGTCATTCACATATTAAGTGGCCATTCATGGGGGTATTTTAATAGTGAATAGTGTATCTAGGGTAGGGGATACTATAACATTCATGAAGCTACATTTCTGGATCCGTTGTTGAATCATATTCTTTACATTTCTGAATATATTACCATAAAATGTCACCCATTTTTAACCCTTTGAAACATATAACATCAAACTAACATATAGATCATTTATATAACCAAGGACCATTTAGGTTTATAGTTTTAGATAATAAGGACAAATTATTACATAGAAAATTTGATAAATGAATAATTGGTACATAAAAATTTATATCATGTCCCACTAATTCCTTCACATCCCTTAAACATCATAGTCATAAAATACATAAAATTATTATTCCAAACATAGTATAATGGAAAAAAATAAAGTTGATATCAAAAACTCAGTATGTGTAAACATAATATTTAACAATTTAATTCCATTAGTGATCATATTTTCAGAATAAGGGTATGATGTCATAATCAAAGTGCATAAGCATAACATATGATAATTAATACCCATTAAAACCTTTATCATGGAAGAAATATTTTACCTAATATAATAGTAATATAATTTAATAATAAGGTGACATAATTATCATATAACGCTTCCAATATCTCTTAAAAATTGAATAACATACCTTATAAATTCAAACAATACCTTAGAAGAAACCTATATCAAGTCAACTCTATCCTAATACCAAATATGTTGAAAGGGATATAATGGCCCCACCTAAATCATATTGGAAAATATCCCTTAAGGATTGTTTCATAGTTCCTTGAAATGTGTGTGCTAGTTTTAAGAATCAATGCTTACATGCAGTTTCCAATGGATTTATTCACGGCATCAAAACATCCAATAGTTTTTTATCCAAAGGGGAACTTCTTTCCAAAGTTAGGTATTCCTTATTTATGAAATTTATGATACATAAGAACGTGAATTGGTTGAGAGGATGGGATGTTGGAATCCTCACACCCTTGTGGGGGGAATTATTGTCGACTCCGGGACTCTCATTAAATATTTAAGATATTTTCACAGATCCTTATTAATTCACCAAGTATAACTTATGATTCCATTATAATTTTTAATCACTCATTAACATGTGTAAAAATTAGAATCCTCCATATGCAGTCAAGGTTATTCATTAATGGAGATATTTTTATGTTCTAGAGGTTCTCCATCAATGGTATCCTCTCATATACTATTTCATGATTCTTTTAATAATCGTTATGATGATACTGATTTTTTAGCCACTCATTGGGGAACTCTAGAATTTACTATTATCCATGGAGATGAATGATTGTTTTGATATTGGGACTCTACCCATGATTTGGGTTACCTACATATCCTTGTGAAAGGAATCGAAACCCTCGTAGTTCGATGCTGCTTATTGGGACACATAATACCTTTTAATGTCATGTGATAAGGACTTAACCATAAATTTTAATTTCATGTAGTACGAAAATCTACCAAAAAGGTACTTAGTCAGTGTTTGGTGTGTGACATATGCCTAATTATCCCAAAGAACATGGAAAGAATACTACTTTCCAAGTATGATTAGACCTAGTTGCAAATATGGCCCAAGGAGAACATGTTTGATTTGAAGTGTTGGGTTTGAACCTCAAGGAGGCTTTCTACGTATCCCATTTGGATGGGAATCAAAGCCTACATAGTTCGATGATTATCACAGGAGAGTATTGTCCTTTGAGAGGAATGAGTTTGGGTTTACTTCTTGAAAAGGAAGCCTTGAAGACATAGAGGTTTAATTTGGGGCTTATTCATAAAGAGGATGCACAGATTAAGGGAATTAGGGTTGGATTCTTGAAGTTGATATCTAGTGAGCTCGAGAGTTTAAAATGATCCCTACGTATCCCGATTATGGTGGGAATCAAAGTTCTCGTAGTTCATTATGTCTCAAAGGACGGTATATCCCATTAAGGAAAAATAGTTGGAATTAATTATTGAAAAGGATGACTTGATGATTTCGGAGATTATTTTTGGGATTATTCTTATAGAGGATTCCTAGATTAAGGGAATTATGGTTGGATTCTTAAAGAAGATATCCAGTGTACTCGGGCCCTAAGAAGGCATCCTACATACCCCGATTATGTTGGGAATCCGACATCTCGTAGTTCATTCAGTCTCATAAGAGATTATATTCCACTGAGAGAAATGATTTTCAACATATTTTCTAAAAATGACTCCTTCATTATTTGGGGGGTTTAATTTAGGTCTTATTCCTAAGGAGTATTCCTAGATTATGGGAATTAGGGATGAATTCCTGAAGATGATATCCATTGATCTCAGGTCTTGAGAAGGATTCTTAAATATCAAGATTACGGTTGAAGTTAGAGTTCACGTATTTCATTCACCTCGGGTTTTTGTACAAATGTTTTCATCTTCATAAATCTTTAATTCCACTCGAGTCATGCTCAGTATGAGAAACAATAGGATGTGAAATTTTCAACAATCATACACACTTTTCCTCCTCCACTAGTGGATGAGGGAGCACCCACGATGGCCATGGAGAATGAAGATGAGGTGATTAACCCTCCCTCTATTCACATTACATTAGACCAGAGTATAATGAAAGGAACAATTGATGAAGCCTAGGGGCATACACTAGGACGTATTCCTTAAAATTGATCATGGAAGGGGAGGGATATTTCTCCTTTGTATTTATGGAAAAAAGTTTAAAAATTACCTTCCCTATAAGATATATGAGGTTTCGTCTCTTTGATAATTGAGATGTCGAGACCTAAAGTCTAATTCTCTAATATCGAGAATTTATTTGCACTGTTCTTGGGAGAAAGTTACTTGTGACTGTGGATATACAAACCCAGAGACACTCTATGAATCTTAACCCCATTGTGAGTCAAATGTGGGAAACCTCTAACAGCGGAAATACAACCCCAAATAGAAGACACACTAATGTTCCTTTCACAAGGTTAGGATAAGTTATGAGGTTTTGGTGGAGGTCTCAATATAATCCCTTTAAAACATGTTATCCAATGAATAATAATAATTTTCTATGGATTGATTTGAAGAGGGTTTGATATCTTGTAAACTAAAGAGAGTAAGTGAATCAATGAAGGGAACCCAAGCATGTAATGGTTCACAAGTATGGGCACAAAAGTAGGCTTGGGAAACTGGATGCTCACTTAAGAGATGAAAAACAATATGGTAATACTGGGAAGAGTTTGAGCTCAAGCCTTTAAGAGTATTCACATGTGATCCCAGAAGTGGGTTTATCAAGTTCGTATTGAAGGAATATGTGGCACTCAAGTGTTTCTGATATTTCGAGGTTGGGCGCTTTAAGCGCGCTGGTGTTGTGGATTTAAAACACTAAAAGGACTTATGTCCTATGATCCTCCCTCAATTTCACTACTTAAGGTGTTAAAGAACTTCCTTTAAAGATTAGAAGGAATTTGGAAAAGCACTAGGGAGACCAGAGCATCAATTGGAATTCAGGTAAATTTTTTTATAAAAATGAGGGCCCCAAGGGTGTATTTATAGGAAAATAAGTGATCTTGTACGAAAGGAGTTTGGGCACCCAGGTGGCTTGCATAACAGATGGGGGCGTACAAGTAGGTTGTGCGATAGATGAGGGCGTGCAAGTAGGCTATGCGTTGATGCATTTTTGATCTGACTAGGGAGACCTAAATCTCGTTCCTTTTCCAATCATGGTTTTCTTTATTTATTTTCATGTCTTATTTCAAAGGTATCTTCCTTTGTCATTTTTTAGACTCTATGATAGAAGAAATTGTCAACAAAATCCCCCCCCTTAAATTGGATCTGGTATGAAATGAGGATCCTATATTGAGCTAATGTAATGAAATAGAAATAAGAGAGTACTAGTACATGCAAGTTTTATGCACGTAGAACAACTGGCCTCCCAAGCTAGAAGTACGCAGGATTCTGACAAGCAGGGTGACGTCCATCGCTTATATATAGTGGGTTAACTTCAGAAAAAATCCTCACGACTTCCGTAAAATCAACTCTCAGTGTGCATGTTTTCTTTTACTCAGACGGTTCTATTTCACTGCGCTTGTTCTGTATGTTTTTATTTGCACTATATAAATAGGGTGCGACAATTTCACATCATTTTTTCACTTGCACGCCATTTTTTACACTTGCACACCATAATTCCTTTGTTGATTTTTTTATTACTTTTGTCAAATATACAAAATAAACTTACATTAAATATTATTTTCTATCTTTTGGAAGGTTCAATGGCTCCCAAAAGAATTATAACAACAGATGAACTAGCCAGTAAGAGGATAGAGGGCATGATGAATGTCGTCATTCATGACTACATCGATGTTTGTGACACCACCCATCCAAATGTAGAAAAATATTTGAAGAAGTTTAATTTTAACTCTCCCAGAAGAACCTACCTTCTTTTTTATAGACTATTCCATTTGTAGGATGTTAATATTTCAGTCCCAAAGAACTATGACCCACATTATTGGTTTCAAGATTATACCAACATATCATCTGGCAATGTTTTTTTGGGGGCTCATTTTCTAATACTGGGACATTAGAGAAAGATCATATCATTCATCACAGCCCATGTGCTCCAGATTTGAAAGCACACACACTAGAGATACAACCACATTATTATTCATCCATCTTTCAGGATTCTCATATGGACCAGTACAAGGGTTGGAATAAAAGATGAGATTTTCTCCCAGAAGTAGGTGCAAAACTCGCATGGATGTGGGCATGATAGGTTCGTAAGACCTATTCATAATTTACATAAGACATGAAAGGTGTTAGGATTTATGATCCTCTCTGGGCTGGACAAACTTATGTGTATACGAATAATGATTTGGTGCTGGAATTGGTATGTCAACGGAGCCCATAGACTAACTCCTTCCATTTAACACATGGAGAGGTAGGCATCAACTTTTAGGAGAATTAAAATATTTATGGAGCTCTAATCCTTAGAGGAATATATTAAGAGTTTATTCCTCTCAAGGTGACATGGAATGACTTGAATAAGACTCCAGATTTGATTCATGAGTTGATGAAAATACTTAACAAACTCAAGAACACGACCACTAAAAAGTCACACACCAGGAGGGATATTCATCCAGAAGATTGTATGGAAATATTTTTGATAAATAAGAAGAAAAAGGGTCCCACCTACACCCGTACAACTAGATGTCCAAAGTAATAGAAGAGAGGTACCCCTGACACCTTTTGGCCAATATTGAAGAATGAATAATTTGATAAATGGGGATATGAAGTCAACCCAAAAATTCCTACAAAGACACATCTGGTAGATTTTTTGGCCATGTAGATCAGTGTGTATTTTTTACCAGTCTGAGATTCAAAAGGAGGCGTGAGGCCCGGAACCTTTGTTAAAGCGGCCATGATGGCTGAGAAATAGATGGTAGGGTTGGCCACTTACATTTTGTCCATGATTAATAGGAGCTTTTTTCACATTAATATTGGAATGTCTCATTTTAAAATATTGATACCATTCCAAGTGTTTTGAGGATGGATTTCTACTCACATCAAAACTTGTGTTTTACAAAGAGCGATATAGGTTTTTGGAATTCCTTTTCGACCATCTGTTCTGGATTTTTTAGGTATTTAACCCTTATCTCTAAACATATAGGACATTGAGGCCATATTGAATTGGAATAAAGATTTTCAACTCTTTCCTTATGGGAACCCACCTACAGGGTGATTTATTGATGATGGGACATCTAGTTTATAGTTAATGGAATATATGATAGGTTTTAGGGATGGTTTATTGGACACCAGGATTGATGGTGAAATAATATGAGAGGCATATGCTCCTCATAGATTTGCGCATCAATTTAAATGTCTGCAAAAAAATATTGTATCCCATTCTATGCATGTCAGATTAGAGAAAAACCTAATGGTTGTATGACCACTATGGTTGTTGACATATGTAGAGAAGATTGGGGTGGTGTTTTATTTTAACTTTCACTGATGAAGTAAGTATATTGACTATCTAGTATGGAAAAAACATGGTTGCAACTAACCTTAATAGGGTATTAAATCATGTTTTCTCTCGAGTGGGGGTGAATAGAAGTAGCAGAAGGAAACCCGTTCATTTTTAATGTAACTATCTATCATCAAGAGATGAATCACAAGAGTCTGAGGGTGGAGTTGAAGGTGAATCAAAATCACCGAAGATACCTCGTGCCAGGTACAACCCCCTTCCAGAGTTAAAAAAGCCACCCCATCAATCCCTAACAAAACTGTATCATGGTTATCTTGTCACCATCATTTTGAGGAACAAAATGTTCTGTTTTATAATCCCCAACTCAAGACAACAGGGGTTGGAAAGAAACTCAAATCCAAGCTTGCTAGTCCCTCTTCACAACCCTCTTACATAAACTCTAAATATAAACAACCAGACACTATTCAAATATGGAAAAATATATATTGTGATGTTGAAACCATGTGGATGGATCTATTTGAAGGGATTCATATTCTAGGAGTGGGGGATTTACAGGATTCATTAGAAATTCTTTTTAAGGTCAATCCCAATGAGGTGAGGACCTACATTCGAGAGTTAGAAGGGATCATATATGCAACTGATGAATAAATTTCCACCATGAAGCTGGTGAAGGAAATGATTGATCCTGGTACCACTAAAGGGATTATTATTTTATTAAATAAATAATGGTATGACTTTATGGATCTTATGGATGTTAGTTTACATTTTCTCACATTATTTTATTCTTTTCAATTTGAATTTTAGTCAAAGAATTGTTACTTTAGGGAAGTATCACCTTAACTTGTATCTGGTTAATGGTAGAACAATTGAATTTCCCTCTCCGTGGTATAGCCCTAGAGGCACTTCTTTTAGAGATACCAGTTCACCCCATGAATTTGGAGAAATATCTCTAGGACAACATCCCATGGAGGATGAGATAAGGATGGTATTTCAATCTCCAATACATATCTTTAGAGATGATGATGTAAGCCCTCCTAAGAAGGTGAAGATGAAAAATCACTAATGAAAGAGAGCCACGGTTAAACACTTTCTTAGTTGTTGTAATAATTCCTAATAATCATGAATTTTACCCTTTATTCATGAAAAATTGATTACACTTTTCAGAATTATAGGGGCTTCTTCTATTTCTTCTTAGAAAGAAACTATAGATAAACTTCAAGAAACCATGGAGGGTGATACTAAATAGGGACAAATTCTTTCTAATTTAGTTATTACTAAAGTGGTATTGAGGCCATAGGAACTGACATCTACTCCCAACAGATATCCCTTTCCAACTATCAGACGAGAGGAGGATTTTGGTAAATCAACATTGCTTTATAGGACATCAAATGTATCAACAATTGACTTCTATCCTGTGGTACTTTTTGTTCATCACATGCACTAGAACATATGAAAATGACTGATGTTCATCCCACAACTATTACTGAGAAAACTATTTGGGTTCAAAAGTTGTCAAAGGAAGGTTGCGAAGAAAACATGCCTAGTTCTCCCATGGGTGAGACTAACAGGGGATGTGTGATATAATTGGATGAAATGATGAACCTTGGAATGTCTTTTGAAGAAGTATTAGAACATGTTAATATAACAAATTCTTTAGAATATTTTGGGGTTCCTTTTATAGAATCAAATGGATGTGAGTTTTCATTATTCATTATGTTCATCTTCTTATGATTAAATTACTAACCACAGTTGGTTGAAATATGTAGTTTCATCTAAGGAAATTGTTTCCACAATGATACTTGAAGGGAGTATTGATATTAATTTTAATCTAATAATTAATGAGAAATTGGCCCAGGAGAACCTTGAGATAGAAAATCATCCTGAGATTTATTCTGAAGATCCTAAGCCAATGAAAGATATCACTCACCTCCCAGAAACATCAAACAAAAATGTTGAAATGGAGAATATTGGGGATGATTCTTATCAATCTGATGACCAACTATAAGGTAATAGATTGTGATATTGTGATTGTACTCACTTTTTTTCTTCCTTGAATCTAAACCCAACAATAATTTTTGATTTACCATATAAGGCTATCAACATCAATGGACATGTCTGGAGGTGAAGCCTCTACATTAGCCCAAATAGTACAAGAATGTGAAGCAACCATTGTTCAGGAAGTAATAGGACATGACACTTTATTTAGTGAATCAATCCCATAATACGTCCCTCTTTATGATAGTGATTCTGAATCAGACCCAAAACTATAAAAGGCTCTTTATCTTCCACATCTCCTAGTGTGGAAGAATATATAGAAGTTAATATATGAGATTCCCATTAAGGAACTACCTTCATGAATTCCACTACATTCATCTTTGTTTATCATGCTGAGATTTGGTAGTTTTGTGTACCATAAAATTCATACCGCGGTGAAAGATATTATCTGAAGGAGGGAACAAGAGAAAGAGATTTTGAATTACTTGATAAATGACAAATTGTTGATCAAAACTAAAGAATTCCAAGAAGCATTGTCCCGGGCTGAGTCTTATCACACTACAAAGTTGAATTAACTGATGGAGAAGATCAATGAAAAGATTGTTCCGCAACTGCATCTTCAATAGAAAATAGATGTCATTACAGGGGATCTTTGCCAGCATCATATCTTATTAGGAGAAGTCTATAAGGGTGGTGAAACATGTAATGTAGATTTTATAGAAGCACTTCATCATGCTTAAAAGAGCGGAGCGGGTAAACTAAATGAGCTTCAACAGGTAGCTGATGGGGCTCAAGAGGCTGTTAACCTAATAAGGAATTATGTAGAAAACCTTTTATGATTTTTCATAAGAGAGAGAATCTAATTTTTTGATTCAATTCTATGAAATGTTTTTTCATAAATGAAAATCATATTGTCATTAATTATCCATGTTTTGATTATCTCTAGCTGCTTTTGTTTTACCTAATACATTTTCCCTAGTAAGCATGGTTTGATTTTTTTTTGGGTTATACAGACAACCCCACAAACATTTTACTTTTTGACTTTTTATTGATCAATATTACCTAAATCATACAAAATGTACATTTATTGAGCCGGGAATATACTTTTATTAAGAGTTCCCTTTGTGGGTTATCAATCTAGTATGTACCACATCTCTATTTGTTGGTAGTTTAGAGTCAGGAATGTTGGACTATAATGGGATAATGGTTAAGGTCAAAATAGCATTGACCATAAATTTTGAAATTCAATCCCAAACAAGACATATTGACTAATAATTTCTTTAATATTTATTACATATTTCCAAGGGGGATCTTGAGCCATGATTTTTATAGTCACCAAATATATAACATGTATCAACATATGTATTTTCTAAGAATGAAGTTACCATTTTTTGAAACAAATATGGGAATTGTGTTATTTAGGGCCAACTAAGGAATTTGCTGCATATCCAAATAGTGAAATCTTTTGACTGACAGGCCTGTTATATAGGTAACTTATGTAAGGCCACCTAAGGGAACATACTGCATAGTCAACCAAAATAGCTCATAGTAATTTAACATTTTTCTGTAGATATATAAGGGAAAGTAAGATTTGGGTGACCCAAGACCATAATAGGTTGTTTTTCCAAGGAAAATAATTTTAAGAATGAAAGGGTTGTTTTTTACCAACATATATCATCAATATGTAAAACATTTCCTTAAAAATTTAATGTATGAGTAATGGTAAAAAAATCAGAAATGGAAATTTATGATATCAAACTGTGCAGTTTTAAGTCATGCATTGAGGTAATTTTGTGGCTTTAATTTAAAGTATTTAGTTTTAACCCAATGTATGAGACTCTCCAAACTTCTTGATAATTTTTTTTGGAAACATACTACTATATACAAGTATAGAATAGAAAATTGTAATCTGCGATTTGGGAATTTCTAGAACTGAAGAATGATATGGGAAAAGGGCTAAAGGTATTAGAAGAAGTCTTTTCCACGAACGAAGATACCATTATTTGAAAAAACCGTTATAGGTGTTTTATTAGGGGTGGCCAACTAGGGTATATATTACATATCCAAATAGTGGCATATTTTTACTGAAAGACCTATTATGTAGGCAACTTATCCAAGGCCACCTAAGGGCACGTACTACATAATCCAGAAAAATAGATCTCAGAAGTTTGATATTTTTATATTTCTAAAATCCAAATAATTATTATGGATATTCATTTTTTCAAAATCATAGAGTATGGTTTATGTAGAAAGGTACCAGAATATTGAGATGGTATTTTTAATCAAGATTTCCAAATAATCAGAGGAATATTACTTCTATGAAGGTCTAACACAAACATAGAAGGTATTGTTTTTGTAGTTTTAGGTCATACAACTAGGACTAGATATGGAAAAATTATATGTTAAGTGGTCAGATGATTCAAGGGTATTTCATATTTTGTTGAACACATGGAGAGGGAATTGTGTAAACCATGGACTTGATGACTTTTAGACTGAGTGAAAGGTAATGGGAAAAATATAATTAATGATTATTTTAAAATACACATTAATGTATATTTTCATCAATGCTTGAAGGGGTCAAAGATATTATAACCAAGAACAAAATTACCATCATTTTACAAACCTATTATGGTGGCTATATTATGAAGGGCCAACTTGGGCATATACTGTATAGCCAAATAGTGGAATTATTTTACTGACATGCCCATTATGTAGGAAAATTATGCAAGGCCACCTAAGGGCACGTACTGCATAGTCAAGAAAAAGAGTTTTCAGGTATTAGAAATTGTATCACCATAAACTATAATAATGATTATGAAGATCTATAAATATTCAATATTAAGAGTGTGAAATATTGAAGGGGGTTATGCTCAGTTCACGTAATAAATATTTTAATAAATTTTGTCCATGAGTTAAACGTCCTTTACTTATATTTGAATCATATATAAAATGGAGAATTTCTTTGTTTCCTTTTGAATTGACATTGTGATGTGCGGTTTAAATTCATGCAACGAGGAAATTAGACTATGCAATTTTAAGTCATGCAGTGAGAACATTATATTATGTAGTTTTATGTCATGAAGTGAGGATATAGATATCCCAATATGAAATTGAGACACCTTATTTATATAAAAAATCCTTTTACCCATTTATTAAGCTCATGTGATCTATGCTCGGGGTGCGAAACAAAGACCAGTAAGGGTTTCATATATAAGACAAAGGTGACACAAGTAAATAATATGGGTGTTAGATTTCCATGTAGTTTAACATAATGTGGTAAGGATGAATATGAAATGATGTGAAAATACAGAAAAATTGTAACTGGACAATGGGATAAAACACAACAGTCACTATGTGTTTTGCAGGGGGCATAAATCAAGCCATAGGTATTTCATTAAACATTCCCTTTACAGGGTTGATTCTTATATAAGTAATAAAGGTGTTTTTTATATCCTGTATGGGCACAAGATTGGAGATCTAGGCTATGTATCTCACATAGATTAGAATCAATCTATATGTAGTTTATTAAAAATTTATTTTACATACTAATTGAGTTTGACATGGGAGACGGGGGCCTTTAATACATTCTAAAATAATGTTTACATTTAAGACACATGATGGTATAAAAATAAAATCATGTATTTTAAAAGAGCACTCTGTATAGATCTAGATCTTATATATAAGAATAAAAGTGAAATAAAAATTTAGTGGTTGCAGTTGGGCCCATGATTGGAGATCATGGTGTCTCTACATATATCAAATAGATGAGAATAAATCCACACATAGTTCTTGAAATGAATCTTCTATGCAGATTTGATTCATACATAGGGAAGAAAAAAACTCTTATTCTATTATGGAGTAGTAATGATATCAATGATTCTTTCATATAGAATCTTCTAATGTCAATTTTAGAATACATTAACAATAACTTTTATTTTCATGTAATGAGGAAAAATGTTGTCATGAAGTATAATGTCATGTGAAAAGGAAAAAAATACTACATATTTTAACATCATACAGCAAGGACGCTTATGGTTTTTATACAGTTTAATGTATTACAACTAAGAATTTGTATTGTGCAGTTTTCAGTCTGGATGTAACGATATGAGAGCTATGTAGTTTTTAGTATTTCAGTGAGGATAATGTCTTCAACTACAAAAAGTATTTATTCAAGAATATCTCATTGGTTTGAGTTGTTATAAGCTACCCATCCATTGACATTAAGGAATAATATCAATTTGAGTAGACCTTATGTATGGAATAAGGTCCTTCCCACTTTATGTCAATATTTGGAGGTTTCATTCCTAGAATCATTGGATTCTTGAGGGCCAATACCAATTTTCCTTAAAAAATGAATGGAGGTGAACATTTTTGTTAAAATATCATCCTATTCAATTTTGATAGACTTTTAAATGATGCAAATTATGCCATCTTTTTTTGTCTAATCATTCCAACTCATTAAACCATTTCTGAGACCTTTCAACTGTAGAAAACTGATCATTGATTGAAACTATGAGTGAATGAAATTGAATCTCAATTAGAAAATCTACTTCTGTACTATATACTAATGAATAATAAGTTTCTTGGGTGGTAGTACTGACAGTAGTCTGATAAGACCATAAAACCTGCAAAATTTTATCAGGCCAAGATTTCTTATCTTTATCCACCATTTTTCTGGAGTATATTTGATAGGGTCTTATAGAAAGCCTCTATCTATCCATTGGTCACCGCATGATAGCGAGATGAATGGTTGGATTTGATATTATTCTCCTGATATTACTTATTTACCTCAACTGAACAAAAATTGGTTCCATTTTCCTTTAAGATAGTATGATGGACACCAAATCTAGTGATGATTTTAGATTTGATAAAAATAGCAATGCTTTTGGCTCCGAATTCTTTGAGAGGAATTTCCTCAGCCCATTTAGAAAGGAAGTCAGTAAATGTAAAAATATACTTGAACTTTTTAGTCTTAGTTGAAGGATAATTTCCTACTACATCCATTCCCCATGTGGAAAATGTTTATGATAATTTAGATATATATAAGAACTACGAGGGTTGATGAATGAAGTTGGCATGCATTTGGCGGTGATGAATTTTCATAGTGAAATCTGTGCATTCTTGCATCATTGAAGGACAAAAGTATCCAAGACTTCATATTTGATGAGAAATCCTATTCCCAAACTAGTGATCACCACAAGTTCTTGAATGTACATCCTCTATGAGAGATATGTTTTCTTCTCTATCAAAACATCTGAAGAGGATTCCATCAATTATTTTTTTGTAGAGGAACTTCTGGTGATCTGGACTATCATAAAGAGTAAAATTGGCAGATCATCATCAAATCTATTCTTCTTCATCCCTATCTAGTGGAAGTATTCCATTTTGATGATATTCCATGATGGGTGTTCTCTATCCCATGGTATGACCGTACAACTCAGAAATAGGGCTAATTTCATTAATTTCATCCATTCTATTTTAAACAGAATGTGAGACCATACGATGATAATAAATGATGATGATTGTCTCATTCTAATTTGGATCTCCCATGGATGTGGCTACATTATCCAGTGCATCAGCTTTGTAAATTTGGTGATCGCGGGATATAAGACATTGTCAGATCATAGGAAAATTTATCCATTAACCCAATGTCATAATAACACCGAGATATTAACTCTTATTTTATGATATAATATTCCCCATTGATCTGTTTGATTACCAATTCTGAATCACAGTTCACTTTCAAGGCATTCACTTGCACCAAATGTGCCGATTCCAAGCCTGCAATGATAGGTTGATATTCTACTACATTATTGGTTTTACCTTCTAATAATAGTAAGGAATAATGAAATATATACTTTTCTTAGGATATAAGTACATCTCCTAACCCAAATATGTTGAGTTTATGGTTTTCCATTCTATTTATTTTTAGACTTATAGAGGCCCCATCAAAATACATTTCCCATGTTTGGGGATTATCATTAATAGAGAAGAAAACTTCATCAAAGAGTTTAGTATTCAATGATGTATCTTCCACAGATAGATGTTCATTAATGAATTTGGCTAGATCTTGGACTTTTATTTCCTTCTGGAACAGAAACTGCATATCAAACTATAGAAAAATAACTTATGACCATGCCAGATTCGCTTTAAGTATAGGGAGATTGAGGATAAATTTGAGCAAGTTATTTTGAGATACCAATTAGACCTTATGATGTTGCAGTTAGTGCCTCATTTTCTGAACTGCAATGATTAATTCTAGGAAACACATTTCAATACTTGAATATCATGTTTATGCATCAATCATAGTTCGACTGAGATTGTAAAGGATGTTCTAATTCCCAACATCATTCTTTTGGGAAAGGAAGGCACCCGGTTTTCTCCCTAATATTGTCACATAAGGAATAAGTGGTCTTCCTTAAATAGGTGGCATTAAAACCGGTGGACTCAGTAGATATTCCTGAGGGTATCAAATGCATCTTGGAAGCCTTCATTCCATTGATAGGTTACTCCCTTATTCATTAATCTGGTGAAGGGAAAACACATGCTTTCCAAATTAGAGATAATGTGCCAAATGTAGGCCATGTGTCCTTGGAGTCCTATTAATTCATTCAAATTGTGATGATGTGACATGCCATGGATTTATTTATTTTTACTCAGGATCAACTTCGATACCATGATGACGTACAATAAAACTAAGGAACATTTGTGAGGTTACCCCAAAAGCACATTTCAAGGGGTTCATCTTCAAATTGTGTTTCCAATGTTTATTGAATGTGTTCTCTAGATTAGGAAATAGATTAGAACATTGTATGTATATTACAAACAAATCATCCACATAAAATTAAACAAATTTCCTTAAATAGGGTTTTAAGATATGGTGCATGGCATGTTGATACGTTGCACCTGAATTATTTACGCTAAAGGGATTTACCCGATAGAAAAACAAACTTTTATGGCCTCTAAAGGATGTATTTTCTTCATCATATAGGGCCATATATATTCTATTATACCCAGAGAATCCATGAATGAAGGAATTAGATTCATATTCAGCAGTTGCATCAATTAAAAGTTTTTGATCAGAACTGGAAAATCATCTTTAGGAAAATACCGGTAAAGATCTCTAAAATCAATGCAAACACTAATTTTATGATTCTACATTCTCAATGGTACAATGTTGTCTAACCATTTGGGATATTGAACTTCCTTGAAAAATTTATCCTTTATTATTTTATGAACTTCTGCTTCAATTTTAGAAGCATGAGTTGTGTGTTTTCTTCTTACTGAATGCTTGAATCTTCGATGTTCTTCTGGAAAACACAAATTATGAGTGGCTACATCGGTATTAAGACCTCGAACATCTGTATAATTACAAGAAAATATATCTTGATGTTTATTTAAAAATAAAGTGTAGACTTATTTCTCTTCAGAATCCATGGCCGCAATAATTAAGTTGGGGTGTAGATCTTCTTTGATACCTAGATTTCTTTCTCTGAGCCCATACACAGTGGTAGATACACCCTCCTAAAATGATGGATGAGTATCCCTAAGATCTTCTTCTTCTTCTTCAGTACATGATATTTATTCTGTTTCTACTTTCATAGTAGATGATAAAACAAAACATTCAGAGTTAGGATAGGAGTCAGTATTTGAACATATGGAAGAAGAGACCACCATTTCTAATCCTACTGATTATGAAGGGTCATTCTGGTGTAACAAAGCGTAGATGATGTCTTAGGAATCAACTTATTTTTCTTCCAATAAAATTTCTACAACTTATTCTATTCTGATTGATGAAGTCGATACTTTTTGTAGTTTAGCAGATGAAATGAATACATCTTCATTTAAGCTTCCATCAATGCTTGGTGAATCAACGATTTCTACCACGCTATCTGCCTCTATTGCCGCAATTGAAATTATAGAAGTTACCGAGAGAGTTCTTGGATTTGGGTATACCTTTTCAATTTGACTAATAGGTAAAACATAATATGTACTCAAATGTATGAATGGTTTTTCTAGGATCTTTTCTATTCCATTCGGAGCATTAACCCTAGTTATCTCCTTTGTCGTGGACCTTGTTCCCTTTGTGTGATAAAACACCACCTCAATGTATTGAGATTCCCATGTTTTTAATGAAGACTTTTCACCATAAAATATAATGATTTGACCATTGAAACATTACTTAAGACATTGGTGGTATGACGAAGCAATGACCGCATATTGATGTAGCCACAACCTTTCAAGAAGAATATAGAAGGCTTTGTCCTGACGAACAACCACAAAATATGAATTAAGTACTAGATATGAAAACTGAGTTCTGAGTGTAATCTCAAACATTAGTTCTTACTCATTATTGTCACATCATTGCAACATTAAAGTAGAAGCTGATAAGTAAGATTCAGTAAGGCCTAATAAACGAAGTGTATGAATGGGAATGAGAATGACTCTGGAGCCATTATCAATGAAGGCTCGTCAGATGTCTATGCCATTGAACATTCCAGATAGATACAAGGGTCTAATATTTCCTTGTACAACATCGTATTCATATTCATCCATAAAATATATGACTTTCTGACATTCTTCAGGATCATTCTCTATACGGTAAACTTCAGTAGCAGCAACTTCAATTTTAAACTCTTGAGGACTTAACAAAGCCTCAATAAGTGCTTCTCGAATTTATTTTGACAAACATAAGGAATCCAAAATTGAAAAAATTACTGGTACTTGGGAAATATTTTTTATGGAATAATACATTTGGTCATGAGGTCTACGTTTCAAGGATGAAAATGAGTTTTTGCAAGTGCCTTGGAAGTTGATGCTTCTGATGTAGATGTACCTTGTGTCGGAGCAGAAGCTAGAAATACTCATGTATTTGCTATATTAGACTTACTAGGTTTATTCTCTTACTGACAGGAAGATGGTGTGACTTATAATCGATCTTCTAAAATAATCATGTTAAGATCGAACCTGTCATGCGTGGAAGAATCTCCTTGTTCTTGTTGAGCCTGCTAAACAACTCTTCCACGAGTTTCTGTTTCATACATGGTAAGAGTAGGGGTAGAGTTAAAATAGTGACTTCTAGAATACCCATGTATTCCCCTATATCCTCAACACGGACCTCTTCATATGGTTCCCCAATTAGGTACAAATAAACTCAGGATCATTATAATCAGAATAACCATTGTCATAAGGATCCGTTAATTGGATGATGTTGATGGAAACAACGATCCATTATTTATCTGATAAATATTCTTCCTAAAAGTTTGTTCTAGTTGTACCATTTTACAGGGTGGTGCCCATGTTTTTGAAGTAAATGATAGGAAATCTGCAAGGGTCAAGGACAAATTTGGCCATAGCACGAGATTGTCTTCTTATGACTACTCTTTATCATTCTGATCACATCATTTCTTTGACGATTGGCCTTTTGATGAAGGTAGTTTTACAGTGGCAGGAGTGGAGGAAGACAATATCAGTTTTTTCTAACTGTGTTTGTATAATGGAATGAGTTCGGTTGATCATTTTACTGATCATCCACTCATCATATTTCTTCACATTTTTACTTTTATCTTCCTGACATTAATCTTATTCCTTTGGATCTGTAGCAGTAAAACATGCTACTTGAGATGATGAAATTTTTAGTTTCACTTGTCTAGAGTCTACCATTTTTTAGGATATCATTGAAAACAAAACACTTTGGAATAGATTTCCCCAATATCTGGGGAAAGGGTCAATAATTTATAAGATCTTCATCTCCTTATTTTTTGGTTTCTTTTTCCATGGAAACTGAACTGAATTGTTTTATAGATATGAGATTAAGTAACCGAGAACTTGGTCATTTTTGAATGAATAAAATTTACTCTTTAATTCCTCAAACTATTTCTACCTTTGATTTTTTTTGATCATCTTCATGAGTGAGACATTGCGTCTGACACTCTGGAGGTGGATCCCTTTGATACGATGAAGGTTTTGAAGTGAAATCATGTATATTTGCTTAATTGAGTGTAATGGTAATAGCCTCTGCTATCCCAGTTCTCTATCCTAGAGAAAATAGAATTACATATGTTTTATCCTTAGTTTCTTTAGTAGAATCTTCGATCTGTTGAGCAATTGAAATAGGGTCTCCCTATCCTTTTTTGTACTTATGAGGGATTAGTGGTGTGTGTAACTCATCACATATATTTTCCAACCAAATTGAAATCAAATTTTCTTGAGGGAGTGCCAGAATTAAAGAATAAGTTAATCTTCCCCATATAGCAATGAAATATGAAACTCATTCATTATCCTTTTGTTTTCAACTTGTAAGGTCAAAAACTGATGTCTTCAGTATTGTTGTTTTGATTTGAAGAAGAAATTTCTGATGGAGATCTTCCCATATAGTAATAAATCCGGATTGCAAACTTGTATAACATACAAAAATGGTCCATCTAATGATTGAAAAAAACACCCAATCTTTATTGCTTCTTTTTTTAGGAGTTCCCATCAAGGGATCAAAATGATAAACGAAATGCATTATGTGTTGTTCCAAATCCCCCAAACCATTAAATATTAGAAATGTAGTATTCACAAAATTTTGTGTGGGATGAATCTGGTCCACCCATTCAAGGTAACCTTTCTTTTCCAGCTGAACCAGTTCATATCATTCCCCCATGGAATCCAATGAAGTTTTAAATTCCTCAATTGTGCTCATAATATCTTTGGAAATATCTAGATAACTGGAACCTGTGCAGGTACATCAATTGGAGCTTGATCTGGTGTAATGGTCGTAAAAACATTAATGATGGTACAAGTATTTTCCTTGGATAACCCACGAGAACAGTCTTCTCAAGATATTTTTGATCCTTCTTTGGTTGTACATCCAATGAAGGCAATTCATTATCTAAATCTTTAGTTACTACAAATCCACTTTTCTATGGAGATCCTATACGATGTGCATGTTGAGGATCTTCTTGAAGAGTATGTCTAGCACAAATGTTGTTTTGATGTAACTCTGTATTGAGTCTTCTCATCTGTTTTATCTCTTCTCCTTGCTGTGAAAATCTCTCTTAAAGTGAAATATATTGACATTATCCAATGGAAAAGTGAGATGAAATCTAAATTTAACCTTTCCCCTTGTTAGATGCCTTTCAAATGGGTAAGTTTTCGTTATTTGAAGGCATGCCTGGATTCCGGGTAAGCCTCTAATTTTAGGTATGTACACCTTCTTCATTTGCTTTAGTGTGAACCTTTTTATAGATAATGTATTCATCTTCAGAGTCCCCTATACTAGACTCATTTTCTAGAGGATCTTCTATAATGGTGATTGATGCATAATGAATTAACGACATTCTTTTAGTATCTATTCAAGATTGTCTCCCTCTATATATTCCACGAGGCTTCGGTCTCTTATATGATGTATTCTCAGGAGCTGTTTGATGGAAAGTAACACAAAAGGAATCCTCAGATAGTTTAGTTGTGCGTTCTCTTTGTAAATTCTTCCCTAATCGCTGGAAAACCAACTGCCATTGAAGAGGGGATTGTAGATGTGAGTAATCCCCCATCATTATAGGCTGGGGTTGTTCCTATTCTTCTTCTTCAAATTGTTGAATATTGTTGAGTGAATTTTAAGGTTTACTTAAATGATCCCCCATCTTTACAAGCTGTGGTTGTTCTTGAAATGATATGGCTATGATTCGTGTATCTGGTCTTCTGATTATTCGATTTTTTTGTGAAAATTAGATGTAGGAATTATCTGACAACCACTCAAATCACCTTTTTTGGAAGATCGATGTGATATTTTTGACATTTTTGTTATCTTATGGCTTCCATCATTTATGCGGGAGTCCTTCTCAATATTCATAGATGCTTTTTGTGAACGTAACTCGTCTTATTGCATTATTTGGGCCTGAATATCATGAGAGATAGATGAGGCATGTTCTGGAGCGTATATTGGATTACATACAAAATCTGTTGATTATAGCAGGTTGTGGGAAATAACATTTCATGAAACCACTTTTGGCGGGCTTTGCTGATTTTGGAGTGTAGTAAAATGCAATGCTCCTTGAGCACCCCATCCACTTATATGAATACCAGTTGGGGAATCAAAAATTTATTGGCATAGCCTTTTTAGAACATTGAAGCATGCATGATGAACGGTTCTCTATTAATTTTCAACTTTTAGATATTGAGAAACTGAGAGATATGCCAAGTCAATTGGGAATTGAAACCCTTCCATTAGCTTTTCATGACATTTATATTGATCATATGGTAATACATTAGTTTTCAAATGACTAAGAGTCTTTAATATGGTAAGGAGGATATCATGAATGCAATCCACTACCATCAATTCTAGAATTTTATATTGAAAATATTCTAAAGCCAGAACCTGAATGGTATTTCACCTTTAGCCAATTGTTTTATCATGTTTAACATCTCTTCATTATCATTCGCTAGAGGTTTCTCCACTTGGTCTGACCAAAGTGGAAGCTCTATATTAGAAGATAAATTGCCTAAGGGAGGTTTGGAAAATGACCACTTCCCTAAGATTTCAACTAGTTGAGAAAGTGTTTTACCTATTAAGGACAAGGCACAAGACAATAATGATCTTGTGTTTTCATGTGCATCAAGATTGGAGGTCTTTCTCATCTCTACATTGCCAATTATATAATTATCATGACAATGTGAAATACTACTATGAAGAGGAATTTCTTAGCAAATGCTATCAGTGGGAGGAACACCATGATGGATTACATCAAGAGATCAATCCTCTTGCTTTATGGCCTTCTAGCCACATAGAGGGTTGTTGTGGCTCTCATTCTGAGATAAGCTCTTTGTATTGACTGAATTTTCATGAATAAATACTTCATGATGATGTTTTTGAGGGGGAAATTAATAATTCTTATTATTAATCCCATAATTTAGCAATGAGAGGTTAGGATCTTGAGATGCAGTAGATAAATTTCTGAGGGATTCAAGAACTCCATCATTAAGAAGAGCCAAATTGCAGCTTGGATCCTGATTTTCCAAATGTATTTGACAAGAAAAATTCATGGATGTTATCTTACACATATATGAGACAACTAGCTGAGACAAATGGATATAATGGGTAGGTGTATGTGCCTGCCTTGGATTGGTTACTAGAAGAGGCTGATTACCTCTAATTAGAAAGGATGTATGTTCACGATCTTGTTGTCTGTATGATATGGGTGAGTATGCCCCATGACCCTCTAGGACAAGAAAAAAGGTGTGTATCTTCTCTAGTATGGAATTCCAATGTGTCATCCCTTGCATGGGGATAAATTTATGTGCCTTTTCCTCTGGTATTGCTGAAGTAGTTGTTATGATATCCTGGAATGATTCTAGAATATTGTCGAGGATTTGCATCTTTCTTTTCACAATTGATAGGATGTGTTTGGTGACTTGAGCGGCCAGAATGGGAATATACATCCACTTTGTATCCAGAGTATGTGTATATGAGTGCTTCTGTTATCCTTTTCTATTTGATGGGTATTGACAATACTCATGTATGGGGGGTAGAGAGTTGGGTCTTCCCCAGATTTGTCATTAGATCTTTCTGACTAACTTCTCTGGGTGATTCCAAACTGACCTGATGAAAATCTTGATGAATGCTTGAAAGAATATGTGCCTGTTGGCTGTTTCCTATCAAGTATGGTTGTTATACTTCCTTCAATACAGACAGAAGAGATTGCTAGAATAATTGGTGATGGTAAGCAAGTTTATATTTCTGATTAGTATATGCCACCACATTTGGTTGGTGGAGATCATTAAATGCAGTCTGATGAGCCTACAGACTGAATGATAACTTGTAAGTAGGTTTATGTGCATTTTCATAGTACCTTTCCAGATTTATCTGGTTGGATTGAGGGTTAGCTGTCAGACGAGTCTACTAGAAGAAAAATTAAGAAGGACAGGTGTATGTGCCCGCTTGTTGTTCACCATAAAGTTAAATTGATCGACTTACCTGGAGGGGTATAAGTATGAAAATCCTCCATATTACCCGAATGATGTCCTCGGAGGTTTATCTTGCATGCCCGAGTCTGAGAGACCTAGGCCGAACATCTATAGGCAACACCCCCATCATGTTGAGGGTTCACTACTGCACAATTCTACTGATGGAGTTTGTTGTTGTGAGTCCTCAAGAAGTACCCCTGCATCCTTGAATTAAGGAATTGAGTGACCTCTTGATCTACCTCCCTGTATTATGGGTGGGACTGGTTGTTGCATTTTGAGGGTGAGGAACCGAAACGGTTGAAAACGGTGGTTGGAACCATCTCATTCTTGATCATCGGTCATTGTTGGCCGAATGATTGAGTATTTTTATGACCTGGAGGGCCTTTCGAGCAACCTCCAAAGATGGTATTATACCATTATGAGAGAACTCCTTTACCAACACATTAGAGACCCAGCGTAGAAGACGCTGGGTGGGAGATGGCGTCTTTCCCGTGGATGAGGATTCATCTTGAGCAGTGCTTGGGAAGTTCACATATGTTATCTTACAGAAATCCATTTTGGATTGATGGGAGTTATGAGAAAAAACATGAAAAAAACAACAATAAACTCCATTAAAGAGACATATGTTTAGATGGATACATGCATGATTGATTCCTTTTTCTGGCCATCCTTATTCAATTAATAGGGGCCTAACACGTATGTAACATGTTTAACTTTGTTAAGGATTCCCATCAGGTTCAACATTTTCGTTTCATAGTTCATCGAAACGTATGTTCTTGTTTTAAGAATCACTTGTTCCAGGCGGTTTCCATTATATTAAAGCATAGAATTGGAAACTTCCAACAATTCATTATATAAAGGGGACCTACTTTCCAAAGGCAGACATTTGTTATGTTTAAACATTACGATAATTATGAATGTGTATTGGTGGAGAGGATGGAAGGTTAGACTCACCACACCATTATGGGGGGTATTATTGTCTATTTTGGGACTTAATTTATAAATTTAAGATATTTTCATGAATCCTTATTAATTCACCAAATATAAGATAAGTTTCCCTTAGAATTTTCAATCACATACAAAATGTGTAAAATTAGAATCAACCATATGTATTTGAGGTTCTTCATTAATATAAATATCCATATGTATTAGAGGTTATCCATTAATGGTATCCTCTCATATACTATTTCAAGATTCTTTTAATGATCATTATGATGATACTAGTTTTTAAGCCACTCAGCGGGGCACTCTAGAATTTACTGTCATCCAGGGAGATGAATTTTTGTTTTGATATTGGGATTGTACCCACAAAATAGGTTACCTACGTATCCTTGTGAAAGGAATCAAACCCCCATAGTATAGTGTCGCATAATGGGACATATCATGAATTTTAAATTAATGCGATAATGACCTAACCATATTGTTTAATGTCATGTAGTGAGGACATCTAAGCAAAAGGTGGTTAGTCAAAGTTTGGTGTGGAACTTATACCTATGCAGCCCAAGGAACATTGAATGAATATGGGTTTCCAAGTAAGATTAGACCATATTGGGAATATGGACCAAGGAGAATAGGGTTGATTTGATGTGTGGGGTTTGAACCTCAAAGAGGCTTCCTATGTATCCCATTGGGATGGGAATCAATGACCATGTAGTTTGATGAATCTCATAGGAGAGTATAGTCCATTTAGTGAAATGATTTTGGGATTACTTCCTAAAAAGTATTCCTTTATGACATGGGGTATTAATTTGGGGCTTATTCCTAAGGAGGATAACCATACTAAGGGAATTATAGTTAGATTACTAAATAGGATATCCAGTGAGCTTGGGCCCTAATAAGGCTTCCTATGTAACCCAATTCTGGTGAAAATCAAAGTTCTCATAGTTCATTTATTCTCATAGGAGAGTATAGTACTAATAGAGAAATGAGGTTGGATTTAATTCCTAAAAATGAATCTTTGACGATTTGGGGGTTTAATTTAGGGATTATTTCAAAGGTGATTTCCCATATTAAAAGAATTAGGGTTGGATTCATGAAGATGATATTTAGTGAGCTTAGGCCATGATAAATACTCCTACATATCCCAATTGTGGTGGGAATCAGAGTTCTCATAGTTCATTCAGTCTCATAAGAAAGTATAGTCTTCTAAGAGAAATAAGTTTGAACTTACTTCTTGAAAAGGATGCATTGATGATTTAGAGGTTTAATTTGGGGATTATTCATAAATTGGATTCACAGATTATAGAAATTAGGTTAGGATTCTTGAAGAGAAAATTTTGGGAGCTTGGACCCCAATAAGGCTTCTTACATATCTCGATTATGGTGTGAATCATAGTACTCATAGTTCATTCACCATGGGTGTTTGTACAAATGTTGTAATCATCACAAATATCTAAGCCCACCTGAGTCATTATTACTGTGATAAATAACAGGATGTGAAATATTTAACAATGACACAAATTTTATTCCTCCACTGGTGGAAGATGGCGCATCTATGGTGTCCATGGTGTATGAGGGAGAGGCGACGAGACCTGACTCTATTCACTTAATATTTGACAAGGGTCCAATGGAAGGAATAAAGGATGAATATTAAGGGGTTATACTAGGATGGATGACCTAAAATTGATCCTGGTTGGGGAGAGAGATTTATATTTTTCTAATATGGAAAAGAATGTTTAAACTTTACCTTCCCTACGTGAGAACTGAAGTTCTGTCTCTTTTAGAAGGGAGAGCTTGAGACCTAAACCCTAATTCTAAAAAATCAGGAACTTTCCAGCACTGTTCCGAGAGGAAGTTCCATGTGACTATATATATACACACCCACAAGTAGTCTATGAATCCTAATCCCATTATGGAACAAATTTGGGAGACCTCTAACTGTGGAAATACAAACCCAAATAAGAGACATGATGATGTTCCATTCCCATTGTTTTGAAAAGTTAAGAGGTTTTGGTGGAGGTCTCAATATAATACCTTTCAAAAAAGGGATCCAATGTTAAGGAAACATTTTACAGGGATGGATTGGAAGTGGTCCTGATTTCTTGTAGACTGAAGAGAGTAAGTGAATCATATAAGTGTTCCAAAGTTGGTAAGGGTGAACATGTATGGGCACATAAGTATTCTTGGGCAACCTGATGTTCACATAAGAGATGAGAAAATTGTATGCTAATACTTGGAAGACACATGGTTTAAGCCTTCATAAGTATTCATAGGTGATCCCAGATGTGGGGTGCTCATGTTCCTATAAAAGGAATAGGTGGCGTGCAAGTGTTTCTGATCTTGGGAGGTTGGGCGCTTTATGAGCGCAAGTGTTATGGATTTCAAACACTGAAAGGAATTATGTCCAATGATCCTCCCTCAATTCCTCTACATTAGGTGGTAAATAACTACCCTAAATGTTTTGAATGACTTGGGAGAAGCACAATGGTGATAAGAGGATCAACTGGGCTTCACGAAATTGTTCTATACAAATGAGGGCCCCAAGGATGTATTTATAGGAAAATAAGTGACCTTGGACAAAAGGTGTTTAGGTATACAAGTGGATTTCATGACTGATGGGGGCATGCAAGTAGGTTGTGCGATAGATGCGGGCGCACAAGTAGGCTACATGTCGATGCCTTTTTTGTCTATCAAGGGAGACTCAAAGATTGAGCCTTTGAAAATCTTGATTTTCCTCATTTTTTTTTGCCGAATTATTTCTAAGGTATTTCCCTTTGTCATTTTTTAGACTCTGGGACAGAACCAAGTGTCAATAAGGATTTTGGTTGACTCACCAATCCCACCTTCATAGAAAAAATCCATGTACCATTTCATGAGAAAATCAAATCAAATATTTCTATTTTCAATATAATATTTACCATTATTCTTGTGTAGATTTATTTACATGTGGAATGGAAATATTTTCCATAACAATATATTTGAAATTTTTAAAATATATTTATTAAAATAATTATTATGGTATTAAAAAAATATATCCCCACTAGATAAAAAGGAACATCAGCGCTTGTTGTCCTTGGTGAATAAAAATTACATTAAAAAATCATTAATACATTTATAGGAAAATACCTATTCTATATTGAAAATACATTTTAAAAATTAAAATTCAAAAAATATTTTCAAAAAATATTTTCATTGAAAATATCCTTGGAAAATAATACTGGAATCATCACGGAAAATAATACTCATAATGGTAGGTGAATCATTTTATATCATATACATTTAAAATAAACATTCATTTCAAACCTCAGTAAAGGGAGTCAAAACCGACTTATACTGAACACATTAAGAATGTTAATTTACAAATCTATTAATAGATTGTGAACTATCATGTAAAATAACAATATAAAATCATTAATCAGTATATAATGACATTTTTGAATTTAAATTATAAAAAAAAGATATGGAAGAGAAATATTACTAATCTAAAAGGATATTCATGATCTCTATCACTTGAAAATAATATTCTTGATGATTATTTAATCAATGAGAGAGGAAATGGAAAATAATAATTTAAACAACATTTATATACTTATAATAGGAAAATATATTTGGTTCCTAAAAACAAGAGAACATAATCCCTCCCAAAGGAACATTGAACATAGATGGCTCTAAAATAAGATAACATTGAATCATAAAAATCCTTACCCTTTTATAAACATTTGAATCCTAAGCTTGCGAAATAAAGGAATTAAAATAAAATAATAAATAATAATAATATAATAATATATATGATATTATAATTAAATGCTATATACATACATAATGTAAAATAATATAGGTTCATTATATAATCATATGTCCCAATGCAGTAATATTTGAGACTAAGAATCCATAAATAATCATATTAATAAATTTCCAAAAATATAGTGAAATTATGTGTCAGAATTATAAATCAACAAAAACAATTAAATAAAAAAACATTTAACATATAATATTGGTGTAATATAATCATTGAATAGGTGATGTGGCCCAAGGGAAGGAAAATGAGTTATGAAACCCTATTCCACTTTGGTATCATTGGAATGGAAACTCCTTAGATGATGAAGAAATTATTATAACATGACATAATATTAAATATTAATGATTCATTTTAACATGTATGAGGTTAGTATATACACCATATAAAATAAATTAGTTGTATTACATTAAAACATCCCTCAAAAAAGTAAATTGATTCAAAATCTCTTACCTCGAGTCTGTAATTTCTATGTATATCATTCAACTCAAACATAAAAAAGTAAAATAAATTATTTAATTCTTAATAACATTTTAAATTATTAAAATGATATCATTAAACCATTTAATCTATTTATTTTAATGAAATATTTAATTACAAAATCGGTTATGCCCACATCAAGAGTTTATAGGCTTTTCGATTCATAACATCAAAATGACGTTCATATGTCGACTGTGGAAGAGGGATATTTGTTACATAAACAACAGAATTATAATAAATATTTAATTATTATTTTAAGAAATTATGTATAATTTTAGAATTAACAATTAAATGTTTTTTTTGAAAATTAATTATTATACAATCAAAGAGATGGTAGGTCATATGTTTGAATAACTGACACTTCAATTTTTTGACAAACTTGAGAGAAAAAAGGTAATTATTATTTCATCATTTAAGAATTATTATTATGTTATAAATATAAAATTGTAAAATTCAATATTTTATATATATCATCCATGTTATATGGTGAAGAAAAATGAATCGCATCACTTCATGGATGTGGTAATCCACAAGTACACACGAACGACATCATCATTTTTCAATAGAGAGAAAGGTAAGAAAGAATATGGTTTCTTATATTTATAAAATGATAATTAATTAATGAATAATATATATATATATATACTCTTTAAATAAATATATATACACATATTTTATAATTGGTGATTGAAAATTAATTATATCGATACGTGAGGGGTTAATCCACCATAAAAATGAATGATAGTCTCATTTCCATGTTGATGAAAAAAGGGGATTGATTAATTTTAATGCATTAACATGATAACATATAAATAAATGGTATGTAATTATGTTATTATACTACAATTTATTTCATATTTTTGAAGTTGGCTAAAGAATATGTAAAATGAAAATGAACAATTAATAATTATACATATTCATTTAATACCCTCATTTGTTTTACACCTTAATACCTCTAGGTTGGTCATTTGAAAAAACTCATGCATCCAGGTCAAGGGAAGGTATTGTTTGGATTATTTTGGGTTGTTCAAAATTTTGGTTCTAAAAATGTGTGTCTATGTTGCAAGAATATGGTCTCTTTTATAAGTAATGGGAGGAGCACTCCTGGAATTTCATTTATTATTAAATTAATATAAATTAATTTCATTGACATGTAGTATAGAATATAAATATTTTGAATATAGGATTCCTATGTTATTGAATAATCTCATATAATTAAATTTGTAATATTTTAGTTGATGTTTTCACCCATACCTCTTTTTTTAACACCCCCTAACCCTTTTAAAGATTACTGAAATATCATTGATTTTTACTAATTATGGGACACGAAAAATAGAATAAAAGGAATACTAAACCATGCATATACCATGGATAATATTTTAGACCATATCTCATTCATGTTTCCAAATATTTTATTTTTTTGAATATTAAATTATTTCAAAAAATATTGACCATTATAAAATATCAATAATTCCATTGTAAACTATTTTTTAATTTGACATTAAATTCATAAAGATAATAATATATTAAAAATATAAATTTTTAAATTTTTTTAATAAGTTATATATGTCTATAAAATTTTGTGTATACAATAATTAACCCCAATGAATTTAATTTTATTGTTTTTAGAATCATATACATGATTTTATTATTACATTCACTGACAATTTGGTGGTATCGCTTAGGCATTTATGTAACATCCCATGTATGTAATGAATAATAGATATTTTTATCTATGTCTATTAATGATTAAGATAGTGTTATAGAGGCTTAAAATGAAAATAAATACAATCTTATGCATGGAATACACTAATATTCTTAAAAGATTATTTTACTGCCTTTTGATGGCAAACCATTTTTGAATCTATCTTTTGAAAATTTTATAAACTATTTTTTTCAAAATAAACTTATTCTTTATGATTGGGACATCAAAATTTACCTTGCGTGAATTTTTGGTATTTTTCTGACAATGTTCATTTTTTAATGAATAGTGAAAAATACTGCATTTTACATCAAAAATGCTTTTTAATCTAATTTATTTATATGATTAGATTATGTTTTGAATTGGTTTTGAAGTAAAATTAGAATATATTTTTACCATTTTATCCAATGGTGGTCATTGGAATCAATTTCACTTTGAAATTAGACTTAAACTGGTGTCAATCTTTTGATACTTATTGTTTTGTAAAAACACGCTATTTTCTCTGGCAGCGGGAATTAATTATTAAATTAATTAATGTGACTTATATGATTTGAAATTTGTAAAATAGACTTCATTTTCTAATTCTGAATATCAAATATAGCTTAGGGTGAATTTTTGGTAATTTTCTGAAAAACTTCAATTTTTGATGAATAGTGAAACCACTAAGTGGTAATCAAGCAAACTGATTTTTCAGTTAAATGAAAGTTTACCACTAATGTGTATTGAATTTTGAAAATCCGACATACATGGTTGTCATTAAGAAGTAAAATGTGGTTCAATGAGATTAAAATAATTTTTTGGTGAATAGTAACTTATTATGTTCTTAATCGCGATTAGTGGTAATTAGGGTAGTTTAAGGTATAAATAATGCTTTAATAATAGGAAATGACCTAGACACATGTCCCAACCTTATTGGTTGTGTCATGGCCGACCAAGACAAGCCATGGGTCAACTTGGGGACCCCATGGAGACACTTTGGTTTGGAAATGACATAAATAACTTTTTATTAAATGTTAAAGTAAAAATGACACAAACATAATACGTTTTACGAAAACAATTTTCACATGGGGTTATAAAGATCAGATATTTGATTATAAATATTCATTGGAAAGATAAACAGATTTACTACATCATAGTATTTTTTTTATGATTTTTAGACATTAAATAAATTAAATTATTTATGACATAATAATGATGCATCGATGACATCATTATTTGACGATTTAAATAAAATGGAAAGATAATGTAAAATCTATGAACTAAACATGGCCAAAACCAATTGGATGAGTGGATTTAAAACCCTTATCACCTTATCCACGAATTATATCAATGTGGGACCTTTTGAAACTGAAACACATTTTCAAATAAAGTAATATTTCTTTAATTTCCAAAAGTGCCCCTCCTCTCCTCTTATAAAAGGCCCCCACCTCTACCTCATTTCACACACTCCTCAAGCCTTTGGATCGTCCAAACCCTGACCATTTACTCTATCCACATCCCTCTCCTAATCCTAGAAGATTCCCTTTGGGCATAATCCTTTCAAAGGAAGCCTTTAGGCTCAACTCAAAAGGAGTTACACTTTTAAAGGTAATTCATTCTCTCATGTTCATTTGTTTTATTTTGCTTCTCCAACCCCCTAAACTCTTTTTATTTACATCCTTTGTAACAACACCAGTATCTTCAATATACTAGGATGTTGTTATAAGATTTATTTGAGCTACACTCTCACACAACTACATCAAATGGTTAAAGAACATACGTTTTCCGTGGATGGCGAAATTCTGCCTCCCGAAACGATGATTGTTCAACACTCATTTAACACCTTCAAAGGTGGCCATTATGATGTCACTATTTTTATATATGATATATAATATGTTTATGTTTTCTTTAAGCTTCTGTTTTTTTCATTTTGGGCATACCTTTATGGTTTCCATTATGGGTAAACACGATATCTTCATTTTAGGAAGTGCGGACTACCGCCCCCTAAAAGTGATTTGATTCGTTAATACCATATGTGGGATGTGTAAAGGATAAATTTAATGATGTTATATATGTTATTATACTGGAATTATAATATACTCTTATATCATTATGATTCCATTCCAGAAAATATGAAATAGAAATGGAAGTAGCGTTCATGCATACGTACAACTTACCGTCTCCATGAACGGTGCATTTCATTTCTTACCTCTAAATGTGATGTAATATTATAAATGCATGTATGTACTGGATATATATGACATATATGATATCTAAATCATAAATACCATTCTGGATATAATGAACCTTTGACCAAATTAACAACATGTAAGTGTAAGAAGTCTATTTTTGACTTAAGAACCAAATACCGACGAAATGAACACTATTAACTTAACTGATTACATGATGTTCATAACATGGTATAAAAGGAATAATGAACTTGAAAAAGATTCATAAGCAAGTAGAGATTAACTCAAGTTTATTATTCAAGAGATTAAAGAACAGTCGGGTCAAGTCGGATACGAGGTATGGGACTTCGTCTCAATCTCCTTTCGTTGAGGCATATTTTATTTTATACACAACTTTCTTTTATACGGTGTATAAACCACTTTGACTTTTATGTTTATTCAAAAGGAATATTTTTTATACGAAGCGTTTACTAAATGACAAAAGGGAATGTTTTTGTCGTACGTATGCGGCGACAATGACTTCTCCGCCGTCGTGACCGTTATTTGAGTTTCAGCTTCCTCCACAAGCCATACCTTCTTTTTAAAAGAAAAATAAATACCATGTTTTACTTTTCTTTTATTTTTGGTATTGAAAATGGTTTTCATAATGTTTTTATATCAATGTGTTGTATTGATATCTTGTGATTGAAAGGTGGGAATGTTATGTTTCCTTTATGCATGTTTTATGTGATATGATTATGTTGAGGTTCTTGGGCATTATTATGAAAACGGGTTGTTCCGTGATAAACTAAGGGCGGGTGAGCCCGATATAGCTCTCCAATGCATTGGGTAACGCGAAGGAGTGAAACGTTAAGGTTTCTCCGAAGAGATTTTAGGGAATATACTATGATGGGTATTCCAAACGTAACCAAGAGGGTTACTCCCTACGTAAGAATGTTATGAATGCCTCAAGTTACCTTTATGTCTTATGATTTCTATGATTTATTCATGATTTTATGAGGTATGTTAAAGTGCCTATGTTTTATGGGTAAAGTATGATTTCATTCTTATGTATATATGAACTCATGTTTCCTTTCCATGTTTTTTTTATAACCCATACTGAGTTTTTATGCTCATCCCAAATTTTTGAAATGTTTTTCACAGGTCAAGGGAAAGGTACATGATAAGATGATAGAGTCAAGGATGTGTCAAGAAATAATCCATGTTTTATTTTAAATGTGTTTCCATTGATGGGAATGAAGAATACTATCTTTATGTAACCACTTTGTTTATATGTGGAATGTAATGCAAGATTTATGATCTAATTCTATAAAACTCTAAACCCGAAAAGATCCTCAATGTGTAATCTTGTAATAACTCAAGATTAAGTAAGGTTTAAGGCTGGGGCCTTATAGTTGGTATCAAAGGTCGGTTTAGATAACTTTAGGAGTTAGAATTCTATTAAATGATTATCCAAAAATATTTTTTTTTCGAAATGATATAGCATTTAAAGATTACCATGATGCTTCATCTAAGACATGTTTGTTCAGAATGGTTTTCCGCAGAGGAAACAGGGAAGCAGTGCTAGGAAGGCATACAGAAGGAAATAACCTTCCGAATCAGCATCCAGAAATGGTCGGAATTGGAAATGAACAGTTTGTTGCAGTAATGGCGCAGTTGACTCAAGCGATAAATGGCGGTGGTATCCATGCACGAGATCAGCCAGATCAACCGCAGAGGAACATGTCAGTGGTGGAACATTTCATGAGGCAACATCCACCATCATTCAGAGGATCATCTGACCCTGTGCTAGCTGAAGGGTGGATTAAAGCACTGGAGAAGATTTTTGATGTCATGGGGTGTTCAGACAATCAAAAGGTTAGTCTTTCTATTTACCGTTTGGAGGGTGAAGCAGATCACTGGTGGTCTATGGTTAAAAATATCAGGGACGCCGATGAGATTGATGCTCTTGACTGGGATGAATTCAAAGGTATGTTTCCTGAGAAGTATTTTCCTAAGGCTGTTCGACTTAGGATGGAAAAGCAATTCTTGTAATTGAGGCAAGAGGATGACTCAGTGGCTACTTATGAAGAAAGGTTCACTCGATTGGCAAGGTATGCTCCAAATTTTATCCGAGACCTTGATAGTAAAATCAATCATTTTTAATCAGGATTAAAGCCAAAATATCGAAGGGAATTAGCTTCTCGTGAGTTTAAAAGTTATGAAAAGCTTGTTCGATGTGCTGAGAAGGTGGAAATGGAGTTTGCCGATGACCAAGTGTTCTATAACAACCAGCAAAAGAAGAGACCGAGGTGGCAGGAGAAAGGTAAGAATTCTTCAAAAAAGTCTGATGGTAAGAGAACTAAGTTTCCAGTTTGTGATAAATGTGGCAAAAGGCATGCTGGGGAATGTCTTCTGAATTCTGGAAAGTGCTACCGATGTGGTAAGATGGGACATAAGGCTCGTGATTGCACTGAAAAGGATCAAGGTTAAGGTAAGAACAAATTTGATTTACAGTTAGTGAAATGTTATAAGTGCAATGAGATGGGTAACTATGCAAACGAGTGTCCGACAAGGAGCTTGAGTGATGGGAAGCAGTTAGACTACAAGAAGAAAGGGGTGGTGAAATCCTTCGCAACTACTTCAGCAGATGTCGGGCCATCAAATGAAGTTGTATCAGGTACTTTGTTTGTTTTTTCAGATTATTCCAGTGTGTTGTTTGATTCGGGGTTTGCACATTCTTTCATCTCTGAAACCTTTTCTAGTAAAATGGGAATACCATCTCAAGAAATGACTCCTGAAATTTTGGTAAAAACACCTGGGGAGAATGTTGAGGCAAAAAGAATTTATAAGAATCTTCCTATCCTTATCTATGGAAAGAACCTACTTGAAAACCTTATTGTTCTACCTCTAGTAGAGTTTGATGTTATCCTGGGTATGGATTGGCTCTCTATCTACCATGCTAAGATTGCCTGTAGAGCTAAAGAAGTTTCTTTTCAGAAATACTTTCAGTTTTTTACAAGAATGAACCCTTACTTTTGATAACATATCAAGAGGCCGAGAAACTTGTAAAAGATGGAAATGAATGTTACCTTGCACACGTCATTGAAAATAAAGGAACTCTTCAGATTAATGACGTGCCAGTGGTAAATGAGTATCCTGATGTTTTTCCTGATAAGTTTCCTGGAATAATACCAGATCGGGAAGTTGAGTTTACTGTTGACTTAGTTTTGGATGCTAAGCCAATTTCAAAACCCCCTTATCGAATGGCACAAATTGAACTTTTAGAGTTGAAGGAGCAATTGCAAGATTTATTAGAGGAAGGTTTCATTAGACCTAGCACATCACCATGGGGTGCTCCTGTTTTATTTGTTAAGAAGAAAGATGGTTTTATGAGACTTTTCATTGATTATAGAGCCTTGAATAATATCACTGTTAAGAAAAAATATCCTTTGCCTCATATCGATGATTTGTTTGATCAGCTCCAGGGAGCTCAGTTTTTTTCAAAGATTGACTTGAGATCGGGGTACCATCAGCTGAAGGTAAAGGAGGCAGATATTCCGAAGACCGCGTTCCGTACGAGATATGGCCCTTATGAATTTGTAGTAATGCCTTTTGGGCTAACCAATGCACCTGCTGTATTCATGGACTTAATGAATAGAATTTTCCATGAGTTCTTGGATAAGTTTGTGGTGGTTTTCATTGATGATATTTGGGTGTTTTCTAAAAGTAAGGAGGAGCATGAAAAACATTTAAGGGTTATCTTGCAAACCTTAAAAGAAAAGAAACTGTATGGGAAATTCAGCAAGTGTGAGTTTTGGTTGCAACAAATTTCTTTCCTTGGTCACATTGTTTCTAAAGATGGAATAACTGTTGATCCTGCAAAAACAAAAGTTGTGGAAGAATGGCCAAGACCAACAAATGTAACTGAAATTTGTAGCTTCCTTGGTTTGGCGGGCTATTACCGAAGGTTTGTTAGAAATTTTTCACGGTTATCTAGTCCAATGACTAAGCTAACTCGGAAGGGTGTTAAGTTTATCTGGACAAAAGAATGTGATGATTGTTTTCAGGAATTGAAAAGAAGATTAGTGAATGCTCCAGTTTTGGCACTAACTTCCAGAAATGGTGAGTTTGTTATATACAGTGATGCTTCATTGAAAGGACTTGGTTGCGTCCTAATGCAGAATGATCAGGTAATTGCTTATGCTTCACGACAGTTGAAAACTCATGAGGTAAATTACCCTACACATGATTTGGAACTAGCTGCTGTTGTTTTTGCTTTAAAAATTTGGAGGCATCATTTGTATGGAGTAAAGTGTGAAATATATACTGATCACAAAAGTTTAAAGTATATATTCACTCAGAAAGAGTTAAACATGAGACAAAGGAGATGGTTAGAATTAATCAAGGATTATGATTGTACAATTCATTGCCATCCGGGAAAAGCAAATAAAGTGGCTGATGCTTTGAGTCGAAAAAGTAATGTTTCATTAACAATGTTGCGTTTGGAACGTGATCCTTTGGTTAACGATTTGATGAACTTTGGCATAGAAGTTGTTGGTGCAGGAAGTCCTTCTGTTTTGTTTCAGGTATCAGTGAGATCTTCTCTATCAGATAGAATCAAGCAAGCACAGAAGCAAGAAAGTGAGTTGCAGAAAAAGGTAGAGCTGGTTCAGAAAGGTAAGTTGCCTGAATTCAACATTGATAATGATTGTGTTTTGAGATTTGGGAAGAGATTGTGTGTGCCTTGTGATTCACAGTTGAAGAGAGAGTTGTTATGTGAAGCTCATAGTTCTCCGTTTTCAGTTCATCCAGGCAGTACTAAGATGTATAGAGATCTGCGGGAGTATTACTGGTGGGATGGAATGAAAAGAGATATTGCTGATTTTACTGTGAAGTGTTTGACTTTTCAGTAGGTTAAAGCAGAGCGGCAGTTACCTAAATGGATGCTTCAGCCTTTACCCGTGCCAGAGTGGAAATGGGAGAATATATCCATGGACTTTGTTGTTGGATTACCGAAGACATCTCGAGGTAATAATGCAATCTGGGTTATTGTTGATCGCTTGACCAAATCTGCTCATTTCCTTGCTATACGAGATACTTTCTCTCTTGATCAACTTTCCCGTTTGTATCTTAAAGAGATAGTCAGGTTACATGGAGTTCCTCTCTCTATTGTATCGGATCGTGATCCCAGGTTTACTTCTAACTTTTGGAAAGGCCTTCAGAAGTCATTGGGTACTGAATTAAATTTTAGTACAGCTTTTCATCCTCAATCAGATGGGCAGTCAGAACGAACAATTCAGACCTTGGAGGATATGCTACGAGCTTGTTCTATGGCTTATCAGGGAAGTTGGGACCAACATCTTTCTTTGGTTGAGTTTTCATATAATAACAGTTTCCATTCCAGTATACAGATGGCACCATTTCAGGCATTATATGGGAAGCGGTGTCGAACTCCTGCTTTCTGGGATGAAGTGGGTGAAAGGAAGTTGATGGAACCAGAATTGGTAGAAGAGATGGCAGAAAAAGTTCAGCTGATTCAGAAACACATGAGAACAGCTCAGAGCAGGAAGAAGAGTTATGTGGATAACCGGAGGAAGGATCTATCTTTCGAGGTAGGTGATCATGTTTTTCTCAAGGTTTCTCCTTGGAAAAGTGTGATGAGATTTGGTAAGAAAGGAAAGCTGAGTCCAAGGTTTATTGGACCATACGAAATTCTGGAAAGAGTTGGATCAGTTTCATACCGAGTGTCTTTACCTCCGAGTTTATCTCAGGTACACAATGTTTTTCACGTTTCGATGTTGAGAAAGTATATGCCAGATCCATCTCATGTTTTGAGTCCAGAGGTAGTTCAGCTGGAAGATAACCCATATTATGAGGAACAACCGGTCCAGATTCTTGACCACAGGGAGCAAGTGTTACGGAATAAGGTGATTCACCAGGTAAAGGTTTTGTGGAAAAACCACATGATTGAAGAGGCAACATGGGAATCTGAAAATGCAATGAGGGATAAGTACCCCCATTTATTCGATAAGTAAATAAATTGCGGGGACACAATTTTCTAAAGGGGGGAAGGATGTAACATCCCAAGTAAGTAATGAATAATAGATATTTTTATCTATGTCTATTAATGATTAAGATAGTGTTATAGAGGCTTAAAATGAAAATAAATACAATCTTATGCATGGAATACACTAATATTCTTAAAAGATTGTTTTACTGCCTTTTGATGGAAAACCATTTTTGAATCTATCTTTGGACAATTTTATAAACTATTTTTGTCAAAATAAACTTATTCTTTATGATTGGGACATCAAAATTTACCTTGCGTGAATTTTTGGTATTTTTCTGACAATGTTCATTTTTTAATGAATAGTGAAAAATACTGTATTTTACATCAAAAGTGCTTTTTAATCTAATTTATTTATATGATTAGATTATGTTTTGAATTGGTTTTGAAGTGAAATTAGAATATATTTTTACCATATTATCCAATGGTGGTCATTGGAATCAATTTCACTTTGAAATTAGACTTAAACTGGTGTCAATCTTTTGATACTTATTGTTTTGTAAAAACACGCTATTTGCTCTGGCAGCGGGAATTAATTATTAAATTAATTAATGTGACTTATATGATTTGAATTTTGTAAAATAGACTTCATTTTTGAATTCTGAATATCAAATATAGCTTAGGGTGAATTTTTGGTAATTTTCTGAAAAACTTCAATTTTTGATGAATAGTGAAACCACTAAGTGGTAATCAAGAAAACTGATTTTTCAGTTAAATGAAAGTTTACCACTAATGTGTATTGAATTTTGAAAATCCGACATACATGGTTGTCATTAAGAAGTAAAATGTGGTTCAATGAGATTAAAATAATTTTTTGGTGAATAGTAACTTATTAAGTTCTTAATCGCGATTAGTGGTAATTAGGGTAGTTTAAGGTATAAATAATGCTTTAATAATAGGAAATGACCTAGACACATGTCCCAACCTTATTGGTTGTGTCATGGCCGACCAAGACAAGCCATGGGTCAACTTGGGGACCCCATGGAGACACTTTGGTTTGGAAATGACATAAATAACTTTTTATTAAATGTTAAAGTAAAAATGACACAAACATAATACGTTTTACGAAAACAATTTTCACATGGGGTTATAAAGATCATATATTTGATTATAAATATTAATTGGAAAGATAAAAAGATTTACTACATCATAGTATTTTTTTTATGATTTTTAGACATTAAATAAATTAAATTATTTATGACATAATAATGATGCAGCGATGACATCATTATTTGACGATTTAAATAAAATGGAAAGATAATATAAAATCTATGAACTAAACATGGCCAAAACCAATTGGATGAGTGGATTTCGAACCCTTATCACCTTATCCACGAATTATATCAATGTGGGACCTTTTGAAACCGAAACACATTTTCAAATAAAGTAATATTTCTTTACTTTCCAAAAGTGCCCCTCCTCTCCTCTTATAAAAGGCCCCCACCTCTACCTCATTTCACACACTCCTCAAGCCATTGGCTCATCCAACCCCTGCCCATTTACTCTCTCCACATCCCTCTCCTCATCCTAGAGGATTCCCTTTGGGCAGAATCCTTTCAAAGGAAGCCTTTAGGCTCAACTCAAAAGGAGTTACACTTTTAAAGGTAATTCATTCTCTCATGTTCATTTGTTTTATTTTGCTTCTCCAACCCCCTAAACTCTTTTTATTTACATCCTTTGTAACAAAACCAGTATCTTCAATATACTAGGATGTTGTTATAAGATTTATTTGAGCTACACCCTCACACAACTACATCAAATGGTTAAAGAACATACGTTTTCCGTGGATGGCGAAATTCTGCCTCCCGAAACGATGATTGTTCAACACTCATTTAACACCTTCAAAGGTGGCCATTATGATGTCACTATTTTTATATATGATATATAATATGTTTATGTTTTCCTTAAGCTTTTGTATTTTTCATTTTGAGCATACCTTTATGGTTTCCATTATGGGTAAACACGATATCTTCATTTTAGGAAGTGCGGACTACCGCCCCCTAAAAGTGATTTGATTCGTTAATACCATATGTGGGATGTGTAAAGGATAAAGTTAATGATGTTATATATGTTATTATAATGGAATTATAATATACTCTTATATCATTATGATTCCATTCCAGAAAATATGAAATAGAAATGGAAGTAGCGTTCATGCGTACGTACGACTTACCGTCTCCATGAACGGTGCATTTCATTTCTTACCTCTAAATGTGATGTAATATTATAAATGAATGTATGTAATGGATATATATGACATATATGATATCTAAATCATGAATACATTCTGTATATAATGAACCTTTGACCAAATTAACAACATGTAAGTGTAAGAAGTCTATTTTTGACTTAAGAACCAAATACCGACAAAATGAACATTATTAAATTAACTGATTACATGATGTTCATAACATGGTATAAAAGGAATAATGAACTTGAAAAAGATTCATAAGCAAGTAGAGATTAACTCAAGTTTATTATTCAGGAGATTAATGAACGGTCGGGTCAAGTCGGATACGAGGTATGGGACTTCGTCTCAATCTCCTTTCGTTGAGGCATATTTTATTTTATACACAACTTTCTTTTATACGGTGTATAAACCACTTTGACTTTTACGTTTATTCAAAAGGAATCTTTTTTATACGAAGCATTTAATAAATGACAAAAGGGAATGTTTTTGTCATACGAATGCGGCAACAATGACTTCTCCGCCGTCGTGACCGTTATTTGAGTTTTGGCTTCCTCCACAAGCCATACCTTCTTTTTAAAAGAAAAATAAATACCATGTTTTACTTTTCTTTTATTTTGGTATTGAAAATAGTTTTCATAATGTTTTTATATCAATGTGTTGTATTGATATCTTGTGATTGAAAGGTGGGAATGTTATGTTTCCTTTATGCATGTTTTATGTGATATGATTATGTTGAGGTTCTTGGGCATTATTATGAAAACGGGTTGTTCCGTGATAAACTAAGGGCGGGTGAGCCCGATATAGCTCTCCAATGCATTGGGTAACGCAAAGGAGTGAAACGTTAAGGTTTCTCCGAAGAGATTTTAGGGAATATACTGTAATGGGTATTCCAAACGTAACCAAGAGGGTTACTCCCTACGTAAGAATGTTATGAATGCCTCAAGTTACCTTTATGTCTTATGATTTCTATGATTTATTCATGATTTTATGAGGTATATTAAAGTGACTATGTTTTATGGGTAATGTATGATTTCATTCTTATGTATATATGAACTCATGTTTCCTTTCCATGTTTTTTTATAACCCATATTGAGTTTTTATGCTCATCCCAAGTTTTTGAAATGTTTTTCACAGGTCAAGGGAAAGGTACATGATAAGATGATAGAGTCAAGGATGTGTCAAGAAATAATCCATGTTTTATTTTAAATGTGTTTCCATTGATGGGAATGAAGAATACTATCTTTATGTAACCACTTTGTTTATATGTGGAATGTAATGCAAGTTTTATGATCTAATTCTCTAAAACTCTAAACCCGAAAAGATCCTCAATGTGTAATCTTGTAATAACTCAAGATTAAGTAAGGTTTAAGGCTGGGGCCTTATAATTTAAGAGTAGTATTTCATCAATATAATTTAAAAATAATTTTCCATAATAAATATAGTTTTATATTTTCTCAAAATAATATTTATTTTTAATTTAAAACTCATTTTTACCTCTATATGGATATATAATATAAATTTTAAATCAATAGAGAAACCTTTTATATTTTCCATTATTTAAATTATTTTGTAAGCCATTTTTATAAGAAACATTACACATTTGTCATAAATTTGAATCAATGGTGAGGATGGTTGAACCTCTATAATAAAATAGATTAAAGTAATGTTTTATAGCCTATTTTAGACCATATCATAACATGTTTAACCTTAATTACCTGATTTACCTTTGCTGAGGTGTTAAGTATTAATGAATGTTATTATATATAATAAAAAAAGGGTCTTATTTAAAAACATTGAACCTATATTTGGGAATTTTTTTTCCAATATTAAATTCCTATAAGTGGAAGAAATTTATTTAAAATTAAACCCATGAATCGTGGTGAAAATACGTTTTTAGGAAAATGAATTTTCAAGTATAAGATGATATTACATTAACATTATATATATATCAGAATTTTAAGAATGTAAATTCATATATATATATATATAATATAATTCTATGTTAAATAATTCATAATTTGGAAATTGTTTAATAAATTAAAATGAAAAAATATTATGAATATAAAAGAAGTTTCCTGAAAATTTTATTTTTAAGCATAAAAAGAATACTATAACAAAATCAAGAATAATTTTAATTACAATGTATTTAATTAAATTATACCTTATTAAATTATTATTTAATTTATTTTAAATCCAATTAAATGCATAATTTTAATTTTTAGTGAAAAACAAATTATTATTTTATATAAAACGATATTTTTCACTGTTCACTGAAAAATAAATATTTTCTCAAAAATCTCAAAATGGAACCATAAGATAATTTTAATATTGTGATTTAAAATATGATATTATTTTTATAAAATAAATTCTAAAGGTATTAAAAATTTATTATAATATTCTCTCACAAAAAAAAGGCAATCTATAATGAAAATGTATTTTTGAGTAAGAAAATGAGTTTATAAAAACAATGATTTCTTATTTCCAAATAATTAATCAATATATTTATATTGGTAATGACTACTATATTTAATTAAAATCTGGTTAATCCTAATCATACCTACAAATCATGTGGTCAGTTTATAACTATAATATTTAAATAATAATATTATGATGTATGTTTAATCTCGATGTTATGTGTTATATACGTTATTGAATATATTGTTATTTTAAAATAATTTGGTATTACATTCTAACCCAATTAATAAGTTTCATCCTCACAAATTGAACATGAGATCTATAATCAAGGTTTTGATGTTTGAAAATGACTTTGTTGAGATACTGCATCGTAAAAACAAATAGTAAAAAATTCCCATGAAATGAGGGAAAGCATAATGTGAAGGTCATATAGAATAAAATATTACTATATTTAAAAGAGAGGAATATTAATGATAAGTGAAAATAATGGAATGGATTAAAAAATAATTTAATAATATTGATGGAGAGTTATATAAATTATTGATCTCAATAGATTCAATGATCACGAGAAATTCAATGACCACAAAACCTTAAACCAATGAGGTGTGAAAAAAACACTAATCAAAATAAAATTAAGTTAATAGTATAAGATTTTTTATTTAGTATTCCTTTTCCTATATTTTGGTAGTTTCTTTACCATGAAGATTTATTAGATAGGTAAATATACTCATTTGGTTTTGTTCATATCTATAAACCCAATTTCATTATTTTGTTGCATGTTTCAATGAGTTTCCACATTTTTCCCAAATATTACACAAATAAAGAGTGAGATTATTAAATATCTATTATTCTATAATTAAATTTTAATTCACCGTGAGGTATAAATATGTGTCAAATGTTTTTCATCCCATCTTTTCTAAAATACATATGGTTATAATAAGATAAGATAATGTCCAAAATGAATATTCCTTTGTATAAAGAAATAAAATAATAATATCTAAAATTGTATAATAACATAAAAGGTTCTACATATATAATATAAATAAATAACCCAGTATCCCTAATAACCTTAATTAACACAAATTTAAGTAATATTTTAAACTCAATGTTTTTTATGTACCATTCATCATACATCCCCTAAAATGTAATATATTAATTCTAAATTAGGCGTTCACATTATAAATAAGGTTTACATATACATAAAATTAACAAATAATCTCACAAAATATCATTAATCAGATAATAATTACATCACTTATAACCACAAAAGGGGTTTACAATCCACTTGACATATGATCAACCTTAAACTTATAAACCAATCAACCTAACCATAACTCTTATGTTTTCTTAATAATAAAACTGAGAAATATTAAATATTATCTAAACCCTCCTTATATACAAACTCTAATACCCACAATTACACACTCCCATATACCATACAAAAACATGATCTTTTCATTTTTTGGATTTGATACTAATAATTATGAAAAAAAGTTAACCCTTCAAAAAAAATAACATAAAACTAAAATATTGGATCATTTACCTACCCAAGGAACATTTAGGATTATTGTTTTAGAGAAATAATAAATATCAACACATTAAAATATTGATATATAAATTGGTTCATAAAAATATAAACCATATCTAACTAATTTCTTCACATGTTTTAAATTTTTTAGGCATAACATACATAAAATTGTTCTCCAAATCCTAGGAAAATAAATAACAGAAGAAATGTGTCCTCAATTTCTCAATACCGCTATACATAAGCATCATCAATCAAATATTAGTAGTGATAATAAGGAAATAAAATGGGTATAACTATCTAATTAATGTGAATGCACATAAAAAATTATAATTCAAATTTTTTAAAACATGGATCTTGGAACAAAGCTTTATAATATTACAAGATTCATAAAATTATATGATATGTATAAGAGTATGTTAACATGGTCATACATTATGAAATTAATACCCAATAAATCTATGATTATTAATTGTTAATCATAAAATAAGTAGTTATCATAACAATATAAAGCATATACATCTATATGAATCCATCAATAATCTATAATTATCCATTATAAAATATCATAATCATATTTCATATGTTTTTTATATACCCATAATCAGTGAAAATTATTTCCTTAGTCAAGGATCAAATGGAAATACCATCATAGGGGATTGGGTTCAAACATTATTATATCATTTCCTTAATCATGGTTCACTTCTATGACTATCATAGTGAATATATTAACTTAATTTTCTTGTTTCACATCACATTGAAATCTATTTTATTTCATGAGATTTCATTCTTTACCCAATGAATTAGAGGGTTATATAGTTCCATGTCCACCCAAAACACATTTAAAACCAAAAATATAGGTGACCTATGTCCATAAATGATTTATCATGTCATTATATCATAAATCATGTAATGGATATTAGTTTCATAAACATATATTCATTTCATTATAGTATAACCCAAGAAAAACTAGTGGTTCTCTTATAATTTTCATCATAACATATATAAACCATGGGAAATAAAAGGGTTTCATAGAATCATCCATAAATCATTACCATCATATGATATTTATATATAGAAAGTGGAGGTTTTCATAAGATTATATCCAAATGGAAGCATTATAATACCATGATGTAAGTTTACATACATGAAAAATAACATTAAAATAACATTTGAAACATTCTTTAGAAATGTCATAAAATATAATATCTTGTTGTTAACATTTTAACTAAAAAATACAAAAATATTTTGAAATTGTTTTATTAGAGAATAAACATTGAAAATTGTTAAGGAATCTTCAAATATATGAATTATCATAACAAAAGATAAATTTGTACATGTATTAATATGAAAATAAAAAAAAATTGATCCGAGTGAGTATATTAAAAGGGTGGAGGGGTTAATTGAGTACCCAATAAAAATTTATATTAAAATGAATATCAATAAATCCCCCAAATAATAAAAACAACATATCAAATCAATAATATAGATCACTATATGTTCTGATCTTTTAAAATACTTTATGAAGAGTGTTCAAATCTCAGTGTAAACAATATAAAAATTGTTTTATATTTTAAAATAAATTTACCTAATAAAAATATTAAATTAACTCAAATTAATATTAACTATAAAATTAGTGGCTTTTTGAAAATTTAAATCAAATTCGGGTTAATGCTTAAAAATGAAAAAACACACCAAAATAAATACAAGAGATTCAGTCTCAAGTTGAGACCTAATCCACTCAACATGGAAATCACATTATTCCAAGAATATTATATAAATAAAATTCCAATAAATAACCTATATTGGGGATACAAAACAATTACCTAGATTTCCATGTCACACAGTGACCTCTTCTATAATAACAATGGGGAAAAAATTAAACGTCACATATTGACCTCTTCCACAACACTGTGGGTAAAAAAATATAAAGAGAGTTATGAATATACTAAGTATATTTCAGTTATATCACAAGATGTTGTGTTGGTTCAATAAACATGGTAAACTACACACTTCTTCAAATGTAATGTCAAAAAGTAGAAATAGAAAGGAAATAAGATAGTGAAACAATGTTGTTTTTCAGTCTGATATTCTCTAAAAATTGTGACTTATAAGATATATCTTGGATATAATCATGATTTATTCCATAGAAAAATCTAGAAAAATATATCTTTTTAATCTCTATTATCATTTTTTAGGTAATTGATATTATTTTCATCATAATCCACATTCTCTTAGTTGAGTGTAGGTAAGGATGCAATGTATAAGTTATTTAGAAAGTCTCACACATTGTAGAACTCTTCTTATTACATTAATATTATTCAAGCTTACTTATGATGTATGCATGAGAGAGAGTTCAATTCTTAATATGACAACAAAAATCATGAGTGTCAATTTGATGAACAATCATCTGGATCTTCTTCTCCTCATACAAAATGAAGATAATAAATGCAAATGCACCCATGAAATAGTTTAAGATAAATCATTAAACTAATTATTACCATTAAATTTGATAATATTGTTGTTAGAAACAATTTAATTTACATTATGTTGAAATAGTGATGGTGACTCTTCTGATGATGTAAAATCTCTGGTGGTGAGTTGTCTTGGTAGTGACTTAATCTGACGGTTAGCCAAGATGATGGTAGTTTATGCTCTGAGGTGATTTTTTCTAGTGATAATTATTTAAGTTGTTATGATCTCAGAAAATTTTTAAATTTCTTGATGGTTGGTAATGCCTGATGGTAGGTCATATAGAAGTGATTCATCCTAAACTATCATACATTTTAGTTGGTAGTAATTTTCTATACTTTGAAAAAATTTCATCCATATGGTGATGCATCTCAGATGGCTGGCCTTTCCAACAATTTCTCAAAACATCATTCTAACAATGGGTCTTTCTTGGTGATGAATCTTCTTCAACAGTGAGTCATTTCTGGTGGTGACTAGATTCCAATGGTGGATCATTCCAACACATTGGAAAAATTTCACCAAACTACCTTATATTAGAAAATTATATCAAAAAGAATAAAACTCAATAATATAATAATGATGATGATTTTTTATCATTACAATATCGATACCAACAATATCCCCCTTTTACATGATATCAAATAATGGTATTTAAAAAATATGGAATTAAAAAGAACAAAAAATTAAATTTTAATAAATATGGTATAAAATATATCAATTCAAACTATATCAGAGGTATTTAATAATTATTTTATAATATATATAAAAAAATACAACTATATAGACATAGAATTAGTGATATGATAGATAGAAACAAATATGTAGTGATGGTGTCAAAATATAAGGATGGTGTTCGAAGGATAACATCCCTGAAAAAATATTACACAAAATCCATATAAATTATAATTACCCAATCCATTCTCCCCCTAATGGGAATATAAATAAAATAGAAATGGAAAATAAAGATTATATGAATAATAATAGAATTTATATCAAAAAATAATGTGAGGTTCAACCAAAATATAAAAGATACCTCAAAAATTTAGGCAAAAATCTCAATCAAAGAATTATAATCTAAAATTAATTCTTATCAGGTTGGGTTGTAAGAACAATATGTGACATTCCTCTTCCCTTATTTGGAGAATAAATCATAGTAGTAGAAGTTTAGGAAAATATAATGATTGTTGAAAAGATATTAGGTATAGAAGGAGTCTCTCTGATAATAATAGTTTTGCGATGCTAGATAGCTTCTTTAGAAATCAGTCTGAAAGGATATAAATTAGAAGGTAAATGTGCATTTGTATCATGAGTAACACCTAATCTAAAAAATGGGATATAATCTACAAGAGTGAGATTATCTATGACTATAATGGTATCTTGATCCACTACTATGGTGCCAAAACATGAATAAATATATTCATCAGATTGACTAAGTCCCTATTGATATTACTTCCTCGTTCTGTAGAACTGAAAAATTATTTTTTATCCTCTAAAAAAATTTTCATTGGTGTTATCACATTCAAATGATTAACTTATTGACTGAATTCAAGAGTAACCATGGGAATCCTATAGTTGTAAATAAGGTATATAAATTGGGTGTTAAGATCATTCTTATATAAATCATTTAAAGGTAATACTTTATATAATTTTTGATAGTCTCTGTATATTATTTTATATCCTTTTCACATTATATGACCATCATATAAAAATGGTGACTATTATGATTGATTTTCTTCAAAATATCATATGGAATATCATGATCATCATCTAAAATTGCTACATGTTCTTATGTAACGTATGACATGTACAACTCAACATCTAATGAAAGGGGAGTTGGATCACTTGAATTGGAAGCCATGTAATATATGTTCTCCACCCACTAATAAAAATCATCCAAAAAGTATAAAAATAAAATCTATTCTAAACTATTGTAGACTGTAAAGTCTCTAAGTCATTTTCTAACATCCTATTATCTATATTTAATTCTTGAATCGTATAAAACATTTTGGCGTGGACTTGATGTATCACCAACTCAAGAAAATTTGTTACATATTTTCCAGTAATCCCAATGACATGTGAATATTTATTTCTTAAAAAATTTAGGGAGAAACCTATCTCTAAAAGATTCTATGTCATCACAAAATACACTATCAACAGTCACATATGCAACAGAATGTGAAGGAAGGCCTGAAAAAAATTTCTCAAAAGAATCAACCTTTACTAGATCAGAACTAGACAGAATGTCATAAGTAAATCTATATAATTCCCATATAGAATCTATTATTTCTACAATTTATCCCTTATGAATTATATCCATTTGATTAGAAATATAGGGTTGCTTATCACTAGAGTCTGTATACACCAAACCCACACTGATATAGCCCAGGTACATCTACCATTCCTCAAATGATATGACACCAACATAGATAAATATACATCTAGAGGATTAACAAAAACTTTTAATTCAGCTTTAGTCTCAACAAACACAGGTTTTTCATCCTTATGATAAAAAACTATCTATTTAACAGATTCACCCTTGAAATTCTCAGTAAAATTTCTATCAGAAATTTCAATAATATGACATAAAAGTATTAGAGATTCCTCCCCCACAATAAATGATTTCTTCTCATCTCTAGAAGCAGTTTCCACACCACGATCTAGGATTTTTCTCTAATAATATCATGAAAAACTGATAAACTTGAAGAAAAACTATGTTCATGAGGTTTCTCAACATTCTCAACACCAATTGTCCACTAGGACCATAATGGCCAAAACCAGAAACATCATTAATGAAATTTTCACCACCATTTACCTCAACTTTGTTTTCCACATTTTCTTCTTCACCTTATCCTTCTTATTTATCTTCTTCTTCTAAATTCTTATAATTACATACATTTTCATTAGACATTTATTCAAAATATTTGGAAGATATTTTAAAATGTTCCTCCTTAGGAACATCGGTTTCATACTCTTCAATTCCTTATTCAAAAATTGTCTCTTGGACATGGAGAATTATATGAGGGCTATGAACAATAGAAGAAAAATATGAATAGATATCAGGAATATCTAGGTCACCACCCTCATCAACTGAAAATTTTCCTCATCTCTAGAAGAACAAACCTCATATTCTTCCTCATCAGAATACTCAACCACTTTATCAATATCTAAACATGTTTACATATTATTATTTATCCTAGTTGGGTGGTAAAGATGACTGAAATACTCGAAACATTGGTCAACAACTTCAATCCATTTCCACTTCATGGGGTTCAAATTATCTTAATTATCATTTTAATGAAACTTTTAAGGAAAAATGCCTCATAATTTTACTATTATTTTATCTTCCCCCTCAACCAGTCCCCAAGAATCTTGCATCGCTGAAATGAATTTAGGGTATATTAGGGGTGTTTTCAAGAAATGGTCTTTCATATCTTCATAATTTGAGTCATTTGGTATTTAAAAAAGTTTACCTAATATTATATAATAATAATAAATTTGATATATACATATTGATACCTCATTGTAGTGAAATATCTTTTCCATGGACACAATATATGCTGAATAAACCTAAGAAATAAAATTTCATTCTCCATCATGCTCAGTTGCACCTAGTATTCCCACAATTCCATCCCAAGTCATCTCTACCAAAGTATCCTCTTTCACAATTTTATCTTCGTCACAAAAAATATATCCATTATAGTCATTTAAAAACCTTCATGAGGTAATTTTAGACAAATGAACTAGTGTCTTGAAGAGAAGATAACCTTGTGTCCACTTATTCTACTTCTAATCTATAATTCATCTTCCCCAATGATAAATTCATAATATTTGTTGAACCGGTGAACTAAACTAGTATAGAATGAACTCTAATTATTATATAACCAATATACCCATCCCTAGTATTTAATAACATTAAGCACAAAATTTATTATTGATAGAAACCAATTAGCCTGAACTTCTGTTTTAGGTACTATTATCTGATTCGTAAGACACGTGTTCACTAGCCTAATAGCTAGATGGATCAAATCACCCTTATTATTATTTAATGCATGTAATGAATCTGTATATGAATCTATAGATCTCTTTACACTAACCATGGTAAATGATACATAAATATTAGAATAGGTCAATAGAATCACAACATATGATAGATAAACGTTCACGATAACGTTCAATTGAAAAAGCGTGAGGCAGAGCCTCGAATTTTAGAAAAGTGTCAATTTTATATCATTATGGGATTTTTAAGCTGAAAAAATGAATCATAAGGAAATAACATAAATAAATAAACCATAATTAAGATATATAAATGGTGTCTCAAAAACCAATGTTAGGTTATTCTAATGGTGGGTAAACAGAATGGTGGGTAAAACTCCAACGGTGGTTAAAACTCCAAGGGTGGGTAAAACTAAAATGGCAGGAAAAATACATTGGTGGGTAAAAACTAAAGTGAGGAGTAAAACTCTAAAGGCCGGGTGTATAAAATTAATCATAACCAAAATTAATCATTTCTAATTCATGTCTGAGGTAGTTCATTTTCCGAGAATTCAATGGCTTAAAAAAGTATCAGCAAGATGATGTTCATTACCAATGTATTCAAGATTTATATTAACCTTTTAAAAATGTTCTCCCAAAACGTGATGTCTTACATCAATGTGATTTTTTTAGGATGAGATAGAGGGTTATTATAAATATTTATAGCACTTGGGTTCTCACAGTTTATAGGGCCATGCCAGAATTGATATTAATAGTCTAGTAATGTGTGTTCATCTAAAAAATATGAACAAATATACTCTCTTACTACACCAAGAAACTAGTGACATTCCTAAACAATAACATGTTCTAGAGGTTCTTTTTTAATATAACATGTATGCTCTAAGATTAGCATCTAAATAATTATCTAGGTCAAATTATTTCCTTCCAGTATAGAAACATCCTTATTATGTTGTATATTTGAGGTATTTAATAATAATTTTTACAGTATGTATGTCTGAATATATTGTTGTTTCTATAAAAAAACAAATATACACACCCTAAACATAATTCCACATTGACAGGAAGTTAAGTGGAGTAGACATCCAATCATTCATCTATAACAGGATTTATCAAATAATTTTATATATCATCCAGATCCCAGATATCATTGGTACTCATAAGAGTGTCACTACACTTAGTGTTATCTAAAACAAAACATTTTAAAAGGTATTTGAATTATTTACATTGATTTAAAATAATTCCTTCTTTATTATTTTAAAATCTAAACACAAAAAAAGAATTCCATTTCACACATAAAACACATTTCAAATTAATTTTTCATCATCTTTGGAAATTAAATAAATAAATGATTTCTAAAATATTAAATGATAATATTGTCTACAATGATTTTAACAACTAATACATCATTTGAAATTATATTTATAAACAATTTAGGATCATATATACCTTTTTAAAATAATTTAAAAATAAAAAAGAGTCGATCCTATTATATCAACATTTAAGAACTTGTTTTGAACCATATAATGCTTTTTTAATATAAAGTCATGGTTTAAAAAATGAGGATTTTGAAATTAATGGGGTTTTTCCACAAAAATATCAACAATTATATACAAATTTATGACTTCACATTTGACATCCATTTGATATATTTTAAAATCTTTATGTGGTGAATATGAATGGTGTATTATAATGGATTCATGTCTTGCTATAGTTGTAAAGGTTTATTCATAATATATACATTATTCTTGATTATTCCCTTTTTCAACTAGTCTAGATTTATTCTATAATATTATACTAGATTCATAAACCTTGTTTCTCAACAACAATTTAGTTCCTATATTCAATGTGACATTGAGTCAATAAAAAAGTTCCAAAAATTTATTTCATACAAATTAATTATGTTGTTCATGCATAGTGATTTCCCAAAATTCATCCTTAATTGAATCATTTATTTTCATAGGTTCAAGTTGGGGAAATACTGGTTAATGTTCCAGCTGATTTCATAGAGAATCTTCAGTTTGTGTGCTTATACATAAGTATACAACTAAAAAATCTAAAAAATGTTATTTAAGAGTCCTAATAGATTTAGAAAAAAGGGTTGTTAACCTAATGGTTTTCAATAGGTTCTTAATTAGGTTTTGGATGCTTCTAAGAACTAAATTATTTTTCTAATTGTATTACAATAGTATCAGAAGGATTTACATTTATGTTCAATGTGGATAAATTATACTAATGGTTTCTGAAAGGGGTTTTAGTATTATGTGGTCATGTCTCATCAAATATGACATAGATAGACACTTCCATTGTCTTGGTTGTTTTATTGGAAACACTATAGGATTTACTCGAATTTTAATAACGAAAGAAAAATAACCACATCACTTTTGGAGGTAAATTTATCAATATTATCCTTAGTGTTATGAATAAATACATTTCAATGAAAAAAATATAAAGTAATTAACCTTAGTCTTTTTATTATTCTGTTAATATGTTTTTCCATCAAGATAGATCTAATTAAAACTATATTAATTATATAGCAGACTGTATTTGTAGCCACTATCAAAAAATAGATTGGTATGTCATATTTTTTTAATAATTTCTTAGGCTATCTCTTAAAGTGTCATATTTATTCTTTCTATAACTCCATTTTGCTGAGGGGTCCTATGTTCAATGAAGTTATGGTTATATCCATTTTTGGGAGGAAAATGGCTCAATGAAATTATTTTCAAACTCATATGCATTTTAAATTATTGAGGTCTTAAATATATGTCCACTTAGTTTAACTATATATTTATAATACATGGTATGATTAGAGAAATCATAACTATTTTGAGCTAAAAAGAATACCAAAGTATACCTAGAAAAGTAATCTATAAGCACATAGACATATTTATTTCAATAAAAACTATAAACTCTTGATGGTCCAAACAAGTCCTTTTAAATCAACTCAGGTGGTTGTAAAGGTTAAACATATTTCATAGATTTAAAATAAATTTTGGATAGTATCCCTTTTTGATAGTGGTTACAGAAATTTTCACTTGGGAGTTCATGTTTGGGTAGATCTCTAACTAACCCATTTCATGTAATTTTCATTAGTGAATGTAAATTGATGTTTCATAGTCTTCAATACCATATCTATGATTCTATCTGAAAGGAACTCAAGAATGAAATTTTTTGTGAAATTAAATAATAAAGATCAACAATATACACATTCTTATTTGTCAAAGAGGTAAATACTAAAAAATTTACAATTAAAATAATTACACGAAGAAAATTATCACATAAAAATGAGTTTATATGTATATGATATTTTAAACCATTAAAAAAATTAAATTTGAAATCAATAATTAATTGAATATGTCATGACCCCTACCCCGGGGCCCATGTCTTGACTACCCCAAGCCCACCTTCCATAGGCCAGGGTTGTCGACTAGCACCGAAAGGCGTATTCCCTAAAATGGGAGGCATTGACATTATAACCTGTAAAATCAAACAAACCAAGCACATTGAAAGATAAAAGACAAAGTATACTATATAGTAAACAAGTTGTATACAGAATGTAAAGGGGCTAGAGTACAAGCTCAACTGAAACGTACAAATAAAACAAGAAAGTACAAGTAAAACTTGAAATAGATCCTATAAACACCCATCAAGGATCCTACCTGAAGGGTACATACATCTCTAGAATGGTTTTATCTACAGTATTACTCATCTAATGTCCACCTCTGAGAAGCCTCTAGTCCTGGTACCCTTGTCCTCAGTCAGCATTGTCCATCATCTACACAAGACACAACAAGGTGCGGGAGAAGCCCGTGCAGGGGTGAGTATAAAAATACTCAATAGAGACCCCAAGACCCCTGAAGTTCTCTTAAAATCCAAAAAGGATAAACCAAAAAGAAAGTCATCAATTATACATAGGTATATGCCCATACATATACCGATGTTATCAAGATATACTCCTCTTATGCATGAGGGGAGAAAATCACAAATGTAACACCATGAAGATATAAGTACCACATAGGTAACACCACGAAGGTAGAAGTACCACAAAGGTAACCCCATGAATATATAGTACCACATAGGTACACAATAAAGATATAAGACTCAAATCCCATAGGTATAAGAGAAGTATAGAAGTACAAATGATTAGTCACAAAACTAGATCATCTTATTCTGTTAAGAGACAATGCTGCTAATTATACGGAGTCTAACTTAAAAAAGATCGATAGGGGCTAACCCCCACAAGGACCCACAAAGAATATGACCTACACAGGATCAGTATGCACTGACCTACACAGGATAACTGAGTGCTGACCCACATAGGATCTGACCCACACAAGACCATTGAGCGCTGAACCACATAAGATCGGTATGTGATGACCCACATAGAATCGTTGAGCACTAACCCACACAGGATTGATATGTACTAACCTTCAAAATGACCCACACATGATCCGGACCACCGAGAGTCGATAGGTAAATAACCTCTATATGATCTGTCTCCAACCTCTGCCGCATTGCCAGCCACTGGATTCCTCGCACCCGGTGCGCTCGAGTTCCATAGAATCTACCCTTGAGATATCAGTCATACCTTAACTACCACGATTTTACACGAAGAAGTATCCCAAATTTATGTCAAGTCATAAGGGACCCAATGTAACAAACATCACATTAGTTGGATGCCTGGTCTGTAAGTTATTAACATTTCTCCTCCAAGGGCCCGGTTAAATTTAGGGTTCGATCCAACCTGGTTGTACTCAAAATTTATCCAAAACTCAAGTAGAGTGTACCGAAAATATGTCTCAATTCTAGGATTCTGGTGTTGTATACGGTTCGTCAAAAAGATGCCAGGTTCTCAAGATGTGGGCACAAAGGCGTATCTGGGTCTGGTCCGTCCCGGCTCGACCCGACCCAATTCGAGTCGACCCGACTCAGTCTGGGTCTGTCTCGGTTGGCCTGGGCCACAAAGGGACCATCCCTCAAGGACATAATCCAGCCCATCCCATGAATGGGGTGGCCGGGCCCGGCCCACTAGGCGCAACCCTGCTGGTGCGGCCCGGTGGCGGGCCCCCTGGAGGGCCCCGCTGGGTTGGCACACAGAGTGTCCCGTGATCGAGTGGACCATCTTGGCGGGGTCTGCCCTAGATATTTCCAGGGAGGGAGGCATCATCCAGGTCACCTGGATAGCCAAAGGGTCGTTCGGTTTTTGGAAGCAAGACCTGCAGGAGCGGGTCCTGCTCGGTTCACCACGGCCGGCCGGTTTGCCGGCCAGTCCTCCTTTTCCCAGCGGTGCAACATTGCCACTGTCCTCCATGGCCACCCAGGTGTTGGCATCCCTTGGCCTCTGCCGTGGCCAAGCGACCACTACCATCAGCTCCACCAGCACTGCAGACACTCGCCACCACTCTGCCATGCGGCCGGCCAGATGTTGGCCGCCACCCTGCTCCACCGCAGTTGACGAGTCGCATCCTCCTGCTCAACCGGCGGTGCAGCTGCGTGCTTCCCCCCTTCCTTGCGGCCAATCGGGTGTTGGATTCCCCCTTCTTCTGTGATCCATCACAGCTTCGTTCCAAGCCCTAAAAATATGATGACCACATATTCGTGATCTTCGGTCGAGGGTTCCACATCCATTTGTCACACTCAACAAAACATTGTGTTTCCAGCATCATTAATTATTTTTAATTGATGAATGGACGAAGAACGTACAAAGGAAAAAATATAAAGGGGCATGATATATGTGAAAAATTATGGCCATGTTAGTTTGTCCATTGTCATTGTGAATCCAGAATATGAATAATTCTAAAATAAATTCAATCATAATTCATTTTAAATCCCCTACCTTGTCATTCATTGGATATGTCGTGAGGAAGAATACAATGTTGATGAATGGGGCTTCGGCGTACGTCACTCCTGCAAGACGCATACGAAGTTGGTTCCTTGTTCTTTATTCTGAAGCCATTCTTCGTCAGATTAATTTTTTTCAAATGTTCTCCCAAGCCCTCCTTTCCTTTGCCAACAATTTCTCCCATGAAAGGGGTGGTTCCAAATTAATATGATTAAGTTTATTTATTTAAAAAAAAGAGTTGGAACATTAATTGAATTGAAGTTTCCACATTAACTAGGGGGAATTCCAAGGGTTATCTTCATATTATGTGGGTTTTGGGTGGTCCCCACCACAAAATTCAAAATGTGGGGGGGGGGGGGGTTCAATTTCAAAAATAAAATATTGCATGTCTATTTTATTTTTTCCCACGAAAAGTCCAAAAACTAATTTCCACCCTTGACCTACTACGGTCAAGGTGTAGGTCTCCTTAAGAAAATATTAGTGTTGCGAGTTCAACGGTGGCCTCATATTTCTATTCCATGAAACAGTTCAAAAGGTACAAAATGCCGCTTGTGCATTTACTGAACGTACCCGAAAAAAAGTTCAGAAATTCATTTTGGGCACACCGGGCCTCAAAATCATGCGCCGTCAATTTTTACAGACTCATAATATTTACATTTAATTAAAAATATATATATACTTGAAAAAATCTGGGTCTTTACATTCTCCCCACCTCTGGGATTTGTGTCCCCGAAAGCCACAACACAAACTAGGGAAACAAGTGGGGGTACTGAGTATGAATCCAAGCCTCCCACTACCATGTGCCTTTCTAGAGGTTCTCATACTGCCAGCGTACACAAACTAGAGGTATCAGCTACCCACGAAGGACCTGCTCCTATCGATCCTCAATCTCTACTAGAACCTTTGAAAACGTCGCACCATCATCGATGTCTAGCTCACCCTAGTCAATGATGTGTAAAGGATCATATACATATCACTTCAGCTGGGATACATGGAAAACGTCGTGCACCTAGTTTAACTGAGGTGGAAGAGCTAAGCAGTAAGACACCTCACCAACTCTGCTATGGACCTGAATGGGTCCGATGAACCTCAGAGATAACTTGCCGCCTCAGCCAAATCTCTGCAAACCTCGTTGAGGTGAGACCCGTAGAAATACATGGTCGCCATCATCTATCTCCATAGGTCTAAGTCTCTTGTTATAATATGACTTATACCTGCTCTGTGCAATCTTCATTCTCTACTGGATGATCTACACCTTCTCCGTGGTATCCTGTACCATCTCTGGTCCCACAAGTGCTGACTTCCCTTGCTCAGTCCAGTACAGAGGTGATCTGCAAGGTCGTCTGTACAATGCAACGAATGGTGCTATAATGATAATGGAGTGATAGCTGTTTTTGTTGGGAAACTCCACCAAAGGAAAGTGATCCTCCCAATTGAGGCCAAAACCAAGGATGCATGAACATAGCATGTCCTTGAGGATCTGAATGGTCCGCTCCTTCTGACCATCCGTCTGAGGATGGAAGGCGGTGCTCAACCAAAGTTTCATTCCGAATGCCTCCTACAACCCCTTCCATAGCAAGGAAGGAAAACTTGCATCATGATCATAGAAAATTGTAGATGGAACACCATGAAGTCTTACAATCTCAGGCACATAGAGGTGTCCCAAGCCCTCTACTGATCCTTGCTCTCTAATAGGTAGGAAGTGGGCCAACATGGTGAGTCGGTCAACGATCACCCAGATAGAATCATTAACCATACACATTCATTGAAGTCCTGTCATAAAGTCCATATAAATTTCATCCCACTTCCACTCTGGAACCTCAAGTGGCTGAACTAAGCCCCTGGGAACCTGATGCTCGACCTTCACTTACTAACAAGTGAGGCATTGAGAGACAAAATCTACCACTGATTTCTTCATTCCTGGCTTCCAATGCTGACGCTGAAGGTCCAAGTACATCTTCATCACTCTTGTATGTACCTCTAGAGGGGATGTATGGAACTAACCCAACAATTCCTCCTATATCTCCACCGGTACCATAGTAAATCCTATGAAAAGGATGATGTGCTCCCCACCTTTATAAAATCCATCAGGTATATGTCATGTGGATATCTAAGCACGTTGAGCCTTGTAGTCAGTGTTCCCAAGTTGTGCCTCACTGACTCCCTGAAAGAGGGGGGAGTGACTGTTAGAGACTAAGGATAAGCTACTCTATCTCAATCCACATAAGATATCTACAAAGCGGCTAGCTGCTTCATCGCGTCACTTAGTAACTATATACCAAATCTCTTGTTGAGTAGATCTGCTACTACATTCCCCATCCCAGTAGTATAAACTATCTCAAAGTCATAGTAGAAGAGGAAATCAAGCCAACACCACTATATCAGGTTCAGGTACTTCTGAGAGAAGAAATAATAGAGACTCTTATGATCATAGTAGAATGTAAAATGTTCTCCTATCATGTAATGTCACCACATCTTCAAGGAGAAGACCACTGCTGCTAACTCTAGGTCATGGGTATTATAGTTTTGATCATGTTTTCAAAACTATCAAGTACCATACGCGATCACTTCTCTCTACTGCATCATGACACACCCAAGCCCGGTTCCTGACGCATCATAGTAGACTACGTACCCAACGCCCTCCTCTGGTCGCCTCAAGATGGGGGCACTCTTCAGTATCTGCCTCAGCTCCTAGAAACTCCGTTGGCATATTTCCGAACACATGAAGGGTTGACCGTTCTTCGTCAATGCTGATAAGGTTGCCACAACTCTAGAAAAGTCTGAAAAAAACCTTCAGTAGTAATCTAATAAACCCTTGAAGCTTCTCACCTCTATCACGCATCTAGGTGGCTCCCAATAAAGCACAAACTTTAACTTTTCTAGATCCACCACCTCTATCCTCTATGATGACGTGTCCTAGGAAGTGGACCTCTCGTATCTAGAACTGGAACATCAAGAGTTTACCATAATTCTAGTTCTCTCAAAGTGTGTAAAAAACTATCTGTAGATGATAGGCATGCTCCTCCTCCATCGCTGAGTATATCAGTATGTCATTGATGAAGACTACCATAATGTGATCATGGTATGACTCTAAGATATTTTTCACGAGTACCATGAACACTGTTGGGGAATTGGTGATACCGAATGGCATAACCAAGAACTCATAGTGCCCATACCAACATCTAAAGGTCGTTTTTTTTTCACATCCTCCTCTCGTATTCTGAGGTAGTGATAGCCTGATTAGAGGTTTATATTTGAAAACCACCGTTCTAACTTCAGTTGATCAAAGAGATAGTAAATCCTTGGGAGTGGCTTATTTTTCTACATGGTAACCTAGTTTAGACGTTGATAGTCCAAAAAGAGTCACAAACTCTCATTCTCCTTATTGGAAAACAAAATTGGGGCTACCCAAGGAGAAGCACTGGGCCTAATGAATCCCTTGCTCTGAAAGTCCTCTAGCTATACTCGCAACTCTCAAAGCTCCATGGGAGCCAACCAATATGGTAGGGTAGACATCGGTGCAGTCCCAGGGTACAAGTCGATGTAAAATTATACAAATCTGTGAGCAAGTAGACCCAAAACATCATTAGGGAAAACACCAATGTATTGGTCTACCACTACAGGATAGCTCAGACTCTCAACATCAACCACTCTGAGGGTAAGGCTAGCCAACAGTTGTGTGATCGATTACACCCTCATCTGGGTAAGACCATCATATACTGTAAAGGATCCCTTCTCACCAGTGAATGAAAAATCTGGTCCTGTCCATACAGACACACCACACTTTGCGCCTAATATAGTCAATTTGAGCATGGACTATGGATAACCAATACATAACAGAGTTGACGTCGTAAGGCCTCGATGCGGCTACTAAAAGATCCCAGCTAAAGATCTCGCCTCCTAGAGTAATCTGACATTTCCAGCACCATTTTTTAGTCATCGAATCCACTACCTTAGGAGTCTCTATACATAAATATTGAGCAAATATCTCCACCGATATCTCCGAGCTCTGAATGAGGGTCATGGAAATAAAAGAATGACTGCCACCTGTGTCTATAAGTACAACAACCAAGTTAGACTAGACACATATTGTACCTCGAATCATCTCTGGAGTGCCATGGTAGTAGGCTTCAGGTGCATGAATCTAATATCGTCCAAGTCCACCTACTTACTATGGTCGGGGTAGACCACCTAGTGGTGGTGGAGGTAGAACCTCGAGTCACCACCCACTGCCTGCTGCACGACCTGCTCCTCTGCCACGTCTACCTCCTGCCTGCGGACCTCTTCCATCGAATCATAGCCTTTGTCCAGGCAGTCCTTCAACCATCTACTGGTCTTCTGTGTGGAGGTTCGAGAAATCACAAGCCTTGTGACCCTGCCCACTGCATGAATAACACTGCTTGTTCCTCGCCTGCATTGCTCTGTCTCGAGAGCCTTGCACCACTGACCCAGTATCATGCAGTCATCCACCTGTAGGTCTAGTCATCTGAGACCTCTACATCATATGTCTCCTACCAACTACCAATGACTCTACTATGTGTTATCTGGTTTTGGGTCTCACTGTCGGTGACTTCTCAGCAAGGAAGCTCTCCACTTAGAGTGCTCACTCTAACACCTTTTCCTTCATTTGGATACTTAGTGAAACCATAGATGCTCTAATATCCCATATAAGACCCTGATCGAAGGTATGACCCCTTAAAAAAGGGTCCCTCACCATGTCAGTGGAGTAGCGCAAGAGGTAGGTCAACCTCACTGAATACTGATCCATGGTCATGCTACCATACTGTAAGTGAAGAAGATCATGTATTTGCACTGAGTGTAAGGTCACAGGGATGAACTCTACCCTTAAAAGGCTCTAAAAGTATTTCCAGATGAGTTTTACCTCATCTTTATCCTGGATCATCAAACTCCACCATCTTCCCACTGGTTCCTGAAGAAGAATGGAAACAAAGAACACCATTAGATCGACTGGTTTCCCTACCGGATGAAAAACTCTTACCACAACCTCAAGCCAGTCTTCAGATGCCTGTGGATCTGTCTCACCCCGGAACCTTGGTGGCCTCTGGCTCTGGAACTCATGAAACATGCTCAAGGAGCGTGCACCCTCTGCTGCTGGGGCTTGTGGTATGAGCTGCCCAACGGGTAGTGGTGCTACTGGTAAACCACCCATGGTATAACTGTTGTAAGGGGGACCAACACTGAAGCCTCGTCCCTCAGTGGGCTATCATCACATACTCAACCTGGGACCCTGGCTGTCTATCTGTGTGGAGGCATCCTGAAAACAAACAAGTGCACCACGGTCATTAATTTTATAACTAATGAGTTGACTGCAGAAGATCACAAAGAAAACTTTTCAAAAACACAAATGCAATTAGTGGTTTCATGCACTGCGTTGAAAATCAGAGGTCAGGGTCCGGGTGTATGGATAAATCGACCACCACACCGACACTAGATTCCCCAAACTAAAAACAACAATCATCACACTAAACAATATTTCCAAACAGATAATATCAGAGTCATAGTTCTTCGTTAGAACTGAATCCTTCGATACCAATTTGTCATGACCCATCCCCCGGGGCTCGTACTGTGACAACACCAAGACTTCCATCCATAGGCCAGGGTCTAGCAACTTGTACCAAAATGCATATTCTCTAAAATGGTAATGCATTGCCTTTATAACCTGTAAACTCACACAAACCAAGAACACAACAAGATACGAGAACATAGTAAACTATATAGTAAAAATTGTCTATAGGGAATGTAAAGGGGGAAGAATACAAACCCAACTGGAAAGTATGAGTAAAACTGAAAAGTATAGGTAAAACTGGAAATAGCTCCTGTGAACAACCTCCAAGGATCCTACCTGAAGGGTGGACACAAATCTTGAACGATCTTTTCTATGATACGCCTCGTCTAATGTCCACCTCCGAGCAGCCTCCAGTCCTGGTACCCTCATCCTCAGTCAGCATTTTCCAACGTCTGCACAAGACACAGTAAGGTGCGGGTGAAGCTCGTGTAGGGTTGAATATAACAATACTCAGTAGGGACCCTAAGACTTCTAAAGGTCTCTCAAAATTCATAAAGGATAAACCATAAAACAAGACATAAAATCTACTTAGGTATATTCCCATACATATAACTAATTTTTCAAGATATACTTGTCTCATACATGAGGGGAGAATATCACAAAAGTAACACCACAAAGGTATAAGTACCACGCATGTAACACCATGAAGGTAGGAGTACAACAAAGGTATCACCATGAATATATAGTACCACATATGTACACCATGAAGATATAAGACTAATCTCACATAGATATAAGTGAACTATAGAAGTAAATATGATTAGTTGTGAATCTATATCATCTTATTCTATCAGGAGGAACTGCTGCTGATTATACAGAGTCTGACCCACAAAGTATTGATAGGTACTAAACCCTATAATGACCCACACAATATCTAACCCACACAGGATCGGTATACGCTGACCCACATAGGATCGTTGAGTGCTGACCCATTGAAGATCTGGCCCACACATGATCAGTATGTGCTGACCCACATAAGATCACTGAGCGTTGACCCACACAGGATCTGACCCACAAAGGATCGGTATGCGCTGACCCACATAGGATCACTGAGCGCTGACCCACATAGGATTTATAGGTACTGACCCCCACAATGACCCACATAGTATGTGACCCACCCAGAGTGGATTTGTAACTAACCTCCATATAATCCATGTCGAACCTCCGCCTCACTACCAGCCACCAGATTCCTTACTCCCGGTGTTCTTGAGTTCCGTAGAATCTAATTTTGAGATAACTGTCATACCTCAACCACCAAGAAGATCCAAAAATAAGTATTAAGAAGTTCCATCATGTCATAATGGACCCAACATAACAGAAAACTTGTCAATCAGATGCACGGTCTATATGTTATTAGCATTTCCGCTCTGAGGGCCCAGTTGGATTCAGGGTTCGATCCAACCCAGCCATACACAAACATTATCCAAAACTCACATGGATTATACAAAAAAAATGTATCTATCCTAGGATTATGATGCAGCATAAGCTTCATCAAATGGACACCTGGTTATCATGATATGGCCACAAGGTGTATCTGGGCCTTGAGGGGACCATGTCCGGTCCGATCTGGTCGGGCTTACCCGTCCCGACCCGTCCTGTCCCAACATAACCCAATTTAGGTCAACTCGACTCGGTTTGGGTCAAGACCAATTGGCCTAGGATGAGGTTGGCATGGCCTGGTGGCCCAACCTAATGGGGTGCTCCGGAGGCACTGCCCGTACTATGAAATGCAGTCATGTGGACCATCGTGGAGGGGTCTGCCCTAGCTGACGCCCATGAGGGAGGCACCTCCCAAGTCACCCGAACTGCCAAAGGGTCATTCAGTTTTTGAAAGCGAGACCCACCGTAGCGAGTACTGCTCAGTAAGCCATGGACAACCAGTTCGTCGACTGGTCCTCCTCCTCCCAGAGGAACGATGGAGCCGCTGTCCTCTGCGGTTGGTCACCCTTCGGCCTCTTCCACGACCTCCTACTCCACCGGTGGTGCTGATTCACGCCGCAGCTCCGCGACATGGTCAGCCGGATGTCAGCCGCTACACTGCTCTGCTGCGGCTGATGGGTTGTGGCCTCCAACTTAACCGACGGCACAAACACCCCCATCTTTGCGGTCGATGGGGTGTCAGCCGCCGTCTTCTTCAACGCGCCATCGCAGCTTCGTTCCAAGATGGAAAAATATGAAGACCGCATATTTGCTATCCATGGGTTGAGGGCTCCGTGTCCATATGTCATGCTCAACAAAACGTTTTGTTTACAGTGTCATTAATTATTTGGCATTGATAAATGCGTTAAAAACGAATGAAGAACAAAATATAAAAGGGAAAGGTATATGTTCGGGGGGATGGCCATGTTAGTTTGGCCATCGTCATAGTGAATCCAAAATATGAATAATTATCAAATAAATTCAATCATAATTCATGTTAAATACCATACCTTGACATTCTTTGAAGATTTTTCATGGAAGAAGATGATGTCAATGAATGGGACGTCGGCATACGTCACTCCCATAAGATGCTTCTGAAGTCGGCTCATCTTTCTTCATTCAGAAGTCATTCTTCATGAGAGGATATTTCTCTAAGGTTCTCCCAAGCTCTCCTTTCCTTTGATAATGATTTCTCCCATGAAAGGGGTGGTGAAAAATTAATAAGATTATGTTTATTAATAAAAAAAAAGAGTTGGCACGTTAATTGAATTGAAGTTGGAACATTAACTAGGGGGAATTCCAAGGGTTAACTTCATATAAAGTGGTGTTTGGGTGGACCACACCACCAAATTCTATATGGGGGGTTTCAATTTCAAAAATAAAATAATGCATGTTTATTTTATTTTCTCCCATGATATTTCCAAAAACTAATTTCCACCCTCGACCTACTGCAGTCGAAGTGAAGGTCTCCTTAAATGAATATCGGCACTACAAGTTCAACAGTGCCCTCAGATTTGAAATCCGAGCACCGGTTTAAGAGTTACAAAATTCCGCTCATGCATTTACTGAACATAACTAAATTTTTTTTAGAAATTCATTCTAGGAACACCGGGCCTCGGAATCTCGCGCCGTCAATTTTTGCGGTATCCTAATATATTAATTTATTTAAAAACATTACATGGAAAATTATGGTCTTTACAAGAGATACCAATTTAGTCAAGGAAAATGATTTTTCCTTTATCCCTGCAACCAATGTTGAAATTTTAACAATCAATCTTTATCATCATCCTAAGCCTAGAGTGTAACACCAGAGACTTTTATGAGAAATATTTTGTTTTTATGTTATATACATCATCAAAGAAATCTCTCACTACACACAACACTAGCTTGGCTTTCTTTACAGGCAATCAGGACCTTCCTCGGTAGCTTGCATTGTACGCAATACTCAGTTTCACTAAACAACGATATGCTATTACAATATTATTAAAACTAGCCGTTATGAATAGTAATACCTACTTTTTGAAATTTTATGAACATTATTTTTTAAAATGGACTTCATTTTTGGATTCGGAATATTGAAATTATCCTAGGGTGAATTTTTGTTATTTTTCTGAAAACATTCAATTTTTTGATGAATAGTGAAAACACTAGGTTACTATTTAAAAACATACTTTTTATTTAAATAATTATTTATTTTATTTAAATTTATTTTAGGTCAAAATTGATACATAATACTAATATAAGATCAAATTAATTCATTGGAGTCATTTGATAATAATTTTAGATATATAAAAATTTTATTGAACTTTTCACTGTCTTTTACCCACCTCCTATGAGAGTTTGAAAATTTACATAAAATATAATTTTACGCTTCTGTGAGTGGAATTTAAAAATTCCTAGAGACATAGTTAATATCAAGGAGTAAAATGTGGTTCAATAAGATAAAAATAATTTTTGGTGAATCGTAACTTTTTACTTTTATTTTCCACGGTTAAAATTAAATAGGGTAATTAAGGGTAAAAATGATATTATTATTACCCTAACACATGGACTAATTCAATTGGATAAGTTTAATTCGACCAAAAACAAACTTAGTAATAAAATATGACCATTTAGGTCCACATGGATTAGATTAGGAGGTTTAATATTATTTTATTTAAAGAAGAGTTAAAATAGTTAAAATCAAATTTTAATATCTAAAACATTTTTAATATAAAGTTATAAATATGATAAATTCAACTATAAATATTCGTTAGAATGATAAAAATATTTCCTACATAATGGTATTTTATTTATAATTTTTAAACTTTATATAATTTAATTTATTTATGACACAATGATGATAGAATAATTACCTTATTAATAAAATTTTAACATAATTGATATTGTAAATACCGAAATAAATGTAATTTGAGACTTTTTATGAAATACACTAATTTTATAGGTTCATATGTCATATTAGTATTTATTTAATTAACTTTTGTTGAACTAATCATACTATTATGAGTTTTAGAAAAATCAATTACCAAATACTGTCAAAATTGACATAAAATAGTTTTTAAAACAAATATTATATTATTAATTGTTATTTTATTCCTAAAAATCTATGGTTCGGCCAAATGACTTATATAAGGGTATATATATATTAATAATGAACCACATGGGGTTTTTTTATCTTGTTATAGTATGTTTATTAACCATATAGTGTATGAAAACAAGAAGACATGGTAAATGTTAAATTATTTTACTTAGAATTAAATCTAAATGATAAGGTTAACATAGTAACCTAAACTTCACTAAAATATATTGGTTGAGTTTATTTCGACCCAGACCCACGTTAGGTTCTGAAAAAATCAAATTGGAGCTATTAAAACCCGAATATGACTTTATTATGAAATAATATTTTATGTTTTTCCTATGGTGCCCCTCTCCTCCCTTATAAAATGGCACCTCCTCCCTCTCCTCCTCACACCACATTGAGCCTTCTAGCTCGGAAAAACCCTTATAATTTCTCTTCTAAACTTACCTAGAAACATCATAGAGGTCCTGGTCTTGGTCAAAGACCATCATTAGTGCCCTAAGAAGAGGTTTGAAAGAGGCATGTCGAAGAAGAGGTAATATCGGTTACCGGTTTTTTCAAATTTATTTCTTCTTCTACTTCCTCTACATTAGTTATTTCATTATAAAGTAATAACATAAGTATCACTCATATACTGATATGTTATTATAAATATGAAACAACCCTATTTCACCTTCTATCCATCCTACAGAAAATGAAATCACCGCGCGTGCGTACGTACGAAATACCATCTCCACGTCGTGGTGTAATCTGTTTTCCACCACCACCTAACTTGGATGGTTATAATGGTGTAAATAATAACTATATATTATTATTTTAATTTTATATGGATTCTGAAATATTATACATTCACTTCAATACAATTCCACAATCATGGGAACGATATCATCGCTCGTGCGTACGTACGGCATACCGTCTCCATGATGTGATGTGACTCTTTCTACATGATATTAATTGCATAATGATTATATAAATGAATTGAATGAATAAATATGATATATATTACAGTAATACCATTCTGTAAATGAGGTATCTATAACGTAAAAAGAATAATAAGAATTTATTCGACAAAACACGCATAAGAATAAAAAGCAATAAACACTCGAATAACAAGTAGCAATGAAATATTACTAATAAGTAGCTAAGAATATGACAATATATGATATCATAACAATGAGTACGATTCTGGAATAATTCAATAACATTATTTAAATCATTATACAGGAGGTTCGGACACGTACGTAGAAAATAGGACCTAAGGTAAGGGAAAATCTCACAATCTCATATTTATCCGATATTTTTTATACTTCAGAATTTACTGGGGAATATTTATCATCCACATTTATGATTACTCAATATGTAATATTATTTCTATCCTCCTACAGTTGTTTAAATCCAATTTTACTTATTGGTATGTTTTTAGTGAAAGATATGAAAGGATTATATTGTCCTTTTTAGTACGAGGTACATTTTTGACTTTTCCGGCCAAAGTACGAAAAGAATGTTTTTCGTTAACTTATAAGGCATGAATGGATATTTAGAAATTTTTTCCATGAAGACTCCTTTACAAGTTTTCAGGTTTATTTTTAATCAATTTATTTTAGCTTAAAATTTTAAGACATGTTAAGAAAGGAAAAAAAATTTATAGTAGAAAGGATATTTTCCTCAACCGTGATGTTCAAGTGTTTTATCAAAATTATTTTCCAATTAAGATAATATAGGGTTCTGTTTCTGTCTCTATTTTTACATTGACTTGGTTATGTTATGATGGAATTATTTTTATGATGTCCTTTTCTCTTATATGGATTATCTTATGATGGCATGTTGTTTAATAATCCCATTTTTATTACATGGGTTATGCTATGATATATGATTTATGATTTTGTGGAAAAAATAAGAATTGTATCATTATGAGATGGGTGGGACCTATATCTCTCTCCAATTCATTGGGTAAATATTTATATCTCATGAGATAGAAAAGGCTGGAATGGAAGGTTAAGCCAGTTCAGTGATACATGATTGAACTGATGAGTGAACTTGATTCAGAAATGGACTTTGTATGCTAAGATAGTCTTGGAAAAGAGTCTTGACAAATAAGAAATTATTTCCTATGATTATGTGTATATGCCACAATGTTTCATGTTTTATGTTATAATTTTTGGGATTACATTTCACTATTATAATTTATCCCGTCTTAGGATATTATGATCATTTTTTTAGGTTATGATTTTCGAAATGCTATGTTCTTTTGAATATGATATATCCTTTATTTACCCTTACTGTGCATTTGAGCTCACCCTTTTGTATGTTTTCTTTCCCCAGGACAGGAATAAGTTTATTAAGTAGGATATGCCAAAAGGGACTCTAGATATGATGAAATAAATGGGAGACAATGTAGATTCTTTATGAACTAGTTGTTTATGTTTCCCATTTTTTAAAGACACTATACCTATACGGTCGTTTCATGGTTTTGTTATATGTTGTCGTAAGTATGTCTCAATTCTTAAGTAATAACCATGTATGTAAAGTATGGGTTGGTATAGTTGGTATCAGAGGAAAGGTATAGTCATCCTTTGGAAACTAGGATGTGAAAGCCTTAATAAGAACCCTAAGGATATATCTAAGCATAGAATAATATTAGTGTTTTAGAAATGGCCACGAACAACCTATGATAATAACATAAGTGTGAAATTTTATTCTTGATTATGTGGTTTTCCTTTTATAATTAGTGTTGATCACACTATTCTTCTTGGTTTTAGTCAATGTCTGGAACCCGAAGGAACCAGGTTAATGCGAAATGCGACGGGCGATGCAATGATTTTCCCCCTGAGCAACCAAATGTTATGGGAGCTGGAATGAAAAATCTTATAGCCATGCTCACATAACTTTCTCAAGATATGAATCATGCAGGACATCCAAATGAGCAAAGTATGGAGCAACATTCTGTTGAATCCTTCATGAGGCAGCATCCACCCTCATCCAGCGGTTCTATTGAACCATTAGTTGCTGAACAATTGATCAGTTCTACTGAAAAGATATTTTCAGTTCATCAATGTTCTGAACATGATAAACTCATATTATTAGTATATCGTTCGGGAGGGGAAGCTGATCAATGGTGGAATCATATCAAGAATACGAGGCCAAGAGATGAAATTTAGTCCATGGAATGGGACGAGTTCAAGAACTTATTTTTCAATAAGTAATTCCCTCGTATTCTTCGAACAAAGATGGAGAAGGAGTTTCTTGAACTAAAGCAAAACGATGATGAATATATTGGTACCTACGAAGAAAATTTTAAAAGACTTGCAAGGTACGCTTCTGTGATTATTATCCAACATGAGAGTAAGATCAATCGATTATTTAGTAGCTTAAAACCATGTCTTCGAAGGGTGTTACCCATAAGGGACTTCAATAGATACGATGAAATCGTTCGATGTGCTCTCAAGGTTGAGATGGAGATTATAGTAACCCATTAGTCATATGTGTTTGATAAGAAGTGGAAAATGGAATTCAAAGGAAAATCTAAAGGGCACACTAAAAATATGATGAGTTTTCCCTTATGCACAAAGTGTGGAAAGAAACATGGAGGGAGTTGTCCTAAAGGGACAAGTAAATGTTTCAAATATAGAAAAGAAGGTCATCGTGCATTTGAATGCCACAATGATGGGAAGAAGATGTCTAGTGATGCGAACAAAGATAAGGCTACACAAAGTGAACCTCCTACACTTCAATGTTACAAGTGAAGGAAATGGGGAATTATGCCAATCATTTCCCTAATCCAAGGGTTGTTGATGATGATTGATGTCAACAAACTCTTAAGGATAAATACAAAGGAAAGTCACATGAAATTTCTATTAGCGATGTGGAGTATGATAACAAAGTTGTGAAAGGTACACTTACCATCCACTATAAAGTAGCAAATGTTTTATTTAATTCAGGATCCACCCACTCTTTTATTTCTGAATAATTCCTTATGGGTATCTCCATATTACCTCAGTAGTTAGATATTGAGTTAGCTGTGACCACCCCTAATGGCACATCAGTCGCATCAAAAGTTTTCCATTCTTCTCTGATTGAAGTATTTGGGAAAATACTTCCTGAAAATCTTGTGATCCATCCTATAGTGGAATTAGATGTTATTATTATCATGGATTGAATTTCTTTATATGGATCACATATCAATTTCCAAATAAGGGAAGTTACATTTCATATTCCAGATCAATCTATGATCTTCTATCGATGCAAGGATGAACGTGACTTTCCAGTGGAAATTTCATCCATCTTATGGGTCTTGATTCCAATAAATTAAGGTTATTTATCTCAAATGGTTAGCGAGAAAGTCACGATTAATAATATTCCCATTGTATAGGAGTTTGATTATGTCTTTCTGTAAAAATCGCCAGGTCTTCCACCAAATCGTGAAGTTGAGTTTTCAACTGAACTCATATCGGGTGCTATTCCCATTTCAAAGACACCTTATATAATGGCCCCAATTGATTTGTTGGAATAGAAGAAGCAAATCCAAGAGAATCTTGATAAGGTATTCATACGCCCTAGTGCATCACCTTGGGGGGCACCTGGTTTGTTTGTTAAGAAGAAAGATGGATCAATGAGACTCTGCATTGATTATCGAGAACTTATCAAGATCACTATCAAGAACAAATATCCTCTTCCATGCTTTGATGACTTATTTGACCAACTACTTGGAGCAAAATGTTTTTCAAAGATTGATCATCGTTCAGGGTATCATCGATTAAGGGTCAAAAGGGAGGATATAATAAAGACGGATTTCCATACAAGTTATGGACACTATGAATTTATAGTGATGCCATTTGGTCTTACTAATACCCCTACAATCTTCATTGATCTAATGAATGGAGTTTTTAGAGACTACCTTGATCAGTTTTTGGTAGTATTTATCGATGATATTCTTGTCTATTCAAGGAGTAAGGAAGAACATGAAGATCACTTTAGAATAGTATTGAAGTCCCTGAGAAAGGAAAAGATTTATTCCAAATTTACCAAGTGTGAATTTTGGATTCAAAAAGTTAAATTTTTGGGTCACATAATCTCAAAAGAGGGGATATCTGTGGATCTAGAAAAAAAAGATGTTATCAAAAGATGGTCGAGACCAAAAACAGTAAATGAGATCCAATATTTTCATAGTCTGGATGGATATTATGGAAGTTTTGTGAAAGATTTGTCAATATTATCTAACCCACTCACCAGGTGGACTCGAAAAGGTGTTAAGTTTATTTGGACAGAGGAGTGTGAGGATAATTTCAAAGAGTTAAAACGAAGGTTATCTAGTGCACCTATGCTCACACTACCATGTAGTGGAGAATGGTTTTTGATCTAAAGTGATGAATCAAATAAGGGACCAGGGTGTGTTCTCATGCAAAATGATATGGTGATAACTTATGCCTCACGACAGTTGAAAATCCATGAGCAAAATTACCCAACTAATGATTTTGAGTTAGAAGCGGTAATATTTGCATTAAACATATGGAGGCATTATCTATATGGTGAAAGGTGTGATATTTATACTGATCATACAAGTTTAAAGTATATTTTCACACAAAAGGAGCTGAGTATGTTCCAAAGAAGATGGTTGGAGCTGATTAAGGATTACGACTGCTCAATTCATTATAACCCTGGGAAAGCAAACAAGGTTGCAGATGCATTAAGTCGACAAGACCATTCTAGCTTATCCATGATGAGGATCACAAAAGATATAATATTTATGTATTTACAAAGGATGGATCTAGGAATTATCATGGATGGGGAGAAAATTATCTTTATCAAATGAATGTTCAACCATATATACATGTGAAGATTAAAGAGGCACAGAAAGAAGATGTATATTTACAAAAGAAGGTGAGAAATTTTCTTGAATTTCACTTTGATTGTGATGAAATAATAAGGTTCATGAATCGGGTTTGTGTTCCTCCCATCACAGAATTAAAGAAGAAAATATAGGATGAAGCTCATAGTTCTTCATTCTTTATTCATCCTGGAAGCACGAAAATGTATAGAGACATGAAAGAGTACTTCTGGGGGGATGGCATGAAAAGAGATGTTTCTGAATATGTCTCTTGATGCTTGGTTTTTATGCAAGTTAAAACTCAGAAACAGAAGTCTAAGGGGATGTGACAACCATTACCCATACCTGAATGGAAATGGGAAAACATCCCTATGGACATTGTCACCGGACTTCCTAAAACATCCAAAGGCAATAATTATATCTAGTTTATAGTTGATCGTCTTACGAAGTCGACACACTTTATTGCTATTAGAGAGGATTTCTCTCTTGATCATCTTTCCAGGATATATGGGAAGGAAGTGGTAAGATTTCATAGAGTACCACTTTCCATTATATCTGATCGGGATCCAAGGCTTACCTCAATGTTTTTGTAAAGCCTTCAGCATACTCTGGATATAGAGTTGAGTATCCACACTACTTATCATCATCAGATAGAAAGCCACTCTGAGAGGACAATTCAAACTCTAGAAGATATGTTAAGAGCTTTCTCTATGGATTTCAAAGGTTGTTGGGATCAACACCTACCTTTGGTAGAATTTTATTATAATAATAGATTTCACTCCAGTATTCAGATGGCTTCTTAAGAAGCTCTCTATGGAATAAAATGCCAAACTCCAACTTGCTGGGATGAAGTTAGGGAAAATAAGCTATTAGGACCTAATCTTGTTGGTGAGATGGCAGAAATGGTCTGATCTATTCAACAATACATAAGAGAAGCTCAGAGTCGAAATTTTTTTTATTCCGACAACCAAAGAAAAGACCTATATTTTGAAGTGGGTGATAAAGTGTTTTTATGAATATCTCCTTGGAAGAGAGTAATGAGATTTGGAAATATGGGAAAGATGAGCCCGAGGTATATTGGTCCTTTTGAAATACTGGATTGTGTTGAGAAGGTAGCTTACCGATTGGCGCTTCCACCAAATCTCTCTCAAGTTCATGATGTTTTCAATGTATCTTTCTTGAGAAAGTACATACCTGATCCATCACATGTACTAATCTTAGAAGTTTTACCACTAGAGCAAGATCTTTCTTATAAAGAACAACCAATAGAGATTCTGGATCATAGTGAAAAAGTTCTACGGATCTAGGCTACACTCTTGTTGAATGTTTTATGGAGGGACCACAAATTAGAAGAATCTACATGGGAACTTGAGGATATTATGAGAGATAGGTATCCTCATCTTTTTGTTACAATGTGACGAATTTCGAGGGTGAAATTCATTTTAAGGTTGGTAGAATGTAACACCCGAGATTTTTATGAGAAATATTTTGTTTTTATGTTATATACATAATCAAAGGAATATCTCACTACACACAACACCACCATGTCTTTCTTTACACACAATCACGACCTTCCTCGATATCTTACGTTGTACGCAAAACCGAGTTTCACTAAACAATGATATGTTATTAAAATATTATTAAAACTAGCCGTTATGAATAGTAATAACGACTTTTCGAAATTTTATAAATTTTATCATTCAAAATGGACTTCATTTTTGGATTCGGAATATTAAAATTAGCCTAGGGTGAATTTTTTGTATTTTTCTAAAAACTTTCAATTTTTGAAGAATAGGGAAAACACAGAGTAGCTATTTAAAAACCGAATTTTTATTTAAATAATTATTTATTTTATTTAAATTTATTTTAGGTCAAAATTGATACATAATACCTATATAAGTTCAAAGTAACTCATTTGAGTCATTTTATAATAATTTTAGATATATAAAAATTTTACTGAACTTTTCACCGTCTTTTACCCATCTCCTAGGAGAGTTTGAAAATTTATGTAAAACATAATTTTACCACTTCTGTGTGTGGAATTTTGCAAATCTGAGAGACACGGTTAATATCAAGGAATAAAATTTTGTTCAATAAGATAATTTTTTGGTGAATAGTAACTTTTTAATTTTATTTACCACGGTTAAAATTAAATAGGGTAATTAAGGGTAAAAATGGCATTATTATTACGCTAACACATCTACTAATTCTATTGGATAAGTTTAATAAGACCAAAAATAACCTTAGGAATGAAATATGACCATTTAGGTCCACTTGGATTAGATTAGGACACATAATATTATTTTATTTAAAGAGGAATTAAAATTGTTAAAATCAAAGTTTAATAACTAAGACAGTTTTAATATAGGGTTATAAAAAAGATTAATTCGACTATAAATATTCATTAGAAATCTAAAATGATTTACTAAATAGTGGAATTTTATTTATAATTTTTATTCTTCAAAATAATTTAATTTATCTATGACACATTGATGATGCAGTAATTACCATATTAATGAAATATTAACATAATTGAAATTATAAATACCCAAATAAATATAATTTGAGAGTTTTTATGAATTAAAATAATTTTATAGTTTAATATGACATATTATTATTGATTTAATTAACATTTTTTGAACTAATCATGCTGTTATGATTTTCACAAAATTCATTTACCAAATAGTGTCAAAATTGACATAAAATAGTTTTTAAAACAAATATTATATTATTAATTGTTATTTTATTCCTAAAAATCTAAGGATCGGCCAAATGACTTAGATAAGGTTATAAATATTAATAATTAACCACTTGGGATTCGTTTGCCTTGTTATAGTATGTTTATTAACCATATAGTGTAAGAAAACAAGAAGACACGGTAAAAGTTAAATTATTTAACTTGGAGTAAAATCTAAATGATAATGTTAAAATAGTAACCTAAAATTGTATAAAATATATTCTTTGAGAGTATTTTGACCCATCCCCACCTTATAATTCAAATAAATCAATTTTGAGATATTAAAAACTGAATATGACTTTATTATAAAATAATATTTTATGTTCTTTCTAAGGTTCCCCTCTCATCCCTTATAAAAGGGCACCTCCTCCCTCTCCTCCTCACACCTCTTTGAGACATAAATATCAGACAAACCCTACCAATTTCTCTTCTACACTTCCCTAGAAACATTCTAGAGGTACTGTCCTTCTTCAAAAACTAACATTAGTTCCATAAGAGGAGGTTTCAAAGAGGCCTGTCGAAGAAGAGGTAATATCTGGTACCGATTCATTCAAATTTATTTCTTCTTCAACTTCTTATTATTTAGTTGTTTCATTATAATTTAATAACATCAGTATCACTCATATACTGATATGTTATTATAAATATGAAACAAACCTATTTCACCTTCTATCTATCCTACAGAAAATGAAATCACCGCACGTGCGTACATACGGAATACCGTCTCCGCCGTGGTGTAATCTGTTTTCCACCACCACCTTACATGTATGGGTATAATGGTGTAAATAATAACTATATATGATTATTTTAAAGTGATATGGATTCTTAAATAGTATAAATACACTTCAATACAATTCCAAGATCATGGGAACGATATCATCGCTCGTGCGTACGTATGTCATACTGTCTCCACGATGTGATGTGACTAGTTCTACATGATATTCATTGCATAATGATTATATAAATGAATTTAATGAATAAATATGATATATATTACACTAATAACATTCTATAAATGTTTTACTTATAACCAAAAAATAGGAATAATGATTTATTCGACAAAACACGCATAAGAACAAAAAGCAATAAACACCAGAATAATAAAGAGCAATGAAATATTACCAATAAGATGCTAAGAATATGACCATATATGATATCATAACAATGATTAAGATTATATAATAATTCAATAACATTAATTAAATCATTATACAGGAGGTTCGGACATGTATGAAGAAAAGCAGACCTAAGGTAAGGGAAAATCATGCAATCTCATTTTTATCCGAGATTGTTTATACTTCAAAATTTACTAAGGAGTATTTATCATCCACATCCATGTTTCCTCAATATGTAATATTATTTCTATCCTCCTAGAATTTCTCAAATCCAATTTTACCCATTGGTATGTTTTTAGTAAAAGATATGAAAGGAATCTTTTCCTATTTTTAGTACAAGGTACTTTTTTGACGTTTCCGGCCAAAGTACGAAAAGAATGCTTTTCTTTAACTTGTACGACATGAATGAATTTTTAGAACATTATTTCCATGAATCCTAATTTACTAGTTTTCGAAATTATTTTTAATCTAATTATTTTAGTTTAGAATTGTATGACATTTTAAGAAAGGAAAAAAAATTGAAGTAGAAAGGATATTTTCCTCAAGAATGAACTTCAAGTGTTTTATCAAAATTATTTTCCATATAAGATAATATAGGGTTCTAATTCTATCACTATTTTTACATTGATTTGATTATTTTATGATGGAATTATTTTTATGATGACCATTTATCTTATATGGATTATGTTATGATGGCGTGATGTTTAAGAATCCCATTTTTATTATGTGGGTTATGCTATGATATATGATTTACGATTATGTGGCACACATAAGAATGGTATCATTATGAGATAGTTGGGACCTATATCCCCCTCTAATTCATTGGGTAATGATTTATATCTAATGAGATAGAAATGGATGGAATGGCAGGTCAATGCGGTTCAGTGAAACAGTACTGAAATGAGTAGTGAACTCAGTTCAGAAAAGGACTTTGTCTACAAAGATAGTCTTGGAAATGATTCTTGACTAATAAGAAATGATTTCCTATGATTATGTGTTTATTCCAGAAAGTTTCATGTTTTATGTTATTATTATTTGGATTACATTTCACTACTATGATTTATCCCATGTTATGATATTATGATCTCTTTTTCAGGTTTAGATTTTCAAAATGCTATGTTCTTTTGAATATGATATTTCCTTTGTTTACCCTTACTGAGCATTTGAGCTCACCATTTTGTATGTTTTATTTCACCAGGTCCGGAAGAAAGTTATTAAGTAGGAGATACTAAAAGGGACTCTAGATATGATGAAATAAATGGGAGAAAATGTAGATGCTTTATGAACCAGTTGTTTATGTTTTGCAGTTTCTAAAGACACTATACCTATACGGTCTTTTCATGGTTTTGTTATATGTTATAATACATATGCCTAAATTCTGTAGTAGTAACCATGTATGTAATGTATGGGTCATTATATAGAGTAATATCTTATTATATTTCTAGAACAAATCATATCCATATTTTTCTTACAAAAAAAGTATATACCCAAAATGATTTCGTTACCCAAATGTTTTGGGATCAGATATGTTGTTGAACAGTGATTTAGGAACCACTATTTTCTTGATATCTTTCCTATAAGTATATTATAAAATCATTGAAATAAAATCATTATTTGGTCCCCATGAATGAAAACTACTAGTATAGTTTCCTCAATTAGATTTTAGAACAATATTTCTCTTAAAAACTCTTCTCTATCCAGGTTTGTAACCAAGATCAATAATATATTTAGGAAAACAATTCCTTATATTTTATTGAATGATTCCCTTTAATTAGTGAATCTATCTATTTTTTAGATTCTCATTTCAAAATATTATTTTAGTATTTTCTTTTAATAATTGGGAATTTATTTCCTTCTCTACAAAAAAATAATATTTAATGTGAGCATGTAAATTTTTTTTCTTAATAATTTTGTATTTATCAGTATGATCATTAAAGCTATCTTAAATAATATTGAAATATTCAAATGTTTACTATTTTTAAATTTCACCATAAATTTATTCATTTAAATAAATATCATAATATGTTTAGGATATACCATCGATACCCTGGATATATTTTTCGTGAGTCACAAATTATCTCTCTTAATATTCTCATAATGAGTTGAGTTGGAGTAACTAGATCAATCCTCAGAGTCACTCATGGTGGTTATCATAGATTTCTTGTACATTTTAACATTATCAACATACTTATTTTATTACATTACCTTGGGACAGTCTCTTTATCAAATACTTTTATCTTTCACTCAAAATATGCAATATCATTTCAATTATCATATCATATCATGTCCTTCTATAAATTTCCAATATTATTATAATTTACCATGTATCATAGTTTTTAGATAAATTTCTTCATCTTGTAAAATTTTATAATCCTAAGGGAACGTTGGGTCATTTTTTCATCACTATTGGTTGTTGGTTCCTCATCACTATAGATTTTATCTTGAAATTTTTTCTTTAATTTCTATTTTAATGAAGTAGTATTGAAGGAAACATATTTTATATATGGTTCATCATACTTTTCTATATTAAAAATAATATCTTCCTCATAAATCATCAATATACCAATAAATTCTATAATAGTTATCTTTCTGATTTCACAATATTCGTTTATTGAAATCGATGTCCCTCCTTATCTCTTTGGGATACACCTCAGTAGTCACATGATTTGATCTTTTTTACATTGGATTCACCAAAGATACCATTTTATTCACTACCTCATTAAAGCATAGGTACATATCAATAATAAAATCCCCAGGTTTCATATTTAATGTATCATATTTCTATATACGATTCTTCAATGCCATTACTTTATCATTATTAGTTCCTTTGTGAGATATAAGTAAAATATCCAAATTTTAAAAACGTGTTTTATGAGAAGATGCCCTGTTAAACTCATCATCTCTTAATGCATAGAAAATATCATACATATCATTTATGTTTTTATAGGAAATTATAGTAACATCATCCCACACATTCCAAAAAGTATTAGGTAATTCATAATTATCCACTATAGGAGACGATATTTCAAAACCCATAATTTTAATATGCATTTTCATTTTTATATCACATTGAGAACAATTATTTCAACTAAATAAAGGATTTCTTCAGGTAGAATAACATTCTTTTCTATTATATATATAAATAATTAAAATTAAAATTGACAAAAATTTATGATCTTTAAAAGATAACCAAAATCACATTGGAAAATAATTTGAAGCACCTCTTATAGAAAATCTAGGTCGGAGTGAGTATGTCAAAAGGGGTTGAATGGGGTGCACAATCAAAATTTATGATAAAAAAGTTTCAATAAAATCCCCCAAATAAGTAAAATTTATATATTAATTGAAATATCATATCGATATAGGTTTTTATATTTTAATATATTTTTCAATGAGTGATTAAATTTATGTTAAAAATATATAAAAAATAATTTACCTTTAGAAATAAATTTACATAATAAAAATATCATATAAGAAATAAATAAGATTAATTATCAATGTATTGGGTTGTTTAATAGTTTAAAATTTTGAATTTAAGGATTTGGAATGAAATAAAACAAAATACACAGTGGAATAAATACAGGTTGTTCAGTCTCCATATGTGACCTAATACACTCTAGTTGGTAATCACCTGCTACCAAGAATATTATATAAATATTATCATGATCCATAACATGTATGATGTATAGAAAATATTTAACCAACTATCGAGGCCACACAAGGACCTCTTCCACCACAGTAGTGAAAAAAATTACTAACCACACAAGGACCTCTTCCACAACACCATGGGAAAAAATAGGTAAAGAATGATAAAAGGTATTGAGTATCTTCTAGTTATAGTAAATGAGTATATGTGTGTTTTAAAAACAAGGTAAACCACACACTTCTTATAATTTAAAGAAACAATAATAATGTTCAAGTAAAACTATCGATAAATGATGGTATTTCTTGGTCTAATATTCCATAAAGCTTGTGACTGATCGGATGTAGCTTGGATAGAGTCTTGGGTCATTTCATAGAAAAATGCTATAAAATAGAGTATCATAAACTATCATGTTCTATATTTATAAATAAATATGTATATTCATTATGCTCTACTATTTTATAGTTCACTATAGGTAATGATTCAGTTTTTAATATCTTTAAAAAGTATCACAATTTTCATTAGTCTTGTGGTTTTGGAAATATGGTTCTAGATTAGTTATGATGTATGCACAATAGAGAGTCTACTTATTAATATCACATTAAAATGAATAAGAATCCATTTGATGAATAATTATCCAGATATTCTTTACGTCACACTGAATGACTGAAAAAAAAACCTAAATGAAACCCTAAAGTAGTTTAAGAATAATTATTAAAATAATCCTCCTCATTGTATTTGATAATATATCCATTAGAAACAATTTAATTTAAATTAAGTATAAATATTTATGGTGAATCTTCATGTGGTGAAACAAATATGGTGGTGAGTTCTCCGAGAGGCGACCTATGTTGATGTTAATTTAGTCTGATAGTAGGTCATGATCACTAGTGACTTGTATCAACATTGATTCTTCTCTGTCGTGACTTATCTACGTATCAAATTTTTTTTGATGGTTGTTAAAGTCCAATAGTAAGATATCTTGTGGTGATTCATCATCAACTATGCATCCTTTCTAGTAGTATATATTTTCATTACATATCAAAACATTCATGATGATGGTTACTCATTTCTAATGGTTGGTCATTCCAAAACATTTCCAAATTTAAATTCTAAACGTGGGTCTTTTTAGGCGGTTAATCGTCATCAATGGTGACTCATTTCTAACAGTGAGTAGAGTCTGATTGTTGTTCATTCCAACACCTATCCAAAATTTCTCCATATTATATTATATCATAAAAATCTATCATAAATCAAAAAACTCAATAATGACATAATAAAAATTATTTTTTATCCTTAAAAAATAGTGACATATGATTACTTCAAAAAGAGTTTACAAAGTCATAAATAACCAGTTCAATAGACGTTATAAAAATTACATCTTAATGTTTTTAAAAATAAATTAAATTTTTGTTAAATATGAAATTAATAAATCATTGTATCGTAGAATGAAGAATATTTTAATTTTTTTAATGAAAATGGGTATATAAGAAAATGTTCTTCAACTCAAGACAAAATAAGGACTATTTTTCTTTAAATAAATTATACGGTTATTTTATGTACGAAAATGGGAAAAAATGCTACTATTATCTCTCATTTTTGTGAGTAACCCAAAGGGATGATAATAGATTGTTGTTAAAGTATACTATCTATATTATTTTCCACATTACTAAATTTTCAAGGATATTTTTTAAATGATTTGAGATTATAAGATAATTCTTTACTTCAAGTCTCACCCAACTTTGTTTGAATTCAATCAACATTTATAATAAATATATATTTTTTAAAAATATATACCAGAACTATATTCATTTACATAAATATAATACTATAAAAAATTCTATTATAATTTCCAATCACCCTTTTAATAAATAATTTATACATTAAAATGAACACTCTCATGAAAAGTAATTTGTTATCCAGCAATGATTTGGTTTAATGGTTCCATTATTTAAACCTTGGTCAATATTTAATTGTATCTAGAATAAAAATGATGAAATAAAAATAATATATATTCATTATATACACAATTTAGAACCATTTATATAATGTGATGCTGAAAATTTGATTGCAATTGTTCATTGAGATGGTAGTCAGTATGTACGCACATGTGATGTTTCCACTTTTTGATGGATGGAATGAAAGAAGGGTAAATTATAATTCCTTGTTTAGGAAACATTATTATATCATATATATCATATATATTATTTCAAAATATCTTTATTATAGTATATATAAAATTTAAATGAAAAATGAATCACATCTCTTGGTGGAATTGGTTGTCTTGACGTGCACATGAGAAACATTATGTTTTTCAAATTAATGGGAAGATGAGATGGAATATAATATATTATAATTAAAAAGAATATTTTTCAAAAAAATAATATATAAACTTTAAATCACTCATAAGATCCTACCATGAATGGTGGTGGTGGAAAATTAAGTACATCACTTTATGAAGAAGGTAGTCTGCATGTTTTCATGAGCGATACATTCATTTCATGTTTAATATAAATGAGGTTGATAATAGTTTTCCCATAATCATAATAGAATATTATAATATTATAGGTAATTTATTTATTATTTTATGATGGGTAAAATAGGTTTGGATCATGTATATGTGAAAATAAACGTTTAATGTATCGGTAAAGACAATTGCCTCTTTTTAAGAGACCCATTTAGCATGAACCCAAATGATAATTAGGATAGTATCAGGAGAATACAAGATGCTCAAAAACAAAGTTTAAAAATCATGTAATTTTGTTGACATTGTATTTTTGAGCTAGAGTGCTAAATATTTTTGAATAATGGAGAAGAATACGTGACATTCTATATGCGAGGAGATGGACACATCAATAATTACGTGAAGATTTTTATAATTTAAAATCAGTTTCTTGTGAACGTGGAAATAAATGGGTAATTATTCTAATTTTAGATATTATAAGGTATATATATCTTCAACCAATGCAATTTAGAATTTTTTATGTTTCATTTTTAACATCATAACATATTTTAACCCATGTAAGAGCATGTTAACCCGAACGGTGGTAAAATTTTTTTTACTATTCAATATAAAAAGTAATTAAGTTGAGATTATTCTGTTATATAAATTATTAAGATTATTGTTATTTATTAAATTTTAAATAACTCAATTTCATTGAGTCAAAGATACTTATTTTTAAATAATTTCCCAAAACACAAAAAAAACTTTTTTAAAAAAATGATTTTAAGCACAAAACTCTCTTATTAATCTTTTACTAGTAAAAACCATTGGATGAATGATAAAATATTAAATTTAATATATTATCTTCACCTATATCCTAAATAATTTATATATACATATTAATTTATTTTTTTAAGATATAAAGCATTTCCAGCATAAAAATATTGTTTTGAAATACTTCATTTTTTTGCTTCAAAGTCATTTATTTTAATTTTTGAGCAATTGAAACCCAATAAAAAAATTTATACATGTGTACAAAAATGATAATTTAGTTACTTATATTTAAACACTCTAATAATATGGCTATGTTATAACTATTACAATAAATAATAATATTTTAAAAGTATATAACAGTTCATTTAAAATTACTATTTCATGTAAGAAACGATATAGAACAATTTAAATTTATTTAAAGAGAAATATATCAAAAAATACAACTGTTTTAAATTATACCCCCTATAAGAATTTATCAAATGAAATTTTTTTCACATTGAGAAAAACAAATGGGGGTACATCTTCCTTATCACATCCTCAGGTTCCCACATAATATTTTTAAATTTATGGTATCACAAAAAACATTGACGGTATAGTTGCGATTATTCTATTAAACACTCTATCGTGAATAAATAATAGCTACTAGTTATTCTTCATATGGGAGATAATGATAGTTGTACAAAATCATTATTAAATACACGTTAATGATCATATATACTTCCATATAAGAGATACAAGCAACATATTCTGAACATTATAGAGATTCGATGGAAGAACCTCGTGATAAGAAACCATCTAGATAATATTAAAAATTTTATTTGACTAATATATCTTGGTCTAAGAATTCCCTTATCTATAAATATCATAACATTATTCTATGCACATATTAATAAGAATACCATATTACTAACATAAAAATATTAATTATGATTTTTAGTGATAAAGTTCAAATATGTGTTCACATTGTACGAAATACATCACCAAAACATCAAGCTAAACTATATCTCTTAATTAGTTTAAATTGAATATGGTACTCCATTAAAAAATACCACTTAGTTATTTTATATCTGAGAAATATTATCAATAGATAAATCTTCTCTGATTATAATGATATTTTGACTTTATAAGTTAATCAACTGCAACTCAATTTATGTTATGTCCTTGAGATGTTTTGTGGAGGCAACTAAGAAAATTAATTATGATGTTTTATGATTTTTATTCTACTATGGGTAATGGTTATGACATACTATTTAATTTTTTATATTAGGCATAACATTCTAACATAAAATGCTTAATGATATTTACACATCACTATCCCATTTCATTTTCCCACCAAAAATACTCATTTCGATCTCTATACATCTTTTTACACCCATGATGAATAATGAATGACAATCTGTGGGATTTATCCCAAAAATAATTCCTCAAATATGTTATTAATGGTACATATACTTGGTTACTAGCAGTTATCATTCCATCATAATCAAGGTAAAAATTTGGAACACTTATCACATTCTTCTATAGTTCATTAATTTCTTCCAGGCATCCTTAATCGTCACATGTATGGATAATTGAAAATTCATCTGAGAACATTAATATTTTTCCCCATTACATATTATTTTAAGATCCATATTATGAAAATAAATATGTATTTGATGTATTTTAATACATATCATGGTCATATTAATATGGTCATTCCAACTTAGACAATTATCTACCTTGTTCTCTTACCAAGGGTGGAAATACATTAATCAGTAATAATATTTAATGAACCCAAACCATATACTTCAAAGTATATTCAAATAATTTTATGTGAATATATGCATATATTTTTTATGATTAGTTTAGATATCTCATGTTTCACTATAATGATAATTACTCTCTATTTTCACTGTAAAAATTACTATTGTTAACTCAAAATTATGATTCGAGTAAAATTTATGCCGTATTTTCCATTTTTGTGAGACATAATCTATCACCATATCATTATGTACAAGGATGTATCTTACTACCATAATTAATGCATCATTATAGATAAAAAAATATCCACTTGAGGGTAGTTTGATCATAGGTTTGCTGACCAACCTTATATTCAATTACTAAAAAAATCAATATCATTCCTGATTTCAATAGAACTAGTCTCCCTTTTATGTTGGCATGGTTATTTGATTATACAATCATGATAATTCTCTCACACATCATTGATAGTATCCATAAAACCCAATAAATCAAAATATATCAGTTTTTATGGTTGGTCTGATCCATTTCTCAGTAACATCTATCTATGTAGTAGCTATCAATATACCCTCGATTGTGATTATATAGCCCACGAATAAATTTTTTTGTAGATAAAATTCAAACATACAGAATTTTTCATACGACTTATCCTTCATCATCATCTTCAATGAAATCCTTAATTTATCTTCATTATATTTCCATATGTTATAATATATAATAATATAATCTATAGAGAAGACCAAAAACTGATCATTGTAATCTATAAAGACTCTATTATTTAAATCTATTAAGACAATAGGGGTATTAGTAATTCAAAATTGAATCAATATAATTTCATAATCACCATACCACAAATAGAAGTTTGTCTTGGGTATATCTTTATTTTGCAACTTCAATTGATTATTTACATAGGGAAGGAAAGTGTTGGAAAAGTATTTAACTATGTGTAGTTGATCAATGTAGACATTAATATGGATTAGATGATACTTTTTATTTATATTTATCATGTTATGTTCTTCATAATAAATAAATAAAACACATTAATTGATCATTCTTCTTACTAAAATAATAGGGGCACCTCATGGTGATTCACTAAAGTGTATTAATCCCTTATCAGGATTCTCCTAGAGTTTCCTCGTCAATTCATGAAACACAATAGAGTCCATTATCTATGGATTAGTTAAAATAGTTTTATCACTATGTATTATTTATAAAAAAACCTCGCTATATATTTTGGTGGAATAATTGGAAGGTATTTCAGAAATAGATCAACATATTCTTGAAAAAAATGAATACCTTTGATTTTGATTTTTTCTCTAAAAACTTGAGACAAATATACCAAATGAATAGGTATCAATATTAATATGATATAATTAATTTCTACTAAAAGTTTACATTGATCCTCGAAATATAATATGATAATATTTTGATTCAAAATATTTAATATAACTTCATATATTTTAGAAATTTATGGTCTTATATAAGGAACGTCAATCAATGCCTAATGTAAAATAAAATTTATCTAAAGGAAGAATTATATTGAAAAAAAAGTTTATTGAAGAGGTTTTATAGAGTAATCTCACTACATTCATTACATAACTCTTATATACATAATAAAAATATATAATATTTTAAGTTCATTTAGTTTTAGTGTCTTTAAAATTATAGAAATATTACATGAATAACATATGGATTACCGAAAAATAGTAATAAATTATTTTTTGAGGATACATTATTATTAAATCCTAACCAATATCAATTCATCTCATATCCTTGGAAAATACATCAATGAAATGGGTGAGAAAAAATACTAATAAGTGAAATAGAAACACTTGGAAATTGAGCAAGACGAATATAACTAGAAATGATCATAAAAAATGAGGTATATAATAAAATAAATATAATGAATCAAAACATGTAAATGTGGATATTAAATTTAATTTATAAATTCATAATTCTATTACCAAGCTTAATTTTCTGAGGATTCGTAAATGAAAATTATCAAGGTTATTCACCAAGGCATCGTAAAACATGTCTTTTATAGATATTAAATTTTTTAATCAATGAATTAGAGCTATATTTTGGAGAACAATTAATATCTATTAATATAATGTGATCAAAATATATCATAACTAATGATATCATAAGTAACTGGTGAAGAATAAATAAAACTGGATTCATATCAAAATAATGGAATCTCTAAAAGTGCTTTAAAACATGACCATTATGTCATTTTTATCCCACAAAAAATAAATATGGGTTTCATGTATGTTACTAACAAAAAGAAATATATAATTTTTAATTTTAATTGAATACTATTTTAATTAAATGAGTCTTGAGTATTAAAAAATATATAATAAAAGATAATTTCTTGAGAAGAATAGATAAATTTTGATTAGAAAATTTGTTGTCATAAGAGGCATAAAATGGTGTTTTTTGAAAAATGTAAAATGAGTGGTGAAAAGGGTCTCCAAATTATAAAACAAAATTTTAATTTACAGGTAGGATCCAAAAGGTAATAAAACAGAGTAATAATAACAATTATATGCAACTTAAAAAATGGTTCTTGAATTGAAGAGTAAGGAAGGATAATTCTCTTACCATGAAGAGATGCTCCTAGAACATGACGATTGAGAACTTATGGACTTAATGACACATTTTGAGAACTCTATGGGAGTTAAAACTACCATATATTCATTTAGGGAGGATATTTAGTGAATGTGAATTGAGAAAGGGGCGGGTATTTTTTTCAAAATTAGATTATTTGTTTATTGTTTTTAAAAAATAGGCCTTGGAAATCATGGTTGTAGAAAAATGAAAAAACCGGTGTTAGAACATGGGTTTTTCCCATGGTTTTTGACATTGGGAAATATTTTATGTTATTCTAATCCAAAATGGCCAAAAAATATATTATATTTCTCATTTCAACAAGTAATTGTAAAGTTTTCACAATATAATGTTTTAAAGACAAAGTTAGCATTTTAGACATTGGAAATTAACATATAGGATTGGAAATTGATTAAATCATATTAAAATACATTATATTAATAAATTGAAATATTTTATTAATTATATTATTTTTATTTAATTATTAAATCATTAAGACTTAATTATAATGTCATTAAACATAACAAAACCTGAAACAATATTTTCACTCTTCATGGAAAACAAACTATTTCAAAAAATTATCATTAATTAACCCTATCCAAATATAAATGGTATTATTTTTTTAAAAAACATTTATATTAATTCCATAAATAATATAATTTTATCTTTTAATTAAAAATCATTATTTATTAAAAATAATTGGGGGTTGAAAATATATAGTAAAATTTCAAACACTTATAAAATTTTAAAATTTCATATCATTTATATTTAAACAAATTTATTTTGATCAAAATTTTTTATTAAAAAGTATTATTAATAATTCCTTAGTTTATTATAAAAAATACTTCTTTTTTGAAAATATTTATTTGGGTCTAAAATGTAAATTTATCATATTTTTTCTCAATTGATCCTATAATTTATTAACATAAACTATTCTTTAATGTGTATATACCATTATTGTTCATAGTTGTACTACTCTAAATTTATATATGATTTATGATGTTTTCCTAAAATAAAACTTCATTATTTGATAATATATTGTAAAACATAATAAAAAGCTATTGGGAGGAAAGATATCCATAAATTAAAGAAGTATATTTTTCAGGTCATTACATTCTTCCCCCTCTATTGATTTTTCATCCTGACAATTTTATCTTATTGATATATACCATTAATTATAAAAGAATTAATAATCATAAAATATTATAATATCATTACTACAGAATTATATTATTCAATCTTAATAAATTTTAAACATTATTTTAATATCCCTTATAATGTTTTGTACAAGCTTTTGATTAACCAAAGCATGTCTCCTAAGATGGTTAAACTAGGAGTGCAGTAAGGTAAATTTTCATGCGGAAGTTTCTATTTCAGTATAGCTCAATGATATTGTTTCATGTGTTTCCCCTATATGCATCTATGTTAGATCCAAATCCACATGTCTGTATCTATATATGAATTTCTTTTTATAGAAACCAGATAATTAATGCTTCACCAAAATATCATGAAGTTTTCTTGTATATTAACTTCTACTTATGGTTACACATAATGTTTTCATACCCTAATTTCTATAAATATTTAAACCTACCATTGATGCCAACTATAGAATTATACCTCTTTCATTACATAACATTTCTTTAAAAAACACACATTTAAACAATAAGAAGATCTTTTGGGTTTAGTGTCTTCAAAATTATGTACATATTACATATATTACATAACAATGACATAAAAATAAACATTAATAAATTATTTTTGATGACTAATTTTTATTTCATCCTAATTAATCTCACTTGATCTCATATACTTGGAAAATACATCAATGAAATGGGTGAGAATAAATCACAAAAATGGAAAAAGAAACACTTAACAGGTGAGTAAGAGGCATATAACCAAGAATGATCATATGAAAATGAGGCATTCCAAAGAAAAACATTAATCATAATGTATAAATGTGGATACTACATTAAATTTTTACATTCATAATCATATAACCATTGGTTATCCGCAAGGTGTCATAAATCAAAATTAACAAGGTTATTAACTAAGGCATCATAAAAAATGTCACCCCTAAAAAAGAAATTCAATACCAAATGCATTGGAGTGGTAATAGTTATAACCCGTAAAATGTATTAATGGGAATAAAATAAAAGAGAATTTCTTGATTAGTGGAAACAAATTTTGAGAAGTAAATATGGTAGCGTAATGAGTATAAAATGGGGTTTTAGAAAACTGTAGAATGAGGGAAGAAAAGGGTTTCCCATTGATAAAAAATAATTTGGAAGTAAATTTTTCATCAAAAGGGTAATAAAATATAGTAATCAAAATAATTATAATTCACTTATAAAAATGGACATTGAATTTAAGATATATGAATGATAATTCCCTTAACGTAAAGAGATGTTCCTAAAACATGAATATTTGAGACCTTGAGGGTGTGATAATACCATAGAAAGAATCCTTGGGAAATAAAATTTCTAGATATTTTTGGGGTATTGATTTTCAGTGAATGGAAATGGAGAAATGGGTGTTTATTTATTACAAAATCGGAGGAATTGTTTATTAATTTCCAAATATAGGCCTTGAAAGTCTAAGTTGTGGAATGTGAAAAACAATGGTCTTGACCACGGTTTTTCCCATGGTTTTTGAGATTTGGGACATATGTTATGTTATTTTACTTCATGAGAGTAGAACATCATATTATATTACTTATTTTTTCAAGTAAATATAATGTTTTTAGACATTATTGTTTTCAAGAACAGATTTTATATTTTAGACTTTGGAAAGTAATTTATAAGTTTGGAAACTGATTAAAATGTATTAAAATAGTTTATATTAATAAAATAACATATTTTAGGAAATTTCGTATTTTAATTAATTATTAAATCGTTATTATATAATTATGAAGTCATTATATATATCTCGAACCTCAAACTATAATTTTAATATTCTATAAAAAACTAAATATTTTAGAATATTAAGATAAATTTTACCCTAACCTAATTTTAATCTATGGATTTAAGAAATTAAGTTTATATTATCATAAAAATTAGTTAAATAATATAAATTTTACTTTTAAATATAAAAATATTTATTTATGAAGAATAATAGTGGGATGAAAATGCGTAATTAAATTTGAAACACTTAAAATATTTAAAAATATTTTTCCATTTATATTTAAATAAAAATGATTTTATCATATTATTTAGTTAAATAATAATTATTTTTAATTACATAGTTAATTATAAAAATATATATCTTTTTTGAAAAGTACAATTGGTGTCTGAAAAGTCATTTTATCAAATTTCTTCTCTACTAAACCTATATTCTATTAAGAAAAAATATTCTTAAATATTTAAATCCCATTATTTTTCATAATTTTACTAGTCCAAATTTATTAATGATTTATATTTATATCATAAAATAAATAGTCGTTCTTTTTTCATATATTTTAAAACAACATAAAATTTTATTAGGAGGGAAGAGATACATAAATGAAAGACATGCATTTTCAGGGTTGTTACAATCATCGTATCATTTTATGTTTTTACTTATAACTCAACATATAATCATGGAGGTGGTGTCGTGATACCCATTGAAAATTCAAAATATATAAAATAGTGTGAAATAGGAGAATTAATAATTACATTAAAAATTATAGAGTGGATAGTATGTAAACATTAAACATCATTGTTATCGGGACCCACTTTAGTAGTTGTGATCACATTAGATTTCCTTTGGTATTTTGTCTTAAGAGGTCACTAACATTGATTTTCATCATTATACCTCATATTCATGCACCTTATATTGTTCAATAGAAGTATTTTCTCTACATAAAACATTTACCATACCCTATAAATAATTTTCCTTTGTGATTCCTTGCACACTTCAAACATGAATTTTTATTATTTTTCATTCATCCATGGGTTTTAATATTATAATATCCTTGAAATTCCATAATTATATTATTTCCTAATAATCATGATAATAATTTCGGTTTTTAATATATATTTATATCTTGAGAGAACATCGAACAACTCTTTTTCATTTATATTAGTCTCTCTTATATCCAATGAATTTTTAGAAATGGTATTATGAAAATAAATAATTTTTCAACATTTCTTTTAATATCTATAATAAATCCATAAGAATGATTTTCATGTTTGGTAAAATAATCCAAAATGGTAATAATGGATTTGTAATCCTCCAGCTATAGTTCAAGAAATTATATTTCCATTTTCATGAGATCATTTTAAGGAAAATACTTATTCATAAATATCTTATTAAAATATACCCATGTCATGGAGTTAATTATCTCATATTTCCTCATATTCTGAAGAATATCTGACCATTTATTATTTTAAACTTCTAAATCATACCCAACCAAAATAACATTCTAATTATCTGATCATTAGATGTTATAGAATATATTTTATATAGAACTGATCTATTGGAAAATATTTAGTGGATCAGAGGAACCATTGAAAGAAGTTTTACATTTCCATATAATAGACTCAATAATTAGTTATTTCAACATTATTCCATTTGGATGTTAATCATTATTCAAATTACTGTCAATATATTTATACAGTTGTGAAATCATAACAACAATATTTAACGTACTAGCTCCCATTACATTAGATTTATCTTATGGGAAGTTGTTTGATTGGTCATCGCATTCATTTTTCACATGATTCCTCTTAGTTATATACATTTACTAAAACCAAAAGATATATTGTGATCATAAAACATCAATAATCAGAGTAAACAGTCATATTATAGTGGAAATAATTCATATAATGTTCTAAATAATGGAACGTTATTTCATCCCATGTCACATTATGATCATCTCATAATACTATGGCTTTCCATTTTTTTCATTGGGTGTATCCCTTAATTAATTATAATGGTTCATAAATATAATTTGAATTAACCAAATCATATCCACTAAAAGTGTCTGGCTAGTCGTTCAGTCATTGGAACACTCATCATATACTAATTGAAGATTGAGTTGATAACAATGAATCCTTTTTCATGTTCTTTACCCCTATTAGCTTATGTTCGTTATCCATAACCAAATTCTAGTACCCCGATAAGGATGTCAAATCTAGAGAACCCCATAATCACTAATTTAATAAAACATATGGATGTTTTTCAAAACATAGACTTATCTCTAGGGGTTTTAACAATGTTATGTTATCCTAATATAAAAATAGAACTACACCATACTTTTATACCAACTGAGGTAACTCAATAATAACACACATAAATATTAAAATATTTATATGAATATTTAATACCTAAAAAAATAATAAAAACCCAAGAATCATAAAGTATTAGTAACTTTTTATGACTAAATCAATAATATTCTTATTTCATGAATGATCTTCAACATCTTCTTCAACTTTCTTCTCACATAGTACAATTCATGGACATTATTTTCTTTATAACCTATGGTAGGGAAAAATAAGAAAGGGTGGGATTAAATTATCAGTATGGGTAAATATAAGATATAGCAATCCATAATCATATATAAGAATATGATAAGAATAAGGGTATAACAAAATATTAAAAGAACTAAATTCATACCCAATCTGTCAAACACTATTAATGATAAATATTGACATAAATATTTTTCATAAAAAATAGATAAGTTATAAATGTGAAAAATAGTCAACAATCAGTCATGGTCAATGAAAACATATCATAAGAAGAATCCATAAGTTTGTGGTATAACTACAATTATTCAAAATCGTTCCCATAATCAAGGAAAAAAACCAAGACTATCATAGTCTACTACATTCATTATTCAATCCCACATTTCTATAGTAAGGATTTAATCCCATGACTATAATTGAGGGTTTTGTTTCTTACTGTCTGGGGTTCACTTCTCATTATTATTAAAATTATCTCAACAGATATAATTGTTTACCCAGTTCATTAGAGGGACCCATAATTCTAGGCCCACCAATCACATATTTAAAATTAAACAAATATGTTCCAAAAGATCATAATATATTCATAAATTAATCACATCATAACCCATGGAAAAGAAACTAATTTTATAAACATTACATTATTTCATTATAGTACATTCTATGTACAATAAGTGTGTTCCATAAATACTTCATTATATCATAGTAAACCCATGGGAAAGAAACAAATTTCATAAACTCAACCTTAAATCATCATGACCATAATCCATCTAAAAAACATGGGTTGTATTATATGATGATATCCCCAATAAATCATAATATTACATAAATGATGTTTACTTTAGTGACCCATTCCTTAAACACATATTATTTTATGATTCTTAATATGAATATCTAAAAATTACAATTCAAGGAATGATAGGCCTAGTTTCATTGGATTTATGACTCATAAATACATCATTATGGACATAAAAATTCATATTTGTTGAAAAATTGAAATAGTTCTCCTAAATTCCAATAATCCTATAAAATTGTAGAGGATGCCTTGTGGGACAAAACCTAAATAAAGTGGATGGAAATAAATTTCATTAATGGAATAAATATAGTAATAAAGAATAATAAGATTCCCATAATTCATAAAATTATATCATAGATAAAATTTCCATATACATGCAGACATAGAATATATAGATGAAATCATAATATCGTAGAATCATGGAATATGTGGAAATAACATAATACATGACATCAAAATCATATTTCAAGGGACACTCCCAAAAAAGTCATCATTAATTGAATTAAGTATAGTGGTGGATTAGGTTTATCTCTAATAAATTAAATAACTTATCATGGGATAAAATTACTTAAATAATTCTTTATATGTATATATAATTTTGGGGCCACCCATCTCATAACATAGTGTTCTCATCCTAACTAGAAGTTCACCATATATTGTGGACAATGTCCAATACTTTGTTCATTTACCACCATAATATCACACATAACATCTCTTGAGACATAAATCATTATCCCATTCGTTGTTGGGATATATATTTTTAGTTCACCCATCACATAATGGCAATCGTACTTATATGTTCCATAAGAGGAAAAGAAACCAAACATAAACCATCAGTATTATCAAACCCATGAGAATGAAGTTGGTTTCATAATTATTATTCAAGTCACAATAGAAAGCTAAATCACAATGATTCCCTAGATAAGTAAGAATTATATTTCATTATACTATTATAATTTATGAATGGATATTAGTCATAAACATTATCTTTTAAAGTAGAAGATAAATTAGAATGACTTTGGAGAAGAAATAATAAAAGTAAACCTTATGGTTGATAATTCAATAAATTTATAAGTATATTTTTTAAGAAGTAAATAGATTTTTATCTCCCATAAAATCATAATTAAAAAATAGTGATCTCTAAATAATAATGATAAATTTTTATAGATATTCATGGTTTTGAAAGCATTTTCTTGGGGTGTTTCATGACATTATAACAGAAATTGGAAATTTCTCATAAATTGGTTTTAATTAGATGTGGTGGTTTTAAATTGAACTAAATATATATATAATCCTAATTTTGAATATATATTTAACAATATATATTTTTACGGTAAATATATTAAAAAATAGATTCATTTCACGTGATGATTTTTTTTAAAATTGAGAAAACCAAAGGGAAAGTGTAACTTTCAATTAACTAAGGTGGTATAGAAGATCCCATATCTTATATCCAAAAGCGATCATTAGTTACACATATCTACATTTCACAAGGAATTTCACCCTTATCTAACTCATAAATGCTTCTTTTCTTGGTGTTTTGGTGATATGATGGAATCAAAGAAATTTAGAGGGTTTTTTGAGTCTAGGAAAGATATTTCATTTTTCCAATGATTTGTAATGGGTGGATAAATGAAGGGGATGTGGTCTATGACATCCCCTGAGATTGGGTAAGCTCTATTTTAATGTTTTACAATTTGTTATGTGAGTTTTTGAAGGTTTGGAGTAGATACAAGGTTTCCCTAAATGTTGTCTAGATTTCAACAGGGGGATGCACTATAAAGGGTAGTGTTTGTGGCATAGTGTATTCTAGATATGGACTAGACATGGATGATTCATGGATGAGTCATGGAAGTGATATGTTGGTGCCTCATAAATTTTATTGGGTATTTGTGCTTTGGATAGAAAACTGTAGTGTATCACTCTTATAGTGGATAATTCTTAAAACATAGAGGGAGTTGTTGTGGTATAAGGGATTGAGGGACAGATTTAGTTGGTCCTTCCAACCTGACACCCCGACAAAATGTTTTTCCAATTTGCAGAATCATGCCTCCCTCGATAAAGAGGACATGTAGTATGATCCTCACCACAGATCTCATACATGGTTTCAACTGAAGTCCTACAATGTGGAGGGGGATTCCTATAACATAATGTGGGGGTGGGTATAACATGTTCTAAGAGGTTGTGATGTGTTCTTCTATTTTAAATTTTGGGTGTCAATACCAAGATACCCTACTAGGTAACTACTTCTTTCATCATTTTCTCTAAATCCATAGGCATCCAAGAGTGTATTTTAAAGTAATTAAGACTTTTCATTGATCAAGATAAACCCTGAGCTTTGGGAAACTGATTCATAGAGATTCATATTCATTCATGGGGTAGGAACTTCTATAAAATGGTCATATTTATTGAATAACATTATTTTCTAGTGGATTCTTTATCGATTTCTCAATTTTTTCTATGTAAGGAATTTTCTTTATATCAATGTGCCTTTAATAATAGATATTTTTTAATGTATTGTTTCTTTAAAAATGACATGTGTTCGATAAAATTCTCCAAATGTGGTTTATATTAAAAAAAATTTGTTTCCAATAATGAGAGCAGTGATGCTTCACTATGAAAATATTTTATATTAACTGAGCATGGTATTCAAATGGTTTAGGAATGCATAGCATCTTGGGAACCTTGGGTGTGACAGGTGTTGAAAATATACATCGTTAATGTGTTTGAAACCACGAGAGGATTATATGTTTGATATAAAAAAACATTGTAAATAATTGATATCAGTAAGACTCATGTTATTACTTGCTAAGGGGTTATTGTTCTCTTAGGTTTACTAGTAAATATTCCCATAATCTATAGCTCAAATTGTCTTCTTCCTCATTTATTCTTATACATTGATATGAATTTATGTTTCATGGTTGGATTTCTTAATTTTTTATCATATAGTGTATCAATGGATGGTTTTTATTGTGTTTACAAACTTTCATTCATGTATAATTATTATATTCCTTGATGTGTGAATTTAAATGGATATTTATGAAATCTAAGGGATATTTTATAAAACAGTTTTAATAATTGAAAAAATAATTGGGAATTGGGGTTTTTAAATATAAACTAAAAATTTTAATGGTATTATACTCGGTATAAATTATTTTGTGAAATCCTAAAAGGTATTGAGCCCACACTATAATTTTTATTTTAGGTTTTTAGAGATATCTTTTTAGGTCACATGTAAATATAAGTGAATCTTGTAGATCTCTAGCTTCTTTTTAGTGTTGTATCCTTCATTTATCATGATGATTAGGTGGTGGTAGAAGGTAACATGGAGTCTCATTTTGGGAAAGTATTTTTTTTATTTCATGTTTAGCTATTTTTCTTGATAATGTATGTCTCATCGTTTTGGAATTTTTATTCTTTTTTATACATTATTTCTTCTTTGAGTTATACATGTGAAATTATAGGTTGTTATATTTTCATTATTCTTATGAGGGACCTTCTTGGGTGACTTGTTTTGTTAACTAGGTTGGCTTATTAATAAATGGTATCATAGGGAACACCCAAACAAAAGTGTTACGATGGTTCTTGGGTTTAGTTTATGTATTTATAAGATAGTTGTTAGGGCTATTAGAATTTGTATAGTTGGTGATAGAGGGTTCCTGGAAAACGCAAATCCTTTTCTAAACTGATAGACTATGGGTTGTTAGGGAACTCTATACAATCATGATAATTGGGGTTTGGGGTTACTTTAATGAAACATATATGATGTTTTTTTAAATATACATGTTCCTTTATTTTTTTATTTCATTTATAGAATTCATATATGATTTAAATTAATTTATTATAATGAAATTGGAATGAATTCTTGAGAATGGAAAGCTGAATTTAAAATATTCTCTCAAACTGATTATTTATTTTCATTTTTATTAATTAGAAAATTCTTCATTTAATATCTCTTTTAAATGTGATTGAGGAGGCTACAAGATAAGTTCCACAATAGAACACTTTGGGGGACCCCTTATTTGTAGAAACAATAATTTACACAATTTAGACTATGGGATTAGAGTGTATTGGAATCTAGGAGAGAGTGATGTATATATCTCAAAAGTTTCTAAGAAGAATCCACTTATATTATATGGTGATAAAGGAAACCAGGATTCATAAGAGTGGCTTGTGTAGATTTAGAGGATTCTATATTTTCTTAAAACTCAAAATTAATATAAAGTGGGTTGTACCACATAATTTCATGAGGTTCCAAGAACTACGTGGTTGGGATCTAAATTGAATTACATGATACATGAGTATTTCCCCTATAATATTCTAAAGAAAATTTGCAATCAACATTTAAAACATAAAACATTTAGTGAGGTGATTAAAATAAACAGTATTACCTTATAGTAGAAGGATTATTTTTTTGGGAATATTTTACCTTTTTTGATGAGTTAGTGCACTGAGCTCCCAATCAAGTTACAAATTATTACCTAATGTTTCATAGGTTTAATATAGATATGAGGGATAATATTCAGTTAATATTTATTCTATTAGTACTTATGACCTATTTTTATGTTGTAAAAAAATTGACCATAGATGAAGTTATCATATCTCGGAGAACAAGATTGTGTGGAGCTTCCTTTAGTGGAATTATTATGTAGGGTGTGTTTCATGGTTAGAAAAATATATGCAAGAGTGCTTAGTTTTCATCATTTGCAGTTTTAGGGAATTTATCAACAAATGATTGTTTTTTGTGTCTTCTTTAGTTTATTTCTTTTTCTCAAAAAATGTCACCATTATGGTTAATATGGTAATATTAATCAATTATTTTAAAGATATCCCATGATATTAATGCATGATCCACTTTTTCCAAGGGTTCACATGTTCTTTATAGTGCTTCCAGGTGTGGGTTATTATACTCAGGAAGAGTGAAATGTTCATGTGGAAATGAGGGATTATGGATGATCTAAGCCAGTTGTATGAATTCAGTGGTGTATGTTGTAGACGGTTATGACGTTAGATCAATTACTGTTAGAGTTACAAAATTTATTTTATCTTGAATTGTGTTATCTTTCTTATATGTAGGTGTTAATTATTATTTTATAACTTCAAACTTAGTTTAATTGTTGGTAATGCCTATGAATCTTGTACTACTTTTTTGAATCTTTTATAGACATTGGGATAGTGTTTTGAATAAGGTTTCAAATGTGTCACATATCATGTGATGATAATGGAAAATTAGGTGGTATAGGATTTTCTAGTAATTTATCTTGAAATCATCAAACTTATTATTGGTATAGATTGTATGATTGGTGTTAGGGCCAAAATATATTGTTATCATAGATAATTTAAATTTTTATCTCCTGATGGAGTCACTCATGTCTTTTAAGGTGATTGGTACTATCGATTAGGGGCATCAGTAGTTTTTCATTATTCTAGAGTGATCTCATTCTAGTTATCAGAGATATTCCTTGATGTGGTCGACTCTCACTTCAGAAATATACTTCTAACTACGGTGAATGTGTACCCCATGGTCTTTCTTGACGATCATTATGTGTTACCACTATAGATAGAGCTCAAGTTCTCTATTTACCAACTCATGAGCACAATTACCATTTCTATTTCATTTTATCATATGACACTTGATGAGTTTATGGAACTTAAGGTTTATCTTATAAATCATAATTATAATGGATTTATTCTTCCTATAATGTGTCCTCGTGATATTCCTATTCTAGTTTCTAGGAAAATGAATGGGATCCTCTAACACTGCATTGATTATTTATTGTTAATTCATGTGAACATTATGAAAAAATATATCTTGATGATAATTAATGATCTCTCTGATCAACATAAAGAGGTATTTTGTTTTCAAAGATTGAATCATAGTTATGGTACAATCATTTGGTATTTATAGAAGTGGATATACATATGATGTCATTTAGGAGCTAGTATGACGATTTCAAGCATCTAGTTATGAAATTGTGTGTTAATATTTCTCCTAAAACATTTATAGAATTGATGAACCAAATTATTCATAGTTATGTTTTTGGATGATATATTGGTGTACTAGAAGTCAAAGGACGAGTAATGGGACACATATATATTATCCATAGTATAATGAGAGAAAATTTCTTGTTTGGGAATATTTCTATATGTGAATTTCAGATCTAAGAATTGTTGTTTCTACATAATGTTATATCTGTGAGGGGAATCGTAGTAATTGTTGCAAATTTATAGGAATTCATGTCATATTAGGATCCTAGAAATGGGTTTCTTCTCTATATTTTCTTTTGTTTTTCTAGATACGGTAGTCGGTTTGTTCTGAAGTTATCCATGATTTCATCTCCAAAGGATTCAATGACTCATAAGGCTATAAATTTTTAGTGGAATGAAATATTTCATAGATATTTAGGGGAACTGAAGGTGAGGTTAAAATCCACTCTAGGTTTGATTCTTTTAGAAAATTTGTTGAAATATTTTGTGTTTTATGGAGATTTAAGTATTTTATTAGGTTATGTATTGATTCGAGGGAAGTATGTGGTGGACTATAGATCTCACTAGTTACACACGCATGATAATAATTACCCTAACAATGATCATGTGTAATCAGTGATAACACATGAAGTCTAAACATGGTGTCACTAAATTATTCATAATTGTTTATAGTGTATTATGATAAATAAATCATAAGGTATAGTTTCACTCATATAGATATAAACTTGTGATATAGTTCCTATATTAAGTATCTCTAGAATTTTTGTCTATATATTTATTTCACTCTCGGGAAATAGATCATTTTCACCGATTCATTGAGTATAAAATTACCCACTAAAGACATAAAAGATGCTTGTAGAATAGTGGTATATAATGATTATTCTAACTAGGATTAGATTAGGTGTGGAAGACAATGGTGGGATGGTTTTATTATATTCAATGAAGGTTGTTTCATCATTTGATAAGTGGGTTCAGCTCGAGAAAGTATCAGAAAATGATTTACAGTGCTTCAGTGAAACCCTTGATGGTGGGGAGACCATGGAAGAGTAGTCCAAGTCTCATGTCGGTTTATTTTGATTCAAATGTAGGATATTTGTTCTATTTCAATAAGGCATGAGTTGATGGATGAAAGAAATAGGTTTTTCTAGTCTTTACAAAATTGGAATACCAAGATATATCCTAATTTGAAATAGAGATATTTTGATCTAGGGATGAGGTGGTTATTTCAAACTTATGTGTCACATTAGCTGAAATGTTAAAGGATTAAGGAAGATCACTAGATACCTTCTATTTTTTTCAACCATTTATATTACCAGTATCAAAGATGAATAAGGATTACATATAATTCATAGTTTTTTACCTCGGATACCTAATTAGATATATATGATTTGGGTGATAATTGATCGACATATTAAATCATCCCACTTCTTTCCTATCAAAGAGATAGAAAATGTAAAATAGCTCCATAATATTTATTTACAATATATTGTGTGACATTATCAGGATCCATCTATAATTTTTTTGATAGAGATCCATGGTTTATATCCAAATTTTAGAGATATTTCCAAGAGGTGATACACCCCCAATTGAAATTTAAAATAGTATACAATATATAGAAAGATGGCTAGACATATAAAGTTATTTAGAATATTGAGGATAATATTTGATATTTTTTTATTTACATTACCGGTTATAGGAAAATATGTTGCATTTGGTAAAGTCCTATAATTAATGAAGTCATCATTCTTCGATTAATATCGAACTATTTGAAGCATTATATGTGAAGCCAAGTATATACCCTTTTTGTTAGAGGTAGATTTGGGAGAATAGTAATTAGTAAAATAGAGTCATTTTTAGATTGTGATGAAAAGGGTCCAGGTTATCTAGAAGATATTTATAATTTAACATAGTCATCAGAAATAAAATTTGGACCACCAGGATCGGCTGCTAGAGTTTGAGGATGGGGAATGAGTTTTTTCTCATATTTTCACAACGCATGGGACACCATTAGTTTGGTAAGATGGGTAACTTTCCATCACAATTTGTGGGACCCATTTATGTAAAGAACTGTCTTAGAATAGTGTAATATGGGTTTCAATTTTCTCACATTTGACTTTGATTCACCATATGATTCATGAATCTTGGATATATAGATATCAATAAGATCATTCCCATGTGATTTAATTTGGTGGGTTCTGATCCTAAACCCAACACCACTATGGCTGAGAAACTAGTTCATATTATTAATTACCATGAAATGGTAATATGTGGTTAAATGATTCCCTTAGTCTTTGTAATATGGAAGTGTGGATGGGAAATATTTGAGACATTAGAGAGGGAATTATTGGTGAGGTATTAGTGGAATTTTACTTTTGCGAGTTATATATCATGATCACTTATTGGTGATTGAAATATTTTATGATGGGGAGAATTTTGACAACCCTTAGGCTTGGGTATGATTCCATTTAATGTTTAAGATTATTTTTTTTGTGTATCAGATGGTTTGGATGTGATCTTGTGTTTTGAATTTTTTTTCTAGATTTTATAATGGGGTTTGTCCATAGAGGTTAGAAGTGGTGGTGTAGTGGAGGCTAAAAATGGAGTGACCAAGGTGGCAGCACTATGGTGTCATGATTGTGATATGTTGGTTCCTTAGATATTTTAGGGGGTCTTTATTCCATGTTTGTTAAGATAATGTGTATACTTGTAAAGGATGTTTTGTACTATGGTGTGGAAGGATCTACTGTGTCGTAGGGCCTTAAGGGGTATATTGTTCAGTTATACAAAATCTGATACCCTTGGGGTGTGGTGTGTCAATTTGTGTCACAATGAGACCTCATATAAATAGGATCAGTAAAATAAGACTCATCATGGTTCTCAAACATAGTTTCAACTAAATTCAAGTGGTGTGGTGGGGAGACAATGTTCCATACTCTGAGGGGGGGGGGGTAGTGACATGATTAATTAACTTGTTTCATTGTATTTTATTTTATAGTGTGGGTATAAATACATAGACACCCCTATGAACTGAAATTTTTTCCAAACATTTCTCATGAATTGTAAGAATTCAAGAGAGTCGTTAGAAGGCGTTGATACCCATACTCATTAAGGATCAACCCTATGATTTAGGATAATCATTATTAGTTATTTTTATTCATTATAGATATATATGTTTCTATAAAAATGTACTAATTCTCAAATAATCATATGTTATTTTTGATTTGTTTTTTTGGGTTTTTCCTAAAATTTATTTATTCAATATCAATCTGAATTTGAGTAATTAGATACATGTTCTTGAATTATTTTTTCTCAAAAAAATCAATTTTTATTCAACATACCATCTTGAAAATGGTATTGATTACAAAAAGTTTTTTCTAGAATGGGATACATGATTCTTCTAGGTGAAAATTTTTTATATGATTTGGAATGGACTTATTTATTTTTGAAAAAAACATATAATGTTGGGAATCATAGGTTCATTGGTTAATACACATATATAGCCTAAATGTTTATGACACCATTAGGGGATTAATTTGTTCATATTGATAGAATGTGTAAGGAATTGACATCGGTAGGATTCAAGTTATTCCTAGCTTAGGTATTGCTACTCCTTCACATATAATATTCTATATTACCTTAGACTAGAGGTCAAATGGTGTTATTTGTCTTTTATTACATGTTTTTCACATGATGTTATGTTTTATAGTCGAATTTATTACTCTTTAATATTATTTTGTTTCCATAGACGGTAACTCCTATTCATACCTTCTTATATATATCGAAATTTCATATATATATTTTTTGTGAATTGGAAGGTCTTTTGTGAATACTCATTAATGTTTCATGAATTTGTTTCGTATTTTAATAAATTATTCTTATAATATGTTTTTATGAAAGAAATAACATTTTCATGGTATTAAACTTGGTCTAAATTCATTTGTAAAATCCTACTAGGAATTGAGCTCATGCCTGATTTTTACCTTTTAGAATTTGTAGATATTATTTTATGGACATGGGTAAATATAATGTAATATTTTAGTTTTCTTGATTCAATTTATTTTCTTCACCTTTAATTAAGAGGATGGTTTGGTGGTGATAGACCTTCTTATGTAGGGTAATTTTAGGACAAGTCTTCTTTTATATTGTCTTTATCTATTTTTCGTGATGTTGTATGTCTTATGATTATATACTTTTTTTTTCAATGTATAGTTTTTTCTTATATGAGTTATACAAGATACATGTCTGGGTTTTTTTGGTTTTACTCTTGTTCTGGTAGGAGGTATTAGGGGACTTGTCTATTTGTCCTTTATTGCTTCATTACATGGCCCTATATTATATTTTAGGAAAAAGGAACTCTTGTGAAAAATAATTATTTCTCATCATTATCATAGCATTATTAAATGTCATAGGCTAAAAAATATCCAATAATGGTCTACAAAATAAGATAAGGAAGACCACCCTCCATAATTCTATATCACACATGTTTTGTACAAGTTTTAACCACATTTACTATGTTATAAAATTTTTACCCTAATTTATCCTTATCATGTTAACACCAATTAAATCCATGGAGACTAATTTTAATTTCCAAAATTAAAATCATACATATTTAATGAATGAACTTGTTGATTTTAAATATTTAAATAATTTTATAAAAAGAAATTTAAAATATTTATCCAAATTAATTTTTATATTAACACATAAGATGACTAAAAACCATTTCATTGAAAAATTTCATTTTATGATTACAATTTAATTATTGGATGAGAATATAAATAGTTTTTATTTTCAATTAATATTTTATATTATTATAATACAATTAAATTAAATTATAAATTATAATAATTCTATAATAAAAATTTATTAAAATAATTATCAATAATATTAAAAGACAAAAATAGTTTTCTATGCTAATTAAAGTATTATTTTAGTCTTATAAGGTTAAAAATAGGTTTTATAAATTTAACAAATATACCCTTAGAATCAATAAAAATATTTCCTAAATAAATATTTTATCATTTAAATTATAAGTCTCACTTATATAATAATAAGATTCACTATTTTAGTAAAAGATATAATTTTTCACTATTCATCTAAAAATCATTTTTTTAGAAAAATAAAAAATATTAATCATAACAAAATTTTAAAATGAGGAATCTAAAATGATATTAGTTTATTAAATTCAACTTATATAAAAGATAAAAAATACTTTTATATATAATTTCACAAAATTAAATGAAAATAACATTTATGTAGATTCATTCTAAAGCATGAAATATATCAATATTATTAGAAGAACACAAGTTAAAATTTTATCCCATAGAAAATATTAAAAACATGTTATTTTACTATTAAATGATAGTTTTATGTTATTTCTAATCATCTATATTACCTTTTAAGGATCACATATATATTCAGAATGTAATTTATTATATCTAAATTTAGGTTCATTATATTCTTCCACCTTTACAAAATCTCTCCCTATGAATTTAATTGAATAAACTAAGATAAAAATGGTGTTACGTATATTTACTTGCATCATCATCTTCCCACATGTTTTTTATCACATATAGAGTTTCTCCAAATTAATTTGACAAGGTATGTAGTCTTGTTACATAGGAATATTTCTCTATCATCCAAGATCATTACCGAATGATATTAATAATAGTGATAATTCTTCAACTATACCACGTTTTAATTTAGAATATGTGAGGGGTATAGTATGTACATCTCAAAATAGGATACGTGGAACACATCATGAACTATATACATGTTTTCTGGGAGCACTAGTCAATACACCACAGCTGCGATGTGATAAAAATTCTCAATGGGGGAAATGTATCATAGAATGAGCTTAGACATATTCTAAAATGTCTTGAATATAATCCATATACATATATAAGGGATAAAATTATCACCAATTTTATAATATATGCCACATTGACATTTAGTTGGATAACTCTTATACTAACAATGTAATTTTTTGATGTGTTGTTGAATTGTCTTAACCTTTTCTACCATTTCACTGAAAATCTAAAGTCCTCTCAATATTTGTTTTACTAATTCATCCAATCATATATGTATTCCAAATATATTTCAATATGCTATTTATATATGGTAATATTTATTCTAGAGTGAATAACTTTTTTATAAGATAACTTGACAATAGTAATATATTGGTCGCAACCTCTCCTAAAGTCAAAAGAGAAATATCTCTATATATCCTCATGTTTTCTTGATACATCCTTCATATTTCCCATTATTCAAGGGAATTTTTTTACTAAATATTAACTCTACGTTTAGAGTGTGTGGATGGCTCTTCTTAAATATTTCATATAACATATAATCTAATTAAGTTATAAGTGATAGTGGTGTTACAAGAAGCCTCACCACATCTATAATGTATATCTTCCAATGGTGATTGAGTTATAAGTTATATCAAAGTGAAATGATATGAATTTTCATTATAAGATAGTCCACAACAAAAAATATATTTTTTTTCTTTTTATGTCTTTGGAAGAATAATTAAAAATTCCATAGTAATGTTTTCAGTTTTCTATATAGGTATGGTCAATGGTAGAAACATACATGTGGAGTTTTTATTATCAACCTTAACCCACTAACATATGTGTCAATTTGATGTATATTTGGTAATTACCTTATTTATATTATCCCACTAATAGTGTTCTCAATTATATCTATGAATTTTCTCATTTTCTGGGTGGATCGAGAATTTTTACCTATGAACGGCACTCAGTAAATTGATATTTATCTACATTACAGAGGGAATGCAATTTTTTTTCTCAAATCTCATAACTCTATCATCCTCAATATTGACCTTATAGGACTTTACCTTCCTCATAGAATTCCCCTTATTCTGTATCTCCACATTTTCTTACTTAGATTTATAAATATTATCACGTAGTCAAGGTAGTTATATAATTTGAGAAAGGTAGGATAATGTTATTTTCTTCATGATTTCCATATATATCTTTTACATTTTTAAGAAGATCAGACCTCTCTGAATCCTCATACCATAAAGGGTTGAAGTATTTTATTATTTATATATAGTCTACCACATTATTTACCTTTTATAGATTGTAGTGTATTTATAAATAATAATCCTTGATCATATTTAACCATCATTTTTTTGTTCATGTTTACCTCCTTATATGTGAATATATATTTCAAGCTCTTGTAGTCTGTATATATTTCAAACTTCCCCCTATAGTGATAATGAATAAAAATTATCCACATGAAGATTACTAGGGCCTACTCAAGATCCTACATTATAAAGTTATAATCATTCACCTTTAATAGTATTGAGAAATAGGATATCACTTATCATTATATATATGTACAAATACCATAACCTTTTTTATGTATCTATATGTATAAACAATCCTTCACTAATTATTGGTATAATAAGTATTTTTTGTATCGTTAGCCTATTTTATAGATACTTGAATCTCTTTTCAAACATATCTATCCATACATACTTCACCTCCTTTCTAGTAAGATTGGTTAGATGGTTTGAAAATATTGATGTGTTTCTCATGAATTACGGTTATAGAACTAATATGATGAAACTATAGGCCTTTGTCACGGATGATGGGGTTGGAAAATACTCAATCACATTAGTCATTAAAGGGTTTATTGATATCCCATGAAATATCATAAAATGGCCTCATAATTATTCTTATTTCAATTTAAAACATTCATTTAATATATATTTCATATAACATCTCATTCCTAAAAGAGTTGAATAGAACATTCTAATTCTGCCCATGTTCCTCCTTATTTTTGTAGCATATAATAATATCATCTATAAATACTACCATAAATTTATTTATGTAATATCTAAATACTCAATTATTTATGAACATAAATATCTCTACATCATTCATCTGTTCAAATATAATGACTATGAACTTATAGTGAATATACTATGTATGAAATATGCTCTTGGGAATATACTCTGTATTCACCTTTAACAAATGATATTCTGATTGAAGGTCCACATTAGATAAGTATTGAGTTATGAAAAAATAATCAAACTTGTCATAAATATATGGTATAATATATTATTTTCATTATCATGTTCTTCTTGAGTTTACAATAATAGATAAATAGATGCATAGAATCATTCTTCTTGGTAAATAGGATCGGTGCACCCCATATTTGAGAACTCTATTGTATGAATCATGTTTGAAGATTTTATTTTTACTATTTCGATACATAATCTAGTTAAATGTGGATCTTCTATGTGAACTCTAGGATACTATAAGATATCCCAGATTAAGTTCAATTCTGATCTCAAGAACTCAATTAAAAGGAAAATAAAAAAATAAGAATACATTAGTAAAATCCTTTATAAAGGGAATGTTATCAAGAGTTGTCATATCTATTGATTCATTAATTTGATCAGGGTATTCTTACCCATATAAAAAAAATTTCCATGATTTTGAATAACATTAAAAATGGGGTTCATCATTCTCCTTACACTTGTGTAGAATTATAGGGTAATTTTTGATATATAAGGTGATTTCATTCTCATCATAGTAAATGTGGGATTTAAATAGAGATAACCAACCCATTACTATAATTGAATAAAATTCCACTATAGTAATTATTTCAATGTTCACTGTGATAATCAATACACAAATATAAACTAGGTAAGAGTTATTTTTTTGATATGAAATAATTGATTCATTAGAATTTATCACTGATAACATAACCTCCTTGTTTTTATTCATGTTTGAAAACTTCTACAAAAAATTCATGGGGGAAAAGAGTACATTGACCAAGAATAAAATAGAATATTCAGAAATTTTGAATGAAAAACTAGTATATATTCTACCACATAATTGCCATGATCCACCTCCATAGTATTAATAGTATAATCCCACCATAACTCTCTTGGACTTGGGTGTTTATGTCATGGATATTTTTTGAAACACTTTCCTTAGTGAATTAATTTTCATGGTGTCAACATTCCTTATAGATGAATCATTGGAAAATATGTTGGGGATTTATTTAGACATTTTTTCCTCTGATCACTTTATAGGTAATATTCTTCTAACTTGTACATTAATTAGTCTAATATGTCTCCTTTCTATACACAAAACATCTCTTGGTCCCCATGATATAGTTTCCATTATGCTTATATTAATACATTTTATATATGGTGTGTTGGATTTTCTTTCCACTATGAGATTTATTTTTGATCCCCTTGAGCTAATTTCAATTCTCCAGTTCTTAAGTTATATCCCATTAGACCATAAGGAATCACCAATTTTCATCAAAAATTTTAGGGAACATCAGAAAACGTCTTCATAACTACCAAATTCATGAATATATATATATATATATTACTTTAGACAATACATTATACCTCTAATGAATTTTCCGATCATTATTTCAATTTTAATAAACAAATAATGGATATTATAAAATCCTTATGAATATCACTTAATAATTTCTGATTGATTCAACATCATTTATCATATGTGTTTGGAAGTCCCTATCTATTTCATGAAGGAGAGTGTGATGGAAATATTTATTGATAAACAGCCACTTGAATTCATCCCACTACATATATTTTATTAATTCCAAGGGATATTAATTCTTGATCACATTCCACCACTATTAATATTGTTTTTGATGGTGTAAAACAACTAAAATTACATCCTCTTGCTCACATCATTGAAATATAGAGAATATGTTCTCTGTAGATTTACACTATTTTTTTGAGATTATGGGATCAAAAAATCCATTAAAAGTTGGAGGTCTCTATTATATAAAGAAGTAAACTAAAATATACTCTCTCAGAGGTTTCTTCAAAAAATCAATGTTAATATACATAACTTGAGTGAGTTTCTCATATACTTCCATGAGGTTATTATCTTCTATTTTAATCTTGTTAGAAATTTCACTCAGGAAGTAAACTAATTTCAATTTTTTAATGTCTTTAACATTATATATCCTATGTCTAAACTTTTTATAAAATTAATTATAGTTAGTTATGTAAATACTTTTAATAATACATGTATAAAACTTATACAATAAACATATAATATTACTCATACATGATGTGTAGAACCTTGTTTATGAATCTATAAGTTTCAATCAAAGTTATCCATAGTCATTTTCCTATTATATTCTCTAACACTTATTATTCAATAAAAAATGTTTAAATCCTTTATAAAGGATTATACAGAGTATATAAAATTTACCAATGAAAATTCCCTAGGAATAACTATCTTGGTGTTCAGTCTTAGGCCCACTCAGTGTCCACTTTGTGATAATTTGTTAATACTTAAAATAAACCATTCAAAGTTATTAGACATAGGTTATAATTTTAAACAACCTATTGAAATTTATACTATAAATATGGGGATGTAATTGCATGGAAACCCATATAATCTCTATGATGACACCAAATTCAATATAGAACTTTGAATGTATATTTTTGGGAAAACTGGACACACATGTTAACAGAACGAACCATTCTATAAAGGCCAAGGGTATCGAGCGTAAGTTTTGAGGCATGCTGGAAAGAAAATTTTTTTCTTAAGGGCCTTAAATTCCCAATGCAATGCCAAAAGGTAATCTTCCAGACCGGTAATCCAAATATAGTTAAGAAAGTCATGTGAGAGTGTAGAGGTCATCATGTAAAATAATGGTCCATGCATATGTTTATTACATGGTTAATGTGATTTTCACACCCTATTATGTTACACAACTCTTACACTCCACTACCATGTTTTTTCTTATATATAGATGTGTGCCCCTTTCATCAAGGTAACAGTATGGAAGACAAACTGTTACTCCTGCGCATGCAATAATTCCTCTTCCATGATAGTATGCAAGCCATGAACCCCTCAAGGCATATGATCTTGGGAGATAAGTCCCTTATTGGTCCCATTCACGTGGGCCCAAATGGTATTTACCATTTCCAATTTCCATTCAAACTATGGAAATTGAATTCAAACAATCGTTCTTGTGTGCACCACCTACCCTTTTTCAGACCCATCTTCTGCTCATGCCCCTCAATTTAGTGTAAAATCCTTTAATATTTTTCACACCACCTCCCTTATACTATTTGGGTTTCCTTTACCTAGAATCACTAAGTTTGACCCCCTTTAGTTTTTTCCCTTCATATCTTGTGTCCACCTTTCCATCCGAGCCCTTTGGGCTTGCGTACGGTGATTTCTTGGACCCTCGTATGGTGTCCCCTTTGGTATTACCCACCTTTTTTCATTTTGGGATAAGTATGCTAATGGGTTTTTCTTTTTTATCATGGCCACACTAATGTGGACCCCAATATTGACCACTCCTCAACACCACTCCCATCATGAATTACTGATTCATACCCTTACCCATGTGTTGGTGGGTATTAGTTATTTTATTACATTGGGTGAGGAGTCAGTACTCTCTATCCATCATGCAGGACATTAAACTATCAAGCCCCTTTATCCTAAACCAATGATGTTAAAACGTAGTTTCAACTCATGAAATTTATAATGACCGATACTTTACAAACATTATTATTACTTCATAATTGAAGCATACTTATTACAACATATAACAAAACCACAATAGGACCATATAGGTATATTGTCTTTAGAAATTGGGAAACATAAACAACTGGTTCATAAAGAATCTACATTGTCTCCCATTTATTTCATCATATCTAGAATCCCTTTTTGGAATATCCTACTTAATTCCCTTATTCCTGACCTGGGGAAATGAAAACATACAAAGGGGTGATCTCAAATGCTCAGTAAAGGTAAACAAAAGAAATATCAATCACATCATATTCATAAGAACATAACATTTTAGAAATCTTAACCTGCAAAAGAGTTCATAATTTCATAACATGGGATAAATAATAGTAGTGAAATTTAATCCCAATAATCATAACATACAATATGAAACTCTGTGGAATACACACATAATCATATAGAAACATTTCTTAGTAGTCCAGACTCATTTTTAAGACAATCCTAGCGGACGAAGTCTATTTCTGAACTGAGTTCACTCCACGTTTCAGTCCTGTATCACTGAACCAGATTAACCTGTCATTCCATACATGTCTATCTCATGAGATATAAATATTTACCCAATGCATTTGAGGGAGATATATGTCCCACCCATCTCATAATGATACCATTCTTATGTGTTCCACAAGATCATAAATCATACATCATAGCATAACCCTTGTAATAAAAATGAGATTTTTAAACATCATGCCATCATAACATAATCCATATAAGATAAAATGGATATCATAAAAATAATTCAATCATATCATAATAAAATCAATGTAAAAATAGTATTAGAAATAGAACCCCCTATTATCTTAGATGGAAAATAATTTTGATGAAATACTTGAACTCCATTCTTGAAGAAAATATCCTTTCTACTTCAAAATAATTTTTACTTTCTTAACATGTCATAAAATTTTAAACTAAAATAATTTTATTAAAAATAAACATGAAAACATGTAAAGGAAGATTCATTGAAATAATGTTCTAAAAATCCATTCATTCCGTATAAGTTAAAGAAAAACATTATTCTCGTACTTTGGATGGAAAAGTCGAAAAATTACCTCGTACTAAAAAACAACAAAAGATTCCTTTCATATCGTTTACTAAAAACTCACCGATGGGTAAAATTGGATTTAATAAATTATAGTAGGATATAAATTATATTAAATATTGAGGAAACATGGATGTTGATGATAAATATTCCCCAGTAAATTCTGAAGTATAAACAATCTCGAATAAAAATTAGATTGCGAGATTTTCCCTTACCTTAGGTCCGATTTGCATTGTACGTGTATGAACCTCCTGTATAATGATTTAAATATTGTTGTTGACTTATTATATAATCTTAATAATTGTTATTATATCATATATGGTCATATTCTTAGCTTTTTATTAGTAATATTTCATTGCTACGTGTTATTCGGGTGTTTATTGCTTATTGTTCTTATGCGTGTTTTGTCGAAGAAATTATTATTCTTATTTTTATGTTATAGATACCTCATTTCCAGAATGGTATTATTGTAATATATATCATATTTATTTATTCAATTCATTTATATAATCATTATGAAATAAATATCATGTATAATTAGTCGCATCACATCGTGGAGACGGTAGGCCGTACGTACGCACGAGCGATGATATCGTTCCCATGATCATGGAATTTTATTGAAGTGTATGTATAATATTTTAGAATCAATATCAATTTACAATAATCGTATATAGTTATTATTTACACCATTATACCCATCCAAGTAAGGTGGTGGGGGAAAACATATTACACCACGGCGTGGAGACGGTATTCCGTACGTACGCACGCGCGGTGATTTCATTTTCCGTAGGATGGATAGAAGGTGAAATAGCGTTGTTTCATATTTATAATATAATATCAGTATATTTTTGATACTTATGTTATTACTTCATAATGAAACAACTAATGAAGAAGTAGAATAATAAATAAAGTTGAAATAATCGGTAACAGACATTACCTCTTCTTTGAAGCGCCTCTTCTTAACCTCCTCTTAGGGAACAAAAGAAGGTCTTTGAAGAATACCAGGACCTCTAGGATCTTTCTAGGGAAGTGGAGAAGAGAAATTTTCTGGGGTTTTCCGATCTTTAAGTCTCAAAGTTGTGTGAGGAGGAGAGGGAGGAGGTTCCCTTTTATAAGGGTGGAGTGGGGCACCTTACGAAAAACATAAAATATTATTTTATAATAAAGACATATTCGATTTTAATAGCTCAAAATTGATTTATTTTTAATATAAGGTGTGAATGGGTATAAATCCTCTTAAACAATATATTTTAGACAAGTTTAGGTTACTATTTTAACATTATAATTTAGATTAAACTCTAAGTTAAATAATTTATCTTTTACCGTGTCTTTTTGTATTCTTACACTATATAGTTAATAAACTTACTATAATAAACCAAAAGAACCCCAAGTGGTTAATTATTAATATATATAACCTTATATACATAATTTGGTCGATCCTTAGATTTTTAGGAATGAAAAAACAATTAATAATATAATATTATTTTTAAAACTATTTTATGCCAATTTTGACACTATTTGGTAATTGATTTTTGTGAAACTAAAAATAGCATTATTAGTTCAAAAAATGTTATTAAATCAATAATAATATGTCATATTCTCCTATAAAATTTGTTTAATTTTTAAAAAGTCTCAAATTAAATTTATTTGGGTATTTATAATATCAATTATGTTAATATTTCCTTAATAAGGTAATTACTGCATCATCATTATGTCATATATAAATTACATTATTTAAAGTATAAAAATTATAAATAAAATTTAATTATGTTTGAAATACTTTTATCATTCTAATTAATATTTATATAAGAATTTATCTTATTTATAACCCTATATTAAAAATGTTTTAGTTATTAAACTTTGATTTTAACTATTTTAACTCTTCTATAAATAAAATAATATTAAATGTCCTAATCTAATCCAAGTGGACCTAAATGGTCATATTTTATTCCAAAGGTTGTTTTGGGTCGAATTAAACTTATAAAATATAATTAGGACATGTGTTAGGGTAATAATAATACCATTTTACCCTTAATTACCCTATTTACTTTTAATCGTGGTAAATAAAAGTAAAAAGATACTATTCACCAAAAATTATTTTTATCTTATTGAACTGAATTTTACTCCTTGATATTAACCATGTCTCTCGTATTTTCAAAATTCCACTCACAAAAGTGGTAAAATTAAGTTTTCTATAAATTTTCAAACTCTCCTAGGAGGTGGGTAAAAGACGGCGAAAAGTTCAATAAATTTTTAAATATCTAAAATTCTTATAAAATGACTCCAATGAATTAATTTCAACTTATATAGGTATTATGTATCAATTTGGACATAAAATAAATTTAAATAATATAAATAATTATTTAAATAAAAAGTCAGTTTTTAAATAGTAACCTAGTGTTTTCACTATTCATCAAAATTGAAAGTTTTCAGAAAAATACTAAAAATTCACCCTAGGCTAATTTCGATATTCTGAATCCAAAAATAAAGTCTATTTTGAAAGATAAAATTTATAAAATTTTAAAAAGTGGGTATTACTATTCATAATGGCTAGTTTTAATAATATTTTAATAACATATCGTTGTTTAGTGAAACTCAGTATTGCAAACAATGCAACCTATCGATGAAGGTTGCTCTCGCGTGTAATTCAAGCCAAGACAGTGTTGTGTGTTGTGAATGATTCATTTATATAACATTATACATAAAAACAAAATATTTCTCATAAAAATCCCAGGTGTTACATTCTACCCCCCATAAAATGAATTCGCCCTCTAAATTCGTCACTTTGTAACAACCAGTTGAGGATACCTCTTCGTCATCATATGCTCACATTCCCATGTAGCTTTATCTAATTGTTTATTCCTCCATAAAACATTCAGCAAGTGATTGGTCTTGTTCCGTAAGAGTTTTTCTCTATGATCTAGAATCTCTCTTGGCTGTTCTTCATAAGAAATATCTTTCTCCAGTGGTACAACTTCTGAGCTGAGAACATGTGATGGATCGGGTATGTATTTTCATAGGAGAGATACATCGAACACATCATGAACTTGAGAAAGATTCTATGGAATCACCAATCAGTAAGCCACCTTCCCAACACGGTCCAGTATTTCAAAAGAACCAATATACCTAGGGATCGTCTTTCCCTTCTTTCCAAATCTCATTAGTCTCTTCCAAGGAGATATTCGTAAGAAAACTTTATCCCCCACTTCAAACTCAAGGTATTTTCTTCGGTTGTCGGCATAACTTTTTTGTCGACTCTGAGTTGATCTTATGTGTTGTTGAATAGATCATACTTTTTCTTCCATATCATCAACAAGATCAGGTCCTAATAGGTTTCTTTCCCCAACTTCATCCCAGCAAGTTGGAGTTCAGAATTTCTTTCCATAGAGAGCTTCATAAGGTGCCATCTGAATACTGGAGTGAAAGCTATTATTATAAGAAAATTCCACCAAAGGTAGGTGTTGATCCCAACCAACTTTGAAATCCATAGAGCAAGATCTTAACATATCTTCTAGAGTTTGAATTATCCTCTCAGACTGACCATCTGTCTAAGGATGATAAGCAGTGCTAAAACTCAACTCTGTATCCAGAGTATGCTGAAGACTTTGCCAAAACATTGAGGTAAACCTTGGATACTGATTAGATACAATAGAAAGTGGTACTCCATGAAATCTTACAAATATTTTCACATATATCCTGGCAAGCTGATCAAGAGACAAATCCTCTCTAATAGCAATGAAGTGTGCCAAATTTATAAGACAATCAACTATGACCCAGATAGCATTATTTCCTTTGGATGTTTTAGGAAGTCCGGTGAAAAATTCCATAGATATGTTTTCCCATTTCCATTCGAGTATGGTTAATGGTTGTAACATCCCCTTAGACTTTTGTCTCTCAGCTTTAACTTGCTGACAAACCAAGCATCGAGAGACATATTCAGCAACATCTCTTTTCATGCCATCTCACTAAAAGTTCTCTTTCATGTTCATATACATCTTCATGCTTCCAGGATGAATAGAGAATGAAGAACTATGAGCCTCATCCAACACCCTCTTCTTGAATTCTGGAATGGGAGGAACACAAACCTGATTCCTGAACCTTATTATTTCATCACAACCAAAGTGAAATTCAGGGACATTTCTCACCTTCTTTTGTAACTCTACATCTTCTTTCTGTACCTCTTTAATCATCACATGTATAGATTGTTGAACATTATTTGAGAAAGATAAGATTTCCCCCCTTCCATTATATTCCAAGATCCATCCATTGTAAATCCATAAATATTGGATCTTTTTGTGATCCTCATCATGGATAAGCTAGCATGGTCTTGTCGACTTAATGCATCTTCCACCTTGTTGGATTTACTAGGGTGATAATGAATTGAGAAGTCGTAATCCTTAATCAGCTCCAACCATCTTCTTTGGATCATATTAATCTCCTTTTTTTGAAAATATACTTTAAACTTTTATGATCAGTATAAATATCACACCTTTCACCATAAATATAATGTCTCCATATTTTTAATGCAATGATTACCATAGCTAACTCCAAATCATGTGTTGGGTAATTTTTCTCCTGGATTTTCAACTATCGTGAGGCATAATCTACCACCATATCATTTTTCATGAGAACACACCCCAATCCCTTCTTGGATGCATCACTATAGATCACAAACCTTTCTCCACTACATGGCAGTGTGAGCACAGGTGCACTAGATAACCTTTAGTTTAACTCTTTGAAATTATCTTCACACTCCTCCATCCAAATGAACATAACTCCTTTTCGAGTCAACCTAGTGAGTGGATTAGATAATCGTGAAAAATATTTCAGAAAACATCAATAATATCCAGCCAAACCAAGAAAACTTCATATCTCATTTACTGTTGTTGGTCTCGACCATCTTTCGATAACCTCTGTTTTTTGCTGGATCCACAGATATCCCCTCTTTTGAGATTATGTGACCCAAAAATGCCGATTTTTGAAGCCAAAATTCACACTTGGTAAAATGAACATAAATCTTCTCCTTTCTCAGGGTATTCAATACAATTATCAAGTGATCTTCATGTTCTTCCTTTCTCTTTGAATAGACAAGAATATCATCTATAAAGACGACCAAAAAATGATAAATGTATTCTCTAAAGACTCTATTCATTAGATCCATGAAGATAGAAGGGGAATTAGTAAGACCAAATGGCATCACACTAAATTCATAGTGTCCATACCTTGTACAGAAAGTCGTCTTTGGTATATCCCCCCTTTTGACCCTTAATTGATGATAACATGAATGAAGATCAATCTTTGAAAAGTATTGAGATTCACGTAGTTGGTCAAATAATTCATCAATGCATGGGATATGATATTTTTTATTTATAGTGATCTTATTAAGTTCTCGATAATCAATGTAGAGTCTCATTGATCCATCTTTCTTCTTATCAAATAGAATAGGTTATCCTCAAGGTTATGTACTAGGGAATATGAATCCCTTATCAAGATTCTCTTGGAGTTCTTTATTTAATTCCTGCATCTCAATTGGGGACATTCTATAAGGTGTCTTTGAAATAGGTAAAGCACCCGGAATGAGTTCTATTGAAAACTCAACTTCACTATTTTGTAGAAGACCACGAAATTACTCCGGAAAGACATCATCAAACTCTCGTATAAGGGTAATATTTGTAATCATGAGTTTCTCTCCAAATATTTGAGATAAATAACCTTCATTTAGTGGAATCAAGTCCCATAAGATGGATGAAATTTCCACTAGAAAGTTATGTTCATCCATGCATGGATAGATGATCATAGATTGATCTGGAATATGAAATGTGACTTCCCTTCTTTGTAAATTGATATGAGCTCCACATAAAGAAATACAATCCATTCCAAGAATCACATCAAATTTAACTATATGAAGGATCACAATATTTTTAGGAAGTAATTTCCCACAAAATTCAATTAGAGAAGAATTGTAAACTTTTGATGTGACTGTTGTGTCATTAGGGGTTCCCACAGCTAACTCAATATCTAACTACTGAGGTAATATAGTGATACCCTTAGAAAATTCTTTAGAAATAAAAGTGTGGGTGGATCCAAAATCAAATAAAACATTTTCTACGTTAGATTTTATGGTATGTGTACCTTTCACCACTTCATTGTCGTACTCCACATCGCTGATAGAAATAGCATGTGACATTCTTTTGTCTTTGGATTTATGAGTTTGTTGGCGTCAATCATCGTAAAAAAACCCTTGGATTAGGGAATTGATTGGCATAATTCCCCATTTCCTTGAACATGTAACATTGAAGTGTAGGAGCTACACTCTATATAGCATTTTCATTGTTCGCATCACTAGACATCTTCTTCCCATTATTGCGGAAATCAAATGCCCGATCACCTTCCCTTCCACATTTGAAACATTTACTTGTCAATTTAAGACAACTCCCTCCATGTTTCTTTCCACACTTTGAGCATAAGAAAAAACTAATATTCATTTCAGTGTGGTCTTTAGATTTCCCTTTGAATTCCATTTTCCTCTTCTTATCAAACCCATATTATTCATGGGTTACTCCAATCTCCATCTCCCCCTTGAGAGCACATTGAACGATTTCCTCGTAGCTATTGAAGTCCCTTATGGCTAACGCCCTTCGAAGACTTGTTTTGAAGACACTAAATAATCGATTGATCATACTCTCAGGTTGGATAATAATACTAGAAGAATACCTTACAAGTCTTGTAAAATTTTCTTCTTAGGTATCAACAAATTCATCATCCTTTTTCATTAGTTAAATAAACTCCTTCTCCATGTTTGTTCGAAGAATACTAGGGAGGTACATATTGAAAAATAAGTTCTTGAACTCGTCCCATTCCATGGATTCAATTTCATCTCATGGCCTCGTATTCTTGATAAGATTCCACCATTGATTATCTTTACCTTCCAAATAATATACTGCTAAGATGACTTTATCATGTTCATAACATTGAAGAACAGAAAATATCTTTTTAGTGTTACTGATCCATTATTCAGCCACTAATAGATCATTATACCCACTGAATGAAGGTGGACGCTGCCTCATGAAGGATTCAACATAATGATGCTCCTTCTTTTTCTTGTTTGGAAGTCTTGCATGATTCATAGCTTGAGAAAGTTGTGTGAGCAAGGCTGTAAGATTTTGCATTCAAGCTCCCATAACATTTGTCTGCTCATGGGGAAAACCATTGCATTGACCATCTCATTTCTCATTAACACGGTTCCTTTGGGTTTGAGCCATTGACTAAAACCGAGAAGAATAGTGTGAGAAACACTAATTATAATAGGAAAACCACATAATCGAGACTAAAATTTCACACTTAAGGTCTTATCATAAGTTGTTCATGACCATTTCTATAACACTAAGATTGTTCTATGCTTAGATATATCCTTAGGGTTCTTATTAAGGCTTTCACATCCTAGTTTCCAAAGGTTGAATATACCTTTCCTCTAAAACCAACTATAACAGCCCATACTTTACATACATTATTATTACTTCATAATTGAAGCATACTTATTACAACATATAACAAAACCACAATAGGACCATATAGGTATACTGTCTTTAGAAACTGTGAAACATAAACAACTGGTTCATAAAGTATCTACATTGTCTTCCATTTATTTCATCATATATAGAATCAATTCTTGGCATATCCTACGTAATACCTTTCTTCCAGACCTATGGAAAAGAAAACATATAAAAGGGTGAGCTCAAATTCTTAGTAAGGGTAATAAAAAGAAATATCAATCACATCGTATTCATAAGAACATAACATTTTGGAAATCTTAACCTGCAAAGAGATCATAATTTCATAACATGGGATAATTCATAGTAGTGAAATTTAATCCCAATAATCATAACATAGAATATGAAACTTTTTGGTATACACACATAATCATAGAGAATCAATTCTTAGTTGTCCAGACTCATTGCCAATACTATCCTAGCTGACGAAGTCCATTTCTAAACCGAGTTCACTCCTCATTTCAATCCTATATCACTGAACCAGATTAACCTATCGCTCCAGCCATGTCTATACCATGAGATATAAATGTTTACCCAATGCATTGGAGGGAGATATAGGTCCCACCCATCTCATGATGATACCATTATTATGTGTTCCACAAGATAATAAATCATACATCATAGCGTAACCCATGTAATAAAAATAGTATTCTTAAACATTATGCCATCATAACATAATCCATATAAGATAAAAAGGATATCATAAAAATAATTCCATCATATCATAATCAAATCAATCTAAAAATAGGAATAGAAACAGAACCCCATATTATCTTATATGGAAAATAATTTTGATAAAATACTTGAACTCCATTCTTGAGGAAAATATCCTTTCTACTTAAAAAGAATTTTTCATTTCTTAACATGTCATACAATATTAAACTAAAATAATTTGAATAAAAATAATCCTGAAAAGTTGTAAAGGAAGAATCATGGAAATAATGTTCTAAAAATCCATTCATGTCGTATAAGTTAATGAAAAACATTCTTCTCGTACTTTGGCCGGAAATGTCAAAAAAGTACCTCGTACTAAAAAATGACAAAAGATTCCATTCATATCTTTTACTAAAAACTAACTGAAAGGTAAAATTGAATTTAAAAAATTGTAGGATGATAGAAATAATATTACATATTGAGGAGACATGGATGTGGATGATAAATATTCCCCAGTAAATTCTGAAGTATACACAATCTCAGATAAAAATGAGATTGCGAGATTTTCCCTTACCTTAGGTCCGATTTTCGTCGTACATGTACGAAAATCCTATATAATGATTTAAATAATGTTATTTACTTATTTAATAATCGTACTCATTGTTATTATAACATATATGGTCATATTATTAGCTTTTTATTAGTAATATTTCATTGCTACTTGTTATTCGGGTGATTATTGCTTTTTGTTCTTATGCGTGTTTTGTCGAATAAATTCATATTATTCTTTTTAGGATATAGATACCTCATTTCAAGAATGGTATTAGTGTAATGTATATAATATTTATTCATTCAATTCATTTATATAACCATTATTCATTGAAGATCATGTAGAACGAGTCACATCACATCGTGGAGATGGTAGGTCGTACGTATGCACGAGTGATGATATCTTTCCCATGATCGTGGAATTGTATGGAAGTGTTTGTATAATATTTCAGAATCAATATCACTTTTAAATAATCATATATAGTTATTAATTAATCCATTATACCCATCCAAGTATGGTGGTGGTGGAAAATAGATTACACCACGGCGTGGAGACGGTATTCCGTACGTACGCACGCGCGGTGATTTCATTTTCCGTAGGATAGATAGAAGGTGAGATAGTTTTGTTTCATATTTATAATAACCTATAAGTATATGAGTTATCCTTATGTTATTACTTCATAATCAAACAAATAAATAAAAAGAAGTAGAATAATAAATAAAGTTGAAAGAATCGGTAACAGACATTACCTCTTCTTTGAAGAGCCTCTTCTTTGAAGAGCCTCTTCTTAACCTCCTCTTAAAGAACTAAAGATGGTCTTTGAAGAAGACCCGGACCCGTAGCATGTTTCTAGGTAAGTGGAGAAGATACATTGGTAAGTTTTGGCTGATCTTGAAGGCTCAATGTGGTGTGAGGAGTAGAGGGAGGAGGTTCCCTTTTATAAGGGAGGAGAGGGGCACCATAGGAAAAACATAAATTATTATTTTATAATAAAGTCATAATCGGTTTTCCATAGCTCCAAAATGATTTATTTAGAATCTAAAGTGGGTATGGGTTTCAATTATCCCAACCAATATATTTTAGACAAGATTACGTTACTATTTTAACCTTATCATTTAGATTTAACTCTAAGTTAAATAATTTAACTTTTACCATGTCTTTTTGTTTTCTTACACTATATGGTTAATAAACTTACAATAATAATCCGAACGAACCCCAAGTGGTTCATTATTAATATATATAACCTTATCTAATTCATTGGACAAAAAATTAGATTTTGAGGAATAAAATAACAATTAATAATATAATATTTGTTTTAATAACTATTTTATGTCAATTTTGACACTATTTGGTAATTGATTTCTGTGAAAATCATAACAGCATTATTAGTTCAATGAAAGTTAATTAAATCAATACTAATATGTCATATTAACCTATAAAATTAGTTTAATTCTTAAAAAGTATCAAATTACATTTATTTGGGTATTTGTAATATCAATTATGTTAATATTTCCTTAATAAGGTAATTACTACATCATCATTGTGTCATAAATAAATTAAACTATTTAAACTCTAAAAATTATAAATAAAATACCATTATGTGGGAAATCATTTTAGATTTATAATAAATTATTATAGTCTAATTTACCTTATTTATATCCCTATATTAAAAATGTTTTAGTTATTGAACATTGATTTTAACTATTTTAACTCTTCTTTAATTAAAATAATATTAAATGTGTTAATATAATCCATGTGGACCTAAATGGTAATATTCTATTACTAAGGTTGTTTTTGGGTCGAATTAAACTTATCCAATAGAATGAGAACTTGTGTTAGGATAATAATAATACCATTTTTACCCTTAATTAACCAATTTACTTTTAACCGTGGTAAATAAAAGTAAAAAGTTACTATTCGTCAAAAAATAGTTTTATCTTGTTGAACAAAATTTTACTCCTTGATATTAACCGTGTCTCTTGGAGTTTTGAAATTCCAATCACAGAAGCTGTAAAATTAAGTTTTATATAAATTTTCAAACTCTCCTAGAAGGTGGGTAAAAGACGGTGAAAAGTTCAATAAAATTTTTATATATCAAAAATTATTATAAAATGACTCCAATGAATTAATTTCAACTTATATAGGTATTATGTATCAATTTTGACCAAAAATAAATTTATATAAAATAAAAAATTATTTAAATAAAAAGTCGATTTTTAAATAGTAACCGAGTTTTTTCATTATTCATCAAAAATTTAAAGTTTTCAGAAAAATACCAAAAAATCCCCCTGGTCTAATTTCAATATTCTGAATCCAAAAATGAAATCCATTTTGAAAGATAAAATTTATAAAATTTTAAAAAGTGGGTCTTACTATTCATAACAGCTAGTTTTAATAATATTTTAATAACATATCGTTGTTTAGTGAAACTCGGTATTGCGTACAACGCAAGGTATCGAGGATGGTTTCTCTTGCTTGTAACGTAAGACAAGACAGTGTTGGGTGTAGTTAAACATTCCTTTATATATCATTATACATAAAAACAAAATATTTATCATAAAAATCATAGGTGTTACAAAATTCACATGGTGTACCATGCCTCATGAATTCTCTACTGACACTCATCTCGATGGGAGTGATGCAATTATGTCCTAATCACATGGAATGAGACACTCCTTAGGTATTAACAATGCATAATATCCACACCATATCTCGCGGACACCTCATTCGCAACATGATCGTCTAGTCTATTACTGTCTATTTTTTCTCACACCATGCATGTATCACATGGGATTATAGCTACACAGTGACCATGACACCCTTACTCAATGAATAACTCATGTGGTATGCCCCATTCCCTTCATTACTAAACTACATGTGTTTGGATTATTATATTCTAAATAGTGTACATAGGAAGCCTCAATGAGGTCCAATCCCAACTAATGGTAAACTCTTGTGCTCCCTCCTAGGGATGTCCCCCCATGATGTGACACCTTCGATTTATGGGACACATCCCTATAATCCACATATATCGTGTTTCTTGATCCACCTTCTTTCAGTTCATCGATCAACCCACCCTTATCCCAGTGAGATAATTTCATACACCTCCATCCATTAATATGATGTCATCGTGTGAGCTCCAACCACATGCCATCTAGCTGGGCCATCTCCTTTGGTATCCCAGCCCCAATATTCATCTAATCAAGAAACTAACCATATGAAATCCACAATATTTCTCTAGGAAGCTCACCATGTGTAAGGCCTAATTCCATGCCCCGTTCCATAACTACATGAAATTTTATTCCTTTATTCTATGTAAGGTACGTAGGAATGTTTCTTAGGGTTCAATCCCATTATACATTCCCATCCGGGTATTTCCTTTGACTCACCATGTCTCAGGAAGATCATCCCCCCAGACTGAAGGTTCTACTTCCTTTGGGTCCCCATCCATATGATCCATTCTCACGGGCCACCTTCTTAGGTGTGTCATCACTCCATCTAAACTATGTGTAATGTTATCCCTCTCGTAAACATAGGGTGTGTAGGAATCCTCTCGGAGGTTCAACCCCATCACCCCTTAGGCTCCATCCATTCTATCCATTCCATCCTTTAGACCTCATCTATTACAACCCTAATTTTACCCAAGCAACCACATCTCAGTGAGATCATTACATTAATCTTGGTCATCTTAGTGTAAAAGCCTCATTCTCCACATTGATATTCTCATTATCACTTGAAAATATAACCATGCATAAGCCCTGCACAAACCACATTCATCAAACTAAGAGTGATCGTCTTGTGAAGTATAGCTAGGCTTGTGTAAGCCCCATGCACCATCACCCCTTAATACTACATGGGTTTATATCTCTATCTTCTACACTGTGTATGTATGAATCCTCCCTGAGGTACAATCATATCCAACGGTAAAATATTGGTGTCCCCTATTTTTGGTGAACTTGTCTCATCTACCCTCTCTTATGTCTAGTTCAGACTTCACGATGCCAATCTATCTGATTATGAGATTCACCACCTCAGGTCTGTTCTCGATTTTTGTTATGATCCATCCATCAATAAAACCATCCATGTGTTCCCTCCTAGGTATAAACCCCTCTGATCCTTCATTGAATGAAGTTAAACTCACATCTTACACTGAGTTAAAAAATATGATTCCCAAAGAAAACATCAAAAGACATGCCTATGTCATAAGATACCTTGTGATTTCCACATGATGCCTTAAGTATTGTTATCTTGAGAAACCCTCTTATGAGGATGAATACAAATATTCCAATATTCCATCTCCCATATATTTTATTAATTCTCTATATGACTACTCTCGTGAACTCAGGTGGAATCACTGACTAGACCCCTTCAAATGTCTATATAGAAGAAACATACTTAATCATCACCCATAAAGTTATGGGACCGGGAATGAGTTTCATGAACTATGACCTAAATCTTATAGGGAAACTCGGACTAGTAGATGAAATCGAAATGAGAATCCATGGAAGGAGGAACCGACATCCCATCTTCCTATTTTGATCAAAGATAAGACATTTCCATTAATTGGATTAATGTATCTCGCCTTTGGATTGTGTGAATGTAGTTTAAAACACATCTGTTAGAGAAAAATGATACTCATTTACCAATGAGGGAGAAAATGAGCATGCATACATGTTGAATGTTACCCAATGGAATGTGTTGGAAACAAAAATTATGACCAATATTTGAAACTCCTCTCCTCAATAGGGTACTACTACCATTCAATTCATTGGTTTAACATATTATAATGGTACCAAATCCATATATAGGACACCAGGGCCTGCTAAGAAAATAGTGGTCATTGCTTTGAACTCACCAGTACTTGGGGCAGTTAACCGTTGGAAATCCCATCTGTGACATTGTCAGTGTGGATGTTTCTCTCAAAACATGGGATATTAGATGAATCTTGGGCATTGGAAATTTGTTTCCATGTATCCATACTGAAAAGATTAATCTTCTTACCATGCAGGCCCCAAGCTATAGGATACCTTTCACCCAACACTCACCGACATAGGGGCAAGGGAAATATTAAGGTGTCAATCCCATATGACCCCACCTCCTATACAACGTCCATGACATCATTAGATACCAGGATTCCACACCCCATATCTCTCTATGAGATCATCCAAAGGAGGGTGATGTACACCCTAATATAATGGTATGAGTATGATGGAGATATTCCCACAATGGACATGTCTTGCCAGGACCGGGGGCTATTGTACATCACCATCACCACTACCCCAAAGGGCTGCCTAGTGAGATGCTCTTCCCACTCTGACAATGAAATGATTTAGGAGCCTATCTATATATAACTACTCAAACACACTCCCCTACACCCAAGTGGTGTGGGTTTCTAATGTCACCACAGTGAAAAACACCGCTAGGGAGCCAACAAGGAGGGTTCTGACCAGCCCATGTCAATGCCTCCAGCTACTGGTTCTCCAGGTTGAAGAACAGGTGGACCAATACCATGAACTACTGGCCCTAGCTATAATCACCCGACACTATCATCAGGCCCATGATTAGTAGGATTTCGGTAAGGTGGAATCATATTCAATTTCTCTTATGGCATTTTCCACCTCTAGTGTATTCCTATAATTCCCTACGACTTCATAACAAGGACTCTTTGATTGGATTTCGAGACCTCATATCTCGCGAGTTGGGTTGATGCTCTCATCCATTGCCATCACTAGAAATCCTTATGGGCTAGTCCATGATGATAAGACTCAACAAGAAGGCACTCTCTGTGTTGCCTTCATCCAGAGTGGAGGTCATATCCACTATCACACACAGTGTGGAGGTCATCCCCATGTTACTATTGTCAACCAAGGTTGAGATAACCCCCTCCTTGTCAATATTCAGTATAGAGGTCCCCCTCATGCTTATGGTTCTAGATACAGAGGTCCTCCCTACATCTCCAAATAGTGATGTGAAGTAACTCTTCGCGTCCTCTAAAACTCTAGTGGTGGTGCACCCTACTCCAGTAACAAAAAAAGTGAAGGTCATCCCTAATCCATCCATGATCTTTATAGAGTCCCTCCTTGTGATATCACTACTCATTATGAAGGTACTCCATGTGTTCAACTCATTGATTATTAAGATTCACTTCCCACCTCGACCCACCAAATTAGAGTTCCTCCCTACACCCACCAACAACCAATACCGAGGTCCTCTCCATTTCTCCAATGACTCTTGAAGAGGTCATCCCTATCACATTAATATTCATTAGATTGAAGGTCATCATTTCACTGATCAAATCCAGAGAATATATCATCTCATATCTAGTGACAACTGATATATAGGTACTTTATGTGTCTTGTTCGACATATGCATAGGTTCCCCACTTTCATCAGCTCACCAAAAGGGAGGTCATACCCACTTCAACATCAACTAAAATAATGAAGGTCCTCCTCCTTTAAATAAATTTTCTCTACCTGGATGAACCATCCCAGGGAATAATGGATATACATCACCACCAAAGGAATAACTCTAGGAATAAATGATTTGTGTTCTATTCAGTCCACTTCTCATATTCAAATGATGAATGAGACCCAATGGGAGGTCCTTCCCCCAAGTCATATGTATCATAGTTGGGAGAAGTAGCCCGGTAGGTGATGTTCACCATCCCAAAAGTGAGATGTTCTAGATCACTGAATATCTCCTCAAATACAAGTAGGTGGAGGAACATTAGATCTCCTTCCAAGGTCTCATGGTGAAAAATATCATTCATCATCATATTCATGCTATACATATACCTATGATCCTGAAGAGTATTTCTAGGATACGATAGAAAACTAGTAAATATTGAAATTGTAGATGAATGGTGTTTCCATCATACATGAAGCATTGGTTGTTACCCCATTATATAGGAATTCAATGATATCGTCAGAACTTCTTCCAATATATAACACAACGTGCATTGATTAGTCTTCTCATTAAACAATCTCTCTACTGACCAGTCCACTGCCTACCAGCCTGCCTCTATTTTTTTATTAGTATATAAACAAGTGTTGATCAAAGACTAGGGAAACTAATGGCTAGGTCTCCCTTCCAAGAAGGGAGGCATATGGGACACTCTCTCCACTGAACAATTGTCAAAAATGTGTTGGCCAAATGAAACTGTCAACATCAACATTCTAGATTCTCTCACTGAGAAAGATGTTATGTGCTTTTGGAGGACCATATGGGCTATGCATTTTTACCTCCAAAACTGTCATTTGGTATATCGGATGATTCATGAATAATTTGGTTATATCGGCCAACAATGTAGCATGGTTGAGTTAGCATAAATTACAGTCGCGCAGGCATCAACTGGTTACCACTAGATCCTTCAACAGTGATGCATCTGGAGATTCATAGTGCTTCATAAGATCATTGAAGAAGAATCCCCGCTCAAACAATTCCACGGCTAGGCATATTTTTTATCTCCCCACATTATTCCTATAAAAAAATATCTAATTTTACACCGAATAATCAAGGACACTCCAGGTGTTCTCATGGTTAATATGATCTAGGTATTGCTACCCAAGGACGTGGTGGTCAACATAAAGGTGGATGATGATGATTGGTCAACTAGTGTGGAAAATCATCTCATTTATCCTCTAGGTATGATCACTCTCATTTAAATATTGACACTCAAACAATCATAACACTCTACATCGCTACCCATTGGTAGAAATCTTGAAAAGGTTAATGGTGCAATTAAACCCAAGGATATTCTTGATGATGTGAAAAAGTCAGAGGATGATCCTACATTCTCTTATTTTTTTGAAAAAGATTACAGATAATAACCAGTTCATTAGTGATATTTGTGTAAAGTGAAGCACGATTATGGTCATCTCCAATAGTATAATACTCTTCCTACACCAGCTCAGTTGGGGCCACCAGAGATCATTCTCAGCCATTTTCCCCTACTTGGGCATAGTGATACTGCGCAACCGAATGTAGTAAAATATAGAGCCTATGACAAGTGATCATGGAATGATTCACTCAATCTACTTGATTATCATGAAAATTCCCCTCGATATCCAGATCAAGATATAATAAGTATAACATTGCGATTTGCTCTATAGATCGTTCCATGAGCTACTGATCAACCTTATTGTGTTGAAAAAAATGTCAACGACCTGGTGGTTAGGAATTCTAATCCAGATAGAAACCCCCACCAAGATGATGTAATAACATCTCTCATTAAATGGCTCAATGACTTAGAAATGTTATAGGTTGCCTTATAGAGATCCATATCCATCATGGGTGGATGATATTAAAGTTCCACCAGATTTCAGAAACCCAACCTTCAGCCAACTTAGCAGTATGTGCAACCCACTACCTTTATCTCAATGTATGGACCCATGTTGAGAACTACATAATAAAAAGAGGAGGTTGAACTTCGATGTATCATTTAGATTTTGGAAAGGTCATTGATTTTTTGGTATGACTAGTTACCTATTGGTTCCATCACCATATAGGAATACATTCACATGTATGTTCTCTAAAAGTTCATTTCTACCATCTACAAGATGAGTATCTTTGACTTATTCATCTTCAAGTAATAACTATATTAGTTCATTTCGGAATTCATTTCCAGGTGGAAAGACCTAATGTACTCAGTCAATATGTTGCTAACTCAAGTAAAAATATTGACGTTGTGAATCAATAAATTCAAGACTAAATTGGTCCCCACCATCATTACTCAGATATTACATGGTGGGTTCTAGGATTTTTCTAACAATGATCAATGCCTAGAGGAATCCTTGTAGTAGGCCAAGTATGAATGTTTATTTCTACCTCCAAACACTGTAAGAAAATCCACTGAGGTAGATAATACCACTACATTACAGGGAGTGTATCCATAACTACTAAATTTTTTTCCAGTAGAAAATATCCATGAACTATCTTGTCAGGTAAAACAACCTCATAAATATATACATATTCACCTTATGAAGTGGTAGGAATCTCCATGGATGTTTCCACTACCTAGATGAGAGAATTTGGTTCGGGGTCCTCATATTCAAACACCTCATCACTAGAATCCATCTTCTTGGATTCACCCTCAATAATGGAGAAAATGGACCTATTCCTTCCCAAAATCCCAGATCCCCAACTATTTCTATAGCCATTTTAATTAAGGATCCCTAAAGAACCCCCAATGCAGATAGCCTTTGGAGTAAAAACTCACTAACCATCCTAACTACTATCCTTAATATAGATTCCTTGGGAATACCATCAAGAAGTGCTTTGTGTTCAAAGACTATCTCCAGTACCAAAGAGACTATACTGTGTTTAGGTTGGGTGAACTCCCCACAGAGGTATAACATATCTCTATCGAGCCCAAAGATGATATTTTAGGTTCTATAAAATGGAAACAAGTCTCTATCTATGAGAGTCAAAATTATGATGACTAGTTGGCTCCCAAGACAATTCCTCACACCCATGGAATCATTTGTTCCCTCCTATGTCATCCCTAACTTGTAGAATTCATCACACATTATCTAGTAGAAACTACTGGACCTTCTTATCAACAATAATCTTCTTAGAGGATTACATATTTTCAGAAAAAGGAAAATAGATTTCCCACACTAGTGATTATGCCATACTATACTTTTGGTGACTTCATGCCTCTAGAAATAGGTATCACACATAGGGTCTATCCCATATGGTAAGAAGCCTCTGATGAAGATCATGAGAAACTATTTGTGAATATCGTCTAATTGGTGGATCCTTACATGGTTCTTGATGATGATGAGTATCAAGAAATCCTCCCAGAAGTCCTCATCCAATGCCATCAATGAAGAATCTGAGAACATGCAACTCAATGAATGCTTAGTTCAGTGCTCTAACTCATGTTGATCATTCCAGTGAGACTAGACAGCATGCATTGTGATAATCTTAGCAAAACAGTCCTCCAAGCCCAATCCACCAAATCCATTCCCACCATCAATTTTACTCAATGACCAAGCATAGTTGTTGTAGTTTTATTGTCAACACAGAACACCCTTCATGCTTACCTATACATCGTGACCCCTTATGGGTAGATGTGTGAATCTATGATTTATGTGCTTTGTGTTGAAATTATCACCAGAATTTATACAATACTATCGATCCTCAAGTAACATTGACTGTCAGAAGAGATGTGAGAATCACTCACTGAATCATTATAGAGCCCCCTCTAGTATAAAACAAAGGTTGAGGAAGATGATAAGTTCCTCATAGATTATGTAGAGAAGTCATAATGTTGGGTCGTCATCTATTTCTCTAGAGAAAATGATATTATGCTTGTATAGTAGCATATATGCCCACTGTACATCACCAGTCGGTTCAATGGCATGGATGTCCATCACTATCTCAATGATAAAGGTTATGGGAAAAAATCACATCCCTATGTAGATGATCCATAGGCTAAGACACTCAAAAGTATATTTCATCCCCTATGATCTAATGATTTAGGGTTTAAATAGGACCAAAGAGAGATCGTGTGGGTGGATCTATTCGAAGACCCAGTTCTGCAGTTTCGTAGCAGACACATAGTTCATGGTTATCTTGCATAAAACCACTTAGAATGCATTTAAGGGTTTGCCTTTTCTCCATCTACATGTATCAGAACCCAAATCTATTATCCAATACCATATATACTCTATCAATGGACATGTAGGAATACTCAAATGCCACGATACTCCTTTTTCCTCTTGTGATGCTAACTATTTGAGTGAGGGTTACTACAAGGGAAAAACAAGAATAATAAGACCAATGAGTTTGAGGAAAACTATACTACAGTCAAACCATGTAAATAATTGAATATTACATTTTTTAGCCTGATTCACCAGTTGAAATTCATGATGCCGGACTTGGAAATTTTTTTGTTGTTTCTCAGATAAAATAGTGCCATGTCCCTTGATTCAAGGAACAGTGAAAGTTTACCTTGTATTCCTATATGAGTCACGATCGGTTCATACCAGAACCCCCTACTCCGATTAGGGATGGAGATGTTATCCCCATGGATATAATTGTCTTTCATACATTCTTATTCCATTGCGCCAGGTTGAACCATCACAAACCAAGACATCACAATTCCTATGACATCATGCATGGACCGATTGCTAGAAATCATGATGGAATCAACTCAAAAGATTTTTTTCCTGTGTTTTCCATAATTCTAGATTATCCTAATGAATATATCACTACTTCTCAAGCCAGAAATAGTTTTCCCCTTATTTTGTTAGAATGGGTGAACTGTATCCTCCCATCAATTCCTCTTACACAAACGATAAAGTGGATTTGTAATATGCTACTCCAAAATTCATGTAAGTCATCTCCATAACCTTCGATGATATGTTTTAGGTGAACCAAGCTACCAAGACCAATATGAGGCTAACACTGATCAATATAGTCATGTTTTCAAAGGAAAAAAAGTTATATGTGGATTTATCGAAGTATTACCACAATTTATTTTCTTGGAGATTGGATTAGATTATATGGATTGACCATTAGGTATTTTACCACTATCTTGGACTCTTAAAGAGTCATCATAGGTTCAAGAAGAGACCTAGGAAGATGCACCCCTCTCACAGTGCGATGGTTGAGGATGAAGTTGACAAGATCATCAAAGCCAACTTCATCATGGAAGTTCAGTAACCCATGTTTAAAGATAAAATTATTCTTGAAAGGAAGAAGAATGGAAAATCATAATTTTTATTCACTTAATGGATCTCATCATCCATTTTCTGATGGATTATATTCCCCTTATAATGACAGAGCTATATATTTATTCCACAACTATAGTCTAGGCCCTTTCTATTATGGATGGTTATTTTAGGTACAACCTAGTCTAGATTTCCCTCAAAGATGAGGAATCTACCACCTCAAAGGAACGGAAAGGGACCCTCTTATATCAGGTAATATCTTTTTGTTAGAAACATTTTGGATACACCTATCAGTTGTCCATGAACCACATATTCAAGCCAATCAAAAGGATTCTAGTGGAATTCTATGTGGATGATTGAGAGGTCAAATCATACCAACATGATGCAATCATAGAGACCTTTATAATGTGTTCTAATTCCTTTGATCCAAACAACAAAAGTTGAACCCTTTGAAAAAAATCTAAGGTGACCTCTGGGAAGTTACAAAGATTTATTTTTAGATATAGTGGAATTGATATCAACCATTAGAAGTTAAAATTTGTCATCCAAATTCCCCCTTCAAGCAACCTCTAAGAGATCTGAGGCCTTTTATGACTCTTATCCAACATATTAAAATTAATAAAGAATCTATCCAACATGTTTTTCCCTTTTCTAGGCTCATGAACAAATATTTCACATATATGTGGGATGAATAGTTTTGGAATTAATTTGATGAGATCATGAAGTATGGTATACAACCTCTGGTCCTGATTCAACTAGTCTACATCACTTCTTTAGTCCTTCATGTGACTAACATTGAATGATAATTCAGTTCTTTTCCTTCTCATAAAAATAAAAAAGTTATAGAAAATAGTTCTTACTATCTCAGTCACATTCTCCTTGTTGAAGATTCAAGATATTTTTTGATTGGGAAGAGTTTCCTCACACAATTTCTCATAGTGCAGAAGTTGAGGAACTACTTGCAGCATCACAAGATACAATTGGTTTCCCATGTGTATCCACTAAATTATATCCTCATCCTCCCTATATTGATAGGCCATCTAGATCATTTTGAAGTTATCCTTCAAAACTTTTACATCAGATTCATTCTATAAAAGCCTTTCATGTGTCATGCCTCAGTAGAATTTCTAGCCACTCATCCAACCCCAAGGAAATTTAACTCGATATTAAAATCACCTATGTGGATATAATGTTAGTTTACTAGATCATTCTATGTTGATATATGAATTTCAATGATGCCTCATGGATCAAAACTGACCAAAGGCTCAATTTCCAACAGCTAAATAGTGTAGGTCTGGGAATTGTTTTCATCACACCTACACTGGTGGTTCTTCCTTATTCATTATTTCTATTTGAAGTCTTAACCAAAAATGAGTAAGAGTATCAAGCTCCCATTAATGGTATTGATCTAGCTCTAGGGATTGATTTTACCCACTTTCATGTGAAGTAGGACTCTGATCAAGTCATAAAGTAGATCATCAGTGAGAACATCATGTGGAAGTTAGATCTCATGACCATGATCAAGCATGATCACTATTTGATAGCCTATATCTATTCTCATATAGAGGTGACTCATGTTCCTTAGTCAGAAAATTGTCAATATGATCCCCTAGATAGTTTACTTGTATTATTCATAGATTCTGGACAAGATGATCTATTTATTAATGTCATGCATCAAAGAGTTATAACACATATTAGGTCATACAATGATAAAACCTAGTAGGTTTATCACCTTACTATCAGTTCTTCCCTAGAGGGTCCTCTGGACCTGCCATATCTAAATAAGACTCCGATTATAAAACTCACTTAATTGAGAATATTAATCATAGTAGCCTCTCATCAGGTAGAGCAAAACATGAGCAAATCAGTCATCGTGCAGCTCAATTCACCTTCTAGAGTGGGACCAATACCTAGAAGAATATCTAAAATGTGGGTTTGATTGATTTATCCACTACTATATTTAAAGAGATGAGATTCCATGGGATTTGTAGGAAGTTCATGTTGGGTCCAATGGTGCTCATCAGGTATGTTTGGAACTCTCTTATATGTTTTGAAGGATAAGATACATATTCCCTCAATTTTCCATTATTGTATCATGTTTTCCACGATGTGTCACGCATGTCAGATCCATGGATATTTTTGCATCAATCACTAGAGACTCTCCATACTACAATTTACTCTTGGCCCTTTTTAGTTTGGGGAATCGATGTCATGGGACCATATCCACCATTGAAAACTCACTAGTACATGTTCATTCTTACCGCAATAGATTTCTTTTCCATGTGGCAGGAAGTTGTCCCACTCAAGGAAATCAATTTCTATTTTATTGTTGAGTTACTAAGCTCTAACATCATTTATTTAATTAGAGTCCCTCACATCGTTCTCATTGATAAAAGAACTATCTTTTGAGTGGATGAGCTGAAGAAGTAGTATTCCATGTATGAAATTTGACACAACCACACTTCTTACTACCATGAACAATAATATGGATAGATCGAGGTGTTCAAGAAAACCCTCTACAAAATTATGTAGAAGATGGTAGGTCAAAACAAAAAAATATAACCAAACAAGCTCCCCAATTCTCTTTGGGATTATCAGATAGCGCCTCGCAATTCTACATAGGTGACTTCATATTACCTAGAGTGGGGAACATAGGAAATTTTTCCCATTGATATTAAGATTCCATCACCATGTATAGCTTTCTATGATTAGAATACACCATAAATGATTGTCATCTAGCTGAATTGAAATCCCTTGATGAGAAATGGTTTCAAGACTTGTATAATCTTGAGAGGAACTAGAATAAGATAGAATCAAAATTCAATAAGATATTTCAACTCATTTCCATCATCAAAGGTGACATAGTTTTGGATTTAAGGGTCCAAATGATACTGGGTTGGAAACATCCAATGTTGCAGCCCAAATGGGAATGACCTTATATCATCTCTAAGGTCTATCCCGATGATGAATACTCTTTGGTAACCATGGTTGGTGATAGGATCAATCCTCCCACCAATTCAGAGTTTTTGAAGCTGTACTTTATGTAAATAGGATCCTGTGGTACTAGCTCTATGAATTAAAATTAATATATCATGTTCCCTTATTTCATGAAAATAAAAAGTGTACCAATATTCATCCACACCATATGATGATAATCTAGAAAAATCCTTATTCCAAACTCTATGTCTTTAAACTAGAATCCCCTTGTTCTGGTATCATGACCATAAACTATATGCAGTACCATCCTTACAACATGATGTTAGATTATACACACTCTTCCTTGAATCATGAAATTTATCTATGATGCGTTTTTCAAGTTCCATGATGTTAAACTATGTATAATTTCACACCTAAAGCACATGGTCTTATACAATGGGTGAGTTATTGTTAGGAATGTGTAGTGTGGTGTTGGACATCCTTGTGCCCCATTCAAATTAGGTTTCTTCATGATGCCTCACTATACATCTCTATCTTAATTCAATGTTCTGATCATTGTGATATTAAACTAATATTCCAAATTTACTAGTCACAAAACGGTAAACATCATGGAAACCATGATATTCAATTTTCTGAAGATATCACCCCTGTAATAGGTTATCTACAATTTAACATTCATGAACTACATGTTTAATGATTCCTATCAATATGGGACACATAGAAATTCCCATACATTTTATCTTCTGGCCCTGCCATAGGATCCCAAATATAAAGGACACTTGGACTATGTTTTCTTTTGGGAGTGAACAATGTGATGAGGATATCTGTGGTTCTCATTAAAGTCATCATATTTACCGCTCTATGCACTTCTCCTCTAGGATGCACCTCTTTCACCAATATCCATGTTGCATTACAATAATCTGTGTAACATTCCATGTCCTCGCATCATGACTCTAAACCAAAAAACATTGATGGTCTATTATGCATGAACTTGAATGAAAACTTCCCCACATCCTACTACCAGAAATTAAACTTTTTTCATTGTATTAGTTTTGTTATAATGAAACTATGTATCATATTCATACTTACCAAAAGACATTAAAATTCACTGATACATCCTTGGAACATGAAATTAAATTGGGAAACATTGTTCCAACCTCTATAACCATAACTTAACAGTCTTTGGTCTAACATATAGTATTGTATAGTATTTTTAATTCTAGATTCTTTAATAATATGTTAAAATGGGTTTTACCACTAACATTATATACTACACTGGATTGTGTGGCAGTATGTCTCACATTCCATGTATATATTTCCCCAACCCCTCTCCATACTTTGAGTATTTTAATGTTCAAATTTCCACCACCTTTAATATCAAGAGGACCCCATAATGGTTATGGATATGCTGCTTTAACTCACCTCTAGTATTTATGAAATTAAATAATAAATCTTTGGAGGAAATAAAATATCTTGTGTTTCAAATTTTGTTAGTAGTGGATTATGCGTTTGTTGACCCTACCCTTGACTGGTGATGTTGTGTACTCTAGGTTGAGAATATAGTCCACATTTTTCCTATCTATTTGTATTTCTTCCATTATATGTACTTTATAAGCTTTGATCTACATCCCTACAACTTCCCTTTCTTCTAATGTGACTCTAACACTATTTGTGTCACTCCCCCATTCATTTTTTTCACATTGACTGGGACTGTCATTATCATCTATATATTCTCAACCTAATCTTTCCTCACCCTTATTATTCACATCTGCATGTGATAGTGAAAGCCTAAGACCACTCCTTTTTTTCCACACTGACCCTGACTCATGTGGGATTAAGAGTTTTGGGTAAGGTTTGTACCCACATAGATGAGTTACATAGTCTTTGGTCCAAAATATATGACCGTAAACTAGGATCATTTTTGGTCTAAATAATATGACCTTAAACTAATATCCTCTACATGATTCTCTTGGGAATATGTTGTGTGGAATTTTCCTTCATGATGCTCATTCACATTAGTTTATTTTTCCACACCATACACATCCCCTTTGAGATACCTCTCCCTCATTCTATGTCCTTTCTACATGATACTAAAATTCATTGATCGGTCCTTTTGTACAACTTTATATTATAAATTTATCTTCCTGGATGAATGAAAATAAATGAAACCTCATTTTGGTGTTCTCCCATGAGAGAAAATCACCATTGGCAATGGTCATAAACCTTTACACCTATCAATACCTACATATTTCTTGATTTCTGTTAATACAAGATATATAGAGACAACTAGACCTCACATATTAAACTAAAAACTCAAAAAAAAGTTTTTAGCTCCCTCTCTTAGTGTGGATTGATCAAAATTCAATATGGAAATTTCCCTTCCATGATCTATGTATCGATTGATAACCATTCCCATGGGATAACGGATGCATGGTTCCACCTGGATCATTAATTATGTTCAAATTACTTCCCCTTTTAAAGCCAGTTCATCTCATCCATCACAGCGTGAATTTAAACTACATGGGTTTAAGGAATGATGTTTAACATGATTACCATCCTTATGGGATACATAGTGACACCTAGACATGTTTTATTTTGGGTCTAGCCATAATATTTCCTTCCTTTCACATTGGATCTTTTAGGTATGAACTCATATGACCTTAAACAACATGCTTACTCTATGTAACATGATTTTAAACTCTATGTGGGGTCCCTATGAATTCATATGTGCTATGTGAGATCCTCTATGGCGTCATTCACGTTCTTTTTTTTTGAAACAATGTTACACATATTCCTATTGGAGTGATTTTCCAATGGTCTAAGCTCATTGAACTTATACTATAAGATCAAGTACAATAAACACATATGTAAACAATATGCTGTTCTATCCCATAATGTGTAGTTTAGTGATGGGTCTCCTTATCCCTCATTCATGTTGGGTTGTTTCATGGTTCCAGCCTATATATTTTCAATTTATAATCCTAATCCAGTGGTCTAGACACTATTACCTTAAACTAGGAATTAGTTTCCATACTCATGACCCTAAACTTTGATTATACCCTGATTATGCTATGGATTACCCTTGATAATTATGGGATGCTTTAGCTTCCTCATCAATGATGATTACCCCTACTAGTGTTGTTTATCCACCGTGATTTTTTCTATAAGTACGTGCAACTTGATTCCATTCTTATGGTATACATAGTGACACCAATACATTTATTATTCGATACTGACCACAGGTTCATTAACACTTTTTGGGGCCTCTATCTTCAATTATGGACCAAGAATTGTGACCATAACGTTTATGACAGTTTTTTAAGGTGTTTATGAAATATGCGAGCCTCCATAACCTCCTTCACATTGGTTTTTTACTTTCGACGAGTTGTGTGAAAACCCCAATACTATACATTTTCTATTAGTCTGAGAAAAATGAATCTAAAATATTTTTCGCTATCCAAACATTATGACCTTAAAATACAAGCTTCATTGTGGGTTCACCCATTTTTGTATCACTTGTGACTTATTCCTTTATTTTTTCTAATACTTGTGTGGTAGAGTCTTATTTTCTAGCTCATTCATGTCAGTTTTCATTCCCGTGTTCTACAAAATTAATGTGGGAATAGACATTACACAGTCCATTCCACACAAATGTAAACTATTTACCATGTTTTAGGAAGTATTACCCTAAACAATGTGCAGTGTCCCTATCACATGACATTAGACTGTGACACACATCCTGATCCTATAACGCTAATCTGAACCATACATTGCCTTCAACACATAACATTAAAATAGGAATTCATTTTCCTTATTTTCATGAAGTGAAACTACAATTCATCCTAGTACCTCAACATAGAGTCCCTTTATAGAATATGGTTTTGATATTTTATCATACGAATGCACCTACACCGATGTTCATTAACTCACGGTGGTGTAATTTCAAGATTGTTATAATCCCTTCGAATATTCCATAAATCCACTTCACACTTTGTGTGCCCCGCAATTAGATCCTCATCCACATTAATGTCTGAAGGGAACCCCTGATGGAATTTATTTGCTGCTTAGTCTCACCTACCAACATGGTCCAATGTTCTGGAAGGCAGTAGATGACATTTTGAGATAGTTCTCACTTTTTGAATATGGTCAATGGATGACCCCTTCCTGTTTTTTACATTTCAAGATGGCCATATAAAATATGTATTTCAAAAATAGTCAATAGTTATCATGTACTAGTATTACATCCTCCATTCATTCCAAATTTTGGGCATTGTGATTCACATTATTCATTACCCTTTTTTGGATCGATTCCAACACCCAAGGAATTATCCCGCTCATGTTCTAGCGCACGTTTGGAGTGGAATTTTTTCTATTTAGAGATCCCCTATTCTCCAGTCATAGCCTCTCTTGGAACGAACACTCTAGGTGGTAATTCAACAATAGAATCCCCCGGGTATTCAATAATTACCTCACACTTTCACACAATGTTAATTAATATGTGATCGTCCCTTGTGTGTCACACTCGGAATGACTCACTTGAGCTTAGATATTGGTCATTTGTTGTTTCTTAAATATGGTTAAATTGAGAACATTAAAGAAAAAAATAATGAGTCTATAAACAAACTTCAAACAATATGTATGTTCCATATGTTTATAAAAATAGCCCCTTTATAAATCCTCCCCTTTAATAGAACACTTCACCTCTACCACCATCTGGTGTGTGGCCTCTATAGTCTGATGTTGCCTTCTGAGATCTCACTCTTCATCCAAATCATTAAAATGTGGCTCATAAACCCTGATATGAATATAATATTTCTCATCTTCATGATCATACACATAGAGTCTTGATTCTTTTATCTACTTTTGGTCCTCTTCTAGTTGACATTAAGCCATACAATACGATCCGATTGATTGGTAACAAAGATGGAATTCCCATTAACTTCTTCTTCTAAGGGATAGATATCATGTTTAGACTCTTCAAAATTTTGAATACTATTATATTTCTATTAGAACTAGGATTAATCTAAATGTTGACTTCTTTCCTACATCTTCACATCATGATAGTCATGGATCTTTATGTGATGATCGTGAGAATCATCTCCTATGGATCACAGACAACACAACCAACAAAAATTTAAACCCATTAAAATCCCCCATTGTTCTTATAGGGACTCAAGGAAATTATTTATGCATTTCCATGACCTACACCAAGTAAGGCGTATTTTTTCGATTGTGTTAGGATCAGATTCATGCAACTCCTCAGGGCATGCATACTCATATTCTGGGAAAATGGAAAGATGTCCAGTACTTGGGTCCTCTTCTAGAATCACCTTTGAAGGAATATAATAGATGACATGGGGAAACCATTTTCCACTTGTATCTTTTTTAGAATCCTCACCATTGTCGGCTTTGAGTTCTTCCCTATTAGTGGAATCACTTGGGGCTACAACCTCCCACTCACCAGGTGCCAAGGAAAAATTATCTTGAGTGACCAACTCCTCATTGATTGGTGCAGTCATCATGAGAGATCCTGTAGATGTCCCAGACATGTTATATTTCTAGGTTTAATATCTCAAAATAACTAAATAGAATAGGAACCATAGTCAACCTGATCCTCCTATTGTATATAAGGGTTTTTAAAGATAACTACTTATGAGAGCTAAGTACCACCAGATCTGGTTCCCTAGTCACCACATGAACTTCCACCATTAGGGGTCCATATGTGCTTGTTAACTTTATGATTTTAGCTGAATCCCCATGGAAAATGGGAGAAACATGGGATTCTAATTTTTTCATTTGGTACCCCTCGATAAGCCAACCACAAGCCACATCAGCCATGACTGGCTCATTTCCTTGATTAGCTTCTGATGTAGGTCCAATGGCATGTCCCTTCACATCCCTTAGCATGTTCTAACCCCTCCATTAGGATTTATTTGATCAACCCAGATGTACTCTTATATAGAAAAATTTATGGTTAGTAAATTAATGTTCAAAAAAGGGAAGGAATCAAAAGTGATATATGTTAAGACTTTGTGTGAGGTGTTTTTAAATTCCTTTTTCAGATCTGAAAATCTCACTAATCTTTTTAGAGATCCATGTATGAGATATTGTCCCCTATGGTACCCCAAAATTAGGTTCTTCATATTCATATTCTTATTTATCATCATCCTCTTCATCCTTATCCTATCTTCCTTCTTCTTCTACTTCTTTTACTTCATGTCCATCACTCCTATCATACTCGAGTGACATCTCTTCCACATCATGATTTTGACTGAGAATTAATTTCCCCAAGAGTTGTGGTTCTTCATATTTACAAAATTATCATGCATTGGAATCCATGTACATCATGTACGCATACCGCTGATGAATGTCCTCCCGGTATTCCACCTGGATATGCCCGATTTCTAGCAGTTCAAGATTAGTGAACATCTGTATCCTCCACCGGTATATAGTTGATAATGATTGCAGAAATGTCCTCCATTTAGACCATAGGTCAAGGAACTCTACATCGTCAACTGATTTTAAGAGATTTCATATCTTCTTTCTAGGGATTTCTTTAGCTAGACTGTGAGGCTTCCTTTAGGACCACCCATCCCCAAAAGGCAGAGGTGTAGACACACATTGTGAAATCATCGTTATTAACGTTCAAGCTTGTGATTCCCATGTTTCATGGCTTTCCACTTTTATTGCATTTCATGTGGCATCCCATCTTCCACCTCACTAATCTAACCCTACACTTGTTACATCTATCTTCTAAATTATTCTTCTCAAAAAAAATTGTATGATGTCCCCCATTTCATATCATATTCTATTAATATGAAGATATAGACATCGGTAGGTGAAAACATGATTGTTTCTCCCAAGATAATAGTTTTATCATGCACCCCAACTAAGGGAGAATGTGATGGTTCTACTATTCACGAACTATGTATACATTTTTTTACAGTTAATAAAGGAATCTGAACTATCTAGAAAAACATTATGTCTTATATAGTTCATAAAAGATCATGCCCCCAATCAAGGTCAATAACACAACACCCCAAATTCTCTAAAGATACACTCTTTTCTCCAATGAAACTCACTGATCATCTACTATCTAGCCGACCAGAGTGTGGAATGGGTGGATGTTGAAATTTTCATGGTTATTGATTTGATGATTGATACTTTCATCATTGAGAATTAGTGACCAGACTCTAGTAATGTTTATTATAGATTGATATAGAACTTTTCATAGAGGATAGATGGTGTTTGGGAAATCATATACTCTGATATGATCCCAAATCCATCCATTCAAGATCTATAATGGTCCACATATTCTTCTAAGCATGCCTTCCCTAGAGTTTTTTCCAAGTATGTGGTAGAGTCTTTCCTAGACAGGTACCCCCAGGATAACCCTATTATGGGATACCAGGATACCCACCATCACAAAGGTTTCTGGGAAGAAAAATATTATTATATACCTCTTAAAAAATATTCACCCACTCCAGAATTCCGAATGAATGTTGGCATAGAGAACTCATGGGCACCATATCTCATCCAGGTTTCACCCCCATGATTGATATTATCATGCATCCTTGATAGCTGTATATGATCCCGCCTTTCCCTTGTGTGATTAATTCAAGAACTGATTCCTTTTTCATAGAAACTTGACCTATTTATCTTTAATTTAAAATAGGAGAAACCATGATAGAAATGGATTTTCCTTCAATATGTAGTCAATCAACAACCTCTTCTTCACTGTATCCAACAGATTCCATGCAAGGATTGGGGTTCATGCTCTATCAAAAAAGATATCCTCTATTGGTTGGAACTAATCACACTGAAGTCCCTCTAGGGGAAGTAATCTGATATAGGGAACATCCCATAGACTGATGTTGACCTCATCATCCGGTTTGTTGAAATTTTTTGTGTTAAGGGACTTCTGGCTGAAAAGTTCTGGTAATAGTTCCTATTGACGGTAGATGTGAAACTGTAACATCTGTGTGCCTTGAAACAACTTGATATTTCACAGATATTCTCAAAAATACTTGAATGTGTTGAAAACATAGTATTTCCATACCCATTCACTTTCATAGTTCCACCATACATTCTATTTTTGTCCACCTTTATTCCCACACTTTCATCTGCTATACTGCTTTGGAAGGTTCTTGCATATTGGGCCAGAAACTCCTCAAGAATAGGCTCATTTCCCATGATTTTCTAGAAATTTGGATTCAATAAATAGATAGATATCTCCCTAATCTATCTAGAATAATTTACCTTAATAGTGATGTTGTACTGCTGGAGGATATATTTATATGGGACCCATGACTGTGGTGAATTAGTTTCAAATCATGAGATGTCTACATCATCTTAGATCAAAAAATTCCATAGTAGGAGACTTTCTAATATGAGTTAATCCTTCTACATATACATCATCATTCCAAATAACATCATGTTTTATGACATAACCCTCATGGAATAAATTATTTGAGGATTAATAGTCATCTCCACTATTGACATTGAAATTGAAACATCCCACTCAGCAGTAGTTTGTTGGTCATCCATGTCAAGAAAGATTTGGAACCTAAAGGTCGAGGTGTGAAATATTGAGGGTTAGTGCACAAAATTATGGTTCATGCATAATATCGGATGAAGATTATGGAAAAGGCCTATAATTTCAGCCATTGTATAAATCACGGCAGAATTCAGTGGCTACGCGTAAGATAACAATTGAAATTTGGTTTTCTACATTGGATTCAGAAACTTATGCGCATGAGATAAAAATCAATTGTCATACATAAAGTTAAGGTACTATGTATAAACCCCCTTATATATATTTATAAGTGTTTTTAGGTCCTTCCATGTTAACACAAGGCTCCTTATATGCCGATTATTGGAATTTTTTTGCACATCCCCACATGCACCGTTTATTTCTGCATTTCACTCAGAACTCGACCTTCTAGTTCCCTTTCAATTAATATTCCAAGGAGGGAAATTTTTGGTGCCTAATTCCTCAAAGAACCTTAAATGGGAATTTTTTGGAAAACTGAATACATCCTATGACTCAATTAAAAATTTATAGAATTCCAAGGTTGTCGCGCATAATTTTCAAGGCACTCGCGCAAGATGAAAATCTATGTGCAATGACCATACATGCCTGATTTGATGTCAAAAGGAATTATTCTACAAGGGAAATATGAAAATGGATATGGAAGGAATTAAAAAGTGGATAGGTAGGAACATAAAATTATGTCCTATATATATGTTTCTTGTGCACCCAAATGTGATGACAACACCCTATTTCACACTAAAACTCTTACACGACACTACCAAAAATATTATCATATATAGAAGGAAACCATGTTTCTTCAAGGTAATTATCTAGATGGAGAACTATTTTTCCCTTTACTGTATGAAAAAATATTCTGGGATAACACACAATCCACAAACCCCTTAAGGTAGAAGATCCAGTTTAATAGGTCTCTAATGTTCACCCTTCACCTGGGACCACAATGGATTGACCCTCACCCATTTTCATTCAGCCTAAAGAAAGTGTGCACAAATTACCCTTCATCCATGATCCACTTACCCTTGTGCACACCCATATTCCACTCAATCCCTTATATTTTATATGCATCCCTTTAATATTTCTCACACCCCATCCCTTAATCTATACAGATTTCCATTACCATAAAGCACCATGTTTGAGTTCCTTTGGCATGCATTGATCACATCTTGTGTGCACCTTTCCGAACCAGCCATCCAGGATTGGACGTAGTAATTTCTTGGTCCCTCATGTGGTGTCCCATATTATGTTAACCTATATTTTTATCTTTGGAATAGTTACGCTAATTAATTTTTTTTGGCATTACCACACAAATTGGACCCCACTATCAACAATTACTCTGTACCACTCTCATCAAGAATTTTTTATTCCATTTTTCCCATAGACTTGTTGAGTATCAATTATGTATGTCTAAGGGGTGAGTAGTAAGTCCTCCCATCAGAGATTCATAATAATAAACTACTAATACCCACCATCCTCGTCACATGATGTTAAATTGTAGTCCCAACCCATGTAATGTACATGGGGTTCCATACCTCCGGAATTTTATACATCCACTTATCTTTATGGGAGTGATGGAATTAGATCATCATGACATGGAATTATATCCTCATCATGTATATTCCTTGTGTATGACCCACACCATGGATCACTGACCCATCTTTCGTAACACAATCATCTAGTCTAGTGCCATGTCTTGTTTCTCACACTGATCATGACTCACATGGGTTACATGTAAGTAGTGAGCATGAAACACTTCTTAGAGGAATCCATTTTGGAGTAATCCCCATACGCCTCACTACTGACCTAAGCAGGTCTTGTTTCTCAGCGCATAAGCCCAAACAACGTGTCATCCATCTTGGTCACCGCCTTAGGTAACCCAACCCCAATCTACATTCACTCGGGAAGCTTACCATGCATAATCTCTCGCATGTCTATAGGAATATTCCACTAGTAATCCCCAATTCCATTTACCTTTCTCGAACAACGTGGAATTTGATACATATAATCTAAAAAGAATATGTAGAAGGCCTCCCAGAGGTTCAAAACCAATATCCATTCCCATCCAGGTATTTCCCTTAAGTCACCATTTCTCAATAAAATCATACCCCAGCCAAGATATTCAACTTCCTTCGAGTCCCCATCCATATGCTCTATTCTCAGATGCCTCCTTATTATGAATTTCATCACCCCATATAAACAATTTGGACTTTGATACAGACCTTCAATGTAGGTTATGTAGGAAGAACATCTATATTTCAATCCCATCCTCCTCACACTCATTACATTCCATACCTTCCATCCCCTACACTTCATCCATATCTACCATGATTATTTTCTGAGCCACCAAATCATGGTGCGATAAATCCATCCATCTCATTCATCTATGCGTGTAAGCCTCATTCACCTCAGTGATGTTCTATATATAACTCCAGTACTTAACCATTCATAAGACCCACACAATCTTCATTCATCTAACCTAGAGAGATCCTCATGTGAAGGGTAGTTATCCATGTGTAATCTCCATTCACCATCTCCCCTTATAACTATGTGGGTTTCATCCCTATCTTCTACACACGGTACATAGGGATCTACCCTTAGGTTCAATCCCAGGTAATATTAACCCTTTGTGTCCCCCCTCATTGGGGTGCACTTCCCTAGTCCGCCCTTAGTGGTTTCTAGATGATCCTTCACAATGTGAAACCTTATCATTAAGAGATGCACCACCCTAGATTCACTCTCATTGGGTATTCTAATCTATCCATATGGTAATCATTCTAGGTGTTTTCTTTTAGGGATAAACCTATCTAATCTATCTCTGTAAGATATTAAACAAGTGTCCTACACTGGTTTAAACATGGGATATAACAACCCTGCTCTTTATTACACACACAAACATGATTCATTACATAAACATACACTTAGACAACTCTGAGGGTTGTGTTTTCTATTTTCATGGGAAGTTAAAAACAATACATGACAACATAAGATATAAAATACAATATCTTTATTGAAAAACATCTTTTACATGAATACAACATTCCTTCATACTTAACAATGCATGGGATAACCTAAGGAAAACATAAGAAAGGGTGAGTTATAAAGCCCAATAAGGGAGTAAAAAAATTATAAAATAATGAATAGAATACATGTAATAAAATAGTCATATTAATGGAGCATTAGAAAAATATGAACACAATGGAATAATATAGCCTGATTATCATAAGATGGATATGTGGAAACAAATTTTTACATGATATTAGCATGAGATAAGGCTCATTGCACATGGAGAATGAGTAAATCCTCAGTTAACATTAATTAGCATGATTAAACCTCATTGCACACAATTTATCATTATAATATTCTTTAACCAATTAATTGGAGTGCTACCAGGGCGCACCCTTCTTAATCATTAAATTTCATACATAAGTGTTCCACATAGATCATACAACATGGATTCATTAGAAATCATATTTTATTCAATGAATAAGAGATGTGGAACGTAAAAATATAATTCCTCAATCAATCTTTACCTGTACAAAAAGTTGAATTCACTTCATATATAAATGGGTATGGTATTCACTTACATGATGATTTTGGAATGGGAAATTTGGGTGTATCTTTGGAAGCATGATGATGTCAAATAGAAATCATAAAATTGGTTGATAAGAGTGAAATGGGTCTCTAATAATTTATACATGAAATGGATAGTAATGCATTCATGTAAAATAATATCCCAACATATTTAATGAAATTTAGATGCATAATATAAAATAATTTCTTCAATGTAATTGGGGATAGATAAGTCCCTTACGAAATTTTGGTATGGTAATAGGTGAACATGGGAGGAATTAATGGGATAAAAAGAGGTCTCTCTTCATTAAAAAATGAGTTATGTATAGGGGAGTTGATGAATTATACCCCATAATTTTTAATTGAAAATATAATATCATAACAATATAAGGAAACATGGACATAAATTAGGAAGGAAGGAAAGTGAAAATCCTTTACTAAGAAGTATCATCCCAAAGGTTTGGGAGAGGCTTGAGAAAGTATTATTTGGATCTGGGGTTCCTTGAGAAGATTCTAGGGAATGGAGGGAAGCTTTTGGTCGAGATCTAAATGGTTTGAGTGAAGAGGTATGGGATATTGAGTGGGTTTATATAGGAAAGGAGAGGGAATTCTTTATTAATCAGTTTTGGACACTGCTCATTAAACTAATCAAAACCAAAAACCATACCATGTTTTTTCCCATGGTTTTTTCCATTTTGGATTGGAAAAAATTATTTTATAAGGAAAATTGACAAAATTATTAAAATATTAGGATTTCTTATGTGGAGGTGAGTCACACTCTCAAGGAAATAATTTTCAAAAGTTAAAATATTTTTTATGTCTTGGAGGGTCTACTAAGGCACCATAGAATTAATAAAACATTTTTAAAACAACATTTTTTTAAAGGTAAAACATATATTGTCCGAATATACATTTTATATATTTTATAACATCTCTATTGGGTCGTTATGATGTCATAAAACAAATTATATATTTTATTGGTATTTAATTTTTACCCAAAAATTATACTGCCTGAGAAAATTATGAAAAGTTCACAATTAGACAATTTCAATGTCTTGAATCCCAAAAAAATATTCATTTTATATAAATAATTTATTAAAAATATTAATTTTCATTTTTAAAATAAATACCGAAATTTATAAAAAATTCATGGGTTTTGACAAAAATAGATTTCAAATTTTACTACAAATTACAATTGTATTAATAAAAGTTATAAGATCATTTATATTTAATAAAAATTAATTTAGTAATAATATTTTATTAAAAAATTATTTATTTAAAAAATCAATTAATTCATTAAAATAGAGTTTTTTATAGAATTTAAATATTAACTATAATTATAATTTGTTCTTTAGAAACCATTTAAAAATTTACAATAATAAAATGAATTTATATTCATTATACAAGAAAATGAATCACATAATCATATTTTTAGAGTCATGTTAAATAACCCATTATAACACTCGCATAATACCAAAGGGTATTGTGTGTGATGGTGAAAGACTCTTGGGGTGGCTCAGATTACATCCCTCATGTGGTAATCTCAATTAACTTCAAATTCTCCCATATGCAGTTCCCTTCAAGCTTAATGTGTTGAATCTCTACTCGAACATGTTCAAGAGAGAATCACAGTGATGATACCACCTTTCTAACAACGAATAATGGGATTCATATATAGCGATTCTGTTAGATGATTTCATAGCATCCTTTTTCTGAGTAAATTGGATTTGTTAAAGCCCCATATTTATACTAAAGATGTGATCACTGTTCAACAACTATATTGCCAATGATAACAATTCTTAACAATATTTTGAAATCCAAAAACATATAACCACAGAAGTTCATATATTTTATATAACCATTTTACATAATAATACATTTAATCAGATCAAGAAAATTTTTCATTAATACATTTTTTGTTTGTTACACTCTTCCCCCATTAAGAAATTTTACCCTCAAAATTTCATTTTCTACACAAAAAATAGATTAGGATACCTCAAATTCATTAATTCCTCTGATTCCCACATTTTCTTATAAATCTTTTGGTTTTGTTACAATACTTTGAAGAGGGGCATTCTCTTATTTCATAGAACTTTTTCCCTACAATCTGATATCTTCACAAGAATCTCTTAATAGGATATTTCATTCTCCAATAGTACCACCTATGGATTTATTACATGTGATAGGTCATGTTTTTACTTACATAAAATAAATACAAAGAAATCATAATGTACTTGAGATAGGTTCAGTGGGAGGGCTATCCAATATGCCACTCCTCTGATGTGATTAAGGATCTAAAAAGGGTGTGTGTACATTGGACTAAGAATTCCCTTCATCCCAAATCTCATCACTCTCTTCTACAGAGTTATGCGGTGGAAAAACCATATCTACAACATCAAACTTCTAGTGTCATCGATAGTTGTCAGCATAACTCTTTTTTGACATTGAGTAGCATTGATGTGTTGCTAGATGGTCTTAAATTTCTACACTATTTCTCAACAATTTTTTATCCTATAAATTTTCTCTATCCAACTTCATCCCAACATGCAAGTGTTCTTCACCTCTTCCCATAAAGGGATTCATAAATATCCATTTTTATTCTTGAGTGGAAACTATTTTTTAAGAGAGATAAACTAAATAAATATACTGATCCCAAACCCCATTGAAGTACATTGATCATTCTCTCAACATGTCCTCATGTTTTTGGATATTACTCTTAAATTGGCCATCAATTTGAAGATGAAAATATATACTGATTTTTAACTCTGTATTCATAGAAAGTTGGGGACTCGTCTATAACATGGAGGTGAATCTTACATATCAATCGGATATAATAAATAGTGGTACTCCATGAAACCATACCACTTCTCTGGTGTATATCAGTGCTAGTTGATCCAATGGGTAATAATCTCGAATTGGAATGAAGTGTGTAGTATTTGTAAGATTATAAACAACAACCCAGTAAGCATTGTTTCATTTCGATGTATTTCGAAGTCTAGGGAAAAATTCCATAGTGATGTTCCCCCATTTCAATGTTGGTATGGGTAATAGTTTCATCATCCACTTAATCTTATGCCTCTTATCCTTCACATTCTAACATAACTGGAAATTTTATGTATACTCATCAATCTCCTTCTTCATGTTATCCCACAAATAATTCTATCGGTTATCTCGAGACAACTTTTTGTTTCCTGGGTTGATGGAGAAATTTGAACTTTGTGCATCATCTAGAAGTTCTTTCTTTAACTCTGGATTTGATGGAACATATTGTATTGACTGAAATCTCACAATTCATTCTTCATCAATATTGAACACTAATTATTTCCCTTTTCTAATAGTTTCCACTTTCTTTTGAATTCCCATATAATTCTTTTGATAATTCTTTATCCTTTCAAAAATATATGGTTGAGCAATCATTTGTAAATGTTTTTATTATGTCCCCTTATTTATGATCCCCATGTCCATATTCATCAAATCTAAGAATATTGGATACTTTTAATTATCTACAATGATAGAATTAATGGGTCATTTTTACATAGAGAATGTTCCACCTTATTCGGTTTCCTCTGATAATAGTTAATTTTGTAGTCATATACTTTAATCATCTCTAACCATCTACATTGTCACATATTCATATCTTTATGTGTGAATATATACATAAGGATTTATTTATCCATATATATTTCAGACTTCTCCCCAAAGAGATAATGCCACCTAATTTTAAATGCAATGATCACTACTGCCAACTCCATATCATGCATGGGATTTTTTTGCTCATGAATTTTCAACTGCCTTAAAGAATAGGTAATTATATTTTATTTTTTCCACAAATTTCATCAAAATATGACTTATAGAATTTTTAAGAAGAAAATTTCCACAATCTTAAACATGTGATAAAAAACATATAGAAGTTTTTCCTTAATGTTTTTATATCATTTCTATTGGAGACTCAATGTTCTTTGAAAACATAAAAGATATTCTAATATGTCATGAATTGAAATACATTATGGAATACACATCATTGAAGTAGTGGATAAATTTAATTAATTCATAATTATCCATGTTATCATGGGAATTCTTGTACTCCCTTGATCATGGAGATTTTTGATGCTCACGATAATTATTAGCCCTTATAATTGAGCATTGTCTTTGGAAATTCCCAAATTCTCCACATTTATAGCATAAAAGTATGTAAAATGAGTTAGTTATAATTTCGTTCTATTCATCACATTATACATTATTTCATGGATATTGGACACTTTTTCCCATCCTTTCAATACTTATAACATCGTCTACTCACATTGTGATACTCCATTGGAGTTTCTTTCCATACTTGTTAAATGAAGGAAATTCAGTCTTCTTCCCCTTATCAACTTTATCAGATGGTAATTAATGAGATTTCATCTTCCTCTTACTTTATTTCCTTGGGAATTCAACAAACTGAAAATTATTAATCCTGATTTTTAATAGCTATTTTTTTCATAATCATGATATTTCCTACTTGATCTCTGATTTGATTGGGAATCTCAAAGATACATTCATCACGTTTCCCTTCGCTTCGGTTGTTAGACATATTCAATATATTACCGACCATTGGATTGTATAAAATGAAAATTAGGGATGAGTATCTTAAAACATTTAACAGACAGAGGGAAATCTAATGACATTAAAGGGATAACATATAAGTTAAATTTATTTCTTTTACTTATTAATTTATAGGCTTCAATATATGTTATCCATGATCAACTTACTAACATACATTCTTAGGGGAATTATTTTTATTACAATAATAATGGTTCATACTAAGATTATGAATTTACCAAAGAATATCATTCGGGTGTATCGAACCAAGAGTGTTGTAAGGCCCATTTTCATGCACCAGTTCTCATTCGAGTCTAGCTCGAAGTGGTGTTTTTGGTTTTTCCGCTCTAGATAAATCTATGCTAGAGCCACATCTACTTGTCCGTATCTAGACATGGATATATTTTCTTGATATTACACTTACCCTATACTCACCAAATTTTAGTGATTTTTTCTTCTACTTAGTCTTATACTTATGGATTTCACTAGGGTTTTCTTATCAGAGTCCCAATAGAAAATAAACCTATCATTTGATACCATATATAACATCCCTTGTCTTTATTATAGACATAAACATGATTCATTACATAAACATGCACTTAATGAAACACTAAGGATCAAGAGGTATAATGTATTGAAAAAATAGGAACATTACATGAAAAATAAAGACATAAAATACAACATTTTTATTGAAAACATCTTTTACATTACCACAACATTCATTCTTAATGAGCATTTCACAAGATTACCTGAGGACATTCATAAGAAAAGGGTGATCCATAAAATCCGGTAAGGGTGTAGGCAAGGCATAACATGAAAAATAAAATACATGTTATGATATAGGCATATAAATGGATCATAAGAGAGACATGAACATAAAATAATTATATAACATGATTATCATAACGTGGAGGTGTGGAAACAACATTTAACAGGATATTAGCATAAACCAATGATAATTGCACATGGAGCATGAGTAAAGCCTCATTGAACTATAATTAGAATGATTAAAACCTCATTTCCCTTGAATAATCATTATTAAACCATTATTTCACATGGCTTATCATGATACTATAATTTAATTAATTCAATGGGTGTGCTATTAGGGTGCACCCTTCTTAATCATTTCATTTCATTAATATGGGTTCCACATAGATTATACAACATGTTTTTATTAAAAATCATAATTAATTCCATGAATAAGATATGTGGAATAAATAAATTTAAGTCCTAAATCAACATGTAAAACTGAATAAATTTGAATACCCTTAATGTAGATATGGGTATGGTATTATCTTACATGATGATTATGGAATGGGAAATTTTGGAGTAACTTCGGCATCATAACAGTGTCAAATGGAATTCATAAAATGGGTTGATGAGAGACAAAGGGGTATATCATCTGTTGTAAATGATATATAATGTAAAAAGGTAATGTAAAGTAATATTCCAACATATGTAATGGAATTTATATACATTACATAGAAGAATTACTTAAATGTAAAAGAGGAGAGAGAAATCCCTTACAGAATTTTAGCATGGTAACAGGTGTACATGGGAAGTATTAATGAGGGAAAATGGGTATATCATCATTTAATCACATCGAGGGTAGTATAGTGGAGGTGTGAAATCATACCCCAACATTTTTAATTGAAAATAAAATGTCATAACAATATAAAGAAACATTGACATAAATAATGAAGGAACGAATGTGGGGATCCTTTAATAAGAAATGTGATCCCAAATGCTTAGGAGAGGCTTCATAGAGGATTATTGGGAGCTTGGGAAACCTTGAAAGAATTATAGAGAGATTATGGAATATTTTTGGAGAGTTTTGAATTTTTGAGTGAAGTGTAATGTGATATTTAGTGGTTTTATATAAGAAAGGGGAGGGAATTCATTATTATTTAGATATTTGACACTATAGATTAATCTAAACAACCCTACAAACTATCCCTTGGTTTTTGACAATAGTTTGTGCCAATGTGGAGTGGAAAAATTATTTTATAATTAAAATGGAAAAACTTATTAAAACATTAGTCTTTCTTATGTTGGGTGAGTCACACTCTCTATAAAATCATTTTAAAATTTTAAAATATTTTATATGTCTAGGAGGGTCCACTATGGTACCGTAAAATTAATCAAAAAAATATAAAATCACATTATTTTTATTTTAAAAAATTTATTGCCATAATATTCAATTTATATTATTTTATTAAAACACTATTGGGTCATTATGATTTCATAAAACACAATATATATTTAAATGGTATTTAATTTTTACCCAAAAAATTGACTGTCTCAAGGAATTATAAAAAACCATAATCAGATAATTTCGACATCCTGAATCCAAAAATTATATTCATTTTATCTAAATATTTTTATACATATGATATTTTTTACTTTAAAAAAAGACTATATTTATAAAAAATTAATGGGTTACAAAAAAAATAACTTTCAAACCTTAAAAAATTAAAAATGTATTTATAAAAGTAATATGGTAATTTTTATATAATAAAAAGTAATTTAGTATTAATAGTTTATTAAAATATTACTTATTTAAAAAATCCATTAATTTATCAAAATATATTTCTTAATTTAATTTAAATATAAACTAAAAAATACTATTTGTTCTTTAAACCCCATTTACAAAGTAACAGTAATAAAACTAAATTATATTCTTTATACAAAAAATAAAGCACATAATCATAGTTATAGGTTATTGATACATAACCCCTTATAACACCAGTATAATACCTAAGGGTAAGGTTTGAGATGGAGACAGATTCTTGGGGCGGCTCAAGTAACATCATTTGGGTGGTAATCTCTATTAAGTTCCACTTCTCCCATAGGCGGTTATATTCCAAATTAACGTGATAAATATCAGCTTGGTATTGGTCATGAGCGAAGCCCAGTGATGCTACCTCCATTCCGGGATTTGAAAAATTGGCTTCATATGAATCAAATTTATTGGATAAGTCCATCACTTCCTTTGTGTGAGTAAATTAGATTTATTAAAGCTATATATTTATACTAATTATGAAGTCATTGTTCAAAAACTATATTAGAAATGGTAACAATTTGTAAGAAAATTTTAAAATCAAAAAACATAAAACCATAGAAGTTTATATGTTTTATATACGCATTTAACATAATAAAAAACTTAATTAGATTTTAGGCCATTACAAGTGATACCTGTGGAAAACCTCAGGAGACATTCCTATGAAATAATATAGATTTTGACTGCCACAAGATGTCCCGGGTTCCACACCCTTAATGATCCCTTTTATGATGAAGAATATAGATTTTCTAATGTTCAATCACCCCGACATACTACTGATGCTCAATGTGAATAATCTCTTGACCAAAGGTTGATTCCTTGGCTGGACCCCATGTAATTTCTAGATAGAAGCATCATAATTAACCAGCATGCAAAAAAAGATGGAATCGAGAATGAGTTTCATGAACTATGACTGAAATCTATGAGGGAGACTCAGACTAGGTGACAAAATGCATAGAGCAATCCATGGAAAGATGATCCTATATCATATCATCATAATTCAATCAAGGAGAAGACTTCACTAAGAATATGATAAATTTATCCCAACTTTAGAAAGTAGGAATGTGGGGTATAATTTGTACGTTAGCGAACAACGACAAACACACAATGAACGTACAAGCAAAAGGGCATGCAAATGAGATAGATGAACCCCAATAGAAAGTGTCAGAAACACTCTACATAAATAAAACATTATTATCTTCTCTTATACATAAGAATATCACTTAGAATTCTCACTAGGGTTTAAATATGGGTTTTCCATCCTAATCCTCCAAAATAAATGTTCTTTCCCCCCGTAAAAAAAAGTGACTCAATCCTCCAAAAAATATCATTCCATCATTCTTAATTTTATTTTCCAAAAATTAACCGATAATAATCAAGGGGAATAGTGTATTTAGATGATTAGACCCATAAATTCATTATCTTAAATGAGAAAACATAAAATTTATTTAAAAATCCAGATATTTCTCATAATACTGATACATAATGAAAATTAATAAGATATTATGGGGAAAATACATAAGTAGGTGCTCTGGATATCCTATTAAGGGAATAAACATGGTAACAAATCATAAAATGAGTATAAAGAGATATTTTAGGATATAAAAAAAATAATATTCATATACAAGGAATCATTTCATAAGCAAATAAAACCAAAATATAATGGAATCATGGGATATGTGGAAAAAATACAAGAAATGACATCATAACTATATGTTAGGGGTCACTTCGAAGACTATCATTAGAAAGTGTATAAAGTACTTAGTGGATTAGGTTCAATACCTAATACCATAAATGGAATATCCTGATATATGAAGAATTACCATGTTAATTATATAGCCATAATATTTCAGGTCCACCCATCACATAACATAGTGTACTTAAGGTAACTGCTCGTGCACCATGCATAGTGGAAAAATACCTATAGTGTATTAGGTTCACTCTAAGACCCCATACATATCATCTCATGAGATATAAATCTTTACCCAATGAATTTCTAGGATATATACTTATAATACCACCAATGAAAAAATAAAAATCATACTTATGAATTCAACATGAGGAAAAAAAGCATATATAAACCATAAGTGCGCTCAAACCCCTGTGAATTAAGTGGGTTTCAGAATTATGATTCAAGAGACAACTATAAAATAAATCTTAAGGGTTCCCAAGAGAAGAAGGAAATAAATTGCATTGAGAATTTATAATTTAAAATATGAAATTCAAATTGAATATATATTTATAATTTACTAAATTCAAAAGAATTATTTATGTAAAAAAAATAAAGAAAAACCTCTATCATGATTGTTTTTAAAATATATAAGCTTATTTTTAAATAAAAAAGGCTATAAATGATTTTATAAAAACCAAAATTGAACCAAGTTTGATATCTATAAAGTAATTATATATCTTAGATGATATTTATGGTTGTAAAAATATTTTATTATTTTTATACTAGACATGATATAAGAAATAAGATAGTTCTCTTAAACTGTCTTTACTTAAAAGTGAGGATTTAAAATTGAAATAAATACATATATAAATGAGAAATAAAATAAATATTTATCATGGTATAAATATAAGAAAAATATATAAAAAAATAGAATAATTTAATGAGAGAATTATTTAGTAAAAGGGAGAAAATAAACATATAACTTGTAACTACCAAGAAACAATGGTGGCATGGAAGGTCCCTTGGCTCATGTCTAAAACTACTCTGCACATTCAATTAACATACTTTCTATTGTATGTTCACCATTTGGTAACTATTTAAGACTTCTTAGAATAGAATTTTGGAGGGAAAGAGTATTCAAAGTCACATAGAGGGTGTTGAGGAGATACTATGGAAGATTTTTGGTTCATCTATGTATTTGGAATGTGTAACGAAAGGTAGAGAATAAAGACTCATTTACTTATTGAAGAAAAGGAAATTCTAGTTTTAACTTGTTATTTATAAAAAAGATATTACTCCATTATTCATGGTTAATGGATCAAAAAAGGTAAATAATGTTTCAGGGAAAGAGATAATACTCATCTTCCCTCCAACATCTAATATCAGACATATTTTTTATATGTTTTATCCCCTTTCACCATGTTAAACTATTTTTACTCTAATATATACTTATCGTTGTAACTAAAACTTCACTATTGTAAACTAATTTTAATGGGAAAAACTAAATTGAACATAGTTAATAATGTTTAACTATTTATTTTAATTATTAAAATAATTATATAAATTAGAATTTCTAATATTAATATAAATGAATTTTACTATAAGCACACATGATGCATAAAACATGATTCATATAAAAAGTTTATTTTTAGTTTAAAATATAAATGTTGGATTGAATTAACAATTTATTTATCTTCAAAAAATTAATTTTTTTATTGTTAAAAAATTAAATCTTATTTAATTTATTAATAGAGTTAAAAATGAATTTGACCATAATAATGTTTAATTAAATTAAATAACTAAAAATAGTTATTTTATTAGAACTAAAATATCACTTTTTTATTATATTGTTAAACAATATTTAAAGAAAAATAAAATATATTTTTAAAAAGTATTAAATTATTCTATTAATACATATTTTATCAATTAAATTCTATTACTCACTTACAAACAAAAAAACATCATCATTTAGTACAAACAATATTTATTACAATTCTTCTCAAAATGATTTTTTAAAATAACAAAATTATTCCTAAGATAATTTTCACATGACGAATCTAAAAATTAGCGATAATTTATCATATCCAACATATATATGTGATAAAAATTAGTTTTAAATAAATTTTTTTATATTGGGATATTTTTTATTGGAAAATAAGATTAAATTAATTAAATATATCTATATTATTGTTATACCACAAGTTGTTTTTTATCATATAGTTTATATTATAATCATATTATCATATAAAGTAATGGAAATGATATTTTAGTTATTTTAATAAATATTTACTCATTGGAAACATATACATATATATAATGAAATTTCAATTTTTTGAAATTCAGGGTTATTACATTTCCAGAGATGAAAAATACCTTCATAAGGATATGTAAAAATTTCTTTGAAAACTGGAAAAAATATCAAATTATTTTCATGAAATTTTAGATAAAAATTCATTGAATACTATGAATAATTTGTTTACTTTAATTATTACAATAGAAACATGAAAAAGAAGATTCGAGGAAAAGAATAGTAATGATGGTACAAAAATCCTTTTATGAGGTAGTCATTAAAACATTGTTTCCTTATACACTTTTCATAAATAATTAGAAAAAATTAGTAGATAAAAATGTAAATATACATTTTTTAAACATTTAAAATAAATTAAAATATATTTTAAATTGACATTAAATACTAATTTCATAATTTCAATGAACATTCTGGGAAATATTTTAAAGAACATGGAAGTGGAATAAAAAGTTTGTCAAAAAAAGAAAATTTATGCCTATTTTTTCTTAGAATCATTTTTACGAAACTTTTATGTTATGAAAGATAGTAGAATGGTTCAATTACGTGGAAATTTCATGAATAAAAAGTGTAGAATAAAATATATTGATTTTAAAGGATAATATATATATATATATATAATTTACCTCAATGAAATTTTTTTATAGACAATCCTGAAATAATTTTTTTTAAACACAAACCTTTAACTCATGTCACCTAATACTTTGTATACCTTAGAAAGTTAGATATAATAAATATAACATTATTATAAATATATATCAGATCTATATATATATATATACATATATTACTATCTACAAATACAATATAATTTATAGTCACATTATTTTTTAATAATTTCTTCATTAAAATGAATATTTATAGGTGAAAATGGTTTTTTTCTTTGCATGTTTTTCTTTGATGGTTCTGATACACACACCATGGAAATTATTTCATAATTCCTATAATATTAATCAAGAAAAAATGTCATATTTATTCATTATATTAAAATTTATAACTATTAATTTAAATTATTTTTGATAAATGAATTACATTAATCTTTGGAGACAGTGATCCATATATACATAAGGGTGTCATTTCCACATTTCATTGCGAGGAATGAAAGAAAGGTAAAGAATTTTTCAGAATTATAAAATCATAAATATATAATATATATTGTATATATTCATTTAATATATCATTATTATAATCCATCTAAAAGTGAAATAACAAATGTATCACATCACATTGTGAATGTGATAGTCCACATATATACATGAGCAATGTTATCCTTTTCTAACATATGGAAAGGTAAAAAGGTATATATTATATTATAATTAAAAATTAAAAATTATATCATAAATAATATATATATATATTTTAAATCTCTCATAATAAACTACATTTTAATGGTGATTATTGAAAAATGAAATACATTACATCGTTGTGACAGTAGTCTATACATACGCATGAGCGAAACGTTCAATTTTCATTTAATGGAATGGTGGTGAAAAATAGTTCTCCAATAATCCTTGTAAAATCATAGTATATTCAATATATTTGATTAATTATTTTAGTATGTAAAAAACTTATTTATGTGAAATTTATGAAGAAAAAAACATTTAAATAGACGATAAAGGAAATTATCTCTTCTTTAAGAGATCTCTAGTGGATAACAAAATAAGACATCATCAGATAGTCTTAGGAGAAGACCAAAGAAAATATAATTAATGTAAGTAAGATATATATTTTTTAATTTTGGAATTTATGATCTTGAGTGATCGATAATTTTTAATAGTAGAATAGAAGAGTATCACTTTCATATAAGGTCTGGATATCTTCAACCAATAATATTTACTCTTTTAATGTGGATTTGTTTACCCTGATCTCATAGTTTAATTCCTGAGTAAAATCGTTTGCACCTTTTTTGGTAGTAAAATTTTATTGTTTTTACTATACATTATTACCAAAAGTTATGTTGAACTTATTAAAATATATTATTTGTTTTAATTAAAAATGTTTAAACCAATTTACAAGATTCAATTTCTATAAGTGGAAGAAATTCATTTTATAAAAAATATGGATATCACAATTATTATTTTTTTAGAAAATTGTATTTGTAATCATTAAAAATAAGTTATTATTATTAATTAACTAATGAAAACCGTTATATAAATAAAAAATATTTGATTCTATATATTCCTTAAAAATTTAATAAAATAAATCATCAATATAAATAAATGTAATTTATTAAGATAAAAAAAATTCATGCATGGAAAATATTTTAGAAAAACATCTATTTTTTACCTTCAAATGTTTTTTATTTTATCTCTATATTATTTATAACCAATGAATTAATTTTATAATATTTTACAAATATATATTTTTAAAATTTATTATGTTATATTCCTACTCTCCACTCCAAAAAATAGGTGATAACTATCACATCAAATAGGAGTATTTCAATAGTATATCATAGTCTGTTTAAAAATGTTTTTAATGTATGTAAATATATATATAACCCTTAATTTATTTAAATAGAAATACATAAAAAATATTGGGGTGTTACATGGACACTTGTTATGATATAGTACAAGAAATATAACCCTACTATACACCTTTGGGTGTGGTTTTGAAGATTAATATAACAAATTAACCCAATTTTTTTGTATTGGTTCAGGTTTTGGTACATGTGACTGTATTGAATATAGAATAGTGCTAAAGTTAGTAGTTTCAAGTTTTACAGTGTCTGAATTTACACAAGATGAAATCAATTTAATAATTTAATGTTCATTGTGTGTTAATTTTCTTAGTTGGTGTGTTTCACTAACTTGATTGTAAATTGTATATGTATATCATTCACATCATATTTTCAATAAATACAGATGTATTTTTTGGAGTTGGATGTAGGATATAGGTCTGGTGTGTCATGGTAGCGTAGGATTCATGAAGTCAAATTATGTGAGTTGGGACATAGGCTATAGTATTTATTTTGTAGATATTGTTCACAAAGTGTACTTGGTAGTGTTTCATTTTATATATGATACGTGTTATTATGTTTTTATCTAATTCCCCTCAAATATTTTTTTTATATAATATATATATATATATATTTCTTTTCTAGATTGCATGGGCTATGAGGCACTTAGTTTTATTTATATTATTTTTTTGGATGTATGTTATATTGAATTATCATGCTAGATTTTTGGTATAATTTTTCATACCCCTCAGGTATTATATTAGATAGAATATTCTATATGTAACTATCATATGACCTTTCCTCTAGTAATTAGCCTTTTTTCTATTAGAATTCATTCATGATGTCATGCATGAATTCATATAATGAGCCCATTTGGGTGTCATTCGGGTGATTCAGGATAGAGAGTTACACTATGATACATTTTAATTAAATTAATACTAGTTAAAAGAAAAATGATAAATGATATTTCATTTAATATTATATATATACACATAAAAATGAAAATAGAAGATGTCATAAAATTTCATTGTCTTGTATATATATATTTTAAAACCCAATCAGATTAATTGAATTTTTATTAGTTCAAACTGATGAAAATAAAATTAAATTCTAATAAAAAGTACAAATTTCTAATAGAACATTTTGGATTTATTTAATTATTTTACTTGTTACATAATGAATATTTTTTTAGTGTTTAAAAAATAATTCAATCACCTCCAATAAGATGAGTAGTTAAAGTATAACGGATTCATATCATTCCACATAAATATTTATCAAATATTTTTCATTTATATTTGAATTATTTTTCATGTTAATTTCAATTTTTATAATATTATTTTCGTTTTTTTGAAAAAATAAAAGCAATGGATAAAAATATAATTTTTTAATACTGTAGGAGATATGAGACTTATTGGTTCATGAAATAACCACAATTTTTTATTATGTATTTTTAATTATTTGAGGCTGTAATATAATAATAAATCAATGATTTTTAGGATATACTGGTACATTTTTTATGTTTTATATGTTATATGTTATATTTTTATATGTTTTAAAACAATATCTTCATGTCTAGAGAATGATGAAAAAAACAATAAAACATATGATTGTTTATGACAAATAATTAATGTTCTGTAATGGAATTAAGTAATTATTTTAATATTAATTAGTCAATAAAATAAATATGGTAATAATTGAATCATTTTTAGGGGGTAAATGTTTATTAAATTTTTTATGTCACTTTATGTGGTAGATATCATGAAAACCAAATTATATAAATAATATATTCATGAAATAAAAATGATGTCATTGTGTTAAATGAATTCAGATATTGTAATTTTTATATAGTAGAAAGGCTGATAAATAATAAATCATGTAGATGAATAAGTTATGTTTAGTAATGGTGTAGTATGTTTTGAAATAAAATCTATTGTTGTGTAGAAAATAATTTTGTTACATTTGAGAGTGGAGATAAATAGTGCTTTACATGACAAATGTGTTGATGTAGGGTAACACCCTGACTTGGGGATCTGAATACCAATACCGAAATTAGGGTGCCACATTGAAACAAATTGATTCCCCTATAGTCAAAAGGATAGAAACATATTTCAGTGGATACAATTAATATTTGTTGTATTAAATGGTCTAACATTTTATCTAAAATTGAGTAACGATGAATGTGAAATGCAAAAAATATTTTACTAGAACCCTTTAAAATTTTGTTCAAAAAATTAGGTATAATAATAAAGTATGCCACTAATTAATTAAAAATAACTTATGTATATTCCATTAATAGTGTTTATATAGTTAATATATAGATCTCCATTGGTAATTTATGATAGCTATCACTTACCTTCATCATGACCAATGATATTTATATTAACACCAAAATGAAAATGTGGGGTCGATTATAAATTTAATAGGATTTATTCAATGACTCTAATAAATATTCATTCTTGAAAAAATCATAAAAATTAAATTCAAAAAATCAGTTAATGAAGAGATAGGGTTATTCATTTCATTGAATTACTAGAATCATTCTAGAACCATGAAATAGAAATTAGAGATAACAAATCTATTTTCCAAAAAACAAACATTTATAAGAAATAAAAAGTAATTTTTATCTATAATAAAAAATTAATAGAGAATTTTTCTCCATAAAAGAATCATTAATTAATAATTATTAATTTTTTCAATTTTATTAGAGAAGATCCTTATTTTCCAAAAACACCATAAACACTCTATTCATTTTAAATAAACTAAAACTTCTAATTTTTATAAAATGAATAGGAACTACATGTCTCATGGAAAACATACTCATTATAAATCATATAAGATAATAATAAAATCAATTTAATTAATTACCAATCTATTTACTCATATGTAAACCAATATGTCATGATTTCACATATTTTACTCCAAAATATAAACTTGACAATGAAAAAGAGCTATTAATCATAAATCTTCCATTGGTGTCATTAATATAGACTCTAAATACATATTGTTTTATCATTGTACAATATTATTGGATTTTAAATTAGGTCTCACAAAAAATATTTTCACACATGCACTCACACATTGATTTTTTTAATTACTACATTAGAACCATTTAACAAAACAAACCGCTTTCTATAGTATTTTTAAAAACCATTTTATAAAAAAATAACTTTTTAAATAATATAATGTAATCAAATATTTTAATTATCATAATCAATAAATAATGAATGAATTAATTAGCTAATATCATTAAAAGTCTTAAATCCACATACCACGATGAGATTTCCAGAATTTTTCATGAATCCTTAAACTACTGATCCTTTTAAGGAAAACCACATAATATTGTCATTAAAATATTTCTTAAATATCAATTAATATAATAAAGTCCATAATACACCATTTAATGGTGTTTGGAATGGTTTGTAAATAGTTTCCATGACCTTATTAAAATATCCACTTAAGAGTAAACAACCCATAGTGAGTTGATCATATCTCATGCCACTACACACGAGAAAATGTAACTCTCTGATTTTGAACCATGGAAGGGTAATAGTTAAGCGAACTGTTCCATGGAGTTTGATAACCCTAATTTTTATTTAGAATGGCCATTTACAAATGTCATAAAAATCTATTTTAATTCTTCCATTAAGAGAACATAAAAAATAATTGTTTTATAGTATATAAATTTCAATATGTACTTAATATATATATATATATATATATTGATACTATCTATATACCATATTTCTTAAAAAATCTATCAACCTTTGATCACCTTTAGATTATATTGTGATTAAAAATTTAAACCATTTCAAATATCACATGAGAAATATAAAAGAAGAGGATGAAGGGAATGTCATCCTTCTTTATTGACCATATTTTCAAATCCATCATAAATAAAAAATAGAATCCATTTTTATGATTAGTATTCATCCATCGAGATTATTAATTTACTATGACAATTTCCCTAAAAACCCCAACAATTTATATCTTTAAATAACAATTCCTACTTTATCTCTTCCATAATGTTAAGATAAAGTCATAATATATTTTATAGAAGACATAAATTTTTTTTATAACACATTAATCATTTATTGTAGTCACTTCTATGAAAAACTATATTTTATCTAAACTGACTATATTCAATTCCCAAAACCCATATAATCATCATAAGTTAAATATAGAGTTCACATGACATGTTTAAGAAATTTATTTCAAATTATTTTCTCTAAAAATTAATAAATATAAAAATAAAATACTAAATTTAATTCTAGGACATGAATCTATCAAATTAATTACCATAAATTATTTCTAAAATGAAATTATTTATGAAAATACCATATTTCCATGATATAATCAATCTATCATTGTTAAAATGATAATATTATTATTTAATTTCTATTTAAAAAAAATATTTAAATAAATAATAATAATAATAATAAACATCATTGGATAAAATTAAAAACACAGGAAATTCCATCTCACCATCATAGGACATTTCTTCCCATAAAATTCAATAGGTAAATAAATTATCAAATCACTAATTCCACTCTTGACTCATATGAGTTTCAAAATATCAAGCCTTCCCTATAACTAACAATAATTTTCTTAAAACCTTAATGGAAGGAATATTATATCTTCTGAGTATATATTCTCTATAATCCAAATTTTTAAGTGTTATTTGAGTTTATGATAGATCAATTTCAAGCTCAACCACTTCCCAATCCAAGACATTATAAATATAATAAAACACTTCTTTAAGTAATAAATATAGAAAATGGTATGAATTATCTCATAAATTATTGATAATAAACACCCAAAAAAACTTAAATTAAACACACTATTAAATCTAATTGTTTCTATATTGTGGTAATAATTTACCATGTTTTACCAAAGTGTTGGTGTCCCCTCCTCAAAGATGGTTTTAAAAAAATGTGATCATGAACATAAAAATTTAATGTTCATCATCATTTATGAATGTAAATCTATGACTAAATAATATTCTTCCTAATTAACATAATTCAGTCTATTATTTATTGTAAGAAAAAAATATCCTACTAAAGTCTTCTCACCTACCTCAACCCAACATGGTAGTGTTTGTAATGATTGACCATGTAATACATCAAATGTTTTTATATATGTTTTTACTGATAATTATTATTATAATAAAAATTTATAAATGGTAAAAAACCTATTCATTTTTCATGAATTTGAGAATAAAGTTTTTAATAATATCCACCATGATTCAAATAAAATATACTATATTTTTATCTACTTTAAAATGATAACAAAAATTATACTTTAGTGTATTCAAATAGAATTTTAGGTACCTTGACAAACCCAGACGTAATACATTGGTCTCTTTTAAAGATAGTTGATGTTGTAATTACAAAAAAATATAATACCTTATTTAAAATAATTTTTAATAATGATATTAGTTGAAATTTGTTTCTTCATTAGGTGTGAAATGTTATAACTTAATATGTTAATCAAATATGACTTATTATCTATCATGATTCTATGGTGATATCAAATGAATAATAACAAAATAAATTAAAATATATTCCAATTTTTTATGTAGTAACTGTAAAAAAACATTTTTATCAATTCTAATAATTTAGCTATTGAGAAGACAAACATAAAAAATATAAAATGTCTATTTTAATTTCCATCATGATGAACAGTAATTTTATAAAGTGATATATATTGGTCGATCTATTATGGAATTTATATATTCAATGGTGGAATGTTTTCAAAATTAAAATATTAAATTATATAGAAAACACCACTTTTTCAATAAAATAATACACTATATATTGTGTAAAACCCATTATTTAGTAATTTCCCCACCATATATGGAATTCATCATCCTCGAACATTCTACTTTAAATATATATTTTGCTATTATTTTATTTTTTTGAAATGGAAATTCAAATTAATACATGGGATAAACACATAATTTATCATTTCCCTTACCTACATGTTAAAATCTATCAACAATCCAATGGTTTTATAGTTACCTTCCAATTTGATTATGAATCTTCATACTTAAGGAATCTACTTCTACATATATTTTCGCGAGATTATAAAAAATCACAAAATAAAAATATTGATGATTCAATACCTGTATGTGTTTTCTTGAGTTGAGAACGGACTATGTGAAAATATATTTTAAACTCTTTTAATTAGAATATATATAATATTTCATAATATAAATATAATACCTCAACGTTTTCAAATTTTAAATAGTAAGAACTAAATCTAAATCAATCTTATGGTAATTTTTTTGGAGGTTTTAATTTTCTAATACAGTATTACATAATCGTGCCTCCTCATGTTACAAAAAACCCAAATTAAAATTATATGCACCATAATATTCTCTATAATAAACTATTAATTAATAATTAATAAAAATTGGATCCAAATTAAATCTCTTCCCCATTTACCCAAATAATTCATGATACTTTTTATTCAAGAAAATATTAACTCCCTTATGAATAAACATTATCATAAGAGAAGATAATATCTATAATTATTGAATAAATTTTTTATAATATCCATCCAATCCTAAAATAATATGTACATAAAATAAATTAGTAGGTTTTACTAAGAACAACTGCTTATACCTTTTCCAGATCAACTGAAATCCTATTTTTTTAATACATGACCATGAAATTTTACTTCGTTAATCAGTTAGGTAAATTTTTAAAAATTTGTTTAGTTATCATACTCACAATATGTTTCTAAAATATTTTTTATATTCCTCCAATGATATAAATCTATTATTTAATATATCAAAATTTCATAAAGAAAAAAATCAAAGGTATCCAAACATTAATAAAAGTCATAGTTCATCATGGTTGAAAACACATTAGGTAAATTGGTAAATACAAAGGGTATAAACATTGACTGAAAATATAATTTTTATTTGATTTTGGAAATCCACTTTTTGGGTGAGTGGGACCCAAACCATACATGAGATGACTGAAACCCCAAATTCAACGAACTGCTTAAAAACAGTAGATCAAATTTAAATCTTAGAGTTCTAACACTCTTTCCTTTAACTATTTAGTAAATATTTTAATTCAATGTATGGGAAATTTATTGGTTACTATCACCTAATATAGATTTCAATAGAAAATTTATAATTAAACATTCATCACATTAAATAGAAAATAAAACGATTACTTCCAAAATGGATTAACTCGATCATATAAAACCAATCTCCTCAAGTTCATTAATTTGGATGATAAATTCCCTTAACATTTATTATGTAATGTTATATAGAGGTAAATAAAAAGGGGAGACTTAATTATATGTTAATAAAGAGTTAAATATTAATTTTTAATACTAATATAGAAAAATAAAATGGAAAATATATGAGTATTGATCCACTTCCCTAGGTGGAGTTGATTATTTACTATTATCTATTGATTTGGTTTCTAATATTGTTGACTATAAAGTTATTAATACATCATTTATTATTGTTGCACCTACACTATTATATGGAATATCTCAATCTCTATTAAATGTGTACATAGTCACATAAAATTCCATAAAATTCCATAAAATTCCATAAAATTCCATAAAATTTAATATTTTACTATATTAATTAATTTATGGTTCAAATATACCCATCTAATCCATTATAATAATAAATCCATTTGTTTTTATCCCATATTCTAGAAATCCCCAATATATTTACATATTTTACTACTATTATCATGATGGATAGACACATAATCCCATGATAAACCTTCTCACATAGTGGATTACCAATATTGATAGAATATTGAATGAAATCCATCCATAATTACAATTTTTACCCAATTGTTTCAAGATTAGTGAATGTGATTCTCTAGTATCATACAATGAAAAAATAATTATAGAAGCAATCATAATGTTACCATACAGAGTAAGGGGTATATTATTAGTATTTTCTTCCTCAATATGTAATTATCCTTAAAATTCATTCCCTAAATATTATGATATACTAACAATTATTCATAGAAATGATATTGAACTCTACCACGAGTATTTGAATTGGTATTATTTGATCTATTACAATGAATATTCAATATCAAAATCTATTTTGATGATCCACCACTAATTTCTCTTGAAAATATCCCAGGGTACTAATTTATTTTACCCAAACACTTATATTTGGAACATTAATGAGGTGGTACAAGATAATTTATATATATTAAATTTCCATACTACAAATACATCATTGGTATATTTAACTATGACAAGAGGGAAAATAAATCATTATGAATACATAAAACATCATTCATTTTCATTTGTGTCCTCTAAAAAAATTTCCCCCACATTTGGTTAAGGAATTAAAGTAATTTACCATTGGGTATCTATAATATCCAGGAATTATGATTACATCCATCAAAAAAAATTTATAAATTTATGTAAAAACACACATTTATATTTTGTGTAAACCATACAAGTTAGGGAATCAAACACTATAATAAACCACTACACCTTAAAAAATATAAAAATTATAAAAAAATCAAAATTCATGTTTAAAAGCATTGGGATGAGTTTTTAGGTAAAATTTTATAGAGTGTATTTATCCCCATACAAAATAGACACACTTATTTTGAGAAATACTCCTCTTACACACAACATTATATGATTTTATTACTTAAATATCCAATAAACATAACCCAAATACTAAGAGGACTAGTTTCTCTGAGAGACTAGGTACATAATATATCTTTTGAAACTAAAATAAAAAAATATTTTAATCTGCATAATTATATTAAAAATCCCTTTGTGCTACTACAACAACATATGAAATCCTAGGGAATACATAAACAAAGGGTAAAGATATAAATCCTAGTAAGTGAATAAACATTATAAATAAAAAACATATGAATCAAAGGATATATCATGAAATTATAAGAGTACATTTATATGAATGATCACCTGGATGCATGATATATGTTTAAAGGAAAAATATGATATAAGGCATCAAAGGAATTTTGTAGCAACATAAAACATCACATACGTATATGATAATTGTAACCATAAAGAAAAAAACACAAGTGAGACATAGTCCCATAATGGATAAGGTTTACTCTATAATACCTTATATATAATATCATGAGAAATAATTATTACTAAATGAATTGAATCACAATCTTAGTGCACCCATTATAGAATATTCAGGATTACGTGTTCTTTGTAAGGAAATCATGCATAAAAATAATCATTATAATTCCCCATGGAAAGAAAATATGTTATATAATAATTTATTATAATATAATAAAATGGAATATGAAAATGAATTTTAAGAAATTAAGTATTTAATAATCCTTGGATGTTCATATATAAATAAGGAATCATAGGGAATCAATATGAAGTCTAAGTGAATTATATACATAAAAAGTTGTGGAGAAATAATTTTGAAAAGATTATTGTTAATTAAGGTTTTTTAAAAAAGTTATAAATGATAATTAAAGATGATAATTGAATAAAAATATTCACAAATATTATAATATAGGTGTTCATAATAAAATTAGTTTTTCTAAATACCATGTAAGGGAGAAAAATATTAGTGCGAGGTACTTGAAATGATGTATCAAATTATGTAAGATCCATTTAATTGGCTCTATTTATCGAATGAAATTTAGAAGGGGTCCTTTAAAATATATAAATATATCCCCATCAAGGAATGGGGAATTAAAATAGTTATATATATATATTGAATATAAATAAATAATATAAAATAAGTAAATATGAATAATTGAGATATAAATTGAGGTAATGAGAGAGAAATAATACCCTAATCAAAATATGGTGGTTTACAATATCCCTTACATAAGGTCTAGAATAGCTATGAATAAGAACATGATATAATGAAAAATATAATTAATTGTATTAAATATATGATTTAAAACTATATTAAAATATATTTAATTTACTTTTATGATTTTTTCTTTTTTCAAAGTCAATTAATTGGCATAATATGTTTATAATTATAGTCTTCATGTATTTTATTTCATGGTTACAATTGTTTTTAGTTTTTTGGATAAATATTAAAGTTTGTTTCAAATGGGAATAAAAATCTAGGAGTGAAATGAAATGATATTTGGTTCTTTATTGAAATGGAAATTGTCTGTATTTTACATTTTTTTCAATATAGGGTTGAATTATATAGTATTAATTTTTTATACACTTAATTAATTAATTCAAGTTTTTTTCCCATGATGAAGTTATTTCGTTCCAATTTATATTATGGTTTCACATAAATTACATATTCTGGAACAAAATATAATAAAAAATATTAAAATCATTTTTAGCCATATTAAGTGAATTTAAACCTACTATAAAAGAGCTAACGGGGAATAAAACTCATCGTCAATAAAGACAGTAAACCTTAAATTATATGGGCAATGTTTTTGTTTTTAAAATACAATAAGTGGTAAAATGTATATTCTAAAAAGATGTTGATAATTTTCTTTATTAATAATATTTATATTATTATACTCTATAGATAAGAATGGACTGGTGAGTTAGAAGATGGAAATAATTAAAGAATAATCATTTGTGGGTGTTACATTCTCTTTATGATTTCTTGTCTTGGGATTCAACTTAATAAACCATGTGACTGGTGATTTTATAATAAAAATTCTTCTAGGTATTTTGGGCAACATATGAAAATATATTCATTAGATTTTGGGTAAGATCCAAGGCATAGATGGTGTGAAGATGAGGGGCTGTTTGACATTGTATTTATATATAGGAAGAGGAGCATTTTTTAATAAAATACCCTTGATTTTTCTTTTTTTTTGAAAGACTAAAAATAGATTAATTCTTATGACTATATAAAGAAATTAATTCATGGTAGGTTGAGCCAATGGTCACTTACATTATTCATTACACATTTCTTCATGCATTTTTCATTTTTTGAAAATTAATATATTTTTTCATGTTTCACTATTCACCAAAAAATCAACTATTTTATAAAAATACCAAAAATTAAGCCTAAATTTTTTCAATGAATATATTATAAAAATTAAATCCATTTTATGTATATAAATGTCATTGTCTACGATATTAAATTCAAAAATAAAATCCAAATTAATTTTAAAAAATATAAATTTTAATATTTTTATCAAATCATTAACCCTTTTAGAAATTAGTAATGATATAAAACAATTATATTATTCTAGTATTGTAACTAAAAATTGGTTTATAAACCAATTTACCAATATAATTTTTATATTAATTGTTTATAATTTTTTTAAAAAATAAAAAAATTATATGATTCAAAAAGAATAGTAACACATACATTATTATTTTTGAAATATTTATTTTTTATATAGTTGTATAAATCATCCATATTTTCTTATTATAGGATACCAAAATTTTATTTTATATTTATGTAGATAAAGATACTGTTAAAATGGTCATTCTACTATTCATAATGGTCAGAATAATCTTATAATGGTGAGATTACTACTCTAATGTATAGATTCATAATGGCCATTTGGGTTTAATATAATCTATAATTACATAATATTTCAATAATTATCCAACCAATTCTATTTCTATATGGGTTATTTATATTTTAATTTTCAAAAAGAATACTATATTATTAATGTTCTATTTCAAATCTAAAATATTTTTCATGAGTGAGATTATTCTGGGGGATTGTGCGGATCCAAATTTTCATATTAAAGTTATAAAGTATTCTATTTTTTCCCATTATAATATTTCAAGTATTATTATGTTATTTATAACATAAATTTAATATTAAAATCAATATAATATAAGGTTGTTGTCTTCCTTAGGTAGTGCATTTTTTTATATAATAATACATTACTAAATATGATACTTTAGTAAAAGTAGAGAAATATCATTGATAATGTTTAGGTTTGTTACATTCATCCCCCATTAAAAAATTTCATCCATGAAATTTCATTTTACAGATTGTGGTAAAATTAGTTTAGGGTAATTTTTCTTCATTATTTACTTTAGTTCCCATGCCCCCCACATACATATGGTTCTATGATAATACTTTGACTATGTGAAACGTCTTATTTCATATAACATTATTTCTATGGTCAAATATCATCACTGGATGATCCTCATAATAGATATCATGGTCCAACAATATCACCATCTTATTGAGCACGTGTGATTGATCTGTTATGTATTTTCTCAATAGGGATCCATGGAACACACCATGAACTTGAGAGAGGGTTGGTGGGAGTTCTCATTGATTCTCCAAAGCTATGATGATATTAGAAATATCAGAGGTTTTATTTTACCTCGCAAATAGCTTTCAATTCCTCCCAAATATCAAGAATCCTTTCTATGGATACATTCTAAATAATACTTTATGCCTAACCTCAAAATCCATGTCTCTTAAAAAGTTATCATCATCACACATTTTATGACTCCAAGATATCAATAAGTTTTATTAAATGGTCTTGTTTCTTTGTTTTATTTATTCAAACAATTTCTCTCCTAGTATTTTACATTCACCAACTATATCCTAAAAAATAGTTTTTCAACATCTATTCTTATAAAGGGCTTTATATGTATCCATTAGGATTCTTGAGTGGAAACTATTATTGCAGAATAAATTGACCTAATGAATATGTTGATACCATCAATCTTTGAAGTTCAATGAGAAATATCTCGATATGTGGGTCAATTTATATATAGTCCTAATAGTTTAGACATCTTCTTTGAAGTTAAAAATGTATTGATGTTTAACTCAATGATTAATGAATGATGGATAATTTTCTAGAATGTGGCAGTGAATCTTGGATCATGATCAAATACAATATATGGTAGTGTTCCATATAGACTCAATGCTTCTCTTATATATTCATTCTAGTAAATCAAGTAATATGTATTCATGAAATAAAATGAATTGATAATTCCATGTAAGATGACCCACCAAAACCCATACCACATTATTTCCTCTATATAAGTAATGTTTTCCCATTTCCATGTAGGTTCAGGTATTGTTGGCATCATTCACTTGGGATTTTCTTTATCTTCCTTAACATGTTTACATACGAGAAACAATAAAGTCTATTTGATGATCTCCTTATTCATTTCATCCCACTAATAGGAATCTCAATGATCTTGAAACATCTTTGTACATCCTATATGGACGGAGAACGTAGATCTATATACATCATTAAATAACCCCTTCTTTACCTCAGGATTTTATGGTACAAATATTCATGAACAAGATATTTTAACTCCTCCTTTGTTAACATATAAATATGGGGACTTCAAATTTTTTAAATATTTCCCCTTCCTCTATATTTTAACATCATCCCTTTGATCATTATTTATATTCTTCAGATGTGATTATTGTGAAATAATTTCTAAAAGGAATAATTATGTTCATTAATTGATAACATCTATTTCTATGATTTTAATATCCAAGAAGATTTAATCCATCTCTATTCTCACTGTTTATAATTTTACATGAACATGTTGGGTCGGAGAAAACACGAGGAATGATGGCAAGAGGGGGGTGAATTGCCTTTTAAAAAATTGATTAACAATTTAAAAATCAAAGTATAAATGCAGCGGAAAGTAAAGAGGCAATCACACAAGAAATTGATAACGGAGTTCGGCCAAAACCCGGCCTACGTCTCCGCTCCCAACTCAACCGTTGAGAGATTCCTACCGCTTGCTTTTCAATGGTTTTAGCAAGAAACCCACTAGGCTTTGAGGTAGCACTAGGACCTATTACAGCTTGCTTTTGGTGGTTAAGCAAGAACCCACTTGCTTTTGATGGTTTAGCAAGAACCCACTAGCCTTTTTAATGGGTGAAGGCTAGCTCACCGAAACACAAGCCTTTTAAAAGGAAAGGCTTGAAGAAACATCTTCACACCTTAGTGGTGGTGTGAGAACCCAAAGAAAGAGGGATGAGAAAAGGGTTGGGGTTTGTAGGCACAAACCCAAATTTAAAGCTCAAAATAAATATACAATAAAAACCGTATTTTGAGAAGCCTTGGGCGCCTTTGATTGGATGGAGATGTTGAAGGCCGCTTCCAAGCTTCTTTGGAGGTGCTCTTGGATGTGGAATTGGATTGGAGCACGTTGGGTTCCCTTGAGGAAGTCCGCCGGAGGTACGCCAAATGATCAAAATATGTCCGTGGGCTTTGTATGTGATCCGGTTGGGTTCCGGGGCTTCCTTGGCCTTTATTTATAGGCATGGAACCCATTGGGGGCCTTCGTAGCCGTTGGAGAAGTCCTCGGAGCCGTTGGAGGCCAAAAGAGGGTTGACTGGTCAAACCCAACGGCTAGTTTGACTGGGCTACCGGCTGGCCGGTATAGTCCCACCGGTTGGCCGGTGTTTGCAAAAAGGCATTGGATTCCTGTCCAGGGGCCACCGGCTGACCGGTGCCAGATCCACCGGCTGGCCGGTGCCTTGGCAGAGAAGAAGAGTCTTGGTCCAGGCTCCACCGGTCGACCGGTGGAGGAGCCACCGGCTGGCCGGTGGCAAGACAGTAGCAAACACTATTTGGGCTGGATGCCACAGGTCGACCGGTGACAGAGCCACCGGTCGACCGGTGGAACCTGGCAGTGGGCAATGCCTCTGCCAGTTCCACCGGCTGGCCGGTGCTATCACACCGGTTGGCCGGTGGACTGAATTTCAGTCCATTTGATGTCCATTCTTGGGCCAACTTCTTGGCAACCTTGTGCCTTTCAATCAAAAACACTTCAAACAATGTTAGATAAACATCAAAGTGATTGTGATCATGAAAATTAAACCACGAGGGGATACGAGAGGTACAACAATCTCCCCCTATTTTGATGATCACAATCACTGAAACAATCAAAGTAAAATACTGAAATTAAAGACATTCTTAAAGGATAATTTGAAAATAAATCAAAGCATGATAGAGTAGACTCTCCCCCAATCAATCAAGGAATTTCTCCCCCTTTGTGATTATCAAAATAGAATGGGGCATAAAACTTGATTGAGGGAAATTTTGAAAAACAAGGGATGGGATTTGAAAATCAATTGAAATTTTGGAAATTGAAAGATTTGAAACAAAAATTGAATAACAGTTTGAATTGAAAGTTTTGAATCAAAAACCAATTGAAAATTTTAAATTTGAAACCAAAAGTTGAAATTGAAAGTTTGAATAAAACAAAAATTCTTAAACAAACCTAACTCCCCCTAAATAAAAACAATAAATCACCGGGGAGAGGAAACAATTTTTGGCTCGGAGAGACTCGCAAGAAGGGATTTTTCAATCCATACTTGTCTCATAGCGGGTCTTCTCCTATAAAATTCGTCCGAAAAGAAAATAGACTTTGGTTGGCCGTACCGGGCGTTTTTACAATTACATTCATAAATAAGGTGCCCGGGTTTTTTACAATAGTTACAAAATTTATAACTAGAGCTCCCCCTTACAAAAACAGTGGGTGCATGGGAGGAGGAAGCTATATTGGAGTAGCCAAGTCCATTGGTGGTTCTAGAAACACGTTGAGAACCAAGGAGTTTGGACAAATTTTGTTCACCTTGGGTGAACTTGGCTAGGGATTCTCTAAGGTCCTTGATGGTTGATTCCAAAGAATCAACATTTGGGAAATTTTGGATTTTTAGGGAGAGTTCCTCCTTCTCTTTGAGAAGTTGTTCTTTTTCGGAGGAATGTTTTTTGAAATTCTTTTTCAAAGAAACAAATTTAGAAGAAAGTTCATGAAAACCATTTTCTAATTGGTCTCTAGCATGTTGGAGTTCTTCATAAGACAAATGATTGAAAGAATTTGAAGAACTAGAGGAGGAAGAAGAAGAAGAGGATGATGATACCTCATGTTTTGGCATTAGGCATTTTTTACCTTGGTCGCTTGAGGAGAAGGAGGAGAATGAAGAGGTGGAGCTATCACTCCATGTTGCCTTTGAAGCCTTCTTCTTCTCCTTTTTCTTGGCCCTTTTCTTGTATAGTGGGCAAGCGGGTACGGATTTTGCCTCGGGTTCTTGCTTTCGAGCGGGTTCTTGCTTTTGAGACATGCTAGTACCTTCATGGGTTAGCTCTAAACATTTCCAAATATCATGTGAAGATGTGCAAGAAGAAATATGATCAAAAACATTTCTATCTAACCCACAATGTAGAGCATTCATGGCTTTGCCATCAAGCTCGAAATTTGCAATATCGGCGGGGGTCCATTTAGACTCATCGGGAGAGGAGAGGGAAAATCCTTGCATAACAATTCTATAAATTGGAAAGCCAATACTTTTAAGAAATGTGGCCATGCGGGTTTTCCAAAAACTATAATCGGATCCATCAAAGAATGGAGCACGATCCAAAGAAAATCCTTCGGGGGATTGAGAGGAAGAAGCGGTAGAAGCCATAAAAAAAAATAGGATCTTTAATTTGAAACCGGTTAGGGAATTATTCAAATACGCCCTCTGATACCAATTGTTGGGTCGGAACAAAAAGCGAGGAATGATGGCAAGAGGGGGGGTGAATTGCCTTTTAAAAAATTGATTAACAATTTAAAAATCAAAGTATAAATGCAGCGGAAAGTAAAGAGGCAATCACACAAGAAATTGATAACGGAGTTCGGCCAAAACCCGGCCTACGTCTCCGCTCCCAACTCAACCGTTGAGAGATTCCTACCGCTTGATTTTCAATGGTTTTAGCAAGAAACCCACTAGGCTTTGAGGTAGCACTAGGACCTATTACAGCTTGCTTTTGGTGGTTAAGCAAGAACCCACTTGCTTTTGATGGTTTAGCAAGAACCCACTAGCCTTTTTAACGGGTGAAGGCTAGCTCACCGAAACACAAGCCTTTTAAAAGGAAAGGCTTGAAGAAACCTCTTCACACCTTAGTGGTGGTGTGAGAACCCAAAGAAAGAGGGATGAGAAAAGGGTTGGGGTTTGTAGGCACAAACCCAAATTTAAAGCTCAAAATAAATATACAATAAAAACCGTATTTTGAGAAGCCTTGGGCGCCTTTGATTGGATGGAGATGTTGAAGGCCGCTTCCAAGCTTCTTTGGAGGTGCTCTTGGATGTGGAATTGGATTGGAGCACGTTGGGTTCCCTTGAGGAAGTCCGCCGGAGGTACGCCAAATGATCAAAATATGTCCGTGGGCTTTGTATGTGATCCGGTTGGGTTCCAGGGCTTCCTTGGCCTTTATTTATAGGCATGGAACCCATTGGGGGCCTTCGTAGCCGTTGGAGAAGTCCTCGGAGCCGTTGGAGGCCAAAAGAGGGTTGACTGGTCAAACCCAACGGCTAGTTTGACTGGGCTACCGGCTGGCTGGTATAGTCCCACCGGTTGGCCGGTGTTTGCAAAAAGGCATTGGATTCCTCTCCAGGGGCCACCGGCTGACCGGTGCCAGATCCACCGGCTGGCCGGTGCCTTGGCAGAGAAGAAGAGTCTTGGTCCAGGCTCCACCGGTCGACCGGTGGAGGAGCCACCGGCGGGCCGGTGGCAAGACAGTAGCAAACACTATTTGGGCTGGATGCCACAGGTCGACCGGTGACAGAGCCACTGGTCGACCGGTGGAACCTGGCAGTGGGCAATGCCTCTGCCAGTTCCACCGGCTGGCCGGTGCTATCACACCGGTTGGCCGGTGGACTGAATTTCAGTCCATTTGATGTCCATTCTTGGGCCAACTTCTTGGCAACCTTGTGCCTTTCAATCAAAAACACTTCAAACAATGTTAGATAAACATGAAAGTGATTGTGATCATGAAAATTAAACCACGAGGGGATACGAGAGGTACAACAGAACATTCTAAATAGATCATCTAAAAAATTATTTGTCTTCCCAAGATGGAAATGGATTGATCAGTCATATTCCATGATGATCTCTAACTATCTTCCCTTATGTATATTAATCTCATTATATGTGAATATATACTTTAGGATCTTCATATATGTATATAAATCACATTACTATATAAAAATATAATGTATCCAAATAATAAATGTTATGATCCCTGCAAATTAGTCATGATCATGCATTTTGTTTTGTTCTCATAAAAATTCAACTTCCTCAAGGAATGGGCTATGAATTGAAAATTTTTTATCAGTACAAAACATAAGTACTTCTTGGATGAATCACTATATACTAGAAAAAGTAACCCAAAAAAGGTTTGTGTGAGAAATTATGTAATTATTAATCTATTTTTAAATTCCATGAATCTCTTATCACATTCGGTGGTCATAAAAAATATAATTACCTTACATGTTATCTTGATCAAAATGTTTTAAAATTGTGATAATTTCTCCCAAATAATCAATAATAAACATACAATGTATGTATAGCATGAAATAACATCTTATTTTTTATTCTTGGATAATACTGAATTTTTTTGTCCTCTAAGGGTTTATATATATCCCCTTACTGGTGATATCATTCTCAAATAATAATTATTCCCCCATATAGAACACACATTTCTTATACTATTCATACATCTTCTTTTGGAAATTCATTAGAAAATATTAATATTCTCTACATACATCTTCTTTATTTTAGAGTATATCATAATATAATCTATTAATACTACAAAATATTTATCTAATAATATCTAAATGTATAATTAATTAAGATTATAAATGTTTCTGGAGCATTAATGAGTTCAATGGGAATCAAAATTAACTCATAGTTTCCATAAATTGTTTAAAAGTAATTGTTTTGAATATATTCTTTCCTAAACATTTATTGGTGATATCCTAACTGAAAGCACACTTTATGGAAGTATTCGGCCATACATGGGTGATTTAAAAATTCCTCAATATTTGGTATGGAATAATTTTTCATTAACGTGATTTTTTTAGTTCATGATAATCAATAAAAAGGAACAATAACTCATCCTCCTTAATGAAGAATCCCTATGTTACCCATGTTGAAGCAGGATGAAATATAAAACCATTTCCAAGATTATCTTGTAAATATTTTTTAAATTCTTTCATATATAAAATGGTAATTTTATAAGGATATTCACATGTGGTTATAGATCTAGGTATAAGTTTAATTGAGAATTCAACTTCTCAGTTAGGGGAAGGATTAAATAAATCTTCAGAAAATACATTAATATTATCCCAAAGTATGAGCATGTCTTACATAAATATTATATACATTTTAATCATTTAATCCTGATATGCTTGGCCATAAGGAAATAATATCCATTCTTGAGAATAATGTTCCTATAGAGACTCTTCCACCTTGTTAAATTTATATAAAATCCATGTAATACTAATGATATAGAGTTTTGTCTCTCTCTCCCAATAATTGTTGTTGGATTTATGAAAGTAAACTCAATAAATTACCAATATATCATTAAATTGAATGAATGGATGTTGAACAGTATTTTATAAGAGGTTTAGTCAAAAAAATTACTATTGAGGAGTTACATACCTGGAATTAAATAGTTAACCCATTTTCTATTCTCACATATATCTTAACCACTATTTTTTGTGGTGGAATTATAATTGTTTGAATAAGACATAAAAATATATAGACGAATTCATAGAACAACTATTAAATAGTTTGTTCTCTATTATTGAATTAATAACTATTGTATTTGTCACCACATCATTATAAGTATCCACTTCAAAATGATTTATTTCATATTCCCTTCCTTGAATTATATTCCTCTGATGTTATTTTTTATTAATCAACTCTAAAAACAATTCTCTTATGGATTTTCCATGAACAATTAATCTGTTTTTTGAAATAGAAATAGTGGATTAATTGGTAGGTTCTGATTAGAATCTTTTTTTCTTCAATCACATTATTGGGATTCGTCATCTCCCATCAATAATTATTATCCTAATTCAAATATTTCACACATTTAAAGTTTCTCCTAGTTTCCTTGAGACATATTCTAGGATGATTATTCACACACATTTGACAAATTTATAGTTGAGTTTTCGTTCCTCCAGGGAATTTCTTCAATAATCCCATAAATTGAACTTTATTTTATACTTTGTATGTTTATCCATAAAAAACACTCAGAGTATCTAATATCCATCATTAAATTAAGGTAAAAATGGTAAAATGATTCATGGATATTATTGTATTGAATTGAAAAATCTTTTCATAGACTCAACATTAATCCATTAAAGAAGTGGTTCACCTTACTTTCAGTATCGATGAAATATTCAGAGGAATACATATAATATTTATGAAGTTTAACTCATATAACATAATAGAATAATATTCCTTTTGAATTATTATAATTAACTCCATATCAATTTTCTGATGTACAAAACTTGGAAAATATATATTAAAAATATTTTCATTAATCCTTCCCATTTTGTAGAATCAATTACCTTCATGAGATTTGTGTTATTGATCAATGTCCAAAAATGATAATCTTCCCTTCACAATGATAAAGATCATGTAAAATGTTCTCTTGTTCTAGGAATTGGAGGATAATGAATAACTTCTCAATGGTTTTAATCCATTATTACATGATCAAATTATTATACGATCTACTAAATGTACTATCAATTTTTTACATAAATAGATTAACCTCGATATTATTTTTTTAGGAGAAAGAGTTTTTCAAAAACATTTTTGTTAGTGTTCATTAGATGAGTTATTTGATCTTGTACTTAAATGAATTTCTCAACTCTTACTTCTTTTATCTTATGCATATCATTAGGAAAATAATCATATTTCCGATCACACTAGTTTTTGTCATAATTCCTCACATTTCCCACTATTAAATAAAATAAAGAAAGATTGTAGATGAAAATAATATGATTAATAAGCATATAAATAGAGATATTAAGAATTTAGAATTAATACCATATAAATGACATGTTTATACAAACTTATAAGTATCTAAGTACCAATATTGGTTATCCATGGTAATTTTTCAATCAATTTATTAAAATCTTTAAAAAAATTCAAAAAGAGTTTTCAAATGTTTTAAAGCATATCCATATGGACTGAAAAAATAGGTGTGGAGTAGGTAATATTTTTTATCAATGTGAATATGTCTATTTAATAAACAATGATACCTTTCAGCGTTATTACTTCAGGGAACATCACTTCTAGAGCCACATACACTTGTAGTATCCCAAAAGGGATGCAATTTTTTTTGGAAAAAATTATCCATATACCTCAAAAAAATTTCATGATAGTTTCCTATAGTAAGACCTATATATATGGTTTTTACTAATGTATTATTATCTTCACCCCTAAAAATAACCATTCCTTACACTAATACCAACTATAGAGAGACAATCTACTTACATGGGTTATTAGATGATTTCTTAACATATATATCCAATGAACATAACCCAAGGATAAATAGGCCTATTGTATCTTTGATACATATTAAAAAACATCAAATGAAATTCAATTAAAGAATAATTTTTTAATCCATATTATGAGTTCTTATATCACATTGAGATCCTAAAACTATATAGGATGAACTGGGGAATTCATAAAAATGGGGTGATTTATTGTCATGAGTATATAGATAAACATGATAAATAAGCATATCATATGAATAAAATGTAAAATCAAGAAATCATAAGATGTAAAGAACATGAATGGTCATATATAGGCATGAAAAAAGTATTCATGAAATATAAGATCAAGTAATCAAAGGAATATAACATTAATATAAAACATTTCATAAACATAAATTACGGATAACTGTAATGACAAGAATAGAAAGTGTACAAAATCGTATCATATATTAGGTTAACTCAACAATAACATACCTATAATATTATAAGACATAAAAATTAATTAATCAATTTTACTTCTAACTTATTTTACCCATAATGACATGTTCATGTGGTTATTTATCACATAGGGGAATCATAAAAAAGGCATAAAAATTAGAAAACCCCAGGGAAATAATGTCTCTTACATAATAATGTCTTATTGCATAACCTAATAGAAGATCATAATGAATCGTTAAAATAAGGTAATCAATATTCCTTGGATGTTTTTAGTTAAATAAATAATACTAGGACCATCAAATTAAGACAAATAGAAATTAGCACATACAAATATGTGGAGAAATAATTTTCAAAATATTATTTATAAGTTTGGTTTTAGTAAAAATGAGTAAGAAATAAATAAAGAGTGTAATGGGAAAATAAAATTAAAAATGATCTATTCTTTAAATAAGATGAGTGTTTTTAGAAATAATATATCGTCAAAAATATTTAATTGATAGGTACTTTAAAATTGGCTTTAAAATAGATAATATCCATTTTATTGACTCTACGTAACAAAATAAAGTCTCAGGGAACCTTCAAAACATGTATATCCCACTTAATTAAATGTGAATTAAACTATGTATAAATGTGTGAGAATATATATAATATATAATAATTAAATTAGAATTTATATAGATATAAATTTAGATAGATAGAGAGAAATATTAAACAAAAGAAAATAGGTTGGTTTAGAGAGATCCATTACCTTAGGCTTAAAATCATTATTCACATGTACTGAATGTCCAGAATAATCAAATTATATTTATGAAATACCTGATTTAGAATAATATTTTTATATATAATACTTAATATAAATATCTTATATTAGTTTAGATTTATTTAATTGAAATATATTTTCTATAATTATTATCATTAGGTAATTAATTTCATGGTTCCAAGGTAACATTAGTTTGTGGATAAATATTTATGTTCTAGTAAAATATTACTAAAATGTAAATAGTGAAATGAAATGATATTCATGTCCTTATATAAATTAAAATGGTACCAAATATCTATTTTTTCTCCCACACATGTATGATTCATTTACTTTGAAAATGTTCATTATACGATTGTTTCATTTATGATGATTTTATAAACAAGATAAACTTATTGGGTTCCTTTAATATTATGCTTTATATCCTTTATAGAATATTAAATAAAATAAAATATAATTTTTTATATAATTTTTAACCATATTGATATATTTTAAACCTTCTATAAAGTCAGTAATGGAAAACAAAAACACATCATCTGAGGAGGTGGTGAACATTCCATAATAAAGTGATGTATTTTTTATAGAATATTATAATAGTGAAAAGGGATATTCTATAGATATAATAATTATTATGTATATTAAAAATAACTAAATTATAATATCATCATTGATTATAAAAAAATTATGAGGTGGAAAAAAATAATTAAAAAATACTCAATTGAGAGTGTTACCTTCTCCTTTAGATGTGTCCTCTTAAGTTTCCACTTTAAAGACCTTAGTATTGTTATTTTTAGAAGAATTGTGATGTATTTTAATTTGGTAGAGTTATGATGAGATATTTGGGCAAATTTTTAGGGTGATCCATAGATTATAAGTTGTGAGAATAACAGGTCATTAGGGGTGGTATTTATAAGTGGAGAAATTATTTTTTAAATATAATAATCATTAGTTAATTATTTTACGTCAATACTACTAGTAGTGTTGATTCAAGTGACTATATATAGTAATTATTTCAATTTAGTCCACGTCAATGGTTACATAAATCATCCATGACTCATTTCTTCATTACTTTTTTTTATTTTTCAAATTACTGTATTTTACAATATTTCACTATTCACAAATAATTCAACTAATATATAGAAATACCAAAAAGTATCCCTAAAAATTATTTAACTAATATATTTAAAAAATGGAAACAATTTTTTAAAAGTAGATTTATGAATTTTAAAAATTTATTTTTAACAAAAAATTATATTTAATTGAAAAAAAATATTTTTAATATTATGATTTTTTTATACATTGAAAAAATACTTATGGTTTGAAAAAGTTGAATTTTCATTTTAATAAATTTTTTTTTTATTTTTAAGAAAATTATGAAAATATATTTTATTTAAAATCATTATATTTTTTTATAAAAATTAAAATAATAACAATATTTTTTACAAAAATAAGAATAATTGTTTTATCATATTTAAAACATTTATTTAGATGTATTATCATATGAATATGCTATAGTTTCATTTTCAAAGATACATAAATTTCATTTTCCAGTTATATATGAAAATATACTACTCGAACTATTACTTCACTATTCCTAATTGTCAAATTATTTTTTCAAATGTGAGATAAATATTCCAATATTATTATTTTAATGGTAATAATGGTTCTCTTATTTATTTAAATACTTCAAAGTTCATTAATTCATTATTTATTTATATTTTCTCCCATGGTTTTTTATATTTTCATCTTCAAATGAAATATAGCAATTCAAATATTTTTCTTCATTTCTATAATGTTTTTCAAGAGATTCATTATTCTAGGGGATTGAGGAGATCCAAATTTTTATTTTATAGTTATCTTATTATATATATTTTATCCATTTGAAATATTTTTAATTCTTATAGCCTGATTTTTTTCTTCATGTAATTTTCAAATCCAAAAATAATCTAATACTATTGGTTTTATCATGTGGTGTATGTTCTTTATATTATAATATATTACTAAATATGATACATTTATATATAATGATAAATTTCATTCATAGAATTATGTGTTTTTAAAAATATGATTCACTAATTATCATCCTTAGTATGCATATAATTTCTTTTTATCTTCTATCATTATTAGAATCATCAATTAACTATTTATTGAATCCACTACAAAAAAACTTCTATATCGGTATACATTTTAAATAGAATAATTCTTGATTATATCTTCAATAAAATAACATATAAAACCTATGATACTCAATGTATATAACTATTACATGATTCATTACATATTTAAAAATATTAGTATATTTAAAACATGTTCTATAATGTAAATGCTTCATTTTCCAAAATTCAAAATCACTAATGATTATGATAACATCAATTCATATAATTTTTTTTAATAATTAATGTTCTTCTTAAGACCTTTACTGAAAGGTATTTATCTTTATAAATTTGATTAATAAATGTCCACCTCTTACAATATTTTTATTTTACATAATAATTTCCAAAATAAAACTTCGATATCTTTGGTTGTTACAAGAACATAAAGATTTGATTAATTATTTCTGAAAAATACTTATCATTTTCTATCACAACATTATGTTTGAATGTTGGTGGATTTTTATTTAATATTTTACGGATTAATATACCTTTCTTGTCATATACTGGTTAGTCTACCTACAAATCCCCTGGATATCTCACATAGTCATGGTGACTAACTAAATATCCTCAATAGATTTTTTTTTATTTTTTCTTATTCACATCATTATAAAATTCTTTTATGTGGTATTATTAAATTACAAAATGAAAAATAAATGAATAACAATAAAATCATAAAATCATGATCATGATATAAATATTATTACACACTACATATAGGGGACTACGTATCCATTTTTTAAAGATAACCCCATGACTTATTTATTATTAAAAAATATAAGAATGTTACATTATTATTATTTTTAAAACAATTTTAAAAAAACCAAAATCAAATGATTCAATGAAATTAAATTTTTCATGTAAGAAAAATGAAATTTATTTTAGATCCTTGGTGATGTTATATTTTACATAACCATCACTATCATGATGGACTATCTTATTTTAATTCCAATCTATATTTGGATATCATGATACAAATAAAAACATTATATAAATTCACACTCAACTTTTTATTTAGCTAAGACACCCTATTAACTCAATTTTTAGAATAAAAATGTTAGATACATATTTTTTATTAATATATTTCAATTTTAAAAAATTCATATTTTCTACACCTACTGGACTTCAAGAGACTAAATTTTAAAACATGTTCTTTGATATCATTTTTATCACTCTGGCCTAGAGAACCAAACCCTTCGAATAGAATTAATGTTCAAAATGCCCTCAATAATTCATCCTTGATCATCAAAGCATAAAAACTAGTGTTAGAGGATAAAATTAATTGTTGTTGAATGTTTTTTCCATTAGTTTAAAATAAAATATAATTAACCATTAACGTGAAATATAAAATATATTTTATATAAACACTTTGAAATCCATAGTAAAAATATATTAGAGTATGTATAGTAAACACCAAGTAAAAATAGTTTATATGAATCTATGATATTGTCTTCTCCCACCGTGTATGTATAGTAGATATATGTATATCTTCTAATAATTTACTAGACTTTTTATTTTACTAAATCATGAATAGTTATGTCTGAAAACCACCAATGTTAACATTTATGGTTGAGTACAAACTTAACAGGATTTCATTATTGTCTTTAATCAATATTGATACAATAAAAATATGAAAAAAGTTTTTCTAACCATCAATGATAAATAAAAATGGTTTTATTTTAAATATTTATTTACCAAATCATAACCAAACTATGATATCTAAATTAATGATATCAAAACAATTTTCCTCAAAAAAGTTTTTTCTATGAAATAAAAAATCACATTTATCTATAATTAAATAGATTATGTACAATGTTCTCTATATAAATGATTTATTTTCTATAAAACTCTCTGTTATCTAATTTTAATTAACAAATCACATTTTTCTAAAACACTAGAAATTCTCCAATCTCTAAAAATCATCTTAATCATCATATATTGATAAAAACACTCAAAACTAGTTATTCCGAGAACATATAAACATGTGGTATCATTTGTTTTTTAGAGTTATTTAATTTATGTTGTGTTGATTTATGATTTTTTTATTAATAATATTTCTAATAAGAAATATAAAAATTTCTCTATAATTGCATAATTATTTATTAATGGGATATATTCTATTTGGATATTAATAAATAATAATTTTTGTGTGGCCTATTAGTGTAATTAATTGTTGACATAAAGATGATATATTTTATATAAAATAGTGAATTAAAATGGTAATTTCTGATTTTCAGGGTGGACATGGTCATTATATTAATCTAATATGAGGATTTTAAATAAGTTGTTTGAGATGAATTATATAGTATTATATTTTACATGGATTTACGGATACTATGCTTATCAAAATATTGATTTATAAAGTGGTTGATCCATCATATTTTTATATAATTAAATTGTTGGAGTAATATTTATAGCAGACAATGAAAGATATGATATAATAGAGTAATATTGATGGAATTTTTCACTTAGATAATGGGAACCAAAATATAGAGGATAGGTTATAGGGAATAGAGGAAATGAAATCTATAAATAGTGGATTCACATGTAATAATACCATCATAAACTAAATTTAGATACATCATTTTGTGGAATTGGATTCTTTACATGAGGTGGTTTTAAGATGAATGATTAGATCAATCATCGATGCATTTTTAAAGTAATGTATTGAACTACATCTAAATTATTAATAAAATTGTATAATTTTTAGATAATATATCTAATTCCATAAGATAATAATACCTTCTATTTTGACATTAATGGAAATAGTGACGGATTTAGAATATCTAGCATGTGGCAAAAAAAGGAAAGTGATCATTCAACTCTTTGGATAATATCCTTAAAACTTTAATTTTTTGAACCTATAAGAAATTTGGATACAAAAAGTCATTCCAAATGGAATAGGGGTTATGGTACTCACTAGTGATTATTCAATATGAAATAGATAGTCACATGGGCTCATTCCATGATGGAATAGACTATTTCAAATGTTTTTAAAACATTTCAACCTATATTAAAATATATGATTAGGAATTAGGTTTTAAGAATTTTTGTTCTTAGGTAATTTGGATGATAATGAATGGTGCCTAAATCCTTAGGGTCTTTAACTTCAGATTATTTGGATAATTTTAAGGAAAGAATCATAGTTCGGTGGATCTTAATATTTCCATGGATTTTTTAATGCATTTAATATAATTGATTTTTTAGAATGGTTTGTTTGAAAAATGGATTTTATCATTAAATATATATATTATTTTTGAATAAAATTTATGTAAAATTGATTTTATTAGATTATGGCCCATCTTGACTTTAATAAATTTAAAATTAGGTTGTTTTTATGAATACTACGAATAATTGGTTTTTAACTAATTATTTCTAATTTGTGGAAAATGGTTGATCTTATCTAAAATTAAATTTAAATACATGTTATGAAGTTTAAGAATGTTTTTCATTGGGAAATTATTTTACAATGAAACTTTTTATTTTTTAATCCATTTTAAACTAATAAAAAAATAAATTTTATAGTTATAAATAACAATATGGAATGTTTGTAAATATTGATGGTTAAGGTGAAATGACTAGTATGGATAAATATGTATTGATAATGTTTTAGTACTTGTGTATTATGATCACATTGGATTAAATTATTCATTTTCTAATGATTTATACCTTAAAATATTGGTCATTATTCCTTAAAAAAATGGAATTATAGTAATATATTTAAACATATTGGTACGTTGTATGTTTTTAATTATGAATTCATCAGTAATAACACTTTTTTGTTAGTATAAATTATTAAATATATTTATAAAATATTGATTTATAAATATATTATTTTTCTCATATGGAATTTTTATATGTTTTTTGAATAGATAATATATTTGAATGTATGGAAGTAATTTGGGGAACACCTGCATAGTATATTGTTACTCACCCCTACCCAAAAATCTGAATTTGTGAGAAGTTTTTTATTACTATGATGGAGAAATGATAAGGGATTACATGTAAATTTTTTATAGTACCTCAGATCCATGAAATTGGTGGGACATGAAAGTTTGTGGTCGATGTTATTGAAATAGTTTTGTTATCTAATTTTCACTACACATAATTATCTATCATTGGGAATTATAACATAGTATTTTTTTTATTTTCCACTAATTTATTAGAACTCTATTTCTAAATATTTTTTTTAATAATTGTTTTAAATTTAACATAAGGGGGAATTTTTTTTATGTACAATATAATTTTTTGGAAAAATTATTCCTTAAAGATTATATGAATTACCTAGGAATAATTTTCTAGTATATATCAATTTAGAGTTGTCTATTAATGGTTATTAGTCTGAAATAATTATTTTTGGAATGATTCTAATTTATGTTTTTCTAGTCATGATTGTTTATTATTTATGTTATAAAACTATGAAACCTCAAAGGATTCTTGATAGAAATAAACATGAAATGTTAGAATATGATCTTGTGGCTCATGTTTATTGAATGTTGTTGGGAGGTTCATATAAGGGGTTTGTAGGGATTCTAATCAGTAAAAGAAAAAATATGAATAATAATCCAAAAAATTTATGAAGCAATGTCTACCCACATCTAGATTTTTTATTGTTCTATAGTAAATTTAGACGTGCATATATAATATATAAAAATTTATTATATACATAAAAATTCCTAAGACAAAAAATAGTTGAATTTTAAAATCACTTTTTAGAGAGACCATCAAAGAAATTGTGAGATTTGATCATTGATGTGGGATAAGACAATGATCATTCTAGGATGTTTTTTCAAAATATTTTAAATTATCCATGTTTCCCAAAAAAAATTATATAAATCATAATAGTTATTAGATATGATGTAAGGTTGAATGTCTATTATAGACTTCACATAATGATTCACTGACCATGTAATGTTTTTTTGGAGTTTCTAAAAAATGTGAAACCTAAGGTATAGAGGATCATGGAGATCCAATTATTTTAAATTCCATTACAGATTGTAATATTGATAATATTAACATATATGGATATTTTGGGTATCACAAATTATTCATATTTAGTCATTGGGGATCATGAAAAGGAAAATAATTTTCATATAATGATATTTAGTGATAATAAAGGCATTAAATTTCATGAAAATAAAATTAATGACTTTGAAATGAAGGATATAAATTCATCTAATATTTTATTCTAGGAGAAAATTCTATTATAGTGTCTCTAGTATGGTGATGTGGAATCTGTGAGGTCTAAATTTTAATTTCTACCTCATGCATGTTTTAAGTACAATATTTAAACCACATGAATATTTATTATAATAAATTATCATGATATTATATTGGTAATGAACCATGCCTTTTCAAATGGTTAATGATTCATGATGGTGGATAAAATAATGTAAATTCAAGGAATCGTGGTGGAGGTTGATGACATCATCATGAAGAAACACAAATTCCTCATAAGATTTAAGGATTCTCTTATATCCAATTTGTTAGTAGTGAAGTAATAGGTTAATGGAGGAATTTATATAGTGTAAATTTTAATTCCCAATTTATACATTATAATTATTTATATTCATGATACATGGGTATCAAATAAATTTATCTCAATATGACTGGTTTATCACATGGGTTTTTGAGTCAATTTCATAGAGTTTTCCATGAATATTTATTCTAATTGGAATAAAAGGTTTTTCATATTTTTTTGTGTATATGATTCTCAATAATAATAGATGATATGTAAATATCAATGGATTATTTTGTACTTTGGATGAAAATTCATGTATTAATTTTTAGGATATATTGTATATGTATGTTCAAGGATAAGTCAATTATTATTATAATAATTTGGTACTATATATATTTGTTAAAAAGTAATAATTTTGAAAAAGAGTATGATATTAAAGTCAGTAGGGTGGGTTTGATAAAATGTTATGTTAAATTAATATTTTTAACACTATATTGGTTAGTACTCACTTTTGTAGAGTGTAAAGAATAACCTCCACTTCAAATGATGGTTGAAGATACATGGATATTTCCATAATATTTTCTGTAGATTTATACCAAGGGATATATAAAGTTCTGTTGTCCTTCCACCTTGACCATGATGTATTTATTTTTGATCATATCATATAGGACCATCTTAATTTCATTAATTTAAAGTAAAACTAGTGGTGTTTTAGTAAAAAACATTCATTTGACCTAATGTTACCCCTTTGGTAGAAATTGGTCAATTTTATAAGAAAATAGATGGTAGTATAGGGTTATACATTAACTATCTCATCCCAAAATTTGTGAATATAAAGAATAAATATTATTTCCCACGAATGATTAATATTTTTGACTAACTAAATTTAAAATGTAATATTTTTAATAGTAACCTTTGATTTATTTTGATCAATTATGGATAATAATATAGGATATTTCAAAAACATTGTCCTAATATTTTTTTGGTCTCTATGAGTTACTATTTATTCCATTAAGAGTCATGGAACCTCATGTTCTATTCATTTAATTGATAAACCAATACTATTTACATACTCATGGATGAATTTAGATCATTAAGGGAACCTATGTATTTTATGTGAAGCACAATGTGAGAATATGCTTTATGGAAGTATTTATAAATATCATATCATAATAAAATAGGCTAGATTTTTATGCAACATTTTTTTTATAAAATGGATTTAAATTTTTCTTATTAATTTGGATATTGTGATTTTATAGGAATGGAAAAAACAATATTTTATAAATAGTGATACCCAGCATTAGTGAAATATCATCGATGATTTATGTTTTACATTTCATTTTTAACGTCTACAAAGACAAACTTTACCTAAAATGTATATAAATTTGGTTATGATGGAATGAGTTAAAAAATTATATTATAGCTGTAAATAAGAGTTTTTTTATCTCATATTTTAGTTGTACATAATATTGGATTTTTGTTTAAGCTATTTTTTGATTCATTATGTTTTGTTTTGTAATATGTCCAAATATACGGAGGGAAATTCATAACATATGGGATTAAAAAATGAATACACATTTATAGTAATTAACATAACCTTATTAACCAAAAAAATTATAATATTTATTCATTTAATACTTTTAGAAACTATATTTTTGGTGAAAATTTCAATGTGTATAATGATAATAATATTTCGTGATATATTTTCTTGTATCTTGATTTAAACAGAAGACATTAGAGGAGGATAGTATATCAGTAAACTATTGTTTTTTTATTGTGAATCATGTGGAAAATCATAATTTTTTTCCATATTCATTGTGTTAAAATACTCAAAACAAACATATAAATGATTATGGGGAATATTAAATTTTAATTTAATTTTCAGTGGAACTTTATAAAGATGTGAAAGAAGTAAGGAATGCTATATTTTTTTAGAGACATAGTGTATCTACTATCTTGGTTGAGAAATTGAATGAGAAATATTTCTTGGATGTGGAATGTCTGTTGATGAGAGAAGATATATTTGATGGTGATAACACTAGTTAATAGTTATTAATAATCGATTCAAGGCTATGTTTTAGAGATTGTATAGTGCCTTTTCCAATCTGAACAAATATATTTTTTAGTTATGCTACTATTCATTGTGTGTAGTGTGTCCCATATATATTAAGATTTATTATGATATATTTTTAGAAAAAAATTTATCTAGAATTAAAATGGTAATTAGTAAATTTTCATCTCAAGGGTTGACTTTTTAATAGAAAAAAATTGACCATTGAAATCCTCAAGAGTTATTATAGCTTTGGTGTATTCCGAAATGGATGTGGGAGGGTTGTTTCATGGATTTAATGATGATGTTATAGATATAGTAATAGATGAATGATGAATATTTCATTGTATGGGATTTATTTACAAAGAAGTTACACATATTACACATTTCAGAGAAAATTTCTGTTGATGGTATTGTAATACTTCAAATAAATGAAAATTTGAAACTTTATTGTGCTTCTAACATAATTATCTCTTCTAAGAACATAATATTTATAACTATATTTTTGTACTATTTTCCAATACTATTAAAATGATTTTTCTTCATAATAAATAAAATTTAAATTCCATTCAAATTTTTCTTTAATAGGGAATGTCTTCCAAAATTATAACTACTCACTCCATTGGACTATATATCTAAGGATGATAAGGAATAATGGTGACTAATTAATGTGGTTAAAAATTAGTATTACTTATCCTCCTTAGATATACAGTCCAATGGAGTGAGTAGTTATAATTTTGGAAGACATTCCCTATTAAAGAAAATTTTGAATGGAATTTAAATTTTATTTGTTACGAAGAAAAACCATTTTAATTGTATTGGAAAATAGTACAAAAAAATGAGGAATTATAAGAATTTTTTTCCAACAAAACATTAAGGTATTAGTATGTCATATATAATCTAAAATCCATTTAATAAGAAAATTATTCTTTGAAGGATCCTTATGAATAAACTCCTAAAATAAAGAGACTGTAATGTTTCATCTTTAAATGATTTCTTCCATACTGGTTTTCGTTCCATTGATTCCATGAAGTAGAATTTTGGACATTAAATTATTCCATTCATGTTATTCCATAGTTCCAAATGTCACAAATCTAGCCTTTATTCACCAATGATATTTCATTGATGATTTGATTATGAAATTCACTTCCACCCCCTCCTCTATAAAATGAATAAGAATAATATTTCATATAATAATAATTATCAATAGATGATTTATATATAACCATTTAGTATGTTATATGGTTAGTCAAATAGAATAACATTATGTTCTGTTGAGATTTGTGACAAGAATATTGTCGGACCGTTATTGGTGTATGGGATAACGAATCTTGTTATGTTAAAAAATATGAATGTGATTTTATCTTAGAGTATTAAAATAATATTTCACCAATAATATATAAAGACATTTCATGTTTTATATTAGGGATAACATGTTTATAAGAGTGTTCCAAAATTTTTGAGACTGAATATAAGGGGAAAAGGGAAAGTTGTTTTCATGGTATGATAAAATATTTGAGATCAACGAACTAATAGTTGAAGTATTACATCAATTAGATTGTCATAAAAATTATATGGGGAAACATAAGTATTAACATGTCCCTCAATTGAGTAAGTTATTATATTATGATTCTCATAACATGAATTTCATTAAGGATGTTCTTGAATTTCATAAAGTATATAAAACATTTTTTAAGGAAAATCACCATTATATAAAATGTAAGATATAATTTCATATAAACAAATTCAATTATATAACAAAATAAAATTCATAAACAAAAAAAATTAATTTAAAATAATATCAAGTAGAATGTGGAATATAAGTAATTTATAGAGGAACCTACCTCCATAAAGTAGCGAAACTATTCATCCTTCAAAATTGATGGTTTGAAATGATGAGATGGATATCTCTCTTAAATATATCTAATTAAACAAAAAAATCCCCTATAGTATCCTCTTAATAAATTGTTCATAGTTCTTAATAGGTCCATTCCTTGAATCATAAGAGATATCCAATAAATATATATAGATAAGAAGATAAAATAGGTGGAAATAGAAAAAAGCCTTTATGTGTTCTACCTTGAAAAAAAGTATAATCACCAATATATTAATGGAGTATCAAGGCGAGGTAGGATTGAGAAAATGAAAAACAAATTATGGGATTAGATATTAAAATGAGAAATGGAATCGGAGAAATTTTCTAATTTTTAGAAATTTGTAAAATTGTCATGGTTAGGAAAAAATATGCTCTAACATTATGGTGCCTGTTATACCTTGAAAACCAAACTGCATAGTTACCTGGGAATATCTATTTGGTTTTAAAAATCATGTGATATCCTCTGATACAACTGTATGGTTTTCCAAGTGACATAAAAGGTTATAAATATTGTTCTCAAACTATGTGAAACACTACTAGATCAAATAATTCTATATTTCATAGTTACTACTAAACAAAAATAGGCTTACCTACTAGCCGAAAAAATGTATAAATGTTGCCCATATGTAATCACAATTATCCCTAGTGTGCCTCTTTTTTCCCTATAAAATACTCAATATTTTGGAATCAAAAAAAATATGATCAGTGCTACATCATCAACTATTCCCACCCCCACATCTCATTTCTATCCTTAATGAACTTCTTTTAAAAAACCAACATGAGTAACCATATCAATTAGTATCTATGTCAATTCACCACTAACTTAAAGAGAATTACTGATTCCCATTCTGTTGAGATAAGATCCAGGGAATCCAAAAACAACCATCGGAACAATTTTTCCCAAAATAAAAGAAAACAATAATTATAGTACACTATAAAAAAATCATCATATAAATAAATCAATACAACTTCTATATGTACAAGGAGATGACACAAGATTTGAAAGTAAAAAATAACTAAAAAAATCATATCCTGGTGGTCCACGACCACCCACCATGTCCATTGTCACCTTCACACATACATATGAAATTGAACAAATAATGGATGATGATGTGAACATGGGAACCTACTGTAATAGTAAAATTAATGTGAACACCAAATGATATAATTAAGGTGTGATATAAAGATCTCGGAAATATTTCACTATGGATTATATTCAATTACATCATTTGTTAATAAAGATATTTTATAATATAAGTGAGTATATGACTATACTTTTTAAGATAGAAAAATAATTCCTTTGGAATCAGTTTAAAACAAAATCGTGTTTTTGAAACCAAACATTAAATATTTAAAAATTATTTATCATCCCATAGTTGGAAAACATTCTATTTTAGAATTTTAAATCAAAACCTATTATTGAATATATTAAAACCCCAATTAGAAAACTAATTTCATATCTTTCATGAATTTTATAAACATACACATGATATCAAAAGTCAAGTAATATTCATAACAATAGAGTCAAGGTTCAACATATAAATGAATACATAAATCAAGAGAGTAATAAATCATGAAAGGAAAAACTAGTGATAAGTAGTGAAAATGAATATTGTCTTGTGTTGATAATAAATCATATGGATGTCATTGGTGTAAAAAAGGAATTATATTGAGTCTACCATAGACAAGTTAATCGTAAGCCATCATTCTTGATCATTGTGGTTTTCTTTATTCTAATGGGTATAAAGAATACTAATTCAATCCATAACTTCTTTCATGCTCAAACATCTACAGCCTGAACATTTCATGTTCTCTGAAGATTAAATAGACAGGGTGTGAGTGTTTTAGAAAATCACAAATCTATCTCATCTCATTTAGCTACCCATGTCTCGATGAGTGGTCAAAAGAGATGAGTGAGATAATCATGTCCCGTAGATTATAATGGAAATCTACATCATTATAAGAATGAGATCAAGACCTCAAAATATCTATGAAACTCATAGTACATCTCACTCTCAGCCCCTGAAATCCCTTAAGTGAAAATATCATTTTTCAACCCACATAAATGAGATGTATGAGAATCAATTAAGCTATATCACAAGACTATCACAAGATTTGGTCATCACAATGTTATGACAAATTCATCAAGAACCACCAATTTTAGGTAAAAACCTTTTCTTCAAGTCAATATTCCAAAATGGGTAATCATTTATACTTACATTTAGAAATTATCACCAAAATTAAAAAAATTCTGGTAAACAAGAATTTTTTTCATAATATCCTTTTGTAATTCCAGTGATTCTTCATAATTTTTAAGGATCAATGTCATTCCAAAATATGGATTTACTTCTATTTTCGATGTGAATAAGTCACTCATTCAAAATCACCAAAGAAATAACATTTTAAAAATTTCAGGATAGTCATTAAAAGATAAATCATGGTTATTTCACAAATTACATCATTTGAAACTCTATGCTGTGAATTAAATATATCAGACAATTTAATTCAAATGAATTCATCTCACTTTAAAAATATAGTCCATTCTTAATCCCACACTTTATGCAAAAACATTGAAAATATATTTTAATGCAATTAAAAATTGACATGGAATTCATTAACATTAGAAACTATTTGAAAAATCATGAAAAAGAACAACTTTATCAATGATAGGTTAAATTCATAGAAGAAAGTATCAAATACAATTTACCCAGACAATTCATAATTCACTTTCATATGAAATGTATTAAAATTTAAGAAACACATATCTATGAATTTCTTAATCAATAATGAATTATAAGAAGATATAGAAGCATAGAAACACCTAATTATAATATATGGTAATCCAATTATAATGAATCTAATAAGTGTCTCCTATTATGGAGAACATTGAATCAAGGAATAAGATACTTGATAGAAGTGAAAATAGATCTTAGACCCACAATTACACACCATATATCCATTATAAAATTAATCCAAATGCCACCATAACCTCTAGATATAATGTATCAAGATAAGAGGAGAGATAAATGGACAATAGAAGAATGAAATGTTGAAGGAGAATATGTACATTGACCAGCACTTCAATACACCATGAAATGGTGTTAGGAGATCCCAAACACCTCTAGAGGGCTCCCAAAATACTAAGGGGATAATTAAGATCCAAAAGGAGGATACTGGAGTTAAATAGAACTCTATATCTTTAATTTTTCAACACAAGACACTGTACCATATCTCCCCCTGGCCATGGAACAAAAAGGCTGAAAGAAGGTCTTAGCATGTCATAGTGTATGATACTATTCCGTATTGTTTGGTTTAAACCACACCTAGGAAAAGAAAAAAAATAACATACTGCATATCCGAAAAAAGGGAAGAAACCATGTTGTGGGAGGGAATTCTATAATTCATAACTAACCTAAAAAAGTTTCTATGAAATAACATCACATATACACCATAGATATACTAAAAAAGGTTGAATCATTTTAAAATTATACAGTAAGCCTCCATGTCACAACCTCTTTTACCACACATCACCTATGTCAGAAATGGTATAGGTATCAAAATTACCCATACCACAACTAGGTACAATAAACCACAACCAATCCTCTCTATTCCATATCCCATGTAAACCATGATCTAGCTTCTAATAAATTTCCAATTGAATTAAAAAAACACCATAAAAAACCAAAACAGAACCCAAACAACTGGTGAAGAAAAATAAGAGATAAAAAGTCATGAAAGGTTGTAACAAGATGTTAACTTCTCCCAACTATTTACAATTATATCCCTATAAATATTAAAGTATTAATGGTAAAAAAATATAAGAAAAAAATAACTATCTCAGTTTTCTTGTGGGGAGGATGGTCTCAATGAAGAAGAACGATTAGTATAAACAGTTGTAACTATGAAAATTCCAAGATCATAATATCAAAAAAAAAACTAAAAATGAGTAGAAAAAATTTAGAAATCAATTTAAAGAACTAGATATCTATCATATGTCTCCCCATAATTTTTTGATTCCAAAAAATAGCGTATCATGAGAATAAAATATCACTTTAACCCCAAAGATGAGACTTTGATCAACCTTCATAAAGGGATATGTATGATCTGAAACCATAATTTTAATTTAATGACATCCCAAAACACCACAATGATTATAAGATATAAAATATCTTAAACCACATTTAATAAAAAAATGTCCAAAAAAATATTTACAATGATATATTCTCAATGAAATTACTTGATAGTATCCTTGGATTTTCAAAACTAAGACTCATTCCCTGATGAGATCATCAAATCATCCACCAGAAAATGTGTTTAGTACATCAAAAATCAATATCATTCTAATTAACTGAGTATAAAGACAAATACTATATACATATAAAAAAGGTCTCAGAACAATAAGGTCAGTTCACAAATGGGGAAATACACTCTCATAAGGGTAATCATCTGTTACATCATGATCGATATATCTCTCTCAATTAAAAAACTGGATAATACCTTGTAAGAAGCCGAACATGGATGTATCCAACACTTACCATGGAAGGACACCACATGAAGGAAACAACAAGAGGGATTTTGAACATTAGAAACCCCAATATTTGAAGGATTCCAAAAAAATATTCTACTCTATCGTCAAGAGTACAATAGACATTAAGGATCTATAACCATTCAAGACGGTGGCTACTCATTCAATAGAATACATAGAAATTTTACAACCATATTTATCTCAACAAATTAAAATAATCATCACAATTTCAATCATCGTTCAAAAGAGATCATCCACCAATATCCCAAAAAATATACCAAGATCACAAAAACCAACATTTTTTCAAATATAGATAACCCAAAGAAGGAAACCTCAAACAGTTTCCACTACAACATCAAAATAACAAAGTTGGTTCTATGACCATTAAAACTAATAGCTCCTCCACTACATGAAAATCATGAATCTAAGGCCTATTGTTGGAGCCCTATATATTAAATAATCTATTACACCAAAATCAAGATCTAATAATCCTCATACAAAACATCACATTTCTCTAATCATATATAACATCTTATGGTGACCCAAGATTCCACAATTTTAACAAAATTTCCATAAATTCAATCATGAAATATTAAAATGACAAGTTTATCCACACTAAAACAAAAAAATTCCTCTTATTTCCCTGAAAAAATCTTCCTTATCAAAAAACACCCATGGTTCACCGAATATGAAATATTATCTTAATTCAACTTCAAATGAGAAATTATCCACATTATATCTCTCTACTAAATCATACTCATCTGAAAAGGACCTTTTAAAAACCATAAAATAAGTGGTCCAATAGGTCACTATGAATAATTCTCTAACCACTATGTGAATACTATTTATGATATAGATTTCTTTAATACAGTCATTATGAAAATTATTCGGTAAAAAACATTGTTGGTAATTTTTATAGTACCTATGACTAATAGGCCATCTTGATTAAAACCCAGAATCGTAGAAAGATTCTCATTCATCAATTCCTTAAGATTGTAATCCCGAATGAAGAATAAATTTTTGATTTCCCAAGACATTTATTCATGATGATAGATGGGATTCACAACTTAATGACACTCATGGCTAGTTCCCTTAAATAATTATTTTTTAAACATGAACTTATGAGCATGCAGAGCCCCAAGAGAAAAAAAATCCCCTAAAATTATTTGAGTTAATTATTTTCATCAAGGGATCCTTTCTCACATATATGATAAGATATATTAAAATACAAGAATACATGGATGGCTTCAAAAATTTGAAAAGTCTATGGATCCACGAATTGATTCAGATTCTGGGAGGAGTCTCTAACATACTATATCACTTCTGGAGAAAAAAAAAGTAATATAAAGAATATTTCACCAAAAAAAATTTATATTTCATGGAAAACATTCTAGGAGATGTTTCATAGAATCATGAAACATAGTTTTATCAACTCATTCATAAAAAAACAAAACAAAACATTAAAATTTCAAAATATTTTTAAATATTCACAACCCATTATTATTAAAACATTATAAATTCAAAAGTGCACAAGATTTCCGCATTTATAAAACTATATACATTTCTTCTAAATTTTTAATTTTATTATAAATCAATCAAAATTTTTAAAATACATTACCGTCTCATGTAAATTCTATCACGGTTTAAAAATAATTATTCAAATTTTATAATATTTTTAAAACCATTTCCAATTCTATGATATTAAAACAAAACATTCTTCTTAAAAAATTTCTATAGAAAGTTATAAAGGAGTTTTTAAATTTAGCTTCCAAAAAATTCATAAAACTCAATATAACATAATTTAAAACAACACTCAAGGAAAACATAAAACATATTTTATCCCATAGTTTTTTCACTAAGGATTTAAAATCCCGAAAAAGGGGATTACATAAGAAGAGAAAAATAATATGAAACAAATCATATTTGTTCCACACAAAACTAACCTTTCACATATAAAGTCTCTTTTGAAACAAATTGATATGAGTCCATGTTAAGGTTAGATTAATAATATGGACGGATTGTTTGTATACGATGGTAAAAAAACACTGACCACCCAACAATTCTTTGATTTACTTTTAAATTAGTAAAAAAATTCCACACTATTTTAAATACCTTGAAGGAATTATGTGGATTTTATCACCATTCCATTCCAACCCAAAAATCAAAAATTAATCTCAAAAATAATAGATAATCTCATAATGATTTTAAATTTCATTTATCATGAAGATTTGAATAACTATAAAAAAAGACCCAAGTCCCCACTTTCTCTGGTAAGTTATGACATACCTCAAATAGGTGGTGTTATGGTACCAACTCACGACTCACTCATATGATTTGACACCTTTATAAACACATTCTATAATAACTAATCCAAAATAAAACATGGTATTTCAAGGAAAAGTAATTTATTTTTAAGTAAATATATCCTTTGATACAATTTATAAATAACCAAAATGGGGTACCATATAAAACAGTTTCTAATTTGATTATCCAAAAACATAAAGAGTCTTCTTAATCCCCAAGGGATGGTAAGAAGAACCACATAATCCAGAAACAAACATTGATATTGATTTTACAATAATAAATGATAAAAATAATGAATGTAAACTAATGAAACATCATCAGATAAATAAATAAATAATACCGCCATATATACAAGGAGAGGATACAAAAAATATTATTAAGGCCTCACTATAAAAACCCCATATCCTCATGGTAAATTGTAAAGACCCAAATTTTCCAAGTAATTTTTTTAATTATATGGAATTATTACAAGTCTGAGAAAATTGATGGCACATGATTCTGAGGCCTGGAGAGCCCAAGATTAATTTTTTAACTTTTTTTAAGGTATGTTCAGTAAATGCGCTAGTAGCATTTTTTAACTTTTGAACTGGTGTTCACATTAAAAATCAAAGGGCACCATTGAATCTGTAGCACCGATTTCGCTTAAGGGAGACATTACATTGAATGTATTAGGTCTCGAGAAAATGTTATGATTTAGGACTTTTTAAAAGAAATCAAATAAAATTATTTTATTATTTTATTTTCATTCAATACCTCCAAAGGACAAGAGGAGTTTGGGGCCAGTGATGTGTCAAGCCATTAAATGGCTTGACCCTTCAATATAAGTAACTGAAACGTAGGGGAATTAAGAAGCTTCCTAATTAATGAGCCACCATTAAATTCACAATGTTGTTACTTACCCTCCCTCTCTTCTATATATTTGGATCTTAGGGAGGGGTATTGACAGTGCTTCACCAAGAAATGGAGTGTTGACCAAGTGTTGATATGCAAAACCCTTGGAGAATAGAGCCGATTCCGGCGAGCAGTGACGAGTGACATAGAAACCATGAAGTGAAGATCGATGTATGAGCAGCAATGTTGGAGGCTAGTTGCGAAGGATGACGAACACCGATCTGCTTCTACAAACGCACCCTCACCATCATTCTATAGGTATTGGTTTAACTTGTTTTACATTCCATGATATTGTTGATTCTTTATCTTCATCGTGATTACAAGATAACACAGAGGGTGTGGGCTAACGAACACATCCTAAACCCTCTTCTACCTTGCTCCCCCTTTACATTCTACATGGGAGATCATCAGAGGGTAGTACCAGTGACTGGAACTAGCAGGGACGAAGGTGGTAGCTGACACTGGCCAGTTGTAAGGAAGGATGTGGCACACCTGCGTCGCTGGAGGAACCGGTCGTAGCTGCATAGCCGTGGCGGTTGGGGGAAGTGGATGGCACGTCAGCCGACTACCGAAGGAGAGGGCGGTGCGACTAGTGCTCCACCGGAGGACTCGGGCCGTGACTTTTCATCCATGGAAAACCAGAGTAATGTGGTTGGAATGTTGTCCGGATGTAGTTCGTTGCCCTATGATCTGCCTACCCAGTAGAATTACACCCTACGTGCCGCCTACCTAGTGGGTCACCCGCCCAATGGGCTACCCCTTGTGGGTGGCCTCCATGCAAGCCAGGTCAGACCTCGGCCTAGCCGGTCGAGCCCGCTGTGGCCCAGCCTAGACTAGGTCGGACCTGGTCATGTCGGGTCTTTCTGATTGGGTTAGACTAGACCTGAGCCCCATCAGACCCAGAAACACTTAAAGAGCCATATCGTGAGAACTGTATGTCTGTTTTAAGATTCTTCTATGTATTTGGGAAACTTGGATCGAGGTGGGACTTTTGGTATACTATATTTGGGTTTTGGAGACAGTTGGAGTATGGCCGGACTGGATAGAACATGAATCTAATCGGGCCCTCAGAACTAAAATTCTTATAACTCACAGACCGAGCATCCATTTGGCACACCGTTTCTCACATTGGAACCCTTAATACAAGGAAGTACTTTAGGTCACACCATTTTGGACCTTAGTGGAGGTCGAGGTACAACTGATATCTCGAAGGGAAGATTCTATGAAACTCGAGCGCAACGGGTGTGAGGAAACATGTGTAAGGCTGTAATGTGAAGAAAGAACATTGATACTATGTGGGTCATCATCTATCAGAACTTATGTAGGTCAGATCTCAAAGATCCTATGTGGGTAAGCACATATCGATCTAGTGTGGATCAGATCTTGTGTGGTTCGGCGGGTGTTAGTTACCTATCAATCCTACGTGGGTCAGATCTTGTGTGGGTCAGTGGGGGTTAGATTACCTATGAATCCATTGTGGGTCATAAGTAGTGTTACTTAAAAGAATAAGATGATCTAGCCTTACGACTAAAAATATGTACTTCTGTACTTAAGTTATTATTTTGTGTTTGATCTGAGTTTTTTACCTTTGTGGTATTATCCTCGAGGTGTTACCTGTGTGGTACTTCTATCTTCATGGTGTTACATTTCTGGTACTTTAAGCTTCATGGTGTTACATGTGTGTTACTTCTATCTTCGTGGTGTTACCTGTGTGGTACTTCTATCTTTGTGGTGTTACCTATGTGGTACTTTTAGCTTCGTGGTGTTACATGTGTGGTACATCAACCTTTGTTGTGATGTCTTCGTGGTGTTACTTGTGTGGTACACTGATCTTAGTGGTGTTACCTTTGTGGTATTTATACCTTTGTGGTGTTACCTTTGTGGTATTATTCCCTTTAGGTAAGAGATGAGTATATCTTGATAACTTAGGTATATTTATGGGAATATACCTAAGTAGAGTTGAAGTATTTCTTTGTGGTATTTTTTTGTGGAACTCTAGGAGACCTATGGGGTCTCAGGGTCCCTACTGAGTATTGTTATACTCACCCCTTCATGGGCTATTCCCAAACCTTGTTGTGTCTTGTACATTAGACATACAACATTGATTGAGGCTGAAGAAGCCAGGACTTGATGGTACTTGGAGGTGGACCATTTGGCATGCCTTGCCGCATGGACTAGTGATTATGAGTTGTATCTACCCTTCATGTAGGATCTATGGTGGATGATATAGAAGTTTTTGTTCACATTTCAGCTATTTTTTTCTTTTCAGTTGTACTTGTACTTTTCTAGTTGGGATTTTATTTCGGACCCCTTTACATTCATCACACTTTTACTATAGCAGTTTACCTTGTTGTATCTTCTTGTTGTGTTCTTAGACTGTGTGTCTATATAGGTTAAAAGGAAATTCCTTCCCATTAGAGGGATAATCCTTTCTGGTTCTAGTCTATATCTCCTAGCCTATAGAAGGTGGGATTGGGGTAGTCATGACATAAGCCCCAAGGGACGGGTCATGTCAAAGTGGTATCAAAGGAGTCCGTTCTACCGATGACCTTGGACTCTGATCTTTTCTGATTGGAAATAATGTTAAGTGTTATGAGTGTGGTTTTCAATTTGGGGAATCCATTTTTGGTGTACCAGCTGACGTATCCATACACCAGGACCCTGACTTCTGATTTCTGACATAGTGCATGAAAACACAAATTTCATGTGTTTTTAAAAGTTCTTCTTATGATCTCTTCAAGTTATATCACTAGGTATAACTTATTGACCATGGAACACATGTCTTCTTTCACGATTCTTCCACAGAGACAGCCTTCCAGGATTCCTGAGAGAGTATGCGATGACGGCCCACCGAGTGATGAGGCCTCAGTGCAGGGCCCTCTTACGGTGTTAGCACCTTTGGGTGGTGTACCAACAGCACCACAACCCATTGGGTAGTCATTACCAGCATCCCCACCAACAGAGGGTGTACACCGACTGAACTCATTGCATGAGTTTTAGAGGCAGAGTCCTCCGAGGTAATGAGGTAAGACAGACCCGCAAGAAGCTGAGGATTGGCTGGAGGCTATGGCCATATTTTTCACCTATTTGGGACACCAGCTAACCTTATGGTGATCCTAGATGCTAGGCTTTTAAGGCAGAAATACGGAAATGGTTGTGCTTGATGCTCCAAATACATGACAAGGTGACCCTCATTTGGGTGAACTATGGGAGCCTTTTTAAAGTAGAGTTCATCTCAACGAACTTATGCTCTATGCATATACAGGAGTTTATTCACTTATAGTAGGGAAGGATGATTCTGGACCAATACCGAGCGAGGTTCACTGATCTCTCCTGCTACTCTGCGAATATGGTATGAAACTCATTCTTCAGGGACCAGACCATTGTTTAGTGTCTCCGACGGGAGAACAAATCATCGATTATATCACTTATAATTTCAATGTAGGCTGGGGTGCTAGAGAGAGTGCTCTTGGTAGAGAGCTTCCTAGATGAGTTAGTACCGATAGTGAGAGCCACCACTGGATGTCAGGAAGAAGATTCATTGGTAGCAGGCAGTAGGATGATGACCCATATACCCAATTAGGTCATGCCTTCTAATGGACGACCTTAGGATACAAATTCATTGTTGTGGGGCACATGGGATAGCTGAGGACCAAGCAGTGCTACACGTGCAGCGGGTAGGGTTACATGGCTCACGACTGCCAGACCCACCATACGAATGACTAGAATATGGTTGAGGGACCACTGAGGTAGAGACAAATATTCCATCTAGGAGGTTCGAAAGAAGAAGGAAGTCATGGCAGAGGATTTGGCTATGCAGCAGGCAGTGGGCGGAAATTTGAGGTTCTACTTCCACCACCTATAGGTGGTCAACCCAGACCACAGGGGCGGGTGGACAGAGACGATATTAGCTCCAGAAATCTGAGTCCTATGACCATGGTGCTCTACAGATGACTAGAGATATGATATGTTTCTACTCCATCTTAGTTACAGTACTTATAGACATAGGTTCCAGTCACTCTTTTATTTCCATGGACCTTGTTCAGAGTGTAGAGATTCTGGTGGAGTTGTTGGCTCGATCCTTACGGCCATAGATTCATATGAGAATGGATTTGATGATTACACATTGGTTCCAGTAGTGTTAGTTTACTTTATGAGGTGAGAGACTTGTTTGGGATCTTCTAGTAGCAGCGTTGAGGAATTATGACATCATCTTCGGTATGGACTGATTATCCACATTCCATGCCTAGATTAAATGTGTTAGGTACAATGTGTAGTGTTTTCTCATGGAGTGGGACGCCGTTTTCATTCACTAGTGAGAAGGGAACCTTTTCAGCACGGGATGGACTTACCTGTAGGAGGGTGCATCTGATCACACATCAGTTGGCTAGACATAACCTAGGAGTAGTAGATGTTGAGAGTCGGTGCTATCTTGTAGTGGTGGACATGTATGATGATGTCTTTCTTTATGATCTTCTGGTACTACCTCCACACAAAGAGGTAGAATTTTACATTGACTTGTACCCTAGGATGGCACTGATATCTACACTAGCAATATCGGATGGCTCCGCAGAGCTTCATGAGTTACAGGTACAGTGAGTGGACTTATAGAGAAAGGGGTTCATATGGCCCAGTGTTTCTACATGGGCAGCCATGATTTTGTTTTCTAAGAAGGCATATGGGAGTTTGAGACTCTGTGTGGACTATTGGCTCCTGAACTAGGTAACCATGAAGAAACAGTATCCACTTTCGAGGATTGATGATCATTTTGATCATCTGAAGAGAGCTAGTTGGTTTTTGAAGATAGAGCTTAGATTAGTCTATCATTATCCCAGATTATGAGATGAGGATGTGAATAAGATGACCTTAAAATGTCAATATGGCCACTATGAGTTATTGGTTATGCTCTTAGGCATGACCAATGCCCCAATAGTGTTTATGGGACTCATGAACAGGATCTTCTAGCCATAACTCAATCACTTTGTTTTGGTCTTCATAGATGACATCTTGATATACACTACGATGGAGGAGGAGCATACCTATCGTCTGTAGGTAATACTGGATACACTCTAAGAGCACCAGCATTATGGTAAGCTCCCAAAGTGCTAGTTTTGGATACGAGAGGTCCACTTTCAAGAACACATTATCTCGGAGGCTAAAGTTGCAGTGGATCCAGCAACGGTAGAGGTTGTACATTCTTGGGATCCATCCATGAGTGTGAACGAGGTGCGATGTTTCCTAAGATTTTCTAGATACTACCAGAGATTTTTTCCTGACATTTCTAGATTTTCGGCACCATTGTCAGCATTGACGAAGAAGGGACAACCTTTCAAATGTGTGGATATATTCCAGTAGAGTTTTCAAGAGCTGAGGTAGAGACTGACGAGTGCCCCCCATCTTGAGGCTACCAGAAGAGGGCTTTGGGTATGTAGTCTATTGTGACGCATCAGGGATCAGACTTGGGTGTGTCATGATGCTGGAGCGAACAGTGATCGCCTATGTCTCACGAAAACTGAGGTAACATGAGAAAAAATATGCTACCCGTGACCTGGATTTTTGAGTAGTGGTACGTTCCCTCAAGATGTGGTGACATTACATGATGGGTGATTGTTTTACCATCGACTCTAATCATAAGAGTCTCAGGTATATCTTCTCACATAGGGACCTAAACCTTAGACAGTGGTGATGGATAGAGTTCCTCCAGGCCTTTGACTTTAAGATATTATATACCCCTGGTATTGGGAATGTGGTAGCCGATGCACTCAGTATGAGGTCTGGTCCGCAATTGCTGAGTGAGGAGACAAATAATCTAGCTGTATTGCAGATATCCTTCATGGATAGAGATGAATCAGCATACCTCCAGTCTATGAAGTCACTCCCCCACTCCTTCAGCAAGTCAAGGAGACACAGCTTGGGGACATTTACTATGAGGAACGATGTGCTCAGATATCCATAGGGAAGGCACATGAAATATTTTCTGAAGTTGGGGAGAACATCATCATCTTTAGAAGATTTACCACGGTACCAGTGGTGTTACAGGAGGAGGTGTTGAGGTAGTTCCATACGTCCCCTCTAGAGGTACATCCGGGTGTAGAGAAGATGTACTAGGACCTCTGACATGAGCACGGGGGTCCAGGGATGATGAATGTAGTGGCAGAGTTTGTTTCTCGACGCCTCCCATGTTAGCAAGTGAAGGTCGAGCATCTGGTTCTATAAGTATTAGAACATCCACTAGAGGTTTTGGAGTAGAAGTGGGATGGAATCTCTTTTTACTTTGTGATAGGGATTACACATACCTCCAAGGGACATAATTCCATCCAGGTGATCGTTGAACGACTCACCAAGTCATTCCACCTCCTTTCTATCTGAGAATAGGGATCAGAAGAGTACTTGGGATGCCTCTACATACAAAAAATTGTACGACCCCAAGGGGTTCCATCGAGGATTTTCTCTGACCATGATGCATGTTTCACATACTGTTTGTGGAAGAAATTGTATGAGGTATTCGGGACTCAGCAACATTTGAGCACTGCCTTTCATCCTTAGATAAATGGTCAGAAAAAATGGACCATGTAGACACTGGAGGACATGTTACATGCATACATCCAATATTTTGGCCATTGTTGGAAGGATCACTTATCCTGGGCGGAGTTCTCATACAACAACATCTATCACTCCACCATCGGTATGGCACCATTCGAGGACATATGGGGTCGACCATGCAGATCTCCTCTATGCTGGATAGACCCAGGGGAGTCAGCACTTACGGGTCCAAAGTTGGTATGAGCTACCACTGAGAAGGTTTAGATCATATATGAGCGAATGAAGACTACAAAATGTAGGAATAAGTCATATGCTGACAGGATATAGAGACCTTTAGAGTTCTTGGAGGGGGCACGTATTCTTGAGAGTCTCCCCTTGATGAGGACTACATAGATTTGGATGAGGATGAAATTTATCACCGAGGGTTATTAGAAAATTTCTGATACTTTTGATGATAGGTGATGTGGCATACCACTTGGCACTTCCATTGCATACAGAGAGGGTGCATGATGTCTTCCACGTATCCCAACTGAGGAGATACATGCACGACCCATCTAATTTCATCAACCATGGTGAGTAAGACTAAGATGATGGGTGGAAATTTACGGAGGTTCCAGTAGAGATTGAGGATTGACAAGATCGAGTCATTTTTGAGTAGTCTATACCTATGGTGCACGTTCACTGGTATCACAGAAACATCCCAGAGATAACTTGGGAGCATGAGGATCATATGTTTTCTCAATATCCCCATTTTTTCTTAGTTTAACTTTTGGCTTTCAGGGATAAAAATCCCTAAGCTGGGAAGAGTGTAAATACCCAGATTTCCATTTAAATTTTTTTAATTATATGGAATTATTACGAGTCTGCAAAAATTAGCGGCATGTGATTCCAAAGCAAGGAGGGGCCAGAATGAATTTCAGAACTTTTTTAATGTATGTTCAGTAAATGCGCTAGCGACATTTTCTATCTTTTGAATCGGTGCTTGGAAAAAAAATATGAGGGCACCATTCAATCTGCAGTACATGGATTCAATTAAGAAATACATTACTTTGATCACAGTAGATTTGGATAAAAAGTTATGTTTTGTGAATTTTCAATAGAATTAAAATAAAATATTTTTATTATTTTATTTTCATTCATATCCTCCAACGGACATGTGGAGTGTGGGGACAACGATGTGTCAATCCATTAAATGGCTTGATCCTTAAATCTAATAAAAACTAACATTGGGGAATTAGGAAGCTTTCTAATTAATAATCCACCATTAAATTCACAACATTGTTACTTACCCTCCCCCTATCTTATTTATATAAAGATTAAGGAGCGGTATCGGCACTCCTTCGCCAATCAACGAAGTGATGACCAAGTTCTGAGACGCCAAACCCAGGGAGGACGGATCTGGTTTCGGTGAGCGGTGATGAGAGACAACAAAACCCCAAACCAAAGATCAATGTAAGAGATGCTCCATTGGAGTCTAGTTGCAGAGGATGACAAACACTGACCCTCATCCACAAAAGCCTAGTCACCATTTTTATTGATGTAGGGGTTTAACTTTTATAAAATTCCAATAGTTTGTTTATTCTTTATCTTCCTCATTATTACAAGATAACAAAAAGGGTTAGGGCCTAAAGAACTTGGACCAAACTCTCTACTACCATGGTACCCCTTTATGTTATCCTATGAGGACTGTCGGTGGGCTGTACCAGCGCTAGCTGGGACCAAGGCAGCGGCCAGCACCAGCTGACAGTGAGGAAGGAGGTGGTGCAACCATGAAGCATAAGGACCTAGCCATGGCTCGTCAGTCATGGTGGTCTTGGGAGGCAGTCGACACAACTTCCATTCGCCGAAGGAGAGCGCGGCCTGATTAGCACACCACCAGAGGACTTGGGTCATGGATCATTAGTCACGGCAAACCGAAGGAAGGCAGTCAGCACAATGGTTGGTCGCGGGTGGCGGAGCTGCGCGCTGTCACGTGACACTGGAGAAGATGACCGACACACCGGACCACCACGATGGGTTAGGTAGGACCCTGTCCAGTGGTTCCCACAATCCACCTGGCGGCACCACTTGGTTTCATCACTGTGGATGAGCTAAACGGCTTCTAGTCCATTCGGAAATTAGGTGGGAGCTGCTCCCCCATGCCACCTAGTATAAGCCCCCAGTGGGCCGCATTTCACCACGACCGGGCTGCCTGGCTAGATGGTCTCCACCCTGAGGGCCGCTAGCCTAGCAGGTCTCGCATCCATTGGGATGTCCCATGCAATCGAAGCCACCCCTTGCGTGGCGGGCTCACCGTAGGCCAGCCTAAACTAGTTCAGACCAGACATGGGCCCAACCGGACCCAGAAACAGGTAATGTGCTATATCAAGAGAACCAGACGTCCATTTGATGAACCGTCTAAAGAGTTTGGATCCATGGATTGAGATTGTACTTTTGGTATACTCCACTTGAGTTCTATAGAAAGTTGGATTAAAACCAGGTTATATCGATCCCAAATCCAATTGGGCCCTCAAAACTAAAACGCTTATAACTCACAGACCGAGTAACCGATTGACACACCGTCTGTTTCATTGAAACCCTTAAGACATTGCAGTACTTTAGGTAACTCTTATTTTGAGCTTAGTTGTAGTAAATGTATGACTGATATATCAAGGGGAAGATTCTATGGAACTCGAGCGCACAGGGAGAGAGGAATCCTATGGTAGGCTATAATGTGAAGAATTAACATCAATCCTATGTGGGTTAGCATCTATCAGATCTTATGTGTGTTAGGGATCAAGGATCCTGTGTGTGTTAGCGCATACCGATTCAATGTGGGTCAAATCCTATGAGGGTTAGTGATCAGTGATCCTCTGTAGGTTAGCGCAGACTGATCCTATGTGGGTCAGATCCAGTGTGGGTCAGAGGGGGTTAGTTACCTATCAATATTGTGTGGGTCAGATACTGTGCATGTCAGCGGGGGTTAGATTACCTATCGATCCTATGTGGGTCAAAAGAATTTCTACATAATATAATAAGATGATCTATAATTATGACTAATCATTTGTACTTTTGTACATAAGTTATACATGTGTGTGTTACTAGAGTCTTTTACCTTTGTGGTATTATCATCATGGTGTTACCTATGTGGTACTTCTATCTTCATAGTGTCACATGTGTGTTACTTCTAGCTTTGTGGTGTTACCTATGTGGTACTTCTATCTTCGTGGTGTTACCTGTGTGGTACTTCTATCATCGTGGTGTTACCTGTGTGGTACTTCAATATTCGTGGTGTTACCTGTGTGGTGATTCTAACTGTGTGTTGATGTATTTGTGGTGTTACATGTGTGGTACTTCTATCTCAGTGGTGTTACCTGTGGGGTATTTCTACCTTTGTGGTGTTACCTTTGTGGTATTATTATTTCATGTAAGAGATGAGTATATCTGGATAACGTAGGTATATATATAGGCATATACCTAAGTAGAGTTGATGTATTTATTTGTGGTATTACTTTTCTAGAACTCTAGGAGACCTATGGGGTCTCGGGGTCCCTACTGAGTTTCTTTATACTCACCCCTGCATGGGCTATGCCTGGACTTTGTTGTGTCTTGTGAAAAAGACATTAAACATTGATTCAAGCTATGGGAGCCAGGATTGGACAGTACTTGGAGGTGGACCATTTGACATGATGTGACACATGGACTTCTGATTGTTATCTATACCTACTCTTCAAGTAGGATCTGTAGTGGAAGATCCAAGAGATTACTTTCACTTTTCAACTATTTTTTTCTTTTCAATTGTACTTGTACTTTATAGTTGGGCATGTATTCCAACCCCCTTTACATTCAATAAACGTGTACTATAGTATTTTACCTTGTGGTTTCTTCTGGTTCTCTTCTTAGACTATGTGTCTGTACAGGTTAAAAGTCAATGGCTTCCAATTATTTGGATACGCCTTTCTGGTTCTAGTCGCTAGCCCCTGGCCTATGGAAGGTTGACATGGGGTAGTCAAGACATGGGGCCCGAGGGATGGGTTGTGACATCCATGACCACCCACTGTCTCCAAATTCACCTCCCTAGGCCAACAAAAAATGAACCAACAAAGGGTGATGAAAAGAATATGAGAACCTGCAATAATAACATAAATTTATAAAAAAATAAATAGTTAATGAAAGGTGTGATCTACATATCCCAGTAGTATTTCACCTGATCGTTTTTATAGTTACTTAATAATTGAATCCATATAATAAAAAATAGGATTATAATAATGTGAATACAATTCATTATATTTTATAAAAGGAAAATAAATCCATTAGAATTAGTTTACAATAAAAACTAGTTTAATAAATAAGAAACTTAAATATTTCAATGACATTTATAAAACTATAGTTTGAGAACATATCATTTAATCATTTGAAAACAAAATATTTTCTTCTGAAGCATTAAAACCCATTTGAAAAGATAAATTCAGATCAGTAAATAAGGGAAATAATGTGAACCTAAGATCAAATATTGTAAATGATTCAGTAAAATAGAGTAAATGTGAAACACCTTGATAAATAGATCAATAAAGATAATTAATCAATCAAGGAAATAAATTTCTACTTCCATTTAGTGAAAATGTTTGTTTTCAGGTATCATGTATCATGAATATATATTTCATGGGTATAATAAAAATTTGATTTTTATTTAACAATAGGGAATATAATCAATAAATCATCATCACTAGTTGTTGGGATTTTATATACTTTCATGGTCCTAAAAAAACCATGCCCAAGAACACCCGAATTCATGGTCGCATGTCCGTAGCTAAAACCATTTAGGTTTCTACGTATCCCATTGATGGTTTATGAGTCTTATAAACATCATAAATCTATAATATGTCATATAGCTACCCATGTTACGATGAGTAGTCAATAGAGTTAAGTGGGATAATCCAATCGCATTGATTATAAATGAAATCCTCATCTACTTATGCATGGAATCAAGCCCTCAACATTACAATCAAACTCACATCTCACTATCTCCACCTAAACTCCATCATGTGAATAACCCCTCTTTCAACACTCATTAATGGGATGTAAAAAAATCAAGTACTTCATATTAATGAGAAATTATAATATAGTATCATATGATGTTTATAACTAGGTAATCATGCATTTTCAATTTTAGTTCAAATCATTTTCTTTAAATGAACATTCAAAATGGTTAATCATCCACAATTCCTTCCACAAATCATCACAAAAATGTAAAATGGGCCATTAAACAATGATTTTATATTGCAAAATTTTTATGGAATTTAAAGGATGTATAAAAAATTAAGAGGCTCAAAGTAATCTCTATTTATGCGTTTACACCAATTTTTATGCGAGCAAGCCACTCTTTCCAAATCCTCAATGAATACCCGTTTAATAAAATGTTAATGTCTTTCAGTAAGTTTCATTGGTAATTTAATAGAATAATTATTATTCAACCTTATAGAAATAATTATATATATTATAACATTTCATTCAAATCAAGGAATATCACTTTTGAAATCAAATCAGTGGTTAATCCCTCAATATTTACAAAACAATGTTGAAAATATATTTAAAATGGAAAAAATTAAAATGGAATTCATGAATTTATAAAATGATTATAAGAATAAATATCATGAGAAAATCTATCCATTCCATGTTCAAGTCAAAGAGAATAGAATTAATATACCTTCATGATGAAATTCATATTCACTTTCATATGACATGTATTACATACTATGAATCACATACACACAAAGATATATATATATATATATATATATATATATGAAATTTTCAAGAAACAAGGAATTAAATGTGGAATTAAAATAATTGAAAATATCTTCATGGAATATCTATAAATCTAATAGTAAGGTATCTGATATTTTTATCTTTTGGTGGCCATAATCAAATCAAGGATGTGGGATCTTGATAAAAGTGATTAGAAATTTTAGATATAAAATTCAAAATCAACCATAAAATATCCAATGAATCAAAAGGATACAATAGAACTAGGGAGAATATATCAAGAAAATTGGATAAGTTGAAGTCCAAGAGGGAAATAAATTATTAATAATTTTTAAATACGATCATTAAAATTTCAATTTTTACTAAATATGTTAAAATAAACATACTTAAAAACACACAATTATGCATTAATTAAGTTACTTATTAAAATATGTATTTTATTTTATTATAATATTTACTATTTATTTATTTTATTTTATTTAAATACTAATTTTCATTTTTTTATTCCCTTGTGTTGTTACTAGTATAGGGGTCTAGTTTTTAATAGTAATGTTACACTTTTCCCTACTATAAATATTTTTATTTTCTACATCCATAATTCATTTAATATTATTTCATGGTTCTATATATATCACTTATAATATGGTAATATTATTTCTATGTTTTTTGAAATACTGTGCATGGTTTTGATATTTTTCGAGACCATTCTTCAATAGACATGTAAATTCTAGTCTTCTTGTTTAATTGTCCATTGTAAATTTTTATATGATTATTAATGTATTTATCCTTTCTATTAAATAATATATATTGATAAAATAAATTTTTTTATTTTTTAAAATAGTAAATTTGATTTACCTATAGTATACATTATACATGAATAATTATTTTGTAAAATTGTATTAAATAAATGAATGAAAAATAACTAATATGTATACTAAAATATATAGTTATAGAGCCAAAATATAAAGAATGATTTAAATTTTCAAACATTTTATTTAAGTAAGAGTATTTCAAAATATATATCTATAACAAATAATGGTTGTCACATTTCAATCCAATAATGTAAATTTTCCCTCAAAATTTTGAATCCAAGAAAAATATTATTTTCTGTTTCTATATATATAATCCACCATTATAGCTAAACCCTAAATTTATCATATTAGTTACTATTAATGATTATTAACATGGATCATCATAAACACATTCAAAATGTTTTCTATATTTCCTTATACTAGATAAATTGAAAAAGTAATCTATAAATAATGTTTATCGCATTAAGGATATATATATTTATGTCTCTATAACCTAATCATATAAAACTAACATAACTATACACTAATGAAAAATAAGATACCCCCAAAAATAAACATCTATGTCTGGGGAAATACATACATACTTTTCAAATATAAAATTGATATTTCATAAATCAACCACTCCTAGAATCCTAAGTCTAGTGCTTATGATAACTCAGAAAATAATATATCAAAAAAGTTATAAAACAATGTCATAATGATACATTAATTTTGTATAAAACTATTTTTAGTTGATATAACACTTCTTGACATATAAGATTAATTGGGGGCATACATTTAAAAATAGTATGGCCTAATTGTTATGTCAAGTGATAAATAATAGGAATGAAAATGAGATATAAAAAATGTGTATAAGAGTGAGTATAATATTAATTCTATAATCTTATCTTTATGATCATAATTATAAAAATTAAAGAATTAGATAAATAATACTTGTATTTTGGAACATTCTTTGTTGTATAATTTTAATGGCATAAAGTTTCACTGTAAATAAATATTTTTAGTGACTTGTTCTAGACCCAAGACCAATATAAAACAAAATAATTATATTTCTATATAATATTTTACCATTATAAAATACCCATATAATTAGAAGGTATAAAATAAAGTAACTATATTATGAAATCATTGAAGGAAAAACATAAAATAAATGGAATTGGATAGTGGATGTCTCCCATATTATGTTTATTTATCTATTCATTGGAATCATATATATTCTATAGGTTTTTCTCTAGACCACACTCATTTTAAACTAAATAAATTATAGTTTGATGAAAATTATATGTTAAAAAAGTATAAACCCATAGATATTTCCATTAGATCCTTACTTGTATAATTATCACCAACGGTTTCCAACAAAGATTACCTTATTCTTATATCTTATCCAAAGATCATGGGGGATATTTAATTATAAATTATTATGTTATAAATTGTTAAACAATAAATTATTTATTTAACACATTTTACTTACATATTTACAATTTTAACATTCAAATAAAAGTGATGTATATTTACTAATGCATAGTTAACAATAACGATATCATTATATTTTTTTTAATTTTCTTCTATAAAAATTAATTTTATTACTCTTATTGAAAGAAACAAAATATATAATATATATTTATGATATGAATAATATATATAATAGAATTATACAAATTTTAATAGTAATTTATTTTAAATAATAATAATAATGATTAATAGTTTGAGAAGTTAATTTCCTTTACAAATAGTTGCTCAGTATATTTTATGATTTTATTAAAATGTCAAAAAAACTAGAATTTGAATTTGAAATCATAAAACATCATTTAGGGTTTTATATTTTCAATATTATTTTAAGATAATTTTTCTTATTTTTATAAGCTAATATATTTTTATGTCAATAATAAAAGATATAGTGTTTTAAAAAAATATAAATTTTGTAACAATATATTAATGGCCAAGAGTTGTATAAAAACTTTTCATTTTTAAAAGAGGCATTTTTTAACTAAATGATATAACCTTTCATATTTCTATATTAAATTTATAAATCCCATGATTAAAATATTAAGGATTTTGGTAATATATTCCAATAAAAATTATTTATTTTCTTTTCTTTTAATTAAATATTATATTCGTAAAATTTGGTTTTTAGTTTCTTTTAAATAAAATTAAATATTTTTTTTAATAAAAAAATTTGTATTATCAAATTCATAGAAATTTACAATTATAACCATAATAAAATTAATCTTTTAAAAAACTTTCTCTAAAAATGGGTTTTTATGTGTTACCTATGTTAATGTTAAAATTTAGTTTTCTTGCACATATAAATTTTATCTAATAAATTTATTTCATATTTTTAATCATTATGTAAAAATATATTTAATTAGATAAATTTTATTGGCAGTAAATTTAAATAACTTAAGAAAAAATTAGATACCACGGTAAAACTAAAAAGTGGTAAAATTAGAAATTCTAATACCAATGGACTGAGAAACATGTTTGAAAAAAATAAATGGTGAGATATTATAGACCTTATCTCATAATCCACACTATTATTATCGATTTTTTATTCTTATTAACAAGTAAAAAATTTTCTCTCTTTATATACAGTTGAAATTTTTTTAAAACATTATTTCCTAATACTTATAAAATATGTCCCTCACAACCCCTTGTCTACAACTCCAAAAATTATATATCCACAGAAAACATCCCATTATCCTTTATTTATAACCTTCAACATTTTACTTGAGTCTTTGGTCACATTATATTGGTTTAAGACTACAATTTCAATGGAGTATTCCAAGGGAAATCCAAAACTCTCGATATGAAATTTTACAAATATCTTTTTTTCTTTCTTACCATAAAAATTAAATTTTATATTTCATTTATAGTGACAAAAATATTTAGTTTTTAATGAATTTTAGTATTACTAGTAAATAATTTTCAACCAATTTTCCCATTATATTAATAGAAATGAAAATGTGATTCATGTGTTGTGCAGACTGTAACCTCCACAAACAGATGACTTCCGTTTTTTCATCTACACCACTTTTCTATGATTATAAGGGTGAAACAGAATAATATTTAGTATATATGTAATAAAATTATAATTATAATGAGTCGACATTCAATCCACCTCTTTTTCATCTTGTTCTTTATGAAATTAAATCTTTGAACATGTGTTGTGAAGATTACAGCCTCCACAATGAACTGTATCTCATTTTTCATCTATTTTCTATATAATTTATTAAAATTGCTTAAAATTTTATTCATAAAATTTAAATTATCCATCAAGAATTATTATTATTCGTTAATAATTAAATTTTTTCTAAAATAAACCACTTTCATAATCATAATAGTTAATTAATTACGGTATGTTTATGTTTGGTTTGGTCTAACCACCTTCTTAAACCATGCTATGAAATGATATAATAGATGACTATGAGAACATAATTACAAAAAATAAATTATATAAATAATTAAATAATATTTTATATATGATATTTTAATTCTATCATTAATATAAAACTAATTAATTATTATACCAACGTCTATTCAAGAAAAATCACTAAAACATGATCATCACTGATTTAATCTTTAAGGATCAAAACACAAGAACCAATCAAATGAAATTTAAAGAAATAAATAATTATAAAACATAAATAATAGTTAATTTAATTAATATATAATGGTTAATTTTTTCATGTGAATGAAGGAAAAAAATTGTTACGAAACCAGTTCAAGATTGTCAAGATTGCTCACAGCTAATATTGAAAATATGTAATTACTGAGTAATATACATGTAGATAAAACCTATAAATAAATTTTTAAATATTTTTTAAATATTTTTTAAATATTTATAAATTTTATAAATAGATTATTAAGATTTTTTATACATGATATTCTTGTTATTTTTTAGAATTCATGAATTAAGTATTGGTTTCCTATTTCAAAATTAAATCCCTTTATAAAAACATCTTATTGTACACAATGTTTTATTTTTAATAATGGATATAATTACATTATATATTTTATATAATTATTCACTTATATTTCATTATTTTAACTGTTTTATTATATATTCTTTCTCGAATGGGTGTTTGACTCAAAGATCAAAAAATTTGCAAGGGGTTCTTTGTCTCAACATTTACTTATTAAGACATCATTCTTAGTGTGTACCATGATATCTAAAATATGATGCGAATATTTGTTAAAGATTTTATTTATCACTATTTTCCTGTTTTTTAGAGCTATATCATTTTCTCTTCTAAATTTATTTTGATTCAAATAATTAAAAGTTGAAAGGGGGTGTTTATTAAAATTATTATAATGGCCCAAACCTATGTGGTCTATTCCTTCGCTAAAATCTGGATTTTGAGGTTTTTTATAAGGTCAAGGAGACTTATACCCAACACATTTCCAAATTTCCAGATTGTTTCATGATACTATCTCATAGATACTTTCTCACAGATACTGTCTCATATATATTATCTCAGATATTTAGTCTCACTAAAATAGTCTAACAGAAATGGTGCCATAGAAATGGTGTCACAGAAATGGTTTCATAGAAATGGTGTCACATAAAAGGTGTAAAAACAATTTTACAAAAACTGAATCATGAATAGTGTTTCTACACCATTTAATATTTCCTTTTCCAAATTTCTATATTTTTCCAATTTCATCAATTTAATTTTTTTCTTTTACATTAAACACATTTAAAGCCTTTTTTAAGATATTTAAGGATGATTCAAGTACCATAACTCCAATATTAATTTTTCTAAGGTTTCATATGCCTTTACTTTGTCAAACTGTGTGGTTTAATGTGATCCTTCTTTAATAGAAAATACATCTTATCTTAAACTATTTCTCCGTTAAATCTTCTAAAGGGTTGAGATATCATCTCTCTTATTCTACCTCCTTATTAACTGGTGTGAGATACTTGAACCATTCCTCATTCCAAATGGAGTGGTGTGTTAAAACCTTAATCCTTGGATTTTTTCCCATTGAAGTTCTTTTTTTCTACAAGTGATCCCCCTATTTTGGTGCAACCATGTAGTATCGATCAATATTTGATATAAGGTATGATCTATCATCATTTATCAGGGTTCCTTTCCTTACATTTCGCCCTGCCTATTATGTCATGATATCTCTAGGTTCCAGATGGAATTTTCATGGGTGTTGGCTGGTGTGGTGGGGTCACTACATCCTCATGTGGATAAAGTCTTACAAGAGAGGAGGTCTTGATCTATTTTGTTGGTGTCTTTTCATGAAAGGAGCATTGAAAACCTTTTAATGTAGGGGATTGGTGTTCTTTCTAATCATTACAATAACTTTAGAGTTAGCATGTTTTACCTCACTAGATCACAATAGAATTTACATAATAAATATTTGAACCTAAAAAAATTTATTGGCATCGATCATGTGTTATTTCCTCTTTTTTTATAAATAGTGTGATATATATTAATTTCATTGTTTAACATTTTTTTCTTGATAAAAGTTGGTAAAGAACATAAATTGGTATTAATTGTAATTATTTTTCAAAGTTAAATAGGTATGTAAATGAATTCGATTGTTGTTTTTGTTATTTGAGGTTAAGAAAATTGAAGATGTAAGCATGTTTAATTATAGTGATAGCTATGATAACTTTCTGGTTAGGTTAATAATAGTTGGAAACTTATAATAGTGAACTGGTTAATTCAAGATGGATTAAAAAATTGGTTGTTTGATAAAAGATATTTTCCTGTAGGGTTTTGAGTTACACTCTTGTTTGTAAAGGCCAAGAGCCTTATGCTTAGAACCGTGAGAGCTTGTTGCATGTGAAGGTAAAATTACTTGCTTAGGGCCACGAACCCAGTTGCTTTTTTACTTCCTACTACATGTTATGGATTGTGATACTTAATGGATGTTGTGATATGTGGGGGGCAGGGAGGCCCATTGGTTGTGGAAGCAGTTGATTCCTAGAGTGGCAAAATGCAATAGTTTATGCATGTGAGTGTTGAGGAGGACACCCGAGATGATAAAATGGGTTGAATGTTAATGTTTGGATTATCGATAAATCTTGTTGGTCATATATCTTCTTTACAATCCCCACTGCTCAAGGTAGTTGGTCGTGATTAACCTCCTTCGAAAAGGGGTGAAGACGCACGGGGTATGCCATGTACTTTCTGTGTTTATCTTCTCGAGGGAGGATGAGTCTATGCTTTTACTATAAGTGGAAAGGCTTGAAGGATAGTTAAACTACCCACCATGTAAAGATCCCTTGTGTTTATTACCTTAGATATTTTTTCAATAATTTTTGAGAATATGGGAAGGTAATAATGTTATTACTAAATTATTGAATAGATTATGTTAACCCATGGGGTTGGAGTTTTCTAAGACCCAATACTAAGGTTGAAATTTAAAGAAACAATGGAATTTGGTTGTGATTGTAATGAAATATAATGTGTAATTGTTAATGGTAAATTAATGTTTAAATAATTATTTAATGTATAGTGAAACTGATAAAAAAGAATGAAGTAATGTAATAAATATCTTTAAATGTTTGCATTATTATAGGATACCTAATATTACCAGTGGAAGCCAGGAGTCCCAGAGACGTTAGCTGCACTTGAGTCTAATACTAGCTTATTCCCATAATGTGATTTTGAACTATAGAATATTCTTTACTTTTGTGTTTCTATATGATACTCCACCCTATCAGTTAGGGAAACTGACACCGTAGGGATTCTAAGGCCTAGGGGTGTTTATCCCAACATTCCGGTGGGAGGATGGGTGGATGACTACCCTCATTGGACCTACTCTCTTCTCGTGGTAGTTAGTTGTGATAATAGTAAAAACGATTAGTTTTCCCCATATATGTGTGTAGAGGGGTATAATGGCTTATGGTTATTACCACACATATGTTCCGGATATAGTTTCCTATTGAATACTATAGGTGTGATGTGTATAGGCTGTGAGGGCTTGAGGATCCTTACTTTGTGTATGGGCTATAATGGATTGAGGTTTAATACCCAGCGTATGATACACATTATAAGAGTTCTGGTGGCTCTCAGAATCTACCTAGTTACTTTGATTATGTGGACTTGGAGGTTTTTTCAGACGAGGTGCATGTTGTCGTACTATGCCTAGGTGTTTACAGGAAAACTTTTTTAGAGATATTATTAGGACATGTGGCGATGGGGTAAAGCGGAAAACATGTGGTAAGTGGTAGGGGTACCATTAATATTATTTATTATATTATATAATATTATATGCGATACTTAGTGAGAGTATCCATGGTAATCCTGGGAAAATATTATATTTATTTAGGTGATGAGTCAGTATCACTTGTTGTTCATTGTTGTTTAGCATACTTTATTTACATTTTCACGAGAGGCTCTGGGGAGGATCCTAGAGAGTATATTTTTGTACTCACCATTGTAAATATAAACTTTTTTTCAGGTCACTTGAAGTAGGTTGGAGATCAGGATTGTTACTAATAGCTTGGGGTTGTAGGAGCTGTTCAGGCTTCATGGTCGCTACTATTTTTACTTTCCATTGGTACTTATAATTTTATGTTTCAATTATATTAGTTTTCAATAAAATTACATTTGGATACTTGGGAAATAGTTTATATTCCAGTCTGAGATGGATTTGGTTGGTTTCTATCTTATCTCTCTCCTCTGCATCTGTTCCTGTAGAGGGTAATGCCTCCCATTTGTGTGTTTACTATACCCATGGTGCTAGTAACCATCTCAGGGCCTATTGGAGGCGGGACTGATGGGGACACTATCTCATTTCCCATATTGCTGTCCCGGGAGGGGTACACCTTGTCAGGGGGGTCATGATAGAGTGGTATCAAAGGTCTGGTTAAGGGATATGATAGAGTTTGTTGTTAGGCACAATTGAGGTTGCATGGGTTGGTAGGGGAACAATTTTATATAAGTTTAGAAAGTTATCTAAACCCTGGAAACCGGATGAGATATAGGTGCTTAGATCACCCGATGATCTGATTCACAGATCATTAAGTTTATAGTGGCAACTAAATGAGGTGATACTTGTTGCAGGGTAGAGACATAAGAAATGATCATGCATCATTATTCATTGTGCATGTGTTTGAATTGGTAGACCTTGAGATATGTTAGCATAAATGAATAAAAGAAAACAATTAATTAATTAATGTTGAGTCTTCCATATTTAAGGTTTAGGTGGTCTAACTATTTGTAAATTTGTAGATAAGGATCTAGGTAGTTGTCCTAATCAGGTTTGAGGGGAATCTGTCCAAAAGGCTGCGCGAGAAGATCTCCATAGGGTAGAAGTTGATGGTGACAACACTTAGAGGAGGACACTCTGATAGTTTCATCACCATTGTATACAGAAGTATGAAGTCTCCATTTTAGATATAGTCATGGAAGTCTGGTTGGATGAGGTTAAGATATCATCCAGTTTGATCGGTTCTTGGAATGGGAACTGGGTTTATTTGTTTGTTACAATGTTGCATCAATAAGTCAGGAAATAGTGGTTCTTATTCAGTAGGGATCACGAGGAGTTGGTAATCTCATGGGAGGTGTTTCGAGACATCTTCAGAGTCGAGTTTCTTTTTTCAACCTCAAATTCATCTATTCTCCATGAGCTTCATACACTTCGATAGGGGATCTTCAGTGTGTGATAGTTTGGAATCAGTTTCATAAAACTTTTATGATATTCTTTATACCTATTTCATGATGAGGAGGTCAGGGTGAGGCATTTCAAGGAGGCTTTACGTCCACAGATCCAGTTTCATGTCACCCTATTTATGTTGAAGACGTATCTTGAGGTGTTGGAAAGGGAAGAGTTCATCTAGAGGACATTGGCCAACATGATATCATCTCTTTAGGAGATTCACATTGATTCTTCATGAAGCAGTGTTGTGGTTCGAGGTTCCCATTTTTCCGGGCAGAAGAATTTATTTTCGGCTGGGGGTAGGTCCCGACACTCAACATCTCATTTCTCTAGGATCGGTGGATCTGAAGACTATTCTAAGGGATTATGAGCTTTTTTCATATGGTGTTTGAGGTCATCATCAGTGAGAGTAACTGACCTTTCAGAGAATTCATCGTGCATTATGTGTTCCCCTCTAGGTTCCTCCATTGAGGGAGTTCCCGCCAAGGAAGTGGCAGCATGTTGCACCAACTTTGGATTAGTAGAGATCATATGGGGTAGGTAGAGGAAAGCCCCATGATGGTCCCCACCCTTAGAGAGTGTAGCAAAATTGTGGTGTTGGTCTTCATCAGGGTCTGAGAGGTTTTGGAGGAGGTCATGGTCAACTTCAGGCTTTAGCATTGCCAGCTCAAGGTGAGCCAGATTTCATTTGAGGTACCCATTTCTAGTATTCTACTTGGGTTTATTTCTTGTTTGATTCAGAAGAGAGAAACTCTTTTATATCATATTCCATTTTCAATTCTTTGGGAGTTGAGGTGGAGATGATTTCAGTACCCTTGGCATTATCTATGCCAATTGGAGGTCAAGATGACTTGTTTTATGAATGTGGAGACTGTGAGCTAGTGTTGGGGAATCACTGCTCATGGAGAGATTTAAATTCTTTTTAGATAAAACCACATGATTTCATCCATGACATGGATCGGTTGTATTTGGTAGAGACAATCATGTATTTCTTCATGAGTTAGGTGGTGTTATACGATACTGATAGAGATCCAGTGGTGTTTGTTGGTGAACGAGACCCTAAGATGGGTCATAGGCATGTTTGGTCCTTGTTATCCTTAATGGATGAGATGATGTTGAGTTCTTTGGAGGTTTAGCAATTGGCGTATCCCCGGGTCATTGAAGTGTACTCAGATGTCTTTCTGGAAGATTTTGTAGCATTATCCCCTCGACGAGAGATCGAGTTTGGGATAAAGCTATAGCTAGGAGGGTCTTATATCTCTATTTCATTGAATAGGATTTCCCCTTATATGTTATGAGAGCTACATATAGAGCATTATGGTCTGTTATAGTGTAGTTTTGTTAGACCGAGTGTGTCACCTTGAGGTGCACCAATTTTGTTTGTGAAGAAGGCAGATGAACGATTGTGGTTGTGTATTAATTGTCATCACTTAAACAAAGTGACAATAAAGAATCAATATCATATTCTGTGGATTGGTGATTTATTCAGTCAACTAAAGGGTGGAAGTTTGTTTTCAAAGTTTGAATTATGGTCAGGATATCATCAGATAGATGCGAAGGATGATGATATATCAAATACTTCTTTCTGTTGACATCATGGGCATTACTAGTTCATTGTTATATCGTTCATTATGATGAATTATCTATTTGTGTTCATGGAATTGATGAACGTTGTGTTCCATGAGTTTTTGGATAAGTTCGTGGGGGTCTGCATTGACTAATTCATTATGTACACCACATCTAAGGAGCAGCATGCAGAGCAACTACACACCGTTTTGGGTGTTCTTTGTCAACATATGCTATTTTTGAAGTTGTTGAAGTGTGATTTTTGGGCATGAGAATTCCATTTAATAGGGAATGTTGTGTCCCAATAGAGAGTAGATATGGATCCATCAATGATAAAAACAACTATGACATCGGCAGCCCCTTGGACAGTGGGAGAGGTGCAAAGATTCCACAGTCTCGTAGGCTACTACAAGAGGTTCATAGATGATATCTCTCAGGTTCGAACTCCTCTGATAGTATTGACTATAAATGATCAGGAGTTCATGTGGACTGATTAGTTTTAGTCATCTTTCAGGTATCTGAATAAGAAGTTGGTAAGTGATCTAGTTCATTGGCTTCCAGTATAGGGAGTTCAGATTGATGTTTTCAGTGATGCTTTGCATCTTTGGTTATGATGTGTACAAATTCAGTAGATATTAGTTGTTTATTATGGGTATTGGAAGTTGAGTCCCCATGAACATAAGTATGGCACCCATGATCTTGAGTTAGAGGTAGTGGTGTTTTCACTGAATTTGTGGAGACATTACCTCATTGGAAAGAACTTTTTGGTTTTAACCGATCATAATATTTTGAGGTATGTTTTCTCCCAGTGTGACTTGAACTTGAAAAAATGTCGGTGGATGGAGTTTTTACAAGAATAAAACACTGAAATAACTTGTACCCATAGAAAGTGGATTTTTGTAGTTGATGTGCTGGGATGAATGCCATGTAGTGATGTAGTGCATGAATCTGGTGATTCTTGGAGAGTGATGGAAGAACATTCAGCATTACATCTTGATATGGGAGAATATGGGGGAATAGGTTGCCTTTTTTAGATGATGGTTTAGTCACCTATGGTGTAGCAGGTGAAGATTCCTCATTAATAGATCTAGAGGTAGAGGTCTGGAGAGATCGAGTTGTTTGGGGTGAGGCCCTTGGTTTTTGGTTTGAGGATGAAAAACATCATGTATTGTATCATGGAAGGATATTTTTTCATTTGGTGATTAATGATATGGTTCTCAGAGTGTTCCATAGATTTACATTAGTGGTTCACCCTAGTATGACAAGGACATACCGAGGAATGATGAGTTGTTTTTGGTGGCCTAGGTTGAAGCATGCAGTTGCGGAGTCTGTGTCTTAATGTTTGGTCTTCTAGAAGTTGAATGTCATGCCCCGTGTCCCCAGTGGTTTGCTCCAGCTATTAGATGTTCTCTCAGTGGAAGTGGGAGGACATCTCAATGGTCTTTGTTACTCGATTACCTTGATCTCAGGGATAACATGATGCTATTTGGGCGGTAGTGGATCATTTAACAAAATCATCCAACTTTATAGCTATCAAAGATTTGATCTTAGTGGATTTTTTTGAAGGAAGTATCTGCAGGAGGTGGTGAGATTTCATGGATTACGAATGATGATCATTTCAGATTGAGATCCTCATTTTACATATATGGGTTGGAGAGTTTTGCATCATTCTTTCGGTTTTCATCTATTCCTTAGCATTTCATTTCATCTCTAGAGGGACGGTCAGACAAAGCAGATCATCCAAACTCTTGAAGACATGTTGCACTGTTGAGTCTTGGATTTTGGAGGTTTATGGATTAGGAACTTACTCTTAGTGTAATTCAACTACAACAACATTTTTCACACCACCATCGGTATGGCTCCATTTTAAACCATGTATTGACGAACTTTCCATTTTCCATTGGGTTGGACTATGATCGGGGAGTCAGCAATTCTTAAACAAGACATAGTAAAGAAGATGACAGAGATGGTTCATGAAATTTTTTAGAGGATAAATATATCACAAGATCATCAGAAGTCATATTTTGATGAAAGGAATAAAACTTTTTAGTTTGATGTTGTGGAACAAATTTTTCTAAAGGTGACTTCCCAACATGGGCAGTGATGGTTTGGTCATGGGATTAAGCTTTATCCTCAGGTTTTTAGACTTTCTAGGTGTTGTATAGTGTTGGAGTTGTGGTGTATCATATAGAACTTCCCCAATATATAAGATTGATACACAATGTTTTTCATCTATCACAGCTTCATCGTTATCTTCAAGATGACTCTCATGTCAACGCTTATGGATATATTGATGTTGATAATGATACGACCTTCGAGGAGTGACCTGTGGAGATCCAATACCACAAAGATATGGTGTTGTGTGTGTGTTATATCCCATTGGTTTGTGTTTTATGGTGACACGGTGGCGTGGAGGAGATTAAGTTGGAACACGAGTCCCAGATAGGTGCTCGGTACCTCGAGTTGATTGATGTTTAATTATTTTAATGTAAAAAATGTTTCTTTGTGATGAGAGAACTTTAGTGTTTAAGAAATGGCTTTATTTTGTGGATTTTTGTGGTGTTCTCTATTTGAGAGGTATCTCAATGGGTGGTTGATTGGACCCCTTATTATATGGATTGGTTTTGGATTTTCCGGGAAGATAATGTTTTTAGAGGATTCTGATGTAATGGCATGAATCTCTCTAGTTCATTATTTTACTAAAATCTAGTGTCTGAGGTGTTCTAAAAGGACATGGTTACTTATATGCAGAATTTTTCCAAATTTATAGATTTTTTCATGATACATTCTCACCTAAAAAATCTCATAGATACTCTCTCATAGATACTGTCTCATAGATACTCTCTCACAGATACTATCTCATAGATACTATCTCATAGATAATGTCTCACAGATACTGTCTCGCAGATACTCTCTCATAGAAATGGTCTCACAAAAATGGTGTCACAGAAATGGTGTCCCAGAAATGGTGTCATAGAAACAATGTCACAGAAATAGTGTCGTAGAAACAGTGTCACAAAAACTCTCTCATGAATAGTGTTTCTAGAACTGTTTCATATTTCCTTTTCCAAATTTCAATAATTTTTTAGTTTTGTTGATTTAATATTTTCATCGATGTAAATTCATTCAACACCTTATTTTAAGGGTTTTTAGTATGACTCAAATCCAATTAATCTTATATTAATTTTTCTAAGGTTTGAGATTCCTTTACTTGGTCACCCTACGTGGTTTAATGCGATCCACTTTTAATGGAAAATCTAGCGTATCTTAAACCACTTCTCTATATAATATTATAACGTGACAATATATATATTTCCCTAATTCTTCCTCTATGGTATCTGCTATTATACACTTGAACTATTCCTCCTTCCCATATGATTGGTGCGATCAAACATTAATCCCTAGATCATTTCCCGTTGAAGTCCTTCTTACTGTAAGTGAACCCCCTATTTTGGTGCAACAAAGTAGTATCGATCAATCCTTGATATAAGTTATGATCTATCATCTTTCTTATGTGCTCCTCTCCTTAAGTTTCTCCTTTTCTATTTTGGAGTTCTATATCCATGTTCCTAATGAAATTTTCTTGTGTGTTTCTAGTGTGGTGGTGTCTCTACATCCTCAGGTGGATGCGGTCCTCTAGAAGAGGTGATCGTGATATATTTTGTTTGTTTTTTCTCATTAAAAGAGTATTGGAAATCATTTGAGGTATGAGATTCATGGTCTATCTATTATTTTACATGAAACTATAGATTTATCATTTTTTACCACTATATAATAATAGAATTCATATAATAAATATTGGTACCGGATAAATAAATTGGCATCGATCATATGTTATTTCATATTATTTTGCTAAATAGTTTGATGTATAGGCATTTTATTATTTACCATGCCGTTATTGATGGAATTTGGTAAATAAAATAAACTAGGATTAATTTTAATTGTTTTTATAAGATAAAGAGGTATGTAAATGAATCTGGTTGTTGTTTTTGTTATTTTATGTTAATCAAATTGATTTAGTAAGCATGTTTAATTATTATGATAGCAATGGTAGATTTCTGGTTATGTTTCCCATAGTTGGAACCCATTAATAATAAACTATTTAATTCAAAATGAACTAAAGAACTTGTTGTTTGATAAAATATAATGCCTTGTAGGGTTCGGATTTACACTCTCACATATAATGGCTATGATCCTTATGCATGGGGTGTGAGAGCTCATTGTTTGTGAAGGAATAATGCCTTGTTTTGGGTCAAGAGCCTATTTTATTTGTTATTTCCTAATACTTTTGATGGGTTGTGGTCCTCAGAGGATGTTGTGATATGTGGGGGTAGGGAGGCCCATTGGTTGTGGCTGCTGTTTCCCCCTAGAGTGGTGAAATAGATTGGTTTATATGTGTGGGTGATGGGGAGGACATCAGGGATGATGAAACGGGTGGGATATGAATGTTTGGATTATAGATGAATCTTGTTGGTTGTATATATTATTTATTCTCTGCACTAGTCAAGGAAGTTGGTCCTACTTACCCCCTTCCAAAAGGGGTGAAGACGCATGGGGAATGCCATGTCCCTTTCATGTTTAGCTACTTAGGTGAGGATGGGTCTACGCTCTTTCTATAATTTTCAAGACATGATTGGTAGTTCAACTACCCACAATGTTGAGACCCCTTGTGTATAGTAGCATACAATGATTTACTATAATTATTGGGAATATATGAAAGTAATAATTATATTAATAAATTATTGAACAAATGATGTTAACCCAGTGGGTTGGAGTTTGTCGGGACGCAATACCGAGGTTGTAATTTAAATAGAACAGTGGACATTGGGTGTGACACTGATGAAATATAATGTAGAATTTTTAATGGTTAATTAATGTTTAAATAATTAATTAATGTCGAGTGTAAATGATTAAAAGGTAATTAAGTAATGTAATAAATCTCTTTAAATGGTTTTGTGCTTATTAGATACATTTTCTTAGAAGTGGCAATCAATAGTTTGAGAGACCTTAGCTTCAATTGAGTCTCAGACTAGGTTATGCCCATAGTGTGGTAGTGAGCTATCATATATTATATACTTATTGTGTTTCTATATGATAATCCACACCATCAGTTAGGGTTACTGACACCCTAGGGATTTTGAGCCCTGGTGGTGTTTTCCCTAATATTCTGGTGGGAGGTCGGATGTCTGACTACCCGCATTGGCCCCACTCTCTTCTCTTAGTAGTTACTTGTGATGGTAGGCACAACAGGTTTTTTTACTCATATATTTGTATAGATGGATGTAATAGCTTGTGGTTATTCATTAACATATGTTATAGATATAGTATCTTATGGAATACTATAGGTGTAACGTTTATAGTCTTTGATGGATTGAGGATCCTCACTCGGTGTATGGGCTATAATGGCTTGAGTATTAATACATGACGTATGATATACATTATGTGAGCAGTGGTGGGTACTAGAAAAAACCTGGTTTATTTTCTTACATATATGTGTTGTTTTTGTTACATGAGTTGCATGTTGTGGTGTTACACCAGGTGTATGCAGGAACACCATTTTGGTGGGAGATGTTTAAGACGTACGACGTTGGGGAAAATCAGAAAACCAGGGGGATGTGGAAGCTGGGTAACCTTGATATTGATTATTATATTATATAATATTTAATGCGATACTTGGTGAGAGTAGCCAAGGTGTGACTGAGAACATAGTACACCTGTTTAGGTGACAAGTTAATTTCACATGTTGTTTATTGTGATTTAGCATTCGTTCTTTAAATTTTCATGAGTGGCTCCAAGGAGGATCCTACTGAGTATACTATTATACACACCCTATGTATATATAAACTTTTCGTTCTGTCACTCGTTATAGGTTAAAGATTATGCTGGTTACTACAAGCTTGGGGTTGAAGGAGATGTTTCGTGGTCAGTTTGTTTTACTTTCCTTTGGTACATATAGTTTTTTGTTTTAGTTAGAGTAGTTTTTCATTACATTACATATGTGTACATGGGATTTCTTTTATATTGAAGTCAGAGTTGGATTTTGTTTGTGTATGTCTTATCTCTTTCTTTTTCATGTGTTCCCTTAGAGGTAAATTCATCTCATTTTTCTGTTTATTATAGGCTTATTGCTAGTTGCCAACCTAGGGCCTACTGAAGGCAAGACTCGGGGGTCACTATCTCCCTTATCACATTGCTAGCTGAGGAGGGGTACACCTTGTGGGGAGGGGGTCATAATAGTATACTCAAACCATAAGTGTTTTCTTTCTAATCCTATTTTCAAATCAATATTTTTGGGAGTGATAATTCATCTATGGGACTTGAATTATTTTTAATCCCCCTAATAATTATAATTCTATATTCATGGGGTGTTATATTTCCACTCACAATTTCATTTCCTCTTGACTCATGTTTACCCTAATGTGCTTCTTGTAAGTAAAATTGACCCTATCAATAATTCATTAACAATAACTTCTCTTTTTCCATGTATATATTCATTTGTTTCTTTTAAAATTTAATTATATATGACTCAATTGTTGATTAAGTTATTTTTCTGCTAAGTGAACATATTACAAATGTTTCAGAGAAATTTTTGAAATTATTTATATTAGTATTTTTCATCAATATGTGCATACCATCTAATTTAACATTTCCTACATGAATACATCTTTCTTCTAAAATTTTCAAATTATATCAGAATATATATCTATTTTATCATGTTTCATAAATGAAATTAATCATATCATTATTTTATAAAATATTTAATTAAAAAATATCTACAAATCAAGAATAATATTTATTTCAAAATTTATTTCTCTAAAACTCTAAAAAAGTATACTTAATCTAAGTAATTTTTATTCATCATATACTATAATTAATGAGGGAAATAATAAAAAAGATACCCACCACATTATTTCTGTATATATCTTATTTAATGTCCCTAATTTTTTGGAGTATGATCTATAACTATTATTTTATAAATAACATTTCTTAGTGAATAACTATAATTGTTCTTCCAAAAACGTTCTTTTTTGAATACCCTATGTTTTATTATTTTGACTGAATGAGGAACACCAAGATTCTATACATAAATTTATTGGAGATATTATTATCATTACCATTTACCCATTACTTTTGTAGTGTAATACCAAATTATTTATTATCATTATTATTATGTATTTACCTAGAATGTGGTGGAATATCATTGGATATCCATTTATATTCCACGGGAATAAAATGTTATGGCAATTGAAGTAATTTTTAATGTTTTCCTTATATGATTTAGTTTTTTAATGCTATAAAAATCATTCAATGGGTTTTTTATGATGAAGGAAGCCCATTTTATTTTCATGTGTTCTATGTTATGTGCAGAATGCATCATATTTGTCTTCCCACATGTACATTAAGATATGATAAATGATTTTTTTTCAAAGAGACATATACATTTGGATAATTATTAGTGGTGTCCTTTATCAACCTCAAATATATTGGTTAAGAGATTATATCTCATGAGATATGTGTTCATGAGTATATTTTTTTCTTGTAAATGTAGAAAATGATTGTGTGGCTCACGAAGGTAATATTTACCTATAATAATATTTATTCCATATATGAAAGATGTCACAATATTAGGATAATAATTATGTCTAAATTATTCACATATGGATCATGATTATTAACTCATGTTCCCACAGTCTTTTGATTCATGGATTATGTCTCTCCAAGACTTATTCCATGATTCACAATCTATGAATTTTTAGTTATATGTTTCTTATGTATCTTAATTATACCCATATTATCATCCTATACATAGTAAAGGTTTTCAATTTTTATTGTTTATGTTTAACCATAATAATCATCTGATTTCACCCCTTTAATTTTTTTTTATTTACCAAAGTTGAGAATCTAAGGATAACATATTATATGTCTAGAATTAGTCTACTCTTTCCCAATTTTGGATAAACATTTACATATATTATAAGATAAATTGATTATGTATCTTGTCATAAAAAACATTAACCATATATTCTTCGTATTGTTTTATTATTTGGTGAGATATAATGATTAAATTTTGGAAATGATATAATATATTTATATGGTTATGTTAGATAAATATAGTTGGAATCAGTGCAAAAAATTTATTATTTATAATTTTAGTTCAATTCTTTGGGAGATTAGGATTAGATGTATTTAGTGAGAACTATACGGATGAGTCAATGTGTCTGATGAAATCCTATATTTTTTTCAAATTATAGATTCTTGGTTTTTACAAGAAATTATATCCCCATAATGATACTAGAATATGGAGTTGGTTGTGGAACATATACACAAAGGGGTAATCACCATTAAAAACGCTAGTTTACTATCCACTCAATATTTACCCATGTATATGATGAGTGGGCCTAATACTACACACATAAATATACAATCCTAGTGGATAGCCATTAGTTAATATCATTACATTTTCAATCTATAAAAAATGATTTCATCTGTTAAGGAATTAGGTTAATTGGTATGAGATAACCCATCCTAAAAAACATATATTGAACCAGGATTGATTTAGTTTGAACTGAAATATAATGTAATAATTTCAATGTGTAAGAGATTTTGAGGTTTTGATTTTTCATGAAATTATATTATAATTATTATCTTATGTTTTTCATACCTCATGATTAACTCATTTTGGTTTTACTAATGGATGATGCTTGAAGGAACCCAGTTAACAGTGGATTAGATAGATATTGTGATGATTATCCCCCTGAGAAATCTATTGGGATAAGATATGGAGTGAGAAATCATATAATGTTGAAAACAACTATGAATAATAATTATTAATAACATAATGTATGTTGAGATACCAAACACACCAAATAAGAAAGGATAGATTCTCATGTATGTTCATGCGGTAAAGATGTGGAAGGAAAGAATGTGCAACATATTTAATTTAAAAAAATTGGTAATAATAACATAGAGGAATTTATTAAAGGAATCATTATATGTTTGATCTATTTTAAAGATCCATATATAGAGAAAATAATTTCTATTTAAAATTGAAGATATCATTGGACACTATGAAAGGAAATAAGTTATCATTATGAAATACCAAAAATAATTAAATGTCTTAAATTTCGGAGACATAGAAATTAAAAAAATAAGTTCCCAAATATAAGGACCAATGGGGATGATATGAATCACGAAAATCCAAAACCAAGTGAATAGGTTAAGTATAATTCAATCACAACTACTGAATTATGTTCTTAAAATTATTAGTAGTGAAGGACACTGAGCATCAACTAAAGAATTATGTGTATTGTTTTCTCATATTCTTCAACCCACACTATTTAACCTAATATGTTAAAAATGAATATATTATCCGCACCTAAATGTTTATATGTTTAATTTGATAATAAAAAAATATAGTGGATCAATTACACTATCCCATGATTATTTTTTTTGGAAACCTCCTTCATAAAATGTCATTAACCTTCATTAAGATTAATTTGATTTAGTTATTGTAATGAAGTAGCTATCTTAACATAGAATCCACATTAATAAAGTAGATATATAACATTTCTTATCCCAAATCAACTTATATCACATATAACTACATGTATTATGATAGCCTCTAAAAGAACACGGATTCCCTTGTTTATTCCTTAGCTACAATCATGACGCGAATTGAGCATAAATGGTTTAGAAAAAACATTATATTGATATATATATTGTAAAGTAATATATTAGTTTCCTAGATCTTCCCACCTTTCTAAGTTTGAAAGATTTTTTGAAACCAATTCATATTTCATTCCAATATTATGGACACCCCTAGTTATTTCATTGGTAAGTAGTATTTAAAACTATCAGGATGCAATTTATTTACAGGGGTAATGTAGTGACCAGAAATTTAACTATAAATAATTATGATGTTTATAGATTTTTCTAAATAAAACTAATAACTAAAAAACCATGATATATTAAAATAACGTTTCTCCATTATAATATAGTCATCAAACTATAGGGTATGAAATGAAGTAACGATATTATAAAATCAACAAATAAAAAAATTAAATATATAACATCATGTTGCGGAAGTCTCCCTCATGAAGATGATTTATGTAATATTAGTAAGGATTTATATTCATTTGGATTATATCTAGACCAATACAAATATGGAGTCATACAATTATGCTATGACTGAAATCATATTTGAGTGAATCTCAATGTTGATGAAATTTCCTTGAGATCTATGCTAGTTTAATCATCACCCATGACTACAATAAGATATTACCTTATACTTGGATCTTACATGGATATATTGAGGGGATAAGTTACTAGAAATTTTGGTGAAATAATTAAGAAATTATTAATGTAATAATTTATTTATAATATGTAATTTATATATTTTACATTATTCCTTTTAATGAAAAAGTTTATTTTTTACTAGTTTATAGATAACATTAACAAGAACACTATATTATTAAATTATTTTTATAAAAAATAATTTTTATGTTAATTATTTAAAGATACTACATAAACTATACATATATTTTATATTTATAATATATATTTAACAATAAATTTTTTTGTAATTAATTGTTAATATTAATAATTATTCTTAATACTTTCAGAAGTTTTTTTACTATTAAAATAATTCATAATATTTAATTATTTTTGTATAAATGTAAAAATAGAAAATTATTTAATTTTAATTTCACAAAAATAATATTCATTTTTGAATTTATATTTTCATTATTAGTTTAAGATTAATTTTCGATATTTTTTTTAAAATAATTTATTTTTACGTGAATAATGTGAAATATAGTTTTTAACAAAATTATAAATTTTATAGCTTTAAAAAAAGATCTATATGTATCAAAAATATATTAATTGGTCAAATATATATTTAAAAAATATAACTATACAATTTAAAATTACAATATTGTGTTTAGAAAACATATAATTATCATTTTAATAACTTAAGTAACACATTACAATAAAAGATTTATTTGATATCATATTTTATTTATATATTATTTTGGTAAAATTTATATTTGTCTTTATTTTAAATGAATTTAATTTTTTTCTTTACAATAAACCAATTTATATAATGAAATTTATAGATAATGATAAATTTACAAATAAATAAATTTTATGCTTATATATATATTCTAAAATTGGTTTTATCATGTTATATATATATATATTCTAATATTGGTTTTATCACATTACATGTGCTGATGTTAGAATCGATATTTTATTACAAAAATAAATTATATTTGGTAAAATTTATTTCATATTTTAATAATTATGCAGGAATTATTTAATACTATTATTTTTATTTTTAGGCATTAATTCTGAATTACCTAGTAAAAATTACTTACTACGATAAAACCAAAAAATGATAAAATTGAAAATATAAAGAGTAAATGGCTTAAAAATGTGTTCAAAAAATGTTTTTAAATGGATTCTTGTGAGATTATTATCCTCATATCAACCCCCACTACATTTTTATTCATTTTGGAATCTCCATGAGATGTGAAACATGTACCCTCTTTATATTATGGTAAAAATATGCAAAAAAAATTCTCACCAATTATAAAAGGGGTTTATCATCGCACATTAAAGACTATTTTAAAAAATCATTTTCCACCTAAATATATACCCGTTATTATTCCTTTATAACACTCATATTCTTCTTTGAAACACTGGTCAAACTATATTTTCTTGAGACCACCATTTCCAAAGAATCTATTATGGGAAAGTCTAATCTCCCATTATGTGTATGTTTGTTCCAATCATTGTTTATTTTCATTACTAACATCAAAATAAAAGATTTTAATTAATATTTATTGGAACTATCATTATTTTTCTACATAATTTTATTATTCTTAGTTAATAGTTATTAACCACATTCTTCTTTTTCTATTAGAAAAAATTAAATTTTAATTCATGCGTTGTGTGGACTACTTCTTCCACATAGTGACACCTTACATTTTTCTCACCACTTCTTCTGTTAATTGATTATAATATTAAAATTAATTAATAAATTTGAAATATTAAGTATGATTATAATTATGAAGAGATAAAGAATAATCCACTATTGTTCCCTCTCTTTCATCAGGAAATGAAAACGTTGACCGTGTGTTGGGTGGGATACCACATCCATGAAGAAACACACATCACTTTTTCATCTAGTTTATGTGTTATTTATTTAAATCATTTAAAATATGATTAAACTAATCAAAATTATCCAAACTTTATCAATATTAATTTTTAATATTGACATTTTTTGGAAAGAAACCACTTTGATAATCATATTCATACATTAATCATTATATGTTCATGTTTTTGTTGATCTGACCACTTACATGAAACTATCCATAAAATATTTTCATAGATTAATATTTTATGTTAATTACTGATAATATATGATAATATATGTAAATAAATATATCATATTTTTTAATAGTGATATTATTTTAAAACAATTAAATTATTATAATAATTTATGATTGATAAAAAACACTGAGACATGATCATAGTCGATTTCAACATTAAGGACTGTAAACAATACTATATTATAATGAAATAATTAAAATATAAAAAAATTATAAAAAATTAACTATCATTATTTTTATGTCCCGGTAATAATGAAATTGAGGAGAAAATAATGAATAGTATAGGTATTATGAAACTAAATCAAAATGACCAAGATTAATCATAGCTGATATTTAAGATAAGATAACTAATAAAAAATATATAAGTATGTAATAATTATAAATAATGAAAATAGAAACTAATATAAATGAAATATTTCTTAAATAAATTATTAACATAATTTTTTATAGGAGATTCAAGCGCTTTAGTGGATGTCGTGGATTAAGGTAAGGGTTTATAGTTATAATCATTAATACATTGAGGAATACCTCTTATTATACATGATGTTTTCATTATAATTTTATATTTAGTACCATTGAAAAGTTTATATCATTATTCCGTTATATTTCCTGAAGTTCAATTTTTTATTGCATTTTCTTTCTCTAATGGTGTTTTGACTCAAAAAGTATAAAATTTATAAGGGTAAATTTTTCATGAATTTTACTTCTTGAGATTTAATTCTTATTGTGCATCGTGATATAATTAATATGTTTTGATATTTACTACAAATTTTATTGTACAATATTCAAGAGGTTTTTAAGATCTATATCATATTAAATTTCTATTTTATTTAGATTCAATACTATTTTTGAAAGTGGTTTTTGAATAATATTTTTCTCAGACTGTAAGGGCTTCACTAGAAATCATATGTTCATATCAATATTTTTTTGAAAGATAATATATTTTGGGATTTTTACTTCATTATAAATCCCTAATAATTTTCATTAAATATTCATGGATTTGTTATATGTCCCATCAAAATTTAATTTCCCTTTTTCTTCTGGTTTACCCAAATGGTTTCTTATGACTTTGATCAACCTCCTTTCTTCTTATCATTTAAGGAACTACCATTTTCCATATTTTTTTTATGATTGAGAAAACTTCATTTTATTTTACTCAATAATAGATTAAGTTTATTTTATACTACATTACCTTCATTAAAAAAATTAAATAAATTTTTAACATTTTCTGTATGAACCATTTTAATTATTTTTTAAAAATGATACATTTTTAATGTTTTCCATATAAAAACATATTTCACCCAAATTTTAAATTTCATATTAATCTTTATCAAAAAATTTATATGGTTTCTAAGAGTTAATTTTTCTTTTCCTTATTTTATATAATATTTTTTTGAAAAACAATTCAACAGACCAATGATATTTCTCATTTCTAATGTGATTTTTATAAAACTCATAAATGTGGGTTTTTAACTAATTCACTAGTATTTGACATATTTTATGCTTGATCAATTAAATTCTACAATTTAAAACAACCACCTTCATTACCTTGATTGATTATGTAATTTAACTATCCTTTGGAGTATTGATCAATCACTACCTTAATATTTTCTAATCACCTTTATTGTAAAACCATGATTTTTATTCGAAAACTTTTTCTTTGTGAATAACCTATTTTATTCCCTTCATTGAATGGTTCTCACCTATATTTCACAAATATATTTATTATGGAAATTTTTTACTTAACTGTATACCCATTATCTATACTATGTAAATGAATTTTTTAATGGTTATCTTGATTAATGTGTATTTATATAGAATATTGTCAAATATCATTAGATACCAATTTATTTTATATAGGTTTGTCATGTTATAATTATTGATTGAAGTGTGAATGTTTACCTTTTATGATTACATTTTTAGATGATATAAATCCCATTTCCTTCTAAAATGTAATTCATGATTAATGAAACAATTTTAATTTTAATTTTTTCTCTGTGACATGAGGAATGGAACACATTTTTCTTCACAAGGGTTATTTATGATATGTTGACAAATTTTTTTCCTGTGGAACACAAAAGTATTGATGAATAATGGGAGGATTTCTATATCACCCTAAATTTCATTGGATAGATTTTTATATCTCATGATATTAGTCCTGTTGAGTTAATTTTAGTTTCTCGTATGCATGGGCATTGATGTCATGTCTCATAAACATAATGTTTCACTATATTAATATTTCTGATATATTTGAATTATATTATTGTTTTTTTATTATTCATATAATTTTTTATTTTATAAAGTCTTGTATTTATTTACTCATGTTACAAAAATCATTTTATTCATATATTATGTTATTTCAAGCCTTAACCATGATTTAAATTCCATTATTTTTTTGTTTATGTTTCTTATATATCCTGATTATATATATATGCTAATATTATGATGAAAAATGGAATTTGATTATTAACACTTACATTTACCCTTACTAAGAATATGATCCCATCCATTTCTTATCTTTATATTTCCCCCTGTAATAATAATGATTATAATATATGGGAGATCTAGATTGTATATAGTATGGCTCAATTATGGAGAAATATTCACAAGTATTTTAAAATAAATTTTCTATGTGTCTAATTATGAATGAAACTAAACATTAAATTCATAGAATTGTGAGATTATATTGTGAGATGAAATGCTATAATTATAAAAATTGTGTACAATAATGATATTTTTGTCCTGGTTATCCATAAAAACAAGTTAAAAAAATTAAAGGGTTACATAAAAGAAATCATACCCTAGTAGAAAAAATTAACTACATAACATAAATGCATATCAAAGAGGAAAAGATAACTACTTTATATCAATTTATATTGATCTCATGAGATAATGCTTGGAAAAAGTATTGGAGGGATATATAATCCTAGGCGCAACCATCTTATTCTAATAGATTAAAAATAATATATTCCATATAAAAAACATATGATAAAATTTTCATATAAAGATGTAGAAGTAGAACATTGAATATCTATGATAAAATTGAAACAAGTATCAAAATAATATCATATTTCATAACATATCAAATAATTGATATAATCAATGGAAAGGATGGTAAAAAATAACAAGGGTAACCATTGATTTATTTTATCAAATATTTAGAATCAATAACTAAATAATTATAGAGAACTATTTAAAAAATCTAAAACTACAAATGATAAACTCAGTAACTAGACAAATGAGAAAGGATAAAATGTAACAACATTTAATCACATAGAAAACCTAAAAGGCCTTCCAAGGAACAAAAAGTCCATAAAACTGAAAACACATATTATAAAATAGAAACAAAAAAATTAATATTTTTCTTGGATATTAATTACTAAAATTGTGGAACACCATAAATTGATGAATAATAAATGTATTAGGTAAAAAATTGACATCACAACAAAATACCATTTTTCCATTCTATAATGAACCATAACATGATCATTTATAATTGTTTTTTATTGTATAAATTACACATCCTTCAATATATAATTATACTCTACATAATCCATTTTATTATATTGGTTCAAAAATCATTTAATAGTTATTGATTTCCATCACATAAACCATGAAAAATACTAGTTCAATATAGATGTACTAACTACACTTATTTATTTTAGTTAATATTTCATGTTTTTATAAATAATACATCAAAACATCTAAAAAATTCCCAGTGTTGAAAATATTTTTAAATATATTTTCTAACCATAGTTATGATTCCCCTACCACTATTTAGATCTCTATCATGATTTTAAAATTACTTCTTCTAGATGATATTTTAATTCACTATCAAATTTTTTTGCATATCTAAAAGAAATAAGATCCAACATGAAGACTGTTTTTCAAGGATTTACTATGTCCACCAAGCCACTCCATATATATTTATTCATTCCGTTTATCATTTACTATATAAATATAGTTATTTATCATTTCCTTGAGTTATCCATGTCCCACGAATTACCGCCAATTTCATATACTACAATATTCATCGACATATCCACCTAATTTTAACTTCAATCATTCTTCGATATCTCTTATAATCTTTTCTAAAATAGCATCACAATAGAGTGACACATCTAATGAATATATACTATTTCTCTGTGTGAAGCATCGTATTATTTTACAGTTAGATCATTCTATGAATACCACATATAAACTAAATATTCCTCATACTTATATTTAGATCATGTTATAGCCCTATTATCAAGGTCAACTCATACATTCTATCTAAGATTTATAGATTATTTTATTTTGAGGTTTGTAGGAAAACTGTTGGTTGAAATTTGAAAATCATACTTGTAGTATTTCCCTTAAAAGTTAACACAAAATAATAGTACTTATTCATGTGTTATTATCTCCTCCAACATAATTAATTATAAAACCCATTCAACATGTCATGTTTTCTTCAATCATTATTTTGGGTTTTTAAACCATTGACATGATGTAGTATCCAATTCACCCTTCTTAATTCACTTTTATCAAATTCTTTAAGAACATAAAATTGACTCCAATTTAAAATTGAATGTATAGAATTAAAAAATAATATATATTGATATTTTAATCACAGGTATGTATAGATCACTCACTCCATGTACTTATCTTCATATTATATTCTCAGTTTCTCCCACTTATATAAAATAAAATTTTTATATATGGGTTATCATTGGGACTGAATAATTCATTCTAAATCATTTTATGTATTTTTTAAAACACTCTGGAAAATCCATAAAGATTTTTTTTGTAATTTGGTCCCTTTTAATCCATTTTACAATATCTATATAATATCATCGAAATAATTCATCTCAAAAATTCAAAAAAATAGCTTGCATCTCTTTAATTTGATCTACCCTCAGCCATACAAGTATAACATCATCAATATACAAGGGATATATGATAAAACATCCATTTTCATGTATCATCTAGATGAAGAAGTGACCTTAATTTCTTTATATGAATATATTATCTTCCATCAATGTATTATAGATATTGTTCAATTTCCTGGGATCCTACTATAGCACTTATAATCAATTTTAATGATTATATTCTATACAATCATTTCCATTTTAGGAAAAACATTATGGTTACTCAATGATGATATACTCCTCAAAATAACATAAAAGTAATTTTTTATAAACTTATCACTAATCAAGATGTTGAGTCTCTATCACAACCATTATAATGACCATGAAAAATAATTTTTAAAAACTGGATAAAATATTTCATGGAAATACATACAATCTGTTTATTGAAATGCTTTTGTAAAACATGACACATTATATTATTTTCTACTACAGTATTTTGCGTTAACTATTATACCCACATGTACTAAAATAATCTTTTCTCATAAGAAGATATTTTATGTCTCATATTCTTAAAATATGAAAGGATTTTACTATGTAATCACTTCTAACTCTTATTGAAATTAGTCTTTATGACTTTCAATATCTTTCTATTCTCTAAGGTACACCTCTATTTATAATAAGAGATTAATATTCGTTTAAAAAAACCTCTACACAATGAATTTGGACATGGTAGAATCTCATAATTCAATTATTGGATTTAATCATTCTATAATTACATATTTTATAATATAACCATCTAAATAACTACCCTATTTTTTCATTGTCATGTATAATTTTAGTACATATGAACATAGTGATACCAATGAATATGATATTATTATAGAATATTATACAGGTAGTCTAGTATCTATAGAAATTTCAATCTCACAAAACTAACTCAAAACTCTTAGTTCATCTAAATTAAACCAATAGGTTGAATGAATATTTTATCATACAATTATGTTTTCTAAAACTATAGGGACCTAAAAATATAAGGTATAAATAATGTCAGTATAGTTATTTGGCTCAATACATCCATCTATGGGGGTGATTTTTTTTAAAGTCCCTAACACACTAAAATCTTATAAAAACTAAATTAAGAACCACAGTTATATCCTAGGTTATAGTTACATTTATGTTAGATGGATTTTAGAGTACTTGAATTTAATAAATCATAGATGTATTTATTTAATGAAAAAATAACTTCCCTCCCCACTCATTAGTTTAATACTAAAAAATTCATAATGATTATAGAAAAAAATCTCGGTGAATAGTTTTCAGGGGCACTTTATATTATAGGATTTTTATCACCATGAATGTGTGTCCTTAAAATATAATGAGAAAAAGGATTAAATAATAATAAAGTTCAATTATTTATTAAATTATGTGTTTAAAAGTTAATGTAATAAAAAGAAAATCCATTCTATCCCTATGAAAATTACATGGATTAACCCATAAGAGTTTTATACCTTAATTAACTCAATTATCTTATGTGGGAATGAAATATTACTAATAATATGTGAAATTGAACAAGATAAAATAATAACATTATGAACACTACCCTATTATGTGAATAATTTCCCAAATTTGGGGTGAATAAAATCACACCTTAAAAAAATAATATTATCATTATATTTATAATAAAATATTATTTGAAAAAAATTATTAATAAACTAATTTTACCAAATTTTTTTACAATATAGAATACAGATGTTAATAGAAAAAACAGAACATTACATTACAATTTAAATAATCTATCAATTTGCTTCTATTAACAATAAAAACTACCATATATGTGCCTTTTTGTATTATTTGGTCAACTAATAAATATTTTATGTTCTCTCACTTCATAATATTTGGAATAAAAAAGTATAATTCTTATAAAAAGTGGAAATTTCTAGAATTGTCCTAAAATTATTGCAGGATATTTCTATTTTTATTCACCACAAAAAACATCAAGATATATTTTTGTCATAGGTTATATTAAAAGATATTTCCCGATGTGTATTCTAATACTTGGTAAAATTTTACACTATTTGGAAATCCATTTAAATTTCATGATCAATATGTTGGTCTTTTATTATTTACAATTAATTATAGACCAATATTTTATCTTCAACATGGTCTTCCCAGATCTCCTTTAAAACCTTGGAATTATAGTATAACTTGGTTTAATTACATTATTATCATTATTTTCTATGTACACAATAAATAGTTGAGCTTCATTGGAAGTTTTCCATTCCATCAAGATTCATTTTAGAGTACTAGTTCTAATACACATCCTCAAAAAAAGTGGATTCTATGTTAAAAATTATTATATACCCAAATTAATCTCTCACATCTATAGAATGAAAACAAATTACTATAAACAAGGGAAACCATATCTTTAAATTAGAAATTAAATTAATTTAAAATGGGTGATTTATATATTTTTAAATAATGTGTTAACTATTAATGAATTTTGTCTATGAATTGAAAAAATAATTGGAAATGAAGTTTAAATTTTCAAATAAGTTAATAGTAGACAATATAAATAGTGATTAAAATTAATATTCTTTAAAAAATAAATAATATTTGTATCTATATGTTTCTAATTCCCCCCCCCCACAGGAAATATAATGAAGTAATTTAAGTAAAAAATAATCTGTTTTTATTATGTGATTAAAATATCATGATAATTTTCTAATATATGATTTAAGAATAGTTTTTAAGAATATAAAAAGATACGAATATGAGGATATCACTATTTATATTACTCTTTATTTAAAATTTGGAATATTTTAAAAAAAATATTATTGATAAATGTTGATTTAAATCAAAATATGACTGTCATTTTCTTTACAATTTTGAATTTCAAAAGATAAAATTTTTTTCCAGTGAGAATGGGATGAATAAGGATTATTTAAATTTCTATATGATTTATTAAATATATAAGCTAATGTATGAAATGGTTTTTTGGAAGTGATCAAGTGGAAATGACAATATATATTACACAATTTTAATAATATCATATGATTTTTACATATCATTGGAATATTGTTTTATAATGGAATATTTAGGAATATTATGATGGAGATATCTTAGGGATGTTTGGTAATAAGGTGGAAGAAATATTATACTGGGGTACAATTTGAAAGACAAATAGTATTTTTGTTTTTATAATATCATTGGAGTTTCAAATATAAATCAAACACCATGAAAATTAATGGGATACATACTATTACATGAAAAATAACCATTACTTTTCACACATGAAATAGATTATATTTTTCGATTTTTAGTATCATTGATATATTGTGAAATTTAATATATTCACCTCAAAAAAATTAATACTTTAATGAAAGTGAAATATGTAAGAGATAAATTATTGGATGTAGGATGCACAATAACAAAACGAACAAGAAAACCTATCAAAGGAGAAAAGAGGAATAAGTTTCGAATAAACTGTGATGAATATATTATTGGGTTTCAATGAAATAGTTAAACAAGAAGTTTATATGTGTTCTGGTATTCATATTCTGTATAAGTGGTTGGAGAAGGATAAAAAACACTGGGCATGGTCAGTTCATGTGATACACAATATTGTAGATTATTGAGTGAGTTTACATAAAGATGACTTGTTGGAAGTGTTTCTAAATATCTAAATGATGTATTGATACTTTCTATTTGACTGGAAAAATATATTTAATGGATTTTAAATTATTGTGACACCAAATTATAAATGGAGACCATGTTTCATAAATTTCTACTAAAATAAAATTTATTGTTAGGTTACTTGAATTTTGAGTGAGTAAATCCTAGAAACTGATTCATTTTATGGTCTATGATTTTTTTTAAAATGGTGACTATGTTTTATTTTGATATTCATGATGATCTAAAGGTTTTCAATGATATGTATGAGAATGTAGATCTAATATATTTTATATAGTGAAATCCAGTTTTGAGTAGTGATCTTATTTTGTATGATGGTGGATCTTACTATGTAACTAGTAGGATACTTGTATACAAAACCTAAGAAAGTATTATTTTTAAAAAATTTAATACAGTAAACCCTTACCATTTTAATATGTTCAGAATATGTTTTATGATTATACCTTATTGAACTATAATCAATTAATGACAAAATTCTATTGGATAATGTATTATATGTACATACTTATAATTAAAAGGATTATTATTTATGTGAGGGGTCAAACCTTGTAAATATATAGCATTACATTATTTACTAATTTCGTGAATTTCAAATGTTTTGTGTGATTAGGTAAACAAAAAAATAGATTTTTTTTATCATACCTAGAACTGGAGGGTTTAACCGAAAATGGTAAATGTTCGATATTATGTTTCTTAGTTGGTAACAATTTATAAACACCTAATTAACCACCCTCTTAAAAATATTTACTTAGTATCACAATTATAAAAGTGATATCAATAGACAAGGATCCCTCTAATTGGTTATTACATTTTTCATTTATTATTAATATTTTCATGTTATCTGATGTAAAATTTTCAAATTGAAGATCCAATGATGAGTAATTTAATTTATATATCAATATTTTTTGGTACAAGGTATTAATTAAAAATATTAAACAACAAAGAGGATAATGACTCAGTATATAATAAAAAAATCAATAAATAAATATGTGACACCACTATTTGAAGTTATTTAATATGGTAGTTCATTATGTTAATTTTATAAGAGTTTTCCTTTTGGAAAACCGCGTTTTTATATTAATGTTTTAGATATTTTAATTTAGTTATAAAACTCAAGAATGAGGTTCTAGGTTAATTATATAAAGTTCAAATGAATTTTTCACTCGTCCATTTGAGTTTATTAAAAATGTGGATAATGAAAACAAATAGATTCCAAAGGATGAAAGCGCTATGAGAAAAATAGTATCACATTTAAAATAATGTAAATATCTCTTAAAATATCTATAATATAGTAATTATTACTAACAGATAAGTAAATATATTGTTTTTGTGGTAGAAGATACATTTCCATTTATCAATGAAGATAATTTTAATGTTATAAAATATTTGAGGATAAGATATATGTTCTGGTAGAATCACAAAAAGTTACCCTTGATGATAAGGAAGTTTAGTTGGATGATAAGTCTAAAAGGTTCAAGGAAATGGGTATTATCTAAAAGAATTTACAAAAATGAATAATTTCAAGTTCATAATATGAAGTTTGTATGGGAATGAATTTTGGGATTATTAGTGATTTAGAAGAACCTTCTAATCTTGATGTTTCTTAAACACGAATTAATTTTGAAATATATTTAACCAACTTAGTACCAAAATTCCAAAATACATGTGATATAATATTTGTTTAAACACAAACATAATAGAGGTTTATTTCTTAATTTAAGTGTAAATTTAATTTTAAAAAATATTTTATTCATATCATGATAATCCCATAACATGATCATATAAAAAGGTATCCCATAACATAGATAAATATATTTTTTTTATAAAAAAATCAATTGGTTACATAAATTTTGAATAAAATACTATATAAATATGGATTGATAAAAATGTCATGGAATTAAAAACAACATCAAGGTTAAATATAGTCATTTCCAATAAGAGTAACTCCTCAAAAATGCCCAAATGAATAGATAAAACTCTCAAAAGTAACACATTTATAAATTTATTAACAATTAATAAACATAGAAATAAATGTGGTTTATTCTCTACTATTGTTTATTTTGGAGGATTTGACAAAATTTTGCAGATTGTTGGAATATTATGTCCTCATATTGAAGTGGTAGAACACATGGGGTAAGGTGGAGAGGTGAAAAAAATATAGGAAATCTAATGTTCATATATAGAATATATTTAAATGGAAAAATATTCTATATAAAAATAAATATATGTTTTTACAACTTCTGTGGATATTAAAAAAGTATGGTCACATTTATGATTCATGTTTTTATACACTATTAAAATGAATGTATTATAATTCTAAAAAGAAAATTTTAAAACAACATTACTACAAGTAGTTAAATATTGATGAGTATACCTTAATGTCTAAACAAGTGATCAAAAGTTTTATTCAACTACTCCTAATAAATTATTATGGAAATTTTATTTGTATTACAATATATTGATAATATTATTCCATTTTGGTAAGATTGGAAACATAAAAGAGCATTCTAAATTATCCATGGACATGATATAAACAGAGATAAAAAGTCTAAATCAGAAAGGAAACAATAATTCCAGGAATTAAATTATCAGATTGGTTTAATAGAATAAATGCAAGATGAAAAATATAAAATTCATAAGGCATTATCTAAAAATGGCATCAAATGGGATATTGAAATGTTTTTTTGGATGGTACAATATTCCATGATACACTTTAGAGAAGTATATGTCAATTTTATTTTGTTATAGGGTGTTAGGTAAAGATAACTTAAAAACACAAATGAATCTTTGTATAATAATTTTAGTCATAACGATATATTCAGAAAACATGATGATTACAGGACATGATAAACAAATTATAAAAAAATGGGAATTAAACATAGTAATGGATATGATATTTGAATAGGATGAATAGAATAAGGATACTTTATTGATAAAAATGACAATTTTATTTCAACTAATAATAAAATTATAAATATTTATACACCTATATATCTAAAGGAAATTCATACATGGGATGTAATGTATAAAACAATAATGATAAATTCTCAATAATTTGGATCTATATATAATAACATTTTTTTGTTGCGAATAAATATCATCCACATCTATGAAAATGAAATGTTTATGAAATTCCAACATATTCTTTATTATATTTATTTAGGGTACTCTTAACTAGAAATTGAATGTAGAGTTTTAAAAAAGTTGAACTATTAGATGTTCTATTCTAAACAAATCTTGAAAAAATACCCATCATGGTGGGCTGAAATTGAAAACACATTAAAATATATCAATGTGAAACCTTAAATTTATATTAGTATGAACTGGTATAAAAATTATTGGAGGTTCATTCTTGGAGAAAAATGTATCATGGAAAATTTTGATGGGGAATGCCTTGATGTGACACTATCAATATTGTTGAAGCTACTAAAGATTTCATGATCTATCATAGATCTGGAATTCTAGATATAATTAAATAAAATGTATCTTTCGAGTAAGTGGAACACTATCTAATATTATGTTTTATTTAAATTAATTTGGATTTTAAATAGTAAGTGATTATTAAAAAATAGTGTAGAAAAAGAAACATTCACTTAAATATATTGTTCTGTTTTTTAGATGAGTAGGGGATGAAAAAATGTCTTGATATTTTTTTTACAACCTTTAGAAATTATAAATCAATGTTGGTACAAAATTTTGGTATGGTTTATGAAAAAAAATTATATAAATTAATAACCCTTTTCCACTATGTTATCACAATTTGATACAGAGTTAGATGATTTACATCATATTCATATGAAAATTGTGATTAGAGCCTTGTACAATTTGAAATTGATAAATTATATCATCGATGGACAGAACTAAATGGGATAATATTTTCTTTGAAATAATAAATGAGAAGACCCTCCCTTCAACCAATAGTGTTAGTAGATGATTTATTCAATTTTTATTTATTATAAATAATGTAGAGAAGAATAAAATTATCTTTAGATACCATATAGATAATTTGGTAATGATGAAAAATCGATAGTGTGAAATTAATGTGTAATAACCTGATATTCTTAAATAAATACAATGTTTGATAGCATTCATGATATGCAACATCGAGCTTAGATGAACTATAAAAAATTATAATTTAAATATGACTGTAATAATATATAGGTTGAATTAATAGGTAAACTATATAATTAAATTTAGATATGTTACTAATCAATAAAAATGTATTGATTAATTCCTATAAAATAAGCACTAAATTTTAATTAAAGTGGTTCTTTAAAAAAACCAATATGTGCTCTTAAAAAATGTTTTTTATTTATTTTGGTGAGTGAATATTATAATTAATTTGAAGGAATTTTTATATTTTATTTGATAAAAATCATTTTATTTTTAAAATAATTATATCAAAAGTATCTCATGGTGAAATTTTTTAAATTATTTTAAAATATTGATTTTCATATGAATAGTCAAAATACTGATTTTTATTGAAAATAGTATTTTTTTTATTCACAAAATAATAATTTTCACTTTTTTAAAAATTGTTTTCAAAGAAAAAAATGTTCCGTTATATTATTAATAAATTATTCTATTTAATTAAAATCAATTATATTGTTAAATTTTATATAATGATATTTTTTACATAAAAATACATTTTTCTAAAAAAACTAATTTCAATTTTTCTCTTAATGGTAAATTAGTTTTTACAATTTTAGTGAATTTAATAATATAAAAATGAATTCATATTTGGAATCATGATGTCAAAATTTCATAAAGATCTTTCTTTTATCTTTTCATTTTAATAGTAACTATAGTAAATAATTATCATTTTAGTAAGGGTAAATCTTGTCATTATGGTTAAAAATAAAAAGATAATAAATAAAATGACCATAACACTTTAATTTATCAAATCTGATGTCTGTATTGTTTATTCATTCATATATTTTTTTAAATATCACATTTAATTTCTATTTAGCATTGATTTTTACAAATATAATATCAATAATAATAATAAATTCAAAAATGTCACTCTCTGACTTATAATTTATTTAATAATTTGTGAAAAATATCAAAAAATAGTTCAGTTTTGAATACTTATTTTCAATACAAATTATATTTTTTATCATAGAAATTTATTTATATTTTTTAGTTATTAATAATTACCTTAAATGCTGACGCAATACTGACATAGAATTTATTCTATTAAAAGAAAAATAAAATATGAATTTAAAAAATATTAAAAGTAATATAATTTTGATGAATAATATTTTTCCATGAATTTTTTTGATAGATTATGATGTTGGGGAATTTTTGAACAAAAATATTCAAATTACATTATTTTCATGTTGTTTTAAATGTAAAACTAAATTAATAGTTTAAAAAATGACATTAATGATATTTTATAATAATTTTTTTTTATTTAAAACTCATAAAAGTCCATTATTAATCAATGTTATTTGTATATGATTTAAAATATATTCTATAATCCATTTACGGGCCAATATTCATTTTATAGTAACTATCTTAACCCCTTTAGAGTGAAAAAAAACGTTATCGTCACAATAATTGTTAAAATGTTTAACATAGGGGTTATAGAAAGATAAGAGTAAAAACATGGTCTTGACATGTAAAGACATTATAAGATGGTAGGATTTAAACCCAAAATTATCATATCTCTTAAATATATCATTTTTACCCATTTTATCAAGAAAATTAATTTATACTAATTCAATTACTTATGTATTTCTAAGAGTTCCCCTTTACTCTATTATAATAGGGCACCTCCTGTCCTATTTTCATCACACATAAAAGTCATTTGATTCCGAAAATACCAACCCAAATCACTTCCTAGAATCCCTCCTATCATTATAAATGTATACTTTATCCATTATACAATCATTATACTGCTTATGGTGAAAAGAAATGTAGATTGACTGAAAAAGAGGTAAACATTTAAATCAAAATTTTAAGTTTTATTTATTCTTCGACATCTATAAAATAATCATAAACCATGATGATATAAAAACATTTTTATCAAACATATAATGAGTTATTATTTTATTTTAATAAACTATACCTATATCCTTCTTTAACCAACTACAAAACAACACCATTGATCGTGTGTGTGGAAGACTACCGCATCGCAAACTAATGCATTTTTTCCATCACCATTTATCACTAATGGATATAACTAAAGAATTAGTCTTTATATATTATATTCTTGAAATATTTATCATTATGTAATGAAAGTATAACATCTACAGTCACACCTTCCCATTTATTGAAAATTATTAATGTCGTTTGTATGTATGGGTGGATTACCTCCTCCACTTAGATATGTCATTAATTTATCATCACCACATCATATTAATGATATTTATTTCATGTACTGGTATATTAAATGATTAACTAGAGGGGAATGGATTGTAATTAAAAAAAGATATATTATCAGAGTGAAAATAAGTGTAATTAGTTCATCATAAAATAAAATAAATAACATAGGTTTCCTTACTGTAGTTCAGGTCACCAATGTAATGACCCAAAACTTTTATCAATGAAATTTACTTCTTAGAATTGATTAATGTAGTATCATAACAAATATTCCCATTAATTACACAATATAATTTATTAATAATGAATTAATAGAATAAAAGGAATTTCTAGATGATAAAGAACATATACTAAAGGAATAGTAACATGACCATTGAAATAGTAACAAAACACTTATGAATAGTAAACTAGAGATATGAATTGTAAACACAGCAATATAATTATAAATATACTTTATCAGTATTATAAGTTAAAATATGATATAATTATTTTATAGTATAAGTATATAAATATTTAAAATATTATTAATAACGTGTTTGTATTTTTGTAAGTCATAAATATTTAAATACAATTTTATAACTAATTTAATAATTTAAAACAAAATTTATTTTCATAATATTTATTCAAAAATTATTATTATTATGACTTATTATTCTAATATAATTTTATGTGACCTGAAATATATTTTTAATGTGATATAAGAGTAATTATAATTTTAAAATATGTATTTTCTAAGTAAATATTTATTTTAATTAAAATTAAAATTTCTAATATTTTAAAAATTATTTTTCATAAAATTGATTTCATTTTTCAATGCTATTCATCAAAAAATGTTTATGGTGAATTTTAGAGATTTTTCAAAAATACTTGAATTTTTTGTGAATAATGAAATAATGTAATTTATAGTCTATGAAAATAAATGAATTTTTGTGTCATGCTTGACTTAGGGGTGATTTATGTGATCATTGGTTTTCATAAAGATGGAATAAATACTATATTCAGTTTCAGGAATTTTCACTCTTTCTTGACTTTAGTACAACAATAAAATTTTGAATAAAATATTGAGAAAAAACATACATTCCTCCCCTATAAATACAACCCCTCCCCACCTCTTCTCCTCACACCTCTCAAGCCTTGAGTCGTGAAAACATTTTTCTCAAATATCCTCCCAAAACTCTCCACCATGTACATGAGATTTTTATCTTATCAAAAGATCAAAATGAATCCCTTAATGAGGTTCTCAAAAAGATTGAATCAAGAGGTTAAAACCTATTCGTTTTCATTTAATTTATTTTCAAGTTCAATTATTTTATATTTATCTACTCACCTACCCCCATCAAAATGGTATGAAAACGTTATTACCATAAATATATTATAATTTTGTTATTATAAGGGAATAATTTATCCTCATCTCTCTTTCCCCCTCCTTTTATACTAAAACGGAAAACATCGTTCCTGATTTGTTAATTTCTCACATTCAAGGTGTAACGAACCCGGCGGGCCTGAAGCCCAACCAAACTCAGCCACGCCCGAGCCCAGCCCTCTGGCAGATAGCAGACCCCCACCCTCAGGCAGATAACAGGCCCCCACCTCAGACCGGCCCAGATAACACGTGGCAGGAACTGTCCCCTGCCTGGCGGGGATTTAATTCGCCTCCCCCGTAACTCGAACCCGTGACCACAGGATTAAAGGCCAACCAGGAAGCGTTACGAGTACCACTGGTTCGAGTTACGGGGGAGGCGAATTAAATCCCCGCCAAGCAGGGGACAGTTCCTGCCACGTGTTATCTGGGCCGGTCTGAGGTGGGGGCCTGTTATCTGCCTGAGGGTGGGGGTCTGCTATCTGCCAGAGGGCTGGGCTCGGGCGTGGCCGAGTTTGGTTGGGCTTCAGGCCCGCCGGGTTCGTTACACAAGGACGATTATGTTTTCAATTTCTATTACTGTCTTGAAGGATGGTAATGAAAAAAAATTATAGTCGAAAAAAACTATAATATATAAATTTTATCTTATTTAATGTTCTATAATAATTTTTAAAAAATGATATTAATTTATAAAATGAAATGAGTATGTTGTGTTCGAAAACTAAAAAAATAAACCCAAACAATTATCATTAATTATTTATCAGATGATTAATCCTCATATAATGAAAAAAATGAAATATAACACCAATTTAACATATTTAATATCATTAGTAACATATAATTTCTTTTATTTATATGTAACCCCAGTTTATATTATCTTTCATACATGTATAAAAGTAAATCGATCATAAAAACCATGGAATCCAATGCTCTTAAACAATGAAAATGAACCTATTTACACATAAAAAATTCCCGAAATGAACATAATAAAGTTATAATAAATCAATTACATGTATAAAAGGTTATTAAATTATTAATTAATGAATATAATTTTATTTTTCAGGACATTATGATCAATTAAAGAGCCATTTCTGACATAAAGTAATAGATTCTAACCAAAACTCCACTATTCCGCCAGGTTATTCTTTCTCTCTTTTTACCCAAATTAAATTCTATTTTATTTTTATGTAAATTTTATTAATTAAATTTTTATGTTCCAAACACATGTTTAAAGATCCATTCATATTTTTTTAGGGATATACATGTTTTTAAAAGGTTCACTACTCTTTTCTTCGTGATAAGCAAGCCCGATTTACATGAACTTGTTGAATTCGTACCAATTTTCAAGTAAAATATATAATCTATTTTGAACCACTATTATTTTATAAAATATTTCATTTTATTATTAATAATTTCTTACTTCACTTATATTTTTTTATAAAATATTATGCTATATTATGCTTTAAATGGTCTCTAATATTATTCAAAAACAATACAGAAATATGTTAATTGTAAAATTTCATAAATACCCTTCTTAAATGTTATCACTTCAGTTTGACATCATATATCATGATATATACCAATATTCCTTCATGAACATCCATGTATTATTTTAATCCTTCTTTCATGGAAACCATTGTGATATTCTCTTATGATATGCCTTTTTGACAAGATTATGGTACCCAATTCTTACCATGGGTAACCCTTAGGTTTATGATTGATTCCTTATATAAAATTATTCATGTGGAACACATATTCATGAAACGGTTATGATAAGTGATCCTAGATTGTGATCCAATGCATTGAGTAATGTTTATTCCCATGAGACATTATGTACAATGGTCTTGGTGGTTAGCCATGACGTTGGCTCCATGTGCAACAGTCTTGGTGTTTAGCCTAGAATCATGATCCTCTATATGAAACGATCCATGAATCATGATAAAGTCATTTTTTATGTTTCCTCTACATTACAACGAATCTATGATTATATGATACCATGTTAGTATTCCTTATATTTAACCGTGTTCTGTTCCTTTTTATATCATTATGTTATTCCCTATAACCTATGTGTTATACTTTATTCTTATGTTTATTCCATTGCTAGTATTTTTAGATCATACCTTTATCTATGTATTTTCTGAGGTTATCTAATAAAAATTTAAGGGCTCAAGGTATGTTAGTATATCATTATTATGATTAAATGAAATATGTTCTTATTTTGGAATCATGATGTTTAATTTTGTACCAAATCTACAAGATACTAGATTTTATGATCCTTGGATTGTAATTTGTTATTTAATTATTCTTAAAATCATTTAATGTTGTCTGTAAAGACTTAGTTCACTAAATTTGGTTTCATAAGAATGCCTAGATATTTTTAAAGATTTGAAATATAGAAAATTAGTATTTATTTTAGCGGTAAGACTAATTCTAAGAAAAATTCCATAAATTTTGGTAAGTAAAGATTAAATGGTTTATCAAGTAAATAAATCCTTGTATGGATACTACAAGAGAACGTGGTTCAGTCACAGATGTACCTAAGAGTTAAAACTCCGAAATGGTGTCTCAGGCCTCACATAGGGTAAACTGGTTTATGATAATGGGCCTTACTACACACCTTTTTTGACACTCTAATGGGATATGCTTTGGTAAATTCATAAACTCATTACAAACCATTATTATGGGAATAAAGATAATTCCCATAAGAATACATGGTAGGAATAATCTCATGGATAACCTATATTGAAACCTAGGGAATCAGAATATAGGGTATACATTTCTAGTATGAATTTACCCTTTTATGTTTATATTTTCCATTTTATCATTATTAAGTATTCAATTCGCCTAATTAAACATTCTTTTTCAAAGTTTGTGAAGTAAATATGTGAACATGTACCAACAATCAATGTGATAGACATGTTATGATTTCCCTAATGATATAGAAAATATTATGGGAATAGGTTCTCAAATAATTATGATATACTTTATTAATTGTTTAATGTTATGAATAATAAATTAAATTGTTCGGAATACCCTCTTTCTCTAAGGAAAGAGAAAATTAAAGTCTAATCTATCCTATGGGAAATGCCTCCCATTTTAGTGTATCTTTCAATCCCATTTTTTGGAACAAAAAATTATCTCAATTGAAATTATATTATCTAACCACTACTTTTTTGAATGAGATAATGTTTTATTGGTGGTCCATCATTTTTATAGGGAATTTGATCATGGTGGAAATTGATCAACAATACGAAGTCCAATGACAAAATTAATTCTATAAATTTGGTGGAATTCAATAAATTGTTTTTCAATAAATATTTTCCCCAAAACCTTTATCTCAATATTGAAAAGTGTTCCTTAGACAAAATCATAAGGAATATTACTCTATCTAGTCATATGAAGAAAATGTTACAAGGATTTCATGATACGCCTATGGAATTGTCATGAACAGAAAAAGCAATATGGATCGCTTATTTAGTTGACTAATGCTGATACTATGAAAAGTGTTGGAGATTTGAGACTTGTAAAGTTATGGGAAGATTATATGTTGTGCCCTAATGGTTGAAATAGAGATCGGAGAGTCACAATGATCTCATGGGCCCGGTGAAAAAATCCTAAAATGTAGTCCAATATTTGGTGGATAGGAAAATAAATCCTATGTTGTGAAGTAGACCAAATATCCCACATGTCAAAATTGATAGAAGAAGTATCTTGTGAACATAATAAAGGGAACAAAAAAATATTAAATGTGGATGAATAAGGAATATGGATAGAAACTACCAAAGTTATCTGAAGAAATCCACTAATGTGTAAGAAGAAAGGAAGGTTAAGATCAACACTCTACCTATAGTTCAGTGTTTCAACAAAAAGGAACATGGAAATATTTTAATCCAATTACCAAAAACCATGGTTTTTATAGGAAATTAACAACAAAATACATGGAACTAAGGAAGGGAATATTTTATCACTACTATGTAGGTGGAGACAAACAATGATGTGGTGAAAGGTATACTGGTTATTATTTCAAGAATAGTAAACTTACTATTTGATTTTGGTTCATTGAATTTTTTCATATCTTTCATCTTTAGTAGATATAATAAAACACAACATAAAAATATAGAGGTTGAGTTATATGTGTGAATAGATAATGGGACAATTATAGAATCCAAAATACATAACTCCTTCCTAGTTAATGTTTTTGGACTGAACCTCCTATAAAATATTGTTTTACTTCCTATGGTAGAGTTTGATGCTATTTTTGGTATAGATTAACTATCTTTATACAAATATAACATCAAATATTGTGAAATGGATATCACTATTCACATTCCAAGTTATCCTCTAGTTCATTACAATTGCAAGGAGTAAGATTAATCTCATTTATAATAGTCATCTCAAGTGTGGATATTATAACCTTATCATCAAGCATATCTCTCTCAAATGATTAAGAAAAAAAATATGATCATGCTTGAAGACATTCAAATCATGATGGATTACACTAATGTATTCGCAACATAATTACATGGTTTTATAACAGATCGAGATTTTGGTTTCTCAGTTGAACTTATTCATACATATCTATATATATCAAAGACACCATAAACAATGGACATCGTTGTTATGGAAGAACTAAATAAGAAGTTGTAAGAGATTCTAAACACGGGTTTTATATGCCTGAAAACATCACCATGGGGTCTTCCAATCCTCTTCTTTAAGAATAAGTATATATCAATGAACCTATACATATATTTTCATAAGCTCAATAAAATCATGAAAAAGAACAAGTATCCCCTTCCTCTTATTGATATCCAGTTTGATCAACTATATGGGGCCAATTATTTCTCTAAGTTGGATCTTCAGTTAAGATATCACTAATTAATGGTGATGAAAGAATATATTCCCAAGAAGTTATTTAGAATATGTTATTGATAGTACAATTTCATTTTAATTCCCTTTAGATGCTCTAATTCTCCCACTATATTAATTTACTTAAAGAATAGATTTTTTAGATATTACATTAAAAAATTTATTTTCGTTTTTGTCGATGATATTCTGATATACTCCAACAGAAAGGTGGAACATGATAGGCATTTGAATACTATGTTAATTTATTTTTGATGGGATAAACTATATGAAAATTATATTAAATGTGATATATTTGTGGTAGAAGTATCATTATTGGGGAATGTTATCACCATCCAAGGAACATATATGGACCCTTCCAAGACAAAGGCAATCAAAGAGTGTCCTAGACTAACATCTGTAATGGAGATCTGTAGTTTCCATTTCTTATCTTCATAATAGATATGATTTTTGAAGAACTTATCATGATATTAACACCCAATAACCAATATGAAATGGGATGGGGTGATGTTTTTCTAGACTATTAAATATAGAAAAAGGTTTAAGTATCTCAAAAAGGTCTTATCATTACACTAGTACTCACACTCTTGACAAATTGATAAATATTTATTGTGTAAATATATGATGAAATGAAGAGCTTAGGTTGTTTATAGATTTAAAATGATAAATTTATATCCTAATCTACATGTAAATTGAAAATTAGTGAGAAAAAATATCCAACGCGTGATCTGATGTCGGCGGTACTGATCTTAAAATTGAAAATCTGGAATCAATACTTCTATTGTGATAATTTTAAGATATATAATAATCACAAGAGTCTCAAATATATATTCACAAAGAAATATAATAATATGAATTGGTGAATATGGTTATATCTCATCAAGAATTATGACTGCTCAATCCACTACCATCCATGTATTGAAAATAAGGGGAAGGATACTGTAAGTAGAATAGATCCTTCATCCTTATCAATGATGAGAATCGAGATAGATCCAATCTTCATAGATATAAAAAGGGAAGAAATATAAATAATTAATGGAGGAAGATCATAAATACTTTGTTAAATGATTCCTCAACCATACCTTTAAGAGAAAATAATGGATTTTCAATGAATTGATTTGGAAATTCAAAAAAAGGTAGAAGCTATCAAGATTGTGATATCTTCTGAGTTCAAGACCATTAAGGATGGAGTCAATAAATATGGATCAAAACTATGTTTAACATATAATAAAGAGATAAAGAAAGATACTATGAATGATTCACATAGATCATCATTCTATATTCAACCAAAGAGCACAAATATAGGTTGAGACCTATCAGATAACTTCTAGTGGGGTAATATGAAAAAGATCTCTCTAAAGGTGCATCAATGTACTTGGTATGTCAGAAAGTAAAGAGTGAAAGGATAAATTCTAAAGGGATGATGCAACCATTATTTATACCAACATGGAAATGGGTAAATATCACCATTGAATTTTTTACAATAAATTCAAAGGAAATAATGTTTTATGGTTTATTGTTGATCGTCTTACAAAGATAACTCACTACATCAAATTTGATAGGTCTTATCACTGGATCAACATTCATGGATATATATCAATGAAGTCATAATGTTTTATGGACTACCACTATCTATTTCATCTGATCAAGATCTAATATTGACCTCGAAGTTCATAAAAAGTCTCCAATATCCTCTGAGCACTAAAATGAACTTTACTGCATCCAATCATCCTCAAAAAACTATGTAATATAATCGATCTATTCAGACACAAGAGGACATGTAGATAGTGTGTCATATGTACTTCAAAGTAGGATGAGACCATTATCTGCCTCTGTATGAGTTCTCCTACAACAATTATTTCCAATAAAGCATCTGAATGGCTCTATATGAATCCCTTTTATGGGAACAGGTGAAAACCCACTAGAATAATGGTATGAAGTCGGTGAAGCTAACCCCCTAATACCTAAATTGTTATATGAAATCCTCAAGATGGTGATAACTATGTACTAGCACATCAATGAATCCCAATTTTAATAGAATATTAATGCATAAAATCATTGACATGACACCGTGCTTATAGTCAGAGACATGGTATTCCTCTAAATATCTCAAAGTAATAGCATCATGATATTGGAGAAGAAATTGAAGCTAAATCCTAGGTACATCGACCCTTTAAGGATCCATGATCGTGCTGGAGCTATGACTAATCGACCAACACATACACCTACCATAAAAAACTACAAAATATATTCCATTTATCCATCTTGAGAATGTACATACTGGATCACTGAAATCTACAAAATTCATTGGCAGTACATTTGGATAATGATATCTCTTATGAGGATCATCTAGTGAATAACTTGTTTCATAGTTATATATTTCTACTCAATAAGACTACTCAACTTCTCAATGTACTAAGACAGAACCAGAAGTATGAAGAGGAAACATGGGAACTTGAGGAATAGATTATGGAGTAGTACCCACACCTTTTTTCAATGTAAAATGTAAAACAAAATTTTCAAGGGAGAAATTTCATAAAGGGGAAATAATGATATGGTATAAAAATATTATCAGTTAAATTCCCTTATTATTATTACATCATATAATATAATCACCAAAAATCACATTAATAACATAATAAAAACATTTTAAATGCATAATTAATAAAATAAAAGGCATATCTAGAAGTTCAAGAATATATACAAAATGAATAGTAAATTGACCTTTGGAATAGTAACACGAACCTTATGAATAGTAAACCAGACAATTAAATAGTAACCTCACCAATAAATATATAAATAAAATTTATACATATTGTAAGTGAAAATATGATATAATTATATCATAGTATAAGTAAATAAATATCATTAAAATTATTAATGAATTGTTGTTATTTTGGCCAGTAATCAATAATTAATTAAACTTTATGAGAAATTTAATAATTTAAAAGAGTTTTTATTTTCAAAAAATTAATTAATAAATTAGTATCTTTATTTATTATAATTATAATAAAATTTTATGAGACCTTAGTTATTTTTTTCAAAGTGATATAAAAGTAGTTGTAATTTTAAAATCATTATTTTCCATGTAAATGTTTATTTTAATTAAAATTAAAAATTATTATATTTATAAAATTATTTTCATAAAATGGTGTTAATTTTTTAATTACACACATTAAAAATGATTAGGGAATTTATTTTTGGATTTTTCCAAAATACATGAATTTTGGGAACAGTGAAATACAGTTATTTACATTATAATAAATGAATGAATTTTTGAGTCATGGTTGAGTCATAGATGATGTTAGTGACCATTAGATAAAACTTACTTACACTAATTACTTTATTTAGTCTCTAGAATCATGTATATTTCTTGTCTTGATAAAAATAATAAAATATTGGGTAAAATAATAAGAAAATATCCCCTCCTCCACTGTAAATACCACCCCACACCACTTCTTCCCATCACAAATTTCAGGCCTTGAGGCTTGGGAAAATTATTTTCAAATATAATAACATATCCCTTCCCCATGTACAAGAAATTTTGGTATAAAACAAATACTAAAACAAATCCCACAAGGAGGTTCTCAAGAAGAATTAATCAAGAGGTAAAAGCCTCTTTTTTTGGTTTAATTTCTTTTCAAGTTCCTTTTTTTCTTTTTCTATCCTTACCTCACCTTGTACAAAATGATATGATAAGTACAATACCTTAAATGATCTGGAATTGTATTATTTCAAGGGAATAATTCATCACCTTCTCTCTTTTTCACCTCATGTTATACAAAAAATGAAAACACCATCTCTGATATGTTAATTTATCGCAATCAAGGATGATGAAGTTTTCAATTTTCATTATTGTATTCAAGGCTGGTTAGAAATAAATTTGTATGGTTTAACCAAATCATAATACATAGATTATATCTTATTTAATCTTTTGGAATCATTTTTTACTTATTATATTAATTTATTAAACAAAATTAGTTTGTTGTGATCGAAAATAGCAAAAATAAACCAAAACAGATATCAATAACAATTTATAAAATTATTCATCATCATTCCATAAAAAAATGAAATATAAGACCAATTTAAAATCTTTTATACCTTTAATAACAAATTATTTATGTTTTTTATAAGTAACCCCACTTTATAAAAGATTTTTTAGAACTATACAAGTAAGCGGATCTTGAAAACCAAGGAAACCAATATTCCTAAACAATAAAATTGAACCTCTTAACCTATAAAAAGTATATAAATGAACTTAAAAAAGTTATACTGAATAAATTAAATGCTTAAAATGTTTTTTAGTTATTAATTAATTAATCTAATTTCATTATTACAGACATTAAGATCAATTGTAAAATCATTTTCAACATAAGATAAAGAATTCTACCTGAACTTCTATTATTCCATCAAGTTATTCATTCACTATTTTTTCCAAATAAAATTATATTTTATTTTTATATAAATATTATAAATTCTCATTATGTGTTCCAAAATATTGTCTCAAGATCTTTTCTTCTTTCTTTTTAGGGGATATACATTTTTTTAAAAAGTTTGCCTACTCAATTTTTTCTTATAAGGAATCCAAATTTAAGGGAACGTTTTCGAATTCTTACCCATTTCTAAGTTCACTCTAAAATATATTTCTAACCAATAATATTTTTCTAAAATCACTAATTTTATTATGAAATCACTCTTGTCCTACTTTAGGTTCTATATTAATAATTATGTAATTTTATTATATAAATTCTCTTTAATATTTACTTTAAACCGCACAAAATAAATTAATTCTATTGTTTTTTAAATTCCATTTTTTCATGTTTTCACTTCAGTTTGAAATATATTTTTATGAACTATGACTATTTTTCATTATTAATTTCCATGTATGATTTAAATCCTTTCGTTCATAGACACCATTATGATATTGTCTTATGATATTTCATTTTGACAAGATTATGATACTTAATTATTTCGATGGGTAACCCTTATGTTTATGTTTGATTACATAAGAAATATTATTTATGTGGAACACATATTCATGAACATGTTTTGACAGGAGTTCCAAGATAGTTCTCTAGTGAATTTGGTATTTTTTAGTCTCATGAGATGTTATGTGCAGCTGTCATGGGGGTTAGCCTTGACTCATGATCCCTATGCAACAGTCTTTGTTATTAAGCTTGCCTCATTCTCCTATATGTGCAATGATCCTTGAATCATGATAAATTCATTTTTATATTACTTTAAAATTACTATTAATTCATTATTATATGATCCCATGTCATTATTACTTATATTTAATCATGTTACATGCCTTTTTATATCATTATGTTATTACTTATAACTCATGGTCTAAGCTTTATTATTATTTTTATTCCCTCACCAGGATTTTTGGCTCATCCTATTGTTCGTGTTTCTCCACCAGTTTATCTTATACATATGTAATGGATCAAGGAATTTTGGGAGATATTTTTGAAGACTAAATAAAATGTGTAATTATTTTAGATTTAGGATTTTAATTAGGTACCTAATCTCCATGACACTAGACTTTACGATCCTTTGATTTTAATTTGATAGTTAATTATGTTTAAAATCATGTAATATAATGTGAAAAGTATTGGGTCACTATAAAAAAGATCTTATTCTACTGTAAAATATATTATACTATGTTAGCATACTTTTAGTCACTAATTAATCACTTTTAATAGGCAGTGATAAGTAAATTAAAGATGATTTAACATTTACCCACATTTAAATATAACCTTTAATGAGTTTTTATAGGAGTCACAACCCACATAACTATCATATTTAAGTCACAAACTGATTATCCTTTTAGATAGTAGTAACCTGTTGGATAGATTTTGGATGGTAAAATATTAAACAAAATCTTTTTCAAAAGAAAAAGGATAGATACAAATACAACAGTGGAAATCATAAGAATTAATAATTGGTGTTGAGAAGATGATGATGAAAGTTGATGCGTCTATAGAACATCAATAACATTAGTATTGGAACATAAAAATCTTAAAGTACATCATGATCTAATCAATAAGAATTTTTTTATAGAATAAATTCATCACTTCAAAAATCTAGTTGTAATGTTATATTCTTCTCTTTCTATGAACGTATCAATTTTCTTCATATGATCATCATAAAAAAACATATTGAATAAACTTCATTGTGTTTATTTTATCTCGTTTATTGATTCATATTGTAGTGGATAAATTCTTTAAATTAACACCACAATCTTGGAGAATCAATATCAATAATCAAATAAAGACTTGTAATAATATAATAAGTACTGAATATTTATTAGTTACCATTTATTTGAATTATCACTCTCACACTTAGAATCATTGTTATATTTTTTTATCAATGAAATAAATTTATAAAACTTTAGATAATATTAATGGACTAAATCAAAATTATTCAAATGAATAAACCATTATAAAATATTTAAAAAAGTTTTATTTTTTTGATAATTTAAAAGTAATATTATAAAAAGTGTAAAATAATTATTATAAAAATTAACATTTCCATAACAATTTTGGTGATATTTTCTTGATCAAATAATTTTGAAAATGTTTTTATAATATATAAATATTTTTGAATTCATTATAATAATAAATAAATGAATTAACTCAGAGTAAATAAAAATATCAAAATATTTCTAAAATATATTATATTTTGATGCTTAAGAACAACCTCTAGAAACATGCATAACAACCTAAAAATTGACATAGAAAAATTCATATCAATCAATCGACAAAAATTAATTCAGTTGGAATAATTGATCCAAACCGATTCATATAGGCGAATCCTCATAGTTTTACTCACATAGATGAATCGATGTATCCAAATTCATTTAGGTTAATTGATGTATCTGAATTCATGTAGGTGAATTGACATAGATGAATTCATGTAAGTGGATTGATGTAAAAAAAATTTAACTCCCATATGGTTTTAAGAGTACATAATATTAACAATAATAAAAAAAAATATGGTAGAATAAAGACATTTTCCATGGTAGGCTGGTTGAAACCACATGGTAGATTGGTGGAAACATTAACTCAAATTAAAATTATGAATGATCTATATTTATGTATTGCCTATATATATGATTTCAACTCATGATCGATTAACATCAACATAAGGTCGATCTAATTCAATGTATGTTCTCTATAATAGTTATCAATTTTAAATTATAGTGAATATAATAAATAAATTTTTTATCTTATAGTCAATATTAATCTTAGAGATGGAGAAAATAAAGTGTTATCAGTTTCTATGTTGTTTGGTAAAAAGAAAAAGTAATGGTCAATTAAAAATATTGCTTCAAAACCTTTATACTCATGATAAAAAGTAAATAAATTTAAAATCATATATATGTGATGTGTTATTATACATTTAAATTTAAAATATCACATAAACTAATTAAATTAATGAAATTTCATTGCAATTTACCAAAAAAATATAAAAAATTCAAATATCTATTGAAAACAATCTCCACGTACTTATAAATTGAAAATCTAAAAAAGAATATTTAATTATAAATAATATTCCCAAATGTTCCCCAACAAATTTTAATATATCGAAATGAAAAAATAAACTATAAGAAAAATTGATGTTATGTAAAGTATTATTAAAAACGATAACATGAAATGGATGAATCCCCAAAAATTTTGGTATTTAAAATTGGGATATAAAAATATATTTCCATTAAATTAAAAACAAAATTTCATTAAGGATTAGTATAATGATAAAATTTTCAAACCTCAAAGAATCTAATGATTTTGTATATATATCTACTGGTTTATTTTTAATTGAAATGTATTCTAGAATAGTATCTCATTTGTTAATAATATATCTTATGAAATGAAATCTAGTATTTATATGTTTGGTCTGAAATTTTTTTAACGTATTTAAACATATTTATATACGAAAATGTATTATTATGTAATATATTAATTTATCCAAGTAAATATTGAAATCAGATAATGATTGTTTTATAGAAACACTTTGATCATGAAAATATGTAGCATAAATGTACCGTGCCTTAATTATGGACAATGTCACTGAAAAATAATTCTTGTAAATCCATGATAATAAATATTTACCTAATAATTGACCCATACCATAGTCTATTTTCATTTCATGTATATAACATTAATGTTGAGTTTCACAATGAGATAACAAATTAAAATAATTTTTGATTAGATTAAATTAAATTGATGTTAATAATTCCTTTAACATATTTGATTATACTCTTAATAGACTTTATTTGAATTTATTTTTTATTATATAGAAATAATTCTAAAAAATAAGAGAAACACTTAATAGTAGGACTTTATATAATAAAATAAATCAGTATTCATATCATTTATCTATACATTTTATCATTCACATGTTTTCTTAATTCATCCACATATAGTTTAGAATTTTATCTCATTATGATTATTATAGTTTTTCTTTAATAATGTTTTAATTTTGTACCTAAATGTTCATCAAATTTTCTTTTATTTATAAAAATAACATATTTTTATTGTAAAATTTTAAGTCCAAGGAAAAATATTTTGTCACCACTTCAGCTTATATCTGTAGTGGCTCGAGTATTAAATTTTTAACATCAGATTCGATAACATATATGACATGAAAACCCAAGCCTAGAATGGAATATAATAACATGAGACTTTGTTACAAATTTTTTTTTCTATAAAAATAAAATCTCTTTGATATATTTTGATGCACGCAGCACAGGGATTGAGAGAAACAAGATACATTATTAGAATATTTGTATTTAAAAATTACCATTATAACAAAACTATTAAATTAGAATATACAAATTTTAATAAACTAAATTATGAACATTATATTATTTACATAATTGTTAAATAAAAAAATGGTTATCTATTGATTAGATATAAAATTAGAACCATTTAAAAGAAAGAAAAATGATAAAAAATAGTTTTCTATAAGGAAGTTTAGTTAGGATTTGTGCACATAATTTATATTTAATTTTTACCAATTCAATAAAAAAGTTTTAAATAAAATTAATTTTTTAAATAAAAAAATCAATATTATCTTGTGGTTATGTTTTGAGATTTTCCAAAAAAAATTATTTTTTAATGAATACTAAAAAATGCTTAAAAATAATTGAAAATTTTTATTTATTTAAATTATTTATAATGTTGAATTTTTTAAAATTGGTTTTAATTTAAAATTTTTTAAATTATATTTAAATTAATATTATTTAGTTCGCTGTAATAATTTTCATATTTAATTTTGATATAAAAACATTGTAAATTATTTAACATTTTCTCTTTAAAACCCCAATTTCTCATCGTGTCGGTGAGATAAGTTCAAATTAAAATTTTCCAATACTATGAATTGATTTTTAAAAATGTGTTTTAAATTTTTAGTTATAAAAATTTATAATTTATACTCTGTTTAGCGTCATTTTCTAAAATAATGAATAGTGAAATAGCAAAATTTGATTATCACGGTTATGATAAAAATGGATTAATAAAGTAGTTAAACTACAATGAAAATGGTAAAAAATGAACTAATAAATTTTAAAATACCCATTTAATATATTTATTTCTCACTAATATCATATATGTTCTACAATGTCCTGTTTTGGAGGCTTCTAGAATGATAAGAATGTGGGAATGATAGAATCTTTTGAAAACATGACTAGTGTTCCACTAACCTCATATATAAATGGCCACACCCTCTCCTCTATTATTCACATCTCTATACCCAATTCTTTAGAAAATTACTTACTAAATAACTTATTAAATTCCCTTATATCATCATAAAATCATTATTTTTATTATAAATCCATCCTAGATAGTATTTTGGTTCAAACATAAGGTGGATACCTGAAAAAAGATGTAAAGTACCACAATGAGTGATTTTATATTATTTATTCCTCAAAATCCTTCAAATTTTATTAAACCATGATAAAATAATAACATAATTATATTCCATATACTAATATAATTTTATAAGAAATTCATAACATAAAAAAATCTCCCCTTCTATAAAATGTGTTGTGAATTGACAATTTGTGTGTACGATGGACTACCGCCTTGCGAACTGATGTCATTTGTTTTTCCATTAACACCTCTCACAGTTGTGTATAATGATATATAAAAAGTATATATGAGATATTTATAAAATATTTTTACATATTTAGTCATTTTATCATATATACATTTTTTTATTTTCTTTTGTAGGTGGCATGATAATGTAAATTGTGTGTTTGGAGGACTACCTCCTCACGAAGCGATGTGATTCATCTTTCAGTATCTCTTTACATGGGAGGTTTTAAGGAAAATTTAATTCATTTTGTTTTATAAATGAAATTATAATGATATTAATTAATTATTTATCATTTTATAAATATAATATATCATTTTCTTTCTTACATTTTTACTCAGTTAAAGATGATAACATCATTCGTGTCTGTGCGCAATACCACCTTCACGTAGCGATGTGACTCTGTTTTCATCACCACACCACATGTATGATATATATATGTATAAATTATGATATATATGAATTTTTCAACATTATTTAATGTTAATATATTACTTACCTTCTTTCCATAATGAATATTCAGAAATATGAATGTTACTCATGCGTATGTATGGTCTGTCGTCTCTGTGATCTTAACATAATTTATTTTTTCAAAAAAAACTTTCATGATTGGTTTTAAAAGTATAACTGACATATAAATATGATAATTAACACATTATTATGATTAAATTGGTGATTAAACTATATAATATTCACAATAACCATAACATTCATAACAAAGAACGAATGGTAATATAATCTTATCAACAACTAGGACAATGAAAATAATGAAATGATATTAACCAATGAGTAGTATGATGTTATAAAAGATCATATATGATATTGAAAATATTGGTATATTATATTTAATAATATAATAACATTATTTGAACCACTATACATGAGTTTAAATCATCTTCAACCAAAAGGATGCGTGAGGTAACAGATTTCATCACACCTTTATTTCACTAAATAATATTATAATGTTATGAACCTAGTTTATTTTATATAGTGTATATATATCCACTTTGACATGTTATATTATGATCCATTAATAATTAATGGTATTTTAAGTTACAATTTGACTTATTTCATCCAATGAGATTTTAATTGAAAAGTTCAATGTGATAACGAATTTCATAACCCAATTTATTTTCACTGGATTATATTACTTCTTGATCGTATTTGATATTATAATATTATATGTATAATAATTTTTTTAATATTTTTTTATATTTCCATTTGTTTAATTTTGTTCTATATTTAATAAATATAATCTATTCCTTTATTAATTCTCAACTCTAAATTATTATCATTATAATGGTTTTTTGACAATATCATTCTAATCTAGAATGTTTATTCCTGAATTTTTATTAGAGGTAATTATTTTTAAATTTATATATAAATTAATTTAAATATATTATTCCATGTATATTTATTATATTTTCGTGTAATTTTAAAAAACATTCACCCTTTGGTGCTTAAAATAATTGATAATTGTTTTAAGAAAATCTGACTCCATATCACTGTTCAATTGGAAATCAATTTTCTACCCAAACCTAGTTTTATAAAGAAATTTTTTCAATAATTATTTAAACCCTTTTATAAATTATTTATTGAATAAATTTTTACCAATTTTTAAATTTTATATATTTTTTCATATGGAATATTCATGTCATTTTGAAAACAATTCCACTTTGGATTCTATCAAAAAAGTAAATGAATTGTTATGTTAATATTTACGACATGAATAGAATTTATAGCCACTATGACCAATATTATGTTATAAAATATCCTTCATAAATTTTAAATATTATTTCAAAATTATTTTTTTTTGAGAATGTTTTAGGAAATTTTAGTTTTAATAAGTTCTTTTAAAAATAAAAAAGTTATTTTTCTCAATTACATTTTTAATAGCCTTTTATGGTATTTTAATTCATAATAAAATACAAAACTTCATTTTAAATATAATATACTGGGGATATATTGTATTAATAACATAATTTATCTCCCTTCATATTGATTACGATACTTTTTACCAGGGATTCTAATAGCATTCACTTCTTGGATAAATTTTTTTAATTCAATATCTTTTACCAGAAATATTTACTTTTTGTGATTACTGGACATTAAATATCCTATAAATATCGATATTATTTTTCAGCGGCATGTAATCTTGTTGAACTATAAAAAAAATTCATAAGGTTCTCTATATTCGATGTTATTTCTTTATTTGCGAAAATATTTCTGAATCTGTATTCTTTACTCAATATAAAATTTTGATGGTAAGGATCATTGTTTATGTATTAAATACATTATTCTATACATGATGAATTATTTAGACCAATAGTGATGTGTCGAGTCAGATATTATAAATCCCCTCAATTCATTTGTAGGTTTGACGACAAAAAATATATAATATTGTATGAAATGTGTTTTACTTTTAGTTTAACCATTTCATAAAACGTCTTGATAGTAGATGTGTCATGATGATAGAGATAATGGTGTTTGATAATTAATAATTTCCTTCGTTAAGAATATTTTTATTATTATGCATGCTATTCTTACAGTGATATTATCTCATGATGAATTTCATTTTTAGTTATTGATTAAATATATTTTTAATCTATTTACGTTTCCATATTTATTATGCTTCACCAAGTTATTTAAATGGGACATGTATTTGGGTATTTCCCCTGAAATGTTGATTATTCATATTGATTCATGATAACTTCCACTGTAATTTACACTTACTAAGAATTTCATCTCTCCCTTGTTTTTTTCCATTCTCAAGAATCTGTGAATTATAAAATTTTGATTTGAATGTATATGCTAGAGGGAATTTTTTTATTCTCAAAAAATATTCTGTTATAATTTTTTTTTTCAAATGTAATATGGGATAAATTTATTTATTTTACATTCAAATACTACGAAATTATTCAGTCCTTCATGACTTGATTCCATGTATCCTTTTTTAATGTAATTAAGAATGCAATAGATCAATGCTACTTGGTTTGAGGTCTCTATAGTTGGTATAAGATGTTGTTTAGTAAAATCCAAGGAAAATAGATTTAAAAAACCTATATTTAGGATCATAAACATCTAATAGAATTTCCGTATATGTATAGAGGAAAATCCTAATGTTTTGGTAAAGAATATATTATGTGGAGGTTTCCTAAAAATATATCCATATATTGATACTACAAGTGGTCATGATTCTATAATAGAGGTACCTATGTGTAATAACACCAAAAAAAAACATTAGGCTTGACCTGATCATCAAAAAGTGCATGAAAATAAAACCTACTATACACCAATCATGATACTCATGGTGGATCTGATTAAGATAATTCATATTTTCTTTACATACCATTATAAAGGATTTAAAAATAATGACATCTCCAGAGAAACAATGTTTATTATTATGATATTAGATATTCATAATTTATTATTTTATATTATTTATTTCACTATTTTAGGGATTATAAATTTTTTATAATGATAAAATCCAATCTAGTGTTTGACATCATTTAGAAATAATGCTTAAAAGAAGAAATGAGGACTACAAGAATACATGTATTCAAAAGAGAAAGAATGATAATTTCTTTAATAGGGTTAAGTCGATCTTTCTATAGGAACAAGTCATCTAAAATTCTCATTATAAGGGGGATGTAGTTACTTGTTCTAATAAGACATATAATTAATATTCTATGTATTATATTATGAAGTGAATCTAAATAAAAAGAGAATAGCTGAGAAAAAGATGGATAATTGGAAGAAGTGAAATAAATATTTTCTGACATGTGATATTCATGGAAGGAAACACATTAGCACATTTTTTTTAAAGAAAATGAGTTTTCCTTATGTGTGTTGAAAACAGCCAAGATGCTCATGATTTCAAGGGGAAGAAAAATATTTCCAATATTAAATGAACCAACTATATTGATATGGGGAACTATGAAAAATAATGCACCAATTTTCAAAATAATATACCTCAAAATTGGAAAATGGATCTTGTTTAATCTTATTTTATTACCCCTGAAGACATATAATTATTAATGTTATTTTGATTGGATTTAGTAATTATTTCATTTGAGTATTCTCTCGACTATCTCCTTGTTATAAATTTTTTGAAATGTATAAGAATTGTACACTTGTAAATTTAAATTAAATAATTGAAATCATAGGATTAACTGTATCAATGAAAAAAAAATGATATAGTATAATGTTTAACATCTTTGAAAACACTTGCTTGAAGGAAAATAAGCATTAATATGTTCCTGATATTGATAAAATGATATTGTTCTAAATAGATGATTGATATGTAAAATTTAACATTGATAGTACTAAATACTATTGATGTGATTAATGGTATGTAGAAAAATTGGTTTATGTTATAACTAATAGAGTTAAGATACATTTTTGTATAAAAGGAATATATTTAATAATCTATGTTTTATTTATAGAAGAAAGAATAATGTATGATTTCAATAAAGTTTTATGGTAATTCATTATATTTCCACGTTTTATGGGAATACAAAATGAGGTATCCAAATGTTTTTTGTGTGAATATTAAGAGATACATCATGTATGTTGATATATTTTTGATATGTTTATTTATGGAAATTTAGTAACCTTATTTCTATTATTTTGGATCATACTATTTATGAATGGTCAAATGTATAACCATTAATGAAATGGTTTAAATTGAAATTTTGATGAGGTTTTAGATATTAATGTATTACTTAACCATATAAAGATATATTCATATAGGATATCATATAGTAACCATTTTGTAAAAATAATAACTAGATATTTATTTATTGACTTAGATTTTCGTTATGGATCATACAATCCATTAAAATTGAATTTCACTAATTTTGGCATAAAAAATTACATTATTATATATAAATTTGTTATATTACGAAATTAAGTGGTCAATCATAAAATAATATAAAAAATATGAAATGTTTCCTTTGAAATGATGACATCTCAAGTAATCACCTTTTAATATGTTCTCAGTCTAGAATTAAAAGAAATTCACCAATAATTGTAAAATGATCTTGAAATAAAATATTAACTTGGTAACATCATTTTTGATGATATCATTGACATTTTTCAAGAATCTATGCTCTATGAATTATATTCATTAAACATTTATGTATGAATCAATCTATCATGAACAATGTTATCTATCACTCTCCATTAGTATTTTGGTGTTAGTTTTCTCTTCTATATCTTTGTCTTCATTTCCCACATATGTTCTTCTATATGGGAACCTAGTTCTATGATTATTTCAGAAGAAATCAATACTTCCCTTTCTCTCTCATTATGTTGATGATTCATTTACCCTTTTATGATATTGGAATCCAATGAAATATTTTTAAAATGATAACCCAATGATTATAAAGATCATGATTAAATAGTGATGTTGTAAATTTTTTATGGTTGTACAATGTTACACCCTAAGATATTAAAATCTAAAAAATATATTGGATAGTGTATATGCTATGAAAAAAAATGTGTATAAGGGAATATAAAATCAGGAGTCATTATTATATATTTATTTTTTAAACTAAAATCAATCTCTTCGATATCTTTAAATGCATGGAACACCATGTTTGAATGGAATGTGATACATAATTAAAATGTCATTATTTAAACATTACCTTTATAAAATAGATGTTAAATTAGTTGTTGTTAATATTACTAAATAAATATTAAAAAATACATGGTTTAAAAATTTTTAAAATAAATTAAATTTATATCTATTGATTATAGATAAAATCAAAACTCTTTTAAAGAAAAATAAATGTCATTTGAATATGGTATTTTCCTATAAGATCATTTAGAAGTGCATTAAAAACATAATTTGTAATTAATTTTTACCATTTTTTTAAAAAATTATTTTGAAAAAACAACTTAAATTTTAAAATTGGAATATCAAAATTATATTTGGGTGGATTATTTTGAATTTTCTATAACGATTTATTTTTTGATGAGTGATCAAAAATACAGAATTTTTATTGTAAATTTTCCTTTAATATAAATTATTTATAATGTTGGATTATATTTTGGATTTTTTAATGTAAAATTTGTTTAATTATAAAAAAATTAAACTAATTTTTGTATTTATAATTATTATTATATTTTATTTTTGATATAATGAATTTGAAAGCTTTTAAATATTTTTTATAACCTATATTTCTCGTCACGTTTGTAAGATTAATTTGAAATTGTATTTTAAAAAAAATATGAATTTAATTTGAAAAAAAAATTTATTCCATATTATTAATCATTAAATATTATATAGTATAAAAATTTTAGTATACATTTTTACCAAATCTATTTTTCAAAATAGAAATAATAACTAACTGTAGTTATGATAAAAGTGGATATACTGGGGAGTTAAATGAAAAATATAATTTTTTAAAAATTACATAATTACTTTTCTAATACACATTGAATAGAAATAGTTCTAACTTATCTCTTTAGGAATCAGTAATGGGTCATTTATGAGGTTTGTGTCATGTTAAAACATGGGTATCTTAAAAATTCTCGAAAACATTCAGCTATGTCACTCACCTATCTTATAAAAGGCCATCCCTTCTGTTCTCTTCATTACACCTTTAAACCATATATTTATCCAATAACTAAAAAAATAAACTCCCATAATCCCTCCTCTATTCATATACTCTATAGTTTTTTCATAAAACTATTATATGGTGGATTTTGGTGAAATCCTAACAAGGATAGCTAAAATAGAAGTTGTGTTCTTTAATGAGCATTTCTATTTCATTTCTTCATCTATATATCTCAACACTTATTAAAAAAATATTATATAAAATTCATAGTATCATTCATATAATTGAATGATTTCATAATAATTTCATGACCTAAACCCATCTCTAAAACCATTAAATGGGTTATGAAGTCAACATTTGTGTGTACGGCGGACTACCGCTTCACAAATCGAGGTTAATTATATTGCATTAACACATCTCATGGTTGGGTACGATGATAGATAATTTGTTTATATATATGATATTAATAACATGATTATACCTTTGTATAAATTATATCATATATACATTTTTTACTATCCTTTCTTTAGGGGTTCTGATAATGTTGTTCAGGTGTATAATAGACTGCCGCCTGGAAAAGTAATGGGATTCATCTTTCACTGATGCTTTATATTGATGGTGATATGGATAAATTTAATGATTATATGTGATTTTAATAAAATAGAAATTATATTATAGATATATTTATCATTTATTAAATAAAATATATATTTTTATTTCATATAATTTAATTCACTAAAAGATGATAACATTGTTCATATACGTGTGGACTACTACATTCATGAAGCGGTGTGACTATCTATTCTTCACCACAACACATTGAGGAGATATATAAGTATATAATATTGTATATATGATATTATATTAATTTTTAATGATAGTATATTACTTAAAATCTTTCTATAATGATCATTTTAAAATTGAAATGTTACTCTTGTGTACGTATGGTCGACCATCTCTATGATTGTAACATTCTACATTTTCTTAAAATCATAATTCATGACTGATTTTAAAAGTATAAATGACATATAAATATGATAATTATGTCACTATTATTATTATGGTTATGATGTATCTATTTAATATTCACAAGAAAATAACATTCATAAAAAATGAACGAGAAAACAAGGTGATTAACACATAAAACGTAGAAAATAATGAAATATTTTTAATAAATGGGTGGTAAGATGTTATAAAAGAAAATATATGACATTATATATGATAATATTCTTCTTTAATAATTTAATAACATGATTAAAACCACTATACAATAGATTAAATTGTGTCTAATAAAAATGATATGTGAAGAAATATATTGCATCAAAATTTTATTTTATTAAGCCATAATATAATGTTGGGTAACTAATTTATTTTATAGGGTGTATATACTATACCTTTTTTAGGTTATATCATGATTCATTAATAATTCATGATATTTTATGTTTCAATATGTAATATTTCATCTAAATGTATTTGAATTTAGAATTACCATGTGGTAAATTATTTCATAACTCAATTTCATTTCATTGGGATACATTACTTATTCATCATCATCGATATTATAATATTATCTCCATAATAAATTTTGCTTATAATAATTTTTATTTCCATTTCTTTTATGTGTATTTAATGTTGATACACAAAATAAATTCATTTATCAAATCCCACATCAATGTTATAATCGTTGTAAGTGTAAATTTAACATTCTCATTTTAATCGAGATTGTTTAATCTTGAATTATAATTGAAGGAAATTATTGGATCATTTCAAAATGAAACCAATTAGTTTTATTATAATATAATTATTCATGAAATTTTCATGTTATAGTACCTTTTTTCCACTATTTGTAACTTAATGTTGTTTAGATTATGTTTTTAATAAAATTCAGCTTCACCTCTCTCTTCGTCTAAAAATCAATTTTTTAAAAGAAAAATATATTTTAAAAAATAAAATATTTTTTACCTTTTACATAATGATTTATTAAGTTGATTTTTTATAGTTCTTAATTTTTTCAAAATAAATTAATGGACTCGTCTTTTCATTTTTTTAAAAAAATTTCATTTCTATTTTACCGAAAAAGTTAAATGAATCATTGTTTTTATATTTATGTCATGAAAATAATTTATAGCCATCATGACAACTCATATTTTTTAAAACATCCATTATATGATTCAATTATTATTTTCAAGAAAAATATTTTTCAGAATATTTTGTTAACATCAGTTTTAAAAAGAGATTTTCAAAATGAAAAGCATATTTTTCTTATGACTGTTTTAAATATGTTTTTATTTTATTTCTCTTCATCAATGACATCAACCATTCATTTTAAATATAGTAAATTGGATATATGTTTTATCTATACCATATTTATTCTCCCAACATATAGATTATGATTATTTTGAGTAAATATAGTATTAATAGTCACTTCCTTGATTCATTTTATGTAATTCATTAACTTTTCCTTGAAATTCTAACATTCCCATGATAATTGTACATTAAATTTCTCCTAAATATTATAATTATTTATCATGGATATGTTAATTTCATAATAATTATATCCTTTTTACATACTATTATATAAATTGAATTTTATTTGTTTGTTTAGGAAAATATTGATAACTTATTATTGTTTACTTGATATGGATATTTGATGACAAGGTAGATTTTTCATGGATTAAATTGATTAATAGATATATATGAGGAATTATTTGGCTCTAAAGTGATTCATAGGGGTAGATATTATATATTCCCTAGAAGCATTAGTAGGTCTCATAAGAAAAATAAGTAACCCAAAATTAAATGGGTTTTTACCAATTGCTTTAAACCATATTGTGAATGGTCCTGGTGGTAGAGGTGTCAAGATGCCTAAGAGAATAGTGTCAAATGATTAATCATTTACTTCATTAAAAAATTTGGTTATTTTTATCCATGATATTTTTATAATTTTATTACCTTTGGATGCATTTCATTATCAGTTATTTATTAAATGGCATGTGTTTTTAGTTATTTACCTTTCCATATTGTTTATTACATATTCAGTAATTCAAATGGAACATGTGTTTGTTTATTTAGTTTTATTTCTTGATTATTATTATTCATTAATGATAGATTATAATTCTCATAACCCATACTGAACATTTAAGATCACGCTTATTTTTTTCCTTTTTGAGGAATCCATGAAGCATATTATCTTCTGTATGCAAGGATATTCTAGAGGGAATATTATTATTCTCAAAAAAAATTGTAGTTTGTTTTTTGAAATTATATATGGGATTGATAAATTATTAATTTTTACCATTAGAACTAAACTATTGAGTCCATTTGGTTTTTATTCCTTGTATCTTATGCAAATCTAATAAAAATACACTAAATTTGAGATACTAGGGTTGGGGTTGCTAAATTTTTTATCAATTGAATTTTTTTACAAACCACTGTGATTATATTTTGGTAAACATATATTATAGATCATAAAACTAGGATTTTATTTGAGGATTATTATTGAAGAAATCCTAAAATTTTAATATTGAATATATTTTGTAGTTTTTAATACAAATATATTTTGTTAAAGATACTATAATTGGATTTTGTTCTGAAACATATGTACCTAGGGGTAATAACTCCAAATACGGGGAATTAGGGTTGACTTGATAATAACTTGGTGCACAAAAACCTGCCTATCTATACATATAGTTGGAAAATCATTGGGGATATTATTATGATAATTCACATTTTCGTTAAAAACCATTATAAAATATTTTACAATAAATATATCCAAAAAGAAATAGTGTTATTATTATGATATTCAATATGAATAATATTTTAGTTTATGTTATGTATTTAACTAGTTTTTGGATTAAAATTATGTTTCCTAATGATATGATCAAATCTAGTGTATACTTTCATTTTAAAATGGCACATAGTAGAAAGAATGAGAATTACATCCATGCATAACTCCAAATAATAATAATGGTAATTTATTTAACAGGATTAAGCCAATATTTTTAAGAGAACTGATCTCCCAAACGTTACCATCATTAGGATACATAGTATCATCTGATAAAATGATAGATGAATAATTATATAAGTATTATATATTTAATGGGAAGCAATAGAAAATGTGCATAGAAGGGAAATACATATTACCGACATGTGATAATAATTGAAGGAAAACCTTGGTACAAGCTTAAATGGAAAAAGATTTTTCTTCATGTGTGGTGAAATGTTCTCCATTCTCCTGATTTCATGGGAAATAAAAAGTTTTCTCTTTTTTAATGATTCAACTATAAGGAGATAAGGAAATAAGAAAATGAATTCTCTAAGTTTTAAAGGAATATACCTTAAAAGTTTATAATGGATCTCGATTAAGATTATGTTATTTCCATACATGATGTGGAATGATTAATTTTACTTTTCTTAATTAATGATTTATGTTATTTGAGTATTTTATCTATAATTATTTGGTTATAATAATTATGAATTTTATAAGGATCATATTTTTGTAATTTTTCAATAAATATTTCAAATAATATGTTGGATAGTAAAAATGAAAAATAAAAATGATTTAGTGGAAATTTGAACATCTTGTAAAACTCATGATTCAAAGAAATATATCCCTTAATCTGTTCTTGATATTTAGATAATGATTTCACGATGAAGAGATAATTTATATGGATAAAATTAAATTTGATATTATTGATTACCATAGAAATTATTAATTATTAATTGAAAAAGTTCTATATGATGTCATTTATGTTGTTGAAAATATTTTTTGATTGAACTAATATATCAAATTATCTATGTTTAATTTAATAAGTGAAGAAGAATTCAAGTTTTCAGTAATGTTTTATGGTAATTCAGGTTATTACAACATTAGAACAGAATACATGCTACGATATTTAATTGTTTGGTATGTGATGATTAAGAGCTGCATCATGTTTTTTGTGAGATTGATGATATGTTCATTTTTTAATATTTAGAACCTGATTTATAAATTTTAGGATCTTAATCCTTCATAACGGTCAAATGGTTTACAATTTATATAATGTTTTTAGTTTAATTATAGATGAGGTTTTAGATATTTATATATTACTTCAACATAAGAGGATTTATTAATACTGGTTATCCTATACTAAAAATTTATATATAATAATAACTAGATATTAATGGAATGACTAATAATTCTATTATGGATCTTATGATTCATTAAAAGTTATTTTTATAGATTCAGGTATAAAAATCATTATTTATTTTTTTTCTTATAGAATAAAATTAATTGTAAATTTTTTTCATAAAAACGAAAATATGAAAATTTTCCTATGAAATAGAGATATGTCATGTATGTAAATTTTCATATGTTATCATTCTATATAGAAATTTTATTCAAGAACAATAGGATAATGATCTAGAAAATTTGTTATATTGATATCAATTTTTTTGATAATATTAAAGACATTTTTTACAACTTATTTGTTGATAGATTTTTTGTATTCAAAAATATATAGAACACCCAATTTCTTATGGTTGATGTTCTATATCACTCTCCCTAAATAGTTAGGTATTTTTTATCATCAATGATAATGTTTTCATTTCCCACCTATATTTTTCTATATGGAAACATTGTTATGTGATTATTTTTTATGATATAAACACATACATTTCTCTCTTATAAAGATGATGTTTTATTTACCCTTGTTATGACTTGGGATTACAAAAAAATGTATTTTAAAATTAAAAACCATTTTGTATAAAGATCATGATTAAATTTCAAAGAGGAAATTTATTTAAGGGGGTAGAATATTACACCATGATGTTTAAAAATATGAATTTTAAATTAAATATAAAGTATAACATTAAACACTAATTGTAGTATGGAATATAATATTTAAATATATTTAAATATATTTATTTTCTATCATAACATCACTCTCTTTGATATCTTTTAATGTACGCAACATCGGGCTTGAACTAAACATGATTCATTGTTAAAATATTATTATATAAACATTATCATTATAACATATATATTAAATTGGAGGGTATAAATAGAAAAAAATAAATTATGAAAATAATTTTTTTAAATGTTTTTAAAATAAATAGAATTGACATCTCTTGATTATAGAAAAAATTTAAATCATTTGAGAGAATATGTGTGTGGTTTCTGAATAATGGTTTTTTTATTACGTGGTTTAAGAACACTTTGCATAACTAATTTGTAATTAAATTTTAACACATATATATAATTTAATTAAAAAAATAAAATAAATTATTCAAATGATCAAATCAAAATTATCTTATGGTGAATATATTTTCTGTTTTAAAAAAGATACATTTTTATGAATATTGAAAAATTTTGATTTACAATTAAAGATGTATTTTAATTTAAATTATTTATAATTGTAATTTATATTTTTCATTCATTTAAATGATAAATTATTGAAATTATTTTTCATTTAATCCAATTTATTTCATTAGAATTATTTTTATATAAATTTTTTAAATAAACAATATAAAAACATTTGAACATTTTCTCTTTAAAATCCAACATTACAGTCGCATCTTTGGGATTAATAAGAAATTATATTTTTTCACTTGTGTAAATTTAATTTTAAAAACTGGATTCCATATTTTGTTTCATCATAAATATTAATTTATAATATGGTCACAATAATTTTTTATCTAAATTAATAGTGAAAACGGTAAATATTTATTACTTCGGTTATAGTAGAACTATATTTTCCATGGGATAAACTAAGTTGTTAATGCTTAAAAATAACCAAAAAAACATGTAAAAATCCATTTTATGGACTTATTTAAACCTTATATCTTCCATGATCAGTAATGGACTATTTTATAGGCTTTTTAATCATAAAAATGTCGGTATCATTGAATCTTTTAAAATAATTACTAGTGTTTTGCTCACCTCATTTATAGAAGGCCACTACATATTCTCTCTTCCTCGCAACTTAATACACTTTTTATTCTTAAAATACCTACCCCAATAACTCCCAAAATCCTCTCCTATAATTCTCTAATCCTTATTTTCATCATAAATCTAGCCACTTCTATATTTTGGTTCATGTCTATGGAGGATACAAGAAAAAGTGCCAACATTCTTCAATTACTGTTTTTTATTTCCTCATGCACAAACCTCGAATCATGTTAAACCATGATGATATAATAATCAAAGTATTATAAATTTACTTATATTTTTTTTATAATATGAGAATTAACTCCAATAATATCAACTTCTATAACATTGGTTATGAAATAAACTTTTGTGTGTATGGTGGAGTACCACCTCATGAACTAATGTCATTCCTTTTTCCATTATCATCCCTCATGGTTAGATATAGTAAAAGATGAGATTTATATATATTATAATTATAATATAATTATATTTATGGATTCATTATATCATATATTAATTTTTACTTTTCATATCATAGGGGATGTGATCATGTCCCTTGCTTGTAGGAAAGACTACTGTCAGGCGAAGTTATGTGATTCGTATTTCACTAAAAATGTTAATATAAGGGGATAAGGATAAATTTAATTATTAAATGTTATATAATTGAAATAATTATTATATTTATGACACATTTATCATTAATTAATTATAATATATATTTTTTATCTTTTCACTCACTTAAAGATGATAGCATTGTTCTTGTACATGTAAATTACCGCCTTCTTGAAGCTATGTGGCGCTATTTTCATCACTGCACCACATATATTATATGTATATATATATGTATATTATATATTATATATGATATTTTAATCATTATATAATGATAAAATATTACTTATCTTATTTCTATTATGATCATTGGAAATCAGAAATGTTACTCATGCATTCCCACAGTCTACCATCTCAATAATCGGAACATACTTGATTTCTAAAAACCACATTTCATGAAATTTTTAAAAGTATAATTTATATATAAATATGATAACTATATAATTAATATTTTATAGGTAATAGAACTATATAATATGAAAATAAAACTTTATCTTTTATAATAAAGCATGAATGGGAAAACAAGGCGATTAATACCCAAAACAATAAAAATACTTAAATATTATTATCAATAAGGTGGTAAGATGTTATAAAAAGATCATATATCATATTATAAATATTAATATATTTATTTAATAAGGTAATTTATATTTTTAAACCAGTATACATGAGTATAAATCACATCCACCCAAAAAGAATCTTGAGATAAAGGATTTCTTCTCAATTTCATTTAATTGAAAAACAACTAAAATGTTATGCACCTAATTTCATTTTTATGGTGTATATAATTACCCATTTATATGTTATATCATGATACATTAATAATTATTGGTATTTTATGTTTCAATTTTAATTATTTCATCCAATGGGATTTGACATAAAAATTACCAAGTCGTAAAAAATTTCATAACACAATTTCTTTTCATTGTGTTATATAACTTATTCATTATCAATGATATTATAAGATTATGTGTATAATTAATTTTCATTATCATATGTTTAATTTATAATTTTTTTATATAAAATTAAAAATTATACACATAATCGATTCATTTATTAATTCCCACTTCAATATTATGGTCATTTTAAGGGTTTATTTCTCAATCTAATTCTAATCAAGATTGGCGATTCTAGAATTTTTTATGAAAAGAATTATTTGATAATTGTAAAAATAAACAAATTATTATTTCTTAATAATTGTTTCTTCAAGATACTTTCATTTAATAGTCCCATTTTTTCACTCATTATTTCAAAAAATATGTGAGAAACTGTTTTTAATAAAATTTGTCATCATTTATCTCATTACTGAGAAACCCTTTTTTATTGAAACCTTATTTTATAAAAAAATTTGGAAATCAGTTTCAAACCCTTTTTAAAATTATTTACTGAGTAAATATTGACTGATTTTTACAATTTAAAAATCAAAGTAATCTACATTTTTTCATAAAAAATCCGATTTGGATTTTACTAAAAAAGTGAATGATATATTTTCTTCAACATGAATGACATGAAATGAAATTAATTATTTCATGACCACTAAAATGTTATAAAAATAAATTTATAATTTTAAACGATTATATTAAAATAAAACTAATTTACAACTATTTTGTGATATTTTACTTTTAAAAAGTTATATTCGAAATGAAAAGTATATTTTCCTGAATAATGTTTTTAAATATCATTTTGGGAATTTATATTAATAAATAAAAATGATTGTTCATTTTAAATATAATATTTTGATTTTTTATTGTATCAATACTGTCTATATTATTCATCAAGAATTTTTATAATTATTTTGTCCATAGAATGTATCAACATTCACTTACATGATTAATTTTTTTTATGTTAATAACATTCCCTTGAAATCATCACTTTCTAGTGATTATTGAATATTAAAAATCCTTAAATATCCATATTATATATCATGGATATGTTAATTCCATTAGCCACATATCATTTTTATTGACAATTCTCTATATTTAATGTTAATTTTTTATTTGGATAAATATTGAGAAATATTTATTGTTTACTCAATTCAAATATTTCAGGAAAATCCACACTATTAATGAAATAAATTGATTATTTGATATATAATAAATGCTTTGGACCTACTACAAATGTTGGCACCCAATATTATATAGACCCTCAATAAAACTGTGGGTATAATTTTGAAAATATTAATCTATCATTAAATGGGTTTCTACCTATTGTTTTAAACCTCCTTATTATAGATCTTTAAAATAGAGGTACCATGATTCCTAAGATAATGGTGTCCAATAATTAAGAATTTAATTCATTAATAATTCAGTTATTATTATCCATATCATTTTCAAATTGATATTATCTATGGATTAATTTCATTACCCCTTATTGATTAAATGGACTATGTTTTCAGTTATTTTCTATTCTATATTTATTATTCACTATCCAGTTATTTAAATGGATAGTTTGTTTGGTTATTTTTCTTTCCATGTTGATTATTATTATTTATTCATTATTTCTTTCACTATAATTAACTCTTAATAATAATTTTAGATCACCCTTATTCAGTTTCCTTTATCAAGAATCCATGAATTGTACTATGACTGATATACATGGATTTTCTGTATAAAATAATGTTTTTCTCAAGAACAAATTAATTTTAAATTTAAATTTTAAAATTTAATGGTGGTTTCATTGGTGTATCTAGTTTTCTAAGACTAATAATGTATTTGGTCATTTAAGAATAAATTTGATGTATCTTGTGCTAATTTAATAATGGTGAAACTGGAACTATGATACTATGGTAGGGGTTGCTAAAATATCGAATTCATTTTTCACTAATTTAAAACAATTACCAAGTAAATATTCTATAGATCCAAATACAATATCAGCAACATATATTTTCAAAAATAAAATTTCAATTGAAAATTTTTTATAAATAATTTTGGATCAACCATTATTTTTATAAAATCATTTTAAAGTTAAAATTTAGTTATTATTTTATACCAAAGTAATACAGCTTTCATTATACTATAAAAAGAATTATAAATTTTGACACCATAATTTTTAAATTCCATATTTTTTAAAATTGGTGTTCAAATAACAAACACCTCTTCAGAAATTGCACCATTTAAAAATTCACTTTTTATATTCAATTAAATTATTTTAATTTTTTTTATCACATGGAATGAATAATAGAATTTGAATGGGTTATATTCAAGAAACTAGTGAAAATTATTCATCAAAATATATTCCTTATTTAGGTAAATTACCTTGAGAAAGTAATATTGTATTGTATTTCTAACTATATTACCAGACTCATTCATTTTATTTGAAAAAATCTACTTTGTCCCAAGATATTATTTGTCTTTAAAAAACATATATTAATTTAAAAAATTATTTATATTAAAATTATTAAGTAATTCATGCATACAATTTATCAAATTGGAATAATTAATGATTTTTTAATATTAACATGCACAAATTTTATAAAAATAGTGAATTATAAAAAAATCAATTTTTTATATTCTAGTTCATATTCCATATTAAACATTTCCAATTAGATATCCTAATGAATGATCTATGTGTGTTTTATAAATCATTGGATCATATTGAGAAGATATGTTCTCCCCCTCTGGATATAAATTTTTATTTTAAGGATTATCTTCACCAATATTGAATTCTTCAAATTCTTTAACTAGATTATTAGAATTTGCAAACTATTCTTTATTATTTTCAAAAAATATTACATGAATAAGTTCATCCTTTGACATGATTCTCTATTTTTATACTCTATAAAATTTAATATTATTTTAATATCATATAAATATTATGCCAACACTTTTAGAAATATGTTTTCATTCATTATCATAATTATTTAAAATAAACGGTCCACAAACAAATAATATAATTTAACCAAACTTAGGTTTTTATTTAAACAATTCATAAGGGATGTTTTTATTATTTTTAAATTATAAAATACATTTAATATATAGAAATATTTTTTTCCTAATTCATAAAAAAAATATTTTTTATTTTTATTTTAGTAAGGAGATTCTCTCCATCTCTTGAATAGTGTGGTTTTTTCTAACATAAACATCATTTTTTATATTCTAGGGGTAAAAAAATTATGGGGATATTAATTATCTTCACAAAATTTCTCAATGTCTAATTTGACTAATTATCCATCTTATCCACTTCTAATCGATGTTATTAATTAATAATTTTTATTTAAAATCTATTTATAGAAAGAAATATTTTTTAAGGATTAGATTTTATTATATAACCAAATAGTATAAGTGAATATATTCATATCATATATAGTTACAAACACATATCTTTTAATACATAAAATATAAGTTCTCATGGGTATTATTGGTTCAAGATAAAACAATTATAATAATTTATTAGTATTAACATTATACATAGATCTACAAAATCGTTGGGTTACATAACCTAAATAATATTCACACATAAAATACTTACGTTCTTTAAATCGTAGATGATCCAGATTCTCTCCATTTTTTGATAACATGTATATTTATCTAAGATGAACATGTCCTAATATTATATGAAAAAAATTATTGTATATTTCTATATAATTCAAGGACTTTTCATTTGGATGGGTTAGTTTTGAACAATATATAGAGTAGATATTCTCTTTTAGGTTGGCATAACATAAATTTATTTTATCCTTATAAACAATAAATTCGTTATCATTAAGATTAAAACGCATTCCTTCGTCACAATTTTTTTATATAATGATTAAATATTATTTCAATCCATCTACATATAAAACTATAGAAATTGTAACAAATTTAAATATTCATGCATATCTAAACCATAGACCATGCCTTTATAGTTTTTATCCAAGGTGAAAATGCCTCCATCAAGTGAATTAAAATTTAAAAAGATAGTTATATCACTAATTATGTTTTTTATATCCCTCTTACCATATACAATGTATCATTAGAACACTCTGGGTAGATTTCCTATAAAAAATATTATGGAAATTATTATTATAGGGCCAAATATATTTTAGGTCCAACTAGATTAGTAATAAAACTATTATGCGCTTATACTGATTTAAGACATTTATTTTAGGGTAATCTAAGGGATAAATTATTATAAATAAAATAATTTTTATTTCCTAGTTATTGTGTAAATTTTAAATAAAATTCATTTATATAATTCAATTTTATATTACATCAAAAAAATGTGACATTTAATACATTTCCTTTACTATTATTTTTGATAAAGTTGTTATTTATAGATTTTGAATCATTCTATTATTAACACATCCATTTTTATCATTAATGGGGTTTTTTATAAACATAATCTTATAAAATTTACCTTCATGTTGAATAAATGTAGATAAGGTTTCTTTTAATACATGGATTTGTATTTTAATATTTCAATTCACTTTTATATAACATCCAGATCATCCCAAATTTTAACATTATAAAATGATTCTATATTTTTTAATTTTTTATTTTCATTTTAAGGTACTTAAATTCATTTGCATCTTTATCTAAATCATATAATGTTAATTTTAATCTCGTTTCATGATCTTTATTAATTTTAGTCAATAAATATCTTATTATTTAATTTTCATCTTTTAAAATTCTTTGTTTACAATCTAAAACACTTTTAAATTTTATATTTATTAAAGATTAGACATTCATTTTTTATTTTTCTTATTTAAATTTCTTATTTTATTTTTTCTGTTTTTTATATAGTTTATCAATTTTTAAAAAGTTCTTTTAATGTTATACTTTTGTTCATTAAGTTTATAAAGTCACCTTTAATATATGACTCATAACCTGAACTGAAATTAGTGTCATCATTTACCTCATTCATTTTGTTTCCATCATACATGAATTGGATAATTCATTTTCACTCTTTGAGTAAACACTACTCATGTCTTAATCTTCTATTAATCTCTATCCAAAGTGATATACTCATTTTAACTCCATATTATATTACTTTTTACCCCTTTTATTACTATTTTTTATATTGTGATTTGATATATCCCGTATTCCTAAAATTTTGGAGTATTAATTATGAAAATTTTATAAAATACATTTACCTATTGTTATTAAATTTCAATCATTATTTTGATGATATCTTCTAATTAAATTCTTAATGCCACTTTTTCCTTTCATGTAATTATATAATCCTTTAGTAAAATTTTCTATTTCATATTTCTTAATTTTCTGAAACTCAGAATCATAAGGATTTATATAACCATTTATATTAAATTTTAATGATATGAATTTCCTTTTTTTCTTTTTTATCATTATTGTAATTTTTCATTTCTATTAATATTAAATAAGTGATCATATGAGTTAATCCATTGAACACTATGAAATACTTACATTATTTAGTCATAAATTACTCTATGTTCCATATTTTTGGTAGACGTAAAAGTATTAGTTAGAATAATAATTAATTTTTCATTTTCTCTCTAACTGGATCTATAATATTTATAATTTTGGTGAATTTATTTTATATTTTATTGATACACTCTTGATCAGTCCTTTTAAATTATGAAAATCATTTCTATGAAGGGCCAACACAGTTCCCTACATTGTATCAATTCCTCGATGTGTGGCTTTTAATTTCTTCCAAATTTTAGAAGTAATTTTACATTTGAAAATGTGGCTACACATTTTCTACTAAAAAATGAAGATAATTCATAACTTTTGTTCTATAAAACATTTTGTAGCATCATTTCTAGTAATAGTTTCTAAATAAGTAGTAAGATGTTCGTAAGGGTTTTATAGGAAAATATGAAATCCATGATCTATACATTTTAAAAATACATCCATTTGATCATTCTAGTAAACTTAGTCACATCTATTGATGTCAGGTGGTATGATGGGATTCAGCATCTCAAATAACATACATTCCATAATAAATTAGTGGACTGTTCCTTAAAATATTATGTTTAGTTTATTTGTTTGTTTATAAATATAATTATTCATTAATAACCATGTCCTTAAAACAATTCACCATGAACTAATAAAAATAGTTATGTATTAGTATATGGATTGATTTACTAAAATAGGGGAGAATATTCCTTTTTAAAAATTTAAATGATATTTTATTACTAGGGTGATCTATAGTGTTTTTTACATTGGAAAATAATACAAATCACACATGATTTATTATATTATATGAGATCACCAAAATCATAGAATAAAATTAAATATTCTCTATTATTTTAGAATATTGGTATTATTAAATTCCTCACTTTTATAGGGACTGATAACTAAGTTACTTATGATGTACCTTTTACTCACCTCATTGTATTACCCTTGTTGACATTTTATAGGATTCACAACCCACCTAAATCTAGTTTGAGAGTCACAACTCAATCGTATTTTTGGACAAAATAAATAACCTATTAGAAATATTTTGGATGTGAAAATATTAATTTGACTATATATGAATAAAAAAATGATATAAATAAATAAAATAGTGAAATGCAGATTAATTAAGAACAATAGTTGTGTAGTTGAGGATGAATGTTGATGTTTTTCAAGAACATCAATACCATTAGTAGTGGATGATTAAAATAATGAATTCCTTCATGATAAAATTGATGTAATATTATTTATAAAATAAATTCAACACTTCATATAGACAATTTTCTCTTCTCCCGGTCCAATCAGATTAATTGTTATCGTATCATCCTCATCAAAAAAATCGTTAAATAAATTTCATCAATATTATTTTAATAAATTTTTTAATTATATTTCAAATCGATAAATATATTTTGTTAACTCTACGATATTATTTCATCTCATTTTCTAATCATATAATTTCCCTTAAAAAATAACAAACATTGAATATATATTGTAACCTATATTTATAATTATCATGTTCGTATTTATAATCTTTGTGCTCATTAATTTTAGAATGAAATAACTTGAAAACACTTTGAATGATATCTATATGAGAAATAATTCATATAAAAATTATGAAAACCATAAATATATTTAAATAATATTGAAAAGGTTTCATAATTCAAAGGATATATAAAACCTATAATAAAATTATTATTATGAAAATTGTTATTTCCAAAATAATTTTGGTGATATTTTATCAATTAAATAATGCTCAAATAGTTATTATAATATATAATTATTTTAAAAATAATTAGAATTATAAAAATAAATTTAATAATATTTCAATTATTAAAAATATATAATTAATTATAAAACAAAATGTATTTATAGATTTATGAATATGCCGTAGAAATTTACATAACAATACAGTCAAGTTCTTATTTATGATTCACATAAGTAAATCAATGTACCCAAATTCATGTAGATGAATTGATATATATTAATTCACATAAGTATATGGAATTATTCAAATTTTTATAGCAAATTTGACATAGTTGAATTAACATAGGAAAATCGACGTAAACGAATTCACATGGTTGAATTGATATTGATAAATTCTCATATGTGAATCGACATAGGTGAGTTAACATAGGAGAATTGATGTTAAATTTATTTAACTCATAATATGATCTAAGAATACCTCCGGTAACTATTATAGAAACATTTGGTAGCTTCATGATGTTTTCCATGCTATGTTTTTTAAAACTGGAGGGTATGTTGGTGGAAACGATAACGATACATCAATGTATCATAGATCAATTTAAACAAATGGTCAATGTGTGAGATTTAAACACATTTTCAATCAACTTCAACATAAATTTTATCCACTTAAATTTATGGTTTATAAAATAGTTATACATTTTAACTTACATTCGATGTAACATATACCCATTTTAACTTATGCTCGATCATATACTCATATATTAATCAAATAATATTGTCTTTATTACCATGTCTCAAGGTCAATTTCCATGTCTAGAAGTCTATATGATAAGAAATAAATGATTAAAAATATTTAGAAAATATATAATCACTCAATGTAGGTAATACACAAAATTAAAATAAAATTTATTAGATAACTAATTAAAAATTTAATAAACAAAATCACTTAAAATAATTAAAAATAATAAATAATATTACAATTTAACAAAACAATATAACAAATAAAACAAAAAATATATAGTTAAACCATATATAACATCATTTAAATATATATTATTATATTATTGATAATTTTCGAGAGACTAAATAACACTAACCATTTATTCACTATGATTTTTGAAAAAATGAAGATTTACCTAGACGTATGTACGACCTATCGTCTCCATGATTGAAATGTAGTTAAATTTTCTAAACCATAATTCATAGTTGTATTTAAAATTATAATTGGTATATGAAAATTATAATTATGCCTTTATTATTGTTATTAAGATGATTGAACAAGGACTTATTCGATCATAATAAACAAACCAGACTCATTTAAGAAATATAAGTCGAATGTCATCAAAATATGGGATTATAAAATTATTGATTGAGTAATTTATTATAAAAATAAAAATTAAAAAACATGAATATTTTCTTCATAAAGTAATTAATTAACATAAGTTTGTTATTTATGAAAAATCTAATATATGTGATGAGATCGACTCGATGTAAGGGATGAATTCCATTGAAACCCTCATTTAAAATGCTATAATGATTTATTTTCAAAATCATTCCCTTGAATGTCCAAATTCCTAAAAATAATGTTTATATTTATTTATATAGAAGTATGTAAATTAATAATGAAATTTTATGTCTATTTTTTATGAAGGATTTAAAAGGGAATTATTTTTTGGAACGTTTTCACATTAGTTTTTAAAATTAAAAAAGCAATATATTTTTTTTACATATATAGTGTAAATGGGTCATCTAATTTTTGTAACCGTTATTTGATGATTGTATTCATTTAATAGATTTCATGTCTTACTCAATGAATAATCCTCCTTCCCTATTTAATATTTATTTTAAAAAATGTTCTAAAACGAAATGGATATTTCACTATCAAAAATGCATTTGTATGGGTGAAAATAATATTTTTGGGAATATGATATTGGAAATGAAAGTGTTCGTGTTTTATGATTTTGTTGTGTTTCTGGGGAATTATTTATGATGAAGGGGGATTCTGTAATAAAATAAAAATGGTTGATTCCATTATAAACCAATGATGGTGGTTCAATTATAAGACAATGATGATTGGTTACATTATAAACTAGGGATGAGTGGTTATGTTATAAATCAGTTATGGGTGGGTCCATTATAGAGCTCTTATTAATTGGGTAATTGTTATGTTCTCTAAATTATTTTGACAAAGTTTTTCTATATTGGTTAGTCAATTTGAATTTTTGTTATGTAAAATTATGTATCAATTTAACTACATTACATTTCTATGATTTCTATAGATTTTTCATCTAAATAAATTATTTAAAAAGTTAAGTTATGGATATTTTATTTTATAGGAATGATTATTCTCATTTTCAATAAAAATGTATGGTTTTTGGGAAAAACATTGGTGTACTCATGTCTTCTAAGAAATCGTCAAGGTTGTGATATTTCCATTATGATTTATTACAATTTGATTTATGAAAAAAATTGATGTAAATTTGAAATCATGCGTAAGTAAGTGCTATTTTAGATCAATGTTTATTATATTAAATGAAAACACTTTTATGATCTTAGGGTTTTAAAATGAACAAACTATATTCTTCTTTGTATTTATATTTCCCTTAATCTTTTTTTATACTCATATCACAATTTAAAATATTTTTTTAGGGTTTTATGGATGATTAATAAAAATAATGAGGTTAAGATGAAAATTGTGAATATGAATCATTAAATTAAAAAAACTATTTTAAAACTATTTTTTGTCGGAATAATTTATACCAAGTGGATGCTTCTAACATGTATGGTATTTTTTTGTAATAGTTATAAACTAACTCTCTAAAACTCTAAATATGAAAATATCTATCAATTGTAATAACATGAATATTTATATAAATATTAAATTTATGGACTGTTTATGATCATCTCCTTAAAGTTTGTTTAAAAAGAAGGGTTTTTATAATTTTCTAGAATATGATGTTTTCTTGATAGTATAACATTAGAGTTAATGATTCTATCATGGTTTTATAAGTTTAAGGTTGATCATAAGTTTATATTCATAGACACCCCTTTTGACGATTTTAGTGGTTGTATTTTTATGTTATTAATAATATTCTGAGATTTTTTTATAGGGTTGATGTGTATATAACATATAGTTTTACCAATAATAATTCTTCTAAAAATCCTCCTACATTTTTGGGATGTAAGCTGAAAGGTATTGGATAACCATTAAGGTTATAAAATTACTTAATATTAAAGTTATTAAGTTTATATTTAAGGGTGTTCGTCATATATTTTTTTGTAACTTTTTAGTAATAATATATATATATATATATATATATATATATATATATTGTAAAAGAAATGACCGTATGATGGTCGATAACTCATTGTATCAGGTACGGCCATATGACATGATCCCAAAATTGAATGGAGATATGGGTGAATAGTCTACCAATAGAATTCATTATATCCTAGTTAGTATGAATTGGTTTTTTATTGTCACGACCCGTCCTCGGGGACCATGCCGTGACTACCCCAAGCCCGCCTTCCATAGGCCAGGGGCTGACGACTAGCACCAAAGGCGTAAATCCCGATAACTAGGAAGGCATTGCCATTATAAATGTAAACAAACACCACAGAAAACAAGCGGAAGTAAACACTAAGTACAAAGAGAAGTGCTGAAAGGAAAATGAGCCAGAATACAAACCCAAAAGTAAGGACAACTACAACTGAACAAAGTAAAACAGAAAAAGACAACAGCTGGAGGGACAGAAGCGGCTCCTGGGTCGTCCTCCTCGGATCCTACCTGAAGGGTAGGTATAGATGACGCAGCTCCTGGATCGTCCACGACGGATCCTACCTAAAGGGTAGGTACAGATAGCACAACTCTTGGATCGTCCACCCTGGATCCTACCTGAAGGGTAGATACAGATAGCCTCCTCAACGCTCTCGCCCGTCAACCTCCTCCGGATACTAACTCGTCGTGTAGTCCACCTCCGGGTACTGACTCTTCGTGTAGTCCACCTATGGGTACCGTCCAGTCCTCGAACACTCGACCTCTGTTAGCACTCCCCGTCTTCTGCAACCAACACAATGAGGTGCAGGCATAGCCCGTGTAGGGGTGAGTATAATGATACTCAGTAAGGACCCCGAGACCCTCAAGGTCTCACTAAAACCAACAAGGATAACCACAAAGAAGATCTCAATAGATAACCTCTACTTAGGTATATGCCCATACATATACCTAATTTATTAAGTAACCCATCTCAATCATGAGAAAACACAAGGATCATGAAATCAACGGATAACCACTACCCAGGTATATGCCCATACATATACCTAAGTTATCAAGTGACCCATCTCAATCATGAGGTAAACACAAAGGTCAAAAGTCTCAGCTGAAACCAGGATTTTCATTATCGAAACCATAACTGCTGAAGAGATTCATCTCTAGAGTGTACAGTGGTCCTGTAACCTCTCCGAGGTACTTCTCACTAACCTAAGACAGTTGAAATACTCCTCCTGTCGAGTACCGCGGGTCAGCCACCCAGACCCAGTAGTGCTTCCCGCCGAGGTATGTCACCCAAACACAGTTGTGCACACCCCCTAGTAGCCTGCTGAGGTACTCTCCGGACGAGTACCGCGGGTCTACACTGTCACACAGGTAGTGCTCCGTCCGCCATGGGTCTGCGCCTCAGAATGTAGTGCTCTGTCCGCTGGGCTAGTCGACTCACTCCAAGTCGAGTCGGTCAAGCAGTCGTCAGGTCTCAGCCAGCTACACGATCTCCATACTCTGCACGCTCGTCTCTGGGAGGGTCTGCTCCATGAGCTACAGGTCGATACTCCAAGTATCTCAAAGTCCCACGAAGAAGTATCTCAAAGGACCGCCTCGTCATAGGGGTCTCAACGCAACAGACGGCGTGTCAGTCGGACGCTCGGTCTGTGAGTTACTAGCCTTTTCGTCCTAGGGGCCCGGTTGGTTTCGTGAGCGAACCAAATCCGGTTGTATCTCAACTGTACCCCGAACTCTCATAGGGTATACTCATAGGGACCGTTTCTCAACGTGATCAACAACGCTGCTGATGGTTCGTCAAACGAACGTCCTGTCTGAAAGATATCATCTTTTCCTTTCCAGGGGCCCGGTTGGATTTCTGGTGCGATCCAACCCGGCCACTACCAACTGTATCCAAAACTCAGGCGAAGTATGCCAAAAGTTCCGTCTCATCAAGAGAAATTCAACGAAATAGACGGCGCGTCAATCGGACGCCCGGTCTGTGAGTTATTGGCTTTTTCGTTCTAGGGGCCCGGTTGGTTTCGTGAGCGAACCAACCCGACCGCACTCCGTCGGCATCCAAACCTCGAGCGGAGTAAGCCAAAAGATACGTCTCACTTAGAGGATTCCATCAAAGTCGACGGCACGTCAATCGGACGTCCGGAGCTTAAGATATAAGTGTTTCTGCTCCGAGGGCCCAGTTGGTTTCGTATCCGAACCAACCCGGCCGAACCCAAAGTAATCCGAAACCTTGAGTGCGATATACCGAAATGCCAGTCTCGATCCAAGGATCGTGTTTCCACTGACGGCGAGTCATTTGTAGGCTCGTAGCTCAAGTTACGGGCATTTGACTGAAAGTGTCCCGAAAACGGGGGTCTGGGCCCGGGGCGACCCGGCCCGACCCCCCCTGGGTCGGCCGAACCGGGTCGACCCAACCCGGGCGCGGCCCAGCCCGGCCCGGCTCGGTCCGGCTCGGTCTGGCCCGACCGGCCGGCCGCGGCTCGACCAGCGTGGCCGAGCCGAATCGCGGAGCGGCGGGGTGCGCGGCTCCCCCGCACTTCGCCGCTGATTGAGGCCGGCGACGAACCGCCGGCCACCTCCTTTCCGGCGGCGCGCCGCCGCCGCCTTTCGCGGACCACCTGACGCGCTCCGGTGGTCTGTTCCTCCTAATTTCTTCGCCTATGGTCCCCCCGGGACCCCACCTTCACTGCGAAGGGATTCAAACGCCCAAACGGCCTACTTCGTCGTTGCCCGATAAACCGCACGTCAAAAACGAAACACGCCATCTTCGTGGTTCTTCGGCGCGACGCGTTGGCGCCGTGCCCCTTCGCCATGGCCCGACTCCATCCGTGGATGTCTTTGGGTTTCTCCTCCATGACGCGACGACGTCGCGCCTCTGTTTGTTTTTCAAGACGCGGCGCGACGGCGCCGCACATTACTTGTCGCACGTTTCCACGCGGTGCGATGGCACCGCCCCATTCCCATTTCAATCCACAAAAGAATCCAACATGAAATAAGAAGGAGGGTTGGCCGTGTTTGTGTGGTCCGACCCCCCTCGCGTTATTCGATAACAAAAGGTCATATTTCACGAAGTTCGTCAAGGAAATAAACACGAGCAATTTCAATAATAACCCTCAACATCAAACCGCATGATCGAACGATCCGCGGATCAACCCGGTATTGGTTGGTCCGCGCTCGTCGTTCCTTTCTCAAAAGATAAGAGAATTCCAAAAATAAATTCCCCTACCTCGTAATTGTCGTTCATTGACGATCTCGGAAAAAGGTCAGATATCGATTCCTCGATTGTCGTGTTCGCCACACACTCCCAATTCTCACGCTCATGCGTCGGAAAGGAAGAAGGGTACTCGTCGTTGGTGGACGAGCGTTCGGAGGTGACGTCGTCGTTGACGACGTTCTTCGCAGGCGACGTCTTCTCCTTTGACGCGGATGAAGGTCGTTGGAGATGTTGCGGGCTTCGCTTCCCTTTCCTTGCCTCGGTTGAAGAACGATAAAGAATATGGCGTCGTCGTGATTCAGTGGCAGAAGAGACGTTCTTCATGTTCTTTGTCATAGAGAAAGAAGGACTCAGGATTTCCTAAGCTTTTTCTCCAAAGGCTCCCAATCATCTAAACTCCAACCCAAATAAAATAAGTTCTAAACTTATTTTATTAACACAACAAAGCATTTGAAATTAAATAGTTTGAATTTCAAAAACATACATGTAACTCACCAAATTAATTACAATAAGTTGTCAAATATTAAAGAAGGTGAGTTAATGGGGAGTTGGAATGTGAGGGGTTAAGAGGGGTAAGGAAAGTGAGGGGTTAAGAGGGTTAGGGAGTTTAAGGAATTTGAAAAGGTGGGGGGTTCGTGTGGGCCCCACCCTTTCAAATATCCACACATGGGAAGTTGGATGGATGTGGGCCCACCACCAACTTCACATGGGAGAAGTTAACCACACAACATGAAATAAAATTGATTCAACAATTTGATTCACTTTATTTAATTAATCCCCAAAAATTAACTTCTTCTCCCGCACAAACGCAACTACGGTAAAGGTTCCCTTAAGCGATTATCGGCGTTGCGAGTTCATCGGCGCCATCAGATTTCAATTCTGAGAACCGGTTCAAAAGATAGGTAAACATGCTCGTTCGTTCACTGAACGTACCCGGGCCAACTTCAGAAATTGATTCCGGGCACTCCGGTTCTCGGAATCAAGTGCCGTCAGAAACTGCGTTCTTGTAAAATTCCAAAGAAAATTAAGAAAAAAATTTCCTTGAAATTTCCGGATCATTATATTACTCCCACCTCCTGGATTTAGGTCCTTGTAAAGCTTTAACACAAACTAAGGTTACAAAAGAGGTACAGAGCACGCATCTGAGCCTTCCGCTCCCATGTGCTCACCCGAAGGTCCCCGTACTGCCAGAGAAAGTGACCCCGAGGAATCGATCGTCCTCGTAGGATCTTCTCCTGTCGATCCTCGATCCCCACTAGAACCTCCGTGAATGACACCCCATCGCCATCGTCCAGCTCCTCATGGTCGATGATATGCGAAGGGTCGAGCACGTATCTCCTCAGTTGAGATACGTGGAAGTCGTCGTGCACCTGGTGCAACTGCGGTGAATGGGTCAAGTGGTAAACCACCCCTCCTACCTAGATGAGGACCTAAGAAGGTCCGCTGAACATCGGAGATAACTTTCCGCATTGGACACATCTCCGTAAACCTCGTCGAGGTGAGACCCGTATAAGGACGTGATCGATATCCTCGAACTCCAGAGGACTCCATTTTCTGTTAAAACTGTAACTCGAAACGACTTCCGCTATGAGGGTAAGGTTGACCGAATCAAGAGTGATCGATCGCACCCTCCTGTGAAAGAGTTTATCTTGTGCTGCCTGGGGTTTCCTTTTTTCCGACCAAGGAAAACCCATCCCGAAGTTTTCCTAAAACCGTCAATTTGAGTATGAATAGTTATTGCCCATTCCATACTCAAAATAACGTCGTAAGGCCTCGACGCTGCCACCAAGAGATTCCAACCGGAACTCTCGCCTCAAGGGTCTGACCACACCGTCGGCGTAAGTGTGATTATCAAGTCTCCTCCCAAGGTATCTCCAGACGTGAGGGTCAAGTCCACGGCTTACCGGAAACTCTAGGTCTGGAACAAGATTTGTGAAAGCAAGGAATGATTCATATTGACGTCCGTTAATACAGCAGCTAGTAGTGGACAAAAACTGTCCCTTGAATCATTTCTAGAACCATTGGGTCACACTCCTTGACCGCATGCAGCCGCACTCTTCCTCCGCCCTCTAGCTCCCTGAGCCTGGCGGAAATAACTAAGGCAGGTGGTTGTACCATGTTAGGATGTACACCACCTCATGCTGCCCTCCTAGCTCTGTCTCCACGTCTGCTGCTTCGTAGACTCATCTCTCTTTTAATCTTCCTCTTCTTTAACATTTAACATGCTCGAGTCTCTAAGACTGGAGCCGGTTTCCTGTTTCTTACTGCACTGTGCAGTCTTCATCCGCTCCTGGATGATCTGCACCTGCTTTGCCTGTGATCTGAAAGAGCTGCTAAAATTTCTCTTTTGCCGAAAAGAGAAACTCGGTTTCATCCCTTGGATGAACCACTTCCATTACCTAATACAGTCAATCCTGACATGAATGACACATTCATGCCATGGATGACGTCATAAGGCCTCGACATAACTACTAAGAGATCCAACTGTCACTCTCGCCTCCAAGGGTCGAGTCACACTGTCGGCATCAGTGTGAGGTCACTGGGTCTCCTCTAGTAGAAATCTTGAAAATGAGGGTCAAGTCAACAGTTTTAACCAGGACCACTCAGTATCAAACAAAAGGACAGGAAAGCAAACAATGACAAGTGTCTTTTTATTATTGCAGCTCATAGTACAAAGACACAAATACAACAGCAACATGGAACTAGAAGTACAAGGGACGTATCCACTAGTTCCGCTCCTGTCCACATACTCTCGGAGCTCTACTTCCTTGGTGGGTCCTCCAACGCCTGCTGATCAACTGTACGAGGAGTCGGACAGTCACGTGCCAGGTGACCCTTCCCGCCGTATGAGTAACATTGTCTGTTTCTGACACGCCTGGCTCTGACCCCACCCCGGGTGCCCCGCACCACCGGTCCTAAAACCTGAGATCGTCCAACTGCTGGTCTGGTCCTCCTGGACCTCTGCATCATCTATCTACTTCCCACAGATGACTTGGCTACTGATCGAAAAACACGCAGCAAAGGCAGAAGCTCCTGTACACGCTCGGGGTGTAGAGCTACTGGCACAAACTCTACCCTGAAGAAGGTCTCGAAGTCTTCCCATGCGAAGGCCATCCCGTCGCAAAACTAAAACAAGTGGCCCCACCACCTGCCTGGTGCTGCCTGAAGGAGGCTAGCAGCAAAGATCACCATAAAGTCTGCCGGCGTCCCCACTTGCCTGAAGACTCTCACCACAGCCTCCAGCCAATCCTCAGCCGCCTGCGGTTCCGTCCCTCCCTGGAACCTGGGTGGCCTCTGGCACTGAAACTCGTGCAGTGCGCTCAAGCAACGTGCACCCTCTACTGCTGGGGCTGGTGGCATCGGTGGCCAAACGGGTAGTAGTACCGCTGGTGCCTCAACTGGAAAAGGGCCCTATACTGAGGCCACGTCGCTCGGCATGCTGTCAGTAAGAACCACTCTCGGGTCTCTAGCTGGTCGTCCGAGAAAAGGCATCCTGAAAGAAACAACGTAACATGGTCAAACGATTATACCAGGTGAGCTGACCAGGTTTGAGCTGTTTTTAGGAAAAACCTTTGAAAACGCACAAACAATCAGTGTTTTCGTGCACAAAGTTGGAAATCTGTTGTCAGGGTCCTGGTGTATGGATACGTCGGCTGTCCGCACCAACACTGGACTCCCTGAACTGAAAAGCACACTCGGTACTCTTAACACTATTTCTTCACAGAAAAAAATTTCAGAGTTATAAGTTCTGCGGTAGAACCGACTCCTATGATAACAATTTGTCATGACCCATCCTCGGGGCCCATGCCGTGACTACCCCAAGCCCGCCTGCCATAGGCCAGGGGCTGGCAACTAGCACGAAAGGCGTAAATCCCGATAACTGGGAAGGCATTTCCTTTATAAATGTAAACAAACACCACAGAGAACAAGCGGAAGTAAACACTATGTACAAAGAGAAGTGCTGAAAGGAAAATGAGCCAGAATACAAACCCAAAAGAAAGTACAACTGCAAATGAACAATGTACAACAGAAAAAGACAACAGTTTGAGGGATGGAAGTGGCTCCTGGGTCGTCCTCCTCATATCCTACCTGAAGGGTAGGTACAGACGACGCAGCTCCTGGATCATCCACCACGGATCCTACCTGAAGGGTAGATACAGATAGCGCAGCTCCTGGATCGTCCACCACGGATCCTACCTGAAGGGTAGGTACAGATAGCCTCCTCAACGCTCTCACTCGTCAACCTCCTCCGGATACTGACTCGTCGTGTAGTCCACCTCCGGGTACTGACTCGTCGTGTAGTCCACCTCCGAGTACCGTCCAGTCCTCGAACACTCGGCCTCTGTCAGCACTGCCCGTCGTCTGCAACCAAAACAACGAGGTGCGGGCATAGCCCGTGTAGGGGTGAGTATAACGATACTCAGTTGGGACCCCGAGACCCTCAAGTTCTCACTAAAACCAACAAGGATAACCACAAAGAGGAACTAAACAGATAACCTCTACTTAGGTATATGCCCATACATATACCTAAGTTATTATTTAACCCATCTCAATCATGACAAAACACAAGGATCATGAAATCAACGGATAACCACTACCCAGGTATATGCCCATACATATACCTAAGTAATCAAGTGACCCATCTCAATCATGAGGTAAACACAATGGTCAAAAGTTTCAGCTCAAACCAGGATTTTCATTATCAAAACCATAACTGCTGAAGAGCTCCATCTCTAGAGTGTACAGCGGTCCTGTCACGACTCCGAGGTACTGCTCACTAACCTAAGACTGCTGAAGTACTCCTCCGGTCGAGTACCGCGGGTCCACCACCCAGACACAGTAGTGCTTCCCACCGAGGTATGTCACCCAAACACAGTAGTGCACACCCCCTAGTAGCCTACTGAGGTACTCTCCGGACGAGTGCCGCGGGTCTGCACTGTCACACAGGTAGTGCTTCATCCGTCATGGGTCTGCACCTCAGAAAGTAGTGCTCTGTCCACTGGGCTAGTCGACTCACTCCAAGTCGAGTCGGTCAAGCAGTCGTCAGGTCTCAGCCAGCTACACGGTCTCCGTACTCCGCGCGCTCGTCTCTGGGAGGGTCCGCTCCACGAGCTACAGGTCGATACACCATGTATCTCAAAGTCCCACAAATAAGTATCTCAAAGGACCGCCTCGTCATAGGGGTCTCAACGCAACAGACGGCGCGTCAATCGGACGCCCGGTCTGTGAGTTACTAGCCTTTTCGTCCCAGGGGCTCGGTTGGTTTCGTGAGTGAACCAAATCTGGCCGTATCTCAAATGTACCCCAAACCCTCATAGGGTATACTCATAGGGACCGTTTTCTCAACGTGATCAACAATTCCGCTGACGGTTCGTCAAACGGACGTCCTGTCTGAAAGATATCAGCTTTTCCGTTCTAGGGGCCCGGTTGGATTTCGGGTGAGATCCAACCCGGCCACAACCAACTGTATCCAAAACTCTGGCGAAGTATGCAAAAAGATCCGTCTCATCAAAAGGAATTCAACGAAACAGACGGCGCGTCAATCGGACGTCCGGTCTGCGAGTTATTGGCTTTTTCGTTCCAGGGCCCGGTTGATTTTGTGAGCGAACCAACCCGACCGCACTCCGTCAGCATCCAAAACTCGAGCGGAGTAAGCCAAAAGATCCGTCTCACTTAGAGGATTCCATCAAAGTCGACAGCACGTCAATCGGACCTTCGGAGCTCAAGATATAAGCATTTCCGCTCCGAGGGCCCGGTTGGTTTCGTATCCGAACCAACCCGGCCGAACCCAAAGTAATCCGAAACCTTGAGTGCGATATACCGAAACGACCGTCTCGATCCAAGGATCGCGTTGCCGCTGACGGAGAGTTGTTTTGCGGCCCATAGCTCATGTTACGGGCATTTGGCCGAAAGTGGCCCGAAAACGGGGGTCTGGGCCCGGGGCGACCCAGCCCGACCCCACCTGGGTCGGCCGCACCGGGTCGACCCGACCCGGGTCCGAACCGGCTGGGCCCGGCCCGGCTCGGTCCGGCCCGACCGGCCAGCCGTGGCTCAGCCAGCGTGGCCGAGCCGAATTGCCGAGCGTCGGGGCGCGCGGCTCCCCCGCCCTTCACCGCTGATTGAGGCCGGCGGCGAACCGCCGGTCGCCTCCTTTCCGGCGGTGCACCGCCGCCGCCTTCCGCGGACCACCGGATGCACTCCGGTGGTCCGTTCCTCCTGCCGTCATCACCTATGGTCCCCCTGGGACCCCACCTTCACTGCGAAGGGATTCAAACGCCCAAACGGCCTGCTTCGTCGTCGCCCGACAAACAGCACGTCAAAATCGAAACGCGTCGTCTTCGTGGTTCTCCGGCGCGACGCGTTAGCGCCGCGCCCCTTCGCCATGGCCTGACTCCGTCCACGGATGTCTTCGGGTTTCTCCTTCAGGACGCGACGGCGTCGCGCCTTTGTTTGTTTTTCACGACGCGGCGCGATGGCGCCGCGCATTACTTGTCACACGTTTCCGTGCGGTGCTATGGCACCGCCCCTTTCCCATTTCAATCCAGAAAAGAATCCAACATGAAATATGGAGGAGGGTCGGTCGTGTTTGTGCGGTCCGAACCCCCTCACGTTATTCGATAACAATAGGTCATATTTCACGAAGTTCGTCAAGGCAATAAACACAAGCAATTTAAATAATAACCCTCAACATCAAACCGCATGATCGAACGATCCGCGGATCAACACGGTATTGGTTGGTCCGCGCTCGTCGTTCTTTTCTCAAAAGATAAGAGAATTCCAAAAATAAATTCCCCTACCTCGTAATTGTCGTTCATTGACGATCTCGGAAAAAGGGCGGATATCGATTCCTCGATTGTCGTGTTCGTCACACACTCCTAATTCTCACGCTCGTGCATCGGAAAGTAAGAAGGGTACTCGTCGTTGGTGGACGAGCGTTCGGAGGTGACGTCGTCGTTGACGACGTTCTTCGCAGGAGACGTCTTCTCCTTTGACATGGATGAAGGTCGTTGGAGATGTCGCGGGCATCGCTTCCCTTTCCTTGCCTCGGTTGAAGAACGATGTAGAAGATGGCGTCGTCGTGCTTCAGTGGCGGAAGAGACGTTCTTCGTGTTCTTCGTTGTAGAGAAAGAAGGACTCATGATTTCCTAAGCATTTTCTCCAAAGGCTCCCAATCAACTAAACTCCAACCCAAATAAAATAAGTTCTAAACTTATTTTTTTAACACAACAAAGCATTTGAAATTAAATTGTTTGAATTTCAAAAACCTACATTTAACTCACCAAATTAATTACAACAAGTTGTCAAATATTAAAGAAGGTGAGTTAATGGGGAGTTGGAATGTGAGGGGTTAAGAGGGGTTAGGAAAGTGATGGGTTAAGAGGGTTAGGGAGTTTAAGGAATTTGAAAAGGAGGGGGGTTCGTGTGGGCCCCACCCTTTCAAATATCCACACATGGGAAGTTGGATGGATGTGGGCCCACCATCAACTTCCCATGGGAGAAGTTAACCACACAACATGAAATAAAATTGATTCAACAATTTTATTCACTTTATTTAATTAATCCCCAAAAATTAACTTCTTCTCCCGCACAAACGCAACTACGGTAAAGGTTCCCTTAAGCGATTACCGGTGTTGCGAGTTCATCGGCGCCATCAGATTTCAATTCCGAGCACCGGTTCAAAAGATAGGAAAACCCGCTCGTTCGTTCACTGAACTTACTCGAGCCAAACTTCGGAAATTGATTCCGGGCACTCTGGGCCTCAGAATCAAGTGCCATCAGAAACTGAATTCTTGTAAAATTCCAAAGAAAATTAAGAAAAAAATTTCCTTGAAATTTCCGGGTCTTTACTTTTATGCAATCAATTTTTAAGGAAACTATTTAGTTTATTATGGGAAAATATGTTTTATTATGTATATAATAATATGATTTAAAAGTTATTTGGTGATTATGTGGTTAATTATATTTTGGGAAAACTATATGATAATGGTAAATATAATATTATTGGATTTTATTTGAGAAATAATGGTTGGATTATATTTTTTAATAATATATGATTTAATGTGGATTTTTGGGAATTTTATTATTTATGAATATAATTATAATATCTTGGAGGTTATATGATTTAAAGACACGCATTTTTGGTATCATACATTAAGATTGATTGATATTATTTGGAGATATGTGGGAAAAATTTATTAGATTAATATGAAATAATATAATTCTAATCAATGAGTTTCAATCTCAGTCTAGAATGGTGTGAATAATTTTAAGGAAATTTATTTATCAAAATGTCTAATATGAACTATGGGTGTTATTGTTTGGGAGTAAAATATTAATGTTGAATATCATCGTATGATGGTTTATCCATTTTGGGAATTATATTACCTTAGGATAGCCATTTTGGTTTTGGATAATGTATAAATATATTAATAATATATTTTTATCCTTTTATGGAATTATGTGATATGTTAAATGTTTATTTTACTACATCTGAAATGAAAAGTGCATATTGAATACTCATTGTTCGAAGAAAAAAGATAATATTGTGGTGGAAATAGATTAAAGGATGATTTTATACTTTTAAAGTAAGTATATTTCAATAATTAATTAGTAATTATTGTAAATAAATCCATAAAATATTGGAAAAGGATCCTTAAAAAAATTATCCCATTACATTCATTTTGAAATAATCTATGGCATTTTTTTGAACCTCCTTAGTTTTTGGTTTTTATTCATGAGTTTTATCATGATGATTTTCTTTCTTATGTTACATCTTCTATATCACATTCTATAATTATATTAGAAATTAATTTATCCTTCATGTCTATATTTTCCCTTCCCACTATTGTTCACCTATTTGGAAACCCAGTATGTGATATTCCAAAAAACAATCTTAAATCCCTCTTCTCTCTTTTCAAGAGGAATTCTTATTGACAATTTCATGATGTTCTATTTAAACAAATATATTTTTAAAAAATTTCAAAATATAGGGAAAAATTTAACAAAAGGTGGTAATCTAATATCCTGAGATTTTAAAAGAAACAATATGATCAGTAGAGCATAGGATACAAAGTAACAATCCTAATGGAACTATGGAATATAATTTTCTAAATAAAATTGGTATAACCTAGCATTTAAATTGATGGTTTAAATTCATTATAATATATATATGTATAAAAAGGTCTAAATCTATATAGATTTATTGAAAAATTCCTAGAAAATAAGAACTAAATTTTTACTATAGTTTATTTATTATTCCCAAAAATTGTTTCTTTAATAATGCATTTATTTACTTTTTAGAGTGAATATTATAATTAACATACCAATATATTAGAAATTTTATTTAATAAAAATGAAATAATTTTTGAAACCATTTTAAAGACATGGAAATTCCTTGGAAATGTTTTTCGTAAATACATGAGATTTTTACAATTCTGCGAAAACTGACGGCGTGTTATTCTGAGGCCCGGTGTGCCTGGAATCAATTTATGAACATTTTTTCAAGTATTTTCAGAAAACGTAAGAGCGGGTTTTTATAACTTTTGAAATGGTGCTCGGAATCAGAATCTGAGGGAACTGTTGAACTCACAGTGCCAATATTCGCTTAAGGAGACTTTCATTTCGAAGGTAGTGAGTCAGAAATAAAAGTTTGATTTTGGGTTTTTGTGGAAAATAATAAAATAAACTGATCTTCATAATTTTTTTATTTGAGCCACCATGTAAGTGTTTGGAGGAGGGTCCCACTAGATCTATATCCTCATTGTGGAGGTTGGAGGTTGGAGGTGGGACCACTACACCTTAACCTCCCATGACAGGTTATGGTGGTGGGGTCCACCCGAACCTAACATCCCGCGAGTGGTTATGACGTGGGACCGCATGGGACTAAACCCCCTATTAATGGGAGGAGATGAAAAACTCTCAACTCCCCTCATTAATGAGGTAGATCCCATTGACCTGCTCTACCATTTATGGTGCCACCCCTCCACATTAATTCCTTTCAGCCAACACATAATTTATTGTGCCAAATCCTTCACATTAATTAGGAGGAGGCAATTAAATTAATTCACCATTTTGAGTTTTTTTCCAACAAATTAAATAATAGATAAACACAATATATTATTATTTTGGTTGGTATAGTTCATTTTGGTGGTAGCTTTAGGGTGAGGAGAACTTGGGGGAAAAAGAGTTCTCCATCGAATAACCTCGTCTCCCAACGAAGAACGAAGAAAGTGTTCTTCCAACAAAGAACACCGGTGAGGAGCAACTTCGACTTCCTTACTCTAATCCTACCAATGTAGGAAGTCTTTAACCGACCAACCCTCTGCATCATCGTCAACAAGATGATGTAGTTAAGGATGGGAAGTGTGTGGCAGATGTGATGAACGACGATATCCTTCATCTTCCTTCTGCGACTTCATTGTCGAACAACGATCAAAGGTAGGGGTTGTTTTATTTTATGTACCATGATCTTCCATTAATTCTAAATGAAGATCAAGTTTATGCTTCTTTTTGTCGGTGAGTTATTGTTCATCATTCTTCTTACTTGATGAGCCAAGTGTTACCACCCTAAACACAGAGGGTACGGGCCAAACCAACATGGCCTGACCCCTATGTCGTTCTTATCTGTGATGATATTCAACATGGCGATGAGGTGACGAGACGAAGAAGGAAACGGCCGTGCTACCCACGACCACCATGAACTGCCCACCCTCACAGTGCTCCGAAAAAACTGGCTCTGCCGCCTCGGGCCAAACCGTGCCACCCACAAGCTTCCGAGCCGCTCCACCCGTCGGCTGCGTCCCCCACCGGCCGGAGCCGCACCATCCTCCCTGCTTTCCGGCATGCCCGCCGGCCGCCTATCGGCCTCACCGCGCCCTGCCTGGATGCCCGCCGGCCCACCTGGCTCCCTGATTAGCCGCCTCTTGTGTACCCAACCTAACCACGTTGGCCCGCGTGCCCTGTGCCCCATGTGCCGTTCGAGCCGCACCCTCGCTGCGCACCGGGTCGAACCGGCCCCGAGACCATGCCGAACTGCCCAAGAGGCCGGCTAGGTGGGGCCCAACTGGCTGGGCCAAACCTATCAGGATAGCCTGCCCAATGGGCCAGGAAATACACATTTGGTCTGACTAGGTCGGTCCGGGTCAGACTAGACCCAGTCCCACTACCGACCCTTTACTTTCCTTGGCCATATCATTGGAACTAGACAATCGTTTGACGAACTGTCAGCAGCACAAGTATTTCTGGAGCGTGACAGTCCCTTTGAGTATACCCCACTAGATTTCAGGTTAAAGTTGATGTACGGTCATGTTGGATCGTGCACAAATCCAACTGGGCCCTCGGGACTAAAAGAATAATAACTCACATATCAGGCGTCTGATTGATGCATCATCTATTGCGTTGAGACCCCTATGAAGAGGAGAAACTTTTAAATACTTCTATGTGGTACTTCATGACAGTTGCAGTATCGACCAGTAGCTCATGGAGCGGATCCTCCTAGAGATGAGCGAGCATAGAGTAGAGACATAGGAGCTGGCTGACACCTAACGACTGCTGACCGATTCGAGTCAGAGTGACTCGACTATCCTAGTGGGGAGTGCCTTGGTGTTTCGGAAGACCACCATTAGGGAGAGCCTTGGTGTCGTGGTAGACCCACAGTACTTGACAGGAAGAGTACCTCAGTAGGATATGAGGGGGAGCGTCTCTATGTGACGTGGCTGACCCACGGTGGGGAGTGCCTCTGTGTGACGTGGCAGACCCACGGTACTCGACAGGAGGAGTAATTCAGTAGTCCACGAATAGTGGAAAGCACCTCAGTATGACACGGCAGGCCCACTATACTCGATAGAGGATGATTTCTCCAGCAACTGAGGTTTGGATAGTGTAACTGGGGATGTTACTTGATACTACCCCTAGAATAAAATCATGGTTTGAGAAAAGTCAGCAGCTTTTTTATTTACCTCATGATTGAGACGGATTACTTGATAACATAGGTTTATGTATGTGCATATACATAACTGAGGTTATCTGTTGAATTCATACTTTGTGGTTTATCCTTGTTGGATTTTGTGAGACCCTGAGGGTCTTTGGGTCCCTACTGGGTATCACTATACTCACCCATGAATGGGCTATGCCTGCACGTCATTGTGTTGGATGCAGACGACAGACAGTGTTGAACGAGGCTGAGAGCACCAGGACTGGATAGTACCTGAAGTTGGACCACATGTCATGATGGTGTACGAAAGAGATGGACAGACGTGGAGTGTTGTGGAGGCTATATGTACATACCCTTCAGGTAGGATTTCCTATTGGATGATCTAGGGGTAGTTTTTCCTATTTCTAGTGCTTGTACTTTTAGTTTCCTTGTACTTTATAGTTGGGATTGTATTTCCATCCCCCTTTTACTTTTCAGCACTCATTTTTGTATACAGTTTTATTTAGTGTTTTGTTTCCAGCTCGTACTCTGTTGTTTGTGTTTTTAAGTTATAAAGGCAATGCCTTCCCACATTAGGGATTTACGCCTTTGGTGCTAGTCACCTGCCCCTGGCCTATGGAGGACGAGCTTGGGGTAGTCACAAAACGGGCCCCAGTGGATTGGTCATGATAAATTGGTATCAGAGGAGTCGGTTCCTCCACAGTACTTATGACTCTGATCTTTTCTATGAAGCAACAGTGTTAAGGGTACTGAGTGTATTTTTCAGTTCAGGGAGTCCAGTGTTGTTACAACAACCAATATATCCATGAAACAGAACCATAACTACTGATTTCCTACTCAGTGCATGAAGACACTGATTGTGTCTGGGTTTTCAAAAGTTTTATTTCAGTCAGCTCAACCATGATAGCTCCCCAGGTCTAAATCTATAACTGTGTCGCATCTATTTCTTTCAGTATGCCTCCCCACGGAAGACCATCCAGAGCTTCGTGAGTTGAATGCATATATAGCCCACCGATCAATGAGGCCTCGGTGCAGGGCCCTTTTCCAGTAGAGGCACCAGTGATACCACTTTTCGTTGGTCCACCGATGCCACTAGCCCCCGCAGCCAATGATTTGGCCACTTGAGCGCACTGCACGAGTTCCAGAACCAGAGGCCACCCAGGTTCAGGGGAGAGGTGGACCCACATGTAGCTGAGGATTGGCTGGAGACTGTGGTGAGAGTCTTGAGAATGGTAGGGACACTAGTAGACCTTATGTTAATCCTTTCCGCAAGTCTCCATCAGGTAGCAGTAGGCAGATGGTGGAGCCTGATGCTCTAGGTGCATGACGAGGTGACACTTCTTTGGAAAGACTTCGATAGCATGTTTCAAGCAGAGTTTGTCCCAGCCACCCTACTTTCAGTGCAGATACAGAAGATACTGCATCTATAGCAGGGTAGCATGATAGTGGCAATGTACTGAGGAAGGTTCACCAACCTCTCACTCTACTCCACTGATATGGTACGAGACCCTTTCTTCAGAGCCCTGCCCATCTAGTAGGGGCTTAGGTGAGAGATTATGGCTTTGATGGTATCACTCAGCATCCCGACACAGGAGGGGGTGCTAGAGAGGGACCTCCTGGTGGAGAGTTTCCTTGCTGGGAAATCTCCAGTAGCGAGACCCACCACTAGTCGACATGCAGCGGAGTCTTTTGCAGCTGGTAGTAGACAGTTGTCGTAGAGGTCCAAGACAACCAAACCCACAGGTGGATGACCGCATGACTCAGGATTATTTTTGTGGGGAACTAGGGTAAGAGACATACATTCCAAGAGAAGGGGTGTTATTCATGCGACAGGCAGGGTCACATGGCTCGTGACTATCCGACCTGCCATTCGGATGATCAACAGACGGTCGAAGGACCACCCAGATAGAGATAGAAATTCTATCGAGGAGGTCTGCAGGGTGTAGGTGGATGTGGCAGAGGAGTTGGCTGAGTAGCAGTTTTTGGGCGATGTTTTATGGTGTTACATACACCACTACTTGGAGGTCCACACCGACCGTACGAAGTAGGTGGACATGGCGGACCTTAGCTCTAGGAAGTTAAGGATAATGATCACGGTGCTCTGGAGATGATTTGAGGTACGATTTGTGTCTACTCCACTATAGCTCCAGTTCTTATAGACACAGGTTCTAGTCATGCTTTCATTGCCATTACCCTTGTTCGGAGCTTGAAGATTCCGATGGAGCTGTTGGCTCGATCCTTACAGCTAGAGACTTTTACGGGAGCAGACTCGATGATTACACACTAGTGTCGGTAGTGTGAGCTTACTCTAGGTGGCTAGAGCTTCGACTGGGATCTCCTCATAGCAGCATCGAGGCATTATGACGTCATCATGGGTATGGACTGGTTATCTACACTCCATGCCCATATCAACTTCATTATGCGCAAAGTGCGGTGTGTCCGCATGGATGGGACTAGGATCAACTTTATCGGTGAGAAGGGAGCCTTTGCAGCATAGGATGGACTTTCCCAGAGGATAGTATAGATGATCACTCATCAGTTGGATTTTTATTCCCTCGGAGTAGTTGACGTGGAGAGTCTGACTTATCCTGTAGTGGTGGACCATTCTGCGGATGTTTTCTTTGATGATGTCCCATGTCTACCTCCTCACAGAGAGGTGGAATTCTACACTGACCTGTACCCCAGGGAATCACTGATATCTATACTAGCATATCATATGGCTCCTGCTGATATTCATGAGATGCGAGTATAGCTGGAGGACATGCAGGAGAAGGGATTCATCTGACCCAGTGTTTCTCCCTGGGCAGCCACGATTCTGTTAACCAAGAAGGTGGATGGAAACATGAAAATTTGTGTCGACTATCATCACCTAAACCAGGTGACCATGAAGAACAAGTACCCACTCCCGAGGATTTATGACCACTTTGATCAGTTTAAGGGAGCTTGGTGGTTCTTGAAGATAGACCTCAGGTCAGGAAATCACCAGCTCAGAGTTTGAGACGAGGATGTGCAGAATACGACATTCAGATGTCGGTACGACCACTACAAGTTTCTGGTCATGCCTTTCGGCAAAACCAAAAATCCTGTAGTGTTTATGGGACTCTAGAACAGGATCTTCCAACCATACCTCGATCTCTTTGTGGCATTCTTCATTGACAACATTATGATCTACTCGAATACTGAGGAGGAGCATGCCAACAATTTGTAGGTAGTACTGGACACACTCTGAGAGCACTAGCATTATGGTATGCTCTAGAATTTCCAGTTCTAGATCCGAGAGGAACACTTTTTGGGACATGCAATCTCAGAGGATGGAGTTATAGTAGATCCAATTAAGATTGAGGTGGTACTTTCTTGGGATCCTCCCAGGAGTGTGATGGAGGTACAATGTTTTTTGAGTTTGGATGGATACTACCAGAGATTCGTTCTAGACTTCTCTAGAGTTGCAGCACCACTATCAGCCTTGACGAAGAATGGGAAACCCTTTGTGTGGTCGGAGAGATGCCAACAGAGCTTCTAGAAGCTAAAGAAGAGGCTAACTAGTGGCACCATCATCAGGATTCCAGATGAAGGCATAGGGTACACAGTCTACTATGACACATCAGGGACTGAACTCGGGTGTGTCCTTATGCAGGAGCGAGTAGTGATCGCGTATGAATCTCAATAGTAGAGATAGCATGAGAAAATCTACGCTACCCATGACCTAGAGTTATCAGTAGTGTTCTTTGCGTTGACGATTTTGTGACACTATCTGATTGGGGTATGTTTTACCGTGTACTCTTATCACAAGAGACTCAGGTATATCTTCTCTTAGAAGGACTTGAACCTGAGACAATGGAGATGGCTTGAGTTACTCTAGTACTATGTCTTAGAGAAAGTTTATAGGCTTGGAAAGGGGAATTTTGTTGTAGATGAACCCAATAGGAGATCTGGTATATAGCTGGTAGGTTAGGTGATAGAGCAGTTGGCCGCTTTGCAAATATCCTTTGTGGGTAGATATGGAGCAGCTTTCCTTGAGTCCCTTACAGTCACTCTCTCACTTCTATAGTGAGTCAGGGAGGCACTACATGGGGACACTAATTGTCAGACATGGTGTGCTCAGATATCCATAGGGCATGCACCTGATGGATTTTCTGAAGGTGGGGAGCACATCATCCTTTACAGATGATGTACTATGGTACCCATGTCAATTTTGGAGGAAGTGTTGAGGGAGTTCCAAACATTCCCTCTAGCAGTACATCCAGGAGTGGCAAAGATATACCAGGATCTTCAGCGATAGAACTGGTGGTCGGGGATGAAGAATGTTGTTGCAGAGTTTTTCTCTCGGTGCCTCACTTGTCATATGTGAAGGCAGAGCACCAGGTTCCAGTAGGCTTGGTTCAGTTTTTAGAGGTTCCAGAGTGGAGTGGGATGGGATATCCATGGACATCATGATGGGTCTTTCATGAATATCCAGGGGTCATGACTTGATTTGGGTGATCATCAACTGACTCACCAAGTCGGCTCACTTTCTACCGATCAAAGAGCATGGTTTAGTAGAGAGCATGGGATGCCTCTTTGTGAAGGAGATTGTGTGGAAACATGGAGTACCTTCTTCTATTATCTCTGATCATGACACATGGTTTACATCTCGGATATGGAAGGGGATACAGAAGGATTTCTGGATGCAGCTTCGTCTGAGCACCACTTTCCATCCTCAGACAGATAGCCGAACTGAGCAAACCATTTAGACCCATGAGGAAATGTTGTGTGCTTGTTTCCTAGACTTTGGTCGCAGCTAGGAGGATCACTTTCCTTAGGTGGAGTTTTCATACAATAATAGCTATCACTACACTATAGGGTTGGCACCCTTTGAGGCATTACACGGGCAACCGTGCAGATCACCCTTGTGCCAGACAGACCTAGGGGAGTCAGAACTGGTGGGACTATAGATGGTACATGCTACCTCAGAGAATGTGCAGAACATCACGGATCAGATGAAAACTGCACAGATCCAGAAGAAGTCATATGATGACAGGAGACGGAGGCCTCTGTAGTTCGAGGATGGAGTCCACGTCTTTCTACGGGGCTCACCTCGATGAGGACTACATTGATTTGGATGAGGTGGCAAGTTATCATTGAGATTCATTAGACCTTTCCAGGTCCTCAGCTAAGTAGGCGAGGTGGCTTAACACATGGCTCTTCCACCTCAGTTTCACTGGGTGCATGATGTCTTCTACGCATCTTAGCTGAGGAGACACGTGCACGACCATTCTAACATCATCGACCATGAAGAGATGAACGTCAAAAATGGGGCAACCTTCACGGATGTTCCAGTGAAGATTTAGGATCAACAGCATCGGGTCCTATGTGGATGTTCAATACCTCTGTTGTGAATTCGCTGGCAGCACGAGAACCTCCAGGAGAGCACATAAGAGTGGTTGGATTAGATGTGTGCTTAGTACCCCCACTTGTTCCCTTAGTTTGTGTTGTAGCTTACGAGGACGTAAATACCTGAGGTAGTGAGAATGTAAAGACCTGAAAATTTCATGGAACGTTTTTCTTAAATACATTGGATTTTTACAAGCCCGTGAAAATTGACGGCGTGTGATTTCGAGGACCAATGTTCCCGGAATAAATTTCTAATGTATTGTTCGAGTACATTCAATAAATATACGAGTGGGTTTTTATAACTTTTGAACCGCTTCTCGGAATCGGAATCTGAGGGCACCGTTGAACTCACAGTGCCGGTATTCACTTATGGAGACATTCACTTCGGTGGCAGTGAGTTGAGAATAAATATTTGTTTTTGGGTTTTCATGGAAAATAATAAAATAATGTGAGCTTAAATTTATTTTTATTTGTGCCTCCATGTGGGTGTTTGGAGGTGGGTACCACTAGATCTATAACCTCATTGTGGATGTTGGATGATGGAGGTGGGACCACCACACCTTAACCTCCTATTAGAGGTTTTGGTGGTGGGGTCCACCCGAACCTAACCTCTCGCGAGAGGTTACGACGTGGGGACCACATGGGACTAAGCCACCATATTAATAGGAGGAGAGGAAAATCTCTAAACTCCCCTTATTAATTAGGTGGATCCCCTTGACCTCCTCTTCCATTTATAGTGCCACCCCTCTACATTAATTACTCTGAGCCAGTGCATATGCCAAATACTTCACATTAATTAGGTGAATACAATTAAATTTATTCACCGTTTTGAATTTTTTTCCAACAAATTAAATAATATATACAAAAAATTATATTATTATTTAGGTTGGCATTGTTTATTTTAGTGGCAGCTTTGGCGAGAGGAGGATTTGGGAGAAAAAGAGTTCTCCATTGAAGAACCTCGTCTCCCAACGAAGAATGAATAAAGCATTCTTCCAATGAAGAATGCTAGTGACGAGAGACTTCGACTTCCATCCTCGAATCCTACCAACATCGGACGTCTTCAACCAACCAACCCTCCACATCATCATCAACAAGACGATGCAGTTCAGGATTGGAAGTGTGTGGTGGATGTGACAAACAACGATCTCCTATGTCTTCCTTCCGTGACTTCACCTCCGAACAACGATCAAAGGTAGTGGTTGTTTTCTTTTATGTGTCATGTTATTATTTTCATTCTAAATGAAGAATGAGGTTATTATTCTTTTTGTGGGTGTGTTATTGTTCATAGTTCTTCTACCTTGATGAAGAAAGTGTTACCACTTTAAACGCGAATGGTGTGGTCCAAACCAACATGACCCGACCCCTCTACCATTCTTATTTGTGATTATCTTCATCATGGTGATGAGATGATGAGATGATGTAGGCAACATCCGCATTTCTGCGGACTCTACGAACTTTTCTACCCTCGTAGTGCTCTGAACGAACAGGTTCCGCCGCCTCGGGCCGAACCGCGCTTCCCGCCGGCCCACCTGGCGCCCAGCTCGGCCACTTGTCGGCCTCCCCGGCCACCCGCTGGCCCACCGGGTGCCCTGCCCGGCCTCCTGCCATCCTCCCAGGCCACCTCCCGGGAACTCGACTGAACCACACCGGCCCGCGTGCCCCATGCTTCCTGAGCCACACCTTTGTAGCACACCGAGCCGAACCACCCCTAAGCCCAGGCCGAACCGCCCACGCGGTCTGCTGGGCTGGGCCTAGTGGGCCTGGTGGATCCTATCTGGCTAGCCCACACAATGGGTTGGGCTAGGCCTATTTGGTTTGACTGGGTATACCCAGACTGGGTCGGCCCATACTGGGTCAGACTAGGTCGGTCTGATCGGGTCGGACCAGACATAGGCCCACTACAGACCCTTAAATTTCCATGGCCATATCTTTGGCACTAGAAGATCATTTGAAGAACCGTCAGTGGTGCTAGTATTCTTGGAGTGGGAAGGTCCCTTTGAGTATACGCCATTGGAGTTCAGGGTAAAGTTGTGGTACAGTCTGGTTGGATCGTGCATGAATCCAACCGAGCCCCCAGGACAAAAAGAATAATAACTCACAGACCGGCCGTCTAATTGACGAACCATCTGTTGCGTTGTGACCCCTATGATGAGGTGGACCTTTAAAATACTTCTACGTAGGACTTTGTGATAGATGGAGTATCGACTAGCCTAGTGGAGAGCGCCTTGGTGTCACGACAGACCTACAAAGGGGAGAGCCTTGGTGTCGCTGCAGACCCACGGTACTCCACACGAGGAGTACATCAGCATGCTACCAGGGGGAGTGCCTCTGTGTGATGCAGTATACCCAAGGTGGGGAGCGCCTCTGTGTGACGTGGTAGACCCATGGTACTTGAGAGGAGAAGTACCTTAGCAGTCCAAGATTAATGGTAAGTGCCTCTGTGTGACGCGGCCGACCCACTGTACTTGATAGAGGAGGAGTTCTCCAGTAGCTGAGGTTTCGATAGTGTGACTGGGAACGTTACTTGATACTACCCCTTGAATAAAATCCTGGTTTGAGCTGAGTCAGTAACTTTTGTGTTTACCTCATGATTGAGATGGATTACATTATAACTTAGGTATATGTATGTTCATATACCTTAGTGAGGTTATCTATTGAATTTATACTTTGTGGTTTACCCTTGATAAATTTTGTGAGGCCTTGAGGGTCTCGAGGTCCCTACTAAGTATCATTATACTCACCCCTGCACAGGCTATGCCTGAAACTTGTTGTGTTGGATGCAGATGACGGACAATGTTGATCGAGGCTGAGAGCACTAGGATTGGATGGTACCCGGAGGTGGACCACATGGCATGACAGTGCATAGAGGAGACGGACGAATGTTGAGTATTGTGGAGGATATTTGTAGCTACCCTTCAGGTAGGATTTCCCGGTGGATGATCCTGGAGATGTTTTCCTATTTATCAGTGCTTATACTTTTAGTTTCCTTGTACTTTATAGTTGGGATTGTATTTCCTGTGCCCTTTTACTTTTCAGCACTCTTTTTTGTACACAGTTTTATTTAGTGTTTCGTTTCCTGCTCATACTCTATTGTGTGCGTTTTCAAGTTATAAAGGCAATGCCTTCCCAAATTTGGGATTTACACCTTTGGTGCTAATCTTGTGCCCCTGGCCTATGAAAGGTGGGCTTGGGGTAGTCATGGAGTGGGACCCAGGGGACGGGTCGTGACAATCATCCTATCAAAATTATATTACACTGAAATTTTGGTATTTTTATTAATATATTGTTTTCCAATGAATAGTGTAAAATATTGATTTTTGTAGAAAAATATATTTTTTAATCAATGATTTACTAAATTAAAATGTTATTAAATTGGTTTAAAAGAAAAAAATGGGCCAGTTATGTTATTATTAATCTGATTAATTTCATTGAAAAAAATTATGATTGAATTTGGCATTAAACCAATTTTGTACATAAAAAGGAATTTTTCGGAGAAAAAACTATATTTTTTTGCTTTTTACTTTTTAATATTAAATTCATTTATACCAATTATTTTAAATTTATATTGAAAAAATGGACACCATATTCAGAATAGGTAGGACCAAATTTTTTTAAATTGGTCCCTTAAATTTTTTCCATTATGAATAGTAACTATATTAAATAATTATCACCACGGTAAGGGTAAATCAACTAATTAAGCTTAAAAATAAAATGATAATAAAAAAAAATTGACCCTAACACTTTTGTTTACCCAATATTATTAGTTTATTTTTTTCCATTATTTTTTATAAAAATAAAACATTTGGTTTTTATTTATCCTTTGTTTTGAACTATATATTATTTAAGTAAAGGATTGTGTTAAAAATTCCACTCTCTTACTTTTAATATCAATAGTATTTTGTGATAAGAATGTAAAAGTAATTATTTTGTATTTTTAATGGTAATTTGAAACCTTAATTATTTTTTATCAGATTATTTTTTTTGTAATTTTTTTGATGAGTATTTAACTCAAATGCTTACGTAATGCCAAAACTATATTAATTAAACTAACAGAAAATTAAATTAAATTTTTCTATTAAAATAAAATTAAAATAATTTGAATTACTCATTTCATTTCACAATTATCATGATAAATATAAAATTATATTTATTTTCTAGAGAATTTTATTTCAATTCATTTATTTTAATGCAGTTTTTAAATTAAAATTTAAAAAATAGTTCCAAGAATAAAATTAATGATATTTTATATAAATAATAAATAATTAAATAATTTAAATATCATAAAAATATTATATTTTTCCAATTTATTTGGATATGGTTCCAAATATCAACCATGGTCTATTTAGGGGAAAATATTCTGTTTATGGAAACTATATTAACCCCTAAGGAGTAAAAAACTTTGTTATCCCTGTATTTATTAAAAATGTTAACCAAGGGTAAAAAAATAGATAGGGGTAAAATCATAGTCAAAACATTTCATAATTTTATTATAAATATTTTATCAACCCTATATAATCCTATATTAAAAATATACCATTCTAAACCATTTTATCCTTAATAATTAATTGATATTAATTTAATACTTTAACTAATTCTAATATCTACACGTCCCTCTCTTATAAATGTTCACCTCCTCTACAAATTTATAAACACATAAAATTCAATTTCATTCAAAAACTCCCTAGTCAAATACCTTCCTAGAATCTCTAACCTTATTCTATTGTTCTTGTTTTGGTCATAATACCACCCTTAATGGGATTAAGGTGTAAATAAAATGAGATTATCTGAAGAAGAGGTATAGAGATTACATAGATGTTTTAGTTTTATTTATTCTTCGATGTCATTAAAATTATATTATAAAAAGATGATATATCACAATCCTAAAATACCATATAATTAGATATTTTATGTTAATGTAATAACCTATATTAATCTCCTTCTTGCATCGAGTGGGAATAAAATCTTAGATTATGTGTATGGTGGACTACAACCTCACGAATATATGTAATTCATTTTCCAGCACCACCAGTCAAGAATGGATATAATGATAGATTTAATATAAATATATATATATTAAGTATATAAATATTATTTTATAAAGCTAATATATTATCTAATCTCTTTCATTTCAATTCATTTAAAAATTGAAATATCATTATTATGTGGGTTTGGACTACAACCTCGATGAAGCAATGTGATTTTTTTCAATCACAGAACAATATGTATCTTATATATAATTTTATTTAAAGAGATAATATAAAATTAATGAATATTATATAAGGGAGAAATAACACATACCTTGTTCCCATAGTGATCCTTAAAAAATATAATTGTTACTCATGCATACGTACAACCTACACTCTCCATAATTGTAATGTAGTTCATTTTTATTAATCATTATTAATAGATAGTTTTAAAAGTATAAATGATATATAAAAGCAATTATTATTAAATAATTATTATTCTGATTACGATGGAATAATTACCAAACTGGCCATTATCGATCTTTCAATGTCATTTTATACATTCTATTTGAATGTCATCAAAACGTCTAATGAGAACTTAATTGATTAAGTAATTGATATAACATGGTAAATGGAATAAAAACAATGAAAATTTCGTTAATAACCTATTTTTAAAGGTTTTAATGATTTATTTCATGAATAATTTTTTTATATTTCAATATTCAATAAAATGATTTTTATATTTATTTAAATGGAAATAAATAAATAATAAATGAATTTTTATTTTTATTTGTTGTGAAGGATTTCAAAAGGAATATTTTTAAGGAATTATTTGAATTTATTTACATAAGAAAAAAGGAATGCTATATTTCAACAAATATGTTGTTAGTAGATTTTATTTTCACTTTGACCATTGTTTTATTTTTTTCATACATTACAAGATTATGTGTTTCTTAGACTGAAAACCCTCATTCCATATGTATTAGAAATTTCAAATAGGGATTCTTAAATAAAAAGGATATTTTGAAATTTGAAAAAAAAATTCTTGTGAGTAATATTTTATGGAATATGATATCAAAATGAATGTTTTTTATATTATTATTATTTTATAGTTATTGGTAATTATTAATTATGATTGGTGGTTCTCTTATAATACAAGGATGTGTGGTTTCATTATAAACGAAGTAATGTTGGTTCTGTTGTGAACAAAGGTTAGGTGGTTCCATTATAAACAAATGATGGTTGGTTATGTAATAAAAAATGTTGGGTTAGTCTATTATATCCCTTATATTAATTGGGTAATAATTATGTTCTATAGATAATTATCAAGCAATATTACCTTATTAGTAATTCCATTTGTACGTTTGATTTGTAAAATGTTGTCACAATTTATGTATAAGATTGTTATATTCTTTTTAATTCGGTTTCTGGGAAATAATTTGATTTAATGAGGGTTGGTTAAAATCCTTTATTTAAAATGTATTATTATACTCTATTTGGAAGAAAGTATGTTTTATATAAAATAGTTTTTAAGGGTACTAATGTTTTGTATAAAACTCACATAATTATTTTTATTATTATAATTTCATAGATAACTAATTTATGAAAATCTTTGGATATTAAAGATGATTACATATGTAAGCAAATTATTATTTGAGCTTAATGTTTATTATGTAATATAAAATAGTTTTATGGTATCATGGTTTTAAAATAGACTATTGGGTTTCTTCCATCCTTTTTTATGTCCCTTACCAATGTATTTGTGTTCATCCCATGTCTTTAGTTGTTTTTAAAAGGGATTAAAGGATGAGTATGGACAAAGATGAAGTCAATATAAAAATTATTTAGATATGTGATTGAAATAAAACATGTTATATCTTAAATTTTTTTCTTTATGGAAAAAATGAATACAAATTGGAATTTTACAACATGTATTATGTCTATTTTATTTAAGTGTTATGAACTAATTATATGAAACTGGAAACCTAAAAAGTCCCTCAAAATGAAGGAAATTTAATTCTTTTATAACGATTTTATTTTTCTATTGATTAAGTTATAGAACCCACATGGAGAACCCAAATAGATTTGAGAATGTAAAATGTTATTTATTTTAAATATTTTTTTGAATGTTCTTTTGGTGAATGTGTAAGATTATGCACTATAAAAAGAAAATGATAGTGATTTTCATATATTGATTGGTAATGTTATTGATTTATGATTCGCTGAATAACTATAAAGAATGTTTGTATACAGAATTATGATCATTAGGTTGTTTAAGGGTTGTTCCTAATGTGAAATACATGTATAAAAATGTTCTGTGTGGTCTTTTAATGTTTGTACGTGGGTGGAATTCTGGAGTTTTATAGTTTTTATATCTATGATGAAATGAACTAAATTACAACTTATTTATATAGAATTTATCAAAGGTTTGTTGGGATTGAATATTTTTGAAATATGTAATAAAATACTCATAGATAAAGGAATTATAGAAGTATGTAATTTTGATGTCCATGATAGCAATTTACTAATTACTAGATATTTTTTAGAACATATAGATTTAGGTAATAATTATTCTAAAATTCATAATCCTCATGAATAATTCTTAAGACTCTGGATCATTTTATATTATTTTCTCTAATTAAATAATAAATTCGACATGTCTTATTTCATAACATTATTTATGAATTTCATAATAATTTTTTAAAATATCATATGGATTTAAGATGTAAAATTTAAAAATATTTTTAAAATTTTCATATTGTTTTAGAATTATCAGAGTTCGTATGACCAATATTAAGAATATAAGAATTTAGAGGTCATGGAAATTGACAAAGGATGAATAATTTCCTTATACATTTATGACTTCATGTAATCTCGTATAACTCGTGAGATTTTGAAATTTGATCATATAAAAGACATTTACATTATTTTTATAAGATATTTAATGTCATATGAAATTTTAGTTATGTCTCAAAAATATTTAAATAACATAGATTCACAAGAATTTCACAATAAAGATGTTTCTTATAAAATATCATCTATTGGTTGAAAATATTTTAAAATAAAAAATAGATTATTAAGAATTATTCAATAAACTACATGTGAACAACACATAGAGAAAATTCAATCATAATGTCTAATCCAAGTACAACGAATGAAGTATTTAGAAGAAGGGATTTAATTTAAAAGAGGAGATTTCATTTCTTAGAGATTAAAATATCATGATTCTTTTTCTAGACATGATTCATGACTTGTTTTTAAAATGATGAAATTATATAAAGATAAGGAAAAAAACATTTCTAATAAGATGTGAATTTAAAATATTAATATTTGAACATTAGTATTGGTGATCAAAGATTAATTAAATTATAAGATTCCAAATAAATTCTTCACTATTAAAAATATCATATGATGAACTATGATTCAAGATATAAACTAAAAGATTAGGGTGGTTGTAATTTTCTATATGATTTTTCATAGACTCAAGTTTATGTTTGTATTATTATTTTCATAGAATTAGTACCATAATGAGATGAGACATGATGTAACATTAAAAGGTTTTTTTATTTCTGTACTGCTTTAGAAAATTTTTCTTACATTGAAATATTAGTTGAATATTTTTATAGATATATCTTAATCCCATTGAAGAATAATGTGTAAAAAATATTCTTTTATGATAAGATGATAAATTTAAAGAGGAAACATATTTTTGGAATATCACTAAGGATAATAAGGTAATTCAATTCCCATGATAAATACTTGGATACCTAATTTTATATAAAAAATATAATTAGTGAGCTCATATAAAATAATATTGAGTATTATATTTCCGATATCCTTGAGATGACATGAGATAAATTATTTATAAATCCTAAAAAATAGGTGTTCGAGATAAAAATAAAGGTACAATTGATCCTCTATTTTATATAACATAGAGAGTAAAAAATAATGGGATAAATGAAGCTATAAAATAAATAATAAGAAGATTTTGATACCACATTTTGAATAATATAATACTGGTTACCATAGTAAAAGGTTAATAATAATCCAAACTATGTTTCTTGGTTTATATTTGGTCAAATAATAACAATAATAAGAATAAGAAATTGGTTTTATGAAACATTTTCCTAACTTTAGTATTACATAAGTTTGACTTAGTTTGATGAAGACCAACATCAAGGATTAGTATTAAAATATCTAACAATATTGGTGATAGCTACTATTTTAGTCTGAATATATAGTGAATATATCATGTGATAATATGGATAATAGACTAAAATCATAGACTGTGTTACTTGATATCCTATTAATATAATATTGTTAGCTATAGAGATTGTGTTTGATTGATTCAAACCTGAAAAAAAAATTTAGAAAAGATATATTAGTTTCTTTAAACACAAATACTGATTTTCATATTGATTTTCATGCATACCGAAAGGTAGTAAAAGTATCTATATGAAGAAGAATATATAATCTTATAGATTATATGACATGCTATACTATGTTGTGATTTGTATTAATGGGTTTTCGAATGTTCTTATGGAACGTGTGGGATACCGGTATAATGAACTAGTTAGAGAAATATGTGTTTACTTGTATATTATAGTGAAAAATCACTTATATAATATTTTTAGAAAAGGTTTTTGGATGATATTAATCCAAACCTTAATAAATTAATGATAATATTTTAATAGAGAATCAATTACTCAGACATCCTTATCATAAAAAATATTTGAATTTTTCTGAGGGGGATAATCCTGGTGAAAATATTATATTCCATTTGATATTAATGTATTTTATTTTATTTCGTGTGTTTTATTGGATAATCATAACACATATCCATCATTATTAACCAGAAAAAATAGTTTAAAATAAAATAGGGTAAAATATTAATAGATATTTTTGCATTTGTTATAATGTTTGAAACACCCGATTCACCACCTCTCAGGTTTTTGCACCCATTTTAGGGATACAAATGTATATACTCTATGAACTCGAACTCACACCCCATAAACCAAATGATGTGTGTTGTGGTATTTTTATTAAATATATGAAAATATATATTCTGAAAAATCACAATGGAAAATAATGATTTCAACAAAAATTATTCTCATAAACATAAAGAGTCTTTAAAAATTGAATCAAGACATGAATAATTATTATAAATTTGGTAATAATGACAAAGAAATACATTATTATGTAAAAGTTTAAGTTAATTTTATACCCATTAATATACAAAAAAGTGTTTTTCTTTTCACACCCCCATATAGAAATAAATTTTCCATAATGTTAAAAAATAAATAATTCAAAAAGGTGGAATAGGAGGAAAAGGGGTTCCAAAATGAAACTTGAAATAATATTATGTAATAATTTAACCAGTTAGTTTGATGACGATTTCTATTTCAACAATCAATCAATTTTCTAATATATATGTCAATCATAGACACCCCATTCAGGATGAAAAGTTAGGTATGATTATTAAGAATTATATTATTTAACTTGTAATCATTAAACCTCAGGATCCCTTGAATCATACACAAACCCAATTTTAAAACTATGGAATCCCAAATAGGTTACCTTAACTAAAAAACAAAAAATAAATTTGTTTTTATTTTAGAAAAAGAAACATGGACTTATGGTACATATTAAAATAAAAAAATAAATATATATATATATATATAAACAATCAATTATAAGTATAAATAAAAATGATGTAACATAAAAGAAGGATGACATTTAGGATAGTGGTAGTCATTGTTCCACATAAACTCTTCATTAATGGGATCAAGTCCCATTGTGTCACCATATGTGATGGGTTATCGCTCGTCTTATTGGAAACCATTTTTTGAAAAAATGAAAAGAAAAATATCTTTTCATTTTTCGTTTATTTAAATTTATTAATGTATAATTTTATATAATTTTTTTTATTAAAATTATCGTAACAAATTAAATAACATAAAGAAAATATATATAGAATCAATGTTTCTTATCAAAAAGAGCTTATTTAAAAGTCATTTCCTCAACATTGACCCCCCCCCCCAAGTTATCAAGTGTTGTCTTATTCACAAGATTGATCATTCAATAACTAATAGATTTAATTATTATTGTATAATTTAATGGACAATGAACATTAATGATATGACCAATGGTGGGATCATATATCTTGACTTTCCCATAATTGTTCACATGATACCTAAAGTATGATTCAGGATATCTTGACATTATCATCCCTGGGTGAAAATTATTTTTAAAATAATATCTGAGAATATATGTTCCCATATAAAAGTGTCTACCTTATTATTCTCAGATTTTTATCTATAACTCTTTATTTTTTATCCTTGATTTTTCATTGTACACAAATAAAATATCCAAATGATAATTAAGGTTTCAGTAACTCTTTATTCTAAATTAAGACATATTAAAATTTAGTTTCTTAATTAACAAAAAATCATTATGATTAATTTCAATTATAATATAATAATACCTTCTATAAACCAAAAAATATTATAACCTCCATATTATAGTTTTTCATGCAATATTATATGCCCAATTTTCATTGAATACCATAATAAAGAAATAATTCCAAGATTAGTTGATGTTTTTCTCTAGAATATTATTTATTTCTAAATTTTCCATACCATCGTGGCCATTGGAACGAGGGTGGTGGTATGTGGATGATTTTTGGGAAACCACACACTTAGACATGACTTTTAAGAAGGTATGATTATAGAAATGCGTTCCATGGTAATTGAAAATATCCAGAGGAATTTAATATATAGAAAAGATATTTTTTTGAACATGTGAATCACATCCAAATAATAACTATAATTAGTAAGAATAAAATGAAAATAATTAAATAAATTATATATAGTTATCAAGATGTGAAGATATCCACTAAATATTGATAATGGTTCTATAAAATTGATTCACCAAAAAAAATTATAAAATAAAAATTGTATTAAGGGTAATTAGATTAATTTTAGTAATTTATCATACTTGTAAACACAAATTAAAACCCCAAAAATATATTTATCAATATCTAAAGAGTTTGGTCTAGAAAAAATCTCTTTTTAAAACTATTTTAGTTGGTTTTTAATTATGAAAGTGGCCTTTATATGCCTCCTAATGATATAAATTTATAATTTCATGATTCTTAAACTCTAGTAAATTTGTCTTATTTACTAGGTTGGGATAAAACAAATAGATTTATATATCATTGAACACATTGTGATTAAAATCATAAATTAATTTCCTCTAACAATGATCCCCTATGAATTTTGGAATGATTCATGTAATCAATTAGTTTTCTATATTAGTATACCATAGGAAGCCACTCATATAATAGACACACTCATCATATGGTAATTTATACATAATAATATTAGAATAATTATCTTTTAATTAAAATATAAAATGGTGATCAAATACCATATTTTTTACCCCATTTTTTCCATTATTTTTATCTAAAATATTTGTAAAAAAGGCCATACTGATAAATATACCCTTAGAATCTTGTTTTTGGAAAATATAACTAAATTATTAATGATTAGTTAAAATGTTATCAGGGATACTAAGGGATATAATATAAAATTCACTATATGAACAAAAATAACATGTAATTCATAATTAATGGTGGTGTAGTTGACGTGTGAATTATTCCATCATTTTCACCCATTAAAATGACTAATTATGTTTATCACATATTTATCTTAGGATATCTCTAATATATATAAACTTTTAGTCAAAGATGGGTTTGGAAGGATGTTATCAAATAAGTTCTTCAATGATTTTTATAGAGATAAGATATTACTTGACTTTCGAGAATAATTATTTGGAGGATTTTATCTTTAAAAAAGTAGAATTTTAAAAAATTATAGATAAAATTGGATTTGAAATGGACCAGAATATTTAGATGATCATCATATTAAAACTATATTTTCCTATAAATGATGACACTAATTTGATGGTTTTTGTAGGTAGAAGTTAATAAATTATATCTAACATGGCTTCATCAACCTAAATCCATAAACCACAGCAGATTAATGAGTAATAATCATCACATTTCATTAAATTTAAAATTTTAAAAATAGAGGATACGATCTGTATCATCATATATTTTAAAAACCTCTCTTATTATTACTTATACATCCCTAAAATTTATCAAATGAGATGGGAAATTTAATAATAAATACTTTAAGATAATACCTCACCATGTTAGAGAAAATCCACATCTGTAATAGCAAAAATGTACCAAGGGAATTAGATATCATAAAGGTAATATTCTTTATTTAAAAGGATCCAAAAAATAGGTAAAGTTTGTTCTTATTTGATATTATAATGAATCATTAATTTTATTTTACACTAAAATACACATCATGGATGTGGTAAAACTTATATCATGTCACTTTATAAAGGACGCGATCGATGAATGAGAAAAACATATTTATCATTTTACGAGTTAAAATTCATATAGTTGTTTCATACACTATATTCACTACTCTCACTTTCTTAGATAATTTCAACAACCCCATTATTTATCGCATAACATTCATCTCTCTTAGAATCCAATTGAATCATGATTACCTAGTCACTCTCGATGATGGGGTATATAATTCATGATTTTAAAAACATATAGAGATTCTTATATAAAAAATCAATTAAATAAGGATTGAGTATTCACCCGAGATGGTTTAATTTTGTATAAATAGTTTCAATCACAATCTTATGGGTCTTGATGAGTGGGATAATCCTTATAATAATAGAAATGGACCATCTTATTTCATTGTTCCACTTTCTCATAACAATAACAATAATTGTCTATTGGTAGGATTTGACAAAATATGAAATAATAGTGGGAACAATTTTCTTATTCTGAACTAATTAATATTTGATAGAGTAAGTTGTTACCATGAATTAAATCATGGGTTGGATTAAATTTTTTAATGAGTATTATGAAGTATAATAAAACATGTTTTTTGTTTTAATAAATTATAAATAGAATAAGATTATTTAACATAGAAGATTCTACTTTGAAATGGGTAAAATATGTTTCTAGATTTGTTATATTCTTTATGATTAAGATTTCATATAAGTGTTTACTAAATTGAAAACCTATAAAAACCATTATAGGATATATATATATATATAAGTGATTCAGTCCAAGGATAGGAATCTACCACAAATAAGATATAGAAATTGATATATTATATTCTTATACATCCTTCAACAATTCCTTAATGTTAAATTGGTGAAAATTCAAAACTATATATCCATTCTCATAATAAACCTCATCAAATTTACTAATACATGATTTTTTGTTTTAAATTATTATGTTAATGATCATATTCTGATTGTTGTTTCAGGGTCACATTCATTAAATATAAAATAAAGTTGGTTGTTTGTAGTAATGGATAATTAGGGATGATATATATTTTTTCCCTATCCCCTTTGTTTGGAGTATTTTCATGGAAAATTATGTTTTAAGTGCAGTTTAAATTTTTTTTCTTTTATTAAAACATCATTTAAGACACCTTTATGATCATGAGCACAAAAATTTGTGAGTTTGAGTGTGATCAGTATTGGTTGGGTCTCCTATAATAAAAACATACAGAATAAAGCTTTTGTAATGAAGTTAATATTGGATCCTAGATCACATAATTCCTTTTAAACCCTTTTCCCATGTAGTTATAAATTTATTTATAGAACGCTAGTATCATTTATCTTAGGATGAATGGTTTTTCAGATAATAGTTCTCAAATTAATAGGAAATGTTACTTTATATTTGAGTTAGAATATCATTATATAATTAAATATATACCTAATGAAATTTTATTGTGTAGGTATTTATAATATTATCTCAATAATGGATTTTATAACTATAACATTAGATAATTTCACCCCCAAGGTTTTATTTATGTCAAATTTAGATTTCTCTATAATTTTTTGTCAGATCGAATAGGATTATTGTATTTTTTGGGTGGTGGTGGTATGTCCACATTATTAATATATTTTTTAGATCCAAAAGGTTTATAATAAAAAATACCATGAGATACTAAATCCTAATATGTCTTTTCAATTGTTGGTATACGTTTTATAATATATTTCCAACATCCCAATATAGTCAAAACATTGAGTTGTTTGAGAATGGATTGGGTGATACTATATTTTAGCTTTAATATTAGGGATAGTATATCCTATGATGGCATGAATTTATTTATTATTTTAATTCGGTTTAATTAATGTTTTATGGATAAAAATTTTAAATTGATTTCCTTCATTTTATTACACATTTTTCAAAAAGTGGAAGATGAATATATTTAGTATTTGTTTTATAAGGATAGTTTATCTCTAGAAGATTTTTAGGATGTGGGATGGGTTATTGGGATTATTCTAGGAATGTTTTTTAGGACTGGTTTCTATTAAAAAAATTTACGGGTTGGAACATTTATTATATGGTAGCTATTTTATCCTTAATTCTGATTAGTTTTTTATTATCTATCTAATAGAATAATGGATGGTCAATTTAACTAGATCAAATTTTTATTGGTACCATTGATTTTGAAATTTCAGAACAATGACCTCCATATATTTTCCTATAAGAATTAAGTCTAATGGGGAATATATAGATGATATATAAAAATACATGTTGTCATTTCTTTCATATATTAATAAAATAGGATTAACAAAAAATTTCGTGTAACATTCCATAATAGATCCCCTCTACCTTACAAAAAAGGGATTTAAGTTTACTTTTGAGATATTCATTTACCCTACGAGTATTTATTGTAAAAATATTTTTTATACTCTCAAAATAGGTTATGTTTCCTCATGTTTTTTTATTTACAATAACCTTTCAGATACTCATAAATATCATTTACAGCTATTTTAAAAAACCTTTTACACATAATATAATTAGTTTGAATGTTTCCAAACCAAACCCTTCATAAAATATTCCCACTGTATTTAGTATTAAAAAACCATGGTAATGTACCATGTGAAGGGTATCATTAAACTTTTAAAATTATTCATAAAATGAATCTACATATTTTTATCCATGTTTCAAAAACATTTTTTGGGTGTAATTATATTGTGTTGGGATTTTTTTGTAAAATAGACCTTTTAGTTTGTTTCAATGTTGTATGGATGTTATTTGTAAATTATTTATAAAATTATTAACTTAATCCATTAGTGAAAATATAAGATCCTCATATTAGCTTAAAAAATTTGATAAAAGGGGAACTTGTTCTCTATAATGTAATTGAAATCCTTGAAATGATAGTAATAAATATCTTACTCTATCTAATGAAATATGGATATATGGTTTAGCACATGTGGATTGATATAATAGGAAGTGTCTCCAATGGAATCATTTACAATTCAAGAGGGTGAATTGGGTCAAGAATTTTTTAGGTAATCATTCATGGTTTATTCTACCACATTATCTAGGTGACTGAATTCTTTATTTGGATTTAAATTTTTACTACCATTTAAGTTTAAAAAAAATTAATTTGAAGGTAGTGAACATGATATTATAATCAATGTTTTTATGATATTTATGGTATAAAGGAAGAATACCACTAGATTCTATTAACTCCCGACCCCTGTAATTATCCACCCTAACTACTTGATTTTTCCTAGCAATAAAAAGATATAAATGGAAGGAGGGAAAGAGAAATATATAGATAAAATGTGGGTGGTAATATAAAAATATTGTGATAATATAATCTTGATAATAAATATAAACTTATGTCATTGAAAAAAGTACCATGATTTGGTTCGCTAAAATTTACCCAACAGGTTAACGTAGTTTCTTATAAAACAATTTGGGTTCTTCAATCCTCAAAGACCTAAGATACAATATATTACATGGAAACATTATACTAAGTGATTTTGTTCTATAAGTGGAAAACAATGAGTGTTATTTTATTTAAATTTATGTAACAAAATAATATCCCATAAAAACCTAATTAAGTATCATGTTTATATGGGTATATTAGATGGATTGAAATTTATATTATTTCAATTTTATAAATTTAAGAGGAAACATTCACTAAAATAAGAAATTACATTATAAATCACTTGTTTAATACCTACTCAATCAAAATGGTATTCACATAAATGATTATATAAACATTTTAATGAAAACTCCAATGTATAGGGTAATTTTAGCAGACATAATGTGTGCTCCTAAAATTTAGTGATGATGAAATAGTAAATAATCTTGAAATGAGATTATCAATTAAAAGAAGGGATGTGAAATTAATATAAAAAATAAATATCATATAATACAACCCATTACAACTTATTTGGATAATCCCACAACATTTTTTACCAATCTCAATTCAACCCTCTCAATGGAAGACAAAAGATGAGTAATGAAAGAATAATTGAATAACTAAATATAGAAAAATAAAAAACACTAAAACTTTTTTTAATGAAATAAAAAACTTCCGGCTGAATTAATTCACACCATGAGAAAACAATATTGTTTTTATATTAATAAAAAAAATAAATGAAAATATTAATAACATGTATTAAGAAACTATAGTGATTCAAGAAACCAATAAGATAAAAAATCACAGAAAAAATGACAACATAACTTTACAATTTACATAACATACTAAATAATATATATTTAATTAACTAACACTAACTTAAATAGTAATATTAGTACCTTGGTAAGACAAAATATCATTCCGATATATCCCACTTTAATATTTTTGAAATATGTGGTTGGAATGTTTATCGGATGTTGGATTTTCAACAATTGACCCAAAATTGATGCAAGAAATTTTTCATAATTAAAATATCAAAAAATAAAATAATTATGGATTAATTATGGTGGGGTAAAAAATAAAAAAATTTATCCAAGTATTTGTTATAATTTCTAGTGAATTTTTAGTCCATTTTGATAATTATTTTAAATATTATGATTAAAATGGTGGGTTTTAATTCAATCACATTTAATCTGTCCTATATTTTTTATTTTATTTAGGATAACTATATCAAATAATGAAATATAATATTATCTTTACCCATAGTTTAATGAAATTATTGAAATTGTATTCCTTATTCACATTATAAGGTTTAGTGGCATTGTACTAGTATCATGACATATACATTTATTTTACTAGACTATAGTTCAGATCATTCCACCTATAAAATTATAGGTTCAAGGTCAAAAATGATTATCTTCCCAAATTGATCATCCATTTCTATATAAGTGAAAATATACTACTCTTAAATTTGATATCCTAGTATATAAATTTTAAATTAAATAATTACTAGTGGGTGTTAAAAATGTGATGAAAAATGTGGTGGCTATTAGTTCATTTTAGTAATGAAGATCCAAGGTTATTATAAATGATGCTTAAATTTGAAACCTCCTTAATAACAGTGTTTATGAATAGTGATGAAAATAAATATTTTATAATTATTAATGAATATTATGCCCTTTAATTACTTACTATGTTCAATATTTTACGAACAATTGATGGGTCAATGTTTTATCAATATCATCATCTGAAAGGTTTTGATCCATTTACAAGATCTCATCATTCAACTAAATATTATAACTTCTTATGACCATCCATAATTCATTGTCCCAAAATCATAATCTTTTTTTTACTTCACCAACTTATAGTGAATCTTACACGGGATTTATCCCCCATCGGTTCTTATACCTAGAATCGACACGTATATAGGTGATATGCCCTATAATATACATGTGATAAATATCAAACACAATTTTGGAAAACATGTATTCTCAAAAACCCCACCCCAATTAAGTTATAGGAATATGATTCTAAATATATTCTATATGGTTGACAACCTCGACACAAAATTCAAAAATTAAATCTCATTGAAACTTCATGGCTAAAGACTACTTATTTAGTTTCCGATTCATTGATTTAGTGAACCAACTATATTCTAGTGTTCCAACAATGGATTTAAGTGACCATATATTTTTTCAAATAAAAAAATCTATAATTTAGTAATAATCTCCATTCATAGAACTCAAAAATTTATTCATTATTTTAGTCTTCTTTTCAACCATGTATCTTCATCTGAAATCTCTTTTCAAATCATTATACTTCAGAATCAACTATTACAACTATTATTTTTATATTCATAATTGATGTTGGTGTAGTGGTACAATAACCATTGGTGATAAGGAACTGGTTTTATCCCCAATACATTCATATGTTCCATCTCAAACATATGAATATTTAGTGTATTTCCTTATTTATATAATGAAATGTTACACTATTTCCCATCTATAGAAAGAGAGTATGTTCTATAATTCTTTTGTATGAATTCTAGTGCACCATTAACAATTATTTTATTCATACCTTTCTCACCTGAGTGAATAAATTCTAATTCCCTATAATTTTTTTCCCAAAAGTTGATTTTCTAGTATGCATATGTCTATACAAATTCTATTTATGATATAATGGAATATGATTCAAATGTTAATCACCACCATATACCCTCGTTTAATTTTACATAGTATACTACAATGGATGTAAATATTCTGGTATATTAAAACTATCCAACCAAGATCATTTTCTTCCATAAAACATGTAGGTGTGACTAGCATTGAAAATATAGTAATAATCTACATGATTCTAAAATTGAAACATCACACATTCCCATATATCAATATTTTCATCATCTCCATGATGATATCATTCTAATACGTTGTATAAATAGTTTCTATGAATCCTCTCTCTAAAATATAGAGATAAAATATTCCCAAAAGTCAATAATCCATAACTCAAGATATTTAAGGAACTTGATAATAAACAAATCATATCTTCCACAATTGAATTTTTAGATGAACATAAAGATTCATAAATTATTAAATTTACCATTTTGTCCATGTTGTCTTTTATCACATGGCCTTTCTTACCAAAAATCAAACAAATAGGTTTAGTCCTAGCTGAATCACCTTGACTCTTTTCCTCATTATATTTCTCATTCATCTATCATTCTCAAAGAGAGGAACATCATTTAACTTTGAAATAAGATTTAGTTCTAGAATATCTATGGAAATCATTCCAATGTATCTCTTTATTCAAGTAAAATATAAAATATAAAAAAAATCGCAAAACCATCTTTATCAAAATAATTTTTCAATATGATATCTATCAAAACCCATAATTCCCAGAGTCATGATGGAATGATCAACTTAAACATCATCTATGTAATCATCACATTAATAGCCTCTAAATGACTCTGAATCATGTTGATGTCATTAAACTTATCCACTATTAAAATTTCATCTATAATATTCATATTCAAATTTTTCCACATCTTAAAATTATTTATTAAATTTGTGAAATTATAATATATAATACAAAGAAAAAATATTAACTAGAAAACTATTTTTTCTCCTAGATAATGAAGATAAACTTCTACGATAGAAACATTTGAAAAGATATTTTTTCCTTATGTTCTAGGATTTCCTATTTTCCATTTAAAATCACATCCTTATTGATTCCTATAAATAAGAAATTCCAATATCTCAAGAATATAAATTATTTAATATATATCCTCTATAATAAAAATTATACTCATCAAAATTACAAATTTATTCCATCATTTTGATGTAGAAATCCCACTTAATTGAAAATGTGAAATGTTATTATGCACATTGTTATTAGAATTCCCATATAATTCAATGTTTTAAAAACATATAAACCCAGTATCTATTAACATCACCTAGGATCGAATTATTATACATTTCATTTGTTAATAAAACTTGTTGTTTTATATGCCATGATTTTGAATCCACCAAGATAACCTTAATGTTGAATAAGTCCCAAAATTTATATACAAAATGAAACATAAATCAAACTCTATATAAATAAACAACGATAAAATTTCCCTCCACTGAATTTCCAATATTTGAGATAAAACCTTAAAATAACATTGTGGACCCAGAACAAACCAACTCTATTAAAAACTAAATGACAACATAAGAATTTACATCATTTGTAACATTACTCACACCATGGGTGGAATATGATATCTTGATTAATAATGAATTCAGTAATTATAAAAGGATACCATGAAAAGGACCATAGAACCATACAACCTTTTCTACAACCATGACCGAATAATTTACATGATAATCAATGTTTTATAAGTGAACATAATTATCTATTTATTTAATAGATTACAAGAATAATGAATGTTTTTCCAGTTACACCATCATATTATATTTTGGATTTATATTACATTGACCAAGGAAATATCCAAAAAACATGTTAATAGAAAACTATAATACATTATTAATTTGGAATATAATTTTTCATTAAATAAATTTTAAGCTTCGATATCATGGTTAGAAAATATCATCAAGCTTAAAAATATCTATCATATAATATAATTGAGACATTAAGTTACTGTTTTATATAGTAATATAGAAATTCGGGTAAAAGTATTTTTTATAATTATTTTTAATAATGATAATGTATTTCTTAATTAATAATTAATATTAACAAGATTTTCAGTTTAGCACTTTTATGCTTCATAATATATTTTCTTGAAATATGATTTATTATTTCATTATTCAAATGGAAATAATAATTAATTGCTAAAATATTTAAAAATATTTTTATGTTAATGAATATTATTTTTGAAATCATAATTTCAATTAAATCATAGGGAATCATTTTAGTATTTTTCTAAAAATATGTATTTTTTAATGAATAGTTAAATCACTTATTTATTAAAAACTATCATTTAATTTATTGTAAAATTAAATTATTGTTTTTAATTTTATCATCAATTAGTATTATTATCATTTATTTAGGAATTATCCAAACAATTATTATATAGTATTTTGTTATATGATTATTTTTTGGCATAAAAACATATTTTTCTAAAAAATAATTTTTATAAAATAAATTGATTTTAATCATGAAAATTTAAATTAATCTCTATTAATTAATGTATTAAATAATATTTAAATAATATATAGTAACTAAAATATTTTACCACTAATTTTATGGTTCTTTTAATGAATGGTGTTGAAGTAAAATATATTTGATGCTTAAAATGTGTTTTTCTAAAACTTGTTTAAATTGTGGTTTGCATGTTTACAATATATAAATTATTCCCCTTTACAAAATTTTATATATTTTAATGGTATAAATATATTTAATAATAATAATAATTAATTTTATTTAATAATTTAAACATAATAATTAATCATAGTGAATAGAAAAATTTTAAAATTTTATTTTCTAATATTATCGTTAAAATAGGTTTACCGGTAGAGTAAAACATGAAATTAAGAGTATAATTCAACCCAAACATGTCTAATTATCATTGGATGAGGATAATTCAACCATATAATATCAAAAATTATAATTCATGTTAATTTAGATCCACAATAATATAAAAGATTCTTTATATCATTGAAATATTTTAATAAATTTCATGTGTGTCCCTCCCCTCACATATAAAATGGAACCTCTAATGGTTTTTTATTAACAGAATTTGAGCATAATATATCAAAAAATAATTAATAAAAATCTTTAATTGATTCATTACCTTAATCCTAGATCAATTTATCTTCTTCTTAGACCAATATTCCAGGGCTTAAGTTCTAATCAGAATGTGGTATCTCAAAAATGATGTATAACTTTTACTCAAGCCCTTTCAAATTTATTTATTGTTCTACCTTATCTAAATATGTTTTATCCAAATAAATATTATTAATAAAGTATCATATATATACTAATATGATATTATGATCATCGAACAATAATTTTCTACCAATTCATCATCAAATGAGTGATGAATTAATTACTTGGGCGTATCTATGAACCACTGCCTCCAAAAAGAGATATGATCCATTTTCCACCACCATATTTCATAGATGGTCATTATGATGGATTTAATTTTTATATATGATATTTATAATATAATATTAATTTTTAAATTTTCATATATTATCTATATTTTTAACTTAAAATCCATTGGTAAATGAAAACATCGCTCGTGCGTACGTGTGGACTGCCACATCCATGAAGAGATTTAATATTTTAATTTCTTCTTAAAATAGATGTTTATAAGGATATACTTAATGAAAATTTATGATATTTATGATAATATAATGATTATATAATTTTGAATTATTAGTTAATTTTCTTTCTTTACATCTAATAATAAGTGGAAAAATCACTCTCATGTATAAATGGATTATCACCTCTAGGAAGTGATGAAATTAATTTATCATAATCAATAATAGAGATAGTTAAATATATAAATATACTATATATTTATATCTTTATTAAAATTATGGATATGGATTAACCATGATCAAATTGAATGTACCATAATTACTGAACTAAAACGTACATGAAAAATAAAGCATGTATCACCTAAAATACAGACATTAATGGAGATTTGTTCATAAATTGGTGTTTAAATTATATAATTGGGAGATAGATGAAAATATATTTATTAATATGATTATTTTATATAATTATAATAAATCTAAATGATTTATAAGGTAGTATATATAGATTAAAAATCAATTTATATATAAGTTAATGGTTCTTCATCTTAATTTTATTTCATTGAAACTTGTTTGATGTTATGCACCTATTTTTGTTTATGAGGTGTATATAATTATTCATTTAGATTTTATTTCATGTAGAATTCTTAATTAATTTTATTTAAAGATATAATTAAAACTATTTCATGCAAGGTAATTTACTTTGAATGTTACCAAAGTGGTAAGTGTTTATGTAACACCTTGTTACACTTTTTAGGTACTCCCCTTGACATGTTTTTTAACATCCTTGGTTTTTTAGTTTTATTGTAAAAACTGGGCTATTTTCTGAATTTTTGGTTATTTTATAATGTGTAATAGTTTCTTGTCATGTATTATTCACTATAACATGTCATGAGTCTCATTAAAGGCATGAATTATTTTCATGTTGTTATCAGCATTAACATTGTGTAACGGTCGAAGTCTGGATTTTTATATAAAGCAACACATTTTTTAAGGTAAATTTATAATCATGAAATAAATGATGTTAAATGGTTAGATGTTATTTATTGTTCATGATTAGATATTATATGTTTTTATTGGTTTTTATCCATTCATTTGGTATATGGACTTCTCTCTCATGATCCATAAATCTCATATGAAAATTTTAAGATCTCTATTCCTCTAGGATCATTTTTTCATGGATTGGTCATTGATGTTGTTGAGGTGAATCCTTTAAGGCTATCATTACATCTTTTTATTCATTCTTTTGGATTTATCTATGGTTTTGGATAGTGTTTTCATTCATATTCTGGATCAAGTTTTTCTTTTATCCATCCTCTGTAGCTTTTTGCCATTCCATGTCTTTCAAAAGATGATACATGGTTTTCCAATCACTATTTCCAAAGGAGAATAGGTTCTTATAATTTTAAAGTTAATTGATTCAATATCATGGGTTAATTCATTGAATTTCTTATTACATGTTCAAAATTAATTTGGGTTGTTTGTTGAATATAATTGATTCTTGGTTTGAAAAAGTTTTTTTGAAAGAGAAATGTTTTTAAAGGGGGTTTCTTTAAAAAAAATAATTCTCACAAAAGGAGTTTGATAAAATTCTTAAATGTTGGATTTTATTTGGAATTTTTTTTTCAAATAGAAGAATAATAATAGGATGGCTTTGAATTTTTTTTACAAATTTGTGAGAATGATTTTTAAATGATTATTATAAAAATGGAATATTGTGAACCTTGGTTTATTAGGAAAGATACATAAGAAAACCTACTATGTGTTGCACTATAATGGGTTTCTTTATTGGTATATTGGTGAACTCTCACAAGGCATGATATCGGTTGGTACCAACAAAAGAAATGGTTTAAGATATATTTTATTTATATTATGTATCCCATGGGATAGAGTCCAATATAGAGTGATTATTAATTTCTGGTTTATTTATCCCATGAATGAAGATATCATGGGTTTTTTCTCACATGTTTTTATATGAGATTGTATCACATGGATTCACATGATGGATTATTTTATTGATATATTCTTACATTCCTACCATATGTTTTATGGATAAGAATTTATTATTTATCACGTATACTCTTTATATTACTGGATTTGTGGAAATGAATGGATTTTATTAAATCTAAAGGTAAAGGATATAAATATTTGTTTATATTTATGAAATTATTTTTAAGATTGTTCTGTATTAAATTTTATCATTGATGCATTCATAGTTTTAGACCATGTATAGATTTTGTGGTGGTATCATATGAGGCATTGTGTTCACACCCTAATTTATTCATTAGGTTGCTTTAAATGTATTATTGAAGGATAAAGGTAAATATAAATGAATCTTGTATTAGGTTGGATTCGCATTTTCATTGCTACCTTCATAGTAGTATGGTTTGGTGGTAAAAATCTTTTTTATGGAGACTTCGTTGTCAAGACATGTAATACTTTTTTGTTTAGCCTATTTTAGATTAGATTGTGTGGATATTTATTTTATATTTTCTTATTCTTTTTAATGTGGTTTTATGTTTTGTTTCAGTTATATTCAAGACTTGTTTCATTTATATATGTTCTTCCACACTATGTGGCAGACCTTTTTGGGTGACCTGAGTGGTCCACTTGATCTGGTTTTTTAAAAATTAATTTCAAAGGGATACCTAGCCTGATGTGTGCTATCACTACATAATTTTGGTTCTATGTCTTGGGTATATGGGATTTGGGACCATAATAATTTGTGTAGTAAGTATATAAATAGGCCTAGACGTATCACTTATGTTTTTGAACACATGTTTCAATTGGTGTTTAGAAATTTTTTACCACATTTGAGATGTCATTTTAAGATCATTTGAATGAACTATTTGTGATGTTTATTTAAATGGAATAATCCATTATTTTGTGTTGTTTTTCAATTGGTATGATTTATGACAATTTTACTTCAGTTGGATTTAGTGATTTTATATCAATACATGAATATGGGCCTTTGATTTTCGAATATTCAAATGATTGGGTTTTTTGTATGATTGATATAAAATTACTCCTATAAGAGCTCTTTAAAATCCATGAGAGAAATATGTGAGAGAGTCTTCACAAAGAAATTCTTTAATGCTCCCTTATTTGGTAGAAGTAATAATCCAAATTTTTCATACTCCAGGTAAAGTTACTGCTGGAAACCCTGGTTGAGTAATGGATCACGACTTGGTGTTTTCAAAGTAGCATCCACATTCCTTCCTTGGTGAAAAAGGGACATTAAAATATGGATAGTGAATTAAGCTAATTGAGTGGTTATGTGACCTTATAAAAACCCCTTAGAACTCTATGGTGGGTCATGTATTGCATTTTATTGAAGGACATGGATGGATATAGTGGGACTCTATTGTTAAAACATTGATTTATGCAGATCTTACATGGGATTATTTCAAGAAAATATTCAATCGTTAGTTTTATCCTAAGAAATTTCATATGGTGAAGAACTAAGAGTATCTATACTTGGTGTAAGGAGAGTATACCATTTTGGATAATTCGACATGTTTTTCTGAGTTGGTTTATATGGAATCAGAGCTTGTCACTGTTATGTACCTATTAGCCTCCGAGGTTTGAGTTGGGATGTCGGTTTGATATTCTATAAATGTTTATTCTCATGTTACATTTCAAGGTTATGGAGGTATTTGATAATGAATATTTGAAAGAGGATAATGTAGTAAGAAAAAAATGTTTCAGATGAGCATCAGTTGATGTAGTTGTTAGATAGGGTATATCATTTGTCAAGAAAAGGATTCTCAAGGGTGGTCACTTTTCTTTTGGATGATTTTCAGGGGCGTCATTAGGATAGCAGTAGTTTTTCAATATATTTGTGGAAGGAATGTTTATAGAAAGGCTAAATATACATAGAATCATATGTCTTATCATCATTTTTCTAAATATTTCCATCTAATGTGTTTTTATGGTAGATTTCCCAATTTAGTAATGATAGATTTACTATCACCAAGGGTTCTCAAGTTCATACTAATAATTCCAATAGTGGTGGGTCTAATCCTCATGAAAAGAGGATGTTCATGTTATTGAGATCATTCATCTATATATGGTGGAGTATTCTATAGAGGAAACTGAATTAGTAATAACCAAAGTTATAAGTACCATGTCTATTTAATCATCTTTGTGGGTAGAATTGTTTGATAGTTGTGCAACTCATTCTTTAATATCATAAAAGTTAGCTAACGTGTTGGGATTAAATTTGGAGCTTATGCCATTATTTTTTTATCATTTCAAAACATTTAGAATATGGCATGATCATGGATTCTTGTGTCCCATGTGGCGAGTGATGATAGATGACCTTAAGGTGGAGTGGGACTTCATAGGGATTGGTCATGACATATTCAACATGATTATGAGCATGGATTAGATGATCAACAATGAGGCCATGATATTTTTTTATTATCGTGGGGTTTAGTATTCTTATTTTAATGGGGTCACTCATTCTTTTCAGGGTGATTAAAACTCTAGATTAGGAATGTAGGTCCATGTTGTTCCTTTTGTCATGGTAGTCATGTGCTAGCAATAAAAGATGTTTATGGATTCTATTGAACCTTATTTCGGTAGTCCACATATGGTGGAAGTGTGTGTACCCTAAGATATCTCTAGATTATTTTTCTAATTTTATTCTATATATAGAGGATGAATTTACTATTATCATACTCTTTGGTATGATTCCCATTTCTATAATTACTTATCTAATAGACTTTATTGAGTTAGTGTAACTTAGAGTCTATCATGATGATATATAGGATAACAGATTTATTCTTCCAAACATACACCTATGAGATTCACCCTATATATTTTCTAAGAAGGAATACATAAGAATCAGGCTTTGCATAGATTATCGAATGTTAAATATGAATAATGTTAAGAGATAAAACATTTTTGAAGGATTGATTATCTTTTGGACTATCTTACTAGAGCATGTTCATTTTTAAATATTGACCTTTGGTCAGGGTACCACAAGTAGAATTTATGGAAAGGTGATATATATAAGACATAATTTATGATCTGTTATAGGGATTTTAATTTTCTAGTCATGATATTTGGCCTCACCACTCCTCTTGTGGTATTTATGGTATTGATGAACTAAATCTTTCACCGATTCTTGGAAACTTCTATTTTCATGTTGAAGGGTGATATTTTTTTATGAAAAGTCCTAGGAGGGCTAAATGGACCATTTTGATATCATTAATAAATTTTTTTGGTAGATTTATCTTTATGGGTTGATTTCCAAGATTGAGTTCTTTACTCAAAAATAAATATTCTGGGTATTTAATATCTCATAGGGCCATCCTATGTGTCGAAAAAATGAACGACCAGTTATTTCATGGAATTGGTCCTTAAATATTATTGAGGTCCAAATGTTCTTCTATTTGGCTACTTATTATTGGAAATTTTTAAAGTAATTCTCCCATTTTTCTTATTTAATGACATATTAAACCCATAAGGGTGTAGTGTTTGATTGGAATGAAATTTGTTAGAGATATTTTGAGGAACTAAAAGTGATATTATCTTTAGATGCTTTTTCTATTCTTCTGAAATAATGTTTAGGTTATTAGTTTTTCTAAGATTATTTTTTTATTGGTTTAGGATATACCTTGATGTATTGGAAATATATATTACCCTATGGACCTATAAATATTTCCCCTCATGAGTCTATATACCATAGCTATGATTTTGAGTTAGCATAAATTATGCATATGGTCAAAACATGGTGTCACAACCTCTTTAGTGAATTGTTTACAATATATTATGATTTTAAAATCATGATTTTTAGTTTCACTAATATATATTTTGATAAAAATAGAGATTTGGGTTGAAGTATCTATAGAATTTTGATTTTATTATTTTATATAGTCCTAGAAAAGTGAATGTGGTTGTAGATTCGTTGAGGATAAAATTAAAAATAGAATCCATGAAGGAATCAGTTTATATATGATGAGTGATGATATCATAAGTGGAAGAGGTTGATGGATATGTTTTTTTTCTTAGTTGAAATCTAAATTGTCTTTTGATGAGGGAATTGATCTTGATTAGGTTCAAAAACCGAGTTCTAATGATTGTATAAAATACATTGTGTTGGGGATACCTCGAGTGAGTGGTATCAATATACCATTGGATATTTTTTCCTTTATAATTGGTTGGCTGTTCTTTTTTCCATAGGTCATGTGTTCACAATCATTGGACACCGGTCTTGTTGGTTCATACCCCTTGGGTTCACTAATTTGTATCACAACTTGAGATATTAGTATTATAAACTGTGGATGATACATATTATTGTGTATATTTTTTGTGCCTTACTTGTTATTGAAACAAGGTGGAACACTAGAGACCTTAAGGTTTGTTATATCACATAAAAACTGAAGTATGAATGTGGGGTTAGATATCAATAGATTTCATTTTTGTTTTTCCATGGAATACTTATTCCAAATATGTGATTTGGGTGATCATTGATCAATTTATGAAATTATGCACTTCCAACCAATCAAGTAGAGGAAGAAGGTGCATCATCTTTGGGGAATGTATGTTCAAGATACTATGATACATCATGGGATTCCATCTTCTATTGTATCTAATAGGGACTCAAGTTTCACATCAAGGTTCTATAATGGTTTTTAAGAGGATATGGGTTACCAATTTAAATGAAGAACAACATATCATCCATGAATGGATGGATAGGTATAGAGGGATATCGTTGTTCCTGAAGATATTCTCTGGGATTTTGTGCTTTATTTCAGTGGGTCCTGGGAAAAAATCATGTGGTGAAATTTTCTTATAACTATAGTTACAAAGCCCAATAAAGAAGAATCTATTTTATAATTTGTATTGGTTGCCATGTAGGTCTCCCTTGTGATGGTAGAGTTGGGAGAGAGGTCCTTAGTTGTTCTATGTCTGATTTAGTAGATGACATAATTGGTTTTTTTGATCTATAAGAGATTTATCATAGCAAAAAATTCATTATAAATCATATATGTACCCTCATCATCGACCACTAGAGTTTTAGGATCGTTATTGGGTCTTTCTTAGAGTTTCACCTTGATTGGACATCATAAATTAGGTAAGTATCATATGTTGGTACTACGGTTTGTGGACCTCCTTGAGATCATTGGATAATTGTGGAAGGTGGCATATTGGTTGACTTACCAACTCATGTGTCCTCAATCGATGATAAGTTTCAGGTTACCCAACTGAGGAGATATTGACCGAACCTTTCCCATGTAACTGGATGGTAGGATATCAATCATGATCCTGATACGACCATTGTTTATAAATCATTTCTAATTATGGGTCACTAAGATAAGATATTATATTGTAAAATTATTCTTCCAGTCTAGTTACTGTTGTAGTGATGAAATTATTTTCATGAGACCAAGGATTGTGAATCATTGATGAGGTAGTAGTGACCTTTTATTTTTTTCAGATCTAGGATCTTAAAGTTTTTCTATTGAAACAATTAATTTATAGTTGGTTATTTTAAAACCCCCATTATTTTTTATGTTCTACTTTTCTCATGTTATGATTATCATACTTGGTTTTGAGTTTTACTATATAAAGTAGGTTAGTTTATGACTACATTGTGATTACACATAGTTTGATGGTTACACATCTTGTATTGGTCACTAGATATACATCATGAGAATAATTCAGGGTGTGAAATTTTAACACACCGTTAACAAGTTTCTTGTGTTGTAATGGTCATCATATAGATTTTTATTAGAGTTGATGTGTTTTAATGTGTAAGTCACTAATTAGAAAGTACATGACATGAAATTATTACATGCTACATGTTAGTCCGGATCACTGCTTTTAGGCCTCTCATAATTTAGTGTAAATCCTCCACAATAATGATGAAAATCTCTCCTATGTGATTTTGGATATCTTCTCTCCTCTTAGATAATTCATTTAGTGATTGATGATCACTATATTTGTGGTGTTTTTTTTAGGTAAGAGTTCATTCTGGTTCATCATTCATTTGGTTTTATCGATGGAATTGGTTGTTGTTCTCATTTATATTCATGATCTGTTTATTTATTTTTTCAATTCTTTTCATCATCTTATCATGCCTAATATTTCAAGGTTCAATCCATGGCTTTGAAATATTTATTTTCAATGGAAAATGGGGTTTCATCATTCTTGATGTAGGAGTTTCTACACAATGGATAAATGCTTCGAATTGAATTTTGTTATTATAAAATTCATTTGGTTTGGTTATTAAATTTATATGATAAGCGATTTCATGGAATTTCATGGAAATATAAATATTTTTAATGGGACTTCATTAAAATTTATTTTTCTCACAATATATGCTTTATTAAACGAATGTATGGTGGTTTTTATTTTGAAAAAGTTTTTCCAACAACAAATAAATTTACCTTGTCCATGAAAATGTTTTTTATATAATTGTTATCATGGTTTTGATATGATTTTTAGAAACATGGAACATAGGGAAACATTGGTTAATTGGGAAAGAGAAATAGATAAACCTAGTGTGTGTGTGACCTATATGAGTTGTTTTTGGGATACTAGTGAACTATAGAAGGAAGCGATATTAGTTTGTATAAACATAGGCCTAGTTTAGGATTTATCTTATATAAAGTATGTATTCACATAGGATAGGGCTGAAAATAGAGGGATTGGTCCTTCAGGTATATTTTTTAATTTTCAAAAAGAAACCAATTTTGCGGTGGAGTAGTAACTATATTAGAAGTCCATAAATCAAAATGGAAACAAACCAAACAAATCATCTAAATAAAAAATAGAAAAAATTATAGAACAATAATATAAGGAACCTGAATTATGGATTCCATTTACATTTATGGTTTATTTATCACATGACATGATATAATTGTTTCTTTGTCACTAGTTTTTATATGAGTTTTTATCACATAGCTTCACATAATGGATACCTTTATAGATATGTTTCTATATTCATACCTTATATTGTATGGACATGAATTATTTTTTTATCACATATACTATTTTTATTCCAAAATTCATGTATATGAATGGATTTTATGATAACTAATGGAAAATTATTTATAAAATGGTTTTTATTTATGAAAATATTTTTTAAAAATATTTCTTTCTAAAAGATATAACTGGTAAATTATTATTATTATACACTGTATAGATTTTACAGCAATAACCTACTGGGTTGTGTGCTCGCACCCTACATTGTACTTTGGGTGGTTATTTATTTTATATTATAGGATCCATGTAAATGGAAGGGAATATTATTGAATTTAATATTATATTTTGACACATTTCATCCATAGTGGGATGGTTTAGAGGTAACAGTTTTTATAAGAAGACTTATTAATTTTGACTTGTCATACTTCAAAGATTGTCCTATTTTATAATATATTATATGGATCTTGGTTTTTTATTTTTCTTCCACTTTTTTACTCTGGTTATATAACTTTTATTAGTTATATTCAGTACATGATTCCATTATCTTTTTCGTACCACATCGTTTTGTAGACAGGTTTGGGTTATGTGAGTAGTCAACCCATGCTGCTTTGTAATATTTTACCATATAACAATTTATTCTTCGTGACATATGTTTTATTATAAACCTATTATATTTTATAATGTGATTATACTACCCATTTTAAATTTTCTAATATGAATATAATTATATACATGGAATTTTATTTTTTTCATTTGATGTTATTTATTTCATGGGGGTAATGATTCAAAAATTACTAAAGAGATAATGGTCTTATAGAAAAATTTATATTTTTAATGGTATTCATTATTCATAAATGTATGCAATTATACAATATATATCTTCAATATATAATTTCTTTTTTTATCCTCTAGTTATTTCTAAAGGATTCATTTTTTCATTTCTGTTTCAACTATTTATGTATTTATGTTACCTAAATAATATTTTTAAAGAAAATAAATTTTATTTATCTCCTTAAAGGAAAATAAATTTTCTTACAAATCTTTATTTTATAAAAAAAAATCAATATTTCCTTTAGTATACTCCAAATATTTATTAAGTTAATTTTTACCCTTTTTTCGCTTCCTATAATTTTTTTTAAAGAAATAATCTAGTCATTTTTCAAATGAGCCACTTTTTAATTTTTATTAAAATTGTGAAATTAATTTTTGTATTAATGTAAATTTCATGAATAGATTTTCCCAAAATTAATAATTATATTTTCTTATAATATTCATTTAAAAGTTTACATGTTTTGATTAAATTATTATTTGTTCTATATTATTTTTAATTTTTTTTAATTTTATATAAGTGATTGAAAATTAATAGTGTATTTTCTTCAAAAAAATGATTTAAAAATATTATATTGGTATTTAAATATATAAGAAAATTATTTTATTTTTTTTATGTTTTAATGGGGATATTATCCAATGATATAATACATATTATATCTTTGGATATTCTATTATTATGGTGATGAAATGTTTATGTATCTCATATCATTTACATGTGTTATGATATAACGATATGATGAATGTTTTACGATATTTTTAGAACACATATATATGGTTTCAATTATGTGATGGATGGGCCCATGATTATGTTGAACTCTAATTAATTATCTAAATATGAATATCTATTGAGATAATAAAGAATGGAATGTGTAGTGAACCCATTTTTAAGGTAATTCCTATAATAAGATAGTCATCGGTGTGTATCATGACTAAGGAAATGCTGAAATTTACAGGGAACCAAAACCACTTTGATAGTATTGGTAGTGAGTCTTGTCTAAGGAATATATTTTTTCTGATTATGTGTATTCCAAAAACATATATATCCTTTTTTACCATTTTAGATCATCTTCCATCTCTTCATATTATATTTAATTTTCCTTTTGATATGAAAACAATATTTAAAGTAAAATGATTCTAATAAGGGTTCTAGGATTAAAAAACTATGTGTTAGATGATGTAGGTATTTTATTTACCTTCTATTTATGTACATTTGTGTCCAAAGACAATAAAAATTTTCATTTCTTGCATGAATCATAATGATATGTACTTAATTTTCATATAATAAGATTAAATATTTATTTATAACAAGTTATGGTCACTATAGTTATATGTGATGCATTATTTAGTTATTTTTGGAAACTAGGGTGAGAAATATTTAGTGAGAGATCTTAAGATATAACTAATTATAAGAGAACATCATATGTTCTAGTAATTAAAGAAATATTTATTCCCTATAGAATATATACTTGTCTTGATATTATAAAGTGGATGTAGATTTGGTATATAATTTCCTAGGGGTAAAAACTATAATAGGGATGGATTAGATATTAGAGTTATTTTTACTAGAGAATTATGGGTGGGACTAAGAATACACACATGAATAGAGAATATATGGGGATATTATTAGGGGTATTATATATCATATTTATGAACCATTAAGATACATTTGAATATAAAATGATCATGGATAACCCAGGTTAATCTTTTGGTGTCATTGATAGACAAGAAGGTTTCATGATTTACACATCCAATGAATTATATTTCATTATTATATGATTACTCTCTAGGAATATTGTTTATCAAACTATGTTTTTTGTTTTTTGTTAATGGTGGGAACCAGGATAAATCTTGTCATTTCTAAATTTAAGGGATCTTGCAATGATTTACCTAAAAATTAACAAAAATAAAATGATAGATTTAATATTAATGATTTGGATTATAACCAATGATATAAATTGATATATTAATAACAAATTGAACATAGTTGATTTTCTAAAAAAATACAAACTAGAAAAAATGGATTTTTATTAAGATCATGGAGGAATGAAGACTCATCATTCCTCATATCAGGAATTAGAAATGAAAAACCCAAGGAAATATCTCAAAGAAATGAGAAGAAGTTGTATGTGTTGAAATATAGAACATAGAGCATGAAATTGTTGTTGAAACAAATAGTTCATAAGTGGTATGTAATATCCCTGACTCATGATCCACCAAACCAGTGCCCCACACTGAGTCATCACATGACCTCAAGCACGCATCCCTATATTCCTGAGGCTGTTGACTAGTAGTGAGGGTCTAATGAGTCTTGTGGGGTGACTATACCCTCTTTACTAGAGTGAGACATAATAAATAATAATATAAATAGTGGATTAATATGAATCAACAGATAAAAATATGATTCCAAAATCTCCCAGGCGGGTAAAAACCCTAATTAAACATTAACAAAGTTGTGACATTATAGTAGTGCAAAGTGAATAAACCCAAAAAATAAGACAAACTAACAAATATTAAAACAGGTCATAACTCTTTGTTCGGATCCTTATCCATGTATATCCTAAGCCCAACATTACATCCTATAGTGGGGCCTTGGCCTTTTTTTGACCTACAACCAAGAAATCTTCCCGGGTACCCAATGGAGGCATGAGAAAGGTGTGAGTATAATACTCAGTAGGCCACTACTAATGGTGTATACAAAATATCCAGTCTAATATATAGTTCATGAAATTAAAAAATAAATGGTAAGTAAATAAAGAAATTTTCAGGTACCATTAATTAACAAGGTTTATTTAATTCATGCTTATCATTTATCCCAATTTCATTTGTTATACCATCTTTATTACATAGTACAAATTTAACACGTTCTCTTTGGGTTTGGAACATATATCATCTACACAAGGTTCTAAGGAAATAAATCACAATAAATATGAGAAATAAGTCAAGTCTCTATCTATATTTGGAAACACATATCACATCCACACATTATCGTCACCTTGAAGCCGTAGTCTGGGTGGAATGTAACTGTTAGAGGAATGGAGACTCAATCCCCTTCCCTAACCCATATATCTTTTGGGTGGAGTTTAGAGCCTCCGTCTAACTTGACCCATGTGCATAAAGTCTCTTGTCAATACCCCACACTACCATGCCATGTGAACATGATTATTTATCCAATCACCACAACCATACCATTACAGAACCAATCATAAACAATGCCATTGAAGATCACAATACATAAAAAATAACATGGTAATTAATACTATTCCATAACACATTAATGCATTTTACTTTTACAATTAATATTCATTTAGCCAGGTTTTTCTTCGCATTCCATAACCCCATAAGTGTATTCAACAACCCCTATGCCTTTTCCTATATTCATCAATTACCATATATTAACCAATTTAGCCCATTTATCATTTCACTAGATTTTACCCACTTATGCACTACAAGTACAATTCTTGTATCACAAGGCATAACCACACTATTATATTCGACCCTTTATGAATACCACATTATTCCCATGTGTTAACACAATCAACATAATTGTTCATTTTTCATTCCATTAACCAATTACTAATTCATCATCTAGTACGTACTAATCCTCTTAGGCATTCTTAATCAAAGGTTATAAATAATCGACATAATTTCATTTGACCCAACTCGCCAATTTTCATGTCATTACAAACATCCCCTTAAACCCTTATCACCCAAGACACAACTACCATAATTCCATTTAAATCTTAATTGGTAATTAAAACATTTTCTTCATGGGTTCCACATTATTACCCGTCAACCCTTCACATATCCCAACCCCTCTCTAGGTTAGGAAATGCTGGTGCATCCAATGGGTGGACCTAAATTGGTCAAGTCATCTTCTAATCATCCCACGGAGGTCGTGAGGGTTTCAATTGGTGACTTAGACACCCTTTTTTACCAAACCCTCCAACGGGATCAAGACCAAAATAAGGGTAAAACAAGAACACAAACTTTAATGCTCAAACCTAAATAAAACAATTGGATAATAGTTGTAGACCACCTACCTTGGATCTGATGATGAATGTAATATTAATATTTTCCTTAGATCCAGATTCAAATACCCTTAATAGCCTTAACCTAAATCTTTCCAGAAAAAAAAAGATTTTAGAACTTTAGATGGAGATAAGTATGAGATGCAATCCCAAAACCAATAATATAAGAAAGAGTGAGATTTTCCATATCTAGATCTTTGATCCAAAACTAATTGAACTCCAAACAACCAAGAATCTAAGGAGAATCACATCTTGGAAGATCATGGAAGCTTGGATCATTTCTAGGGTTTAAGGGAGGACAAATAGAGGAAATCACAATTTGGGTATAAAATCCAGTAATATAATTTTTGTAATTTTCTTCATGTTTTGCAAGGTTTACCCACATGGTTTTATAAAATGTGTAAAAACTGTCTAGATGCTACTTTCTGAAATCACATTTCTCACACAGTTACTTAAGATTCTCACATGGTTTTCACTAACCGTGAACAAACTATAAAACATGCCCAGAAACTCATTTTTCTTATTATTTTATTTCCTAAACCCCCAGAACACCCTAGAACCTTCTCATGAACATGGGAAACACTTATTTCGACCATAATAAGGGTATTAAACTAATATATAAAAAATAAACCGTTAGAAACATATGATACCATAAAACCTCCCCACCTTATAAAATATCGTCCTCGAGCTGATCTTTGAAGAATCACTAAGAATCCATAAATAGGGATCATTCCACTAGGACTTCCTATCCATTATCATTTTCAATGTTTCTTTTTGAACATCACAATTTCCACGAAATACAAGTCAAGGGCACAGACATTACCCTCAATTCTTCGTCACCACAACCATAACACAAACCAAAAACTCCTAAAGGATGCATCAACTTTAACTACACCCATCCACTAAAATATCTTAGAAAAAACATATGCAATAGTTCTTGATTCAAAGCAGGTGGATCTTTGCACACAACATCATCTCATCACAGAGGAATCAACTAGCACCCCATTAGTCTGATCCTCTTCACAACTCTTAACTCAAATTACATGGTGTCATTTTCATAGGTTTTCTCCAACTCTAACGGTGACCAAACTCAATATCTACAAACGAAGAACAAATGTTCCTTTCAACAACATTTCCCAACTTACATTGATTCACCACTATCAAGGAATGATCACCCAAATCTCAACACAACTTTCACATCACCTAATGTGTTCCAACTCACCATGACTAAACATCCATAGGGAATTACCCTGCATTAGAATCCAGATGCACCGTCCAAACCATGTAGGAGGGTATCCTTACATTATCCACTCAAAAACTTAGATCAACATGACCTCATTTAGGTAAAAATTCATTTAAAAAATGCATGTGTCATAACAATATGAACCCAGAAGTGGGTCACTCTCAACACAGCCATTCAAGTGTACCATCTCAGGTCAGACCACCACTAACTGAATTGTCCCAGAACACCCACCTTCCACTGAGGGTACACAACCCCTTTCTCACCTTCCCAATGTGCTTATAGGATTTATGATTTTCATTATCATCCCACGTGCCCAATGAGTTTATTCCCTAAATTCTAGTAGAATTCCATCATCACAGCATTACTACCCTCCAGACCATCATTGTGCTTCACCCTCAGTATGACACCACATCACATGGCCACGGTTCCCTAGATATCAAGATGTTCTAAACCCACCTAAAGAAAAATTACCAAATACTAATCTTGATATTCATTGGAGTTATAGAACCTAACCTGTCTCACCACATCCAGCTATCATATATAACCACACCCTTCTATGATTTCAGCACAAAGATCACAATCTTCACATGGAACCACCCTTATCTAGATTCCAAAACATGGGTCATCAGTAACCACATATAAGTACCACATGGCCTCTCTGAGGAACCTAGAGTGCACCTCACATGTTCTACATTGGCATCCTGATGCCACTAAATCAAGTAAATGTTCTCCTCTCCACATCCAGGACTAACTTATCACTCCCCTACTTTGGATTATAGTTTCCATTGCTCGCCATGAGGTATTCCAACAACCATATCTTACACTCGATCACAAGACAAACCCCAAACCATAGAAATTTCTATCTATTTTTTTCTCAAAATAAGAAAATGAACGTCACCTAGTGACCATTCTCGACTTTTGTGAACGACACCCATGATGTTTGTCAACAACTGGTCCATCTTGAGGACCACACCCAAAGCCGTCAAGGGTGTAAATATCATCATAAATCTTTACAGATACCATTTATATTAGTGTAAACTCCATGATGTCCCTCACCAAACAAAACACCTTTATGTATCTTGGCATGGAGGCAAATCTTTTCAACATACCTGGTACAATATCAAGATATTAGGTTGGATCGTCTTTAGTTGAGGTACACTAAGAAGCTATTGAAGAACACCAACAAAAACTTATCCATTTCTTACGTCGAACTATGGGACCCCGTAACCTAAAAAGGAAATCAGGGCCCCCAACCAAACACATCTTATCAACAATTAACATCCACTACTCTAGTGTGATTTCTAACGAAGTCTCACCATCACTACATGAAGAAATTTACAACCGTTTATGAATCAAAATTTCAGGTGGCACTACATACACCACACCGCTCGAGTTCTTATCATGTGTCCCTAACAGCAAAAATCCAAATCAAAATGGTCTGCCATACAAATCAAAAAAATAGTCCCTCACCAATATACCTTAAACTTTGTATAGCACTTCACCTAATTACTTACATAACCATGCATCTTGGTTCGTCTGCCTCATCATCCCTTAGGCAGCCTCTGCATCTCACCCAACAACCAAACCATTCATACAAACAATTTTAGCCATGTGACCACCCTCACCATAGGGGTCACCATCGAGAAAAAGAATATACCCACTCTTCAACCACCCTTCTATTTTTTACTCAAAAATAACTTCAATACCACCATTAATCATCATCTAAATATGTGAGTTAGGCATCCATATGATAAAACCCTTCGATACAAATGTTACTATTTATCAAAAAAACTCTAGGGTTCCCTTATGAAAAAACAATAAATAACTATACCATTTACTAAAACATAGAGGTACTTAGTATGCATCGACACCACCTCTGAAGAATCTTCAATTTTTCATATTCCAAGGGACATGAATATCTAGGCTACCCTCCCATCAGGTCACCATTGAGTTTCTACACCTATCATCATGTAACTAAAGCTCAAGTGGAACCACCATCCATCAACCTTCCCACATAGCCCTCAAAGAAAAACCTTCATCGTAAAACACTCTGAGTTCCACTATCAAATTCCAAAACATCTACATGTGCGACACACACCCAAAATCACAATAAAACTCGTCTGACCTCTCTCATAGGTCACCTTGATTGATGAATGATACAAATTCCCTATACTGGAGTCACTACAAGAAAAATTCATTTGTACTCTCTCTCCAAACCAGACATATCATGACACGAACAAAAAATGCACAGGAATGGAAGCCACATCCTAGTTCTGATGCATATAGTGACTAGCACAACAAAAAACCATTTACTAAAGGATTTGAACCAAAGGTGTACACATTAATCTTCACTATGAGAAATAAATCCTATTTGGGAATATAAATGAAACTCATAAGGTATATACTAAAAATTTCACCAAGACCCAAGCACTATCTTTAAGGTCCAGCATGCACTCCCTATGGTCACAAACCACAATAGTTTCCACATTTATATTAATAAACAATACCTCACGATCCAAAGGACACAACCCTACCAAGGGTCCCAAAAACACACCACCAAGGCTATTTCATACCCAACAAGGCCACACAATCCATATACAATGTCTCAAACTAGGTCACCCTCACTGCCCCAAACCTCACATACAAGGGTCAAACCGATAACACAAAGAATACCCAATTTTGAACTCAATCATTCTAATTTTAAACTTATCATTCACCCAACACTTCTATAAATTTCAAATAGAATTATTCTGTAGATGAAAAAGACCTCACACTATCAACCTTATAAAAACCATTATTCATACATTGTCTCAATGGTCATCATTAAACATAAAACACTACCATATATCATACATATCACTAATCATGGTCAAAATGGGGTATCCAATTTACTAAATCGCAATTCATTCATCCGAACCCCTTCATGCCACTTCCTATTTTACAACACGAAGCTTTCCACTTTTAGACACTGAATCAACTTTACAATTTATCACATCCCAAAATATTAACCCAGCCATAACATTTATTTATATATGATATTATTGAACTATTAATTTTATTATTTTCATTCACCCACATTCATTACCCTTATTAGGTGTAATTTTTATTCAAATTTATCATGGATGTAAAATTAATTATACTCTTTATGCCCCACACACACACATCCTTTGAGTGTGCCTATAATGATACATTCCACCTATATCCTCAGGTGCCTAAATTTATGTATGAATACCCAACTATATGATACTCAAAGAATTATAAATATGTCATCAATCAATCAAATAACACAACCTATGAATCACCCAATCGTTAAATATTATTCAAATTTAGCAAATGCATCAAGACCAACAATTCCCACCCAGGGTGACATGGATTTTCCCTATTTTCATGTGTTAGCTACTCCCAAGAATGAGCTCATTAACAAGGCCTGAAACTATTCTAATCTATTTTCTACCATACCCAAATATTAAGAAATAAAAAATAAATTCTCTAATACAAATTTTTAATGTCCCTGACTCGGGAGCCACTAAACATGCGCCTCAATCAGATTTATCACATGACCTCAAGCGCGCCACCCCATACACTATATGTTAGTGACTAGCGGTGAGAGTCTAATGATTCAAGTAGAGAGACTATACCCTCTTTAATATATTAATACACTATAGAACAAAATATAAATAGTGGAATAATTTAAAACAACTAATAAACATACAAGTCAAAAATCTCTTAATTTGGTACAAACCATAATTCAACATTAAAAATGGCATTACATGAAAGTAGTGAAAAGTGAATAAAACCAAAAAATAAGACAAAGAGACAAATACCAAAATAGATCCTGACTCTATGAATGGATCATTCTCCATGTATATACTAATCCAAACTCAACATCCTAGAGTAGAGCTTTTTCCCTTATCCTGACCTGCAACCAAAAAATATACTCAGGGAGCCAACGGCGGCCCGAGCAAGGTGTGAGTACAAAAATCAGTAGTCCACCACCAACGGTGTCTACAAAATATAAAGTCTAAAAGATATTTCATGAAGGTAGAAAATAAATAGTACGTAAACAAGTAATAGTTTGGGTAAAATTCATTCACAAGGTTTATATAATTCATTCTTACCATTTATCCCAATTTAATTTGTTATACCATCTTTATTACATAATCCTTTTTTAGCACATGCTCTTTGAGATAGGAATACATATCATCTACACATTGGTATAAGGAAGTCAATAAAAATTCATAGGGTAAATAAGTCATGTCCCTATCTCACTAGGGATACATATATCACATTAAAATAGAATCCTAACTTTGAAGCCTCATTCTGGGTGGAATGTGACCGTTAGGGGAATAGAGTCTCTATACCCTTCCTGAACCTATCCATTTTTGTGGTGGATTTTAGAGCCTCTGTCTAACTCAACCCGTGGGTGTAGAGCCTCATGTGAACAGCCCACTCTACAAAGCAATTTTGACTTGATTTTTTATCCAATCACCACAACCATACCATAACACAAACAAGCATAAACAATGCCATAGGATATCACAATACATAAAAAACAACATGGGAATTAATACTATTCCCTAACCCATTAATACATTTACCCATTTACAATTCATAGCCACTTAGTAAAATTCTCATTCTCATGCCTTAACCCATTATGTGTATTCAAAATCCCATATTCCATAGAAAATATTCACCAATTTCCCTTTATTAACCCATTTATCCCATTTATAATTTAACAAAAATTTACCCACTTATTCACTATAAGTACAATTCTTGCCTAACAAGGCACAACCACTTTATTACATTCAACCCTTTTGGAATACCCCATGATTTCCATGTATTTACACAATAAACATATTCTTAAATTTTCTATTCCATTAAAAAATTACAAATTCATCATCTATTATGCACTAATCCTCTTAGGAACATCTACCCAAAGTTCATTAAACGATATACATAATCTCATTTTACCTAACTCACCCATTTTCATGTCATTCCAAACAAACCCTTACACCCTTATCACCCAAGGAATAACTATCACAATTCTATTTAAAACACAATAAACTATTAAAACATGTTCTTCATTGGTTCAACATTATTACTTGGCAAACCTTCACTTAACCCCACCCCTCTCCAGGTCTAGAAAAGACGGTGCACACAATGGGATTCCATAAAATGGTCAATCCATCCTATACGCATCCCACATGGATTATGAGGGTTTAAATCTGTCACTTAGACCCTCCTTTTTACCAAACCCTCTAATGGGTTCAATAACACAATAAGGTAAATACAGAAACTTGAACTTTTATGAACAAATAATGAATAAAAATATGAGATAATACTTATAGACCACCTACCTTAAATCCGATGATGAACACACTCTTAACTATTAACATGGTTCTAGATTCAACCACACTTTAAAGTCTCAAACTACATCTCTCTAGAAAAGAAATTTTTCAGAGATTCATATGGAGAGAAGGAAGAGATGCTATTCTTAAAAAAACGAGAATAATGTGTGGGATTATCCTTACCCAAATCATTGATCTGCAACTAAAGACACTCTAAATGACCATGAATCAAAGAAAAATAACTTATTGAGATATCTTGGAAGCTTGGATCATTTCTAGGGTTCAAGGGAGGATAAATAGAGGAAATCATGAGTTGGGTATAAAATCCCATCATGGATGTTTTGTAATTTTTTCAAAGATTCTGGCCCGCATGTTTTTTCAAATAGTGTGCAAACCATGATAATTCTACTAGCTAGAGTCACCCCCTCATACAGTTACTTGGGATTCGCGCATAGTTTTGATTAACTATGTGCAAACCATGAAACATACCCAGAAAATCCATTTTCTTCCAATTTCATGTATCAAACCCATCAATCAACATGTATCCTTCTCATAAACAATGAACACACTTAGTTTGACCATAAGAAGGGGCATAAACTGAAATATAAACAAAAACTCACTTTAAAAAACCCAAGACCTTACAATGGAAATAAAGTACATCCCAATGTACAATTTATTGTTTAATACTATATGTGTGGGGAACATGGGAATTATACAATCCAATTACTTAATCTAAGGGATAACTCCTAGAACACATAAGGGCATATGTTATACCAATTTTGGATGTATATTAGTTGAAGTGTTTATATATTAGTATTTGAGAATTATGTTTAAAAGTTTTTTTAACGATATTCTTCATTTAATAATCATGAAACATATAAGGGTTGTTTCTCATTAATTTTTCTTTATTGATTTTCATGAATACAATAAATGGTATCAATAAAGAGGAAATGTGATTTAGTGGTTAGGTGATATTTTTGTAAAACACAGGATTGAGAGATAGATAACACTTAATACGAGACTAAGGTTCATATAATAATTTTTATTTCATATAAAGAAATGATTTATATTAGTAAAGTAAATGATATATAGTTTCAGACCTTCATATTCATTTATGACTAAATGATGATGTTATTTATGTTATCATTGATGACGTTTATTATATTTTTGGATTTATTGAAAATATTAGATAGTCTTCTATTTTATTTGATTAAAAAAATAGAGTTATATTTTGGAATCCAATATGTTTTCATTGAGGTTTTATAGTGATTTAGCGTATTAGCATGTTTTGGAGATTAAATGATCAAGTATTTCACATTATTAAAGTGTTAAAACTATAAATTATTATTAATATTTTGGTATTAATGCTAATTTTACAATGTAAATTTTGTGATATTTTTTCTAATTTTTTATTTTTAATATTGGTTAAGTATGTTTTGAGGATTTTTTGAATTCAAATATTTGTGGAAACAATTAATTATAATTTTTTGAATTGAAATCTTGGATAAAAATATTCCAAAAAAAGTATTTGTCAAATTAGTTATTTTCTCATGTAGTATCCAATTATTAAATAAATGAATCTATATAGGAAGAATATGTTGTAATTATTTTATATATATCATGATATATTAGAATTGTATTTTAGTTCTTCAAGAAATTAAATTTCATACTGTTCATTCATCAATGAAATATGGGATTAAAATTGGTTTAAATTAATTAAAACACATAACCAAAAAATAATAGTAATTTTGTGAACTTAATAAAATCAAATAAATATATTTTTTTATATTCGAAGGAAAAATAATTCATCAGTTCTGAAAAAATGGCCTTTGAAAATAAAAAAAATTAATACATTTATTTATTATTAATTAATGTTCGTTTTCACCCTTAATAATTAATGGATTTTTGGTCAATAACATTCAGATGACTGTGTTCTATATCACTCTCTACCATTCATTAGATATTATATTCCTCCTCCTTCACTATATTTCAACGGCCCTTTAATGTTATCCCTATCTAGAAACATGATTATGAGTTGTTTAAGGAATCTATTATTTTTTCCACTTCTATTTTTCAAGGTAAAATTAAAAAATACATTATACGATGAAGGTTTTCAACAAATTTATTTTTCATTATTTCATATTTGATTAATAATATAATAATTTATATGTTCTGATTTAGTTATGAGGAATTTAATATAATGTGATTTTGGAATATACTTTTAAATAATTAAATTTTATTTGTTTGATAGATTTATTAACACACAACATTTATCTTAAAACAAACCTCGATATGTTATTAGGTAGACCTAAAATTTGTCGTTTGATTAATAATATAGATATTATATAAAATTTACAATTTTTATAAATAATTCAAGTTTATTTATTATTTTGTAATAAATAAGTACTCAATTTTTAGTAAATTTGTTTTATGCTTCAAAAATATATTTTCTTCAAAACTTTATTTTTATTTCATTTTGTTAATATAATATATAATTAATTGATATCATTATTAAAAATTTAATTTCATGGAATCAATATTATTTCTTTGAATTATTATTTCAATAATATTTTAGGTTTAGTTCAGTGGTTTTTTATAGAAAAAATTATTTTTCATTTAATTGTAATAAATACAGATTTATGAGAAAACTATAATTTATTTGAAGTTAATGTATAATTTTATTTTTAATTTCATATGAACATTACATATAAATAGATTAATTATAAAAAATATAATTAATTTAATATTAAAAATCATTATACATGATTTTGGTATAAGTTATTTTTTGGATTAAATAATGTTTTTTCTAAGAACGTTTTTTAAGTTCGTAATGTGTTTTAATCTTAGTAAATTAAATTATTAAATATTTATTGATTTTTTTAATAAAAATTTTAAATAATATATTCAATAATATATTTTAAAATTAATTTTATGATTTTTCGCATTGAATAGAAGGGATGTAAATTATGTTTTATGCTAAAAATGTATTTTTATAAAACGTGTTTTTTACAGTTTGTGCGCATATTTAAAATTAAATTCTACCACTTATAGAAACATTAGAATCATAATAACTAATATTATTTAATTAAGTCAACATAATTATTTTCATAGTAAATAGTAAAAATAGTAAATTTCTATTACCACGGTTATGGTTAAAATGGGTTTTCCTAGGGTTAAATAAAGTCATATGGGTAGGTATTCCACCCACAATTTTATAATTATTTTTTTAATATATTTCATTCTTATATTATCCAAACCTCTAATTCATGGACATTTTAGCCAATTTACAATGAAATTGATTATATATCTTTGAAATCATTTATGAACATTCATGTTTTTCTCTCCCTTAACTTAAAAAAGGGAAGGTTTCTTCCTTATTTCTTCACAAAATTTTATCCTTATTTTTTAGAAAATAAATACTCCAAAATAATATTATAATCCTTTCCTTAAATAAATATATTATTTTATTCTCCTTGGAAAAATATTTCATGGCTCAAGTAGTAAGCCAAATGCGATCTCTTAAAGAATAGGTATAAATCTTACCCAAGCCAATCCATTTTTATTTATTATTATAACATCTACAAACATTTTATATTTATAAAAACATTTTTAATTTAGCTTACTAAATATAGTATGATTTTATTGTAATTATTTTGCAACTATATGTCACATCTTCTTCAACAAATGGGGGATTAAAGTGTTGCTTGTGTATATGTGTGCACTATCACCTCCATATAGAGATATGATTCATTTTCCATCACCATATTCCATTTATTGTTATTATAATGTATCTAATTTTTATAAATTATATTTATTAAATAATTATTATTCAATAATTATAATATATTATCTAAATTATTACCCTCTAATCCATCAGAAAATGATAACATCCCTCGTGTCTACATATGGACTACTACCTCTACAAAGTGATGTGATTTGTTTATCTTTTATTGCCTTCCTGGATATTAGTAATGAGATATTTAAATAAAATATATTATATTTATGATATTATAATGGTTATAGAAATATAAATTATCATTTATCTTTCTTTTATTCTATCCATCGAAAAATTTAAACATCACTCGTGTGAACGTATAGATTAATGTATCCAAAAGGTGATGTAATTAATTTATCATCACCACATTATACGAATGGTTATAAATATGTCTATAAGAAATATATATTATATTTATATCATTATTTAATTTTTTTATATAGATGAAATTTGATCAATTTGATAGGACTGTAACTAATGAACTAAAATATACATTAAAAAACGAAGCAGTTAACACTCAAAATTATGAGTTTAATAGGTTAATTTTAATATACATGTGTGGAAATAAAATAATTGTATCGTATATGAAATTCTACTTGTGAATAATTTTATTTATTATAATAATATTAAAATTATATTTATTATACATGAGTTTATAGTATATTGGAATGAATTCGAATAAACGGTTAGGGTTCTTTATCTAAATTTTGTTTCATTGAGACATATTTTATGTTATAGAATAATTTATTTTATCGAAGAATATATGAAAATATGTTGAAATGATATATAAAATATACATTTAATTCTAAGAATCTAAACTTATAATTAAATTTAATTCATCTAATTGAATTTTAATGGAATGTTAATATTTTTTAAGGGGCTTCCCATCTCAAATTGTCTTATTTGGGACAATTATAATGTTATTACATTATATTATTTTATGATGAATTTTTACTACCCATTTCGTATGAAATGTAAATAATAGAATTATTTTCAATGTATTTGGTTCATCTTTTGATGTTATTTATTTCATGGAGGTCATGAATAAAAAGTTACCAAGTAGTAATTGTTTTACATTATAATCTCATTTTTAGATGGATTTTTATAGTAAAATTAACGATGATTAAATAATTTGATCTATATCTCAAAAATATATCTTTATATATTCTTCTATAGTTAATTCAAGATATTAAATGATTTATATTCATTTACTACTATTTATGTTCTTAACAAACTGAGTGATTGTTTTTAAAGAAAATCGAAACTGGCACTCTCTTCGATAAAAAATAATTCTTATCACAAATTAATATTTTATAAAATTTGCTTAATAATTTATTTAATATTATGAAAATATTTAGTAAACTAACAATTACAAATTTTTTAATTTTTGATAATTTTTTAAGGAATCCTTTTCTCATTTTCTAAATGAGGTACTTTTTACATTTTAGTGAAAATGGAAATGGAAGTTTTTAGTTTATTTTCCCCATGTGAATTAATTTTCCCACCATATAGAATTTTATTTACATAGAATATTCATGTACTATTTTAAATGTTTTTTTGATAATATTATCTATAATATTTCTATACTTCGATGATTTTAAATGGTAAATTTCAAAATAGAAAGTGTATTTTGCTCAATGAATATTCCAAGGATCCTTGAATGGTATTTTAATCTATAATGGAAAATTTTGTCATTTATTCTGATTTTTTGGATATATGATACAATGATACCATACTTATTATATCCTTATATTGATTATTATTATTATGGTGGAATGTTTATGAAACATTTATCATTTCCAAATGTTATGATATGATGAACGATTTATGATCTTCTAGAACACATATGTATGTTTTTATTATGTGATGTGAAGTGCATTGTGTTGCATTTGTTGTCAATGAGGCATGAAGTTGTCTGGGAATGAATGGAAGTCAAGGAATGTCAAGATGTGAATGCCAAAGGTTGTGATGGTGTTGGTGATGAAGAGAGAATGGCCATAGTACTAAGATGCATGTCACTTAGGAGATTCACTAAGTGGCATAGGAGATGTGGTTGAAACATTCTCTAGTAAAATCTGACGATTGTTGAGCTGATCATTAAGTTCATAGAACTTGTATCCTGATGATACAAAGTCACATCAATGATTGAAGACCATGCATTGTAGTGACAATGCATGAGGAGTTGAAGAAGATCCATCCACAAGTCCTAAGTGGATGAAGTGAGCTGAAGAAGTCCATGCACTATCTCTTAGTGCATGTGAATCAGAAGAAGATCCAACTTGATCTCTGATTGGATCAATAAAGAACTTTGATGAATATGTTTGATTCAAGAGTTCGGTTGATGAAGAATAACCTTCAAGAATTTCCCTCCTAAGTAATGAATATATGTTGAGGAGATTGGAAGAATTCTTATGAAGAAGAAATGAAGAAATGGAAGAAATGGAGAAGAAGAAGAATAATTTGAAGTGGCATTTGGCTTAGAAGAAGGAATGGCATTTGAACTTGGTTACTTTGTTTTTAACAAAGTCCTTGTTCTATTTACTTGCAAAAAATTTGCCAACCTCAAGGGCCAGCCTTAAGGGTTCAACCCAAGGCACATGTGGGAACCAGTCACCACGCCCAAGGGGATCCCATGGGGACAGCCCAAGAGAGGCCGGGGCCGTGTATAAGCCCCGAGGCCACGCGGTGATGAAACCCGCACAGCGTGGGCGCAGGAGCGCGCCCGAAGGGTGCATAGTGGGCGCCAGTGGCGCGCCCGCAGGAGCAGAGTGGGCGCAGAGCGCGCCCGCAGGAAGAACCCGGTGCAGGGCGGCACCGGGAGGGGAGAAGTTCAATTGAAGGGAGGCCGGCAGCGCTTGGGTAATAAGCTGCGGAAAATTCGGCCGCCGTTTCGATGTGGGACGCGGGATTTTCCCGCGGAAGAAATCCCAGCCGCACGATTCATCGCGCGTTCGATCTGGACCGCTCATCTAATCTGTCGCGCCCCCGATTTGATCCAGGTCGTCCGAGGATAATTGATCACCGCATCCAACGGCCCGGCGTCCATCTCCTACCTCGAGCTCGACCGAGGCACCCGCGACGTCCCCGCTGAACCAGAGCCTCCCCGACGACCTGATTTCGAGTTCCCGGCCACCTACGAGCAAACCGAGACCTCCATGGTGATCGTCTGGCCTCTACGAACACATTCAAGCATAAATATGAGTTTGCATGCGATGAGAAGAAGAATTCGAGATTTGGCCGAAGGCAAACCGAAGGTGCCGAGGCCAGTTGGTGTTCGTGCTTTGCATGCATGGATTGGGTTTAAACAGAGGCCGTGCATGCGTTCTAAATCGCATGCACGAGGAAGAAAATAATAAAAGAAGCCGCGTTGAAACAGAGGAAAGAAAATAATGATTTGAAAGATTTTAAAGATCCGAAACATTCGGGAGTTTGAATTTATATCCCACGCGGATGAACCGAGGCCCTCTGCCTATATAAAGAGAGGCCGAGACCTCTGAATTGCTTGCTGATCCTTTGTTGAAAATCCGGAGTCCCGTGAGAGCACCTTTGCCTCGCGAAGAAGACCCTGCGCGCACCACTTGCGCGGCAGCAGCCCGAAGCCATTCTTGGCTTCGTGGGTTCCTTTTGCGCACCTCTTGCGCGAAAGAAGAAAGGGAGGTCCCCTGCGCGCCTCCTTTGCGCGACAGGAAGAACCCCAGCCGCATCTCCTTGCGCGCTCGAGGTTGGCACCCTCACTGCCCGTGTAGCTGCGTGGCAGGAGGAAGTGCATGCGGGTGCAGCACTTGCGCGCCCCGCGGCAGGAGGCCTTGCGCGCCTTGCACTGGTTGCACCCTTGTGGCTTGTGTGACCCAAGGCCACCACACCTTGCCCCATTGAGAAGGCCGAGTATTTTGTGTGCAAGAATAAAGAAAGGGTCGTGGAAGTGTGTGTGCCAAAGAAGGAGGCCCTACGGGCAGTAGGTGTGCAAAGTTGAGGAGAACCCGAGGCCTTAGTGCCTTTGTGTGCAAAGTGGAAAAGTACAAGTGGCAAAGAAGATCCGAGGCACCTTGGTGTGTTTAACCAAAGGAGAAGAACCCGAGGCATACACTATTTGTGTGTGCAAAGTGAACAAGAAGAAAGGCTACGGGTTGTGTGTGCAAAAAGAAGTGAAGGGAAAAGCCTTGTGTGCAAAGAAGACTAAAAGAATAAATTGTGTGTGCTAAACAAGAACAAGGCCGAACCTAGGTGTGTGCACTAAAAGTAAACACACTTAGAAGAAGAAAGAAGTGGAAGACTCACACTAGTGTATAACACACATTTATGTGTGTAATCAAAAGAGAATAAAGTGTGTGAAGAAGTGAGAAGGTGGTGTGTGCTTAAAGACACTACACCCTTTGTGGGTCTACTGCACCAAGAAGAGGATATGAGAAGTGTATGCTTGCATGCATGCACATGCACACGTGAATAAAGCCAAACCAGCTTGTGTGAATTTGAGGAGTCCAAGACCAGTGGTTCTTGAAGAATTGAGAAGGCCATGCAATCATTGCATGAAGAGACAGAGATGCCATGCACTCAGTGCATGAAGTTGTTTTGAACTGAGACTGGACCAGACCAAAGATAAAGATATCTGTTGTCTGAGTATTCAGTAGTTGGAGTGAAGCCAGGTCATCCTCAGAAGAAGGAGATAAAGCCTGAGCAAGACGAGAAGACCTGATCAACTCAAGTGATCAGAGGTACAGAGCAAGGCCAGCAGTCTTTATCCCAGGCTGCTGAGGTTACTAGAAGAAGCTTAAAGTGAAGAAGAGCTACTCGTGTGACTCGAGGAGCCTGGAGAAGACCCTGTGGGACTCAGGGAGAAGAAGTCTTCAGTGGGATTCTGGAGCAGGCCAGTGGGACTCTGGTAACACTGTGGGACGCAGTATAAAGACCCTCCTGTGGGACTCAGGAGAGATACAGTGGGACTCTGTATCGACCATTGTAATACTAACAGATTATAATGGGAGAATCCATGCTGGGAGAGCATGGAAAGGATGTAGGCCTTTGGTGCCGAACCTTGTAAATCCTTGTGTCCTGTGCCTTTTCATTACTGCATTATCCGGGAAAGGTTGAGAGATACAAGAACAGTGGATCGTGGCTTTAACCAGCCATAGAGGTTTAATTGATTAAGAATCAATTAGTAAAAAGTTTTAAGGGATCACTGATTCACCCCCTCCCCCTCTCAGTGATTCACACTGATCTGGGCACTTCAATTGGTATCAGAGGGAGGTTACCTCTAAAAGATCCAAGGGAGTCTTTATGAAGTGAAGATTTGAGGAAACGAGCGACCAACCTCAAATGGAGATATCTGCCAAGACTCAGAAAAATAGAAAGAAGAAACAGGCCAAGAAGATGAAGAAAGCCTGTCCTAGCTGTGATGAAGTTGAAACAATGAATGATCTTCAGAGTGCACTCAAATATCTTCAGAAGACAGTTCCCATGGAAGTGGCAAAGTGTATAGCTACAGGCATCCATGATCTTCATGAACAAAAATCACAGTTAGAAGAAGAAGCCAATGCTATGGAAGATCAGCTGGCTAAAAGGGTTGGCATATCCAACACTCTCAGAAAGCTAGTGAAAGCCAAAGATGAAACGATTTCCCTTTGCAATGAAATGTATGAAGACACTGCTGAAGAATTGCAAAGAAGACTTTCTGAGAAAGAATTCTTTATGATAATAGTCAAAGATGTTGTCCATGCACTGGAAAAGAGACACAGAGTTTCAATGGTTGTCAAAGATGCTCAACTTGAAGACAAAGCAAAAAGGGTGAAGGAGCTTGACAATTCATTGCAAGAAATGAAGAAGGTGCATGAAGACCAGATGAAGGAGCTGAAAGAAGATTGGGAAGGAAAGCTAAGAATTGTTGAAGATGAGAAGAACTCACTTAACGTGAAATGCTTAGAACTAGAGGTGATATTGAAAAATCAGCAATCACCCAAAGCCAAAACCTCCCAGTCAGCTGGTAGAAGAAATGTTGCCACTCAAGTGAGCTTTGAGCAGGATGATTCTAAGAGAAAGACATCCTCTAATAAAAGTGAAACATCTTCTAGAAAGAAGGTACCATCCATACCATCTTGTACTCATGTTTCTAAATGTGTTTCCACAAAAAGTGTAGGATGGAAGAATGAATCCAAACAAATATGGATGAAGACAGTAAAGAAGCAGAGCTCTCCTGAAACAACACAACAAATCAAGAAAAGTACCCAACAATCAGAAGGACTGAAGAAGTCAAGATTTGTGGGTCAATGTTGGTGTTGTAACAAGTATGGGCATTGTGCAAAGGATTGTTGGTACAATCCACTGAATTCCAAAGCACAGAGGAAGACCATGCCTAGGGCGAGCAAGCCAGAAGAAAAGAAGCAGCATCCACAGGTCCAGAGACATCTGTTTACTGCTAACAGATTTGGATTGCTTGACAACATCTGGGATGTTTCCAAAAGTGATCAAAAAGATACATGTCAATCTCCAACTGTATCCAGAGCTCAAAAGAAGAAAAGATCACAGAACCTGGCTCCGAGAGATTCCTTGGGAAGAAAGCAGGAGAAAGTGGAAGATGCTCCCAAGAAGTGCTTGAGAAATAAAGAGAAGTCCTTGGAGTCTGAGTCCAAGAAGGGTGATGCATCCAGTAGGACCACCAAGAAAACATGCTTCTACTGTGGAAAGAAAGGACACATCATGGACCTTTGTAAAGAAGCCATGAAACTAAATAGAAGCAGACTGAACTCTAAAAGACAATCAATCCAGAAGAAGAAGGGATTGATTGAAAATAAGTTGCCTAAGAGAGGTAGCTTAGCAGCATCCAAAGAACCATGTGGAACTTCCAAAACTGAGGCCACTCTTCCAAATGATTTACTTGTCATATGGCCACATCAGTTGCAACTTGCCAGAGAACTACAAAGAGTTGAAGATGAAGCTCTGGCAATTGCTAAAGCAAAAGGGAAGAAGAAGGTTTCACATGAAGATGTGTTGAGATCCACACCAGCACAATCATCACTGAAGATCAAATGTGCAAGTGTGAAGACTGGTGAAAATGGGACATCTCGGTTGAGAGAATCTTCTCAACCTTGTTGTTCACATTGATGAACCAAGGAGGTTCCATCTTATTCCCTTATACACTTGTATTTACATGTGCTAACATTGTAGGGAATTGAAGATGATGGTCATTCTCAGCTGGAGGATGGTTTGTATTGAATGGAGTGCACCCCTTGAGGGGGAGCCAATCTGAAGAAGATGGGATTCTGAGATTAATACCATCTTGAGAAAAGCTGAAGGTATTCCAATCATACTTTCATCCCTTGTTTCTTAATTGAGTTTATCTTGTCAATTAAGGGGGAGTATGGATTGAAGGCAAATGGATGAAAGGGGGAGCTTTATCTTAGCACTGAACTTTCTAATGAGTTTTGTGAAGTATGTGCAGGATTTAGCAATTCATTGTTATATCTGAAAAATTTCAAACCCCTAAGCATGATCTCACATGTGTAGAGAATTATGGACAGCTTTGAATTCCTTGGTCATATCACTCTTGTTTTCTACACCGGGTTTGCCCAAGTAGACTTAGAGCTGATTTACTAAAGGTTCATTGCTCAAGTGAACATGTGACATCATCCCTCTCTTAGTGCTTTTCAAGAAAATGCTTTTATAAGAGAGGAAGAGATTTTTGAAAGAGAACCACACCACACCTTTGCATTTGATTGCCAATAAGGGGGAGAAATATTGGCACACATATTGACCCATTCATATGTGCTGAAGGAGTGTATTGACAACAAATACAAAGGGGGAGATTGAAGTGCATTGTGTTGCATTTGTTGTCAATGAGGCATGAAGTTGTCTTGGAATGAATGGAAGTCAAGGAATGTCAAGATGTGAATGCCAAAGGTTGTGATGGTGTTGGTGATGAAGATAGAATGGCCATAGTACTAAGATGCATGTCACTTAGGAGATTCACTAAGTGGCATGGGAGATGTGGTTGAAACATTCTCTAGTAAAATCTGACGATTGTTGAGCTGATCATTAAGTTCATATAACTTGTATCCTGATGATACAAAGTCACATCAATGATTGAAGACCATGCATTGTAGTGACAATGCATGAGGAGTTGAAGAAGATCCATCCACAAGTCCTAAGTGGATGAAGTGAGCTGAAGAAGTCCATGCACTATCTCTTAGTGCATGTGAATCAGAAGAAGATCCAACTTGATCTCTGATTGGATCAATAAAGAACTTTGATGAATATGTTTGATTCAAGAGTTCGGTTGATGAAGAAGAACCTTCAAGAATTTCCCTCCTAAGTAATGAATATATGTTGAGGAGATTGGAAGAATTCTTATGAAGAAGAAATGAAGAAATGGAAGAAATGGAGAAGAAGAAGAATAATTTGAAGTGGCATTTGGCTTAGAAGAAGGAATGGCATTTGAACTTGGTTACTTTGTTTTTAACAAAGTCCTTGTTCTATTTACTTGCAAAAAATTAGCCAACCTCAAGGGCCAGCCTTAAGGGTTCAACCCGAGGCACATGTGGGAACCAGTCACCACGCCCAAGGGGATCCCATGGGGCCAGCCCAAGAGAGGCCGGGGCCGTGTATAAGCCCCGAGGCCACGCGGTGATGAAACCCGCGCAGCGTGGGCGCAGGAGCGCACCCGAAGGGTGCATAGTGGGCGCCAGTGGCGCGCCCGCAGGAGCAGAGTGGGCGCAGAGCACGCCCGCAGGAAGAACCCGGTGCGGGGCGGCACCGGGAGGGGAGAAGTTCAATTGAAGGGAGGCCGGCAGCGCTTGGGTAATAAGCTGCGGAAAATTCGGCCGCCGTTTCGATGTGGGACGCGGGATTTTCACGCGGAAGAAATCCCAGCCGCACGATTCATCGCGCGTTCGATCTGGACCGCTCATCTAATCCGCCGCGCCCCCGATTTGATCCAGGCCGTCCGAGGATAATTGATCACCGCATCCAATGGCCCGGCGTCCATCTCCTACCTCGAGCTCGACCGAGGCACCCGCGACGTCCCCGCTGAACCAGAGCCTCCCCGACGACCTGATTTCGAGTTCCCGGCCACCTACGAGCAAACCGAGACCTCCATGGTGATCGTCTGGCCTCTACGAACACATTCAAGAATAAATATGAGTTTGCATGCGATGAGAAGAAGAATTCGAGATTTGGCCGAAGGCAAACCGAAGGTGCCGAGGCCAGTTGGTGTTCGTGCTTTGCATGCATGTATTGGGTTTAAACAGAGGTCGTGCATGCGTTCTAAATCGCATGCACGAGGAAGAAAATAATAAAAGAAGCCGCGTTGAAACAGAGGAAAGAAAATAAAGATTTGAAAGATTTTAAAGATCCGAAACATTCGGGAGTTTGAATTTATATCCCACGCGGATGAACTGAGGCCCTCTGCCTATATAAAGAGAGGCCGAGACCTCTGAATTGCTTGCTGATCCTCTGTTGAAAATCCGGAGTCCCGTGAGAGCACCTTTGCCTCGCGAAGAAGACCCTGCGCGCACCACTTGCGCGGCAGCAGCCCGAAGCCATTCTTGGCTTCGTGGGTTCCTTTTGCGCACCTCTTGCGCGAAAGAAGAAAAGGAGGTCCCCTGCGCGCCTCCTTTGCGCGACAGGAAGAACCCCAGTCGCATCTCCTTGCGCGCTCGAGGTTGGCACCCTCACTGCCCGTGTACCTGCGTGGCAGGAGGAAGTGCATGCGGGTGCAGCACTTGCGCGCCCCGCGGCAGGAGGCCTTGCGCGCCTTGCACTGGTTGCACCCTTGTGGCTTGCGCGACCCAAGGCCACCACACCTTGCCCCATTGAGAAGGCCGAGTATTTTGTGTGAAAGAATAAAGAAAGGGATGTGGAAGTGTGTGTTCCAAAGAAGGAGGCCCTACGGGCAGTAGGTGTGCAAAGTTGAGGAGAACCCGAGGCCTTAGTGCCTTTGTGTGCAAAGTGGAAAAGTACAAGTGGCAAAGAAGATCCGAGGCACCTTGGTGTGTTTAACCAAAGGAGAAGAACCCGAGGCATACACTATTTGTGTGTGCAAAGTGAACAAGAAGAAAGGCTACGGGTTGTGTGTGCAAAAAGAAGTGAAGGGCAAAGCCTTGTGTGCAAAGAAGACTAAAAGAATAAATTGTGTGTGCTAAACAAGAACAAGGCCGAACCTAGGTGTGTGCACTAAAAGTAAACACACTTAGAAGAAGAAAGAAGTGGAAGACTCACACTAGTGTATAACAAACATTTATGTGTGTAATCAAAAGAGAATAAAGTGTGTGAAGAAGTGAGAAGGTGGTGTGTGCTTAAAGACACTACACCCTTTGTGGGTCTACTGCACCAAGAAGAGGATAGGAGAAGTGTATGCTTGCATGCATGCACATGCACACGTGAATAAAGACAAACCAGCTTGTGTGCATTTGAGGAGTCCAAGAACAGTGGTTCTTGAAGAATTGAGAAGGCCATGAAATCATTGCATGAAGAGACAGAGATGCCATGCACTCAGTGCATGAAGTTGTTTTGAACTGAGACTGGACCAGACCAAAGTTAAAGATATCTGTTGTCTGAGTATTCAGTAGTTGGAGTGAAGCCAGGTCATCCTCAGAAGAAGGAGATAAAGCCTGAGCAAGACGAGAAGACCTGATCAACTCAAGTGATCAGAGGTACAGAGCAAGGCCAGCAGTCTTTATCCCAGGCTGCTGAGGTTACTAGAAGAAGCTTAAAGTGAAGAAGAGCTACTCGTGTGACTCGAGGAGCCAGGAGAAGACCCTGTGGGACTCAGGGAGAAGAAGTCTTCAGTGGGATTCTGGAGCAGGCCAGTGGGACTCTGGTAACACTGTGGGACGCAGTATAAAGACCCTCCTGTGGGACTCAGGAGAGATACAGTGGGACTCTGTATCGACCATTGTAATACTAACAGATTATAATGGGAGAATCCATGCTGGGAGAGCATGGCAAGGATGTAGGCCTTTGGTGCCGAACCTTGTAAATCCTTGTGTCCTGTGCCTTTTCATTACTGCATTATCCGGGAAAGGTTGAGAGATACAAGAAGAGTGGATCGAGGCTTTAACCAACCATAGAGGTTTAATTGATTAAGAATCAATTAGTAAAAAGTTTTAAGGGATCACTGATTCACCCCCTCCCCCTCTCAGTGATTCACACTGATCTGGGCACTTCATGATGGTTGGGGATAATATTATATATCACTACGATGAATTGGATAAATATGGATATTAAATGAGATAATAAGGATTGGAATTGGGATGGAAACTAGTTTAGTAAGGAAATTTTTCCAATAAGATAGTATAGGGAGGGAGCTTTACTAACGAAATGATGGAATGGGGACTGAACCCAATCCACTATGATATTTTTAGTGGTGAGTCTTGAAAAATGAAATGATTTTATATTCCAATGTGTATTACATAGACTTTTTTCTTATCATTATGATATATTCTCATTGATTGTGATTTATTTTTCATGATTCCACACTCTTATGTTTTATGATTATGAATTGTTCTCATAGTTTCTAATTGATTATTTATGATTGCACAAACCTATTTATTATAACTATTTATATATAAGACATTATATAATTAATCACAATCATGGTAAATGAATCATTGGGAATGATTTTCTTATTTTTATCTCTTATTATCATACCCATATGTTTATCTAATTCTCACTTATCACCATTGATTTATATATCCCTTGTTTACATATACTGAATATTTATTCTAAAAAATTATTTTGTTTCCATGTCCCCATTATAGGTAAAATGGTCATATGTATCATATGTAACACCCATATATTATAGGAAAGAACACTATATTTTCTAGCGTACTCGAAACGCAACATTGAGCTTAAACGACCTATCATATTTATCATTATTATAAACTATCTATTAAATTAGTGATTATGAATAGTATTAACTACATTATGATATATATATATATATAACTCAATATAAATTATTTTTAAATTTTTAAAAATTCATCGATAAGTTTTTCTTAATGTAATTTTATTCTTAAAAAATTATTTATGTTGATTTTCATCAAAATTATTACAATTAACTTTTGGAAATTTTAGAAAATTTATTTTCCAAAATGAGATTAAATTTTTGGACCATCATTTTAGTAATTAAATTTTTCTAAATTTTTTAATTTTTTAAAAAATATTAATTTTTCAATAGATAGAGGAAATCCCAATTTCTAAAGGAAAAAATGTTAATTCGTTTCAAAAAAATCATAAATTTTAAAGTACCATTATGTTTTTTATATTATTTAAATTATAATTATTATAATTTATTTATATCAAATCCAATTGATTTATTTTGAATAAAATTAATATTTTTTTTACTATAATTTTGTCTTTGGGTTTAAAAGTGGTATATTTCTAAAAACTGTATCAAAGTGCATAATTTTTCACCTTTATAATTAATTAGGAAAAATAATGAAGAATTAATAAAATGAAATATATTTTATATATCAAAAATATTAATTTATATTCATATAATAACTACTATTATTCAAATAGTTAACAAACATCATTTTTTCCTTGAACAATACACTTCTTGAAAATAGTTTTTTCATCTTGTATGTTGATTTAATGATAAATTAAAATGTTCAACTTATTTGAAATGAATTTGTAAAAATAAATTTAATATTTATAATAATAATAATATATTTTATATTATAATTTCAAATTACTTTTTTACTATAATGAACAATGAAAATAGTAATAAAATTATAGTGGTTAAAGTGAAAACGGGTTTACCAGATGTTACACTTAAATGATAAGGGTCAAAATGACCAAAAAATTGTTAGAAAAACTATTTTAATGACATATATATACCTTTTAATTTATATTAATATATAATTATTCATTTAGGATCCTTTATTATTGTTAAAAAATGTGGGTAAACTTTTTTCATTTCTGAAATTACATGTGTGTCAGTCACCTCACTTATTAATGGCCATCATGTATCTACTATTGTTAACTCCATAAAACACCTTGGGTTCAGAAAATACTTTACTAGATAACATCACACCATACATCCCCTCATATTATAATCCTTTTTTAAATCTATTATAGGAATAATTTATGTATAATCATAAAGAGGTTGTCCGAGAAGAAGGAAAATTCATAACTATATGTTCTGGGTTTTTTCTTCATCTACCACAATATAGTATTATTAAACTATAATGATATGATAAAATCAGTATCTCATATACACATAGATTTTATTATATTAATTTAATAACCTAAATTCATTTCCACTTCCATTAAATGAAATATGAAATCATCATTGGTGTGTACGACAGTCTACCGCCTCGCGAATTGATGTCATTTAATTTCCATCATCATCTATCACAGCTTGTTGAAATTATTTATTTAATTAATATATATGATAAATGTAAAATTATTTTATTTACATAGTTTCTATATCTCAAATAACTTTTTTACTTTGAATATCAAGGGGGATATGTCAACTTTGCTCGGGTATATGATGAACTAGCACCTCACGAAACGATGTGACCTTTTTTCACTAATGCATTACATGAAATGTAATAAGAAAAATTTTAATTAATATATGTGATATATATTAAATAATAATTATATTCATGAAATATTAATAATTAATAAAAGATAAAATATCATTTTATTTCCTACAATAAAAAAAATGGTAAAGGCATTCATGTACATGTAGACTACCACCTCTACGAAGCGATGTGACTCTTTTTTCATCACCACATCATAAGAATGATATATATTTGTATATTTAAATAAAATAATATTTCATTTATGTAATTTTTTTAATTAATAAAATATAAAACAATTCATTCCATATTTTCATAATGAATATTAAAGTATATAAACGTTAATCATGAATACATACAACCTACCATCTCTATGATCGTAATATAGTTTAGTTTGCATAAATATTTTTTATGATTGGTTTTAATGTATAATTTATGAATAAAAATTAATAATTAATTATGTTTCTTTTATATTCTGAAATAATTACCTTTTTTACCATAGTTAACACAATATATCCATTTTGAAATATTGAATCGAACATCCTCAAAACCCCTGACATAAACTTAATTGATTAAATATTACAATTTTTCATTATTAAAAAATAAAATATTTGATTTAATTATAAATTTTTAAAACCATAACATTTTATAAATAAATAAAATATTATAATTAAACTTATTATATAATAGTTAAAGTATATATCATAAATTTCTGGACTCAAGGTAAGGTCTTTTCTCATCTGGATTTTACTTATGAGAGACATATGCTATATTCACCTCTTATTTATATTGTGTGGTAAATATACTACCAAACATACATATAATATCATGAATACATAAAACATAATGGTATTTCATGTTTCAATATAAATTATTTCATCATGTGTTATTTTATTTGAATGTTACTAAGTGGTACAATATTTAATAACTCAATTTCTTCTCATTGGGTTATATATATTTTTATTTTATTTGAAAATCTATTATAATGATTATAATTTAATTTGATTATATTTTTTTTATTTTCACTTTTTTTACATGTATTTAAAATTTATACACGTATTTGATTCATTGATTAATTCTCAAAATCAATGGTATAATTTTTGTAAGGGTTTTCATCTCAATTTCATTTTATTGAGGTGTATTGTAATGTTATGCATATGAAATATTTTATATGGTGTATATAATACCCAATTTACATGTAATAAAATTATTCCATAATAATCATGATATTTTATGTTTCTATTAAGTTTATTTCATCTAAAGGGATTCTGACTTAAAAGTTACCAGGTGGTATAGAATTTTCTAACTTAATATCTTTTTAGTAGGTTATAGTTCTTATTCGTTGTATTTTACATTGTATGATTATGTGTGTATTGAATTTTTATAATATTATGTTTTATTTAAAAAAATTATTTGGATTTACAATTTATACAAATAATCATTTCTTTGATTAATTATCAAATTCAATGGTATAATTTTTTGTTAGGGTTATTTGTCTCAAATTATCATTCAATGAAATATACATTTATGATATACAACAATATTAATTTGTGAAATGAATTTACTCTTCATTGTTATGATATATCATGAAAATAAAAATTTTTGGGATATTTAATGTATTAATTGATGTTATTCTATCATAAATATTATGATTGAATAGTTACCAAAGTGACGATTACTTTATGTTACAATCTCATTTCTTTCACGATTTTTTATGTACAAGTTATATTTAGAGGAAATAATATGATATTATTATACTTCAACACATATTTTTTTATCATTTATTATGATTGGTTTTCACATGTTTAATTTCAATTTTATCCCTTATATATTCAATAAACAAAAAGATTGTTATTTTTAAGGGATACTGATCTTGTATATGCTTTTAGATTGAATATCTTTATATTTTATATCCATGATTTATTAAATGTTTTCATAAATGTTTTGTTTCAAAAATAAATTAGTTCCTAAATAAATCTTATATGAACATTTATCTTCTTTTTAACTTGTTTAAACGTAAATTTCGTACCATTTTCTAAATGGGCCACCTTTGAATCCTTTTTTAAAAATGTTTTAAAATAATATTTATTTTAAAATTTTTGAAATGAATAGATTATCCATCATTCATGAAATTTTTTTTTCATGTATGTTTACATTATATGTTTCCATGATTGTTTTAAAATAGAAGGTTTTTCAAAATGTTGTTTTAATTTTTTGTTTTTGAACATGATTTTCAATGTGAAAAGGTTATTTTCCTCATGAATGTTTTTAATGATATTTTAATGATATTTCCATTTTTCAAAGTCAACAACCCTTGTTTTTACATTTACTACATTGGGTATATTTTATAATGACACCATCCTCAATATATCCTATGATATATGAATATTGTTTCGAAGAGATTTTTATGGAATTTGTTACATTTCCAAAAGTTAATCATGCTTCAAATAGATTTTTATAAAACTGATTTATTTACAAGAGTTAATAATATTTAAAAGGGGATTTTATGGAAACAATTTATTTTAAATGTGTTAATTATGTTTTATATAGAATGTTATTGTACTAATATTATCCCATTGTATAATCAAGTTTGGAAAATAATAAAGTTTATTTCAATGAGTTTGGAATGAAATGAATATCTATATACTTTATTCAAATCATGAATCTTGCAATTTTTTTATAATGATGGGTGGTTCCATTATAAACCATGAATTGGTGGTTCTATTATAAACCATGTATGGGTGCTCGACTAAGTATGGGTGGTTATGTGACAATACAAGGATAGGTGGGTCCTTTATTTCCCTCCAATGAATTGGGCACTCTAGAGATGGAAATCACCCATATTTGTTATTCTATTTGTAAGAAGTGATTTGAAGATAATATTCCAAGATCCCAATAGTGTTTTCTATGATTTAATGGGTTTATAATGTTTCTTATGATCAATATTGATATCACATGGATCATGATTATTGATTATGATGACTCTTTCCATTTTAAGGCATTATACAGTGTTTTCATGTTTGATCATCTAGGTATTTATGGGTATGTATATTATTATGTAATAATTATGCAATATGATTATGTCATAATTATATTATTCTCTTTTAATGTTACATTTTGAAATTAAATTGTAAAATATTACACTTAGACATACTAATAATTTGGTCTCTCCCTTCATAAATTTCATTTTCCATATGTTATAATGGATATGGTTAAATGAATTATATATAGAAGGGTTTTATATGATATATTATTTTTTCCTAATGTGTAATATGAAAATTTGGGTATATTGGGGGACGATATTACTCTTTATGAGAAAGTTAATTATGAATCCATTATGATAAGGTTTCTTTCTATTTATATAAAACTCTAAACCTAAAAGGTACTTAAGAATGTAAGTGATCCAAAAAATTTCTTATCATTTTGTTTGTTTTGTATTGAGAAAATTTTGACACCTTCAACGTTATAAAAGAAGAAAATTTTATGTTTATGTTTTCAATGTCGGATATGGGAGTGAATGCTCGAGGCTGTTATAGTCGATATTAGAGGAAATGTTTAGATAACATTATAGATTAGTATTTTTTCATAGAGGTTATCTTAAGAGTTTTGGATACAATATTAGGTATATTATATTAACTCTGATAATAAGTTTGATGTCTTAAAAACCCCTATAATGTTTTACGAGATGATATCATAAATTAATTAATGTCATTTTAGAAGAGGTTTTATTATATTTATCTATTGGTAAATATTTTCATTAATTTTATGTATGAATTGATATTTAATTGAAATCAGATTTATGGTATTGATAACCATTAGGGTTTATGTGATCTTGGATATTGATGTAATTATGGGAAGCCAAGTTTTATCGTATAGATAACCATGGAATTTAAAATTGATTTGTTGAAAATGTGATTAATTTTATTTAAAAAAATATCATCATCCTTTTGCACATGTAAGATGAAAGGTATCAGAAAATATTTAAGGACAAAACTGTCACTAATTTCAATGTTATTTCGTATATAGGATTATAAAATTATTTATATTCAACTTTAGGTATTAATATTGAATTTTAGATATTGAGGATTACTCTTTTTGGTAAATATCATACCATGTTCTAGACATTGTGGTTTTGGTTATTGGGTAAAGACGGGAGGAATATCTTGTTATACAATTTATTGTTATTTGGTCCCTAAAATATGATTTTTGTGCTTTATTTAGGAAATAATTATCTTGAATACTCATTATTTATAGAGAAATATATGATTGAAGTTAAAATTTAAAAAAGTATGAAATTATAATTTTCAATGAAGTATATTGGAATATATTTTTAGTCTAGATTGTGAAATTATTACAAGAATATTGGAAAAGGATCCTAAAACAAAAAATCTATCTTAGTACCTTTATTTTCAAAGAAACAGATGGCCTTTTCACAGATCATATATTTATGTTTGTGAGGTACCTAACTTTTATTTGATCATTAAATTTAATATGATCAATGATCTAAATAACTCTAAAACATTATTTACTATTTTATTCAATAAAAAAATATTCACTTTCCACATATGATCTCATGTTTTTAGACCTAGTATGTGTTAATCCAGATGACCATCATGTTTCTGTTTATCTTTTTTGAAGAGAATGTTTTATCAACCCATTATATGATGTGGCTTTCAAAAGAAGTATTTTTAAATATCCATCCTTTGACTACCAATATAATTTTTAAATATTTTGGATGAAATTTATTAAATGGGTTATGTAACGCCCTAATATTTTAAAAAACTAATCTATATACTATAATGTATTAAACACAAAACACCGAGCTTAAATGATCCATGATATATATACCCTCTATAACCCAACAATTAAATTAGAGGGTATGAATATTATTACATAATTTTTAATATATATATATATATATCCTACTCAATATTAATTATTGATAATTATTTATTAAGTAATAAATTAATTATTATTATGATAGTTTTAATCTTCAAAAATAGGTTTTTTTCAAAAATGATTTTTGTTGCGTTCATGAAAAAAATTATAATTAATTTTTCTAAGATTGAAAAAAATTATTTAAAAAATAAATAAATTTATTAAGGCATAATATAAATATTTACATTAGTAAAACATTTTTATTATTTAGAAAATATGGATTTTTTAGTGAATTTTAAAAATTTCTGATTTTTTGTAAAAAATTTCATTTCTTTTCACTAAATTATTATTTTTAAATATCCCAAAATGTTTTGAATATTATTTAAAGAAAAAAATATTTATTATTATTAGTTAACACACTTAAATTTTTTATATATACTTAAAATTGAATTTTAGTATAAGATTGTCTTTAGGTTTAAAAAACAGAGTTTTTCTTAAAACTGTTTTAAAGTGCATAATGTTTCCACTCATTAATTAATAAACATTAATAATAATGAGGAATATATTTAATGTTATTTATATAATATATATAACGAAAGAATAATTTATATTCATAAAATTATTATTATTAGTTATAGAGATAATATAGAATCATTATTTCCTTAAAAAATACATTTCTTGAAAACCCTTTTTTTTAATTGTGTTTCTATGTTAAAGTTTAAATTAAATTTATACACTTATATGAATTGAATTTGGTAAAATGGAATAAATATTTGGAATAAAAATATATTAAATAACAATTTAAAGATAAATTTTTACCATAATTAATAGAAAAAATTTTAAAATTAATTACCACAGTTAATGTGAAAATGGGTGTAGTGGGGGATAATATAAATATTTAAGGGACAAATTGACCTGAGAACATGTCTAAAAACTATTTTATGGCCATATATATACTATATAATCTTTAATTTTTTTTATAAATATCTATTTTTTAACCTTTTTTAATATCCAAAAAAGGGATACACCAGTTTCATTACAAAAAATATAAGTGTATCACTCCCCCCAACAACAAACTTCCACCACATTCCCCTCTCTTATTCACACCAAAAAAACCATTTAGATTCCTAAAATGGCTATATAAATAACTTCCCAAATTTAATTCCATAATACTATAATTCTTGGCTTTTTCAAAATGATATTCTATGAATACTTAAGGTATAATCCTAAGAGGAGGTTACAGAATTGGTAAAATTCCATATTATGAATTTTTTTCTTCTTATAACTCCATAAAATATTTATAAAATATTATAATATTATATTAAATCTTATATATATATATATATAAATTTATACATTATTTTTGTAACCTTAATCTGTGTCCTCTTTTATCACGTTGGATACGAAAGCATCATTCTTGTGTATAGCGGATTACCATCTCACAAACCAATGTCATTCATTTTCCATCATCACCACTCATGGATTGTTTTAACAATGAATTTAAAGTATATATATGAAATTTGTATCATATTTATATATATTAATTTATTATACCACTTTTACATTTTTTCTTTCCATTCAATGGGGGGTACGATAATGTCGCCCGTGTGTATGGTGGACTACCGTTTCACAAAGTGATGTTGTTCGATTTTCACTAATTCATTACATGGAAGGTAATAATAAAAGATTTCATTAATATATGTGATATAAAAGACATAATAATTATATTAGTTACATATTTTTAAGTATTAAATAATAAAATATGTTTTTCTTTTTTACACTAAAAAATGTTAATATCATTTGTGTATAGGTGGACTACCACCCCCACAAAGTGATGTGATAATTTGTTTCATCACTACATCTCAAGAATGTTATATAAAGGTATATTTAAAGAAATAATATTAAATTTAATATATGCTATTAATTATTTAAAATTAAAATAATACATACCTTTTTTCCATTATGATCATTGAATAATGTAAATGTTTCTCTGGCATGCACACATCCTACAATCTCCATGATATTAACATAGTTCATTTTTTCATAACCAATTTTCATGATTATATTTAAATGTATAATATATTAATAAGTATTATAAATTTTTCACTATTATTATACTGTATATTTTTAAATAATTAACTCTATCCATTGTCAACACACTGAAGCTTTTTTTTAAATAATGAACAAAAAATTCAAAAATAACTTGATGTGGACAAAACTGATTATGTATTAAAATATGTAATTATAAAGAGATAATATAAATTATTTAAGAGAATGTTTTGAAATATTTATAAGTATATAAATAAATAAATTAATCAAATTAATCTTTTTATATAGGATTTAAAGGCCATAAAATACAAATATGTACTTAAGGAAATAGTTTTTCTCGTCTCACTTTTACTTCTGTGAAACATTTATATTTTCATCAATGAATTATATTGTGTAGAATATATATATATAATATTACATGAAATATAATTATTCCATCATAAATCATATTATTTTTTGTTTCAATTTGAACGATTTCTACCAAGGGTATTTGGAATTAATGTTACCAAGTTGTAAGGAATTTTATTACACAATTTAATTTCGTTGGGATATATTACATATTCATTTAATTTGATATTATTTGAATATTTTTGTAATAAAATTTAATTATATTTTGTTTTATTAAAAAAATTGTTTTTATTTACATTTTATACACATTATATATTCATTGATTAATTTTTATATTTAATGTTTTTTTGTATAGGCTTTCATCCCAATATCTTTTCAGTGTGTCATATTATAATGTTATAGACCAAATTTATTTTGTATAGTGTATATACTAACCCTTTAACATTTAATTTAATTAATCCTTAATAATTCATGGTGTTTTATGTTACAAATTTTTTATTTCAATCTATAGGGTTTTTAATTAAAATATCCCAAGTGGTACAGAATTTCATAACACAAATTATTTTCATTAGGTTATATTACTTCATCATTATATTTTATATTATATGATTACCTGTGTAATGAATTTTGATTGTATTATATTGTTTTTTCACTTTATTTATATGTATCTAACCATGATACACATAATATATTAATTTAATAATTCTCAAATTTAATAGTATTATTTTTATAAGGTTATTCATCTCAAATTCCCTTTCTTTCAGGTATACATTTATGATATGTGCATATATTCATTTGTTAGGTGTATATATTGACCTTTGAAATTTTATATCATGAAACACCTTTGTTATAGTTTTTAATGTAAATTATTATGATATTATTTCTAGGTATAATGATTAATTTTTTTACAAAGTGGAAAAGTTATTATGTTACAATATCCATTATTTTTGGATTATTTATGTTTTGGTTTATTTTTGGAAGAAATTATAGGTTATTATTTTCATGAAAATAAAATATTTTATTCTACACTATTTATGAATGTGGTCCACATGTTTAATTTCCATTTTCTCTATTAATTATTTATGAATCATCAATAAAGTCATTTTGAAGTGGTACTAATATTTTTTTCATTTAAATTAGATGTCATTATCTTCTATATCCATGTTGTAAAAAAATTTAAAAAATTGTCATTTAAAAAATAAATTACTTCCTAAATACATTTTACATTAAAATTTCCATTATTTAATAATGGTTTAAAATGATATTTCCAAAAAAAATCCAAATCATTCACTTTTGACTCATTTTTTAAAAATATTTGAAAGAATTTAAATTTTTTTCATTTGTGACATTAATATATTTTCTTGTAATTATTTATTTTATTTTCCATGATGTTTCCTTTTATATTTTTTATAGAAAAATTCAAAGAATTTTTTTCCCATTTTTTATGAATTTATAGTTTTTAATAGTAATTTTAAAATTAAAAAGATTATTTTCCTCAAGAAGTTTTTTAATGATGTTTTAATTTTATTTCCACTCACTAAAGTAAACAAAACCTTTTGTTACTTTTGATCCTTTGTGGATTCATTCATGATACCATCCTCATTCTTTCTCGAGATGGATTATGACTTTTTAAAGATATGGTTATCAAATGTGTTTTATTTCAATGGGATAATCTTGTTTCAATGTGATTATTAATGGACCCATTTAATTTACATTTAATATTAAAATTTCAAAGTTATTTTCAAGGAATCTATTTCAATTCCATATTATACATTTGTTTTAATGATATTTATATGGAACCCATTTATTTTCAATGTTTAATTAATATTTTGAATGTAATAAATGTTGTTTCATGAATTCATGATTAAATGAATGATTTGTGTACATTAATGATGATGTAGTTCTTTGGAATTGTTTATAATGATGTATGGTTCTTTTATAAACAATAAAATTATTATTCTTTTCTTAACCAAGGATATGTTGTTATATTTTTAACCATGGATTGGTAGTTCCATAGAAAACCATGTTTGGGTGGCTATTTTATATCCCTCTAATGCATTGGGTACTCTAGAGATCAAAGTCAACCATATTGGTAATTGAATTTGTAAGATTCTTTTTGAAGATAATGTTATAAGATAATAATATGTTTTATCTATGCTTACTAATGGTTTATAATGATTATTATAATCAATATTGATATCACTTGGATTATGATTATTGATTTGGATTATTATAGAAATTGTTAAATCCTTATTCCATGTTTCTATCTTTGATGATCCAGGTATTTATGAATATCTATATTCATATGATATACTCATTCACTTTTAATATATCAGCATTCCCTTATTCTCTTCTTAGGCACCGCAATAAATTTAAATTTTAAATTCATAAATTTAACCTTATAGATTAATTGAGTTCATCCTTATTTTGTTTTATTTTCAATAGGTTATAAAGATTTAATTTGAATAATTAATGTCTAAAATCATTTCATATGGATGATAATGAAGACATAATTCAGAATATGGAATGTTAGGTGAAGTGGTATATAACATTCATCTTTCTGATCTATAGTTTTTATGAATCTATGATGTTAAGAGTTTGTCATACTATTCAAAAACTTAAAAAAGAAAAGGTCCTGGAGAATGTATGTGATCTGATATTTTTATTTTGATGTTATTAGTTTTGTATAGAGAAAATTATGTCTTGTTCATTAGTATAAGAGATTAAAATTAAATGTTTATTATTTCAATGGTGGATATGGAATTTGGGATTAGGGATGTTGTAATGACATGAACATTTATAAATAACCCCCCACCTATGATTTATATCAAATGCCTTATTTGGCATTACGGTTATAGAAAACCAATGAACTTATTTAGTTTTATAATATCCTATCAAATTTCTATTCCCATTAATAATAACTAAGATTGATAATATAATTATTGAATTGTGATCCGATAATTAGTGCAAATATAGTATTTTGGCAAGTCAAATTGACATAGACAAAGGATGTGAAGTCCTTAACCAGCTGGATCATACCATATAATTCCCATTTTTTTGAGCTTTTAAGGGATATAACATCTCTAGTATTTGACCATGACCAATCCTATTATGTTATCAAACAACTTAATTATGATAGAAACTGTTTATGTGAAAATTTCATGCTCATTGAGATCATGACCCAATTCATATACGTTGAACCACCCCATTAAAGCCAAACCATCTCACAATATACTGTTAGGTGATTTTTTGGTGTAGTAAAGGGATACATATCAATACCATAATAATATGAATATTTTATTTTATTTTTAATATATTATTTTTCATATTTTCTTATTATTGTACATTTATAAATGATTTTGTTTTTTTTATAATATAAAAGAAATAGTATTTCTAATTAGTATTCAATTTCAATTAAGTTGTCTGATTTGATGAATTAATGGTTTTCAAATAAATAATATTTTAATAAAATATTATTATAAAATATTTTTTATTAAATATAAATGATCATATAAATTTTTTAAAGAAAGGTCTACTTTTTATAACGGTTTGAAAACTGTTCCTGTCAAGAAACATTTTATTTTTCAATAAACATAGTTTCTTATTTTGATTTTGAAAATACCCATACTTAGAGAATTATTTTGATAAAATTAGTATTTATCTATAAACTAGAAAATCAAAATTATCTAATAGTTATTTTTTCATAACTTTCTGAGATAGTCGAATTGTTAGGTAAAAATTAAGTACCATATAAATGTGCAATGTGTATTATGACATCATAATGACCCAAAAGTTATTTAATAAACTCTATAAAGGTTATAAATGTTCAAACAATGGTTTCAAAATAATAATAAAAATTATTTTATGCTTATATAGTTATTTTTATAAAACCATTATGAATACTAAACACCCGGTAATATGTTTTAAAATTTTTAAATCATTTATTTAAGAGAATGACTCACTTCCACATCAAGGAGGGTTTTATTTTATTACATAATAACCCTTTATTAATAAATTAATTAAAACCACAGCCCTATTTATGAATCCATGTTAAAAACCAAGGTATGGTTTGTAGTTTTGGTTATTTCACTATATTCTATCCAAAACAAATATTTGGTAAATGATAAATAATTCACTACTCATTTCCTATATAAAACCAATAAGATCTCATTTTTCTTCCCTAAAAATCATTGATTGACATCCTTAAACTATTCTCCCCTCTCTAGATTCCTCCCAAGGTATCCCCAAACTCACAACATGCTCTGTAGAGACCCGAAACTTGACGTACATGGATATTACATTACTTTTGCGGAATACTTAGTACATAACAAAAATACACACACAAGGACCATAATAGTTTAGTGTCTTTAGAAACTCGGAATATAATCTTCAAATCGTGGTGAAAGATCTTCAAAATCACCCATAAAGATCTTCCTTTTTTTCTTACCTAAAACCTTTATTTATTTCCTGGGGAGAAGAAAACATAAAAGGGTGAGCTCAAATGCTCAGTAAGGGTAAACAAAAGAAATATCAATCACATCATATTAATAAGAACATAACATTTTGGAAATCTTAACCTACAACAGAGATCATAATACTATAACATGGAATAAATCATAGTAGTGAAATATAATACAAATAATCATAACTTAATACATGAAACATTGTTCCATACACACATAATCATTGAGAATCATTTCTTATTAGTCAAGACTCATTGCCAAGACTGTCTTAGTGGACAAAGTCCATTTCTGAACCGAGTTCACTCCTTGTTTTAGTCCTGTTTCACTGAACCCGTCTAACCTACCATTACAGCCATGTCTATCTAATGAGATATAAAATCTTTACCCAATGTATTGGAGGGATATATAGGTCCCACCCATCTCATAATGATACAATTCTTATGTGTGCCACAAAATCATAAACCATACATCATAGCATAACCCATGTAATAAAAATGGGAATATTAAACATCGTGACATCATAAAAAAATTCATATAAGATAAAGGAATTAATAAAAATAATTCCATAACAACATAATCAAATCAATTTAATAATAGGGATAGAAACATAACCCTTTATTATCTTAGATGGAAAATAATTTTGATAAAACACTTGAACTCCATTCTTGAGGAAAATATCCTTTCTACTTCAAAAACAATTTTTCCTTCAAAACATTTCATACAATTATAAACTAAAATAAGTTGATTAAAAATAAACGTGAAAACTTGTAAGGTAATATTCTTTCAAATAATGTTTTAAAAATCTATTCATGCCATATAAGTTAAAAGAAAACATTCTTCTCGTACTTTTGTTGGAAAATTCAAAAAGTACCTCATACGAAAAATGACAAAAGATTCCTTTCATATCGTTTAATAATAACTCACTGAAGGTTAAAATTGCATATAAACTATTTTAGAAGGATATAAATATTATATATTGAGGAAAAATGGATGTGGATGATAAAATACACCCCAGTAAATTACAAAGTATAAACAATCTCGGATAAAAATGAGATTGTGATATTTCCCTTACCTTAGTTCCGATTTTCTTCGTAAGTGTCCAAAACTCCTGTATAATGATTTAAATAATGTAATTGACTTATTCCAAAATCATAATCATTGTTATGATATCATATATGGTTCACTTATGGCTTTATATTACCCGTTCTTTTGTAAATTCATAGTTAAAGAGCGTTTTGGGTAAAATCGTTTCATTTGTCATCCGTGTTTTTGATTTGTAATTATTCATATGATTGCTTAGATCATGATTACTTAATTCCAGAATATAAAACATGATTTATATATAATTTATATTCAGAATATACATATATATAATATATCAGTAAATGGAATGAAATACACCATTCACAGAGACGGTAGGCCCTACGTACGCATGCACGCAGTTTTCGTTTCCTTATTGAGTTGAATGGAATTAAGTAGATGACATACATATATATACACATAAATCCAGTATCATTATTATGTCATATATTTCATGATTACTTATTATATATACTTTATAATCATTTATGAAGGGTTAATCATTGAGAATGAATCTCATCGCGTTGTGGAGACGGTATTCCGTACGTACGCACGAGCGATGATATCGTTCCCATGATCGTGGAATTTAATTGGAGTGTATGTATACTATAGCAGAATAAATATCACTTTAAAATAATCATATATAGTTATTATTTACACCATTATACCCATCCAAGTAAGGTGGTGGTGGAAAATAGATTACACCAAGGCGTGGAGACGATATTCCGTACGTACGCACACACGGTGATTTCGTTTTCTGTAGGATGGATAGATGGTGAAATAGGGTTGTTTCATACGTATAATAACATATCAGTATATGAGTGATACTGATGTTATTACTTCATAATGAAACAACCTAAGAAGAAGAATTGGAAGAAGAAATAAAGTTAAAAGAATCGGTAACAGACATTACCTCTTCTTTGAAGCGCCTCTTTGAGTCCTCCTCTTAGGGCACTAAAATTGGTCTTTGAAGAAGACCGGGACCTCTAGGATGTTTTTAAGGAAGTGGATAATTGAATTTTTCAGGGTTTGTCCGAGCATGAAGGCTCAACGTGGTGTGAGGAAGAGAGGGAGGAGGTTCCCTTTTATAAGGGAGGAGAGGGGCACCTTTGGAATAACTAAAAATATTATTTTATTATGAAGACAAATTCGGTTTTAAATAGCTACAAATTGATTTATTTTGAAGCTAAGGTGGGTATGGGTAGAAATAATCTCAACCAATAGAATTTGGACAAGTTTAGTTCACTATTTTAACCTTATCATTTATATTTAACTTTAAGTTAGATAATTTTACTTTTACCGTGTGTTTTTGTGTTCTAACACTATAAGTTTAATAAACATACTATAACTAGACAAACTAACCCCAATATGTTTATTATTAATATATATAACCTTATCTAAGTCATTTGGACGAACCTTATATTTTTAGGAATAAAATAACAATTAATAACATAATATTTGTTTTAAAAACTATTTTACGTCAATTTTGACACTATTTAGTAATTGATTTTTTTAAAAATCATAACAGAATGATTAGTTCGTATAATGTTAATTTAATCAATACTACCATGTCATATTAACCTAGAAAATTAGTGTAATTCATAAAAAGTCTCAAATTTTATTTATTTGCGTATTTATAACATCAATTATGTCAATATTTCATTAATAAGATAATTACTGTATCATCTTTGTGTAATTAATAAATTATATTATTTAATGTCTAAAAATTACAAATAAAATACCATTATGTAGGAAATATTTGTATCTTTCTAATGAATATTTATATTCGATTTTATCTTATGTATAATCCTATATGAAAAATTATTTTCTTATTAAACTTTGATTTTAACTATTTTAACCGTTCTTTAAATAAATTAATAATAAGTGTCCAAATCTAATCCAAGTGGGCCTAAATGGTAATATTTTATTACTAAGATTGTTTTTGGTCGAATTACACTTATCCAATAGAATTAGGGCAAGTTTTAGGGTAATAATAAAATCATTTTTACCCTTAATTACCCTATTTACTTTTAACCGTGGTAAAAAAAGTAAAAAGTTACTATTCGCCAAAAATTATTTTCATCTCATTGAACCAAATTTTACTTACTGACATCAACCGTGTCTCTCGGATTTTTGAACTTCCACTCACAGAAGTGGTAAAATTAAGTTTTATGAAATTTTTTTTTTTAACTACCACATAGTGGTTTCACTATTCATCAAAAAATGAATGTTTCCAGAAAAATAACAAAAATTAGGCCTAAGCTATATTTTATATTATGAATTCAAAAATGATGTCTATTTTACCAAATTCAAAATATATCAATTGCATTAATTAATTTAAAATTTAATTCCCCTCGTCAAAACAAATAGCGTGTTCTTAAGAGGTAATAACTATCAAAAGATTGACCCATGTTTATGTCTGGTTTAAATGTAAAATTACATCCAATGACCAGCATTGTATTAAATTGTAAAAATATTTTCTAAATATACTTTAAAAACACTCAAATTAATAATTTATTACTATTAATTATTTCAATTAAAAAGGTTGTTTTTTAATTAAAATTTAGTAATTTTCAGTATTCATCAGAAAATGAGTGTAATCCGAAAAGTACCAAAATTTCACCCTAAGCTAATTTCGATATTCCGAATCCAAAAATGAAGTCCATTTTGAAAATAAAATTTACGAAATTTCAAAAAGTGGTTATTACTATTCATAACGGCTAGTTTTAATAATATTTTAATAGCATATCATTGTTTAGTGAAACTCGGTATTACGTATTACACACGCTATCGAGGAAGGTCGTGATTGCGTGTAATGCAAGGCAAGTCAAGGATGCGTTTTGTGCAAGCTTCTTTTGGTGTAGCGTACAACACAATACATTAATGAAATCAAAAAAAATATTTTTCATAAAATCTCGGGGTGTTACATTCTACCCCCCTTAAAATGAATTTCGCCCTCGAAATTTGTTGGGGTTATAAATCGTTTACTACTCGAAAGTTTCCTTAATCGAAACCCACATCGTAAAAAGGAATACCAAAACCAATCTTTAAAAACAAAAGTATGAAACTTAATGGTTACCTAAATAAACTAATCACTCGGTTTCCACATAGGTGAAAATATGGATATGGAATAGAAATCTAATCATCATGTTATGATGGAGAGTGGTAGAGAACATGGCTATGGAAAAGCCAGCAATCACAAATCCATAAATTTGTAATTATCTAGGGTACCATCTGATTCATTGGATATAAGGGCACTAGGACAACATTTTTTGGTTTTCAAGATCATTTCCCTAAAGTTGAAGATTTTGAATTAGAATAAATACTTACTTTATTTTGGTACAATCTCACTGTTGTTTGTGCTTTGAACAATTTCCACTTCATCTCTTAAAGAAATGAAGTTGATTTTGTTATACATGAAGTGTTAATAGATCATGTGATAGAATGATGGGTCATTCCATCTGTTTCAAACAAAAGGTTAGCAAAAGTTATCAAATATACATAAGTCCATCTATGGTGAGGTTAATCGTATACGATTCCAAAAATAAATTTTTTTCTTCATATATCATACCGCGTAATAAAATAAAACTAGTTTCTACTAACCAGGGACTTCCTGTAGGCCAGTGGTAGGTGATAAAGGCAAGTCGCACTTCGGTTGTGGGTTCGATTCCTACAGCCTTGTCAGACGCGATGGGTTGTCGCTCGTCTGGCAGGTTGTCCTTTTTCTAAAGCTATATTACTATAACATCCCACAGATAATATCGAAATACATTCTATCCTAACTTATGTCTAACATAATACATTCCAATATTTATGCTTATCTAAAATACTTTGGTCCAATCTCATAGTATAAATAAAATGATTACTTGAAATGTCACATAACAATCACGTGAATGCCATCATTTAACCCCCATATATCATAAGATATATCTTGTTGGTAAAATTACAAACATGTGAATACCTTAATCATGTATTCTCTTGAAGAATGAATACCCATTGAAACTTAGTGAAAACATGAATGCAGTTAAAAGTTAACACTTTCCACAAACCAAAATCCTCAAAATTATTTATACTCAAACCATGATATCACTTAGTCCTTATATCAATCATGAGCTCATGAATACAATCAAACATCTCATTATCTTTTTATCCCTTCATTATGCACATATCATCTACTTACCAAAAATATCTCAATCACATTCCATGGTTACCGGTACCATAAAATTATTGAAAACCACAATAGACCAATACATAAATATTTCAATATTCCACGATACAACATTATTTTGGAATCCCATTACATAAACACTTAATCATTCCACCACATTGTTGTCATATTCAACATCGCCAATAGTGAGCACATGTTACTTCCCTTTGTCCTTCTCCTTATGTGGTTGCTCGTGTCGATCATCACTAACCCATGGATTAGGGCATTTATTAGCATAATTCCCCATTTCCTTTCACTTGAAGCATTGAAGTTTTGGTGGTGCATTCTCTGCAGTCTTTTCTTTATTCACATCATTAGAAACCCTTTTCCATTACTTCGACACTCAATTGCTCAATGACCTTCTTTTCCACACTTAAAACATTTTCTAGTCCCTTTAAGACAATCTCCACCATGCTTCTTTCCACACTTTGAGGATAAGGAAACATTCATCTTCTTTTCACCATTATTCTGAGATTTCTCCTTGAACTCCATCTTTCGTTTCTTGTCAAAACTATGAGATGGATAAGTAACACCAACTTCCATTTCTACCTTGATAGCACAACGCACAATTTCATCATATCTACTGAAGTCTCTTATAACTAATACCCTTTGAAGATTTGGTTTTAAGCCACTGAAGAATCGATCAACTTTACTTTCAGGTTGGATGATAAATCCAGATGCATACCTTGCAAGCCTTGTAAAATTCACTATGTATATACCAACAGATTCATCATCCTTTTTCTTTAGTTCAAGAAACTCCTTCTCCATCTTTGTTCGAAGAATACGATGGAATTACTTTTTGGAAAATAAGTTCTTGAACTCGTCCCATTCCATGGACTCAATTTAATCTATTGGCCTCGAATTCTTGATAATATTCCTCCATTGATCAGCATCACCTTCCAAACGATACACTGCTAAGATGACTTTAACATGTTCAGAACATTAAAGAACTGAAAATATCTTTTCAGTAGTACTGATCCATTGTTCAGCAACAAGTGGATCAGAAGACCCACTGAAAGAAGGTGGACATTGCCTCATGAAGGACTTAATAGAATATTGTTCCTTTCTCTGCTCATTTTGAAGTCCAGAATGATTCATAGCTTGTGTAAGTATAGAAATAAGATTTTGCACTCCATCTCCCATAACATTTGTTTGTTCAGGAGGACAGTCATTGCATTATCCATTACATTGATCAACACGGTTTCTTCGGGTTCTGTCCATCGTATAGAACCCAAAAATAATAGTGTGAGAAGAAACAATCAGGCTAGGGGAAAAATATAATAAAAGGGGAGTAGCTTCAATATCTAACATCTTGGGTTACCGTAATTCTATTACTATAACCTATACTTATACTTAACCTTAGGGACATCCCTAGACATACCATAGAAATATCTCTAAGGATCTCACTAAAGTTCTCGCATCCTAGTTTCCAAAGGTTGACTAAACCTTTCTTCTGATACCAACTGTAGAGACCCGAAGCTTGACGTACATGGACATTACATTACTTTTGAAGAATACTTAGTACATAACAAAAATACACACACAAGGACCGTAATAGTTTATTGTCTTTGGAAACTCGGAATATAATCTTCTAATCGTGGTGAAAGATCTTCAACATCTCCCATAAAGATCTTCATTTTTTTCCTACCTAAAACCATTCTTTATTTCTTGGGGAAAAGAAAACATAAAAGGGTGAGATCAAATGCTCAGTAAGGGTAATCAAAAGAAATATCAATCACATCATATTCATAAGAACATAACATTTTGGAAATCGTAACCTGCAACAGAGATCATAATATCATAACATGGGATAAATCATAGTAGTGAAATGTAATCCCAATAATAATAACTTAAAACATGAAACTTTGTGGAATACACACATAATCATTGAGAATTATTTCTTATCAGTCAAGACTCATTTCCAAGACTATCTTAGTGTACAAAGTCCATTTATGAACTGAGTTCACTCCTCGTTTCAGTCCTGTTTCACTGAACCAGTATAACATACCGTTCTAGCCATGTCTATCTCATGATATATAAAATCTTTACGCAATGCATTGGACGGAGATATAGGTCCCACCCATCTCATAATGATACCATTCTTATGTGTGCCACAAAGTCATAAACCATACATCATAGCATAACCCATGTAATAAAAATGGGAATCTTAAACATCGTGATATCATAAAACAATTCATATAAGATAAAGAAATTCATAAAAATAATTCCATCACAACATAATCAAATCAATGTAATAATATGGATAGAAACATAACCCTTTATTATCTTAGATGGAAAATAATTTTGATAAAACACTTGAACTCCATTCTTGAGGAAAATATCCTTTTTACTTCAAAAACACTATTCCTTTCCTAACATGTCATACAATTCTAAACTAAAAGAAGTTGATTAAAAATAAACTTGAAAACTTGTAAGGGAAGCTTCTTGGAAATGATGTTTTAAAAATCCATTCATGCCGTATAAGTTAAAAGAAAACATTCTTCTCATACTTTTTTCAGAAAAGTCAAAAAGTACCTCATATGAAAAACGACAAAAGATTCTTTTCATATCTTTTACTAAAAACTCACCGAAGGGTAAAATTGGATATAAACTATTGTATAAGGATATAAATATTATATATTGAGGAAACATGGATGTGGATGATAAAATACACCCCAATAAATTCAAAAGTATAAACAATCTCGGATAAAAATGAGATTGTGATATTTCCCTTACCTTAGGTCCGATTTTCTTCGTAAGTGTCCGAACCTCCTGTATAATGATTTAAATAATGTCATTGACTTATTCCAGAATCATACTCATTGTTATGATATCATATATGGTTCAGTTATTACTTTATATTACCCATTCTTTTGTAAATTCCATGTTAAAGTGCGTTTTGGGTAAAATCGTTTCATTTGTCATCCGTGTTTTTGACTTGTAATTATTCATATGATTACTTAGATCATGATTACTTAATTCCAGAATATAAAGCATGATTTATATATAATATATATTCAGAATATACATATATATAATATATCAGTAAATGGAATGAAAAACACCGTTCATGGAGACGGTAGGCCGTACGTACGCATGAACGTTGTTTTCGTTTCCTTATTGAGTTAAATGGAATTAAGTAGATGACATACATATATATACACATAAGTCAAGTATCATTATTATGTCATATATTATATGATTACTTATTATATATACTTTATAATCATTTATTAATGTTTAATTATTGAGAATGAATCTCATCGCGTCGTGGAGACGGTATTCCGTACGTACGCACGAGCGATGATATCATTCCCATGATCGTGGAATTTTATTGGAGTGTATGTATACTATAACAGAATAAATATCACATTACAATAATCATATATAGTTATTATTTACACCATTATACCCATCCAAGTAATGTGATGGTGGAAAATAGATTACACCACGACGTGGAGACGGTATTCCGTACGTATGCACGCGCGGTGATTTTGTTTTCCGTAGGATGGATAAATGGTGAAATAGTGTTGTTTCATAATTATAATAACACATAATTATATTAGTGATACTGATGTTATTACTTCATAATGAAACAATCTAAGAAGAAGAAGTGGAAGAAGAAATAAAGTTAAAATAATCGGTAACGGACATTACCTCTTCTTTGAAGCGCCTCTTTGAGTCCTACTCTTAGGGAACTAAAATTGGTCATTGAAGAAGACCAGGACCTATAGGATGTTTTTAGGGATGTGGAGAAGAGAATTTGGTAGGGGTTGGCTGAGCTTGAAGGCTCAAAGTTGTGTGAGGATGAGAGGGAGGATGTGCCCTTTTAAAAGGGAGGAGAGGGGCACCTTTGGAATAACTAAAAATATTATTTTATTATAAAGCCAAATTCGGTTTTAAATAGCTCCAAATTAATTTATTTCGAAGCTAAGCTAGGGATGGGTCGGAATCCTCTCATCGAATAGAATTTGAAAAAGTTTAGTTCACTATTTTAACCTTATCATTTATATTTAACTTTAAGACAGATAATATTACTTTTACCGTGTCTTTTTGTGTTCTTACACAATAAGGTTAATAAACTTACTATAACAAGCTAAACGAACCCCAAGTTGTTTATTATTAATATATATAACCTTATCTAAGTCATTTGGCCGAACCTTAGATTTTTAAGAATAAAATAACAATTAATAACATAATATTTGTTTTAAAAGCTATTTTATGTCAATTTTGACACTATATAGTAATTAATTTTTGTAAAAATCATAACAGAATGAATAGTTCGAAAAAAGTTAATTAAATAAATACTAACACGTCATATTAACCCATAAAATTAGTGTAATTCATAAAAAGTCTGAAATCACATTTATTTGGGTATTTATAACATCAATTATGTCAATATTTCATTAATAAGATAATTACTACATCATCATTGTGTCATAAATAAATTATATTATTTAATGTATAAAAATTACAAATAAAATACCATTATGTAGGAAATATTTGTATCTTTCTAATGAATATTTATAGTCTAATTTATCTTATGTATGACCCTATATTAAAAATTATTTTCTTATTAAACTTTGATTTTAACTATTTTAACCCTTCTTTAAATAAATTAATAATAAATGTCCTAATCTAGTCCAAGTGGGCCTAAATGGTCCTATTTTATTACTAAGGTTGTTTTTGGTCGAATTACACTTATACAATAGAATTAGGACATGTGTTAGGGTAATAATAATATCATTTTTACCCTTAATTACCCTATTTACTTTTAACTGTGGTAAAAAAAAGTAAAAAGTTACTATTCACCAAAAATTATTTTCATCCCATTGAACCACATTTTACTTACTAACATCAATCGTGTCTCTCGGATTTTTGAAATTCCACTCACAGAAGCGGTAAAATTATGTTTTATGAAAAATTCATTTTTTTAACTACCACTTAGTGGTTTCACTATTCATCACAAAATGAATGTTTCCAGAAAAATACCAAAAATTAGGCCTAAGATATATTTGATATTATGAATTCAAAAATGATGTCTATTTTACCAAATTTAAAATATATCAGTTTCATTAATTAATTTAAAATTTAATTCCCGTCGCCAAAACAAATAGCATGTTCTTAAGAGATAATAACTATCAAAAGATTGACACTTGTTTATGTCTGGTTTAAATGTGAAATTACATCCAATTACCAGAATTGTATTAAATTGTAAAAATATATTCTAAATATACTTTAAAACCACTCAAATTAATAATTCATCACTATTAATTATTTGGATTAAAAAGGTTTTTTTTAATTAAAATTTTGTAATTTTTACTATTCATCGGAAAATGAAAGTTATCCGAAAAGTACCAAAATTTCACCCTAAGCTAATTTCGATATTCCGAATCCAAAAAAGACGTCCAATTTGAAAACAAAATTTACAAAATTTCAAAAAGTGGTTATTACTATTCATAACGGCTAGTTTTAATAATATTTTAATAGCATATCGTTGTTTAGTGAAACTCGGTATTGCGTACTACACACGCTATCGAGGAAGGTCGTGATTGCGTGTAATGAAAGGAAAGTCAAGGATGCATGTTGTGCAATCTTCTTTTGGTTTAGAGTACAACACAAGACATTAATGAAATTAAAAAGAATATTTTTCATAAAATCTCGGGGTGTTACATGCTCCTCCCAATCATTTAGACTCACACCCTAAAAGTAAGGGATATTTAATTTTTTTCTTAATTAAAGTATCTTCTTTATCTTATGTACTTCCTAATGTTGGGTTATGATCTTCTATATCCCCATTGTATAACCTATGATTCCTAAATGATTAATTACCCCTTTAAATATCATAAATCCCTTCCATGAACATTTATATTCCCCTATTATGATTCTGAAATTCCACCATGATTTTCCATAACAAATAATTGTATAATGAAAACTCATACCCTTTTCTTATCAATGATGTTTACCTTTTTTAACTTATAAGTATTTTAATTGGGACTTTAATGTATGTATTAAACACACCATGATCATGGAATAAAATAGTATGATGAATGAATCCTGGTTTTATATTCTATGTGGCACACTTAAGCATGAGAAAGAAGTGAAAGTAATGGATGAACCTATAATTAAATAGTAGTTCATTAAATTTGGCGTTGTTTTAGTCTCATGAGACATCATGATAGGATTAGAGAGTGAAAATAATACTTCATTGAATTCTTCCATCATTATTTATGTTCAATTATCCATGAACTATGTAAATGATACAATGTTTTAAGGCATTTCAACATTTTTCATGTTTCATTTATGTTCAAATTCTATATAATGACTCATTGATAATTATTATGATTCTCACTCATTTTATGTCCAATTGATATGCCAATTTTCTATGATGTATTAATTTTTTCATGTTATAAAATTTTTATTCCCTTACTGAAATTTATATCTTACCTCTTTCATATATATGTCCCGATGTTATCCAATGTAGTGTTATATAGGAAGGAATAATATGACCTTGTTTAGGAAGTTTTCAATAAAGATGATGTATTCTATGTTTTATGTTTTTATGTAATGTATCAAATTTCAAAAGAAAATATAATTATTTATCTTCTTGGTTTTATTAAGTTTAATCTTATGTAACAATAAATGTATTAATGTGAAATAATGACCAGGGTCATTATAGTTGGTAATAAAAAAACGTTCAGTTTTTTTGGGATTAAGATTATAAAATTATAATGAAAAACATAGGGATAATAATAAGTATAAGAAAACATCTCTGAATTTTGGTAATTATATAATATGTGGTTAATTAATAAAATAAATCATCTTCTAGATATTAAATTTTTAAGTGACTCTTCCACAGATGTACATAGGGGTACAACTCAAAATAACTGCATTGACCTAGACTCTATTGGGAAATAGTTTCTAAAAATGGGACTTTCTGCACACCTAGATTAACACTCTCGGGGGGATAGAGTTCATTAAATTAATAATTAAATTATTATCTATTATTATGTGAATAAAAATTCCCATAAGAGTATATTTTAGGAAAAATATCATAGATAACATAGATTGAAGAATAGAAATTCATAAGTTATGGAAAAAATGTAATTTTTATATTATCTATTTAATTTCATTGGATTACCATTTATATATTTAATATTTTAAAAATTATCTTCCCTAATTGTCCCTTTATTCTATACAGTGTATGGAAATAGAAAGAATTGGGTAAACGAACAATGTTTCCATAAAAGTGAGTTTGGGAAAAGATTCACAATACATGTATTATACGCCTCTAATTTTTTTGTTACCCCAAGACACAAGGATGACAACTTCATTGGTTGGTTAAAACCTAGTATATGAAAATTCATAGTGATCTAATACTTTAATAGCTATGAAGAAATTGTCTGATATACCCTCATAGTTGAAATTGAGATCAGAGAATCTCAATGATATCATTAGTATTAGAAGCAGAAATTAGAGTTTAATTCTACTTGTCTAATGGAGAAATATAATTCTGCTAATAAATTTCAATATCCCGCTTTTCATAGGTGTACAAAGAACCCCAAAAAATTACTAAGTGGTGCATGTAAATTCATTCGGTGTGGGAAGGAAGGACACCAAGATAGTGGTTGTTGTCGAATAAAATCCCTAATAAAATGGATTAAAGGAATACACTATTCATCCCTAAACTCATTTTTCATTACGTGAACTACAAGGAACCATCACACTTTGTAAATTAATGCACTAGTCCAAGGTTTTTTGGGGAAAAAAGTCCATGGTAGAAAGGATGAGATTTTTTCCATCATAACTACTAAGGAAGACCCCCAAAATGAAGTAGTGACTTGTATTATAGTTATTCCTTAAATAATAGTGAATGAAAATTTTCATTTTGGTTCAATTCAATACATCATATCATGAATTTTTATTGGATCTATTGAAACATCACAACATATCATGTAAGTAGAGTTGTCAGTCAAAATGTAAAATGGTTAAATTATTACATCCCATTTATATAACTCATCCCCTATCAAAATATGTGGGATAAACTTCCCGAAAAACCTTTTCATACTCCCATTTGTGGAATTTGACAAAAATCAATGAATATATTTTCTTTACCTATATAAATCCAAAATAAATTTTCATGAGAAATAAATCATTCTCTATATCACAAATTATACCTTGATTCTATAGAAATGCGGGGTGATTGATGAATCTTTTTTAGCACCAACATATAAATTTTGGATATTATTTCCCTATGATTAAGTATATATAGATCAACTGATTGTGTATATAAAAAAGATCATCCTTGAAGAAAATCCCATTGGGAGGGAATACATTGTTGTTTTTTCCAAATTACATGGTCTTCCTCTAAGTTGAGATGTTGAATTTTAAATCGAGATTATACCTTGGGAATTTCCATTATCCAAGAATCCATATAGAATGGCTATAATGGAACATGAGGAGATTAAGAAAAAACTACCAAAGAATCTAGATAAAGGTTTCATATGCCCAAGTGCTTCACCATGTGGTGCACCAGTCTTCTTCATCAAGATGTATGATGAGAAAATGCACTTTTTATTGATTATCACGAGCACAATAAGATCGATATAAAGAAAAAGCATCATCCTCTATTAATTGATGCCTTGGGTTTTAAGCTATGTGGAGAATAATAATTAACCAATTTGGATCTATTGTTTGGATATTATCAAGTTAGGGTGAAGAAGGAGGATATCCTCAAGATAGTTTTTGTACTATATAAGGGCACTATGAGATCATAGTAATGATAATTAAACTCATTAATCCTCTATAAATATTCATAAACATAATTAATAGAGTACATAGGTATTACCATGAAAATAAATTGTAGTATTTATATATAATATTCTAGTATACTCTTAATTAAAGGTGGATCATTAGGTGCATCTGAACAATATGAAAAAGATCTTATAAAAGGATAAGCTTTATTCCAAGTACATCAAATGTGAGTTTTGTTTGATGGATTCATCATTCATGGGGAATATTATCACATGAAATGGGATATTTGTGGACCCCTCAATGATAGAAGCAATTAAAGGATGGTTGAGGCCAATATCTATGACAGATTTCTATAGTCTCCTTGGATTATCTAGGAACTATCATTGATTTATGAAAAACATATCATGAGTTTCAAAATCTCTAACCAAGATAAATTTTGTGGAAGTCAACATTTATTCTAATGGTGAATGTTATGATATATTTAATCATATGAAAAGTAGCCTTATCATTATTCTTGTACTCAGACTACCCATATGTAGAGAAATTTTTATGGTATTCAGTGATGCTTTAAATAAGGGATTGGGATATGTGTTATTGAAAAATGAAAATGTGATAAAATATGCTTCAATAAAGTTGAATGTTCAACAACAAAACTACCCAAAACATGATCTATAGTAGGATATAATGATCATCTCTTTGAACATATAGTGTTATTATATCATTGGAGAGAATTGTGAAATATATATATATCACAAAATACACAAGTATATATTCACAAAGAAATAGTTTAATATTCTCCAATGATGATGGTTGTATATTATCAGGGACTATAACTATTCAATTAATTACCATGCTGGGATATCATATAAAGTGGAATACGATCTAGGTTGAAATGATCTAAAAATTATATCATTAAAGTGAATTTAGAGGGATTCAATAATCTTATATTTGAAAAGTAAAAAAATAGGAATCATAAAGGATGGAACATTATCAATACATCAAAAAATGATTATTCAACAATCCCTTCTGGAGAGGATAATGGATGATTAAAGAGATGATGTGGGGATTCAAAAAAAAGAAGACACTATAAGATAAGTGAAATCCCCATAGATTTATGATAATTAAGGAGTTATAATATTTGGTTTCTGAATATATATACCATATAATATTTAGGTAAAGGAGCTATCATATTATGCACATTGTTTGAAATTCATTATCCATCGATGAAGTGTAAACATTTATTGAGATCATTGAGAGAACTATTAGTGGGAATATATTAATTAGGAGATCAGAGAATATATATCATGATGTTTTTTATGTTATCAATTGAAGGAAGAAAGGCAGGAATCAAAGGGGATGATGCAAAAAATTTCCCATACCTACAAGAACATGTGAAAAACATGCCCTGGACATTGTCACAGGTCTGACAAAGACAACATGATGAAATAGTGCTATATCGGTTGTGGAGGATCATTTTACAAAGAATTCTCACATAATTTAAATTCTAGAAGATAATTCACTTGATTGACTTGTGTGTAAATACATTATAGAAGTTTTGAGTCTATAGGGAACACACTTATCAATTATATATAATGGATATTCCTAATTTAATTCTATGTTCTATAAGTTCTCCAAAAATATCTAAATATTATGTTGAACTTTAGCATGGATTATCACCCACAAACTGATGGCCAATATTAGTGGACTATCTAAACACTCAGGTACATGTTTATATCATGCACAATTTAATTCAAAAGAGTATGATGTCAACATATTCCTCTAGTCATTTTCTCATAGAATAATATATTCCAATTTTGATTTCAAACCCTGACCCTTACAATTATATTAATTTATTATTATTTTTTTGTCTTTAGCCAGCCTCGTCATGGTGCAGGGGGAGCGTTGGTCTAATTATTTTTGAATTTTAATAATAATTTATGAGTTTCGGACCAGTGCACGGACACCGCAGGGTTGGTGGTAATTGTGCGGTCAGCCTGGGTGCCCTTCCAGTTGCCCATTTCTTAAAATAATTACATTTTTATGAGAAGAAAAAAGCAAAATGTTATAAAACACAATAAAAATATTATTATTATGTGGACAATAATATTATTATTATTAAAACTTGTTAATAATATAATTATCACTAAAATAGTTATTAATATATTATTATTAAATTTTTATTGATATTATAATTTTTTAAAATGAAATAAACAAAATTATTATTATTATTATTATTATTATTATTATTATGTTTATAAAATGGGTAGTTAACCAGAGTGGGGCCATCACCCCCCCACTTTCCTGTATCCTGCGCAAGGCGTAAGGCACACCCAGACCCTAGCTGATGCCCCCACCCCCCCCCCCCAATTCCTCTCTCACGATGCACCACTACCCCACCCAACTCTCTCCTCTGCTCATCATAAGAGACCCTTCCCTTGGATTCCATGTCACAATAGGATGACTCCCCATATCCTCCCTATTCTAAATGGTGACCAACTACCATCCCTCTCCCTTTCTCTCATCTAGAGTCCTTTCTCATTATACCTCCTCCCACTTGCGATCCTGCTGGTGGCCCGACCTCTTTGTTTAATTTTTCACAGCCCAAACCCCCCTAGAAACCTAGTTTCAGGTGGCCCAAACCCCCTTGCGCACATGTTTTACAGCGGCCTGGCCCCAACTGCACCACCCTTCCCAGCTGCAAACCCTCCTCACCGATGTGTTTTGCAATCATTTTTAGGGGTTTCTTTCTATGGACAAAAAGTAATGCTCAATTTATGTTTTGTTTGTTTTTCTCACTATATAAGATTTTCACTTTGTTCCCAGAAGTCTAGACATCCTCCTCTAGTACCTTCATCACATTCTCAGACCTCTAAGGTAGAAATTTCCAATATTTCTTTTCCGAAATGATTCATTGGTAGTTGCATTGTTTTCAATTGCTTCTAAAAGGTAAATTACATCTCTATTATATTTACAGTTTTATGAAATTATTGTTTTTTTCTTTTTATAATTTAATGAAAATAAATTTTTCTTGTGGATTATGTAAATTTCCATGATTAGTATGCATAGGATGTTTATTTTAAATTTTTTAGGTTCTTTAAAATAGTATTGAGGGTTTCCACTAAATTGTTTAGTCTATTTATAAATTTTTTATAAATTATTTAGTATGTTTATAAAATTGTTTAGAATCTATTTGGTACATCTATAAAATTCTCTATAAATTGGTTGATTCATTTATAAAAGTGTTTATAAAATTATTTATATATTTTGTAGGCTTCTCATAAGCATGTTTATAAATTTTTTGGTTTATTCTGAAGTAATTGTATGGGAATATTTTGGAGTAAGAGTATAAAGATCAATAAAATTTTTCTCTTAGTGTAGGTTTTGGTGGATAATTTCTTAATGGATCTTTTGGGTTTATTAATTTAAAATCGTTATTGCTAAAATGTTTTGGGTAAATGTATTTAGACATGTCAACTGATTTCAAACCATTTTTTTTCTATTTTCAAGAAAGCCGGTTTATGGGTATCTGGTACCCAAGCTTACAACCACCAAAGAAAAATGAAATTTCAAAATTCAAATTCCCAAGAACCATGAACAAGCCACGATCCTCGTGCCACACCACATGTCAACCTTGAGCCATGAGCCCATCATCATGTGTCGCCATTCATTGTAGGTCCCCGGCGAGACCATCTGTTTGTTGTGATCACCGACACACTGATCTACCTCTCACCTTCTGCATCCAAACTCAACATCATCGCATTCACCAGCATCCCTCACCATTGGAACACCGGTGAAAATTGTCCACAGCCTTTTCACCTCCTCCTTAAATTCGGAGAACACGCTGAACTTCATCGATGGTATCCATGTTTCCACCACCATCACAATCAAAACATCATATCAAACAACACAACCATGCCTTGGTGGACTCAAACACCTATTTGGAACTCTCAATCCAATGTTGATTCTTTTGGTAATTCTTTTGGAGACATTGGTCCTAAAGTCTACTATACCTATTCCAACTCATGGGTGAAGTTGTGTTAACTTTTATAATGGTTTGTGTTTTAAAATTGTGTGTGCCCAATCAAGGTTTTAAATGCTTTTATAAAATGGTTTTGATATGGACATCACATGAAATAAATGTTGGCTAATTCTATCAGCTTGAACTTCTCCTATAAACGATTTTTAAAATACCTCTTTTTCCAATATTCATCAATAATATTGAACATCGATAAATTATCCAATATTTATCTGGACATTTAAAATTAAAAAACTTTTCCATAATAAAAAAACAATTTTATTTATACAAAAAGAATACACAATGTATCTAAGGCCCCATTAAATATCCCCTTATAAAACCTACATAGGATATAAGATTAAGGTGTTCTATGGTTATAGAAACTTGGGCGACTCAGACAACATTGTGCAAGTGGTTTTTTCTATCAGCTTGAACTTATCCTATAAACGAGTTTGTTCATGCTTAACATGTTGGAGTTTATCTTGCGATTAGTCTAGAGAAAATCCAAGTGATTCCACCTCTTTCCCAAGATCTGACCAATGGGCTTTGTATGGCCCGAGGCTACTAGAGGAGGCCATCGACTATTGTTTCAGTATTAATTAACCATGATAATTTGTATTTATAAACAATAATCATAACATTAAGAGTACAGCTTCCAATAGTCATATTGACCAAAGGTCATATAAAATTTGAAACCAAACATTCTCATTTTAATTATACTCACATCATTAAATAAAATGATATAGTTTTATTGATTACACCCAAAATTAGGAAACAAATATTATTCAAAAGTTTGGGTCATTACATTCCCCCACCCTTAGGAAATTTTGAATTCAAAATTTTATCTCATACCCTCAGAATAAAAAATATGTGGGTACATCTGTGTCATAGAATCCTTTGGTTCCCACATGGCTTCTTCACATATGTGGTTCCTCTATAACACCTTATGTAGGTGGGTATTCTGGTTGTGTAGGACCTTGTCTCTGCAATCTGATATCTCCCCTAACCCCTCCTCATAATAGAGGTCATGTTCCAGTTGTACCACCTCTGGATTTAGTACATGTGAAGTGTCAGGTATTTACTTCCTCAAGAGGGATAAGTGGAAGACATCATGGTCTAATGCTAGATTTGGAAAAAGTGAAAGTCGGTAGTCCACTGCTCCTACACGATCAAGGATTTCATAGGGGCCAATGTACCTAGGGACCATCTTCCCTTTCTTCCCAAACCTCATGACTCTCTTCAAAGGTGAAATTCAAAGAAAGAATTTTTCACCAACATCAAACTACAAGTCCCTTCGACGGTTGTCAACAAAGCTCTTTTTTAGAATCTTAGCACCCTTAATGTGTTATTGGATGGCACGAACCTTTTCTATCATCTCTTCCACAAGATCTGGTCCATGAATCTTTCTCTCACTAGCTTCAACCCAAAAAGTAGGATTTGTACATCACTTATCATATAGAGCTTCATAGGGTTCCATTTGAATGGTCATGTGGAAAGTGATATTGTAAGCGAACTCAACTAATGGGAGATGTTGATACCATCCACCTTTAAATTCCATTGATCATTTTCCCATAATGAAATCAAGTGTTTGAATAGTCTTTTCAAATTTTCCATCAGATTAGGGGTGATAATCCATACTGAAATTCAATTCGGTGCTCAGATCTTGTTGAAGACTTCTCCAAAATTTTGTTTTAGATCATGGATCATGAACAGATATTATAGAAAGTGGAACTCTATGCGGTCTTACCAATTCCTTCACGTAAATCAAGTTAAGTTGATCAAGAGATAAATCTTATTGAATAGAGATAAAATAGACAGTCTTGGTGAGATAGCCCATAATAACCCATATCTCATTGTTTCCCTTGGATATTCTCAGGAGACTAGTGACAAAGTCCATAGTGATATTGTCCCACTACCATGTTGGTATGGGAAGTGGTTGTAATACCCCATTAGAAAGTTGTCACTCTGTCTTCACATGCTGAAATACCCAACTCCTTTTTGTGTTGTTAAAATCTCCCTTTTCATATTATCCTACCAATAATGATGTAAAATGTCCCTACAAATTTTGTTGCTTCCCAGATGTATATAGAAAGTGGAGTTATGAACATAATCCATCAACTCCTTATTTATTTCTGGAATAGATGGGACATATAGTCTTGTATGAAATTTCAATACACCTTTTGATCAATATTGAACTCAGGAAACTTTCCATCCTTCATAGCCTCAAACTTATTCTGTAACAAAGGATCTTCTTTCTGAACCATCTTGATCTTCCTTAATAATGAAGGTTGATAATTCATTTGGGATTGAGTCGATGATTTAACTTCCCTTATAATTCCCATGTATAGCTTTACTAGGTCATTGATCAAAGGATCTCTTTGAATCCTCATGAGGGAATGAACAACTATGTCTTTACTACTTAATGAATCAACGACTTTGTTTTCTCTTCCAAGATGATAATGAATTGAATAGTTATAGTATTTAAGTAGGTCCACCCATATCCTATATCTCATGTTCTATTCCTTTTGTGTGAAAATATACTTTAAAATTTTATGTGCTGTGTATATATCACATTTCTCCCCATATATATAGTGACTCCATATATTTAGAGAAAAAACAAGTGTATTCACCTCATGATGATGCGTAGGATAGTTCTGCTCATGAGTTTTCAACTATCGATACGCATAAGCAATCACCTTGTCATTTTTCAAAAAGTTACACTCAATCCCTTTACAAGTTGCATTACTAAAAATAACTAATCCTCATTCACATGAGGGTAGAGTTACCACGGTTACGATAACCAATCTCTTCTTCAGCTCTTGGAAACATTACTCACACTCATTTTTTCAAATTAACTTGACCCCTTTTCGATTTAACTTGATTAATGGATTAGAAAGTCATGAATAGTTATTCAAAAGCCTCATATAATATCCCGATAATCCAAAAAAAACTACAAATATCAGTTATTATTGTAGGATGAGGAAACTCCTCTATGAATTTTTTCGTTGCAGGGTCAACTATGATTCCTTCATTTTTTACAATGTTCCCCAATAAAGAAATATTTTTTTACCAAAATTCACATTTTCTTAACTTTCCAAAAAGCATCTCCTTCCATAGTGTTTGAAAAATAACCATTAGATGATCCTCATTCTCCTCTAAACATTTGGAATATATCAGAATAACATCTATATAAACTACCATAAAGTTATCAAGGTAGTCCTTAAAGACTCTATTCATCAAATCCATAAAAATAACAGGAGCATTAGTCATGCCAAAGGGTATAACAAAAAATTCATAGGGATCATATCTTGATCGGATATTAGTTTTTGGAATATCTTCCTCCTTCATCCCCAATTGATGATAACCATAATGAAGATCAATCTTAGAGAATAATTTATCCCCATGAAGTTGGTCAAATAAGTAATCTATTCTTGGAAGAGGTTATTTTCTCTTTACTGTGATCTCTTTCAGTTCTCTATAATCAATGAATAGCCGCATTGATCTATCCGTATTCTTCAAAAATAGAATAGGTTCTACCCAAGGAGACACATTTGGTAAGATAAACACCTTCCCCAAAAGATATTAGAGTTGTTTCTTTAATTCTTCCAGCTCCACATTCTCCATCCTATATGGGGTCTTTGATATTGGATCAGATCTGGGTACGAGGTCAATAGAGAATCTACCTCTCTTTTTGGGTGAGGTCCGGGTAACTCCTAAAAAAAATCAATGTATTCGAGGATGGTAGGGACATTTTCTATCCTTATACTCTCATTTACTTCTTTTACTTCAATGATCAACTACATAAATAAGTATATAAGAGGTTATTATAGACAAATATTTGGTTGAGATACCTCTCCTTGGAAGATAAATATAGGTTTTCCATTCAAGACTACTAAGATTTCCTTGCTTCTATATTTGATCATAGAATCCTAGTTTGAGAGCCAGTACATTGCTAGTATTTGTCAAATTCTATCCTGGGATTGACAACTAGATTAGAGATAAGGTTGGCCTCACTTACTTAAATACTTGAGTTCTTAAACACTGACGATACTTGGATAATCCCACCATGATTATTAACTAATAACTATACTTTTAGAAATTCAGGGGTTAATTCTAAATTCATTGCAAAAATGGAGGGAGAAAGGAATGCGTAGAACCACAATCAAACAAAGTACTTGCTAGCTTTGAGATAACAACAAGTGTACCTTCCACCACATCATTTAGACCATCAACATCAGCTATCTTGATAGTGAAAACCTGAATTTGCTTCATTGGACTTTTATTAGGATGATGGTGGTTCCCCTCCACTGCCCTCATAATTAGATTGGGGTTGGAAAATTTTCCAAGTTGTCCAAACATAAGGCATTGGATATCAGTTTGGGCCTGCCTTATCTTCCCCTTGTCATTAGTTTTGGTAAGTTTAGGCTTCATGTCACTATGACAACCTCGTGCGATATGGCCATCTCTTCCACACATGTAGAACTTCCCACTCCCAAGCAGGCAGTTCCTGAAATGATTCATCCCACATTTATTAAATGTGGGACATTTCACTTTCTTTCCACATCTTCCCAATTCAAAGGTATTCCCTATGTTCGGATTCATTGATCTCTTCTTGTATACGGAGATATGGGACCAAAACCTCTCACCAAACTCCAGTTCTAATGTCATCTTACTTGACACAATATTCTCATAGCAATCATAGTCCATGTTGTCTATATTATTATATAGATGAGATAATAGTCCACCAAAGAATCTATCAACCTTCCCATTAGGATCCATGACAAAGAATGAGGTGTAACAGGAATTTATTTTCTATTTCATCTCATAGCTTCAGACAGACTCATTATCCTTTTGCTTCAGCCGGAGAAACTTCGTCTCCATTTTTGTTCTCATTTAACGATGGAAATACCTATTAAAGAAAATATCTTTGAACTCATCCCGCTCCATATCATCAACCACGAATCTTTTCCTTGTGTTTTTAATTAGTTCCCAACACTGATCAGCGTCTCCCTCTAAGTGGTAAGAAACCAGGGTGACCTTAGCTGGTTCTGAATAACGAAGAACAGAAAAGATCTTCTCGATATAGGTGATCCACTATACAAAAATCAATGGATCAGTAGATCCACAAAATGTTGGTGTTTGTTGATGCATAAAGGAATCAATATAATTTTGTTCCCTTCATGGTGAGATTGGTCTATTAGCTTGATTCATGTTATTTCCTATAACTTGTGTTAGTTGGTTCATCATTCTGATGAAAGTTTCTATTCTGGCTTCTATCCGGGGGTCGTCAGCACATGGTCCATTGCAGTCACCATTTGCACGGTTCCTCCTATTTCACTCCATTTTATAAAATAATAAAACCTTAGCTAGAAGATTATTTCATTTATGAATATTTTAATTATAAATAAATTGTTTTCCTAAAACATTATTCTTAAACATATTATTATTTAACAACAATTGCATTACTCTATAAATATTTCATAATGAATCATAAAAATCATGTGGTTAACCAAACATATCCTCCAAGAGTGCCAAACCAAGAGTGCAGCAAGACCCTTTTTCATGTACTCGGATACCCGAGGTCATGCCCAAAACTCTTTGTCAAAGTTTTAACATCTAGGTGCATTTATTCTAGCGCCACATCCACTTCTTTGTTTCTAGATAGAGATTTAGTTTTTTCAAAAACCACTTACATAATATTTCAAAAAAATTCTAGGATTTTTTCCTATATTTAATATTTTATATAGAATTCTTCCTAATTTTTTATATTCTAATTTATATAAATAAATAAACTATCCTTTTATACCAACTATGGAAATCCGTCTTTTTATTTCATAAATTTTCATTACATTTTTACAAACAGAGGATCCTTAAAGTCTAGTATCCTGGAAATTTGGAACATAAAACATGAAAACATATAAAATTATTCTAATAAACTTGTAAAGAATCCTCAAAATATCATCCTATGTACAATTAATACATCTCATAACCTGGAGACATACATCAATGGAATGGGTGAGCAGAAGGCTGGGTAAGGAAAGCAAGTGAAACAGCTTAAATGAGAACTTGAGCGATATCAATAAGAACATCTAGATAAAGGGGAATATCAAAATAAAATTAACTTGAAATATAAAATGAAAAAGTGGATTGAAAATTTAATATATACTTTCATGAACATATCACCAATTTCCATCCCTGAGGTGTCATAAAAATTTCCATGGTTATTCACCAAGGTATGGTAAAACTTTTCATCTCAAAAGATTAATTTTTGTACCCAGTTCATTGGAGCACTATCAGGGATCACAATTAATGTGTATTTATTTTCTTTTGAGCCACATAGATCATAATAATACATTTTATAAATAACCTAATGTGAATAAAAGAAATGGTTTTCATATGAAAATCGTGATGCTTTAAAAAAAAGGCATAAAAACAAGTTCATTGTGCCATTCATAACCCATGGAAATGGAATAAATATTTTTTATGTCAATTATAGAATAAAATATATCATTTTTATTTATTGATGAATAACCTTGGTAATGAAATAGTTTGAGTTATTCACAGAAATAAAATGAAAAAAATACGTGAGAAAGAGAGAGAGATTTTGAGATGAAACTTTTACAGCATAATGGTTATAGAACATGGTTTTAGAAGACATTAAAAATCGAGGAGAGAAGGGATACCCCTCATAAATACTAATAATATAATATAGGGACAAAATAAAATTTAAATAGGATCATTTTATGGATTTTTTAATGACATACCACATGAAAATGAAACATAAAATAAAATAGAAGATGTTATTTCATTTATGAAAATTTTAAAGCCTAACGACATAACTTAAATATTTAGAAAATTAGATGATGAGAGTGGAAATGGTCACTCATCATTTGTAAATAAAATGGAATATAATAAGGATATATAAAGAAACACCCCCACATAATACAATGGAATGTTGATTACATAATAGAATGAAATCCATGACTAAAAGAAGAGGGTGAACGATTCTCTTACCTTGAAGTGTAACATAAAAAACATGCAGGTTGGGACCTTGGGGGATTTAGGGAACCATGGTAGGACTCGTTGAGAGGTAAACAGACCAGAGATTTATTAATAGGGAATTTTTAATGAATGGAATTAAGGAATGGGTTGGTATTTATATTAAAAATCGGGGAATATTTTATTAATTTCTAAAGGACACCTCATTTTTGGTAATTACATAACCATGGGATTCCCATGGAATTTTCCCATGGTATTGGCCACTTGGGACACCTCATAATAGATCTTACTATGCAAAAGCCAACTAGAATTAATACATCATGATTACATCATCAGTGATGTCATTAAACACTGTAACTCAAAACTGCATTTTTACTATTCACTGAAAAATAAAAAAAATTATAAAAATCTCATAAATTCAACATAACAAAATATCAATGCTCTAAATTCATAAATTAACTCCATTTTATGAAAATAATTTTCCATTTATGAAAAATTTAATTTCTAATAAAAACACAATTTACCTGAAATTATACTAATACATAACTATTTTTTTGAAACTGTTATTTACCAATACTATTATATCGTATTACCATTCAAGATGACTAAATTATATTTATAATTTCTTAAGTGAGGTTACTATTCCATTGGTCACATTTCTTTTAATAAGGGTAATATTACTATTCATAATTTACTATTCACAAAATAAAATTAAGTTGATCTTATTAGAATCTTACTTTCTTAGTGACCACAAATGTAGAATACTTTTTAAAAAAAAATCACATTATTAATTATTTAATGTATGAAAAAATATTTTTTAAAATACCTATTTCCAATATTCATCAATAATATGTAACTTCTATAAATTCATCATATATTTATCAAGACATTTTAAATTCAAATCTTTTACCATAATAAGAATTAACAATTTTATATATATAAAAAAGATTACACAAAGTAATTAATGCCTCATTACATATCCCCTAATAAAACCTACATAGGAACTAAGATTATTGTGTTATATGGCTATATAATCGGGTGGTGGCTCAGAAAACATTACACAGGTGGCGATTTCTTTCAGCTTGAACTTCTCCTGTAAGAGATTTGGTTCAAGCTTAACGTGTTAGAGTTCCGATTGGGCTTGGTCTATAGAAAATCATAGTGATACTACCTCCTTCCAAAGCTCCAACAGATGGTATTCATATGGCCTGAGTCTACTAGATGAGGCCATTAACTCTTCTTTCTGTATTAATTAACCATGTTCATTTTTATTTATAAACTAAAATCAAAACCTTAAGAGTATAGTTTCCAAAGGTCATATTGACCAACAATCCTATAATAGTTGAAACCAAATGTCCTCATTTTAATTATATCACATCACTAAATTAAAAGATATAGTTTTGTTGAGTACACACAAAATTAGGAAAAAAATATTATTCAAAAGTTTGGGTCATTACATTCTCCCCCCAAGAAATGTTATCCCAAAAAATTCAACTCATTTCCATATAAGAGAAAATGTGTGGGTACTTCTGCATCATAGACTCCTCTAGTTCCCACATGGCTTCTTCACATATGTTGTTCTTCCACATCACCTTAACTTGGTGGGTAGTCCTGTTGCGTAGAACATTGTCTCTACATTTTGAGATCTCTACCAGCTGCTCCTCGTAAGAGAAGTCATATTCTAGTTGTACAACCTCTATATTTAGTACATGTGAAGGGTCGTATATGTACTTCTTAAATATGGATACATGTAATACCTCATGAAATTGTGCTAGATTTGAAGGAAATTCAAGCTGATAAGCCACTGCCCTTAGGAAATCAAGTATTTAATAGGGGCCAATGAACCTAGGGTAGATCTTCCCTTACTTCACAAATCTCATTACTCCCCTCCAAGGTGAAATTTTAATAAATACATTGTCACTAACATCAAACTCCAATTCCCTTCGATGGTTATTGGCATAGCTCTTTTTCTGACTCTGACCAGCCTTAATGTGTTGTTGGATGATATGAACCTTTTCTGTCATCTATTGCACAAGATCATACCCAAGAAGATTTATCTCACCATCTTTATCCCAACAAGTAGGAGTTCTACATCTCTTCCTGTGTATATATTTATATGGTTCCATTTGAATGCTCGAGTAGAAATCGTTGTTGTAAGAGAACTCAACTAATAGGAGATGTTGATCCAATCCATGTTTGAATTCCATTAATCATGTTCTCAGCATGTCCTAAAGTGTTTGAATATTTCTTTCATATTAGACATATGTTTGGTGGGTGAAAGGCCATACTGAAATTCAATTTAGCTCTCAGATCTTGTTAAAGACATCTCTAGAATTTATATGTGAGCCTTTGATCATGATCAGACACGATAGAAAGAAGAACTCCATGAATCCTTACCACTTTTTTGATGTAAATCCTCGAAATTTGATCAAGAGGGAAATCTTATGGAATAGAGATAAAATGGGTAGTCTTAGAGAAATGGTCAACAATAACCCAGATCTCATTGTTTCCCTTGGATGTTTTTGGGTAACTAGTGAGAATGTCTATAGGGACATTATCCCACTTCCATGCTGGTATGGGCTGTGGTTGTATTACCCCTTTAAGAAGTTGTCTGTCTGGCTTCACTTACGGACATACTAACACATTATAGTGTAGTAAAAAATATCCCTTTTCATATTATCCGTCCAATAATTATCATGAAGGTCTGTACATATTTTTGTGCTTATTAAATGTATATAAAATGTGGAGCTATGACCTTCTTCCATTATCTCCTTCTTTATTTTTGGAATTGACGGAACACGTTGTATTGTAAAAAATTCTGGTACACCTTCTTAGTCAATATTGATCTCAGGAAACTTCATGTTCATCATAACCTCAAACTTCTTTAGAAAAAAAGGTTTTCTTTTTTGATACTTCTTGATCTTATATAGTAATGATGGTTGAGAAATCATTTGGGATAGAGTGGATGATGTCCCTTCCCATATAATTCCCATTACTATATTTACTAGGTCATTGATCAAAGTATATCTTTGAATCCTCATCATGGAAAGAACAACTGGGTATTTCCTACTTAATGCATTTGTGACTTTTTTTCTCTTCCAGAATGATAATGAATTTAACAATTATAGTCTTTATGATGTTCCATCCATCTCCTATGTCTCATGTTCAATTCTATTATTTTGAAAATATACATCAATATTTGATGGGTTTTTATATATCACATTTCTCCCCATAAAGATACTACCTCCATCTAATTAGAGGAAAAACAACCGCATCCATCTCAAGATCATGTGTAGTATAGTTCTACTCATGAGTTTTCAATTGTCAAGATGCATAATCAATCACCTTTTCATTTTGAATGGGGACTTAGCAAATCCCTTTCTGATATGAATTGCTAAAAATAACGAATCCATCTCCACTTTAGGGAAGAGTTAACATGATTTCGGTAACAAATCTCTTCTTCAGCTTTTGGAAACATTCTTTGCACTCATTTTTTAGATGAAAATGACCCCTTTTGAGTAAATTTGGTTAATGGATTGGAAATTCATGACACGTTTTTCACAAACCACCTATAATATTCCAGTAATCCAAGGAAACTATGAATCTCCATTATTTTTGTAAGTTGAGGCCACTCCTCTAGAACCTATACCTTTGTAGGTTCAACTATGATTCCTTCATTAGATATAATGTTCCCCAAGAAAGTAACTTGTTATTACCAAAATCACATTTTCTGAACATTCCAAAAATCCTCTCCTTCGATAGAGTTTTCAAAATTACTCTTTGATGATCTTCATGCTCCCTGTGTTTTTTGGAATATATGATAATATCATCAATAAAAATTACCACAAAGTTATCAAGGATGTCCTTAAAGACCCAATTCATCAAATACATAAAAATAGCAGGATCTTTAGTCAAGACATAGTGCATAACAAGAGACTCATAATGCCCGTATCTTGATTAGAAGGTCGTTTTTGGGATATCATCCTTTTTCAAACTCAATTGATGATAACCAGATCGAGTATCAATCATATAGAGGAATTTACCCCCACAAAGATTTTCAAATAAGTCATAAATTCTTGGAAGAAGGTATTCATTCTATAAAGTGATCCTTTTCAGTTCTCTATAATCAATTCATAGTTTCATTGATCCATCCTTTTTCTATACAAAGAGAATATGTTCTCCCCAATGAGACACGCTCGGTCAGATAAACCCCTTCAACAAAAGATCATGGAGTTGTTTGTTTAATTCCTCCAACTTCACATTCACCATCCTATATAGGGTCTTTGATATTGGATGAGATCCATGTATGATTTCAATGGAAAACTCTACCTCTCTTTCTAGGGGAGGTCCGGGTAACTCCTCATAAAATAAGTCAATGTATTCCTGGATGATGGAGAAATTTTATATCCTTATACTTTCATTTCCTTCTTCTTCTTCATTGATAATATCTATAAAGAAAGATATAGGAGGATCTTCTAGGAAAATATCAGGTTGAGATATCTCTCCTTGGAAGATAACTTTAGGTTTTCCATTCAAGACTACTAATATTTCGTTGCTTCTTCATTTGATCATAACATTATACATTGGGAGACAATCCATCCATAGTATGATGTTGAATTCCAGAATAAGAATTACATTTAGATCTATGATAATATTGTTCTCACTAATTTAAATACTAGAGTTTCTAAAAACTGGCAATGCTTGGATAACACCACGAAAATTCTTGACCAGTAAATCTACATTTAGAAATTCAGGGGTTGATTCTATATTCTTTTTAAATATAGAGGGAAAAAAGGAATGCATTGAACCATAATAAAAAAAGTACTTTCTATCTTTTAGGGAACAAAAATTGTACTTTCCAACACATCATTTATAGATTCAACACTATCTATCATGATAGAGAATGCACGCCCTTGCTCCATTGGCCTTTCATGAGGCTGATGGTGGTTCCCCTCCACTTCCCTCGAATTCGAACATTGGTTGGAAAAGTGAAAAAGATGTCCACACTTATAGAATAAGACATCAGGAAGAATCTTCACCATCACCCCTAGTTTTTATTATTGGGAATTTGAGACTTCACCTCATTATGACAATTCTGTGTGATATGGTCATCTATTCCACACTTGTACCACTTCCCTATCCCAAGTAGGTAGTTCATTGAATGCTTCTTACCACATTTATTACACATGGGATGTTCCACTTTCTCAACCCCTCTTCCTTGATCAAATTTACTCTCTAATATTGTCTCCATTGATCTATTCTTGTCTTTGGAGTTATGAGACCACTACTTCTCACCAAACTCCATTTGTACTTTCATCGCACTCTGCACAATCTCCTCATATCCATCATAGTCTCAGTTTTCTAGATTCTTTTGAAGATGATATCTTAATCCACCAAAGAATATATCAACCTTCCCATTAGGATCTAAGAAAAGGATTTATTTATAACCAAAATTTCTTATGACGTTCATATAATATATTTCGATGGATTCATTATCCTTATGCTTTATCTCAAGAAACTCCTTCTACATTTATATTCTCATATAACGAGGGAATTACATATTGAATATGATCACTCTGAACTCATCCCACTTCATATATGCAACCTCCACTCATGACCTTATGTTTTTAATTAGTACCCACCACTAATCAACTTCTCCCTCTAAGGATAAATCATACAGGGTGACATTCTCTTGTTCTGAATAGCAGAGCACAAAAAATATCTTCTTGATATAGTTGATCAACTTTTCAGTAATCAATGGATCAATAAATCCACTAAAGGTTGGTGGTAGTTGAAACATAAAGGACTCAACATAATGTTTTTACCTTCACAATGAGATCAGTTTCTTATCTAGATTCATGATATTTCCCATAACTTGAGTCAGTTGGTTCCTCATTCTCATAAATGTTTCCATTCTAGATTACATCAGAGGGTTGTCGATGTATGGTCCATTTCGGTCACCATTTTAATGGTTTCTCTTATTACCTAACATATTCTAATAGAATGAAATCATAGATAAAATATTATTTCGATAATGAATATTATAACTATAAATTATTATTTTTTATCTTAAAACATTATTCTTGAACATATTATTAATTAAAAAGAATTACATTTCTCTATAAATCCTTCAAAATGATTCCTTAAAATCTTGTGATTAACCAAAAATATCCCTCAAGAGTGCCAAAATAGGAGTGTAGGAAGGAATGTTTCCATGTACCAGGACACCTCGTGTCATGTCTGAAACTCCTTTTTGGGGTTTCCACACCTAGGTAAATTTGTTCTAGAGCCACATCCAATTGTTCGTATGCAGACAAGGATTTATTTTTCAGAAACAAGTTACTTAATATTTTACCAAAATACCACAAAGTTTTTTATATTTAAACTTTTCTATAGGGTTTTCTCTCAATTATTCACATCCTAATTTCCAAAAATAACAAAACTATCCTTTGATACCATGTATGGAATCTTGCCTTTTTTTCATAAATTTTTTAAAAAAATTTATAAATAGAGGATATTTAAAGTCCAGTATCTTGGAAATGAAGAACTTAAAACAAGAAATAATATAACATTATAATAAGTAACTTGTAATAATTCATTATAATATCATTATAATTACAATTACAATATCTCATAACCAACGGACATACATCAATGTAAAGGTTGAGCAGAAGGCCCAATAAGGAAGGCCAGTGAAATAGTTTACATGTGAACTTGAGAAATATCAATAACAACATATAAATAAAGAGAAATATAATAGTAATAATAAAATGAAACATAAGTTGAAAATGTGGCTACAACATTTAATTTAGATACCCATGAACATATCACCAAGTTCCATCCCAAAGGTGTTATAAAAATTATCTTGGTTATTCACAATGGTATCGTAAAACTTGTCATCTCTAGAGATTAAATTCCTTACCCAATGCATTGGAGAACTATTAGGGTGCACCCTTAATATTTCCTTATTTTCTTGTAATACAGATAGATCATAGTAATACATTTCATAAATAAACCAATGTGAATAAAAGAAATGGGTTTCATATAAAAATCATACCATTTTAGAAAAGGATTGAAATCAAGATCATTATGTCATTTATAACCCACAGAATGGAAATAAAGGATTTATATATGTGAATTCTAGAATAAAATGTATCATTTTTTATTTCTTGATGAATAAACTTAGATATGAAATAGGTTTAGGTATTCACATAAATAAACTTAGAGAATGTCTTGAGAAATAGATAGAGATTTTAAGATGAAAATCTTGCAAGATAATGACTATACAACAAGGTTTTATAAAAAATTAAAAAGAGAGGGGAAAAGGGTTAAACACTCATAAATATATCCTAATATAGTATAGGGATAGAATAAAATTTAAATAAGATGATTGTATGTATGGTTTAATTATATACCACATAAAAAAGGAAACTTGAAAGAAAATAGAACATGTGATTTCTTTTACGAAAAATTGGCAGCCTGACGACGTCACTTAAAAATTATGAAAATTAGTTGATGAGAGAAGAAATAGTATCTAATCATCTAGACATGAAATTGAAAGTTATAATGATATATATGAACATATCCCTACATAATAAAATGGAAAATAGAAAAAATAACAGATATAAAGTCATGACTAAAAGAAGAGGGTGAAATGTTCCCTTACCTTGAAGAGTAACATCAAAAACATGAAGGATGGGACCTATGGGGATTGAGGGAACCATGAGAGGAATCATTGGGAGGTAAAAAGACCCGATTATCATTGAGGAGGAATTTAGAATGAATTTAATTAATAGATGGGTTAGTATTTATAGAAAGAATTGAGGGTATATTTTATTAATGTCCAAAGGATGCCTCATTAGTGGTATTTGAAAATCTATGGGCCTGACCAAGTTATTTTTCCATGGTATTAGCCACTTGGGACACCTCATAACATATCTTACTATATAGAAGTCTACTAAAATTAATACATCATGATTACATCATTAATGATGTCATTAAACACAGTAACTCGAAACTGTATTTTTATTCTTCACTAAAAAACAAAACATTTTATAAAAATCTCATAAATTCAACCTAACATAATATTGATGCTCTAAATTCATAAGTGAAATAAATTTTATGAAAATAATTTTCTAATTATGAGATATTTAATTTTTTTGTAAAAGAACTATTTACCCGAAATTATATTAATACTTAACTAATAATTTATAAAAAAGTTATTTACTAATGCTATTATATCACATTAACAATCAATATTTCTAAATTATATTTATACCTTCATAAGTGAGGATACTATTACATTTTTCACATTACTATTCATAATGGTAATATTACTATTCATTATTTAATATTTACAAAAAAATTATATTGTTCTTTTTATAATATAAATTTCTTACTAATCAGAACTATAGAAGACTATTTTTTAAAAATCATTTCCCATTTTTAATTAATTAAAATATTAAAAAAATTTAAAATATTATTTTCCAATATTCATTAATAATATTTAACTTCTATAAATTCATCCTATATTTATCAGGACATTTGAAATTCACTAATTTTAAATTAATAAGAAATAACAATATTATTTATACAAAAATGTTTCACAAAGTAACTAAGGGCTCGTTATATAGAACCTTATAACACCTGCATAGGACCTAAGAGTAAGGTGTGCTATGGTGATTGAATCTTGGGGTGGCTCAGACAAAATTGCACAAATGATGATTTCTATCACCTTGAACATCTCTCGTAAGCGATTCCGTTCAAGATTAACATGTGGGAGTTCCGATTGGGATTGGTCTAGAGCAAAGCCTAGTGATGCTACCTCTTTCCCAAGCTCTGACAGATTGGCTTCGTATAGCCCAAGTCTACTGGATGAGGCCGTCAACTCTTTTTTTTTTGTATTAATTAACCTTGATTATTTGTATCTATAAACCATAATCAGGATGTTAAGAGTATAGTTTCCAATGGTCATATTGACCAAAGATCATATAATATTCGAAACCCAATGTTCTCATTTTAAATATACTCACTTAATTAAAGAAAGGAATATAGTTTTTCTGAGTACACATAAAATTATGGAACAAATATTATCCAAAATTTCAGGTTGTTATAAGACAAATATTTCAGTAGTCACTTATCCTCATAATATTTATATTTATTGAAAATATTAACTACCAACATGGAATTATCATCAGGTAAGAAATATTTTATATATAGTTTGAATCCTAAAGAAATTCAAATTGTAAATTGTTTTGAAAAATTTTAAACATTTTTTTACAAAAAGTTAATAGGGTTCAAGAATCTGATGGGCTTCCGACAAATCACATCTTATATCAACATAATTTGAACCACTCACCAACAATAAATATCCATCTTTTCCCCAAAGATTAATATAAATATTATAAATGAAATTTTACAATAAGAGCTCAAAAAATATTTGTAATTTAGTAAATTTATGACCTGTAAAAAGGGTCACAGTGTAGTTAATATAGTGTGATTTCCAAAGAAAATATTTTATTGAATAACATGTATTCATTTACATAGAAGTCAGTGATACAAATCTTCAATTAAGATTACAAAATAGCATTTGAAACATTAATAAACAGTGAAATGGGAGTTTTAATGTTTTAGAATTTGATTCAATTTTATTTTCAACATATCAATGAATCGGCATGATAAAAACCTTAACAAAAAAAGGACAATGTGAAATGAAGGAATCCATAAATGTTGGTATGAGACCTCCCACACTTAATTTCACAGAGTGAAGGGATATTAATATCAATGAAATTCTATTTTAAGTAAGAAATATCATGAAATATAATTTCCAGCAACTAAGACATGAAACATCCTTCTTCTAGAATAGAAAGACAAGGAATAGAACAAAAATTCGAAGTACACTAAAAGAAGAGCAATAAAAACATTATTAAAAACATAATGAAAACAAGAGTAAATGAAAAGCATGAACCATGGTTTTCCTCCCATGGCACATTATTTTTAAATTCACCAGTTAGAAATTATTTACCTATGTATTTATAACCATTATCATTCTATGTGTATGAATTATTAGTGGTGTGGGGTTCACTTGAGGAATTAAATTATAGAACTCCCAAGACATTTTCATCTTTAATAGCATGTATCATTATCCAAAATTCTTCTACTATAATAGATTATAACATACTATCCAAATTATACAAGTCTCTAAAACCCATTTCCTAATCTCTAAAAATCATCAAAAACAATCCATTAAAATCAAACATCTAATAAACAAATCCATAAAATCTACCCCCACACTCATGGTTTTGAAAAATCCCAGAAAAATAAGTAAACATAGTAGTAAATCCCTTATCATTTCTTAAAATATATCATAACACAAGAAAATAAAAATAATCCCAAGTGAAGGAATCAAATTCTTCTTTAAAACTATTTTTATCTATGTTCACACAAGAATCAAATCATATTAAACTTCCATGTATTGGTTGAAATTCAGGACACACAACATCCGACTGGGAAGGTAAAAAAACTTGCAATAAAATACACATGTTCATAAAAGAAGCCATTTTTTCAGTAGTACTCATCCCAAATAATTCTCCAACTTCAGAGACCATTATATAGTAGACTTAAAAAATGATACTTCTATAAAGAGGATTAAACAGTTCAGGACAATGTTGTGACTCACAAATCAAATTGGGTTCCATGAAAATAATATTCTCATATATAGGAAGGTGTGGGGAAGGAATAACATCCTGAATAAAACATTCAATATGGCGGGGAATCCTAATCTCAGTGACCATAAGAGGTAAATAACCATACTCAGATTAGATATCAATATTAAAACATTAATTCTTAGAAAAATATATCACATCAAAACTAACCTCATTTTGAAGCTTTCTAAATACCAAAATCCCTTGGACATCATCAACATCTTGGAGGGTTGGTTTCCATTTTGAAACATCAATAATGGATCCCCTTGTAGTAAGAAAAGGTCTACCTATGATTATTGGAACCTTTTAATCACAATCCATATGAAGGATTTGGAAGTCTGTGGAAAGTTTGAGTTTTACTACACTCACTAAAAGGTCACCCGCCCTCTTAGATGTGTTGGTGAGTGACCTATCAACAAGTTGAAGAGAAATTAATGTTGGTTAGATTTTTTTAAGACCTAGCTTCTTAAACAAGGATTAAGGTTTAAAATTGATACTCACTCCTATATCACAAATAAAATTAAGTTTCCCACTTCCTCGTAATCCAAATTGAATGATAATACTACTAGGTTCCTTTAATTTTGGAGGAATCTTCTTTAATAGAATCACATTACATTCCACATTGAGATTAATTTTATCCAACTTATATCAATAATTTTTGTTTTCATAAACCATTTAGTGAATGTAAAAAGAGAAAAAAATTTATCCATGGCTTATAATAAAGGAATGATCATGCTAAAACGTTCAATAATTTTCATGTACCTCAGCTCATCAGTTTCATCACACTTTTTCACTATTTTACAGATAGGAATGGGAGGGGAATAATGTCTTAGAACCGATTGATTTCTCACCTTCTTCTCAAACCTAAATTTATTTTTTATTATTTAATTGATTTCAACTTCATTTATCTTAGTTATTTTACCTTTAAAGGTGTTGTTTCATTATTCTTTTCAGGTGGGACCAAACTTTTCAGATTTACAGAATTTTAATTTTCCAGAATACTATTTTCAGATTTCGTTTTTTCATCATTTTTAGTTTTCCCAATGTGTTATTTCAATTTTTCTTGGGTGTGATGGAAAAATTTAGTGGTCAAATACATAAAATTATCTATTATATTATAAATTTAAGTAATGGGATGATTTGCTTTTTTATAAGACCTGGATCTTTACCCATTTGACCCATTTAATGTTCTAGATTGTGGATCTTATCATCTGTATCATCTCTCAATGATCTAATCTCACCCAAAACATTCTATAACAACCCCTTTAACTCCTATTGGGAATTAGATTACTCACCATCATATTGATTTGAGTTATATATTCTGGTCTATGATTGGTAGTTTGGGGAAGTTGGTTTTTTGATCACCAATTTTTCATTGCATCACATATTAGGGTATGCATGATAAACATAAGAGTACTAATTGGAAAAGGTATCTTGGAAACCCTAGTTTCTAGCCCTAAAATCCATAAATTGGGAACTTTCCTTGAATTTTATAAGTAGGTCAAAATTGGGACAACATTTCTGAGTGTGACCAAACATCCCAGAATGACAACATTTCTACCTTATAACCCTGTCATCAACAATATCAGAATGGGGTTAGTGTCACCCCTATAGATCACTCTCTTCCAAGGGAACATGTGCAATGATTTTGGGAAAGGTTTTCATACATGTGTTTCATCTCATCAGCATTAGAGAATAAGAACTCACCCCCACAATATTGGTCAAATAGATTATGGTTGTATAGGGTGATAGCATTGTAAATGGTTTCCATGAGTAGATGGGGAGAGAACTGGTGAATGGTAATTTTCTTAAGGAGACTTATAATATATCCCATGCTTGTGAAATAAATCTCTCTCATACTGCACAAACATAATTATTTTTTTACTAACCTATGAGGCAGTGTACTTGGGGTATAATTTTGATTCAATGTAAATAAACACCTCATCATAGGCCTCAAATATGTTTTCTTCCTTGTTTTGGAACCAAGTACTATCTCTACACTTTAGAAAAATTGGGAACATTCTCAATCTCATTTTTTCCTCACATAGATATATCATAGGAAATTACTGGATAGAACCATAAAATATCTTATAAACTCAAGTGAATCCTCTTTTGGGGGCCACTGAATGAATAAACTTGAGATATATGAGACTGCTTAATTTGATAGATCATAGACATATGGGAAAATATAATGCAAGAAGGGTTTCTTTAATCTATTAGATATGGAATCTATCTATGCCTAAATCTATTACGGACACGAAATCTGAGATGTGGAATGTTCGTGTTTTGATTATTAGCTACATTTTTCTGATTTTACATTATAATTTAATTTTTTAGAGTAGTTATATGCTTATCAATTTTAGGGTACATGGGATCTACTCAATCAATAGAGGATATACTTCTCATGCATTGGGTAAAAGTAGAATAATTTTATCAGTAACATTTTTCTAACAACAAAACAGTAAAAATATAGTAATAGTTTTAAAAAACATAATTTTAACTAAGAAAAAAATATAAAAATAACAGAAAAAAAACCACATGATAGAACAAGTGTTTTTATTAACATTCCATTTTCTGATTTTCGGGTTTTTTTATGAGTTTTTCGGAAAAAAAATTTTAGGGAAAGGTGGCTGGCCAAATCCTTCCATATTAACAGAGCCAAAAACATGACTCATATTTTTCTGTATATAATGTAAATGTTTAATTATTTTTAATTTCTTACTTTCTACCTTATAGATGTTTGTAGGGTCGATCCCCCATGGAATATGGAATAACCAGCTTTCTTTTTAGACAACCCACTAGTGTCAAATATAGGTGGAATTATCTATATTTTAGGTATTGTACTTTATATATATATATACTTTTTTTCTTTATAAGAATAAATTTGAAAAGAATTTTTTTAATAGAATAGATTGAAAACTGAAGTGATGTTGAGCAGTTAAAAGGACAATGAACATGAGAGAGGAACCGAAACTGATAATCTTCTAATCAAGAAGTTTCCCATGGAATCTAACTCTACTGGTTTAAAATAAAAAATCTTCACATGACTTATATTGAGTTAAAAATTTCAATAAATTAATGTTTAAACTCCCTCTCTAGAAGGTTAATGTCACTTATTTGTTGTTCTAGAAGTTTTCTTCAACTAAAAACAACAAACTACAAATGAATTTTAAAAAATACTACTGGAATGAATCTCTGAAACATAATCTTGTATAAATGAATTATTGATTTGAAAAGTTGATTGATCAATATTTTTCAAATATTTTATTAATTTATGTTCTTGATCTGAAAAAATAATTTTAATTTTTAAGAATCAGATTCAACATCACCGGCTAAATCTACTTTATTGTAAAAAAGAAATAATTGAGGATCACTAAAAAATATACATTGGAAATTAAATCCCCTGACCTCAAATTATTTATCCTAGAATCATATTGATATAAAAAATCTAAATCATGCAATTAAAAGATAAGTAATTGATGAAGAAAAAGGGAAGAGTGAACTCCCCCTCTGCTTGTGTGTTCCTGATCTTACTCTACAATGTCTACAGGTCTCGACATTTCCCTCCAGGTCTCATGAGAATGAAAATTATTCGATTAATGTTTAAATTAATTACTCTAATGTATCATACTACTGCTATGTTTTATGTGCCTTGTAAAATCCCATAGGTCATCCACAACCTCCATCGATATTGGTGGTCCCTCACTACATCATCATACACATATATTTTTTAGTGCAACACTTGTCACTATAACTTTTCCATTATAGGTGAATATTGAACAATTAGTTAGGATGCATCAGAATGTAAACTTAAGTTGGGTACCTATAAGAATTAACAAATAGAACATTAATATAATATTGAACATTAAAAGAATGTGTTAAGATGCTAGTTTTTTAAAAATTAATTTAAAATAAATATAAATTAAATTATTTATAGATGAATATTTGTTAATTTAATTATTATTAATTTATTAATTATTATTATTATTATTATTATTTTATTTTATTTAAAAATTTGATAATTGTAATTAAATTATTTATTAAAGATTATTCATGTTTATATTATTATATCTTAATAAAATAGAAAAATTAAAATTAAAATTTTAAGACAATAAGTCATCATTATGTTAATTATTTATTTAATTAAATAATATTATTAAGTTTTATTTTTATTAAAATGCTAAATAAGTTTATTATATTATTTAAATATTAAAGTATTATGATTATTATTTAAATTTATTTGATTGAATTAGTTTCTTTAGATAATTTTTTTATTTATAAATTATTGTTATTAATATTTGTGATTTATATATTTTATTTAATTAATTAGTTTTATAATTAGTTTTTTATTATTTATATATTTATTTTATTTTTATTTTTTATTTATATATTTTTATTAAATAATAATTTCTATACTTCTCATCCCCCTTTCTTCTTAACACAGGGGGGTCACTAGATTCTGAAAGAAGTAGTATCGGCGGACTGAAGCTCCTCCTGCCTATAGCAGTGCGATCATTAGGTGGAAACTTGCTCATGATGAGATACTTCTTGAATAATGGTTCTCTTCTCCCATAAGGATGGTAATGTCTTTGGGTGTGCAGTTTTTAGTAGGTTCATCTCATGTAGTAGAAGAATACTCATCAATATTGGGTGGGTTTGGTGATGACAACACTAGCTCACAAAAGTTGTTCAGAAGGTCGTGATGACTCAAATGAAGAGTGGTCCTGATGGAATCAACCATATCTATATTGGAAGTAGTTTATTTGGGGTTGGAAGATCCAAATTCCATATCTGGGAAATTTTGGGGTTTTTAATCTTTGTTTTTTCTTGATTTAAATCTAGAAAGATTTCATTGTGATCAGATTTGGAGTCTGAATCGGGTTTGAGTCATTGTGGATCTGTTCTAGGCTAGAATAGTGTGATGAAACAATATGGGGGTGTAAAGATGGAAGAACCGGAAGTAGGAGACATTTATAGGTCACAAGGCAATGAGACAGACATAGGTGGAGGCATTGGCGAGTTTGAGAGAAATTGAAAGTGAGTTGTGGTATGAAGACATGTAGTGTCATTTGGTGGTGAAGTTGTCGGTATGTTATGGATAGAGGAAAGTGTAAGGAGGTGGTGAAGAATGGAGCTATTAGTATCTCACAGATGGATGGTGGGAGGAAGTGATAGTGTTGGTAGGTTATGGGTGTTACTGAGAAATGTCTCACCGATGCAATGATGGTGAGAATATTTGTGGTACTATTAGAAAGAAAAATGAATACAGTATTAGTGACTCTAAAAAAATGAAAACTACAAACTGAGTCATCGATGACCAATGGGGACGAAAATATTAACTATAAAAAATCTTAAACTAAAAATTAAATTAATACTTAATTAACTAATTATTTAAAGATATAAAACTATAATCATAAACTAATATTAAATACTAAATAAGGGAAATAAATAAAATGAAACATGATTTTTTTTTAATTTCAAAATTCAACATTCGCATTACATAATTAACTGGAGATTCGTTAACACATTAATTAAAAAAATTGATTCATGTTAGAATAATTTTAAAATATAGAAGTAGAAGATTAAAATTAAAATTAAGATTCAATTTATAAAAAATTGATTAAACGCACCAAAACAACCTAAATTAATGATGACATGATGAATAAAAAGTTACTAAGTACAAAAAAAATTAAAGAAAAATAGAAAAATAGAATGTTAATAATTTTAAAACAAAAAATCATAACTTTACTATAAAAAGTATTAATTAATTAATTTAGTTATTAAATTAAATAAGTAAACTTAATTTGAAAAAAGTGTAAATTTAATTAATTAAATTATTAAAAACATAATAAAAATATGTGGAAAATCAAGTGAATTTGAGGCCACATCAAACTACCAACAATGTATATTTACTCGATTTTATTAGCTAAAAAACATTTCCCGTTGTGGAAAGTCAAAAGAGAACGGGAATCTCTTATAACCATTTTATCTGGAGAAGTCACCACAATGGTAACATGAGCTTCATATACTCTTTTGGATTTCAAAAATGAAAATGTTTTTTCAGCTGACAATGTAAAATCAATATATAGTTTTGGAAGCTCGATAATGAAGGGAAATGAAAATAGAAAACATGATTTCATTGATGGAAAGAATCATTTTATCTATATTATGGATTTTTTTAGATAGTTTAATGAAAAATATGACTTCCCAAAATATCTATGAAAAAGTCAAAATAAATATTAGATAAAAATGATATGGAAATTTACCTATAAATAGTAGACAAAGTGATGGAAGTTTTAAATAAATAATTAGTAGGAATTCGCATTTTCCTTATGGTTGTGTGAATTCTTGACATATTTACATGTAGTAATTATCTTAGTTACAGGCTCAATGTCCAATCCCTTATGATCATGAGAATATTTGAATAAACCAACCCAACTCAAATAAAATATTACACTTATAAAGGAAAAGAGTTATTATATGAGAAATAGAAAAATAAATATATAAACATAAATATGAAAAAATAAATTACTTTTATGGATGATGATTTTACGATGGATGCATTGTTAACCATTGGGATATGCTGATGATAAAGAAAGAATTATGATAAAAAAATTGAAATTTATCTATCCAGACAATCAATCAACGAGTAAGGAGAATGAAAAGAAAATATGATATATTTGATTGAATATTTAAATCATCTGAGAGAAATAATGATATATTATTAGGATTATAAAATATTAATTTTATATAATAAATAAATAAATATATAATAGATATTCATTATCAAAGGTGAATTTTAATTATAATTCATTTATGGAAACACTATATTTTATTATTTATAAGAATTTCGGTATTCCATGAAGAAAATTGGTCATTGAATATAATAAAAAATTTAATCCACTATGGTAGGTGTTATCCTATTAACTCATCCAATTGTGAATGTTAACGAATATTTCCATCCTCATCATCTCATCATTAAATTGTTATCGTTTATTTTTTTCACTCATCTGATATCTCTTGTGTACATGAACCTATGTTTCGTGAAATAGTCAATGTAATAATCATCCATATAATGACTAATACCTAGTGTAGTGAGAGAAAATTAAAAGTGATAGGGGATAACCCCATGAAAAAAATTGGAATAATAACTCTTTCGAAGATTAAACTTGTATGGATGGAATTTTTAATCCATTATGTTATCTTAAAGAGTTAATGAATCCCATTTTTGTGAATTACATGGGTGGTAATCAAAGATTAGTAACGGTGGAACCAAATAAAAATGTTAAAGAATAATATGTTTTTAGATGGATTAAATTAAAAAATATATAGTGTTTAGTATATTTGTGATTAAAATAATGAAGTTATTTTTAAGAATAATTGATTAGTTGGTTATCATATCAAGGATGACTATATTTGTATTAACTATAAGAAATAAATGTAAGAATTAAATAATTGAATAAAATTTCATTGGTCCTTAGAATGTTTCATTGAAAACTAAATGGAGTAACACCCTATAAAAACATAAATTTTTCCATGTAGAACCTAACAAAGTTGGAGAGGCTAAAAAGGATATTCATGAGGAGCTTGATCTGACTATGAAAAATATGACATTGTAAATTGGTCCAAGGCGAGAAGAAAAAAAGGTTATTAGAACGAATTGGTTGTCTAGTAATAAATTAATTGATAATAAAAATGTGAATCATAATTGTGAATGGGTACTGTGAAAGGGTAACTCCAAGATCGAAGGAATTTTTATTTATGGTAATTTTACTCTTATAACCTGATTGGAAACTATTCGCCTTTTTTGTCTATTTTAGAGAAAATGTAGTTAAAATTATACCAAATGTATTCCAAATACATGTTCCCCAATGGATTTAATAAGGGGGAGTATAAATTGTGAAACTATGAATTTATTATCAAAAATGAGATAGAAATGGGACATTTAAATAATTATTTGTATAAGATAAAGAATAACTAATAAACTAATATTTGAGGTGGCATAAATACATAAGAAAGATTGGTTTTTAGAATGGTAAAATGGATCACACCCTATTACTTAAGGAGATTTTTCAAAGGATGTTGGAACTCGTGTATGTAGAAGACATAATATTTTACGATTGAATAAAGAATATTGTAATTTTTTTGGATCATATGACATACGATATCGAGATGTATATGATTAGTTAAAAAATTTACTTGGTTTATAGGAAAATTAAGGAAATCATAGGAACATAATTTCTCAATCAAAATAATAAAAAGTTGTTCCCAAGTGATTTTCAATGGAATATTACAAACTAATAGCAACCCGACCACTATATGGAATAACTTTTCAAAAGTTGATGATCACAAAGGGGTAGATGTCTTGGAATATAGTTATTGGGAGCCTATAATACCTTAAAACAACATAACCAAACATTGGGTTTCATATATTTCATGTTGCACCGTACCAATGTGGTTCCGAGGAGAGCCACATGCTATCGAGGAAGACTATACTTTAATATATCTAGAAAACAATGAACTTTGGGTTGTTTAATTATAATATAGTACAACTAGGCTTGTTATGATACATAGATGTGGGATGATAAGGTTCAATGGATGACCAAGGGAAATTAGAGATAGTGAAAATCCTAGATTTTGTTCAAGCCTTAGTTTTGTTCAACCATTGAATCACTTGATCCATGGATTCAACCCTTTGATTGGTAAGTGCCTTTTTTCATTCCTAGATTTGATTTTGGATTCAACAATGAGGAGCATCAATAGAAGGTTACTTCTGCAAAGAGCTTGAAATATCTCAAATTGGTTCAAGATGGTTAGGGTTCTTAAAATCGATCGTGACACTTTTATTAGCACTTCAAAAAATCATTAATATAGATACCATCTATCGGTGCTATTAAAATATGTGTTGTTACAATTAATCTCTATTAGTGGTGATAAATAATTATAGTACTTTTTAAAAAAAATATTTTTCTTTGAAAAATATATTTACTATATATAATTATAATAGTTGTAAAAATAATTTTTATAAAATAATAATTTTAAAATACATTAAAAATATGATTATATATTTAAATTATATAAATACTTTTAAAAAAATTATATCATTATATATTTTTATATCATTATATGTATATATACTAAATATAATCATTATTTAATTAATTATTTTAAATATAAAATTAGTTATTTATAATTATATAAATAATTTTTACATAGACATTATTAATTTATTTATAATTATAAATTTATAATATAGAAAATATACATTTATAAAAATATATATATTCACAAATATTTTTTACAACTGTATTTTTAACATTATTAATGAATACTAAATCTTAAGTGCATGCACATTACAAGTGAGTAAAATTTATTAATTAAAAATGAGTTCAATATTGAAAATCTAGATAAGTTATATTAATATAAATCATTAGAAAGTTAATATATATTGAAATAAATATGAATACATATTTAAACTATTACAACATGTTAAATAAATATCTATAAAATAAATAATATAGATTGATTAAATTCCCTAAAAAATATTTGTGTGTGTGTATGTATATAAAAATAAAGTAATTACATATATGTGAAATCAATATAATATGTTTGATCTATAATTGATTAAAAAATATAACAATGTTTAATTATGTCCACTACTCGATGGAATCAGTCAGTATTTTTAATTCATATTATTTTTTCATTATAAACCATTATCTAATAAATATATTAATATTTTATGTAAAGAGAAAATAATATTTTATTTTAATTTCTTAAATTATATTTTTATACGTTAATATATCTCTATATATTTAATGTATGCTATTTATTATCATTTTCAAAAAATATTTAGATAATAAAATTTTAATATTTTTTCAATTTTCTTATTTATAATTTTTATGTTTTTAACTTTTATTATATATATATATATTTAATATATAATATTTATAATTTATTTATAGTATAATCAATTAATTTATTTTTTTCAATAATAATTTAATTAATAAATATTATAAATATTATTTTAATAAATGTTTTTTTATTTATTCAATTAATTATTTCATTGTATTTGTACATTTATCAGAGCTAATAACTAAATTTTTTATGGGTGCTAAAAATAAAGTGTGGATAAAGGGTGTCCTTTGTTAAGGCTAAACCAAAATCACTAGTAAATAAAACCCTTTCTTATCTCTAAAATGTACACTGATATATTTTTCCTTTTATAAGTGATACAAAAATGTGCTGATAAATGGTTCATTTCAACACTATAATAAAAAAAGTAATAATAAAAGGCTCTCGTTAGTAGTGGTTATTTTAACCCTAGTAAAGGGTACCTTTATCACTTCTTCTTCTAGCACTGATAAAGGTCAGCACTGTTAAAGTCTTATTTTGTAGTACTCTTTCGAGCAGAAAATACATGACTATTAGGAGGTGTAGACATAGCCTATATGAAATTTTGTAGATGGCTATAATATACCCAATTGTTACACATATTCTTTGGTTCAAGATTATAATCTAAATCGGTTCCAACCTTTCCACAAAAACAGAAAGTTATGGGAACACTACTATCTATAACTAAGGGTGAAGAGGTGGTCACCCACTAAGAACTACCTCCACTACTCTTGCAATGATCTTTCAACTTCCTATTTTCCCCTGTGTGCCACTGAAGCTACCACTTGGTGGAAGAGAGGCATATGAAATACCATCCATTTCTTCCATATTCATATCTTCCATTAATTTGTAATATATCATACCCACACTGGTAAAAATATTCTATATAAATAAATTTGTACTGATGTTTAGTTTCGAACCATATAGGTACTTCTGATTCTTCATTTCGTCATTCTTCAGTCCCTTTTTATGAAAAAAACTAGCTCAACAAATGAATTTGTGTACACCGACATTGAATGCTCTCCTAGATAAAAAGAGAGGATCTCCAAAGATTTCTCTATCATAAATTACTCAATATAGAACTATTGGAAGAATATATTCATGAAACCCTTCATATCCAATCCCCCATATTGATATTTATATACCATGAAATCCTCTCATCTCTTGTGGGAACCCTTTATATTAAACACCACACACTTCAAATTCATACTCTTTGTTCTATCTATGATGTCAATGACCTGTTCCATATTTTCATACCATCCTTACTCTTCTTGAGGTTAATTCGTACCCTTAATGTATGTTGAATTATCATGTAATAACTCCCATGATTGACCCCTTTTTACCCATCTCATTCCTATTTCACAGCAACTATGTTTAGGAGTTATGGTACATTTTGGGTGACATTATAAACAACCCTTTTGATAGAATCAATAATAATCTAATCTATAGGAAGATTCCCATGAGGAGCATCAACTGCACACTCAAGTGGAACCCATTGAATATGTTTCGAAGGAATACTACTATAGACCAAAATAGTGGAAATGAGAAGACAATAGAATTATCTTATTTCAAACTATAAAATCATATAAAAAATAGATATTATGTTCAAGAACTAAAAATAGGATACACAGTTCCCAACATCACATGGTATCATGGTTCTCATGAAAAAATGAGACAATCATTCACTCACTGCAACCTATTTCTCACATATTGAAAATCCTTTCTTTAGTCTAGCAAACATAAAAAGAAATGTACATTTGATGACATACCACATCTGATACCAAACTATGACGAACCAGACCCACACACCCTCTCAAACTTTTACCTGAGCAAACCATCTACAAACCGTAATGGTTTTTTCATTCCTTGTGGGCTGGTGACTAGCACCTGAGAATCACCAACCACTAGAGGGAATGATTTATTATAACCTGAAGCAAAAAACATGGAATATAAATATATATATATGAATATGATGTAATGATACATCAGAAGAAGAAACAAGTATATATATCATAAAAAAATGAAACATTAGAAGTGATACAACTCAAATGTAGTTAGAACATCCCAAAGTACATTTCCAATATCAAAGGAGGACTAAGATATAAAACTGACTACTCTATGTGATTTCATGAGAATACTCCCACCATCTCCCACCATCTATAAAAACTCATCTGATAGATACCACTATGCCTCACCATGGTGCCTTAACTTTACCTATATCAAATGACATACAATGGTTTACACACTTATAGAGGGGTGAATAGGTTGTGAGATAACTGGCTCACTAGGATCTTTCCTAGAAATTGTACATCAGGTATCTATATAAAAATATGAACAATTCTCAACTTTGATGAAAACAATGCATGATATAAATTTAAACAGATTTTATTTCAAATGAAAAAAATATATAATTTTACCTTTTTCCACATTTAAAAAAATCTAAGTAAAATATTTCAATAATTTCAAATACATCAAATCAGTATAATCAAGTCAAATAATTTATCACATATCATATACAAACCAAGAAAATAAAAGTTAAAATAGTAAAACCAAAGACATTCAAAGCACATATAACATCATTTCAATAATCACTACAAGTCAAGATATCTAAAACACTCTTACATAAATATGGAAAAGCATGTGCATCATGTCTTTATATATATGCATAGAATCTAGAAAATAGAGAAACACCCTAGAGAGTGGACCCTGACAGATCTATCATGTCCCAAGATGAATGGGCATATGGAGCAGAAGAACACCACAGGATTGAACCTCATAGAATATATACTAGTCATATTACTAAACATTCCACATAAGTACCCAAAGAATCTATATTCCCTATTTTACAAACAAATTTATCAAAAAAATAATTTGAAACCCATTTGGTAAACCAATTTCTAATTCATTTAAAATACCCTTTTCTTTTATAGAATAATGGGAAAACCAAATTTTCTCAAAAAATCTTTTCCACACATACACAATAAAATTAATAAATAAATCATATCACTTCCCTAATAATATTTTAATCAAAACACCATTAATACAATTCATTAGATATAGGCTACATATAAAACCACCCACCTCAAATCCAGGTTGCACTATCCCATAATGGAATCAAACAACTCTGAGGAATGAAAAGTCAATGATGAATTATTAGGAATAAATTATCACATCTCATAATTTATTTTAAAAAAATAAATCAACATAGAGGAATGACCACAACAAACCTGAAATAAAAATTTATGCCGCACCACATCCAACACAATGGTCAACCTCTAGAGAAATATAGTACAACATATCTTTGAAGGATCAATAGAAATATCATCATAAATAAAAAATTCAAAAAACCCAACACAATTTTACTACTGAGATCAATAAAGATGATGAATTAGAATTATAACTGACCAAGAGAAATTCATCATAACAACAATTGAGATGAGTCGATGAATGAAGAAATTTTGAAAGAGTTTAGATCCCCAAAATCTCTTGGGAAAGATACTAGGATGAGATAAATAATTCATATGGAAGAATAAAATCAAAATCTACTGTGTTACACCCTAGAAACACAAACCGTGTGAATTACATGGTCTATAACCACCTTTCACATCGTATAATCCACGAAACCCAAAATCATTGAAAAAAGAATCTCCTCGTTTGAAAAATCAATATTTTTACCATTTTTGATGTATAATATATTCAAGGACGGTAAAATTATGATGCCATGTATTGGTTTATGAAATCTTCAAAGCATCCAATACACGTCATGAAAATTTTACATTTCCTAAAAAACATTCATGACGTGTAATTGTTACACAGTATGTAATATCATAGTAGACAAAAAAAAATGTAGATTCTGGTCAAAAACCCAGACCACAACCATTGTTCTCTAAATTTGGGGAAATCCTATCAAATCTTCTAATGCAATTATACCCAGACTTCATTAATTCAGAGAAACATACATCCAAAAAATATAGGTGATATCCCCTAGTAAACACTATCTATCATCAGATTTAACAAAAATGTACCCAAATAAAGAAAGAAATGAAAATATAAAAGAGATATTCTATAACATGGGTAATGTAATGTTACAAAAAATATTTATGCTTTTATTACATGTTCAATTGTTCACTTTCCACCTATGTTCGCCTATTTGGATACCAAGTATGTGTTAATTGAGATAACATTTGTACATCTATTTAACTTTTATCAAAATGATGTTTTATCAACACATTATACAATGTGGTTATAAAACAGAAGTATCATAAATATCCATCATTCGATTACAAAGATAATTTTGAAATTTTTGGGATCAATTTATTGATGGACGGAGGATGTAACACTCAAAAATTTTAGAAAATAAAACTATGTTCAATAGGCAATCTGACATGGAACAACAATATTTAACAACCAATGATATATATAACCACTATTAATGATCTATTAAATTAGTGGGTATAAATAATATTAACTAATTAATGATATATAAATATAAATAAATATATATATATATATTAATAAATAAAAAATATTGATAAATTGTTTTTAAATTATCAATCAAGTTTTTGTAATGTAATTTCATTATTTAGAAATAGGTTTTCTTCAAAAATGATATATTTTTCATTTCATGATGAAATATTTGTACAGACTCGGATTTTACATGTAATTGTTTTTAATTATATGGAATTATTATGAGTCAATGAAAATTTACGGTGCCTGATTTGGAGGCCCGGAGTGCCCGGAATAAATTTCTTTTCTTTTTTTCTGGTACGTTCAGTAAACGCATGAGCAGAGTTTTCTAACCTTTGAACCATTACTCAAATTAGGAATCCGGGGGCACAGTCGAATTTTCAGTGCCAAGATTATATTAATGGAGGATTTATTTTGAATGAAATAGGTCTAGAGAAAATGTTATGTTTCTCTAATTTTAAAAGAAATGAAATAAAATAATTTTAATGTTTAATTTTATATCCTCCAACGGACAAGAAAATGGGTGGGGCCAGTGACTTGTCAAGCCAATAAATGGCTTGACCTTCCAACCCTAAGTAACAATGTCATTGTGGAATTAGAAAACTTTATAATTTATGATCCTCATTAAACTCCAACGTCGTTAATTACCCTCACCCTCTCCTATATATATGGATCTTGGAGGGAGGTACCAGCACAACTTTGCTTTAAAACAAATTCCTAATGGAGAACCACAACACCGAAACCTTAGAAGATGGAGCTAAACCTAGTGGGAGGTGACAGGAAAAACTGAACCACAAACTAGAGGATGATATACGTGCATTGTCGTCGGAAGCCTATTACAAGAACAAAGAACACCGACCCACATTTAAGCGCGGGAGTTTCTACGACGATTAGAGGTAGGGGGTTTATTTGTTTATGCTTTTTAAATGTTTTTCTATTCCCCATTCTTGAATAATACAAAGAACGTGGGCCAACCGACTAATGGGTTGGCCACTGAGTCATTCGTTTTTTGCGGGAGATTATTGCGGGGTATCATTGTGGGGTTTATCATTATTTTAATTCAAGGAGTTTGTTAAAAACATAACCCCCTCATGATTTCGAGCTAACATGGAGGGTGAAGGCCTAATAAACCCGGGCCAAACCCTCTACTACTATGCTAATTTTTCACCTCCATGAAACATCGACAATGAGGCAATACTGACTGGCTACATTGGGGATAGCGCATCGATGCACGCCGCAAAAAGAGGTCGTGACCCAAAGTCGTGGCGGTCATTGGAGCGGCTGGCTTCGGCCGTCCATAGAGGAGGTGTGTCCCACCATCACGGGCCACTGATGAACAAAGGAGGTGGTGGCCTGTCAGCCATGGCGACAAGAGAAAGGTGGCCAACACACCGGCCGATCGTGGGTTATGGGGCGGCATGTCTTTGCGTGCCACTTGAGAGTTAGACTGGCACACTATCCGCATGTGACAAAATAGGTGGAGAAGAGGTGGGTGACGCCCCCTGCTGCATGCCCATAGGGAAGCAAGGTTGTGGCCTGCAACTACCGCAGTAGGAGCAGGGGGATGACGGTCTAACCGATGACCATTACATGGGGCGCATGCCAACGATGTGCCTGATGTTAACGGCACGACGCATCGTCCGTGGCCCGAAGGACCTGTGATGCCACGTGGCATTGAGTTAGATCAAACCCCATGGGTTGACCCACTGACATGGCTCTGTGCCCGGTCATCCCTACCTAGATGCGCTGCATTCGGGTATCCCTGGCAGCCCATGCTGGCAGGCGGGTGGCATCGTCGGGTCAACCCAGCAGACCTACCCGCCTCTCAGTGGCCCGACCCGCTGCCCAGCTGGGTTGGGTCGGGCCCAGTGGGCCAGTATGAATTGATTCAATCTAGGTCCACACAAGTCGATCAGGGTCGGCCCATGCCAAACTGGGTCGGTCCAGTCCAATCGTGGTGGACAGGACTCAGACCCAATACCGATCAGTTACCCAAAACGGGCTCTAACTACTAAAACAGACGTTCTTTTGATAAAAATTCTACAGTGTTAATATCCTTGGATAGAGATTTTACTTTTTTATTACTCAATGAGAGTTTTGGAGAAACTTGGAGTACGGCCGGGTTGGATTGCGCCCGAATCCAGCCGGGCCCTCGGCACAGAAATGCCAATAACATACAATCCGGACATTCGGTTGACACACTGTCTGTTGCATTGGAACCCTGATGACATCGTGGATCATTGAGTTACATTATTTTGAGACTTCGTGTTGGTTAAATTATAAATGATGGCTTGGGTAGCGATTCTCCCAAGCACTCTACGTACGAAACCCTACGGTTGGCTGAGACTTGACAACTACTGACCGTTTCGACTCAGAGTGACTCGACAGACCCAATGGGGAGAACCAGTGAATGATGCGGTAGACCCACAGTGGGGAGCACCTCTGTGTGACATGGTAGACCCATGGTGGGGAGTGCCTCTGTGTGATATGACAGACCCATGGAACTAGATAAGAATAGTATCTCAGCATGCCATGAGGGGGAGCGCCTTTGTGTGACGGGATAGACCCACGGTGGGGAGAGCCTTTGTGTGACATAGCATACCCATGATACTCAGTTGGATGAGTACCTCAACAGTCCATGGTTAGGGGGAAGCACCTCTATGTGATGTGGCAGGCCCACTGTACTCGTTAAAGGAGGAGTTCTCCAGCAACTGAGTTTTTTGACGTTGAGACTGGGAATGACATTTGTTACTACTCCTAGAGAATATCATGGCTAGCAATGAACATTAATAGTGATCATGTGTCTGTTAGAATCATAATTCTGATTCTCTATGTTTTATACCTGGTTTGAGTTGTGTCTAGTGCTTTGTTATTTTTTAGTGTGATCATGATTTTTGGTTTTCCTTATGGAGTTTTGAGAGACCTTTAGAGGTCTCAGGGTCCCTACTGGGTATCATTATACTCACCCCTTCAAGGGATACTCACACAACAAGTTGTGTCTTGTGAAGACAATGGGCATCTGGGTTGAGGTTTGAGGAAGCTAGGACTAGGCGGTGCGTGGTGGAGATGGGCGGACATGGACTACTAAGGAGGTGATCTAAACCTACCCTTCAGGTAGGATCTTTGGAGGAAGACTCAAAAGTAGGTTTCCTTTTTTTAGTTGTATTGTTCCTTTTAGTTGTATTTGTACTCTTAGGTTGTACTCATACTTTTATTTGGGCTTGTATTCTGACGACTTTTACTTTCAACACTCCTTTTTTCTACAGCAATTTTCTTCACAATTTCTTGTTGTTGTGTTCTCGGACTGTATGTTGAATAGGTTTAAAGTAAATTCCTTCCCATTTTAGGGAATGGAACTTTCATTCTAGTCTCCATCCATTTGAATATGGAAGGTGGTCTTGGGGTAGTCACAGTACAGGCCCCGGGGGACAGGTCATGACAAAGTGGTATTAGAGGTGTTTCGGTTCTACCAAAGAACTAGGACTCTAATATTTTCTGTTATGCAACATTGTTAAGTGTTATGAGTGTGGTTTTCAGTTCGGGGAGTCCAGTGTTGGTGTGGCTGCTAACATATCCATACACCAGGACACTGAATTCTAATTTCTGACTTATCACACAAAAACACTAAGTGCTTGTGTTTTCAGAAGTTTTCTTTTTGATCTCTTGAGTTAGCTCACCAGGTATAACATGTTGACCATGGAACAATAGTTTTTTTCGGATTCCACCATGTAGATATCCAACCAGTATTCTTGAGAGAGTACACGATGATGGACAACAGAGAGATGAGGCCTTGGTGCAAGGCCCTCTTACAGCGTTAGCACCTTCAAGGGGTGTAACAGTAGCACCACCACTCATCGGGATCTGATGCCACCAGCCTCACCAACAGAGAATTAACACCAACTGAGCAAGTTTCATGAGTTCCAGTAACATAGGCCTCCATGGTTATAAGGAGAGATGGATCTGTAGGTAGCTGAGGACTAGATGGAGGCATTGGATAGAGTTTTTCACTTAGTTGGGACACCAACTAATTTTATGGTGATCATAGTAGCCATCCTTTTTCAGGCAGCAGCAGGGAGATGGTAGAGTTCGTCTCAGCGACCTTACGTTATGTGCGTATACAGGAGCTGCTGCACTTTTAGTAGAGTGGCGTGAAAGTTTCCTAGTAATAGGTGAGGTCCACTGATCTCTCTCGTTGCTCCTTTGACATGGTACGAGACCCTTTCTTCAAGGTCCAAACCATTGAGAAGGGTCTACTATTGGAGCTCATAGCATTGATGGTATCACTCAACATACCGACTCTGGCTGGGGTGCTAGAGAGGGCGCTTTGGTGGAGAGATTTCTAGCTAAGCAGGCACCGATAGCAAAACCCACCACCGGGTGACATGTGGCAGAGTCACCTGCGTCTGGTAGTAGGAATATGATACACATGTCCATGTAGACCAGAATTTTTGGTGGATGGGATGTGGATACAGGGTCAGAGGTGTGGAGCTCTCGAGCTAGAAGAGGTCAAAAGAGGTACAAGAAGTGATACACGTGCGGCGGGTAGGGTCACATAGCTTGCGATTTTCTGACCCACTATTTAAATGACTAGTAGACGGTTGAGGGACTGCCGAGGTAGAGTAAGATGTTCAAATGAAGAGGTCCAAATAAAATAGGCCGATGTGGCAGAGTATCTGGCCATGCAGTAGGCGGTGGGTGGTGTTTTGATGTTCTACCACCACCATCGTCAGGTGGTCCACCCTGACCACATGGGGCAGGAGGACAAGGACGAACTCAGATCCAAGTGGCTGAGGCCTATGACCAAGATGCTCCAGGGATGATTAAGGGTACGATATGTTTCTAATATACCTTAGTTGTAGTACTTATAGATACATGTGTCAGTCACTCTTTTATTTCCACGACCCTCCTTCAATGTTTTAAGATTTCTGTGGCGCTGTTGGCTCGATCTTTATGGCTAGAGACTCCTACAAGAGCAGATTCCATGATTACACACTAGTTCCAGTATTGTGAGCTTACTCTAGGATGTGAGATCTTTGGCTAGGATCTCCTAGTAGCAGCATCAAGGCCTTACGACGCCATCTTGTTTAGTGACTGGTTATCTACAGTCCATGCTCGTATTGACTATATTAGGCACAAAGTGTGGTGTGTTGGCCCATATGGGATCAGGTTTTCCTTCACCAGAGAGAAGGGGACCTTTATAACACAAGATGGACATACCCATAGGAGAGTGCATCCAATTACTCATCTGCTGGAAAGTCTTACCCTCAGAGAAGTTGATGTTGAGAGTCTGATCTATCCTGTAGTGGTGGACTAGTATGCTGATGTCTTTCCTGATAATGTTCCAGGACTACCTCCATGAAAATAGGTATAATTTTACATCAACCTATACCCTTGGATGACATTTATATCTTCCCCATCATGTCGTATGGCTCACGTGGAGCTTCATGAGTTATGGGTACAATTGGAGGACTTGTAGGAAAAGGGGTTCATAACACCCTGTGTTTCTCCATGGGTAGCACCAATTTTGTTCACCTAGAAGGAAGATGGGAGTTTTAGACTCAGTGTGGACTATCGGAACCTGAACCAGGTGACTGTTAAGAACAAGTATCCACTTCTGAGGATTAATGATATTTTCGATCAGATGAAGGGATCTCATTGTTAATTAATTATAGAACTCAGGTCATGGTATCATCAGCATAGAATATGAGATGAGGATGTGAAAAATATGGCCTTCAGATGTTGGTATGGCCATTATGAGTTCTTGGATTTTCCTTTAGGCATGACCAACGCTCGACCGGTGTTCATGGGACTCATGAACATGATCTTTTAGCCATACCTCGATCACTTTGTGTTGGTGTTAATCGATGACATCTTGATTTAATCAGTGACGGAGGAGGAGCATGCATATCATTTGTAGATAGTTCTGGATACACTCAGAGAGAACCAACATTATGGTAAGCTCTCAAAGTGCTAGTTCTAGATAAGATAGGTCCACTATATAGGACACATCATCTCAGAGGCTAGATTTGGAGTGGATCTAGTGAAGATGGAGGCTATTCTTACATGGGAGCCACCCAGCAGTGTGACCAAGGTGCGTGGTTTATTGGGGTTGGATGAATACTACCAGAGATTCCTGCCTGGATTTTCCAGAGTTGTAGCACCCTTATTGACATTTATGAAGAAAGGGAATCCCTTCGTGTGGATGGAGAGATTCTAGAAGAGTTTACAAGATTTAAGGCAGAGACTGATGAGTTACCCCATCTTGAGGATACCAGAAGAGGTAGTTGGGTATGTAGTCTATTGCGACACATCGGGGACTGGACGTGGGTGTGTCTGGATGCAAGAGCGAGCATTGATTGCCTATGGATCACGACAGTTGAGACAACATGTGTAGAACTATGATACCCATAACATGGAGTTACCAGTAGTGGTATTCTCCTTGAACATGTGGAGACATTACTTTATGGGTGAAAGTTTTATAGTATACTCTCATCACAAGAGTCTTAGGTATATCATCTATTATAAGGATCTGACCCTGAGATAGCAATGATGGCTAGAGTTCCTCCATGACTATGACATTGAAATAGTGTGTATGTCTAGGAAATAGAAAGTGGTATCATATTAACTCAATAGGAGGTATGTTTTGTAGTTATTGAGTGAGGTGGAAAAGAAGCTAGTCGCGTTGCAGATATCATTCATGGATAGAGATGGAGTAGCATATCTCTAGTCTATGACAGTCACTCCCCCACTTCTTTAGTGAGTTAGGGAGGTGCAGCTTGGGGACATTGACTGTGAGGCTCAACATGCTCAGATATCCTCAGAGTATGCACCTGATGGGTTTTCAGAAGTTGGGTAGCATGTCATCCTCTTTAGAGAACGTACCATGGTACTGGTGGCGGTACGAGAGGAGGTGTTGAGGGAGTTCCATATGTCCTCTATAGCGGTAAATCCTAGTGTTTCAAAGATTTACTAGGACCTCTAATTTCAGTACTGGTGTCCATGGATAAAGAAGGTAGTGGAAGAGTTTGTTTCACGATGCCTCACTTGTCAGCAAATAAAGGCCGAGCATCGGGTTCCAGTAGGCTTTGCTCATCCACTAGAGCTACTGGAGTGGAAGTGGGATGGAATCTCCATGGAATTTGTGACAGGGATTCCTTGTACATACAAGGGACGTGATTCTAATTGGGTGATCATTGACTGACTTTCCATGTCATCCCACTTCATACCCATCTAAGAGCAGGGATCAATAGAGGGATTGGAATGCCTCTATATTTAGGATACCGTGTGACTCCATGGGGTTCCATAGACAATCATCTCTGACCATGATAGAGGTTTTACATCCCAATGGTGGAAAATATTATAGGATACATTTGGGGGTTATCTACATTTGAGCACCACCTTTCATACTCGGACAGATGGTCAGATGGAGCAGACCATTCAAAATATAGAGGACATGCTACGTGTATGCGTCCTAGATTTTGGATACAGTTGGGAGGATCAATTGCCCTTGGTGGAGTTCACATAAAACAACTGTTTTCAATCCACCATCAGGATGAAACCACTTGAGGTTGTGTATGGTCAAACCTGAAGATTACCTCTATGCTGGACAGACTCAGGGGAGTCAGCACTTATGGGTCCAGATTTGGTATGATCTACCACTAAGAAGGTGCATACCATACAGGAGCGGATAAAGAATGAATAGAGCACATAGAACTCATATACTGATAGGAGAGGGAGACCTCTCGATTTTCTGGAGGGACACAACATTTTCATGAGAGTCTCTCCTCATCAAGGGCTATAAATATTTAGCTGAGGTGGCATGTTATCACTGAGGTTTATCAGGCCATTTCTAATACTTTTGAGGATAGGTGAGGTGGAATACCACCTGGAACTCCCATCACAGTTGGAGAAGGCGAACGATGTCTTCCACCTATCCCAATAGTGGAGATACGTGCATGACCCATCTAATGTCATCAACCACAGAAATATGGACATAAGATGATGGTGCAACGTTTACGGAGGATCCAATAGAGATTGAGGATCAAGATGACTGTGTCCTTCATTGGTGGTCGATACCTCTGGGGCGCGTTTTCTGGTAGCACAAGAACCTCTAGGAGAGAACATGGGAGTCGAAAGCTCCAATTTTTGCTCAGTATCCCCATTTATTTTCTCAGTCTTTGTTGTGGATTTTGGGGATGAAAACCCTAAACTGGGGAGAATGTAGAGACCTATATTTTCCATGTAATGTTTTTAATTATATGGAATTATTATGAGTCTGAGAAAATTAAAAATAGGTGATTCCGAAGATATAAGTTCCCAAAATGAATTTATGAAAAAAAAAATTGGGTATGTTTAGTAAACGCATGAGCATATTTTTCTAACTTTTGAATCATTGCTCAGATTAAAAATCTGAGGTTACCTTGGAATCCGCAATGTCGGGACTCGCTTAAGGGAGGATTTACATTGACTACAGTAGGTCTGGAGAAAAAGATAAGTTTTTTAACTTTTAAAAGAAATGAAATAAAATAATTTTAATATTTTATTTCAAATCCTCCAGTGGACAAGAAATGGGATGGGGCCAGCAACTTGTCAAGCCAATAAATCTCTTGACATGCCAAACCTATGTAACAACGTCATTGGATAATTAGGAAGATTCCTAATTGATGAGCCCCCTTAAACTCCCACATCTTTACTTACCCTCCCCCCCTCTTATATATATGGAGCATGGGGGAGGTACTGACAGAGATTTTACAAAAAACAAAGTGCTAAAGGTGCACTGTGACACCAGACACTTAGAGGGTGGATCCGAACCTAGTGAGATGTGACATACGACACGGAACCATGAATATGATGATGATGTATGAGCATCTTCATTGGAAGCCTGTTGTGGGAACGAAGAACACGAACCATCCTTCAAGCGCAAGCATTTCTCTGATGATTCGAGGTAGGGGTTTTTATGCTTTTTATGTGTTTTAATCTTCACAATTATTGAATAATATGAAAAATGCTGGTCAACCAACTAATGGGTTGAAACAGAATTAATTGGATTTTGGGATAGGTTATTGTGGAAAATCTTTGTGGGGTTTAACTTGATTTAAATTCCATGAGTTTTTTAAAAACTTAACACCAACATGTTTTTGATCTAATGTGGAGGGCGTGGGCCTAACAAACCCTCTGCTAATTTTCTATTTTTTCACCTCCACATAACACCGATGACACAACAATACCGATTGGCTATGTTGGTGATAGTGCGTCGACGCATGCCATAAGAAGAGGTCGCGACACAAAGACGCAACGGTCATCCGAGCGACCGCCCTTGGCTGGATGTGGAGGTGGTGTGGCGTGCCATCAATCATCGCCAATAAACCAAGGAGGTCATGGCTCATCATCATCGGTGACTGATGAAAGGTAGATAGCACACTGGTCGTCCATGGGTGACGGTATGGCGTGACATCGCGCACTGCTAGAGATGTCGGTCGCCACACCAGCCGGCTGCGATGAAACCGATGTAGTGGAGGGTGGGGTGCACCCCTGGAGGCCCAACCATGCGGCATCAAGGCCACGACCTGCGATGGACGTGGCAGGAATAGGGGGCCGCTGATTTGACTGACGGCCGGTCGACAGGTCGTGCGCCAGCGGTGTGCCCGGCTATAAAGTTTCGGCCCATCAGCCGAAACACGGAGGACATGATGTACCATGTGGCACCACGTTGGGTCAACCCATGTTGGTTGACCACATGATGGGGCTCCGTGTCGCGTCATCCCTACCAGGATGCACCACGTTTGGGTATCCCTAGCAGCTCGTCCCTCCAGGTAGGTGGCACCACCGTGTCGGCCTAGCAGACTGACCCGCCGCTCAATAGACCGACCCCCAGCCTAGCGGCATGACCTGTAGCCCAGCTAGGTCTAGTCAGGCCCAACAGCCCAGCTAGACCATGATGAACCGGGTCAGGCCGGTCCGACTGAGGCAGACCAAACCCAGATCCAGTACCGACCAGTTACAGAAAACGGGCCTTCATTCCTAAACCGGATGTCTGTTTAACGAACCATCTATGAAGTCGAGATCGTTAGAGAGAGAGGGTCCTTTTGACTTACTGTATGAGAATTTTTAAAATCATGTAGTATATCCAGTTTGGATTGCAACTGAATACAACCGGGCCCTCAGCACTGAAATGCCAATAACGAACAGACCAGGCGTCCGGTTGACGCGTCGTCTGTTGAGTTAAACCCTTATGAAAAAATGGATCATCGAGTTACATTCGTATGAGACTTAATGATGGTTGAAACATGTACAATGGATTTGTGAGAGGTTCTCCTAATATTTCTCTATACAGAACCCTGTGACTGTATGAGACTTGGATATTTCTTACCATTTCAACTTGGATTGATTAGACATGACCAATGGGGAGTGCCTCTGTGTGACGTGGCAGACACATGGTGGGGAGAGCCTCTGTGTGACACGGTAGACCCATGATACTCGTCAGGAGGAGTACCTCAACTAGCCACAAGGGGAGAGGGGTGCCTCTGTGTGATGTGGTAGACCCACGGTGGGGAGTGCCTCTGTGTGACTTGGCAGACCCATGGTACTCGACTAGAGGAGTACATCAATGGTACAAAGATAGTGGGAATCTCATTTGTGTGACACGGTGGGCCCACTGTACTCATTATAAGAGGATCTCTCCAGTAGCTGAGATGTTCATAATTGTGATTGAGAATGATACTTGTTACTACCCCTAGAGAATATTTTGGCTACCTATCAGCATTCATAGCAATCTTCTATGGGTCAACATCTTAATTCTGATTCTCTGTGTTGTATACCTAGTTTGAGCTATGTCCATTGATTTGTTCTTTGTGATTGAGATCATTCTTTGCGGTTTTGCTTGTAGAGTTATGAGAGACCTTCAAAGGTCTTGGGGTCCCTATTGGGTATTGTTATACTCACCCCTACATGGGCTATGCACGCACCTTGTTGTGTCTTGTGCAGATGAAGGGTAGCTGGGCTGAGGTTTGTGAGAGTCAGGACTAGGCAGTACGTGGAAGAGATGGGCGGACATGGAGTGTTGAGGAGGTAATATGTACCTACCCTTTCGGTAGAATCCTTAGAGGACGAATCAGTAGTTTTTTTACCTTTTTGAGTTGTATTGTTCCTTTCAACTGTATTTGTACTTTCCAATTGTATTCCTACTTTCAGTTGAGCTTGTATTCTAGTCCCTTTTACTTTCAGCACTCCTTTTTCTATAGTAGTTTTCTTCTGAATTGCTTCTTCTTGGGTTCTCTAACCATGAATTGTTCAAGATTAAAGTCAATGCCTTCTTAGTTATTGGAATATTCTTTAAGGGGTGGCCGTCATCACCAAGATTATGGAAGGTAGGCTTGGGGTAGTCACGACATGGGCCCCGGGGGACAAGTCGTGACAATATTATAATTAAAATTTTAACAGTTATAAACATTACCTAATAAATAAAATTAATTTTTTAAATTTTAATATCAATGTTGACTATGGGTTAAATTTTGTTTTTTTAGAAAATATTGCTTTTTGAGTGAACAGTTAAAAATAAATATTGTTTTAAAAATATCATTCTTATTGAATAAATTCATAAAATTTAAAAGAACCATTTTTTAATATAAGTTTATGAAATTTATTTATTAATTATAAATATTAAATAATGTTAATTTATTTTTATTTAAAATCTTTTTGGGTTATTTTAGATGATTTTCTTTGGATTTCCAAATGAAAATTTTCTAAACACTATTTTAAAGTGCATAATGGTTCTCCATTTTAATTAATTATAAAAATTCTAATGAGAAATTAATTAAATAAAATTAATAGATTATATATAAATAAATATTAATTTATATTCATGAAATAATTTTTTTTGTCTTTTTATTAATATAAAATCATCTTTTCTATGAAAATACACGTCTTGAAAACCCAATTTTTCGACGTGGTTGTGAGATTAATTTTATATTAAATATTTTCTGTCATATGAATTAGAATTGTTAAAATATAATAAATACATTTAGTAATAATAATATATATTATCTAATATCATAAACTTCACATTTTACCATAATGAATAGTGGAAAAAGTAAAAATAAATTACAGCGGATTAGGGGAATATAGGTTTTCCAGGGATTAAACTAATAAGATATGGGTCAAAGTGATCTACAAACCCATCCAAAAAATATTTTTTAAAAATAAATAGACCATATAAAGTCTGAGTATCTATAATTATCCATTTTATATTTTTATGGCATGTTAAAAACGAGGCTACACTGTTAATATTTTTAAAAATAACATGTGTGCCACTCACCTAACTTATAAAAGGTCACACCTTATCCTATCTTATTCACACCGTAAAATGATTTTTAGTATGATATAACATGTAAAATAAAATTCCTAATTCCCTACCACATTATAAGAATCCTTTTTAATTAATCAATCCTTGGATTACTTTAGGTATAACCCTAAAGATGTGGTCTGAGAACAGTTAAAATACATAAGTATGCATTTTTCTTTTATTTCTTCTTCACCGATGTAAAATATTCATAAGATGTAATTATATGATAGAATGAGTATCTCATATATATATTCTATTTTATGATATAAATTTATTATCAAAAATATATTTCCTCTTCCATCAAGTGGGATATGAAATCATTAATCATGTCTACAGTAGATAACTACCTGGAAAACCAATGTCATCTATTTTCCATATTCACCTCTCAAGGAGTGTTTTAGTGATGGATTTAGAGTATATATATATATATTATATTTTTATAATATTAATATATTTTGAGTTATTATTTCACATATAACTTTTTTAATTAACATTCTATGGGATATACAACAATGTCTCTTATGTGTATGGTGGACTAATCCCTTGCGAAGTGTTGCGATTTATTTTTCACTAAGGATTCACATGAAAGGTAATAAGGATAAATTTCATCATTATATTTGATATAAATAAAATCATAATTATATTAATGTACTATTTATATTTTTTAAATTTTAATATATCATTTTTTACACTGATAAATTATAATGTCATTTGTGTACGTGTGGACTACATCTTCCACAAGGCAATGCGATTATTTTTTCATAACCACATCAGTAGAATGATATATATAAGTATATATAAATAAATAATATGTAATTTATTATATTATTATCATTATATAATGATATAACAATACATACATACTTTCTAGAATGATCATTGAAAAATTGTAAGGCCACTCATTCACAAATATGTCCTACCAACTCTGTGGTCATAACGTAGTTAATTTTTCATAAAAAAATTATCAGTAATGGTTTAAAAAGTATAATATATGAATAAATATGATAATTAAAAAATTATTAATATTCTAAATATTTCAATATAATGACCTCTTTGACCACAGTCGACACAAAAAATCCATTTTTAAACAATGAACCTAATGTCCTCAAAACATTTGATGTAGACATAACTGATTGAGTGTTCAAATATTAAGTTACAATGAAATAAAACAAATTATTTATGTATAAGGTGTCAAAAATTAAAAATTTTAAAAATAAAAAAATTATATTATGCAATCTTATTATTAATTATATAAATTACATACAAGGGATGTATGTACTCAAGGTAAGGGGTTTTCTCATCTCACTTTTACTTCTATAAACATTATCTATATTTGACACTTATTTTTTATGATTTATATACATCCCATTTAACATTTAACATCATGAATCCATCATATTTCATGGAATTTGTTCATTCAATTTGAATTATTTCATCCATTGGGATTTGACTTGAATGTTGGAAAGTAGTGAATAATTTCACCACTCAATTACTTATCATTGGTTTATATAACACCTAAATTGTATTTTATATTATTTTATTATGTTTGAAATAAAATTATATTATAATATTTGGTATTTCTACATGTTTTTTGGTGTATTTAAATATTATACATATAATCGATTCATTGATAAATAATCCATTAAAATTTTATGATTTTTTAACTGTATGTTATCTCAATTTCTCCTCATTTATGAATATTGCAATGTTATCTAACTAATTTCATTTGTATTCTATATTTATTTATCATTGGCATGTAACATCATGATTCATAACAATTAATGTAATTTTATGTTCTAAGTTGAATTATTCCATCCAAATGGATTTTGACTTAAAATTTACCATGTGGTAATGAATTTCATAACTAACGTTTTTTAAATTAAGAAATATTACTTTTTCATTGTATTTGGTATTGAAGTATTCTGTTTGTAATTAATTATAATTATATTATTTTGTATTTAAACTTTTTTATGTGTATTTAAATTTTATACATGTAATATATTCATATATTAACTCTTAAATTCAATTAAATAATTGTTTATATATTAGGTGCTTGGGGGTACAATTACATTAAACACCAACACACCACACACACAGTGAGGTATGAATAGCTAGTCGTCCCCCCAAAGAAACTAACCATTCAATAAACAACTTTATTAATATTATTTTTTTACCGATGTCCTAGTGGGTATGCAGCCCATTAGAAGGCTTGTAGGTCCGAAATTTTGGACAAGGCCCTTTCTGTGAATTGTAACATGACTACTAAATTACTTCTATAGTAACAGCACCACTATAGTACTCACTTGATGCTTCTATAGTGTCTCCCACCTCTGCTATTATTCCATTGTTTCAACAGTTTCACCACTACTATAGTACCTGCACCCAATGGGTTTTTAACATCCATTATTGATGTAGTACTATGGAGTACTTAACACTTAGCCATTCCCCAACAACTATTTTAATTTTTAATAAGTTTTCCCCTAAAATTATCTTTCATTGAGATCCTATTTATGATATGTGCCTATATTAATTTTCCAGGTTTGTATACTTCAATTTGGAATGTTATATCATGAAACTATTTTTTTCATGATATTTTATATATCACTTTATGTTATTATTTCATGATTATTATTATTGAAGAGGTACCAATGTAGAAAATGATTAAGTTATAATCTTCGTTATTATAATATTTTTTTTGTTTATATTTCTTATTGAATATATAATAAGATTTTATTTTCATAAAAAATATCTATTTTATTCTCCCCCAGTTGTGAAAGTGACATATATTTTTAATTTCCATTTCCTCCCATATTTCTTAAATTAACCTCAAAACATTCACTTGTATGTGATACTGAAATTATATTTTCCTTTCGATCATGTATCCTTCTTTTCCACATCCATGTTTCCAAAAATGATTTGAAAATTATTCTTTTATACAAATAAATCATTTATGAAATTAATTTTACATAAAAATTTATGTTATTTTAAACAATTTAAAAAGTAAACTTCTTAAATTTTTTCAAATGTTTCACTATTGATTCTCTTTTTGAAGAAGTTTAAAAATAATGTGTATCATTAACATTTATTGAATGAATGGTAATACACTACATCATGTCCATTATTTTCAATGAAGTTTCCATTTATATATTCCCTGAATTTTCTTTCAAATAAATTTTTTTCAATACATTTTATGAATTTTTATTTTTTAAAACTGATTTTTAATTTGAAAAGGTTATTTTCCCCAAGAATGTTTTTAATGATATTTTAATGGTATTTCCATTCACCAAATTCAATAACACTTATCTTTACATATTTTACATTTGGGATATTTTTTCATTATAACTACCTCATTATTTCACTAGATGGATTATGATTGTTTTGAACATATTATCATGGGATCTATTTCCATTCCACTAGTTAATAATGTTTCAAAAATACATTATATAACTCATTTATTTTCTATAGGTTAATCATGTTTTAAATAGATTGTTATTGAACCTATTTATTCTCCACGGGTTATTCAAGTTTCAAATATATTGTAATGGATACTATTTTTATGATTTAATCAATTTATAAAAATAATAAAGGTTGTTTTAATTAATTTATTATGAAATTAATTCTCTTTGGACTTTATTCATGACACAATTACTGGAAACTGATTATAATGACATGTGGTTCCATTATAATCCAATTTTGAGTGAATTTTTTATAAACCAAGAATAGTTTGTGACATTATTAACCATGTTTGGGACGTTCCATGATAAACTAAGGATGCGAGGGTCCATTATAGACATCTAAAGCATTAGGTACTCAGGACATGGAAGTCCACCATAACAGTTAATCCATTTGTAATAAGTGATGTAAATATAATGTTCTAAGATACTGATAAGTTGTATATTTTCTTATTATGGATTTATAATATAATATTTTATCAATATTCATATCACATGGATCCTGATTATTGTTCTAATGGATCTGGACATTGTCTGAGATTTTTTCTAGATTTTCATGATTGAAGATCCATAGATTGATGGGTATGCATATTCTAATGATGTTGTCATGAAATTTTACCATGCCATCATTCTATTATCATCTTTATTTTATACTTTATGATATTCAATTTTAAATTTTTATGTTTTCCCTTAAAAATAATTTGAGCTCAGCCTTATTATGTTTCATTTTCCCAGGTTATACTGATTTAGTTTAAAAAATTATGTCTAGAATGGTTTCACAGATATTATTATGGTGACTTAATATATAATAAAAGAAGTTGTTTATAGTGGGAGGTTAGTTTTACATTTATGATCCAATTTTTAATGAATTGACGATATTTACTACTATTCCTAATTCTTTAAAATAGTAAACCAAAATTTTCTATTAGAATTTAAGTGACCCAATAATTTCTATTTGATTTTGTATGATTTGGATAGGGAAATTTGGGTTACCATCATTAGTATTCAAACTGAAAATATATATTTTATTTTTTGTACACCAGATATGGGAGTGCGATTTTGGGGCTGTTATATGATATGACTAAAAAGGGTTCTAGTGGTGAATAACTTAGTAGGAGATGATGTATATAATTTATATACCAACTGTATATGTATCCATGTTTCCCATAAAACTAAATATTTATTTGTATATCATAGATCTTAATATTATGTAATGAATATAAATATAATATGATGTAATTTTAATGTATGAATTTTTGGGTCATTATGAAAATATACCACATTCTTATAATGAATAGTGAATGTATATAGAAATCACCCTTCAAATCATTTGTACATTCATCTAGATTGGTTTTACTTCTATCGTATCTATTTGAAGACCTTATTTATACTTCCTCTTCTACAAAAATATTTTTTATTGATGAATTGGAATCACTCCATCTATATGTAATGAAACATAGTTAGATAAAATATATTACATAATCGATACAAACAAATATACTAGTCGTTAAAATAAATTAATGAATTATCCATATTCATTTATTATTATATCAGGGAGTGATACCATCAACAAGATAATGAAACCCAAAATTGAAAATAGGAAGAAAACAAAAGGTAAAATAAGAATTATCATTCCCATAAATTCATTTTTTGGGGAAATGAAAATAAACCATAAAAAATAGGAGAATGAAATTAATCCCCATAAATGAATAATAGGAATAAAAACTTATAAATAATATAAATTCTATTCAGTGATTCTGAATGAAGAAATTGGAATACATTTTTTTAAATATTGGTAGGTATGATGTCTTTATATAATTTAATGATTATAATACAAAATTTAAATAAGATAAAAATGCTAAAATATAGATGAAATACAGTAATAGAAATAAATATGTAAAATATAAGTCAAAAAATTAAATGTAATTAGAATTTATTCAAATCCAAATTTTAATATATACATAGATAAAATACCTTAAAAATTTTGTACCTATTTAAATTAGAAAAAAAATTATAATTAAACATAATATATATAAATATTGAAATATTGATAATAAAATTAATGTGAAAATTCAGTTTGAGAATACATTATGAACATTGAGGAAAAAAATTGAAAAAAAATGTGAAATACGTATAGAATGATCAAGGGGGGTCTCCTAAAAATTTGCTAAGATTGGATGCATAGTCTAACCAATGAATGATTAATGAAATTACCCAATGTTATTGGGAAAATGAATAGTTTTATTTTATTAGACATTTTATTCAATAGTAGAATTGTTTTTATTAATAATAGAGAACATAATCTAATTATATCATATTGATATATGAATCCCTTTACTTTAGGTCTTAGTTTTCTTATTTTTTATTGTGCCTCCAATATAAAAAAATAATGTTTATTAATAAAATTACTAGTATTTTATATGAATTGAAGTAATTTTTCAGTAATTATTTTACTTGAAAATTATTTATTATCCTTTTTAATGACAAAAATCCATAGAGATGTGTTTATTTAGATGATTCCATTTTCATTTCAATATAACTATATTGATCAATATATTTTATCCATTAGTTCCATTAACTCAAAAAATTAAAAACTTATAATAAATATATGTACAAAAATACAAAAACACAGACACAAATATTGTAACGTCCCAGACCCGGCCAGCCACCCGAACAGTGCCGAACGGGTCGGGTGTTACTACCTTAGGCGCATCTCACCTGAACGCCAAAGGCTGCCGACTAGCAGCGAGGGTCTGTTAGGTATAGTGGGGAGGCTATACCCTCTCGGAGGATCATAATAAGGGTAGTGGTCCAAGTATAACAGTAAGGAAAGACTCAGCAGACTCAAACAAGACCCACAGAGTGGAAACATATCCAATATCAATAAACAACGGAAGCAATAATTATAACAACAGCAGCAGAAATAAACACAACAACATGCTGATAACATGTAACTACTACTGAACAGTAAAACATGCATCCAAAGCAGGTCATACACAACTGAATATAAAAAGGGCTCCAATGGATAACCAACAGTATAACAAGCATGCCAATACAGAAAGAAAACATAAAAAAGTAAACCCAACAAGGCATGACCTCAACGTCCATACCATATCCATGCAATAACTAATGCAACCCAGCTCTTGAAGCTGGCCCCTTTCCAGCACGTAAATCCATGAAGTCTGCACGCGTCCTGAAGGGCCTATGCAGGGTGTGAGACAAATCTCAGTAGGATACCACCCAACGGTGCGTACCAAATATAAGTGTCTAAGCAGTCATGAATTTACCAGGAAAGTAGTAAATAGTACGATGCACAATTAAACACAAACTCCACTGGTACTCAATAGCCACCATGGAGTGTCACCTACTTTGGCCAATGCCAGAATCACTGTCGTGTAACCCGGAACCACGTGCCACCTGACACCTCATGTCTCAAGGACCGACGTCCAGAAGGCACGCCCCAAATAGTAACCCGGTACCTCATGCCACCTGACACCTCATCTCTCAAGTATCGATGTCCCGAAGGCACGCCCAAAATAGAAACATGACACCATGTGCCTCCGGACACCTCGTATCTCAAGTACCGACGTCCCGACGGCACGCCCATTTCCTGAAGGCTCCTCACCTCCCACGTGGCTTTCTACGGCAAGCACCCCCAACCAAAACACCTAACCACAACTACGAGGGCCTCTACCCACAAGAGTTGTCAAAACCTCCTCATCACGGAGTCTCTCTGTGTGCACACTACTCAAAGTCCCGGTGAGCAGTAATCACCCAAATAGCCCTAAGCCCCCAAACCTCTGACACCTCGTGTCCCTGCGACCATGTCGCTCAAGTCCGATGGCTTCACCATCCAAGTAACCCGGGCCATGCCCAACCTGACAGTCGTACTGCCTCAAACCGACGTCCATGACGCCCAATACCGTGGTCAAAACCACCAAAAGTAACCCGGGTAAAGCCCCAACCTGTGATCAGCATCACTCAAGCGTAATCGGGCCAAGCCAAACACAACCCAAAAAGGTTCCAACAGATGCAATTCAATAACTACATTTATGACATATTTAACCAGAAAACATAACCAGATAGAACCAACTAAACAGTCGAATTGCACTATACCAGGTGATGTCCCATACTAGCACAGAGGTCTTAAAAGCCTCCAACAATTATAACAGGCTTCAATAATTTAAACTAACAGTTTAACACAATAATATTCCAATTAAAACCATTTTGGTGTTCCCCGTCCAAAATGCCCCGATGAGCCATGACCCCTCACCCGGCCCCACTCACGTAAAACTGGTAACTGGGCATACCCAAAGGCATCCCAGAGGTCCCATAAACAATTCGGTATGCAAAAGCAGATAAAACGGGTCCCGCTCAAAAATACCTGAAAATGCGCCAAAGGCCGCGTTACCCAAACAACCACGAAAACAAAAAATGAGGTATGCACCACCTACCTGAGACTCGCATGATGCTACTCCTCCGGTAACACCCTCCAATTCAGTATCAAATGTGGTAAATCAGGGGGGTTCCAATGCATCCAACTGAGATCGGATCGGAGTTCGGACGAAGAACCAGGGAGAAAATGATGATTCGGCCGATTTGGGGAGGAGGAGGGGTGTTCTGCCTCAAAAACTAGGCTACTTCCCGTTTTAAGCGAAAAAATAAAGTACACGGCGTGTACTTTGGGACTACACACCGTGTATAGTTAATTTAACTATTCATAAGGTGGAAAGGATCCGCCGACTTACTTTCTGAGCCTGCCGACATGACTACACGGCGTGTACCTAGGGGTACACGGCGTGTACTTGGTTCTACCCGGCCAACGGCCTACACGCCATTTATGGCTTCACACGGTCGGGGGTATACACGGCATGTTCAAAACTACACGCCGTGTAGTAAGAAAAATTCTACACGGTCACTGCACGGCATGTACTCAGCGAGCACACGGTCGGTCACTCGCCAACACATACACGGCGTGTACATAGAGTACACGACGTGTAGTCTAGAAATTTCCAGAAACTGCCCATTCAATCCAGTTTCCTCGGAAACAAGTCAAAAATTTAAACAGGGTCGGGATTTTGACCCATTTCAAAAAAAAACCCGGGTTCTTAAAAACTCCCCACCTTAACGTAGCTCGTCCCTGAGCTACCAAATGAAACCCGAAGATGGCACTGAACATGCCCATCCCAGTTAAACAACCTAGACTACCCCGTTCCCAAGGTTCTGGCTAAATTCCTCAAGGGGGCTCCCCACCTTAGGAATAGCCTACTCGGTCTCAACCAACAAAATGTAAAACAAACAGGGTTTTACGAACCTGTTTTCCGGACGCATAGTCCTCTCGTGACGCATCGTCACCCTTGCACCTCGTTGGTGCTCCTGTGTCGCTTCCGACACCCAACGTAACCCACACCGCATCGGTGTCCGCCTCTATGAGGTCCTGGAGCTAAGCACCTCAAGTAACCCACATCCACGATGCCCGGATACCCACGACACCTCAAGTAACCCGCATCCACGATGCCCCGATGCCCATGGAACCTCATACATATACATATATATATATCACGCACCCGATATGGTTCCAACCCACTGACTAGCATCTAGTCAGTCCAGAAAGATCCTGTGCACCTCATACACTCAAAACAGACATACCTCTACAGGTCATTCCAAAAAGGAAACATGGATATCATGGTTACACCGCGGTGTACCTATAACTGTCACCGGCTCACCGGCCTTCTCAGCCTCTGGAAACTCTACAGTGTGCACCTGCCCTAAAACATGGCTGCCTGACACCTGAACTCCCGATGCTGCTCCAGTCACCAGCCACTGACCCCTCAGCTGGGTCCCACCATCTCTGTCACGACCTCCGCGCACAGTTGAACCTCGACTACCCTCTACGGGTACCGAACCTGAACCAACTCCAGACACTGCAGTCTGTCCTAGTCCCCGCCTACCGGCTATCTGAGAAGGCTACCCGTAAAACCTCTCTAGATTTCAGTCTTGTCCACATGCCCGACACTCCTTCGGAGGCCTGTCGCACTACGCCCGAACATTTCACGGCTGTCCACACTGGAAGTAAATAACCGAAGAACTCCCACGAGGTGGTCTAGCTGAATCCCTGGCATGACTGCCCTGTTGGAACTCATCCTTCCCTCGCTTTCTGCTATCCGAACCATCACATGAAGCTGTCGCCCTGCCCAAGCGAGACTTCTCCCTTTCGTTGCCCTCGGCTATGACTGCCTGATTCAACGCTTCGGAGAAAGAACCTAGCCGGAAGATATTCACCTGGATCCGAATGGAGTGTCGTAATCCATCCTCGATGTGCCTCACCCTAGCTGCGTCGTCGCTCACCATACCCGGTGCAAAACGGGACAACTCTGTGAAGGTAGCTGTGTAGTCCATAACGGACAGATCTCCTTGCTGAAGACTCAAGAACTGCCGAGCTCTCTCTTCCCTCAATGTCTCTGGGTAGAAGTGCTCAATGAACCTTCCCTTCAAGTCCTTCCAAGCCAGTCCCTCGTGCCTACGAGCCTGTACCTATACATCCCACCAACGCTTCGCCGGTACTATCATCATGTACATCGCTAGTTTGACCCTCCGCCCTGGTGGCGTCTCGAGCTGCTCGAAAATCATCTGCATACTCTCTATCCAGTTCTGAGCCACCTGTGGACCACCCTCACCCTGAAAAAGCGGCGGGTGCTGCGACTGGAACACCCACGTCAGATATGCCATAGAAGGCCCTATACTCTGCGTGCCTCCGTCAAGCCCCTACAAGACACGTACCAGGATAGCTCGGAGCTGCTCGTCAAGACACAGCCTGAACGATGCCAAACCTCGCTGTTGTCCTGCCTGCACTGGATCCTGAACCTGTTCTTGTCCTTGAGCATGTACCTGTGGCTTGTGCTCAGCCTGTACCGAAGTCTGACCCTGGTCCTACGGCACTGTATCATCTCATGCCTGACACTCCATCGAGCCATGAAGGAGTAACCCGATGAATACCATAAATGGTTAGACAACCCACATATATATATAATAATATATTCTACGCATATAAGGAAAGCAGTAAAAGGCAGTGCATAACAACTACCCATACTCCCCCTCACCGCAACCCATGCCTCACGGCATCCCGGTCTCACGGCCTCCTTACCCGCCCTCAAGAGAGCCAAGTATCACAAGTACCTCTGGACATGCCCATCCTGACAACTCACGTTGTGTCAAACTGACGACCGAGTCGCCCGATCGTGACAATTACACTGCCTCACCCATAGTACATGCCTGCTCTCATAAGATTCAGACCCAATTATCTTGCAGCATGCAATTATACAAAATATAAAGCATGTCATACACATTTTCACAACTAGCAGTTCTATCAGGAATTTCACCATTTTACATTTCAAAGCAGATAAATCATGGAAATTGATATTTCATTCACATGGCATTATCACTTCACAAAGCATACGTTCAATTATGAAATTGAAATACCCTAAAAATGTGTCTATCAAAAGCCAACAACTAGCCTTGCCATACCAGTCCAAGGTCCAATTCTCCCTTACCACACTGGGTCAAGGGTTACATATCACAATCAACAACATCACACATCAAGTGAGCCACTGAGGTGGAAATCATATAAACTGTAACCCGAGAAAAAGCAAACAACAATTCCCACCCGTGGCAACTAGGTCCATCCCTCGTACCTGGGCCTGCAGGCACCCAAACACAAGCTAGAAACCCATTTCCAGTGACAACAACTTATCTCTAGTCTACCATATCCCAAATAGTAAAACAAGAAGAAATAAAAGAGAAGTCCCAATCTCATTAGTAGCCGGAAACACTGCTACTAAATCCTTGTTAAGAAACCATTTGATACCACTTTGTAACATCCGAGACCCGGCCAGCCACCCGAACAGTGCCGAACGTGTCGGGTGTTACTACCTTAGGTGCACCTCCCCTGAACGCCAAAGGCTGCCGACTAGCAGCGAGGGTCTGTTAGGTATAGTGGGGAGGCTATACCCTCTCGTAGGTTCATAGTAAGGGTAGTGGTCCAAGTATAACAGTAAGGAAAGACTCAGCAGACTCAAACCATACCCGCAGAGCAGAAACATATCCAATATCAATAAAAAACAGAAGCAATAATTATAACAATAGCGGCGGAAATAAACACAACAGCATGCTGATAACATGTAACTACTACTGAACAGTAAAACATGCATCCAAAGCAGGTCATACACAACTGAATATAAAAAGGGCGCCAATGGCTAACCAACAGTACAACAAGCATGCCAATACAAAAAGAAAACAAAACAAAGTAAACCCAACAAGGCATGACCTCAAGTTCCATACCATCTACATGCAATAACTAACACAACCCAGCTCCTGAAGCTGGCTCCTTTCTTGCACGTAAATCCACGAAGTTTGCACGCGTCCCGAAGGGCCCGTGCAGGGTGTGAGACAAATCTCAGTAGGATACCACCCAACGGTACGTACAAAATATAAGTGTTTAAGCAGTCATGAATTTACTAGGAAAGAAGTAAACAGTATGATGCACAATTGAACACAAACTTCACTGGTGCTCAACAGCCCCCATAGAGTGTCACCTGCTTCGGCCAACGCCGGAATCTCTGTCGTGTAACCCGACACCACGTTCCACCTGACACCTCATGTCTCAATTACCGACGTCCCGAAGGCACGCCCCAAATAGTAACCGGGCACCTCGTGCCTCCTGACACCACGTGTCTCAAGTACTGACGTCCCGAAGGCATGCCCAAAATAGTAACCTTACACCATGTGCCTCCTGACACCTCGTATCTCAAGTACCGACATCCCGAAGGCACGCCCATTTCCTGAAGGCTCCTCACCTCCCACGTGGCTTTCTATGGCTAGCACCCCAACCAAAATACCTAACCGAAACTACGGGGGCCTCTACCCACACGAGTGGTCAAAACCACCTCATCATAGAGTATCTCTGTGTGCACACTACTCAAAGTCCCAGTGAGCGGTAATCACCCAAATAGCCCTAAGCCACCAAACCTCTGACACCTCCTGTCCCTGAGACCACGTCGCTCAAGTCCGATGGCCTCTCCATCCAAGTATCCCGGGCCATGCCCAACCTGACAGTCGTACTGCCTCAAACCGACGTCCATGACGCCGAATCCCGTGGTCAAAACCACCCAAAGTAACCCGGGAAAAGCCCCAACCTGTGATCAGCATCACTCAAGCGTAACTGGGTCAAGCCTAACAAAACCCAAAAGGGTCCAACAGATGCAATTCAACAACTGCATATATGACATATTTAACCAGAAAACATAACCATGAAGAACCAACTAAACAATCGAATTGCACTATACCAGGTGTTGTCCCATACCAGCACAGAGGTCTTAAAAGCCTCTAACAATTATAACAGGCTTCAATAATTTAATCTAATAGTTTAACACAATAATATTCCAATTAAAACCATTTTGGCGTTCTCCAGCCAAAATGCCCCGACGATCCACGACCCCTCACCCAGCCCCGCTCATGCAAAACTGGTATCCGGGCATACCCAAAGGCATCCTAGAGGTCCCATAAACAATTCGGTATGCAAATGCAGATAAAACGGGTCCCGCTCAAAAATACTCGAAAACGCGCCAAAGGACGCGTTACCCAAACAACCACGAAAACACAAAATGAGGTATGCACCACCTACCTGAGACTCGCACGATGCTACTCCTCTGGTAACACCTGCCAATTCGGTCTAAACGCGGTAAATAGAGGGGGTTCCAATGCATCCAACCGAGATCGTATCAGAGTTCGGACGAAGAACCAGGGAGCAAATGAAGATTCGGCCGATTTGGGGCGGATGAGGGGTGTTCTACCTCAAAAATGAGGCTACTTCCCATTTTAAGCGAAAAAAGAAAGTACACGCCGTGTACTTTGGGACTACACGCCGTGTATAGTTAATTTAACTATTCATAAGGCGGAAAGGTTCCACTGACTTACTTTCCGAGCCTGCTGACATGACTACACGGCGTGTACCTAGGGGTACACGGCGTGTACTTGGTTCTACCCGGCCAACGGCATACACGCCATTTATGGCTTCACACGGTTGGGGGTATACACGACGTGTTCAAAACTACACGTCGTGTAGTAAGAAAAATTCTACACAGTCACTTCACAACATGTACTCGGCGATCACACGGTCGGTCACCCGCCAACACATACAGGGCGTGTACTTAGAGTACACGGCGTGTAGTCTGGAAATTTCAAGAAACTGCCCATTCAAACCAGTTTCCTTGGAAACAAGTCAAAAATTTAAACAGGGTAAGGATTTTGACCCATTTCAAAAAAAACCCGGGTTCTTACATATATATATATATATATACATACTAAAACAACTTTCCTTGAAGGGGGTGATTGATAATGAAAAATAACAAACTTATTGGTAGTATAACATAATATGTGATGATGTATCAAGGAGAAAAATATATAATATGTATACATATATTATAATTAATTTATATAAATAATTATGTACTATAATAATATTAATATATTTATTATATATTAATTAATTTCTTTATGAATGATTAGATTAAATAACATTGATGATAATTGAAGAAGGAAATAAGAAAAATAGAATAAAAATAAAACATTATTACATGTTTATTGTAGATCACAACTTCGTAATGGGATTAATTTTATGAAGGATTAGAGTTGGCTGAGATAAATGGTTTTTTCAAGAACAACTCTATCCATAAATGGTCACGGAACCTAATCTAGTAAGTTATAAACCCAAGGTGTAACCCCAATTCCAATGGGATGGAAATAAGTTCCATGGAAACAAATGAAATCAATGGGGATTATTTCTAATAATAAATACCATTAACCAATAAGTAAAACTCAAAAAAAATTGACACGATTCATCAAGTTATTGGACCTCAATTCAATAAACACATAATGAAATAAAAATAATAAAAACAAAATAATATATATATATATAAATTATTAACACTAAAAACAAAGATACAATAATAACAAAAAATATAACATCTAAAATATATATATATATGTTCAAATCGAGAAAAAAATGATACAGAAAAGAAGTCCAAAATACCAAATAATATCTATGTGACCTTGAAGTTCACCATCCATTGATAATATTAAATTTATATATGAGAAATATATAGCTAAATATAAACATATAAAATAAATCAAGTCTTCCAAAATGAAGTGGAACAATTAGGGTGTGATAATAAAATAACATAGTATATTGGAACCACATGGACCATGTATTTCCATTATAAGAACATTACATAAAAATTTGTTTAAAATTATAAGTATAACATTTGAATTTGTCATTGAAATATAATGATCATAATCATTACTAAAATTGGTTTTCAAAACTAAAAAATTAATTTAATGAAATTTTTAGACCTTTCCTTTTTATTTAAAACTCGCCTTTGAGTAATATAATTTTTGAATTATCCTTTATAACCAAAATGAAAATATCTTGTGGATAATTTAATGAAACAAATAAATCATTAATCAAATGAATAATAAGATCAAATCATAGATCAATAATCAAACAGTAGGACATACCATGGGAGAGAAGAAGGTAAAACTGAAAGTAGTATATAATAATTATTAAGAGATAGCTAACCAATTAAAATTAATAAACATCCCATGAGGTGACCCTATACTTACACTGGTTGAATCCATCTTCATTTATATTTATGCATTATTAATTATATAACCAACCATTTATTATAAATTAACATCACTAGTGAAACTCAATTATGGACTTCAAAACACTTGTGGGTCTAGTTTGTCTTATTAAGAAAATATAAAAACTATTTCTCATCCTTCACTAATATTTCTAGATCATACAAGTTTAAAAGTAGTATTTTGAGGGTAGGTATTCATTTCATATAACATATCATTAATAAATCATCATTATACAAGCACATATGCTCAACTTGCCTACATTAACATATCTATATGAAGACCTTTTTTAGAGTATATAACAATTTCTCATTTTAATCAGAAGACATGGATTCGATGGAGGGTGTATACTCTTAGGGATAACTAGTTTTAATGTATCAAATTGGCCTTAAAATTCAAAATTAATAATAATTTCTCCAATAAAATACCCTTATTTAAAATTTCATTCAAAACAAAAAATTTAATCAATCTATATCCCCAATATTCCAAAAATTCCTCTAAACTAATATTTAAGAAACACATATCCAATATATTTTGGAGAAACATTTTTATAAAACAAAAAGATCAAATGATAACCCAAGAATAAGTGAAGGGATCCTTTGAAATTCATTAATATATTCACATATACACATATAATTATGATTTAATTTATATATATATAACCTGAATATATACAAAAAAAATTATAAAGGAAAAGAAAAGGGACAAAAAAAGAAACACAATTGATGTCTTTAGTCATAAATAATATCCTCAATGTAATATCATCAAAAACCTTAAAAATAGAAAATGAAAAATAAATCAAAATTCTATTCTGATGGAATGATTTATTTAATTTCATAAGAGGTAATCCATAAGATAAATCAACATATATCTTTTAATAAGGCCCCTTAGTAATTTTATCGAACATGTGGAATGAATATAATTTCAATACAACAAATATTCAATGGAAACATTGAACCCCCCAATACTTCTAACAAAAGAAATAGCTTATGAGGATTTAAAAAAGAGTTTTAAAATATAAAAACATTATTAATTTAACTAAAATGAATTTGGAAATTACCAAGAAACTCATTATGTTCCATGTAATGTAAAATAACTGATACACCTACCTCAACAGTGTATGAATGTGATGAAACTATTGAAGATATAAGGGAAAAGTCCTAATGAAAAAACTACACACCTTAAAATTATGAGAAGTAATGATTTAAGTCCAGATAATCATATAGTGATCAACCAACATAGAAAAAAATCCCCAAAATAAAGAAAAAACAAGATACGGTGAAGGAAGAAGAAGGCCTTACATTAAGAGAAATTACAATAAGAACAAGTGGGAAGGCCTTTAAATGTGAGTAGAAGAATGTGAGAATTATGCCTTGGGAACCCCCCCCCCCCTCGATGTGTCTTATTTGAGTAGGAGGGTGTAGAAACATTATTTTTTAATTAAAATGATACATATGTTATATTTTATGTTTTAATGAAAAATGGGGAGTTTCATAGATTAGCTGCATAGATTACCGAACTATGCACTAACCAGGTTCCCCTTAGTAGACCCATATGAGCACTTGAATAATTTGGATATACAATCATGGAAATAATTTTATAACAATTCATAAAAAGTCTTTAAAAATTTTCATATATTCACATGGTTTCTGAATGTCTTTTACTAACTATGTAGCTATTTTTTTTCCCTACACTGATGTTTTGAAAATTCAAATTTTTGAATAGGTTCAACCTACAAATCGAGGAAAAATACATAGACAGAAAAATAAATAAAATTAGAAGGAATATAAAGGGTAGGTATTAAAACATATTATAGTGATCCATGATTGAAATACATAGATATTCATCTTATTATATGAATATTCATATCATATCACTGTTATCTATATAATTACCCAAATGTTTTAGTGTATTTGGAGACAAGGATATATAAAAAACTCGTTTCTAAAAAAAATATCATCTCCAACTTAGATCATAATAAGTTTTTCACTTATTACACATAACATACTTAGTACCCTTCTTCATAACCTAAGGGAATATTAAAACATAAGAAGGGATGATCTCAGATTCCTAGAAGGGGAAATCATGGGAGATATAAGTCAATGATCACATGTAATAATATCAATAGAATAAGGGTATTCGAACATGAAATTTTCAGTAAGAAATCATACCCAAAAATTTATTAATCATAATAAATATTTATTAAATAAAAAATTAACATGTTTCATTATAATGTAATAATAAAAAATTATCCATACTCCATGAGTTTAAATCATAATTATAATGAATGTTCTATGATTGTGTCACCAATATATGCATTAAAACCATATAATGTGTCGTGGTTAACTATTGAGACCATCATATCATCATTCATTAGTTATTAAATAATATTCCCATATCATAGATGATCAAGAATCACTACTTGTTTATCATATCAAAGTGGATTGGGAATAACCACCTATATCCCATAGTATATTGATCACATTAACTCATTTCCCATAATTATATAATAAGATAAAATTCTTTAACCAATTCATCAGAGTTATATAATGGACCTACCCATCATATAACGAAACTATAAATACATGCTCCATAATATCAAAGAAAAATTATTGATTACATTATAGTATAACTTGTGGAATGAACATAGTTTTCATAAACATTTTATCATTTCATCATAGTGTTAATGATGTAAAGGAAACTACTTTCATATGAATTACATCATTTTAACACAACATAACACAGGAAAAATAAAAAGGTTTTGTAAATATTGCATCATAATATAATTAACCCATCAGAAAGAAATGGGTTTCAGAGAATTGATCTTAAATGAACATCATTATAAGATATCCAAAGAAATAATGAGGATGTTATCATAAGATCATATACCAGAGAATTATAACAATCCTTAATGGATGTTTCCATTAATGGAATATTACCTTATAAGATCATTTGAACATTTATTTTGAATGTTGAAAAATTATTTTTTTACTTTGATTAAAATTTAACTAAAAATTTATATAAAATTGAAAAATTTATTTCTTTTTAAAAAAGCCATTGAAACATGCGAGAGATTATTCTAGGAAAATAATGTCTATGAAAATGGAAAAATATGTTTATGTTGTATATGATTAAATAAAACCTCACATTCTCAGTTTTTTAATAAGTAGAAAATGACTTATTCAGAAAATATGTTTTTAAAAAATATTCCTTTTAAACCTTTTTAAATTTTGTAAAATTAAATAAAAAATTCCTTTTTGAGAATTTTTTTATTAGTAAAAACATTCATAAAACAATTTTGAAGAACATGAACTTTGAAGAAAAATTTCATTGAATGAAAATGAAATAAGGTCAACATCTCATTAAAAATAGTTTCTTGATCATTTCAAGTACCAAATAAGAAAATTTTGAAGTAATAAAAAAAATTTCTAGAATAACCTATGGAGCATAAATCTATATGTGGTTTATCAAATAAGTACTATACAATTTCCTCAATAGAAATTGAAGCATAAACAAACCTAATTAAAATTGGATTGAAACATAAATCCCTTTATACTTTGGTAAATTATTCCCATTATAAAAATATCATTAAAGGAAACATTAAATTCTATCAAAATAAATGTATTCCGGATTCTACATAACAAAGGGTTATAATATATTCCTTATAAAAGAATATAGATTTATAACAAAACATGTGTCCCAAAGAAGATAATTTGAAATGATAAAAACTTACTTATTTGGTAATATGTGAAAAAAACCCCATGAAAGAGATAAAAATATATGTATTTATAAAATCATCATATATTTCATGAAAATAAACATAAAACACATTCATTGGAACTATGTACATCGCACAACGATTACAAGTGGTGAATTCCAAATATGACTCAAATAAATAAAAGTGAGATAAGAAAATAATAATTTACCATTATGGAAACATAATAATATTATAAATATCATATATATTTATTAAATAGATCATTATAACCATCAATTTAAAATAGTTATTAAAACCTAAATTCATCACTTCATGGATCTGGAAGTCCATATGTATGAATGAGTGATATTTTCTTTTCTTATTGGATTTAAATGAGGCAGGTAATTATTATTACATCATCATCTTAACAATTAATAACATTTATTATACTAAACTATTTATTTTATAACATATACCATTAATTTAGAGGAGGTATAATAGGTAAAAAAATTAATGTACTTGGTTATTATTTATACATCTCCGTTAAGAAACCTATAGTTCATTACTCTTTATGTATTGAAAAGATGATCCTTTGAAAATAACATAAGATATAAAACATGGGGAATGAAACTAGGATGTTAGTATTGTATGTATTGTATGAAGTATAAGTCTTTATATTTTTTAATAAGGGGGGAAAGGAGGTAACCTTTTATATGTGAGGATATAGGAACCCTTGGAACTACATACTGTATTAAAATACTATAAATTAATCATCTGGATAAAATGGATCCAAATTGATATATTTAGAATAAAGTAATTTTTTTTATAAATACTCTCATATAATAATATTTTTTCAAATATTAGTAATTTTTTTATCCTTATCTATTAGTGTTATCCCCCATTAACCCTTTATAAAAATAACACAATATTAATGTTTTTTATAATTTAATAGTTATCAATGTTAATATAAAAGGAAATATTAACCATAAGTGGAAAATAATTGATATTCCAAACCATATACCTTTAATTTTATGTACGATGATATTTTTTTTAATTTAATTAATTTAATAAAATAATATTTAACATAGGATACCATTAAAATTATTTTTAAAGACGATTCGAAAAGTCTAACTTTAAATAATAAATTAATGAAATTTAATTTAAACAATAAATTTTAAATATAAATATTATGTCATATTTATATTTTAGTTATATAAAAAATAATAATTCATCAAAATTATATTACTTTTAATAGATTTATTATTATTTAAATTGTTTCTATTACTTGAAAAATTATTGTGTCAGAATTTCGTTCACATTTATCGTAATTAATTAATAAATAACAATTAAAATTAAATTACCATAATAGAAAATATTAATTAACATTTAACCATTTTTTACAACTAAACCTATCATCTATATATCCTTATTAAAATAAATTTGAGATATTAAACTCAATACTGTGACATAGTGTATTTATACATTTTATTAATTACACAAATGTCACAATCAAATAAAAATGGAACTAATATGCCATGTTTTTAAAATAGGGATAATCCTAGGAAAAACAAAACAATAAAATATGAATATCATATCTTTAATATAAATTTTAAAGGCTATCCCCAATGTTTTATTGAAGATTTACCCATTTTATTATAATTGAGATGATAAAAAATTACCAATGTATTTGGTTAATAATTTCAAAGAATAAAAGTGAACTATTTACAATATTTTTTAATACTAATTCAAAATATAGCATAAAAATTTCAATATTAGATTTATATAAGTTGAATTAGTCCATTTGTAAATAAGCGCAATGAAAATGATTTTTACATAAATGTGTTTCTAACACAAAACAAAATTAATTCATACTCCATGCCAAGTAAAAATAATCAAAATATTTTAAAACAATTTTAATTAATTTAATATATATAAATTTCATTAACATTATTAATAAGTTGTGATTTTTAAATTAATTAAGATAAAAACCACATCTCCCACAGAAAAATGGTTTTAAAAAATGGTTTTTAAACAAAAAATGAAATTATTCTAAAATCAAGAATAATTATTATTCTTATATAATTAATTTTATTATAAAAAATTAAGTAAAACTATATTACGTTAAGATGAAATTAAAAAAATAAAATTATATTTATGTTAGTTGATTTAATGAAAATAAATTCCTTTGTCATAAAAATATGTATTATTTATATTTTCAAATTTTTTTTTAAAAAATATCCAAACAAATAAATATAAGATAAATATGATATAATTAATCCAAAAAAGAAATCTTTTTTTAAAATAAATTTTTTAATACTATAAAAATTAATTGTAATAATAAAACAAAAACACAATATAGTCATTTTTCAAGATGTCATATTTTTTAAGAATAAATTTAATTTGTAAAATAGTATTTTCATATTAAAAATTAATAAATAAATTTAAAATATTTAAAATATCTATAAATATTTCATATTGTTGTCAATATAATTCATACATATCAATTTAAATGTTATGTAATTATATATCTCAGTTTTGTTAATCTCAGTGTTGCGTGTCAACCAAGCTATCGAAAACCTAAAATTTATTTAAAGATAAGTATATTATACAATATTGGGATGTTACATTATACCCCATTAAATAAATTTCATCCTCATAATTTTTAACTCGGTAATCAAGTGTTTAATATTTTAAAATACATTTTTTGAAATCCCATATCATATAAAGAGATAATAAAAATATTTTTTAAAAGGGGAAGACATAAACATAAAATTTAACAAAAATAACATATATTCGGGTTCTTATATAAGAATAGAACAGAAAAAGGGTTAAAACATAAACATGGAAAAGAAAATAAAATCCATGGTATAATAGAAAGTGATATAGAACATGTTAATTAGAAAGTTAATGACCATAGAATCATAAATAAATTGGGGTTAAAAGATCATCAATTCAACAAAAATAAATGGGATAGGATAAATTTTTTATTTCATGGTAATTTTCTAATATTTAAGGGTTTATTTTACTACCACGAAAGAGAACAATATAAAATATAATAAATTAATTTTATTCCACTGCATAAAAATATTTTAATACTTTGTTTATGATTCAATCACATTACACATAATCTTTCACTCTATGAAATAAATATTCAAGATGACTTTTTCATCCTGAAGTACTAAAATTAACATAAAAAATATCATAAGATGCATTAAATAATGATACTTCTATTCTTATCATTATAAATATTTACCAAAACTAGAATGGTTAGAACATTTTATCTAATAAAGATAAAGATAGTACTTAGATATTTCAAACATCAAAAATAACCCCCAATGATAAAATTTATATATTATATAAATAGTTATCCTAATTTCTCATATTAAATATTCCTGGACAAATTCAAAACCAAAAAATTCAAAAAAAACTTATCACATAATTTTTTCAATGATAATATTTAAGATTTATCAGCAAAGTACCCCATAATGTCACACGCTAAACACGTGAATAAAAATTTCATATATTATTTGAATTCAAGATAATCATTCCATATAATAATCTGAATCACCATAAAAACTCAATGGAATCACAAATTATTACTGAAATTCACTCTATCATTATTCCTTAAATAAAATCACAGACTATACAATATATTACATAAATCTAAAAAATGACATAAAATTTATCATAAATATTGTTTTTATCAAATCAAGAATCAATTTCATGGTCACCAATATTATCCAATTTACTTTATCGATAACAATCATCTCTTTATGCCAACTAAAAATTATTATCCTAACATTAGAAAAATATTAAAAGTTATCTTTCCTCAATTCAATTTTATTACAAAAAATATCATCTTACACTAAATCACTTTAATAGGTTATCAGTACCATTCTAAATATTTTTAGAAGTCATTAAATAAAAATTAATATAAAATAGTCCTTATATTTTTCATGAATCTCATAACTGTAATACCTTTGATAAAAGACTTCTGAGACATTATTCTTAAATCACAATATATAAATACATCAATAATTCCACTTCAATGATCATTATAAAATATTTCCATACTTAGTATAAAATTTAACTCATATATTATGGCATTGAATGATATAATTTCCTTGTTTCCCACACATAAGGCATTAAACTATAAATAGTACCTTAGGATAAACTCTATTTTCCACCATAAAATTTATTATTATCACTCAAAAATTAAATTATATATTCTCTTATTTTCCAAAAAATAAAAAATCCTATAGTTACATTGAGAAATTTCATTAACATATTCCTTGAACATTTTTAATACATTGGAGTTTTTATATTATTTCTTCCATAGTCATCATCAATTTAACTCCCACAAAAATCCATTTTTATCTTGTTAGGTGTATTAATAATCTCACCTATGTTGGTATTGTTAATCATATAATGATATTACTAATTTGGAATAATCATAGGGATTCAAATTATTATGCCCATCTCATTTCATTATTTATGAATTCAATCATTCCATTGTCCATCACATTCATAATTTACATGATTCCAATAATAAAATAAAACAAAAAATCAGAGTGTGTGGAATAAGAATCACAATTTGAAATAATATAATCACGATAAATTATTCATACTATGTCTATATCATGAAAAAATAATTTAAATTTGTAAATCCTTAGGTTTAACAATGTTCATCCATAATATATTAAAAAAATCATAATTATTCATCTAGAAAATGTGAGTTAACCGAACCATATCCCTTAAGAGTGTCTATCTAGACGTGCAGTCCTATCCTCAATAATCATACAGTGATGATGATAGTGTTAATACCAAATTTTTTACTTTTTATGTTATTATCCCATGTTTTATATATTCTATAGTAATGTCTACTTTCTGAATCTAGTTAGTGATGCATTTTTTTATGAAAATGCAAAATATCTACATTACCAAAACTTTTGGATATTATCCTATTCTTAGACTTATTGTTATGATTTTTATTGAAAAATAATATAATGTAGATTTCTAATGTCTAACTAATTCATTATTTGATACCAAATTTAGCAACCCATACATTAAATACATAGATATTACATCTTATAAAATATATATTCATTTTTTTATCAATAAAATACATGCTCAACCAAAAACAATTTAGCATCTTTAAAAGAATATATACATAAATAATGGGTATATAAAAAATCTATATCATATCTATCTTAATTCATCATAATTATCACCCTTATTAGACATATCATACTTAGTATCCATCTTAATGACTTTGGGAAAATTAAAAAATAATATGGGGTTAGCTCAGATGATCGGTAATGGTAAATATGGAAGATATCATTATGTGATCATATATAAGTATATCATGATAATAAAAGTACTATACCATGATATTTTCAATAGAAAATCATACCCAAAAGTTCATATATGAATATCACGTGTCATGTAATAAAACATTATTAGGTTACAAGATTAGGTAATCATCAAAAATATGTTATGATACATGAGATCAAATATTAAGAATAATAACATGTTATAATATTACAACACCATCAGGAGCATAGAAACTATATCATATTTCATGGTTAACTATTGATACCATCATATAATAGTTGATTAAGCATTAACACTTGTTTCCCATATCATTATAGATAAGGTATCACCACATGTTTCCTATATCACAGTGCATCATAAACCACTACTAGTTTTCCATTGTAGATCAAGAATAAAAAGTTGGTTCCCATAACTATATAATTATATTTAAGGCTATAAAAAATTAATTGGAGTGATATAATGGACCCACCCATCAACTAATAAAAATCATACATAAGTGTTCCAAATAGTCATAAAAAATCATCATTTCATCATAGAATAACCCATAGAAAAGAAGTGGGTTTTCTAAACATTCTTTCCATTCATCATAGTATAACTAATAAAAAAATAGGTTTCATAAATATTCCATCATTTTATCATATCATAACCTATGAAAAATAAATCACTTTCTTAAATATTCCATCATAAATTAATTAAATAATGGTAAAGAAATGAGATTCAAGGAATAAACCTTAAATAATAATCACCATAAGTCGTCCATATATTGAATGTGGGAGGTTAAATAAAATAATATCCCTATGTAATTATAGATATCTTTAGAAGATGATTAAATATATAAAAAATTCCCTTAAAATCTCATTAAGATATTTCACTAAATACATACAAAATCCCCTTTTCCTTTGAAATAATTTAAACTAATAATAACTATAATATTGATAAAATACCTTTATTTGAAATTACAGAAGGTAATGTTTTTAATTACTTTTTTTAAAAAATAATAGTTAAGATTGTGGGAAAATTCAATCCGACTACATATGTCAAATTAAAACATTCCTTTCCCACATTTATAAAAAATGACTTGTTTGTAATAATTTTTTTTTTCAGAAATACTACTTCTAAACCATTTTAAATAAAAAAATGTAATGAAAATGAAATATTTAAAACATTTAAATGTAAATTAAAAACATCCATAATTTTTTTTTGAAGAAAATGGATATGGAAGAAATATTTCATCAACCAACAAGAATATAAGGTTTACTTTTATTTAAAATCATTTCTTAGTAATTTCAAGTAAATAATATGGAAAATGGTACTGATACTTGAAATATCCAAGAATAACAATAGAACAATAAAATTTAGTGTCTTTTACAAAAAATGTATCATTTTATATTCTTAATGGAAATTCAAGCATAAACAATCTTGATTAGATGTTCATTGAAACAAAAATCCAATAGCAGTTTTGTACGTTTTTTTCATAGACCCCATAAAATAAATTAAAAAATACCATAAAATTAAGGGTATTATTGATAACACTTATTGAAAGAGTAATAGATATAACTCAGAAATAATATAGGTATATAATACAATATATATCATAAAGAATACAACCTAAGATTACATGTCCTTACAACTCTAAAGATATCTGAATTCAAACAACATAAAATAGAGAAAATTATATATATTTGTACAATCCACATAATTTTTATCAAAATAAGCACAAAATACATTCATGGGTACTATATACAGCACACCATTTTAACAAGTAGTGAATATGGTATATGTCTCATGAAAATAAAAGTGATGTGAGAAAAAACATACATCAAGTATCATCTTACTTCATACATGTTCACACATAATGAATAATAAATATATAATTATATAAATATAATTTTTTACTATTATGATATATGTCAAACTATATATGATCTATTTATAACATCTTATCATCCATTTATTAACAATTAATTTTTAAAATCACTACTATGGGTGATAACTACTTTGTTTTTTATACATGCTTCAGTTTGGTTTTCTAGATCATTATAATTATATATTGGTTACATTATATTCATAATATTAATCATTTCATTAGTATATTATTTTTTAATTATATACACATTTATAATTGTTCATATAAATCAATTATGAAAAATGAATCACATTACTATATCGGGACGATAGTCCATACATTTGAATGATTGACATTTTCATTTATTGATGGATGGAAAGTAAGAAAGGTAAAAAATTCAACATTAATAACCCCACAATAATATCATAAATATCACATATATTTAGTAAATATTCCACTATAGTGATAAATTTTAAATCGTGATGAAAAATAAAAGGAATCATTTTTCGGAGATAGTAGTTCAAATGTACGCATGAGTGATAATTTATATTCTCATGGGATATAAATTAGTTGGATAATGGTTGTTGTATGACCCTATAATTCACTAAGATGGGTGGGGTGAATCAGGGTGTCAAATTTTTCATCTAAAATGATGGTTCTTTTTCCCATGTTGCTTGGAACCTATTAAACCTATCTTATGGCAATATTAAGTAATATAAACATTCTAATTCAATGAGACACTATAGAAGTTTTACATGGTTAATCACTAAGTCCATGTCAAAGTAAAATATAGAATTCTTTTTGGTCATAGATAAATACAATTATCATGAATAGTTATTGAATATTGAATTTTAGATACTGTCAGTTTGTGATAGGCATAATTCGTTACTAGATCTTAAGATATCACACAGCCTCCCATGAAACAAAATTGTTTACTCCTCTAAGCTCCCTACTTTGGGTAAAGTCTCAATCATTTTAATGACATGAAGGTCAATTTAGTAGATTGGAATTTATGTTTTGGTCCATGACTATAATGAGACCCTACATGAAAAAATGTTCTGAGTTGATTCACATGATGTAATTTTTAACATAAACCTGATGTTCAATACTACCATTTACAAAGCACCTTCATGATGCTAACTACCTTCATGAAGAAAATAGCCTTCGTAGAACAAACTATCATTGATAATCTCATTGAGTCATCTCGAAATCCATCATAATATAAAAACACCTTTTTCCCATATACCTAAGTATTGTTCATGACTAATATTGTCTTTTTATGAAGCTCATGCTCACTATAAAAACATGATTTATGATGCTTTCAACATTCATGAGTTATGAAAAAAATCATCTTTTTATCCAAATATTTTTGTTATGATTGAAATGGGGGTAGAGGTATATTACAGTATTGGCCTTTCGTGATTTCCCCAAGCCTCCAGATTAATTTTCATGAAACTCCAAAATCATGTACTTGATGCTCCTTCAATCATAAAGCTTTAATGAAATATAACCCTTTCATGAAGCTTCTCATTGTCATGGAGATTACCATCAACCCTTAATTAATTTACACTAATACAATTCTCATTGTTGTGGATATCTTCATCAACCCATTATGTCGTTCATGATACTTAATCATGATTCACTACATCCTCATGAATATTAAACTTTGCGGAACACAGTCTTCACAAAACCTATGCCTTTACCATATTTATCATGTGCTAATCCCCAAAAAACTACCTTTTGTGATTCCTTACTTTTCATCATGTTTTTTAGCCTCAAAATGTTTAAAACACTACGAAATGGTTCCACCTTTAATGATATAGTAATATTTTATGGTACGATCACTTCTATTGAAAAATACCTGATCAACCTAGTGTGGATTGACAATAAACACAATCCAGACACTGTTTCCTATAAAGAACATCCTTGGTTATAATGTTTGTTATATATTAATAGTATGTTTTTATATATAATTTATATACTAAAATGAATTAATTTAAAATGAATACCATATATTTTGAGATGGAATAAGAAATAAAACTAAAATCACTCGATTAAGAGTTTTACATATTTTTTGATAAGCCTTTTATGAATTTAACCTTAAGCCATGAAAGGATAGAATTTTGGAAATAAAATAAAATCTATAAAGTGTTTAAATAATCTAGGAATGTATTATGGTTGGGTTTGGATTAGAAATAATGATTATGATTTTTAAATAAGGGATGAGAGGAGTTACCCTTTTATATGTGAGGGGAGGGGCGACATTAGAATTACATAAATTATTAAATTATAATAAATTAATTTTCTAATTAAAATGTATCTAAACTAACTTATTTGTAATTTAGAATGATTAATATTCTTTTTAATTTTAAAAATCTATATTTATACATCTTTAGGTGATGTTTTAACTCTTATCTCTTAGTTTTAACCCTCATTAACCCTTTTGACAATTAACTAGATATTAATGTTTTTTACACATTGACGATAAATATTGGAACAATAAATGAAATTTTTTCTAATAATTGATATATTTTTTGAAATTATAAAAAAATTCTCTATAAAATTAGTGAATATATTATTTTTATGAATTTTAATTTATTTAATAATATATTATTTAACATAATATATCATCAATGAGATTCTAGGAAATATACAAAATTTATGAATTTAAAGTCAACACTATTTAAATGGAATTATAATAAAACCATCTTAACAATAACTATTATTCTACATTTGTACACAAAATTCATGAAACATAGTAATTCATCAAATTTTTTAATTAAAAAAAATTAATTTTATTTTCTAATTTTCTATTACTTGAACAAATACTGTGTGAGAATTCCATATGAAATTAAGGTAATTATTGCATCAATAAAAAATTAAAAATAAATTTCCGTTATAAAAAATTAATTCACATTTCCAATAAAAATTTAAAACTGAAATTGACATCCTTTTATCCTTATGAGAAAATATTTATTATATTTAATTTAAAAGAGTGTTATTTTTTATTTATCAATTTCAAAAAATATTATAAAGGTCATAATAAAAAATAGCCCACATTTTCCATATTTTTTAAAAATAGCTGATAATGGATGAACATAACTCATAAAATATGATAAATTGGTTTTTTATGGATTTTTAAAACCCTTATCCCAATGTTTTAACCATGTTTTACCTATTTTACCCTTACTAAGGTGATAAAAATTTATCATTGTTACTATTGAAAATGACCAAAAATAAAATGGAAATATTTAAAAAAAATAAACTGTTGATACCAAATATAGAAACTATTCTCCATGAATAAATTTATAGTATTGTAAGATGTCAATTCTAAAAGAAGAACAATGAAAATAATTTTTTGATAATTGTGACTTCAATCATAAAATTGGATTTATACATCTTCCTTACCTAATAAAAACCATGAAATGAATATAAAAATAATTTTATTGAATATATAATATATAAATTTTAATAAAATAATTAATCAAAAGTGATTTATTTAATTAATTAAGATAAAAACACTTTGTGCACATAAAAACAGTTTTTAATAAAAAATATTTATTTTAACCCTCAAAATGAACATATTCAAAAATAATGTATAAAAGGAATTCCTATGTAATTAAATAAATTATATAATTTTAAAATAAATATATGAAAATTAAATAAAAAATTCAAATATAATTGAAAATTTAAATTAATATTTTTTAATAAAAAAATTTTAATTTTAATTTCTTTTGTATATTTCATTATTCTCCACAAAAAATCACATTATTTTGGAATATTATAAAATTAACTCTACAATAAATATAATATTATATAGATAAAAATGATATCAATTTTTACAAACAATGTTTTAATTTATTTAAATTAATTATAATATTTCTGAATTAAATGTAATAAACCCATTTTTTCAGAATATATATTTTTAAAGAATAAATATTACTCTAAAAATTGAGTAATTTTATATTATGAATTAATATATAAATTATAATTATGTAAAAATTTTATATATATAATAATAATTTACTAAATTCTATTCATACCTTTCTATTTCATAACTATGTTATAATATATCATGGTTTGTTTTAAGCTTGGTGGTTAATTTCAAGGAAGATATTGAATACATAAAATATTAAATAAAAATATATTATAAAATCTTGGGTTGTTATGATTCTCCAAATTAAAAAATATTTTATCTACAAATTCACTAGATTAAAAACATACATGAGTGAATATAAATATTCCAAAAGATGAACATCCCAAACTGAACCAAAACCAATTGGAAGTACTACCAAAGGAATGAATATTATCACCACAAGTTTCAATATATAATTCCAAGGATGAACCCAAAAAACAACACCCATAACGCGTCTCCACAATATTTATGGATTAAACTATTTTATTTGTTTAAATATAAAAAGGCACTCAAAAAAAACACCCCCAAAAGCAATAATAGAACCCCCCCTAAAGAAATCAAATGGAACAACCAATGAAAAAAATCCATAATTTTCATAAGACACCCAAATCTACAAGCATGATTGAGTCACATAATCTCCCAAAAATCAATACATGAATAAAAAACAAGAATAAAAATAATGATAGATAAAAACATGGGTAAACGATACTAAGGGTTTCCTCAAAATATCAACATAGATATATCCCAATATTGCAGAGCTAGTAAAGAATTTTTCATCTTCTTTTAGGTACCAATTCATGATCAGCATAGTGTTGCATTTGTTTCCAATAACATGTCAATATGTGTGTGGAAGGGTAATGATTGATGTTTTGATGATGACCAAAGTGTTGATTCTTAATTTAATATTTTTGACTCAGTAAAGATACCACTTTGATTATGATGATGTTGTTCTACAATTTAAGAGCTTGTAGAATTACAATTTGACATTGGATGTCATGCTAGATCATTCTCCATTGTAATTATAATGATTGATTTAATTGATCTTATGTTCCAAAGCATTTTCCAATGAATGACATTTTTTATAGCATTTGAAGAAGGCCATGCAATACTTAATTACATGATACATTTGTGAAATTAATCCATTAAATTCTAAATGGATGAAGTGTTTGAGAATATTGTGATGATATAAATGCTTCAGAGTTATGCCAAAAATAATAGAATAAGAAGAGGGTTTATGGATAAGGATGATGATGATTTGAATTCTATGTATGGTTTATTTCATGTTTAATTCCTTATATGTATACTTTGGTTTCTAACCAAGTATTTTATGAGGCTTATACAAAAAAATAGAAATTATCTAGATAGCCAAGCCAGGGAAGACGCTCACACCACAAGGAGTGGGCGGATGAGCATAATTCCATCCATCCAACTAGCACGAATGACCAATGTCGAGATTATATGGAACATGGGAGAACACCCATAAGGGAACAAGGTAGAGCCATCATAGCACCACTATGTGAGGATGAATAGAGGCACATAACACTGGTTGGGTGTAATGAATGCCCACATAATTGGTATAGGTATTCATTGGGGAGTGGAAGAGAGTAATCTGGAAAGGGGACAAGCATCTTTTAATATAAAGAGGCTAAAAAACATGTCAAGTTTCTATATGGGAGAATATTTTAGAAATTCAGAATCGATTCTCACCGCCTATTTGATCTCACATAAGATCTTGTTAGTTTGACTAATCGTGCATCCCATGATCTAATCTATACCATCTGTGACCTATCCTAGTTGATCCAATAGCCTCAAATTTCCCATGTCGTTATTTTCTACCTCTGATCACATGAAAAGCCACCAAATTCTGCTAAAATACCGGAGCACATCCACACCTCCAGGATCTCACTTTCGTCCACCACTGTTGCTCGGTTTTAATATATGATCATTTTATAAATGTCATGAACTCATGCACGCAATTACATTTTCATGCATGTGAATAAAAATAGGATCTCGTGATTGGAAAAGGGAAAAAAGTTTTCTAGAGGCCACAGATCTCGAGAATTTGTGATTGAGTGTTTCACGCACTCTTAATGCATGCACATGATAAGGATTAAAACGTGATATTAGGAGACCACACTGAACATAAACAAACCAAGAAATTTGGTGTATCTCTTATCCCGCGTATGAAATATTTGAGTTCGAAGATATTAGGAATTCCAAGATTTGAATCCCCCATCATATCTTATTAGATCTGGGTGCGAAGAAATGCATTGATCCATGCCGATAAAAAGAGGATTTCCTCAATTGATCATGTTGTTTAAAATATTGATGAAGCTATTGTCTTTAAGAAACATAGCACCATGCTGAAGTGGTTCTTCCTAACACTACAATGTGAAGGAGAAGAGATATCCACAGGCTTTTAATAAGTGCAACTCACTCTTGAACCGTCCTTTCGAAGAAGAGAATATAAACCATCTTTCTAAAGAGAAACCATGATCATGGGATAGGTTCCCTAGAACCCTCATTATGTTTCATGAAGTTATTCATGTTGAGACGAATAAAGGGTTGAATGGTGAAGGAAATCATGAACATGAAAGCATGAATATTCTTCATTTAAAGATGCAAAATGTTTTGTATGGTTTGTTTTTGATGAAGAAGGATAATGAATGAGGCAGAGGGTTTGGGAATCCCTTGAAAAAATTTGCATACACACTACCTATTGAGAAGAATAAATCTAGCGCACACTAAACATATACCCATCTGAGTTTTGTGTGCAATAATTAGAACCTAAGAAAACCTTAAACCCATTCGGGTTTGTGTGAAAATATTTAGTAGGGAATACTCCTATGTATTCATCCATTGGAATATGCATAATAATCTCTAATAAAAAGTTGGTGTAAAAGGAAGAGAAGTAAGGGCATGTACATGCTTAAAACACATACATTGAACCCAAATTAAAAGGGATAAGTGCTTTTAATAAATCAAAAGAAGAGGGAATTGAATGTGTGCATATTGAGAGAAGAACCAAGTAGACAGTGCATGTGTAATTGCATAACCCACACACATTGAACCTAAAATATTTATAAAAGTTAATAGTGTGTTCTCGAGTTAGAAAGAAAGATATTATATGTGCATTCAATCATGCAAAACACATGAACATGTTAGAATAATTGAGATATCCAAATCAAAAATATTTGAAGCCATGAAATCGATGCATGAAGTGGAATTCAATTGGCATTGAAGCCAAGAAGAGTTAGAGAGGTTCTTATAACTGAGTTGACAGTAATTGAGTATTCATGATAGACATAGCTAACAAAGAGAAAGATCAATATTACACATCAATATTCTTGAAAAAGTTGTGTGAATCATTTTTAAACCCATTATTGAGGCTGGTTCTTCATTAGAAATGAAACCATTTTCCGTGAAATGTTTAACTAAGGACTAATCAGAAAGGTGATCAGAATTACTATGAAAGTCCAACAGACCTTAACAAAGGCTATTGAAGATTATTGAAGATAAAAATAGGCATGTGTGATTCAAAAATCCTGCGTGGGAAGAGCATAAAATCAATTTTTAGTGAATCATGTTAACAAATAAGGAAGCTGATCATGTGGATCAAGGGCTAGAAGAACCCTGCGAAATTCAGGGAGGAGAAGAATTATTTAGTGGGACTCTGAAGTAGGTTAGTGGGACTATAGTAACATATTGTGAATCAGTATAAACAACATCATTTAGGGATAGATATAGATTTAACAGGACTCTATATCAACCATAATAATTGATAATAAGATTATAGTGGAGAATCGGTATTAGAGGGAATAACCAACACATGAAATAGTAGGTCTTTGACCAAACCTTGGAAATACTTGTGCCCAGTGCCTTTAAATTTATAACATCATTAAAGGTAAGGATTAGAGACACACGAAGTGTGGATCAAGGCGTTAAGAAGTCCGAGATGATTAATTGAAAAGAATCAATTTGTAAAAAGCTTAAAGGGATCACAGATTCACCCATTCCCATATCAGTGATTCACACTGATATGGGAAATTGAATTGTTATCAGAGGGAAGGTAACCTCTAAAATATCAAATGGAGTCTTTATGAAGTGTATATTTTAGGAAATTAGTGACAAACATTAAATCGGTATATCTTCCAAGACTCATAAGAATATGAATAATAAATAGTCATTGAAGGTGAAAGAAAGGTCATACTGCTAATGGGGAGACACCTTCTATTGAATGTAATCTAAAAGGCACAACATGTGATAATTATTTTTTTTATTACACTTCTGATGAATCAAGTTCAATATGTGATGATGATAGTGATCTTTTTTTTCTACACTCAAAGAACATCAGAAAAATATCCCTATAGATGTGTTAAACATATTTTTATAAGTATAAAACTTCTTCAAGATGAAAATTTAAACCTAAAAGAAGAAGTTTATTCCACAGAATAGGCATCAGTTAAAAGGGTTGGCATGTTCAACACTCACAAAACATATGAAAGAAATGGAAGAAACAAATTCTCATTGTAAAAAACTATTTTTTGATGTCACTAAATAGTTTCAAAGAATTATTTTTTAGAAATAATTATTTGAGATTGTATTTTTAGAAGCTTTCCGTGCACTCAAAATATTACCCAATGTTTCTATGATTTTAAAAAGTTCTCAATTGTATGGAAAATATTAAAAGGTAAAGGATCTTGAATTTTATTTTCAGGAATTAAGAAATGTGCATGAATAACAAATAAATATGATAAATAATAATTTGGAATGTAATATGAGATCATTTGAGGATGAGAATAAATCCATCAACATGATGTGTTTAGAGCTGGAGGTGAAATTGAAGAATCAGCAATCACCCCAAGATGGAACTTCCCAGATAGTTGAAAGAAAAGATGTTTCCACTCAAGTTTGCATTGAGGTGTATGATTCAAAAAGGATTATTAATTAGTTTTCTAATCCAATAGAAATATTTTATAATAAGAGGTATCCCATAACCCAGTTATTTTTTTTTCTACTAATGCAGTTTCATTTGCAAGTACAGATTCAATGTTAAAAGCTGAAATGATGTAGATTGATAAAAATGTTCATTCATCCATCAAACTTTCATGGATGTATAATGGAATAATTCATAATAACAACTCCAAAATGGATTCTAAAAGTAAATAAAAGTAATTCTAGAAACAAAATACATTAAATCTAGCCAAACTGATAAAATGAGAAAAATAAAGAGATTTATTGTCTATTTTTGGTTTTGTTGGAATTTTGGGAATCATAATAATGGTTACTGGCATAATTTTTTTTCATATGAAATTTATGGAAGGACTACTTTCCAGGATAGTATATGAGAAGAAATTAGGAAACATTCAAAGAAGAATCATAATACATCGATATAGATGAATCTTTCTATCAAGAATATATTTGAATATCTTTAAGACATTTGTGATAATTGTAACAGAAGTGGTCACAGTTATGATGAATGTTCATTTAGTCCAACCTTGCAGAATGAATATGTTGATATAATGAAAAGGTCACAGCAAATTCATAAGAAAGGAACAATAGTTGGAAAATATACCTTTAAGAATTTATATAATAATGAAGTCAAGAAAATAGTGAATGAAACTATTATCAAGAAGAAGTTTCAGCTGGATTCCAAGAATGGAATCGAAACCAAGAAAATAAGACTCTACTATGGAAAGAAACGTCACACCATGGATCACTGCAAAACAATCCATTGAAATTGTTGGATGAAAGTTAAAATTAAATGGAAAATCAATCCAAATGATGATGGGATTTATTTAAGACATTCCTAAAGATAATTTTGATATGTTCCCAAATAAATTTTACATGAATACATTGTACAATCCATGTGGAAGCTCCAAACTAGAATATGTTAAGAACGAGTGTTTATTTATCTGGCCTAATAAATTTTCAAATTTCTAGAGAACTATAAAAGGATGATGATGAATTACTATTTAATAAAAGGGAAAGGGGAAATATATCATTCCACATAAAGATGAGTTCAAATTTCATTAAAGGTTGTCAGCACATGAAAACCCAAGTGTCTCATAAGTACTGTGTGGAATGTGAAAGTATTCTAGACATCATGCAAAATAATATATAACTATTTTACGAGGTCAAATAGAGATGGTGAAAATTGAAAAACATGCACTAGTGGAAACTACTTTACTGCTGGAAAATGTAAGGGAAAAATCCACACAATTCGAAGGCGAATGGAAGTAAAGGGTTTATGATGAATATTAAAGATCAAAATGTGAAATTGAAAGGAGACACCAGCACGAAGAGTTCTAGACACATTAGAGAGAAAAAAATGAGTTCTTGTGTCGAAATTATATTATCATCCATTTTTCTCCTATTAAAAAGCTCACATGTGTTCCATCTCATTCCCTTATGTTTTTGTCATATATGTGTTCTTATATTGAAGGTAATTAAAGGTGAAGGTCATTCTCAAGATTATTATTGGATTAAAAATGTGGAGAATAGCCGGTTGGACTCATTATTCATGATTTGATAAATAATTAATGTGTTCTATAGTGGAAGAATATCAACATGAATTTCTAGAACATTATATGATGATATTTTCCACCATGAAGAATCAAAGGGATTTCACCACTTTAGTGGGAGAAAATATGAAGGATATTATATTAAGGATTATTTCATGAATAATCATGAAATTTATACCAGATCAAGAAATTTAAACCAAAGGTATTCCAATCACACTTTAATCCCTAAATCTGAATTATATTTATCATATCAATTAAGGGGGAGTGCATGATTGGTGATAAAATGGGAAAGGGGGTCTTTCTCTTTGTAAAAGAAATTTATAATATGTTTTGTGAAGTATGTGATGGATTTATCATTTCATTGATAAATATTACTATATCTAATCCCTTTTTAATGAATTTATACACTCTAAGAATGATTTCACATTTACGGTTTTTTATGGACAACATTGAAAATAGTGTTTATATCTCCCTTATTTTCTACACTAGGTTAACCCATGTATACTTTGAGTTGATTAACTAAAATCTCTTTACTAAGTGAACCATGTGACATTATCCCTCTCCCAAGAATATTCAGGAAGTTGATCTTTAAAGGTAGGGGAACATGTTTTTGAACAAGACCCACCAATCCTTTGTATTTTGTTGCCAATAAGGGGGATAATAAATTGGAACACATATTGACCCATACAAAGTGTTCTCAGGTAATATTGACAAAAAATAAAAAGGGGGATATTTTTTTAGCATAGTGTTTCATTTCTTTAATAAGGTGTCAATATGTGTATGGAAAGGTAATTATTGAATTTGTGATCATGATTTAAGTGGTGATTCTTAAATTAATTTTTTTGACTCAGTAAAGAGACCATTTTGATTATGATGAAGATTATACTCAACTAATGAAACATGAAAAATTACTATTTTACATTGGTTGTCATGCTTGATAATTATCCATAGTAATTTTGATGATTGATTGAACTGATCCTAAGTTCCATAAAATGTGTCAATAAATTTTAATTTGTTACACCATTTGAAGAGGTCCGTGAAATACTTAATTTCATGATGCATTTGGGTGATCCATCCACTGCATTCTATGTGGATGAAGTGTTTGAGAAGATTGAGCTAATCATAAATGCTTAAGAGGTGTTCCCAAAAGAATAGAAGAAGAAGGGGCTGGTGGATAATGATGAAGATGATTTGAATTCTCTGTATGGTTAATTTCATGTTGAATTCTTTATGTGTATACTTTGGTTTCAAAGAATGTATTTTAAGAGGATTATACAAAAAATATGGGACATAACCAGTTAGCTTAAAAGCCAAACCAGAGAAGTGGCTCTCATCATAAGGAGTGGGCGGTAGAGCTTAACCCTAGCCAGCCAGCCAGCGTGACAGACCAAAGTTGGGGAAGTAGCTATTTTCAAAAAACAATAGAGCACCGTGATGAGGAGGATCCATTCACCTTTGTTACAAGAAGGAAAATAGAGATCCACAGGTGTTCAGTAAATGAAAAAAACTCTTGAACCATCCTTGTGAAGAAGATAAGCTTCCCGCTCTGTGCGAAGAATAACCATGATCATGCATTAGGTTCTCTCAAACCATCATGAAGGAGAAGATAGATCCACAGGTGTTCAACAAATGAAAAACTCTCTTGAACCATCCTTGTTAAGAAGATAAGCTTCACCCCCTGTGCGAAGAATAAACATGATCATGCGATAGGTTCTCTCAAACCATCATTGTGTTTCATAAAGGAATTCATGTTTAGAAGAATAGAGGAGTGAATGGTGAAGGAAAAAACTCACATGAAAAAACAAATGTTATTTAGTTGAAGAAGCCTGAGGCTGTTCACAATCTTTTTTGAAGAAAAACTATAGCACATGAGGTAGAGGGTTTGAGAATCCCTTGAGACAATTTTCAGACACACTTTCTATTGAGAAGAATAAATCTAGAACACCCCAAACATATACCCATGGTAGTTTTTTTGTGCATGAAGAAGAAGAACCCTAGAACAAATTCTACTCATTTAGGTTTGTTTTCAAAGAGGTTGTAGGAAACACTTCTACATATTCGTCCCATGAAATATTAATAATAATCTCTTATAAAAAGTGTGTGTAAAAGGAAGAGAATGAAGTGTATATACATTTATAACACACATACATTGAAACCAAATAAAAAAGAACACGTTTATCTAAAGAATCAAAATAAGAGAGAAGTGAATGCGTGCATATTGAGAGAACCATGTGGAAAATTCTTGTGTAATTGCATGGCCCACATATATTGAACCTAAAATATAGATACATGTGAATAGTGTGTGATTGGGTTGACAAGAAAGATATTATATGTGCATGCAATAATGAATAAAAACATGCACATGTGAAATTAATTGAGATATCCAAGACAATAATTTTGGATGCCATGAAGTCCATGCATGATGTGGAATTCATTTGAGACTATTGTCAGGCAGAGTTAGAGAAGATATTATAACTAAGTTGGCAATAATTGATTATTCATGATTGAAAGATATGAAATAGAGAAATATAATTATTTCCTATAAATATTCATTAATAAGATGTGTGAATCATTGGTACACAAATTAGTGAGGTTGGGTCATCATCAATAAGAATAATGAATGGGCTAATCATTTTTGAACTGAGGACTGATCAGAAAGGTGATCAGAATTACTAAGCAAGGACAACAGACCATACCAAAGGTTGTAGTAGATTATTGAATATATAAAAGGGAATGTTTCATTCAACAAACCTGTGTGCGATGACCATGAGATCAATCTAAAATGAATCATGTAAACAAAGAATAAAGCTTCTCATGTGACTCGAGAGCTAGAATAACTGTGTGAGATTCAGGGAGGAGAATAAGCCTTTAGTGGGACTCTGAAGCAGGCCAGTGGGACTCTGGTAACACTGTGTGAAGTAGTATAAAGAACGTCCTATGAGAATTAGGAGAGATATAGTAGGACTCTATATCGACCATTGTAATTGATTCTAAGATTATTGTACAGAATCTGTGTTGAGGAGAAAACCCAATACATCAAGGAGTAGGTCTCTAAACTGAACCTTGTAAATTCTTATGCTCAGTGAATTTACATTAACATCATCATTTGAGGTAAGGCTAAGAGACACACGAAGTTTGGATTGAGGCTTTAACCTGTCATATGGTGTTTAATTGAAAAATAATCATTTTGTAAAAAGTTTAAATGGATCACCGATTCACCCCTACCACTCTTAGTGATTCACACTGATCTGGGAACTTCAATTTATCAAATATTTTTAGATGTCATATTTCACCATAATAATGATAGGTCCTTGGAGAATTTGATAAATAAGGAATACAATTCCCAAATATCCCCACATTAAGAAGACGAAATAATTATTCCTTTTTGAATAAGAAAAAATATAAGAAGGTGGATCCACAGAATTAGGTTTCTCTAGTTTCAACTCCTCACTAGATGGGGTATATTTACATAAAACCATAGAAAATAGGGATAACACGCTTCATAGGTTACCCTATTGAAGCCAAAGTTATCATAAAGGCATCATCCACCAAGACGCTAAATAGGGTTACCCCATATGAAAGGACATAAGAATTGTTATCTTAGATAATAACATTCAAAATGACCTAATAATTTTTTAAATCATTAGAACCCTTCCCTGGGGAAATGGGAACCATCCCATTGAATAGGTTGGAATACTCCTTCAGCTATCTATTTACGCTCCTAAATATTAGTAAGCTCTATCATTAGATACATATTAACATACTCTAAGATAAACCTCTAAAATAAAGTGATCGTAAAAAATTACCATGTCATCTAATCTTATAACTATATTTGAAATATAACCTTCCATTAAGATAGACACAACCCTTTGATAATTTCCAACATATCTCTTACCCTAAATGCTCCTATAGTTACCAAGGACCTTAAGATTCAATAAATTTTATCTAGAAACTCAATAGCCTCATCTAGACATTGATAACCATTTGATAACAGAAATAGCTGATAGGTTTCTAACTCAACCACACTATTTAGAGTCTGGTTAGAATTCGCTACTTGAAGAATAACATCTAGAATCAGGGAGATAGACCTCTTATGATCACTTTGGGAATTTATGGGTGGTATACTCTAAATTGAATGAATAAATGATTAAATAAATGAAAAAAAATAATATCAATCAATATAAAATAAAATTAATCCTAATTAAGAATAATAACCAAAAAAATCGGGTCACAACAATACTCAATAAATCCATAACACCAAAAAAATGGATAGAATTCTTAAAACCATTCTAAATTTTCTCCATTTGAATTTAAAATTAAAAAATTGTTTTTAAACCAATAAATTTTTTTCAAAAACCTTATTCAAAATTAAAAAAACTCTTTTACTTTAAAACCAAAATTTTCATCCTAAAATCCCATCCATCAATTTTCAAAACCCAACTCAGTTTTCCAATAAATACAACCCACAAAAACCAATCTACGATCAATAAAATCATAAAACAAAAAAAAAGGTTTATTAATATAGATTAGTGGAATAATTAGGAACATGGATTAAATATCCTTATTCTTATAAGATTCTAAGAGTATCTTAATAATCTTATACATAATATAGGGGTGACTTGTAGATAAAAAAACATTGTTCAAAAACCTTAAACTACAAAATGAAAAAATACGCATTAAATAATTTACTGAAGTTAGACTCCGTCCGATTATATAATTTACATAATTGGATTCATAATAAGTAAAATAATATCAGTGTAAAATATCATTATCACAATGGATATAATTAATAAGAATATGTATATAATAATTAATGTTAATACGATAAAACAAACAATGTAGAAACTATGTTTGATGACTAGTATTCTATTACATACATTGGAAGAGATACTTGTAAAAAGAGTAATTATATACATATATAAAAAATAAATAATTCATAACATGCTATATTAAAAAGATAACCCTTTTAAACTTAAGAGAAAGGTAATAAATAACCATTACTAAAGGTATCCACTGTTTTATACTGAAAAAAAGTCTTTCTTTCCTTACTAAGAAATCCATCGATAAGAATATCATGTTTTGTCTATCTTAATATCCTAGAAAGCCCCCAATAAGATGATCAACTATATCTTAGTATACATAAAATCTCTCAATCGAATGGATCAGAATATCTATCTTTATATCATTGGAATCCCTAGATCATAACAACGATCATATATGAGTTAAAAAATACAAAATTTCATAAGGAGATAACCTAACAAGGATTACTTAAGAAAAGAACTCTATAAAGAGATAAAAAGCCTTGAAATAAGAAGTTAATGCTAATAATTATTCTGAAATCTTGAGAGATAATGTAATAAACTCACTCTAAACTCATTAATTGACTCGGTATTTATAGGCATTTCCGCAATAGTCATATTCCCATGTTTTTTGGCAATGAACATGGAAAATTGGAAGTAGATAGATCCTAATAACTGAATATCTGATGTCATATTTATTCACACCATTACACTGATAAAGTTTTTCCTTATGACAGAAGTATGTTAAAGTATTTTTATTATAATCATCAATTAATCTAAGAGACTTCCTTATCAATTTCTATATGATAACCCCTATGAGTGATAGTTTGATTGTATCAGTGAAAGTACCATTTTGATTTTCATGAACATTTCTCGTACGATAAAATGACTAAACTATATCTTCTTGTGTAATAAATGTGGGTCTAATAATTGTATTCATACTCAATATGATACTCATTGTGAAAAATATTATTTATATTGATAAAACATTTTAAATTATTATATATATGGTAAAAAAAATATTTTCTATTAAAGATGACAATCACATGGGATATAAAAAAGAATGTAAAACGGGTTTAAATAAGTATTTGTGATTTCTAAAACTAAATAGATGGAATTGTAAAAAAAATAAATCCTTGATCCACAATTTCCCCCTTTTTTGAAATCACAAACCCCAAAATATAAATGAAAAAAAACAAGATGAACATACAACCTATTTATTTTAAGAACAATGTATTTAGATATATTATTTAATCCATTACTTCCCCTAAGTTTATATCTCTTCTGATTATGATCGAGAGTATGATGTAAAATATGATATTCCCTCTTAAGATAATATCACCCCTTTTGATAATGTATTCTTTCCATTAAAAAATGTTCTCCCCCTCCGTTTATATAAAATTATACGCATTATTGAATTTCTCCAAATTTTTAATTTGAAAAAAATATATTGGGGAATGAAAACTGAGTTTACCTAGAAATATAGAAAAGTAAGAACTAAAACAATACTGAACAACCTAATAATTTATGAAACATATGAAGGGACATGTAATGAAATAAATTTGGAAAATAATTCAAGCTTCTCATATTTTTATGAACATATGAATAATTAAAAATACAAATATTCACAATTATTACAAAATATTAACAATAAAATACATCAAGAGTTAAAAAGAAATTCAATATTTCATCATCAATGTGTTTACAATGGTCTTCATATTCTTGATTTTCTACAAATATTTCTCCATCTTCTCAACTATTTATTTTTGAATCCAAAATTTCTGATATGAGTATTTATTTTCTTATCTTATAAATATTACTTCATCTATATAAGATCGAAGTTTGAACACCTCTATCTCCATGTCTCAAATCACGAGTTTCAAAAAAATTAATTCTTTTGTACGATCATCAGTTTCATACCTAAACTCTTCCACAAACTTCACACTATAATACATATCATTGAATAACTGATTGAAAGAACTTATTTAATTCACCATAATCTTTTTAATATCACAAAACTAATCTTCATTAATCATTATATTAGAATCAAATTGGTGAGACAACTTTACTATCTGATTAAATGAACTTTTATAAGTTTGAGAATTTTCTTGTAAAATCTTCAACTCAACTTCATTTTGAATCACTTAATCTACCCAAAAATTAATCAAGTATTATTTTTGATTAGGTATTTCTTAAATTATTTGACTTTGTTGTTCATGATTTTAAAAATAAATAATATTTTATTATATACTTTTCAAAACATTAAAAATGTAGTCAAACACTTTCTAATAAATTTTTTATTTTGAGTATAATTTTTTCGGGTCAAGATGGGGAGTTTTTATTGAACTCATATAGAATTAAATCTCATTCCATTTCCTCTTAACATTATTTTATTTTTCCATATAATCATTCATGGAAAATATTTTTTCATCATAAATTTCCATTATGTCTACATATTCGGTGTTGGAATTATCATTAGCCTTTGACTATGAATTTGTATAATGTTCCTATTTATTTGATGATTATTTTGATTATTCTTCTGTTCAGGATACCTCTTCATCATAAATACCATATTTTTTTAATTTTTAAGATTTTTAGGGTAGATTTATTGATCATGAGGATAATGAATCTGATGATTTCTTATCAAAGGGAATAACTGATGCAGGGTGGGTTGGAACCAACATTTATTTAGGCATTGAGGGTGATGATTCATGTTCAATAATATAATATATAGTTTAACTTTAATACATTATGATATGATGGTAGACAATTATATGAATATTGCTTTTAAATAATTTTGAACTCTTGATGTTTTTAAAAGTTATATCAAATTGATAATGAATCTAATTTTTTTTTGAAAATAATACAAAATTTTTATAAAAAAGAGAACGAAAATAATAAAAGACTAATATATTGAGAAAGTATAAAAACTAACAATAATAGAATATTCCCTTCCAAAGTAGAATTATTCATCAGTATGAATATGTTGTTCTTATTGATATCTATAAATTTAAAGATTATTATAGTTTTTTAATGGACTGAATATGATAGTTTTAGTACAGAAACTCATTTACATTTTTTTATTAGAAAAAATTATGATAGAGTTAGGAATAAAACTAAATAAGATTGTTTTTTTAAAAAAACTCAGAAAAAATAAATTCTGAATTTAAATTTTTTATTGAAATTTGAGTCCAGTAATTTTATAAAATTTTTATGGTATGAATAATAAATTGGGGTTTATTACATTAAAAATTAAATAAAAATTGTGAGTTCTAAAAAATAATTACTATAATTTTTTTAGAAAAACTAACATTATTAAAAAACCAAAAAATATACTAAAGAAATAACTGTTGTGAAAAAAGTAAAAATCATATTTACCACCCACCTAGAAAAATAGTGACTTAGTGTTAGATGTGGGTACAAAAAGAAGTTGATATAAATGATTAAATTATGTTGATCATTCATAGATTCTTTCTAATGTATTCAAATCAATAAAAATTAAAGGGTTTTGTAAAAATTTTAGAAATTTTATCTTAGATTCCAATGATTTGTAAAAGATATATAATTTAAGTGTGTGATCCCAATGAAAGTGGTGTTTATATATTTTTTCTTTGTATTTGAGTGATATTTATAACTTTTAATTAAATAAATATAAATTTTATTATCACAATGTGTTTGAGTTTTTTCAAATATCATTCCATAATTATTGAACTTCTATTTCATCCCAAAAACTTGATCGAAACAATATCCAATGGCAACATATTCAACATCAAAAGTAGAAAGTTTTATGGAATGTTGATTCTTATAGGAAAATAAACTAAATAATATCCTAATAAATTAAATTTTCTCGATGTAATTTTCATATCCATTCTACATCCACTAAATTTATTATTAAAATAAATTCAATACAAATATATTTCTAGAATATTGAAAAATTCATTATTCCAATGTTCCCTTAACATAAAAAAATAATTGATTTAAAGATTCTAAAATGGATTACATTGTATTGGGTTTTTATCTTGCAAACAGGCATATAGAAGTAATTAAATATAGATAACTATAAGTTAAGTAAAGTAGTCATCCTATCATATATCTATAAATTATTTGATCAGCTAGTTTCCAAGCCTTAGAAAGGTCTAAAGTATTTGATATACCAATTGGAGGACTAATACTTTTATAATATTTGTATCGAAATTTCATAAGATGATTTTTATATACATATGTTTCTATATAAGAGATCATTTTGATTTATGTGAAATTTAAAAACTATTAAAATATGTTCACTCACCTATCATACTCATTTCAAACACTTATTCAATAGTATCTACAACATAATCTTTTTAGGATTCTTGAGTTAACCCTAATATAATTTCATCAACATTAATTTGTAAAATTATAATATTTTATTAACTTATTTTAATAAATGTTTCTAATATACAATTCCATTAAACAATTATTTTGTTAAAAATTTAATATTGACCTATCATACTATGATCTAGGGGAATGTTTGAATCCATGTAAATATTTGGTATATTTTAAAACATATTCAAGATATTTTTTATTCTAAAAACCATGTAATTTTTCTACATAAAATTCATCCTAAGAATATAGGTTCATAAAAGAACACATTACTTCTATTTGAATTTGTTTTAAATTAATGAATGATACAAAGGCTATAAGTATTTGAATAGATTAAATCCTTGATAATGGTGCATTGTTTTCATGAAAATATATTCTATATTTTTTATAATAACCCTTAAAAACAAGTCTCACTCTCTTTCTGTCAATAAATACATTTTTATCAGGTATGTTCAAAAAACAACATTTTACACCTATTATAGAAGATTCTATAGGTCGTCCAACTAATGTTTAGAAATTTTTCCTTTCAAACTCATTGATATCATCTTTTATTTACGTAACAAAATACTCATCAACTAAATACACTTCAGGATTCCTAGGATCAAATTCAGGTAAAAAAGCTAGATGTTGAATTTCATTTCATAAGGAACTTCTAGTCCTAATAGGATCCTGCACATCACTATGAAACATCACCTGGATGATTCTTAAGGAATAAATGAATTCATGGGTTTTCAAAAGACTATTCCTTATCAAAATATAGAATGTAATCTTATGTAATAACATCAGAAACATATTCTTGAGCTATATAATTATGAGAATAGTTTTCTATAAAATGTATAAAATTAGTTTTAGAAACAACCTCAATAGAGGATGTGGGATGAGGTTTTTTGAAAACAAATGGATCATTATTTACAAACCTAACATTAATTGTTTCTTAGATAGTAAATAATTTTTTTATTAAGAACTGTATAATCATTAAAAGTAGTGGAAGAACCTAATAAACATTCTTTCATGGGATTTGGGTGAAAATTTATGTAAATTGTTTTTAGTATTCAGGATGAATACATTTCAACCAAAAAACATAAAGTAAAAAATGTTTATTTTGTTCCTATCCCAAAATAATATAGCATTTTATTAATAAAATGTTAAATTGAAACTCAAATTATAGTATAGTTGGTTATACTGACCACTTTAGACCAAAAAATTAGTAATTGAGTATTCACTCATCATGGTTCTTGATATTTCTTGAATATTTCTATTTTTGATTTTAACTATACAATTTTTAGGGGGTTCTAGATGATGAAAAGTTTTTTTATATACCTTTATCTCAAAAAAATGTTTCAAAATGATAATTTAAAAATTCTACACAATGATCACTATGAATGTTATCAAGGAGAGGATTTTCACATTTTTATCCTTGGCTACAAATGTTTTAAAATAACATGTGTATTACTATTTATTTGTGAGAAAATAAAAACAATTATATCTATGTAATCATCATCTAAGACATATAAATTCTATAGTATAAAAATAATTTAAGTTATTTTAAGACCAAAGAAGTCCATCTATATTACATGGTATGCATCAGATTTTTAGACTTCACTAATATATTTATAACAAGATTTATGATCTTTATAGTATTGATAAGGTAACAAAACTTTTACGTATCAAAACTAATTCCAATTAGATCTTTACAAGTCCTTTACTATTAAACTTAAATAATTTTATAATGCTACAATGTCCTATCCATTTATTCCATAACTAATATTGATCTTCCAGTTCACATATACAAGGTAAGACTTGGAACCTAAGGACTTTTTATGTAATGTGTATAAACCTTATCATGACTATTGGAAGAAATAAAAAATTCATCCATGGAACGATGTACTAAACATTTATCATTCATAAATCTCTCAAGTTAACCTTCATAATATAATTGAAGTATTATTACAAGGTTTTTCTCAATACAATTAAAAAATAAAACATTCAAAATAATAACATTACCAAGAATAACTATGTTACATATTCCAATAATGTCTCGATGAGAATTATCTTTGAAGGTTTCTTTCCCACATTTTAGCTTGATTATATTCTAGTGTAAGTATTTCTTACAATTCATGTTCCAAAAAAATCCACAATCTATGTACCAACTTTTCATTTTTTGGTACAATAATTGTTATCCAAATAATAAAAACATTAGACTTTTAGCACCCAAACATTCCATGCTCTGATATTGTTAGAAAAAAATATTTGGAAACAATATTTGACCAATTTTATTTTTTTTAAATGTCATTTCATTTGATGAATAGAATTTATAAAAACCTAGTGATTTTATTTTATTTAATGAATAATCTTTCTTATAGGGACCACCACTTTTACACATAGTTAAAAAAAGCTTCACATTTTTGAAAAAGTAATTATTACTGAAAATTGGTTTTTTACTTATAATACCCATTCTAGAACTATTACCAAGAGGTTTTATTTATTTATAAATATTTTGGAAATTTTATTTTTCCGTTGTAAACTTTTCTAAAATATTATTCAATTAAGAATTTTCAGACATTAGTTTTACAGCAAAACACTTATACTTGTCAATATTAGTTTTGGAACTTAATTTATCTAAATAGGTTTGTTAACTATTTTTCATAGAAACTATTTTTTCATAATTATTTTAAATATTTTAATTTTGAGAAATGTTCTTATTAGGATCTTTAGATAAATAGGATATTTTATTTTTCAAATTATTTTTTCTCGAATCTTCCTTATAAATCTTTTTTATCAATTTCTTTTTTTTATTACAAATTTCTCAATTCCCATTTTCTGAATTTTTATAAAAATGGGAAACATAATAATAAGAATAGAAAGAATTATCTTTACTAAATAAGGAATATTCATCAGAAAAATATGTATAATCTTTCACATTAGGTTAATTAGAACATAAATATATATTTGTAAGGTTTTTATCTATTCATATGTTTTTCAAAAGATAATAATTAACCATGGGTAAATTAGAAAAAAGGTATATGTTACTCTATCTAGAACTTTAATTATCATATGAACATTTAGATGAATCACCACCGTTAGAATTCAAAGTGGTTATAGCTTTCAAGCCTTTTAACCTTTTGATTTAAAATAGTTCATATCATTTTTTCCTGAATTTCATTCTTGTATGTCTTTCCTCTTCAGATTTTGTCAATCTAGTTGGATATTTCTAGATTTATTACATCTATAGACTATGGAATTAGAATCATTTTTTCACCTTTATACTTATGAGTTTCTTTATATCAGTATTGAAAGTATTTCATACCAACTATCTCATTCATCCTTTAATAAATATTGGTTAATTTATTAAAATAATTTTCTAATGAGATTGAATTGGATTGAATAAAAAAAATTCGTGAATATTTAGCTACTTTTTCTGATGACTGAAGTTCAGAAGAAATTATAGAAGTTGTACAAAAATAAACAATAAAATTTTATTTTATTTTCTTTCTCAACATCTCATTTGAGACATTATTTATATTATTTATTAGTTCCAATGAGACCATCCAATGTATGATTATTCAATATTAATTTCCCATAAATAGTATTTCTCTATGATTCCCTTTCATTGGGAATAATATCAATAATAGTTTTTACAAGAACCTCATCAACAAGAACTTTTTCACTAATACATTATAAACTATTAATAATTTTCATAAACCTATATTTCATAATTGAAACTGATTCTCCGGGTAGGAAATACAAATCATGGTAATACATTCTAAGAAAATAACTTCATATCTCAAAATCATAATAATTTCAAAAGTGTGTGAATAATAGATTTTTTCATATACTTTTAGCAACATCACACAAATATATTTAACTATAAGTAATTATTGTCATGGAACGTAAAAAAGTATTTATTACTCTATTTTTTAATTAATATTTTTATTAATGAGTAAAATCAATAACTTATTTATCCTAAATATTATAGTCTTTAATAATCATAACAAAATTATAAACACTAGATTTTGTAAAAAAAATTATCAACTCTAGAGTTGGTACCAAAATTAATCATCTTATCTCTCTAGTACTCATAATCATCACCCTCAAACATTGGTGGTATGTTTGGATTTTGATTTTATATTGAACCGTGATTAATACCTTCTATATTGAATACCATTAAAATACTCATTTACACATAGAAACATTAGTGTAACAAGCTTTATAAACAAAGTGTTTTTTTTTGAAACTTAAACAAATTTCAATAATGAATAATGTAAAAAATCAGAAAGTATATGAGCGGTAGAAACTATATTTAATACCAATTTTAGGACCTTGATAGTATATTATGATGGATATAAATAAAAGTGATTGTGAATTTTACTTTGAAAAACTTTGTTTAAAACAACTTAAACTAATCCATAAACAAATTATATTTATATAGTTTCTCACAAATAGAATCAGTTTGGTTTTCATGTTCACAGAATTTGATTCATAATACATCAAATAATAATCGATTAAAATATTGGTATCACGATGGATCAATTTATCAATGTATGTATATCAAAATTAGAGTTAGTAAAATAAAAGTTAAAAATGTTAAAATCTGAGTACGATGACAACCATTTAATTACATGTAGTAGAATAGATACCTCTATAAACAAGTAATACAATAAATATTTTTCCCAATGAAAGGGAAGATCATATTTTCTCTATCTTCATATCCCTAAAATCCCTCGATACAATGATCGATTGTATCTTACTATCCTCATAATCCCTCGATCTGATGGATCAGATTATCCATCTTCCAATATATAGGGTCCCTCGATCATAACAATGATTGGACATGAGTTTCAATTAAATAAGATCTTAAGGAGGAATCTTAACAAGGTTTCGTTAGGAATACAACTCTCTATATAGATATAAAGAATAAGAAAAAGCAGTTCAGATTATGTATAAATATATAAACAATACAATGAATGTAATCAATCGGATCCAACCACTTCAAATTACTCATTATTTATAGGCATTTCTCCCACTGTCTTATTTTTATGTTTTTTTTGAAATGGCCTCAGACACTTGTCACATGAAATCTCATTGTAATTGATTATCTAACATCATATTGATTAACACCCTAATAGTGCTAAAGGTATTCATTTTTATAAAGTTAAGTTCAATTTTTTAGATTATAAACTCCAGTTAGTCTAATCTACTTCATTATCAATGTCAATACGATAATCCTTATGAGTATTGGTCAGATTTTACCGACACCAGTGTAAGTCTAAATTTCATGAATTTATTTTGTATGGTAGACATGATTAAATCCTAACTTCTGGTCTAATAAAGGTGAGTCCAGTAATCATATTCATACTATTAGGTCCACTAGGTTGAATACCCTGAGGGGGGGGGGGGGTGAATTATGGCATGACATATTAAAACCTTTTCTCAATCGGATTTTGATTCATTATTATAAAAAGCTCAATTATCTATCCCTCCTATTGAAATATACAAATAGATATGAAATCATGCATAGAACACAATGATTTCTGCTCAGTTCACCCTCAATGGGCTACGTCCAAGGATTATACAATGGCACAGTGCTGATGTAATAAATTCACTATGTCTTGCTACCAATAATGAGTCTAATGTTTAGGCTAGATCTTCAATGCCCAAGACCACTAACTTTAAAATTTTTAGGGTCTTCTCTCTGTATTCCCAATCATCACTCCCTATTCCTCTTTCTCTGGATCATTGAGGATGGAAAAGGTCATTGTCTTCCTCTTCATTCGCTCACTGCTCTTGGAAATGAATCTACTCACAGTTTATCGACTGGTAGGTCAAACACTATTTATAGACATGTTGGTCCCTTTCATATACATGAATTCATGCATCCTGAATTGTAGGTATATGCTCTGTTGAAGTTCCTTTTTCACTCGTAGATGAATTCCGACTTCCCATGTACTATTTGGTACCGAAAAATACTTTTGCAAACTGAATTGAAGATTTCACAAGATTCATTGTGCAAATTATGAACCACCTTCCTCTCCCGCTTACTGAGTAACGAGTTTGGTATGCAGAAACCCTCCTCTATGTACTGCTTATGCTACTATGAACCACCCTTCATCCACAGAAAGCCTCTAACTTTGTGATCGTGTACCTCTATCACGTACTAATTCAGTGAACCTCCTATGTGAAACCCCTCTTGTCCGAGAACCATTCTCTGCTCGCATATTGTCTTCGCTTCCATGTAATAGAACTCCCCATCCATGTACAACTTGCAGAATTCTCCCTATCACATACAACAGATTCCTCCTTTGCATACCGAGACAACTCCTTCCGCGTACCAGACTTCTTTCTCCGCCTACCGTACATCCTTTGCAGGTTAAGAATCCCCACAAACACCTTCCACACGAACCTCTTTAAAAAATTTCCGAATCCCCAGAGTAGAATATGTTATCTAATAATGTTAAATATCCATAGTAATTAGTGGGATCATCAAATCTTTTATAGGAAAAGATACTAGCAAAAACTTCTAATCCACCATTTACCAAATCTTCAATTCGGCTCCACCGCTAGCGATTTTTTTGCCACTATGAACTGCAAGCCACTTGTGAACCATTTTTCAAAATCGTCTGCATAATTCCTTTTCTCTTACGTGGTCAATTTACTCTTCCTACATCAAGCCATCCACATATCACATCATTGTCCATCCATGAACCGTTTTTTGTTTTGTAAACCACATCTGTGTACCATTCCAGGAACATGTTACACAACCCATGAATTATGGTATGCGGTTCTCATCCTTGTCCGAATTTCTTAAATGTTCATCACATAGTTCAATCCTATGAATACATCCTTCCTTTTAAAACATCAAACTCCCAATTTTGAGTCCCCAAAATTTGGATAACATTGGGAAACTACGCCACCTTAAAAATATATCTTCGACATACACCAACCATACTCATTTGTGGTCCTCTGTATTTGTCAACAGACCCAACCACACCCAAAACATACTGAGCGAACACATTGGGGGATTTCTTCCATCAATATCCCCCTTTTTATTTGTTGACTACACTTCTCATAACAATTATTTTCATTTTGATATCTCGGTAACACTCCTTCCAACTTCAACCACCATTCGCTTCATGCGATTAAGATAGTAATCCAGGATTTAAATAACACATACTCTATGCACACATGAGCAATGATCGGTGTGAGAAATAAGAGAATAATGAAAAGTTAATCATTGAATGACTTCATTTCTAATTACCAATTACTAATACAATACTGTTACACTAATACCAATGTACTTCTTTCACCATGAACCTCAGCCATCATGATATCTAATCATCGATCGATCATTTCTAGAATCATAATATTTAAAGATCTTATATCTTATATCTCTTAAATATAGCTTCATCTTAGCTTAAACTCCCCCTATCTCACTACACAGCTTATTATCTTCTTCCCATGTTTCTTTCCTCCCCTAGAAGTCAAACTTTCGCCCCCTTTGTCAGTGAAATTTAAGGGCACTTCAAGGTTGTCTGTAATAGGGTAAAGAACACATATCAGCACAATAGGGAATGACACATCATAACTCATGGATAGGGGGGCCATCATCCACAATTTTTCAAGTGTGGGAAGTTGACTGGACTCTGAGAGGTAGTCGATGCTTTTCGAAGTATTCTTTAGGTAGGTCCTCTGTAAGAATATCTGCAACCTGTTGTTCGGTAGGCACATACTGAAACTTAAAAATCCCTTTATCTACATTCTTCTTGATAAAATGATATTTTACGTCAATGTTACTTGTCCTTGAGTGATATAATTTATTGTTTCTTAGATTTATAACACTTGAATTATCACAATGGATTCTCAATGGAGATTTCACTTCAATTCCCATATAGTCAAGTAGCTATATCATCCACAACAGTTTCATTCAAAATTGAGTAGCCGCAATGTTTCCAACTTCAATGTTTCCCAATAAAATTCAATATTTTTTCTTACTTAACAAAGAAATAAAGAAACCACCAAGATAAAAAGAACCTTATGATTTTGACTTCCTATCATCTACTGAACTAGTCTAATCCACATCTATATATCCCAATTACTCTGTCTGGGATTTGTTATAATATATTAGGCCAAAATCCAATGTTCCCTTGATACACTGAAGAATTATATTTACTAAAATCATGTTGCTCTCAGTGGGATTTCATTGATACCTCGATGTTTGGCATGTGTCAAATTCAATATTAGGTTTTGTTGATGTTTGGAGCAACAGACATCAAATGATTTTCTTGTATTATATGATATTAACTAGCTTGACTTCAACATCTCATGAAAATTTCTACCGTGTAGCAACTAGAGTATCCATATATTTGGAATTATCCATTCAAAACCTTCTCAAAACCACATTAGAATATTTATATTGAGAAATAAAAGTGTCATTGCTTCATTTTGTCACTTGTAATCCAAGGGAAAATATCATGTCTCGATTCATCGACATTTTGAACTCACTTTTCATGAATTTAGAAAATGATGTGCATTGTGATTCATCTAATCCATATAATATTATGTCATCGACATAAACCAACACCATCATCCTTTTACAGTTTCCATTATTGTAATAAAACTTTTAATCGACTCCCCCATGCTGAAAACTGAGCTACTTTAGAAACTGATCATGACTTGATTACCATGCTCTTGGTTCTTACTTCAAACCATATAAATCCTTAATAAGTTGATAAACTCTATTCTCATCATCTTGAATGGAATATACATCTAGTTTCTCAATGTAGACTTCTTCTTCCAAAACACTATTCAGAAATGCTGACTTAAAATCCATATAGAAAACATTAAAATTTCTTTTCATAGCTATGGCCAAAAATATTATAATTGTATCCATCCTTGAAATAGGCGTGAATATTTTATCAAAATATAAACCCTCTATCAGGGAGTACCCTTTACACACAATTCATGCTTTATTTCGAATCACAACATCGTATTTATTCATTTTGTTGAAAAAGACCCATTTTTTTCCTTTGACATTCTTGTCTTCTGGTTTCAAAAAAATTTCCAACGTTTGATCATTCTCAACTTGGTCAAGATCTTCATTCATTTCTTGAACCCAATTCTCATCTCTAGCTGCTTCATCAAGTCATTTAGGCCCCACTTGTGATAAGTATGATGCTTTTTTAGAGTCTTCATTCTTATTGTATGCACTGGTGATGTCTGATAACCAATTTTGTTCTGTCTATCAATTTCAGCTCTTCATGATGGTCATTGGGAAGACACTAATTTATTCTAATCATCCGAGTCTTCTTCTAAACCAACCATTGGAGTTGGGCATCTTCAGATATGCTCATATTTTTATCACTATCCTCCGAAGTCTGGTCATTTATTTTCTAAAGATTATGTTAATTTTATTCAATATTCACACCATGAATTTCATCTATCTTTCCCAACTACTTATTGAAGAATTTATATGATTTTCTTTTCTTTGAGTAGCCAATAAAAATCCCTTCACCCCACAGGATTCAAATTTCATATGTTTCTCCTCATTGAGAATGAAATATTTACTTTGGAATATTCAAAAGTACATTAATGACGGCTTCATTCCATACCATAAATCATATGGATTCTTCTCCTCTTTTGGAAAAAGTAAAGATCTATTTGAAGTGTATACATCTGTCATCACTAATTATTTCAAAAATTTCTCTAGAAGGACTTTCTCAATGGAAATTATTCTAGACATGTTATTGACAATCTGATTTCTTCTCTCAAGTAGTCTATTATGCTATAGAGTTAATACTATGAAAACATGATTCCTTATCCCATGTTTTTAGAGATAATCCTCCACTTGGATATTTTTAACTATGTTTCATTATCTGTTCGAATCGTTTGATTTTTTTGACCTAGCATTTTTTCACATTTCCGTCGATATCTTGTATTGAAATTAGACACTTCAGATTTTTGGGTGATTATTGAAACCCATGCCATTATACTTTAGTCATCAATGAATAGAACATAATATCTCATCCCATCAATTGCTCTTGATGAAATTTTCCCACACACATCAATATTCCACAACTCAAGAAATCTTGTTGACTTTTCCCCCCTTTTCTTATATGTCTTTCGAATGATCTTTCCTTGTTGGCAGGCATCACACGTATGAGTACGACCACATGATAATATAGGGATATTTTGAGCTACTTCCTATTTTACTGGATCCTCCATGGAACCCTGTATTATGCACCCAAGATGCTTATGCCATAACTTTTTTTCTTCATCCTTGGACAGAAAGCACATATCTTCTTCTCCACTCACAAGGTTTAGATTCCCTTTAGTACACATTCCTGAAAAAACAACAAGACCTTAAATTTTCTTGATGATAAAAAATTTCATGGAAAATATTATGGCATGTACTGAGTCACACAATTGACTAACACTAGGAATGTTGTGACTAAGACCCTCTTGAACCAATACATCTACTCATCTCATGTCTTTTCCTCCAAACATGGATTTTCATGAACGAGTAATTTTCAAGCCCTCGTTATTACGGAATCATACTATACATTCTGTGTCATACCTAATCCTGGTTAATAGATTCTTATTTCCAATCATATGGGAAGTGTATCCACTGTCGATTATCCATATGCCTGTGCAATTTGATGCCTTGAACTCAATTTCTACAACCACGACCTGCTGGACCCATTTCTTTTTTACCCAATTCTATGAATTCATACCTGACCAGGAATGATAATCTTTATCTTATTTAGTATTTGATGGGTCATCGTCAACCTGAAAAGATGAAAATCTATTTTGAATTTTCATCTCACTTGAAGTTACTTTTGGCTGCTTCTTAGGATCAAATTCAGTTTTACATGGCACATTTGACTTCATTATTGATGTGAAATATTTGGACATATTTTTGAGTCCTTTACAACTGAAACAATGAAAATCAAATGATGACTTGTAGTGTTGAGCTCTATACAACCTCCTCTGTTTTTCTTGTTTCCTTTGGTACCTCTATGTTATGGAACATAAATTCTGAGAGTGACCCATCTTACCATGACAATAGCATCTAATGTGAGGTACATTCCTATGTGGCAATGATGCACCACTAGTTGTGCATTGGTTTATTTTTATATTATAATTTTTCTTCATGCCCAAATCAATCTTTAATTTTTGACTGGGATATTGTGGTCTAAATTGAACCATAATTACATTCTTTGTTAGATCAATCCCTATAACAGTGTTATCATTCAGAGTGGATTTGGGCTTCTATTCTGATGGACCACTATTCTCAAATATCATCTTCTTTATTTCCTATATGATATTCTTTCCTGGAGTTTTTTTTCTGATCATCAATTTGATGGTTTCTGACTGAAAAATTATTCATCTAGTTTTTCAATATACTTTATTTGATATTTTTTAGTTTTACTCAAACAATCAATTTAAATTTTTATGTTCTTCAATTTTGAGTTTTTACCCAACCACCTTTTTAGATCTTTCTGGCATTGAAGACATCAGCATTTCAATTTTTTCATTCATCTCAGAATTTTCTTCTTCTTGTTGCTGCATAAAGAGTTTGGAATCATGAAAAACATTTTTAGATTTCTTTTCTCTCTCTCAAAATATCCACCTATTCAAGGGTAGATTCAAATCCAGTTTGAAGATCAACTCTTCCTTCCATTTCTCCTTCTTCATTGTACTTATCTTCTCTTGTTAATTAATTTCAAGAAACTAACAAAAAATCATCTACTTTATGATCTTTTCAGTCCTCCAACTCTTCTACCTCATATTCTTTTGATATTTCATCCTCTCTTGAAAGATGATTTTTATTTTTGAAGAACTTTCTCTTAGTACTTCTCCTCCTTTTCTCATTTGATGAATACTTATTTTGAATAATTTAATCATTTTCTTCAATTTCATCATCAAACTTCTTAGGAAACTTTTCTAAAAAATTCCTAATCTTTCTTAATCGAAAGCATGCAAATAGAAGTTTACCATTTAACCTCTATTTTCCCCTATGCATATTTGAGGATAGAAATGACATGACATCATCCATATTTTCCTCCTCAGGTCTGTCTTCAATAGAGAGATTCTTCATGGCCTAGACCACCACTTCATTTTGCTTCCCTTTTCCCTCTACATCATTATCATCATTTCTCATTTCATAAGATACAAGGGTACTGTGTAGGTTATCTAGTGTCAGCACTTTTGGGTTATTATCTTCCAACACTAAAACATTCGGATTGAATCGTGGAGGATGTTTCCTCATGATTTGTTTTAAAATCTTTATATCTTCAATGTCTTCTCCAAGACCCCATATGTCTTCCAAAATAATATTGATTCTATATAAGAATGCATCAATAGTCTTATAGAGATTCATTCGGAGATCCTTATACTTGTTTCATTGAACTTGTAGTTTTGTTTCTTTGAATTTTGTGTCTCCCTCATAAATGTTTAACAATTTTCCCACATTTCATTTTATGTTTTAAAGGAAATCACTTTAGTATAAATTTAATTTGATAAGGCTCCCCCTAATAAATTGTTCCCTTTAGTATTAACATCCAATTATCTTATTTCAAGTTTTGATAACGTGACACTATTAATGTGAGATGATATTCTATATATAGCGGTTGTAAAGACATCCATCCCTGTTGATCAAAAGTAGTGATGCATCAGATTATTCTATAGTAGAAAATTATTTCCATCAAAGATAGGAATTATTTTATGATTTACCACCTCCATTTCTTATTCTTGAGAAATAACCATAGAATTTAAACATTTACCTCTTATACCAATTGTTAGATCCACTGGGTTGTGTACCCTTAGAGGGGGTGAATCAGGGTATAATAGATTAAAAACTTTTCTCATTCAGATCTTGTTTCATTGTTAGAAAAAACTCAATTCTATATCCACCCCATAGAAATATAAAAATTTATATGAAATCATGTACAGGACACAATGATTTTTAATTGGGTCACCCTCACTGGGCTACATCCAAGGAGCATACAACAGTCTTGTGCCGATGTACCAAATTCCCTCAGGTTCACTTCCAATAATGAATACAATGTATGGAATATATCTTATATTCCAAGGATCACTGAAATTACAATGTTTAGGATCTACACACTACATTACCAAGGGTCACTCCATATGCCTCTTTCTCGGGCTCACTACTGGTGGAAAGGGTCCCTGTATTCCTCTTCCTTTGATCACTGCTCTTGGAAATGAATCCACACACAATTTATCAACATGTAGGTCAAACACAATTTATGGACATGTAGGTCCAATCATTTACATGTATTCTTGCATCCTCAACTATAGGTAGATGCTTTGTTGAAGTTTATTTTTAACCAGCAGATAAATTCCTCCTTTCTAGGTACTGTTAGGTACTAGAAAATTCTTTCACAAACTGAATTGAAGCTTTCTCAATATCCCTTGTGAAAAACATGAACCACCTTCCTATACTACATAATGAGTACCAATTTTGGTATGTGAAACACCTCCTCCTTTTTCTACATCCACTGTTGTGAACCACCCTTCATCCACAGACTTCCTTCACCTTCATGACTGGGTACCGCTATTACATATTGATTCCACAAACCTCTTTTGTGAAACCCCTCCGGTCTGCGAACTAGTATCCATTCCCACACTATAACTGCTTCTATATACCAAAGCTCTCCATCTGCATACTTCTTGTGTAATTCTAACACTTTCATACCAATGACTCCTTCTCTGCATATCGAGAAAACTCCTTCTACATACTAGACTACCTTCTCTTCGTACCAGACTTCCTTTATGGGATAAGAATCCCTGCAAACACCTTCAGTGTGAACCACGTTCAAAATTTGATGAATTCCCAGAATCTAATCTGTTATATAATGATGTTTAATCTACATAGTAATTAGTGGGATCACCAAATAATATATAGAAAATGATACCGGTAAACACTTTTAATCTAATACTTACCAAATCTTCGATTCAGACTCCAATGCTTACCTATCCTTCTGCCCCCACAAACCGCAAGCCACTTGATAACCATTTTTTCACACCATCTACATACTTCCTTGGCTCTTACATGGTTTATTTCCACTGCCAACATCAACCCATCTGCATACCGCACCGCCTTTCAGCTATGAACCATTTTTGGTTTCATGAACCACATCCGCGTACCATTCCTAGAACATGGTACGCGACCCATGAATTATGGTTTGTGGTTCTCATCCATTTCTTATTTTCTTAAATGTTATTTACATAATTCACTCCTATAAATAAATCCTTCCTTTGACAACATAAAACCCTCTATTTTTTGGCCTCAAAATTTGGAAAACACTGGGAAACTGTGCCACCCTAAAAACTTGTCTTCGATAAACACCAACCATACTCATTTACGATCATCTAGCTTTTTCCACAAACACAACCACACCCAAAACTTACTAAGGGGGCACTTTGGTGGATTTTTTCCCAACACATACCTAGTAGGATATTTTTAATGTATAATATTTTTTATATTCATTAAAAAAAAGAAATTATTCTATGTATTGAAAGAATAATGTTTTTTTACAGAAACATGCTAAAACTCACGAGACAAAAAAAGTTAGTAGATATGTTTTAAGTATGTGTTTGTGATCGGAAATATTAAATTAATGTAAAGGTATGAATTATAACATCTGCCTCAATAATTAAAATTGTTTTATAGCTAATGGAAGTCATTTTTAACCATTCACTTGGCTTATATATGGCTTTCTAGCCCTTGTGAGCTCACTAAATTACAATAGTTTAACTACCATTTTCATCCATAAAAATGTATAATTCTTTTTAATAATATAAAATTCCATCAAAATATAGTGAAATATTCCATAAATAATAATTAGTGACTCAATAACTAAAATCTCTTAGTAACATTAGTTTTAATATAAGAATTAGTTATCTCGACTCTTCTTGTACCTCATGCTCGAGTTCTAAAATCCCTACTCCAATCTACAATTACTGAACAAATAAAAATGGACATTTTAAGAACTAAATATTTTTAATAACCTATGATCTGATAAAAGTTTTATGATAAAAAACTTTGGAAAACATTCCAGACACCCTAGCCAGCCTATGATATACCTGAGGGGCATTCCAAAACTCCGTGGGTAGGCAAAAAGTGCCAAGACATCAAATGTAATCATTAGTGGATAATTTTTTGTAATTATTTTCATTAACAATCTATTGAATTAAGATTTATTTAATTTAAAACTAAAGGACACTAACAAAAAGGAAACCCTCAAGGCGGCCAGAAGTGATGAGAAATAAGAAAATCCCCTTGGATGACAACCTTACATTTAGGGGGATGAGAACCCAAGCTATCATGAAATATCCTGTAATTATACTTCCATTTTATAAAAATAATTAATAACCAAAAAAATAATTATATCATATCTCTAAACCATTTCCCAAACAAACTAAAAATAAAGATACTACATGAGTAGAAAAGAAAACATACAGAATACAGATTGTCGAAGTGGACTAAAAAAATGGTACAAAAAGAATGCAAAATTACCCATAGATTAATTTTGTGACCTATAATCTTTCCCAATAACTTTCATCTTAAATAGTAAACATGTTTTTAAGATATTATTAAACTATTATTTTCAATTTAGAGCTCATGTTTGATAATTATTATTTTTATGATACCTTTTGAAATAACATGAAAGACATCGTGAATATTAAAGAAAAAAACCAATAATTTTGTATTAATATGTATAATAGACCAAATTAAAGAACAATAATAAACCCGAAAGATATACCATAAGTGGTAATAGGAAATAACAAGAAGAAGTATATTAGAAAAAAATAAAGGATTTCTATTAATGTTTCGTTCCTAGAAATACCATGTGGTAACCATAGAGGTACTTGGGGTGGAACCATCTACACTCCTATAAATACATTCATTTTTCACTAACTAGTTGGTTTCTATAAATTATCATCACCGGTGGAACTACTCTATAACCTCCATCATCATAGTAAATAAAGTATTTATTAATACAACTAAATATAAATCATCTCATATACCTTAATAAAACACCTAGTATCCCCATGAGTAATTTTAAAAATTGAAGTTGAGGTAGCCATTTTATATAAAAAATAAATCACGAGTTAGAATAATCCAAAAACTAGTGCTCAACCAACCTCTTTACATCCATCCATGTGAATCAAAAATTTAAAATCAATAGAAAACATATCATTACTATAATAATATAGGGATCTCTTAGAAGACTAATAGTTTTTTTTAAAATCCATTTTAATTTGAAAATAACACCTTAACATTCATAATTAATAATAATTTATCAATGAAAAATAGCCTTACATAAAATTCTATCTAAAGACGAAAATAAGAATCAATGTACTTTAGTAAAGTTCTAAAAATAAATTTAAACTAATATTTATAAAATGAAAATTTAATATCATTTAAAAAAATAAAATTTGAGGAAACTAAATGAAAATTTTTGAGCCCAATATTAATGGAAGGGATCATATTACAATTATTTATAAATATGTACACGCACACACACACAGATATATATATGTATATATTCTTGTTCATATATATATATATGTCTACATATCCAAATATATTTATACATTTAAAATAATAATGAAAAACTAAATAAAAAAAATAACAAAACACAATTCTATCCCCTTGTCAAAATATATTGTCTTATATGTAATTCCATTAAAAACTCAAAAAGTAGAAAATTAAAATTCATAAAAAAACAAATTCATGGAAAATTTTATATAAATTAATTAAAATAAATAAATAACATAAAATCAATTATTCATTTTGAATATGGAATCTTGGTAATTTTAACAAACACATAGCATTTGTATAACATCAATATAAGGTATAAGCATTGAATAATTTAAAAACCCTCCTTTTATAATAAATATTCTATCATTTAAAGATTTTAGAATAAATTTTTAAATATAAAAATATTTAAAATTCTATTAAAATTTATTTATAAATTCCCGTTCAGCACATGATGTTCTATATAATAGAGAATAATCGATACACCGAACTCAATAATGTAAAAATGTGATAAAACTATCGATGATCGAAGGGAAAATGATAAAAAAATAGACTACACTACCTAAAATTTTTATAAATAGAACTTTTCTTCAAAATTACCCCTTAATGATGGTATAAAATGAATCCATGTAAAGTAAATAAAGAAAAATAATACCGAATGAGAAACAATGAATATTAAGTCATTCCCTCTAAATAAACACCATGGAAATCAAGTGGGAATGTCTCAATGTCCAAGGGAATGTAAAGGGTGATGACTTTGGAACCCTTAGTTTTTCTTGTGATAATTTTAGGGAGGAGGAAACCATTTTGGTTTTAATTCACATGATGCATCAGATAAATTTCTTGTTTTAATGAAACTGAGGGATTCTCATGGTTTACAAAACCATGTACCAATTCTGGGTTATTCACTTTGCTTTTATGGGAGAGAAAAAGGTATGGAAACATCTGTTTGAAAACTATGCACCAACCATACAAAAAACTAGTTGTTAATAATTTCATAAATATATATTATTTGTACTAACCACATGGTAATACCATTCCTCATACATTGAACTCCAAAAACATTTGAATATTGAATTGGTTCAACCAAAAACTCAATGAGAGGACCAAAGATCATAACATAATTAAAAATGATATGTAATTTAATGGTTCATATTTGAAAGGCACCCAAAGTTAATTATGATTTTTATGAATAATGATATGGGAAAATTATGGTTAATATGATGAATTTTTAAACAAACCTTTCTTATTGGTGAGAATGGGGTAATTTTATTTTTATGGGAGGGGTATTTTGACGTAAAATAATGAATAAAATATTATTTAAATACCACAACACAAATTCGTAGTCTTATTTTTTATTATGATGAGTACTAAATAAAAAATATATATTTTCAAAATATTTTGTCACTTACAGAACAAAATTAAATTTTCTTAATAAAAAATATAAAATAAAAAAATAATAGTTTCAAAATTAATTTATTTATTATGCTAAATAATATTTTATAATTTATAAACTACTTTATAGTTATTTTTAGATAATCTAATTGACATATTTTGAGCTAATAAATCTGTTATACAATCCACTAGATCATTATTGCATCAATATTATATAAAAAAACATATTATATTTGAACCATTTGATTTTTACAATTCATCGTAAAATTAATGTTATTTGTGGAGAACATCCAAAAACATAATATTTCAAAATTTATACATGATGATAAACAACATTAAATTCCTTTTAATTAACTAATTTTTAAAATTAGTTAATTTGTTTTATTTATAAATCAAATTATGTTTACCACTACATAATTTTAAACATATGTCTCTCTAAGATCATTTTGATCTTTCAATAAATACATGTTAAAGTGTTGAGTTGGAACATATTCATGAAAATATATCCCAACATTGTATATCCTTATTTATACACTCCCACTATCACATTCCTAAACACCCCAACCTAAAAATATACAATTTCAGTTTCTTTGGGTTTCATAAATTGAATTTTTGAATGTAATATTAATATTGATATTTACATATTTAATTCCCGGTAAAAATTAATTATCAATAAAGTTTACATTATAAAGTTTATTTTACTATTATAATAGTTTGATTATTATTCTAATGGTCAAGCTACCAGTCTAGTTGTTATTTATAATTCTGAGGTCCATATAACCCTTTTACGTTATATAAATTCTTTTTATTTTATCCATTCATCAATCACTTTTCTCTCTCATAATTAACCCTACACATTATTTATAATATTCCAATCATATTTCTAGTGACTTTTTTCATTTTATAGTATTTTTAAGGGTGAATAATTTTATTAAATTTTATAACCCTAAATATTTTTTTAATGTTAGCCATGTTATTTTGTTTCTTATTTTCCAATTAATAATTTTTAATTTAATTTAATTTATATTTTAATTTTATATAGTGATCTATATTGATGAAATATAATACTATCAATTTTTTATATAGTGATAATGAATTATTTTGGGTATACCTTCTACTTGAATTCTTATAACAAAATATATATGAAATAATTTTATAAATGATCAAAAAGGGGTAGAGGAAACTATTGGATGATATAATTAAAATAAAATAAATGAATAAAAATTTCTTCATATAAAATAATGGAAGATTTGAAATGAGACTTATATACATAAAGTTTTCATTGTCACATAGGGGTTCTTTTTCGAACCAGATTTAACTCGAAGATGAAACAAAAAATGTAACAAGATACATCTTTACTCATTTCCTATATATTTTACATCCCCTAAATGATCATTTATTAATGATATAATCATATTATTTATTTTTATGTGGTCCATATTGGTTTCTATATATGCCCATATGTTCATGTGCATATTGTTCGATCATGTTGATTAAATTGACCAATAGGAATCCACTAATCAGTGTAATACCATATTAAATATTTCTAATGTGGAACCCCTATTATTGTATCATTGTTTATTCACATTTACCTCATCCTTATTTATATTTCTAAATTCCAAATTTATAGTTTTCCACTATAACTCCCAAATATTTTAATATGTATTATTTTAGATATATATCTTATCGAATGGTGTGTGATATACACACCACATAACTAAATTTAATAATAATTTATTAAAATTAATGGTAAAAATTAATACCTTAGGAATATATAATATAAAAATATTAGGCACTCATTTGTAATTGATATGATATAAGGCAAAGAAACAATAATTTTTAAATTGGGTAATTTATCTATAAGTGTATGTTTTCTACATAATTTTTATTTAATTTTAAAAAAATTGATTTTAGAAATTAAAATTTCTATAGTGGACGTTATACTTTACCTTTTCATGTAAAAAATAATTATAAGATAAATTTTTTGGTATTTCTGAAATAGTTTTCTTTAAATAGTGAAAATTAATGATTTTACAAATAATATATCTTTTTTACATTATCTTGATATTAGAATTTATTAAATATTTATGAGACATTTTTTATAATATATATATATAAGTATAATTATACATTAAAAGATATAATGTTGAACTTTGAAATCTATACATGATATTTAAGAAATATTGGTAGTTTTTTTATTCAAATAAATACTATTATTCGTTCTTTTATTCTTATTAGATTTTTGGAATGTCCCTTTAGGCTATATTGTTGTTCAAATAAATATTGATTATTATTATTTAAAAACTAATAAAATTACTTTCTTGGTAACAATCATTATACATTATTTATTTATATAAATATTATTATAATTAAATATGAATTTTTTATAAAAATTGTTTCTCATTGAGTTTAATGAACTTGTATTTAATGTATTTTTTTCCTCATATAAAAATTCAACCATAGATAATGGATAAAAAAATTTTAATAAAAATTTTAAAAAAATTTAATTTCTTCAATTTCATTTTTGATATAATGAATGGATTTCATGGTAAACATTTGTCACCATGATAATGGATAAAAGGGTTATTGGGGGTTAAACTAAGAGATACGGATGTAAATATCTCTTAATAATATCAAAATTTTATTATAGGATGTTAATTTAAAGAATAAATTATTCTTTATTTTAAATAAGTCTAAATTGGAACCACTTTCTATAATAAATAAATTTATTTTATTTTAAAGTTATTTAAATTTATTAGGGTGTTACCCCGCTAACTTATAAAAGGGAACCTCTTCTTCTCACTTATCCAAACAACTTTATCCCTTTTTCTAGACCAATACCAAAAAAATACCATACCAAAATCAACTCTTTATATACTATAGGTCTTGGTCTCATGAAATAACCAATCATTGAAGGCTTAAGGTGTATCCAAATGATGATTTTTTTAGGAGGGTTTATAAGTCATAATGGAATTCTTTCATGTTTATTTATTCTTATGCCTATTTCAAATATTTCCTAAATATAGTATTATAAGTACATAAATTTATTCACTCTACTAAAATTTTATTATGTTAATGTTAAAACTAGTTCATACCTCCTTTCCATCCAATGAGAAATGGAAATGTTGCTCGTATGTATGTGTGGACTGACACCCCTATGATTTTTTAGGCTTATATTTTTATCACTACCATTAATAGATGTTTAAAACGATGGATTTAGTGGATATATATTATTTTTATATAATAATTATGGTTCTAAAAATATAAATTAGTAATACATCTTAACCATATTATCTGATAGATAATGATAATGTCGCTTATGTGTGTGTATGGATTACCACCTTCATAAACCAATATGATTCGTTTTATTTCATCCTTACATTAATGATCATTAGAACATATTTAATGGATAACCATGAAATGTATAATATTATAATGTTTCTATAAATTCAAATCATTATTATTTATATTTCCTCCACATCCATTAGAAAAATAAAAATGTCACTCATGCATACATGCAGACTACAGCCTCTACAAATGATGTATCACATTTTTCATTAACTCATTATATAGATGGTTTTAATTAGTATATTTAATCTATAAAAAATATTATTACATTTTTTATATTTTAAATTTGATGAAACCATGTTCAATGTAAAGGGAGTCAAACCAGGGAAACAAATTCCCATGTAAAATGGGATAGTCGACAACTAAATTTATATGTTATCAAATAATTAAAAGTAAATGGTAAAAAAGAAGATATAAATGATTTTTAAATATTAATATATATATATATATGGTTATAATATAGATTTAAAATAATTATAAATTTTTTATATTGGATTTTTGAACATGTTCGTTTAAGTGGAGGTCTGAGGTAACATATTTTCATTTAAAAAACATTTTAAATGTTTAAAACTATTTTACCTCCATATCCATGTTCTATAAAATTTTTGAAGAATTTTTTTATTTATAATTCATATTTTTTTGATTAAAATATTAAATTGTTTTTTGATTTCTATAAAAATTTATAAAAATTCAATATTTCAATGTTTACTAAATGTGTTTTTTTACTTTCACTACATAATTACAAACAAAATATTTTTTTAATATATACTGAATGAACAAATTTTCCAATTATCAAAGTTTGTTTTAATTATCATGCATACTTAAAATATTATATAGTTTTTCAAATAATATATTTTTACTATTTTCATGGAATTTTTATTTGATATTATTTTTCAAAAGAAAATAAATTCTCATCGAAGTTTATGAGAGAATTAAAATTGTTCTCTTATGGTATAAAATGATATTTTTATATATTTTATAATGGAAATAATATAATTTATGTATTTTATTCATGTTATAATTATTTTAAATTATATATAATGATGAATGGGTCAAATATGTCTATCCAATTAAGTGGTTAATTATACCTTATCATGAAGAGAAGTTTTGGAATTAACAGTGAGGTTAATACCGTTGAAAGAGTGACTGTAATAATGATTGTAAGAGTGATATAATGATGATTTACAAAGTCATATATATATATATATATATAGTTTTTCAATTCTGTCAAATGGGTCTTTTATTTAAATATTTTTATTTCATAAGTTAAACAAAATAAAATATGATTTAAATGAAAGTAAATTATATTAAAAATATTAATGGTATGTTTTCATTGAAAATATTTCATGATTTTTTGTAAAAACTAATGGATATTTATTTTTCCATTATGCAATATAAATAATTTTCCATGAATTTTTTTGGGAAATAAATCCTATTTCATGATTGAGTATATTATTATTTGATTTTAATGTTTATTTTGTAAAAAGAAATAATTAGTTAATGATTTTACTATTGTTTTAAAATTGGGTTAACAATTTTCATTTTATTTTATTTAACTTACTGAGATTTATTTCATTCATAATATGTTTTGAATTTTTTCACTATAATTAAGGATTTATATGATCTATAAAATGTTCAATGCTTATATTCCTTGAATGAAAAAACGTGTTACTAATGAAACATGAGTGTATACATAAGAAATTTTTTTTGTAAAAAACATGAACCCTATACATAAGATTATACTATACATGCTATTATTTTCCAAATTATATAAAACTGTAATCTTAATAAACATTTTAAATATATGAATGTGCATACTTTTCTAAATTATTGTATTATGTTTTTATTATGTTATAGGTTGTCATAGCTAGTATCAAATATTGTATGTAGCCACTATATTTTTAGAATAAGATCTAGGTATATGGGTATGAGGAGTTATAATTTCTATCAGATTAAGGGTTTAGATATTTTATTGGTAATGCCATTTTTTGATGAGAAAACTTCATGGTTAATATTATGGTTTGGAATCATAAGTAAAACTTTTTCTCTAAACATAAAGTTCAGTATGTTTTCAAGAATTATTTTAATAATTCGATGAAGTGAAGGAGTTGAATAGAAGTTGACGTGGTTAATGATATATTAGTATTTATACTCCTCAAAATCTTTTATCTTATTATTTTATTTTATATACTCACACTAATAATTTTTATTTCAGTAAATCTTTAGAACCATTGGGAACCAAGTTGAAAATGGATGTGAAATAAATTGGAGTGGTTTTATAAATGTGAAACCAAATGAGATAAATGGTATAGTGAAAACATTAGTGGTATTGTATAACCATATTTCTCAATTCATTATTAAGATAATAAAGGAAATAAATATTAACCATCTGATATATAAATATTTCTAGATAATTCACTAGATAAATATCTTAAATAATTAATAATATTTCGTATATATTGGGATAGAGGGAATAGTGAAATAAAATACTGAGTAAATTTGAAGGGTTTAGTTAACATAATATAGGGGAATACGGGTTTTCTATTGGAATCAATGGAATATTTTAAATGTATGTAGTATGAGCGTTATTCAAATAAATTTTCAAGGTGTAAGAATTCTGAAGGGGAACCACAATATCATACAAATATTGGTTTATTCAGATCATATATTAAAGATGAAGACACTACAATAATCTATATATGATATCAATTATTTTTACATCTTTTCTAATGTTTAAATTATTGAAAATGATAAAATTTTGGTTTATTAATCAAATGAAATGATTCATATGGTTTATTTTAGGAAGGAAGTATTAAGGAATAAGACGATAAATATAGGTTAATGGATTATAAATTAGGTTGAATGATTTGATTTTCTATATATAGGGTTTTGAGACATGATATATAGTGGTATTTTAATAAAATTATGATATGTTTAAATATTATCATAAGTTTAAATATGATGACACCCTTTTGAAGTATTATGTTATTTTGAGGGAATTAATGATATTTTGGGAAAACATTTTTGTTTTTATGAATAATTCATGATTCAGGTATAGGTAATCATTTAGATTAACATGATCTTTGATGTTATGGAAATTATAATAAATTGGTATAAAGTGTGATTATGTTATTAGAAACATATATTTTATCATATAAATAACCATAGGATTAAAATGTTATTTGGTGATCATGTGGTTAATGTCATTCTAGTAGAAGTTCATAATATCTTTGGTAACACTCTAAGATTCATGATAAACTGTATATTTTCTTGGATATATGGTATTTTATTTTAATTTGGTCGATATTTATTGGGAAATAATTATTTATTTTAATTTTTTATTATATGTGATTTTTTTGTGGTTTTATGTTATGGTTATTTAGATAATTTTTTAATATATTTGAGTGTTTAAGAAAATATATTATTAGTGTAAATATATTTTTTGTATTTCAATTTATGAGATTTTGATATTTTTTAGAGATAAATATTAAGTTGACATAGGAATAATATGTGCTCGAATAATTTTCATTATTTGGATTTAAATATAGAGTAAAATATTTTTGAAGAATTTTGGGTTAGTTATTTTTGGAATTATTTGAGATTAAATTGGTATGTTATTAGTGAGGTTTTACAGATTAATTAAATATTTATTTATATGAATGATTTTTTATATTTGATATTATCTTAAGTTGTGCTAACCATTTTGGTTTCAATTAATGGATAGAAGCAAGTGTAATAATTTTTCATCTTATTGTGAATCTCCTGATCAATTAAAATAATATTTTATTTTTTTGGCCCTGAAAATTCATAAATGTTTCTATCATTTAAAATATAAAGTTATTAAGTGGTGTAAAAAATTTAACAAAATAAATGGTTAAAATTTAACTTATGGTATGGAATGAAATCAATCTAGTATGTTTTAATATTCACTATCTTGGATGTAAATAGATTTATAAACTCAATAAACAAGAAGATTAGTATATTTTTTCTTATCAATTAGTTATCAATGTTTATATTTGGAAACTCATTCCCAAGTATTATTCTTTTAAAGGAACACCACTTTTTTGGAAATCTTTATTTGTGAAATAAAAAATATTCAAATAATTAAAAAGGAAATTAAATTTCATGATAAAAAATAAATTTGATATTATTAATTTTTCATGATTGGATAATTTTGGAAATAGTAAAAAAATTGTGTCGATGAGATTTCTTTAAGGGTGTACATTTTAAAACACTGTTATTTTACAATGTATTACTTTATGTAAATATGTTGTTAAATCCATTGTGATATGAAAAACACTGAAACAAAAAAAATTATTAAAATGAAAGATAAACACAAATAGAATATGAATATTCAATTTTCAAAACAATAAAACCTCATTGATAATTAATGTGATTTTATTTTAGGAATAATTATGGTAAATTTGTCATTATAGTGGGTTTTATTGAATTTTATATTTTATTTTTTAAAAAATATATAATTTGAGTAATTCAAATTAGTAATATTTTTATTCATTTTGTATATAATAATCTCAAATTAATCTTATCTTAATTTATTTAATGAAATAGTTGTGTTTTTGGTGAGTAGTGAAAATACTAATTTTAAAAACATTGTACCTTTTATAAAATTATATATATAATAAATTTCTAAGAACTTAGGAAATATTTTTTATAGAACAAATATATTTCTAAAATTTAATATAATTCATTTAAAATATAATTTTGAACTTATAAATATATGTTTTGTAATTTTCAAATATATGTAATTTTTTTATTCAAATAAAAAAATTGCTCCTTCTTATAGAATCATGTTTTCCCGGTATGTCTTAAAAATTTTGTTTGGATTGAAATAAAAATAAGCCTTTTTTTACTAAACCTAATGGAATTATTTTCATTTGAATCAAAATTATTCATAATATTATTGTGAAATCATTTCTATTCTTAAAATTAATTTTTGAAAAATTATTTTCATAGTGTTTTATGTAATTTTATTAGAATTAATTTTTACCACTTCTAGAAATTTAATATAAGAAAATATATTCCAAATTTGGAGTCATAAATTCCAAATTTTTAATTATTTTAATTTAATTTTTAGTAACAAAAAATATTTACCATGGTACATGTTCTTGACTGTGATAACAATTAATAGGGTTAAGAGGGGCTTAAATAAAGACATAAAGTCTTAAATGTATTTACAATATAATTAATTTAAATTTAATGAGTTTATTTATACCATATATTATCTTATATTTTTTTGGACTAAATTTGATCCACTTTCCATGAGTATTACATTTAAAATATTTTAATTATCTAAAAACTTATTACGGTTCTACTCATCTCAATTTTAAAATTGATCCACCTATCCTCACATTTTCACAGACATTGATGACATTTTCTTGAAAAAGCTCAAAAATAACCCCTCATAAACTATCCATCATGTGTAATAGAGGTCATAATCTCCCAAAATGTACAATTCTTAAATACTTATAGTGTATACCAAAAGAATACTTCCCAGAATGAGGTATAAGACTTGTACAAATTATTTCAACTTTATTTGATCTTCTACCTCCTTTAAATCTATTCTAGCCATAATAATATCCATATTATACTTAAATTTTATTATGTTTATAGAAGAACTATATTTTATATTGATTTCATCCTATGGGAAATGAAAAAATCACTCATTTGTATGTGTGGATTACTACCTCCACGATGCAATGTGTTTCATTTTTCGACTCCACCTCGCACAATTGGATATAAATAATGATTAAATGGGTAATTACGATGTTTATAAAATAGTAATTATTATTTAAATGTAAAATATTATCTACCTTCTTAATCAAAAATCTGTTAGAAAAAGGAAATTTTTCTCATGCATACATGTGTATTTCCACATCTACAAATCGATGCGATTCATTTTTCCTCTCGTCTAAACATCGATGGTAATCAAGATGGATTTAATGAATAAAATAAGATCTTTATAATATCATTATTATTCCATAATTTCAACAATTTATCTAATTTATTTCCTAATTCATATTTTATAAAAAGAAAAATGTCTCTCATATGTACGTGCAAACTATCTTATCCATGAAATAATAAATTTTAGTATTCATGGTTACTATACATGAATGGGTTTAAAGATATTTTTAATTTATAGATATAATAATTAATAAAAATCTTGAGGCAATGAATCATTGATCATATTAGAATGGTAAATACCATCGAATTAAAAATTTTCATAAGAAAACGAGACAATTAACACCTAAATGTCAATTTTACAAATAATTATAAGTAAATGTGAAAAAAATTATGAGTAATTTTATATAGTATGATAGATAAAAATAATTTAGTGATATTGATTAATAGTAATTATAAAATTTTTATACAGTAGGTTAGTGCATGTTTGACTAATTCAATGTTTATTGTAAGGGATTTTTCTTTAAAACATTATTTTACATGTTGTAAATATGTTATCCTCCATATTTAGATTATTTTAAAAGTTTAAAAAATGTTATTACTTATCCCTAATTAATTATTAATTTTTATTCTCATTTAATTTTTCCTCTCATTAAATATGTTTAAAATTGAATATTTCAATGATTATTATACGGGTTATTTTTTACATTCATCAAAATGGTGAAAAAAATTCTTTTTATTATTTATCACATGAGATCCTTTTATTTCCATTATGATCATTATTCTTTATCAATATTCCATTCCATGTTCCCATTTAATTTCAAAGAATAAAATTTTATATCTATTCTACCAATTATTTTCTTTTAAATTATTACAATATAAACAGATATTTATTTTCATTTTATATGATAAATAAATTTGGGGTTTTATAGGATAAAATACTAATTTTCAGTTTTTATAGTTTAAATGAAATATTTATATATTTAGTTCAAGAAATATTTAATCGAGATAGTTTATAGTGACATGTGGGTCATATATATTCCTCCAATGTATTGTGTAATGATATATCCTTATAAATAAAAATATTGGAATTATTCATGAGGGTCATTCCATTATAAGGGTGATTATAAGAGTGACATGAAGATGGTATCCCAAGACACCTACGTGACTTTTCTATGATTGAAGAAACTTTTTGTTGAAATAATGTTTTTCCATAAGGTAAGAAAATGATGACATAATTTAATGAAATTATTATTTTGTTCTAAAAATGAATGATTATTTTTAGAATTTTATATTATTTTAAAAAAATATTAATCCTTTAATAATCGTATTTCTTCAATAGCTAGTGTTGCACACAAAATAGTATTTAGATGCAATGTGAAACATTATTAAAATATTTTATGTTCATTATTTCATAGAAGTTGAATATGTGTGAATGAATAGTAATCACTAGATTATAAAAAATAGATGATCTAAAAATTTATAAAATTATTTCCATAATTATCAAATGAATATAATTAAAAAACATATTTAAAAATAAATGTGATGATTTTTTTTCTGGAAAATGGTTTTTATCATCTCAATGCATTTTTATATAAATATATTAAATTAGTCTCTATTATTGAGGGATTATAGGAAAATTTATATTTTATTTACTTGATAAAATATTATAATCATTCCATTATTGTTTTTCTAATAAAAAATAATAAAACATCCAGATTTATGCATAAAATTTTATTTTTTCTTAAATGAAGATTTTGTGAAATTTTATGCACTTAATTTTAAATTAATTTCAACTATTTATATGTATTTAACTAGATAATTTTATTAATATTTATAATCATTGGGTTAATATTTTGTAATTTGGCTCCATTTATTTTTTGATCAATATGAAAATTAACCATGGAAGAATTTATCACCTCAACACATGGTAAATAAGATCTAAAACCATAGTTTTAAAATTGAGTTATTTAATGGGCTCTTTTCCATGAAAATAACTTATATATTATTAAATATAATAATGTTAAAAAAATCACTATATCTTTTTAAATATCTCTTATGTGTCCACAAAGGCACCAAATTATGTGATGAATAAATATAAGTTTCTATTATGATCTTAATATAATTATTTTCATGATAAAAGTCTATTTTTCAATTTTTAGTAATTGTTTATTTACCTTAGTTTCTTAAGAAACACTATTTGAGTTTCTCCTCATTTGATTAAGAAATATTATAAATGATTTTAAAAATATTACATGTGATATAATTATATTGAGTTAATGTGACCCACGATATTTATAGATATATATTAAAGAGTTGTGAAGGAATTATATTTAAATTTACCATTTTCCATGATATATTTAAAGTTAAATTAAATTAATTTTTTCCAAATTGAAAATAATGTAATTTTATCAAAATAATAATTTATTAAATTATTTTATAATTGTAAACATATTCAAAAAAGAAAATGTGATATATAATATTGTCAATAATGTCTTAAATTTAAAATTAATATCCCAATTTTCACCTTATAATTTAGAATTAAAAAAAGATCCCACCTTATCTTTCAAAACATTTTAATTTAGAATTATTTTTCTTTATAATTAATTTATTATAATTTTAACTTTTCGTACTTTCTTAAAGGGCCCCTCACATCAATTATAAAAAGAAACCACCATCATTACTTTTATACACCACTTTGAGCCTTCAAGATTGACTATCATATTCAAAATTATCTTCTCCCTTTCTGTAACGACATTCTATAGGTGACAGTATTCCCAAAAGACCAACCCCATATTCATTTAGAGTCAATCTTAAGGAGTCGTTTTAAATAAGAGGTAATCACCATAACCAATCACTTTCTTTTTATAAAATTATTTACCTCCTATAAAAATATGATTTTTATTATAAAATAATTAATTATGTGTCCTAAATATTCTAAAATGTAATTATGATTATTAAAAAATCTTTATAAACCCTATTTTTTATCAAATAGAAATAGAAAGCATCACTCGTGCATAAGTAAGGCTTACTATCTCATCATAGCGATACAAATAATTTTTCTTAAACCTATTTTTTAAATGTGTATAATGAGTGTTTTCATATCTATATAATATATTAATGGCATAATTATACTTTTTAATGATAATATCATGTATACCTTCTTATCATCTAATCTTTCGGGAAACGATATCATTGATTATCCATATGCATGGACTACCATATCCATGATGATGTAATTTTTATTTCATTTTAATTTGACATAGAAGGAAATAAGGATTATTCTGAAGAATATATATTACATATATGATATAAAAATGATTTTTAAATGGTTAATTATTATTCAGTTTTCTATAATTCCATCATTAAAAAATTCAAAACAATGTTCATGTGTAGGTATGACCTACCTTCTCCATAAAAAATGTAATTAATTAATTTATTTATAATTTTTATGAATGATTATACAAATATATATCCCGAATAAAAATGAATTTTATTCCATGAGTAACATTATAGGAATTATAGGACCATAAACAAGATATAAGGACTAGGACTACCAAACCAAAACATGCTTGGAAAATAAAGAATTTATCACCCAACACGGTGATTTTAATAAAAAGTTATTAATAAATGGGCGATAGGATGTGATAAATAAATCATACATTGTATAATAGATATGTATATTTCTAGATGATACATATATAATAAATCCATTTTTATTATATATTTGGATTGAACGTGATTAAGGAAATGTGACACTTGGGCAATGGTATATTTCAAAATCTTATCATTATTAGATATTTCTTATGTTTAAGTATTTTTTGGAGAATATATCACTTCCATAAGAATTATTTCTAAAAAAAATTTCATAATATTATTTTCATTATTTCCATACACATTTTAATAATAAATTTTTATCATATTTTACTTTTTACAAAATGATTTTAATGGAATCTTTTTATCATTTTCCAAATGAGGTTCCTTATAAATTTTAGGAAAAATAATAGATGAAATGCTTTTTACCTTATATAGAATGAGAATATTTACCTTCCATCATAACACCACAATTCATTAAAACATAATTTATATTTTTATACAAAAAAATAAAGTAAATTTCATTCCATTTTTATTTCATGGTTTATTAAAAATATAAATTTAAAAATGGAAATGATATTTTTTTCTAGAATTATTATAAGTGATTTTTCTAAATAATTTTACATCTAAGATGAAATAATTATTTTGACTTAATATTTAATGGTTATATGATCTAATAATTCTATCATTATTTTTTCTCTAGATTATTTATGTTTATGGTGAAAAGATAAAATGTTTATAAAACCCATTTCATTTCTATGGGTTATGTTATGATGAAATGTCTATAAAACCCATTTATTGTCATGGGACCTAATATGATAAATGATTTTTGATCTTTTAGACACACATATATATATATATGGTATTCTTTATGTTATGTGTGGTAGTTATATCTCACAACAATTCATTGTGTAATGTATTATATATCATTGGGTAGTTATGGGAAATAAGTAGAAGATCTTGATATGTAATGGGAAACAAGTAGATGATTATAACTATAATGGGAAAAAATTATATGTTCTTGATCAACTATATGAAACATGTTTTGGTTGTTAATTAGACGGTCTTGGTGGTTATCCTTTATGGATTAAATGGTTACTATACATATAATGGTGCCAAAAGATTTTTGAAATCATCTTATGATTCATAATTAACTTATTATGAATTTTTATTCATATAATTCATGCCTTTAAAAATGTTTATGTTTTATTCCATAATTCAGGTTTGTGATCTTTTTTTTAGATTGTGTAAGAGATTTCTATTTTTTTGTCAATATCTCATTTATTTTTTTCTTAACATATTGTTTCTCACGATCATCAATTGATATCTACCATGTTTACCCTTACTGGTCATCTTAGCTCACCATTTTATTATTTGTTTCCCTTCCCCATGTTATTAAGAACGTCTTTAGTAGGGTATTCCAGTGAAAGGTACTATGTGGGAATATTATTATCAGATATATTGAACAACTTTCATAAAATAAGATGATAGTATATCTAATATCTAAATACTCAAAACCATTATGGTTATTGAGTGGAACATATTGTTATATATTATATATTTATCTAAATAGACACAATGTTACTGTATAACAATATCAATCTATTATAGTTTGCATCAGAGTTGGGTTTAGTCAATTTTTGAAGATTAGGGTATGAAAACATTTATGAAAACCCTTGGGATAAGTTTAAGTAAAGGATAATATCTTAGATTTTTATAATGATTTTTAATTATCTAGGATAAACCTAAGGTGTCATAGAAGAATATATCCTGATTTAGTTATTCCATAAAAGACTTTTAAGAGAAATGTGGTATTATAATATTATTATTGTTTTTCATAGTATATTTTTTGTTTTTAGTCAATAGATGAAACTCAAAGGAATATTGTTAATGATGAATGTGATGGATAGTTCAATGATTTTCCACCTAGTCCAAAAAATGTTATAGTAGTTAGAATGAATTATATTCTGATTATGCTCATAGAAATTTTTCAGATTTTGAATCATACTATGTTTCCAAATGATTGATGGAGAGAACAATATACTGTTGAATCTTTCAAGAGAAAACATCTAACTTCTATAAGGGATCTTCTAATCCAATATTTTCATAGTAATGGATCAAAATAATTATGCAAATATTTTCTATTATTTAATGCTTAAGAAATGTAAAATGTTTCAAAGTTATTTATCATTTAAAAAGTGAAAAATATCACTAGTGTGTTATTATAAAAAAGACAAGGAAAGAGGAATAAATTTAATTCATGGAATGGTATGAGTTTAAAGGGACATTATTTAGTAATTACATTAATCAAATTCGATATATAATGATGGAGAAGTATTTTTTATCTTATGTAAAAGGATGATGAATCCATTTTTACCTGTGAGGAAAATTTCTTATGTTTAGATAGGTATACCTCTAGATTAATTATCATCCATGAAATAAAAATATATCAATTATTCAGCATCATAAAACAAATACGCTAAAAAGAATTATCTATAAGTTACAATAAAAGTTTTGAATAAAACATTCAACATGAAATCACTAAAAAATGGAAATTATAGATACCCACTATTCCCCTGGTTTTGATAATTAAATTAAGATATATTCTATTTAATACTTCCATAAATCACATTGTATAAAGATATTCTAGCCATCAACATGCCATAAATGTGGTAAGAAACATTAAGAGTAGTGTTTGAATGGAGTTGGGTGGTTCTTTAAATGTATAATGGCATTTTATAAATCCCATGATTAAAAAAAGGAGTTGAATAGGTTAGTAAATTTAAAAGAATAAAATAAGACAGAATCTAATTCACCACCCATTAACTGATGATTCAAATTTAAGGGGTTTTGGAATTATTCCAATCAGTGCACAAATATGAAATTTAATTATGATCATCATCAAAAACCAATTAGACCAAATAAAAAGGGTAATATCATGTTATTATGACTACTGAAGTACTTTATGAAAATATTATGTTGAAATGTGCACTTATCATTAATTATAGAATAGATAATGTAATTTTTGACTCTGGATCCATGCACTCCATTAATTCGAAAAAATATAGTTGTATCATTGTATCACCTCAAAAATTAGGTGTTGTGTATGCTATGAAAATTCATAATGGAACAATGGTCATATATAAAGTCTATAGTTCATTTCAGATTTAGGTTCATGATAAATTTATTTCTATAAATATTATAATTATATATTTAATATAATTTTATGTGATTTTTATTGGGGATTGGATTTACCTATATGGATCCCTTATAAATCTAAAATTAAGGGAAATCAATTTCTATATTTTTAATAAACATATAGTCATTTATTTATGAAAGGATGAATATGAACTTTTAATGGAAATTCTATCCATCTTAGGTGTTGTGATTCTTATTCAAAATGTGCATTTCAATCATATGGTTGCAAAAAACTCAGTGTTGTTTATATAACTATTGTGTAAAATTGTATTGATGTTTTCCTAGATTAGTTTTCTATCCTTCCACGAAATCATGATGTTTAGTATTCAATAGAACTCATACCTTGTGTTATATATATTTAAAAGACTCTGTATATAATGGCCACAATTGGGTTGTAGTAATTGAAAAAAAACTCCTGTAGAATATTGAAAAGGGATTCATTTGGAAAAAATCATGGTATGGTGAATGTATTCTATTTTTTAAGAAGAAATATGGATCAATGTGTCTCTATATTGATTTTCAATATCTTAATAAAATTTTATCAAGAATTTATATCATATGCCCTATATTGATGACTTATTTGACCAACAACACAGAGTTCTATACTTTTCAAACAATTACCATCATTTTGGATATCATTAATTAAGGGTTAGAAATGAGGATATATACAAGACAAGAATATATACATAGTATATACACTATGAATTTAATGCGATGCATTTTTTACTTAGTAATTTTTATTCTATCTTTACAAAGTTTATTAATTTACTCTTTTGATCTCACCTTGATCAGTTTGTATTTGTATTTATTGATGATATTTTTGTATATTAAATTCGAAATTAAAATCATAATTTTCACTTGTGAATTTTGATGAAGACTCATATGAAGGTGAAATATTATAAAATTTTTACCAAGCATAATTTTTTTATTCAAAAATATTCTTTTTTGGGTCATATTACTGCATGTGAGGATATATAATTTTATCCTTCAAAAATAAAATTAATTGAGAAATATACTAGACTAACCATGGTGACTGAAATATATAGTTCAGTTTTGGAGGCTATATATTATATATGTTTGGTGAAATATTTCTCAAAATTATCTAATATAGTAACAATTTTGACTCATAAAAGAGTTATGTTCATATATAATGAGGAAGGGGAATATAATTTCAAGGAGATAAAAAAAGATTGGTTAGTTCACTTATGCTCACACTACCCTATAGTGTAACATGTTGTTTGATATATACTGATGTGTCAAAAAATGGACAGGTATGTGTTCTCATGAATTATTATGTGGGGATATCTTATGCCTCACGCAAATTGATGTTCCCAGGGATATATTTACCAACCCATGATTTGGGGTTAGTTGTAGTATTTTTTTCTTCAGAGATATAGATAAATTATCTTCATGGATAATGGTTTGAAATATATAATAATAATAAAAGTTAAAATTATATTTTGAATCAAAATGAGTTGAACATGCACCAAATAAGTTTGTTGGTGTTTATTAATCATTATGAATACTCAATACATCACCACTTTGGAAAATCCAAGATGCTGGAAGATACTTTGAGACGAAATCATCATCCCATCTTATGAACTATAAGGATTAAAAAAGATCCAATATTAGTGTATTTACAATTTATGGATATATAAATTTTAAGGGATGGGGAGAAAAAATTTCTAGATTATGTAAAATTTCAACCATCTTTTCAAGTAAATATTAAGTAGTTATAAAAGGAAGATATGGAGATGAAAAAGAAGGTAAGGAATATTCGTAAGTTAAAACATAATTATGAATAAAGAAAAAGGTTCAGGAATTGGGATTGTGTCCAGCACATACAAGACATAAAGAAGTATCTATTGGATGAGTCACATATATCTTCATTATCTATTAATCCTAGAATTAAAAAAGAGGTATAGAGATGAAAAAAATATTATTTGTGGGATGGTAAGAAAAGATATATTTCGTAGTATGTTTCTCCGTTATTGGGTTTTAATAAAGTTAAGGAAGAGAGATAAATTTCTAAGGATGTGTTATGACCATTAACCAAACATGAATGGGAATGGGTAACATCACCATATATTTTAACATCAAGCCCCCTAAAACATTTAATATATATAATGTCATATTAGTAATTTTAAATATTCTTATTAAGTGAGAACACCTCATTACTATCATATAAATTTTTATCTTGATTATATTTCCATAATATATATTAAGTAAGTTGTATGATTCCATCTAGTTCAAAATTACACTACATCTAATCGTATTATTTGGTTTACCTCAATGTTCTCATGAAGTCTTCAGTATGCACTAGATATAGAGTTATGATTAAGATCTTCTTATCACCCTCAGATAAATGGTTAATCTAAGACTACCATTCATACTCTAAAATTCATATTGAGATATTTCTATATGAATTTCAAATGTGGATGTGATCAATACCTTCTTGTGGTATAATTTTTATACAAAAAAAATTTCACCCCATTATTCAGATGAATCCTTATGAATTCCCCTACGGTAAGAATTGAAGAACACCAATATGCTAGAATGAATTTTTAGAATGAAAGCTATTAGGACCACATCTATATGATAAAATGATAGAGAAAGATAGGTACATTCAATATCACATAATATCATATCGGATATGAAAAAAATTATTCTAAAAATCATCATAATGATATTGATTTTGAGTGAGGAAAATATATTCATTTGAATATCTCCCAAGACAATAGTGATTAGATTTGGAAAGAATGGTAAGCTAAGCCCTGGGTATATATATCCTTTAAATTTTTTAATTATATTGGGATGGTATTTTATCAAAAGTCAATTATGTGTTCCATGTATCTCTTCTAAGGAAGTAAATATCTGATTCTTCACATATACTAAACATACATATCATACCAGTGAAGAAAGATATTTATTTTGAGGAATAACAGGTAGATTTTATGGATCATAGACATAGGGACCCCAACCCCAATTTACCAGATCTAGTGTCTTAATTATTAAATTTTAATAAGATACAAGTAATCTCATCCTAGAGGACCAAATAGATTATTATTATTGATAAACTAGATATATACATGATTCCTATATTATATTTGAATCCAAAAATTACCACATAATGTTTTTCAATAATATCATTATTCACACAAGAATATCATTCTTCACTCTAGAATATCATTATTCACTCAATAATATTATAGAATATCTTCCATATTACACTTCATATATTATTGTGAATGGAAATAAAATGAGGGTGAGATCAAATTCCCAGTAAAGGTTATGTACAAAGTAAGAAATCCAGAATAATTGAAGAAAAATACATAAGTAATGAAAAATATGGAAATGTAAATATCTGAACATGCATTCCATTTAAATTATTAACTAGAATAATCAATGGTATGATAAATATCTAATAACACAAAGCGTTTAATAAAAAAATTGATTATCATAACTAGATAAGGAATAATCAATATCAGAAGGTAAATGACCGAAACAAATTCCATTTTATAAAAAAATTGACAATGTAATTCATCTAGACATAATGTTTTTATGAAAATATAATGGAGAAAAATAAATGAATTATAAATTTTGGAAATAAGTAATTATTTGGTTTCATGTTTCCCAGACACAAGATACCAATACTTCCAAGATATATAATCTAGACAGTTTCAAATAGATGGGTCAAACCTCATTTAACCAGGGTTATCCAACTAATTCATCCCAAGACAATATTGATGTCTCAAAGTAATAACTATTATCAAGCCACACACATATCTTGTATGTCCAAATAATTCTTCAAATATTGGAAATTCTAATTTATTCATAAGAAATTTTCCTTATCAATATATATATATATTGAGTAAATAATAAAGATTGGGAAATATTTCCCCCAATAAAAAAAGACTTTCAATATAGAACATGACATGTATAAAAGATATAGGTTTAAAAAAATAAACATATCCAAGATAAAGAATTTGGATACTTAAAGATAATTTAATGTCTAATGATCATAAAAATGTAAAAATTTCATGTTAAAGTAGTTGAAAAAAAAAATTAATCCAGACAATGAATTTAAATACTACCCTTGGGAAAAATAATTATAAACCCTCTAGCGGGAGAATAAGTATGGTATCAATACAATATGTCCACATGGTAGTATTTTCAAATGAAGGGTTTTTATTATTGATGAATAGAAATACCGTAAAATATATTTAATAAAATTATTTAGGAAAATATAAATTTCATTTTGAAAATCACTTTTTGAATCATATTTTCATGAAACTAATTTTCATTGAAAATAACATTCAAAAACATTTAATTTCAATAAAGTAGTGTCCTGGACTATTCTAGTCCATTAATTTGTGGGAAATATAGTTTTTGAGTTTTCTTGGGAAGTCACGGTGACTCTTTTTAAAACATATCAAAAATTCTAGTTTTACATTCTTATAATGGTTAATCATCCCAATGGTGACTCATGGAAACAATGTCTCACCTAAAGGGTGTCTCGCACCAATGATGTCTCAAGCTACTGGCATCTTGCACCAATGGTCTCACCAAGGCAGTGGTTCTCTTGTGGTGTATCAACCTGAAGGTATCTCACCTTAGCAGGGGCTCACTAGTGGTGGATCATTGGTAGTCACTCACTGACTGGGGCTCGCTGGAATTCACTCATATGGTGGTATCTCACCTTAGCAGGGGCTCACTAGTGGTGCCTCATCCAGTGATACCTCATATGGTGGTATCTCACCTAAAGGATTCTCACTCATGCTGGTAGGAATTTCATCCTAATAGTTCCTCATCCATCACTGCCTCGTCCATTAGTGCCTCGTCCAATGGTGCCTCCCGGACGGTGCATCATCATGTAGTGTCTTCTGAACAATGTTCTCTATTCTTCCAATTTCCCTTTTTTACATCTTTATTTGATCTAAAATGATTCTGAGGCCAAATTTAAAAGGTTTTAAGATTTATTAAAATTGAATAAATTGTTCTTTAACTGCCTAAGAGTCTGGAGACTTTTAATAGATCAAAACACATTATCTTCACCAAATCCTCCCTTATTGGAAAATCAAACCTGTATCAAATCTCGTGACTCTTTTTCAATCTTCCTTAGGATAATATATCTTTCCCCTCATTCATTCCATCATGAATTCTCATTATATGAATATAACACCATAATATTTTATGTAATGAATAATTTAAATTCATTAGATAACTAATTATGTGCGCAACTCTAATTCCCTTTGAAAAAAAAACATTTTTATAGGAGATAGTTATAACATAATCGTTAAACCAAATTTCTCCACTTCAATTTTTTGAATTTCAAAAATTGGACATACACAATTTCATTCATTAAGATATTTAGAGTCTGATATAATCAACTTATGTTTTGGTGAATAGTAACATACTCTTCTAAATAGTAATGTTACCCTTAGGAATAGTAATGTACTAGTCTGAATAGTAACTTGTCCCTTATAAATAGTAATACACCCTTTTGAATAGTATTATGAATAGTATTGTACCCTTATGAATAGTAAAATGACCCTTATGAATAGTAATGTACCAATATTAATAGTAACCTTACCCATGTAACTAAAAAGAAATTTATGCACCTTATAAATGAGAGTGAATATTTTAAAAATTAATAATTATGTTTTGGTATTTTTTTGAGAAATTAATAATGAATTTCAATTTTATAATTAATTGATTAATTTAAAAGATAATTCATTTTCATTAAATTATTTCATGAATCAATATTTTGTTTTCCTATGATTATAATATAGTTTTATGAGACCCTAATTAATTTTTTAGTGTGTCATAATATCAGTTATAATATTAAAATTGTTATTTTTTTAGTAAATGATGATATTAATTAAAAATTAAAATTATCATATTTAGAAAATTATTTTCTTAAAATGGAGTTCCTTTTTTGATTTTACATGCTAAAAAAGGTTTGGATGAATTTTTTGTGTTATTATGAAATAGTTTATTTTTTGTTGAATAGTAAACAATACAGTTTTTTTTAAATACGGCATTTTTCTTGACATCGACATGAAATTATTATGATATAAATATATATTTAAACTATTTAATTACTAAATAATTGAATAATACTTTTAATATTTTATATGATTAATTGAAAACATGAAAAATATATTATTTTTATGATAAGTAAAAAATTCATTGTCATTGTTGACACAATGCATGCATCGTGCTACAAAGTCAAAATTCGTAATTTATATATAATAATTGAGTGCTTCAAATTATTATCATGACTTATATAAAAATTATTATGTAAAATTTATATATTTTACTATTAATTTAAAATGTTAGTGTTATATAATAGGTTTATTATTTAAATGTATGGGCAATCCTTGCGTAGGAAAAAAGACCAAATAAGATATTTAAGAAGATGTATTGTTATGTATAAGAGTGAATAAACATAATGAACAAATTTAGAATTTTATTTTGAAACAAATTAATTTATTTTTATGATATTAATTTATTTTTAAATTTTATATATGGAATAATAAACATTAATTATTATTAAACACTTATGTAGTTCATGTTAATGAATAAGAAAAAAATGCTTTTGATTAATATTAAAAGAATTATTAAATGACCAATATATTGGTTAAAACATTTTATATAATTAATTTTCAACAGATGTCTATTTTTTATTTTATTTTTGGACACGTTGGACTAAAAAGACTCAATTTAAGTCTATTAGAATATTTTATTAAAAAGTATGACAATGTGTTCACACTATATGCGTAATTTTGAATAAAAATATTAATTTAATAATTTAAGGGATTTTTATTCAAAAAAGAATTGTATTTGGAAATATAATAAAATTATCCTTCTCATATAATTTTATTATTAATTTTTAGAAACAAATAAATACCATAATGTCTTCCAAAAAGATGATAAAATTTTAATTTAATTAACGAATTAATCAAATTAATGGTAGTAAAAATAAAAAAATAAATATAATTTATATATTTTTATACGAATTCATGGATTCCCTAGATGTAGATGACCTTTATATGGTATAATAAAAATATTATTCGATTTTTAAACTTTGTTTTGTTGTGTTTAAAGTCAAATTTATGAATAGTTTTTATATTGACAAAATTATTTTTCATGAATAAAATATTTTATTAAAATGTTTAAAAATAAAAAAATTATTTAACTAGGGCCAAAATGGTAATCCACATTCTACAATGAAATCCCCTTTATTATTATTATTTTTAGAAGTATTAAAACCTAAAATATATTTATTATAATTTATTACTTTTGGTGATTGCTAAGTTACCCTCCACTTCACTTATGAAAGGAGACTCCTTCTTTCACAAATATTAGTCACCTAGAGCCTCTTGTTCATCCAACCACTGAAAAATACCATCCTATATATTCCTTAACAAATCATTGTTCATATTAACTAACAAAATGACCAATTCCAAGATATCTAATGTGGTTCTAGGTGAGATATTTTCAAGAGGTAAGATTCTTTCTTCTTCTCCATCAAATTATTTATCACTTATAAAATGTCCCTAACTATTATCCAATGACTCATGACAACTCCAAAATCATATATATACTATAATGTTTTTGTTTTTATGGTATATTCATCATAAAATCTTGTATTTTATTCTTTTATTCTTAAATAACAAAATCTTAATTCTTGGTGTGTCAATTAACCAACATTGTGGAAGATGCATTTTTGTTTCACATTACCACAATCATGGAAGGTTTAAAATCATGGGTAATTTTATAAAATGACATAAATATACATATGTCATTAATTATGTATTATTATTTCTTTTTTCAAAAAATTCCATTATAAACTAGCCTTTGAAACCATTAGAAAACATTCAAAAACAAATGGGAAAAACAAAATATTGTACATAAATTGGTAGAAAATGATATAATAAAATTATGTATGGTATTATAAACATTATTTTACTTCTATAAAAATTAAATAACACTATTAAAATCACATTATAGTAGGTATGAACAAATATGAAGGAATTTGAACCCGAGGTAGGGATATATTAACGCAATTTCCATTTGTTGAGTTAAACATCAATGTCATAGGTTTTGTCTTTCCTAGAATATGTGCAAATAACCGATGATTATTTTATGTTCTATATCCACCATTATATTGTGGGTTTATGTTTTTCACACATAATTATGTCATTGATTTTTCCTCAATCTAAGGATATGTTCTTTGTATGTGATTTCATATCTCAATTTTAATTCCGCGAGATTCCCATTGTTCGCCACTTATTTCTTGCATGTGGTGTATTGTGTACTAACATTATATATATATATATATATTATCAGTATTATTTTTATATTCATGGTATTATTTGATTAATTTGGTGGTAATTATTTTTTGGTTATACAACTTAATTGATTACAACGTGGTAAGGGACTTTGTCTCAACTTCTATTTCATTGAGACTTACATGGTATTAAGCACCTAATCTTTCTTATGTGGTGTATCCACTATCAATTTGAGATATTTTTTCATTTAAAATTTTAAATATATTATATATCTGTATTCTTTTTTTTATGGATATTAGTTTTGTCTAAAGTCGTATACCCTTTTACATACTATGTTTTTTGGAATGTTGATTTAACTATGGAAATATTGATGAATCTGTATCTTTTACTCCATAAGGATATTGAGAAATAATTTTTTACGTGTATTAAATATATGTATAAATAATTTTTTGGATTTGACGTCATGGGGGGAACTATATCCCCTCGATGCATCGATCGGTCTCACGAGACATATCAATTGGCGAAAAACCCTTTGAGTTTGTTTCTAAACATCAGATGGGTTTCTACCCACGCACATAAACGGTATCAATGGTATAGTTGTATCATGTGCTAGATACATGAATTCAAATTAAAAATAATATATCTCTATTAATTTTTATTTATTACTATAAATTAGGTTTTCACTATTACAAAATTTATGGATGCAATTCCATTATCAGTTTATTAATGCTGTGTGTTTTCCTTTTATTCACCATGCCATATTAACTTTGACAATTTGATGACAATTAAATTATTTTTGATTTATGCCTCTACTATTTTTAACCCTTACAGAGAATTTGATCTCACCCCTTTAATTTGATTACCTTCAACTGGTTACTAGGAGGATAACATTTACTAAGTTCTCATTGATTCAATTTATTAGTTTTTGTTTTTTATTGTATTTTGTTACCTTTCCCAATGTAAAATGGGTTCTATGTAGGTGTATAGTTTCTACAAGACTACTAAATCGATCAGTCCTTCAGGATTTGATTCCATGTAATAATTCCAAATTAATAATTAATGCACAAGCTCATGGTATCTAGGGTTGTGATGTTACTTTTTGTATCAAAGGAAGTTTAGTAGAAACCTTGGGAACTAGATTTAGACAACATAGTTTAGTGAAAATAAAAATAATATATACTTTTAGGAAAACAATAGAATAACCACCCACATCTAATTTGATAGAATTATAAATTGAAAATTTTGAAGAAGAAATTTATGAAGGTGGGAAGAATATAAAACCCCAATATTTTTTGGTATGAATAATTTCAATTCCCTAGATAGCTTATTCTACATGCAACACTGAGTCTCTGCAAAACAAAACATTGTTATATGAGATAGTTATAACCTATATGTTAATCATAATTTTTTCAATTCTGTGTTTTGAATTTCAAAAATCATACATACACAGTTGCGCTTAGTAAGATATTAAGAGTCTGATAGGATAAACATAATTTTGGTGAATTTTAACATACCCTTATTAGTAGTAATGTTACTCGTATTAATACTAATGTACCCTTACGAATAGTAATTTTACCCTTATGAATAGTAATGCACCATTATGAATAGTAACATGAATAGTAATATACTCTTATGAATAGTGGCTTAACCCTTATGAATAGTAATGTACCCCTATTAATAGTAACCTCACCCATGTTAGAAAAAAAAGAAATTATACACCTTATAAATGAGAGTGAACATATTAATAATTAATAATTAAGTGTTTTTTATTTTTATGAGAAATAAATAATGAATTAAAATTTTATAATTAACAGATTAATTTAAAAGATAATTCATTTTTATAAAATACATTTGTGAATAAATATTTTTTTCTGTGGCTATAAGATATTTTTATGAGACCCTAGTTAATTTTTCATAGTGTCATAAAATTAGTTATAATATTAAAATTTGGTATATTTCGAGTAAATAAGGATTTTAATTTAAAATTAAATTTCTCATATTTAGAAAATTATTTTATTTAAATGGTGTTATTTTTTGGATTTTACATGCCAATCAATGGTTTTGATGATTTTTTTCGATTTTTATGAATTAGTTTAATTTTTATTGAACAGTAAAAAAATACAAAATTTTAAAAAATACTGCATTTTTCATGACATCGTCATTAAATTATTATAATATAAAAATTTATTTAAATTATGTATTAACTTAAAATTTATATTATAGGTGGAATATGATATATAATTATATAAGAACATGAAAACAAATTTCATTTTAAGAATAAAAATCTAGGCAATGGCGACGTAGATTCTGCATAGTGCTACAACGTCAAAATTGGTAATTAATATATACTAATTGAGTGATAAAAAATATTTTTATTACTTATTCATTAATTATTAGGTAATATTTACCTATTCTATTATTAAATTAAAGTTTTAGTGTTATATAACATGATTATTATACAAATTTTTGTGCAATGCTTGTGTTGGTCTAGAAAAGACCAAATAGAAAATTTTAAATGATTTCTTATTATTTATAAGAGTGAACATACATAATTAATGAATTTAATATTTTATGTTGAAGATAATTAACTTTTTTTTCTTATATTAATTTATTTTTAAATTTTACACATAGAATAATTAAAGTTAACTCTTAAAAACGCAGATGAAGTACTTGTGCATGAATAAAAAAAATAAATAAAATGTCTATAATTAAAATTAAATGAATTAATAATGGACTAATATTTTACCTAAGAAAATTTATATATGTAATTTTCTACCCATATCTATTTTTATTCGATTTGGGGACACTTTGTACCCACAATAATCAATTTAATACCTTTATAATATTTTATTTAAAAGTATGACAAGGTGTTCACGCTATAAACCTAATTTTTTATAACATTTTTTATTTATAGTTTTAGTTAAATTTTATTTTTAAAATATTATTTTTTGGAAGATAATAAAATTATTTTTCTTATGTAATTTTATTCTTAATTTTCAGACAACAAATAAATTCAATAATGGCTTCCACATAGATGATACAATATTAATTTAATTAATGAATAAATGAAATAAATGATAGTAAATATAATAAAATAAATATATTATTATATATTTAATCTAATTAATAGAATATATAGATTAATTTAACATTTATATGATATAATATAAAATTTTATTCACTTGTTAAACTTTTTCATGATGTGTTTAAATTCTTAATTATGAATAGTTTTTATATTGAAAAAATTGTTTTTCATGAATTTTTTTTTGTTAAATAATTTAAAAATACCAAAATTATTGAAAAAGTACCCAAATGATAATATTAATTCGATAATGTAATCCAAATTATTTTTTCCATTTTTGGAAGTCTTAAAACTTATAATATATTGATTATAATTTAATAATTTTAGTGATTCTTAAGTTACCTTCCACCTCATTTATAAAAGGAGACTCTTTCCATCACAAATATAAATAACCATGAGCCTTCTTGTTCGGCTAGTCTCTGCCAAAATCTATATTAAATATCCCTGAACACATTATTGTGCTTCTTTTCTAATAAAAAGACCACTTCTAAGAGCCTTAATGAGGTTTTAAAAGAGATATTTTTAAGTGGTAAGTTCCTTCTTCTTCTCTATCAAATTCTTTGTCACTTATAACTTATCCCTACCTATTATCCAATGACTCATGAAAAATTCGATATCATATATATACTATAATTTTGTGTTGTCTATGTTATATGGATTATAAAAACTTATATTTTCCTTATTTATTCTTAAATAACAAAATCATTGTTTGTGGTGTGTCAGTTAACCGACATTGTGGATGATGTGTTTTCGTTTCACTTTACCACAATAATAGGAAGTTTCAAATCACATTTAATTGTTTAAAATAACCAAAATAAATATATTTAGCAATTCACGATTGTTATTTCTTTTTTTTTCAATGAATTCCATAAAATACCAACCTTTGAAATCATGAGAAGAACATACCAAAAACAATGGAAAAAACAAAATATTGTTAATAAATTAGTGTAAAATGGTATATGAAAATTATATATGGTATTATAAAAATTATTTTAGTTCTGTAATAATTTATTAACACTATTAAAACCATATTAACGGAGTTTTTAAAAATTTTTAATGAATTCAAACATGATATAAGGGATATCTTAACTCAACTTCCATTCATTGAGTTAAACATTAATGTCATTGGTTTTGTCTTTCCCAGAATATGTGTGAATGAAATATAATTGTTTTATAATTTATATCCAATTTTAGTGTGTTGGGTTTTGTTTTTCACACATAATTATTTCATTGAATTTTCCTCAATCTAATGATATGTTCTTTGTGAGCGGTTTCTTATCTCACTTTTAATTTTATGAGATTTCCATTGTTTTCCACTTATTTCTTTCATGTGGTTTATTGTGTGCTTCCATTTGATATATATTATCATGATTCTATTTATTTTCACTTTATTTTGTTATTAATTTTTTTGTAATTATTTTTTTTCATATGACTATATTGATTACAACGTGGATAGAGACTTTGTCTCAATTTCAATTTCATTGAGACTTACTTGGTATTGAGCACTTAATATTTCTTATGTGTTGTATCCACTACCCATTAGAGATATTTTTTCATTTGAAAATTTAAATCTGTTATTGATCCATATTATGGTTTTATGGATATTATTATTGACTTAAGTAGTATACCCTTTTACATATGGTGTTTATTTGGAATGTTGTTTTAACTATAGAAATATTGGTGTATCTATATCCTCTACTCTATATGGATATTGAGGAGGCATATTGAACTTGTATTAAATATACATATAAATTATTATTTGGACTTTTGGTGATGGTCAGGCATTGATATATCACCTCGATGCATTGACAGGTCGCATGAGACAAATCAATTAGTGACAAACCCTTCGAGTTTGTTTCAAAAAATCAGAAGGCTTTCTACCCAGAGAAATAAACCATTTCGATGGTGTAGTGGTATCATGTTCCAGATACATGATTCCAAATTAATAATCATATATCTTTATTAATTATTAGTTATTAATATCCATCAGGTTTTTAATATAACAAAATCTATGGATCCAGTTTCATTCTTAGTTTATTAATGGTTTGAGTTTTTCATTTATTCACTGTACCATATTGATTATTCCAATATGACGATGATTCAATTTTTATTGATTCATTTTTCTTCTCATTGTCACCCTTATTAACCATTTGTGCACACCCCTTTCATTTGTTTACCTTCAATAGGTTATAAGGAGGAGACCATTTATTGATTTCTCGTGGATTCATTTTATTAGTTTTTTTGTATTGTATTTTGTTACCTTTCATAATGTAAAATGGGTTCCATGTTTTCATCTAGTTTATTCAATACTACTAAATTGGTCACTCCTTCAGGATTTGATTACTTTTAGTTATGCTAATGTAATTTGTAATTCACCAGAACTGGGTTTCTGGGGTCGGGATGTTACAATGGTATGCCCTGAATCCTTCTTCCCATAGGAGTCTAGTAAACTGCTACAACAGTTGGATCATGATTGAATGGGGATTTTCATACTGTACATGCACCCATTTTTGGTGAAACAAGGAAGTTTAAATATTCTTTCTTCCATGTATTTTTTATTTCATCACTCTTAATTTTATATAAGGAGGTATGGGTATTTAAATGTTTTCCATTGTCATGGTATTTTCTCCTGTATTATTAAAGATGACTTAACTAGTTTAAAATCAATATATAGGGGGATGATAATGTGAAACATTATATTTTTTTGTGATTATTATTATTGATATTGTAATTGTATGGGATTACTACCCACTAAAAATCATGGTCTCTGGGGGTCCTTGTTTGTGAACAAATTGGTTTAAATCAGTCATGTTGTTTGGTTTTGTTGGACACTTATATATAAATGTTTCTTAACCAGATATGTTTTTCAAATAAATGGAAGACCCATGATCATAATGATTATATGATAACCCCTCAATTAATAAGTGTAATTTAATAAGGTATTCCATTATATCTAAAAATATGTTTTTCTTTGGTTTTTTGTGGTGATGTGGTTGTGGGAATTTTTTTGCATAGGGGGATCGTTTAGTTGATATGGTAATCAAATCCTAGTATGATTATGAAACGAGTATTTACAAACTTTATTTTCTTTAATATGATGATTTATATGGTTGTTATATGGGGTGTTACTTAGTATGGTTGTCTGTAAATATGAGTTTGAAGAAGAACATTAGTGGTTGGTATGGGTGGTTCACCATTAATAACATACAAAGAGATTCACCTCATATCTATATGCCATGATATTATGTTCCCTTAATTTGAAGTGAACTAATTTAACTTGATAGTTATTGTTTTGCTTTGTTTCCTAGGTAGTGGTTGAATGAATAAATACTTTTTAAGTACGGTTTTGATTACATGGGTCAGTCTGATTAATGTTATAGAAATGGTCAATGAAATATTAATTGGTGGGTTGTGTTGTTGAATGTTGACAATGCTAAATAATAGAATGAATGGGTGTTAAACATGGGGGAAATGTAGAGCCTCATTATTTTATCAGACTCTTCCCTTTATAAACTGCTGGTTGTCGATCCTTAAAACATCATCTAGATGTGCAGAATATAGGGGAATTCATTTTTTGGTTAGTGTTTTGTTTGTAAACCCATAGGATTGGGCTTATGTGATTTCCTCTATACATATGTACACATTTTACATTATTGTGATTCTATATGCACCCCACCCTAATTGAGGACTATGTGTCGAACACCCCCATTGTCATGGGGGAGGGTGTCTTTCCCAATATCCCAAGGGAGGATAGATGGCTGACCTCATACTCTTCCATGCTCCCTATTGCAGGATATGACGAACCACGTTTCTTCGGGCGAGATACGGTGAGATATGTTATCCCAAGTGTCTTTGGTATGAGTTTTTATGTGCTTTTCAAAGGTCCTTCTGGATGATATGGGATGTGTTGTGAGGCCCAGGTGTGTGTGGGAAAGATGTGTTGTGTGGACCAGGTGTGTGTGGGTGGGATGTGATGTGGTATATTTGGAAAAGTTAGGAACTCCATTACATATTTCATTGGGGTTTTATAGTGGATAATCAGTGGGAATGTGATGATAGGTACCCTATCATTAATTTTAATTATATTATTTTTCATGACATGTTTCAATTGGTGAGTGTGCCTTAGTGGGGATGGGAATATAAATATACTGGTTTAGAAGCCGTTTGGTTCTTTTGTTTTCAAAATTTTTCATTTTTATGCTTCTTTCACATGGGTACAAGAGAATTGTTTTCCTAATGAGTATACTTTTATTCCAACCCTGTGTATACAAAACAATTTTCAGGTTTATTGGTGGATTTTTGAGACCATGCTGGACCTTACTAGCTTGGATATTTGATAGTTTTTGGGTATTTATTTTGGAATGTTTTGTATTTATAGTATATCTATATTACACAGGCATGTATAATGGTTTTGTATTTCATTACATTATGTTTTGCAGTTTCATTGAGGTTGATTCATCCTATCTCACATTTATGTTTCTTTATAAAGGGCAATTCCACCCATATTGTGATAATTGTACACCGTTGGTGCTAGTCACCAACTCAGGGCCTACTAGAGGTGGGACTAATGGCTCATTATATCCTTTTCTCCATTTCAATCCTAGGAGGGGTATCTTTAGAAGGATGGGGTCATGATATAGTTGTATCAAAGGTGATGTATGAGATATATTATAAATTATAGAGTTAGGAAGAGTGGGGATTTCATGTGGTGGTATGGAAGTAGTTTCAATTTACCTTTTTGAATGAAATATTATAGAGGGACTATTTAAGACATGATTTTAGGGGGCATCGGGATCCAATTCTTGGGCTATGACATTATTAAATGACCAAGTGATATGGACCCACACGTCAGGTAAAGACCTAGGAAAGTTAAATGCATCCTAATGACTTGTGTTATTTTCTGAATTGTATTGTTTTGGGAAAGACCAAATGGATAAAACAATGATATAGAATTAAAATAAATCTTAATAATAATTCTATAATACCCAGTCCTATGATATATTTTTTCCCTTTTATCTATGGATCCATGGGATCATCAGCTTGTGGCTCATGCATTATAGGTTCAATAGGTCGATCCAATTGATCATCATAAGGTTGATCTGGTAGAAATGTATGATTAGTGGAAAAGGATGTTGTGATCTTTCCAGCATAGTGTTTTTGGGAAGTAATAGGGAAGTGTTTCAGATGTTGAGAGAAAAGGTTGGATAGAAGAGCTGTAGATTGACTTTGGTTTGATCTGGACCTTGAAAGTGTACAGGGTCTATTTGGATCATAGTCAAATATGGGGTGTTAAACATCATTGGTGGATATTATATCTGGGAGAGAGGAAGGAGGAAAGTGTTTTGTGGGTTGACTACTATACGGAGTTTCTGGCAGAGTTCCTATTTTTGACCACGAAGGGTGAGGAGATATAAGAGGTAATATCCTTTTAGTAGTGGATTATTTTATTCTGGGTTCAGCAGATCAACTTTAAGGACCTTATATGCCTTTCCCCGTATTTTTTTTCATATGAGGTGTCTCATTCATGACATCTCAATAAGGTACTCCACCATTCTATCTAGTATGTAGTTATTCCTTTTACATTGCCAACATATTATAAGATTTAATAGAAGTAATAGGAAATCGATCATATACAATCACAATGAGATCTATCGTGATGGGGGATCTAGTAGAGTTATTCAAAAGGTATATTTATCCCTAGAATATTTAAGGCACCAGGGCCTTTGAGGTTTTAACCAGCCGTAAGCCTACCTTAGCAACATCCCTTTCAACCTCTTGGTCTTTGTTACTTTCATATAATCTTGAGGACGATGTGTTTATTCTATAGGGTTCACTTCTATCTATATAACCAGTTCCCAATGGCTTCTTGAGATATTTTTGTTGGAGGTGGATAGGCTCATCATCTTCTTGAACAATTAGTTCCGGTGAAACTATTCCAACAGTAGGGGAAGAAGGAATTAGCTCCACCAAGGGGAGAAGGAGTAGGTAGAGATTGACCTTAGGATGCTCCTTATTTTTAGGTACTATGACCTAATAATGGTCATAGAGGTTTTCATTATCATAGAGGTAGATGTTTTGGGAGTGGTCTATTTCACGTAGGAGAGGTAGTAGTTCCAGTGAGTCCAAAGATTATCAGAGGTACGATCAGTCTGTTTAGAACCTTTATTTGTGGAATTTTTGATGTAGGAGAATCATAATCCTTTGTTAAACTTTCTCTAGACCATTCTCTTGGACTAAACATTGAAAGACATTCGTTCCCCTAGTGATTAGTACACTAGTCAGAAGCCATGGTAGCTTGTTTGATGTGCGTTGGGGGTGAAGACTGATGATGCGACAATATTAGTAACATGGGGATCCCTTCAAGCTAAATATGTAGACATGATATTTCATTCTCAATATCAATTTGTTGTACTCCATAAATTTTTGAATCAAATTCTTCAATAGGGGAGTTATTTTTTCAAATGTGGATTGCCAGCATGTGGTTTTCATCGGTGAGCAGATTTGTTAGGTGGGTAGTCGGTGCGTGGAACCCTTTAATTCTTTTTTGGATGAGTTGTCAATGGAATTATTGGATTCTTGGATGGTAGAGGTTATTAGGGCAATTTTTGGTTCTTGTATGTTCCCCTCTTAGAGGATGTGATACTAACCCCAATGACATGATGTTGAGTTTGGGATAGACTTGTAGCCAGGTGATTCTCTGATTTTGATAGCTTATTATCAGATGAAAGATTATGATTTGTGGGGTTTTAAGATTCATATAGATTATATGATGACGAAAGGTTTTATTTAGCCCAATGTTTCTCTAGGGTGTTCCCCAGTGTTCTTCTCAATGAATAAGAATAGTGAATGTGGTTTTCCAGAAACTACTAGATGTCGAGTAAGGTGATGTGAAAATACCATTACCCTAATCTGATCATAGATAATCTCAACGACCAAATGATAGGGGTGATTTGGTGTTTTATGATCATTCTATAGTCTTGATATCACCAGTTAAGGGTGGAGGAGGGTGAAATCAAAAAGACTACCTTCAAATGTTGGTATGGGAACATCATGTTTGTGGTCATTCTATCCAATGTTATGAATGCACCATTCATGTTCATGTGGATTGTAAAATATATCTTTTGTGTGTTTATAGTCTAGTTCTTCATCATATTAATCAATAACACTTCGAACTACTCAATGTAAGATGAGGAGAACACCAAGAATCTCATTACTATCTTTTAGGTTCTTCGATGCCACCGGCTCTATGAAAACTTTTCCAGGTTTTTTTAGGAATTGGAGATTAATTTACTCTGGAATTTGGTGTCTCAGTAGGGTGTTGAAGTAGACTCATCAAAGGTTGAATAATTTCTTTCTTTCACAACACCCAAGAATGTGGAAGAGTTTTTCAATTTATTTGGTTTCGTAGGTTATAATCAGAGGTCTGTGACCAATTTGTCTTAACATACAACCCCATTGAAGGTTATTAGGAAGAAGGGCCAATATTTTTCATGGAGCGATTTGTTCCAGGAAGTGATTGGTTATGTTATGGGGAAGTTGGTCCGCACCCCAATGCCTTGGTTTCCAGATAAAGGGATAATGTTTGAGGTGTTTTTTAATGCTTCTCATTTGGTCCTGGGATGTGTGATGATTAAGAAGTGGGTAGTGATCTCTTATGGTTCTAGGAAGTTACATCCCCATAAGTTCAACTATGCCTTCCATGATCTAGCGTTAGCAGTAGTTATGTTTACACTAAAGGTGTGGTAACCTTACCTATTTGGGAAGTGCTTTATGGTCTTCATGGATCACAAGATCTTGAGGTATTCCTTTTCTCAGGGTGATCAGAACATTATGTAGTGCAGGTGGATATATTTTCTTTAGGATTATGATTTTGATATCTCCTACAACTCAAGAAATGGAAATTCCATGGCTGATTCGTTGAGTAGGAATTCGTAGAATGAGTTTGTTTAGGAATTTTTTGATGCTTGGAGATAAATGGAGTAGTTGGCAGCCTATCACTTAGATGAAAGATTGTATAGTTGTGAAGGATTTCTATTTCAAATGATGGTGCATACTTCTCTGATGCACTAGGTGGAGGAGTCACTAGGCATAGGTGTTTCACGATTGTGTTGGTCATGGTGATGCTCTAAAGGGGTGGTCATAGAGTGGTAAAAACTAAATGTTGGTTTGTATAAATTCATTTCTTCCAGTAGATGTGCATTATTGAATCCTTCACAAGTTTCAAAACTCACCATTGGAAATACACCCTAGATTATCCAAGATGTACGATGGATTGAGGATATAGTTTTGTGGGCCTGGGATGAAATTGGATGTGGCATAGTTTCTATAAAAGTGGATGGTTTTCTAGTAGGTAAAGACAAATATTCTTGTTCCTTGTTGTTTATTGAATTTCATGGATGTTCTTGAGGGTAAATGGGATGAAATATTTATATATTTCATAAAAGGATTACCTAGAACTCAGGGAGGTTGTAATTCTATCTAGGTGATAGTGGATGAGTTGTAAAAATCATCACACTTCTTGGAAATCAAGGAATCGAGATCAAATGATGACTAGTCTATGTGTTACATGGATTTTTTTTGATTTCATAGAGTTATAATGTCTATTTTATAGTATTGGGATTCATTTTATACCTTACGAGTCTGGAGGGGATTTCATTATACTTTTGGCACTTTGTTAGGCCTTAACACTACTTTTCACCCTCAAACAGATGGGAAGACAAAACAGACTATCAATAAATTGGAGGATATGATGCAAGTGTGCATCCTATAATTTTTTTAATCTTGGGAATTCCACCTTCCCTTTGTGGAGTTTCCTTATAATAATAGTTATCAATATTACAATGGAATGGCCCTATTTTGAGGCATTGAATGCGATATTGTGTCGTTCTCTATTGTTTTGGATAGAGGTTGGGGAGACAATTGTTCTTGGTCATGATGTGGTATGAAGCACAAAAAAGGTTTAGATGAGGATAAAATAAGTTCATGACAGCAATAAGTCATATTCCATTCATATAAGGAGGCCCTAGGAGTTTGAGGTTGGGGACCACATGTACTTGAGGGTTTCCCCTCGATGTGGGAAGCATAAGTTTGTCAATGTAATTAAGATTTACCCCACGTTTTTTGGACCCTTTTAGTTGTTGGGGATGGTTAGGAAGGAGTCGTATTGGTTGGTGTTACCACCATGGGTAAAAAGGATCCACAAAGTCTTTCACGTCTCTCAGTTTAGTCAATATCTTTATGATGAATCAATGTTATTGACTGGGTAGAGTGAGATATCAATGGTGACATGATGTTTGCAGAGTGGCCCGTATAGGTCAAGGATCGTAAAGAGAATGTTTTATGTTTATGGACTATTCCCTTGGTTCATGTGTTGTGGAGATATGGTATCCAGGGGTAGAGTACTTGAGAGCAAGATATGCAGATTTGTTCCCTATACCCAGGCTTTTTTTGATTTTTTCCCTATTCTATTTTTTGTTATGATGTGATGTTTGAAGCATGTTTTATATGAGATGAGTTTTTCCCTTATTTTTTTATTTTTGATGAATTCATTTCATATGAAATGGTAAGTACTTGATTCATAATCCAGATGTATTAAAGGTGATGTGATTAAACTAGTGAGGGAAAGTTACTACTGCCCCGAGCGAATAGTATCTTAACATGGTGGATGGAATTCCATGATTCATGTGTTCGTGATGGTGTGGTGTTTTTTATTTTGTATTGTTTTTTGTGGATGATGGGTTGATGTTTCAACAACTATAATGAAAAGTATTGGTTAACAACTATCAAAAGAGGATTCATATGGTATATAGGTTTCCACTATATATTTCAAACAAACCAAGGTGGTTTAACATTGATGTGTTTAGTTGGTAGTAGTTCTTTAAGTGTAACATGATCCTTAAGAGGAATCTCATGTGATGGATTTTTGTACCCTTCTTCTATTTCCATTCAGGATGGCTTTGAACTCTCAAGGGTGAGAATAGTTTGAGAGGTATATGATGTAGTGGTCCGGACCATTCCAGCCAATTAAATTGTGAGAAATATAGGGTTTGAGTTGTCCTAGGAAGTCAAGGTGACTCTTTTTATCATTTTTCAAAATTCCTAGTTTTCAAATTTTTCCAACAGTGCATGGGTCTAACGTCACCTCACGCCAATGGTGTATCATGCCAATGGTGTCTCACACAAACGGGGTCTCACACTGGCGTCATGGCACGCCTATGGTCTCACCTAGGTGGTGGCTCGCTGGTAGTGTCTTATCCTTGTGGTGGCTCAACTTGGAGGTGACTCATTAGTGGTATCTTTCTTGCTACCTTTTACTATCAATGGCTCACTGGCGATTGCTCATCTTGTGGTGCCTCATCTGGTGGTGCCTTGTCCAGTAGTGCCTCATCTAATTGTGCCTTATCTAGTAGTGTCTCTCCCAATGGTGTCTCATTGATAGTGGTAGATGGTTCATCTTGATGTTTCCTCATCTAGTGGTGCCTCATCTAGATGTGGCTCGTCTAACACTTCCTCACCGATGTCGCCTCACTAATGATTCCTTGTAAGATGGATTTTCATGAATAGTGATCCCAGTTCTTCCTGTTTTTCCTTTTTCATCGTTATATGAGGTAAAATGAGTTTAAGTCAAAATTTAAAAGGTTATAAGGCTGATTAAATGGAAATAAATTCTATCATTAATTATCTATGGTTCTCCAGGATTTTAGTTGGTCAAGAAATGTGGCCTTGACCAAATTAACTTTTACTAGAAAACCAAAATCATATATAATCATGTGACTCTATTTCGATCTTCCAAAGGCCAATATATCACCCCCCTTGTTCATTGCTTATTTATTTCATTTGCTACAATATTTCCCAAATCTTTATTTTCATTAGAGTTGAGTAAAATATGGATGTAGTTGGTTCAAAAATTCCCTAGATATTTTTCTACTGTACATGTGCCCTTGTTTTTTGTGCAACCACAAAGTATCAATTGTCATTATTCCATGTTGGTCTTCCTTCATCTTTATTAATTTTTTATCATTGGGGATTGATATATATATATATATTCCTTTGACAAGATATTTTTATATTAAGTAAAAAATATTATTACACCAGTTTAAAATAAATATATAGGGGTTTGGGAATGTGACTCATGATCTGGTTTTATGATTATTTTTATTGATATTGTGATTTTTATTAGCTAACTACCCACAAAAAATTAGGTCTATTGGGGGTCCTTCTTTTCCCATGGAAGAGTTTATATTCTTCATTTTGTTTGGTTCTATTGTATGCTTTTATATATTAGTGGGTTAACCATATATATTCAGCTAATTATTGTATTCCTTGGGATCATACAGTTTTCGTGATAACCCCTAAATTATCAATTTTAATTCAATAAGTTATTCCGTTATGTATGAAAATATGTTTTTCTTTGGTTGGTGTGGTGGTGTAGTTATGGGAATAGTTGTGAATAAGGCTTGGTTTTTTTGACATGGTAATATGGGTGTAGTATGATGATTTGGTAGGGTTACAAAAATAAGATTTTCTTTAATATATTGATGGATGTGGTTATAATTTGGGTTTTTGTTTGTTTTAGTATGGTGGTATAGTAAAATGTGTATTAATAGGGATAGTAGTTATTGATATGGGTGTTTTACCATTAATAACATGCATAACATTTTAACCCATATCTAGAGGTCGTGGAATGGTGTTTCTTTAATGTGAAGTGCATTAATTTAATGTGATTGTTACGATGTTTCTTAGTTTCCAGAGTGGTGATGGAATGAATAAATAATTTCTTGGTAATGTTTGGATGATATGGGTTTCTTGATTAATGAATCTAAAATGGTCAATGAAATATTAATTGGTTGGTTGTGTGGTTGAAATTGGATGGATCTGAATAATGGAATGAATGAGTGTTAAACATGGAAGAAATTTGGAGTCCCATTATTTTATCATGATCCTTTCCTTTTGAAATGATGGTCGTAGAACCTAATAATTTCATTTATAGGTAGTATTAATGTTGGGAATTCATGGGTTGGTTAGTGTTTTTTTGTAAACCCATAGGATTGGCCTTGTGTTATTTCATATATATAAATGTATAAATTGTAAATTATTATTATTTCTATATAAACCCCACCATAGTTGAGAACTATGTGAAGATCACCATCATAGTAACATTGGTGGGTGTGTTTCTCAATATCCTAGTTAAAGGATGAATGGATGGCCACCCACTTTTCTCAACTCCCTCTTCAAGTTGATTAGGAATTATGTTTCTTCGGGTATGATGTGATGTGATGTGGTGTCTCATGTGCCTTCAGGATGAGTTTTGATGTGTTTTCCCAGGTGTATTTGAGATGTGATGAGATGTGTTCTGAGACCGAGGCGTGTGTGGGTGGGATGTATTATGAGGCCTATGTGTGTACAAGTGGGATGTGATGTGGTATATTCAGAAAATGTGGGTGCTCCATAATCACTGTTGTTGGGGTGTGAGAGTAGGTAATTAGTGGGAAATTTGTATAGAGTACCCTATCATCTGAGTACTTTATATTATATTACAAGACTTGTCTAACATAGTGGGTGTTCCATGGTGATGCTGGGATGGTTCATTTACCTATTTAGGTGTTGTTTGGTTCTGTTATTTTCTCACAGGAGCGTTAGTGTGATTCTTTAAAATGTGAATAAGAGACTTTTTTTCATACATAGTATACTTTTATGGTAATTATATGTGTATACATATTTTTTTAGTTTTTATGATGATTTCATAGACCATACTGGCCCTGATTAGCCTAGATCATTGACAGTTGTTGGGTCTCCACTTTTTCTTTATTTTGGGTATTTACATTGGAGACTTTCTTATTTTGTTACTTCTATTTTACACATTCATGTAGGACGATTTTAAATTTCACTATATTATGTCTTGGAGTTTCACTATGGATGATTTATCTTATCTCCTGGCCATGTTTCCTTATAAAGGGTAATACCTCCCATATTGTGAGATTTGTACACTCTTGGTTCTAGTCACCAACCTGGGCCCTACTATAGGTGGGACTCATGGGTTCATTATCTCTCTTTCTTCATTTCCATTCCAAGAGGGGTATCTTTGGAGGGATTTGGTCATGACACATAATATTTGGAAAAAAATTATTCAAAAATATACTACTGAACATTAAAAGGAAACTACAATTAAATAATGATCCTGATGGATGTAATTCTACACATTTCATAAATATATAAAATAATATTCCTTTTTCACTATAAAATGTAATGAATGTTTCATGTTTAGAAAATTAGCAGAATAATCATTTCATGTCTTTTATAAAAGGAAATCAGTCATGGTTTTGTATATGACATAAATATTTCTTTGATAATATTTCATAATAATTAAAAAATGGCTAAAATTCCATTCATAAATAATTTTTTTATGGTTAAAAAATTTTAACTAATTTTTAGAGCACATGGTTTTGTATGAAAATATATTACTGACTAGCTAGGGAAATGATGTCAGATTTTATTAAAAATGATTATCAATTATTTTATGCAAAAAACAGTAAAAAAAAGTAAACTATTACCTATAAATATCCTGAATATTTATATGATATTAAAATGAAAAGTTTTTTTAAATAAAATGAACAAATAATTTCCTTTAAATGAATTTCAAGAATAAATAATCTCTATTAGAGTGATATTGGGAAATAAATGTTTGCAATGATCATAACATTGAACTAAGAATTAATCCAGAAATCAATTGAACATATCAAATGTAAATCCACATTAAAAAGTGTAAATTATTAAATAATATAATAAAAAGTCATTATACACATAATCATAGAATATCAACAACAATAATAACAAAAAATTAATATAACATAATGAAATGAAAATGAGTTATGGAATTCTTAACTAATTAGTAATTTTCATGTCAAATCCCACTGGATGAAATAACTAAATTTGAAACATTAAATTCTATGACTTATTAATTAATCATTAAATAACATGTCAAAGATGAATTATATTAACTATATAAAAGAAATTACATTCATAACTTTAAAATGTTACACAATGAACTAAAATTGTGATAGAATCCCTTACCGCACTATTCCTTATAGTTGAACATTCATCAACCTTATATATAGTGGTTTTAAACCTATTACTATCATATACCATAACCATATTAATATTTTTAATATCATATATGATTCTATTATAACATATTATTTCTGTTACATTTATAATATATCATTATTTTTATTATTTCAAATGTTACTTTCCATATTTTTTTATGTAGGTTTCATCATGAAAGGTCCATTTCTTGCTCATAATACAAAGTTATCTCATATCAAGGATTATAATCATGAAATAATTATCCTATTTTTAATTCAATTATACATTTAAAACTAATCATAAAACATAGCGATGTGAAATGGACTACATAACAAACATAGAGACGGTAGGTCAAACATATGCAAGAGTAAGGATTTAACTTTTCAATTATTTTTATGGAAATAATGTAATTAATATTTTATCTTCATGAATGAAATTAATATAATATATATATCACATTATTTATTCAAATATAATTATTTATATCATCCTTTTTAGGATGAAATTAGAGTTACATCACTTCATGAAGGCGGTTGTCCCCATGTATATGAACGATAACCAGTGAAAAAATTATTTTTAATGTAAGTTATTATAGTATTTTATTTAATGAGACATTATAAATATATTTAAAAAATATTAATAAGAAATGATAATATAAAAATATTTTTTTGGAGTTTTTCATGTTGTATATTTAATCATTGAGTTGAAAAATATTCTTTTATATCAGTTTTTTATAAAAACCTATGTTTAAGATGAATTTTCAGGTTGGTCATTAAATAGAAAATGTAAAACCCAATTGACGATTGATTTTCTAGGTATGTTATTTGAGAGTAGACAAGGAAAATAATTTTTTAATATACATTTATTTTGATTATTCCCCTCTCCTTCAGAAACAATAAAAAAATAAAAAAAAAGAACCAATATAAAAAGAGAAAGACACTTACAATTTAAACATTCATGATTAAAATATATAGCACATATATACTAAAATACAGTCAGACCTATAAAATTATTTTCCCATTCAATTTTAAGTGTAGAATTTCATGTGCACTATATGGTTGAGGTTCTTCAAAAATATACAAATTAAATGAAATCATTTTATATTTATTCTAAATAAAACTAATGAAATATTATAGAAATGTCCATAAATAAATATAACCTATTGGAACATGATAACTATCCCAATTTAATTTATTTTATACATACATATTAACTAAAAGTATATAAATTTATTTACCCTCTTGTTTAATAAAATTATGTTTAAATTAATTTCCCAATTAAAAATAACATTATTATGTAAGATATCAAAAAAATTTGTAACTACACATAGAAATTCACCATTATTTCACATGTTTGATATTGGAATTCTTTTTAATTATGGTCTCTCTCAAGAAATGGAATGACCTTATTGAAAATAATATGAATAAAATAAATTTAAAATTCATTATAATATAAAAAACTATTATAAATTTCAAAATTATGTGTCAAATACATTCTTAATAATTTATCACACACTACCATGGATAGATTATTGAAAAATAATTACATTAACTATTGGAAAAAACATATCACTCAATGGAAACTTATATAAAATAAAATTTAATGCTACTCATTACTATGTTAAGTGATATATAACACTTTGTGAGAAATAAGATCCCAACTCTTAAAGATAAGGAAGCATACAATGCTGAACATTTTCAGTATTTTGAAATACTTCTATAATATAAATTGTTCTTTATTTTTACGCCATTACGTTATTGTTGGTGAAATTAATAGTTGGTCTATAAATCCATATTCTTTTGGCCTGTCATTTTTTTTACAAAATTAATAAGGATACTTAATACAAAAGAATCATAAATATGAATTTTCAATAAAATAAACTAATAGGAAAAACATTTAATCAACATAAATGGACAAACATGCATCGTGTTAATGCCCAACTGATCTCTAGTTACAACCTCCATGAGATCCTTTTTCAAATGTTTATTTTTCTTTTTATTCCCAAAAATATTATCTTCAATTTAAATCATAAAAAAATATATAATACATTTGAATATGCTGATAATATTTCCTAACTACGAGAATTGGTATCTTAATTCATAAAACATTATATTATTGTTGTCTATATAGTATTTGATTACCTTTAAAATATTCCACTAAAAATAGATAAATATATTATATTTAAATTGTCAATACAAATTTAATAGAAAAGTGAATTGAAATATACAATATATGCATAACACTATGGTAATATGTCGAACAAGTATAGATGTCCAAACTAAATAGTGGCTAATACATTTCCAAATGTACTCACCTCATATAAGGTAATCATATTCCTACTGATCAATCAATTATATGAATTATAGTGAATCTATGCTGCCATATCTCCATCTATTGATGATGAATGATATCTCTAATATAAAATATAATCCAATATAAAATAGTATGATGTTGAGGATCATAAACATATAACTCACAGTAACTGGGAAGATGTGGAGGAGAGGGTGTATAAGTAAGATAAGAATGATTGGGGTCATCATGTATAGGAGTAGGAATGGGAGCATCTAGTGGAGGTGGAGGAATGGGAACAGTAGTCTGAAATTATATTTTCTTGTCTAGAAATATCAATTGTATTGTAGATCTAATATTTTCCATTATCATCACATGAAAATCATAAACTTCATATTTGAAATATTCTATTTTTTATAAGTATCCTCTATTGAATAAGCTTCAAAATGTGGAAACTCTTTTTTCATATATATACCTTTTAGCTATCCTTGTACACGGCATGGGTGTTCAAGATTTTCGACTATTATAGCTAAAATATCCTTACTACCATAAGCTATAATGAACCTATGTGTTTGCTTCTCATCAAGATAATCCTATATGAAATATTTGAAAAAATATAAATGAATATCAATATATAATCAACTGAATTTAGATAAATATGTAAATAAATTTAACAACTTATAATCCTCTCAGTTAAAACCATTTAATATTTAATAATATATTTTCATTTTTTCTCATTTAATACCTCTTCTATTTTTGATGTCTAGTGCGGGAATTGGAGTGTCAACCTCTATAGATCCTAAGGACTCATCTCTCATATTTTTAAATATTCCTTCCATAATGTTTCTCCCAATAAATTATACCCTCCCCAAGATAAATTGTGACTGTATACATTTCTAGATTGGATCTCTTGATGGGATCTCTCAAATTACTATAAATTAAGAATAATGGAATAATTAATGAATCATTAATAATATTATTAATAAAAAACATATAAAAGGAAAACAATTACTTACAAAAAAGGATTCACATCTTCTAATTTCAAAAAAAATCTCCCATGTATATTCATCTATAAATGGATATATAGAACATAGATTATGATATTGACTATGCCAAAAATGAAATCTAATGTTATGTTTCGTTTAAAATTGATCCATCTCCTAGAATCCAATGGTAAACATTTACCCATGAATCCTATAGTTTTAGGTAAATAATATTCCATGTAATGAGAATGGGGAAACATATATTACTATAAACATTTCAGGATATATAAAATAATAACTAATGAGATTACCTAAATGGTCTACAACAAGTTATATATAGTCAATTTTTATACACCTACCTAATCATAATTCAAAATATTATCTTTTCTTTTAGCCAACATTATGATACAATTCTTTATTTTTTTGAATTTGGACCTCATGGAATATCATTATCATAAATTCTAAAAATACATTATGTTTATTAGCTACATAAAATAGATAATTTATAATAAATGTGTGATTCCATGTTTATCAACACATAGACTTTTCTTTGGACTCATGGAAGTACATGTATCTTTTAAATAAGTATTAAGATCATAAATATATTCTTGTGTAAGTTCTTCCCCAGAGGTATGAGTATGATCATATCCAAAATTATGTGGTGGATCTGTTCATTAATCTATTATTATCATTCAAATCAAAGAAACTAACAATTTTAAAATAAATATAAAAATCTAACTATTACATTCTAATATAAATAAAAATTGAAAAATTATCAAAAAACAAAAAATAAATATAAAATAACAAATTTTAATTCATATTTGTTATATTTAACTAAAATGACTTTTATAATATTGAGATATTAAATGATATATAAATGAATTAATGAAAATCCAAAAATGGTGTGTGAATAGTAAAAATACTCCTACCAAATAAATATTTTTTATACGAAAAATAATATTATTTTAATATAAACATACACAATATTTTTCATTTTAATAAATATATTAGATTTATAAAAAAAATTAACAAAATCAATTAAATGATAAGCTACTGAAGAGTAATCATCATGAAATAAAGGAACTAAACTATCATTAATAAACAATTTAACATAATAGTTATAATATTAGTATTAATAAATAAAATATATTTAAAATAACAAACATTTTATGAATATTAAATAATTAAACTACAATTAAAGATATGCAACATGTAATATCATGAATGCAATATTGGATTGTTTTTTCAAATTCATTAATCAAGGTAATTCAGTATGAAAAATACCATGTATATGACGTGATCATCAATATTACTTTTTAATATTTCCATGGATGTAGTTATCTCATAGAAATATGAATATTCACTAGGTTTATCATATCGAACATATTTTTTTTCCAAGTAAAATAATAAAAAAATTCATATGGGATTAATAAAAAACACAGGAAATTTGTTTTTCATGGTTTTATTTTATAATAGAATCACCTATTTATTCAAATATATTCTGATTAACTAGTTTCGAACTTATTCATCATGTTTTACATTGTTATTATGGATAAAAAATTTGCAATAAACCAATAAAAATTTAAATTTAATGTAATAAACCTTCTATATTCCTTTAACGACTCCATAACATCCACTTTATGTGGATGTTGGGTTTTTTTATTTGGCACTCGAAAAATGATTTTCATCTAATAATACCAGTATACTACTATTCTAAACAAGACAATTATTTTCCTAATCATTAAAATGAAATGTATATACATAAATTTCATAGTCAAACCATGTTATTAAAATTAAATAGTGGCCACTAATTAACCATATCAATTTTTTTGATGAATATAATCTACCATGAACTGTCTCATTAAACCATGAAAAAATGTTTTTTATGCCAATTAATAATCCACATATCTTTCTTCTTTGGTTAATATTGTTTCAACACATTAATATGAAATATTATAGATGGATGACTTTCATATATATTATTTAAGATGCATAAATGTGTCTTATTAATCTATTCACCTTTCAATGATTTGAATTTCATTCCATGGACCCCCTTTCTCCTATAATTAACTCATTCATTTCAGTATTTCGTAAAACCAATGTGATCCACTTCATAGAAATATATTATAAAAAACTCTACAACCTACTTAGAAATATAATTCTCAATTATTGAGGCTTCAGATCAATATTTAATCATTATATACCACTTCAATATCTTCAAATAACATACAAAAGGATACATACAATGTAGATATAAAGTTTCACAATGCTTTATTTATCCCACCAAATAAATCATTAGATAGACCATGATGTTAAAAAATGAAGTTGGGAAATACATTTCTAATTTATACAATATAAAACTTAGTCATTCTCCAAAATTTAAAAACAATTAAGATCATTCATCTAATTAAAAATTGAATTCAAATAATGAAACACGATATTGATAGTCATCCTGACATAGATCTAAAATATTCCACATAATGGAACTTCTAGGATTTATTATATCAGGATGCGATAATAATGCTTTTTCATACATATCAACATCAAATTCATTTAGGAAACAAATTTATTTGTATTTAAAGAATGATATTACACCACTTTTATATCATGAAGACACTAAAAAATATAATTATGTCTTGATTGGATAATTTATTACAAGCCGGGTGAATGAATGTTCTCTTTCCATCATGAGTTGGAGCGAACTCCAAACATATTCACATTGAGATTATTTACATTCTTGCATTCAACTCATGTTTAGTAATTACTTTAATATATGATTATGTTCCAATCAATATATCATGGATATTATACTTCAAATTCATGAAATCAATGATATGATAGACCTCATTATATCTCTGACATGGTAGCTCAAAAATATTAACCATTTATTCCAAATATTTCTATCATTAATAGATTTTTAAATCCTTCTAAATGTCACATAAATGTTTTTCACCCTCAAGAAATATTGATTAGTGGATAGGGGTTTTGGGGAAATATCAAAATCATGTGATCCATTGAATTGATATTTTAATCTTCTATAAGTGTGATCAATAGACAATATGTTTTGATGACCCATGCATAATTTTTTCTATAATGATGACGTTGATAATATGATGCAATTTATTCAAAAATTGGATAATATTTGGTAACCTTAACACTATATCTTGAAACATTTCCACACGCTGGTATTTCATTTATAGTAAGCATAATCATTTAATATAGTTGAAAATATTACATTTTATAATAATAATACACCCTAACACCATCCTCAAATAAAATTTTCAAATCATCAATTAATAGTGACCAAAAAACCATAATATATTTTTTGAGTAGTTTTAGTCCAGAGATCATTAAACTCAGTAAGACATAATTTTTATTTATAAAAAAATCAGGAGATAAATTTTAATTTAACAATACAAAATCCAATAAACTATGTGTGTTACTAAGTCTTCAATATGGATTAATTCTATACATGCATACTCTATGTCTGATATTTCTAATTTCATTTATAAATACATGAAAATGATGATCAATGTTAATCTACTTGGGACAATTAGCTTGATGGAGTAATTTTCCATCATGTATTCTCCCATCTACATTCAATATTAACCTTTTTTCATTATATGTTTTTTAAAATAGACATTTTAAAAGGGTAATTATATGAAGAAACCAAAATGACTTTTATGGGGTATCTGTAACTACTAAATAAACCTGTGATTCTTCTTTCTACTTATACCATGACCTCCTTCATTTAGAACACCCTAAAAAATTCATATTACTTCCTATATTTCACATATTAATTTGTGAAGGCATTTATGTTTATATAACCTAATCCCATTAGGAATAGTATTTTCATCACATATAAAGTGAATATAAAATATCATAATCATAAGGGAGAATATTTTTCAACAATTGTAGAAACACTGTAAAACTCTTATCACTCCATCAATGTTTTTCCATCATGTTAATAAATATTAACACCATTGATCAAATCATAAATTCCATAAAAATGGGATACAATTTATTTTCAACATCACCATATAGACTATAAATTTTAAGTTCTTTATCAATTGCCTCTACTTTAATGTCAGAAATTGTTTCTTCAATTTCACAAGGGTTATCATCTTGTAAATTATCATCATCAATAGATCTAATATTTTTCCTAGTTTTAAATTAAAAAATATAAGTCATGTAACTTGGATTAAATACATGAATGAATAAATGATATTAGATCTCTAAACATTTCATTTTTTTCGTATTTTAGCACATCATTTAGGAAAATAAAAACATGTTATTGTAGGGAAAATTTAATTTAGAAAATTTCAAAAAATCATCAACACCTTCCTCATATTCAACACTTATTCAAACTATTATAATCCAAAATTCAATTATTATGAATTAAACAAAATATCCAAAATAATCATCTTTTTAAAAGAATATATTGTTGACAAAAGTGATTAATATGGGGAAAGAGTATATTATTTCAATTATAATTAAGAATAAAATCTTTTGTTATAACACATTTGTAAAATGTTTCAATGAATCTCACTAATAGTGAATATAATTTTTAAAAACATAATAACATTTGAAATGTAATTAAATGTTAATTTTAATGATTATATAAAAATTAAAAAGAAAAAAAAATAAATTTATATCAAACATTTCATAAATTTTGAGGTAAAAAAATTTTAAAATTTTAAAAAAAATACATTAAAGGTGTTATTAAAAATTTTATCCAATAATATAATATATGTTTAAATATTTTTTTAAATATAAAAATAATTTCATGGTTTTAATTTTCAAAAAAATATAGTAAGAAAGTTGTCTAATTTTTTATTTTCTTCTAAATGAAATTAGAATACACATGAAATTAAATATTATTGAAAACAACTTAAATTAAGTTTGATGTGTCCATTTTTATTTGAATAATTATTAGTGAATTTTTTAACCTATCATTTTTCATGAAAAAACAAAAAAAATTTGGAGTAACACTAGTACATAATATAATATTATCTTGTAGTATACTTTAAACAATAGGATAGTGAATTTATAATTTCGTATATATATATGTGTGTGTGTGTGTGTGTTTAGAATTTATTTTTTTAAAACATGATTTATTTGTCTGTAAAAAACTAATAACACTCTATTTGAATATTTCAGTATAATTCATTTGATACAATAAAATTCAAAATTCATGGAGATAAAATTCATTTAGTGTGAATACCATGTGGTGCATGTGTAATTCCATAAAAATATAACATATAAAAACACTACCTTTTCATGTGATAATCCGCTATATTTAAAAATTAATGTAACCTAAATTATGATTAGGGGTAGGTAGTGCATCAATTATTATTATCATTTTCATCAAATCGGATAATTTTTCCAAATAGATTTTAAACCTAAAATATATCAATTAGATCATAAAAAAGGTATAGAAATTTATTTACATTTAATAGTGTGTATTAACATATAATTTTAACATTATATTGATATTAAATTATAATATGCAGACTACATATTTAATATATGATTTTTAAGGAAATAATATTTTCACTTCACAAGAAAAGTGTTTATATGAATACAAACGACTTATATGATATTGTATATTGAATTGTAATAAAATTTCAAAGTTTTTAAGAAATTTCTCATTAAAAATATTAATAATATATTTTAATATTTTAAATAATTTAAAAAAAAGGATAATTTCAATTAAAATTATGTGTTTTTCAATATTTATACAAAATGAAACATTTTAAAAAAATCAAAAAAAAATTACCATAACAAAATACAGATATGCTAATTTCTAAAGTGTGATTTATTTTTTCCAATATATTTTATAAAATTGGTAAAAAGGTAATTTTAAATTATGTTAGTATAGGGTGACTAAATCAGATTTTTGAAAAATAGATGTTTTTAGAAAACCATTATTTTTATTCAAATGATTATTATTTTTTCCCAAATAATATATTACCAATGAATTTTTTTACATATGGAAACCATATTATTTAAATGATTTATTTAGTAATATTTTTACCCACCATTTTTTTGTAGATTTTATAATTTTATACCTCAGTATGATTCATTTAGATTCAGGGAAGTGTATTCTGTATGCTATCGAAGAGATTATATTTAAAGAAATTTATTTCATGGGTTGTTTGAACTCACTATTTCATGCCACGTAGACTATCAAATAAAATTTTCTTATTTGATAATTTATTGTTGTAACATTCTCCCCACCTTAAATAAATTACATCCTTTACATTTAAACTTGATCTTGGTAATCATGGATTTAATTTTTGAAAATTATTTTATTTAAAACTATTGGGAAAAAATCCCTCAAGGTATCATTGATGCTTTTTTGAGATGATTGTTTTTGATGACAAAGTGGACATCTGTGTTGTGATTGTTGACAAAGAAAACCATGACATACAAATTTGGTGACAACGGGGATTTCATGGTGTCATGTCAAGTTCAAGGGTTATGGTTAATAATCCATGTTTGATTCAAGAACATTGACAATGGAATGGATGATCTGGAGGGGGTACAAAGAGACAAGATACAAGGTGGAACTGTTTTACAGTGTTTGCCAAATTTTTGGGTCTGAAAATTGACAAATGATGAAAAGTGGTTTTTGGAAAAGGGACTTGCGCTCTATGTACTTAAAGAAGAGGAAACTTGTGCACCCTATGATTTTCAAGATCATAAAATCAAAATATGGAAAAGGGAAAAGGGGCACCCAAGTTCTGGGTTGGTCACGCAAGTGACTTGCGTGGAAGAGACTTGTGCACCAAAACATGCACGTCGAGGGGAGACTTGCACTTCATCGCGCAAGGTTAACAAATGCTTATAAATATAGTTCGACCCCTCCTCATTCAGGGTAGAGTTCAACGCTTAGAATAATTAGATCTCCCATCACACAGGTTTGGTGGTCGCGCAAGTGGTGTGTGGTCGCGCAAGTTGAAGTTGTGCGCAAGGTGATAGTTGCGTGCCTAAGGTGGTTTGGGCGAGGAAGGAAGTGAGTCTCCCAAGTCTTCAGTTGAAGAAGTGGGTGTCGCGCAAGTTGTTGAGGTGAACTTGCGCGCCAGTTTTGAAGAATTGTAAAAGTGGTTGGTTGCATACTAATATGAGTTTGTGCATTAAAGGGTGTGAGTCACACAAGTTCGGAGTAGCAAAAGCTTGTGTCGCCCATGTGGTTGGGGTGGACTTGCGCGCCATTTATTTCTTGTGTTCCAGCTTAGAGAAGGGCACCAGGTAAGGTTGATTCATGACCGTGATTTTGGGCTATGTGGAAGCTAGAATATTTCCCATTACCTTTGGTGCAAAGAGAGATTCATCTACAGGTGAAGATTGGACTTCAACAAAGCATCCACATACAATAGAGGATATATTAATTAGTGATAATAAAGAGACCTACATGTCTATAAACTGTGAGTGGATCCTTTCCAGAGTAGTGAGAAAATTAAGAGGAAGAAGGTGATCCTCTCCACCGGTAGTGAGCTAGAGAGTGAGAAACATAGAGTGACCCTTGGGAAAGCAGTGAGATGACCCTAAACTTTGTAAAGGTAGTGAGCTTGGGAATATAAGTGACCTATCCCAAAACCATGTAAACATAAGTGTGCATATAGTGGATTTGGTACATTGGCACATTGTTGTTGTATGCTCCTTTGACGTAGCCCAATGAGGGTGAACCAAGTAAAAATTGTTGTGTCTAGTGTATTCATTGTTTACTGTTTATATTGTACAATGACAAAGAGAGAGAAGAGTGTTTTTATTAACAGCGAAACAACATAAGAATGGGATTTAATTTTAAATTAGTCATACCCGGATTCACCCCCCCCCCCCCCTCTCAGGGTATTCATCCTTATAGACCTACCAAAAACTGATATCATAAAAACTATTAATAAAACATCTTACTAAAAATTGATAAATAGAAGTTCCAAGGTCATATGAAATAACAAATAAACATTTTTCCTAGAAGGTTGACATTGGGGTAATGTTAATATTTGGACAAGGAAAAGGCATAAATAATTATAGTGACCAATAAATTTCATTGATCATATGAAATTGAATGATCAATGAAAATTTCAGGGGCCAAAAAAAATATATGTGATGATTTAAATGGACATATGAGTCGTCATATATTAATTTGATAAGATATTTTTTTTTCAACATCATTTTCTTAAAGTTGATTAATTATTTTTCTTATCTAATACAATAAGGAAATACATTTACTTGATACATTTCTATTTGATAAGAAAAATTTCATCATTTGTTTGTGCTTCAATAAATTTCCTATTAATCTATTAATTCAAGAAATGAAAATCTTAAAATTAATTTTTCATGTATGAAGAACAAAAATAAAATTTTATGGATCATAAGATGCATAAAGAGTGAAATGTCTTTTCGTTGTCTCTAATTGTTCCCCTAAATCCAATATGGTTAGGACATGTTTTCCAATAAAATAATATAATCTCTAAACCAAAAAAATTGACACCATTTATGCATCATTAATACTAAATTATCTAATATTTTAATTAAAAACTATGAAATAATAACCAGGACATCACATAGGCCAGTGTTTGGTGTTGAACCCCTCTCGTCCTTCAATCATGGGTTCCGGCCCCATGGCCCTATCGGATGCTACAGGTTGTCACCAAACTTGTGGGTTGTCCTTTTTCTAAAACAATATTAATATATTTTCAATAAAATTCCTAGAAAAAATATTATGGACATCCTTGATATACAATTAATCCTTAAATAACCTTTTTAATTTGTTGTTAAATTCAATTTTATTATTTTTTCTTCTATCCCAAAGTATAATAATATTATTTGAAAACTATTACAATGTAATTCATGATCTTATTAACACAAAATGTTATTAATACTACTAATCATATATCAATAAAATGTAAATTAATTATTCCCCATAAAATACACTAAAACATATATTAAACCAATGAGTATTATGGATATTAATTTCTTCAAAATGTCTTTAATATTGGTGGGATTCCGTCAAATACAACCTAATAAGTGGTGTTTAAGAGTTTTAACTTATAATAAATCTTAAACTAAAAAACCAATGATTGTATACATAACACTTAATTTAATAAAAACACATATTCTTATAAAATTTAACATAATCCTATTTGTATTATAATTTTTATATCATAAATACTAAAGGTAAAATAATTTAAAATTTTAGTTCTTGATTCCCAACACATAAATACTACAATAATTTTATTTACACACTAGTCATTACTTATTGTTGGGTATATTTTTTATAACCTAAAATTGATTGGAATATTACCTAGATTCCGCACTTATATGATAATGCACTATAAATGGATCCTTAGAATGATATTAATATCCTTCAATCATAGTCATTATCTTCCCCAGTAATTCACTCGTTTATGAAATTATCTACCAAATATAAAACATTTTACCATTCCTTTCAAAAATATTCTTTCCAATAAAATCCACCTTTGGTGTAACCTGGGTAATTCATTTTCATCATCAACTCAAATCATTTATAATGGTTGTTAAAGAAAATGTTAATTATCCAAAGATATCCCTTGGGAGTTTCAAACCTGGTTCATGGTAATTGGAAGTTTTGTATATGATGTAATAATCTAGTCAATCCTAATGATATCTTTTCAAATTTATTACCCCTAGGAACAACTATAAAATAACCACATCCAATTATAGTATGCAAACATGTATGTCCTTTTGTGAAAAACAACATAATTTATTCCCAATAAAAACATTATGATGTTCTTCTGTAATTATCCTCAAACTCTTTCATAGGGTTATGATTCCTAATCAATGTTTTCCTAAATCTAAATATAATGGTTTCTATTAATCTTCCAATGCTTCCAAATTTAGTGAACACATCCATAATAACCCAGAGTTAGTTCCTGGTTTATTATATTCACAAAAGATACAATGAATCACATCTAAAAGGAAAGACTAGTTTAGTAGTCTTACTAAGCTAAATACAACCATGATTATGATATTTTATGTGAATACACAAATTACAATTTTTTTAAAATATCACTATTCCATATAGAATATTATTTTATATATTTTTTAGTAAACTTAATGTATTCCTAGTAAAGAAAAAAATTGAGTGAATTAAAATGATCTATAAGGGTTAAATATAATTGATCCATAATGAATAAATGAATCAAAATAAAATATTAATGAACAATATGGAAAGTTAATTATCATAACCCACATTTTATTTAATTAATGAACTATAATAATCAATTCCAAGGTAAATAATTTGAAAAAATGAAATTTAATAAATAAAGTGACTATAATAACTAGATAAAAGAAATAATAAATATAGAAAGGAAAAAAATTGACAACATATTCCATTTAATCAATAAATTGAGAATTAAATGCATCCCAGAGATAATATCAATAAAATAATCTCTTGTACAATAAAAAAATCTGAATGAAGGCGTTGATTAATTATTGAACATCATTTTTCTAATAATATGATACCACTAACATTTAAATCTATCTTAAATATTGTTTAAAACTGATGGATAGAAACCAATTTTACTAAGGACGGTAGATTGATTCATCCTATGAGCCAACTAATTCATCTAGGAGATGTCTAGAACCAATCCCCACCAATTTTATTCATGTAAAAATCCTTCCAAAATCGATTACCTTCACTTCTAATGAATACAAAATGGTTGTGAACCTGGAGCATGAAAGGCTACCCCCCTTTTGTGAGTTTTTTAAAATAATAGGTCACACAGTTCAAAATTGTAGGAAAGTTCATAAGAAACCCCCCCAACCAATCCATACTGGTTGGACAGAAGTTAAAAATCATAGGAGGGAGAAGGAAACCATTTTTGATAAACCTGAAACATCACAAAAATGGGAGGAAAATCTGTTCTCAAGACCAATCCATTTGGAAATTTGGAATCTGAAAAAGGAAAATCATGGGATAACCTAGCTGAAGAACAAGAAATTGAAACTATTGAACATGATATTAGAAATGATATTTAAGAGGATTTCCTAGGTTTTATTTCACACCCACAATCAGACTTGGATCTAGCACGTCCTACTTTAGAGGATTCTACTTCTTTGAACCCACTTCTGAATAGATCAAACACTGATCCATCAGATTGGTGTAATAAGACTCATGACCTCTCAAAATTCTCTAATAAAGATCATAATCCTACCTATGATAACCAAACCTCTTTATTTGGAAACACTACCCTAGATTCAAATCCCCCCTCTAAAAAAGAGGATAGTAATAGGCAGGTTGAACGGGATTATAGGGTTTCCATACTCTCCTCCCCGAGCAACAAGGATAGGATGTAGAAACGCAGTGTGATCCTCCTAGAACAGCCTTAGAGGATGATTTATACTCCCTTTCCAAGATGTCTGGCCGCCCTAGACATGCAACCTGCTTCTTTGCGGGATTCAAAAGGGCACCGAGCTGTTTCACCTTCAAACAAGCACATTTTCTCATACACTTACACCCAAGGTGAAAAAGATATAAATTTTTTGGGCAGTTGAGATGATTCTAACCTCCCTCTGGAACATCAATCAGTGCAGGATACACATTTTAGTACTCCAAGTAAGGCTTATTATATAATCCCAACAAGGTTAATGACCTCATGATCCAAAAAGGAAGGGGACATCCCCTCTAAAAAAGGTAAAAAAAATATGTTATACTAGATTTGTCAAGGGATTACCAACCCTGACACCTTTAATGTTTTAAAACGATTTATTAATACTCACTGCCCAAAAATTTTTTCTATTGTTGAACCGGATATCAATTATGCATCTAGATTCAAACAATCATCCCCCTATGTTTACTCTTTCTAAGTGGATTTCAGTAATGGTATGGCTACTGAATCTTTATGGTTATTTTCACACTCTTCTATATAGAATGATAGTGATTATAATAGCTTGAATCAAGCTATTACCTATGATTATATTTTCAAGCATCCTCATATTTACACAACTTTTCATTAGTATTTCAATATATACCAAGATAGGTGATCTGTTAAGAATTAGCTCACCCAAATCAGTAAAACTATCCATAATCCTTGGTTTATAGTTGGGGAATTTATTGCTATTTTATCTTCTAGTGAGAAATTAGGCCCTCCGCGTGACTCCATCTCAACTATAGATTTTAAATCATTCATTGAACATAATAAAATTACAGAGGTTAATCTACTGGGTGATAAATTAACCTAGTATAGAAAACATTATAATATGATGGTGGCTAGTAAACATGATAGGGAATTTACTAAGGACCATGCCCTGGATAAATGGGAAAACATTTCTAGTATCACTATTACGAAGATTTCTCCAGATCACCATCACATCTTAGTTAGAATTTCCCACAATAGTAAAATAAACTGGGACCCCTTTCAAATATATCAATGTCTGGTCCTCTGACCCAGACTTTATGAATATCATTAAAAAGTCTTGGGCTAATATGAATAGTCATAATGATGTGTTTCCCTGCCCGGGGAAATTGAAAATACTTAAGAATTCTCTAAAAAACTAGTTAAAATATAAATAAAATGAAATAGACAATAATATCACCCTTATATAAAAATAACTAACTCAAATTAAAAAGGATATCACCTCCTCTAACATTGCTCAGGACTCCCAACATGAAAGAAACATTTCCTCTAAACTTATCACTCTGATCAACTTTAAGGACAACATAAAAAAGAAAATCATTAAATCTGAATAGCTGAATAATGGAGATAGGAATACTAAATTATAAAGTTACCTGTATAGTGTTAGAAAATCCTATAGACCTATTGCCTATCTTATAGAGGGGGTCAGATTCTTAACACTGAGGAAATAATTTCTAATCACGTGAAATATTACTTTCACAATCACTTCAATAGAACTATGATTGATAAAGAACTTATATCGGATTTCATTCCCACACTTGTTATTGATGAAGAGAACTCATATCCTAATAGTAATCATTTTGACCAAGAAATTTAAGATACGGTCTTTAGCCTAAACTCGGACAGTGCCCCTAGGCCCGATGGTTTTAATAATGGGTTCTATCAAAAACACTGGGATGTAATTCCGGATGATGTCTTTTTCAGGGTGAAAATTTTCTTTTCCAGAAGCATTCTTCCTCATGGTTTAAATTCTTAATACATAGTTCTTATCCCTAAAAATGATAATGTGGATGAATTAAACCTCTTCAGGCCCATTTCTATCATAAAATCGTTCTTCAAGATTATCACCAAATTAATTTCCAATAAAATTGCTGCTATTAGCAATCTTATTTTCTCATGGAATAAATTTCGATTTTTAAAAGGAAGATATATTCAAAGACTGTATTTTTCTTTCCTATGAACTACAAATTTTTTAAACAAAAAAATTAGGAGGGAATATTACCATTAATCGTGACATTTAAAAGGTGTTTGAGAACATCGAATGGAATTTCATATATAAAGTCCTTGTTAAATTTGGATTCAATGATAAATTTATAAACAAAATCAAAACCCTTATTAATTCGGCCCACATTTCCATCATCATTAATGGCTTCTCTAAAGGTAATTTTAATTGTTTCAAGGGAGGTAAACAAGGTGACCCTCTCTTGGCTATTATTTTCTCTATTGTTGAAGACTATTTAAGTAGACTGCTTACGCAATCAATAGAAAAAGGTAACATCAAAACTATCTCTACCTCTAGAAACTTGAATTCCCCCTCGCACCTTCTTTACACTGATGAAATTATTCTTTTTATTTAGGGGGAAAAAGTAATGTTAATAATCTTAAATTCATCCTTCTTCACTACCATGAAGTGTCTGGTCAACACATCAACTGGAACAAATCTTTCATTCACATGGGGAAATACATTCACTCCTATAAAAAAAAATTCAACATCACCAATACCTTTGGTGTTAAAGAGGTCTTATTACCCTTCACGTATCTTGGTGTTCCCATCTTTTGGGGTAGACCCAAAGCGGATTAATTCTCCCCTATCATTGATCAAATTCTTCGACTCCTTTCTTCTTGGAAGGGTAAGAACCTCTGGATGGCTAAGAGAATTTTTCGGGTTAATTCCACTGTTGTCTCCAAATAGGTTTACTCTATGATTATTTCCAAATGGCCTAAGATTATCCTAAAGTGAATTAATGTTGCTATAATTAACTTTGTTTCGACTAGGAGTACTCTAGATAAAAAACTGGTTACAGTCCCCTGGGGAAATTACTATAAACCGATTGATAAAGGGGGTACTGGTATTAAAAACCTTTCTTATTTTAATGAAGTACTTCAAGCCAAGATCACGTGGAAACTCATTCAAAAAAAACTCTCCTTCCATTGATTTTCTTATGGCCCTTTTCCTTAAAAGACATAGAAATAAACACCCTAACTTTCTTACGTCCTCTATTTGGCCAGCTATTAAAAACACCTTCACATCCATTATGACAAATTTTAGATGGATGGATAGAAAAGATTCAAATTTAATGTTTTTCCTGGATAACTAGACTGGCACTCACCTGATCTATTTAATGACCAATAACCAACCTCCTCTCCACTAAAATGACACCATTAAGAACTTCATGAATTTTCAAAACCTATGTTTACCTAAGGATATCAAACACATTGTTGACAGTTATACCTTCACTAATACAGATGACTTTCTTATTTGGGAAACTACTCAAAATGGGGTACTTGACTCTAAAAATAACTACAATCACTTGTTGAAAAATGATGACAACAATTTATTATGGTTCAAAAACATAAATAAATCTTAGTTAAAACCCTCGAGATGCACTCTAGTTTGGCATATCGACCATTTTAGAATCCCCATAGATACCTGCGTACAAGCTTCAGGGTTAATATCTGTTATAAATGTTGTATGTGTAACCAACATCGGGAATATATTAATCACCTCTTTATTTCTCGTGATAAGACAATGGCTCTATGGAATTATATTATTGACATTTTTTAGTGTATATGGGTGTTTTGTAGTTCTATTCCCTCGCAGTTACACTGGTGTATAGACCTACCTCACTCCCAAAAGATCAAGAATCTTTTTTTCGCAGTTGTAGCGGAGCTTCTTCATGTGATCTGGTATGGTAGAAATGATCTTACTTTCTGTAACAACTCATTCAAACTTAATACAGGTAAAATGAGAATTCCCATTGTGATTCAGGAGGTGGAGTTGATTCAAAAGGATCTTTGCAACAACTCGGTGCGTGACCTTGGGATTCTTCGGTGTATTGGTCTTGAAGGAAATTACCCTCGCCCTAGATATAATTTTGATGTTTTTTGGTAACCCCCTCCTCCAGGATAGATTAAAATCGATGTGGATAGTGCCTCTAATGGAAACCCGGGCCCAGCGGGTTGTGGAGCCATCTTCAAAAATCACCTTGACCAGATGCTTAGTTTCTTTTATAGATCTTGTTGTTTTGATTCCTCTTTGGATGTTGAGATAATGAGCATTATCCATACTATCTCGTTCACCAAGCTACACAACAGGAACCATATCTGGATTGAAAGTGACTCCACTACAATTGTATAGGCCATCTGGAATGGTACCATTCATCTTGGTTGGATGCTCACTGTGCACTGGATAGACTACCCAAACTCTCTTTCAAATATCAACTTCATCTTCACTCATACGTTTCATGATGGAAACATGATTGCTGACAGGATTTCTAATATGGGTGTTTCTCAGGATATTCTTTGGAGGGATAAACTTCCTCCTAAGTCACTTCTGCTTTATGTTAGGGATGTAAACAAAATTTATTATATCAGACTTGTGTAATTGTTCGTTTTTATCCATAAAAGTTTTGTTTTGGTCATTGACCAGAACACTACCAACTAAAAAAATAAAATGTACTTATTGTTTAAATTTTTTTATTAAGGAATATTTCCCCTTATAAAAATATACATTCAATGTATAACAAAATATGTATAAATGATATGAAATTTAATCAATAAATATATCTAAGATAATTAATTTGGATATTTACAGGAAATTTAATGTCTAATGATCACTAGAAAGTAAAAATTTCAATGAAATGTTATTGACTATAAAAATGAATCAAGGAAGTGAATATAAATAATATCATTGGTCAAAATAATTATAACCCTTTCATAGAAAGAATTAGGATGGTAGTAATACAACATATACCCAAGGTATAATATATAAAAAATGGGTTGTTTTAATTGATGAATAGAAATTATAGAAAATATCTTACAAATTTTTTTTTAGTAAAATATCTTTTTTATTTTTATAATAAATTCAAAAAATATAAAATATTTTGAAAATAATTTTATTTTAAAATCATTTTCTTTGAAAATGATTATTAAAAAGTATGTATATTTATTATATTAGGAAAAACATTTTCATTATAAATTTCCTTGAAATATTTTAAAGGACGGTTAAAATAAATGAAAAATGTAGTTTTGTACATGAAATTCAAGTTAAAAGTAAAATTCCATTTACACTATAAAAAGGTTATAAAATTTCAACGTTTATCAAATGATAATAATATTTCTTTCACATTATTGTTAAAATCCAAAGAGGAAAATTTTTATAATAACATATGGATTCCATTGAAAAAAAAATTAAAAGTAAAAAAATGGGTAAGATAACTTCAATGAATAATTTTAAAAAATTAAAAAATATTTTCAGAACCATTTTTAGAACACATAGCTTTTTAATAAAATAGATTTATGACCACAAACAGAAAGTTAGTATGATTTACTTAATAATGGTTATCAATTATTTTTATTACCACCATGTTGAAAATGGCAATATTTTATGAAAATCTCAAGAATATAGAGTAGATGAAAATTAAATGTGTTTATTTAAATAATTATCAAATAATTTCCTTAAATTTAAATTCAATAGTAAATAATCTTGATTAGATTGAGATTGTGAAATAGACCCTCATAATGATCATAACGTTAAATTGAGAATTAATAAAGGAATAAATTTTTTATATAAACAATAAATACACATAAATTAAATTAAAATTAAATTTAATACAATCTAAAATATTTATAAAGTTAATCATATAATAAAATTACAAAAAATATGTAATATAACATAATTAACAAAATTGATTTCTGAATTTACCACACGGTAATTTTAAAGTCAAATACCCCTGGATGAAATAACTAAAATTAGTACTCAAATACCATTAATTACTAATTAATCATGATATAAAATGTCTAGGTGGAATTATATATACCATATAAAAGAAATTATGTGCATAAAAAACATTATGGCTCAATGAAATGAAATTGAGATGAAATCCCTTACCTCATTATTTCTTTTGGTTGAATGTTCTTTTACCTCATGTAGAGATATTTTAAACATGTTATTAGCAAATAAGAAAACCATATTATGATTTATAATATCATTTATTATCCTTATAATCATATCACCATTTTTTTAGTAATTTTTCATTTCTTTCATTATTTCACATATTAATTTCCTTTTTTCTTTATCCGTGTTTCATCACGAAATGTCTAGTTCTTACACTAATTATATAGTTATATAAAATCTAGAATAATAATCATGACATTATTATCACATTTTAAAATCAATTATACTACTAAAACCAGTCATGAAATATGGTTATGAAAAATAGAATATGTAACAATCAAGGAGATGATAGGTCGTGTGTATGCAAGTGTAATGATCCAATTATTCAATCATCATTATATGAAAAAGGTAATTAATATTTTATTATTATAGATTGATAATTATATAATATATAACATATAATTTATTTAAATATACACATATATATCATCCATGTTTTGTAAGGATAAAAAGAGAGTCACATTGCTTCGTGAGGGCGAATGTCCACACGTACACAAATAGATTTTTCATTTTTAAGTGAGTGAAAAGGTAAGAAATTATATTAAATTTTAATAATTAAAAATATTTCTTGTATCTAATAATTAATTTATATAAAATATATTTATAAACCTTAATCTTATTCAATTTCATGTTAAGTGTTTGTTAAATATGAATCAAATCGCTTCGCAAGGCAGTACCCCCCCTTCAACACAAGTGAATTTTTTTATCACATGTGGAATGGAAAGTAAACATCTATATATGATATAATGACTAAATATGTATAATTATATTATAAATATCTTATAAATACTTTATTACTGTCATCTTAACCAATCATGAGATCTGGTAATGGAAAAATAAATAACATCGGTTGGCATTATGGTCGCCTACTATACACACAAACGATGATTTTAGAGCCCATTTGATAGAAGTTGAGGTGGTTTTAGGTCATACACATACTATATAACTTTATAATTACATAGAATATTATATTTTTTAAATCAACATTTTTTAATAAGAATTTCATTTATTGGATAAATAAATAAAATAAAGGCACTTGTTGAAGAACGCTACCATTTATTTAATAATCCACCATATGTTTTCACCAAATCCATCCAAGGTGGGATTGAGGCCCAATATAAGGATACTAGGATTAGGGTATGGAATTTGGGAATTTATTTTTAATGTAATTAATGAAAAAATGGTGTGAATTTGTGATGAAAATAGTAGAGGGGTGTCCTTTTAGAAGTGATGTTAATGGTAAACGTGTAATTATTTGAAATGATTCAATCATTCCCATGTGATTATCATGCCCAAAGATTAAAAATTGGGAAATTATCTTACCAATGGAGGATAATGTAGAAATATATCCATCAAATTGGTATTTATAATTTTTGGGTCATTTTTTACCCATATATTTTTAGGTTAACCCCCGGTAAATCCATCTTTACCTTAACCATGGTCATAAATTTTTACTATTTTCACTATTCATTTTATTAAATAATATAACATGAATTATTTAGAAATTATAAATTATTATAATTCCAAATATAGAATCCATTTTTCAAAATTCAATTCCAATATGTGGGAAATTTTAATTTCAAATTAATCATACTAACGCAAAAGGAAAGCATGTTTTCAAACTGAAAATGTTTTAACGATTATGAAGTTTTCATTTCAAAGTTGAATATAGAAATGATTTAAATGAAATAATTTTTATTAATATTTATATTATTTAATTAATATTATGTTAAAACCAATTAAAAAAATAAATTGAAATTATAAATAATTTTAACAAAAATGATGTTTTCAATTAATATTCATTATTTTTCCCTAATCATAAAAAATTAAAATTTCAGAAAAATATGAAAAATCCACAATTATATTATTTAAATATTCTGATTTGAAATATTAATCTCTTTTGGAAAATAATCTTTATGAAATTTGTAATTATTTATTTTAAATTATTTTTTCAATGAATGACTAAACCACCCTTTAGAAAAAATATTGTTTTTTAGAAAACCTTTTTCCCGCTTTAAAACATTATTAATTTATTTCTAATAAATAGATACATAAGGAATTTTATTTACAAGTAAAAAAATAAAAATTTTTTAATTTATTTATTTTTTTCCATACCCACTAATTTAATATCTTTGTTATAACATTATACCATATTATGGTTCATTTAGACTTGGGGTTTCATGTTTGGTACGCTTTCGATGAGATTAAATTTAAAGAAATATATTTTTTGGGTTGTTTGATATCATTATTGCATGTCAGATACTCTATCAAATAAAATTTTCTTCTTTTCATTATTTTATTATAGATTGAATGTTCAATAAAATAAGGCCACTCGCCTGGTTAATGTTTTGCGGTGAAATCCACAATTAAAAAAGATATTTGGGAAACTAACGATGTCATGAGACAAAAGTATCCTCATCTATTTGTATCATAGTGATTAATTTAGAGGGAGATTTTTTTTAAAATTGGGGTGTAATTTAATGACCAATTATTTTCATTAAATATTTGTCTTTATATAATATTATTTGTTTGATAGATTTTGGTACATGCAAGTGTGAGTTTAGATTAACCGCAATGATTATTAAAATATTATATGTAATTTATATAATGCCCTTTGGAATTGTGGGTGTTAATATTTTTTAATAATTTATGAAAAATATATTTTCTACACATTTATAAAATTAATTAATTACATATCAAATTATTATCATTTAGAACAAAAATTATTTTACAATGAAAGTGTTGATTTTTCTGAAAAATTGATTTTATGCATGAAATGTGTATTATTTAAATATATTTAATTGATCACATTTGGTGAATTACTTCCCTTAAATGTAAGTATTATTTACAAGAAATTGTTTTTTACAAACACAATAAATAGTATTCGATGAATTGAATAATATTAAATAAAATTTTATTCTGACAAATGTATTTTTTCAAAATTCATTTTTTTACATTTTGTGCAATTATATTAAATTTAATTTAATCCATTTATATTTATTTAATTGGAAAATATTAATTTTAAATTTATAATCAAGAGGATAATTTTTTTTAATGGGGACGCTTTTATTTTTTGGTCAATATGAATATTAACTCTGGTAAAATTTATCACCTAAGTAAAGGGTAAATTGAATTAATCTCAGTTAAAAACAAGTTATAATGCCATAATTTTACATCCAAAAAATTATTGTAATAAGGTAATTATATCCTTGAAACATATGGTCTTAAATTGAGTTATTTTCTTATCACTTTTCCTTGAAAATGGATTTTATATCATTAAAATCAAAACAGTTTCAAAATGTCAGTCTTTTTTTAATATCTCTTATGTGTCCACATAGGGAATAAGTATGTTATGAATGAATCTAAGGGTTTATTTTTATCTTAATAAAATTATTTTCATGATATAAAATTATTTTTATTTTTTGGTAATTTTTCAATGGCCTTAATTTATTTAGAAGCACTTATGAAACATTTCTCTAATTAATAAGAATTATTAAACTTATTTTAAAATAAATTAAAAGTGACATCATTTGATTTATTTAATGTTCCCTATTAATTTTCTACATCAATATGAAATATTTATGATTTTTCAATTCATTAAATTCTACATTTCCCTTTTCCTTGAAGTATTTTTTGTTAAATTTACTGAAAAATGTTAAAATTGACAATAATGATATTCTACCAAAACAATATTTTACTCAATTATTTAAAAATTATAAAAATATTAAAAAAATATATGGTGATTATTATTTGGTCAAAAATGATATGAATTTTACATTTATTTTCAATTATCACCTTAGAAGTAAATATTAAAACTATTTCCCGCCTAATATTCAATTACCTTTCCATTTGGAGGTATCTAGATTAATAATTAATTTATGATAATTTATCCGGTTAAGAAATTTTCAAAGTACCCCTCATCAAAATTATAAAAGGACACATGATCCGTCACTTAATTACACACCATTAAGCCTTAAATCTTGACCATCCTTAATAAAAAAAATTCTTCAATTTTATAAACACATTCTAGATATGTGTTTCTTCCCAAATGACCAATACTAGATACCGTTATAGGAGATATAAAGGATTTGTTTCGAATAATAGGTAATTACATTAACCGATCACTTTATTTTTATAATCATTTTTAACACATATAAACATGTTATATTTATCATAACATAACAACTTTATTATCCTTAATATTGAGAAATTTTAATATGATTATTGAAAGACCATTATACACCCTTTTCCCATCAAATAATAAGTGAATGTATCACTCTTGTGTATGTATTACTTACGATCTCCATGGAGCGATACAATTTATTTTTATCACTATAATTTATATATAGTTTTAAGATGGGTTTTATGTTTATATATTATAATTATAATATAATTTTAATTTTAAAATGATAATATCATTTCCACATTTTTACCATCCAATATATTAGGAAACAATAATGTCACTCGTCCATATAAATGGACTACTATATTCATAATGTAATGTGATTCATTTTTCATTAATATTTAACATGAATTGTAATAAAGATTAATTTGATAAATATATAAAATATTAATAATATAAATTTGATTTTATAATTATAAATTATTACTTACCTCCCTTTTATTTCATTAGTCATGAAATGGAAACAACATGCATGCATACGTACGATATAATGTCTCCATGAACAATGTAATTAATTTTTCTATATGTCCTTTTTATGAATGATTATAAATATTTATATAATTAAAATATATTATTTTTATACCATTATAAAAATTATACTGATGATTCCACTATGATCAATGTATAAGTACTAGGACTACCAAACCAAAACATGCATGGTAAATGAAGTAATTATCACAAAAAACAATTATTTTAATAAAAAATTATTAATAAAAAGATGATACTATGTTATAAATAAATCATATATTGTATGATATATATTATTATGGTTGTGTAAAACATATATAATATATAAATATACATTATCCAGGATTTTTTAATGTGAATAATGATAGGAGAGACTTCATATGAGGGTTTGTTTCACAATCTCATCATTTTTCGATATTACTTATGTTTAAGTCTCCCGTGGATAATATTTTTTCCATTAAATTTTTTTCTAAATTTTTTTTCAAAAATAGTTATTTTATTCTCTGAAAATTTATTCATATCATTTCTATCCTTTTTTAAATTTTTACAAAATAGCTAGAAAGGAATCTTTTTATAATATTCCAAATGAGTTACATGGTGACTTTTCGGATAAAATACTGAATGCATGCTTTTTAACTTATAAATAATGAGATTATTTTACCACCATAATACAATATCAATGTATTGATAATTCCAATATAATTTTACAAGACTATTTTCAAATAAATACTTTTTCTTTGTGAAGGGGAAGATTTTAAAGAAAAATTAAAATGGAATGGTTATTTCCCTCAACAACTATTCTATGTGATCATTAAAAATAATTCTACAACTATGATTTCATCCATTGATGTTAATTAATATTTAATGGGGATATTATATTAGGATTTCATTCCATTTTATTTAATTTGATGGCTTGTGTTTATGGTGAAAAGATGAAATGTTTATGAAACTCATTTCATTTCCATTGGTTGTGCTTTGATAAAATGTTTACAAACCTATTTACTTTCATGGTAATGATATGATTAATGATTTAAGATCATGCATAATACATAAGTATATTTTTTCATTATGGTATGCGTGGGAGATATATCTCCCTCTAATTCATTGGGTAAATTAAAAAATCTCAAGATATTGTTATTGGAAACAAGTTGAAGTGCATGATTCTTTCTGAGAAATAGGAAACTATGTCTGATATTTTACAAGAAACTAGTCAACATGATTGATTCAATATGGGAAATAGGTGTTGATGTTTTATCTTATGGTATTGTTTGTTATCATTTTATTATGAAATTGTTTCTATATTTATGATGGTTCCACAAAAAATTATTACACTAATATATGGTTCAAGATTTAGTTATGATGAATTCTAATTCATATGATTCATGTATTTTGAAATTTTGAGGATTTATTCCAAAATCAATGTTTATGATACATTTCATATTGGTTAAGAACATTGTATGTAATGTTAATCTACTCATTCGTTTATTATTATCTAATTATTTCATATGACCATAAATTGACGTCTCCCATGTTTACCCTTACCGAGTCCCTAAGATCAACATTTTCTTATGTTTAATTTACCATTTTTATAAAGAATTTTTTTATAGGAAATTATTATAAAGATTAATATATGGGAAAACATTTATGATATATATTTATTACCTTTCAAAAAATAAGAATATTTATTATATAATCTCTAAAGACTCTAAGACTTTAAAGTCCTCGCATGGACCACATTTCTAGATTACGAGTATTCATTTATATAGATGTAATATGTTTTTTATTAATACCCAGTCTGTAATAGTTTTAATGAAAAATTTTCATTTTCTTTCAGTAAACCCTCATTGATTATGAATTTCCATTATATGTTCTATAAATTATTTTATTATAAAATTTGGGAAATAACTTTGGATTCATAAGTGACCAAATTCTTATTTGGGGGCAAATATTATTTTATAAAAAGGGAAACTTACATATGGATTTTTTTTTCTTTTTGGAATGAGTAAAATAGTTTTCCTTTATTTTTATAATCATTATAGAGATTTTTTCATCATAACATGTTTTTAAATAATTTTAGCATGGACTACAATATAAGAGAAATTATAGAAGGGTCAATGGTGAAATTTATTAAATATGTAAAATGATTCATTAAAGAAACCAGACAATAAACATAATAACCTATTTTGTTGAAAAAATATACCCTGCGTAGAAGTTTTCACATTGTTATATAACATTTTTACTAATTATATAAAACTATAAACCTAAAATATATAATAAATATAAGAAATTTTAACCCTTTTCATAAATCATGTAAATATGGGTTGATTGAGTTATTGTTTTTCTTTTATTATATCAAAGATATTATTTTAAGAGTTTTTTAGCACTATATCTCAATGTACATGTCAAATGGATTATTTCCCCAAATCACTATAATGATAAATTTTTATTGAGATAATATTCTCTCAATTCTACTAAAAATTTAATAGTTGATTGTTTCATCAAGAATATCTTGTAAATGAAAGTTTTCAATCGTAAATTAAGAAATAATGAAAAAAAATTATAGGGAGGATGTGAAATTAAATAATATTTTTTACTTCTATAAAATTCAATATATCAATCAAATTATTGAAAAATCAGTCCCATTAAATTAGTTTCATTATTATCACTATGAAAATATGTTATTAGTGTGATAATTTAACCCAGATCAATATAATTCTATAAATTATAAAAATAATCCTAAAATATTTTTTCAAAAATATTATTAGAAATGAAATTTTTTTATTAAATTTATGTATTTGAAATATCAATGAATCAAAAATTAAAATATATAAACTATAATTTATAAATTTTGGTTTTAATTCTATAAAACATAGAGTTATATTTTCTGATGAAATACAATCAAGGATCAATAAAAATATATTCATTTAATTTTGATCAATCTAATTATATAATAATAATTATAGTTAGTAATAATTAATACATAAAATTTGCGTCATGAACCAAAGACAAGGTGTAACACCCTGACCTCAATAACTCAGTTTGGGCTGGAGGATCACATAACCTTATTCATTCCTCTATATATGAAATTGGTTGCCAACTAGTGGTGAGGCCCAAATAGAAACCATGGGGAGACAATGCACTCAATAATAAATAATGATCAGAGTATACAATAGAAGAAATAATTATCAAGGAAATATTGGAAATGTTATGAAGTAATAAAAATAAACTCATCCCATGCTATAACATTATTGAATATAATATGTAGTGCCACAAGATAAGATATCCCCAATTTAAGAACCTCTATATAATATAAGAAAGGAAAAATAAATAAAGGAATATCTTTAATTGACCTCAATGTGTTTCTCAGTATCACCTCAATACACCCCACACCTCCAGTTCAACATACAAAATCATGGACACATCGCTTTTTGTAAATACAGGTCAAATGAGTCTATATATCCACTGAGATGTCTGTGTAAGGTTTGATTATAAGAACCTATAGGAAAAAAATTTGTTTCCATAACATAAGTAAAATATTTATATATATTATTATGAATTTATAGTAATGTGACTTTATAATTAAATAATAAAATATTCTTCCATCGTGTTCCATCTAGGAAAAATGTGATATTTTGTATTCTATGCTTTAGCTCCCTAAAAGACTAAAATTATGTATAGTTTCTTTGAATCTCAGAACAATCCACAATGATAATATAAATATCATAACAAAACATAATAAATCATTCATAAATTCTAGCTACAAGGTAATCATGCCCAATAAACATTCTCAAGTCAGTCCATAAGGACATCATACCCCAATTCTAGTCTTAGGTCAAGCTACAATGCCATCATTCCCATCAGATATCGTTAATAACCTCTCCATAATCATCATCTATTGTGTCCACATTATCTCCCACCAAGGTATTAACAAAACCATCATGGTTCCACATGTCACTCTCATACTAAATAAAAATAGTCTATCGTCGACACACATGTATCCATATTTAAGCCATTGTAAGGAAAGTCTTGAGATATACATATGCACAAGCATGTCATATCAAGAGAGATACTAAGGAAAAACACACACATATAATAATATCATATAATGATATGTATTAGGGGTGACACACATTTTGAAGAATTTTTTATCAAGAGAGGTCTCACTATCCAAATACCCTCTCTCACGCACACACACCTGGTGGTGGGTGTGTTCTTAAGAGACTATTATAAATTTTACAGGGATTTTATTCAGAACCACTTAGGCACCCCTCATACTCACTAACTGTGATGATGGGGATAACCCTCTTTGCGTCTCCCTATCCTCTTATTGTATCCCCTTTGATTTGGGTTGTTTATGAGAGTTATATCACATGAATTATTAGAAATATATCTCTACCATCCTAGAGTGTCTTCACTATTATCCTCTTATTTTAGTTCAATCAGTTTTTGATTTGGGGAGACGGTTCCACTAGATCATAGTCAAATCATTCTTCATTAGTGGTCTTTCATGGGAGTCATGTATAAGAGGTCTTGGGGGGGATATGTCCAAGGCATTTTTTTATTTATCATGTGATATGTTTCCCTACTAATTTGTTTATGGTTTTTGTAAATTTTTTTTGAAATTTTCCATTAACACAAGTTCATTTTTTGGGGATTCTATGTTGATTAAGACATGGTATTCATAGAAAACCATATTTTTTTACATTATTCATAAATTATTTTAAAGATAAACACCGTAATTGTGATACAATTCTAGGATCTAATTGTTAGCTTATTAGAAAAATTAGGCTCATACCACACTTGTGTATAATAAAACATATTTATTAATGATTCTAAAATAATTACTTCTCCATATTACATGTATTAGGTAGACTATATACATTAAATAAATGGGTGAGCTAAAATTCTTGTAAAAGGAGAAATAAGGGACATAAATCAACAATACACATGTGAGAATAATCAACATAATCATATCATAAGAATAGAAACATCATAAAAACCATGAGGGAAACATTTGATAATGGAATGGAATATGGTATATGGATAATAATGAAACATAGTAACATAATGATAAAATACCAAATATAGTTTTGAAAAAAAAATAAGAATCACGTTCACATATAACATTTGTGTGTAAATTATAACATTGTCATTGGAAACAAATCTAGCATCATGTTAATCCATAATAAAAAATTATATAATGAGATATATCACATTACCCAATGAATTGGATAGATATATAATTCTAAGCCCACTTTTCACAACATTAAATGGTCATAAAAAAGCATTCAACATAGAAGAATAACAATCATAGTCATAAAATAACCCATAGAAAGAAATGTGTTTCATAAAAATTTTCTCATAACATAAACCATGAAAGGAAAATTATGATTCCAGAATGAATGATGGGAAATCATCATTTTCAATAAAATTTCATTTTCTTCTTTGGAAGGAGAATCAACTAAAGAGGGTTCAATATTTGTTTTGTGAATTTTTTTCTTTTAAAAGCCTTATAAATGGAATAAAATAAATTATAGAAGGGTAAAAACATGTATTTACCTAAAATAAAAGAGGCTCAGTATCAAAAGGAAATAATCATTTATATTAGAGTAACACTCATACTAAATAAAATGTGAAATAGGAGATAACCCAAAAAAAATATTTTGGTTTTGAGAGTCCCTATACATTAACCCCTTATTTATTTCATAACTTTTTCACCTCTATATTAATAAAATGATGATTATTAAAAATAGATAAAAAATTAAATTATTTTAAATTTTCTCCGATTTTAATATTATAATAATTTATTATATTTATTAACTCCCACAGTAAAAGGGTAAACGTTTTGATATCATGTTTTCATTAAAAATTTCTTATTTTTTTGGATTTCATTATTTTGATCTGGGTCATTTATACATATGTTGAATTATTTTAAAAAAATCATAAAATAAATTTATTTATTTATTTATATTTCACAAATTATTTATTATAACCATCCATAAGGTTAGTGACTAGAAGATAATTGGTAATGTATTCATTGGCTGTTAGCTGGCTATTATCCAAATGGGGATAAAGAGAGGTATAAAATATAAATACTAAAAAATATAATTTTTACAGTATTCTATCATCATTAATATAAATATGACATACTAAATAATTAATATTATATGATTTTTTAGGAAAGTAACTGGGATAAAATAGAATATTGGAGGAAAATGAGAAAAGAGTTGATAAAAACATTATCTTCTCTCAGTGGTTCTTCTCTTATAGGACACTAAATGTCCTTGATGGATGGATTTGGTTTACTCTATAACATTCCTATGGTTTATAATAGATTAATAAAGGTAAATTTGGTATATATTGGTCTTTTTTGTGTGAAAGATTAGTGGTTTTCCAAAGATAGGTTGAGAAATTATTTATATTTGAGTTGGGGAATTTTTAAGTTAAAGTATTGAGTAAAATATTATCTCAAACATAAACTTAGAAAACGTTATTTTTTGATATATATAATCATAAATAAATAAAATATTTTTTTTATGCATTTAAAACCCATTATAATTTTAATTAAATATATTATTCAAAAAATAAAGTGAAAATTGATGAAATAATTTTCTAAAAGGAATACTTTAAGAATTTAGACATTGGAGGGAAATTTCTAGGTTTTAAAATCAAGTCTATTAATTTGAAATGACTCCTTCATCAAATAAAATATATTTTTAAATACTAAAGTAAAATAAATTTTTAGTTCATTATTAAATATTTGATGATGTAATTTTGAAAACATTGGATATGAAAAAATTATATTTATAAAATTCACATAAAATTAAAGTATTTCAAAACAATTACGAAAAAACAGCCCGGAAAAGATCCTATGTGAATATTACTGAAATTAAATTCATTTTATCAAAATATTTTTCCATAAAATGGTATTATAATTTTTAGTATAAAAATTATTTTTATGAAATACACTAGAATATAGATTATTAAAAATATGCTTATATTTTTGTTGAATTTTTAATTATGATATTTATTTTAAAGAATTATATTACTTTTATATACTGAAATTTACAATAATTAATATTATTAATATTAAATATTTTTATTTTTAGGCCACATTAATTATCCAACGGTCATGTTTCTATTACCAATGGCCAAGTTTCTATTCTCAATAGTCAGTTTACTATTCTAAATGGTCTAATTAGTATTCCAATGGTCACATTACCTTTTATATTTACTACTTAATTATTTCATTCATTATTCACTTAAAAATATCTCAAGGTTAATATTTTTTTTCTTCTAAAATGATTTTTGGTTTATAATATTTATTTTCTTTTCCATATAGTTTCTTATCCGGGTGATGATTTTAAAAGATTAGGGTGACCCATATTTTACCATTATAATTTTATTAATTTATATTTTTGTCTCATTTTAATGTTTGGAATTTTCATGGGGTTATTTGTTTATTAATATATATATATATATATTCATTTATAAAGTGTTTTTGGTTTCTCTATATAGTTTGTATGTAAAATAATATATAATATACTATAATCCTCATTTATTTAGTTAAACTAATATTATTTATAAATTTTAGGATATTACATTATTACCACTATTTAGATTTCATCCCTCAAATTTCATCACATATTCTCATTTGAGAATCGGTGAGGGTAATTTTGCTTTATTGTTTCCCCTAGTTTCTATGTCACCTATTTATATTTAGTGTAGTGATAGAGCTCTTTGACATGGTAAGTTGTCTTGTTTCATAAAAAATTGTCTCTATTGTCCAAAATATTCATGGACTAATCCTTATACTAAAGTTCATTCTTCTATTGTACCACCACTGCATTTAGTACATGTTAGGGGTTAAGGATATAATTCCAAAGGAGATATACGTGGAATGCATCATGACGATGAGCCATATTTGGTGGAAGTACTAGCTGATAGGCCACTGGTCCTCTGTGCTCAATAATCTAAAAGGTTCCCATATACCTATGTCTAAAAATCCTTTCCATTCCCAACCACATGACTCTCTTCCAAGGTAATATTCTATGGAACACATTTTCCCCATCATCAAACTCGATGTCCCATCAATAGTTGTCATCATATCTCTTCAATTGACTTTGAGAATATTTTTTATGTTTTTGGATGATTTGAAAATTATCTATCATATCTTTTAAAAGATCATGCCCATGTAGCCTTCATTGTCCAACGTTATCCTAACAAGTAGGAGTTCTAAATAAATACCCATATAAAGATTTATATGGATCCATTTTAATACTTGAGTAGAGGATCTTTTAGTATGAGAACTCAATTAATGGGAAATATTGATCGTATCCTACTTTAAACTTCATTGAGTTGTACCTACGAATTTTTTCAAGTGCATAAATAGTCATTTCAAATTTTAAAAAAGTTTTTAAGTGACCAGATATGCTAAAATTCAATTCAGTATACAATGAATGTTGAATAATTATATATAATTTAGATGTAAACATTGGAACATGATTAGAGATGATCGAATTTGGTTACACATGTAACCTCACGACTTCTTATACATATATCTTAGTAAGTATTTCAGGTGAAATGTATTCCCAAATAGAGATAAATTGGTTAGTCTTAGAGAGTCAATCCACCACAACCCATATAACATTGTTCCATTTTGATGTCTCTAGGAGACCAGTGATAATGTCCATTGTGATTTTCTCCCATCTCCACATAGGTATGGGTAATGGTTTCATCAAAAAAATTGAATTATATCACTATGATTTACCTTTCTAACATACCATGAACTTTGAGGTGTACTCAGTGATCTTGTTCTTTATTTGTTTCCACAAGAAGTTCTCTCAAATATCACGGTGCATCTTGTTTCTTCCATGATGGATAGAGAAAGAAATTCTATAATAATTATGCAATAGATACTTATTTATCTTAGGTTATGAAGGTACACAAATCCTAGTTTCAAATATAATGACACCATATTCATCATCATGGAACTCGTGAAGCTTCCCATCATTTATCACTTTCTACCTTTTTAATGTTGTAGATCATATCTTTGTACCGCCTATATCTTCACTAGGATATATGGTTTGATAATAATTTGGGAGAGGTAGTATGAATTCAGTACCATTTTGATTTTCATATCGATCATTTGAATATCTAAGAAGATTGTTCACTTCTCAATATACATCATATATAGTGTAGTGGTTCTTGTATACTGTGAGTATAAAAAATCTTTTTCAAATTTATAGGATGAATGTTAATAGGGTAATCATTGACCTTGATTACAGATCTAACCATAATATTTTATTCATGTTGATATTATTATGTTTCAATATATAATTAAGACTCATTTGATCTGTATATATGTCACACTTCTCACTATCGTGGTAGTGTCGCCAAATCCTCTAAGTGAAAATCTCAACTACTCGATTGAGATCATTCTTTGGGTAGTTATACAAATGGATATTTAGTTTTTATGAGATGTAGGATATCAAATTTTCATTTTGTATGAATACACAACCAAATAATTTCTATTAATTATCATTTTATATCAGAAAACCTTCTCCACTAGATAGAAATGTGTGTACATGCTTTGTCATTAGCCATATCTTGAGATTTTTAAATCTTTCCTCACATTCTTCTACATAGATATAATTTACCGGATTCCATTATTATTTATTTAGAGGGGTAAAAAATCATGATAAATTTCTCAATAAACATCACTAGTAACCTTATAAACAAATAAATCTATGAATTTACATAACACCAGTTGGTATGGTCCATTCTTTATTAGTGATTGTCTTAGAAGGGACAACATAAATTCCTTCACTTTTGATCACGTTCAATAAGAATGTGACTTTCTACATCCAAAATTAGCACATCATGAAATTATCTTAAATTTTATTCTTTCCATATTGTCACCAATATAGTCCTTATATACTTTTCATGCTCCTATTTGATTTTAGTGAAAATGAGAATATCATCGATAATGATAACAAAACATTTGTCAAGGATGCCTCTTAAGACTCTATTCAAAAAATAAATAGATATTATAAGGAAATTAGTATGTCTTATGGAATCATTATAAACTCATTTTGATCATAAAATGTGCATAATATTGTCTTCAAAATATATTCCTTATTTACCATTTGCTGATGATATCTAGAATGAAGATCCACTTTTCAGAAGTACTAAGCTCTTATTAGTTAGTTGAACAAGTCATAAATCCATAATATGGGAAACTTGTTATTTATAGTGATCTGGTTGAGATTTTGGTAAATAATACACATACAGATAGATCTATCCTATTTTCTTTACAAATATTACCATTTCACACCATGGTGATGCAATAGGGTGTATGAAACCTTTTTCCAAATGATCTTGCATTTGATTCGTTAAATACTAATATTAGATAGGGGTTATTCTATATGGGATTTTGGATATAGAAATATATCATGGTATAATATATATTGATAACACAACCTCATTATCTAGATGACATCTAGAAAAATCTTCCAGAAATAAATAATCTTATTCCCTCACAATGGGAGTTTCCTCGAGGATGATACCTTTAATTGACTTAACCATTTATCCATGGTATGATTCTTTATCGTTTATCAATTTCTAAACCATGGAAAGATTATTTAAAAGAGATTCATGATGTTCATCATATTGTTAAATTATTATTGGATAGTTTTTAATATATTATGATATTTATTTTTCCCTATAGTTGATGTGTGCTCTATATAATAAGATACAATCAATTCCTTGTATAGAATAAAAGTCCACCAAGGGAATTTTTTAATATTTTTTAGAAGAATCTTTCCAAACACATTAATATGTTAGTATTCCTATATTTTTTATAATTAATCACACAACTTAGTGTTTTTAATGATCTTTCAACATCAGGGTATTTGGATTCTATTAAACAATTTTATAAAACATGTGTGATATAAAGGAATGCATTGAATGGGAATCAAATAAAACATTTTTCATTATTGAGTGAATAGTACGTTTAACCTTCATGACTTAATTTTCACCCTCCAATACAGTAATAGTAATGGAATAGAATTCCCTTTTTAATTTGTATTTTCTAGTTTTGATGCTAAATAACCTCAAGGAACCATATTTTAGTGTAGTGGATTTCATAGATAGCTCATCCGTATAGTTGAAACATTGAAATAAGGGACATTCATTAGGGGGTTACATCCTTTCCATCATCATGTTATCCATATTATTCATGTATAATTACATTCATGAGTTTGATAGAATTATCTACCACACTTGAATCATTTACTTATATCGTTTAGGTAATCACCATGATCCTTCTTTGTGAATTTTTTATATGTGTGTTATTAAATCTTCTTTCCTATTTTTTTAATTTGACTAACTAGCTTGAAATGACTTTATTATCATCAAATCTCTATAATAATGGGTCCATTCAGCAAACTCCATCTCTACATTGAGAGCACACCAAGCTTATTCCTTATAACATCCAAAGTCTTGGATATCTAGAGCAGTTCAAATATGTGGTTTTAATCTACTAAATAATATAAATATTTTAATAACATCCTTGATAAAAAATAATGTGGTGCATCATGAAAGATATGTGATATTTTCTTTATAAAATATAACCGATTCACCCTCCATTTCCTTAATCTCTTGGAATTTTCTCTATATTTTTTTTTCAAAGAATTATATCTAAATACTGATTAAGAAATATTTTCTTAATGTATTCCCACTACATCCCTTCCATTTTAACCATTATATATGTATTATTTATCAACACCCATCATTGATCAGCTTCTATAAATAAATGATATTTGGCCAGAATCACTTTCTCTTTCATATAAAAGTATAGCATCAAAAATATATTCTCTATTATATTAGCATACTTTTCAGCGAAAAGTTGTCTGGATAGCCCATTGAATGTTGGTGGTAATTTCAATATAAAATAAGCAATATATTGTTTCTCCTTCTTAGGTTATGGTATATATTCCACATGGTTCATGTTATTATTCATATCCAGAGACACCTATGTAAACATTTATATGATGTTTTGAACTCCACCTCCCAAGGAATTTAGGATTCCATTTAGGCAATCGTTATATTTTACCTCACATGGGTAGTATCCCATGGTTTATTCCTAGTTCTTACTATTTTCCAAAATAAACAAATGTTTTAACAATATATAAGTCAACAAGGTATGATGCAATAATTTCTTCTTATGAGAAAATTAACTCTAAAGGAATATCTTATAGGATATGTACATTTAACCCTTGTATAAAATGATTCATCGATGATGTTTACCTATACATAGAATTATACATATGGGTTTTACTAATTTTCTCAAATACATAATCCTAAATAAATAAAACATGCTCTAATAACAACTATACAGACAAAACTATTTCTTACAAGAATATTATATCATTTTTAGATACAAACATAATAGAAATACAAATCCAGGATTTAATGGTATTGTGTCTTCAAAAAATTGGTCTCACAAAACACTTGTATATAATAAAACATAATCATTTACATAAATTATTCTTCTTTATCATTTTAAAATCTAATGGTATCTTTATTACATATAATCACTTGAGGGTATAGAAAAAAAGAAAGGGGTGAGTTAAAATAAAATTAAGGGTAGCAATAAAGAACATGAATCAATTGTACATGGTTGAGATTAATCAACACAATCGTATCATAAGAATAAGAACATAATCAACATCATGAGTGAAAATTTTGATTATGTTATGGAATCTCTAAAATCGGTCACAGTTAAACAACATAACAAAGTGTTCAAATAAAACACATTGTTTTGAAAAAAGCAAGTACATTGTTCACACATAACATAAATCATATTATCATCATCATGAAAAAATATAAAATCATATTAACATATAATACACAAAATATAATGTGATATATCATACTACCCAATGCATTTGATGGATATATAAATTCATTCCCATTTGTCACATTATTAAATTATCATAATCATACATGCTATAGGGACTGACAATAATCATAGTCGTGGAATAACCCTGGTAATAAATAGGTTTTGAAAATTATTACATATATCATACTTCATAAAATGAATATTGGGACTAGAAATGAATAAAGGGAAATAATATTTTGGAATAAAATATTTTTCCCTTATTTGGAAAGAGAAACAACTCAAGGGGATTCAAGAAGTTTTTTAAAATTGGATTATTTTTTAAAAAGAATTATTAATGGAATAGAAAACATTTTGGAAGTTTGAAGAAATTATATCCCAAAAATAAAATAGAATGAATATTTAAAATAAATTTTTATATGTTAGAGTTATAATCGTACATAAAATAAAATAAAAAAGTATATAACTGAAAAAAATAGTTTGGGTTTCACAATCCCCTTACATTAAATCCCACTTTATTTCATCACATTTCTACCTCATTAATAATAAAAATATGTTTATTAAAACATTTAAATAGAAAAAAATTAATCTACTTATTGTCACTATTTTTTAATTATAATAATTGGATTATATTTCTTAATTTCCTTAGTTAATGGGAAAAAATTTTTATATCATGTTTTCTATAAAAAATATTGTTTTTCTTTGATTATGTTATTTTTTAAGTTCATTTATAAATAATTAAATTTATTTATAAAATATTAATATCTATTTTTAAACATAACATATCATAAATAATTTATTATAAATTAACATAAGGTTACTAATAAACAACAAATTCTAAATGTCTTCATTTCTAATTGGTTGGCCGTTATCGGGAATGTTTTCCAGAAGAGGAGATACATATGGACAAAATATAAATACTTCATACATATATTTTTTCAATATGATATCATTATTAATATAATTTTAAAATATTACCTATTCAATATTATATAATTATGTTTTCAAATAAATTGGTAAAAAATATAGTAGAGGAGGAAAATGATAGAATATATGATAAAAACATATTATTTTCTCCGTGTTACATCGATATTATGGAACTAACCATCCTTGATGAATAGATTTGGTTTTCACTAGAACATACCTAAGGTTTATATGGTATTAAAATTGAGAATTTGTGTATATATTGGGATTTTTTATGTTACGATGAAGTGGTTATCTAATAGTAAGGAGATGAGTAATTTATTCTTGAGGAGAGGAGTATTTTGAGTCAAAATTTTCTATAAAATACTATATCAATGGTAATCCTTATAATAGTCATATTTTAAAATAATTAATCATAATAAATAAAATATAATAGTTTTATTAATTTAAGAATCATTAAAATTTGAATCTATTCTTTTAATAAAAATGAAATGGAAAATAGGGAAAAAATTTAATGGAATAATTTTGAATTTAGACTTTGGATATTAATTTCTTAGTTTAGTAATAATTTTTATTATATTTTAAATACTTAATTTATAAATTTAAATATTTTTTGGTCAATCATAAATATTTATAAATTATTATTTAATTATTACATCATGGATGATGTAATTTGAAAATAATTAGTTATAAAAATATTTTATTTTTAGTATTCACCTACAAATTGAAATATTTCAGAAACATACCAAAAATTCACCCTTGTAAAATTTATACATACCAAATTTAAAAATTATTTATTTTTATAAAAATAATTTAATATCATAATTTATTATAAATTTAAATATAAAAATTATGACTTTTACAAAATACCAAAAAATACTATTTATTAAAAATATGGTTATATGTTCTTTGAGATCTTAATCTTGATATTTATTTTATTGAATTATAATATTTAAATTTACATAAATCAATCATGATAATATTATTAATATTACATTTTAATATTTTGAGATTAAATTACTATTACAACAGTCATGTTACTATTCCCAAAATTCAGGTTATTATTTCCAATGGTCATGTTACTATTCAAATAGTTAAGTTACTATTACAATGGTCCCATTTCTTCTTTGAAGTATTAATTCCTTTATTCCTTCATTATTCACATTAATTTGTCTCAAGATTCTATATTTCAATTTTCTAAAATGATGATTGGATTTCTAATAATTTGATTGTTTTTTATAGTGTTGGTTGTGGGGAAAATGATTATAATTGATTGGGGTGATCTATATTTTATCAATCTACTTTTAATAAATTATTTTTTTCATCCCATTAGAATTTGTGTAATTCTCATGTCTTTGGTTGATGATTAATGTAGTAATTTTCATTTATAATGTTTTTTTATATTCACTATGTGATGTATGTGTATAATACTATATAATATAATATAATGCACATTTATTTCAAGAATAAAATTTCAATTATATTCTATGGGTTGTTATAGTATGTGTTGAGATTGGACCACACTGTATTTTATGAGGTTTCAGCATCATTACATCACCCAATGAGTTTATCATTGTTTATGTTATCATGTTATTTTAGTTTTAATTATTTTGATTATTAAATTGAAGGAAATTATTGATGAGGTAGGTTCTCATGGACTCATAAATGGTTTTGTGATATTGGGATCAATTTTCTAGTTGATATGGGTGGACTGGACATTACCCACACACTTATTCTATCTTTCACTGTATATCTATATGGAGTATTAATATTTTTCGCATGTGTCGTACATGACATGCATGATCTATCTATAAATTACAATAGGATCACACTATCCCAATAGTCAACTTGAACTTCATATCTTGAGAAATGGTTCGATGGTGGAACATTGGCTTACAATTTTATGGTGTCCTTCTAATAGATTGTTCTGATTATGTCAGACATTGAAAATTAAATCATATTTTCATTTCAAAATACTATTTTAAAATTGTCTTAGGTTTTAACTAGGGATTTATAAATGGGTTTTCAAATTTTTATTTTAAAATGGATATAGTATTTTCTAAAGAATATTTAATAGGGATTTTGGATAAGGGTATTGCGTGAGTATGGTAGCATGTGGTTCCTTTTATAAGTGGTTAAAAGATATGTATTTTGAAATATGTTTTAAAAAACATATTGGATTTGGTATGGAAAACTTCTTATCTTATTTCACCTTGTGTGGGTAGTATCCTATTTTTAGAGGCTAGTTTTCTTATCAAGTTCCCTATAATGATTTATGTAAGTTTTTCTTATTACATTTTGATGAATGATTGTGGTAAAGGAGATATTCCCTAAATGTTTAAACCTATATGATATATATATATATAATATATATTATGATATGAATGAACATAATAATAGTATATTTCATGCCATATGCGACTAAAAAATGATAATCATTATCATTTTATGTTTTTCTAACATATGATATCATTAAAAGAACCATTTCATAAGATGAAATGGTGGGGAGGTATAACATTTATATTATTAATTCAATTATTATCCAAATCATTACCTTATGAATTAGAAATGCAAGAGCCATTACTATAGCATAAGGGATTTCCTTGAGGATTTATAATCCATTGTGAGGTTATGGTAATGGGTGTAGGATATATTGAGATTGTCATGATTGGGAAAACTGCTTAATACCTAAAGCAATCTTTATATTATTTATTTGCATTTGTGATGCTAGAACATCCAGATAGAAGGACAGATACCTCTTATATAGTGACTATTTTCGTTAGGCTTGTGAATGCCATATAGAGGTAGAAATATTTTGTTTTACACTTTGTAATCTCTATCAAAATCATTTGAGGGAGATCAAGAATTATGTAGTGTCTCTTCAGTGTAAGGTATGTCAGATTTACAATATTTTTTCATTTTTATATAATTTGTCACATATAATATATGTATTTCAATGATATCTTCATTTTTGGTTTCTAATTGACTGTATTGTGTCTATAGAGTGTTATTTTATTCAAAAGAAACATAATAGTTGTATCAGATGGATTATGAAATCATGATTTTAATAAAGTGGAATACAAAATATGGAAGGTTTTCATTTCTAGAAATTAGATTTCATAAAAGGGATTTCTCTTACATTATTGGGATATATAAATCTAACAAACACCATACCCTTATATATATGAGATTTTAAAGGATAACTAAAGAATTACCCTTACACATATTTATATATTTAAGGGTCATCAAAACTTATCCTTTTATGAAATAAGGGTTTTGTGAAGGTAGTTAAATTTTTAAAACATTTGTGTAAAGGTTATCACACATTACCCTTACAGATAAAGGAATAATGATACCCACCATTCAGTGAATCATTAACATAAAGGTACTATTATCATTAAATTTATATTTTGTGTTATATTTAATCTATGTAAATGTATGTAGGGACTTATATTTATGAAATTTCTCAAGATTTATATTACCCTTCCAAAGAGTGTCTGCATTTGGGTAGAGATTGATTAGCTTTACACAGGAATGTTTTCCAACATAATAGTAAAAAGTAAATATTTTAATTTTTTTTAATTATTAAATGAATTTAATGGTTTATAAAGTTTTTATAAATCACAAAAAAAGTTATTTTTGGAATATTTAATTTATAAAGTTTTTAGAAATTAATTACTTAATTATAAGTTTTTTATAATTAATTAGATAAATGTTTATAAAATTTTTATTTCTTCCATATATTAAACATTAATATTTAAAACACATTTTAACAAATTAGATTTAAATTCTTATTATAAAAAATAAAATTGTTTCTTTAAATCATAATTAATAATTTCAAAAGTGTTTTAAATTTTTGAATAAGGAAAAAGTATAAAATATATATATTCAAATTAAGTATTTTTTATAGTAAATTATTTTTAATTATTTATAATAAAATGGGTGCCTTATATGAATATTATTTAGGGCATTTCAAATGTTTATTTGATTATTTTTTTGATCAAGGTTAAAATAATGAATTATTATATGATATTTGATTATATAAACTGTTTACATAGTAGCAATTAGATTTTAAATAGTTTTTAATCCAAAAATTATCAAATATTTAAAATAGAAATTCTTTATAATAGGTAATATGAAAGAGTTCATATGGGAATGAATATGAAATATATATATTTAGAATTATGGAATGTCTATAATGTTAGAGATAATATTTGAAAGTGTTTAAAATTAGATATTTTTTATGAATTATTAATAATTATTTATCTCTTATTCAAATATATAATCTACTAATTTATTTAAAATTTTATTTCCTATTTTGTTCATAGTTAAAAATTATTTATAGTGTGAATTGTGTATTCCTTAGTTTAATATGTCGAAATTATTATATGATAATCACTTAACATACATGATAAGTTTGATAATTAATTTATTTTTTCATCCACCATAAATGTGATTTTTAATTTCTGTTATGAACTTGATTTTAGTTATCAAATATAGTTTTATTATATTTGGTTTTCGAGTTATGATGAATTAGAATCTATATTTATTAAAGTATCCTCAGGCAAAGGGACTTGGGTCACACTACCTACCAACCTTGAAATTTGTGCCTTATCTAGGTTGATGAAATATGTTTTCTATATATCCCTATGATCTCACTAATGTGGAGTTATCAATCTCATATATCTTCATCCCTTTAGATGAAGTGTTCATATACCTTATAGATATGATGCCTTTAAACATTTATCAATATGATTGATAGCTAATTTTGTTTATGTAACACTAACTTGTGGTTTGCATAAATACTTACACATAAACATGGTTTGATCATATTTTTTTGTTAGTGATATTATGATTCCAAAAATAAATTACTAGAATCTTGCATACACAAAAGGGAATAACATGAGATTATATGGTGATATTAAGATCCCATTTAAATACTTTGTGTGAGATCACATCCAAAGAATAACTTATCAATACCAAAATCATTAAACTTGGTATTTTGAGCTCAACCTAAAAACCCAAGGATTATCTTGTGTAATGAAATAATGTTATATGTGACTTTGGATTATCCTAATGGTATTTTTTTGCTCAACTGAGTACAAATTTATTATTCATTGTCATCTTATTCTTGTTTTTTTCTTTGGGTTACTACTGGGAAACCATAATGGTTAGTATACCAACAGAATAGAGTGGTGTATATCTATATTATGGATTAGACAAAGAGTTGTCCTCTCAACCATCCAAGAGGCATATATATTATAATTGAAAATTTTTCCCACTAGATATAGTCATATATTATTTATATGATACCTAGAGAAATTAGTAATGAAATACAAATCTTGTCCCAATAAAATATACGATGTCTTTTATAAAGGGGACATTATTTTAGTGGGATAAAATTTCATACAATTCCTTAATAAATAGTTTATAATATATGAAATATATATAATAAAATATTTCATAGTTTATGATATCATCATCATAAAGATAAATATTATTGTTAATCCCTGAAAATGAAAAATTTACAGCAAGTATCTATTAAGGATTGTAACTTATGAAAAGTTATTGATCAATATTAGTGATCTAGGAATAGCTAAAATTATATGTGTTGGAAAAATTCATTAATGACAGATATATTATATCAACTATACATTTTTAAATTTTTTTGTAAAAATACATAAGGTTATAAGATTAAAATAATTGAATTTTTAATTTTTCAATAATTAATAGAGAAAAATATTTTCTATATTTAAAAATTGGTTACATCATGCTTGGATAAACTTGTAATAAGATTTTTGTTTTATCTTATTTACATCATGATAAGAGAATGAAAATAATAGTTCCTTATATGTAATGATATCTGTTTTATTTAATAAACATGGTATATAATTTTTTTAATTCAATTACATAATTTATGTGGAGACAAAAAAATTCATGTTATGGTTAGGGAATTTATCTTATTATCATATATATTAATTTTATGAAAGAATGATTAAATTCATAAAACTTTTAGTTGACATTCTCAACGATTTTGAAATAAAAATATGAACTTGGAATCTGATTTCTAGGTTTTCAAGTAACGTACAGACAGAGCAAGTAGGTTAAAGTAATAACCGGAAGAATAAGCACTGGTTGAAAAAATCAATAATGCTTCTTTATAAATTCAATCAAGGTAATTGAAACATAGGGTTATCATAAATGATTCTTAGTAATACAATATGAATGGATTATCCATAATATACATGAAAGTATTTTTGAAACTCTATGAAACTTACATTTCATGTATGAATGTTATAAATATTAATTTAGAAAGGTATATGAAATTGATTGCATATTTTCATATTCTTTATAAAATAAAAATTTCCAAACACATGGTATATCATATATGATATAGTTTATTTTTTAAATATTTCATACTAAAAGGAAATAATTGTGATATTTACAGAAAAGTGAGTTTTTATCTTAGAAATATATTCTAAAGATAATATAATGTATAAGTTTCTAGTGGGAGTATGTTTGGAAAAATGGAAATTAAAAGATAACAAATAAATAATTACATCAATAAATGTTTAAAGTGAATTTTACATAATTTCATAAGATATTTATGATGTATTAATAAATAATAATTGAATTAATTGAATTATTTCGAGGGAAAATATTTGATGGAATAGGTTTCTCATGATGATGTTGATTAACTTTGATATAGTTCTACGTAGAAAACAAGATTTAGAATCATATCATTTAATGTTATGAAGTTAAGATGTTTCAAAATGTTTAAAAAATTTAATAGTTTTGAATATTATTTATAAGTCTCGCCATTATTCCAATCATATTACTTCCTAAATGTTTCTCACAAATAATTTTAGTGGGAGGGTTTTATCAAATATTTACATAAAGAAGTGATATAGATTATATATGAAGTAAAGATAAAAAAATCGATAAATCATAACAAACAAAATACTATTCCTATAGTTTATCATATATGATATGATAAAATAGTTATTTTTTTAGTTTGATAAATAGTATTAAATGGTTCAAGAATAATTAATTATTATATTAATTAAAACCTCAATTTTATCATTACATCACATTATCTAAATTTGTGTGTGTATATATATATATATATTGTGAAATGAAAATGGTAATTTACATCTCATAATATGACTTTGAGTTTATCCCAAAGCTATGTTTATCATGGATTATTATAGGTTATGATGGAATGTTATGTTTATCACGAGTACAATTAGTTTCTACAGATATAAAATATGATAATGAAATATAAAACCAATAGTGGGATTCTTTGTGTCAACTAGATAAAGTAAAAGGTATACTAAATAGAGTGTCATTATAATATCTTTAGTATAAAAGGGGTTCATGGATAATATTATATTCCACACTACATGAGGTTGTAGAGATACCAAACATGAGAACTTTAATACCGTGCTACCCGACCTACCCAATTCTACATATTGAAATAGCTTATATAGGGGTGGTTGAGTATGTGGTTGATCACGATATTAGTTAGAGCATAACTAATATGTGCTTATTCCTCTCATATGATGAGTATAACATCAATTCCCTTTGTTGAGATAGATCATAGGTGTGTCTATATTCACCTAGATATTGTATATCTAAATGGATAAGGGATATGTGATGTGATTATCTATAATGATGAATGTCATGTGATGTATTCATCACTCATATCAGTCTACAATGAGAATAAAGAACATATGAGTTGTCTATATGGGATTTACATTTTCCATTTCTTCTATTCCCTTCATGTCTGGTAAAAATTGGGAAATGTGATAATTACAATTTTAATATGATAGAAACTGGTGACACATGTATAGAGATATTTTTTTTGATAGTGATCATGCCAGATCCCTGTATTGAATGAGTAGAATTGATTCTTTCCTAGAAGCCACTCTATTTTTACACCTTGGATTCATATATTCATATTTTTCATCAATGATATAATGTCCCATGGGGTCACACTTTTTTTTTGAATGAAAGAGAATCGATTTTTAATTAGAGATATAATCTAAATGTGGATTTGAGTTAATCCAAATGTTTTTTAGATGGGTATTCAAAAGGTATTTCATATGATGTGATACAAGGTATATTTAATGATATATTTAAAAAAAATCATATGTCAACCAAAAAGAGATTTGGATATGGTTTCTTTAATTATTATATACGATATAATATAATGTGAAATGCAAAAAAGACTTGGACTTATTTTAAGAGGTATATTGAATAATAAATTCCTTAAATACTTCTATATATTTGATATGCATATGTATATATGTGTGTGTGTGTGTGTGTGTTTGTATTTTATATGAATTATAATTTTCTTGTACAAAAGGGTATGTTATTTAGTGAAATATATGATTACAGAAAAATGATAACCATAATCCTTTTTTTCTCCCATATATACTATCATTTAAGGAGCGGTTAAGAATAAACCGTGTTGAAGTATAAGATTCATATGATGAATTTATGTGTTGTAAAAATAATTAACTAATAAAATATGAATGAATGAGTAAATGATACTTCCAAAGGGTTCTCTTTATGTGTCTATAATACTTTTTTCAGGTGATGATAGTGGGTGTGGGATATATTGATATCCTCATTCTTTTCCACCCCCATACACATAGCTCTCATCATCTCCTTCATTTCCATATGAGATGCCAACACATCATCAATGGAATGATAGATCCCTCTCCTATAATAAGGGATTCGGTTTGGATCATTTATACTATTTGGGGGTTTGAATATTTTTTCAACTTTTTTTATCTCTTAAACTCATCTGAAGGAGATCAAGAATGATGTAGTGGATCTTATGTGTAAGGATCTCTAAATTTATATTAGTTCTTAATTTAAATATCTCATCACTTTTTTCATATTATCTTGTATATAATTAATTTAATTTAGTATCTAATTGATTATTTTGTGTCTAATAAGCATTATTAAACTTGTATGAAACCTAATTTGTGTACTTTGGATGTGATTATCTGGTTGGTATCAAAGTACTGATTTTTTCTGGATTGATGAGGCTGGCCCCATTGGGGTTAGATGTGGTAAAATTGATTGGGTTCAATGGAACCAATCCTTATTATGTTGGGAAAGGTTGTGATTTTGAGAATATAACACAATTTTCTTTAAAACAATAACATTATATTTGAAATCTTATATGACATGCAACACTGATCTTAAACAACCCATGAAATATATTTCTTTAAATTTAATATCTTTAATAGCTTACAGGACATGCAACCCCAAGTAGAAATGAACCATAATATAGTATAATGTTATAACATAACCATTTAATTTAAGGGTATAAATAATAAATACTAAATTATGAAAATTATGGTTATCTATTGTTTAGAAATAAAATAATAATCATTTTAATGAATAATTAATTTTTTTTAAAAAATATATTTTTCTAGAAGTCTATTTTTCTGTGTTTTGCACACAAAATTTAAAATTAAATTTTAAAACTTATAAAAAGTTTACTTTATTATATTAACATTAAATTTTAACCCATAATATCAAATTTACCCTAGAGTGAATTTTTTGGATTTTTCTAAAATGTTTTCTATGAATAGTGATGAATAATGAATTTTAATTGAAAACAATATTTTCATTTAAAATTTTAATAAATTAAATATATATATAAATTTTATTTTAAATTAAAGTTATTTAATTTATATTAAAATTTAAATATTATAATTCATTTTAAACTTTATCATTTTAATTTTGATATAATAACCATTTAAACCCTTGAACATATTTTATTTGAAAACTCACATTCTCATCACATCTGTGGGATTAATTTTAAATTCAATTATTCTAATTCATTGAATGGAATTTGGAATCATATATTCCATATTTTGAATCATATTAATTAATTTTATAAAATAATGTAAATTTAATTTTTTACAATATTTATTAATAAAAACTGTATAAATTATTTACCAGGGATAAGGTAAAAAATATGTTTATGAGGGGTTAAAATAAAAGTTTAAGGGTTAAAATTACCTAAAAACATGCCTAAAATAAATTTAAGTCCATATTTAATATAATTTAAAAGACTTTATAATACATAATTAACGAACCTTGTGGCATGTGAAAAAATTGGGTTTACCTTTTTTCTATTCAAAATTTATAAGTGTCCCACTCACCTCACTTTCAAAAGGTATACCCCTCTCCTATATTCACCACACATTCAAACCCATTTGGTTTGAAAAATACCTACCCAAATAATTTCCCAACATAAATTTATTCAACATAGATTCATTATTTTATTTTAAAATGCAACATAAGAAGGATTTTAGTGTAAACCTAAGGAGGTTACTCGAAGAAGAGGTAACATTTTTTAAATAGTGTTTTTATTTAATTTTTTCCTCAACCTCAGTAAATTATTATTAAACCATTATGATAAAATAACATCAAAATATTCCATATAATAATATTTTTTTAATTTAAAATTAATGACTTATATCCATCTCTCCTTCCCTCAAATGGTGAATGATAAGGCCACTCATGTGGTTGACAGACTACAGCCTCCCGAACTGATATGACATTTTTCCATCAACACCTCTCATAGTTGGATGTGATGAAGGATATAAATTATTTATATCATATTTATAACATTATTATAACTATCATTTCCTTATATAATGTATACATTTTTTATTTTCATTTTGTAGTGGATATGATAATGTCACTCGTGTGTATGGTATACTACCACCTCATGAAGAGATGTTACTCATTTTTCACTAATGCTTTACCTGGAAGTTAATAAGGATAAATTTGATGAATATATGTGACATAAATGAAATAATTATGATATTAATGATATATTAATCATTATTAAAATGTAATATATCATTTTCATTCATAAATTTTCATTCACATAAAGATGCTAACCTCGTTCATGTACATGTGGACAACCACCTTCACGAAGCGATGCGAAACACTTTTTATTACCACAACACATAGATTATTTATATAATTATAATTAAATAAATTATAAAATATTTATGATATTATAAAAATTAATAAAATGTAAAATAATATTTACCAACATTCAATAATTATCATTGAAAAATGGAAACCTTAACCGTGCATATGTATGACCTACCGTCCCCATGATTGTAACATACATCATTTTTCAAACCCATATTTCATTATTGGTATTAAAAGTATAAATGATGTAAAAATATTTTAATTATTTCATGATTATTATTTTTGAGATGATAAAACTATATGATAATAACAAGGACAAGAACATTCATAAAAAATCGTGAAATATATCACATGGAAATTAACATCGAAAAAAATGAAAATTATGAAAAATTGTTAACGAATGGGTGATAAAATGTTATAAAATGATGATATATGATTTTATAAATATTAGTATTGTTCTTTTATATGTTAGTAATATGTTTAGAACCTCTATATAGGATTTTAAATCATTTTCATAATAAATGGAGGTGTGAGGTGAGAGACTTCATCTCAATTTCCCTTCCCTAAGGAATATTGTAATTTTATTATAAAACCCAAAAATTTTATGAGAAAGACTATTTTTAATCTCTTTGATGTCTTGTGTTGTACTCTACACCATTATTATCTTCTGCTATACCCAACACCGTGCTAGCTTTTAGTATACGCAAACATTATTCTTGGCTTGTGTTGCACGCAAGAGCTGCCTTCCTCAATAGTGTGTGTTTTACGCAGTACTGAGTTTCACTAAACAATGATATATTATTATAATATTATTATGAACTATCCATTATGAATATTAGTAACAAAATTTTAAATTTTATGACATTATAATTTATCTTACACATTTTATAGAACATGGTATGAGAAAAGAATAATTTTTTTAGGTAAAATAAGTATTTTTCAAAAAATGTTGTTTTGCCACTTTTTGATGGCGCACTCATTTTAAATCCAATTTTTGACAGGTTTATAAGTTCAATTTTACAAATTAAACTTCTTTTTTCGAATAAAGATATAAAAATTTATGTTGGATAAAGTTTGGATATTTTTCTAACAACGTTCTTATTTTGATGAATAGTAAAAACACGCTAAATTTTACTTAAAAACAACTTTTTTCATAGAGATAATTTATATAGTAAAATTATAATAGTAAATTGTTTTAAAGTATAAATATAATAGATTTTTACCATTTAATATAATTTATTTAATCATAATTTATTTTACATTGAATTCATGGGTAAAAACATTTCAATCTTTTGCAATGTTTTAACTTTTAAAACCCCTTTTCTCAACACCGAGATTAATTTTTAATTAAATACAGCCACTTTTGGGTTTTGAATTTGGAAAAATGGTTTCCATATTTGGAATCAGTGGATCCAAATTATTTTAATAGGCTACTTTTTATTTTTATGCATTATAAATAATAACTATGGTAAACTTTATTTATGATAGTTAAAGCTAAATCGGGTAATTAAGGGTAAAAATAAGATTATAAAATTACACTATAACTTCCCAAAATTCTATTTTATTAATAAAAGTCAACCCATATCACTTAAGGGTCTGAATAGATTAATTTCATGGACTTTTGACTATGAAAATGATGTAATTATTATTAAAACTAAATAATGTGATAACATGTCACTATCTTATATCTTATATGTGTAATAATTTTAATTTAGTGACAAACTTCATAAAACTTTGAAAATAAAAACTCACCAGAAATCTAATAAAATTATATACATCATGTGAAATTGTTTGGAATTTTTAGTGATTAAATATTTATTTTTAATTGTGAACAATATTGATGCAAAAATTGTTTATTTAGTGAAAAATCACTAGTTCAATTTTTATTAAACTAATAGTGACCATAAAAGGCACAAACACCTGACCAAAACCTATTTTTCATGTACATGTAATCCATAAGAATCCAATGGACGAATATTTGACCATTTTGAGCCTTATAAAATCAATTATGACACTTATATTATTTTATTTTAAATGATGTCAAAGTTCTCACCTTCATAATTTAATAAATATAACTATTTAAATGATGTTATTTTAACATGATAAATTAGAGTAAAAGTATTTTTATGGAGTATATTAGATTTATCTATATAATAATATTTTATTTTTAATTTTTATGCAACAAAAAAGAATATTAATTAATTATACAAAAATGTTGTAGTAATTATTTTATTAAGAGAAATATCAAATAAATGATTTTAAAAGTATTAAAATAAATATTATATAATCTAATTGTTATTCTTATCAAAGTTTCTAGATGAACATGAAATTTTGGGTATCTATTAAATATTTTGGTTTGAATATATCCCTTCTTTGGATTTTATTTAAATTAAAATAAATGAATAGTGTCAAAATTGACACTATTGTTATTTTATAAAAATAACATATTATAAAATTGTGTAAAATCACAAAAATAATTATAAATTATAAATTTAAATTCATATGGTCTAAAATTTCATAAAATATACAAATATAGACAATTCACAACACATAAGTAATTATTTATAACAATTTAAAATATAGAATACTATTACCACAAATAAAATTAATAGATTAAATCAGGATAAATCAAGTTGATATGGTTTAAAATAATTTTTCCACATGTCTAAATTTTATTGGATGATGATATTACAACCCTATATCATATAATATTCATATTTGAGTCATTTTTTGAGGTTTTTATGTGTGTTTTGAATTTATTATAAATTAATATTTCTTATTTTTCCAAGGGTGCCCCTCTTCTCCGTCATAAAATGGAACCTCCTCCCTCTCCTCCTCACATTATTTTGAGCCTTCAATCTTGGCCAACCCCTGAAAATTTCTCTTATCCACATCCCTAAAAATATACTAGAGTTCCTGGTCTTCTTCAAAGTCCATATTTTGTGCCCTAAGAGGTGTTTAAGAGAAGACGCGTCAAAGAAGAGGTAATCTATTCTACTGATTCTTTCAAGTTTAATTATTCTTCTACATACTATTATTTAGTTGTTTAATTATAAAGTAATAACATAAGTATAACTAATATACTTATTTTTTATTATAAATATGAAAAAACCCTATTTCTCCCTCTACCCATCCTATGGAAAATGAAATCACCGTGCATGCGTACGTACGGAATACCATCTCCACGCCGGGGTGTAATCTATTTTTCCACCACCACCTTTTTGGATGGGTATAATGGTGTAAAGAATAACTATATATGGTTATTACAACATGATAATAATTCTGAGATATTATATCATCCACTCCAATTTCATTCAATAATTATGCGAACGATATCATCGCTCGTGCGTACGTACGGATTACCGTCTCCACGACGCGATGTGATTCATTCTCCATGTTAACCATTTAAGAATAATTATGAAGTATATATAATGAAAAATAATGTTATATATGACATAATAATTCTACTGAATTTATTTATTTATATATATATGTGTTCTCTACTTACTATTATTCAAGTCAATATGGAATGAAAAACAGCGTTCATGCGTACGTACAGCTTTCCATCTCCCTGAACGGTGTGTTTCATTTCATTTATCTATCTATTATATATATATATACTGAATATATATGATTTAAATTCTATAAGTAAGTAAATAATCATATAATTAATAATAATATCAAGAACAATATGTGCAAACACGCATAATAAATGAAACATTGTTACCCAAAATGCTGCTTTGACATGGAATTGACAAAAGAACGGGTAATATAAAGTCATAAGTGAATTATATATGATATCATAAATATTATTCTGGTTTTGTTACAAGTTAATAATATTTTTAATCCCACTATACAAGATCCTTATACACATATGGCAGAAATTTGACATAATGTAAGGGATAATTATTCTAATCTCGTTCTTATCTGGGATTGTTTATTCGTAAGTATTTACTAGGGTTATGTTTATCATCCATGTCCATGTTTTCTAAAAATGTTTTCATAAAATGTTTACTATTCTAAAATTTATGTTTAAATTAATTTTTACCCTTTCTGTCTTTTTACCACATTGTGTGGAATGAATATTTCCTTTGTTTACCATATACGGTACTTTTTGACTTTTCCGGCAAAAGTACGAGAATAATGTTTTTTTAAACATCTACGACATGAATGGATTTTTTTGGTTTCATAACTCCTAGTTTTCATGAATACTCATGTACAATATTTTATGATTATTTTCAACAAAATCCTTTTCTTTTATAATTGCATGTCATTTTGAGAAAAGAAAATTATTTTGAAGAAGAAAGGATATTTTCCTCAAGAATTAATTTCAAGTGTTTTATCAAAACTATTTTATATCTAAGATGAAATTATTTATTATATTTATGTTTCAAGTATAATATCTATACTATTTACATGGTTTTATTTTTCTTATTATGAAATGATATCCATTTTTTTATATGGATTATGCTTTCATGAGATGATGTTTATAAAACCCATTTTATTCTTTGGGTTATGATGACTGATTTATGTTTATTATGTGGAACAAGTAATAATGATTTCATTATGAGATGGGTGGGACCTATATCTCCCTCCAATTCATTGGGTAAATATTTTTGTCTCATGAGATAGACATGGCCAGAATTGCAAGTTAATCTGGTTTAGTGATACAGGACTGGAACGAGAAGTGAACTCGATTCAGTAAGGGACTTTGTCCACTAGGATAGACTTTGTAACAATGCCTTGGATACTATGTAAATCATATCATGTGCTTAATGGTTTTCCACAATTTCATGTTTTATTCTTGAGTAATTTTATCATGATTGATGTTCTATTATGATCTATGCCTTATGTACTTCCATGTTTTCTGTCATTACTCATGATTTTGATGTTTAAACATTATGTTCATGTTTTTAAATTCAAATGTATATGGTTTGTTTTATTTTATCCATGCTTAATATTACTGAGTATTTGAGCTCCCCTTTTGTATGATTTATTTTCCCCAAGATTTAAATAAAGGTTTTAGGTAAGAAAACAAATAGGGAAGACCTTTATGGGAGATGTTGAAGATCATTCACCATGATTAGAAGATGTTGTTCCGAGTTTCCAAATTCACTAAAATAATACTGTCCTTGGGTGTTTTTTGTTATTTATTAATTAATATGAAAAAGTAATGTAATGTCCATGTACATACAGATTTGGGTCTCTGCAGCTGGTATCAGAGAAAATGTTTAGTTAACCTTTCGAAACTAGGATACGAAAACTTTAGTGAGATCCATGGAGATATTTCTAAGGTATGTCTAGGGATGTCCCTAAGGTTAAGTATAAGTATAGGTTATAGTCCTAGAATTATGGTAACGATCATAGAATTAAACCTAAGATCTTAGATATTTAAGGCACACCCCCTTTATTATTTTGTTTTCCTAGCATGATTTTTGCCTCTCACAATATTCTTTTTGGGGTTTAGAAAATGGCTGGAAACAGGAAGATTCACGATAATGGATGTTATGATGAACAATGGAATGATATTATTCATGAGCAACCAAATGAAACGGGATTTGGAAGTCCAAACATCGTAATTATGCCTAATTAGTAATCTCATAACATGATCAATAATCTCAACTTTGGTATGTTTCTTGACTCAGATAATAATAGAAATATGGAGATTCATGTTGATCATAGAGGAAGGAAAGTTCAATTTCCCTCATGTAAATCATGTGGGAAGAGGAATCAGGGAGAATATTTCAAAGGAAATAGAAGATGCTTCGGGTGTTGAAAAGAAAGACACAAATCTAGTAATTGCAAAAAAAAGGTTCAGTTAACACAAAGTACAAGGATAATGGTATTGCTAAGACATCAACAATGGTTAAATATTTTAAATGTGGAATGTATGGGCATTATGCAAACCAATTCCCCAAGGGAAAATTTCATGAAGAGAATCAGCATGGTCGTATGGGTATTATTTATGTTGATGATGATGCAGAGACTACAAATGATATATGAGATGAAATAAGTGCTGAGGAATAAAATGATGAAGCTCGGTCAATGGTATAAGAAGGTAGTGGAATGATTGTATATTTATCAAGAGTTATGTTGTATAGGTAATTTAATGGTTCTATGAAATAAAGAAACATCTAAAGATTGTTACACTATTGTTTTTTCTAAAGTATTTGAAAGTATATGTTGAATGGTACTGGTAACCATGAAAGGTTATTCAGATATTTTGGGAAATTAGATTATATGTGCATAATGAAGGGATAATTAGATAATGAAATGTTTGATAGTATTAATGAGCTCATATAAGGACAAAGTGATATCCTGGTTTGAGTATATAGAAATTTTGGGATTTTGGTATGTGGAAAGAGTTGACTTTTGACAGAATTCTTTTTTTCACAATGATATAATGGTAATTCATGTTTCAAGAGAATACATGATTAAGGTATTGACATTTTTGGAATGTGACCAACAAGATATATCTTATGATATACAGGGGATAAATGATGGTATTCACATGCTTCATTGATGAAATTTCTAGTAATCATTTACATTACACTATGAGATTGGATAGAAGTATTTTGGATATGTCTAAAGATTGGAATGGATTATGTTGGACATCAGATAGTACTATTTAAGGCTAGAAAATTTTTTAATAATATTTATATAATGTTATAATAGTGTATTTTTAGAAAAAGGAAAACATGTACGACGGACGAAAACCCGTCACGTCGGACAACGCTATGAGAATCGAACCCACAACTGAAGTGTGATAGGCCTTTATCACCTACCACGGGCCTACAAGAAGTCCCTGGTTACTAGAAATTAGTTTTATTTTATTAATAAGTATGATAGTTGAAGTATAAGTCAATTTGTTGAACCATATACGATTAATCTCACAATCGACGGACTTATATATATAACTTTTGCTAACTTTATGTTTGAGACATATGGAATGACCTATCATTCTATCTCATGATCTACTAATACTTCATGAAAGACAAATTCAACTTCATTTCTTTAATAGATGAAGTTGAAATTGTTCTAGGCACGAGCAATGGTGAGGTTGAACCAAAATCCAGTTGGTATTTCTTTTAATTCAATAATTCTTCAATATTGCAGAAATGATCTTGAAAACCAAAATTGTTGTTCTGGTGCCCTTATATTTGATGAATCATATGGTACCTTAGATCATCACAAATTTATGGCTTTGTGATTGTTGTCTTTTTCATAGCCATGTCCTCTACAACTATTAATCAGAAGTTGATGGTTATATTTCTCTTCCATATCCATATTTTCACCTATGTTCTCTTATTTGGAAACCCAGTAACAAGTTAATTTGGGTAACCATTATGTTTCTTACTTCACTTTTAAAAATTATGTTTTATTATTCCTTTTTACATTGTGGCCTTCTATGAAAGAAACTTTTAAGTAGTAAATGATTTGTAACCCCAACTAATTTTGAGGGAGAAATTCATTTTAAGGGGGTAGAATGTAACACCCGAAAATTTTATGAGAAAGATTCTTTTTAATTTCATAGATTTATTTTGTTTTATGATACTACAAGATAATATTGCACTATACGCAACACTGTACTAGCTTGTAGTATAAACAAACACTATTCTTGGCTTGTGTTTCACGTAAGAGCGACCTTCCACAATAGCGTGTGTTGTACGCAATACTATGTTTCACTAAAAAATGATATATTATTGTAATATTATTATGAAATAGCTGTTATGAATAATAGTAACTAAATTTTTAATTTTATGACATTATAATTCATCTTACACATTTTAGAGAACATGGTATGAGAACAAAATAATTTTTTTCGGGTAAAATAAGTATTTTTAAAAAAGTGCAGTCTTACCACATTTTGATGGCGCACCCATTTTAAATATAATTTTTGGTAATTTTATAAGTTAAATTTGGCAAAATAAACTTCTTATTTTGAATCAAGATATAAAAATTTACATCAGATAAATAATTGACATTTTTCTAAGAACATTCTTATTTTGATGAATAGTAAAAACATGCTAAATTTTAGTTAAAAACAACTGTTTTCATCGAGATAATTTATGTGACTAAATTATAATATAAAATTGTATTAAAATATAAATAGAATATATTTTTACCATTTAATATAATTTATGTAATTAGCATTAATTTTTCATTGAATTCAAGTGTAAAAACTTTTCAATCTTTTGCAACGTTTTAACATTAAAAACTCGTTTTCTCAACAGTGGGGTTAACTTTAAATTAAATACTTCCACTTTTGGGTTTTCAATTTCAAAAAATGTATTCCATATTTGGAATAATTGGGTCCAAATTATGTTAATAGGATACTTTTTATTTTTAGACATTATGAATAGTAACTACGGTAAATTTTATGTACCATAGTTAAAGGTAAATTGGGTAATTAAGGGTAAAAATAAGATTATAAAATTTCCCTAACACTTTCCATAATTCCATTGAATGAGTTAAAGTAAACCCATATCATCTAATGGTCGGAATAAATTAATTTCATGGACTTTTTACCATAAAAATGATGTAATTATTATTAAAACCAAAGAAAGTGACAACATGTCAGTCTCTTATATCTTATAAGTGTTATAATTTTAATTTAGTGAAAATATTCACAAAAAATTTAACATAAATAGTCACCAAAATTCTAATAAAATTATCTACATCATGTAAATTTATTTAGAATTTTTAGGGATTAAATAATTATCACTAATGGTGACACAATAGTGATCCAGAAATTGTTTATTTAGTGAAAAATCAATAATACAATTTTTATTAATCTAATAGTGACCATAAAATGCACAAAAACCTGACCAAAACTTATTGGTAGTGTCAATTTAATCCATAACCATCCAATGGTCTAATTTTTGACCATTTGGAGCCTTATAAAATCAATAATGACACTTATATTATTTTATTTTAAATGACGTCAAAGTTGTCACCTTTATAATTTAATAAATATACAAATTTAAATGTTGTGATTTTAAGTTGATAAATTCGAGAAAAAGTATTTTTATGGAATATATTAGATTTATCTACATCATAGTAGTTTATTTTTAATTTTTATGCTACAAATATGTATATTAAATAAGTATACAAAAATGTTGTAGTAATTATTTTATTAAGATAAATATCAAATAAATGATTTTAAAAGTATTAAAATAACTATTATATGAACTAATTAATGTTATACAAAAATTTTATAGATAAATATTACATGTTATAAATATATTAAATATTTTTTTTCGAATATATCCTCTGTTTGGATTTTATTTAAATTCAAATAAATGAATAGTTTCATAATTGACACAATTGTTATTTTATAAAAATAACATATTATAAATTGTTTAAAAATCACAAAAATATTTAAAAATTATAAATTTAAATGAATATGGTCCAAAAGTTCATAAAATATAAAATTATAGAAAATTAACAACACATACATAATTATTTATAAAAATTTAAAATTTAGAATACTATTACCAAAAATAAAATTAAATAGATTAAATAAGGATAAATCAAGTTTATAAGGATTAAACTAATTTTCCAACATGTATAAATTTTATTTTATGATGGTATTACAACCCTATATCACAATATATTTTTATTTGAGTCATTTTTGGAGGTTTTTATGTGGGGTTTGAATTTATTATATATTAATATTTCTTATGTTTCCAAAGGTGCTCCTCTCCTCCATTATAAAATGGCACCTCCTCCCTCTCCTCCTCACACCATTTTAAGCCTTAAAGCTCGTCCAAACCCTGAAAATTTATCGTCTCCACATCCCTAGAAACATAATAGGTGTCTTGTTTATCTTCAAATACCATCTGTAGTGCCCTAAAAGGTGGTTAAGAGAAGACGCATCAAAGAAGAGGTAATCTCTTCTACTGATTATTTCAAGTTTCATTATTCTAATACTAACTCTTCTTTAGTTGTATAATTATAAATTAATAACATCAGTATAACTAATATAATAATATGATATTATAAATATTAAACAACCCTATTTCACCTTCTACCCATCCTATGGAAAAAATGAAATCACAGCGCGTGCGAACGTACGGAATACCATCTCCACGTCGTGGTGTAATCTATTTTTAAAACACCACCTTAGTTGGATGGGTATAATGGTGTAAAGAATAACTATATATGGTTAAGAACATGATACTAATTCTGATATTTTATATCATCGACTCCAAAATCATTCAATAATTATGGGAATGATATAATCGCTCATGCGTACGTACGGATTACTGTCTCCATGACGTGATGAGATTCATTCTCCATGTTAAACATTTAAGAATAATTATAAACTATATATAATGAATAATAATGATATATCTGACATAATAATTCTACTTAATTTATGTATATATATATATATATTTCTTCTACTTACTTCCATTCAAGTCAATATGGAAAGGAAAACAGCCTTCATGTGTACGTATGACCTACCGTCTCCATGAAAGGGGTGTTTCATTTCATTTATCTATCTATTATATATATATACTAAAAATATATGATTTAAATTTTGGAATTAAGTAAATCATGATATAAGTGATAATAATATCATGAACAATAATTCCAAACACCTACGGTTAATGAAACAATTTTACCCAAAACGCTACTTTAACATGGAATTGACAAAATAACGGGTAATATAAAGTCATAAGTGAATAATATATGATATCATAAATTTTATTATGGTTATGTTACAAGTAAATAATATGTTTAAACCCACTATATAGGAGTCTTGGACACATACGGAAGAAATTAGACATAAGGTAAGGGATAATTATTCATATCTCGTTCTTATCTGGGATTGTTTATTCATCAGTATTTACTAGGGTTATGTTTATCATTCATGTCCATGTTTTCTACAAATGTTTTCATAAAATTTTTACTATTCGTCCATGTATGTTTAAATTCATTTTTACCCTTTTATGACTATTTCCCACATTGTATGGAAGGAATCATTCCTTTGGTTACCATATAAGGTACTTTTTGACTTTTCTGGAAAAAGTATGAGAAGAATGTTTTTAACTTATACGGCATGAATGGATTTTTATGATTTCATAACTAATTATTTTCATGAATCCTAATTTACAATATTTCATTATTATTTTCAACAAAATCATTTTCTTTTATAATTTAATGGCATTTTGAGAAAAGAAAATGATTTTGAAGAAGAAAGGATATTTTCCTCAAGAAATCATTTCAAGTGTTTTATCAAAAATATTTTCCATATAAGATAACATTATTTAGTATATTTATGATTCATGTATAATGTCTTGATTATTTACATGTTTTGATTTTTCTTATGATAAAATTATATCAATTTGTTTTATATGGATTATGCTTTGATAGGATGATGTTTATGAAACCCATTTTATTCCTTGGGTTATGATGAATGATTTATGTTTATTTTGTGGCACAAGTATGAATTATTTCATTATGAGATGGGTGGGACCTATATCTACCTCCAATGTATTGGGTTAATATTTATATCTCATGAGATAGACATGTATGTAATGACAAGTTAATCTGGTTCTGTGATACAGGACTGGAATGAGGAGTGGACTCAATTCAGTAAGGGACTTTGTCCACTAGGATGGACTTGGTAGCAATGCCTTGGCTACTGTGGAAATAATATCATGTGATTAATGGTTTTCCACAATTACATGTTTTATTCCCATGTTATATTATCATGATTAATGTTCTATTGTGATCTATACCTTACATATTTCCATGTTTTATGTCATTGCTCAAGATTTTGATATTTAAACATAATGTTCATGTTTTTAAATTCAAATGTATGAAATTGTTTTATTTTATCCATTCTTACCCTTACTTTGCATTTGAGATCACCCTTTATATGTTTTCTTTTCCCCAAGATTTAAAGAAAGGTGTTAGGTAAGAAAAAAAATAGGGAATACCTTTATGGGAGATGTTGAAGATCCTTTATCATGATTAGAAGATGTTGTTCCGAGTTTCCAAAGACACTAAACTAATACGGCCCATATGAGTTTTTTTGTTATGTATTATGTATTCTGCAAAAGTAATGTAATGTCCATGTACTTTAAGCTTTGTGTCTCTACAGTTATGAACCTCATTTATATTATATGGTGTATATAATACCCATTTTACATGTAATATAATTATTAATTAATAATTTATTTAATTTATCATTTCAATTCGAATTATTATATCCAAGCCTATTTTACATAAGATTTATCGAGTAGTAAAAAATTTAATTACTAAATTTCTTTCATTGGGTTATATTAATTCTTCATCATCTTTGAAATTATGAGATTATGTATAAAATTTATTTTTATTAAATTATTTTATATTTTGACTTTCTTAAATTGAATTTATTATTGATAAGAATATTTTAGTCATTGATTAATTTTTCCTTAAACATTATAATCATTGTAAGGTTTTATTTTACTATCACATTCAAATCCATATTGTTTATTCTTGTTTTTAGTGGAAGGAAATTATTTGAAACATTATAAATAATATCATTTAATTTTCTTATCTTCTTTTTATTTATGGTATTTTCATATAATAGTATCATTTCCCCATACATTGGAATTTAAACTAATTGTGAAAATGTTTTTATAAAAATCTATATTCATTTATTTCACTGATAATAAATCTACTTTCTTCCAAAAATCTGTTTCATAAAATTGTTATCAACATTTTTTTGAAAATTTAAAATTATTTACTAAATAAATCTTTACTTGTTTTTTATTTTTGAAAAAAATGAATGTAATATTCATGTCATTTTTAAAACAGGGTATATTTTTTTCTAAAAAGGGAAAGGAATCATTATTTTGATGTACCCGGATTGTATGAAATATTTTACCATCATCACCAATATATTTTAATAATGATTGAATTATATTTATTAGAGGTTATTTTCAATGAAATTTTTTCCAAAAATCACTTGTGAATTTTTACTTTTAAAAGATTATTTTCAAAATAGAAAGTATGGTTTCCTCATAACTGTTTTAAGATCATTTTGTGGTATTTGTATTAATCAATGACCAAGACAGATCATTTTAAATATACCCCACCAAGGATATATTTTATTGATACAATTATTAATAATTCCATGGATTGTTAGTGATCAATTTTTCCAAGGAAATCATTGATATTCAATTTAATGATTCATTTTTGTAGTCATTTAAATTCCCTTGAAATATACACTTTCCATTAATCATTAAAAATTAAACTTACACTAAATAACCTTATTAGTTATCATATATATTTGTATTTCTTAAATCATATATAATTTCTACATGGAGTGATCTATATTAAAAGTATTTTTTATATGGGAAAATATTGATAAATATGAATTCTTTTATATAATCAGAAATTTGAGGATAATACACATAGTTCAGGAATTAAATAAATTATTAGATGTATGATGAATATTTTGGAAATGTAGTGATGGGTGGGGCCTGAAATTATATATCCCCTCGATGCATCAGTAGTCTTATGAGGAAAAACATTAAGGTAATACTAAATGAGTTTTTACCTATAGTATTAAACTATATTATGAATTGTATTTGTGGTATAAGTATCATGATTCTTGAGATAATGATTCCAAATAATTAATCATTCACCTCATTAAGATATTAGTTGTTCTTATTCTTCATATTTTCAAAATGATATTATCTTCATATTCACTTTATTATCAATTTATTGATTTAATCACATGTGCTTTTTGTTTTTTTCATTTATATATTTCTTATTTCTTATCTAATTATGAAAAAAATTTATTAATTAAATCGATTTAGTGTTCAGTTATTTACCATTCAATATTGATTATTCATTATTGATTTATAATAGATTCCATTGTATTTAAATCCTAACGAGAAATTTAGATCAACCTTATTTTTTTCTTTCCCAATGATTCAATAAAGTGTACTATTATTTATGTGAAAGGATATATTAAATGTGTTAGTGCTCTTCTCAAAAAAATAAATTTTTTAATTTTATTATATGTAATATGAGATTCGTGTATATATCTATCTTACCAACGCTACTAAATTATTCAGTCTTTTGGGAAAATAATTCTTGTATATTAGAAGATCTGAAATTTTTTAACATATGTATTTGTTTATTTTTCTCTTTAAGCCCCACATCATGGTTAAATAAGTGTTTCACCCATGTTCATGAGAAGTCCTGTGGGTGTTCTGGGGGTTTGGGCATGAAAAAATAGGAAAATGTGTCTTCTGGGCATGTTGCATGGTTTACGCATGATTAGTGCAAACCATGCAGAGCATCCAAGGTAACCATGCAGCCTTGGACAGAGGACTACACATGTTTATCACAAGGTTAAGCTGACCATTTGTAATTCATAGGAAAATATGAAATAGTGTGATTTTGGGGTAGTAACTCATCCACAGTTTGCACAAGGTTTGGAAAATCGTGCGGGAAAACCATACCGTCTAGTAAAGATGAGAAATTTTCAAAAATTCCATCTCAAGATTTTTGATCCCTTCCTAGGATTTTCTTTTTATCTTTCTCCTACAACCCTAGGGATGAACATTCCTAGACCATGCTTCCAAGTGGTTATTATTCTTCGATACAAGTTCGTTTGGAATGTCGTTGGTTACAGATCAATGTCCCAGGTGAGTACAATCTAACCCTTTCTTACTTTCTTGATTAGGGATAGTATCTTTCTATCCTCTCTATATAAGTTTCTAAAACCATTTTTTTCTCAGTAAATATGGGTAAAATATTTATGATTGGTTGAATCTAGATCTAATTCCATTTTTTTAGAGTACGTTCTCCAATGGATTTGAGGTAGGTGGTCTACAACTTATATCCCATAGTCTTATTGTAGATTTATGCTTGTCCATCTTTTTTCCTTGTCACTCTTTATTTTGATTTTAAAACCCTTGGTATGATTTTTTATTTTTGGGTGTCTAATTTTTTAATGGAAACCCTCACGGTCCCCATGGGACGCATTGAGGATGATTTTACACATTTAAGGTCATCCATGGGGTGTGCTAATACTTTTCAGACCAAACATTAGCTATGTAAGTTCTTGGTTGTTGTGAAATCATGTATATTCCTTGTTGAGTATGTTTATATTATTAATAGAAGTCCAAACTAGGTATTGTTTATTTTTTTATGTAATTGGTTTATAAAAATTTTAGATATGCTTATGTGAGTTAGTTCATGTGAAACAGTGAATATGTTAAATTGATAATGGTATGTGGAATGGGAAATATGGTGAATGTGATTTCATAAGAGGATTTATGAATGTGTATAATGGGTTAACATAAAGTAATTATTGAATATGATTAGTGATCTAGGCTTTAGAATGGGAATTGGGATAAATGGACTAAGTGATATAAATGGAAAATGTGTTTATGAGTTATGGCACAATATGATTTACCATGTTGATTGTTATGGATTATGATAGATATATATTTTGGTTTGGTTTGGTTATGATATAGTTTGTGTGTGGTGAATGGATGGATAAGCATGTGCACATGGATTGTGGTTTGGGATAAAGGAATAAGGCTCCTCCCATGGGTCGAGCTTTATTGATGCTCTAACTCCACAAAAAATGGATGAGTTAGGGAAGGTAGAGGTTCTATATTCCCCTAATGATTGCATTCTACCTGGACTGAGTCTTCAAGTTGATAATATTGTGATGTTGTGATACGTTATCCCTAGTGAGTTAGAGAATTACATATTTCCATATACAAATGATGTATTCCATGAACATTTTGTAATAGATGGAGAACTACTAATGAACGAGACATTATGAATTGGCCCCATGGTAAGTATAGCTATGTAGAGATTGATAACTAGCAGCCCCCAACTTTTATTTCATTTTCTTGTTTTGTATTTTTACTTTCATGCACTATCTGTTAGAATGGATATTTATATACACCATTGGTGGTGGCCTACTAAGATGTAATCACACCCTACTTGGGCCACCGTTGGGTACCCTAGAAGATTTCATTCTTGCAGGTCGAGACAAGGGCAAGGGACCTATGCTTGAAAGTTGAGTTGTACATGGTACAAGAATAGATGAGGTTTTAGATATCGAATCATGATGGTTTTTGGGATTCTATTGTTTTTCTTTATTAAGATATTTTTTTCCTTTGAATTTTAGCATGAAATGACATATTTACTATTGCTTTTGAATTGTACTCAGTTTGGGATATCTTTTACTATCCATGTAATTGGTGGTATCCTGTTGTTCCCTCTATTTATATTGTGTTCTAGTATGCATTACTTTGGTATATATGGCATAGTCTCCCCACATGACCTATTAGACCATTTATTCTATTTGGAAATCTCTGCCATATAGGGAGGCATTCTTGAGGTCATGTGACGACCTGGCTCGAGGCACTGATTTAGTGGAACCTAGTTAGGGGAAATTAGAATATGATATCAGAGGAGCTCTTTTCTCTTTATTACTATTTGGGGATGGTCAAAGGGATATTAGGACAATGTTAGGCCATATTAATGAGCTCATTCCTAGGAGTTTCAAACCCAAGTATGGGGGAAACCCCAATTCACCCATTTTAGTAATTGTTGTCCTTATTGTGTGTTGTTATATTTGATTCTATTTCACCATTGGGTGATGCACATGTGGTCTCATGAGACAGTCTTATGATATTTTTCATGTTGACATAATTGAAATAGAATGTGCATTCATTCATATTCTAGGAACCTATGAATATGGGTGTCATGTATCATTTTAGGAACACAAACATGGGATGGGTCTGTGAGACATAGAGGGTTGAATTCATTTAAATTTATTAAAAGGGGTAAAAAATTTCTCTAACGAAACAATATAAATTGGTTAAAAGGGAAGAAAAATGATAAATTATATTTAAATAATTATAATTTATAAATGGTGGTACTTTAAATGAAATGTAATTGTAGTAAGTTGTGATGTGAGAATAGTTTCTAAATGGTGTAGAAGGTAATTCTTCTGGTCATGTGTGTTAGTTACCTAATGTTATGCATGATCATGGTATGGATGGTTGAGGGTAGCGTGTTGGGTAAGATCAGACCTTCTAGGGTGGTGTATGTTAAATGGATTTTTGGTGGTTAATATATATCCTTCATTTATATTTGATAATTATTTATGATTTATGTTCTAAATCTCAGGTTTTCCATTGTTGAGAAATGAATCAACATAGACATGTGTCGGTTGGGTGTTAGGAGAAAATTTCTGAGAATACTCCCCCAATAGTGGACAATGATGATATCGTGGTTTGAGATAATAGGGAAGAGTGGTTCTATGATAATCTTTATCATTTTATGCAGACAATGGAATGGAACCCAAGGTGGGTTGTGCTGAGTATGTCTGAGAAAACCAGGGATTTTTAGCTGTTGCACCCTCTGACCTTCACTAGAGATGGTTGATAGAGGTAGTTGAGTTTTGGATAGAATAATTTCAGAATTTTCTTTATCCTATAGAGACTTCTCTGGAGAAGCGATTCAAGTTAGCGAACTACATGTTAAGATTTGAGGCCAAGCATTAGTGGGATGTTATAGTTTAGATAGTACAAGCTGAAGGAAAGGAATGGAAGGATTTCCTTGAAATATTTTTGGAACATTACTACCTAGAATCCATCAGGAATGAGAAGGCGGAAGATTTTTTTTAGTTTTACTCAGGGGGCTATATCAGTGATGGATTATTCCAGTCGTTTCACTGACTTGTGCTGAGTCATCCTGTTGATGGATGGGGATGAAGAGACAATGGAAAAAGTCTTCTAGGATGGGCTTAGGCATGGTATTAGGCCCTTGGAGAAATTTGTTTCCCAAAGGGGTTTTCAAAGGTAATGGACCAAGACCTTATCTTGGAAGGGAACCTGAAGGGAGCTTCAAGAGTTGGACCTATAGTGCCAACTAAGAAAGAATATGGTTTAGCCTCTGAGAAAGTAAAGTGTCATTTGGGAAGTGTCCAACAAGGAGAAAGTGTGCATAATAGTCATAAGAGAGGGTCAACTTTTTAGTGTGGTGATCATGTGTTCTATTATCATGTTGGAAGATTGGGGCCTATACTTGGTTAGTGTCCATAACAACCAGTTGAGTGATAGTCCTGTAGAAGGATGAGACATATAAATAGTTTCTACAAGAACCCTTTGACAGCTGAGTGGGAATGGGAGTTAAAAGAAAATGTTGAGTGCGGGTAGGGGATCAATATTCTTATAGAAAGATTATACTTGGAGATCCACTGTCTGTACTGGTTGGGGTGGTGGATGTGGATCTTAGGGATGAGACCATCTTCATAAATAGTGTAGTATTGTGCAGGGTACCCAGGATGGATCCCATGGTAAAGGGATAGTCCATCTTCACACAATTTAGTCTACACCTAAATGTTTTCTGTTGGGACCATCTACCGTTCAAGATACAATTCTTATAGCTTCCTCACAATCTAATGCTTTATTTGAAACATGTTACACAAACCCTTTTATCCTTACACAGTTTATGGTTGTGTTGGTCTTAACAATGGAACGTGTTTTCGGGGTTATGTCAATTGATACTCTATTGGGGGGTGCGAGTTGAGAATATCATACAATGTAGAGGTTATGCCTTAGAGGTTGGTAGTTATAGTTTCTTTTTGAACCTATTTTCCTTAAGATTACAGGTATTTACATGATCTTGTGTATAAACCGGATAGTGCTTTGTCCCGCCCATAACAATCATCACCATCGTTGGATAACATTTATACCTCCTGATAGAGACACTTATGTCTTTCGTGGTGAGTGGGATGTATGAGTAGGCCACATGGGGAAAATTTGTCAGTAGTTGGGAGAACTAACAAAAAAAGTTTCATTCTTTATTCTTGATTATGGGGATGGGGATCAACATGTCTTTCTTCCTGTGGTGTATCAGTTTCAGGACGTTTTGTTGAGGATTTATTGATACTGTTGAAAAAAAGGGATGTAGAGTTCATAATCGAGTTTCTACAATATGAAGAACCAGTTTCTATTTCTCAATATCAAATGGTGTTTGGAGAAATACAGTAGCATAAGGCTCATCTGAAAGAGTTCAAGAAAAAAGGATTCATTCTACCTTGTACACCTCTATGTGGATCACCCATTCTTTTTGCAAAGAAGAATGATTGGTCATTGAAGTTATGTGTCAATTACAGGAATTCGAATCATGCGATGGTTAAGAATTGATTCCCACTTCCCAGAATTGATGAATCTTTTAACCAAATGAGGGGTGATTTAGTGTTCTCTAAGATTTATTATATATTGGGATACCATTATTTGAGGGTTCGACCATCTGATATCCTGTGAATAGATTTTCAGAGTAGGTATGAGTTGTATAAATTTTTGTTGACGTCGTTCTAGTTGACCAATGCACCGACTATGTTTATTGAACTAATGAATTGGTTGCTTCACCCTTATATGGATCTATTTGGTTTTTTCTTTGTTGATGAAATCATGGTTTACTCATGAACACTTGATGATATTTTCAAACTTCTTGAAATCATCCTCAGTACACAATGAGAGAATAAGATTTCCTCCAAGCTGTCAAAATGACAGTTCTGTATTGATAAACTTAATTTCATTGGACACATAATTTTTGAGTTAGGTGTGTTACTCGATCTATAGAAGGTAAAGGTTTTGGAGTCTTATGAGCATCCCAAGAATGCTTTTGATGTTTGGAGTTTTTTGGTTTTGGATGGTTATTTCCAAAGGTTCATTAGGGATTTATCTCATTTGGCAGAACAAATCGAAAGCTTAACCATGATGGGTGTTAATTTTGAGTGGTCAGAAATGTGTAATGCTTATTTTCAAGAATTGAATTATCCTTTGACTACCACACCAATTTTTATTTTACCTGAACTAGGAATGAGGTTCACCTATTTCTATTATTTTTTCGTGTTGGAATCGTGGTAGTGTTGATTCCGGATAGCCAGGTTGTAGCTTATGGGTCAATTTAGTTGAGGCCTCATGAAATAAATTACCCTATAAATTATATCTATCTAGCTACAATTTTCAATTCCTTAATGTTCTGAAAGAACTACTTGTCATCATAGTGGTTCGTTGTGTTTACTAGTAATATAAGTTTAAATTATACCTTCTCTCAATAGTAGTTAAATCTTTGGCAGCGATGATGGGTTGAGTACTTAATAGACTTAAATTTTGAGTTCGTTTACAAACTGAGAAAAAGGTAATATTGTTGCATATGCTATAAGATGGAAGACATAGAATTAGGTGATTTAGAAATCCAAATCTGAGTGGAAAATGATGGGTTTCTTTGGTGAGATTCACTTTGAGGTTTATGATGGGAACATGAAAACGAACATAGTGCTTATACCAATTGAGTCTACATGTTTGAGCTAGGTCAAGGAATGTTAGATCAAAGATCCAGAGTGTTTGACCATGTAGAAATGTTTAAAAGTTGGGGAGTCACCTTATTGTTGGACTGTTGATGCTGATGGACTCATCTGTGGTCAAGTATGTGATGTGATACTAGCAGGTTCTTTTGAAGAATTGATGTACAAGTTCTATTCATCAATGTTGGAAGTATATCATGGATTTATTGAAATGTATCGTGATCTTTGTCGGCAGTATTGGTGGGTGGGAATGAAGAAATAATTTTTTTATATTGTATTGTGATGCCTTATTTATCGACAGGTGAAGCCTGAGAATTAGTTTCTAGGTTGTTTGTTACAATAACATCCAATTCCAAAGGGAGGTGGAATGAAATAATGATGGACTTTGTAGTGGGTCTTTTGAGGAAACCTTGATAGAATGATGAAATATGGGTCTTCGTGGATCAGTTGACTAAGGTAGCTCATTTCTTGCAATTCCAAGAAACATATAATGTCAACTAGTTGGGTATGTTATATGTTCGAGATATAGTGCAACTGAATGTTGGGTTTATAACCATAGTTTTTTATTGTGATATACATTTCCCACTATACTTATGGTAGGGGCTATAGTAGGCGCATGGTACCCAAGTGTTTTTGATTATGACGTATCACCCAAAGATGTGTGAAAATCATATTATACAATTCAGGTATTACAGGATATGATGAGAGAATGTGTCCATGAATTTGATGGTTTTTCCGAAAAACGATTATCACTTGTTTATTGTTTCTACAACAATAGTTGTCATGATAGATATTAGTTGTAACCATTTGAGGCATTCAATAGGAGAACGTTTATATCTTCATTATGTTGGTTAGAAGCTGGGGAGTCTGAGTTGTTAAGACTGTGTATTGTACCGAAGACGTTGTAAAAGGTTCAGTTGATTCTGATGTGTATGTAAATGTCAAGAAGTATGAAGAAGTCATATTCAGATCAACATCGTAGAGCTGTTATGTTCCTGGTAAGAGATAGTGTGTTTCTTAGGGTGTCACAAAGGTTTTTTCACCATCAATTCCGGAGATATGGAATGTTCGTGCCTAGGTATTTTGGGCCATTTGAGATTATATAGGGGATCAAAATGGTGGCATATTGATAGAATATTTCACAACAGTATAGTGAAATGCATGATGTTTTTAATGTCTCACAACTCCGATAGTATCAACCTGATCCATCTCATGTGCTTAATGTTGATGATTTTGAGCTTAACCATGATTCCCTTTGAGGAGCATCCTATTTATGTTTTGGATCCTTGTGAGATGGTCTTATGAGGAAGGTTTGTGTGTATTTTTCATGTTTTATGGTTGCATAGAAACATTCATAAAAAACATTGTAGAAAGAATTGGATATACATGCCTAGTGGTATGACCTCTTGGATTCGGAAACCCAGTGATGCTCGGGAAGAGCAGCTCAAGGATGATCCATCCTAAGGTCAAAAAGTTGTAAGATCCTAGATATATCATAAGGTATTTCTTTATTTATGTTTTAGTTTATGTCCCAAAACTTTTTAATAAGTTTTTACCCAAGTTCATGAGAATTCTCAGGGGAGGTTTGGGGGTTCAGATCAGGAAAATGGAGAAAAAAGTTGTTTCTGGAAATATTGCATGGTTTTCTCATAGTTAGTGCAAACCATGTCGATCATCTAAGTTAACTATTCAGTCATGGATAGATCCTTTCACATGGTTATCACACAGTTAATCTAACCATGTACAATTCCCAGGAAATAGTGCAAAGGAATGATTTTTGGACTATGGATCATACACCGTTCGTGCACAGTTTGGAAAACCGTGGGGGTAAACCGTACATCCTATTAAAGTTAAGAAATTTACAAAAAATATATCCTGGTATTTTTAATCCAAACCTGGTATTTTCCACTTATCATCCTCATACAACCCTTGGGACAATCATTGAGAGCCCAAGGTTCCAATACATGATTCTCCTTTTATCTTAGTCTGTTAGGAGAATTGTTGGTTGTAGATCGAAGCACCGAGTGCTTCTAATATACGTCTTTCTTTATTTACTTGATTAGGGATTTTTTCTTTCTATCCACTCAATATAAAACTCTAAAACTTTATTTTCTAGTGAAATATTTGTTGAATATTTAAGAGGTTGTTGAATCATTTTCTAAGGCCACATTTGGAGTGTGTTCACCAATGGATTTGTGGTAGTTGGTCTACATGTTATATCCCATAGTTTTGTTGTTGATTTGTGCATGTATAACTTTTCTTATGGTCACTTATTGTTGTGATTTTGAAACCCATGGTATTATTTTAAACTTTTAGGTATATAAATGATGAATTAAAACCCTCATTCTCCCCAAGGGATGCATTGATTATTATTTTACCCATTTATGACCATCCATGGGGTGTGCCGATAATTCCTAGACATAAAATTAGCTACGTAAGTTCTAGGTTGTTGTAAAATCATGTAGAGACCATGTTGAGTTTGTTGATATTATCAATGGAAGTCCAAATAAGGAATTGGTTAATTGGTTTTGAGGTAACATGTTTATGAAATATGTTATATATGCCTAAGAGAGTCAGTTCATGTGAAACTGTGAATATGCTAAATTGGTAATGGTATGTGGAATGGGAAATATATTGAAGGGGATTTTATAATGAAATTTATGAATGTGTATAATGGGTCGACATAAGATAATTATTTAAAATTCTTACTGATATAGTCTGGGAATGGGAATTGGGATAAATGGACTAAGTGATATAAATGGAAAATGTGTTAATGGGTTTTGGGACAATACAATTTATTATGTTAATTGTTATGGATTATGATTTTTATATGTACTGGTTGTGTTTGGTTGTGTTATGGTTTGGTTGGGGTGAATGGATGGATTAGCATGTGCCCATGGCTTGAGGTGTGGTATTAAGGATGGAGGATCCACCCATTGGTCGAGTTGGACTGCTTCTCTAACTCCATAGACAATGCATGGGTTAGGGAAGGGGATAGAGCTCCATTCCCCTAATGGTTTCATTCCACCTAGACTGAGGCATTGAGGTTAGGATATTGTGAGGTTGTGATATTTTGTCCCAAGTGATTTAGGGACTTACATATTCTTTTATTCAAATTATGTATTCCATGAACCTTGTGTGATTGATGATGAACTAGTAATGAAATAGACACAACGAATTGGCATCATGGTTAGTGTAGCTAACTAGAGATCGTTAACTAGTGGCCCATGAATTTTCTTTCATTTACTTTTTTTATTTTCACTTTCATCAACTATCTATTAGAATTGATATTTTAGTCACTATTGGTTATGGCCTACTGAGTTGTAATCACACCATCCTCGAGCCACCATTGGGTATCGAGCAGATTTTATGCTTACAGGTTAGGACAAGGGAAAGAGACCTATTCTAGGGATTTCTTTGCAAATGGGAAAATCATGCATGATATTCCAGACTTGGATTCATGACCTTTTTTAGGATTCCACTATTTTTATTTATTATTATATTTTTTCAATTGGAATTGTTGCATGATATAATATATTTACTGTTACATGTGGATTTTACCCACTTTTGGAGATGTTTGTCTATGCTTGTAATTGGTTTTTTCTTATTGTTTCATCTATTTATATTGCTTGATTTTGTGGGTTAATCTAGTATATAGGGAATAATATCCCATATTGACTTATTAGACCCTCTGTACTAGTCTAAAACCTTCAGAATACGGTGAGGTGCACTTGATTTCATGTGACAACTCGGATCAAGGAACCAATTTAGTAGGACCCAGGTTGGGGAAATTAAAATATTAAACCAATGTAATAAATTTGAAACTCACTCCAAGATATTAGCATCATGTTCTTTATAGTTGGAATTAGTTGAATTTTAATAGAATCCTAGGGAACTAAATTTAGTAAATCAAAGACTATAGGTCATAACCCTATGATAGACATCATGGGTAAGTATATAAGAACATCATCAAGTTTAGTTAATTTAGATATTATTTGTTTTTAATTGAAATACATCCATATCTAGATACAACTTATGGATTTGGTTCTTGAAAACATGTACCTAGAGGTAATTACTCCAAAAAAGGGCACATTGGCCTTAACCTGATAATCACTTGGTTCATGATAATGAGCCTTATTGTGCACCTATTTTGACACTCTTGGTGGATATATATTTGACAATTCAAATTTTATCTATAAAAATATAATGGAATAGAATATATTGAAACACCCCATAAATTAACAATAAATTTATTTTAGAATAAATTTAATAACTTAGATAACATGTGATACACCCAACCCCCAGTCAAAATAAAATATAATATTGTATTAAACTATAATTAAAAAATGAGAATTTTATATTACTGATTAAATCAGGGGGTATGAATAAAATTAAATTATTTAATATATATATTTCAAAAATTATAACTTTGTAATCTTTTGATAATAAATGAAAATAATAATTATTTTGAAGGAAAATAACTATTTTCTAAAAAAATATTTTTTCTAAAAGACGATTTAAAGTTGAATACACTCATGATATAAAATTAATTTTTAAAAATTTTAGGAAATTTTTATAAAAAAATTAAATTATTTTTTTAAAAAATAATACCAACATTATCTTTGTTTGAATTTTTTGGATTCTTTTGAAAGTTTCATTTTTTGATGAATAGTGAAAAATATAGAATTTTAATTAAACAATGGATTTACATTTAAATTGTTTACAATTATAGATGATATATTGAATTGGTTTTAAAGTAAAATTATTTATATTTTACTTAAATTAATACGATTTATCTCATTTTAATAATTTTAATACCTAATTTTAATGTAAAATCTTTGTAAACGTTTGAACATTTTATATTTGAAAATTAACTCTCTTGTCCCATCTGCAGAATTACATTTAAATTATATTTTGGAAGTTATGTGAATTGAATTAAGAAAAAGGTATCTATATTTTATTTCATAATAATTTATAATTTATGTTATGTTAAACTTAATTTTTTACCAAATATAATAGTGAAAAAAATACAAATTAATTTTCATTGTTAAAGTAAAAAGGGATTTAACGAGGGTTAAACTAAAAAGATAAGTGTTAAAACGACCTAAAAACTTATGAAAAAAAAACATTGTATAGACATATTTATACCTTTTACTTTTCATTTTCAATAAATTCTCTTTCCGGTGTCCTTTGTTATGAAAAAAATTTGGCTATGATTTAATCTTTTCAAAAAAAATTACAGGTGTTCCACTCCCCTCACTTATGAAATGTCACCCTATATCCTCTCTTGTTCACACCATAAAAACATTTAGTTCCGAAAATACCATCTCAAGCCACTTCCCAACTTACATACCCTCATCCTAGAATCCTTATTTTTGGGAATAAATACAATAGATGAAGGCTTTAGTTCAAACCAAAGAAGAATACCTGAAGAAAAAGAATCGTTCATCAATGAACATTTTGATTTAATTTGTCCTCCACCCCATAAATTTTCATTAAACCATGAGGATATAATAAAATAAGTATATTGAATATAATTATATTTTTATATGTTAATTAATGACCTAAATTTACATCTACCTCGATCTAATGGGTTACGAAATCATCATTCATGTGTACAGCGAACTATTGTCTCATGAACTGATGTAATTAGTTTTTACATTAAAACCATTAACGATTGTTTATGATGATAGATAAGTATTTATCTGATATTTATGAAATTATTATACCTATGGATTCATTTTATCATATATAACTTTTTATTTTCTATTCCTTAGGAGATACGATATCGTCACTCATGTGTACAGTGGACTACCACCTCACAACGTGATGTGATTCATATTTCACTAACTCTTCACAAGGAATGTGGTAAGAATAATATTAATAACTATACATAATATAAATGAAAAAATTATTATATTAATATCACATTTATAATTCTTTAATGAAAATATATTATTTTATTTCTTATTATTTCACTCACTTAACGATGATAACATCATTTGTGTATGTGTGGACTACCTCCTTCCCAAAGTAATGTAACACTATTTTCATCATCAAATGATGGGGATGAAATATATAAATAAAAAGCTGGTACATATTATATTATGAAATTTATATAAATATTATTATTTAATTACCTTCTTTCAATAATGATCGTTGTAAAATGGAAAGATTGCTCATTCATGTGTATAACCTACCATCTCTAAGATCGCAATGTACTTCATTTTTCATAAACATCGTTAATGATTGGTTTTAAAAGTAAAATTCATGTTAAAATGTGATAATTATTTCATTTTTATTATTCTATAGATGATGAAGCTATATAATATGCACAAGAACTGGATCATTAATGACAAAAGGCACAAAAAAACACGGAAATTAGAACTCAAGACAATAAAAATATTGAATGACTATTAATGAAGTGGTGATAAAATGTTATAAAATGATAATATATGATATTATATAATACTAATATATTTATTTTGTAAGTAAATAACAATATTATAACCATTTTAATGGAGGATAAATAATGTTCAATCAAACAGAAATGTTAGGTAGAATATTTCATAACAATTTCCTTTAATTAAAGAACATAGTAATGCTTTTCACCTAATTTATTATATATGGTATATATATTCTCGTTTTACATGTAATATCTTGAAAATAATTTTATCATGGTATTTTATATTTTAATTTGAAGTATTTAATCTAATAGTACTGGAATTCAATGTTACCAAGTGGTAATGAATTTCAAAACTCAACTTTTTTCATTGGGTTAGATTACTACTTTGTTATCTTTAATATTCTATGATTTTGTGTGTATTTAATTTTGGATATCTATTTTGGTATTTACAATTGTATAATGTAAATTTATAGTTAATACAAAAAATATATTCAATGAGTAATTCCCACATCAACATTAATATCATTATAAGGGTTTATTTCGCAATCGCATTCTATTCGAGAATGGTTATTCAATGAATTTCAGCTGATTGGGTTTTTCCCATTTCAAAATAAAAACATTTACCGATATTATAATATATTTAATAATGTTTATTTAAAGTATTAGTATCATGTTTCTAATCTTGTTATATAAAATAACTGAGAAAATGTTTGTATGAAAATATGACTTCATTTCTCTCTTCGATTAGAAATATTTTTTTATCTAAAGACATATTTTTAAAAAATGTTTTCAATAATTGTTTTACCTATATAAAAATTATTTATTAAAGACATTTCTAAAAAAAATTTCTTTTTTCTAAAAATAGTTTTATTTGAATATTTATTTGATTTTCTAAATAAGTCACTTTTTAAACAATTTTACATTGTAAAAGGAATTTTATTTTTAACTAGTGTAGAATATATATAATTACCCATCATCATGATCTTTATTTATTTAAATATTAATATAAAAATTTGTATGGATTTTTATTGATATTTTTTTATTATTCTGTAATTTATTAGTTTTTAAAATTAATTTTAAAAGAAATTGATTTTAAAAATGTTTTATGTTTCCAAATTTTGATTTTGAATATAAAAAGAATATTTCCCAACAAATGTTATTAAAATTATATTTATTGTATTTCTATTCATCAATAAAAACAACCATTTATTATTACTCAAATGGGTATATATTTTATTGATACCATCATTATTCTTACTTGGGATGGTTTAAAATCATTTTGACCAAGGAAAGTAATAAAATTCACTTCCTTGATTTAGTTTTTCATTCATTAAATTTATGTTGAATTATTCCTTTTAATTTAGACATTATATTTCCCCTAAATATAAATATTATTTATCATGGATATATTTTTTTTCTTTAACCATATATAACTTGAACTTATGTTTCATTGCATTGATATTTATTTGATTGACTAGGGAAATAATGATACATATATATCTTTTACTCAATAATAATATTTTTTGATGAGCCACATTGTTCATGGATTAAATTGATTATTCAATATATGAGTAATTATTTAGACCTAATGTTTTGAGTGGAGACCATTTATATAAAGCCTCTTAGTACATAATAATTCTTTATTAGAGTAATTAGTTTGAAAAACCCAATTATCTTGAAGCTAGTGTTTATATATTTTCTTTTGAATGGTCTATATAGTAGATGTATAGTTAGAAACAATGAATTGATTTGTAACCAGTAGTTCTAAACTATCTTGTGAATTTTTATGATGGTAGTGGTATCATGTGGATAAAAAATAATTCCTAATAATTAATCATTTCTATTATTAAAAATTTAGTATTTATTTTCCTTGATATTTTTAAGAATATATTTTCTGTGGATACTTTTCATTGTCAAATTATTTTTTAAATGGAATGTGTTTTCAGTTTTTTACCATTCCATATTGATTACACCTTATTTATTCATGATATCCAGTTATTTAAATGGAATATCTTTTCAGTTATTTACCATGACATATTTATTATTCTTACTGATTCATGATTTTTTTCATTGTAATTCACCTATAATCATCATTTTATCTGACCGTTATTTTTCCTCCTTTATTAGGAATCCACAAAGTGAACTATGTTTAATATGTAAGGATTTTTTTGAAGGAATAATTTTATTCTCGAAAAAAGATATATTGTAATTTTGGTTTTCAAATGTAATTCAATAGTCAAGTATGTATCTATTTTACTAAACTACTAAGCAATTTGGGCCTTTGGGATGTTATTCTATGTATCTTATTCCATATTATTTTGGGTTTCTAAGTTGGAAATACCATTTTTTAAAAACCCACTATGTAACAAATTGTTAATAAAACATCATCTTAATAAGAGAAAAAGGGAAGTAGCAAAGTTATATGGAATATTGTATAACTATATTTCTAATTATGAGAAAATTTGTGAAAATTGATGATATTAAAATGGATGAAAAGTCTAAATAATTATAGATAGTGGTAGATGCCATTGATCACAAGAAAATAATTTATCAAAGGAAATTTAAGGGCAAAAAACATAAATCCGAAATCATTTAAAATGAAATAAGATTCATCATATATGAATTTAATAATGTAACATTTTTGTTTCAATATCTCTCTTCTAATGTAGAGGAAATAGTTTTCTATATCAAAATATTTTGAATTATAATTACTTGATACATTAATATTTTATAATAATAATTTCATCCTTTGGTTATACATCAATCAATTCCAAATTCATCGCTAACTCTAATAAATAAATATCAATGAATAATTGTTTTCCCAGAGTTGAAAAAATTAACTTCTAATGGATTGTAAGATCCATAAATGAGTAAAATGTCTTTCCTCATGTCTCAAATTATTTTAGAAAACTAATATTGTTATCACATGATATCCAATATCCATATATTCCAATATAGTGTAGTAATATATTAATATATAAAACCTCTTCTGAAGTTAAAATTAAACCATTTTGTAAATGGTTAACCATATCTACCTTCCAAAACATTATTATCTATAACTTTATAAGGCTCACCATATTTCCAAAATAAACATATTATTAATGAAAAAACAAATTGATATAGATATCAATTATCATATACCATATATATGAATACCTCCACCAAGTATTCTCATGAAACATGGTAAAGGTGACCTCTACCCTAGTCACGTGAAGCTAGTGTCTTCATTATTACCTTGGTATAAGATACATGGTATCACATCTCGGAGGAATGAATTGTTTTGTAGCCTTGGTAAACTAGTAACATATATGATTCCCATAATACATTTGAAGACACAAACTAAAACATCATTTTTTTCAAGAATAACATTATTCCCTCAAGAATATCCTTATATATCATCCATAGTACACATTATAAATTCATGATAAAGGAAATCAATAAAAGTGAGATCAATTTCTCACTTAGGGTAATATAAAATGGAACTTATCAAGAATCAATAAAGAATAATCAATACAAAAAGTTAAATAAATAAAAAATACATTTAAATAATTTGAATTCATTAATTGAAAATAGATAATCAATATGGAAAGGTTGATAACTAAAAAACACCCCATTTAATCAATAAAATGATAATGGAATACATCAAAAGATTAAATAATTGTAAAAATTTCATGGAAAATAATAATTGAATTCTTAATTAAGAAAATGATTAATTATTGGCTCTCATTTCTCAAACATATGATACTTATAGCTTCATGAACATTCAAAAGATGTTTTAAAACTACAAGGTACTCTAATGAAAAAAACTCTCCCAAACTGGTACCCAACCAAATTTCCCATATTCTTGAAGGGGATTCTCAATGCATATGGGATTACGAATATCACTCGACCACCTAAAGGAAAATAGAGGGAATGAATTCTCATAACCTAGATCAACAACATGACATATATACACATGAATAGAATGAAATTGTGGAATAAAACTGGAATATATATATGTGTGTCGTAACAAAAAAAGAACAATGTAAGTGTACAACCAAAATGTTACCAAAAAAATCTCAAAGTGAATAGTCCAAAAAAATAAAAAATAAAACTAAAAAGCTACTCTAACAGCTCCATGTTATAACATGGTAAGTATTCCAAAATATCACCATCTACTATGATAATCCCTATTGATAGAAACCTTTTCCACCTCACTACTACACCTTTCTGTTCCATGCTTCGCATGAAATAACTAGTATTATGCACCATCAAAGGGGTATGTAGGGTGTGAGATAACTTTCTCTGTAGGTACCAACCTAGGTGTTTCATATCAAGTGTTAGTATAATAATCCAAGAATAATCATCTTTATAGAAAATAACTCCTGAATGTTTTTTAATGTTTTTATATCCAAAGTAATGAAAAAGATTGTAATTTCCCCTTTTTTCAAATTATCAAATAAATTATGTAAATTAGTTTAAAATCACAACATATCCATATATCATAGAAGATATATCATATTAAAATAAATTATGAATCAAATATCATATCAAATATATGTAATTATAATAAATAGTAGAAACCAAACATCATAAATTGTCCATGAAATAGCAAAGGTAACATCATGCTAGGGAACCGACTAGGTTAGGATAGATAGGTCACCTATATCGAACAGATAAAATTGCAATCACATAATGCCTCTAGATATATGGATTGAGTCTAGAGAGTAGAGGAACCCCCCATAAAGTTAACCACCCAAAAGGTCCAACAAGTCCCTAGAATAATGGGATAAGGGAGAGAGAAAAGACCCATGAGAAACCCCTTGACAGTGGACGAGAGCAATTACTATACATTCCACCTAATTACCAAAGTTTTACGATATTCTATATTTTACAAATCATTTCAACAATCAATGTTGATCAAAAAACTATTTGAATACTATTTTAAAAAAATCATTTCATAAGGTTTTTACAACACTTTTTATTTAAGAAATGCATGTGGAAAACCATCTTTTATAAAAATATAATTCCACACACACACACACAAAATTATGCATATCCTTCCATTTTATTTAATATAAAATTTATCAAAAATCAGATCAAATTTGTTCAACAAAGAAGTTTGGAGAAGGAACCAACTACCTAAAAACTCAGTTTACACAAGCCTACAATAGAATCTACCACAATGAAGAAACCAACAAGGATAACATAGGCCCTAAAATCAATGTACACATATCAAATTTGATTGAATTTATAAAAATTTTAGAATAGTAGAGGACCAAATTACATCCTTAATAACACAAACCCTCCACACAAAAACCGACAAGGAAACAACCCTTGATATGAGTTCACACAATGAATCTTGAGATAATAGTGAAAAAATGTCTACATGGGTCAATAGATCCGATAACGCAACACTACAGTGATACTGTGATGAAGAAATTAATAAGTATAAAGGATAACTCACTAAGATATGTGAAATCCAACTATAATGGTGATCAATTTATTAATGAATCATCTTTGATAGAACAGGGGCTCTCAAAATCATCTGAAGAGAGCTTTATTTCATGATGGGAGAGAGATGCGGAATAATAAAATAACTACCAACCAATTAAGAACCTTAAAATTATTTCTCATGAAATGTACATAGAGTTTAACCCATATAAACGTCTTGTAACCCATAGGGGTCACATACGCTGAAAAACCCATCAAAATTTTATTAAAAACTAGTATTTTGACATTACTTGGTATGCAAACTATACATAGAATATACTCTCTTTACAATGTGTACCTATTTCACAACATCTACCCTATAGAGAATCCATAATTTATATTCCCATTACATGGAATGTATCTCCCCAAAAGACTAAAAAACCCTAGATTATAGAATAAAATAAAATACCACATTGGGAATTCTCTAAACTCAAGGATAACCCCACAATGTCATTTACCCATTTATAACCAGACTTTATTAAATCAAAAAAGAATGCATCCCTAAACATTATGTCTTTTTTATCAAAACAAATGTTCCCCCATATTAGGAGTCCATAAACACACATTATTTATAAATAAAACAATATAGACAAGGAAAATATTTGAAATCTTGTAATAAGATTTTAGAACCTCCAAATAAAATTGACCCCAGGAAGTCATGTGGAAGAATGCATTCTAGTAAAGAAATGAGACCACCAGTCCCTTATCAATGAATCATGCTCATATGACTCGTGAGAATATTTTCCATGATTCCATAACACTATTTCTAACATAATTTAATTTCTATGGAAGACATTCACATAAATTTTAATGATATCTACATTAAGATCAACAATAGAAACATTTGTCTCGAACTTATTCTATACCCAACTCAAAATGTGAGAGGGGGAAGGATGGTATTTATTGAGGTATGATATCTAAAAAACATTATAAATTACTATCAACTAAACCAGTAATACAAATTGATAATAAAACTACCTAATAATCTCATTAACCTCAAATATCCTGACATATCTCAGAGCTAAATCTCCCATTTTCCAAGCTGACGATGACCCAACCAAGGATGAACATTTAATAAAACCTAATCACCTATTGAGAACCCCAAAGGATGATTCCACTAATCCAAATAATATTTTTTCACTCTAAACCATAAATAGACATTGATATATATATATATATATATATATCTTGAATCTATACAGAGGTATCTTAAACCAAAGTTTGTCCCACCATTGTTGCTTCTCCCACCTCTTCCCAACTATGAGGTGATCTTCATAGGTGAGCATAAAAAGTCTCAAAATGAATCCATTCTTTTTGAAGAATAATAACTGTTGTTATAATAAAACACATCCAGTCCCATATTTCTATACCATGATCCATTTATATCCATGAAACATTCATGGATCAAATCCCGAAGAATCTAAATAGTATGTTTCATCTGACTGTCTGTATGTTGATTATAAACTTTACTCAAACTGACCTGAGTCCCCATTTCCTCCAAGTGACTTCTCTAGAACCTTATAGTTATCACATAATCCCTATCTGAAATAAATAAAGTAGGAATCCCATGTAACATTACAATTTAGTACACATAAATATTACCTAGATCCACAACTTTAGAAATGTCAATAATCAGAATAAAATGGTGTGAATTATTAAGTTAATCAATCACCACCCAAATAGAAATATATCTTGGGGGAATCCATGGTAATAAAACTACAAAATAAGTGGATACCTTATCCCATTTCGAAACAAGAACATATTTTTCTTGAAACAAACTAGAAGGTTTCTAATTCTTATCCATTATCATTAGGAATGTGTAATATTCAGACACATAATCAATAATTTCACACTTCAAACCAAGCCACAAAAATATAAATCTTATTTCATAATATATATTTGAGTTCCTGAATGAATATACTAGGAATAAATATGATAATAAATCCAATCCCATATCCTTAAATATGCTGGGAGGAAAAACTAATCACCAAAAATAAAAATAGCTTCTAAAGAGATAGAATAACTAAAAATAGTCTCCATAGGATTTAGTGTTTCTCCATTTACTCCAAATTTGATATCATACTACTAAATCTACAGAATATACCAATGGAGACATGATGATAGCCGAACCCTGGTCATAACCCTTCCTAAAACATCCTCTTATCAAAATAGATGAAACTGATCAAAAATTTCCCCTATGGTTTCAATCTTCTTTCGATTAAGAAATAGCTTGTGAGGTAACATTCCAACTAAGAGATATTTTTATAACATTCCACTTACTAGGGTTGTAAGAGATATCAAATTCAAACATCTGAAGGTATCCTACACACCACATCTATCTAAAATTAATGTTATTCTATAAAAAATATTTCTCAAAATCTTATGGTCTGAAAAGAATGTGAAATTTTATCAAAAAATTTAATCCTATAAAAGCATATTACAATACATAACTGTGGAAATCTCTAAATCATTAGTGCGTTAATTATTCTCATGTGGTCAAAGATAATGAGAGTCATAATATAACACATGATAATACTTCATGACCAAACAACCCATGTCAATTCCAAAATCATCACCTAAAACCATATACCATTTACTAGGCTCATGTTATATCAGAATAGGAGCTAATGTTATAAGTTTCTTCAAATACTAGAAAGAGAATTTCCACGTAACATACCGTATACATATCAACCCATTCCTGGTAATAGTAGTTAAAGGTGACACCAACAAAGAGATATCCTTGAAGAAACAATGATAGAGTCCATCAATCCCAAGGAATATCTTAATCACAATGTCATTTAGTGGTTCTTCCTATGAAAAATTAACATCTACCTTCTGAGGATCAAAAGAAAATAATATATCAAAAATCTAGTTCCCTATGATCTTCAATTCTTGAACCTAGATGGTGAATTTAAATATATTTCTATACAAATGATGACTTATCATGATTCTAAAAACCAACATCAGATGGTGCTTGTGATCATACACATATCTTGAATAGAACATAATATCATTAATGAACACTGAAACAAAAGTGTCAAGATAATGATGGAATATATGATTCATCAATATCAATAAAATTTTATGAGATTTTTTTATACAAGATGGAATTACATGAAATTTGTAATGCCCATACTTGCTCCTGAAATCCATCATCATTATATCAAACTCCTAAAATATGATCTAATGATAACCAAACCAAAGTCGAATCTTCAAAAACCATTCTACCCCCTTTTAAATAATCAAAAAAATCATCAACACTATTAAAAGGAAACTTCTTCTTAAACAATACTTAGTATAAATTATAATATCACACACACAATTAGAGTGAATCATCTAACTTCTTGGAAAAAAGAACTATGGCTTCCTTAGTTGAAACACTTGGGAAAACCCCTTCACTACTTGATTGTCCCACTAAATCTTAACCATCCTACTGAATCCTGATTTCATTCATCTCTTCTAGTGATATAATACAATAAGATATCTATATATGATGTGTACCTGGTACAAGATCTATTTTAAGCTCTACCTCCCTCTATAGAGGATTACTAAATAAATAAAATGGTAAAACGTTAAGAAAATTATGAATAATAGTGGGAATATAAATAGTAGAAGAGATAAAATTGGGGAAACTGATATTGTAGAAAATAAACTCTTGATCTCATGGTGGGAAGATCTAGCACAACCATTCCTCAAATCCCTCTCTCCCTAAAACACCCATGAGATATCATCGGCCATAAGACATGAGACATGAGACACACCAATGATAATAATAATATTTATCACGATAATAAACAAGCAAATTCATCTTATTAGTGAAGTCAAACAAATCCAGGCCAAGAATAGGAAAAACCAATAATAAATCTACATCATCTATCGATGACACATAATAAGGAAAACAAAACCCATATTATTTCCACTTCTAAAGAGGTGTTTCTAAATTCGTAATAAAGGACCATGGATTTATTGGAAGGTTAGGAATACTAAAAATAATTCTAGATTTAAATGAGTTGGAAGAACCAAAATCAAATAAATAAATTTCTCATGAAGATGAAATAAATATGTTACCTCAAACTATCACTAGACATGAATCTGCCACCATTGGAAAATAATATATTGGGTCATGGTGCTTCATTCATGAGGCCTGTGGATGGATCCATATAGTGATTAAAGTTTCTAAATACACTACAATGGTATTTGGAACTGAAAATCACTGAACATATCAAGATATAGACATAGCCTGACAAAAACGCTATAGTTAACCATAACATCCACAAATGTTACAAATACTTGTAGGTTTAGGAAAAGAACATCATGTGTGTCTGACCATTCTACAATTATATCAATTCAATGTAAAAACAATGGATGTAACATTAGGTGTTAAAGAGGCCTTCTACTGAGAACCACCTCCACCACTCTTGCAATGATCTTGCGACTTCCACTTTTCACTAGTACACCACTAAAATTTTCCCTCTGTAGAAGTAAATGGTAAAAATATCCATCCATGTCTGACATATTCATTTCTTCTATAACATCCCTATCAACTATCTTCTCATTGGTTGAATGATTCATCATAAATACCAATAATATGAATTCCAATCACAACACCAATAGGTACTTTTGACCTTTTAGCTGGTCATTCTTCATAACCTCTAATGAAAAATGAACCCTCTTAATATAATAATTAGTGCACACAGATACTGAATTCTATCCCCACTAAAAATAGAGTAACTATAAATAAACCAACATCATATGTGACTCTATAATAAACTACTAGAATAATTGAGACTTAAAAACCTTCTAATCCAAGACCATGTGCATATCTACCAGTACCATGGAATCCAATAAACTAATTCTAGGAAAATCAATTCTGAAGGTTGCATACTTAACCTAGATACTCTCTTCTTCATCCATCAATTCTAAGATCTAATTAATGTTATCACGCTAGTCCTCTGGGTACTGTGGTTTATTTGTACCTTTAAAGGATAGTGGCTTCAGAATGAAAAAAACTCTTGATTGATCTCTATCACTTATAAATATAATTTTTACCCCAACAATTAGGATTTGATCGTACAATAAATTATGATCTCATTAAAAATATATTGCATGATAGGCATGATTTTTTATATTCCATCAGATGACTCCCTTTAGGATCATAAGCTCCACCCTCTTGAGGAACTCATAGAACACATCTCATAGGAATAATATTACACACTAAAAACAAATAAATTATTAGAAAATAATGTAATGGTTGTTCACACTAGAAAACCAATATGAAAAAATTGATATTAATATCTGAAGCTGCAAACAGAAAACCCAATCCCAACATCTCAAGGTAACTTGAGTTTCATTATGGAAAGGGACGTCCTTGAACTCCCCAAAATATACCTCTAATGTTCTAAAAATCTTATCTCTAGTCAACCAAATGTCCCAAAATAAGAAATCGTATGGAAAAACCTCCTCAGATACAAATTTTTAATTAACCGACCTGGACACCCTCTCAAGATGGCACTCAACCTGATTATACACAAACATGAAGGGTGTTCGTAATAATTATTGGTTGGAGACTAGTACCAGGGCATAAAAAATATAGGTAACAATTTATCCCAACCTGGAGTTGAAACATGAAATATATACACATGTACAAAACAAAATAGTTGAATAAATAGTGAATATATATGTATATATATGTCATAACATAATGTGAATAAAGGAAGAAATACAACAAAAAGGTAGTAAATGAAACTTGAAGAGACAAGTATAACTAAAAATAACTACAAAAAGAAATAGCAACTCCAAAAACTCTATGTGATAAGGTGGTAAAACCCCCAACATGTAACCACCAGATACCCAAAACCCAACTAATTGAAAATAACTCTTCCTCACTATTGTTCATGGACATTCCCATCATTGAAATACATAACCAAGTATAAACACCACTGAAGGGGTATGCATGGAGTGAGATGAGATCATCAGTAGAGTCTCAACCAAGTGTTCTATATCATGTCTCTGAACAATAATCCAAACATGTTTGTCTTTAAAAAATGATGGAAGATAATAGTTTAACTATTTTTATATAAAATTAATTGAAAAACAATTTCATATCCCCTTTTACATATTTACAAATAAAATAGGTAAATATGTTTTAAATAATTTCATATACATATATCATAGTAGAAATACAATTTCAAAAAAATTCATGCATCACATATCTTATCAAAATCAAAGATGTAAAACAATGAGTAAAAAACCCAAATCAGTCAAGAAGTAACACATGTAACATCACACAAGGGATCGGACTAGGTTAGGTTAACTATAAAACTCATATCTATCGTAGAAAACCACACACACATTATGCTTCTAGACATATAAATTGAGTTTAGAGACCAGAAGAACACCCTAAAAAGTTAACCCCATAGTATCCTTATCAAATCCATCGAACAATGGTCCCAGGGAGAAGAGGATATCCCCATGAGGAAATCCCTTGAAATTGGACAAGACCATTTACTATACCTTATATATAAGTACTTAGGGATTCCCATGTGCTCTATTTTCATAACCATCTCAACAAACCATTTTCTAAAATCCACGCTTTATAAACCATGTTATATGACCGTTTCACAATAGTTTGAACACCCTATCATTTTCTAAAAACCATGGGGGAAACCATATTTTATAAAATCCTAGATCCCCACATAGACAAAAAATCAGTCATATACTAAAATTTAATTTAATGAAAAAATTTATAAAAAATAAAATTAATTTCATTCACCAACACATGAAAGTAATGGAACAACCTACTTCAAAAATCATGATAAACATGGCCAAAATGGTACCCACAAAAAGAAGAAACAAAAAATGAAAATGGAGGCCCTCGAATAAATCTACACATCTCAAAATTGATTAAATATATCAAAGGGTATGAAGATAAGGGGAAACCATGAATATTTAAAGAATTAACACCCTTTTCACCATAACCAACAAGGGAAATAATCCTGAAATGAGATCACCCAGAGGATCTAGATAGAATCCGGAAGAAATGTAACCATTGGTCAATAATTCCATTTATGAAATGAAATGGTGATAATTTGATCAATCAAATAATAATATGATTGAATTACTCAACTTAATAGATTCAGTCCTACCACAACACTGAAAAAATTAAAATTGATTCAATACAGGTCAAATAGAGCATCCCAAAATCACTAAAATAAGCATCTAAGACATGAGGGGAGAGAGGGAAGTGGAAGAATGAAATAACATTCAAACGATTAAGTTCCCTAAAATCAATTCTTATGAAATTTACAGTGTTTATCCCATTTACAGTCCATGTATATAATAGGTATTACCTTTGAAAAAAACCATATCATTTTTATTAAAACAAATATTTCAAGATTACGTGGAAAGTAACATGTAAAATGATTTTACTCCCATAATTCTATTTACTAGGTTCACAAAATCATCCTTGAAAAAAATACATGTTGTGTATTCCTATTACATGGTGTGGATTCCTCCAATAGTTTCAAAAGACACATGTTTATAGAAAAAAAATATAAAACATGATCTATTTTTCTCCAAACAAGGGGATAACCACGAAAATCCATTAACATATTTATACCTAGACTCCATTAATTCAAATAAATATAAATCCATAATCATTCAGACATTTTTTCTCAAAAACTTTTCTCAATCCTTGTGAGTTCCAAGATACACCCAATTAAATAGGGAACCAATAAAAGAGGAAAAAATAACCGGAATGTTGGAAATGATATGTTATAGGTACAAACCGATTGTGATTGTAAAACTATACTTCTACTATCAAGACCATTCACTGGACAATTTAAAACTATGTGGTAAAAACTCATATGGTATGGCCAACCAATTTATCTCATGAGACTTATTGAAGCAACATGGGGATATCTATAACTAGTCCCCATATATATATGAATTTAAAAATCAATAAACATATATCATATAATTAATTTAATTAATGAATAATGTGCCTTATAATATATTGTCTGTATTGAGTAAAGGGCATGGATTTATCAATATTTCCCCAATTATTCAATAAATGTCAAAGTAAAAACCTTTTGTAAACAAGATATATGGGTTAGGAAATAATTATATATATTACACATGAATATAGATATTTAATATAATTATAATTACTAATTAAATATGGTTACATGAAAGTGATTGTTTTAAGAGAAAGTTAACAATCAAAAAAGAATGTGAGATTGTAAATTAACTTTCACCACTTGGTAATTTTTATGAATAATACCTTTTGATGATATGATTAAAAGTAGTAATTAAAATATCATAAATTATTAATGAATCATGATATTACATGTCAATAGGGATGTGTATACACCATATAAAATAAATTGGTGCATAAAAAACAAATATCCCTCAATGAAAGGGAATTGAGATAGAATCCATTACTTCATACTTCATTTTGGTTGAAAATTATTTAACCTAATTCTTAGTTGTTCTAAATATTTTATTAACTTCTAACAGAACTATATTCATTTTTATCAAATAATATATTATCCTTTCATAATATAATATCATGCATTCGTTAATAATCATTCATTATTTTCATTGTTTTGGGTGTTAACTGACTTTTTTTATCATTCATTATTTGTCATAAAAATAGCAGTTATTGTGAATATTATATAATTTTCTAACACAATTAACAATAATAATTGCATAATTATTATATTTTTTACATCAGTTTTACTTTTAAAACTAATCATGAATAAAGGATATGTAATATTAAGTATGTTATGATTCAACATATGGTAGGTCGTACGTACACATGAGTAACATAACCATTTTCCAATAATCATTATGGAAAAAGGAATGTAATATACAATCATTAAATTATTTTTATCATATAATTTATACCATATTATATACATATATTTCATCCATTTTTTGTGGTTATGAAAATAAAGTTGCTTGACTTTGTGAAGGTGGTAGTCCACATCTACAAGAACGACGTTATCATATCTAAGTGAGTGAAAAAGTCAGAAATAAAATGATATATTATATTTATAGAAAAATAAATATGTAATAAATGACATTATAATTTCATTTATATCACACATGATCATTAACATTATTTTTATCCCCATCCATGTAATGTATTAGTGAAAGATGAATCACATTATTTTTCAAGACAATAGTCTTACATACAGACATGTAACATTACCATATATCTAATTGAATGTAAATTAATATGATAAATATGATATAATGACTAAATATGTTTAATTATGTCATAAATATCATATATATACTTTATACCTATCATATTACCCAACCATGAGAGGTGGTAATGTAAAAACTAATGTCCTTAGTTCACGAGGTGCTAGTCTACATTACACATGAATGATGATTTCGAAACCCATTTAATGAATTGGTGGTGGCTGTAGGTCATTAAATTAATATAAAATAATCTAATTATATGGAAGATAATTTTGTTATTATATCATCATGTTTTAGTAATAATTAATTTCCATGGGTAATGAAATAAAATAAAGACCCTAATTCATGAACATTAACTCTTCTTAAAGATTCCTTCATAGGTTGGAACCAAATCCATCTTAGGATCAATAGTTGCACAAAATATTGCTTTTATGATGAGATTATAGATTTTAGAATGTGATTTGGGTGTATATTTTCCTAATCAAAATTGTGTTAATGACAGAAGAAGAGAGGAGAGTGGTTGGCCTTTTAAAAGTAAGGTCAGTGGTACTATTGTAATTTTTGAAAAGATTAAATCATAACCAAATTTTAATCAAGTCACAAGACTCAACAATGGGTTTTTATTGAAAATAAATGATATAAGGTCCAAATATGGCCATAAATTTTTTTTTTACACGTTGGATGTCCATTTTTTCTCTTACTTTCTTAATGTAACCCCTGATAAATATTTTTTTACCTTAAGCAAGGTAATTAATTCTTATTGGGTTTCATTATTCACTTTGGTTATAAATTAAGATAATATTATTAAAAAATAAAAAATATTCAGTTCATAAATATGTTAACCAATTGTTCAAATTTAAATCACAGAATTGAAAAAATTCAATTTACAATAATCAAGCAGATGCGATGAGAAAATTTTTTTTTTAAAGAGAAAACGTCTAAAACTTCATTTTATTTGTAGATGAAAATTCAATATTAAAATGATTCCAATTGCCTAAATTTTATTTTTGATCTATAATTGAACTTAATTTAATTTAAAATTAATGTAAAATATATATTAACATTATAAATAATTTAAAAAAAGTTGGTTTTCAATTAAATTCAATATTTTCCATTCTTCATCAAAAAATGAATCATTTGATAAAATTACCAAAAATTTACCCGAAGATAATTTTAATATTATGATTTCAAAAATGTAGTTAATTTTTTTTAAATAAATTAAAAAAAATTGAAAATTTAATTTTAAATTATGTGCACAAAGCATAATTAAACCATCTTTTAGTAAAATACAGTTTTTTCATAAAACATTTATATTTATTTTAAATGAATATTATTTTATTTATTATAAATAAATAACAAATGAATTTGTGTAAAATATAGATTTTATAATTTAGTTAATATTATTAGTACATTCTATTCAATCACATAGGTGATAACTATCACATTTAATAATAATGTTTTATTATAATGGGTCATGTTTTGTTTAAACACTATTTTACATGAAATGATTTCTAAAAATAGTGTGTTTTTAATGTAAGATGAAATCAATGTTTTGGGTAATTTAATATATTAAATAAAATTTTATCCTTTCATAATTTGGTGGTGCTACTTTATCTTTAGCTTAGATAACATACATCCTCTAAATTTTAACTTGATCTTTGTAATCAAGGGTTTGACATTTTGAAATTCCATTTTTGAAAAACCCTTATTGTAAAAATAATTTTATAAAACATTATATTAATAATTGATAAAGTTAATTACAAAGGCCATTTGTAATAACACATAACTAGGTTTCTATGTAGGAGAAAATTGGTGGCAACTAAATAAATCTACATTTAAGAAAAGTGTAAATAATTATAGAGAGTGATATATAGTCTTTGATCATAATAACGTGAGTGATAAATGGAATTTTTAGGGAAAAAAACCCAAAAATATATGATGATTCAAAATAACATTTGATTCATTGGATATGAATACAATTGGTTGACATTTTTTAATACCCTTCTCCTAAGATTGGGGAATTATTTAACTTTTTTAGAAGATATGGAAATATAATTTGTTCAAATGCTTCTATTTAATATGAATAATTTAATCCTTTGGATGTGCTTCAATAAATATCCATTTAATCACTTACTCCATGAAATGAATATCCATTAATGTATTTTTTATGCTTAAAGCACCAAAAATCACTTTTAATGGATCATAAGTTTCATAATAGAATGATAATCCTTTACTTATATCTCTATTTATTTTGCAAAACCAATATGATTATCTCAAGTTATCAAATATTCATAAATATATATATAGTGAATTAATAAATTAACCTCTAAAACTTCACCCAAAACACATATTAAACCATTTCATAAATGGTTATCCTTATGGCCCTTCCCAAATATTAAGATACTTAAATTTAAAAATAACTTCACTATATTCCCAAAAATGAAATTATCATTAATCCATAAAACATCATGAAGTAGCTCTTAATAATCACATACCATACATGTGAATACCTTCAAAGTGTATTCCCTTGAAACATAGTATTAACCTGAATTACCATAAAAAATTATTACAAACAATCATTTTTGCTGATTCCTTAAACCAAACATATGTTATTATATATATTCATTAAATCCAAATATGTTGTAAACTCCGAAAATCACAAACAACTATGTTAAAAATTAATTAATCAATTCAAAGTGATTTATTACTATCCAGCTTACTTTATCAATATCAATAATCTCTTTATACTAAATTTGTTATCCTAACATCAAAAACATACTAATGGTTATGTTTTCATCAATAATGTTTTTTAAAAGAAGTTCAACTTAACAGTAAATAATTTTTCATAGTCACTGGTACTATTTATCATAGAATTATAAATCCGTTATAAAAAAGCACTATAGTACACTACTTATACATTTTATAATTCTTATAACAAATAAATATTTGATAAAATACTCAAATTACTTATTTTTTTGAATCAAAACACAATAACATTAATCATTCCACATAATTTGTGTTAATATCATACGCTTTATAATGATCCCTTATGTTTTTATGTGGTATATCTCCATAACACTTGGGTAATTCATTTGGGTGGTTTCCTATATCCTTAAAGTGGAATCATTGAAAATTTGGAATTTATTTCTTTCCCTTACAATCATGACCGTGGTGTCCTTTTTCTCCACACATATAGAAAACTCACATTTCCTCTATGAATGAGTTAGTTTTATTCTTTCTATAATTATCACATGTCGTAAAATCCTTCTTTCCCATATTCCCTTTATCTATTTTTTTCTCTACCATCCTCTTATTATATTTATTTTCTTAAAATCCAGAAAACATGGATGATTATTCATCTATTTTGATAACACATAATAATATTTCATCTGAACAAGAAATTTTTTGAGGGATTATCATCCATAGAATACATGTATTATGCCTTTCATATATGTGGTAAATCATTCACTCCATATTGAAAATGTAATCTTAATCATACCTAGATAACATTTTAAAGGTAGATTCATGCTCCGAAATACTTACTTATTACTTTTTATTTAATATATGTGACATTATCTTCATCTATATTTGATTCTCATGAGAGAAATATTTTTCAATTAATTTTTCCTTAATTTTTTTCCAAAATATGGGTTTTATTTATTCTTCATCTCATGTATTCTACATCAATGTCTACTATTGATCAGTATCTCTGTTGTGAAAATATATATAAAGTGCATCATTTTCCATTTCACCATATCCCATGGAAAAAATATATTTTCCAATGAATTAATCAATTGATTGGATACCATTAGATTGGTATTACCACCAAGTTATGGGGATTCTATCACATAATTCAATCCAATATAGGATAATCTTTATGTAGAAGAGAATTATCCATCTTGGAAAGGTTTTATTTCATAACTTGTTTATGATTCCCTAATATGAACTTAATTTTCTCAATCATAATACAAGAAGTATTTTCTTCCTCTGTAGAGAAATATCTATATTGGTCATGAGTATTGATACCATTATTTATTCCTTCCATCATTTATAAATAATAGATTATACTAGATTAGCTCATTAAATTATAAATTTTAGATCCTGATATATGATTCAAAATATGGTGTAGCACCGATAATAAATTCTAATTTATTAATTTTTTACCTTAGAATAAAAAAATGGTTTCTTTAGGGATATCATTGTTTTTAATTACTTTTTAATTTAATAAAATTAGAAATATCGTAAGCATATACCCAATGAGTTTCAATACAGGTGCACTGTAAGGCCTATTTTTATTCACCAGGTGATGACTGAGTCTAGACCAATTTTCCCTTTACATCATTATTAACTCTAGGTACCTTTATTCTTGAACAATGGCCACTTTTAGAATAATATCCCAGAACCACCACTCCCAGTTCCTATGCAAAATTATATAACATTACATTTTTGTCTTTGATGTTTATAATTTTAGCCCAAATTTTTCATTCAACCTTACAACATCAAAAATAAACCATATATCACTTTAATTTTAGTGGATCTTCTAGGGTTCTAGATATATATAACTAGTAAAAACTCCAACACAAACAATTTTCATGACTTCAAATGAGAATTTCTACCAATTAATCAATATTTTATATTTCACATTAATAAATCATCATAATCCATATAAAATCAATTATAGACCTAACTTATTAAACATCATTATCAAAAAACCTACGAAAAAAGAATCCTAATAAGGGTTATCACATTTTCTTATTATGTTTATACATATGAATTAATAATTGAATTTCATCAATGAGCATAATATTTCAGAAGGGTATAATGACATAATCAGTGTGTTTGAGAGAATATTAGAAGAACTTATACCCATAAATACCATGATCATCAAATATGAAAACATGGTTAAGAAAGAGTAATTATAATCAAAAATTAGGATCCATGGGATTAAATTACAATAATTAAAAATATTATAAACCCTTAGAATTCATAAATAAAAATTGTATGTAAAATGGAATATCATTTTCACTTCACTCTTACTTTCCCTCTTATAAATGTAATAAAAATATGATTTACTTAAATACCTAATTCATTGGAGGGATATCACAGACTCAACAATTATTGGTTTATCAAAAAACCACCCTTCATTGGTTTATCATAGAAGAAGTCTTCATTGGTTTATAATGTTACCACCTATCAAGTTTTGAAGTACAATTACAAAATCATAAAATATAAAATCTTTTATTTCATCACAAACTCATAGGAGAAAACATTATCTATTTTATAACATAATTATCACATAGAAAAGAATGGTTTCCATAAAAATATCAGGGAAACAAGATTAACCTGTGGGAAAGAGATTTTTTTGACAACAATCTCCTTAAAATACGGTTATACTATGAAAAAACTGCTTTTATACTAATCTAATTTAAACAATGTTATCCCATGGAAAAGAAATAAGTTCCATACAAATATAATTCAAACATTTTTATCCTATGGAGAAGAAATTGGTTCCATAAAAAACTAATTCAAAAATGGTTATCATGTGGAAAAGATAGAGGTTCCATTACAATCACGACCCATCCTCGGGGCCTGTGTCGTGACTACCCCAAACCCGCCTTCCATAGGCCAGGGGATGGCGACTAGCACCATAGGCATAAATACCTATACTGGGAAGTCATTGCCTTTGTAAAAGTAAACAAACACAATAGAGTACACAACAGAAGTAACCACTAAGCAGAACTATATAAAAAAGTAAGTGCTGAAAAGAAAGGGGCTGGAAATACAATCCCAACAGTAAAGTACAGTACAAATGAAAAGCTAGTACAACTACAGTAAAGTACAACAGCAACCACTGAGTCGTCCTCCGGGAATCCCACAAGAAGGGTGGGTACATATGTCCTCGTCAGCACCTCGGGTCCGGCCGTCTGCTCCGTGTACGTCTCTCCAAGCGGTCCACCTCTGGGTACCATCCTGCTCCACAAGCCTCCACCTCAATCAGTGTTATCTGTCGTCTTCATCCAACACAATGTAGTGTGGGAATAGCCCATGCATGGGTGAGTATAAGATAATCAGTAGGGACCCCGAGACCCCCGAAGGTCTCCCAGAATCCATAGAGGATAAACAACAGAATAAAGATACAATCAAAAAGTATCAACCGACTCTACATAGGTATATTCCCATACATATACCTAAGTTATCAATCATGGTTCCACTCCAACTCTCGAGCCCAAGCACAACCCAGTCCACACAAGAAAGAAGTCAATCACATCAATGATAATGATTGAATGTCAAGACTCAGTACACACACGTATACATATTTTGTAAAGAGATATAGATGATCATATATAGTCATTGATTCATCTAAGCTATCGTACCCACGTAGGATACTAGACAGGCTATGTTGTCGGACCCACGTAGTATACTGGACCAACTACTCTGTCGGACCCACGTAGGATACTAGTACAGAAGTCAAACTGTCGGACCCACGTAGGACCCAAGAATAGTAGTCAATGCTGTCAAACCCACATAGGATTCTAGTATAATTGTCGTTATTGTCGAACCCATGTAGGATTCCTGTAAGATCATAATCGTCATCGAACCCACAGAGGATTCCAGTATGGTAGTGGTCACAGTCACAGCCAGCTCAAGGGTTCCCACACACAGCACGCTCATTCCAAACTCGGCTATTTTCCAAAGTCGTCCAAAACTCACTTAGAGTATCGTAAAAGGACGGTTTCTTCACGAGGGTCCCAGTGCAGCAGACGACACGTCGATCGGACGCACGGTCATGAAGTAATTCGCATTTAAGCAAAACGGGCTCGGCCTGTTAAGCCTAGTGGGCTGGTGGGTCAGGTTGACCCGGTTTTGGCAGGTCTGACCTAGTGAAGCGAATGGCCCGGCCCGATGGGGTGCGGCTCAGACCGAGGGGTGTGGCATGGCGCGACGTGGCCCAGCCCGGCACAGTGCAGCGCTGCACAGTGGGGGCGACCCAGCCTTGAATGTTGAGGCTTCGCCCGAGCGGCCGAGCGATGTAGGGGGGGGGGGGGCTCTGCATTCCTGAATCGGTGGCACCGAGTAGCGCCGCCCTTATATTTGGTCGGCTGTAGCTGGCCAGTCTTCTCGGCTCGAGCGGCCCACATGGGTGGGTTGTGGTCCTTCCGCGCGACACCAGTGTGTGCCGCGGCCTCCATCAACCCGGCCGGCAGGTGGCCAGTCAGCGCACCTCTGAAGTAGCCCGTGTTATGCAGTTCGCGGTCCTAAGTAGCTCAGCTCCCCTTGTGGCGATGTGGTCTCTCCGGTCCGGTCGGCTTTAGCCAGATGGTTCTTCATCAACTGAGCAGCCCGCGGTTACGGGTCGTGGTCCTCCCCTCTTTGCGCGGCACCCGGTGTAGCAGTCATCTTCGGTCACTACCACCTCTTTCGTCACTGTCTCCATCGAAATAAAATGAGGATCAATGGAGGGTCATTGGGCCGTGTTCGTTCGGCTCGCGACCTCCGCGTTAGGCGGTATCATAAGGGTGAAGATAAAACATGGTTTCATCAAGGGATGAAGAACAATTTTATTCAATTTAAAATTAAAGCAAACCCCTTACCTCATAATTTATGTCACACGTCATCGAGCCGTGGAAGACGAGAATCGTGGTGGAATGGTGTCATCCCGTCAACGATAGAGGAAGATTCATTGTCGTAGGCGACCCTTCTCATGAGTGGTGACTTCTCCTATGATGTGGAGGAAGAAGAAGATAGGAGAAGTCATGGATCATTCTTCTCCGAGAGAGTTTGGCGTTCTTCATGAAAGAATAAAGCTCTCCTCTAATTCCCCAAAGTCCCCCCCCCCAAATATTTTCTGGGAAAATATTATATTAAGCCACTCAATTTTTAAAAGAATTTCTAAAAAATTCAAATTATTTCAAAATGAGATGTGAAAATTAATTAATGAAGTAATTAATTGGTTGGGGTGGCATAATCAATGGGTGGAAGGTGATAAATAATTAAGGGAGAAGGTGGGGAGTTATATGGATTAATAAAGGGTTTCATGGGGGTTTAAGGGTGTTAAAGGAGAAGTTGAAGGGTTAGGGGGTTGTGCGGGCCCCACCACCATTAGTTATATCATCCCATGGGATGTTAGGTGGGGTGTGGGCCCCACCTCAAACTTCCCTTTGGAGGAATTTAACTTCAACTTAAAATAAAATTGTAACATAAAAAATTTATTTAAGTCTTAATGAATCCCCAAATATTAACTACCGCAAACTACACAACACAACTGTGGTAAAGGTCCCCTTAAGCGAATACCGGTGCTGCGAGTTCATCGGTGCCCTTGGATTTCAATTCAGAGCACCGGTTCAAAAGTTAGAAAACCTCGCACATACATTTACTGAACGTACCCGAACAAAACTTTAAAAAATGATTCTGGGCACACCGGGCCTCGGAATCAGGAGCCGTTAGAAACTAAAGACTCGTAATATTCCAAAGTATTTAATAAAAAAAATTCTTGAAATTTTTGTGTCTTTATATTACCCCCACCTCAGGGCTTTACATCCCCATAAAGCTACTACTAAACTAGGGAAACATCTGAGGGTACTAAGAACGCATCTAAGCCTCCCTCTCTCATGTGCTCTCCTGGAGGTTCCCGTGCTGCCAGTAAGTGCGCACCAGAGGAATCGACATTCCACATAGGACCTGCTCTTGTCGATCCTCGATCTACACCAGGGCCTCCGTGAATGTCACCCCGTCAACGATGTCCAACTCCCCGTGATCGATGATGTGGGCCGGGTCATGCACGTATCTCCTCAGGTGAGATATGAGGAATACATCATGAAACCGGTGAAATAGAGGTGGATGGGTTAGATGGTAAGCCACCTCACCTACTCTTATGAGGACCTAGAAAGGTCCAATGAAACTTGTAGATAACTTGTCACCCCGGCCAAATATCTTTAGATCTCATCGAGGTGAGACCTGTAAGAAAACATGGATTCCATCCTATAACTCCAGTGGTCTTCGTCTCCTATCATAATAGGACTTATGTCTGCTCTGTGCAGTCTTTATATGCTCCTGGATGATCTGAACCATCTTCGTCGTAGCTTGAACCATCTCTAGTCCTACAAGTGCTGACTCTCCAGGGTAAGTCCAGCACAAAGGTGATCTGTAATTTTGGTCGTACAGTGCCTCATAAGGGGCCATCCTGATGGTGGAGTGGTAGTTGTTGTTGTACGCAAACTCCACCATGGTTAAGTGAACCTCCCAGCTGCGACAAAGTCAAGGACACATGAATGAAGCATGACCTCGAGAGTCTGAAGGGTCCTATCAGTCTGACCATCCGTCTGAGGATGGAAGGTGATTCTCAAATGAATTTGTGTACCAAAAGCCTCTTGTAATCCCTTCTATAGTCGGGAATTAAATTGATCATCTCGATCAGAAATGATAGACGATGGCACACCAAGAAGCCATATGATCTCCTGAACATAGAGGCGTCCCATGATCTCTACTGAGCCCTGTTATATGATCGGTAGGAAGTGGGCCGATGTGGTGAGTCGGTCTACGATCACCCAGATATAGACGTGTCCTCTAGATGTACGTGGAAGCCCCATCACTAAATCCATGGATATCCCATCCCACTTCCACTCTATGACCTCTAAGGGTTGTACCAAGCCTGAGGTACCTGGTGTTGCACCTTCACTTTCTCACAAGTGAGGCATCGTGAAACAAAATCTGCTACAACCTTCTTCATACCCGGCCACCAGTGCAGTCGTCTGAGGTCCTGATAGATCTTCACCACTCTGGGATGTACCGCTAGTGGGGAAGTGTGAAACTCCCTCAGTGCTTCCTCTTGTAGTGAAACTGGTACCATAGTACATCCCCTAAAGAGGATGGCGTGCTCCCCTCCTTCAGAAAATCCATCATGCGCCTACCCTGTGGATATCTGAGCATGTCGCATCTCACAATAAACATCCCCACGCTGCTCCCCTATGAATCGCTGAAGGATTGGAGGTGTAACTGTGGGAGAATATAGAAAAGATGCTTCATCTCTATCCATGAAGTATATATGCAACGCAGCTAGCTACTCTGTCACCTCTCCTAGAAGCTGAATGCCAAATCTCATGTTGATAGCATCAGCTAAAACATTTCCCTTCCCAAGACTATAGACTATCTCAAAGTCATAGTACTGGAGGAACGTGTGCCATCGTCGTTGTATCAGGTTTAAGTACTTCTGTGAGAAGATGTACCTGATACTCTGGAGGTCATATTATACTATAAAGTGCTCTTCCATCAGATAGTGTCTCCACATCTTCAAGGTGAAGACCACTGCTGGTATCACCAGGTCTGGGTAGTATAGTTCTTCTCGTGTTGTCTCTACTTTTGTAAACTGTATGAAATCACCACTCACTCAAGCATCAGGACACACTCGAGTCCAGTCCCTGATGCATCGTAGTAAACTACGTACTCAACGCCCTCCTCCAGTATCCCCAAGATTGGTGCACTAGTTAACCTCTGCCTCAGCTCTTGAAAGTTCTACTGGCATCTCTCTGACCACATGAAGGGTTTTTCCTTCTTTGTAAAATCTGAATGTGGTTCTGCAACTCTGGACAAGTCTGGCACAAATATTTTATAGTACCCAGCCAGACCCAGGAAACTCCGCACCTTCATCATGCTCCTAGGTGGCTCCCAAGCAAGTACTACCTCTATCTTCACTAGTTCCACTACAACTCCAGCCTCTGAGATGACGTGTCCCAAGAAGTGAAACTCTCCAATCCAGATCTAACACTTCGAGAGATTACCATAAATATGGTGCTCTCGGAGTGTATCCAGTACAACCAGCAAGTTGTAGGCATGTTCCTCCTTATTATTCGAGTAAATCAGTATATTTTCGATGGAAACTATGACAAATAGATCGAGGTAAGGCTGGATGATCCTGTTCATGAGACTCATGAACACTGCTGGTGCGTTGGATATGCTGAAGGGAATAACCAAAAACTCATAGTGGCCATACCGACACCTGAAGGACGTCTTTTTCACATCCTTGTCTCAAACTCTGAGCTGCTAATAGCCTAACCTGAGGTCTATCTTTGAGAACCATAATGCTCCCTTGAGCTGATCAAAGTGGTCATCAATCCTCATGAGTGGGTACTAGTTCTTCACGGTCACCTCATTTAGGAGATGGTAGTTGACACACAGTCACAAGCTCCCATCTGCCTTCTTGGCGAACAAAATCGGAGAAGCCCATGGTGAAACACTGGGTCAGATAAATTCCTTCCCCTGCAAGTCCTCCAGCTGTACCTGCATCTCACAAAGCTCAGTGGGATCCATCCTATATGATGGAGTAGATATCGGTGTTGTCTCGGGGTACAAGACTATGTAGAAGTAAACCTCTCAGTGAGGAGGTAGTCCTGGAATGCCGTCAGGAAAAACGTCCGCATACTGATCCACCACAATAGGAAAACTTAGACTTTGCACATCAACCGCTCCGAGGATGAGACTAGCCAACTGATGTGTGATTGGTTTCCCTCTCTTCTTTGAAAGTCCATCCTGCGCTGCAAAGGCTCCCTTCTCGCCGGTGAAGGTGAACCTGGTCTCATCCGTGCGGACACACCGCACTTTGTGCCTAATGCATTCGATATGAGCATGGACTGTAGACAAACAGTCCATACCCAAGATGACATCGAAAGGACTCGACGCCGCTATAAGAAGATCCCAACTGATGCTCTTGCCTCCTAGAGTAAGATCACACTGCCGGAACCAGTGCGTAATCATCGAGTCTGCTTCTGAGGGAGTCTCTAGCCATAAGGATCGAGCCAACATCTCCGTAAAAATCTCTGAGCTCCGAACAAGGGAAATGAAAATAAAATAATGACTCACACCTGTGTCTATAAGTACTGTAGAAAGGGTGTAGTAGACACATATAGTACCTCGAATCATATCAGGTGCACCATGGTCGTAGGCCTCGACTGCCTGGAGCTGAGCCTACCTCTACCCTCCAACTCCTCGTGGTCGGGGTGGACATCCTGGTGGTGGTGGTGGTAGAGCCTCGAAACGTCGTCCACCACCCGCTGCTCAACCAGCTCATCTGCCTCATCCGCCTGCTCCTGACAGACCACCATGGTCGACCCTCTACCTTTTCTTTGGAGGTCCCTCTACTGACGGTTTTTCATCTACACTGTGGGTCTAGAAGTGTCGAGCCATGTGACCCTGAACACTGCATGCATAGCACTGCCTTCTCCTCGTATATCTGGCTCTGATCCGTGTGCCCCGCACAACCGAACCTGTATCATGAGGTCGCTCACCTGATGGCCTGGTCCGCTTGGACCTCTGCGTCAACTGTCTACTGTCGGCTGCAGAAGACTCCGCTATGCGTCACCCTACGGTGGGTCTTATTGCAGGTGACAACTCAGTGAGAAAGTTCTCCACAATAAGCGCTCGCTCTATCACTCTCACCTGCATCGGAATACTGAGGGAGATCATCAAATCCATGATCTCATGTCTGAGTCCCTTCTCAAAGGTCCAGGCCCTGTAGAATTGGTCTCGTACCATCTCCATGGAGTAGCGCAAGAGGTCGGTAAACCTCCTTGAGTAATGAGCTACTGTCATGCTGCCCCGCCGCAGATGAAGTAACTCCTGAATACACACCGCACGAAGGGTGGCTAGAACAAACTTCGAGCAGAAGAGACTCTCGAAGTCTTTCCAGAGTAAAGATTCCTCATCATGCACCAGGAGAATCAGGCTCCACCATCTACCTACTGCTGCGTGAAAGAGACTAATGGAAAGGATCACCATAAGATCGTCTAGAGTCACTACCAGTTTGAAAACTCTGACAAAAGCTTCTAGCCAGTCCTCATCTGCATGCGAGTCTGTCTCTGCTGTGATGGGGCCCTACATATAGGCCTCATCGCTTAGTGGGCTTCCATCTCGTACGTGACTCAAAACCCTTGCTGGATGACTTTGTGGGGCCATGATGAAAATAAACAGGTGCGCCACGGTCTACAAAGTATACCTGGTGAGCTGACTCAAAATAATCACGAAGAAACCTTTTGAAACACGCATGCAACCAGTGTTTTCATGCACTGAGTCGGAAATCAGAGGTCAGGGTTCTGGCGTATGGATATGTCGGCCGCCGCACTAACACTAGACTCCCTGGACTGAAAAACACACTCAATAATATCAACACTATTGATTTATAAAAAGTAATGATAAGAGTCCTGAGTTCTACGGTAGAACCGACTCCTCTAATAGTAATTTTTCACTACCCGTCCTCGGGGCCCGTGTCGTGACTACCCCAAGCCCGCCTTCCAAAGGCCAGGGGCTGGCGACTAGCACCGAAGGTGTAAATCCCTATACTTGGAAGGCATTTCCTTTATAAAAGAAAAAAACAAAACAGAGTATGCAACTGATGTAATCACTAAGCAGAACAATATGAAAAAAGTAGGTACTGAAAAGAAAGGGGCCGGAAATGCAAGCCCAACATAAAAGTAGAGTACAACTGAAGAGCTAGTACAACTGTAGTAAAGTAAAATAGCAACCACCGAGTCATCCTCCAGGAATCCCATATAAAGGGTGGGTACAGATGGCCTCCTCAGCACCTCAGGTCTGGCCGTCCGCTCCATGTACATCTCGCCAAGTGGTCCACCTCCGGGTACCATCTAGCTCCACAAGCCTCCACCTTGATGAGTGTTTTCTGTCGTCTGCATCCTACAAAACGTAGTGCAGGCATAGCCCATGCAGGGGTGAGTATAAGATACTCAGAAGGGACCCCGAGACCCCCAAATGTCTCCCAGAATCCACGAAGGATAAACCACAAAAGAAATATACAATCACAAAGTATCAACCAACTCTATTTAGTTATATTCCCATACATATGCCTAAGTTATCAATCACGGTTCGGCTCCAACTCTCGAAGCCAAGATAAATCCAGTCCACATAGGAAATAAGTCAATCACATCGATGATAATGATTGAAAGTAAAGACTCATCTCACATAGGTATATATCTTTTGTAAAGTAATAGAGATGTTCAGATGTAGTCACTGATTTATCTAAGTTGTCAGACCCATGCAGGATACTAGACCAGCTAAGTTGTCGGACCCATGTAGGATACTATACCAGCTACTCTGTCGGACCCATGTAGGATTGTTGTACATAAGTCAAACTGTCAGACCCACGTAGGATACAAGAACATTAGTCATCGCCTTCGAACCCACGAAGGATTCTAGTATATTTTTTTTCTTCATCAACCCCACGGAGGATTCCAGTACGATGGTCATCGTGGTCAAACCAACAGAGGATTCCGGTTCGGTATTTTTCGCAGTCGCAGCCAGCTCTAGTGTTCCCGCACACAGCATACTAAATTTCATGAGGGTCCGCTCCTCGAGCCAATGGTCAATACATAAACTATCACTAAGTCCAGAGTTGATGTATCCTAAAGTTCTTTCCAATCATGAGGAACCCAATGCGACAGACGGTGCATCAATCGGACGCCCGGTCTAAGAGATATTGTATTTTCCGTTCGAGGGGCCCGGTTGGAATTACTCTCGTTCCAAACCCGGCCATTTTCCAAAGTCATCCAAAACTCACTTAGAGTTTTTCAAAAGGACCGCTTCGTCACAAGGGTCCCAGTGCCACAGATGGTGCATCGATCAAAAGCACGGTCACGATGTTATTCGTATTTAAGCAAAATGGGCCCGGCCTGTTAAGCCCAGTAGGCTGGAGGGTCGGATCGACCTGATTTTTGGAAGGTCTGACCCGGTTGCTGTCTGACCGGCTGGGTGAAGTGCGCGGCGTGGCCCAGTGGGGCATGGCCTGGCCCGAGGGGCAAGGCCCAGCACGGGGGAGCACGGCCCGTCCCGGCGCTGCGTGGCGCGGTGCGGCCTAATGGGGCACGACCCGGTCGGCCGAGCAATGCAGGGGGGGCTCCGCTTTCCGAACCAACGGTGCCGAGTGGCGCCGACCTCATATCTGGTCGGCTGATGTTGGCCGGTCTTCCTGGATCGAGTGGCCCGCATGGGTGGGCCGCTGTCCATCCGCGCGGCACCTGCGGGTGCGGCAGCCTCCATCAACCCGGCCGATAAGTGGTTGTCTGGTTCACCGTCGAAGTGTCCCACAGTACGGGGGCCACGGTCCTCTGTAGCGTGGCGCCGTAGTCTCTTCGGTCCATCGGGATTTAACTGGCCGGTTCTTCATTGGTCAAGTGGCCCGTGGTTTCGGGTTGTGGTCCTTCCCTCTTCGCACGACACCCGATGCCATGGTCCTCTTCGGTTGTCACCACCTCTTCTATCACCGTCTCCATCAAAATAAAACGAGGATCAACGGAGGGTCTTCAGGCTGTGTACGTTTGGCCTACGCCCTTCGTGTTAGGTGGTATCATAAGGCCAAAGATAAAACATGGTTTCATCAAGGGACGAAGAACAATTTTTTCAATTTAAAATTGAAGAAAACTCCATACCTCATAATTAACTTCGCACGTCGTCGAGATGTCAAAGACGAGCATCACGATAGAATGGTTTCCTCCCATCAACGATGAAGGAAGATTCGTTGTTGTAGGCGATGCTTCTCAAGAGCGTTGTCTTCTCCCATGATGGGGAGGAAGAAGAATATAGGAGAAGTCATGGAGCGTTCTTCCCTGAGAGCATATGGAGTTCATCGTGGAAGAATAAATCTCTCTTCTAATTCCCCAAAGTCCCCCCCCCCTAAATATTTTCCCAGCAAATATTATATTAAGCCTCTCAATTTTTAAAATAATCGCCAAGCAATTAAAATTGCTTCAAAATGAGATGTTCCAATTAATTAATGAAGTAATTAATTGGTTGTGGTTGCATAATCAATGGGTGGAAGGTGATAAATAGTTAAGGGAGAAGGAGGAGATTTATATGGATTAATAAGGGGTTTTATGGGGGTTTAAGGGTGTAAAAGGTGGATTTGAAGAGTTTGGGGCTCGTGAGGTCCCCACCATCGTTAGTTATATCCTCTCATGGGACTTTAGGTGGGGTGTGGGACCCACCTACAACTTCCCTTTGGGGGAATTTAACTTCCACTTAAAATAAAATTGTAACACAATAATTTTATTTAAGTCTTAATGAATCCCCAAAATTTAACTACCACAAATGACAAAATGTAACTGCGGTAAAGGTCCCCTTAAGAGAATATCGGCACTGCAAGTTTATCGGTGCCCTCGGATTTCAATTCCATGCACTGGTTCAAGAGATATAAAAACCCCGCATGTACGTTTATTGAACATACCCGAACAAAACGTCAGAAATTGATTTCGGGCACACCGGGCCTCAGAATCAGGCATCATCAAAAACTACCGACTTGTAAAATTCCAAATAATTTAAGAGAAAAAATTCCTTGAAATTTCTAGGTCTTTACTATTACCATCTCAATTAAATTTTATTATCGTGTGGAAAATAAACTTGTTCCATAACAATCTCATTGAAACATGATTATCCCAAGGAAAAAAATGGGATCCTTAACAATATATCTACAACAGTTCATAATCAATCTCAAAAAATAATGAGTAGAATATTAATGAAAAATATCCCTAGTTTATGATAAGTAATGATATGTTTTGTTGATTTTGATGAATGCAAATCCAATTTAAAATCCATAAAATCATAATTGAGGAAAAAATACCTAAACATTCAAAGTGTCTCAAGCCACTTTGAAACATTTGAATCATAATATCCCTAAAACATAACAATAAATGAAATTTATAATATCATTATTATATGTATATTCATTATATATAATGTGAAACTAGTAGTATATACACCTCATAAATGATGATATGTGTATAACATAACAAACATCTCAAAAAGTCACATTGTGACAAAAACTCCTTACTAGTTTGGTAACATTGAACATGTAACCCCCACGAAAGTCAGATAAAAAATGGATAATTAAATTACCGTAAATTAATTTATAATTATCATATAATATATTAATGTTCATTATATACAAGAGACGACACAAATAATTAGTGAGTATGGTATAAGTCTCGCAGAAATAAAAGTGAGACGTGATATCCCTTTAAAATGGTGATAACATCTGAATCAGAATCTATAAAAGTTACAACCATAAAATGAAAAATATAAATACCATGAATATAAAATAATTAATGATATAATATACCAAATTTTTCAGTAGATACATTACACAAAATAATTAAGTGATTGATATAACATTTATCCTACATTTGTTAATAGAGAGATAAAAATCACTTAACATGAGTCTCATTTGTCATGATTTTTATCTATATTACTGAATAGCATACTTATATTAATTATTTATTTTATTTATAAACTTTGAAAAGATTATTATTACTTTTATTTTACTTATAAACATGGTATTTAGGATTATAAAATCAATTATTTTTATGTCGGATGTTATGACCATATTCAGTTTATGGTTCAAAACATACATTGATATGTCCACTAAGGTAAATGATGTCATTATTTAAATAAATAAATAATTTATAAAAAGAAATATTTATCAAAATTTATACATCAATTATACTTTTAAAATTATATATAAAATGGTTATGAAAGATGATCCAAAATTGTGATCATTGAGATGGTAAGCTGTACATACACATGATTAATAATCCCATTTTTCAATAATTGTTATAGAAATAAGGTAAGTAGAATTAATATTAATAAAAATACCATTATATCATAAATATTTTAATATTTATTTATACATAATTATATATATCATTCTTGTGATATCCTCATTATAAAAGAATAATCACATCACTTTGATGAGGTTGTAGGAAACACGTTCATGAAGAATGTTATCACATTTTCATTGTGTGAAATTGAAAAAATAAAAACAAAATATATATAAAAATATATATAATTATTTCACTAATATAAAAAATATTTCATTTATGTCATATGTGTTTGTTAAACTTATCTTTAATACATCTCATGTAAATTTTGAATGAATAACATCTCTTTGAGAAAGAAGTAGTCCACACATCCACAAACGAAGTTAGTGTATTCCAACAAAAAGGAAAGAGTGAAGGTATACATTATATAATAATTTAGTAATATTTAATAAATCATAAATATCATATATATCATATAAAAATATTGTCCATCATAATTTCATTCCATAAGTGGTGGTAATAGAAAAATGAAAGACATCTTTTCGTGAGGCGGTATTCCACCGTAAACACGAATGATGATTTCGTTACCCATTTGATGGAATTTTGTGTGTGTGTAGATAGAAAAAATAACATAAAACAACTTATAATATTTATTATACTAATGTTATTATATAATCAATTAGTAATAATAGTTGAAGTGGGGGAGAAAGTAATAAAACAAAAATGCCCATTAAAGAATTGAACCACTTCTTCTGGTAACTCTTTGTATATCTACAATGGAATTTCATGGTTTTATTTACTCCCTAATTAATGATTATATTATGATATTATGGATTTTTTTAGTTGATTTGGGTTGGTTTTGGATGAGATAAAAGGTTTTACAGGTTTGAATTAGTGGGGGAGTGTGAATTCATTTCTATACTAAAGAATGAGTGGAATTCTTGGAAAATAAAAAAGGAAAACATTAAGAGAGGTATGCATTACACAATTTTATTCAAAAATTGAAATAATATATTCATTGGTAATTATGGTGTATTCAATATCACAACACAAAAAATCATTTTTAAAACATTTTATTCCTTAAAACCTATTTTTTTTCATTAAAGTAACTTATTTTCTACAATATTTAATTCATCAGTTAAGAATAAATTAATGTGTCCATTATTAGAAACTTTATACCCATTTATTTTAAATATTTAATCTAAATTATTAAAAAAACACGTGTGTTCTGGAAATTAAATTTAACAGAAGCGTATGTAACTTTCAAAAAGGATTTAACCATAATCCTTACAATAATGATTTAATTTTTTATAGATAAATTTGTCCCATATAAAATATCAATTGGTTCATTAGTGGAACATATTTTAAATTTATTAAAATTTATTAAATAACATTATAGATGATAGGATTTCAAAATATTTTTAATCATTTAATAAAATATAATTTATTATAAAACAACATTAATGTCAATTTTTACATTATACATATAATTAAATATAAAAAAATAAGAATATAATAAATATATTAAAATATGTTAAGTTCAAATATGTTTATAATAATATATTCATCTACAAAAAAAGTAACAAAAAAACTAATTTTATTTAACTCACTTATAATATTTTTGTATCATTTATTTTATTTTATTATTAACAAAATAATCCATGTGTTGATGTATCTTAAACATTTAGTGTTGTCATATCATCACAAAAAATTAAATATCAATTATTATGTAAAAAATAATTTTTATTTGAAAATAATATTTATATCCAAAACATGTATAGTTTTTTTCTATATCTAAATCATTATTGTCAATTAAAGTAAGGAAGGTACATTTTATATCTTTTTTTCATAAGTTACTATATGGGTATCATTCAATGAATCTTATTCCAACTAACTCGTATAAATATATAATATAGTAATATGGTTTTATTTTATCCTAGAAAAGGATTTATAGACATGTGTAGAGGTTATTTGGCCTTATAAGATTAAATATTAACCACTAAGTAAAATCGTTTTTTAGTTAATCACTATAATTAGATTTCATTAATTTCACTAATTTTTTTGATCAAAAAATATGTTTACTATACTAGAAATTATAAATCATGATAATTCACGATATAAAATTCATTTTCCCAAATTAAAACCATTGAATTTGAAAATTTTAATTTATAATTGATCCTATAGACGGGACGAAACAATGGGTTTTTAGGGTAAAAATTTGTTAAAAAGATTAAAATGATTTTATATCGAATTTTTAGGTGAAATTAAGTCAAATGAACATACATTTATTTATTGATATGTAATTGAATTAATTAGACCATATATTAAATTTAAAAATTAATATAACAATATAAAAAAATGTTAGGAAAATAAAAGTTTCAACTAAAATTATCTATCAATATTTATTCATCAAAATATGAATTTTCTCAAAAATATACTAAAAATTATCCCAATATAAATTTATAAATTCCTATTTCAAAATAGACGATTATTTTTTGAGATAAAATTTATTAAAGTAACAATTTTTTTTAAAAAAATCTATTAAAAGGTAGAAAAACAACCTTTTATAAAAATACAAATTTTTTTCTTAAAATTGGATTTATTCTTATTTTATAGCAATAAAACATATTTTATTAATTAAAAATATTTTATTTAATATATAATATATTTCAAAAATAAGGAATAATTTAATTTTTTTTGATAAAACACCATTCTAGTCATAAAAAATGTTTTTCATTAAAACTCATCCTTTATATTGAATTATTTTTTTTCATTTATATTTAATTTGATAGAATTTTTTCTACAAACGTGTGTAAAATATATTCTCATAATTTATTTAATCTCATTTATTCCCTCCATTTCAATGGTTATGTAATTAGTATCATGTTAAATATTATTATATTTTTTTGAAAAATTGGTTTTACATGTAACACACATTATCAAAGATACTTGATGTTCCATAAAATGCAATTTAAAATGGTGTTGTGTATAAATAAATATCATTTGTGAATTTCAAACAATTAAAAATATCAATGAAAATAATTTTAATAGAATATATTTCTTAAAATCTAGTGATGTTACATCTTACCCCCTTTAAAATAAATTTCTCCCCTGAAATTTTTCTTGGTTTTCGAAGGATTGTAATTATTAGAATTACATCATTGTAACTGATGTAGTAAATATGTTTAATAAAGCATACTATTTAATTGTGAAAGTGGGATATATAAGGTTCACCGAAAGATACACATAACTAGGATTCGATATAGGGAGAAAATTAATGGGAAATGAAATGATTTATTTGTAAGGAAAAAGTAATTCTCATGGAAAAATTGAGAGTGATAGAGAATGTGGTAAAGATGAAGTCAATGAAAACAAAAACAAAAACGAAATAGGTTTGTAAAAGTTAATTTATATCATTATGAAAGGTGGTAAAAGGGAAAAAATTTATTTCAAGATCTTTTTTTTAAAGTTAACGGGTTTCATTCACCATATAAACTAAGATAATGTAGAAGTCTACTTACATGATGATTATAATTTTAACATTTTAAAATATCCAAAAAAATAACCTATTTTATCTAAATGATGAGTATTAATGATGAAATTTTAATTCCTAAATCACTAGAATAAAATTCAAACTAAAATATAATTATAAAAAAATAATAGATTATACCTCTTATATTTAAACATTAACCATATTTAAAATGGTTAGAACAGGGTAATATAATTCACAAAATGAAAAAATCTCCATACAATAATCTTTAAAATTAAATATTAATACCCAAATATGAAATTATATAATTAAATAAATTACTATCTTTAAAATTCTATAAACATTTCTTCACTACGTGTGAAACCCATTGATTAATAATATTACATATTATATTCTTCCTAGAAAAACCATATTTTATTCTAAAAATAAAATAGAAATTTTTTAAAAATAATATTAATATTATCCTATTAAAAAATATATAATAATGATGACATCGTATAATCCTGTGGTAGGAACTAAACCCTTGTCACCCTTTAGTTGTGGGTTTAATTCTTACGACATTATAGTATGTGATGAGTTATCACCAAGAATATGGGGTTTTCCCCGTTTTATTTATTCATGAAAAATAAAACATACCTAAAAATAGTTCATATTGATTCTAGGGGTCATAGATACCTCATCCCAACAAAAACATCACAAATAATATTGTTGTTGACTTCAAACATTTTACTACTTAAATACCTAAAATTAGGTTCCCTGTGACTCTAAACTTATAATAAAACATAAGATTATAGTCCTATAAAGGTATCTATAACTCTTAATATAACCTCATATGAAAACATAATAATATCCATTGTTATAAAAACTGAACTTGGATGCCAACTATAACATCCCATAAATTGCACTCCCAAATATTGCACTCAATTCCATAACTTTAGATCCACAGAATTGATGCAGATAATTATGACCCAAATTTTCTATATAAACCTTACAACATAATAAGGAAAAATGCGATTACCTAAATTTTGTAGGACCTTTTAGGTTTCAAGTTTTAGAGAATTATAAAAAACTCACATGTAGACAATTAACATGATAATAGATTAGCATTTCTCCTACTTAACTCAAATTTTTATTTTCCAATTAATTTATCATAATTATACATATAAAATCCTTTATAGACATATCTTGTTCAATATAATTCTTTAAAACATAGGGGAAAGGAAACAAAATAAAGTTGAGATCAAATGATCAGTAATGGTACACATAAGCATTAACAATTTAATGTAATCAATGAGCATCATAGTATATAATGGTAATATGAAATAATCAAATTGAATGAGAAAGTAATAAAAGATCTCATACCCATAAATACCTAGAGAATTAAATATGAAAACCTGATAAAGGAAACAGTAATCATAATCAATAATCCAGATACAAGTGATATCAATATTGATCATTATAAAAATTATAAACCCATAAAAATCATAAATAAGTCATGTTTGTAACATGGGACATCATTTTCACTACACTCATACATTAACTCTTAAAAATGTAATAACCATATGGTTAACATTCCTAACCAATGCATTGGAGAGAAATCATGAACCAACCCATCACTGATTTATCAGGGAACCAACCATCATTAGTAATTCATGAAAACAACCACCATTGGTTTATAACAAAATAACCACTGAAATGTCTAAGTATCATTACAAGATCATCGCACATAAAATATTTCATTTCAAAATAATCTCATAGTAACAACCATTATCCCTTTTATAAATTGATCAAATAGTGGAAAAAATTGTTTATTTAACAATTATTTTGAAACATGATTAAATAATGGATAATAAATGGGTTCCATAACAATATCTTCAAAAATGTTTCATCCTATTGAAAATAAACAGGGTCCATAATACTCTCATTTAAACATAGTTATCTTGTGGAAAAGAACATGGTCTCATAAAAATTTCATTGAAACATGGTTATCCTGAAGAAAAAATGGTTTCAATAAAAATATCACTAAAGCATGTTTATCCCCTAGAATATTAATAGGTTCCATAATAATCTCATTGAAAAAAGATTAGATTTTGGAAAAGAAATTGGTTCTATAGCAATCTCATTGAATCATGGTTATCCCGTGGAAAAGAAACAGGTTCCTTAATAATAACATCGAAACAACCAAAACCCATCAAAAGAAAAAATGATGATGGTATCAATAAAAATTATCACTAGTTTATAATAATAAAAATTTGTTTTTTATGTTAATAGAATAAAATCCCTTAAAATAACAGTAAAAACATTCTTCAGGAAAATAATCCTTAAACATTCAAAGTGACCCATACCACATTGAAACTATTGAATCTTAATCCACATGAAGGAATAAAATTATGTGAAATAAATAATATCATGAGAATATAGATATTAGTTATATATCATGCTATTGGATCAATAAATATGCATCATAAATAAATATAGGTGTATAATATAACAAAGTCTCAAAGAATGAAAATTGTAACATAAATCTATTACCACTTTGGTAACATTGAGCCCATAATCCCTATGAATGATAAATCATAAAATAGATATGTAAATTCACATAAATTCAAGTATAATAATAATAATAAAATAATTGTTTTTGGAATTATATACATTAAAAAACAAAAATAAGTGATGAATATTGCTTAAGACTTATAGAAATAAAAGCAAGAATGAAATCCCCAAACATTTGTGGTAATATCTAAATCAGAAGCACAAAAATTAATGTTCATCAATTAAAAAATTTAAATATCATGATTATAAAATAATTAATGTTATAATATATCAAAATTATTAATATATAAACCATAAAAAATAATTAAGTGGTGAATATAACTTTTATCACACATATGTAAAATGTGATATGAAAATTCCATACTCTAAGTCTAATTCATCATGCACTGTCCTCTATATTACTAAACAAAAAAATTATTTAATTAGTTAATTTCATGATAATGACTTCCATTTTTATTATCAATTTTATTTCAATTATAAAAAAAATATATAAAATTACTTAATTAATTATGTTTAAGTCAGATGTTCTGATCAAATTTTGATTATGTGTTAAAATTAACAATGATATGCCAACTAAGGATAATGAGGTCATTATTTAAAAATCACCATAAAAATAACCATGAAATAATTATCACATTTTTTCATCAATTATTATATTAAAATAAAATAGTAAATATGGTTATTAAAAATGAACCAATGTTACAATCATGAGGAAGGTAGGTCAGACACACAGATAAGTAATGTTACCATTTTACAATTATCGTTATAGAAAGAAGGTAGGTAATTATTATCCTTATATAATGACCATTATATCATAAATAAAATATTATTTATATATATATTATTATACTTATATATATCATTTATGTGATGTCGTGATGAAAAAGGTAGACTCACATCACTTCGAGGATGTCGTTGTCAACACATCCACAAACTACGTTATCACTAATTTAGTGTGTGAAATGGAAAGAAGGAAATGATATTGTGTATGTACAAATAGATGATTATGTAATGAATATTATTATGATGTAATTTATACCAAATATGTTCATTAAAATCATTATTAATATATCCCATGTAAATCATGAATGAATCATGTTGCTTTGAGGTGGCAGTAGTCCACACATCCACAAACGATGTCATTGTACTCAAACAATTAGATAATCATGAAGGTTTGAGTTATATAATAATTACAGAAGAATAAATAAATCATAAATATCATATAAAACACTATTTTAATCATAATTTTCAACTATAATAGGTGGTCATTGAAAAACAAACTAGATCATTTTGTGAGATTCTAGTTCACCGTGCACACGAATGAATATTTCATTACCCATTTGACTAAAGATTGTGAGGTTGTAGGTAAAACCGTAACATAATAACAAATAATTATATTTATGATACATATGTTTTTATATAATCCTAAAATAATAATAATTTAATGGGTGGATAAAAAAAGAAAACAAAATTCTCATTGAAGAATGTCACCTCTTCTTCGGGTAACTCATTTTGGTTTACACCAACAGTCTTATTTTGTTTACTTTCTGACTAAAGTGAAGAATATTGTATGATAGAAGTTATTTTTAGAGTTTATTTTGGAAGGACTTTTATAATAAAAAATTATTTATAGGTGCTAAAAAGTGATGGAGAGTGAATGCCTTTTTAATGTGGAGGAGTGGAATTCTTATAAATACAAAAAGTTAAACACCTTTAGGAGGTCTACCATACATAATATTCTTCAAAAATAGAAAATAATGGATTTGGGGGGAATTATTCTTCATTAAAACATACACCACACATAAATAAATTTATTTTCTAAACATTTTATTCATTAATTCCTATATTTCATTTCTTCATTTTAGGATTTCATTAAGGTAAATAATTATCTATCCTATTTAATTCATACATTAAGATTAAATTAATGATATAATTATTTTGAAAATTTTGACATAATGATTTAAAAAATTAATATAAAAGAATTCTATTTGTGTTTTAGAAATTATATTTTAGAGAAGTGCATGTAACATTCAAAGATAATGGTTTAACTCTAACCAAAACAAAAATGTTTTTACTATTAAGGTGCCAATATGTTCATTATAAAAGGTAAATAATTTCATTCATGGAATATATTATATATTTATTATCATTTAAAATTCACTTTAAATAATTTAGTAATTTATGTTATTTTGAATCATTTAATAAAATATCATTTACTATAAAAAACCTTAATATCAATTCTAACATTATATATGTAATTTAATTTTAAATATATAAGGAAAATCATGATATTCAGATTAATCACTTCACATATGTGTATAATTTTATATAATTATATGTAAATTAATTTAATAAAAAAACTAATTCTACTAACCTTACTCTTAAAAAATTTAATATCATTTATTTTATTTTATTATTTACTAAATAATACAAGTTTTGGTGTTTCTTAAACATTTAATGTAGTTAGATCATCTCAAAAAGATATATATAAATTATTATGGTAATAAAAATCAATTTATATTTCAATATAATATTAATAACCCAACCTTATATAGTTTTTACCTATCCCCAATTTCTTGAAAAAAATGAAGAAAGGTATGTTGTTTGATTTGTTTTCTTTTTTTATCTTATTATATGGGCCACCTTCAATTAATTGTATTCACAATAACTCATATGAATAGATAATATGGTCATATGGGTCTACATATTTCTCAAAAAGGGGTTTCAAACAGGTTTTAGGTATCTTTTCCACATTATATTGATGCTTAACAACTAAGTAAACACAATTCTACCTAAATCACAGTAGTTAATTTTAATTTCTTTCAAAAATATATTTCATCAAATAATTAGTTTAACATAATATATACTATTCAATATTATTATTTAAATTATTTAATCCATTTTCTTAAATTATAATCATTAAAGGGTGGAATTTAATTTAAAATTGATCCCACGGACAGGGCGAAACAATGGGTTTTAAAAGTAAAAATATTCAAAAGTTTCCAATTTTTATACCGAATTTAAATTTAAAATTGATATAAATTTCATATGTTGGATTTAATAATATATAATATGAAATATTATACCATAAAAAAATTATATATAATTTAAATATATAAAAATATATAAAAAATGAAGTTTTCAATTGAAATTCAGTGTCATTCAATCATCATCAATTTATGAAAATTCTCAAAAAAATATACAAAAGATTCACCTAATGTACGTTTTTATATAAATATTTTTAAAAAATAAGTTTATTTTTTATAATATTATTTATAAAAGTTTGAAATTATAGTTTTAAAACATCTATTCCATTAAAAGGTTGAAAAAATACCCTTTAGAAAAATACATCTATTATCTTAAAATTAGATTTATTGTTTTTCCCATAAAATTTACTGGATAAACTGGAATTTATTTTATTGAATATATAACATAAAAATTTCATTAATATATTTTACCAATGGTGACTAATTTAATTATTTAATATAAAATTCTGTACTGGTTATAAATATAGTTTTTCATAAATACTCATCATTTTTTTTCAATTGGTTTTTTTATTTATAATTAATTGGAAAGTATTAGTTTTATAAAAATTTTAAAACTATAATCTCATAATTTATTTAATAAAATTAATTCCCACTATTCTAATGGATATATGATAACTATCACATTAAATTTTAATATTATGTTTTTTTTAAAACTTGGTCTTGCACGTAACACTCGTTATCAAAGGGAATCAAGGTTTCATTCGACACAAGATGAATCTGTCATTACATATAACACATGATAAACTTTGAATTTCATATAATACAAGCTATCAATTAAATAAATTATAAAATAGATATTTCTTAAAAACATGGGACGTTACATGTATTATACAAACAATGATATATTGTAATGAAAACCCACATAATCTTATCCAAACCAAAACATTAAGATGTTATCATATACTCATATTCAAAGTTTATCATAGAGTTATGTTACCAATTCCATGTTTACCGTAAATTATTTCCAAGGGTTTCTACAGAAATTTTTTTAATACCAATTGTAGAGACCCCAACCCTAGAATCCTAGACATAGTGTCTAATTTATTACATTGGAATAAATATATTGAGGTGGTGGAATCACATTCCCATGATTCTCTCTCTTACCCTTGGATCGACATCCGTAGGGGTTTCCTTTGGTCTCTCTTTGTGGGTCTATCGAAGAATTTTCCAATATCTTCCACATTATTTCATTTCTACCCTGTCATTTTCCCTCTCACAACAAGTGTTTCTTCACTACACTACCACTCCATGCCCCAATCCCTCAAAATTACGAGTTCCCTCACATCTTGTTAGAGAAACAGCTTTTATTTGTATTTTGGTTGTATCAAACACTTATTCTTCTTTTATCACTATGTCTATCATGTTTAACCCCAACATTGTTTTCTATTATAGGGTTTAGTTTGTTTAGGATTGTGTTTTGGTGGATTTTTTTTTCATCTTCAATCAATTTTCTTGTTGGTTTTTAAGTCCTTAAACACTACCTTTGATACTCTTACTGCCTGAAAAATCATTTTGAATCCTCATATTGTTTTTTCATGATGTTTATTATGTGATTTTGGTTTTTTTAGAGTTGGTGTTTTGTGATACCTTCCCCATATCATCTTTTTCATTTCTATAACATTTTATTTTCCTTTTTTGTTCCTAGTCTAGAGGAATTTTCATAGGCTGCATGGTTGATCTTATTATGGTTCTACTATTAATTTGTCTTCCATTTTTTTTAATTTATGTTGATATTTTCTCATTTATCAACATTATATATGCATTATGGATCCTTTCTTGGTCTACTGTGGCAGTTTTTAGTTTCTCTTTCTATCGATGTTGATATGTTTCTTCAACGGTGAAGACAACATTGATTTTTCTTGTAGCTCGGTGTAAATATTTTGATGGTTCATTCCTAAATGATAGTCTATTTTGGTCTAGTTCCCTATTGATGGTTTGACGATGGTGTTTTTGATCATTTGAGGATTTTTTTCTTCTAATGGACCTATGTTTGAGACAAAAAAACTGTGGAAGCCTAACATGTCGATATCTCAAAGATGTTGTTGACAGAAGGAGTTTGAAGTTATTATTTTGAAATTTGAATCTGAATTTTTTTTCTGATTCATTTGGTTTACTATGCATCACGTTTTTTGGTTCGTACAAAACAAAATCAATATTACTTTTCTGAAATTATCAAAAATATTAGATTGGAGAACATAAGATACATGATATTTAATTTTGAAGGACTTAATAGTTAAATAGTCATGGTAAACTAGATACATACATGATTAAAATATTACATTTGAATAGATTAATTAAAACATAATTTTTTTGAGAATATCATTATTCTTTCAATAATATCTTAAAATATCGTTTATTGTACACATCATAGAATCTTGGGAAAGGAAAAAAATTATGTGTGATATGAAATTCTCAATAAAGCTTATGTATAGGGTAATAAATCATGAGTAAATGAAAAATAATCAATACAGAGTGTTAAATAATGAAACACCATGAAATTATAAATTAAGAACCTTGTATTTTATAGCGTGTATTACACACGACACCAAGAACATAATGGAAATACTATCTAGATACTTTATAAAATATTTAATATTTAAAATAGATTCTATATATGCATGCAACACCTAGTTATCTTGTGTTTCACGCAAGAGATAATTTCCCTGATTTCTTTCTTTATATGTAAGGGTGACCTTCCTCGATAGCTTGTATTACACACAGTACTGAGTTTCACCAAATAATAATACATTAATAAAATTTTATTATTTAATATGTTATGATATAACATAGTATTTATATTAGTGGTTATAAATATTATTAACTAACTTATGAATATAAATTGTTTATATAAACTAAAAATCAATTCATGGGTTATTAATTAATGAGAAATGAAATAAGAACTAATTGGATATAAAAAAGAAATATTATTATTTTTATGCTTCCAAAAGAGTTTTATCTTAATAAACCTAATTAAATAAAATTATTTAATGATTCTAATGAAATATATATGTTATAATTTCAAAAATATATTTTCTAATTCATTTAATTAATTTTATACGCATAAGATAAGAATAAACCAAATCTTACACATAAAACATATATTTTTACTACGTCACTTTTACCGCCTTTTAATGTAATACCTATTTGAAATACGAATTTTGAAAAATTTCTAAATTTATTTTGATAAAATAAACATTATTTTTTGTATTGATATAGTCAAAATAAACATAGGGTGAATTTTTTTTATTTTTATGAGAAACATCATTTTTTAGTTTAATAATGAAAAAATACTATATTTTAGTTAAAAATTAAATTTTCATTTAAATAATTTTTAATATTAAATTATATATATATTTTTTAAAATCCGATAATATCAATTATATATATATTAATACAATTTAGTTCAATATAACCAATTTCACTTTGAAATTGAATATTAAAACATAACAAACTTGTTAACATTTTTTTACAAAAACCAGTTAATTCGTCTGTCTATGATATTATCATTAATCTTAATCTTATAGATTCTGTGAATTAAAATTTGAAATAAATGATATATAGAATTTTAATTAGAGTTATATATGGTTTATAATAATAAGTCCTTAAATTTTTACCAAACTTATTGTGAAAGTGATTAATATTAATTAGTGTGACTAATGAAAAGATAATAAAGGACTAAACCTTTAAATTAAGCACCCAAATGACCAAAAAAATTGTCCAACACCCATTGGATGGCCATATATTAGTTGTAAAACTTAATTTATTGTTTTTTTATGGTTTTTAGTAATTTTTATTTGGTATGAACAGGTGTATACCAAACATGTTTTGAAAATTTTCAAGTGAGTCATTTTCCTTCCCTATAAAAATAACCACATCTCCCACTTCTTCACACCTCTCAAGCCTCTTAAGATCTTCCAATATCTGACTAATTAGTCTCCAAAAATTACTCCCCTCATATTATAAGTATCCCCTTGTTAATAAATAAATCCTTGGAAGCTTTTGGTTCAATCCAAAAGAAGTTTCTAATTAAGAGGTAACATCTTCTCTCAAGCTTTTTAGTTTCATTTCCATTATTCATCCCCTATACACTTTTTATATTATTTTTAAATAAAAAAACTGTATTATTAATATAATATGATATTTTTATGTTAACAATTATAACTATTGTTACACAAAACTCCATCTAATGGGTATATAATATAGTATTTCTGTGTATGGTGAACTACTGCCTCCCAAAACAATGATTGTTCATTTTCCGTTTCTGGTTTTCATGGTTGTAGATTATGATAAAAACAATATTTATATATATTATATAATATATTTATTATTTATTTAATCTTATTTAATTATTTTACAACAAATACTCACACACATTCAATTTTGCGTTAATACGATAACATCATTTTAGGAAGTGTGGATTACTCCTCCTTCAAAGAAACGTGATTCATTCACACAATATGCGGAATGTGTGAAGAATGATTATTATTAAAAATATGATAAATACCAATATATTTATAACATTCAAGAAATTATTACCTTTTGGAAATATATATATACATATCATTTTCTTTATTATCTTTCCCATACTCAGAAGTGATAATATCATTTGTAGACCTGTGGACTACCACCTCCTCGACATAATGTGATTCATTTTACATCAATATAATTTTATATATTAGTAAATATAAAAAAATTATATTTTATTCAAAATATTACCATCATTCCATAATTATATAATTATACTTACCATCTTTCCATAATGATCATTGAAATATAAGATCATTACTCATGCGTATGTACAGCCTGTCGTCACCATGATTGTAACATTGGATAACTGGTCATAAACATATTTAATGATTGATTTTAAATGTAAAATTTATTTATAAATATAGTAATTATGTAATTATTATTATTCTATATATATATTATAGGTTTACCCCTTTGACAATAGTTGTCCTACCAAAGTTATTTTTGGCTCACAAATCAAATTTGGTCAATACACCTGATGTAAACATAATTGTTTATGTAGTTGTATAAAACATAATAATAAGTGAAATAAATGTAATGATAAACCTGAAAAACGTTCTCAATAAAGTATAAAATTGACATATGTTTATTATATTTGATGTTAAAGGATGTTCAAATAAAAGGAAACAGAAGGTAAGGGATTATTGTCTTACTTTTCTTTTCATAAGGCATGCACTATATACACCATGAACTTTTTTTGTATAGTGTATCTACTTCCCATTTTATAAATTATCTCAAGAAAACTTTTTATTTATGGTATGGAAATATTTATTTTATGGGTATTATGAATTATATGTTTCGACAGGGATGGTGAACTTTGGTATTTTTAAATAATAATTTTCTAAACCATAATCTTAATGATTGTCTTTTAAATGTCACTTCTTTTTGTGATTATTAACTTTATTTGGGAAAAAATAACCTTATTGTAATACATTTTCATTGTAAAATAACTTGAATATTTATATTATGAAACAATATACTTTATTATATCATAAACCATATATCATTTAACATAAGGTGTACACATTGACATTTATTTGATTAACTGAGGAATTATTGATAAATCCATTTATTTTGTTCAACAAGAATAAATTTTGATAAATAAAATTATTCAAAAATATTATAAATTATTTAGAATGGTATGAAAAAGGTGGGGTCTGGTTATAAATATATATATCCTCTTGATGCATCAATAGTCTCATGAGAAGAAGCATTTGTCCAACCAGATGGGTTTTTACCCTACATGCTATAAACCACCATGTAAAATGTCTTGATGGTAAAGATACCATGTTCCTAGGAAGCAAGGAATCTAATAATTAAGAATTTCCCTCATTTATATTCATTTAGTATCCATCCATGTTATTTTTCATCAACATATATATGTATTAATTTCATTCTCATTTAATTGATTTAGATGGAAATGAGTTTTATTTTCATACTCTCCCATATTTTTTTCCTTATCTATTTATTTTAATGGAATTTGTTGGTTGTAATATACATTTCCATGTTCATTTATTCATACTTATTAATTTTTTACTTCACATTACTTTCACTTACATATAATTTGAGATCACTCTTGTTATGTTTCTTTCATCAGGTTATGAAGAAGAAATCTTTGAATAAGCATTCAATGATGTTGTTTATTTCACTTTATTATGTATAAAGTTTTTATTTCTTATTTCCCAATATATTATGGTTTTCATGAATGTAATCTATCTTTCCAAGACTACAAAACTGAATGGTCCTTCAGGATTTGATTCCTTGTAATTATAAAAATGTTATAAATCAATGCACTAATTCAGGGCTTCTGGGGTCAGGGCATTACAGTTGGTATAAAAGGAAGTTTAGCAGCAACCATAGAATCTAGATTTAGAAAATATACATTATGGGTAACAACTATAAGTTAAACATTGAGGATAAGTATACATGAACATCATAAAATTTTGGTAAAGTAGTCATTATGTTGGTACTCCTAGAAATACATTCCTTCCGGGATACTACAAGTTGAAATGGTTTTAGAATAGATGTATCTAGGATTAATAACATAGATAACGTGTTGTGGCCCTAACATGGGGTAACCTAGTACATGAAAAATGGCCTTACTTCACACTAGGTTTGACACTCCTTGAGGATAAGCTTTGGATAGTACAAATTTTCATTACTAATCATTCTAAAGAGATTAAAAGTAATTTTTTCCCTAAATTAACTAAATTTATGATTCAAGGATTCATGATGCATAAATTTATGTTTTGTTCTATAACATATATATATTTATGAAAATTTCATAATTTTTGAGAGATAATACATTTTATGCCATTGTTTTGAAATGTATCCCAGTAGAAGGAATGTGTACCTCAATTATGTAAGTGATATAAATTGTAATAAAGACAAAATATTTCATATTCTTAAGATAATATTTCAAATGGGGAACAATATCATCGCTCGTGTGTGCCGCACACTACTGCCACATGAACCGATTTGACACGTTTTCCATCAACAAATCTCATGGTTGGGTATGACAATGAATATCAAGTGAATATGAGATATTTATAAAATAATTATACATATATAGTCCTTATATAATATAAACCATTTTATATTCCATTTCAGTTGGGATATGAAAACATCCCTTGTTTATATAGTGGACTACTGCCTCGCAAAGCAATGTGATTCACTTTTCACTAATGATTTACATGAAATGTAATAAGGATAATTTTAATAAATATGTATGATATAAATAAAATAATTATGTTATTAATGAAATATTTATCATTATTAAAATTTAAATTATAAATTTTTTTCTTCCCTTTTCATTAATTTAAAATTTGATAACATTGATTATGTGCGTGTGGACTATAAATTCAACGAAGCGATGTGACTCTATTTTCATCACCAAACTACATGGATGATATATATAAGCATAATGAAATAAATAATAATAATATTATAATATTATTATAATTAGGTAAAGATAATATATTACATAAATCCTTTCTATAATGACCATTGGAAAATGGAAACTTTATACATGAATTCGTATGGCATACTATATTTATGATAGTAATGTTCTTTATTTTTCAAAATCATATTTTTTTACTTGTTTAATTAATATAATTGATGAATAAATATGATAATTATTTCATGATTAATATTCCTGATAATATGTAACTACATAATATCCATAAGAACAAAAAAATTCATGAATAATCACAACAGAGAAAACACGAAAATTAACACATAAAAAAATGAATGTAATGAATGATTATTAGCTAATGGGTGATTATATGTCAAACAATGGTAATATATGATATTATAAGTATTATTATTATAATTTTATAAGTTATGAAAAATTCTTAAGCCAATATACAGAAGGTTAAATAACATTTAACCAAATGTAATCATGATATAAGGAACTTCATCTCAATTTCCCTTAATTGAAAAATATTGTAATGTAATAAAGATAATTTGTTTTATATAGTGTATAACATTCACATTGAAATTTAATATTTTGATTAAATAATAATTCATGGTATTTACATTACAATTTAAATTGTTTTATATTATGTGATTTGATATAAGAGTTACTAAGTGGTAAACAATTTTAGAACTCAATTTATTTTCATAGCATTATATTTCTTCATTGCTATATTTTATATTCTAAGATAATGTGTGAAATAATTTTTTATTATATTATGTTGTATCTCCACTTATTTTATGTGGATTTATAACTGTCACATATAATCTGGTCATTTAGTAATTCTCACATCAGCATTATGGTCATTTTAAGACTTTATTTCACCATCTGATTATAATATATATTGTTTATTTATTAATTTCAATTGAATGAAATTATTTGACCATTTCATAATAAACCCATTTTATTTTATTATCCTCTAATTATTTATGATAATCTCAAGTAATATTACACATTTTTCATACAATCCTACTTAAAATAATTGATAATTTTTTTTAATAAAATATAACTTCAATTCTCTCAAATTAGAAATCAATTTTCTTACAAAACCTTTCTTTCTAAATAATAAAAATTTTGATAAAATTTCAAAAATAATTAATAAAGAATTTTTTTCAATTTTTAATTTTTTTTTAAAAATAAAGGATTATTCATGTAATTTTAAATATAAGGCTAGTATGGAATTTATGTAATCAGCAAGTAAAAAATTTCCCATAATCATGAAAACTACTTGTTTTATCATCTTTCTTTATAACTTTCAAATGTTATTTTCAAAAAATATTATTTCCAAGATTATTTGTGAACATTTATTTTTGAATTTTTATTTTAAAAATGAAAAGGTTATTTTCAAAAAAAAATTATGATCTTTTAATGGTATTTATATTTTTCAATGACAACAACCATTTAATTTACATATATACAACTAGGGATATTTTGTATTGCTACCATGATTATTCATTCCGTTGATTGGTTTTATCATTCTAACATTGGAATTATTTGTATTCCCTTTCGTGATTCTTTTTATATTCATTGACATTACACTAAAATATTATTTTGAATGATCATTGGACATTAAATTTACCTTAAATTTCCATATTATATATCATAAATAGGGTTATTTCCTAAAACATATATAATTTCTACACATGGTTTCCTATATATAAATTCAATTTTTTTTGGGTAAGTATTGATAAGTCTATATTCTCTACTTAATACATATATTTGATGATGTGGTGAATTGTTATTTAATTAAATAAAATTTTTTAGATATGAATAATATTTTGAACATTAGTGATTAATGGGGCCTAGAAATATATATCCCCTTGATTTATCAGTTTTCTCATGTGGAAAATCAGAAATCTAAACAAAAATAGGCTTTTACCTATTGTTTTAATACATATTGTGAAAATGTCTTTGTAGTAAGGTTATCATGGTTCCTGAAATCATAACCTCCAACTATTATGAATCTTCTTCATTAAGAATTCAATTATTGTTATCTATGATGTTTTCATAATAATATTATCCATGTATTCATTTCATTATTAGTTTATTGATTATATGGAATGTGTTTTATTTAATTTTACATTCCATATTGATTATGAATTATCAAATTATTATATACGTGTTATTGATTAAATGGAATGTGTGTTCAATTATTTACCTTACCATATGATTATTCATTATTTATTAATGAAATATTTTGCTACACTTAACCCTTACTAATCCTTTGATCATGCTCTTATTTTGTTTCCTTTATCCTATATTCCATAATGTGTATTATTATTGATGTAAATGAATCTGATAAATGATCTATTATTATTCTAAAAAATATATTTTGTGATTTTTTTTCAAATGTAATAGGGTAATCATATATATATATATAGTTTACCAATTATAATAAACTATTCAGTCCTTCAAGATGAGATTCCTTATATCTTAATCTAATTTAACAAAGTATACACTACCTCTAGGATACTATGGCCAGGGTCAGTATAGGGTAATAATGAGTGATATGGTTATGCCTTATTGTAGTCACATTTGTGAAGAAAGAGTGATACAGTTTTGACTCAAGGTAGTGACATTTGGAAAACATGGTTGATATTATTGGGGCCTAAAATAGTGGCATTGAGTATGAAATATTGACATAGTTGGACACAAAGGTATGATTCAAGATCCTACCTGAGAGAGAAGGTAGTGGTAATAATGTGGTAGGATATTCCTTGATTGATAATGGATCGTTTATGTCTTGGAGGAAGATCAAGATAGGGTCTGAAACCCTTCCCTAAATCTGTATGTATAGACTTGGAGTGTGAAATGTGGTGACTCGCTTTCTTATTTCATTAGCTGAATCAAGTAGCGTTGTGGGTCATAGTGTAATGGTTAGTACATGATGACCTAACATGTATACAATTATATAAATTTCATATTATGTTTCACGGTGGGTGTGTTTAATGGTCATGAAATAAAATTTTTTATAAGATTTTCATTCATATAAACTAATTTAATGACGAATTATATATATTAAGGTATTTTGTATTTTTTTACATTGAATATACCCTAAAATCAAATTCAAAAGATGGGTATCAAGGTTTATAGGATTACCATAATGTTTCCAAAAAAGATGTAGATATTTCATAGAGTTGGAAAAAGAATTTAGGACTAAATGGTTGTGGAGGCTGAGTATTTGGTGTGAAGATTATAAAAGTTTTTCTAGAGGCTAGTTTTGTTTATTTATTTTTTTATTATCCGGTGTGAAATTTCATTATTTATATTGTGATTTCATGTTTATATATTGATTCAGTGGTTTTTGTTGATACATTATATATATAATTTAAATATTTCCATTAATTATTGAAATAACCCTCTTGGATCACTATTTTATGTTTATAAGGTTTTATAATTTTTGTTATGTGGATTGGTACTTTTTAATTATTGATATATTTTTGGCATGAACCTTGGGGTTTGATTCTGGGGCGTAGTCTCCCCACATTTATATTAGGCCCTAAATACTCGTTAGAATAATCTTGAATATATGGTCACATACATAAATTCACATAACATACCCACCCTGGTAGAGTATCAGTTATCTATGTTGTGGTGTTATAAAATTCTCTCAAAGAGTGCTTTCAGTTAGGGAATTGTTAATTAGTGGTGGAGTTACGTTTTCATGACCTAGAAGGTAGAATAATAACATGTGTGGATAGCATGGATTTGGTTAAAAACTAATATTCACTTGGCCATCCAATATTGAGTCTATATACTCTTGCATATGAGATATGTTTAGGTTAGTCCATGAATCCCAAAGTTGAATGGATGAAAATTTTGATTAGTTTGATGGCTCATCCATGAGAAAGTAGGTTTTCCATCTATTGTTATAGTATCAAGATTATAATTTGATAAATGCACTTATGGGAAGTGTTTTTTTACATCTTCCCTCCTCAGGGTATGTTAATAATTGAAAAAAATATAATATAATTGATGTTTTATCGAATGTATTATAAGGGGTGATTATATTAATATGGATACATGGGTCCTATTGGAATGATTTTTGACTATGATTTTTTAACCATTATTGTGATATGATATTCCTATGGGGTGTCATTATTTCTATATAGGCCTAATCAAAATAAATAATTTATAAAAATTAAATCAATGCTACTTAATTATTTAAAATTTAGTATAAGGAAAGCTTAAGGTTGGACCCATAAATATTGTTAATTAGTTTTATTAGGTTTCTCACAGAATTGGTTTTATTAAAATAAATAAATAGGTGAAGAAAATATTGGTTTGATTGATCATAGGAAAGGAATAGATGAATGAAAATAATATTATCCTTTTGGATCATATTTGAAAAGATTTCAAGGGTTTTAAAATTTCAATTTATAGGTGAAATTAGACTTCAGAAAATATATTGATTAGTTCATGAATGGTATCTATGTTAAGAATACATAGATCCAATGGTCATGGAATCACCTACTTGATGCGACAATCCCTTTTTATTATTTGTCCATTAATTTATAATTTTTATGAATCAAGTTTGTATCAATACCATATTTAAACTGATTACCTTATACATGATAATGATCATACCTCATTTAGGGTTGTCAGTTTTGCAATTTTAAGATTCCTTTTGAATTTAAATACCAATGGTCATGCTAAAATTAAAAAATATATTGGAAATTGATTCCTAGAATGAGGTGGGTTTACCTCCTCTCCCTTGTGAGTAGATAATAAGATGGAATGAAATATGAAAAAGAAAGCATAGGTAAAATGGAGTTGAAGTGTGGGAGGACTCTACATAGTACAGCTTTTGACACTAAGCATTGGTATATAAGATCCCTTCATAACAGTAAGAGGGAAATTAATTAATATAGTTTGTATGGTCTCATGTTTCATTTAATGTCATTAAACATGTGTCAAAAAGTGGTCATGGGTGGGTCATGGGTGGGTTATGGGTGTTAAAACATGTCAAAAAAATAAAGATACATCAAATTTTTCTCTTTTAATCTCTCCTCAACTTTTTACCCATCATTCAAGGATTACACAATGTGTTAATATTTCACCATATATTATGGAATCATGACATTTAGGCTTATAGTTTATCATCACTTGTGTGCCAACATGAAACATCTCTATTTTACATATTTCTCCTTTCCTTCTCTTCACGACATGTCCCTATTTTATAACATTCATTCGTTCATGATATTTAATGATTTCATGATGTGTAATGATTACAAGATGTGTAATGTCAGTTTTATACTATAAAAACTACTTTTCCCTTAGTAATTCAGTTATGTATCTCAAAAGTTTCATATGATCATCCTAAAATATCTAGTGTCAAATTTTCAGTGAAGTGAAAGATAGAAAGTGTCTTATTTTTTCCTTTTTCAATTACATGTTGTATCCTACCATAAAACACAAAATGATTTTATCCATTCAAAAATTTGAAAAACTAATCATTCAAATGAAAATATTAATTTATTAAAATAGAATAAAATACAAGAATGTGATATAGATATCAAGAAACAATTTTTTTGATGTGTGGATTTTTTAGAAAAAATAATATTTAAATAAAGAAATATCATATGGTGGAATTATGTTTGTCTAAAATGTCTATGTTAGTTTTTTTAAACATATTCTCAAATTAGTGATTTTAGAATGTATTATATTTTATGGTTTTGAAAAAACATGTAGAAATCATTTTTGAAAATTTATTATCAAATCATTTTTTAAAATGGAGTTTTTTTGGGATTGAGAAGAAATGAAAATGCCAAGGGTTTTGTTATTTTTTTTGAAAACCCTTTAAGTTATGGGGTTAATTAAATTATCATGTGATTTATGAGTTTGTAAAATACATTGGATTAGTTTTAAAATAACAAATCAGTATCTTGTAAATCAAATTTCATTGATTAGGTTTTCTGGATTATGTGAAATTGTTGTTTTAATGGTTTTCATTGATATTATTTCATGTTCCATAGAACACACCATATAATGTTGCTGGATGTGATCAATTTTAGGGTGATTTTGAGAAAAATAAAATAATTTATATCTATATGGGGTTTCATGGTTTTCTATATATGACCCACTAAGACTAATGAGGTTAACTTATACATTTGGAGGTTATGTAATAGTTGCTCTGAGAGAGCCTCATGTGGAATCATTAGTGGATAGATGAGAATATTTGGACTTAATTAGCATGACCTGGGATTTTGGTTTCATGGATTGGTCTGTTGAGTGATTTTTGTGGGATATTCTTCTTCTGATGAGTAAACATTGATGGAATAAAACTAGTCATGGTAGTAACAAGTGGGGAACCCCATAACCTAGGTTGTTGATAATATAATTGGAACTTTGGTTTACTGGGAGTAATTGGTTTATCTAATCAGAATATTGATGATTAATGATAGTGGAAAAGAAGATGCCGAGATAGTGGTTTATTTACGGATAGAGGTTAATATTGGAAATGTAACATTATAGATACTCTTTTAGTGAGGAATATATTATTGGTTATAAATGTATGAACATTATGTCATAAGGGTTGTATACGTAATGAGACCTATTAGAGGATAGTTTAAATGGAACCAAGATACTGGTGAGTAGATATATTTAATTTATTTTTCCCTTGGTAAATATGATATTTTTTATTTAGGTGAAGTGGAAAATTGAGTTTGTGTTTCCTTAGTGTGTGGGGATAACATTGTGTGTGATATGAGGGTGTGTTTTCCTAATGGTGTGCTGGTTCTAGTGGGTTCAATACGATAGTGAATGTAGTGGTTTACAAAATGAATGTAGAATTACACTATGTGTCAAATTTAAATATCAATTTTTACATACAAATAATTCTATGATACCACCTAGTATTGGGGAATCATGATTGGGTGATGGGGTAATCCATCAGTGAGTGAGACTGATCAATATAAGAATACCCATCTAGAAGATGTATAACTAGAGTTATAGCATAGAAGAAATGTAATATGTTGGAAACTACATCAAGGGAATAATGTGAGTATTATAGGCATGTATTAAGAATTAGACTATGTTCTTGAGTCAGTGTTGGTGTATTCAAACATAGGATTTTCAGTTTTGAAGAGGTTATGTTTGGAATTCAAATATAAAATGTCACCAGTTGGGGGGAATTTAAAATTGAGGTATCTTAGGATTTATATCATTATAAACATTATCTATTCTTGATTTTGAGAAGCATTATGATGCGGAGTTTCTAATGATATATTTCATTACAGGCTATAAAATTCCCATGGATATAATATTTTCAAAGCTATAGATGTTTTATGAATTGGGAATGTTATCATAATTTCAGGGGTTCAAACATCTCTATGAGATTTTTTGTATGTCTATTTAAATTCAAATACTTTTTTGGCTCTATGTGTGGATATTGAAGTATGGTCAAGGTGAACCGTATTGTAATGACATAATATTTTTTGAAACTAATTTATTTTATGAAATTAGCCATTTTTTGTAATTAGTAATGATTTATTATATAAAGAATGTCCACCACATGATTGAACCAATAAAATTTTATTATATTAATTCAAACATTATATTTTAATTTTAAATATAATCATTAATATAAAATAAAAATACAATAGGAAAAAAACAAGATAACAAGAATATGGATGTTTAGATTTTCTCAATCCCTCATAATAATCACACTCGTCAAAACTCTATATAAATGAAGTATAATATTCAAAATGAAACCACCCATTTTTAAAATGAAAAATATATAACCTTGATAGAAAATAAAAATGAATGATGAATACCTAGAATATGAGGTATTTATTAATGGTAGTAAAATATTATGGCCATTACAAATTTAACTATTTAACCTATACTCGATCCATTTGAATTGTGATATAACCATTGAATAGTAATCTGACCATTAGAAATAGTAACCTTACAATTAAAATAGTTACATTACTATTGAAATTATACAATAATAAATAGGTAACTGATAAAATGATATTTTTTAAAATTTATACCATCATAAAAATAAATATATTTTAATAAAATTTGATAAAATATGTTAGTATTTTAAAAAATCATATATATTTTAATATAAATTTTATTTTAAATATAAAATAGTAAAAGAATTATTATTTTTCTAAAGAATTTCTCTATAATAATATTATATTATTTAGAAGAAAAAAATAATTGTATGACCCCAAAATAAATTTTTCATTGGATTAGAAAATTGATCATAATATAGAAATTGGTATTATTCGAATAAATAAGCATTTTAATTAAAAATTAAATATATCATATATATATATAATTATTTTAATAAAATTAATTTCATTTTTAGAATCTACACATCAACAAATTATTATGATAATTTTTTTCAATTTTTATAAATTATTTGATTTTTTATTGAATAGAGAAATACGAAAAAATTATGTATTCTACTTTATAATTTAAATACATGAATAATTATAACATTCAAGCTGAGATAACCTAGTAAACTGGTCCCAGACCAGGTCCTCACATTACTATATGGGTGTTCTTAATCCCTAAGAGTTGGTTACTAGTACCTGACAATGAAAAAATAACAAAAAGGGAATGGTTTTTTTATAAAACATTGGAAGATAAAAAATGAAATTTGGTATACCAACACTTTTGAAAGAAAAAGATCCATATTCAAACATGTAAATGAATACTCAATCAGTTCATCAAGAAAATAATCAAAATCTATCAATGTAAAACTCACTAAACCCATGTAATAGGTGGATCATATCCTTATAAGTTACATCCATCACTCTAGGTCCCACAAATTAATTAAACCTTACACCTACAAGTGGTTCTTTTACTTTTCTTGTACATTTCATAGGATAATATACAACCACTCAGAAGAATATATAGGGTTTGTGGAAAAGATTTCAGAAGGATACCACTAAATATTCACTAGGTAACTCTATTTCAGTGAACCAATTATGCAATCAATTTAAATAAAAAAAATCATGGAAATAAAATTACATATTTACAAAAAAAATCAGAGAAGTAAAAACATTTGTAGATATATAAAAATTGTATTTAAATAATATTTTATAAATAAAATTTAAAAAATAATTAAAATTTCTAAATTAGTTTTATAAATCTATTTCATGAAATATTCAAATAAAAATAAATCATAAAATTATCTCATTAGACATGTAGCTTGTCAGCTTCAGTTTCAAGGATCCTCACACATCCCAATTAGTGATCAGGGCCAAGTCTGCACTCTCCTGTTAGCTCATGCTGATGGAAAAAACACCCCATTGGGGAAAACCCTTTACAATATATTTTTATTACATTTTTCATCGTTAAACAAATTATATGGAACCAGAGTCCTAGATTGATTATCCTATTCACTCACAAAACATCTATGGTCACATGTGATTCAATCAGTCAAACATACATGGGAAAATTATTTATTTGAATCTAATACATAATTCACAATTCATTGTATTATTTTTTAGGTTTTAACATTCCCTTATTAAATTCCAAAACAAAATCAAGGTTTTCATAAAATTCATGACCTTTTTAAATCATCTTTCATATTAAAATAATTTCTCAAGATCAATCATCAAATCATTTTATCAAATAATTTCTCATTTCAAGACATCTTTCACCAAATTCCATCACGTTCAAAAAAAAATTTGAAAAATTGTTTTCATTCAAAAAATCGTGACTTTCTAAAACAATAAATAAATTTTCATTGGGCAATTGAAAATTCATTTGAATATATTGAGAAAAAAGGTTTATATGATTGTTAAAGATATTTAAAAACACAAACCTTTAATCATGTGATCAAAATAAGGGTATATATTTTACTAGAGATTAATCAATCACTTTTAGCAGAGTTTTTATCCAATAAGGATGGTGGTTGGGGGAGAAAAAATGTATCTTGGTAGCCTTGAAAAGGAAAATATCTATGTAAGTATCAAGAGGATGTAATTTAGAAATTAAAACAGCATGGGAAATTTATTTCTGGAAAAAATAGAAAAGTTTATATCCCCTTATGTCTATGGAACATAAGGGTAAAATAAACCCATTACTACAGTGCATCCACCAAAGACTACACCATATTCCTTCCCAATCAACTAGCATTTTGAAAACATGGCACATATTTTTCTTACATATGGTAGTACTACAGCTCAGCATATACACCATTCCACAACACCCCCCCCCCAATAGAGTAGGAACCCAAAACTCCACCCTATGGATCTATGGAATAGATGACTCCTGAAATCATACATGTGTACAAATTGGGAAAACTGACCAAATCAATACAATGGATCCTTACACCCCAACAACATCCTCCATGACATCGTTGGGACTCTCCAGGATGAATCCCATACACCATGGCATAGATCGCTATATAAAACTAGTTTTTTTAAAACACCAAAAGACTCAAAAACACACCCAAAGAAAAGGAAAAAAACACATATGTTAAGAAGAACCTAATAATAGCAATGATGTGTTACAATCTCCACACCATAAACACATTCTATCCTCAAAAATCATGTTTTGAAGATTCCATGTTAAATATAAGAGGGCACTACTCTCTCAATATTTACACATGCTCCCAATTCATAGTGGAATCATAAGTAAGCTGTAATTTCTCACATATCAAAGGTTTCATCTTCCCATGAAGAACCATTGTTTCAAAATCAAAATTCGTGAATGGATGCTCATTCAAGGATAAATTGGGATCAATATCGTGTTTTTTCCAGGCCAATACCTAAAAAGGGTAATAATGATACTTCATCTTCTAGGATACATGAAACACAATGTAGAGCGATGTAAACTATAGGGGAATTTTCAAATAGTAAGGCAATTTCCCTACCTATTATACAATCTCAAAGGGACCCATAAACTATGGTGTAATATTTCTCTACATTCAATGTCATTAGTGACCTAAATGCAGTGAAACTCTCAATAACTCCTAGCACCTAACTAAAAAAATCTAATGGGAATCAATTAAGATTATCATAGGATTTGTACTGACATTATTTCATCACTATTCTATGATAAAGCAACTGAATCATCACTATTATCTCTTAAACCAAACTATGTATAACCTATAAAGTTTCACAAATCTCATTCCAAAAAATATGAATCAATAGGTATTACCATACAATGCCTCAAAAAGACACATTCTAATATTAGATTGGTAACTATTATTATTTGAAAACTCAACTAGTACCAAATGGTTATCCCTATTTCCACCAATGTCAAGAATGGAAGAATGGAGCTTGTCCTCAAGGACATGTATAGCTCATTATCATTGGATATCCATAAATATATATGATATACTATATTCATAAATACATGGGATCCCATTACGTCTACAATTCCTTTCATAAAATGAGAAGTAATATGAATATCTCTATCATAGACTATAGAATAATGAACTCCATGAATAGTTATAATCTATTTCATAATGATACTTCTATGTCTTAAAGATTGGTTTCATCTTGAATGGTTATAATGTGAATCAATTTGGTCATCCTACTGATCACAACCCATATCACATTCTTCCCTCAAGGGGTATGCAGAAACACTGTAGAGATATCTATAGAAATATCATCCCACTTCCATGTCAGAACTAGTGGTCGCTAAAGAAATCATAATGGTATATAGTGCTCTACCATGGAATATTAGAATGTATAAATATGATAAAAAAATATAAAATTTCTATTCTTATACCTAGCCACCATAATCATCACTACATGTCATAGAATATAATCTTGGTTTCAGGGTGTACTACCCATTGGAAATTATGGAAATCACCCATCAACTTCTTTATCATAGGATAAGGAACAACACACCAATTATATAAATATAATATAACCTTATATGTTAGTTTCCCATTAAAAATAGTTTCCCCACCTTAAAGAGAATCCATTATTCCATGGAACTCTTCATATAACTACTTCTCTAGAATATTGATCTCAAGAATAGACGAGGTGAATAGAACACATTCTAAAACATCCTCAATCTCATTATCTCATACTCCGAAATGAAAAAAACCAAATAGATCCATAATATTTTACTCGTATTATTATTCTTTCATGGCCCAGTATTGATGTTTCATACTAAAAGAATCAAAATTAAATTCACTTTACCAGGGGTGTAGGAAATGTTGAAATCAAATTCCCACAGATATTCCACCCTAGGACTCTATCAGATATTATAACACATTTTAGAGAAGATATAACATAGGATTTTGTGGTATTAATAAATGGTAATCCCTAATCTAAAAAGAAAATTTCCCTAACACTAAAGATCAAGCATCATTCATGTGAGTTCATGATCATAGGTTAGATAATTATACAAGTGTATCCAAATATTTCTAGAACCATAAGGTTCCACATGATCACTATACATGAGAAAGAATCAAAAACCGAAACCTGATGCATTATAGAAGACCATATATCCATTTTTGGCTCTTAAAAGAGTTAGAGATGGTGCAAAAATCCACAAATGTTTAAACTCATCAAAATAAATATGAATTTTAAAATCTTATAATAATATCAGTCACTTATAAGTTAGATATTTTATTAGAGAAGGTAGCTTTGAGAGATATTTTATAAACATGCCATAATATCCCACCAATCTTAATAATATATGTATACTGAAAACATTATTTTTTTCTATTAAGTCATCATATCTTTCACATTATTAGGATTAACTGAAATACCTTGTTTGAAAACTACATTCCCCAACAACTTCAGTTCTGGAATCCAAAAAACTACATTTCTAAAGATTCTCACAAGTCAGTGATTTATCATGATTTATAGAACTTATATTAGGTGATGCACATGTTCATCCATGGATTTCGAGGAAACCATGATGTATTCCATAAATACCACCACAAAAAATTAAGGTAATCAAGGAATGTCTTTTTCATCAATGTTTTAAACACTGCAAGATCATTAGTTGGACCAAAATAATAACATGGTAATAAAAATGGACATACCTACTACCAAAGGTGGTATTATAGATGTTATATTCATTAAATATAAACTGGTTATAAATACATCAAATATAAATCACCAATAACCACTTCCCCATTCAAATGGTTATAAAAGATTCAATATGTGGAAATAGATACCTTTTATTTACTAAGACATTATTTATTTTTTAGTAATCAATATAAAGGAATTGTGTCCCATAGGCTTTCTTCCAAAAGGGAACTAGTTCTGCACAAGGTGACAGACTCTGGAATACAAAACCTTTCTCTAGTAGATTATACAACCATTTATTCAACTCTATTAGTTTATTCAGCTCTATACGAAGAGAATTAATTGATACTTCTTGAGTACGATTAACTAAATCAATGGAAAAATCCACATATCTTATCAGTGAAAAACTATAAATATCAGAAGGAAGCATTTTGGGAAACATGATGACCACTAAAGGAATATCCCCATTCAAATAATCTCACTTTAAAATAGAATCCAATATCGATATTACCCAGCACCAAATCAAAAACAAGTTCCATCTCTACTCAATCTCAGATACCATTCTCCCTAAAAAACATGGAACACACCATCAATTGTAGTAAATGAGACTCATTGATGATAATATTTAATATAGGACTTATGAGAAATCATTGAATCCATTGAAAAAATAATTTTAAGAGGTTTCATTATGAGAACCAGAAAATTATGAGTGAGCTTAATCTATGATACAGAGAAAACATAAGATGGACATTGAAGAACCTACTCTCTCTCAGTTATAAGGGGCACAATAATATCCATAACTTAATAAAAAAGATATATATGAAGATCTAACTAATATATATTCACTAAAATATATATATTTGTAATATATGATATTGTATATATAATGTTTATATTAAAAAACCTGAAATTGTAAATATATATATTTTAAATATATCAATTTTCCCTAAATGGTTTTAGTATCATTTTCAATTTATTATGAATGGATTAAACGTCTTGACCACCCATTGAATATGATTCAATGAAATAATGGAATAAAATATTTTTTATAAATTAATAAGGGTGACGAATTTTTAGTTAATTAAATACGTCAAAGATGGATATGTACAAGGATGAGATCCCTCTTATTTTGATAATCAAATTATGACCAAGATTTGCATTTCCTTTTTCCTCCTATAAAAATTTTCATCATTAGATAAGAAGCCTCTAGCACCCCTTCAGCATTCTATTATCCTCAGGATACAATTGTTGATCCATTGGTCTTCGTACCCCCATTGGAAGAAGAGTTATTTTCTTCACTACTTTATGATATTCATCAGGCATTCTCTTTCACCGAGAAAGTAGATTATTTCTTCCATTGATGATTTATAGTTACACTATTTATTGATTTTATTTACACATTGATTATCGAAGATAGATCTTTATATGTTTGAGTTATCTTTATATATCTTTTATTATATGATTTTCACTAAAAACCCGTCATTGGTATCCAATAATAGGATTCTTTAATGAATTAATAAATTTATTGATCTGTGAAAAATAAATTTTAATGGTAAAATTTGATTTTTCAGTCCAGGAAATAAAATATGAAATATTCATAAACAATACTCTTGTTTATGAAAATAAAGAATGAATTTATTTTAATTAGGAGAATTAAATTTATCATTGATTTGTATTATTTAAAATTTGATTATAAATAATGAAAAGTTAATTTCAAATATTAATTTAAATTAATAAATTTTTTTTATAAATTATTTAAATATAAATATTTTAAGGTTAATTGATAAATATTTCATTAAATACATTTTGAAGAATTAAATGGTAAGATAAATTATATAGAAATAAATGGATTATTTATAAATACTTATAGAAAACATATAAATTGTTCATAAATTCATAATTATATGATATTTAGATTATATAAAAAAAATATATTACAGATTATGAATTATAGAATTTTTATAATTCATGAAATATCATCTAAAATAAATTTAATATAAAATATTTAAAGGTTTTATATTGATAGGAATGAGAAAATTTTAAATTTTTCTAATTTTTCAAATGTATAAAATTAGAATTTATATATGAATAGTTGATAATTTTTTTTCTATTTTGAGTAACGTCTCAAATTCGGGTGCCACACCAAAGGTGCCCCGAACCCGGTTGGTCACATGACCTCAAGTGCATTTCCCCAAACTCTAGAGACTGCTGACTAGCAGCAAGGGCCCAGGTCTGATAGTGGGGAAACTATGCCCTCATTTGTCAAAGTGTAGCGCAACGGGAAGGATAAATAACATATAATAGTAGAAGTAGTAAACAGTAAATAATAGAAATGGACAACAAAATTAAATAGAACTACCAGTCATATAAATATATATATCAAGATGCAGCATGTCACTAATTCTATGAAATCATAAAAAACTGAATACACTATAATACAATACAATACAACTCAAAGTACAAGTACAACAAAACAAAACAAAGCAGAGTAAACAAAAACACAGCAGCATTGTAAGCCAAAATTCAGTCCCCTGCTCTCCTACTCCTCTACTACAATCATGTACATGTATAGGGACCCTTAACCATATCGACACATACAGAAACATAGTCTTTTTGGTTAAGAGACATGAACCAGATAGAGTGTGAGAAATAAATCTCTATAGGCACCCACCAAAGGCCCATCCCTAACTGTCAGTGAAAAATATGCAACAATAGTGTGCAAAAGTAAATGCAGTAAACTAGTAAGTACTCTAAAGTAACTATCACTAGTAGTTTAAGTTCCATTTAAATATTCTTTCAAAAATTCAACATAATATAATTCTATGATAGTCAGAACCCATGCCCTTAGCCTAATCAGAACTCATGCCCTCAGGCTAATCAGAACCTTGCCCTCAGGCTAACTGTAACCATGACCTCAGGATAATATAGTCATGCCCGTAGGATAAATATCACCATGCTCTCAGGGTAATATAACCACACCATCAGGCTAATATAACCATCCCCTCAGGCTAATATAACCACACCCTCATCATAATATAACCACACCCTCATGCTAATATAACCATTCCCTTAGGCTAATATAACCATGCCCTGATGCTAATATAACCACACCCTCATGCTAAAGTAAAACACTGCCCTCAGGTACATGTAATTGGGCTGATCCCAATGCATAACAAGAAATTTTTATACTAAATTTCATCTCAAGGAAACTTAGAACAGGTAATAATCATGGAATAACCTTGGGAGACAAGGCCAAGCAGATAAAAGAGGAACGCACCCCCAGGGTGGCCTTGGATCCAAGCAGTGATCCCAAAGCAAAAGTTTTAATTTTTCATTTAATTACCTATACAGTTATAGGTAATTAAAACATCCAAGGACTCAGCCACAAGACACCCCAAACATGTGTTCGTCGCACAACAATACACAATTTCAACACCACTGTTGGAAATAAACATCAGACCACCTACCTCGATTGCCTTTTATCGGTATACGTGAATGACGCCTCCCAAAACGCCCATGAACGATGTAGATCTTGGATAAATGTTTTCCCATTAAAATGTAAATAACTTCTATTAGAAGTAGAATTGTAAATAATATCATAATGAGAGTAGAGGGCTTACCCGTACGGTCCCAACGTGATTGACGGAGGCGGAATCGGATTCCCGGTGTGCAGTTGAGAGATTATCCAAGCTTTGGCCTCCTCTCTCGAGCTCCTTCGGTGTTATAAGATTCCTCTATCAACAGAGGAGGATACTTCCCATTTTATGAGAAAAAATACTACACTGCATGTAATCTCATGTACATGGCATGTAATTTTAATTTTCTTTAACTGTTCCCCTGGAGGCTTCTTTCCACCTCGGCACTATTCACCTATCGACATGAGTGCACGATGTGTATTCCTGATTACACAGCGTGTACTGTCGATCCGCTGGTGGATGCCTCCACCGCCATACTAATCACCTTCTGACTAATTACACGATGTGTAAATGACTAGTACATGGCGTGTAGTCATTTTTTACACCCTTCATCGCTGACAAGCCTACATTCCATGTGTACTCATCACACACGGCCAATGTACACGGCATGTGGAAAAGTACACGGCATGTAGTCAAAAAATTTGGGATTTTTTCCCCATTTTCCTTGTTTTAACAAAAAAACTAAAGGAAAAAAAGGAAAAGAAGAAACTCATACCTCAAGAATAAGAACCGGGTTCTTACAAACTTCCACCCTTAACGCAATTCATCCCGGAATTTCCCTTCCAAGGGTGGAGAAGATAAATCCCAGAATAACTCTGGCCACTGAGCATGTACGTCAATCTCTCGTTCCCATGTTTCGTCCTACACTCGGCCATGCTACCATATCACCCATACGAGAGGAACTTACTGGCCTCGAAGGACCTTCATGCTCTTATCAACAATACGAATCAGATGCTCCTCAAAGGATGCATCGATCTGTAGCTCATCCTCCTCGGGCTGAAAGATGTGAGATGGGTCTGTGTGATAACAGCGTAGCTGAGATACATGGAAGATATCGTGCATGGCCCAATACCTCTGTGGTAACTGAAAACTATAGGCAATTGTCCTGACTCTCTCTAGAATCTCAAATGGCCCCACATACCTCGGTTAAAGTTTACCTTGTCTCATGATCCGCCTGTTTCCCAGCCTCGGTGAAGCACGCAAGAAAACCTGATCCCTAACCACAAACTCTAAGGGTCATCTGCGGAGATCAGCGTAAGATTTCTGACAAGACTGCATAGTATCCATTCACTTCTGAATCAACCGGACCTTCTCTAAAGTCTCCTATATGAGACATGGTCCCAGTAAAGCTACCTTACCTGCCCCCATCCAACATAAGGGTAATCGGCACGACCTACCATATAAATCCTTGTAAGGTTCCATCTCAATAGTTGCCTGAAAACTATTATTATAGGAAAACTTGACCAGTGGTATGTGCTTCTCCCAAGAGCCCCCAAAGTCTAGGATGCATTCACGCAGGATGTCCTCTAGCACCTGTATCATACACTCTGACTGGCCATCGGTCTGAGGGTGGTAAGATGTTTTCATAAGCACCTGCGTACCTAGCGCCCTCAGAAAACACTTCCAGAAGCGAGACATAAAGCGAGAGTCCCTATCTGAAATGATAGAATGAGAGACCCCATGAAGACACACTAACTCTCGGATATACAACTTCTTGATATTTTCAACAGCAAAGGTCTCCTTGATCGAAAAAAAGTGAGCTACCTTTTTGAGTCTATCCATAACAACCCACACGGCGTCATTGACTCGAGGTGACCTCGGAAACCCAGTCATGAAATCCATAATGACATCTTCCCATTTCCATTCCGGAATGGGTAACTGCTATAACAATACCATTGGCCTCTGATGCTCCGCCATCACCTACTGACAGGTGGAATATTGTGTATGAAAACCAGTTACCTCTCTCTTCGTACCCAAACACCAATACTGATGTCTCAAGTAATGATACATTTTGGTAACTTCAGGATGCACTGCCCAAGCTAAAGCATAAAACTTACTCCTCTACTCCTTGCGTATATCCCCCCAGAACCAACAGCCGTCCATGGAAACGCAGTACCTCATCATAACCTATCGTCCATCCAGGAGGAGGGTCCTCACTTGCCACTGACTCCCGCAGATCTAGGCCTTCTGAAACTGATAGATGTCTCATTCTCACTATATCCATGAGGGTAGAAGTCACAGCTAAGGAAGAAAGATAAGTTTTCCCTAGACTCTCATGAACCTCCAAATGCATCTCAATGAACAAATCCATAAATTGCCACTCACCACTAGCCTCAGGAACTGCCTGTATCTGAGTCCTCGTGCTCAGTGTATCAGCTACTATATTAACATTACCAGGTGTATAAGAAAACTCAAATTCGAAGGAATAAATGTATTTGACCCACCTTTATTGTCTCAGGTTCATGTCACGTTGAGTAAGATGCACATGAGACTTTTGTGGTCAGTGAAAACCACAAAAATGCTATCCCATGATATAATGTCTCCAGCAATGTAACACATGAAAAACTATATCCAACTTGGGATCATGAGTGGAATAATTCATCTTATGTGACCTCAACTACTGAGACTTGTACACAACAACTTGATCGCCCTACATCAACACAGCTACCAGCCCAATACATGATGCATCACAGTAAATTATATAACTCTTCCCTTTCTCTGGAAGTATCAGGATTGATGAGGATATCAACCTTCTCTTCAGCTCCTGAAAGGATGTCTTGAAAGCTTCTAACCAAAGGAACTTCACACCCTTCTTAGTCAAACCCATCAACGATGATGCTAAGTGGTAGAAGTCTTGTATAAAGATCCTTTAGTAACCAACCATCCCCAAGAAACTCCATATCTCAAACACTTTGTTAGGCTACTCCCAAGAAACTACATCTCTCACTTTCTTTGGGTCTACCGCAACTCCTGCATCTGAGATGATATGACCCAGTAAGTGTATCTGGTCCATCCAAAAGTGGCCCTTTGAGAGCTTAGCATATAGTTGATGATCTCTCAGTGTACTCAATACGATATCAAGATGGGTGGCATGGTCGTGTAGAGTGTGAGAGTACACCAAGATATTGTCCACGGAGACTACCACAAAGAAATACAGATAAAGGTGGAACACATGATTCATCAGAGACATGAAACCTGCTAGCACATTTGTGAGTTTTAATGACATAACCATGTACTCATATAGACCATATATACTCCGAAAAGCTATAAGTGGTATGTCCGATGGTCTAACACATAACTGATGATATCCAGATCTCAAGTAAATCATCAAGAACACTCATTATCCTCGCAGTTAATCAAAAAGATCATCAATCCTTGGTAAGGGATATCGGTTCTTAACCATCAATTGGTTCAGATTACAATAATCCACAAATAGTTTGAGGGTACTGCCTGCCTTTTTTGAAAAGAGGACCGGAGAACCCCAAGGAGAAGTACTGGGTCGGATAAAACCCTTCTCCTGTAACTCCTCTAACTGCCTCTTGAGCTCCTGGAACTTAGGCGTATCCATCCTATAAGGAGGAATGGTCATCGGTGCTGATCCTGGCAGAATCTCAATAGAGAAATCCACCTCTCCCTCTAGAGGATGACCTGAAAAGTCTTCTATGAAGACATCCATGAAACGATCAACTACTGGAGGGAAATCTTGCTGACAAGCCCCCTGATCATCCAGATATAACTTGCAATCTGGGATATCACTCCACCTCGCCCACAATACTCAGGCCAAGCTCGGATCGCCTAAACATAACATTCTCCCTTGTATAGAAACTCTCCACCCTCTATTGACGTGAAACTCACCCTACGACGATAGCAATCCGCAATGTCTTGAAAGGGTACCAACCAGTCCATCTTAAGAATGACATCATAATCCATCATCTCTAAGACATAGAGGTCCCATAGAAAGTGATACCCACCAACCTCAAGGGGACACTCATTACACTGACACACACCTGTCGTTTTAGTCCCCAGTGGAGTGTCTAGCATCATCACATCAGAAGAAGAAGAAACACAAGGCCCAAGGCTCTCCACACCAAGCATAGATAAAAAACTATGTGTAGCACCTGTATCAAAAAGTGCAGAAGATAAAATAGTAGCAACTATAATAGTACCTCTGATAATAGAAGGTCTAAGATCGTGCTCTTGTTGGGTCTGTTGCACTGCATATGCATGCCCAGTGCCACAGACCTGCGATATAGATGGCTACCATATGCTGACCCACCCTGCTGCCTCTATGATCCTGGTGTCTGGCTACCATGGCCATGACCACCATCTCCTCCTACACACCCTGACATTCCCCAATATCTTGACTGGAAAGAAGCTGCTGCTCCTTCTCCTGCATGCGGAGTCTGGATAGAACCCCTCTCACTAGGCATTGGTAGAAACACCCTGAAAAAGCGCTACAGATAACCCACCTTGTCGCAAGCTCGACACTCAACTGGGTCATGTGGACACGGAGGTCACTTGTACCCCTCTCTACCACACTGGTAGAAAATAAGCAGGCCACCTGTAGAATTATTCTGACAAGTACTACCCCCATGAGTGAAATTCATCTGTCTCTTACTCTTACCGGTAGAAATAGTACCTGAAACTAGTGTTGAACCACCCTGTCCCACACCACTAGCTTCCCACAGGTTCCACTCAGAAATCAGTACCTGGTTTACAATATCATGTACTGTAGGAAACCTGAAAATGTTTACTAGCGCTCGGATGTCATATCGAATACTATCCTCAAAGTGTCTAGCCCCGAACGTCTCATCACCCACCAGAGTGGTTGAAAAACGTTGAAGCTCGGTGAAGTGAATAGAATAATCCATCACTAACCTAGCACCTTGCTGTAGATTCATGAACTCTCGAGCTCGATCTTCCCATATCATCTCCAAAAAGAATAAATTATAGAAGGTTGTCAGAAAATATTCCCACACCATGTCTCGGTGATGCTCAGACTAGGTGGTAACATCCCACAACCTCTTGGTGGAATCACGCAGTATATAAGTCACGAGCTTGACCCTCCACCCTGGAGGAACCTCTAGATGCTCGAAAATAGTCCACATAGAATCCAACCATGACTCTGTAGCCTGTGGTCCATCATCCTCTAAGAACGTAGGCAGATGCTGCTGCTGGAAGTTACGTGTCAGCTCTGCCATAGATATGACAGCCTGTGGTGCTCCCTGAATGGTTTTCATGAACCGCATGAAGCCTTAATGGAACTAAGCCTATGCGCCTATGTCCGGTATAACGGTTGGTTCTGCATCTGGCTCTATTGGAGGATCCATTGGTAGCCCATGGACTACCATTTTAGGAGTAAAATCGTCACCACTCTCTTGGAGAACAACTGGTGGTCATATCAGTGGCATGAATCTACAATGTCAAATGCACACCTTAGATCAATATTATCAAAGGCCAAAAAATGAGGAGGAGAAGAAAATCATTCAAGATTTAGAAAAATTGACTACACAGCATGTATATATAATATACGGCGTGTTCTCACAAGCCATCCACATGGGCATGTACTCCAGGTTACACTGGCCGTGTAACACCCCAAATACATGGCATGTACTTGAATCCTTCTTCCCTGTCTGAGTCCTTCTACACAGCTAAGCCACAAAGCTCTTCTAAAACAAAACTACATGGAATGTCCCAGATGCACATGGAATGTACTTGGCAAGCCTATACCGGCCCGTGTTGTTCGTCACACAGTCGGGTACCAGGGTTAGACTACACGGCGTGTTCCCAGTAGACACGGAGTGTATGTCTTAAGGTTTCCTCTGTCTGGGTTGTTAGTTACACGGGTGGACACCGGGTCATCACTACACAGCGTGTACAATCGGTACACGGCGTGTTTCCCCAAGCCATTACCTACCCCATGTCCCTATCCACACGGCCTGTGACGTGGGAAGAGACTAAACAGTGTGTACTTAAGAAAATTTCATTTCTTCCCGAACAGAATAACACACGATGTGTGTCCATGGAACTATGCTGCTTTTAGACTGGGTTTTCCAGACAGTATTCTTCAGAAACTACTCCAAAACCCAGAAAACATGGAAAAAACACCTAAGTAAAAAATTATGATCCATGAGGACCCATACTCCCCACTAATCAAAGCTTGGAATCTTATACATTTTAAAATAAAGTAAACTCATTAATGACCCACCAAATCCCTGTCATTGAAGGCCCATACTCCCCAAAAACTGAAGTTTGGCATTCATTCTATCACAACCTCCGACAAAAATACCCTATATAATAGTAGGTATTTATCAAAGAAGCTATCATAATATCATGCTTTTCCAGCACAACAACTATCACAACAACATGAAATTTCTAATGCACCTACATGGCATGGAACTATGCATGGAATGTGATTTCTAGCATGTGCCTAAATGATGCATGAGATGGAATACCATCATCTCATTAGGTTGCAAGTAAATAGAACCCATGTATAACATATAAACAGCACAATCAAAAGTGTGTCACCCAATGGTGAAAAACAACTCAACTGTAAAATTGCATAATCAGAAAAATTTCAATAAATGAGGTTGACTGGATTTTCCCTGTACACGGGTTAGCTACACACGGGCATAACTTATTACCAACTACCATGTCCATCCTATCCCTGAATAAGGCTCCAAATAGTAAGTCAAAGAAAATAACCTCCCTCTGATACCACTTTGTAACATCCCGGATCCGGGTGCCACAGCACGGGTGCCCCGAACCCGGTTGGTCACATGACCTTCAGTGTATTTCCCCAAATGCCAGAGGCAGCCGACAAGCAGTGAGCGCCCAGGTTTGATAGTGTGGAAACGATGCCCTCATTTGTCAAAGTGTAGCTTAGCTGAAAGGATAAATAACATACAACAATGGAAGCAGTAAACAGTAAACAACATAAATGGATAATTGAATTAAAGAGAACCGGCAGTTATATATATATATCAAGATGCATCATGTTACTAATTCTATGAAAGCATCCAAAATAGAATACACTACAATAAAATACAATACAACACAAAGTATAAGTACTGCAAAACAAAACAAAGCAGAGTAAACAAAAATACAGCTCCATCACAATCCAAAGCTCGGTCCCCTACTCTCCTACTCCTCTACTACAATCATGTACCAATATATGGACCCTTGCCCATATGGACACCTGCATCAACATAGTCTGTTTGGGCCGAAGGCATGAACCAAACAGGGTGTGGGAAATAAATCTCAGTAGCCACCCACCAAAGGCCCGTGCCCAACTGTCAGTGAAAAATATGGAAGAGCAGTGTGCAAAAGTAAATGTAGTAAACTAGTAAGTACTCAAAAGTAACTATCACTACTAGTTTCATTGCCATTTTAATATTATTTCAACAATTCAACATAATTTAATTCTATGATAATTAGAACCCATGCCCTTAGGCGATTCAGAACCCATGCCCTCAGGCTAATCAGAACCATTCCATCAGGCTAACTGTAACAATGCCCTCAGGCTAAATATCATTATTCCCTCAGGATAATATAACCACGCCATCATGAAAATATAACCACACCCTCAAGATAATATTACCACACCGTTAGGCTAATATAACCATGCCCTCAGGCTAATATAACTACACCCTCAGGCTAATATAACCATGCCCTTAGGCTAAAGTAAAACACTGCCCTCATGCGCAAGTAACCGGGCCGAGCACAATGCATAAAATGAAATTTTTATACAAAATTTCCTCTCAAGAAAAATTTAAACATGTCATAATCATGGTATACCCTCGGGTAACCAGGCCAAGTGGCTAAAAAGAGTAATGCACCCCCGGGGTGGGTCAAGATCCAAGTAGTGATCCCAAAGTAGTAGTTTTAATTTATCATTTAATTACCTATACAGTTCTCGGTATTTAAAACAGCCATGGCCTCAGCCACACGACACCCCAAACCTGAGTTCATCGCACAATAGTACACAATTTCAACACCACAGTTGCAAATAAACATCATACCACCTACCTCGATCGTCTTTGATTGGTATACGTGAACGATGCCTCCCAAAACAACCGTGAACAACGTAGATCTGGGATAAACATTTTCCCATTCAAATGTAAGTAACATTTCTTAGAGAAAGAATTGGTAAGAACAGTACAAGGAGAGGGGAGGGCATACCCGTACGGTCCCAACGTGATCGACGGAGGCGGAATCAGATTCCCGGTGTATGGTCGGGAGATCTTCTAAGCTCCAGCCTCCTATCCTGAGCTCCATCGGCATTCAAGTCTTCCTCTGTGAACAGAGGAGGATACTGCCAATTTTAAGTGAAAAAAAACAAACTACATGGCATGTACTCTCAAGTACACAACATGTATTTTTCATTTTTTTTAACTGTTCCCATGGCGGTTTCTTTCCACTGCAGCACTGTTCACTCATCGACATGAGTACACGATGTGTATTCTTGATTACACAGCATGTATTGTCGCTCCACTAGAGGTTGCCTCCACCGCCTTACTAATCACCTGTCGACTGATTACATGGCATGTAAATGACTAGTACATGGAGTGTAGTCAGTTTTTACACCCTTCATCACTGATAGGCCTACACGCCATGTGTACTCATCCCACACGGCCAAAGTACACGGTGTGTAGAAAAGTACACAGCATGTGGTCACAAAATTGGGGATTTCATTCCCCATTTTCCTTATTTTAAAAAAAACACCAAAGGAAAAAGGAAAAGAAGAAACGTATACCTCATGAATAAGAACCGCGTTCTTACATTTTGTAGCAAAATTTTTTTCTTCGATACATTTCGACAATATTCATGTTTTTTCAAAATTAATTAATATGAAATTATTAAAATTAATTGTTTTTTATTTAGATGTTATTTAATCAACATAAAATATTTTCTTAACAATTTAAATGATCAACGATTAAATAATAATTAAATTTTTGAGATTGACATTTTGTAAAATGTTTATATAATCAAAATTGAATTACAAATAGGTCATAATTCATATAAAATTAGATATTTAAAAGAGAAATGACACATTATTATAAATATGAAATAATATAAAGTTTATATTCACACTTATTGAATTTCCATAATGTAAAAAGTGAAATTATAAAAGGCATTACAATTTTTTTATGTAATTGTTCATAAAATATTATCTCATGTTTAAATATTTTAATTGTTAATTTATTTAATATTTATTCCTTATTTTATTCCAAATTATAATTTTTTTATATTTCCAAACAATGTACAATAAAATTATATGATAAATTGAATCTTGGATAGATCCTTTCATATCATATTAGGTTTGATATCACAAAATTTAGATTTCATCTACTTTGACCTTGATTTTTTATTTTATTTATGAGCTTTAGAGCAGTTGATGGGCATAGTTTTTGCATGTTTGTTGTTCGTGTTTTCGTGAATTGAATTCAATATTAATTAATTTCTCCCCCTATTATAGGGATTTGGGGTGATATTACTTAATTTTATGGAGCCTTTCCTTTTCTAGCAATGTCAATTTCTTTGTGAATATGTCACTTTGGGCTTAATCATGTAGAGTTTTTCAATCTCATAATAAAATATGATTTTACATGAATTTTTTATGTCACTTATTCATCAAAATATTTTGGATATATATTAATATACATTACTTTTTTTTTTGTGATTAACACATACTTATGTGTTTTGTAACGAGTTACAAATTATTTTTGTGTGAAAACGTTTATTTTGCAGTTGGAATAGGGATTCCAAAAATGAATCATTATAATAATGAATTCATGAAAAGAAAATAAAACATAATAAGTTAATTGTTTCATAGGATGTAATAGTTATGAATTTAATATGTAGATGATATATGTTAAATTAATGACACCATAAATGAAGATCCCACAAAAATTTAGTGTGATATTTCTTCAAAAGAGACACTTGTCAATTACCCAGTCATCGAACATGGTATGCCATGATAAATCTAGGGGCCTCTGGGATATCATTTTTATGGAAAGCAAGTAATGAGTGAATCTTGATTATTCTGTGGGTGGGTCATGGAAAAGATGTGTGACCATAGATCATCATTTTTTATGTTTTTGGGCTCTTTATATTTTTCACAGAATTTAAGAGACCCTAATACTATTACATTACTTGAGAAATATAGTTGATTGAATCCATGTGATGAATTTTGAAAAAGAAGTTATCCACATAACTATCCAAGAGTCATAAGTTTTTTTATTGTAATTATTCCCTACCCACGTTTCTGAGTAATTATAGATACAATAAAGAGGCCTAGAACTTAGTGAAATAATGATATTGTCTTACATAATTGATATGATATATGGTTAAATAATTTTTTTAGTTGGAAAACATTATTTTAAAACCCTTAATGAAATAAATAACACATGATATTTTTCTAATAAATGGTCCTATTGTAGATAAATGAAACATCGTCATCAAAATGAATTGTATATTGAAACTTAAAATGAGGATATTAATGTAATAAAATACTAATAATTTTAGCTTATAAAATGTTACTAAGAAAGATAATTATTTTATGTGATATAATAGTTCATTTCAGAGTAATCAAATATTGAAATAGTTCAACATGTCAATCTAATTTCATATGAAAGTGTAGAATAATTAATTTATGGTTTCATTTAATGTATAATTGACCTATGTAATTATTGTATTATATACTCAATAATATTTTTTATGGTAATGATATTCAACATGTTTTAGAATGTTGATGAATTCCAATAAGTATTGTTCTCATTAGGGAATATATCATATTTTCATCTATGGAAATGTTATAGAAATATGGATGGATTCAAGAAATTATTACTTCACACTATTAAAGTGTTTAGAATTCATAAACTAAGAATAAAATGTCTGGATTCCTTCACAGTAAATATTTTACAAGTGGGTAAAAATTCTATATGTAATAAGAAAACCTCAGATTATCCCTGAAATACCTGACAAGGTTTGGGAACTCCATAGAATTTATTTTTTAGGTAAAATTTTTATATTAATTAATTCATCTATTTTGAAGTGTGTGTGATATGAAGTATATTTTTTGAAAGAGTTTTAAATATATAGGAGTTAAAAATCATAGAAATAATTTTTTGGGATTCTTATTTATATTCATGAGTTGGCATAAATAGTTACAACATCAAGAATTTCGATGTAAAGGATTGTTTCAATCTTTAATGAATCTATGCAAAATATTTCTATATACATATCACATTACTTATATGAAACAAAGGTTGTTTAATAATAGTGTTTTTATAATATTATTAAAATCATACAGAAGGTTTGTAATTCTATAACATGTTTTTGAGTATATTATTTGGATAAAATTTATTATCCGGGATAAAAAAATTATCCAAATATTTATTTAAATATGTGGGAAGTATTCATAGTACTCATAAGTGGTATATATTAACAAATAATTCTTTTAAAATAAGATAAAATTAAAGATACGGAACAACATATATGATATTAAAATAATAGATTATTTGTTAAATATTACTACTAAAAGTAAATAAAGGTTATTTTATAATAAAAAAGTAAATTTTATTGAGTCTTATAAATTTATTTCATATAAAATATAATGTCTAAGAGGTTAGTGGGGGTATGTTCGGAATTATAGAATTTCACAGTGATCAATTAAAATATTATACTAGATTTATTTTAATTGATTATTTACTTTTTACAAAAAAAAACTGTTTGGATATGTGACAATGAAGAAAAATGTAAATAGTTAAACTTAATTACTATAAAAAATCAAAATCACTATTAACGAAAGTACTACATCAATATAATATTATAGTCATTCTTAATTGAATGTCCAATAATGTTTTGTATATATGATGATAAATAAATATAGAGTTATATTTAGTTATTATAATAAATTGATTTACACTTGATATCATAAAATAAGTTATTGGAAATGACAGTAATGAAAATAGTAAATAGATACATTAGATTCTATAAGAAACTGTAATTCACGTAATATATTAAAATATTTTAGGATATAATGGTAAACAAAAATGTAAGGAGTTACATTTTGTTATCATAACAAGTGAAAATCACTACTCCATAAAAAATTATTCCAGTTAATAATCAATGTATTTCACTTTATATCTTTAATGATTTTAGGATATGTTGGAAAAGTGATATCATAAATAGTTATATTATTTAGAAAAGTTTCAGGGAAAATGTTTGAAGGAAATGGAATGTAGGATGATGATGATGTACTTATAAATTGTTTTAATTATACAACAATAAAGTATTATAACATTTGATTTTATGATCTTAAGGATATTGAGTATAATTTAAAAGAGTTCAACTTATGGAATATGATTCTTAATTCTCCACATTTTTCAAAACATTATTTCGTCATATATATTACATGGTAAAAGGTTAGTGGGATTATTTTATCTTGTGGGAACATTGGGATGTGACATCAATTTCATTTTTTATAATGTTCAAAATACATTACTGTAGAAATTTCATGACTGTCATGTAAAATCTCTCAATATATTAGCTATAAGGGTTGTAAATATATCATGTTATTATTATAAACGTAATCTAAATTTATAATTCATTAATGTGGGATGTAATTTATTTTAAATAAATCATCAAATGAAAAATATCAACTTATTGTAAAAACATTGAGTTATCCCTAACTGGTGATCATTATGGAGTTCAATTGATTAGGATGATGTGTAAAGGTTATTTTGAATAGATTAATTTATCTATTATAACGATTGTATATGAGATATTGAAGAATAAATTCGTAATATAATAAGTATAGTCATATTACTTGGGCCAATCCATTAATGTTTAAGTCATGGAATGTTATAAAATCATAGATAAACATTGGGGTGTATGATTCTTATCAATCCTTATGACCTTATGTTTGAGAGATACATAGAATGAGAAAATTCATACTTTTAAACACTAATTATTAATTTCAACATATGGGCTTAAATAATACGGGGTGGTTTGGTATATTTTTTATCATGTTCTTGGTTAGTGTGCAACCATGATGGTATTTTTTACGACCTGTCCCCCGGGGCCCGTATCGTGACTACCCCAAGCCCGCCTTCCATAGGCCAGGAGATGACGACTAGCACCAAAGGCGTAAAACCCTAAACTGGGAAGGAATTTCCTTTATAACAGTAAAGAAACACAATAGAGTACACAATTGTAAGTAAAACACGAAGTAAATCAGAATACAAAAGAGTGTGCTGAAAGTAAAGGGGCCCAGAAATACGAGCCCAACAGTAAAGTACCAAACAACTGAAAAAAGAAGTAAATATGCAACTGGGTTGTCCTCCGGAATTCCAGCTTGAGGTTGTGTACAGATGGCCTCCTCAGCACCCCAAGTCCGTCCATCCGCTCCGTGTACATCTCTCCTAGTGGTCCACCTCCGGGTACCATCCAGTTCTTCTACTCTCTACCCCGATCAGCGTTGTTTCGTCATCTACAACCAACACAATGAGGTGCGAGCATAGATCGTGTAGGGGTGAGTATAATGATACTCAATAGATACCCTGAGACCCTCAAGGTCTCACAAAATCAAACAAGGATAACCACAATGTACGGAGTAAACGGATAACCCTTACATAGGTATATGCCCATACATATACCTAAGTTATTTAGTAACCCATATCAATCATGAGGAAAAACATGAAATTCATTGACTCAGCTCAAACCAAGATTTTGGTGAAGTATTAAAGTACAAATGATTAGTTGTGAATCTAGATCACTTTATTCTGTCACAAGGCCCTACATTTGATGATACGGAGTTTGACCCATAGAGGATCAAAAGGTACTAACCCCCCCCCCCTCGCAACGACCCACATAGGATCTGAACCACACAAGATCAGTATGCGCTGACCTACATAGGATCGTTGAGCACTGACCCACACAGGATCTGACCCACACAAGATCGGTATGCACTGACCCACATAGGATCACTGAGTGCTGACATCCATATGATCTGTCTCCAACATCCGCCTCACTCTCAGCCACTGGATTTCCTCGCACCTGGTGCGCTCGAGTTTTGTAGAAACTCTCCTCGAGATATCGGTCGTACCTCGACTGCCACTAAAATCCATAAAGGATTAACCCAACGGACCGTCATGTCGTAAGGGTTCCAACGTGGCAGACGGTGCGTCAATCGGATGCCCAGTCTGTGAGTGATTAGCATTATAGTCCCAGGGGCCCAATTATATTTGTGTACGAACCAACCGGACTGTGACTCAACTATACCCCGAACTCTAGTAGGGAATACTCAAAGGGATGACTATTCTAAAAAATATCGGTGTCGCTGAAGATTTGTCAAACGGATGTCTGGTGCTAAAGATATGACCCAAGAAGGTAAATGGCCAGTAATGGGACCGAGTCCAGTCTGACCCGATCGGACCGACTCGACCCAACCCTGTCTGGGTCGACCTGGTCAGACTCATTGGGTCTGACCCGACCCATTGGTCGGGTCAGTCCGCTATGTTTTGACCCGGTCCGCTGGGCCCGGCCCGGCAGACGGCGAGGGAGGTTGGGCCCGGTAGTCACCACGTAGGTGGCTCGGTGACTCGGCCCGAGAGACTGGGTCGGTTCTTCTAGCAACACCGCAGGGAATGTCGCGGGTTAACTCGGGAGGCTGGTGGTAGGGATGCCAGTGGGCAGGCCGCACGGGGTGCGGGAAGGCCGACTGGGCACCGGGAAGGGCCAGGCAGGCCATGGGGCAGGCCACAGGGGCACTGTGGGTAGGCGGGTCATGCGTCGCTTGGCCGATGATGTTTGGTTGGGAGCACCGGTGCACCGCGGGGGGCGGCGTGGTTCGTAGAGGTTGCTGGTATCGCAGCCTCATCATTTCCTCCTTCATCGCCTTGTCGTAAAATGCTACTTGAGTGATGAATCGATGGAGGATGTCGGGCCATTTAAGGCCAGCCCGAATCCTCTGCGTTTAAGGCAATAAGAAACGGATCGCTAGTATGAAGCCCAACTACCACCATTCTTAATTTTGAGAGAAAGGGAGAACATGGGGAAACGTTCATACTTTAAATAAAATCAAACCCCTACCATTGATTCGCCAGTAGTTGTTCGTTGACATCACGGAAGGATGGCCACCAAACCGTGGTAGATGATCATGTCCCACGTCGAAGTGGTCTGAGGAAGAAGGTCGGATAAAAAGAGCATTGCTGGTGTTCTTTGCGTTCTTCCCGTTCTCTGTTGGGGGAAAGCGTAATCCTCCAAGTTTTGGGCATCGCGTCACTTTACCAGCGCTTCGTCACTTGGTGAAGCCATCCCAAATCCACCTCCCAAACTCTCTATATACAGGAGAGGGGGAGAGGTATGTAACCATCGTGGAATTTATGATGGTTCATTTATTAGGAACCTTCCTAATTTCCAAAAATTTTGTTACTTAATTTAAAAAAAGGGAGGATAAAATAATTGGCTCCATAAAATTAATTGCATGAGAGGTGTCACACTTAATTTGGAGGATTTCAAGAGGTTTCCTATAATTAATTTATGTGCATTGGTAAAATTAATTGGCACGCGTGTTGGCTCAACTAATTGGCACCTACATTGGAACAATTAATTGCACAGAGGAGGTCAAGAGGTCCTCTCTCATTAATGAGAGGGAGTGGAGAGGTTTCATCCTCCGCCATCAATAGGGGTCGGGTGGTCCCCACCACACTTATCCTCCCATTGAAGGTTATGCTTGGGTGGACACCACCACCATAACCTCTCATGAGGGGTTAGGGCATGGCGGCCCTACTCCCAACTCCCAAGGGGAGGATCCAACTAACTGCACACACATGGCGACTGAAATATAATAAAGTTTGGATACACTTTATTTTATTATTATTTTTATAAAAATTCAAATACTAAATTTCGTTATCGACTCCCTGTCGTTGAAGTGAAAGTCTCCATAAGAGAAAATCGGCGTTGTAAGTTTAATGGTGCCCTCATATTTGAATTCTGAGCATCGGTTTCAAAAGTTACAAAACGCCGCTCGTGCGTTTAATGAACGTACCCAAAAATAAGTTTGGAAAATTTTTATCAGTCACCCTCGACTCAAGACAGTCGAGGTTAGGCTCTGCCTAGGTGAAACACGGTCCAACAAACACAAAGGTACTCTCGGATTTTCAATATGAGTTACCGTTTAGAAGTTATTAATTTTACAATAGAATAATTCTCACTTAATTATTTTATTTGTGGCCAAAAACTAACTCATTCTGGTGGCCTGCGCCGGACAAAGGTAGTATCTTCTTAAATAAATCATGCCCTCACAAGTTCAGCGGTGGTCTCGTATTTTTGATCTGAGCTACCATTTGTGAGTTATAAGCATTTAAAAAATAAAATAATTTATTTATTATTTTATTTATAGTTATGCCATTTGGGGATTTCACACAGGAGGAACGTGCAGACTAAACGTAAGTTGCACTTAGGGTAAACTCTTCATTCAGAGTGCAACGGTGACCTTGAATTTCTGATCTGAGTTATCGTTTAAGAGTTATTCTACTTTTTTAGGAAAACTGCTTACGCGCGTTAACTTATGCTTAACAAAAACATCCAAAATTGATTCCGGGAACAGTGGGCCTTGGAATCATGCCCGTCAGAAACTGAGGACTCGTAAAATTATCATGTATTTAGGAAAAAAATCCATGTAATTTTCGGGTCTTTACATTCTCCCCACCTCAGGGCTTTACGTCCCTGTAAGCTACAACTTGAACTAAGGGAAGAAATTGGGGTAATGAGCTCATATATGAGCCTCCCGCTCCATGTGCTCTCTTGGAGTTTCCCGTGCTTCCAACAAATGTGCACCATAGGTTTCAACCATCCACGCAGGACCCACACATGTCAATCCTCAATCTCCGTTGGAACCTCCGTGAAAGTCACCCCGTAATCGATGTCCAGCACCCCATCATCGATGATGTGTGAAGGGTCGTGCATGTATTTCCTCAGCTGAGATACGTGGAAGATGTCCTGCACCCGGTGCAACTGAGGTGGAAGATCTAAGCGGTATGCCTCCTTGAAAACTCTATTGAGGACCTGAAAAGGTCTGAAGAATCTTAGAGATAACTTTCCTCCGTATCCAAATCTCTGTAGACCTTGTCGATGTAAGACCTGTAGAAAGACGTGGTCACTATCCTCGAACTCTAGAGGTCTCCGTCTCTTGTAATCATATGATTTCTGTCTACCCTGTAAAGACTTCATCCTCTCTTGGATGACCTACACATTCTCCATGGTAGCTTATACCATCTCTGGTCAGAAGGAAGTGGGCTGACTTGGTGAGTCGGTCGATGATAACCCAAAGAGAGTCATGTTCCCTGGATGTACGTGGAAGAACCATCACGAAGTCCGGGGATATCTCATCCCTCTTACACTATGGGACATCCAAAGGCTGAACCAATCATGTTAGTACCTAATGCTCCGCCTTCACTTGCTAACAAGTGAGGTATCCTGAGACAAACTCAACTATTGAATTTTTCATACCTGGCCACCAGTTCTGTCGTCTGAGGTCCTAATACATCTTCGTCACTCTTGGATGTACTGCTAGAGGGGAAGTGTGGAACTCCCTAAACACTTCCTCCTAAAGTGAAACTAGTACCATGGTACGTCCTCTAAAAAGGATGTCGTGCTCCCCACCTTTATAGAATCCATCAGGTGCCTGCCCCGTGAATATCTGAGCACGTCGCGTCTCACAGTCAGCATCTCCACGTTGTGCCTCCCTAACTCACTGAGGAATGGGAGGATTGACTGTAAGAGACAATAGAAAGGTTCCTCCATCCCTATCCATGAAGGATATCTGTAAGGCAGCCAGCTGATCTGTCGGCACTCCTAGTAGCTGAATAGCTGATCTTCTGCTGAGAGAATCTGCTACAATATTCCCCTTCATAGGAGTATGGACTATCTCTATGTAATAGTTCTGGAGGAACCCGAGCCATCGTCATTGTCTCAGGTTCAGTTCCTTCTGAGAGATGATATACCTGATACACTTGTGATCAGTGTACATGGTAAAACATTCACCCATAAGGTAGTTACACCACAACATCAAGGCGAATACCACTGCTTCTAATTCCAGGTCATGGGTAGTTTAGTTCTGCTCATGTTATCTCTGCTTCCGGGAACCAAACACGATCACTGCTCGCCCCTGCATCAGGACACATCTGAGTCATGTCCCTGATGCATCGCAAAAAACTACGTACCTTACTCCTTCCTCTTGAAGCCTCAAGATGGGGGCACTAGTCAGCCTCTGCCTAAGCTTTTGAAAGCTCTGCTGGAATATCTCCAACCACACAAATGGTTTCCCCTTCTTCATCAAGGCTGATAGTGGTGCTGCAAATCTAGAGAATTCTGACACAAAGGTAAGTCAGGCCGACTCAAGAGTGATCGACTGAACCCTCTTATGCATGAGTCCATTTTGTGCTGCCTGGGTTTTACATTTCACCGAACAAGGAAAACCACATCGCAACATTGTAGATAAACTACAACATTTTTATTTCATAATATAGTCAATCTTTGTATGAACTGTGGTTTCCCAGTCCGTACCCAAACTAACTTCATAACGCCTCGACGCTGGCACCAAGAGGTTCCAACTGAAAAACTCGCCTCAAGGGTCAGATCACACCACCATCGTAAGTTTGATTATCAAGTCTCCTCCAAAAGGTATATCTAGATGTGAGGGTCAAGTCAACGGTTTAACCACAAACTCTAGGTCTGGGACAAGATTCGTTGAAGGAAGGAATGAATGGTACCTATGTCTATTGATACGGCAGCTAGTAGTAGACACAGTCCGTACCTCGAATTATTCCTAGAGCCCTTGGGTCTCACTCATTGACCACATGCAGTTACTCTCTTCCCCCTCCCTCCAGCTCCCTAAGCCTGGTGGAATCCACAAAAAGGGGTGGCTGTAACATGTCAAAATGTACACCACCTCATGCTACTCTCCTAGCTCTACTTCCATGTATTCTACTCTGCAGATTCATCTATCCTTAAAACTTCCTTTTTCCGAAATAGTTTACATGCCCACATCTCTGAGACTGGTGCTAGATTCATGTTTTCCCACTACTAACATTCATTGGTTGTATCCTCTTAGCCAAAGAACATTCAACCACAAAGGTTATATCTAGCATCCTAACATAGGTAGGAATGCATAGAGGAAAAAGTGTTGGCTCGAATGTCCCTAAATGCACCACACTGGGAGGTCCAAGCTCTGAAACACTGATCGTATCGTATTCATTGAGTACGGAGAACGATCGATATGCATCGATGAATACTCAGCTACTGACATGTCATCCTGCCGAAACTGTACAACCTGAAGGGAAATCTCAACCACCTCCTCAAGCTAGTCCTCAGCCACCTGTGAGTTGGTCTCACCTCAGAACTTGAGGGGTATTTGATTCTGAAACACATGTAAGGCACTAAGCCTATAAGTGTCCTCTACCGGTACCACCGGTAGTGTCTGCTGACCAACAGGAAGTGATATAGTTGGCACACTGCCTGAAGTTACCATCTTAAAAACGGTCCAATTACCAAAACCTCATCACTATGCGGACCATCCTCATGGTCTATCACTGAAAAAGACTAGTAGCTAAGATCAACATCTACTCTACTAGTGTCTCAACTAGGCAGCAAACTCCAGTAATCGCCTCCATCCAGTCCTCTGCTGCCTGGGAATATATCTAGCCTCATAACCTCGGAGGCCTCTACTACTGGAACTCGGGCAACGTGCATAGTCAGTATGCACCTTCCGCCAGTGCGGCTAGTGGAATTAGCTTCTCAACAGGTGGTGGTGCTACTGGTACACCACCCGAATTTTACAACAAAGTAAGAGGGCCCTACACCGGAGCCTCGTCGCTTGGTGGGCTGTCATTGTGTACTCTCTCCAAAATCTAACCGGTTGTTTGCATGGAGGTATCCTGAACATGTGCGACGTGGTCAAAAGACTATTCCTGGTGAGCAGACCTGGATTGTGCTAACTTAAAGAAAACTTTTGAAAACACCCACGCAATCAGTATTTTCGTGTACTAAGTTGGAAATCAGTAGTCAGGGTCCTGATATATGGATACGTCGGCCGCCGTACAAACACTAGACTCCCTGAACTGAAAACTACACTCAGTACCCTTAACACTATTGCTTCACAAAAAACAAATATCAGATTCCTGTGTTCTGCGGTAGAACCAACTCCTCTGATACCAATTTGTCACAACCCATCCCTCGGGGCCCGTATCGTGACTACCCCAAGCCTGCATTCCATAGGCCAGGGGATGGGGACTATCACCAAAGGCATAAAACCCTAAAATGGGAATTCATTTCCTTTAAAAAATTAAACAAACACAACAGAGTACGCAACAAGAAGTAAAACACAAAGTTAAATAGAATACAAAAGAGTGTGCTGAAACTAAAGGGGGCCAGAAATACAAGCCCAACAGTAAAGTACAAAACAACTGGAAAAAAAGTAAAGCAGCAACTGGGTCATCCTCTGGAATTCCCACCTGAAGGGTGGGTACAGATGGCCTCCTCAGCACCCCATCTCCTCAGCACCCCATGTCCGTCCTCAGCAACTGGGTCATCCTCTTGAAGCATGTCCTCCATCACTTGAATTTTACACTCATACTAGCTATTTGTCTGGGGATGGTAAGTTGTACTCAGAAGTACATGTGTACCCAAAGCCCTCTCTTGTCCCTACTAGACCCAAGAAGTAAAACGGGTGTCCCTGTCTGAAACGATGGAGTGCAGAACCCCATGAAAGAATACAATATATCGGATGTACAACCTTCAGAGCTCATCAACACTAAAGTTCTCCTTGATCGGTAAGAAGTGTGAAACCTTCATGATTCTATCAATGAAAACCTAAACTACATCGTTCTCTCAAGGCAACCTCATTAATCCTATCACGAAGTCTATCACAACATCATTCCACTTCCACTGGGGAATAGGTAACTACTGCAAAAGCCTTGTTGGTCGCGAAAGCTTCTCCTTCACCTGCTGACAGGTGGAATATCTCATAACAAAACCCAAAACATCTGTCTCCATACCAGGTCACCAATACTGATTGTGTAGATCTCGATACATCTTGGTGACACTAGGATGAAATCCCCAAATTGAAGAATGAAAATCCCACATCAGATCCTTGGGTTTGTCTACTAACACCCATACACACCCATGAAAACTCAACATATCATCCTTGCCTATGGTCTATCTAGGAATATGGTCATCTCCTGACACACTCTCCCATAGAACTAGTCCTTCAGAATCTGATAGCTTACTCATTTTTACTTGATCTTGAAGAGTATCGGTAACCTCTACATAAGAAAAGAACGTCTACCCCTATCTGTCGGGCACCTCCAATTGCGTCTCAGAGCATTGATTCCAAAGATTCCACTCACTAATGTCCAATTGAACTACTTGTATCTGAGTCATCTTGATTAACACATCATCCACTATGTTGACTTTCCTAGGCATGTCGGAAAGCTCATATTCAAAGGACTGTTGGTACTCAACCCACCTTTGTTGCCTTATGTTCATGTCATGATGAGATAATATATACTTGAGACTTTTGTGGATAGTGTAAACCATAAAATACTCACCCAAAAGGTAATTTATCCAATAGCATAAGGCATGAACAAATATAGCCAACTCAAGATTGTGTGTTGGGTAATTCTTATCATGTGTCCTCAAATACCAAGACTCATACGCAATGAATCATCCCCCCTGCACAAGTACTCCTCCAATCCCAATACTCGATTTATTTTAGTAAACAATATAGCTCTTTCTTAACTCTGGAAAAACCAGTAACAATGATGAATTCAACCTCCCTTTCAGCTCCTGGATGGCTGAATCACAAGAATCTGTCCACAGGTACTTCACACCATTCTTAGTCAGGCCCATCAATGGCGCTTCTAAATGTTAAAAGTCCTATATAAAACATCTATAGTAACCAGCCAACCCTAGAAAACTTCAAACCTCAAATATGTTTTTCTGATTCTCCCATGAAACTAATACTCTCACTTTCTATGGGTCTACTCATACTCTTGTCTCTAAGGTAACATGACACAAGAAGTGAATATGGTCCATCCAAAAGTGGCATTTTGAGAGCTTAGAATATAACTAATTCTCACTCAGTGTACTCAAAATGATCTCAAGATGGGTAGCATGGTCGTTTCGAGTGTGAGAATACACCATGATATTGTTCATGAAAAACACCACAATGGAATCCAAGATTGGATGGAACAATAGGTTCATTATTTCTATAAAAACATTAGGCGTGTTCGTTAGAACGAACGACATAACCACATACTAGTATAGACCATACCTACTCTGAAAGGCTGTAAGAGTTATATCTGATTTTCTAATACGCAACTGATGATAACTGGATCTCATTTCAATCTTCGAAAATACTAGGGATCCTCTAATTTGATCAATGAGATCATAAATCCGTGGAAAGGGATATCGGTTCTTGACCATCAACTGTTTAATCATCTGATAATCCATACAAAGATTGAGGGTAACTTTCTCCTTTATCGAAAACAGGATGGGCGATCCCCAAGGAGAAGTACTAGGTTAGATGAATCCCTCTGCTTATAACTCCTCTAACTGTTTCTTGAGATCATATAACTCTGGTGCAGCCATCCTATATGGAGGAATGGACACTGGTGTCACTCCTGGAACAAGCTTAACAAAAAAGTATACCTCTTGCTCTAGAGGAAAACCTAAAAAGTCCTCTAGAAAGACATCTCTGAAACGATACACCACTGGAGTAATGTCCATCTAGGAATTCATCTATCCATTCAAATACATAATATAAATTTGGGATGTAACTCCTCCCAACCCATGATGCTCGAGTCCATCTCTGCTCACATGTACATCCTATTACCCCTTTATGTAGAAACAAACCTTCCTATGGTGATGTGAAACTCACCCTACGATGATATTAATCGACTAAATACAGAAAGAAGACTAACCAGTCCATTCCAGGAATGATATCATAACCTGTCTTCAATAAGAAAAGAAGATCCCAAATGAAGTGACAACCACCAACCTCAAGAGGGAAATCCTTGCACTGACATACACTAGTTGTTCTAATCCTTGACAAAGTTTCCAATGTCATAACATCCTCATAAGTAATGATATAGAGCCCATGGATATTCACAAAATCAATATATATGAAACTATGGGAAGCACCTATATTGAAAAGAGCATAAGCTAAAATAGAAGCAACAAAAATCATACCCCTAACTGTAGTGGGTTTGAGATCCTGCTTCTATTGGGTCTTCTCTATCACAAAATCCTAACCTGTACCATGACCCTGTGAAGATTTCTATGATTTCTGAGCTGATCCACCCCGTGGTTGTCGAAAACCCTATGTCTCACCACTACATCCATGACCTCCACCTCAGCATGAACGGTCTGAAGAACTCCAGTTCCTTGACTGATGTGGGACTGGTGGTCCTACTCCGGTATGAGGAGTCAAAATAGAACCCATATCACCAGCTACTGGTGAGAAAATTTGGTAGAAACATTGAATATGACCCATATTGACACAAGATTGACACTCAAGTAGGTCTCTCAAGAATTGTGGCCTTGTATGCCAGCTTCTTCTGCACTAGTAGCATACCACCTGGCTACTTGAAGAAGTATCTTTCCTACTAATATCTCCACACATAGACTGTCTGTGGTGCTTCCTATTTCAGTCGAATGGGTACATATTCTAGGTGACAAACTCCCCTGGATCACAGCTCTAGAATCCCTCAGGTTGCACACAGTGATCAGATCCTTGTTGATGATAGAAGTGATGGAATTCAACCTGAACATGTTCACCTGAGATCGGATTTCATTCCTTAGACTAACCTCAAACATCCTTTACAAAAATAACTTATCACCCCTCAAATGGGTGTGAAGTGATACATCTCTATGAAGCGAGAATAATACTCTATCTCTTGAAAGAGTACCATGTTCCAAACTCATGGTCTATTGGGCTCGATCGACCCTCAGGGTCTCCAGGTAGAAGTTATAAGGACCCGACCTTATTACATACATAATCTCGAGTTTAGTCAAGAAAACACTTCCTTTTTACATTGAGTGTCTTTTCATGTTTAGAAATTTATATAATTGGTATAAAACATTCATAACATTACACATTGTTACATAGTAGATACCATAAAAACAGTTTCCATTTTTCTTAAAATATAAAACATTAAAACTTAAAACAAGACTCCTTGAAAATTATTCAACATTTAACATGTCTTTCTTACTTGTATTACACATCCATTAACCTGTGAAAAATCATTTAAAAACATGGGATGAGCACAAAATCTCAGTATGGTGTGGAAAATAAGGAAAAATCACATTTGTCCATGAATACTCATAACGTATGAAAGCATTTTCAAAATACATGCTTTTCACCCATAAATACTTACATCATGTAACATGAGATTTACATAAGATCCACACAAACAAGAGTGCATAAATATAATCATAGAGTTATCTTGGGGCATTACTTACATAATCTTGTAACCATCTTGGCTACCTTAAAATTTGTAACCCTCACGGCTACCTTACATTGTGTAACCATCGCAGTTACACTTGGAGTAACCATACGGATGACCTCCAACTTACTCATACAAAATGCATTGGAGGGAAATATTATTCCCACAATTCATCATAAATAATTCCCAAGAACCAAAACATAATCATACAACATGAATAATTCCATAAAAACATTACTTTGGAATTTTGTAATACCGAATTTTAAAATATGATTTTTAAATAAAACCCCTTATAAATATCATACAATTTAAGAGAGACTTAATAAAGTGGATGGAGTATGTATATATACTGTAAATACACATAATATAACCTAATGTAAATAGAACCCATCGCAAAAATAATTTAAATAGCACATAAATAATGAATTACATGTTTATCCCCAAGAATGGAAATCGGGTTAAGAATTCCCTTACCTCAGGTTTGTCTTACTTACAACTTGTTTAAACCTACTTTAAAATGGTTAAAAGAGTGTTATTAATATTTTACAGAAACATTTTCATGATTATAACATCTTATATTCTCATTTAATAACATCTTTTCACCCTAAATTGTAAGTATTTTTCCCATAGCACTGTTTTTGGTTGAATTCATTACATGATTTCTATGATTGGTTCATGGTGGACATTCTTACCCATTGGAAGTGAAACTCCAGAATTGAAATGGAGTAGTATTTTCATATAACTAGTAATATAAATTATTTCATTCATCATTTTTAATTCTTACCTGAAGATGATTCATAATTTAGAACATTAATGATGTTCGTTTAGATCCTTTTTGTGGTTCTTTGATAATAACAACCTCATTTTGTCATATAAATTAGAACCATGAGTAAAATAGAATTCCAGAACCATGGGTGAGTCATAAAACAAATATTATAACCTTTATCAACCACATAAATGGTTTCATGACTATAATTGAAAGAATTAATGGATTTTGAAATCACATCGTCCATGATGTTGGTAATTCGACACAAACGGACAATGTTTTTTATTATTTAATTAAGTGGGAGAGGAGAAGAATAATGATGAGTATTTTTTCATAAACATGATAAAATACAGAGTTTACATGATTTCTGGATAATTCATGCCTCTTGGGTAAGGATATATGCAGAATGAATAAGGAAGGAACTCAAAATAAAAGAAAAATTATGGAATCGCTTACAAAAATTAGGCAGCCTAACAACTACGCAACATGGTTTTAGAAAATATTAAAAATATAGGGGACAAGGGTCACCCATCCAAAAATGAATTATAACATAGATAAGATCATTAATAAGAAGGAAATAAGAACATGGTATGGAAATGTGAAAATTATACCACATAAAAGAGAATTTGAAAGGAAAAAAGAAAGAAATTGATAAATTTTTGACCTTGTGGAGTAACCCATATAACATGAAGGTGGGGACCTAGGGGGCTTGAGGAAACCTTGAGAGGACTACTATGAAGGGAAGGAAGCCAGATATTCGTTGAGGGAGAATTGGGAATGAATTCAATGAAGGGAAGAGTTGGTATTTATAGGAAAAGTGAGGGATTATTTTAATAATTTTCAAGGGACACCTCATGGGTGGTATTTGCAAAACCGTGGGCTTGACCATGGTATTTGCTCATGGTATAAGACACATGGTAAAACTAACATATTATCTAACTATACACAATTCTACCATATTTATGACATCATTATTATATCCTTAATGATTTCATTAACACACCGAAACTAAAAAATGTATTTTCTACTATTCACCGAAAAAATCAAATGTTTCTTAAAAATTCTCAAAATTCACCGTAACCATTTATCGACGTGTAGATTTCAGAAATGCATTTCATTTTTTGAAAATAATTTTCTAAATATTATTAATTTAATATTTAAATAAAATCACACTTAATTCAATAATTAACAGTTTTAATTCTACAACTACATCTTTATCACAATGAAAAATTAACCAAGATGTTATTATCTTCTAGACTTAGGAAAATAATATAATAATAAAATTTAATATTCATTAGGGTCATATTAATATTCATTAGGATATGTTAATATTCGCCAAATAAACATGTTTGTTCCAATAGACTCTGAATAACATACTAAACCCAATTGTAGATGACAGTTTCTTGAAATTCAAAACATAGAAGTGTAAAAATTATGTTAAAAGGCTAGTTATAAATATCAACTTAAAACAAATTTCCATTCATTTATATTTATTTTTAGAAAAACATGGGGTGTTACATTATCTCCACTTTTTTGAAATTGCATTCACGCAATTTTATTTACTTATTAAACAAATGAGGGTATTTTTCTCTCATAGAATTTTCAGACTCCCATGTTGCTTCTTCAACCATGTGGTTTCTCCACAAAACCTTTACCTAGTGGATTAACTTATTCTATAATACATGTTCCCTTCGATCAAAAATCTGAACTGGTTTCTCTTTATAAGAAAGGTTCCCTTCTTTCTGAACTGGTTCTGGTCTCAAGACATGTGATGAATCTGGCACAACTTCCTCCACATCGAAACATGAAAAACATTATGTACCAGAAACAAGCTCGAAGGCCAAGCTACGTGGTATGCAACAGTTCCAACTTTCTCCAAGATTTCAAAAGGATCGATGAACTGTGGACTTAGTTTTCCTTTCTTACCAAAACAAATCACACTTTTCCAAGGAGATATTTTAAGGAAACATGGTCACCTACCTCGAAATAGAAGTCTTTCCTTCTATTATCTACATAACTTTTATGCCTACTCTGATCTGTCCTCATGTGCTGCTGGATCATTCTCACTTTCTCAGCCACTTCTTCAAATAATTCTGACCTCATCAACTTTCTTTCACCAACTTCATCCCAAAACTCTGGAGTTCAACACTGCTTTCCATACAAATCATTAAAAGGTTCCATCTGAATACTAGAATAAAAACTGTTATTATAATAAAACTCAACTAAAGAAAGATGGTGATCCCAAATTCCCTGATAGTCCATTAAACTAGCTCGAAACATATCCTCCAAAGATTCAATCGTTCAGTTTGACATCCCATCTGATTGAGGATGAAAAGTTGTACTGAAATTTAACTATGTGCCCAATGACTCTTGAAGTCCCTTCAAAAAGTTAGAAGTTATCCTGGGATCTCGGTCAGACACAATGGAAATAGGAACTCCATGCAACCTGACAATCTCATTGAGGTTCAATCGAGAAATCTGATCCAAAGTAATTGTATCTCGAATAGAAAGAAAATGTGTAGACTTTGTTAGCCGATCAACAATAACCCAAATCGCATTATTACATTGAGAAGTCTTTGGTAGTCCCACCATAAAGTCCATTGATATATTCTACCATTTCCACTCTGGCACTGAAAATGGCTGAAGCATCCCCTTCGGTAACTTCTGCTCTGCTTTAACCTGCTGACATGTCAAAAATTTCATTGTAAAATCCGCAATATCTCTTTTCATTCCATCCCACCAATAATACTCTCGAAGGTCTCTGTACATCTTAGTACTGCCAGGATGAATAGAAAATGGAGAACTATGAGTTTCACACAACAATTATTTATTCAACTGGGAATTACAAGGCACATAAAAACTCTTTCCAAATCATAAAACACAATCTTTATCAAGATTGAATTCTGACAACTTACCCATTTTAACAAATTCTACCTTTTTCTGTAGCTCACTGTCTTCCTTTTGCGCTTGCTTAATTCTGTCTGACAATGAAGACTGTACTGAAACCTAAAACAAAACAGATGTATTCCCTGCACCACTAAATTCTAAATCGAAATTCATCAAATCATTAATCAACGGATCATGTTCTAGATGTATCATGGTTAATGATGCATGATGTTTCTGAATTAAGGCATCTACCACTTTGTTTGCTTTTCCAGGATGGTAATTGGTCATGCAGTCATAATCTTTTATCAGCTCTAGCCATATTCTCTTCCTCATGTTTAATTCCTTCTGAGTTAATATATATTTTGACTTTTATGGTTAGTATATATTTGGAATTTGGTTTCGTATAGATGATGCCTCCACATTTTCAAAGCAAAAAACCTCAGCTGCCAATTCCAAATCACATGTGGGATAATTTAGCTCATGAGGTTTAATTTTTCTCAAAGAATAGGAAATTACCTGATCATTCTGCATAAAAACAAAACCATTTCCCTTCATAGAAGCATCACTATTGATGACAAACTCGCCATTCCGAGAAGGTAAGGTGAAAACTGGAGCATTCACCAATCTCTTCTTCAGTTCCTGAAAACAAAAATCACATTCCTTTGTCCAAACAAATTTAACCCATTTCTATATTAACTTGGTTATTGGGCTAGATAATCGTGCAAAGTTCTCAACAATCCATTGGTAATAACCTGATAAGCCCAGAAAACTACGAATCTCTGTGACATTTGTGGGTCTTGTCCATTCATCAACTACTTTTGTTTTGGCAGGATCAACTAGTATTCCTTCTTTATTTGCAATGTTCCCAAGAAAAGAAATCGGTTTCAACCAAAAATCAAACTTTATGAATTTTCCATATAGTTTATTTTCTTTTAAATTTTTCAAAACAACCCTTAGATGTTTTCATTCTCCTCTTTATATTTAGGAAATACCAAAATGTCATCAATAAATACAACCACAAACTTATCCAAGAACTCATGAAATACTCTATTCATAAGATTCATGAATAAAATAGGTGAATTAGTTAATCCAAATGGCATAAAAACAAATTCATAATGCACATATCTAGTACGAAAGGCTGTTTTTGGGATGTCTTCCTCCTTCACCTTCAGCTGATGGTATCCATATCTCAAGTCAATCTTGGAAAAGTACTAAGCTCTCGGGAGCTGATCAAACAAGTAATCAATAGGAGGAAAAGGATACTTGTTTCTAACAGTGATGTTATTTAAAGCTCTATAATCAATGAAAAGTCTCATGGAACCATCTTTATTTTTAACAAACAAAAAAGGGGCTCCCCATGGTGAAGTGCAAGGATAAATGAAGCCTTTGTCAAACAAATCCTGCAACTGATTTTTCAATTAAAGAAGTTCTATTGGAGCCATATGATATGAGGGTTTTGAAATTATATTATCATCAGGAACTAAGTCAATTGTGAATTCAACTTCTCAATTAGGTATGACACCGGGTAAGTCATCAGGAACAACATCAAGGTATTCATTTACCATTGGCAGATCATTAATTTGAATATTTCCCTTGTTTTCAACAATATGAGAAAGATAACATTCATTTCCATATTTCACATGTTTCTATGCTTCCTGATATGTTATCAATTTTATGGGTTCATTCTTGTATACAAACCTAAAATCATTCTGAAAAACAACTTCTTTAGCTCTACAGTCAATCTTAGCATGATAATCCGAAAGCCAGTCCATCCCCAAAATATCATCAAACTCGACTATGGGTAAAACAATGAGGTTTGTAGGTAAATTCTTTCCACTGACCACAATGTAAAGATTCTTATAATTCATCTTTGCTATAACATTTCCCCCTGGTGTTTTAACAACAAGTTTGGGTCTCATTTGTTGAGGTGATATTTCCAATTTCACAAAAAATTTCTCAGAGATGAAGGAATCTATAGACCATGTATCAAACAAAACTTTAGAAAAATCTGAGTGAACAAACAAATTACCAGATACAACTTCATTTGATGGCCCGATATCTTCTGGTGCATTCGAAAAGGATCTCACTACACCTTTTTTCTTGTAGTCTGGATTCTTTTCATCATTCAGATCTCTCTTTGGGAAGACATTTTCATAGTGACCCATCTCACCACATTTAAAACACTTTACAATTTTCTTATCAGGATTAGTTTTTGGATCATTTTTATTACAATATTAGGCCATATGTCCAAACATACCACATTTAAAACACTTCACAGTTCTGCTAAGACATTCCCAAGGGTTCTTCTTACCACACTTTTCACAAACCAGAAATTGGATTTTCTTACCATCAGATTAATTTGGTTGATTCTTACCCATTTCTTTCCAATTGGACCTCTTCTTCTCTTTGTTTCCAAAATGCACATGATCATCAGCAAACTCCATCTCTACCCTCTCAGCACATCGAAATATTTTCTCATAATTTTTTAATTCACAGGAGGCCAACTCCCTTCGATACCTTCGCTTCAATCCTGAGTAAAAGCAGTTGATTTTTATATCGAGATCCAGAATAAGATTTAGAGCATAACTCACCATTCGGGTGATGTTCGCTTCATACACAACCACTGAATCTTCCTCTTATTTCAATTCAAGGAATTACTTCTCCATTATATGTCCCACAACCTTAGGAAAATATTTTTCGAGGAAAATACTTTTAAATTCATCCCACTATAAGGCATCAAAATCATTTCTACCTTTGATATTCCTTACCATTGACCACAATTGATCTGCTTCCCCTTCAAAATGATAAATGGAAAGGCTTACCTTTTTATTGTTTGAACATCCCATAACATAAAATATCTTTTCAAGGAATTTGATCCATCCTTCAGTTGCCACTGGGTCAGAAGATCCATTGAATTCAAGAAGATTTTGTCTCATAAAGTGTTCCACCACTATCATGTTCTATTGTGGTACCTCTATTGGTTCTCTTGAATGGATGCCACCACCATTTATTTCCTGCATTAGCTGATCTATTACTGTCACAAACTGCTCAGTTCCAATCGGTGCCATTCCGGGTTGTAGTTTCGGAAGGATGTCATTTTGTCGGTGCCTCTCCTATTCAGCATCATTGTTCCTTCTGCGGACAACCATTATGAACAAACATTTCTTAGATAAATTAACATGGTAATATTTAAATGTTATAACAATTCAAATTAAACATAGAGTGAAACTCATTTGTGGTATTCTATTAACATCACCTTAACCCCTAAAGTTATCTAAACCATCCACTGACACCAACTATAAGGACCTGGCCTTATTACATACTTAATCTTGAGTTTAGTCAAGAAAACACTTCCTTTTTACATTGAGGATATTTTTAAATTTAGAGATTTATATAATTGGTACAAAACATTCATAACATTACACATTGTTACATAGTGGATACCATAAAAACAGTTTCCATTTTTCTCAAAATATAAAACATTAAAACTTAAAACAAGACTCCTTTACAATTCTTCATCATTTAACGTGTCTTCCTTCCTTGTATTATTCATCCATTAACCTATGAAAAATCATTTAAAAACTTGGTATGAGCACAATAGCTCAGTAACGGATGGAAAAGATGTAAAAATCACATTATTCCGTGAATACTCATAACATATGGAAGCATTTTTAAAAGACATGCTTTTCACCCATAAATACTTACTTCGTGTAACAAGAAATTTACACAAGATCCAAACAAACATGAGAAAATAAATATAATCATAGAGGTATCTTGGGGCATTACATACATAATCTTGTAACCATCTTGGCTACCTTAGAATTTGTAACCCTCACGGCTACCTTACTTTGTGTAACCATCGCAGTTACACATGGAGTAACCATATGGCCGACATCCAACATACTCATACCCAATGAATTGGAGGGAAATATAGGTCCCACACTTAATAATAAATAATTTCCAAGAACCAAAACATAATCATACAACATTAATAATTCCATAAAAACATTACTTTGGAATTTCTTAAAACCAAATTTTAAAAGAGGATTAAAAAACCCTTATAAATATTGTACAATTGAAGAGAGACTTAATAGAGTGGATAGATTATATATATATATATATTGTAAATACACATAATGAAACATAATATAAACATAACCCATCACAAAAATAATTTAAATAGCACATAAATAATGAATTAGAAGTTTAACCCCAAGAATGAAAATCGGGTTAAAAATTCCCTTACATCGGGTTTGTCTTACTTACAACTTGTTCAAACCACCTGTATAATGGTTAAAAAAGTGTTATTAATATTTTAAAGAAACATTTTCATGTTTATAACATCCTATGTGATCATTTAATAACATCTTTTCACCCTTAATTGTTAGTATTTTTCACCTTGCACTATTTTATTGTTGAATTCTTTACATGATTTCTATGATTGGTTCATGGTGGACATTCTTGTTGATTGGAAGTGAAACTCCTGATTTAGAATGGAGTGGTATTTTAATATAAATATTAACATAAATTATTAAATTTATCATTTTTAATTCTAACATGAATATGAGTCATAAGTTAGAACATTAATGATGTTTGTTTAGATACTTTTAGTGGTTCTTTGATAATAACAACCTCGTTTTGTCTTATAAATTAGAAGCATGAGTAAAATAGAATTAAAAAACCCTGGGTGAGTCATAAAACATATATTATAACCTGTTTCAACCATATAAATTGTTTCATGACCATACTTGAAAGAATTAATGGATTTTGAAATCACATCATCCACGATGTTGGTAATTCAACACAAACAGACTATGTTTTTTATTCTTTAATTAACTGGGAGAGGAGGAGAATAAAGATGTGTAATTTTTCATAAACATTACAAAATACAGAGTATACATTATTTATGGATAATTCATGCCTCTTGGGTAAGGCGATATGAATAAATAATAAGGAAGGAACTCAAAATAAAAGAAAAATTGTGAAATCGCTTACAAAAATTCGGCCGCATAATGGCTACACAACATGGTTTTAGAAAATATTAAAAAGAGATGGGACAAGGGTCACCCATCCATAAATGAATCATAATATAGATAATATCATGAATAAGAAGGAAATAAGAACATGGTATGGAAACTTGAAAATTATACCACATAAAAGAGAATTTGAAAGGAAATGAGAAAGAAATTGAGAATTTTCTTACGTTGTTGAGTAACCCTTAGAACATGAAGGTTGAGACCTTGGGGGATTGAGGAAAACTTTATAGGACTACTATGAATGTAAGGAGGGAATATCTTTGTTGAGGATAATTGGTAATTAATTCAATGAAGGGAAGAGTTGGTATTTATAGGAAATGTGAGGTATTATTTTAATAATTTTCAAGGGACACCTCATGGGTGGTATCTGAAAAACCATGGGCTTTCCCATGGTATTTTCTCATGGTATAAGCCACTTGGGACACCTAAAATCTTATATAACTATACACAAGTCGAACATATTTATGAAATCATTATTATATCATTAATGATGTTATTAACACACCGAAACTAAAAACTGTATTTTTTACTATTCACTGAAAATTCAAATGTTTCAGTAAAATTCCAAAAATTCACCCTAACCATTTATCGATGTGTAAATTTTAAAAATGAAGTCCATTTTTTGGTAATAATTATCTAAATATTCTTAATTTAATATTTAAATAAAATCATACTTAATTCAAAAATTAACAATTCTGATTCTACAACTACTTCTTTATCACAATGAAAAATTAACCAAGATGTTATTATCATCTATCCTTAGGAAAATAAAATAATAATAAAATTTACTATTCATTAGGTTCATATTACTATTCATTAGGGTATGTTAGTATTCACCAAAAAGAGAAGTTGGTTCCAATAGACTCCAAATAACATACTGAACACAATTATAGATGACAGTTTCTTGAAATTCAAAACATAGAAGTGGAAAAATTATGTTAAAATGATAGTTATAAATATCTACTTAAAATAAAGTTCCATGCATTTATATTAATTTTTAGAAAAACGTGGGGTGTTACATTATCCCCACATTGTTGAAATTGTGTCCTTGCAATTTTATTTACTTATTAAACAAGTGAGGGTATTTTTCTCTAATAGCATTTTCAGACTCCCATGTTGCTTCTTCAACCATGTGATTTCTCCAGAAAACCATTACATGGTGGATTACCTTATTCCACAATAACTGTTCCCTTCGATCAAGAATCTGAACTAGATTCTATTCATAAGAAAGGTTCTCTTCCAGCTGAACTGCTTCTCGGCTCAAGACATGTGATGAATCTGGCACATACTTCTTCAACATCGAATCATGAAAAACATTGTGTACCTGAAACAATCATGGAGGAAAAGCTACGTGATATGAAACTGTTCCAACCTTCTCCAAGATTTCAAAAGGACCGATGAATTGTGGACTTATTATTCCTTTCTTACCAAAATGCATCATAATTTTCCAAGGAGACATTTTAAGGAAAACATGGTCACCTACCTAGAAAGAGAAGTATTTCCTTCTGTTATCTGCATAACTTTTCTTCCTGCTCTAAGCTTTCCTTATGTGCTACTAGATCATCCTGAAAATCTGAGCCACTTCTTCAACTAATTATATCCCCCATCAACTTTCGTTCACTAACTTCATCCAAAAACTCTAAAGTCTGACACTGCTTTCCACACAAGGACTCAAAAGGTGTCATCTAAATACTAGAATGAAAACTGTTATTATAAGAAAACTCAACAAATGAAATATGATGATACCAACTTAGCTGATAGTCCATTGAACAAGCTCATAACATATCCTCTAATGTTTTAATCATTCGTTTTGACTTCCCATCTGATTGAGGATAAAAATCTGTACTGAAATTTAACTCTGTGCCCAATGACATTAAAAATCTCTTCCAAAAGTTAGAAGTGAACCTGGGATCTCGGTCAGACATAATGGAAAGAGGGACTCCATGAAACCTGACAATCTCTTTGAGGTACAATCGAGAAAGCTGATCCAAATTCATTTTATCTCGAATAGAAAGAAAATGTGCAAACTTTGTTAGCCGATCAACAATAACCCAAATCACATTGTTACCTCGAGAATTATTTGGTAGTCCCACCACAAAGTCCATGGATATATTCTCCCATTTCCACACTGGAACTGGTAAAGGCTGAAGCATACCCTTCAGTAACTACCGCTTTTCTTTAACCTGCTGACATGTTAAACATTTAATTGTAAAATCAGCAATATCTCTTCTCATTCCATCCCACCAATAATACTCCTTAAGGTCTCTATACATCTTAGTACTACAAGGATGAACAGAAAATGGATAACTATGAGCTTCACAAAACAATTCTTTCTTCAACTGGGAATCAAAAATCACACACAACCTTTTTCCAAATCTTAAAACACAATCTTTATCAAGATTGAATTCTGGAAACTTACCCATTTTAACCACTTCTACATTTTTCTTTATCACACTGTCTTCCTTCTGCGCATGCTTAATTCAGTTTGACAAAGAAGACTGCACTGAAACATGAAATGAAATAGATGTATTCCCTACACCAATAACTTCTAAGCCTAAATTCATCAAATCATTAATCAAGGGATCATGTTTTAGAAGTATCATGGTTAATGATGCATGATGTTTCCGACTTAAGGCATCTGCCACTTTGTTTGCTTTTCCAGGATGGTAATTGATCTTACCGTCATAATCCTTTATCAGTTAAATCCATCTTCTCTGCCTCATGTTTAATTCCTTCTAAGTGAATAAATAATTTAGACTTTTATGGTCAGTATATATTTGGAATTTGGTTCCATATAGATGACGCCTCCATATTTTCAAAGAAAAAACCACAGCTGCCAATTCCAAATCACATGTGGGAATATTTAGCTCATGAGGTTTAAGTTGTCTCGAATCATAGGCAATTACCTAATCATTCTGCATCAAAACACAGCCAAGCCCCTTCAAAGAAGCATCACTGTAGATGACAAACTTACCATTCCAGGAAGGTAAGGCCAAAACCGGAGCATTCACCAATATCTTCTTCAGTTCCTGAAAACAAACATCACATTCCATTGTCCAAACAAATTGAACCCCTTTCCGTGTAAACATAGTTATTGGGCTAGATAACCATGAAAAGTTCTTAACAAACCGTTGGTAATAACTTGCTATGTCCAAAAGACTATGAATCTATGTAGCATTTGTGGGTCTTGGCCATTAATCAACTACTTTTTTTGGCAGGATCAACTGTTATTCCATCCTTATTTACAATGTGCTGAAGAAAATAAATCTGTTGTAACCAAAAATCACACTTTTTGAATTTTCCATATAGTTTCTTTTCTTTTAAAGTTTGCGAAACAACCCTTAGATATTTTTCATGCCCCTCTTTATTTTTAGAAAATACCAAAATGTCATCAATAAATACCACCACAAACTTATCCAAGAACTCATGAAATTATCTATTCATAAGATTCATGAATACAACTGGTGAATTAGTTAATCCAAATGGCATTACAACAAGTTCATAATGCCCATATCTAGTTAGAAAGGATTTTTTGGGATGTCATCCTCCTTCACCTTCATCTGATGGTATCTAGATCTCAAGTAAATTTTTGGAAAAGTACTTCGCTCCCCGGAGCTGATCAAACAAATCATCAATAGTGAGGGGCGTACAATGAGCACATGATATATCAATATGTGTGACCAAACCATGAATAGTGCATAGGTTCACTAAAATTAGAAAATGACATTTCTACCCCTCACCTAGTTTTAACAAAAGTTCCTTATTTTCTCTCAATTGAGATTGTGTGGCTCCATGGATTATCCTCCCTTCTTCTCCATGCCTCACCTCCTCTTCCCTGGGTGAAATAAAGTCATTTTTAAGTTTTGGGGATAAATATTTATGGTATTATCCTCTTCTCTTATCCTTCTTCATTTTCTTTTATTTTCCCTATGTTTCCATTTATCCCTTTGTTCTTTTGTTATAGGGTTCTTGTCTATTTCGTTTGATGTTATCATTTTTGTCTTGTTAAGGTTTTTCTTTGATGTTCTCTATTTTTTCACCTTTTTTGAGTTGTTATGGGTTTCCAGTTTTGAATAATCATGAGTTTTAGGTAGGTTTCTTTTTTCATTCAACCCTTTATGTTTAGGAAACATGGATTTCTTGATGTTATAAATTTTCTTGATATTATTTGTCATGTATATATATTGTTTAGATTTATTATTTAAAATAAAATAAAGTTAGTTTCCCTTGGATTTTAGTGGTATATGATTATTTTATTTTACCTTTCACACCTAGTGTTTTTCAAAATTCCCAGTTGTCCTTTATAAGCAATTTGAGTTTTATAAAAAAATGGAGTTTTAAATATGTTTTGGTTTATTAATAGAGATTCACGATTCTTATATGGATTTTTATGTTGATTTTTGTTTTTATAAGTGGTGTTTCATGTTCTTTTAGAAATGGCATATTGTTTAAAGAATGGATGAAGCCCATTTCGCACATTTATAAATTGGTTTTCTTTGAAAACACTCACATGGGTGAGACTCTTTTATTTTTTATTTTTAAAGGTAATGATATGTACTTGGAATAAGGATTTCCTTGGGTATTATTGGTTAAAATGGAAAAATATCATCCCTTTAGAAGAGTTGAGGGTGATTATTATGTGTGTTTCTTAGGAATTATATATATGTGTGTGTGTGTGTGTGGTTATTTATAATTTCATAGATCAACCCCATTTTAGAAATTATGTGGGGACTCATCTTAGATAAAGTATTATCTAGGAATATTTATTTCACTAGTTTAGGATTATGCTCTTGCTAGTATCCCTTATTATGGAATTTCTCTTCTTTAGGATTATACCCATTGTTTATGCCATGTAGGGTACAATCAACCATAAGGGTTTTTGATTTAATTAGTCACACTGACAAAATGGATCAGGGATATTATGTTCTAAATTATCTCCAAAGATCCTAGGTATTCCCATTTTTTCATGGAACATATTTATCTATTGGAGATAAGTTAGGTGCCTTTGCTAATTTGGTTACATGTGTGTTGTCATCCATTACCCTCATCATGTGGCTATTTTTTATGCACTATTTTTATGGTTTATATCTCTAGTAAATGTTAATACTTATTTTTTAAAAATTTTTATGGAAACTTATTTTATAAATTTTTACACTATATTCCCCTTTTTGAATAAAAACATTATTCTACTTTATCTCCCTCTCTTATTATCAAATGATAAATCCTTCTTATTTTGTAAAATATACATATTTTAAATAAAAAGGGAAATTGGACCATGTTTTTTTAAAATAAATGTGTGAAAAACCTAGGTTTTCATTTTTTATCACATAATTAGTGAATATTTTATTTAAAAGAATTCCTTTGGGAGTAGATTTTTTGAGAATTCCAATGGTGTTTTAATACTCACACCTATACATTGATTATTGTTTTTTGTCTCATTAGATGGTTATATCTTGGTCTCAATCACCATGGGATATGTTTGGTTTTTGGATCAGATAGTGACCCAATGGGGTCACATGGTGATTTAGTGGTCTTCAAGTTTGGTTTGGTTATATTTTTAGCTATTTTGTAGATGTTATTTTGATAATTTATTTATGCTGGGCTAATCTTTTATTATTATAATATATTTATTTATTAATATTTGATGAAATATTTCACATTGTTTCTCAATTATTCCATCAGTGTGTGTCACCACCCAGGGGTCATCAAGAATGGAACACGAGGATATCCCAGGATGGCTTAGTTGACTGGTTCTATGTTGACCTCGGTTTATTCATGATAGATAATCCATAAATGATCAAAGAAAAAGTTATGGTGTCAGAAAAAGAGACTAGTCGGATACCACCTCATATTTCACAATAAATTCTATATCAAAAACCCAGTTGTCTTATTAATTTAAATAACACCTAGAATAGAAATACACTTACATATTACCGACCAAGTTTCCTTTAAAATCAAAAATATTGAAGATATATTATAATATGATCAAAACACTTATTTATATAAAACCTTAGTACAAAATATTTTTCATGAATAAGGAAGTTATATAAATCAATGGAATATAATCATTATTTCAATGTAAATCATATCACTATGTCATTAACTCTATAGTTAGTTAATTTCATGTTCATCTATTCTCACATTTATTAATAAGATACTAGAACTCAAGTGAAAACATGTACCTCTACTAATTCCAATAGGAAAAACACCCCATTGGAAAAAATCATGAAAATTTGGTTTTTTCATAGATTCATGGTCAATACAATTATATGAAGTTATAATCTTAGTGATCTTTTACTATTACCCCACTAACCACCTAGGCACACATTCTCTTCAATCTATCAAGAAAACACAGAAAAATTATTTATTTTGAGTTAATACATAACTCATTATTAAATTAACAAATTACAATGTTTCAATATTCCCTTTTCAATTTCAAATAAAAATAATTTCTTCCTCAATACCATGAACTTACAAAACCCTCTATCATTTAAATTAAATTTTTCAAGATCTATATTCCAATAATTTTATCAAAAAATTTCTCAATTCAAGAAACCTTTCATCAAAATACCTCAATTTTATCCAAAACTTTGAAAATTGGTTTTCATTCAAAAAATCATACCTTTATAAAAAATAAATTAAGCTTCAAAAATAAATTGAAAACTAATTCCAAAATAGAAATTAGAAATTGTCTCATATTAATGAAAAAACCTTATTAATCCCCTACGTTTAGTAATGTGATCTAATGATCAAATCAACAACACAAAAATAAACAATACTAGATGACGAAGGTGGAGAATATATATTAACAATACCTAAAATAATAAATCAAAAAATGAAATTTAGACACATAAATATCATGATTATATAAAACTCTCAAATAATAAAAGAAGATAAAATATTGGATTTCAAAAAAAGGTGATATCACCTACTAGAGATTAATCAAATGCTTCCACTGGAATCTTTATCTAATAAGGATAGAGTTCGAAGGATACAAAATGTCTCTTAGGATCTTTTAAAACCCAAAAATTTTAATGGGTGTAAATATGATAGAAGTTGAAATTTAAAATGACCTAGTACATTTATGATTGAAAAAACACAAACCACACCGTAACCCCCATGGCCATGACATAGAAGGGTAAAACACCCCTGACCATGACGTAGCCACTCCAGTCTATGTTGTAGCCCCTCCTAGTTATCCATACTCTTGAAAACATGTTTAATATCCTATTTAATTGGCCAGTCTATGGTGAATCCAATATACTATACTATAACTACTCTATATAATGGTGTAGGCACCTTGAACTCCTCCCCAGGGCACTACAGTGTAGCTTGCTCCTAATGGAGTAAGGGTTCCCCAATTGGTAGAATAATCCAAATCCACCCCTCAAACCCTGATGCTATACCAGCAGCCTGCCTGAACCAATAAAAACACTCCATATTATATCCAATACACCATGGATAATATCCTTTCTAAAAAATTAGTATTTTTTCTAAACTCACAAAGACATGAAAATGCACACAAATTGAAAGGGAAAACGAGGATGTTTTAAAAATTATATTAAAGTAGTAAGGTAATGTTACAATAAAAAATAATGGATGATGTAAGTGAAAATTTTAACAAACTCAAATGAATAAATTTTTATATTTAATAACATGATTTAGCACTATTTATAGTCTTGATAAAAAATAATAAACTAATGAATATTGGATTAAAAAACACCGCTCTCCTCCACATATAAATACAACCCTCACCTCCACGTACCCTCAACCCTATAATCCTTTTATACTTCCAAATAGATTTATACATATATCCCTAGACCTCCTCCCAACATTCAAGTAGTTCTGGACTTACCAAATGTCTATCCTATAGAACTTTAAGGGGTATCCAACAGAAGACTCCAAAAGGAAGCTGTAAAATTCTCAACCGAGTCACTTTTGATTATTTTATTCTTCTACCTATCACATATGAATTACATGTAATTTCACATAGTAAAATTTATATTGTAAACATAATAATATTTTATTATCATGGTGGACTTTCTATTTTCTCTTCTCCCATCAATCGATTATAAAAAGAATGTTTTTTTCATATTATGGCCAATTTACTACCCCCGCAAATGAAATGTTTAATTTTACACGACCATATTTATGGTTGGATTAAATTATATTATTTTTCTTAAAATTGAGATTAATAAGTATGTTTTTTTCATATTCTATAATTCTCAAATACTCTCATTATTAAATATAACAAATTATGTTCGTGATGGGTGGAAACCCTGCATAAATGAACATACCATAAAACAGTAAAACCTGTACTAATAACTTCATTCTTATTTATGAATAATTTTAGACTATAAGAACTGTCTTAACTTAAATAAACTCGTTAAAATCATTTCTCCACATACCTATAGTTAATTATCAATACTCTATGAACTCTAATAATTACCTCAAAAAATAAAACATTGAACACATGACACAGATAACTAAGGGAAAGTGAATATAAAACTAGTATCTCAATTAAATGAATCAATTTATCTATCTATTTAATTTTATATAATTATTCTAAACTCTTAATATATGTCTCTTACATATGTACCTACCTTATTATATGTTTATTTGTTTGAGTTTTACATTCCTTTCATTTATTTCACAATACCATCATTAAAATAAAACTCCATTAAAGGGGACACTTATATCCATTAATCCATTTTTATAAATAACATTTAATGTTTTATAACCATTCATATTTCATAAAATGAAAACTATTTTATGGATAACCAATTTTCACGTATTTTTATGAAATTCCATATTGTTACCTTATTAAAATATCTTTTACCAATTCCTTAAAAAACCATTTTAAAGGTTAATTTCTATACCCAATTATCTACCCTTTCCCATAAATTTTTCAAATGAAATCCATATATGATACATATTCTTATTGATTCAGATATGAATATCTATAATATTTAATTCTTTCTTCTCTTTGGAATGATTTTGAAATATCTTTTTATTGTTATTTGAGGTAATACTATATTACCCATTAATTTCATTGGGAATTTCTTATGCATATGTACTATTTTGATTCCCTTATATGGTACACATATACATGTATATGTAATAATGGGTGAACCCAAATAACATTCCAATGAATTGGGTAAGGTTTATAACTCGTGATATTATATTAATGGGATTAATGAGTAAACATAATCTATTATGGGACTATATCCACCTTGTTATAAAGTCTTTGTAGTGATCCTTAACTTATGATTATGATGTCATGTATTGGGAAGTTTTCACATTTTTATGATGCCATGATCTTACAATTCCATCTTCTTTATGCCATGATTCATTATGATTTTCCATCACCCTTTTATTTTATTCTATCAAGTTATTTCATTAGACAAATATGTTCTACTTCATTATCATTTTTATTCCCCTACTGGGCTTTATAGCTCACCCATTTTATGTATGTATTCCCTAGGTCATCCATGATAGTTATAGATACTCAAAATTATTAAAAAAGACATTATTCTCTTTAAAATAAATATTTTTTATTTTTTATTCATTTTCTAGTTATTCTTGGTATTAAATTAAGGTCTAGTTATTTTTGGATATTAATAAAGGAATACATTAGTAAAAAACATAGGTAGAATTATATATATAAGAAAAAATACTCAAATTTAGTAAATTTATAGAGTGTTTTCTCTCAATGAAAAGAAATTACTACCAAGATAATATATGCTGATATGGCACTACCAAAAAAGTGACATCTACCAACAAAAAATTACTAAAATAAAATATATCCATTGGTAAAACTGATTAATTCCAATAGATATTAAATTTAGTTTATAGTAACTATAGGTACCAACAAATTTTTTACTAAGAGATATATCTGTTTAAATTAGTTGTTAAATACCAAAAAATCCATTACCAACATTTAATTTTTTTGTCTTATCATAATAATACAAACTATTGATTTAATAATAAATGATTCTATTATTTTTTAAAGAAATTGGTGCCTTGGATAAAATACTAAATCTTAATTTATTATATAAAAATAGGTTACATGAGTCTAAATGATGGGATCATATTACAATATTTCACATAAAGGGAGAGTAAATCATCAGGTATATCATCCAGTTAGGCAATATCTTGATTTAATCCTTTATTGGTGAGGCCTTCCACAACCATATTCCCTTCCTGGTAGATATGAGTGGTAATATGACTGATGTCATAGATTTAACAGATACAATCCATCAAATGTTTAGTAGTTCACCAAGCCAGATGAATCACACCATTCCAAATATCTTTTACTATGGTTGTTGAATCACTTTGAATCCATATGTTGTTCTAACCCTTTGACATAGAGAAAGAAATAGCATGAATCACACTCATCATTTCAGCCTCTAGAGATGAGCGAATACTGTAACCTCCAAACAAGCACCCAAGGATCTAACCAAGGTGATCCCTGAAGATTCGTCCACATCCCGAAGGGCCTATATTTCCATTAGAAGCACCATCCACCTTAACATTGATTCATCCAATGTATGGAGGTTTCCATAGTACCTCAAAAGTGAATTTCGGATGGTGAAAAATAACATCAACCTTTATCCTCCATAATATCATAAATTCTTTCACTATATTGTTGCAGAATCCATTTTGAATCAATGTAGCCTCATGAATAGCAATGAAGATATGCATCCGACCGACATTATTGTTAAGTGATAAATTATTTTGAAAAATCTAATTTCTATCTTACCATATCACATGAATAATCTTCACAATTGCAAAAATAAATCAGTTATTGAATTTTTGGGAGTTATCTATATTAACAAAACACTTAAGCTGACTGTTGACAGAGTCAATAATCAGCCATCTGCAATAAAAAAAGTAAAAAATATAGTTCCAAAGAGAAGTTTTAGTGGTATAAGATATGAATAAATGGTTGTCATATTTTATATGATTATTAAAAATATGGAATTTTGAGAAAGTTTGGATCCCAAAATATTTAATACAAGAATTAGTTGGGATCTTATTGTAAGAAAAATGCCTAATAAGAGTAAATCTTAAAGGATTTATCTATAGCTTATCAATGTTTTTAATCCCACTAAAATAATTTCTAGAGTTAAGAAAATGGTGGTAATAATAAGTTTTTGAATACATCATACCATTGTGTGAACGATCCCATATTAGAATGTCATATGTGTTAGAAAAATGATAATTTTAATTGATATATACAACATTCACATGGAGACTATTGAGATGAGATTTAATAACATCCTTGACAGTATTATTTCTTATTTTAGAAGATTGTTTAGTTGTGACCATAGAAATCATAGGATCACCCATCCAGTTGTTGAACCATAAGTTCAAAGAGGTCTTCCTTGAAACCATCCTTCTAGTGTTGGTCAAAATATTGATAAAAAAATTTTAATAGAGGGCTAGTTGGAGGATTTCAAAAAGTTAATTACACCTTTCTTCATCTTATTAAAGAAACTATTTTTGAAAAAATAAATATAAGGAGAGTTATTGTAGATAAGTTTACAAGTAAGTCTGGTATGAAGGGTATCATTAAAAATATTCAAATTTTTTATTTTTGAGGCCACCATTATCAAATGGTTTGCAACAAGTAGACCAAGGTAAAGTCACCAATTTCCTATCCAGAGTGTTTTCAGACCAAATAATTTTTTTGATTGAAACAACCAATTTTTTAAGGAGACTTGTAGGCTGTTTATAAACCATCATAGAGTAGAACATTTTGGAGATAATGAAAAACTTGACAATGAATATTATACCCACCATGGATAGGTTTTTACCATTCCAAGAGGAGAGCTTATTAAGGACCTGATCAACAAAGATAATGAAATAGCTAGATTTGGGTCTGCCCCCAAAATATGGGTACATCGAGGTATATAAAAGGAAAATAGCCTTCTTGGATGCCTAATTCGTTGATAATATCATTTTTTCAATTATTCATAAAATTTCTCCCAAAGAAGATAGAAGATTTTTTCTAGAAAATGACCTAACCCAATACCTCCTCATAGTGAGACAGTGATCTTTTGAGGGTTCTAATGTTTCTTTAATCACCTTTTAAGAAATGAATGACATCATCTGCATATTAAATAGGTGTGGGGGTATTCAAATTCCTGGAAGAATTGATGTTTTTAAGTTTAATTTGATCTAAAAGTTGAGTTATCAATCTACTTAAATAGGTTACCACAATGGAGAAAAGGATGGAAGAAAGAGGATAACCTTTTATAACACCATTTGTGTAGTTGACGTATCCTCCAAGAGATCCATTGACTGAGATAGATATAGATCCCAAGTTGAACTTAGTATTGATCTAGTAATAAAACATTTTTATAATCCAAACCATTGGATAACATTTAAGATGAAATTCCAGTCAATGTTATCATAAGAACTTCTAATGTAAAGTTTTAAGGCCACATTACAACCTCTAATAGCATTGTATAACATGTTAGTGAATTTAGATTCAAGAAAAATGTACTCTTGAATGGATCTTCCCTTGAAAAAACCAAATTGATTACATGAGATAATTTTGTCATTCATGGTAGTAAGCCTGTTTGAAATAAGTTTAGTGATGATTTTGTATAGAGTGTTAATAAGTGCTATGGGTCTGAAGAGAAAAATCTTGGATTCATTTTCAACCTTGGGGATCAAAGAAATGAATTGTGTATTAAACCCATGGGGTATATAGTCCCTATAAAATAATTATTTTAAGAGTGTGAAAACATCACCTTGAATAAAATCCCAATATTGCCAGTATAATCCATTATTAAATCCATCAGGACCCGGGGCACTATCAGGATTCAAGATGAAAATAGTGTTTTGATTTCATGCACAAGAGGAATACTTAAAGGAAAAGAGTTATCTTCCTCATTGGAAACAACCATAATGACATCATGTAAGAGATCATTATTGATGTCATTTCCCTTAAAATGGATTCAAAATAAGAGACATCATGATTAGAAATATCATCTTCATTATCCAAAATGTGGTCCCCATCTTCATAAAAAGTTAGTGGTCTGTATGTTTTTCTTATTATTTGAATAGAGTTATAGTACTAGGTGTTTCATTCACCATAAGTTAACCATTTTATTTTTAAAGCTTTTTTACGCATGTTGTCTTTAATGGTGAGAAGCGGGTTTACTTTAATTTTTTTTAATTTCATAATTATGATATGTAGTGAAATCCGAGTTTGTGTTGTTGTTTTGAAGTTTATGAAGTTCATTCTCAAGAAGCAGGATGTCATTGTCAATTAGTTTGGATTCTTAGCTACACCAATCATTAAGATTTTTTAATGATTTTTTTAATTTAAAATAACAAGCAGAGGTATCATTCTAATGATCCATAGATGACCAAATTTTTTTAATGATATTACAGAATTCAGGGTTCAAGAACCATTCTTTGTTCAATCTAAATGGTAGAGGGGGTTTCACAGTTTTAAAATAAATAGTGACAATAATAGGATGATGGTTAGAATAAATCCTGGGGAGTGTGGTGCTGGAAATGGTATCCCATTAATCTAAAGAATTATAATTTGTAAACTCTCTATCTAATTTTCTGGCTACCACTCTATTATAATTTCATCAGTACAATTTTTATTTGCCCCAAGTAAAAGTAATTTCACTAAATTTATTATCCTAAATTGCAGATATAAATTATCTCATGTATATATCAGAGTGGGATGGGTCCATAATTTCACATAAAGCAATGAAATCATCAAATTACACAATAAACACCCAGGAGTTATTTATATTGAATCCCAGATAAGAGAGGTCAGTCAAGAGGACCTCTTATCTTGATATATGTTCTTTCTATAAACAAAGGATAAAAATATATGTGTAAAATCTAGCGTAAAATTACTGGTAAATATTTTCTAAGAGACATAGAAAATATTAACTATTTATAATTATTGTTTTGTGAGGATCCAAAGAGATTCAATAGATGATCTATTTTTAATCACAGCTATAAAATTATCTCCAACCTGACTGAGATGTAGTAAATTAGAAGAGAAGTTTATCTTTGGATCAACAGTGAAAAAAATCAAAGGATGATGAATGTTCAACATTTTTTTATGATAATAAAAGTGTTAGGGTTTGCAGTACATTAAGACATCTAGAAAAGAAAATTTATTTATACCGACGTTTGGAGTTAGAAATCCATTTCTTTTTACCCTCTAATACCTTATTTCTAGATGATCTTATTCCATTTATTGATGTGTTTGGGATAGATTTTTTCTCCTTTATACTCTTACAAGAAGTAAAATAACTAATATTAGTACTTGAATTCATGGTTTCTTTGGAAGTTTCATGTATATCATCTTTAATAGTTGTGATCACATAGATTATATTAAATGGATCCTCATTACTAACATCATTTAGATTTTATAAATTTTAGAAAAAATAGTGACATCCTTATTGTAGGTACTAACTGCAGTGGCATTTCAACAACTAAAGGATTTGAGTTACTAAAATTGTTTTTTACAGGTTTTTCTTGTTGTTCATCTTTGTCCTAGCCCAGAAGGGGATTCATTACATTCTACCTGGCCACACCCTTATTGTTTTGTTCAGCTGCATCTACCAATAGACCAGGTGTCATGATGGTTACCTTATAAGTTCCACTACCTAAACTAAAATAAGGATAATCAAGCTGTCCAAAAGAATTTTCAACATGTTTACCCTCGGTACACTTAGGGTTGATAGTAGTAGTATCAACCCAGAAATTGGGATCTTCATTACCTATTTTAGAAATATTATCCATTTAAGTACAATATATATGATTGGAACAATTAACAGTGGTCTTACAAGATTTAGGTTTCACAAAAGTAGGTTCCTATGAAGATTGTATATTATCCCTCACAAGATCCACTAATTTTTAAAGGTGATCAAGATCATTGTAGCTAATCTCCCCCTCCTCTAAAAGTTTAGGGGGTAGAGTACTGTATGGTCTACACTCCTGTTCTTTAAATGTAATCCTTGGAGGAACAATAACTTTCCCTAGGATGCTAGGGGGTATCAATATTGAATCCGAAATTAAAATTTTAGGATCAGATTGGGACAACATTAAGGCATCCATGATAATAACTTTAATTTTCTCAGTTATAATTTTTTCTTCAGTATTATTTTCCTAGTCTTCCACTAAAACAACCTAAGATTTTCCAACCTCATCCCCTATGGGATTCATTTTTTCGGATTTGATAATCCATTTTTCATTCTTCTTCCTAGAGGGTTCATGTTTTTCTAAAGCATGACCCTTAACTTTTTTTGGATATTATCCTCATTCCATTTAGTAGAATTTGGATGGGAGACCTATTTATGTACCAATATATATTTAAGAATTGAATGTCTTATGATTTTTCAATAGTCACAGAATGGATGTTTTATATCATAATATACCCTTACTTCGATCTTATAAGAACTAGCATTGAATGAAATGGTTTTTTGAAGTTTAGCTTCAAGATAATTTTCAACCATCACTCTAGAAAATAGACCTAATTCCACATTTAGAGTTCTTTGGAAAATCTTCGGAAGAGATCCAAGATAAGATGATATATCATTTATGACTTTCAGGTTCCAGCAAAACTAGTTATGGTTATGAAATATAAAAAAAAGATAGACCATATTTTTTCTATGGGTGTTTGTTTTAATGTAATGATCCCATTCAAAAAGATGTCGCCGGCTAGGTTTGTGTTTTATATTACCTATATTTCATACCAATTCTAAATCATCCTATGAGGTAAAAAAGATATGAAAATAACAGCTAGAGTGTGTCACCCCCCTCAAATTTGACCTATCCCCTGTGACCCCCTTCCACTACCTTAACACCATGTTCCTGGCCACAACCCCATATCCCTCCACACCCCCTGCCTCCCCCAGCACCACTCATCCATTGCACCGCCCCGATTGACCACAATTCCTCCTGTCTTCCCCTCATTATTTCATAAGAATTCCCTACGTCCCATATGCCTGCCCCAATTTTCACTATGTACCCCATATATCTAATGCACATGACTACCTCCAATGAAGCTTATTCTTCCCTGACCCCCTACCAATTTCCCCAAACATAGCTATCAATCATCCCCACCATGTTCTCTCTACCCATGTGCTAGTTTCCCAACCAATTCTTCTTCTAGATCCTCTTCTACTACACCTACTCAATGATCTACATCCCCTTTCCTAGTGTGGTTCTATTTCTGCTGTGCATTTTGAAAATATAAATCCAGGTATAAATTAATCTATGTTATTCAAAAAAAATCCCTATCTTTTTTGTTTTCTCAAAACATAATGGGAGATAGTTTTTTTCCAAACAATCACACTTACAACATAAATTGAACAATTCTAGTAAATTTTAATCAGATAACTCAGGATAAATTGGAACACATTTTTATTGATAAACAATGCATGTTAGGACTTATGATGGGATTCTGTGGTAATCTCATGGATTACAACTTGTCTTCTTCTAGCCATTCTATGTTTTTTATTTTCAATCTCTAATCCTTTTAGAAGATAGTAATAAACTACTCTAATTTAAAGGAATTCCTTTTATATTTTATATATTTTATAAAATTGAAAGATTGATGGTCTGGGAAGGAGTTTCCCATTTTCAATAAACATACATGTTTTTTTAGTGTAGTTATCTAATGGTTTTTATCTTTCTCAGGTAGTTTCTAACTTATAGAGTTTTCAAATTCTCCTATTGATACATAAATCAGAAATCATTGAGACATATATTGATTCTATTGCTTTAATATATACATTTTTATAAATTATTGTTCAAATGGGTCTTGCATCAATGATAGTGGAATTGGTATGATCTAGAGCATGTTTTCTGAGATGATTTCAATACCCTTCCTTTCTCTCTACCCTAGAAAACTTCAAATGTTATTTAATTTTTTTTACCCAATTGGTAAATTTTTAACTCATGGTTTGTCTATTTTCCATATCTGATTCAAATTCCCAACAACCATTCTTTAAAAAATGATATTTAATAATTAAATAAAAATCCAACTAGAAAAATGAAATGTTATTTGTCTGAAGTTAATAATCGAACATGAAAAGTTCAAAAATATGAGTATGATGGGATGTTTTGGTTTAGATATGAGTTTTATATATTCATGTGATTGGTTATTTGTTCAACCCCACTTCATGTACTAATCATGTGAATCTCTATTACGAGATTAATATTTAAACTGTACAGAACTAATATCAAAATTTAAATTTTCTTATTTATTTGCATATAGTATGTCTATGTATTTACCTTCTTTAAAAATAAATGGATCATTAAAACTATTGTACAATATTAATGGCATTGATTTGGATTTATAATGGCTACCACAATTTTTTTCTTCTTAGTGAGATTGTTTCTTCAATTATAAAATTTGAAAATTGTTGCCAAGTTAGGTTAATAATATCCTAATGAATCCATGTAGGTATTTTGTGTTTACTCCTTTATAGATATGATTCCATTAATAACATTGAATCATTGAATTATGATTTATGATAATTCCAAATTATCAAGAATGGTGATAAAAGAACATTCATTATCTTTGAAAACCAATGAATACCCCAACTTTATGAAAACAGTTGATATTTAATACATGATAGGACTATAATACATGGAATATGGTTGATACGGTTTTCAAATAAGAGAATTTTGGTCTTTTTGGTAGCACTTCTTGTAATATTATCATTGAACTCATTACTTATTATACATAGTTTGGAAAATATGTTGTCTTTGTTACATTCATGAAAAAAACACTTGCTTTTTTGGTCTATTTTCTAATTATTAAAATTTAATATATCATTTATCATTTATGATACATAGTTCCAAAAAATAAGTATCCCATGTTCTTTTATAATTTTTAAAAAACATCATAAATAAAAAATTAAATTAGTTTTTCTTCATCGGTAAAAATACTATACTTGAAAGAATACAACTCAAGTGGTATGAAACATTTTTTCAATAAGTATTCTAGAAATGTTTATGGGTAAACACTTGTTATAAGTGATAACCATTGTAGGGATTCATTGGAAATTCAAAATATTATCTCTTATGATATGCAGTTTGAAAAAAAAGTTTTGTAAAATTTAATCTTTTATTTTATGAGAATACTACTTAAATAAGGTGTACTAAAATAATTTTCAGTATTATAAAAACCCTTAAACAAAACCACTTATCATTAGTGATAATCACCATAATATTTTTTCATAGACTATTGTAAGATAAGGTATTAACCATTCATAGAAAACTAGTCCTACAATGGATAATTTAATCCTAATTTTGTATATAAATTAAATTATATATTATTGATGGTAATACAAAACATGTTTTAGACTCCAAATTCAATTTATCATGATATGAAGTGAATTCTAGTTGTGCACTATCAATCCAACATAAATTACTTGATTTTTATTATGGATGTAGAAGTCATAAATTAATGAATTTAATTAGACAATAATTATTATGTCAATTAAATCGTCAATTTATTTTCATCACAACTCCATTAAAGAGTTATTTTATACTTATCACCTCATTATAGTTAAATATAAAAGTTATAATGAACATACCAAGAAAATTATTAATGTGATGAATCGCCTTGACATGTGCCTATCCTGGGGTGTGACAAAAACAAATATAACCTATGTTAAAATGTACTAAAGTGGGTAACCTTGGTTTTCTCTAGAGTGGAGTGCACAAAAATTACGTTTGTCACTTAAATTAAATAAAGAAGTATAGGTTCTATTTGAAATTGTTTGAGTTGAAAAATAAAGAAAGCAATTGAAAACAAATGTTGAACCCTAATGTATGATGTGAGTGATGGGGTGACAGTAGGATCACCTTTGAAATTCCATCATAGTCATAAAGATCATCTTCCTTCTCTTCCTTTTGAATGAGAAATGAAATACTCTTTTATTGAGGTGTCAATCACCTTTGGTTGAAAAAATAAATGGAACTCACTCTTATTTTCATGGAAGTTCATAAAAAATTCCTAAACAACTTAGGCAAGTATTGATTAGGAATTTTTTCTCCTTATAACTCTAGAAAAATTCCACTAGTTCCACACACATGCCAACAATCGCTGGACACTTACCACCTAACACAAGATGCTCAATCGAGACAAATTTCACAAGGCAGAGGGAGATGAAAAGTCTTCCACCAAAGCTATTAATAATGAAGACACCAAACCAAAAACACAATCTGAATAAAAGAATTCGTAAAAACTTAACATATAATTCATTCAAAATAAAAATAGGGTTCTAAATTTAAGCACAAAACTCCGAAATTACAAAAGTGGAACTCCCCCTTCCTCAATCACTCAAAGGTTCTACCCCTCCATGTGAAGGGCAATAGAGTTGAAAGGGGAAGAAGAGAGCATGATGAAACCAAGTAAAAAAGGAAAATATAAAATATAAATAACATCAAGTAATCAATCCTCTATCACAACACCTCTTGAACCTTCTTTAACTCCCTTAAATGGGAGTGAACACTCTTATTTATAGGCTTTTGGAGTAGATAATTTCCCACCAAAATTACTCCACAAAACTATTGAGTCCTCTTGGCATATTAAATGGCCGAATCTCATAAATGTGTATTCATAAATGTTTTTCCCCTCTGTATTGGTAATTCTTCCTCAAAATATCATTGAATTTGGCCAAGTGTCACAAAAGTTATTCTCTAATTACTAGTGATCACTTCTTCTTCCCTAGGTTCCTCTTTGACTTCATCTTCTTGGTTTAATTCCATCAGTACCTTAATGGATGAATATATTCATGAAATTTAATTTGAACAATAATCTGTGAGTATTATTCCTATTATATCTATAATCAAATCATTTGGACATGTGTAGGCCGAGATATGTCTCATTAATTGTGGTGCGGTCTATTCTGTCGACAAGCAAACTCTTTCCACTTGATAAATTTTCTTATTCCATTGTGTGTCAAATTAGACCTTGGTCAAAAAAAAACAAATTTGAGGCCCACAAGAATATAAATACTAAAAAAAGTAATCACACAATTTGGATAAAAAATGTAAAAGATATGCACGAAATTCAGAAGCTCCACAAAACTGTTAATTTCCACAATTAACCAGTTTCCACAATTAAGCCCATAATTCACCGAAACACTAAAATTATACAAATCAGCTCAAATTGATTAATTAGTTGGGGTTAAATAATTGAAACACATATTATAAAATAACAAAAATATTATCTCCATCAATTCCCCAACACTTATTACTTGAACTCCCGGACAAGTCAAAATCAAGTTCAAATAAAAACAAATTCAAAACACATCCCAATGAGATCCCCCACTTCCATACCAAGAAATAAAAGTTATAATGACTCATAAATAACAATTATTCCAAGTTCTCAAATCATATAATTCAATATTTTTCCTCTTCATTTCTCCTCCCATGCACATAAGACACCTACTTCACATGAATTTTCTCTCATCTCACAAATATCAATTTTTCAACAATGTTTTTCTCATCCAAACTAATGCAAGGGTCACCATAGGTTTGAAAAACTCCTAATTATCCACATGATGTGAGTCAAAGACATATGTTTATCATGAGGACTTTGTAGAGTTGTTCTATGGCTTTTGTTTAGTAGGATTTTATGTGAAATATTTTGAGATTGAATGAGGAGGGTTTGAATCTTTTTGAAGCAAAATTGCACAATTCTAATTTTCACTCAAGTATGGTATCCTCCTCACTCCCCTTAGTATAAATTCAGATCCATCGTCATGAAATATCAAGAAATGTTCAAATAGCTCCACATTTCAGCATAAAAAATTTCAATCTTCTCAAACATGATTTTTCATGAAAGCTCCAGAAAAGGCACAGTTTTCTTCCTCCATTAGAAGCTTCAGAAAGGCCCAACTTCTCTTATCATGAAAGCTCCAGAAAAGGCACAACTTTCAAGAGAATGATTTTTCATCAGCACACACACCTCTTCAGTATTTTATTTTTTTCACCCAATGTTTCACCAAATGAGGTCATACAACAGAAGACAACTTCCCCCACAATTATGTTCAACTAGATCATGCAATTTCACTTCAAGAGTAGGTTGGATAGGGAAAATTGGCCTGTAATATGGCTAACCTAACATGATGTTCATGGATTATATGGGATACAAGGATTAAATTTACAATATAAGACTGATTGATATAGATTTTCTTGAAAAGGGGATTTCAAACCAAAGAAATTCCTCGATCATTTTAAACACATTTACCCCAAACCCTCATGTTTTGAAATGAATAAATCAAATTCTGGTTAAAACAAGAACAATATGGTTCTCTCAAAAATTCAGGTGAATATAACAATAATCATTCAGAAGCCTCATGGGAAAGTGATTTCAAATACAAAGTCAGTGAGATGTGGCATGAGATTCAAAAATCAGAGTACTTTTCATGAAATTCCCAAAGAATTCAACTTGAAACAAAATCATTTTCATCATTAATTTAAGCTCAGTTTCATAGATGAAATTGGTTCAATAAATAGCCTGGGTTTCAAAAATTGAAATGATAATCATTTCAGATAAAAAGTTTCAAAAACACACATAAAATTGAAAAAATAAACACACAAAATTTTGGAAACAAACAATTTTTTTTAAAGTAAACAATGAGTTAAAATACAATGAAAATCTGAAACTACAAAGGTTCCCTCCCCCACACATAAATGATAAAGTGTCCTCAATGTATTAAAATGGATTTAACATGTAAGAAAATTTTAAAATGATTTACAATAGAAAGTAAGTGTGAAGGAGAGGTACAACCTGATGGCTCTTATTGATAGACATGTTAGTGGAGCAGGATCTCCTCCACTGAATCTGAAGGAATGGTCCCATGGAATTTCTTCAGCTTGTTCCCATTAATAGTTAATGTCTCCTGATCTCCATCTTTCACAATATACACAACACCAAAAAGGATATACATGAGTAACTATAAATGGACCCTCCCATCTAGAATGAAGTTTACCTAGCATCAGCCTAAGTCTTGAATTGAAAAGAAACACATTATCTCCTAAATGGAATTCTTTCGGTTGGATCAGCTGTTCATGAGCCACTCTTGTTCTCTCTTTTTAAATCTTGGAATTTTCAAATTATTCTCTTATAATTTCCTATAGCTCATGTAACTGCAACCTTCTCTCTTTTACACTGTTTTCAAGATCCAAATACATCTTCCTCAAAACCAAATTAACCATATGATTCAATTCCACAAGTAGGTGAAAATTTTCCCATAAATCAGCCTATATGGACTCATTCCAATCTGGGTCTTGTAGGTTGTCCTATAATACCATAATGTGTCTTCTAACCTCTATCTCGAATCCTTCCTCTTTGGTTTAACAGTCTTATCCAAAATTCCTTTGATTTGCCTATTGGACACTTCAATTTGACTATTAGTTTGTGGTTGATAGGTAGTTGATGTTTAATGATTCACCCCAAACTTCTTCGGTAAAGCATCCATTTTCCTATTGAAAAAGTGAGTCCCTTAATCCCTGATGATGGATCTTGGCACTCTAAACATAAAAAATATGTTAGCCCTAACAAAATCACAAAAAGCTTTAGCATCATGAGTCCTTATGGATTTTTCTTCCACCCATTTGGAAACATAATCATCCGCAAGAAAGATATAAGAATTTCCAAATTTCATTGGGAAAGGTCCTATAAAATATATTCCACAAAATTCAAAAATTTCACAAAAATTAAGTGGTTGTTGGGCAATTTTTGGTCTCTTTGAAATGTTTTTAGAAAACTGACATTTTGGACACTTTTTTCAAAATTCATGAGAATATTTAAAAATTGTTGGCCAATAAAGTCTAGATTCTAAAACCTTTCATGTTTTCCTTTGAGGTCCAAAGTGGACTCCACAATCTAATGTGTGACAAAACTCAAAGAAATAACCAATTTCACTCTCAATCAAACATCTTAGTATCACTTATTCATTGCAAATATTCCAATCAAATGGAGCATCTTAAATACAATACCTAGATTCACCTTTTAGTTGGTGAATTTGATGAGAACTAAAATGAGATGGGGCCTAAGATGTTACCAGATAATTGACCATGTTAGAATACCAAGGCAAGTTTCCTTTAACCAAGTACAACTGCTCTCGTGGAAGGTGATCATCCAATGGTTCTTTTTTTGTATTTTCATCTTCAACAGTGTTAGGAAGTCTACTTAAATGATCAACCCCTTGGTTCTCAGATCACTTTTTTTCTTTGATATTTTTGTTGAACTCATGTAGTGAAAACATCCATCTCACTAGCCTCTATTTAGCTTCAGACTTCTTCAAAAAATACCTCAGAGCACCATGATCAGAAAATACAGTGACTTTATTTCCCAGCAGATATGATCTAAATATTTCCAAAGAAAAAACAACAAATAAAAACCCCTTTTATATGGTTATGTAATTGAATTGAGCTGTATCCAACATTCTTTAAGCATATGTAATGACTTGTGGCTTGCCCTAAATTCACCAAGAAAGGATTTCTCCAACTGCTTGGTTGGAAGCATCACAACGTATCTCAAATGGTTATTCCTAATTTGGTGGCTACATCACAAGTGGTTCAATCAATCTCTTTTTCATCTCATCAAAATATTCCCTACATGAACCGTTGAATTAAAAATTATCATCTCTCAGAAGTATTCTAGAGAGAGGGAGAGAAATATTACTAAAATCCTTGATAAACCTCTTGTATAATCATGCATGTCCTAAAAAATATCTATCATGCTTCACATAAGTTGGGAAGGAAATGAATTTATCACTTCAATTTTTGACTTATCAACTTCAATACCTTTTTTTGAAATTACATGAAGAAGTACAGTCCCTCTCTCGACTGTGAAATGACACTTTTCAAAATTTAATACAATATTCTTTTCAATGTAGTTTTTCAAAACTTTTTCCGGATTTTTCAAACATTTTTCAAAAGAGTTTCCAAAAATCGTGAAATCATCTAGAAAAACATCCTATAAATCCTCAATGTGATCAAAAAATATACTTACCACACACCTCTAAAATGTACCTAGAGCATTACATAATCAAAATGGTATCCATTTATATGAAAAAGTGTTGTAGGGATATGTAAAGGTTGTCTTCTTATGATCCTCAAGGGAAATGGGTACCAAGAAATAACCTGAAAATCCAACCAAAAGGAAATAAGGTGTTCTTCCTATCAATCTCTATAACATATGATTAATTAAAGGAATGTGTAAATGATCTTTCCAGGTTACCTGATTCAACTTCCTATAATCAATGCACACTCTCCAACTATTTTGAATTATCACAGGGATTAGTCATTCTTTTCATTCCTCACTATGGTTAGGAATGTTTTTTTAGAACTACATGAATTTGGCTAACCCACTGTGAATCTGAGATGGGATAGGTGATTCCAGATTCCAATATACTTTCAATCTCCTTCCTCACAACCTCCATTAATGTGGGACTCAACCTTATTTGGGGTTTCCTGAAAGGATTGGAATCTCCCTCAAGAAAAATTCTATGTGATCATATTTTTGGGTTGATTCCTTGGATATCACTTAAACTCTACCCTATCGCATGGATATTCTCTCTCAAAAGATAAATCAATGATTTCTCTTTGATTTCAGAGATATTATTAGGAATTATCACTTGTAGTTTCTCTCCCTCTTTAAGTTACACATATTTCAAATCAGTGGGGAGTGTTTTGAGTTCCAGATCAGGGGGATGACCAAGGGATGAAACTAAATTAATGCTTCCCACTTCCAAATTTTGGAACTCCTACACGCAAGAAACCTTATCATCTTCCCCATAATTTAACAAATCATTATAAAATCATATTTTACTTTTTCCTCCCAGATGAAATCAGAATCTCCAGCATGTTGAGCATCTACATGTTCAATGTTATTTTCGAAGGAAGAAGTCTCTCCTAATTATAAGAATTCAAAGAACAAACCAAATTATTTAATGGGTTCTGCACCAACTTAATGGGAAATTGAAAATATGTATTGATCATTTGATGGGTGCCTCATGAATTCGAAAATATTGAAATGGATAGTGCTCTCCCCAAACATCATGGTCAGTGTCCCATCGGGGACATTGATGATGGTCTTAGACGTCTTCAAGAAAGGTCTCCTCAAAATGATAGGTGAGTGTGGTGGAATTCTATATTATTCCATATTTATCATGTAGAAGTCAGCTGGGGATAAGAGATCTTTGACTTTCACAGGACATCCTCTAGAACTCTTGCAGGAAAAAATGTGGACTTGTTTGCAAGCTAGACAACCACTATTGTGGGATTCATGTCACCCATCTTCAAAGAAGTCTATATCGAGTGAGTAAATACATTATTAAAGCACATAAATCACAAAAAGCATTAGAGAAAATTAATGAACCCATGGTTCATGGAATATAAAATGTTTCTAGATCTTGACATTTGGTTGGAAATTGTGGTGTGATAATGGTTGAGAAACTTATTCCCAAGTTGATCCTTTCATTCCCTTGAAATCTTCTATTCCTAGTCCATAGATCCTTCAATAATTTAGCATACTTTGGAATTTTTTTGACTGCATCAAGTAAGGGTATATTTATTTTCACTTTCTAGAAGATGTCCATAATCTCTTTTTGATTTGATTCCTCTTGAAATTTCGTTGATTTAAACATCCTTGATGTAAATGGATTGGTAAAGTCTTTCTTCTCCCTATTTTTCCTTTTAAATTGTGTTTCTTTTCTATTATTCCTTGGCCTATCCTTATCTTACTCCTCTTTCTTCTCATCATCACAATTCATTTTCACAGAAATTTCGGAGATTACAACTTCATTTTCCTTCAACTCAGGTGGTCTTGTTTCAGGTTCATGGGATATTGGTGGTGAGATCTCTTTTCCACTTCTTGTTGTTATCATTCTGACATTCTTTAATGGGTTTGGGATTGTTTGGGAAAGAAGTTTCCCAGGAATGTTTTCATGATTTCAAAATAATTTCCCACCTTGTTTTCTAGTTTGTCAACCTTATATACTAGGTCATCAAACCTTGATTGTAGCTGCTCCACAAGAAGGTTTTGTGCTGGTAGATGGTTGATCATAGGGTCTTGGTAAATTGCGTGGATGGTGGTATGGAGGTTGGTTATAATGTTGCTTTTGTGGAAATGGGGGTGGGATTTGGAACTGGTTTTGGTTCAGTGGTCTAGCTTGATTTTTCTGATTTTGAAAACCATACCGAACATGGTTTGGCTCTCTACATCCTTGATTCTGTTGGTACTACCTTGGTTGAAATGTTTCCACACAAGTTTTCATTCCCTGTATTTCAACACATTGGTCAGGGAAATGGTTAGGTGATGAGCATAAACCACATACCATAGTTGGTGCTTGTTGGCAGCCCACTTGTTTTAAGGATATCTGTCTCACCAAACTGGTTAGCTCTTCAATATTAGTTTCTAGTAAGGGTGATGGATGAGAAGTTCATACCTCATGAATTCCACTTGTGGTAGTACCTCTTGTACGAAACTATTGTGAGTTCTAAGAAATATTCTCAATGAAACCTTTGGCTTCTTCTGGTGACATATCAATCAATGCCCCTCCAGATGATGCATCAAGAATGTTCTTATCATTGTATAGTAAACCTTGATAGAATAAGATAAGACAGTGATGATCCTCAATGGATTGATGTGGGAATCTATAATATAGCTTTTTAAATCTTTCCCTGTACTCATAAAGGGTTTTTGGAGATGATTGTTTGATGGAATAGATCTTCTTTCTGAGGGTTGTGCTTCTAGAGGCAGGGAATAATATTTGCATGAAGAATCTCACAAATTCATTCAGATCATCCACATATCCATATTTTAGTCCATACAACCAATCTTTAGAAGTTCCTTCCAATGAAAATGGGAACTCCTTCCACTTTACTTGTTCCTCAGCTACTCTATATTGTCTGAAAGTTGAGTAGACAAGTGTGAACTCTTTAATATTTTTTTCGGGATATTCACCTTCCAAGCCATGAAACTTTGGAAGAAATGGAATCATGTTTGGTTTCATCTAAAAAGTATTTTGTAACACTATAATTACAAGTTGATTATTCGGATTAAGGAATTGTGGGGCACACAGGTCTCTAGGTGTTGGGTTTTGATTTCCATCCATGATGACAGGCTCAGAGTGAACACTTGATGTTTTACTCGAGTATGTAAGAGAAATTTCCTAAAATTCAGATTGTAAATTGAGGCTTCTTAACCTATTCAACAAATATCATCCAATTTCAGGACCAATGGGGCTAGTTTCAGTATTTGAGGTTCTAGTCATACAACTTTGTAATGAAAATAATAAAATAGAAAAAAAATAGAAAAAACATTGTTGGCAATACCTCCCCAACAACCATGCCATGTTTTGACATGTTCCAATTGTGGGGTGTGAAAAAAACAAGTATAACCTAAGTTAAAATGTAGCAAAGTTGGTAACCTAGGTTTTTTCCAGAGAGGAGTTCCAACAATTATGTTTTTTACTTAAATTAAAGAAAGAAGAAGAAGTTTTTTTGAAATTGTTTGAGTTGAAAAATAAAGCAAGAAATTGAAAAGAATAGTTGAAGACTAATGGATGAAGAGAGTTATGGGGTCATGTGAATATAACCTTTTCAATTTCATCGTAGTCATAAATATCATATTCGATTTCTTCCTTTTGAATGAGAAAAGAAAAACTCCTCGATAGAGTTATCAGTCAGCTTTGGTTGAAGAAAGAAATAGAACTCACTCTTATGTGCATGGAAGTTCATAAAAAATTCCAAAACAACTATAGAAAGTCCCAATAGGGAATTTTTTCTCCTTAAAACTCTAGAAAATTTCCACTAGTTCTGCACATGTGCCAATAATTTCTAGAAACTCACCACCTAACACAAGATGCTCAATTGAGACAAATTGCACTAGGAAGAGGGAGATAAAAAGTCTTCCACTAAAGCTGTTAAAAATGAATAAACCGAACCCAAAATACAATCACATTAAGAGAGGTTGTAAACACTGGGAATAAAATTCATTCAAAAAAAATAAGGTTTTACATTTAAGCACAAAACTCTGACATTACAAAAGTGAAACTCCCCCTTCTCTGGTCACTCAAAGGTTTTACCTCTCCATGTGAAGGGCAATAGTGTTGAAAGGGGAAGAAGAGAGTATGATGAAACCAAGTAAAAATAAAGTATAAAATAGAAATAAATTCAATAACTCAATACTCTAGCACAGCCCCTCTTTCACCTTCTTTAACATCTTTGAATGGGAGTGAACACTCTTATTTATTGGCTTTTGGAGTAGATAATTTCCCTCTAAATTTACTCCACCTAAATTTTGAGTCCGGCTGGAATATTAAATGGCAGAATCTCGGTAATTGTTCTTCTTAAATGTGGTTCCCCTATGTATTCGGAATGCTTCCTTAAAATCGCAGTGAATTTGGCCATGTTTCACAAAATTTATCCTCAAATTACTCATGAACACTTTTTCTGCCTGAGGCGACTCTTCAATTTCCTCTTCTTGGTCGCATTTCATGAGAACATTAGTTATCTAATTTTTTCATTAAATTTAATGTGAAAGATAATATAGGATTCATCTTCCTCTTCTATCTATAATCAAATCATTTGGAGATGTTTGGGCCGAGATATGCCTCATTATGTATGGTGGGGTCCATTCTGTCGACCAGCAAACTCTTTGCACTTCAGAAATTTCTCTGGGGCATTGTGTGTCACATTGGACCTTGGTCTAAAAAGAACATTTGAGTCCCACGAGCAGATAAATACTACAAAAAATGAATCACACAATTTGGATCAAAAATGTAAAAGATATGCCTAAAATACAGAATCTCCACAAAACTATTAAATTTCCAGAATTAACCAATTTCCACAATTAAGCCCATAATTCACCAAAACACTAAAATAATACAAATCAGCTCAAATTGATTAATTGGTAGGGATTAAATCATTGAAAAACATATGTCAAAATAATAAAAATATTATCTCTGTTACACCCATTTGTGAAAAAACATCATAAAATCTAGAAGAAAACAACTTTTGTTTAAAAAAATCATTTATCCAATAATAAATATTGAAACACATATATAGATGCACCTATAAAAAGTGATCAGTGCTGTAAAATTTTTCGTTAGTGTCATCGTTAAAACTTGTATTCATTAGATGATCCTTTTTTATGGCTTATTTGAACATGATTGATAATTATATTGTTGGAATATTGTATACCTTTTCATTAATTAATTGAAAGACACTTATTTTTTATTCCAGAACACAACAGTGTTGTCTTCCTTCTCTACATCAATCTTTGATATGCAGCCTGGAAACATGGAAACCCTAACATGGAAACTAGCAATGTAACGTCCCAAACATATGAAAAAGACACACTGAATCATATTCCATTCCACACTCAAACAAAACATTAAAAATACCTTAAAAACATATAATTTACATTTTCAATTAATTCCTAATCAAATAAACCATCCAGTTTCCTAATTTTTCCCCCTAATCTCTGTAGGAATCCCTGAACATGCTATATGATTTGGGCACTCAACCTTAGTGTCGATGATACCATGTGCCTTCCAAGGATACAACTTTACTGGAACAATTCCCACATACCCTATGTCTTTGACACCAAATATAATCTTATCCCCAAGCTTTCCTTCCACCACCTTCAACCAGTTGATATGCTCATCATTCAGCCTCTCATTCTTTCCCTTTATATTCTTAATAGATTCCTCCACAATATATATATATATATATGTATATTTCAAAAATATCAACACAGAACCCAGCATATTCTTACTCTTAAGTATTTATGGGAAACAAGGGAGTGTTGTCATGCTATACCTTATTTATGAATTGGACACTGACATATGTATTTTTAGACCGGAATTCCATTATGAATACAGACTGGGAACTTCTTGTGGATGCGATTCATCTGAGATTAGATATTTTTTTCCAAATCCTATTCCTATTACTTTTAATCGATCCTCCATATAGTGATAGTCATTAAAAACTTTATGATAAATGTGCTGAGACAAAAATCCTATAAAATAATCTTATCTTACAATTTTGGAAAAATGGGATAAGATTTCAATCTCAAATTAACCAATAAGATGGACCCTTCAACAACAACAAAAGGGGAATATCCATTTATATTCAATTCAAAATTCATGAAAAAACTAGAAGTTTAAATTTCTTCACATGTTAAAAATTGATTGTTTTATTTAACATATTTTTAGTGTTCTTAGTGATTATAACAATCTAGAAATGATGTCATTTTTTTACTTCAGTTTTTTACTTGAAAATTCCAGATCCTCTTGTGGAAGAAAAGAATAATCTTATCTATGTTTTTGACATGGACATTTAGTATTCTATTGATGAATTGATAATTTTTATCATGAAGATCTGGAAGGATGTGACCCATGGGAGAACCTTTATATGCGGAATCAATGCAAAAAATATTGGGCATACTTTTATTTTCCACCCAGAACATTGAATCACTTCAATTTCACCATTATTTTCTATTGGTTCCCTCATTTTTTCATAGCCTCAGTAGTTATTCTACCTTGGGATATCCTCCATGGGGGAGAGGGGGAAGAAAACTAGAGCTAGAAAGTAACGTGAATGATGATAAGACACCATGAGGGCTCTAAGTAGGCAAATTCACACAGCTTCTACATGGGTTTTGAGGAATCCTTCAATGCTGAATTCATTATTAACAATTGTATCAGGCACAAAAATCTTTGTAATTCTCCGCCTCATTGGAAATGATCACTAATATCTCTTCTTAGCTACTAAGAACATTCATTCAATTGTATGTTTTATACTCAACTACAATCTCATGAAGCAGAGAGCTGGAGTCGGACTTTCACTCAAATATCAAGAATTAATATCCATATTTCTAGCTATTAGGCTACAATACTATTTTTTCAAGGAATTTGATATTGAAACAATACTTGATATAGTTATCCTAATAATAAATTTGGGGTTAAATATTTGATTCATTTTAAATTATAGTCAACATACATGAAGGACAAAGAAAAATTTTCTATTTATCTTGTGGTGGGACCTTGTGTTTTATTTGCATTGTTAATTAATTTTTCAATAATAAATAATATCTTCAATTGGATTTATTGGTAATTCTGTGTGAATTTGGATTTTGTCTTAGTGTTTTCCTTGTTGCGGGTTATGGCAAACACCAAGATTGATGATCCCTTCATGAGACATTATATATTTTCATTACATGTTACAAGGTTCTTGAGTTGTACACACTGGGTTCTCTATGTTTTGGTTAGATGGGGTCATTTTTGGGGGGCCCTGTTCAATGGATTATGGCCCTCCGTGGTGCTTTATATAAAAATAGTGTATACCTTCATACTGGGAGACTTATGTTGCTACTATTTCAAGAGCATGGTGGGATGGTTGTTGGTATTGTGTCTCCCCTCTAGGGTGGTCTGAAGCTATACCCCAATTCGAGTGGATATTAAATAAATGGATATGGAGGGGGAATAATAGAATATAAAATATATTGTTTCAATTTGGTCTTTTGGTTTATGTTCTACTCAGAGAATATTTTTTGGAAGCTAATTTTTTTATGTTGGTATTTAAAGATAATGAAAAGTTTTATGAATATATGGAAGGTGTTACTTCATTTGTAGTTGGTCACGGACTGTGTGGAGTAGTCAAGACTGCATGTTTATGGTAATATATTGTTGACTCATTCTCATTTTAGTGTCATCACAAACATCTTAATTACCCTCACCTATTTATAGTTTCATAGTTTTAAATTTGGAATCCTTTTTAGTGTTCTCACTAAGAATAAATTGATGCCTCATTAATTTATACAATCTATGCCCAATATGTGTGTGTAATATAAGTAGATTCAATGTTTTTTCTTAGTGTGTGTGAAATCTAGAATCTCTTTACTATTTGTGAAATATGGAATTTTTATTGTAGGTAGAGAATGAGCATTGAATGCCAAACCCACATGGGTTGGCCTATGGCGCAACATTACCAGCTATGGAAAGGAAGGTACGAGGCCATGAAGAAGAGTTTGGATGTCCTTCCCACAGGAATATACATTCTGAACATGTACCTATACATTTTATTAGATGGATAAATCAATATTGACAAAAAAATTCAACTAGTAGTTAATGGGAAAATCGGCCCAAGAAAAAAGTTACTTTTACCACTTTTTCATCTAATTAATAATTAAAAATGATATAGAGAACCATTTAAATGATGAAATGTACAATAGTTAATTTTTAAGAGAGTAATTTGAAATCATACTGAAATTATTGGGTAGAAGGAATATTTTTATACATGTTCATATTTATATTTTGTATAAATACAATGTGAATTGATGAAAATTAAATATACCCCCTCACTAATTTTTCATCTGGGTTTCCTAGTGTTCCACTTTTCAAACATAGTATGCAATCTACCTAGATTGCACCCATAGACTATGTGTGAAATTTGGAATCTAGAATCGGTTTTAGAGTTATCATTTCATTCTATTTGGAATTTAGTATCTATTTTAGTGTTCTCATCATCATTTTTATATGTATTGTGAATAAGATAGAAATGTGTAGTAGATTGGGTGTTTATATTCACGTTCAAGTTAATGGGGTCTTCTAGGTTCATGTACTAATGACTATTTTGGCTCCTAATTGTATGTCTTCTTGTATTTTTCTTTGTTTTCTAGGTCCTTTTTTGGAATTCTAATGGAATGGTTTGTAGGTACTTATCATTATATATGAGGGGGGGGGGGTAGCCCATGTATCTGGTATAATATTACTGGTAAGATTTTTCCTCCTTAACCCAAGAAATTTTATTTTTTTAACTTCCTTAAGTACTTTATGGAGGTGACTTTGGATCGCGGTTTGATAATCTAATTTTTTTATTGTTATTTTAATTATAGTTTTGATGTAGTAACATTTTTGTGCACATTACATTAAAAATCACTAACTAGTTTCTTTTGATGATTAATCAATTTGGTTAATAGAATTACCATGGAAAATAAAAGAATATAAATTAGTAGGATAGAATGAAACTGAGAAAGTAAAACAACCCTGATAATAATAGGATTTAGAAGAACAATCTAACAGTAGAGGGAGATATTCCCCCTTGGGGGTTATAAAAGAAGATATTCATTATAAATAGAATAGAGGGGAATTAAATTTAGTTCCCTATAATTTAGGTGAAAAATTATAATATCTTCCATTAAAAAATATTATCCAATTTAATTGATGGGGACCTTTTTATGTTGTGCTCTTGAGTATGCATGGGCTGGCCAATTTCCTACAAAATCAGATGTATACAGATTTGGTGTTCTACTGTTGGAGATGATTTCTAGTAGGTGGGTCATTGATATTATTAGGCCCACTTACTAGAAAAATCTGATATCATGGGTAATTTTGATGTTATTATTTCAAAACTAATAATAGTATATATTTTTTCCCAATAAATGGTTGTCTTTGAATGTTTCTTTCCTTGATGTGAAGATACTACTATTGTTGAAAGTCAAAAGGAAGTTGAACAGAGATGTAGGAAGTTAAACACATATGTTTATTCCTTGTTGTGAAGGTACTACATTTCTCCCTATTGTGTAATCATATTTCTATCACTTGTTTTTCTACCTCCCTAAATTCCAAATGAGGTCTTAGATCATCTGTTTGTGTATAGCCTAGAGGTGGCATGAATTTGGCTGGAGATAGAACTGGAATAGACTAGAGATGGCGTGGAAGGGATGTAGCTAGAGCTGGCATGGACTACAGCTGGCATGGATGGGGATAGAGCTGGATGAGCTGGCATAGACTAGAGCATTAATGGATGATCTGAGTCTAGAGATAACACGGATAGGCTGGAGCTGCTGGTGTTAGAGTCACTGGTGATGATGTTTTGTAGATTCTTCATCAGTTGATCCTTTTTTTTGGGGGGGGGGGGGTCTAGTGGGGGTGGGTGGGCATGGATTTCCATAATTGTGGAACATAATTGTGCAACAATCCTGGTGGGGATCAAGGATGTTCGGTTTCTAATTAATTTCATTATTAATAAAATTAATTTTTGTCTAATTTTGAACATGTGTTAAAATATTCTTCGGTTTAATAATTAAAAATTATATATTATATATGATAAAATGGTAAATATAATATGAATTTTTTTGGGAAATAAAAATTTATTGATTTTATTTAAATTTAATTTAAAAACCAATATTATATATTGGTAATATTATTAAAAAAATAAAACATTGTCACCAAAACATGTGTAAAAACACTTTAACCAACATATATATTATCTATTGGTAATATTATTATAATTTCAATAGATTTATTTTATCTTCTGAAAAAATATTTAGTGACATAGTTTTTACCATGAGTTTAGTGATAGGGACATATATTTTGGTAAAATGTTTTACAAACATAAAATGCAGTTTTTCCAACAAATATGTCCCCATTAGAAAATGTGAAATATTTTGTACTGTGTCTACGGTATAGATGTACCTCAGAGTAAGAACCCTGAAATGGATCATTGGGTATCAACTCAACTTGTACCAAGTGTATGACAAAGAGTCCTTGCTGGAACCTTTCAAGAGATATGGTTTATTAAATTAATATTATATTTATGAATAATTATGAAGGTAAGGAATAGATTGTTAGATTATAAAATCTAATAGAATAATTACCATGAATAATTAGGATTAAATCCCAGAGACTCATAAACTAGGATATATATGTCTTATACATGTTATTATATTTATGCTGATAGTTTCCCTATTTATATTCAAATTTTTTAGGTGTTCTCACACATAATTTTGTTATATTAGTTATTGGTGGACATAGGAATAATTTGGTTGAAAAATAATGTGATGTAAAATTTTATTATTTACCTAACAAAACTATTAACCTAATTGGAGTGGGAGGAAAGAAATGTATTTCAATACTATATCAAAAAAATCAATTTATGAATAATAATTTTAATCATGTGGAACATCCTTCTTCTCATAAGAAATTGATTTTTTCTATTCCTTCATGAAAAAATTCTTCTTACTATTACTGTATATGTTAAGACCATCGACATAGAACAATGTATTAAATACATTGGGACGATATTCTCTTTCATCAAAATTTTTAAACATGATAATTTCATATTGTACATAAATATCATATTGGGAATGTTGATCAATAGAAGACACTAATCAAGAACATAAATCCATGTGACAAGATTTAATATATGTAATGGGAAGGATTACAAAATTATTTATCAGTAATTATTTTCCTTGAAATATTTGTCATAAAATGGAGAGGTATTTACTAGGACTGAAAAAATTGATGTTGATTATATTAGGTCTTATGAGAGAAACATCACATGGATTTCTTGATAAGCAACCAAAATTTTCATTCACACTAAAAATATGGTGGATTGCTTCTTTAGTGGATTGATGATGATTATTCAAAAATCATTGATGATTCAGTACCTTAAAAATCCATGAATATATTTTCTTTTTTTCTTTACATTTGAGATAGATAATGGTTATTATTAGTGGTCTTGACTGGATAGAGATAAAAATTAGAAAATGGAGCTTAATTTTGGGTGGGGGGATTAATGGATAAATCCAATGGAATAAAGAAAAAATAAATTCCTACATGTAAATTTTGTGGGAAAAAAGCATCTCAGAAATTTTATTAAGGGAATGATGGGATGCTTCACATGTGGTAGATTCTTGCAACAATATAATACAAGGAAAAAAGAGATGAAGAATTACTCTAATGAAATTAAATAAAAGAAGGTTTCAATAAACCTTTATCCATTATGATAGTGATTAAACAATATAAATAAAGATATTATGAAATAAAATTCCATATTCCAAGGGGTTCTAAAGATAACAAAGAACAAAAACCTCCATGTCCAATAGGGAAAGAAAGTTTTATATTATCACTACTGTGTGGACCATAATATTGAAGTGGTAATAGGAACTATAGTTATTCATTCATGTCTGCTTAAGGTATAATTTGTTTTTTACACATAATTTCATTTCATGCATGTTTAGTATAACTATTCAAACTCAACCTCAAAATATGATGATTCTGTTATCTATAAAAATAGAAAATTGTGTAATTTTTTTATCTCAAGTATATAACTCATCACCATTCAATATTTTTATACTGAACATCTGAGAAAATATTATTATAAATACTTTAATGGAATTTGATTCTATAATGGAATTGGATTTGATGCCTTATATTTATAAAATTCCAACTTTTGGGGGATGGAAAACACTCCCTATATCATAAATCATCCTCTTATTTGATATAAGTTTAGGGTGGAGGATGAATCTATTTTTAATATTTTAATAATGTATAGATATTATTTCTATGTAAAAAATCATATATATATATATATAATGATTAAGATAAAATATATTATCAGGCTTAGAGGAATGGCCACTTTGAGGGACTATATTGATTTATCCCATGAATAGGTGTATGGTCTTCCTCTAGATCAACTGGATGAATTCTCAATTTATCTTGTACTCAAATCTCTTAATATATCTAACTATCCCTAAAAATTACCACAATTTAATTAGACGAACCACATAATCCATTACAATAGAAACTTAACATGTTCTTCATATTCCTAACTACTTTATCGTGGGCCATTTCGGTTCTCTATGTCCATAATAAGGATAGGTCAATGAACCTACACATTGTTTATCATGAAATAAATATAATAATGATAAAGAATAAGTATCCACTTTAATAGATTGATGAATTCTTTGATCAGAAATGTATGGCCCTACACATTTCAAAGGTGAACTTTTAGTTGCGATATAACTAATAAATGGTGGAGAAGGAAGATATTCCATAGACTACATTTCTAATAAGGTTTGGACACTAGGATTTTATAGTGATTACATTAGAACATGAAAATTCTCAATAAATATTCATAGAATTAATAAACAGGTTCATTGCATATTACCTCAAAATAAATTTGGTTACCTTTATATACGATATTCAGATAAACCAAATATCAAAATAGGGAATGAAAATAATATTATTATTATGTTAAAAATATTATTAAATGGTATATTATATGCAATATAATGTAAATATGAATTTTGGATGTAAGAAATATCTTTTATATGGGATGTTATCACTTTAAAAGCTATGTGTGTGTGTCATTTAAATACATAGGTGATTGAGGAGTGTCCTAGAATAACATTATTATTGGATTCTCATAGTTTTCTGGGACTATCTAGGAACTATCGACAATTATTGGGGAACTTCTCAATGTTTTCAAACCCACTGACCAAGGTATCTAAGAAGAGAGTGATGTTTTTCTAGGAAAAAAATATGAAGAGAGGTTTTGTGATTTTAATAGAGTCTTATCACATTAATAGTACATACACTACCATTTAGTGTGAATATTTTCATGTAATACAGATGTTATTAAAATAATTTATTGGTTTATGTAAAAATATGAAATGGTAAAGTGATAGCACATGACTTAATGTAGTTGAAATTCCATGAGTAGAACTATACATTGCACAATTTTGAGTTTGAAGTAGTGATTTTCACTTTGAATGTTATTCTACTTTATTTATATATTTTAAAGAAAAAAATCTATATCGGTCATAAGGGACGAAAATATATATTCACATAGAAGTTTCTTAATATGGACAAGTGAATAATTTATACACGATAAATCACAATGATTTTTAATCTATTATAATAATGGGAAGGAGAATAAAGTGGAAGATGATCTATGTAGAAAGGTTCATACAAACTTTTCAATAATGAACACTATGAGTGATATAATGTTTATATACTTGTAAAGGATGAACATTGAAGTTATAAATAAATGAAAAATATCCAACCTAGATCAAATTATTCCCCAACCATCCATACTAGAGATTATAAAAAATTATCCAAGGGGTGATGTGGGAATGAAAAATATGGTGAAAGCTATAAAAATAGAAATTATCATAATTAAAAAATGATGAAGGAGTTATTTTATTTTGGTCACAAAGATGTTTAACATCAATTCTTGGGATAATGATGGAGATATTGAATGATTCACATAGATAGAAATTCTCCATCCACCTAAGGAGAACAACTATATATAGAGATATCCAAGAGAAAAATTAGTGGTATAATAGCTGAAAGAAGATCATGAAATATACCTAAAAATGCCTTGTATATCAAAAAGTGAAGTAATAAAGGAAAACTACCAAATAGGTGATGAATCCATTACTCATACCTTCATTAATATGGGAGAACATCGTCATGGTTGTTGTCATGGGACATATGAATACAACTAAAGGGAACAATTACATATGGGTTTTGGTGGACCAAATTACAATGGATGGTAATTTTTTTATTACTATATAGGGATTATCACTCAATCAAATTTCAATGACATGAATTAGTGAAGTGGTGAGTCTTTATGTAACACCACTATCAATAGTATATGATTGAGATATTAGATTTACATAAATTTTATGGGAATGTATAAAAAATTATCTAAATAATGTGTAAATAATATGTACGGCATATCACCATTTGAATGATTTAAAATAAAATTGAATAATCCAAACACTTGAGGATTTTTTGATATATTATTTAATAGAAATAAATATTTGTTTGGATTGACATCTTTGTTTGGTTAAGTTCTCATACAATAATTACTTTAATTCAAGCATTCAAATCAATCCTTATGAGGCCCTATATAAAATTAAATGAATGAATTTAACATTATTAGATTAAATTAAATATTTAAATATATTGGTACCCAAACTAGTATAAGAAATGACTAAGAAGTTCAAGGCCATTCAACAACACATCAGAATGACACAAAGTCAATAGAAGTGTAAGGTTGATGACCCTCAATGAGATAAGAATTTTGTAGATAGTGATAATGTTTCTTGTTATATCACACTATAAATGAGTCATTATGTTTATGGATAAACAAAATATGTGTCATATATATATTAGCCCCTTTTATATTATTGATCAAATCAGATATGGGTCATGTCAACTTACACTCCCACAAAACCTGTCCTAAGTACATGTTGTGTTCCATGTATTAGTGTTGTGGAATTGAATACCATATCCATCACATGAGTAAAATAAAGATGAGTTATATTAATAGAAAGATCTATCTTATCCTTATAAATATGTAAATATCTTAGACTACAAAGATAATGTTCTATATAATATGATTTCTCACCTAGTCATAGTACTATAGAGGAAACATAAGTACGAGGAGGCGACATGGGAACTAGAGGAAGTAATAAATCAGAAATACCCTTATCTATTTTCATATTATTGGTAGAAATGATATTAATTAGGTGGAATTTATTAAAGGGGGAAGAATGTAAGGATACATAATTTTATTAATTGAATTTCCCTTCGGAATTTACATGTGTATTGAATTTAGTTATATATTATTATAATAAGTACATGCACCACATGATAGAACCAAAAATATTTTATTTCATTGATTTGAACATTAAATTTATTGAATATATATACTTATTAGAACATATAAGATTACAATGTGAAAACCCCAACTAGTATATAGATATTTGAATATGCTAGATCCCATAAAAAAATCACACTCATTAAAAAACTATAGAATTGAAGAATAATATTATAAATGGAACATCAATTTGGAAAATAGAAATATACAACCTCAAGAGAATATTTTGGTGATTAACTAATGAATGAAATATTATGTGTTTACGGAGGGTTCTAAACCCATATAACTATTTCAAATCTGACTGTTGAAATAATTTTTAGACTATTAGAAAGTAATCTATCAATTGAAGTTGTAATCTGACCATTAAAAATAGAAACACAACCATTATAATAGTAAATTTAATGATGAAATATTAAAACAATCTCTTGTAATCTGATAAAATGAAAATACAATAAATTTATACCATCAAACAAATGAATAAATGTTTTTGAAAATTATAAAATATGTGTTTGTATTTTTTTGTAAAAACACATATGTTTTAATTACATTTTTTGATAAAAATAAAAAATGTGAATAATTTTTATACTCATAAAATGTTTCCATGAAATAATATTTAGTTTATTATAATTGTAATATAATTTAATAATACCTAAAGTAATTTTTCAAAGGGTATGAAAATGATTATACTATAAAAATTTGTATTTTTAAAATACACACGGATTTTATTTTAAATATAAAATTATCATATATAGAGAAATATTTTTATAAAATGGATTTAATTTTATTAACCTAAACATTTAATAAATGGTTATGGGGATTTTTTAAATTTTTTTTTAAAATAGATTAATATTTGTTGAATATTGAAATATGGGAAAATATGGAATTTTACATTATATGTTAAATACATGAATAATTAATTAATGGATAAAGTAAGAATGGATAATCTCAAAATCACATGAATAAAATAATTTATATAGTCTCAATATTCATCACTATTGATATTTTGGAGAAAAGTAACAAACTAATTAACATTATATTCAAAAACAATCATCCCCACTTATAAATAATACCCCCTTCTCATCACACATATTAATCCATGGATATTTCTCAAAATCATCCCATTTGTCACCATAAATATTCTCCCAAATTATATTTTTTTCTAGGCTTACCAAAAGTATTAGAACCTTTTTTTTAAATTGTATATTTCCCTTTAAAACCTAATGTGTTCAATATCATGGTTTACACACAATACATAATCAAAATGAATCATGTAATATTATGTAACCGTTAAAATGTATCAATTTAATTTTTTGGTAAATATATATGTAAAAAAATTATGAAATATATTTTTAAACAAAAATAATTTTAATTTTTAATATTATGGAATTCATGAAAATTCTATTTTCATCAATAAATATAAAATAAATTCATTTTATGCATAAAAATGTATCCTCTTAAAAAATTATTGTTGTTATGATATTAAATTATTAGTAAAAATGGATAAAATGTAATGTATTTATAATATATAAAATAAAATAATTTTTTAACCACCAAAAATTTATTAGTAGTCATATAATTGGTATATTTTATAATTCAACTATATATAAATATTTTTTTAAATGTTATGTGAGCTTCTGTTAAAATTTATTTTTATCACTATATAAATTAAATTATATAGAATTATTTTAAATTTTTTTAAATTTGAATGGTCGAATTAATTAATAGGTTCAATTACATTTTTTATATGTAGAATTAAGTTACATATGTAAATATTAATTACCCCAGTAAAATTGTTATTTTTCAAGGAGTGATACTTTTATAAATATTGTATATTTATAAATTATATGTCTAAATTGTAAATTTTAACATAAATATTATTTATATAAAACTATAAAAACAAATAAATACTAATTTAATTATTATTCAATTTTAAATAATATTAGAAACAATTAATGAGAAAAATGACATTTTTCTACAAAAACAGTTTTTAAAACATCATACGTTATAATTTAAAATTTAATTTTATCAAATTTATAAGTTTAAATAGGTTAAATAAACCCAAAATTATTGTCCACTACTTTTAATTTTTGAAATAACTTTTTTACTATATTTTTAGTAATAAAATATTTACCATGCATAAATTTTAATAAGAATAATATGTTTTAAAATGGATAATATAATTTGCCTAAATTTTTACTAAACCAATTTGAAACAAAAACCATATATAATAAATTTTATAGGCTTTAAATATATACCTATATGTCACTCCAAAATTTACCCACATAACTCACCTAACTCTCATGCAATCCCATTCCTATCTCTGACCTAACATTCTTTTCCAATGATTTATCCATTTCTATCACCTATAAAAGGATCTCACTTCCACCCATTTCAATCCATACCAATAGTTATAAATTATTAAGAATAATTACCCAATTTATTTCTTATTTTTACCATTTTTGTGAACCTATATCCTCAAAAAATTTATTTGTGACCATAGTTTATAAAGAATACTTTAAAGAATATCAAAATTTTCAATATAAGTAGTATTTTCCCTTTAACTTCCTTTCATTATCCTTTTCCATCCACCCTCTGAAAAAACCATTAAAAACATATTTATGTATTGAAATAAGTATAAAAAATATAATTATGTGTTATTATATTGATTGTATAACCATTCCTTTTCCCCCTCTCATTCAATTTTAAAAAATTAAAATATTGTTTATGAATGTGTGTGGACTACTGCCTCTATGAACGACATATTCCATTGTTAATAAAAACCTTTCAAGGATGGTTATAGAAATTTTTTTAGTGAATATATATGTTATTTATGTCATAATTTTGTATTCTTAGAATATAAAATTGTCCTTATATAAGTAATATTATGAATAAATTATCATTTTGAAACATACCATCAGAAAACGAAAATACCAAGAGGAAAAAATTAATTTATAAGTGGAAAATTATATTTCATTTTACTTCTTATAACTCTTTAAAATTATGATTCATAACTTTAATAACATATAAATAATGTCATTATACATTTTTTATATTGATATTACAATAAAATAATATCTTTTATAACTAGACTCACACATAGATTGTAGCATGTTCTTGTTGGTTCTATTTAACCACCTACATGAAAAATGCTATAAATTTCTATCAGGTGTTTTTGAAAAACAAAATATTAGATATTTATAATTATATAATGAATATATTGGTTATTTAATATTAGTATATATATATATTTAACTCATTAATTGATGCAATATAATTTAATATTTATAAATTAAAAATACAAACACATCGTAGACATCAACATCATGAATAAAAAAATACTTAAGAAATTAAATTATAAAAAATTAAATAATTATAAAAATGAATTTATAATAAATTTTAATATCTGTTTATTTTGAAACATGGGAGATGAATGAATAATTCTACTACTATTATGAAACAAGTTCAAAACGATCAACATTACTCACACCTGATATTGAAAATAGATTAAAACTATATAATATATAAAAAATTAATTTTAATTTTTTTATAAAAGTTTAATTTCATGTAAAATTTCATTAAATAAGTTATTAAGATATTTATTTTTTAATTTATAAGGTCAAATCACTTTTTTGGAGTTTGAGAATCAAGGTATGGTGCTCTTTATTTCAAATTAATTTATTGGGATGTATTTATTATTGTACACAATGATATCTTTAGTATAGTGTGATTATTACAAAAGTAATTTATTATAACATATTAATTTAATTAATTTTTTTGATAACAATATTATATTCCCTTTTAAATGGATTTTGTAACGCCCCGACCCCAGCTACCCAGAGTCGGTGCATTATTACATAACATTGGCATGATCACAAGAAAGATCAAATCTCGAAAGACCGATTGGTTTAGTAGCCTTGGAAACACTAGATATATTCATAAGTTTTACATTACATCATAAAATGAAAAACTACTACAACAAAATAATGTCTCCATAATCCACACTACTATCCCCTCATAATATCCCTGCAGGTCATTCATAATTTACTTCTTCACATCCTGGGGAAAAATAAAACATAGAAAAGGGGTGAGCTCAAATGCCAAGTAAGGATAACAATATAGCGGAAACTTTCATAAATAAGAATAAACATTTAAGGCAATGCATTACTAAAACAAAATCCTTTTAAAATTGAGATTCAACATGGTATGGCAAAAGTAAAATGAAATAATGCCATTTACTTATTCACATGGATATTCTACTAATCGAATAATCACATGCAAAAATCAATAACCACTTTCATAATGTTGGAATGCATAATGCCAGACTATCATAACCACATAGCCAAGGCCTCGTGCCAAGACTACAAATAAGATTTTGTCAAGGCCTTGTGCCAAGACACTAGTTTGTCTCATGAGACCTACCGATGCATCGAGGAGCTATAGCGGGCTCCACCCGTCACTTATTAAGTCCAATGCATTCCCATATGAAAAGGTTTAAACATAACATAAACATTCGTATTAAAACTAGCATACGAAATGTCAATACTTTCACAATAAACTATGAATGGTATAAAAATAGCACATCCACAGTCAAACATATCACAAAACCTTCAATACAATATAGAAGTTTTGTATCATAATAAATCAACTTCAAATAATCTTAAAATCCATCAAAGGATGTTGACATAGATGAAATCAAAATTCTTTTAAAAGAAATATCTCCTTTTATTTTGAAATCATTTAAGATCCATATAAAATAAAACATTTTCTTTGAAAATATTCTTATAAGCTTGTATGGGAAGCTTTCACGATTTTATAACGGCGGAAAATAACCGCACCCGCCGTATAAGTTAAAAAAAACATTCTTACCTCAATTCTGTCGAAAAGGTTAAAAAGGACCTTGTTTTGAAAACGACGGAAAGATTCCTTTATAAACCTCTTATAAAAAGTCAAACAAGGGTATAAATGACTTTAACCCATATTCTTGTAAATAGTAAAAATGTTTTGAAATACATTTCGAAGAAACATGGATGTGGATGATAAAGAGATCCCAGTAGATTATTACGTATAATACAACCTCGGATAATGAAGAGATTGTGAAATAACCCTTACCTTGTACTTTTCCTTGGTTGTGGTAGGTTAACCTCCTGTATAATGGTGAAATAATTGTTATTAAATTATACAAGAATCATATACATTAATATGATATCATATATGATCTTTTAATATTGATTTGATAATAATATCTTAGTATTATCGTTGTTTCGGGTGTTAACTTACTTGTTTTCTTTCATATGTTTTGTTACGTAAGACATGTTTGTAAAGGATAGGTTGTATATTATTCATATCCAGAATGATATCAAGTCCTTAAACATCATTTTTAAATCATAAAATGATAATTACGCTTTAATGGTTACGATGGAGAATGAATCTCATCGCGTTCGTGGAGACGGTAGTCCGTACGTACGCACGAGCGACAATATCATTCTTTTGATATTAAAATAATATATAAATGGATGGTATATCATATATAAAGAATCATTAACATGTTATATTTATTATTTACATGAGTTACACATCATTATTATACCCATCCAAATAATATTATATTGAATAACAATTACACCACGACGTGGAGACGGTAAGCCGTACGTACGCACATATGGTGACATGTTATTCAAAGGGTGGATAGAATAATGAATATGATTGTACCATATTTATAATAACATCACAGTATATGTGAGATACTGGAGTTATTATTTCAGAATGGTAATAACAAAGGAAGAAGAAGTGGAAGAAGAAATGAACTTAGAAAAGGGTGGTGAAATCATTACCTCTTCTTCGGGTTCTTCCTTTTGATTTGATCAAAAGGGCTCCTTAGGTTGGATTTCTGATCAAACTAAGGCATCTAGGTTGTATTGAGGGATGTTGGGAGAGTATTTGGGCAGAGTTTGGCCGAACCAAAAGGCTTGAAGGTGTGAAGAAATGAGAAGGAGGAGTGCCCTTTTATAAGAGGGGTGAGGGGCACCTTTGGAAAAGTTAGAAATATTAATTTATAATAAATTCATATTCGGTTTACAAAGGCTCCAAAGTTGACTATTCAAAGGATGTGGTGGGGATAGGTCGAAAACAACTCATCCAATAGAATTTAGACAGGTTTGGGTACTTATATTAACCTTATCTTTAAGTATTAACTCTAAGTTAATTAGTTTCACTTTTACAATGTCTCTTTGTATTTTTATATAATATGGTTAATAAACTTAATATATACATCCAAGCGACCCCCAAGTGGTCCTTTAATGATTAAACTATCATAATATAAGTCTCTTGGCCGAACCTTAGATTTTTAGGAATTTAATATCAATTAATAATATAATATTTGTTTTAAGAACTCTTTTATGTCAATTTTGACACTATTCAATGGTTGATTTTTGTGAAACTCATAACAGATTGATTACTTCGAACAAAGTCCATTAAATCAATCCTAATATATCATATTAGCCTAGAAAATTAGTTTAATTCATTAAAAGTTTCATATTATATTTATTTGGGTATTTATAATATCAATTATTTTAATTTTTTACTATTATAGTAATTACTGCATCATCATTGTGTCATAAATAAAATACATTATTTAATGTCTAAAAATTATAAATAAAATATCATTATGTAGGAAATATTTTTAGCTTTCTAATGAATATTTATAATCTAAAATCCAACATATATAACCCTATGTAAAAATTGTTGTTCTAAAAGATATATGCTTGTGTCATTTTTGTATTCATTTTAACTAAATTAAAATAAAGTGTCATTATCACTTACAAGTGGATCCATGGGGTCCCAAAATAGACCCAAAGATGCCCATGGTCGACTATGTATCAACCAATAGGGTTAAGACACGTTTTAGGGTAATTTAGTATTATTATAATATTATTTTTTAACCCTTATTTACCGGATTTACCCTTTAACCATGGTAAATAAAATATTTACCACAGCAACTATTCAAAATGTCTAAAAATAAAAGTTACCTATTTACACAATTTGAACATCCTGATTCCAAATATGGAATCCATTTTCCTAAATTCAAAACACAGAAGTGGCATAAATTAATTTAAAATTAATTCCCGCTGTTAAAACAAAAAGCGTGTTTTTAAGAGATAATAACTATCAAAAGATTGACACTTGTTTATGTTCGGTTTAATTGTAAAATTATGTCCAATGACCAAAATTATATTAAATGGTAAAAATATATTCTAAATATACTTTAAAACCACTCAAATTCATAATTTATCACTAGTAATTAATTTGATTAAAAAAGTTGTTTTTAATTAAAATTTAGTAATTTTCACTATTCATCAAAATATGAAAGTTATCCGAAATGTACCAAAATTTCACCCTAGGCTAAATTCGATATTCCGAATCCAAAAATGAAGTCCATTTTCAAATATAAAATATATATAATTTCAAAAAGTAGGTATTACTATTCATAACGGCTAGTTTGATTAGTTATGGTGTGTTAGAACTCGGTGTTGCGTACAACACACGCTATCACATTATTCAAAGAGAAGCGTACCATAGAAGCTTGGGGTGTTACAGATTTTGATTCAGAAAGTACCAATATTTAAGAGTTATTATTGAATCAACTCCCTTTGTTGAGTTATAATTCCTCTTCTTGAACATCCTTCATAAAAACATGGTTACATACACCATGTAATTATATTTTAAGAGACTTTATATTACAATATAGGTTGAATAACTATTAATGAATATACTCAAACATGACTAATCTCTTTACATTTTTTTTAATAATTCTTCACATTCTTTTTTAAAATTATTTCTCCTCCCAGTCTAATTTTTCATTTCCCACCAACGGTCTCCTTCATAATTGGAAGCCAAATTATGTGTCATCTCAGTTTAACTCAACATTTCTCATATTTTATTTTTAAAAAGAAAATTTTTTATTTTATTTATGATGTTGAATTTTAAAGATGATATTTCAAAAAATATTAAAATGGTCTCTATCATTTAAAAATAAAATGTTTTATCATGAACACCGTATTTCTTTGATAACCTTTTTTATATAAAAGGTACTATTTTGTATATATGTTTTTTAAAAGTAAATGTTTTCAATGTTTTCACTTCACATTTTTGAAAATATCTTTTGAAATTCATCTGTAACCTTAAATTTTCATGATAATATTTAAAATATTTCCAAAAATATATTTTTATGTTTATATTCCCTATGAAAACATCCTTATACCATATTTTTATTTCTCTATGAAACTATCTCTTTTTGTTTTCATGGATTCTCAAATAAATTTGTACTCTTCTAGTGCTCTAATTTTTTTCTCAAAAGGTCATGGAAATTTCTTATTTCCCATATTTTCTTATTGTTCATAAAAAGGTATTTCCATCTATTTAAACACACTATATTCATTTCAATGAAATTATCTAATGATATCATCCAATTTATTAATTCTCATTGCCTTTATTTTTGTTGTGTATTATAATATATCCCATTTTCTTGTTGTGTTAAGTATGATTTTATGGAAATATGCATGATTTACCTATATGGAACACATAATTTTAGACATATGAATATTGAAACCTAATAGTTATATAATATATTGGTTAAATAATTAATATCTAGGGATGAAACATTTATGATACCTCAAAAGAATTACTTGGTATTGTTTTATGGAACCTTAGTGAATAATCATAGTAATGAAAGGTATTTCATGATAGTGATCCAATGAATGTGGTAAATAATTAGTTCTTATATATTACACTCTCATGATACCTTGGAATCATAAATATAGTAATATTTTATGATAAATTGGTTAGAGAACATATAAATTTGCTTTTAAAACTATTTAATAATGAACCATAGTGATAAACTTATAAATTTATCATGTTTATCATTAATCAAAATTTCTGTCATGAACCAGATCTAGTCGCCATCAAAATTGATTCCCAACCTAGTCCATGGTGAGTCTAGAGGGGTGTTCCCAATCCCCATAGGATGGAAAAAGTACCCAGGTATCACAAAAAAATTGGAATGATTTACCCAAATATAGAAGTATTAAACAACCAAAAAATAATAAATAAACTGAATTTGAAAATTTAATACAAACAAGACATTAATAAAATTATGAATTGAAATACATGGTTTTAGAAAACACCCTAGAGGTCCAAAACCTAAAATTTATAGAAAAAAGAACTCAAGGGCCACTACACTGCAATGGTCCATCATTACCAGGACTTCTCCACAACACCACACCAAGAATGGAAGCTAACAACCTGAACCACTTGAAATGAAATCTTTGTCTATTCCTGTGACAATGATTACCATGTTTAGATACACCCATGGGTGTAAGTATGGTGTGTGAATATTCCCAATAGTACTCCCCCCAAATTATTACATGTTATACACTTTATAAGATAAAAATAATTAAATTTTTTATTAACAAGAAAGTGTAGAAACAATTTTTTAAAGGATACAACATTAAATGAAAATAGTTTTCAGCGGGGCTATTTTAAGGAATGAAAACTTTTAAAAAAATTCATATGTTACTAAATTTTCCAGAAAATAAATAGTATTATGATGTTGAGTATCCTATAGTCAATGAACACTAGTCATGGGAACAACCTGAGGAACTAACTAGTTGTGGGCCCTAGGTACGTCATATCACAGTGAAAAGTAACGATAATAACAATCTATTCTCTTGAACAATCCACTAGTAGGGATCACACCCATAACATAGTGTTCCCCAAAATCATCATAATAGTTTATTTAGTTTTGTCATTGTAAAACATTATAAGTGAAAAAGGGACAAAACCACCCCATATCACTAGCACACTAGTACACGTTTGCCGACCTAGATACTCGGGTTTACATCTTTGTGCTCAATCAAGTTACACATCTCATAAAATACCATTTTCACATGAAAATTTCATTTCCGAAATACACATACACCAAAAAAAGCACGTGAATTTTACATAATAATTCATTCACATTTAAATTCATTTTAACATCATACTAACACAAAATAGTATTTACACATGTTTCACACCCTTCTTACAATTTAATAAAACATTTAAAAATTTCATAAAATGTTATGAAAACATTATACATCACCAATCATCATTTTATCTTTCAAAAACACTTTTTCAAAGCATACTCCCACTAAAAAAGTACATTAACATCCTTTCACACTTTTTATAACTCAATAAACCATTTACAAATTTCATAGAACACTTCCATGAAGTTTAACAATGCTTTTCACATAAAACCCATTAAAACCCCCTCTTTAAAGGCTAAGAACCACACCAAAACCCCACCAATCCAGATTTTGTAGCCCAATTCACATTTAATAAACCATTTTTCATATGTTATAAATTGACCCCAAGTGATACCATAAGAGATACATAAGAAAAACACACCATTTCAAGAAAAAATAAAATTTCAAAATTAAAAACTCAACCAATTACATTAAAAAATGATTTCACACAACATAAAACATTTGAGGAATATGATATATAATTAAATCAATAAATATAAATGATAAAATAATTATTACACATTGAATCTCCTAGATTTTGTGTCAAAACCGCCAAATCTTTGTATGAAACATCAATCGCACCTCTATCACACCACAAGGGAGTGAAAATGAATCTAAATTCATTATATTGGAACAATAATCCCAAAATATAACCCTAGGTAGGAAACCCTTGTTTTGGAAATTTGGAACATAAAGAAGGAGGATAGAAACTTTGAAGAAATCGCCCAAAATTCACAAATTGTAGAATCTCCAAGAAGACAAAATTTTAAGTGAGTTTTGAATAAAACTAAGGGGGTAAACTGGGGACTGATATAGGGGAATAAGTGGAAAAAATTATTGATTTATGAATGAAATAAATTCCCTTTGAAAATCTGAATGACTTGAGAATCCATGAGGAAATTATCTCTAATCCACAGTGAAGATCATCTCCAAAGAGGGAATAGAACTTAGGGTGTTCCCATAGGGTTTGGGGGATTGAGTGAGTGGTGTAATGACCAAACAATGTTTAAAATGAGGGAGATATTAATGAAATAAATTATTTCCTTAAATCTAGAAATGGGCTCATGGGTTGGCCCATTGCCTGAATAAATCACCCAAATCCTCCATGATTATGATTTTATAAGGGGTAAAAATTGATATGGTGTTTTTTATAGGTCAGGGGTGGTCATGTCGGATTTTTGATAGGGGAAATGTTGAATAACAGAGCAGTTATAAATGAAACTAATTTTATTTTTAAATTTTGAAATGGACTCACAGTTTAACCCAAATAATGAAAAAACGACCCCAATAAACATAACCTCAAAAAGGTTCCACTAGGAGTGTCACAAACTCAATTCTAAGCCACCTCATCCTTATACTGTCCCTTAAAAAAATACAAGTCCAAATACCATTAATGGCTTCCAAGACTAATGAATTATATCCAGAACACCTAAGACACTAAATCTAATCCCGAAACACCCGAAAAACAAGACAAAACAAAGAATAAAAATAATATTTTAAAAAATGCATGGGATTGAGTATCCAAGTCTTAATATTCTCCCCACCATAATGATTTTCCCCTAGAAATCCACAGCAATTCCAGATGCAAAAAAAACTCAACTGATAGACGAAGATGGACACCCTTGCCAAGTTTTTCTTCCCCCAAATGGCCAAAACACCTCCAATTGATTAATACGAGGAAGGTATAATCACAACAACCAAAATTTTCACCACTTACTCGAAATTATCAATCATATTCAAGACACAACCCATTGTGTGTTGCTCAAATTACAGGTTTACTCAAGGAAGAAATTAGTGGTTAGATAACTCTGAACGAGACTACCAACCGTCATGCCAACACCTTGAACACAACTGAATTACTAATATGGGGATACCTGAAAAAACTCCCCACCATAATAGCCAACTTAATTTCCAATCCTATAACTAGGTCACCCACAAGGAAAGACCAAATAGACTCCCCACTATAAGGTATAGGCTAACATTATGATTATTCAAAAAGAACCTATATGATACACATGGTTGTTCTAACCACCATAACAACCAACCGTATTTACAAACTAGTAGGGAAAAACACAAATAAAACTCTATAAGATCCAATCCCCACCATAAGGGAAGGGGGAGGGGTCAGTCAATGAATATCAAAACTAGAAAAGAGACTCTATGGTTCACCACTTCCATGATCATCATCATCCTTGACTGATACTAACCAAAACAAGATCAATAAGATCCCACCAGGTTATTCACACATGAAAAACTACACTGAGGGTTGCGCCCACAAGGGTTCAAGCACTATGATTAAAGAAACAAAACCACCCACCCCCCTAAAAATGAGGGACTTTTCCACCAATACAGATTACAACCCTGTGGGATAGGGTACCCATATCCCATTCCACCACATGGGACTGCTTGAAATGAATTAACCACATCAAAACATCTAACTGTCTCCCCATCCCACACTAGTGATGGAGGTGAAACCAGTATACCTTAGACCCATAAAAATTTCGTGACTGCGTAAACAGATTCACTTTGAGACCTATGGTTGGATCCATGTTGTTTGAATCATCTTATGCTCTGTAGTTAGGATTTATTTATCACAATACCCCATTAAAATCACTTGCATTAACAACACACCTTTACCAAAATAGAGACTTGGGTGATGCACATGCATCACCTATTTCACCCTAAATAGAAAATAGCATAAGGGAAACACACGGAAGACATCTTCACATAGAATAAATAATTCAAAATTCTCAGAATAGAAACAAGCTTTCACTTAACTAGAATCTCCTGAATGGATAAGAAACATACACCTTTTCCCTCAAAAGAAAACACAACCCAACAAGACCCCACCGAACACGACCCGTTCAAGTGTAAAGGACATGTCTAGGAGTGAAACCTTGAACTGTGTTCCAAGAAGCATGAGATTACCGCAAAAAATCATAAGATCCTTGAACAACACAATTTTTTCAAACCAGATTCCCATCATGAACCCTCACTTTGGAGAGACTGATGAAAGACCCAAAGGTCCTTCAGAAAATAATTCTACATAGAAAAACCTGGATTGTTTTCACCTTCCTCACTGTTATTCCCCTTCACCACTTCTAGTAAAACATATAGACACAACAGTGTCTAAATTCACCTTTGAAGATTTAATAAACTCTGTAAACATATGACCCCAAGGTGTATTTCAACCATCCACAACCACTATATGTTCATGAAAGGATCCACTTAACAAAAAAAATAGGGGTAGAATCAACCCTAAAACCAGGGAAGATAGTCTATACATTGATCAAATGGAGGTCCTACTAATGGTGAATCACATATGGCTGCAGTTCAATCATGCATTAACTTGTTATGGAGGACTACCCCGACCAAAATGAAAATCTAAGGACCCATACAAGCTGGTAATTTGGTAAAAATGTACCAAACCCTAGGTAATAACACATGATGAGAGCAACTCTAAGGTATTCTTAAGACATTTCTCACAATGAGACGCCAATGAATAGTTCCACCCAACTTACCAACAAAATTGAAAACCCAAAGCATAGTTCAAACGAGAAGGTTTATCAAACTAAATATAACCAAAGAAAACATTAAAAGAAACACATAAGACACACCACCCAAACCAGTCATTATGATATCAAATTTTCCATTAAAATCATCTCTTTAAAAATGAACGGGTTAACAGTTGGGGCCTCAACCAATGGTTCCCCATGGTCCCCACACATGAATTATTACATTCCAATATAGGCACCCTCCTCAAATCCATACTGAAACTAAAATATTCAATCCCTTAACCATCCATCCTCCTATGTAAATACCTGCATGTGGTAGCTCACAGAAATACCAAAGGATAAAACAAACATTCTCTCCACTTTTCAAAATTAAGACATTCAACTGACACATCCTTTTTCTCAAAATTTCTAACCACAAAATCAAAACCCAAATAAAATCTTATAAATTTTTTTTTAAAAACACAAAAAATTAATTAAAACTCAATTTTAAGTTATAGAAATAACTTTTAAAACACCTTATCTTGTTTTAAAATACCTCTGATTTTATGAAAAACATTATTTCATAAACACCCATTCATTTGGAAACTCATTTCTCCCCATTTAAAATAAGTTCCCAGAAATTAATTAAAATTTTCCAAATCCCACTTTTTACTAAATCAAAATATATCTTCAAAGTAAAAACATAAATTCCAGAACACTTCATTCCATTCAAAACACATTTCAAAATTTCAGAAAACTCTATTTAAAATAGATTTTCAAAACTAACCTTAACATAATTCATATGTTCAAAAGTGGTGTAAATTCACCCTTTACTCTTTAAAAACCATTCCAAAATTTCATTTATAACCTTTTAAAAATAAAACCATTATCACTTTACTAGAAAATCATTTCAAAAAAATGCACACTTCTTAAATCCAGTCATCACTTTTTTCATTAAAACAAGGTTTCCAAAATTCCAAAATAAAAATACACAGCACAATGTGGGGGGAAATTAGTATTGGTGAGTGGATAAAAAATATGGTTGGAGGCCATATATCAATAAATTATCCATCATAGATATTGTTATAGGTAAATATATCTTTCTCCAAATGGATTTTCAAGACCTATGATCTCACTAAGACCATTAACCAAACTCACTTTTAATTTCCCCAATCATCAAAAAACCATGTAAACTAAAGAACTCACATAAAACCCAACATCTCCAGGAAACATGAATCCCATCACAAGGTAAGTTGGAAAGACACACTACTCATAATAGGAATTTCATGTCCCAAAAATCCTAGCTTCGGTCAACCTGGACACTTTCCTAGAAGAACATGACCCAAAATTAGAGAACCTCCTCTGATACCATTTTGTCACAAACCATATCTGATCGCCATAAAAACCGACACCCGACCCAGTTCGTGGAAATTCATGAGGGGATTTCCCAATCCCCATGGTTTTCCATGCGCCCAAGTATTATAAAAAAATGTGTGGGAATGATTTACCCTAATTTTTAAGTATTAAAACCCAAAAAATAAACTAATTTGAAAAAGTAAACCAAATAAACCTTTAATAAAATTCAAAATTGAAATTTATGGTTTTAGAAAAATACAAATAGGGACACAACTCAAAATTAGTAGAAAATAGGACTCAAGGGACATTACATAGAAATGGTCTGTCATCCTAAATCCTTCTTCGCAGCACCACACCATGAATGGAAGCTAACAACCCGATCTAATGGCAGTAAACACGTTGTTCATATCTATGTCAAAAATTACCTAGTCTACTTACACCCAAGGGTTTCAGTAGGTTGTGAGTGTAATCCCAATAGTATTTTTCACACCCCGACCATGGATGTCCGTAATTGTTCTCTTTTCTTGGTCCCGGTTTAAATTTTTCGGAGATTAATTGCGTTGGCAGTGTCGTGTCGGTGCGCGGTCACCACATCGTTAGCGGTGACCGTGCGTTCAGCCCGGGTGATAGTGTGTTCACCCGACATTTTATGTATTATAATTTTTTTATGTTGATATTTCATTATTAATACCATTAAAGTTGTGTTATTATTATTGTAGTTATTTTTATTGTATATATGTTTATACATGTGTATACGTAGGTATATATATACATATGTCTATATAGGTATATATATATATGCTTATATGTGTTATGTCTATATAAGTATATATATATATATATGTTTATCGTGTCTATGTTTATGTGTTTGTATATAGGTATATATATATATATATAGATCTATATATAGATATATATGTATATTTGTATATACTTGTGTGTGTTATTTTTTTTTTAAAAATGGTTTTATTATTTTAAATATTTTGGTTATAATAATTATTATTATTATTATCATCTTATTATTATTATTATTATTATTATTACCATTAACATATTATTATTATTATTAGTATTATTATTATTATTATTATTATTATTTTAATTATCGTTATTGTTATAATTATAATTATTATTATTTTAATTATCATATTATTATTATTATTATTATAATTATCATATTATTATAATTATTTTTATTATCATTGTTGTTATAATTATTATTATTCTTAATAGCATATTATTATTATTATTATTGTTATTATTATTATCATTATCACATTATTATTATTATTATTATTGTTATTAATATTATGCTATTATGTTTATTATTATTATTATTAGTATTATGTTATTATAATTATTATGTTATTATTATTATATTATTATTGTTATCATATTACTATTATTATTAGTGTGTTATAATTATTATTGAGCCTGTTTAACGGTCTTTTGTTTTAGGACCTATTTGACGGCGCAATACGGTGCGACCTTTACGCAATGGGAGTTTTGCGCCGTGTCGTTTTCGTTCTGAGCTGCGTCTTGAGGTAGGTCTCCCATTGCACTCACCTTTAAATTAAGAATTTATTTATTCCTTGTCTTTTTATTGAATTTCAGTAAATTTAAAAGTAATATTAAGTAGTTTTTATAGTGTGGTGATCTGCTGATGATAAAAGCTGTTTTAAATTCTAGCATTTCATTGAAAGTGTTCTTCTTGGATTTAGTTGTGTGCTTCCTTGGTAGTATTGCTAAATGGTTCTTCCTGAATAATGAAAGTCATGTTAAATTTTGTTTTGAAATGTTTTTAGCGTGTGTAAATTAGTAGATGTATTTTTAATAAAAAAAGGTGTTTCTTAGAACCTGGATTAGAGAAAATGACCGTATGACCTTTAAACTTAATTTTGGAAACTTAAAGTGTGGTTCTTGGTTGACGAGAAATGTTTTCCTTTGTCGCGTGAACAAAAGTTTGTATTTCATTTGAGAAATGGTGTTCCTTCAAAAAAATGATTTAAGGCCCGTTTGGCTCTTGATAAAAGTGTGTGCGTTTGGATATTGGAAAATGATTCTACTTGTGGAACCAGTGTGTTTCGGGTTTAATATGCTGATTTGAGTTTCTTAAATAATGTTCTAAGTGTGTTTCTGGTTTTCAATGGCATGGCATGTGTCATATCCCTGTGGAAATGTTTTAGTGTTAAATGTTAAAAATGTAAATGATATGACGGCCCGGTCAGCACTTTATTAAATGTGAAGTGATTATACAGGTATATCTATATATATATGTACTTATGAGGGCATCTCTAAAGGGGGACTTCCCTTCGAGGGTTGTCGTGTAGCGATGTCCGTGTAAGGGGTTGGAAAGTGCGGTGAGATGAGTCATGCGTGCAAGGGTCTCCCACTTACACAGTGTTACTAAAACCACCATGGGTTCCTGGGCGTCTTGTAGATTATCGAGTGACAGTTGCTTGCTAGCCCTGATTAGACGGGTTAGTACCCCCTGGAGTTGTGGACAGGCCAGGAGGGATGTGCCACTGGTTGGCTATTAGGGCGGCCAGTTGGTTATTGACTATGGAGTACCACGCCGGCAGGTAGTCTGAACCCGAGTACGTCCAGGGGTTTTCTAGGGATGTTCCAGATCGCCCATGGTTATTGCTGATAACTTCTGGTTTATTTTGCTTGCACTTGGTTTTCCTTGCTTGTTTCCCTTTACTTGCACTTGTTTTACCTGCTTGTTTACTTTCAGTCATCCTTCACAGCCTGTACTGTTAGACTTTGGGAAAATGGTTTTCAAATGAAAATTCTTTATTCTCTTTGGGTAAGATTTGAAAATGTAACACTTTTTTTAGAATGAGTTTAAAACAGATGAAAGTGAACTAACTTTCAAAAAGAATAAGGGAAATGTCTCGTGTTTGATTTTCAAGTAAAGAATTATGAAAGCTTACTTTTATACATTGTAGTTCAAACCTGGAACATGTAGATTCTTTATTTACTGGCAGTGCTTTAGGGTTTGTTGTTGGGCTCACCTACTGAGTACTTTTGTGCTCACGCCTACCTTTTACCATTTCAGCTCCAGGTTCCTTGCATTTTGGTTTTCCTGGCTTGAGTCGCTCAATGTGGGAACGATGTTGGTTGTAGTTGGGTGGTGACCTGCGAGGTCACGTGGAGGTATGTCATGGAGTAGTTTTGTTTATGTCTTTAGTGTTTGTCTGTTTGTTTAGTTTACTTTCGTTCTTTTGATCCTATTTTTAGTTTGGGCTGAAATCGTTCCCAACGATTGAAATTTTAATGCCCGGCACTTGTTGCCATCCCGGGGGGATCGGGAACGCCCCTCGGGACTTGTCGCAGACCGGCTCGGGTGACCAGTTCAGGTTCGACCCGGGATGGTTCGTGACAAAATGGTATCAGATCCAGGTTCTTGTTATTTGGGTTGTCTGGTAGGTGGAGATTAGGACTGTCGAGACTCGAGAGGTAGGTACGGGAAGGACGTCATGAACCCTCTCCCGTTCCGCACCTCGAGTCGCCAGGGGTAGTCCGGGAATTGTGTCCTTGTCTTTTCTGGTTTGTCTTGGATTGAGAGATGACAACGGAGGCAATCTGACGTTACTTCGTGATTTCACCTAGAGTAGTGACCCATGTGGAGCCTGAGTACACGGTTTGAATTCCTCCTAGTAGTCGACGCTGACTTGGGACATGGCCCACTACCATGTCTCTAGGTTGAGCGTGACTACTAGTCCCTCACTCCAGTGGTTAATGCAATTTTGGATGCTGCTTTCATTTTGGTCGGTGTAAGTGCGTCGTTGGAAGTGAAAAAGGGTTTTTGAAAAATGGGACTGATTTCTTTTAAATGAGATTAAATTTATGAAATGAGTTTTAAAACTGAAAGCCTTTGGTTTGGAAAAAAACTTGTTTTTGCTTGGAAATTGGTCGAGAATGGTTTGGGGTGAAACCGCAGGTACTCCTTGTGAACGTTTGCACATGTTAGAGAATGCATAGAAATTGCGTGTTGATGCATGTATGAATGGAATGTGGATAATGACCTGTGAAATGGGTCATGAGATTACCTGGGGGTGTATTTGAAATTAAAGGCTTCACCTTGTTTTCTAAATTGGTTTTAAAGGGGAAATGGTTTTGGAAAGTTTTGGTTTGAAAGTGTATTGGTTTTGGAAAGTAGTCTTGAAAAAAGGGTGGTTTCATAATCTAAAATAAAAAGGGGAAAAAGAGTTTTATTTTGGGTTGTGTTCGTGTTTGTTTGGTCCTTGTGCTGACTGTTTTTGGTGAAGCGCTTTTATTGAGGTTGCTTCGGGTTGATATTGGTTTTGGCTTTGTGTTTTATATGTCGCTCAGGAAATGCCGCCCAGAAAGGTCTCTAAGGATTCTGATAGGTCATGCCCAGTTTTTGTTCCTCCTCAGACTTTGCCTATTCTCCATGGTGATCAGGGTCCGTTAGAGGCAGTGAAATGGCTCGAGGAAGTGGAGCGTGTCTTTAGAACGTTGGGATCTCCCGATAATGTTAAGGTTCGTGCAATTATGGGGTTGTTTGAGGGTCCAGCTCTGGACCAGTGGAAGATGGTTACCCCACCGTCAATGAAAGTTGAAATGACATGGGATGTCTTTAAAACCATTTTCATCCAATGGTTTGTACCTGAGGAAGTGAAGCTGGAGAAAAAGAGAGAGTTTGTGCATATTCAGCAAGGCCAACGGACGGTGAAGGCATATGTTGACCATTTCAAGGAACTGCTTTCCTTTTCTCCGGAGGTAGCATCACATGAGCTCATGAAGCCCTCTCTTTTCACTAGGGGTCTTCGTCCAGAGATCAAGGAGCGAGTCCTCCCTTCCAAAGACCTTTGTCTCGAGAAGCTGGTGGAGGAAGCTTTCTTGGTTGAGTTGGTTTCCGGTGTGCGGGTGATTAATATTTCAGCGTCCCCTGTTGTTCATAAGAGTTCCCCCTCTGGTGAGGAAAAGGCGCCAGAAATACCTATTCATAAGGGGTTATCTCCCTTGGTCCCAGCTTCCAGTTCATCAGACCCTTCGATGGTATGCTATCAGTGTGGTCGTTTCGGGCATTTAAAGCCGTCTTGTCACAACCCTCCGAAGACGTGTCATCGATGCGGTTGTCTGGGTCATCTGGAGAAGTTTTGCAGGAAGTGTCTCTTGAAGAGGACACTGTGATGGGAGAATGTCAGTACCTGACTGTGAGGCAGGAGATGCTTCAGCCATCAGAGCTCCAGCCACAGGTCTTGGGGTGAAGCTCGCGCACAGTCAGGAGTTCCCAGGGTTGTGAAGCCTTGGTCCAGGTTCTGTTTTCTGTATTGATGGTGGAACAACTAAAAACCTTTTCATATTTGTTTTTCCTGCTACAAAAGTTTCAACAGCGTTGTAAATGCGTTGTTTTTCTATAAAGTGACAATGGAATTGTTCTATGATAAATCTAAGTGGACTTGTTGTGTGAATGTAATATTCTGAATCGTGTGTCCTTCTTAAAAGTGTGTTTGACTCTTGTGTGGGTTGGCCTCGTTTTATTTATGTTGTCGATGTGGTTATGCTTTGTGGACTTCGGTGGATCGTGTCTCCAATTTGATATTGGTTAAATGATTTTCTATGGATTTTTCCCTGGTGTTGAAGGTTGTTGACTCTAGTCGAGGATTCAATGTCTTGACGGAGGTGTTGTTTTAATCGTGCTATAAGAGTTGGTTTGAATTGTTTGGGAGTTCCCGCGTCGACCCCCCCCCCTTTTTCCTAGGGTTGTCTATTTAGATGGTAAATTTTTCTGCACTAGTTAAGTTCTTGTGGTGGGGAGAACCCCTTCGTGTTCTCCCCTCAATCTCGGACCCTAATTTTCTCTTGAATAGGTCGGGTGTGACCTGTGAAGAGTAAGGTCATCCCTGAGATTCTCAGTTCTCTCTGGTTCCTTTAGTTCCGTTGGGGCATGGACTTAAATCTTGACCGACTTTAGGCCTGGTGACTTTCTGGGGGAAGAAAGTGTCTGTGGTGGGCAGAATTTTCACACCCCGACCGTGGATGTCCGTAATTGTTCTCTTTTCTTGGTCCCGGTTAAAATTTTTCGGAGATTAATTGCGTTGGCGGTGTCATGCCGGTGTCCGGTCACCACATCGTTAGCGGTGACCGTGCGTTCAGCCCGGGTGACAGTGTGTTTACCCGACATTTTAAATATTATAATTTTTTTATGTTGATATTTCATTATTAATACCATTAAAGTTGTGTTATTATTATTGTAGTTATTTTTATTGTATATATGTTTATACATGTGTATACGTATGTATATATATACATATGTCTATATAGTTATATATATATATGCTTATATGTGTTATGTCTATATAAGTATATATATATATATGTTTATCGTGTCTATGTTTATGTGTTTGTATATAGGTATATATATATATATATAGATCTATATATAGATATACATGTATATATGTATATACTTGTGTGTGTTATTTTTTTTAAAAAATTGGTTTTATTATTTTAAATATTTTGGTTATAATAATTATTATTATTATTATCATCTTATTATTATTATTACTATTACTATTATTATTTTTATTATTATTACCATTAACATATTATTATTATTATTAGTATTATTATTATTATTATTATTATTATTATTATTTTAATTATCGTTATTGTTATAATTATAATTATTATTATTTTAATTATCATATTATTATTATTATTATTATAATTATCATATTATTATAATTATTTTTATTATCATTGTTTTTCTAATTATTATTATTCTTAATAGCATATTATTATTATTATTGTTATTATTATTATTATCATTATCATATTATTATTATTATTACTATGATTGTTATTAATATTATGCTATTATGTTTATTATTATTATTAGTAGTATTATGTTATTATAATTATTATGTTATTATTATTATATTATTATTGTTATCATATTACTATTATTATCAGTGTGTTATAATTATTATTTAGCATGTTTAACGGTCTTTTGTTTTAGGACCTATTTGACGGCGCAATACGGTGCGACCTTTACACAACGGGAGTTTTGCACCGTGTCGTTTTCGTTCCGAGCTGCGTCTTGAGGTAGGTCTCCAATTGCACTCACCTTTAAATTAAGAATTTTTTTCCTTGTCTTTTTATTGAATTTCAGTAAATTTAAAAGTAATATTAAGTAGTTTTTATAGTTTGGTGATCTGCTGATGATAAAAGCTGTTTTTAATTCTAGCATTTCATTGAAAGTGTTCTTCTAAGATTTAGTTGTGTGCTTCCTTGGTAGTATTGCTAAATGGTTCTTCATGAATAATGAAAGTCATGTTAAATTGTGTTTTTAAATGTTTTTAGCGTGTGTAAATTAGTAGATGTATTTTTAATAAAAAAGGTGTTTCTTAGAACCTGGATTAGGGAAAATGACCGTATGACCTTTAAACTTAATTTTGGAAACTTAAAGTGTGGTTCTTGGTTGACGAGAAATGTTTTCCTTTGTCGCGTGAACAAAAGTTTGTATTTCATTTGAGAAATGGTGTTCCTTCAAAAAAATGATTTAAGGCCCGTTTGGATCTTGATAAAAGTGTGTGCGTTTGGATATTGGAAAATGATTCTACTTGTGGAACCAGTGTGTTTCGGGTTTAATATGTTGATTTGAGTTTCTTAAATAATGTTCTAAGTGTGTTTCTGGTTTTCAATGGCATGGCGTGTGTCATATCCCTGTGGAAATGTTTTAGTGTTAAATGTTAAAAATGTAAATGATATGATGGCCCGGTCGGCACTTTATTAAATGTGAAGTGATTATACAGGTATATCTATATATATACGTACTTATGAGGGCATCTCTACAGGGGGTCTTCCCTTCGAGGGTTGTCGTGTAGCGATGTCCGTGTAAGGGGTTGGCAAGTGCGGTGAGATGAGTCACGCGTGCGAGGGTCTCCCACTTACACATTGTTACTAAAACCACCATGGGTTCCTGGGCGTCTGGTAGATTATCGAGTGACGGTGGCTTGCTAGCCCTGATTAGACGGGTTAGTACCCCCTGGAGTTGTGGACAGGCTAGGAGGGATGTGCCACTGGTTGGCTATTAGGGAGGCCAGTTGGTTATTGACTATGGAGTACCACGCCGGCAGGTAGTCTGAACCCGAGTACGTCCAGGGGTTTTCTAGGAATGTTCAGGATCGCCAATGGTTATTGCTGATAACTTCTAGTTTATTTTGCTTGCACTTGGTTTTCCTTGCTTGTTTCCCTTTACTTGCACTTGTTTTCCCTGCTTGTTTACTTTCAGTCATCCTTCACAGCCTGTACTGTTAGACTTTGGGAAAATGTTTTTCAAATGAAAATTCTTTATTCTCTTTGGGTAAGATTTGAAAATGTAACACTTTTTTTTAGAATGAGTTTAAAACAGATGAAAGTGAACTAACTTTCAAAAAGAATAAGGGAAATGTCTCGTGTTTGATTTTCAAGTAAAGAATTATGAAACCTTACTTTTATACATTGTAGTTCAAACCTGGAACATGTAGATTCTTTATTTACTGGCAGTGCTTTAGGGTTTGTTGTTGGGCTCACCTACTGAGTACTTTTGTGCCCACGCCTACCTTTTACCATTTCAGCTGCAGGTTCCTTGCGTTTAGGTTTTCATGGCTTTAGTCGCTCAGTGTGGGAGCAATGTTGGTTGTAGTTGGGTGGTGACCTGCGAGGTCACGTGGAGGTATGTCATGGAGTAGTTTTGTTTATGTCATTAGTGTTTGTCTGTTTGTTTAGTTTACTTTCGTTATTTTGATCCTGTTTTTAGTTTGGGATGAAATCGTTCCCAACGATTGAAATTTTAATGCCCGGTACTTGTTACCATCACGGGGGGATCGGGAACGCCCCTCGGGACTTGTCGCGGACCGGCTCGGGTGACCAGTTTAGGGTCGACCCGGGATGGTTCGTGACAAAATGGTATCAGAGCCAGGTTCTTGTTATTTGGGTTGTCTGGTAGGTGGAGATTAGGACTGTGGAGACTCGAGAGGTAGGTACGGGAAGGACGTCATGAACCCTCTCCTGTTCCGCACCTCGAGTCGCCAGGGGTAGTCCGGGAATTGTGTCCTTGTCTTTTCTGGTTTGTCTTGGATTGAGAGATGACAACGGAGGCAATCTGACGTTACTTCGTGATTTCACCTAGAGTAGTGACCCATGTGGAGTCTGAGTACACAGTTTGAATTCCTCCTGGTAGTCGACGCTGACTTGGGACATGGCCCACTACCATGTCGCTAGGTTGAGCGTGACTACTAGTCCCTCACTCCAGTGGTTAATGCAATTTTGGATGCTGCTTTCGTTTTGGTCGGTGTAAGTGCGTCGTTGGAAGTGAAAAAGGGTTTTTGAAAAATGGGACTGATTTCTTTTAAATGAGATTAAATTTATGAAATGAGTTTTAAAACTGAAAGCCTTTGGTTTGTAAAAAAACTAGTTTTTGCTTGGAAATTGGTCGAGAATGGTTTGGGGTGAAACCGCAGGTACTCCTTGTGAACGTTTGCACATGTGAGAGAATGCATAGAAATTGCGTGTTGATGCGTGTATGAATGGAATGTGGATAATGACATGTGCAACGGGTCATGAGATTACCTGGGGGTGTATTTGAAATTAAAGGCTTGACCTTGTTTTCTAAATTGGTTTTAAAGGGGAAATGGTTTTGGAAAGTTTTGGTTTGAAAGTGTATTGGTTTTGGAAAGTAGTCTTGAAAAAAGGGTGGTTTCATAATCTAAAATAAAAAGGGAAAAAAGAGATTTTTATTTTGGGTTGTGTTCGTGTTTGTTTGGTCCTTGTGCTGACTGTTTTTGGTGAAGCGCTTTTATTGAGGTTGCTTCGGGTTGTTATTGGTTTTGGCTTTGTGTTTTATATGTCGCTCAGGAAATGCCGCCCCGAAAGGTCTCTAAGGATTCTGATAGGTCATGCCCAGTTTTTGGTCCTCCTCAGACTTTGCCTATTCTCCATGGTGATCAGGGTCCGTTAAAGGCAGTGAAATGGCTCGAGGAAGTGGAGCGTGTCTTTAGAACGTTGGGATCTCTCGATAATGTTAAGGTTCGTGCAATTATGGGGTTGTTTGAGGGTCCAGCTCTGGACCAGTGGAAGATGGTTACCCCACCGTCAATGCAAGTTGAAATGACATGGGATGTCTTTAAAACCATTTTCATCCAATGGTTTGTACCTGAGGAAGTGAAGCTGGAGAAAAAGAGAGAGCTTGTGCATATTCAGCAAGGCCAACGGACGGTGAAGGCATATGTTGACCATTTCAAGGAACTGCTTCCCTTTTCTCCGGAGGTAGCATCACATGAGCTCATGAAGGCCTCTCTTTTCACTAGGGGTCTTCGTCCAGAGATCAAGGAGCGAGTCCTCCCTTCCAAAGACCTTTGTCTCGAGAAGCTGGTGGAGGAAGCTTTCTTGGCTGAGTTGGTTTCCGGTGTGCGGGTGATTAATACTTCAGCGTCCCCTGTTGTTCGTAAGATTTCCCCCTCTGGTGAGGAAAAGGCGCCAGAAATACCTATTCATAAGGGGTTATCTCCCTTGGTCCCAGCTTCCAGTTCATCAGACCGTTCGATGGTATGCTATCAGTGTGGTCGTTTCGGGCATTTAAAGCCGTCTTGTCACAACCCTCCGAAGACGTGTAATCGATGCGGTTGTCTGGGTCATCTGGAGAAGTTTTGCAGGAAGTGTCTCTTGAAGAGGACACTGTGATGGGAGAATGTCAGTACCTGACTGTGAGGCAGGAGATGCTTCAGCCATCAGAGCTCCAGCCACAGGTCTTGGGGTGAAGCCCGCGCACAGTCAGGAGTTCCCAGGGTTGTGAAGCCTTGGTCCAGGTTCTGTTTTCTGTATTGATGGTGGAACAACTAGAAACCTTTTCATATTTGTTTTTCCTGCTACAAAAGTTTCAACAGCGTTGTAAATGCGCTGTTTTTCTATAAAGTGACAATGGAATTGTTCTATGATAAATCTAACTGGACTTGTTGTGTGAATGTAATATTCTGAATCATGTGTCCTTCTTAAAAGTGTGTTTGACTCTTGTGTGGGTTGACCTCGTTTTAGTTATGTTGTCGATGTGGTTATGCTTTGTGGACTTCGGTGGATCATGTCTCCAATTTGATATTGGTTAAATGTTTTTCTATGGATTTTTCCCTGGTGTTGAAGGTTGTTGACTCTAGTCGAGGATTCAATGTCTTGACGGAGGTGTTGTTTTAATTGTGCTATAAGAGTTGGTTTGAATTGTTTGGGAGTTCCCGCGTCGACCCCCCCTTTTTTCCTAGGGTTGTCTATTTAGATGGTAAATTTTTCTGCACTAGTTAAGTTCTTGTGGTGGGGAGAACCCCTTCGTGTTCTCCCCTCAATCTCGGACCCCAATTTTCTCTTGAATAGGTCTGGTGTGACCTGTGCAGAGTAAGTTCATCCCCGAGATTCTCAGTTCTCTCTGGTTCCTTTAGTTCCGTTGGGGCATGGACTTAAATCATGACCGACTTTAGGCCTGGTGACTTTCTGGGGGCAGAAAGTGTCTGTGGTGGGCAGAATTTTCACACCCCGACCGTGGATGTCCGTAATTGTTCTCTTTTCTTGGTCCCGGTTTAAATTTTTCGGAGATTAATTGCGTTGGCGGTGTCATGCCGGTGTGCGGTCACCACATCGTTAGCGGTGACCGTGCATTCAGCCCGGGTGACAGTGTGTTCACCCGACATTTTAAATATTATAATTTTTTTTATGTTGATATTTCATTATTAATACCATTAAAGTTATGTTATTATTATTGTAGTTATTTTTATTGTATATATGTTTATACATGTGTATACGTATGTATATATATACATATGTCTATATAGGTATATATATATATATGCTTATATGTGTTATGTCTATATAAGTATATATATATATATGTTTATTGTGTCTATGTTTATGTGTTTTTATATAGGTATATATATATATAGATCTATATATAGATATATATGTATATATGTATATACTTGTGTGTGTTATTTTTTTTTTAAAAATGGTTTTATTATTTTAAATATTTTGGTTATAATAATAATTATTATTATTATCATCTTATTATTATTATTACTATTATTATTATTATTTTTATTATTATCATTAACATATTATTATTATTATTAGTATTATTATTATTATTATTATTATTATTTTAATTATCGTTCTTGTTATAATTATTATTATTATTATTTTAATTATCATATTATTATTATTATTATTATTATTATCATATTATTATAATTATTTTTATTATCATTGTTGTTATAATTATTATTATTATTAATAGCATATTAGAATTATTATTATTGTTATTATTATTATTATCATTATTATATTATTATTATTATTATTATTATGATTGTTATTAATATTATGCTATTATGTTTATTATTATTATTAGTATTATCTTATTATAATTATTATGTTATTATTATTATATTATTATTGTTATCATATCACTATTATTATTAGTGTGTTATAATTATTATTGAGCCTGTTTAACGGTCTTTTGTTTTAAGACCTGTTTGACGGCGCAATACGGTGCGGCCTTTACGCAACGGGAGTTTTGCGCCGTGTCGTTTTCATTCCGAGCTACGTCTTGAGGTAGGTCTCCCATTTCACTCGACTTTAAATTAAGAAATTATTTATTCCTTGTCTTTTTATTGAATTTCAGTAAATTTAAAAGTAATATTATGTAGTTTTTATAGTGTGGTGATCTGCTGATGATAAAAGCTGTTTTTATTTCTAGCATTTCTTTGAAAGTGTTCTTCATGGATTTAGTTGTGTGCTTCCTTGGTAGTATTGCTAAATGGTTCTTCCTGAATAATGAAAGTCATGTTAAATTGTGTTTTGAAATGTTTTTAGCGTGTGTAAATTAGTAGATGTATTGTTAATAAAAAAGGTGTTTCTTAGAACCTGGATTAGAGAAAATGACCGTATGACCTTTAAACTTGATTTTGGAAACTTAAAGTGTGGTTCTTGGTTGACGAGAAATGTTTTCCTTTGCCGCATGAACAAAAGTTTGGAATTCATTTGAGAAATGGTGTTCCTTCAAAAAAATGATTTAAGGCCCGTTTGGCTCTTGATAAAAGTGGGTGCCTTTGGATATTGGAAAATGATTCTACTTGTGGAACCAGTGTGTTTTGGGTTTAATATGCTGATTTGAGTTTCTTAAATAATGTTCTATGTGTGTTTCTGGTTATCAATGGCATGGCGTGTGTCATATCCCTGTGGAAATGTTTTTGTGTTACATGTTAAAAATTTAAATGATATGACGGCCCGGTCGGCACTTTATTAAATGTGAAGTGATTATACAGGTATATCTATATATATACGTACTTATGTGGGCATCTCTACAGGGGGACTTCCCTTTGAGGGTTGTCGTGTAGCGATGTCCGTGTAAGGGGTTGGCAAGTGCAGTGAGATGAGTCATGCGTGCGAGGGTCTCCCACTTACACAATGTTACTAAAACCACCATGGGTTCCTAGGAGTCTTGTAGATTATTGAGTGACGGTTTCTTGCTAGCCCTGATTAGACGGGTTATTACCCCCTGGAGTTGTGGACAGGCCAGGAGGGATGTGCCACTGGTTGGCTATTAGAGAGGCCAGTTGGTTATTGACTATGGAGTACCACGCTGGCAGGTAGTCTGAACCCGAGTACGTCCAGGGGTTTTCTAGGGATTTTCAAGATCGCCCATGGTTATTACTGATAACTTCTGGTTTATTTTTCTTGCACTTGGTTTTCCTTTCTTGTTTCCCTTTACTTGCACTTTTTTTCCCTGCTTGTTTACTTTCAGTCATCCTTCACAGCCTGTATTGTTAGACTTTGGGAAAATGGTTTTCAAATGAAAATGATTTATTCTATTTGGGTAAGATTTGAAAATGTAACACTTTTTTTTAGAATGAGTTTAAAACTGATGAAAGGGAACGAACTTTCAAAAAGAATAAGGGAAATGTCTCGTGTTTGATTTTCAAGTAAAGCATTATGAAAGCTTACTTTTATACATTGTAGTTCAAACCTAGAACATCTAGATTATTTATTTACTGGCAGTGCTTTGGGGTTTGTTGTTGGGCTCACCTACTGAGTACTTTTGTGCCCACACCTACCTTTTACCATTTCAGCTGCAGGTTCCTTGAATTTAGGTTTTCCTGGCTTGAGTCGCTCAGTGTGGGAGTGACGTTGGTTGTAGTTGGGTGGTGACCTGCGAGGTCACGTGGAGGTATGTCGTGGAGTAGTTTTGTTTATGTCTTTAGTGTTTGTCTGTTTGTTTAGTTTACTTTCATTCTTCTGATCCTGTTTTTAGTTTGGGCTGAAATCATTCCCGACGATTGAAATTTTAATGCCCGGCACTTGTTGCCATCCCGGGGGGATCGGGAACGCCCCTCGGGACTTGCCGCGGACCGGCTCAGGTGACCAGTTCAGGGTCGACCCGGGATGGTTCGTGACAGTATTCCACCCAAAATAATTCATGTCATAAATATTATAAGATAATAATATTTAAATTTATCATAAACAATAAAAGCTAACAACAATTTTAAAGAGGATACAATGTTAAATGAAAACAGTTTTCAAGGGGTGATATTTTACGGAATGAACACTTTTAAATAAAATGAAAAATCTACTGAATTATCTTTCCAAACACACCATATACCGATGTTGAGTATCATATATTCAATGAGAACTAGTCATGGGAACACCCCTAGGCACTAGCTAGCTGTGGGCCCCAGCTACATCGTATCTCGATGAAAAGTATCCACAATAAAAATTTGATCTAATGATGAGCCACTAGTATGGAATGTATCCATAACCTAGTTGTCTCCAACAACATCATAATATTTATAGTTAGTGTTTTCATCAACAAACATGGTACATGAAAAAGGGACATAACCACTCCGGGTCACTAGCCTACTTGTACACATTCGCCCACCTTGATACCTGAGTTTCCCTCTTTATACTCAATCAAGTTCATCATCTCCTAAAATACCATTTTCACATTAAAATTTCATTTCCCAAATAAAAACACACAAAACATCCCACAATCATGTCACATAAAAGTCCATTCACATTCAAATTCATTTTAACATCACATTCACACAAAACATCTTGTAAACATGTTTCACTCCCATCTTACAATTTAATAAAACATTTTAACAATTCATAAAATGTTCACAAAATGTTTTAAATCACTAATAAAAATTTTATCTTTAAAAACCCCATTTTAATAGCATACTCCCACCAGAAGAGTATATAAAAATCATGCTCACACTTTTTATCACCCAATAAACCATTTACAATTTTCATAAAATACTTCCATGAAAAATAAAAATGATTTTCTCATAAAACCAATTAAAACCCCATATTTTAAGGCCAAAATTACACCAAAACCCTACCAATATATATTTTTTTTATCCCAATCCACATTTAATAAATAAATTTCTTATGTTATAAAATGTCCCCAAATGATACCACAAGAGTTACAAAATAAAAACACACCATTTCATGAAAAAATAAAACATTAAAATTAAACACTCAACCAATTCTATAAAAAATAGATTTATGACAAAAAAACATATGAGGAACATAATAAATGTATATCAATCAAGATAACTCATCAAAGAATGATTAAAAATATAATAACCTTTATTTTGTGTCAAAAACCCAAAATATTTGTGTGAAACTTCAACTACACCATCGCCGCACCATAAGGGAGTGAAAACAATCATAAATCTACAATATTGTAAAAGGAAATAATAAATAATATCCTATGTTTCAAACCCTAGTTTTTGGATATTTGGAACTTAAAAATGAGGGGATAAACCCTAATAAAATGGGAGGAACAAGAGAAGAATTCACTTACATGGGAAACATTGAAGAAATCACCCCAAGTACACCAATAGTTTAATCCCCATGAATAATAAATTCTAAGGGAGGTTATAATAAGTATGAGAAGTTTTATTGAGGATCGAAATGGGAGGAGAGTGTAGAAAATGAATTATTTTTTAATAAAATAAATTCCCTTTGCAAATCTGAGTGATTTGAGAATCCTTGAGGATATTTGTCCAAATCCCTAATAAAGATGGGCTCCAAAGAGAGTAAATGGAACATTTTTGTGTTCCTAGGGTTTGAGGGATTGAGTTAGAGGTTAAATGACCAAAAAATGATATAAAATTAATGATATATAAAAGATATAAATTATTTATTTATATTTGGAAATCAGATCATGAGTTAGCTTAATTCTTAAATAAATCACCTAATTCCACCATGCTTATGAGTTCCTTAGGGGTCTAAATTTGTATGGTGGTTTTAATAAGTATGGTGAATCCATGTGGAATGTGTAACGGGTAAAAAAAATTAAAAATTAAGGAGTTTTAAAAGAAACATATATTGTTTTTAAATTATGAAATGTGCTCACGGTTTGACCCAAATCATGAAGTAACCAACCCTATAAACATACCCCACAAATGGTTTTACTAGAAGTATAACAAATTTAGTTCCTATGAAACTCATCCTGATAACTTACCTTAAAAAAAGAAAATTATAAATACCATCAAATATTTCCAAGACTAATGAATTAGATCAAGAACAATCAACACAACAAATCTAATCCTTGAACACTCGAAAACCTTGAGAAAACTAAGCACAAAATTATGATTTGAAACAAAGCATGTAATTGAATACCTGGGTGTGAAATTTTTTATTTTAAACTTCATATAATTTTGATCATTTTATATCTCATGTACTTGTGTTCAATGTCTTATAGAATGACTCAACATTTACTTATGATTTTTATTTATTATCATTTTTCATTTATTATTCCTTACTGAGCATCTAATCTCACACCATTCTTATCAATCCATTTCACCAGGTCATGAAGAAAATTAATATTTATAGTGTGTCTAGATGATATTCATGGGTGTATAATTATAGGTTTATATTGAAAAAAAGTTATGGTTTAATAATATTCTTATATAGTTGTAAAATATATGTTTTTTAAATAATACATTGGTTTTTTTGTTAATATTTTTTCCCAACACTATAAAATTATAAACCTAAAATATATTAGAAATATATATAAATAAATAATATTTATAATAAATGTAATTATATGGTCACGTATATGTGGACTCATAGTTTCTATCAAAGTAGGGTTTAGATAAATTTAGTTGTCAAAATGTTAGATGAGGGTAATTTAAGGGTTGATAAGTTTTGTTTGATCATAATTTTAATGGTATATAAAACACATTATGTTGGATTAGGTAATATTTAATATTTTTATATTAGAATAACAAAACAATATTGAAAACCCAAAGGAAAATTTTAAGGTATTAGTTTAAGTATATATCAGTATTTCAATGTTTTGGTAGAGTAAATATTGTGTGGTTATTGTCAAAATTGTATGTTTTTCAAGATACTAAAAAGTGGATGTTGTTGTGGCCCAAATTCAACTTGGGGTACCACTCTAAAAAATCTTAGTCAAGTATCAACAAAATCTTCACTAAAGTTTATTATGAGAAGCCCTTGGACTGGATTCATATCTTTATATTCTCGTTTAATATGATTTGGTTTATCAAATTCCCCATAAAATCCATTATGATGAATTAATTATCGTAAATAATTAGGTTATATAATATGAGAGATCCCAACATAAAGAAACATATATGTAATATGAGATATCCCAACCTAGTGAAAAATATATTGAAATAAGTGTTAATTATAATGAATTGAAATATAATGTAATAATTTCAATGATTATGACATTTTGTGGTTGAATTTTTCATCTTACAATAGTTATCTTATAGTTTTAATTATTCACCACTTAACTCTTTTTGGTTTTAGTAATGTTTGAAATCTTAAGTAATCATGTTATCAACGGGTGCCATGAAAAATGATAATATTTCCTCAATGAGAACATAAAAAATATCAACTGATGTGATAAATATTATGATTATTCTGAAATATTTATGAATAATTATTATCAACAATGTGAATGTAGTTTAATTAATAAAAAGAAAAGAATACAATGATGTAGATTAATGGATGATTGAGAAAAAAATATGATAATGTGAATCACATATCATTTTCTCAATTTCATAAATGTGGGAAATTAATCCAGGGAATATCTTAAACAAACATTAATATGCATAATGTGTGAAAATTTAGGGTAGATAGATATATGTTTCTATTGAAAAATAATGTAATAAAAGAACAGTGTGAAGATAAATTTTTTCCCTAATCATTCCAAAGATATTAAAAATAGACACATCCTTTGAAAAAATATATTGAGTCATGTTTATCTTCTAAATTCACCTAAATAATTTTATTAGTGAGTGATAATGAAGATTCCAAGGATTTAATTTATTTATGTGATGATAAATTAAAATCCTTATATTTTAAATTTTAAATATTATTTTTAAAAATTTATATCTTTATTTTCGTACTTCGTTGGCAACACCAAAACAAAATGAATTGTTATACATTGTGTAACCATTAAAATGTAGTCATTGAATTGGTGGGTAAATATAAAGGTGAAAAAATTATGGAATATATATACAAATAAAAATAAGGGTCATTATTAAAACAAATTAATTGATAAAAATTCTATTAGTATAGAAAAACAACAAAAAAATATTTTTATTTATAGACATATACTTTATTAAAAATTTACCTTTTCCCATTCTATGAATTTTATTATATTATGGTTAAAGAATGGTTATATTTGAAATTATTTATAATATATACAATATATAATTTTACTTCCAATCAATAGTTATTACTAAGAAGGTAATAAATTTATTTTATGCTTATAAGATAAATATTAATTAAAATGATATTTTGAGTTATGCATGCTTATATTAATATTAAATTTGATTACATCAAATTAATTGAATCATGTTAAAATATTTTGATATTTTTAATCATAATGATATTTTTATGTAATGGAGTCAATTTAATTTTTATTCATAAAAAAATGTTACCATGTTAAATATATCTTAAAATGATAAAACAATTATTTTTAAAGAATGATAATTTTTGAATATTATATATTTCTAAATTTAATAGATATATTTTAAATTAGTAATATAATATTATTTTTACTAGTATATATAAATAATTTACCAATCATTTAATTTTTTATCAATGTTAAACAATATTAAGAACACTTAATGTTTAAAATGTCATTTTTCAATGAAAATAATTTTCCATCACATTATATTTTTTAATTTTAAATAACATTTTTCTCTATTTAGATATTGAATTTGTTTAGGTGGAGAAAAAATTTAGATTCATAGAATATAATTTTCTAAATAAGGGTAATATTATATTTTTAATAAAAAATATTTACAATAATTAAATTTTAATCAAGATTAATAAGTGTTAAAATGGTTTATCTAATGTGCCTCACTTTTAACTAAAACAATTTGACACTTATAAATTATATAATAATTTTCTTTAGGATTGAAATTCATAACTCCTTATCTCAAAAAAATTTTGACACCAAAATCTTTTAACTCTCATGAAATTCCATTCTTACCATTTACTTAACATTTTTTTCCAAATATTTTTCCATCCTTTTCCACTATAAAATGAGCACACATCCACCAATTTAAAGACACACCCCAAGTAACCAATTTCAATGAAACACTACCACATTTACTTACTATTTATCCAATATAATTTTATAATTCATTTAGCCTCAACTATGTTCCTCAATTCCTTCATTTAAAAATAATAATTCCAGATGAGATAAAAATTATCTGCGTAAGTACTACTTACAATTTAATTTATTTTTGTTGTCATTATCATTCACATTGCATAAAAAACTTATAAATATATTTAAATAATTACATAAATATAAATAAAATAATTTTTTTAATTTATGTCATAACAATTATAAAATCATCTCTTATTCAATTAAAATGAAAACATTTCTCATGCATGTGTGCGGACTACCGCCTCTATGAACATTATGTTTCATTATTCATCACCACCCATAAATAATGGTCATTGAAATATATTTAGTGAGTATATATGTTATTTATTCCATTATTTATGTTATATAAATCTAAATTATTCATTACATATTTAATATTTTAATTAAGAAATTGTTGTGAAACTAACTGCCTAAAAGAAATGTACCAAGAAGAAAATGATTTATTTAGAAGAAAAAATTCATTTTTCATTTACATTATTATCAAAACTTCTATCAAATAATATTTTTTAAATTCATAAAATATAATTAAATTCATTATTCATTTCTTATAATGATATTATAAAAAAATTACCTTTTTCACATCCATACTCACACATAGATTATAACATATTATTATTGGGTTAGTTTAAGCACCAATATGAAAAATTATATATATTTATATTAATGGTGGGTTTAGGAACATAATTTTAGATATAGATAATTTAAATATTATTTTTAATATTTTTACTTGTAATATAATCATTTAACGCATTAATTAAGACACCTCCATTATTTTTTTATAAATTATCAAAACGAGCTACTCACTAACCCCATCACTATGAATAATAACTAAAAAAAGTTATGAAATGAAATTATAACATATTAAATAATTATAAAATAAAAGTTATAGTACCTTATATAAACATTGAATGATGATATTTGGGAGAAAAATTATGAACAACAACCCTATTCTAAAACTAGTTTTAAATGATTACTAACAACCAATATTAAAAATAGATAATAAATAAGTAATATACATGTAGTGAATAATTATAGAGGATGTTTTTAAAAGGTTAAATATATAAAAATTATAAAGAAATAGGTAAATAAGAATGTTTTTATTATTATAAAGAATACTACAATGCTTTAGTGGATGTTATGAATTACAGAAAGAGGTTATTTGACTCAAATTTCATTTCTTAAGAAATATTTCTTATTGTGCACCATGATATCCTTATTCTATTCTGATTAGTTGGTAATTAATATATTGTACCAAATTAATTTAATACATTATGTTTGGTGATTTTAATAATTTTCTCTTTTAAATGTCTTTTTATTTAAAATTTAACAACAGTTAAAGGTTGTTTGTTAACTCAACTACCTTCATCAAGTTGTAATGCCTCTTCTAGAACTTTTTAATTTCAAAAAAATGATTTATTACACCATAAGATTCCATTTTAAGGTAAATTATCTCCTCCTCTATGGATAATTACTTTTAATATAAATACTTTACCCTGATGATTCTCTTCCCCAAAAAGAATATCATTGTTAAGAATAATTTTTATCTTATTTAATGATTGTTTCCCCTATATTTCCATATTTTAATTTCCTGAAAATTTTATCATTTATAATTGTAATTATAATTATGTTTTACCTCTCTTGAGCTTCATATTTACCATCCCATCTTCTAAAAAAATTGGTTACTCTATTAATAATATATTATTTTAATAGATATATTTCGAAGTATTAAAAAATATATATCCTTTAAATATCAAAAAAATTACCCCTCATCATATTTATTTTGATAAAATTTATATATTCACAAGAATATATTATTAAATTTTTTTATTAAATAATTTTTTTCAATGGTTTTACATAACCTTTTTTAAAATAAATTTTAGAAGAAACCCATAAATTTTAATTTTTATGATAATGTTAAAATGATTCCTATATTCTCTTTCTAAGTTTATCTTCTACATAAAAAAATATTTCTACCATCATGGACTTTTTTATGAAACATACCTTAATAAATTATTGGTTCCTCAATGAAATTATAACTCTAATATTTTCATTTATTAAATGTCTTTAAATGGTCAAGGATATTTCTTATTGATAAATAAATTTTTTTAGTACACATAAAAATGTATTTCCTATAAATATAAACACCCTCTATTCAGTCCTATAATATTATCTTATGATATAATCAACATCCTATCCTTGGTTTTTCTTGGATTGTTATGTCTACTATCATATAAACCATTTTCTTATTTAATTAATTATGATTTTATGAAATTTTATATGATGTCCTTATATAAGACATAAAATGATAGATATATTAATATTGTACCCTTTTAGAACACTAATGTTTTTAGAAAGGAATAAATCTATAGATATTATTTGTTTATAATACCTTAGGAACAATCCTTCGTAATTTTTTGTGATATTTTTATAATCAATTATTATAATAAAGGGTTTGTTATGATAAATCTCCAATGAAATGGTTAAAGTATTAATATATATATTGGTGAAATGTTCATGATACCTTGAAATCATTCCATGGTAATTTTTTATGATACTCTGGTGATTAACCTTGGAAATATGATATTACGACACCTTAGTGATTAACTTTGGTGACATGCTTATAAATGTATTATTTTTATATTGTATCCAAATTTAAAAGTTATGATTATATTACTTATAGTCATATACTACCTCAATTAATTTTTTTAGGATATTATATTATGCCCCATGTTTTACGATTGATGTTTATTTATGCTCCATTTTCATTGATTATTCTTCATTGAGAATATTATCTCACCCCTTTATTAATGTTACATTGCACCATTTTATGGAGATAATTAATATGTAATATGTTTCTTGTAGTGTAAATATTTTATATTTTTTTGGAATATTTTTATATCTTTTATTGTATAAAAAATCACTTGTATATTGGAAAAATATCTCTTACTTGAAAAAGACGTGGCTTTTGTTAGTAAATGTTTTTTCCTAACTCTCTAAAACACTAAACCTAAAATGTATTGGTAATGTATGAAATTAAAAAAATTTATACGATATGTAATTAAATGTTTACATATATAGGGAATCAAAAAATATACCATACTAAGGTTCCTTAAGGGGTATCTAAGAGGTGACCCCCTAAAGAAGAGGTAAAATTCTCAACTATGTCTCTTTAAATTCTTTTTATCTTCTACATCCATCATATACCAATAAAAAATGAAATATTAACATAAATATTAAAATATAATTATATGTTGTTATTATATTATAATATTATTTTCTTTAATCCCCTTAATCAATTCTAAAATTAGAACATTGTTCATGTTATGATTAGTTTATTTCCCACATAAAAGAAGAACTTCATTTTCCACTACCACCTTCTTGAGTGGTTTAAATTCAATTTTTATGGTAAAAAATTATATTAATAAGTATTTGTTTTATTTTTCCCTTATTATATACTGGTTATTTACTCTTAAAGTTAAATAAAACTATGTATGTTTATTATGGTTTCAAAAGCATCCAAAATAAATAGAAATAATAATAATAATAAAACTACGCTAGAAATCATGATTATTTATGAGTAATTTTAGAGACTAAAAACAATATTAACTTTTGGAAGCTCATTATATACATAATATGACATCTCTAGAGTTATTGAACTAAATCATATAAACTATTTTAATTATGTAAAACTAATATAACCTCACACACGTGACATGAATGAACTTGGGATAGTGAATATTGACTCGGTATATTAATTAAATGAATATAAAATAACATATAAGATTAAAAATAAATCAAATATATTTGAATTAGTATCCTAATTAATTTTTTAATAAATCTAATTTGATCATTTAACTTTTTAAATTAAAGTGTAGAATGAATTCAAACCTGATGCAAGGGAACCCTCTAAACCGCCCACTTTTATTATGGTTTTTCATTTCTTATCTATACATAACATTCTATCTATATTAAACATTATTTAATTCTTATACATTCTATATATATTTATAATAAAAATGTACCTAAATTTTTCTCCCTTTATTCACGAGGTTAATACATTCCATGCATTTATTTCTCAATACCTTCATCAAAATAATACAAGATGAAGGATAATTTTTCAATCACATAATCATTTCATGTTACATTATTTTTACATATTTTACCCATTCTTGATTCCATAAAATTAAAAATACTTTACAGTTTTTTACCTATAGATTTAAATAATAATATATATTAAATTCTTTTAAAAAAATTATTTGTTCATTTAAACAAGATTATAATGGTTAATTTCTATACCAAATTATATATCCTTAATAATAAACATTTCAAATGAAATCTATATTTGAGAACTACAATTATTGAATAAAATATTAAAATAAAAAATATTTCATTATTTATTCTATTTTTAATATTTATGAAATATAATTTTATTATTAATTAGGGAAATAATATATAACTAATTAATTTACATGGGAATTTCTTTCTCTTATTTCTAATGTTTGATTATGAACACATGTGTGTGTACATGTTCTGATGGGTGTGCTCAAATATAACTCCAATAAATTTGGTAATTTCTATATATCTTTGAAATTATATTAGTAATATTAAATAGTTTATAGAAAACATATTGGGACTAGTTCTATAATGTTATTATGTCTAGGTAGTGATCATTTTATATTTTTAATATGTCGTGTATTGTGGTATTTCCACATGTAAGGACCTAGAAAAAAATCATTACTTATTCTTGGGTTTTTTGTCAATATTTTTCTTTTATTACATTTCAAGGATATTTATGGTTTTTATATTTAGAGAATATTTCCATCACCCTTACATAAATAAATATTAAATCATAAAGTGGGGACTTCTAGTTATAATACATTTTTCCACCCACAAAACATTTAAGATATCACATGTTTTATTTTCATGACATATCTTCACAATATTAGTCTTGGACTCGTACTATTATTTATTCATACTAAAAAACCTATGAATATAATTTAAAAAAATTGAATTTTCACAAAAGGATAAAGAGAGGACATAAAATATGAATGAAACATGTTAGTCCATGAATATTCATAAAAGGTTTCCTTTTTCAAAATAAATAATGTTCTCAAAATAAAAAAAAATTATTACCTAAGAAGTCAAAAACTATGACAAAATTATTTTATTAAACATTTCATAAGAAATATTAAAGGAAAAATAAAAAACATAAAGTTTTATTCTAAATTATAAACATTCATGGAAATTTTTTCAAAATGTTAATACATTTTACCTTTAAGAAATATCATATAATTTTCATTAAAAATATGGTTATTTATTACAATTTTTTATTCATATTATTTCTATAAAATCCTACACAAATAATATGAAAATATTATATGTAACTTGAGGAAAAAAATTCATATCACTCTTTGAATCACTCTTATAGATGGAATTACCATCATAGTTACAAAATAAAAAACCTTCATGGTTACAAGTAAAATAAACTACACTATTACAAATGAAATAACCATAACGGTTAAAAATAAAATAACCTTTATAGTTGAAAATTTAACCAAAATCATGATTAAAAAGGGAGTGAGCTTTGTGCTTAAAAATAGAAAATATTTCATGGTTACACATGGAATGGCCTCAATGATAAATTACAATAATCCCTTTGGACAAAACTAATTCGATAAATCAATCCCATTACCTAATGAATTTGAGATTTAAAATAAGATCAATCATCCTCATTTTATAGTATAATCAACCATAATCATAAATAATGACTAATAATAATAAAATAATAATAATACATGAAATATTGTATCTTAAAAAATATTTTTCACTTATATTTGAAAGAATCTTTTGATATTGATATATATTTTTCCATTAATATGAAATTTTTTAAACTAAAATTAATAAAATAATAGGAAGGATGGTTTTTCATTGATTAAAACAAGAATGATTATAATTTAGGAAAAAAATTATGCTTTTAGTGGTAGGAAAATCCACTAACACCATATTTGTTAAATTATAACATAGCATTTTACATTTTTGTCAAAACATATTGTATAAAACGCAGAAAAGATCCATTTTAAAAACATTTTAGGGAGGAAAAAAGTGAAATAAAAAAAATTAATTTATTTATTTATATATAAACACAAATAGAAAATAATTTTATAAATATATACATGGATATAAAATATTTTGAAATTATATCTTTAAAATAGTTTAAACGGTGTTTTAAAAGTAACGTGTTCCCTACCTCAAGATCAAATTATCACATACATTCTTAATAATATTGAACAATAACCCTATATATATTTATAAATTTATTAGTAAACATTTTTTGTTTATTATTCATTTTAATTTATTTATGACCATATTTATTCAATTAATTAAGTTCTTGTCAGATGTTTTGATGATATACATCTCTAATATCCAAAATATTTCATGACCTACCTCTTCCAAGATAAGGGAAGGGATAAAAAACTACTTGAAACTCCATTATTAAATTTGAAGGATAGATAATGACTCCCGAGTCCCACCATCACTAGGGAAAAGATAGGTGACTAACACCAGGTGTATAAAATCACACGTAACATGAAACGCATTACCCTTTTTATACAAAAAGATCGGAAGATAAGATGGTAAATCCCAAACAACTCCAAAAAATGAAAGTAAAAGAAAGTCCAAAAATCCATTCACATCTACATGTTTAAAAATAAATTGATAAAAAGTATAAGAAAACTTTTTAAGGAAGTACCAAAATAAAATAAAACCAGCAACAACAAATGTCTAACGTTCAAGTTAGTAAGGTCTGGTGTGATCTTCAAAGACCTCCTAGAAACCTTAAAGGAGTTTTATATACGTAGGGTGAGTATACAGGTATAATCAGTAGGGAAACCAAAATCTATCATCCCCATGTGGGGATACATTCTAATTCCCTGTGAAAAAAAGAGATAACCAAAACACCCAACAAGGAAACTATCCACCCATCCTCATCAAGGAACACTCCCCAAATAACGCAAGTCAAGTAAAGTAATAGTAATAGAACATCGATATTTGGGTTCCCCACACCACTTTACCACTAGTTATGTAGAACATCCAATGGATCAGACCTCCCCCATATGTTCCACTACACTCCCACTACCTCCCCAACATCAACCTTATGGGCCACCATAATCAGGTATCCCTCCAGTAGACACCTGGGCTACCACAACCACATATAACCATGCTCGCGGACACGTGGGCCATGAAAACCACTTCCATGACTGAAGAAACCTAGGACAAAACAACCACATCCACACCCGAAGAAACCTGGTCTAGAACAACCACTACCATGCCCAAAGACACATAGGCCTCATCTCGAAGATGCTTGGGAAACAAAAATGACCGCGCACACATGGGCCAACCACCAAAACACACCCAACACTAATATTCTACGGTCACAATGAGATTTATGTCATTATATCCTACCCAATGTGTATTCGGATACCTAGGAGTGGGAGAATAAAAGGATCAAATAACTATCCACTCATAGCAATGTTGGGAAAAACACCCTCCCCCATGAAATGGTGGTCTTTGGAACGAAGTGCTCTACATGGGTGGGGTGAGTATAAGAAACACAAGAACTAAATTTTATACATATAGGTAATCAATCACTCATTCCATCCTAAGGGTCCTGAAGCCAACAACCAAGCCATACACAACCACAACTACAGATATCCCTGTAAGCACAAGTACACAATAGACACAAAAAATGAACAACCCACTTCTAGAAAATAGTTCCCCATTATATCTATTCACATTATCATGTTCAAGGGATTCTATTTAAGTATTACTTCACTACTAAAAAAATAAAAGGAACAACCACAAGACAAATCAATAACTGAAAGAAAATAGCAATGAAGGAGTTTAAGAATTCACACCAATTTCTATTCTGAGTAACAACATCAAAATGGATCTGTTAGATCCCTCAAAGTACTGGAACCAAACCAAGCCCCATATTATAGGTTCCCTAACATTCACCACCTGATTCACACATCCCCAGATACACAAACCTACAACCTCTCAACGAGTGATTCCATCCCCCTTTTTAAGTCACCCCACAAATATTAAACATAACCACCATGTATATCATTAGAGAAAAAGCAAGTAGGTTTTCAGATTTATCCAACACCATTAATTATGTTCCATCCTTCTATTTGGTTAACTCGGTCAAGGGTTATTATCCAAGGGGTATCCATTTAATCAACCTTTTTTATGTGATTAATTAGTTTATAGGTTACAGTCATTCAATCACAAGATTATCCATAAAAGAGTGCTTAATTAGTGTGCAATAAAGGACCACCAACTGCTACGATTTTTAGTGGACATAATCCCATAAAATTTACAACATAAAAACAAATTTATAACCTAAGAAACATCATCAAAATTCCCACCCCTTCATTCTTTAAAATTTATTTTATTATCTTTATTAAAGTTTTTTTCATCTATATCTTGAGGGGACACCATCATATCCTCCCCCACATGATTCACAGAAAAGAGAGATGAAGGAAAAACCCCTACATAGATGATCATGGATCGATGTTTTCGTAATGCACTAAGAACTAAGGATGGTATAAATTGAATGAAAAGAAGACTCCAATGCCGAGCTAGAAGGTCTCATAAATAGGTATATGATTCATATTCAGAGGAAGTCTCGTGGAATTCTAAGAGAAACGGAATGAAATAAAGAAGAGAGGATCTCGGCTTAAGAAGAGGCCAGATCCTAAAATTAGATATAGGATTTCTAAGTACATAAATGTTAGATCGTGGCTCGACCACATGGCTCTTCATTTTCACAAGTTTGGATTGATTGAAATTTTATAATTCTCTTTAGATATGGTTGAGATAATGGCTATGAGATAGTAGATTTATTTTAAATGGAAAAAACACATCACATGGGCGAAACTAGAAAACATAAGAATCTAGAAAATGCGGTGAAGGGTAAGACATGCCACTTGTTTTGGTAACTCAAGGTTTTCCTTACACTTAGGGATTTAAAATATCATTTATAGGCCCCAAATCACATTTAAAGGGTTATTAAAATACTTCTATGTCAAAAGATATGTTATTGGAGTCAAACTGGATAGTCCTTGAAAAATTGGAATTGGCTCACCGATGGGTGAGTCACCATCACCCTGGATCCATTTCCCAGGAACAGATGCTAATCAGTGCCACTAATGTCCCATTGGTGCCACTAATGCCTATTAGTGCCACTGATGCCCGTCGGTGCCACTGATTCCCATCAGGTCCACTGATGGATGATCGGTGCCACCTATGTCTATCGGTTTCACTGATGCCCATCGGCGCCACCGTTCGTTCAACATAAAAATTTGGAAAAACCTTAATGAGTCACCAATTGATCATAGGATTCCTTGAACATCAAGATTTTTTGATGTAATGGACCAGGAGTGTCTAGTCAATTAATTTATATACCTCTCAAACTATTCTTTCCCTCGATAATTCAAGAGTAAACCCAAATAAAAGACAGGGGTCTGAACAACCACATCGTAAGATACCTCTTAGGGGAAAACCACACTTTAGTTTTTTGAAAGCTAGAATAAAACCAAGACATATAGGAACACGTCTCTTATCTATCTCTTGGAAAATCACAAAAACACTACAGCTCATCTCCCACACATAACCACACAGACACAAAAAGATCACTCCACCCAGACACATGGGTTAGGGAGATCCTTATTTCTTTTCAAGATACTATCTTCTTTGAGTGGCACTAACACCTCCTCCCATGTTTAATCGCATCCACACTAATTCATCTTTGATTAGGGATCAGCTTCACCCCTCCCTATAGTCAGAACATTTCATGCACATTTAAAGATAAAGTAGACCACAAATATCATTGTTAACAAGGTAAAAAATTGCATCACAACCAAGTACAAAATTAAAAACAGCGAATAAAACACACACAAACAACTCAAAATAGCTCCAGGTACTAGGCACACATCTGTGATTCCTACCACCAAGTACTCTCTACGAGGACACCATGCCTCCACAAAACATGAACCAAGGGAATGGTTTGTCCATGAAGCACCTTATCATTATAATCCTTGATTCTAACTGGTCTCTCCTAAAATGATGCATCGTCCTCGATATCCAACTCTCCCTAGTCTACGATGTGGGAGTTATCATGTATTAACCGAAAAAACTGAGATACATGGAATACATTGTGGATCCTCTATAACTATGGTGGTAACACTTGATGATACTCCACCTCGCTGACTCGTCTCAACACCATGAAGGGTTCTATGAACCTGGAGGAAAGATTACTCCCCCTTTCAAGCCTCTACTGTCCACATTGAGGGGAGGCCTTTAAAAAAACGTGGTCCCAAATCCTGAACTCCAATAGTCTCATCCTATGTTTGGAATACAGCCTCTTCTGGTCCTCAGCTACCTTCATCCTCTCATGAACAAGCTGAACCTTCTATGTCATACTCTACACCACCTCTGGGCCAATAACACTTACCTCACCAACCTATGTCCAGTACATGAGTGAACGACATGGTCTTCCATACATGGATTCAAATAGTTCCATGCTAATGGTATAGAGATAGTTATTGTCATATGCAAACTCTACTAGGGGATAATGTCATACCCATGATCCTAAAATGTCCAGAAAACATGATTGTGTAATATCCTCCTATGTATGGACAATACTCTTAGTCATCCCTTTCGTCCGAGGGTGGAAAGTAGTGATAAGGAAAGGATGGGTGCCAAAAGTATGTTGTAATCCCTTCCAGACTCAATAATTAAATCGTGTATCTTGATTCTAAACGATGGTTCTGGGAACACTGTGTAGCCATAAAACTTCACCCACTTACTTATGTTCTAGGTCATCCACTGTGCTTGACTTCTTAATTACGAAGAAGTGAGCCAATTTTATTAAATGATCCACCACTACCCAGATGACATCATATCCTCCATCATCCCTAGGTAGTCCTGTGATATAATCCATCAAGACATCATCCCACATACACTCGGAAAAATCTAAGGGCTGAAAAAAATTAATGGGAACACAGTATTCTACATTCAAATGAAGACACATGAGACACTTTTCCACAAATTCTACCACTACCCTCTTCACTCTGGAAAACCAAAACTAGCCTATCAAGCCCCGATATATCTTGGAAATTCATGGGTGTACTTCTAGGGGTGAGTTATTCAAGTCACTGAGATATCTCTTGGGCATTGTCTTTGAGACAATCAACAACCCACAGAAATGCATTTAATTTAGACCATCCTCTGACCATCCTTTCACAAAATCACCCTTACTAAAATGATCTTGCATCACATCAACCTCTACATCTCCCCACTGATACTCCTCCACCTTCTGCACTAAGGAATACTACACTACCATTTATTTTATGCTTACAAGATAAATATTAATTAAAATGTTTTTTTTGAGTTATGCATGATTATATTAATATTAATTTTTATTACATCAATTAATTGAATCATATTAAAATATGCTTATATTTTTAATCATAATCATCTTTTTATATAATGGAGTCAATTTAATTTTTATTCATAAAATATTGTTACCATGTTAAATATTTCATAAAACTATAAAAAAATTATTTTTTAAGGATGATAATTTTTTGAATATTATATATTTCTAAATTTAATAGACATATATTAAAATAGGAATATAATATTATTTTTACAAATATATATAAATAATTTAGAAATAATTTAATTTTTTATCAATGTTTTATAAGATTAAGTACACTTAATGTTTAAAATTACATTTTTCAACGAAAACAATTTTTCATCACATTATATTTTTTAATTTTAAATAACATTTTTCTCTATTAAGATATTGAATTTGGTTAAGTGGAGCCAAAATTTAGATTTATAGAATATAAATTTTTAAATAAGGGTCATATTATATTTTTAATAAAAAATATTTATGATAATTAAATTTTAATCAAGATTAATAAGTGTTAAAATGGGTAATCTAATGTGCCCCAGTTTTAACTAAAACAATTTGACACCTAGAAATTATAGAATAACTTTTTTAGTATTGAAATACATAACTTCTTATCTCCAAAAATTTTCCACACCAAAATCTTTTAACTCTCACTAAATTATATTCTTACCATTTACCTAACATTGTTTTCCAAATATTTTTCCATCCTTTTCACCTATAAAATAATCTCACATCTACCAATTTGAAGACACACCCCATGTGACCAATTTCAATGAAACACTACCGAATTTACTTATTATTTATCCAGTATAATTTTATAATTTATTTATCCTCAACTATGTTCCTCAAATCCTTCATTTAAAAAGAATAATTCCAGATAAGATTAAAATTCTCTATGTAAGTACTACTTACAATTTAATTTATTTTTGTTGTCATTCTCATTCACACTACATAAAACAACTTATAAATATAATTAAATAATTAAATAAATATACATTATATAATTTTTCAAAATTTATGTCATAAAAATTATCAAATCATCTCTTGTTCAATAAAAAATGAAAACATTTCTCAGGCATGTGTGTGGACTATCGCCTCTATGAACAGTATGTTTCATTATTCATCACCACCCATAAAGAATGGTCATCTGAATATGTTTAGTGAGTATCTATGTTATTTATTCCATTATTTATATTATATAAATCTAAATTATTCATTACATATTTAATTTTTTAATTAATAAATTGTTGTAAAACTAACTGCCTAAAAGAAATGTACCAAGAAGAAAATGGTTTATTTAGAAGAAAAAATTATTTTTTCATTTATTTTATTATCGTAACTCCTACCAAATAAGATTTTTTACATTTATAAAATATAAATAAATTCATTATTCATTTCTTATAATGATATTATAAAAAATTACCTTTTTCACATCCATACTCACACATAGATTATAGCATATTATTATTGGGTTAATTTAAGCACCAACATGAAAAATTATATAAATTTATATTAATGGTGGGTTTAGGAACATAATTTTCGATATAGATAATTTTAATACTATTTTTAATTTTTTTTACTTGAAATATAATCATTTAACGCATTAATTAAGAGGCCTCCATTATTTTTTTTTATAAATTATCAAAACAAACTACTCACTAACCCCATCACTATGAATAATAACTATAAACAGTTATGAAATAAAATTATAAAATATTAAATAATTATAAAATAAAAATTATATTACCTTATATAAAGATTGAATGATGATATTTCGGAGAAAAATTATGAACAACAACCCTATTCTAAAACTAGTTTTAAATTATTACTAACAACCAATATTAAAAATAGATAATAAATAACTAATATACATGTAGTGAATAATTATAGAGGATGCATATAAAAGGGTAAATATATGAAAATTATTATGAAATCGGATATTAAGAATGTTTTTATTGTTATAAAGAATACTACAATGCTTTAATGGATGTTATGAATTACAGAAAGGGGTTATTTGCCTCAAATTTCATTTCTTAAGAAATATTTCTTATTGTGCAGCCTGATATCCTTATTCTATTCTGATTAGTAGCTAATGAATATATTGTACCAAATTAATTTAACACATTATGTTTGGTAATTTAAATAATTTTCTATTTTAAATGTCTTTTTATTTGAAATTTAACAATGATTAAAGGTTTTTTGTTAAGTCAACTACCTTCATCGAGTTATAATGCCTCTTCTCGAACTTGTTTAATTCAAAAAAATGATTTATTACACCATAAGATTCCATTTTAGGGTAAATTATCTCCCCCTCTATAGAGAATTACTTTTAATATAAATACATTACCCTTTTGATTCTCTTCCCCAAAAATAATATCATTGTTGAGAATAATTTTCATCTTATTTAATGATTTTTTCCCCTACTTTTCCATATTTTACATTCCTGAAAATTTTACCATTTATAATTTTAAATATAATTATGTTTTACCTCTCTTGAACATCGTATTTAACTTCCCATATTCTAAAAAATTGGCTACTCGATTAATAATCAATTATATTAATAGATATATTTAAAAGTATTAAAAAAATATCCTTTAAATATCAAACATTTTATCCCCCGTCATATTTATTTTGATAAAATTTATATATTCTCAAGAATATATTATTTAATTTGCTTTTTTTAAATAATTTTTTTCAATGTTTTTACATAACTTTTTTTTAAAATGAATGTTAGAAGAAACCCATAAATTTTAATTTTTATGATAATGTTAAAATGATTCATATATTCTCTTTTTAAGTTTATCTTCTACGTAAAAAATATTTCTACCCTCATGGCCTTTTTTATGAAACATATCCTTAATAAATTATTGGTTCCTCAATGAAATTATAAATCTAATATTTTCATTTATTAAATGTCTTTAAATTGTCAAGGATATTTCTTATTGATAAATAAATATTTTTAGTACTCATAAAAATGTATTCCCTATAAATATCAACACCCTCCATTCAGTCCTATAATATTATATTATAATAGAATCCACATTCTTTACTTGGATTTTCTAAGATTATTATGTCTACTATCATATAAACCAATTTATTATTCAATTAATTATGATTTTATGAAATTATATATGATGTCCTTATCTAAGACACAAAATGATAGATATATTAATTTTGTGCCTTTTAGAACACCAATGTTATTAGTAAGGAATAAATCTATAGATATTATATGTTTATAATACCTTATGACCAATCCTTTGTAATGTGTTATGATATTTTTATAAAAAAAAAATATTTTAATAAAGGGTTTGTTATGATAAATCTCTAATTAAATGGTTAAATTATTAATATATATTGGTGAAATGTTAATGATACCTTGATGTTACATTGCACCATTTTATGGAGAGAATTAATATGTAATGTGTTTCTTGTAGTGTAAATATTTTATATTTTTTTGGAATATTTTTATGTCTTTTATTCTTTAAAAAATCACATGTATAGTGGAAAATTGTCTCTTACTTGAAAAAGATGTGGCTTTTGTTAGTAAACGTTTTTTTCTAACTCTCTAAAACTCTAAACCTAAAATGTATCGGTAATGTATGAAATTAAAAAAAATTATATGATATTTAGTTAAATGTTTACATATATAGGTAATCAAAAAAATATACCATACTAAGGTTCCTTAAGGGGTATCTAAGAGGTGACCCCCTAAAGAAGAGGTAAAATTTTAAACTAAGTCTCTTTCAATTATTTTTATCTTCTACACCAAACATATACCAATAAAAAATGAAATATCAACATCAATATAAAAATATATTTATATGTTATTATTATATTGTAATATTCATTTTCATTAATCCCCTTAATCAATTATAAAATTATAATATTGTTCATGTTATAATTTATTTATTGCCCAATAAAAGAATAACTTCATTTTCAACCACCACCTTCATGAGTGGTTTAAATTCAATTTTTATGGTAAAAATTATATTAATAAGTATTTGTTTTATTTTTCCCTTATTATATACTGGTTATTTACTCTTAATGTTAAATAAAACTAGGTATGTTTATCATGATTTAAAAAGCATCCAAAATAAATAAAAATAATAATAATAAAAACACTACTCTAGAAATAATGATTATTTATGAATAAATTTAGAGACTAAAAACAATATACTTTTAGAACCTCGTTATATACATACTATGACATCTCCAGAGTTATTGAACTAAATCATATCAACTATTTTAATTATTTAAATCTAATATGACCTCACACACGTGACATGAATTACTTTGGGATGGTGAATATTGACTTAGTATCTTAATTAAATGAATATAAAACAACATATAAGATTAAAAATAAATAAAATATATTTGAATTAGTCTCTTAATAAATTTTTTAATAAATATAATTTGATCATTTAACATGTTAAATTAAAATGTAGATTGAATTCAGACCTGATGTAAGGATACACTCCAAACTGCCCTCTTTTATTATGGTTAATCAATTTTTATCTATACCTAACATTCTCTCTATATTAAACATTATTGAATGGTTATACATTCTATATATATTTATATTAAAAATCTACCTAGATGTTTCTCCCTTTATTCACGAGGTTAATACATTCCATGCACTTATTTCTCAATACCTTCTTCAAAATAATACTTGATGAAGGATAATTTTTCAATCACAAAATCATTTCATGTTACATTATTTTTACATATTTTACCCATTCATGATTAAATAAAATTAAAAATACTTTAGAGTTTTTTACCTATAGAGTTAAATAATAATCTATATTATATTCTTTTTAAAAATTATTTTATATGTTCATTTAAACAAGATTTTAATGGTTAATTACTTTACCAAATTATATATCCTTAATAATAAACATTTCAAATGAAATCCATATTAGAGACCTAAGATTATTGAATAAAATATGAAAATAAAAAATATTTCATTATTTATTCTATTTTTAATATTTATCAAATATAATTTTATTATTAATTAGGGAAATAATATTTAACTAATTAATTTACATGTTTATTTATTTCTCTTATTTCTAATGTTTGATTCTGAACACATGTGCGTGTACATGGTCTAATAGGTGTGCTAAAATATAACTCCAATAAATTTGGTAATTTCTATATATCTTTGAAATTATATAAGTAAGAGTAAAGAGTTAAAAAAACCATATTGGGACTAGTTCTATAATGTTATTATGTCTAGGTAGTTATCATTGTCTTATTTTTAATATGTCATGTATTGTGGTATTTCCCCAAGTAAGGACCTAGACATAAATCATTACTTATTCTTCGGTTTTTTTGTCAATATTTTTCTTTATTACATTTAAATGGTATTTATGGTTTATAGATTTAGATAATTTTTCCATCACCCTTACATAAATAAATATTAAACCATAAAGTGGGGACTTCTAGTTAGAATCCATTTTTCCACACAAAAAACATTTTAGATATCACATGTTTTATTTTCATGACATATCTTCACAATTTTACTCTTGGACTCATACTATTATTTATTCATCCTTAAAAACCTATGAATATAATTTAAAAAAAATTGTATTTTCAAAAAAGGATAAAGAGAGGACATAAAATATGAATGAAACATGTCAGTCCATGAATATTCATAAAAAGATTCCTTTTTCAAAATAAATAATGTTACTAAAATAAAAAAATTTACTAACTAAGAAGTCAAAATCTATGCCCAAATTATTTCATTAAACATTTCATAAGAAATATTAAAGGAAAAAATAAAAAACATAAAGGTTTATTATAAATTACAAAAATTCAGAGAAAAGTTTTCAAAAAGTTAATACATTTCACCTTTAAGAAATATCATAAAATTTCCATTAAAAATGTCGTTATTTATTACAATTTTTTAATCATATTACTTCTATAAAATCCTACACATATAATATGAAAATATTATATGTAACTTGAGGAAAAAAATTCATATCACTCTTAAAATCACTCTTATAGATGGAATTACCATCATAGTTACAAAATAAAAAACCTTCATGGTTACAAGTAAAATAAACTACACTATTAAAAATGAAATAACCATAATGGTTAAAAATAGAATAACCTTTATAGTTATAAATGTAACATAAATAATGATTAAAAAGGGAGTGAGATTTCTGCTTAAAAATGTAATATTTTTCATGGTTACATATGAAATGGCCTTAATGATAAATTACAATAATCTATTTGGATAAAACTAATTCGATAAATCTATCCAATTACCTTATGCATTTGAGATATAAAATAAGATAAATCATCATCATTTTATAATCTAATCAACCATAATTATAAATAATTACTAATAACAATATCATAATCATAATACATGAAATATTTAATCTTATAAAATATTTTTCACTTATATTTGAAAGAATCTTTGGATATTGATATATATTTTTCTATCAATATGAAATTTTTTAAACTAAAATTAATAGAATAAATTGAAGGATAGGTTTTGATTGAATAAAATAAGGATAATTATAATTTAATAAAAAAATTATGCTTTTAGTGGTAGGAAAATCCACTAACACCATATTTGTTAATTTATAACATAGCAATTTACCTTTTTGTCAAAACATACTGTATAAAACGCCTAAAAGATCCATTTTAAAAACGTTTTTGGGAGGAAAAATGTGAAATAAAAAAACTTTTTTAATTAATTAATTTATATATAAACACAAAAAGAAAATAATTTTATAAATATATACTAGGATATAAAATATTTAGAAATTATATCATTAAAATATTTTAAACGGGGTTTTTCAAGTAATGTGTCCCCTAACTCAAGATCAAATTATCACATTAATTCTTAATAATATTGAACAATAACCCTATATATATTTATAAATTTATTAGTAACCATTTTCTTTTTTATTATTCATTTTTTTTATTTATGACCATATTGATACAAGTAATTAAGTTCTTGTCAGATGTTTTGATGATATCCATCTCTTATATCTGAAATGGGTCATGACCTACCTCCTCCAAGATAAGCGAAGGGACAAAAAACTACTTGATCCTCCATTATACAAGTTTAAGGATAGATAATGACCCCTGAGTCCTACCATCATAAGGGAAAAGATAGGTGACTAACACCAGGTGTATAAAATCACATGTAACATGAAAGGCATTACCCTTTTTATAGAACAATATCGAATGATAAGATGGTAAATCCCAAACAACTCCAAAAAATGAAAGTAAAAGTAAATCCAAAAATATGTTCCCATCTACATGTTTAAAAATAAACTAATACAAAGTATAAGAAAACTTTTAAAGGAATACCAAAATAAAATAAAACCAGCAACAACAAATGTCTGACGTCCAAGTTAGTAAGGTCTGGCATGGTCATCAAAGACCTCCTAGAAACCTGAATGGAGTTTTATATATATAGGGTGAGTATACAGGTATAATCAGTAGGGAAACCAAAATACCTCATCCCCAAGTGGGGATACATTCTAATTCCCTGTGAAAAAAAAGAGATAACCAAAACACCCAACAAGGAAACTATCCACCCATCCTCACCAAGGTACTCTCCCCAAATAACGCATGTCAAGTAAAGTAATAGAAATAGAACCTCGATATTTGGGTTCCCCACACCACTTTACCCCTAGTTATTTAGGTCATTAAATGTATCAGACCTCCCCCATATGTTCCACTACACTCCCACTACCTCCCCAACATCAACCTTACAGGCCACCATAATCATGTATCCCACCAGAAAACACCTGGGCTACCACAACCACATATAACCATGCCCACAGACACCTGGTCCATGACAACCACTTCCATGACTGAAGAAACCTAGGCTAGAACAACCACAACCACGCCAAAAGACACATGGTCTAGAACAACCACTTTTATTCCCAAGGACACATGGGCCTCATCTCAAAGATTCTTGGGAAACAAACATGACCGCACACACATGGGCCAACCACCACAACACACCCTTCCCAAATATTCTACAATCACAATGAGATTTATTTCATCATATACTACCCAAAGTGTATTGGGATACCTAGTAGAGGGAGCATAAAAGGATTTAATAACTATCCACTAATAGGAATATTGGATCAAACTCCCTCCCCCATGAAATGGGGGTGTTTGGAACGAAGTTCTCAACATGGGTGGGGTGAGTATAAGGAACACAAGAACTAAATTTTATACATATAGGTAATCAATCAATCATCCCATCCTAAGGGTCCTGAAGCCAACAACCAACCCATACACAACCAGAACTATGGATATCCCTATAAGCACATGTACACAATAGCCACAAAAAATGTACAACCCACTTCTAAAAAAAAGTTCCCCATTATATCAATTCACATTATCATGTTCAAGTGACTCTATTTAATGATTACTTCACTACTATGAAACTAACAGGAATAACCACAATCCAAATAAATAACTGAAAGAAAATAGACAAGAAGGAGTTTAATCATTCACACCCATTTCTATTCTGAGTAAAAACATCAAAATGGATATGTTATATCCCTCAAAGTACTAGAACCAAACCAAGACCCATATTATAGAGTCCATAAACTTCACCACCCGATTCACACATCCCCAGATACACAAACCTACAACCTCTCAACCAGAGATTCCATCCCCCTTTTTACGTCACCCCACAAATGTTAAACATAACCACCATGTATATCATCAGAAAAAAAGAAAGTAAGTTTTCAGATTTATCTAACACCATTCATTATGTTCCATCCTTCCATTTGGTTAACTCGGTCAAGGGTTCTTATCCAAGGGGTATCCATTTAAGCAACCTTTTTTAAGTGATTAATTAGTTTCTAGGTTACAGTCATTCAATCACAAGATTATCTATAAAATATTTCCTAATTAGTGCGCAATAAAGGACCACCAACCGCCATGATTTTCTGTGGACATAATCTCATACAATTCACAACATAAAAAGAATGTTATAACCTAAAAAAATCATAAAAATTCCCACCGCTTAATTCTTTAAAATTTATTTTTTTATCTTTATTAATGTTTTTTTCATATACATCTTGAGGGGATATCTTCATATCCACCCCACCTAATTCACAGAAAAGATTGATGAAGGAAAAACCCCTACATAGATGATCAAGGTTCAAAGTTTCTGTATTGCACTAAGAACTGAGGATGGTGTGAATTGCATGAAAAGAAGACTCAAATTCCAAGCTAGAAGGTCTCAAAAATAGTCATATGATTCATCTTCAGAGGAGGTCTCATGGCGTTCTAAGAGAAACAGATTGAAATAAAGAAGAGAGGATCTCGGCTTAAGAAGAGGCCAAATCCTAAAATTAGAGATAGGATTTCTACGAACATAAATGATAGATCATGGCTCGACCACATGTCTCTACAGTTTCACAAGTTTGGATTGATTGAAATTTTATAATTCTCTTAGGATATGGTTGAGATAACGGCTATGAGATATTAGATTTCTTCTAAATGGGAAAAACACATAACATGGGTGAAACTTGAGAACATAAGAAGCTAGAAAATGTGGCGAAGGGTGTGACGTGCCGCTTGTTTTGGTAACTCAAGGTTTTCCTTACACTTGGGGATTTAAAATATCATTTATAGGCCCCAAATCACATTGAAAGGGGTGTTAAAACACTTTTACGTCAAAAGATATGTTATTGGATTCAAACCGGATAGTCCTGGAGAACTGGAATTGGCTCACCGATGGGTGAGTCCCCATCACCCTGGCACCATTTCCCAGGAACATATGCTAATCAGTGCCACTAATGTCCCATAGGTTCCACTAATGCCTGTCGGTTCCACTGATGCCCATCGATGCCACCGATTCCCGTCGGTCCCACTAATTCCCATCAGTGACACTGATGGATGATCAGTGCCACCTATGTCTATCAGTTCCACTTATTCCCATCGGCGCCACCGTTCGTTCAACCTAAAAATTTGTAAAAACCTTAATGAGTTACCAATGGATCCTAATATTCCTTGAACATCAATATTTTTCAGTGTAACGGACTAGGAGTGTCTAGTCAATTAATTCATATACCTCTCAAACTATTCTCGCCCTCGAGAATTAAAGAGTAAACCCAAAGAAAAGATAGGGGTTTGAACAACCACATCGTAAGATACCCCTCAGGGGAAAACCACACTGTAGTTTTTTGAAAGCTAGATTAAAACCCAGACATCTTGGAACACCTCTCTTATCTATCTCTTGAAAAACTGCAAAAACACTATAGCTCATCTTCCACACATAACCACACAAACACAAAAAGGTCACCCCACCCAGACACATGGGTTAGGGAGCTCCTTATTCCTTGTCATGATACTATCGTCTTTGAGTGGCACTAACTCCTCCTCCCAAGTTTAATAGCATCCACACTAATTCATCTTTGATTAAGGATCAGGTTCTCCCCTCCCTACAGTTAGAACATTTCATACACATTTAAAGATAAAAGAGACCACCAATATCATAGTTAACAGGGTCAAACATTACATCACAACCAATTACAAAATTAAAAACAACGAATAAAACACACAACAACAACTCAAAAGAGGTTTAGGTACCAGGCACACATCTGTGATTCCTACCACCAAGTACTCTCTACGAGGCCACTATGCCTCCACAAAACATGAACCAAGGGAATGGTTTTCCACGAAGTGCCTTATCCTTATAATCCTTGATTCTCACTGGCCTCTCTAAAAATGATCCATCGTCCTCGATATCCAACTCTCCCTAGTCTAGGACGTGGGAGTTATCATGTATTAACCAAAAAAGCTGAGATACAGGGAATACATTGTGGATACTCTATAACTATGGTGGTAACGCTTGATGATACTCCACCTCGCTGACTCGTCTCAACACCATGAAGGGTTCTATGAACCTGAAGGAAATATTACTCTCCCTGTCAAACCTATATTGTCCACGTTGAGGGGATACCTTTAAAAAAACATGGTCCCAAATCTCAAACTCCAATAGTCTCATCCTATGTTTGGAATATAGCCTCTTCTGGTCCTCAGATGCCTTCATCCTCTCATGCACAAGATGAACCTCCTTTGTCATACTCTACATCACCTCTATTCCAAAAACACATACCTCACCAAGCTATGTCCAGTACGTGAGTGAATGACATGGTCTTCCATACAAGGATTGAAACAGTTCCATGCTAATGGTAGAGAGATAGTTATTGTCGTATGCAAACTCTAATAGGGGATAATGTCATACCCATGATCCTACGAAGTCCAGAACACTTTATTGTATAATATCCTCATATGTATGGACAATACTCTCTGTTATACCTTTCGTTCGAGGGTGGAAAGTAGTGATAAAGAAAGAATGGGTTCCAAAAGCATGTTGTAATCCCTTCGATACTCAAGAAGTAAATCGTGTATCTTGATTCTAAATGATGGTTCTGGGAACTCTGTGTAGCCACAATACTTCACCCACTTACTTATGTTCTAGGTCATCCACTACGCTCGACTTCTTAATTGTTAAGAAGTGATCTGATTTTATTATGAAAACAAAGTTATAACCTAAAAAACATCATCAAAAATCCCACCCCTTAACTCTTTAAAATTTCTCTTATTATCTTTATTAAAGTTTTTTTCATCTACATCTTGAGGGGACATCATTATATCCACCCCGCATGATTCACAGAAAAGAGAGATGACAGAAAAACCCCTACATAGATGATCAAGGATCGAAGTTTCAATATTTCTCTAAGAACTGAGGATGGTGTGAATTGCATGAAAAGAAGACTCCAATGTCGAGATAAAAGGTATCAAAAATAGGCATATGATTCATATTCAGAGTAAGTATTATGGCATTCTAAGAGAAACAGAATGAAATAAAGAATAAGGGATCTCTTCTTAAGAAGAGGCCAGATCATAAAATTAGAGATAGGATTTCTAAGTACATAAAAGATGGATCGTGGCTCAACCACATGGATCTGCAATTTCACAAGTTTGGATTGATTGAAATTTTATAATTCTATTTGGATATGGTTGAGATAACGGCTATGAGATAGTATATTTATTTTAAATGGAAAAAATACATAACATGGGAGAAACTAAGAAACATAAGAAGCTAGAAAATGCGGCGAATGGTGTGACATGCCGCTTATTTTGGTAACTCAATGTATTCCTTACACTTGGGGATTTAAAATATCATTTATAGGCCCCAAATCACATTGAAAGGGGTATTATAACACTTTTACATCAAAAGATATGTTATTGGAGTGAAACTGGATAGTCCTGGAGAAACTGGAAATGGCTCACCGATGGGTGAGTCACCATCACCCTGGCACCATTTCCCAGGAACATATGTTAATCAGTGCCACTAATGTCCCATTAGTGCCACTAATGCCCGTTGGTTCCACTGATGCCCGTCGGTGCCACTGATGGATGATCGGTGCCACCTATGTCTATTGGTTCCACTGATGCCCATTGGCGCCACCGTTCGTTCACCCTAAAAATTTGTGAAAACCATAATGAGTCACCAATAGATCCTAGGATTCCTTGAACATCAAGATTTTTCAATGTAATGGACCAGGAGTGTCTAGTCAATTAATTCATATACCTCTCAAACTATTCTCACCATCGAAAATTCAAGAGTAAACCAAAATAAAAGACAGGGGTATGAACAACCACATCGTAAGATACCTCTCGGTGGAAAACCACACTGTAGTTTTTTGATAGCTATAATAAAACCCAGATATATAGGAACACCTCTCTTATCTATCTCTTGGAAAACCGAAAAAACACTACAGATCATCTCCCACACATAACCACACAAACTCAAAAAGGTCACTCCACCCAGACACATGGGTTTGTGAGCTCCTTATTCCTTATCAAGATATTATATTCTTTGAGTGGAACTAACTCCTCCTCCCATGTTTAATCGCATCCACACTAATTAATCATTTATTAGGGATCAGGTTCTCCCCTAACTATAGTAAAAACATTTCATGCACATTTAATGATCAAGGAGACCACCAATATCACAGTTAACAAGGTCAAACATTGCATCACAACCAAGTACAAAATTAAAAACAGCAAATAAAACACACAACAACAACTCAAAATAGCTATAGGTACTAGACACACATCTATGATTCCTACCACCAATTACTCTCTACGAGGCCACCATGCCTCCACAAAACATGAACCAAGGGAATGGTTTGTCCATGAAGCACCTTATCATTATAATCCTTGATTCTCACTCGTCTCTCTAAAAATGATGCATCGTCCTCGATATCCAACTCTCCCTAGTCTAGGACGTAGGAGTTATCATGTATTAACCAAAAAAGCTGATATACATGGAATACATTGTAGATACTCTATAACTATGGTGGTAAGGCTTGATGATACTCCACCTCGTTGAATCATCTCAACACCATGAAGGGTTCTATGAACCTGGAGGAAAGATTACTACCCCTCTCAAACCTCTACTGTCCACGTTGAGGGGAGGAATTTAAAAAAACATGGTCCCAAATCTTGAACTCCAATAGTCTCATCCTATGTTTGGAATTCAACCTCTTCTGTTCCTCAGCTGCCTTCATCCTCTCATGAAAAAGCTGAACCTTCTCTGTCGTTCTCTACACCACCTCTGGGCCAGAAACACTTACCTCACCAACCTATGTCCAGTACATGAGTGAACGACATGGTCTTCAATACAAGGATTCAAACAGTTCCATGCTAATAGTAGAGAGATATTTATTGTCATATGCAAACTCTACTATGGGATAATGTCATACCCATGATCCTACGAAGTCCAGAACACTTGATTGTATAATATCCTCCTATGTATGGACAATACTCTCTGTCATCCCTTTCGTCCGAGGGTGAAAAGTAGTGATAAGGAAAGGATGCGTGCCAAAATCATATTTTAATCCCTTACAGAATCATGAATTAAATTGTGTGTCTTGAATCTAAACGATTCTTCTGGGAACTCTGTGTAGCCACAATACATCAACCACTTACATATGGTCTAGGTCATCCACTGCGCTCGACTTCTTAATTACTAATAAGTGAGAATATTTTATTAAATGATCCACCACTAAAAAGATGATATCATATCCTCCATCATCCCTATGTATTCTTGTGATGAAATCCATCAAGACATCATCCCACATACACTCGGGAACATCTAAGGGCTGAAAAAAAACTACTGGGAACACATTGTTCTGCATTCAAATGAGGACACATGAGAAACTCTTCCACAAACTCTAACACTACCCTCTTCACTCCGGGAAACCAAAAATGGACTATGAAGCCCTGATATATCCTGGAAATTCCTAAGTGTACTTCCAGGGGTGAGTTATTGAAGTCACTGAGATATCTCTTGGGCATTGTCTTTGAGACAAACAACATCCCACAGAAATGCCTGTAATTTCGACCATCCTCTAACCATCCTTCCACAAAATCACCCTAGCTAAAACAATATTGCATCACATCAGCCTCTACGTCTCCCCACTAAGACTCTTCCACCTTCTGCAACAAGGAATACTACATTGTCATTTATTTTATACATACAAGGTAAATATTAATTAAAATGTTTTTTTTTTGAGTTATGCATGCTTATATTAATATTAATTTTTATTACAACAGTTAATTGAATCATATTAAAATATTTTGATATTTTTAATTATAATGATATTTTTATGTAATGGATTCAATTTTATTTTTATTCATAAATTTTTTTTACCATGTAAAATATTTCTTAAAACGATAAAACAATTATTTTTAAAGAATGATAATTTTTTGAATATTAAATATTTATAAATTTAATAGATATATTTTAAATTAGGAATATAATATTATCTTTAAAAATATATATAAATAATTTAACAATCATTAAATTTTTATCAATGTTAAATAATATTAAGTATACTTAATGTTTAAAATGACATTTTTCAACGAAAACAATTTTCATCGCATTATATTTTTTAATTTTAAATAACATTTTTCTCTATTTAGATATTGAATTTGGTTAAGTGAAGCCAAAATTTAGATTCATAGAATATAAATTTTTAAATAAGGGTCATATTATATTTTTAATAAAAAATATTTACCATAATTAAATTTTAATCAAGATTAATAAGTGTTAAAATGGTTAATCTAATGTGCCTCACTTTTAACTAAAACAATTTGAAACTTAGAAATTATAGAATAATTATTTTAGGATTGAAATTCATAACTCCTTATCTCAAATAAAATTTCCACACCAAAATCTTTTAACTCTCACGAAATTCTAATCTTAGCATTTACCTAACATTGTTTTCGAAATATTTGTCCACCCTTTTCACCTATAAAATGAGTTCACATCCACCAATTTGAAGACACATTCCAAGTGACCAATTTAATTGAAACACTGCCACATTTACTTATTATTTATCCAATATAATTTTATAATTCATTTATCCTCAACTATGTTCCTAAAATACTTCATTTAAAATGAATAATTCCTGATAATATAAGAATTCTCTATGTGAGTACTACTTACAATTTAATTTATTTTTGTTGTTATTATCATTCACACTGCATAAAACAACTTATAAATATATTTAAATAATTAAATGAATATAAATAATATAATTTTTTTAATGTATGTCATAACAATTATCAAATCATCTCTTATTCAATAAAAAATGAAAACATTTTTCAGGCATGTGTGCGGACTACCGCCTCTATGAACAGTATGTTTCATTATTCATAACCACCCAAAAAGAATGGTTATTGAAATATGTTTAGTGATTATATATGTTATTTATTCCATTATTTATATTATATAAATCTAAATTATTCAATACATATTTAATATTTTAATTAAGAAATTTTTGTAAAACTGCCTAAAAGAAATGTACCAAGAAGAAAATGATTTATTTAGAAGAAAAAATTCTTTCTTTATTTACTTTATTATTATAACTCCTACCAAATAAGATTTTTTACATTTATAAAATTAAATTAAATTCATTATTCATTTATTATAATGATATTATAAAAAATTACCTTTTTCACATCCATACTCACATAGAGATTATAACATATTCTTATTGGTTTAATTTAATCACCAATATGAATAATTATATAAATTTATATTAATGGTGGGTTTAGAAGCATAATTTTCGATATATATAATTTTAATTTTAATTTTAATTTTTTTACTTGTAATATAATAATTTAACACATTAATTAAGATTCCTCGATTATTTTTTTTATAAATTATCAAAAACAAGCTACTCACTAACCCCTTCACTATGAATAATAACAAAAAACAGTTATGAAATCAAATTATAACATATTAAATAATTATAAAATAAAAATTATAGTACCTTATATAAACATTTAATGATGATATTTGGGAGAAAAATTATGATCAACAACCCTATTCTAAAACTAGTTTTAAATGATTTCTAACATCCAATATTAAAAATAGATAATAAATAACTAATATAAATGTAGTGAATAATTATAGAAGAAGTTTATAAAAGGGTAAATATATGAAAATTATTATAAAATAGGAGATTAATAATGTTTTTATTATTATAAATAATACAACAATGCTTTAGTGGATGTTATGAATTACAGAAAGGGGTTATTTGTGTCAAATTTCATTTCTTAAGAAATATTTCTTATTGTGAACCGTGATATCCTTATTCTATTCTGATTAGTATCTAATGAATATGTTTTACCAAATTAATTTAATACATTATGTTTGGTGATTTAAATAATTTTACCTTTTAAATGTCTTTTTATTTAAAATTTAACAATGATTAAAGGTTGTTTGTTAACTCAACTACCTTCATCAAGTTATAATGCCTCTTCTCAAACTTTTTTATTTCAAAAAAATTATTTATTACACCATACGTTTCCGTTTTAAGGTAAATTATCTCCCCCACTATAGAAAATTACTTTTAATATAAATAATTTACCCTAATGATTCTTTTCCCCAAAAACAATATCATTATTAAGAATAATTTTCATCTTATTTGATGATTATTTCCCCTACATTTCTATATTTTACTTTCCTGAAAATTTTATCATTTATAATTGTAAATAAAATTATATTTTACCTCTCTTGAACATCATATTTACCTTACCATAATCTATAAAAAATTGGTTACTCTATTAATACTCTATTATTTTAATAGATATATTTCAAAGTATTAAGAAAAAGATCCTTTAAATATCAAACATTTTATCCCCCGTCATATTTATTATGATAAAATTTATATATTCTCAAGAATATATTATTAGATTTTCTTTTTTTAAATAATTTTTTCCAATGGTTATACATCACCTTATTTAAAATAAATTTTATAAGAAACACATAAATTTTAATTTTTATGATAATTTTAAAATGATTCATATATTCTAATATTATGTTTATCTTCTATGTAAAAAATATATCTACCATAATGGCCTTTTTTATGAAACATATACTTAATAAATTATTGGTTCCTTAATGAAATTATAACTCTAATATTTTAATTTACTAAATGTATTTAAATGGTAAAGGATATTTCTTATTGATAAGTAATTTTTTTAGTACACATAAAAATGTATTCCCTATAAATACCAACACCCTCTATTCAGTCCTATAATATTATCATATTATAGATTCCACATTCTTTCCTTGGTTTTTCTTGGATTATTATGTCTACTATCATATAAACGATTTTCATATTCAATTAATTATGATTTTATAAAATTATATATGATGTCTTTATCTAAGACACAAAATGATAGATATATTAATATTGTACATTTTTAGAACACTAATATTATTAGTAAGGAATAAATCTATTGATATTATATGTTTATAATACATTAGGAACAATCCTTTGTAATGTTTTGCGGTATTTTTATAAAAAATTATTATAATATAGGGTTTCTTATGATAAATCTCCAATGAAATGGTTAAAGTATTAATATATATATTGTTGAAATGGTCATAATACCTTGAAATCAATCCATGGTAATTTTTTATGATACTCTAGTGATTAACCTTGGAAATATGATATTACGACACCTTAGTGATGAACTTTGGTGACATGCTTATGAATGTATTATTTTTATATTGTATCCAAATTTAAAAGTTATGATTATATTACTTATAGTCATGTACTACCTCAATTAAATTTTTTCAGGATATTATATTATTCCTCATGTTTTATGACTGATGTTTATTTATGATCCATTTTCATTGATTATTCCTTATTGAGAATATGATCTCACCCCTTTATTAATGTTATATTGGACCATTTTATGGAGAGAATTAATATGTAATATGTTTCTTGTAGTGTAAATATTTTATATTTTTTGGGAATATTTTTATGTCTTTTATTTTTTTAAAAATCACTTGTATAGTAGAAAATGTTTCTTACTTGAAAAAGACGTGGCTTTTGTTAGTAAACGTTTTTTCCTAACTCTCTAAAACTCTAAACCTAAAATTTATCGGTAGTGTATGAAATTAAAAAAAATATGATATGTAGCTAAATGTTTACATATATAGGGAATCAAAAAATATACCATACTAAGGTTCCTTAAGGGGTATCTAAGAGGTGACCCCCTAAAGAAGAGGTAAAATTCTCAACTAAGTCTCTTTCAATTGTTCTTATCTTTTAAATCCAACATATACCAATAAAAATGAAATATTAACATAAATATATAAATATAATTATTTTTTTATTATATTGTAATATTAATTTTCAATAATCCCCTTAATCAATTCTAAAATTAGATCATTGTTCATGTTATGATTAGTTTATTGCCCCCATAAAAGAAAAAATTCATTTTCCACCACCACCTTCTTGAGTGATTTCAATTCAATTGTTATGGTAAAAAATTATATTAATATGTATTTGTTTTATTTTTACCTTATAATATACTGGTTATTTACTCTTAAAGTTAAATAAAATTGTGTATGTTTATCATGGTTTCAAAAGCATCCAAAATAAATAAAACAAATAAAAATAAAAACCCTACTCTAGAAATCATGATTATTTATGAATAATTTTAGAGACTAAAAACAATATTAACTTTTGGAAGCTCATTATATACATACTATGACATCTCCAGAGTTATTGAACTAAATAATATAAACTATTTTACTTATGTAAAACTAATATAACCTCACACACGTGACATGAATGACCTTGGAATAGTGAATATTGACTCAATATCTTAATTAAATGAATATAAAATAACATATAAGATTAAAAATAAATCAAATATATTTTAATTAGTCTCTTAATTAAATTTTTAATAAATCTAATTTGATCATTTAACTTGTTAAATTAAACTGTATAATGAATTCAAACCTGATGTAAGGGAACTCTCTAAACCGCCCTCTTTTATTATGGTTAATCATTTTTTATTTATACCTAACATTCTCTCTATATTAATCATTATTGAAGGCTTATCCATTCTATATATATTTTTATTAAAAATGTACCTAGAAGTTTCTCCCCTTATTCAAGAGGTTAATACATTCCATGCATTTATTTCTCAATACCTTCTTCAAAATAATACTCGATGAAGGATAATTTTCCAATCACATAATCATTTCATGTTACATTATTTTCACATATTTTACCCATTCTTGATTCCATAAAATTAAAAATACTATAGTGTTTTTTACCTATAGATTTAAATAATAATCTATATTATATTATTTTTAAAAATAATATTATATGTTCATTTAAACAAGATTTTAATGGTTAATTTATATACCAAATTATATATATTTAAAAATAAAAATTTGAAATGAAATCCATATTTGAGACCTACGATTATTGAATAAAATATGAAAATAAAAAATATTTCATTATTTCTTCTATTTTTAATATTTATAAAATATAATTTTATTATTAATTTGGGAAATAATATCTAACTAATTAATTTATATGGGTATTTCTTTCTCTTGTTTCTAATTTTTTATTCTGAACACATGTGCGTGTACATGTTCTGATGGGTGTGCTCAAATATAACTCCAATAAATTTGGTAATTTCTATATATCTTTGAAATTATATAAGTAAGAGTAAAGTGTTAACAAAAAACATATTGGGACTAGTTCTATAATGTTATTATGTCTAGGTAGTGAAAATTGTCTTATTTTTAACATGTCTTGTATTGTGGTATTTCCACATGTAAGGACCTAGACATAAATCATTAATTATTCTTGGATTTTTTGTCAATATTTTTCTTTATTACATTTCATGGATATTTATAGTTTATAGATTTAGAGAATTTTTCCATCACCCTTACATAAATAAATATTAAATCATAAAGTGGCGACTTCTAGATAGAATCCATTTTTTCCACACAAAAAACATTTAAGATATCACATGTTTTATTTTCATGACATATCTTCACAATTTTAGTCATGGACTCATACTATTATATATTCATCCTTAAAAACATATGCATATAATTTAATAAAATTTAATTTTTATAAAAGCATAATGAGAGGACAGAAAATATGAATGAAACAGGTTAGTCCATGAATATTAATAAAAATTTTAATTTTTCAAAATAAATAATTTTCTCAAAATAAAAAAAATATTACCTAAGAAGTCAAAATATATGCCGAAATTATTGCATTAATGATTTCATAAGAAATATTAAAGAAAAATTAAAAAACATAAAGGTTTATTATAAATTATAAAAATTCCTGGAAAAGTTTTCAAAAAGTTAATACATTTCACCTTTAAGAAAATTTCATATAATTTTCATTAAAAATATAGTTATTTATTAGAATTTTTTAATAATATTATTTCTATAAAATCCTAAACAAATAATATGAAAATATTATATGTAACTTGAGGAAAAAATTCATATCACTCTTACAATCACTCTTATAGATGGAATTATTATCATAGTTACAAAATAAAAACCTTCATGGTTACAAGTAAAATAAACTACACTATTACAAATGAAATAACCATAAAGGTTAAAAATAGAATAACCTTTATATTTAAAAATGTAAAAGAAATCCTGATTAAAAAGGGAGTGAGATTTGTGCTTAAAAATGGAATATATTTCATGGTTACACATGGAATGGCCTTAATGATAAATTACAATAATCTCTTTGGATAAAACTAATTCGATAAATCTATCCCATTACCTAATGCATTTGAGATCTAAAATAAGATCAATCATCCCCATTTTATAATCTAATCAACCATAATCATAAATAATCACTAATAACAATAACATAATCATATTACATGAAATATTGTATCTTGAAAAATATTTTTCACTTATATTTGAAAGAATATTTGGATATTGATATATATTTTTCCATTAATATGAAATTTTTTTAACTAAAACTAATAGAATAAAAGGAAGGATGGTTTTTCAATGAATAAAACAAGGATGATTATAATTTAGGGAAAAAATTATTCTTTTAGTGGTAGGAAAATCCACTAACACCATATTTGTTAAATTATAACATAGCATTTTACCTTTTTGTCAAAAAATATTGTATAAAACGCATAAAAGATCCATTTTTAAAACATTTTAGGGATAAAATAAGTGAAATAAAAAAACTTTTTTAATTAATTTATTTATATATAAACACAAACATAAAATAATTTTATAAATATATACCTGAATATAAAATATTTAGAAATCATATCTTTAAAATATTTTAAACGGGGTTTTTAAAGTAATCTATCCCCTGCCTCAAGATCAAATTATCACATACATTCTTAATAATATTGAACAAAACCCTATATATATATATATATATTAGTAACCATTTTCTTGTTTATTATTCATTTTATTTTATTTATGACCATATTTCTACAAGTAATTAAGTTCTTGTGAGAAGTTTTGATGATTTAAATCTCTTATATCTGAACTATTTCATGACATACCTCCTCCAAGATAAGGAAAGGGACAAAAAACTACTTGAACCTCCATTATTAAAGTTGAAGGATAGATAATGACCCACAAGTCCTGCCATCTCCAGGGCAAAGAGAGGTGACTAACACCAGGTTTATAAAATCACACGTAACATGAATGGAATTACCCTTTTATAGAAAAAGATCGGAAGATAAGATGGTAAATCCCAAAAAACTACAAAAATTGAAAGTAAAATTAAATCCAAAAATCCATTCCCGTCTGCATGTTTAAAAATAAACTGATACAAAGAATAAGAAAACTTTTAAAAGAAGTACCAAAATAAATGAAAACCAGCAACAAAAAATGTCCGACGTCCAAGTTAGTAAGGTCTAGCATGGTCCTCAAAGACATCCTGGAAACCTAAAAGGAGTTTTATATACGTAGTGTGAGTATACAGGTATAATCAGTAGGGAAACCAAAAACTTTCATCCCCAAGTTGGGATATATTCTAATTCCCTGTGAAAAAAAGAGATAACCAAAACACCCAACAAGGAAACTATCCACACATCCTCACCAAGGCACTCTCCCCAAATAACGCATGTCAAGTAAAGTAATAGTAATTGAACATCGATATTTGCGTTCCCCACACCACTTTACCACTAGTTATTTAGGACATCCAATGCATCAGACCTCCCCCATATGTTCCACTACACTCCCACTACCTCCCCAACATCTACCTTACAGGCCAACATAATCACGTATCCCGCCAGCAGACACCTGGGCTACCACAACCACATATAACCACGCCCGCATACACATGGTCCATGACTACCACTTCCATGACTGAAGACACCTAGGCCAGAACAACCACATCCATGCCCGAAGACACCTGGTCTAGAACAACCACTGCCATGCCCAAAGACACCTGGGCCTCATCTCGAAGATGCTTTGGAAACAAACATGACCGCACACACATGGGCCAACCACTACAACACACCCTACCCAAAAATTCTATGGTCACAATGTGATTTATGTCATCATATCCTACCCAAAGTGTATTAGTATATCTAGGAGAGGGAGCATAAAAGGATTTAATAACTATCCACTCGTAGGAATATTGGGAAAAACACCCTTCCCCATGAAATGGGTGTGTTTGGAACGAAGTTCTAAACATGGGTGTGATGAGTATAAGAAACACAAGAACTAAATTTTATACATATTGGTAATCAATAACTCATCCCAACTTAAGGGTCCTGAAGCCAACAACTAACCCATACACAACCACAACTACTGATATCCCTCCAAGCACAAGTTCACAATAGCCACAAAAAATGAACAACCCACTTCTGGAAAACATTTCCCCATTATATATACTCTCATTATCAAGTTCAAGTGATTCTATTTAAGTATTACTTCCATACTAAGAAACTAACAGAAATAACCATAAGCCAAATCAATAACTCAAAAGAAAATAGCCAATAAGGACTTTAAGCATTCACACCCATTTCTATTCTGAGTAACAACATCAAAATGGATTTGTTAGATCCCTCGAAGAACTGGAACCAAACCATGCCCCATATTATAGGGTCCATAACATTCACCACCCGATTCACACAGCCCCAGATACACAAACCTACAACCTATCAACCAAAGATTCTATCCCCTTTTTAAGTAACCCAAAAAATGTTAAACATAACCACCAAGTATATCTTCAGAAAAAAAAGCAATTAAGTTTTCATATTTATCCAGCACCATTCATTATGTTCCATCCTTCCATTTTGTTAACTCGGTCAGGGGTTCTAATCCAATGGGTATCCATTTAATCAACCTTTTTTACGTGATTAATTATTTTCTAGGTTACAATCATTGAATCAAAAGATTATCCATAAAAGAGTGCTTCATTAGTGTGAAATAAAGGACCACCAACATCCACGATTTTGAGTGGACATAATCTCATACAATTCACAACATAAAAAAAATGTTATAACCTAAAAAACATCATCAAAATTCCCACCCCTTAATTATTTAAAATTTATTTTTTTATCTTTATTAATGTTTTTTTCATATACATCTTGAGGGGACTTCATAATATCCACCCCACCTGATTCACAGAAAAGAGAGATGAAGGAAAAACCCCTACATAGATGATCAAGGATCAAAGTTTCCATATTGCGCTAAGAACTAGGGATGGTGTGAATTTCATGAAAAGAAGACTCAAATGACAAGATAGAAGGTCTCCAAAATAGGTGTATTATTCATCTTCAAAAGAAGTCTCATGGTTTTCTAAGAGAAACAGAATGAAATAAAGAAGATAGGATCTTGGCTTAAGAAGAGGCCAAATCCTCAAATTAGAGATAGGATTTCTAAGTACAAAAAAGTTGGATCGGGGCTCGACCACATGTCTCTACAGTTCCACAAGTTTGTACTGATTGAAATTTTATAATTCTCTTTGGATATGGATGAGATAACGGCTATGAGATAGTAGATTTATTTTAAATGGGAAAAACACATAACATGGGTGAAACTAGAAAACATAAGAAGCTAGAAAATGTGGCTAAGGGTGTGACATGCCACTTGTTTTGGTAAATCAAGGTTTTCCTTACACTTGGGGATTTAAAATATCATTTATAGGCCCCAAATCACATTGAAAGGGGTATTAAAACACTTTTACATCAAAAGATATGTTATTGGAGTGAAACTGGATAGTCCTGGATAAACTGGAATTGGCTCACCGATGGGTGAGTCACCATCACCCTGGCACCATTTCCCAATAAGAGATTCTAATTAGTGCCACTAATGTCCCGTTGGTGCCACTAATGCCCGTCGGTGCCACTGATGCCCATCGATGCCACTGATTCCTGTCGATTCCATCGATGCCCATCAATGTCACTGATGGATGATCGGTGCCACCTATGTCTATCGGTTCCACTTATGCCCATCGGTGCCACTGTTCGTTCAACCTAAAAATTTGGAAAAAACTTAATGAGTTACCAATGAATCCAAAGATTCCTTGAACATCAATACTTTTCAATGTAACAGAGCAGGAGTGTCTTGTCAATTAATTCATATACCTCTCAAACTATTCTCACCCTCAACAATTCAAGAGTAAACCCAATAAAAGACAGGGGTTTGAACAACCACATCGTAAGATACCTCTTAGGGGAAAACCACACTATAGTTTTTTGAAAGCTAGAATAAAACCTAGACATTTAGGAACACCTCTCATATCTGTCTCTTGGAAAACTGCAAAAACACTACAGCTCATCTTCCACACATAACCACACAAACACAAAAAGGTTACTCCACCCAGACACATGGGTTATGGAGCTCCTTATTCCTTGTCATGATACTATCTTCTCTGAGTGTCACTAACTCTTCCTCCCTTGTTTAATTGCATCCACACTAATTCATCTTTGATTAGGGACCAGGTTCTCCCCTCCCTATAGTAATAACATTTCATGCACATTTAAAGATAAAGGAGACCACCAATATCATAGTTAACAAGGTCAAACATTCCATCACAACCAATTACAAAATTAAAAACAGAGAATAAAACACAAAAAAACTACTCAAAATATCTTTAGGTACTAGGCACACATCTGTGATTCCTACCACCAAGTACTCTCTACGAGACCACCATGCCTCCACATAACATGAACCAAGGGAATGGTTTTTCATGAAGAACCTTATCCTTATAATCCTTTATTATCACTAGTCTCTCTAAAAATGATGCATCGTCCTCGATATCCAACTCTCCCTAGTCTAGGACGTGGGAGTTATCATGTATTAACCGAAAAATCTGAGATACATGGAATAAATTGTGGATCCTTTATAACTATGGTGGTAACGCTTGATGATACTCCACCTCGCTGACTCATCTCAACACCATGAAGGGTTCTATGAACATGGAGGAAAGATTACACCCCCTGTCAAACCTCTACTTTCAACATTGAGGGGAGACCTTTAAAAAAACGTGGTCCCAAATCTAGAACTACAATAGTCTCATCTTATGTTTGGAATATAGCCTCTTCTGGTCCTTAGCTGCCTTCATCCTCTCATGCACAAGATGAACCTTCTTTGTCATACTCTACACCACCACTATGCCAAAAACACTTACGTCACCAACCTATGTTCAGTACATGGGTGAATGACATGGTCTTCCATACAAGGATTCAAACAATTCCATGATAATGGTAGAGAGATATTTATTGTCGTATGAAAACTCTACTAGGGGATAATGTCATACCCATGATCCTACGAAGTCCAGAACACTTGATTGTATAATATCCTCCTATATATGGAAAATACTCTCTATCATCACTTTCGTTCGAGGGTGGAAAGTAGTGATAAGTAAAGGATGGGTGCCAAAAGAATGTTTTAATACCTTCCAGACTCTATAATTAAATCATGTATCTTGATTCTAAACGATGGTTCTGGGAACTTTGTGTAGCCACAAAACTTCAGCCACTTACTTATGATCTAGGTCATCCACTGCGCTCGACCTCTTAATTGCTAAGAAGTGATCCGATTTTATTAAATGATCCACCACTACCCAGATGACATCATATCCTCCATCATCCCTAGGTAGTTTAGTAATGAAATCCATCAAGACCTCATCCCACATACACTCGGGAACATCTAAGGTCTGAAAAAAACTTCTGGGAACACAGTGTTCTGCATTCAAATGATGACACATGTGACACTTTTCCACAAACTCTACCACTACCCTCTTCACTTCGGGAAACGAAAACTAGCCTATCAAGCCCCAATATATCTTGGAAACGCATGGGTGTACTTCCAGGGGTGAGTTATTGAAGTCACTAAGATATCTCTTGGGCATTGTATTTGAGACAAACAACATCCCACGGAAATGCATCTAATTCTGACCATCCTCTGACCATACTTCCACAAAATTACACTAGCTAAAATGATCTTGCATCACATCATCCTCTACTTCTCCCCACTGAGACTCATCCATCTTCTACACCAAGGAATATTGCACTGTCATTTAAAACAAAAATCCTCTACCATCCTTTACTCTCATGCTCTGATGTAAATCAATCAACTCCTTCATTTCATTCCAAGAATTTTTTGACTCTCAGACCATATCCTTTTTTGACATCCTGATCTAGTCATCAGCCTAAACATTCTCATTTACTACGGTATAAATGATTTCAAAGTTGTAATCATAATGTAAATACACCGACCTCCACTGTGGAAAGTTTTGGTCTCACTAGGAGACGACATACCTCAGGATCTTGTGATCTATGAAGACCACGAAGCGTTCTTAAATGAGGTAATGCTGCCACAACTTTTTTGCAAATACAAATGCTACAAGTTCTAGTTTTTTGGTGGCATAGTTATATTCATGAGGGCATAACTACCTAGACCTATAAGAGATCACCCCCTGATCCTTCATCAGCACACACCCCAAGCCGAAACTGGAAGCATCACATAAAACTTAAAACTTTACCCCTTCCTCTATAAACCTCATTACTTAGGAACTTACCATCTTCCCTTTTAGATAATTGAAGGATTCCTAGCACTACTCACCCCATACAAAATCTTGGTCTTTTCTTTTCAAGGTCGTCAAAGGCACTACAACTCGAGAGATTTCAGGTACGAACCTTCGGTAGTAAACTTCCAATCCCTAGAAACTACAAACCCCTACCAATGTCATGGACCATCCCCTAGGGCCTTTATCGTGACTACCCCAAGCCCTCCTTCCATAGGTCAGGGGCTGCCGACTACACCAAAGGCGTAAATCCCTAAACTAGGGAGGCATTGTCTATATAACTATAAATAAATACATCAGAGTAAAAAACTGGAAGCAAAACACTAAGTAAACTTGTATTCAAAAGATGTGATGGAAAGTAAAAGGGGCCGGAAATACAAGCCTAGTAGGAATGTACAAGTACAACTGGAAGCAAGTACAACTGAAGAAAAGTAAAGAAGCAACTGGGTCATCCTCCAGGGTTCCTACCTGGAGGGTAGGTAAAGATGGCCTCCTCAACACCCCACGTCCGTTTGTCTGCTCTGCGTACTATCACGCTGAGTGGTCCACCTCCGGGTACTATCCAATCCTGATACTCTCTCCCTCAGTCAGCATTGTCCTTTATCTACAACCAACACAATGAGGTGCGGGCATAGCCCGTGCAGGGGTGAGTATAACGATGCTCAGTAGGGACCACGAGACCCTCAAGGTCTCACTAAATCCATCAAGGATAAACCACAAATCATGTCTTTAATGGTTAAACATTACTTAGTTATATCCCCATACATATACCTATGTTATCTAGTAACCCATCATATTTTTGAGGAAAACACAAAAAGTCATGGACTCAGCTCAAACTAAGATTTTATTCTAGAGGGGTAGTATCAAGTAACAACCCCAGTCACACTATTAGAACCTCGGGTGATGGTGTACTCCTCTATCAAGTACAGTGGGCCTGCCACGTCACATAGAGGAACTTCCCACTATCCTGGACTGGTGTGGTACTCCTCCTGTCGAGTACTGTGGATCTGATGCGCTCACACGGAGCTGCTCCCCACTTTGGGTCTACCGCGGTCACACAGAGGCGCTCCCCCTCATAGCCTGCTAAGGTTCTCTTTTTGTCGAGTACTATGGGTATTCTATGTCACATAGAGGTGATCCCCACTAGACTAGTCGAAACACTCTGAGTCAAAAGGTCAGCAGTCATCAGGTATCAGCCATCTACAAGGTCTTCGTACTCCGCTCGCTTGACTCAGGGAGGATCCACTCCACAATCTATAAGTCAATACTCTAACCAACAGAAGGTCCCAAGTAGAAGTATCTCAAAGGTCATCCTTGTCATAGGGGTCTCAACGCAATAGACAATGCGTCGATCAGACGGTCGGTCTATGAGTTATTGGCATTTCTGCCCCAGGAGCCTGGTTGGATTTTATGTTAAAACTAACCCAACCGTACCCCAACTATGTCCAAATATCAAGTGGCGTATTCTAAAAGAACCACCTCTCTTTATGTTTTCTATCTCCATAGACTGTTATTCGATCGGACACTCGCATCCTAAGATATAGGCGAAAAGGTGAATTGGGTCAAAACTGGGTTCGAACTGGGGTTCGACACAGTCTGCAGGTCCGACCCGATCCGGGGGTCCAACCTCGTCTGTGGGTCCGACCCCACCCGCGGGTGGCCTGGCCCGAGGGGTGGCCGGAATTGAGCGCGGCCTGGCCCGAGAGGGCGGCCCGGCTGGCTGGCGGCCCATGTGGCCTAGCTGGCCATGTTTCGGGGGGTCCCGTACCCACTACCTTCTGAACGGAACCGGTGCGACGCTCCGGTTTGGTAGTAGGTGGGACCCAGGAGGGTCCCGCCTTGTCTGGATGCCCGAGCGGCCATCCGGTTTCACACCATCGGCAGCCAGCCTGACGTTGGCCACTGTGCTCCCCCACCGTGGCCCGCCCTAGCCGCGGCTCACCTCCTCTATGCGGTGCGACGGCGCCACGCCCTTCCGCCGCGTCCTGGCCTGGCCGCGACCCCCTTCTCTTCCACATGACACGATGGTGTCGGGCCCTTATGGGGACCCGATGGCCTTGCGTCGTTGGTTTCTTCACAACCGGATGGTCGCCGGCCGCCGTTGCTCCGCCATGGTCCACTATTCTGGCGGCGTTGTTGCACCGTCGCCGTCGTCAACAAGCGAGGAAGAACGAAGGGGGGGGGGGGTTCGGGCCGTGTTCGTGCAGTCTGAGCCATCCACGTTATGGTGATATCAATTGGCCTCAAAGAGGACAACTAATGATGAAGAACAGAGGGTAAAACAAAATCATAAAACAAACCCTACCTCGTTTGTCACTCATTAACGGTGGAAGGAGAGTTCAGAGAAGACGATGTCGAAAACGACGTCGTCATCATTCTTCGTGGGTGATGGTTTCATCCCTCGACCGAAGGTTCTTCATTGGTGGAAAAAGTGTTCTTCGCCCTTCGTTGATAGTTCTTCATTGAATTGTTATTCTTCTTCCCAAAGCTCCACCAAAATTCCAAGCCAAAAATAATAGCATAAGATGTCTATTATTTGTTGGAACGACAATACTAATTGTTGTATTTAATTAAATGAGACAACTCATTTAATTAATGGCGTGGAATTGGTTCAAATTCAAAATTAGGGAAGGTGGAGAGTTTAATTATATGGTGAATCTTATCTAAATAAAAGAAGTGGGTGGGCATAAAATTAATTAAAGGAAGTTAAAGAGTTTTCTCCACTTCAATTGGGGGTTCCAAGAGTTACAGGCTTGGGTGGTCCCCACATTAATTATCCTCCCAAGGGAGGTTATGCTAGGATGGGACCCATGACCATAACCTCCCATGGGAGGTTAGGGTGTTATGGCCCCCACCTCCAACCTCTTCTTTGAGATTTTAACCACCAAAATAAAAATAAACAACACACTTAATTTTTATTCATCTTTTTCTTAAAAACTCAAAAACTAACTTTCATTCTTAACTGACTGCCGTCGAGGTGAAAGTGCTCTTAAGTGAATACCGGTGCTACAAGATCAACGGTGCCCTCAGATTTTAGTTCCAAGCACCAGTTAAAAAGTTATAAAATCTTGCTCACACGTTTACTGAACGTACCCAAATAAACATCAGAAATTGATTCCGGGTACACCGGGCCTCAGAATCAAGTGACGTAAATTTTCACAAACTCGTAAAATTTGAATGTATTTAAAAAAAATGGAAATTCCTGGTCTTTAAATTCCCCCCACCTCAAGGCTTTACGTCCCCGTAAGCTACAACTCGAACTAATGGAACAAATGAGGGTATTGAGCACGCATCTCAGCCTCCCGCTCCCATGTTCTCTCCTAGAGGTTCTTGTGCAACCAACGTATGCGCACCGGAGGTATGGACCGTCCACATATGATCGGCTCCTATCGATCCTGAATCTCCATATGAACCTTCATGAAAGTATCCCTGTCATTTATGTCCATCTCTTCGTGGTCGATGATGTGGGATGGGTTGTGCACGTATCTCCTCAGCTGAGATAAGTGGAAGACGTTGTGCACCCGGTGCAACTGAGGTGGAAGAGATAAGCGGTAAGCCACCTCACCTACTCGGCTGAGGACCTGGAAAGGTCCGATGAATCGCGGAGACAACTTTCCACCTCAGCCAAATCCCCATAGACGTCGTCAAGGTGAGACTCATAGAAAGACGTTGTCACCATCCTCACACTACAGAGGTCTCTATCTTCTATCATCATACGACTTCTGCCTACTCTATGCAGTCTTCATCTACTCCTAGATAATTTGAACCTTCTCCGTGGTAGCTCGTACCATCTCTAGTACCACCAGTGCTAACTCCCCAGGGTCTGTCCAGCATAAAGGTGATCTGCATGGTCACCCATACAATGCCTTGAAAGGTTCCATACCTATGGTGGAGTGATAGCTGTAGTTGTAGGAAAACTCCACCAAAGGTAAGTGATCCTCCCAGTAGCGACCAAATTCGAGGACACATGCACAGAACATGTCCTTGAGGGTCTATATTGTCCACTTGTTTTGGCCATTTTTCTAAGGATGGAAGGTTGTTCTCAGATGTAGATGCATCCCGAAATCCTCTTACAACCCCTTCCATAGCCGGGAAGTAAACCGTCCTTCACGGTCGGAGACAATAGAAGAAGGTACTCCATGAAAATTCACAATCACCGGAACATAGAGGCATCCCAAGCTCTCAACTGATACCTGCTCTCTGATTGGTAGGAAGTGGTCCGAATTGGTGATTCGGTCAATAATCACCCAAATCGAGTCATTAATTTTGGATTTATGTGGAAGACCCATCACGAAGTTCATGGATATCCCATCCCACTTCCCCTATGGGACCTCTATGGTCTGTACCAAGCCAGCTGGTACCTTGTGTTCCGCCTTCACTTGCTAACAAGTGAGGCATCATGAGACAAACTTAGATACTGCCTTCTTTATACCTGGACACTAGTGTTTTCATCGACGGTCCTGGTACATCTTCTCCACTCCTAGATGTACCTCTAGAGGGAAAGTGTGGAACACCCTCAAAACCTCCTCTAGAAGTGCTACTGGTACCATGGTACATTCTTTGAAGATGATGACATGCTCCCCACCTTCATAAAATCTATCAGGTGCCTTCCCTAGGGATATCTGAGCACGTCGTGTCTCACAGTCAGTGTCTCCATGTTGTGCCTCCCTGACTCGCTGAAGATGTGGGGGAGTGACTGTAAGAGACTCTAAATAGGATTATTCATCTCTATCCACAAAGGATATCTGTAAGGCACCTAGCTGCTCTGCCGCCTATCTTAACAGCTGAATACTAGATCCCATACTGAGTGCATCTGCAACAATGTTCCCCTTCCCATGAGTGTATACTATCTTGAAGTCATAGTCTTGGAAGAACTCAAGCCAACGCTGATGTCTTAGATTCATTTCTTTCTGAGAGAATATATACCTGAGACTCTTGTGATCAAATTACATGGTAAAACGTTCACCCATAAGATAGTGTCGCCACATCTTCATGGCGAAGACCACTGCTACTAACTCCAAGTCATGGGTGGCATAGTTCTTCTAATGATCTCTCAGCTGCAGAGAACCATATGTGATCATAGCTTGCTCCTACATTAGGACACACCCAAGTCCAGTCCCTGATGTGTCATAGTAAACTATGTACACTACACCCTCCTCTGGAAGCCTCGTGATGGGGGACAAATTCAACCTCTGCCTCAGTTCCAAAAAACTCTGCTGAAATCTCTCAGACCACATGAAGGGTTTCCCATTCATCATCACGGTTGATAGTGGTGCTGCAACTCTGGAGAAGTCTGTAATGAATCTCCGATAGTATCCATCCAACACAAAGAAACTTCATAACTCCGTCACACTTCTGGGTGGCTCCCATGAAAGTATCGCCTCAAACTTCACTAAATCTACTGCAACTCTAGCCTCCGAGATAACATGTCCCAAGATGTGAACCTCTTGAATCCAGAACTGCCACCTTGAGAGCTTACCATAAAGACGGTGCTCCCGTAGTGTATCCAATACTTCCTACAAATGGTAAGAATTCTCTTCTTTAGTAGTCGACTAGATCAACATGTCATCGATGAAGACCACAACAAAGTGATCGAGGTAAGGTTGGAATATCTTGTTTATGAGACACATGAAAATTTCTAGAGTGTTGGTTATGCCTAAGTTCGTAACAAAGAACTCATACTGGCCATATCAAAACCTGAAAGTCGTCTTCTGCACATCCTAATATCGAACTTTGAGCTGGTGATATCTTGATCTAAGGTCTATCATCGAGAACAACTGTGCTCCTTTGATCTGATTAAAGAGGTCGTCAATCCTTAAGAGTGGGTAATTTTTCTTCACGGTCACCTGGTTGAGGCGAAGGTAGTCGACACAAAGCCTCAAGCCCTATCTGCCTTCTTGGTGAACAGAATCAGGGAAACCCATAGACAAACACTGGGCCGGATGAATCCCTTCCACTGTAAGTCCTCTAGCTGTACCCGCAGCTCATGAAGCTCATCGGGAGCCATCCGATATGCTGATGTAGATATCGGTATCATCTTGGGGTATAGGTTAATATAGAAATCCATCTCTCTGTGAGGATTTAGTCCTCAAACATCATCATGGAAAACATTCACGTACTGGTCCACCAGTAAAGGATAAGTCAGGCTCTCCACATCAACTGCTCTGAGGGTAAGGCAAGCCACCTGGTGAGTTATTGGTTTAACTCTCCTCTGAGTATGTCTATCATTGTCTACAAAGGTTCCCTTCTCGCTGATGTAGTAGAACCTTGTCCCATCCATCAGGACACACCAAATTTTGCACCTAATATAGTCAATCTGAGCATGGACTGTAGATAACCAGCCCATACCCAAGATGAAATCATAAGGCCTTGACACTGCTAGTAGGGTATCCCAGTCGAAGCCCTCGCCTAGTAGAGTAAGCTCACTCTGCTGGAACCAGTGCGTAATCATCGAGTCTGCTCTCGTATGAGTGGTTAGCCATAAGGATCGAGCTAATAGCTCCATCGGGATCTCCGAGCTCCGAATGAGGGCAGTGGAAATGAAATAATGACCATCACCTGTGTCTATAAGAAATGTTTCTAAGGTGGAGTAGACATAGATCATACCTCAAATCATCTCTATAGCGCCATGGTTGTATGCCTCAGCTGCCTGAAGCTGAGCTCTCTCCTGTCCACCTGCTCCCTGTGGTCGGGGTAGTCCTCCTGGTGGTGGTGGTGGTAGCACCTCATAACATCGTCCACCGCCAGCTACATGAACAACTCCTCTGCCACGTCTTCCTGCTCCCTACGTACCACCTCAATCGAACCTCTGCCTCTTCTAGGGAGGTCCCTCAAATGTCTCGTGATCATCTAAAAGGAGGGTCGGATAGTCATGAGCCATGTGACCCAACCCACTGCAAGAGTAACACTTCCCACTCCTGGAAGGTAAGTCATTTACCTGGGTGTCTTGAACAACAGATCTTGAGTCCTACGGTCATCCAACTGTGGGTCTTGTCCTCTTGTACCTATACATAACCTATCTACTACTAGCTATAGAATACTCTGTCGCGTGTCGACTAGTACTGGGTCTCGCTGCTGGAGACTGCATAGCAAGGAAATCTATACTAGGAGGGATCTCTATAACACCCCCGCCTGTATCGGGATGCTGAGGGAGATATTCGATTCCCTGATCTCTTGCCTGAACCCCTGCTCGAAGGTCCGACCCCTGAAGAAGGGGTCCCACACCATATCTGTGGAGTAGCGCAAGAGGCCGGTGAACATCGTTGAGTAATTTTCCACCATCATGCTACCCTGTTATAGATGCAGTAGCTCCTGTATCTGTACTGGTCGTAGGGTCCCTGAAACAAACTCTGCCCGGAACAGACTCTCAAAGTCTGTCCAGAGTAGCGTCGCCTCGTTATGGACCTGGAGCATCAGGCTCCACCATCTGCCTTCTACTGCCTAAAAGAGGCTGGAAGTAAGGATCACCGTGAAGTCTGCTAGTGTCCCTACTAGAATGAAGACTCTTACCACAGCCTCCAGCCAATCCTCAGCCGCCTGTGGGTCCATCTCTCTCATGAACCTGGGTGGCCTCTGGTGCTGGAACTTGTATAATGCGCTCAAGCGGCGTGCATCGTTTTCTGCTAAGGTTGGTGCCATCGGTGGCCCAACGGGAAGTGGTACCACTGGTGCATCCATTGGTAAAGGGCCCTACATAAAGGCCTCGTTTCTCGGTGGGCTGTCAGAGCATATGAATCTCGGGGCTTTGCGGGGAGGCATCGTGAAAGAAACAGATGCAACACGGTCAAAAACTATACCTGGTGAGTTGACCTGGTTGAGCTATCTTAAGAAAATTTTTAAAGATATGCACACAATAAGGGTTTTCGTGCACTAAGTTGGAAATCAGTAGTCAGGGTCCTAGTGTATGGATACATCAGTCGCCCGCACCAACACTGGACTCCATGAACTGAAAACCACGCTTAGTACCCTTAACACTATTGATTCAAAGAAAATAATGATCAGAGTCCTATGTTCTGCGGTAGAACTGACTCCTCTGATACCAATTTGTTACGACCCATCCCCCAGGGCCCGTATCGTGACTACCCCAATCCCTCCTTCTATAGGCCAGTAGCTGGTGACTAGCACCAAAGGTGTAAATCCTTAAACTGGGAAGTCATTTCCTTTATAAATGTAAAAAAACACATTAGAGTACACAAATGGAAGCAAAAATCTAAGTAAATATGTATATAAGAGATGTGCTGGAAAGTAAAAGAGGCCGAAAATACAAGGCCAGCAGGAAAGTACATGTTCTACTGGAAGCAAGTAAGACTGAAGAAAAGTAATGCTGCTACTAGGTCATCCTCTGGGGTTCCTACGTGGAGGGTAGGTACAGATGGCATCCTCAGCACCCCACGTCCGTCCATCCACTCCGTGTACCATCACGATGAGTGGTCCACCTCTAGGTACCATCCTATCCTACTACTCTCTGCCTCAGTCAGCACTGTCCATCGTCTGCAACCAACACAACGAGGTACGGGCATAACCCGTGCAGGGGTGAGTATAACGATACTCATTTGCGACCTTGATACCCTAAAGGACTCACTAAATCCAACAAGAATAAACCAAAAAGCATGGATTCAATGGTTAACCATTACTTAGGTATATTACCATACATATACCTAAGTTATCTCGTAACCTATCTCATTAATGAGGAAAACAAAAAAGTCATTAACTCGTCTCAAACCATGATTTTATTCTTGGGGGTAGTATCAAGTAACAACCGACACTATCAGAACCTCGTTTGATGGTGTACTCCTCCTCTATCGAGTACAATAGGTCTGCTTCATCACATAGAGGCGCTTCCCACTATCCTGGACTATTGTGGTACTCCTCCTGTTGAGTACCATGGATCTGTTGTGCTCACACAGAGGTGCTCCCCACTATGGGTCTTCCGCGCTCACATAGAGGCGCTCCCCCTCATATCCTACTGAGGTACTCCTCTCGTCGAGTACCATGGTTCTGATGCATCACATAGATGCACTCCCCACTGTGGGTTTGCCGCATCATAGAGAGGCGCTCCCCACTGGACTAGTCAAAGCACTTCGAGTCGAAAGGTCAGTAGTCATCAGGTATCAGCCTGCTACAAGGTCTCCGTACTCCGCTCACTCGACTCCGAGAGGATCCGTTCCACAAGTTACTAGTCGATACTCCATCCATCACTAAGTCCCAAGTAGATGTATCTCAAAGTTAAGGCTCGTCATAGGGGTATCAATTCAACAAGCGGTGCGTCGATCAGACCCTCAGTCTGTGAGTTATTGGCATTTCCGTTGCGGTGGACCAGTTGGATTTTAGGTTCAAACCAACCCAACTGTGTCCAAACCTCGAGTGGGTTATTCCAAAATAACTATATCGCTCTAATATTTACGTTTCTGGAGATGGTTCGTCGATCGAACACCCGTAGCCCAAGATATAGGCAAAAAGGTGAATTGGGTCAAAACTGGGTTCGAATTGGGGTCCGACCCAGTCCGCAGGTCCGACCCGGTCTATGGGTCTGACCTAGCCTGAGGTGACGGCTCTGCCTGAAGTCGGCCTGGCCCGAGGGGGCGGCCCAGCTGATGGGGCGGCCCGACTCGAGAGGGCGTCCCGACCCGAGGAGGCGGTCCAACCGAGGGGGAAGCCCGACCCGAGAGCAGCTTGGCCCGAGAGGACGGTCCACATGGCCTGGCTGGCTGGAACCTCACGTGGCCTAGCTGGCCATGTGGGGGGGGGGGGGTGCCGCACCCCCAGCCTTTTGAACAGAACCGGCACTAAGCACCGGTTCGGTAGCCCACGAGACCCAGGAGGGTCCCGCCATGTCCGGTTGGCCGAGCAGTCAGCCGGTTCCGCACCGCCGGTGGTGGCCCGATACCGGCCACCCCTGCTCCTCTACTGCAGCCCGCCCAAGACATAGCTCAACTCCTCCTCACGGTGTGATGGAATCGTGCCCTTCCGTCGTGGCCCGTCCTATCAGCGACCCCTTCTCCTTTGCGCGGCACGACGGTGCCGCACCCTTCCGACGACCTAGTGGCCTTGTGCCGCCGATTTCTTCATGACTATCCTATCACCAGCCACCATTTCTCCGCCACGGTCTACTCTTCCGATGGTGTTGTTGCACCGTCATCATCGTCATCAAGCGATATAGAACTAAGGGGGAGGGTCGAGCTGTGTTCGTGCGGTCCGATCCCTCCACATTATGGTGATATCAATTGGCCTCAAAGAGCACAACTAACAATGAAGAGCAGAGGGAAAAACTCAATCATAAATCCACCCCTACCTCCTTTGTCGATCGTTGGTGGTGGAAAGAGATTTCGGAGAAGACGAAGTCGAAGAAGACATCTTCGACGTTCTTCATGGGTGATGGTTTCATCCCTCGACTGAAAGTTCTTCGTTGGAAGAAGAACTATCTTCCATCGTTCGGTGATTATTCTTTGTTGGAGTATTATTATCATTCCCAAAGCTCCACCAAAATGCCAAGACAAAAATCATAGCAAAAGATGTCTATTATTTGTTGGCACAACAATACTAATTGTTGTGTTTAATTAAATGAGACAACTCATTTAATTAATGGAGTGGAATTGTTTCAAATTCAAAATTAGTAGAGGTTTAGAGTTTAATTAATTAGTGAAGCGTATCTAAATAAAATAAATGGGTTGTCATAAAATTAATTAAATGAAGTTGAAGAGTTTTCTCCACTTCAATTGGGGGTTCCAGGAGTTACATTCCCGGGTGGTCCCCACCTTATTTATCCTCTCAAAGGAGGTTATGCTCGGGTGGGCCCCACCAACATAACCTCCCATTAGAGGTTAGGGTGTGGTGGCCCCCACCTCCAACCACCTCTTGGAGATTTTAACCCCCAAAATAAAAATAAACAACACACTTTATTTTTATTCAAATTTTTCTTAAAAACTCAAAAACAAACTTTCATTCTCGACTGACTGCCATTGAGGTGAAAGTCCTCTTAAGCAAATATCAGTGCTATGAGTTCAACATTTTCCCTCTGATTTATGTTCCGAGCATCAGTTACAAAGTTATAAAATCTCACTTGCACGTTTACTGAATGTACCCAAACAAAAATTTAGAAAATGATTCTGGGTACACTGGGCCTCAGAATCAAGCGCTGTAAATTTTCACGGACTCGTAAAATTCCCATGTATTTTAAAAAATATCCACAGCAATTACCTGTCTTTAAAACCAATTTCTTGGGTGATACACAAGAAAAAACCTATTAAACCTTTTACAGGTTCACCTCTATTCCCTACTGGGACAACACATGTCCAAGGAAGTGTACCTCATGTATCCATAAATTTAACTTGGTGAACATCTCGTAGATCTGGTGGTTTCGGAGGACCTCCAAAACTATCTTTCAATGTTCAGTGTGATAATACTCCAACCTTAGGCAAATAAGTATGTGTTTGATGAACACAACCACGAACCGATCTAGATACTCACAGAAAATTAATTTCATGAGCCCCATAGACAAACTAGTGCATTAGTAACGCTGAACAACACAAACAAAAACTCAAAGTTTCCATATCTTCACCTAAAATCAGTCTTCAAGATGTCACTCTCCTTCACCCTAAACATTGGATACATAGACTGCAGGACAATCTTAGAGAACCAACCTACCGCCTACAATTGGTAAAAAGGTCATTGATCCTCAAGAGGGGGTAACAGTTCTTGACTGTCACCTGATTCAGTATTTGGTAGCCTATGCAAATCCTGAGACTACTATGTTACTTATTTACAAAAAATAATAGAGCACCCCATGGTGACGCACTTGGTCAGATAAAACCATTTCTTCATCAGGTCATCAACATGAATCTATAACTCTCGCAACTCAAAAGGCGACACCCGATATAGAGCCATTGAAATCAAGTGGGCCCGGGTTGAAAGTCTATCTTGAACTCAACCTCAAGTTGAGGGGGTAGGGTCCCAACCTCTTCGGGGAAGTCACTGAGGAACTCACTAAAAAAGTCCTAACTTCTGTCATCTATAAGTCTTTTGAATCCAATTTTAACTCGGATAACCAGAAAAGGAGGGGATCCTCATGCCAGTTTCCCTCGTGGTAACCCTCCTCCAAATAATTGTTTTTTATTATGAAAAACACTTTTAAGGAAAAGTGAGAAGCCAATCCAGTAAACAGATAGGAAATCAGTCAACATGACAAGAAATAGCTTAATCTTTGAGTTGTAGTTTAAGCCTTTTAGAGACCTTACCTCTAAGGAGGCTCTAGTGTAGACCATAAACTTTCTCGTCTGGAACGTCATTGAGGATGTTGTTGAAACTGTAAATCATCTTGTGCAAAGTCTCTATGAACTCTTCCACAGTAATCTTCTTCTCTTTGAATCCATGTGCCAAAATTCCAAGTTGTTTTTGGGCCCAAGCGCCCTTCTCCTTAGATAGGTTGGCCTGGAACCGCCTCCCAACCAGCCTGTCAAACTCCACTTGCGTAGTGATGACCTCTAAGCCCTAGTCCAAGAATTATTCATTGAATTCGAGAATGGATTTCCACTCATCACATTACATCAATTCTTTCCCACTTTGGTAGATATCTGGAATGATCGTCTCCTTCACTTCATTCACTTGGTCGGTGGAAGATGACTTCCCTACAGGTGATCCCAACTCCTTCGAAGAAATTTTCCCCACCTGCTTGGAACCCTTCTGATGGGGCTGCCCTTTGCTTGAGGATCTGGTAACAAGAGGGCTAGGTAAGAAGGACTAATATTTTTTTTAGAGGTCTCCAAGAGAGCTTTATAAAACCTTCTGGGTTGATGATGGTGTTCTTCCCCTTCTTTAAAGAGAATCTGATTTTTTCCTCTTCAAGTTCCACTTCCCTTGGCTCAACTGGAGAATCTGAATCCGAATATCTATCCACCTGAGGTCCCTCCAGGCATGAATAATTTCCATGTACAGCCTCCTCTTCATCCCCTTCCTCAACCACATGACACTCTTCATCTTCCAACACTGTAAAATGATTAAGAGAACAAGTAGCCATTCCTCCAAACTTCACCGTACCCGTATAAGTTGAAGTGGCCGGAAAGACTTGCTCGGACAACTATGAACCACTAGTCTGCTCAAAACCACAACCCATGTACTCAGGATGTTTGTTTGTGTCTTCCCAACCCAAACATTGAAGATGATCACCAGCACCTGGATAAGATACCTTGTGCACAATGGGTTCATTGGTCAGACTGGAGGGTTCCAGAAGACTGGATGAGGCAACATCCAGGGGGATCCTCTCCTCAAGCCCAGCATCATGCACATGCACAGCCACCCCCACCCCCTAAACAAAGGACTAACCCCCAAATCCCGTCTCAGATGAGTAAAAACATCCGAGACGCGAGGCCCTAGTCCTGGAGGAAATGCTTTCTCCACTGTGCCTGAAGAACCTCCCATCCCCAAACCAGAAGGAACCTCTACATGGTGTGGGACCTTCTTGAGGTGTTCCTCACCCAAAGATTCAGGGACCACATGCGCTGAGGCAGCGCCACACACCATCTTATTCCTGACTGAAGCAAAAGCAGGAACCGATCATTCCTCATTAATCACAACCAGATCTGCAGGCCCAGCGGATGTAGAAGGAGGATCGACCAAACGATCACCCGGAGCCCTTTTGCGGCACTCAAGATGACAGTGGCCCTATCGGAAACATATCAAGAAAAAAAACTTCCACGATTCATAAACAATGGGTTAAGCATACCTGTATTCTTCCTCAATCACGATCCACACAACGTTAGGCGGAGGTCGTGAGAGTTCCATTTCAACACAAATACGCGCCACAATTGGGTACTTATGGGTAGATGTCCTCCGATCAGTGCACAGGAAACGGCCGATTGAGTTGCCTATTGACCGCAGAAGAGTTGGATTTTGGAAGGGTGGAGGAAGACCAGGAAGCTGGAGCCAGATTGCCGATGAAGACGGGTCCTGATTCAGGTGCAGGTCGAACGACCAGCGAAGAAGATGGAAATGAAATCTACGAAACGATTTGTAGGATCTAGACCAAGCCCACGCCAAATCATCCTCATCGGCGAAACAAATAAGAATCTGTCGTGACACTAGGAGTCTAACCAATGCACGCTGACATAAACCCCATTCCTCATTCACATACCAGTCAAACAACTCCACTGGATCCTGGAGCCGAATGAACATCACCACCAGATATGTAGAAAGCAACGCGGAGGCTTCGGTGAATTCTTGCAGAGAAATTGGAACCATTGGTTGACCCTGAAGGATCCCAATAACCATCGGCGAGACATTGATGTTGGGGAAGACCGAGAGAGATTCAACTGAAGAAAGTGGGAGGGAGACCCTACCCCCACCCTGAGAACACTGAAACTGATCATCGAGAGACAGTTGAGGCCCCTCCCTCAAAGATAGAGGGGCCGCCGGAGCCACCATCAGCGCTAGGGCATCGCTCGTCTGAGAGGGAGAGAGGGAGTTCTCTAAGCCGCCCCCCTCATGGTAACCCCACTCATACACGATAGGTAATTGTTGGCCACCCATACCTGAGAACACAAACCTTCTTAGAAAGTAGTCGATAACTGTGTGCGTGGAAAACATCCAGTTGATTCATAGTAATACATTTTATAGATTCATTTTCAGCAAAAAGAGATACCCACTAGACTGATGTGACCCCAACATCATCCTACATCCTCGAAAAACATCGAATAGACTGGTCTGACCTCTAAATGGAATACACAGTACCAGGTTCATAGAGAGTCTATCCAAATCTAATACCAAGGCATGGGATAGACTCGGTGCATCAAAGGAGTGTGAGGATCTTGAATAAAAAAGATACAGGAAAAAGTACTAAACAAACTGATCATACCTTGAATGTCCTTTGAACCTGCTGGAACTACTACCTCTGTGGCGTATAGGTTTTCATTCCTATTTCTTCTTCCCCTCAACTATTGGACACATCCCCAACCATGCCCTAGTCAAGGTCCCTGAGGAGAACCTTGAGGTCTTCCTCCTCCGTCACTGCTTGCCCATAGTGGAGCGAGAGAATGCTACCCCTACTACTGCTGCTGCTGCTGAAAAGGTCTAGCCAACAACTGTTGCTGCAGAGGTGGTCATTGAACCTTCCCATCCACATTGTACTACACTCGGCCTAGGAACTTATTCCGAAGGATACCATGGATTCCAAAGGTAAATCTCCTTGGTCCTTGGATCATGCAGAAAGGGCGAGTACCGAGAGATCAGAACTTGAACTACTAAAGCCTGCTCCCCACCGACCGAAACCTGGAAGGCCATGATGCTCGAAGCCTTATACTGATGACCTTACCCTTTGATGAACCCAACATAATTCCCTCTCATAGAACACCTCCCTGCTTGTGCATCCTCTCTACTACCTCATCCTTCATCTGAACCTCCATGTATGTCTGTAGAGTGCTGGGAGTAACAACATACTCAAAAGAAGGTCGAAGTTCTTCCTCTAAGTGTCCTGCATGAGACTCCTCATCTAAGAAGGGTTATGGAGATAAATTAATGAGATACTTGATCTTCATCCCCAAATCCCTTACCTACATACTCACTTGTTGGAGGGAGAGTAGATCTTGACTCTTTTTTCCTTAATCATGGAAGAAAGGAATTCCTCCCATAACTCCTTCTGAAAGTTAGCCCACGAAACCTCATTCTCCATCCTCTCTCTATGGTAGAGAATCCACCATTGACGCAACACTCCCCTCATCTGAATAACTTCCAATGGGACCTATTAATCTGTTAGAGCCTCGATCAAGAAGAAATCGATCACCAGCTTCTCGAGCCACTTCTATGACTTCATGTACAAGATGTTGCCCTCGTACTTCCTGAGAGACTACTACTGAATGGTACGAATCATGCTCCACCAGTGTTCCTACTCATCATCTCGATCAGACCTTCACTAATCAAAAAAATCAGTCTGATGGCCCTCACCTACCCACACTACTCTTGGATGTCATCTGGGTGCCATATCTTAAAAGATAAATAAGGATGTACTAAGCCCATCTAGTTTAGAAGGTTCCTTTTTTAAATTTTGTTTTAAAATTTATTCATTTAAAATTCCCAAAACTCCCAAGACACATAAGAACACATGATATTATGATGCATGTACCTTTCCAAGGATCTCTTCCATGCAATCAGTGTAGCCTCACTTAGTCATTCAGTAGGTCCAGAGTATCTGCATCAGATCATAGGGGGCCCCTAAAATCCCATGTCTTAGCCAGTCTTCCAGGGAATATTTTATGCACAAAAATTTCCTAACATTGTGGCCCTACCTTCCCATGAAATATTCACTAGGCCTAACCCCATACTCTTTCCTAGATCTCAACCAACACCTCTGATGCCATTCTGTCATGACCTTAATTCTTCAAGATTAGCGAAGGGATAGAAAACTGCCAGACCCACCCTTCTTCATGTAGAAGGGGAGATAATTACCCCTGAGTCCCACCTTCAATAAGCCTTTGAGTGGGTACTAGAAACAAGTGTATATAATCCCACGTAACATGGAAAGTGTTACCCTTTTATGGAACAAAATCAGGAGATAAGATGGTAAATCTCAAACAACTCCAAAAAGTGAAAGTAAATGTAAAACAAAAAATAAATTCCAATTTGCAAGTTCAAAAATAAACTGATACAATGTACACGAAAGCTCCGAAAGGATGTACCAAAAGAAAAGAAAATCTTCAATGAAAACTATACTGATGTCTGCTCTTGTTAGGTCCGGCACAGTTCTTAGAGTCCTCTGGGAAACCTGAAAGTAATTTTATATACGTAGGGTGAGTATAAAGGTATACTCAGTAGGGAAACCAAAATCAATCATACATATGTGGGGAGACATTATAATTCCCTATGAGAAAAATAGATAACCAAAACACCTAGCAAGGAAACTATCCACATAGCCTCACTAAGGCACACTCTCCAAATAACACAAGTCAAGTAAAGTAATATTAATATAACATCGATATTTGGGTACCCAACACAACTTTCCCACTAGTTTTTTAGGACATCTTACGCATCCGACCTCCACTACAAGATCTACTACAGTCCCACTACCACTCCAAAGATAACCTTATGGGCCACCACAACCACGCATCCTGTAACACCAGAGATTTTTATGAGAAATATTTGGTTTTTATTTTATTTACATCATCAAAGGAATCTTTCACTACACATAACACTAGCTTGTCTTGCTTTACACACAATCACGACCTTCCTCGATAGCTTGTGTTGTATGCAATTCCGAATTTCACTAAACAACGATATGCTATTAAAATATTATTAAAACTAGCTGTTATGAATAGTAATACCCACATTTTTAAATTTTATAAATTTTATCTTTCAAAATGGACTTCATTTTTGGATTCGGAGTATCGAAATTAGAATAGGGTAAATTTTTGGTATTTTTCTAAAAACTTTCAATTTTTGATGAATAGTGAAAACACGGGGTTACTATTTAAAAATCGACTTTTTATTTAAATAATTATTTATTTTATTTAAATTTATTTTAGGTCAAAATTGATACATAATACCAATATAAGTTGAAATTAATTCATTGGAGTCATTTTATAATAATTTTAGATATATAAAAGTTTTATTGAACTTTTCACCCTCTTTTACCCACCTCCTAGGAGAGTTTAAAAATTTACATAAAACATAATTTTACCGCTTCTGTGAGTGGAATTTCAAAAATCCGAGAGACACGGTTAATATCAAGGAGTAAAATGTGATTCAATAAGATAAAAATAATTTTTTTGAATAGTAACTTTTTACTTTTATATACCACGGTTAAAAGTAAATAGGGTAATTAAGGGTAAAAATGGTATCATTATTACCCTAAAACATGTTATATTTCTATTGAATAAGTTTAATTCGACCAAAAGCAACCGTAGGGATAAAATAATACCATTTAGGTCCACTTGGATTAGATTAGGACATTTAATATTATTTTATTTAAAGAAGTGTTAAAATATTTAAAATCAAAGTTTAATAACTAAAACATTTTTAATATAGAGTTATAAATAATATAAATTAGACTATAAATATTCATTAGAAAGTTAAAAATATTTTCTACATAATGGTATTTTATTTACAATTTTTAGACTTTAAATAATTTAATTTATTTATGATAGAATGATGATGCAGTAATTACTTTATTAAGGAAATATTAACATAATTGATATTATAAATTCCAAAATAAATGTAATTTGAGACTTTTTATGAATTAAAATAATTTTATAGGTTAATATGACATATTAGTATTGATTTAATTAACGTTTATCGAACTAATCATGCTGTAATGATTCTCACAAAAATCAATTACCCAATAGTGTCAAAATTGACATAAAATAGTTTTAAAAACAAATATTATATTATTATATATTATTTTATTCTTAAAAATATAAGGATTAGAAAAATGACTTATATAAGGTTATATATATTAATAATGAACCACTTGGGGTTCGTTTGGCTTGTTATAGTAAGTTTATTAACCATATAGTGTAAGAAAACAAGAAGACACGGTAAAAGCTAAATTATTTAACATAGAGTTAAATCTAAATGATAAGGTTAAAATAGTAATATAAACTTGTCTAAAATATATTGGTTAAGATGATTTCGACCCATCCCCACCTTAGCTTCAAAATAAATAAATTTGGAGATATTAAAAACTGAATATGACTTAATTAAAAAATAATATTTCAATTTTTTCCTAAGGTGCCCCTCTCCTCCCTTATAAAAGTGCACATCCTCCCTCTCCTCCTCACACCACGTTGAGCCTTCAAGCTCGGCCAACCCCTGAAAAATTCTCTTCTACACTTCCATAGAATCATCCTAGAGGTTCTGGTCCTCTTCAAAGACCACAATCAGTGCCCTAAGAGGAGGTTTCAAAGAGGAGTGTCGAAGAAAGGGTAATATCCGTTACCGATTCTTTCAAATTTATTTATTCTTCTACTTCCTCTTATTTAGTTGTTTCATTTGAAAGTAATAACATCAGTAACACTCATATAATAATATATTTTTATAAATATGAAACAACCCTATTTCACCTTCTATTCATCCTACAGAAAATGAAATCACCGCACGTGCGTACGTACGAAATACCGTCTCCACGCCGTGGTGTAATCTGTTTTCTACCACCACCTTACTTGGATGGGTATAATGGTGTAAAGAAAAATTATATATGATTGTTGTAAACTGATATGGATTATGAAATATTATACATACACATCAATACAATTTCGCAATCATGGGGACAATATCAACGCTCGTGCGTACGTACGGCCTACAGTCTCCACGATGTGATGTGACTTGTTCTAAATGATCTTAATTGCATAATGATTATATAAATGAATTTAATGAATAAATATGATATATATTACACTAATACAATTCTATAAATGAGGTATCTATAACCTAAAAGGATGAATAAGAATTTATTCGACAAAACACTCATAATAATAAAAGGTAATAAACACCCGAATAACAAGTAACAATGAAATATTACTAATTAGAAGCTAAAAATATGACCATATATTATATCATAATAATGAGTAAGATTCTTTAATAAGTCAATAAAATTATTTAAATCATTATACAGGAGTTTCAGACACGTACGAAGCAAATTAGACATAAGGTAAGGGAAAATATCACAATCTCATTTTTATCCGAGATTGTTTATACTTCAGAATATGTTGGGGAATATTTATCATCCACATATATGTTTCCTCAATATGTAATATTATTTCTATCCTCATAAAATTATTTAAATCCAAGTTTACCCTTCAGTGAGTTTTTAGTAAAAGATATGAAAGGAATCTTTTGTCGTTTTTAGTACGAGGTACATTTTTTACTTTTCTGGCCAAAGTATGAGAAGAATGTTTTTCTTTAACTTATACGGATTGAATGTATTTTTAGAAAATTATTTCCATGAAGCCTCCTTTACAAGTTTTCAAGTTTATTTATAATCAACTTCTTTTAGTTTAAAATTTTACGACATGTTAAGAAAGGAAAACTGTTTTTGATGTAGAAAGGATATTTTCCTCAAGAATGAAGTTTAAGTGATTTGTCAAAAATTATTTTCCATCCAAGAAAATATAGTGTTCTGTTTCTATCCCTATTTTTACATTGATTTGATTATGTTATTATGGAATTATTTTTATGATGTCCTTTTATCTTATATCGATTATGTTATGATGGCATGATGTTTAAGAATCCCATTTTTATTACATGGGTTATGCTATGATATATGATTTATGATTTTGTGGAACACATAAGAATGGTATAACTATGAGATGGGTGGGACCTATATATTCGTCCAATGAATTGGGTAAAAATTTATATCTCATGAGATAGACTTGGTTGGAACAACAGGTTAATCCGGTTCAATAATACAGGACTAAAAAGAGGAGTGAACTCAGTTCAGAAATGGACTTTGTCCACTAAGATAGTCTTGGAAATGAGTCTTGACTACTAAGAAATGATTATATATGATTATGTGTGTATGCCACAAAGTATCATGTTTTATGTTATAATTATTGGGATTACATTTCACTACAATTATTTATCCCATGTTATGAAATTATGATCTCTTTTGCAGGTTAAGATTTCCAAAATGTTATGTTCTTATGAATATGATGTGATTGATATTTCTATTGTTTACCCTTACTGAGCATTTGAGACCACCCTTTTGTATGTTTTCATTTCCCCAGGATAGGAAGAAGGTTATTAAGATGGATATGCCAAAAGGGACTATATATATGATGAAATAAATGGGAGATAATGAAGATTCTTTATGAACCAGTTGTTTATGTTTACCAGTATCTAATGGCACTATACCTATATGGTCCTTTCATGGTTTTTTTATATGTTGTAATAAGTATTCCTCAATTCTGAAGTAATAACCATGTATATAAATTATGGGTCGTTATAGTTGGTATCAGAGGAACGGTATAGTCAACCTTTGGAAACTAGGATGTGAAATCTTTTGTAAGAACCCTAAGGATATATCTAATCATATAAGACAATCTTTGTGTTTTAGAAATGGCCATGAACAACCTATGATAATACCTTAAGTGTGAAATTTTATTCTTGATTATGTGGTTTTCCTATTATAATTAGTGTTGCTCACACTATTCTTCTTGGTTTTAGTTAATGGCTGGAACCCGAAGGAACCGTGTTAATGCGGAATGCGACGGGAAATGCAATGACTATCCCCCTGAGCAACCAAACATTATGGGTGCTAGAATGAAAAATCTTTTATCCATGCTCACACAACTTTCTCAAGATATGAATCATGCAGGACTTCCAAATGAGAAAAGGAAGGAACAACATTTTGTTGAATCCTTCATGAGGCAGCGTCTACCCTCGTTCAGCGGGTCTACTGATCCATTAGTTTCTGAACAATGGATCAGTACTACTGAAAAGATTTTTTCAGTTCTTCAATGTTCTGAACATGATAAAGTCATCTTAGTAGTATATCGTTTGGAAGGTGAATCTGATCAATGGTGGAATCTTATTAAGATTATGAGGTCAAGAGATGAAATTGAGTCCATGGAATGGGACGAGTTCAAGAACTTATTTTTCAATAAGTATTTCCCTCGTATTATTCGAACACGGATGGAGAAGTAGTTTCTTGAACTGATGTAAAAGGATGAAGAATCTGTTCGTACCTACGAAGCAAACATTACAAGACATGCAAGGTACTCTTCTGGGATTTTTATCCAGCTTGAGAGTAAGATCGGTCGATTCTTTAGTGGCTTAAAAACAAGTCTTCGAATGGTGTTAGCCATAAGGGACTTCAATAGCTATGAGGAAATCGTTTGATGTTCTCTCAAGGTTGAGATGGATATTGGAGTAACCCATCAGTCATATGCTTTTGATAAGAATAGGAAAATGGAATTCAAAGGAAAATCTAAAGGGCACACTAAAAAGAAGATGAGTTTTTCTTTATTCTCAAAGTGTGGAAAAAAAACATGGAGGGAGTTGTCTTAAAGGGATAAATAAATGTTTCAAATGTGTGAAATAAAGTCATCAGGAATTTTAATGCCGCAATGATGGGAAGAAGATGTCTAGTGATGCGAACAATGAAAAGGCCACATAGAGTGCACCACCTACACATCAATGTTAAAAGTGCAAGGAAATGGGGAATTATGCCAAATAATTCCCTAATATAAGGGTTGTTAATGATGATCGGCATCAACAGACTCTTAAGGCTAAAGAAAAAGGAAAGCCACATGAAATTTCTATCAGCGATGTAGAGTATGATAACGATGTTGTGAAAGGTACACTTACCATCCACTCTAAAGTACCAAATGTTTTATTTGATTCTGGATCCACCCACTCTTTTATTTTTGAAGAATTTTCTATGGGTATCGCAATATTACCTCAGCAGTTAGATATTGAGTTATATGTGACAACCCCTAATGGAACAAAAGTCACATCAAAAGTTTACAATTATTCTCTGATTGATGTTTGTGGAAAAGTGCTTCTTGCAAATCTTGTGATCCTTCCTATAGTGGAATTTGATGTGATTCCTGGCATGGATTGGCTTTCCTTAAATAGAGCTCATACCGATTTCCAAATAAGGGAAGTCATATTTCATATTCCTGATCAATCTATGATCATCTATCGATGAAAGGATGAATATAACCTTCCAGTGGAAATTTCTTCTATCGTATGGGTCTTGATTCCAATAAATGAATGTTATTTATCTCAAATGATTGGTGAAAAACTCACGATTTAGAATATGCCCATTGTAAGAGAGTTTGATGATGTCTTTCTAGAGGAATTTCCAGGTCTTCCACCAAATTTTGAAGTTGAGTTTTCAATTGATCTCATATCGGGGTCTATGCACATTTCAAAGAAACCATGTAGAATGGACCCAATTGAGTTACAAGAATTGAGGAAGAAACTCCAAGAGAATATTGATAAGGGATCCGTACACCGTAGTGCGTCACCTTGGGGAGCACCTATTCTGTTTGTTCAGAAGAAAGATGGATCAATGAGACTCTACATTGATTATCGAGAACTTAACAAGATCACTATCAAGAACAAATATACTCTCCCACGCATTGATGACTTATTTGACCAACTACGCGGAGCACAATACTTTTCCAATATTGATATTTGTTCAGGGTATCATCAATTAAGGGTCAAAAGGGATGATATACCAAAGACAGCTTTCCATACAAGGTATGGACACTATGAATTTATAGTGATGCCATTTGGTCTTACTAATGCCCCTGCTATCTTCATGGATCTAATGAATAGAGTCTGTAGATACTATCTTGATCATTTTTGGTAGTCTTTATAGACTATATTCTTTTATATTCAAAGAACAAGGAAGAACATGAAGATCACTTGAGAATTGTGTTAAAGGCCCTGAGAAAGGAGATGCTTTATGAAAAATTTACCAAGTGTGAATTTTGGATTCAAAAAGTTTCATTTTTGGGTCACATAATCTCAAAAGAGGGGTTATATATGGATCCAGCAAAAACAGAGGTTATCGAAAGATGGTCAAGACCAACAACAGTAACTGATATCTGACGTTTTCTGGGTTTGGCTGGATATTATTGACGTTTTGAGAAATATTTTTCACAATTATCTAATCCACTCACCAGGTTGACTCAAAAAGGAGTTATGTTAATTTAGACGGAGGAGTGTGAAGACAATTTCAAGGAGTTAAAAATAATGTTATCCAGTGCACCTATGCTCACACTTCCTTTTAGTGGAGAAAGGTTTGTGATTTACAGTGATGCAGCCTAGAAGGGACCGGGGTCTGTTCTCATGCAAAATGATATGGTGATAGCTTATGCCTCACGATAGTTGAAAATCCATGAAAAAAATTACCCAACTCATGATTTGGAGTTAACTCAAGAAATGTTTGCATTAAAGATTTGGAGGAATTATATTTATGGTGAAATGAGTGATATTTATACTGATCATAAAAGTTTAATGTATATTTTCACACAAAAGGAGCTAAATATGCACCAAAGAATATGGTTGGAGATGATTAAGGATTACGATTGCTCAATTCATTATCACCCTGGGAAAGCAAACAAGGTGGGAAATGCATTAAGTCGACAAGACCAAGCTAGTTTATCCATGATGAGGATCACAAAAGATCCAATATTTATGGATTTATATAGGATGGATCTTGGAATTATAATGGAAGGGGAGAAATCATATCTTTCTCAAATGAATGTTCAACCATCTACACATGTTTAGATTAAAGAGGCATAGAAAGAAGATGTAGAGTTACAAAAGAAGATGAGAAATGTTCCTGAATTTCACTTTGATTGTGATGAAATAATAAGGTTCAGGAATCGGGTTTGTGTTCCTCTCATCCCATAATTAAAGAAGAAAATATTGGATGAAGCTCATAGTTCTTCATTATCTATTCATCCTAGAAGCACAAAGATGTATAGAGACCTGAATGAGTACTTCTGGTGGGATGGCATGAAAAGAGATGTTGCTGAATATGTCTCTCGATGCTTGGTTTGTCAGCAAGTTAAAGCTGAGAGACAGATGTATAAGGGGATGTTACAACCATTACCCATACGCGAATAGAAATGGGAAAACATCACTATGGACTTTGTCACCAGACATTCTAAAACATCCAAAGGCAATAATGCTATCTGGGTTATAGTTGATCGTCTTATGAAGTCGACACACTTCATTTCTATTATAGAAGATTTCTCTATGGATCTGCTTGCCAGGATATATGTGAAGGAAGTGGTAAGATTGCATGGAGTACTACATTCCATTATATCTAATCGGGATATGAGGTTTACCAAGATGTTTTGGAGAAATCTTCAGCATAATTCAATTACAGAGTTGAGTTTCAGCACTGCTTATCATCCTCAGACAGACAGTCAGTCTGAGAGAACAATTCAAACTCTAGAAGATACGTTAAGAGATTTCTCTAGGTATTTCAAAGGTGGTTGGGATCAACACCTGCCTTTGGTGGAATTTTCTTATAATAATAGATTTCACTCCAGTATTCAGATGGCTCCTTATGAAGCTCTCTATGGAAAGAAATTTTGAACTCCAACTTGTTGGGATGAAGTTGGGGAAAGAAAACTATTACGACCTGATCTTGTTGATGAGATGGTAGAAAAGGTTTGATCTATTCAACAGAACATAAGAGCATCTCAGAGTTGACAAAAAAAGTTATGCTGACAACTGAAGAAAAGACCTAGAGTTTGAAGTGGGTGATAAAGTGTTCTTACGAATATCTCATTGGAAGAGAGTAATGAGATTTGGAAAGAAGGGTAAGTTGATCCCTATATATATTGGTCCTTTTGAAATACTAGACCGTGTTGGGAAGGTAGCTTACCGATTAGCGCTTCCACCGAATCTCTCTCAAGTTCATTATGTATTCCATGTATCTCTCTTGAGAAAGTTCATACCTGATCCATCACATGTACTAAGCTCAGAAGTTTTACCACTGGAGCATGATCTTTCTTATGAAGAACAGCCGATAGAGATTATGGATCGTAGAGAAAAAGTTCTATGGAACAAGACCACTCGCTTGGTGAAAGTTTTATGGAGGAACCACTAATTAGAATAAGCTACATGGGAACTTGGGGATATTATGAGGGAGAGGTATCCTCATCTATTTGTTACAAAGTAACAAATTTTGAGGGAGAAATTCATTTTATGGGGGGTAGAATGTAACACCCGAGATTTTTATGAGAAATATTTTGTTTTTTATGTTATATACATCATCAAAATAATCCTTCACTACACAAAACACTAGCTTGGCTTTCTATACATGCAATCGTGACCTTCCTCGATAGCTTGCGTTGTACGCAATACCGAGTTTCACTAAACAATGATATGCTATTAAAATATTATTAAAACTAGCTGTTATGAATAGTAATACCCACTTTTTTAAATTTTAAAAATTTTATCTTTTAAAAGGGACTTTATTTTTGGATTTCGAATATCAAAATTATCCTAAGGTGAATTTTTTGTATTTTTCTAAAAACATTCAATTTTTGATGAATAGTGAAAACACTAGGTTACTATTTAAAAATCGTCTTTTTATTTAAGTAATTATTTATTTTATTTAAATTTATTTTAGGTCAAAATTGATACATAATACCTATATAAGTTCAAATTAATTCATTGGAGTCATTTTATAATAATTTTAGATATATAAAAATTTTATTGAACTTTTCACCATCATTTACCCACCTCCTAGGAGGGTTTGGAAATTTACATAAAACATAATTTTACCGCTTCTGTGAGTGAAATTTCAAAAATAAAAGAGACAAAATTAATATCAAGGAGTAAAATGTGGTTTAATAAGAAAAAAATAATTTTTGGTGAATAGTAACATTTTACTTTTATTTACCGCTGTTAAAAGTAGATAGGGTAATTAAGGGTAAAAATGGTATTATTACTACCCTAACACATTTCTTAATTCAATTGGATAAGTTTAATTTGACTAAATAAGACCTTAGGAATAAAATATGACCATTTAGGTCCACTTGGATTATATTAGGACATTTAATATTATTTTATTTAAAGAAGCGTTAAAATAGTTAAAATCAATGTTTAATAACTAAAACATTTTTAATATAAGGTTATAAATTACTTAAATTCATCTATAAATATTCATTAGAAAACTAAAATAATTTCCTACATAATGGTATTTTATTTATAATTGTAAGACTTTAAATAATGTAATTTAATTATGACACAATGATGATGCAGTAATTACCTTATTAAGGAAATATTAACATAATTGATATTATATATACCCAAATAAATGTAATTTGAGACTTTTTATGAATTAAACTAATTTTATAGGTTAATATTACATATAAGTATTTATTTAATTATATTTTTTTGAACTAATCATGCTGTTATGGTTTTTACAAAAATCAATTACCAAATAGTGTCAAAATTGACATAAAATAGTTTTAAAAAAAATTATATTATTCATTGTTATTTTATTCCTAAAATCTAACGTTCAGCCTAATTACTTAGATAAGGCTATATATATTAATAATGAACCACTTGGGGTTCGTTTGGTTTGTTATTGTAAGTTTATTAACCATATAGTGTATGAAAACAAGAAGACACGGTAAAAGTTAAATTTTTTAACGTAGAGTTAAATATAAATGATAAGGTTAAAATAGTAACATAAACTTGTCGAAAATATATTGGTTGAGAGGATTTCGACCCATCCCCACCTTATCTTCTAAATCAATCAATTTGGAGCTATTGAAAACTGAATATGGCGTTATTATAAAATAATATTTTATGTTTTTCCAAAGGTGCCCCTTTCCTCCCTTATAAAAGGGCACCTCCTCCCTATCCTCCTCACACCACTTTGAAGATTCAATCTCAGCCAAACCCTGCCAATTTCTCTTCTCCACTTCCCTAGAAACATCCTAGAGGTCCTGGTTTTCTTCAAAGGCCAACATTAGTGCCCTAAGAGGAGGTTTAAAAGAGGCGTGTCGAAGAAGAGGTAATATCCGTTATCGATTCTTTCAAATTTATTTCTTCTTCTACTTCCTCTTCTTTAGTTGTTTTATTTTAAAGTAATAACATAATTATCACTCATATACTTATATGATATTATAAATATGAAATAACCCTATTTCACCTTCTATCCATCCTACGGAAAATGAAACCACCGCGCGTGCATACGTACATAATACCATCTCCATGCCATGGTGTAATCTATTTTCCACCACCACCATACTTGGATGAGTATAAAGGTGTAAAGAATAAATATATATGATTATTTTAAAGTGATATGGATTATGAAATAGTATACATACACTTCAATATAATTCCATGATCATGGGAACAATATCATCGCTCGTGCGTACATACGGCCTACCGTCTCCACGATGTGATGCGACTCATTCTACATGATCTTCATTGAATAATGATTATATAAATGAATTGAATGAATAAATATGATATATAATACACTACTACCATTCTGAAAATGAGGTATATATAACCTAAAAATAAGAATACGAATTTATTCGACAAAACATGCATAAGAACAAAAAACAATAAACACCTGAATAACAAGTAGCAATGAAATATTACTAATAAGAAGCTAAGAATATGACCAAATATGATATCATAACGATGAGTACGATTATGGAATAAGTCAATATTTTTATTTAAATCATTATACAGGAGGTTCGGACACGTACTAAGAAAATCATACCCAATGTAAGAGAAAATCTCGCAATCTCATTTTTATCCGAGATTGTTTATACTTCAGAATTTACTGGGGAATATTTATCATCCAAGTCCTTGTTTACTCAATATATAATATTATTTCTATCCTCCTACAATTTTTTAAATCAAATTTTAGCCTTCCGTGATTTTTTAGTAAAACATATAAAAGGAATATTTTGTCATTTTTTAGTACGAGGTACTTTTTTGACTTTTATTGCCAAAGTACGAGAAGAATGTTTTTCTTTAACTTATATGGAATGAATGGATTTTTAGAACATTACTTCCATGAAGCCTCCTTTAAAAGTTTTCAAGTTTATTTTTAATCAACTTCTTTTAGTTTAAAATTGTATGTCATGTTAAGAAAGGGAAAATGTTTTTGAAGAAGAAAGGATATTTTCCTCAAGAATGAAGTTAAAGTGTTTTATCATAACTATTTTCCATATAAAATAATATAGGGTTCTGTTTATATCCCTATTTTTACATTGATTTTATTATTTTATGATGGAATTATTTGTATGATGTCCTTTTATCTTATATATATTATGTTATGATTTCATGATGTTTAAGAATCCCATTTTTGTTACATGGGTTATGCTATGATATATGATTTACGATTTTGTGGCACACATAAGAATTGTATCATTATGAGATGGGTGGGACCTATATCTCCCTCCAATGCATTGGGTAAAGATTTATATCTCATGAAATAGACATGGATGGAATAGCAGGTTAATCCTGTTTAGTGATACAGGACTGAAATGAGGTGTGAACTCGGTTCAGAAATGGACTTTTTCGGCTAGGATAGTATTAGAAATTAGTCTTGACTACTGAGAAATGATTCTCTATGATTATGTGTATATGCCACAATGTTTCATGATTTATGTTATTATTATTAGGATTACATTTCACTACTATGATTTATCCCATGTTATGAAATTTTGTACTCTTTTGCAGGTTAGGATTTCCAAAATGTTATGTTCTTATGAATATGATGTGATTGATATTTATTTTGTTTAACCTTACTAAGCATTTTAGCTCACCCTTTTGTATGTTTTCTTTTCCCCGGGTCAGGAAGAAGGTTATTACGTAGGATATGCCAAAAGGGACTCTAGATATGATGAAATAAATGAGAGACAATGTAGATGATTTATGAACCAGTTGTCTATGTTTCCCAGTTTCTAAAGACATTATACTTATACAGTCCTTTCATGGTTTTTTTATATGTTGTAATAATTATGCCTTAATTCTGAAGTAATAACCATGTATGTAAAGTATAGGTCGTTATACATCCTGCCCGCAAACACCTGGTCCAGCACAATCACTCTCACAGGCACTTGGGCCACCACAACAACTACCATGCCCGAATACACATAGTCTTGAACAACCATTACCAAGCCCGAAGAAATTGGGGCTAGAACAACCACTGACATTCCTGAAGACACCTGTGCCTCATCCCAAGGATTCTTGGGAAACAAACCTTCTCTCAGACACCTGTTCCAACCACAACAATGCACCTATCCAAAAGATTATAGGGTTATAATGAACCATAGGTTATCAAATCCTTCCTGAAGAGTCTTGTTATACCTTATAGTGGGATCAAAAAAAGAGAAAATAACCATCCACTCGTATGAATGTTGGAGAAAAAGCTATCCCAAATGAAATGGGGGTGTTTTTCATGAAGTTATAAACATGGGTGGGGCATATATAAGAAACAAAAGAACTAAATTTTACCCATCTAGGTAAGCAAGTACTCATTCCAACCTAAGGGTCCTAAAACCAACAACCAGCTAGTAAAAACCCACTCTTGCTACTATCCATACTTGCAAAAGTACACAACAGCCACAACCATATCAAAACCCACATCTTGAAAGTATTTACTCATTTTATCTATTCTCATTATCATTTTTAAGTGATTCCATTTGAGTATTCCTTCACTTCTGAGAAACTAACAGGCACAACCGCAAGACAAAACAAAAACAAAAGGAAAAGAGCCAAGCATGAGTTCTAGCATTAACATCGTGTTCTCTTGTAAGTAACAGCATCAAAAGGGATTCATGAGATCACTAGAAGTACTAGAACTAAAATAAGACCCAACTTAAGGGGTCGATAACGTTTACCCCTAGCTCCAAACGGACCCAGATTCACAATCCAACAATATCTCTACCAAAGATTCATCACCCTTTTCACATCACCCCAGATATATTAAACAGAAAAACGATGCATATCATTAGATAATTGCAAGTATGTTTTAAATTTTATCCAACACCATTCATTAAGTTCCTTATTTCTTTTTTGATGACCATGTTGATCACACAAGGGTTCTTATCTATAGGTCATCCATTTAATCAAAAAGGTTTACATGATTAAATAGTTTTCATGTTATAGTCATTCAGTGAAATTATTATATTGAAAAAAAACATCATTAGTGCCTAAGAGATGACCACCAATCACCATTATTTTTTAGTGGATATAAGCCTAAAAATTTACAACATAAAAATGAAGGTATAACACAGAAAAATAATCAGCATTCCCACCCCTTCATTAATTAAAAATTTGTTTATTATCCACGTTAACGTTCGTTTCATCTATATCCTAAGAGAACACCATCATAAACACCCCGAATGGTTCATAGTAAAGAGAGACAACGAGAAAACACCTTCTTAGATAATCAATGATCGAAGTTTCCTCTTTGCACCAAGAACTAGCGATGGCGTGACTTTTGGGAAAAGAAGACTCCAATGATGAGTGGGAAGGGATCTAGCGCGGGCTCATGTTTCATCTCCAAAAGAAGTCCCGAGGTGCACCGAGGGAAATATAAATAAAGAAACAAGAGGATATCAACTTAATAAGATGCCAGATCCTAAAATTAAAGAGACAATTTTGAAGTACACAAATTCAAATCGTGTCTCAACCATGTGGATCAATGGTTTCACACATTGGGATTAATTGATATTTAATAATTCTTTTCTGATATTGTAGAGATAATGGTCTATGAGTTAATATATTTCCTTTAAACAAATAAAAACATGTCATAGGTGAAAAATTGAAAAACATGGGAAGCTATAAAATGTGGAAAAGGGTGTGACTGGCCACAAGTTATGGTAACACATGGGTTGTCCAACTCTTGGGGGTTTAATACATATTTAACGAGACTTAAATCACATTGAAAGGGGTATTAAAACACTATTACGTCAAAAGATACATTATTAGAGTGAAACTAGAAATTCATAGAGAAACTGGAAATGACTCACCGAGGGGTGAGTCACTATCGCCAACGCACTGATGGTGATCACTGCCACTAAGGCCCTATATATTCCACTGATTCCCATCAGTTCCACCGATGTCTCTCAGTTCCACCATTCATTCAACATGAAAATGGGAAAACTCATAAATGAGTCATTAATGGTCTCTATGATGCCTCAAACATTAGGATTGGGAAATGTAATAGACCATGAGGGTCTGCGCCATTAAAAAATAATATTAGTATATTTACTATGGTCAATAAGGTAGTTAATAAATAATATATAGAGTAATAATAATGAAATAATTATCATTTTTTAAATAAATTATACTTTCAATGCAATCCTGAAATATGGTTATGGAAAATGAACGATGTTATAATCAAGATGACAGTGGGACATATGTACGAATGAGTAACGTTTCCATTTTTCAAAAAACATTATGGAAATAAAGTGAGTATTATTTTATCTTTAAATAATTGTAGTTATATTATAAATAAATTATTATTTCCTCAATTGCACATATATATACCATACACATGATTCTGTAATGAAAAACTAATCACATTGCTTATGGATGTTGTAATCCACACGAATACAAGAATAATTTTATAATTTTTTACTAAATGGAAAGGTAAGAAAATATATGATATCAAAATTTTTCATAATTATAATTATGTAATGAATATAATATATATTAATTAAATATATCATTTATACCATCTGTAAGAGGTATTGATTGAAAATGAATTACGTCGTTCAATGAGGCAGTAGTTCATTGTACACTCAAACAATTGGTTTGGTCCCCATTTGTTTGAAAAGGAGATGGTTATTGATTATTACATTAACATAAAAAATATAAAATATATAGTAAGGATATTTTTATAATTATTTAATATTTATTTAACAGTCTTTTAAGGAGTTATATGAAGATATAAAATGAAAACACTTATTAACGTACTATAAAAAATCTTTGGACAACCTCTTTCAGTTTATACCTAAAACCCTTCTAGGTTAGATTTAGGATAAAACTAAGGATTCTAGGATGTGATAGAGATGTAAGGAAGGTATTTTTTTAGGATTTAATGAAAAATAAAATGTTTTTTGTGAAGAAAATATAAAGGGATTTTAACTTTTATGAGTTAGGGGAGGAGCACACTTCGAATTATATAAAATATTAAATTTATATATATTGATTTTAATGGAAAAAATATCAAAACTGATATAAATATAATATAAAATTATTATTGGTAAAAATTATATCATCAAAAACATTATAGATAATTTTTTATTATGTTTTAATCATTTTCATTTGGTTTTAACCACCGTAAACCCCTTTGTATATTACGTCGATAATGTTTTTACTCTTTAGTGGTTCAAATATTTATAATAAAAGAAAAATTATCCAATAAATAGACCATTTTTAATATTTTAAACTATATCCCAATATTTTGGATGAATATAATAATTTTAGTAATTTTAAATATTTTAATAAAATATTATATAATATAAAATATCATTAATATCTTTTTTTTAAGAATTCATTTACTTAATATTTGAAAACAACATGAAAAAAGGAATTCAAATATAATCATTTAAAACATCCATAATATGTTATATATTTTTCAATAAATTCAGTTAACGTAGTAATTCAATTATATTATATTAATTTTATGTTTTTTAGAATCATTTATATTATTTTATATTAATTAAGTAAATAGTGTCTTTGTGTTGTGCATGTATTTAAGGGTGTTATTTCATCACTAAAAATTAGAAACAAATTATAATGATAAAAAAATAATTTATCTTACAAACAAACATTTATGATTGTTAATTTTTTTTCATCCATATCAATAAATTCCATTGGTATTAATAATAAGAGAGTGATATTGTTGACATTATATTTAAATAAAATAATATAAATTTTAAAATAAAGTAAATATAATAATTAATTTACTAATTTTTTAAATTTTATGCTTATAAACTAAATATAATTTTTATATTAAATAAAGGAAAAAATTTGGGTCATTTTTTCCAAGCATATTATTTTTAACCTTAATTACCATATTTTCCCTTACTAAAGTGATAAATATTTACTATGGTTACTATTTCTATTGATCAATAATAAAATGGGCATATTTAATAAATCGGGACCTCATGATTCCAAATATGGAATCTATTTTTAATGATTTATTTTCTTGAAGTGGTATAAATTAATTTAATATTAAAACGCAAAATGCAATGAAAAACTGCTTTTCCAAAAAAGGATTTTAAGTAATAAATGTTTTTTTAACAAATTATAGACTAAAATAGATTCTAGTGAACTTAATTGATTTATTAATAATATAATTTAACTAAAAATATTTTTCAAATCTTTAAAAAAATAATTATGGGTTTAAATATTTTTAAATTTTTAAATTATCAATAAATATTTGAATTTTTCACAATTCAATAGAAAATCAATCATTTTAGAATAAATATAAAAAATTAAATCTGCGAAAAATTTGAGATTATGATTAAAAAATGATATATATTAAATAAAATAAAACTTCCAAATGTTCTTTAAATTAATTATTTTTTTCTCACAAAACCCAATCATAACAATTTTTGAAGAAAACTAATTTTTGATGAATAAAATAATTTTACTAAAACTTCCATGATTATTATCTAATAATATAACAATAAATATATATTGAGTATACACCTAATGAATATTTCATAAATACATTAATCTAATTCATACGCACCAACTTAACAAATAGATTATAATAGTCTTATTAAAATAATAATATTTTATGGTTCATTTAGGCTTACTATTCCATATTATATACACAGTAAAATAGAGTTTTAATTTTAAAAGTATCTAGGTATAACAACACATTCCCTAGAATCCATGTTCTTATGATTCTATATTCATTATTTTATGCTTTGTTATGATTATTCATGAGCCTCATCTTTTATGATATCATGTTGCATCATTTTACTCATATGTTATGCTTCATTATCATGTTTATTCCACTAATATGATTTATATATCATTAATTTTATTTATATATTCTCCAAGTTATCCTATGTTGTTTTAGAATATGAAATATATCTATAAGATAATCATCAAATTAAAAATAAAGATGTTTTATTTTTTTATTCATGTTGATGATTAATGAACCTAGTGTGTCAAGGATAAAATGCCTATCAATACTTGGGTAGTGTTCATTTGATATTTATATTTTGAATAATATAATAATTTGTGTAAGAATATTGGGTTTCTATAAGTATAATTTCCCATACCATTGCATCTATATCTAGTGCTAAAAACATAATCTTTACTTGATGTCTTTGATACCAGCTATGACAACTCATAGCATAAATCGACCCATAATTACATGATTTTAAACAAGTGTTTCACTTTATTATATTTATATTATCATATATTTTAATTATTTTAGAGTATTAGGGTAACCATTAAAAAATAAAGTTGACACTTCCACACAGTTTACATTATTTTTACCAAAATAAGATCTAATGTTTATACCCATCTTTCATTCCAGATACTTTTGTTTTGTCCAATATGTGTCACCATTGACATTCTTATAGTACCTATACAATAATAGGATGGTTGAAAAACATTTGACACCATGGGATGATAAAATAACATCTTATTATTGGATATAAAAAAGGAAAATAATAAATCTCTTTTCGAAAAACAGAAAAATCTATAAGGATATTTTCTTTTTCAGAAAGTTAACATTTAGCTCGAATAATCATTTACTCAGTCATGAAATCCTCATTATTTATAAAAAATCTTATTTTTTATATATTGAATTGTGTAGAAATAATAATTAAGGATGGTTTACTGAAAAAACCTAAAACCTTTTCCAAGAAGATAACACTTTCACCTTTATAATATTATAAACATTCATTTAAATCAAAATTTCATTTTCATACCACGTAAAATAAAAATATTACAATAACAAGCTATTTAAAAACATAAAAAAAATTAGTTGTTTGTGTCATCAACTTCATATCGCTAATATAATCACTATTATAATCACTCTTATAATTACTCTTATACTTACCCTTATATAAGAATTACCTGCATTGTTAATTCCAACATGTCTCTTGATGAGTACATATCATTACCAAATGCATTAGAGATCTATATATAAAGCTCACACATCATTATAAACAATATAAAATTACTATAAAATTAATTAAACACATAATATCATTTATTCCCACATTAAAAATGATAAGAATCTGTTATTTATCCCATAATAATAACATGTTCAGTTATCCAATATAAATTGGATAAAATACCAAAATATTCTGAAAACATTTAAAAAATAAAAAATAATAGAAAAATGGGAATAATATTTTCAGTTAATATTCATAGAAACTTGTAGAGTAATATTATTAACTAAAAATAGATTTGATGGAGATAAAATTCAATAATGCAGTAAATGTTAAAATAAAAAATCATTTAGAACTTTTGAAAAAAGAATAAAAGAAAATCATATTGTTGATTTTGAATATATTCCATTTAATTTTTTTTTAAATAAATCAAAACGTATTTGAAAATTATCTTTAACAATATTTCTAGTATTTATAATAACATTCTTTAAAAAAATTAAATAACATTTATATGGAAGAAAATTATTTTAAAACATTTAAAACAACAATTTAAAGAAAGTTATCTTGCCTCTATCATAACGTTAGTTGAAAAAAATTTAACCTTCAATATAATAAATCTATACATATTATAAATCCATATATGATTTGTATTTCTGTCTATATTACTATATTGCATTCAATCATAAATTTTCTTTACCCATTTACTTATAATCCTTTGTTAAAACTGATATTTATGTGTTAATTGTCCAAAATCCAAATCAAATTTTAAATTGACATTTTCTATCCTTACACTTTGGTAATGTTATATCATCACTAGAATATTAAAAATGTAATAATTGTAATGTTTTTACATTAAATATACCATCAAAACCATCCATGTGAGTAACTAATGAAAAATGAGATATGTTGTTCATAGAGGTGATAGTCCACACATACACATGAGCTATGTTTTAATTTTTATAATGGATGAAAAGGAAATAAAGAAAAAAAAGGTTTAACTTTAAAAAATATTAATAATTTTATTATTATAATATTAACCCATTAAATTCATCATTGTTGCTTTACAAATAAGGAATAAAAAACATGAATCACATTACTTCGTGGAAGTCGTAGTCCATATCTACACACATGATCGGCATTATCATTTTCCAATTGATGTTAGGGTAACAAGGTAGATAATATTTCATCTTTAAAATATCATATTTATGTTAAAAACATCATTTATATCTATTAAATGAATCTGTATAACCATTCATGTGAGGTGTTGATGAAAAATGGAAAATATCACTTCGTAGAGGTGGTAATCTACGAGTACGCATGAAAAATGGTTCCATTTCCCATAATATGGTTATCAGGTATAATGTATCTACCCCATGCCAACAAAGATAACATTCCTTGGATTTCAATAAAGGAAGAGAGATAATGAACCCTTGAGTTCCTTCACCAGTAGGCCTTGGGGTGCAGACCAGCACTGAGGGAATAAAAATATCACGAATGGGAGGAATTACACTCTAATGAAAATAGGATCAATATATAAGATAAATAAAAACAAATAAACTCTAACATATAATATAAAATTAAACCCCCAAAATCCAAAATTTCAAAAACAATGTCAACACATTCATAAATTAGTCCTATAGTAACGTACCAAAAGAAATGTCCTATAGCAGTGACTCAACAACTACTCCAACACAAACTAGAAATGTCTATCTTGGTCCCAAAACACTTCCTAGAAACCCAAAAATATAGATTTTGTACATAGGTGAGAATAAAAGTACACTTATTAGTATCATACCCATGGACTCATGAGGACACGTCAAAATAGTATACCAATGGACTAGTGAAGAAAAAAACCAATAAACACGTAATCAGATTATGTAATAGGTCTCGTCCTATCCATGGATCACTCACTAATTCACGTATACAATATAGTAACATTGTAACCAAGAATAACAAGATTCTATACCACTTATTCCCTATTGATCTTCTACACTTACACCCTAATGTTGAAATTTATAAGATCTTATCTCTTAAATATATATATCACATCTCAAAACACATATCTTATATGGGATGGGACATATCCCACCTACACCACCTTCGCAAAGTTATGAATTGTATTTTAGAACTAGTCATCACCACATCATGTCTCTCTTGAAGACACATAGTCCGTCACACCACATATCATCACCTAGACAGAGAACTTAGTTATCATGAACATGAAAGACAACAACCATGTTTCCTCCTCCAACCACATATAACCCACACCACATATCACCTCATGCCACATACCACCCAAATAAATAAGGGTTATCACATCACATACCTATCTCATCACATATCATCTCACCTAAAAAGCCTTAGGCCAACACTATTGCTGAATGAAGAGAAAGGAAGAGTGGGTATCCAACCATCCTTATCACTGCCTTCATGAATTTTGGGGAATATGCACATAAACTAGAACCTCTATGATTTGGTAAGTCTATTTAACTCTGGTGGGGATTGTATAGAAATAACATAAAATACATGATATATAGATAATAAACAACACCCAATGTTTGGGATTGAAACAACTACACTAGTGAACACCACAACACCAACACATCATCACAAATCAACTATCAAAAAATCTTCCACCACTATATTAAACACACCACACCACCACCATAAAAAGTTATGCAATTCGAAATTTAATTTTTTGTTTCACCATTTTCTAGGTTTGATGGTTTTCTATAAAAATCCCATTTACTGTTCACTTAATTTCATGTTTACCCAACCCATTATTTTTTCATATAGATTAATTTATCCAATTTACACACAATAGAACTAGCCCAATTTTATTCAATTACCATCCCATGAAATTTAATTGTGTTGTTTAATTTAAATTTTTGGATCAAAGGGAAACTAACACAACCAAAAAATATAATAAATTACCCATATCACATCAACCATCATACACACACCCCAATATCTATAACTTCACACCATAAAAAATACACAAATCATCCACCACACATCATCGTATCCTAAAACCTCATCACATAACATAATGACACGGCACAATACCACCACACATCATCACAATCCCAAATATCCCCCACTACACTACCTCGTCACACATCATAACCGCACTTATTTTCATATTCCAAATGGTCACCATGATAAATTAACTATAAACAATGTTATGTAAGGAAAAAAAATGAAAAACCACACACAACAAGAAACTATATGTCCCATAATTTATTTAGGGTATTACATAACTTTACATATTTTCTAAATGGGTATTATAGAAAAAAACTATATTCACATGGGAATAAAATTTATTATCCACATATATATTCACCAAAATTTTATTTAGGGTGCTTTAAAAATCATATCAAGGGTCAAACATACATTATCTTCAACACACACAAGGATACCAACATCTTTGATTTTTAATATTAGCAAAAAGCATGCATAATTTCATCAACAACATCCAAAAACAATTAAATCATGTCATTACTCCCTATCCCAAAAATTTACGTTTATTATAATTATTTATATTTATTAATTATACTGTTAGTTTCCACCCATGGGGAAACAAAAGCATGAATTCATCACACATAGAATTTATAAAAGGATAGAATAAGGATATATTTCCAAAAGGAATCTTTTCTGACTCATTGTGCGCAACGAGGTAAAGAAGAAATATACCAAAAATCATAATGTCACTATAAAACCATGGATCAACCTAGATTATACCAATGTATCATCAAAATATATCTGAAATTATTCCACAAAAAAACCAACAACACCTCTACAAATCATTGCGTAATGAACACAAAAAACAATTGAGAAAGGGAGATGAACTCACCATTGATCATGAGTGAACAACCTTCGGAACCCAAGGATCAATGTATGAAAAATATGAATATAATATACTTCAATTTAACCTTTATTTCTTCCATAACTAAGAGAATGAATGTCCAAATGAAGGAAAATTTAGTGGAATAAGGGTTATAAAAAAACTAGAAGCTACCATTTTATGACATAAATTAAAAATTCATGATTTAAATTCAATAAGGACCATGGAATACAACATATAAAATTGGTTTAGTATTTTAATTCATCATATATATGTTTTTTTAAAAAAATTATGGTGTCTTGGACCAAATTAATTCACCTTGAAAATTCCATTTCTACATCATGATTCTATCTTGTGAACTACACCACTGCTTTATACTAGTCATAAACTGTAAGCTTTACAGGGAATAAAACTCAAATTCATGATTATGACCCTACTTTTACATCATGAATTACAATAAATAAATATATGAAAATCTAACTCCATAGAACTCCCTTGAATCTTCCTATGAAATGCACCCAACACACAAAATGGAAAAGTAATAGTTTAGGATATAAAGGACCATTACATATCAAATATTTTTTTCGTAAAAATAAGAAAATTTATGTATATTAAATATATTGATGTAATTATAATAGGATTGTAAGATTATATTTTAAGGGTATAGTTGATGAAATAAACATGAAGGGATTTAGTTGTGATTTATACGTCATCCATTGATATATTCCATTATAATTCACCTTATGCATTCTGGGATTGGTATTCTGGTGAGACAACAACCTCTATGTCATAAGTAATATAGTTGGGGAAGGATTTGGGAGAGTATTCTTCGATATAAAGAGCTAAAATTATTCCACATGTGCCTCAGCCCTGTTAGTGAGGTCTCTATAAGTTCATCCACAAGACTTAGGTTCAAAACCAGGTGGAGCCATAATTTTGGGATGTTGTAGTAGTATTGTAGTGGGCACTATAGTGGCACTGCAGTGGAACTGTAGCAGGGAAAGTAGGAGTAATGTAACAATAATATATCATTACTATAGCAAGCGTTGTAGAAGTTACTATAGTAGGTACAGTTCGGTACTTTTGCAGCCAGAACTATTCACCTTGGGCCATCAGTTTGGGCTTGGAGTCCTTAGGGCCTTTGGGCCACCTAAGGCCTTTGGGTCAGTAAGTATTTCAGGCCACCTCATGGACTTCGTGCCACCTCAAGGCCCCTAGGGCCACCAAATTTTTAGTTGAACATAGAGGTTCTATAAGGAACCACTCCAGAAGAGGAAAGAGTAGAGAACATCCACCCGAGCAGGGCTAAACAGACTTTGAAAGAATGAGAGGGTATGGAATATGCCATCGGTTCTGCACCTGTGAACCCCTACACATGGAAATTCTAGCTGAGAAATCATGTAAAGGTGGAGAGCTGATCACGATGCAGATGTAGTGGAGAAGTAGTTTCAAGTAGTCATAGTCTCTATGATTTCCTTAAGACCAACAGGTCATGTAATGTTTCCAAGCCTACGGGAAACTTAATTCCTAAGCCTACAGGCCTTGTAAGGGTTCCCCCTCTTCCCTAGAAATATAGTATATCAGAAAATAAATAAAAAATAAGGCCTTTGGGCCATTCAGTTCAATGAGCAAAAATTCTACGGATTAGTGAATATATAAGGTTATATTTTATAAGATAAAGGATTTTTACCCTTATAAATGTTTAAAATAACGAATTATAACAAAATTATATCACAAAAAGAGTAAACCAAAGAAATTAATAATCTAATATAATATAGTTTAATTTATAAATCTACTCAAATAATAAAAATTAGTCATGATTTATAGATAATTGAATCCTTATATCATTGTTTTACTCTCTTTTAGCCCTTTTAACATTTTCCTTGGTGTCAAAGATTTGACATGGTAAATATTCATTTTGACTAAAAATTAAGGACAATATAAAAAAATTATATAATTTTTATTCCCAATATTTAATAAATTTATTTTATTTGGCTTCCATAATTGGTATAAATCTATTTTAATATATGTTCACAAAATGCAACAGAAACTCGCTTCTAGATAAATTCATTTTTTAGCATAAAAAATATTTTACACCAAAATAAAATATAAATTTGATTCCCATAAAATAAATTTTATTGTGTTAAACAAAAATATACATATTTTAATTTCAAAAAAACAAAAAAAAATCTCTTTGTGAATAATTGAGTAAAAGAAAAGATCTAAAAATTATTTTTATTTGAATAAAAACATTACACAGATTTCCAAATTATAAAACATATATTTATATATTCAAAATTACATTTTAATGTGACTTATATTTCTTATAATATTAATATTTGGTCAATAAAAAATTTTCATAAACATTCAACTCATTGTTAGATCATTTAATATCGTAAAAGTGAAAATATTTATAAAATTAGTATTCTTCAATATTCTCAAAAAATCAATTATTCCATAAAATCCAAAAAAAATATCTTAAGATTATTTTTACATTAAAAATTCCAAAAAAATTTAATTTATTACAATTATAATGCATAAATTCATGCATTTATCTTTTAAATGAAAATAAAAATAATAATTAAAAATCACTTTAATTGAAAAATGAACTTTCGTAGCTTAATGTGTTCTTAATGTTATTTCATATCCTTTACCCATTATTCTTAATTATTTGGTTTTCACGATGTATATTAATTATGTTATCTTATTTATATTGAATTTAATAATTCATTATTAACATTATATTTGGGTTACTTATATCACATGTTATTTAATAAGGTCTTTATTTAAAGTAGTACATAAAAATCTCAAGGTATTCTATACCCCCACCCTAAAATTAATTGTTTCCTTGACATTTTTTTCTTATGCATGATGTAAAAAGGTTTAACACATTTTCATAATCAATTAAAAGGTATATATAAGTAAATGTAAAATAATTAATTTAAAAGTATTCATGATAATTTCCCTCTATAATAGAGGTATGAATTGAATGTGGAATGGAAGATAAATTTATGTGTGTGGAAATAAAGAAAACTTGATACAAATTGATTAAATTTACATTTTGAATGAACTTTAATGTCTATATTATGGCTCAAAACATATAATTCCTTAAATAATTTTTAAACCATGATTTTACCCTTGTGCGAATCATATATATGAATCAGTTTCACAAAGTGTACCTTAATAAATGGGTGATATTATCCACATAATTTTAGATAGATATATATTCAACTAATTTAGTATAAGGAATTATTTTACCATCATGATAGAGAAGATGATAAAATAGAATTACATGATTCTATTCCATACTATAAGTTTAATTTCATTCATTGATTTTTTTGAGTAGTTTCTAATATATTGTTCACATTATATTCAAAATGATAAATAACTATAATAATTTTTTCTTATTTGAATAAATAAGAAAAAAATTTAACATAAAATCCAGAAATAAGATGAAAACTTATTCCTCCTATATTTTGATACTTAATAAAACCAAAAACAGTTAGCATGAGATATGATAACCTCTAATGTGGATAATACTCTATATAAATAAATAATACATAGGTCTTCAAAACCTCAAAAATAACATGTAAAGTATATTTTGAATCATTCCAAAAGTATCTAACCTTAAAACTCTTGAAAATATTCCATACCAAAAAAATTAATACCCAAATAATGTAATTATAAGATCATATATTCATCGAAAACCAACAACATAGTTATCTCCAAATAAATCATTCACTCATAAAGCCACATAAAAAAATGTATTTTACCTAATCATATAATTATCAAAACATGATAATATTTTCTATAAATAAAATAAATGCCAATAAATATAAAATAAAATCATTTTTTTTTCAATTTTAACTCAATATTTACTCATTATTTAATATCAACCACATTTAAAAAACCCATATTAGCCAGTAATTTCCTAATGACCTTAATTATTATAATTTTCTCAAAAAAATATAAAGAACTTTTTCCAAAATAAATTTAACCATAAAATCACCAAATAACTTTTTTATTCCCATATTAATCAATAATATAAATCATGTATTCCTAAAAAATATAATAACCATGTATTGAAATTAACTATAATTTACTTAAGATAAAATATTATATTAATCTGTAGGACTATTTATACATAAATCATGCATTGTTCCTAAAAACCAAAAAATATCTAACAAAATATCACTAATCGCCCCTGAAAAAAATTAACATAAAACCTTTAATGGTATATATACCCTTAAATTTATGATCATCCTTACACTTATAAACCCTTAAATAAATTACCACTATATCATAACTCCTAAAACCATATATGTAAACACTTAAATCATTCATCTTGTTTCATTAAACTTTAAACAAGACTTGTTTTCATATTTTTTAATATGTCCATCATTTTATTTGAAATTTGTAGTTCCTCTATATTCAAAATATTTCCATATTAGACATTTATATTACATCCCAAACATTACATATATAAATACTACATCTTATTAGTGGTATGTTCATTATACATCACTATGACCCATTCTGGAGCTATAAAGTTATAGTTTCTTTGGAAACATGGATACAAAAATTAATAAAACCTAATAGATCTACAACATATTCTATATAGTTCTTAATGACTAGATATCTTCTTATATATATCATACTAAAAACCATTCTTCAAAACCTAAGGGAAGGATACATAAGAAAGGGTGAGCTTAAATGATCATTAAGGGTACAAATAAGAGATATCAATAAATAATCATATGTTATAATGATATAATATTTAGAGGTTGATAACCTGATTATAAATTAAAATAATCCTACCCAATCAAAATATTATCATTAATCATAAATCATGTCATAAGGCTTTGTCATAAAAATTTACATGAGTCATAAGTGTGATAATCATAAATAATACATCATGAGCCCTTATAAGATATCATAAGCATAATACATAAGTCTTTGGAATACCCATAAGTATATAAAATCACATCCTTGGTCAAGGTTAACTCCCAAGACTATAATTTTGGTCAAAGTCCCATAATTGAAATTCATACATGGCAATTTCCAACATTTTATTAGCAGTAGCATCCACCTTGTTAACATTGTTATCGCTTAAGAGTTTATTAACTCTATAATATATTAATAATTTAACAAATCCTTCATCATTACCTATTAAATTGAAGGGATATAATGGAACTACACTTCATCATGAGAAATATCAGTCTCACTTGTCACATAATCTTAATCGATATATCTGAGTGAAAAAAGAATATAATAAATTATTTATTACATTCTTGTATAACTCATGTAAAGAAAATAGGTTCCATAAAAATTAATTCATGATAATCATAAACCATACATAGATATAAAAATTATTTTAAAATTGGATCATATCCCCAGTAAATATTAATAATCATCAAAGGATATTTTAATAGATTAATATACTGTAAAAAATAATAGGAACATTTCTTGAGGAAAAACCCCCTTTTTTTAAATCAAATATTTATAATCTAAAAAATTAATAAATATAAAATAAAAAATTTTCTTTGAAAAGAAATATGGTAACCTTTAATTTAATAATCAATGTATATATAATTCTTGATGGTGGAGAAAGTTATTCATGTAGTGTTTGTTAAAACATATATTTCTTTTACATTTTAAGTAAAAATAAAAAAACATTTTTTTATAAAATGAAAAGAATATTAATTCTAAATAAATTCATGAAAATTAAAAAATTTCTAAAAATTAAATTTATTAAACTTTGGATAACATTAAAAGCATTCAAAAAATATTTTAATTAAAATATGGGAATTGAAAAAAATATTCCCAACCATAGAGTGAAATCAAGTCGGATTTCCTTAAAACAATTATGTTGGCCTCTTTAGTACATAAAGAGATGAAAAATAAATAAAGTCAAGTTATATATATAAATAAATAGATAAGAGAAAAAAATAATATTTTAGAGATATATATCATATAATTTCATTAATAGAAACCAATCATAAACAATCATGTTAAAAAAATTGTAACATAAATCCAATGATGTTTTGGTTACATTGGATTAATGAAACAAATAAAATAAATAAATTAAAATAAATATTTAAAAACCATGAACATAATGATATTCATGATACATCATATAAAATGGGTTTTATATACACCTCATAAAATAAGATAGGTGTATAACATAACGTATATCCCAAGGAAGATAGTTTGATGTTATAAACCCCTACCACTTTGGTTTCTTTTGAATGAAAACCCCATTTAAAAAATAATTACAACCGATACATTAAAAAAATTTATTAATAAATATCCCTGAAATGACCTATTAAAGGATCAGTATGTACATGTCATAAAAAATATGTACATAACAACAAACATGTATCAACCAAAAATATTATGACTAATAACCTTTAGAACTTTGGTAATCATTGAATCAAAACCTCGTAAAAGAGTGAAAAAATATATGTATTTATAAATCCCCATAAATTTCACTAAAATAGTCATAAAATAATCGAATGGGTATTATATACATTGCATAATGGAATCATGTGGTGAAAATGTCTTGTCTCCCATGAAAATTAAACTAAGACGAGAAACGCTTTCCATATGTCTTCCATGCTTCGTAATCCATCTATCCTCATTTATAATAAATTTAAAGTTGTTATAATTTTATAAAATTACCATATTTATTATTATAATACCATATATGGTCCACTTAAAATATTTAGAACCCCATTTATTACGAAATATTTATTAAAATATTCAATTCTATGTTCTGGCTATATCATTTTTCATGAATTTTTCAGTTTGGAAGTTATCACCATTACACATTGATCACTATTCCATCATATCCAAAATCATAATATTTTAAATATTATAGTATGTAATTAAAAAAAATTAAAATAATATAAATTTATTGTCAATTGTTTTTACATCACATCAACAAGATAGTAGTATGTATGTACACCCAAGTCATGTTTCCACTTCTTGATGGAAGGATTGAAAGATATTTAAATGATAATTCACCTTTATAGAATCATTTTTATATCATTATTATCATATATATTCATTTTAAATATTGTTATTACCATCCAATTAAATTATTATTGAAAAATTAATCGCATCACTTCTTTGAGGAGGTACTCCACACGTAAGCACGAGCGACATTATCACTTTTCAACCAATGATATTATATATATGTATAAAAGATATTATAATTTTTGAATAATATTTATAACATAAATATCATGTAAAAATTAAATGTATCATAAAAACCAAAAATTAAATATATTTATGTAAAATAAATCATATTGTTGTGTGGATTTAATAGTCCACACATACACACAAGCCATATTTTCATTTCCAATTTGATATAGAAGTGGTGTATAATGGTTGTATAGTCAACATAAAAAAATATCAGTATACTTATGAAACTATATTAAACATTTTTTATAGATATATAATTTTTTATAAAGTAAAAGAATAAATTAAATTGACATAACTCGGTTAAGCTTTATACCTCTTCTTTTAGAGACCTCATTTCGCTTACACCATAATCCTTGAAGGATTGTCGTATGAGAATACCCAGAGATATAATGTAAAACCCACAGATTTTTATAGATATTCATTTTTCTTTTTTATAGGAACTCATTTTATTTTTCTTGAGTACTTTTCATTAGATTTTTACCATGGGGTTTTTTGGTGAAAGTGGGATAAAAATGGAATAAAGAGGGAAGTGCATGGTTGGCACATTGTTTACCCTAACAGTGTGCCCAGGGCTAGAAAACTAAAAACCCTATGCATAATGGTTTTTCATTACTGGTGCATGATTTCTCAAAACTTTTTCCATAACAGGAAAAATTGTGCCCCTCTTAGAATAAGCGCATGATTAAGGAGCGTAGTTAGGGGAAACCATGAACCTGGAGTAGCAAACTATGTGTATGAGGTTTTAATCCCACTAATATTTGATTTAAAATTTATTAAGACCTCATTTTAACTCTTATTCATCCCTAAATCAATCCCTAATTCCTTTTCATGATATTATATCCTCTGAGATAGACTCTAAGACATTCTAACTTTCATTCTTCGTGATCTGAAGCCTGAATTGAAGATCATCACTCCCTAGTAAAAGAATCTCATCCGATGTTGCTTGCATTCCCATTATCATTATTCTCCCATCTGCTGTAGGGTTTTTTTTTCTATTTTTGGTTGGATTTAGCTATAGTTTTGTGGATATATATCTATAATTTAGGGTTCAATATTCATATGATCTTGAATTTAGGTTTATGATCCATATCTCATTCTACTTCATTATTCCTATAAAGTTGGGGATTTTTATTGGTGAGATTTTATCATCAAATTTAGGTATGGGGTCTATAATTTCAATCCAACAGTCATGATTTCAATTATGTTTATGAAAATGTATAATTTCTATTTTGAATTTTGAAAATGAGTTCTTGATTGAATAAATTAATTTTTGAATTAATTAATTGAGGAAAATGTGATATTGAGGGATATTGGAATTATATATTATGAATAAAAAATAAATGAATTAATTATAAGGGAATAATTATTATTGGATTGAATAAATAACTATTTAATTAATTATGGGATATTTATACCATGAGTATGAAATTTTATTTATTTAATTAAATATGAGATATTGAGATTGTGAGTACGAATAATTAATTGTTTAATTAATTATGGGATATTGAGATTGTGATTATTAATAATTAATTATTGAATTAATTTTTAGATATTGATATTATGAGTATGAATAATTAACTGGTGAATTAATTTTGTGATATTTTTATTGTGAGTATGAATAATTTATTTTTAATTAATAACGGGATATTAATATTTTGATGTTGAATAATTTATTGTTTTTCTAATTGTGGATATTGGAATTGTGAATTGGAATAATTAATTTTTGAATTAATAATTGGATGTTGATATTATGAAATTATTAATTAATTTTTGAATTAATTAATTTACTTGAATGTGATTAAATTATTGTAGAATTAATTAATGTGATAATTATTTGTGGGACGTAGTCTACTGCATCAAACTCCCATAGTGTGATACGATAATTTTAATGGTAACAATGGTATTCACATGTGATAATTGTGTGTGGAACATGGTTTTTTTCATAAAAACTCATAGTGTGATAAGATATGTTGAACGGTAAAAATGTATTTAACATGTGATAATTATGTGTGGGGCATGGTCTATTATATTAAAATCTCATTTTGAGATAAGATATGATGGATGGTGATAGTGGTGTTCATATGTGAATTATGATAATGAATGGTATCATTGGTAATCACTTATATGTTATCCCTTGAAAATATTTCAAACTTTGAAATGGCCCGAAGTAGGTATTGACTGTTTAGGTGTCCATGGGAACTCAGGTGTTATGTGGTTAAAAAAGAGTAATTGAATATGTGTAAACTATTTACATTATTTCAGTTATGTATTCTTTATAAAATGTTATACACCTTTTATTGACTGCATATTGTTTTAGAAACTATTAGTGATGTCCTACTGAGATGTACTCAGACCTTATTGATGATTCTATATCGCTAACCCAATAGATTTCATGGTTATATGACATGATAAAGGAAAAATCCCTTTGTTAGATGATTGGGTCAGAATAGAGCATGGATGAGGGAACCAGATGTGGTTCAAGACCATCTTGTGAGTTTTAAATGTCTTTAATTTTGAGTATCATTTTTAAACTTGGCATGTACATTAGAATGAAATATTTTACTATTAATTTTTGATATTGTACATATAGATTTGGTCATCTTGTGATACTGTTTTTATCTTCTTTATGATTATATGTAATTTACTTATTTATTATTTACTTCCACAACTATTTCAGTTTGATAAAGAGGTTATATTCTCCTAATGACTGGTATTAGACCCTCACTACTAGTCGGTAACCACTAGTGTATGGGGATGTGTGCTTGGGGGCATGTGGCCTACCGGCTCCAAGAATCGGTATGTGTCACATATTCTGGGAAATCAAAATGTGGTATCACAAATTTTGTTTATTTTTTTATTACTATATGGGAAATATAGATATGATACTTAGAAGAGTCAGGCCTTGATTATGATATTTTGTGTGGGATTAGCTAACCCATGTACATGGTAGAACCGAAGTACCCAGATTGGGATTGGTGTTATTATTGTTTTCTGCTATAGTTGAATGTTATTCCACCTTGAGTGATGAACTTGTAGTCTTATGTGGTTAATTTTTTCAAATATTTTTTTGATATTTTAATATGTCCTAGTTTAGAAAAAGAGTTCAGTTTTCATGCATCATTCTATGAATTATGGATTATTGTGACATGCATCATTTTAGGCGCGCATGGAAAAATAGTTTATTAGTAAGTTGTCGAACATGTGTTTTTTCCTTGCATGTGAAATTAAATTAAAAAAACTACGTAACGTGAAATTGAGAGTGATTGTAAAATGATGCAATATGATAATAAATGGGTCTATAAATGAGAATCCTGAATAATGAAGATGCGGTAACCCATGATAAGTAGGACCTGGGTGTATAATGGTTACGTTTAGTGATAGAACCTCAGTTTTGACAGTGTGTTGGGGTTTGGGGAAATTATATGTTCTGTTATATTGTTTTTCTCAAAAAATTGTTTAACTATATTATGTGTCATAAAGATTGTGTTTGTAATTATAGATACATGACTATATAGTGGTGTTTTTTAAGAGGATGACAGGAGGATATGGATGGGGATGTTCATCAAGTAGTGGAATCTAAGGCACAAATTGTATCAAGTGAGGAATCAATAGATATGTTATTTGAGAATATCACTTACTTCATGCAGTTTTTGGAAATACACCCATAGTAGGTTGTGAGGACCATGTTTGAATTCCATATGAGTTCCAGTCGCAACACCCTATGATTTTTACTAGAGAGGGTAGGCCTAATGGAGTTTGGTTTAGGATTGATTTCGTCTAGAAAATACATGGCCATTTGGAGACTCCAGCTAATAAGTGGGTCAATTTGGTTGTTTATATGCTATGAAGACCAGTGAATTATTTGTGGGACATTTAGGTTAAGGTTTTACAGGCTGATGGTATGTTATGGAAGGACTTCATGGAGAAGTTCTTGGAAAATTTCTATCCCATGACTATCAATCATGAGAGATTAGATGAGCCCAGATGATTGAATCAAGGGATATGTACATGAAGGACTTTTTTGGATTCTTTACACGCCTATATTATTGTTCTCCGATGTCGGTAGGATATTAGATAGTTAAATGGAGACAATTCTAGGATTGAATTTAATGTGAAATGAAGTCCCAAGTTAACCACTTCTGGTTAAAGAAGTTTGATAAGGTTCTAGATCATTCTCTCACAGCTTAGGGAAGCTTAAGAGAGGATTTAAGTGTATGATAGGTGGTTATAGATATACGGTGGGGAGTTATGACTTAAAAGAGTAGGAAATATCACTATGATAGCATTAGCCTTGGCATTGGGAAGAAAAGTACCCATATAAAGGGATCAATTCTATGGGATATTATTCATGTGCTCTGTCACCAGTGTGGTAGGTAGGGATACATCCATAGATAGTGACCCTAACCACTAGTAGAGTGACGAGGATCCATCTAGATGGGACATCTATAGAGGTTTTGGAATAACATATGATAGATGGGAAATGATGGATAAGATAGACAGAATCGAGGTGTAAGAAGGGGATCATCTACACCATTTCAGTCTGGAAGCTAGAGTTATACAAGAAAACGTATAAGTGGTAGACTAAATGGTGATTTTGGGAACAAGAACCTATATCTACATATTACTACAACATAAGGGACTCAGTTTGAATCAAAGGGAAGAGGTGAAGGATAGTTTCATTCCATTTATCCTACACATGTGGACAATGAGGCTATAATATTGATGGTAAGAGGTATTATTCTTGTAGCTTATATTCTTTCTAGTTCCGTATTTGATAATGGTTCCTCTTATTCCATTATTTCTTTAGAACTTGTGAATGGTCTGATCCTAGAAGTGGAGTTCGTGAGTGGGTTTTTGATGATAGACATAACATTGGAAGTATAGTCCAGAGAAATATTCTTGCACAAGAGATGTTATATCAAGGTTATGGAGTATCATTTTTTGTGGGATCTTCAGATACTATATATATCTGGATTTGACCTAATTATTCGTATGGTTTTTAGAATATTGATCCCACATTGATTGTTACTATAAGAGAGTTAATTTTAAACTCCTGGGGGTGAATAATATATTCACAATGGATATTGGGACATCAAGGAGGGCCGAATAGAACCAGTTCACCAGAAACTATAGGATATTTCTTCTAAGCTATCAAGTTTTTTGTTGGATGATAGAGGTGTAAAAGATGGGGTCACTCCACTAGTAGTGGAGCGGTTTTTGTATATTTATCCTGAAGACTTCTCGATGCTACCACCTAAAGGATATGTGAAATTTATGATAGAGCTCTTGCTAAGGGATGATCCATTTTATATTACACCATCTAGAATGTCACCAACTGAGCTTCATAAATCTAATACTCAGATGTAGTAACTGGAAGTTAAGGGGTTTACCTAATCGGGTACATCATTTGGGGTTCACCAGTTTTGTTTTCCAAGAATATGGATGTGATTTTGAACTTATGTGTCAATTACCAAATGTTTAACCATAAGAATATGAAGAATGTGTATCCTCTTCCATATATCGATGATATTGTCAACTAGTTGGGGGTATATAGTTCCTTTTCCAAGATAAAACTCAGATCAGGGTATCATTTTTTGAGGGTTATGGATTATGATATAATAAAAACCTCTTTCATAATCATGTCTAAAAATAATGATTTTTTTAAATAATGTTTTAGTTAACAAATGCACTAGAAAATTTTATAGACTTCATGAACAAAATCTTCCATTCATACCTGGATCAGTTTGTGGTGGTGTTTGATAATGAAATCTTGGTGTACTCCAAGACACATTACGATCATGCCAAAAATATTTACATCATCCTGAGTACACTAAGAGAGAATCATCTATATACCAAGCTATTCATATTTTAGTTTTGGACTTATCAAGAATAATTCATGGGCCACATCATCTCGAGGATAGGTGTGTTAATGAACCTAGAGAGGTTTCCTGAATTTTTTTATTAGGAGCATCCCAAAAACATATTTGATAGTCGTATCATTCTAGGTTTAGATTAAAAATATCAGAGATTAATTAAGTAATTTTTCCATTTTTCAGTGCCACTTTAGAGCATGACCAAGAAGGGGGTAATTTTTGAATGGTCTGAAGCATAAGAGACTGCCTTCTAGTATTTGAAGAAGTTCTTGACATTGGAATCGATAATGATCCTTCCTAAATCAGGTGAGGAATATAAAATGTTTTTTATGATTCTTATATCAAAAGAGGGTTAGTGTTGATGTAGGGAGGACAAGTTTTGGCATATCGATCTCAGTAGTTGTGGCCTCATGAATGGAACTTCCCCACTTGTGACCTCGATTTACCTTTTTTGGTTTATGCTTGAAAGTGTTGGAGGCATTATCTATTGGGCCAAAATTTTACCAAGTATAAGAATAACAAAATATTGAGGAATATATTTTACCATTGAGATTAAAGTATTTAACAATGGAGGTGGGTTGAGTGTATATTGTTATTTTTTGAAATCTAGAATATAACCATAGCAAGGAAAATAATTTTGAAGAAACATTGAATATGAAAACTCAAACTCAGGTAATTCAAGAGTCTACTGTTGAGTGGAAAATTATGACCTTACATACTGAAATGCATGTGGTTGTTCAGAAGGGTCTGGAGAATATAACACTTATTTCAATTTTAGGAGAGTCTTTACTTTTGAGATGTATCAGAGACAGATCGAATGAGGATCTAGAGTGTTTTCCCTTAAGGTAAATCCTTGATAGTGGGGAGTCACCTTATGATTGGAGCATAGTTTAAGCTTAGATCATCTATTTTAGAAATCAAGTTGTTGTTTCTATGAGTTTTTAGGAGGAGATAAGGCATGAGTTTCCTACCTCGGAGTGGGAAGTACATCTAGGTGTGACCAAAATGCAATGTGACCTACAACAACAGTTTTTGTGGTTGGGCATAAAATAGGAGATAAAAGAGTTTGTGAAAATATGCCACAATTATAAGTGGGTGAAAGCTGAACATCAATAACCTGGGGGTTTAGTACATCCATTTACTATTCAAGAATAGATGTTGGATAAATTTTCCATCTATTTTTTTGTGGGAATACCAAGGATTCCTTAGAGGAATGACTCTTTTTGGGTGGTTGTATACTATTTGATAAAGATGTCAAACTTATTACATATATGAAAGAATTTATCTATAGAGAAGTTGGAATAATTGTATGTTTGGGAGATTATTAATCTCCATGAGGTTCCAAAGACTATTATTTCATTCTTAAACTCACATTTTACATAACACTTACATCATTTATTGCAGTAGTTGATTTGTATAAAGGTCCAGTTGCATAAAAAATTCCACCCAATGAAATATAGTCAGTCAGAGCATACAATATTGGTGCTTAAGGATATGTTGAAATCTTGTTTTCTTGCCTTTGGTGGGTCTTGGTAGAATCACCTATCTCTACTTTATTTTTCCTTATATGAAAATTTATTAGAAAATATTTATATGGTACCAAACAAGGAACTTTATGGTAGTCCATGAAGATCACCCCTGTGCTGGATGGAGACTAGTGAGTCTAAGTTATTGAGACTAAGTTTCGTGCAGGAGACATCAGAGAAGGTACAACTGAGTAGAAATAATATGGTTTTGACTCGTGGTTTAAATAAGTCATATATTAACTGATGTCGATGACCCCTATATTTTATATTGGTTGATCATGTATTCTTTCAGGGGTCTCCTACATTGGGTCACCACCGTATATAGATATAGGGAAAAATGAATCCTAGGTTAATTGGACCAATTGAGGTTTTGGGGAGCATTAGGCTAGTGGCATACCAAGTGGCTCTTCTATAAAGATACAATGATATGTATGATGTTTTTGATGTGTTACAACTTCAGTAGTATCACCTCAACCCTTATCATGTGATCTAGGTGGAAGATGTTGATCTTTAAATAGAATTTTACTTTGAGGAGAATCTGATATGTGTGTTGGATCGAAGTGGTAAAGTGTTTTTGGAAGAGACATTGTTGATAGTTCATGTATTATGGTAACATTATTGTGTTCAAGAGGAAACAGGGGAGAGAGAAACAAATATGGGGGCTCAGTGGCCCAATATTATTGACATGACATCTTAGAGATTCATGGGAGTAAAAATCGAGGATGATCAATAATAAAATGGGTAGATTCTATAAGCTTGTTCCTTTTTAGTAGATGTCTTAGGCTCCTTTGTAGGTACTATTTTTCCTTAAATTGAGTAATTTTTTGGGTTTTACCATGGGGTGTGTTTGGGGGAATATTTTAGAAAAATGGAGGAAGGATGGAAGTGCATGGTTGTAGCATGAGTTTCGCTAATCGTGCATCCTATCCCCACAAACCTCGAAACCCTAGATAGAGAGTTTTTGCATGGATAGTGAACTATTTTTAAAATTGTAAACCCTAAAAGGATAAACCATGCATCAATAAAATAGGTACACGGTTAATGTTTAATGTTACGAGAAAATGCGTACCCCAAGTAGATAACCATTATTTTGAGATTTTGATCTTTTAAAAATTAGATTTACACTTTCTCAAGCCCCCATTTCAACCGATATTCTATCTTGAATCATCCCCTAAAGCCTTTTAATTCATTTAGACTCTCCTATATAGATTTTATTCTATCCCAACCTCCCTTTTTCATGATCATATGCTCATATAGAACATCTGCATCCCTCCTATAAGAGGATCTCACAAAATGTGATATTATTTTCCCTTTTCTATTCATCTCCCATATGTTGTAGGGTTGTTTTTTCCATTTTCTGGTTGGATATCATTCTATGATTCTAGATAAAGATCAATAAATGAAGGATCTTGATTCATTTGATCTAGAATTTAGTTTTAATATCTAGATCTTTTTCTACATCTTCATTCCGTACAAATTTTTGATTTCCATTGGTGGGCGTTTATCATCAAATTCAGGCAGTTGTTCTATAATTCAAAACCAAAATTATTTATTGAAATTATGTTAAGGAAATTTTATAATTTCTGTTAAATGTTTCTCAATACAGTTCTTAATTGAATTAATTATTTTGGTAAATTAATTAATTATAGAAAATGTGAAATTGGGGGATATTGGAATTGTATATTATGAATAATTAATTGATGAATTAATGGTGGGGGAATTAGGATTTTTTTAATTGAATAATTAATTATTGAATTGATAATGGGATATTGATATTATGAGAATGAATAATTAATTAATTAATCAGTATTGAAATTTTGAAATTTTGAGTATTAATAATTAATTGCTGAAATTGATTATGATATATTTAGATTGTGAGTATGAATAATCAATTGATGAATTAGTTATGATATATTGTGATCTTGAGTATGAATTATTACGTGTACAATTAATAAGCGATATTGAGACTATGAAGTTGAATAATTTACTATTTAATTAATTATGGATATTGGAATTGTGAATTAGGTTAATTAAATTTTGAATTAATTATTTGATGTCGATATTTTGAAATGATTAATTGATTTTTTAATTAATTAATGTACTTTAATATGATTAATTAATTGATTACCTAACTAAAGTTATAATTGATTTTGGTACATGGTCTGATGCATGAAAAACGCATTGTGTGATAAGATTTTTTGAATGGTAATAATGGAATTCACATGTGATTATTGTGTGTGATACATGGTTTGTTGCATCAAAATTCCATATTGTTATAAGATATGTTCAATAGTAACAATGGAATTCAAATGTGATAATTGGGTGTGAGACATGGTTTTTGAAATCAAAAGGCCATACTGTTATAAGATATGATGAATGGAAACAATTTAATTAATATGTGGATTTTTATAATGAATGGTAACATGTAAATTAAGTTATATGATATCCCTTGAGGATAGTTTAGAATATTAAATGTGATGAAGTAGGTTTTAAGAGTTTAAGTGTCCAGCGAAACTCATGAGTTATGTGTTTAAATAAATAGTAATTATATAAGATTAATTTTTTTACATTATTGAATTTATTTTTTATTTAGATAAATCCATACACCTTTTATTGACTAGATTTTGTTTTAGACATCATTGGTGGGGTCCTACTAAGTTGAACTCACACCCTACTTGTACTGCCTAATCGATGCCTAAATAGATTTCATAGTTAGAGGATAGGATAAGGGGAAAGGCCCTCTGTCAGATGGATGAGTCAGGATGGAGCATAGATGAGGGAACTGAACTTGATTCGAGACCCAATTGGGATTTTTCATTGTGTTTATTTTTGAGTTTCATTTTGATACTTTCCACATTCATTGTCTTTCATTTTTTTACTATTCTATTTTGATATTGTACTTACTGGTTCAGTTATCTTGTGATACTAGTATTATCTAGGTTTAAATTATATATAATTTAGTTGTTGTTTGTTAATTTCCATTGGTTGTTTTGCTCTGATAAAGAGGTTATAGTCTTGACATGACTGTTATTAGAGCCCTTCTTCTACTTGGAATCCACTGGTGTACAATAAGGTGCGCTTGAGGTCATGTGGCCTACCAGCATGGTGCACCAGTGTGTGGTACCCAGGTCAAGACATCACATATAGGATGAAGATAAGGAATATAAGAATTATTTAAAGAATTTATTAACTAAAATACAAGTATAATATTAGGTAAATAAGGGGTGATAAGGGGTTCCTTTTTATAATTTCTGGGAGGGACAAACATGATATTTCTTAAAAGGTTTCAATAATATATGGTCTCTTTACTATTAAAGATGATCTAAATGGACATGAATTTGAGAGTAATATATGTTCATGTTTATATATATTCACCCAATAATAATTTTAAATTTTTATATAGAATTCCTACCCTTATATCATAGTCTAACACCCCCTAGTAAACTATTTTAACCTTAACTGTGGTCACAAAATTTTACAACATTTCTAATCATTATGACCAAAATTTTAGTGTAAAATATAAAATTATATTAATTATGATAATGAATAACATAGAATTAATTTTAATATATTCAATTTAAAATTGTTCTAAAATTTAATTTTAAATGAGCACACAAAGTTCATTGAAAACCCAATTTAATAAAAAAATGTATTTTTAATCGTCAAATTGAACATACTTGAATTACATGCCATATATAAACAATAAAATGAATGTTAAAATATTTTATTTAATATTTAATATATATAAATTTTAATAAAAAATTAATCAACTGATATATTAATTTAATTTATTAAAACAAAAACAGATTGTGTGCATAACAATTTGTCTTTCAAAAAAATGGGTTTTTAGGTCAAGAAATAATCATATTGAAAAATAAATTATAATAATGATTCATATTTAATTAATTTAATTTTTTATAATTAAACAATAATTATGTTTCTATAGTATAAATTTCATTAAATAATAGGACTTCTACATTAATGGAAATAACAATTTTACAAACATTAGTATTTTTCACTATTAACTAAAAAATATTTTAGAAACATCCTAAAAATTATACCAATGAAAATAATCACATAATTATTTTGAAATTGATAACCATTACATCAAATAAAATATTCTAAAATGGAATAAATTAATTATAATTTCCTTAGAAAAATTGAAATAAAAATATTTTTTTAATAAAACGCATTTTAGAAGAATAAAATGACTTTAAAAAAAATTGAGTACTTAATTTTTATACATTAATAAATAAATTTTAATTATTTAAAACTTTTATACATATTTTTAATAATATGATAATTATTATTAAAATTTATAAATTTTATAGGTATGTTTTAATTGTCAATTTTTTAGTAATATTATTTTTATAGTATATCATTGTTCATAAAAAAGATGGTGTTGTGTCTTAAGAATGTTCTCAAGAATTATCTTATTTTAAACTAAATTTATAGGGTGTTACATTCACCATAAATAAATTGTGTCCTAATGATTTTTATATTGATAAAAACAATTCATATTTGAAAATATCTTTATAGAAAACTGACATCACATAAATGGATAATAAAACATCCTTTTAAAATGGGAAGTGTGAATCATAAAGGATTCTGGAAATAACCCACAATCAGTTTCCGAGATAGAGAAAAAATTAGTGGGATGTGTAAATAGGGAAATGGATGGGAATTATAATATATAAAAAATAAGATATAGTTATTGATAATATATTAATGATAAATTTAATTTTATCGTCACAAGATTTTAAGGAAGAAACACTATGTCTGATAGTGTACATGATACACAACATTGAGCATAAATTAACAACAAATTATAATTATTAAAATATTATCATTATATCCTAATCATTAGGATAGATAGAATTAATATTATTAATTGAATTATTAAAATAAGTTTTACATGTGTATATATAATTATTTTGTGAATAATTATTTATAAATGAAAATAAAATCCTTTTTAAAATAAATGGAAATGCTATTCTAAAAAAACTATTTAAATGATCTCAAGTTTTTTTATACAAATAAATAATAAAAAATCAATATTGATGGATTATATTAATTATATATATATATAATATTTAATATAATTTTTAAAATTCATCTTATTTATTTTCTAGACAAGATATAAGAACAAATACAATTTTACACATAAAATAAATATTCATCTAAAAGGGCCAATTTTCTTGCCTTTTAATTGGGCACTTATTTTAAATATAGTTTTTAATAATTTTTTAAATTATACTTGATAAAATAAATTTATTTTTTAAATTATTAATATCACAATTTTCTTCTATTTTAAATTTTTGATATTTTTCTCATAAGTTTCTTGTTCTCATGTATAGTGAAAAATATAGAAATTTAATTAAAAACTTATTTTTCATCAAAGTTATTTGTAGTGTTAAATTATATTTTTGATTGTTTTTAAAGTTCAATTAGCTATGTATTTAAAATTTAATCCAAATTTTATTATTGGAAACAATTTCACGTTGAATTTGAATATAAAAACATTTCAATCATTTAAAAGTATTTACTTTAATAACCCTTTTTTCTATTCCTTCAACGAGATTAATTTTTAAATAAATTTTACTAAATTTGGTATTTTGGATTTATAATTTTTTTTTACATATTTAGAATTAGAAGGTCCAAATTTATTATATTGGGTCCTTTTATTTTTGGAAAATAATTAATTATAACTTTGGTTATTTTTATTACCACGATTAAGGTTAAATTGGGTAATTTAGGGTAAAAATAATATTATAAATAATATAAAACTACCCTAAAAAATTTCTTAACATTATTGGATGAGTTAATATTAGAAAAATTAATCATTGGGCTAATTATCATAGGCTCTTAGAGATACTTGTATGGATTTAATCCATTAGTAGTATGATATTCAATGAAGTACCAATTTTGGAATACTTTTATTTTTAGCAAGTTAAATTTTTTTAATATATAGTTGTATAAAGGATATGTTCAACTATAAATAATATTTTTAAATATAATATTTTTATCACATTAATGATAATTTATTTTAATTTTTGGGGAAGAAATAATTAAACTAAATGATTATATAAGGCTTGTGTAGTAATTGTTTTATTGAAGGAAATATAAAAAACAAATTAAAAATACTAAAATAAATCTAATTTAAGAAAAATATTGTAATCCGTGAATCTTATGGATTAATTTTACATTTTAGAGATGAGTTAAAATAGTTTTTTGAAGATATCATGTTTTCATGGTATTTTTAAAATGTCACATAATGAATAGTGTCAAAATTGACATTAATGATATTTTAAAATACATAATATTTTATTTAATGATATAAAATTTATTAAAAAATTAAATTCTGAAAACAATGAATGGGATATGTCATAAAATATCATAAATGGCTCATTTATTGGCCGGTCAATATTTTATAGTAACTATATTAACCATCAAAATGTAAATTACATGATATCAAACTAAGAATTAAGAAGGTTAAATAAGGGATTAAATAAAATGATAATGATTAAAAAATAGTCAATAATTTTATAATTTTTATTTTATGAAGGTATTTTGAATCCTATTAATACTATATTCTAAATTAATAAGTTTGGATATATTTTTATAATAAAATTAATTTAATATTTTGACATTTTCCAAAAGTGACCCTCCACTCTATTCTAAAAGAAAACATCATCCCATTTATTACTCACACATAAAAATATATTTTTATTAGACAATATTTTATAAAATAACTTCATATAATCCCTCCCCATTTGATAGAACTCTTATTTTATTCATAACACCATCCTTAGTGGTCTTAATGTGTTAAGAAAATGAGGTTTCCCATAGAAGAGGTACTGTTTCTAATCAAGTATCTCTGTTTTATTTCTTCCTTGACATCCTTCAAATATTATTCAAACATGATGAAATAAAAAATCCATTATTCTCAACATACATAAATTTTATTATTTTAATATCATTACCTAAATTCATATCCACTTGATCAAATGGGAAAATAAGTATTGTTCATGTGTACGGAAAACAACTGCCTCATGAACCGATATAATTTATTTTCCACCACCATATCTAAAGAATAGTTATAATTATGTAATTAAAGATTATATATAATATTACTAAAATATATATCATTACTAAATAATAATATACCATTTATATTCTTATCATTCCATTCACAAATAATGATATTGGAGTTCGTGCATACATGTAAACTATCACCTCCATGAAGCGATGTGATTAATTTTTCATCACCACATCACATAGATAATTTATATAAGTGTATTTAAATTATTAATATAATATTAATTTTATTATAAAAATTATTTAAATATTAAATAATATTTACCCCCTTTTTATAATGATCATTGAAAAATTGAAACGTTACTCATGCGTGTGTACAACTAACCCTCTCCATGATTATAATATAGTTAATTTATCATAACTATACATAATAGTTTGATTGAAAATTAATTTTTATATAAAAAATTGATTATTATTTAATTAATATTATTCTTGATATGATGGTTTAATAAACACTTTGTATATTGACATAATAAAAAATTCATTTTTGACTTAAGCACCGAATATCGTGAAAACGTCCAACATGATCTTAAATAGTTAAGTTATAGTTATAAATTGATAAAATGGTATTACGTGATATAAAAATAATTAAATACTTAAAAAATGTTCAAAATAAATTAAATAACTAACATAATTTTATTATTTATAAATCTAAAAATATATATGTTGGGAATTGGATGCAATGTAATGTACTTCACCTCAATGTCCTTTCATTGATGCATATTTTGATGTTATACACCCACCATATTTTACGAGGTTTATATACACCTCGATTGATATATAATAATATTAATTTATTTAATCTTATGTTATTTAATTTTTTTAATGTTATTACTTATTGGAGAATATGATTGAAGTGTTGAATGTGGTATGGGACACTTTGAATGTTTAAATATTTAATTTCAAAATATTTCCTCCATGTCAAATTTTTTTAAATTTTTTTATATATTTATGTATATAAAATTATTAAAAATGATATTTTATGTATATTTTTAATTCCATTCAATGTTTTTCTAAAAAAATAAAAACTTCTGTGTTTTATATGGATCTTTTTGAAAAAACTACAAAAGTAATGTTCTATTATTAACATACATAGAGACAATCACATTTTCTCCATTGTGACTATTATTTAATTTTTTGTTTCAATGTGAGAATTTCATATTTTATTAAATGAAAAATACTTATTAAATTTTTTTGGTATATTATCTATTGAAAATTAATTTAAAAGAAAATATTATATTTATCAAAAAAAGTGTTTTTAAATGGTATTATAATAGTTTTTTCAAATAGTTTTGTAATGAAAGTGTTTTATAAATGATATTGTACTTGATAATTGTAGGAAATGGGTGATCCTAAAATATCTTATTCAGGGTTTGTCCCAGATAGCACCAGATAATATCATTATAGCTTAATAAGAGGTGGCCCAGATAGCACTAGGTAAACCTGTTATAGCTTAACATGGGGTTGGACATATAGCATAGGGTTGGCCCATTACAACTTAGTATGGGGTGGCCCATATATTGTAGGGTAATCTTGTTATATCATAACTATAATTGGGACATATGGTTACTCAAATTTAAATTTTTTTGAAATGGAATTTTGTATATGGTTATCTTAGCCACCTAAAAGATTTTTATTTTCTTTCTATGGTTTTAATTATTTTCTTTGAAAAAAATCTGTCTTTTTTTTCATGTGATGTTTTCATATTCTAAGATAACATTCAATATAAAGGTAAAAATTATATGAGTTTTCATATAATTACTGAACTAATGGTTTCCTTTATTTTTATATCCCATATTGATCTTTTTTTCTCATCCCATGTTTTTAAAATTTCTTCAAAGGATAAAGCATGGTAAGGGATAAAGATTAAAACAATATGAAAATTATAAATTTATTTAATGAAATGAAAACATTTTTCATTTTAAAATGGTTTCCTTCGGTGAAAAAATTAGATACTGACTATAAGTGTCAACTTGTCATTTATGGGTTTACTATGTAAGGGTTTTTTGTAACACTATAAAACTATAGATCTAAAAGATATTCTGGATAAGAAATTGATTTCAAGTTTTATTATACCTTGAATAATTTGTGTTTAACAATGGGTCTTTACTATTGGTATTAGAGTAAGGTTTAGACAACTTTGGAAATTATGATTTTTTTACAAGTTTTATATATCACCCTGTGATTATAATTTTAAGGTTGTTTATAAGTTTAATTTCATATAAAACTCTTTTGGGGATTTAAGTTATTAAAATTCCAAGTAATTAATGTTATTTTTTGTGAAATTCAATTTTTTGTAATTATGGGTTATTATAATTTGCAATGATAATTTAAAGCTATAAGATAACATTTATGGCTAAAACATGTTATGTTTATTTTTGATGTCTTTATTAAATTTTTATAATGTAATAAGAATTATGTGGTTTTGGAAAAAAAGGAAATCCCATGATGGGTGACAACCAGTCACATCTAACATGGCCACATGAATGGAACCCACAACCGAAGGGTGACAAGGGTGTAGTTCCTACCACTGGCCTAGGTGAATTCCTAGTTAGTATTAATCTCTTTTAGTCAAAAAAATTTATGGGTGTATAATAAGTTGATTTTTGGGAATATAATTTTATCAAATAGATAACCTTGGTATTAGAGAATTATTTCCTAATTATGTTATTAAATTTATGTCAGAAGATGTTCACTATTTTGAAATCGTTATATGATTAATGTAAATAGAATATTTTGGTATTTTATTAGGGAAATATAGATGAATTATATTTTAGAGGAAAATATGATTTTATTGTTATTTAGGTTATTCCGGGAAAATGATATAATACTTAGAGATTATATGATTTGTTCAACTAAATTTATTGTATGAGACATTAAGTGTAATTGATATTATTTAGAGATAAATGTTAAATTTACCATAATATATCATGTGATAAATTCATTTTTGGGTTTTAATCTTAGACTTTGATATTTTTGATAGATTTAAGGGTAGTTATTTGTATATGTTAAACATTGGGTTTCACTCTTGAATTTTGGAGATAATAGTTTTTTTCATATAATGGTTTATTATTTTTAGGGAATTATCATATCTTGTATTAACGATTTTAGTATTGGTTCGTATTAGAAGTTAAGATAAATAGGTAGTTAATATTTTTTTATTAGATTCTCTAAAAGTTTATACTACTGCTTCATGTGTAAAAAATTAATCTTGAATGTTCATCATTTGAATAAAATTATTAGTTTGTAGAGGAATTTTTTTAAATGATGAATCTATTATTTTCAAGTATGTATGTTTCTTTATGTTCTTAGTCCATGAAAATATATATATATATAAACTCTATAAAAGGGATCTTAAAACAAAAAATATTATCTATTTAATTTTATTACTAAGAAATCAGTGGCCATTTAACCCATTATAGATTTATGGTTTTGTGATTGTTAACATTCTCTAGACCATAATATTTATAACTCTCCATAAAAATGTGAGAGTTTTTTTCTCTTTCATGTCCATGTTTTCCAACATGGAACCCTAGTATTTATTATCTCCTGTAACCTTTGTACTTACCATTCATTATTATAAAGTTGATGTCCCATTAATCCATTTATCGATGTGGGGTTTCAATAGAGGTATTTTAAAATGTTAAATTCCTAGTTTTTTTCCCGAGATCAAATTGAGAGGATGAAATTTATTAGGGTCATAATGTAACATCAGAATATTTTAATAAAGAAACACTATGTTTGATATTATACATGATACACCAAATCAATATTATGAAAACAACTAAATATTATTATTTTATATTTACCCTTATAACCAAGTTTTTATAATAGTTGCAATGGAAATTATTAATTGAATTCTTAAAATATGGTTTAAACATGTATATATAATTACTTAATGAAAAATTAATTATAAATGTAAATAAAACCCTTTTAAAATAAAAAATATAATTTTTTCATTAAGTCCATTTGAATGTTCACAAGTTTTTTTCATACCAATAAATAAAAAATAAATATTGTCGTATTATATTAATGAATTATAAATATATATAATATTCAAAATAATGCAAAAAATTTATCTTATGTGTTTTCTGGGCATGATATAAAAACAAATCCAATTTTACATATCAAAGAAGTATTATTCTAAAAAGGTTGCTTTTTCTCTTTTAATGGAGGACTTGTTTTAAATATAGTTTTTAAATTTTTTATGAATTCAATTTGATGAAATAAACTTTTTGTTTCAAAGAATAATGTAAAAAAATAATTTTGTAGAATTCTTTATATTTTTATAATAAGTTTCATATTTTAAAGGTGAGACTCATCAGCCCCTAAGGAAATAAAAAAAATCAATGATACAAAGTGCGATGGAGAAACATTTAGAACAAAAAAACCAAAATCTAAGTTGATCGAGTGTGGGAGTTCATGCTATAGGGAGATGGGAATCCACCTCAAACACAAGGATGTCTTTCAATTCTTCATGTTTTGACCAACATTCATGGACTATCTTTATCATCTGAGAGTCCAGCATCAACGGCATCCCTATCTTCCACTTTTTAAACTCTAGTATTTCATTGAGCCTCCTCCTCACTTCTACTTACTGAAATCAACTCAATGGATTTATGATAACAAACATTAAAAAATTTACTTTCCCTTAATATGTGGTATTCTAATTAAATATTTATTCTCCCCATCACCATTTTTTCGTCTAAAATATGGGTTAATTAGGTGACTACCTTAGTATCCTACTTAGAAGATTATTTTGCATACTCTAGCATAACAACTGGCACAAAGCATGAATGAACTATAATGGCTCCTCGATTTATTTAATCAAGTTTTTAAATTTCCTAAGCAGTAGATTTTTGTGAAACCATATCTATAGTATGTGAAGGAACATTTGGTGAATGTTTAATCTTACCAGTTTATGAAATATATGCTACTAGTTTTGTCTATTCATAAATTGCATCAGTTCCCTCATGCATTTTAGTGAGGACATAGATAATAGGAGAGTTGTGGTGAGTTCTCATCCCAATATTTAAGTATCAAGAACCCATAGAACTATCAATTATACCCGATCCAATTTTAGTATCAAGAAATATCATATCATGGATAGGTAATACTTGAAAAATAGAATTCAACTAATAAACATTTTCACTTTGGGAAACATTTGTAGGTGTGTCTAGGTGATTCTGAATTGATGAATCTTCTATTTGAGGATAAGAATTAGTAGCTGATTCACCTTATCATCACGCATAGACACATTGGAAAATATAAGGTTCCAAAGAAGGGGGAACCTTCTTATTGTTGATCTCTAACACAGAAAATCTAGAGTTATGAGAAATTTTTTTTTGGATTCATCGAAATTTCATTATCGCTTTTACCCTTCCCTTTTCTACTTCTAGCATTGATCATAGATTGTTCCTCCCACAAACTGTAATCTACTTCCATCTATGAAAAATGTACTTTGACCACATGAATGTATTCTATGGACTCTTAAAAATCATTTTCTATACCCATAGATATCATATCTTTTTATGTGACTCCATTTAGGATATTATTATAGGTTGTTTCATCGACACCCATTTGGTTATCCTCCTAAAGATCAACCCATTTAAGACGATTTTTTGAAAACAATTGAATTGGAGAAAGTAGACTAAAAACATTATTAGCATAGAAACCATTATTAATGGTGGGGTCCCCAACATCAGGAAGAGGGTAAATTTCAAGTGGTTTAACATCCATATTTTGATTCATCTGTAATGATGTATTAATATCATTAGAAGCAAATACGTCCCTTTTTCCAACAAGATTTTCTTACGTTGATTTCCTTCATTAATGTTGTGCATCATGTCCTTTTTTCTAAAAATTAACAGAAAAAAACCTCTATTGAATGTATCAATTTAATGACCGATAATTTGACATTGAACACAAAATGGTGAAATTTTCTCATTTTCAATCTGGAGACATATCTTATTGTGTCATCTGGAAAGAACTACCCGATCTATCAATGTATAGCATAAATGGACCACAACTAAAACGTGAGAAAAATGATTACAACTAACTTCTTTAATAGAATATTCCATTTTCATTGGGACACCAATTGTATAAGATATAACATACAATATCTTGGCATGCCATAACACCCAAATCAGGCCATGTATTTTGATCCATGCCTTTGAATATGTATCAATAAAGTTATTCAGATTGATTTTTAGTTTCCTGTTGTGAATTTAAAGAGTTCCTGGTTAGAGATTCACAGTGCTGAAACTCCATACATGTACCTTGAGCTCTTCAAAAGGGAATATGAGGTGGAAAAAAGCACCTCCAAGTGAGACACATTTAAAATCCCTGAACCCCCAAATCTCTGATAATCGTGAAACAAAAACAATGATTTTCCAGGGACACATACGATTCACCATAATGATTCACCCAATTATTTATTGCTTTCATAGATTTAAATGATTTAAAATAGCATCATCAACCGGTGATAGTTGAGTCATTGAACCCTTTCGGATGATGTAGTGTGGTGAGAGGTTCAACCAATAAGAATTAATCTTTATGCTTTCAACTCAACACAATGTGAAAATTGACTGAGATCGGATGATGATGATAGTAATAGTGTTATGATAAAGATTTTTTGAAGAATAATTCCTCTAATAAGTTTCATATTTTTATGTATAGTGATAAAATATTGTATTTTAATTAAAAACTACTTTTTCAAAAAAAATGTATATAGTGTTAAATTATATTCTTAATTGGTTTTAAAGTACAATTAGGTAATTTTTTTATAATTTAATTCGATTTTTTTATTTGGAATCAATTTCACATTGAATTTTGATATAAAAAATTTTCATTCTTTTGAAGATTTTTACTTTAAAAACTCTTTCTGTCATTCCATCAACATGATTAAATTTTAAATTATTTTTAGCCATTTTTTTTATTTTGAAAAAATGGATTCTGTATATATAATAAACAAGTAAAATGTTAAAAAAATATGTACCTTTTAGTTTTGGAAAAAATATGAATATAAACTTTGTTAATTTTCATTACCACGAGTAAGGGTAAATTGGGTAATTATGTGTAAAAATAATTTTATAAATTCTTAAAATTACCCTATGACTTGTAATAATATTATAGTGTGAGTGAATGTAAACCAAAATAATCATTAAGTAAATTTTACGATCTCTTGTTTCCACTTGGATGACTTTAATCCATCAATTGTATTATATTTAATGAAAATAAGTTTTCTCATAATTTTGTTTTTACTAAGGAAAATATTTTTAATATGGAGTTATATAAGAGATATGTTCAACTATAAATAGTATTTTTAAATCTAAAATGTTTGTCTTCATCATGATCTTTTATTTTTAATTTTTAGGTAAAAAATATTTAAATTAAATGCTTCCATAATGATGATGTAGTAATTGTTTAATTTGATTAAATATCAAATAAATAATATTAAAAATATTATAAAAAATATAATTTGAGAGAATTAATGTAATCAACCAATTTTATTGATTCCTTATACATGTTATCGATGAATAAAAATGGGTTTTTAAGATAAGATATTTTTGTGATATTTTTAAAATGTCATGAAATGAATAGTGTAAAAATTGACATTACTGATATTTTAAAATAAATAATATTCTGTTAAATGGTATGTAGTTCATTAAAATATAAAATTAGTCTAAATTATTGGTATAATTATTATAACTTAATCAATTAATCATTTATTGTTCATTTTTCAATTTATAGTAATTATTTTAACCTTCAAAGTGTAAATTATATGATATCATGATAAGAATTTAAAAGATCAAATAAGGGTTAAAACAAAAAGTTAAGGATTTTAAAATAGTCTAAAAATATATAATATTCATTGGATTAATTTATTAAGACCCATAATAATATTTTATTATAAATTAACATGTTTTTATTTATTTGGATTAAAAATTTATTTAATATTAATTAATTATTATAAATATTTCCAAGAGTCGCTTCCCGTCTCTTATAAACGAGAACAACTTCTCCTCAAATAATAAAATTTAAAAACATATTTTTTTTAAGAAATGATCTTTATAAATAGATTCTTACAATCACTCCTCATGTTATAAAGATATTATTTTATTCAGTGCAACATCCTTAGTGGTCTAAAGCTATTAACAAAAGGATGCAGTCCAAGGAATATTTATCATTTTTAATCAGGTATTTTTGTTTTATTTCTTCTTCCCCTTCCATAAAATTTTTATCATTCATTATGAAATAAGGACACCATTATACTCATTATATTTATATTTTATTATGTTATTTTTATCAAAAAAATCTATCTTCACTTCAATCAAATGAAAAAAGAATTATCATATTTGTTTACGGTGAACTACTGCCTCAGGAACCGGTATAATTAGTTTTCCATCACCGTATCTCAAGAATAATTATAATGACAGAATTAATGTTTATTTATGATATTAATGAAATATTTATAATTATTTAATAGTAATATAATATTTATGATATTACATTTACATGCACATAAAAATGTTAACGTCATAAGTGTGTATATGTGAACTACCACCTCCACCAATTGATGTGATTAATTTTTTATCACCAAATCACATGAATAATATATATAAGTATATTTACATGACTAATATGATATAAATAATACTAATATAATTACTGGAATATAAAATAAGACTTACCTTCTTTCCATAATGATCATTAAAAATGGAAACGTTACTCCTGTGTATATACGACTTCTCATCTCCATGATTATAACGTAGTTAATTTTTCTTTAAAATACATTATTTTTTTTATTTAAAATTAGAATATATGTATAAAATATATTATTAATTCATTAATATTATTCAAGAGATGATGGAATAACTACCACTATGAAAATTAACATCATACCATTTTCATTTGGGACTCAAGCATCGAATATCACCAAAACATCCAACATAAACATATATAATTAAGTAATTTTTATAACATTATAACATGGAACAAAGTGATATTAAAAGAATAATAAACTTGAAAAGGTTCTTAAGAAATTAAAATAATTAACATAATTTTATTATTCAAGATGATAAATTACATATGTGATGAATCAGACTCATGGTAAGGGACTTCATCTCAATCTATTTTTATTGTGGCATATTTTGTTGTTATAAACACACATTATTTAATGAGCTGTATATACATACCCTTTTGAAATATATTATAATGAATTTATTTATTACTATGTTAGTTTTTTTAATGTTATTATTTCATGGAGCTTTTGATTTAACTCCTCAAAATGGTATGGGAAATTTTTAATTTTTTAAGATTTAATTTCAAAATCCTTCCTATTTGTCAATATTTTTGTTATTTTTTATATATTTATTTATATAAAATTATTCTAAATGATATTTTATTTATATTTTAAATTTCATTCAATGGTTTTAAAAAATGAATCATTTTATGTGTCTTATAGGTATCATTTTAAAAAATAAAAAAAATAATGCTCTATTCTTAATGTACATGGAAACAATGAATTTTCTTCCACCTTGGATATTATCTAATTTCTTGTTTTCATTTCAAAATTACATATTTTATTTAGTTAACACCCCACTTCCATTATTTTTTTGACTATTGGTATTGATTTTTTTAAATAAAATATTATTTTTATACGAAATCATTTTTCATATGGGTTTAGAAAAGTTTTTCAAAGGGTTTTATGATGAAAAGGTTTTATAAAAGATATGGTGCTTGAAAATTATTAGAAATGGGTGATATTGATATAGATTATACATGGAGTGGCCCATATAGTGTGGAGGAATCCTGTTACAACTTAACATTGGGTGGCCCAGATAGCACTGGGTAAGACCATAACAGATTAACATGGGCTTGACCCAATATCATTGGGTATGCTCTTTACATGTTACTAAAGGGTGTGTCAAATATATCCAAGTAAGCTCGCAATACTCTAACCACCATAATTTGGTATGTGTCTCTATAATACCTTGACCCCTGAAATGGTCTTCACATACAAGACTTTTACCTGAGAGTCAATGATATACACTTGCTTCTCTACTATAGAAATGTTTATCTTCAATTATATGTATTCTAAAATAAGAATTAGAGATGGAGTAGGATGGTATTTCGTAAGAAAATATATGTGGAAAACATCATGAATATCTATCAACTGAACTGGAAATGTTAATCAATAAGAAACCTACCCAAGATGCTCAGTTTTCTCAAACATTCTAACATATCTCAAAGAAAACGTTCACAATTTTTCAATCCTATGGTAAAAAAATAAACTTTCAATAAAACCATATCAATAATTGAAAACATAAAAGGAGGATGCTGACAACACACATATGTTTTCTGATGACTGTGAGCTATAATTAGAGGCTGATGTATATCCTGAATCCTCATCGACATCTCCTGAATGGGACTCCATCCTACAAGAAGGGCCTATCCCAAATCTCCCTAACAAATAGGTGATATTCATGGTTGAAAATAATAATAATAAAAAGAATTTATTCTAATAAAAATATATTATATTTTCTATAAAAAAATTAACTAATACCATATGGTTATCCTAATATCCTGAAAAATCCAATATGTAGGTAGGGATAATGTCTTATAATATCTTAATAGCACACTATGTTTGGTTCTCTAGTTATGGATGGTATGTTCTACTCAACCTAACAGGAGCCTCCATAACCTCTTTTAGAATCATCTAGAACTATGTGGAAAACCTAGGATGCTTTTTGAAACAATGGTAGAAGGGATCCCATGTAACTCCACAAACACATTCATATATATCCTACCTAATAAATCAACATTAGTGGTCTCCCTTGTCAGAATGAAGTGTGCTGACTTTTTCAACTGATCGATCACCACTCCAAGAGCCTTCAATCCTATAAGAGTCCATGGTAATCTTTGAAAAGGCCCATGGAAACATTATCCCATTTTTAAACCGATATCAAAAGAAGTTGGAGAGAACTATAAGGATTAAAATTATATGCCTTTATCTATTCTCAGGTATAGCAGTCGAGCCCATAATAATAAATTTAATTTGTCACACCCAGCCACCATAATTTTTCTCTCGTGTCATATTACATCTTCATAGTGCATGGATTAAATAACTAGGAAGAAATATTATGGTAAATAAAACTGAGTTCCCCATGGATACTGGGATGAAAATATTATCCCCAAAAGGGAGAGTACCATCTAAAGGGAGAGACCAACAAGACATGGTCACCCAACCATATAGGGTCTCTCAAGTTTTCTAGAATTCATTTTCATACATCTCAATCGATAATATATATGAAATGAGGGATAATGAAAATGAAACACTAGTCAGAACCATACCTAAACATCCTCTTGAGCAACCGAGTGCAACAAAGTGAAGAGACCCATAAGGTTTCTCTCCTCCATTGATTCCAAAAAATATTGTGATGATACATTCATGATGAGAGCATATGGGATGACATTCCCATTCCATGGGGTGCATGAAATGTCTATGTTAAACATATAAAGGTATTCCACCCACCACCATTTTCTGAGATTTATGTATTTCTAAGAAAAGATATATCCCATACTCTTATGGTTATAAATGACAATGAACCTATCCAAAATATTATACTGCTTCAAACATTTAATTTAATGCATAAATATCACAAGATATAAATTAAGATTAGGGTAATTCAACTGATGTGGTTGAAGCTGGAATGATCAGTAAACCACCACATGGTCATCCAATATAATCACAGAACCCAAACCAACACCAAAAGCACCATAAAAAATCACAGACACCCCACCAGGCGTTGGTATGATAAGAATATATGATGATGATAGAATTAATTTAATCTTGTCCAAATAATACTGTCACTTTTTATCCCTAATTAATTTTACCACTTTCATATTAATATCATTCAAAGATTATTCCAACTTAGATAAATCCTTAATGAACTGTTGGTAGTATATAGTAACACTATGGAAGCTCTAAATATCAATGGTGTTCTAAGGATATTCCCATGATAAGACATCATTCACCTTCTCTGGATCAACTGATAATCCATACTTTGAAAATACATGTCCCAAGAAAATCAATAATTGGATCCATAAATTGATTTTTTTTTTTTTTCTATAAAAAATATTACCTGTTATGATATTGAGAACCAAACTCAAATGGTGAATATGATCGTACTTAGATCTCAGATAAACCAAAATATCCTCTATTAATATAACCATAAATGTGTCGAGATACTCATGGAATTTTAGGTTTATCGAATCCATGAAAACTATAAGGGAATTATTCCAAGAAAATAGTAGAACATGATATTTTTAATGGCATACCTTCTCCCAAATGAGATTAGTGTTATATCACACTATTAGAATCTGAGTTGATGATAAACCAACTGAATATATTTTCTTAAAAACTACCTTTAACTCTCTAACTTGTCAAAAAATCATCCACATGGGGAAAATGGTACTTATTCCCAACCATTACCTGGTTCAACTTTTGATAAATCACACACAATCCAAGTGAACCATCTGCCCTCTTGGAAAAGAACACATAGGCTGCACAAGGAGAAACATTAAGGAAATCAAGACCTTTTACATCAGATTATCCAACTAAATCAGGATCTCCATCATCTTTACTTGTTCTATTTGATAAGATGGTATCGAAATAAACTATATACATGGGATCATATTAATTATAAACTCTAACCCTTTCTCTTGAGTAATACTAGAGAAACCATATATAAAACATCAAGAAAATCATAAACAATATAGTGAAGATCAGCAATTAATGAAATGTATTCAGGATCTACTAGTATAGAAGACATAAAAATCATCACCTATGGGAGGTAATGTTCTGCATGACCTAAGCTAGGATCACACTCTCCTTGAAACACATGATATTTCCCTTCAATTGCATAAAATGAGACACATCGTAGAAAATAATTAAACATAGTATAATTAGTGATAAGATAATCTGACTTGATGATGACATCAAATAGATCCAATTACAGAATATGGAAACAATATACTATTTGTGCATTATATATTGAAAGAGAACAAGGAAACTGATACCCCTTCTATTTCCTCTTTTCAAGATGTGTCTATATCACTGTAAAAATGGACATGAGATCTATTTTGTATTGTAGAATATCCAAAAAATGGATATATATTTATATATATATATATATGAGTTATATGTACCTATATCAAATAAATAATTCACTTCCAAATATGTAATAAAGATGTATCTGCTCACTACCATTGGACCAATGTCTTCCTTTTTTAGAAACTCACCCACTACATAAAGTTTCATCACCCTTATGGCCTATGGATATAACCTTATAGTCCTTAAAGTATCTAACTACACTATAGTAGCCTATGGATCTAGCTATCCTAGACCCTAATGGGCCATAGACATTTCCTAATATAAGCACTATAGATTAGCATTGCATTTACAACTATTACACTTCTTCATAGTTGTGGAAAAAGAATATCGATTATACCCAATCTTGACATACGAATATCATGTTAGGGGAACACTATTGTTTGTAACTGCCGATGCGGAGCAGACCCGCTACTAAGAACCACCACCAATACTACCATAATGATCATGAAACTTCATCTTCTTCCCATGTATGAAATTGAAGCTACCCTAGGTGGAATATAATGGGAATAATAACCTAAATTTACTCCCATATGAATTTCATTCATCATTCCCTATCTAATGTATATATATTGGTTAAATGATTCAATATAAATACCTATGATTTAATATGTTTTTGCAAACCTATGAAGATCTTATAAACTATCATCTTTTCATTTATTACCACCTCTAGATAAATATAAATCATCTTTCAAAAATGATTGGTGTATTACGGCACCTAACACTCTCCCAAATGCAAGCAGGGGAACTATAGTGACATTGTCATTATTAAACATTATGGATATTACTATTGAAATATGTGGGGATTGAAACCCTACCAGTACCATCCCATGTGTCAATCCACGTACACCCGGGAATCCCACCATGGATTACATGGACCCTCATGTATGAATATCATGTACTTCACGTTGATATTTTCAGTTATATCCGAGAAGTCAAAACTATGATCAATCTTATCCATTCAGTCCTCCAACACTTTTGGTTTATTCATACCCTTAAAGGATTGTCTCTTCTTTTATAGGAGCCCCTATGACTGATCCATCTCACCTTTAGCTCCAAGTTTTACCTAAAAAATGGTGTTCTAGAGTTAATATAGTTTTTAGTCTATAACACGAACTACCTGTAAGATGGCCTAAATAAGATTCTGATCTAGAGGCTAATTACCAAGAGGATCATCTGATTAACCCTCTTGAGGAACCCATGGACGATGTCTGAGAGTAATTATACTCCACACCAAAATAGAAGAAATGATCACAGAATAAGATAATATTAGTTAAAACTAGAAAACTATAATAAAAAATTGATATTATGTTCAAAAACTCAAAATAGGAGACATACATCCCAACATCCCATGGTAACTAGAGTCTCTTCATGGAAAGAGTTTTCCTTTAACTCACCACAACCTACCTCTCATGTCTTAAAAATCCTATCTATGTTCTACCAACTTCCCAAAACTGGACACAACTTCCTTTGATAATAAACATTGATGAATCCATCCCAGATACCCTCTCAAACTGGTACCCAACTGGAACCATCACAAACTCGAGGTGAATTTCAGATCCCCATGGGTTGATGACTATCACCCATAAATTAAGAAAACCCATATGGAAGGATTTTTCCCTAACTAAATCAAACAAAATGACATACATATATACATACATGATGGTAAGAAATGGTAGTAGAGTAAAAGAGAAATATATATCAAATTAAAATGGAAAAACGTAATAGAAAGAATAATCTAATGTAAATCTACAATCTACAAGTTACAAGTCCAATAAAAAAGGAAAAATAGAACTGAAACAACTACCCCATGTGATATAATGGGAAAAATTTCCCATCTCACCACCATCAACCTAAATATAACTGATAGAAACCTTCCCACATAATTGTGGTGCCTTTCCTTTCACTACATCAAATTACATAAAAAGGTCTATGCATTGACAAAGAGGAGGATGAGGTTGAGATAAATAGTCTTAGTTGTATCCCACCGAGTTTTCCATATTAAGTTTTTTATAAAAATCAAAAAAAATGTTAAAATTAAAATATAACATGGAATGATAATCAGTTCAGCAGTTTTTATATCAAAGTCATCTTAAAACATTTCCCCTTTTCAATAATGAAAAATAATCCCAATAAATAATTATTAAATCATTTCACATATATCAAATTAGCTAATAAATCATAGATATCATATCATTTCATATTCAAATCAGTCCAAACAAAATAACCAGTAACTCATGCCAAGGATAACAACAAGTCGATATATTTATGACACTTGTACCCAAAAATAGAAAATTGTGTTCATCATTTATCTTAACAAATGCATTAAATCTAGAAATTTTAGGAACACCTCTGATATTGAATCTCTCAATAGGTCTATCGAGTCCCTCGAACAATGATCCAAGGGAGTATATGAAGACCCCATGAGTGAAAACCTGATAGTATTGACGAATAGATCCTATTAATACACCTTCCATATATGTACTCAAGGATCTAATTGTGACCCATTTTCCAAACCATTTCATGAAAACCATTCATTGAAAACCATTTCATAAATAAATTTCAAAATTATTTAGAAATACCTTTTCTTTTAGAAAGATAAGGGAAAACCAAATTTTTTGTTAAAAACCCATCCCCCCCCCCCCACACACACAATTCAATCATACAAATTCATTTATAAAATAATTTATAAAACCATATCAATAATTTTCATACAAAATAGGCTAGATACGGAACCACCTATTTCAAAGTTGGGTTACACACACCCACAATGGGATCCAACAACAAGGGTGAATAAAAAAAATAGAAGAAGCCATATAATCAAACCATACTTCTCAGAATCAATTAAATAATAAAATCAGTAAATGGAGAAAATACACAACGCACACCTTAAGAAACTCACACACATCACTGCATTCAATCAAAAAATTAGAATCTATAGGAAGATCACATAAGGAATCTATAAACGATGATTAGAATAAACACTATAACACCAATGGATTTGAAAAAAAAATCAATTGTGTTATGGTGACCAATGGAAAAGAATAAGTATAAATATAACTTATCTGGAGATATGTAATGAAACCATAAAGAATATCAATCACTGCATGAAACAATATAGAAGGAGTGTATATCTGAATAATCACCTAGGAGAGATCTGATATCTTGAGAGAGATAATTATGTGTCCAAATGAAAATAAAATTTAATGTGCAGTGCATGAAAACTGAGAGGCTGGGAACATTACATGACATGAATCCTAGGTTCATGATGTGAAATCCATGAAAACTGTATATTCTAAAAAGGGAATCTCATAATTTCAAAAACCATTGATAACACTTTTTCATGATGTGAACCATTCTCACAATGTTTAAACATTTCATTATTTTAATTAGTTCATGGAATCAACCAAGCAATTGAATCATGACATGTAACCATTTCGTGATTTGAAACCTTGTAGACAAAAAATTCTTTAAAAACAGATAGAAAAACCCCACATATCAACATGGTATTGAAATGATATTATCCTAACAAAATTTAACATTAATTCCTGTAATCCTTAAATTCCAACAAACATATATCCCCAAACAGTAGGTAATATTTCCTATCAAATGATGTCCATCCTCAAAAGCTTTCAAAACACACCCAAACAAAGAGTTAAATGAAAAGAGAGATGCAAAAAATATGAAATTCGGTAATGGGATGTAACATATGAGTTTTTTCTCAAAATATGGATGAATATATATTACAAGTAATTTTTCATAGGGATTATAAAGATCGTCACCTTTTGAAAAAAAATTCATAGAAGAGGCATGAAAACTGATTTTCTATAAAAAATGAAAAGCCTCTCACAATTTATTTTGGTTTTTAACATTGGACTACGATATAATTTTTTTAATTGGGTGGAAAAAGGTATGTGTGGGTATGTTATGTGAGACAAATTGCATATATTTTTCACTATATTTAAATGTTTATAAAGCCTCATAAATTTTTGAATTTAAGTCCATTATTTTAATTTTATAGCATTAAAATATAATCTAAATTCAATTAATTTAATGGGTTATATTTTTATTTTAATCATTCTATTCATTTTAAATTTATATTGAAAAATATTTTTTTATTTTTTATTTTTTATGTTCAATATGTTTAATAATCCTACTGCATCACAAACCAACCTACTGGGCCCTTTCTAGGTTAGTGGAATCCCATAAATGACACCCTATTCCCACCTTCAATAGGCTAGGGGCTAGTTATCATTACCATGTAAGCATACCACACACATAGTAGGACTTATCCTATCATAACATTTAATAGATACGTATCTCAAATGAAATAAATACAACAAATATATGAAAACTATACATAAAATATCATCTTAATATAATAAATGACATTCATGATATATCTATTATTATCTATAAGATAACCAGTCTCAATGACATAAAATAATAAAGGAAATATTCATTCACAATAGTTGGAAATGAAAAATGACAACTAGATTAGGTAAAGATTCCATCACCACAAGATATGTCCAAATATGAACATATTTTTCTTCCATCAAGTCCTAGTACCACTAATGTTATTCTAACATTGCATCCAGCAAATTCTCCAATAATCAGCTCTAGAGAGATACGTCAACCCTACTCCGACAAATCCATCTTTTTCTTGTATATCATCTTCACTGACATGACATGTGTGGTCCTAAGGCTCATTCTAGGGTGAGTATAAACATACTCGGTTGAAAACCCTAAACCCCATTATGGGAACATGAAAAAATAATCAACTCAACTCCTCAAATGGGAGGTTTCTAGGAGGAGGAAAACATGTAAAATCGGGAACCAAATTTTCTCTTGGATTACAACACTAAGGAGTAGCCACATGTATGTTAAGAAGAAATATAAATATGTTTATCACAATAAGATAGATGTGTGATAAGAATTCCTAGTAATCATAACTCTAATATTAAAAAGAAATTATGAATGTGTAGTATTTGGGGTCTTAGAGTGCAAAAGAGTCCACAATTCTAGAATTTGAATCTGGCTACAACATCACATCTCAACATAAACCCTTGGGGTGTTGGGGAATCACATGTATTAAAGAATTATGCACTCCATGGGCTTCAAGTATCCATGTTTCCTCTAAAATCCAAGAAATTCAATATTTTTAACCTTGATTCTCACTCACCCTCTAAGGTAGAATGTGCTTACTAAGTATAATAATAGATCCATATATCATTCAAATGAGATCAACTCATATTGTACACCATTAAGAAAAATAAAATGTCATTACCTTCAATTATGTTAAATGGATCCCTATTTATGAAGATGGGTAAACTAATGACTCTATTAGAGGATCCATTTCTCATCTAATATCTATAGATAATAGAAATACTAACTACATAGGTAGAGGATCCATGCCCCATATTGTTGGTGAAATACTAATTCTATCTAGTTCTGTAGGTAGAGGATCCCATACTCATACCTTCATGTGTGAAATATCAACTCTACATGAGATCTCAATCCCAATAGGTGAAATACCTACCCGAAATGGAAATATTAATATTTAAATCTATATCTAACCAAATCATTATTGCCTTTTGAGGAGTATACAACATTTTTTAGGGGTACGTGGCATGTTATCCCAAGTTGGAAACCATGTCTTGTTCTATCTTCTAACATGTGGCATCTCTGCCTAGAAATATAGTGTTTAGGATGGTCATATAGAGTGCCCTGTCAATGGAGTTATTCAGAATATAACTTCTCTTCCTAAACCACATGCCTATAATGGTACATGGGGTGTGGCCCAGTACACATGGAATTTGGGGAAATATGAGTTCCTCTATGACTACTACCCATAAATGCTGAGTTGTTTGGATATTGGTCACATGACATGTGGACCAGTCATACGGTCATATGATATTTAACTCCAAATCTAAACCCTGGTGCTATGTAAAATGTGTTATACTTTATGTATTCTTCAGAACATCACACTGAGTAGTCAGAAAATTTCTTCAAATGAGAACATTTTTAATGTTTATCCCATTCATCATCCCTCGATCATCAATTATTTTATGAAATACACATAAAATTTCAATAAATTAGTTTATTGGGGTCATAATGTAGCTAGATGTTTTGTTTTTCCCATCCATCATTGTAAAAAAAATTCTATCACCTCACTACAAAATATTTCACTTTTTCCAATAGGTGCATATCTTTTGGTAAAATTGTATTTTCTGTTAGTAAAAGGCTTTACCAACATATTTTTCCATGTCACTAAATTGTTGGTAAAAACTCTATCGCTAAATGTTTTTGCAACAACTAAAATAGTTCTATTGCTATAATAATTATACCAACAGATAATATATATGTTGAATAAAGTGTTTAACAACATGTTATGGAGAAAAATTAATTTGTTGGTAAAAAAATTACCCACAAATAATATATATTTTTTATAAATTACATTTGAATAAAAATTATAAATTTTTATTACTTGTTAAATTTTGATATTATATTTATTATTTTATCATATATTATACATAAGTTTTTATTATTAAACCGGACAATATTTTAACACATGTTGAAACATAGAAAAAATTAATTATATTGATAATGAAATATTTTATACAAAATGTTGGATCCCCAAATCCCCCAATCCCCCTTGCCAAACTAGATCCCCCAATAGGATCCACCCCCTCTAAGTGACCCATCCATTCCAGCAACCCATCCATTCCATCTTGTCAGCACTAACTTCAGTGCCCCAACCATGTTATTAGCCCATACACGTCATCTAGTCACCTACAACTCCATTGACCAACTCCATAAAAATGTAGTTTAAACTTAAAAAATATGTTTTTTGTGGTCTCATGCACATCCTACTCCACCACCATATTGGAAGGCCCATGATGCTTGTCATACTCTTCTAGAATCCATCCATGGTCTTCGAAAATCAATATACTTTGATAATAATTCATTAAAAAATTATTACTTCCCCAAGTTATAATCAAAACAAAATAAAAAAAAACAAATAAATACTCAAGCAGTACTTTGAGATATACATTCAAAAAAAACTCATCATATTAAAAAAAATTATAAACCCTAGCTAAATATTATACTCCTCTATCATCCATCCATTATCTTCCAACATCGATCGTCATTGTAGTGATTCACAAATGAAATCTATTTCTATCACGCAACCATTAATGTTACCTTCACACTTTCCAACTACATGCATCAATATGCCAATAAGATATCATCATTCAATCAAAATACAATTCCCCTAAATTTTAATTGTAGTTCATTATGTGAAAGAATGACTTAAATTTTTATAAGTTTTGCAATACCTGCAAGTAAAACAAACTCTCAAAAATGAGAAACAATCTTTACAATGTCAATTATTTTTTACAAGTAAAAATGCGTTAAAAACAAGATGAAAGATAACAAAAATAGACTATACTTAAAGAATACAATGATAACCAAGCTAAGTTCAATGAACTGGATCTTGAAACATTCCTATTCTGAGACACCATAACACTGCGATAAAATCACTGAAACCCACAAAAAGAACAACATAATAGACCTCTAGTATCTTCCTTCCATCCTTATCATCACAAGGAAATCAAAAACTCCTTCACCATCTATCTTCTCTAGCATTATATCATCAATAAATTAAAAAAAACATCGAGACAAACCGTTAATAAAATACAATCACCATTCTAGAAAACTCACATATATGGAACCTCTCTTAGTAGATCAAAACTAATACTACAAACATTCAATATGATATGGTGGTACTCAGAGTCGGTAATATCCAAGATTAGTCAATCAAAGAAACAAGGTAAAATAAATTTGAATCCTACAAACCATGTTGAATTTACCTGAGAAAACACTAACTTCACCTAGAGACCCAAAGCATATACAAATGTCATATCCACCTCAAGATTCACTATTTTAACGATGAAAATACACCCACATCATTGAGGAAAAACATATTACTCTCCCTTTATATTCCCCTATCATCAAATGGTTTCACAATCCAAATAATAATCATCATCAAGAAAAAACAGTCTAAATTCAACATCATACTATAATAAGATTATAGGATTCATCAGGACAAGCAACCCACTCTCACTACCATAAGAACGATAATTAAATTATAATATTTTATACTTTCATGTATCAATTCAGATAATCAAGCATTAATCCATCTAGATTCAAATTGATCCCGGACACCCACTAAGAATCAAAAAGAACACCCCCATGAAAAAATGTTTATAGCCACACCAAGGTACGCCTTGCAGCACCTGCATGAAAAAACCAAACAAAACAACAGTGAACCCAACTATTGTATTCAAACTCCACATAAAACTATAGATTACACTTTTTAACATTAGTAGAACCATTCAAACACCATATGGAACCTATAACCAATATTGAATCCATTTTGGGGAAACTAAGACATGCCATAGAAAAAAACTGAAACACAAACTACAAGACTTACTAAACCCAAAGATGTAAAATAAATAATGTACCGATCATATTATTCATCTCGATACAGAAAAAAATTTAAACATTTAAAAAAACACCAACCTACATGAGTTGTAATTTTACAAGATATAAATTCTAGACCGATAATTCCATATCAGAAGAATAATATAAAGAAGGAAGGGTGATAAGCATTGCACTGACAGTTTACCTAGTATTCACTGTGTGGTCAAGGAACATGATGCCACAAATAATAGGAAAGTTACTATGTCCATTTAAATAGTTCAATCCATGTCAAGGAACACATTGTTGTAAATTACAGAATCATTTATTAATATAGGAAATGAAATAACTTTTTTTACACAATAAGTTATCACTATCAAGGATTACACTAGTATCCCCATAACCAGTGTAAACCATAGCCATAAGCTATCACTTTTGACAAGGTTTACACTGTAAGTGGGGAAAAACTTATCCTCTTTAATTATGTAAACCATAACAATATTTTATCACCTTCATGGTTTAAAAATGTTACTAAGACCATTTACCCTACTTCTAGTGTAAACCATGTAAGGGAACATGCTGAAGCAATTTTTCCAAGCATAATAAACAGGGTGATATACACTATAATGACCATACTGTAAATTTTTAACAAATAATATAAATATGAATAAGGCCTTGAATATATTGAGATATATTAATCCTATGTAGACCAGAGAGAAATTAAGAGTTTTACATGATTACATGAAAATTCTATTGAAGGAGGAATAAGTCCTTGAATATATTGAGATATACAAAATAATATTTTTCAGATGAACTACCATAAATTTAAATCATGATAATTTCTTACTCAGGTTCAATTCAATGGATTTATATAGAAATTTATAATCAGTTTTATAAAATTCCTACATGATTTGTAATGAATCAATGGAATCTTAAAATGATCGTAGTATCTTGAAATATTCTTTTTCCTTTTTAACATTCATTGGACCCTCGATAGTTTTTCCCTATATGAAAAATATATAAGGTAGATATGATAGTAAAATTCATGGAAACAATCAAATGAGAAAAAATATATAATTCTATAAAAAATAAATAATTCTAGAAAAAAATAGATTAATGAACCATGTATACTTGAGTTATCTCAGAAACAATATCAAATGGAATTGCAGATTTTTGAAGTAGTTGAAATATTTTCTACAGTGGTGTTATAAGGCATGGGAACTGCATTGGATGCTATAGATGCACGTGAAGTCTATGAGTTAGTAAAGGATAATAGTCTATAAAAATGAGATCAAATGGGAGTGATATTTTCCTCATTGATTTTTCTTGAAGGGATTATCCATTGGATCTAAGCAATAGACATTGTGTTGTGATAGGAAGAGATGTAATTAAAAACTGATTTCTCAAACCTCCACCAGAAGGATAATATTGATGAGAATAATGCTGATAATGGCCTAGAATTGGTAATCATGATGTTGATGATGTTATAAGCCCTTAGCACACTGTTTAAACAAATAGTTGTTGCATATACATGATAATAAAACAAGTTGCAATCAATCTTCTTAAAATAAATAGAAAAATATATGATAGGATGTGTGATAAAAAGCATAGTAATCCGATCAATAATATATACAATACATAATTTTAAGGGAATTGAATGACAAATTTGTATAGAAATAAATCTTTGACGATAAATATTGTTCACAGATAGAGAAAAAAAAAAAGAAAAATCAACCAGTGAATAACAAGAAGGTTTCTGACAATATTATTTGAGGTGAACCCAAAAAATATCATAGGATTTACTATTGAATACATTTCACTTTGATTACTTCACCACATGCCACACATAAGTAATATAATTTGAAAACATTGCTTGTATTTGATTGAAATTTTGTTGTTAAAACATTTATACATTTAACAATAGAATGAATGAAATGAATATCTATGAGCCCTAGAAAAAAATTTCTAGAAATAGGGGTGGTGATTATAATTTATAGTCATATAGATGAAGAAATATGGGTGGAGATATAGAGTTTATAGCTTCAAGTGAGCAACTAGTTAAGATCTAGGGTTTTTTTATTACCATTCCCGACTGATCCACTATATGTTGTAGAGAATTTGGCTGGAGGCTGCTTCGGGGGAGGTGTTGTGGTTGTGGTATCTGGTAACCCTGATCATGTCCCTCTATAACATGGGACGAAGATGAATCTTCATGAGAAGATGACGACAGTGGGGAAATTGGATGTTGGAAGAAGGGGACATAATTTTTTAGAGGCACTTAATAATGCCCCTCTAAATCTAACTTCTGATTCTAGGGGTAATCGTTTATGCAAAGGGAAGGATGAGATCCTTTTTATTGTTAAAAATAAGGCTGCTATAAATATAAGAATAGATCTATTCAAATTATATTTAATTTGTTGAATAATATATACTACAGAATATAATAACCCAAGATAAATTGGCAATGATATATGGCACCAGAAACTGGAATCTGGTTGATATTGGGAATGGATGCATTCAAATTCTATTCAACTCAGAGGTTGACATTAAAAAAGTTTGTAATTAATTGAATTTTGATCGTAAACCTAGAGCATTAAGACTATTGGAACGTGTTTTGAATTTCAATCCCTTTTATCAGAGACATAACAATGCTCATATTTGGGTTTATATGTATGGTATTAATTGGGCCTATTGGCATTCTAAAATCATAAATTATTTTTCTTCATTTGTTGGTACCTCTTTAAATATGGATGAGAATACAGATGAAGGGGAGATCGGTTGTTATTTTAGAGTCCTTTTTGATGTCATTTTTGATTATTCTCTGCTTGATTCTATACCATTACAAGTTGGTGATAACAATATAGAGGTCAATACTAAATATTAATTCATCTTTTTCTTTTGTAATGTTTGTAAAATTTTTAGGCTGTCTATTTGAAACTATAGAGTCGTGAAAAATCAAGTTCATCTTGTGAAGGATGATTTGTGCAAATATTGGAAAAGGGTTGTTAATAAGATACAACAGACCAGGGAGGTGAATTTTGAAAAATGTAAATTATCAAGTATGTAAGAGGGTCTTCACTTGGTTTTTGAGAGCCCTTGTATAACTAAAACTAAGGACTTTGATCCTAAACCCGAAAAACAATTTATTGGGGAGGATATGTGCCTAGAGAATACCCATTATGTAGGTGATTCTGAAAAAGTAGTGCTTATCTCTAATAATAACATTCTGGGAGAGGAAGAAATGATTGATGATGTAAAAGTCATTAAAAAATTAGGTGATGATTTAGCTATTTACCATGGATCTTAGAGGCCTTTTGAAGGGTCTTCGAAACTTTCATGGAGCCAAATGGTGGACGAGGAGGAATCTGAGCATTATATCATGGATAAATCTTTCCAGGTCTATGTAATGGATTCGCCTATGGGTAGTGGTGTATCTTCCCAAGAGGAGGATAACTTTTGGATAAGACGATAGAAGCAGAAGTAGATGATATATTTGTGAAGTAATTTATTACAGAAGGTGGAAATTCTAAATAAGAGCTGACAGATCCGACTTCATATGGGTGGAGCTATGACTTGAATACTGAGGATATTGAAGTTGAGTAAATGGAATTCCTAGAATCTCTTAGTGTTGTAAACATTGAATCCTTGAGTAAAATAAAACCTACCAGACCAAAGAAAACCTCTGACAAAATGGATCGAGGAGGTGGTAAGAAAAAATGTAAATATATGTTAAAATAAATTTGATATTATGGAACTATAGATGGCACCCTAATTATGATATAGCCAGTAACCTTAGATGATATAATTCTAATTCTAATTCTAATATATAATTAGAATACTAAAAAATAGGGTCGGAAATTAAACAAAACTAATATTAGGGCATACCTTGTGTTGGGAAGGCTGGGAGGGGAAGGTCGGTAATGGTTGAGGGTTGAGTGGGGATCGTTAGGGACGACGCAGGTCGAGGATGAAGGACGGGGAGGGATGGACATAGATGGGATAGGGGAGGCGAGACAATGATGAGATGGAGAGGACCAACGAGGAGGCGGGATGGGGATGGATTAGGGAGGCAGGATAGCGGAGGCATGATGGGGAGGGGGAGAAATGGGGATACAGGACGGGGGAGGCGTGATGGGGATGGTACGAGGAGGTGAGATGGGGATGGGATGGGGAGGTGGGACGGGATGGGGAAGGTGGGACGAGGGAGGGAGAAGTGGGTAAGTGGAACAAGTTAGAAAGGAGGGGGATAGGGTTTTAGATGTATTATTAGGATTAATAAATTATTTTAATTTTTTACCTATCTCTATTATTATTTAGAATATATTTTAAATTAATTATAAAGGCTAATATTTATAAATTGAATTTTTTTATCTATTTGAAATATTTGTTAAAAATATTTTTTAAAATTTAGTTAGATTGGATTCAACATTTTCTTATATGTGTTTTTTTGAATATGGATGATAATATTTAAAATATATTTATATTGGGTCATTCATAATAACACTAATAACCTTCATTTTTTTACAATTAGTAAATTGGGTGTTAATCAGGTGTGACTTTCAAAAAACATAGGTAACATGTTAATAGATACACAAATGATATATATATGTAGGTATGTATGTATGTACATATTCATTCCAAAAAATATTTTTCATTTAATAGTTATTTTAATTCGATCTATAAATATATATTTGTATTAAAAATGATTTGTTTTTATACATATATATATTCTATTGTTTGTATAAAATGTAATTATAAAAAAATATTAAAACAAATTCTTCTCATGGTAAAACAATTTCTTGGTAATAATAATTTTTAATAACAGATTCATGTGTTGGTAAAAAATATTTGTATTAAAATGTAAAGATGATAGATTTAGCTATTAGTAAAATATGTGTTAGTATTGAATAGTTAATACCAATAGATATACCTATCAATAAAAAAAATATTTTTAATTAAAATTAATACTGACAAAACCAAATATCTGTTGGAATTAATCAATTTTACCAACACATATATTATTTTTCACTCATTTTCTCTTTGTAAAAGCCACATTTTTTGTAATGCCTCAATGAATAACTTGTTCATCATAGCTCAAGAAACTATCCATAAATTATCACCACCTAATATCAATTCATTTTTTTAAGATCTATCATTTTTTAAAAACATTTTTAAACCACTAATTACTATAAATATCTTCTCTTTTTGAAATCTCATCATCATAAATGCTCTGAATAAAAAACCAGAAACAAAAATTTTCCAAGAATTCCAATTATTGATTATGATCCTTTGTATTTAAGTAGTCTGTATAGTCGAATCCTCAATAATAATTGATAGAACTAACAAAAAAACATGCATTGAAAATATCTCTATGAGATATTTGAATCCTAACTCTAAAATGATGGTTAGTGATGAGTGTGTAAAGAATAGAGAAATAAATCTATGAGAAACACAATCTTCATAATTTCTATTACATTTACGTTTTATTATTTAGCATGTGTGTAGTGTTTTTCAATTGAATCCCATCAAAAATAAGTTGTAAATTCCTTTTATTTTAGGAAATATATGCCTGAAAATAATCTATTATAATCCCTAAGAGCAATGTGACATTGGTCCCTCAAATATGAGACATCTGAATCTTGAAATATTTCTTTCAAATGAATACCCAAGAAAAATATACATATATAATTTATCGATTCCATGTTTTAGATAATACATATCACAAATATTCACAGAACCTAATAACTAAAAGGTTTAGTGTCTTGAATACTCGCTATATAATAATATTATTTTACATAAAATATTGGTATTTTTCAATAACCAGGGTCATCTAGACCCTCTTTTAGGTATAAAAATGATATAGTAATCTTTATAACTTGTGGAACAGAAACATAAGAAATAAGAGAGTTAAATAATCAGTAAGGTAAACATAACAACTATTCAAAACCATAAGATCAAAAAAATGAGGGGAAATATGACTAATGAGGAAATATCAAATAAATAGATAAAGGGATAATAAGTTACAATCATGAAACATGGATGATTGTTAAAGATACTTTAATAAAAACATAAGAACAATGAATGTAAAAAACCCATATCTTTATTACACATTAATCTATGATTTATTACATAATAATACAAAAAACACCACCTAGAAGATTGAGAAGTCTATTTTTTTATAATATGTTACATTACATAAAAAACAAAATATGGGGTAAATCGACATTATTGAATACTTTCTTAACATCCTTATATTATTCCAATGTTCTTAAAACTGCATGGGATAACCTAGGGATATACACAAGAAAGGGGTGTTCTATAAATCTCAGTAAGGGAATAATCAAATATTAACATGAAGATGGTATTACATGTTAGACAACAAGAATATAACAGGGACATAAAATTGGTGATAATCATAAACAAAAACAATGAGGCATTATATAGCATGATAACATAAGGGTAACTTGGGAATATAGAAACAAATCTAAACATTGAATAGTAAACATATGTCAGGGTTAACCACTAATAAATAATAACATGATGGGTTTAGGATAACCTCTCATGAGCCATACATGTAATCTCATGAGACTAAAACATTAACCAATGCATTGGGGGACTATCTAGGCTTACCAATCATATTAATATCGTGTACAAGCATTTATGTACAACATAGAGAATATCATAGAAGAACATATTTCATTACATTTATTTCAATGAGAAAATATTATGGAATAAATACGTGTAATTTCTCAATAAAATAATTATAGGTATGTCTATGTGAATACACATGAGTGAAAATTGTGATGGTATTCACAATAAAAGGGTTTGGCATGGAAAATCGCAGTGAAATTTTGGCTGTATAGAGGAAGTACATAATGGTTCATAAATGGTATAATGAGAGAAATTTTTTTTATAATAATTATTAAATCAAATAGTAAATAATATGGATGTGTAAAAACATATATTGCATTATTAATTTTAACTAAAAATGGAATAAAATTAATAATATTCTTGAATAAAGATCGTAATAAGAGGATCCCTTGGCTTAAACAAGCGATTTCAAAAACATGGTAGGAGCTTCTTGAGAGCTTGGGGGAACCTTTAGGGGACTCTAGAGAATGAGGGGAAGAGTAAGGATGTTATCCAAGGTTCTTGAGTAAAAATTAATGGGATATTGTATGGTTTTATATAAGAAAAGATATTTTATTTCTTTATTATTACTTAAAATTTAGGTTTTGGACTCTATTTGATAAAGTAATCATAACCACGAAACATACCAGGGTTTTGGCCCATGGTTTCCACCAAAAAATTGGTTTTAATTATTTTATAAGTAAAAGGTATGAAAACATTCTTATATTACCCTTGGTGATGTGTAAGTGAGTTATGTTTATAAACCATTGATTTTAAAACCTTAAAATATACTATAAGTTTTTTAGGATTTTTAAAGGCTTTATAAATTTAATAAAATTAACATAAAAGCACATTAACTTAAAGGGGGAAACATATATTTATTCATTTATACCTTTTATATAAAAAAATTACATCACCTTCGTATCATTATGATTTTATAATGCACCCAATATATTTATACCATAGTTAATTTTACATAAAAATTTGAATATCTTAGGAAATTATGAAAAATTCACTATTGGATAATTTTTAAATTATTATTCCAAAAATAATATTTATAATATAAAAATAATTTTCTATATAATTGAATTTTTACATTTAAAATAGGATTGAAATTTATTAATAAATAATGGTTTTTTATAATAATTGTTTTTAAGCCCTTATAAAAATTATATATGGAATTATAAAATATATATTATCATTTATATCAACAAATAATTTTTAATAAAAATAATTTTATAAAATATTAATAATTTCAAAAATCCAATAATTCACCAAAATAAATTTCATAAGACCCCAATATATAATTTATGTTTAATTGTATTAAAAAAGAATCATTTATGAAGTAACAATAATAAGAAGAATACATAAGCATTATTCTATGGAAAAAATAATATACATTTTCATATTATTAGGGTGTTGATACATATCCCTAGAGGAGAATGTAAAAATATCAGAGGATAAGTTTTGTGGTGGTGGAATTTTCACAAGTTGGTTCGACGTATATGGTTTGGTTAGTGATATTAATGAGATTGAAAATCTCCCATAAATGGTTTTGAGAATACTTTAGTTGATCGATCTCAACACGGTCTTGATAAAGGTAAAATCGTAGTGATTATATCCCCTTTTAAGATTTGATAAATAATCTTTTTTTGGGTATGATCTTACTGGTTGCGGTCCTCAATTCTTTTTTTTTTGTTTCAATTGGACTTATCCAAACCCTTTATTTATACAAATCATATGACTACTATTCAATGGAAATTTTATAAGTGGTAATGATTCTTAAAAATATTTTAAATATGATAAGATATAATAAAACCAATGAAATTAATATAATTTATATAACCATAATAAAGAATTTAACATAATCAAAAATGGAATTTTATTAATAAAATGTTGGGTCTATACAATCTTCCCCCCTTTTGATGTTTTGACCACTTAAATTTTCATTTCAGTCACTAAATTGGATGAGGGTAATTATATTTCATCACTTTCTATGGTTCCCATGTCACATATTAAAATTTTTTTTTTATCCATAGCACTTTTACTAGGATTATTTTCTTATTTAATAGAACTTTTTCTCTATAATCTATGATCTTCACTGGATGCACTTCATATGAAAGATCACCCTCTAATGGTATCACCTATGAATTCAGTGAATGTAAGGGATCTTTTATATACTTCCTTAAGAGTGGTACATGGAACACATCATTTATTTGAGATGTGTTTGGTGGGAGTTCTAGTCAATTGGTTACCACTCTAATGCGATCAAGAAACTCAAAGGGACCGACATAACATGGAATAATATTTTCCTTCTTCCTAAATCTCATGAATTTCTTCCAGGGAGATATTTAGAGAAATAACTTATCTCCAAACTCAAACTCAAGGTCTCAAGGATGATATTCATCATATAAATTCTTCTAAATATGAATAGCCCTGATGTGCTACAGAATGGTCTTACCCTTTTTCAAAATTTCTTCAACCATTTCAGGACCCAACACTTTGTGTTAACTAACATCATCCCCGCATGTAGTTGTTCTATGAATCTTATCATAAATAGATTTATCATGAGTCATTTGGATTCTTGAGTAGAAACTATTATTGTATATTAACTATACTAGATGAATATGTTGATCTGATATTCTTTTTAAATATATTTAGGATTATCTCTATATTTCCTCCACCGTCTAGATAGTATGCTCATATTGGCCATCAGTTTTTTAGTGATAAGTCATACTAAAGTTAAACTGAGTTTTTAGAGCATGTTGGATACTCTTACAGAAGATGTAGGTAAATCATGTGTCTTGATCAGATATTATTGATAGTGGTATTCTATGTCTCCTAACCACTTCTCTAATTTATATCCTCCTAAGTTGATTAGTGATAAGTCCACTCAAATTTCTATTAAGTGAGAAGTTTTTTAAAAAGATCCATCACAACCCATATAGAATTGTTTCCTCTATATGTATTTAGAAGACCAATGAAAAAGTCCATGGTTATGTATTCCTATTTCCATGAAGGTATGGGTAATGGTTGTATCATTTTCTTGTATTTTGTCCTTTCATACTTCACTTTCTGACATACAAGACACCATGATGTATATTTTTTGTCTCTTAATTCATTTTTTTTCACAAATAGTGATATTAGAGATCACAATACATATTTTTTCTCCCTTGATGGATGGATAAGGTTGACAAATATTCTTCATCCAAAAGTACCTTATTTATCTTATGATTTGATAGTACACATAGTCATGACCCAAATCTTATAACTCCTTCTTCATTAATTTTTATCTTTGAGGGTTTAAATTTTATTAATTCGTTCAACTTCTTCTGAATGATCACATCCTCTCTTTATGAATACACTATCATATCTACAAGGGATACTTGAGAAATAATTTTTGAATGTATGGATGATGTTCCATCATTTATAACTCCCATGTCCATCCTTTTCAAGTCTACAAAGATCATATCCTTATCCATTGTCATCAATGACAAAATTTTAAATCATTTCTACATAGATAATATTCTCCTTTATTTTCGTTACCATGATGGTATTGTATTGATTATTCATAGTATTTAATCACTTTTAACCATCTTCACTGGTACATATTTAAATTTTTCTATATGTGTATATACTTTATACTATTATGATCAATATATATTTCACACTTCTACCGAAAGATAAAATTATTCTATATTATCAATGAAAATACAACTACTACTAACTCTAGATGAAATGTTGGGTTGTTCTATTCATAAAAATTCAATTTCACTGAGGTATAGGCTATCACCATTTCATTATGCATTAGTACATAATATAAGACCATCTTTGCATCATGACTATATACCATGAATTATTCCCCTCTTGTGTTTAGCATAAGTATATTGTAGTTTATAAGCCTCCATTCCAAATACTTTTCTCAATCCAGATTCATTATTTAAATGAATATTGACTCCCTTCAAAGGTATCTTTTATTGAGGTTTTGACAATCATAATAATTTTCTCACAAATCAATGATATTTCCCATATATTCCAAGGAACTTATGGGTTTTCATCACATATTATGGACTCATCCATCATTAAATTTATTATATCTCTAAATTGTCTATATATATCCATTTACATATAATAATATTATCTAATAAAGTGACTTCACTCAACCATAACTTATATCTTCTAAACATTGCATAAATATCCTTCATTCATAAGGTCCTCAGTAGAGTGCTCAGATTCACTTTATGATTCTTTTTAATATTTGAGTATATTAGAATATAATCTTTAAAGACTACAAAAAACATTTCAAGGTAATATCTTGAGACTCTATCAATCAATTCCATTCTGTTTTTTTGGAGAATTAGTGAGTCTATATTGAATTACAATGAACTCATAGTACCTATAACTTGTAAGGAAATAATCCTTGGGGATATCCAACTTTTTCTCCCTTACATGATAATACACTAAAAAAGACCCACCTTGGATAATTATTGTTCTCTATATAGCTGACTGAAAAAAGTAAGAAATCTATGGTAGAGGATACTTGTCATTTATTATGATCTTGTTGACATCATGATAATCAATAAAAATGCACAACGAACCATCCTTTAACATGATGGAGAGGAATGGTTAACCCCATGGTGAAGCACTTTGGAATATAAACCCATTTTATAGATTCTCCTATAGTTCCTTCATTAGCAACTCAATTAAAACAACATCTATTTTATATATCATCTTAGATATTATCAAATATCCAGGTATAATCTCAATTGAAATTTAATCCTCTCAGCTGGAAGAAAGACTGTAAATTATTTTGGATAAACATTATAATATCCCCTCTTAATGGGATGTCTCTAAAGATGATATTTTCATTAAAATCAGTCATTTGAGGTAGATATTCTTTCTCATAGGTAAATAATATCAATTATTTCAATTTTGGTGTTAAATAATATTCAACTACATCATTTTACTTTTAAATAATCAAAATATCATTCACAATATGAAGGGTAATTTTTTTGCATGAAAATTATATTGGATCAATATATGGAAAGATAATCCATTCGTATAATTGAATCAAATTTGAATAAAGGGATTGTCACTTGGTCCATTGGTATATTTACCCCAAAAATTGTTATAAGGGAGGATTTATATATGTGGGATGAAATAATTTCCCCATTTTCTATTTTGACTGACATCTCTGCTTAATTTATCTTTTTTGGTGCTTGAATAGTTATACTAGATATTTTTTATATGAAATAATTGATAGAACTAAAATAAAAAATTATGTTCTCTATTCTTTAATGGATAACAATTTTACCTATAACCACATAATTTTTAGGATTCACTTTAGTGGTTGTGATGGAATATTATCACTTATACTATCATGGAGTTTGTTGGCATTGATTTTCTCTTACAACCCTTATATTAGGGTAGAAATAAACACAGTGTCTTTATTCCTTAAAATTGAACCATTGGAAAATATGTTAAGGGGAGTATAGGTAATTCCTCTCTTCTATTAGATTGGTGGGTTTATCCCATCGGTAATCACTACCTAGTTTCCCTTCCTTTTTATACCTAAACTATTTTCTCACCCCCTTAGATGATTTTTTTCATAGTACTTTCCACACTTATGAAAAGTGGGATATTGAAATTTATTAACACTAGTATATTTCTCCATTACACCATGATAATTAAACTCCACTTTTTACTTATTAGCCTCATGAGTCCATTCAGATTCACTAATCTTCATTTTGAATTTGAGTACACTTCATCCAACATTCTTGTTGTTATAAAATCCCATAATTTCAAGGTGTTTTCATAGAATTGATTTTAGCCCACCAAATAAGTTAGAAACTTTTAATTCAAGGGTAATGATAAAACAAAAGTTGTATCATTCATGTATTATGAGTTTTTTCTCATATGCCTTAATGGATTCATTATATTTTTTCTTGAGGGAAAGAACATCACTAACCATTTTAAGTCAGAGAGTGCAACAGAAACATTATCTATAAAATTCTAGAATCCCTTCAACCCCATTGATTCTATATCTTCCTTAGGGTTTTTATTGTTGATAAATTTCAACCACTTATTAACTTCTCCATATATATGATAAATATACATTAGAAAATTATCTTTCTCAGAACATTTAAGGATGGTTAAGATCAACTCAATGGATTTGATCCATTATTCTGCAATTAAGGGAATGGGTAGTCTATAGAATGTTGGAGGCCCTTATTTTATAATGGTCTCAAATGGAGATTGTTCATTATTATATAGATTTTGGAATTTCTATTTATTTAGGATTATATACAGAAATTGAGTTAACTCAGAGAGTGTCATCAAAAATTATATGATTCCTTCTCCAGTATGGTTGGGAATCTTGTTTAGTGGTTCATCACAATCCCTTTGTAATGGTTATTTACTTGGTTCCTTCTATTTTCAGCCATGGAAAAAAATAAACCGAAAATTGGGGATGAGTACATTAAACCAACTTAGAACATAAATGGGAATTGATTAATATTAAAGGGATAATTTATAAATTCCTTGTTGTTAATTTTTTAATGAATTTCTGGGATTAAATCTCTGTTATCCATGATCTAATTTCTGACATAAAATATTATGGGAAATTGTTTCTCTGTAATAATGATTCATAATGTTCTTGAAAATTTAACAAATCATATAAATTAGGAGTGTCAACCCATGATTGTAATAAGGCCCACTCTCATGCACCAGTTCCTAGTTGAGACTAGCTCAATACAATGTTTTTAGGTGTTACCCCTTGGTACATTAATGCCAGAGCCACATCCACATGTTGTATCCATACTGGGACAATTTTTTGGAAACCACTTACTCTATATTTTACCAATATTTAGGTATTTCTTATTTTGTTTACTCTGATAACTAATTATTTATATATATTTTTAAAATCCTAATCCCAAAATAACTAAACTATCCTCTGATACCAACTAAGAAACCCCTTAGCTTTATTACACATTAAATCATGATTTATTACATTATAATATGCATATTAAAACATATAATATTGATAATTATAGTGTATATTGTTACTTGTTACATTAAATAACTACATAAAATGGAGAGGTACATTGAAATTATTTAAAACATCCTTTACATGCTAATATTATTCCGTCATTCCTAAAACTACATTGGATAACTTGCGAACATACATTAGAAAGGGGTGACCTATAAATCCTTGTAAAGGAATAAGAAAAGAATTACATGGTGAAGGTATTACATGTTAGACAATAGGTGTATAAATGGTACATAAAAGAGGTTATAATCATAAAAATGAATAATGAGGGATCATGTAGCATGATAGTATAAAGAAATCATGGGAATGTAGAAAAAACTATAAACAGGTCATCATAAACAAAATACATGGTTAACAATAAAGAGATCATAAAATTATGTTATTATGAAGTTATCCCATGAACCATAAATGGAATCTCATGAGACTAAAACATTACCCATTTCGTTAGAGCGCTATATGGGTGTATCCACCACAATAATATCATGTACATGCATATGTGTGCCTCATATATCATAAAATATAAGAAGAGTTTTAGTCATATTTAATTACATGATAAAGGAGTGTAGAATAAATACATGTAAGGATCTAATAAAACAAGTATAGCTATTTCTAGTTGAATATCCTAGAGTGGAAATAGCTATGGGTTTTACAACAAAATGGGTTGGCATGGAAAAATCATAGTTAAATTATTGATGCATAACAAGAGTACATAAAGGTCCATATAATTTTCTAATGATTGAGAAAGGGGTATCTCATATTTTTTTTAAATATAATTGTCTTTAATAGGGATGTTTAATAACATATCACAACATTAGGAATTTAAAAAAAAGGATAAAATGAAGAAGATGCTTTAAATAAGAGGAGAATGAGAGGATCCCTTACCTTGATAAAGTGATTCCAAAAGCTTTGGAGCAGCATATTGAGATATTGGAAGAATAATTTGTGGACTATAGAGAGGTTATTTTATAGTAATTATGTCCTTTAATGTTTCTTAAGGAATAATAATGGTATAATGGGTTGGTTTATATAGTAAAAGAGACAGGAGTTCTTAATTGTTTTTCTCAATCATAGATTTTTTACTCTATATATAAAGTAATTAAAAAACCCATCCCATGGTTTTTCCCATGTTTTCTACCAAATATGATTATTTTCAATTATTTTATATGTTCAAGGGTGTGACACAATAAAACAATACCCTTGGTGACGTAGAAGTGAGCCATGCTCTTAAAGAAATGATTCTAAAAACTTAAATATAATATAGGTTATGGTGGATTCATAAAGGCTACGTAAAATTAATCAAATAACATAAAAATATATTATTTTAAATGTAAAATATATATTTAGATATGTATACATTTTATGTAATTTATTTCCTCACTTTTAGGACATTATGATGTCATAATTCACACCATATTTTATTTTTCCCAAAAAATTGGCATTCTCAAAAAATTTAGAAAAATTCACCATTGGTTAGTTTTGATGTTCTGATTCCAAAAATAATATTTCTTTTATAAAATAAATTTTTTAAATATTTTAATTTTCACTTTTAAAAGATATTCGATGTTTATTGATAAATGGTATGTATTTTGAAAATAATATTTTTTGATCCTTTATAAAAATAACCTTTGAATTCATAAAAATTATATAATCATTTATATTTAATAATAATTATTTAATAATATTATTATATTAAAAATTTAAAATTTAAAAAATTCATTATTACATTAAAATAAATTTTTTAATTGAAATTTCATTTTACCTAAAAATAGAATTTCTATATTATAATATCAAAATAAAAATCATTTTAAATAAAAAAATTAGAAGTAAATATGAATATTATTCTATTGAAAATTAAATATATAATCATATTATTATGTTCTTTATATATATACATTTATTACACTAGAAAACATCCTAAGGATAAGGTGTGTGATTGTGAGATACTCTTGGGGTGGTTCAACATACATGGTTTGGGTCGTGTTGTAGATAATCTTGAACTTGTCACATAAATGGTTTCACCAATGCAGTATTTGTTAGATACAGGTTTAGGTTTGGTAAAAGGAAAATCCCAGTAATGTTATCTCTATCAGAATTAGTGATAATTAAGTTGTATATGGTATGATACTACTAGTCGAGGCCTCCCATTCCTTTGTCTTTGTAAATCAAAATTTTCAAAACCCAATATTTATACAAATCATATTATAGCTGTTCATGAGAAATATCATCAATGGTAATGAATAATAATGATATTTTAAATCCAATAGGATATAATAAAACAAAATAAATACATTTATTTTTTGTAATAATAATAGATAATCTAACTCAATAATATAGTGAATTTAATTTATAAATGTTCGTGTCATTATAATAAAATATCATCATAACATGGAATTGATACGAATAATGGAAATCAATAAGACATGAAATCATAACATAATAAGGTGTAATGTATTTATGACATGAAATACCATAAAATTTTAGAATCGCTTGAATGGAAGTCACATTTTATAAAGGTGGAACACACATAAGCTTAAAAAATCATTGTGAATAAATCCTAGTATGTCCACCCTAAAATTTTGTGAAAAAAATAAAATTATTTACAACATACAATTTTTGAGAAAATATAATTATATCCAACTTTAATATTTTGGAAGAATATAAGGATTCCCATTCTACATTGTTTCATGTGATATAAATCCCTAACTAATGCATCAGAGGATGATATTTCACCCCACTTATTATCATCTATACTTATGAGTTCCACTTACAATAAAATCATTCATCTTAGCATAACTAACCCATGAAAATAAAATGGTTTTCATAACTTGTATAGATGGTATCACATGATAAATAATGATCATTTGATACCAAAAACATAATATCCAAAAAAGAGAATATTTGAAGAGAAAATATTGGGTGATTTATGAACCACTACTCGATTGGAGAAGAATCCATTAAAAAAGGAAGAAAAATCTCCAAATGAATTTTTATTAAATACTGTTCATTAAAATTTTCTTAGAAATGCATGATTTTTAAGTCACTACCCAAAAAATATTTTATTTTAAGATGAATATAAAATATCTAAAGACATTACATCAAAAAATATACAATAATAAACCTTGATAGGAAATAAAACATATGTCAAAATGTGAGGTATTGGAGAAGAATATGATATCATGGTAAGTAAAATCATTTTAAATATTTGAAAATACCATTATAGAAAACCCATATCATTAAATGGATAACTAGACCTTTATTTTTACATGAATAAATGGGAATATAGGATCATTATAGGTAATGAAAATTTGTGTTTCACTAAGTAAATGATAACATTTTCGGGAAATTAAAACATGGATATAGAGGAAAAATCCATTAAAATAGATGAGAATTATTTTTAAAAAAAACGATGATACAATATAATACTCCTTGAAAACCCCAGATTTTTTTATGAAATATTTTATTTAAATAATTTTAATTCATCAATTTCTTACTGTCAATGAAATAGTGAAATTAAATAAACCAAGATACACTATAGTAGAAAATTTCCATTTTATCCTGTCTATTAATTTAACATGAATAAACATAATTTACTTATGAAAATATATGGTGAATTCATTAGCTACAAATTATTTATGAAAAATATAAACCAATTAAATGTGATGTAAATATTTGAATTTTTTTATTAATAAATTATATAAATTACAATTAGTAAATTAAATTAATGATAAATATATATTGTATATTTAATATAATTTTTTTTTTATATTCATAAAATGTATATTTTAGTCCTACTGTATGAAAAAAACCCCTATTTCGTGTATGTATAAAAACCTATGTTTTTTTAAGGGAAATTTTTCCGTCTTTTAATGGGGAAACCATTTTTGGACACAATAATAATTTTTAAATGAAAAAAAAAATATTCTTTGGAATCAAAATATAAAATATTACTTTTTATGATTTTTTGATATTTTCTGGATAACTTTCATGTTTTGATTTATAGTAAAAATATACTAAATTTTAATTGAAAACGACTTTTTTATGGAAATATTTTTTATTGGAAAATTAAATTATTTAATGGTTTTAAAGTATAAATATATTATATTTTAATCACTTAATATAATTTAGGTCATTGAAATTTTTTTTACATTGAATTTTAATGTAAAAATCTTTCAATATTTTGTAATTTTTTAATTTATAAACAATGTTTTCTCATTCCGAGAGTGAGATTAATTTTAAATTAATTTCTGAAAATTATATGTTTTTATTTAAGAAAAAGTAATTACATATTTGGAATCATTATGTCCAAATTATTTAAATATCTTTCTTTTATTTTTTGTCATTATGAATAGTAATCTCGTTAATTTTTTATTAATAGGGTAAAAGTGTAAATCAAGAAATTAAGGGTAAAAATAATATTATAAAGTTACCCCAAAACTTTTCATAATATAATATTATAAGTTTTGTTTTACCTAAATCATCCTTGGGTCGAAATAGTATCCTTTAGAAGCCACATGGATGAGATTAGGACATTTACTTTATTTTATTTAATGAAAACATAAATATGCCTTACTCAAATTTAAATAACTATATCATTTATAATATAGAAATATAAAGAATATAAATTCAGCTATACAAACTCATTTGAATTATAAAATATTTTTCTTTACCATAGTCATTTATTTTTATTTTTTAGGTAATAAATAATTACCCTATAGTCTTACACATTTATCATCCAGAAATTATTTAATTGTTGAAAAATCAAAAACAATTATTAAATTGAAAATAACCATTAAAAACAAGACACAATCCATTTTTTAGTATATCCTGAACATAATAATCCAAAGGTGGAGTTATAGACCATTTTAAGACATATGGAAATGATTATGACCTCTACAATATTTTATTTAATGTGATGTTAAAGTTTCCATGTTCAAGTTTCAATATATATAACATTTTTATTGTGGGATTTTACAGAAGATATAATTGAATATAAGTATTATATTGACATAGATATAAAGGATTTATATTAATCATGGTATTTTATTTTTAATTTTATTTAAATAAATAAATATATTAAATAATTACACAAAACTAATGTTGTAATTATTTTATTAAAGGTGATAACAACTAAATGTTTTCAAAAATATTAAAATAAATATAATTTTTGATAATTAATGTATCCAATTAATTTTAAATATGAAATTGACCTATTATAAATATAATATAATATTTTTTATGAATATAACTAGTTATATTATATTTTTAAAAATCAATGTATTGAATAGTGCCAAAATTGACACTATTGATTGTTTATCAAAATAATGTATTAATAAATTATTTAAAAAAAATAAAAAAATTTAAAAATAATTTATAATTAATATATTTTCTAAAATTTTCTAATTATTCATTTATGGTCTAATTCACATCATATAAGTAAATATATCACCCTTTTTATATTTAAATATTTGTTACCTTAGTTAAAAATTAAATTGAATAACTAAGTGTTAATCAAAATGAAATGGTTTAAATTGACATAAAACATGACTAAAATATTATTTTTAATGATATTAGGACATTATATATTATAATATTTTAAATTTGGTCATTTTGAGGTTTTTGGATGTGGTTTTATTTTAATGTAAATTAATATTTTTGGAGATTCCAAAAGTGTCCCCCATCTCAATTATAAAAGGGAACAACCTCCTATAATTATTCACTTCACTTTTATCCTTAAATATCCACCATCCCATACATATTTACATTCTCAAATTACCTAGTCACATTCTAGTGGTTCTTTTCTTATCTAAATACTAAATCTAGTGCATTAAGATGAGATCTAGAGAGAGCATGTCCAGAAATTGGTAGTCTTCTCTACCAATTCCTACAAACTTATTTATTCATGTTCTTCCTATTAATGAGTGTTTTCAATTATAAATTAATAAATCTACTATAAATTATGTTCTTGGATGTTATTATTATTATTTATCAATAATATTTCACATTTTATCCATCATATGAAAAACGAAATCACCACACCTGTGTACGTACGAATTGTTGTCTCCACGTCATGGTGTAATCTGTTTATCACAACCACCTTACTTGGGTGGGTATAATTGTATAAATAGTGACTATATGTGATTATTATAACATTATATGTATTTTTTAACAAAATATAATACATCCACTTCTATATTATTTCAAATATAGGGGATTGATATCATCCCTTGTGGGTACGTATGATTTACCATCTCCATGATGTTGTGTGATACATTCGACATGATATCTATTATATCATGATTATATTATTGTATAGAATAAATAAATGGGATTTATATTATGTTAATATCATTTTTTAAAAATATAAATTTGACCTGAGAAGGGTAACCAGAACTGATTCAACTAAACACGCATAAGAAAATAAAGTAGTTAATACGTGAATAACGAGTAACAATGAAATGTCATTAACAAAAGGATGATAACATGATCATATATGAAATCATAACAATGAAAATGATTCTAGAAAAGGTCAATTAAGTTATTTAAAACATTAGAAATGAGTTTTAGATACAGATAATGGATATCAGACCTAAGGTAAGGGATATTTCTGCAATCTCATTACTATCTAAGATTGTTTATATATAATGTGGTATATTTTTCATCCATGTCCATGTTTCCTAAATATGTATCAAAAATATTCATTATGTTACTCTAAAAAAACATAAATTAAATATTACCATTTGTTTAATTTTTGCTAAACAATATGAAAGGAATTTTTTGTCGTTTTTTATATGAGGTACTCATTAACATATCTGAAAATATGAGAAAAATATTTTCTTTTAAATTAAACTGCATGAATGGATTTTTAAATTTTCATAATTCTATATTTCCATGAATATTCCATTACAATATTTCTAGGCTATCTTAAAATAAATAATTTTCCTTTAAAATTGAATGATATTTTTAGAAAATAAAACGTTTTTTAAGATGAAATGATATTTTCCTCAAGAATTAATTTCAAGTGTATAATAAAATTTATTTTTTATCTAAGATGGAAATTATTTAATAGTGTAATGTTTCAATATTACTATACCTATTATTCTTATGATTTGGTTATTTTTATGATAGGATACTTTTTGTGAAATCCATTTGGTTTACATGGATTATGTTATAATCGAATGATGTTTAGAAAGCCCATTTTATTCCTTGGGTCATGCTATAATGAATGAGTTTTATTTTTGTGGAACATGTAAGAATGATTTCATTGTGATATTAGTGGGACATATTTCTTACTTCAATTCATTTGGTAATGATTTATATATCAGGATATGGACATGGTTGGAATGGGAAATAATCTCAATTTAGCAATACAGGGCTGGAATAGGAAGTAAACATAGTTTAGTAGTACAGGGATGGAAAGAGGAGTGAACTCATTTCAGTGATGGAATTTTTCTGATATGATGGTCTTGGAATTGAACCTTGAATAAAATGAAATGATTTATTATTATGTTTATTACAAAAAATCTATGTCTTATGTGATGACCTTTAGAATATGTTTGTTGATTCTTTATGAACTTCTAGGATTTATCCTAGGACATGATATCATGTGTTTATTTCTTATATCATATGATTATTAAATGATTGATATAAAAATTTTCTACCCATAGTTAGCATCTGATCTCACCCTTTCTTAAGATTATTTTCCCTAAGTTAAGAAGAATGATATTAAGTAAAATATATCGAAAGGGTTATAGTTGTGAAAGAATAAGCGGGATACATTATAGATGTCTTATGAACCAGTTGTTTATGTTTCCTAGTTTTTAAAGACACTTAACCTATACGATCTGAGAATGGTTTTTTTTGTTTTGTAATAAATATTCTTCAATTTTGAATTAATATCTTTGTATGTAATGTATGGGTCGTTATAGTTAGTATCAGTGAAAAAGTATAGTTATGCTTTGGAAAATAGGATGAGAAACCCTTAGTAAAAAATCTATGTATATGTTGATGTACAGGTTACAATAGAAGTGTTTTAGAAATTATCATGAATAACCTATGATAAAATATAAATTGACTTATATTGAAATTTTATTCATGAATATGTGGTTTTACCATTTTGATTAGTGTTCTCATACTATTCTTCTTAGTTTTTTTAATGACTGGAACCCAAAGGAGCCACGTTAATGTTGAATGTGAGGGGAATTGAAATGATTTATCTCCTAAGAAACAAAATGAAATGGGAGATGGAATTAAAAATCTTATAATTATTCCCATACAATATTCTCAAGTGATGAATCATATAGAACTTCTAAAGGAGAAAAGTAAGTAAAAAATTATTTTGGTTCCCTTTATAAGGCCGCATCCACCTTCTTTCTGTGGGTCTTCTGATCCACTAGTGGTAGAACAATGGATCTGTTCCACCAAAAATATATTTATGGCTCTCCACTATTAATAACATGATAAATTAATCTTATTTTTCTATCTTTTGGAATGTGAATCTCAATAATGGTTGAACCTTATTAATAAAATGAGGCAAAGAGATGAAATTGAATCCATGAAATGGGATGAGTTCAAGAACTTATTTTCAAATAAGTACTTTCCTTGTATTCATTGAAAAAATATAGAGAAGTATTTCCTTGAGCTTATGAAAAAGGAAGTTTAATTTCTTGGAACCTATGAACAATATATTACAAGACATGAAAGGTATTATTCAAGAATTATTATCCAAAATGAGAGTAAAATTGATCGATTCATTATTGAATTAAAACCGAGTATATGAACGGAATTATCCATAAGGGACTTTTATAGATATAAGGAAATAATTCATTGTGACCCCATGTTTTAGATGGATATTTGAGTAATCTTTCATTCTTATGGGTTAGATAAGAAGATAAAAATGGAATTAAAGGGAAAATTTAAAGACCATGATAAAAAAAAAGATGAGTTTTCCCATATTCTCAAATCATGGAACGAAACATGAATGAAATTTTAATAAAGAGACTAAAAAAAATTTACATGTGGGAGAGAATTTCATCATGAACTTCAATGTTGATGTTATGGGAAAATATTTCCTAATAATTTGAATAGAGAAAAGGATTCATAGAATGAAACTAACACACTTAAATTCTACAATTTCAAGGAAATATAGAATTATTCAAACCAATGCCTCAATCTAATGGTGACTGATGTTGATCAACATAAGAAAAATATTATGTCCAATGATAAGGGTAAGTCACAAGTGGTCACTATCAGTGATGCGTAGTATGATAATGAAGTGGTAAAAGGTACTCTTATCATCCACTCTAAAGTATGAAATGATTTATTTGATTCTGGATCCACCCACTCTTTTATTTATGAATAATTTTCTAAGGGTAACATTGTATCATCTCAATAATTAGATGTTTTTTTATCTATGACAACTTCTAATAGAAAAACATTTCATAAAATTTTTATAATTATTCACTAGTTGAAGTTTGAGGGAAAGTGATTCTTGCAAATCTTATGATCCATCCTTCAGTAGAATTTGATTTGATTCTTTTCATGGATTGGATTTCTCTATATTTATCTCATATCAATTTCCATGTAAGGGATGTGAAATTTCATATTCTTGATCAATCTATGGTCATTTATCAATGTAATGATGAATATGACATTCTGGTGAAAATTTTATCCTTCTTATGGGTTTTGGATCATAAATATGAAGGTGATCTATCTCAAATTGATAGAGAGAAACTCATCATTACATATAAACCTATTATATGGTAATATTTTAAGGTCTTCCTAGAATATTTTTTTGGTATTCCACCAAATCATGAAGTTGAGTTTTTAATAGAACTCATACTCAGTTCAATGACTATATCAAAGACACCTTATAAAATGGGCCCAACTGAGTTGCACAAATTTAAGAAGCATCCCTAAGATAATTTTGACAATGAATTCAAATTCCCTAATGAATCACCTTGGGGTGAACTTGTTCTATTTTTTAAGTGGAAGGATAATTCAACGAGGCTATGTATTGATTATTGAGAACTTAGAAAGGTCAACATCAAGAATAAATATCATCTTCTCCATATAGATGACTTATTTGAAAAACTATGTGAGGCTCAATAATTTTCCAAAATTGATCTTCATTTAGGCTATCATCAATTAATGGACAAGATGAAGGATATACCAATGATGAAATTCTGTACAAGGTATGGACACTTTGAATTTATAGTGTTTATTTTTTGTCTTACTAATTCCCCAACTATATTCATGGATCATGTGAATAGAGTCTTTAGAGACTATTTTGATCAAGTTTTTATGGTCTTTATATAAATTTTATTGAATATTCAAAGAGTAAGAAATAATACGAAGATCACTTGATAATTTTATTGATCACCCTAAGAATGGATAGGCTTTATGAAAAATTTACCAAGTGTGATTTTTTGATTTTATGAGTATCAATTTTGTTCATATAATCTCAAGAGAGTAGATATCTGTGGATCCATAAAAAATTAGTTATTGAATGTTGGACTAGACCAACAATGGTAATTGAGATTGATTGTTTTCTTTTTCTGGAAAGATATTATTGAATATTTGTGAAATATTTTTCATGAATATCTAATCCACGTACAATGTTGACTCAAAAATGATTTTTGTTCATATGTATGGAGTAATGTGATGAAAATTTCGAACACCTAAAAAGAAGGTTACCTAATGCACCTATGCTCACACTACCTTGTTGTGAAAAAAGGTTCTTGGTCTGTAGTGATTCATATAATAAGGGGTTTGGATGTGTTGTCATAGAAAATGATATGGTGATAGCTTATGCCTCATGACAATTTATAATCCAGGAGAAATATTATCCAACTCATTATTTGGATTCAGCTATAGTAATCATTTCATTAAAGTTTTTGAGGCATATCTTAGTCATGAAATGTGTGATATATATACTTATAATAAAATATTGATGTTTATTTTCAAAAAAAATAATTGAATATTCACCAAAGATGAAGCATTTAGTTGATTAAAGATTAAAAATACTCAATACATTACCACCTTGGGAATGTGAACAAGGTGGAACATTCTTTGAGTCGAAAGGGCCATTCTAGCCTTTTCATGGTGAGGATCACAAAAGATCTTATATATATATGGATTTTCAAAGGATGGATCTTGAAAATTAAAATAAAGGGAAGAAATAATATCTTTCTCAAATGAATGTTCAACCATCTATACAAGTGAAGATTATGGAGGCACAAAAAACATGTATTGCTACAGAATAATGTGAGAAATGTTCCTGAATTCAACCTTGATTGTGATACAAGAATAAATTTTAGGAATCGTGTTTTATTTCACCCATGCTAGAATTAATTATGGAGTTGTTGGATGTGGATTGTATTTCTTAATTACATATTCATCTTGGATATACAATGATATAATGCGACCTAAAGTAGTATCTATTGGGGGATGGCATGAAAAGTGATGTTGCTAAATATGTCTCTAGGTTCTTGGTTTGTTTACAAGTTAAGATGTGAGATAGAAGTCTAAATGGATTTTAAAACCATTATCCATACCAAAATGGAAATGGAAAAACATCACTATAGACTTTCTCATCAGACTTATTAGAACATCATTAGGTAAAAATAATATATGTGTTATACTATATATCCATTAAAATATAGCACATTTAATTTCCATTAGATAGGATTTTTCTCATGATCATCTTTACAGGAAATGTGTAAAGAAAGTGGAAAGATTTCATGGAGTACCACATTCCATTATATTTGATTGGGATTCTAGGATTACCTTAATATTCTATACAATACTTTAATAGGATTTTGATATGGTGGTATGGTTCAACACTTTTTATCATCCTTGGATATATATTCAGTCTGAGAGGAAAAATAAAACTCTACATGATATGTTGAGATATTTCTATAAGGAATTCAATGGGGATTGGGATCAACACCTACATATGGTAGAATTTTATTATATCAACATCTTTCAATCCAATATCCAAGATAGTTCTTTATGAATCCCTCTATGTATAGAAGTGTATAATTCCAACTTTTTGGGATGATGTTCAGGAAAGAAAGCTATTAGGACCTGATCTTCTTGATGAAATAGAAGAGAAGTTCAACAACACAAAAGAACAGATAAGAGTCGAAAAAAAAATTCTGGAAACCAATGAAAATAACTTCAGTTTGAATTGAATGATAGAGTTTTTCAATGAATATATCCCTGGAATAGAGTAATTATATTTGTAAATAAGGTAAATCTAATCCATAGGTATACCGGTCCTTTTGAAACTATGGATCTTGTTTGGAAGTTAATTTATCGATTGGGGATTATATCGAATGTCTCTCAAGTTCATGATGTTTTCCATGTATCTCATGATATATTACATACCGGATCCTTCATATATACTAAACTTTTAATTCATACCAATGGATCAAGATCTTTCTTATGAAGAACAAACAATTGATATTTTGGATTGTAGCGAAAAAGTTCATCATAATAAGACCACTCGCATGGTTAAAGTTTTATAGAGGAACCACCAATTTGAGGTTGATATATGGAATCTTGAGGACATGGTGAGGTAGATTTTTTCTCATCTTTTTATATCCAAGTGATTAATTTTTAGGTAAAAGTTTAATTTTAGGGGAGTAGAATATAACAACCATATGTTTTTATGAAATATTTTCTTTAAATAATTTTACTCTCTTAATAGATTTCATTGCACTAAATCGTGATTGTAAATGAACTAAAAGATTTCATAGTATAAAATGACCATTGTAAAATATCCATTAATTTAGAATGAATAAATATACCTAAATTAAGAAAATGTGTGGTGAATTTATTAGCTACTAATTATTTTTAAAAAATGTAAACAAATTCCTTGTAAATTTAATATTTTTATTTATGTATTAATAAATTTAGTGAACTAAAATTAGAAAATTAATTTAATGAAAAATATATGATATATATTTAATAAAATATTATTTATATTCATCTAAAATATATATTATTCATGGGGTATGAGTAAACTCTATTTTATGTATAAAAATCTATATTTTTCAAAAGTGTAATTTTACAACCTTTTAATAGAGAACCCAATTTTTTGACACATTAATAATTTTTATATTGAAAAATAAACATATTATTTAGAAGTGATATATAAAATTATAATTTGGATAAATATTTGATATTTTTATGATAACATTCCTGATTTGAATTATAGTAAAAATATGAAAAAAATTTAATTGAAAACAACTTTTTCCGTCAAAATAATTAATATGATTAAATTATATTATTTTTTGTTTTTAAAGTATATAGAGATTATATTTTTATCATTTAATATAATTTAGGTCCTTTTAATTAATTTGACATTGAATTTAGATGTAAACACATTACAATCTTTTGCAATGTTTAAACTTTTAAAACCTATTTTATCATTCCTACAATGAGATTAATTTAAAATTAATTAAAAAAACCACTATATTTTGAATTTCAAAAAGTTAATTATATATTTGAAATAAGTGGGTCCAAATTATTTAAATATATTTCTTTTATTTTTTATCATTATGAATAGTAAATTTAGTAATTTTTTATTAATATGATAAAAGGGTTAGTCGGGTAATTAAGGGTTAAAAAACATTTTAAATTTACTCTAAATCTTTTACTAATATAATTGGATGAGTTTCTTAGACCTCAATATTTCTTGGGTATAAATGGTATCCTTTTTATGCCACTTGGATGAGATTTGGACCTTTAATTTATTTTATTTAGAGAAATGTTAAATATTTTTTACTCAAATTTAATAACTATAGAATTTTTAATATAAGGTTAAACCGAAGATACATTAGACTATAAATACTCATTTTAAACCTAAAATGTTTTCAATTATCATGGTGATTTATTTTTAATTTTTATGAAAAAAATTACCCTAATGTTTTATACATTGATGATTCACAAATTATTTAATTGATGAAAAATCAATAAAATAATTTTTATTGAAAGGATAATAACCATTAAAATACAAAAAAACTGACCAAATATTATTGGTTGAGTATATATTACCATAATAATATAATTTTCAAGTTATTTTCCATTTTTTTCAATATGTAAAATATTATGACACATGTAATATTTTACTTAATGAGTTGTTAAATTGGTAATATTAATGTTTTAATACATTTAACATTTTTAATGTAATATTTTCCAGTATCTATATTCAACTATAGGTATTTTTATGCAATATATGGGATTTATCTTCATCATAGTATTTTATTTTTAATTTCTATTCATCAAATAATTATATTTAATAATAACAAAAACTTGATGTTGTAATTATTTTATTAATGAATATAACAAAAAATATATTAAAAACAATAAAAATAAATATAATTATGGATAATTAATATATCCAATTATTTTTATTGTTTAGCTTTACTTCTTAGGAATTTAATAAAATATTTTTTTTCTAATTTTAGTAGATACCCTTATATTTATAATAATAATTGAATTTAATGGTGTAAAAATTTATACTATTGATTATTTATTAAAATAATGTATTATTAAATTATTTATAAAATTAAAAATTATATAATAACTATTAATGGTCTAAAATATTATAAATTTTTAATTTATGGTCTAATTAACATCAAATAAGTAAATATTTAACCCTTTTTTTATTGAAATATTTGCTTCCTTATTTGAAAATCAAATAGAGTAACTAAGTGTTAATTAAATATATAAGGTTTAAATTTATTGAAAAACTTGTCTAAAATTGATTTTTGGATGATATTAAAACCTTATCAAATCTCATATTCTAAATTATGAAATTTTCTAGGTTTTTGGATGTGGATTTGTTTTATTATATATTTATATTTTTGGAGATTCCATAATTTCCCCTCTCCTAAATTATAAAAGGGAATATCATCCCTCATTTAATCACTTCACGTTGAGCTTTCATGATCCAACATGCCCTACCAATTCCATTAAAAATCCCTATTAAAATTATAGTGGTTATGGTATTCTCCAAATACCAACTCCAGTGCTTTAATATGACATCTAGAGGGAGCACATTGAAGAAATTGTGACCTTCTCTTTTAATTATTTCAAACATATTTCTTCTTCAACTTCCTATTAATAAATTATTTCTATTATAAAGTAATAAATTCATAATTAAATATATACTAAAACTTTATTATGATTATTTAACAACCATATTCCACCTTTTTTCTGTCCTGTGAAAAATGAAATCATCACACAGGCGTATGCATGGTTTACCATCTCCACACCGCAGTGTAATCAAATTTTCACCATGACAATAATTGGGTGTGTATACTATTGTAAATAATAACTATATGTTATTATTATTACAATTTATAGATTATATATCAATATATATACCATCCACTTCCACTTAATTTCACAATTATATGAATTATATCATCTGTCATGCGTACATATGTCCTACCGTCTCCACAATGTGATGCGATTCATTCTACATGATATACATTAAATCATGATTGGATAAATTTATTTAATGAATAAATATGATATATATTATGTTAATAAATATTTTTAATGATATAACTATTACCTAAGAAGGAGAACCAGAACTGATTCATCAAAACGCACCAAATAAAATAAAGTAGTTTATACCCAAATAACTAGTAATAATAAACTTTTATTTAAAAATAGATGATAATATGGTAATATATGATATAAATAAAATAGATATTATTTTGGAATAAGTCAATTAAATTATTTAAATCATTATACATGAGTTTAACATATATAAAAATGATATCAGACCTAAGTTAAGGGATAATTTTTCAATCTCATTATTATTCAAGATTGTGTAAACATAAGTATTTATCAGGGTATATTTACAATCCATGTCCATGCTTCCTAAATATGTTTTCAAAAATATTACTCATATTATTCTATAATTTTTTTAATTCAATTTTAATCTTTAGTGAATTTTTATTAAATGGTATGAAAGGAATAATTTTTAATTTTTTGATACGAGGTACTTTTTTACTAATTTGAAAAAATTACAAGAAGAATGTTTTCTTTAAACCTATACGGTATGAAAAAATTTTAACATTTTAATAACACCTCAAATAGATTAATATTCATTTTTAATTTTCCATGGTAATCTTAAAATGAATTATTTTATTTTAATATTTAATGAAAATTTGATTAAAAACACTTTTAAAAATTAATGGTTATTTTCCTAAAGAATTAATTTCATATTTTCCATCAAAATTATTTTTCATCTAAGAGGGAAATTATTTAATATGGTTATGTTTCATGTATAATATCCTTATTATTCAAATGTTTTGATTGTTTTTATGATATAATTTTATTTATGAAATCCATTTTCTTTACATGGATTATGTTGTGATGAGATTATTTTTAATAAATTCATTTTATTCCTTGCGTTATGAGATGATGAATGATTTTTTTTTGGAAAACGTGAGAATTATTTCATTATAAGATGGTTGGGACATATATTTTACTCTAATTCATTGGTTAATGGTTTATATCTCTTGAAATAGATAGTTCAAGAATAAGAAATGATCCTAGTTCAATAATATAGGGCTAGAACGGGATGTAAACCTAGTTCAATAATATAGGGTCGGAATAGGGAGCGAACTCTGTTCTGTAATGGAATTTTTCCACTATGATGGTATTGGTAATGATCCTTAACTCATTTTGAAATTATTTCCTATGCTTATGCGTATTCCACCAATTTCATGTCTTTTTTTCAAACCTTTAGAATATGTTCATTGATTCTTTATTAACTTTTACGATTTACCATATGAAATGATATCATTTGTTATGTTATTATATCTTATGATTATGATATTATTAATATCTCCATTTTTTCCCTTAATAAGGATTTAAGATCACCCTTTCTACTGTTTCTTTTCCCCATGTTATGAAGAAGGTTATTAAGTACAATTTTTCAAAAAGGGGTCTAGTCATGAATGAATAAGTGGGAGACAATATAGATGTATTATGAACTAGTTGTTTATGATTCTTAGTTTTTAAATACACTAAACCTATAAGATCCTAGAATGGTTTTTTGTGTTTTGTAATGAATATTCTTAAATTTTGAAGTAATATTTATGTATGTAAATTGTGGGTTGTTATACTCATAAAGGAGGACTTTAGCATGCAAATTTATTTGGACAGAAAATTATTGTTGAATAAAAAAACTTCATCATATGGTATAATATATCAATCTTGAAAGATAATTTTCCTAGAGGAGTGAGTATTCTCCATGAAAGTATTTTATTCTTGAAAACAATTACCATATTCAATATTCATTATGTGCATGTTTCTATCTTCCTAAATAATAAAATAAAGTTAATTAAATACCTTCTTTGTAGCTGTATTATTCTATATTAAATTTTATATATACTATTTATTATCAAATTTAATTTATTTATTGTGTATATTTTTCTTGTGTTTGAGTGAAAATTTAATTAGTGTTGGGTTATTTTGGTAATTTTAGCGATTGAAGATGATATATTAACAATATGATAAATATTTATTATAACCATTTAATAAAAAAGTATATTTTATTATTAAATTGTAATAAAATTAGTATTTAAGTTCCCATAGTCATCCATTATTGAGTTTTATAACATTATTCAAGAAGTTTCTTAAACCAACACCAAACATGAACATGATATATCTCGATGGGTGAGTACGATTATGAAAATATAAAATATAATTATAAAAGAACAATAATTATATTATTTAGATTTTTAATTTTATATAATAAAAATTTAATTATTTTGGATAAATAAAAAAAATTATTTGAAAACAAATTACATTGTGGAGGTAATAGTACGCACAACGAATTGTTAATGTGTTTTTTAAAAGTGAATGAAAATTAATAAATAAAGGTTTTAAAATTAATATAATAAAAATTAAGTACAATTATGATACTTTTTTTATCATATTTACATCATTTTGGGAGGTTTGGGAGATAATTATGGAGAATAAATGGTAAGGATTAAGTAATACATACATTATGACTTTTAATTTTCTCTTGTAAGTATCCCTAGAAATGAAGGGGTTAGGGTACATAATTGATACCAGAGTCTTATGAACATAATTTAGGATTATATAAGGAGTAATACGGTCTAGGTTTAGTAAGTAATTATAAGGAAATATTGTGGTATAAACAGGTTTAAGTGTCCCCTTTTATATGTGAAGAAAAGGGAACTTTTGAGAACATCATTTAATCATCAAGGATTTCATTACACTAATCTAGAGTGGAAGAATAGAAATGTTATAAATTCTAGAGTATTGTTGATCTAGGGTTTATTAATCTTCAAAAATTTATTTCCACACATGTTTTAAACATGTAGAAAATCATTTGTTCTAGGATTTTTACATTAACCTTTTTTAACTTGGTAACTTGTTTTTGACTATGTAATTTCTGTTTTAACAACAATATAAAACAACACTTATTAAATAATATAAAGGCCCATAACCAAAAAATAATTTTTATTTAATCTAATTTTATTTAAAAATAATCTAACATTATCTTTTATATTGAAACGTATTATATATAGAAAAAATAGGTTTGTAGAAAACTGGTGTTTCAAATATTACGTGTTCTGAATCTTACTTAGAATTGTTTAGCAACTATTAGTTTTTATTATAATAATATATGTGTCTAATAGTAATATTAGAGTAATCATTTTAAATATCTTAATCACATTATTAGATAAAAATTACAAAATATAAATAAAATAATTCATGAACAATAATTGTTTTATCTTTATCATGGTCAGTAATTTTAAATATAAGAATAATAATTTTATGACCGAAATTGAAATTTTTATTATTATATAATATTATCATTTTGATATATAATATAAAAAAAATTTGGATCAATTTCTAAAAGTATTAAAAGGTAATTTTAATATAATAAATATATATTATATTAAAATAATTATGGAGAAAAATATTTCCTAAGTTCAAAAATAAAAATCATTGGTTTATAAATTATAATAAATAATTTAAAATGTATAATGTTAAAAATAAAATAAATATTATTTCAAGAATTTTTTTATAAATTTCTAGGTAATACTTATATACTAATAATAGAATAAAAGTAACAATATGAATAAAATGGTATATAGCACTATCTAACTAAAAATAAATTTTTCGAAAAAAAGGTTCAAAAAAATATGCTACAAAAATATTATTATAATGAACCCAAAAATTAATTTTTTTTTCAATTTTTCATTATAAATTATATAAATTCAACTTTTAAATAAAATTGTAATCATAGTGAAATAATGGATTTTATAGAAATTAAGTATTTAAAATACTTATTTTCATTTCTCTTAATTTCTATAAAATAGTAATAAAGATGGAATTAATTAATAAATATTATTTTTATTAACTTCCTAATGTAAAAATAGTATAATTGTTTTTATTTATCAAAAATTAAAATGTACACAAATATAAATTAATAAACACAATAAGGGATTATGTAAATTTTTATAAAATAACCTATATATATTTATATTAGTATATTCCATAATTCAGTTACTTCTATTCGTACCCATTAATTCAATGACCAAATTTTAATGTTCTAAACATATCATAGTTTCCTTTTAGTTTAGTGTTTTGTTTTGCGAAATCTATCAAACACAATGTTTATTTAACAAAAATATACAATGAAACCTCAGGTTACTACAATTCTACCCATGATTTATGTAAAATACAGCCTTATTCATGCTATATTTTTTCATTTATAAATTTTATAAGACTTAATTTATCCCTTCCTTAGGATATGAATTGTTTTACCATATTTTTATAGCTCTAATATGGGAAAATATTTATCTGCTCAATTTTTTTAAAAGAAATTCTGAAAAATCATTCTCCATAGAAATGATTTTCATCCCTCTAATATGAGTAAGACTAATTTATCCATCCTCTATAATTTTATCATTAACATATTTTATCTCTTTATATTATAATTCCAAATAATTACATTTGATTTCATTCTATTTTGATAGGGTATAGTGGTATTTTCAGTCCCAAATTTTATATTTCCTTTGAATGGTGTATAATATATCCTAGTAACGCTCCTCCTTATTCCATTTGGTTTGTGAAATAAAATCTTAATATTTCACTTTGAGATGGTTAACCAATAATTAAACATTTTGAGTGGTTGATTTTAGAGTAAGGAGAATTTTTTAGGTATTTGATGGGAAGTGGATTCTTGACTAATTTCATTATTTTTCTATAATTATAAATCCCTCACACTAATTTGGTAATTTTATAACTGCAGAACTATAATTATATTTTTATGAAATTTTAATTATTAATTTAATGTTCATATTTTTCTATTTCTTGAATCTATTATCTACATTTTTTAACTTTTTGAATTTTTTGTTTTTGAAATTCTAGAAAAGGAATATAACCTTCAATGAATGGCTATACTTCAACACAAGGCATTTAACATTCTTCATCGAGTATTTAACCTTCCATGTTTTACATTTAAAAACATTCTAATCACATCAAACATCTATATACAAATTTAAATGGTCAAAATAGTTTTTTATAAGATAAATTATACTTACATGATTTCATTTCATACTATAAGTGTAATTTCATTCTTTAATTGTGTTTTGAGTAGTTTTATTTTTCTGGATCACATCATATTCTAAAAAATAAATAACCATGATGAATTTTTCATTTTCATAGAAATTAAATAAACTTTTAACCTATGATCTTTAAATGGAAGAAAACTTATTCCAGTAATATTTTTATATTTACAGAAATAAAAAACAGTTAGCACAAGATAAGATAAAATTTTATATTAATAAACCTTCACAAGAAAAAATAATACATTAATCTTTAAAACATCAAAAATAACTCTAAAAGTTCAATTTAAATCATTCTATTAACATCTAACTTAAAAACCATTCAATAAAATTTAGAAAAAAAACTTAAAACCTAAATATTATAATAATTTTATCATATATTCATCCAAAATCAACATCACATTTATCTTGAAATAAAATAAATCACTCATAAAGTCAAATGACAAAAATGTATCTTACCTCATCATATAATCACTAAAACATGGTAAAACATTACCTATATAAAATAAATATCTATAAATCAACCATAAAATCATATATTCATTTAAATTTTAACTCAATGTTTATTCCTCAATTAATATCAAATAATTTCAGATAAAATCTCATATTAGCTAATAATTTCACATTTACTTTAATTCTTATAATGTTCCCAAAAATATAATGGACATATTATAAAATAAATTTAACCATTAAATAAATAAAATCACTTTTTAAATTTTGTAGTTATCTATTAGATAAATCATATTTTCCCCAAAATATAATAATAATTTATCCCAGTTAACAATAATTACCATAAAATAAAAGAACATATTAATCCATATGGTTTTTATTCGTCAATCATGCATTGTTCTAAAAATCCAATAAACATATTCCAAAATATAATTAATCACAATTTAAAACAATAATATATGACATTGAATGGTATACATACCCTTAAACATATCATTATCCTATAATTTATAAACCCTTAAATAAAATAACACTATATCATAACTCTTGAACCCCTATATGTATACAATTAAATAATTCACCTTCTATCATAAACCTTTAAAAAGTGTTTTTTCATGTTCTTTAATACATCCTTCCTTTTATATGATCTTTTCTGTTTCTCTATCTTCACTATATGACCATGCTATTTTTTTAATGTGATAAAAAATTCACAAACCTAAATACATTATGTTATTAGTGGGATATTCATTACATTTCATTATAATCCATGCCAAAACTATAAGTGATTATTGTATTTGGAATCTTTGATTCATAAATTACTTGTACGTAAAAGATATACAACATTTTTTATCTATTTTTTCATAACTGGAACCCTCTTTATACATATCATTCATAAAACCTTTCTTCATAAACTGAGTAAATGAAACATATGAATGGGTGAGATTATATGCTCATTAATGGTAAAAATGTTATATATTAATCAATAATCATATGTGAGAATAATATAATATTATGGTTATTATAACATGATTATAAATTCCAATAATCCTACATAATCAAGTAATGATAATTAATCATGAATCATTTAATAAGTCTTTTTTATAATGATAAAGATAAGTTGTAAGTCTGATGGTTCATAAATAATCAATCATGGTCCATGATAACATATCATAATCATAATACATATGTTTTTATCACAACCAAAAGTATATAAAATCGATTTCTTATTCATATTCTTCTACCAAGACTATCATTGGGTAAAAATTCCCATTATTAAAATTCATACTCTATTATTTCCTACATACTCATAGGAGTAACTTCTATCTTGTTTACTTTATCTCCCCTTAAGAGTTTATTAACTCTATCCTCTCATTGAAATTTCTCAACACTATCATTATTACCTAATTAATTAGAGGGATGTGACAACCCCACCCATCATCATTAGTTATATCAATATCACTCGTCTCATAATCATAATACATATATATGTGTTCCAAAATCTAAAAAAAATAATTTCATCAATGAATAACTCATGGGAAAAATGGGTTTGTAAACATTTAATATTGATAATCACAAACCATATAGACAAAGAATAGAGATGGTAAAATTTCATTATATCATCATTAAATAATAATAAACATCGAAGGATATTATTATAGAATAAAATACCTTTAAAAGATAAACAGAACATTTCCTAAAGAAAATAGTCTATTCATTTTGAAATCACTTATGTAAAATAAAAAAATCCTGATATATTAATGAAAACATTTTCTTTGAAAATAAATATGGTAAATTTCATATAGAGGTTCAAATTAAAAAATAAATCATGATGTTGGTAAAGGTTGTTCATCTGGTGTATGTTAAAACAATTATTCCTTTAATAATTTTGACAAAAAGTCAAAAGTTCTTTTTTTCGGAAAATGGAATGAAGATTCTTTTTACACTTTTATTTAAGTTTAAAAAACATAGTAAAAATAAATTTAATAAATATTTGGATAAAATTAAAAGAATTTTGGAAAATAATTTAAAGAAAATATGGTCATGGAAGATAATATTTACGGCCGTAGAGATAAATAAAGTAGGTTTCCATTAAAAGCATTATTTCTGTCTCTTGAATACATTAAAATATGAAAATGAAAGGAAAAAAATTATTAACTAGAAATAAAAACATAATGATAAAAAAATATAAGATTTTTGAGAGATATATAATAAAATTTCATCATTATAAATTAAGTATAAACAATCTTGGTTAAAATAGAGATTATAACATAAAACATTTAACATTTTGAAATTTTTTGGATCATGAATCCAATAAAAAAATAAATTTAAATAAATATATAAATAACATGAACATTAAGATATTAATGATAAAATATATCAAATGCTAACCAAATAAATTTAATAAAGTACTATATGTTTATAACATAGCATATCTATTAAGGATGATATTTTGAGATGATAAACCCTTACCACTTTTGTAACATTTGAATAAAAACCCCATATATAAAATAAATGTAACCGATAATTTGAATAAAATTTAAAAATAAATATATATTGTATAAATTATAATAGGATAAGAATATACATGTGCTAAAAAATATGTACATAATATAAAAAATTTATGAACAAAATAAAATTCCGATGAAGAAACCATTCAAAATAGGTAATCTATGAATAAAAACCTAATGAAATAGATAATGATATATGGATTTATAAATCAGCATAAATTTAATTAAAATGACTGTAAAATACATTCATGGTTAGTATATACAACACCCAATGGAAACAAGTGGTGAATATGAAATGTGTCTCATGAAAATTAAACTGAGATGACAAACCATTACCTTATGTTTTTCTTGATTTGTAAATGTTATAACCTCCTAAATAATTAATTAAAAATTATTATAATTATATAAAATAACTATTTTAATTCCTATAATACCAAATATAGTCTAAATATAATATTTAAAAACCCATATATTGATAAATAATTATTAAAATCTATATTTTTACATGTCAACTATTTCATTTTTCATAAAAGTTTCTGTTTATAAGTTATGTTCCTTACACTTTGATATTGGTTCAATCATATCTAGAATCCTAGTATTTTAATAATTATCATATTTTATCCTTATATTAACTTTTATAACTATTTATATAAATTTATTATGAAAAATGATTTATATCACATCATAGATATGATAATAAGTATATATACCCATGTCATGTATCAACTTTTCAATATAATGAATAAAAGAAAGTAAAATGATAATTTTCCTTTATAGAACAACTTTTATATTAAAAATATAATATATATTATTCAAATATATTATTATTACCATCCATGTAAATTAATAATAAAAATTGAATCTCATCTCTTCATGGAGGTGGAAGTCCACATGTATGCACGAGCGACGTTATTAGATTTCAATAGATGAGATGGTAAGGATGTATTAAATATATTATATGTATAGAATAATAATTATTTCCTAAATATCAAATATTAATATTAAAACAAACATAATAACAATCCATGAAATATGGTTATGGAAATTGAATAATATCGTTATGTGGAGGTAATAGTTTGCATATATGCACAAGCGATACTTTCATTTCTCATTTAATAGAGAAGTGTAGGCAAATAGTTCTTTTAATAAACAGAATAAAATCTTAGATAATTTATTATACAATATTTTAAAAAAAATTATGGATACCATTGTTTTATAGTAATTATAGGAAGAAATATAATTGAAATCTTGTTTAATCTATATACCTCTTCTTTGAGAGACCCTTTTGGATTACACCATAATACTTAAAATATTGGTCATAGAAGAATATAAATAGATATATGTTTAAGTTAAGTAATATAAGATGTTTTGAGAGAATTAATTATTTGAGATATAGGTCACAATTTTTGTGAATAAGGGAGTAGAAGGGCTTCATTTTTAACAGTGATTGGAAGAAAAAACATGACATTTCTTATAAGGATTCACTAATATAATGTTGATTTCTAGTTAATGTGGGTCCAAATGGCCATAAAGATGAAGGTAATATAATTTATGTTTTAAATATAATAACACATCAGTAGTGTGAAATTTTTAATTGGCATTACTATCCTTATCTCATAGTTTAACCTCGGGAAAACTGTTTTAACCTAAGCTTTGTTTGCAAAATCATTCTATTTTAACTATTCATTATGAAAATACATTAAGATGTGAATATTAAATTATTTTAATTATGTTGAATTAAATTATAAAATTAATTTTAATCTATTAAATTTCAATAAGTGGTAGAATCCAATTTTAAATTAGCCCACAGAACACAATGATTTTTTTAATAAAAACACATTTTTAAGAGTAAAATTGAACTCACTTCCATTACTTGACTTAAAAAAATTAAATTAATGTTAATATATATTATTTAATATTTAATATATATTTCATTAAAATAATTATTATTTTTTATATTAATATATTTTTTTAAGATAAAACTCATTTTGTGTTTAAGAAGAAATTTTTGAAAAATGTGTTTTTAAATCCAAAATGAACTTATAGAAAAATAAACTATAATAATTATTTATTTTTAACTGATTTTATTTTTTCTAATGAAATTATATATATGTTAATTTAATATAAAATTTTACAAATAGTGGGAACACTCCCTACAAACAAATTATATTTTTCCAAACATCAGTATCTTTCATTATTCACAGAAAAACTTAATAAAAAACAGATAAATTCTCCCAATGAAATATTTACATGATGATTTCAAAATAAAATATTATTTATATAAAATAAAATTAACTATAGTGGTAAAAATTAATTATTTTTTTCTTGAATAAAACTAATAAAATATAATTTTTTAAGAAAAGTCATTTTGGAAGCATAAAATTACTTTACAGAATTTTGAGTGCTTAATTATCATGCATTAATAAATAAATTTGAATTATTTATAAACATTATAATTATTTTTTATAATATTTTTATTATTATTTATAACATAAAATTTAATTGGTAGGTTCTAAAGTTGAAATTAAAATTATTTTATTTTTATAGTATATCATAGTTCACTTAAAGCATAGTGTTGTGTGTTAAGAAAGATATCAAGCATGATATTATTTTTAGAATATATTTTTAGAAGTTAAATTATACCCACCCTATATAAATTGGGCCCTCATGATTTTTATATTGATAAAAAATGTTCTCATATTCTTAAATTTATTTATTAAAATCTCACGTCATATAAAGGGATAATAAAACATCCTTTGAAAATGGGAAGTAGAAAACATAAAGGTTGCCTAAAATAACACATAATCAGTTTCCCATATAAGGATAACATTACGAAGAAGTGAAAATATTGAAATGGGGGGGAAAGATAATGTTCAAATAATTATAGATAGTTATAGAGAAGATATAAATGTGAATGTTAATGAACACAAAACCATAAATCATAGAGGGGTAAAAACAACCATCAATTCCTCACATATAACTATAAAAATAAACAACACCCTCATTTTAAAGGACCTAGTTCTTAGAATTTATTAATTAGTTTAACATGGATTATAAGAAAATATAATTTCATGGTTTCAAAAATCCATAAACATAAATTCATAATTTTGTTTTTATTTGATCAATTTCCAGTTCTACCTCATCTCTTACTCTACTAAATTATTATTCAAGATGAATTTTAGATGCTTGATACACTAAAATAAGATTTTAATGAATTATAAGATCCATTAAAGAATAAAAAATCATATTTTATGTCTTTACACATTTACCACAACCAGAATGGTTTGGACAATACATACAATATTGATAAATATTAAATATGATGAAATAATACGTTAATCTATAAAAAAATTATAATATCACCAAAATATCAACTTAAACCATTCCACAGATAGTTATTTTTAAAACATCTCCAATATATGTTTGATCAAATAAAAAAATAAACAATTAATAAAAAAGCAAACTGAATTTCCAAAATCCACTCAACTTTAGTACCCCAATAAAATAAACTGCTTATTAATTTCACATACCGAAAACATGAATACAATAATCTTATATTATCATGAAACATGTTATTACTTTCCTAAAAATACCTAAATCACTATAAAAACTCGATGGAAAAATAAAAATATCCAAAAAATAACTTTATCCATATTCCATAAATTAAATCACTAACTATTGAATATATTTCATAAACTCAAATTTGAAATAACCTTCATCAATTATAACATAAATCACCTCTTTATTAGATAACTAATCAATTTCAAGGACACTAATACTATCCTTTTTTTCATCCTCAATCATCTATTTGTCCTAAATAAACATTTTCATCTCAATATTAGGGATATATTAATGTTTATCTATCCCAAAATCATGTGTTCTCTAAAAATATCACCTTACTACAAAATATATTTTTTAGGTGATCACCTCTAAATATGATATGCTGGAAAATTATTAAAAAATATTTTATAAAAATTCTTAGATGATTTATGATTCTTATAATGAAAATATCATTGATAAAATACTTCTAAAACAAAATTATTGAATCCCAATACACAAAAAATTCAACCATACCACTTCATACTTAAACCATTATCCAGGATTTAACATCTTTTTCTATGATAATTTCTTACTATAATATGAAATACGAATCATGTATCACGATTCCTCAACCTCAATTTAATATTTTTTTTCTAATTTTTTATATATTAAATACTATTAAAATAATTTATACCTTTTATATGTCATTTGTGGTCTCTTTATCATAAATGGTACAACCACTACTCATACAACCTTGTTGATCTTTTCCTTGAGCTTTCCCCTAGGAAATTTATTTTCATAATACCCATAATTTATATAATTAAAACATTAAAAAATTAATGATAACTTATGTAAAAAATTATTCACATCCATTATGTTAACCAAACATTTACTTTCTCTTGGAAATTACTTTCTATATGTATTTTTTCCCACAAAAAATGTCACCTCATTCCTTTTAGACATTTACTTGGGTGATGCTTCCCACATTATAGACCTGTAAGAAGCTTGATACTATTTTCCCTATAGTCTTCATTAAACATCATTTTTATATTATTTGGTTAATTTAAAATCTCACCCATCTTCAAGTTACTACTCATATATCAATTTATCTAGTTAGGAATAGCCTCATGGTTTTGAATTCAATATTTTATTTCATTTGTTTTCTCATGATGATAATCATTTAATTTTCCATCCCATTCTATGTGAACACAAATATTGCATGTTTTATCCCCTAACTTGAACCAAAATTCATGATTTGATCAAGAAAAAATATGAATGGGAAATCATATAATCATTGAAATCATTTATATTGTGTATAATTCATGGAATGTTTTTTAATCTATGACAGCTTTGGTCTAACATAGGTCATCCTATGTAATAATCTGTTAAAATTGATAATAATGGATCATAAATAAAATGATAATTAACCCAAGAACATCCCCCAAGAGTTTTTATAATGGTGTGCATTCTTAGGACTAGTCATCACACACCGATGATGATCAAGTTAATACAAAATCTAAACCATTCATATTTTTTACCACTATGTGTATATATACAACTACCATATATAAATGATAGTTTCTAGGTAATGATTTATTTTATAGGAAAAACACACTTTGTTCTGTACATTTACTTAGGATGTCCTCAAACACTTTGTCTTATCATAAGTTTTCTTAATAAAAATATTTCTCATACATGTTTTCAAATATAACTAAACATTTTTCTAATACCAATTACAGTGATACAAACTTCACATGCCTAAATATTATATCATTTTAGATTAATATTCATTACATATAAATATTATCTGTGTAATAACCATAATTTTTTAGAGTTATTAACAACATAGATATAAAAAAACTGTTGTATAAAATATTTATATTTTTTACCATTATGTTCTTTACAACTATCACCCTTCTTAGACATGTTTGAATTAAAACCTTTCACCACTACCCGAGTCAAGGAAACATAAGAAAAGTATATATCATATTCTCATTAGGTTTAAAAATATGTGATATAAATCAGTGATCATATGTGTGTATAAGATAATCATCAGGGCAGTAGAATATAATCATAACTTATAATAATTATACCCCATCATTCAAAGGTCCTTAATCATAAGTCATGGACTAAAGATTTTTCAAAATAATATACATAATTACTATGTGTGAGAATCATCAATAATAAGTCATGATCTATTAGAATGTGTCATAAGTGTAATAAATATGTTCTTCTATACACATTTTCCAAGAAAATCAATTTATTAATTAAGGTTCACTCTCAATACTATCATTGGGTAAAAATTCCCATAATGTAAATTCATGCCCGATCATTTCCCAAATTTTTATTAGAGTAAAATTCATCTCGTTAACTTCAACAAATCTTCAAGGTTTATTAATTACATTTTCTATTAAGATTTTATCAACTCCTTCATCATTAATAAATTAATTGGGGGGATAAAATGGACCCCCTTTCATTATGAGGTATATTAGGCTCACCCATTACATAATCATAATCTATACATATGAGTTTCACAAGATCAAAAAACATTCATCATTTCATCATATAAAAACTCATAGAAATAATATTTTATTTCTTAAAAATTTCATCATCATAATCATGAAATATTCCTAGAAATAATAAATAGGGTATCATTGGATTGAATTCCTAGTAAATAATATTAATAATAAAAATATATTGTAATATATTAAAATACATTTAAAAGATCATTGAAACAGTTCATAAGGAAAATACCCTTTTCATTTTCAAATAAATTATTTAAAATCTAAAAAATTAAACAATAATAAGGAAAAAATTTATTTGGAATGAAATGTGGGAACTTAAAATGGGTGCTTCAAATCAAAGACAAGTATTTATGGAAGAAAATGTCATTCATGCGATCTATGTTACAAGAAATATTTATTCTACATTTTCAGTAAAAATTTAAAAGTACCTCATTTTAAAAATAAAAAGAATATTACTTTTAAAAAATTTTAAAAAATTAAAACTTGGGTGAAAACCATCTTATAAATTTTTAGATAATTTATAAAAAATTCTCGAAAACATTAAAAAGAAAATATGGGCATGGAAAAAAAATATTTCCCATTAAATACTAAGATCATGTTAGGTTTCCTTCAAAACTTTATATTGGTATTCGAGGTACTTAATTGTATTAAAATTAAATGACAACATGAAATATTTAGAAATAAATAATAGAAAATAAAATACATAATATTTTTGGATATATAGATCATATAATTTCATTATATTAAATTTAATCATAAACAATCATGAAAAAATTGATTATAACAAAAAAGTCATTCCACTTTAGTAACTTCTAATTCATAACCCCCTGAAAGAAATAACATCAAATGATACATTAAACTCAAATAAAATAATTATTTTCATGATAAAAAATATCAAATAGATTGTTTATACACTTCCTAAATTAATATATATGTCTAACATAACATATGTCCCAAGGAAGACAATTTGAGATGACAACCCCTTGCCAATTTTTTAACCTTAAAATAAAAAACTCATGAATGAAATAATTTGAATTATAACATTAAATATAATTTTTTAATATGGATAAATGATATTTAAATTAAATATATTAGTATATACACCTCATTAACAAAAATAGGTGCATAACAAAAAAAATCATCAATGAAACAAAATTGAGACAAAAAACACTTATAAAATTATACTGGTCTAAATAAAAGCCACATGAAAGACAGAACAATATATATTTTTAAACACACATAATTTTTAAGAAAATAATCATAAAATTTATTCTTTTATAGTATATATAACATGAAAAATAAATAATTAGTGAATATGGAATGTGTATCACCAAAATTCATGTTTGCTGAGAAACACATTATTTGTAGTCCTATAAACTTGATCCAGGTTCCATAATATATATATATAATATTAATAGTTTAATAATTATCATATATATTAATTATTTATACTTTTATAACCATTCATATAAATTGGTGATGAAAAATGAATCACACCACCTTGTGAACATGATAATTTGTATGTACACACGAGTGATGTTTCCACTTTTTGATGGATGAAAATAAAGAAGTTTGAATGAATAATTCACCATTAAAAATCATTATTATATCATAATTATCATTTATATTCATTAAATATATCATGACCCATCCCCCGGGGCCCGTATTGTGACTACCTCAAACCCTCCTTCCATAGGCCAGGGGCTGGCGACTAGCACCAAATTCGTAATTCCATGAAAACTGGGAAGGCATTGCCTTTATAAAATGTACACACACACAACCAGAGTACAAGAGGAAGAAACCACTAAGTAAAGCAGTATAACAAGCATGCTGAAAGTACAAAGGGGCTGGAAATAATCCCAACAGAAAGGTACAACTACAACTGAAAGAAAGTACAACTGAAAGAAAAACAGCTGGAAGATGGAAGAAGCTCCTGGAACATCCTCAGGGTTCCTACAAAAAGCGTAGGTATAGATGTACTCCTTAGCACTCTCATCAATTGGTCAGCTCCGTGTGCCGTCACACCGAGTGTCCACCTCTGGGTACCGTCCAGTCCTCATACACTCTGCCTCGGTCAGCGTTGTCTGTGGTCTGCATCCAATACAATGAGGTGCGGGCATAGCCCGTGTAGGGGTGACTATAAAGATACTCAGTAGGGACCCTGAGACCCTCAAGGTCTCACTAAATCCAACAAGGATAAACCACAAAAAAAAAGATCTCAATATATAACCTCTACTTTGGTATATGCCCATACATATACCTAAGTTGTCAAGTAACCCATCTCAATAATGAGGAAACACAAAGGTCATTGAAGCTGCTCAAACCAGGATTTTCATTATCGACACCACAACTGCTGGAGAACTCATCCTATGTCGATCACAGTAGTCTTGTTGCGACTTTGAGGTGCTGCTCACTAACCTTGGACTGCTTACTTACTCTAACTATTGAGTACTCTGGGCTTACTGCTACAACCAAGCGCTTCCCTCCATGGGTCTGCCACTACAACCAAGCGCACCCCCTCATAGCCTACAGAGGTACTCCTTCTATCATGTACCATGGGTCTGCCACTACAACCAAGCTCTCCTCCACCGTGGGTCTGCTTCTACAACCAAGTGCACGCCATTGGGCCATCTGAATCACTTCGAGTCGATCGATCAGCAGTCATCAAGTCTCAGCCAGCTACTAGGTCTCTGTACTTCGTATGATCATCTCTAGGAGAATCCGCTCCACGAGCTATTGGTCGACACTCCAAGTGTCACGAAGTCCCACGAAGAAGTAATCTCAATGATCTGTCATGGCATTGGGTTCTCAACGCAACAGATAGTGCGCCAATCGGGCGCCCGGTCTGTGAGTTATTAGACTTTTTGTCCCGGGGGCCCGGTTGGTTTCGTGTAAGAACCAACCCGACCGTATCTCAACTGTACCGTGAACTCCCATGGGGTTTACTCAAAGGAATATTATCTCAATGAGATTATCAATTGTACCCTAAAATCCCATGGTGTTTACCCAAAGGAACCATTTCTCTACAAGATTACCAGCACCGCTGATGGTTCGTCAAACGGACGTCCAGTCTGAAAGTTATTTGCTTTTCTGTTCCAGGGACCTGTTTGGTTTTTATGCTGAAACCAACCCAATCGTACTCCAACTGAAACCAATCCTCAAGTGGAGTATGCCAAAAGAACCATCTCATCAAATGGAAACCAATGTAGATGACGACACGTCAATCAAACATCCGGTCCTTAAGTTATAAGTGTTTCTGTTCCGAGGGCCCAGTTGGTTTTGGGTTCGAACCAACCTGGCCGCACAAAAACTTCGTCGAAACCTTGGGAGTAATATAACAAAATGACCATCATTATTCAAAGAATCCTACGCAACTGATGGTGTGTCGATCGGAGGTTCGTTTCTCATGTTATGTGCGTTTAAATGAATCTGGTCAGAAAAAGGGGGGTCTGGGCCCGGTCTGACCCGGCCCAACCAACCCTGGGTCAGCCCAAACCAGGTTGACTCGACCTAAGTCTAGGTCCAGCTAGGTAGGGCATGACCTGACACGGCGGGGCACGGCCCGGCCCGGCTGGCGCGGCCCGGCCCACAGCCGGCCGCGGCTCGGTCAGCCTAGCCGAGCGGGTGGCACGGAGCGGGGAAGGGGGGAGTGTGGCCCCCCATTAATTGTAACTGGTGGCACCAACTGGCACCACCCCGCCCTCTCGGATCCCACGCGGCCACGTGATCCACCGCATCGCTGCTGTGGCTGTTTTCGTGGAGGACTTCCTCCGACAGCGCGCTGGGGTGCTACCGCCTCCAGGCGGTCGCCGGCACCGACCTCCGCCTCTGGTCTCCAGCGCCAGCGTGCCGATGACCCGTGCCACCACAATGTTCCGCGGGCCACCAGAGTCATTCCGGTGGTCCGTTTTAGCTCCTTTCTGTGTCGGTGGTCATCTCGGGACCCGAACTCCACTCCGAAAGCTCCAAATTTCCATTGTGGTCCTGTTTGGTCGTCGCAAAACATTCCTTGCATCAAGAGAAAAATGGCGATGGGTTTGGAATTGTTCGTTAGCATGTACCCACTGCGTTAGTGGTTCAAATAAACACGCCACAATTAATCTCCCAACTTTGAGGGTATAGTTCACATAATTAGAATTATTCAATAACAACCCATTCCTTGGAAAAGATTCACAGTAGTCGTGTGCCGTGGATGAGGGTATCGATTACGTCGTCTTCAAAGTGCACCCGAAAAAGAATTGTTGTCTTCTCTGTTTTCACTGAGAAAAGAAAAAAAGGTGTGTCGTCGTCTGTCGTTTATTTGGCATTATTCATTTAAGAGAATGGTGTTCTTCTCTATTTCTCCAATGTTTCCTCAAGATTCTCCCAACACAAAAAATCCCCAAAATAAAATAATAACCAAGGCCATTATTTTATTAACCCATGTAATTAAAATTAAAAACCACTTTAATTAATTAATTGTGTTTCAATTAATTAATTAAATGTGTTGTAATAGAATTAAAGGGAGATGGGAAAGTGGAGAGATCACAATTAATTTATGGGGAGTTCTCAAAGAAATTAATGAATGGAAGGGTTATGGGAGGTTCAAGAGATTTAAGGGGAGTTCAAGAGTTTAGGCCACATCTGGCCCCCACCCCACAATTATCCTCCCATGGGAGGTTATATGGGTATAGGACCCACCTTTAACTCTCCTTGGGAGGAAAATAACAACCCTCCACAAATAAAAAAAATCTAACACATATTTTTATTTATTTCTTAAAAACAGCCCGAAAATTATCTTCTCCCCCCGTCAAGACGCAACTACGGTAAAGGTCCCCTTAAGAGAATATCGGCACTACGAGTTCATCGGTGCCCTCAGATTTCAATTCCGAGTACCGGTTCAAAATATAGAAAATCTCTCTTGTACATTTATTAAACGTACCTGAACAAAACTTCCAAAATTTATTCTGGGCACATCGGGCCTCGGAATCAGGCACCGTCTGAAACTGCGGACTCGTAAAATTCCAAAGAAATTAAGAAAAAAATTTCCTTGAAATTTCTGGGTCTTTACAAAATATATTTTTATTATGATCCAAATAAATAGAAAATTAAAAACGATTCACATCGCTTCATGGATGTGGTATTCCACACATATGAACAAATGATGTTATCATTTTTCAATGGTTGAGATAGTAATAATGTAGAAAAGATATTATAATTATAGAAGAATATTTATATCATCAATATCATATTAAAAATTTAAATCTACCATAACAGCCAACCAAGAATGATGGTTATGGATAGTGAATCATATCACTATATAAATGTGGTGGTCCACATTACTCACTAGTGATCCTTTCATTTCACATTTGATAAAGAAGAGGTGGTAAATGGTTTTATAATCATCAATATAAAATATTAATAATTATATGATACTTTAGTAAGAATGTTATCATGGATATAATAGGTTTTTAGTATATTGAATAAGAAATGCCATTGAAAGTGATCAGTTATGATCTATACCTCTTCTTTTAGAGAGACCCTTTTGCTTAACCATTAACCCTTGGGAAATTGATCTTTAGATAAGAAAATGAGATATATGATGAATTGAATGAATCTATGAAAATTTTCTAGTGGATATTTTCTTGATAGAATCCTCAATTTGGGTGTATAAGGGATTAGATGAGGTTCCTTTTTATATGTTAGGGGAGGGTCATACATGAAATTTGTTAAAATATTTCATTAATATAAGGAAACAATAATGTTAAAATGGAAAAAATTGGCCATTAAATCAAAGGTAAGAAAATATAATGTTTTAATATCTTCTAAAATTAAGAATTATAAATGTTTTTGGGGAATTACTACCCCTATATATTAGTTCAACTCCTCCTGGTAAACTCATTTTTACCATTATGGTGGTAACAACATTTCATTGTATTGACAATTAATTATAATAATATAATTTGAATCTATTAAATAAAATTTATTATATTTATACTGAATATGATATATTCTTTACCTTATTCAATTTCCATAAGTGGTATAATTTAATTTTAATTTGGCATGCAAAATGAAGTGAAACCCCATTTTTAGTATAAATTTATGTTTAGAATAAAACTCAACTTACTTCCATTAATTACATTATAAAAACATTAATATGAAGTTTAAAATATTTTATTAAATATATATTCAATAAATTTCATTAAAACAATTAATTCATAGATATTAATATAATTTATTAATATAAAAAATATAATAATAATATTTATAAAAATGTGTAATTATGTCTAAAAATGAGCCTATATGAAAATAAATAAAAATATTTATTTCTGACTAATTAATTAGATTATTTAAATTAAATGATACCTATATTGCATTATGACCAAATTAAAAAAATAATGGGCCTTTAAATTGAAATTAAATGATAGTATTACAAAAATTTATATTTTCACTATTCACTAAAAAATAAATCATTTTACAAAAATCCTAAAAAATAACAGTAAGATAATATTGAAGAACTAATTTCAAAAATGATATTAATTAACTAAAATAAAATTTGGAAAAATTATAGAAATAAATTACATTTTCATACCACAAAATTCATTTAAATCATTTTTGAAGAAAATGTATTTTTTGATGCTTAAAACGACTATACTGAAAAGTGATTAACTATTTATTAAAAATTAATAAATTTTTAGAAAAAAATACATCATGGTTTGGTTTTAGTTTATTGGGTTTTTTATTAAAAAAATACTATTGACAACATTCCATCATGGCTGTTGTTAAAGAAGATGTTTTAAAAGTGAAATAGTCTATGAATGTTTGCCATATTTTTTATCCTCAAAATTGAGATCTTGTTTTATAAAAAAATGAATTATTTATGAATAGAAGATACATTATGAAGACCATGAAGGATGTCTGCATAACCTCAATGTATTCCTTTGTTTTCAGATGAATGTGGTGAATTAAACCAAACACAATGGTTTATGTGCTATGTAATAGTATAACAATATCAGTTCCTGGGAGGCTCAATGTTTGGGGTAGAATACCGTGAGATGATAGTTTCTGTAAAATGTTTTTCATTTGAAAATGATGAAAATGATTTTTAGTGGGATACAAACAAATTAGGTGATATACTTACTTCATATCAAGTTCTTTCCATGGTGTTGGCTAATCTGTAATTAAATTTTTAGTAATTGTTATTAGAGGACTATTCGGGGTTTATTTTCCTATGTAAAGGACCCTTATCACACCATTAGGTAGAATGTTAATTTCATTATAGAATATCATATATAAATGAATTAATCTATGTCCCAGTTAATATACAATGGAGAAATTCAATGAAGGATGTAATTTATGATGACAGTTCACTAAAAGGGTTTAAAGGGAACTGTATCATGCAAAATAAAAGGGTTCGCAAAGATTCATCATATAAGAATAAAATTTTCTTAGTGAATAAAAGGTAGCCTATGAAAAAAATGAGTTTTTTGAATCACTCATGTTATGCAGTGAATGAAATTTCATGAAGAAGTTTATATAGTTCGTGCAGTAGAATAAATAGATCGCAAAAGGTCCATCTATAAGGAAAATTACATGCGATGAAATGTACAAAATATAGCGGTGAAAAGATCGATTTAGGGAAAACTCATGTGTGAAATGTTTATGAGGTTTTTCAGATCAATATAATAATCATCTAATGTAAATGTGATCACACTTAAGTTAAGTGAGAGCATTGAGCTTTAAAATTGTGATTAGTAGTGAACCAAGATGGACAGTGAGTTTGCTCTATCTCTTGTATTGGAAATGAGATTTAGTGGATTTGGTACATAGGAACATTTTTTTTGTATTCTACATGGATGTATACTAGTTAGGGTGAAACAATTAAAGTTTATGTTTCCTATGAATGTATTGATTATCATATTATTCTTTTTTATAGAAATTATTGAGAAGAGTGTTTTGTTTAACTTTTAAATAAGATCCAAAGAGACAACTATTCTAATCTATCAAACCCTGCTTCACCCCCCCACTCAGGGTGTTTAACTTAGTTGATCTAAAAAAATTTATTAGAGATAAATGTTTAAAGATGATGGTTCTCACTCAGAGGAAGAAATGGAATATGTTAATCATAAAGGGCTTCCAATATTCGATCGAAAAAAATATCATCTATGGAGGAATTGAATTAAAAACTTCTTTTTATCATTTGGTATATATGTTTTTATATATGAAATTCATGGAATTTATTCTATAACGGATATTAATGTTTTATCATAAGGGGAAAATGGTAAATTTAATACTGATCCCCAAGTAATCAATTCCTTAAGGGTGGGGGTTATCAAACACAATCTACACTGTAGGAATTTCATGTATTTCATCACATGATATGTGGGAAAAGCTTCTAAATATCTATGATGGTGATTCAAAAGTATGATAAAAAAATTGCATGCCCTACTAAAGAAAGATTAGGACATGATAATTTACCTTAATGAGTACGTAGATGCATTATTTGGCCAAGTAAATTTTATTATGGAAGAGATACATGGTCTTGGAGAAATTATCAAAGACTTTAATATCATTAATTGCATATTATGAATATTCCCACCACATTTCTATCCGGACTACTATGAACTAGAGGATCAATATCATAACAATGTGATATTTGATATATTACATAGTACTTTTATCGGATACAAGATGAGATATGATAATAATGATGTTGTGGAAAAGGGGATATCTAAAGAAGTAGAATTAAAGTCTATTAGAAGCTTGTTATTGAAGATAGTTAGGATGAAGACAATGTGGGTGAGATATTTTTATTCACATCTCTAATTATAAAAATATGAAGATAAATGATCAAAGGAAAACTTCCACTTTCATGATTTCTATGTTAAAATAATGGAAATATTATAGTACAGTTTTTTATAAATATTCAAGATGATGATGAGGATGATGAAGAAATTATTTAGAAGAAGACTGTAGCTGATGTTAAATTTAAAATAAGTACCAAGAGAAATTTCTTGAACAAGAATACTATTTTTTAAAAAGAGAATGAAATTTCCAAATAATATGAGTTAAAAGTGTTGCACGACTACCGATATCAAGATGAAAATACTATGGTAGATGTTTTTAGAAATTCACAAACATGGTAAGAAAGAGACAATGACAAAGAATAGTTCAAAGGAATATTTTACTAATGGATCTAATTAAAAAATGTTCTTAAAGAGATAGGAATTTGGAGAAACAAAACAAAGAAATCCAATAGGGTGGTTAATGATTTAAAACTCTATGTGTAACAACATGAATAAGTGAAGTCTAAGATAGAGGATGAAATTGTTTGGCATAAATATAAAAATCTTGAATCCTTGGAAAAATTCACATTGTACAAGATCAAATATTAAGAATAGAAAATAATTGTCAATAGTGTTCCCAACCCAGTAAAATATTGATTCTAACCAATTAAAGTTCTTGAGGAGTAGGTTTTCAATACATGAAGAAAGATAAAAGATCAATATAAAATCTTAAATATGGTAAACAATGATACAAAGGTAACTGAAAAAGGAAAAGTAGAATTTAAGTCTCCTATAAAATTTATATGTTAATTTAGGAGAATAAAATAATAGATCACAAGGATTCATCTAGTTGGGGGCTTTATTTTAAATAACAAGTAGTAATTTTTCATGTTAGACTGGATGAACCCACTCAGAGTTTGAGGATTGATTTGGGTTTGAATAAGAACCAGATGATCCATAAATCCTAGGGGAAAATCAGTGTTATAGTAGTGATACATAGGAATTCATCCCATATTTGATGTTATTTTTGGGGAAATATGGGACAATCACAAAGTGTTTGTTTCATAACCAAGTGGTACCAGCATGAACAAGACTAACATAGGCATCCATACATACCTCAATATTTCAAGATATCACTTGATGGTCATTGTTTCAGGTGTGGAGGATTTGGACACATAGCTTGATATTATCCATAAAATAAAATATGTTATGAGAAAAAACATGACCAAAGTTTTCATAATGAGATACTAATGGAATCATAAAATGAGATGAAAAATAAAAATATATTTGTAACAATTCAAGATGAAAGTGTTCTATCATATTATAAAAAATATCAAGAATATCAATTGGTGAAATATATAAAAATAAAAATATATGGGCTGGAATTAGTTACCAATATTTCTTTTAAATCATTGTATCTCACTGGAATATGGATAATTGAATGTGGATAAACCTCTCATATTATATTAAATATGGATTTGATGATAAAAAATAGGTAAGATGAGGAAGGTATCTTATGATTTGGTAATAATTAAGGCCTGAAGATTAATGTCTTGGGAAAATCCATTTTGGGGGTATATACATGAGATGTACTGATGTCATGGTAATTGAATGTCTCAGTCACAACTTGTTAAGTGTTAATCAATTGTGTGAAATGGTAAATTCCCTAGTTTTTTTTAAAAAAATATGTTTCAGTAAGATAAAATATACTATAGTTTTTTTGAAAGGAAATTTGATGAAGGGGTATCTTTATTATGTTAGTGGAGAATAAGATATGTACTTTCTTTCCAAAAAAGAATAAAATAGGTTGTGGAATAAACTTCTTTTTTATTTGATACAAACTTAATTGGAATATATATTGAGATGTGATTCTGCTCAAGATCTCCCTAGGTTTTCGTGTGATCATATCTATACATCCGATACTTTTCAATAAGGGAATATTATTTGAAAGTTATATAAGACAAAATAAGGAAGATCAAAAAAAATTATATAGTTTATCCATATTAATGCATACAGACCTATTTCACCAAGTGTTATAGATAGAAGAATATATTATGTTATCTTCATTGTTTCTTTTAGCATAATGGAATGGGTTTCAATCATCACCAAGTATGAGGTCTCTAGTTTCATAACACATTATCAAAGAGAATTTGAAAAGATGCTATGTCAAAAAAATAGATGTTATTAATATATAATGGAAAATAGATCACAAATATCAAAGTGGAGGATTATATTGAGAAACATGTGATAAGACAAAATGATTATGCAATTAGAATTCCAAATTAAAATGGAGTAGTTGAGAGAATAAATATGATGGTCAACAAAATGTCTAGAAAACTTCTCAGGGATAAAGACCTTACAAAATATTTTTTGGAAAGAAGTAGTGATGACATAATTCTACACATAAAATAGAGCCTTATTACATCAACAAGGATAGAAGACTATAAAAAATATGTGTAATGGAATGAATCCAATGTTGAAGTTATTTTGAGTATTTAGAAGTATGTTTTTAATAATTAATAAGTAGAAACATAGGGAGTCTGAATCCCATGGAGATTATGGGATATTTCTTGGTTACTAAAGAAAAAGAAAAGAATATAAGTGTTTTAATATATGGCTGGGAAAATTTGTAGAAAGTAATGATGTGGTTATGATATAAAATCAACAGTATATTTAGAAAATATATAAATAATTCCAAGAGGATAGTGATGAATAGATAAGCAGCTTAGGAGGAGATCTATTACCTAATATATACTCAGAAGAAGATTCAATTAATTAAAATGATGAACATAAATCTATATATGTAGATAGACCAAATATTTGAGAAGATATTGATAGATAGAACACAGTTAGTGATCAGAAAGCACCAGTACAAAAAAATAGGATGAAGACTCTTTAGTAAGAATCATTCCTATCATAGGTATAGAGATTTTTTTAGAAGTATAAATAGATGGGTATTGGGTTTAACAAATGAATAATGAACTTGACCAAATAGAAAAAGAATTAGACATGGGAGATTATTTCGATACATGCCTACACGAATATAATCAGGACCAAATTCGTATTTTGGAATAAACTAAATTAATAAAATATTGTGATTTGAAACAAATAATGATTAGTGTTAAAAGTGTACTCCTATATTTATGCTATCAATTTTGATGAAACATTTTCACTCATTGTGAGGCTAAACACAATGAGAATATTCTTAGTCGTATTAGTGAATAGATGAATCATAGTTTTCCATATGGATTTTAAGTTACCATTTCTAAAAGGGGTTCTAGAAGAAGAACTGTATATCAAGAATCTAGATGGGTTTTTCATTCATGATGATGAGAAAAAAAAAATTGAATTTTGAAGGCACTATATTCTTTGAAATCAGAACTGAGAGTGTGGTATTCAAGACTCGATTAGTTTTTAGATATGATCATATTTTGGCATAGTAGAGGTGATTAATATATATATATATATATATATATATAAATGATCGTAATAAAAGGATGAAGGGGTTTTTTTATTTAAATGAAATAATATTTGGTGGATCAAATGTAGCACAGTGAAAAAAAATCATAGAATTCATGAAAAGTGATTTTGATGTGAAAATGATTAGGGAACTTACCTTTTTCCATGGTCTACATGTGACAAAATGAAGGAATATATCATTTGTATCTTAATAACAAATTTACAAAGAGATTATAATAAGTATCATAATGGATAATTATAAGGAGATGAAAAATCTGGTGGCTACCAAGATGAATTTGTGATGAAATGAAGTTGTGAAAGCCGTTAATATCATTGAATACATGTAGATAATTGGTAGTTTATTATAATTAATAGTGACATGACCTTATATTGTTTTTTTTACATTCCAAGAAGCACTATTTCAAATTAATACCAAAAAATCCACATAATTTCAATAAAAAATACATCAGTATATCAAGGGCATGGTGAATTTTTGTTTTATTTACAATAAAAAAATCACAAAAAATGAGTTATTATTCCATATAGATTCTGATTGTGTAGGCTTAGTGGATAACTAAAAATAAATATCAGGTGATTAATTCTATCATAGTGGATTTTATATTTCTTGGATAATTAAGAATAAAGATATCAATTCATTAAGCACTGTTAAAGATGAATATTTTCCATCTACTCAAGCTTTACCATAGTTATTTTCGATGAAGTATCATCTTTATGATATGGGAGTTAAATTGAACTCTTTGATCAAAATCCATTATGAAATTTATTGATCTATAAAATCATAGAAAAATCTATTTCAACCCCAAATAACAATGAACATTTAAATCAAGTACCATTTTATTAAGGAGAATGGGGTATAGGTATTTTGAAGTTGGGGTATATGCCTACATAACTACAGGTTGCATACATTATGACAAAGGCCTTACCGAAAGATCTTTTTGTGTGAAATCCACTAGTTATTAGAGTCCACTAAACACCCTACACAAGAAAAATTGTGTATGTCATACCCCTAATCCCGAGGTATGATATGGTTTCCCTTACGTGATGATATAAGTTCTTAAAATTTTACTTCCCCAAATGAGTAAACATTGGGTTTATTAAAAAGGGGGAGAAAATATCTTGGTCAAGACATGAGGAGAATCTGGTTGGGGTGAAAATAAATTAGGGGGGAGTTAAATTCAAAAATTCTAAATCATTAAATTAAATGAAGATAAATAATGATATAAGTTATTGATTCTTGTAGTTGACAATATTTGGATGAAGATTGGTGTGTTCTAGAGCTCCATATGTATTATTTTCATTGGTATTAAAAGAAGTTTCATCAAGTGATATCAATAATGAACTGATTCATTGATTAAATTTTCATGATACTCCTATTTCTCATGTCGATCAAAGATCATATTATATTAGAGTGAATTTTGGGTAAATATTTGATCACTATTTGCAATCTTAAGAAGTTTATTTTGGATGAAGATATAATAAATATTAAAGTTGTATCAAATTGTGAAGACTTTTCAACAAACACAAAGGGTGAGATTGTTGTAAAACCCTCTTAGGGTGGGTTTTCTATATTTTATGAAAAAAAAATAGTTGGAAACATTCTTTAATGGATGTTATTAAATTAGCTGTTTTGAGGTGGTGCAATTTCACTGCGTTTGATAAATCTTTGGGCACATAATTGGATTTTTTTAGGAAAAATAATTATTTCTTTATGGAACCTTTTCTATGTGGGATGAAAATGATGTTTGTGGATCTATAAACAAATATATCATTTTATAATGAATTTGATGTATTAAACCCATCACAAAGGATTATGCACTTTGAGACCCAAATAGAAAGATCAGGTGGTGAGAGGCTTTTCGTTTCTAGTAGAAGATGGTTATTTGATAGTCTCCACAATGGTTTTCCATTTTTTTTATGAGGGAGGTTATTTTAAGGGATCCACATAGAAATCCTGAACTATGCATACTTCATATCATGTTCATTTTGTGGTGATGGCTAATCCATAATAGAGTTTTTGTAATTTTGATTATAGGTTTTTCTTGGATTTATTTTACTATATAAAGGACCCTAATCACATAATTTAGTATAGAGTTTATTTTATTACAAAATATAATCTTTTAAATAATTTATCAATGTCTAAATTGATTCATAAAATAGAAACTCTATAAAGGAGGTAGTTTACGAAGACAATTTATAGAAGGGGTTTTAAAGGCCCTATAGCTCGTAAAAGAAAATGTGACATAATGTGATAGCAATCCATGAATAAAGTCACTTCATGAAGCAATGTCAGTTCATCAGGAAAATTATTTTCATGAATCACTAATGATACATGGTTCAAGTCATTTATTTATGGAATTAAGGTAGTTTTTGAAGGGGCATAAACAGTTCTTAAAAGGCCTCCCTATAAGAAAAAACAACACATTATGAACTGTACTTCAACTATAGATTGAAAATATATCTTTATAACATACTCATGTTTGAATATTTTATGAGGCCTTTCAAATCAATATAATAAGCATGTTAAGGATCTATGAGAACACTTCATTTTAGAGAGATCAGTGAGCTTCCAAAACATGATTAGTAGTGAACTTTGAGATACAGTGTGTCTTCTATGAACCTTTTAATGGCAGTGAGTTATAGTGGATTTGTTATATAGTAACATTACATATGTATGATATTTGGATGTAGCCTGGTGAGGGTTAAACTAGTAAAATTGATGTGCCTCGTTCATTTTTTAATTATCATATTACTTTCTATTGTAGATATGAGAGTGATGAGTATATTTTTAATGCTAAAATAAGATCCAAAGAGATAGTTTTTTTAATCTCTCATACCATAATTCACCCACCTCTATGTATATTTAACCTTTTTGGGATAACAGAGTACAATTAAATTATTTAAAACATTTGTACATATTTTTAATAATGTGGTTATTACTATTTATACCATCTAATTTAATGATTATGTAATGACAGTAACATTTGAATACTATTATTTTTATAGTATATCATAGTTCACTTAAATATTGATGTTTCATGTTAATAAATTTATTGATGTTAATATTATTTTAAACAAATTTTTTGAGTGTTAAAATTTATTCAATTGATCATGGTGACCATTTTATAACTTTTCCTTCTTCGGTATAAATTTAATAATACCCATACTCATCACAATTAAACATTCAAATGATACCATAAGAAGAACATTGCTCCCCTATATTGTGTTAATCAAACTCATTATTTTCCATTAGTATTTTATTTCCCAATTCCATTATTTACCACATATGAAACAACTTTTTCTTCCACTCATACATTAATATAAATGATTCATACCATAATATTCAAAAGTATGATGTTTAATCTTCTTATCATAATGATCTTTATCACTTAAAATTATATAAAACTACTTTTATTATTATTTTGTGCATTAGTTAAATCACATAGGATCAGTTTTATAATCATAACTTGAGATTTTTGGTTTGGAATAACCAAATATTTTCACTCTATCTTTTAAATTTTTCAGTTTTTTATTCATACAACCACTGCATTATCCTTAACATACATTATTAACTTGGTTCTTCTAGGATCTATCCCTTTAAAAAAATCACAAAAATCGGTGTTTATATATCAAATTGAATCATGATAAATCATTTTATACATTGATTATGGTGTGTTCACACTCATAAATAATCTTATAAGTAATATAAATACTATAATATCATTTTCCATGTCATGTTTTATTCAAATATTTTTTTCTAGAAAAAAATAACTATAATTATTGATAACATATTAGCCTCTAATGTTATAGATGAACTGGTAAAAAAGGCACCCATACCCAAGGTTTTGAATAGTGGGTATAGTTCCCAAAACCATGGGTAGAGGCTATACCCAAGATTTTTGGAATTGTGACCCGTTTATTCATGGGTATAGCTCAAAGATATACCCACAATTTGATAATTCTATATCCATAGTTTCAAAACAATGGTAATAAGTGTTTTCTACCAGGTCATTAACCCTATACCCATAGTTTCAAATCCATTTGTATAAGTTTTAAAAAATTGTTGGTTGTGGGTTTCGATACCCAAACTTCATGTATATAATTCACATTCCAAACCACTACACCACATTGACTATACATATGTAAATATATATTTAATTATATATATTTATCTAAACCATTGGTATAGGTAGAAAACCATGGCAATAGGTGTTCCCATGAAATATTTTTTTTTCGATGGAAATTTCCCCCCACCTTAATGCGGGAGAGATATACCCATGGTTTTTGGAGAATTGTTTGTATTTTCTTGAAAATAACCTATACCAACGTTTTTTGCAAAAACTGTGGGTAAATGTCTTTATAAAACCTTATACACACATATTTTTTAAAATAGTTGATATATGATACAATGTCCAACCTATACCCACAGTTCTCCAAAACCAGGGGTATAGGTTCCCATCCAATCCATATACCGGCATTTTTTGAGAAACTGTGGCTTTGGGGTAATTTTCCAGTAATGATGACTTCTAAATCATGATCCCAATCCAAAATATGGATCCCTATTGTTTAAATATTTTGAATTATGTTCATAAGTAGTATACAAACCTATATATTTATCTAAACCCTTTCTCTTATACAAATTATGACACCATATAACTGTACAGTTGGATCCAGTTCTAAAAACAAACTCTATATATATTATCTTCGATCTCGGCAATGAAAACCCATAACATAATTCAACACATAATTACATTATTTATAATAATTTTTACACGTTCATATATTTAAATGATCATTTGGTTTTATAGTTATAGAAAATTTTGAAAACCATTACATAATAAAGTGTACACTTTCAAAAAATTTACATTTTTCACAAAAATAGGTTCTTAAGTTTACACTCATGTTTTATTAATGATACTTTTACATCATTTAATATGTGTCAAAATGGACCTAGTTATATTTATAATACATATATAGGACTTTTAAAAATTATTTTAATACATGGAATGAGTAAAAGAAAGATAATTATGTGATATAAACATAAATAAAAATAATTAATCCATTATTGGAAAACATGAAAATCTATATAAAAGTTTTTCTTCTAAAAAACAAACATCAAGCTTAAATAATAATTTAATAAATCATGAAACGTATATTTTTTCTAAAATTATTTCATTAAACATTTTTTAAAATTCAAAAAGTAAAACACATTTTTCCTATTGGTTTACTAAAAAAACAATAAAAAGTTTCCTTGGAAAAAGACCTTTCACAATTAAAATATCATAAAATTTCCTTTAAATCATAATCAAATTTTTTTAATTTAATTAATAAAAAAATTTCCATAGAACATCATTTTCATGTTTAAAAAAGGATGTGGATATTTGGAGACATAATAATTATATCTCTCTTACAAATAGTCTTAAAATAACAAATTCAAAGGAATAACCTTCATGGTTAATTTCAGCATGTTTTATAATGATAAAAAATTATTACCCAAGGCATTAGAGAGCTATATCCCAAGATCACCCATAATGATGATAAATTTTTCAAACCACAGCATGAATGAAACACATAATATCTTTATTTTACATCATAACACTTTGAATATTTAGTATTTTATACCATTAGAAAAATTTCTTTACTCATATCATAAAAATGAGAAGAAATACATTATGATTTTGAAAAAAATTTAAAACTAAAAATTATTATAAAACAAGAATAATATATTATTTAAAAAAAATAAAACATTTTTGAGTAATATAATTAATGGATTATGTCTATGATGGATGGGAAATGTGGTCATGTTGTAAATTCTAAAACAAAACATTCTTCTTTTACTTATGTAAAGTAAATAAAAAATAACAGAGATGATAAACAATGAAAAGATTAATTTTTTAGCTATTGGAAAGATATTGAAAATTATTTTAAAATTAAATTAATAAATCATTCATGGATAAATATAAACATTATTGAAACATTTTAATGATTAATGACATTGATTATAATTATTTCAAACATTAATAAAGATTTTTTACAGAAAAATATCTTACATCAGACTTCCTCTTAGTAGAACTCATTATGACCTAATTTATAATAAATTTAGAGTAATTATAAATCCATATAATAACCATATATATATATTTATATATTACTCTATACCATTTACTCATTACTTAATTTTACAAATTAAATAATAATTCACTATTAAAATTGATGTTTATGGGTTAACTGTCCTGTTTCCCATAAATATTTTCATTCAATGGTTAATATCCTTGCACCTATGTAATTTTTTCATCATATATAGAGTCCTTAAAATGTTTTAATTGTAATTTTTATACATTCAATATATCTTTGAAACAATCCATGTAAGTTGGTAATAAAAGATTCTATACGTCATTCATAGAGGTGATAGTTCACAAGTACGCAAGAGCAACATCTTCCTAATTCTATAGAATGAAAAGGAAATAAATAAGTTAAAGGTTTACCATTACAGAACCATTATAATATTATAAATATTATATTTACTGACTAAATAAATATTTCTTAAAAACTATGTATGTAATAAAAAAAATCATATTTCATTAGGAAGGTAATAGTTTAGACATATTCATAAGTGACGTTATCATTTTCCAATAAAATTATAGTGTTATAAGTTTTATAATATTTTAATTTTTAAAAAAAAATATTAATTGATAAACATTATATATTTCCATTAAATATATATGTATTTCCATCCATCTGAGGTAGTGATGAAAAATGAAACACATTTCTTCGTGGAGGTTGTAGTTCACATATACGTATGAGCAAAGATTCCATTTCCCATATAATTAGAAGTATTTATAAAGTATGTTTTTATGAGAAAAATATATTTTTTGTATATTAAATATAATTATTTCATTTATAATTTTTCAATATATTTTAACATGGTATAAGAATAAATCTACATTAAATAATTCGGTAAAGACTTATACCTCCTTGAATATCTTCCACTGGTTACACATTAATCGAACTATAATTATTATTTTAGTGAGTCAACTATATATAAGACTTGGTAAGGATAGTTTTTAAGTATTTGGGTACTTATTTTAGGACATAAAGGGTTCAATATGTGTTTTTAGTGAAGAGAGGTTCTTCCCTTTTATAATTTAAAGGAGTATCACCCATATAAATGTTATGAATTTTGAAATATAATAATTTTTTTCAAAGAGAGTGGCACCAGGTAAAACCATTTTAAAATATTATATATTTTAAGGTATAAATATACTCTAAAATTAAAATTTATAGAATTTTTTGTTATATTTGAATCCTCATCTCTTAGTTTAACTTCTTCTTTTACCCTTCTAACCTTTACATTGTGACAAACTTTTAACATGATAAATATTAATTTAGGTTAAAAATGAAATTTACATCATTAAAAATTAAAAATATGAAAATTAAAAATATTTAAACTATTTTATAATATTAAATTTATAATATTGTTAAAAATGACTTTTAATACAATGTCAAAAAACACAAGGAAAACTGTTTATAAAAAATTCATTTATTAACCATAAAATTATTTTATGGAAAAAATGTATAGTATTTATTACTATAAAGTTATCTTAATTATGTTAAATAAAATTATAATTAATATAATTCAAAAAAAATTGATAAACGAAATGAACCCTATAAATACATTATTCAAGAAAATATCTGAAACAGTTTTTATTTGAATAAAAGCAATACACAGATTTCAAAAATGTGAAACATAGATATATTTGTACAATATTATATGTTTAAATGAATTTTTATTCTTATTAAATGTATATTTTATCTATGAAAAATATTTCATAAACATTAATGTCCTTACCACCTTAAAATTTCTTAAAAGTGATAGTATTTTAAAAGTTAATATTTTTATTCTATTCTCCCTCAAAATGATATATTGTAGAAAAATACCCAAAATATATCTTAATATTATTTTTAAATGATAAATTAAATAAGTACTTTAATTATATAAAATTATAAAATTCATACATTTTTCTTTAAAATTGATATAAACAATATAATGAAAGGCAACATTCATAGAAAAATGACACTTTTAAACATAAAGTGTTCTTAACCTTATTTCATATCATTTAATAATGAGTGTAAATTAATTTATTTTCACATTGTATATTAATAATTTATTTGTTTTTATCTTCAATTTTACATTATTTCATTGTTAATTATATCTCATATTACTTAAAAATATATTTAATTAATGTAATACATATTAAATTCTCAGTGTGCTACAACATGGCTTTTGAATAGGGCTATATGAAGTATGTCACACAGTGATGGGTGGGATTATATTGAAATGGAATATTGTGAGGGGTGCATTGTGATAGGAATAATGATTTACCCAGCTCAAGAGTGGGAAAACAAGATATTGAGTAGTTCCCTTGGTAGTTCACAAAATGATTTTGGTCTGGATAATGGAGGATCCCTCTTCTTACGAGTACATCACTCCATGGACCATAGGGGTAGCTTCATTATGAGAGTAAGATGAGGTTGGACCATATTCCTAGGAATAGTGGCAAATTCATAACATATAGGGGTCACAACATGACTTATCATGAAAAGGGGGTTTTATTTTATGACCCCACAAGTTCGCACCTCAACATAGTGCGAAGTGTGTTTTTAAGGTTATTTTTGTAATTTAATATGATATCCTATTAGTAACTCCCAGAGGTTAGTCTACTATTGTTGACCAAGAGTAAGGGGATATCCCATTATGGTTCTCTCATACCCCTCTATGAATCTTATTTAATATTTGTCGTTTGGGAGAGTTTCATCATATTAATTATTAGAAATATCTATCCCCTTGTATCCCTTATTCTTCCCCATAAATTTTATAATTTTGGTTCACCTATGTAATATTTTTGGGAGATTATTCTACCTTATAATAGTGGAATCATTTATATTCATGGTGCTTTCATATATGTCAAATTGAGCAGGTCTTACGAGGGATGTTCATGAAAACATGCATTATTCAAATTGAGGTATATATCGACATGTATTATTTGAGAATTTTTAGAATTTAGATGAAATTGCACATACATTCAAGTTGATGATTAAGGTTTTCTATTATATAGGTTGGAGTATATGTTAGTAGTGTACGACATCCTTTTTCTTATAGTTTTTCATCATTTCATTTCGTGGTGAGATTGGCATTGGTTATGCCATCAAAGAATTTTAGTTTTAAATGTTTTATATTAAATTTATTTTTTATATTCATGAAATAGGTGATTATAGACTCATAGAAGGTTGGTGATATCTTATGATTAATTATGGATTATCAGTTGAGGTAGGTGTCATTTACATTACCATTTTTCTTGGTCTTTTTGTGATTTTATGTTTGTGCGTAAAAATTATAATTTTTTCCATTCATGTTTCATGACTTATGTGATATTATCGTAAATGGGGATGGGAAAATGTCATCCTATAAGTTAACATGGACCACATAACTATATAAATAATTAAATGGTAAAACCCTGGTAAAATATGTTATGGTGTCCATATTTTTTGTATTGAATCGAAGTGTGTGTTAGATTTCTAAGAGTAAAATAGAAACTGTTTTATGATAGTTATTTTAAAAGTGTTTTGTTTTTTTCAAGTATAGATTTGGAAATAGTTTTTGAAATGGTATTTCAAAATGGATGTGGGATTTTCCAGGTAACTATTTATCAAGGTTTTATCCAAGGGTCTACTATGAGAAAAGTGGTATATGTTTCCTGTTGTAAATGGTTTTTCAAATATTATTTTGACTCTAGATTTAACAAAAATTAGGAATGGGTGGGGATAGAAATTTATTTCACCTATTTTACTTTATGTGTATAATAAAATATTACATAAATTTATACTATGTATTAGGTTAGTTGTTTTTATTACCTTAAGTGTTGTCCAAATTTGTGATTATGGAAGATTTAGTGTGTTGGTTGTGATGTGTGGGGTGGTATTAATGTAGAATGTTTTTATAAATTAATCTAGTTGACACATTTGGGGGTACATAATGTAAAATAGTTTAGGTTTGAGGAACTGTGCCTAGTTACACAGAGCTATGTAGTAAACCTAGAATCCCATGAGTTATATGGTTTGGGGACATTGATGTGAAATTGTTATATAATTACTGATAATGTTAGTCCAAGAGGCAGTGATGTTGGGTAACCATGAGTGATATGGTTGGGACATTAGATAATGACATTAAGAATCTATAATTCATATGGATAGGCCTAGAGGTGAGAAGATGAACCATTCCAGGTGTGGGTATGTAGTGTAACCTTCCTTGACATTGATGTTGTGGTCTAAGACATTGAATGATATCAAGATATGGTATGACACCGTAACCTAAATCTGAAAGTGTGGGTTAGTACTATAGTATTTAGTGAATCTCCCCCTATTTATATTGTCCAAAATAGGTATAGTCATGGTTCATGATATCCCAATTAGAACACGATGGACCAATTTTTATAAGTGTATCTGAATTTAATGTTTTATTTCTAGGTGGTTTTGTTTCATTGAAATGAATCACAATAAATTATATGTATTTCATTCACATCCAATTGATCATAGTATAATATTGTATGTTGAGGAATTTTTGGATTCTTACATGGTCCTTAGGCTCACCCCTACCAACATATATGCCTTGGGATAAAATGTATGTGGTAATACCTTTATTATTCTACTTAGGATGTGATTATTTCATGGATATAGATTCATGGCTCAGGTTTATATTATTTCAAAGTCCAAGTATTTTTATTGTATGATAATGTGATTTTTCCCATGGGTCAATGTGGTTTATTTTTAGTTTTTATTGAGTATATACCAGCTATTTTTCCATTATTTTTTTTTAATTTTATGTCATGTTTATTAACTGCCCCTAAATTGTGTTTTTACATATAATACTGATAGGTTAAACCATTATATTATGGAAAATATGGCCCATATTGGATCCCAATTTTATATCTATAGGTTTTTAGAACATCTGATATATGAACAGGTCTTGCCAAATATTGAGTATAACTTGGGTATAACCCTTGATCTTATTTTGAGGGCATAGTCTCTCCTTAACTATGTTAATACCTTAATACTAGTCTATAGCCTCTATTGTATAGAACGGAATGCCTAACATCACATATTGACCCCACTTGTGTGTTATCTGGGTTGGGTTCTTATATTTAATGTCAATAAATTTGATGAATCCTTCTTCTATAAAAAACCTTTTGAAAATAGTATTACACAGCCATTCTATTCAATCCAAGCTCAGTGAACACCCTCGTAAGTGAAACTCATGTGGTATTAAAGACACTAAATGTGTTAAGTAATATAGATACAAAAGAAAATTGTTTTCTCAAGGGTGTAGTGAATAAATAGAGTGACAGAATAATGGAACTGAAAAAATATATAACCTATACACTTGAACTTTATAATAAATGATACACTTATTTCAATTTGTAATATAGAAGAATTATGATAATTTAAAAGGGTAAAATGTTCTAGGATACATGCTTCTTGATTATACATGAAAAAAATACATAAGGGGAGTGAGTTATATTTGGTGTATGGAGGCATTATTTGATATATAATCAGTTGTTTCTAAAATAAAAAAGAATTTACTAATGTGTAATCAACTTCATTGTGGTATTTTTTGAATATATATCTTATTAAGTTAAAATTGGGTGTCCTATAGGTGATATTTTCTTCTTATATAAATGCAACAAATCTACCTCCACACTCCATGAATAGTAATGTATGTGTGGTAGAGTTAATTTTTTTTTTCAACGTCACACCAAGGTTAAAGATTCCTCCAAGACACTCATGAACCTTCATGTCGGACAATCAAGGCTATATGATCCATTCATGGTCCATATATAATGAAATCATACTCTTTTATCCAAATAAAATATAAAATGATAGAATGGTCATAAACACATTTTCACATGTATTATATACTTAAAGAAAGGGAGTATATGGATCCAAGATATTTATGGAATCTATTAGGGATAATCCCAAAGGATCCTATACCTCTCATCCTATACAAATCATCTCCAACATTGATATGTTTGAGATATCCAAATTTTGACCATTTTTTACATAGACCCATCCTATAGATGGGGAGGAGGATAAACTTGGATTATAGAATGAATTTAAGGGAAGAAGAGTCTTAAATAATGTTATTCAGAAATTAGAAAAAAGTATAGTATGATTTAATCATTTTATTTTGAACAATAATAATTTAATTTTTAATTTTATGTGATATTTTTTCTATTTATGTTCTTTATTCAAACATGGTTTTTATATTTCCCTATATTTATTAATACATACTTTAGAAATATCCCATAATTTATTTGATTTGGAAGAATAAATTTATGATCTCTATCAATATTTTTATTTTAATTTATATATTTTTACTATAGAAATGATTATTTTTGTCTAGGATAATGATTTTTATAATATATTTTATTTTTCCAAACCAACTTGTTCCTCGGTAATTTTTTTTTATCTCCCTTATTTTTCATTCCGTGGAAAATGGATTTTCTAAGAGTTGTGGGAGATGTATAGCATTTAAAATGTGTCTATTAATTTGAGTGATGGAATGAACTTAATAAAAAAATCTATTTTTATTTATAAATTAATAGAATGGAGGTTGCACATAGACAATATTTTAGGTGTGTTGATTTATCATTTAAGTAGTCAAAGAAATGGAGTATAATTTTATCATTTAATTAAAAAATTATAAAATATAAGAAATATTTGTGATGAACACTTTCACTTTTATATGAATGACAATTTTATTCAAAAACTATTATTTATTTTATTATTTATTTTAATTCTTTTTAATTTATTTATTTTGTTTATTCTATTTTTTTCATAATCAATACAATATTTTCATTCATTCATAGTTTAATTAAATACCAAAAATAAATTTTTAATCTTACGAATCGTCAAAAACCCTATTAAATACCCATGATAGATGACTCAGGGTCATCCCACTAGGTCATAACCCTGAAGCTTTAAAAATTGAAATAGTTTGGAATTACTAATAAAGTCTACTACCAACCCAGAATTATTACTAGGGAGACATATCTATATTAAATCATTCTTGATTCCTTTATGTTAGTAAATATTTATAATTTTTTCATGTTTATTTTTTTCATTTATCTTCACTCTTTATTTCTTACTCAATTAGGGTAAGAATTTAGGTGTGATGCAATTATTATGTAATTGGAAATGAATTATATCTTCTAGATAAAGTAAGAATATGATATCAATGTTAATGTTATAAAGTCATCCATGACTCAAAAACATAATATTAGTTATGCTTCCATCTTTTTATAGGTCCATATATAATAATATCATTTTATGAAACATATTCTAATGTGCCAAAGTATATGAGAGGATATAATATTAAAAAACAAGAAGTACAAAATACATCAATTTCAAATACCCATATTCCACCTCAAAATATAATATATAAACACCATAAAGATACTCTTGGTTTTGGAAAAATATAAAATAAACTAAAAAATATCAAAGATCTTACGAAAATTATGAAAATGATTAATAAAACCCTCTAAATATTTATAGATCATTAACCACAACAATAATAAGAATATGAAGGACTATTTTCAGGGTTTATTAATGATGCTGATATTAATAATATTTTGCAAAAATTTTATAATACATAACTCCAAAAAAATATACTCTCTCTTATGATACTCTACATGAACTAAAACCGAATGCATCATTTAATCACAAGGGATTAAATCACACATTGGAATCATATTATTGTTATATTTAATAAAACTTTTATGTGCCTTGAATGAATATAAAATCAAAGTGTAGGAAGTGTGCATTTACAATACATTAATAGATATATTCCCTACTTCCATTAACCATTTTCTAGATTCATTTTAGTAAATAAAAGATCTCATAATTGATCCATATAAGAAATAAGATAATTATTTGGAGCTAATTTTATTTCATATATCATTACATGAAATTTATTCCAACTATACTTACAATTCAAAAAAAATGATAAGGTTGTTCCATATATAGTAAAATAAAGTGAAGATAAAGAAATATAAGAAACCATTAAAGAGAATAATGTACTTGAAATTAATTAAGAAGATATGTCCACCTAGGAAGTGGTGGTAACATATAATGAAGAACTTGAGGAACATGATATGAAGAAACTATATTCCCAATAATAAAAATATTATCTTCTATAAGAGGATATAAGGGCTATAATGGAGTACACATTCATTGTATTCTCTCTTTATTTAAATTTCTCTTCCATTTTAATTTTGGGATAAATGATTTTTTCCTTTTTTGTTATGGTTCACTATTCTCAGTTTTCACTAATTGAAACTGGAAAATTAAAAATTTTCTGGTTTTTATTAATGAAATCATCCCTGACTTAAAATCATGGATAATAACTTGTTCTTCATAGTTATAGGAAATATTACTTCAACACAAATATTGAGGAAACACTAGGATTAATTTAATTTTCATGATTTATATTTTATATTTTTATCATAATAATTCTTTCAATTAGATTATTTTATTTTAGGTATTTTAGAGTGTATGGAGGTTCATATCTTCAAACTCATAAAAAATAAAATCTGGTTATATATTTTTATTTTACTATTTTTTTAATTTGTTAGGTTCATTTCTTTATATCTTCTATATCACATATTTGAGTATCATTGGAGTCATTGTAACAAATAATTATAGGGGAACTTGATTTTTATGTTTTTTTATCTTTGGGTTGTTCTATTTGTTTTATTTTTATTTTAAATTTTAATTTATACAATCATTATGATCTTAAATGAGTACAGAAACATATTTTTTTACTTTCATAGTTAAATTTTTTTTTGATTTAATAATTATGAGTTTTAAATGTTATAAATAATTTGTAATATGTTTTTAGTTTTTATTAGTTTTCACTTTCGATAATTATCTATATTTTTTAATGGATATTGAATTTCATACTCATGTGTGACTATCCAATGTTAAATTTCATATCCTGATAGGTTTTATAATCCCATTTTTTTCATCTCCTTTTAGATTCCAACATTTGTTGAGACAGATATATATATATATATTATAAAAAATATTAGAAATTATAATTATTCTTTTAAAAATATTTGGAGTTCATGAAATGTTTTTAAAATAGTCGATACCCTTATCTAGATAAAACATATTTCTCCTTAATGTATGAATTTATATTTACCCTTATTAAAAAAATAATTAACCAATAATATCCTTACTAGTTTGAGCTATATTTATATCCAATTATCCATTAACAATCACAACATTTAGATTAGTTACATTATAAATTCATTTTTGAGTGTGGAGGAAGTTCCTATCATTTGTTGCATTTGGGATACATTTCATATTGTGGATGATTTTTTGGGGATTTTATAATTTGGGGACATCAAACTAGTAATAGGAATGAGTCATAATTTCTCATTATTCATGAAATTGTCATACCATTCTCTTTAACTATAAGTGTGTGCGTGTTTTTGTATATATATTTATAAAAATTAAAATTAAAAAAATAGGAAAAATGTATACATTAGAAAAATATTTTAAATAAATAGTAAATGAATATTTTATTTATTTATGTGGTTTATTTTTAAGCCTCAAACCCCAATTATAATAAAAAAACAAGTGCGGAGTATTATTTGTGTAGAAATTGAGTGAGTTATCCTTAATTATATAACTTCATTTATCATGTGTTTTATTTATTACAAAAACTTCTTTAATAAATTACTTTTATATCATCATCCAACCTACCTTATATTACATAACCAACCTTTATAAAAACCTTATATTGATAATATTTTTATTATCTCACAATGTGTAAATTTATAATTTTTATAGTATTATGGTGATATATGAATTTTACAAGTATCATAACATCTTCATAAATATTAATTACATTGATTTAGGAGTTGTAATATATTTTTCCACGAAGTCAAAAACACGACTCAAATAGCTTCTCAAACTGATACCGAACCCAAACCATCACATACCTGAAGGTTATTCTCAATACCCTAAGGAAAGCAATTAGCACCTGGGCATCAACAACAACTTGAGGGAATGATTTCACCAAACCTGGAGAAAACAACATTATATATATACACACACACAAACACATACTTAATGAAAAGAAACAACATAAAAGTAAATAAGAAACAAATTTCATGTTTAAAAGGAAATAGTATAAGTGATAAATCTCAAAACCTACAAATCAATAACCAAGGTACAAGTCCAACAACAACGGACAATAAGAATCAAAATAGATATTTTATGTGTTATATTGGTCAAAATCAAGCCATCTTAATACCAGTCACCCAGACATAGCTGACAGAAACATTTTCACCTTACTTTGGTGTCATTCCTTTCCCTTCATCAAAAGACATCAAAACAACTATGTATAGTCAAAGGGGTGTACATAGTGTTAGTTAAACAAGCTCCGTATGATACCATCCAAGTGTTACATATCAAATATCTATATAATAATCCTTAAAATTTTCAAATTCAAATAAAAAAAGACATAATAATTAGTTAAATAGTTTTTATATCAAAATCATGGTAAAACATTCACCATTTTTATACTTCTCCAAATAATAAAAGTAAAACAGTTTCAAAAATATATATATATATATATATATATATCAATGTAGTAAAAGAAACTAACATAAAAACATTGATATAAAATCCAAATTGGTCAAAAAAAGGAACTAAAAACATCATACAAAGTATCACAATAGGTCATGTGATTTAGGACAATCATACCCAAACATAGACAACTGAATGTGTCATTTCTCAAGATATATTCATCTAATCTATAGGGAAGAGGAATACCCCAGTAATTTAACCTCCCAATGAGTCTACCAATTCCCTATAATAATGGTCCTAGGGAGAAGAATAACACCCTATGATTGAACCCCTTGATAGTATCATCAGATGATGCCTATTACTATACCTTTCACATAAGTACTCAAGGCTTCCCATGTGATACATTTTGAAGACCATTTCATCAAAAATAATCTTTGAATCCCATTTCATAAATCCATTTAAACATAATTTAAAAATTAATTTCTTTTTCCAAAATTATGTAGAAACCATATTTTCTCAAAAACCCATTTTCACACTCATAATGAAATATTTCCAATTCATTAATAAAACAATTTATAAGACCAAATAAATACAGTTCATCCACCATAGGCAAGAGACAGAACTAATAACCTCAAACATGAGTTTCATATGCTTGTAAGATCATCCATCAATATAGAAGAATGAAAATAAAAAAATAGAGTCCTTATAATGAAAAATTGCATCCCATGATCAGTTCATTTAGAAAATTTGTCAGTAGAGAAGATATCCAAACACATACCTCGAAATAATCATCTTCCACACCACAACCAACACAATGGTCACCCTCCAAAGGATGATTGCACAATGATTCTTCAAAGGATAAAGAGAATATATACAACAAGACCAATAGATCAAAAAACATTATGTAATAAAACAATTGTGAGCAATGGAAATGAATAAGCAAAAAAGATCACTTACCTAAACAGATGTAGTAAAACCACAACAAAGATAAATAATTGAATGAAATGGTTGAGAAAGAACATAGATATTAAAAATTTTAATAGGATATATCCTAGGTCTTAATAGAAAAGTTCATGGTCAAATGAAAATGAAGTAAGGCATGGATAAAATAAAAACCTATAGTTGACAAAAACATTACATGAAATGAATCCTAGTTTCATGATGTGAAATCTAAAAAATTAATATACCCCGAGAAATGCATCACCTAAGTTAAAAAACTAATCAAACGTTTCACATTGTGAACCAATATCACAATGTGTAAATATTTCTTATTTATGATTTCAACCCACAAAAATATTCATCATGTATGACCATTTTAAAATATGAAATCATTTACATCGACGATTCATTAGAATCACTTATAAAAATCACCCATGTCAACCTAGACCCTAAATAAAATTCTCCTAATCAGTATTCAAATTTATACCCACACACTTTTAATTCAAAAAAGAAAACATCCATAAAATTTCATTTTCCTCAGAAAAGTCCCTCTCTCCTCAAAATCCACAAAACAAATCCAAAAAAAGAGTGAAATGAAATGAGAGATGATAAATACTTTAATGTGGGTAAAAAGATGTTAATAACTCCCCACTAAGAGAATTTTCAACCTTGGGAAGTCATGTGGAGGAATTGTGTCTAGAAAGAGGTGATGACACTACTCCCTCATCAATGAATCTCTCTCCCAAGTCTCATGAGAACCTGGTTTATGTTTCCATAATACTCTGACCAATAGAATAAACATTAAAAATAATAATTTTACTTAAGAGTCATAAATATCTATTTGTTTCTCTATAATAGAAATGATTAGCTACAATTCGGTCACTTCCCAACTCATAATTGGATACGAATCAGCATGGTACTTCCTGAGCTAATATATATATAAGGAATAATGAATACATGTCAACTAAACTATAAATTCCAATCAATAAGAAACCTTCCCAAGCTTCATATTTTCTTCAAATGTTCTAACATATCTAAGAGACAAGGTTCCCTATTTACCAAGCCTATGGTGACCCATCGACGGAGAAACATTCAATAAAATACGTTTACTAACAGAAAACTTCAAAGAAAGATTCTTATGATCTTCATGTGATTTCTGATGACTTTAAACTTTAATTAGACACAGATTTATATCTTAAATCCTCATTCAAATTCCATAAATGAGACTCAAACCTAATATAGAGGCTTTACACACATCTTCATAAAAAATATATGACATTCATGGGAAACTATAAAAATCCATAAAAGGATCATTTCCAATAAAATATATATTATTATTATTATTATTAAAAACTCAACCAGTCTCAAATAGTTATCCTATGATCCACAAAAAATAAAAAATGGAGGCATGGAACATATTCTCAATGATATAAATAGAATTATTTGTATGGTCATATGGATGAGGATGGTAATATGTACTCAACCTAACCTAATCCTCCTCGCATCCTAGAGTATCTTCCAGAACCAGGAGGATATACTTGGATCCATATCTGAAATAATGATAGAGGTAACCCCATATAACCTCACAACCTCTTTCATATACATCATACCCAAGTTTCAAATTTATGATTTTCCTCGATCAAAATGTTGTTAACCAAACTTTTCACCAAATTAATCACCACCCATATAGCTTTTATCCCTTTGGGAGTACCTGGTGATCCAATAGTAAAGTCCATAGACACCTCATCACATTTCAAAAAATTAGCATCAAAAGATTCTGAAGAAAATAAGAAGGATTTATATTCTTTGAATTTATCTATTTGATGGTGTAATAATAGGACACATAATCTTAAATGTCACGCTTCATAATCATCCACCCTAATCTCTATCCCATGTCATGATGAGTTTCTATATTTTCTAGATGAATGGCCCATGAAGAAATATAAATGTAAAAAAAAATTGATCTCCACACATATACTGGGATGAAAAATCAATCCTCAAAAAATTGAATAACATCTAAAAGGAGAGACCAACTAGAACTGGTTTACCATCTATATAGGGACTCTCCAATTCCACCAAATTCATCATCTTACTATTGAACCTAGAGAATAAAATCAAGGAAAGATGATGAAAACCAAACAGTGTTCATAACCATACCTGAAACATCCTCTTGAGAATCTAGGTGAATCTAAGTGAATATCCCCATAAGGTTTCACTCCTCCTTCAATTCCAAAACATATTTTCATGGTTCTTTATTACTGATAGAGTATGTGATGAAATTCTCCTTCTATAGGGAGTATGAAATGTCAATTTGAAATTTTTAATGGTATTCCACCCAATTCCTTAGTTGGAGATTAATTTTGTTCCAATAAAAGGTATATCTCATACTTTTATGGTTATAACAGACCATGAACTTCTCCCCAAAAAAATCATTCTGCCAAAATTTAAGTGCATGAATGACATTGGAAAATCTCAAAATCATGTGTAAGGTAATTATATTAATGTGGTTGATGCTAGATACAGCCTTAAGACACCACATGATCATCCATCATAAGAACACAACCCAATCCAAAACTAGAAGAATCAAAAAAACTCACAAACCCTTATTGAGTTTAGGTATGACTATAATTGGATTATAAGTTAAAATTAATATTTTCATGTCAAAATAAGACTAACTCTTTTAATTATATATGAATTTCACCAATTTACTTGTAATATTTTTCAATGGTGATGCCAACTTCATGAATTCCTTGAAGAACTGTCGGTAGTATCTTGTAACTTAAATGAATATATGAATCTCGATGTTGTTTTCTGTATCTTCTCATGATAATACAATTGTCACCTTATAAGGATCAATTGATAATCCATAGCCTGAAATAATTTTTCCTATGAAATTCACTTCTTGGATACAGACTTCAAATTTGAAAGTTTTCCATAAAAATGGTGACTCATTTGGATATCCAAAACAAAACTCAAATAGTTCTTGTTCTCATACATAGATATCAAATAAACCAAAATATCGTCAATGAACAGTACTATAAAATTTCCAGGCCATGAATACTACATGAGCATTTTTCAAACCCAATAGTATCCCTTGATATTTTTAATGCTCATATATTTTCTTGAAAATCATATTCAGTATCATAAACTCCCAAATAAGGGCTGATGCTAACACAACCAAATATAAATATTAGAAACCCACATTTACCCCTTTAATTGATCAATGAAACCATCCACCTTCTTTAAAGGATGGTTATTCTTAAATATTATTTAGTTCAGTATTAGATAAATCACAAAAAATCAAAGTGAATCATCTACCTTCATGGAAAATAGAATAGGGGCTACCTAAGATGAAAAATTAGGGAAAACAAAACTTTTTGCCAACAGATTATCTAAATGAATCGTGAGCTGCTCCATATCCACTGGTTTCATTCGATAAGAGGGAATCTAAATCATATTAGTACATGGAACAAGATCATTTGTAAACTATGCCTCCCTATTTGGAGGAAGACTAGAGAAATCATCTAGGAAAACATTATAAAAATTCATAACAATGGTATGAATATCAGAAATGGAAGAAACATATTCAGTCTCAACTAATGTTGTTGACAAAGAACACAAAAGATATAGGCTAGAAGGTCCTGGATGACCTGACCTTGGATACCACTCTCCATGAAACACCCTAAATCTCCCATCAGCTTCAATAAATGAGAAACACTGATGATAAAATTTGACCTCATCATAATGAGTGATAATCCAATCCAACCTAATGATGACATCAAATAGATCTAGAGCAAGAATGGGGAAATACCAAATTAACTCCACATCGGTTATCAATAGAAAAAAATGACACTAAAACCCCTTCTCTTTCCTCTTCCCAAGAGGTGTTTGTAACTCCATCAAAAGAATGAGTTTCATTGGAAAATTAAGAGTAACTAAAAAGAGCCTAATAAAAATTGGTGGGAGGAACCTATATCAAATAAAGTTGTCACTATAGAATATGAAATAAATATGGTACTTATCACTATCTTTAGACCCTAATCAAACTTCATTAGAAACTCACATACTACAAGAAGGTGCTTCACTCCTAAGGCATGTGAATAGAGTCTTCTAGTAATTGAAATTGCAAACTATGTTGTAGTAGCATTTGCAGTTGACAATCCTTGGTCATTATAATGTATAGATATAACCTGATCAAAATGTGGTATATAACCATATCATCCAAAATTGTTATATATATTCATTGGTGTAGAACCATAATATTGGGTGTGCCCTACCTTTCTACACTAATAGTAAGTCAGGGGACACTAATTGATGTAAATAAAGGTTCGGAGGAGGTATTCTATTAATAACCACCCCTACCACTCCTGTAATGATCTCCCTCCTACCTTTTCCTCCCTAGTGTTCCACTGAATCTACCATTGGGTGGAATAAATTGGGTAGAATAACAAACCTTTCCTATCTTAACCATTTCCTCCATCATTTCTCTATCAAATATCTCTGCATAGCTTTAAAAATTTAGTATAAATACCTATGATCTGATATTTGGCTGTAAACCTAATTGGTACTTCTAAGACTACATATGGTCATTATATACTACCTAAAAATGAAAAAAAACCTATTTAATGATTCAATTGGTGTACACTAACATCGGTAATTCTTCCTACTCTAAAGAGTGGAAACTCTATATAATTTCCAATCACAAACATCTCTAGAAAAAACTACTGAAAGAAGTGGTTCTTGAAACCCTACCATTCAAATCCAGTGTTTCTATTCTCTTACACCATGGATTCTCACCCTAACTTACAAGGACCCTCAAATCTGAACTCCACCTAATACACCATGATATTTTAAGTTGTATCGAGGAAGTAAAAAATCTGATCAGTATTGTCTATCCAGTCCTCCACCTCTTGAGATTCAATCATACCCTTAAAGGATGATAGTTTTTCTCATAGGAACTCATGTTATCAATCCCTCTCCCCTTTTTCTTCTAGTTGTACCTCAACCTCTATGATCATAACTTGAGATACTTTTTATCCTACAACATGAACTACCCACATGATAGCCTTACCAATATTCTGATCTAGAGGAAGATTACCTTGATTAACATCCAATTCACCCACTTAAGAAACTTGTGGAATATGTCTTTAAAGTATACCATTTCACATCTAAATCAAAGAAATGACTAGAAAACAAAACAATCTAAGTTCAAGCAATACAACCATAATAAAAATTGATATTATGATAAAAAAACTCATAAAAGGAGACACCCAACACAATATCTTATGGTCACTACAGTCTCATCATAGAAATATATGGATAATAACTCACTGAAACCTACCTCTCACGTCTCAAAAATACTATCTTCAATCTATCATCTTCCCAAAACCAAACACAACCTCCTCTTAATCCATAATTTGATGAACTCGAACCAGATACCATCGCAAAATTGTATCCAACCGAAATGATAACATACCTGAAGGGCATTCCAAATCTCCATGGGTTAAAGAGTAGCACCAAGGTATCAAAAAATATTATAGAGAACTATTTATACCAACATAAAAAACATTTAAATATATATATTCATTATAATAAGAAATAATGGCATAGTTAAAAATAAGTATATATCATATTAAAAAGGAAATGACATAAGAGATACAACTCAAAACTGGATAAACAATATACAAGGTAAAAGTCAAATAACAACTCACAACTAGAATCGAAATGGATACTCTATATGATAGTCTGGGAAAACTCCCACCATCTCACCACCAAATACCCATACACAGCTGATAAAAATCTTACCACCTCACTATGTAACTTTGCCTTTCCCTACACCAAAAGATATAACAAAGTCTATGCACCACCAAAGAGGTGTGTGGGTTTGATCTTAATAGGATTAGTGGGATCCCATCTAGGTTTTCCCTGTAAATTATTATTTTTTAAATCCTAAAAATGTTATCCTTTAAATAATACAAGGAATAATATTTATTAAAAAAGTTTTTATATCAGTAGTATAGTAAATAAATTCTCGTTTTACCACATTTTCAAATAATCTAGGTAAAAAAGATGCAAATAATTTCATATATATAAATTAATTCAAGAAAAAGCACGTGTTAAATATCATATATTATACAAATTAGTCCAAAACAAAGCATGTGTAACATCACACAAAAGATCACAAGAGTTCAAGATATCTAGGACACTTGTACCCAAAAATAGACAATTTCACACATCAAGTCTCTAGAAATATGAATAAAATAGTGAATAGAGGAAATACCTTGTAATTAAACTTCCATCTATTCTATCAATCCCCTAGAACATTGGTCCTAGGGAGTAGAGGGACAAGACAAGAGGGAGCCCCCCCCCCCCCCAACAGTATCAACATATAAGGGTTATTACTACACATTCCACCTAAGTACAAAATACTTCTAATGTGATACATATTCCATACCATTTCAGAAAAATAATTCATTGAAAACCATTTCATAAATTTATTTCAAAATGATTTGATCATACCTTTTCTCAAACCCAAATAAGGGGAAAATAATCTTTTCACCAAAATACCATTTCCACCCAAACAATTTAGTCATCATAATTCATTAATAAAACAATTTACAAAAAAAAATCAATATATTTCATCCAATATAGGATATATAAAGAACCACCTACCTCAAAATTGGGCCTTACACACCCATGACTGGATCCACTGACATGGAAGAATTAAAACAAAACAACAGAGGCCTTATAAAAAACATTACTTCTCATAATCAATTAAAAATGTAAAGTGGTCGATAGAGAAGGTACCCAACAAGTACCTTAAGAAACAAGTACATCGTACGACAAGAAATAAAAGGGTTAACCTCTTTAGGAATATCACTCAATGGTTCTAGAAAGGATCATGATAATCAATACCATAATTCCAATATAAAAATACAAAAATGGGGTTGTTGTAACCAATGGAAAAGATAAAGAAGAAAGATAACTTACTTAGATAGATTTAACAAAACCAAAATGATGATCAATTATTAAAATAATCATATGGAATGAGAGAAGATCCCCAAAATCCCAGGGGAGAGCTCCTAGTTCTCGAGAATGAATGTTTCTACTGAATGAAAATAAAAAAATTCATCAAGAACATAAAAAACAATAGGACATGAACATTTCATGACTTGAATCCAAATTTCACAATATGAAATTCAATAAAACCATATATATCGACAAAGGAAACGACTTTGTTAAAAAAATATTGATCGAAATTTTCATGATGTGAACCAGTCCCTTGATGTGGGAACATTTAATCCTCTGAACTAGTTCACGACATCAAATCAACAATACCTTCACGATATGTAACCATTTCACTATATGAAACCATCTAGTAGAATTATTCTATAGAAAAACATAGAAAATCCCCATCAAAAAATGGACCCCAAATAACATTCTCCTAATCCTTTTCCACATTTATACCTAGACTCTTTTAAATCCAGCAAACATACATCCTTGAACGTTAAGCATTTTCCCTGGTAATGTATCTCCATCCTGAGAGCCAAAAACACTCCTAAAAAAATAGGTTAATATAATAAGATATGAGAAAACTTTAAAAGTGGGTTACAATATGTTGTAGATGAGGTTTTCTCAAAATATAAATGATTAGATATTACAAGTTACTTTTAAAATGGATAAGATAGATCACCACCTTTGGAAAAATCATAGAAGAAGTATGATAAATAATTTTTTATAAAAAAAAGACTCCCACAATTTATTTTGGTTTTTATATTGGATTATGATATTGATTTTTTCCCATGGTGAAAAAGGTTAGTGTGGGTGAGTGATGAGTGAAAAAAATTCATAGAATTTTCATTGTACTTAACTATTAAAAAAAGATCACGTATTCTAAAATTTATGGACATTAATCATATTTTTTATATTTAAAATATAATTTGAATTAAATTGTATAATGGAGAAATATTTTAATTTTAATTATTCTTTTAATTTCATAATTACATAGTTAAATCATTCCCTGGGTTTTTATGTTTGATATCACGTAGTTTAAATATTCCCATTGAATAACATCCAAGCCTACCAAGGACCTACCTGGGATGGTGGAATCCGAGAAATGACACCCTAATCCCACATCTATTATCATAGGGTCTAGTGATTACAACTAATTAGGAATATCACACACATGGTAAGAGTAACCCAATTATAGTGTATAACATATACATATCTCAAATGCAAAAAATACCATAAATTTTATCAAAATAAAAAAAACTAAACTAATAAGATATATATTATGGTCCATAAGACAACCAATATAAATTACATAGAAAAAAGGGGGTAAAATTCATTCCCAATAGTTGTAAATGAAAACTAATAACAAACCAATGTAAATATTCCCTCATTAAAATTTATCTCAAAACATGAACAAATCTTACTAAAATAATCTCATGGAACCACTAATGTTATTCCAACATCACATCCACCATATGAAGCAAGAATCATCTCCTTAAAACGATATGTCCAACCCACTCCCACAATTCCATCATGCCCTGTATTTCATCTACACCAACAATGTATGTGTGGGACCAAGGCCTGTGTAGCGTGTATATAAACATACCCATTAGAAAAACCTACAAACCATTAAGGGAACATGAATCAATAATCTACTAAAATTATTGAATATGAGGTTTCTAGGAGGATAAAAATGAAGAAAATAAGGAAACAATTTATCTTATGGTTTACAAAACTAAATGTTTCAAAAAGTAAGTTAAGAAGAAGTATATATATGTTCATCACTAGAATATAGAGGGGTGCTTAGAAATCCCAATTAGCATACCTATAATATTAAAAATTTAGAATTCATGGGTAGATATTGGTGCTTGGAGCACTGTAGATCCACAAATCCAGAATTTGAAAGCCAACTGCAATATCACGTCTCAAAGGAAACACTATGGGTGGTGAAGAATCCCATGTCTCCTTAGATTTAGAACATCATGGGATTCCAATATCCATATTTCTTATAGAATCCAAGAATAGTAATATGCTTAACATTGATTCTATCTCACCCACTACGTTAGATCATTCTTCTAACGCCCCGACCCTAGTTACCCAGAGTCGGTGCATTATTACATAACATTGGCATGATCACAAGAAGGATCAAATCTCGAAAGACCGATTGGTTTAGTAGCCTTGGAAACACTAGATATATTCATAAGTTTTACATTACATCATAAAATGAAAAACTACTACAACAACATAATGTTTCCACAGTCCACACTATAATCCCCTCATAATATCCCTGCAGGTCATTCATAAATTACATCTTCACATCCTAGGAAAAATAAAACATAGAAAAGGGGTGAGCTCAAATGCCCAGTAAGGATAACAATATAGCGGAACATTCAAAAATAAGCATAAACATTTAAGGCAATGAATTACTAAAACAAAAGCCTTTTAAACTTGAACTTCAACATAGTATGGAAAAAGTAAAATGAAATAATTCCATTTACTTGTTCACATGGATATTCTACTAATCGAATAATCACATGAAAAATCAATAACCACTTTCATAATGTTGGAATGCATAATGCCAGACTATCATAACCACATAGCCAAGGCCTCGTGCCAAGACTACAAATAAGATTTTTTCCAAGGCCTTGTGCCAAGACACTAGTTTGTCTCATGAGACCTACCGATGCATCGAGGAGCTATAGCGGGCTCCACCCGTCACATATTAAGTCCAATGCATTCCCATATGAAAAGGTTTAAATATAACATAAACATTCGTATTAAAACTAGCATACGAAATGTCAATACTTTCACCATAAACTATGAATGGTATAAAAATAGCACATCCACAGTCAAACATATCACAAAACCTTCAATACAATATAGAAGTTTTGTATCATAATAAATCAACTTCAAATAATCTTAAAATCCATCAAAGGATGTTGACATAGATGAAATAAAAATTCTTTTTAATGAAATATCTCCTTTTATTTTGAAATCATTTAAGATCCATATAAAATAAAACATTTTCTTTGAAAATAATCTTATAGGCTTGTAAGGGAATCTTTGAAGATTTTATAACGGCGGAAAATAGCCGCACCCGCCGTATAAGTTAAAAAAACATTCTTACCTTAATTCTGTCGAAAAGGTTAAAAAGGACCTTGTTTTGAAAACGACAGAAAGATTCCTTTATAAACCACTTATAAAAGTCAAAAAGGGTATAAATGACTTTAACTCAAATTCTAGTAAATAGTAATAATGTTTTGAAATACATTTTTAAGAAACATGGATGTGGATGATAAAGAGATCCCAGTAGATTATTACGTATAAACAACCTCGGATAATGAAGAGATTGTGAAATAACCCTTACCTTGTACTTTTCCTTGGTTGGGGTAGGTTAACCTCCTCTTCTTCGGATTCTTCCTTTTGATTTGATCAAAAGGGCTCCTTAGGTTGGCTTTCTGATCAAACTAAGGCCTCTAGGTTGTAGTGAGGGATGTTGTGAGAGTATTTGGGCAGAGTTTGGCCGAACCAAAAGGCTTTGAAGGTGTGAATAAATGAGAAGGAGGAGTGCCCTTTTATAAGAGGGGTGAGGGGCACCTTTGGAAAAGCTAGAAATATTAATTTATATTAAATTCATATTCGGTTTATAAAGGCTCAAAAGTTGATTATTCAAAGGTTAAGGTGGGGAGAGGTCGAAAACCACTCAAACAATAGAATTTAGACAGGTTTGGGTACTTATATTAACCTTATCTTTAAGTATTAACTCTAAGTTAATTAGTTTCACTTTTACAATGTCTCTTTGTATTTTTATATAATATGGTTAATAAACTTACTATATACATCCAAGAGACCCCCAAGTGGTCCATTAATGATGAACCTATCATGATATAAGTCTCTTGGCCTAACCGTAGATTTTTAGGAATTTAATATCAATTAATAATATAATATTTGTTTTAAGAACTCTTTTATGTCAATTTTGACACTATTCAATAGTTGATTTTTGTGAAACTCATAACAGATTGATTACTTCGAAAAAAGTCAATTATATCAATCCAAATATATCATATTATCATAGAAAATTAGTTTAATTCATTAAAAGTTTCATATTATATTTATTTGGGTATTTATAATATCAATTATTTTAATTTTTCACTATTATGGTAATTACTGCATCATCATTGTGTCATAATTAAAATAAATTATTTAATGTCTAAAAATTATAAATAAAATATCATTATGTAGGAAAGCTTTTTATCTTTCTAATGAATATTTATAATCTAAAATCCAACATATATAACCCTATGTAACAATTGTTTTTCTAAAAGATATATGCTTGTGTCATTTTTGTATTCATTTTAACTAAATTAAAATAAAGTGTCATTATCACTTACAAGTGGATCCATGGGGTCCCAAAATAGACCCAAAGATTCCCATGGTCGACCATGTATCAACCAATAGGGTTAAGACACGTCTTAGGGTAATTTAGTATTATTATAATATTATTTTTTAACCCTTATTTACCGGATTTACCCTTAACCATGGTAAATAAAATATTTACCGCAGTAATTATTCAAAATGTCTAAAAATAAAATTTACCTATTTACACAATTTGAACATCCTGATTCCAAATATGGAATCAATTTTCCTAAATTCAAAACACAGAAGTGGCAGAAATTAATTTAAAATTAATTCCCGCTGTCAAAACAAAAAGCGTGTTTTTAAGAGATAATAACTATCAAAAGATTGACACTTGTTTATGTTCGGTTTAATTGTAAAATTATGTCCAATGACCAAAATTATATTAAATGGTAAAAATATATTCTTAATATACTTTAAAACCACTCAAATTCATAATTTATCACTATTAATTATTTTGATTAAAAAAGTTGTTTTTAATTAAAATTTAGTAATTTTCACTATTCATCAAAATATGAAAGTTATCCGAAATGTACCAAAATTTCACCTTAGGCTAAATTAGATATTCCGAATCCAAAAATGAAGTCTATTTTGAAATATAAAATATATATGATTTCAAAAAAATTAAGTATTACTATTCATAACGGCTAGTTTGATCGGTTGTGGTGTGTGTTAAAACTCGAAGTTGCGTACAACACACGCTACTGTTTTATTCAAAGGAAAGCGTACCGTGGAAGCTTGGGATGTTTTATTTTAAATTTTTTGATGTCCCCATTTAGTCAAAAAGTTTAAAATATTTTCTTTAAAAAGGGTTCACTATTAAAAGTTGGTAAAACTACAATACTGAAGATGAATTTGTTCTTACATTATGTCTAAGAAACTCATAATATGGATTCTAAAATTATAAGGATTATATAAAGTTTAAAATTTAGTTAATACTATTCATAACCTTTTTTGAACGGCTTGTTTGGTAAGTCATGGTGCTCTTGAACTCGGTGTTGCGTGTAGTGCAAGTTATTGAATTATTTTGAAGAAATAACACACTATGAAATCTTGTGGTGTTACATTCTCCCCTCCTTCAATAAATTGCGTCCTCGCAATTTGAAATTGTTCTTCGAAAATAAAAGGTTGAAAATAGAAAATATATTTGTGGGAAAACCCACATCGGAAATTGGTTTACTAAAATTTAGTCTTAATATAAGGAAAAGAGAAATGAAAGGGTCACCACCAAATTATGATCTCGATTAGGAGAACATTGGTGGCAATTAGAGACATATAATTGGAGGAAAAACGTAAATATTTATAGGTAGTGGTTGAGGTCATCAATCACAAACAAGTATAAAATTGAGGTCCTTAAACTCATCAATCTATGATGATTTGAAGTACCATCGGTTCAACAAAATATAGGGTATTGGGATAACACAGTTTTGACGTTTCAAAATATCTTAGTTGAAATCCCACATCGAAAAATGAATTAACGAGGCCTCTATTTAAAATAAAGAGTCGAAAGTATGAAGATTACCGAAAATAACACATACTAGGGTTCCATGTAGAAAAATATGGATATGGAAGAAAAATCTAACCATCAATTATCTGATGGAGAGTGGTATAGAACATGGCTATGAAAAGGAAAACAATCCCAAAGCCATAAATTAGTGATGATTTAAGGTACCATCTAGGAAAACATTTTTGTTCTAAGTTGCTTTTCTTAATATTGATGAATTTATTTATGAGATTGGCTAAGATCATAAGGAGATATACTTACTTTATAATTAGAGTTTTATCCATTAATAAATTTCTACCACAAACTCATCTTTCACTCTAAAAGATAATAGAATGTAAAAAAAATTCTATTTACACTATTCGTATAGGGTTCCAAAATAAACGAATTTATAATTCATCTACAAGGTCTTTTAATAAAAACTACATTATTTAATCCAGGACATCTCGTGGGCCAGTGGTAGGTGATACACCCTTGTCGCCCTTCGGTTGCAGGTTCAAGTCTTGCGGCCTTGCCGGACGCGACGGGTTGCCGCCCGACCTCCGGGTTGCCCTTTTACAGCAATCCAAAATAATCCAAACTAGACCTATCCAAAATACTTCTATCCAAACTCACAGTCCAACATTTATAAGTAAGTTAAACATAATGTATAACCTTTTTACCCCGTAATAGCATATGAATACCTTCATCATGTATTCTTTTAATACACCGAAACATCCTGAATTACCATATTCCTTATTGATTACATTCATGCTCCCTTATTCCATATAGAAAGCTGGATATACTTCATTAATCCAAAAATGTTTTAAACCCCAACAATGATGGAATATCATTAATCAGTTCCAGGGTAGTCAAGAATATCCAATATAATTTATCCAAAACAATCACATATTATTCCAAAATCACTACCTCAGTATCAGAACTATATTATGATTTATCATTCTCTCAACCATATATTTTCCAAAAATTTATCCTGCTATTGAGTCACTTTTCTTTGTTCCACACAATCTCAAGTCCTTAATGAAATAGTACTGCAGTACAATCCTTATTTACTCCATGATTATTGTAACAAGTACATTGTTGATACAACACTCAATTTACATAATCAACATAAGAACTCTAATCATTCCTCTTTATCTGTGGTAGTATCATAACTTGATTATTATTCAATAACATCATTTGTGGCATAGTCTGATGACTGGGACATAGGTTCGCGTAGTGTCCAAACTCCTTGCAAATGAAGCATTGTACATTTAAAACCATTTTCTTACCCTTGCAGTCACGTACTTTGTGCCCTTTTCCTCCACACTTATAACAAACTCACATTCCTTTCAGGCAAGTTCCAGGGTGTTTCTTTCCATAGTTACCACATATGGGAAAATTCTTCTTTTCCCTTTTCCCTTTATCCATCTTTCTCTCTTCCATCCTTTTCTTCTCTTGATTCCCTTCAAAGCGATAGGACTCAGTAAACTCTTTACTTATCTTATCAACACATGATATTATTTCTTCATATGATGATAATACATGGGAGACTATTTCTCTTATAAATTCTAGCTTAAGACCATGAAAGATATGATCCTTCCTTCTCTTTGAATCATGTGTATTTCTGGAGTTCTCATTCCTTCTACTGGGCGCCATTTCTAAACAATGGCATAAACTAGATCAGTTTATGAATCAAAATACATAATCCCATACTTATAAAACACTTAACATAAATTGAACTATTTATGGATATAATCCATAATCATAAAAATGTTTTCTTTGAAAAAAGTATATACTCATAAACCCTTCATAATGATTTGTAAAGAAAATGAGAGTTATCCTAAGCATATCCCCCAAGAGTGTCGTAACCAAGAGTGCAGCAAGGTCCGTTGTCGTGCACCAGTTCCCGTTCGAGTCTAGCTCAAAGCGGTGTTTTCGGGTTTTACCCCTAGGTACATCTGTGCCAGAGCCGCCTCTACCTGCTCGTATCCAGACAGGGATGTATTGCTCGGAAAACTCACAAAATCTCTACAATACCAAAATTCTAGGAAGTTATTCTATACTAATCCTCAATGTTAATCTTAGGTCTACGTGCTCTAATCAGAGTTTATCTAAATCTAGCTTCCAAGGTTTGTACTAAACTTCCTCTGATACCAACTGTAACGCCCCGACCCTAGTTACCCAGAGTCGGTGAATTATTACATAACATTGGCATGATCACAAGAAGGATCAAATCTCGAAATACCGATTGGTTTAGTAGCCTTGGAAACACTAGATATATTCATAAGTTTTACATTACATCATAAAATGAAAAACTACTACAACAACATAATGTTTCCACAGTCCACACTATAATCCCCTCATAATATCCCTGCAGGTCATTCATAACTTACATCTTCACATCCTTGGAAAAATAAAACATAGAAAAGGGGTGAGCTCAAATGCCCAGTAAGGATAACAATATAGCGGAACATTCAAAAATAAGCATAAACATTTAAGGCAATGAATTACTAAAACAAAAGCCTTTTAAACTTGAACTTCAACATAGTATGGAAAAAGTAAAATGAAATAATGCCATTTACTTGTTCACATGGATATTCTACTAATCGAATAATCACATGCAAAATCAATAACCACTTTCATAATGTTGGAATGCATAATGCCAGACTATCATAACCACATAGCCAAGGCCTCGTGCCAAGACTACAAATAAGATTTTTGCCAAGGCCTTGTGCCAAGACACTAGTTTGTCTCATGAGACCTACCGATGCATCGAGGAGCTATAGTGGGCTCCACCCGTCTCATATTAAGTCCAATGCATTCCCATATGAAAAGGTTTAAATATAACATAAACATTCGTATTAAAACTAGCATACGAAATTTCAATACTTTCACCATAAACTATGAATGGTATAAAAATAGCACATCCACAGTCAAACATATCACAAAACCTTCAATACAATATAGAAGTTTTGTATCATAATAAATCAACTTCAAATAATCTTAAAATCCATCAAAGGATGTTGACATAGATGAAATCAAAATTCTTTTTAAAGAAATATCTCCTTTTATTTTGAAATCATTTAAGATCCATATAAAATAAAACATTTTCTTTGAAAATAATCTTATAGGCTTGTAAGGGAATCTTTGAAGATTTTATAACGGCGGAAAATAGCCGCACCCGCCGTATAAGTTAAAAAAACATTCTTACTTTAATTATGTCGAAAAGGTTAAAAAGGACCTTGTTTTGAAAACGACAGAAAGATTCCTTTATAAACCACTTATAAAAGTCAAAATGGGTATAAATGACTTTAACTCAAATTCTAGTAAATAGTAATAATGTTTTGAAATACATTTTTAAGAAACATGGATGTGGATGATAAAGAGATCCCAGTAGATTATTACGTATAAACAACTTCGGATAATGAAGAGATTGTGAAATAACCCTTACCTTGTACTTTTCCTTGGTTGGGGTAGGTTAACCTCCTCTTCTTCGGGTTCTTCCTTTTGATTTGATCAAAAGGGCTCCTTAGGTTGGCTTTCTGATCAAACTAAGGCCTCTAGGTTGTAGTGAGGGATGTTGTGAGAGTATTTGGGAAGAGTTTGGCCGAACCAAAAGGCTTTGAAGGTGTGAAGAAATGAGAAGGAGGAGTGCCCTTTTATAAGAGGGGTGAGGGGCACCTTTGGAAAAGATAGAAATATTAATTTATATTAAATTCATATTCGGTTTCTAAAGGCTCCAAAGTTGATTATTCAAAGTTTAAGGTGGGGATAGGTCGAAAACCACTCAACCAATAGAATTTAGACAGGTTTGGGTACTTATATTAACCTTATCTTTAAGTATTAACTCTAAGTTAATTAGTTTCACTTTTACAATGTCTCTTTGTATTTTTATATAATATGGTTAATAAACTTACTATATACATCCAAGCGACCCCCAAGTGGTCCATTAATGATGAACCTATCATTATATAAGTCTCTTGTCCGAACCTTAGATTTTTAGGAATTTAATATCAATTAATAATATAATATTTGTTTTAAGAACTCTTTTATGTCAATTTTGACACTATTCAATAGTTGATTTTTGTGAAACTCATAACAGATTGATTACTTAGAAAAAAGTCACTTAAATCAATCCTAATATATCATATTATCATATAAATTTATTTTAATTCATTAAAAGTTTCATATTATATTTATTTGGGTATTTATAATATCAATTATTTTAATTTTTCACTATTATGGTAATTACCGCATCATCATTGTGTCATAAATAAAATAAATTATTTAATGTCTAAAAATTATAAATAAAATATCATTATGTAGGAAATCGTTTTATCTTTCTAATGAATATTTATAATCTAAAATCCAACATATATAACCCTATGTAACAATTGTTGTTCTAAAAGATATATGCTTGTGTCATTTTTGTATTCATTTTAACTAAATTAAAATAAAGTGTCATTATCACTTACAAGTGGATCCATGGGGTCCCAAAATAGACCCAAAGATTCCCATGGTCGACCATGTATCAACCAATAGGGTTAAGACACGTTTTAGGGTAATTTAGTATTATTATAATATTATTTTTTAACCCTTATTTACCGGATTTACCCTTAACCATGGTAAATAAAATATTTACCGCAGTAATTATTCAAAATGTCTAAAAATAAAAGTTACCTATTTACACAATTTGAACATCCTGATTCCAAATATGGAATCAATTTTCCTAAATTCAAAACACAGAAGTGGCAGAAATTAATTTAAAATTAATTCCCGCTGTCAAAACAAAAAGCGTGTTTTTAAGAGATAATAACTATCAAAAGATTGACACTTGTTTATGTTCGGTTTAATTGTAAAATTATGTCCAATGACCAACATTATATTAAATGGTAAAAATATATTCTAAATATACTTTAAAACCACTCAAATTCATAATTTATCACTATTAATTATTTTGATTAAAAAAGTTGTTTTTAATTAAAATTTAGTAATTTTCACTATTCATCAAAATATGAAAGTTATCCAAAATGTACCAAAATTTCACCTTAGGCTAAATTAGATATTCCGAATCCAAAAATGAAGACTATTTTGAAATATAAAATATATATGATTTCAAAAAAATTAAGTATTACTATTCATAACGGCTAGTTTGATCGGTTGTGGTGTGTGTTAAAACTTGAAGTTGCGTACAACACACGCTACTGTTTTATTCAAAGGAAAGCGTACTGTGGAAGCTTGGGATGTTTTATTTTAAATTTTTTGATGTCCCCATTTAGTCAAAAAGTTTAAAATATTTTCTTTAAAAAGGGTTCACTATTAAAAGTTGGTAAAACTACAATACTGAAGATGAATTTGTTCTTACATTATGTCTAAGAAACTCATAATATGGATTCTAAAATTATAAGGATTATATAAAGTTTAAAATTTAGTTAATACTATTCATAACCTTTTTTGAACGGCTTGTTTGGTAAGTCATGGTGCGCTTGAACTCGGTGTTGCGTGTAGTGAAAGTTATTGAATTATTTTGAAGAAATAACACACTATGAAATCTTGGGGTGTTACAATTCTACCTGAGGGTAGGTACAAACCCATATATGATTAAGAAGAAGCTCAAATCCCATAGTATATTATTATGAAACATATTTTATCATTAATTTTGAAGATATTATAGGTTATTTACCCCATTAATATGTGTGTAATAATGAATCTAGTAGAGGCTCCCTAACTCACATGAGCTTTATCAATAGTAGAAATACCAACTCCATGGATATATGTTTCATGCCTTATGTTGTTGGTGAAATACAATCTTTTTCCGAATTCGTACGTAGTGGATCTTAGATCCATACTTAGATGGGTTAAATATCAAATCTATGGGGGAACACAATCCTAATAGGTTAAATAAATACTTTAATTAGAAATATTTACATAGAAATACACATCTATACAAACCTTTCAGGGCTTGTAGGGACTACATAGCATTTCCTAAGGGTATGGAGCATGTAATACCAAGTTGGAAACCCGACAATTTTCTTTCGCCAAATATGTCATGTCCCATTAAAACTATATAGTTTTTAGTATGGTCATGTGGTGTGCCTTATCAATGGAGATAGATGGAATGTAACATGTCCTCTATTACCATATACCTAAAATTGTACATGGGGTGTGTCCCAACACACATCATATCTTGGGAAATAGAGGTCCCTATACATGTAATCCATATACATGATGAGATTTTTGGCTTGGGATCACATGATTTGTTGCTAAATCTTATGTTCATGTGAAATTTAACTCTAAATTTAAATCCTGGTGTTGTATAAAATAATTTTCACAATTTTTTTTCATTTGAACTACACTTTGTCTAGTCATGAAATTTATTGACAATTACAAGTTTCAATATGTATCTTAATATTCATCCCTAAATCCTCAATTACAGCATTAAATACACCTAATATTTCAACAAACTAGTTTTCCAAGTTCATAAAAGAGCTATTATTTGGGGTTTTACTATCCATAATTGTAAAATTATTCTTCAATCACCTCCTCGCATCACCTATGCATCTCGACTCAAGAAACCATCAATCAATTATCACAACCTGATCTCACATCAGTGTCTAAGAGTTTATAATCACACTAAAATATTTATCAACAACTAATCACTAGAAATATCATATCTTATTGAAGGTTCGTAATCATGAATGTTCTGGATCAACAAACCATAAATACCTATTTTCCCAATATTCCTATTATTTTTTATGATCCTCTAGAATTTCTACATATATAAGGTTAAATCCTAAATAAAAATATATGTAACCAATAAAAAACATGTAATAAAAAATTATCAATGATATATCCATTTACCAGCTCCAAAATGATGGATGGTGATGAATGCGTGAAAAACATAGGAATCAAATCTCTGAGAATCACAAAATACTCAAGTAGTATTACATTATCACTACATTCTTTAGCTTATGTGAGGTGTTTATGCACTAAATACAATAAAAATATATGGTAAATTAAATTTATTTTAGGAAATATCTACTTGAAAATACTATCATAATCCCTAATAGTAATGTAACATTGCTTCCTCAAATTTGATTCATATAAATCTTGAAATATTTTATTCTTATGGATTCCAGAGATAAATATTCATAAAAAATGCATTGAGTCCATGTTTTAGATAATATATTTCACAACTAGTCCCATGACCTAAAGATGAGATGGTTTAATTTATTGGATAATAGATATATAATCAACATATTTTATAGAAATTTTGGACATTTCTAAATAACAATGCTCCCCTGGAACCTATTTTAGATATATTATATAATATAATCATCTTCATAACTTTGGGAATTGGATCACTAAAAATAGGGGAGCTCTAATGCTCAGTAAGTTAAACATATCAATTATTCATAGCCTTTATATCATATATATGAGGGGAGATATGAGAAATTTGGAAATTTAAGATAATGAGTTCATGGTATGAGAGGAGAAAATCATGAAACTTGGTTAAGAATTAAGAATAATTGAATTGAAACATAAGAACAAAGAAAATTAAAACCCTTATATTTGGTACACATTAATTCATGATTTATTATATAAGAATACACATAAAAAAAACTAAATGACTGAGAGGTATAGTGTCTTTGGGAATTAGATACATTTCATAAAAACATAAAACATGTTGTACATGGACATTGTTTAAAGCATCTATAAAATGATCATATTATTCCGTCATTATTAAAACTACATGGGATAACCAAGGGACTTACATAAGAAAGGGATGATCTATAAATACCATTTAGGTGATAAGCAAAGAATAACATGAAGAAGGTATGAAATGTTATTAAATAGGCATTTTAATGGGACATACAAATGGTGAGAATTAGAAACATTTACAATGACGCATTATATAGCATGATAACATAAAGGCAACATGGGAATGTGGAAAAAAATTTAAACATCAAATCAATGACATGAGTTATGGTTATACACCAAGAAATTATTACTAAATATTATTAAGATAGCCTATAACACACCATATATGGAATATCATAAGACTAAAACATTTCCCAATACATTAGAGAACTATCATGGCTTAACAATCATAACCATATCATTTACTTGAATAAGTGTGTCACATATATCTTATAACACAAAAATATATTACATCGCAATTAGTTCTATGATAAAGGAGTATGGAATAAATAAATATAATTACCCTATAAAATAATTATAGTTATTTATATGAGAATACCCTTGAGGGTAAATAGAAATGGTATTCACCCCAAAAATGTTTGTCATAGAAAAATCACAGTAAAATTTCTAGAGAAAAACGACAGTACATAAAGGTTTATAAAATGGTTTAATGAGAGATAAATGGCTGTCCCTTAATTTTTAAATAAAATGGGTAGAAAGAGGGATTTTTAGAAACATTTCCATATATTAAGAATTATAGTTAATATGGTATATAATAAAGAAGATTTTTGAATAAATAAGAAAATGAGAGTATCCCTTACCTTGAGAGGGTGATTCCAAAATATTAGGAGGAGCATATTGAATATTATGGGAACATTGGGAGGTCTCTAGAGAGGGTAGGTAAGATTAATAATGTGATAAAATATATTATAGTGACGATTAAGAGAATATTATGTGGGTTTATATAGGAAAATATAGGGATGTTCTTTATTATTTATCAAACATTGTTTTGGACTCTATATAATAATGTAATACAATCCATGAAACCTCACAAGGATTTTTTTCTACGGTTTCATCCAAATAGATGTTGATTTAATTATTTTATAATTATGTGGGCTGAATCCATTATAATATTAACCTTGGTGATATTGATGTGAGTCATGTTCTTAAAGAAATATTCTTAAACCATAAAATATAATATAAGTTTTCAAGGATTTATAAAGGCTTTATAAAATTAATAAAATAACCTAAAATATTTCTAATTTTTAACATATATTTAGTCATGGATAAATTTTATATAATTTATTACATCACATTTTGGTCATTATGATTTCCTAATAAACATCATATAATTATAATGTGTTTAATTTTTACCCAAAAATTCGACTGTCTAAGAAAATTATGAAAACAGCACCATTAGATAATATCAATGTGTTGATTCCAAAAATAATATTTATTTTATAAAAATAGTATTTTAAATATTAGAATTTTATCTTTTAAAATAGAATCGATATTTATTGATATATGATGGGTTTTTTCTGAAAATAAAATCTATGAGGCCCTAATAAAAATTATACTTGCCGTCATAAAATTTATATTAACATTTATATTTAATAATATATTTTTTCAAAATAATTTTATTAAAATATTATTAATCTCAAAAATAAATTAATCCATAAAAAATTCTCTTAATTGAAATTTCATATTACCCATAAATACAATTTGGGTTTTATTTTATCAAAATCAAAATCATTTGTAAATTAACAACAATAATAAGTAAATATAATCATTATTATATTGAAAATAAAATATTATTATTAATATTAGTAGGTTCTTGATAAATATACCTTTTTTACTCTTGTAAATGTCCCTAAGTATAAAGTGCGTTATGGTGAGATTTTCATAGAGTGGTTCTGCATACATGGATTGATTCATGATCTCAATGAGCTTAAGCTTATCCTGTAAACGTTTTCACTCAATATTTAATTATTGGATATTATCTTGGTATTAGTCAAGGTAGAATCCAAGATATTCTATCTCTGTTAAAATCTCCGATAAATGCGCTTCATACAGTACAATTCTATTGGTAGAGGTCATAACCTACTTTTTCTATGCCAATTTGATTTCTCAAAAACCAATAATTACAATATTCATATGATAATTGTTCAATGGATATATTATCAATGTAAATGATTCATAATGTACTTTTAAATCTGATAGGATTTTATAAAACAAAATAAATTCATGGGTTTATTATAACCATAATGGGTTATTTAGCTCAATCATAAAGTGAATTTTATTTATAAAAGATCAGGTCGTTGCATTCTCCACTCCCACTTTTGTAAATTTTTCCCTTAAAATTTAATTTTAACACACTAAAATAGATGAGGATAATTCTATTTCATCCCAAATTCTAGTTCCCATGTCACTTATTCAAACATTTGGTTTCTCTATAGCACATTGACTTGTGGCATTTCCTTATATCATAGAAATTTTTCTCTATGATTGAATATCTTCATTGGATACTGTTAATAAGAATACATTATCTTCAGTAATTTTGAACTCTGAGGATTTCCGTTTTCTTATAGATTACACCTTTTTTTTAAAATATCACATCATATTGTTAAGAATACATTATCTTCTAAATAAGGGATAGTTGAGAAATAATTTATGAATGGATTGATGATGTATTTTTTATGATTCCCATGTCTATCCTTTTCAAGTCAAAGAAAATCATATCCTTCTCAATTCTATTCAATGATAAAATCATTAAATAATTTCTACTTAGCGAATCTAGAACATTATTTTCATTCCTAGGATGGTAGTGGATTGAGTAATCATAGACATTAATTAGATCTAACCATCTTTACTAGAACATAATAATATATTTCTATGTGAATATTAACTTTAGGCTCTTTTGATTCAAATATATTTGACACTTCTCCCTAAATAGGTAATGACACCATATTCTCAATGTGAAGATTAATGATGAAAACTCTAGATAATGAATTGGGTAGTTCTATTCTAGTACATTAAATCCACATGAGGGATATGCTATCCCTTTTCATTTAGCATTAGTACACAACCCAATCCCTTATTTGATGCATTGTTATATTCCATGACATGGTCCCAACTTGTGGGAATCATATGTGCAAGTGATTTGATAAGCTTCCATTTCAAATCCATGTAGCTCTTTTCACATTAAATATTATAAACAAACATGATTCCTTATGAGTTATATTAGTTAAAGGTTTTGACAATTGTGATAAATTTCTCAAATATATAATATAGTTCCAAACTAATACATCGATACTTTAGATTTTTCCAACATATTTTTTCTTTATACATCATTAAATTACTTCTATATATTTAGGGTCCACATATATTCTATTACTTGTGATAATTTTTCCCATGAATTAGACTTACTTCAACCATAACTCACATATTCTACACTTTTCATAAAGATTCTCCTTTCATAAGGTCCTATGCTTGGTTCTAGGATATTCCTCATACTACTCCTTGATTTATGATTATATTTTAATATATTCTCTAAATACTTCCAAAAAAATTAGAGGTAATTTCTAAAGTTTCTATTCATAATATCCATGAATATTTTTGGAGAATTTGTGAGTCCAAATTGAATTAATATGAACTCATAGTGCCCATACCTTGTACATTAAGAAGTCTTGGGGATATACTTCTTCTTCACCCTTATATAATAATACACCGACCAAAGATCCAAGTTGGAGATGTATTGGGATCCACATAGATAATAAATAAATTCACTGATCTGTGGTATATAGTACATTTTCTTTATTTTTACCTAGTTGAGTTCATGATATTCCATGCAAAGGAACATTAACCAATATTTCTTCTTAACGAAGATGATTGGATGATCCCCATAGTAAAGAAATTGGGCATATGAACCCTTTTACTAGATTCTCATATAGTTGTTTATTTATCTTTTCTTGTTCCGCATCGACCATTCTATATGGAGTCTTCGATATTGGAAATCATCAATTGAAAATTAAACCTCCCATCTAGGAGGAAGAAAAATAATCTTTGGTTAAAGAATTAGTATATTACCTCACAATGGGCATGTATTCAAGGATGATATTTTTATTAGACTCAATCATTTGGTCTAGATACCCTTACTCATTGGGAAATAATATCCATGCTTGATATTTTGGTGTTAAAGAAGATTCATCCACCTCTTTAAACTGTTATATGATTAGACGAAAATTTAGGATATAGTGATTGATTTCATTCTCAAGATAATTTTGGTGGATATATATAAGTAAAGATATTACATATTCAAAATTTAATCAAATTACACTAAATGAAGTATCATAAGGTTCACTAAGAAGTTCAGACCACATATTATGATAGGGGAGGTGTTATATACTTCGGATGAAGTAATTTCTCTATTTACTATTTTCTCTAAAAACTATACATCCATGTTTTGTGTTGGTGATTCAATTTTTCTACAAAACTATTTTTATATAAAAGAATAAATAGAAAAAAAATAAAAAAAGTGCAATTTGCATTAATAAATGAATAACTAGTGTACCTTTTACCGCTTTTTTTTAAGATCCACCTCAATAATTGTGATAGAATATTCTTAGACTAGTTGACTTAGAAGTTGTTTCCATTGATTTTCAACAATAACCCTTGGCTTGGGGTATTGGTTTTTATAGTTTCCTTGATGCTTTTTAGAGAAACATTGGTCAATAAACTAAGGCTAAATGATGTAATTTCTCTCTTCCACTATGTTGGTTAGTTTATTTAGTCGGACATTTCTCTCTATGGACCCTTCCTTTCCACGCCTAAATCATTTACTCTTCTACCTTAGTCAATTTCCAAGGTTCTTATTTCCAAAATTTTGAAAAGGGGGATGTGTAAATTTCTTACCACTGTTATATTTCTCGATCACATTACGAGAATTAAACTCTACATTCCAATTCTTATCCCCGTGAGACCACTATGATTCAATTATCTCCATTTCATCTTTGAGGGCACATAGGATATAAATTCATATCAATAAAAGTCTAAAATAACCATGGATTTTTTAAATCATGTTTATTCCCCCAGATAAGTGGTCATATTTGCATTCGAGGATAATAACAAATATATAAGCATATCGTGAATGTCTTGTAAAGATTACCTCTTATGCCTCAATGGTTTCATTGTATTTTTTCTCTAGTGAATGGAAATAAAATTCCATTTTATACAGGATAGTTTGAGGAATATATTGGTTGAAAACATTTACTAGAATTCGTTCCACCCTAATGATTTTATCACTTCCTCATGCATCATATTCATAATAAATTTCCACCTCTGATCATATTCTCCATCCATATGAAAAACTTCTAGTGTATCCATTTCTAGATTTGAACATTGAATGATGTTGAATATATTCTTAGATAATTTTATCTATTTTTTCATGATTAACAGATTGGATGATCCATTGGAATTTTGAGGCCTTTAGCTCATAAAGGTCTCAATTGTAGCTTATTCTTTCTTAAGAGGATTTGGGCATTCCTCCGGACTCAAGATTCTATTATAATCCTAATTCAATTGAGATAGTATCATTAAAAATTTCATGATTAATACTCCCATTATTCTAGTCATCATATTTGGGCATTCATCAAATTTCCCATCACATTGGTTATCTACTCGCTTCCTCATATTTCTAGCCATTTCCAATAGGAAAATTTAGGGGTGAGTAATTTAAAAAAAAGAACATAAATAGGAGTCAATTAATATTTAATTAATAATCTATAAATGACATTAGTTTCATTAACCTAGGAATTTATAATATTTAGTTTATGTTATCCATTATCTATTTGATAACATAAACTCTTTTACACATTTTGTACCCATAATAATAGTTTGTAATGTTCTTTTCAATAAACCAAAGAATATCCCCTAGGATTGTAAAATTAGGTTTTAATAAAGACCTATTGTCATGCATAAGTTCCTGATTGACTCTAACTCAATACAATGTTTTTGGCTATTACCCCAATGCATATATGTGTCAAATCCACATACACTTGTTATATCCAGACAGGGATGTATATTATTAGAAACCAGTTACCCTATACATTACCAAAATTTAGGGACATCTTCTTATGTTTAGTCTTATCCCTAAGGATTTCAATATATTTTTCTAATCTGAATCCCAAAAATAACGGAACAATCATTTGATGACAACTATGACAACCATTATCTTTATTACACATTAATTAATAATTTATTACACAAGAATACATATAATAAAACCCAAAAGATCAATAATTATATTATCTTTGGGAATTATAGACATTACATAAAACCTTATATTATTGTGTACATCGACATTATTGAAAACATCCTTAATATACTCATATTATTCTATAATTCTGAAAACATCATGGGATAGCATGGGTATATACAAAAGAAAGGGGTGATATATATATCTTAATAAGGGAATAATAATATCATTACATGAAAAAGGTATTACATGTTAGAAAATTTTCATATCAATGTGACATAAAATGAGTTATATTAAAAAACATGAACAATAAGGCATGATATAACATGATAACATAAAATAAACACGGGAATGTCTCAAAAAAATAAACATTAAATCATAAACATAATTCTAGGATTCCCACCAAGACATCATAACATAATGTGATTAGGATAACCTACCATGCACAATACATGTAATATCATGAGACTAAAACATTTGTAACGCCCCGACCCCAGTTACCCAGAGTCGGTGCATTACTTCGTAACATTGGCAGGATCACAAGAAAGATCAAATCTCGAAAGACCGATTGGTTTAGTAGCCTTGGAAACACTAGATATATTCATAAGTTTTACATTACATCATAAAATGAAAAACTACTACAACAACATAATATCTCTATATTCCACACTCATATCCCCACATAATATCCCTGCAGGTCATTCATAATTTACTTCTTCACTTCCTGGGAAAAATAAAACATAGAAAAGGGGTGAGCTCAAATTCCCAGTAAGGTTAACAATATAGTGGAAACTTTCATAAATAAGAATAAACATTTAAGGAAATGTATAACTAAAACAAAAGCCATTCAAAAATGAACTTTCAATATGGTATGGCATAAATAAAATGAAATAATGCCATTTACTTATTCACATGGATATTCTACTAATCTAATAATCACATGCAAAAATCAATAACCACTTTCATAATGTTGGAATGCATAATGCCAGACTATCATAACCACATAGTCAAGGCCTCGTGCCAAGACTACAAATAATATTTTGTCAAGGCCTTGTGCCAAGACACTAGTTTGTCTCATGAGACCTACCGATGCATCGAGGAGCTATAGCGGGCTCCACCCGTCACTTACTAAGTCCAATGCATTCCCATATGAAAAGGTTTAAACATAACATAAACATTCGTATTAAAACTAGCATACAAAATGTCAATAATTTCACCATAAACTATGAATGGTATAAAAATAGCACATCCACAGTCAAACATATCACAAAACCTTCAATACAATATAGAAGCTTTGTATTACAATAAATCAACTTCAAATAAGCGTAAAATACATCAAAGGATGTTGACATAGATGAAATCAAAATTCTTTTTAAAGAAATATCTCTTTTTATTTTGAAATAATTTAAGATCCATATAAAATAAAACATTTTCTTTGAAAATATTCTTATAAGCTTGTAAGGGAAGTTTTTAAGATTTTATAACGGCGGAAATTAGCCGCACCTGCCGTATAAGTTAAAAAAACATTATTACCTTAATTCTGTCGAAAAGGTTAAAAAGGGACCTTGTTTTGAAAACGACGGAAAGATTCCTTTATAAACCACTTATAAAAGTCAAAAAGGGTATAAATTACTTTAACTCATATTCTAGTAAATAGTAAAAATGTTTTGAAATGCATTTTTAAGAAACATGGATGTGGATGATAAAGAGATCCCATTAGATTATTACGTATAAACAACCTCGAATAATGAAGAGATCGCGAAATAAACCCTTACCTTGTACTTTTCCTTGGTTGGGGTAGGTTAACCTCCTGTATAATGGTGAAATAGTTGTTATTAAATTATACAAGAATCATATATATTAATATTATATCATATATGATCTTTTAACATTGATTTGTTAATAATATCTTAGAATTATCGTCGTTTCAGGAGTTAACTTACTCATTTTCTTTTATATGTTTTGTTACATAAGCCATGGTTGTTGTATCTTATTCATATCCAGAATTATATCTAGTCCTTAAACATCATTTTTAAATCATCAAATGATAATTATACTTGAATGGATACGATGGAGAATGAATCTCATCGCGTTCATGGAGACGGTAGTCCATACGTACGCACGAGCGACAATATCATTCTTTTGATATTAAAATAATATATAAATGGATGGTATATCATATATACAGAATCATTAACATGTTATATTTATTATTTACATGAGTTACACATCATTATTATACCCATCCAAATAATATTATATTGAATAACAATTACACCACGACGTGGAGACGGTAAGCCGTACGTACGCACGTATGGTGACATGTTATTCAAAGGGTGGATAGAATACTGAATATGGTTGTACCATATTTATAATAACATCACATTATATGTGAGATACTGGAGTTATTATTTTAGAATGGTAAGAACAAAGGAAGAAGAAGTGGAAGAAGAAATGAACTTGGAGAAGGGTGGTGAAATCATTACCTCTTCTTCGGGTTCTTCCTTTTGATTTGATCAAAAGGGCTCCTTAGGTTGGATTTCTGATCAAACTAATGCCTCTAGGTTGTAGTGAGGGATGTTAGGAGAGTATTTGGGCAGATTTTGGCCGAACAAAAAGGCTTTGAAGGTGTGAAGAAATGAGAAGGAGGAGTGCCCTTTTATAAGAGGGGTGAGGGGCACCTTTGGAAAAGTTAGAAATATTAATTTATAATAAATTCATATTCGGTTTCTAAAGGCTACAAAGTTTATTATTCAAAGTTTAAGGTGGGGATAGGTCGAAAACCACTCAACCAATAGAATTTAGACAGGTTTGGTTACTTATATTAACCTTATATTTAAGTATTAACTCTAAGTTAATTAGTTTCACTTTTACAATGTCTCTTTGTATTTTTATATAATATGGTTAATAAACTTACTATATACATCCAAGAGACCCCCAAGTGGTCCATTAATGATGAACCTATCATGATATAAGTCTCTTGTCCGAACCTTATATTTTTAGGAATTTAATATCAATTAATAATATAATATTTGTTTTAAGAACTCTTTTATGTCAATTTTGACACTATTCAATAGTTGATTTTTGTGAAACTCATAACAGATTGATTACTTCGAAAAAAGTCAATTAAATCAATACTAATATATCATATTATCATATAAAATTAGTTTAATTCATTAAAAGTTTCATATTATATTTATTTGTGTATTTATAATATCAATTATTTTAATTTTTCACTATTATGGTAATTACTGCATCATCATTGTGTCATACATAAAATAAATTATTTAATGTCTAAAAATTATAAATAAAATATCATTATGTAGGAAATCTTTTTATCTTTCTAATGAATATTTATAATCTAAAATCCAACATATATAACCCTATGTAACAATTGTTTTTCTAAAAGATATATGCTTGTGTCATTTTTGTATTCATTTTAACTAAATTAAAATAAAGTGTCATTATCACTTACAAGTGGATCCATGGGGTCCCAAAATAGACCCAAATATTCCCATGGTCGACCATGTATCAACCAATAGGGTTAAGACACGTTTTAGGGTAATTTAGTATTATTATAATATTATTTTTTAACCCTTATTTACCGGATTTACCCTTAACCATGGTAAATAAAATATTTACCGCAGTAATTATTCAAAATGTCTAAAAATAAAAGTTACCTATTTACACAATTTGAACATCCTGATTCCAAATATGGAATCAATTTTCCTAAATTCAAAACACAGAAGTGGCAAAAATTAATTTAAAATTAATTCCCGCTGTCAAAACAAAAAGCGTGTTTTTAAGAGATAATAACTATCAAAAGATTGACAGTTGTTTATGTTCGGTTTAATTGTAAAATTATGTCCAATGACCAACATTATATTAAATGGTAAAAATATATTCTAAATATACTTTAAAACCACTCAAATTTATAATTTATCACTATTAATTATTTTGATTAAAAAATTTGTTTTTAATTAAAATTTAGTAATTTTCACTATTCATCAAAATATGAAAGTTATCCGAAATGTACCAAAATTTCACCTTAGGCTAAATTAGATATTCCGAATCCAAAAATGAAGTCTATTTTGAAATATAAAATATATATGATTTCAAAAAAATTAATTATTACTATTCATAACGGCTAGTTTGATCGGTTGTGGTGTGTGTTAAAACTCGAAGTTGCGTACAACACACGCTACTGTTTTATTCAAAGGAAAGCGTACCGTGGAAGCTTGGGATGTTTTATTTTAAATTTTTTGATGTCCCCATTTAGTCAAAAAGTTTAAAATATTTTCTTTAAAAAGGGTTCACTATTAAAAGTTGGTAAAACTACAATACTGAAGATGAATTTGTTCTTACATTATGTCTAAGAAACTCATAATATGGATTCTAAAATTATAAGGATTATATAAAGTTTAAAATTTAGTTAATACTATTCATAACCTTTTTTGAACGGCTTTTTTGGTAATTCATGGTGCGCTTGAACTCGGTGTTGCGTGTAGTGCAAGTTATTGAATTATTTTGAAGAAATAACACACTATGAAATCTTGGGGTGTTACATTCTCCCCTCCTTCAATAAATTGCGCCCTCGCAATTTGAAATTGTTCTTCGAAAATAAAAGGTTGAAAATAGAAAATATATTTGTGGGAAAACCCACATCGGAAATTGGTTTACTAAAATTTAGTCTTAATATAAGGAAAAGAGAAATGAAAGGGTCACCACCAAATTATGATCTCGGTTAGGAGAACATTGGTGGCAATTAGAGACATATAATTGGAGGAAAAACGTAAATATTTATAGGTAGTGGTTGAGGTCATCAATCACAAACAAGTATAAAATTGAGGTCCTTAAACTCATCAATCTATGATGATTTGAAGTACCATCGGTTCAACAAAATATAGGGTATTGGGATAACACATTTTTGACGTTTCAAAATATCTTAGTTGAAATCCCACATCGAAAAATGAATTAACGAGGCCTCTATTTAAAATAAAGAGTCGAAAGTATGAAGATTACCGAAAATAACACATACTAGGGTTCCATGTAGGAAAATATGGATATGGAAGAAAAATCTAACCATCAATTATCTGATGGAGAGTGGTAGAGAACATGGCTATGAAAAGGCCAACAATCCCAAAGCCATAAATTAGTGATGATTTAAGGTACCATCTAGGAAAACATTTTTGTTCTAAGTTTCTTTTCTTAATATTGATAAATTTATTTATGAGATTGGCTAAGATCATAAGGAGATATACTTACTTTATAATTAGAGTTTTATCCATTAATAAATTTCTACCACAAACTCATCTTTCACTCTAAAAGATAATAGAATGTAAAAAAAATTCTATTTACACTATTCGTATAGGGTTCCAAAATAAACGAATTTATAATTCATCTACAAGATCTTTTAATAAAAACTACATTATTTAATCCAGGACATCTCGTGGGCCAGTGGTAGGTGATACACCCTTGTCGCCCTTCGGTTGCGGGTTCAAGTCTTGCGGCCTTGCCGGACGCGACGGGTTGCCGCCCGACCTCCGGGTTGCCCTTTTATGGCAATCCAAAATAATCCAAACTAGAACTATCCAAAATACTTCTATCCAAACTCACAGTCCAACATTTATAAGTAAGGTAAACATAATATAGAACCTTTTTACCCCTTAATAGCATATGAATACCTTCATCATGTATTCTTTTAATACACCGAAACATCCTGAATTACCATATTCCTTATTGATTACATTCATGCTCCCTTATTCCATATAGAAAGCTGGATATACTTCATTAATCCAAAAATGTTTTAAACCCCAACAATGATGGAATATCATTAATCAGTTCCAGGGTAGTCAAGAATATCCAATATAATTTATCCAAAACAATCACATATTATTCCAAAATCACTACCTCAGTATCAGAACTATATTATGATTTATCATTCTCTCAACCATATATTTTCCAAAAATTTATCCTGCTATTGAGTCACTTTTCTTTGTTCCACACAATCTCAAGTCCTTAATGAAATAGTACTGGAGTACAATCCTTATATACTCCATGATTATTGTAACAAGTACATTGTTGATACAACACTCAATTGACATAATCAACATAAGAACTCTAATCATTCCTCTTCATCTGTGGTAGTATCATAACTTGATTATTATCCAATAACATCATTTGTGGCATAGTCTAATGACTGGGACATAGGTTCGCGTAGTGTCCAAACTCCTTGAAAATGAAGCATTGTACATTTAAAACCATTTTCTTACCCTTGCAGTCACGTACTTTGTGCCCTTTTCCTCCATACTTATAACAAACTCCCATTCCTTTCAGGCAAGTTCCAGGGTGTTTCTTTCCACAGTTACCACATATGGGAAAATTCTTCTTTTCTCTTTTCCCTTTATCCATCTTTCTCTCTTCCATCCTTTTCTTCTCTTGATTCCCTTCAAAGCCATAGGACTCAGTAAACTCTTTACTTATCTTATCAACACATGATATTATTTTTTCATATGATGATAATACATGGGAGACTATTTCTCTTATAAATTCTAGCTTAAGCCCATGAAAGATATGATCCTTCCTTCTCTTTGAATCATGTGTATTTCTGGAGTTCTCATTCCTTCTACTGGGCGCCATTTCTAAACAATGGCACAAAGTAGATCAGTTTATGAATCAAAATACATAATCCCATACTTATAAAACACTTAACATAAATTGAACTATTTATGGATATAATCCATAATCATAAAAATGTTTTCTTTGAGGAAATATATACTCATAAACCCTTCATAATGATTTGTAATGAAAATGAGAGTTATCCTAAGAATATCCCCCGGGAGTGTCGTAACCAAGAGTGCAGCAAGGCCCGTTGTCGTGCACCAGTTCTCGTTCGAGTCTAGCTCAAAGCGGTGTTTTCGGGTTTTACCCCTAGGTACATCTGTGCCAGAGCCGCCTCTACCTGCTCGTATCCAGACAGGGATGTATTGCTCGGAAAACTCACAAAATCCCTACAATACCAAAATTCTAGGAAGTTATTCTATACTAATCCTCAAAGTTAATCTTAGGTCTACGTGCTCTAATCAGAGTTTATCTAAATCTAGCTTCCAAGGTTTGTACTAAACTTCCTCTGATACCAACTGTAACGCCCCGACCCCAGTTACCCAGAGTCGGTGCATTACTTCATAACATTGGCATGATCACAAGAAAGATCAAATCTCGAAAGACCGATTGGTTTAGTAGCCTTGGAAACACTAGATATATTTATAAGTTTTACATTACATCCTAAAATGAAAAACTACTACAAAAACATAATATCTCTATATTCCACACTCATATCCCCACATAATATCCCTTCAGGTCATTCATAATTTACTTCTTCACTTCCTGGGAAAAATAAAACATAGAAAAGGGGTGAGCTCAAATGCCCAGTAAGGTTAACAATATAGTGGAAACTTTCATAAATAATAATAAACATTTAAGGAAATGTATAACTAAAAAAAATCCTTTCAAACATGAACATTCAATATGGTATGGCATAAATAAAATGAAATAATGCCATTTACTTATTCACATGGATATTCTACTAATCGAATAATCACATGCAAAAATCAATAACCACTTTCATAATGTTGGAATGCATAATGCCAGACTATCATAACCACATAGTCAAGGCCTCGTGCCAAGACTACAAATAAGATTTTGTCAAGGCCTTGTGCCAAGACACTAGTTTGTCTCATGAGACCTACCGATGCATCGAGGAGCTATAGCAGGCTCCACCCGTCACTTACTAAGTCCAATGCATTCCCATAAGAAAAGGTTTAAACATAACATAAACTTTCGTATTAAAACTAGCATACAAAATGTCAATAATTTCACCATAAACTATGAATGGTATAAAAATAGCACATCCACAGTCAAACATATCAAAAAACCTTGAATACAATATAGAAGCTTTGTATTACAATAAATCAACTTCAAATAAGCGTAAAATCCATCAAAGGATGTTGACATAGATGAAATAAAAATTCTTTTTAAAGAAATATCTCTTTTTATTTTGAAATCATTTAAGATCCATATAAAATAAAACATTTTCTTTGAAAATATTCTTATAAGCTTGTAAGGGAAGTTTTGAAGATTTTATAACGGCGGAAATTAGCCGCACCTGCCGTATAAGTTAAAAAAACATTCTTACCTTAATTCTGTCAAAAAGGTTAAAAAGGGACCTTGTTTTGAAAACAACGGAAATATTCCTTTATAAACCACTTATAAAAGTCAAAAAGGGTATAAATGACTTTAACTCATATTCTAGTAAATAGTAAAAATGTTTTGAAATGCATTTTTAAGAAACATGGATGTGGATGATAAAGAGATCCCATTAGATTATTACGTATAAACAACCTCGAATAATGAAGAGATTGCGAAATAAACCCTTACCTTGTACTTTTCCTTGGTTTGGGTAGGTTAACCTCCTGTATAATGGTGAAATAGTTGTTATTAAATTATACAAGAATCATATATATTAATATGATATCATATATGATCTTTTAACATTGATTTGTTAATAATATCTTAGAATTATCGTCGTTTCGGGAGTTAACTTACTCGTTTTATTTTATATGTTTTGTTACATAAGCCATGGTTGTTGTATCTTATTCATATCCATAATGATATCTAGTCCTTAAACATCATTTTTAAATCATCAAATGATAATTATACTTGAATGGATACGATGGAGAATGAATCTCATCGCGTTTGTGGAGACGGTAGTCCGTACGTACGCACGAGCGACAATATCATTCTTTTGATATGAAAATAATATATAAATGGATGTTATATCATATATACAAAATCATTAACATGTTATATTTATTATTTACATGAGTTACACATCATTATTATACCCATCCAAATAATATTATATTGAATAACAATTACACCACGACGTGGCGACGGTAAGCCGTACGTACGCACGTATGGTGACATGTTATTCAAAGGGTGGATAGAATACTGAATATGGATGTACCATATTTATAATAACATCACAGTATATGTGAGATACTGGAGTTATTATTTTAGAATGGTAAGAACAAAGGAAGAAGAAGTGGAAGAAGAAATGAACTTGGAGAAGGGTGGTGAAATCATTACCTCTTCTTCGGGTTCTTCCTTTTGATTTGATCAAAAGGGCTCCTTAGGTTGGCTTTCTGATCAAACTAAGGCCTCTAGGTTGTAGTGAGGGATGTTAGGAGAGTACTTGGGCAGAGTTTGGCCGAACCAAAAGGCTTTGAAGGTGTGAAGAAATGAGAAGGAGGAGTGCCCTTTTATAAGAGGGGTGAGGGGCACCTTTGGAAAAGTTAGAAATATTAATTTATAATAAATTCATATTCGGTTTCTAAAGACTCCAAAGTTGATTATTCAAAGGTTAAGGTGGGTATAGGTCTAAAACCACTCAACCAATATAATTTAGACAGTTTTGGGTACTTATATTAACCTTATCCTTAAGTATTAACTCTAAGTTAATTAGTTTCACTTTTACAATGTCTCTTTGTATTTTTATATAATATGGTTAATAAACTTACTATATACATCCAAGCGACCCCCAAGTGGTCCATTAATGATGAACCTATCATGATATAAGTCTCTTGGCCGAACCTTAGATTTTTAGGAATTTAATATCAATTAATAATATAATATTTGTTTTAAGAACTCTTTTATGTCAATTTTGACACTATTCAATAGATGATTTTTGTGAAACTCATAACAGATTGATTACTTCGAAAAAAGTCAATTAAATCAATCCTAATATATCATATTATCATAGAAAATTAGTTTAATTCATTAAAAGTTTCATATTATATTTATTTGGGTATTTATAATATCAATTATTTTAATTTTTCACTATTATGGTAATTACTGCATCATCATTGTGTCATAAATAAAATAAATTATTTAATGTCTAAAAATTATAAATAAAATATAATTATGTAGGAAATCTTGTTATCTTTCTAATGAATATTTATAATCTAAAATCCAACATATATAACTCTATGTAACAATTGTTGTTCTAAAAGATATATGCTTGTGTTATTTTTGTATTCATTTTAACTAAATTAAAATAAAGTGTCATCATCACTTACAAGTGGATCCATGGGGTCCCAAAATAGACCCAAAGATTCCCATGGTCGACCATGTATCAACCAATAGGGTTAAGACACGTTTTAGGGTAATTTAGTATTATTATAATATTATTTTTTAACCCTTATTTACCGGATTTACCCTTAACCATGGTAAATAAAATATTTACCGCAGTAATTATTCAAAATGTCTAAAAATAAAAGTTACCAATTTACACAATTTGAACATCATGATTCCAAATATGGAATCAATTTTCCTAAATTCAAAACACAGAAGTGGCAGAAATTAATTTAAAATTAATTCCCGCTGTCAAAACAAAAAGCGTGTTTTTAAGAGATAATAACTATCAAAAGATTGACACTTGTTTATGTTCGGTTTAATTGTAAAATTATGTACAATGACCAAAATTATATTAAATGGTAAAAATATATTCTAGATATACTTTAAAACCACTCAAATTCATAATTTATCACTATTAATTATTTTGATTAAAAAAGTTGTTTTTAATTAAAATTTAGTAATTTTCACTATTCATCAAAATATGAAAGTTATCCGAAATGTACCAAAATTTCACCTTAGGCTAAATTAGATATTCCGAATCCAAAAATGAAGTCTATTTTGAAGTATAAAATATATATGATTTCAAAAAAATTAAGTATTACTATTCATAACGGCTAGTTTGATCGGTTGTGGTGTGTGTTAAAACTCGAAGTTGCGTACAACACACGCTACTGTTTTATTCAAAGGAAAGCTTACCGTGGAAGCTTGGGATGTTTTATTTTAAATTTTTTGATGTCCCCATTTAGTCAAAAAGTTTAAAATATTTTCTTTAAAAAGGCTTCACTATTAAAAGTTGGTAAAACTACAATACTGAAGATGAATTTGTTCTTACATTATGTCTAAGAAACTCATAATATGGATTCTAAAATTATAAGGATTATATAAAGTTTAAAATTTAGTTAATACTATTCATAACCTTTTTTGAACGGCTTGTTTGGTAAGTCATGGTGCGCTTGAACTCGGTGTTGCGTGTAGTGCAAGTTATTGAATTATTTTGAAGAAATAACACACTATGAAATCTTGGGGTGTTACAACATTACCCAATTCATTAGAGCTATATCTGGACACACTCGTCATAATCATTACATGTACATGCATAAGTGTGCCACATATATCATATAATATAAGAGCATATTTCATCACATTTTATTCTAGTGTCAATCACTACTAGAAAATGGCTATATACCCACAGTTTTCACAAAATTGTAAGTATAGGTATAGTATGCGAACCAGTGCCCATGCTTATAGAATAATCATGTGTATAGGTTTTTTTGATAACCTATACCAGCGGTTTTACAAAAAACCATGGGTATAAGGTTTTTTTCAATACATGTACCAAAGGTTTTACAAAACCATAGGTATGGGTTTTTTGAAGACCTATACCAATGGTTTTGGATAACATTGGGTATATCTTTCCAGCATTATGGTGAGAAAAAATCCACAGGACAAAAAAATCATGGGAACACATATTCCCATTGTTTTTGAACCTATATCCATGGGTTAAATAAATATATATTTATATACCAATAATTAAATATGGGGTATTGGTTATGCGTCGTAATGGTAAACTGGCGATCTAGGGTTCAAAACTCACAACCGCTTGGTGTGTAAAAGCAATACCCATAGTTTTAAAACCATTAGTATAGGGTTAAAAAACAATGCATCAAACCAATACCAATAGTTTGGAAACCATGGGTATAGGTATTTAAAACTCTTTGCAAAGATCAGGACTATATTGACACCTCGGTTGGCCACGGTTCCTTAAAACAGTGGGTATAGACTTTACCCACGGTTTTATGTGCTATACTAATGATTTTAAATTGTGGGTATTGAGTAAATTTCCAATAGTTATGGATTTTAGAATAAATACATGGATTTCCCCAATAAAATATGCATATTTATTATTAGGTTAATACCCTTGAGTGGAAATAGAGGTGGTATTCACAATAAAAACTGTTGGCATTGAAAAATCATAGCGAAATTTCGAGAGCATAATTGTGGTACATAATAGTTTATAAAAAGGTTAAATCAAATATAAATGGGTTTATAATAAATTACAATTGAAATGGTCAATAAACAGGATATGGAAAAATATATACCGATATTATTAATTGGAAATAAATGTACATAAAATGAATAAGATTCTTGAATAAATAAGAGGATGAGAGGATCCCTTAACATGGGTGGGTGATTCCAAAAGATTGGGAGGAGATTATTTAGATATTGAAATCACATTTAGATAAATATAGATAATGTAGGTTATATTAAGGATGTTATCCATGGTTCATGAGTTAATAGAAAGGGGATATTCGGTGGGTTTATAAAGTAAAATAGGGGGGGTTCTTTGTTTTTTCTCATCCTTTGGTTTTGGACTCAATATAACAAATTAAACAAAACCATAGACCATAAAATTGTTTCTAAAAAAATAATTGGTTCTAATTATTTTATAGGTTAAATGGATTAAGTAGTTATAATATTACACATGGTGATGTCTAATGGAGTCATGTTCTTAAGGGAATGATTTTGAAACCATAAAACATAATATAGGTTTTAGAGGATTCATAAAGGATTTGTAGAATTAATAAAATAACCTTTAAAACACATTATTTTAAGTTTAAAACATATATTTGTATTTTATACCTTTTATATCATTTATTTCATCACTCTTGTGTCATTATTCTGTTATATCACACACCATATTTTTTAACTATACTTATTTGTTTCTCGAAAATTCAACTATCTCAAAAAAATATGAAAAATTAACTATTGGATAATATTGGTGTTATGATTCCAAAAATAATATTTATTTTACCAAAATATTATTTTAAATATATTAATTTTTACTTTTAAAATATAATCTCCATTTATTGGGAAATACTTGGGTTTTTTGACAATAACAGTTTTCGATCCCTTATAAAAATAACATTTGACATCATAAAAAATATACTATATCTTAAATTTCATAATAATTATTTAATAATAATATTTAAATAAAATATTTTTTATTTTAAAAATCCATTAATTCATCAAAATAAATTTCATAATTGAAATTGTTTGTTACCAAAAAATATAATTTTTGTTTTATTGTTTCGAAATTAAAATCATTTATGAAGTAAAAATAGTAATAAGTGAATATAATTATAATTAGATTGAAAATAAAATATAAATATTCATATTATTAGGGTATTCATACATATACTTTTATTACATCATAAAATACCCAAAGGATAAGGTGTGTGATCTTGATATTTTCATGGGGTGGTTTGGCATGGATGGTTTGGGTCATGATCTTGATGAGCGTGAACTTATATTGTAAAATATCTCTCTTTTGAATTAGTTATTGGATCTATGATTGGTATTTATAATGTTAAAGTCACATTGATGTTCTCTCCCACATAATCTAAGATAAATGGGATTGAGAGGGTAATATTTTACTAGTCTACTTCATCTCTTCCTTTGTCTGTGTCAATAGGATTTATCTAATCACTATATGTATACTAATCAAATGATCAATGTTAAATTGTTGTATTTTCAACAGTTTTGATTCTTAATGTTCTTTTAAATATAATTTAAAATTATAAAATCAAATAAATTATTTTTTTCTATAACCATAATAGGGAATTTAACTCAATCAAAAAGGGAATTTTATTTATAAAAGTTAATCTCATTACATTGAAATGTCCACAAAACTCGTATTTGAAAAGAATAAAAGAAATAAATAAGACTAAAAATCATAACATTATAAAGTAGAATATATTTATCACATGTAATTTCATTAACATTTTTCATATCTTGGAAATTAGAAATTTTTTAGAAAGGTAGACCAAACATAATCATAGGAAAACATTGTGGATAAATCTAAGTATGTCCACTGATTAGTTTGTGAACAAACCTAAGTATGTCCACCCTTTAGTTTATGAAAAAATAAACGAATTCCAATGATTTATTATTGCATGAGATATAAAACTATAACTAATTAATTGGAGATAGATATAGGACACCACCTATTTTCATCCAAATATAAGAGTACCACTTAAAATAAAATGAGTCATCTTATTATAAATAACCCATGAAAACAAAATGAGTTTCATAACTTTTCCAAATTGTATAACATAATTAAAAAAATTCATTTGATACCAAAAACATAATATTCAAAAAGTATTATTTAACAAGGGAAAATATTGGGTGATTTATGAACCACTAAAATATTTGAGAATAATCCTTCGAAAATGAAAGAGAAGTCATAATAAGTATTTTTCTTAAAAATAATTCTTTAATATTATCTTAAAAGGGAATGATTTTTAATTCAAATTCCAAAATGTAATTAATTTTTAGATGAAGTTAAAACTTATAAAATAATTCATAGAAATAAATTACAATTATAATCCTTGATAAGAAATAAAACATTTGGAAAAATGTGATATATTGGGGAAAAATATGATATCATGGTAAAGAACATCCTTTTAAATATTTTCAAATACAATTATAGAAAACCCAAATCTTTTAATGGATAAGAATCATTTATTTTAAAATGAATAAAGGGGATATAGAATAAATATTGATAAAATCAATTTTATTTACCAGTAGGGAAAATATAACATTAGAGGGATGTTAAAACATTCATATAGAGGAATAATACATTAAAATTTTCATGACCCAACCCAGGCTGGGGCTTGAGCCATGACTACCCCAAACCCACCTCTATAGGCTAGGGGTGGTGACATGAATAAAAGAAATAACTAAACTTGGGGAGGAATTTTTTTAATATACATGTATGCACACACCCACAAACACGTCCATGAAATGGTACAATGATATAAAAGGTGGAAAACTAAAATTCATGCATATATCTATCCCAAACCAAAGTACAATAGAAGTGTCCAAAGTGTAAGAGGAAAAAACATGCACCAAAAAAATAAAACTATAAATATTTCCAGCTATCTGTAATAGAGGGGATCGCTATCAAATTCCACTGTGGAAAGCTCCAAGGTTCATCTCTGGTAAACACCTCGGTTGGTCCAGCTCACTATGCCCCCCTACCTGGGGTCCTCTAAAGAATACATTAAAAGGCTTATAGTTTTCACAAGGAAAAAAATCAGAATTCCCATGAAGGGGTGAGTATAAAAATACTTATTAAGAACCCCAAAAAACTAAAATAAATGGAGAATCTGAAAGGAAATACTTAACTCAACACATCTGGAGAGAGCCCAATTGATATAGAAACTCCATCTAGAATCGTATTTGGATATACATGACAAGTTAGCTTAGTCCACATGTGCATCAACCCATACACATGAAAACATTGTAAGGACTCCAAACAATACCTCGAATATACTCATTTAAGACACCATGTCTCATGAGGTTCAAACCTCATTACTATAAATAACATTCTACTCAAGGATCTAATGGTAAAAAACCCAAGAGAATACACTCCATGAGATCAACCATCCTAGATGGAACCTATCTAAGATATACCATCTATAAGTAACACCCTACTATTTCCATATCTAATCCCTAGTACCATAATTATTTTCATATCTAACTTACTCCCTATGCATGGGTAAGGAAACCCAAGTGAAGATGCCCTCTCCCCGCCACTATACATAGTTGAGGGAGCACTTCTCCAAACTTTGAATCACAAGCACCCTCTCTAAAAATAGAGAATGGAGGGACCCTCACCTTTCCACTACCATATAGTAGAGGGATTACTCCTCCTAACCAACCCCTGAAACCAATGTCACTTCTGAATAGAGTGGCCCAGACCTCTGTTTGTTGAGAGATAAATAAATCATAACCAGGTATTGCTTATATCTTGTGGAGGGGTATGTTATATTAAATTGAACTCAATAGATGAGGGTGAACTAACATCGTTGGAAGACTACTCCCCACTAATACTCATATATGGGGGAGTACTACTCCATAGGTAAGGACCCACACCTTATAATGACATGGGAGTTTTGACTCTAAGGAAAAATAACCTACACCCTATCATGATAGGGGAGTACCCATTCTATCTATATGTAACATATGGAAGACCCATTCCCTAACACGATAGGGGTGTACCAACTCCACAGATATAAATAATAGAGGTCCCAATAAATGGAAGAATTGATAAACTTGCACCCTAATGCCAGATGAGAGTATTACTCAAAGTCTCTCTCTTTGAACCACCCTAACTTATTACATTGGATAATCACTCCAACCCAAGAGTCACGATCGAATTATAATACAATAGAGGACCCCTAACCTAGAAATACTAGGGAGTAACTACTCTATCTGGACATAAATTCTAGAGGGCCCATGCCATGGCACAATAGGGGAGAATTATATCTAACTATTCGAATGATACAAGAAACTTGTACCCTAAACCATCAGGGAAGTAGAAACCCCAGAATAACTACCCAAATATATAGAACCCACACCCATGATTTGGAGAGTCCTATATATACAAAAATTTATAGGTATGGGAAACTCACACCTTAATGCCACATGAGATTATTACTCTCAGTATATCTTTTTGAACCAAACTAACGTACAGCATTGGTTAAGCACTACAGCACAAGAGTCAGGATCAAATTATGAAACCTCATATCTCGATGGATGAAACTAAGGCTCTCATTCTAAGAGGAAAACTACCCAGGATATTCTACTCACAAGCCTAAATATGAGTCCTATAGAAGGTCATACATAAGGTGGAAGATCTCAAGAAAAACCATAAAGAGGAAATAATGTACAGTTTGGTAACCACGGTGTGTGATCCCACCTAACCACCTGGTCATTTATCCCATTTATATGGTTTCCCAACCAATGTAGGGGTACACAGTGTGTAGAGTCGGTACATTTTGTTTCTCGCTTCATCCAGCACCTGTCCATGTTCATCCATCACACGGTCCAGCCAGTTGTATCCCTTACACATTGTGTGTACCATACTACATGTAATGATATAGCTAAATGTCCACCTAGACATGTAGTTTTCCTAAGTCTGTGTGCCTTTTCCATGTATTTATACATGGTCATGTACTTTTACATGACTATCCTAAGTCATGTCTCATGGTCACATGATTTTTGTCACTAAATATCATGTAACCTTGGTACATGGTCTGTAGACCCAAAAATTCATCTTCCCCAAACAATAAGGGAAACATGGAATGTCTCACTAAATTTTATTCCATGCATATGGTAATTACAGTAAGAAATCACATCTAAAAATTCTCTATTTTCCAAAGTTTACACTGCAACATGCATCTTGACATAAGAGGGATCCCTTGAAATATTATTTTATCTATAAAACCATTAAAAGATATAAATTAAGGGAATTAGAACCAAAAATTAAAATAATCTACATTGAGTTTGAATCATTGAAGCTTTGGGTGTAGAACGATACTTGGATCATGATGCTCCTCAATCTGATGATGATTAGCATCATAAATTGAGATCAATAGTGAAAAAATAATTCAAATTTGGCTCATTTCTATCCGTCTTCCAAATAGGGGGAGGAGGAGGTTTTCCACTTTCTTTTGTATACCCACCAAGGGTTTGGGGAAGGGAATTGATTGTAATCAATTAAAATCAATTAACTCCCCTTTTAATGTCACATCACCAAAACACCCTTCAGTGAAACAAATAGCGCATATGAATTTTGGTTGTTCCTAGGGTATAAATATATTATAAACTCAACCGTAATCTCAAAAATTCAATCCAAGACTCCACTCAATAATTTATTCATGTTTTAATTGAAACCGCTTGTGCGTGATAATATATGTTTAATATTTTTTAAAATCCATGTGTTGAGGCTCTCCAGGCACAAGATTCTTGTACTAATTAAGTTCCTAACATCATAAATATTCTTAGAAATATTCCAATGTCTTAAAATTAAAACTCCTTTTGGATATATCACAACCAATGTTAAATATTTTCACCTTGAAAAGACAAAATCCTAGCAGTAGTGACAAGAAAAAAAGCTCTACACTATAACTCTCACACCAGTGAGATCAATAGGTTTTATTGTGCTGTTTCCAATCATGAACTTAGGGGAACCACCAAGTCCAAACCAAACTCACATTCATCTATAAATAGGTCAACATCATGCAATAAGAGATCACATGTCTACTCAACTTCTACTAGTGGAAAACCACCAAGCACCATGGTTACTCTATAGTCATAAAGTTTAGCGGTAAAACACCTCGCTAACCTTACACATATATCAATGAAAAATAGTAGTTAACATCCTCCCCTAGATGAACTAAACTATAACCTCATCAATAATCATAGTTTCATGATTTACACTGAGCATTTAAGGGTACTAATTAACAAAATAAGCGAGAAGACTCAACAAACCATCAGAATATAAATATGGAAAGCACATGGTAAACCCCATGCATCTTTTCCTATCATGGAAGGAGGGTAACATAAACTAGAAACACCTACCTAAATACAAAAGTATAAGGAATTCATCCACTTAACCTTTACACTATCTTTTTTGGGTGGTACAGACTCACCCTCTTATATTTTGGTTGTGTTACAAAAATGCATCTTTGTGGGGAAAGCATTCATATTCCTCTAGATTCCAAAGCTACATCAAATTGTGCCAAATACTCCTCAAGTATATCATGTACAAAGATTATTCCAAATTCATGAGGGTACTAATGAACAATAAAGGGAATCCCAAACACTCATATAAGTCTTACTAAGACCTCTATCATCACCACCAACATAGTTACCAAGCTTCAAACACTCAAGTCATAGGGACTCATCCACCGCACATCGACACTGTCCTCTTTAAGTGGCACTGACTAACCCTCATGGTTTTTTTACTTACATCACAAAAATGTGACTTGTTGTGGAAGGACCACTATTTCTCATGAATTCAAATCTACGATGAAGAACACCCACACAGGGTTCTACCGATGCACTGCATTACCCTGAACAAACCTTGAGCAAGAAGAGGAAAGAAAAATAGTTCATCATTACAGTTTCTATCAATACTATTGTATAAATTAGAAAGGATATAGAGTGTACTTATATTCAACCTCATGGATTCTAGGTCATATGCCTCTATGTCCAATAGTTAACCTCACCTGCATCCTCCATCTCCCTAAGCCTAGCGTGGACCACTTGGTGGTAGTGGAGGAAACACCTCAAACCACCCACCACCTATTACTACCATCCCAGCTCCTCCACCATATCTTACATATTGTGGAACTCCCTTATCTAGAAACTGCCTCTACCAATGTGTCCCATCGACCGAATCTCTCTCAGCAGCACAGTAGATCAAGAAATATCTATAAATGGGTCCTTAGCCATCACAAGCATAACACTACCTCTCTTGTAGTTTATTTAATCCTTAGGGATTCTCCATTTCTATAGGCCCTAAATACAAATATTAGTCATGGGTATACCTCTTGCATCATGATCCAATCATCTGTCCTCTACCAACTACTACCAATTCCACATTCTCTCGACCACCACTATAGGCCACATACACCAGTCCCCCATCCAAGGATCTCTCTACAACTAGATATCACTCTAGTAACCATGCATATGAGGGAAGTTATAATGAGACCACACCCACTAAAACATCTATTTGGAGGCCTTGATCAAAGGAATGATCTATAAGGAATGTATCTCACACCAAATCCAGGGAGTAATGTGATAGGATTGTCAAACTCATTGAATACCCCTCCACAAGCATGCTACCCTACCAAAGCGACATAAGATTCTAGATATTCACCAACATCAATTAGGAAAGTTATTTTTTTACCCTTAAGATTCGCTTGAACTATACCCATGTGATCATCTCTTCATTGTGGGAATTCATTACTAAACTCCACCATTTCCTGACCAAACCATGTATAAGGTTCTCCACTAAGACTACCATTTGATCAAGAGGTTTCCTTAAGAGGAAGAAAAATTGTTTGGCTAAACCAAGTTAGTCATAAACTACCTGGGGTTATAGATCACCCAGGTACCTCAAATATCACTGCCTCTAGAACTCATGTAGCCCACTCAGCCTGCACACATCCTCATCCAACACCTCCAAAACAACCTATCTCTCTATGGGTGGTGGCTCAACTGGATGACCACACAGAGGTACTGTCTTAGACTCAGTTACCTACACTGAATCCTAATCATAGGGAGGATTGCCCCAAAATCCCATCATGGAATCCTTTATTGCTATCGTCACGGAGGAATCTATGAATAAAACAAGATGCAATGTAGTCCGAATGTATATCATGGGAGCTGAATCAATAAGGACAAGGAAAAAACCAAAACCCAGTCCTATACGATGAATATAACATTTATTTCCACTGTGATAAGTTTCTTAATATACTAAGTTGAGAATAATATTATCAGATTTTTTTAAATGGATACGTCAGTCGTCATACCAAAACTGGAACCTCTTACTTGAGGTCCGGACTCAAATCACGATGACATTGTCACTATGAAACCAAAACTAATCCTTATAATGGGATTTTTCTGAACATTTTCCCAAGGAAAGAACTTATTATAATATCAATCTATGACAAACCAACCAAATTCAAGGCTCAATCGATGACTATCCCAGGCCCTCCTCCATGGTCTAGGGATGGAAACAAGTGATGAAGATATTACTAAACTTAGGTTTTCCTTTTCCTAATGTATTTTTACACATGTACCCACAAACACCTCAATGTGACCATACATAGAAAAAAATACTAGAAAAATAAATTACATGCATAACCTATCCCAATCAAGAGTATAATATAAGTACTGAAAGCATAAAAAGGAAAAAAATGAACCCACCAAAACAAAAATTTAAAAGCATCCATCTTTCGCTTAATGAGGTGTTTAATTTCAAATGATACTTCTAGAAATCTCCTCATCCCAACTATGGTAAACACCATTATTGTTCCACCTCAGTAAATATTTTCTAGCCTTGGGACCATTGTGGACACTATTGAAATGCATATGGTCTACACAGGACACAACATGTGTGGGAAAATCATGTGTAAGGGTGAGTATAAAAAACTCAAAAGGAACCGAAAAAACCCAAAATATAAGGAATAAATTGAAAGGCAACAATCATCTCAACCTAGTCAGAGGGATCCCAATTGAGAGAGAAACTACATCTTGAACCATCCTCGGTTATATATAAAAATTCCACTCAGTCCACAAGGGTGTCAAACCAAACTTTGAAAACACCATAAGTACTCCCATAAATCACCTAGAAATACTCATCTCTAACTCCAAGGCACATGAGGTTCGGACATCATATCCAGCAATAGGATTCTACTAAAGGTTCTAATGCTAACAATTAATTTGGAGAAAAAAACTACATGATATGTCTAATCCAATATGGAACTTCTCAAAGAGATACACATAATTAGGAATAATCTTCTCGGTCCATCCCTAGTGATGAGCACTATAACTCCTTCCATCTCTATCTTCATCCCAATTCAAGGCTAAAGAAAACCAAGTGGAGAGGCATGCTCATCACTACTAAACACAATTAAAGAAGCACTGACCTATACTATGCATCGTGAGCCCCCTCTATAACATGAGAGAATAGATGGACCCACCCTATGCCACTACCCTATAATCGACAGAGTATTACTCCTAAATAACCTGTGAAACCTCTGTCACTCTTGTATGGAGTGGCCCGAACCTCTGTTCCTCATGGGAGCACTAACTGTTAACCAGGTATTTCTCATATCTAGTAGAGGGGCCCACACCTCGTAATTGTACTCAACATATATTGGATCACTATATTTAATGGAGGACCGAATCCATGATGCTACTCAGAGATGGGGAGTACTACTCTATATGAGAGAACCTAAATAATGTCATAATAGGGGAATGAAACTAAAAGGATAGAGGACCTGTTCCCACTTGTGGGGAGTACTGTTCTGTGACCTGAGGAACCACACCCTAGAATGATAGGATATCTACACTCTACCAACATTATTATTATGAGGGAGTCACACCTAGACATGAAAAGTGGGTACTGACCCCATGCTAGAGGACCCGCACCTTGGAAAGATTCAAGAGTACCAACTCTACCGGAAGAATATGTATGGAGGATCTGCACCTTATAAGGACGGGAGAGTTCTTACTCCAAGGATATAGGACCCCACACTAACATGATAGGGGATTAACCGCTCTATCTATAAGTCATTTCTGGAATAATCATTCCCTAACATGACAGTGGAGTACCAACTCCACAAATAGAGGACGTACACCCTGGAAAGATATACGGGTTACTACATTATCTGTTCAACAAGTATGGAGGGACCACTCCCTAGAATTGGATGAGATTACTCTATAAAACTTTTATAATGATACGGGGAACCCATACACTAAACCAACAGGGATGTACCAACCCTATAATAACTAATTAAAGGTATTGAACCTGCACCCACGATGTGGGGAGTCCCTTTAATACCAAAACAGAAAGGTTAGCGAAATATGTGCCCGGATTCCATAGGGGAGTACCAATCTCAGTGTCTCTATTAGAACCACCTAGATCTAAAAAATCGGTTAAGAACTTTCACAAATGCAGCATGATTGAATAATGCCACCTTATATCTCATAGGATGAAATGAATCCCACCATCATGTTTTAAGAGGAAAACTGCTCAGGATAGGCTACTCAAAAACATGAATCTGAGTCCAATAGAATGTGATACAGAAGGTGGAAGACCTCAAGAAGTTCTTAAGTGTGTACATGGAATGAACTATGGTCCAAAAGTCATGTGATGCCTTTTAATAACCTAGTCATGTATCCTGTCTACATGGTTTTTCATCCCATGTAGGTGTACACAGCATGTAGGGTTGGTACACATTGTTTCCCGCTTACCTGCCACCTATTTGTATTAATCCTTAACAAGGTTAGGACATCCCTATCCATTAAAATCTATGAATCCCATACTAAAAAGCATGTTTAGGCTAAACTTCCAGATAGATGTGCGTTTTTTCCATGTCCTTGTACTTTGGATCTGTATTTATTCAAAACCATGTACTTTTAAATGGCTATCTGAATCAATGTATCATGGTGAAATTATTTTGGTCACTACATGGTGTGTGACCCCAATACATGGTGTTTAGACCCCAAAATTTAAATTCCCAGAATATGGTGGGCTACACAATCATTCTCTCTAGGTTACATGTCATGTAGATGGTAATTCTAGTAGAGAATCACCACAAAAAACGCCTAATTCACCTTGGTTTATTGCATAACCTATAGATTGACCTAGTAAGGAACTCTAGAAATTATAGATGGTCTCTAAAACCTTAAAACAAAGTGAAGAGAATGTGGTCAGGAACAAAACTCAAAACATTCTACCTCAAGGGAGAAATGTCGAAGCTTTGGGTTTAGAACGATGCCTGGATCGTACTGCACCTCAATCTGATGATGATTTGTGTCCAAAACTGTGATTGATAGTTCTTTCTCTTTGAATTCGGATCATTTCCATCCATCGTGCATTGAGGGAGAGGAGGGGTTCCACCTTCTTGTATATTGTGCACCCAGGGTTGTGGGAATTGATTCTAATCAATTAAAATCAATTAAGTTCCCTTTTAATGCAACTTCACCAAAACACCCTTGAATGAAACTACCAGCACGAATGAATTTGATTCATTCATAGAGTACACATGATGTTTAAGATAAACAATGGTCTTATCAATTTTACCTAAGAGTCCTCTATATATTTATTCACATTTCACGTGAAAACGCTAGTGCGGGAAAACATATGTTTAATATTTTTAAAATCAGCAAGTTAAGGCTCTCCTTGAGCCTGATTTCTATGAAGACTCAGCACATGGCTTCATAAATATTCTTAGAAATGTTCGAAAATCTTACAGGACAAAACATGAGTCCCTCCAATAATATATGAGAATTATTCATAACCAAAATGAATTTTCATGAAATAATAGAATACTAAAGGGGAAGAATTTAGTGTGAAACAAGATTTCCCCATAAAAGAAGGTTTAACTGAAACATAACGACAGCATATGGTATAATATATCAATATCAAAATATAGTAGTACTAGAAGAGTGATAAGGATCTATGAAAATATTTTAGTCCTGAAAACTCTTACATTATTCCATATTCATTCTATAAGTGTGTTGAGGTTCCTGAATAATAAAACAGAGTTTATTAAATCCCTTCTTAAGAATCATATGATTCTATATAAAATTTAATATATACTATTTATTATCATATTATATTTATTTGTTATATAGTTTTTTCTTGTGTTTTCATAAAAATTGAATTAGTGCCATGTTATTTTGGTAATTTTATAAATTGAAGAAGGTATCTTAATAATTAGATAAATATATAATATAACAATTAAATATCCAATAAACCATAATTTCCCCCATTGAATTATAACACCATTAGTATTTAACTTCCCATAGTCATCCATGATTGAGTTTTAAAATATTATTCTAGTGTGTGTAATGCCCCGACCCTAGAAGCCTAGAGTCGGTGCATTATTACGTATCATTAGCATGATCACAAAGGATCAAGTCTCTAAAGACTGATTAGTTTAGTAGCCTTTGAATTACTAGATATATACATAAGGTTTACATTACATCATAAAATAGAAAAATACAATAACATTATTTCTATATACAACACTGATATCCCATAGACTATCCCTGCAGGGCAGTCATAATATACTTCTTCGCATCCTGGGAAAAATAAAACATAGAAAGGGTGAGATCAGATGCTCAGTAAGGATAACAATATAGCGGCTACATTCATAAATAAGAATAAACAATTAAAGAAATGTATAAAGATAATAAAAAATCCTTTTCAATATAAAATTCATCATAATATAGAAAAGATAAATCAAAATAATTCCATTTACTTACTCACATGGATATTCTACTAGTCTAATAATCACATGAAATATCAATAGCAACTTTTATAATGATGGAATGCATAATGCTAGACTTCATAATTACATAGACAAGGCCTTGTTCCAAGAATACAAATAAAATTTTATCAAGGACTTGTGCCAAGACACTAGTTTGTCTCATGAGACCTACTGATGCATTGAGGAGCTACAACGGTCTCCACCCGTCACTTACTAAGTCCAATGCATTCCTCATATGAAATGTTTTAAACATAACATAAACATTCAGATTAAAACTAGCATATGAAATGTCAAAACATTATTCATAAACCATGAATGGTAGAAAAATAAAACATCCACAGTCAAACATATCACAAAACCTTCAATACAAAATGGAAGATTTGTATCATAATAAATCAACTTCAAACAAGATTAAAATCTATTAAAGGATGTTGACATAGATGAAATAAAAACTGTTTGAGAGAAATATCTCATTCTTTTTTTGAAATCATTTAAAGTTAAGTAATTATAAAAGAAAAAAATTATTTTGAAAATATTATTATAATATTTTAAGGGAAGGTTCAATGATGTTATAACGGCGTAATATAGTTGCACCCACCGTATAAGTTAAAAAAACATTCTTACCTTAATTTTGTCAAAAAGGTCATAAAGTAACTTATTTGGAAAATGACAGAAAGATTACTTTCAAAACATCTAAGGTCAAATAAGGGTATAAATTAACATAACTCATAGTCTAGTAAGTAGTAAAAATGTTTTAAAATACATTTTTAGGAAAACACATATGTGGATGATAAAGAGGTCCTAGTAGATAATTACATATAAACAACCTTGAATAATGAAGAGGTTGTAGAATTAACCCTTACCTTTTTTTCCTTAGCCGAGGGTAGGGTAACCACCTGTATAATGGTGAAATAATTTATATTAAATTATACAAGAATCATATACATTAATATGATATCATATATGATCTTTTAATATTGCTTTGTTAATAATATTTTAGTATTATCATCGTTTCAGGTGTTAACTGATTGGTTTTCCTTTATATGATTTGTTACGTAAGTAATGTTTGTTATGGATAGGATGTATCTTATTCATATTCAGAATGATATAAAGTCTTTAAAAATTATTTTTAATCATCTAATTAAAATTAGTCTTGATTGGATACGATGGGGAATGAATCTCATCATGTTTGTGGAGACGGTAATCCGTACGTACGCACGAGCGACAATATCATTTTTTATATTAAAATTTTATATAATTGGTTGGTATATAATATATAAAGAATCATTATCATGTTATATTTATTATTTATATTATTTATATATCATTATAATACCTATCCAAATAATAGTGTATTGAATAACAACTACACCACGACGTAGAGACGGTAAGCCGTACGTACGCATGTATGGTGACATGTCATTCAAATGATGGATGGAATAATGAATATGGTTGTACCATATTTATAATAAAATCATAGTATATAAAAGATATTAGAGTTATTTTTTCATAATGGAAACAACAAGGAAAGAAAAAGTGGATGACGAAGAAACCTAAAAGAGGTGGTGAGATATTTACCTCTTCTTTGGGTTCTTCCTTTTGATTTGATCAAAAGGCACTACTGGAAAGGAGAGTTTTCCCAAAACTTATATACCAATGGTTCAAGGAACCATTGGTATATGTTTTCTTTCCCAATAGTTTATAGAAACCATTGGTAAAGACCTTGATGAACTGACATTTACCAACAGTTTCATAAAACCGTTAGGAAAAGTGGGGAAAAACATAGTTTTCCAAATGGTTTTATGAAACCGTTGGGAAAGATTGAGTTTTCCCAATGGTTTTGAATAACTGTTGGTAAAAAAACCCCCCAAATACCCAAATGCAGGTAGCGGCCTCCCCACGATTCCAGAAGCCTTCCGCTCATCTCCAGCCACGATTCCTTGGCAGATGCACTTCCCAATCCCCACATCTTCCATCGGATCAGCAGCTACCAGGTTAGAATCCTTCTATATTTTATCAAGGATATAGTTCCACCTCTTATAAAGAATATCCTTCTATTCTCAATGATTTCGTTATTCCCAATTTTTAGGGTTTTTGTAAAATTTTATGATTGTTCCACTATTGTGTACTCAAATCCCTATATCGGTGTATGTCCAATTAATGTTTTCATTACACATTTACATTTATAAGGGCATGGTGTCTCTTTATTGTGTTCTAATTTTAAAGATTCATAGTTTTTTTTTAATTTGGTTCAAATATTATAGGTTCATGTATAGGAACTAATATGAAATTGTTTGTAATATTTATTGATATTATTTCATGAAAATCACTCTTTCATTAAGATCATGACAAACATGAAGATCTTGTTCATCTTAATTTTTGTACACTATGTGTATTACATAAAAAGTATGTATCATGTTTCTATCAAAATCTACATATATATATAAAATGACACATTGTTCACCTATCCTTTGCACAATAGAACATATGGAGTGTCTTCTTGAACTTTTCCAAATAGTATGTGGTCCCTAATTAGTACTTCTTCCTTCTTCATGAAACTAATTCACAGAATATCAAATTCGCAATATTAGTGAATATTAGTTTTTCTAATATAACCATTAATCATTCTACCTTTGACATCGTACATGTGTTATTCAATGACCTTTTTAAAACACAATGACCATTTTCACTGATTTGGGGTTCCTCAAAATGCTTGGGAAAATAAGAAAAATTCATGTATTGAATCGTGTTTCTTATATGGTTTCATGGATACAAGTTCATCTCGAAAATCATGACTATGTGGTTCAAATATCATGAGGACCATGAGATTATTATTCTTCACACAAATGAAGTTTTTTTCTACAACTATGTGTTTTTGTTTTCACTTTTGATTTGGCTGAAAGGGGAGCTTTGTGGTCATTAATCATGGTTGTGGGTGGTCATTTGTGATGTAAGATAGCATGACTTCATTTTACTTGATATATCTAATATTATTATTGATTTATGATCAATTTTATTATCTTTAATTAGTGATGTTATTTAATAAGTTGTTATTAATGGTTGTAATAATGACGATATGGTATAAGGGTTTATATGGTGTGTGTAATGGTTCACATGGTATGTATAACGGTTGACATGGTATCAGTGAACTCAAGTCATTAATTTAAGTCTTCATTCTCACTAGCATGTAAGAAATTGAATGATGTAAACCCATCCTCACATGATTTTTTACCTTAGATAGTGTCCAACATATGGAATATGAGCTTTTGAATTCATCAGTTAACCAGGATCATATATTCCATTTCCCCCAAGATGACTATACTAATATAACTTTTGGGTCAACTAAATATGGTTCTCATTGTACGTTGTATATTATGTGTCCTTCTTGGCCAATACTCAATTTTATGAGGGCGGGGTGCTTTTCACTACATCGACTAGAAACTTCTTCCTTTATCGTTTACTTAAATGTATTTTCTATTAAAGTTCAATCCTATTGAATTTTTTATGAAAAAATGACTTATATAAATTATTTTTACAGAATGAAAAGAAGTTGGATGTATGAAACCGATCGGATCTCAATCGATTTTCAAAACAATTTGGAGAGCTTTATAGATTTTGCATTTCACAATGCTTCATATAGTGGTCGCATACACTGCCCATGTTCCAATTGTGTTGGTGGACCTTGTTTGAGCTGTGAAGAAGTCAGCTACCACATAACAAGAAATGGTTTTCAAGCAAACTACTTTGTGTGGTATCACAATGGGGAGAAAATGAAATCTCAAATTTGTGATGATAGAAATGAAAAGACTGGAATGGAGAATTTGTTAGATGATCGGTTTTTGTTTATTCGTCATCATGAAAAAGAAAGGATTTCGACTCAAGAAGACTTTGATATGAGCACAACTGATGCATCTAGTGAAAATGATGATATTGATAGGGTGAAAAAATTGAATGATGTTGCCATGACTCCAGTATATCGACAATATGATAAAATGAAAAGGATGGAATTTTTAATCTGATTGTTTCATGGGAAAACTTTGTATGGGATTTCTAATATAGAAATCGATTACATTCTTACCCTCTTGAAGGATTTACTTCCAGATGATGCAGATATTCCCTCAAACCACTATATGGCATGGAAGTTAGTTGAGGAACTTGGATTTTCAAGAAACAAAATTCATGCTTGCCCGATAGATTGCAGTTTATTCTGGTAGGAAACTACTGAAAAAAATGATTGTATTAAATTTGTCACATCCTGCTGGAAGTCAAAATCTGATGGAACACCATCCCGCATTCCACAGAAAGTAATGTGGCACTTTCCATTGATCCCCAGACTCCAGAATATTTTTATGTCTGATGAAATATCAATAAAAATGAGATGGCATGATACCGAGAGAAAGAATACTAATGATGAGTTGGTTCATCCTGCAGATGGATTTTCATGGCAGAGATTTAATGCTCGACATCCTGATTTTGTAGCTGAGGTGCGTAATGTGAGGCTGGGTCTTTCATGCGACAGTTTTAATCCGTTTGGGCAGATGCTTACTTCGCACAGCACATGGCCAGTTTTTATACACATTTATAATCTTCCCCCATGGTTGTGTATGAAAAAACCTTTCACTTTCATGAGTATACTCATATTTGGTCCTTCTAATCCCAGCATTGATATTGATGTCTACATGAAAGCTTTAATAAAATAGTTGAAACTTCTTTGTGATGTGGGTGTGCGCACATACTATGCATGTTCGAAAGACATATTTCAGATGCGTGTTGCACTTATGTGGACGATCAATTATTTTATGTCTTATGCAATGATGTCTGGATGGAGCACGAAGGGAAAATTGTCATGTCCAGTTTGTATGAAGAATACACAATCCAGAAGACTGAAACATTGCTGTAGTTTCAGTTTTATGGGACATTGACGATTCTTTCCAAAGGATCATCCATATAGAATGAATCGTCGAAGATTTGATAATACCATAGTGACCGATGATCCACCTCAGCATATGTCTGGAACTGACGTACTTAATGAATTAACAGATTTCAGTTTTTCGTTCGGGAAGGGTCAAATGAAATCTGGAAAGAGAAATATTGTTTCCACTAAAACCTGTTACAATTGGAGGAAGAGGAGTATCTTTTTTTTATTTTCCTTATTGGTCAACCAATTTGTTACGTCATTGCTTAGACGTAATGTATATTGAAAAGAATATATGTGAAATGTTTATTTCGGTTCTTCTAAATGTCAATGGGAAGACAAAAGATGATTTACGATCTCGTCGTGACTTGGTGGATTGGGGCATAAGACCAAAATTTCATCCTATGCGTATCAGTGAAAATAAATGGCAACTTCCATGTGCTTCTTATTTGATGACACCTACGGAAAAAAAATTCTGAAGTATTAGAGACTATTAGAGTTCTTGATGGCTATTCAAGAAATATATCTAAACGGGTCAACAGAAGAGAGTTGAAGCTAAAATCATTGAAGACTCATAATTATCACGTTCTACTGCATGAGTTACTTCCAATAGCAATCCGTCATCTTTTTTCCAATAATGTAAGGGTGGCTGTTATTCGGTTGTTCCATTTGTTTAGAGATTTTTGTGCTAAGAATTTGTCCAAGTCTTTCTTGCAAAAAATGTTGACAGATTCCCCATTAATTTTGTGTGATTTGGAGAAAATATTTCCTCCATCATTTTTCACAAGCATGCTGCATCTGAATATCCATATTCCCACTAAAATACTTCTTGGAGGACCTGTTTCTTTTCGTTGGATGTATCCAACTCAAAGAAATATTTTCACATTAAAGTCTTATGTCCAAAACAGAAATCATCCCGAAGGTTCTATCGTGAACGGTTACTTGGCTCAAGAATGTATGGATTTTTGCTCGATGTATTTGTCTGATCTTACTACAAGATTGAACAGACCAATGATAAATGAAGAAGAATAGTATGAGCAAATTGAACCCAGTTTTCCATCACTTCTTCAAACAGGAGGAATTCCTGGATCATATACATTGAAGACATTAAGCCATGAAGAGAAGGAGATGGCACATCACACAGTTTTGTTCAACTATGATTTGTTTGATGACTATATCAGGTAACTAAATTGATTATGTATATCTTACATGTATATCTGTTAAACTATTCATATTTTTTATCTATAGGGAACATAAAACAATGATAAATAGGAAGCATCGTTCTTTATCTTTGAGAAAAAGATAGAATTTTCATAGCAAAGAGTTTTCTGCTTGGTTAAAATTGAAGGTATAAAAAAATTAATGTTTAAAATAATTATAGCAATATTTAATTAGGTTTAATAGTCATTTATATTGCAGGTATTGAGTTTTTCTGCTGACTCTATCTCTGAGGAAATAAGAGCTTTGGATTTTGGTCTTAATACTGTGGTTCGTGACTGTAAATCAATTGTTATCAATGGATACAAATGTATTGTCATTGAACGAGAAAAGAACATGAGAACACAACATGATGGTGTTATGGTTACTACCACAACAGATTATTATGCCAGTGCATCAGATAGTAGACCGCGATTTGAAAATGTGGGTTATTATGGAGTTGTTGAGAAAATAATAATATTGGATTATTACTCTCATGGATGAGTCACAATGATGAAATTCCATTTGATTGATTCGATGAAGATACATGGCACATTTATTGATGATTGTGGATTTCGAGTAATTAATATGACTCACACTGTTGCTACCGAAGAACCATATGTGTTGTCATCAATGGCTAAACAAGTTTTTTATGTCAAAGACCAACTTCTACCTGAATTTTGTGTCATAGTTAAAGTAATTCCAAGACATATTTTTGATGATGGTGATAATGGAATTGAAACTTTCCCTAGTGCCATTGGAACCAATCCATTTATTTCTTTTGAGGACTCAAATAGCTCCATTGTCAGAGTTGATTGTGAACCTGAAGTTGTGGTTGAAAATATATAGAATCATTCATCCATGTTCTCAATTCTTTTCGTTTACCTCGAGTTGGGTTGTTAAGGTTGGTAATATTCAAATTGATTTAGTATTGATCACAAATATGTTTTAGCTGACTTGACCGTTATGTGAATTTTCAATGTTTATTGGTTGTAGTTTTATTTGAATTTCATTTTCTAAATTGGAATTGAACTGTATTCAAACATAGTCAAACAATATTTCTAACATAGTGAACATTACAACATGTATGATTTATCACATACATTCAAGCTCTTCTAAAACAATTGATAGCTGACTTGACTGTTATGTGAATTTTCAATGTTCATTGGTTGTAGTTTTATTTGAATTGCATTTTCTAATTTGGAATTGAACTTTATTCAAACATAGTAAAACAATATTTCTAACTTGGTGAACATTACAACTTGTATGATTTATTAAATCCATTCAAGCTCTTCTAAAACAATTGATAGCTGACTTGACTGTTATATGAATTTTCAATGTTTATTGGTTGCAGTTTTATTTGAATTGCATTTTCTAATTTGGAATTGTTCTGTATTCAGACATAGTCAAAAAAATATTTCTAACTTGGTGAACATTACAACTTGTATGATTTATTAAATTCATTCAAGATCTTCTAAAACAATTGAAGCTGACTTGACCATTATGTAAATTTTCAATGTTTATTGGTTTCCGTTTTATTTGAATTGCATTTTCTAATTTGGAATTGAACTATATTCAAATATAGTCAAACAATTTTTCTAACCTGGTGAACATTACAACTTGTATGATTTATTAAATCCATTTAAGCTCTTCTAAAACAATTGATAGATGACTTGACCATTATGTGAATTTTCAATGATTATTGGTTGCAGTTTTATTTGAATTTCATTTTCTAATTTGTAATTGAACTATATTCAAACATAGTCAAACAATATTTCTAACTTGGTGAACATTACAACTTGTATGATTTATTAAATCCATTCAAGATATTCTAAAACAATTGATAGCTAATTTACCAATGAATCCCCATATTCCCTCATATATTTAGTTTTTTGGGTTATACATTAGTTTTATTTTTCTAATTAATTACATATTTGTTTTCGAAAGCAAGAAATGAAGCCAATTGAAGAGAGACGAAGGAAAAAAATGATGGAGAACAATCGATGAATGACGAAGTTGGGAATTCCATCATTAGTGCCTGTAGTGAGTACTTTATTTCAAATTGATATATTTAAAAAATATATAATTTCATGTGATTAATTTTTTTGTAAACATTTTTGTAGGATCTACCTATACGTCGACAGTTATTCGACGAGGGTCCTAGTACTGGTCCTAGTACTCAGGCCGGTGGTACGAGGAGGGTTCATACTAGAGGTGGACGAGCAGCTGCACGTACCCGACTAGACCCTACCCCTCCCACTGACATGTCATCCTTCCCACATTCTGATCCCAGCGTGTCGTTGGGGACACACGGGATATTTATGCCTCCCATGTTTTCGCTACCTTCTGCATCTTCTGGACCATCATTTTCACATCCCATGATGATTCCCACTCCCTAGTCAGCATACGGTGAGACAGTTGTCCCATCTTCTTTTCCTTCTACTTCAGTCTCTCTAAGATTCTATATTCCATCGTCTTCGACTCCTGTTCCACCACAGAGTGTTCCATTAGTTTCTGTGGATCCAGTGGTGCTCAGCGATTAGACCGACACAGGTATATTTATAGAACCCTAAAAAAATTTATAGCAATATTTATTTTCATTATAACAAGTTTTGATAAAATATTTGTTTTTATTTCATGACAGATACATCTACTGATAAGAGGCGTGGGCAGGGGCGTACATGCATGCGTTCGGTGTGGAACCGCCGCACACAGGTTATGGTGGATTATAATGAAGACAACCAAATGGTTGAGAAAACAGGGCAGCAATGTCGGAGTTTTTAGATGACACTTTCCAAATACTCCGACATCAATCCCATCAGCCCGCTATCATGGAGACATTTTCCACATCAGGTCAAGGATAGAGCTTGGGTAGAGATATGGGTAAAAAAATCTGTTCTATTTAATTCCATGAATTATTTTTGTATTTATATTAATTAATATTTTGATTTCAGCTTTTATTTAATTTTCCCGAGGGTGAGGGTGCACAATCGGAACATCTAAAGGATTTAGGCGAGATTTGGAGAGCCTACAAGCATGAGTTGTATATTAGCTGGGGTTCTAGAGTTGGAACTGAGTTAGAGGTGGTACCAGTGGTGGATGATTGTCCTATAGAGCAGTATCATCAGATGATTACTCATTGTATGAGTACCCAGTTTAAAGTATTAATAACATTTGAGGTATTTAAATAATAACTTTCATGTTTTTAATTAATACTATCTGTTGCATTTTTGAATTTTATTTAGGAATCATCTAGAAAAAATGAAAATAACTTTGATGCAAAAAAATACCTCCACACACTGGGATGCACTACGATGCTTGATCATGAGAGGAAGCAGGTATGACAATTGTTTATAAGTTTTCTTTACGCCTTAGATTTTATTTTATTTCCTCAATTATATAATAGTTTGCTAAAGTTTTTATATAACTTTAGTTTTCAATGTCATTGAAGAGGAAAATACAAAATATTGATGGACGTGTGCCTCGAGAAAAACTGTTTTGCTCGAGTAGACGGAAAAAGGATGGAAGTGCCATCAACGAAGCAACTCAGCAGCAGATTGTAAGTTTTAATCTGTTGAATTTATATTTTAATATCTATTTTGTAAATTAATGATATATTTATATTTGTAACAGGATTCTTTAGAGGCCCTCGATGCCCAATAAACAGACAATTTTGGTCCAACAGATCACTTACATTAGGTCTTGGGAGAGGAGCATTCTAGCAGAGTACGCTGCCGACCTAGGATAGCCCCGACGAGGTATTGTCCATCCTCAAGTACGAGATGTAGTGAAACCAAGCTGCAATAAGTTAGGGCACATGCATCACAGTCTGAGAAAAGGGCCACAGAGACGGCAGAACAATCTGCTAGGGCAAACAGTGCGTTTATGAAATTTATTGAAGTTCTACGTCCTACACTTCCAGTAGAGGCTAGACCAGCTTTTAATGAGTATATTTCGTCGATAAATTATATATATGGTGCACCAGGTGGCAGTTCTAGTGGTGGTCAGGACGATGTCCAGCTTGACGATGATGATGGTGAGGAGTCTGATGCGGAAGAGGAGGGAGAGGAGGAGGGCGAGGCGGGTGGCGAGGGCAAGGACGAGGGTGAGGACGAGGAGGAGGGCGAGGGAGAGGAGGGCGAGGACGATGATGGATACGAGGACAAGGGTGATGATGATGGTGATGATGGTGATGGTGATGTGGGACAAGTTGATCCATTACATTTTTGACTGATATTACTGAGATTTGATATTTAATCTATTATAGTGGTTGGTTTTATCTAGACTCGTAGTATAGTATTGGAGTTGAGTTATTTTTATATATTATCTGTTTTTATGGATGTTGTTGTCTTTTAGTGGTTGTGTGTTTGGGAACCCCCCCTCCTTCCTGGACCCTGGACAACCCCCCACCCTCCTCCCTGGACCCCGGACAGCCCCGCCGGACAGCCCCCTAGACAGCCCCCCGGATAGCCCCCCCCCCCCCCACCCTCTTCCTTGGACCCCATACAACCCCCCAAACACCCCCCGACAGCCCCCCAAACAGCCCCCCGGACAGCCCCCCACCCTCCTCCCTGGACCCCGGAGAGCCCCCCCGGACTGCACCCTAGACAGCCCCCCAGACAGCCCTCCCACCCTCTTCCTTGGACCCCGGACAACCCCCCGAACACCGCCGGACAGCCCCCGGACAGCCCCCCAAACAGCCCCCCGGACAGCCCCCCCCCCCCCCACCCTCCTCCCTAGACCCCGGACAACCCCCCAAACAGCCCCTCAGACAGCCCCCCGGACAGCCCCCCACCCTCTTCCTTGGACCCCGGACAACCCCCGAACACCCCCGGACAGCCCCCTGAACAGACCCCCCCCCCACCCTCCTCTCGGGACCCCAGACAGCCCCCCCCCCGGACATCCACCCAGACAGCCCCCCCACCCTCCTTCCTGGACCCCGAACAACCCCCCAAACACCCCCGGGAGAGCCCCCCGCACAGCCCCCCCCCCCACCCTCCTCCCTAGACCCCGGACGGCCCGGACTGCCCCCCGGACAGCCCCCCCCCCCCCCCCCCCCCCACCCTCTTCCTTGGACCCCGAACAACCCCCCGCACAGCACCCCCCCCCCCCCCACCCTCCTCCTTGGTCCCCAGACAGCCCCCCGGACACCCACTAGACAGCCCCCGGATAGCCCCACCGGAGAGCCCCCCCCCCCACCCTCCTTGATTTCATTTAATAATAGAAAATATATAATATATATTTTATTTATTTTCATCATGATAATCAATGTAAATCACATTTACACATCTAATCAATATCATAGATTCTTGGTATGTTATAAAAGAGATGTATTCATTGGGCATGACATTGTTAGCTCCAAAATGTTTCATAGCATTATAAACTAAAATCTAATCTATACTAAGATTGATATAAACATATTTTATATAAATATCCACAAGATATTAAGTAAATACCGTTCCACTAATAGACACATGAGGATTCTCATAAAATGAACACAATTTTAAGTATATATGGAAAACCAATCAAACGCATTGGGTTTCCATTGAAATTTTAGGAGAATGATCCATGGGTAATATGTGACGTGTACGAATCAACCCCGCCTCAATCCGAGGTGCGTTGTAGCCGACACCACTCAAAGTGTCTGCCATTTCTTTCAAAAAGACGTCATTTTAATTGAAAAACATCAACTGGCATACGGAAAACCAACCAAACGCATTCAGATTGTGTCGATACTTTATCACAACGATCCATGGGTCATATGTGTCGTTTACGAGTCATCCCCGCCTGAATCTGAGGCACAGTGTGGCCAGAACCACTCTAAGTGGCTCTCGTTTGCATAAAATGGACAACATTTTAAGTACATATGGAAAACTGAACAAACACATTCGGTTTTTGTTGAAACTTTAGTAGAACAATTCATGGGTCAAATGTGACGTGTACGAGTCAACCACGCCTCAATCCGAGGTGCGGTGTGGCCGACACCACTCAAAGTGTCTGCCTTTTGTATCGAAAGGACATCATTTGAATGGAAAAACATCAACTGGCATACGGAAAAGCAACCAAATGCATTCGGATTGTGTCTATACATTAGCAAAATGATCGATGGGTCATATGTGATGTTTAGGAGTCAACCTCGCCTCAATCCGAGGTGAGGTGTGGACGCCACCACTCAAAGTGTCTGTCTTTTGTTTCAAAAGGACGTCATTTTAAGTGAAAAACATCAACTGGAATATGTAAAACCATCCAAACACATTCGTATTGCATCGATACTTTATAAAAATGATCCATGGGTCATATGTGATGTGTACAAGTTAACCCCATCTTAATAGGAGGCGCGGTGTGGCCGGAATCACTCTAAGTGGCTCTCTTTTGTTTAAAATGGACAACATTTTAAGTACATATGGAAAACTTACCAAACGCATTCGGTTTCCATTGAAACTTTAGGAGAACGATCCATGGATCATATGTGATGTGTATGAGTTAGCCCCGCCTCAATCTGAGGTGCGTTGTGGTTGGAACCACTCAAAGTGTATGCCTTTTGTTTCAAAATGATGTCATTTTAATTGAAAAAACATCAACTGGTATACGGAAAAGTGACCAAACGCATTCGGATTGTGTCGATAATTTAGCACAACGATCCATGGATCATATGTGACGTGTATGAGTCAACCTCGCCTAAATCCGAGGAGCAGTGTGGCCGCCACCACTCAAAGTGTCTGTCTTTTGTTTCAAAAGGACGTCATTTTAAGTGAAAAACATCAACTGGAATATGGAAAACCGACCAAACACATTCGGAATGTGTCGATACTTTAGCACAATGATCCATGGGTCATATGTGACGTGTATGAGTCAACCCCGCCTTAATAGGAGGCATGGTGTGGCCAGAATCACTCTAAGTGGCTCTCTTTTGTTTAAAATGGACAACATTTTAAGTACATATGGAAAACCGACCAAACGCATTCTGTTTCTGTTGAAACATTAGGAGAACAATCCATGGATCATATGTAAAATGTACCAATCAACCCCGCCTCAATCCAAGGTGCGGTGTGGCCAGCACCACTCAATGTTTCTGCCTTTTGTTTCAAAAGGACGTCATTTTAATTGAAAAACATCAACTGGCATATGGAAAACTAACCAAGCGCATTAATATTGTGTCAATACTTTAGAACAATGATCCATCGGTCATATGTGACATGTACGAGTCAACCCTGCCTCAATCCGAGGCACGGTGTGGCCGCCACCACTCAAAGTGTCTGCCTTTTGTTTCAAAAGGACGTCATTTTAATTGAAAAACATCAACTGGCATATGGAAAACCGACCAAATGCATTCGGATTGTGTCGATACTTTAGAACAATGATCCATGTGTCATATTTGACGTGTAAGAGTCAACCCCGCCTTAATATGAGGCACAGTGTGGCCGGAATCACTCTATGTGGCTCTCTTTTTCTTAAAATGGACAACATTTTAAGTACATATGGAAAACCGACCAAACGCATTCGGATTCCGTTAAAACTTTAAGAGAATGATCCATGGGTCATAGGTGACGTGTACGAGTCAACCCCGCCTCAATCTGAGCTGTGGTGTGGCCGACACCACTCAAAGTGTCTGCCTTTTGTTTCAAAAGGACATCATTTTAATTGAAAAACATCAACTGGCATACGGAAAAATGACCAAACGCATTTGTATTGTGTCGATACTTTAGCACAACGATACATGGGTCATATGTGACATGTACGAGTCAACCCCGCATGAATCTGAGGTGTGGTGTTGCCGCCACCACTCAAAGTGTCTGTCTTTTGTTTCAAAAGGACGTCATTTTAATTGAAAAACATCAACTGGAATATGGAAAACCGACCAAACGCATTCGGATTGTGTCGATACTTTAGCACAACGATGCATGGGTCATATGTAACGTGTACGAGTCAACCCCACCTTAATCGGTGGAACAGTGTGGCCAGAATCACTCTAAGTGGCTCTCTTTTGTTTAAAATGGACAACATTTTAAGTACATACAGAAAACTGACCAAAAGCATTCGGTTTCCGTTGAAATGATAGGTGAACGATCCATGGGTCATATGAGACGCGTACAAGTCAACCCCGCCTCAATCTAATGTGCAGTCTGGCCGGCACCACTCAAAGTCTCTGCCTTTTGTTTCAATAGGACATCATTTTAATTGAAAAACATCAACTGCCATACGGAAATCCAACCAAACGCATTCATATTGTGTTGATACTTTAGAACAATGATCCATGGGTCATATGTGACATGTACGAGTCAACCCCGCCTCAATACGAGGCACGGTGTGGCCGCCACCACTCAAAGTGTCTGTCTTTTGTTTCTAAAGGACGTCATTTTAATTGAAAAACATCAACTGGAATACGGAAAACTGACGAAACGCATTCTTATTGTGTCGATACTTTAGAACAATGATCCATGGGTCATATGTGATGTATACGAGTCCACCCTGCCTTAATCTGAGGCACGGTGTGGCCGGAATCACTCTAAGTGGCTCTCTTTTTCTTAAAATGGACAACATTTTAAGTACATATGGAAAACCGACCAAACACATTCTGTTTCCATTTAAACATTAGGAGAATGATTCATGAGTCATATGTGACATGTACGAGTCAACCCTGCCTCAATCTAAGGCATGGTGTGGCCGGCACCACTCAAAGTGTCTGCCTTTTGTTTCAAAAGGACGTCATTTTAATTGAAAAACATCAACTAGCATACGGAAAAGCAACCAAACGCATTGGAATTGTGTCAATACTTTAGAAAAAAGATACTTGGGTCATATGTGACGTGTACGAGTCAATCGCGCCTCAATATGAGGCACGGTGTGGCCGAAACCAGTCAAAGTGTCTGCCTTTTGTTTTAAAAGGACCTCATTTTAATTGAAAAACATCAACTGGAATACGGAAAACCGACCAAACGCATTTGGATTGTGTCGATACATTATCACAACAATCCATGGGTTATATGTGATGTGTATGAGTCAACCCCGCCTTAATCTGAGGCACGGTGTGGCCGGAATCACTCTAAGTGGCTCACTTTTGCATAAAATGGACAACATTTTAAGTACATAAGGAAAACTGACCAAACACATTCGGTTTCCGTTGAAACTTTAGGAGAAGGATTAATGGGTCATATGTGACGTGTAAGAATCAACCCCACCTCAATATGAGATGTGGTGTTGCCAGAACCACTCAAAGTGTCTGTCTTCTGTTTCAAAAGGACGTCATTTTAATTGAAAAACAGAAACTGGCATACGGAAAACCGAAAAAATGCATTCGGATTGTGTCGATACATTAGCACAATGATCCATGGGTCATATATGACGTGTACGTGTCAACCCTGCCTCAATCTAAGGTGTGGTGTGGCCGCCACCACTCAAAGTGTCTGCCTTTTGTTTCAAAAGGACGTCATTTTAATTGAAAAACATCAACTGGCATACGGAAAACCGACAAACGCATTCGGATTGTGTCGTTACTTTAGCACAATGATCCATGGGTCATATGTGACGTGTACGAGTCAACCCCGCCTCAATACGAGGCGCGGTGTGGCTGCCACCACTCAAAGTGTCTGTCTTTTGTTTCAAAAGGACGTCATTTTAAGTGGAAAACATCAACTGGAATACGGAAAACCGACCAAATGCATTTGGATTGGGTCGATACTTTAGCAAAACGATCCATGGGACATATGTGAAAAGTACGAGTCAACCCTTCCTTAATCGGAGGCACGGTGTGGCCAGAATCACTCTAAGTGGCTCTCTTTTGTTTAAAATGGACAACATTTTATGTACATATGGAAAACTGACCAAACGCATTCAGTTTTCGTTGAAAAAATAGGAGAACGATTCATGGGTCATATGTGACGTGTACGAATAAACCCCACCTCAATCTGAGATGCGGTGTGTCCGACACCACTCAAAGTGTCTGCCTTTTGTTTCTAAAGGACGTCATTTTAATTGAAAACATCAACTGGCATACGGAAAACTGACCAAACGCATTCAGATTGTGTCATACTTTAGAAAAACTATCCATGGGTCATATGTGACATGTACAAGTCAACCCCGCCACAATACGAGGCGTGGTGTGGCCGCCACCACACAAAGTGTTTGACTTTTGTTTCAAAAGGACGTCATTTTTAGTGAAAAACATCAACTGGCATACGGAAAACTGACAAAATGCATTCGTATTGTGTTGATACTTTATCACAACGATCCATGGCACATATGTGACGTGTACGAGTCAACCCCACCTTAATAGGAGGCATGGTATGGCCAGAATCACTCTACGTGGTTCTCTTTTGTTTAAAATGGACAACATTTTAAGTACATATGGAAAACCGACCAAACGCATTCTTTTTTCATTGAAACTTTAGGAGAATGATTTATGGGTCATATTTGATGTGTACTAATCAACCGCACATCAATCTTTGATGCGGTGTGGCTGGAACCACTCAAAGTGTCTGCCTTTTGTTTCAAAAGGACTTCATTTTAATTGAAAAACATCAACAGGCATACGGAAAACTGACCAACGCATTCAGATTGTGTCGATAGTTTAGCACAACGATCCATGGGTCATATGTGACGTGTACGAGTCAAACCCGCCTCAATCCGAGGTTCGGTGTGGCCGCCACCACTCAAAGTGTCTTTTTTTTGTTTCAAAAGGATTTCATTTTAAGTAAAAAACATCAACTGGCATATGGAAAACCGACCAAACGCATTCGGATTGTGTCGATACTTTAGCACAACGATCCATGGGTCATATGTGATGTGTACGAGTAGACCCCTCCTTAATCGGAGGCACGGTATGGCCATAATAACTCTAAGTGTCTCTCTTTTTTTTAAAATGGACAACATTTTAAGTACATATGGAAAACTGACCAAACGCATTCGCTTTACGTTGAAACTTTAAGAGAACGATTCATGTGTCATATGTAACGTGTACGGATCAACCCCGCCCCAATCTGAGACGCAGTATGGCCGGCACCACTCAAAGTGTCTGCCTTTTGTTTCAAAGGGACGTCATTTCAATTGAAAAACATGAACTGACATACGGAAAACCGACCAAACGCATTCGGTTTCCATTGAAACTTTAGGAGAATGATCCATGGGTCATATGTGATGTGTATGAGTCAACCTCGCCTCAATATGATGTGTGGTGTGGCCGGTAGCACTCCAGGTGTGTGTATTTTGTTTAAAATGTACATCATTTCAGGTGAAAATATATGGTATACAAAAAACCGATCAAATTATGAATTGACTTCCGGATTCCACATATAATTGTTATCTAAATTTGGAATTGAATTATAAATGAATTATGTATGTTTATAATTACGGTATGAATTCTAATTTAATTATGGATGTGTATAGTTCCAGCATTATATGTTAAATTTGTACGAATTTGTTCTCTACATGTATGTGTTAGTTGGTTATTACAGGTACAATAATTGTATATGTATGTTAGTTTATTTCAGGTATAATAATTGGATTGAAAATGAGGGGGAACCCATAAAATGAGATGTGGTGGGAAAATTGGAGAGCTGCTGGGCAAATTGCAGAGTTGCTATGCAATTTTCCTAGCATAGGCTATGCCAACGATTTTAAACCGTTGGCATAGCATTCTGTGTTCTATTTTACCAACGGTTCCATGAACCGCTGGTAAAACACTTTTCCCAATGGTTTAAAAACTGTTGGGAAAGAGGATCCATTGTTATTTTACAAATGGTTTGGGCAAACCGTTGGGAAAAACTTTCCCAACAGTTTTCAAGAACCGTTGGGATAGGGTTATTTTTCTTTACCCTATCCCAATGGTTGTAAACCGTTGGGAAAAGCTTTCCCAATGGTTTTCCCAAACCGTTTGGGTAGGGTAATTTTTCTCCACCCTATCCCAATGTTTCACTATAAACCATTGGGAAAAGTTTTCCTAATGGATTACTTCTCTACGGTTTGCATAACCGTTGGTATAACATATACCAATGGTTCTGCAGCCTTTCCCAACGGTTCTAAACCATTGAGAAATCCTATATTTACAGTAGTGAGGGCTCAATAGGATGGATTTATGACTAAAGTAAGGCCTCTCAGATGAAGGGATTAAAGTGGAGAGGATATTTTGGCAGGGTTTGGTTCAGCCAAATGGCTTTGAAGGTGTGAATTTGAGAGAATGGGAAGTTACCTTTTATAAGAGGGGTGAGAGGCACCTTAGGAAAAGATTGAAATATTATTTTGTAATAAAATAATTTTCGATTAATAATGGCTCAAAAATGAATTATTTAATGTATAAGGTGGTTATGGATCTAAAAAAACTCAAAAAATATGTTTTAGATAGGTTTGGGTAACTATATTAATCATATCGTTTAGATTTAACTCTTAGATAAATAGTTTTACATTTACCATGCATCTTTGTATTTTTATATTATATGGTTAATAAACTTTCTATAAACTTCAAAAAGAACCATAAGTGGTTAATTAATGATACAAATATCATTATATAAGTCTTTTGGATGAAACTTATATTTTTAAGATTATTATATTAACCAATAATATTTTATTTGTTTTAAAAACTCATTTATGCCAATTTTGTTATTATTTAATAATTTATTTTTGATAAAGTCCTAACCATTTTATTACTTCTTAAAAAATACATTAAATAAACCCTAACATGTCATAGTCACTTATAAAATTTTTGGATGGCATAAAAACGTTCAAATTATATTTACTTTAGTATTTATACTATCATTTCTTTGATTATTTCATTAATAAGGAAAATACTACATCATTATTGTTTCATATATAAATATATTTATTTTGTGTCTAAAAATTATAAATAAAATATCCTGAGGTAGGAAATATTTTTATCTTTTTAACTACTATTTATAGTCGAATATATTAATTATATAACATCATATAAATTTTTTTCATAAAAGATATTTTCTTTTGTTATTTTTGTCTTTAGTTTAGATTATTTAATATAAAATGTCATTATCACTCCCAAGTGTCTCCATGGGGTCCCAAAATAGACACAAGGATGCACATAGTCAGACATGTTTCATCCAATAGAGTTAGAAAACGTGTTAAGGTAATTCAATATTATTATAATATTATTTTTTTAACCTTGTTTATTGGATTTACCCCTTTAACCACAGTAAATAAAATATGTACTGAAGTAAATATTCCTAATATATAAAAATTAAATATACCTATTTACACAATTTGTACCTCCTTATTCCAAATATGGAATCCATTTTTCTAAATTAAAAACATAGAAGTGGCAGAAAATAATTTAAAATTAACTCATGTTGTCAAAACAAAAAGCATGTTTTTATGAAATAATAACTATCAAAAGATTGACACTTGTTTATGTACAGTTTAATCTTGACATTACATCCAATGACTAAAATTAAATTAAATGATAAAAATATAATATAGTGATACTTAAAAACCATTAAAATGTATAATATATCACTATAAATTATTTCGATTAAAAAAGTTATTTTTAATTAAAATTTAGTATTTTCACTATTCATTAAAAAATTAAAGTTTTCAAAAAAAATACCATAAATTCACCCTAGCTAATTTAGATATTCGAAAACCAAAAATGAAGTCCATTTTGAAAGATAAAATTTATAAAATTTTAAAAAGTGGGAATTACTATTCATAACGGCTAGTTTGATTGGTCGTGGTGAGTTAGAATCACAAAGTTGTGTACAATGAAAGATATTGCATTGTTCAAAGGGAAGCATACCGTTGAAGCATGGTGGGTTACATTCTCCCCTCCTTCAAATAATTTTGTCCTTGAAATTTCTAAAATGTTACTGCATTAAAAGATTCGGGTGGTTCTTCATCATAAGTTCCTCAAGTTCCCACATTGCCTCATCCATTTTATGGTTTCTCAATAGTACTTTTACCAGACGAGTCGTCCGGTTTCTCAGCACTTGTTCTCTTGTATCAAGAACCTTAACAGGCACTTCGCAATAAGACAGATTAGGTTCCGGTTCTAATTCCTCATAGGTGACTGCATACATTGAGGCAAGCATGTATTTTATCAACAGTGATACGTGAAACACATCATGATCTTTGGAGATACGTGGCAGCATTGCCAAACGGTAAGCTACAAACCCAATTTGTTCTACAATTTCTAAAGTTCCAATGTATCTGGGACTTATTTTTCTCTTCTTATCGAAACGTATAACACCCTTCCAGGGAGATACCTTTAAGAAAACATGAAATCCTACCTAAAATTTCAAATCCTTCCTTCAGTTATCGGTATAGCTCTTCTGCCTACTTTGTGCTGCTTTGATGTGGGATTCGATTACCATCACCCTTTCCACCGTTTCCTACACAAGTTTTGGGCCTATGAGTTTTCGTTCACCAACATCATCCCAACAGGTTGGTATGAGACATCTCTTTCTGTATAACGCTTTACATGCTTCCATATGAATAATTTAATGGAATCTATTTTTATAGGATAATTCTACTAGAGGTAAATATTGATCCCATATACCTTTAAAGTCAAGTGATCATGATATCAACATGTCTTATAAGGTTTGAATATTCCATTCTGATTGCCCATCAGTTTGGGGGTGGTAGGCAGTGCTCAAACGAAGTTCAGTATCCAGGGATTTCTGAAGAATTTTCCATAATATTGATGTAAAACATGGATCATGATCCGAAAAAATTGATAGGGGTACTCTATAAAGTCTCACAACATCATTAATATATAGTCTTATTAGATGTTCAAGTGGTAAATCTTCTCTTATAGTAAGAAAATGTGCTGACTTGGTAAGACGATCAACAATGACCTGTATTACATCATTCTTTCTAGGTTTCTTTGGTAGCCCCATGAAAAATTACATTGTTATATTATCCCATTTCCACTCAGGTGTGGGAAGAGGTTTCATGACTCCTCTAGGCTATTTCCTTCCATCTTTCACTTGTTGACAAACCATACATCTAGAAACAAAATAAGCAATATCCTTTTTGAAGTTGTCTCACCAAAATTGTTCCTTCAAATCTCTATACATCTTAGTGCTATCAGGGTTTATAGGGAAATTGGAACTATGAGCATCATCCAAAAATTCCCTTTTTAGATCAAGTATATCAGGAACACAAAGTCTCTTCCCAAATTTTAAAATTCCATCTTCATACACAAATTCACTCAATCTCCCATCACTCACAGCTTTAATCTTCTTTTGAAACTCTTCATAATCGGTATGAGAAGTGTTTATCATGTGCAATAAAGATGGTTTGGCAACCATTTGAAAATGTTTTCATGTTTCACCTTCAATTTTTATCCCCATTTCCGACTTTACTAGATCCTTGTATATAGGATCATTTTCAACTATCATCTTATTCATAACTCTATGATCCTTTCTGCTCAAATCACATGCCAATTGATTTTCCTTACTTGGGTAGTAGTGTATTGTGCAGTCGTAATCCTTGAGTACTTCAAGCCATCGCCTTTGCCTCAGGTTGAGTTATTTCTGTGAGAAAATATACTTCAAACTCTTTTGATCGGTATATATCTCACATTTTTCACCATAGAGATAGTGTCTCCAAATCCTTAAAACAAAGATTACAGCTGCTTACTCAAGATCATGAGTGGAATAGTTTTGTTCATGAATTTTTAGCTGTCAGGATGCATAGGCAATCATTTTGCTTAAGGACACAACCAAGCCCTTTCTTTGATACATCACTATAAATTAAAAACCCATCATTCCTCGATGGTAGAGTCAATATAGGATCATTGACTAATATTATCTTTAGTTATTCAAAACATTCTTCACACTCTTTTGTCCAAATAAATTTAACCCCTTTACATGTGATCTTTTTTAATGGGTTAGCCAGCCATGTAAAATTCTCGACAAAACATCGATAATAATCTGCTAAACCAGTAAAACTGCATACCTCCGTTGTACTTGTTAGTGTTGTCCATTCTTGGATTGCTCTTATCTTTGAAGGATCAACATAGATTCCATCCTTAGAGAAAATATGGCCAAGAAAATAAATCTCTTGAATCCAAAATTCACACTTGCTAAACTTCTTGTATAATTCATTCCTTCTAAGGGTCTTTAGAATATTTTGCAAGTGATTTTCATGATCTTCATAGATTTTGGAGTATACCCAGACATCATCAATAAATTACACTACAAAGTCATCAAGGTATTCCTTAAAAACTCTATTCATTAGATCCATGAAGACGAAGGGTGCATTAGTCAATCGAAAAGGCATTACTGTAAACTTGTAATGCCTTTACCTGGTTCGAAATGCTATTTTCGGAATTTCTTCCTTCTTCACACACAGCTGATGATATCCAGATCGATGGTCAATCTTTGGAAAGTATTGACCTCCATGAAGTTAGTCGAATAAATCATCTATGTGAGTTAGGGGATACTTGTTCTTTATTATTATAAAATTTATCTGCCTGTAGTTAATGAACAACCACATAGATCCCTATTTCTTCTTAATAAAAAGAACAGAGGATCCCCATAGAGAAACACTAGGGTGAATAAATCCATTATTACCCAATTCCCATAGTAGTTTCTTTAGTTCCACTAACTCCACAGTGGCCATTCTATAAGGGGTCTTCGATATGGGCCTTGAACTAGGAATTAAATCAATGGAAAACTCAATTTCTCATTCTGGGGGATGTCCAGGTAAATCTTTTGAAAACACATCAGCATATTCTTGAATAATAGTTATGTCCTCTATTTGAACATTCCATTCCTCTCCCATAGTTATTTCATTCTCTTCTTCCCCAATAATTAAATTTAGATGAGCTACTGGGGGTGGATCTAGATAACAATTAGGTGGTGATTTTTCTTCTCTAAAGATATGGTACTCCTTATCAACATCGAGAATTGTATCCTCTTTCTACTAACAATAAATTTTCACATCATTATCTGAAATCCAATCCATACCAAGGATTATATAAAATTCAATCATGGGTATGATGATGAGATTAGAAGATAAAGAACATTTATATGCTCTAATGGGAACTGATTCACAAAACTTTGTTACAATGATACTTCCCTTAGGTGTTTTGACAGACAACTCCCTTGTTAATTCAAATTGAAAGAATATAATTTTCTTAGAAAACTAAGAAGATATGAAAGAATGCGATGACCCAAAGTCAAATAAATCATTTTCAAAACTTGAGGAAACCATTAAATTACCTGAAACCATGTCTTTAGGTGCATAAACCTCAGCAGTAGTGATAGAATAAGCTTGGCCCTCTCTGAGGTAAGTCCCCTTGATGATTAAGAAATTTATTTGCATAATGTCCCCTTTCTCTACAATTGTAGAATTCAACATTAACAGCCTCTTTTTTCCCCTTGCAATCACAAGATTGGTGGCATTTTTCAACACACTTGTAACAGACTCTCATTCCATTCAGACAAGAACCACATTGTTTATTCCCACATTTACCACAGGATGGATATTCAACTTTTCCCTTCTTCCAATTATTTCAATTTCTAGAGTGTTCAGCAGATCTCTTCTTCTCATTCTTTGCTTTAAATTCATAAGACTTAGAGAATTGTTTTTCTACCTTGATATCACATGAGAAAATATCTTCGTATTATGAGAAGAATTGTGCGACTAATGCTCAATAGTGAAATGGTTTTAACCCATCAAAGAAATGATCAATCTTACTTCTTGGGTTACGTATATAATCTTCATCATGTCTCGCTAACATTGTAAAGTTAGCTTCATACATTGCGACATTATCATCCTCCATTTTCCTCAGACTCATAAATTTTCTTTCCATATCCACTCGAAGGTCATGGGGAAATTATTTTTCAAAGAAAAATTCTTTAAAATACCTTCATTCCATATTTGATACTTCATCATCTTCCCTTGTGTTTTGAATCAATGACCACTATTGATCAGCATCTCCAGTGAGGCGGTAAACTGCCATGAAAACTCTTTCCCTTTCGCTACTCCTGAAGGTATGGAATATTTTCTCTAAATAATTCATACATTTCTCTGATACTAATGGATTTGTACCCCCATTTAATGTTAGTGGTTGTTTCCTCATGAAGCAGTCTAACATTGATCCTTCGCATTGTGGATCAGGGGGCTCCATATGGGTAAGGTTATTATTCATAACGTGTGTGAGTTGTCCCGGTATGGTGATAAGCTGATCAACACTAGTTTCATCATCAGCTCCGCTATAATTATCTTTAGTAGGAGGGAAATCCGTACATGGATTATATGTGTTGATATGGTTTCCATTCCTTCCACTAGGTGCCATTTCTAAAAAATGGAATACACTAGATTAGTTTATGAATCACAATACATAAATCCAAAATTTTAAAACTCTTAACATAAATTAAACCATTTATGGATATAATTTATAATCATAAAAATGTTTTCTTTGAGAAACTATATAGTCATAAACCATTCATAATGGTTTGTAAAAAAATGAGAATTATACTAAGCATGTCTCTCAGGAGTGTCGTAACCAAGAGTGCAGCAAGGCCCATTGTTGTGTAGTAGTTCCCGTTCGAGTCTAGCTCAAAGTGGTGTTTTCCGGTTTACCCCTATGTACATCTATGCTAGAGCTGCCTCTACCTACTCGTATCCAGACAGAGATGTCTTGCTTGAAAAAATCACAAAATCACTAAAATACCAAAATTCTAGGAAGTTCTTCAATACTAATCCTCAAAGTCTATCTTAGGGTAATGTGCTCTAATTAGAGTTTATCTAAATCTATTTTCCAAGGTTTGCACTAAACATCCTATGATAACAACTATAACGCCCAGACCATAGAAGCCCAAAGTCGGTGAATTATTACGTATAAATGGAATGATCACAAAATATCAAGTCTCGAATGGTGGATTATTTTAGTAGCCTTGGAAGTTCTAGATACATTCATAAGGTTTACATTACATCATAAAGTGGAAAACTACAACAACATTGTTCCCATAGACAACACTGATATCCCATAGACTATCCCTGCAAGTCAGTCATAATATACTCCTTCGCATCCTGGGAAAAATAAAACATAGAAAGGGGTGAGCTCAAATGCTCAGTAAAGATAACAATATAGCAGAAACTTTCATAAATAAGCATAAACATTTAAGGCAATGTATAAAACTAAAACAAAATCCTTTTCAACATAAACTTAATCACAATATGGAAAATATAAATCAATATAATTCCATTTATTACTCAAATTGATATTCTACTTGTCGAATAATCACATGCAATATCATTAGCCACATTCATAATGATGGAATGCACAATTATAAACTTCATAAAAACATAGTCATGGCCATGTTACAAGACTACAAATAAGATTTTTTCAAGGCCTTATGCCAAGACACCACTCGTCACTTACTAAGTCAAATGCATTCCTCATAGGAAAGGTTTTAAAGATAACATAAACATTCGTATTAATACTATCTTAATAAATGTAAATACTTTATCCATAAACCATGAATGGTAGAAAAATAACACATCCACATTCAAACATATCACAAAACCTTCAATACAATATGGAAGATTTTTGTCATAATAAATCAACTTCAAACAAGATTAAAATCTATTAAAGGGTGTTGACATAGATGAAATCAAAACTGTTCGAGAGAAATATCTCATTGATATTTTGAAATCATTTAAAGTTACATATTTATAAAAAAATATTTATTTTTAAAATATTATTATAAGCTTTTAAGGGAAGCTTCAATGATGTTATAATTGCAGAATATAGTCGTACCGGCCATATAAGTTAAAAAAACATTCATACCTTAATTTTTTCAAAAAGGTCATAAAGTAACTTGTTTAGAAAATGATGGAAAGATTCCTTTAAATACATATAAGGTCAAATAAGGGTATAAATGACTTTAAAATATAGTCTAGTAAGTATTAAAAATGTTTTGGAATACATTTTTAGGAAAACCTGTATGTGGATGATAAGGAGGTCCCAGTAGATAATTACATATAAACAACCTTGAATAATGAAGAGGTTGTAGAATTAACCCGTACCTTGTACTTTTTCTTGGTTGGGGGTAGGTAAACCTCCAATATAATGGTAAAATAATTGTTATTAAATTATACAAGAATGATATACATTAATATGATATCATATATTATCTTTTAATATTTCTTTGTTAGTAATATTTTAGTATTATTGTGGTTTCAGGTGTTAGCAGATTTGTTTTCCTTTATATTCTTTATTACATAAATAATTTTTATTATGGATAGGATTTATATTATTAATATTAATAATAATATTAAGTCTTTAAACATTATTTTTAATCATTTAATGAAAATTAGTCTTGAATGGATATGATGAGAAATGAATCTCATCGTGTTCGTGGAGATGGTAATCCGTACGTACGCACGAACGACAATATCATTCTTTTTATATTAAAATTTTATATAATGGGATGGTATATCATATATAAAAAATCATTAACATGTTATATTTATTATTTACATCATTTATCCATCATTATTATACCCATTTAAATAATAATGTATTAAAAAACAACTACACCACGACGTGGAGATGGTAAGCCGTACGTACGCACGTATGGTGACATGTCATTCAAAGGATAGATAGAATAATAAATATGGTTGTACCATATTTATAATAACTTCATATTATATATAAGATACTAGAGTTATTATTTTAGAATGGAAACAACAAATAAAGAAGAAGTGGAAGAATAAAAAACATCAAAGAGGTGGTGAGATATTAACTTCTTCTTCGGGTTCTTCCTTTTGAATTGATAAAATGGGCTCCATAGGTTGGATTTATGACTAAAAGAAGGCATATAGTATAAAGTTAGGACAGTGGAAAGGATATTTGGGTAGGGGTTGTCCGATCCAAATGGATTTGAAGGTGTAAATTTGAGAGAAGGGGAAGTTCCCTTTTATAAGAGGGGTGAGGGGAACCTTAGGAAAAGATTGATATGTTATTTTATAATAAAATCAATTTCGGTTTATAATGGCTAAAAAAATATATTATTTAAATTATAAGGTGTTTCTAGGTCAAAAACCACTCAACCAATTGGTTTTATACAGCTTTGGGTCACTATATTAACCTTATCTTTTAGATTTAACCCTTAGTTAAATAGTTTGACATTTACCATGCCTCTTTCTATTTTTATATTATATGGTTAATAAAAATACTATAAACATACAAGGGAACCCCAAGTGGTTCATTAATGATACAAATATCATTATATAAATCTTTTGTCTGAACTTTAGAATTTTAGGATTATTATATCAACCAATAATATTGTATTTGTTTTAATAACTCATTTATGTCATTTTGGACATTATTTAATAATTGATTTTTGTTAAAGACATAAAAACCTCATTTCTTGAATATTAATACATTAAATAAACACTAACATGTTATATCCACCTCTAAAAAAATTTTATGGCATAATAATTTTCAAATTATATTTATTTTAGTATTTATAATATCATTTATTTGATTATTTCATTAATAAAGAAAAATATTGGATCGTTATTTTGTTTTATATAAATATATTTATTTTATGTATAAAATTTATAAATAAAATTTCTTGAGGTAAGAAATCTTTTTAAATTTCTAATGACTATTTATCATTGAATAGATCAATTATATAACCTCATATAAAAATTGTTTTACTATAAGATATTTTCTTTTGTTATTTTTGTCTTTACTTTAGAATATTTAATATAAAATGACATTATCACTCCCAAGCATCTCCATGGGGTCCCAAAATAGACCCAAGGATTCCCATGGTCAGAAATTTATCATCTAATAGGGTTATGACACATGTTAGGTTAATTTAATATTATTATAATTTTATTTTTTAACCTTATTTACAGGATTTACCCCTTTAAGCACGGTAAATAAAATATTTACTTGAGTAAATATTCCTAATGTATAAAAATAAAAGTTACCTATTTACATAATTTGGACCTCTTGATTCCAAATATAGAATCTATTTTTCTAAATTCAAAATGTAGAAGTGGCAGAAATTAATTTAAAATTAATTCTCTTTGTCAAAACAAAAAGCATGTTTTTTATGAAATAATAGCTATCAAAAGATTGACACTTGTTTACAGGCAGTTTAATCTTTAGATTATATACAATGACTTAAATTATATTAAATGATAAAAATATAATCTAATTATACTTAAAACCCATTAAAATTTATAATTTATCAATATAAATTATTTCGATTAAAAAAGTTGTTTTTAATTAAATCTTAGTATTTTCACTATTCATCAAAAATTAAATGTTTTCATAAAAACACCAAAAATTCACCCTAAAATAATTTTGATATTCTGAATCCAATAATTAAATTCATTTTGAAATATAAAATTTATAAAATTTTCAAAAGTGGGTATTACTATTCATAACGGCTAGTTTGATTGGTCGTAGTTTGTTAGAATCTCAATGTTGCGTAAAATGCAAGCTATTTCATTATTAAAAGAGAAACATACTGTAGAAGAGTGGGGTGTTATAGTGTGTGTCTATACCAACTCAAAATATCATCACGTTATATCTCAATGGGTGAATATTGATATGGAAATATATAATATCAATATAATATAATAATAATGATATTATTTTTATTTTTTGTATTTTTTTGAATCAGATTTTAATAGTTTTAGATAATTTAATAAATTTAACATGAAAAACAAAAAAAATACTTTGTGGATGTGCTAGGCCGTACAATATACAGTTAATTTTATTTTATTTTTATATGTGGATGGAAAAAATTAATAAACTTTTTACATTAATATAAAAATAATTAATTATAATAAGGATTCTATAGTTATTATATTGCCATTATTTGGGTATTTTTGGATGAAAATGATGACTATGAAAATGTAAGGATTAAGTAATACTTACTTTGGGACTTTTAACATTCTCTTGAAAGTGTCCTTAGAAATATTTGGCATATGATAAATAATTAAAATTAGAATCCTATGAAATTGAGGGAGTATTATATGAGGATAAAAATGGAATATTTTCGCTAAGTAATATTTGTGGAATGAAGGGGCCTAAGTGTCCCCATTTATATGTGAAGAAAAGGCACTTTTAAGAATTACCTTTAATTATCAATGATATCGTAAGACTATTTTAGAGTAAAAGAATAAAAAAATTATAAATAATGGAGTGAGAGTGATCTTGGATTTATCAATCCTCCCCCAATTATTTCTAAATGTGTTTTAAACATGTTGGAAATCATTTTTTGTTGGTTTTATACATTTAAAAGAAATACATTAGTAACTAGTTTTTAACTAAGTAATTTATATTTTACTATAAATATAAAAAAAACCCTATTAAAACATTTGAGCGTTCAGAACCAAAATTTATTTTTTCTTTTATATTAGTCTATTTATAAATAATGTTCCATTAACTTCAAAACTAAATCATCTTATATATAGATAAAATATTTTAGTATAAAAATGGTGTTTTAACCATTAAGTGTTCTTAATCGTATTTAGCATCAGATTCCAATTAATATGTTTTAATATAATATTATATGGGTCTAAAAAAATATTAGTGTCACAATTTTAAATATATTAGATTAATTTATCATATAAACATTGCACAATAATATTTGAAAATTTCTAGGAAAATAACAATTTTACCATTATCATGGTGATTAATTTTAATCATATATATCATACTTTTATTCCTAAAATTAAAATTGATATTATTATATAACAATTAAATTTATATATAAAATATAAAATCTATTTTTTTCGGGTTCAATTTAAAAAAGTGTTAAAAATTAATTTTAAAATAATAAATGTATAATGTAATAAAATAATTTTTTAGAAAAATATTACCTGAGTTCTAAATTTTCAATCATCAGTATGTAAACAATAATAAATATTTGAAAATTTATTATTTTAGTTATCAAATAAATATTTTTTCAATAAATTTTTTTCATAAATTCATAATTCATACTTAATTACTAATAATTACATAATATTCATAATATTCATATTAATGGTTTATTTCATTGTTCACCTAAAAATGATTTTTTTAGAAAAAAATATAAAAAATTTATTATAAGATAATATTGTTCTGATAAATCCAAAATAAATTATTTTATAAAATTATCATTAAAAATATATAAATTTAACTATTAATTAAAATTTAATGCACAGTAAAAATATAATTTATATTGAAAAATATGTTTTTAAATTACTAGTTTTTATTATTCTTAATTTATATAAAATACTAATAAATATATAATTAGTTAATAAAAAGTATATTTTATTAACTACATCTTATAAGAATGAAATATTTAGTTTTCTTTATTATAATTAATAATGCATAAATATATGGATTATAAAACACATTAATGAATTAAGTAAATTTTTATAAAATAACCTTTATATATATAATTATTAATATATTTCCTAATTCAATTAAATTTATTTATACCTATTAATTCAATGAACATGTTTTAATGGTATAAAAATGTTATAGTTTCATTTTATTTTGGTACTTTTTGTAACGACCTGGACCCCTTAAGTCCTTTCCTTTGCTGAAATCTTGTGTTTGAGGTGTTCTGAGAGGTCAAAGGGACATATCCCCAACACTTATTCAAATTTCTTGTTATGTGAAAAGTTTTATCGGTGAGGTCGATGTGAATAGTTCCATCTCTGATTTCTTTGTGAACAGTTCCATCGGTGAGGTTAAGGTGAATAGTTACATCGGTGAGGTCGATGTGAACAGGTCTATAGGTGAGGTCGATGTGAATAGTTCCATCGGTGAGTTCGATGTGAACAGTTCTATCAGTGAGGTCGATGTGAAAAATTCCATCGGTGAGGTGGATGTGAACAGTTCCATCGGTGAGGTCTGTGTGAACAGTTAAATCGGTGAGGTCACTGTGAACAGTTCACTTGGTGAGGTCAAGATGAACAGTTCCATCAGTGAGGTCGATGTGAAGAGTTCCATCAGTGTGGTTGATGTGAACAGTTCCATCAGTGAGTTCGATGTGAACAGTTCCATCATTAAGGTTGAGGTGAACAATTCCATCAGTGAGGTGAAGGTGAACAGTTTTATCGGTGAGGTGGATGTGAACAGTTCCATCGGTGAGGTCGATGTGAACAGTTCCATTTGTGTGTTTGAGGTGAATACTTCCATTGGTGTGGTGGAGGTGAAGAGTTTCATCGGTGAGGTCGATGTGAACAGTTTCATCGGTGAGGTCGATCTGAACAGTTCCATCGGTGAGGTGGATGTGAACAGTTCCATCGGTGAGGTTTAGGTGAACAGTTCCATTGGTGAGGTTGATGTGAACAGTTCCATCGGTGAGATCCATGTGAATAGTTCCATCAGTGAGGTTGATGTGAAAAGTTCCATTGGTGAGTTTAAGGTGAATAGGTCCATAGGTGAGGTCGATGTGAATAGTTCCATCGATGAGGTTCCAATGGTAGCCTCTTTCCTTTTCCAAATTTTGAGTTCATGAATAGTGTTTCTAGAATGGTGATGTTCTAATGGTGAGGTTCATGAACAATGTTTTTCCTTTTCCAAATTTTGATTTCATGAACAGTGTTTTAAGAACGGTGACGTTCCAATAGTAAGGTTCTAATGGTGAGGTTCATGAATAGTGTTTTCCCTTTGCTAAATTTCATGTTTATGAACAGTGTTTCCAGAATGGAGTGGTTCCATTGGTGAGGTTCATGAACAATGATTTTCCTTTGCCAAATTTTGAGTTCATGAATAGTATTTCTAGAATAGTGAGGTTCTAAAGGTGAGGTTTAAATAGTGTGGTTTATGAATAGGGTTTTTCCTTTTCCAAATTTCTAGTTTGTGAACAGTGTTTCTACCTTCCTATATTTTTCCCCTTTAAAATTTCCGTTGATGTAAAATGCATTTAAAGCATCATTTTAAGGACTCTAAGGTCGATTCAAAGGCCATAACTCCTATATTAATTTCCCTAAGGCTTGGGATGCTTTTACATGGTCAAACCACGTGGTTTAATGTGATCCGATATTAATAGAAAATCCAGCGTATCTTAAACCACTGCTCGGTTAAATCTTCTAAAGGGATGAGGTATCTTCCTCCCTAATACTTCCTCCTTGTTCTAGAGTGTGAGACTCTCAAACCTTCAATTCCTTCTCATAGGAGTTGTGTGATCAATCATTCCTCCTTGTATTAGTTCCCCTCTCTTTCTGATGCGACCAAGCGGTATCAATCAATCTTTGATATAAGGTATGATCTATCATAATTCATTTGGGTTCATATCCTCTTGTTTCTTCTTTCCCTTTTATAGAATTCTATCTTCATTTTCTTAATGGGATTTTCTTGGGTGTTGGCCGATGTAGTGGTGTCTCTGCATCCTCAAGTGGATAGGGTTGTCACGGGGGAAGATATTGTAACCCATTGTGTGTCTTGGTCTCGTATAAAGAATGTCAAGAACCGTTTGAGGTATGAGATTCGTTTCTTCTATTTTCTTTTATGTGATACCATATAGTTAGCATGTTTTATCCCATTGTATCAAAATGGAATTGATATAATAAATATATGAACCAAATAAATAAGTTGATATTGATCATATGTTTTAGCCACTTTTTTTGCTTGATAGTGTGATATCTATGATTGCTTGTTTAGATTTTCGTTCATGATGTAAATTGGTAAAGAAAATAAATCTAGAATTAATTGATAATTGTTTGGCTAATGATAATGAGGCATGTAAATGAAGTTGGTTCTTCTTGTTTTAATTTTATGTTAATAAAATTGGTGCAATAATCATGTTTAATTATTTGTGAAAGCTTACTATTTAGGTTTCCCAAAGTTGTAACCTACGAATAATAAATTTGTTAATCAAAGATGTATAAAAGAACTGGTTGTTTGACAAAATATAATACTTTCTATGGTTCTTAGTTACCCTCTTTCTTGTTTAAGGTCCAAGATCCCAATTGGTATAATGTTTATTTTCCTATTGCTTGTGTTATGATGTGAGCTTGGATGGATTTTGTGATATGTGGTGCAAGGAGGCCTACTGGTTGTGGTAGTAGTTGATGCCTAGAGTGGCAAGATGCATCGATTTATACTTGTGGGTGTCGGGGAGGACACCATGGATGATGAAATGGGTTGGATTTGAATGTTTGGATTCTTGCTGATCATTATTGGTTATTTATCTTCTTAACATTCCCCACTCCTCAAGGCAGTTGGTCTTGCATACCCTTCTTCCGAAAGGGGTGAGGATGCAAAGGGTATGCCACGTGCTTTCCTTTTTTAGTTTCTCATGGGAGTATGGGTATTCGATCATGCTATAGGAGGAAAAGACTCGACATGTAGTTTATCTACTCACCGTGTTGAGGCCCCTTGTGTTTATTAGCATAGAATGTTGTTTTTAGAATGCTTGGGAATATGGGAACATAATGTTGAAAATAAATATTTGAATAAATGATGTTAACCTGTGGGATTAGAGTTTCTAGGGTGAAATGCAAAGGTTGCAATTTAAAGGAACATTGATCTTTGGGTGTGATACTAATGAAATGTAATATGGAAATTATGAGTGGTAAACTAATTTTTAAAGAATAAGTTAACGTAAAGTGTAACTAATAAAAAGAGAATGAAGTAATGTAATAAATATCTTTAAATGGTTGTGTGCTTATAGTATACCTAGTCTTAGAAGTTGTAGCAGGGAGTCCGAGAGGCATTAGCTGCAGTTGAGTCTAAGACTAGGTTATGACCATAGTGTGGTTGTGAACTATAGTATATTCGGTACTTTTCGTGTTTATATATGCTATTATACCCCATCGATAAGGGAAACTGACACCTCATGGATTCTGAGCCCCTGGATGTATTTTCCCCAACATTCCAGTGGGAGGATGGATGGTTGACTACCCCTTTCTCCCCACTCTCTTCTCTTGGTAGTTACTCTTGCTAGTAGGAAATGTTTTTAGTTTTCCCCATATACGTGTGTAGAGGTATGTAGTGTCTTGTAGTTATTAACACACATTTATTTCGAATATAGATTCTTAAGGACTACTATAGGTGTAACGTGTATAGGCTATGATGGCTTGAAAATCCTTACTCAGTGTAAGGGGTATAATGGCTTGTGGTTTAATACCTGACATATGATACACGTTATGGGAGCTATGGTGGCTCCCAGAAACTACCTGGTTACATTTATTATGTGGACGTGGTGGTTTTGTTACACGAGGTGCGTGTTGTGGTGTTTTCCCAGGTGTCTGTGGGCAAGCCTTTTTGGAGAGAGATGCTTAAGACATGTGAATTTGGGGAAAAGCGGAAAACTAGTGGGGAAGTAGTAGCGGGGTACCCATGATATTAATTATCATATTATATACTCTTTTATAAGATGCATAGTGAGAGTAGTCATGGTGAGGCTGGGAACTTAGTATACTTAGGTAGGTGATCAGTTAGTTTCACTTGATGTTCATTGTTCATTAGAATGATTTATTTACTTTTGAATGAGAGGCTTTAGGGAGGATCCTACTGAGTATACTGTTATACTCACCCTATGTATATATAAACTATTTTTTCAGGTCACTTGAATCATGTTGGAGATCAACATGGTTTCTACTGGATTGGGGTTTCTAGAGTTGTTTGGGCTTGTGGTTGCTATTTTTTTTACTTTTCTTTGGTGTTTGTAGTTTTCCCCTTTAAGTTGTAGTAGTTTTTCATTACATTACATATGTTCACTTGGGATTTCATTTATATTTTAGTCTGACTTGGAGTTGGCTGGTGTCTTTATCTTTTTCTTTCACATGTGTTCTCTTAGAGGGTAATGTCTCCCATTTGTGTGTTTACTTTACCTTTGGTGCTAGTTTCCTACCCAAGGCTTACTGGAGGCGGGACTCGGGGGAAATTATCTCCCTTCTCACATTTCCGTCCCTGGAGGGGTACACCTTGTTGAGAGGGGGTCGTGACAGAGTGGTATTAGATTCTGGTTGAAAGATTCGATGAGTTTTGGTGTTAGGAATAGGTGAGGTTTCATGGGTTGGTAGGGCATCAATGTCCGTCAATTTTAGAAAGTGATGTAAACACTTGGGACCAGCTGACACATAGGCGTTTAGGCCCCCCTGTTATCTGATTTATGGACCTTTAGGTTTATAATGGATACTAAATGAGGTTATACTAGTTGCAGGGTAGATACCTTGGAAAGGATCATGCATCATTCTTCTTTGTGCCTATGGTTGAATGGGTTGATCTTGGGATAGGTTAACCTAAATTGAATAAGAGAAAACTGTAATGACCCAAAGTTTCATTAATAGAAAATCCCTCTTGATCCAGTTAAATGTTTCTTTATGAAAAATGTTTTTATAAGATGTCAACTTCTTTAGTTTTACATTAAGATTTGTGACTGTTACTTTTATAGCTGTTGAACAGTGATCATCAGAGTAGTATAAATATAAGGCTTTAACGAACCCATTTCTACTCAGATAAAGGAAGCGATGGCCTCATCCAGTAGAATTTCCCCTTACGAATCCCATTTGTCAGAGCTCGGAAAAGAGGTGGCGTCTTTGGGCTTTGCCCTTGACCAAGCCCAAGCTGAGCTTCATAAAGTCAAGCTTGAACGTGATCGTCTACGGGAAAAGTGGAAGTTGATTGAAATTACAACTCGAGCGATGTTATCCGAGCCACCCCAAGAGTCTGTCACCATCGCACACCTTACCCTTAGGTCTTATGTGGATATTTTAAGGGGTTATGTAACAAATAAGTATCACCATGTTCATGTACATTATTTTTGTATATAATAATGAATATAATTTCTAGTCATTTTTGATACATTGTAGTTAGTTTTTAAAGTACAAATGGTGTTTTTAGTTATTATTTAATTAAGAATTATATTTTATTAAATTAAAGGATTTTTGAATTAAATAATATTTTAATAAAATATTATTATTAATATTACATTAATTTTTATTAAATATAAATGATCTTATAATTTTATAAATGCAATTAAAATTTTTATTAAGGGTTGAAAGCCATTTCTGTCAAAACCCGTGAATTTTTTTTATAAATGTCGGTTTTTATTTTAAAAGTAAAAATTCACATATTTAGAAAATTATTTAGATAAAATAAATATTATTTTTGGAATCAGGACGTCGAAATTATCCAATGGTGAATTTTTCATAATTTTCTGAGACAGTCAAATTTTTGGGTAAAAATTAAATACCATTTAAATATATAATGTGTTTTATGACATCATAATGACCCAATGGTGATGTAATAAAATACCATAATCCTTATGTTCGGCCAATATGTGTTTTATCATTAAAATAATGAGGTTTTGGGTTTTTTTGACTTACTTTTCAAAGCATTAATGGAGCCCTCAAGACTTATTCAACACTTTGCCTTTTTAAATTAATTTCCATGGGAGTGTGACTCACCTCCACATAAGCAACCCTAATTTTTTAATAAGTTCGAACCTTGGCCTTGTAAAAGAAATTTTCTCTTTCCTTTTCCAGAAACCATGGGAAAATACCATGTGATGGTTTGTGGTTTGGATTATTTTAATATAAGGGGTCCCAAACCTAAATAATAAAGAATTCCCTCACCTTTCCTATATAAACCCACCCAAGATCCCACTTCCTCCTCACTAAAGGCCCTTGGAGTTCGTCCAACCTCTGCCCTACTCTCTCTATAATCCTCTCAAGGTGCCCCAAGCTCCCAAGAAGCCTCTCACAAGCCTCTCTCTAGCCTTTGGAAGCACACTTCCAAGTAAGGGTTTTTTCTTCCTTTCTCATTTTTTGTCAATTTTCTTTAAGTTGTATTGCCCTTTTAATTTAAATCATGAATGTTGGGGTATGGTTTCTCACCTCTCCCATACTGCCCTCTTATTGTTTTAATGATGGGAGACCCCTTTCTCTCTCATTAAATGCCTCCCATGTACACTCGTTACTATGCCGAAATTCTGAAAGGAACCTTTTTCTCCCCTTCTATATTCAAGCAATACTTTTGTATCATGAATCTAAATTCCTTTTCAATTGTTGGGACATGTATATATATGAACTCCTTACTGTACATTACATGTAAATATGATGAGGAACCCCTTTCTCTCTCATCAACCTTTTTTATGAATTCTTATGTCACGCTGTTACGCTGCCGAAATCACACCGATTTTCTAAGCCAATATCATTGTGTAGTGAATACCATGCCCATTTCTCCATCAAGGGTATTAACATTTATGCACATTTACTTATTGATTATAAAGTTTCATGTATGAATTCCACATTCCTTTATCGTGGAATAAATGATTATGTTTTATGAATCCATGTTTTATGATCCATGTGGCACACTTATGCATGAAATGAAATGTTTAAGAAGGGTGCGCCCTTTATAGGGCTCCAATGCATTGGGTAACGTATAGTATCATGATACGTCATGTGAAATGAGTGTTGACTCATGATAATTCAAGTGCAACTAGGGTTTACACATGCTTCAAGTGCAATGAGGGTTTACTCATGCTCCATGTGCAATGAGCCTTGGCTCATGCTAATTCAATGTTAAGTGTTGTTGCCACATTTCCATGTTATGGTTATCATGCTTTATCATGCCTTTATATTCATGTTACTCTAATTCTCTATTGATGTTCCTATTTCCTAACATGTATTTTACTCCTCATGTTATTCATTGTGTACTCCCTTACTGGGCTTTATAGCTCACCCTTTTCGTATGCATGTCCTCAGGTTATCCCATGCAATGCTAAGTACGAAGGAATGTAGTGGTCATGTAAAGGAAGTTTTCAATAAAGATGATGTATTTCAAGTTTAAAGTTTTTATGTAATGATCCTAATCCCCAAAGACACTAAACCACTCGATCTCCTTTGTTGTATCAAGTGAAGTTTTATGTAATAAAGCATGCTTAAGTTGTAATAAAAAGCAGGGTTGTCATAGTTGGTATCAGAGGATAGGTTCAGTTATTTTTGGGATTAGGAAACCCTACTAAAGACTTAGATACAAGAATAAGAATAATAAAAACATCCCTATGTTTTGGTAAATACTAAGTAAGTGGTTTATCAAACAAATACATCCCTGTTTGGATACGAGCAGGTAGAGGCGGCTCTGGCACAGATGTATCCTAGGGGTAAAACCTGAAAACACCGCTTTGAGCTAGACTCGAACGGGAACTGGTGCATGACAATGGGCCTTGCTGCACTCTTGGTTACGACACTCCTGGGGGATATGTTTTGATAAATTCACAATCTTAGTATGAACCCTTATTAAGGGAAAAAAGCCCCTAAGAATATATGTTAGAAGGAAGATCATGAAAAGCCTGGATTGAATCCTATAGACTCATGAGTTAAAGAGATTAAAGTTTATTTATAAGCCATCAACTTTTGTCTTTGGATTACCCTTTATGTGTTACCCCTAACTTTCCTTTTATTCCAGCCAATGGCCGGTAATAGGAGAACTCGGGCTAACAACCGTTGTGAAGATCAGTGTGATGATTATACTAATGAGATGCCCAATCCAATGGGAGCGGGAATCGTGAACTTTGTCACGCTTCTCTCTTAGATAACTCAATTTTTGAATAGAAACACGGGTCAAGAAGAACGTTCAACCCCCCCTAAGAAAGAAAAAGTCGCTATCAAGAGCTTCATGAGACAAAGGCCTCCTACTTTTAGTGGATCATCTGATCCCACGATCACTGAGCAATGGATCAACTCCATTGAAAATATCTTATCTATCCTTCAATGTTCTGAACAAGAGAAGGTTCTCCTGGCGGCTTATTGTATGGAGGGTGAATCTAATCAATGGTGGACGTTGATCAAAAATACGAAGCCTGAGGAGGAGATCGAGGCTTTTGAATGGAAGGAATTCCGGAAGATGTTTTTCGATAAATATTTTCCACGCACCCTCCGTCTTAAGATGGAAAGGGACTTCCTTTCCCTCAAACAGAAAGATGAAGAATCTGTGGGAGCGTACGAGGAAAACTTCACAAGTCTTGCACGATACGCTTCCGGCTTTTTCATTACCCCCGAATGCAAGGTTGACCGCTTATTTGGTGGGCTGAAGCCTAGCTTGCGGAAAGCATTAGCGATCCGTGACTTAGACAACTATGATGAAATTGTCCGATGTGCCCTCAAGGTTGAAATGGAGATCGGAGAATCACAGGGGTATCATGGGGACAAGAAGCGGAAGGTGGACTTCAATGCTGGTGGTCCGATGGATAAATCCAACGGTGTTAAGAAGTTCCAGCACCCCACTTTCCAAAAGTGCGGAAAGAAGCACCCTGGAAATTGCCTCAGGGGGACGAGAAAATGCTTTAGGTGTGGAAGAGAAGGGAACCTAGCTATTAATTGTCGGCAAGAAGGACCCGCGGCTGCGACAGAGGAGAGGAACGCTCCATTCGAACCTCAATGCGTTGTTCAATGCTACAAATGCAAAGAACTGGGTCATTTTGCGAATCATTGCCCTAATCCAAGGGTTGTCGGAGGCAACCAACAACCTCCAAGACAGCAAGGAAGAGCTTTTGCCATCACTTCTGCCGAAGTGAACCCCGAAAACAAAGTGGTGACAGGTACACTAGTTATTCATTAAAGAATAGAGAACGTACTTTTTGATTCAGGTTCTACGCATTCTTTTATATCTCGAATGTTTAGTAGAACAATCCCAGCACCACCACAAATCCTGGAAGTAAAGATGTCGGTGAGTATGGCAAATGGGGCAATCATTGCATCCCATGAGTATAAGTCCTCCCCTGTTATAATCTGTGGAATGAATTTCCCGGCAAACCTCATCATACTCTCTTTGGTGGAATTTGATGCAATTATTGGCATGGATTGTCTTTCCTTATATAGAGCCAACATAAATTGTCAGGAGAGGGAAACCACACTCCATATTGAGAATCGACCCCCGATTCTTTACAAGTGTCAGGAGGAAGATGAATCTCCTTTAGCTTCATCATCTCAAGCATGGATATTACTGCCTTATGAGCACGCATATCTGGCTCAGATGATTGAGTCAAAGGAAGAAACCACCCTTGAAGAAATGCCTATTGTGAGGGAATTCACTGAAGTATTTCCCAAGGAACTTCCTGGTCTTCCTCCAAGAAGAGATGTTGAGTTCTCAATTGAACTTATACCTGGGGCGCTACCAATATCCAAGACTCCATATAGAATGGTTGTTGTTGAGCTTGAAGAGCTGAAGAAACAACTACAGGAGAATTTGGAAAAAGGGTTTATACGCCCAAGTGCATCACCATGGGGTGCACCAGTCCTCTTCGTCAAGAAGAAGGATGGGTCAATGCGGCTTTGCATCGATTATCGTGAACTTAAAAAAATCACGATAAAGAACAAGTATCCTCTCCCAAGAATCGATGACTTGTTTGATCAGCTGCGTGGAGCACAATACTTCTCCAAGGTGGACTTGCGGTCAGGATATTATCAAGTAAGGGTGAAGAAGGAAGATATCCCCAAGACTGCTTTTCATATAAGGTATGGGCACTATGAAGTCATAGTAATGCCTTTCGGACTCACCAATGCTCCAGAAATATTTATGGACTTGATGAATAGAGTCTTTAGAGATTACCTAGACAAATTTGTGGTAGTCTTTATAGATGATATTCTAATATACTCCAAAACCAAGGAGGACCATGAGGAGAATTTAAGAACTGTACTAGAGACTTTGCGCAAGGAGAAGCTCTATGCAAAGTACAGCAAGTGTGAGTTCTGGTTGAAGGAGGTCTCATTCTTGGGCCATATCATCACAAGCAATGGGATATCTGTGGACCCCACCAAAACAGATGCAATTGAGGGATGGCCGAGGCCAACATCGGTAACTGATATCCATAGCTTCTTGGGGTTAGCTGGATATTATCGACGATTTGTGAGAAATTTCTCACGATTGTCCAACCCTCTTACCAAGCTAAATCGAAAGGGAGTAAAGTTTGCTTGGAGTGATGAATGCGAAGAAAGCTTCAAGGAGTTGAAAAGGAGGCTTATCACTGCACCCATGCTCACTTTACCCACAAGTGGGGAGTTTTTTGTGGTATTTAGTGATGCTTCGAAGAAGGGCTTAGGATGTGTGCTGATGCAGAATGATAAAGTGATATCCTATGCCTCAAGGCAGTTGAAAATCCATGAGCGAAACTATCCAATGCATGATCTGGAGTTGGCGGTGGTGATCTTTGCCTTGAAAACCTTGCGGCATTATCTCTATGGGGAGAAATGTGAGATATATACTGACCACAAGAGTCTTAAATATATATTCACACAGAAAGAGCTTAATATGCGCCAGAGAATATGGATAGAGCTCATCAAGGATTATGACTGTTCAATACATTACCACCCTGGGAAAGCGAACAAGGTGGCGGATGCCCTAAGTAGAAAGGATCCAGCTATTCTATCGATGATGAGAATTGAGAAGGACCCAATCTTCTTAGACTTGATGAAGATGGATGTGGGAATCATAAAGAAGGGAAGATCATCAATCCTTTCACAAATGATTGCTCAACCATATCTTTTGGAAAGGATAAAGGATGCTCAAAAGGAGGATACGGGAATCCAAGAAAAAGTGGAAGCTATCAAAAAGGGAAAATCCTCAGAGTTCAATGTTAATGAAGAAGGAATTGTGCGGTTTGGGAAAAGACTATGTGTTCCATCAAGTCTGGAGCTGAAGAAGGAACTTTTGGATGATGCACATAGTTCAAATTTCTCTATTCACCCAGGGAGCACAAAGATGTATCGAGATCTCCGAGAAAACATTTGGTGGGATAATATGAAGAAGGAGATCGCTGAATATACATCAAAGTGCCTGGTGTGTCAGCAAGTGAAGGCAGAGAGGCAGAAGTCTAAGGGGATGATGCAACCATTGCCCATACCAGAATGGAAATGGGAGAACATCACCATGGACTTTGTCACTGGACTTCCAAGGACATCCAAAGGCAACAATGCAATCTGGGTTGTTGTGGATCGTCTTACAAAGACTGCACACTTCATTGCTATTCGAGAGGATTTCTCTTTGGATCAACTGGCACGGATATATATCAGGGATGTGGTACGGTTGCATGGAGTACCACTATCTATTTTTTCTGACCGAGATACAAGATTCACCTCTAAGTTTTGGAAGAGTCTTCAACAAGATCTGAATACTAAACTGAACTTCAGTACGGCCTATCATCCTCAAACTGATGGCCAATCCGAGCGGACTATCCAAACACTTGAGGATATGTTGAGAGCGTGCTCAATGGACTTTAAAGGAGGATGGGATCAACATCTTCCTCTAGTTGAGTTCTCTTATAATAATAGTTTCCACTCGAGCATTTAAATGGCACTATATGAAGCCCTGTATGGGAAAAGGTGTAGAAAACCAGCATGTTGGGATGAGGTCGGTGAACGTAAGCTTCTTGGACCAGAAATGGTCGAAGAAATGGTGGAGAATGTGAAAACCATTCAGCAGCATATCAAGGTAGCCCAAAGTCGACAGAAGAGTTATACAGATAATCGTCGACGAGACCTTGAGTTTAAAGTCGGAGACATGGTGTTTTTACGCATATCTCCATGGAAGAAGGTCCTGAGGTTTGGAAAGAAAGGGAAGTTTAGTCCAAGGTACATCGGCCCCTTAGAGATTCTTGATCGTGTTGGGGTTGTGGCCTATCGACTAGCACTTCCACCTACTATGGACAAGGAGCATGATGTCTTCCATGTATCCCTCTTAAAGAAGTATATACCAGACCCTTCACATGTACTCTCTTCCGAGGTGGTACAATTAGAAGACGATCTTTCTTATGAGGAGAAACCATTGAAGATCTTAGATCATAGAGAAAAAGTTCTACGAAATAAGACAATGCCCCTCATCAAGGTGTTGTGGAGAAACCACAAGTTTGAAGAAGCAACTTGGGAGTTGGAGGATATGATGAAGCTAAGTTACCCACTTTTGTTTTAGTGTGGGAAAAGGAAAATTTCGAGGGTGAAGTTTCTTAAGGGGGGAATATTGTAACGACCCAGAGTTTCATTAATAGAAAATCCCTCTTGATCCAGTTAAATTTTTCTTTATGAAAAATGTTTTTATAAGATTTCAACTTCTTTAGTTTTACGTTAAGATTTGTGACCATTACTTTTATAGCTATTGAACAGTGATCGTCTGAGTAGTATAAATATAAGGCTTTAACAAACCCATTTCTACTCAGACAAAGGAAGCGATGGCCTCATCCAGTAGAATTTCCCCTTACGAAGCCCATTTGTCAGAGCTCGGAAAAGAGGTGGCGTCTTTGGGCTTTGCCCTTGACCAATCCTGAGCTGAGCTTCATCAAGTCAAGCTCGAACGTGATCGTCTACGGGAAAAGTGGAAGTTGATTGAAATTACAACTTGGGCGATGTTATCCGAGCCACCCCAAGAGTCTGTCACCATCACACACCTTACCCTTAGGTCTTCTGCGGCTATTTTAAGGGGTTATGTAACAAATAAGTAGCACCATGTTCATGTACATTATTTTTGTATATAATAATTAATATAATTTCTAGTCATTTTTGGTACATTGTAGTTAGTTTTTAAAGTACAAATGGTGTTTTTAGTTATTATTTAATTAAGAATTATATTTTATTAAATTAAAGGATTTTTGAATTAAATAATATTTTAATTAAATATTATTATTAATATTACATTAATTTTTATTAAATATAAATGATCTTATAATTTTATGAATGCAATTAAAATTTTTATTAAGGTTTGAAAGCCATTTCTGTCAAAACCCGTGAATTTTTTTAATAAATGTCGGTTTTTATTTTAAAAGTGAAAATTCACATATTTAGAAAATTATTTAGATAAAATAAATATTATTTTTGGAATCAGGATGTCGAAATTATCCAACGGTGAATTTTTCATAATTTTCTGAGACAGTCAAATTTTTGGATAAAAATTAAATACCATTTAAATATATAATGTGTTTTATGACATCATAATGACCCAATGGTGATGTAATAAAATACCATAATCCTTATGTTCGTCCAATATTTGTTTTATCATTAAAATAATGAGGTTTTGGGTTTGTTTGACTTACTTTTCAAAGCATTAATGGAGCCCTCAAGACTTATTCAACACTTTGCCTTTTTAAATTAATTTCCATGGGAGTGTGACTCACCTCCACATAAGCAACCCTAATTTTTTAATAAGTTCGGACTTTGGCCTTGTAAAATATTTTTTTCCTCTTTCCTTTTCCAGAAACCATGGTCATATACCATGGTATGGTTTGTGGTTTGGATTATTTTAATATAAGGGGTCCCAAACCTAAATAATAAAGAATTCCCTCACCTTTCCTATATAAACCCACCCAAGCTCCCACTTCCTCCTCACTAAAAGCCCTTGGAGTTCGTCCAACCTCTGCCCTACTCTCTATAGAATCCTCTCAAGGTGCCCCAAGCTCCCAAGAAGCCTCTCACAAGCCTCTCTTTAGACTTTGGAAGCACACTTCCAAGTAAGGGTTTTTTCTTCCTTTCTCATTTTTTGTCAATTTTCTTTAAGTTGTATTGCCCTTTTAATTTCAATTATGAATGTTGGGTTATGGTTTCTCACCTCTCTAATACTTCCCTCTTATTGTTTTAATGATGGGAGACCCCTTTCTCTCTCATTAAATGCCTCCCATGTACACCTGTTACTATGCCGAAATTCCGAAAGGAACCTTTTTCTCTGCTTCTATATTCAAGCAATACTTTTGTATCATGAATCTAAATTCCTTTTAAATTGTTGGGACATGTATATATATGACCTCCTTACTGTCCATTACATGTAACTATGATGAGTAACCCCTTTCTCTCTCATCATCCTTTTTTATGAATTCTTATGTCACGCCGTTACGCTGCCGAAATCACACCAATTTTCTAAGCCAATATCATTGTGTAGTGAATACCATGCCCATTTCTCCATCAAGGGTATTCACCTTTATGCACATTTACTTATTGATTATAAAGTTTCATGTATGAATTCCACATTCCTTTATCGTGGAATAAATTATTATGTTTTATGAATCCATGTTTTATGATCCATGTGGCACACTTATGCATGAAATGAAATGTTTAAGAAGGGTGCGACCTTTATAGCGCTCCAATGCATTGGGTAAAGTATAGTATCATGATACGTCATGTGAAATGAGTGTTGACTCATGCTAATTCAAGTGCAACGAGGGTTTACTCGTGCTTCAAGTGCAATGAGGTTTTACTCATGCTCCATGTGCAATGAGCCTTGGCTCACGCTAATTCAATGTTAAGTGTTGTTGGCACATTTCCATGTTATGGTTATCATGCTTTATCATGCCTTTATGTTCATGTTACTCTAATGATCTATTGATGTTCCTATTTCCTAACATGTATTGTACTCCTCATGTTATTCATTGTGTACTCCCTTACTTGGATTTATAGCTCACCCTTTTCGTATGCATGTCCTCAGGTTATCCCATGCAATGCTAAGTACGAAGGAATGTAGTGGTCCTGTAAAGGAAGTTTTCAATAAAGATGATGTATTTCAAGTTTAATGTTTTTATGTAATGATCCTAAGCCCCAAAGACACTAAAACTCTCGATCTTCTTTGTAGTATCAAGTGAAGTTTTATGTAATAAAGCATGCTTAAGTTGTAATAAAAAGCAGGGTTGTCATAAAAACAATTAATTAATTAATGTCGATTCTTCCATATTCCATGTTTAGGTACTCTAACTATTTTTTATTTTATAGGTATGGCTCTAGGTCAACGTCTTTTTCAGGATCTTATAGAAGATGTCCATCAGGCACTGCCAGTAGATTGTCATAGAGAAGAGGTTGACGATGACGACACTTGGAGGACACTTTGAGAGCTTTAATGACAGAGTTTGCATAAGTATGATGGCTCCGTTTCAAATCTAGTCATGGATGAATTGTTGAAGGATGTTGAGATACGCTTCAGTTCAATCCATGCTTGGAAGGAGCACTGCGTGTCATTGGTTGTGAAGATGTTGTGTGGAGCAGCGAGGCAGTGGGGGTTATTATTCATCAGGGATCACGAGGAGTCTACCATATCATGGGAGGAGTTCCAAGAAAAGTTTAGAGTCAAGTTTCATTCTTCAACTGTTATGGTGTCCATTTTCTAGGAGCTTCTTACCCTTGGACAGGGGGAGATCCAGTTTGGGAGATTTTGGAATCCGTTTCAGGAACCTTTTACGATATGCTTCAGACCTATTTCCAGAAGATAAGGCTAGGGTGAGGAATTTCTAGGAGGCCTTCCATCCACAGATCCAATGCCAGGTCACCAAATTTATGTTCAAGACATATCTTGAGGTTCTGGAAAGGGTATATGTCATCTAGAGGACACTGTCTATAACCATATAGACATGAGAGGGAGTCATCATGATTCCTCATGAAGCTGGGTTGTGGTTCGGGGTTCCCGGGTTTTAGGGCAGAAAAGTTTCTTTTCGGACGGAGGTAGGTCTTGGACCTCAGCATCTCATTTATTCGAGGGGAAGTAGCTCTTAGGCTTATTCCAATGGATCAAGCACTTGTTTTTCTTGTGTTTTTCGAGGTCATCATCAGTGAGAGTTCCTGACCTTTCAGAGGAGTCATCTTGTACCAGGTTTTTTTGTTCAAGGTTCCTCAGCAAAGGCAACTCTAGCTGAGGAAGCAGCTGCATGTTACACCAGATTGAGATTAGTAGAGGGTAGATGGGGTAGGTAGATGACAGCCCCCTGATGATCCCCATCCTTAGAGAACATATTTCAGTTGTGGTGGTGGTCTTCATCAGGGTCAGAGAGGTTGTGGTCAGCTTCATGCTTTAGCGTTGCCAGCTCTAGGGTATCCATATGTCGTTCGAGGTACCCTTTTTGTTATTATTTTTACCTCGATGTATACCTTGTTTGATTCAAGAGTGACACACTCCTTCATATCACCTACCCTTGTCCATGCTTTGGGACTTGAGTTAGAGAGGCTTCTAGTACCCTTGGTGTTTACTACGCTAGTTGGAGTTCGAGATGACTTGTTTGAAGTATTTTGAGACTGTGAGATAGTGATGGAGAAACACCTCACTTGGGGAAATTTCTTATATTTACAGATACAATCATATGATGCCATTCTCATCATGGAATGGTTTTATTCAGTGCAGTCTATTGTGGATTAATTTAGGAGGCCGGTGGTGTTCATCAATGATAATTGAGAGTCAGTGGTGTTTGTTAGTGAGTGAGACACTCGGATTGGTCATAGGAATGTTTCATCCTTATCATCCATGATGGATTATTTGATGTTGAGTTCTTTAGAAGATCAATAGTTTTCATTTCCTTGGCTCGTAGAGTAGTACCCTGATGTCTTTCCAGATGAGGTTGTAGCATTACCACCTCGATGAGAGATCGAGTTTGGGATAGAGCTACAACCAGAAGCATCTCCTATCTATATGTATCCAAATAGGATGGAACCTACTGAGTTGCGAGAGATACATATATATCTTGATGGTCTGTTATGGTTTTGTTTTGTTCGTCCAAGTGTGTCACCATGGGGTGCACATGTTTTGTTCGTGAAGAACACTGATAGCATTTTGCGGTTGTTTGTCGATTTCCATTGCTTAAACATTGTGGAAGTGAAGAATCGTTATCCTCTTCCACATATTGATGATTTATTTGATCAAATGAAGGGTAAAATTTGTTTCTCAAAGATTTACTTGTGGTCATGATATCATCAGATGCATATGAAGGATGAGGATATCACAAAGACTGCTTTCCATTATCATCATGGGCATTATGAGTTCATTGTAATGTCATTCAGTGGGACAAATTTTCTAGGTCTGTTCATGGGATTGATGAACTTTGTGTTCCATGAGTTCTTGGACAAGTTCATGGTGGTTTTCATTAATGACATACTTATGTACTTCATGTCTGAGGAGGATCATTCAGAGCATCTACACACCGTTTTAGGAATTCTTCGTCAACATTAGTTGTTTGGGATGTTTTTGATGTGTGAGTTTTGTGATTGAGAAGTTCGTTTCATAGTACATGTTTTTTCTTAGTATGGAGTAGTTGTGGATCCATCTAATATAGAAGTAGTTGTCTCCTTGGTATCCTCCAAGACAGTGTCAGAGGTTCAATGTTTCATTGGTCTCGTAGGCCACTATAAGAGGTTCGTAACCAATTTTTCTTGAGCTGGGAATCCCCTAACAGCTTTGACCAGGAAGGATTAGGAGTTTATACTCACTAATCAGTGTCAGATATCTTTCAATTATCTAATAGAGAAGTTAGTAAGTGATCCAATTCTTTTTTATAAAGTAGAGGGATTTCAATTTGATGTTATCTGCGACGCTTCACATCTAGGGTTAGGCTGTGTTTTGATGCAGCAGAGGTCAGTTGTTTTTTATGGGTCTTGGCAGTAGTATCCCCATGAACGTAACTATGCCACCCATGATCTTGAGTTGGAATCCATGGTGTTTTCCCTAAATTTTTTTTCATACATAACCTCATTGGATAGTTCTTTGTGGTTTTCACCAATCATAAGAGTTTGATGTATGTTTTCTCCCAGCGTGACTTGAACTTACAACTGTGTCAGTGGATGGGGTTCATATAGGAATACGACTTCAAAATATCATATACTCCTCGAAAGGGGAATGTTTTAGCTGATGTGATTAGTCGAATGTCACATAGTGATGCAATGCATGAATCTGGTGATTCGTGGAGAGTAATAGAATAACTATCAGCATTACATCTCGATATGAGAGAAGTTGGGGGCACATGTAATCTTTTTTAGATGACGGTGCAGTTACATCTGGTGCATCAGGTGGAAGAATCACAATTGGGGGATCTAGATGTGGAGGTATGGAGAGATCTAGTTGTTTTTGGTGAAGCCCCTGATGGTTGGTCTGAGGATGAACAACACCAAGTGTTGTATCATGAAAAGATATTTGTTCTTTTAACGATGCACGAGATGGTTCTCAGAGAGTTCCATATTTCTCCTTTAGAATTATATCCTAGTGTGACAAGGATGTAATGATCCTTAAGGAGTGTGTATTGGTGTCTTGGGCTGAATTGTGCTGTTGTGGAGTTTGTGTCTCAATGTTTGGTCTTCCTGAAGGTGAAGTCCAAACACCGTGTTCTTGGTTGTCTGCTCCAACTGTTATATGTTCCTCAGTGGAAGTTGTAGGACTTAACAATGGACATTGTTATAGGTTTACCTTGAGCTTAGGGTGGACATGATGCTATTTGGGTGGTAGTGGTTGTTTAACAAAATCATCCCACTTCATAGAAATCAAGGAGTCGAGCTCAGTGGAAGTTTTGACAAGGCAGTATCTCGAGGATGTGGTGAGACTTCATGGAGTCTGAAGGATGATCACTTCCGATAGAGATCCCTGTTTTACCTCTAGGGGGTGGAGAGGTCTCCATCATGATTTTGGTTCTCAGTTTTTCCTTAGCACTGATTTTCATTCTCATTTGGGCGGTCAGAAAAAGTGAACCATCCAGCTACTTGAAGATATGTTACACTATTTTGTCCTGGATTTTAGAGGTTTGTGGATGAGGCAATTACCCTTGCTAGAGTTCGCTTACAACATTATTTTAACTCCACCATTAGTATGGATCCGTATATAGCCTTGTATAGCTGGCATTTTCTTTATCCACTGTGCTGGACTCGGGTTAGAGAGTCTGCAATTCTCAAATCAGAATTATTTAAGAATACAACTGAAATATTTTAGGCGATACGTGAGAGGATGAAAACACCAGAGGATCATCAGAAATAATATGCTGATCAAAGGAGGAGACCCTTGTATTTTGATGTTGGGGATCACATGTTTATGAAGGTGACTTCCCGTCATGGGTAGAGAAGGTTTGGTCATGGGAGTAAGCTTTCTCCTTGGTTTTTTGGGTCTTTTTGAGGTGTTATATCATGTTAGATATGTGGAGTATCGAGTAGAAATTCCCCCACAGATGAGACAGATACCCATTTTTTTCATGTGTCATAGCTCCATCATTATCTTCATGATGACTCTCACATCATCAATTAAGGAGATATCGATGTCGATGATGATGCGACCTTTGATGAGAGACCAATGGAGATTCAAGACAGCAAAGAGAAGGTGTTGCACGAGTATTTTATCTCCTTGGTTCATGTCTTGTGGTGACACGGTAGAATGGTGGAGAGTACATGGGAACGTTAGTTGCATATATGTGCCCAATACCTAGAGTTGTTTGATGTTTAACTCCTTTAATGTAATGATGTTCTCTTTTTTAAATATAGACCTTTCGGGTTTACGAAATGGATTTCTTTGGTTGCTTATTGTGGCTTTCTCTCTTTTGAGAGGTATCTATATGGTTGGTTGTTAAGAATAATTTTATATTTCATTTTCTGTTGGGTTTGAATTCTCAAGGACGATAATGTTTGGAGAGGTATCAGATGTAATGGTCAGGACCTCTCAGGTCCATTCCTTTGATAAAATATAGTGTTTTAGGTGTTCTAGGATGTCAAGGTGACATATCCCCAACACTTTTCCAAATTTTTAGTTATGTGAAAAGTTCCATCAATGAGGTTGATGTGAATAGTTCCTTCAGTGATGTCGATGTGAACAGATCCATCAATGTGGCTGACGTAAAGAGTTCCATCAGTGAGTTTGATGTGAATAGTTCCATCAGTGAGGTTGATGTGAACAGTTCCATCGGTGTGGTCGATATCAACAGCTCCATCAGTGAGGTCGATGTGAACAGTTACATCAGTGTGGTCGATGTGAATAGTTCCATCAGTGAGGTTGAGATGAATAGTTCCACCAGTGAGGTCAATGTGAATAGTTCCGTTGGTGAGGTTGAGGTGAAGAGCTCCATCATTGAGGTTGAGGTGAATAGTTTGATCAGTGAGGTTGATGTGAACAGTTCCATCAGTGAGGTCGATGTGAATAGTTACATTGGTGACATCGATGTGAATAGTTCCATCGGTGAGGTAGAGGTGAATAGTTCCACCTATGAGGTCGATGTGAACAGTTCCATCAGTGACGCTGATGTGACCAGTTCCATCAGTGAGGTCGATGTGAACAGTTCCATCGGTGAGGTTGAGGTGAAGAGTTCCATCGGTGAGGTCAATCTGAACAGTTCCTTCGGTGAGGTTGATGTGAACGGTTCCATCAATGAGGTCCATGTGAATAGTTCCATTGATGAGGTCGATGTGAACAGTTCCATCAGTGAGGTTCCAACATTAGCCTCTTTCCTTTGCCAAATTTTAAGTTTATGAAAAATGTTTCCAGAACAGCGAGGTTCCAATGGTGAGGATTCAACAGTGAGGTTCATGAACAATATTTTTCCATTGCAAAATTTCGAGTTCATGAATAGTGTTTCTAGAATTTTGAGGTTCTAATGGTGAGGTTTCAACGGTGAGTTTCATGAACAATGTTTTCCCTTTTCCAAATTTCTTGTTCATGAACAATGTTTCTAGAACGATGAGATTCCAATGGTGAGGTTTCAACAGTAAAATTCATGAATAGTGTTTTTCTTTTTCCAAATTTTGAGTTCATGAATAGTGATTCTAGAATGGTGAGGTTCCAATGGTGAGGTTTCAACTGTGAGGTTCATGAAAAGTGTTTTTCCTTGCAATATTTCTAGTTCATGAACACTGTTTCCAACTTCCTACAGTTTCACCCCTTTAACGTTTCTTTTGTCGTAAAATGCATATAAATCCTCGTTTTAAGGACTATAAGGCTGATTCATAGCCCATAACTCCAATATTAATTTTTATGTGGCTCAGGATGCTTTTACCTGGTCAAACCATGTGGTTTAATGTGATACGCTTTTAATGGAAAATCCAAAATATCTTAAACCGCTACTCCATTAAATATTCTAAAGGGATAATGTATCTTCCTCCCTAATACTTCCTCTTTATTCTCAGGTGTGAGACGGTCGAACATTTCATTACTTCCCATAGGAGTTGTGCGATCAATCTTTCCTCCTTGAATTAGTTCCCCACAATTTCTGATGCAACCAAGTGGAATCGATTAATCGTCAATACTAGGTATGATATATCATCATTATTTTGGGTTCAGCTCCTCCTATTTCTCCTTTCCCTTTTATGGAATTATATCTCCTATGTTCTTAATGGGATCTTCTTGGGTGTTAGTCGATGTGGTGGTGTCTCTGCATCCTCGGGTGGATACAGTTCTCACAGGGGAGGAGATCATAACCTGTTTTGTGGCTCGTTCTCGTATAAAGAACATCAAGAACCGTTTGAGATAGGGGATTTTTAGCTTCTCTTTTCTTTTACAGGCAACTGTATAACTAGAATGTTTTATCCCACTAGATCACAATGGAATTGACATAATAAATATAAAAACCAGATAAACAAATTGATATCAATCATATGTTATTTCCTCTTGTTTTTTTAGATAGTGTGATATCTATGATTTCTTGTTTAGCATTTCATTCATGATGGAAATTGGTAAATAACTTAAAGCTGAAATTAATTAATAATTGTTTGGCTAAAGATAAAGAGGCATGTATATTAATCTGGTTCTTCTTATTGTAATTTGATGTTAATCAAATTGGTGCACTAAGCATGTTTAATTATTTATGATAGCTTGTTTTTTAGGCTTCCCGAAGTTGGAACCTAGAAATAATAAATCGGTTAATCCAAGATGGTTTAAAGAACTGGTCATTTGATAAAAGATAATTCCTTGTAGGGTTTCGAGTTACCCACTTTCTTGTTGAAGGGTTAAGATCCCAATTGGTATGATGTTTTTTTTCAACTACTTGTGTTTTTATGTGAGCCTAGATGGATATTGTGATATGTGGGGGTAGGGAGGCCTATAGGTTTTGGAAGCAGTTGATGCCTAGAGTGGCGAGATGCATAAGTTTATGCTGCAAGGTGTCGGGGAGGACACCAGGGATGATAAATTAGTTTGGATGGAAATGTTTGAATTCTTGTTGATTCTTGATGGTTGTTTATCTAATTTACATTCCCCACTTCTCAAGGCAGCTAGTCTGGCTTACCATTATTCAAAAAGGGGTGAAGATGCGCAGGGTATGCCATGTGCTTTCCATGTTTTTCTTCTCAAGGGAGGATGGGTCTACACTCTTGATATTTGCAGAAAAGACTCAACAGGTAGTTCATCTACTCTCTGTGTTGATCCCCCTTGTGTTTAGTAGCATAGAATGTTTTTTCTAGAATTCCTGGGAATATGTGAAAGTAATGATGTAAATAAATAATTGAATAAATGATGTTAACCCATGGGATTGGAGTTTTTTGGGGTGCAATGCAGAGGATGTAATTTAAAGGAATGGTGATCTTTGGGTGTGATGCTAATGAAATATAATGTGGAAATTGTTAATGGTTAATTAATTTTTAAAGAATTAATTAGAATAAAGTGAAACTAATAAAAAGGGAATGAAGTAATGTAATAATGATCCTTAAATGGTTGTGTTATTATAGGATAACTAGTCTTATAAGTGGCAGTCGGTAGTTCGAGAGGTGTTAGCTGCAGTTGAGTATAATACTAGGTTATTCACATAGTGTGGTTGTGAGATATAGTATATTCTATACTTTTTGTGTCTCTATATGCTACTCCACCCCTTCAGTAAAAGAAACTGACACCCTAGGTTTCAGAGCCCTAGGGGGGGCCCGAACATTCCAGTGGGAGGATGGATGGTTGACTACCCTCTTTGGACCCACTCGATTCTCTTGGTAGTTATATGTGATGGTAGGCACAATGGTTAGTTTTCCTCATATATGTGTGTAGAGTACTGTAATGGCTTGTGGTTATTCAAACACATATATTCTGGATATAGTTTCCTATTGACTACTATAGGTATAATGTGTATATGTGATGATGGCTTGGGGATCCTTACTCTGTATATGGGATATAAGGGCTTGAGGTTTAATAACCGACGTATGATACACATTATGCGAGTTGTGGTGGCTCCCAAAAAAAACCTGGTTATTTTCTTATGTGGATGTGGTGGTTTTTTTGCACGAGGTTCTTATTGTAGTGCTTCGCCTAGGTGTCTATGGGAAATCATTTTTTGAGAGAGATGCTTAGGATGTGCGACATTGGGGAAAAGTGGAAAACCAATGGAGAAGTTGTAGTGGGGTTCCCTTAATATTTTTTATTATATTATATACTCTTGTATGCGATACTTGGTGAGAGTATTCATAGTGAGGCGGGGAACATAGTATCCATGTTTAGGTGATGAGTTAGTTTCACTTGTTGTTCACTGTGATTTAGCATGCTTTATTTAATTTTGTATGAGAGGCTTCGGGGAGGATCTTACTGAGTATGTTTTTTTTTTCTCACCCTATGTATATATACATTGTTTTTTCAGGTCACTAGGAGCAGGTTAGAGAACAAGATGGTTTCTATTAGCTTGGGTTACAGGAGTTGTTCAGGCTTGTGGTTGCTACCAACCTGGGGATTACTGGAGGCGAGACTCAGGGATCATTATCTCCCTTCTCACATTGTCAACCCAATATGGGTACACCTTGTGGGGAGGGGTTCGTGACATTTTTTGTGGAGGAAGCTATCATAAACATTGTTTATTTTAGGAAAATTTACAATGAAATATTGGTTTTCTACAACTCAAATATTGATTTAATTACTGTATAGCCTTTGTTTTCCACTAATTTTTTTCCCACAATTTTATAAGGCATGCATGATTCCTTCTTTAATAGGTTACTTTTTTCTCACATTTTATGGCTCAAATATGGAAAAATATTTATATATTCAAGAAATGTTGAAGAAATTACAAAAATTTATTCAATCTAGAATTGAATTTTAACCCTCTAATATGAGTATGGTTAATTTATCGAACCTTTATAATTTGGGATTGAGTATATATCAATCCTTGATGTTATAATTCATAATTAATCCATGTTATTTTTTTCTATTTTGAAGGTTCATAATGGTATTGTATATCATAAATTTTAGCATTCCATTGAATGGTGTCCAAGATGTCTATGTGAGTGAAACTCCTCCTTCATCCCTTAGGTTTGTGAAATCAAATCTTACAATTTTTCAACAAATTTATGTTTTTTAATTTTTTGTTTTTGAAACTCTTGAAATGGTAGTAAAACTACCACGAAAGGTAGTAAACCAAACATTAATTTTTAACCTTCCCCACTGAGTATTTAAACTTCTCCATTGAGTATTTAACCATCCACATTTCCCTTTTTAAAATCTTCTAAGAAATTTAATGATTTATATAGACCTTTAACTATTCAAAATAGTTTTTTTATAAAGGTATTAACAATTTTTCTTTAATCCATCTATGTGGATAATCATTCAATGCTATATTAATCGTCTATGTAGATGAACCTTTCAAATGATATCAACCTTCTAAGAAATATCTTATCCTTTCAAATTGATTGTTATACCCTTAGATATGGGGTTTAATTATATGAAATGGTTTGTTCTATTCTATTTTTTGATATTTTTTAAATTTCAAGTTATTATGAATTATAAGGAATTATTCCATTTCTTATATTAGTTTAAAAGTTCTTATAAATACTAATGAGTATACTTAATGTTATTTTGAACTATTTGGTGTATTAATAATTAGGGAGTTAATTTTTCATAATTAGTGTGATATTTCCATATATAGGTAAATGATATATTTTCATATGTTATTATTATAGTCATTCCATTAAATGTTGAGAATTTATAAAACACCCACATGTATAAAATATTATAGATATTTATTTAAAGAGGGTTAGTTATTATGATTTATATACAAATAAACATCTATGAATATGAGCAGTGAAAAAATTTAATTACTATTAAAGTGTTAGTGATTTCATATGATACATCGCATTCTATATTCTAATTAATTTTATAAATCTATGATAGTTTTATCAGATACATGATATTCTACATTTTGGATAAAAGGTTAAAGCGGCTTGTTTCTACACCAACATTTTCCTTTCATATTTCAGTGGTTTGATTGTTTCATTATTCATTGTGTCATTATCATCTGTATTGTATAAATATTATCATGTTGTAACTCAACTCACACATGGTTATTACTCAATTAAATGGTATTTTTTTGTTATGATAACTTGATCAAAATGTAGTAGTTCAAATGTTGTTCTTGTACATGTAAAAAGGATGTGTTGGGTTTGTTATATCCTATAATAGGCTAGGGTCTACTTATACTTGAGTAAAAACATAGGTTGAACCAAATCATTTATAAAATATGATGTTCAGTTTGAAATCATGTAAAATACTATTATATAGTTTGTTTCATCAATCAAACTAAGTAGATAAAATTAAAGAGTGCACATAGGATCCCTTTTTATATTAACTACTATAAGGACTATTTTATTCTTCTCTTTTTTTCTTACACATCACATGCCTATTTTATATTTTATGAGTGATTTTTTTATTTGGGTTTCCACCATATTCTGAAATATATTTAATAATATTTAATTTTAAGGAATGGAAATTCCCCGCCCTCACTTTTCTATTTCATATTAACTGTGGAACTAAATATGGTATCCAATTCATGTTCATAAAATAGAATTTGTGATTTTATTTCTATTATTTTGTATTATTATCTATTTTATGTTTATATTATCTTAGTCTAAACAAGACTAAGGAAAATATATTTTTTTAATTACGAAATTTTAGGAAATTGAAACTCTAAATTCTCTTATACCAACTTATTTTAGGGGGTGTGATTATGGATGTTGTAAGGACATGATAGAGGTATTTTTAATAAATATAGGTATAGAATAATATATAATAATCCCTTGACTATATAAATAACCTTATTTTTATTTTGACACTTTAGTTAGTAATGATGATACTAAATATGTCTTAAACTATGAAGTTATGAATTTTCATTATTTTTCTTTAAGATTGAGTGATTATAGCCATATTTCATCCTGTAAAACTATTATTGTCATTTAAAGGACTTTAACAGACACTCGTCATATAACTGAAAAAAATCTAGAGAATAAAACTTGATATTCAGATGGCTGGGTTTCAGGAGTTTATAATGATTTATCATGAATGTGTAAATTTTAAAAAAAAATTAAAATTTTCAATATTATATTTTCTCCCAAAGAAACTATAATAATGAAGTTATCATCAAAAACCAATTTTAGGATCTATATAAACATTACCATTCTAGAAAATTATAAATTGAGGTATGAGAATATTTTATTTAGTATACCATTAATTAACTCATTAGATATCTACTTTAATATGAACTAGAGTTAAGGAATAATGAAAGTGTAGTTAATAAAAAAATAAGTTTTCAAATAAATCAACTAAACTTATATATTTTGATTCATCTTATGAATGTATATTTTCTCCTAGTAATGGAAATGGTGATGAATATAATCAACTTTAAAAATTTTTACAAGTGTATTTAATCAAAAAACATGAATTTAAGAATTAAATGTATAAGTATTTCAATAGGGATTTCAAAATAATGGTATGAATGGTAAGCCTGGTTTTGATATTATATGTTATAAATAGTGGAAATAGTTTCATTACAAGTATGAATTTACAAATATTACAAATAAAAGTGAATAAATTATGGACAACAAAAAAATAATTAGCTATAAGATATATGCTCAAAAAGATATCAAATTCAACTGAAATGTATAGAAGTCAGAAGGAGTTTGAAAATATTTTTTTCGTTGTTGTTATAACTCTCTGACCTAAACAACTGGGTCTAAGACAGATATACACATGACCTCATGTGTACCCCCCCCCCATACAATGGAGGATAACAACTAGTAGGGATGGTCTAAATGACATCAATAAGGATATTATTTTCTCAATATCATATACATAAATAAATAATATAAATAAATTATAACAACATAAATTTAATAAGGTGGATGAATGTCATATCTTATAGAACTCAATTTATACAGTAATTTTATAGTATCCTATTATGGAAATCCTAACCAAATTAATAGAGAAATACATTAAATAAAAAAATATAGAAATTATCTTATTTCTATCCCAGTCCTACCATTAGAACCATTCTCTATCACTCAGTTATATATCATAAGCCATTTTCCATTTCCTGGATCTCTGTACATGAAGTCTTTACACACAAAAAGATGCCCATATAGGTTGGGAGTATTAAACCTAATATGGAAATATTAATTTTTCCTTTACAAATGTACACAAGTATTTTTTTTAATGTACACATATATAATAGTTGTATTCCATGATAAAAACAAATGTTCAAGCAAGCATAAATAATCATATTCAAAGTGCTTCTCTTCTAACCAAGACACCATGGGACCCAACTATACCTGATCAACACTATGATTGAAGTAATTTCAAAATATTATAAGTAATAACGAACTATCAAAAAATATATTAAACATAATTATTGGAATCTCAATTCATTGTGTAAACAGGATACTCAGATAACAATATGCATAAAGTGAATCATGCAACTTTGAATCCACTAGGCATTCAGGGATCACGCAACTCGACAACCATTAAAATTTAAGTAAACATGCTAATTTTAATCCACTAGTAATTGAGTGAAACAAACTACATCTATGAGGCGTCACTGAATCCCTACCCTAATCTTAGGTCCATCATCACAAGTTATGCATACGCCCACTCTAAGGGATAATCATGTCATGATACTCCACCGATTCTGATTACCAAATACAATACATCTAGAGGCATAATAACACACATAATAGGACTGAGCATATGAATCAAAGCATAGAATATAAATAAGATAAATAGTAGAAATATAAAATACATGTTATCAATATAAAACATGACCAAAAAAGAAATAAAAATAATCATAGAAACAAGTATCATAAATATTTCTCACGGGATACACACACCCCCATATGTGATAACAATAAAACATGGTAATCATGTATTACAATACAATAATAATACTATGAAAACATGTCCATACAAGAGCCCAAAATTATAAGAAACATCCTAACTCATGGTTTTTTATGGATAACTCCAAGGTTTATCAAGGATTAATTCCTAAAACCCATTTCTCACCCATGGAAAACTAGATCACATGTGAACGATTCCTAATTTGGGTTCTATTTCATCAAGATCAAGGTTTAGATATGAGAATTGAAAAGATTACTTATAATAAATGTGGTTCTATAATCAAGAACCTCATGGAGTCTATTGATGTAACCAATTATATGGTTTGTTAAAGGAGATGATATCAATTAACTAGATCCATTATTGATCATGAAAAGAATCAAAAGTTAATCATTGATTCTAAGGGATAACCTCATTTTTATATAATTAACATGGATCCATCATAAATCCATAGATGAAAAATAGTTTCAAGATGATAATCAAGAATAAGAGATCCTCAAGGCCATTTATCCAGGGAAACTTACTCAAAAACAACCACCATTTGTGATAACTTTTAAATCTGGTCAGAAGGGATGTCGTTGAGATGTCAAAATCATCATTGATCTTGAAACAGTTATATAATCCATTGTAAATTCTAATTTTGATTCATATATTGTTCATTGATGTGACATATCTATTTATCATCTCATGATAAAATAGGTGGATCAAGGATTAAACTGAAGAATGGAGGGTTTTGTATAACATGCATTTATATTAGATCATAAAATCACTTATATTCATTGAAATCTATCTTTAGAGGAGAGGAATTCATTAGTTATGTCTGGTGGAGTCTCATAAATTTTAATAGATTCCTATACAAATAATAACATGTCAAAATAGACCACAAATATCCCTCAACGATGGATTTAGATCATTAATTTCATGTGTGCATGGTTTAGCTACATGGTGTGGTAAACCATGAGATGATTGTGAACCCTTTGTCGGATTATGTTAAAGACACTAATTTTTTCCACATGGTTTATAAACCCATACACAAACTATGAGTTTTGTCCATTGGATCTTATCGCATGATTTTCTAGGTGAGGTCGCATGGATTTTCAAACATTGTTCCTTAATTGTGTGCAAACCCTTGAGCCTCTACCTCTAGTTTCATGGTTTCCTAGAAAATATTCATGGTTTTTGAAAACTAAGTTGAATATTTCATACTTTTAAAGGACGTAAAAAACATCTTGATACAATCTAAAAACCCCCAAAACTCTTCCCAAATAGTACATTGCTCAAAAACATTTTATTAAAGGCTAAAATTTAATCATAATTCACTTGTAAAATATGCGGCTTTTACTCCCCCTACCCAATAAAGCCTTATTATCCTTGAGAAGAATATTTATCAATCCTACTCTAACAACATAGGAAACATATTCCAAACATCTATCTCCCACTCGGATGTCTCCTCCTAGATTCATGCATACCTCTATAGAATTATGAAACGTGGTACTGAATTTCCTCATAGATCTTTATCTCTCTATTCTACAATCTACACTGATAATTATATGTATGATTTTTTGGAATCTATCTCAAAATAAAAATAGTATATAACATGTGTTTGATTGGGCATGTTCCTTTGGATTTGTGACACATGACACAAATCATGCATAATTTGATAACATGAAGGAAGATCTAGATGGTATGCCACTATGCCAACCTGTTCAATGTTATCTAAGGGTCTATCAAAACATTATGTTAGTTTACCTTACTTTCTCAAACACCAGTGGGGTGATATCCCCAACCCAATTCAGGAATACATGATTGGTCTAGATATCTAGAAGGCATATATCAATCATCCCCATATGTGAGAGGCTAGAAACTAGCAGCGAGGGTTTATAGTTTTGTGGATTTGATACTATACCATCATTATCAGATAGAGAAATTGGGGTAAATAAAGTCAAAAACCTAATATATCCAAATAATAATTAAATTAGATGAAAAGTATTGAACAATTTTATATACAGATAATTTCACGATGATACAAAATATAAATCAAAAAATACATTATAACATGCACATCAATAGTGTTAGTATAAACCAAAAAGAATAAAAAGAACAAAAAAAAGATATCAACATGAGAATCTAAATGATTGGCTTAGTCCTTTACTCCCATGTTCCCAACTATAAAAGAAATCAAGCATCTGCAACAACAAACTTCCCTCTATCCTTATCTATATCTATGAAGTCTTTCTGGTTATCAAGTGGTATCCCAAAAGGTTGTGAGTATAACTCGGTATTCCACCATTAATATTTTTTAATGAAAATCCATTCGGTTAGTAAAAAATATAATAATGTGAAGGTATAATAAATAAAAATGGTAAAATAAATAGAAACCATGTTGGGCATGGGATCCTCATTGGATACCTGGCCGACTCTACCTAAATTATTCACACATATATGAACCTATATATGTATATTACCAATTTTAGTCAAGTGTCCTGAGGTGAGTATCCAAGGAAACCAAAAATGTGTAACCATAAAAAACCCATTGAACGGGTCCAAGCATTTCTACAAAACACACCCATTTCGAATCCAAGGAAGTCCCATTGAATTATCAACATTCATAATTTGATCAATCACATGATGATCAACCCATGATATATGTGAATTTGGTTTTTAGTGGAATAAATGGGATGATCCCCTGGAATTAATCATCTAAAAGCTTCAAACCAAACCAAGGAAAACTATCCATGAATTTTCTAAAGGTCCTGATTAGAATCCAACGGGATAACCTAAGGTGTTCCTTGTTAGTGGATATCACATTGAACCTTGGACATCATCTCAATGATGTCTTTTGAGATACATAATAAATTATGACATCAAACTATAACATTCATCAGGGTAATACATTAACTAATCTAAAATCAGTGATCCACTTAGAATTTTCATTAATGAATCATGTGGTATCATGTGAGTTCATGCAAGGAATTATAGGTCAGGAATCTAATGCATGCTCAAGGAATTAAACAGCTTTAATAGTGTGATAGAAATCCATATATAGTAATTAATTCGTATATTATAATTTGTTATAAGGTTGAGCATCCATTCCATTTAACAATTTAAATAGTTGCAGTAACTAATCTTATGTCCATGTATCGATATAATTACACTATTTAATTAATAAAATTATGTCATTCTCGAGGTAAATGACAATCCAAACCCACACTAAGGGGTGGTTTAGTTACATAGGGAAAGGTATTTCTATAAGGGCCAAACAAAAAGACCCTAAGAGTTTTCTTAGGCACATCTAAAAAAGAGTTAACATAGGTGTTAGGCTAAACACACCTTGAGGGGTGGTTCATGTTGATGTTTCCCAAGGTCTCATTGAATGTATAGGTCAAGGTCTAGGAAAATAATAAAAGGATTTATATTTTTTATGGGAAACACATAAAATTATGGCATGGAACAAAATACTAAAATTTATAAACACTGATAATTTTAAGGAAAATAAAATATATCAACTACTTAAGACCCATAGAATATTCCTCATCTTTTATTGGCCTTAGATTTAGGATAGAATGAGAGAAATCAAAAAATAAGAAAAAAACCTTGAGAATATGATATCTTAGCACGCCTGAATATAAAACCAGTGATAGTGAATTAACCTGGTAAAATAAGGAAAAGGAGTGTTATCATTATTTATAGTGTTCCAACATGGAAAGCGGTAAATTAATTAGATTTCAGACTTAGGTGATTCACAAACAATCCAAGGAGATAATAATAAAGATCCTATAGAGGTTATTGTGTGAAAATGAGGGTGTGGGATGGTAAAATTATGTTTTAATATAGAAGGGAGAAAATTCCATTTCCCACAATTTTTAATAGGTTCTGAGGTTTGGCAGCACAGTTGGCCATATAATGTGTCGACCAAGCATCCCTACTATCTAGGACCACCGCAACCCACATGGTATACTTGCACGGTTTAAAAAATTAGGTGCAAAAAATGGGGATGAGCAAACAATAATTTTGTAATCTCACAAACTTTTCATGCCCTCTTTTATCCCCTTGGGAAATTCCATTAATATAAAAAAGAGTTTTTTTATTGAATTAAAATATTCTATACCTCAATTAATGAACTAGAATCTTACGACCTCCCCTGTTTAAGACAACTCATCCTCAATGTTCATTTTTAGCATGGTTGAGATACATTAAATAACAATACAATCCATTGAGCATGTATATAGGACCCCCATTATCATATATCCTAAAAAATAAAGTTTTGTTACCATATAACCCAAACCAATTGAAACATTTAGTCTCAAAGATTTTTCATTCTACGATCAATGATATGAATTGTATACTCCTCAAAAGAAGAATCACTCTCCAACTCAACATCCTTTGGATCAAAGACATGAGATAGGTTTGAGTAACAATTAAAAATGTGGGAGATAAGGAAACAATCATGAATAACCATGCACCATTTATTGAGATCCATATGATATTAGAAAGGTATTTTTCTCACTAGAATCTTGAAAGGGATGATGAATCTATGTTCGATATTAGCTTTCCTCATAATCTATTTATGACCCAATCTAGGTGAAACACACAAGAATACATGATCCCCCAACTCGAAATCTTGAGATCAGTATATCTATATGCTTCCTGATCAATTATACCTTCAATGATGTCTCTTAAAAAAGATACAGTCCCAATAGTGCCAAATCCACTACCTTCAATAAGCACAAAGATGAATGGAATGGCCTACTGTATAGTAACTCATAAGGTTCCATTTGAATAGTCTATTAGAAACTATTATTATAAGAAAAAAAATCAATTGGAGTAAAGGGTTTTTATAAGATACTCCAAAGTGTAGTTCACATTCATGATAAATGTCCTCCAGTACATGTATAGCGTGCTCAAAGAAACCATCAATTTTAGGGTGGTATGTTGTGGTCAGAAGTACATGTGAACCAAGAGACATCTATAACTCCAACTAGAAATAAGAAGCAAACAAACCAGCCCTAACTGATAAAATGGTATATAGAATCCCAGGAAGTAATTTGATCTCTTAGACATATCGACTCCCAATCTACTCCACTAGGAAGGTCTCTCGGATAATCAATAATTGGACAACCATCATCAGCCTATCCACAGTCACCCATGTGACATCATTACTTAGAGGTGAATTTAGTCTCATAATGAAATATATGGTGATTTCATCCCATTTCAATTCCAATATAGGTAGTGGTTGTAAAATCCAGAACACCATTGTTGTTCTAATTTTACCTACTTACTGGTGGAACATCAAATTATAAAGCCTATGATATCCTTTTTCATCCCTTGCCACCAATAATAGTGGCACAAAAGGATACATATTTGTGATCCCATGATATAATTCCCATTTAGAAATATTATATTAATAAATAAATTATTTTTTCATGCCTCCAAGAACCCAGACATGATCATATATTTATAAGATATCATCCTTATCAATAACCCAACTAGGGAGTGGGTCCTCACCATAAATAAATTCCTTTATGACAAATACTTCATGATCAAGATGATTTATCATATTCACTCAATCCATATGTGATGAATCCACTGATAAATCCATGAGGATAGGCTTCCCGTGAATCTTATGAACTTCCAGGAGAATTTCAAAAACAAGGTTGGTCAACATCCATTCACTAATAACTTCATGGATATGTTGAACCAAACACTGAAATCATATAGAATCATTCGCTAGAGTTATTTTCCATGGAATATAAAAAATATCACATTAAAAATAATAAAGATATTAAACCCATATCTAATGTTAGAGGTTTATATCGTATTGAGAAAATTTATATTTGAGGATCTTATAGACATTTTATATAATGAACCTCTCCCACATCAAGTAATGTCTACTAAAATTCAAGGAATAAAAAAAATATTATAGCTCAAGATTTTATGTTATTTAATTGTTCTCGTGAGGCATTAAATGAATAGATCTATATACCATGACTCAGTCCCCCTGTATCAAAATATCCCCCATCCCAAATCTCAATGCATCAAAAAACTATATAACCTTTTCTCAGGATAGGAAAAAATAGAATTTGTGTTAAGGTTAACCTTACTTTAAACTCTTGAAAGGACATCTCATAATCATCAGACCATGTGAACCTTACACACTTCCAGTTCAAGTGTTAAATTTGTGATACAAGGTGATAACTGTTTGGATAAAGAATTGGTGGTAACTAGAAATTCCCATGAAGATTTGAATATCAAATACATTCTTGGGTTTCTCCTAAGAAACAACAGATCTAACCTTTTATTGATCCATAGATATAACTTCTTTTGATATAATGTGACCTATGAAGTGAAATTTTTTTATTAAGAATTAAAACATAGTTATATTGGTAGAAAGTCATTGTTCTCTTAGTGTGCTTAGTATGATGTGAAAGTGTTAGTTGCAATCATGTCTTGTTTGAGACTACCATATGATATTATCTGAAGAATGAACCAAAAAATCATCTTGGTATGGGTGAAAACCCCAATTCATCAAGGACATAAAAACAATATTTTCTTTGTTCAAACTAAATTACAATAATAGATACTTTTATAATTCATAAATAATTTAGAAATATATACATAGAATATCTGAGGGCTTAACTCTCACCTGGTGATAGGTTGATATCATATCAATATTTGAGAAGCAGAAGGATCCCCCAATGTTGGTCAAATAGGTCATCTATTTAAGGAATTGTTCATGAGTTCTTAAATGTTTTCTTATTCAACCACTAATAATCCACACAAATCCTTAGGGTACCATCCATCATTTTAGTGAAACTCATAGGTGAAACCTAAGGATAAGAAATGGTTTGTATAAACCTTTTGTAGTTTATGTCCTCTAACTACATCTTATGTTCATGAATCTTGGTAGGATTCATCATAAATGGAGTGATAGATACATTTTCTACTTCTATAATAATATTTATGGTTAACTCTTACTATCTCTATGGAGGCAACCCTGAAAAGTAGTTAGGAAATACTTATTTGATATTGTCTACAACTAGTGGAAAGGAAGTCTATCATACTCTCTAATCATCTAGAAAAGGCCACTAATCTAGGCTATCACTCCACCTATCCCATGATGATAACTCTAGATCAACTTTCCTAGACATCCCATTCTCCCATATAAACATAGATAATACCCTTAAGTGATGATAAAGACACCCATAGGAGATAAAAATTAATCTGGGCTTAAAAGGGTGGTAGAAATTCCATCATGAGAATTATGTATATGCCTATCATCTTGATGATGATAAGGTTCAAAAGAAAAATATAGTCATTTATCTTGAGAGGACACTCACCACATCAGCAAAAACACTTTGATTAGATTCCCAATAAAATTTAAAGAGAAATCCCCCCATTGATGTATTCAATCTCATGACCATGACATCCCATTAAAGAAGTATATATGAATGAGTGTGAAGAACCTATGTCAAACTATATGTATACCTAAGTCGAGGTTACTATGATTGTACCACTTACTATAGATGGCAATGTTATTTACTCCATAGTTGAATTATACAATTCCATTAACTGACCAAATCAATATCTCTGGGTAACAACCTAGCCTCCATGACTATCCCCCCTTTGCTGGCACTGCAAACCCTATATCTAGCTCCCTCGACCAGAACCACCTATTCATCATGAATGACTAATGGTACTCTTGCTACCTTCCTAGTGTAATTACACATATCCCACTCCAAAACCTGATGTTTTTCAAGATTCTACCTCACTATAAATCAGTGGAAAAGTTATGATAAAATCTCTAGAGATGGCCCATTCTATCTTAATATTGTAACTCTATTAGATATATGTCTCACTGGGGTGTCATGTAAAACTTCCGTTCACGGTGATGGGAGATCACTTAACTACTATTGTGTACACTCTGCCTAACACTTCCCTAGCCAGAAGTATCATTCTGATACTTTCTTCCATGGGAAAAAACCACTCCCCTACCTAGATACTGAACCACCATGCCTTGTACCTTCATCTTCCCTTAGATTACACTTATAGATAAAGGCCTATTTTATCATCTAAGGTATATCAGTTAGTATGAATACATTCACCTAAGACCTAATGGAATACCAGATCCCAACATGAAAACACCTCATCCTAAAAAACTCGTCACCCAGAAGAGTTTGTAAAAAGAACATGAGCTCAGTGAAATGAGCTAATTAATCCATGAAACACATAGTAACCTAGTCTAGTTGCATGAATTAGAAAGGATGATCTACTCTCAACATATCCAAGATGAATTGATCTTATAAACTAGTCTAGAAGTCCCTCTAGACCACACCCTAGTGTTTATTTTCCTAATTCTGAACATCCCATCACCTCTTGACAGATCCATGAATCATATACACTATGAACTTCACCCTTCATTTTAGAGACATATATAAGTGATCTAAGATGGTATTCATGGCCTCCAACCATGAATCAACTACCTAGGGACTGACTTCCCCAGATAATATGGATGAATTATTCTTTTGGAACTCCCTAATCAACTCATACATAGTGGTCAAAACTAGTTGGGCTCCCCACATGGACGGTATAAGCAGAAAACTCCTGTCTAAGTTGACTTTAAATTTAGAGTCTAGGAATGATGGTTGGTACTACTTTAGGTACCAAATGTGACACTATAGGTGGTTCAAGTCCCACCTTGTCATGCTCATGTTCATCGCTACCTTAATAGTGATTGACAAGAGTCCTTCTTGGAGGAATATATCTATAATTCCAAACACATGCCTATTAAAAATTCTTCATAGAAGAAGATATAATGGGTATAAAACAACTATAAGTTCCGGAACTCATTACAGGGGATACACTAACCCAACCAACCAATTTTTTAAGTACGGCTATAAGGTGATATTTACAGTCTTAATAATATAGTTTCAGTTAAATGGTGTTTTAATTCCAATTTATAAAGGCATAAAATTTGAAAGAGGCAATTTTAACTCCATTTAACTGAAACTATACATTTAACATCAGATATTAGAATGTAACAAGTCTATATAGGATGAATCAATTATAAAAATTTTCATTCTCAATTTATAGAGGCATAATAATATAAATTATAATTTTATATCTATTTATATTCAAAAAAATAAATTTTTTTGGTTATCTAACCAAGTACCTATATATTTTACCATGATAAAATTGGTTAAATGTGGTGAAATAATAAAGGTATGTGTGACAAAACCATTTAGGTTAATGAATCACTTTAAGTAGCCAATTTTTTAACACGTTTTCCAACAAAAAATATTATAAATCACAATTATTTAAATCAATACACATAAAATAAGAAATAAGAAGAATAATCATTGAGATATTCATAGAATTAAATATGAAAATACATAAAAATACATACATTACTATGATTATTTTAAAGATAATGCTCTATTACTACACCAACCCAAGTTATGAAATCCATAAAACATAACATCTTAATGCACGTGCATCACCAAAATGTGAAAATATTACATATATAAAAAGATAAATCCAATGAAATAAGTCCCTTCCAAGGAAAATTTTCCTTTACCCAACCCTTAGGTCAGTAACTCCCAAGAACAAGCTCATTAACGAGTTCCAACACTCCCTAGTCTCCTATATACAACCCCCAAATAGTAATAAAAAGGTAAAAAAATCCTCTAATACCACTTTTTGATGTCCCTAATTAAGTTCATGGATGTGTGACTAATTTGATTAGTCATAAGGCCTCATGAGATACTCCTCATATAATAGAGGTAACTAGCTTGTTGTGAGGGTGTATGATGGTATGGTGGGGAGAATATAACATATTTATTAGAGTAAAAACTAGTGGAAAATAAATGCAACACATAATCTATCAAAATAATAAATAAATAAAATGATAATCAATAAAAATATTATATATTGATGATTTCATGATGATATAAAATATAAAGTTGGAATGAAATAGTATCGGGATTACAAATATTGAAAGTATAAATAAAAATAATCAAAATAAAAAAAAGTATTTATCTTAATGACCATCCCAAGCATTGGATCATTCATATTCTCCCATTATCCTAACCTTAAAATAGATCAAGAATCGGCAATTGGGTTTTTTCATTTATCATTACCTACATCCATGATATCTACTAGGGTACCAAGTAGTGGCCCAAATAGGGTGTGGGTACAACTTAGTTGGATAACACCAATGTTTCCTAATTCAAATATAGGCTATGGGTATAAATTGAAATGGTGTGAGGTTATAATAAATAAAATCCATAAAATAAATAGAAACAATTTCTATCTTGGTAGCCTCATGGGATACCCAGCCAAATCTACCTACTAATACCTCTTCTCGATAACCCTAAATATGTGGACATATAATTTTAGTTAAGGGACTTGAGTTAAGTAACCAATTAATCAAAGGAGTAACAACAAGAAATACATCGAATAATTCAATGAATTCCCACCAAAAACACCTATTTCAAATCCTCATAATACCCCTGACATTCTTGACTTTCTAAATTCAAACCATCTCATGGTGATAAACCCAGGATGTATGGATATTTGGTTTTTTGTGGAGTCCAATAGATGAACCCTAGGAATTTTAATTCTCGGTGTTTCTAACTAATCAAAGGAAAACTATTCTTGTATTTAGTGCAAGTATCAATTGGAATCCAAGAAGCTAACCCAAGGAGTTCCTTATCCAAGGAAATCAAGATGATCTTAGGTGATCATACCAAGCATTTTATGTTTTTTTAGAGATCCATATGATTCTACAACATGAATCCAAGATATAAATCAGAGTATGATACTGAACAAATCCAATATAGTTATACCACTTAGAATTCACATCAACGAATCAAGCTGAATACTATGAGTTCAGCCAAGGAATTCTAGGTTGTTAATCTAATTCTTGATCATTGCATGAAATACTGTTAATAATGTCACTAAAATCCATAAATAGTAGAAAATTCATAATTATTATTGACTCATAAGGATAGCTGTCAATGTCATTTAATAATTTAAATTATACTGGTAACTAATCAAAAGTCCATATAAAGTACCCACATCATTTCATAATTTAATTAATTCAATTTAGAAAATCCTCTTGTGAATGACAATACAAACATACCCTAAGGGTTGGTTTCTCCACTTAGGTAAAATTATTTTCCTAAGGGAAATACCAAGAACACCCTTAATGGTGTTTTGGTTATATTTGGAAAATATTTAACACGGGAATTAGGCCAAATGAAACCTAAGGCATGGTTGGGGTTAGGGTTTTCCACCTCCAATAGTGTCTATAGGTCAAAGAGAACATCTAGGTCAATGTCTAGATGATTAAAAAATGGATTTATAAATTTCTAGGAAAACACATGGAAATTCAATCATGAGGCACAATGTTACAACTTATAAACTCAAAGACACTTAGGAAAAAATAGATAGACAACCTACATAGGTTCCATAGAAGACTCATTGTCCAGTATCAACCACATATTTGGGTTGGAAAGTGATAATCAGAAAAATAGACAAGAACTAAAAATTAGGGTTTTTTTGTTTGCATAAAGATCACACCAATGAAAGTGAATATATCCAAGAATGTAAGGGTGGGGAGTGTTACCCTTAGTGAGGATGTTCCAACATGGTTAATGATGAAGGAATAAGTGGTTGGATGTATGAGATCTTATAAAATTAGGAGGATAAGATAGATGAGAACCAACATAGGTTGTTATGTAAAAATAGGGGAGGAATATAAAATTATGTTTTAACGTAAAATGAAGAAAAATGTTATTTTCCAAATTTTTTAGTAGGGCATATGGTTTGGCATCATTATTGGTCAAATTACGCACCAATCGTGTGTCCCTGCTATCTAGGACTACCACACCCTGTATGTTTTTTCATAATGTTAGAAAAACCATGTGAAATGTTTTTTATATGAACGTATAATAAATTTAAAATTATCACATGGTTTTTCCCCATTTCATGGTTTATCAGACCATTCCTATCCCCTTTAAGAGCCATACAATTAAAGTGCATAATTATCCAAACCGGGTGTTAACTGTGCGCCTCATCCTATTTCCAAAAAAACTAGAACTTAATGCCTTGAATCTACTTAAAATTCCCTAAAACCTTCTCTAACCCCTTGGAAACATCAATTAAAATAAAAAAAATCGGGTTTTATAGAATTAAAATTGTTTTTAAGTTGATGAAGAACCGATTTATTCAAGGTTTCCTGACCAATGAATCACTCTTATAAAAACTTTAACACCTATAGTAAACTCTAGAGGTAACCTCTTTTGGTCAATATAAGATTCCTATATTATATAGACTATGAACAATATATCTGAAATCAGCTACACCCTTTTAGAGGTCTCATGTACCATATTAGGACCCACAATTATTTCCTCCCCAGCCTCATTCCAATAAAGTAGTAAACAACATGTCCTACAATAATGAAGCACATAAAGTGCCATGGGAATTGAATCCTAGTAACTATTGTTGTATGATAACTCATTCAGTACTAGGTGATCATTCCGACCTCCACTAAATTCTTGGATGTAATCTTGTTGTATATCCTCTAGTATATGATTTATTTTATTTGGATATATATATATATATATATATATATATATGTGGATGGTACATTTTTCTTCATCTTAGTAGAGTCCCCAAGAAATTCTACAAACCCTAAAAAATTACACTATAAAACATGAATCGTTGTCAGATAAAATTATCAAGGGAACTATGTGCAAGTGTACTATCTCACAGACACATAACATTCTTATCTCGTCTACTGAGTGAGTCTCATAAATCATTAAAAAATGATAAACATTCATTAAAAAATCAATACTAACCAATACAACATCCCATATCCTCAAGGTCCTAGATAACCCCATAATAAAGTCCATTATGCCATCCTCCCACTTCCACTTGGGAATAGTGTGTGGATGGAGTAGTCTACCAAGATTCCAGTTCTTAACCTTTATCCTTTAGAATGTAAGGCATGTGGAAAGGAATCCATAAATGACTCTCTTCATCCCTGTATACCTTAACTATCGCCTAAGTCATGGTGCATCTTTTTCACTCTAGGATTAATATCCCACATATAGTTATGTAATTATCTCATCAAATATTCATTGATATAAGTAAGGACTCAAAATATCCTATATATAGGGATCATATCATCATTTTCAATTGACCATATGGGTTCTAGGTCACCACAACATGTTGTTCTCACATAACAACACACATTGTATGTATCTATCCTCTAATCATTAAAAAATAACATAAGGTTCCATTTTTTCTTTTCACATTCATTCACCAAGAACCTAAGATACATGTATATTATAAATGAGATAATCTACAATGATGTTACCTTTAGCTAGTGTATAGGCCATCTCAAAGTTTAATGTTTGTAATTACTCTACCTCATTCCTCTACCTTAAATTGATGTCACTCTATGTGAGGATATACTAGAGGATATTCTAATCAATTTTGGCATAAAACCTCTCACTAAAGAGATATTTTCCCTAGTATTTCAATTATTAGACTATGATTTCCATCTCTAGCTAATGGTTAGGATAGTTTTCCACATTGGGTCACAAATAAAATGACACAAAAGCTACTACCTACTAAATTTATATCATTATTACTCCCAAAAAAATATATAATACATCAATGTAAATAGAATATGTTATTCCAGTCTCAAGAAGAATTAATATTACTATTATATTCAACCTCATATTCAACTCAAGAAACACCTCCTCACACCGGTCTAACCACAAGAACTTCACCCATTTCTTTATTAGTGTAGTCACGAGTGCTGATAAGTGGGATAATTCCTAGATAAAGAATCATTAATATCTCCAAAAACCCAAAAAATATATTATCATAAACATTTTATGGGGATGTTTCCAAGAAATCATTACCTCAAATTTATTTGGGTCTGTGGATATACCTATTTGAAACACTGCATGACCCAATACTTGGAAAAGGATATCTATTCTTCATAATAACTTAATTCATATTATAGTAATATATTCATAGTAGAATAATTCAATCCACCTTCTTGACAAACAATATTGGTTCACCCACGATGATGTACTCGTTCTAATAAATACCTTCTACTCCAAGTCCTTGAGTTATAGCATGATATCCTTCAACTTGTGTAGAACCATTTGATTTGGTTGTATAAAAATGGGTTGTACACTTGGAATGATATCTATCTGAATGTGAACTCATATATTAGTGAAATCCAGGTGATTTCATCTTGAAATTCATACTGATAAAGATCAATAACTGTAGAGAAATATTATGGGGTTTCCACTAATCTTGCTGAAATATCACAGAATTTAATTTATGTTCTGATCATCCCAAGATAGATCATGTTAGTATTGACTCTAACTGCTCTCAGTTCCCACTCACCAATAATAAAAGGATTATTTCTTTTGGGAGACATTAATAATACCTTTCTCTGATATCAATCCATGTGGGATCAAAAACAGGACAACTAGTACATTCCAATAATTACATCAAAACTCTTAATCTTTATAATGATGAAGTACAAAAACATTCCCTATCCAAAAAATTCTATAGGGATATCTGGGAATCATTAAAGATGATATAATTTCACATCCAACAGTTTACTGAGGTAAAAAACTCAGAAGACCAATTGACAAGTAAGATAAGTCTAGTAATAGCATGTAAAGATATAAAGGAATGTGACAAACCAGTATCAAAGAAAGAATTAGAAAAATTAAAAGTGATAAAGAACATACCTTGAAGAGTATATAGTCCCTCCCCACCATCCCATATATTTCTAGTCACTGCATATACTTAGCCTGCCTCAGGTGAGTGGGCCCTTTACAGCTACAATGAGTCATCATCATCTAAGCCTGTTGTTGAAGGCCCTGAACATATCCCAAATTCCCTGACCATATATTCCCTGATACACTATGGAATCCTATCCAAAAATCGATAGTACAAAATTTTAGAAAGAGTCCTATCTTTCCACATTTTCCCTAAAATATCTATGGTTCTGGGTAGACCCTAATTTATTGAACACCCTTCTAACATTCGGAGCGGTATGGAACTCTTATTGAAGGAACTGAAGAAGATGAACTCGACTTCAAATGTATATAACTACCTTGATATGTATCCCCATACATCCTCTTCCTAATACTAGAAGAGGCACTCATAGTAGCAGTAAGAGGTCCACTCACATAATTACTAAAAGGTGTATGAAGACCAACTACTAGATCATCCTCTATACCCTTCTCGATAGTCAAGGTATTTGGTAGAACCTTGTGTTATGTCACTATTTTTAAAGTATAAAAATATAGTTTAATGTTAGAATAAAGTATGATATCAAACTTCCTTTCTATATATGGATTTATTTTTGTATAGAAGATGATAAAAGAGATGTATCTCCGAGAAACAAGTGGATTATAAGGATACTTTCATGGAACCATAATATATCTCCATGAACTCTTACACTCCATATAGATTGAGTGTATAATGAAATAATTCCCCAGAGAAAAAGTCTTTGAAGAACTACCAGATGATGCCTTAATGCCTAAACTCTTGTCCCATCACTCCCCACCACCTCCATATAGGTCCCTATAGCATGCATGCTTCCTACATCACAATCATACCCTCCATTGTTTCAATGAAGAAAAATATTCCCTCGATGATGTCCATCGAGTCCTCTTCATCCTGGATCCCTCCAATACCTTGAACGAAAGGTGGTTTTTATAGTTTCAAGTATCTATAGAAGTTTAAAATTGAATCCATCACCCGTCCACCCTGGTTAAAAACAAGAAAAATTACTCCCAATTAATGTGGTCCCATAACATATTCCCCTGGAGTTGGTCTGGGAATATTCTCTATTATACCCTCCTACATAGTAGGTGGTGAAACAAACGAATCTTCCCTATAAGTAGAATCCCAACCCATATCTAAAAGTGGTCCCATTAGTCTTCTTCTAGGATGTATTTTTTATAACATGAAAAAACATTTAGAAAACCCATTTTCATTACAATAGATCCATATTAGTCTATGGGATCATACAAGGTCCTCCAATGATTCTAACCATAACCTCTAATATATCCCTCATAACACTAACTAATTTCTCCATCTCCACACATTTTTCATAATCACATATATATATATATATATAAACACATATATATGAACATAATATCATGCTCAAGTTCAAAAAATTAACACCATAAGATATATTATAACAGAAAGATAAACAGATATATCACTGAAAGGAAAATAAAAGTCTATCCCGAATAAATAGTGCAATAAAGGAATAAAATTAAATAATTATTATTCTACACAGAATAATTATATATATTGAATTTCATATTAAACATCTATTTATGATGCATGACCACACCCAAATCCCATTAAAAATAGTACAAGTCCCATCAATGGTAACTCATAGTTTTATCACACTTGAGCTGACCAAGGACGTGGAATCACCCTTAACAAAGTCACGCACATCCTCTCTCGTTTATTCCATGTCCCATGATAGTTTAAAGGAAAGAAGAAAATTTTATTCTAATACCATTTTATAATTACCAAACCCGAACCATCATGTATGAGAAAGATAGAAACAAGAGATCATGCATTCCTTCCAATACCTAAGGGGTTTCCAACAAGCAACGAGGGCCTTGACACCATCAATGGGGAGACTATACCCCTAGTATCATATACATGCACCAATAATATAAGTAAAATATAATAACTTAGATTTAAAAAGTGGTAAGAATGTAATATGATATGTCACACAAGTCATACAATAAATTAATGGGATGTTATTATGGTAGGCATAACAAGAGTATTAGTGAAAGTAGATAAAAAATAAAACACTACAACAATCAATCAGTTTCTATCTCATTCTCAACATCGAATCCATGCTTCATGAATTATTTGTCTTCCATGGGCCCCATGTCCTTTCCTAGACCCTTATACATGATTTCTACACTTATACTGAGATACTCATACAGGGTATGAGTAACAAAACTTATTGTACATCGCTAATACAGCCTTAAAAATTGTATATATGTATAACCTGTGTATTTAATTATGAAATTAAATGTAAAAAAAAGAATAACCAATCACATACCAAGTACTAATGAAATAACCAGACCACCATAATCCCTAACCACACCTATATCATCTCAATGTTAGAAATAATGACAATATATAAAAATAGATGAAGAACTATGCATAATTCCAGTAAACATACTTCTCGATATCTCAAGACATCATTTGATAATGATACTCAACATTCACTGGGTGTTAATTGAATCATGATACTTATAATCCACTAGGAATCAAGTAATCATGTTAATCGATATTGACTATGAATCGATTAAACATGCTACTTCAAATCCACAAGTCATTAATCGAATCACACGGAATCCATGAGGCATCATAATATCCCTACTATATTCTCAATTACATTATCTACACTAGGGAAATTTGAAAAAACTCCCCTTATATGGGACAACCATGTCATGATTTTCCACTTACTCCAGGTACTAAGAATAATACCTCAAAATTCATGGTAGCCCACATAATAGGGTAGTGCAAAAAAAGAAAAGAATATTAGGTCATCATGATAAATAGTAGAAACATAAAATATATGAGATCAATATCAAACATGATCAAAAAAATTCTCGTATACTATTGGAAACAAGTATCATAAACTGGTCTCATAGGCTATGCACACACCCACATGTGATCACAATAAAGAACAACCATCATGTATTCCAAAATAAGAAATATACTAAGGAAAAATGTCCATACGAGAGACCAAAATGGTAAGTAACTTTCTATATCAATGTTTTTAATGAAGAAATCTATGGTTTTGAAAGGATTAACACATGAACAAGGTCTCACAACCATGGAGAACAATCTCGCACATCGAGGATGCCTATTTTGGTTACACATTCTTCAAGATAAAGGTTTATAAAAGACAATCAATAAGATTAAATGTCTAGAATAGTGGTTATAGAATCAAATACATTATAGATTTCGTCAATAGAACCAATTATAAGTTATACCAATGTATAGGAAATCAATTCATTGGATCCTCTGTCGATTGAGAAATGGATCATGAATTACACATCAATTATAGAAGATAACCTTGGGTCTAGCCAACAAACATTGATACATCATCTATCTATCATTGGAAAATATATTTGAGATACAAATAAATATTAATAGATTTAAAATATGATTGATCCATGGCAGCAAACCCTTTAGCATTCAATGTTCCTTATGGATTTTAACTCCGATCAAAAGGGATTTCATTAACATAAAAAGCCACTATCAATCCAGAAACTATTCAAGAAATTTTTGTTATATGGCATTGGAATTCATAGACTCAGCATCATCATGTCAGATACATAAAAAATAACAAGTGAAAATTGGTAGATCTAGGAGAAACCTGATGAATTGAAGGTATTTTATCACATACCTCTATTCTATATCTTCAACTGACATGGATTCTCCAAAATCCATCTTTAGATGAGAGATATTTGTTATAGAATGCAAGAGGAGTCACAAAAATCAAGATATACTCATATACAATGAATAATTGGTAAAAAACATTAAATTTCCATTAAATAGAAATTCAAATCATTAATTTCACATGTGTGTGGTCTGTCCTCATAGTTTTCTAAAATGTACGCCAACTGTGTTCCTTTTCATAGCTTATAGACAAGCCACATGGTTTGGAAACACGGTTTATCCAGCCCTGATCTAACCATGTTTTTGCCTTTTGAAGATTACCATGAAATTTTTAGGTAAGGCCGCATGGTTTGTTAAACCATGTTCCTTAACCATTTATTTCCCCCTAATCCAATTCCTCTACTTGGATGATTTCCTGTAGAATTAACACTATTTGGGAAAACCATGTTTAAATTATCCATCCTAAAAAAGAACAAAAAAAGATCCCAAAAATAAATAAAAACCATTCAAACTCATTCCAAATAGTTTATAGACAAAAAAAATAATTAAATGAGAAATTAACATTCAATTCACCTTTTAAATATGAGTCTATTATAGTTATGGATATGAGTAAGGTAAGTTCTGAATTTGATTTTTGTTCCTTTCTTGAATCTGATATAGAAAAACACATTGCTGATTAGTTAGAACAAATCTATTTTAAATTTCATGAATATATTTAAATACATTCTGAAAAATACAAAAAATTAAGGATCAAAATAATTTTATAAATGAAAAGTGGAATCACATTGTAGAAAATTAAAATTACAAGGATACTATTTCTAGGTATGATAATGAAAAATGAAAATTCAAGGTTATAAGAGAAAATATATCTAAACTATAAAAGTATACTAATAGTTAAAAAATTGTTTTGTGTATTTAAGATAAAAAATTAATAATTTAGAAGTTATTTAAAATAAAAAAGGTATTAATATAGCTGAAGCAGTGAGTTTTAACGAATCATTATCTAAGTTCACTATCTGTGGCATGGAATGGAATACTAACATTTTTATTGATTTTGTAAAAAAACCAAAACACAAACCACAAAAACAAAAGAACATCATGGCGGTCTAAAGTAGTGGAGACCCAATGCATCATTAATAACAAAGATATTTCCGCCTGACGGAAATGAACCTAATTTAAGGAAGAATGATAATCTTTGAGTTGGAGAAGCTTGGGATGCCATGAAATCTGCAACCATGTTCCCCTCTCTCCAAGTGTGGGTTATCTCCATGTTGACTCCCAAAAGCTGTTTTCATTTACGAACATAATATTATACATTCCAAGGGTAGATACCACTTTCAGTGAGTGGTTATAGAGAATTAAGGGGTCTATTTCCACTGCCTTCAAATTTAAATTCCTTTACACACTAAACTCCAACCCCATAACCATTTCCTTATCCTCGACCTGAAGAGCATCTTCCCTGCCATAAAAAGATGAAAATCAACCACAACATAGCCCCTTTGGTCTCAAATGATGCCTCCACCCCTCATTTCCTCCCTTAAGAGGGAGCCGTCTGTGTTGAGTTTTAGCTCAGATCTTTGGGGATGCCAACGTACCCAATTTCCTTTCCCTCTCCTCCCTGTCTGGTTATGCTCTCCTGGGCTAAAAGCCCTTACTGACAGAACACCATGGCACTCAGTACACTTGCCTGATAAATCCATCAAAGTGTTCCTCATCTTGAACTAAATACTGCTGCTGGTTCCATATATATTCCAGTGTCTAGCATCATTCCTTGCTTTCTAAATGATCCAATAACCCGCAACAAGGATGATCGCCCGCCCCTTCCGTTCTGGACCATGCTCAACTCCATTGATCCATCTTTTGAAGAAGTCCTCATGAATCATGTCTTGCTCGCGCCACCCAGTTAACCATCCATACACTTTCCATGTCCAGTGGGCCCATTCGCTGTCGAAGAATAGGTGCTTCACCATTTCTTGCTTGGGATTTCTACAACACCAGCATCTGGAGACCATGGACTCCCCCATACGTTGGATATTATCATCTGTGGGCATCGCGTTATTCCTTATCCACTAAATCATAAAACTGAATTTGGGAGATATCCCCCTGCACCACAGTGTATCGCCCCACTGGTCACCCGTGACTGGGTTCCTACTTACATTTTCATATCCCTTGATTTATAACTCACCAGAGGGGGAGTCCGTGAATATTAGTCTATATGGAATGTCACTGAGGACCACCTCGTTTAAGGCAGCACACTGATTATCATCATGAATGGCTTGAATGAAGCCTGGATGGATGCACACATCACTGAAGGACTTATCCGGTGTGGGGAATCTAGGAAACCATAGCCTTCCTCCCCCCAATTCTGATGTCAGAGGTTCACATCACCTCTCCCAATCAACCACCTGGCATGAGGCCACAGGGCCTCAATATACGGGTGAATAAGTTTCCATATCCTCGAAAGCTAAGACCTCTACACCACCATTTCTAGACCATATTTCTCTTGCATAATCTTTCCCTAGAGGGAGTTTCCTTCCATGGACTCCCATTAATGTTTGGAATGCATCCTTTTCATGGTCGAGGAAACACTCCGCATATTGATCCCTCCATCAGCTATATACCTAGCAAGATGGTTCCCCGCTGCCCAGTGAAGTTTTCCTTCCAGCTGGTCATCCCATAGAATAGAAACCATGATCCTCTCCATGTTGGAGACCACTCCTTTGGGGGCCTTCTAGGTGGAAAACAGAAGCATGGGAATAGAAACCATGATGCTATTGACAATGGTAGTGTGACCTCCAAAATAAAGAAACCTGTTTTTCCAGTTAAAGATGTGACACATAATCATACCCACAATATTGTCAAAATGATGAATGCAACGAAGGTAGGGACTGACCGGTGCTCCAAGGTACTCCATGGGAAAATATACTCTCTTCATAATTAAGGTATCATCCAGGACCCTCACCCTCCAGTACGAGAGTACTTCAGAAGTATAATATAGGATTTTACCCCTATTAATCACCTGCCCACTCCATTTGCAATATTCCTCAAGAAGTCCGTTCATTCCAACCACTTATCTTCAATTTCTATTGAGAAATAGGATAGTGTTTTATTTGAACATCAGATGAGATATACCCTCAATAACATGTCTGTCCCGATAAGGATGGAATTTACCTATCCGTAGACCCTTCTTTATATAATGACTAAGCACATTTTGAGATAGAATGAATAAGGTAGGAGAAAGAGGGTCCCCCTTTAGAAGCCCTCAACTGGCCTTGAAAAAGCCAAACTTCTTGCCCAGAAATGAGGTGGAGATCCATGTCGAGCTGAAGCAACAGAAAAGCAAGTCACTGGTGCAATTTGAGAAGCCCATGTATCCCATGACCATCAAAATAAAACCCCATTCAAACCCATCGTAGGCCTTTCTCATGTCTAATTTGATGGCCAGATTGTTCATGGAGATCTTATTGTCAATTCCACTGATTACTTCTTGCACCACTCCAATCACACCCTGAATGGATCTCCCTTTGATAAAGCAATGCTGCTCCACTACCATCCATGTATTTATGTGGGGGGGCTAATCTTTTGTTAAGGATGCTAACTAGAATCTTGTAAGGCATGTTTCACATTCTTATTGGCCTGTACTGCTCAACAGACTGGGGGATACCCACATTCGGTATCAGGACCACCTTGGTTGCACTAGCTATGCGCAGGAGGTGCCCTCCCTGGAAGAAATCCCTCACATCTTGTACTACATCCCCTTTGATTGTATCCCATGAAGCCCTATAAAAAGAACCAGGTATGCCATCCTGTCCTGGTGCACTATCTGGGTTCGTAGTTTATACTGCCTCACGTACTTCCTCCTCTTCTAGAGACCATCTCAAGCGCTCATCAGTCTCCTTCGTAACTCTTCTTGGCATTTCCTCAAATAGGTCTATTGCCTCACTAGGATAGCCTTCATCCATATTAGGATTAGGGGCTACAAGTAAATCTGAGATAGATGCATTGGTCATTTCCCCAACCTCATTCCTGTCGTTGGAATATAAGCCATCCTCACTGAGAATATTTGGCCTATGAAACCTCCGCCTCTCTTTAATGAAAGCATGGAAGTAGCCAGTATTCCGGTCCCCCTCACGAATCCATCTTACACTAGCACCCTCTCTCGGAATCCTCTCCTACCTCAAAATAATGTCAGCAAGGATACCCTTTTTGGTCTTGAGTGCTACAAAAACATTATCATCCCAAGATTTCTCTAGGAATGCCTCCATTCAATCTACCTCTTTAATGATCTCTAGAAGGTCCTGGTCATGGGCGGGAATAGGCTTCCTCCACCTATGAAGCATATGTTTGAGCTGTCTTATCTTATTATGGAGAGAAATCCACAGGTTCCCAGGGAAGGAACACATCCAAGCTTCCCTGACCACATCATTGAAGCCAACATCATCCACTCACATCCCAGAAAACTGAACATAATCGACTCTTGCTTCACTAAAGCCCAGGTCGAACCATAGTGGGGAGTGATCAGATAAGCATCATGCCAGGTGGGATACTTCTGCATCCAGAAAGAGCGAGACAATGACCGCATTCATCAAGCAGTGATTGAGACGACACAAGGTGCGCCTCTCTCCCCTTTGATTGTTACACCAGGTGAAGCGATCACCCTAAAACCCCACATCCATTGGAAATGTTCATGCCTGGAAGGAAACGAAGCCCAGACTAGCATTCCTTGGAAAATCACCCCCCTCCCCATGTTTCTCCTCTGGAGATGCTATAGTATTAAAATAACCTCTGACTATCCAAGGGGAACTATCATCAGTGAGATATTCTAAGTCATGCTAGAGGCTCTCCCTCTTCTGAACATTGCATTTATCATAAACAAAAGAGAAAAAGATGACACAAGTGCCTACTGATACCTTCGTGGAAAGGTACGGATCCAACACGCACAACAAATTGACCAAGACGTGGCCCTTCCAAAACAGCCAGATATGGGAGTTAGGAGGATTCCCGGGCATGAATCCCCTTACACTGAGCCTTTGCGAGAAAAACTTTTGTTTGTTTGCTACATGTTTTGGTTCAAGAATAGCCACCAAAGATAATAAATGGTTAACCAGTTCATTGATGATAAAATCGATCTTCACCTGCGCTCTTATACCTCTATCGTTTCATAGGAGAATTCTAGACATCAAACTGATGGCGTCTAGTTTTGGCCCCAGACAACTGGTTCTTAGAAGGAGGATACAGGATCACAGAGCATGAAGCACTAAGCTTGGACTAAGAACGGGTGTACATTCCACTTGGCACCTTCTTGAAGAGGTCCTATGGAGTGCACTCTCCTCTAGGACACTGCCTGATATCAGCCACTAGAGAAACGAGACTCTTCGCATCCCATAAACTGAGATCTAAACACGCTGGAGGCGAGAGCAAAGGAGGTGATGGATTCATCGAGTAAAGAAGCTGGGGAGAATATTGTACTATTTGCAGCGAGGGCGAAGGCAGAGAGAGAACCTCACTAGGCAGGGAAAACTGAGAAACAAAAGGTGCATCAGATCCACGATCCGTTTAAACGAACTCCGAAATTCTGATGTAGGAGGATACCCACGGAACTTGTGGACCAATCCTGATAAGACTTCTGGGATGTGTCCCTTCGGGAGATAGACCCACTCCATTGATTTGAAAAAGCAGATTCCCACCCCGGCCCGATCTTTCTTTCTGTCTTAAGAGGGAAGCTTTCCCAACTAAGCGCTGGCTGGAAGACGAAGCCTTGGAGTCCTTAGCAGAAGGGGAAAAGGTCTCTCCTTTGCCTCGGTCAACAAATAAGGGCGTCAGAGCACACCCCGAAGGCCTTTGAGGAGGAACCTGTCCACGAACCTTGAAAAAGACCTGAAACGAGTGACCTGCAAGGTGAAAGTACGAGCAGAAGCGGGGATAGACTGGGAAAAATATGCCTTGACGACGATCCTTCAATCCCTCAATCCGGATCACAACATGATCCGAGATCGGCCGGGAAATATCCATCTCCACGCAGATCCAACCAACAGACGTCTCTTCCAAGCGAAGCGTCCGACCATTCATGCAAAAGTACGAACCAAACGAGTCCCCTATCACCTTCAAGAAGGACTCCGACATGAGAGGAAGAGGAAGCCCAGGGAGGGAGATCTAGACCACCGCAAGGGGATTATCCCTCCCGGAGTGAGCATCCATCGTCCTACAAGAAAGAGGAAACTGCCAGCGCCCCACCCAACGGGGACTCCTGCTCAAAGCTCTCACAAAATCCGACTGAGAATCCGTGACAATACAGAACGCCTTCCAATCAAGGATCGACACATTGGCCAGAAAGACGAGGCCCCATCGATTGACACAGTCCTGGAAACCTGAGAGCGGAGGTTTTTGGGCGCCGAATCTCACAACCAGGGTCCATTGAAGGTTGCTTGTAGTCACCACAAAGGACGCCGCGGAAAAGGCGAGGACCGGACATCCATCTTCCATGAATGAAGCAGCATCCAGGGGGACCTCCAGCGGCCCTACCTTACATTAGCAGCGATCCTGACAAGAACGCAGTAGCACCTTCTTGAACGATGGTGGGGGAGGCTGATTCTCACAAACTTCGGGCACCGGAGGACCATGGACACCAGGAGGCATGAAACCAGGGATTTCCAGCGCAACAGCTGGGGGCAGAGCATTTGAAGCCATCTCGTTGTACTTCATTAGTAATTTTTCACTATCTTTCATTAATATTTTAATGAGTTTATGAAATTATATAGGATGACTAGAAATAAGAATAATATTATTTGTATTGGTTATATTTGGATATTAACACTGATATACACTGATAAATTATTCAAATTTAAAACTATGGGTCTATCATATGTTAATTACATTACATGTAGAAATATTTCTCACTATACAAGTGACTGTTTATTATAGTATTTATAATCTATTTTCCGTAAGAATGGTTTTCTGCCAAAATGAATTATCAATATTAAAAATTCTAACCCTTTAAAAGAATGGGAATCTAAATGTTCTTATTCAGATGTAATTATCCCTTAGTTGGTTTATATTCCCATGTAATTATTTTTTGGTAAGCATGTGTAATACCTAATTTTTTTATAATCTAGTATGTTTTCATGAGTTTTTTATTTTCATAATAGGGAATGAGTGGGTTTTATAGTAACTAAATATAGGTGACTATCATATATGTTATCTATTAGATATTTTTTATGTAATTGCAAACCCTTTATTAATTCCTTAAAAATGATTTAACATATTTTGTGCTTCCTTATAGTAGATACTATTTATTTTTGTTTGGGGGTGTGATAATAATTTTCACTTTTATATTATTTTAAAACAAATAAGAGAATATTTGATTTAATGGAATTGTTTATTTTTATTATAATTTTTATTATTTCCGCCTAAAAATAAAGTGTTTACTTTTTTTCTCATTATATCATTATTTAACATAGGGGTTTTTTAATAGTTGGTATATTTTTTAAAACGTGTGTTAAGTGGAATGATAAATTATATATATTAATAGTTAAACAAGCTAAAATTATAATTTAAAATGTTTTAAATGTTCATTTTTTTTATTTAAAACATATATATGGATTACTATTTTATGTTTGGGAGAGAATTAATGTTTTCAAAAGATATTTGATTTTTATATTTGTTTAAGTAATTTTTTCTAATTTTTTTGTTGTTACATGTATATATTGCTTAAATCGATTTTTAGCATACTGTATATATTTTATAAGACAATTTATTTATACTTCCAATGCATATTGAAATCAATTACTCTATTGATTTTTTAAGCATCTTATATGTAATCTTGTTTTCAAATATTTTTTAATTTTAAATTAATTATTAATATTCAATTAATATTTCTTATTTATTTTTATCATGTTGATTGTTTCAAAAATAGGGAATGTTTTTTTAAAAGGGGGGTTTTCATATTTTTGATAAATTTCAAAAAGGGGAGATTTTTTGTGGTTTTATTGTTTGATTTTTTAGATTATCAATGACAGGTAGATTATTAGAGAAAGGGGAGATTTTTATTATTTAAAGTGAATTGTCTGCTTGATCAAATTTCTTTGTGTTTTCAAAATTATAAATCCCTAACATTAATATGATAATTCTATAATTGAATAATTTTAATTTATTTTTTGATTAACTATTATTTATGTATTAAATGTTTATAATTTTTTTACTTAAATTTATTATCTAATGTTATTAGGTTTTTTAAATTTATACTTTTTCGATTTTATCAAAGAAAGTTATAATTTCATGAATGGTTATCCTTTTGCACCAAGTACTTGACATTCCTTATTGAGTATTTAATCTTCTACATTCTTATTTGAAAAATAATTTAAGTACCTTAACCATCTGCATGCATCATCAATCATGTGAAATGGTTTTTTATAAAGTCATTAACCTTCCATTTTCTATTAATATTGTTTGTAGATAAATCCTTTGAGAGATAATATCCTTCCATGTAGATGAACCTTATTAGTGATATTAACATTCCATAACCCATAATTTTATTAGATTAATTTTCATTATTATAATTATTTAAGACAGTAAAAAAGAACATATATTACATAAAGAAACCAACAAAACACTTTTTATATGATAATATATTTTATTGAAGTCCTAATTAATTTTTGTAATGGTCAGAATGTTTATTTTTCGAAGAAAATTCTAAATTTTAATAAATAAAGATACTTATTTAAAAAATAAAATTATATTATTTATAGAATTATTTTTTTGAAATAAAATTCATTTTTTTACCCATAATATAAAGATTATCTCAAGGTAATTTTTTTTGGAATTATCTAAAAGAGTTGGTTTTTCAGATAACATGTTAAAATAATATTTTTACATAACTCTTATGAAATAATCATTTTAATAACATTATTTAAAGTATATTAACAATTTTTATTTAGAATTATTTTTAGGTACTTAAATAGTACATCATTTTTAACATTTAGAAACACATGCCTAGCAATTTTGAAAACCACAATTTTAACCTTAAAAATTTATTTTTATGAGTTATACACAAAACATATTTAGAATTTATTTTTATCACTTTTATAAATTGAATCAAGTTAAAAGGATTTCATATTTTGAAAAACAAGTTCAAAATTATTTTTAAATTTCATTTTAATTTTTAGTCATAAAAATTTTATCGTGATAAAAAACATTTACCATAACATAGGTAAAATAATATAGTGGTTTAATGTTAAAAAGTAAAATCCTAAAACACTAAAAAAATAAAAAATTAAATGGGTGTTTGATGTGTTTTCTAACATTAAAAATAATTTACAACATTAATTATAAACAAAAATCATTGGAATTAATTCCACTCCAATGCGGTTGGATTTAGATATAAAAAATCATAATTTAATTCCTTAAAACCACCCCTTCTCAAGTATAAATACAACACCTCACCACTCCCATTCTTCTAACAAGCCTTAATTCTATTAATACTTATTATAAATCCTCTCCTTCCAACTCTCCCCATGTTCCAATTCTAATATTTTCACCCAAAGAAGAATTCCATGTTCTTTAAGGTGTCCTTCAACGAGGTAATATTCAAGTGGTAACTTTCCAAAACCACTTCTCTTAATTTCTTTCATTATGTTGATTTCTCCTCACCTCCTTCATAGATAAAATAATAATAAATTCAATATCATTTATATTCTTTAATTTTATATTTCTAATGTAATATCTTCTATCCACCCCTATTTTAATATCCACTTATTCAAAGAAATTAAATCATTGTTCAAATTATTATGGTTCACTGTCTCCATGGATAATGTTTTTTTGTTTTCCATTACTGCCTTAATAATTGGTCATCAGTGTATTATTATAGTGAAATAATATTTTAATTAGTATATTATAAATTATTTCATATTCTAGAACTAATATATAGACATAATAATAAATAAAACAAAACTAGTTCGTGATAGTTGGAAAAACTGGGAAAATAAATGAAACATTTATCATTAATGTTTTATAAAATGAATCATTCGCATGTAATAAATAATATGTGAGACTATTTATGATTATTTATTTCCATTAATACCATTTAATTTCACTTCTATATTTTTTTCCATTGATAAGAACACCCATAATTTTACACAAGTTAACCGACCGTGAAACCATGAAACAAACTGTCACGGAATGGAAAAAGTGATCTTTATAACTCATAAAAATCACCATAAATGAACTTAATAAAATTATGATAAAAAAATATCTACATAAAATATTTTTAAAAAATTTATTAATGTATCAAATTTAATTTTCTAGAATATTAATTAGATGTTATAACCCATTCATACAGAAGGTAAGGGGGTTTTCAGAACATCCAAAATCTAATTGGTTTATGCTCTCTCACATTTCCACAATTTATCACTTTATTATTCTTTTATAATTATCCTATATTATTTTTATATGTACAAAACATATGTATTTATCTCAATTCATCTTTACATGATGTTTAATTTCATCTTTTAAAATGTTCCCTTCTCAATTCTTCTTGGTATGAAAACCTGATTAAAGGGAACTTCTATATTTCCTACTTATTTTTAAGCACCCTACATAAAATATTATAATCCTAAACTATTTTTCTAACACCACTAAATATAACATGAAAAACAATTTTAATTCATTTCTTGTTTTATGTAAATAATTATACCTTTATTATCTCCAAATAATCTATATTCATTTCTTAAAACTATGCAAAACCAGCAGATTTCTAAAGTTACCTTGACACTCTCTTTTTTTAATTAATTTTTACATCATCTTTGATGATCTAATATTATTATTACATTATGAATGAATAATAATAATTTAATTACCTTATTTTATAGACACCATTATTATACTCCCATTGGTTATGCTTTTTGATATGATTACAAAACCCATTTATTTCCAGGGTTAACACATATGTTTATTTTTTTTGTTTGATTATTTTTGTTGTACACATATACAATAACTTGTTATGATGGGTTCTACCAAATATAACTTCAATTCATTGGGTAATTTTTTTAGTCTCATGATATATTATGTATTGGATCAGGGTGTAAACCTATTCCATTATGAAACTATTTCCAACATGTGATATTGTCATGGCAGTCAGACTTGACTCATGTTTATGCCATGTTATATATTGCTTCCTAATTCATTTTTTAGATGATCATATTATTCAATGATTATATTTTATGCTTATATATATTTAGTCATAATCAATTCCTTCTTTGTTACCATGTTATTCCTTCTAAATCATGAGTTATGCTTAAATACCATTTTTATTCCCTTACTGGTCTTTTTAGCTCATCCTTTTTGTCTATGTTTTCCCCTGGTTATCATATGCAGTTATAGGAACTCAAATTGGGTTAAGATCTCATTATGGATATTGATAAAAATTATCTTTTATTCTAGTTGTGTGTTTTCAAATAATGTACCTTTTCATCCAAAGTCACTATAATTCTAGATATTTGGATTTTATTTTATGGATAAATATTCTTAAGACCATGTAAAAATATGTGTAAATTTTTTGGGTCCCTATAGTTGGTATTTAAGAACGTTCTAGGTTTTTTTGAAGATTAGTACTAAAAATTTATTAGGTAATGGAGGGATAATTCTATCACTATGGATAACCTATTTTGGAACTTATGGTTTATAATATTTGGATAAACTTATATGTTCAAAGATTCATTTCTATATTCTTATTATCTATTTATTCGATCCCCCAAATTTTATTTTCCTTTTCATGTTAATTGATTGAAAAAAGGATAACCCATTATAACAACCAATGTGGTTGGAAATGTGATGATTTCCCTAATGATATTCCAAACCTATAATAGCTTTGGACTCGCATTCCTATACCTCGTATTGAAATTATTAACTTTTCATCTCTGTATTTGATGTTGATATTTGTGACCCATTTTTTTCATAAAACCCGTACAACATAAAAAGGAAAAATTGGATAAATTACAATATCAATGACCTTATAGGTTTGGAGTTTTAGATAATTATGAAAATATCCTATATATACAATTCAAAAGAATTTAAAAATATAATTTCTCTTATATAACCCAGATTTTCATTCACACTAGGACACCATCATAGTCTATATGAAATACCTTCTAGAAATAACTTATTCAACATAATTCATTATAACTTAGGGAAAATAAAACATGAGAAGCATGATACAAAATTCTCATTTAGGGTGAATACAAGCATTATAAAATTAATTTCATTTGTTGTTAGACTAACTAAGTTAAATATCTTGAGAGGGGGTGAATCAGGGAATGAAAAATTAAAATAAATTCCACTTTAGATCTTGATTCTTCATTAAAAAAACACTCTTCATTCCCTTTATAGTTGAAAAGTATAAATATAAATGAAATAATGCACTAGACATAGAAATTTTACATGGTTCACCCTCAAAAGGATATGTATAAATAGCATACAATGAAAATGTGTTGATATACCAAATCTGCTGAGTCTCACTACCAAAATGATTTTTGTTCTAGATCACTTCGATTCCCAGACTCACCGCCTTTACAATATTTAGGGTTATCTCACTACTTCCCAGGGGTAACTCCTTAAATATCTATGTAGATGTATCATTGATTATGGAAGGGATCACCTTCTTCCTCTACCTGTTCTCTCTACTCTATAAAAGGATACATATATAGTTTATGTACATGTAAGTACCTTCATTATCAATAATGATTGTATCCTCAATTGTATTTAGATTCTCTGTTTAATTTATATCTTGGATTCTCCTTCACTTCTGTGATAACACCAAGATGAAACAATTCTATTTTCTAGAAAACCGGAACAGACTTCTCATTACCATAGAAACGGAAATTACCTACACTTTGGAAAGATATTCAAGATATGCTACGTCTTCCTTTAAATGAATTGAATGTAGCTGTGAATAAAATACTTATGCAAGTATTTTTTAATGTTGCATATCCCATATCTTCTTTTACTTATTTTGTATTTGGATATGATAATGATACTGCTCACAGTGTAATGTAGCTGAACATCTCCTTGTGAAATATTCAATTATGATACCCATGTGTGAGAGCCTTACATGTGACCCCTTGTGTGAGATCATGGAAAATAACCTTGCACAAGATCTGGCACATACCCTTACATAAGATCCTTGTGAAAATTCTATTTCATTATTTTCATGTGATCTTGGTGTAAGGCCACTTTTATGCTTTTCATGAGATCCAATCATAATATCCCAGTCATGTTTTATGCAAGATCCTGGAGCAAGATTCCTTTCGTGCTTTGCGTGAGAACCTAGTGTGTAACCCATTTCATTTTTTTCAAAAGATTTTGTTCATATCATGCACAACACATACATTCTGTCAATCACATATATTCCTTTAGCATATCTCTCTGTGGCCTCTTTTATGAGATATATCTGTGTCACTCCTTCTCAAATGTTGCCTCAGATAAAAAAAATTAGGCAAAGAAATGTTAATATTTTAAAAATGGTTAATAGAGTATTTATATGCCTAAATCCACTACCTTAGGTTCCAAATTGTGGCATATCATCCATTAAACTTCCACAAAAATCAGCATCACATGCTCCCTGAGATACTATCCTTAGATCGAAATTCAATCTTGCAATGGATAGTGATTTTTTATTCTAGAGATTTGTGTGATCCATCATGATATTCAAAGACAATCATGATCACTGCGTGAGATCTCATCATGAGATCCAAATAAAATCATTTTATTCCTGAGATCATATCATGAGATCTAAATTCAAACATATGGTAGATATATTTCTAATGATTATGAGTTACCTCTATCTTTTCAATTTTTCCATTTTCTTCATGCACATCGCGAGATATCTCTATGATATCCTTTGAAAATCATGCTTTGTTATCATACACTTCACAAGATATCAATGTGAAATTAGTGAAAACATTCACTCTCCATGAGATAATTTCAAACATTCAAACTCTAGGAGATTGGACATCTCACCCTCACATGGGATTATACAATCTTGTTTTCTAATGATCTAACATTTCTCCCTTATGCGAGATCAGACATCCATGCTATCACAAGATTAGAAATTTCACACTTTCATGAGAACTTAATTTCATTTTTCCATGAGATAATACTTTTCACTCTTGTGTGAGAGTATACATTTATATCTTGTATAGGATCAGTTATTTCATGCTTTCATGAGATCATACATCTCTCACTCACTCTTCATATCTTCTTTAACAACTATCCTTCATTAACAACCTCAAACCTTGTCAATGAACACAATCAACCAAAAATCATCATCATAGGGGATATTTTTCTAACAATACCCCCTTTTGTTTTTTGGAAATTTCATCACATGTTGATACCACTTTAAATATTTTTCCATCTTCTACAAAAAAATATCTTCCTGTGGTTTTAATAGTGATCAAATATTTACTCAAAACACACTCTAAGAAAACATGAATGAAGCTCGACATGTGAATCAAGAGTACCATGAAAATTTCATCAATAGTGAATGTAAATAAACCAAGATACGCTATAGTAGAAAATTACCATTTTAACCTATTTATTAATTTAACATGAATAAACATAATTTAATTATGAAATTATACGGTGAATTCATTAGCTACCAATTATTTATGAAAAATATAAACCAATTAAATGTGATGTAAATATTTCAAGTTTTTTATTAATAAATTATATAAATTAAAATTAATAAATTAAATTAATGATAAATATATGTTTTATATTTAATATAATATTTTTTATATTCATAAAATATATATTTTAGTCTTAGGGTATAAAAAAACCTATATTTTTTTAAAGGGCAATTTTACCGTCTTTTAATGAGGAACCCATTTTTTGGACACAATAATAATTTTTAAATAAAAAAATAAAAATATTATTTGGAATCAGAATATAAAATATTACTTTGGATGATTTTTTGATATTTTTCGGATAACTTTCATGTTTTGATTTATAGGAAAAATATACGAAATTTTAATTGAAAATGACATTTTTTATGGAAATAATTTTTATTGGAAAATTAAATTATTTAATGGTTTTAAAGTATAAATATTTTATTTTTTAATCACTTAATATAATTTTGTTGATTGAAATTATTTTTACATTGAATTTTAATGTAAAAACCTTTCAATATTTTGTAATTTATAAATTTATAAACAATGTTTTCTCATTCCATCAATGAGATTAATTTTAAATTAATTTCTGAAAATTATTTGTTTTTATTTATGAAAAATGGATTCCATATTTGGAATCATTGTTTCCAAATTATGTTAATATATTTCTTCTATTTTTTGGTCATTATGGATAGTAAGTTCCTTAATTTTTTATTACTAGAGTAAAAGTGAAAATCAGGCAATTAAGGGTAAAAATAATATAATAAAGTTGCCCCAAAACTTGTCTTAATATAATATTATGAGTTTTGTTTTACCTAAATCATCATTGGGTTGAAATTGTATCCTTTAGAAGCCACTTGGATGAGATTAGGACATTTAATTTATTTTATTTAATGAAAACCTAAATATGCCTTACTCAAATTTAAATAACTATATCATTTATAATATAAGAATACAAAGAATAAAAATTCAGCTATACAAACTCATTTTAAATATAAATTTTTTTTCTTTACCATATTCATTTTTTTTTTTTTTAGGTAATAAATAATTACTCTATGGGCTTACACATTTATCATGCAGAAATTATTTAATTGTTGAAAAATAAAAAACAGTTATTAAATTGAAAATAACCATTAAAAAAACAAGACATAATCATTTTTTTAGTATTTCATGAACATAATAATAAAAAGGTGGAGTTATGGACCATTTTAAGACATATGGAAATTATTATGACCTCTACAATATTTTATTTAATGTGATGTTAAAGTTTCCAAGTTCAGGTTTTAATATATATACCATTTTATTGTGGGATTTTATAGAAGATATATTTGAATATATGTATTATATTGATATATATATATATATGATTTAAATTCATCATGGTATTTTATTTTTAATTTTAATTCAATTAATAAATATATTAAATAATTACACAAAACTGATGTTGTAATTATTTTATTAAAGGTGATAACAACTAAATGTTTTCAAAAATATTAAAATAAATATAATTTTAGATAATTAATGTATCCAATTAATTTTAAATATGAAATTGACCTATTATAAATATAATATAATATTTTTTATGAATTTAACTAGTTATCTTATATTTTTAATAATCAATGTATTGAATAATGTCAAAATTGACACTATTGATTGTTTATCAAAATAATGTATTATTAAATTAGTTAAAAAACATGAAATATTTTTAAAAATAATTTATAATTAAAATATTTTCTAAAATTTTATAATTATTCATTTATGGTATAATTCACATCATGTAAGTAAATATATCACCCTTTTTATATTGAAATATTTGTTACCTTAGTTAAAAAGTAAATTGAATAACGAAGTGTCAATTAAAATGAAATGGTTTAAATTGACATAAAACATGACTAAAATATTATTTTTAATGATATTAGAACATTATATAATATAATATTTTAAATTTTGATATTTTAAGGTTTTTGGACGTGGTTTTATTTTAATATAAATTCATATTTTTGGAGATTCCAAAAGTGTCCCCCATCACAATTATAAAAGGGAACATCCTCCCATACTTATTCACTTCACTTTGATCCTTAATACCAACCATCCCATACATATTTAAATTCTCAACTTACCTAGTCACATTCTAGTGGTTCTTTTTTATCTAAATACCAAATCTAGTGCATTAAGATGAGATCTAGAGAGAGCACATCCAGGAATTGGTAATCTTCTCTACTAATTCCTACAAACTTATTTATTCTTTTTCTTCCTATTAATGAGTTTTTTCAATTATAAATTAATAAATATAATATAAATTATGTTCTATGATGTTATTATTATTATTTAACAATAATATTCCTTCTTTTATCCATCATATGAAAAACGAAATCACCACACCTGTGTACGTACGACTTGTTGTCTCCACGTCGTGGTGTAATCTGTTTATGACAACTATCTTACTTGGGTGGGTATAATTATAGAAATAGTGACTATATATTATTATTATAACATTATATGTATTTTTTAACAAAATATAAAACATCCACTTCCATACTATTTCAAAATTATGGGACTGATATCATCTCTTGTGCGTATGTACGATTTACCATATCCATGATGTGGTGTGATACATTCTACATGATATATATTATATCATGATTATATTAATGTATAGAATAAATAAATGTGATTTATATTATGTTAATATCATTTAAAAAAAATATAAATATGACCTGAGAAGGGGAACCAGAACTGATTCAACAAAACACGCATAGGAAAATGAAGTAGTTAGTACCTAAATAATGAGTAACAACGAAATGTCATTAACAAAAGGATTATAATATGATCATATATGAAATCATAACAACTAAAATAATTCAATAATAAGTCAATTAAGTTATTTAAAACATTATAAATGAGTTTTAGATACATATAATGGATATTAGACCGAAGGTAAGGTAAAATTTCTCAATCTCATTACTATATGAGATTGTTTATACATAAGTATATACTATGGTTTATTGATCATCCATGTCCTTGTTTCCTAAATATGTATTAAAAATATTCATTATGTTATTCTAAAAAAACTTAAATTCAATATTACCATTTGGATAATTTTTATTAAATGGTATGAAATTAATTTTTTGTAATTTTTTATATGAGGTACTCTTTAACATATCTGAAAATATGAGAAAAATATTTTCTTTTAACTTATACTGCATGAATGGATTTTTACCTTTTCATAATGCCATATTTCCATGAATATTCCATTTCAATATTTCTAGGTTATCTTAAAATAAATAATTTTCTCTTAAAATTGAATGATATTTTTAGAAAATAAAATTTTTTTGAAGATTAAATGATATTTTCTCAAGAATTAATTTCAAGTGTATAATACAATTTATTTTACATCTAAGATGGAAATTATTTACTAGTGTTATGTTTCAATAATAATATGCCTATTATTCTTATGTTTTGATTTTTTTTATGATGGAATACTATTTATAAAATCCATTTGGTTTACATTGATTATGTTATAATCGAATGATGGTTAGAAATCCCATTTTATTCCTTGGGTCATGCTATAATGAATGATTTTCATTTTTGTGGAACACGTAAGAATGATTTCATTATGATATTAGTGGGTCATATTTCTTACTTCAATTAATTATGTAATTATTTATATATCAGAAGATAGACAGGGCTAGAATGGGAAATGATCTGGATTTAGCAATACAGGGCTGGAATGGCAAGTAAACATAGTTTAGTAGTACAAGGATGGAAGGAGGAGTGAACTCATTTCAGTGATGGAATTTTTCTGATATGATGGTCTTGGAATTGAACCTTGAATAATAATAAATTATTTATTGTTATGTTTATTACAAAAATTCCATGTCTTATGTTATGACCTTGCGAATATGTTTATTGATTCTTTATAAATTTTATGAAATATCCTAGGACTTGATATCATGTGTTTATTTCTTATATCATATGATTATTAAATGATTGATATCAACATTTTTTACCCATAATTAGAATATGATCTCACACTTTCTTAAGATTATTTTCCCTATGTTAAGAAGAATTGTATTATGTAAAATATGTCCAAAGGGGTTTAGTTGTGAAGGAATAAGTGGGAGACATTATAGATGTTTTATGAACCAGTTGTTTATGTTTCCTAGTTTTTAAAGACAATTAACCTATATGATCTGAGAACGGTTTTTTGTGTGTTTTGTAATAAATATTCTTCAATTTTGAATTAATATATTTGTATGTAATGTATGGGTCGTTATAGTTAGTATCAGTGAAAATGTATAATTAAGCTTTGGAAAATAGGATGATAAACCCTTAGTAAAAAATCTATGGATATGTTGAAGTATAGGTTACAACATAAGTTTTCTAGAAATGATCATTAATAACCGTGGATAAAAGCTAAATTGTCTTATATTGAAATTTTATTCATGAATATGTGGTTTTACCATTTTTATTAGTGTTTTCATACTATTCTTATTAGTTTTTGTTTATGACTTGAACCCAAAGGAACCACATTAATGCTGAATGTGACGGGAGTTGCAATGATTTATCTCCTAAGAAAAAAATGTAATGGGAGATGGAATTCAAAATATTATAGTTTTTTCCACACAACATTGTCAGGTTATGAATCATACAGGACTTCTAAAGGAGCAATGTAAGTAAAAAAATTCTTTTGTTCCCTTTATAAGGTCGCATCCACCTTCTTTCTGTGGGTCTTCTGATCCACTAGTGGTAGAACAATGGATCTGTTCCACCAAAAATATATTTCTAACTCTCCACTATTAATAACATGATAAATTAATCTTATTTGTCTATCGTTTAGAAGGTGAATCTCAATAATGGTTGAACCTTATTAATAAAATGAGGCAAAGAGATGAAATTGAATCCATGAAATGGGATGAGTTCAAGAACTTATTTTCCAATAAGTACTTTCCTTGTATTCTTTGAAAAAATATAGAGAAGTATTTCCATGAGCTTAAGAAAAAGGAAGTTTAATTTCTTGGAACCTATGAATAATATTTTACAAGACATGGAAGGTATTCTTCAAGAATTATTATCCAAACTGAGAGTAAAATTGATGAATTCATTATTGAATTAAAAACTGATTATATGAAAGGAATTATCTATAAGGGACTTTAATCGATATAAAAAAATAACTCAATGTGCCATCAATTTTTATATGGATATTTGAGTAATCTGTTTTTTCTATGGGTTTGATAAGAAGAGAAAAATGGAAATAAAGGGAAAATTTAAAGACCACACTGAAAAAAGATGAGTTTTCCCATATTCTCAAATCGTGGAAGGAAACATGGATGAAATTTTCAGAAAGAGACTAAAAAAAATTTATGTGTGGGAGATAATTTCATCGAGAACTAAAATGCTGATGTGATGGGAAAAAGTTTTCTAATAATTTGAATAGAGAAAAGGCTTCATAGAATGAAACTAACACACTTCAATTCTACAATTGCAAGGAAATAGAGAATTATTCCAACCAATGCCTTAATCTAATGGTGACTCATGTTGATCAACATAAGAAAAATAGTATGTCCAATGATAAGGGTAAGTCACAAGTGATCACTATCAGTGATGCGTAGTATGATAATGAAGTGGTAAAAGGTACACTTATCATCCACTCTAAATTAGGAAATGATTTATTTGATTCTAGATCCACCCACTCTTTTATTTATGAATACTTTTCTAAGGGTAACATTGTATCATCTCAATAATTTGTAGTTTTTTTATCTATGACAACTTCTAATAGAAAAACGTTGCATAAAAAGTTTATAATTATTCACCAGTTGCAGTTTGAGGGAAAGCGATTCCTATAAATCTTGTGATCCATCCTTTAGTGGAATTTGATGTGATTCTTGTCATGGATTGAATTTCTCTATATGTAGATCATATCGATTTCCATGTAAGGGAAGTGAAATTTCATATTCTTGATCAATCTATTTTAATTTATCAATTTAATGATGAATATGACCTTCTAGTGAAACTTTTATCCATCTTATGGGTTTTGGATCATAAATATTAAGGTGATCTATCTCAAATTGATGGAGAGAAACTCATCATTAAGAATAAACCTATTATATGGTAATTTTTTAAGGTCTTCTTAAAATAATTTTTTGGTATTCCACCAAATCATGAAGTTGATTTTTAAATAAAACTCATACTCGGTTCAATGACTATATCAAAGACACCTTATAAAATGGACCCAACTGAGTTGCACAAATTTAAGGAGCATATCTAAGAGAATTTTGACAACTAATTCAAATTCCCTAATGAATCACCTTGGGGTGAACTTGTTCTATTTTTTAAGAGGAAAGATAATTCAACGAGGCTATGTATAGATTATTGAGAACTTGACAAGATCAACATCAAGAATAAATATCATCTTCTCCATATAGATGACTTATTTGAAAAACAATACGAGGATCAATAATTTTCCAAAATCTATCTTCATTTGGTCTATCATTAATTAATGGACAAGATGAAGGATATACCAATGATGACATTCTGTACATGGTATGGAAACTGTGAATTTATAGTGTTTTTTTATCTTACTAATTCCCCCACTATATTCATGGATCAAATGAATAGAGTCTTTAGAGACTATCTTGGTCAATTTTATATGGTCTTTGTATAAATATTATTGAATATTCAAAGAGTAATAAATAATATGAAGATCACATGATAATTGTGTTGATGACCCTAAGAATGGATAGGCTTTATAAAAAATTTAACAAGTGTGAGTTTTGGATTTTATGAGTATAAATTTTGGTCATATAATTTCAGGAGAGGGGATATATGTGGATCCATAAAAAAATTAGTTATTGAACGTTGGACTAGACCAACATTTGAAATTGAGATTGAATGTTTTCTTTTGCTGGCTAGATATTATTGAATATTTGTGAAATATTTTTCATGAATATCTAATCCACTTACAATGTTGACTCAAAAATGAGTTTTTTTCATATCTATGGAGTAATGTGAAGAGAATTTAGAACACCTAAAAAAGAAGGTTACCTAATGCACCTTTGCTCACACTACCTTGTTGTGAAAAAAGGTTCTTGGTCTATAGTGATTCATATAATAAAGGGTTTGAATGTGTTGTCATAGAAAATGATATGGTGATAGCTTATGCCTCATGACAATTTAAAATCCATGAGAAATATTATCTAACTCATTTTTTGGAGTCAACTACAGTAATCATTTCATTAATGTTTTGGAGGCATATATTAGTCGTGAAATGTGTGATATATATACTTATAATAAAAGATTGAAGTTTATTTTCAAAAAAAAGAATTGAATATGCACCAAAGATGAAGCATGTAGTTGATTAAAGATTACAAATACTCAATACATTACCACCTTGGGAATGTGAACAAGGTGGAAGATTCTTTGAGTCGAAAGGGCTATGCAAGCCTTTTCATGATGAGGATCACAAATGATCTAATATATATATGGATTTTCAAAGGATGGATCTTGAAAATTAAAAGAAAGGGAAGAAATAATATATTTCTCAAATGAATGTTCATCCATCTATGCAAGTGAAGATTATGGAGGCACAAAAGAAACATGTATAGATATAGAAGAAGGTGAGAAATGTTCCAAAATTCAACTTTGATTGTGATGTAATAATAAATTTTAGGAATCATGTTTTATTTCACCCATGCCAGAATTACTGATGGAGCTGTTGGATGTGGATTATAGTTCTTAATTACATATTCATCTTGGAAGTACAATGATATAATGAGACCTAAAGTTGTATCTAATGGGGAATGGCATGAAAAGATATGTTGCTAAACATGTCTCTAGGTTCTTCGTTTTTTTACAATATAAGGATATCAGATAGAACTCTAAATGGATTTTTCAACCATTATCCATACGATAATGGAAATAGAAAAACATCACTATAGACTTTGTCATTAGACTTATTAGAATATATTAAGGTCAAAATGTTATATGTGTTATACTCTATATCCTTAAAAATATAGCAGAATTCATTGCCATTAGATAGGATTTTTCTCATGATCATCTTTATAGGATATGTGTAAAGAAATTGGTAAGATTTCATGGAGTACCACATTCCATTATATTTGATTGGGATTCGAGGATTACCTCAATATTCTATAGAATACTTTAATAGGATTTGGATATGGTGTTATGTTTCAACACATCTTATCATCCTTGGATAGTTGTTCAGTCTGAGAGGAAAATTCAAACTCTACAGAACTTGTTGAGAGATTTCTATAAGGAATTCAATGGTGATTGGGATCAACACCTACCTATGGTAGAATTTTATTATATCAACAGATTTCACTCCAATATCCAAGATAGTTCATTATGAATCCTTCTCTGGATATAAGTGTATAAGTCTAACTTTTTAGAATGATGTTTAGGAAAGAAATCTATTAGGACCTGATCTTCTTGATGAAATAGAAGAGAAGTTCAACAACACAAAAGATCATATAAGAGTTGAAAAAAATTTATGCTGGGAACCAATGAAAATACCTTGAGTTTGAACTGTGTGATAAATTTTTTCTATGAATATCTCCCTGGAAGAGAGTAATTATATTTTTAAATAAGGTAAATCTAATCTATAGGTATACCAGTCCTTTTGACACTATGGATCTTGTTTGGAAGTTAGTTTATCGATTGGAGATTCTATAGAATGTCTCTCAAGTTCATGATTTTTTCCATGTATCTCTCATGATATATTACATACCTGATCCTTCATATATACTAAAATTTGAATTTATACCACTGGATCAAGATCTTTCTTATGAAGAACAAACAATTGAGATTTTGGATTGTAATGAAAAAGTTCATCATAATAAGACCACTCGCATGGTTAAAGTTTTATAGCGGAACCACCAATTTGAGGTTGATATATGGGATCTTGAGGACATGATGAGGTAGACTTATTCTCATCTTTTTATATCCAAGTGATTAATTTTTAGGGAAATCTTTAATTTAAGGGGAGTAAAATTTAACAACCATATGTTTTTATGAAATATTTTCTTCAAATAATTTTACTCCCTCAATATATTTCATTGCACTCAATCGTGATTGTAAATGAACTAAAATATTTAATAGTATAAAATGACCATTGTAAAATAGCCATTAATTTATCATGAATAAATATAACTAACTTATGAAAATGTGTGGTGAATTTATTAGCTACTAATTATTTTTTAAAAATGTAAATAAATTACATGTAAATTTAATATTTTTATTTATGTATTAATAAATTAAGTGAACTACAAATAGAAAATTAATTTAATGAAATATATATGATATATATTTAATAAAATATTATTTATATTCATCTAAAATATATATTAGTAATGGTGTATGAGTAAACACTATTTTATGTATAAAAACCTATATTTTTCAAAAGTGTAATTTTACAACCTTTTAATAGAGAATCCAATTTTTTGACACATTAATAATTTTTATATTCCAAAATAAACAAATTATTTAGAATTTATATATAAAATTATAATTTGGATAAATATTTGATATTTTTCTGATAACATTCATGTTTTGAATTATAGTAAAAATATAAAAAAATTTAATTGAAAACAACTTTTTTCATCAAAATAATTTATATGGTTAAATTATATTATTTTTTGTTTTTAATGTATATTTAGATTATTTTTCTATCATTTGACATAATTTAGGTCCTTTTAATTAATTTTACATTGAATTTAGATGTAAAAACATTACAATCTTTTTCAATGTTTTAACTTTTAAAACCTATTTTCTCATTCCTACAATGAGATTAATTTAAAATTAATTACAAAAACCACTATATTTTGAATTTAAAAAAATTAATTATATATTTTAAATAAGTGGGTCCAAATTATTTAAATATATTTCTTTTATTTTTTGTCATTATGAATAGTAAATTTAGTAAATTTTTATTAATATGATAAAAGTGTAAATCGGTTAATTAAGGGTAAAAAACATTTTAAATCTACCCTAAAACTTTTACTAATATCATTGGATGAGTTTTTTAGAACTCAATCATGCTTGGGTAGAAATGGTATTCTTTTTAAGCCACTTAAATGAGATTTGGACCGTTTATTTATTTTATTTAAAAAAAAGTTAAATATTTCTTACTCAAATTTAAGAACTATATAATATTTAATATAAGTTTAAACCGAAGATAAATTAGACTATAAATATTCATTTTAAACCTAAAATGTTTTCAATTATCATGGTGATTTATTTTTAATTTTTATGAAAAACATTACCCTAATGGTTAATACATTGATGATTCACAAATTATTTAATTGATGAAAAATCAATAAAATAATTTTTATTGAAAGGATAATAAGCATTAAAATACAAAAAAAAACTGACCAAATATTATTGGTTGAGTATATATTACCATAATAATATAATTTTCAAGTTATTTTCCATTTTTTTCAATATGTAAAATATTATGACACATGTGATATTTTACTTAATGAGATGTTAAATTGGTAACATTAATGTTTTAATACATATAACATTTTTAATGTATGATTTTCCAGTAGCTATATTCGACTATAGGTATTGTTATGAAATATATGGGATTTATCTTCATCATAGTATTTTATTTTTAATTTATATTCAACAAATAATTATATTGAATAATTACAAAAACTTGAGGTTGTAAGTATTTTATTAATTAATATAACAAAAAAAATATACTAAAAAAATAAAAAAAAATATAATTATGGATAATTAATATATCCAATTATTTTTATAGTTTAAATTTACTTCTTATGAATATAATAAAATATTTTTTTTCTAATTTAAGTAGAAACCCTAATATTTTTAATAATCAATGAATTTAATGGGGTAAAAATTGACACTATTTATTATTTATTAAAATAATGTATTATTAAATTATTTATAAAATAAAAAATTATATAATAACTATTAATTGTCTAAAATATTTTAAATTTTTAATTTATGGTCTAACTGACATCAAATAAGTAAATATTTCACCTTTTTTGTACTGAAATATTTGTTTCCTTATTTAAAAATTAAATAGAATAACTAAGTGTTAATTAAATATATAAGGTTTAAATTGAATGAAAAACTTGTATAAAATTGGTTTTTGAATGATATTAAAACATTATCAAATCTCATAATCTAAATTATGAATATTTCTAGGTTTTTGGATGTGGTTTTATTTTATTATATATTAATATTTTTAGAGATTCCAAACTTTCCCCTCTCTTAAATTATAAAAGGGAACATCCTCCCTCAGTTAATCACTTCACTTTGAGCATTCATGATCCACCATACCCTACCAAATCCATTATAAACATCCGTATTAAAATTATAGTGGTTATGGTATTCTCTAAATACCAACTCAAGTGCTTTAATATGACATCTAGAGGGAGCACATCGAAGAAATTGTGACCTTCTCTTATAATTATTTCAAAACATATTTCTTTTTCAACTTCCTATTAATGAATTATTTCCAATATAAATTAATAACTTCATAATTAAATATACACTAAAACTTTATTATGATTATTTAACAAACATATTCCACCTTTTTTCTGTCCTGTGAAAAATGAAATCAGCACACATGCGTATACATGGTTTACCATCTCCACGCCGCAGTGTAATCAAATTTTCACCACCATAATACTTGGGTGTGTATAATATTGTAAATAATAACTATATGTTCTTATTATTACATTTTATGGATTATATATCAATATATATACCATCCACTTCCATTGAATTTCACAATTATATGAATTATATCATCGCTCGTGTGTACGTATGTCCTACCGTCTCCACGAAGTGATGCGATTCATTCTACATGTTATACATTAAATCGTGATTAGATAATTTATTGAATGAATAAATATGATATATATTATGTTAATGAAATTTTTGAATGATATAACTATGAATTAAGAATGAGAACTAGAACTGATTCATCAAAACACACCAAATAAAATAAACTAGTTTATACCCAAATAACTAGTAATAATAAAATTTTATTTACAAATAGATGATAATATGGTCATATATGATATAAAGAAAATAGTTATGATTCTGTAATAAGTCAATGAAATTATTTAAATAATTATACATGAGGTTCAAATATATAAAAATGATATCAGACCTAAGGTAATGGATAATTTTTCAATCTCATTATTATTCAAGATTGTTTAAACATAAGTATTTATTGGGGTATATTTACCATCTATGTCCATTCTTCCTAAATATGTTTTCAAAAATATTCCTCATATTATTCTATAATTTTTTGAATTCAATTTTAATCTTTAGTGAATTTTTATTAAATGGTATGAAATGAATATTTTTTAATTTTTTGATATGAGGTACTTTTTTACTAATTTGAAAAAAGTACAAGAGGAATGTTTCCTTTAAACTTATACGGTATGAACGAATTTTAAAATTTTTATAACACCTCAAATAGATTAATATTAATTTTTTATTTTCCATGGTTATCTTAAAATAAATTATTTTATTTTAATATTTAATGAAATTTTGATTAAAAACATTTTTAAAAATGAATGATTATTTTCCTCAAGAATTAATTTCATATTTTCCATCAAAATGATTTTTCATCTAAGAGAGAAATTATTTAATAGGGGTATGTTTCATGTATAATATCCTTATAATTCAGATGTTTTTTTATTTTTTTTTATGATATAATTTTATTTATGAAATACATTTTTTTACATGGATTATGTTATAATGAAATGATTTTTAATAAATTCATTTGATTCTTTACGTTATGAGATGATGGATGATTTTTGTTTGTTTGGAAAACGTGAGAATTATTTAATTATGAGATGGTTGGGACCTATATTTTACACTAATTCATTGGTTAATGGTTTATATCTCTTGAAATAGATAGTTCAAGAATAAGAAATGATCCCAGTTCAATAATATAGGGCTTGAACGGGATGTAAACCTAGTTCAGTAAAACAGGGTCGAAACAGGGAGTGAACTCAGTTCTGTAATGGAATTTTTCCACTATTATTGTCTTGGTAATGATCCTTAACTTATATGAAATTATTTCTTAGGCTTATGCGTATTCCACTAATTTCATGTCTTTTGTTATAACCTTTAGAATATGTTCATTGATTCTTTATTAACTTTTACAATTTAACATATGAAATGATATCATATGTTATGTTATTATATCTTATGATTATGATATTATTAATATCTCCATTGTTTACCCTTACTAAAGATCAAAGATCACCCTTTCTTCTATTTATTTTCCACAGGTTATGAAGAAGGTTATTATGTAGAATTTCTCAAAAAGGGGTCTAGTCATGAATGAATAAGTGGGAGACAGTATAGATGTATTATGAACTAGTTGTTTATGTTTCTCAGTTTTTAAATACAGAAAACATATATGATCCTAGAATGGTTTTTTGTGTTTTGTAGTGAATATTCTTAAATTTTGAAGTAATATTTATGTATGTAAATTGTGGGGAATTATACCCATGGAGGAGGACATTAGCCTGAAAATTTATTTGGCAAGAAAAGTAGTGCTGAATAAAAAAACTTCATCATATGGTATAATATATCAATCTTGAAAGATAATTCTCCTGGAGGAGTGAGTATTCTCCATGAAAGTATTTGATTCTTGAAAACAAAAACCATATTCAAGATTCATTGTGTGTATGTTTTTATCTTCCAAAATAATAAAATAAATTTTATGAAATACCTTCTTTGTAGTTGTATTATTCTATATTAAATTTTATATATACTATTTATTATCAAATTTTATTTATTTATTGTGTATATTTTTCTTGTTTTTGTGTGAAAATTGAATTAGTGTTGGGTTATTTTGGTAATTTTAGCGATTGAAGATGATATATTAACAACATGATAAATAATTATTATAACCATTTAATAAAAAACTAATATATTTTTTTATTAAATTATAATAAAATTAGTATTAATGTTCCCATAGTCATCCATTATTGAGTTTTATAACATTATTCAAGAAGGTGGTTAAACCAACCCCAAACATGAACATGCTATATCTCAATGGGTGAGTACGATTATGAAAATATATAATATAATTATAAAAGAATAATAATTATATTATAGAGATTTTTAATTTTATATAATAAAAATTTAATTATTTTGGATAATTAAAGAAATTTTATTTGAAAAAAAAATTACATTGTGGAGGTAATAGTACGCACAACGAATTGTTAATGTTATTTTTTTAAAAGTGAATTAAAATTAATAAATAAAGGTTTTAAAATTAATATAATAAAAATTAAGTACAATGATGATACTTTTTTTATCATATTTACATAATTTTGGGAGGTTTGGTAGATAATTATTGAGAATAAATTGTAAGGATTAAGTAATATACATTATGACTTTTAATTTTCTCTTGTAAGTATCCCTAGAAATGAAGGGGTTATGGTACATAATTGATACCAGAGTCTTATGAACATAATTTAGGATTATATGAGGAGTAAAACGGTCTAGTTTTAGTAAGTAATTATAAGGAAATGTTATGGTATAAACAGGTGTAAGTGTCCCCTTTTATATGTGAAGAAAAGGGAACTTTTGAGAACATCATTTAATCATCAAGGATGTCATTACACTAATCTAGAGTGAAAGAATATAAAAGATAGAAATTCTAGAGTATGGTTGATCTGGGGTTTATTAATCCTCAAAAAATTATTTCCACACATGTTTTAAACATATTAAAAATCATTTTTTCTAGGATTTTTACATTTACATTTTTTACCATGTTAACTTGTTTTTGACTATGTAATTTTTGTTTTAACAACAATATAAAACAACCTGTATTAAATAATATGAAGGCCCATAACCAAAAAACAAATCTTATTTAATCTAATTCAATTTAAAAATAATCTAACATTATCATTTATATTGAAACATATTATATATAGAAAAAATAGGTTTGTAGAAAAAATTGTGTTTCAACCATTATGTGTTCTGAATCTTACTTAGAATTGTTTACCAACTATTAGTTTTTATTATAATAATATATGTGTCTAATAGTAATATTAGAGTAATCATTTTAAATATCTTAATCATCTTATTAGATAAAAATTACACAATTTAAATAAAATAATTAATGGAAAATAATTGTTTTATCTTTATCATGGTCATTAATTTTAATCATAAGAAGAATAATTTTATTACCAAAATTGAAATTGATATTATTATATAATTTTATAATTTTGATATAAAATATAAAAAATATTTTTTGGGATATATTTCTAAAAGTGTTAAAAATTAATTTTAATTTAATAAATTTATATTATATTAAAATAATTATGGACAAAAGTATTTCCTGAGTTCAAAAATACCAATCATTGGTTTATAAATTATAATAAATAATTTAAAATGTATAATGTTAAAAATAAAATAAATATTATTTCAGGAATTTTTTTTATAAATTTATAGGTTATACTTATATACTAATAATGGAATAAAAGTCACAAAATGAATAAAAACAGTATATAGCACTATCCAAATAAAAATTATTTTTTCAAAAACAATTTTAAAAAATATCCTACAATAATATTATTATAATGAACCCAAAAATTAAGTTTTTTTTCAATTTTTCATTATAAATTATATAAATTCAACTTTTAAATAAAATTTTAATCATAGTGAAATAATGGATTTTATAGAAATTGAGTATTTAAAATATTTATTTTCATTTCTCTTAATTTCTATAAAACAGTAATAAAGATAGAATTAACTAATAAATTTTATTTTTATTAACTTCATCATGTAATAATAGTATAATTGTTTTTATTTATCAAAAATTAAAATGCATACAAATATAAATTATTAAACACAATAAGGTATTATGTAAATTTTTATAAAACAACATTTATATATATATATATTAGTATATTCTATAATTCAGTTACTTTTATTCATACCCATTAATTCAATGAACAAATTTTAATGTTCTAAACATGTCATAGTTTCCTTTTAGTTTAGTGTTGGGTTTTGAGAAATCTATCAAACACAATGTTTATTTAAAGAAAATATACAATGAAACCACATGTTACTACAATTCTACCCATGATTTCCATACTATACAGCCTTATTCATGCTATGTTTTTTCTTTTATATATTTTATAAGACCTAATTTATCCCTTCCTTATGATATGAATTGTTTTCCCATATTTTTACAGCTCAAATATGGGAAAATATTTATCTGTTCAATTTTTTTAAAAGAAATTCTATAAAATTATTCTTGATAGAAATGAATTCATCCCTCTAATATGAGTATGACTAATTTATCCATCCTCTATAATTTGATCATTAATATATTTTATCTCTTTATATTATAATTCCAAATAATTATATTTGATTTCATTCTATTTTGATACGGTATAGTGGTATTGTTAGTCCCAAATTTTATATTTCTTTTGAATGGTGTATAATATATCTATGTGACACACCTCCTTATTCCATTAGGTTTGTGAGATCAACTCTTAAAATTTCACTTTGAGATGGGTAACCAATAATTAAACATTTTGAGTGGTTTATTTTAGAGTAAGGAGAAGTTTTTCGGTATTTGATGGGAAGTGGTTCCTTGATCTAATTTCATTATTTTTCCATAATTATAAATCCCTCACACTAATTTGGTAATTTTATAACTACATAACTATAATTATATTTTTATTAAATTTTAATTATTAATTTAATGTTCATATTTTTTTATTATTTGAATTTATTATCTACATTTTTTAACTTTTTTGAATTTTTTGTTTTTGAAATTCTAGAAAAGGAATATAACCTTCAATGAATGGGTATCCTTTAACACGAGGCATTTAACCTTCTTCGTAGAGTATTTAACCTTCCATGATTTACCTTTAAAAACATTCTAATCCCTTTAAACTTCTATATAAGAAATTAAATGGTCGAAATAGTTTTTTATAAGATAAATTATACTTACATGATTTCATTTCATATTATAAGTGTAATTTCTTTCTTTAATTGTGTTTTGAGTAGTTTTATTTCTCTAGATCACCTCATATTCTAAAAAATAAATAACCATGATGAATTATTAATTTTAATAAAAATTAAATAAACTTTTAACCTATAATGTTAAAATAGAAGAAAACTTATTACTCTAATATTTTGATATTTACATAAATCAAAAATAGTTAGCACAATATAAGATAACATTTAATATTAATAAACCTTCACAAGAAAAAATAATACATTAATATTTAAAACCTCAAAAATAACTCTAAAAGTTCAATTTGAATCATTATATTAACATATAACTTAAAAACCATTCAAAAAATTTAGAAAAAAATTTTAAAACATAAATATTATAATAATTTCATCATATATTCATCCAAAATCAACATTATGTTTATCTCGAAACAAAATAAATCACTCATCAAGTCAAATGACAAAAATGTATTTTACCTCATCATAAAATCACTAAAACATGGTAATACATTACCTATATAAAATAAATATCTATAAATAAACAATAAAATCATATATTCATTAAAATTTTAACTCAATGTTTATTCCTTAATTAATATCAAAGAATTTCAGATAAAATCTCATATTATCCAATAATTTCACATTTACCTTAATTCTTATAATGTTCTCAAAAAAATAATGGACATATTCCAAAATAAATTTAACCATTGAATAAGAAAAATCACTTTTTTAATTTTTTAGTTATCTATAAGATAAATCATATTTTCCCAAAAATATAATAACAAATTATCTCAATTAACTATAATTACCATAAAATAAAAGATCATATTAATCCATATGGTTTTTATTCTTAAATCATGCATTGTTCTAAAAATCCAATAAACATCTTCCAAAATATAATTAATCACATTTTAAAACAATAATATAAGACATTGAATAGTATACATACCCTTAAACATATCATTATCCTAGAATTTATATACCCTTAAATAAAATAACACTATATCATAACTCTTGAATCCCTATATGTATACAATTAAATAATTCACCATCTATCATAAACCTTTAAAAAGTGCTTTTTTCATGTTCTTTAATACATCCTTCCTTTTATATGATCTTTTCAGTTTCTCTATCTTCAGTATATGACCAAGCTAATATTTTTTAACGTGACAAAAAATTCACAAAACTAAATACATTTTCTTATTAGTGGGATATTCATTACATATCATTATAATCCATGCGAGAAATATAAGTGTTTATTGTATTTGGAATCTTTGATTCATAAATTACTGGTACGTAAAAGATATAAACCATTTCTTATATATTTGTTCATAACTGGAACCCTTCTTATACATATCATTCTTAAAACCATTCTTCATAAACTGGGTAAATGAAACATATGAATGGGTGAGATCATATTCTCATTAATGGTAAAAAAGATATATTAATCAATAATTATATGTGAGAATATTATAATATTAAAGTTATTAGAACATGATTATAAATTCCAATAATCCTACATAATCAATTAATGATAATTAATCATGAATCATTTAATATATCTTTTTTAAAATGATAAAGAAAAGTTGTAAGTCTGACAGTTCATAAATAATCAATCATGGTCCATGATAACATATCATAAGCATAATACATATGTTTTTATCATATCCAAAAGCATATAAAATCACCTTCTTAATCATTTTATTCTACAAAGACTATCACTGGGTAAAAATTCCCATAATTAAAATTCATACTCTATCATTTCCTATATACTCTTAGGAGTAACTTCCATCTTGTTTACTTTATCACCCCTTAAGAGTTTATTAACTCTATCCTCTCTTTGGAATTTCGCAACACTATCATTATTACCTAATTAATTAGAGGTATGTAACAAACCCACCCATCATCATTAGTTATATCACGATCACCCATGTCATAATCCTAATCCATTCATATGTGTTTTAAAATCTAAAAAATAATTTCATCAATGAATAACTCATGGAAAAAATGGGCTTTGTAAACATTTAATATTGATAATCACAAACCATATAAAAAAAGAACAATGATGGTAAAATTTGATTATATCATCATTAAATAGTAATAAACATCGAAGGATATTATTATAGAATAAAATACCTTTAAAAGATAAATGGAACATTTTATAAAGAAAATAGTCTATTTATTTTGAAATCACTTATGTAAAATAAAAAAAGTCTGATATATTAATGAAAACATTTTCGTTGAAAAGAAATATGGTAAATTTCAAATAGAGCTTCAAATTAAAAAATAATTCATAATGGTGGTGAAAGTTGTTCATCTTGTGTATGTTAAAACAATTATTCCTTTAATAATTTTGACAAAAAGTCAAAAGTTCTTTTTTTGGAAAAAGGAATGAAGATTATTTTTACACTTTTATTTAAGTTAAAAACTCATAGTAAAAATAAATTTGATAAATATTTGGATATAATTAAAAGAATTTTGGAAAATAAATTAAAGAAAATAAGTTCATGGAAGAAATTTTTTACGAGTGTAGAGAGAAATAAAGTAGGTTTCCATTAAAAGAATTATTTCAGTCTCTTGAATACATAAAAATATGAAAATGAAAGGAAAAAAATTAATATCTAGAAATAAACACATAATGAAAAATATATAAGATTTTTGAGAGATATATAATAAAATTTCATCATTTTAAATTAAGTATAAATAATCATGGTTAAAATAGTGATTGTAATATAAAACATGTAACATTTTGAAATTATTTGGATCATGAATCCAATAAAAAAATAAATTTAAATAAATATTTAAATAAAATGAACATTAATATATTCATGATACAATATATCAAATGCTAAGAAAATACATTTTATAAAGTACTATATGTTTATAACATACCATATCTATTAAGGATGATATTTTGAGATGATAAACCCTTACCACTTTTCTAACATTTGAATAAAAACACCATATATAAAATAAATGTAATTGATAATTTAGATAAAATTTAAAAATAACTATATATTATATAAATTTTAATAGGATAATAATATACTTGTGATAAACAAATATGTATATAATATAAAAATTTATGAACAAAATAAAATTCCAACGAAGAAACCTTTAAAAATTGGTAATCTATGAATAAAAACCTAATGAAATAGATAATGATATATAGATTCATAAATCCCTATAAATTTAATTAAAATGATAGTAAAATACATTAATGGTTATTATATACACCACCCAATGGAAACAAGTGGTGAATAAGAAATGTGTCTCCTGAAAATTAAACTGAGATGACAAACCATTACCTTATGTTTTCTTTGATTTTTAAATGTTATAACCTCCTAAATAATTAATTTAAAATTATTATAATTATATAGAATAACTATATTAATTTCTATAATACCATATATAGTCTAAATATAACATTTAAAAACCCATATATTGATAAATATTTATGAAAATCTATATTTTGACATGTTAACTGTTTCATTTTTCATAAAAGTTTCTATTTAGATGTTATGTTCCTCGCACATTGATCTTGGTTCCATCGTATCTAGAATCCTAGTATTTTAATAATTATCATATTTTATCCTTATATTAACTTTTATAACTATTTATATAAATTTATTATGAAAAATGATTTACATCACATCATAGATATGATAATAAGTATATATACCCATGTCATGTATCAACTTTTCAATAGAAGGAATAAAATAAAGTAAAATGATAATTTACCTTTAGAGAAAATCTATTATATTAAAAATATAATATATATTAATCAAATATATTATTATTAGCATCCATGTAAATTAGTAATAAAAATTGAATCTCATCTCTTCATGGAGGTGGAAGTCCACATGTACGCACGAGCGACGTTATTAAATTTCAATAGATGAGATGGTAAGAATTTATTAAATATATTATATGTATAGAATAATAATTATTTCCTAAATATAAAATATTAATATCAAAACAAACATAATAACCATCCATGAAATATGGTTATGGAAATTGAATAATATCATTATGTGGAGGTAATAGTCTGCATATATGCACAAGCGATACTTTCATTTCTCATTTAATAGAGAAGTGTAGGAAAATAGTTGTTTTAATAAACATAATAAAATCCAAGTATATTTATTATACAATAGTTTAAAAAAATTTATGAATACCATTGTTTTATAGTAATTATAGGAAGAAATATAATTGAAATCTTGTTTAATCTATATACCTCTTCTTTGAGAGACCCTTTTGGCTTACACCATAATCCTTAAAATATTGGTCATAGAAGAATATAAAGAGATATAGGTTTAAGGGAAGGAATCCAAGATGTTTTGAGATAATTAATTATCTGAGATATAGGTCATAATTTTTGTGAATAAGGGAGTAGAAGGGCTTCCTTTTTATTAGTGATTGGAGGAAAAAACAGGACATTTATTATAAGGATTCACTAATATAATGATGATTTCTGGTTAAAGTGGGTCCAAATGGCCATAAAGATGAAGGTAATATAATTTAAGTTTTAATTATAATAACACATCAGTAGTGTGAAATTTCTAATTGGAATTACTATCCTTATCTCATAGTTAAACCCCTGGAAAACTATTTTAACCTAAACATTGTTAGCAAAATTTTTCTATTTTAACTGTTAATTATGCAAAAACATTAAGATGTGAATATTAAATTATTTTAATTATGTTGAATTAAATTATAAAATTAATTTTAATATATTCAATTTCAATAAGTGGGAGAATCCAATTTTAAAATAGCCCATGGAACACAATAATTTTTTTTAATAAAAACACATTTTTAAGAGTAAAATTGAACTCACTTCCATTACTTAACTTAAAAAAACAATTAAATTAAATCTAAGATATATTATTTACTATTTAATATATATATTTTTTATTAAAATAATAATTATTTTTTATATTAATTTAGTTTTTTAAGATAAACCTCAATTTGTGATTAAGAATAAATTTTTAAAAAAATTTGTTTTTAAATCCAAAATGAACTTATATAAAAATAAACTATAATAATTATTTATTTGTAACTAATTTTATTTTTTTTAATGAAATTAGATATATTTTTATTTAATATAAAATTTTAAAAATAGTGTGAACACTCCCTACAAACAAATTATATTTTTTCAAACATCAGTATCTTTCATTATTCGCTAAAAAAATTAATAAAAATCGGATAAATTTGCCCAATGAAAATATTTACATGATGATTTAAAAAAATATTCATTATATAAAATAAAATTAACTATAATGGTACAAACTAATTATTCTTTTATTGAATAAAATTAATTAAAAATAATTTTTTAAGAAAACTCATTTTGGAAGCATAGAATTACTTTACAGAATTTTGAGTGCTTATTTATTATGCATTAATAAATAAATTTGATTTATTTATAAACATTATAGTTATTTTTAATAATATGTTTATTATTATTTATAACATAAAATTTAATTGGTAGATTATAAAGTTTAAATTTAAATAATATTATTTTTATAGTATATCATAGTTCACTTAAATCTTTGTGTTGTGTGTTAAGAAAGATATCAAGCATGATATTATTTTTAGACTATATTTTTAGAAGTTAAATTATACCCACCCAATATAAATTAGGCCCTCATGATTTTTATATTGATAAAAAATGTTCTTATATTTGGAAATTTATTTATTAAAATCTCACGTCATATAAAGAGATAATAAAACTTCCTTTAAAAATGGGAAGTGGAAAACATAAAGGTTGCCTAAGATAAAACATAATCAGTTTCTCATATAAGGAGAACATTTAGAAGAAGTGAAAATATTGAAATAGAGGGGAAAGATAATTTCCAAATAATTATAGAGAGTTATAGTGAACATATAAATGTGAATGTTAATGAACACAAAACCATAAATCATAGAGCAGTAAAAACAACCATCAATTCCTCACAAATAACTATAAAAATAAAAAAACACTCTCATTTTAAAGGACCTCATTCTTAGAATTTATTAATTAGTTTAACATGGATTATAATAAAATATAATTTCATGGTTTCAAAAATCCATAAACATAATTTCATCATTTTGTTTTTATTTGATCAATTGCCAGTTCTACCTCATCTCTTAATCTACTAAATGATTATTCAAGATGAATTTTAGATGCCTGATACACTAAAATTAGATTTTAATGAATTATAAGATCCATCAAAGAATAAAAAATCATTTTTATGTCTTTATACATTTACCACAACCAGAATGGTTTGAACAATACATACAATATTGATAAATATTCAACATGATGAAATAATACGTCAATCTCTAAAAACATTATAATATCACCAAAATATCAACTTAAACCATTCCACAAATAGTAATTTTTAAAACATCTCCAATATATTGGTGACCAAATTAAAAACTAAATAATTAATAAAAAAGGAAACTGAATTTCCAAAATCCACTCAACTTTAGTCCCCCAATAAAATGAACTATTTATTAATTTCACATATCGAACACATGAATACAATAATCATATATTATCATGAAACATGTTATTACTTTCCTAAAAATAATTAAATCACTATAAAAACTCGATGGAAAAATAAAAATATCCAAAAAATAACTTTAACCTTATTCCATAAATTAAATCACTGACTATTGAATATATTTCATAAATTCAAATATGCAATAACGGTCATCAATTATAACATAAATCACCTCTTTATCAGATAACTAATCAATTTCAAGGACACTAATACTATCCTTTTTTTCATCCTCAATCAACTATTTTCCTAAATAAACATTATCATCTCAATATTAGGGATATATTAATGTTTATCTACCCAAAAATCATGTGTTTTCTAAAAATATCACCTTACTACTAAAAATATTTTTTAGGTGATCACCACTAATTATTATATGCTGGAAAATTATGAAAAAATAACATATAAAAATTCTTAGATGATTTATTATTCTTATAATAAAAATATCATTGATAAAATAATTCTACAACAAAATTCTTGAATCCCAATACACAAACAATTCAACCATACCACTTCATACTTAATCCATTATCCAGGATTTAACATCTTTTTCCATAATAATTAATTACTATAATATAAAATACGAATCATGTATCAAGATTCCTCAACCTCAATTTTATTTTTTTTCTTATTTTTTATATAGTAAATACTATTAAAATAATTTATACCTTTTATATGTCATTTGTGGTCTCTTTATCATAAATAGTAAAACCAATATGCATACAACCTTGTTGATCCTTTCCATGAGCTTTCCCCTAGGACATTGATTTTCATAATACCCATAATTTAAATATTTAAAACATTAAACTATTAATGATAACTTATGTAAAAAATTATTCACATCCATTAAGTTAACCAAACATTTAATTTCTCTTGGAAATTACTTTCTATATGTCTTTTTTCCCACAAAAAATGTCACCTAATTCCTTTTAGACATTTTCTTGGATGATTCTTCCCACATTATAGACATGTAAGAAGCTTGATCCTCTTTCCCCTATAGTCTTTATTAAACATCATTTTTATATTATTTGGTTAATTTTGAATCTCACCCATGTTCATGTTATTACTCATTTATCAATTTATCTAGTTAGGAATAGCCACATGGTTTTGAATTCAATATTTTATTTCATTTTTTTTCTCATGATGATAATCATTTCATATTCCATCACATTCTATGTGAACCTAAATATTTCATGTTTTATCCCCTAACTTGAACCAAAATTCCTGATTTTATCAAGAAAAAATAGGAATAGGAAATCATATGATCATTGAAATCAATTATATGGTGTCTAAATCATGGAATTTTTTTTAATCTATGACACCTTAGGTCTAACATAGGTCATCCTATGTCATCATATATTAAAATATATAATAATTGATCATAAATAAAATGATAATTAACCAAAGAACATACCCCAAGAGTTTTTATAATGGTGTTCATTCTTAGGACCAGTCATCACACACCGATGATGATCAAGTTATTACCGAATCTAAACCATTCATATTTTTTAACACTATGTGTATATATACCACTACCATATATACATTCTAGTTTCTAGGTAATGATTTATTTTATAGTAAAAACACACTTTGTTCCTTACATTAACTTTTGATGTCCTCATATACTTTGTCTTATCCAAAGTGTTCTTAATAAAAAATTTCTCATCCATGTTTTCAAATATAACTAAACATTTTTCAAATACCATTTATAGTGATACAAACTTCACATGCCTAAATATTATATCATTTTAGATTAATATTCATTACATATAAATATTATCTGTGTAATAACAATAATTTTTTAGAGTTATTAACAACATAGATATATAAAAAACTGTTGTATAAAATATTTATATTATTTTCCACTAAGTTCTTCACAACTATCACCCTTCTTAGACATGTTTGAATTAAAACCATTCATCACTACCCGAGTCAAGGAAACACAAGAAAATTATATATCATATTCTCATTAGGTTTAAAGGTATGTGATATAAATCAATGATCATATGGGTGTATAAGATAAGCATAAGGGCAGTGGAACATAATCATAACTTATAATAATTATACCCTATCATCCAAAGATCATTAATCATAAGTCATGGAATAAAGATTTTTCATAATAATATATATAAATAATAAGTGTGAGAATCAACAATAATCAGTCATGATCCATTATAATGTATCATAAGTGTAATAAATAAGTTCTTTTATACACATTTTACAAGAAAATAAGTTTATTAATTAAGGATCACTCTCAATACTATCATTGGGTAAAAATTCCCATAATATAAATTCATGCTCGATCATTTCCCAAATTTTCACTAGAGTAACATTCATCTTGTTAACTTCAACAAATCTTTCGAGTTTATTAATTACATTTTCTATTAGGATTTAATCAACTCCTTCATCATTAATAAATTAATTGGGGGGATATAATGGACCCCCTTTCATTATTAGATATATTAGGCTCACCCATTACATAATCATAATATATACATATGAGTTACACAAGATAAAAAACATTCATCATTTCATCATATAAAAACCCATATAAATAATATACTTTTATTAAAAATTTCTTCATCATAATCATGAAATATTCCTAGAAATAATAAATATGGTATAATTGGTTTGAATTCCTAGTAAATAATATGAATCATAAAAATATATTGTAATAGATGAAAATACATTTAACAGATCACTGAAATAGTTCATGAGGAAAATACCCTTTTCATTTTCAAATAAATTATTTAAAATCTAAAAAATATTAAAATACTAAGGAAAAATTTTATTTTGAATGAAATGTGGGAACATAAAATGGGGGCTTCATATCAAATACAAGTATTTATGGCAGAAAATGTCATTCATGCGATCTATGTTAAAATAAATATTTATTCTACATTTTTAGTAAAAATTCAAAAGTACCTAATTTTAAAAATAAAAAGAATATTACTTTTAAAAAAGTTCTAAAAATTAAAACATGAGTGAAAACCATATTATAAATATTTAGAGAATTTATAATACATTTTGGAAAACATTAAAAATAAAATATGGGCATGGAAATAAAATATTTCCAATTAAATAGTAAGATTAAGTTAGGTTTCCATCAAAACATTATATTGGTATCCTGGGTACGTAATTATACGAAAATTAAATGAAAACATGTAATATTTATAAATAATTAATAGAAAATAAAATAAATAATATTTGGGATATATAAATCATATAATTTCATTATTTTAAAGTTAATCATAAACAATCATGAAAAAACAAATTATAAAAAAAAAATCATTCCACTTTAGTAACTTTTAATTCGTAACCCCCTAAAAGAAATAACTTCAAATGATACATTAAACTCAAATAAAATAATTATTTTCATGATACAAAATATCAAATAGTTTGTTTATACACTTTATAAATTAATATATATGTCTAACATAACATATGTCCCAATGAAGAAAATTTGAGATGGAAACCCCATACAAATTATTTAACTTTAAAATAAAAAACTCATGAATGAATTAATTTGAATTATAACTTTAAATATCAATTTTTAATAAGGTTACATTATATTTAAATTAAATATATTAGTATATACACCTCATTAAGAAAAATAGGTGCATAAAATAAAAAATTCATCAATGAAACAAAATTGAGACAAAAAACCACTACTGGAAAATGTACCTATCCCCACGGTTTTCACCAAAACCGTGGGGATAGACCCCCCCTATACCCACGGTTTTGGAAAACCGTGGGTATAGGTGAATTTTCATGACCTATACCCACGGTTTGCCAAAACCGTGGGTATAGGGGGCTCTATCCCCACGGTTTTGGCAAACCGTGGGTATAGGTCATGAAAATTCACCTATACCCACGGTTTTCCAAAACCGTGGGTATAGGGGGGTCTATCCTTACGGTTTTGGTGAAAACCGTGGGGATAGGTCTGGGATAAAATACCTATACCCACGGTTTTGAAAAACCGTGGGTATAGGTCAATTTTGTGTGCGCGGGAAATTTTTTTTCCCGCGGGAAGGAATTTTTTTTGGCGGGAACCCTATACCCATGGTTCTTCCCTCTATACCCACAGTTTTTATAACTATATTTAACTATATATATATATATATATACATATATGTGAAGTTAGGGTAGTGGTTAGACGCGGTGTTTGCAGCGAAGAGGTTGCGGGATCGAAACTCGGTGCCTGCATTATTTTAGGACCTATACCCACGGTTTTGAAACCGTGGGTAAAAGTCGTTGACACCGTGGAAATTCTCTATGTTTCGGTGACACGGTGGCAGGACACCTATACCCACGGTTTTCCAAAACCGTGGGTATAGGCTGGGGACCTATACCGACGGCGTTCCAGCCCACGGTTCCCAAAACCGTGGGTATAGGCTATACCCACGGTTTTGGGGGCTATACCCACGGTTTTGAACCGTGGGTATAGGCCGTTTTTCCAGTAGTGAACACTTATAAAATTATACACGTCTAAATAAAAGCCACATGAAAGACAGAACCATATATATATTTTTAAACATACATAATTTTTAATAAAATAATCATTAAATTCATTCTTGTAAAGTATATATAACATGAAAAATAAATAATTTGTGAATATGGAATGTATATCACCAAAATTCATGTTTGCTGAGAAACACATTATTTGTAGTCCTAGAAACATGATCCAGGTTCCATAATATATATATATATAATATTAATAGTTTAATAATTATCATATTTATTAATTATATATACTTTTATAACCATTCATATAAATTGGTGATGAAAAATGAATTACACCACCTTTTGGACATGATAATTTGTATGTACACACGAGTGATGTTTCCACTTTTTGATGGATGAAAATAAAGAAATTTAAATGAATAATTCACCATTAAAAATCATTATTATATCATAATTATCATTTATATTCATTAAATATGTCACGAACCATCCCCCAGGGCCCGTATCATGACTACCTCATGCCCACCTTCAATAGGCCAGGGGCTGGAGACTTGCACCAAATGTGTAATTCCCTAAAAACTAGGAAGGCATTGCCTTTATAAAACGTACAAAAACACAACCAGAGTACAAGAGGAAGAAACCACTAAGTAAAGAAGTATAAAAAGTGTGCTGAAAGTAAAAAGGGGCCAGAAACAAGCCCAACAAAAAGGTACAACTACAATTGAAAGAAAGTACAACTGAAAGACAAACAGCTGGAAGATAGAAGCAGCTCCTGGATTGTCCTCTGGGTTCCTACCTGAAGGGTAGGTACAGGTGTTCTCCTCAGCACTCCTTGTCAATTGGTCTGCTCCGTGTGTCGTCACCCCGAGTGTCCACCTCTGGTTATCGTCTAGTTCTCATACACTCTTCCTCGGTCAGTGTTTTCCATCGTCTGCATCCAACACAATGAGGTGCGGGTGTAGCCCATGCAGGGGTGAGTATAACGATACTCAGTAGGGACCCCGAGACCCTCAAGGGCTGAATAAATCCAACAAGGATAAACCACAAATAAATATCTCAACATATAACCTCTACTTTGGTATATTCACATACATATACCTATGTTATCAAGTAACCCATCTCAATAATGAGGAAAACACAAAGGTCATTGAAGCAACTCAAACCAGGATTTTCACTATCGAAACAACAACTGCTGGAGAACTCCTCCTCTGTCAAGCACAATAATCCTGTCGTGACTTCGAGGTGCTACTCACTAAACTTGGACTTCTTAAGTACTCCACCTGTCGAGTACTGTGGGCCTGCTGCTACAACCAAGTGCTTCCCTCCATGGGCCGTCCGCTACAACCAAGCACACCCCCTCATAGCCTACAGAGGTACTCCTTCTATCAAGTACCATGGATCTGCCGCTACAACCAAGTGCTCCTCCACCGTGGGTCTGCTATTACAACAAAGAACACCCCATTGGGCCATCCAAATCACTCTGATTCAATCGATCAACAGTCGTCAAGTCTCAGCCAACTACTAGGTCTTCGTACTCCGTATGATCATCTCCGGAAGGATTCGCTCCACGAGCTACTAGTTGACACTCCAAGTGTCACAAAGTCCCATGAAGAAGTTATCTCAAAGATACGTCAGAGCATAAGGATCTCAACACAATAGATGGTGCATCAATCGAATGCCTAGTCTGTGAGTTATTAGCCTTTTTGTCCCGGGGGCCCGGTTGGTTTCGTGTACGAACCAACCCGACCGTATCTCAACTGTACCCCGAACTCCCATGGGGTTTACTCAAAGGAACAGTTTCTCAATGCGATTATCAACTATACCCTTAACTACCATGGGGTGTACCCAAAGGAACCGTTTCTCAACAAGATTACCATCACCGCTGACGGTTCGTCAAATGGACGTCTGGTCTGAAAGTTATTTGCTTTTCCGTTCCAAGGGCCCATTTGGTTTTTATGCTGAAACCAACCTGACCATACTCCAACTGCATCCAATCCTCAATTGGAGTATTCCAAATGAACCGTCTCATCAAAAGGAATCTAATGTAGTTGATGACACGTCAATCCTATGTCTGGTCCTTAAGTTATAAGTGTTTCTGCTCTAAGGGCCCAGTTGGTTTCGGGTTCGAACCAACCCTGCCATACCAAAACTTTGCCGAAACCTTGGATGTAATATACCTAAATGACCATCTTGATTCAAGTAATCCTACGCAACTGACGGTGCATCGATCAGAGGTTTTTAGCTCAAGTTATTGGCGTTTAAATGAATCTGTTCTGAAAAAGGGGGGTCTGGGCCTGGTCCGACCCGAACCAACCAACCCTGGGTCGGCCCGAACCGGGTTGACCCGACCTAGGTCTGGGTCCGGCCCAATAGGGCGCGACCAGGCACGGCGGGGCATGGCCCGACCAGGCTGGTGCGGCCCGGCCCGCTGCCGGCCCCGGCTCGGTCCGCCTAGCCGAGCGGGAGGCGCGGAGCGGGGAAGGGGGGGCGTGGCCCCTAGTTAATTGTAATTGGCGGCACCAGCTGGCACCACCCCTCCATCATGGATCCCACGTGGCCGCGGGATCCACCGCATCTTCTTTGTGTCTGTTTCCGTGGCGAACTTCCTCCGACGGCTCACTAGGGCGCCGCCTCCTCCTGGGAGTCGCCGGTGCCAGCGTGCCAGCGACCCGTGCTGCTGCAATGTTCCACGGGCCACTGGAGTCATTCCGGTGGTCTGTTTTAGCTTTCTTCTGTGCCGACAGTCATCTCGAGACCCGAACTCCACTCCGAAAGCTCCAAATCGCCGTTGTAGTCCCGTTTGGTCGTCGCCAAACATTCCGTGCATCAAGAATGAAATGGCGATGGGTTCAGACTTGTTCGTTAGCCGATACCCACCACATTAGTGGTTCAAATAAACACTCCACAATTAATCTCCCAACTTTGAGGGTATAATTCACATAATTACAATTATACAATAACAACCCCTACTTTGGAAAAGATTCGCGGTAGTCATGCGTCGTGGATGACGGTATCGATTCTGTCGTTGTCAAAGTGCACCTGAAGAAGAAGTGGTGTCTCCTCTCTTGTCACTGAGAAAATAAAATAAGGCGCGTAGTCGTCCTTCATGGATTTGGTGTTATTCGTCAAAGAGAATGGTGTGCTTCTTTATTTCTCCAATGTTTCATCCAGATTCTCCCAACACAACAAAATCCCCAAAATAAAATAATAACCAAGGACATTATTTTATTAACCCATGTAATTCAAATTTCAAACCACTTTAATTAATTAATTGTGTTTCAATTCATTAATTAAATGTGTTGTCATAGAATTAAAGGGATATGGGAAAGTGGAGAGATCACAATTAATTTAGGGGGAGTTATCAAAAGAAATTAATGAATGGGAGAGTTATGGGAAGTTCAAGAGAGTTATGGGGAATTCAAGAGTTTAGGGAATTTTTGGCCCCCATACCACAGTTATCCTCCCATGGGAGGTTATATGGGTGTGGGCCAAACCTTTAACTCCCCTTTGGAGGAAAATAACCACCCTCGACAAATAAAAAATATCTAACACATATTTTTATTTATTTCTTAAAAACAGCCCGAAAATTAACTTCTCCCCCCGTCAAGATGCAACTACAGTAATGGTCCCCATAAGAAAATACCGGCACTGCGAGTTCCTCAGCGCCCTCAGATTTCAATTCTGAGTACTGGTTCAAAAGATATAAAAACTCTCTAGTACGTTTACTAAACGTACCCGAACAAAACTTCAGAAATTGATTCCGGGCACACCGGGCCTCGAAATCTGGCGCCGTCCGAAAATGCAGACTCGTAAAATTCAAAAGAAATTAAGATAAAAAATTCCTTGAAATTTCCTAGTCTTTAAAAAATATATCCTTATTATAATCCAAATAAATAGAAAATGAAACACGAATCACATCGCTTCATGGGCGTGGTAGTCCACACGTATAAACAAATGATGTTATCATTTTTCAATGGTTGAGATAGTAATAATGTAGAAAAGATTTTATAATTACAGAAGAATATTTATATCATCAATATCATATAGAAAATATAAATCAACCATAACAACCATCCATGAATTATGGTTATGGATAGTTAATCATATCAATATGTGAATATGGTGGTCCACATTACTCACTAGTGATCTTTTCATTTCACATTTGATAAAGAATAGGTGGTAAATGATTTTATAATAATAAAAATAAAATATGAATAAATATATGATACTTTAGTAACCATGTTATCATGGATAAAATAGGTTTTTAGTATATTGAATAAGAAATACTATTGAAAGTGATCAGTTATGATCTATACCTCTTCTTTTAGAGAGATCCTTTTGCTTAATAATAAACCCTTGGGAAATTGATCTCTAGATAAGAAAATGAGATATATGATGAATTGAATGAATCTATGAAATTTTAATAGTGGATATTTTCTTGATATAATCCTCAATTTGTGTGTATAAGGGATTAGATGAGGTTCCGTTTTATAAGTTAGGGGAGGGTCAGACATGGAATTTGTTAAAATATTTCATTAATATGAGGAAAGAATAATGTTAAAATGGTAAAACTTTTCCATTAATTCAAAGGTAAGAAAACATATTTTTTTAATTTCTTCTAAAATTAAGAATTATAAATGTTTATGGGGAATTACTACCCCTATGTATTACTTCAACTCCTCTTGATAAACTCATTTTTACAATTATTATGGTAACAATTTTTTTTTGTTTTGACAATTAATTATAATAAAATAAGTTGAATCTAATAAATAAAATTTATTATATTTATAACAAATATGAAATATTCTTTACCTTATTCAATTTCTATAAGTGGTATAATTTAATTTTAATTGAGCATGCAAAATGAAGTGAAACCCCATTTTTAGTATAATTTTTTTTAGCATAAAACTCAACTTACTTCCATTAATTACATTATAAAAACATTAATATGAATGTTAAAATATTTTATTGAATATATATTCAATAAATTTAATTAAAACCATTAATTCATAGATATTAATATAATTTATTAATATAAATCACATAATAATAGTATTTAGAAAAAAGTGTAATTATGTCTAAAACTGAGCCTATATGAAAATAAAATAAAATATTAATTTCTGAATAATTAATTAAATTATTTAAAATTAAATGATACCTATATTGCATTATGACCAAATTCAAAACATAATGGGTCTTTAAATTGAAATTAAATGATAGTATTACAAAAATTTATATTTTCACTATTCACTAAAAAATAAATCATTTTACAAAAATCCTAAAAAATAACAGTAAGATAATATTGAAGAACTAATTTCAAAAATGTTATTAGTTAACTAAAATAAAATTTGGAAAAATTATAGAAATAAATTACATTTTCGTATCACAAAATTCATTTAAAATATTTTTTGAAGAAAATGTATTTTTTTGATGCATAAAACGACTATACTGAAAAGTGAGTAACTATTTAGTAACAATTAATAAATTTTTAGAAAAAAATACCTCAAGGTTTAGTTTTAGTTTTTTAGGTTTTTTATTAAAAAAAATACTATTGACAACATTCCATCATGGCTGTTGTTAAAGAAGATGTTTTGAAAGTGAAACAGTTTATGAATGTCTTCCATATTTTTTATCCTCAAAATTGAGAACTTGTTTTATAGAAAATGAATTATTTATGAATAGAAGATACATTATGAAGACCATGAAAGAGGTCTGTATAACCTCAATTTATTCCTTTGTTTTCAGATGAATGCAGTGAATTAAACCAAACACAATGGTTTATGTGCTATGTAATAGTATAGCAATATCAGTTCGTGGGAGGCTCAATGTTTGGGGTAGAAGACAGTGAGATGATAGTTTCGATAAAAAAACCCATTTGCAAATGATGAAAATGATTTTTAGTGGGACACAAATAAATGAGGTGATATACATACAGCATATCAAGTTCTTTCCATGGCGATGGCTAATCCGTAATCAAATTTTTAGTAACTGTTATTAGAGGATTATTCGGGGTTTATTTTCCAATGTAAAGGAACCTTATCACACCATTGGGTAGAATGTTAGTTTCATTATATAATATCATATCTAAATGAATTAATCTATGTCCCAGTTAATTTACAATGTAAAAATTCAATGAAGGATGTAATTTATGAAGACAGTTCGTTGAAGGGGTTTAAAGGGAACTGTATCGTGCAAAATAAAAGGGTTCTCAAAGAGTCATCCATATAAGAAGAAAATGTTCTTAGTGAATAAAAGGTATTCTATTAAAAAAGTGAGTTTTTTGAATCACTTGTGTTATGTAGTGCAATAAATTTCATGGAGGGGTTTATGTAGTTCGTGAAGTGGAATAAATAGATCGCAAAAGGTCCCTCTATAAGGAAAATGACATGTTATGAAATATACAAAATCTATTGGGTGAAAAGATCGATTCAGGGAACACTCATGTGTGAAACGTTTATAAGGTTTTTCAGATCAAAATAATAATCATCTAAAGAAAATGTGAGCACACTTCAGTTAAGAGAGAGCATCAATCTTTCAAATAGAGATTAGTAGTGAACCAAGAGGGACAGTGAGTTTTCTCTAACTCTTGTATTAGAAATGAGATTTAGTGGATATGGTACATAGGAACAATTTCTGTGTATGCTACTTGGATATATATTAGTTAGGATGAAACAATTAATGTTTATGTGTCTTATTAATGTATTGATTATCATATTATTCTTTTTTATAGGAATTATTGAGAAGAGTGTTTTGTTTAACTTTGAAATAAGATCCAAAGGGATAACTATTTTAATCTATCAAACCCTGATTCACCCCCAACTCAGGGTGTTTAACTTAGTTGATCTAACATTTTGTATTGGAGAAAATTGTTGAAAGATGATGGTTCTCACTCAGAGGAAGAAAAGGAATATGTTAATCATAAAGGGGTTACAATATATGATCAAAAAAAATATCATCTATGGAGGAATCAAATGAAAAACTTATTTTTATCATATGGTATCGATGTTTTTATAGATGAAATTTATGGAATATATTCTATAACGGATAGTAATGTTTTATCATAAGGGGAACATGGCAAATTTAATATTGATCCCCAAGGAATCAATTCCTTAGGGGTGGGGGTTATCAAACACAATCTACATGATTGGGATTTCATGTATTTCATCACATGATATTCATGAAAAGCTTCTAAATATCTATGAGGGTGATACAAAAGTATGATAAAAAAAAATTCATTACCTACTGAAGAAGGATTATGACATTATAATTTACCCTAATGAGTACATAGATTCATTATTTGGTCAGGTGAATTTTATTGTGGAATAGATACGTGGTCTTGGAGAAATTATCAAAGACTTTAATATCGTTAATTGCATCTTATGAATATTCCCACCACATTTCTATCAAAAAGTCTATGAACTAGAGGAAAAAGATTATAACGATGTGATATTTGATAGATTACATAGTACTATTATTAGATACAAATGATATATGATAATAATGATGTTGTGGAAAATGGTATGTCTAAAGAAGTAGAATTAAAGGCTATTAAGAAGATCATTATTAAAGATAGTTAGGATGAAGACAATTTAGGTGAGATATTTTCATTCTCATCTCTAATTCTAAAAATATGAAGAGGAATTTTCAAAGGAAAAATTCCACTTTTATGATTTATATGTTGAAATAATGGAAATATTATAGTACAGTTTTCTATGATGATGAAATTATTTAGAAGAAGACTGTATCTAATGTTAAATTTAAAATAAGTACCATGAAAAATTTCATGAACAAGAATACTATTTTTTAAAAATAGAATGAAATTTCAGAATAGTATGAGTTAGAAGTATTGCAGGACTACCGAGATCGGGATGAAAATACTATGGTGGATGTTTTTAGAAATTCCCAAACATGGTAAGAAAGAGACAATGACAAAGAATTGTTCAAAGGAAGATTTGACTAATGGATCTAATTAAAAGATGTTCTTAAAGAGAATGGAATTTGGAGAAACAAAACAAATAAATCCAATAGGGTGGTTAATGATTCCAAATTCTATATGTAACAAAAAGAATAAGTGATGTCTAAGATAAAGGATGAAATTGGTAGGCATAAATATGAAAATCATGAATCCTTGGAAAAATTCGCATTGTAAAAGATCAAATATTAAGAATAGACACTAATTGTCAATAGTATTCCCAACCCAGTAAAATATTGATTCTAACCCATTGATGTTCTTGAGGAGTAGGTTTTCAATACATGAAGAAGGATAAAAGATCAATATAAACTCTTAAATTTGGTAAACAATGATACAAAGGTAACTGAAAAAGGAAAAGTAGAATTTAAGTCTCCTTTAAAATTTATAAAGTTGTGTTAGGAGAAGAAAATGATAGATCACAAGGATTCAGCTAGTTGGGGGCTTAATTTTAAATAACAAGTAGTAATTTTTCATGTTAGACTGGATGAACCCACTCAGAGGTTGAGAATTGAATTGGGTTTGAATTAGAACCAGATGATCCATAGAACCTATGGGAAAATCCATGTTATGGTAGTGATACATATGAGTTCATCCCACATTTGATGTTATTTTTTTGGGAAATATGGGACACTCACAAAGTGTTTTTTTCATAACCAAGTGGTACCAAAGTGAACAAGATTAACATAGGCATCCAAACATACCTCAATATTTCAAGATATCACTTGATAGTCATTGTTTCAAGTGTGGAGGATTTGGAAACATAGCTTGAAATTATCCATCAAATAAACTATGTTAAGAGAAAAACCAGACCAAAGTGGTTATAATAAGATACTAAAGGAATCATGAAATGAGATGAAAATAAAAATTATATTTTTAACAATTCAAGATGAAAGTGTTCTATCATACTCTAAAAAGATCAAGAATATCAAATGATGAAATATAAAAAAATAAAAATATATGGGATGGAATTGGTTACTAATATTTCATTTAAATCATTATATCTCACTGGAATATGGATCATTGACTGTGGATAAACCTCTCATATTATAGAAATATGGATTTGATGATAAAAATTAGGTAAGATGAGGAAGGTATCTTATGATTTGGTAATAATGAAGGCCTGAAGATTAATGTCATGGGAAAATCCATGTTGGGGGTATATACATGAGATGTAATGATGTCTTGGTAATTGAATGTCTCAGTCACAACTTGTTAAGTGTTAATCAATTGTGTGAAATGGTAAATTATCTAGTTTTTATGAAAAAATATGTTTCAGTAAGATAAAATATAGTGTAGTTTTTTTGAAAGGAAATTTGAAGATGGGGTATCTTTATTATGTTAGTGGAGAATAAGATATGTACTTTCTTTCCAAAAAGATGAAAATCGGTTGTGGAATAAACCTAATTTGTATTTAATACAAACTTTACTGGAATATATATTGAGATGTGATTCTGCTCAAGATCTCCCTAGGTTTTCATGTGATTGTATATATACATGTGATACTTTTCAATAAGGGAAGATCATTTGAATGTTGTATAAGACAAAATAAAGAAGTTCAAAAAACATTATTTAGTTTATCCATATTGATGCATACAAACCTATTTCACCAAGTCTTATAGATAGAAGAAGATATTATGTTCTCCTCATTGTTGCTTTTAGCATAATGTAATGGGTTTCAATCATCACCAACAAGTATGAGGTCTCTAGTTTTATAGCACATTATCAAAGAGAAGTTGAAAAGCTGATATGTCAAAAAACATAGATGTTATGAATATATAATGGAAAATAGATCACAAATATCAAAGTGGATGATTATATTGAGAAACATGTGATAAGACAAAATGATTATGCAATTAGAATTCCATATTAAAATGGAGTAGTTGTGAGAATAAATATAATTTTCAACAAAATGTCTAGAAATATTCTCATGGATAAAGACCTTAAAAAATATATTTTTGGAAATAAGTAGTGATGACATAAGTATACACATAAAATAGAGCCTTATTACATCCACAGGGAGAGAAGACTATAAAAAATATGTGGAATGGAATGAATCCAATGTTGAAGTGCTTTTGAGTATTTAGAAGTATGTTTTTAATAATTAATAAGGACAAACATAGGAAGTCTGAATCCCATGGATATTATGGGATATTTCTTGGTTACTAAAGAAAAAGAAAAGAATATAAGTGTTTTAATATATGCATGGGAAAATTTGTAGAAATTAATGATGTGGTTATGATATAAAATCACTAGAATATTTAGAAAATACATAAACAATTCCAGGAGGATAGTGATGAATAGATAAGAAACTCAGGAGGAGATATATTACCTAATATATACTCAGAAGAAAATTAAATTAAAGAAAACAATGAACATAATTATATATATGTACATAGACCTGATATTTGAGAATAGATTGATAGATAGAACACAGTCAGTGATCAAAATGCACCAGTACAGAAAAAGAGGATGCAGACTCTTTAGTAAGAATCATTCCTCTAATAGGTAGAGAATTTTTTTTGGGGGGAAGTATAAATATATGGGTTTTGGGTTTAACAAATGAATGATGAACTTGACCAAATAGAAAAAGAATTAGACATGGGAGATTATTTCGATACATGCATACAAGAATATAATCGGGGCCAAATTCGTATTTTGGAATAAACTAAATTAATAAAATATAGTGATCAGAAATAAAGAATGATTAGTGTTAAAAGTGTACTCCTATAGATATGCTATCAATGTTGATGAAACATTTTCACTCATTATGAGGCTAAACACAATGAGAATATTCTTAGTCGTATTAGTGAATAGACGATTCATGGTTTTCCAGATGGATTTTAAGTTCTCATTTCTGAATGGGGTTCTAGAAGAAGAAGTGTATATCAAGAATCTAGATGGATTTTCATTCATGATGATGAGAACGAAGTTTTTTTAATTTTGAAGGCACTATATTCTTTGAAATCAGAACTGAGAGTGTGGTATTCAAGACTCGATTAGTTTTTAGAGGTGGTCATATTTTGGCATGGAAGAGTTCATTAATATATATATATATATAACAATTATGGTAATCAAAGGATGACATGGTTATTTTAGTTAAAGTAAAAAATATTTGGTGGATCAAATGAATCATAGTGAAAAAAATCATAGAATTCCTGAAAAGTGATTTTGATGTGAAAATGATTGGGGAACTTACCTTTTTCCATGGTGTACATGTGACAAAAGGAAAGAATATAACATTTGTATCTTAATAAAAATATTACAAGGATATTATAATAAGTCTCATAATATATAATTATAAGGAGATGAAAAATATGGTTGCTACCAAGATGAATCTATCATGAAATGAAGATGTCAAAGCAGTTAATATCATTTAATACATGTAGATCATTGGTAGTTTATTATAAATAACAGTGACATGACCTGATATTGTTTTTTTTACATTCCAAGAAGTACTATTCCAAATTAATACAAAAAAATCCCCATAATTTCCATAAAAAATACATCGATATATCAAGGTAATGGTGAATTTTGGTTTTATTTACAATAAAAAAAATCAAAAAATGAGTTATTATTCCATATAGATTCAGATTGGGTAGGCTTAGTGGATAACTAAAAATAAATATCAGGTGATTAATTCTATCTTAGTAGATTTTATATTTCTTGGATAATTAGGAATGAAGATTTCAATTCATTGATCACTGTTAAAGATGAATATTTTTCAACTACTCAAGCTTGCCCATAGTTATTTTCGATGAAGTATCATCTTTATGATATGGGATTTAAATTGAATTCTCTGAGCAAAATCCATTATGAAATTTATTGATCTAGAAAATCATAAAAAAAATCTATTTCAACCCTAAATAACAATGAAAATTTAAATCAAGTACCATTTTATAAAGGACAAGGTGCGTATAGGTATTTTGAATTTGGGGTATATGCCTACATAACTATAGGTTGCATACATTATGACAAAGGCCTTACCCAAAGATCTATTTGTGTGGAATCCACTAGCTATTAGTGTCCACTAAACACCCTACACAAGAAAAATTGTGGATGTCATACCCCCACTCCCGAGGTATAATGTTTTTTTCCCTTATGTGATGATATATGTTCTTCAAAATTTTACTGCCCCAAATGAGTGAACATTGGGTTTATTAAAAAGGGGGAGAAAATATCTTGGTCAAGACAGGAGGAGAAGCTTGTTGGGGGGAAAATGAATGGGGGGGGGGGGGGGTAAAATTAAACATTTCTAAATCATTAAATAAAATGAAGATAAATAATGATATAAGTTATTGATTCTTGTAGTTGACAATATTTGGATGAAGATTGGTGTGTTCTGGAGCTCCATATGTAGTATTTTCATTAGTATCAAGAGAAGTTTCATCAAGTGATATAAAAAATGAACTGATTCATTGATTAAATTTTCATGATACTCTTATTTCTCATGTCTATCTAAGATCATATTAGATTAGAGTGAATTTTGGGTAAATATTTGATCACTATTTGGAATCTTAAGAAGTTGATTTTGGATGTAGATATAATAAATATTAAAGTTGTATCAAATGGTTAAGAGTTTTCAAAAACACAAAGGGTGAGATTGTTGGAAAAACCCCCTTAGGGTGGTTTGTCTATATTTTATGAAAAAATATAGTTGGAAACATTCTTTAATGGATGTTATTAAATTAGTTGTTTTGAGGAGGTGCAATTTCTCTGCGTTTTATAAATCCGTGGGCACAAAATTAGATTTTTTTTGGAAAAGTAATGATTTCTTTATGGGACCTTTTCTATGTAGGATTAAAAGGAGATTTGTGGATCTATAAACGAATATATCATTTTAGAATGAATGTGATGAATTAAACCCATCACAAAGGATTATGCACTTTGAGACCCAAATAGAAATATCGGGTGGTGGGAGTCTTTTCGTTTCCAGTGGAAGATGGTGATTTTATAGTCCCCATAATTGTGTTCCATTTTTTTATGAGGGAGTTTATTTTAAGTTAGCCACATAGAAATCTGGAACTATGCATACTACATATCATTTTCATTTTGTGGCGATGGCTAATCCATAATAGAGTTTTTTTTTAATTTTGATTATAGGTTTTTCTTAGATTTATTTTACAATATAAAGGACCCTAATCATATAATTTTTTAGAGAGTTTATTTTATTAAAAAATATAATCTTTTAAATAATTTATCAATGTATAAACTGATTCATAAAATATAAACTCTGGGAAAGATGTAGTTCGCGAAGACAATTCATAGAAGGGGTTTGCAAGGCTCTATAGCTCGCAAAAGAAAATGTGACGTAATGTGTCATCCATCCTTGAATAAAGTCACTTTATAAAGAAATTTCATTTGATGAAGAAAATTATTTTCATGAATCACTGATGATACATGGTTAAAGACATTTCATGATGCAATTAATGTAGTTTGTGAATTAGCATAAACAGTTCATGAAAGACCTCCCTATAAGGAAAAACAACACATTATTAACTATACTTCATCTATAGATTGAAAATATATCTTCATAACATACTCATGTTTGAATCCTTTATGAGGCCTTTAAAATCAATATAATAAACATGTTCAGGATCTATGAGAACAATTCATTTGAGAGAGATCAGTGAGCTTCAAAAATATGATTGGTAGTGAACTGGGAGATACAGTGTGTCTTCTCCGAACCTTTTATTGGCAGTGAGCTATAGTGGATTTGTTATATAGGAACATGACATATGTATTATATTTGGATGTAGCCCGGTGAGGGTGAAACAAGTAAAATTGATGTGTCTCATTCATTTTTTAATTATCATATTATTTTCTATCGTGGATATGAGAGTGATGTGTATATTGTTTAACAGTGAAATAAGATCCAAAGAGATATTTTTTTAATCTCTCATACCATAATTCACCCACCTCTCTGCATATTTAACCTTATTGGGATAACAGAGTACAATTACATTATTTAAAACTTTTATACAGATTCTTAATAATGAGGTTATTACTATTTATACCATCTAATTTTATGATTATGTAATGACAGTAACATTTGAATACTATTATTTTTATAGTATATCATAGTTCACATAAATATTGAAGTTTCATTTTAAGAAATTTATTGAACTTAATATTCTTTTAAACCAATTTTTTGAGTGTTAACATTTATTCAATTGATCATGGTGACCATTTTATAACTTTTCCTTCTTCGGTATCAATTTAATAATACCCATACTTGTCACATTTAAACATTCATATAATACCATAGAAAGAACTTTGTTCCCCTCTATTATGTTAATCAAACTCATTATTTTCCTTTAGTATTTTATTTCTCAATTCCATTATTTACCACATATGAAACAACTTTTTCTTCCACTCGTACATTAATTTAAATGATTCGTACCACAATATTCAAAAGTATGAAGTTTAATCTTCTTATAATAATGATCTTAATCACTTAAAATTATATTAAAATACTTTTATTATAATTTTGTGAATTAGTTAAATCACATAGGATCAGTTTAATAATCACAACTTGAAATTTTTGGTTTGGAATAAACAAATTTTTTCACTCTATCTTTTAAATTGTTCAATTTCTTATTCATAAAACCACTGCATTATCCTTAAAATCCATTATTAACTTGGTTCTTATAGGATCTATCCCTTTAAAAAAATCTAAAAAATCAGTGTTAATATATCAAAAAGAATCATGATAAATCATATTATACATTGATGCTGGTGTGTTCGCACTCATAAATAAACATATGAGTAGAATAAGTACTATAATATCATTTAACATGTCATGTTTTATTCAAATCTTTTTATTCAGAAAAAAACTATAATTATTGATAACATATAAACCTCTACTGTTGTAGATGAACTGGTAAAAAAGGCACCCATACCTAAGGTTTTGAATAGTGGGTATAGTCCCCAAAACCATGGGTAGAGGCTATACCCAAGATTTTGGGAACTCTGACTCGTTTATCCATGGGTATAGCTCAAATCTATACCCACAATTTGATAATTCTATAGCCACAGTTTCAAAACAATGGGAATAAGTGTCTTCTACCATGTCATTAACCTTATACCCATGGTTTCAAATCCATTTGTATAAGTTTTAAAAAATTGTTGGTTGTGGGTTTCGATACGCAGACATCCTGTATACAATTTACATTCCAAACCACTACACCACATTGACTATACATATGTAAATATATATTTAATTATATATATTTATCTAAACCATGGATATAGGTAGAAAACCATGGTAATAGGTGTTCCCATGAAATATTTTTTGTTCGACAGAAATTTCCCCCCCACCATAACGTGGGAGATATATACCCATGGTTTTGGGAGAATTGTCTGTATTATCTTGATAAAATCCTATACCAATGTTTTTTGCAGAAACTGTGGGTATATGTCATTAAAAAACCTTATACACACATATTTTATAAAATAGTGGATATATGTGACAATATCCAACCTATACCCACAGTTCTCCAAAACCATGGGTATAGGTTCCCATCCAATCCCTATACCCACATTTTTTGAGAAATTGTTGATTTGGGGTGATTTTCCAGTAATGATGACTTCTAAATCATGATACCAATCCATAATTCTGATCCCTATTGTTTAAATATTTTGAATTATTTTCATAGGTAGTATCCAAACCTATAGATTTATCTAAACCCTTTCTCTTATACAAATTATGACACCATATAGTTGTACAGTTGGATCCGGTTCTAAAAACATACTCTATATATATTATCTTCGATCCCGGTAATGAAAACCCATAACATAATTCAACACATAATTACATTATTTATAATAATTTTTACAAGTTCATATATTTAAATGATCATTTGGGTTTATAGTTATAGAAAATTTTGAAAACCATTACATAATAAACTGTACACTTTCAAAAAAATTACATTTTTCACAAAAATAGGTTCTTAAGTTTACACTCATGTTTTAATCATGATACTTTTACATCATTCAATATGTGTCACAATGTACCTTTTTATATTTATAATATATATATAGGACTTTTGAAAAATATTTTAATACATGGAATGAGTAAAAGATAGCTTATTATGTGATATAAAAATAAATAAAAATAACTAATCCATTATTGGGAAACATGAAAATATGTATAAAATTTTTTCTTCTAAAAAAACAAACATCAAGGTAAAATAATAATTTAATAAATCATGAAATTTATATTGTTTCTAAAATTATTTCATTAAACATTTTTTAAAATTCAAAAAGTAAAACACATTATTCCTATTGGATTACTAAAAAACAATAAAAAGTTTCCTTGAAAAAAAAACCATTCACAATTAAAATATCATAAAATTTCCTTTAAATCATAATCAATTTTTCTTAATTTAATTAATAAAAAAATTTCCATAAAATCCATTTTCTTGTTTAAAAAAATGATGTAGATATTTGGAGACATAATAATTATATCTCTATTACAAATAGTCTTAAAATCACCCATTCAAAGGAATAACCTTCATGGTTAATTTCAGCATATTTCTTAATGATAAAATATCATCACCTAAGGAATTAGAGAGCTATATCCCAAGATCACCCATAATGATGAAAAATTTCCATAAACCAGACATGAATGAAACACATAATATCTTTATTTTACATCATAACACTTTGAATGTTTAGTATTTTATCCCATTAGAAAAATTTCTTTACTTATATCATAAAAATGAGAAGAAATACATTATGATTTTGAAAAAAAATACAAATAAAAATTATTATTAAACAAGAATAATATATTATTTAAAAAACCATAAAACATTTTAAAGTAATATAATTAATGGATTATGACTATGATGGATGGGAAATGTGGTTATGTTGTAAATTCTAAAATAAAACATTCTTCTTTCACTTATGTAAAGTAAATAAAAAATAACAGAGATAATAAACAATGAAAAGATTCATTTTTCAGCCATTGTAAAGATATTGAAAATTATTTTAAAATTAAATTAATAAATCATTCATGGATAAATATAAACATTATTGAAACATTTTAATGATTAATGACATTGAGTAAAACTATTTTAAATCATTAATAACAATTTTTTATAGAAAAATACCTTACATCAGACTTCCTCTTAGTAGAACTCATTATGACCTCATTTATAATAAATTTAGAGTAATTATAAATCCATATAATAACCATATATATATATATTACTCTATACCATTTACTCAATACTTAATTTTACATATTTACTGATAATTCACTATTAAAATTGATGTTTATGGGTTAACTGTCATGTTTCCCATAAAAAATTCATTAAATAGTTTATATCCTTGCACCTATGTAATTTTTTCATCATATATAGAGTCCTTAAAATGTTTTAATTATTATTTTTATAAGTTTAATATATCTTTGAAACAATCCAGGTAAGTTGGTAATAAAAGATGATATACGTTATTCATAGAGGTGATAGTTTACACGTACGCAAGAGAAACATTTTCCTAAATAGATAGAACGAAAAGGAAATAAATAAGTTAAGGTTTACCTATAACGAACCATTATAAAATTATAAATATTATATTTAATGAATAAATAAATATTTATTAAAATCTATGTATGTAATAAATAAAAAATGAATCACATTTCATTAGGAAGGTGGTAGTCTAGACGTATGCATAAGTGACGTTATCATTTTCCAAAAAAAAAATATGGTGTTATAAGATATATAATTTTTTAATTTTTTTTAAAAAAAAAATTAATTTATTAACATCATATGTTTCCATTAAACATATATGTATTTCCATCCATCTGCGGTAGTGATGAAAAATGAAACACATTTCTTCATGGAGGTTGTAGTTCACACATACGCATGAGAAAAGATTCCATTTCCCATAGGATTATAAGTATTTATAAAGTATGTTTTCATGAGAAAAATATATATTTTTATATTAAATATAATTATTTCATTTATAATTTTTCAATTTAACATGGTATATGAATAAATCGACATTAAATAATTCGGTAATGACTTATACCTCCTTGAATATCTTCCTTAGTTTACACATTAACTGAACTATAATTATTCGTTTAGTGAGTCAAGTATATATAAGACTTGGTAAGGATAGTTTTTAAGTATTTTGGAACTTATTTTAGGACATAAATGGCTCAATATATGCTTTTAGTGAAGTGAGGTTCTTCCCTTTTATAATTGAAAGAAGTATCACCCATATAAATGTTATGAATATTAAAATATAATAATTATTTTAAAAGAAAGTGGCACTAGGTAAAACCATTTTAAAACATAATATAGTTTAAGGTATAAATATACTCCAAAATTAAAATTTATAGAATTTTTAGTGATATTTGAATCTTCATCTCTTAGTTTATCTTCTTCTTTTACCCTTTTAACCTTTACATTGTGACAAAATTTTAACATGATAACTATTCATTTAGGATAAAAATGAAATATAAATCATTAAAAATTTAGAATATGACAATTAAAAATATTTAAACTATTTTATAAGATTAAATTTATAAGATTGATAAAAATTACTTTTAATACAATGTCAAAAAACACAAGAAAAACTGTTTATATAAAAATTCATTTATTAACCATAAAATTATTTTAGGGAAAAAATGTTTAGTATTTATTGCTATAATGTTAACTTAATTATGTTAAATAAAATTCTAATTAATATAATTTAAAACAAATTGATAACCGAAATGAACCCTATATATATATTATTCAAGAAAATATCCAAAACAGTTTTTATTTGAATACAAGCAATACACAGATTTCAAAAATGTGAAACATTGATATATTTTTACAATATTATATGTTTAAATTAATTTTTATTCTTATTAAATTTATATTTTATATATGAAAAATATTTCATAAACATTAATGTCTTTATCTCATTAAAATTTCTTAAAATTGATAGTATTTTAAAAATTAGTATTTTTTCTATTCTCCCTAAAAATCAACTATTGTAGAAAAATACCCAAAAATATCTTAATATTATTTTTAAATGATAAATAAAATAAGTATTTTAATTATATTAAATTATAAAATTCATAAATTTATCTTTAAAATTGATATAAACAATATAATGAAAGGCAACATTCATATAAAAATGACACTTTTAAACATAAAGTGTTCTTAACCTTATTTCATATCATTTAATAATGAGAGTAAATGAATTTATTTTCACATTGTATATTAATAATTTATTATTTTTTATCTTTCATATTACATTATTTCATTGTTAATTATATCTCATATTTTTTTAAAATATATTTAATTAATGTAATACATATTGAATTCTCAGTGTGCTACAACATGGGATTTGAAAAGGGCTATAAGAAGTATGTCACACAGTGATGGGTAGGATTATACTGAAATGGAATATTGTGAGGGGTTCATTATGACAGGAATAATGATTGACCCAGCACAAGAGTGGGAAAACAAGACATTGTGTAGTTCCCTTGGTAGTTCACAAAACGCTTTTGATCTGGATAATGGAGGATCCCTCTTCTTATGATTAATCACTCCATGGACCATAGGGGTAGCTTCATGATGAGAGTAAGATGAGGGTTGAACATATTCCTAGGAATAGTTGTTGATTCATAACATATATGGGTCACAACATGACTTATCATGAAAAGGGGGTTTCATTTTATGACTGTGTAAGTTTGCACGTCAACATAGTGTGAAGTGTGTTTTTAAGGGTATTTTTGTAATTTAATATGATATCCTATTAGTAACTCCATGAGGTTAGTCTATTCTAGTTGACCAAGAGTATGGGGATATCCCATTATGGTTCTCTCATACCCCTCTATGACTCCTATTTAATATTTGTCGTTTGGGAGAGTTTCATCATATTAATTTTTAGGAATATCTATCCCCTTATATCCCTTATTCTTCCCCATTATTTTTATAATTTTGTTTCACCTATGTAAAAATTTTGGGAGATTATTCTACCTGATAATATAGGAATCATTTATATTCATGGTTCTTTCATATATGTCAAATTGAGCAGGGCTTACGAGGGATGTTCATGAAAACATGCATTGTTCATATTGAGGTATATATCAACATGTATTATTTGAGTATTTTCAGAATTTCGATGAAATTGAACATACATTCAAGTTGATGATTAAGTTTTTAAATTATATAGGTTTGAGTATATGTTAGGAGTGTACGACACCCTTTTTCTTATAGTTTTTCATCATTTCATTTTGTGGTGAGATTGGCATTGGTAATGCCATTATAGGATTTTAGTTTTAAATGTTTTATATTAAATTTATTTTTTATATTGATGAAATGGGTGATTATAGACTCATAGAAGGTTGGTGATATCTTATGATTAATTATGGATTATCATTTTAGGTAGGTATAATTTACATCACCATTTATCTTGGTCTTTTTGTGATTTTATGTTTGTGCGTAAAAATTATAATTTTTTCCATTCATGTTTCATGACTTATGTGATATTACATAAATGGGGATGGGCACATGTCATCCTATAAGTTAACATGGACCACATAATTGGATACATAATTAAATGGTAAAACCATGGTAAAATATGTTATGATGGACATATTTTTTGTACTGAATCGAAGTGTGTGTTAGATTTCTAAGAGTAAAATAGAAACTGTTTTATGATAGTTATTTTAAAAGTGTTTTGTTTTTTTCAATTATAGATTTTGAAATAGTTTTTTAAATGTTATTTCAAAATGGATGTGGGATTTTCCAGGAAACTATTTATCAAGATTTTATCCAAGGGTCTACTGTGAGTAAAGTGGTATATGTTTCTTATTGTAAATGGTTTTGCAAATATTATTTTGACTCTAGTTTTAACAAAAATCAAGAATGGGTGGGTATAGAAATTTATTTTTCCTATTTCACTTTATGTGTATAATGAAATATTACATAAATTTATACTATGTATCTGGTTAATTGTTTTTATTACCTTAAGTGTCTTCCAAAATTATGATTATGCAAGATTTAGTGTGTTGGTTGTGATGTGTGGGGTGGTATTAATGTACAATGTTTTTCTAAATTAATCTAATTAACACATTTGGGGGTACAAAATGTAAAATGGTTTAGGTTTGAGGAACTATGACTAGTTACACAGAGTTATGTAGTAAACTTAGAATCCCATGAGTTAAATGGTTTGGTTACATTAAAGTGAAATTGTTATATAATGAGTGATAATGTTAGTCCAAGAGGCAGTGTTGTCGGGTAACCATGAGTGATATGGTTGGGACTTTAGATAATGACATTAAGAATCTATAAGTCATATGGATAGGCCTAGAGGTGAGAAGATGGATCATTCCAGGTGTGGGTATATAGTGTAACCTCCCTTGATATTGATGTTGTTGTCTAATACATTGAATGATATCAAGATATGGTATGACACCGTAACCTAAATCTGGATGTGTGGGTTAATACTATAGTATTTAGTGAATATCCCCCTATTTATATTGTCCAAAATAGGTATAGTCATGTTTCATGATATCCCAGTTAGAACATGATGGCACAATTTTTATAAGTGTATGTGAATTTAATGTTTTATTTCTAGGTGGGTTTGTTTCATTGAAATGAATCACAATAAATTATATGTATTTCATTCACATCCAATTAATCATAGTATAATATTGTATGTTGAGGAATTATTGGACTCTTACTTGGTCCTTAGGCTCACCCCTACCTATATATATGCCTTGGGATAAAATTCAGGTGGCAATACCTTCATTATTCTTCTTAGGATGTGATTATTTAATAGATATAGATTCATGGTTCAGGTTTAGATTATTTTGAAGTCTAAATATTTTATTGTATGATAATGTGATTTTTCCCATGGGTCAGTGTGGTTTATTTTTAGTTTTTATTGAGTATATACCAGCTAGTTTTCCATTATTTTATTTGTAATGTTGTGTCCTGTTTATTAACTACCCCTAAATTTTATTTTGATATATAATATTGATAGGTTAAACCATTCTATTATGCAAAATATGGCCCATATTGGATCCCAATATTATATCTATAGGGTTTTAGAACATCTGATATATGAATAGGTCATGCCAAATATTGAGTATAACTTGTGTATAACCCTTGATCTTATTTTGAGGGCATAGTCTCTCTTTAACTATTTTAATACCTTAATACTAGTCTATAGCCTCTATTATATGGAAAAGAATGCCTAACATCACATATTGACCCCACCTGTGTGTTATCTAGGTTGGGTTCTTATATTTAATGTCAATAAATTTGATTAATCCTTCTTCTATAAAAAAACCTTTTGAAAATAGTATAACACATCCATTCTATTCAATCCAAGCTCCGTGAACACCCTTGTAAGTGAAATACATGTGGTATTAAAGACATTAAATGTGTTAAGTAATAGAGATACAAAAGAAAATTGTTTTCTCAAAGGTGTAGTGGATAAATAGAGTGACAGAATAATGGAACTGAAATAATAGATGACTTATACACTTGAACTTAATAATAAGTGATACTCTTATTTCAATTTGTAATATAGAAGAATTATGAGAATTTAAAAGGGTAAAATGTTCTAGGATACAAGATTCTTGATTATACATGCAACAAATACATAAGGGAGTGAGGTATATTTGGTGTATGGAGGCACAATTTGATAGATAATCAGTTGTTTCAAGAATAAAAAATAATTTACTCATGCTTAATCAACTTCATTTTGTTATTTTATGAATATGTATCTTATTAAGTTAAAATTGGGTGTCCTATAGGTGATATTTTCTTCTTATATAAATGCACCAACTCTACCACCACACTCCAGGCATAGTATTGTATGTGTGGTCCAGTTAAATTTTTTTTCAACATCACACTAAGGTTAATTATTCCTACAAGACACTCATGAACCTTCTTGTCGGACAATCAAGTCTATAGGATCCATTCATGATTCATATATAATAAAATCATACTCTTTTATCCAAAGGAAATATAAAATGATAGAATGGTCAAAAACACATTTTCCCATGTATAATATACATAAAGAAAGGGAGTATAAGGATACTAGATATTTATGGAATCTATTAGGGATAATCCCAAAGGATCTTATACCTCTCATCCTATACAAATCATCTCCAACATTGATATGTTTGAGCTATCCAAATTTTGACTGTTTTTTACATAGATCCATCCTATAGAAGGGGAGGAGGATAAAATTGGATTACAGAATGAATTTAAGTGACGAAGATTCTTAAATAATGTTATTCAGAAATTAAAAAAAAGTATAATATGATTTAATCATTTTATTTTGAACTATAAAAATTTAATCTTTAATTTTATGTGATATTTTTTCTATTTATGTTCTTTATTCAAACATGGTTTTTATATTTTCCATTATTTATTAATACATAATTTAGAAATATCTCATAATTAATTTTATTTGGAGGAATTAATTTATGATATTTATGAATATTTTTATTTTAATTTATATATTTTAACTATAGAAATGATGATTTTTGTCTAGGATAATGATTTTTCTAATATATTTGATTTTTACAAACCAACTTTTTCCTCAATAAATTTTTTTTATCTCCCTTATTTTTCATTCCATGGAAAATGGATTTTATGAGAGTTGTGGGAGATTTATAGCATTTAAAATGTGTCTATTAATTTGAGTGATGGAATGAACTTAATAAAAAAATTCTATTCTTTATTTATAAATTAATAGAATGGAGGATGCAAATAGACAATATTTTAGGTGTGTTGATTTATCATTTGGGTAGCCAAAGAAATGGAGTACAATTTTATCATTTAATTAAAAAATTAAAAAATATAAGAAATATTTATGGTGACCACTTTCACTTCTATATTAATAAAAATTTTATTAAAAAAATATTAATTATTTTATTAATTATTTTAATTATTTCCAATTTAGTTATTTTGGTTATTTTAGTTTTTTTATAGTCAATACAATATTTTCATTCATTCATAATTTAATTAAATACTAAAAATAAATTTTTATTCTTACAGATCGTCAAAAATCCTATTAAATACCCATGATAGATGACTCAGGGTCATCCACTAGGTCACAACCCTGAAGGCCTAAAAATTGAAATAGTTTGGAATTACTAATAAAGTCTACTACCAACCCATAATCATTACTAGGGAGACACATCTATATTAAATCATTCTTGATTCACTTATGTTAATAAATATTTCTAATTTTTTCATGTTTATTTTTTTCATTTATCTTCTGTCTTTATTTCTTACTCAATTAGGGTAAGAATTCAGGTGTGAGGCAATTATTATGTAATTGGAAAGGAATTATATCTTCGTGATAAAGTAATAATATGATATCAATGTTAATGTTATAAAGTCTTCCATAACTCAAAAAAATATATTAGTCATGCTTCCATCTTCTTATAGGTCCCTATATAATAGTATCATTTGATGAAACATATTCTAATGTGCCAAAGTAGACAAGAGGATACAATATTCAAAAACAAGAAGTACAAAAAACATCAATTTCAAATATCCATATTCCACCATGAAATATAATATATAAACACCATAAAGATACTCTTGGTTTTTGAAAAATATAAAATAAACTAAAAAAATATCAAGGATCTTACGAAAATTAGGAAAATGATTAATAAAACCCTCTAAATATTTATAGATCATTAACCACAACAATAAGAAGAATATAAAGGACTATTTTAAGGTTTTATTAATGATGCTGATATTAATAACATTTTGGAAAAAAATTTATAATTCATAACTCCAAAAAATATACTCTCTCTTATGATACTCTACATGAACTAAATCAAAATGCAACATCAAATCAAAAGGGATTATATCACATATTGGAATCATATTATTATTCTATTTAATAAACCTTTTATGTTCCGTGAATGAAGATAAAATAAAAGTGTAGGAAGTGTGCATTTACAATACATTAATGGATATATTCCCTACTTCCATTAACCATTTTCTAGATTCATTTTATAAAATAAAAGATCTCATAATTGATCCATTTAAGAAATAAGATAATTATTTGAAGCTAATTTCATTTGATATATCATTACATGAAATTTATTCCAACTATATTTACAATTCAAAAAAAAAATGATAAAGTTGTTCCACATATAGTCAAATAAAGAGAAGATAAATAAATATAACAAACCATTAAGGAGAATAATGTAATTGAAATTAATTAAGAAGATATGTCCACCTAGGAAGTGGTGGTAACATATAATGAAGAACCTAAGGAACATGATATGAAGAAACTATATTCCCAATAATAAAAATATTATCTTCTATAGGAGTATATTAGGGCTATAATTGAGTACACATTCATTGAATTCCATCTTTATTTAAATTCATCTTCCCTTTTAATTTTGGGATAAAAGTTTTTTTTCTTTTTTGTTAGGGTTCACTATTCTCGGTTTTCACTTATTGAAACTGAAAAATTAAAAATTTCCTTGTTTTTATTAATGAAATCATACCTGACTTAAAATCATGGATTATAACATGTTCTTCCTATTTATAGGAAATATTACTTCAACAAAAATATAGGGGAAACACCAGGATTCATTTTATTTTTATGATTTATATTTTAGATTTTTATCAAAATAATTCTTCCAATTAGATTATTTTATTTTAGGTATTTTAGAGTGTATAGAGGTTCATATCTTCAAACTCATAGAAAAAAACATCTGGTTATATCTTTTTATTTAACTATTTTTTTAATTTGTTAGGTTTATTTATTTATATCATCTATATAACATATTTGAGTATCATTGGAGTCATTGTAACAAATAATTATAGGGGAACTTGATTTTTACTTTTTTTTATCTTTGGGTTGTTCTATTTGTTTTATTCTTATATTTATTTTAAATTATAATTTATACAAACATTATGATATTAAATGAGTACAGAAACATATTTTTTACTATTATAGTGAAATTGTTTATGATTTATTAATTATGAGTTTTAAATGTCATAAATAATTTATAATATGTTTTTAGTTTTTATTAGTTTTCATTTTCGATAATTATCTATATTTTTTTATGGATATTGAATTTCAAACCCATGTGTGACTATCCAATGTTATATTTCATATCCTGATAGGTTTTATAATCCCATTTTTTCATCTCCTTTTGGATTCCATCATTTGTTGAGATAGATATATATATATATATTATAAAAAATATTAGAAATTATAATTACTCTTTGAAAAAGATTTGGAGTTCATGAAATGTTTTTAAAATAGTTGATACCCTTATCTAGATAAAACATATTTCCCCTTAAGGTATGAATTTATATTAACCCTTATTAAAAAAATAGTTAACCAAAAATATCCTTACTGGTTCGAGCTATATTTATATCCAATTATCCATTAACAACCAGAACATTTAGTTTAGTTACATTATAAATTCATTTTTGAGTGTGGAGGAAGATCCTATCATGTGTTGCATTTGGGATACATTTCATAGTGTGGATGATGTTTTTGGAATTTTATCATTTGGGGACATCAAAATAGTAATATGAATGAGTCATAATTTCTCATTATTCATGAAAATGTCATTCCATTCTCCTTAACTATAAGTGTGTGCGTGTTTTTGTATATATATTTATAAAAATTAAAATTAAAAAAATATGCAAAATGGATACATTTGGAAAAAATTATAAATAAATGGTAAATGAGGATTTTATTTATTTATGTGGTTTATTTTTAAGTCTCAAACTCCAATTATAATAAAAAGGGAGTGTAGAGTATAATTTGTGTAGAAATTGAGTGAGTTATCCCAAATTATATAACTTCATTTATCATGTGATGTATTTATTACAAAAAAATATTTAATAATTTCCTTTTATATCATCATCCAACCTACCTTATATTACATAACCAACCTTTATAAAGCCCTTTTATTGATAATATTTTTATTATCTCACAATGTGGAAATTTATAATTTTTATAATATTATGGTGATATATGAATTTTACAAGTCTGATAACATCTTCATAAATATTAATTCCATTGATTTAAGAGTGGTAATATATTTTGATACGATGTCAAAAACACGACCCAAAGAGCCTCTCAAACTGATACCCAACCCAAACCATCACATACCTGAAGGTTATTCTCAATCCCCTAAGGCAAGCAATTCACACCTGGGCATCAACAACAACTCGAGGGAATGATTTCCCCAAAACTAAAGAAAACAACATTATATATATATATACACAAACACATACTTAATGGAATGAAACAACATAAAAGTAAATAATAAATATATTTCATGTTTAAAATGAAATAGTATAAGTGATACATCTCAAAACCTTCAAATGAATATCCAAGGTACAAGTCCAAAAACAAAGGACAATAAGAATAAAAATAGATATTCTATGTGTTAGATTGGTCAAAATCAAGCCATCTTAATACCAGTCACCCAGACATAGCTGACAGAAACCTTTTCACCTTACTTTGGTTCCATTCCTTTCCCACCATCAAAAGACATCAAAACAACTATGTACAGTCAAAGGGGTGTACATAGTGTTAGTTAAACAAGCTCTATATGATACCACCTAGGTGTTCCATATCAAATATCTATATAATAATCCTTACAATTTTCAAATTTAAAGAAAAAAAGTCATAATAACTAGTTAAATAGTTTTTATATCAAAATCATGGTAAAACATTCACCATTTTTAAACTTTTCTAAATAATCCAAGTAAAACAGTTTCAAATAAAAATATATCAAAGTATTCAAAGAAACTAACATAAAAACGTTGATATATAATACACATTGGTCAAAAACAAGGAACTAAAAATATCATACAAAGGATCACAACAGGTCATGCGAGTTAGGACAATCATACCCAAACATAGACAACTGAAGGTGTCATTTCTCAAGATATATTCATCTAATCTATATGGAAGAGGAATACCCCAGTAATTTAACCTCCCATTGAGTCTATCAATTCCCTATAATAATGGTCCTTGGGAGAAGAATAACACCCCATGATTAAGCCCCCTGATAGTATCATCGGATGATTCCTATTTATATTCCTTCCACATCAGTACTCAAGGATTCCCATGTGCTACATTTTCTAGACCACTTCATCAAAAACAATCATTTAATCCCATTCCATAAATCCTTTTCAAAATACTTTAAAAATTAATTTATTTTTCCAAAATTATGTAGAAACCATATTTTCTCAAAAACCCATTTTCACACTCCTAATGAAATATTTCAAATTCATTAATAAAACAATTTATAAGACCAAATAAATAGAGTTCTTCCACCATAGGCTAGAGACAGAACCAATAACCTCAAACATGAGTTTCACATGCTTGTAAGATGATCCACCAATATAGAAGAAAGAAAATACAAAAATAGAGTCCTTATAATGAAAAATTTCATCCCATGATCAGTTCAATTAAAAAATTAGTAAATAGAGAAGATATCCAAACACATACCTCAAAATAATCATTTTCAACACCACAACCAACACAATGGTCACCCTCTAAAGGATGATCGCACAATGATTCTTCAAAGGATAAAGATAATCTATACCACAAGACCAATAGATCTATAAACATTATGTAATAAAACTATTGTGACCAATGGAAATGAATAAGGAAAAAAGATCACTTACCTAAACAAATGTAGTAAAACCACAACCAAAATAAATAATTGAATGAAATGGTTGGTAAAGACCATAGATATTAAAATATTAACTAGGATATCTCCTAGTTATTAATAGAAAAGGTCATTGTCAAATGAAAATGAAATAAGGCATGGATCATATAAAAACCTACAGTTGACAAAAACATTACATGACATGAATCCTAGTTTTATGACGTGAAATCCAAAATATTTATATACCCTGAGAAATGCATCACCTGAGATAAAGAAACTTATCAAACGTTTCACATTGTGAACCAATATCACAATGTGTAAATATTTCTTATTTACGATATCAACCCAAAAAAATATTCATCATGTATATCCATTTTAAAATATGGAATCATTTACATCAAGGATTCATTAGAATCACTTATAAAAATCATCCAGGTCAACCTATACCCTAAATAAAATTCTCCTAATCATTTTTCAAATTTATACCCACATACTTTTAATTCAAAAAAGCAAACATCCATAAAATTTCATTCATTTCTTCCAAAAAAGTCCCTCTCTCCTCAAAATCCACAAAACAAACCCAAAAAAAGAGTGAAATGAAATGAGAGATGATAAATACTTGAATGTGGGTAAAAGGATGTTAATAACTCCCCACCAAAAGAATTTTCATCCTTGGGAAGTCATGTGGAGGAATTGTGTCTAGAAAGATGTGATGGAACTACTCCCTCATCAATGACTCTCTCTCCCAAGTCACATGAGAACCTGGTTTATGTTTCCATAAAAATCTGACCAATAGAATAAACTTTCCAAAAAATAATTTTACTTAAGAGTCAAAAATATGTATTGGTTTCTCTATAATCGAAATGTTTGGCTACAATTCGGTCACTTCCCAACTCATAGTAGGATACGAATCAGCATGGTACTTCTTGAGCTAATATATATGTAAGGAATAATGAATACAGGTCAACTAAACTATAAATTACAATCAATAAGCAACCTTCCCAAGCTGTATATTGTCTTTAAATGGTCTAACATATCTAAGAGACAAGGTTACCTATTTACGAAGCCTATGGTGACCCATCCATAGTGAAACATTCAATAAAATATGTTTACTAACATAAAACATCAAAGCAAGATGATTATGATCTTCATGTGATTTCTGGTGACTTTAAACTGTAATTAGACACAAATATATATCTTATATCCTCATTCAAATTCCATAAATGAGACTCAAACCTAAAATATAGGCTTCACACACATCTACATAAAAAATATATGACCTTCATGGGAAACTATAAAAATCCATAAAAGGATCCTTTCTAATCAAATATATATTATTATTGTTATTAAAAACACAAACAGTCTCAAATAGTTATCCTATGATCCACAAAAAAACAAATATGGAGGCATGGATCATATTCTCAATGATATAAATAGAATTATTTGTATGGTTATATGTATGAGGATGGTAAGATGTACTCAACCTAACCTAATCCTCCTCACCTCATTGATTATCTGCCAGAATCATGATGATATCCTTGGATCCCTATCTGAAATAATGGTAGAGGGAACCCCATATAACCTCACAACCTCTTTCACATACAACATACCCATGTTTTCAAATTTATTATTTTCCTTGATCAAAATGTAGTTAACCAAACTTTTCACCAAATTAATCACCACCCATATAGATTTTGTCCCTTTGGGAGTACCTGGTGATCCAATAGTAAAGTCCATGGACACTTTATCACATTTCCAAAATTAGCATCAAAAGATGCTAAAGAAAATAAGAAGGATTTAGATTCTTTGAATTTATCTATTTGATATTGTAACAATGGGACACATAATCTTAAATGTCACACTTCATACTCATCCACCCTAATCTCTATCCCATGTCGTAATGAATTTCCATAGTTTCTAGATGAATGGCCCATGAAGAAATATAAAGGTTAAAAAAATTGATCTCCACACATATACTGGGATGAAAAATCAATCCTCAAAAAATTGAATTCCATCTGAAAGGAGAGACCAACTAGAACTGGTTTACCATCTATATAGGGACTCTCCAATTCCACAAAATTCATCATCTTACTATTGACCCTATAGAATAAACTCAAGGATAGATGATGAAAACTAAACAGTGTTTATAACCATACCTAAAACATTCTCTTATGAATCTAGGTGAAACTAAGTGAATATCCCCATAAGGTTTCACTCCTCCTTCAATTCCGAAATATATTTTCATGGTTCCTTCCTACTGATAGAGTATATGATGAAATTCTCCTTCCATGGGGTGTATGAAATGTCAATTTGAAATTTTGAATGGTATTCCACCCACTGCCTTAGTTAAATATTCATTTCTTTCCAGTAAAAGGTATCTCTCATACTCTTATTCTTATAACAGACCATGAACTTCTCCCCAAAAAAATTGTTCTGCCAAAATTTAAGTGCATGAATGACATTAGAAAATCTCAAAATCATGAGTAAGGTAATTGTATTAATGTGGTTGATATTGGATAGAGCCTTAAGACACCAGATGATCATCCATCATAAGAACACAACCCAATCCAACACTAGAAGAATCATAAAAACTCACAAACCCTTATTGAGTTTAGGTATGACTATAATTGGATTATAAGTTAAAATTCATATTTTCTTGTCAAAATAAGACTAACGCATTTAATTATATATGAATTTCACCACTTTCCTAGTATGTTTTTTCAAAGGTGAGGCCAACTTCATGAATTCCTTGAAGAACTGTCGGTAATATCTTGTAACGCTAATGAATATATGAATCTCAAAGATGTTTTCTAGATCTACTCATGATAAGACAACTGTCACCTTATATATTTCAATTGATAATCCATAGTATGAAATAATTTTTCCTATGAAATTCACTTCTTGGATCCAGAATTAAATTTTTAATGTTTTCCATAAAACGGTGACTCATTTGGATATCCAAAACCAAACTCAAATAGTTCTTGTTCTCATGCTTAGATATCAAATAAACCAAAATATTGTCAATGAACACTACTATAAATGTTCCAGGCCCTGAATACTGCATGAGTGTTTGTCAGACCCAATAGTATCCCATGATATTTTTAATGGTCATATATTTTCTTGAAAATCATATTTAGTATCTTAAACTCCCAAATCAGGGCTGATGATAACCCAACCAAATATAAATATTAGAAACCCACATTTACCCCTTTAATTGATCAAAGAAACCATCCACCTTGGTTAAAGAATAGTTATTATTTAATATTTGTTGGTTCCACATTAGATAAATCACAAACAATCAAAGTGAACCATCTACCTTCATGGAAAATATAATAGGGGCTACCTAAGGTGAAAAATTAGGGAAAACAAAACCTTTTGCCAACAGATTATCTAAATAAATCATGAGCTCTTCCATATCCACTGGTTTCATTCTATAAGAGGGTATCTAAAACATATTAGTACATGGAACAAGATCAATTGTAAACTATACCTCCATATTTGGAGGAAGACTAGATAAATCATCTAGGAAAACATTATGAAAATTCATAACAATGGTATGAATATCAGAAATGGAAGAAACATATTCAGTTTCAACTAATGTTGTAGACAAAGAACACATAAGATATAGGCTAGAAGGTCCTGGATGACCTGACCTTGGATCCCACTATCCTTGAAACACTCTACATCTCACATCATCTTCAATAAATGAGACACACTGATGATAAAATTTGACCTCATCATAATGAGTGATAATCCAATCCAACCTAATAATGAATTCAAATAGATCTAGACCAAGAATGGGGAAATCCCAAATTCACTCCACATTGGTTATCGATAGAAAACAATGACACTTAAACCCCCTTCTCTTTCCTCTTCCCAAGAGGTGTTTGTAACTCCATCAAAAGAATGAGTTTCATTGGAAAATTAAGAGTAACTAAAAAATAGCCTGATATAAATTAGTGGGAGGAACCTATATCAAATAAAGTTGTCACTATAGAATATGAAATAAATATGGTACTTATCACTATCATTATACCCTCATCAAAATTCATTGGAAACACACATAATGCAAGAAGGTGCTTCACTCCTAAGGCATGTGAATAGAGCCTTTTAGTAATTGAAATAGCAAACTATGTTGTAGTAGCATTTGGAGTTGATGATCCTTGGTCATTACAAGGTATAGATATAACATGATCAAAATGTGGTAGATAACCATATCATCCACAATTTTTATATATCTTCATTGGTGTAGAACCATAATATTGGGTGTTCCCTACCTTTCCACACTGATAGTAAGTCTGGGGGATTCTAATTGATGTTAATAAAGGTTTGAAGGAGGAATTCTATTAAGAACCACCCCACCACTCCTGTAATGATCACCCTACTGCCTTATACTCCCTAGTGTGCCACTGAATCTACCATTGGGTGGAATAAATTGGGTAGAATAACAAACGTTTCATATCTTAACCATTTCCTCCATCGTTTCTCTATCAAATATCACTGCATAGGATTAAATATTTAGTATAAATAGCTATGATCTGATATTTGGCTGTAAACCTAATTGGTACTTCTAAGACTACATATGGTCATTATATACTACCTAAAAAATGAAAAAAAAACATATTTAATGATTCGATTGGTGTACACTAACATCGGTAACTCTCCCTACTCTAAGGAGTGGAAACTCTATATAATTTTCTATCACCAACATCTCTAGAAAAAACTAATGAAAGAAGTGGGTCTTGAAACCCTACCATTCAAATCTAGTGTTTCTATTCTCTTACTCCATAGAATCCCACCCTCACTTACAAGAACCCTCAACTCTGAACTCCACCTAATACACTGTGATATTTTAAGTTGTATCGAGGAAGTCAAAAATCTGATCAATATTGTCCATCCAGTCCTACACCTCTTTAGATTCAATCATACCCTTAAAGGATGATAGTTTTTCTCATAGGAACTCCTGTTATCAATCCCTATACTTTCCTTCTTCCAGTAGTACCTCAACCTCTATGATCTTACTTTACATTCTTTTTATCCTACAACATGAACTACCCACATGATATCCCACCAATATTCCGATCTAGAGGAAAATTACCTTGATTATCATCCAGTTCACCCACCTAAGAAACTCGGGGAATATGTCTTTGAGGAATACAATTTCACATCTAAATCAAAGAAATGACTAGAAAACAAGATAATCTTAGTTCAAGCAATAAAACCATAATAAAAACTGATATTATGATAAAAAACTCATAAAATGAGACACCCAACCCAACATCTTATGGTAACTCGAGTCTCATCATAGAAATATATGGATAATAACTCATTGAAACCTACCTCTCATGTCCCAAAAATACTATCTTCAATCTATCATCTTACCAAAACCAAACACAACCTCTTCTTAAACCATAATTTGATGAACTCGACACAGATACCCTCTCAAAATTGTATCCAACCGAAACCATAAAATACCTGAAGGGCATTCCAAATCCCCATGGGTTAAAAAGTAGCATTAGGGTATCAACAAAAATTATAGAGAACTATTTCTCCCAACATAAAAAAAATTAAAATATATATATTCATTATAATAAGAAATAATGGAGGAGTTAGCAATAATTATATATCATATTAAAAATAAAACAACATAAGAGATACAACTTAAAACTGGATAAACAATATACAAGGTAAAAGTCTAATAATTACTCACAACTAGAATCGAAATAAATACTCTATATGATAGTGTGGGAAAACTCCTACAATATCACCACCAGCTACGCATACACAGCTGATAGAAACCTTACCGCCTCACTATGGAACCTTTCCTTTCCCTACACCAAAAGATATAACAAAGTATATACACCACCTAAGAGGTGTGTGGGTTTGAACTTAATAGGCTTAGTAGGATCCCATCTAGGTTTTCCATGTAAATTATTTTTTTTAAATTCCTAAAATTGATATCCTTTAAAGAATACAAGGAATAATATTTATTAAAAAGTTTGTATATCAGTAGTATGGTAAAGAAATTCCTATTTTATAACATTTTCAAATAATCTAGGTAAAACATTTGCAAATCATTTCATATATATCAATTAATTAAAGAAAAATCAAGTTTCAAATATCACATATTATACAAATTAGTCCAAACCAAAGCACGTGTAACATCACACAAAATATCACAAGAGTTCAAGATATCTAGGACACTTGTACCCAAAAATAGACAATTTCACACATCAAGTCTCTAGAAATATGAAAAAAAATATTGAATAGAGGAACTCCCTTGTAATTAACCTTCTAACAAGTCTATCAATCCCCTAGAACATTGGTCCTAGAGAGTAGAGGAACACGCCATGAGGGAGCCCCCCCCCCAACAGTACCAACATATAAGGGTTATTACTACACCATCCACATAAGTACCAAATACTTCTAATGTGATACATATTCCAAACCATTTCATCAAAACAATTCAATGCAAACCATTTCATAAATTTATTTCAAAATTATTTGATCATACCTTATCTCAAACCCAAATAAGGGGATAATAATCTTTTCACCAAAATTCTATTTCCACCCAAACAATTTAATCATTACAATTCATTAATAAAACAATTTACAAAACAAAATAAATATATTTCATCCAATATAGGATACATAAAGAACCACCTACCTCAAAATTGGGCCTTACACACCCATGACCAGATCCACTGACATGGAAGAATTAAAACACAACAACGGAGGCCTTATAAATAAAACCTTACTTCCCATAATCAATTAAAAATGAAAAGTGGTCGATAGAGAAGATACACAACATGTACCTTAAGAAACATGTACATCTCATGACAAGCAATACAAGGGTTATCCTCTTGAGGAATATCACTCAATGGTTATAGAAAGGATCATGATAATCAATACCATAATTCCAATAGAAAAATATAAAAATGGGGCTGTTGTAACCAATGGAAAAGAAGAAGAAGAAAGATAACTTACTTAGATAGATTTAACATAACCACAATGATGATCAATCGTTAAAATAATCATCTGGAATGAGAGAAGATCCCCAAAATCCCATGGGAGAGCTCTTTGTTCTTGAGAATGAAGGTTGATACTGAATGGAAATAAAACCATTCATGAAGCACATAAAAAACTATAGGTCATGAAGATTTCATGACTTGAATCCCAATTTGACAATATGAAACTCAATAAAACCATATATATAGACAAAGGAAACAACTATATTAAAAAAATATTGATCAAAATTTTCATGATGTGAACCAGTCTCATGATGTGGGAATATTTAATTCTCCGAACTAGTTCACGACATCAAATCAATAATACAGTCACAATATGTAACCATTTCACGATGTGAAATCATATAGTAGAATTATTCTATAGAAAAACATAGAAAATACCCCATGAAAAAATGGACAGCAAATAACATTCTCCTAATCCTTTTCCACATTTATACCTAGACTATTAAATCCAGCAAACATACATCCTCAAACATTAGGCATTTTCCCTAGTAAATTATCTCCATACTCAGACCCCAAAACACTCCTAAAAAAGTGGTTAATAAAATAAGATAAGAGAAAACCCTGAAAGTGGGTTACGAGATGTTACATATGAGTTTTTTTTTAAATATAAATGAATAGATATTAAAAGTTACTTTTAAAATGGATAAGATAGATCACCACCTTTGGAAAAAATCATAGAAGAAGCATAATAAATCATTTTTTATAAAAAAAAGACTCCCACAATTTATTTTTGTTTTTATATTGGATTATGATATTAATTTTTTCCAATGGTGAAAAAGGTTAGTGTGGGTGAGTGATGAGTGAAAAATTTTCATAGACTTTTCACTGTACTTAACTATTTAAAAAAGATCACAAATTCCAAAATTTATGGGCATTAATCATATTTTTTATATTTAAAATATAATTTGAATTAAATTGTATAATGGAGAAATATTTTAATTATAATTATTATTTTAATTGTATAATTACATTGTTAATCATTCCATGGGTTTTTATGTTTGATATCATGTAGTTTAAATATTCCAATTTAATAACATCCAAGCCTACTAAGGACCTACCTAGGATAGTGGAATCTGAGAAATGACACCCTAATCCCACATCTATTATGATAGGGTCTAGTGATTACAACTAATTAATAATATCACACACGTGGTAAGAGTAACCCAATTATAACGTATAACATATACATATATCAAATGCACAAAATACCATAAATTTCAACAAAATAAAAAAAATATAAACTAAACTAATAAGATATATATTATGGTCAATAAGACAACCAATATAAATTACATAGAAAAAAAGGGGTAAAATTCATTCCCAATAGTTTTAAATGAAAACTAAAAACAAACCAATGTAAAGATTACCTCAATGAAATTTATCTCAAAACGTGAATAAATCTTACTAAAATAATCTCATGGAACAACTATTATTATTCCAACATCGCATACGACATATGAACCAAGAATCATCTCTTTAAAACGATATGTCCAACCCACTCCCACAATTCCATCATGTGTTGTATTTCATCTGCACCAACAATGTATGTGTGGGACCAAGGCCTATGTAGCATGTATATAAACATACCCAGTAGAAAAACCTACAAACCATTAAGGGTACATGAATCTATAATCTACTAAAATCATGGAAAAAGAGGTTTCTAGGAGGATAAAAATGATGAAAAGAAGGAAACAATTTATCTTATGGTTTACAAAACTAAATGTTTCAAAAGGTAAGTTAAGAAGAAGTATAGATATGTTCATCACTAGAATATAGAGGGGTGATTCGAAATCCCAATTATCATACCTACAATGTTAAAAATCCAGAATTCATGGGTAGATATTGGTGCTTGGAGCACTGAAGATCCACAAATCATGAATTTGAAAGCCAACTGCAATATCACGTCTCAAAGGAAACACTATGGGTGGTGAATAATCCCATGTCTCCCTAGATTTAGAACATCATGGGATTCCAATATCCATATTTCTTATATAATCCAAGAATAGTAATAAGCTTAACCATGATTCTCTCTCACCAACTAAGTTATATCTTCTTACTTGAGGGTAGGTACAAAACCATATATGATTAAGAAGAAGCTTAAGTCCCATAGTATATCATTATGAAAAATATATGATCATTCTTTTGGATGATTTTAGAGGTTCTTTACCCCATGAATATGTGTGTAATAATGAATCTAGTGAAGGCTCCCAAACTCACACGAGCTTTATCAATAGTAGAAATACCAACTCCATGGATATATGTTTCATGCCTTATGTTGTTGGTGAAATACAAACTTTTTTTGAATTTGTACATAGTGGATCATAGAGCCATACATAGATGTGTTAAATATCAACTCTATAGGGGATCTCAATCCTAATAGGTTAAATAAATACTTTAATTGGAAATATTTATAAATACACATCTATCCAAACCATCCAGGGCTTGTAGGGACTACATAGAATTTCTTAAGGGTATGGAGCATGTAATACCAAGTTGGAAACCCGGCTATTTTCTTTCGCCAAACATGTCATGTCCCATTCCAACTACATAGTTAGTAGTATGTTCATGTTGTGTGCCTTATCAATGGAGATAGTTGGAATGTAACATGTCCTTTATCACCATATACCTAAAATGGTACATGGGGTGTGTCCCAACACACATGATATCTTGGTAAATAGAGGTCCCTATACATGTAATCCTTATACATGATGGGATATTTGGCTAGGGATCATATGATTTGTTTCTCAATATTATGTTCATGTGAAATTTAGCTCTAAATTGAAATCCTGGTGTTGTATAAAATAAGTTGCACAATGTGTTTTCATTTGATCTACACATTGGATAGTCCGGAAATTTATTGACAATTACTAATTTCAATATGTATCTTAATATTCATCCCTAAATCCTAAATTACACCATTAAATACAGATAATATTTCTACAAAGTAGTTTTCCAAGTTTATAAAAGATCTATAATTTGGGGTTTTACCATCCATAATTGGAAAATTATTCTTCAATCACCTCCTCACATCACCTATGCATCTTGACTCAAGAAACCATCAATCAATTATCACCACCCAATCTCACATTAGTGTCTAAGAGTTTATAATCATCCTAAAATATTTATCAACAACTAATCACTAGATATATCATATCTTATTGAAGGTTCATAATCATGAATGTTCTGGATCACCAAACCATAAATACCTATTTTCCCAATATTCCTATTATTTTTTATGATCCTCTAGAATTTCTACAAATATAAGGTTAAATCCTAAATAAAAATATATGTAACCAATAAAATACATGTAATAAAAAATTATCAATGATATATCCAATTACCAGCTCCAAAATGATGGATGGTGATGAATGCATGAAAAAAATAGGAATCAAATCTATGAGAATCACAAAATACTCAAGTAGTATTACATTCTCACTACATTAATTAGCCTATGTGAGGTGTTTATGCACTAAATACCATAAAAATAGGTGGTAAATTCAATTTATTTTAGGAAATATCTACTTAAAAATACTATTATAATCCCTAATATGAATGTAACATTACTTCCTCAAAATTGATTCAAATGAATCTTGAAATATTTTATTCTTATAGATTCCAGAGAAAAATATTCAGAAACAATGCATTGAGTCCATGTTTTAGATAATATATCTCACAACTTGTCACATGACCTAAAGATGAGATTGTTTAATTTATTGGATAATAGATATATAATCATCTTATTTTATAGAAATTTCTGACAATTCAAAATAACGATCCTCCCCTTGAACCTATTTTAGATATATCATATAATATAATCATCTTCATAACTTTGGGAATGGGATCACTAAAAATGGGGGAGCTCTAATGCTCATTAAGTTAAACACATCACTTATTCATAGCCATTGGATCATATATATGAGGGGATATATGAGAAATTTGGAAATTTAAGATAATGAGTTCATGGTATTAGAGGGGAAAATAATGAAACTTGGTTAAGCATTAAGAATAATTGAATTGAAACATTAGAACAAAGAAAATGACAACCCTTATATTTGGAAAACATTAATTCATGATTTATTATATAAGAATACATAGAATTAAAACTAAATTTTTGAGAGGTATAGTGACTTTGGGAATTAGGTACATTTTATAAAAACATAAAACATGTTGTACAAGGACATTGTTTAAAGCATCTATAACGTGCTCATATTATTCTGTCATTATAAAAACTACATGGGATAACCTAGGGACTTACATAAGAAAGGGATGATCTATAAATACCATTAAGGTGATAAGAAAAGAATAACATGAAGAAGGTATGAAATGTTATAAAATAGGCATATTAGTGGGACATACAAATGGTGAGAATCAGAAACATTTACAATGATGCATTATATAGCATGATAACATAATGGAAACATGGGAATGTGGAAAAAACTTTAAACATGAAATCATTGACATAAGATATGGTTATACACCATGAAATGATTACTAAATATTATTACGATAGCCTATAATACACCATATATGGAATATCATAAGACAAAAACATTACCCACTAAATTGGAGAACTATCATGGCTTAACAATCATAACCATATCATTTACTTGAATAAGTGTGTCACATATATCTTGTAACACAAAAATATATTTCATCGCAAATAGTTCTATGATAAAGGATTGTGGAATAAATGAATATAATTACCCTGTAAAATAATTATAGGTATTTATATGGTAATACCCTTGAGGGTAAATAAAAATGGTATTCTCCCCAAAAATGTTTTTCATAGAAAAATCACAATAAAATTTCTAGAGAAAAACGACAGTACATAAAGGTTTATAAAATGGTTTAATGAGAGATAAATGGTTGTCCCGTAATTTTGAAATAAAATGGATAGAAAGAGGGATTTTTAGAAACATATCCATATATTAAGAATTATAGTTAATATGGCATAAAATAAATAAGATGTTTGAATAAATAAGAGAATGAGAGCATCCCTTACCTTGAGAGGGTGATTCCAAAATATTGGGAGGAGCATATTGATATATTATGGGAATATTGGGAGGTTTCTAGAGAGGTCAGGTAGGATTAATAATGTGATAAAATATATTATAGTGATGATTAAGAGAATATTCTTTGGGTTTATATAGGAAAATATAGGTAAGTTCTTTATTATTTCTCAAACATTGTTTTGGACTCTATATAATAATGTAATACAATCCATGAAACCTCACAAGGATTTTTTTTCTACGGTTTCTTCCAAATAGATTTTGATTTAATTATTTTATAATTAAGTGGGCTAAAACCATTATAATATTAACCTTGGTGATATTGATGTGAGTCATGTTCTTAAAGAAATATTCTTAAACCATAAAATATAATATATGTTTTCAAGGATTCATAAAGGATTTATAAAATTAATAAAATAACTTAAAATATTTTTAATTTTAAACATATATTTGGTCATGGATAAATTTTATATAATTTATTACATCACATTTTGGTCATTGTGATGTCCTAATACACAACGTATAATTATATTATGTTTAATTTTTACCCAAAAATTCGACTGTCTAAGAAAATTATGAAAAAATCACCATTAGATAATTTCAATGTGTTGATTCCAAAAATAATATTTATTTTACAAAAATAGTTTTTTAAATATTAGAATTTTATCTTTTAAAATAGAATCAATATTTATTGATAAAAGATGGGTTTTTCTAAAAATAAAATCTTTAAGACCCTAATAAAAATTATACTGGGCATCATAAAAATTATATTAATATTTATATTTAATAATATATTTTTTCAAAATAATTTTATTAAAATATTATTAATTTAAAAAATAAATTAATTAATAAAAAAATCTCTTAATTGAAATTTCATATTACCCATAAATACAATTTGGGTTTTATTGTATCAAAATCAAAATCATTTGTAAATTAACAACAATAAGAAGTAAATATAACCATTATTATATTGAAAATAAAATATTTATATTTATATTAGTAGATTATTGAAAAATATACCTTTTTTACAATTGTAAATTCCCCTATGTATAAGGTGTGTTATGGCAAGATTTTCATAGGGTGGTTCTGTATACATGGATTGAGTCATGATATCAATGAGCTTGAGCTTATCCTGTAAACGTTATCACTCATTCCTTAATTGTTGGATATTATCTTTGTATTAGTCAAGGTAGAATCCTAGATATTCTATCTCTATTGAAATCTCTAATAAATGGTCTTCATATAGTACAATTCTATTGTTAGAAGTCATAACATACTTTTTTTATGACAATTTGATTTCCCAAAAACCAATACTTAAAATATTCATATGATCATTGTTCAATGGATATATTATCAATGTAAATGATTCATAATGCACTTTTAAATCTAATAGGATTTTATAAAACCAAATACATTCATGGGTTTATTATAACCATAATGGGTTATTTAGCTCAATCATAAAGGGAATTTTATTTATAAAAGATTGGGTCGTTGCATTCTCTACTCCCACTTTCGTAAAATTTTCCCTTCAAATTTCATTTTCACACACTAAAATAGATGAGGAAAATTATATTTCATCCCAAATTCTAGTTCCCATGTCACTTCTTCAAACATTTGGTTTCTCTATAGCACATTGACTTGGGGAATTGCCATATTTCATAGAAATTTTTCTCTATGATCGAATATCATCATTGGATACTGTTAATAAGAAAGATAATTATCCAATGGTACCACCTTTGGATTCAATAAATGTATGTGGTATGGTATATAATTCCTCAATAATTATACCTGGAATACATAATTTACTTGAGATAGGTTAGGTAGGAGTTATAGTTGATAGGGAACCACTCAGATGCAATCAATGATCTCAAAGGGACTAATGTAACTCGGACAAAGCATTCCCTTATTCAAAAATATTATATAATTATTGTATGTAGATTTGTAGAGGAATAACTTATATCCAACTTCAAACCCAAAATATCATTGATTATTTTCATCATATATATTTTGTAAACCCTGAGCATGTTTTATGTGATTCTGAATGGTATTGACCTTTTCCACCACTTCCTCAACCATTTTATGTCCCATTATTTTGTGTTCACTAACTTCATCCAAGCATGTATGTATTCTACAACTCTTCCCATAAAGGGCTTCATAGGGATCTATTTGTATTCTTGAGTGTGAACTATTATTGTATGAGAACTCTACCAGTGAAATATGTTTATCCCATCCTCCTTTGAAGACAATTGATCATGATCTAAACATTTCCTCAAGTGACTTGATTATTAACCAATATTGGCCATCAATAGGTGGGTGATAAGTCATGCTAAAGGTAAACTTGTTATTTAGATTATGTTGGAGGATCTTCTAGAACATAGAGGTAAATATTTTATCTCAATCAGATAAAATTGGAAGTTGTGTTCCATGCATCCACACCACTTCTCTGATTTATATCCTTGTATATTGATTGAGTGAGAAGTCCTATTGAATTTAAAGTAATGGATCAATCATAGTAAACTGATCCACCAAAAACCATATAGAATTGTTTCCTCTTGATGTCATTGTAAGTATAGTGAAAAGTTCTATGGATATATTTTTCCATTTCCATGTATGTATGTGTAGTTTTTTCATCATCCCCTTGAATTTTCCTTTTCATCCTTCACTTGGTGACAAACAAGACACCTTGATGTATATTCTATGATATTTTTCTTTATATATTCGTACCAAATAGTGATCTATGATATGTTGATACATCTTTGTTATCTATAGATGGATACAGAAGGTAGATCTATGTAAATCATCCAGTAGTTCCTTCTCTAACTCATGATTTGATGGTAAAAATAGTTATGACCCAAATCATAGAATTTATTCTTCAATAATTTTGAGCTCTGAGGATTTCCATTTTCTTATAGATTCCACCTTTTTCTAAAATATCACATCATATCTTTAAGAATACATTATCTTATAAATAAGGGATAGTTGAGAAATAATTTTTGAAAGGATTGATGATGTATTTCTTATGATTCTCATGTATATCCTTTTCAAGTCAAAGAACATCATATCCTTCTCAATTCTATTCAATGATAAAATCATCAAATAATTTCTACTTAGCGAATCTAGCACATTATATTAATTCCTAAGATGATAGTGGATTGAGTAATCATAGACTTTAATAAGATCTAACCATCTTTACTGGAACATAGTAATATATTTCTATGTGATTATTAGCTTGAGGCTCTTTTGATTCAAATATATTTGACACTTCTCCCTAAATAGGTAATGACACCATATTCTCAATGTGAAGATTAATGATGCCAACTCCAGATCTTTAATTGGGAAGTTATATTCTAGAACATTAAATCCCATTGAGTGATATGCTATCCCTTTTCATTTAGCATTAGTACATAACCCAATCCCTTATTTGATGCGTCGTTATATTCCATGAAATGGTCCCAACTTGTGGGAATCATATGTACAAGTGATTTTATAAGCTTCCATTTCAAATCCATGTAGCTCTCTTCACATTAAATATTATAAACAAACATGATTCCTTATGAGTTATCTTAGTTAGAGGTTTTGACAATTGTGAGATATTTCTCAAAGATCGAAGATAGTTCCATACTAATACATGGATACTTTATATTTTTGCCACATATTTTTTCCTTAGACATCATTAAATTACTTCTATATATTTAGGGTCCATATATATTCTATTACTTGTGATAATGTTTCCCATGAATTAGAATTACTTCAACCATAACTCACATATTCTACACTTTTCATAGTGATTATCTTTTCATAATGTCTTATTCATGGTGCTAGGATAATCCTCATACTACTCCTTGATTTATGATTATATTGTAATATATTCTCTAAATACTTCAATAAAAAATTGGAGGTAATTTCTAAAGTTTCTATTCATAATATCCATGAATATTTTTGGAGAATTTGTGAGCCCAAATTGAATTACTATGAAGTCGTAGTGCCCATACCTTGTACATAAATAAGTCTTGGGGATATACTTCTTATTCACCCTTACATAATAATACACTGACCAAAGATCCAACTTGGAGAAGTATTGGGATCCCTATAGATAATAAATAAATTCACCGATCTGTGGTATATAATACTTTTTCTTTGTTTTTACCTTGTTGAGTTCATGATATTCCATGCAAAGGAACATGAACTAATCTTTAATCTTAACGAAGACAGTTGGATGAACCCCATAGTGAAGCAATTGGGCATATGAACCCTTTTACTAGATTCTCATATAGTTGTTTATTTATCTCCTCTTATTCTGCATCGACCATTCTATATGTAGTCTTTGATATTGGAAATCATCAATTAAAAATTCAACCTCTCAGCTAGGAGGAAGAAAAAAAATGTTTGGTAAAATAATTAGCATATTACCTCATAATGGGAATGTATTCAAGGATGATATTTTCATAAGACTCAATCATTTGATCTAAATACCCTTACCCATTGGGAAATAATATCCATGCTTAATATGTTGGTGCTAAAGAAGATTCATCCACCTATTTAAACTTGTATATGATTAGAGGAAAATTTAGGATATAGTGATTGATTTCATTTTCAAGATAATTTTGGTGGATATATATAAGAAAAGATATTACATATTCAAAATTTAATCAAATTCCACTTAATGAAGTATCATAAGGTTCACTAAGAAGTTTAGACCACATATTATGATAGGGGAGGTGTTATATACTTAGGATGAAATAATTTATCTATTTATTGTTTTCACTGAAAACTATACGTCCATGTTTTCTGTTGGTGTTTCAATTTTTCTACAATACTATTTTTATATAAAAGAATAAATATTAAAAAAAATCAAAAAAGTGCATTTTTTATTAATAAATGAATAACTAGTGTACCTTTTACCACTTTTTTTTCAAGATCCACCTCAATAATTGTGATAGTATATGATTAGACTAGTTGACTTAGAGGTTGTTCCATTGATTTTCAACAATAACCATTGGCTTGGGGTATTGGTTTTTATAGTTTCCTTATTTCTTTTTAGAGAAACATTGGTCAATAAACTGAGGCTAAACGAGGTAATTTCTCTCTTCCACTACGTTGGTTAGTTTATTTAGTCAGACATTACCCTCTAGGAACCCTTCCTTTCCAGCCTAAATCATTTTCTCTTCCACCTTAGTCAATTTACAAGGTTCTTATTTCCAAACTTTTGAAAAGGTGGATGTTTAAATTTCTTACCACTATTATATTTCTCAATCTCATTACGAGAATTAAACTTCACATTCCACTTCTTATCCCCGTGAGACCACTAAGATTCACATGTATCCATTTCAACTTTGAGGGCACATAGGAAATAAATTCATGTCAATCAAAGTCTAAAATAACCAAGGATTCTTTTAATCATGTTTATTCCCCCATATAAGTGGTCATATTTTCATTCGAGGGTAATAACAAATCCATAAGCATATCATGAATGTCTTGTAAAGATTACCTCTTATGCCTCAACGGTTTCATTGTATTTTTTCTCTAGTTAATGGAAATAAAATTCCATTTTATGCAGGATAGTTTGAAGAAAATATTGGTTTAAAACATTTACTATAATTTGTTCCACCCCAAATGATTTGATCACTTCCTCATGCATCATATTCATAATCAATTTCCACCTCTAATCATCTTCTCCCCCCATATGGAAAACTTCTAGTATATCCATTTCTAGCTTTGAACATTGAATGATGTTTAATATCTTCTTAGATTATATGATCCATTTTTTCATGATTAACAGATTGGATGATCCATTAGAATTTTGAGGCCTTTTATCTCATAAAGGTCTCAATTTTAGCTTATTGTTTCTTAAGAGGATTTGATCATTCTTTCGGACTCAATATTCTATTATAATCCTAATTCAACTGAGATAGTATCATAAAAAATTTCATGATTACTACTCCCATTATTCTAGTCATCATATTTGGGCATTCATCAAATTTCCCTTCACATTGGATATCTACTTGCTTCCTCATATTTCTAACCATTGTCTATAATAAAGGAAAAATTAGGGGTGAGTAATTTTAAACAATTAAGAACATAAATGGGAGTCAATTAATATTAAATTAATAATTTATAAATGACATTTGTTTCATTAACCTAGGAATTTATAATATTTAATCTATGTTATCAATGATCTATTTGATAACATGAACTCTTTTAAATATTTTGTACCCATAATAATGGTTTGTAATGTTCTTGTAAATAAACCAAATCATATCCCCTAGGAGTGTAAAATTAGGTTTTAATCAAGGCCTGTTGTCATGCATTAGTTCCTGATTGACCTAGCTCAATACAATGTTTTGGGGTGTTACCCCAATGCATATATGTGTCAAATCCACATACACTTGTTATATCCAGACGGGGATGTATATTATTAGAAACTAGTTAGCCTATACAATACCAAAATTTAGGGATATCTTCTTATGTTTAGTCTAATCCCTAAGGCTTTCAATATATTTTTCTAATCTGAAACCCAAAAATAACTAAACAATAATCTGATGCCAACTATGAAAACCATTATCTTTATTACACATTAATTAATAATTTATTACACAAGAATACATATAATAAAACCCAAAAGATCAATAATTTTTTTATCTTTAGTAATTATACACATTATATTAAACCTTATAATATTGTGTACATCGTCATTATTGAAAACATCCTTAACATACTCATATTATTATATATTTCCTAAAACATCATGGGATAACATGGGTATATACATAAGAAAGGGGTGATATATATATCCCAGTAAGGGAATAATAATATCATTACATGAAAAGGGTATTACATGTTAGAAAATTATCATATCAATGTGACATAAAATGAGTTATAATAAAAAACATGAACAATAAGGCATGATATAACTTGATAACATAAATGAAACATGGGAATGTCTTAAAAACATTAAACATTAAATCATAAACATAATTCTAGGTTTCCCACCAAGAGATCATAACATAATGTGATTAAGATAACCTACCATGCACAATATATGTAATATCATGAGACTGAAACATTACCCAATGCATTATGGCTATATCTAGACACACTCATCATAATCATTACATGTACATGCATAAGTGTGCCACATATATTATATAATATAAGAACATATTTCATCACATTTTATTCTAGTGTCAATAACTACTAGAAAATGGCTATATACCCACAGTTTTCCCAAAACTGTATGTATAGGTATAGTATGCGAACCGGTACCCATGGTTCTAGAAGAACGTGGGTATAGGTTTTTTTGGTAACCTATACCAGTGGTTTTACAAAAAACCACAGGTATCGGTTTTTTTTCAATACATGTACCAATGGTTATACAAAACCATAGGTATGGGTTTTTTGAAGACTTATACCAATGGTTTTGGAAAACATTGGGTATATCTTTCTCGTATTATGGTGGGATAAAATCCACAGGACAAAAAAATCAAGGGATCACATATTCCCATATTTCTTTCACCTATACCCATGGTTTAAATTAATATATATTTATATACAAATAATTAAATTTGGGGTAGTGTTTATGCATCGTAATGGTAAACTGGTGATCCAAGGTTCAAAACTCACAATCGCTTAGTGTGTAAAAGAAATAACCAAAGTTTTAAAACCATTAGTATAGGGTTAAAGAAAAAATACATCAAACCTATAACAATAGTTTGGATATCATGGGTATTGGTATTTAAAACTTTTTGCACAGATCATGACTATATTGACACCTCGGTTGGCCATGGTTCCTTAAAATAGTGGGTATTGACTATACCCATGGTTTTATGTGCTATACCAATGATTTTAAATTGTGGGTATTGAGTAAATTTCCGATAGTGATGGATTTTAGAATAAATACATGGATTTCCCCAATAAAATATGTATATTTATTTTTAGGTTAATACCCTTGAGTGGAAATAGAGGTGGTATTCACAATAAAAACTGTTGGCATTGAAAAATCATAGCGATATTTCGACAGCATAATTGCGGTACATAATAGTTTATAAAAAGGTTAAATCAGAGATAAATGGGTTTATAATAAATTATAATTGAAATGGTCAATAAACAGTATATGGAAAAACATATACCCTTATTAGTAATTGGAAATAAATTTTCATAAAATGAATAAGATTCTTGAATAAATAAGAGGATGAGAGGATCCCTTAACATGAGTGGGTGATTCCAAAAGATTGGGAGGATATTATTGAGAGATTGAAAGCACATATATATAAATATAGATAATGTAGGTTATATTCTGAATGTGATCCATGGTTCATGAGTTAATAGAAAGGGGATATTCTGTGGGTTTATAAAGGAAAAGAGAGGGGGGTTCTTTGTTTTTTCTCATCATTTGATTTTGGACTCAATATAATAAATTAAACAAAACCATAGACCATACAAATGTTTCTAAAAAAATAATTTGTTTTAATAATTTTATAGGTTAAATGGATTAACTAGTTATAATATTACAGATGGTGATGTCTAATGGAGTCATGTTCTTAAGGGAAAGATTTTGAAACTATAAAACATAATATAGGTTTTAGAGGATTCATAAAGGATTTGTAGAATTAATTAAATAACCTTTAAAATACATTATTTTAAGATTAAAACATATATTTGGTAGTTTATACCTTTTATATCATTTATGTCATCACTCTTGGGTCATTATTCTGTTATATCACACACCATATTTTTTTAATATACTTATTTGTTTCTTGAAAATTCAACTATCTCAAAAAAATATGAAAAATTAACTGTTGGATAATTTTGGTGTTATGATTCCAAAAATAATATTTATTTTACCAAAATAGTATTTTAAATGTATTAATTTTTACTTTTAAAATATAATCTCCATTTATTGAGAAATACTTTGGTTTTTTGACAATAACAGTTTTCGATCCCTTATAAAAATAACATTTGACATCATAAAAATTATACTATATATTAAATTTAATAATAATTATTTAATAATAATATTTAAATAAAATACATTTTATTTTAAAAATCCATTAATTCATCAAAATAAATTTCATAATTGAAATTGTGTGTTACCAAAAAATATAATTTTTGTTTTATTGTTTCAAAATTAAAATAATTTATAAAGTAAAAATAGTAATAAGTGAATATAATTATAATTATATTGAAAATAAAATATAAATATTCATATTATTAGAGTATTCATACATATACTTTTATTACATCATAAAATACCCAAAGGATAAGGTGTGTGATCGTGAAATTTTCATGGGGTGTTTTGGCGTGGATGGTTTGGGTCGTGATATTTTTGAGCATGAACTTCTCTCATAAAATATCTCTCTTTTGAATTAGTTATTGGATCTATGATTGGTATTTATAAAGTTAAAGTCACAATGATGTTCTCTCCCTCATAATCTAAGATAAATGGGATTGAGAGGGTATTATATTACTAGTCTACTTCGTCTCTTCCTTTGTGTGTGTCAATTAGATTTATCGAATCACTATATGTATACTAATCATATGATTAATGTTAAATTTTTGTATTTTCAACAGTTTTGATGCTTAATGGTCTTTTAAATGTAATTGGAAATTATAAAATCAAATAAATTATTTTTTTCTATAACTATAATAGGGAATTTAACTCAATCAAAAAGGTAATTTTATTTATAAAAGTTCATCTCATTACATTGAAATATCCACAAAAATAGTATTTAAAAAGAATAACAGAAATAAATAAGACTTAAAATCATAACATTATAAAGTAGAATATATTTATTACATGTAATTTCATTAAAATTTTTCATAGCCTGGAAATTAGAAATTTTTTAGAAATGTGGACCAAAAATAATCATAGGAAAACATTGTAGATAAATCCAAGTATGTCCACAGATTAGTTTTTGAACAAACCTAAGTATGTCCACCCTTCAGTTTATGAAAAAATCAAAGAATTCCAATGATTTATTATTGCATGAGATATAAATCTATAAATAATTAATTGGAGAGAGATATAGGACACCACCTATTTTCATTAAAATATAAGAGTACCACTTAAAATAAAATCACTCATCTTATTATAAATAACCCATGAGAACAAAATGAGTTTCATAACATTTCCAAATTGTATAACATAATAAAAAAAATTCATTGGATACCAAAAACATAATATTCAAAAAGTATTATTTAAGAAGGGATAAAATTGGGTTATTTATGAACCACTACAATATTTTAGAATTCTTCATTGAAAATGAAAGAGAAGTCATAATAAGTATTTTTCTTAAAAATAATTCCGTAATATTATCTTAAAAGGGCATGATTTTTAATTCAAATTCCAAAATTTAATTTTTTTAAGATGAATTTAAAACATATAAAATAATTCTTAAAATAAATTAAAATGATAATCCTTGATAAAAAAATAAAAAAAATTCAAAATGGGATATATTGGGGAAAAATACGAGATCATGGTAGAGAACATCATTTTAAATATTTTAAAATACATTTATAGAAAAACCAAATCATTTAAAGGATAAGAAACCTTTATTTTAAAATGAATAAAGGGGGATATAGAATAAATAATGATAAAATAAATTTTATTTCCCACTAGGGAAATGATAACATTATAGGGATGTTAAAAAATTCATATAGAGGAATAATACATTAAAATTGTCATGACCCGACCCAAGCTGGGGCTTGAGCCATGACTACCCCAAACCTACCTCTATAGTCTAGGGGGTGGTGACAAGAATAAAAGGAATAACTAAACTTGGGGAGGAATTTTTTTAATATACCTATATCCACACACCCACAAACACATCCATGAAATGGTACAATGATATAAAAGGTGGAAAACTAAAATGCATGCATACATCTATCCCAAACCAAAGTACAACAGAAGTGTCCAAAGTTTAAAAGGAAAAAACATGCACCCAAAAAAATAAAACTATAAATATTTCCAGCTATCTATAATAGAGGGGATCACTATCAAATTCAACTATGGAAAGCTCCAAGGTTCATCTCTGGTAAACACCTCGGTCGGTCCAGCTCACTATGCCTTCCTACCTAGGGTCCTCTATAGAATACGTCAAAAGGATTATAGTTTTCACAAGGAAAAAAATATTCAGGCAAGGCCCATGAAGGGGTGAGTATAAAAATACTTATTAGGAACCCCAAAAACCTAAAATAAAATGGAGAATATGAAAGTAAATACTTAACTCAACATAGCTGGAGGGAGCCCAATTGATATAGAAACTCCATCTAGAATCATCTTTGGATATACAGGACAAGTTAGCTTAGTCCACATGGGCATCAACCCATAAACATGAAAAAATTGTAAGGACTCCAAAAAATACCTCAGATATACTCATTTAAGACACCATGTCTCATGAGGTTTAAACCTCATTACTAGAAATAACATTCTACTCAAGGATCTAATGGTAAAAAACCCAAGAGAATACACTACATGAGATAAACCATCCTAGATGGAACCTATCTAAGATATACCATCTATACGGAACAACCTACTATGTCCATATCTAATCCCTAGTACCATAATTATTGTCATATCTAACCTAATCCTTATGCATGGGTAAATAAACCCAAGTGAAGATGGCCCCTCCCCACCACTACACATAGTTGTGGGAGCACTTCACCAAACTTTGAATCATAATAACCCTCTCTAAAAAGAGAGAATGGAGGGACCCTCACCTTGCCACTACCATATAGTAGAGGGAGTAATCCTCCTAACTAAACCATAAAACCAATGTCGCTCATGAATAGAGTGGCCCAAACCTTTGTTTGTCGAGGGAGAAATAAATAATAACCAGGTATTGCTTATATATAGTGGAGGGGTCTGCTCTATTAAATTGAACTCAATAGATGAGGTTGAACTAACTTAATTGGATGACCACTCCCTATTAATACTCATAGATGGGGGAGTAATACTCTATAGGTAAGGACCCACACCTTATAATGACATGGGAGTTTCGACTCTAAGCACAAATAACCTACATGCTAACTTGATAGGGGAGTACCCATTCTATCTATATGTCACATATGGAAGACCCATTCCATAACACGATAGGGGTGTACCAACTCCACAGATATAAAGAATAGAGGTCCCAAGCCATGGAAGAATAGATAAACTCACACCCTAATGCCACATGAGAGTATTACTCACAGTCTCTCTCTTTGAACCACCCTAACTTATTGCATTGGATAATCACTCCAACACAAGAGTTGTGATCGAATTATGATACAATAGAGGATCTGTAACCTAGAAATACTAGGGAGTAACTACTCTTTTAGGACATAAAGTCTAGATGGTCCATGCCATGGAACAATAGAGGAGAATTATATCTAACTATTCAAATGATACAAGAAACCTGCACCCTAAACCATCCTGGAAGTAGAAACCCCAGAATAACTACCCAAAGATATAGAACCCACACCCATGATTTAAGGAGTCCTATATATACCAAAATTTAGAGGTATGGGAAACTCGTACCTTAATGCCACATGAGAGTATTACTCTCAGTATCTCTTTTTAAACCAAACTAATTTACATCATTGGTTATGCACTACAACACAAGTCAGGATCAAATTATGACACATCATATCTCGATGGACAAAACTAAGGCTCTTATTCTAAGAGGAAAACTACCCAGGATATGCTACTCACAAGCCTAAATCTGAGTTCTATAGTAGGTCATACAGAAGGTGGAAGATCTCAATTAGAACTATATGGAGTAAATAATGTACACTAGGTTAACCATGGTGTGTGATCCCACCTAACCACCTGGTCTTTTATCCCATCTATATGGTTTTTCAACCAATTTAGGGGTACATAGTGTGTAGAGTCGGAAAATTTTGTGTCTCGCTTCATCCAGCACCTGTCCATGTTCATCCATCACATGGTCCAGCCAGTTGTATCCCTTACACATTGTGTGTACCATACTACATGTAATTATATAGCTAAATGGACACCTATCCATGTAGTTTTCCTAAGTCTTTGTGCCTTTTCCTTGAAGTTATACATGGTCATGTACTTTTACACGACTATCCTAAGTCATGTTTCATGGTCACATGATTTTGGTCACTAAATATCATGTAACCTCGGTACACGGTGTGTAGACCCCAAAATTCATCTTCTCCAAACAAGAAGGGATACATTGAATGTCTCACTTAATTTTAAGCCATGCATATGGCAATTACAGTAATAAATAACATCTAAAAATTCTTTATTTTCCACAGTTTACACCGCAACATGCATCTTGACATAAGAGGGATCCCTTGAAATTTTATTTTTTCTATAAAACCTTTAAAAATATAAATTAAGGGGATTAGAGCCAAAAATTAAAATTATCTACATTGAGGTTGAATCATTGAAGCATCAGGTGTAAAAAGATGCTTGGATCATGATTCTCTTCAATCTGATGATGATTAGCATCAGAAAATGAGATCAATAGAGCAAAAATACTTCAAATTTGGCTCATTTCTATTCGTCTTCCAAATAGGTGGAGGAGGATGTTTTCTTATTTATTTTGTATACACACAAAGGTTTTGGGGAATGGAATTGATTCTAATCAATTAAAATCAATTAACTCCCCTTTTAATGTCACATTACCAAAACACCCTTCAATGAAACATATAGCGCATATAAATTTAGGTTGTTCCAAGGGTAAAAAAGATATTATAAACTCAACCATAATCTCAAAAATTCAATCCAAGATTCCCTCAATAATTTATTTGTGTTTTAATTGAAACCGCATGCACGTGATAATATATGTTTAATATTTTTTAAAATCCTTGTGTTGAGGCTCTCCAGGCCCAAGATTATTGTACTAATTAAGTGACTAACATCAAAAATATTCTTATAAATATTCCAATGTCTTACAAGTCAAACCCATTTTGGATATATCACAACCAATGATAAATATTTTCACCTTGAAAAGACAAAATCCTAGCAGCAGTGACAAGAAAAAAAAGATCTACACTGTAACTCTCACACTAGTGAGATAAATAGGTTTTATTGTGCTGTTTCCAATCATGAACTCAGGGGAACCACCAAGTCCAAACCAAACTCACATTCATCTCTAACTAGGTCAACATCAAGAAATAAGTGATCACATGTCTACTCAACTTCTACTAGTGGAAAACCACCAAGCACCATGGTTACTCTATAGTCATAAAGTTTAGCGGTACACCACCTTGATAACCATACACATATATCAACGAAACCTAGTAGTTCACATCCTCCCCTAGATGAACTAAACTATAACCTCATCAATAATTAATGTTTCATGATTTACACTGATCATTTAAGTGTACTAATTAACAAAATAAGAGAGTAGACTCAACAAACCTTCAGAATATAAACAAGGAAAGCACATGGTAAACCCCATGCATCTTTTCCTATCATGGAAGGAGGGTAACCTAAACTAGAAACACCTACCTAAATACAAATGTATAAGGAAATCATCCACTTTACCTTGACACTATATTTTTTGGGTGGCAATGACTCACCCTCTTTGTTTTTGGTTGTGTTACAAAAATGCATCTTTGTGGGGAAAGCATTCATATTCCTCTAGATTCCAAAGCTACATCAAACTGTGCCACATAATCCTCGTGTATATCATGTACAAAGATTATTCCAAATTCACGAGGGTACTAATGAACAATAAAGGGAATCCCAAACAATCATCTAAGTCTTACTAAGACCTCTATCATCACCACCATCACAGTTACCAAGCTTTAAACACTCAAGTCATAGGGACTCATCCACCGCACATCGACACTGTCATCTTTCAGTGGCACTGACTAACCCTCGTGGTTTTTTTACTTACATCACAAAAATTTGACTTGTTGGGGAAGTACCACTCTTTCTCATGAATTCAAATCTATGATGAAGAACACCCACACAGGGTTTTACCGATGCCCCACATTACCCTACACAAACCTTGAGAAAGAAAAGGAAAGAAAAATAGTTCATCATTATATTTTCTATCAATACTTTTGTAGAAATTAGAAAGGATATAGAGTGTACATATATTCAACCTCATGGATTCTAGGTCATATGACTCTATTTCCTATAGTTATCCTCACCTGCATCCTCCATCTCCCTTATCCTAGCGTAGACCACCTGGTGGTAGTGGTGGAAACACCTCAAACCACCTACCACCTATTGCTACCATCCCAGATCCTCCACTATATCTTACATCTTGTGGAACTCCCTTCTCTAGAAGCTACCTCTACCAATGTGTCCTATTGACCGAATCTCTCTCAGCAGCATAGTATATCAAGAAATATCTAGCAATAGGTCCTTAGCCATCACAAGCATAACACTACCTCTCTTTTAGTTTACATAATCCTTAGGGCTTCTCCATTTCTATATGCCCTAAATCCAAATATTAGTCATGAGTATGCCTATTGAATCATGATTCAATCATCTGTCTTCTACCAACTACTACTAATTCCACATTATCTGAACCACCACTATAGGCCACATTCCCCAATCCCCCATCCAAGGATCACTCTACAACTAGATATCACTATAGTAACCATGCATATGATGGAAGTTATAATGAGACCACACCCACTCAAACATCTCTATGGAGGCTCTGATCAAAGTAATGATCTATAAGGAAAGTTCCTCACACCAAATCCAGGGAGTAATGTGATAGGACTGTCAAACTCATTGAATACCCCTCCACAGGCATGCTACCCTACCAAAGCGACAGAAGATTCTAGATATGCACCAACCTCAATGTGGCAAGTTATTTTTTACCCTTAATATTTGCTCGAACTATACCCATTTGAGAATCTCCTCATTGTGGGAATTAATTTCTAAAGTCCACCATTTCCCAACCAAACTATGTATAAGGTTATCCACTTAGACTACCATTTGATCAAGAGGTTTCCTCGGGATGTAGAAAAATTGTTTGACTAACCCAAGTTAGTCATAAACTACCTGGGGTTATAGATCACCCAGGTACCTCAAATATCACTGCCTCTAGAACTCATGTAGCCCACTCAGCCTACACACATCCTCATCCAGCACCTCCAAAACAACCTATCGCTCTATGGGTGGTCTCTCAACTGGATGACCGCCCGGAGGTACTGTCTTAGACTCAATTAACTACACTAAATCCTCATCATAGGGAATATCACCCCAAAATCCCATAATGGAATCCTTTATGGCTATCATCGCAGAGGAATCCGGAAATAAAACAAGATGCAATGCAGTCAAAATGTATATCATGGGAGCTGAATCAATAAGGACAAGGAAAAAACCAAAACCCAGTCTTATACGATGAATATAACATTTATTTCCCCTGTGATAAGTTTCCTAACATACTGAGTTGAGAAGAATATTATCATAGTTTTTTTAATGGATACGTCGGTCTTCGTACCAACACTGGAACCTCTTACTTGAGGGCCAGACTCAAATCACCATGACATTGTCACTGTGAAACCAAAACTAATCCTTATAATGGGATTTTTCTGAACTTTGTCCCAAGTAAATAACTTACTATAATATCAATCTATAACAAACCCACCAAATTCAAGGATCAATCCATGACTATCCCAAGCCCTCCTCTATAGGCTAGGTATGGAAACAAGTGTTGAAGATATAACTACACTCATGTATTCCTTTTCCTAATGTATTTGTACACATGTACCCACAAACACCTCGATGCGACCATACAGAGACAAAAAAAACTAGAAAACTATATTACATGCATCACCTATCCCAATCTATAGTACAATATAAGTATTGAAAGCATAAAAAGTAAAGAAATGAACCCACCAAAAGAAAAATTTAAAATCATCCAACTTTCTCTTAATGAGGTGTTTAATTTCAAATGAAGCTTCCAGAAAGCTCTTCGTCCCAACTATGGTAAACACCATTATTGTTCCACCTCATTAATATTTTCCATCCTTGAGACCATTATGGACTCTATTGAAAGGCATATGGTCTAAACAGGACACATAATGTGTGGGAAAATCATGTGTAAGGGTGAGTATAAAAAAACTCAATAGGAACTGAAAAAACCCAAAATAAAAGGAATAAATTGAAAGGAAACAATCATCTCAACCTAGTCAGAGGGATCCCAATTGAGAGAGAAACTACATCTTAAACCATCCTCAGCTATATATAAAAATTCAAATCAGTCCACAAGGGTGTCAAACTAGACATTCAAAACACCATAATTACTCCCATAAATCACCTTGAAATACTCATCTCTAACTCCAAGGCTCATGAGGTTCTGATGTCATAGCCAACAATAGGATTCTACTCAAGGTTATAATGCTAACAATGAATTTGGAGAAAAAAATCCATGATATGTTGAATCTAAGATGGAACTTCTCAAAGAGATACACATAATTAGGAATAATATTCTAGATCCATCCCTAGTGATGAGCACTAGAACTCCTTCCATCGCTATCTTCATCCCAATTCAAGGCTAAAGAAAACCAACTAGAGAGGCCTGGTCATTACTACTGAACACAGTTAAGGAAGCACGAACCTATAATATGCATCGTGAGCACCCTCTATAACATGAGAAAATAGATGGACCCACCCCATGCCACAACCCTATAATCGGCGGATTATTACTCCTAAATAACCTGTGAAACCTCTGTCACTCTTGTATGGAGTGGCCCGAACCTCTGTTCCTCATGGGAGTACTAACTGTTAACCAGGTATTTCTCATATCTAGTGGTGGGGCCGACACCTCGTAATTTTACTCAACATATATTAGATCACTAAATTTAATGGAGTACCCAATCCATGATGCTACTCGGAGATGGGGAGTACTACTCTATATGAGAGAGCCTAAATAATGTCACAATAGTGGAATGAAACTCAAAGGATAGAGGACCCATGACCACTATGTGGGGAGTACTGTTCTGTGGCCATGGGAACCACACCCTAGAATGATTGGGGATATACACTATACTAACATGATTAATATGAGGGACTCACACCTAGACATGAAAAGTGGGTACTGACCCCATGCTAGAGGACCCGCACCTTGGAAAGATTCAAGAATACCAACTCTACTAGAAGAATACGTATGGAGGATCTGCACCCTATAAGGATAGGGGAGTTCTTACTCCAAGGATATAGGACCCCACCCTAATATGATAAGGGATTAACCACTATATCTATAAGTCATTTCTGGAATAATCAAGTCCAAACACGACAGTGGAGTACCAACTCCACAAATAGAGGACATACACCCTGGAAAGATATACGAATTACTACATTATCTGGTCAACAAGTATGGAGGGACCACTCCCTAGAATTGGATGGTAGTACACTATAAAACTTTTAGAATGATACGGAGAACCCATACACTAAACCAAAAGGGATGTACCAACCCAATAAGAACTAATTAAAGGTATTGAACCTGCACCCATGATGTGGGGAGTCCCTTTTATACCAAAACAGAAAGGTTAGGGAAACATGTGCCCTGATTCCATAGGTGAGTACCAGTCCCAGTGTCTCTCTTAGAACCACCTCGATTAAAAAAAATCGGTTAAGAACTTCCACATATGTGGCATGATTGAATTATGCCACCTTATATCTCATAGGCTAAAATGAATCCCACCATCATGTTTTAAGAGGAAAACTGCTCAGGATAGGCTACTCAAAAACATGAATCTGAGTCCAATAGAATGTGATACAGAAGGTGGAAGACCTTAAGAAGATATTAAGTGGGTACATGGCATGAACTATGGTCCAAAAGTCATGTGATTCCTTTTAATAACCTAGTCATGTATCCTATCTACATGGTTTTTCATCCCATGTAGGTGTACACAGCGTGTAGGGTTGGTACACATTGTTTTCCGCTTCACCTGACACCTATTTGTATTAATTGTAACGCCCCGACCCTAGTTACCCAGAGTCGGTGCATTATTACATAACATTGGCATGATCACAAGAAAGATCAAATCTCGAAAGACCGATTGGTTTAGTAGCCTTGGAAATACTAGATATATTCATATGTTTTACATTACATCATAAAATGAAAAACTAATACAACAACATAATGTTTCCACAATACACACTATTAACCCCTCATAAAATCCCTGCAGGTCATTCATAACTTACTTCTTCACATCCTGGGAAAAATAAAACATAGAAAAGGGGTGAGCTCAAATGCCCAGTAAGGATAACAATATAGCGGAAACTTTCATAAATAAGAATAAAAATTTAAGGCAATGTATAACTAAAACAAAAGCCTTTTAAACATGAACTTTCAACATGGTATGGCATAAATAAAATGAAATAATGCCATTTACTTATTCACATGGATATTCTACTAATCGAATAATCACATGCAAAAATCAATAACCACTTTCATAATGTTGGAATGCATAATGCCAGACTATCATAACCACATAGCCAAGGCCTCGTGCCAAGACTACAAATAAGATTTTGTCAAGGCCTTGTGCCAAGACACTAGTTTGTCTCATGAGACCTACCGATGCATCGAGGAGCTATAGCGGGCTCCACCCGTCACTTATTAAGTCCAATGCATTCCCATATGAAAAGGTTTAAACATAACATAAACATTCGTATTAAAACTAGCATACGAAATGTCAATAATTTCACCATAAACTATGAATGGTATAAAAATAGCACATCCACAGTCAAACATATCACAAAACCTTCAATACAATATAGAAGTTTTGTATCATAATAAATCAACTTCAAATAATCATAAAATCCATCAAAGGATGTTGACATAGATGAAATCAAAATTCTTTTTAAAGAAGTATCTTCTTTTATTTTGAAATCATTTAAGATCCATATAAAATAAAACATTTTCTTTGAAAATATTCTTATAAGCTTGTATGGAAAGCTTCGATGATTTTATAACGGCGTAAAATAACCGCACCCGCCGTATAAGTTTAAAAAAAACATTCTTACCTCAATTCTGTCGAAAAGGTTAAAAAGGACCTTGTTTTGAAAACGACGAAAATATTCCTTTATAAACCTCTTATAAAAATTCAAAAAAGGGTATAAATGACTTTAACCCATATTCTTGTAAATAGTAAAAATGTTTTGAAATACATTTCGAAGAAACATGGATGTGGATGATAAAGAGATCCCAGTAGATTATTACGTATAATACAACCTCGGATAATGAAGAGATTGTGAAATAACCCTTACCTTGTACTTTTCCTTTGTTGGGGTAGGTTAACCTCCTGTATAATGGTGAAATAATTGTTATTAAATTATACAAGAATCATATACATTAATATGATATCATATATGATCTTTTAACATTGCTTTATTAATAATATCTTAGTATTATCGTCGTTTCGGGTGATAATCGATTCGTTCTTCTTAAATGTTTGGTTACGTAAGACATGTTTGTAATGGATATATTATATCTTATTCATAATCATAATGATATTAACATTATTTTTAACCCTAAAATGAGAATAATACTTGAATGGATATGATGGAGAATGAATCTTATCGCGTTCGTGGAGACGGTAGTCCGTACGTACGCACGAACGCTACTTCCATTTAATTTTCATTTTAAAAGAATCAAATCCAAATGATACATAGGTATATTACTATTCCAGTATAATATAATATTTTATATATGTTAATTAAGTTCATTAACACCATCCTTTATACGTTCCATGTGTGGTATGAACGAGTCATATCATTTTAAGGGGGCGGTAGTCCGCACTTCCTCAAATGAAATTATCGTATGTATATACAACATGAAACGAATAATGGTATGAAATAAAATGGAATTACAGAAGCTTATATATAAAATATATATAATTAATATCATATTTAATTACAGTGCCATCATAATGGCCACCATGAGAGGCGGTAAGATGTATTTGAACAATCATCGTTTCGTGAGGCGTTAGTTTGCCATCCACAGAAACATTATGTTCATCATCCATTAGATGGAGTTGTGTGTATGTGTAGTTCGAATCCTTCTTATAACAACATTCTAGTATATTGAGGATACTGGTGTTGTTACAAAATAAAGGAAATAAAAAGAGTTTGGGGGTTGGAGAAGCAAAATAAATGAAAATAATTTAAGAGAAATCGTTACCTTTAATCTAGGTAACTCACTTTGGTTGGAACCAAAGGACTTCTTGAAATTCTTTCTGCCTAAGGGGAAGCTTCAAGGAGGAGGAGAGGGATGTGGGGAGCTTATTTGGGCAGAGTTTGGACGAGCCAAGTGGCTTGAGAGTTGTGAGGAAATGAGAAGGAGGAGTGCCCTTTTATAAGAGGGGTGAGGGGCACCTTTGGAAAAGCTAGAAATATTAATTTATAATAAATTCATATTCGGTTTCTAATGGCTCCAAAGTTGATTATTCAAAGGTTAAGGTGGGGATAGGTCGAAAACCACTCAACCAATAGAATTTAGACAGGTTTGGGTACTTATATTAACCTTATCTTTAAGTATTAACTCTAAGTTAATTAGTTTCACTTTTACAATGTCTCTTTGTATTTTTATATAATATGGTTAATAAACTTACTATATACATCCAAACGACCCCCAAGTTGTCCATTATTGATTAACCTATCATGATATAAGTCTCTTGGCCGAACCTTAGATTTTTAGGAATTTAATATCAATTAATAATATAATATTTGTTTTAAGAACTCTTTTATGTCAATTTTGACACTATTCAATAGTTGATTTTTGTGAAACTCATAACAGATTGATTACTTCGAAAAAAGTCAATTAAATCAATCCTCATATATCATATTATCCTAGAAAATTAGTTTAATTCATTAAAAGTTTCATATTATATTTATTTGGGTATTTCTAATATCAATTATTTTAATTTTGCACTATTATAGTAATTACTACATCATCATTGTGTAATAAATAAAGTAAATTATTTAATGTCTAAAAATTATAAATAAAATATCATTATGTAGGAAATCGTTTTAGCTTTCTAATGAATATTTATAATCGAAAATCCAACATGTATAACCCTATGTGAAAATTGTTCTTCTAAAAGATGTAAGCTTATGCCATTTTTATTTTTATTTTAACTTTATTAATATAATGTGTCCCTACCACATACAAGTGGCTCCATGGGGTCCCCAAATTGACCCAAGGATGCTGATGGTCGGGTATGTGTCCACCAATAAGGTTAGGACACGTTTTAGGGTAATTTTGCATTATTATAATATTATTTTTTAACCCTTATTTACCGGATTTACCCTTTAACCATGGTAAAAAAAATATTTACCGCAATAATTATTCAAAATGTCTAAAAATAAAAGTTACCTATTTACACAATTTGAACATCCTGATTCCAAATATGGAATCCATTTTTCTAAATTCAAAACACAGAAGTGGCAGAAATTAATTTAAAATTAATTCCCGCTGTCAAAACAAAAAGCGTGTTTTTAAGAGATAATAACTATCAAAAGATTGACACTTGTTTATTTTTGGTTTAATTGTAAAATTATGTCCAATGACCAACATTATATTAAATGGTAAAAATATATTCTAAATATACTTTAAAACCACTAAAATTCATAATTTATCACTATTAAATATTTTGATTAAAAATGTTGTTTTTAATTAAAATTTAGTAATTTTCACTATTCATCAAAATATGAAAGTTATCCGAAAAGTACCAAAATTTCACCATAGGCTAAATTCGATATTCCGAATCCAAAAATGAAGTCCATTTTCAAATATAAAATATATATAATTTCAAAAAGTAGTGATTACTATTCATAACGGCTAGTTTAATTGGTTGTTAGAACTCGGTGTTGCGTACAACACACGCTATCACATTATTCAAAGAGAAGCGTACCGTAGAAGCTTGGGATGTTTCATTTTAAATTTTTGATGTCCCCATTTAGTCAAAAAGTTTAAAATATAGTATTTAAAAAGGGTTCACTATTAGAGTTGATAAAAGTGCAATACTGAAAATGAATTTGTTCTTGCATTATATCTAAGAAACTAATAATATGGATTCTAAAATTATAAGGATTATATAAACATTAAAATTTATCTAATACTATTCATAACCTCTTTTGAACGGCTTATTTGGTAAGTCATGGTGTGCTTGAACTTGGTGTTGCATGTAGTGAAAGTTATTGAATTATTTTGAAGAACTAACACACTATGAAATCTTGGGGTGTTACATTCTCCCCTCCTTCAATAAATTGCGTCCTCGCAATTTGAAATTGTTCTTCGAAAATAAAAGGTTGAAAGTAGATAATATATTTGTGGGAAACCCCACATCGGAAATTGGGTTACTAAAATTTAGTCTTAATATGAGGAAAAGAGAAATGAAAGGGTCACCACCAAATTATGATCTCGATTAGGAGAACATTGGTGGCAATTAGAGACATATAATTGGAGGAAAAACGTAAATATTTATAGGTAGTGATTGAGGTCATCAATCACAAACAAGTATAAAATTGAGGTACTTAAACTCATCAATCTATGATGATTTGAAATACCATCGGTTCAACAAAACATAGGGTATTATGATAACACATTTTTGACGTTTCAAAATATCTTAGTTGAAATCCCACATCGAAAAATGAATTAATGAGGTCTCTATTTAAAATAAAGAGTCGAAAGTATGAAGATTACCGAAAATAACACATACTAGGGTTCCATGTAGGAAAATATGGATATGGAATAAAAATCTAACCATCAATTATCTGATGGAGAGTGGTAGAGAACATGGCTATAAAAAGGCCAACAATCCCAAAGCCATAAATTAGTGATGATTTAAGGTACCATCTAGGAAAACATTTTTGTTCAAAGTTGCTTTTCTTAATATTGAGGAATTTATTTATGAGATTGGCTAAGATCATAAGGAGATATACTTACTTTATAATTAGAGTTTTATCCATTAATAAATTTCTACCACAAACTCATCTTTCACTCTAAAAGATAATAGAATGTAAAAAAAATTCTATTTACACTATTCATATAGGGTTCCAAAATAAACGAATTTATAATTCATCTACATGATCTTTTAATAAAAACTACATTATTTAATCCAGGACATCTCATGTTCCAGTGGTAGGTGATACACCCTTGTCGCCCTTCGGTTGCGGGTTCAAGTCTCGCAGCCTTGCCGGACGCGACGGGTTGCCGCCCGACCTCCGGGTTGTCCTTTTATGGAAATCCAAAATAATCCAAACTAGAACTATCCAAAATACTTCTGTCCAAACTCACAGTCTAACTTTTATAAGGAAGGTAAACATAATATAGATCCTTTTTACCCCGTAATTGCATATGAATACCTTCATCATGTATTACCATATTCCTTATTGGTTACATTCATGCTCCCTTATTCCATATAGAATGCTGGATATACTTCATCAATCCAAAAATGTTTTAAACCCCAACAATAATGGAATATACAAATCATTAATCAGCTTCAAGGTAGTCAATAATATCCAATATAATTTATCCAAATCAATCATGTATTATTCTAAAATCACTAACTCGGTATCAGAACCATATTATGGTTTATCTTTCTCTCAACCATATATTTTCCAAACATTTAACCTGCTACTGAGTCACTTTTCTTTGTTCCACACCATCTCAAGTCCTTAATGAAATAGTACTGCAGTACAATCCTTATATACTCCATAATTATTATAACAAGTACATTGTTGATACAACACTCAATTGACATAATCAACATAAGAACTCTAATCATTCTTCTTCATCTGTGGTAGTATCATAACTTGATTATTATCCAATAACATCATTTGCGGCATAGTCTGATGGCTGGGACATAAGTTCGCGTAGTGTCCAAACTCCTTGCAAATGAAGCATTGTACATTTAAAACCATTTTCTTACCCTTGCAGTCACGTATTTTTTGCCCTTTTCCTCCACACATATAACAAACTCCCATTCCTTTCAGGGAAGTTCCAAGGTGTTTCTTTCCACAGTTACCACATATGGGAAAATTCTTCTTTTCCATCTTCCCTTTATCAATCTTTCTCTCTTCCATCCTTTTCTTCTCTTGCTTCCCTTCAAAGCCATAGGACTCAGTAAACTCTTTACTTATCTTATCAACACATGATATTATTTCTTCATATGATGATAATACATGGGAGACTATTTCTCTTATAAATTCTAGCATAAGACCATGAAAGATATGATCATTCCTTCTCTTTGAATCATGTGTATTTCTGGAGTTCTCATTCCTTCTACTGGGCGCCATTTCTAAACAATGGCATAAACTAGATCAGTTTATGAATCAAAATACATAATCCCATACTTATAAAACACTTAACATAAATTGAACTATTTATGGATATAATCCATAATCATAAGAATGTTTTCTTTGAGGAAGTATATACTCATAATCCCTTCAAAATGATTTGTAAAGAAAATGAAAGTTATCCTAAGCATATCCCCCGGGAGTGTCGTAACCAAGAGTGCAGCAAGGCCCGTTGTCGTGCACCAGTTCCCGTTCGAGTCTATCTCAAAGCGGTGTTTTCGGGTTTTACCCCTAGGTACATCTGTGCCAGAGCCGCCTCTACCTGCTCGTATCCAGACAGGGATGTATTGCTCGGAAAACTCACAAAATCTCTACAATACCAAAATTCTAGGAAGTTCTTCTATACTAATCCTCAAAGTTCATCTTAGGTCTACGTGCTCTAATCAGAGTTTATCTAAATCTAGCTTCCAAGGTTTGTACTAAACTTCCTCTGATACCAACTGTAACGCCCCGACCCTAGTTACCCAGAGTCGGTGCATTATTACATAACATTGGCATGATCACAAGAAAGATCAAATCTCGAAAGACCGATTGGTTTAGTAGCCTTGGAAATACTAGATATATTCATATGTTTTACATTACATCATAAAATGAAAAACTAATACAACAACATAATGTTTCCACAATACACACTATTAACCCCTCATAAAATCCCTGCAGGTCATTCATAACTTACTTCTTCACATCCTGGGAAAAATAAAACATAGAAAAGGGGTGAGCTCAAATGCCCAGTAAGGATAACAATATAGCGGAAACTTTCATAAATAAGAATAAAAATTTAAGGCAATGTATAACTAAAACAAAAGCCTTTTAAACATGAACTTTCAACATGGTATGGCATAAATAAAATGAAATAATGCCATTTACTTATTCACATGGATATTCTACTAATCGAATAATCACATGCAAAAATCAATAACCACTTTCATAATGTTGGAATGCATAATGCCAGACTATCATAACCACATAGCCAAGGCCTCGTGCCAAGACTACAAATAAGATTTTGTCAAGGCCTTGTGCCAAGACACTAGTTTGTCTCATGAGACCTACCGATGCATCGAGGAGCTATAGCGGGCTCCACCCGTCACTTATTAAGTCCAATGCATTCCCATATGAAAAGGTTTAAACATAACATAAACATTCGTATTAAAACTAGCATACGAAATGTCAATAATTTCACCATAAACTATGAATGGTATAAAAATAGCACATCCACAGTCAAACATATCACAAAACCTTCAATACAATATAGAAGTTTTGTATCATAATAAATCAACTTCAAATAATCATAAAATCCATCAAAGGATGTTGACATAGATGAAATCAAAATTCTTTTTAAAGAAGTATCTTCTTTTATTTTGAAATCATTTAAGATCCATATAAAATAAAACATTTTCTTTGAAAATATTCTTATAAGCTTGTATGGAAAGCTTCGATGATTTTATAACGTCGTAAAATAACCGCACCCGCCGTATAAGTTTAAAAAAAACATTCTTACCTCAATTCTGTCGAAAAGGTTAAAAAGGACCTTGTTTTGAAAACGACGAAAATATTCCTTTATAAACCTCTTATAAAAATTCAAAAAAGGGTATAAATGACTTTAACCCATATTCTTGTAAATAGTAAAAATGTTTTGAAATACATTTCGAAGAAACATGGATGTGGATGATAAAGAGATCCCAGTAGATTATTACGTATAATACAACCTCGGATAATGAAGAGATTGTGAAATAACCCTTACCTTGTACTTTTCCTTTGTTGGGGTAGGTTAACCTCCTGTATAATGGTGAAATAATTGTTATTAAATTATACAAGAATCATATACATTAATATGATATCATATATGATCTTTTAACATTGCTTTATTAATAATATCTTAGTATTATCGTCGTTTCGGGTGATAATCGATTCGTTCTTCTTAAATGTTTGGTTACGTAAGACATGTTTGTAATGGATATATTATATCTTATTCATAATCAGAATGATATTAACATTATTTTTAACCCTAAAATGAGAATAATACTTGAATGGATATGATGGAGAATGAATCTTATCGCGTTCGTGGAGACGGTAGTCCGTACGTACGCACGAACGCTACTTCTATTTAATTTTCATTTTAAAAGAATCAAATCCAAATGATACATAGGTATATTACTATTCCAGTATAATATAATATTTTATATATGTTACTTAAGTTCATTAACACCATCCTTTATACGTTCCATGTGTGGTATGAACGAGTCATATCATTTTAAGGGGGCGGTAGTCCGCACTTCCTCAAATGAAATTATCGTATGTATATACAACATGAAACGAATAATGGTATGAAATAAAATGGAATTACAGAAGCTTATATATAAAATATATATAATTAATATCATATTTAATTACAGTGCCATCATAATGGCCACCATGAGAGGCGGTAAGATGTATTTGAACAATCATCGTTTCGTGAGGCGTTAGTTTGCCATCCACAGAAACATTATGTTCATCATCCATTAGATGGAGTTGTGTGTATGTGTAGTTCGAATCCTTCTTATAACAACATTCTAGTATATTGAGGATACTGGTGTTGTTACAAAATAAAGGAAATAAAAAGAGTTTGGGGGTTGGAGAAGCAAAATAAATGAAAATAATTTAAGAGAAATCGTTACCTTTAATCTAGGTAACTCACTTTGGTTGGAACCAAAGGACTTCTTGAAATGCTTTCTGCCTAAGGGGAAGCTTCAAGGAGGAGTAGAGGGATGTGGGGAGCTTATTTGGGCAGAGTTTGGACGAGCCAAGTGGCTTGAGAGGTGTGAGGAAATGAGAAGGAGGAGTGCCCTTTTATAAGAGGGGTGAGGGGCACCTTTGGAAAAGCTAGAAATATTAATTTATAATAAATTCATATTCGGTTTCTAATGGCTCCAAAGTTGATTATTCAAAGGTTAAGGTGGGGATAGGTCGAAAACCACTCAACCAATAGAATTTAGACAGGTTTGGGTACTTATATTAACCTTATCTTTAAGTATTAACTCTAAGTTAATTAGTTTCACTTTTACAATGTCTCTTTGTATTTTTATATAATATGGTTAATAAACTTACTATATACATCCAAACGACCCCCAAGTTGTCCATTAATGATTAACCTATCATGATATAAGTCTCTTGGCCGAACCTTAGATTTTTAGGAATTTAATATCAATTAATAATATAATATTTGTTTTAAGAACTCTTTTATGTCAATTTTGACACTATTCAATAGTTGATTTTTGTGAAACTCATAACAGATTGATTACTTCAAAAAAAGTCAATTAAATCAATCCTCATATATCATATTATCCTAGAAAATTAGTTTAATTCATTAAAAGTTTCATATTATATTTATTTGGGTATTTATAATATCAATTATTTTAATTTTTCACTATTATAGTAATTACTACATCATCATTGTGTAATAAATAAAGTAAATTATTTAATGTCTAAAAATTATAAATAAAATATCATTATGTAGGAAATCGTTTTATCTTTCTAATGAATATTTATAATCGAAAATCCAACATGTATAACCCTATGTGAAAATTGTTCTTCTAAAAGATGTAAGCTTATGCCATTTTTATTTTTATTTTAACTTTATTAATATAATGTGTCCCTACCACATACAAGTGGCTCCATGGGGTCCCCAAATTGACCCAAGGATGCTCATGGTCGGGTATGTGTCCACCAATAAGGTTAGGACACGTTTTAGGGTAATTTTGCATTATTATAATATTATTTTTTAACCCTTATTTACCGGATTTACCCTTTAACCATGGTAAAAAAAATATTTACCGCAGTAATTATTCAAAATGTCTAAAAATAAAAGTTACCTATTTACACAATTTGAACATCCTGATTCCAAATATGGAATCCATTTTTCTAAATTCAAAACACAGAAGTGGCAGAAATTAATTTAAAATTAATTCCCGCTGTCAAAACAAAAAGCGTGTTTTTAAGAGATAATAACTATCAAAAGATTGACACTTGTTTATGTTTGGTTTAATTGTAAAATTATGTCCAATGACCAACATTATATTAAATGGTAAAAATATATTTTAAATATACTTTAAAACCACTAAAATTCATAATTTATCACTATTAAATATTTTGATTAAAAAAGTTGTTTTTAATTAAAATTTAGTAATTTTCACTATTCATCAAAATATGAAAGTTATCCGAAAAGTACCAAAATTTCACCTTAGGCTAAATTCGATATTCCGAATCCAAAAATGAAGTCCATTTTCAAATATAAAATATATATAATTTCAAAAAGTAGTTATTACTATTCATAACGGCTAGTTTAATTGGTTGTTAGAACTCGGTGTTGCGTACAACACACGCTATCACATTATTCAAAGAGAAGCGTACCGTAGAAGCTTGGGATGTTTCATTTTAAATTTTTGATGTCCCCATTTAGTCAAAAAGTTTAAAATATAGTATTTAAAAAGGGTTCACTATTAGAGTTGATAAAAGTGCAATACTGAAAATGAATTTGTTCTTGCATTATATCTAAGAAACTAATAATATGGATTCTAAAATTATAAGGATTATATAAACATTAAAATTTATCTAATACTATTCATAACCTCTTTTGAACGGCTTATTTGGTAAGTCATGGTGTGCTTGAACTTGGTGTTGCATGTAGTGAAAGTTATTGAATTATTTTGAAGAACTAACACACTATGAAATCTTGGGGTGTTACATTAATCCTTAACATGGTTAGGACATCCCTATCCATTAAAATCTATGAATCCCATACTAAAATTCATGTTTAGGCTAAACTACCAGATAGATGTTTGTTTTTCCCATGTCCTTCTGCTTTGGATCTGTATTTATTCACAACCATGTACTTTTACATGGCTATCTGAATCAATGTCTCATGGTGAAATTATTTAGGACACTACATGGAGTGTAACCCTAGTACATGGTGTTTAGAACCCAAAATTCAAATTCCCAGAATAGGTTGGGCTACACAATCTGTCTTTCTAGGTTACATGTCATGTAAATGGTAATTCTAGTAGAGAATCACCTCTAAAAATGCCTAATTCACCTTGGTTTTATGCATAACCTATAGATTGACCTAGTAGGGAACTCTTGAAATTATATATGGTATCTAAAACCTTAAAACAAAGTGAAGAGAATGGGGTCAGGAACAAAACTCAAAACATCCTACCCCAAGTGATAAATGTTGAAGCTTTGGGTGTAGAACGATGCATGGATCATATCGCACCTCGATCTAATGATGATCTGTGTCCAAAACTATGATTGATAGTTCTTTCTCATTGAATTTAGATAATTTTGATCCATCTTACATTGAGGGAGAGGAGGGGTTCTTCCTTCTTGTATATTGTGCACCCAGGGTTGTGGGAATTGATTCTAATAAATTAAAATCAATTTTGTTCCCTTTTAATGAAACTTCACCAAAACACCCCTGAATGAAACTACCATCAAAAATGAATTGGAGTCATTCCTAGAGTAAACATAACGTTTAAGATAAACAGTGGTCTTATAAATTTTACCTAAGAGTCCTCTATAGATTTATTCACATTTCACGTGAAACTGCTAGTGCGGGACAAAATATGTTTAATATTTTTAAAATCAGCATGTTGAGGATCTCATCGAGCCTGATTTCTAAGAAGACTTAGCACATGGCTTCAAAAATATTCTTAGAAATGTTCCAAAGTCTTACAGGAAAAAACATGATTCACTCCAATAATATACAAGAATTATTCATAACCAAAATGCATTTTCATGAAATAATAGAATACTAAAGGGGAAGACTTTAGTATGAAACATGATTTCCCCATAAAAGAAGGTTTAAATGCAACATAACAACATCATATGGTATAATATATCAATATCAAAATATAGTAGTACTAGAAGAGTGATAATGATCTATGAAAATATTTTAGTCCTGAAAACTCTTACATTATTCCATATTCATTCTATAAGTGTGTTGAGCTTCCTGAATAATAAAATAGAGTTTATTAAATCCCTTCTTAAGAATCATATGATTCTATATAAAATTTAATATATACTATTTATTATCATATTATATTTATATGTTATATAGTTTTTCTTTTGTTTTCATAAAAATTGAATTAGTGCCATGTTATTTTGGTAATTTTAGAAATTGAAGAAGGTATCTTAATTATTAGATAAATACATAATATAACTATTAAATATCCAAAAAACCATAATTTCCCCCATTAAATTATAATACCATTAGTATTTAACTTCCCATAGTCATCCATGATTGAGTTTTAAAATATTATTCAAGTGTGTGTAATGCCCCGACACCAGAAGCCTAGAGTCGATGCATTATTACGTATCATTGGCATGATCACAAAATATCAAGTCTCTAAAGACTGATTAGTTTAGTAGCCTTGGAATTACTAGATACATTCATAAGGTTTACATTACATAATAAAATAGAAAACTACAAAAACATTATTTCTATAGACAACACTGATATCCCATAGACTATCTCTTCAGGGCAGTCATAATATACTTCTTCACATCTTGGGAAAAATAAAACATTGAAAGGGTGAGCTCAGATGCTCAGTAAGGATAATAATATAACAAAAACTTACATAAATAAGAATAAACATTTAAGGAAATGTATAAAACTAATACAAAAGCCTTTTCAACATAAAATTCATCATAATATAAAAAAGATAAATCAAAATAATTCCATTTACTTACTCACATTAATATTCTACTAGTCGAATTATCACATGCAATGTCAATAGCCACTTTTATAATGATGGAATTCATAATTCTAGACTTCATAACCACATAGTAAAGGCCTTGTGCCAAGACTACAAATAAGATTTTGTCAAGGCCTTGTGCCAAGACACGAGTTTGTCTCATGCGACCTACCGATGCATCAAGGAGCTACAGTGGGCTCCACCCTCCACTTACTAAGTCTAATGCATTCTTCATATGAAAAGTTTTAAACATAACATAAACATTCAGATTAAAACTAGCATATGAAATGTCAAAACATTATCCATAAACCATGAATGGTAGAAAAATAAAACATCCACAGTCAAACATATCACAAAACCTTCAATACAAAATGGAAGATTTGTATCATAATAAATCAACTTCAAACAAGATTAAAATCCATTAAAGGATGTTGACATAGTTGAAATAAAAACTGTTTGAGAGAAATATCTCATTCTTTTTTTGAAATCATTTAAAGTTACATAATTATAAAAGAAAACATTTATTTTGAAAATAATATAATATGATTGTAAGGGAAGCTTCAATGATGTTATAATGGTGGAATATAGTTGCACCCGCTGTATATGTTAAAAAACATTCTTACCTTAATTTTGTCAAAAAGGTCATAAAGTAACTTATTTGGAAAACGGAATAAAGTTTCCTTTCAAAACGTATAAGGTCAAATAAGGGTATAAATGAATTTAAATCATAGACTAGTAAGTAGTAAAAATATTTTGGAATAAAGTTTTAGGAAAGCACAGATGTTGATGATAAAGAGGTCCTGATAGATAATTACATATAAACAACCTTGAATAATGAAGCGATTGTAGAATTAACCCATACGTTGTTTTTTTCCTTAGTCAAGGGTAGTTTAACCTCATGTATAATGGTGAAATAATTTATGTTAAATTATACAAGCATCATATACATTAATATGATATCATATATGATCTTTTACTATTTCTTTGTTAATAATATTTTAGTATTATCATCATTTCAGGTGTTAACTGATTCGTTTTCCTTTATATGATTTGTTATGTAAGTAATGTTTGTTATGGATAGGATTTATCTTATTATTATTCAGAATGATATAATGTCTTTAAAAATTATTTTTAATCATGTAATTAAAATTAGTCTTGAATGGATACGATGGGGAATGAATCTCATCATGTTTGTGGAGACGGTAATCCGTACATACGCACGAGCGACAATATCATTTTTTTATTATAACATTGTATATAATTGGATGGGATATCATATATACAGAATCATTATCATGCTATATTTATTATTTACATTATTTATACATCATTATTATACCCATCCAAATAATAGTGTATTGAATAACAACTACACAACGATGTGGAGACGGTAAGCCGTATGTATGCACGTATGGTGACATGTCATTCAAATGATGGATGGAATAATGAATATGGTTGTACTGTATTTATAAAATCATCATAGTATATAAATGATACTAGAGTTATTTTTTTATAATGGAAACAACAAGGAAAGAATAAGTGGAAGAAGAAAAAACATGAAAGAGGTGGTGAGATATTTACCTCTTCTTCGGGTTCTTCCTTTTGATTTCATCAAAAGGGCTCTTTAAGTTGAATTTATGACTAAAGTAAGGCCTTTAGGATGAAGGGAGTAAAGTGGAGAGGATATTTGGGTAGGTTTTGGTCGAGAAAAATGGCTTTGAAGGTGTGACTTTGAGAGAAGGGGAAGTGCCCTTTTATAAGAGGGGTGAGAGGCACCTTAGGAAAAGATTGAAATATTATTTTGTAATAAAATAATTTTCGGTTTATATTGTCTCCAAAATGAATTATCTAAAATCTAAGGTGGGTATGGATCTAATAACACTCAAAAAATAGGTTTTAGATAGGTTTGGGGAACTATATTAACCATATATTTTAGATTTAACTCTTAGTTAAATAGTTTGACATTTATCATGCATCTTTGTATTTTTATATTATATGGTCAATAAACTTTCTATAAACTTCAAAAAGAACCCTAAGTGGTTCATTAATGATAAAAATATAATTATATAATTATTTTGGATGAACCTTAGATTTTTAAGATTATTATATTAACCAATAATATTGTATTTGTTTTAAAAATCCATTTATGTCAATTTTGATATTATTTAATACTTGATTTTTGATAAAGTACTAAAATTTTTATTTATTCTTAATAAATACATTAAATAAACCCTAACATGTCATAGGCACCTATAAAATTTGTGTATGGCATAAAAATGTTCAAATTATATTTATTTTCGTATTTATATAATCATTTCATTGATTGTTTCATTAATAATGAAAATACTGTATCATTATTGTGTCATATATAAATATATTTATTTTATGTCTAAAAATTATAAATAAAATATCCTGAGGTAGTAAATATTCTTATATTTATAATAACTATTTATAGTTCATTAGATTAATTATATAACATCATATAAATTTTTTTTATTAAAAGATATTTTCTTTTCTTATTTTTGTCTTTAGTTTAGATTATTTAATATAAAATGCCATTATCACACCCAAGTGTCTCCATGGGGTCCCAAAATAGACCCAAGGATGCAAATGGTCAGACATGTTTCAGCCAATAGGTTTAGGACACGTGTTAGGGTAATTTAATATTTTTATAATATTATTTTTTAACCTTGTTTATTGGATTTACCCCTTTAACCACAGTAAATAAAATATTTAATGAAGTAAATATTCCTAATCTATAAAAATAAAAGATACCTTATTGGGAAAAAATCCCTCAAGGTAACATTGCAGTATTTTTGGGTTGATTGTGTTTGTTGACAAAGCAGGTTTCCATGGAGAATTGTCGAGTTCCTGAGAAGTTGTTGACAATCCATGTTGACAAAGAAAGATGACAAAGGAAAGGATGATCTGGAGGTGGTAAAAAAGAGAAGTACAAGGTGGTACCGTTTCCCAGTGTTTGCCAAATTCTTGGGGTCCAAAATTTGGAGTTTGGTTAGCATCACGAAAATAGGATTTCCATGAAGATCATAATTAAATATGGAAATGACATGAATTTCATGAAGAGAGGCTTCATGATTTGGATTTCACGAAGACCGGAAGAATGAAGGTGGTGATGCTTCGTGATTACGTCAAAGCTTCGCGAACTTCAGAGTTGAAGCGCATCACGGCAGTGAAGGGCTTTGCGAGGGAGCTTCACGGCGAAGGTGCGAAGGAATGTTGACGGTGATGCTTCGTGATTACGACGAGCTCCACGAACGGAAAATTGCTGTGGTGCTTCACGATTTGGACAGAATTCTGGCAGAAACTTCGGAGCTTCGCGATTTGAGATGACGTGGCATTGACTTCACGTGGAAAGTTCGAGGGTAGGTGGAATTGCCTATAAATAGAGGCCGACCCCCTCGAGAGAGGTAGAGAGAATTTTTAGAGAAAATATTTTTCTCTCGTATTGCGAAGGTGGTTCGCGGAGCCAGTGTTCTTCGCGAAAGAGGAGCTTCACGGCGGCTATTATAGCTTCGTGAATTTTGTGAGCTCCGCGTTGGCTCAGTGAGCTTCGCGAGGGACGTCGCTCGGCGATGGCTTGAGATTCGCGCGAGTGCTTCATGAAAGTGCTTCATGAGAGTGCTTCGCGAAGAGGCAGGAGCTTCGTGAAGGCTTCTTTGAGATTTGTGAAATTGGGAGCCTCGCGAAGTATGGTGCTTTGCGAAGGTACTTTCTAAAGGTAGTTGCCTAATGGTCAGAGGCAAAGTGGTATTCATCATTGGATGAAATTTGGACTTCAACAGAGCATCTATCAACAGTTGAAGATGCATTATTTCATGCAAATGAAGAGTCCTACAGGTCTATAAACTGTGAGTGGATTTCCTTCCAGAGCAGTGAGCTTAGGAAGAGAAATAAGGTGATCCTGTCCACCGACAGTGATCCAGAGAGAGAGAAATAGGGAGTGACCCTTGGGAAAGCAGTGAGATGACCCTAAAAATTGTAAAGACAGTGAGCCTTGGCATAGAAGTGATCTAGCCCGAACCTTGTAATCCACATCTAGTGAAGTTTAGTGGAATTTGGTACGACCGACAACCTGTCGGTGTATGCTCCTTGGACGTAGCCCAGTGAGGGTGAACCAAGTAAAAATCTCTATATCTTCCTGCTTACTTCCTTGAATTGCATTCAAAGCATCATTATCAAATAAAGAAGGAAATAAGTGATCATAATAAACACACAAGTGCAAACGATGTGAACCTTGTAATAAAGAGGTCAAGATCCAGTGGGGCAGAAAGAACTTTGAAAATGAATATCCATACCCTGATTCACCCCCCCTCTCAGGGTATATAGGCCCCTATTGGCCCTAACATACCTATTTACACAATTTGTACCTCCTGATTCAAAATATGGAATCCATTTTTCCAAATTCAAAACATAGAAGTGGTAGAAAATAATTTAAAATTAATTCCCATTGTCAAAACAAAAAGCGTGTTTTTTATAAAATAAATACTATCAAAAGATTGACACTTGTTTATTTCCAGTTTAATCGTGAGATTACATCCAATGACTAAAATTAAATTAAATGATAAAAATATAATATAGTGATACTTAAAACCCATTAAAATGTATAATATATCACTATAAATTATTTCTATTAATAAAGTTGTTTTTAATTAGAATTTTGTATTTTAACTATTCATTAAAAATTGAAAGTTTTCAAAAAAATACCATAAATTCACCCTAAGCTAATTTCGATATTCCAAAACCAAAAATGAAGTCCATTTTGAAGGATAAAATTTATAAAATTTTAAAAAGTGGGTATTACTATTCATAACGGCTAGTTTGATTGGTCGTGGTGAGTAAGAATCGCGAAGTTGCGTACAATGCAAGATATTGCATTTTTCAAAGGGAAACATACCGTTGATGCATGGGGTGTTACATTCTCCCCTCCTTAAAATAATTTTGTCCTTGAAATTTCTAAAATGTTACTGCATAAAAAGATTTGGGTGGTTCTTCATCATAAGTTTCTAGGGTTCCCACGTTGCTTCATCCATTTTTTGGTTTCTCAATAGAACTTTTACCAGACGAGTCATCCGGTTTCTCAACACTTGTTCTCTTGTATCAAGAACCTTGACAGGCACTTCACAATAAGAAAAATTAGGTTCTTGTTATAATTCCTCCTAGGTGACTACATATGTTGAGGCAAGCATGTATTTTATCAATAGTGATATGTGAAACACATCATGATCTTTGGAGATACGTGGCAGCATTGCTAAACGGTAAGCTACAAACCCAATTTGTTCTACAATTTCTAAAGGTCTGATGTACCTGGGACTTATTTTTCTCTTCTTACCGAAACGTATAACACCCTTCCATGGAGATACCTTTAAGAAAACATGAACTCCTACCTAAAATTTAAAATCCTTCCTTCAGTTATCGGTATAGCTCTTCTGCCTACTTTGAGCTGCTTTGATGTGGGGTTGGATTACCATAACCTTTTACATCGTTTCCTACAAAAGTTCTGGGCCTATGAGTTTTCTTTCACCAACATCATCCCAACAGGTCGGTGTGAGACATCTCTTTCTATATAAGGATTTATATGGTTCCATCTGAATACTTTAATGGAATCTATTTTTATAGGATAATTCTACTAGAGGTAAATATTGATCGCACATACCTTGGAAGTCAATTGATAATGATCTCAACATGTCTTATAAGGTTTTAATAGTCCATTCTGATTGTCCATCAGTTTGGGGGAGGTAGGCAGTGATCAAATGATGTTCAGTATCCAGGTATTTTTGAAAACTTTTCTAGAATCTTGATGTAAAACATGGATCATGATCCAAAAAAATCGATAGGGGTACTCCATGAAGTCTCACAACTTCATTAATATATAGTCTTGTTAGACGTTCATGAGGTAAATCTTCTCTTATAGAAAGAAAATGTGTGGACTTGGTAAAATGATCAACAATGACCCGTATTGCATCATTCCTTCTAGGTGTATTTGGTAGTCCCATGAAAAATTCAATCATTATATTATCCCATTTCCACTCAGGTGTGGGAAGAGGTTGCATGACTCCTTCAGGCTATTTCCTTCCATCTTTCACTTGTTGACAAACCATACATCTTGACACAAAATCAGAAATCTCATTCTTGATGTTGTCTCACCAAAAATGTTCCTTCAAATCTCTATACATCTTAGTTCTATCAGGGTTTATAGATAAATTGGAACTATGAGCATCATCCAAAAATTACCTTTTTAGATCAGGTATATAAGGAAGACAAATTATCTTACCAAATTTTAAAATTCCATCTTCATACACAAAGTCACTCAATATCCCATCACTCATAGCTTTAATCTTATTTTGAAACTCTTTATAATTGGTATGAGAAGTCTTTATTCTTTGCAGTAAAGATGGTTTACCAACCATTTGAAAATGTTTTCATGTTTCACCTTCAATGGTTATCCCCATTTCCAACTTTACTAGATCCTTGTATATAGGATCATTTTCAACTATCATCTTATTCATAACGCTATGATCCTTTTTTCTCAAAGCATATGCCTCCTTATTTTCCATACTTGGGTGGTAGTGTATTGTGTAGTCGTAATCCTTGAGTAGTTCAATCCATCGCCTTTGCCTCATGTTGAGTTATTTCTATGAGAAAATATACATCAAACTCTTTTGATCGGTACATATCTCGTATTTTTCACCAAAGAGATAGTGTCTCCAAATCATTAAAATAAATATTACAGCTACTAACTCAAGATCATGAGTGGAATAGTTTTTTTCATGAATTTTTAGCTATTAGGATGCATAGGCAATAACTCTATCATTCTGCATAAGGGCACAACCAAGCCCTTTCTTTGATGCATCACTATAAATTACAAACTCATCATTCATCGATGGTAGAGTCATTATAGGATCATTGACTAATATTCTCTTTAGTTATTCAAAACATTATACACACTCTTTTGTCCAAATAAATTTAACCCCTTTATGTGTGAGCTTTTTTAATGGGTTAGCCAGCCAGGTAAAATTCTCAACGAAACGTCGATAATAACCTGCTAAACCAATTAAACTGCATGCCTCGGTTGTACTTGTTAGTGCTATCCATTCTTGGATTGCTCTTATCTTTGAAGGATCTATATAGATTCCATACTTAGAGAAAATATAGCCAATAAAATAAATCTCTTGAAGGCAAAATTCAGACTTTCTAAACTTCCGGTATACTTCATTCCGTCTGAGGGTCTTTAGAATAATTCGCAAGTGATTTTCATGATCTTCGTATCTTTTTGGAGTATACCAAGACATCGTCAATAAATAACACTACAAAGTCATTAAGATATTCCTTGAAAACTCCATTCATTAGATCCATAAAGACAGAGGGTGCATTAGTCAATCCAAAAGGCATTAATGTAAACTCGTAATGCCTATACCAGGTTCGAAATGCTATTTTTGGAATTTATTCCTTCTTCACACACAACTGATGATATCCAGATCAAAGGTCAATATTTGAAAAGTATTGAACTCCATGAATTTTGTCGAATAAATCATCTATGTGAGGTAGGGGATACTTGTTCTTTATTATTATAGAATTGATCTCCCTGTAGTCGATGCACAACCACATAAGTCCCTCTTTCTTCTTAATAAAAAGAACAGTGGATCCCCATGGAGAAAAACTGGGGTGAATAAATCCTTTATTACTCAATTCCTATAGTAGTTTATTTAGTTCCACTAATTCCACAGTTGCCATTCTATAAGTGGTCTTCGATATGGGCCTTGAACTAGGAATTAAATCAATGGAAAACTCAATTTCTCATTCTGGAGGATGTCCAGGTAAATCTTTTTGAAACACATTAACATATTCTTGCACAATAGTTATGTCCCCTATTTGAACATTCCTTTCCTCTCCCATAGTTATTTCATTCTCTTCTTCCCCAATAATTGAATTTAGTTGAGCTACTATGGGTGGATCTAGATAACAATTAGGTGGTTATTTTTCTTCCCTAAAGATATGGTACTCCTTATCATCATCAAGAATTAAATCCTCCATCTACTAAAAATATGTTTTCGCATCATTGTCTGAAATCCAATCCATACCAAGGATTATATCAAATTCAATCATGGGTGTGATGATGATATCAGATGATAAAGAACATTTATATACCCTAATGGGAACTGATTCACAAAACATTGTTGCAATGATACTTCCCTTAGGTGTTTCGACTGACAAATCCCTTGTTAAGTAAAATTGAAAGTATATAATTTTCTTAGAAAACTAAGAAGATATGAAAGAATGTGATGATCCAGAGTCAAATAAAGCATTTTCAAAACTTGAGGAAACCATTAAATTACCTGGAACAACGTCTTTCGGTGCATAAACCTCAGCATTAGTGATAGAATAAGATTGGCCTTATCTGAGGAAAGTTCCCTTGATTATTAAGAAATTCATTTTCATAATATCCCCTTTCTCTACAATTGTAGAATTCAACATTAACAGCCTCTTTCTTCCCCTTGAAATCACGAGCTTGGTGGCATTTTTCACCACACTTGTAACAGACTCTCATTCCCTTCAGACAAGAACCACAGTGTTTATTCCCACATTTACTGCAGGATGGATATTCAACTTTTCCCTTCATCCCCTTATTTCCATTTCTAGAGTGTTCAGCAGATCTATTCTTCTCTTAATTTTCTTTAAATTCATAAGACTTGGAGAATTCTTTTTCTATCTTGATAGCACATGAGACAATATCTTCGTATGACGAGAAGGATTGTGCAACTAATTCTCAATAGAGAAATGGTTTTAACCCATCAAAGAAACAATCAATATTACTTCTTGGGTTACGTATATAATCTGTAGCATTTCTCGCTAACCTTGTAAATCAAGCTTCATACTTTGCGACATTCTCATCCTCCATTTTCCTCACACTCAGAAATTTTCTTTCCATATCGGCTCGAAGGTCATGAGGAAATTAATTTTCAAAGAAAAATTATTTAAACTCCCTCCATTCGATATTTGATACTTCATCATATTCCTTTGTGTTTTGAATCAATGACCACCATTGATCAGCATCTCCAGTGAGGCGGTAAACTGCCATGAAAACTATTTCCCTTTCGGTACTCCCCAAGGTGTGGAATATTTTCTCTAAAGAATTCATCCATTGCTCATATACTAATGGATTTGTACCCCCATTGAATGTTGGGGGTTGTTTCCTCATGAAGCGGTCTAACATTGATCCTCTGCATTATGGATCAAGGTGCTCCATACGGTTAAGGTTATTATTCATAACGTGTGTGAGTTATCCCAGTATGGTGATAAGACGATCAACACTAGTTTCATCATCAGCTCCACTATAATTATCTTGAGTAGGAGGGAAATCCCAACATGGATAATATGTGTTGATACAGTTTCCATTCCTTCCACTAGGCGTCATTTCTAAAAATGGCATACACTAGATTAGTTTATGAATCACAATACATAAATTCAAAATTGTAAAACTCTTAACATAAATTAAACCATTTATGGATATAATTTATAATCATGAAAATGTTTTCTTTGAGAAATTATATACTCATAAACCATTCATAATGGTTTGTAAAGAAAATGAGAATTAGACTATGCATATCCCTCGGGAGTGTCGTAACCAAGAGTGAAGCAAGGCCCGTTTTTGTGCAGCAGTTCCCGTTCGAGTCTAGCTCAAAGCAGTGTTTTCCGGTTTTATCCCTAAGTACATCTATACTAGAGCTGCCTCTACCTGCTCGTATCCAGACAGAGATGTGTTGCTTGAAAAACTCACAAAATCTCTAAAATACGAAAATTCTAAGAAGTTCTACTATACTAATCCTCAAAGTCTATATTTGGGTAATGTGCTCTAAACAGAGTTTATCTAAATCTATTTTCCAAGGTTTGTACTAAAGATCCTATTATAACAACTATAACTCCATGACCCTAGAAGCCCAGAGTCAGTGAATTATTACGTATCATTGGCATTATCACAAAAGATCAAGTCTCGAATGACTGATTATTTTAGTAGCCTTGTAAGTTCTATATACATTCATAAGGTTTACATTACATCATAAAATGGAAAACTACAACAACATTGTTTCCATAGACAACACTGATATCCCATTGACTATCCCTAGAGGTCATTCAAAATATACTCCTTCGCATCCTGGGAAAAATAAAACATAGAAAGGGGTGAGATCAGATGCTCAGTAAGGATAACAATATAGCGGAAACTTTCATAAATAAGCATAAACATTTAAGGAAATGTATAAAACTAAAACAAAAGCCTTTTCAACATAAACTTAATCATAATATGGAAAATATAAATCAAAATAATTTCATTTATTACTCAAATTGATATTCTACTGCTCGAATAATCACATGAAATATCAATAGCCACATTCATAATGATGGAATGCATAATGCTAGACTTCATAAAAACATATTCAAGGCCTTGTTCCAAGACTAAAAATAAGTTTTTTTCAAGGCCTTATGCCAAGACACCACCCGTCACTTACTAATTCAAATGCATTCGCCATAGGAAAAGTTTAAAACATAATATAAACATTTGTGTTAATAATAGCTTAAGAAATGTCAATAATTTATCCATAAACCATGAATGGTAGAAAAATAACACATCCACAGTCAAACATATCACAAAACCTTCAATACAAAATGGATGATTTGTATCATAATAAATCATCTTCAAAAAAGATTAAAATCTATAAGAGGATGTTGACATAGATGAAATCAAAACTGTTTGAGCGAAACATCTCATTCATTTTTTGAAATCACTTGAAGTTACATAATTATAAAAGAAAACATTTATTTTGAAAATATTCTTATAAGATTTTAAGGGAAGCTTCAATAATGTAATAACTGGGGAATATAGTCACACCTGACATATAAGTTAAAAAAACATTCTTACCTTGATTTTTTCGAATAGGTCATAAAGTAACTTGTTTAGAAAATGATGGAAAGATTCCTTTCAATGCGTATAAGTTCAAATAAGGGTATAAATGACTTTAAAACATAGTCTATTAAGTAGTAAAAATGTTTTGGAATACATTTTTTGGAAAACATGGATGTGGATGATAAGAAGGTCCCAGTAGATAATTACATATAAACAACCTTGAATAATGAAGAGGTTGTAGAATTAACCCTTACCTTGTACTTTTACTTGTTTGAGGGTAGGTTAACCTCCAATATAATGGTGAAATAATTGTTATTAAATTATACAAGAATCATATACATTAATATGATATCATATATTATCTTTTAATATTGCTTTGTTAGTAATATTTTAGTATTATCGTGGTTTGAGGTGTTAACGAATTTGTTTTCCTTTATATGCTTTCTTACATAAGTAATTTTTGTTAGGGATAGGATTTATATTATTAATATTAAGAATTATATTAAGTCTTTAAACATTATTTTTAATCATCTAATGAAAATTATTCTTGAATGGATATGATGAGTAATGAATCTCATCGTGTTCGTGGAGACGGTAATCCGTACGTACGCACGAGCGACAATATAATTCTTTTGATATTAAAATTGTATATAATGGGATGGTATATCATATATAAAAAATAATTAACATGTTATATTTATTATTTACATAATTTATACATCATTATTATACCCATTTAAATAATAATGTATTAAATAACAACTACACCACGACGTGGAGACGGTAAGCCGTACATACGCACGTATGGTGACACGTCATTAAAAGGATGGATAGAATAATGAATATGGTTGTACTATATTTATAATAACATTATAGTATATAGAAGATACTGGAGTTATTATTTTATAATATAAACAACAAGTAAAGAAGAAGTGGAAGAAGAAAAAACATGAAAGAGGTGGTGAGATATTTACCTCTTCTTCGGGTTCTTCCTTTTGAATTGATCAAATGGGCTCCTTATATTGGCTTTATGACTAAAAGAAGGCATCAAGTATAAAGGTAGGATAGTGTAAATGATATTTGGGCATGGTTTGGCTGATCCAAATGGATTTGAAGGTGTGAATTTGAGAGAAGGGGAAGTGCCCATTTATAAGAGGGGTGAGCGGAACCTTCGGAAAAGATTGAAATATTATTTTATAATAAAATCCATTGCAGTTTATAATGGATAAAAAATATATTATTTAAAGTATAAGGTGTTTCTGGGTCAAAAACCACTCAACCAATAGGTTTTATACAGGATTGGGTAACTCTATTAACCTTATCTTTTAGATTTAACCCTAAGTTAAATAGTTTGACATTTACCATGCCTCTTTGTATTTTTATATTATATGGTTAATAAACATACTATAAACATCCAAGAGAACCCCAAGTGGTTCATTAATTATAAAAATATCATTATATAAGTCTTTTGGATGATCTTTAGATTTTTAGGATTATTATATCAACCAATAATATTGTATTTGTTTTAATAACTCATTTATGTCAATTTGTAAATTATTTAATAATTGATTTTTGTTAAAGTCCTAGAAACTTTATTTCTTAAAAATTAATACATTAAATAAACCCTAACATGTTATAGTCACCTATAATTTTTTTTATGGCATAAAAATTTTCAAATTATATTTATTTTAGTATTTATAAAATCTTTTATTTGATCATTTCATTAATAAAGAAAATATTGCATCGTTATTGTGTTGTATATAAATATATTTATTTTATGCCTAAAATTTATAAATAAAATATCTTGAGGTATGAAATATTTTTAAATTTATAATGACTATTTATAGTTGAATAGATTAATTATATAACCTCATATAATTTTTTTTACTATAAGATATTTGCTTTTGTTCTTTTTGTCTTTACTTTAGATTATTTAATATAAAATGACATTATCACTCCCAAGCGGCTCCATGGGGTCCCAAAATCGACCCAAGGATGCCCATGGTCGGACATGTATCATCCAGTAGGGTTAGGACACGTGTTAGGTTAATTTAATATTATTATAACATTAATTTTTTATCCTTATTTACTGGATTAACCCCTTTAACCATGGTAATATTTTTTTTACTTAAGTAAATATTCCTAATGTATAAAAATAAAAGTTACCTATTTACACAATTTGGACATCTTGATTCCAAATATAGAATCTATTTTTATAATTTCAAAATGTATATGTGGCATAAATTAATTTAAAATTAATTCTCGTTGTCAAAACAAAAAGCGTGTTTTTTATGAAATAATAGCTATCAAAAGATTGACACTTGTTTATGTGTAGTTTAATCTTGAGATTAAATCCAATGAATAAAATTATATTAAATGATAAAAATATAATCTAATTATACTTAAAACCCAATAAAATTTATAATTTATCACTATAAATTATTTCGATTAAAAAAGTTTTTTTAATTAAAATATAGTATTTTCACTATTCATCAAAAATTAAATTCCTTTATAAAAACACCAAAAATTAACCCTATACTAATTTTGATATTCCGAATCCAAAAATTAAATTCATTTTGAAAGATAAAATTTATAAAATTTCTAAAAGTGGGTATTACTATTCATAACGGCTAGTTTGATTGGTCGTGGTTTGTTAGAATCTCGATGTTGCGTACAATGCAAGCTATTGCATTATTAAAAGGGAAACATACCATAGAAGATTGTGGTGTTATAGTGTGTGTCTATACCAACCCCAAATATTAGCACGTTATATCTCTATGGGCGAATATTGTTATGGAAATATATAATATCAATATAATATAATAATAATGATATTATTTTTATTTTTTTGTATTTAATTGAATCATAATTTAATAGTTTTTGATAATTTAATAAATTTAACATGAAAAAAATACTTTGTGGAGGTGGTAGCCCGTATAATATACAGTTAATTTTCTTTTATTTATATATGTGGATGGAAAAGAATAATAATCTTTATACATTAATATAAAAATAATTAATTATAATAAGGATACTATAGTTATTATATTACCATTATTAGGATATTTTTAGATGAAAATGATGAATATGAAAATCTAAGGATGAAGTAATATATACATTGGGACTTTTAACATTCTCTTGAAAGTGTCCTTATAAATATAGGGCATAGGATAAATAATTAAAATTACAATCCTATGAAATTGAGGGAGTATTATATGAGGATAAAAATGGAAGATTTTTTCTATGTAATTGTTGTGGAATGAAGGGGCCTAAGTTTCCCCATTTATATGTGAAGAAAAGGCACTTTTAATAATTCCCTTTAACTATCAATGATATCGTTAGACTATTCTAGAGTAAAAGAATAAAAAATTTATAAATAATGTAGTGTGAGTGATATTGTATTTTTCAATCCTCCACCGATTATTTCTAAATGTGTTTTAAACATATTGGAAATCATTTGTTGTTGGTTTTATACATTTAAAAAAATTACATTGTTAACTAGTTTTTAACTAAGTAATTTATGTTTTACTATAAATATAAAAAAACCCTATTAAAACATTTGAGTGTTCAGAACCAAAATTTATTTTTTCTTTAATATTAGTCTATTTATAAATAATGTTCCTTTAACTTCGAAACTAAATCATCTTATATATAGAAAAAATAATTTAGTAGAAAAATGGTGTTTTAACCATTAGGTGTTCTTAATATTTTTTAGTATCAGATTCCAATTAATATGATTTAATATAATATTATATGGGTCTAAAAATAATATTAGTGTCATAATTTAAAATATATTAGTTTAATTTATCATATAAATAGTACGCAATAATATTTGAAAAATTCTAGGAAAATAACAATTTTACAATTATTATGGTCATTAATTTTAATCATATATATCATACTTTTGTGCTTAAAATTAAAATTGATATTATTATATGAAAATTAAATTTATATATAAAATATAAAATCTATTTTTTTGGGTTCAATTTCAAAAAGTGTTAAAAATTAATTTTAAAATAATAAATGTATAATGTAATAAAATAATTTTTTAGAAAAATATTACCTGAGTTCTAAATTATCAATCATAATTATTTAGACAATAATAAATATTTTAAAATTTATTATTTTAATTATCAAATAAATATTTTTTCAATAAAGGTTTTTCATAAATTCATAATTCATACTTAATTACTAATAATTACATAAAATTCACAATATTAATATTAATGGTTTATTTCATTGTTCACCTAAAAATGAATTTTTTAGAAAAAAATATAAAAAATTTATTATAAGATAATATTGTTCTGATAAATCCAAAAAATAATTTTATTTGATAAAATTATCATTAAAAATATATAAATTTAACTTTTAATTAAAATTTTATGCATAGTGAAAATATAGTTTATATTGAAAAATATGTTTTTAAATTGCTAGTTTTTATTATTCTTAATTTCTATAAAATACTAATAAATATATAATTAGTTAATAAAAATTATATTTTATAAACTTCATCTTATAAAAATGAAATATTTAGTTTTCTTTATTAAAAATAATAATGCATAAATATATGGATTATAAAACACAATAATGAATTATGTAAATTTTTATTAAATAACCTTTATATATATATATAAATATTAATATATTTCATAATTCAATTAAATTTATTTATACCTATAAATTCAATGAACATGTTTTAATGGTATAAAAATATTATAGTTTCATTTTATTTTGGTAAATTTTTCTTACGACCTGGACCCCTCAAGTCCTTTGCTGAAATCTTGTGTTTGAGGTGTTCCGAACGGTCAAAGGGACATATCCCCAACACTTATTCAAATTTCCTGTTATGTGAAAATTTTTATCGGTGAGGTCAATGTGAATAGTTCCATCTCTGATGTCATTCTGAACAGTTCCATCAGTGAGGTCGATGTGAAGAGTTCCATCTGTGAGGTCGAGGTGAATAGTTACATCAGTGAGGTTGATGTGAACAGGTCTATAGGTGAGGTTGATGTGAACAGTTCCATCAGTGAGTTCGAGGTGAACAGTTCTATCAGTGAGGTCGATGTGAACACTTCCATCGGTGAGGTCGATGTGAACAATTCCATCGGTGAGGTCTGTGTGAACAGTTAAATCGATGAGGTCACATTGAATAGTTCCCTTGGTGAGGTCAAGGTGAACAGTTCCATCAGTGAGGTCGATGTGAAGAGTTCCATCAGTGAGGTCGATGTGAAAAGTTCCATCAGTGAGTTCGATGTGAACAGTTCCATCGTTAAGGTTGAGGTGAACAGTTCCATCAGTGAGGTGGAGGTGAACATTTCCATCAGTGTGGTGGAGGTGAATATTTTTATCAGTGAGGTCGATGTGAACAGTTCCATCGACGAGGTCAATATGAACAGTTCCATCGGTGAGGTGGATGTGAACAGTTCCATCGGTGAGGTTTAGGTGAACAGTTCCATCGGTGAGGTTGATGTGAACTATTCCATCGGTGAGATCCATGTGAATAGTTCCATTAGTGAGGTTGATGTGAAAAGTTCCATTAGTGAGGTTAAGGTGAATAGTTCCATCGGTGAGGTCATGTGAATAGTTCCATCGGTGAGGTCGATGTGAATAGTTCCATCGATGAGGTTCCAATGGTAGCCTCTTTCCTTTTCAAATTTTGAGTTCATGAACAGTGTTTCTAGAATAGTGATGTTCCAATGGTGAGGTTTCAATGGTGAGGTTCATGAACAATGTTTTTCCTTTTCCAAATTTTGATTTCATGAACAACGTTTTCAGAACGGTGATGTTCCAATAGTGAGGTTCCAACGGTGAGGTTCATGAATAATGTTTTTCCTTCGCTAAATTTCATGTTTTTGAACTGTGTTTCTAGAACAGTGTGGTTCCAATGGTGAGGTTTCAATGGTGAGGTTCATGAACAATGATTTTCCTTTGCCAAATTTTTAGTTCATGAATAGTATTTCTAGAATATTGAGGTTCTAAAGGTGAGGTTTAAATAGTGAGGTTAATGAACAGTGTTTTTCCTTTTCTAAATTTCGAGTTCGTGAACAGTGTTTCTACCTTCCTATAGTTTTCTCCTTTAACGTTTCCTTTGACGTAAAAGGCATTTAAAGCCTCATTTTAAGGACTCAAAGGTCGATTCAAAGTCCATAACTCCTATATTATTTTCCCTAAGGCTTGGGATGCTTTTACATGGTCAAACCACGTGGTTTAATGTGATCCACTTTTAATAGAAAATCCAGTGTATCTTAAACCACTGCTTGGTTAAATCTTCTAAAGGGACGAGGTATCTTCCTCCCTAATACATCCTCCTTTTTCTTGAGTGTGAGACTCTCAAGACATTAGTTCCCTCTCATAGGAGTTGTGTGATCAATCATTGCTCCTTGGAATAGTTCCCCTCTCTTTCTGATGCAACCAAGAAGTATCAATCAATCTTTGATATAAGGTTTGATCTATCGTAATTCATTTGGGTTCATATCCTCCTGTTTCTTCTTTCCCTTTTATAGAATTCTATCTCCATGTTACTAATGGGATTTTATTGGGTGTTGGCCGATGTGGTGGTGACTCTTCATCCTCAGGTGGATAGGGTTGTCACGGGGGAGGATATTGTAACCTGTTGTGTGTCTCGTTCTCGTATAAAGAATGTCAATAATCTTTTTAGGTATGAGATTCGTTTCTTCTCTTTTCTTTAATGTGCTCCCATATAGTTAGCATGTTTTATCCAATTGGATCAAAATGAAAGTGATATAATAAATATTTGAACCAAATAAATAAATTGATATCGATCATATGTTTTAGCCACTTGTTTTCCTTGATAGTGTGATATCTATGATTGCTTGTTTAGCTTTTCATTCTTGATGGAAATTGGTAAACAACATAAATCTGGAATTAATTGATAATTGTTTGGATAATGATAATGAGGCATGTAAATGAAATTAGTTCTTCTTGTTTTAATTTTATGTTAATAAAATTGGTACAGTAATCATGTTTAATTATTTGTGAAAGCTTTCTATTTAGGTTTCCCAAAGTTGTAACCTATGAATAATAAATCAGTTAATCTAATATGTATAAAATAAATGGGTTTTTGATAAAAGATAACACTTTATATGGTTCTGAGTTACCCTCTTTATTGTTTAAGGGCTAAGATCCCAATTGGTATGATGTTTATTTTCTTACAGCTTGTGTTATGATGTGAGCTTGGATGGATTTTTTGATATGTGGGGAAAGGAGTCCTACAGGTTGTGGCAACATTTGACGCCTGGAGTGGTAAGATGCATCGATTTATACTTGTGGGTGTCGGGGAGGACACCATGGATAATGAAATGGGTTGGATGTGAATGTTTGGATTCTTGCTGATCATTATTGGTTATTTATCTTCTTAACATTCCCCACTCCTCAAGGCAGTTGGTCTTGCTTACCCTTCTTCCGAAGGGGGTGAAGACACAAAGGGTATGCCACGTGCTTTCCATGTTTAGCTTCTCATGGGAGTATGGGTCTTTGATCTTGCTATAGGAGGCTATGACTCGACATGTAGTTCATTTACTCACCGTGTTGAGGCCCCTTGTGTTTAGTAGCATAGAATGTTGTTTTTATAATGCTTGGGAATATGGGAAAGTAATGTTGTAAATAAATATTTGAATAAATGATGTTAACCTATGAGATTGGAGTCTCTAGGGTGCAATGCAAAGGTAGAAATTTAAAGGAACATTGATCTTTGGATGTGATGCTAATGAAATGTAATGTGGAAATTGTTAGTGGTTAATTAATGTTTAAAGAATAAGTTAACGTAAAGTGTAACTGATAAAAAGAGAATAAAGTAATGTAATAAATCTCTTTAAATGGTTGTGTTCTTATAGTGTACCCAGTCTTAGAAGTTGTAGCTGGGAGTCCGAGAGGCATTAGCTGCAGTTGAGACTAAGACTAGGTTATGCCCATAGTGTGGTTGTGAACTATAGTATATTCTGTAATTTTCGTTTTTTTATACACTATTATACCCCCATCGATAAGGGAAACTGAAACCTCTTGGATTCTGAGACCCTGGATGTATTTTCCACAACATTATGGTGGGAGGTTGGATGGTTGACTACCCCCTTTGTCCCCACTCTCTTCTCTTGGTAGTTAATCTTGCTGGTAGGAAAAGTTGTTAGTTTTCCCCATATAGGTTTATAGAGGTATGTAATGGCTTTTGGTTATTCACACAAATTTATTTCGAATATAGTTTCATAAGGACTACTATAGGTGTAACGTGTATAGGCTATGATGGCTTGAAAATCCTTACTCAGTGTATGGGCTATAATGGCTTATGGTTTAATACCCGATATATGACACATGTTATGGGAGCTGTGGTGGCTCCCAGAAACTACCTGGTTACATTTCTTATGTGGACGTGGTGGTTTTGTTGCACGAGGTGCGTGTTGTGGTGTTTTCCCAGGTGTCTGTGGGAAAGCCTTTTTGGAGAGAGATGCTTAGGACATGCGACTTTGGGGGAAAGCGTAAAACTAGTGGGGAAGTAGTAGAGGGGTAACCAAGATATTAATTATTATATTATATACTCTTTTATGAGCTTCATGGTGAGAGTATTCATGGTGAGGCTAGGAACTTAGTATACTTAGTTAGGTGATCAGTTAGTTTCACTTGTTGTTCATTGTTCATTAGAATGATTTCTTTACTTTTGAACAAGAGGCTTCAGGAAGGATCCTACTAAGTATACTGTTATACTCACCCAATGTATATATAAACTATTTTTTCAGGTCACTTGGACCATGTTGGAGATCAATCTGGTTTCTACTGGATTGGGGTTTCTAGAGTTGATTGGGCTTGTGGTTGCTGTTTTTTTTACTTTCCTTTGGTGTTTGTAGTTTTCCCCTTTCAGTTGTAGTAGTTTTTCATGAAATTACATATGTTCACTTGGTATTTCATTTATATTTTTGCCTGACTTGGAGTTGGTTGGTGTCTCTATTATCTGTATCTTTCACATGTGTTCACTTAGAGGGTAATGCCTCCCATTTGTGTGTTTACTATACCCTCGGTGATAGTTTCTTACCAAGGGCTTACTAGAGGCGGGACTCGGGGGTCATTATCTCCCTTCTCACATTCCCGGCCTTGGAGGGGTACACCATGTTGAGAGGGGGTCATGATAGAGTGGTATTAGAGGATGGTTGAAATATTGGATGAAGTTTGGTGTTAGGAATAGGTGAGGTTGCATATGTTGGTAGGGAAACAATGTCTGTCAATTTTAAAAAGTGATGTAAACACTTGGGACCAGCTGACACATAGGCGTTTAGGCCCCCCTGTTATCTGATGTATAGACTTTTAAGTTTATAATGGATACTAAATGAGGTGATACTAGTTACAGGGTAGATACCTTGGAAAGGATCATGCATCATTCTTCTTTGTGCCTATGTTTGAATGGGTTGATCTTGGGATAGGTTAACCTAAATTGAATAAGAGAAAACAATTAATTAATTAATGATGATTCTTCCATATTCCATGTTTAGGTACTCTAACTATTTTTTATTTTACAGGTATGGATCCAGGTCAACGTCTTCGTCAGGATCGTATAGAATATGTCCAGTAGGCACTGCCAGTAGATCGTCATAGGGAAGAGGCTGACGACGACGATACTTGGAGGAGGACACTCTGAGAGCTTCAATGCTAGAGTTTGTAGAAGTATGAGGGATCCTTTTCAGATGTATTAATGGAAGACTTGTTGAAGGATTTTGAGATAGGATTTAGTTCAATCCATGCATGGAAGGAGCACTAGGTGTCATTGGTTGTGATGATGTTGTGTGGAGCAACGAGGCAGTGGGGGTTCTTATTCCTCAGGGATCACAAGGAGTCTGCGATATCATGGGAGGAGTTCTGAGAAAAGTTTAGAGTCGAGTTTCATTCTTTGACTATGATGGCGTCCAGTTGCTAGGAGCTTCTCACCCTTGGACAGGGGGAGATCCAGTGTGTGAGATTTTGGAATCCGTTTCAGGAACCTTTTACGATATGCTTCAGACCTATTGCCAAAAGAGAAGGCTAGGGTGAGGAATTTCGAGGAGGCCTTGCGTCCACAGATCCAATGTCAGGTCACCACATTTATGTTGAAGACATATCTTGAGGTTCTAGAAAGGCTAAATGAAATCTAGAGGACACTGTCTATAACCATATAGTCATGAGAGGGGATTAATCATGATTCCTCACGAAGCAGGGTTGTGGTTCGGGGTTCCCGATTTTTAGGGCAAAAAAGTTTCTGTTTGGCCGGAGGTAGGTCCTAGCCCTCAGCATCTCGTTTCTTTGAGGGGAAGTAGCTCTCAAGCTTATGCTAATGGATCAAGAGATTTTTTTTCTTGTGTTTCTCAAGGTCATCAGTAGTGAGAGTGCCCAACCTATCAGAGGAGTCATCTTGTACCAGGTTTTTTTGTTCAAGGTTCCTCAGTAGAGGCAACTCCAGCTGAGGTAGCAGCTGCAGGTTACACCATATTTAGATCAGTAGAGGGTAGATGGGGTAGGTAGATAACAGACCCATGATGCTCCCCATCCTTATAGAGCAGATTGCGACTGTGGTGGTGGTCTTCATCAGGGTCATAGAGGTCGTGGTCAGCTTCATGCTTTAGCGTTTCCAGCTCTAGGCTATCCATATGTCGTTCAAGGTACCCTTTTCTTATTTTTTTACCTTGATGTATACATTGTTTGATTCAGGAGTGACACACTCCTTCATATCACGTACCCTTGTCCATGCTTTGGGACTTGAGTTAGAGAGGCTTCTAGTTCCCTTGGTGTTTACTACGCTAGTTGGAGTTCGAGATGACTTGTTTGAAGTTTTTTGATACTGTTAGCTAGTGATGGAGCAACACCTCTATTGGGTAAATTTCTTATGTTTACGGATAAAATTATATGATGTCTGTAACAGCCCATGATTTTATAAAAAATATTATTTTTAATTTTATTAATGTCTTGTGTTGTACGCTACACCAAAAGGAGCTTGCACAACACGCATCCTTGACTTGCCTTGTATTACACGCAATCGCGACCTTCCTCGATAACGTGTGTAATACGCAATACCGAGTTTCACTAAACAACGATATGCTATTAAAATATTATTAAAACAAGCCGTTATGAATAGTAATAACCACTTTTTGAAATCCAGTAAATCTTATTTTTCAAAATGAACTTTATTTTTGGATTCGGAGTATCGAATTTAGCCTAAGGTGAAATTTTGGTACTTTTCGGATAACTTTCATATTCTGATGAATAGTGAAAATTACTAAATTATAATTAAAAACAACTTTTTTAATCGAAATAATTAATAGTGATAAATCATTAATTTGAGTGGTTTTAAAGTGTATTTAGAATATATTTTTACAATTTAATACAAAGTTGGTCATTGGATGTAATTTCACATTTAAACTAGACATAAACAAGTGTCAATCTTTTGATAGATATTGTTTCTTAAAAACACGCTATTTGTTTTAACAGCGGGATTTAATTATAAAATTAATTAATGCAACTTTTATGTTATGAATTTGGTAAAATAGACTTCATTTTTGAGTTCGGAATATGAAATATAGCTTGGGATGAAATTTTGGCATTGTTCTGAAAAACATCAATTTTTGATGAATAGTGAAACTACTAAGTGGTAGGTTAAAAACTGAATTTTGCATAAAACTTAATTTTACCGCTTCTGTGAATGGAATTTCAAAAATCCGAGAGACACGGTTAATATCAAGGACTAAAATGTGGTTCAATGAGATGAAAATAATTTTTTGGTGAATAGTAACTTTTTACTTTTTTTTACCGCGGTTAATAGTAAATAGGGTAACTAAGGGTAAATATGATATCACTATTACCCTAAAACATGTCCTAATTCTATTAAACAAGTGTAATTCGACCAAAAACAAACTTAGGAATAAAATATGACCATTTAGGCCCACTTGGATTAGATTAGGACATTTATTATTAATTTATTTATAGAAGGGTTAAAATAGTTAAAATCAAAGTTTAATAAGTAAATCATTTTTAATATGGGGTTATACATAAGATAAATTCGACTATAAATATTCATTAGAAAGCTAAAAAAATTTCCTACATGATGGTATTTTATTTTTAATTTTGAGACATAAAATAATTTAATTTATTTATGACACAACGATGATGCAGTAATTATATTGTTAATGAAATATTGACATAATTAATGTTATAAACACCAAAATAAATGTAATTTGAGATTTTTTATGAATTCCACTAATTTTCTAGGTTACTATGATATATTAATGTTGATTTAATCAACTTGGTTCGAACATTTAATTCTTTTATGACTTTCACAAAAATCATATATCAAATAGTGTCAAAATTGACACAAAATAGTTTTTAAATCAAATATTATATTATTAATTGTTATTGTATTCCTAAAAATCTAAGGTTCGGCCAAATGACTTAGATAAGGATATATATATTAATAATAAACAATTTGGGGTTCGTTTGGCATGTTATAGTAAGTTTATTAACCATATAGTGAAAGAAAACAAAAAGACATGGTAAAAGTTAAATTATTTAACTTAGAGTTAAATTTAATTGATAAGGTTAAAATAATATCCTAAACTTGTCTAAATTCTATTGGTTGATAGTATTTTGACCCCTCCCCACCTTATCTTCGAAATAAGACCCTTTGGAACCATTATAAACCGATTTTGACTTTAATATAAAATAATATTTTGAGATATTCCTAAGGTGCCCCTCTCCTCCCTTATAAAAGGACACCTCCTCCCCCTCCTCCTCACACCAATTTGAGCACTCAAGCTCGGCCAAACCCTGCCAAAATCCCTTCTCCAATTCCCTAGCAACATCCTAGAGGTTCTGGTCTTCCTCAAAGACCAATTCTAGTTCCCTAAGAGGAGGTCTCAAAGAGGCACTTCAAAGAAGAGGTAATTACCGTTACCAATTCTTTCATCTTTATTTCTTCTTCCACTTCTTCTTCTTAGGTGTTTCATTATGAAGTAATAACATCAGTATCACTCATATACTGATATGTTATTATAAGTATGAAACAACCCTATTTCACCATCTATCCATCCTACGGAAAAAGAAATCACCGCGCGTGCGTACGTACGGAATACCGTCTCCACGCCGTGGTGTAATCTATTTTCCACCACCACCTTACATGGATGGGTATAATGGTGTAAAGAATAACTATACATAGTTATTAAAACATCATATTGATTCTGATATATTGTATAATCCACTCCAATTCAATTCAATATTTATAGAAATGATATCATCGCTCGTGCGTACGTACGGACTACCGTCTCCACGACGCGATGAGATTCATTCTCCATGTTAACCATTTAAGAATGATTATAATGTATATATAAGAAATAATAATGAAATATATGACATTATAAAGCTACTGGATTTATGTATATATATACATATGTATGTCATCTAGTTACTTCCATTTCAAGACAATAAGGAAAGAAAAACAGCGTTCATGCGTACGTACGGACTACCGTCTCCATGAACGGTGTTTTTCATTTTATTTATCTATCTATTATATATATATATATACTGAATATATATGATATATAAATCATATTTTATATTCTGGAAGTAAGTAAATCATGATATAAGTAATAATGATGTCAAGAACAACAAGTCAAAACACCTACGATAAATGAAACGATTTTACCCAAAACGCTTCTTTAACATGGAATTTACAAAAGAACGGGTAATATAATGTCATAAGTGAACCATATATGATATCATAACAATGAATATGATTCTGTAATAAGTCAATGACATTATTTAAATCATTATACAGGAGGTTGGGACACATACGAAGCAAATTGGACCTATGGTAAGGGAAATATCGCAATCTCATTTTTATCCGAGATTGTTTGTACTTTGAAATTTACTGGGCTATATTTTATCATCCACATCCATGTTTCCTCAATATGTAATGTTATTTACATCAACCTACAATTGTTTAAATCCAATTTTACCCTTCGGTGAGTTTTTAGTAAAAGATATGAAAGGAATCTTTTGTCGTTTTTCGTACGAGGTACTTTTTGACTTTTCCGACAAAAGTAAGAAGAATGTTTTTTTAAACTTAAACGGCACGAACGGATTTTTACGGTTTTATAAAGCCTTATTTTCATGAATCTTCCTACAAAATATTTCATGACTATTTTTAATAAAATCTCTTTCTTTTAAAATTTCATGATGTTTTGTGAAAAGAAATTGATTTTGAAGAAGAAAGGATATTTTCCTCAAGAATTCAATTCAAGTGTTTTATCAAAATTATTTTCCATCTAAGATAATAAAGGGTTCTGTTTCTATCCATATTTTTACATTGATGGAATTATGTTTATGAATTCTTTATCTTATATGAATTGATTTATGATGTCATGATGTTTCAAGAATCCCATTTTTGTTACATGTGTTATGCGATGATGTATGTTTTATGATTATGTGGCACACATAAGAAAGGATTCATTATAAGATGGGTGGGACCTATATCTCCCTCCAATGCATTGGGTAAAGATTTTATATCTCATGAGATAGACATGGCTGGAACGGAAGGTTATTTCGGTTCAGTGATACAGGACTGAAACGAGGAGTGAACTCGGTTCAGAAAGGGACTTTGTCCACTAAGATAGTCTTGGAAATGAGTCATGACTAACAAGAAATGATTTTCCATGATTATGTGTGCATGCCACAAAGTTTCAAGTTTCATGTTATGATTATGGTGATCTCATTTTCACTTCTATGATTTATCCCATGTTATGATATTATGAGCTCTTTTGCAGGTTAAGATTTCCAAAAGCTATGTTCTTATGTATATGATGTGATTGATATTTCTTTTGTTTACCCTTACTGAGCATTTGAGCTCACCCTTTTATGTTTTCTTTTCCCCAGGATATAAAGAAAGGTTTTAGGTAAAAAAAGGGGAAGATCTTTATGGGAGATATTGAAGATCTTTCACCACGATTAGAAGATTACGTTCCGAGTTTCCAAAGACACTAAACTATTACGATCCTTGTGTGTGTGTTTTTGTTATGTACTAAGTATTCCGAAAAAGTAATGTAATGTCAATGTACGATAAGCTTCGGGTCTCTACAATGTCATCCTCATCATGGAATGGTTTTATTCGGTGCAGGCTATTACAGATTAATTCAGGAGGCTGGTGGTGTTCTTTAAGGATAATTGAGAGTCAGGGGTATTTGTTAGTGAGAGAGACCCTCAGATTGGTCAAAGGAATGTTTCGTCCTTATCATCCATGATGGATGAGTTGATTCTGATTTATTTAGAAGATCAATAGTTTGTGTCTCCTTGGGTCGTAGAGTAGTACCCTGATGTCTTTCCAGATGAGGTTGTAACATTACCACCTCGATGAGAGATCGAGTTTGGGAAAGAGCTACAACCAAAAGCGTCTCCTATCTATATGTATCCAAATATGATGGAACCTACTGAGTTACGAGAGATACATATATAGCTTGATGGTCTGTTATAGTGCGGTTTTTTTCGTCTAAGTGTGTCCCCATGGGGTGCACAAGTTTTGTTCGTGAAGAACACTGATAGCATTTTGCGATTGTTTGTCGATTATCATTGCTTAAACAATGTGTAAGTGAAGAATCATTATCATCTTCCACAGATTGATGATTTATTTGATCAAATGAAGAGTAAAATTTGTTTCTCAAAGATTGACTTGTGGTCAAGATATCATCAGATGCATGTGAAGGATGAGGATATCACGAAGAGTGCTTTCCATTGTCATCATGGGAATTATGAGTTCATTGTAATGTCATTCAGTGGAAAAAATGCTCTAGGTGTGTTCATGGGATTGATGAACTTTGTGTTCCATGAGTTCTTGGAAAAGTTCATGGTGGTTTTCATTAATTACATACTTCTGTACTCCATGTCTGAGGAGTATCATTCAGAGTATCTACACGTCATTTTAGGAATTCTTTGTCAACATTAGTTGTTTGGGAAGTTTTTTATGTGTGATTTTTGGGCTCGAGAAGTCCGTTTCTTAGTACATGTTGTGTCCTAGAAGTGATTAGTTTTGGATCCATCGAAGATAGAAGCAGTTGTGTCCTTGGTATCCCCCAAGACAGTGTCAGAGGTGCAATGTTTCATTGGTCTCGCAAGCTACTATAATAGGTTCATAATCAATTTTTCTTATGTTGGGACTTCACTGACAGCTTTGAACAGGAAGGATCAGGAGTTCATTTAACTAATCAGTGTCAGATATCATTCAATTATCTAATAGAGAAGTTAGTAAGTGATCCAGTTCTTTTCCTTCTAGTAGAGGGAATTCAATTTGATGTTTTCTGCGATGCTTCACATCTAGGGTTAGGTTGTGTTTTGATGCAGCAGAGGTCAGTTGTTTTTTATGGGTCTCGGCACTAGAATCCCCATGAACGTAACTATGCCAACAATTTTCTTGATTTGGAAGCCATGGTTTTTCCCTAAATATTTTCACGCATTACCTCATTGGATAGTTCTTTGTGGTTTTTACCAATCATAAGAGTTTGAGGTATGTTTTCTCCTAGCGTGACTTGAACTTACAGAAGTGTCAGTGGATGGAGTTCTTACAGGAATACAACTTCAAAATATCATATACACCTCGAAAGTGGAATGTTGTAGCTAATGTGCTGAGTCGAATGTCACATAGTGATGCAGTGCATGAATCTGGTGATTCGTGGAGAGAAATGGAATAACTGTCAGCATTACATCTCGATATGAGAGATGTTGGGGGCACATGTAGTGTTTTTTGGATGACGGTGCAGTTATATTTGGTGCAGTAGGTGGAAGAATCCCTATTGGGGGATCTAGATGTGGAGGTTTGGAGAGATCGAGTTGTTTTTGGAAAATCCTCAGATGGTTGGTCTGAGGATGAACAACACCAAGTGTTGTATCATGGAATGATATTTGTTCTTTTAACGATGCACAAGACGGTTCTCAGAGAGTTCCATTGTTCTCCTTTAGCAGTACATCCTGGTGTGACAAGGATGTAATGATCATTAAAGAGCATGTATTGGTGTCTTAGGCTGAAGCATGCAGTTGTGGAGTTTGTGTCTCAATGTTATGTCTTCCTGAAGGTGAATTCCAAACACTGTGTTCTTGGTGGTCTGCTCCAACTATTATATGTTCCTCAGTGGAAGTGGTAGGACTTAACAATGGACGTTGTTACAGGTTTACCTAGATCTTAGGGAGTACATGACCCTATTTGTCTGGTATTGGTCGTTTAAAAAATTCATCCCACTTCATAGCAATCAAGGAGTCGAGCTCAATGGATGTTTTGACAAGGCAGTATCTTGAGGATGTGGTGAGACTTCATGGAGTCCCAAGGATGATCACTTCCAATTGAGATCCTTGTTTTACCTCTAGGGTGTGGAGAGGTCTCCTGCATTATTTTGGTTCTCAGTTTTTCCTTAGCACTGATTTTTATCCTCATTTGGGCGGTCAGAAAAAGTGAACCATCCAGATGGTTGAAGACATGTTACTCTATTTTGTCCTGGATTTTGTAGGTTTGTGGATAAGGCACTTACCGTTGGTGGAGTTCGCTTACAATTTTTTTTTTCACTCCACCATCAGTATGGATCCATATAAAGCCCTGTATAACTAGAATTTTCGTTATCCATTGTGATGGACTCGGGTTAGAGAGTCTGTAATTCTCAAATCAAAACAATTTAAGAATACAACCGAAATATTTAAGGTGATACATGAGAGGATGAAAACACCACAGGATCATCAGAAATAATATGCCAATCAAAGGTGGAGACCCTTGGAGTTTGATGTTGGTGATCACATGTTTATGAAGGTGACTCCCCATCATGGGTAGCGAAGGTTTGGTTGTGGGAGTAAGCTTTCTCCCCGGTTTTTTGGGTCTTTTGAGATGTTATCTCATGTTATAGATGTGGAGTATCAAGTAGAAATTCCCCCGCAGATGATCCAGATACATATTTTTTTCATGTGTCATAGCTCCATCGTTATCTTCATGATGACTCTCACATCATCGATTAAGGATATATCGATGTCGATGATGATGCGACCTTTGACGAGTGACTGGTGGAGATCCAAGACAGTAAAGAGAAGTTGTTGCACGAGCATTCTATCCCCTTGGTTCGTGTATTGTGGTGACACGGTAGCATAGTGGAGAGTACCTAGGAACGTGAGTTGCAGCTATGTTCCCAATACCTAGAGTTGTTTTATGTTTAACTCCTTTAATGTAACGATGTTTGCTTTTTTGATATAGACCTTTCGGGTTTACGAGATGGATTTCTTTGGTTTCTTCTTATGGCTTCCTCTCTTTTGAGATGTATATATATGGTTGGTTGTTAGGAATAATTTTCTATTTCATTTTAGGTTGGTTTTGAATTCTCAAGGATGATAATGTATGGAGAGGTATCAGATGTAATGTTCAGGACCTCTCAGGTCCTTTCCTTTGCTAAAATCTAGTGTTTTAGGTGTTCTGGGAGGTCAAGGTGACATATCCCCAACACTTTTCCAAATTTCTAGTTATGTGAAAAGTTTCATCAATGAGGTTGATGTGAAAAGTTCCATCGATGATGTCGATATGAACAGATCCATCAGTGAGGCTGACGTAAAGAGTTCCATCGGTGAGTTAGATGTGAATAGTTCCATCAGTGAGGTTGATGTGAATAGTTCCATCGGTGTGGTCGATATCAACAGCTCCATCGGTGAGGTTGATGTGAACAGTTCCATCGGTGTAGTCGATGTGAACAGTTCCATCAGTGAGGTTGAGATGGACAGTTCCATCAGTGAGGTCAATGTGAACAGTTCCATCGGTGAGGTTAAGGTGAAGAGCTCCATCGGTGAGGTTGAGGTGAATAGTTTGATCAGTGAGGTTGATGTGAACAGTTCCATCAGTTAGGTCGATGTAAATTGTTCAATTGGTGACGTCGATGAGAATAGTTCCATCGGTGAGGTAGAGGTTAATAGTTCCATATGTGAGGTCGATGTGAACAGTTCCATCAGTGACGTCGATGTGAACAGTTCCATTGATGAGGTCAATGTGAACAGTTCCATCAGTGAGGTTGAGGTGAATAGTTCCATCAGTGAGGTCAATCTAAATAGTTCCTTCAGGGAGGTCGATGTGAATGGTTTTATTAGTGAGGTCCGGGGGAATAGTTCTATCGATGAGGTCGATGTGAATAGTTCCATCAGTGAGGTTCCAATAGCAGCCTCTTTTATTTGCCAAATTTTAAGTTCATGAACAATGTTTCCAGAATATTGAGGTTCCAATGGTGAGGATTCAAAAGTGAGGTTCATGAACAATGTTTTTCCATTGCCAAATTTCGAGTTCATGAATAGTATTTCTAGAATGGTGAGGTTCCAATGGTGAGGTTTCAACGGTGAGTTTCATGAACAATGTTTTCCCTTTTCCAAATTTCATGTTCATGAAAATTTTTTCTGGAACGATGAGGTTCCAATGGTGAGGTTTCAACGGTGAAATTCATGAATAGTGTTTTTCCTTTTCCAAATTTTGAGTTCATGAATAGTTCTTCTAGAATGGTGAGGTTCCACTGGCGAGGTTTCAACTGTGAGGTTTATGAAAAGTGTTTTTCCTTTTTAAAATTTCTAGTTAATGAACAGTGTTTCCAACTTCCTACAGTTTCACCCCTTTAACATTTCTTTTCACATAAATTGCATCTAAATCCTCATTTTAAGGACTCCAAGGCCGATTCATAGGCCATAACTCCTATATTAATTTTTATATGGCTCATGATGCTTTTACTTGGTCAAACCATGTGGTTTAATGTGATACACTTTTAATGGAAAATCCATAATATCTTAAATCGCTACTCCATTAAATCTTCTAAAGGGATGATGTATCTTCCACACTAATACTAACTCCTTGTTATCAGGTGTGAGAAAATAAAAAATTTCATTACTTCCCATAGGATTTGTGCGATCAAGCTTTCCTCCTTGAATTAGTTCCCCACAATTTCTGATGAAACCAAGCAGAATCGATCAATCATTGAAATTAGGTATGCTATATCGTCATTATTTTGGGTTCTGCTCATCCTATTTCTCCTTTCCCTTTTATGGAATTATATCTCCATGTTATTAATGGGATCTTCTTGGGTGTTAGTCAATGTGGTGGTGTCTCTTCATTCTCGGGTGGATACAATTGTCATGGGGGAGGAGATCGTAACCAATTTTGTGGCTCATTCTCATATAAAGAACATCAAGAACCGTTTGAGATTGGGGATTTGTAGCTTCTCTTTTCTTTTACATGCAACTGTATAATTAGCATGTTTTATCCCACTGGATCACAATGGAATTGACATAATAAATATTCAAACCAGATAAAAAAATTGATATCAATCGTATGTTATTTCTTCTTGTTTTTTCTAGATAGTGTGATATCTATGATTTTTTGGTTAGATTTTCATTCATGATGGAAATTGGTAAAGAAATTAAAGCTGAAATTAATTGATTATTGTTTGGCAAAAGATAAAGAGGAATGTAAATTAATCTGGTTCTTCTTATTGTAATTTAATTTTAATAAAATTGGTACACTAAGTATGTTTAATTATTTATGATAGCTTGTTGTTTAGGTTTCACGAAGTTGGAACCTACAAATAATAAATCAGTTAATCCAATATGGTTTAAAGAACTGGTCGTTTGATAAAAGATAATTCCTTGTAGGGTTCTGAGTTACCCACTTTCTTGTTTAAGGGTTAAGAGCCCAATTGGTATGATTTTTCCCAACTACTTGTGTTTTGATGTGATCCTAGATTGATATTGTGATATGTGGGGGTATATAGGCCTACAGGTTGTGGCAGCAGTTGATGCCTAGAGTGGCGAGATGCATCAGTTTATGCTGGAAGGTGTCAGGGAGGACACCAGGGATGATAAAATGGTTTGGATGTAAATGTTTGGATTATTGCTGATTCTTGTTGGTTGTTTATATACTTTACATTCCTCACTTCTCAAGGTAGATGGTCTGGCTTACCATTCTTCCAAAAGGGGTGAAGATACGTAGGGTATGCCATGTGCATTCCATGTTTTTCTTCTCAAGGGAGGATGGGTCTACGCTCTTGATATATGTAGAAAAGACTCAACAGGTAGTTTATCTACTCTCCGTGTTGATCCCCCTTGTTTTTAGTAGCATAGATTTTTTTCTAGAGTTCCTGGGAATATGGGAAAGTAGTGATGTAAATAAATAATTGAATAAATGATGTTAAACCATGGGATTGGAGTTTTCTGGGGTGCAATACAGAGGTTGTAATTTAAAGGAACGGTGAACTTTGGGTGTGATTCTAATGAAATATAATGTGGAAATTGTTTATGGTTAATTAATTTTTAAATAATTAATTAAAATAAAGTGAAACTAATAAAAAGGGAATGAAGTAATGTAATAATGCTCCTTAAATGGTTGTGTTTTTATACGATAACTAGTCTTATAAGTGGCAGTCAGAAGTTCGAGAGGCATTAGCTGCAGTTGAGTATAATACTTGGTTATTCCCATAGTGTGGTTGTGAGATATAGTATATTCCGTACTTTTTGTGTTTCTATATACTACTCCACCCCTTCTGTAAAAGAAACTGACACCCTGGGATTCAGAGCCCTAGGGGGGCTCCCGAACATTCCAGTGGGAGGATGGATGGTTGACTACCCTCTTTGGACCCACTCTCTTCTCTTGGTAGTTATATGTGGTGGTAGGCACAGTGGTTAGTTTTCCTTATATATGTGTGTAGAGTGCTGTAATGGCTTGTGGTTATTCAAACACATATATTCTGGATATAGTTTCCTATTGACTACTATATGTATAATGTGTATATGCAATGATGGCTTGGGGATCCTTACTCTGTATATGGGATATAATGGCTTGAGGTTTAATACCCGACGTATGATACACATTATACGAGTTGTGGTGGCTCACAAAAATGCCTGGTTACTTTCCTTATGGGGATGTGGTGGTTTTGTTGCATGAGGTGCATATTGTAGTGCTTTGCCTAGGTTTCTATGGGCAATACTTTTTTGAGAGAGATGCTTAGGACGTGAGACATTGGGGAAAAGCGGAAAATTAGTGGAGAAGTTATAGCGGGGTGCCCATGATATTTTTTTATTATATTATATACTCTTGTATGCGCTACTTGGTGAGAGTATTCATAGTGAGGCAGGGAACATAGTATCCATGTTTAGCTGACGAGTTAGTTTCACTTGTTGTTCACTGTGATTTAGCATGCTTTATTTACTTTTTTATGAGAGGCTTAAGGGAGGATCTTACTGAGTATACTATTATTCTCACCATATGTATATATAAATTTTTTTTTCAGGTCACTTGGAGTAGGTTAGAGATAAAGATGGTTTCTATTAGCTTGGGTTACAGGAGCTGTTCAAGCTTGTGGTTGCTGCCAACCTGGGGATTACTGGAGGTGAGGCTCAGGGATCATTATCTCCCTTCTCACATTTTCAACCCAAGAGGGTTACACCTTGTGGGTAATGGTTCGTGACATTTTTTGTGGAGGAAGCTATCAAAACCATTGTTTATTTTAGGAAAATTTAAAATGAAATATCGGGTTTCTACAACTCAAATATTGATTTCTTTACTGTATAGCCCTTGTTTTCCACTAATTTATTTCTACAATTTTATAAGGCCTACATTATTCCTTCTTTAATAGGTTACTTTTTTTCTAACATTTGATGGCTCAAATATAAAAAATTATTTATATATTCAAGAAATGTCAAAGAAATTACAAAAATTTATTCAATCTATAATTGAATTTTAACCCTCTAATATGAGTATAATTAATTTATCTAACCTTTATAATTTCGGATTGAGTATATATCAATCCTTGATGTTATAATTGATAATCAATCCATGTGATTTTTTTTCTATTTTTAAGGTTCATAATGGTATTGTATATCCTAACTTTTAGCATTCCATTGAATGGTGTCCAAGATGTCTATGTGATTGAAACTCCTCCTTCATCCCTTAGGTTTGTGAAATCGAAACTTACAATTTCTCAAAAAAATTACATTTTTTAATTTTTATGTTTTTGAAACTCTTGAAATGGTAGTAAACCTACCACAAAAGGTATTAAACCTACCATGAATTGTTAACCTTCCCCACTGAGTATTTAAACTTCTCTATTGAGTATTTAACCAACCAAATTTCCCTTTTTAAAATCTTCTAAGAACTTTAAATTTTTTTATAGAAATTTAACTATTTAAAATAGTTTTTTTATAATGTTATTAACTATTTTTCTTTAAACCATCCATGTGGATGATCATTCAATGCTATATTAATTGTCTATGTAGATGAACATTTCAAATGATATCAACCTTATAAGAAATATCTTATCCTTTCAAATTGAATGTTATACCCTTAGATATGTGGTTTAATTATATGAAATGGTTTGTTCTATTCTATTTCTTGATATTTTTTAAATTTCTAGTTATTATGAATTATAAGTAATTATTACATTTCTTTTATTAGTTTAAAAGTTCTTATAAATACTAATGAGTATACTTAATGTTATTTTGAACTATTTGGTGTATTAATAATTAGGGAGTTAATTTTTCATAATTAGTGTGATATTTCCATATATAGGTAAATGATATATTTTCATATGTTATTATTATAATCATTCCATTAAATGTTGAGAATTTATAAAACGCCCACATGTAAAAAATATTATCGAGATTTATTTAAAGAGGGTTAGTTATTATGATTTATATATAAATAAACATCTATGAATATGAGCAGTGAAAATATTTAATTACTATTAAAGTTTTAATGATTTCATATGATACATAACATTATATATTCTAATTAATTTTATAAATCTATGATGGTTTTATCCGATACATGATATTCTACATTTTGGATAAAAGGTTGAAGCGACTTGTTTCTACACCAACATTTTCCTTTCATATTTCAGTGGTTTGATTGTTTCATTATTCATTGTGTCTTTATCATCTGTATTGTATAACTATTATCATGTTGTAACTCAACTCACACATGATTATTACTCAATTAATTGGTATTTTTTTGTTATGATAACTTGATCAAAATTTAGTAGTTCAAATTTTGTTCTTGTACATGTAAAAAGGATGTGTTGGGTTTGTTATATCCTATAATAGGCTAGGTTCTACTTATACTTTATTAAAAAAAACAGGTTGAACCAAATAATTTATAAAATATGGGGTTTAGTTTGAAATCAAGTAAAAAACTATTTTATAGTTTTTTTCATCTATCCAACTAAGTAGATAAAAGTAAAGAGTGCACATAGGATCCCTTTTTATATTAACTACTATAAAGTCTATTTTATTCTTCTCTTTTTTTTTCTTACACATCACGTTCCTATTTTATATTTTATGAGTGATTTTTTTTATTCGAGTTTCCACCATATTCTGAAATATATTTAATACTATTCTAATTTTAAGGAATGGAAATTCCCCACCCCCACTTTTCTATTTCATATTAACTGTGGGAACTAAATACGGTTTCAAATTCATGTTCAAACAAGAATATTTGAGCTTTGATTTCTATTATTTTTTTTATTATCTATTTTTAGTTTATATTATCTTTGTCTAAACAAGACCAAGGGAAATATATTTTTTAATTAGGGAATTTTAGGAAATTGAATCTCTAAATTCTCTTATACCAACTTATTTTAGGGGGTGTGATTATGGATGTTGTAAGGACGTGATAGAGGTATTTTTAATAAATATAGGTATAGAATAATATATAATAATCCATTGACTATATAAAGAACCTTATGTTTATATTGACACTTTAGTTAGTAATGATTATACTAAATATGTCTTAAACTATGAAGTTATGAATTTTCTTTATTGTTCTTTAAGAATTAGTGATTATAGCCATATTTCATCTTGTGAAACTATTATTGTCATTTAGAGTACTTTAACAGACACTCGTTATGTAACTGAAAAAATCTAGAGAATAAAACATGATATTCACATGGATGGGTTTCAGGATTTTAGAATGATTTATCATGAATGTGTAAATTTTAAAAAAAATATAAAATTTTCAATATTATAGTTTCTCTCAAAGAAAATGTAATAATGAAGTTATCATATTTTTTTTTAGGATCTATGTAAATATTACCATTCTAGAAAATTATAAATTGAGTTATGAAAATATTTTATTGATTATACCATTGATGAACTCAATAGATCTATACTTTAATATGAACTATAGTTGAGGAATAATGAAAGTGTAGTTAATAAAAAAATAGGGTTTCTTATAAATCATCTAAAATTATATATTTTGATTCATCTTATGAATTTATAGTTTCTCATAGTAATGAAAATGGTGATGATTATAATCAACAATAAAAATTTTTACATGTGTATTTAATCAAAAAACATGAATTTAAGAATCAAATGTATAAGTATTTCAATAGGGATTTCAAAATTATGGTATGAATGATAAGCCTAATTTTGATATTATATGTTATAAATAGTGGAAATAATTTTATTCCAAGTATGAATTTACAAAGATTAAAAATAAAATGGAATAAATTATGGACAACAAAAAAAGAATTAGCTATAAGATATATGCTCAAAAAGATATCTAATTCAACCGAAATGTACACAAGTCAAAAGGAGTCTGAAAATATTTTTTTCATGGTTGTTATAACTCTCTGACCTAAACCACTGGGTCAAAAACAGATATACACATGAACTCATGTGTACTCCCCATATAATTGAGGCCAAAAACTAGTAGGGATGTTCTAAATGACATCAATAGGCGTATTATTTCTTCAATATCATATATATAAATCAATAATATAAATAAATTATAACAACATAAATTTAATAAGGTTGATGAATGTGATATCTTATAGAACTCAATTTATACAATAATTTTATAGTATCATATTATGGAAATCCTAACCAAATTAATAGAGAAATACGTTAAATAAAAAAATAGAAATCCACTTATTTATATCCTAGTCCTACCATTGGCACCATGCTCTATCACTCAGTTATCTATCATAATCCATTTTCCATTTCATGGATCTCTGTACATGAAGTATTCACACACAAAAAGATGCCCATATTGGTTGGGAGTTGTAAACATAATATGACACTACTAATTTTTCCTTTACAATTGTACACATGTATAATAGTTGTATTCCATGATAAAAACAAATGTTCAAGCAAGCATAAATAATCATATTCAAAGTGCTTCTCTACTAACCAAGACACCATGGGACCCAACTATACCTGATCAACACTATGCTTGAATTAATTTCAAAATATTATAAGTAATAACGAACTATCAAAAAAGATATTAAACATAATTATTGGAATCTCAATTCATTGTGTAAACATGATACTCAGATAACAATAGGCATAAAGTGAATCATGCTACTTTGAATCCACTAGGCATTCAGGGATCACGTAACTCGATAACCATTAGCATTTATATAAACATGATAATTTTAATCCACTAGTAATTGAGTGAATCAAACGACATCAATAAGGCGTCACTAAAAACCTACCCTAATCTTAGGTCCATCATCACAAGTTATGAATACGCCCAATCTAAGGGATATTCTTGTCATGATAGTCCACCAATTTTGATTACCAAATACAATACATCCAAAGGCATAGTAACACATATAATAGGACTGATCATATGAATCCAAGCATAGAATATCAATAAGAGAAATAGTAGAAACATACAATACATGTTATCAATATAAAACATGACCAAACAAGAAATAAAAATAATCATATAAACAAGTATCATAAATATGTCTCAAGGGATACACACACACACACCCATATGTGATAACAATCAAACATGGTAATCATGTATGACAATAAAATAATCATAAAATTAGAACATGTCCATAAAAGAGCCCCAAATTATAAGAAACTACCTACATCATGTGTTTTTATGGATAACTCAATGGTTTATCAAGGATTAATTCCTAAAACACATTTCTCACCCATGGAAAACTATCTCACATGTGAGAAATTCCTAATTTGGGTTCTGTTTCATCATGATAGAGGTTTAGATATTAGAATCAAAGATATTCATTATAAGAAATTTGGTTCTATAATCAAGAAACTCATGGAGTCTATTGATGTAACCAATTCTATAGTTTGTCAAAGGAGAGGATATTAATTAACTAGATCCATTATTGATCCTCAAAAGAATCAAAAGTTAATTATTGATTCTAGAGGATAACTTCAGTTTTATATAATTTACATGAATCCATCATCAATCCATAGATTAAAAATAGTTTCAAGATGATAATCAAGAATAAGAGAGCCTTAAGGCTATTTATCTGTGGAAACTTACTCAGAAACAACCACCACTTGTGATATCTTTTAAATCTGGTGAGAAGGGATTTCGTTGAGATGTCAAAATCATCAATGATCTTGAAACATTTTTATAATCCATTGTTAATTGGAATTTTGATTTATATATTTTCCATTGACGTTCCATATCTATTTATCATGTCATGATAAAATAGGTGGATCAAGGATTAAACTGAAGAATGGAGGGTTTTGTATAACATGCATTTATATTAGATCATAAAATCACTTATATTCATTGAAATCTATCTATAGAGGAGAGGAATTCATTAGGTATGTCTGGTGGAGTATCATAAATTTTAATAGATTACTATAAAAATAATAACATGTCAAAATAGACCAAAAATATCCTTTAATGAAGGATTTAGATCATTAATTTCATGCATGCATGGTTTAGCTACATGGTGTGGTAAACCATGAGATGATTTTGAACCCTTTGTGGGATTATGTTAAAGACACTAATTTTATCCACATTGTTTATAAACCCATACACAAACTATGTGTTTTGTACATTGGATCTTATCGCATGGTTTTCTAGGTGAGGTCGCATGGATTTTCAAACATTGTTTCTTAATATTGTGCTAACCCTTGAGCCTCTACCTCTTGTTGCATGGTTTCCTAGAAAATATGCATGGTTTTTGAAAACTAAGCTTTAATATTTCATACTTTTAAAGGACATGTAAACATCTTGAAACAATATAAAAACCCCCAAAACTCTTCCCAAATAGTACATTGCTCAAAACATTTTATTAAAGGCTAAAATTTAATCAAAATTTACTTGTATGATATGAGGCTTTACCCCCCCCCCCCCCACCCAATAAAGTCTTCTTATCCTTGAGAAGCATCTTTATCAATCCTACTCTAACAACATAGGAAACATATTCCAAACATCTACATCCCACTCTGATGTCTCCTCCTAGATTCATCCATACCTCTATAGAATTATGAAACGTGGTACTGAATTTCCTCATAGGTCTTTATCTCTCTATTCTACAATCTACACTGATAATTATATGTATGATTTGTTGGAATCTATCTCAAAATAAACATAGTATATAACATGTGTTGGATTGGGAATGTACCTTTGGATTTGTGACACATGATACAAATCATGCATAAGTTGATAACATGAAGGAAGATCTAGATGGTATTCCACTATCCCAACCTCTTCAATGTTCTCTAAGAGTCGATCAAAACATTGTGTTAGTTTACCTTACTTTCTCAAACACTAGTGGTGTGATATCCCCAACCTAATTGATGAATACACGATTGGTCTAGGTATCTAGAAGGCCTCAATCAAGACTCCCCATATGTGAGAGGCTAGAAAATAGAAGAAAGGGTTTATAGTTTTTTGGTGTTGATACTATACCATCTTTATCAGATAGAGAAATAGGGGTAAATAAAGTCAAAAACCAAATATATCCAAATAATAATTAAATTAGATGAAAAGTATTGAAAAGTTTTATATACAGATAATTTCATGATGATACAAAATATAAATCAAAAAATACATTATAAAATACACATAAATAGTGTTAGTGTAAACCAAACGAATAAAAAGAACAAAAAAAAGATATCACCATGAGAATCTAAAGGATTGGCTCTGTCCTCTGCTCCCATGCTCCCAACCATAAAAGAGATCAAGCATCAACAATAAGGAACTTCCCTCTATCCTTATCTATATCTATGAAATCTTTCTCGGTACCAAGTGGTATCCCAAAAGGTTGTGGGTACAACTCGGTATTCCACCATTAATATTTTTTAATGAAAATCCATTCGGTTAGTAAAAAATATAACAATGTGAAGGTATAATAAATAAAAATGGTAAAATAAATAGAAACCATGTTGGGTACGGGATCCTCATTGGATACTTGGCCAAATATACCTAAATTATTCACACTTATATGTACCTATATATGAATATTACCAATTTTAGTCAAGTGGCCTAAGGTAAGTATCCAAGGAAACCAAAAATGTGTAACCATAAACAACCCATTGAACAGGTCCAAGAAATTCTACAAAACACACCCATTTAGAATCCATGGAAGTCCCATTGAATTCTCAACATTCATAATTTGATCCATCACAAGATGATCAACCCATGATATATGTGAATTTGGTTTTTAGTGGAATAAATGGGATGATCCCTTGGAATTCATCATCTAAAATCTTCAAACCAAACCAAGGAAAACTATCCATGAATTTTAGGAAGGTCCCAATTAGAATCTAATGGGATAACCTAAGGTGTTCCTTGTTAGTGGATATCACATTGAACCTTGGACATCATCTCAATGATTTTTTTTGAGATAAATAATAAATTATGACATCAAACTATAACATTCATCAGGGTAATACATTCACTAATCTAATATTAGTGTTCCACTTGGAATTTTTATCAATGAATCATGTTGTATCATGTGAGTTCACTCAAGGAATTATAGGTCAGGAATCCGATGCATGCTCAAGGAATTAAACAGCTGTAATCGTGCAACAGAAATCCATATATAGTAATTAATTCATATATTATAATTAGTTATAAGGTTGAGCATCCATTCCATTTTACAATTTAAATAGTTATAGTAAGTAATCATATGTCCACGTATCCATAGAATTTCACTATTTAATTAATAAAGTTAAGTCATTATCGATGTAAATGACAATCCAAACACACACTAAGGGGTGGTTTAGTTACATAGTGAAAGGTATTTCTCTCAGGGCAAAAAAAAAAGACCCTAATAGTTTTCTTGGGCATATATAAAAAAGAGTTATAATAGGTGTTAGGACAAAAACACCTTGATTGGTGGTTCATGTTGATGTTTCCCAAGGTCTCATTGAATTTATAGGTCAAGGTCTAGGTAAATAATAAGAGCATTTATATTTTTTATGGGAAACACATAAAATTATGGCATGGAACAAAATATTAAAATTTATAAACACTGATAATTTAAAGGAAAAAAATATTCCAACTACATAAGACCCATAGAAGATTCCTCATCTTTTATTGGCCTTAAATTTGGGATAGAATGAGAGAAATCAGATAATAAGAAAAAAAATACTTGAGAATATGTTATATTAGCACACCTGAATATAAAACCAGTGATAGTGAATTAACCTAGTAAAATAAAGAAAAGGAGTGTTATCATTACTTATAGTGTTCCAACATGACAAGCGGTAAATTAATTAGATGTCAGACTGAGATGATTTACAAACAATCCAAGGAGATGATAATAAAGATCCTATAGAGGTTATTGTGTGAAAATGATGGTGGGGGAAGGTAAAATTATGTTTTAATAGAGAAGGGAGAAAATTCCATTTCCTACAATTTTTAATAGGTTATGAGGTTTGGCAGCACAGTTGGCCATATAATGTGTCAACCAAGCATCCCTACTATCTAGGAGCACCGCAAACCACATGGTATACTTGCACGGTTTAAAAAATTAGGTGCAAAAAATGGAAGATGAACAAACAATAATTTTCTAATCTCACACAGTTTTCATGCCCTCTTTTATCCCCTTGGTAAATTCCATTAATATAAAAAAAGTGTTTTTTATAGAATTAAAATATTCTATACCTCAATTAATGAACTAGAATCTTACGACCTCCCCTGTTTAAGACCACTCATCCTCAATGTTCATTTTTAGCATGGTTGAGATACATTAAATAACAATACAAGCCATTGAGCATGTATATAGGACCCCCATTATCATATATCCTAAAAAATAAAGTGTTGTTACCATATAACCCAAACCAATAGAAACATTAATCTCAAATATTTTTCATTCTATGATCAATGATATGAATTGTATACTCCTAAAAAGAATAATCACTCTCCAACTCGACCACCTTTGGATTAAAGACATGAGATAGGTTCGAGTAACAATCTAAAAGGTGGGAGATAAGTAATCAATCATGAATAACCTTGTACTATTTATGGAGATCCATATGATATTATACATGTATTATGATCACTACGATCTTGAAAGGGATGATGAATCTAAGTTCTATCTTACCTTTCCTCATAATCTATTGATGACCCAATTGTGGTGAAACACACAAGAATACCTGATCCCCCAACTCCAAATCTTGAGATCAGTATATCTGTATTCTTCCTGATCAATTGTACCTTCAATGATGTCTCTTAAAAAAGATACAGTCCCAATAGTGCCAACTCCACTACCTTCAATAAAAACAAAGATGAATGGAATGGCCTACTGTATAGTAACTCATATGGTTCCATTTGAATAGTCTATTAGAAACTATTATTATACGAAAAAAATAAATTTGAGGAAAGGGTTTTTATAAGATACTCTAATGTATAGTTCACATTAATGATAAATGTCCTCCAGTACATGTATAGCGTGCTCAAAGAAACCATCAATTTTAGGGTGGTATGTTGTGGTCAGAAGTACATGTGAACCAAGAGACATCTATAATTCCTACTAGAACTAAGAAGAAAACAAACTAGACCTAACTAATAAAATGGTATGTAGAATCCCAGGAAGTAATTTGATCTCTTAGACATATCGACTCCCAATCTACTCCACTAGGAAGGTCTCTCGGATAATCAATAATTGGACAACCATCATCAGCCTATCCACAATCACCCATGTGGCATCATTACTTAGAGGTGACTTTAGTCTCATCATGAAATATATTGTAATTTCATCCCATTTCAATTCCAATATAGGTAGTGGTTGTAAAATATAGAACACCATTGTTGTTCTAATTTTACCTACTAACTGGTGGACCATCAAATTATAAAGCCTATGATATCCTTTTTCATCCCTTGCCACCAATAATAGTGGAAAAAGAAGGATACATATTGGTGATCCCATGATATAATATCCATTTTGTAATATTATATTAAAAAATAAATTATTTTTTCATGTCTCCAAGAACCCAAAAATGCTCATAGATTTATAAGATCTCATCCTTATCAATAATCCAACCAAGGAGTGGGTCCTCACCATAAATAAATTCTTTTATGACAAATACTTCATGATCAAGATTTTTTATCATTTTCACTCAATCCATATGTGATGAATCCACTAATAAATCAATGAGGGTAGGATTCCCGTGAATCTTATGATCTTCCAGGAGAATTTCAAAAAAAAGTTTGGTCAACATCCATTCACTAATAGCTTCATGGATATGTTTAACCAAACACTAACATCATAGAGAATCGTTCAATAGATTTATTTTCCATGGAATGTAAAAAATATCACATCAAAAATAATGAATATATTTGACCCATATCTAATGTTAGAGGTTCAGATTTTATTGAGAAAATTTATATTTGAGGATATTATAGACATTTTAAACAATGATCCTCTCCAACATCAAGTAATGTCAACTGAAATTCAAGGAATAAAAAAATATTATAGCTCAATATTTTGTGTTATTTAATTGTTCTCGTGAGGCTTTAAATGAATAGATCTATATACCATGACTCAGTCCCCCTACATCAAAATATCCCCAACCCAAATCTTGATGCATCAAAAAAAACTATATAACCTTTTCTAGGGATAGGAAAAACTAGAATTTGTGTTAAGGTTAACCTTACCTTCAACTCTTGAAATGAAATCTCATAATCATTAGACCATGTTAACCTTACACACTTTCGGTTCAAGTGGTAATGTTGTGATACAAGGTGATGAATTTTTGGATAATGAATTGGTGGTAACTAGATATTCCCATGAAGTTTTGAATATCAAATACATTCTTGGGTTTCTCCTAAGAAATAATTGATCTAACCTTCTATTGATCCATAGATATACCTTCTTTTGATATAATGTGACCTATGAAGTGAAATTTTTTTATTAAGTGTAACATAGTTATATTGGTAGATAGTCGATGTTCTCGTAGTGTACTTAGTATGATGTGAATGTGTTAGTTGCTATCAGGTCTATTTTGAGAATACCCTATGATATTATCTGAAAAATAAACCAAAAAATCATTTTGGTATGGGTGAAAAACCAAATTCATCAAGGTCATAAAAACAATATTTTCTATGTTCAAACTGATTTACAATAATAGATACTTTTATAATTCATAAATAATTAAATATATATACATAGAATATCTGAGGGCTTAACTCTCACCCGGTGATAGGTTGATATCATATCAACATTTCAGAAGAACCAGGCTCGCCCAATGTTGGTCAAATAGGTCATCTATTTAAGGAATTGTTCATGAGTTCTTAATTGTATGCTTATTCAACCACTAATAATCCACACAAATCCTTAAGGTACCATCCATCATTTTAGTGAAATGCATAGGTGAAACCTAAGGATAAGAATTGGGTTGTATAAAACTTTTTCATTTTAAGTCCTCTAAATACATCTTATGTTCATGAATCTTGGTAGGATTCATCCTAAATGGAGTGATAGATACATTTTCTACTTCTATAATAAGATTTATGGTCAACTCTTACTATCTCTCTAGAGGAAACCCTAAAAAGGAGTTAGGAAATACTTGTTTGTTATTATCCACAACTAGTGGAAAGGAAGTCTATAATACTCTCTAATCATCTAGAAAAGGCCAGTAATCTAGGCTATCACTCCACCTATCCCACAATGATAACTCTAGATCAACTTTCCTAGAAATCCCATTCTCCCATATAAACATAGATAATACCCTTATGTGATGATAAAGACACCCATATGTGATAAATATTAATGTGGGCTTGAAAGGGTGGAAGAAATTCCATCATGAGAATTATGTATATGCCTATCATCTTGATGAGGATAAGGTTCAAAAGAAAAATATAGTCATCTATCTTGAGAGGACACTCACTGCATCGGAAAACACACTTTCACTGGATTCCCAATAAACTTTCAAGAGAAATCCCCCCATTGATGTATTCAATCTCATGACCATGACATCCCATTAAAGCAGAATATATTAATGAGTGTGAAGAACCTATGTCAAACTATATGTATACCTAAGTTGAGGTTACTATGATTGTACCACATACTATGATGGTGATGTTATTTACTCCATAGTTGAATTATACAATTCCTTTAACTGACCAAATCAATATCTTTGGGTAACAACCTAGCCTCCATGATTATCCCCCCTTTGCTGGCACTGCAAACCCTATATCTACCTCCCTCAACCAGAACCACCTATTCATCATGAATGACTAATGGTACTCCTGCTACTATCCTGGTGTAAGTCCACATATCCCACTCTAAAACCTGATGTTCTTCAAGACTCTACCTCATTATAAATTAGTGGAAAAGGTATGATAAAATCTCTAGAGATGGACCATTCTATCTTAATATTGTAACTCTATTAGATATATATTTCACTGGGGTGTCATGTAAAACTTCCTTTCATGGTGATGGGAGACAACTTAACTACTATTGTGTACACTTTGACTAACACTTCCCTAGCGATAAGTATCATTGTTATACTTCCTTCCATGGGAAAAAACTACTCCCCTACCTAGATACTGAACCACCATGCCTTGTACCTTCATCTTCCCTCAGATTAAACTTATAGATAAAGGCCTATTTTGTCATCTAAGGTATATCAGTTAGTATGAATACATTCACCTAAGACCTAATGGCATAATATATCCCATCCCTAAAACACCTCATCCTAAACAACTCGTCACCCAGAAGAGTGTGTAAAAAGAACAAGTGCTCAGTGAAATGAGCTAATTAATCCATGAAATACATAGTACCCTAGTCTAGTTTCATGAATTACCTAGGATGATCAGCTCTCAACATCTCCAAGATGAATTGATCTTATAAACTAGTCTACAAGTCCTTCTAGACCACACCCTAGTGTTTATTTTCCTAATTCCGAACATCCCATCACCTCTTGGCAGATCCATGAAGCATATACACTATGAACTTCACCATTCATTTTTGAGACATATATAAATGATCTAAGATGGTATTCATGGCCTCCAACCATGAATCAACTACCTAGGGACTGACTTACCCAGATAATTTGGATGAATTATTCTTTTGGAACTCCCTAATCAACTCCTACATAGTGGTCAAAACTAGTTCGGCTCCCCACATGGATGGTATAAGCAGAAAAACCCCTATCTAAGTTGACTTTAAATTCAGAGTCTATGAATTATGGTTGGTACTACTTGAGGTACCAAAGGTGACACTATAGGTTGTTGAAGTCCCACCTTATCATGCTCATGTCCATCGCTACCTTAATTATGCTTGACTTGAGTCCTTCTTAGAGGCATATATCTATAATTCCAAACACATGCCTATTAAAAAGTCTTCATAGAAGAAGATATAAATGGTATAAAACAACTATAAGTTCCTGAACTCATTACAGGGGATACACTAACCCAACCAACCAATTTTTTAAGTATGGCTAAAAGGTGATATTTAAATTCTTATTAATATAGTTTCAGTTATATGGGGTTTTAATTCCAATTTATAAAGGCATAAATTTTGTAAGAGGCAATTTTAACTCTATTTAACGGAAACTATCCATTTAACATCAGATATTCGAATGTAACAAGTCTATATAGGATGAATCAATTATAAAATTTTTCATTCTCAATTTATAGAGGCATAATAATATAAATTATAATTTTATATCTATTTATATTAAAAAAAATAAATGTTTATGGTTATGTAACCAAGTACCTATATATTTTACCATGATAAATTGGTTAAATGTGGTGAAATAATAAAGTTATGTGTGACAACACCATTTAGGTTGATGAATCACTTTAAGTAACCAATTTTTTAACACTTTTTCCAACAGAAAATATTATAAATCACAATGATTTAAATCAATACACATAAAATAAGCAATAAGAAGAATAGTCATTGAGATACTCATAGAATGAAATATGAAAAGACATAAAAATTCATACATTACTATGATTATTTTTTAAGATAGTGCTCTATTATTACACCAACACAAGTTATGAAATCCATAAAACATAACATCTTAATGCACGTCTATCACCAAAATGTGAAAATATTACATCTATAAAAAGATAAATCCAATGAAATTAGTCCCTTCCAAGGAAAATTTCCCTTTACCCAACCCTTAGGTTAGTAACTCCCAAGAACAAGTGCATTAACGAGTTCCAACACTCCCTAGTCTCATATATACAACCCCAAATAGTAATACAAAGGTAAAAAAGCCTCTAATACCACTTTTTGATGTCCCTAATTCAGTTCATGGATGTGTGACTAATTTTATTAGTCCTAAGGCTTCATGAGATACTCCTCATATAATAGAGGTAACTAGCTTGTTGTGAGGGTGTATGATGGTATGGTGGGGAGAATATAACATATTTATTAGAGTGAAAAATAGTGGTAAATAAATGCAACACATAATCTATCAAAATAAAAAATAAATGAAATGATAATAAAAAAAAGATTATATATTTTTGATTTCATGATGATATAAAATATAAAGTTGGAATGACATAGTATCGGGATTACAAATAGTGAAATTATAAATAAAAATAATCAAAATAAAAAAAGTATTTATCTTAATGACAATCCCAAGCATTGGATAATTCCTATTCTTCCATTATCCTAACCTTAAAATAGATCAAGAATCAACAATTGGGTTTTTTCCTTTATCATTACCTACATCCATGAAATCTACGAGGGTACCAAGCAGTGGCCCAAGTAGGGTGTGGGTACAACTTAGTTGGATAACACCAATGCTTCCTAATTGAAATATAGTCTATGGGTATAAATTGAAATGTTGTGAAGGTATAATAAATAGAATCCATAAAATAAATAGAAACCATTTCTATCTTGGTAGCCTCATGGGATACCTAGCCAACTCTACCTACTTATACCTCTTTTGGATAACCCTAAATATGTGGACATATATTTTCAGTTAAGGGACCTGAGGTACGTAACCAATTAATCAAAGGAGTAACAACAAGAAATCTGTGGAAAACTTCAATGAATTCCCACCAAACACACCTATTTCAAATCCTCATAATACCCATTACACTCTTGACTTTCTAAATTAAAACCATCTCATGGTGATAAACCAATGATGTATGGATATTTTTTTTGAAGTCCAATAGATGAACCCTAGGAATTTTACTTCTAAGAGTTTCTAACTAATCAAAGGAAAACTATTCATGTATTTAGTCCAGGTCTCGATTGGAATCCAAGGAGCTAACCCAAGGTGTTCCTTATCCGAGGATATCAAGATGAACCTAGGTGATCATACCAAGTAATATATGTTTTTTAGAGATCCATATGATTCTACAACATGAATCCAAGACATTAATCAGAGTAGGATACTGACCAAATCCAATATAGTTATACCACTTAAAATTCACATCAACGAATCGAGCTGAATACTATGAGTTCAGTCAAGAAATTCTAGGTTTTTAATCTCATTCTTGATCATTATATGAAATAAATTTAATCATGTCAATAAAATCCATAAATAGTAGAAAATTCATAATTATTATTTACTCATAAGGATAGGTGTAAATGACATTTAATAATTTACATTATACTGGTAACTAATCATAAGACCATATAAAGTACCCACATCACTTCATAATTTAATTAATTGAATTTAGAAAATCCTCTTATAAATGAAAATACAAACATACCCTAAGTGTTGGTTTCGCAACTTATGTAAAATTATTTTCCTAAGGGATAGACCAAGCACACCCTTAATGGTGTTTTCGTTATATTTGGAAAATATTTAACACAGTAATTAGTCCAAATGAAACCTAAGGCATGGTTAGGGTTAAGGTTTTCCACCTCTAATAGTGTCTATGGGTCAAAGAGAACATCTAGGTCAATGTCTAGATGAATAATAAACAGATTTATAAATTTCTAGGAAAACACATGGAAATTCCATCATGAGGAACAATGTTACAATTTATAAACTCAAAGACACTTAGGAAAAAATAGATAGATAACCTACAAAGGCTCCATAGAAGACTCATTTTCTGGTATCAACCACATATTTGGGTTGGAAAGTGATAATCATAAAAATAGACAAGAACTAAAAAATAGGGTATTTTAGTTTACACAAATATCACACCAATGAATGTGAATAAATCCAAGAATGTCAGGGAGGAGAGTGTTACCCTTAGTGAGGATGTTCCAACATGGTGAATGATGAAGGAATAAGTGGTTGGATGTAGAAGATCTTATAAAATTAGGAGGATAGGATAGATTAGAACCAACATAGGCTATTATGTGAAAATAAAGGAGGAATATAAAATTATGTTTTAAAGTAAAATGAAGAAAAATGGTATTTTCCCAATTTTTTAGTAGGGCACATGGTTTGGCAGCATGATTGGTCAAATCGCGCACCAATCGGCTGTCCCTACTATCTAGGACCACTAAACCCTGCATGTTTTTTCACAATGTTAGAAAAAACATGTGAATATTGTTTTATATGAACATATAATAAATTTAAAATTATCATATTGTTTTTCCCCCTTTTTCTGGTTTATCAAACCATTCTCATCCCCTTTAAGAGACATAGAATTAAAGTGAACAGTTATCCAAACCGGGTGTTAACTGTGCGCCTCATCCTATTTACATAAAAACTAGAACTTAATGCCTTTAATCTACTTAAAATTCTCAAATCCTTATCTAACCCTTGGAAACATCCATTAAAATAAAAAAAATTGGTTTTTATAGAATTAAAAGTGTTTTTAACTTGATGAAGAACTGAGTTCTTCAAGGTTTCTTAACCAATGAATCACTCTTATAAAAACTTTAACACCTACAATAAACTCTAGAGGTAACCTCTTGTGGTCAATATAAGATGACTATATTATATAGACTATGAACAATATATTTGAAATCATCTACACCCTTTTAGAGGTCTCATGTACCAAATTATGAATCATAACTATTTCCTCCCCAGCCTCATTTTAATAAAGTAGTAAACACCATGTCCTAAAATAATAAAGCACATAAAGTGCCATGGTAATTGAATCCTAGTAACTATTGTTGTATGTGAACTCATCCAGTACAAGGTGATCATTCTGACCTCTACTAAATTCTTGGATGTAATCTTGAAGTATATCCTCTGGTATATGAATTATTTTATTTGAATATATATATGTATATGGATGGTAAATTTTTCTTCGTCTTAGTAGAGTCCCCAAGAAATTATACAAACCCTAAAAAATTACAATATAGAACATGAATCATTGTCAGATACAATTCTCAAGGGAACTATGTGCAAGTGTACTATCTCACAGACACATAACATTCTTATCTCGTATACTGAGTGAGTCTCATAAATCATTAAAAATTGATAAAATTTCATTAACAAATAAATAATATCCAATACAACATCCCATATCCTCAAGGTCCTAGATAACCCCATAATAAAGTCCATTATACCATCGTCCCACTTCCACTTGGGCACAGTATGTGGATGGAGTAGTCCACCAAGATTCCAGTTCTTAACCTTTATCCTTTAGAAGGTAAGCCATATGGAAAGGAATCCATAAATGACTCTCTTTATCCCAATATACCATAACTATCGCCTAAGTCATGGTACATCTTTTTCACTCTAGGATTAATATCCCACATATAGTTATGTAAGTATATCATCAAATATTCATTGATATAAGTAAGGACTCCAAATATCATATGTATAGGGATCATATCATCATTTTCAATTGACCATATGGATTCTAGGTCACCACAACATGTTGTTCTCACATAAAAACACACATTGGATGTATCTATCCTCTAATCATTAAGAAAGAACATAAGGTTCCATTTTTCCTTTTCATGTTCATTCACTAAGCACCTAAGATACTTGTATCTTATAACTAAGAGAATCTACAATGATGTTACCTTTACCTAGTGTATAGGCCATCTCAAAGTTTAATGTTTGTAATTACTCTACCTCATTCATCTACCTAAAATTGATGTCACTCTATGTGAGGAAATACTAGAGGATATTCTTATCAATTTTGGCATAAAACCTCTCACTAAAGAGATATTGTCCCTAGCATTTCAATTATTAGACTATTATTTCCATCTCTAGCTAATGGTTAGGATAGTTCTGTACATTGGTCCACAAATAAAATGACCCATAAGCTACTACATACTAAATTTATATCTTTATTACTCCCAAAACAATATATAATACATCAATTTAAATAGAATATGTTTTTCCAGTCTCAAGAAGAATTAATATTAGTGTTATATTAAACCTCATATTCAACTTAAGAAACACCTCCTCATACCGGTCTGACTACAAGAACTTCACCCATTTCTTTATTAGTGTAGTCAAGAGTGCTGATAAGTGGGATAATTCCTAGATAAACCATCATTAATATCTCCAAAAACCAAAAAAAATATTATCCTAAACATCTTATGGGGATGTTTCCAAGAAATCATTACCTCAAATTTATTTGGATCTGTGGATATACCTATTTAAAACACTTCATGACCCAATAATTTGATCTCCTTAACCTAAAAGTGACACTATAATAGAATAGAATCAATTTGATTCACTTAAAGTGTACTCAAGACTGTCTCTAGATTTATGGAATGTTGTTATCAGGTCGGTGAGTAAATTATATTGTCATAATTGAAAAACACGATGAAAAATTGAATATGTTGGTGGAAAATCATGTTCACTAGATCCATGAACAACATTATAAAATTCATCTTTCTAAAAATCCTTACCAAGCACACTTATTTCGCACACAGTCATTGAAAATACATCATTATTATTTCATAATCTCTAAAATAAAACTAAAGATAGCAAGATCAGAGACCCTTCTTGGAGAACCTGTAGGCTCCCCAAAAATAATCAAAGATATCTTAAATACTTGGAAAAGGATATCTATTCTTCATAATAACCTAATTAATATTATATAAATCTATTCATAGAAGAATAATTCAATCCACCTTTTCAACAAACAATATTGGTTCACCCACGGTGATGTACTCATTCTAATAAAGACCTTCTACTCCAAGTCCTTGAGTTATAGCATGACATCCTTCAACTTGGGTAGAACCATTTGATTTGGTTGTATAAAAATGGGTTGTACACCTGGAATGGGATCTATCTCAATGTAAACTCATCTATTAGTGAAATCCATGCAATTTCATCTGGAAAGACATACAAATAAAGATCAATAACTATAGAGAAATATTAGGGGGTTTCCACTAATCTTGCTGAAATATCATAGAATTTAATTTATGTTCTGATCATCCCAAGATATCTCATGTTATTATTGACTCTAACTGCTCTCGGTTCCCACTCACCAATCATAAAAGGATTCATTCTTTTGGGAGAAATTAATGATACCTTTCTGTGATAGCAATCCACGTGGGATCAAAAACAAGTCAACTAGTACATTACAATAATTACATCAAAACTCTTTATCTCTATAATGATGAAGTCCAAAAACTTTACCTAACCAACAACTTCTATAGGGAGATGTGGGAATCATTAAAGATGATATAATTTCACATCCAATAGTTTACTGAGTTAAAAAAACTCAGAAGACCAATTGACCAGTAAGATAAGTCTAGTAATAGCATGTATAGATATAAAGGAATGTGAAAAACTAGTATCAAAAAAATAATTAGAAAATTTAAAAGTGATAAAGAACATACCTTGAAGATTAGATAGTCCCTCCCCACTATACCATGTATTTCTAGTCACTACATATACTTAGACTGCCTCAGGTGAGTGGGCCTTTTACAGCTACAATGAGTCATCATTATTTGAGCCTCTTATTTAAGGCCCTAGACATATCTAAAGTTCCCTGACCATATATTCCCTGATACACTATGGAAACCTATCCACAAATCCATAGTACACAAATTTAGAAAGAGTCCTATATTTCCACATTTTTCCTAAAATATCTACAGTTCTGGGAAGACCCTATTTTATTGAACGCCCTTCTAACATTTGAAGCGCTATGGAACTCTTATTGAAGGAACTGAAGAAGATGAACTCTACTTCAAATGAATTTACCTACCTTGCTATGTATCCACATACATCTTATTCCTAATACTAGAAGAGGCACTCAATGTATGAGTAAGAGGTCCACTCACATAATTACTAAAAGGTGGGAGAAGACCAACTACTAGATCCTCCTCTAGATCCTTCTTGATAGTCAATGTATTTGGTAAAACCTCGTGTTATGTCACTATTTTTAAGGTATAAACATATAGTTTTATGTTAGGATAAAGTATGATATCAAACTTTATTTCTATATATGCATTTATTTTTGTATAGAAGATGAGAAAAGAGAAGTATCTCAGCGAAACAAGTGGATTATAAGGATACATTTATGGAACCGTAATATATCTCCATGAACTATTACACTCCATATAGATTGAGTGCATAATGAAATAATTCCCAAGAGAAAAAGTATTTTAAGGACTCCTAGATGAGGCCTTAATGCCCAAAATCTTGTCCCATCACTCTCCACCACCACCTTATAGGTCCCTATAGAGTGCATGCTTCCTATATCACAATCATACCCTCCATTGTTTCAATGAAGACAAATATTCCCTCAATGATGTCTATCTTGTTCTCTTTATCCTGGATCCCTCCAATACCTTGAACGACTGGTGGTTTTTGTATTTTCAAGTATCTAGAGTAGTTTACACCCATCCACCCTGATTAAAAACAAGAAAAAGTACTCCCAATTAATGTTTTCCCATAACCTATTCCCTTGGAGTTGGTCTGGGAGTATTCTCTATTATACCCTCCTACACAGTAGGTGGTGAAACAAATGAATCTTACCTATAAGTAGAATCCCAACCCATATCTAAAAGTGGTCCCATTAGTCTTCTTCTGGGAACTATTTTTTATAACATGAGGAAACATTTAGAAAAACCAATTTCATTATAATAGATACATATTAGTCTATGGGATCATACAAGGTCCTCCAATGATTCTAACCATAACCTCTGATATATCCCTCATAACACTAACTAATTTCTCCATCTACACACATTATTCATGATCAGATATATATATATATATATAAATATATATGAACATAATATCATGCTCAATTTCAAAAAATTAACACCATAAGATATATTATAACAGAAAGATAAACAGATATATCAATGAAATGAAAATAAAACTCAATCCCGAATAGATAGTGCAATAAAAGCATAAAATTAAATAATTATTATTCTACAAAAAATAATTATATATATTGAATTTTATCTTGCATGTCTATTTATGATTCATGACCACAACCAATTCCCATTAAAATAGTATAAGTCCCATCAATGATAACTCATAGTTTTATCACACTTGAGCTGACCAAGGACGTGGAATCTCCCTTAACAAAGTCACGCACATCCTATCTCATTCATTCCATGTCTCGTGATAGTTTAAAGGAAAGTAGAAAATTTTATTCTAATACCATTTCATAATTCCCAAACTAGAACCATCATGTATGAGAAAGATATAAATAAGATCCCATGAATTCCTTCCAATACCTAAGGGGTTTCTAACAAGCAACGAGGGCCTTGACACCATCAATGGGGAGACTATACCCCTAGTATCATATACATGCACCAATAATATAAGTAAAATATAATAACTCAGATTTAAAAAGTGGTAAGAATTTAATATGATATGTCACACAATTCATACAATAAATTAATGGGATGTTATTATGGTAGGCATAATAAGAGTATTAGAGAATGTAGATAAAAAATAAAACACTACAACAATCATTCAGTTTATATCTCATTCTCAACATCAGATCCATGCTTCATGACTTATTTGTCTTCCATGTGCCCTGTGTCCTTTTCTAGACCCTTATACATGATTTCTCCACATATACTAAGATACTCATGCCGGGTATGAGTAAAAAACCTTATAGTACACCACTAATGCATCCTAAAAAATTGCGCATATGTATAACCAGTGTATTTAATTATGAAAATAAATGTGAAAGAAAAAATAACCAATAACATACTAAGTACCAATGAAATAACCACACCACCATAATCCCTAACCACACCTGTATCATCTTAATGTTAGAAAGAATGACAATATATAAAAATAGATGAAGAAAAATACATAATGCCAGTAAACAAACTGCTTGATATCTTAAGACATTATTTGATAATGATACTCAACATTCACTGGGTGTTAATTGAATCATGATACTTGGAATCCACTAGGAATCAATTAATCATGTTAATCGACATTAACTAGGAATCGATTAAACATGCTACTTGGAATCCATAGGTCATTAAGCGAATCACATGGAATCCGTGAGGCATCATAATATCCCTACTCTATTCTCAATTACATTATCTACACTTGGGAAATTTGAAAAAACTCCCCCTATATGGGATTACCATGTCATGATTGTCCACTAACTCCAGGTACTAAGAATAATACCTCAAAATTCATGGTAACCCACATAATAGGGTAGTGAAAAAAAAAGAAAATAATATTAGGTCATCATGATAAATAATAGAAATATACAATACATGAGATCAATATCAAACATGATCAAAGAAATACTAGTATACTATAGGAAACAAGTATCATAAACTGGTCTCATAGGCTACGCACACACCCACATGTGATCAAAATCAAGAACAACCTTCATGTATTCCAAAACAAGAAATATACTAAGGAAAAATGTCTATACGAGAGACCAAAATGGTATGTAACATTATATATCAATGTTTTTAATGAATAAATCTATGGTTTTGAAAGAATTAACACATGAAAAAAGTCTCACAACCATAGAGAACAATCTCGCACATCGAGGATGCCTATTTTGGTTACACATTCATCAAGATAAAGGTTTAGAAAAGAGAATCAATAAGATTAAATGTCTAGAATAGTGGTTATAGAATCACATACATTATAGATTTCTTCAATAGAACCAATTATCAGTTATTCTGATGTATAGAAAATCAATTCATTGGATCCTCTTTCGATTGAGAAATGGATCATGAATCCCACATCAATTATAGAAGATAACCTTCGGTCTAGCCAACAAACATTGATACATCATCTATCTATCATTGGAAAATATATATTGAGATACTAATAAATATTAATAGATAAAAAATATTATTGATCCATGGAAGCAAAACTTTTAGCATTCAATGTTCCTTGTTGATTTTAACTCTGATCAAAAGGGATTTCATTAACATAAAAACCACTATCAATCCAGAAACTATTCAAGAATTTGTCGTTATATGGCATTGGAATTCATAGACTCAACATCATCATGTCAGATACATAAAAAATCACAAGAAAAAATTGGTAGATCTAGGAGAAACCTGATGAATTAAAGGTTTTTTATCACATACCTCTATTCTATATCTTCACCTCACATGGATTCTCCAAAATCCATCTTTAGAGGAGAGAAATTTGTTATAGATGGAAAGAGGAGTCTCAAAAATCAAGATATACTCATATACAATGAATAATGGGTAAAAAACAATAAATTTACATTAAATAGATATTCAAATCATTAATTTCACATGTGTGTGGTCTGTCCTCATAGTTTTCTAAACTGTACGCCAACTGTGTGCCTTTTCATAGCTTATAGACAAGCCACATGGTTTGGAAACACAATTTATCCAACCTTGATCCAACGATGTTTTTGTCTTTTGAAGATTACCATACAATTTTTAGGTGAGGTCTCATGGTTTTTCAAACCATGTTCCTTAACCATTTATTTTCCCCTAATCCAATTCCTCTACATGGATAATTTCCTGTAGAATTAACACTATTTGGGAAAACCAGGTTTAAATCATGTATCCTAAAAGAGAATAAGAAAAGATCCCAAAAACAAATGAAAACCATTCAAACTCATTCCAAATAGTTTATAGACAAAAAAATAATTTAATGAGAAATTAACATTCAATTAACCTTTTAAATATGAGTCTGTTATAGCTATATATAAGAGTAAGGTTAGTTCTGAATTTGATTTTTGTGCCTTTCTTGAATCTTATATTGAAAAACACATTGCTGATTAGTTATAACAAATATATAATAAATTTCATGAATATATTTAAATAATTTCGGAAAAATACAAATAATTAAGGATCAAAATAATGTTATAAATGAAAAGAGGAATCTCATTGTAGAAAATTAAAATTAAAAGGATACTATTTCTAGGTATGATAATGAAAAATGAAAAATCAAGGTTATGAGAGAAAATATATCTAAACTATAAAAGTATATGAATAGTTAAAAAATTGTTTTGTGTATTTAAGATAAATGATTAATAATTTAGAAGTTATTTAAAATGAAAATGTTATTAAAATAGCTGAATTAGTGAGTTTTAAAGAATCGTTATCTAAGTTCACTATCTGTGGAATAGAATAGAATACTATCATTTTTATTGATTTTGGAAAACAAATGAAACACAAACCACAAAAACAAAAGAACATCATGGCGGTATAAAGTAGTGGAGACCCAATTCATCATTAATAACAAAGATATTGCCTCCTGAAGGAAATGAACCTAATTTAAGGAAGAATGATTATCGTTGAGTTGGAGAAGCTTGGGATGCCAAGAAATCTGAAACTATGTTCACCTTTCTCCAAGTGTGGGTTATCTCCATGTTGACTCCCAAAATCTATTTGCATTTACGAACTTAATATTCTACATTCCAAGGGTAGCTACCACTTTCAGTGAGTGGTTATAGAGAATTAAAGAGTCTGTTTACACTACCTTCAAATTTAAATTCCTTTACACACTAAACTCCAGCCTCGTAACCATTGCCTTATCCTCATCCTGAAGAGCATCTCTCCAGCCATAAAAAGCTGAAAATCAACCACTACATAGCCCCTTTGGTCCCGAATGATGCCGCCACCCCTCATTTCCTCCCTTAAGAGGGAGCCATCCGTGTTGAGTTTTAGCCCAGATCTTTGGGGATGCCAACGTACCCAATTTCCTTGCCCTCTCCTCTCTATCTAGTTATGCTCCCCTGGGATGAAATCCATTACTAAGAGAGCATAGTGGCACTCAGTACACTCGCCTGATAAATCCAGAAAAGTTTTCCTTATCTTGAACTAAATACTAGTGCTGGTATCACATATATTCCTGTGTCTAGCATCATTCCTTGCTTTCTAAATGATCCAATAACCCGCAACAAGGATGATTGCCCATACCTTCTGTTCTGGACCATTCTCAACGCCATTGAACCATCTTTTGAAGAAGTCCTCATGAATCATGTCTTGCTCGCGCCACCCAGTTAACCGTCCATACGCTTTCCAAGTCCAGCGGGCCCATTCGCTGTTGAAGAATAGGTGCTTCCCCATTTACTACTTGGGATTTCTACAACACCAGCATCTGGAGACCATGGACACCACCATATGTTGGATATTATCATTTGTGGGCATCACATTATTCCTTATCCACTAAATCAAAAAATTGAATTTGGGAGATATCCCCCTGCACCATAGTGTATCTCCCCACTGGTCACCCGTGACTGGGTTCCTACTTACATTTTCATATGCCTTGATTGATAACTCATTAGAGGAGGAGTCAGTGAATATTAGTCTATCTGGAACGTCACTGAGGACCACCTCGTTGAAGGCAGCATGATGATTATCATCATGAATGGCTTGAATGAAGCCTGGATGGCCACACACATCACTGAAGGGCTTATCCGGTGTGGGGAATCTAGGAAACCATAGCCTTCCTCTACCCAATTATGATGCTAGAAGTTCACTTCACCTCTCCCAATCAACCACCTGGCATGAGGCTGTAGGGCCTCAATATACGGGTGAATAAGTTTCCATATCCTTGACGGCTAAGACCTCTGTACCACCATTTCTAGACCATATTTCTCTTGCATAAGCTTTCCCCAGAGGGAGTGTCCTTCCATGGACTCCCATGAAAGTTTGGAATGCATCCTTTTCATGGTCGAGGAAACACTCCACATATTGATCCCTCCATCAGCTATAGGCCTAGAAAGACGGTTCCCCATTGCCCAGTGATGTTTTCCTTCCACCTATTCGTCCCATAAAAAGGAAACCCTGATCCTCTCCATGTTGGAGACCACTCATTTGGGGGCCTTCAAGGTGGACATCAGAAGCATGCGAATTGAAACCAGGATGATATTGACAAGGGTAATGTGACCTCCGAAATAAAGAAGCATGTTTTTCCAGTTGAAGAGTCGACACGTAATCATACCCACAATATTGTCAAAATGATGAATTAAATGAAGGTAGGGACTGACTGGTGCTCCAAGGTACTCCATGGGAAAATATCCTCTCCTCATAATTAAGGTATCATCCAGGACCCTCACCCTCCAGTCTAAGAGTACTTCAGAAGTATAATATTGTATTTTCTCCCTGTTAATCACCTAGCCACTCAATTTTAAATATTCCTCAAGAAGTCTGTTCATTCCAACCACTTATCTTCAATTTCCATTGAGAAACACGATAGTTTTTTCTGCGAACATCAGATGAGATATACCCTCAATAACATGTCTGTCCTGATAAGGATGGAAGTTACCTGTCCGCAAACCCTTATTTATATAATGACTAAGCACATTTTGAGATAGAATGAATAAGGTAGGAGAAAGAGGGTCCCCCTTTAGAAGCCCTCAGCAGGCCTTGAAAAATCCAAACTGCTTTCCAAAAAATGAAGTGGAGATCCATGCCGAGCTGAAGCAACAGAAAAGAAATTCACGAGTACAATTTGAGAAGCCTGTGTATCCCATGACATTCAAAATAAAACCCCATTCAATCCCATCATAGGCCTTTATCATGTCTAATTTGATGGAAAGATTGTTCCTGGAGATCTTATTGTCAATCCCACTGATTACTTCTTGCACCACTCCAATCACACCCTGAATGGATCTCCCTTTGATAAAGCCATACTGATCCACTACCATCCATGTATTTAAGTGGGGGGCTAATATTTTGTTATGTATGCTAGATAGAATCTTGTAAGGCATGTTGCACATGCTTATTGGCCTGTACTGCTCAACAAATTGGGGGCTACCCACTTTCGGTATCAGGACCACCTTGGTTGCACTAGCTATGCACAGGAGGTGCCCTCCCTGGAAGAAATCCCTCATAGCTTGTACTACATCCCCTTTTATTATATCCCATGAAGCCCTATAAAAAAAACCAGGTATGCCATCCTCTCCTGGTGCACTATCTAGTTTCAGAGTTCATACTGCCTCATGTACTTCCTCCTCTTCTAGAGACCTTCTCAAGTGCTCATCAATCTTTTTTGTAACGCTTCTTGGCATATACTCAAAGAGTTCTATTTCCTAACAAGGATAACCTCCTTCCATATTAGGATTAGGGACTTCAAGTAAATCTGAGATAGATGCGTTGGTCATTTCCCCAACCTCATTCCTGTCATTGGAATATGAGCCATCCTCCCTGAGAATATTTGGCCTATGAAACCACCACCTCTCTTTAATGCAAGCATGGAAGTAGCCAGTATTCCGGTCCCCCTCATGAATCCATCTTACACGAGCACCCTCTCTCTCAATCCTCTCCTACCTCAAAATAATGTTGGCAAGGATACACTTTTTGGTCCTGAGTGCTTCAAAAACATTATCATCCCAAGCTTGCTCCAGGAATGCCTCCATGCAATCTACCTCCTTAATGATCTCTAGAAGGTACTGGTCACGGGTGAGAATAGACTTCATCCACCTCTGAAGCATATGTTTGAGCCACCTTATCTTATTATGGAGAGAAATCCACGGGTTCCCCGGGATAGAACACATCCAGGATTCCCTGACCACATCACTAAAGCCGACATCATCCACCCACATCCCAGCAAACTGAACATAATCTACTCTTGCTGCACTAAAGCCCAGGTCAAACCATATTAGTGAGTGATCAGATAAGAATCATTCCAAGTGGGATACTTTCACATCCGGAAGAGCGAGACAATGACCTCATTCATCAAGCAGCGATTGAGACGACACCAGGTGCACCTCTCTCCCTTTTGATTGTTACTCCAGGTGAAGAGATCACCCTAAAACCCCACATCCATTAGACCTGTTCGGGCCTAGAAGGAAACGAAGGTCTGAATAGCATTCCTTGGAAAAGCACCCCCACCCCAAGTTTCTCCTCTAGAGATGCTATAGTATTAAAATAAACTCCGACTATCCAAGGGGATCTATCGTCAATGAGATATTCTAATTCATGCCAGAGGTTATCCCACTTCTAAACATTGTATTTAGCATAAACAAAAGAGAAAAAGAAGACACAAGTGCCTACCGATACCTTAGTGGAAAGGTACTAATCCAACATGCACAACAAATTGACCGAGACGTGGCCCTTCCAGAACAGCCATATACGAGAGTTAGGAGGATTCCCGGGCATGAATCCCCTTACTCTGAGCCTCTGCGCGAAAAGCTTCAAGTTTCTTGCTGCTTGTTTTGGTTCAATAATAGCCACCAAAGATACTAAATGGTTAACAAGTTCGTTGCTGATAAAATCGATCTTCACCTGCGCTCTTAGCCCTATATCGTTTCAGAGGATAATTCTAAACATCAAACCGAGTGCATCTAGTTTTGGCCCCAGAAAACTAGTCCTTGGCAGGAGGATACATGATCAGAGAGCATGAAGCACTAAGCTTGGACCGAGAATGGGTGTGCATTCCACTCGGAACCATCTTGAAGAGGTCCTTTGGAGTGCACTCTCCTCTAGAATACTACGTGATATCAGCCACTAGAGAAACAAGACTCTTCGCATCCCTTTAACTGAGATTTGAAGATGCTGGAGGCGAGAGAAAAGGAGGTGATGGAGTCATAGAGAAAAGAAGCTAGGGAGAATATTGTACTATTTACAGCTAGGGCAAAGGCAGAGAGAGAACCTCACTAGGCATGGAAAACTGAGAAACAAAAGGTGCATCAGATCTGCGATGCGTTTGAACAAACTCTGAAATTCTGATCCAGGAGGAGACCCACGGAACATGCGGACCAATCCTGATAAGACTTCTGGGAAGTGTCCCTTCGGGAGATAGACCCACTCCATTGATTTGAAAAAGTGAATTCCTGCCGACGCCGCGTTTGAACAAGACCAAATCCCTATAGGAGGAAGCTTTCCCAACTAAGCACTGGTTAGAAGAGGATGCCTTGGAGTCCTGAGTATAAGGGGAAAAGGTCGCTTCTTTATCATATATGCTATCTATTAGATATTTTTTATGTAATTCCAAACCCTCTATTAATTCCTTAAAAATGATTTAACATATTTTTGTGCTTCCTTATTGTAGATACTATTTATTTTGGTTTGGATGTGTGATAATAATTTTCACTTTTATATTATTTTAAAACCAATAATAGAATATTTGATTTAATGGAATTGGTTATTTTTATTAGAATTTTTTTTATTTCTGCCTAAAAATAAAGTGTTTACTTTTTTCTCATTATATCATTATTTAACATAGAGCTTTTTAATAGTTGGTATATTTTTTAAAACATGTGTTAAGTGCAGTGATAAATTATATATATTAATAGTTAAATATGCTAAAATTATAATTTATAATATTTTACATGTTAAATTTTTTTAATTTAAAACATATATATGGATTACTATTTTATGTTTGGGAGAGAATTAATGTTTTCAAAAGATATTTGGTTTTTATATTTGTTTAAGTAATTTTTTTTAATTTTATTTATTACATGTATATATTGCTTAAATCGATTTTCAGCATACTGTATATATTTTATAGAACTCTTTTTTTATACTTGCAATGCATATTGAAATCAATTACTCTATTGATTTTTTAAGGATGTTATATGTAATCTTGTTTTCAAATATTTTCTAATTTTAAATTTATTATTAATATTCTATTTATATTTCTTATTTATTTTTATCATGTTGATTTTTAAAAAAATAGGGAATGTTTTTTTTAAATGGGGGTTTTCATATTTTTGATAAATTACAAAAAGGGGAGTTATTTTGTGGTTTTATAGTTTGATTTTTTAAATTATCAATGACGGGTAGATTATTAGAGAAAGGGGAGATTTTTATTATTTAAGGTGAATTGTCTGCTTGATCAAATTTCTTTGTGTTTTAAAAATTATAAATCCCTAACATTAATATGATAATTCTATAATTGAATAATTATAATTTATTTTTTGATTAAATATTATTAATGTATTAAATGTTTATAATTTTTTTACTTAAATTTATTATCTAATGTTATTAGGTTTTTTAAATTTATACTTTTTGGATTTTATCAAATAAAGCTAAAATTTCATGAATGGTTAACCTTTTCCACCGAGTACTTAGAATTCCATATTGAGTATTTAATCTTCTAAATTCTTATTTGGAAAATAATTTAAGTACATTAACCTTCTGCATGCATCATCAATCATGTGAAATGGTTTTTTATAAAGTTATTGACCTTCCATTTTCTATTAATATTGTTTGTATATAAAACTTTTGAGAGATAATAGCCTTCCGTGTAGATGAACCTTCTCAGTGATATTAACATTCCATTTTTGTAATAACCCATAATTTTATTAGATTAATTTGTCATATTATAATTATTTAAGATAATAAAAAAGAACATATATTACATAAAGAAACCAAAAAAACACTTTTTATATGATAATATATTCTATTGAAGTCCTAATTAATTTTTCTAATGGTCAGAATGTTTATTTTTTGAAGAAATATCTAAATTTTAATAAATAAGGATACTTATTTAAAAGATAAAATTATATTATTTATAGAATTATTTTTTTGAAATAAAATTCATTTTTTGACCCATAATATAAAGATTATCTCAAGGAATTTTTCTTGGAATTATCTAAAAGAGTTGGTTTTTCGGATAAAATGTTAAAATAGTATTTTTACATAACTATTATGAAATAATAATTTTAATAACATGATTTAAAGTATATTAAATATTTTTTATTTAGAATTATTTTGTATGTACTTAAATAATACATCATTTTTAACATTTAGAAACACATGCCTAGCAATTTGGAAAACCACGATTTTAACCTTAAAAATTTATTTTTATGAGTTATAAACAGAACCTATTTAGAATTTATTTTTATCACTTTTATAAATTGAATCAAGTTAAAACGATTTCATATTTTGAAAAATAAGTTCAAAATTATTTTTAAATTTCATTTTAACTTTTAGTCATAAAAAGTTTTTCGTGATAAAAAACATTTACCGTAACATTGGTAAAATAATATAGTGGTTTAATGTTAAAAAGTAAAATCCTAAAATACCAAAAAAATAAAAAATGAAATGGATTTTTGATGTGTTTTCCAAAATTAACAATAATTTACAACATTAATTATAAACAAAAATCATTGGAATTAATTCCACTCCAATGCGGTTGGATTTAGATATAAAAAATCATAATTTAATTCCTTAAAACCACCCCTTCTCAAGTATAAATAAAACACCTCACCACTCCCATTATTCTAATAAGACTTAATTATAATAATACTTCTTCTAAATCCTCTTCTTCCAACTCTCCCCATGTTCCAATTCTAATATTGTCACCCAAAGAACAATTCCATGTTCTTTAAGGTGTCCTTCAACGAAGTAATATTCAAGTGGTAACTTTCCAAAACCACTTCTCTTAATTTCTTTTATTATGTTGATTTATCCTCACCTTCTTCATAGATAAAATAAAAATAAATTCAATATCATTTATATACTTGGATTTTGTATTTCTAATGTAATATCTTCTATCCACCCCTATTTTAATATCCCCTTATTCAATGAAATGAAATCATTGTTCAAATTATTTTGGTTCACTGTCTCTATGGATAATGATTTTTTGTTTTCCATTACTGCCTTAATAATTGTTCATCAGTGTATTATTATAGTGAAATAATATTTTAACTAGTATATTATAAATTATTTCATATTCTAGAACTAATATATAGACATAATAATAAATAAAACAAAACTAGTTCGTGATGGTTGGAAAAACTGGGAAAATAAATGAAACATTTATCATTCATGTTTTATAAAATGAATCATTCTCATGTAAAAAATAATATGTGGGACTATTTATGATTATTTAATTTCATTAATACCATTTAATTTCACTTATATATTTTTATTTCCATTTATAAGAAGACCCATAATTTTACACAAGTTAACCGACCGTGAAGCCATGAAACAAACTATCACGGAATGGAAAAAATTGATCTTTATAACTCATAAACATCACCATAAATGAACTTAATAAAATTATGATAAAAAAATATCTACTTAAAATATTTTTAATTAATCTATTAATGTATCAAATTTAATTTTCTAGAATATTAATTAGATGTTATAAACCATTCATACAGAAGGTAAGGGGATTTTCAGAACCTCCAAATTTTAATTGGTTTATTCTCTCTCACTTTTCCACAATTTATCATTTTATTATTCTTATATAATTATCCTATAATATTTTAATATTTACAAAACATATGTATTTATCTCAATTCATCTTTATTTGATGTTGAATTTCATCTTTTAAAATGATCCCTTCTCAATTCTTCTTGGTTTGAAAACCTGATTAAAGGGAACTTATATATTTCTTACTTATTTTTAATCACCCTACATAAACTATTGTAAGCCTAAACTATTTTTTCCAACACCACTAAATATAACATGAAAAACAATGTTACTTAATTTCTTGTTTTATGTAAATAATTATACCATTATCTTCTCCAAATAATCTATATTCATTTCTTAAAACTTTACAAAACCAGCACATTTCTAAAGTTACCTAGACACTCTCTTTTTTTAATTAATTTTTACATCATCACTAGTGATCTAATATTATTATTACATTATGAATTAATAATAATTATTTAATTACCTTATTTCATAGAAACCATTATGATACTCCCATTGGTTATTCTTTTTGATATGATTACAAAACCCATTTATTTATAGGGTTAACACATATGTTTATTCCTTTTGTTTGATTATTTTTGTTGAAAAAATATACAATAAATTTTTATGATGTGTTCTACAAAATATATCTTCAATGCATTGGGTAATTTTTTTAGTCTCATGATATGTTATGTATCGCATCATGTTGTAAACCTAATCCATTATGAAACTATTTCCACCATGTGATATTGTCCAGGCAGTTAGACTTGACTCATGTTTATGCCATGTTATATATTGCTTCCTCATTCATTTTTTCGATGATCATATGATTCAATGTTTATATTTTATGATTATATATATTCATTCATAAATTCCTTCTTTGTTACCATGTTACTCCTTTTAAATCATGTGTTATGCTTAAATCCCATTTTTATTCCCTTAATGGTCTTTTTAGCTCATCCTTTTTTTCTATGTTTTCCCCAGGTTATCATATGCAGTTATAGGATCTCAAATGGGGTTAGGATCTCATTATGGATATTGATAAAAATCATCTTTTATTCTAGTTGTGTGTTTTCAAATAATGTACATTTTCATCCAAAGTCACTAGAATTTTAGATATTTGTTTTTTTTATGGATAAATATTCTTAAGACCATGTAAAACTATGTGTAAAATTTTTGGGTCCCTATAGTTGGTATTTAAGAACGTTCTAGGTTTTTTTGAAGATTAGTACTAAAAATTTAGTAAGAAATTTAGGGAAAATTATATCACTATGGATAACCTATATTGGCACATAGGGTTTCTAATGTTTGGATAAACATATATGTTCAAAGATTCATTTTTATATGCTTATTATCTAAGTATTCAATCCCCCAAATTTTATTTTCCTTTTCATTTTAATGGATGGAAAAAAGGATAACCCATTCTAACAACCAATGTGGTTGGAAATGTGATGATTCCCCTAATGATATTTCAAACATATAATAGCTCTAGACTCGTATTCTTATACCTCGTGCTAAAATTATTAACTTTTCATCTCTGTATTTGTTGTTGATATTTGTGACCAAATTTTATCATCAAACCCTTACAACATAAAAAGGAAAAATTGGATCAATTATAATATCAATGACCTTTTAGGTTTGGAGTTTAAGATAATTATGAAAATATCTTATATATACAATTCAGATGAATTTAAAAATAGAATTTATTCCGTATAACCCAGATTTTTTTACACTAGGACACCATCATAGTCTATATGAAATACCTTCTAGACATAACTTATTCAACATCATTCATTATAACTTGGGGAAAATAAAACATGAGAAGGGTGATCCAAAATTCTCAGTTAGGGTGAATACAAGCATTATAAAATTAATTTCATTAGTTTTCATACCAACTAAGTTAAATATCTTGAGAGGGGGTGAATCAAGTAATGAAAAATTAAAATAACTTCCACTTTAGATCTTTATTATTCATTAAAAAAACACTCTTCTTTCCCTTTATAGTTGAAAAGTATGAATATAAATGAAATAATGCACCATACATAGAAACTTTACATGGTTCACCCTCAATAGGCTATGTATAAAGAGCATACAATGAAAATTTGTTGATATACCAAATCCGCTGAGTCTCACTAACAAAATGAGTTTTGTTCTAGATCACTTCAATGCCCAGACTCACCGCCTTTATAATGTTTAGGGTTATCTCACTACTTCCCAAGGGTTACTCCTTAAATATCTATGTAGATGTATCATTGATCGTGGAAGGGATCACCTTCTTCCTCTACATGATCTCACTACTCTGTAAAGGATACACATATAGTTTATGTACATGTAGGTACCTTCATTATCAATAATTAATGTGTCCTCAATTGTATTTAAATTATTTGTTGAATTTATTTATTGGATTCTCCTTCACTTCTGTGATAACACCAAGATGAAACACTTCTAGTTTCTAGAAAACCAGAACAAACTTTTCATTACTGTAGAAATGGAAATTACCTCTGCTTTGGAAAGATATTAAAGATATGCCAAGTCTTCCTTTAACTGACTTGAATCTAGCTGTGAATAAAATACTTATGCAAGTATTTTCGAATGTTTCATATAATATATCTTCTTTTACTTATTTTGTATTTTTATATGATAATGATACTTCTCACAGTTTAATGTAGGTGAACATCTCCTTGTGAAATACTCAATTATGATACCCATGTGTGTGACCCTTACATGAGACCCCTTGTGCGAGTTCATGGAAAATACCCTTGCACAAGATCCTAGCACATACCCTTACATAAGATCCTTGTGAAAATACTATTTCATTATTTTCACATGATCTTGGTGTGAGGCCACTTTCATGATTTTCATGAGATCCAATCATAATATCCCAGTCACACTTTATGCAAGATCCTGGATCAAGATTCCTTTCATTCTTTGCGTGAGATCCTAGTGTGTAACCCATTTCATCTTTTTCACAAGAATTTGTTCAGATCATGCACAACACATACATGATGTCAATCAAATATATTCCTTCAATATATCTCTCTGTGGAACTCTTTTATGAGATATATCTATGTTACTCTTTCTCAAATGTTGTCTCAGATAAAATGATTAGGCAAAGCAATGTCAATATTTTAAAAATGGTTAATATAGTATTTATATGCCTAAATGCACTACCATAGGTTCAAAAATTAGGGCCTATAATCCATTAAACTTCCACAAAAATCAGTATCACATACTCCATGAGATACTATCCTTATATCGAAATTCATTCTTGCAATGGTTAGTGATTTTTTATTCTAGTGATTTGTGTGATCCATCACGATATTCAAAGACAATCATGATCACTTCGTGAGATCTCATCATGAGATCCAAATAAAATCATTTGATTCTTGAGATCATATCATGAGATCTAAATTCAAACATATGGTAGAAATATTTATAATGATTATGATGTACCTCTATCTTTTCCATTTTTCCATGTTCTTCATGAACAGCGCGAGATATCTCTATGAGATCCTTTGAAAATCATGCTTTGTTATCATACACTTCACAAGATATCAATGTGAAATTAATTCAGACATTCACTCTCCATGAGATAATTTCAAACATTCAAACTCTAGGATATTGGACATCTCACCCTCACACGGGATTATACATTCTTGTTTTCCAATGATCAAACATTTCTCCCTTATGCGATATCAGACATTCATGCTATCACAATATTAGAAATTTCACACTTTCATGAGAACTTAATTTCATGATTCCATGAGATAATACGTTTCATTCTTGTGTGAGAGTATACATTTCTATCTTTTACAGGATCAGTTATTTCATGCTTTCACGAAATCACACATCTTGAACTCACTCTTCATATCTTCTTTAACGAATATCCTTCATTAACAACCTCAAACCTTGTCAATAAACACAATCAACCAAAAATCATCATCACAGGGCATATTTTCCTAACAATACCCCCTTTTGTTTTATGGAAATTTCATCACATGTTGATACCACTTTAAATATTGTTCCATCTTCAACAAAAAAAAAATCTTCATGTGGTTTCAATAGTGATAAAATATTTACTCAAAACACACTATAAGAAAACATGAATGAAGCTTGACATGTGAAACAAGAGTACCATGAAAATTTCATCAATGAATCACTTCATTTCCAACCCATTCAACTAATTTCATCATAAATACCATCTATCATGATATATAAACTTTGATCGATCAACATTAGCATTTTCAGATTTAAAAATCTTTCTACTCCACCACTCCCCTTATCATATTATCCCCTATATTGATTAATAAATTTTCTCCCCTTTTATATCAATGATTTATCTTTGTTATCACCAAACCCTAAGGACACTTAGTTGTGGTATGTAATGGGGAAAATAACACATATCTACACATTTGGGAAAAACACATCAAAACATGGGGAGATGAGGTCCCACATCCACACTTTTTCATGTTCAGGGAGTCGACATAACTCGGAAGACCAATCTATGACATTTGAATTCTTCTTTGGGAAACACCATGGTCAGAATGTCTATAACCTATAGTTTTGTAGGCACGTACTCCAACTTCACAAACCCTAGCTCTACCTCCTCCTTGATAAAATGATACTTGATATCAATTTTTATTGTCCTTGAGGGTTGAATTGAATTTTTTTTATATTTTATAGCACATGAATTTTCAAAATGGATTCTGATTAGAGACATCACTAGAACTCTCTTATCATAAAGTCTCTAATTCATTCACAACAACTACGAGAAATCTTAAGTGGATGCAATATATTCATCTTTAGTGGTGATAAACTAATAAAAATTATTTTTATTGATTAACTAGGAAATAAAAAATCCTCTAAGATAAAATACACCACCTGATGTTGATTTTCTATCATCTAATAAACTGGCCCAATCTATATTTGTGTAACAGAAAAACTATTGCCAATATTTTTCATTGTAAAACAAACTAAAATCCATTACCCATTGATATATTGAAGTGTAACTTTTTACCATAATTAAATATATTTCTTTGGGACTTATTTGATATCATAATTCTTTGAATTTGGAATAAAACAATATCATGTCTTTTCAATGTCAAGTAAAATAGGCTTACAAAATTTTTCCTATACTACATGAAATTAATTGCATTACCTTCATCATCCTATGATAGTTTCATCTAGCTAGCTATCAAATTCATTATTTCCTTGGAATTATCCATTCTAAATATTCTCATAACCTACTTGGATTTTATTATATTGATAAATGAATTTTTATTTCATTCCATGAGTAACCTGTAAACCAAGGGAAAATATTTTTTCACCAATCATTGATATTTTTAATTAACTTTTCATGAATTATTTAAACAAATTTTACTATGCTTCATATAATACACCAAATATTATGGAATTGACATACACAAGAACCATCATCATTTTATAACATTCATTGTTGAAATAGATATTATAATCAACTCCACCACACTAAAAATCGAGATTCTTCAAAAAAAATATGATCTAGTCATGAATTCTATTCTCTTAGTGCTTACTATAACCCATATAGAACCTTATTCAACTAATGTTTTTCACATCTTCATGAATCGAAAAACAATATGGTTTCTCTATACAAACTTATTATTTTATAACCCCATTCAGAAACGCTGATATTATTTCCATCTCAAAAGATTTGAACCTTCTTTACACTACTATAGCCATGGATAATCTGATTTTCTCTAGCCTCACAACAGGTTAAAAATTTTCATCAACATAAATACCCTTTATCTGGGAGTACCCTTTCTACACATACAATGTTTTTTTTCAAATTAATATTCTATCTCCATTCATCTTGTTTAATCAAACCCATTTGGTCCCAATGAAACTCTTATTTTTTGGTCTCAAAATAATTTCCCATGTATGATTCTACGAAATTTGTTCATGCTCTTAATTCATATCCTGAGACAAATTCTCATCCCCAACTACTTCATCAAAAAATGTAAGCTCTACCAAAGATATGAAGGATTCATATTGTATTAAATTCATTGTTCTTGTTCGAAGTGGCGATGCCTAATCACCAATGATGATTTATCTATCAATTTCATCTTAATACATTTTTGTTGTAACTAGTGGTTTATGTCTATCATTTTCATTATCTAAATATTCTTATGAATGGTCCTATAGAACTATAACTTCCCATGAGATTATTATCTCTTAATCACTAGCCTCCTAATACTGATCATGTATATTTTAGATATCATGCTCATTTTCTACTATAGTTACATCATTTATTTCAACTACCTTTCCCAGCTACATATTAAAACATTTATATGACTTTATATTTCATGAATGAAAAATAAATATCCATTAATCTCTATTGGGTTAATACTTTATTTCTTTCTCATTATTGATAATGAAACACTTACTTTTAAGACTCTAAAGTACTTCAACAATGGATTTCTTCCACGACATTTCTCATATGGATTCTTATCTTTCTTTGTATATTATAAAACTCTAATTTGAGTGCATAATGATGTCATCACTAAATCTTTCGAAAACATCTCTGGATAGTATTTTTTAATGAGCAATGTTCTAGACATGTTGTTGATAATTCAATTTCTTCTCCCAACTACTCCATTTTGTTGTGGAGTTCTTACTATAAAAACTTGGTGTCTTATTCATTGTTTCTTAAGATAATCCTTCACATGTGTAACATCCCAGGAAAAGAAAGAACATGAAATTTTTCATACTTATTAATATTTGTGATTTAGATAATATTTTTACCTTAAAGGGGATTCTATGTTCGATGGCGTACCTGATACGTAGCAATGAGTTTCTTTGAAATCTTATATTGCACACTAATAATATAATATTATTATTTTAAATTGTAGTTAATTCCTAGCAGTTGTATTGAAAAAAATTAATAGAACTAACTAAAATATTATTATACATGTTTTATTAATACTTTTACATTTATCCAATAAAAGATAGAGGCTTAAAATAAGTAAATAATTCGATTTTAAGCATAAATACTCTAATATTCACTAAAAGGTCGATTTGTCGCCTTTTAATGGTGAAACCTATTTAAATCTAGTTTTGGTCATTTTTATATATTCTCTTTGAAAAAATAAAATTATTCTTTAGAGTTGGGAAATCAAAATTTACTTTGGTTAAATTTTTTGTATTTTGTTGATAAAGTTATTTTTTTAATGAATAGTGAAAACACTGTATTTTAATTCAAAAGTGCATTTTAATATAATTTATTTATATGGTTATATTATTTTTTTAATTGGATTTAAAGTGAAATTAGAATATATTTTTACCATTTAATCTAATTTCAGTCATTATAAGTAATTTAATTTTGAAATTGGAAATAAACAAGTGTCAATCTTTCGATAGTTATTATTTCTTAAAAACACGCTATTTGTTTTAATAGAAAGAATTAATTTTAAATTAATTTCTACCACTTCTGTGTTTTGAATTTGAAAATATGGATTCCATATTTGGAATCCGTAGGTCCAAATTGTGTAAATAGGTAACTTTTATTTTTAGACATTTTAAATATTGACTTCAGTAAATATTTTATTTATAGAGATTAAAGGGTAAATTTAGTAAATCAGGGAAAAATATAATATTATAATAATACTAAATTACCCTAACATGTGTACTAATCCTATTTTCTGAAACATATCTGACCATGGGCATCCTTGGGTCGAATTTGGGACCCCATGGAGCCGCATTGGAGTAATAATGATACTTTATATTAATTAATTTAAAGTAAAGACAAAAATGGAATTAACAAATATCATTAAGTAAATAAATTTTTACATGGGGTTATATAATTTATCTTTTCAACTATAATAATTATTTGGAAAGATAGAAATATTAACTAAATCATGGTATTTTTTTATAATTTTTGGACACCAAATAAATTAAATTATTTATGACATAATAATGATGCAATATGTACCTCATTAATAAATGATTTAAATAAATAAGATTATAAATATTAAAACAATATCCAAAACCTGTAAAATTCTTATTGGATTATTTTATTTCGACCATGAGTCATCTTAAATTTTATTTTAATGAATATTTTACCTTTAGAAACCGAATATGAGGTTATAATAAACTAATTGTTCCAAAATTTCCTAAAGAGCCCCTCCTCTCCCTTATAAAAGCCCTCACTTCTAACCCATTTCTCACAATTATAAAACCTTTTTCTCGTGAAAACTCTGCTCCAATAAGCTCAAAATATCTCTATATTTATCCTAGAAGCCTTAAAATAGGCATAAAGTACTTTAAGAAACCCTTTTGGTTCAAACCAAAGCGACTTACCCGATTTAAAGGTAACGTCTTCTCTTATGTTCTTTTGTTTTATTTTACTTCTACAACCCCATAAAATCTCTTTATTACTTTATTTTATAAAAATAAGAGTATCATCAATATACTAGGATGTTTTTATGAGAATTATTCTAACTACACTTACAAACACCTCCATCTAATGGGTAAAGAACATAATGTTTCTATGTAGGTCAAACTAACACCTCACGAAACGATGATTGTTCAATTAACTCCTACCGCCTCTCATGGTGGCCATTATGATGGAACTTTTTTTATATATGATATATATTATGTTTATATTTTCCTTATTATTTTTTATATTTTTCATTTATAGAATACCTTTATGGTTTCCATAATGGGTAAATGCGATACTTTCATTTCAGGAATTGCTGACTATCGCCCCCTCAAAGTGATATGAACCGTTAATGCCTTATGTGGGATGTATAAATGATGTATTTAATGATATTATATATGATATTATACTTTAATTATAATATATATATGTATCATTAAGTTTTCATTCCATTAAATGTTAAATAGAAATGAAAGTAGCGTTTATGCATACGTACGGCTTACCGTCACCATGAACTGTGCATTTCATTTCTTATCTCAAAATGTTATGTTATAATATAAATACATGTATACACTAGATATATATGATATATATGATATCTAAATCATTAATATAATTCTGGTTATAATGATTTTTTAACCACATGGACAAATTTTAATTATAACATGTTCATTTTTTACTCAAATTCTAAACATCGACAAAATGTATGATATGAACTCAAATAGTTAACTAAATGTTATTTCAAGTTAATAAGTGGTATAAAAGTAATAATTAACATTAAAAAGGTTATTAATCAAGTATAAATCAACTTAACTTTAGTATTCAAGAAGAACAAGAAACATGCGAGTCAAGTTGGACACAAGGTAAGGGATTTCTTATCTCACTTTTAATTCTGTGAGATTTCCATTGTTCACCACTTATTTATTTCATGTGGTGTATTTTATACTTCCATTTGATATATATGATCATGATTCTCTTTATATACATGGTATTTTTCAATTAATTTTGTGGTTATTAACTTTTCTCATTCTACTCGATTGATTACAACGTGGTAAGGGTTTTTTCATCTCACTTTTTATTCCCATGAGATTCATGCTATATTAGCCATTATTCCCTTTAGTGTGGAGGATGTACTGCCCATGATTGTATTATTTTTGTAATATAATTTAATTTATGGGTATTTAAATATTCATTGTGTGATCTTTCTTTCATGGGGTGTATGTTTCGTAAGTTACCAAATCGGTAAGGGAACCTTTCACCCTTCTCTTTTTAAAAGAATTATTTTTTGTTATATCTTCTAATTTACATCTTATTATGTTGGGATATTTTAATATATATCCTTATTGATATAAATTTTAAATCCAAGTGATGAGATATTCTTTTTTCTCTCATAAAATTATTTTTTTGAATTTTAAAGTGATGTCGTTAGGCTGTCGAATTTCTGTAAGAAAACTTCTTAACCCAATTTCAATTTTTTGGTTAAACATCTACTTCTTGATCATGTCATGCCATGAATATGTGTGAATAATATCTTATTGTTTTAAACTTAATATCCAATTATATTGGGTGTATTTATATTTTTCACACATAATTATGTAATTGATTTATCCTTAATCTAAGAATACTGTCTTTATAACGGATTTCATCTCAATCTATATTTCCACTGAGACTTCATTGTTGATACGCACCAATCAACTCTTATATGGTGTATATACTCTCCTTTGGCATATTATATCATGAATAACATTATTTTCATGATATTATTATGTTCTGATTAAATTTTATTCCTTGATTATTTGTATTCTAGGGTCTCTCATTTTTTTAAAAACTCTTTAACTAAAATAACATTTTAAATGTTTTAAAGGTTTATTCCTCTAAAAATTTTACCTTAATGGCCATGTTTAAAAAATGGTTTTAAGAATTTATTAATATGGACATGACTGTTTTGAAATTGAAATTTCTTTCAAAAGCATCAATGTGGAATGGAACATTTTGATTAAAAAATATCTTTATTTAATATTTTAAATGGCTTTGAAAATGGATTGATAAAGGATTTTATTTTATCAATATTTTGAAATGATATATTGTGATTGCAATGTGGAAATATTATCTTTCCATTATGTTTGTTTTATGGGTTATGAATATGTTATGGCTATTGGGAATTATTTACGTATATGGGTGGTTCCGTGATAAACCTGGGGCAGGTGAGCCCGAGATAACTCTACAATGTATTGGGTAACGTAATGGAGGTAAAAGTTAATGTTTCTCCTCAGAGATTTAGGGAATATACAGTGATAGGTATTCCAAATGTGACTCCCTCTGTAGCTGTGATAGCTACATTTTACGTATGTTATTTATGCTGAAAGTTACCTTTATGGTTTATGAATTCTATGTGTTGATCACAAATCTTATGATTTCATGAGGTATGTTTTGATTTAAAAGTATGGTTTCATTGTTTTGTATTTATTGATGGGATAATGTTTTCATTCCTTATTTTATATCACTTACTGATCTTTTTATGCTCATCCCATGTTTTTGAAATGTTTTCCATAGGACTTAAAGATGAATAATGGTCAAGGATGGGATTAAAGAAAAGTCATGATATCTAAAACATGGAACTAGAAATGACTCTTTTTTCAAGTGTTTTTATTTTATGAAAAAAATGGATACTGAGTAGAATTGTCTACAGGTAATATTCATGTTGTTATGTAAATGTTATGACCTAATTCTCTAAAACACTAAACCTGAAAATATCTTCAATGTGAATTATCCATTTAATTAAATATTATGTAATGTTTATGGTCGGGTCCTTACAGTTGGTATCAGAGGTCGGTTTATCCAACTTTAGGGATTAGGAGTTTTCGTTAAACACATGGTTAGTCTCTATGTCTATTATTTCAGTTAAACCAATGTTTTAAAAAAATTTGAATATCAAGGAAAGTATGTTATAAATTAAAGGAGGAAGATCTCAAACGACACTCCTATCTCTTCCTGCTGAATTTCTTGCAATAATTATTTAAAAGTTGTCTTCGGATTATTGTGAAACTTTTTCTAACATACAACTCACTTGCAAAAAATTGATTGAGATATCAAACACCTCCATTATACCTCGATATCATCGTGGATCATGGGTTGTATTTAATGAAATCCTATTTTCACAATAAACTCATATATTCAGGAAAAGTAAATATTTTTAAGGAATTTTCAAATATTTTACCTTATCACAAGATTTTGAAGCATATTATGATTTTGAAAAACGTGATGAAGAAGGAGACCCTTGAACAACCTATTTATATTTTCTTTTACAATACAGTCTCTCAGCACATACCTATGGTATTTCAAAATGACCGTTAAATAGAAATTTTCTACTCATATTCGGTCTGAATATTTTATAGAAATCATGTTTTATCAGATGTTTTGAAATTATATGTCATACATGATTATTTTCCAAAACAATTTTTCTGGGAACACCCATATGACCCAAGTTGTACAAGGTGTATTTGGATGAAAGAATAAAATGATTTGGAAGGATCTCTAAATCATTGTTTCAATTCATGGAACTTTTACCTATGTGAACAAGATAAAAATGAAACTAAGTGGACACAATGATCAAGGTATGATGTTCTTTATTCTGGGGATCATTTCATTTTGTCATATGGTGGTGAAATTTAGAAAATTACAATATATATAAGACATTAAGAATTAATATGTGTAGATCATAATGATTTGGGATGAAAATGAGAGGTATATGGAAACCATTGAGGTTAAAACATTTTAGGGTAATTTTTTTGTTTTATAAAAAGGACAACAGGCAGACCGTGTGACAACCCATTGCGTTAGACAAAGCTACAGGAATCGAACCCAAAACCAAATTTGGATTGGGATTTATTGCCTACCACTAGAATACGTGAATTCCCTGGTTAGTATGACATATTTTTTTTAGTTAAAACATTTTATTGATCAAGAATAAGTTGATTTAGGATCTTATGTTTTATCAAATAGATATCCTTAGTATAATAAAATGATTTGGTGATTAAGTGATAAAAGTGACTTTGGAAGACGTTCTCTCTTTTGGGGAATAATATATACCTACAGAAAAGGGAATACTGTAGGATTTAAATTGTGGGGTAATGGTTGAAATATTATTTTTGGTAGAATTTATATTTTATTTTGGAAATATGGATATGTAGGTTATTTATAGAAATGACTAAACTATCATAGAGAACATGTGATTAGGTTAATTACACTTCACTATGAGATGATAAGAGTAGTCGATGCTATATGGAGATAAATGTTAAGATTTACTGTGGAAGACTATGAGATTAAATCCTTTTGAGTTTTGGGTTTCAATATTAGTTTGGATTATTTAGAAAATTTTTAACGAAAATTATGTATTGAATGGTCTTTCTTGAAATTTGGGTACTTTTGTAGAATTTTGGAGATTAAGAGTGGTACTTTTTTTATAAAGGATTATCCTTTTTTTGGTATTATATGATCTCGTACTAACCATTGTGGTTTTAGTTTATGTTTAAAGACAAGGGAAATATATTATTCTTCTTTTGTGGATTATTTGATTCTCTAGAGTAGGATTCTTATGCTTTTGATGTGACCTAGTTTTTTTGAATGCTCATTATTTAGAGAAATGATTAGTTTTTGGTATAAACTTATTAAATGATGAAACTCTACTTGAAGGTAAATATATTTCATTGTGTTCTTATTCTATGTAGTAAATGAATTCCTCAAAATTATGAAAAGGAACATAAAAAAAGTTATTGGTTTACATTTCCTACTAGGCAATCAAAGACAAGTTAACACATCATAAGTTGGTGACTTTCTGGTTGTTAACTTTCTCCTAATCATGTTTTCTACCACTCTCCATCCAAACATGACCATTTGTTCTCTCTTCCATATTCATGTTTTACTACATAGAATTCAATTATGGGTTATCTCGAGTGACCATTGTACTTCTCTTTAATTCTATTATTGTGATAGTTTTACTAACACTTTTCTGATGTCAGACTTTTAATGAAATTTCCAATCCCATTTTTGAAATTGTGAGGATGCAATTCCCAAAAGGGGGGAAGGATGTAACATCCCAGGTAAATATAGAACATAAAAATTTTAATACTTATTAATATTTGTGAATTAAATATTAAATCTACTTTAAAGGGGATGCTATGTTTGTTGGCGTACCCGATGTGCAACAATGGGTTTCTTTGAAATCTTGCATTGCACACTAATAATGTAATATAATTATTTTAAATGGTAGTTAACAACTAGCCATTGTATTGGAGGGAATGGATATAACTAACTAAAATATTATTATACATGTTTTTTGAATATTTTTACATTTATCCAATAAAAGTTAGAGGCTTAAAATAAGTAAGGAATTCGATTTTAAGCATAAATATTCAAATATTCACTAAAAGGCCGATTTACCGTCTTTTAATGGAGAACCCTCTTTAAATATAGTTGTGGTCATTTTTATATGTTCTATTTGACAAAAAAACTTCTTTAGATTTAGACATCAAAATTTACTTTGGGTAAATTTTTGGTATTTTTCAGATAAAGTTCATTTTTTAATGAATAGTGAAAAACATTTTATTTTAATTCAAAAGTGCCTTTTAATCTAATTTATTTATATGGTTATATTATCTTTTTAATTGATTTTAAAGTGCAATTAGAATATATTTTTACCATTTAATCTAATTTTGGTCATTGTATGTAATTTAATTTTGAAATTGGACATAAACAAGTGTCAATCTTTTGATAGTTGTTATTTCTTAAAAACACGTTATTTGTTTTAATAGTGGAAATTAATTTAAAATTAATTTCTGTCACTTTTGTGTTTTGAATTTGGAAATATGGATTCCATATTTTGAATCAGTAGGTCCAAATTGTGTAAATAGGTAACATTTTTTTATACATTTTAAATATTTACTTCCGTAAATATTTTATTACCCATGATTAAAGGGTAAATATAGTAAATAAGGGTAAAATATAATATTATAATAATATTAAATTATCCTAACATGTGTCCTAATCCTATTGGATGATACATATCTGACCATGGAAATCCTTTCGTCTAATTTGGGACCCCATGGAGCCACATGGGAGTAATAATAACACTTTATATTATTTAATTTAAAGTAAAGACAAAAATGACATAAACAAATATCTTTTAGTAAATAAAATTTTACATTAGGTTATATAAGTTATCATTTCAAATATAAATATTATATGGAAAGATAAAAATATTTCCTAAATAATGGTATTTTTTTAATTATTTTTGGACACCAACTGAATTAAATTATCTATGTCACAATAATGATGCAATATTTACCTCATTAATAAATGATTCAAATAAATAAGATTATAAATATTAAAAAAATATCCAAAATCTATCCAATTATTATTGGATTATTTAATTTCGAAAATTATTCATCTTAAATTTTATTTTAACAAATATTTGACCTTTAGAAACTGAAGATGAGGTATAATAAAATAATTGTTTCAAACTTTCCTAAAGAGCCCCTCCTCTCCCTTATAAAAAGTCCTCTCTCCTAACCCATTTGTCACACTTCTCAAGCGTTTTTCTCATGAATAATCTTCCCAAATAAGCTCCCAATATCACTCTCTTAATCATAGAATCCTTACTTTAGGTAGAAAGTACTTCAAGAAACCCTTTTTTTAAACCAAAGGGAGTTACCCGATTTAAAGGTAACGTCTTCTCTTAAGTTCTTTTGTTTTATTTTACTTCTCCAACCCATACACTCTTTTTATTCCTTTATTTTATAAAAAAACCAGTATCCTCAATATAATATTATGTTTTTATGATAATTATTCTAAATTCTCTTACACACACCTCCATCTAACGGGTAAATAACATAATGTTTCTGTGGAGGGAAAACTAACGCCTCACGAACCAATGATTGTTCAATTAACTCATACCGCCTCTCATAGTGGCCATTATGATGAAACTGTATTTATATATGATATATATTATGTTTATATTTTCCTTATGATTCTGTATTTTTCATTTGTTTCATACCTTTATGGTTTCCATAATGGTTAAACGCGATAATTTCATTTTAGGAAGTGCGGACCACCGCCCCCTCAAAGTGATATGAACTGTTAATGCCTTATGTAGGTTGTATAAAGGATTTATTTAATGATATAATATATGATATTATACTTTAATTATAATATATCTATGTATCATTGAGTTTTCATTCCGTTAAATATTAAATAGAAATGAAAGTAGCGTTCATGCGTACGTACGGCTTACCGTCTCCATGAATGGTGCATTTCATTTCTTATCTCAAAATATTATTTACTAATATAAATACATGTATAAACTGGATATATATTATATATATTATATCTAAATCATTAATATAATCTTGGAGATAATGGAGTTTTCACCACACAGATAAATTCTAATTATAACAAGTTTATTTTTAACTCAAATTCCGAACATCGACAAAAATTCCGATATGAAGTCAAATAATTAACTAACTGTTATTGCAAGGTAATAAGTGATATAAAAGTAATAATAAACATTAAAAAGGTTATTAATCAAGTATAAATTAACTTATGTTTATTATTAAAGAATAATAAGGAATATACGAGTCATGTTGGACACGAGGTAAGGGATTTCTTATCTCACTTTTAATTCCATTAGATTTTTGTTGTTCACCACTTATTTATTGCATGTGGTGTATTTTGTACTGACATTTGATATATATTATGATGATTATATTTATATTCAAGGTATTTTGTGATTCATTTGGTGGTTATTAACTTTTCTCATACGACTCGATTGATTACAGCGTGGTAAGGGTTTTTCATCTCACTTTTTATTCCCATGAGATTCATGCAATATTAGCCACTATTTCCTTTTGTGTGGTGGATTTATTGCCCATGATTTTATTATTTGTGTAATATAATTTAATTTATGGGTATTTACATATTCATTGTGCGATATTTCTTTCATGGGGTCTATATTTCGTAAGTTACCAAATCGGTAAGTGAACCTTTCACCCTCTTCTTTTTAGAAGACTTATTTTTGTTATGTCATTTAATTTACATCTTTTTATGTTGGGATATGTTCTTAGATATCCTTATTAATGTAAATTTTATTTCCAAGTGTTGATATATCCTTTTCAATTTCATAAAATTATTTTTTGAATTTTAATGTGACGCCGTTAGGCTGTCGAATTTCTGTAAGAAAACTTCTTAACCCAATTTCAATTTTTGGGTTAAACATCTACTTCTTGATTATGTCATGCTATGAATATGTTTGAATAACCTAAGATTGTTTTAAACTTAATATCCAATTATATTGGGTGTATTTGTATTTTTCACACATAATTATGTAATTTATTTATCCTTAATCTAAGGATACCATCTTTATAATGGATTTCGTCTCAATCTACATTTTCATTGAGACTTCATTATTGATATGCACCAATACACTCTTATAGGGTGTTTATACTGTTCTTTTGAATATTATATCATGAATACCTTTATTTCCATGATATTATTATGTTTTGATGAAATTTTATTCCTCAATTATTTTTATTATAGGGTCTCTCATTTTGTTAAAAACTCTTTAACTAAAATATCATTTTAAATGTTTTAAAGGTTTATTCTTATAAATATTTCACATTAATGTCCATGTTTTAAAAATGGTTTTGAAGATTTATTCATATGGACATGAATGTTTTGAAATTGAAATTTCTTTAAAAATCTTCAAAGTGTTATGGAACACTTTGATTCAAAAATCTCTTTATTTAATATTTTAAATGGATTTGAAAATGGTTTGATAAAATCTTTGATTTTGTCAATATTTTGAAATGATATACTGTGATTGCAATGTGGAAATTTTATCTCTCCATTATGTTTTTTATGGGTTATGAATATGTTATGGCTATTGGGAATTGTTTACGTATACGTGTGGTTCCGTGATAAACCTATGGTGGGTAAGCCCAAGATAGCTCTCCAATGCATTGCGTAACAAGACGGAGGTAAACGTTAATGTTTCTCCTAAGAGATTTAAGGAATATATTGTGATAGGTATTCCAAATGTGACTCCCTCTGTAGTTTTGATAGCTACAATGTAAGTATTTTTTTATGCCATAAGTTACCTTTATTATTTTTCACTTCTACGTGTTGTTCATAAATCTTATGATTTCCTGAGTTATGTTATGATTGAAAAGTATAGTTTCATTTTTTTGTATTTATTGATGGGATAATATTTTAATTTATTATTTTATATCCATTAATGATATTTTTATGCTCATCCCAAGTTTTTGAAATGTTTTCCATGGGACTTAAAGATGAATAAGGGCCAAGGATAGGATCAAGGAAATGTCATGCTATCTAAAACATGGAACTAGACATGAATATTTTTTCAAGAGTTTTTATTTTATAAAAAAATGGATACTGAGTAGAATTTTCTACATGTAATATTCATGTAGTTATGTAAATGTTATAACCTAATTCTCTAACACTCTAAACCTAAAAATCTCCTCAATGTGAATTATCATTTTAATTCAATATTATGTAATGTTTAATGTCGGGTCCTTATAACACGGATACGTATAAACTCTATTCCATTATCTATTTGAATATTTTTTATTTTTTGACCTAGTATCTTTAAAACTTTCCTTAAATAACTTATTATGAAAATAAACTCCTTATACGTGTGGGTGATGGCTAAAAATGATGTCATTCTGTTAAAATTATTAATTAATAGAACATATATCTATGCCTATCAATAGAATATGGTGAAATATGACTGAACCCGTCAATATGAACCAAATAAATAAAATTTGTTAAACTTTTTTCTTTTCTCTTATATGTATTTTGAATGATCTTCCCTTGTTTAAAAGAATCACGCCTATGGGTAAGATCGTGTGACAACCTATAGAGGTCTCTAGAAACATAAAATTTAACCAGATCTTCCAATTAAGTTTGACTCAAATGGAAAAGTCACTTATTCCATAACTTTTTTCTATTCTTCCTTGGACAAAGAGCACATACCTTCTACCCCACTTACAAGGTAGATATTATCCTTCATACACTTTCCCTATAAAATAAAAATGCGTAGTATGTTTATTTAATGGTACATAATTTCTTTGAAAAGGTGATGTAATGTCAATAGTCACACATTTGAATTACATTTATCAATTTGGGACTAATACCATCAACAGAAAAGACATCTGCACATCTTAGTTATTTTCCCCAAAACATGGATTTTTCTGTTATAATAATTTATAGGTCTTCATCATTACCAAATATTACAATAACATCATTATCATATCTGATTATTTTCACTAGTTCCTTATTTTATTTCATATGGAATGTGAATCCAATATCAATGATCTATATTCCAGTGTGATCTAATGCTTTTAAATAAATATATGTGACCACTGCATGTTCATCCCTTTTCTTTCTAGTCCATATATTTGACTTTATACCTGGTATGGATTGATAATCTTTATATTCCTCTGAGTATGATAGACCAAATTCATATTGTAAAGTAATAAATATATTTTTAAATTTCATCACATTGGATGATATATTGAGTTTATTCTCATGACCACATTTAGTATTCATTAAAAGATTTCTCTGCATTTTTTATAAGAAATATCTTTCCATGTGTCTGAATCATTCATACTTGAAACAGTGACCATCAAATGATATTCTAGAATATTGAGCTTTGTATGGATTCCTTTGTTGGTCTTGTTCCCTTTAGTACCTCTTGTCTATGGAACAGATATTTTTTTAGTGTCCCATATTACCACAACAATAACATCTAATGAAAACTCCATTCCTATGTGTCACTAATACACTACTATTTTTCCCTTGGGTTCTATGAATCTTCTATTTCTGATTCATACCCAAATCAATATTCAACCTTTGATTTGTTTCATATAGTATAACTTCAACCATTACTTTTTTTAAATGAATCCCCATAGTATCTTTAATGTTTCGATATATCATTTTCTTCTCCGGGTATTTCTTTTTCTCTTTCACCAAACTTCGAACTCTAATTTCTCATTTTTTACAACCTTTGTATCCTATTATTCTAGATTCACCAGATTCTTATGATCTTCACTTTACTTTAGAGTCTAAAAATACCCTCCTTTATATTTTTAATGAGTTTGTCTTGATATTTCACTACATTATTTAAACCATCAATCACCCATTTCTGTTATTAAACATTTAACTTGTACTCACTAAACATATATATATTCTATGGAATTGAAGACTTAATCTTCTCAATTTCATCCATAAGCTCAAAACACTCTTCTTCCTGCTCCTATATAAAGATTTTTTCATTACAAAACACCCTATTTTCCTTCTTTATTTTGGATCTCAAAATATCCATCTCTTCATGTGAAGCTTCTAATTCAACCCGAAGGTCAACTCTTCCTTCGACTTATCCTTTATAATTTTTTTCTTTATTTACCTGTTTTGGAATTTATGATAAATTCCACCATATAATTTTCTTCATGATATTTATAGTCCTCCAAATCTTCTCCCTTGTATTCCTCTAGACTATCATATTCTTTAGAAATAAGATTCATTTTTTTGAAAAAAAAATTAAATTATTTCATACCATTAGAATAGGATGAAGAATTATTCATGGAAATATCGGCTTCTTCATTGTAATCATTGTGAAAAATTATGGGGAACCTCACTAAAAGATTTCCAACATTTCCACATTTAAATCATGCAAGTGGGAGATTTCAATTAAACATTCTCTTTCCTCTTTGTAAATATGATGAATGTAATGACATGACTTCATTTATATCTTCTTCTCCCTTCTCATCTTCGATAGTGAGCGCCTTCATGTCCTTTAGTGACACTTATTTAGACTTACCTCTTTCATTATAAACATTCTCATCATTTCTAATCCCATATAAAATAAGATTTCAATGAAATCTATCCAATTCTAGCTCCTTAGGATCATTATCTTCTAATATAGAAACATTCGAGATGAACTAAGGTGGAAGTCTTATTAGGATACACTTGAAAATAATTAATTATTCAATAATTTATCCAATACTATGAATTAATTCTATAAAAACGTCCAACATGTCAAATAATGAATCAACTAACTCATTAGGGTGCATTATGGTATCCTCATACTTACTCCATAGAACTTGGAAATTTTCTTCTCTGAATTATTTGTTTCCCTCATAAATAATTTGAAAATTTTCACACGTATAATGTGATGACATAAATGAAACGCATTATTATATATAGAATTAGATATTTTTTCCCCTAAAGCATTGATTTATTTGGCATCAGTATCTATCTCCTTTAGGCTAACTTCTAATAAAGTGCCACTATCAATACTGGCTGAAATTCCATGCATCGCTACTATAAAGACCTCTATTCCTAAATATCTTAAGTAGTGATTTATATGATTCTTCCATAGTTGAATTTTTTTCCATCAAATATCATAATCAATTTTTGATTGAAAACCTCCGTTGAAACCATTGATAAAGGAACATTGATATTAACCTTTCACTCTGATGCCAATTTTTAGACCATCTAGGTTAAATACCCTTAGATGGGGGTGAATCAAGGTATGAAAAATTAAAAGAAATTCCCCTTAATATCATCTTTTGTTAATAAAAAACTCTCTCTCTTCATTTCTTATAAAAATGTATGAACATAAATGAATGAATAGACAAGAAACAATAATTTTACTTGGTTCTCCCTCACTGGGATACTCCCAAGGAGCATACAATATCAGTGTTCCAATGTAACAAATCCTCTAAGGATCACTGTAAAAATAAGGTTCAAGGTAGATCAATTATATATCAAGGATCATAATATTTTAAATGTTTATGGTCATATAACTTCTTCCAAAGGGTCACTACCTAAATATCTCCTTCATTAGATCACTGTCTGTGGAAGTTATCACCTTTTTTATCTTTCTTTTCTCACTACTCTAGAAATTAACCACACACAGTTATGAACATGTTGAAACCTTCATTATCTATAATGATTGATTACTAAATTGTATGTAGATTAAATTTTGATGTTATTTCTAGGTTTCCCTTTAACTTCTATGAAAACTGCTAGATGAAACAATTCCACATTCCAAAAAACTAGATCATACTTCTCTTTACTATAGAATTAGAAATTACCTCTAATTTAAAAGGATCTTCAAGAGATGACAAGTCATATTTTCACCATCATGATTTTAATAGTGACTAAAACCCTTCTGCAAGTATTTTTGAATGTAACACCCAGGCCAAAGTGTCACGCAATGGTGCCCCAAGCTGGTTCGCCACATGACATCAGGCGTGTCTTCCCGTACTCTATAGGCTTCCAAAAAGTAGCGAGGGTCCGATATGTCAGTCGTGGGGAGAATATACTCTAGTTTATCAGAGTTAAATATTAGAAAAAGTGAAAAAGAAATAATTAAAGCATATATAAACATAACAATACAAATATAACAAGAATAACCAATACAAGAAATAAAATACTAAACTGAAAGGTAAACATTTAATATCTATATATATGTATCAAGTGTCTAAATAATGAAACTAGATTAAAGAGGCTAGAGACTCCCAAGAAGGTTCCAAATCATGTCTGGTTCAGTCAACCAAGCTCTATCCCTAATCAGCAATCTAAACTAGGGATCTGGCCCTTGTCCTCTCCTACAACAATAAAGTGTATTCAAGTGACGATCAGGATGCCAGAGTAGTGTGTGAGTTTGAATCAGTTGGTCACCACCAACAATGACTAAAACAAATCCATTTAGAAGTGGTGTATGTAGTTGTATAAATAAATAAATAAAATAAGGTAATAGATAAAAAAATTAATATTAATACAGTTAACGTTTATTTAAAAACTTAATATCTAGGGTTCCTAAGGACACCCAAACCACAATACCTTCATTAGCCTATGTTAGAGTCTAAACCATTTCCCATGTTCAATTAATAATTATTTTGTCACAATATTCAATTTATAAACATCCAAAATAACCCATAGTACAAAATAAATGAATGAGTGTAGAACATTATTTCTAGCACCCTTGTGATTATTTTGAACATCAGTCCCTGTCTTAGAACCCCATGCGTATTTAGAGCATTAGTCTTTATCCCATAAAATATTAATTTCAATAATTTCATTGGGTTTAGAGTGTCATTTCTAGAATCATTATTGGTATTTGAAGCGTTGGTATGTGTCCCACAACCCATTCTCAATCAAAAATTTATATCACATATACCACATTATTCAATGGTTAATAAACCATAACCTTCCATCACTATTTTCATTAAAAAAATTGATTAATTCATTAAACATTTAATAACAACAATTATGCCATTAATTTAAAAAATATTATTTAACTAAATCCACAATAAAAAAATCTACATAACTAATCCACTAATTAATTATTTAAAATAACCAACTAATTAAACACATAATGACCATAAATTAATTTCAAATTTGGTTAACCGGATCCATCATCACAAAATACACTAAATCACTTTTTCAATTTATTATTTATTATAACCAATTCAATTACCAATTTCAAATTTCACAAATTAATTAATTTTCCCAATTAATTAATTTTTTATAAAACTTAATTATTATTTATGCCAAGAAATTTGTAAAACTGCATATGCATAACAAGACGAGACCATGGGATTAGATCTTAAACCACCTACCTTGTATCAAAGATAATTCACTCGTCAAAAATCTATGTATGGTTCAATCTAGTTCAAGTGGAAAAGAATGGACAAACACCCTAAAAAATGCACGTCAACCACTGATAAATATCTTATGATAATATCATATTTATTTATCATGTGATAATTCCATATTATTTTTTTATTAATATATTTGATATTATTAAGTGAAGACAACAAAATGATAATTTTTGAAAGATTATTTTATCAAATCATACATCGATAACTTGTTTAAAAAAAATCTAAGAGATTTCCATTTGAAAAAAATATCATTTATAAAACAATATTCCATATTACATTTTCGATAAAATTTTTTCCAAAAAAATTACTGTAAAATAAAAGAAATATAGAGTTAATAAAAGAATTTAAAAAAATTAAAATAGACCTGGTTGGCACACCAGATTTAGGCTCACACCAAAATGGCAGTTCAAGGGGTAGCACACCCGATTTCTGTGGATGAATAAGGCGGAGTCCCGACCTACCCATTTGACAATATATGGTATTCCCAAATGACCAGATCTAACACGATCAACAAAAAAAGTTCATTTATGTAGAACTCCAAACCTCATATGGTTCTTCCACTCAAAAATTAAAACCCTATTTTAATCCACCGTTTCAACTGGAAATTGATGATGAAGGGTTTTAATTTACCACATTAATGGGTTTGTATTTGAAATGGACAAAATGTTTTGAGATATAAAGCATTTTTGAATCCTCCATGCATCAAAATTGGAGTTATCCAGTTGAATAATATTACATTTAGGATAAAAACGAAAATCCAATTTTTTTAATTAATATAACAAATTAATTATTTAACATAAATATTAAATGTTATAAAACATCCGCTTCACATATAATTTATACTTCTTCTAGTGTAAACCCCTTATTCTGGATACATCGGTGGTCTTAAATTTCTTGTATAACACACGGTTTGAAAGGTATTAATTATTTTTCATAAAAACAAAATAAATAATTAATTAAAATAAACGGGTTATTTTTTGTGGGTGAGGAATCAAAACGCATCATGTATACAAATGTTATACCTTATATAGGGTAAACACCTCTTTAATAAGCCATTGGTGGTATCAGATTTCCCCAAAGATGCATAGTTGGAGAGATATTTTATTATTAATAAGAGAATAATATATAAAATTTTATTTTAAAACTTTAACTCATGAGTGAGGAATCCAAACAGATGACCCCAATATATGTCATACACTACCTAGGGTAAACACCATATTTCGAATCTAACAGTTGTCTCAAATTTTTCTTATGAATAACTGTTTTAGAGTTATTTTATTACTTTTAATAATTTTTTGCGCTTACTATAATAAAATTAATATTTTTATATCAGCTTCGTCAAGGCTTTTTTGGTCCTCGGTAACTCACAGTACTCAAAGTCTGACTCAAAAAACAATCCATTAAAATAATCCAATGTTTAACTAGGCATTTTTTGTTATGTAATGCCTTTAATCATTAATAAATTCTTTTTCCAATAATTTGTTTTGTTAGATTAAAAATTTATAATCTATAAAAAGAAAAACTCAAAGGAAAACTTACATAAAAAAATGGAATCATACAATCTCCCCATCATATAATAGCTCTTTCTCAAGCTGTACTCTCAATACTCTCTCTGATTTTGAGCCAAAAATATCAGACCACCGAGATTGCATATCTTCCTCCCTTTCCCAAGTCTCTTCCTTCACACGTCCATGTTTTCATAATGCAAAAACTATCGGTACAGTCTTTCCCCTCAACACTTTCTCACTACGATCCAACACATGCATCAAATGCTCCTCAAATGATGCATCTATATAAATCTCAACATCATCCACTTAGATCACATGATAATGGTATGGGTGATACCTTCCAAGTTGTGATACATGGAAAACATCATTCATAACACTATATTTATGTGAAAGAGACAATCAGTGTCCTACCGGCCCGATTATCATAATGACCTTAAAAGGTCTAATAATATCGGGTTCCAACTTTCTCTGCCTCTCTATCCTGAAGTGACTCAACCTAGGTGACACTTGAAAGGATAAACGATCAACCTCTATAAACTCTAGTAGTTGTATCCCTCTGTAAGTGTAAAAATTGTGCATACTCTGAGTTGTAGAAATATGTTTCTGAATCAACTAAACCTGCTCTGTCATCTCCTGCACGAGACTCAGTCCCAAAAACTATATCTCACCTACTTCCATCCAGCATAGTGGTAATCTACATGGCCTTATGTAGAGAGCCTCATATGGTTCCATCTACATGATTTCTTGATAACTGTTGTTATAAGAAAACTCCACTAAATCCAAGTTCCATTCCCACGACCCACCAAATTCAAGTACACATTCTCTCAGAATATCCTCTAGTACTTGTAAAGTATGCTATACTTTTGCATCTGTTTGTGGGTGGAAAGTCATACTTAATAAAAATTATATACCAAGTGACATCTTTAATCCCTACTATAAGCATGAAGTAAATCTCAAATCATAATCTGAAACTATAGTTCATGGAACCCAATGAAAACGAACTATCTCTCATACATATAACTCTCTCAATTGATCTACTATAAAGGTTTCCCTTACAGGTAAGAAATGTTCTATGTTTGTTAGTCGATCTACAATGAACCAAATAGTATCATTCATCAAAAGTGTCTTTGGAAGACCAACCATAAATTCCATGGTCATGTCATCCAACTGCCATTACAGAATGGGAAAAGGTTGTAGTAATCCTCTTGGTTGTTGATGCTTCGCCTTCACCTTCTAACAAGTGGAGCATCGTGTCACGAACTCTTCTATCCCTTTCTTCACGCATGGAAAACAAAACTGTCATCATAGGTCACAGTACATTTTGGTTACACTGGGTTGCACCACCCAATTTGACGCATGAAATTCAATAATGATCTCCTCTCGCATGCTTGTAGGAAAAACTACCCGATTATTCACATAAATTATTTCATCCACATATATAATTCAATATGAAGATGTATCCCCACCTTTAATGTTTTTCCCATATCGAAGAACTATATGTACTCTTATTTATTGTCTATGATCTATCTCAAAAGTGTATACTCTACTGCAAATAACACGAGTTTCATCTGCTCTAATATTTTCTGAACCACAATGTGAATCTTAGCTAGCAATGACATCGTCCTATACTCAGCACTAGAATCCAGAACAATATAAGTCTAAGTTTTCCTACTCAAAGTGTTAGAGACATTGTTTTATTTCTCGAGTGTATATGCTAGCTCAAAATCAAAATACTACATATACTCAACCAATCTCCTCCTTCAGAGATTCAAATGACGTTAGGAAAAGATGTACCTCAAGATCTTGTGGTCAGTATAGACTGTAAAACATTCTCCCAAGATGTAGTGTCGCCAACACTTCAATGAGTAAACTACCACATTCAACTCAAGGTTCTATGTAGGGTAATTCTATTCATGCGGCCTAAGCTGCTGAGACCTGTACACCAAAACATTATCCCTTTGCATTAACACAGCTCTGAGTCATATCCTAAAAGCATCACAATACACTATGTACTCTTCACCTGACGTAGGTAGAACCAAAATTGGTGTGGACATAAAATTCTTCTTTAACATCAAAAAATATTTCTTGAAAGCCTTTGACCATTAAAAAATTACTAACTTTTTGGTCAATCCCTAAAGTAGCACTGCCAAATGGTAAAAGTCTTCGATGTATCTCTTGTAATATCCAACTAACCCCAGAAAGATTCAAATATCGAAAACATTCTTAGGCCACCTGAACCTTCTTTAAGTTCACTGAAACACCTTCCTTCAAGATGGTTTTTCCCAATAAGTGTACCCGGTTAATCTAGAGCTGACACTTAGATAGATTGGCATATAGAATTTTCTCTCTTAATGTACTCAAGATGATGTCAAGATGTTGGGAATGATTGTTATGAGTTTGGAAGTGCACCAAGATGTTTTCCACAAATACCATCACAAAGTAATCTAGGTAAAGATGGAAGATTCATTTCATTATGTCCATAAACACTACTAGTAAATTTATTAACCCAAACAGAGTTAAAACAAACTCATAAAGACCATACCTACTCCAGGAAGCATTCTTTGGTATATCAGAATTCCAAACTCTCAACTGATGATACCCCGATCATAAGTCGATCTTTGAGAAAACACAAGTTCCTTTAAACTGGTCAAAACGATCATAAATACTTGGAAGAGGATATGGGTTCTTCATGGTCAACATTCTCAACCTCTATTAATGGACACTCAAACATAAACTCACATCATCCTTATTTGCAAACAGCATAGGCGATCCCCAAGGAGATGTACTTGTATGGATTAATTCTTTATCCATCAAGTCTTCGGACTAAGCTTTGACTTCTTGAAGCTCTGTTGATGCCATTATATATGTTGGAATAGATACTGGCTCAACTCCTAGTATGATATCAATAGTAAATTCCACATATCTCTTAGGTGGCATCCCTAAGAATTCTTTCGAAAAGACATCCTGAAACTGTTCCACCACTGGTGGAAGGATCTTACCTAACACCTTAGTCATCCAATAGAAGACTATAAACTTGGGTAGTGTGTTCTTCTAGTTATTAAGTAATTGGCCTTTCTCGGTCCGCCTATATATCCCACTCCCCACGGTGAATGTAATGGTCACCCACATGAGATGTAAATGTCACCCTCTAGAGGTAACAATTAATGTGGTATTGGTAAGCGACTAGCTTTTCCATATCTAGTATTAGGTCAAAACTTATCATGTCAAGGATATAGAGATCCCAGATAAAACGGTACTCCTCGATCTCAGGAGAACATCCCTTGCATATACATATGTCTCTAGACTGTACTACCAAATGTTTATATATTGTTATAACCCCGATAAAAAACACCTCCAATCTAAAACCATTAACAAGTTTTGTAGATATAAATAAATGAGGGGAACTAGTATCAAATAAGGCACTAGATAAGGTATAATCCACAAGAATAGTATATCTCACTATCGATGTTCCAACCGTACTATCCAGATGTGTAGGTTGTATTGCATTCAACTATGATGCTCTTCTCTCCTATGATTCCATCTGACTCACTTAACTTCTACCAATCTACTGATATGGGTTTTGTTTCCCATAACCACTATGTCTGTTACCTCTACCTCCTCAGCTAGTAGAAATCCTACTCTGGGACTAATTAGGTGTAGAAGATCCCATTCCCACACTCTGAATCTATTTAGATGTTCTATCACTACATGAATTCCTTGGGTTTCTGCAGAACCTCTGGAGATGTCCCATCCTACCATAGGATCTGCATTCCATATCGGATCAGGGACATTGATTATGATAGTGTCCCACCCAATCGCACTGGTGAAAAAATACTCAGGCAAGGGCATGTGTAACTGACCCCTCTGTCTGGTTACTCTACTTCCCATTTCCCTGGATAACATTCTCATAAAATTGCTTCCTACTCTCAAAATTTGCACCACCTGACCATCTAGTAGAAAGCACAAGTCCACCACTAGAATCCTATTTCAGGTTCCCCTCATATATTTGAACTTGAATTACCACTTCTAAAAACTTCTTCATCCCGAAAATATTCACTTGAGACTTAATTTTACATTTAAGTCCATCCTGAAATCATCTTGATGAAGTATCCTTGTCTAATTCCAATTCTTGATAAAAACACTATAAGTCTGTAAAGAATCCAGAATAGTTCATCATAGACATATTTCCCTTGATTCATCCTCATGAACTCATCTGCTTTCTTCTGCCTGAGTGTCTCTGGATAAAAGTGGTCAAAGAAATTCTCCCGAAATTCCTTCCACTCTATAGTATCCAGCTAACCATCCTGAGTCTGCATGTCCCACCAAAATTTATCTTGACCACGTAACATGTAAGCTTCCATCATGAATATTTTCTCAACATGTGTCTCTATGTGGTCAAGTATAGTTCACATAGATTCAATCCAGAAGTCATCTTTCTCCGGACCACCCTCTCCTGTAAAAGTCAGTGGGTGACTCAACTAAAACTCCCTCATTAGATCAGACATGATTTTTACAACCCACCCTGGGTCTCTTTCCATCAATTTCATAAAACAGGTTATGTTATCTTGAAACTGTTCCCCCGCTTCCTCAACAGGTACTATTGGTACCTCAGTTTTAACTACCGGGGGACCATTCCCAGCAATGCCCCCCGATTTTCCTCTCAACAAGCATCGTGGATGCATATTTCAACAAATCCAAACATGCACCTAAGAGAACTGTTCACAATGTTATCACAATTACACAACACTAATTTATTTATATCATTTTACAATTTCATTTCAATTTCATGTTAGAGACCATTTTCTTTTTAATTTCACAAGAAAGAAAAATATTTTATGTTAAAAAACTCACCCATAACTCGTTTTTCCATGCATGCCTAAAATGATGCATGTCACAATTATCCCGAGTTCCAAGAATGATTCCTTCAGAATAAAAATTTTATCTTTTTGGGAAACAAATCAATACTCAATAAATTTTAGAAATAATAATCACATCACACAACAAGTTCATCACCCAAGGTGAAATAATATTTAACTGTAATGACAAACAAAAATACCAGGAATCCCACCCTAAGTACTTAGGTTTCCCCCCATACATGGATTTGAAACTCCCATGCACGACCTCATTAGAAAGCCCTGACTTTTCCATGTCTCATGTATAACTTTCCCTAAATAATAAGACAAAATAAGAAGAAATAAAAACTCCTCTGAGGCTACTTTGTAATGTCCAGGCCGGAGTTCCACACAATCGTGCCCTAAGCCAGTTTTCCACATGACCTCAGGCATGTCTCTTCATATGCCAGAGGTAGCCGACAAGTAGCGAGGGTCTGGTAAGTCAGTCATGGGGATACTATACCCTCTTTTATTAAATTAAAATACCAAAGGAAGCAAAAAAAGAAATAAGGGAATCATATATAATCATAATAGTACAAATTTGTCAATAATAACAAAGAAAGTAAATATAATACTCAACATAAAGGTAAATATAAAATCTCTATATAATTCTATCATGTTTATACAAAAATTAAAATGGATTTTAGAGGATAAAGACTCCTAATTAGGTTACAAACCATGTCAGGTTCCCTCAACCATGTTCCATCCCCAATCAGAAATCTAAACCACAACTCTGGCCCTTTTCCTATCATGCAAAAATAAAGTCTATTCATGTACTGATTAGGATGGCTGAGTAGGATGTGAGTACAAATTAGTTTTTCACCACCAATAGTAATTAAAAAAAATCCAGTTCGAAGAACTGTATGCAGTTGTATGATAACAATAAAAAAATAAGGCAATAGAGAAAACAATTTATATTTATCCAATTAACCTTTATTTAAAAACATAAACTTCCTGGTTCTTAAGGACACCCAAACCATAATTTCTCCTTTGGCCTAAGTCGGAGACTGAACCATGTCCCATGTTTAATTAATAATTATTATCTCACAATATTCAATTTTTAAACAGCTAAAAGAAACCATAGTACAAAATAAATGAATGTGTGTAGAACCTCATTTATAGCACCCTTGTGAGTATTTTGAGCGCCAGTACCTGTCTTACAACCCCATGCATATTTAGAGCATCAATCCTTATCCCATAAAATAATAATTTCATGTATTTCATTGGGTTTTTATTGTCATGTCTAGATTCGTTGTTGGTATTTGGAGCGTTAGTTTTTGTCCCACAACCCTTTCTCAATAAAACATTTATATCACATATACCATATTATTCAATGTTTAATCAATAATAACCTTCCACCACAATTATCAATCAAAATATTGATTAATTTACTTGACATTTAATAACTACAATTGTTCCATTAATTCCAATAAAATTATTTAACTAAATCCACAATTCCAAAATAAGTATAACTAATCCACCAATTAATTATTTAAAATAACAATCTAATTAACAAAATTATGACCATAAATTAATTCATAAATTGGTTAACCAGATCCATCATCTCAAAATACTCTTAATTAATTTATTAATTATTTATTTATTCCAACCAATTCAATTACAAATTTCTCATTTCTCAAATTAATTAGTTTTCCAAATTAATTAATTGATTAAAAAACTCAATTATTATTTACGCCATGATATTTTTAAAATTGAATATGCCTAATAATATGAGACTGTGGGATATTATTTTAAACCACCTAACTTATGTCAAAGAAAATTCATACATCAAAAATTGATGTATGGTTCAATCTAGCTCGAGTGAAAAAGGATGGACGAAGACCCTAAAAAATTCATGTCAACCACTGATAAATATCTTATGATAATATATTATTTATTTATCATGTAATAATTCCATATTATTTCTTTATAAATATTTTTGATATTACTACACAAAAAAAATGATAATTTTTGAAAGATTATTTTATCAAATCATGCATTGATAACTTCTTTTAAAAAACTCTATCAGATTACCATTTGAACAACAAATATCATTTAGAAAACAATCCTCCATTTTACCTTTTTCCCTTCATTATTTCTAAAAAGAATTACCATAAAATGATAGATATAGAGTTAATAAAATAATTTAAAAAAATTACCTAGTTGGTGCACCATGTTTAGGTGCACACAAAAATGGCACTTTAAGGGGGTAGCACACCGAGTTTCTGGGAAGGAAGAAGATGGAGTAGCGGCCTACCCAAGTGACAATAGATGGTATTTGAAAATGACCAGATCTAACCAGATCAACAAAAAATGTTTCATTTTTATAGAACTCCAAACCCTATATAGATCAAATTCTTAGGAATTAAAAACCTATTTTAATCCACTATTCAACTGAAAATTGATGATTAAGGGTTTTAATTTACCACATTAATGCGTTGGTGTTTGAAACGGTAAAAAATGGCTGAGAAATGTTGCTTTTGAAATCCTCCATGCTTAAAAAATGGAGGTACCTATTTTAGAAGATTTCCTTTAAGTTAAAAACAAAAATCCAATTATTTTAATTAATATAATAAATTAATTACTTAACATAAATTTTAAATGTCATTAAACGTTCACTAAGCATATAATTTATACTCTTTATAGGGTAAAACCCCCATTCTGGACACATTTGTGGTCTCAAATTTCTCGTATGACACATAGATTTTGAGTTATTAATGATTTATTTTAAAAAAATGAATAAGTGAGGCATCCAAATGCTCGACGCATAAGAATGTTATACCTTGTCTCGGGTAGACCTTTTATTTTGGACCCATTGGTGGTCTTAGATTTCCCATAAGATGCATATTTTGAGATATATTTAACTATTTTTGTGAAAATAATATATAAAATATTATTTAATAACTTTAAATCACAAGCGAGGCATCCAAACATTTTTCGCCGACATATTTTATACCCAACCTAGGGTAAACACCCTGTTTCAGATCTAACAGTGGTCTCTGATTTTTCATATGATGAACAACTTTGGAGTTATTATATTTTTTACAATAAATTTTTTACATGTACTATAATATAATTAATATTTTTATATGAGCTTTGTCAAGGATTTTTGGTCCTCGGTAACTCACACTACTTAGAGTCTGACTCCCAAAACAATACATTAAAATAATCCAATGTTTAAGTGGGAATTGTTCCTTATATGAAGCCTTTATGCTTTAATTAAGTTTTTTCTCAAATAAAACCTTTTTCTCAAATTAAAAAATTATAATCTATAAAAATAAAAACTCAATGGAAAACATACCTAAGAAAAAAATGGCATCTTACAATCTCCCAACCATATAACAGCTCATCCTCAAACTGCACTCCCAATCTTTTATATGATTATAATCCAAAAATATCAGGCCACTGAGACCACATATCTGAATCCCTTTACCATGTCTCTTCCTTCACAAATCCATGTTCCCATAATACACGAACTACTAGTATATTCATTCCCCTCAACACCTTCTCACTACGATCCAACACACATATCAGATGCCCCTTAAAGGATGAATCTATATGAAGCTTGATATCATCCACTTTGATCACATGATAAGGGTTGGGGTGATAACTTTTTAGTTTTGATACATAGAAAACATCATGAATAACACTATATTTCTATGGAAGAGCCAATCGGTATGCTACTCGCCTGATTCACTTCATGATCTCAAATGGTCCGACAAACTTGGGTGCAAACTTTCCCTACCTATGTATCTCTTCGTGAAAGATTCATGTGTGATACCTATTTTAAGTGACCTTAGTGTGTAACCACTTACATGATATCCTAGAATATGCCCATGCATGAGATCCTGGTGTTGACCCTTGCATGAGATCCAAGCATAAAACCCCTTTTGTGCTTTGTGTGAGATCCTTATGCAAGACCCTTTTGTCACTTTTTTGGGATCCTATGTTGAGTCCCCTATCACACTTTTTGTGAGATCCTATTATAAGTCCCCTTTCAGGATTTTCATGAGATCCTGGTGTAATAACAATTTTCTATTTCTCATGAGACTTTTTCATATCATGTGCAACACTTACGTAATTTCAATAAAATGTATCCCTTCGCAAGATCTCTCTGTCCTTTAATAGATCTCTTTGTGAGTTTCATTCTTGGAATTTCCCTCAAATAAAAAAATTAAGAAAAACTTAATCAATATTTAAGGATGTTTTAATGGGTATTTATAGACATAAATCCAACACCTTAACCCTTAAATTTGAGGACAAATGTCTATTCCACCACCACATTTATTGGAATCACATACTCTGTCGGATCCTATCATGAGATCCAAAGTCAATCTTGTGATGGTTAGTGATTTTGTCTTCTAGTGATTTATGTTAACCATCATGATATTCAAAGACAATTATGAGAACTACACAAGATCTCATCATGAGATCCAAATATAACCATGTATTTCATGATATCCCATTATGAGATCCAATGTCAAACAAGTGGTCTCATGATTTTGAATGGCCGTGATATAGGTACATCATTTCCAATTTTTTTATTTTTCATAATATTATTTTCAAGATATTTCTATAATATCCTTTTAAAATCATGCTCTTAGTCCTGATCATCACAAGATATCAATACAAGATCAGTTCAAACATTCACGCTCCATGAAATCAGTTCAAACATTCGTTCTCCATGAGATCATATATCTTGACCTCACATAAGATCGAAAATTTGTTCATTCATAAGGTCAAACATTTATACCATAAAAAATTTAATATATTAATTATTTAATTGGATTAGAAATTTTAATCTTGTGTAAGATCATACATTTTTTCTTTCAATAGATCACACATTTTTCTCTTATGTGAGATCACACATTTTTCTCATACAAAAAAATTGTGTTTTTAAGTGTGTGTGAGATCATACATCTCACATTCACTCTTAATGTCTTATTTGAAAACCAGTCTTCATCAATAATCTCTATCCTTGTAAAAAAATAGTCATCCCAAAAGAATAATCATGAGGTATTTTTTCCTAATAATAGTTAGCATATGTATAGAATAAGGGTTTGATGACATAATCAAAATGCACGAATATAAAATGAAAATATTCATACCCATCAATACCAGGATAATAAAACATAAAAACATGGAATAAATAATTAAAAAAGTAAATAGTCATAACAATAAATAATCATGTTCCATGTAATATCAATATTGATCAATTGAAACATCATAAACCCATAGAAATCAAAGACAAAACATATTGATATGTTGAAAATTCATCTCATAGAACCCTTACAGAACCCTTTTAATTTGAATAACCATATAGTAAACTTCCAATATAGTTATCTAAAAAACTTAATTATTACACATTGAATTGGAGAATTTTTTGGTCACATCAATCATTTGAGATATAATGGTCTTATTATTTTGGCACATTTCACCCCTTGTTTAAGCTATATATGGCTTCCCCAGTGTTGTCTGGGACACCTCATGTTATGTTGTAATGGGTTTACCTGGTGATATATGGGCCACCCAATGTTAAGATGTCTTGGGAATACTCAATGATATCTTGTCCAACCCTTGTTTCATGTATAATTTCAAAGATCTCAAACATGAATAAATTGAACAAATATTACATAAAAAAACTCATTAAAAAACATTATCCCACTTATAACATGATTAACCCAAGGAAATGAAATTGGTTACATTTAAATTTCTTTAATACATGATTAACCACTGGAAAAGAAGTTTTTTCCAAAATAATCTCTTTGAAAAATAATTAACCCATGAAAAGAAAATGGGTTCCATAACAATCTCTTCAAAACATGAATAACCCATAGAAAATAAATGGGATCTATAAAATTCTGTTTGAAATAATAATTTTCCATCTATAAAATAATGGGGATAGTATCAATACAATATATACATATTATAGTATAATTAACAATAAGGCCTTTTTATGTTGATGAATGGAAATACCTTTAAAATATAGTTAAAACATTCTTGAGGAAAATATCCTTTTCATTTTGAAAATCATATTATAAAACATTAATCAGTTTGAAAATTATTTTGATTTATAAAAACATTGGAAACATATAAATAATGTAAAAAATAATTTAAAACTTTTATTGATTAATATTTCCTTTATTCGTAGAAACAATTTTTGGGGAATTTTTTAAAACATTTCTATAAAACATGGTTTTGGAAGAAAACAAATTTTCTACCAAAATATTTTTTCAAAATCTTGAGTACATAAAGAGAGAAAAATAAAGGGAACAAATATTTTCTAATGAAATAATAATAGGTGAATAAAACTCATGAAAATTATTTAGATTTATATCAAAGGATTTCAACATTTGATACTTCATTAAAATAATCCTGATAAATAATGAGATTTTAGCTTAGAACTCACACCACTTTTGTAACATTGAATAACAATCACCATAAAATTAAAACCTTAAATAAATATTAGTATATAATATAAATAAATATATTTCTTTATATAATATAAAAATTAGAAAAATAAACACCTTATTAAAGAAGATAAGTCTATAGCATAACAAACATCTCAAAGAAGGTAAAATATATCAAAAATCCTTTACCACTTTGGTGAAAATGAAACCATAAACCCCATAAAATTGAGATAATAAAATGGATGTGTAAATACCAATAAATTTAATTATAAGAATCATAAATTACATTCATGGTTAGTACATACATCATAAAATAAAAGTAAGTAGTGAATATGACATATATCTCTTATAAATAAATGCGAGACAAGAAAAATTCGAACCTCATGCTTATTTTTTGTCTAACACAATTTCACCTCTGAAATAGTGATTTTAGACATGATATTATCTTATTAAATAAAAATATTAATAAATTAAATAACATTTATGATTCTATTATTCCTTTTTATTACACATTTATTAACAATTCAATGTTAAAGTTATGTTTCGGTTAATAACAGATTTGTTTTTCATATATGTTTAGACTTGATATTATTTTTCCTCTAACATAAATAATTATTTCATAATATCTATAATGTAAACCATGATATAAATATCATATATATAAATTATATATTTATTTATATTAATTCATAAAATTTAGTTATAGGAAATTAAATATACTGTTCATGGAGATGATAGGTCATACACACGTATGAATGTTGTTTTCATTTTAATGACGTATGGAAGGAAATAAAAGTAAATGATATATATATATATATATTATCATTATATTTGAATTTAAATTTCATATATATCACAAATTTTATTTAAACCCATTTTAATGCATTACATGTAAAACGTGAACAAATCATATTATTTCGTTAGGTAATAGTCAGTCGTACAAATGAGTGACATTATCGTATTCCCAATAAATGTAAACAATGAAGGAATGTGTCATATAATAATTAAATAATAATAATAAAATAAAAAATTTCACATATAATAATTATATCTATTATTATTCACAACCTTCAAAGGAGGTAATGAAAAAATAAACGATGTCAGTTCACGAGGCAGTAGTCCACCGTACGTATGAACGATGATTTCATAACCCATTCGATGGAAGGGTGTGTGTGTTTAGGTTGTACACTTAACATAAGATCATATTAGTATATTTATAATACTTATTTTATTATATAATCAGGGTATAAGAAACTTTTAATGGGTTTGAGGATGAAAAAAATTAAAACGCTTGTTGGAGAACATCACCTCTTCTCAAAGTATCTCCTTTTGGTCTGCACTAAAGGACTTACATGGATGTATATAAAAACAATTATGGATAGTAGGATGATAGGAGTTAGTATTTGAAGTTATTTTTATAGTGTATAGATGTGGAAAAGGGTTGAGAGGTGTGGAGATTGAAAGAGAGGGGGAGGCCTCTTATTAGTGGAGTTAGTAAAAAACATATAACTTTTTGAAAGATGGAATTTCACCCACATTTCATTCTTCTAAATTGGATCCAATAAGGATATAAACACTAAAATATATTTAATAAGGTATAAAATTTCAATAAAATATATTTTGGACAAGTTTCTTGGTCATTTTATCCCTTACATTTAATGATTTACCACTAAGTAAACTCGTGTTTACATTAATAACTATAATTTATTTTAATTTCATTCACTAATAATTTTTGTAAAAAACTATTTTTACCCAATTATAAATTATAAATTATTATTATTGAAAATATTGAATATATTTTTCAAAATCAAAATAATATAATTTGAAAATTTTAATTTAAAATTAGTCTTGCATGTGTGGCGAGAATACTGGTTTTTAATGTTAAAACATTCAAAAATTTGAAATGTTTTTATATCAAAATACAATATGAAAATGTTTATAATGACATAAATTTTATTAATATATGTATAATTTATTTAGTATTAATTTAAATCAAAATTATGAATTAATTAAAGTTGTAAATAATTTAGATTAAATGTAAGTTTTCAATTAAAATTCAGTATTTTTCACTATTCATTAAAAATGATACTTCTCAGAAAAATACCAAAAATACAACCCTGTATAATTTTAAAATTATTATTTAAAAAATTAAGTTTATTTTTTATATGAAATTTATATAATTTTTAACATTTAGTATTAAAACATGTGTACCCTCAAAAGGGGGAAAACTGCCTTTAGAAAAATATAGTCTTGTATGCAGAAAATTAAATTTATTTTCATATCATGACTAGAAAAGATATATGATGAATTTTAAAAAATTGATTGAATATATTATATATATATATAATTAATATAATTCTATAATATTAATTAATCTAATTTTTTGATATAAAAATCTGGTTGGTTTTATAAGAATAGCCTTTTTATAAAAATATTTCATTTATATTACATTGTATTTTTATTTTCATTTAAAATTAATCAGTAAACAATTATTTAATTTAATAAAATCATGTAAAACATATTTTCATAATTTATAAATTTTATTTATTATCCTCATTTTAATGTCTAGATGATAATTATCATGTTAAATAATAATATTAACAGTATATTATTGTCTGGTAAGACTCGACATTGTGTTTAACATAGGTTATCGGGAAAACATGATATTACATGAAATGAAAGATAAATTTTGTTTTTTGTTTCAAAAAATATAAACTTTTCATTTAATGTAACACAAGCTATCAAATGGTTTAAATTACCTTGAAAAAAATATATTTTATAAAATCTCAAGATATTACATCGTACCCTTAAAATTAGTTTCTCCCATGAAATTCACCTTTTTTTATAAATGGATTGAATTTTTTTTGAATTAATTTATTGAAACCCACATAAAAAAATCAAATAAATAAAACATACCATGAAGGGAAAATTGGGAAATATAAATGTCACCCAATGTTACAGAAAACTAGGATTCTACATAGGGAGAACATATTGGGAAATTAAAAGATGGATTTGGAAGGGAAAACTAATTATAATGGACTAATAGAGTTTGATTGATAACCTGACCAAGAGGAAGTCAATTGAAACCAAATAACCAACCAAATAAATTTATAAAAGGTTAGTAATATCGTCATATAATTATTTAATGGGATAAAATTTTATTTTAATATCCTTTTCTTAAATATATATTATTATTTTAACATCTATACTAAAAACATAATGAAATATAGTTACATTAAAAGTAAAATTTTATCCTTTAACCAATTTTCACTGTAATGTCATATGTTTTTATACTTCTGGTATTCAAGATTAATTTTTCATAGCTGAAAAACTATAATAAAATTTTAAACCCCAAGTAACCATATAATAGATAAAACGTTATTCATCATCTCTTAAAAAATGATCCAAAACCAAATTGGTTAGCACATGGTAAGATAATTACCTAAATTAATAAACCATCATATGATAAATTAATCATAAAAATTAAAAATTAATACCCATAGGTGAAACTAAATCATTCCATTACCCTATATCCCAAATAACCTCAATAACCCCAATATTTAATATTTTTTTATCCTCAAATTTATATCACACCTTCTATATTTAAATTAATAAAATATGGAAATCCTATTTTAAAGTAACATTATTCACATAATCACCAAATAAATTTTCAATCACGTAGTTCTATATATAAAAAATCTTATGTTACCATATTTACCTCAATATTCAAGATGAAATAAACTTTAAATGTTATCAATACTTAAAAACATATTTTTTCAAAGAGTAGAAGAATACTTCACATTAAACTAACTTTTTACATATAATTTAACATAATAAAAAGTATTTTTAAATTTCATTAAAAACCATAAAAAATTTTACTCTATTAAACCCTCAAATATGATTTCTATGAAATTGGACATATGACCATCATTAATCTTATAGACCTATAATGGTATTTGTAACTCTTAAGATAACCTTCGGTGAAAATATCTTAATGTCCAAATTTATCTAATTCAAATTTTGATACCAACTATAATATCCTAGAACCCACACTGTGAAACCCTATGTTGAAATCGTGAAAATTACATTTAAGGATTTTATGCCCAAAATTGTGACCCAGTTTTTTTATCTAAACCTTATAACATCAAAAGGGAAAATTGGAACACTTACAACCTCGATGAACTTTTTGGTTTATATTTTTTATGAAATTTGGAATAAATAAAAAAATAAAAAATTCAAATGATATTAAAAGAAAATATATGCCAATTAAACCATATATTCTTTTTCACATTAAGAGATCATCATCATCCATATGAAATACCTTCTAGACATAACTCATTAATCATCATTCTCTATTACCAAGGGAAAATGAAACATTATAATAGTGAGATTAAATCCACAGTAAGGGTAAACATAAGCATTATAAAATGAATTTCATGAGTAGTTATAAGAGTAGCATAAATGTATGATTACATAATCTATGTGAATGAGTATAACATATGAGTATCCATACCCATCAATACTTGGATTATTAAACAAGAAGCCATGGAATAAAGAATTAACAAAGGAAAATTATTATGAATCGTTAATCATGTATCATGTGATATAAATCTCAATCAAATGAAAAATCATAACCCATATAAATCATAGATAAAACATATTGGTATCTTAGAACGTCATCTTATAGATCCCTTATAGAACACATTCAACTGGAATGACCATATGTCCAAATTACAATATAATTATTTAGATAACATAGTTCTTACACAATGTATTGAAGTGATATCTAGGTGTACGCATCATTTGAGATATTATGGGATCACCCGACACTATCATGTAATCCCCATGTTTAAGAAATAATGGGCTTACACAACACTATCTAGATCACCCATGTTAACTTGTAATGGGCTTACCTGGAACTCTCTAGACCACCCTATGTTAAGCTATAATAGGCTTACTCCGTGATATCTGGGCCACCCCGGTTTTCATTTATAATTTCTATGATCAAAAATATGAAGGAATTATATAAATATTTCATCATAAAACTCATATAAATTGACATTATCCCATTTATAACATGATAAACGCATGGAAATAAAATGGGTTTCATGTCAATCTCTTTGAAACATGATTCACCTATGGAAAATAAATGGATTCTATAAAAATCTATTTGAAACATTATTAATCCAAGAAAAAAATTTGGTTCTATAAAAATCTCTTTGAAACATGATTTACTCATGGAAATAAAATCAATTCCATAACAATCTCTTTAAAATGTGATTAACCCATGGGAAGGAAATGAGTTCTGTAATAGTCTCTTTGATACAATAATTATCCATCTAGAGAAAAATCTGGAGTATCAATAAAAAATAACCCTAGTTGAGGATCAGAAACCAAACTTTCGGTTAATATTTATTAATTTAAATACCATTAAAAGACCATTAAAGAAATTCATATGGAAAATATACTTTTCTATTTGAAAATAAATTTTTGAAATAGATAAATTTTTGAAAAAAAATATTTGACAAAAAAATTTGAAAATTATAAAGGATTTTTTAAAGATAATTTAAAATTTTTATTAATGAAAATATCCTTTGATCTTTGAAAAACAATTTTTAAGATATTTTTTAAAACATTTGTAGAAAACATGGTTTTCGAAGAAAACAAAATTTTGACTGAAACATTATTTTTAACTCTTTATTACATAAAGTGGGTAAAATGATGGGAAACGTTTATATTCATGAAATAATTAAATTAGAATAAAATTAATTACTATTATTTGGAGTTTCAAAATAATATTTTAATATAGGATACTTAATCACAAATAATCTCGATAAACGATGAGATTGTGACATGAAACTCTTTCCACTTTGGTAACATTGAATCATAAGACCCATGAAAGAAAAAACATAAAATGAAAATTGTAATATATTTAAAATAATTATATTAAGGATATAACATGAAAAAATTATAAAAATTTACACCTCATAAAATAATATAGGTATATAACATAATAAATATTTCAAAGATGGTAAATTATGTCAAAAATACCTTACCACATTTGTGACATTGAAACCGTAAACCCCATGAATGAGATATCATAAAATGGATATGTTAATCCATAAGAATTTATGTATAATAATAATATATTACACTCTTGGGAGGTATATATACCACACACAAAAAAGTAGTGAATATGACATGTATCTCATAGAAATAAATGTGAGAGTAAAAAAACCATTACCAAATGCTTCCTCTTGGTTTAACATTTTTTTACTCCTCTAGAGTGGTTTTCAAAAAGTTATTAACTTATTAAATAACAATATTATAATTTTTAGTATCATATATTACTTTTTTTACTCCCTTTTATTACATGTTTATTAACAATTCCATGTTAAAGCTACATTTCAGGTAATAATAGATTTGTTTTTCGTATTTGTTTTGACTTGATATTTTTGGTCTTATTACTTCAAAAATTGTTTCATAATCCCCAAAATTTAATACATGATATAAATATAATATATATTCAGTATATATTTATTTATATAAATTCATTAAATTTAGTGAAAGGAAATAAAATACCTCATTCACGGTGATGGTAGGTTGTACGTACACATGAACGTTGTTTCCATTTTCATGTTGTATTAATAGAAAGAAAAGTAAATGACATATAAATATATTATCATTAAATTAAAATTTTTATATCATATATAACATATATATTTATTAAACTCATCCTTAATATATTCTATGTAAATCGTGAATGGATAAACTTGTTTCGTGAAGTCGTAGTCCCCCATACACACGAACTCCATTATCATATTCTAAAAAAATGGATGGAATGAAGGTATGTGTTTGGTAATATTTCTATAAGAATAATTAAATCCTAAATATCATAATTATAATATATAAATATTATTTCCATCATTATTCCCAAACTTCAAATTTGGTAATGAAAAAACAAATGACATTGGTTCGTAAGGCTATAGTTTGTTTTACGCACGAACGAGGATTTCATAACCCATTTGAAAGAATTTTGAATGGTTGTAGGTCATAAAAAACATAAAAACATATAATTATATTCAAGATACTTAATTTATTATATAATATCGGTATAATAATAATTTATGTGGTGGAGAAATAAATAAAATAGAAATGATTGTTGGATAAAATTACCTCTTTTTCAAGTATTTCCTTTTTGTTTTCACCAAAGGACCTCATTTGTTAGTTTTTTCCCCAAATTATGTCTTATAGGGTTATAGTATAGAAGAATAACATTTATTATGATAGGTATTCTACAACCCTAATGGATTGCGAGGTGTGAAGAGAGGGGGAGAGGGCGATTCCTTTTATAAGTGGGTTGAATGGAAAACTTGTAAATTTTTTAAAGATGGAATTCCACCCATAAAAATAAAGTCTCCCAAATAATTAAATAAAATGTAATATAAAAGATTAGGTCTATATATATATAATGGGTTTTTATATGTTTGTGGTCATTTGGATCCCTAGGGTTAAAGTATAACCACTAATAAAACTCATTTTTACCTTAATCATAATAGTAAATTTTAATTTCATTCCCTAATATTTTTTTCCAAAAAAAATATGTTGACCCTATTAGTAATTACAATATATTATTATTCGAAATATGTAATCCATTTTTTCAAATTAAAATCACCTAATTATCAAAATTTAATTTAAAATTATTCTTATAGAGGCGATGAGAAACCGAGTTTTTAAAGTGAAAATGTTCAAAAGTTTGAAATATTTTTATATCCAAATTCAAAATGAAAATGATTACAGTGACCTAAATTATATTAATATTTGTATAATAGATCAAATTATACTTTAAAATAAAATTAAAATATTATTTTACATTATAAATTATTTATATTAAAATTCAGTTTTCTATTAGATGGTGCATGTAGCTGATGAACAATCACATAGACATCCTAGATACTTGTCATGAGGGAAATATAGTGGCTGGACTTAATGCTTTTAGAAAATCTCACGAGAAAAATTTCCTTGACTTTTATAGTCTAGGATTTATTCCCTCAAAGGGTGCTATGTTTATTCAGGGTGATTACCAAGGGCTCCATTATTTTAGACAACCTTAATTTTATTTTTTTAGTCTCTTCTACCCTCTTTCTTTTAATAAAATTAAAGTCTTTTAGTGTGGTCAGTATTTTTAACTATTCTTCAAAAAATAAAACCGGTTATAAAAATACCAAAAATTCACCATAAACTTATTTACACATTAATATTTAAATAATTAAGTTTATTTTTTAAAATAAAATTATTAAAATATTGAAAATTTAATATCAAAACATTTACACCATCAAAAGATGACAAAAATGACTTCAGAAAAATACAGTTTTTATGCGTAAAATTAGATTAAATTTTATATCATTTCTAGAAAACACATATAATGAATGTTAATCATTTTATTGAATATTATATATATATATATATATTATAGATATCTTTAAATAATATTAATTAATTTAATTTATTAATAAAAAATGGCTTTGGGTGCATAAAATTAGTTATTTTTAAGAACATTTCATTTATATTTAATTGGATTTTTATTTTCATTTATAATTAATTGGTAATTAATTAATTCATTATATAATCATTTGTAAATAATATTTTCAAAATTTATTTAATCTTATTCATTTCTACTATTCTAAAGTCTATGTGATAACTATCATGTTAAATAATAATATTTATAGTATATTATTGTCTGGTAAAACTCGACCTTGGATGTAAAAAAAGTTATAGAACAAACCTGTTATTATTTTAAACATGATATAAACGTGGTTTTGTTTATAATGTAATCTAAACAATTTATTTTTTGTAATGTAATCAGTCAAAGAATATAATTTAATTTTATATAATATGTTACATAAAATCTCAGGGTGTTACAACACTTAATAAGAAAAGGATCTCAGAACCTCTTAACAGTACTAAATCAATGGGATCAATTATTTAATAATAACTTGAATCATGTCAAATACCCTCATTCTCCTAAAAAATAAACATTTATGGTCAAATTTTTTATGTGAAATATTAATCCTATCATTAGTGGATCTTCTCATCCTCTAATAATGGAAAAATTGATTAAATCCATTGAAAAAATACCCTTTATCCTACAGTTCTCAAAAGAAGTGAAAGTGATAATAGTTGTCTATTTTCTTGACAGTTAAGCTGATCAATAGTGGAAACTGATAACAAGCATGAATACTAAATAGAAAAATTATTCCATGGAATGTAAATCAATTAAGAAAATATTTTTCAAAAAATATTTTCCCTAAATTCTCTATATTAATATGGAGAGGGAGTTCCTCAATATAAGGAAAAAATAGTCTATTGAAAAATCTGAGAAAAAACATCATACGGATTGTACAGTTTAATTATTGTTTTATCCTTAGCAGTAATGTTAATGTGGAATGATTATTTAGTGGGTTGAAAATGAGTTTACAAAAAAAACCTTAGAAATTTGAGACAGTGATACATATGAATGATTATTAGTTCTGCACTTAAAGATGAGATGAAGATCAATTATTTGAAGTTATCTCATGGTGATGGAGACAATAAAAATAACATAGAAAACACTTTAGGAGGGATAATATAAAATATCACAGAGGAAATAAAATGTAACACCCCAAGATTTCATAGTATGTTATCTCATTAAAGTAATTCAATAGATTACGCTACACACAACACTGAGTTCGATCGCACCATAACTTACCAAACTAGCCATTCAAAAACTAGTTATGAATAGTATTAACTGTATTTTGAATCTTATATACTCTATATAATCTTAACATCTATATTATGTGTTTCTTAGACATAATATAAGAACAAATTTATTTTTTCAGATAAAAGAATTATTTTTCAAAAAATGCAATTTTACCGCCATTTAATGGACAACCCTTTTTAGAACCAATATTTGAAACTTTTATATATTTAATTTAATGAAATTAAATTCTTCTTTAGAATAAAGACATAAAAATATAGTTTGGACAAATTTTTGGTACGTTTCGGATAAGTTTCATATTTTGACGAATTGTGAAAAATACTATGTTTTAATTGAAAACAAGTTTTTTAAATCGAAATAATTTATAGTGTTAAATTATGAATTTGAAAGGTTTTAAAGTATAATTAGATTTTATTTTTATCCTTTAATATAATTTATGTCATTATAAATAATTACCCATTTAAATTTGACATAAACACATGTCAATCTTTTGATAGTTTTTACTTTTTAAAAAAACTCACTTTTAGGTTTTGACAATGGGAATTAATTTTATATTAATAAATTCAACTTCTATGTTATTAATTTGGTAAAATGGACTTATTTTTTGATTCGTAATATTGAAATTATATTAGGGTGAATTTTTGGTATTTTTCTGAAAACTTTCAATTTTTGATGAATAGTGAAAAACACTCAGTTCTTGTATAAAACTGACTTTTTATTTAAATAATTATTTATTTTATTTAAATTTATTGTAGTTAAAAATAGATACATAATACCTATATAAGTTAAAATTAATTCATTGAATTCCTTTTATAATGAGTTTAGATATATAAAAATGTTATTGAACTTTTTACCGTCATTTACCCACCACCTAGGAGAATTTTCAAATTTGCATAAAACAAAATTTTACTGCTTTTGTGAGTTGAATTTAAAAAATAAGAGAGACATGGCTAATATCACTAAGTAAAATTTGGTTCAATAAGATGAAAATATTTTTGGTGAATAGTAATATTTTACTTTTATTTACAACGGTTACAAGTAAATAGGGTAATTAAGGGTAAAAATGATAGCATAATTTCCCTAAAACATGTCCTAATTATATTTTATAAGTTTAATTTGACCAAAAAACAACCTTATTAATAAAATATGATCCTATTTGGTCCACTTGTATTAGATTAGGAAATTTATTATTATTTTATTTAAAGAAGAGTTAAAAGTGTTAAATTCAATGTTTAATAACTAAACCATTTTTTATATGGGGTTAAACACAATATAAATTCGACTATAAATATTCATTAGAAATATGCAAATATTTTCTACATAATGGTGTTTTATTTATAATTAGTAGATATTAAATAATTTAATATACTTATGATACATTGATGATGATGTAATTATGTTATTAATGAAATATTAAAATAATTGATATTATAGATATCCAAATAAATTTAAATTGAGACTTCTAGTGAATTAAAATAATTTTATAGGTTAATATGACATGATAGGGTTTATTAGATAAATTTTTTTCTAAGTGATAAGGTTTTTATGACTTTCACAAAAACAAAATATCAAATAGTGTCAAAAATGACATAAATAATTTTTTTAAAAAAATACTATATTATTGGTTGATATAATATTCATAAAAACAAAATATTTAGAAAAATGACTTAAATAATATTATTTATGTCATTAATTAACCACTTAAGGTTCTATTTAAAAGTTTATAGTAAGTTTATTAACCATATACTATAAGAATACAAGAAGACATGGTAAAAGTTAAACTATTTAACTAGGAGTTAAATCTAAAAGATAAGGTTAAAATGGTAACCTAAACTTGTCTAAAACCAATTGGTTGCGATGACTTCGACCCATAACCACCTTATCCTTTATATAAATTATTTTATACCCACTAGAAACTGAAAATTATTTTATTATAAAATAATATTTTATGCTTTTACTAAAGTGACCCTCACCCCTATTATAAAATAAAACTTCTTCTTCTCTAAAAATCACACCCTCAAAGCCATTTGGATCGACCAATACCTAACCAAATATCCTCCCAACTTCCTTCACTTCAATATAGTGTCCTTAAATTGATCCTAAAGCCAACCTATGGAGCCCTTTTGATCAACTCAAAAGGAAACACTCGAAGAAGAGGTAATAATTTCACCACCCTCTTTCGAGTTCTTTTCTTCTTCCACTTCCTCTTTCATTGTTATTACCATAACAAAATACAAAATCCAGTACCTTATACATACTATGATGCTATTATAAATATTTCACAACCATATTCATTATTCTATCCATCCTATGAATGATAATGTCACCATGCGTGCGCACGTACAACTTACTGTCTCCAAGCTGTGGTGTAATTTATTATTCAACAATATGTTATTTGGATGGATATAATGATGAGTAATATGTATATAAATAATGAAAATAAAATGATAATGTCACTGTAAAATTAATATACCATCCAATTCCACACCTTTTAATCATTAAAAAAATGATATTGTCGCTCGTGCGTACGTACGGATTACTATCTCCATGACGCGATGAGATTCATTTCCGCGTTCACCATTCGTCGATAATTATAAAAATATGTATTATTAATAATTATCTAATATATGAAATAATAGTTATACTGGATATATATATGTATATATATATATGTATGTATGTACTTACATATATCTTATTCATTTACTTCCGTTCAATATGATATTAAAACAGAAACAACGTTTATGTGTACGTACGGCCTACCATCCCCATAAATGGTGTTTTCCATTTCATTTATCTATCTATTATAAATATTTATATTATAAATATATATGATATATATATCATGTTTTATATTCAGGAATTATTTAAATCATTATCTAAATGATACAATCAAGAATAACAAGTTAAAACACGTACGATAAAGAAAACGATTATTACCGGAAACGTTAATTTAACATTAAAATCATTATTAAATGGGAAGTATAATGTCATAAATGAATCATTTATGATATAATAAATATTAATATGGTTCTGGTATAATTTAATAACATAATACAGTCATTATACAGGAGGTTAAACGTACCCTCAACCAAAGGAAAATGTAAGGTAAGTGTTAATTTTACAATCTCATTATTATCCGAGGTGGTTTTTACGTAAGTATCTACTGGGAAATATTTATTTTCAATGTCCATGTTTCATAAAAAAGTTTTAAAAGAGATTATTTTAAGGTAATTTTTTACTAAAACATCATTTTAAATGTTTTAAATATTTATTCTTCTAAATCATTCTCAATAATGTTCATGTTTTCAAAATGGTTTTTAAGGATTTACTTATATGGACATGAATGCTTTTAAAATGTTAATTTTTTTCAAATTTTTCAAAGTTTTATAGGAAACATTTATTCAAGAATTTCTTTCAATGTATTCATATATAAGTTGTGTGAATTTTAAATGTTTTTATGAAAAATCGATATTTATCACAAAGAGTTTTACAAATCATTTTCATCTATATCAACACCCTTTGATGGATTTTAAACTTGTTTGAAGTTGATTTATTATTATGAAAATCTTCAATATTGTATTGAATTTTTTGTGATATGTTTGACTATGGATGTGTTATTTTTATACCATTCATGGTTTAGGGATAAATTATTGACATTTCGTATGCTAGTTTTAATACAAATTTTTAGGTTATGTTTACACATTTTTATATGGGAAATGCATTGGATTTAGTAAGTGACGGGCGGAGCCCGCTATAGCTCCTCGATACATCGGTTGGTCACATGAGACAAACTAGTGTCTTGGTACAAGACTTTGACAAATCTTATTTGTAGTCTTTGAACAAGCCCTTGACTATGTGGTTATGAAGTCTGGCATTATGCATTCCATCATTATGAAAGTGGCTATTGATATTTCATGCGATTATTGGACTAGTAGAATATCCATGTGAATATGTTAATGGAATTATTTGATTTTATCATTTCCATATTATGCTGATGTTTACATTTAAAAGGATTTTGTTTTAGTCTTATACATTGCCTTAATGTTTTATGCTTATTTATGAAATATTCCACTATATTGTTATCCTTGCTGAGCATCTGAGCTCACCCTTTTACTATGTTTTATTTTTCCTAGGATTGAGGAAGTATTTTATGGTTGAACTATAGGGATAGGATAAGGGATATGAATGTGTTCAAAATGGGACGAAATGTTGTTGTTGTTAGTCATTTTATAATGTAATGTAACGTTCATTATGTAATCTATTTTCCATGATTTCTAAATTGATTGGTCCTTCGGGAAATGATACCTTGTAATCAAGACAATGTATTAAAATAATGCATCGACTATGGGCTTCTGGGATCAGGGAATTATAGTTGGTATCAGAGAATGTTTAGGAACAACCTTGGAAATTTATTTAGAAAAACTCTGATTAGAGAATATTACTCTAAGATATACTTTGAGGATTAATATAGAAGAAATTCCTAGAAAGATGGTATTGTATGGATTTTGTGAGTTTTCCAAGCAAAAAATCCCTATCTGGATACGAGCAGGTATAGGCAGCTCTAACACAGATATACCTAGCGGTAAAACCCAAAAATACCACTTTGAGCTAGACTCGAATGGGAACTGGTGCACAACAATGGACCATACTTCACTCTTGGTTATGACACTTATTGGGGATATTCTTAGGGTAATTCAAATTTGTAATACAATTCATTATAAAGGATTTAAGAGTAAATAATTCCTCAAAAAAACATTTTATGATTATAAATTATATATATAATCTTTTCAATTTACTCTAGGTATTTTTTAAGTTTGGAATTATCCATTGTGATTTATAAACTAACCTAGTGTATGACATTGTTTAGAAATGGGACCTAGTAGAAGGAATGAGATTCCAGCCATACACAAGATTGAAAGATTAAGAAGAATCATATCTTTCATGTTATTAAGACAACAATTAAAAAGGAAATAGTCTCCATGTATTCTCATCATATGAATAAATAGTATCATGTGTTAATAAGATAATTAAAGAATTATCTGAGTCATATGGATTTGAAGAGACGCAAGAGAAGAAAAGGATGGAAGAGAGAAAGATGGATGAAGGGAAGAGGGGAAAGAAGGATTTTCCTATATGTGATAACTGTGGAAAGAATCACCTTGGTAAATTTTTGAAGGGAATCAGAGTTTGTTATAAGTGTGTAGAAAAAGGACACCATGTACATGATTTCAAGGGTAAGAAAAAGGTTTCAAATGTATAATGCTTCATCTGCAAGGAGTTGGGACACTACTCGAAGCAATGTCCAAATCCATAGAGTAAACCCCAAATGCTTATATTGGATAATAATAATTTTATGATACAACTAAATATAAAGGGGGATGATTATATTTCATATGTTGTTATTAAATTATTGTGTCATTTTATTATTATATTAATTATGTACATGTTATAAAAATTATAGAGTATATAAGGATTGTACTGCAGTACTATTTCATTAAGTACTTGAGATTGTGTGGAACCAAGAAAAGTATAAGGCCCCGACCTTAAACCTTACTTAATATTGAATTAAATGAATAATTCATGTTGAGGATCTTTTCAGGTTTAGAGTTTTAGAGAATTAGAACATAACTATTACATCTCAAAAGATTACAAAGTAGTCACTTCTACTAAGTTTCCATAATAAAAAAAACTCTTAAAAAGAAACGTGTCTAGTTCCATGTTTTATATAGGATGACATTCCCTTGAATCCCATCCTTGACCTTATTCCACATTAAGTCCTGTGAAAACATTTAAAAAAAACTTGGGGTGAGCATAAAAATCTCAGTAAGGGATACAGAAAGAATGAAAACTTTTAGTTTTTCAAACATCAAGTAAACCATATATACTCTATCAAAGTAATACCTTCACCTTCATGAAGTAGTAAAAAAACTCTTCACTGAATAAAGTATCATTACTTACCTTTTTGTAACCAAAGGATTACCATAAAACCCATAAAAAGAACACATAACATATATAAAGGTAACTTGGGACATAAACATACTTAAGTGGAATAACCATACGGTCGACTTCCACACATATCACATAACGGAATAGCCATACGGCCAATTTCCATACATACTTAATGGAATAGCCATATAGCCGACTTCCATACCCAATGCATTGGAGGTTATAACGTAACCACCGTCCTGGTATTCACGACACCACCCGTCATATGGTTTATAACGTAACCACCCGTTAAAATGTCCAAGTACCAATATAAAATCATAAAACATAAAACCAATATAAAGGAATGATAACATTTCCACATTTCAATCACAATATATCATAAATATATTGACATAATAGAATCCTTTTTCAAAACCATTTTCAATACCAAAATACATAAAAGAGTATATGGTATTTATTTTATTCTAAAAACATTACGGCTTGTTGAGAAAGCCAAAGACCAAATAATACTCGCGGCGGCGGAAAAGGTCGTTGTCACCGCGTACATAAAAAAAACATTCCTTTTTTTCGTTTAGTAAAACTCTTTGTAGAAAATGATTCCTTTTGTATAAAAGTAAAAGTCAAAGGGGTTTATACACCGTATAAAAGAAAGTTGTGTATAAAACAAAATATGCCTCAATGAAAGGAGATTGAGACGAAGTCCCTTACCTCGGGTCCGACTTGACTCGATCGTTCTTTAACGTCCTGAATAATAAACATGAGTTAATTTATACTTGATTAAGAACCTTTTTAAAGTTAATTATTCCTTTTATATCACTTATTGCCATGTTATAAACATTATGTAACCATTTAAGTTAATAATGTTTGTTTTGTCAATATTTGGTTCTTAAGTCGAAAGTGTACTTCTTACAATTACATGTTGTTTGTGTGGTCAAAGGTTCTTTATATCCAGAATGAAATTCCCGATTTGGATATAATATGTATCATATATATCCAGCATATACATGTATTTATAATATTACATAATCATTTAGAGGTAAGAAATGAAATGCACCGTTCAGGGAGACGGTAAGCCGTACGTACGCATGAACGCTACTTTCATTTTTTTGTCATATTAATGAAATTAAAACTAAATGAGAGGTATGTATATTTTAATTCCAGAATTATATTCATCATTTAGATATATCATTAATTATATATATCCATTATATACATGTACTTTTAATAGTACATTACATTTGGGGATAAGAAATGAAATGCACCGTTCATGGAGACAGTAAGCCGTACGTACGCATGAACGCTACTTTAATTTCTTTGTCATATTAATAAAATTAAAACTAAATGAGAGGTATGTATATTTTAATTCCAGAATTATATTCATCATTTAGATATATCATTAATTATATATATCCATTATATACATGTACTTTTAATAGTACATTACATTTGGGGATAAGAAATGAAATGCACCGTTCATGGAGACGGTAAGCCGTACGTACGCATGAACGCTACTTTCATTTCTATCTCATACTTTAATGGAAAGAAACAGTAATGATATAGAGGTATATTATAATTCCAGTATAACATCATATATAATAACTTTAAATCCATCCTTTACACGTCCCACATATGGCATTAATGAATCACATCACTTTGAGGGGGCGGTAGTCCGCACTTCCTTAAACGAAGATATCGTGTTTACCCATAATGGAAACCATAAAGGTATGCCCAAAATGAAAAATACAGAATCTTAAAGAAAAAATAAACATATTATATATCATATATAAAAATATGGACATCATAATGGCCACCTTTGAAGGTGTTAAATGAGTATTGAACAATCATTGTTTCGGGAGGCAGAATTTCGCCATCCACGGAAAGCGTATGTTCTTTAAACATTTGATGTAGTTGTGTGAGAGTGTAGCTCGAATAAATCATATAACAACATCCTAGTATATTGAAGATACTTTTGTTGTTACAAAATAAGTAAATAAAAAGAGTTTAGAGGGTTGGAGAAGCAAAATAAAACAAATGAACAAGAGAGAATGAATTACCTTTAAAAGTGTAACTCCTTTTGATTTGAGCCTAAAGGATTCCTTTGAAAGGATTCTGCCCAAAGGGAATCCTCTAGGATGGGGAGAGGTATGGGGAGAGAGTACATGGGTAGGGGTTGGCCGAGCCAAAGGCTTGAGGAGTGTGTGTAAGGTGGTAGAGGTGGGGGCCTTTTATAAGAGGAGAGGAGGGGCACTTTTGGAAAGTAAAGAAATATTTGTTTATTTGAAAAAATTTTTCGGTTTTAAAAGGTCCCACATTGATATAATTCGTGGATAAGGTGATAAGGGTTCGAAATCCATCCATCCAATAAGTTTTGGACATGTGTAGTTCATAGATTTTACATTATCTTTCCATTTTATTTAAATCGTTAAATAATGAGGTCATCACTGCATCATCATGATGTCATAAATACATTAATTTATTTAAAGTCTAAAAATTATAAAAAAAATACTATGATGTAGGAAATAGTTTTATATTTCCAATGAATATTTATAATCAAAAATCTGACTTGTATAACCCCATTTATAATTTTTTTTAGTAAAACATATCATGTTTGTGTCATTTTTACTTTTACATTAAATAAAAAGTTATTTATGTCATTTCCCAACCAAAGTGGCTCCATGGGGTCCCCAAGTTGACCCATGGCTTTTCTTGGTCGGCCATGACACAACCAATGAGGGTAGGACATGTGTCAAGCTCATCTCATTTTATTAAAGCATTATTTTTACCTTAAACTACACTAATTACCACTAATCGCGATTAAAAACTTAATAAGTTACTATTCACCAAAAAATTATTTTAATCTCATTAAACCACATTTTACTTCTTAATGACAACCATGTATGTCAGATTTTTGAAAATAAAAACACAATGATGGAAAAATTTCATTTAAACGGAAAATCAGTTTTTATAAGTACCACTTAGTGGTTTCACTATTCATCAAAAATTGAAGTTTTTCAGAAAATTGCCAAAAATTCACCCTAAGATATATTTGATATTATGAATTAAAAAATGAAGTCTATTTTACAAAATTCAAAACATATAAGTCAAATTAATTAATTTAATAATTAATTCCCGCTGTCAGAGTAAATAGCGTGTTTTTATGGAACAATAAGTATCAAAAGATTGACACTAGTTTAAGTCCGATTTCAAAGTGAAATTAATTCCAACGACCACTATTAGATTTAATGGTAAAAATATTTTCTAATTTCACTTAAAAACCAATTCAAAAGATAATCTAATCATATAAATAAATTAGATTAAAATGAGGTTTTGAATTAAAATACAACATTTTACACTATTCATAAAAAAATGAACTTTATCAGAAAGGTACCAAAAATTTACACAAAGTAAATTTTGATGTCCCGATTCTAAAGAAGAGTTATATTTGGTTCAATAGAATTTATAAGATCGATCAAAACTATATTTAATGACGTCTCTCCGTCAAAAGGTGATAAGTCGACCTTTCGTGAAAATTAGGGTATAAATGCCTAAAATTGAACTCTTTCCATATTTTAAGCCTTTATCTTTTATTGGGTAAATGTAAAAACATTTAAAAACATATATAATCATATTTTAGTTATTTCTATCCATTCTCTCCAGTACAACGGCTACTCGTTAACTAACATTTAAAATAATATTATTTTATTACTTGTGTGCAACGTAAGTTTTCAAAGAAACTCATCGTTGCGTACCGAGTACGCTATCGAACGTAGAAACCCCTTTTAATTAAAATTAATATTTAATTCGTAAATATTAATAAATATGAAAATTCTTTATTCTTTATTTACCTGGGATGTTACATCCTTCCCCCCTTTTGGGAATTGCGTCCTCGCAATTTTATTCACTTATCAAAATAAGTGGGGGTATTTATCCCTCATAGCATTTTCAGATTCCCACGTTGCCTCTTCAATCACATGGTTTTTCCACAAAACCTTTACCTGATGAATCACCTTATTCCGTAACACCTGCTCCCTGTTGTCAAGAATCTGGACTGGTTGTTCTTCATAAGATAGGTTCTCTTCCAGCTGAACTACCTCTGGACTCAAAACATGAGATGGATCTAGCATATACTTCTTCAACATTGAAACATGAACAACATTGTGTACCTGAGATAAATTCGGAGGTAAATCCACCCGGTATGCAACTGATCCAACTCTCTCCAGAATTTCATATGGTCCAATAAACCTTGGACTCAGCTTTCCTTTCTTACCAATTCTCATCACACTTTTCCATGGATAAACCTTGAGAAAAACATGATCACCTACCTCGAAAGATAGATCCTTCCTCCTGTTGTCTGCATAACTCTTCTGCCTGCTCTGAGCTGTTCTCATGTGCTTCTGAATCAACTGAACATTTTCTGCCATCTCTTCTTCCAATTCTGGTCCCATCATCTTCCTTTCACCCACTTCATCCCAAAATGCTGGAGTTCGACACCGCTTCCCATATAATGCCTCAAATGGTGCCATCGGTATACTGGAATGAAAACTGTTATTATAAGAAAACTCAACCAAAGAAAGATGTTGGTCCCAACTTCCCTGATAATCCATCGAACAAGCTCGTAGCATATCCTCCAAGGTCTGAATTGTTCGTTCTGACTGCCCATCTGATTGAGGATGAAAAGCTGTACTAAAATTTAATTCCGTACCCAATGACTTCGGAAGGCCTTTCCAAAGGTTAGATGTGAACCTGGGATCACGATCAGATACAATGGAGAGAGGAAATCCATGTAACCTGACTATCTCTTTAAGATACAAACGGGAAAATTGATCTAGAGAGAAAGTATCTCGTATAGAAAGGAAATGAGCAGATTTGGTCAAGAGATCAACAATAACCCAGATTGCATTATTACCTCAAGATGTCCTCGGTAATCCCACAACAAAGTCCATGGATATGTTTTCCCATTTCCACTCTGGCACTGGTAAAGGCTGAAGAATCCCTTTCGGTAACTGCCGCTCTGATTTAACCTGTTGACATGTCAAACACTTCACAGTAAAATCAGCAATATCTCTTTTCATTCCATCCAACCAGTAATACTCCCGCAGATCTCTGTACATCTTAGTACTTCCAGGATGAACTGAAAACGGGGAACTATGAGCCTCACATAACAACTCATTCTTCAACTATGAATCACAAGGCACACATAACCACTTCCCAAACCTCAAAACACAAACACAAACTTATCCAAGAACTCATGGAAAATTTTATTCATAAGGTCCATGAATACAGCAGGTGCATTGGTTAACCCAAAAGGCATAACTAAAAATTCATAATGGCCATATCTAGTACGGAACGCAGTCTTCGGAACGTCTGCTTCCTTTACTTTCAAATGATGGTACCCCGACCTCAAGTCAATCTTCGAAAAATACTGAGCTCCCTGGAGCTGATACCACTTCATTAAATGGCCCAACATCTGCTGAAGTTGCTGCAAAGGATTTTACCACCCCTTTCTGCTTGTAGTCTGGCTACATTCCCCCAGTTGAGTTCTTCGTTGGACACTCGTTTGCATAATGAACCATTTCATTACAGTTAAAACATCTTACCTTTGGCTTTTCATTTCCTGCTTGATCATCTTCCTTACAGTTATGACCAATATGACCAGACTTACCACACCGAAAGCACTTACCAGACTTGGATAAACATTCTCCAGGATGCATTTTACCACACTTCTCACAGGATGGATATTTGGTTTTCTTACCTCCTTGCTTCTTTGATGAATTCTTCCCCTTTGCCTGCCAACTAGACCTCTTATTCTGTTGTTTGTCATAGAACACCTGATCATCGGCAAACTCCATTTCCACCTTCTCTGCACATCGAAAAAGTTTTTCATAACTTTTGAACTCACGAGAAGCTAAATCCCTTAGATAATTTGGCTTTAACCCTGAGTAAAAACGGTTTATTTTACTATCAAGATCTCGTATGAAGTTTGGAGCATACCTTGCCAATTGAGTGAACTTTTCTACATAAGCAGCCACTAAATCATCCTCCTGCCTCAATTCTAGGAACTGTTTTTCCATCCTAAGACGAACCACCTTAGGAAAATATTTCTCAAGAAACATACCTTTGAATTCGTCCCAGTGAAGATCCTCAATCTCATCACTATCCCTTATATTTTTCACCATCGACCACCACTGACCAGCTTCACCTTCAAAACGGTAAACAGCAAGACTAACCTTTTGATGTTCTGAACACCCCAGGACATCAAAAATCTTCTCCAGTGCTTTAATCCACCCTTCAGCTTGCACAGGGTCAGATGATCCTCTGAATGATGGGGGATGTTGCCTCATGAAATGTTCCACCACTGACATGTTCCTCTACGGTTGATCTGGCTGATCTCGTGCATGGATACCACCACCATTTATAGCCTGAGTCAACTGTGCCATCACTGCAACAAACTGTTCAGTTCCGATTCCGACCATCTCAGGTTGCTGATTTGGAAGGTTATCTTCCTCCTGATGTCGTCCCAACATAGCTGCTTTGTTTCCTCTGCGGAAAACCATTTTGAACACAGAAATATCTTAGGCGAAGCAACATGGTAATCCGTAAATGCTATATCATTTCAATCATATTATAATTTAACACTTTTCTAACTCCTAAAGTTGTCTAAACCGACCTCTGATACCAACTATAAGGCCCCGGCCTTAAACAATACTTAATATTGAATTCAATGAATAATTCACGTTGAGGATCTTTTCAAGTTTAGAGTTTTAGAGAATTAGAACATAACTATTACATCTCAAAAGATTACAAAGTAGTCACTTCTACTAAGTTTCCATAATAAAAAAAACCCTTAAAAATAAACGTGTCTAGTTCCATGTTTTATATAGGATGACATTCCCTTGAATCCCATCCTTGACCTTATTCCACATTAAGTCCTGTAAAAACATTTCAAAAAAAACTTGGGGTGAACATAAAAAGCTCAGTAAGGGATACAGAAAGAATGAAAACTGTTAGTTTTTCAAACATCAAGTAAACCATATATACTCTATCAAAGTAATACCTTCACCTTCAAGAAGTAGTAAAAAAACTCTTCACTGAATAAAGTATCCTTACTTACCTTTTTGTAACCAAAGGATTACCATAAAACCCATAAAAAGAATACATAACATATATAAAGGTAACTTGGGACATAAACATACTTAAGTGGAATAACCATACGGTCGACTTCCACACATATCACTTAATGGAATAGCCATACGGCCAATTTCCATACATACATAATGGAATAGCCATACGACCGACTTCCATACCCAATGCATTGGAGGTTATAACGTAACCACCCATCCTGGTATTCACGGCACCACCCTTCATATGGTTTGTAACATAACCACCCGTTAAAATGTCCAAGTACCAATATAAAATCATAAAACATAAAACCAATATAAAGGAATGATAACATTTCCACATTTCAATCACAATATATAATAAATATATTGACATAATAGAATCCTTTTTCAAAACCATTTTAAATACCAAAATACATAAAATAGTATATGATATTTATTTTATTCTAAAAACATTACGGCTTGTTGAGAAAGCCAAAGACCAAATAATACTCGCAGCGGAGGAAAAGGTCGTTGTCACCGCGTACATAAAAAACATTCCTTTTTGTCATTTAGTAAAACTATTTGTAGAAAAAGATTCCTTTTGTATAAAAGTAAAAGTCAAAGGGGTTTATACACCGTATAAAAGAAAGTTGTTTATAAAACGAAATATTCCTCAATGAATGGAGATTGAGACGAAGTCTCTTACCTCGGGTCCGACTTGACTCGATCGTTCTTTAACGTCCTGAATAATAAACTTGAGTTAATTTATACTTGATTAAGAACCTTTTTAAAGTTCATTATTCCTTTTATATCACTTATTGCCATGTTATAAACATTATGTAACCATTTAAGTTAATAATGTTTGTTTTGTCAATATTTGGTTCTTAAGTCGAAAGTGGACTTCTTACAATTACATGTTGTTCGTGTGGTCAAAGGTTCTTTATATCCAGAATGAAATTCCCGATTTGGATATAATATGTATCATATATATTCATCATATACATGTATTTATAATATTACATAATCATTTAGAGGTAAGAAATGAAATGCACCGTTCATGGAGATGGTAAGCCGTACGTACGCATGAACGCTACTTTAATTTCTTTGTCATATTAATGGTATTAAAACTAAATGAGAGGTATGTATATTTTAATTCCAGAATTATATTCATCATTTAGATATATCATTAATTATATATATCCATTATATACATGTACTTTTAATAGTACATTACATTTGGGGATAAGAAATGAAATGCACCGTTCATGGAGACGGTAAACCGTACGTACGCATGAATGCTACTTTCATTTCTTTGTCATATTAATGGAATTAAAACTAAATGAGAGGTATGTATATTTTAATTCCAGAATTATATTCATCATTTAGATATATCATTAATTATATATATCCATTATATACATGTAATTTTAATACTACATTACATTTGGGGACAAGAAATGAAATGCACCGTTCATGGAGACAGTAAGCCGTACGTACGCATGAACGCTACTTTAATTTCTATCTCATAATTTAATGGAGAGAAATAATAATGATATAGAGGTATATTATAATTCCAGTATAACATCATATATAATAACTTTAAATCCATCCTTTACACGTCCCACATATGGCATTACCGAATCACATCACTTTGAGGGGGCAGTAGTCCGCACTTCCTTAAATGAAGATATCGTGTTTACCCATAATGGAAACCATAAAGGTACGCCCAAAATGAAAAATACAGAAGCTTAAAGAAAAAAATAAACAAATTATATATCATATATAAAAATAGTGACATCATAATGGCCACCTTTGAAGGTGTTAAATGATTATTGAACAATCATCGTTTCGGGAGGCATAATTTCGCCATCCACGGAAACCGTATGTTCTTTAACCATTTGATGTAGTTGTGTGAGAGTGTAGCTCGAATAAATATTATAACAACATACTAGTATATTGAAGATACTGGTGTTGTTACAAAATAAGTAAATAAAAATAGTTTAGAGGGTTGGAGAAGCAAAATAAAACAAATGAACAAGAGAGAATGAATTACCTTTAAAAGTGTAACTATTTTTGATTTGAGCCTAAAGGCTTCCTTTGAAAGGATTCTTCCCAAAGGTAATCATCTAGGATGAGGAGAGGGATGTGTAGAGAGTAAATGGGCAGGGGTTGGCCGAGACAAAGGCTTGAGGAGTGTGTGTAAGGTGGTAGAGGTGGGGGCCTTTTATAAGAGGAGAGGAGGGGCACTTTTGGAAAGTAAAAAAATATTACTTTATTTGAAAATGTGTTTCGGTTTTAAAAGGTCCCACATTGATATAATTCGTGGATAAGGTGATAAGGGTTCGAAATCCACCCATCCAATAAGTTTTGGACATGTGTAGTTCATATATTTTACATTATCTTTCCATTTTATTTAAATCGTTAAATAATGAGGTCATCGCTGCATCATCATGATGTCATAAATAAATTAATTAATTTAAAGTCTAAAAATTATAAAAAAATACTATGATTTAGGAAATATTTTTATCTTTCCAATGACTATTTATAATCAAAAATCTGACTTGTATAACCCCATTTAAAAATTGTTTTAGTACAACATATCATGTTTGTGTCATTTTTACTTTTACATTAAATAAAAAGTTATTTATGTCATTTTCCAACCAAAGTGGCTCCATGGGGTCCCCAAGTTGACCCATGTCTTGTCTTGGTCGGCCATGACACAACCAATGAGGGTAAGACATGTGTCAAGCTCATCTCATTTTATTAAAGCATTATTTTTACCTTAAACTACAATAATTACCACTAATCGCAATTAAAAACATAATAAGTTACTATTCACCAAAAAATTATTTTAATCTCATTGAACCACATTTTACTTCTTAATGACAACCATGTATGTCGGTTTTTTGAAAATCAAAACACAATGATGGAAAAATTTCATTTAAACAGAAAATCAGTTTTTATAAGTACCACTTAGTGGTTTCACTATTCATCAAAAATTGAAGTTTTTCAGAAAATTACCAAAAATTCACCCTAAGATATATTTGATATTACGAATTCAAAAATGAAGTCTATTTTACAAAATTCAAAACATATATGTCAATTTAATTAATTTAATAATTAATTCCCGCTGTCAGAGCAAATAACGTGTTTTTATGGAACAATAAGTATCAAAAGATTGACACTAGTTTAAGTCATATTTCAAAGTGAAATTAATTCCAACGACCACTATTGGATTTAACGATAAAAATATTTTATAATTTCACTTTAAAACCAATTAAAAAGATAATCTAATCATATAAATAAATTAGATTAAAAAGAGGTTTTGAATTAAAATACAACATTTTACACTATTCATAAAAAAATGAACTTTATCAGAAAGGTAACAAAAATTTACACAAAGTAAATTTTGAGGTCCCGATTCTAAAGAAGAGTTATATATTGTCTAATAGAATTTATAAGATCGATCAAAACTATATTTAATGATGGTTCTCCTTCAAAAGGTGATAAGTGGACCTTTCGTGAAAATTAGGGTATAAATGCCTAAAATTGAACTCTTTCCATATTTTAAGACTTTATCTTTTATTGGGTAAATGTAAAAACATTTAAAAACATATATAATCATATTTTAGTTATTTCTATCCATTCCCGCTAGTACAACGGCGACTCGTTAACTAACATTTAAAATAATATTATTTTATTACTTGTGTGCAATGTAAGTTTTCAAAGAAACTCATCGTTACGTACCGAGTACGCTATCGAACGTAGAAACCCCTTTTAATTAAAATTAATATTTAATTCGTAAATATTAATAAATATGAAAATTCTTTATTCTTTATTTACTTGGGATGTTACATCCTTCCCCCCTTTTGGGAATTGCGTCCTCGCAATTTTATTCACTTATCAAAATAAGTGGGGGTATTTATCCCTCATAGCATTTTCAGATTCCCACGTTGCCTCTTCAATCACATGGTTTTTCCACAAAATCTTTACCTGATGAATCACCTTATTCCGTAACACCTACTCCCTATGGTCAAGAATCTGGACTGGTTGTTCTTCATAAGATAGGTTCTCTTCCAGCTGAACTACTTCTGGACTCAAAACATGAGATGGATATGAAATATACTTCCTCAACATTGAAACATGAAAAACATTGTGTACCTGAGATAAACTCCGAGGTAAAGGCACCTGGTATGCAACTGATCCAACTCTCTCCAGAATTTCATATGGTCCAATAAACCTTGGACTCAGATTTCCTTTCTTACCAAATCTCATCACACTTTTCCATGGAGAAACCTTGAGAAAAACATGATCACCTACCTCGAAAGATAGATCCTTCCTCCTGTTGTCTGCATAACTCTTCTACCTGCTCTGAGTTGTTCTCATGTGCTTCTGAATCAACTGAACTTTTTCTGCCATCTCTTCTACCAATTCTGGTCCCACCAGCTTCCTTTCACCCACTTCATCCCAAAATGCTGGAGTTCGACACCGCTTCCCATATAATGCCTCAAATGTTTCCATCTGTATACTGGAATGAAAACTGTTATTATAAGAAAACTCAACCAAAGAAAGATGTTGGTCCCAACTTTCCTGATAATCCATCGAACAAGCTCGTAGCATATCCTCCAAGGTCTGAATTGTTCGTTCTGACTGCCCATCTGATTGAGGATGAAAAGCTGTACTAAAATTTAATTCCGTACCCAATGACTTCTGAAGGCCTTTCCAAAGGTTAGATGTGAACCTGGGATCACGATCAGATACAATGGAGAGAGGAACTCCATGTAACCTGACTATCTCTTTAAGATACAAACGGGAAAGTTGATCTAGAGAGAAAGTATCTCGTATATAAAGGAAATGAGCAGATTTGGTCAAGCGATCAACAATAACCCAGATTGCATTATTACCTAGAGATGTCCTCGGTAATCCCACAACAAAGTCCATGGATATGTTTTCCCATTTCCACTCTGGCACTGGTAAAGGCTGAAGCATCCCTTTCGGTAACTGCCGCTCTGCTTTAACCTGTTGACATGTCAAACACTTCACAGTAAAATCATCAATATCTCTTTTCATTCCATCCCACCAGTAATACTCCCACAGATCTCTGTACATCTTAGTACTGCCAAGATGAACTGAAAACGGGGAACTATGAGCCTCACATAACAACTCATTCTTCAACTGTGAATCACAAGGCACACATAACCTCTTCCCAAACCTCAAAACACAAACACAAACTTATCCAACAACTCATGGAAAATTTTATTCATAAGGTCCATGAATACAGCAGGTGCATTGGTTAACCCAAAAGGCATAACTACAAATTCATAATGGACATATCTAGTACGGAACGCAGTCTTCGGAACGTCTGCTTCCTTTACTTTCAACTGATGGTACCCCGACCTCAGGTCAATCTTCGAAAAATACTGAGCTCCCTGGAGTTGATACCACTTCATTCGATGGCCCAACATCTGCTGAAGTTGTTGCAAAGGATTTTACCACCCCTTTCTGCTTGTAGTCTGGCTGCATTCCCCCAGTTGAGTTCTTCGTTGGACACTCGTTTGCATAATGACCCATTTCATTACACTTAAAACATCTTACCGTTGGCTTTTCATTTCCTGCTTGATCATCTTCCTTACAGTTACGAGCAATATGACCAGACTTACCACACCGAAAGCACTTACCAGACTTGGATAAACATTCTCCAGGATGCATTTTACCACACTTCTCACAGGATGGATATTTGGTTTTCTTACCTCCTTGCTTCTTTGATGAATTATTTCCCTTTGCCTGCCAACTAGACCTCGTATTCGGTTGTTTGTCATAGTACACCTGATCATCGGCAAACTCCATTTCCACCTTCTCCGCACATCGAACAAGTTTTTCATAACTTTTGAACTCACGAGAAGCTAAAGACCTTCGATACTTTGGCTTTAACCCTGAGTAAAAAATGTTTTATTTTACTATCAAGATCTCGTATGAAGTTTGGAGCATACCTTGCCAATTGAGTGAACTTTTCTTCATAAGCAGCCACTGAATCATCCTCCTGCCTCAATTCTAGGAACTGTTTTTCCATCCTAAGATGAACCACCTTAGGAAAATATTTCTCAAGAAACATTCCTTCGAATTCGTCCCAGTGAAGATCCTCAATCTCATCACTATCCCTTATATTTTTCACCATCGACCACCACTGATCAGCTTCACCTTCAAAACGGTAAACAACAAGACTAACCTTTTGATGTTCTGAACACCCCAGGACATCAAAAATCTTCTCAAGTTCTTTAATCCACCCTTCAGCTTGCACAGGGTCAGATGATCCTCTGAATGATGGGGGATGTTGCCTCATGAAATGTTCCACCACTGACATGTTCCTCTGCGGTTGATCTGGCTGATCTCGTGCATGGATACGACCACCATTTATAGCCTGAGTCAACTGTTCCATCACTGCAACAAACTGTTCAGTTCCGATTCCGACTATTTCAGGTTACTGATTTGGAAGGTTATCTTCCTCCTGATGTCGTCCCAACATAGCTGCTTTGTTTCCTCTGCGGAAAACCATTCTGAACACAGAAATATCTTAGGCGAAGCAACATGGTAATCCGTAAATGCTATATCATTTCAACCATATTATAATTTAACACTTTTCTAACTCCTAAAGTTGTCTAAACCGACCTCTGATACCAACTATAAGGCCCCGGCCTTAAACCTTACTTAATATTGAATTAAATGAATAATTCACGTTGAGGATCTTTTCAGGTTTTGAGTTTTAGAGAATTAGAACATAACTATTACATCTCAAAAGATTACAAAGTAGTCACTTCTACTAAGTTTCCATAATAAAAAAAACTCTTAAAAAGAAACGTGTCTAGTTCCATGTTTTATATAGGATGACATTCCCTTGAATCCCATCCTTGACCTTATTCCACATTAAGTCCTGTGAAAACATTTCAAAAAAAACTTGGGGTGAGCATAAAAAGCTCAGTAAGGGATACATAAAGAATGAAAACTGTTAGATTTTCAAACATCAAGTAAACCATATATACTCTATCAAAGTAATACCTTCACCTTCATGAAGTAGTAAAAAAACTCTTCACTGAATAAAGTATCATTACTTACCTTTTTGTAACCAAAGGATTACCATAAAACCCATAAAAAGAACACATAACATATATAAAGGTAACTTGGGACATAAACATACTTAAGTGGAATAACCATACGGTCGACTTCCACACATATCACTTAATGGAATAGCCATACGGCCAATTTCCATACATACTTAATGGAATTGCCATACAGCCGACTTCCATACCCAATGCATTGGAGGTTATAACGTAACCACCCATCCTGGTATTCACGGCACCACCCGTCATATGGTTTATAATGTAACCACCCGTTAAAATGTCCAAGTACCAATATAAAATCATAAAACATAAAACCAATATAAAGGAATGATAACATTTCCACATTTCAATCACAATATATCATAAATATATTGATATAATAGAATCCTTTTTCAAAACCATTTTCAATACCAAAATACATAAAAGAGTATATGGTATTTATTTTATTCTAAAAACATTACGGCTTGTTGAGAAAGCCAAAGACCAAATAATACTCGCGGCGGCGGAAAAGGTCATTGTCACCGCGTACATAAAAAAACATTCCTTTTTGTCGTTTAGTAAAACTCTTTGTAGAAAAAGATTCCTTTTGTATAAAAGTAAAAGTCAAAGGGGTTTATACACCGTATAAAAGAAAGTTGTGTATAAAACGAAATATGCCTCAATGAAAGGAGATTGAGATGAAGTCCCTTACCTCGGGTCCGACTTGACTCGATCGTTCTTTAACGTCCTGAATAATAAACTTGAGTTAATTTAGACTTGATTAAGAAACTTTTTAAAGTTAATTATTCCTTTTATATCACTTATTGCCATGTTATAAACATTATGTAACCATTGAAGTTAATAATTCTTGTTTTTTCAATATTTGGTTCTTAAGTCGAAAGTGGACTTCTTACAATTATATGTTGTTCGTGTGGTCAAAGGTTATTTATATCCAGAATGAAATTCCCGATTTGGATATAATATGTATCATATATATCCAGAATATACATGTATTTATAATATTACATAATCATTTAGAGGTAAGAAATGAAATGCACCGTTCATGGAGACGGTAAGCCGTACGTATGCATGAACGCTACTTTCATTTCTTTGTCATATTAATGGAATTAAAACTAAATGAGAGGTATGTATATTTTAATTCCAGAATTATATTCATCATTTAGATATATCATTAATTATATATATCCATTATATACATGTACTTTTAATAGTACATTACATTTGGGGATAAGAAATGAAATGCACCGTTCATGGAGACGGTAAGTCGTACGTACGCATGAATGCTACTTTCATTTCTTTGTCATATTAATGGAATTAAAACTAAATGAGAGTTATGTATATTTTAATTCCAGAATTATATTCACCATTTAGATATATCATTAATTATATATATCCATTATATACATGTACTTTTAATAGTACATTACATTTGGGGATAAGAAATGAAATGCACCGTTCATGGAGACGGTAAGCCGTACGTACGCATGAACGCTACTTTCATTTCTATCTCAAACTTTAATGGAAAGAAATAATAATTATATAGAGGAATATTATAATTCCAGTATAAAATCATATATAATAACTTTAAATCCATCCTTTACACGTCCCACATATGGAATTAACGAATCACATCACTTTGAGGGGGCGGTAGTCCGCACTTCCTTAAATGAAGATATCGTGTTTACCCATAATGGAAACCATAAAGGTATGCCCAAAATGAAAAATACAGAAGCTTAAAGAAAAAAAATAAACATATTATATATCATATATAAAAATAGTGACATCATAATGGCCACCTTTGAAGGTGTTAAATGAGTATTGAACAATCATCGTTTCGGGAGGCAGAATTTCGCCATCCACGGAAACCGTATGTTCTTTAACCATTTGATGTAGTTGTGTGAGAGTGTAGCTCGAATAAATCTTATAACAACATCCTAGTATATTGAAGACACTGGTGTTGTTACAAAATAAGTAAATAAAAAGAGTTTAGAGGGTTGGAAAAGCAAAATAAAACAAATGAACAAGAGAGAATGAATTACCTTTAAAAGTGTAACTCCTTTTGATTTGAGCCTAAAGGCTTCTTTTGAAAGGATTCTGCCCAAAGGGAATCCTCTAGGATGAGGATAGGGATGTGGAGAGAGTAAATGGGCAGGGGTTGGCCGAGCCAAAGGCTTGAGGAGTTTGTGTAAGATGGTAGAGGTGGGGGCCTTTTATAAGAGGAGAGGAGGGGCACTTTTGGAAAGTAAAGAAATATTACTTTATTTGAAAATGTGTTTCGGTTTTAAAAGGTACCACATTGATATAATTCGTGTATAAGGTGATAAGGGTTCTAAATACACCCATCCAATAAGTTTTGGACATGTGTAGTTCATATATTTTACATTATCATTCCATTTTATTTAAATCGTTAAATAATGAGGTCATCGCTGCATCATCATGATGTCATAAATAAATTAATTTATTTAAAGTCTAAAAATTATAAAAAAAATACTATGATGTAGGAAATATTTTTATCTTTCCAATTATTATTTATAATCAAAAATATGACTTGTATAACCCCATTTAAAAATTGTTTTAGTAAAACATATCATGTTTGTGTCATTTTTACTTTTACATTAAATAAAAAGTTATTTATGTCATTTCCCAACCAAAGTGGCTCCATGGGGTCCCCAAGTTTACCCATGGCTTTTCTTGGTCGGCCATGACACAACCAATGAGGGTAGGACATGTTTCAAGATCATCTCATTTTATTAAAGCATTATATTTACCTTAAACTACACTAATTACCACTAATCGCGATTAAAAACTTAATAAGTTACTATTCACCAAAAAATTATTTTAATCTCATTGAACAACATTTTACTTCTTAATGACAACCATGTATGTCGGATTTTTGAAAATCAAAACACAATTATGGAAAAATTTCATTTAAACGGAAAATCAGTTTTTATAAGTACCACTTAGTGGTTTCACTATTCATCAAAAATTGAAGTTTTTCAGAAAATTACCAAAAATTCACCCTAAGATATATTTGATATTACAAATTCAAAAATTAAGTCTATTTTACAAAATTTAAAACATATAAGTCACATTAATTAATTTAATAATTAATTCCCATTGCCAGAGCAAATAGCGTGTTTTTATGGAACAATAAGTATCAAAAGATTGACACTAGTTTAAGTCCGATTTCAAAGTGAAATTAATTCCAACGACCTCTATTGGATTTAATGGTAAAAATATTTTCTAATTTCACTTTCAAACCATTTCAAAAGATAATCTAATCATATAAATAAATTAGATTAAAAAAAGGTTTTGAATTAAAATACAACATTTTACACTATTCATAAAAAAATGAACTTTATTAGAAAGGTACCAAAAATTTACACAAAGTAAATTTTGATGTCCCGATTCTAAAGAAGAGTTATATTTGGTCCAATAGAATTTATAAGATCGATCAAAACTATATTTAATGAGGGTTCTCCGTCAAAAGGTGATAAGTGGACCTTTCGTGAAAATTTGGGTATAAATGCCTAAAATTGAACTCTTTCCGTATTTTAAGCCTTTATCTTTTATTGGGTAAATGTAAAAACATTTAAAAACATATATAATCATATTTTAGTTATTTCTATCAATTCGCGCCAGTACAACGGCTACTCGTTAACTAACATTTAAAATAATATTATTTTATTACTTGTGTGCAATGTAAGTTTTCAAAGAAACTCATCGTTGCGTACCGAGTACGCTATCGAACGTAGAAAACTCTTTTAATTAAAATTAATATTTAATTCGTAAATATTAATAAATATGAAAATTCTTTATTCTTTATTTACCTGGGATGTTACATCCTTCCCCCCTTTTGGGAATTGCGTCCTCTCAATTTTATTCACTTATCAAAATAAGTGGGGGTATTTATCCCTCATAGAATTTTCAGATTCCCACGTTGCCTCTTCAATCACATGGTTTTTTCCACAAAACCTTTACCTGATGAATCACATTATTCCGTAACACCTGCTCCCTGTGGTCAAGAATCTGGACTGGTTGTTCTTCATATGATAGGTTCTCTTGCAGCTGAACTACCTCTGGACTCAAAACATGAGATGGATCTGGCATATACTTCCTCAACATTGAAACATGAAAAACATTGTGTACCTGAGATAAACTCGGAGGTAAAGCCACCTGCTATGCAACTGATCCAACCCTCTCCAGAATTTCATATGGTCCAATAAACCTTGGACTCAGCTTTCCTTTCTTACCAAATCTCATCACACTTTTCCATGGAGAAACCTTGAGAAAAACATGATCACCTACCTCGAAAGATAAATCCTTCCTCCTGTTGTCTGCATAACTCTTCTGCCTGCTCTGAGCTGTTCTCATGTGCTTCTGAATCAACTGAACTTTTTCTGCCATCTCTTCTACCAATTCTGGTCCCATCAGCTTCCTTTCACCCACTTCATCCCAAAATGCTGGAGTTCGACACCGCTTCCCATATAATGCCTCAAATGGTGCCATTTGTATACTGGAATGAAAACTGTTATTATAAGAAAACTCAACCAAAGAAAGATGTTGGTACCAACTTCCCTGATAATCCATCGAACAAGCTCGTAGCATATCCTCCAAGGTCTGAATTGTTCGTTCTGACTGCCCATCTGATTGAGGATGAAAAGCTGTACTAAAATTTAATTCCGTACCCAACGACTTCTGAAGGCCTTTCCAAAGGTTAGATGTGAACCTGGGATCACGATCAGATACAATGGAGAGAGGAACTCCATGTAACCTAACTATCTCTTTAAGATACAAACGGGAAAGTTGATCTAGAGAGAAAGTATCTCGTATAGAAAGGAAATGAGCATATTTGGTCAAGCGATCAACAATAACCCAGATTGCATTATTACCTCGAGATGTCCTCGGTAATTCCACAAAAAAGTCTATGGATATGTTTTCTCACTTCCACTCTGGCACTGGTAAAGGCTAAAGCATCCCTTTCGGTAACTGCCGCTGTGCTTTAACCTGTTGACATGTCAAACACTTCACAGTAAAATCAGCAATATCTCTTTTCATTCCATCCCACCAGTAATACTCCCTCAGATCTCTGTACATCTTAGTACTGCCAGGATGAACTGAAAACAGGGAACTATGAGCCTCACATAACAACTCATTCTTCAACTTTGAATCACAAGGCACACATAACCTCTTCCCAAACCTCAAAACAGAAACACAAACTTATCCAAGAACTCATGGAAAATTTTATTCATAAGGTCCATGAATACAGCAGGTGCATTGGTTAACCCAAAAGGCATAACTACAAATTCATAATGGCCATATCTAGTATGGAACGCAGTCTTCGGAACGTCTGCTTCCTTTACTTTCAACTGATGGTACCCCGAACTCAAGTCAATATTCGAAAAATACTGAGCTCCCTGGAGCTGATACCACTTCATTCGACGGCCCAACATCTGCTGAAGTTGTTGCAAAGGATTTTACCACCCCTTTCTGCTTTTAGTCTGGCTGCATTCCCCCAGTTGAGTTCTTCGTTGGACACTCGTTTGCATAATGACCCATTTCATTACACTTAAAACATCTTACCGTTGGCTTTTCATTTCCTACTTGATCATCTTCCTTACAGTTACGAGCAATATGACCATACTTACCACATGGAAATCACTTACCAGACATGGATAAACATTCTCCAGGATGCATTTTACCACACTTCTCACAGGATGGATATTTGGTTTTCTTACCTCCTTGCTTCTTTGATGAATTCTTCCCCTTTGCCTGCCAACTAGACCTCTTATTCTGTTGTTTGTCATAGAACACCTGATCATCGACAAACTCCATTTCCACCTTCTCCGCACATTGAACAAGTTTTTCATAACTTTTGAACTCACGAGAAGATAAAGCCCTCGATACTTTGGCTTTTACCCTGAGTAAAAATGGTTTATTTTACTCTCAAGATCTCGTATGAAGTTTGGAGCATACCTTTCCAATTGAGTGAACTTTTCTTCATAAGCAGCCACTGAATCATCCTCCTGCCTCAATTCTAGGAACTGTTTTTCCATCCTAAGACGAACCACCTTAGGAAAATATTTCTTAAGAAACATTCCTTTGAATTCGTCCCAGTGAAGATCCTCAATCTCAACACTATCCCTTATATTTTTCACCATCGACCACCACTGATCAGCTTCACCTTCAAAACGGTAAACAGCAAGACTAACCTTTTGATGTTCTGAACACCCCAGGACATCAAAAATCTTCTCCAGTGATTTAATCCACCCTTCAGCTTGCACAGGGTCAGATGATCCTCTGAATGATGGGGGATATTGCCTCATGAAATTTTCCACCACTAACATGTTTCTCTGTGGTTGATCTGGCTGATCTCATGCATGGATACCACCACCATATATAGCCTGAGTCAACTGTGCCATCACTGCAACAAACTGTTCAGTTCCGATTCCGACCATCTCAGGTTGCTGATTTGGAAGGTTATCTTCCTCCTGATGTCGTCCCAACATAGCTGCTTTGTTTCCTCTGCGGAAAACCATTCTGAACACAGAAATATCTTAGGCGAAGCAACATGGTAATCCGTAAATGCTATATCATTTCAATCATATTATAATTTAACACTTTTCTAACTCCTAAAGTTGTCTAAACCGACCTCTGATACCAACTATAAGGCCTCGGCCTTAAACCTTACTTAATATTGAATTAAATGAATAATTCACGTTGAGGATCTTTTCAGGTTTAGAGTTTTAGAGAATTAGAACATAACTATTACATCTCAAAAGATTACAAAGTAGTCACTTCTACTAAGTTACCATAATGACAAAAAACTCTTAAATAGAAACGTGTCTAGTTCCATGTTTTATATAGGATGACATTCCCTTGAATCCCATCCTTGACCTTATTCCACATTAAGTCCTGTGAAAACATTTCAAAAAAAACTTGGGGTGAGCATAAAAAGCTCAGTAAGGGATACAGAAAGAATGAAAACTGTTAGTTTTTCAAACATCAAGTAAACCATATATACTCTATCAAAGTAATACCTTCACCTTCATGAAGTAGTAAAAAAACTCTTCACTGAATAAAGTATCATTACTTACCTTTTTGTAACCAAAGGATTGCCATAAAACCCATAAAAAGAACACATAACATATATAAAGGTAACTTGGGACATAAACATACTTAAGTAAAATAACCATACGGTCGACTTCCACACATATCACTTAAGGGAATAGCCATACGGCCAATTTCCATAAATAATTAATGGAATAGCCATACGACCGACTTCCATACCCAATGCATTGAAGGTTATAACGTAACCACCCGTCCTGGTATTCACGGCACCACCCATCATATGGTTTATAATGTAACCACCCATTAAAATGTCCAAGTACCAATATAAAATCATAAAACATAAAACCAATATAAAGGAATGATAACATTTCCAAATTTCAATCACAATATATCATAAATATATTGACATAATAGAATCCTTTTTCAAAACCATTTTCAATAACAAAATACATAAAAGAGTATATGGTATTTATTTTATTCTAAAAACATTACGGCTTGTTGAGAAAGCCAAAGACCAAATAATACTCGCGGCGGCGGAAAAGGTCGTTGTCACCGCGTACATAAAAAAAACATTCCTTTTTGTCGTTTAGTAAAACTCTTTGTAGAAAAAGATTCCTTTTTTATAAAAGTAAAAGTCAAAGGGGTTTATACACCGTATAAAAGAAAGTTGTGTATAAAATGAAATATGCCTCAATGAAAGGATATTGAGACGAAGTCCCTTACCTCGGGTCCGACTTGACTCGATCGTTCTTTAACATCCTGAATAATAAACTTGAGTTAATTTATACTTGATTAAGAACCTTTTTAAAGTTCATTATTCCTTTTATATAACTTATTTCCATTTTATAAACATTATATAACCATTTAAGTTCATAATGTTTGTTTTGTCAATATTTGGTTCTTAAGTCAAAAGTGGGCTTCTTACAATTACATGTTGTTCGTGTGGTCAAAGGTTCTTTATATCCAAAATGAAATTCCCGATTTGGATATAATATGTATCATATATATCCAGCATATACATGTATTTATAATATTACATAATCATTTAGAGGTAAGAAATTAAATGCACCGTTCATGGAGACGGTAAGCTGTACGTACGCATGAACGCTACTTTCATTTCTTTGTCATATTAATGGAACTAAAACTAAATGAGAGGTATGTATATTTTAATTCCAGAATTATATTCATCATTTGGATATATAATTAATTATATATATCTATTATATACATGTACTTTTAATAGTATATTACATTTGGGGATAAGAAATGAAATGCACCGTTCATGGAGACGGTAAGCCGTACGTACGCATGAACGCTACTTTCATTTCTTTGTCATATTAATGGAATTAAAACTAAATGAGAGGTATGTATATTTTAATTCCAGAATTATATTCACCATTTAGATATATCATTAATTATATATATCCATTATATACATGTACTTTTAATAGTACATTACATCTGGGGATAAGAAATGAAATGCACCGTTCATGGAGACGGTAAGCCGTACGTACGCATGAACGCTACTTTCATTTCTATCTCATAATTTAATGGAAAGAAATAATAATTATATAGATGTATACTATAATTCCAGTATAACATCATATATAATAACTTTAAATCCATCCTTTACACGTCCCACATATGGCATTAACGAATCACATCATTTTGAGGGGGCGGTAGTCCGCACTTCCTTAAATGAAGATATCGTGTTTACCCATAATGGAAACCATAAAGGTATGACCAAAATGAAAAATACAGAAGCTTAAAGAAAAAAATAAACATATTATATATCATATATAAAAATAGTGACATCATAATGGCCACCTTTGAAGGTGTTAAATGAGTATTGAACAATCATCGTTTCAGGAGGCAGAATTTCGCCACCACGAAAACCGTATGTTCTTTAACCATTTGATGTAGTTGTGTGATAGTGTAGCTCGAATAAATCTTATAACAACATCCTAGTATATTGAAGATACTGGTGTTGTTACAAAAGAAGTAAATAAAAAGAGTTTATAGGGTTGTAGAAGCAAAATAAAACAAATGAACAGGAGATAATGAATTACCTTTAAAAGTGTAACTCCTTTTGATTTGAGTCTAAAGGATTCTTTTGAAAGGATTCTGCCCAAAGGGAATCCTCTAGGATGAGTATAGGGATGTGGAGAGAGTAAATGGGCAGGGTTTGGCCGAGCCAAAGGCTTGAGGAGTGTGCATAAGGTGGTAGAGGTGGGGGCCTTTTATAAGAGGAGAGGAGGGGCACTTTTGGAAAGTAAAGAAATATTACTTTATTTGAAAATGTGTTTCGGTTTTAAAAGGTCCCACATTGATATAATTCGTGGATAAGGTGATAAGGGTTCGAAATACACCCATCCAATAAGTTTTGGACATGTTTAGTTCATAGATTTTACATTATCTTTCCATTTTATTTAAATCGTTAAATAATGAGGTCATCGCTGCATCATCCTGATGTCATACATAAATTAAATTATTTTAAGTCTAAAAATTATAACAAAACTACTATGATGTAGGAAATCTTTTTATCTTTCTAATGACTATTTATAATCAAAAATCTGACTTGTATAACCCCATTTAAAAATTGTTTTAGTAAAACATATCATGTTTGTGTCATTTTTACTTTTACATTAAATAAAAAGTTATTTATGTCATTTCCCAACCAAAGTGGCTCCATGGGGTCCCCAAGTTGACCCATGGCTTGTATTGGTCGGCCATGACACAACAAATGAGGGTAGGACATGTTTCAAGCTCATCTAATTTTATTAAAGCATTATTTTTACCTTAAACTACACTAATTACCACTAATCGCGATTAAAAACTTAATAAGTTACTATTCACCAAAAAATTATTTTAATCTCATTGAACCACATTTTACTTCTTAATGACAACCATGTATGTCGGATTTTTGAAAATCAAAACACAATGATGTCAAAATTTCATTTAAACGGAAAATCAGTTTTTATAAGTACCACTTAGTGGTTTCACTATTCATCAAAAATTGAAGTTTTTCAGAAAATTACCAAAAATTCACCCTAAGCTATATTTGATATTACAAATTAAAAAATGAAGTCTATTTTAAAAAATTCAAAACATATAAGTCACATTAATTAATTTAATAATTAATTCCCGCTGTCAGAGCAAATAGCATGTTTTTATGGAACAATAAGTATCAAAAGATTGACACTAGTTTAAGTCCGATTTCAAAGTGAAATTAATTCCAACGACCACTATTGGATTTAATGGTAATTTTTTTTTCTAATTTCACTTTAAAACCAATTCAAAAGATAATCTAATCATATAAATAAATTATATTAAAGAGGTTTTGAATTAAAATACAACATTTTACACAATTCATAAAAAAATGAACTTTATCAGAAAGGTACCAAAAATTTACACAAAGTAAATTTTGATGTCCCGATTCTAAATAAGAGTTATATTTGGTCCAATAGAATTTATAAGATAGATCAAAACTATATTTAATGATGGTTCTCCGTCAAAAGGTGATAAGTGGACCTTTCGTGAAAATTAGGGTATAAATGCCTAAAATTGAACTCTTTCCGTATTTTAAGCCTTTATCTTTTATTGGGTAAATGTAAAAACATTTAAAAACATATATAATCATATTTTAGTTATTTCTATCCATTCCCGCCAGTACAACTGCTACTCGGTAACTAACATTTAAAATAATATTATTTTATTACTTGTGTGCAATGTAAGTTTTCAAGGAAACTCATCGTTGCGTACCGAGTACGCTATCGAACGTAGAAACCCCTTTTAATTAAAATTAATATATAATTCGTAAATACTAATAAATATGAAAATTCTTTATTCTTTATTTACCTAGGATGTTACAAAAAGTGACTCAATAGTTGGTTATTTTTCTTGGAAAATATATGGGTGAGAGAAAGATAAACCATAGTATAGTTCTAATAGTGAGTTAGTGATTTTGGAATAATATGTGATGTATTTGGATAAATTATATTTGGTATTCTTGACTACGTTTAAACTGATTAATGATTTGTATATTCCATCATTGTTGGAGTTTACAACATTTTTTATAGAAGTAGTATATCCAGTTTCTATAAGAAATAAGGGAGCATGAATGTAATCAATATGGTTTTAAGGTAATTCTGGGTGTTATACTGTTTTAAAAGAATACATGATGAAGGTATTCACATGTTATTACATAGAAAAAAGGATCTCCATCATGTTTTCCTTATAAATTTTGGACTTTGAGTTTGGACAGAAGTATTATGGATAATTATAAAGGTTCGAATCCATTAAGATTGAAATTGAATAATATTGTTAAGGTAAATGATTTCTTGAGATTATTTTTGGATTGTCGTAAAAGGTACAACTCAGAGGTTGGGTGACAACCCATCGTGTCCTGCAAGGCCGCGAGACTTGAACCTGCAACGAAATGGTGACAAGGGTGCATCACCTACTGCTAGCCTACATGATGTCCTGTTTTGTATAATGTATATTTTTAAATAGTCAAACAAATGAATTATAAATTAATTATTTTTTGAACCCTATACAATTACGATAAATAAAATATTTTTAAATTCTATTTTCTTTTGGAGTGAAAGATGAGTTTGTGGTAGGGATTAGTTGTAGGATAAAACTCTACTTGTTAAGTCTATTTTTCCCTCTTATTATATGAATAAATTAATTCTTAAACTTTAGGGAAGGGATCTTAAAACCAAAAATTTGTTATCCTAATACCTTATGTTTTGTTGAACTAATGATATTTTAAATCATCATAGATTGATGGATTTGAGGCCCTCAATTTCACAATTGTTTATGATTGATAAACTCAATCATTTCCAATAAATATTTATGTTTTCCTCCAATTATGTGTCTCTAATTTCCACCAATGTTCTACTAATCGAGATCATAATTTGGTGGTAACATTTTCATTCTCTTTCCCTCTTGTTAAGACTAAATTTTATTAACCCAATTTCGGATGTGGGTTTTCCACAAATGTATTTTTGTATTTATAACATTTTATTTTTGAAGAACAATTACAAATTAAGAGGATTAAATTTATTGAAGGAGGTGATAATGTAACACCAAAATATTACAAATTATGTTATCTCATTAAAGTAATTCAATATCCTGCTCTAGACACAACACTGAGTTCGAGCACACCATAACTTACCAAACTAGCCATTCAAAAAGAAGTTATGAATAATATTAACTGTATTTTGAATCTTATATACTCTATATAAGTTTAAAATCCATATTATGTGTTTCTTACACATAATGTAAGAACAAATTTACTTTTTTTAGATAAAATAAGTATTTTTTTAAAATAAATTTACCGCCTTTTTATGGAGAAAACTTTTTAAAACCAATATTTGAAACTTTTACATATTCAATTTAATGGAATTAAATTCTTCTTTATAATCAGGACATAAAAATTTAGTTTGGATAAATTTTTGTTACTTTTCTGACAACTTTCATATTTTTACGAATAGTGAAAAATAATACGTTTTAATTGAAGACAACTTTTTTAATCAAAATAATTTATTGTGTTAAAATATGAATTTGAAATGTTTTGAAGTATAATTAGAATATATTTTTGTATGCTAGTTTTAATACGAATGTTTATATTATGTTTAAACCTTTTAATATGAAGAATGCATTGGACTTCCTATATGATGGGTGGATCCCACTATAGCTCGTCAATGCATCAGTAGGTCTCATGAGAAAAATTTGTGTCTTGGGACAAAGCCTTGACAATGTGGTTATAAAGTCCAGAATTATACATTCCATCATTATGAAAGCAGCTATTGATATTTCATGTGATTATTTAACTAGTAGAATATCCATGTGAATAAGTAGATGGAGTTATTTGATTTTTATATTTTCCATATTATGCTAAATTTTAAGTTTAAAAGGCTTTTGTTTTAGTCTTATACATTGCCTTAATGGTTTATGATTATTTATGAAAGTTTCCGCTATATTTTTATCCTTACTGAGCATCTGGTATCACCCCTTTCTATGTTTTATTATTCCCAGGATTGAAGAAGTATTTTATGGTTGACCTGCAGGGATAGGATAAGGGATATTATTGAGTTCAAATGGGGAAAAAATTTTGTTGTTAGTTAGTTATTTAATAATGTAATGTAACATTAATGTATGTAATATATTTTCCAAGACGGCTAAACTAATCGGTCCATTGGGACATGATTACTTGTAATCATGCCAATGTATTAAAATAATGCACCGAGTCTAGGCTTCCGGGGTCAAGGTGTTACAGAAAACTCATCATCCCACTTTTCAAAAGTGTAGGAAGAATAATTTTGGAAATTTCATATGTAGAACGAGAAGGTTCTTCATTTGAAGAAATTATGGGAACCATAACAATAAATAAAAAAGTGAAATGAAGAAATCCACTAGAGATGAACTGGAAAATAAAGTTCAGATGAACACTATACCAACTACGATGTTCTTTAACTATAAGGAATGTGGTCACTATGTGATCCAATACCCAAATCCAAGAGTTATTGGGGGAAATTTAAGGACAAAACCTCCAAGGCAACAATAAATGACATATGTTATCACTACTACTAAGGTGGAGACTTAAAATGATGTGGTGATGGGTATGTTAGTTATTCATTCAAGAATTGTGAATGTAATATTAATTCTGGTTCTTCTCAATATTTCATATTTTGAAAGTTTAGTAGAACTATTCAAACACCACTTAAAAATATGGATGTAAAATTATTCATGAGAATAGAAAATGTAGAAATTATATCATCTAAAGTATATATCATCGATCGATTCTTATGGAATAAACCACCCATTGAATCTTGTATTATTTCTTTTGGTGGAGTTTGAAACTATATTGTTAAGGGATGATTAATCATTACAAAAAGACAACATCAACTGCTGGGAGAGGTAAATTAGTCTTCACACTCTAAAGGAATCCTCTAATTATGTAAAAGTTTACGGATTTGAATGAATCTTTTTTACAATCATCATCTCAAGTGTGGATATTATTGCCTTATGAGAAAGTAAATCAAGCTCAAATGATTGTGAAAAAGGAGAGGAGCATGCTTGAAGGCATTCCAGTTGTAAAGGAAAACCCTGATGTGTTCACTAAATAATTCCCTCATCTTTCTCTAGACTGATAGGTTGAGTTCTCAATTAAAATTATGCTCAGAACACTTACCATATGAAAATCTCTTTCTAGAATAGCCACCATAGAGTTTTAACAATTGAAGAATAAATTATAATATAATATGGATATGGGTTCCATGATCTTGAGTGCTTCACCATAGCATGGGCCAATCCGCTTCTTTAAGAAAAGGGATAGATCAATGTGCCTTTAAATTTATTATCTTGAGCTCAAAATAATCACAATAAAGAAAAAGTGTCCCCTTATATGGCTATATGAATTTTTAGATCAACTACATGGGGTTGATTATTTCTCTAAGGTGGACCTTTCGAAAGATATAAACAATTAATGGTGAAGAAGAAAAATATTCCCAAGACTTACTTTAGAATGAGGTATGGAATCTATGAGTTCATAGTGATTACCTTAGTACTCACTAATTCTTTAGAAATATTCATAGACTTAATGAATAGATTATTTATAAATTACCTTGAATTTTTTTAGTACTATTTATATATGATACTCTAATATACTCCAAGAGTAAGGAGTTGTACGAAGAGCATTTTAATACTATATTAAATAAATTTTTAAGAGAGAAATTTTATGAAGAATACAGTAAATGTGAGATCTGTATGGAGGATGTATCATTATTGGTACATGTTATCAATGAAAAATGGGATATCTATAGACCCTTATAAGACAATGGACATTGAGGAGTGTCCTATACTAGAATCTATAACCGAGATCTGTAGTTTCCTTGGCTTAGTTGGGTATTATCATAAATTTATTAATAACTTCACACAATTTTCAAACCCACTAACAAATATTAATAAAAAAAGTAGTAGATATTGTCCAGACCAGTGAATATAAATATTTTTTCAAGGAGGTTAAAAATAGGATTATCACTACCTCAATACTCATAATACCCAAAAGTGGGTAACTCTTTTTGGTATACAATGATCCATCATAGAAGGTCATAGGTTGTGTGCTAATGAAAAATGAAAAATTGATAGCCTTCACATCATAGAAGTTTAAATTTCTTGATAAAAATTATCCTTCACATGATCTATAACTGCTGGATTTGATATTTACATTTAAAATCTATAGAAATTATCTCTATAGAGAAAAGTGTGAGAGGTACACTAATCACAAGAGCCTCAAATATATATTTACCCAGAATAAGAATAATATGTTCCAATGAATATAGTTAGAGAATATCAAGGATTATGAATTATTAATCCACTACAATCATAGTAAAAAAATAATGTTTAATATGATTTAATTATAAAAGATCTAAAAACATTATCAATGATGATAATTGAGAAGGATCCAATATTCTTCGACTTACAATTTATGAATATTGGAATCATAATGGTGGTAACATCATCATTCATTTCTCAAATGATTTTCCGACCATCCTTTTAAGAGATTATAAACGAATTACACAAAATGTGGTGTGGAGATTCAAAAAAAATGAGGATGATATCAGAAATAGAAAATCATCAAAGTACAAAATTGATGAGTAATGATTCATAAGATTTTGTTCATGACTATGTGAACCATTAAATTCTAAGATAAAGGGGGACATTTTTAATTGTGCACATAGATCAACCTTCTCTATCCACACAGGTAGAAGAAAGATGTGTTGAGATCTTTATGAGTAGTATTGGTGGAAAATATGAATAATGAGATTGCATAATATACATAAATGTTTTTGGTATGTTATAAATTGAAGTATTAGAGTATAAATTCTAAGGGGGTGATGAAACCCTTACCCATACCTACATGGAAATGGTAAACCATCACCATGTACATTGTCACAAGAATTATGAATAAATCTAGAGGAAATAGTGCTATATATTTTTTTTGTAAATCATATTAAAATTATTGATCACTTTATTATGATTAGAAAAGATTTATCAGTTGTGAACCAATCATGAATATACAATAGGGATGTTTTGATACATCATGGTGTACCAATATTGATTGTATTTTATTGAGTTGTAAGATTTACCACCATGATCTGAGAAATTATCCAAAATTCCCTAAACACTAATCTAAACATCAATATGTCTTATCACCTTCAGACTGATGGGCAATTTGATTAGTCTACTAAAACATTTTGAAGATATGTTGAGAGTGTACTCAATGGAAGGTGGATTGGATCAACAACTTCTATTGCTCAAGGTCTCTTACAAAAGTAGTTTCCACTCAAGAGTCCTAATGGATCTATATGAATCTCCTTATTGTAAAAGATAAAAAACATACATGTTGGGATGAAGTTGATGAATATAAGAAATTAGGACAAGAATTGGTTGAGGACATGATGGAAAATGTGAAGACCATTAAACAGTGCATTAGGAATGCCCAAAGTCGGTTCAGGAGTTGTGCATAAATCATTTATGATACCTAGAGTTTGAGGTTGGAGATAAGTTATTCATCTACATATCTCCATAAAATAAAGTCATGATATTTGGGAATAATGGAAATATAATTCCATGGTTCATCGATCCTTTTGACATTCTCGATCACATAGGAGCTGTGGAATATCGACTAGCACTTCCACTAACCATTTATTATGTACATGATGTATTCCATGTATCCATCCCGAGGAATTACATACCACATCACACACATGTACTGAATTCAGACGTGGTATAACTAAAAAATGATATCTCTTATGAGGAGAAACCTTTGAAGCTCATCGATCATAGAGATAACGTTATACACAATAAGACAACTACCCTGGTTAAAGTATTATGGAGGAACCACAAATAAGATGAGGTGATATGGGAATAAGAGGAAATGATTAAGTAGAAGTATCCTATCCTAATTTCGCATTAGTATGTAAAATGAAATTTCATGAGTAAAATTTGATAAGGGGGAAGAATTTAATAACCAAAAATATTATCAATGGGATTTACCATCTTATAATTATTTCAGGCAGTATAAAAAATATATATCACATGGTTAAACTAAAAAACACTTTTTATATGACAATATATTTTAATAATGTCCTAAGTAATTTTTAAAATTTTCAAAATGTTATTTTTTATCAAGTTATAAAATTTAAATAAATTAAAATATTTATTTAAACGTTTGAATTCTAATATTTATATAATTGTTTTTATGAAAAAAATTCTTTTTATACCCAACATGTTGAAATTATCTTAGGGTAATGATTTGGGAATTTTCTAAAAAGTTCATTTTTGGGTTATAAAGTGAATATTCAATTATTAAATATATATTATGAAATAATTATTATATTTTCATGTTTTCCAATTTATTAGAACTTATAATTGTTCAAAATTTATTTAGTTAATTACATAATATAATTTTTTTCACTTAGAAACTCATGCTTAGCAATTTTGAAAACAAATAATTTATCCTTAAAAACTATTTTTATGAGTAATACACATAACCTATTTAGAATTTATTTTTATAAATTTAAAAATTTAATTAATTACAATAGATTCTATATTTCTAATCACAAATTATAAATTAGGTTATAAGTTCATTTTCATTTTAATGAATTAAAAATTTATCATGGAATTTTTTTTACCAGAGTATAGGTAACATAATGTAGAAAGTAAAAGTTAAATAATATAAGATTAAAATATCTAAAAACTACAAAATTAAATGGGTTTTAAATGTCTATATCTACCGTAAGTATTATTTAAAACATTAATTGTTGACAAAACTCATTGGAATCAATTCCACCAAAATGCAGTGGAATTTAAATATAAAATAATCATTATTTAATCACTCAACACCACCTCTCCTCAAGTATAAATACCAGACCTCACTACCCCATTTCTCCATGAAAGTATTGAATCACTTAAGATATATATCAAGTTCTATCCTACCCACTATCCCTGTGTTTACGTGTTACTGGTCTTACCCAATGACCAATTCAAATTTTCTTAATGGGTCTGTCAAGGAGGTGGCATTATAGAGGTAACATTCTCAAATCAACTCTCTCAATATCTTTGCATATTACACCTTCCAATAACCTCATTAATCCATAAAACAATAATAAATATTGTATAATTTATATATTATAATTTCTATTTATATTGTAATATATCATATCCACCTCTTTTCTCAACTCCACTTATTCAAAGAAATGAAACCATTGTCTAGATTATGGCGGTTAACCATCTTCGTGGATAATGTTTTTTATATTTTACATTATGTACTTCATGTATTTTCATAAATTTATTATTCAAGTATAATCAGATTTTAATATGTATGTTAAAATTTTAAATAAAATGAAACAAGTTCTTGATATTTGAAAAAAATGCCAAAATAAAGTAAACAAGTATCATTAATGTTTTATCAAATGAATTATCCTCATATCTGAAAAAATGATATATTGGAACATTTAACATATAGAAGTTCATTAATAACAATTAATTTTCACTTAAATATTGTTTTTCTCCATTTTAAAATAATATCCATAATTATACACAATTCATCCGGCCATGAAACCATGAAACGAACTCTCGAGGAATGATGAAATTGACCTTTATAACTCATAAGAATAGTCATAAATGAACTTTATAAAATTATAATAAATAAAATATATATGTAAAATTATCTAACATAACTGATTTATGAATCTATTTTGATTATCCATGAAATTAATTTCATTTGAAAAACACATTTAGACATATGACAACAGATCTTTTTAAGCCTCCAAATTTTATTTAGGTTATGATTTCTCGGTCTTTGACTCAATTTTCACTTCATGATTCTTATTTACTTCTTATATATTCTATTTATATATACCACACAAATTTATGTATCTCAATTTATCATTATTTTAAGGGTACTTACATGTTCAAAATTTTTCCTTCTCAATTTCTCTTAGTAAGAAAACTCGATTAAAAGGAAATTCTCTATTTCTTAGTAATTTTCAAGTAAACTCTATAAAATATTATAATAATACAATATTTTTCTAAAATAACTGAATATATCCTGAAAAAAATCAGTTCATTTACTATTTTATGGAAATAAATATACCATTTTCCTTTTTAAGTACCTTTTATTCTATTCCTAAATTTATGCTTAAGTGGCACATTTATAAAGTTATATTGAAACTCTCTTTCTTGGATTCAATTAAGTTGGACATCATTATTCAGGAACTATTCTTAATATTTCATTATGAATGAATAATAAATATTTAAACCACTTTATTCATAGATAAAATTGTTATACACCCTTTGGTTATGTCTTTTGACTTGATTACGAAACTCGGTTCTTTCCATGGGTAACCCTTATATTTATTTCATATGTTCGATTATTTATGTGGAATTAATATGAATGAACATGTTTTGATGGGTTTCTGAGATAAAACTTCCATGAATTGGTTAATTGTTTTGTCTCATGAGATATTATGGGTAGTGTTAAAGAGTAAAACTAATCAATGGTGGTACTTCCTCTACCATATGATATTGTGTTAGAAGTTATCCTTGAATCATGTTTATTTCATGTTATATATTATTTCCATATTCCTATGTTTCTATGATCATATTATTTCATATTATATATGTTATTATTCCATATGTTTATTCCTAATCTGTGCCTTTTATGTTATCATGTTATGCCATCTAACCAATGTTACATGTATCAATCCCATGTTTATTCCCTAAATAGTATTTTTAGTCCATACATTTTTCTTATGTTTTCCACAGGTTATTATATGTAGTTATATGATCTCAAATAGAGTTAGGGTCTCATTATGGTGATTGATAAAAATAGGTTTTATAATAGTTGGTGTTTTCTAAAAAGTTACCTAGTCCTCAAAACACCCAAGACTTTTCTATCCTTGGTTTTTACTTCATAAGTAAATATTCTAAAAACTATGAGATAATATGTGTAAGAAGTTTGGGTGTCTGTAATGTATATTGGCATTCTAAGTGATTTCAACCTTTTAAGAAATATATTAACCTTCTAAACTAATATTTTCATATTCTGAGTGGGTTTTATCTTCTATAAAATAGTTATTTATTCTTTATTTTTTATTCATTGTGATATTTATAGTTTTTTTATTATGTATTATTATATTTTTTTTATTAAATTAATTAAAAACTTATATATACTAATGATGATATTTGTAGTGGTTTTTAAAGTATTTGATGTAGGAATAATACGAGAATATTTTTTTCATAATTATTGTGATATATCTAAACACATTTTATAATTATATTCCTATATAATATTATTCTAATTATTGTATGATATGTTGAAAATATTAGAAGCACCCATGTTAAAAAAAGATCATGTTGATTTATATGAAGATATTTAGTCATTTCTAATTTGTATATAAATAAATGTTGAAGCATATTATGGATGATAGGATTAAATTACTAAAAAAATTATTGGATATTTAATGATATATATCATGTACCCTTTACTACATGATTTTATGAAGTTATTCAAATTTTACTAAATCTATAACATTCTACAAATTTTCTAAAAGGTTATAGCTACTTGTTTCTGTAAAATCCCAGGTAAATAAATAATATTAAATTCTCATGTTTATCGATATTTCTGAATAAAATGTTAATATTACTTTAATGGCAATCCTATGCTTGATGGCGTACCCAATACGCAACAATGAGTTTCTTTGAAATCTTATGTTGCACTCTAAAAATATAATAATATTATTTTAAATAGTTAATGCCTAGCTGTTGTAATGGTGGGAATGAGCAGAACTAACTAAAAAATGATTATATATGTTTGTCAAATATTTTTACTTTTATCCAATAAATGTTATATGTTTAAATTGCGAATAAATCCAATTTTAGGCGTAAATATTCTAATATTCATTAAAAGGTCGATTAACCGCCTTTTGATGGAGAACACTTTTTAAATGCACTTGTTGCCAATTTTAAATGTTATATTGGACCAAATGAAATCATTCTTTAGAATAAGGATATAAAAATTTACTTAGTGTAGGTTTTTGTTATTTTTTTTGATAAAGTCCATTTTTAATTAATAAGAGAAAAATGTTGTATTTTAATTCAAAACCTCTTTTTAATCTAATTTATTTATATGATTAGATCATATTTTTAATTGGTTTTAAAGTTCAATTATAATTTATTTTTACCATTTAATCCAATGGTGGTCATTGGAATTAATTTCACATTGAAATTGGACTTAAACTAGTGTCAATCTTTTAATAGATATTGTTTCTTAAAAACACACTATTTGTTTAGACAGTGGGAATTAATTATTAAATTAATTAATGTAACTTATATGTTTTTAATTTTTTAAAATAGAAATCATTTTTTAATTTGTAATATCAAATATAGCTTAGGGTGATATTTTGGTATTTTTATGAAAAACATCAATTTTTGATGAATAGTGAAACCACTAAGTGGTAGTTAAAAAAATGATTTTTCGTTTAAATGAAACTTTACCACTTCTGTGATTTGAATTTCAAAAATATGACATAAATGGTTTTCATTAGGATGTAAAATGTGGTTCAATGGGATTAAAATAATTTTTTGGTTAATAGTAACTTTTAAGTTTTATTAATCGCGATTAAAGGTAATTAGTGTAATTTAAGGTAAAGATAATGTTATAATAATATTAAATGACCTTGAAACATGTCATACCCTTATTGGATGATTCATTTCCGACCAATAAAATCCAAGGGTTAACTTGGGGACCCCATGGAGCCACTTTGGTAGGAAAATTACATTAATAACTTTTTATTTAAAGTTAAAATAAAAATGTCACAAACATGTATTGTTTTACTAAATCATTTTTTACACAGGGTTGTACAAGTCATATTTTTGACTATAAGTATTCATTAAAAATAGAAAAATATTTCCTACATCATGATATTTTTTTATAATTTGTAGACAGTATATAAATAAATTTATTTATGACACCATGATGATGCAGTGATTACCTCATTAATGAACGATTTAAATAAAATGAGAAGATAAGGTAAAATCTAAGACATAAACTTGTCAAAAACCTATTGTATGGTTGGATTTCGAAACCTTATCACCTTACCCTATAAATATATAATTTTGGGACCTTTAATATCCTAAATCATTTTATAATAAAGTAACGTTTCACGACATTCCAAGAGTACCCCTCCTCCCTCTTATAAAAGGCCCCCACATATACCTACTTACCCACACCTCTCAAGACTTTGGCTCCACGAAAATCTGCTAATTTTATCTCTACACATCCCTCTATTCATCCAAGAATCCTTAAATTAGGCATAAATATCTTCAAGAAACCCTTTTGGTTCAAACTAAGAGGAGTTACCCGATTTAAAGGTAATGTTCTCTCTTATGTTATTTTGTTTTATTTTGCTTCTCCAACCCCCTAAACTCTTTTTATTCCTTTATTTTGTAACAAAACCAGTATCTTAAATATACTGGGATGTTTTTATAATAAGGATTCGAGCTTCACTTACACACACCTTCGTCTAATGGTTAAATAACACAATGTTTCTGTGGATGGAGAATTTCTGCCTCACGAAACGATGATTGTTCAATCTTCTTTTAACACATTTCATGGTGCCCATTAAGACATCACTATATTTATATAGGATATATATTATGTTTATGTATTCCTTATGATTCTTTATTTTTCATTTATGGCATACCTTTATGGTTTCCATTATGGGTAAACGTGATATCTTCATTTTAGGAAGTTTAGACTACCACCCCCTCAAAGTGATTTGATTCGTTAATGCCATATTTGGGGCGTATAAAGGATGGATTTAATAATATTATATATGATATTATACTGGAATTATAATATACCTCAATATAATTATGATTTAATTCCATTAAATATGAAATATAAATGAAAGTAGCGTTCATGCGTACGCACGACTTACCATCTCCATGAATCGTGCATTTAATTTCTTACCTCTAAATGTTATGTAATATTATAAATACATGTATATACTGGATATATATGATATATATTATATATACATCATTAATATAATTCTATATATAATGTCTATCTTACCACATGAACAAATTTTAATTATAAGAAGTTTATTTTTGACACAAGTACCAATGATCGACAAAACGACTGTTATTAACTTAAATAATTACATAATGTTTATAAAATTATAATCAATGATATAAAAGGAATAATGAACTTAAAAAATGGTTTTAAGAAAGTATAAATTAACTCTAGTTTATTATTCAGGAGATTAAATAACGATCAAGTCAAGTCGGACACGAGGTAAGGGATTATACCTCTCTCATTATTTTTAAGTACTCTCTTTTATGTCATTTATTTTAAGATCATCTTTCATATAATTGGGGATGTTATTTTATATTCATCATTCTATCATTTTTATTTTTATATTATGAGAGACCCTATTTGATCCCAAAAATCCATTTTTTGAGGTTTTAAGTGGTGTCGTTAGGCTGCCGAGTTTTCCTAAGGGATTTTTAATCTCACTTTTATTCCTGTGGGATTTATGCTACATTTTCCACCATTTCCTTTGAGTGGTGTATGTACTTCCAATTAATCTACTCTTTGTGTAATATAATTTCGTTTATGAGTATTTACATCAATTTTTTATAGGCCTTTCATGGGGTGTGCGTTTCGAAAGTTACCCAAGTCGGTAAGGTAACCTTTCACCCTCATCTTTTTAAAAGACTTATTTTTGTTTGGTCTTTTAAGTTATATATTATTATATTGAGATATGTTCTTATATATCCTTATTGATGTAAAATTTATTTCCAAGTGATGATATACCCTTTTTGTCTCATCAAATCATTTTCCTAATTTTAATGTGACGCCATTATGCTGTCAAATTTTTACAAGGGAACTTCTTAACCCAATTTCGATTTCTTTGGGTTCAACTTGTAGTTATTGAATATGTCATCCTATGAATCTGTGTGAATGACCTATGGTTGTTTTAAACTTAATATACACTTATATTGGGTGTATTTATATTTGTCACACATAATTATGAGATTTATTTGTCCTTAATTTAAGGATACCTTCTTTATAAGGGATTTCATCACATCTTACATTTCTATTGATACTTCATTATTGTTATGCACCAATTCACTTTTATATGGTGTATATACTATCCTTTGGCATATTATATCATGATTCCATTTATTCTCATGATATTATAAGGTTCTGATTAAATGTTATCCCTCAATTATTTGTATTCAAGTGTCTCTAATTTTGTTAAAAACTCTTTAACTAAAATATCATTTTAAATATTTTAATGATTTATTCTTATAAATATTTCTCATTAATATCCATGTTTTCAAAATGGTTTTTATGGATTTATTTATATGGATATTAATGGTTTTAAATGCTAAAATCTTCAAAGTGGTATGGGACATCATGTTAGTCTCCTTTCATTGAGGCATATTTTGTTTTATACACAACCTTCTTTTATACGGTGTATAGAACCCATTGACTTTTACTTTTATTCAAAAGGAATCTTTTTATACAAAACATTTTATTAACGTACAAAAGGGAATGTTTTTGTCGTACATATGTGGAGACAATGATTTCTCCGCCACCGTGACCATTATTTGAGTTTCAGCTTCCTCTACAAGCCATAACTTTTTTTAAATGAAAAAATAAATACCATGTTTTACTTTTCTTTTATTTTGGTATTGAAAATGGTTTTGATAATGTTTTTATTATATAAATGTGATATTGATATCTTGTGATTGATATGTGGAAATGTTATGCTTTCTTTATACATGTTTTATGTGACATAATTATGTTATGGTTCTTAGGAATTTTTTATGAAGATGGGTGGTTCTGTGATAAACTGAGGGCGGGTGAGCCCGATATAGCTCTCCAATGCATTGGGTAAAACGAAGGTGTTAAATGCTAAGGTTTATCTGAAGAGATTTAGGGAATATACTATGAAGGTTATTCCATACGTAACCATGAGGGTTACTCCCTACGTAAGAATGTTATGAATGACTCAAGTTACCTTTATGTCTTATGATTTCTATGAGTTATTCCTAAATCTTATGATTTAATGAGGTATGTTAAAGTGCTTATGTTTTATGAGTAAATTATGATTTCATTGATTCTTATGTATACATGGACTATTGTTTTCTCTCCGTATTGTTATAACCCTTACTGAGCTTTTTATGCTCATCCCAAGTTTTTTTGAAATGTTTTTCACAGGACATAAAGTGGAATATGGTCAAGGATGGGATCAAGGAAATGTTATGCTGTCTAAAACAAGGAACTAGACATGACTCTTTTTTTCAAGAGTTTTTTTTTGTAAAAAAATGGAAACTAAGTAGATGCGCCTACATTGTAATCTTTGATATGTAATAGTTATGTCCTAATTCTCTAAAACTCTAAACCTGAAAAGATCCTCAATGTGAATTATTCATTTAATTCAAGAATATTTATTGTACAAAGGTCGGGTCCTTCTAGTTGGTATCAAAGGTCGATTTAGATAACATTAGAGGTTATATTGTTGTTTAAGAATGAGTGAAAAGTTGTGTATAACTACAATGGTTATTATATTAGATAGAGTCATTGTTATTTATGAAAGTCTGAATGAGTTTGAGATAACTTGGATAATAATATCTTAGTGTTTATCTTCCTCTTTAGTACATGATGATTTTGTTAATATACTCACACTAACCTTTTCGGTTTTAGTAAATGTATGGATCTAGTAGGCACCAAAGTGACAATGGGTTTGAAGGAAACTGTGGTGGTTTCTGATTAAGAGACTGGATGAAATGGAGGATTAAATGAGAAATCTCGTGGTTATTCTAAACCAACAATCAAGAGTCATGATAAACCACTTGAACCTTGGTGAGTTCTCTAATGCATCATGTACGAGAGAACCAACTCGATGTGGAAGTTCCGGTAATAATTATAAAGGTAACCATTAGGGTTTATATGATCCTTACTTTTGAGGAAAGTATGGGTTACTATATGTTATGATGGAATATAAATGACATGAGATAAACTTGAGGTTAAAATTATGTTATGGTTATTTTTGATGATTTTATCTCTTTTTGGGGGAATGTTTTGAGAATTATGTAGTTTTGGAAAAAGGACAACACGTAGACCAAGTGACAACCTGTCGCGTCAGACGAAGCTGCGGGAATTGAACCCACAACCAAAGTACGACTGGTATTTATCGCCTACCACTATACTACATGATGTTACTGGTTAGTTTGACTAATTTTTTTTAGTTAGATGATCTTTTGAATCTAGAATAAGTTTATTTTGGGTTATATATGGAAATTATTAACCTATCATGGAGGATATGTGATTAGGTTAATTACTTTTCAGTATGAGACTTTTAGAGTTACTAATGATTGGAGATAAATGTTAAGGTTTATCTTAGAAGACTATGTGATTAAATCATTCAGAGATTTGGGTTTCAATCTTAGTTTTGATTACATTGTAGAATTTTATGGATATATGTTTATTGAAGGGTCTTTGTTGAACGTTGGGTATTTTTTGGCAAATTTTGGAGATTAAGAACAATTTTTTTAATAAAGGATTATCTGTTTTGGGGTATTATCTGATCTTCTACTAACCCTTTTGTTTTTGTTTTTCGTTTTGGTCTAAAGACATAGGAAGTATATAGTTCTCTTTTATGGATTAGGTGATTCTCTAGAAGTTGATTATTGTTCTCTTAATGTGAACAAGTTATCCTAAATACTTGTCTTTTAGAAAAAATATGAGATTGTGTAAGAAATTTAGCAAAAGTTGAAAGTCAACATGACAAGTAAGTATGTTTCCTAATGTTTTAGTTAAGCACATAAATAAATTTATCAATGAAAAGTAATTTAAAACGAAAATGTTTTCTATTATCTTTTCTTACTGGGGAATCAAATACTGTTTAACCCATCACAAGTTTGTGATTTTTTGGTGGTTAACTTTCTCCTAAACATGTTTTCTATCACTCTCCATCAAAACATGACCCTTTTTTTTCTTCCATATCCTTGTTTTCATAGAATCTTAGTATGGGTTATCCCGTGTGACCTTTGTACTTCACTTTCTTTATTTTAAAGTGATAGTTTTACCGACTCTTGTTCCGATGTGGGACTTTCAATGATGTTTCCAAGCCCAATTTTAAAATTGTGAGGATGCAATTCCCAAAAGGGGGGAAGGATGTAACATACCATGTAAATAAATAATATTACATTCTCATGTTTATCAATATTTGTGAATAAAATGTTAATATTACGTTAAAGGTAATGCTATGCTCGATGGCATACCCAATACGCAACAACGAGTTTCTTTGAAATCTTACGTTGCACACTAAAAATATAATAATATTATTTTAAATAGTTAATTCTTAGCCATTGTAATGATGGGAATGAACAGAACTAACTTAAAAATTATTATATATGTTTGTCAAAAAAATTACTTTTATCCAATAAATATTAGAGTCTTAAAATGCGAATGAATCCAATTTTTAGCGTAAATATTATAATATTCTTTAAAAGGTCGATTGACTACCATTTGATGGTGAACCCTTTTCAAATCCACTTGTTGACAATTTTATATGTTATATTGGACCATATAAAATCCTTATTTATAATCAGGATATCAAAATTTACTTTGTGTCAGTTTTTGTTATTTTTTTTGATAAAGTCCATTTTTAATGAAGAAGTGAAAAATGTTGTATTTTAATTCAAAATCTCTTTCTAATATAATTTATTTATATTATTTGATCATCTTTTGAATTGGTTTTAAAGTAAAATTAGAATATATTTTTACCATTTAATCCAATGGTGGTCATTGTAATTAATTTCCCTTTGAAATCAGACTTAAACTAGTGTCAATCTTTTAATAGATATTGTTTCATAAAAACTCTCTATTAGTTTTGACAGCGGGAATTAATTATTAAATTAATTAATGCAACATATATTTTTTGAATTTTGTAAAATAGACATCATTTTTGAATTTGGAGTATCAAATATAGCTTAGGGTGAATTTTTTGGTATTTTTCTGGAAAACATCAATTTTTAATGAATAGTGAAACCACTAAGTAGTTGTTAAAAAACTGATTTTTCATTGAAATGAAACTTTACCACTTCTATGATTTGAATTTTAAAAATCCAACATAAATGGTTATCATTAGGATGTAAAATTTGGTTCAATGGGATTAAAATAATTTTTTGGTGAATAGTAAGTTTTATGTTTTATTAATCGTGATTAAAGGTAATTAGTGTAATTTAAGGTAAAGATAATGTTATAATAATATTAAATGACCATTACACATGTCCTTAACTTATTGGATGAGTCATGTATGACCAAGAAAATCCATGGGTCAACTTGGGGACCCCATGGAGCCACTTTGGTAGCAAAATTAAATTAATAACTTTTTATTTAAAGTTAAAATAAAAATGTCACAAACATGCATTGTTTTACAAAAAAAATTTACATGGGGTTATAGAAGTCATATTTTTGACTATAAATATTAATAAGAAAGATAAAAATATTTCCTACCTCATTATATTTTTTTATAATTTTTAGAGATTAAATAAATAAATTTATTTAGGACACCATGATGATATAGTGATTGCCTCATTAATGAACGATTTAAATATAATGAAATGATAAGGTAAAATATAAGACTTAAACTTGTCAAAAACCTATTGGATGGGTGGATATAGAACCCTTATCACCTTACCCTATAAATATATAATTTTGGGACCTTTAATATCTGAAAATCATTTTATAATAATGTAACTTTTCAAGACATTCCAAGAGTGCCCCTCCTCCCTCTTATAAAAGGCCCCCACCTCTACCTCCTTACCCACACCTCTCAAGCCTTTGGATAGGCCAAAATCTTCTCATTTTATCTCTCCACATCCCTCTATTGATCCTATAAGACTTACCTTAGGCAGAAAGTGCTTCAGAAAACTCTTTTGGTTCAAACCAATAGGAGTTACCTGATTTAAAGGTAATGTCCTCTCTTATGTTCTTTTGTTTTATTTTGCTTCTCAAACCCGATAAACCCCTTTTATTCCATTATTTTGTAACAAAACCAGTATATTAAATATACTATTATGTTTTTATTAGAAGTATTTGATCTACACTTACACACACCTTTGTCTAATGGTTAAAGAACATACAGTTTCTGTTGATGGCGAATTTCTACCTCACGAAACAATGATTGTTCAATCTTCTTTTAACACCTTTCATGGTGGCCATTAATATGTCACTATATTTATATATGATATATATTAATTTTAATTTTTTCTTTATTCTTTTGTATTATTCATTTATGGCATACCTTTATGGTTTCCATTACGGGTAAATGCGATATCTTTATTTTAGGAAGTGCGGACTACCGCCCCCTCAAAGTGATTTGATTCGTTAATGTCTTATGTGGGACGTATAAAGGATGGAGTTAATGATATTATATATGATATTATACTGGAATTATAATATACCTGTATATAATAATGATTTCATTCCATTAAATATGAAATAGAAATGAAAGTAGCGTTCATGCGTATGTACGGCTTACCGTCTCCATGAACGGTGCATTTCATTTCTTACCTCTAAATGTTATGTAATATTATAAATTCATGTATATACTGAATATATATGATATATATGATATATAAATCCTGAATATATTTATTTATGTAATTTATATCTTACCACATGAACAACTTGTAATTATAAGAAGGGTATTTTTGACTCAAGTACCAATAATCGACAAAACGACTGTTATTAACTTAAATAAGTACATAATATTCATAAAATGGTAATAAATGATATAAAAGGAATAATGAACTTAAAAAATGTTCTTAAGAAAGTATAAATTAACTCTAGTTTATTATTCATGATATTAAAGAACGATCAAGTCAAGTCGGACACGAGGTAAGGGATCCTACCTCTCTCTTTCTCTTTAAGTACTCTCTTTTATGTCATTTCTTTTAAGCTCATATTTCTTATGTTTGGGGATGTTATTTTATATTACTCATTATGTAATTTTTATGTTCATATTTTGAGAGACCCTATTTGATCTCAAAAATCCATTTTTGGATGTTTTAAGTGGTGTCGTTAGGCTGCCGAGTTTTCGTAAGGGATTTTTCATCTCAATTTTATTCATGTGGGATTTATGCTACATTTCCACAATTTCCTTTTATTGGTGTATTTACTTCCCGTTACTCTACTATTTGTGTAATATAATTTCGTTTATGAGTATTTACATCAATGTTTTATAGTCCTTCTTTCATGGGGTGTACGTTTCGAAAGTTACCCAAGTCAGCAAGGTAACCTTTCACCCTCCTCTTTTTAAAAGACTTATTTTTGTTAGGTCTTTCAATTTACATCTTATTATGTTGGGATATGTTCTTCTATATCCTTATTGATGTAAAATTTATTTATAAGTGATGAGATACCCTTTTTTCCTCATCAACTCGTTTTCTGGATTTTAAAGTGACTCTGTTAGGCTGTCAAATTTTTACAAGGGAACTTCTTAACCCAATTTAGTTTTCTTTGGGTTGAACTTGTAGTTATTGAATATGTCATACTATGAATATGTGTGAATGAACTATGGTTGTTTTAAACTTAATATCCAATTATATTTGGTGTATTTATAATTGTCACACATAATTATGACATTGATTTGTCCTTAATTTATGGATACCATCTTTATAAGGGATTTCATCTCATCTTACATTTCTACTAAGACTTCATTGTTGATATGCACCAATTCACTCTTATATGGTGTATATACTATTCTTTGGCATATTATATCATGAATCCCTTTATTCTCATGATATTATAATGTTCTGATTAAATGTTATTCCTCAATTATATGTATTCAAGTGTCTCTCATTTTGTTAAAAACTCTTTAACTAAAATATCATTTTAAATGTTTTAATGATTTATTGTTATAAATATTTATCAATAATATCCATGTTTTAAAAATGGTTTTTAAGGATTTATTTATATGGATAATAATGGTTTAAAATGTTTAATTCTTCAAAGTGGTATGGGACTTCGTCGCAATCTCCTTTCGTTGAGGCATATTTTGTTTTATACCCAACCTACTTTTATACGGTGTATAAACCCCTTTGACTTTTACTTTAATTCAAAAGGAATATTTTTATTTGAAGCATTTTATTAAATGAAAAAAGGGAATGTTTTTGTTGTATGTATGCGGCGACAATGATTTCTCCGCCATCATGACCATTATTTGAGTTTCAGTTTCCTCTACAAGCCATAAATTTTTTTAAATGAAAAATAAATACCATGTTTTACTTTTCTTTTATTTTGGTATTGAAAATGATTTTGATAGTGTTTTTATTATATCAATGTGTTATTGATATCTTGTGATTGAAATGTGGAAATGTTATGTTTCCTTTATTCATGTTTTATGTGATACAATTATGTTATGGTTCTTGGGAATTTTTTATGAAGACGGGTGGTTCCATGATAAACTAAGGGTGGGTGAGCCCGATATAGATCTCCAATTCATTGGGTAATGCGAAGGGGTTAAACACTAAAGTTTCTCCGAAGAGATTTAGGGAATATACTGTGAAGGGTATTCCAAACATAACCATGAGGGTTACTTCCTACGTAAGAATGTTATGAATTCCTCATGTTACCTTTACATATTATGATTTCTATGAGTTATTCCTAAATCTTATGATTTAATGAGGTATGTTAAAGTGCTTATATTTCATGAGTAAAGTATTATTTCATTGATTCTTATGTATACATGGACTAATGTTTCCTCTCCGTATTGTTATAAACCTTACTGATCTTTTTATACTCATCCAAAGTTTTTTTGAAATATTTTTCACAGGACATAAAGTGGAATAGGGTCAAGTATGGGATCAATGAAATGTTATGCTGTCTAAAACAAAAAAACTAGACATGACTCTTTTGTTCAAGTGTTTTTATTTTGTGAAAAAATGGAAACTGAGTAGATGTGCCTACTTTGTAATCTATGAGATGTAATAGTTTTGTCCTCATTCTCTAAAACTATAAACCTGAAAAGATCCTCAATGTGAATTATTCAATTAATTCAAGAATATGTATTGTGCTAAGGTCAGGTCCTTATAGTTTCTGAACTAGAAATTCCTTTTCATTATTTCTTAGTTTGATTGTTTCATTATTCATTATGATGTTATCATCAATATTTTATAGTTTTTTAGGACTTGTAACACAACACAGATATGGTTGAACCTCTATTGAAAGGAAATTTTTTTGGTAATACTAAACTTGTTAGAAGGAAACAGTCTTAATTTTGTGCTTTCAACTTGTAAAAAAGGTGTTATGTTTTGTATCTTTCATAATATATTAGGTTTTTCATTTCTCTAATCAAAATCACATATGTTGAATATACTCCTTTGTAAAAACATGGTTTATTCAAAACCATTTAAAATACTATTTTATTGTGTTTTCCATTTCTATCATTAAAATGATAGAAGTGTGTAGGTCAGAGATAAGATGATAAGAAAGAGTGAATTTCCATTAACAATAATTTTAAAATGATGATATAAAATAAAATCTATTATCATTAAAGCATTATATTTAAGAATAAAAAAATAAAAGTGACCATACTAGAAATTAATAAATTTAGTGTAGAGGAAAACAATATTTAATGACATTAAAAGGAACACATTGATAAAAGTTGTCAGAAATAGCACAAGAATCAACCCCTAAATTTTCTCCCCTCAAAAAGGCTTGAGAGGGTTATATTAATCCATTATTTTAAACAGAAACCAAGAACCAAAATCAGAATAAATTAATCCCTTTGTTATAATAGAAACCATTTATAAAAATAAGATACTTGGTTTTAATGGAAATGAAGAATAAATAAACCATGATTTAAGGGTGGTGAACACCTAAATAAGAAAATGATTAAGATAAAGGTTTGTTTTTACCGACCCTTTACAGAGCACACAACTTAATCTAGATTATTTTGAAGAAAATTAAAGTTTAATATAGAGACAGGGGTAAAATAATATCGTTTGGGAAATAATAATAATGGAGGAAAAGAATAATTATTTACAATTATATTGAAGTAATTAAAGCTCAGATTTTCTATTCAGAATTGTAAGTTTCATTGAGATCATTTTTAAATAAATATTTTGGATTAGTAAAGAATTATTATTGGAAAGAGTTATTGTAGATGTTCATGGATGAGATCTAATCCTCCCAAGATATCTATGTTTATCCACCATAGGCATTGGAGGGTACTTGGGTTGAGCCAATCCATTAAAGAGTTCAAACAATGATTTTGGACTATGTAATAAATTTTCTGTCACTATTCTAGATTAAATAAACTTTTTATATTCATGATTCCACCAACTTGTTGGGGACATAAGGGTAGCTTCTAATCCCTCTATAGACTCCATCGGGTATCTGGAGAGTTCTAATAGCAAGTAGATGGCCCGAACAGAGCTACAAGAGCTATTATCACCTCTTCCAATAGGCCAGTGTACTCCTATCAGTTGGTTAGTACTATTGGGTAGTGAGGAATTTAGAATTTATCATCCTTTCTCATATTGATGCCTCAATTTTTCTGATAACTCTTTAATACAATGTTAAAATACTATAATCATTAAATAGTGAATTAAAATTTTTACTAATAATTTCATATTTTTATATTCATATAAATACAGGTATATATAAAAAGAAATAACAACACAAACACATGTAAATAGTACAACTAATATTTATGGAGGCCAAAAACAGTGTATCCCAAGGGTATAATCTTCCAAAACACCCACCCCTCATCCATTAGATAGATTATGCTAGGAGAGAAACAATTCCTTTCATGATGGCCCTCCTTTAAATCAATGAAGTTCACTACTTTATTTAACCTTTTCCATTTGTGGAGAAGCTCATCTAATTGTTAATAAGGCCCTTTCACCTTAAAGTAACATTTAGTATCAGATAAAGAAATAGAACCTAAACCATTAAGGTATTTTTATATTTTAATGTAATCCATCCTAACCTTAGCCAAACTGATATTATTCTATCTACATAAAATGAGACCTATGATCAACTCTATTACCTCTGCTTGGAGGTCATCCTTATTTCAAAAATATATTGTGAGTATTAGAATGAATTCCCCCCATTTATCTCATACCACACCTCCTCCCCTCATTACTCTTATACTAAATAATCCATCAGTGTTAAACTTTGAACCGAAGATGTGAGGTTAAAAAAACCCACCACCCATAATTTTCAATCAAGGAAGAGTGGTCAAGGAGCCTACAAAAATAATTGGTTTGATAACGAGATATTCTTCCCATTTTCTTACAATGTGTCTCATATCGACTAGGTGGCTTCTGGTTTTGATATCAATGACTATTCCTATTCAAGAAGATTCGTCAACCTAAGAAATGTTTTTAACCATCCAAATGATCCATCAGCCTGCTAAGAGGATCAGTACTCTATCATTAAGGTCTACACTATCTTTTCCCACTCCCTAGATCTAGTACTCTATATATTTTATCCCATGTACATCTTGGGAGTATATTCCTTTGAAATAACCAAATGTGCTACACACCATACGATCCCAATCTCCTTCTAAGAATGAATGCTCTGATATCTCCTCCCTTCAATCCTAGTCCGTGTGATCAGATATTATCAATACTATTCAGAAATACTACATGGATAATTATTATGATTAGGATCCTATAAAAATACACCTTTCCAATTCATTATTCATTTCAATAAGGTTGAATAAATCTAGATTTTTATTTTCCAAAGTTGTGTTGATGATGTTATGATGGATAGAAGAACATATAAACTTTATATTCAGAACTGAGCATATAGGGATCCTAAGCTTGAATACAGCCTAATTAAGATGACAATATAAAATATCCCCCACCCAAAATCCATTAGGTATGTATTTGGATATTCTAGTGTTGAGGGTGAATGATATACCATAGAAAAAAGGGTCGCCTCTTTCCATAAAAATGTCACTACTATATTTTCTTTCCATGAACCTACCCTAGAGTGTTTTCTCCTCAATGAAATCCCATGTCAGTATCACATGCATACATTAGAACATGTTCAAAAGATAAAATATAATAATTAAGTGAATAATAAAGTGGAAGGATGAAGATGGCAAAAGAAAAAAGATTTAGAATTTCCATTTCTATGAAATAATATGTCTCCCCCATGAAATAAGATACATTTCACCCTCACAAACATTAAAACATTCTCCCATTAAACAAATATTCTCCCCCATTAACATTAATCCATTATCCACCTTTATGATTATTAAAATAATTATAATTAAAAATATTTATATCGATAATAGATAAAAAAAATTATAAGATAATCTAGGTGATCATAAATAAATTATTTTGAAAATGTAAACATGTTGTTTAAAAAAATTCAAAAACTATCAATATTTTAGAAGAAAAAATAAGAAGAGATAAAATTTAATATATGTAAAAGAATGAAAATAATATCATTCATAGTTAATATAAATAATATTATCTAAATTAATGGGTTTCAGGAAGATATATAATAATTAAAGATTTTTTTAATGTATAATAATATGATATCTTTTTTTTGATAGTGGTATGTCCAAAAAAATGTCAAGTATAAATGTTATTACTACACTCTTTCTAAATATTATTTATAGATATTATTTGAGTGGGATCACATCATGATAAAAATAATAAAAAAATAAATTCTATTTCACTAGAACTATCACACTTAATAAGAATATGAATAAATATTATCCCAAAATCTAAGAGAGTTTATTTCATCCATATAATTTGGGTGTAACAATTCTCAATATCTATATATTCCTTTTCAGTTGTTGAAAGGGAAAATTAATTCTACTTTTTACTACTCTAAGAGATTAATGAATTTCTAAGAAGGTGATAAGTCCCACTTGTACTTTTCCTATCTGGTTGAAATTATATAAAATCAACATTAGAATAAATTAAAATATTTAAATAGGTTCCTTGAAGATAATAAAGTGCATGATATTTAGAAACTTTTAAAAAATTAAAAATACTTTTAAAATAATTTAAATGTAATTTAGTAACATTATTTCAAAAATGATAATAAATGAAAACACTAAACATAATTTCTCGTCAGTTCACAATAAGGTAAAGTTGAATCTGAATAATACTTTTATAAAGGATTCCATCAAGAAGTTTAATGGATTCATCCACCATTATCTTATATGATATAATATTAGGAATATTTACTTACTTTTATTACTCGATGAAAAAAATTAATAGTTTATTAATGTATTTCTTTTGTCTTAGAAAAGTTCTATCCATATTTTGTGAGATTTGAAAACCAAGAAATAATTTTAACTCACCTATAAAAACCATTTAAAATTCTATTTTCATTATATTTAAAAATTCATTACAAATTCATCAATTTCATGATCTGAAATATAGGTTATTGAAATAAAATTTAATGATTAAAAGATCATCTGAAACATTTATTAAAAGTAATTTCAAATCTTTTTTCACATTTTAAAATAATTTTAGCAAATAAAAATTGGTTAGAATATCATAGAAAGCCCAATGGAATTATTTTATACCATATAAATATTTTATTAACTTAAAAATGGAATTTGGAAATATTGGTTTTTCCATGAAATGTCATTTTTCAATGAAAATATTATTAGAAATAATACTATTTAGAAAATAATTTTTAATGAACATTTGAAGTTTTTTTAAATTTAAATAGAGGGGAAATTACCATAACATTCTTATGTATTCTAGATGAGTGATAGGGTATAAGGATTCAATGTAATAAATTTAGTATTCTTGATTATGGAATTTCTCCATGAGCCCATCTTTGTTACATGTGATGTTCTCTTAATCGTCTAATTTTTTTTCTAGAAACTTATTTTGTAACAATAATGGGATGATCATTAGGTCTTTAAAAAAGGGACTAAACATTATTCTATTGGAATTTTTTTATCAATGATTACCAATTTTCATCATTAATATATCCATCATTGTTTTTAGATTATATGAATGAAATAGAAGAATTATGATAATCTTTATTTATGATTGAGCATTTAGTACAAGTACATTCTTGAAAATTAAAATATAATTTTCTAAGGGATGGTCCTTGGATTTTTTTTCACATATTTGGGTAAAGCGAAATAAGGATATTCATTTTTCATATAATTTTTATAAGAAGGTGGATCATTCACATTCAATGGTTTATGGTTATCCATGTATTCAAATTTGAATAATGGTTAAGGAATATTTTAATCAGATTTGATATGAATGGACTCATAAATGGTTTAGGTTATTTTGTTAAAAACATTGTATGATTTACTTGAGTTAGGTTAGAAAATAAATATTACATCATTATATTTTGGATCATGTTTCTCTATGTTGTCTTTAGTTTTAACAATATAACATTTACATCTAAACACTTTGAAAAACAAAACTTTTAGAATTTTAGTTTTCCAAAGTTCATAAGTGGTATTTTTGATGAAGGGTGTTATTAAAACATGGTTAATGATATAAAAAGTGGTATTGATTTACTTAATCCCCAATGTATTTATGGGGTTTTCAATTTTTCAAGTAAAACCTAGAGATTTCAAAAAATGTTTCATTACATCTTTTGACTACCCCATTTTGTTGAGGTGTTATAGAAGTATAAAAATTATAATTATAATATTTTTAAGTAACAAGTTCACCAAAATTTTTACTATAAAACTCTCATATATGATAAAATTTAATGGAAATAATTTTATTCACATATTTGTTTTTTACCTTCTTGGTGAATCTTATGGAATATTTTCAATCTTTTTTTTGTTTCATGAAAAGACCCAAGTTAATCATGTATAATCAATGACAATCGCAATATTGTATGATTTTTCATTAATACTTTTTACTTGAGTTGGTCTAAGAAGATGAAGGGGAATAAGATCAAGGGAATTAGAGGATGATAATTTTTTTTGGTTTTGAAAGAAATTTTTTCTTTATTTCCCATGTTAGCCATGTTCAAAGAAAACATTATATTTGAAATGAAATTTTGGTAAATCTCATACTAGTTGATGTAGGTTGATTATAAATAATGTTATTATTCTATAATGAATAAAGAGTCTATGTAAAAGTTATAAATACCTATCCATTATTCAATTCATAATTTAATTTTTATGCAATTCCTAATTTGATTTCATTCCCAATAGTATTTTCATGTTTAGATTTTTTTGAGAATTTCGTCATAAAAATTTCATTAAAAACCTTATATTATAAGGTGGAAACTTCTTCTTAGTACCCATTATTCCTAAAATACAATACTTTTAAAATAAAACATGTTTTATTTTCATGAAAAATATTTATGACTTTTAACATTACTTATTCTTTGTTCCTATTCATCCTTAAAAATTGTGAAATATATTTGAAAAGAGGGATGAGAACAAAACGTTTTTCAGGAGACATAAAAATAAAAATAAACTTGTTGTTCTATTTTAGTACCATGAGATTATAAAGCGGTTTTTTAACATAATAAAATTTCATTACAAATAATCATTCACTTACACATGAAATAAGAAATACTATCCAAATTTTTCCATAAATATATTATAAAAAAATATAATGGAAAAATAATAATCATGAGGGTTTATTATAAAATATGAAAACCCATGAATTTTTTTCTTAAATAACATAAATATTTACACTAAAATATAATAATCCTTTATTTCAAACAAAATAACATTATCTTACCTTTTTAAATAAAATTATTTCTATGAACCTCATTCAAATTAATAGAAACATCTTATAGGTACCTTAGGAAAACAACTTTATGAAACAATTAAAAGAATCTATAAATGATCCCTTAAAATTGGAATTACCAATATATTCCAATTTCAACATAATTATTCATAGAACATAATCATTACCCAATGAATTAGAGATCTATATCAGGATCACCAATCATTGTGAGTTATATGGGGATCACCCACATCCTGATCATTATTAGGCTCACCCATCATTATTAAAAATTTACAAGGACCATAACATGAATTAAACATATAAAATCATGCATTTACATTATCATATTAATTGAAATATACTCATAAACCCATAATAAATTTATTTTTGGATATTGATATATCGCTTCAATTTAAAACCAAATATTCAAAACCAAAATACCAAAAACAATGGTAATGATATTTTTTATTTAAAAAAAGTGGAATATTATAAAGGAATCCAAATATCACATAATGGTCTTAGTGGTGGGAGAATATTTTGATGACATAAACATTACAATGTAATATTCATCTTGCATTTTCTAAAAAAAGTCAAAAAATTTACAAAAAGACACATTTTAAAAAACTTTTAAAGAAGGTGAAAATATTCATAAAATATCGTTTATAATTTATTTATGTGTATGTAAATAATTATATAAATTATTTTTAGGAATATCTATAAGGAATTAAAATATTTTGAAAATAAATCTTTGAAATATTTAAAATTAAGTTGTTAAGGAAAAGTGTCTCGTACCTCAAGTATGACTCGTCACTATATGTTCTTTATCTTCTTGATTAATAAAAGTATGTTAATTATTTTATTACTTAATAAAATTTTATAAAAAAAATTATTCCTTTTATTTTAAATATTAACATGTTATATTTAATTATTTAATCAATTAAATTCATATAAAAAACATTGATGATATTCAACTCATATGCCCAAAATGAACTTGGTAAGTTCACAATGGTAAAAGATGTATTTATTCCATCATATTTTGAATAATAATTTTTAAATATTTATAATTTTTACCTATTAATTTTAATTTTAAAACAATTAATTAAATATGATTATGAAAAATGAACTACATTACGATCATGGAGACGGTAGGTTGTACATAAAAATGGGGAATGTTTCAATTTTTCAACAAACATGATTCAAATTGCGTAAGTATTATTTAAAATTTTAATAATAATTATTAAATAATAAATACCATATTTATTATTTGAATAAAATTATACTTGTCATCAATTTAATTTCATTATAAAAACAAATCAGTTTGTTCCGTGGAGGTGGTAATCCAAACGTACACCCAAACGATATTATCATTTTTCAATGGAGGGAAATGTATGAAATTAAATGATATATTATCATTATATAATGATGTATATATAATTAAGATAATATATATACATTAAATACATAAATATATACATCTATAAAAGTTTGTTATAGAAAATTAATTAAATCTGTTCGGGAGGCAGCAGTCCACCTTATACACAAATGATGGTTTCATTTCCAATTTGATGGAAAAAAGAGATGTAGATTGGATATTAGATTATAATAAATAAAATCTCAGTATATTTCATATAATTGTGTTATAATTTCCCTATGTTTGATGAATATTTTAAGTAGGAATAATAATAAATAAATCCAAAACATTCGGTTGAAATCCATACCTCTTCTTTGAATAACCTCTTTTATTTTACAACTTAAGCCCTCTAATGTTGGTATTAGGCCTAAAATAAGACATCTATAACATGAGGATAGTTATAATAAATAAATCATGGAAATTATTGGGTAATATATATTTGACAAATGTTGTAAAGAATATAGGAGAGTAGGTTCCCTTTTATAAGTGAGGGGACATGCATTCTTAGAATTAATTAATGTATAAAATTAAAATTAATTAATTTTCATGTTAAAGTATCTATAAATTATAATATTTTTAATATAGTATGATTATGGATCTATATTTTATCATAAAATAAAATTTGGGTAAATTTTTATTATTTTTTTAACCTCATATATTTATTTTAACCCATTGTTAACCCTTTTGACAATTACAGAAATATCATTTTTTTCGGATTAGGGCACAATAATATTACTATAAAATCAAAACAAACCATAAACTAATAATGGTTGATATTTTGAACCAAATATCATTCAATTTTCCTAATATAATTTTTTTAGAAATTTTATATCATTTAACAAAATATTTTTTATTATAATATATCATTAATTTTATTTTTTGAACAATTCATTTATGTGGACAATAAAGTAATAAATATAAAAATGTAATTAAAATAAAATCCATTCAAAAATCAATAATATATAATAGGTATATAATTTTTTTTGGATAATTTGACTCACCCATAATATAATTCTTCTAGAGTTTTTAATATCATTTACTTTTTTTCTACTACATACACAATAATTATGCCAGTATTGTGTATGAATTTAAGGTTATTCTATAATAAATAAAATATTCAAATAAATTAAAAGCAGAAAAATAATTTTATTATATTAAAAAATAACCTTTAATATTAATTCTTAACTTATTTTTATCTCTATGTGAACATGTAATATGGATTTAAAAGCAAGCGAGTGACATTTTTTATTTTTCATTACTTGAAATAATATAATGGTCAAAATCAAAGATAAATGAAAGGAAATATTTATTAATTTAAGATGATTGTGGAAAAAAATCATACATGAAAATAAATTCATGTGTTTTAATTAATATTAATCCTTATCACAATAGTTTTAACCCTAATTAAATAATTTTACATTTACCGTGGTAACAAAAAAATTTATTGTGCTTATTATTTATAATGAGAAAAAATAAAAGGGACCAATTTACCAAATTTTAACCTCATGATTATAAATATGGAATAAATTTTCATTATTTAATTTGTATTAGTTTCATACTTGTTATTTAAAATTAATCCCACAAAACATGATGAATAATAGGTTTTCATAGAAATTTCTTTTAAAGTATAAAAATGTTCTTATTCCAAATTCATTTATAAAATTAATTACAGAGGCCCTAATCATATTTCTTTATTTAAAAGGGACTTCTTAAAATTTAAAATTATTCCTAAATTTAATTTTACATTGTTAATACTTAAAAATAAAATATTTTCTTAAATAAAAATAGTGTTTTTCACTATTTATTGAAAAATCAATCATTTCCAAAAAATCTCAAAAAATAATCCTTAGATAATTATTACTTGATAAATTCAAAGATAAACATAATTTTATCAAATTAAAAATATATAATATAGAAATATAGATTTAAAATAATATAATATAATACATGAAAACCCAATTTGGTTAGCAATAAAGTTTCTTCCTTTTTGGCTGAAAATTTCTCAATGTTATTATAATGAATATAAATTTATAAAACATAATTAATTAATATTAATAATAAATGAAAATATTTTTTCTATCCATTACCAGGGTTGTTAAATTCATCTACTTTTGGAAATTGTGTCCCTGCTATTTCATTTACTATTTAAATAAGATGAGATATCATCCCCTCATAGCATTTTATAATTAGAAACTTTCTTCATCAATCATGTGGTTTTTAAACCAAAACAAGACCTACTAAATTACCTAATTCCATATTAATTTCTCTCTAAATTCAAGAATATAAATATGATGTTCTGCATATGAAAGGTTTTCTTCCAACTAAACTTATTCAAGGAACAAAAAAAGATTTTTATTTTGAACCTATTTTTATTATAATGATACATGAAATAAATAATGTACCTAAGATAAAATAATAAGAAATACCACTTAGTAAGAAACTGTTACAAATTTATCAATGATTTTATATGTTCTAATGAACCATGGACTTAGATTCATTTTCCCAAAATACATAATACTTATTCATATAGATACTTTAAGAAAAATATTGATCTTTACTCCAATTATTTAAATTAATTTTCTACATACTTTAAGTCATACTCATATATTTTAGAATCAACTTCACCTTCTCAACCATTATATCTACTGATTTTTCCCCAAAAAATTATTTATCATACATCTTCTTAAGAATCTTTAGGCTTGTTCCAATTTCCATATAATGCCTCAAAAGGTTCCATATGTATAGTAGATTTTTTTAAAAGATGATGCCTTAGTCAAGGGACCAATGGAATAAAATCTATTAAATATACGAAAACAAATGATAGAAGTATGAAAAAGATATTTTATTACAATATTTTTCATGGAAAAGGACGAGCTTGGTTGGAAGTTACTTCATCCATGTATCATCATATTCCTCTCCTTTGATGGAAAATCCATCTATGACCCGATTCGCCTCTCGATATGCATGAGGGATAAAATAATTAATCCTTGATAGATTTTGGAGGCAGCTAATCCCTCTATTTGTGAGTGTCCATGCAAGAACCATATATATACTAGATTGAAAACTATTATTATAAGGAAATTTTAAAAAATAATTTTATTGATCCCAAATTCCCTATTAATCCATTAAATAATATCAAATAATTTCATCCAATGCCTTAATCATTAACTAACACTATCTGTAAGATTGTGTATGAATAGCTATACGAAAATTCAATTCCCTACGCAATAACTTTTTATGGAATTTCCAAAAATTAGACATAAATCTAGGATCATGGTTAGATACAATGGATAGAGTAACTCCATTTAACTTGAATTTATATATGATTTACAATTGAGAAAGATGATCTAAATAAATATTATCTCAAATGGAAAGCAAATATGTATATTTACTTAATCAGTCAATAAAACCCTAAATCACATTATTACCTTAGTATGTCTTTGTAAATCCTACCATAAATTCCATAAATATATTATTTCATTTCCTTTTGGGGACTATAAAATTCTAAAAAACCCCATTCGGTTATTTTCATGTTTCTTTAACCCATTGACAAGTCAAACATTTCATGGTATATTAAAAAATACCACTTTCTATTTCATCCCACTAGTAAAACATTTAATGTCATTTGTACATATTAGTGTTTCTTGGATAAATGGAAGATGCAGAACTATAAGATTAAATAAAAAATTTTCTATTCAACTGGAAATCACAAGGTACACATAATCTTTTTCAAACTATAATAACACCTTCTTCATTAACTTATAGTAGAAACATACCCTTATCTTGTAAAAAATTATCTTACTTATAAGTTATCTTAATTATTTCTCTTTGAAACGATTATACTGATACATGAAATAAAATAGAATAATTTCCTACATGAAAAATTATTAGGCCAAAATTAATCAAATCATTAACCAATGGGTTGTGTTTAATGTTTAACATGGTTAATATAGCCATATCTTTTCGAATCAATGAAATATCTATTCTGTTTTCTTTTGTAGGATGGAATTGAATCGTATAGTCATAATAATTTATTTATTAAAACCATATTCTTAATTTCATGGTTAACCCTTTATAAGAGAATATGTACTTTAATATTTTATGATCATTATTTATTTAACACTTTACTATAAATAAATGAAGCCTCAAAATTTCTAAATAAAAAAAATGAAAGAAGAAAATTCTATATCATGTATAAGATAATTTAACATATGATATTTTAGTTGACATGAAGCATTTGCAATTACCTGATAATTCTATATTCGAATGCAACCAAGTCATATTAATACAAAATTATTATAGTTTAAAAATTCTCCATTTAAAGAGGGTATATCCAAAACTAGAGAATCCACTAATATTATTTTTTGTTAATGGAAACAATCATCATACTCTTTTTTTAGCTAAATTTAACATCTTTTTGAGTTATCTTAGTTAGTGGGATATATAGTTTATTAAATTTTTCAAAAAAACCATTGTTTGTAACCAGTTAAACAAAAAAAACTATAAATCTATATGAAATTTGTATGACTTATCCATTATTTAACAACTTTACTTTTAGTAGGGTTAATAGCAATTCCATCATTATAAATAATATCCACAAGGAAATAAATTTTTAGCAACCAAAATTCTAACTTACTAAATTTCACATATAACTTCTTTTCTTTTAAGGATTGAAAAAAAATCCTTCAGTTTATTTCATGATCATCACGACTTAAATAATATAACAATATATCATCAACAAAAATAACTACAAAATTATATAAATTGTCATGAAAAAACTATTAATAACATCCTCGAATGCATGTGGTTCATTACACAACACAAAATTAATAACTTCAAATTCATAATGCTTGTATCTAGTATAAAAATGTTTTCATTGGAATATCTTCCTCCTTCACCTTCAATTGATGTTTTCTTAAAATGAGATCAATATTTGAAAAATACTACACAACCTGTATCTGATAAAAAAATCAATATGTGGAAAAAGATACCTATTTCTAACACTGATATTATTCAAGGATCCATAATAAATTAAAAATATCATTGAACCATATTTCTTTTTAACAAATAAAATAGTAACAATCCATGGTGAGGTGCTAATAAAAATAAAAAAATTATCTTGAAACACCTGTAACTACTTTTTCAATTCAAAAATTTCTACATGAACTATTCGATAAGGGGGTTTTAAAATTGGATTGACATTAAAAAATGGGTTAATAGTAAACACATCTCCCCAACCAAGTATAATATTATACAATTATTTAGGAAATTTTTTTGATATTCATTCACTATATAGACATCATTAATATGAATAGTATCTCTATTCTCAACAATATGTGAAAGATAACATTCATTTATATATTTTAATAGTTTCTAAACTTATTGATATGTTTTAAAACATGTGAATTTAATATTTTATACAAACTGAAACTCATTCTGGAAGAAAAATACTTATCTCTAATATATATTTTATCGCGGTAAATTGAAATCCAATCCATACATAGACTAACATAAAAATCTACAAGGGGAAAGATAATAAGGTTTTCATAGAAAACTTTTCCAAATACAAAAACATTATGATTATTATAATTTCATTTTTTCTTTAGTAATTACCCCATGTTTTTACCAAAAGTTATGTCTTTATTTCTTATGGTGGAATTAAAAAATTATCAAACAAAATTACTGTAAATGAAAGAGTGTATAAACCATAAATTAAATATGATATTGGTATAATCTAAATAAAAAATTAATTTACCTAACACTGGATGAATTGGATGTTCAAATATCTTCCAAAGTATTCATAAATGATTTAACCACAAATTCTATTGGTGATCTTGATTATTTCAATATTTCATTCCATATTTTGGACAAACACTCGCATATTGACCCATCTCATTAAAATTAAAATATATTATCATTGAATTTTCATTATTTGAATGATCATTTTCATTATAGTCATGAACCACAAATCAAAATTATCTACATTAGAAACACTTCCCATATTTTATATAAAATTCTTTAAGGTGTTTTAACACACATATCACACTATGGAAAGCTAATTTTATTAACTTCAAATTTCTTTAATAGATGATTATTTTTTTCCTATTATCTGGACCTTTTCTAATTATACTTTTATAGGAAAACAACATCATCAAAAAAATACATTTCTACCTTCTTGTAACACTGGACATGTTTATCATAACTTTTGAATTAATGGGAATACAATTCCCTTCGATATCTTTTCTTTAGTCCCAAGTAAAAATGAATAATTTTACTATCAAGATTCAAGATAAAATTTAGTGTGTTCTTTTCCAATCATGTTTAATACGTGCCCACTAAATCTTTCTCCTCCTTCCTCAATTCTCAAAATTTATTTTCCATCCTAATTTGAACAACTTTAGGAATATATTTATCAATGAAGTTATCCTTAAATTCATAATAGATCTGGACCTGTACTCCCAGATCTGGTGCTAAAAACATAAACATTACATGTATGACTTTGAAAATGATGAATCTGACCCAATATTTCCATCTAAAACCTATAGCATCAAAATGTAATGTTGGATCACTTGAAATCTCAGGTACCTTTTATGTTTATATTTTTAGAGAATTAGGTTAAAATCTTATATAAAAAATATCCATTTATTTAATTGGTCATTTCTCTCACTTGAACCAACTTTTAATATTTCACATTAATTCATCATCATCTATATAAAAACCTTCTATAAAAAATTCATTCAACATAATTCATGATAACCTAGGGAAAAGGAAACATAAAAAGGGTGAGCTCAATTCCTTAGTAAGGTTAAACATAATAATTAATATTAAATATCACTAATGACCATACAATTATTATAAGGGTATGATGACATAATAAAATCACATGAGCATATAACAAGAATATTCATACACATTAATACTTAGATAATCAATCCTAAAAACATGGAATAAGGATTTCACAAAGGTAAGATTCATTAGAATCAATAATCAGGATCCAAATGATATCAATATTGATCATAGTAATCATTAAAAACCCATAGTAAGGATAATTAAAATATTTTGGTATCTTGGGAATCCTATTCATATCACTCTTACTAAAGGAATAAAAAATATGGTCAAATTTCATCTCTGAAGTACCCAATGGATTGGAGTTCTATGACAACCCCACCCATCTTGAGTTTATCATGGAAATAACCATCCTAGGCTTATCATTAAATAAACTATCATTGGTTAATAACATAACCAATCAAACTTGTTTTTTAATGGAACCACCCATCCTTCATTAATAACATAATCACTCATCCATGGTTTATAATGGAACCACCTATCATTATAAAAATTTCTAATAACTATATCATGAATAATTTATATAGAGAATTAATTTGATTATAAAATAATTGAAAAAACCTTTTTTCTTTTCAGAACTTATTTAACCTGTGGAAAATAAATGGGTGGCATAACAATCTCTTTGAAATAAGATCAACCCATTGAAAATAAATGAGATCCATGTAAATCTATTTGAAACACTCTTGATCCATACAAAAAAAGAATGAGGATAGTATAATAAAAAAATATCCCTATTAGATAATAAGTAATAATATGGGTTTTTTATGTTTATGAATGGAAATACAATTAAATGACCATTAAAAACATTTTTAAGGAAAATATCCTTTTAATTTTGAATATAACTAAAAATTCACATATATATGGTGAAAATAAATTTATTTGAAATGAATAAAAAAATAAAAATAAAAATTTAAGGTAAATAATGGACATGATGGTAGTAAAATACTTTCTTGTCATAAATGTTAAATATAAAAATTATTTTTAAAACATTTTGAAAAAGTGAATCAAATGTGACCCATCTAGAAAATGTTAAGAAATATCATTTTAAATGCATTTAAAATATCGTAAAAGGTCCTATAAAAAGGATTTAGAAAATCATTTATTTCTATAAAATAAAATTTATTGATTTTTTTAGAAAATATGGATATTTAAGTGAAATATACCTGATCTATAAGAAAATACCAGATCAGTATCACTTTCAAATGGATTTATTAATGTTTCTTATAATAAATAAAGTATGGAATGTAAATAAAACAATTTAACCACATCTATATCCAATGGAGAAGAAATGGACTTTATTCAAGAAAATAAAATCATGTTATTTCCACTAAAGGACCCTTGAAAATAAACTACCCAAAAGAAAGAACATTATAACATAAATCCTTTTCCACTTTGAAAACTCTTCAATTATAAGCCCCATTAGAGAATAAATTGAAATGATACATTAAATATAATTAAAATAAGTAGTTTCATGATATAAAACATAAAAGTTTCTTATATACAACTCACAAAATATGATATGAGTATAATATAACTTATGTCCCAAAGAATACAATTTAAGATGAGAAACCCTTATAATGATCATAACATTAAAATGAGAATTATTAAAGGAATAGAGTAAGTGTATAAATTTTAAATCCTCATAATAGAAGTGAAAACACCACAAAAGTCAATAAAAATTAATTACACACATAATCTTATAATATAAAATAATGTGAGGAAGTAATATAACCCAATGAAAAAAATAAGTTATGAAATTATTTACCACATGGGAACATTATTTTCAAATATCCTTGGATGAAATTATTAAAATTGAAACATAAAATAACATGATTTATGAATTATTCATCATATTTCATATATAAATGGGTTAATATAAAAACCATATAAAATTAATTAACTTCATAACATTAAAATGTGCCTCAATGAAAGAAAATTGAACCAAAGTCCCTTAATTCTATAGTAAATTCGAGATAAAAACATAAAGAAAGGGACAACCTCATATATATTAATTAATAAAAATAATATTGTTTAAAATAATAATAAAATTAATTAATTTTGTTATAGAACAAGTCATTAATATGGCATATGTATCACAGAAAAAAATATTGAGATGAGAAACCCTTACACCGAGTTAAGACTTTCCATGTGTGCCCTTTAACTCTTGTATAATTAGATCATACAAATGATTTGATTTTTTAAAAACATTATCCATTTTTAATAAATTATAATTAACTAATTTATTTTATTTCTTTATAATGATGTAGTTAAATAAATAATCAGTTAATTTTACATTGGGTGTTTTGAGGAAGTTTGGTTCATTATTTCAAAACATCTTTAGTGTGTTGATTGTGGTCAAAGAGGTCAATATTTCAGAAACTATAGAATAATAATAACGAAATATTTATCCTCTTTATTCAAAATTTATATTTTTAAAATCTATCATTAATTATTTTTATGAATAATGATTTACATTACTATCATGAAGACAGTAGGTCGTACGTACATATGAGTAATGTTTCCATTTCATCAATGATTGTTATGGAAAGAAAGTAAGTAATATTTAATCTTTTATAAATGATGATGATATCATAAATAACATATTATTATATAAATATATTTATATATATATCATTCATGAGTTTTGGTCATATAAAATAAAATCACATCGCTTCGTGGAAACGATTGTACACATGTACGCACTAACGACGTTATAATTTTTCATTGTTGAAAATAAAATCTTATAGTATATTTTAAGAATAATAAATATGTCATTAATATCATAATTATTATATTCATTAACATTATCCTTATTAACTTCCACATAAATAATTAGTGAAAAACTAAAAACATCGCTTCGCGAGCTGGTAGTCTGTAGTACACAGGAGCGACGTTATCTGATCCCCATGAAATGGAAATTAAGAAATTATATGTGATATCATAACTCTTAAAGTATAAATATGTTACAAATATCATTTATATACTTTAAATACATTATTATAATAGTCTATGAGAGGTTATTATGGAAAATGAATGACATCAATTCACGAGGCGGTAGTTTTCGGTACACCGGAGTAATGATTTTATATCCCAATTGATGGAAGAGGAGATGCATTTAGGTTATTAATTTATCATAATAATATCTTAGAATATGATATATACATGTGTTATTATATCATAATTATTGAGTAATATTTTTAGGAGTCTGATGAAGAAATAAGATAAAAATGATCGGTTAAGCACGATACAACTTCTTCAAACAACATACTTAGGTATGCACGAAAAGAATTATTTTCATGCTTTTATGATAAAAATAATGGATATAGTATGTGGTTAGGTATTTAAGAATGATATTTGGGTAGGTATTTTCTATAATATACTACTATTTAAAAAAAATTCTAGAGCATACAAGATACACAACATCAAGCTTAAACGAATAATGAAATATTTTTATTTGAATGTGCCCATTATAACATAGTTATTCAATACAATAGAATGAATAGTATTAAAATATAATGAAATATATATTTTTCAAACTAATTTCTAATTTAATAATTAATTCATTATAAATAAGAACCAAAATTTTGTGTAAAGTGGTTTTCTTCTCCAAAAATTTGTTTTCTTCCAAAATGGGGTTTTTTCTTTTTATGAGTGAAAATTATAATTGAATTTTATAATTTTTTGAAAATTTATTTAAAAATTTTTATTTAACTTTTCAAATTAAATGTTTCAATTTTATCTTAAGATTAATTTTCCAAAATTTTATGAAAATATTTATTTTTTATTAAATAGTGAAAATTACTTGTTTTCTTTAAAAGATATCTTTTTATATCAGATTATTCACAAAGTCAAATTCTATTTTGGAATATAATTAAAATTTATTTATTTAATTTTAGATAAAATAATTCAATTATGGTTTTTTAAATGTCTTTCTACTTGAATTTAGAATAAAAAATTATATTTTAAAAAGTGATATTTTTCCAAAATAATGTTTTTGGTTGCCTTTTTATAGTTTAATTATAAATTAAATTATAAAAATTAAATTTTTTTAATTTTGAAAAATATATTCCATATTTGGAATCATGAATTTTCAAATTTATAAAATATTTCACTTTTATTTTTTGATTATATGAACTTTTAAATTAGTAATTTTTGTTAACATGGAAAAAGGAAATCAACTAATTAAAGGAAAACAATAAAATCATAAAAACAATTAAATGAAAAAAAATTACCTAATTATTATTTTATTAGAACATATCAACAATAAATATAAAAGGTTTAAATTTAATACCTTTTCGGGATTCATGGTTGATATTATAAACATTATAATATTTATTTTAAAGAAATTTCAAACATGTCACACACTTTTTTTAATAAGTGTACTCTTTTTAACATAGTTTTATCTTGTGGATATGTTCAACTATAAATATTATTTACAAATATAAAATATTCATATACATCCTCATAATTTATTTTATTTTTCTTGAGAATAAATAATTACGTCAAATTCTTACACAATGTTGTTGCATTAATTATTCAATTAATGAAAAATGAAAAAATATGGTATTAAAAATATTAAAATAAATATAATTTGAGATAAATAATTTTAGAAAATAATATTATATATTAACATGACTGTTAGAGAAAAAATAAAATATTTATTTATAATTTTATATTTTATATAGATATTATTAAAATCAAAATAATGAATTGTTCTAAAAATTGAATTTTTTGATGTTTTATAGTAAATAATATTTTATTAAATGATAAAGAATTAACAAAAAATTTAAATTCATCCAAGTTATTAATATAATGTTTAAAATATTATTATTGTTCTATTAATGGGTTTTTGTCCTTTTATAGCAAGATTATTTACTATCAAAGAGTGAAAATCAATTTTGTCACAATAAGAGTTAGAGGGGTTAAATATGGGTTAAAACTAAATGATAAGGGTGGAAATATAGTCAAAGGGTTTAATTTTTATTTTATTAGTTTTTTATATTTATAGTTATCTTATATTTAAAATAAATCACTTTGGATCCAATTTTAGTTGAAAATTAATTAATATTAATTTAATACGTTTGAGAAATTCCAAGAGTACCCCTCCCCTCTCTTATAAAATGGAACCACTTCTTTTCAATCCATCACACATAAAAACACATTTTATTTGTAAAATAGATTAATTTAATCCCTAATATCACTATATATATATATATTGTTCGGCATAATTCCAATTTTAGAGGTTTTATGGTGTTAAGGAAAAGAGGTTTCCCTAAGAAGATATACCATCAAAAAATATTCTACCATGCTAAAATAATATCTGTAGTATACTACATATAATTACATATTATTATATTGCTATAATGACCTATATCTATCACCTATTTCATCTAATGTGAAATGAAAGCATCATTCGTGTGTACGACTGACTACCATCTAATGAACTAATGTAATTCATTTTCCATCACATTCATTAAAGATAAGTTATAATGGAGTGAAATAATATTAATATATTATATTGATGAAATATTTATCCTTATTAAAATATAATATATCATTTACCTTCTTACCATTTTATGCACCGAAAAAACGATAAGTTCGTTCGTGAAAACTTGTGGACAACCACCTCTACGAAACGATGTGATTCATTTTTCACAACCACATCACATAGATTATATATATAAGAATATTTAAAGAATTAATATGATATATATTATACAATTAAAATTCTATAAATATAAAATAATACTTACATTCTTTCTATAATGATATTTGAAAAATGGAAATGTTACCCATGCGTACATATGGACTTTCGTCTCTATGATTGTAATGTATTTCATTTTTCAAAACTATATTTAATGATTGGATTAAAAATTATAATTTATATATAAAAATGGTAATTAATTGAGGATTATTCTTATAAATATTAGGGAATAATTACCTCTTTGACCATAATCAATTTATGAAAGTCAGTTTGGACTTATGTACCAAATTCCACTAAAACATTCAATGTCAGCTTAAATGATTATTTACTTGTTATATCAAGATAATAAGTGATATAAAAGGAATAATAAAATTGAAAATTTTTCTTAATCCATTAAATAATTAGCTTATGTTTATTATTCAAGAAGATAAAAAATGTATGTGATGAGTCAGACTACATAAAGATATTTTGTCTTCCTTTTATTTATATGGGACACATGCCTTATATACCCCTTGTTTCTTTTGTTTAGTGTATATTACTCTCATTAATTTAATAATTATTATTATTAAGAAAATTAATTTATTTAAATATGCATATAAGGTTCTTTATTTTATAGGTATATTCATTCAAATGATTCCAATATAGTAAGGGTTTATATCATAATCTCATAATTAGTCAAAATTGTTTATGTTTAAATCTACATTGGAGAATATTCTAAATCAATGTTCATTTTCTATATAAATATTTTCAAAAATATTTTTACTATTTTCTTATACTTTATTAAAATCACTATTAGCAATGATTAACTATTAAATAAATAATTTGAAATGAATCGTTTTTTGTTTTATAAATGTGGTTTCTTGTGAATTTTCTGAAAGAAATACAGAAATAATGTTTTTAATCATATACTAAATGATTTGATTTTCCTACTTCCATAACACCTAAATTATTTAATCTTTACTTTAATATTTTGTAAGTTTATTTTCAAATAAAATCGTTTCCTTTTTAAATTTATAGTTTTTTAAAAATAGAAGTGATTTTAAAATGTAAATGTTATTTTCCGGAAAAATTATTCTATGTGATAATTCAAAATCATTTTCCATCAATGATGACATCCTTTGATGTTACTTAAGGTTTTATGGGTATAGGATCAATGGATACCATCCTTATTTATTTTATGGATGTTTTATGTTTATTATTACACAGCGGTTATGAAACTTGTTTCTTTTCCATAGGTTATACTATGATTGAATGTTTATAAAACTCATTTATTTTCATGTGTTTTGATTTGATGAATGTTTTATAATCTTGTGTAATAGATATTTATTGTTTTTATTATAATAAATTTTGTTTTTACATTATATAATATAATTTTGGGGCCTAAATCTCTATCTAATACATTGGATAATTATTGATATCTCAAGAGATAAACAAGACTATGATGGGGAGTGAACCTGGTTTAGTAAAGGAATTTGTCTACGATGATAGTCATTGGATAGAACCATACTACTATGATAGTTTATATAGTGAACTTATTCCACTGTTATAGTCTTTCAAATTATACAATACTACTAAAGAAATGATTTTCTATGCTTATGTGTATGCCATAATTACATTACATACACTAAAAATAATTTATCCTCACTCATCTTCTTTGATTCATTTATTATTTATATCTTATGAACATCTAATATTTTTTCCATTACTCAATAATATGATATATGATTTGATGTTTATAATTTTTATATGTTATTTTTATGTTCTTAAACCCTCATTCTCATGTTATGCATATGTAATCATTTAAATATTCATTATTTACACTTACTAAGCATCTAAGATCACCCTTTTTATGTTTCATTTTCCTAGGTTATGAATAAAGGATTTATATAGGTTATATCTATGAATGGTTCTATACATGAAAAAATTATTGAATATAAAATTGATTTTTATAAATCGGATTATTTTTCTATGATATGTACGTGTTTTTTCAAATTCTATATAACTCTAAACCTAAAACATCATTTATTATGAAATTGATCCAATATTTTATTTTATTTTTTCTATTTTTGATAGATGAAAATAGATAAAATTTATTAGTATAAAAGGTATAAGTGTAAAGATTTTTAAAAAAGTGTATCTGTTAGAACAGTTTTTGGGCTGTCATAGTTTGCATCATTGGTCAGTTTAGATAAATTTGGAGATTATGATGTTTCCGAAGAAATTATATTTAGTGTTATGGACACCACTATGGTTTTATAACATTAATTTTGATCATATATTCATTGTTATAAACACTCCTTTTGTGGTTTTAAGTTATAAAATTTTAAGGTAACTAATGATATTTTGGGAGACATTTATTTTTGAAGTATATGTTACCCTTAAGTTTATCATATGAAAATTGTTATTTAAGGTAGTATTTTTTTTCCATTTTGTGGAAATAATTATAATGGTTTACATTACCTTTAAGTTTTATGTGATATTTTATTTCAAGGTAATTATGGTTTATTTCATTTTTAGGGATGCAAAATGAAAGGAATGAGATATCCTTTAATGTTATAAAATCTATTTGTTGTTGAATATTTTAAGGTTATTTTTAGGATGTTTTTCACATTTCTAGAATTTTATAAGGATTGTATTAAAATAGTTTTAGAATAATTAAAACAAATGGGATGAGTGGTGACCCGTCACATCCAGCATGTCCATGGGTATTGAACAAACAACCAAAGGGTGAAAAGGGTGCAATTCTTACCACTGGTCTACATTATTTCATGGTTAGTGTGACATTGTTTTTATATATTTAAAATATCTTATAGATAAAATTTAACTTCATTTTGGAACATATTTTCTATCGTATAAATAACCATTGGATTAGAAATTTATTTTTTATTAAGTGATTAATATTTTATTAGAATATGTTCACTATTTTAGGATCCTTATATGATTAAGGTAAATAGAATATTATGGAATTTTATTTGATAAAAAAAATTTAATTGTCTTTTGGTGTCATATATGATTTTATTGTGAATTTATGGTGATTCAGGTCATTTATTGTAACAGTTATTGTATCTTGGATATTATACTATTAGGGCATGCACATTTTTTGAGATGAATACTAATGTTATCTTGGAATATGAAGTGATCAAATATTTATGAATTTGGCTTTTAAATATTTGTTTGGAATATTTTTAAGAATCTCAAGTATAGTTATTTATTTAATTATATATGTTGAACTTTGGGTATGAGTATTTTATTTTGGATATTAAAATTAGTTTCTCTTTATTTCAAATTTTATTCATTTATGGAATTATCATTCATTGTTCTAATAATTTTGATTCTGTTAATTCTTAAAGGAAGGAGGAATAATTTTTTATCTTATTAATGATTTTGTAATCCATAAAAGTTTATTATAATTTTTTAGGATTGAAAAAAATCATCTTGAATACTTATCATTTTTAGTAAAAGATTAGATTGTGGTGGAAATTTACTTCATGATGAAATTGTACATTTCAAGTTAGTATAGATCATCATTTTCTTATTCTATGTAGTAAAATAATTCCCCAAATTTTGGAAAATTATTTTGAAAGAAAAAATGCTATAAATTTGGTAACACCCTAAGATTTTATAAGATAGATTCTTTTAATGTCTATGATTTCTTGTTTTATACACTACACCAAGATTATCTTGCGCTATATGCAACTTTGTATTAGATTGCAGTATACACAACAAAATTCTTGGCTTGTGTTGCAAAAAATTTCAAGTTTCTTTCATAGAATTCATTTCACACCAAATAGAGTTTAGATTTTGTTCAATTTATAAATAAACTAAGTTTGGATCATGTTATAAGAGATACCAAAGGAATATTTCACTACAAGAAACACTGACTTGGCTTGCGTTACACGCAAGAGCAACCTTCCTCAATAGCTTGCATTGTACGCGATACTGAGTTTAACTAAACAAAGATATATTATTAAAATATAATTATTTAGTGGGATATAACCTAGCTATTATGTATAGTATAAACCACATTTTTAATTTTATATAACATTAGCATTCATCTTATAAATTTTCTAGAACATGATATGAGAACAAAATATTTTTTTTCAGATAAAAGAAGTACTTTTCAAAAAATGCATTTTAATTACTTCGAATGGCCTGAAGGAATTCTTTTTTATTTTTTTATAGATAATCCCCCTTTTAAGGGTTGAAGGGGAACCCGTACATGACTCGTAGGCCCAAGGCACAAGGACTGACATGACCCATAATACATGACCCAAAGGCCCAGAGGCATACCATGCCCATACATGACCCATACACCCAGCCCACTAGAACTGCCCCTCCCTAGATTCGGAATCATTGATCACCTTTAGCTCCCCACCTGCATTGCTGATCGGCTAGCATTTCCCCGTACAAAGCTGCACGGTGCCTGGTCCCGATGGTGGTTGCCATACCCTCTCATTCTTCCAATCCAGTTAGGTCTACTTCTGGTGACTGCTATTGTTGCTCTGATCCTCTTCTATGGACTTATTTTGTGTGAACTAGGGTACTTCATTGTCTTCAATGGCCCGAAGAACCTGTGGCCCGAAGGAATTTGATGGCCCGAAGGCAATTGAGACCCGTAGGCCCAAACCGGTGGCCCAAAGGCCCAAATCGGGGGAATAGTTCTGGCTGCTATAGTATCGAACAGTACCTTCTACAGTACCTGCTACAGTACCTGCTATAGTACCCCAAAAATTATCCTCTACCCAGTTTTGAACCTGGGTCTCTTGGATGCCAAGTCAGAGCCCTTACCACTCGGGTACGGGCTCGTTGGTAGTTTTACTACTTTTTGATAGATCACCCATTTTAAATCTAGTTGTTGACACTTTTATAAATAAAGTTTTCCAAAATAAAATTCGTATTTAGAATATTGATATAAATTTTTTTTTTTGAATATTTGGTATTTTTATAATAAAAATAAAATTTTAATGAATAGTGAAAATTTAATACATTTTAATTCAAAACTACCTTTTTATCTAATTTATTTATATAGTTAGATTAACTTTTTAATTGGTTTAAAAGATTAATTGGATTATATTTTTATCATTTAATCCAATTTTGGTCATTTTAAGTAATTTCACTTTAAAATTGGACATAAAAACTTGTCAATATTTTAATAGTTATTACTTCTTAAAAACCCGTTTTTTGGTTTTAACAGCCGGAATTACTTTCAAATTATTCAATGAAACATATTTGATTTGAATTTGGACAAATGGATTCCAAATTTGGAATAAGTAGGTAAAATTATGTAAATAGGTACATTTTTTCGACATTATGAATAATAACTATAGTAATTATTTTATTTAACATGGTTAAAGGGTAATTTTGGTAAATTTTGGTAAACAATAATATTATAATAATATTAAACTATCCTAACACATGTCATAATCTTATATGATGAGATATTTCCAACCATCAGTATCCTTGGGTCTATTTTTTTACCCCTTGGATTCACTTGGATGTGAAAAATGACATTTTATAACAATTAATTTAAAGTAAAGATAATTATAACCTAAACATATATCTTTTACTAAATCATTTTTAATATAGGGTTATGTAATGGATATATATACTATAAATAGTTATTTGAAAGATAAAAATATTTCCCAAATCATAGATATTTATTTATACTTTTTAGACATTAATTAAATAAATTTATTTATGACACAATTATGATGTAGTGATTACCTCATTAATGAAAGATTAAAATAAATGAATTTATAAATATTAAAATAAACTTAATCTGAACATTTTTATGTCATACACAAATTTTATTAATGAAATTTACATAACAGGTCTTAGTTAATACCTTTGGTTAGAAGTAATAATGTTTTTATAAATTTTTAAAAAAGTCAAGTATGAATAGTGTCCAAAATTTACATAATTCATAACTTAAAACATAAAATAGTTTCATAAATGATATTAAATTCCTAAAAATATAAGATTCAGAAAAAAGGATAATATACGTCCAAATATGTCATTAAAAACTTTTTGTTTGGGTATTTTGATATGATATGGTAATTACATTTACACATAATGTGTAAATAACATGATATCATGGTGAGATTAAAAAGGGTAAAATAAGGGTTAAACTGAAAACAAAATGATAAAACAATATTATAATATTGTCTAAAAAGTATTTTATTATGGTTATTTGAACCAAAATAATCATATATTCTAATTAAATATATTTTGGATCATTTTAAATAGAAATTTAATTTATAATAAATTATTATTTTAAGACTTTCCTAAAGTTCCCTTCTCATCTCTAATAAAAGGGAACCTCCTCCCTCTCCTCTTCACTCCATTTTGAGAATTCATTCCTGAAAAAACCCCACTTATTTCTCTTCTCAACTTCCCTAGTAACAATATATTGGTTCTTTTCTTCTAAAAAGACCAATTCTAGATCCCTAAGAGATAATTTAAAGAAGGTGCATCGAGGAAGATGTAATCTCTTCTACCGATTCTTTATAATTTATTTCTTGTTCTACTTATTCTTATTTAGTTGTTTTATTATAAAGTAATAAAATCTATATCACTCATATATTGATATTTTATTATAAATATAAAACAGCCTTATTTCACCTTCTAACCATCCTACAAAAAAATGAAATCACCATGTGTCTGTACGTACGACTTACCATCTCCATGTCATGGTGTAATCTTTTTTTCACAACCACCTTACATGAATGAGTATAATGGTCTAAATAATAACTATATATTATTATTATAAAATGAAACTAATTATTAGATATTATACCCCATCCACTTCAATAACATTCAATAATTATTGGAATGATATCGTCACTCGTGCATACACATGGATTACTGTCTCCATGACACGATGGGATTCATTATCCATGTTTACAATTCAATAATGATTAAAAACTATTTATAATAAATAATAATGAAATATATTAAATAATAATTATACTGGATTAATGTTTACATATATATATGTCATTTACTAACTCCCATTCAATTCAATAAGGAATCAAAAACATCATTCATGTGTACGTACGATATACTGTCTCCATGAACGGTGTATTCCATTTCATTTATATATATACTATATATATATACATACTGAATATATAAGATATATAATTTTTTTAAATAATATAAGTATGTAAATCAGAATATAAGTAATAATATCAAGAATAACAATTCAAAACACGTACGATATATAAAATAATTATTACCCAAAACATTAGTTTAACATGGAATTAAAAAATGAACGAGTAATATAAAGTCATAAGTAAACCTTATATGATATAATAAATAATATTATGGTTCTGTTAAAAGTTAATAATATGTTTAAACCCACTGTACATGAGTTTCATACACATACAGAAGAAATCAGACGTAAGGTAAGGGATATCTTTGTCAATCTCGTTTTTATCCGAGGCTGTTTATTTATAAGTATTTACTTGGGATATAATTATCATTCATGTCCATGGTTTTTAAAAATATTTTCATAAAATGTTCATTATTATTCTATATATCTTTAAAGTCATTTTTGACCATTTTTTTATTTTTACTACATGGTATGGAAGAAATCTTTCTTGTGTTTACCATATGATTTACTTTTTGAATATTCCGAAAAAACTATGAGGAAAATGTTTTTTTAACTTATATGTAATGAATTGATTTTTTTATGGTTTCATGACGCCTTATTTCAATGAATATTCCTCTACACTATTTCAATTTTATTTTCAACTAAATACTTTACTTTTAAAATTGCGCTGCGTTTAATGAAAAAAAATATTTTTTTAAAGAAGAAAGGATATTTTCCTTAGGAATTAAGATCAAGTGTTTTATTAAAATTATTTCCCATCTAAGAGGACATAGGTTTATGTTTATATACATGTTATTAATTTGATTGTTTTTATAATGGAATTATTTTTATAAACTCCATTTATCTTATATGGGTTATGTTATGATGAAATGATGTTTACGAAATCCATTGTATTCCATGGGTTATGCTATGGTGATTGTTTTTATATATAGTGGAACATGTAAGAATAATTTAATTATGAGATGGGTATGACCTATATCTCACTCCAATGTATTGGTCAAAGATTTATATCTCATGATATAGACACTACTGGAAGGACAAATAAATTTGTTTTAGTAATACGTGGTTGGAACGAAAATTAAACTCGGTTCAGTAATGGACTTTTTCCACTATGATGGTCAAGAAATCATTTCCATGGATAATATGGAAATTATATTATGTGCATATTATTTTTACAGAATTATATGTTTTATATTTAGGATATTCTATCATGGTTAATGATATTTTATGATCCATTCCTTACATACTGACAATATTTACTTCATGACCAATGATTTTTTTGTTTAAACTTTATGTTCATGTTTTTACATTAAAATGCTTATGGTTTGTTTTATGTTCTCCATGTTTACCTTTACTGAGAATTTAAGCTCACCCTTTCTATTTTTTCATTTTCCCCATGATATAAATAACGTTTTTAGGTAGGAAAAAAGGGGAATATATTTATAGTAGATATTTAAGATCGTTCACCATGATTAGAAGATTATGTTCTAAGTTTCCAAAGACACTAAAATAATACAATCTTTGGGAATATGTTTGTGTCGTGTATTAAGTATTCCTAAAAAGAAATGTAATGTTGATGTTTGTCAAGCTTGGGTATCTACAGTTAGTATTATAGTGAAGGTTTAGTTATCCTTTGGAAACTAGGATGCGAAAACATTAGTGAGATCCTTATAGATATTTCTAAGTTATGTCTGGGGATGTCCTTAAGGGTTTTTCTAACTATACATTAAAGTCCTAGAATTATCGTAATAATCATGAATAACCAGAGATTAAACATAAGATGTAAGTTATTGAAATTACTCCCCCATTATAATATTGTTTTCCTATTATGATTTTTCCCCCACATTGCATTTTTGGGTTTTAGACATTAGATAGAACCCGAAGGAACCATGTTAAAGTTCAATGCACTAGGAAATACAATGTTTGTCCTCATGAATAACCAAATGTTATCAGAGATGGAGTGAAAATTATTATTTCTATACTTACACAAGCTATGAATTATTCTAGATTTCTAAACGAGTAGAGAAGGGAGAAATATTCTATTGAGTCCCTCAGGAGGGAACGTCCACCTTCTTTCAGTGGGCCTTATGATCCACCTGTTGCTAAACAATGAATCAGTTCCATTGAAAATATATTTTGCATCCATCATTGTTTATAACATGAAATAGTAATTTTGGATTTTTACCTTTTGGAAGGTGAAAATGACCAGTGGTGGAATCTAATTAATAATACATAGCACCAAGATAAAATTGAATCCATAGAATGAGATGAGTTCAAGAACTTATTTTTCAATAAGTACTTCCATCTTAATCTTTGAATGAAGATGCAAAAGGATTTCTTTGAGATTAATAAAATGGATTATGAATCTGTTCGTACATACGAGGCGAATTTTACTAGGCATGAAAGTTATTCTTCTATATTTATCATCAAACTTGAAAGAAAAGTTGATAGATTCTTTAGTGGATTAAAGGTAAGTCATAGAATGCAATTAGCTATAAGAGAATTCAATAGCTATGAAGAGATTGTGTGTTGTTCTATCAAGGTAGAACTGGAAGTTGGTGTAACATATCAATCTCATTATTTTTTATAAGAAATGAAAGATGGGGTTTAAGGAAAAACCTTCTAGACAATGATGAAAATAATATGAATGTTTCCTTGTGATAAAAATGTGGAAAGTAGCATGGTGGAGATTTTTTTAAAGGGACTAGAAAATTTTTCAAGTGTGGAAAAGAAGGTCATCAAGCAGTTGAGTGCTGATGTAATGGGAAAAATGTTGCTAATGATGTGAATAGAGATAATACTAAAGAGAACACACCACCAAAACTTTAATGCTACAAGTGTAATGAAATGGTGAATTATGCTAACCAGTTCTTAATCCAAGGGTTAATGATGATCAAACTTTGCAACTTCTTAAGGGAAAAGACAAATGGGAAGTCGCATGTGATCATTATTGGTGATGTTGAGTATAACAACGAAGTGTTGTAATGATTAAGTGTTTATGTAATAAGTTTCTAAAATAGTGTTGTGGTATCTTATTTATAGTATTATGGAATATTGGAATATCTATGTATTGGTTTATTTTGGTTTTCAATAATTATATGTTATTGGTAACCCTGAAAAGTAATTGAAATATTTTTTGAAAGCACATGATATGGACATAATGAAGGGATAAAGAGATAATGATATTTTTGATAGTATTAATGATCTCATGACTGATATAAGGACAAAGTGATATCATTGTTTGAGTGTATATAGTTCTTAGTATTTTTGGTGTGTGGAAAGAGTTAATTTTGAAAGAATATATGTTTTCACTAAGGATCTATGGTAATTCATGTCACTACCAGGTTTCAAGAGAATAAATTATTAAGGTATTCACATGTTTGGAATGTGACAACAAAGAACAACCTTATAGAATATGGGAGATAAATGTTATGTCAATTAAGTTTACCTCTTTTTAATGTTTTGTAATTTTCCTTTTTGTAAGTATTGTATTGTTATCCATTTATGGATTGTATAAGTTATATTCAAGTTCAAGTTTGTTATATTAATGTATTATCTCGCTATAGGTGGCCTTATTCATATTTGATTTCTTGTGCTAAGATTATTGTTGAGACATATGGAATAACCTTTTATTATACCGCATGATCTAATAACACTTTAATAATGAAAAATTCAACTTCATTTCATTAATTAATAGATGAAGTGGAAATTGTTAAAGGTAAGAACTACGGTGAGATTGTACCAAAATTAAGTAATTATTTATTCTCATAAAATTCTTGAACTATAGGGAATGAATATTGAAAAAAAATGTTATCCTAGTACCCTGTTATCTGATCAATCAGATGGACCCTTAAATCATCACAAATTTATGGCTTTCTGTTAGTTATATTTCTCCAAACCTTATTATCTATCACTGTGCATCAGAATGTGATGGTTAAATTTCTCTTCCATATCCATGTTTTCACTTACCACCTATGTTCTCCAATGTGGAAACCCTGTGATGAGTTACTTTGGGTAACCGTTATGATTCTAAATTTCTTTCTAAAATGATGTTTTTTATCCCTTTTTACAATGTGGGTTTCCATGAAGGAAACTTTCAGGTAGAAAACCATTTATAAACTTGACGAATGTTGAGGGAGAATTTCATTTTAATGGGGGTAGAATGTAACAACATGAGATTTTATGAGATAGATTATTTTAATGTCTTTGATGGATTTTTTTGTACACTATACCAAGATTGTCATGTTCTATATGAAATACTATATTAGCTTGCAGTATATACAACAGTATTCTTGGCTTGTATTGTATACAATTTCATGTTCCTTTGATATAATTCATTTCACGCATCACTAAGTACAGATTTTGATCAACGTATAAATGATCTATATTTAGATTATGTTATAAGAAACACCAAAGGAATATTTCAATACATGAAACACTTACATGGATTACCTTACACGCAAGAGGAGCCTTTCTTAATAGCTTACGTTGTATGCGATGCTGAGTTTCACTAAACAATGATATATTATTAAAATTTTATTATCTAATGGGATATAAATAATCTATTTAAAATGGTATTAAAATCATTTTTAATCATATATAAAATTACCATTCATCTTACACATTTTTTATAACATTATATGAGATCAAAATAGAATTTTTCGGATTAAAGAAGTATTTTCTAAAAAAATGCAGTTTTATCACCTTTTGATGGTGCACCCATTTTTATCTAGTTTTTAACACTTTTATAAGTTAAATTTTACAAAATCAACTTTTTATTTTAGAGAGGGATATAAAACTTTACTTATATTGAATTTTTGGTATTTTTTTAATAAAAATGAAATTTTAATGAATAATGAAAAAATACTTCATTTTAATTCAAAACTACATTTTTATCTAATTTATTTATATAGTTAGATTAAATTTTAAATTGGTTTTAAGGATAAATTGGATTTTATTTTTAACATTTAATTCAATGTTGGTCATTATAATTAATTTAACTTTTAAGTTGGACATAAAGACATGTCAATCTTTTGATAGTAATTACTTCTTAAAAACCCAGTCTTTAGTTTTGACAACAATAATTAATTTTAAATTAATTACTACAACATCTATGTTTTTAATTTGGAAAAATGGATTCCATATTTGGAATAAAAAAGTTAAAATTATGTAAATAAGTACATTTTATTTTTAGACATTATGAATAGTAACTTAAGTAATTATTTTATTTACCATGGTTAAAGGGTAAATTTGGTAAATATGGGTAAAAAATAATATTATAGTAATATTAAACTACACTAACACATGTAATAATATTATTTTATGATATATTTCATACCTTTTCCATCATTGGGTCGATTTTTGGACCCCATGGAATCACTTGGATGTGAAATTGACATTTTATAACAATTAATTTAAAGTAATGATGATTATAACTTAAACATATATCTTTTACTAAATAGATTTTAATATAGGTTTATATAATAAATATCTATGAAAATAAATTGTCATTAAGAGGATAAAAATATTTCCTATATCATGGAATTTTATTTATAAATTTTATACATTAGATAAATATATTAATCTATGACACAATTATAATGTAGTGATTATCTCATTAATGAATGATTCAAATAAATGACTTTATAAATATTAAAATTATTTTATTTGAATATTTTGATGTCATAGACTAGTTTTATGGATGAAATTGACATAATAGAGACGAGTTAATTCCTTTGGTTAGAAGGAATAATGTTATTATGATGTTTTAAAAAAAATCAAGTATGAATAGTATCCATAATTGACATAATTCATAACTCAAAACATAAATTTTTTTATAAAATGATATTAAATTTCTAAAAATATAAGATTCATCAAAATAGTTAATATAATTCCAAATATGTTATAAATTTTTTTTGGGTCATTTTACATTATATGGTAATTACATTAACCCACAATATGTAAATAACATGATATCATGGTAAAATTAAAAGGGGTAAAATAAGGGTTAAACCAATTAGATAAGGATAAAAAAAATTTCGAAACTTGTCTAAAAGTTATTATATTCTGGTAATTCGAACTAAAATAATCTTATATTCTAATTAAATATTTCTTTGACCATTTTAAATAGAAATTGAATTAATAATAAATTAATATTTTAAGACTTTCCTAATGTTCTTCTCTCCTCTTTTATAAAAGGGAACCTCCTCCCTCTCCTATTTACTTTATTTTTAGACTTCATGATCATCAAAAACCCACCCATTTATCTTATTAGCTTCTCTAGTTACATTATTGATGTTTTCGTCTTCTCAAATGATCAAATCTAGTGCCCTAAGAGAAAATTTAAAGGAGGCATGTCGAAGAAGATGTAATCTCTTCTACCGATTGTTTCAGATTTTTTTCTTATTCAACATCCTATTATTTAGTTGTTTTATTATAAAGTAATAAGATAAGTATCAATCATAATCTGATATGTAATTATAAATATAAAAAAACCCTATTTCACCTACTATCCATCCTATAAGAAATTAAATCACCGTGCGTGCGTACGTACAGTATACCATCTCCACATGATGGTGTAATTTGTTTTTCACCACTACCTTACATGGATGGGTATAATGGTGTAAATAATAACTATATATTATTATTATAGCATGATACTAATTCTGATATATTATACACCATCCACATCAATACCATTCAACAATTAGGGGAATGATATCAATACTCGTGCATCCGTACAACTTACTATCTCCACGACGCAATGACATTCATTCTCCATGTCAACAATTCAAGAATGATTATAAACTATATATAATAAATAATCATTGAATATATTACATAATAATTCTACTCGATTTATTTATATATATATATATATATCATTTACTTACATTCATTGAATTCAACAAAGAAACGAAAACATTGTTCATTTGTATGTACGACGTACCGTCTACATGAACGGTGTATTCAATTTCATTTATCAATATATTATATTTATATATATTTATATTTATATATTGAATATATATGATATATAAATAATTTTTTTGTATTCTTTAAGTAAATAAATCATGCAATAATTAATAGTATTAAAATAATAATTCAAAACATGTACGATAAATAAAATGATTATTACCCAAAATGTTGCTTTTACATTGAATTAACAAATGAATGGGTAATATAAATTCAAAATTAAAACATATATGATATCATAAATATTATTATGGTTATGTTATAGGTATATAATTTGTTTAAACCCACTATACAAAAGTTTGAGACATATTTGGAAGAAATCAGACCTAAGGTAAGGGATAACATTGACAATCTCTTTTTTATCCGAGATTGTTTGTTCGTAAGTATTTAATGGGGAAATATTTATCATCCATGTCCATGTTTTCTAAAAATTATTTTATAAAATTTTATCTATTCTGTTATGTATTTTTAAATACATTTTTTCCCATTTTTGACTTTTACTACATGGTATGGAAGGAATCTTTCTTTTGTTTACCGTAGGAGGTACTTTTTAACTTTTCTGAAAAAAGTACGAGGATAATACTTTTTTAACTTATAGAGCATGAATCAATTTTTTTACAGTTTCAAGAATCCTTATTTCCAGGAATATTACTCTACTCTTTTTGATGTTAAGTTTTAACTAAATACTTTTTTTAAAAAATTGCACGATGTTTTGAGAAAAGAAAATGTTTTTAAAGAAGAAAGGATATTTTCCTCAGGAATTAATCTCAAGTGTATTATCAAAATTATTTTCCATTTATGATGAAACATGGTTATATTTCTAATTCTATTATTATTTTGATTTTGTTTAGGTGGGAATTATTTTTATAAAATCCATTTATCTTATATGGGTTTTTTATGATGAAATTATGCTTAAGAATCCCATTTTATTTCATGGGTTATGCTATGGTGTATGTTTTTATGTTTTGTTCCACATGTAAGAAAGATTTTATTATGAGATGGGTGGGACCTATATCTCCCTCAAATTAATTGGCTAATTATTTATATCTCATGAGATAGACACGACTGGAAAAAATTAAATCTAGTTCAGTAATACATGTCTGGAATGGCAAGTAAATCTTGTTCAGTAATGGACTAAGTCCACTACGATGGCCTGGGAAGCAAGGCCTTGGCTGGTATGGAAATCAAATTTTTGGATTATTAGTTTTCCAAAATTAATGGTTTTATACCAATGATATTCTATCATGGTTAATGTTATTTTATGATCAATTCCTTATATAATGCCAATATTTATTTCATTACTCGAGATTTTAATGTTTAAACATTATGTTCATGTTTTGACATTAAATTTTTTTTGGTTGTTTCATGTTCTCCATGTTTACCATTACTTAGTATTTTAGATCACCCTTTCTATGTTTTCTTTTCCATAGGATATATATAATGTTTTTAGGTAGGAAAACAAAAGGGGACGTTCTTTATGGGAGATGTTAAAGATCTTTCACCATGATTAGAAGATTATGTTCTATGTTTCCGAAGACACTAAACTAATACAGTCTTTAGGCGTCTCTTTACCTCATGTATTAAGTATTCCGAAAAATAAATGTAATTTCTATGTACGAAAGTCTTGGTTCTCTACAAATTTACTTTTCTCAACAATAAATCAATTGTATTTTAATCCATCATAGATTTACATTTATGTGGTGGTTCACTTTCTCAAGACCATGTTATCTATCACTCTCTATCAGTATTTAGGAGTTAGGTTTTTCTTCCATATCCGTGTTTTCACTTCCTAATAATGTTCTTCTATTTGGATACCTAGTTATGTGTAATTATAGATGACACACATACTTACATTTACTCTCTTTCGAAGAGGAAGTTTTGTTAATCCTTTTTGTGGTGTGGGATTTCAAAAAATGGTATTTTCAACAGTCGAGCCCTATTTACCAACCCCAATTTCAAATTTTTTATGATGAAATTTGTTAAATTTTTAGATAATTTATTATCCTAAATATTTAAGAAAATCCTATAACATAAAAGATATGGAACATCAAAAATATGTTTTCTTCAAAAATGGGCTTTCTTGTTTTTTATCAGTGAATAATATAATTAAATTTAATATATTTTAAAATTTTATTTTTTAGAAAATAATTTCATTTATTAAATCTTATTTTCAAAATTATCAAAATCTAATTTTTTGAAATTTTTTTGTAAAATATTTAATTTTCAACCAATGATGAAAAATACTTATTATTATTGAAATGTATATTATTATTTTAAATTATTTACAAAGTAAAATTATATTTTGGAATATTATTAAAATTTATTTATTTAAATATGAAGAAAATTATTTTTATTATTGTTTTTGAAATTTATTTATTACATGAATTTAGCATTAAAATTTTAATATTTTTAAATATGGAATTTTTCTAAAAAAATGTTTTTATTGTGTTTTCCGATTTAATTTAAATTTAATTCTTAAAATTATGTTATTTTATTTTTGAAAAATGGATTTTAAAATTTTCATCATTATTTAAAAATTTAATAAATATTCTCCTTTTATTTTGGGCAATATGAGTAGTAAACTTAGTGATTTTTATTACCACGGTAAAGGGAAATTAGGTAATTAATGGTTAAAAATAAGATGATAAGAACTATTAAATTACCAAAAAACTTATATAAATTGAATTTTATGACTATATATCAACCATAATCTTCCAAGGGTGTAATTTAAGACCTTTTGGATCCACATTGATGAGATTATGGCCTTTATAATATTATATTTAATGAAATGTCAAACAAGTCACATTCAATTTTTAATGACTATATTATTTTTAATATGGTGTTATCCAAAGTATATATACAACTATAAATATTATTATGAAAAATAAAATATTTATATTCATCATTTAAATTTATTTTTAATTTTTAGTGCATAAATAATTAACTTCAATTATAGTACAACAATGATGCATTAATTATTCAATTAATGATAAAATCAAATATATGAAATTAAATATATTAAAAAAATATATAATTTTAGATAAATAATGTGATAAATAATCTTCTATGATTCACCTGAAATGTTATATATATGATAAAATATTTTTTTCATATTTTATATGTTTTATTGATATTATTAAAGTCTAAATAATGAATAGTTCATAAAATTGACATTATCGATATTTAATAGTAAATAATATTTTATTAAATAATATAAAATTAACAGTAATAATAATAATAATAATAATAAATTCATTAAAGTTATTATTATTAGGTTAAAATTTCATCCATGTTCGATTTATTAGTTTTTTTAATTTTATTGTAACTTTATTGACACTCAAAGAATAAAAATTCATATTACCACGGTAAGAGTTAAAGATGTCAAATAGGTGTTAAAACCAAAATATATGGGTATAAATATAGTAAAAATATGTCTAGTTTTTATGTTATAAGGGTGTTTATACCAATATATAGATTATCATACAAATAAATCTCTTTAACAAATTTTTTTGAAAATTAATTTATATTAATTTAATATTTTAAGAAATTCAATGAGTGTCTCTCACCTATCTTATAAAGGGTAACCTCTTCTTCTCAATAAAACACTCTAATAACCCATTTTCGGATAATATATATCCAAATAACTTTATGAAATCCCTTATATAATTAGGTATTTTTTTAATAATACCAATTTTAGAGGTCATACAAGGTTACGAAAAGGAGGTTTTCCAAATAAGAGTTATTTTTTTATATATGTTTTAGTTTTTTTCTTCCACACCCCAAAGAAATTACACATAACATATAAGATAATAAATAAAGTATATTATATATAATGAGATATTATTATGTTTTTTCATTACTTATATTCATCTCATCTTCCATCAAATGGGAAATGAAATCGTTATTCATGTGTATGGAGGAATACCTCATCATAAACAAATGTAATATCATTTCCATAACCACCTATAAGGACAAGTAATAATGAAAGAATAAATATTTATAAATGATATTAATTACATACATATATTTATTAAAATTTAATATATCATTTACCTTCTTACCTTGTCATGATCTGAAAAAATGATAATGTCCTTCTTGCATACATATGTACTACCATCTCCATGAAATGATGTGATTCTTTTTTCATCACCACATCACATAGATGATATTTATATATATATATGAGTGTATGTAAATAATTAATATGATATATATTATATCATGAACTATTTAAAGATAAAATAATACTTACTGTTTTTATATAGTGATCATTGAAAAATAGTGATGTTACTCATGCGTACGTAAAACCTACCATCTTCATGATGGTAATGTAGTTCATTTTTCATAAACATATTTAATGTTTTGATTTTAAATTATAATTTTTTTATATATATTATAATTATTTAATTTTTAATATTCTTAATATGATTCAATAATGACCATTTTGATCATAATCAACCTACCAAATTCATTTCGGACTTACCAAACATCACTAAAAAATATTACATGAACATTAATAAATAAGTAATTGTTATAAATTTTTAATAAGTTAGATAAAATAATAATAAAATTTAAAAATCTTGTAAATAAATAAAACAATTATCCAATTTTTATTATTCTGGAAGATACAGAACGTACATGAAGAGTCAGACTCAAGGTAAGTGATTATCATCTCCCTTTTATTTCTTTTCAACACATGCCTTATATGTCACTTGCTTCTTATGTGTAGTGAATATTATTCTCATGAATGTATTTTATGATTATTATAATTAAAATTATGAGATTTAAATATCTATCTAGGTTAATTTCGTTCATAGATATTATGATTAAAATGATACCAAAACGGTAATGGTTTAATTCACAATCTCATCATTATTCAAGATTTTTTATGTTTAAGTATCTGTAGGGAAATATTTATCTTATTTTTTTATGTTATCTAAAAATATTTTACCAAAGGTTTTTAATATTCTACTAAAATTTTCTAAATTCAATTTTATCCATTTTTTAATTTTTAAAAGACATTTTGAAAGGAATTTTTTTTTCTTTTTCTAAATGAGGTTCTTTGTGAATTTTTTGATAAAAATATATAAGGAATGTTTTTTTAACATATATGGTAAGAGAAAATTTTTCCACTATTATATCACCTCAATGATTTGATTTTTATTTTAATGTTTTATAATTTTATTTTTAAATATAACTTTTTCATATATAAATGTGTAGTTTTTTATAGAAAAATGATTTTAAAATGGAAAAGTTATTTTCCTCAAAAATTATTCTAAGTGATCTTTAAAAAATAATTTTCATATATGATTACATAATTTAATGTTAAATAATATTTAATGGTGATATTAACCAAGTATATCATCTATATTTATTCCTTTTATGTTTTATGTTTATGCTTATATGGTGTTCATGAAACCCGCTTATTTTCCATAGGTTATCCTATGTTAGACTATTTTTAAAACCCATTTCATTACATGGGTTATTAATTGGTGAATGTTTTATAATATTATTCAAAATATATGTATGAATTTAATTATAACCAAGTATAGATGTAAAATTATAATCAATTTCTATTGATACACATTTCTCTCTCTTATACATTGGGTAAATATTGATATCTCATGTGATAAACAAGACTAGAATGACTAGTGAACCCAGTTCAGTATGGGACTTTGTCTTCTATTATAGTCTTTGGAGTGAACCATAATTAATATGATGGTTTAGGGAGTGAACCCATTCTACTATGATATTATTTAAAATTATCATTGAATTATAATTAATTCATTTTCTATAATTATGTTAAAGAAAATTTTTTATGACTTGTTCTAATGATATTCTCTCATAGATCATGTTATTTTATTCCTTTATGATTCATATCTTTTGAACTATTAAAATTTAATCCATGACTCAAGATTATGATATATGATATGTAGGTATAATATTTAATTGTTAACTTCATCTTATTATGTCATTATAATAATTTATACTTATGTAAACATTGAGATCTCCCTTGGTTACCTTTATAGAGTATCTATGATCAACATTTTATTATTTTTCCATTACCCATGTTATGAATAAATGTTTTCATTGTTCTATGTATAATATGGGTGATAGATGTTAATTAATTTTAGAAAATAATATATATTTTTATAAACCAGATATTTATTTTTACAATATATGTAATTGTTCTTCCTAATTCTCTAAAACTCTAAACCTAAATGGTCCTTCAGCGTGAAATTGATCTAACATTTCTTTTGGTTTTGTACATTTTTGATAGATGAAATTGGATCTAATTTATTATAATAAAAGGTAAATATTTAAATTTTACATTTCTAAAATATGATCTAATACTGTGGGTTCCGAGCTATCTAATTGTATGGGACAAATGGATTTTAATGTGTAAATTAGAGAGGATATGAGGTGGCCTTTTTTAAGTGAGGTGAGTAGTGCACTTGTAATTTTGGAAAATAAAAAGGTGTAACAACATTTTTTACATTTTAAAAGGCTAAAAATGGATTATTATAGATCCTTATACATGATAATGTCTAAATATAGGGATTAAACAGATTTTAGATAATATTTTTGGTCATTTTAGCCCTTATATTTTTAGTTTAACCCCTCATTAAACTTGTTGTTACCTTAACCGTTATAATTTATTTTCACTATTCATTATGGTCAAGAAAACTATGTCAGAATTATTAGATAATATAAATAATGATGATTAAAAATATTTAATCCATTTTTTCAAAATTCAATTCACACATGTGTTAAATTTTATTTCAACATTAAGCCCATAGACACGATGAAAAAATAGGTTGTCAAGAACTATATTTTTTCAAGAAAATTTGATTTTATATTAAATGGTTGAATAATAGTAATTATTGTATGAATAACAATTAATAATTATAGAAAATAAATATATAAACATCATTTAAATCTATCCTAATTAGTGTATTTTTAATTAATAATAAAATAATAACATATTTCACTTTAAACCATCGTTTAGAAAAATCCATTTTTTAAATCCAAAAAATAAACATATACAGAAATTCAATGTAAATTTGATTAAAATGTAATGAAATATATTAAATATAAATAAAGGATTCTTATTTTAATTTAAATCATATTAAAAACATAACAGGGCTTTAAAATTTTTTAATTTATTGAAAATTAATGATATTTTTACAAAAAAACATTATTTTTCAATGTTCACTGAAAAGTCAATATTTTTAACATCCAAAAATTTTACCTTATTTTAATTGTGATATGATGATTTAATAAATGATTTTTAATTTTATTAAATAAATTTAAATTTTTTTTGAAAAATTAATTATAATATTTTCACACAAAAAGTAAGAAAAATAATTTCTTAAGAAAGAATATTTTTGAAATATAAAATCACTTGAATAAAAATTGATTAATTATTTATTAAGAATTTATCAATAATATATATTTAGTAGGATATATATATATATATAATATAAAATAGTTAATACTATGAATACATACTAATTTAATGTCTACTTAATAATGGTTATATATTTCACAGGTTGTTTAAGATTGGTGTTGTCTGTTAAGTATGCTATCAAGAATTGGTGTTGAATCCTCTGCCCATTTACAAAATGTTAACCCAAAAAATTGAACTTAAACTCAATGATAAAATTAATTAAATTTTCAAAAATATTGTTAAAAACTTACCTCGTATAACAGGTTAATAATAAATCCTCTTAATTAGAGATAAATGTAAGTATGATGGTCATTTGGAATAACAGATACCAGGTTTCCAAAAAGGAAAAAATAGGTGGAATGTGAATATTTGGACATGGAAGAAAAGAATAAAGTCTAAGTAATGATATAGAGTGATTTAATTGATCATAATTGAGTTAATAATCATGAGAAATTTACACAACCACAAAACTATAAAACAAAAGAGTAGTTAAACACTCATTGATATAATCTGAAATGATAGTAATAGGAAAATATTTTTTTTCAAGATCCTTTTCCTAGGGTAAGTGAATATTTTTCTATATATACTATGTAAATATGTAATTATACTTACTTTATAAGTTGAAATTCATATCATTAATAAATTTAAACAACAATATCATATTTTACTCTAAACTATAAGTATTCAAGATGGTATTTATTTTGTGAAACACTAAAATAAAAATTTAAAGGACCACATAACCAAAAAGGGGATAATAAAACAATTCCATAATACTTTATACATTAACCAAAAACAAAATTATTAAAACTTTTTTTTCAAAGTTTCCAAAATAAAAAAAACCTTTATATGATGAAATAATACATTAATCTCCAAAATTCAACAGTAATAACCAAAGCTAAAACTAAATCATTCCCTATAAAAATGACTGTATATCCCAAATGACCTTAATAACGTAAAATTAAAGAGTTTTTTAACATAAAATTTTATATCATACATTTCATATTAAAATCCAAAAAATTATAGAGATATTTATTGAAAATATCATTAATCACTTAGTCACCATTTCACTTTTTAATCTCATGGTCATCTATACCATAAAACATGTGATCCCAAAGTTACCTCAATATCCATTACTATAGAAACACAAAAGGTTATCAATACCTTAAAAAAATTTCATAGTATTTAAAGGAATAATTCACATTAAAACTAATCATTACATATACTTCATCCTGATGAAATATATCCTAAAGTGTCTTTAATAACTTTATTATCTCATCAATTAAATCATCAAAAGAAGTATATAAGAATTTGAAATTATAATGATAATTAATATTATAAAACTGTGATGGTATCAATAAATATTAATATAACTTGATATGAATACATCCAAATCTACAATGTTATATAAACCATACCCTGATACGAACTATAATAGCCTCGTACCTGCACTCCCAAATCTGGTTATAAAAACATAAACATTCCATTTATATCTTTGGTACTGAGGAAGGTGACAAATTTTTCTCCAAAGAAAAACATACAAAATCAAAATAATATATTGAATCAATTACATTATAAAATACCTTTAATGTTTAGAGTCTAATAGAATTATACAAACTCCTACATAAATAATACCCTTTCCTTAAATGATCACTTCTTCCACTTAACCCATCTTTTCTTATTTCAAGTTAAGTAATCATCACCATCCATACAAAAACCTTCTAGGAATAATTTATTCCAAATAATCATTGATAAACTAGAGAAAATGAATCATATTATGGGTGATCAGAAATCCTAAGTAAGGGTAATCATAAGTATTATCAATTGAATAAAATTAGTGAGTATTAAAATATTATAAGGGTATTATGACATAATCAATGAGAATGATTATAAAATAAGAATATTAGTACACATCAATACCTAGATAAAAAAACATGAAAACTTTTAATATATATTTCACAAAGTTAATAGTCAATAGAATTAATAATAATGATATATATGATATCAATATTGATCATAAAAATCATTAAAACCCCATAGAAATCATATATAAAATGTTTTTAAATCTTGGGACATCAAATTCATATCACTCTTACAAATGGAATAAATAATATGGTCTACATCCATCATTGGTGCATTAAATGAATTGGTGGGATATTATAGACCCACCCATATTTGGTTTATCATAGATCCACTTGTCCTTTAATTATCATAGAATCACACTTCCTAGATTAATGACATAACCACTCTTCATTGGATTATAACAAAACCACTCATCATCATAAAAAATGTTCAAGAACAATATAATGAAAAAATTACGTTAAGCATTAATTTCATAATAAACTCATAGAGACAACATTTTTTCTTTTCATAAATTTATTAACCCATTGAAAACAAAATGTTTTCTATAACAATATTTTTAATACATGATTAACATATGAAAAAAATGGGTTCAATGTCAATATTATTGAAAAAATATTAATCCATCAAGATAAAAAATGAGGATGGTATCATTAAAAAACTTCCCCATTAGAGTTTATTTAACTATAAGGGTTTTTGATTTTGATGAATGGTAATACCATTAAAATATCATTAAATCATTTTTCATGAAAATAGCCTTTCATTTTAAAATCACTAAAAAATCACAAAATATTTCAAAAATAATTTTCTTTGAAAACATACCAGGAAATATATAAATGAAACATCAAGAAAAATAATGGACATGATAGTGGAAATATCCATTCATATTATAAATGTTAAAAATAAACATTCATTTTAGTGAATTTTTTTAAAGGGATTCAAAAGTTACCTATCTATAAAATTTTAAGAAATTTTCTTTTAAAAACTTTTAAGAGATAGTAAATAATCAGGTAATATGGATTTAGAAAATAATCTATTTCTAGAAAATAGATTTTTTAAACATTTTAGAGAACATGAATATGGAAGAGAAAGATACCTGATCTAAAAGAAAATACTAGATCATCATCACTTACAAATAAATTCATCATGTTTCTTATAATCAATATGAGAGGAAATAGAAATAAAAAATTATAATCAAATTTATAACTATAAGAAAATAAATGTAGGTGGTTCATGAAAATAAGAGCATATGATTTCCTCAAAATAAACATTGAACATAGAATATCCTAAAAGAAAATATATTGAAACATAAAGCCTTTTAATCTTGGGTAACTCTTCAATCATAAGCCCCATGAAATAATTTCATAAAATGATACATTAAATATCATAAAAATAATTATTTTCAATATATAACATTTAAAAGGTAAGTAGAAACACATCATAAAATAATATTGGTGTATATCAAAAAGTATACCCAAAGAATACAAATTGATATGAGAAATATTACAATGATCATAAAACTAAAGTAAAAATTAATCAATGAATATATTGTGTTTATAAAATTTAAATAAAAAAAATAATTGAAAATAAAAAATATATAATAAAAATTAATTACAGCCATAATCTTGGAATATCTAAAAGACAATGAAGAAGAAACATACCCCAATGAAAAGAAATTGAATTATAAAATTCTTTACCTCTTGGTAACATTCAATCAAAATTCGTGTAGTTGAGATAATTAAAATTGAAAATTAAAATACCTAGATGAATGAATTATTCATGACATTAAATGTAAAAGTGGTATTATAGTCACTATAAAATAACAGTTAGGTGGATATCATTAAAATATTCCTCAACAAAAGAAAATTGATTTGAAGTCCCTTAATGCTTTGGTAATTTATGAATCAAAACCTCAAGAATCGTAAAACCTCATATGGATCCATAAATACTAATAATTTTCATGAAAAATATAATAAAATACATTCATGTAAATTATATACACCAAATATTAAAATAATTGTATAATATGGCACAAGATTAAATAAAGTAAAAAAGTTAGATGAGAAACCTTTACCTCAAGTTCGGACATTCCATGTGATTCATTTAACTTGTATTTATAAGCTTATATCAATTATTTGATTTATTAATAACCTTTTACAGCTTTAATACCTTATACTTAAATATTTTATTTTATTTATTTCCAATTATATATTTAAATACTTTATCAATTATGTACACATTAGGTGTTTTGAGGAGGTTCAGTTCATTGTTTCAAAATGGCTATGTTGTGTTAACCGGGTTCAATAATTTCTTTATTTAAACATCTATAGAATAATAAAAATAATTAATTTTTTTTAATTTTTATACATTATTTATACTTTTAAAATAAAAAATTGAATAGTTTTAGGAAAAATGATTGGTGTTACGATCATTGAGAGGGTAGGTTGTACGTTTTCATTAGTAGAATTTCTATTTTTCATTGATCATTGTAGAAGGAATGTAATTAATATTTTATCTTTAAAGAATGAACATAATATCATAAATACCATTATATTTTATTAAATATAATTATATATATCATCCATGATTCATGGTCATGAAAAAATAATCAGATCTCTTCAAGGAGGTGGTAATCCATAGGTACACACAAACTATGCAATCATTTCTCATTATAAGAAATAAAATGATATAATATATTTTAATAAAAATAATTATTTCATTAATATAATAATTATTTCATTTATATCCCATATATTCATTAACTTTATCCATATTACCTTACTTGTAACGTGTTAGTGAAAAATGAATCAGATCCCTTCATAAGGATGAAGTTCGCCATACAAACGAGGGATGTTATTGTATCCACCACATATAAGAAATTAAGAAGGTATATGTTATAAAATATTTCAGAAAAGTATAAATATATTAAAAATATAATATATATAATTTAAATCCATAATTATAACATGTATTGAGAGGTGATGATGGAAAATGAATGACATTTCTTCACGAGGTGGTAGTCTGTCGTACACACGAATAATGATTTTGTATCCCATTTGAAAGAATATGTGATATATTTAGGTTATTAAATTAAAATAATAAAATTTTAATATAATTTATATCATTTTTTTATTATATAAAAATAATTTAATAATATTTTAACTGGGTGGATGAATAAAAAAAATAAAAATGACTAGTTAAGCATAATACCTCTTGTTTAGAAAACCTGGTTATGTGAGAACCAAAATCCTTCGTGGGGTCGATTTATGATCAAGTAATGGGATATAGTATGTGGGTAATTAATTAAGGAATATATTTTGTGAAGTATTTTCCAATTAAAATAAATGTTAATTTGTGAATAGAATGGGAGATTGTGTGTCCTTTTATAATTTATGTCTGTAGCGCACTAGTAATTTTTGAAATGAAAAAGAAGTACCGATGTTTTACACAACTAAAGAGGAAAAAACATGAACCATTATATATAATTATACCTTATATAATCTAAATATACCCATAAAATTTATTTTATACATGTCTTAATTATATTTTGATCATCATCAATTTTGTTTAACCCCTCAGTTAACCCATTTTCATCATAACCAAAGTAATTTATTTTTACTTATTTTACTATTAATTATAGTAAAAACTTAAATTTAATATATTAGATAATATATGTTAATATTATTCAAAATATGGAATCCATTTTACCAAAATCAATTTACATAATTTCAAAAATTGAACTAAAAATTAAACCTACGGATGCCACAAAAATATAGGTTTTCAAGAAGTGTATGTTTGAAGAAAAAGATGATTTTATATTAACTCTATGACAAATAATAATAATTTTATGAGTAAAAATTAACATATATTCATAAATAATATATAATCTTCATTTAAATCATTACTCATTAGGTATTTTTTTAATTATTTGAAATGATATAACGTTATTCACTTTAAAACAGTTTTTAGAAAATAATGTTTTTAAACCCAAAAATATACTTATTATAAGTTACAATATAAATATAATTAAAATTTAATTAATTGGATTAAAATTAAATAATTATTATTTTAATTTAGATAATATTAAAAACCCAATTTGATTTTTAAATTACTTAATTTATTGATATGAAATGATAGTTTTACAAAAAATGTTATCTTTCACTATTCATTAAAAGTCAATATTTTCTGAAAAAATCCCGAAATTTCAACCTAAGTTAATTTTTATATTCTAATTTAAAAACTGATATTAATTTTTTCAAATATAATTTTTATAATTTCAAAAAATTAATTATAATATTCTCTTCTAAAAAGAAATAGAAATCATTTTTGAAGAAAAATAATTTTTGACAAAAAAATTACTTTACTAAAAATTGATTGGTTATTTGATAAAAATTTATCAATAGTTTATAATAATTATGAAATATTTATATTTAAAAAATTATTTAATACTATTCATACCCTCCAATTTAATGGTATGGTTTTAACATTTATATATTTCGCTATTAATTTAATATTCTGGTGTTGGGTGTAAAATAAGATATTGAACATAATGATCTAGTTTTAAAATATCATGGTGTTACAAAATATGGATCACTAAATGGAATCAATATATTTTATTTATCTAATATTATTAATCATTTACCACCATTTTTCAGTTTCACTTTTACAACGTGTGAAAGAGTTACCTTCTGATGATCTGAATAACCTGGGACTTTGAATATATTCTCCAACACATTAACCCTTCCTTCAGCTATTATAGGGTCATATTATATACTAAATACTAGGTGGTTTTATTTCATAAAATTTTTAAATATGGAAAATTTCCTCTATTAGGAACCTTATTTCTCTTTAACATGGATACCCCAACAATTTATAGCATGTGTCAACTCAGCTATCAATGTAATTAATTACTTTGTTCCAATTCTAACCATTTTGGGTTACTTATTTAGAAGAATATTTTCCTCTTGGTTCTTTCATACTTAAACTTATTTTTTTCCTCTATTAAAAATCATTCTTAACAGACCAAGCATAAATAAATATTCATAGTAATATTAAAATTATATATCATTATAAGCATAAATTATAGTCTTTTAAGGGTATTTACTTTTATTATTGTAACCTCTGAAATTAACTAATTTTTTTAATTCAAAATATAAATAATTATACTCTACTTAATATATAATTTAATTTTAAAACAATAATTAATTTTATTTTATTCCTAGATATCATTTCTGTTTTAGAGTTTTTAGGAATTAGGTCATAAAGTTTTCATAACAAACCCAAAAATTAAAAGGTAAACATAAATCCTATTAGAATCCATTTTTTCTATATAAAAGTATTTTAAAATAAAACATTATTTATTTTAATTATAAATATTTATAACTTTAAAATTTACTTCTTCATTGTTCCTACTAATCCTTAAAACCTATGAAGAGAAATTAAAAACATGGGATGAGAAGAAAAATATTATTAATGGATATAAAAAAAATAATCCAATTAGTATATTTTAAAACCATGAGATCATAAAATATAGTATTACTATATCATAATAAACTTTAAGCTCAATGAATCATTTTCTTACACATGAAATCAATTTTACAACCTAAATATTTTCATAAAACACTTTCCATGAAAACTTAATTGAAAAATCATAATCATGAGGGTTTATTTGCAAAAATAAAACACCATGAAAATTGTTTTTTTTAAAATACATGTTCACCCTAAAAGGGAATAATCATTACTTTAAAAAATATCATTAGATTGCCTTTTGAAACAAAATTATTCCCTTGATAACTCACTTTTAAGAATAGAAAAGTCATGTTGGTTCCTTGGGACATCATTAACATAGAACCGTTAAATTAGCTATTAAACTTTCAATATTAAATATGGTCAGTATAAAATATAACTTTATAGATAATATATTAATTTCTAAATTTATTGGAGAGCTATATGAGGCTCACCCATCATCATGAGATATATTAGGCTCACCCGTCATCAAGAGATATATCAGGCTCACCAATCACCATAAAAAATTTCCAAGGACCATAACAAGCATGGAGTAAATAAAATCTTTAATTTAAATCATCAAACTCATAAAAAAATAAATCTAAATCCAGAAGAAAAACATTTATGGATATTGATATATCTCTTTTCCTTTAAATCATGATTTTCAAAACTAAAATACTATAAAAAATTAGAAGAAGTGTTTTCTTTGATGAAAATAGGGATTTTTATTAGGTAATACAAATATCAAATAATGTTTATAGTGGTGGGAAAGGTAGTTGATGTCGTATACATTAAAATATGTCATTCCATTTTTTCTTTTTGAAAAGAAAGTCAAAGTGTTATGTAAAAAGATTCTTCTTGAAATCCTCTAAAAGGTAGTAAAAAGAGTCATAAAATTAAATTTATAATTCATTTATGTATTTATAAATACATATAAAAATTATTTTTATGAATATATATACATATAAGAAAATTATTTACAAAATAAATCTTTCAAATATTTAAAATGATCTTTTTAATGTAAAATTCCCCTTACCTCGAGACTGGCTCATCACATATGTTTATTTAACTTTTTTAATAATAAAATTATTATAATTTATTAATTTATTAGGAACCATTTACAATTTTATTATTCATTTTATTTTATTTATTGCCATGTTATATTTAATAACTTAATCAGTTAAGTTCATGTTGAACGTTTTGATGATATTCGTATTATATGTCCAAATGAATTTTTTAGGTTGAATATGGTCAAATAATACATTATTAAATCTTATATATAATATAAATAATGAAATAATTTTCATTTTTATATTTTAATTTTAATTTTAAAACAACTAATGAAATATGGTTTTGAAAATTGAACTATGTTACAATCATGGAGACAGTAGGCTATACATACGCATGAGTAACATTTCTTTTTTTCAAAGAACATTATGGAATTAAGTTAATTGTTATATTATATTTATATAAATATTATAATATCATAAATATAATATTATTTATTTAAATTTAGATAAATATTTTAGCCATGTGATGCAGTTATAAAAAATAAATCACATCACTTCATGGAGGTGGTAATCCACACATATGCACAAACAACGTTATCATTCTAAAATAGATTAAAATTTAATAAAATAGGTGATATATTTTATTTATTCAATGATAAATGTGTTAGAAATATCACACACAGACACACAAATATATATATATATATATATATATATATTAAATACATGATTGTATACTTCCAAGATTGGTTGTGACGGAAAACAAATTTCATTGGTTCGCAAGGAGGTAGTATGTCATACACACAAACGCTGGATTCATTTCTCATTTTATAGAATACGGATATGTATATATGTTATTACATTAATATGAAAATATCTAGGAATATGTAAGAAACTATTTTTTTTATTTCATCATGTTTGATGAATATTTTAAGGAGGTAGAAGTTGAAATAAAACTAAAACATTCAATTAAAATCTATGCCTCTACTTCGGACAACCTCCTTGGATTTTCACTGTAATCCATATATGGTTGGTATTATTTCAAAATTATTACCTATATAATGTGGGAAGTTGTGTTATGAATTTATTTTGTAAATTATTCTATGAGATAGAGTGCTCAAATTTTGTGACAAATATAAGAAAGGATGTGCCCTTTTATAAATTAGGGGAGCGACATTCTTTGAATTTCAAGAAGTATTAAATTAATATAAATTAAATTTCACATTAAAATGGAAAAAAATTAATATAACTAAATTATATTATGATTATGGGACTAAATTAACTCATAAATTAATAATTGGATACGTTTATATTATTTTTTACACTTATCAATTTGTTTTAACCCCTTGTTAACCCTTTTGACAACCACAACGTTATCAATGTTTTTTACACATTATGGGTCAAGAATGATAATATACAATGAAATATAAACCAAAAATGTGATATTTTTGATATTTTAAACCATATTCCTTTAAAATTTCCTAAATCAATAATTTTTATGAATTTTATATCATTTAATAAATTATTGTATATCATAAAATAATATAAATGTCATTTTTTGAACCATTCATTTACATTGATGTTAAAGTAATCAAAATAAAAATGTAATTTACATATAATCATTTAAAACATATATAATATGTTATATTTTTAAAGAAAATCAGGGGATACTTTAACTCAGCCATATAGTAATACTTTTAGCATTTTTAAAATCATTTACTTCATTTTTAGGCTTATTTTAAAAGCACTTTGTCGGTGTAGCATAAGAATTTAATATAATTATATAATAACTAATAATTATAAAAAAATTAACATCATAAATATAATTTAATTGTTACCAAAATTAATATTAATATTCACTCATAACTAATTTTTATCCCAATGTAAACATATAATAGAAATTTAAAAGAAATTGAATGATGTTTTATATTTTTCTTTACTTAAAATAATATAATGGTCTAAATAAATTCTCAAAAAACATATTTTAAATTTTTATAATACTATAGATGGAATATAATTCTAAAATTTTATTATTAATTCTTTTAGAATTAATTTTATGGCTTATCACATTAATTTTAAATTTACTTAACTTGTTTTACCTTTATGGTGGTAACAAAAATTTATTATACTATTCATATAGATAAAAAATAGAAAGGTATTATTTTCCAAATTTGTACCTCCTAATTAAAATTATGGAATCCTCTATTAAAGATTAAATTTATTAAATTAAAAAAATATAATTTAAAATTAATCTTGTAATATGTGAAGAAAATAGTTTTTGGGAAAAATGACTTTTTAAGTATGAAAATGTTTTTATACCAAATTAAATTATAAAATTTATTTTATAGTGAATAATTATATTTTTATATTAATAATTTAATAGATAAAATATTAAACCTAATAAAAAATTTAATTTTTCTTTTTAAATATTTGGAAATATAATATATTTTTTAATAAAATCGTTATTTTTCACTATTCAATGAAAAATAAAACTTTTCAGAAAATTCTCGAAAATTATTTCTAAGAAAATATTAACATGGTGAATTGAAAAATTATGTTCCTTTTCTCAAATTACAATTTTAATATTTTTAAAAAAATATTATAATTAAAACCATATAATGCATGAAAATCCAATTTTTTTTAGCAATAATGTTTTTGCTTATTGACTGAAAAATTACCAAAAATTATTATAATGAATATAACTCAATGAAATCTAATTAATGAATTTTAAAACAAAATGAAAATTATTTATCTTAAAATTACTTGGGTTCTTACAAAAACAAAGACTCACTATCTTGAATGCTCAAAAATTTATCCTTTTGAAAAGAAATTGATTTTAAATTGATAATATTAATGTTTTGTAACTGATAAGTGGTAAATAAAAGTTTTTTATAGATGGTAGAAACATTACAAAAAACATATATGAAATAGATTTTAAGAAATGTTTCTCACAATTTTAAAATTCATAGTAATTTTTTTAAACTATCAATTAATAAACATCTTTTGTTAGAATTCAATTTCGAATACCTCTTTTACCTATACCAATGATTTTACTTCTCGAATTAGAAACAAATTTAACACATCATCCATCAAGTTTTTTAAGTTGATTAATTTTGGATGGTTCACCCCACATGTTTCAAGAGAATACACTATCCATGTAACATGTTTCTTTTTGGATTTATTTTTTAGAAATTTTATCTACAAAATTAAAAATTATTTGTTTTTCTACCTAGATTTCGGATCCACTTACATTTTCTAAGAGGTATTTTAGTATCCAATTTTTCAAAATTATTTTTTAAATGGGATATATGATGAAATATAGATACTTTTTGATTTATTATTTCCATATAATTTGTAAATACATTCATGAATAATATTCATGGTTTTACAAAAATAATTTCAAATATTATTTTGTGAAATCCTTTTTATATAATTCATTTTGTCTTAAGAAATAAAATAATTCTATAAACCCAAAGTAAAAAAATTACACTTCATTAATATCCAAAAAAAATTAGATTTTATTTACCTTGGGTGTGTTTGATGATAGATTTCTTGTGATCATCGATAGTCATTTATAACTCATGAACATTTATTTAACCATTTAATCATAACAATAATTCATTTTTTATTATGATTTGATCCTTTTCCTTAAGATATAAGTTATAATTTATTATAAGATACTTTTATATTGAAGTAAATTAAAAAAAAATACCCTATTCAAATTGATAATTATCATATTTTAGATCTTCATGTCTTTGAATATTGGAACAAGAGTAGGAAGAAGGGGAATTTGAGGGTGATTGAGAAGAAATGTTTTAGTTTACTTCATTGAAAAACTCAAATTCAACCATGAGATAGGTTGAACATTCGTCACTTGTCTTCCCTGAGGCGACATAATCATTACATGCACTCTAGTTTAAAACCTTAAATTCCATTTTTTCTAATCAATTTCTCATTTTTATTCATTTTGATAAAGGGTAATTTTTATCTTATATTTTCTTTATTTTTTTATCTGAATCACATATCTTATTTTTCACATTTTTCATCTGCCTTTTTGGCATGCGTGTATGATTTCGTCCTTTAAAAGAATTTGTTCATAATTTCATATTCATGAGACATTTTTTCCCAACGTAAAAATATTCATTAAGGGATTTAATGGTGATCATATTTTTCTCCTTAGTTTCTATGGATTCCTTTTTATCCTGCCACTTAATAATGATCTTATAGGTCATAAGAGATCTGATTAGCTCAACAACCATCATTTTATTTATGTACTTCTATTTTTGTACTATCATCACCTTAGTTGCCTAATTTATAAGAAAACCCCATATAATATTCTTAACTAATGTTTTTATTGAAAAATAATCACCAATATAATTTCAAAAATTTAAAATGATAGTAAAATTTCTTAACATATCAGTAATATTTTCATATATATTCATAATAAAGAATTCAAATATTCTCTATACATATCAATTATAGAATATTTAATGTTATTAATTAATCATGATTTAATTCTATAAATTTATAGGTTTCATGTGTGGTTTTAAAATTATAAATGTGACTAAACACATTACAATATAAACCACAATGTAAAGAATTCATAGCTTTGTTTTTAATTATAAATTATGTTATGTCATTGGGAGTCTATTTTTCCTCTGATTATTTAGAAGGTGAAAATAAATACCTAAATTTTTTCAAATATGATAACTTATACTACCAACAAAATTAGGAATTTTATTTTTCCGATAACTATTATTAAACAATTAAAAAAGGGACATGATCTATAGAGCACCCATCAAGACAACCATAGGTGTTTGAAAAAGATTCTATCTTAATATTATTGAACATTGAAATCCGTTAACATATTGAAAATGAAAACTAGTTTTTAAAAATAATTAAATTTAGAGAAAAATAAATATATAACCTCTAATAACTAATGTTAGTATAAGATAATATTAAAATAGGGGGTGTATTTTATTTTAAAAAATAAAAAATATTCTAAAAAAAAAGAAATTTTCCTACAAGTATTCGATTAAAGAATAAAATAATCAAAGTAAAGTGAGTGTATCAGAAACTAAAACATTAAGCATAGTAGAAAATAAATTGCAGAAACTAAAAATTAACACTTTTAAAATGGATTTTGAAAATATATAAATAATGATAACCTACATCTCTTCCCCTAGAGTTGGATTGAGAGGGTTATATAGTTCTCTTAGTTATAGAAAAAAACATGAACAAAAATAATAATAATGTAATCCCATCATTTTAATGAAAAAAAGAACAGAAAGAAGAACCTTAGTTTAAATGGAAACCAGCAACCAATAAACCTCACTTTAAAAATAGTGAGGACCTAGATAAGAAAACGAAGAGGATATGAATTTATTTTTACAACTCCTTTACAAATAAATGAACTCTCTCAAGAATCATTAAAAGAAAATAATAAATTTATAGATAGAGAGATAATGTAGAATAAGGGAATTTAGTAAATCAAAATAAGAGGAGAAATAAAAAATCATAAGAAAATAAGTAATTGAAATTATATTAATGTCAATGATGATCAGTTTTCTTTTAGAGATATGGAAATTTCTTTGAGATCACTTGCAAAAACACATAACAGATTGATCAAGAACCTTTTGGTGAAAAGGTTTTCATAGATATTTGTGGATTTCATCCAAACATCCATTAACATATATTTAAAACCATCATAGGTACTATACGGTTCATGGGATTAGCTAAGGAATTAGTGATCTAATTTTTTTTACCTACTAATTAATTCCCTTTAACTAATCCAGATTGAACTTACCAGATAGCTTCATGTAACATCTCGTCAAAGGTGCCACTCACTAGTTCCCATAAATAGACCACTATGTGACCTCGGGTATAATTCCTCATACGTAAGAGGCCATTTAGTGATCTGGCTTTGAGAACCTGTGTGTGGAACCTAGATATGGATGTTACAATGTGGTATCAAAGGATTTTTCATTTCTTTTCTTTTTTCCTTCTATTTTGGAGAGGTATAAAAGGGTACTGGGAAGATTCAAGTCATTGTTATGAGTTCATGCATGGGAGTATCTAACCAAATTACAGGGGAAAACCCTAGTTCCCAGAGTGGGAATGTTATTATTTATTTGTGTTGTTACACTTGGAGGTTATTTCACCTTGGGTGATTCACTTGTTGTGTGATGTGATTATTATTTCTTTGGTTTTATGATATTTAAATCATAGAAATAAATGAAATGAAAATTGATTATAAATGCATCATTCTAGTAACTTAGTAGTATTTTTTACAAGCATAATTTTAGGCATGAACTGGAAAATAAGTTCTGGGTAAGTTGTTGAAATTGAACTTTTTTTCATTTCATGTGAAATCGAACTGAACATAGTGCCTAATATGAAATAAATAATTTTAAAATGATTCAAAAATGTGAAGAATTGTTTGTCTAATGAGTCTCTAATTTGAGAATAAGATTATAATTTTTCTAACCATGAAGTAGATGTAGGATTGTTAAGGGTAATGATAGCGCCTCATTTTTTGACTTTGTAGTAATGTTTTATAAAAATTCATGTTGTGCATTATTTTGATTTCTTATTATGTAAATTCGTACATGGTGTGTTATGTGTTCTCAGATATGGGTTTGTTATTGTAATGGTATTTCTCCAAGATGATGTTGTTGATAGGATAACTGAAGGTTATGTCTAGATATTATTCACTAATAGTGGAAACCTGGGGAACCAATAGTGTCAATTGAGGAACCAAAAGAGTATTTATATGATAAATTTTCTCGATTTATAAAATTCATCGAAAGAGACCCAAGGAGGACTATCTAAATATTTTTTAATCTGACCAGAGAGTTTCAATTGTAACACTCTATAACTTTCACTAGAGGGGGTGGACCTGAGGCATTGGAATTATTGATAGAGACTCTCTAGACTGTAATTTACAATTTAGAGACTCCTTTTGAGAAGTGGGTTGAGTTGGTTTCTTACATCTGGAAATGATCAATGAAGCACTTGTTGTATGTTTTGGCCCATACATGGTAGGAATATGGGATTTCTTCGAAGGGCTTTTGGAGATCTTCTTTGAGACCATTAATCCAGTGACATTGAGGAAAGAGAGAGTAGTAGAGTTTAGGAGGTTAACTCAGGGGAGTGTGTTTTTAAAGGACAGTGTCAAACATTTGAAAGACTTATTGTGCTTTTATCTAGTTTATAAAGTCGATGAGATAGCTATGGCAGTGCATTTCCAGGATGGTCATAAATGTGTGATTAGGTCCCAAATTTACCTCTTTCGATTAAAGAAGTTTTTTGAGGCAGCATCTCACCCTTCCTCATGGTGGCTAGGGATTTTTTTCTCGGGATTTTATTCCCCTTCCCCCTCTGACTGGGCTCGGTTCATGTTGGATTCCTTTGGATGCTTCAGTGTAGGTGCGACTTGGTGACATCATAGTGTGGTGGGGTTCCGGCATGGTTTGGGTGGTGGAGTTCTGGCACGGTGCGATGATCATCAGCTCTTGGTGTCGTTGCGTCCTAGTAGAACATCGGCCTCTCGCCTGGTTTGATGAAGCTCCTTGATGACATCGAATTTGATTAGCAAGACTTTGATTTTGTTGTGACGACATGGATATTTTGGATTATGATCCTCGGTTCAGTCCGACACAGTCAGGAAGTGTCTATGGCATGCATTCAGTGTAGGTTGGAATGGATCTGGATTTCATAGGGGGATGATCCTTTTGTTTTTACGGGATTTAAGGGTTTATGCAGAGCCTATGTTGCTCGTGTTCCACTACTACTCCTTGCAGCTGCTTGGATTCATGACCGTTATAGGTTAGTGTGGCTCGGATCTGGTCATTTGGGTATCCTCTTCAGGTGCTTATGCATATAGTTTGAGATTCTTGCAGATGGTGGCAGGGGGCTTCCCGGCGGTGGCTCCAGCGACGGGTGTGAAATTTTGGTGTCGTTTTTGTGCTTTTTCTAGTGATTTGGACGGTGGTTTGTTGAGCTATGTTAGTTTTTTGATGCTAGAATGGTTGATTTATGTATCTCTGTTATCGGTTCTTTTTGATGCTGATGTTGTTGTGTTATGTCCATATGAGATTTGAGGATGTTTTTATGAATCTGGTTCGATCTTGAAGGTGGGTAGTGCAGTTGTACTCGATTACAATAACAGACAAAAAAGGAGGATTCAGAGCTATAGGTTCATCTTTGCAGTGCTTTTCTGAATCAGTTGTTGAGAAGTTATAGAGTTAGCCATCAGATCAGGCCCATGCTTTGACATGGGACACATGCTAGTTGATTAGGCTTGCAATGATGACAGAATTCAACATGATCATTGGCGGGGGAGGGGAACCTTCGGTTGTCATTCTAGTTGTACTCCTTTTTTCCTTAGAGTTTATTTTTCTTAATTATATAATGTATTTGGTTTCTCCCCCTTTTCCCCTTAAAATGGTGCTTTATCAATAAAAAAATTAAAGGACTTCGGGCCATTGGATGGTAATAGACCATGTTCTCGTAGCTGAGTCGATTTTGAAGGATTCCTCCACTGGAGGACAAATGGATATTATTGGATGATCATTATGTATTTCTTTCAAGAGTAGGAATCATTTATATGAAGACGTTATCTAGGGGATAATAGGAAGGGTGTCCCAGGGGAAGGATGAGTTACTCAAGATCTTACCCGATTTCTTTTCCACTAGTGTGGTATGTCATGTCACAATCATAGGAACTATCCTTGATTTCCATTAGAGTGCTAATATTTATAATTTATAGTTCTTTTATAGAGGTTCTATAAGAACCCAAACTAGATAGTAGTGATTTAGAGGATATATATAACTAGAGTGTGGGAAGTGGATCTTTTGCATCATATCAGTTTGGTAGGTATAGTTCTACAGGAAGTGGTGGTAGAGGAAGTGTAAGAGGTGATTCTAGGAAATAGTACATGTATTAGTAGATTGTTTCAGCTCAGGTATCTCAAACATCGTCATAGAGAAGTAGGGCATGACAGTTACATGTGATTAATCCTATACTTGTGGATAACAATGTTGGAACCTAAATAGTGAGAGGTATTATTCTTGTAGATTTTATACTTTCTCATTACTTATTTCATAATATTTCTCCCATTCCATTATTTCAATACAAATTTTGAATGGTTTTAGAATGGTGGTGGTGTTATTGAGTGGGGTTCTGATGATACATTCACATTTTGGAGTACAATGAGAGAAATATTTTTTCAAAAAGGGTGTTCTCTTAAAGTTGGGGAGTATCAGTTTCTATGAGTTCTTTATATTATTGACATGTCAGGATTTGAACTAATTATGGGTATGTAATAGTTAGTAGAATACCAATACCACATATATTTTTACCATAGGAGAGTGAAGTTTACATCTCCATAGGATGTACAATATATTCACCATGGAGAGTCGGATATCCAAGTAGGCCGCATTGGGACAGTTCATCAATAATAGGGGATCTCACCTCCCAAGTTTCTAGTCTATTGTTGGATGATGAGGGTGTAAGGAAGAATGTTCTTCCACCCATAGTAGACCTATTTTATGATATATTTTTTTAAATACTTCTCATGGATGCCACTTGAGAGAGATTATGAATTTATAATTGAGGTTTTTTCAAAGGTTGAGAAAATTTTTATTACACCTTAAAAATGGAACAAATAGAGATTAAAGACCTCAAGAATCATGTATTAGAGTTTTAGGACAAGTGATTTATCAATTTGAGTACATCACCTTGGGGTTATCTACTTTTTTTTCAAATAAAAATTATGGTAATTTGTTCTTGGGTGTTGACTATTGGAAGTTGAACCAGATGATCATGATGAACTGATATCCTCTTCCACATATCAATGATATTTTTGACCAATTGATTGGTGCTTATGTATTCTCAAAGATTGAGTTGATATCACGGTATCATTAGTTGATATTTCAACCTTATTATATAATGAATACTGATTTTATAAGAAGGTATGGCCAATTTTAGTTCTTCATAATTTTGTTTGGGTTGAATAACATGCTATTAGTGTTTTTTGCCTTAATAAATAGAGTCATCAACCAGTACCTGTATCAGTTTTTGGTTGTATATGTGAATGAAATCTTAGTGAACTAAAAGACTCATGAAGATTATTCCCTACATCTTAAAATCAACCCGAGTACACTGAGAGAGAACTAGATTTATGCCAAGATATCCTTGAGTCAATTTTAGATTTATCAGGTACACTTCTTGGCTCACATTATCTTAGAGAAATGTGTATTAGTGGTGGTCCTACAAAAATTCCAATCAATGAATATTTTGGAGAATCCCATGAATTTTATTGATATTTGTATCTTCCTGGGGTTAACTAGAAATTATAGAAGGTTTATTCAAGACATTATATATTTAGAAACACCACTTTTGTTCTTGAACAATAAGGGAAAAAATTTTAATGTTCAAAATCATGTTATAATTCTTTATAGGAATTGAAGAAACATTTGACATCAACACCAATATTTATACTAATCAATCCAAGTTACGAGTATATGGTGTTTTTTGATGCTTCAGGAATAACTCGTGGAGTAGTTTCGATGTAGGGAGATTGAGTTGTGGTCTATGGGTCTCAAAAATTGAGGAATAATGAACAGAACTACCCTAAGCATGACCTATAGTTAGATATAGAGGTTTATTATTTGAAGTATTGGTGACATTATTTGTTATGAAAAATGTTCACTATGTATATAGATAACAAGAGCATAAAGTAAATTTTTTCCAAATGATATTTGAATCTATGGTAGTGGATATGTGTTTTTTATATGCAGTAAATTGATTTTGAGCTATCATATATGCCTGGAAATGAAAATAGTATTGCGAACACCTTAGGAAGTGAGTCTCATAATCAGGTTGTTTAGGAGACTAGTGGTGAGTAGAAGATGATAACTTTACTAGATGACATGAAGGATATAGTTCATGAGAGTCAGAAGAATATGAATATCATATTAGTTTAAATGTAGTCTACAATTTTGATCTAGATTAGAGATAGGAAGTATGAGGATCTGTAATGTTTCCCCTTGAGGGAAATCCTTGAAGGTGGGCAGTCTGACTGGGCAATAGATGACGATGAGATCATCTATGTTAAGAACTGGGTTATTTTTCCTATGAGTATAAGGGCAGAGTTTATGTAAAAATTTCATGCCTCAAAGTGGGTGGTGCATCCAGGTGTGACCAAAATTTACAGTGAACTGTGACGATTGTTTTGGTGTATAGGTATGAAAAAGGAAATATCTAGGTTCATGACACGATGCAACACCTGTCAACAGGTGATGTCCGAGTATCATCAACTTGGTGGTTTTCTACATCTATTTACCATTCTATAATGAAAATGGGATTCCATTTATATAGAATTTTTGTTGGGTCACCCAAGATCCCCTAGGAAGAATGATGTAATTTGGGTTATTTTGGACAGTTTGACAAAGATAGTGCATTTGTTACTGATGTGAGAGACTTTCATAGTGTATCAATTGGGATACATGTACGTATGGGAGATATTATATCTACATGGAGTTCCACAGAGTTTTTTTTACACCATAACTCGTGTTTTACTTTACACTTCTGTAAGGGATTGCAGAATGCACTCCGTATATAGGTTTTATCGAGTATGAATATCCAACCTTAGACAGATGGGAAGTCAGAGCTTAATATATAGGTTCATGAGGGTTTTCTTTGGGCATGATTCCTAGAAATTGATAGTTTTTTTAAAATAACCTATATTTAGTGGCGTTATCCTATAATAATAGTTATCAAGAAACAATTCAGATGGCACTAATCGCATAGCGATTCACTATTCAATTCCACCCTTACACCGCTGTTTTAAACTAGTTTTGTAATGAATATTTGAAATATAATAATAAATTTATTTTTATGTTTGATTCAATAAATTAATTTTTATCACTATTTAATAGGGAAATTTTATTTTTTTAGTGTTTACATTGTAGGAGGAGGTGATTTAGAGAGCTCATGATAGAATTCAAGAAAAATGGGCCAAACTACGTGAGAGACGAAGCATGCACGTGGAAACTAATATGTACTGCGGATAATTGTTGAATCCAATTATGCTAAATATGGGTGATGTAATTCAAAAAATTGTGGTATAAATTTCTCTAGAAGATCATGGAGCCCGATTCGTCTATTTGGATACCCAAAATAGGCCCACAATGTGAAAAAATTAAGGGCGGGCTAGATTGGATCAAGGTACTGTATTTAGGCAATAACTTGGGGCTCTAAGATATAATTTGGATGATTATTCCTCCTATGGACAGATATCTCAAATACTCACCCCTCCACCAAATTTCATGACAATTGAACGCGTTTTGGTCAGTCAACCGTCCAGATAAAGAAGGATTAAAAAGTCTGTCCTGAATAGTGACCTGGTCCCTTAAGAACTTGAATTATTTTGTGGAAAGTGGGAGTTTTTTGTCCATTAAATCACTCCTTTCCCTCATTATCTCATGTCTCACTACCAGGGGTGAAGGTTAGTTGAATTGGATGGCTCTCCTCATCCATTTTAGTTCTTTTCTCTCTCATGTACTTCTAGGACTCTTAGTGATCAATTTGGGGGGTGTTCCTTGTTGTAATCTTATGCCCCATGCTTTAAATATTTATAAGGTAATTTATTTCCAAGTTTTTTTTCAATTTTATTCATTTATTCCTTCTAATTTTATTAATTCTTGTATTATCAATTACAAATCAATGGAACAAGAGTCCACAATCTTCCATGCAGAACCTAGATCTTTTGATTATTTGATTGTGGTTGACTCTTTTCTCACCCCATCCCTTTCATGAGTGTGAAAATGGATTTCATCGGTTGATAAAATCCAGGAGATTGAACCTATGACTATTCATGTTCTTGTCTTGTGGAATATTTTTATCATTGACACAAATATGGCCATCTTATCACGTTGATGATGTGATGCCTTCATTGAGTTCCATTATTTACATCGATTCATGTTTGTTGATTTTGAGTGGTCGTTGATAATAAATATAGTTGATCAATCAAATCCTATGTGGTAACCTTGTAGGAACTCACAAAATATTATTAGTTTCAATATTTATAAAATCAATTAATCAATTATCCTTCCCTTTCCCTTGAGAGCGATGATGGATTGAGCATCAAGGGACACTTACTCGGGTTGATCATGATTTCTCCAACCGATTTCTCGCAGTAGAACTATACTTTCATTTTATGTTTTTAAAGAAACAAAACCCACGTTTTATAAAACCTCATTACCCTTTTATTTTCTTAATTTGGACCTCATTTTGTAATTAATGGTCTAATACTCTATCGAGAGATGACCTAGGGTAGCAGTTATACTGCCAAAATTCTAGGTAAAAATAAATATTTAATTTGACGCGGTCGACAACGCGATCAAGTTTTGGTTCCATTTCCAGGGATCCAAGATCATTATTTTCTTTATTTCCTTTTATTTATTTATTTTACTTCTAAATTAGTACTCCTTTCAAAACCCCACCCCCATTTGACTATTTTTGTTTTTTTATTGGTTGTTTTTGTGTGTTCTTCCTCTCTCTCTCTCTATTCTTCTTCTTCTTATCCATATCTATATCTATAACTATGTAGTATAAAATTCTATTATACTTTCACCCTTCTTATGTTATTTTATCCATATTCAATGAAGAAACAACCAAACATCACAACTTATTTTAAGGATCCAATGAGAAAAAGAAAAACTACATGAATTTTACCCTGAAATTGAAAAGTCACTTCACACAAAAATCAAGGAATATAGAGAAGTTCAGTCAAGTAACACTAAAGGACCCCGTGTGGAACCTAAAGTGGTCATAATACAATCAAAAATTGAACCCAATAAAACCCAAGAAAACATGGATGTAAATAATCACACCTCAAAAGAACTGGCCGCCCCAGATGTTGAGTACCAACTTGCGTACATCAAATATCCCAAGGAAGAAACCATATTTGAGTTGAGATCATGCCTCTCCAACTACTTTCCAAATTTCATGGTCTTCCTGTTAAGGACCCCCAAAAACATCTCAATGAGTTTCATGTAGGATCGAAATAACGATGTAGATGCTCAATATACAAGAGGGGGGGTGAATTGTACACTTTAAAAATTTCCTTAAACAAGGAAAGATCTAAGTTTAACAAAGTTAAAATAAGAAAATTTACAACACCTCTAACACCAATTGAAATATTGGGAAAAAGTAAGAAGTTACAAAGTTCAGGTTCTATACACTTGCTTAAATCTAGAAAGTGATTCTGAAAAACAGGTTCCGGAAATATGGATCTGGAAAATGAAAATTAACCAAAGTTTACAAAATGAGATTCTACCTTAAAGCGTATAGAATCTAACTAAGTCAGAGTACAAGTGTAAGGAAATATAAGAAGGTTATAATTTCCTTACCATACAATATGCAGCAGAAAAAATTGTAACAAAAACAAGTAACAATAAATAAATCTTTTAACCCAAAGAGAAGGGTATCCAAAAACCTTGGATAATGGTCCCTTGATTTATACTTTCAAGAAAGTCTGTCTTACCCACACCAAGGTAAGCCCTCGATATGAAGATCGAAGTCTCTGTCTTGCTATCCCTGCAAGCCCTTAGCATTAAGGTAGTTGGAAGCTCTGTCTTCCTCAGCAAGGAAGCCCTTGAACTTCAAGGTAGTCGGTACCTCTATCTTCCTATCCCCAAAAGCCATCGAATGTAATCACCAACATTCAGAGTCGCACAAATCAATATGAACGAGCATTTCAGTACACACAAGGCATGAAAATCTTATCTCTCTAGAAATTACCTTAACAACATGTGGTCTCTATAGTGATCAACTTGTTATTGAGATCTTTCAAATGAGCTCCTATTTATAGGCTCGGTTGGAACGGTCATCTCCCTCCTCCAATGGTCATATTTTCCTTAAATTTTGGAGGGACCTGTACACGTGTAACTCAACCAACATTTAGTTAAAAACAGAATGGATGAGATCGTTTTATAACAAAACATGTGTAACTGAAATCATGACATCATTTTGTAATGAAACAAGTATAAGTATAAGTAAAACTGAAGTTCAAAATGTAAGAAAATAAAATTTCGGAGTCTAACCAAAATGGAATTCAGATTCTATAATAAAGAGATATTCGGATTCTGTTTTATAGGAATTCGGAACCTGAATTCTGTGGAAATCCGGAGTTTCAATTTCTAAGGAAATTAGGATTCTGGTTTCACTAGAATTCAGAATCTGGACTTACAAAGTTTGGAGTCGAACTGATTGAAGTTCGGAGTCGAACTCATAGAAGTTCGGAGTCGAACTAGAAAAAGTTCAGAGTTGAACTAGTAAGAGTTCAGAGTCTAGAATTCGGAGTGGAACTATAGGAGAGTTCGTATCCAGAATTCGGAGTCAGACTATATGAGAGTTCGTATCCAAAATTCGGAGTTGAACTATATGAGAGTTCATATCCAGAATTTGGAATGGAACTCCATTAGAGTTCGTATCAAGAATTCAGAATGGAACTTCATTAGAGTTCATATCCAGAATTCAGAATGGAACTTCATTAGAGTTCGTATCCAGAATTTGGAATGAAACTTCATTAGAGTTCGTATCCAGAATTCGGAATGGAACTTCATTACAGTTCATATCCAGAATTCATAGTGGAATTTCATTACAGTTCATATCCAGAATTCGGAGTTGAACTTCATTACAGTTCATATCCAGAATTCGGAGTGGAACTTCATTACTGTTCATATCCAGAATTCGGAGTAGAACTTCATTACAGTTCATATCCATAATTCAGATCCTAAAACAGAATGCTTCAAATATATGTATTATATGATTTTGAGGTTTTAGGTATGAATCCGATTTTTATACTTAAGAAAAAATATTTATATGTATAAGGAAATCTAGTTTAGGGTAAATTTCCCTAAGGAAATTTTCCTTAGAGAAGTAAACTATCTATTTGCTTAAGTATAATGTGTTTTTGATTTTCAAAACAAGAAGGAATGGAAAAGTCATAAAGAAAACCTTATTGACTCAACAATCTCCCCATTTTTTGAAAGCACAAACAACCTTTTGAAAAAGAATATAAAGAATTTCATTAGACTTTGAAATTAAAACTTATCTCCCTTTGTTCATGGATAATAGTGAATACAACTAACTCCCCCTTAGGAATTGAAACACTAAGGATTGTATTCTAGATTTCCGAAGTGGAGTTTTCATTATCATGGGAATGAAAAACCTCGTAATGAGGAACTCCCCCTTACTTTAAGGATATCATCACTTAGAAATTTTTTCTTCTCAATTTTAAATCTTCTTTCTCCCCTTTTGAGTAGTTCTTTTTCCTTCTCCCCCTTTTTGATTTTCAAAAAGAATTTAAAGGAATGGAAAAGAAATAAAGTACCTGAAACATTAGTACATAATAGCACAAGATACAACCAACCAAATATTTCATTAGATTTGAAAGGATTTTTTTACAAGCGAAATCAAATGCAACAAAAGATCAAATTTGTCTATTTTTCCTTCTTTTCCTTTGGAATAAGCTTCTTTAACAAGATCTTCAGCTTCTTCAAGTCTTTTTGATCCTATTTAGCTTGCTTCTCCAAAGCTGTGATCCTTTCTTGTTGAGATTTCAATACCTATGCCTAAGCCTTTATGGCCTTTTCATGCATCTTCACTAACTCAACTTGCTTTAAAAGTTTTTCTTGGAACTCAATCCGGAGATCTCTATCCTTTTTAAAATTTTGAGAAAGAGAGTTAACCTTATCATTCAATTCCTTCACTTGTTGATTCCAAGAGCGTTTCTCAATGATCAGCTCATCGTGAAGATTCTTTATCTTTGCATCCTTGGTATCAAAAGTATCTTTTACCTCATTATGAAAATTTTCAAACTCATCCATGTCTTCTTCAACTTTCTTAGGCCACAAATTGATTTTTCTGCATGATTTCCTGTGAACATCATAATTGATAAGGAAATTTCTTTTATTTTCTTCAATCTTCACACACTTATCCATCACCATAGATAAGGATTCTGACTTTTGATTCCGACTGTGTTGCAGCATCTGGCATCTGAAGTCTATGGTGGGAAATATTGGAATGGTGTCCACTAACTTTTTCAAATATTCAACAACAAATTCATGACCCTGTGTTGATGACTCCGAATCTGATAATTTGCTTGGGGATTGTTCTTCTTGAGTTTCAACCATCGTCCTTCTAGAGTAACCACCAACCTATTTCTTTCTGATGATATCTTTTGTTGGTGTATCCATGAGAACTTTCTTTCCTTTATCAGTTTTCAAAATGGGTTGATAATTTGGAGATTCTTTCTCACTCTCTGATAGTTGAACAATCTTGTCTTCATCTATTTTCTCCCTTTCTACTCCTTCCTCAAGAAAATCCTTCTCATAGGTATCTTCCTCATCAGATAACTCATTTTCTTCTTCCTGAACATCATCTTCCTTAGCATCGTTCTCAACTCCCTTTCCTGGAGTGACTAACTTCCTTTTATTGATAATCTTCCACTTGTTTGATCAGGTCATCCGTATCAGAACTTCTTTCTTCTTCTTCTTCTTCTTCTTCTTCTTTTACTTATTCTTCTACTTCTTCAGCAGCTGTTTTCTCTACTTTTTCACCAAATTCTTTACCCTTAGACTTTTCCGGAGTGGAGTAATTTTTCCCAGGGGTCTCCGGTAAAGGTTGGAAATAAAAAGTTTCCAGAATGGAAATATTTTCAGAATCCATCTCTGTTTCTTTCAAAAGAGATTGAAAAATCTCTTCTTCTGACATCTTATTCTTCAATTTCTTTTCTTTTTCTTTCTTTTCTAACTCATCAGCAACTCTCTGTTTTAAGGCCTTAGCCTCAGCAGGGTCCAGTCTGAACAATGGATCCCCTTCTTTCCTCTTCTCCTTGTCTTCTCTTCACTTAGCAGCCACCTCATCTGGATAAGCTTTCTGTTTTTTGTCTTGGGATGTGCGGATTGGGTTTCCATAGCTTTGGGGGTTTTGTATTCAGTAACCATTACATTAAGCTTCCTCTTCTTAGCAACTTGCTTCACTGGTTCAGCTTTATCCACATTTTCAGGAATGATTTCATCCTCTTCCTCAGGAAAATTATAAAACTCTCATGTTTCCTTGGAATATTCCATATTCATCCTTTTCAAGGTATCATCACTTACGAGCATAACCTTGCAATTCTGAACCTTATACTTACATTCAATCATGAAAGAAACTAAACACTGAACTATCGAATTTGTTATTAAAGCAGGGTACATAATGATTTGAGCTCTCAAATTTTTATCCTTGATATTCTTGATCATCACAAGAAGATGCCTCATCAGATTTTTTTTCCTAGATTCACCAAGAAGTCTAAGAAATATATGTCACATTTCATCAGGGTATCTTTATCACCCTTTCTCGGAACCAAGAAACCGTTTACCAAGAGTTTAATGATATGATTATTAGAAGATAGGTAAGAAATCTTGGTTGTATTTAAATTAGAAAGTCCAAGAAATTATAAGGCTTTAACCTTAACAAAACTACCTTGAGCATCCGAGAGTTTGTGTGAACAAAATTCAGCTTCTCCTTCGTAAGCCATCCCTACCAAGCCTGCTGCCTTGGTGTAAGTAAGTCTGTAAGTATATCCATAAGACTTGAAAGAAAACATTTATATTCCCTCTTCCTCATAAAAGCTTGCTGATTCATATAATTCTATAATTAACTCCAGATAGACCACATCTTGATCACTTATCTTGGATACACATGCATCTTCCCAACCATTCAACTTGATGTTCTTGGAGATGATAGAATCGTACATGTAAAAGTTCGGATGGACCAATTTTTCTCTGTACACTTTCTATTTAGAAATTGGCTTCGTGGTATAAATATCATGGGAAGTAGCTTCAACATACATTCGGAATGAAGAGCTTTAGAAGATTCGGAACAGGATTTAAGAACTGATACAGATCTTTGACACGTGAGAGCTTGAAAAACAATGTGGGAAAACAATCAAGGGTCCCCTTTATATATGCGATGGATGTGACCTTTGAGCTTCCAAAAACCATCTAATGGTTGAAAAACTCTCTGATCTGATCTGATGGTTGAAAACATTCCCGCAAGGAAAACTTGAATTTGATCTTTTGAGGTTTTAAGAAAAACAATAGGATTTAAGAAAACTAGAATCCGAGAAATTTTAAAACTTATAGGAAAATACCAGTAAGCAAAAAATATGACTATAAAAACTTAACTAAGGAAATAATACCTTTCGGATTGGCCAGGAAGTTTGTTCGCAATAGGTGATATTCTTCTTGAAGAAAAATTTGACTACGAAAAACTAATTACGAATAAACTCGCTATGAAAAACTCACTACGAAAAAATATGAGTACGAAAATTCTCATTACGAAAATTACCATTACAAAAATTCTCATTACGAAAATTTTCATTACGAAAATTCTCATTACAAAAATTCTCATTACGAAAATTCTCATTACAAAAATTCTAGTATGAAACATTCATTACAAAAATTCTCAGTATGAAAAATTTCAGTACAAAATGTTTGAGTACGAAAAATTTTATTACGAAGGTTTCAGTTCCGAAATTTTCCTTTATGAAAATTTTAGTTCTGAAAACTTTATTAAGAAAATTTTAGTTACAAAAGTTTGAAAAACTGACTATAAAATTTTTGATTATTTTAACAAGAAAATGTACTTCCCCTTTGAAAATGAGTTTATTACTGTAAGGAGAATTGTTCAACAAGAAGTTAATGAAGAAAGATTACCTCATGGTTATCATTCCTAACTTCAGTTTAATGTATTCAAATCTATCAAAAGGTATATATTTTGTGAAAATGTCATCAAATTGATCTTGAGTTTCGATAAATTGAAGAATAATATCTCTTTTTAGTGTGTGATCCCTAAGAAAGTGATTCCTAATATCTATGTGTTTTGCACGAGAGTGATGTGCAGGGTTTTTACTAAGGGAAATGGAACTTGTGTTGTCACACAAAATTTGAGTCTTAGTAAAACTCATGCCATAATCTGTGAGTGTGTGTTTCATCCACAACACTTTAGCACAACAACATCCAGCTGCTACATATTCAGTTTTAACAGTGGAAAGTGCTACCGAGTGTTGCTTCTTGCAAGACTAAGAAACTAACGAATCTCCTAGGAAATTACAATTTCTGGATATACTTTTTCTATGCATTCTCCACCCACCAAAGTCAGCATCAGAATTTTTTTTAAGATAAAATCATTTCCAGAAGTATAAAATAATCCTAGATCCATGGTTCCCTTTAAGTAGCGAAAGATTCTTTTCACTTCCTTTAAATGAGATTCCTTAGGATTAGATTCATATCTTGCACATAATCATACTAAAAACATAAAGTCTTGTCAACTTGCTGTCAGGTAAAGTAGACTTCCTATCATACCTCTAAAAGATGTTTGATCTACTGGTTTCCCGGCTTCATCAAAATAAAGTGTGTTTGAGGTACCAATAGGAGTACTAATACTCTTAGTGGTGTCATAACCATATTTTTTAAGAATATCTTTAATATATTTATGTTGGGATATGTAGATTCCTTCTGGTTTTTCAGAAATTTGAAAACCAAGGAAAAATGCTAACTCACCTATCGTACTCATTTCAAACTTAGATTTCATTAGATCCGCAATGGAATCGGATAAAGATTGTTGAGTTGAACCAAATATAATGCATCAACATAAATTTGAACAATCAAAACATTTTTCTTATCTTTTTTTATAAAAAGGGTTGGATCTGCATTTCCCTTAACATAGTTATTTTGAAGCAAAAATCATGTTAGTCTATCATACCAATCTCATGGGGCTTGTTTAAGACCATACAATGCTTTGGTAAGTCTAAAAACCTGATCAGGATGTTATGTATCTTCAAATCCAGGAGGTTGTCCAACAAAAACTTCCTCTTGAACTTAACCATTAAAAAAATCACATCTCACATCCATTTGAAAAAGTTTAAAATTGTTGAATGTTGCGAACGCTAGTAAGATACGAATAGTTTCAAGTATAGATACTGGAGCATAGGTTTCTTCATAGTCTATTCCCTCTTGATGATTATAGCCTTTAGCAACAAGTCTAGCTTTATTTCTAACAATGATCCCATTTTCATCACACTTATTTCTGAAGACCCACTTTACACCAATAACAGAAGTTTCCTTAGGTCTTTAAACCAAGGTCCAGACTTTATTCCTTTCAAATTCATTTAGTGCATCTTGCATGGATTTTATCCAAACCTCATCACCTAAAGCTTCATCAGTTCTTTTTTGTTACAATTGGGAAAGGAATGCTAGATGTTATACTTCATTCCTTAAGAAAATTCTATTCCTTATAGGTTGATTGACATCACCAATGATACTCTCACTGGGATTATTCTTTAGAAACACCTGACTTGGGTTTTGTAAAACATGTTCATCAACATAGGGTAGAAAGTCTTCTGGGATAAATGTTTCAGAAGCATTTCTTGAACATTTTCTTTATTAGAATGATCTTCTATCAAAATTTGATAATCAGTTTTTGAAAACACATCTGAGGATGTAGGTTGGGATGGTTTAAAAACAAAAGGATCCGACTCATGAAATTTGACATGTAACGTTTTTTCAACAGTATGAGTGTTTTTGTTAAAAACACTATAGGCCTTAGAAGTTGTGGAGTAACCTAAGAAAATTCCTTCATCAGATTTTGGTGCGAATTTGTGTAAGTTATCTTTAGTATTCATAATGAATACCTTACAACCAAAAACTTTGAAGTATGAAATTCTAGGTTTTCTACTATTCCATAACTCGTAAAGAGTTTTATTAAGAAAAGGTCTAATCAAAACTCGATTTATAGTATAACAAGCAGTAATTACAACTTCATCCCAAAAATGTCTAGCTATAGAATATTCACTCAACATGGTTCTAGTTATCTCTTGAAGAATTATATTTCTTCTTTCAGCTACACCATTTTGTTGAGGATTTCTAGGTGATGAGATGTTGTGAGTAATACCTTTTCTTCTACAAAAAGTTTCAAAATCAGAATTTTGAAATTCTCCTCCATGATCACTATGAATAGTTTTCAATGGAAGTTTTTTCTCATTTTTAAAATGAGTTCTAAAAATATTGAAATAAGAAAAAACTCCAGACTTCTTTGCTGGAAAATAGACCCATGTGAATCTAGTGTAATCATCAACTAAAACAAACACATAGTATTTTCCTCCAATGCTTCTAGTTTTTGTTGGACAAAAAAGATCCATGTGCACCAACTGTAACACATCAGTTGTTGAGACTTCACTGATTGATTTAAAACTATATTTATGTTGCTTTCCATATTGACAAGGATCACAAACTATAGACGAATCAAATCTAAGCTCCGGTAGATCCTTAAATAGTTTCTTCTTAGAGAGTTTACATCAGTTTCTAAGGTTACAGTGACCTAGTCTTCTATTCCATAACCATGAATGATCTTACATTGCACTTAGGCAAGGTAAGTCTTGGCTCCTAAGGTCTTCTAAGATTAATGTGTAAAAATTCTCTTGCCTATAGGCAGAAATAATAAACTCTTCCTTGGAATTGTGTACTAAGCACTTATCATTCCGAAAATTTACAAGGTATCCTTCATCACATAATTGACGTATGCTAATGAGTTTGTGCTTAAGACCCTTAACAAACGAAACATTTAAAATCAAAGTTTTACCAATAAGAACAATATTACCTATAACAACAATTTTTCCCTGAGCATTATCTCCGAAAGTTACTTTTCCTCCTTTCGTCTTAATAATCTTTTTGAAATAGTTTTTGTTACCAGTCATGTGTTGGGAACACCCACTATCCATGTACCAAGTATTGTTGTTGGTTCTTCCTTTATCTTCTTGAAAATAAGAAAATAATTAAACTTTCAGAATCTAAACTTGTTTGGATCCTAGATTTTCATATAACACAATTTTGGGTATCCATATTTGTTTAAAGAAATATGATTTATGAAACCCAAGAGATTGAACTCTATTCAAAGAACATTTTTTCTTCCAATGCCCACCACTTTGACACTTAGTGAAAAAAGGGGCTTTAGAAGGAACAAAATAGTTATTTTTGAAAACTGGTTTTTGGTGAGTATAACCTACTCCAATAGTGTTTCTATGAGGTTTAATTTGAGAATACATCTTGTCAAAATTTTCCTTCCTAGATGTAAATTTTTCAAGAAGCTTCTTAAGGGAAAATATTTCAGATTTCAGTCTGATGACTAAATTCCTATCCTCAGGAATCATTTCCTTAGAGTTAGATTTTTTCTCAAAAACTTTCATCTTTAAAATAACATTCTTATGATCTTTAGAAAGTTTTTTCTTATCAGAATTTTCTTTCTCAAGGTCTTTAGAATGTTTTCCTAAAAACTATTCTTTATCTTTAAGATCTGAAGAAAGATCTGAAATCTCTTTTGTAAGAATTTCTTCCTTATTATTTTCCATGACTAATTTCTTATAAATTTTACAATTTTTTTCTTCAAATAACTTAGAAATATAGATAATTATTTATATGAAGGTTCTTTATTTCTTTAGGATGAAGTATCTTCATTAGAATTACTATTTTTGGAATAGTAATTCTTATCAAGAGATAAATTTGTTAAGGCCTTGGCAGAGCGTACCTTGGCCATAAGACAGGTATGTGGAAAAGAAGTATTATCAATGAATCCCATATTCTGCTGAGCTGATGAATCATATTCTAAAGATTCACTTTCTGAAGAGTCTCCACAGCTAGCACTCCAATTAGTATTAGCTTTTTGACTTCTCTTAGCTTTGTCTTTATAGAACTTCTTCTTGTTCCTTTTAGAATGTCTCTATTTTCTTTATTTATTTTTAACCATTGGGAAATCAGGTCATATGTTTCCACTTCTATTGTATGCATAGCATGTAACCTCTAAATCATTCTTATCTTTCCTCTCCTTCTTCTTATACATTGATTGGAAATTTCTTTGACTAGCTATCTTGTTCATTCTTCAAGCAAGATTAACTAACTCATTCTCTAAGACTTCACTCTCACTAGATTCAGAATGGATAGTAAAATTCTTAGACGTGGATCTAGTTACTCTCTCAGGAGTCTTACCTTTCATGTGATTTGAAGTTGGAGTAAAAGCAACAGTACCATTCCCATTATTCTTTTTGATATTTTCATTATCTCTCTTCATCCTAGTTTCATGTTGAAGAAGAGTTTCAAATAGTTAATCAAGAGAAATTTGAGTTACCTTTATGTTCTCATCAATAGTTGTTCCCTTTGATTCCCACTCAATGGGAATAATATCAATAATCTTATCCAAAAGAGCTTCATCATCTAGACCTTTCACTCCCATAGATTGTATGTTATTCACGATAGTCAAAAACCTTTGTTTCACCTTACAAATGGGTTCTCCATAAGAAAAATTAAAACCATGATACTCAACCCTGAGAATAGCTCTTCTAGTCTCTATGACTTTGGATGTACCAAAATGAGTAACTTCAAGTTTCTTCCATATACAGTTAGCTGTTTCACAAGATGAAATTTGGCTATATATATTCCTAGTCATTGAACATAATAGAGTATTGCGTACCTTATAGTTTAATTGATAATCATGCTTCTCTTGGTTGGTGAAAGCACTAACTTCCTTACCAAGAATTTGATAACCTCCAGTAAGCATAACAAATGTATCTACCCCAATATTGATAATGAAATTCTTTATTCGATCTCTCCAATACTCATAATCATTGCCATCAAAAATTGGTGGTCTTGTAGGATTTAGGTTATCGATGGAACCAACATTTAAACCTACCATCCTTAAGAAAATATTTCTACACAAAAACATGTTAAAACTATAGTTCAGATTCAAGGAGAATATTCCTAAGTAAAAAATATAGAACAATGAAAAACTAAGCAAGAAAAACTTATATGTGAGTATAATTATTTCAGAAACTGCTCTGATACCAATTGTAGGATCGAAATAATGATGTAGATTCTCAATATAAAAGAGGGGGGGTGAATTGTAGACTTTAACATTTTCCTTAAACAAGAAAAGATCTAAGGTTAACAAAGTTAAACTAAGAAAATTCACAACACATCTAACACAAATTGAAAGATTGGGACAAAGTAAGAAGTTACAAACTTCTGGTTCTATACACTTTCTTAAATCTGGAAAGTGATTCCGAAAAACATGTTTCGGAAATATGGATCCAAAAAATGAAACTTTACCAATGCTTACAAAATGAGATTCTACCTTAAAGCGTATAAAATCTAACTAAGTCAGAGTACACGTGTAAGGAAGTATAAGAAGATTATACTTTCCTTACAATACAATATGTAGCGGAAAAACTTGTAACAAAAACAAGTAACAAGATATAAATATTTTAACCCAAAGAGAAGGGTATCCAACAACCTTGGATAAAGGTACCTTGATTTATACTTTCAAGCAAGTGTTTCTTACCCACACCAAGGTAAGACCTCGATACGAAGATCGAAGTATCTATCTTGCTATCCCCACAAGCCCTCAACTTTAAGGTAGTTGGAACCTCTGTCTTCCTCAGCAAGGAAGCCCTATAACTTCAAGGTAGTCGGCACCTATGTCTTCCTATCCTTGGAAGCCTTCAAATGTAATCACCAACATTCGGAGTCGCATAAAGCAATCTAAACGAGCAGTTCAGTACGCACAAGGCATGAAAAGATTCTCTCTCTAGAAATCACCTTAGCAGCATGTGGTCTCTAGAGTGATCAACTTGTTTTTGAGCTCTTTAAAATGAGCTCCTATTTATAGGCTTGGTTGGAATGGTCTTCTCCCTCCTCCAACTGTCATATTTTCCTTAAATTTTAGAGGGACATATACACGTGTAACTCAACCAATGGTTAGTTAAAAATAGAATGGACGACGTTGTTTTATAACAAAACAAGTGTAACTGAAATCACGACATCATTTTGTAATAAAACAAGTATAAGTATAAGAAAAACTGATGTTCAGAATGTAAGGAAATAAAAGTTCAGAGTCTAACCGAAATGGAATTCGGAGTCTATAACAAAAAGATATTCATATTCTGTTTTATAGGAATTTGGAACCTGAATTCTGTGGAAATTCTGAGTCTGAATTTCTAAGGAAATTCGGATTCTGGTTTCACTATAATTTAGAATCTGAACTTACAATTTTCAGATTCGAACTGATAGAAGTTCGGAGTCGAACTCATAGAAGTTCGGAGTTGAACTCATAGAAGTTTGGAGTTGAACTAGAAAAAGTTCAGAGTCAAACTAGTAAGAGTTCAGAGTCCAGAAGTCAGAGTGGAACTATATGAGAGTTTGTATCCATAATTTTGAGTCCAACTATATGAGAGTTCATATCCAGATTATGGAGTCGAACTGTATGAGAGTTCGTATCCAGAATTTGGAATGGAACTTCATTAGAGTTCGTATCCAGAATTCAGAATGGAACTTCATTAGAGTTCATATCCAGAATTCGGAATGTAACTTCATTAGAGTTAGTATCCAGAATTCGGAATGGAACTTCATTACAGTTCGTATCCAGAATTCAGGATGGAACTTCCATACAATTCCTATCCATAATTCAGAGTGGAACTTCATTACAATTCATATCGAGAATTCGGAGTTGAACTTCATTATAGTTCATATCCAGAATTCGGAGTGGAACTTCATTAGAGTTTATATCTAGAATTCAGAGTGGAACTTCATTACAGTTCATATCTAGAATTCGGATCCTAAAATAGAATGCTTCATATCTAAGTATTATATGATTATGAGGTTTTAGGTATGAATCTGATTTTTATACTTAAGAAAAAATAATGATATGTATAAGGAAATCTAGGTTAGGGTAGATTTACTTAAGGAAGTAAATTTTCCTTAGAGAAGTAAAATATCTATTTGCTTAAGTATAAGGTGTTTGTGATTTTCAAAACAAGAAGGAATGGAAAATTCATAAGTAAAACCTTTTTGACTCAACATTTCATATAGTGTTCTCTACTATGAAACGCCAAAATGTGTCTGATGACCTTATTAAGTTTAGGTCCTTCCCTTTCTCCCATAACGGTGTAGCAAAATACTAGATATACTATCTTTCTACCACAATTTCATGTTGTAATGAACCTAAATTTCTCTTTCGAGAGAAGTTCTTCCCTTCCTCCCAAACTTCATCAACTATAAAAGAATTATGTGTAATTAGAAAATCATAAAGAGATACCCTTCATGAATATTGAGAGAGATTAAAAAGAATTTGTTCAAGCTGACCCCACAACCAAATTAGTGAATAATTGATAATTCAATGCTTCTATGAGTAAGTTGTTCTTGTGGATCGTGGAATGATAGATGATGTAGCTTGTGGTGCCCTTATTGATAAAACTCCTTCTGCCGGCTATCACTTAGCCAACTTGGCTCAAAATGCACAACAATTTGGTACACAAGCTATTGAACCAACATGAGGAGTTCATGAGGCAAGTCATTCATCTCTAGAAAAAAAGGTATATAAAAATCTTGATGATATTCATAACCATCTAAGGCAATTAGCTCATGAATAAGGTAACTCACAATCCCCTTCTGCTCCATTAGATTACAGTATTTATTATGACAATACTCATTATTTTGACCAGTGCCCACAACTTCAAGATTCACCTGAGTCTTGGGAAGCCATGTTCCTAGGTCGTCCATCCCAATAAGCACGTCCATTCAAGAAAGAACCATTCAATCCAAATCCATACGCTGGGCGGAAAGCACAACCCCAGTACCGACAAGGAGGAAACTAAAGCTACCCTAAACATAATTGGTATCAACAAGGCCATGGTATGCAAGCTTCTTATCCCTCAAATTCTCAATACAATCATCCTTCCTCTCCTAAATCTGAACCAACCCTCGGGGATATAGTGAAAAAAATTGAAACCCAGAACCTAAAATTACAAAAAACCACACAATCTACTTTTCAAGACCAATGTACTAAAGATGGGAAATTGGAAAACACCATCGGTAGGCTTAAGATGCAAGGTTCTGGACGAATACCATCCCATACCATTACCAATCCAAAGGAAAAAAGGTAATGTTTTTCCAGTTACACTTTGTTGTGTTAAATAAGTTTCTCCTTCTATGGATTCTACACAACAGGTATGTCCCCCTCTTGAAAACACTCTTTTTACACCCATAAAATATTCCAATGAAGAAAATGAAAATAAAAAGGGTAATCAAATTAGGATTGATGATTAAAATGAAAAATCCATTGCTCTCCCTTTCCCCCAAAGACTCTTTAAATCTAAGAATAATTTTGATAATGATATTGATAAAGAAATAAGGGATAGATTTAAAAAGGATCAAGTTAAAAACCCTTTAATAGATATTGTTAAACAAATCCCTCAATATGTCAAATTTCTTATAGATCTTTTCACCCATTGAAGGAGGTTATAGGGGAATGAGAGTCAACTTGGGAAGGAATGTCTCATCCTTGATTCAATTAGAAATTCCATCCAAATACAAGGATTTGGTCACATTCACAATACCATTAGACATAGTGGAGACCTTATTTTCTGATTCTATGATAGATTTAGGTGCTTCAATTAGTGCATTGCCTCACTCCATGTATACTTATTTGCAGGTTGGAGAGATTCAACCAACTGTAATTGTTATACAACTTGCCAATTGTTGTACTACGCATCCAATAGGAGTGATTGAGGATTTCCTTGTAAGAGTGAAGAATATCATCTTCCCCACTGATTTCTACATTCTTGTGATGGATGATACCTGAACCTAAGGACATTCTCCTCTCATACTTGGGAGTCCATTCCTTAAAATAGCAAAGATGATCATTAATGTTCACAATGGTATGATAACCATGGAGTTTGGTGGAGAAAAGGTAAGTTATAACTTCTTTGAAGCTATGAAACACCTTGTTGACGAGAACTCAACTCTTCATGTCTATTAGATGGAAGTAATCTCAAATGATTCAGACACACATAATAATCTCCTCAAACAATAATCTCATTCATTTTCCTCTTCTTAAACCTTGTATTATTTTAGTTTTGATTCATGTTTTGAGTGTTTTTTGGGTTCTTAAAAGTGTTTATTTTGTGATTTAATTGATGATTGAGCTCATTATGAGGTACCCATGACCATCAATGATTCTGCAAATCTCATTTCAATATATTCTCTCTCCTCAGAGAATAAACATGATTTTATAGACAGTTTTATAAACCTCACTCCCCTAAAAAACATCCCTAAATCCAAAAACAATAGACATTGGAACTTAAACCACTTCCTTCAAATTTAAAATATGCATATCTTGAGGGTATTGACCAATTTACCGTAATTATTTCCAATAACATCTCTCCACTGCAAGAATAAAAACTAATTAACCTTTTGATAGAGTATAAAAAGGTGATAGGATGGGCATTGGCTGATATTCCTAGGATTGTCCCATCTATTTGTATGCACCTTATAATTTTGGCTGATGATGATATGCCTGTAAGACAATCTCAATGTCGGTTGAATCCCACTCTCCTTGAAGTGAAAAAATTGGAAGTTTGTAAAGTACTTGTTGTGGGGATAATTTATCTTATATCTGATAGTAAATGGGTTATCCCAAGGAAAATTTTTCCTAATAAATAGGAATAATAATTATGTCAAATGAAATGAATGAATTTGTTCCAACACGTGTGAAAAATAGTTGGTGGGTCACTATTGACTACCATCAACTGAATCAAGCCATGCCAAAGGACCACTTTCTTATACATTTCATTGACCAAATGTTAGAATAATTAGACGGTAAGTCACATTATTGTTTCCTTGATGGATATTCGGGTTATTTTTAAATTTTTATATCCCCTGAGGATCAAGAAAAGACAACATTTACCTTTCTATTTGGATCATTTGCATACATAAGGATGCCTTTTGATCTTTGTAATGATCCTATTACTTTTCAGCATTGAATATTGAGTATATTTTCATAGTACCTTAAGATTATTATGGAAGTTTTTATGGATGATTTCATAGTTTATAGAACTTTTTTCGATGAATGTTTGTCACACCTAGGTTCTATCCTCAGTCGTTGCATAGAAAAATATCTTGTATTAAATTACAATAAATTCTATTTTAGGGTTGAACGATGGATAGTTCTTGGGAATTTTATTTAAAAAGAGGTAATTCAAGTGGATAAATCAAAAATTGAATTAATTTAAATGCTTTCATATCCAAAATCTGTTTGTGAGGTGCAATATTTCTTCGGTCATGATGGTTTTTGTCACCGATTCATTAAAGACTTTAGTAAGATCAAACTTCCCATGTCATGATTACTACAAAAAGATTCTAGGTTTTTGTTTCATAAAAATTGTGAGGATTCTATCAATTCACTAAAAATAAGTTTCACATCACCTCCCATCATCCAACCACCAAGGTGGGATATCCCCTTAGAGCTTATGTGTGATTCCTATAACTTTAAATATGGAGTAGTTTTATCACAAAGGGTTGATAAGGCTCCTCATTTCATTGTGTATGACTCATTTACCCTTGACCCTACCGAGGAAAACTACACAACCATTGAAAAATAACTCCATTCTATTAAATTTACCATATAAATTTTTTGTTCACATCTTATCGGGTCAAAAATCATTTTTTTCTAATCATGCTACCATTCATTTTATCTTAAAGAAAACTAAAGCTATGATCTGCCTCATTCAGTGGATGCTCCTCCTCTAAGAGTTTGACCTTGATATTAGAGATAAAATGGGATTATAAAAATTTTTAGCTGACCAAATTAGTAGGATTTCTCCCCCACTAGACCACCATGTTGACCCATCCATCCCTATTATAGAATTCATTCCTCATGAGAACCTTTGTGATGTTGTGGAAATTACCCCCTAGTATGCGAACAATGTGAATTTTTGAGCAACATCTAGGGTCAACAATGATTTCAGCACTTCCCAATCCAAGAGACTTAAACATTATTCTCAGTGGTACATTTGGGAAAACCCATACTTTTGGATAATTTTTTGTGACCAAGTAGTTCGTCGGTGTGTCCTTGACCATGAGTTCACCTCTATTTTGACCTTCTGCCACACTTTGGCCTTTGGGGTCCATTTTGGCTCTCAACGTATAGCTTGAAAGGTCCTTGAATCTGGACTTTTTTGGATAACTTTATATTGGGAAGCACATTTATTTTTCAATTCATGTAGTTTTATTCTATTCACATGGAATATCTCCAAGAGGAATGAAATTCCCCAGCAGCATATGTTATTATGTGAAATTTTTTATGCATGGGTCATTGAATTCATGGGGTCTTTTCAAAATTCATTTGGCTTTGTTTACATCTCATTGGATGTGGAATACGTCTCTAAATGGGTGGAATAAAAGGCCACTAGGACTGATGACTCTTGATTTATTGTTGATTTTGTGAGTTCCCAAATTTTTAGTCGGTTTGGTTTGCCAAGATTCATCATTAGTGATTAGGGTTCATATTTTTTCAATCAAAACATGAAAAAATTTCTTCATAAGTATGAGTTTGTTCATAAAGTCTCCACTGCATATCACTTAAAAACTAATGGAAAAGCAGCAATCACAAATCAAGAAGTTAATAGAATCATTGAAAAAATTGTACAACCCAACAAAAGAGATAGAAGTTTTCACTGGGATGATGCACATTGGGCATACCGTGCATCTTTTAAAACTGCAATCGTAAATTCAACATACATAATTATATTTGTAAAGGATTTTAAACTCTCAGTAGAAGTAGAACATCATTCATATCAGGATATTAAACAATGTAATATAAACCTTTCAGATGAAGGTGAGCATAGGAAGCTGGTGATTCATGATTCGGTAGAAATTAGATGTGATGCATATGAGAACTCCAAGATTTATAAAAAGAAGAAAAAGGATATTAATGATATCATGATTTATCAGTGGAAGTTCCATATTGGTGATAAGGTCCTCATGTACAATCTTAGGCTAATGATCCACCCAGGTAAGCTTCATTCCCAATGGCTCAGTGATTATACTATTAATAATGTTTACCCTTTTGGTGAAATATATATTTTTCATGAGCATAGTAGATAAAGACTTACCATCAATGGACAGTGACGTAAACACTTCTATGAGGATTTTACAAAGAATCTGGTGGAGGAAATCCAACTTCTAGAAGAAAACATACTAGTGAAACACTCATGGTTTTATCCTTCCTTCTCACATTATCAATCATTACAGTGAGGTAACTGCACATTCTTGGTGTGGGGGGGGGGGTGGATACATTCCTTGGTTCATTCAGATTTTCATCCTCTTTCTTCATTCCTCCATTTTTCCCTTCTTTATGGTATATTCACTTTTACTTATCTTGTTAAGTACATTAGGATTTTTATTTTTATTATTCTTTCTTCTATTTTTCCCTCTTTATGGTATTTTCACTTTTTCCCATATTTTTGAGCTCATTAGGATTTTCATTTTCTTTCTTATTTCTTACATTTTTTCCTTCTTTATAGTATTTTACTCCCCCCCTTATGGTCAGCAAATCGTGGAACTTACTGAAAATTCATGTTGAAATTTTTGATCCCATGTTCATTTGATGAAAACCTGACTCTATTGTGGAATGAATCTTTGTATGAATTTAACATCAGAGAGTGATTTTTAGTGAATTGGTTTTCTTTCAATGATATAAATGGTTGTATCTCTCTGAAACCTTTGAGATGACTGATGCCCCTTGTGTGAGTAGTTTTTGGGTAAACATTGTCACTAATAACTCCACGCACTTTTTCACCAGACCATAAATTGTGAATATTTCATACTTACTAGAAGATAAATATATGCTAGGTTAATAATTTTCATCTTAAAATGATATTTACATATGTTCGTTCTTTATCTGATCTATTTCATTACTGTATCAGATTGACCTATGCATGTGTACCTGATATCCGACTGTTGTACACCCTAAAAAATAAAAAAAATGGGTTGTGTCTTGAGTTGGTTAAAAACCACTCCTCCTCAAACATTGATCTTGTTATAACTATTACAATTGGTGTCGTGAGGAGATCAAACAAGGGTTGAGAGATGAGTGTGAGATTTGTTCCAAATGTATCTTCTGCAAAAAAAACCAATAAATTTGGGGAGTGATGAAATGTGAACCATATGGGGATATCTAGGTTGGGAGATTATGGTTTGACTTCCCTAAATACTTAAGTGAGTGGGACTTGAAATATGATTTTAAAGGATGTAAGGTAGGATCAGTGGACAAAATAATTTAAGCTTAAAAACTATAAAAATAAACTATATTTATTGGATAAAAATTGGAAGGAATACCATGGAATGGTTTTCAAACACAAACATGGAGAGTTAGTGTCATGGTTGACTTTTTAATTCCTTTACAAATTTGGTATCATGAATCTATTTTAATTTTATTGTGATATGATTTGTGAGACATCTTTTTCCATTTTCACTAGGATGAACTCCTTAGTGTGGTTTGTGCATTGATCACAATACTTTAGTGAATTAAAATTCCCCCAAATGTGAAATCATTATGATTTTGGGAATATAAACATACATCATTTTTTGATATGTGTATTTTCTTAGGAGTGAAAATGTTTAGGTGTGGGGGTGTGATCACATAGTAATTATCTATTTAATTCTACCCTTACACTGCTAAACTAGTTTTGTAATGAATATTAAATATATAAAAATAAATTTTACTTTATGTTTGATTCAATGAATTATTTTTTATCACTGTTTAATAGAGAAATTTTACTTGTTTTGGTGTTTACATTATAGCATGAGGTGGTTTGGAGTGCCAGTGATGGAATTAAAGCAAAATGGGCCTAACTGTGCATGACCCCAAGCATGCATGTGGACATTAATATGTACTGTAGATAATACATGCATAAAATTGGTCTAAAATGGGTTAATTATTTTAAATAAATTTGGGATATACTTCTCTAGAAGATCATGGATCCCAATTTTTCCATTTGGAGGCCCAACATAGGTCGACAATGTGAAGAAATTCGGGGTAGGCTAGATTGGACCAACATTTTTTTTGGGACATAACTCTGGTATAGGAGTTCAATTTGGATGATTCTACATCTCTTGGATAGATAACTCAAAGAATCACCTTTCCAATGAATTTCCTGACAATTAAACGTGTTTTGGTCAGCCAACCAGCTAGACAATGAAGGATTAAAATGTTTGTCCTGCATAGTGACCTAGTCCCTTAGGCACTTGACTATTTTTGTGGAAAGTGTGATCTTTTTGTCTATAAAATCACTCCTCTCCATCATTATCTCATGTTTCATGACCAAGAACTACTGTAAATATCACCTTTCAAAATGCTTCTATACCAACGGTTTGTAAAAACTATTAGTATAGGTCCCCTTTCCCAACGGTTTGGCCAAAACATTAGTAAATCCCACTTTGAGGTCACTTTTCCCAAGGGTTTTCCAAAACCGTTTGGAAAGGGTATGGATTTCCCAACAGTGTGGCCAAAACATTGGGGAAATTCCACTTTGTGTCCACTTTTCCCAATAGTTTGGCCAAACTGTTGAAAAAGGGTATGGCTTTCCCAACGGTTTGGCAAAACCATTGGGAGAAGTCCCCCATACACCAACGTCACTCTCAAAATCAAAGGACCTATACAAATGGTTTTTAGAACCGTTGGTATAGGTCCTTTGATTTTTTATCGAATTTCTTACTAAGAACATTATATAAATCAAAATTTAAAATAATTATGATAATACATATATATTTATGAAATTATGAAATTATGTTTACAAAAGTCATGTTAGGTTAGTGGTTGGGTCATTTAATTATAAACTAGAGGTTCTGGGATCAAATCCCACCAAATGTTTTTTTAAATACATATACCAACTATTTTATGGAACCATTGGTATAGATTTTCATATTACATATACCAACAGTTTTCCCAGAACCGTTGGTATAGTCCTATCCCAACAGCTTACTTGCCCACGGTTCTTCAAACCATTGGTATAGGCTATACCAATGGTTTGGAGGCATATACCAATAGTTCCAAACCGTTGGTATAGGGTATTTTTCAGTAGTTAAGGGTGAAGGTTAGTCTAATTGGAGAGATATATTTATCCATTTTAGTTATCTTCTCTCTCATGTACTTCTATGCCTCTTAATGATCAATTTTAGGGGTGTTCCTTATTTTAATCTTGACATCCATGCTTGTAATCTTTGTAAGGTACTTGATTTCCAGGTTTTTTGTCAATTGTTATTCATTTATAACTTCAAAAAAATATTATGGTATGCTCATATATAAATAAATGGAACAAGAATCGACATGCTTCCATTCATAATCCAGATCTTATGATGATTTTTGTGTGGTTTCCTCTTTTCTCACCCCTCTCTTTCGTGAGTGTGCAAATGGATTACGTCAGTTGATAAAATCCATGATCCTGAAACTATGAATATGCATGTTCTTTTCTTGTGTAATATTTGTATCATTAACTCAAATTTGTTCATCTCATCACGTTGTTGATGTGATGCCTTCATTGAGTTCTGTTTTTACATCGATTCATGTTTGTTGGTTTTGAGCGATTGCCGATAGTAAATATCATTGATTGATCAAATCCTAGGTGGAAACCTAGTAAGAACTCACATACCATTACTAGTTTCAATATGTATAAAATTAAGGAATCAATTATCCTTACCTTTCCCTTGAGATCAAAGATTAATTGATCATCAAGGGACACATACCCGGGTTGATCACGATTTCTCCAACCAGTTTCTCTCAATAGTAATATACTTTCAATTTATGTTTTTAAAGAAACAAAAACCATGTTTTATAAAACCCCAATCCTATTTTAGTTTCTTAATTAGAACCTCATTTTGAATGTAATGATCTAAGGCTTTATCGAGAGACAACCTATGTTTACTTCTATACTATATAAATTCTAGGTAAAAATAAACATCCAATTTGACGCACTAAACAATGCGATCAGGAACCATATAAGGATATTATTGGTAGGCCATGAAGATAACATCTTCCCTGGATGGAAGTTGGTGAGTAAATGTTTTGGGGATCGAGTCTCATGAAGGATACATCAGATAAGGTTTAGCTTATTTAAAAGTGTACATCTATATCTTAGAGTATGAAAAAATTTTATGCAGATATACATCAACGAACCCTATATGTTATAGATGGTGATAGTGTATTCCTACGAGTGTCACCTATATTGGGTCACTGCAGTATATAGATAGAAAGAAATATGGAACCCTAGTTTGTTGGGCTTTTTTTGGTCATGGAGAGAATCAGGTCCGTGGTATACTGATTAGCTCTTCCACATATGTATAGTGTTATGCATGATGTTTCTCATGTGTCAAAATTTCATAGTATCACCTTGAACCTTCTCATGTAATCTATGTGGTTGATATTGAGATTAAGATAGATGAATCCTTTGAGGAACATTTGATATGTGTGATGGATCTCAGTTAGAAAGTGTATTGGGGAAATACCATACTAATAGTTCAAGTATTATGGAAACATGGACGGGTTTATAAGAAACATGAGAGAGATAAGAGGATATGTGGGCTCAGTGGCCCAATATTTTTGATTCAAAATCATAGATATACCTGAGTGTAAATATCAAGGAGGAGCTAATATAAGGTGAAGATATTGTATGATCCTGAACTTTTCTATAGATGTCTTATTCTTGTTGCAGGTACTATTTTTTCTGGTTTTGTGTACTTTTGTTTGGGTTGTACCTTGGGTGTGTTTGGGGGAAAATTGACAATTTTGAAAGGAAGAGGGAAAGTGCACAGTTGGCGCATAGTTTTCCCAAACCTTGTGGCATGTCCCAATAAATTGTGCCACCTTGGATAAGGAGGGATTTAGTGTTTGGCACACGATTAGGCACACGGTTAAGGTGTATGGTTTTGAAATTCAGGCTCTCATACCCAAGAAACTGTGTGCATATTTTTAATTATCCTGAAAATTAGTTTTTAGAATACATGAGCCCCCATATTGACCCATAATCAACCCTCACCCTCCCCTAATGATTACTCTTGATTTTTGAGGCTCTCAAATGAATTCCTAAGCCTCCTAATATCCGTTCTTTGTGATTTAAAGTCTGTATCAAATATGTTCTCCCCTCCTGGAAAGATATCCTAATCTCATGTAGTTTCCTTCTTCTCTTTCATCTCTCCCTCATCTATTAGAGGGTAGTTATCCTATGTTTTTTTGGATCTAGGTCTAGTTTTGTAAGATCTAGATATAGAATTGTTTTATATTGATCTATAATTGATGGATCTTGATTCTTTTGATTTTGGATTTAGGTTCCTGTTCTAGATATCGTTCTTCGTTGTTGTTTCACTCAAATTGGGGATTTTCTGTGGTGAGTGTTTATCATAATTTTTGAGGTAGGTGTTCTATTACAAAAATCTCATAGTCTTGATTTCAATTTTTTGTGTGTAATTGTCAACTTTAATTAGGTTATTAGAAATTTGTTATCTTCATTTGAATTAATTAATTTGATAAATTTATTAATTAACGGACTGAGAAATTAGAGATTTTGAATTTATTGCATTTGAATAATTAATTTTTTAATTAATTATGGGGATATTGGGTTTGTGAAACTGGATTAATTAATTTTTGAATTAATTAATGAAATTTATAGGATTAATTAATTTTTGAATTATTTGAAAAATTAGATGTGATTAGTTGATTATAAAATTAATTAATGAAATGACGTGAAATTTTTATATTGTTGATATGATGAAAGGTAACAATATAATTAATATATGGATATAGATAATTAATGGTAATAATGAAATTTAAATTTAAACTAAAATAATGAATGGTAATAATGGAATTCAGATATGAATTTAAATGAGGAATGGTAATAATGGAATTCAAATATGAATTAAGATGATGAATGGTAAAAATGGAATTCATATGTGAATTGAAATAATGAATGGTAATAATGCAATTCAATGGAATTCATATTTTAATTGAAATGATGAATTGTAACAATATCATCCAGATATGAATTGAGACTATGAATAGTAAAAATTAAATTCATATATGAATTGAGATGATGAATTGTAAGGACCCGACCCCAGTTGCCCGGACCCGGTGCCTTATTTTATTACGTTGGCATACATACAAGGAATACGAATCCCAAAGGACCGAGTAGTTTAGTATTATTGTAAACAAGATACATACATAAGTTTATCATTACAACATGAAGGGAAACAAAAACACTATTTTAAATCCACTAGAAACGTCTCGTCTCCTAGATTATACTTGTAAGTCATTCACAAATTACTTCTTCATATACTAAGAAAATGAAACATAAGAAAGGGGTGAGCTCAAACGCTTAGTAAGAGTAAGAAATACAGCGGAAGATAATATAAACATTATACATGGTGAATAATTTAAAAACACGTGCCTTTAATAATAAACATGAAACATATTATGGCAGAAATATGAGCTAAATAAATAATGCCATAATTAAACATAATTATGTATATTCTACGAGTCGAATAACCACATGAAACATGAAAACATAAATATAATCATAGAGGTATCTTGGGGGCATTACATACATAATCTTGTAACCATATTGGCTACCTTAAAATTTGTAACCCTCACGGCTACCTTGCTTTGTGTAACCATCGCAGTTACACTTGGAGTAACCATACGACCAACCTCCAACTTACTCATAACCAATGAATTGGAGGGAAATATAGGTCCCACCCTTTATCATAAACAATTCCCAATAACCAAAACATAATCACACAACATAAACAATATCATAAAAACATTGCTTTTGAATCTTATAAAACAGAATTTTAAAAGAGGATTTTAGAAGAAAAGTCCCTTATAAACATCATATACTTGAAGTGAGACTTAATAGAGTGGATGGAATATGTAAATAATATGTAAATACACATTATTAAACATATTATAATCATAATTCATCACACAAACAATTCAAATACCACATAATTAACAAAGTAAAATGTTAACCCAAAGAATGGAAATCGGGTTAAGAATTCCCTTACAACAATGTGATCGGTCGAATCATATGACCAGAACATAATAAATATCAATTGGATCATTGAATAAAATGAATATAAAGATAATAATGTTATTATATATATCAAATGACAGTACACATATTCCACATACAAGAAATAAGCAGCGAATGACTAAAATCTCACAAAAATGAAAGTGAGACGAGGAACCCCTTACAACATTGTAATCAGTTGATTTGTATGACCAAAAATTAATGATTGTCAAATGATAAATTGAATATCAGAAAAATAAAGATATTCATGATATGAGACAATAATGGGCAGTATACATACACCATACAAAGTAAAAAAAATAGTGATTACAGAATATCTCACAAAAATGGAAGTGAGATGAAGAAACCCTTACCTTAATCTTGTCTTACTTAAAACTTGTTAAAACATCATGTATAATGGTTAAAAGAGTGTTATTAGTATTTTAAAGAGACATATTCATGTTTATAACATCTTATATGGTCATTTAATAACCTCATTTCACCCCTTAATTGTTAGTATTTTGTTCCTTGCCTTATTTTGGGTGAGTTCTTTTGTGATTTTCACAATCGGTTCATGATGAATCATTCTTGTTGATTGGAAGTGAAACTCCAAAATTGGAAAGGAGTAGTATTTACATATTTCCAGTACCATAAATTTTACCATTTATCACTTTGATTCTTTATATGATGATGATTAATAAGTTAAAACATTAATTATGTTCGTTTAGATCATTTAAGTGGTTCTTTGATAATTACAACTTCATTTAGTCTTATAAATTTGAATCATTAGTACAAAATAATTCCAGAACCTTATATGAGTCATAAAACATATATTATAACCTGGTTCAACCATATAAATTGTTTCATGAACAGACTTGAAAGAATTAATGGAAATTGAAAATACATCGTCCACGATATCGGTAATTCGACACAAATGGACAATGTTTTTTGATTCTTTAAATAAGTGAGAGAGGAGAGGAATAATGATTTGTAATTTTCCATAAACATGAAAAAATCCAGAATATACATGATTCTGAATATTTCATTCCTCTTGGATAAGAGGGGGTGAAGAAAGAAGAGAAAGGAATCATGAAATAAAGAAAACATGAGAAATTTCTTACGAAAATTCGGCAGCCTAACGAGGTCTCTTAAAATTTCATAAAAACAAGATTGATGAGAGGAATGGAATATCTCATCAACAATAAAAACTTTGGAAAGTAAGGGGAAATATTTAATGAAATATACCAACAAAAGACAAAGGGAAAGGAAGAGAATAACATAAAATGGAAGAAAAGAATGAAAATGAAAGAGGATGTTTACCTCTTGATCTCTTCTCCTTGTGATCCTCCTTAAGGGCTTTGGTCTTGGCCTTTTGGTGTGACCAGAAGCTCTAGGACGTGGGGAAGAATATTGGAGAGGGAATTTGGAAGAATTTAGACAATGCTCAAGGCTTGAGAGGTGTGGGAGGAAGAGGGGAGTGAGGGTGGTATTTGTAGTGGAGGAGGGGAGGTTTTTTAGATTATTTTAATCATTATTATAATATTTTTATCAAGACTATGAATAATCTCAAAACAAGTGGCCCAAAATAGTGATAATATCATGTGATTTCGAAGCAAGTGGCCTTGCATCACTTATGATGTCATAAATAGTTCATATTTACTGATAAATTGATTATACGGTATTTTATCGTATTTCACTATTCACTGAAAATTCAAGAGTTTCAGAAAAATACCAAAAAATTACCCCTACCATTTTTCGACATGTAGAATTCAAAAGTGAAATCCATTTTTCAAAAATAATTTTCTAAATATTATTAATTTAATTTCTAAATAAGGTCACAGTTAATTCGAAAAATAACAATATTTAAGTGCAACTAGTTTTATGTGACATTGGAAAATTAATTAAGATCCCATTATCCTATTGCCTTGGGAAAATAAAATAATAATAATATTTACTATTAATGAGGTCATATTACTATTCATATTACTATTCATAAGGGTATGTTACTATTCACCAAAAAAACAAGTTTATTCTATCAGACTCCAAATGACTTACTGAGCACAACTCCAGATGAACATTTCTTGAAATTCAAAACATAGAAGAGGATAGATTATAAAATTGAATTCTATATTTATTTCCAAAACCATGGGGTGTTACATTATTCCCTCCTTCAATGAATTGCGTCCTCGCAATTCATTTCATAACCACAAAAGAAAGCTCTCGGATGTTCTTACCACATCTTCCATCGTAGAGGATCCTCAGGTATGTTCAGCGGAAAACCCAAATTGTTGCTCAACTCCTCTAGTTCTCTGTCCCAGACACACCTCGGACAGAAGGGGTCGAACTCTTGCCTCGAACACTCGGGCTTCCAAAGGGAGGCTCGAACAGTGCAATGTTTAGAAATGTCCGAATGGACCAACATACGAAGAACTCGCTGAACTATGTCTCGACTGAGAACATCTAAGTCATAGATAGTGTTGTACAAGCTAAAACTAAGGAGTTGGTACATGTAAGATGCACAAAGGTTTCCCCCTAAAGCAGCCTCTTGAAAACATAACTTGGCCGTATAGTTTCTTCCTAGGGTGAAACATTGGAAAATCCCTTCGTGGTATTTCCCTCTTCGCCTGTACTCAACCAATTGTGCCATGGATAAGCGGTAGTAAAAGGAAGCATTCTCTTGGAAGGTGCGGAGAATGTCCGGACTATTTGTCACTTCATATAGTTGCTTACACGTTTTTCGAAAGTTTTCGAGAGGTAGGTACCCTTCTTCACAGGTTTTGATTGCAATGATTTCCAGGATCTCCACAGGAAGAGATAACATATGGGTTTGTCCTTCCATCTGAAAATTTATTATAGAAGTTTACTTAGTCATACTCATTTAAAAGTATAACTGATGAAAGGATAACAAAAAGAAAAGACAACATGCTATATTTTTATATAACCACCGGTTCAAAATGTAAAGTTGTGCATGGTTTCCCAAGTCCCCCAATACATGAATCCCCAAACTAGTTCAAAGATTTAAATCTCCCAAAACCAAACGCAACACTAAAAACACGTTACTCCAGAAGTCCTTTTACCAGAGACACCACCGATACTAGGGTTCTGAAGACCTCAGGTGAATTCCTAAAGTAGTATTCAGCTGCTTGATTTCCTTAACCCAGACACACTCCAGACAGCTAGGGTCGAAACTGTGCTTAAAGCACTCAGGCTTCCATAGAGAGGCACGAGAAGTGTGGAGGTCAGAAATTTCAGTGTGGACTAAATCCCTATAATTCCCATGCACCACATCATTCTTGAAGATATTGATGTCGTAAAGTTCTCCATAAACACTAAAAGTTAGGATCTGAAATAGGTATGTTTCTCGATGGTCACCATCCAAAGCAGCTTCAAGAAATTTACCCACAGCTCGGTAGTTATCAGCCAGAGTGAAACATAGAAAAATAGCTTCATGATACTTCCCTCTTTTCCTATATGCAGAAAATTGTGCATATGCAATACGGTAATAGACCAGATTGATTCCTTGCTAAAGATGGAGGATTTCTGGATGATTTGATACCCTATGGAGTAGTTTACAAGTTAGACGTATGTTGGCATAGGGCTGGTCCTCTTCAGAGCATGTCTTGACAATTATAGTCTCTAACAACTCGGTAGGTAGTGATAAAATATTGGTTGGTTGACTCATATTCTATCTGAAAAGTTTTAGTAAATCAACATTCAGTATGCCAAGTCCATTTTAAACCAAGTTATTGTTTTATATAAAAACATAACAAACAATAGAATTCAACATCATTCATTTAGACATGATTTATAAAACTCAATAAATTACACAATCTCTTGATCCCTTTCAAAAAAAACATTAGCATGGAATTCCTGACATCATTGGTGATGTCCCTCTACCTCCACCGCCTAAGGAGGAAGGTTTTATTCAACTCTAATCCCAGGGCAGAACAAAGCTCACGAGTCTCCTCTTCCCAAATACACTCTCGTCAAACTAGATCGTGTTTAAACCCAATCTCTAGTTTGATACAGGTTGTTTTCCAGAGATAGGAACAAGTAAGATCAAGTTCTACGACATCCACTAGGATTTGGTTCTGAAAGATCTTTCGAACCACATCATATTTGAAGGATTCGATGAAAGATTCAAAATCGCAGAGGTCCCCAAGCATGCTGAAACTCAGGATTTGGTACATAAAGACTGCGCGGAAGTCCAGCTCTTTTGCAGCTTCTCCGAAAGCCATGATGGCCAACCATTTCTAATCAAGGGTAAAACACAGGAAGAGTCCCTCATAGTACTTCCCTTTATTTTTATAATTCTCGAATAGTGCATTTTCCATTTGGTTATACACAAATTCCGATCCCCAAAAGATTCGAAGGACATTTGAGTTGTTCGAAACATTGTAAAGAAACTTGCAGGATAATCGGAGGTTTCCAAAGGGTTCAAAGTCTTCTGTACATGAATTCACAATTATAGTTTTGAGGATTTCTGTGGGGAGGGAAAAAAGACTTGTACCTTCATTTTCCATCTGAAAATAAAAAAAACATCGCTCTTTATATTGTTTAAGAAAGTTAATAATTGTTCAGTTCTGGTTTCCAGAGTTATTCAAACCCAATACTATGAGGAAAATTTATATTAACTCCCTTATAATGGATTAAAAAAATATGAATTATCCTAAGCATATCCCTCGGGAGTGTCGTAACCAAGAGTGCAGCAAGGCCCATTCTCGTGTACCAGTTCCCGTTCGAGTCTAGCTCAAAGCGGGGTTTTCGGGTTTTACCCCTAGATACATCTGTGCCAGAGCTGCCTCTAAATTCTCGTATCCAGACAGGGATGTATTTTCTCAAAATATTAACATGTTCTATTCCTTACCAAAATACCCGGATGCTTTTGTACGTTTACCCTCAAATACTATCTTAGGGCTTTGTTCCCTAATCTATGTTTTCTAAATCTAGTTTCCATGTTTTCTACTAAACTTTCCTTTGATACCAACTGTAAGGACCCGACCCCAGTTGCCCGGAGCCGGTGCCTTATTTGATTACATTGGCATACATACAAGGAATACGAATCCCGAAGGACCGAGTAGTTTTGTATTATTGTAAACAAGATACAAACATAAGTTTATCATTACAACATGAAGGGAAACAAAAACACTATTTTAAATCCACTAGAAACATCTCGTCTCCTAGATTATACTTGTAAGTCATTCACAAATTACTTCTTCATATCCTGAGAAAATGAAACATAAGAAAGGGGTGAGCTCAAACGCTCAGTAAGAGTAAGAAATACAGCGGAAGATAATATAAACATTAGACATGGTGAATAATTTAAAAACACATGCCTTTAATAATAATCATGAAACATATTATGGTAGAAATATGAGATAAATAAATAATTCTATAATTAAACATAACTATGGATATTCTACTAGTCGAATAACCACATGAAACATGAGAACATAAATATAATCATAGAGGTATCTTGGGGCATTACATACATAATCTTGTAACCATATTGGCTACCTTAAAATTTGTAACCCTCACGGCTACCTTACTTTGTGTAACCATCGCAGTTACACTTGGAGTAACCATACGGCCGACCTCCAACTTACTCATACCCAATACATTGGAGGAAAATATAGGTCCCACCCTTTATCATAAACAATTCCCAATAACCAAAACATAATCATATAACATAAACAATATCATAAAAACATTGCTTTTGAATCTTATAAAACAGAATTTTAAAAGAGGATTTTAGAAGAAAAGTCCCTTATAAACATCATATACTTGAAGTGAGACTTAATAGAGTGGATGTAATATGTAAATAATCTGTAAGTACACATTATTAAACATATTATAATCATAATTCATCACACAAACAATTCAAATACCACATAATTAACAAAGTAGAATGTTAACCCAACGAATGGAAATCGGGTTAAGAATTCCCTTACAACAATGTGATCGGTCGAATCATATGATCAGAACATAATAAATATCAATTGGATCATTTAATAACATGAATATAAATATAATCATGTTATTATATATATCAAATGACAGTACACATATTCCACATACAATAAATAAGCAGCAAACAACTAAAATCTCACAAAAATGAAAGTGAGACGAGGAACCCCTTACAACATTGTAATCAATTGATTTGTATGACCCAAAATTAATGAATGTAAAATGATAAATTGAATATCATAAAAATAAATATATTCATGATATGAGACAATAATTGGCAGTATACATACACCATACAAAGTAAAAAAAATAGTGATTACAGAATATCTCACAAAAATGGAAGTGAGATGAAGAAACCCTTACCTTAATATTGTATTACTTCAAACTTGCTAAAACCTCCTGTATAATGGTTAAAAGAGTGTTATTATTATTTTACAGAAACATTTTCATGTTTATAACATCTTAAATGGTCATTTAATAACCTCATTTCACCCCTTAATTGTTAGTATTTTGTTCCTTGCATTATTTTGGGTGAGTTCTTTTGTGATTTTCACAATCGGTTCATGATGAATCATTCTTGTTGATTGGAAGTGAAACTCCAGAATTGGAAAGTAGTAGTATTTACATATTTCCAGTACCCTAAATTTTACCATTTATCACTTTTATTCTTTATATGATGATGATTAATAAGTTAAAACATTAATTATGTCCGTTTAGATCATTTAAGTGGTTCTTTGATAATTACAACTTCATTTAGTCTTATAAATTTGAATCATGAGTACAAAAGAATTCCAGAACCTTATATGAGTCACAAAACATATATTATAACCTGGTTCAACCATATAAATGGTTTCATGACCAGACTTTAAAGAATTAATGGAAATTGAAAATACATCGTTCACGGTATCGGTAATTCGACACAAATGGACAATGTTTTTTGATTCTTTAAATAAGTGAGAGAGGAGAGGAATAATGATTTGTAATTTTCCATAAACATGACAACATCCAGAATATACATGATTCTGGAGATTTCATGCCTCTTGGATAATAGGGGGAGAAGAAAGAAGAGAAAGGAATCATGAAATAAAGAAAACATGAGAAATTTCTTACGAAGATTCGGCAGCCTAACGACGTCTCTTAAAATTTCATAAAAACAAGATTGATGAGAGGAATGGAATATCTCATAAATAATAAAAACTTTGGAAAGTAAGGGGAAATATTTAATGAAATATCCCAACAAAAGACAAAGGGAAAGTAAGAGAATAACATAAAATGGAAGAAAAGAATGAAAATGAAAGAGGATGTTTACCTCTTGATCTCTTCTCCTTGAGATCCTCCTTAAGGGATTTGGTCTTGGTCTTTTGGTGAGACCAGCAGCTCTAGGACGTGGGGAAGAAGATTGGGGAGGGAATTTGGCAGAATTTAGACAATGCTCAAGGCTTTAGAGGTGTGGGAGATAGAGGGGAGTGAGGGTGGTATTTATAGTGGAGGAGGGGAGGTTTTTTAGATTATTTTAATCATTATTATAATATTTTTATCAAGACTATGAATAATCTCAAAAAAAGTGGCCCTAAATAGTGATAATATCATGTGATTTCGAAGCAAGTGGACTTTCATCACTTATGATGTCATAAATAGTGCATATTTACTGATAAATTGATTATACGGTATTTTATCATATTTCACTATTCACTGAAAATTCAAGAGTTTCAGAAAAATACCAAAAATTTACCCCTACCATTTTTCAACATGTAGAATTCAAAAGTAAAAGCCATTTTTCAAAAATAATTTTCTAAATATTATTAATATAATTTCTAAATAAGGTCACAGTTAATTCGAAAAATAACAATATTTAAGTGCAACTAGTTTTATGTGACATTGGAAAATTAATTAAGATCCCATTATCCTATTGCCTTGGGAAAATAAAATAATAATAATAATTACTATTCAAGAGGTCATATTACTATTCATATTACTATTCATAAGGGTATGTTACTATTCACCAAAAAAACAAGTTTATTCTATCAGACTCCAAATGACTTACTGAGCACAACTCTAGATGAACATTTCTTGAAATTCAAAACATAGAAATGGATAGATTATAAAATTGAATTCTATATTTATTTCCAAAACCTTGGGCTGTTACATGAATGGTAACAATGGAATTAAGATATATGATTTCCCTTAGGGATAGTGCAGACACCTTCATGGGATGAAGTAGGTGTTGAGAGTGTGGGTGTCCTCAGGAACCTGGGGTTTATGTGGTTAAATAAAGAGTAACTGAATTAATTTAAACTATTTACTTTATTATTGGTATTTATTAATTATAAAATTACATGCACTATTTTTACATGATATTATTTTAGATTTCATTGGTGGTAGCCTACTCAGTTGTACTCACCCCCTACTTGGGATTCCAAATTGGTACTCAGATATATTTCATTATTGTAGGAAACGTTAAGGGAAAATACACACTATTAAATGGTTGAGTTCCAATAGAGCTAAGATAAGAGAACCAAACTTGGATTTGAGACCCACTTAATAATTGTTAGTGTCCTCATTTATTTTCAATATTTCATATTGAAACTTGACATATATTGTCATGAAATATCTACTATTTAGTTTTGTTCTTTTATTTCCCATTTTGGTCATCATGTGATTCTAGTTTGGTTAATTAATCATAACATTATTAGTTATTTTTATTTATATCCACTGTTGTTGTAATTTTATAAAGATGTTATAGTCTCCCCAAGATTGATATTGACCATCACTTCTAGTAAGCTACCTCTGGTATATGGGGAGTGTAACACCCCATCCTTGGGGATTATTTTTTTTATTATTTTCTTGGTTTTGGATCCATTTATTGAGGTTCGGGTTAATAAATGGTTTAAATTTTTTATTTTTCACTGAAAAATAGATGTTTTAAACTTGGTATAATGAGAAAAATGGGTAGTGAACAATTAAGGTATATCGTGTGGCTTCACCTAGTTAATCGTACGACTTGTGTTGGGTGTCCTATGGTGAGGCACATAGGTTGCACATAGTTTGGGAAACTATATAGCTATTATATGATTCAGTTCTAAACTCATATAGAGGCGTTCAGAAAAGTTTTTGCATAGTCTGGTAACTTTATGTCCATCCCATGTAGTGTACCCCTTTCTTCTAGTGAAAGGAGCACAGTTGATGCACATTTTACCATACCATACAACCAAATCGTGAAACCTTCATAGATTTTTAAAATATTGATATTCCATGTTTTCTCTCCCCTCTTTTTATCCCCTTTAAATATTTTCTCCCCCTTGGCCATTTTTATCACATGATGGGAGCCCCCTAGACATATATCATTAGTTCTCCTCTCTCTTTGGATGAATCTCCATGTTACCAAGGAGGGTTTTCTTAGAGTTTTGGCCACTTTTCTTCTCCTTCTCTTCTTCTCCCTTAATTTCTTTGTATTTTCAAGTTGTTTATCTCTTGAGAAAACCCTAAAATATTATTTTGATGTGTCAGGTAGTTTTTCATTGGATCTATTGTGTTTTAATTATCCATTAGGCCCAGTTCTTCCTTCTCTTGACGTTTCATCGCATCCACACTATGTTGAGGTAGGTTTTTCGGTTCGTTTCCTTTCAAATTCAATCCATTGATTCTTGGGTATTTTTAAATAATATATAAATTTGTTTCCCATACTTTTGGTATGATTTTTTATCATAGTATGGTGTTTTTATGTTGTAAAAAATTAGTGGAAGTGGTGTTAAAGGGGTTTCTCTAAGAATTTTATATATTTATCTATATAAGTTATTTATTAAAATGTTAATTTTTATTTTAAAATAAAATTATCTGTTTTGAGTAGTTTTTAACTTTGTTTATGTTATGATATCATCATGGGATCATTACTTTCACATCATGTGTGTAGTTCAGTGTCTTTAACGGTTTGGAACTAATGTATGGAATGATGTTTGATTTATATGCCTCTTTATGATTTGATTACTTATGTAGGAAATATTTTGGAAGGATTCTCATGGTTTTTAAATTATTTTTTATACTTTTGTGATTATGTTGAATTGTTGGATTTGGTTTGGTTTGAATGAAAGTTGTGATTTTGAAATGAAAATGGGTTTGGGTGTTTCCATGAATATTTAGAGTTTTTCATCAGATATTGGAACAGCCATGTGTGAATGAGGTGAACACATTGATAGGAATTAAAATGAATACTTCACTTTAAAAAATGTTTTCCATGAGCTTCGGTATCTCAAACGGTTTTTTGATTTCAAAATGGTGTGTTATTACATTATTTGGTTTTGAAATTGGTTTCAAATTTTCCATTTAAATTTTTTTTGATTTGATATTTTGGGACATGGTTGGTCTCTAAATGGTTTGAAGGCCTATTTGGTAACTTAAATTAAATATCAGGTTTTTAGGTTGTCTTTGAAATAGTTTTAAAATTTGAAATTGTTGGAAAATTATTTGTAAATATTTTTAAAATGGACATGGTGTAATGCCAGGTTCGCTCCTTTTAATGTTTGGGGAAAGAAATCATTTTTAAATATAAATGGATAATTTGAGAAATTTAACATTTTGAGAAATGGTATTCAATTTTGTGTGATATGAAGGAATGGTTGGAACTTTTTTATGGATTATTGAAGAATGGGACACCTATGGAATATTTTTTAATGTGGGTTATCACGTGGGTGGTTTCCGTGTTTGAGGTATGAAAGTGCAGAGGTGATAGGTAAGGTGATCCACACATGTCAGGGCCTCCTAATTATAGATTGCACTATTTCCATAGTTTTTATGGGTGTTTTTAGAGGGTTGGGTGATGCTTTCTTGTAAACCCCATCTATACAATTTTGTACCCCTTGTATGTTTTAGAGGCTAGGTGGTTTGTGTCGTAAGATTGGAATGTAGAATAGCTAGTTGGTAATTAACTATAGAGACTCACTATATCTTGATAGGTGAGTTTGACCCAAGTACATCTAGAGATAACTCTAGGGATGTTTGGTAAATTCCCATGGTTACTATCTATAAGTTCTTTTATATTTTTCCTATTTTACTTGGTTTATTATTCAGTCTCATTTTATTTCTTTTTTAGCTTAGCCTTGTATTACATACTCTAGATATCTGTTTTGAACATGTTTTTTAAAATGGAAATCTGAATTGATAATAGGCATGTGGTGTGTTTTTCTAGAAAAAGGAAAATACATGTTTTTTATTAAAATAATAAAACCCTATTTACATAATAGTATGTGAAACTAGTGTTTGTAGACTATTTTGAGAAAGAAAATGTAAGAATTCATTGGTTGTTTCCTACTGATTTCTTACATTCTCACAACCAACTTTTTTCATTCAGTTTCGGTAGACCTAAGATGGTTTGTAGGTTTAGATTTCTATTTTGAGTGCATGTTGTTTTAGATGGTTGGTTTGGTGGTTGGAGGTGACCAAGAGGTCACATAGAGATTGAGTTGGCATAGTTCGGTCTTGGTTTTGTATTCAGTACTGTTTTTCATCAGTTTTCATATCTAGATGAGTTTCATATTTATTGAGATTCAGTTTTTTTGTTCTTACACTAGTTCTAATTACTCATTTGATCATGGATTATTAGGCTAAATTATTCCCCTAGTGAATAATTTGATGCTTGGTACTAGTTTCTAGCCCTTAGGGATGGATAATGGCCTTCAGGCTTTGTCTTGGACCAGGTCATTTGTTGGGTTGGATGGAATCTCAGCCTGGTTCATGAAAAAATGGTATCATACCAGGCCCTTTTATATTTTGGGTGTTAGGTAGATTAAATATTTGGACTATTGCGACTCAAGAGGTAGGTACATGAAGAACATCCTTAACACTTTCTCATTCTAATCCTTGAGTTTCCAGTGATTTTTTAGGATTTGAGTATTTTTTTTCTTTGTTTTGGATTGAGGAATGAAAATTTAGGTGATCCAGTGTCATGTTTTGATCTCACTTGGATTAGTGACCCATGTAGAGTCAATGTTCACGGTTCAAGGACCTCTTATTGGTTGGTTATTACTTAGTCATGCCAACAAATTATGTCACTAGGTTAGTCATGGCCACTAGATCCACACTTTGATAGTTTGGTATGATATATGTTTTGTTTTTTTTTGGTTGATGTGAGTATTCTTTTATAATGAAATTAGTTTTTGAAATGGTAGTGTTTTATTTCAAGTGGTTTTTATTTGAAATAATGGGTTTTAAAAGAAAGTGTTTTGGATTTGAAATTTAGTAAATTCCTGGATTTGATGATGGGATGAAACATGTTACCCCTGGTACTCCTTATGAGCATTCACTTATGTGTAGTTATGTATGGAAATTTAATTTTGGCACTTATTTGTTATGGGTTTATGTGTATGTGAATTAACGCATATGTGAAGGTTCTTAGGTATTCATGGGAGAGTATTTTAAATTAAAGGTTTGGATGGGTTTTCCTAGAATGGAAGGAAAAAAAGATTTCATGAATTGGTTTTATTTTAACATTTTTGTCACCTTTTGAGAAATTGGGTTCTTGTTTTGGGAAGATATATTTAGGGATTTGAAGATTTTCCTTGGGAGATGGTAGTTTTAAAATTTAAAATAAAATAGTTTCTTTGAAATAGAAAATCTAGTTTTTTTACAATGTTTGTCTAAGGTCGAGTTATTTTGATTGAGTTTTTCATCTTTCTTGAGATTTTTTATGTTGAGTTTGGTTTTTTTGTTTGGATGTTGTTCAAAATATGCCTCCAGAAAGGTCCCAAAGGATTCCATTTGGTCTCGTTTAGTTTCCAATTCTTCTCAGTTGTTGCCCGTATTTTGTGGTGATCTTGGTCCATTAGAGGTATTGGATTGGCTTGAAGATGTTGAGTGTGTATTAAGATCATTAAGAACTTCAAAATCTATTACAATATGTGTTGTCTTGAGTTTGTTTGAGGGTCTATCTTTGGACTAGTGAATAGTAATTTCTCTATAATTGATGCGTATTGAAATGATGTGCGAAGTGTTAAAGTCAGTTTTTATCTAGGGGTTCTTACCTGATAAGTTCAATACAAGGAGGGTGGTAGAGTTGTGGGATGTTTGTTAGGGCTAGCAGATTGTGAAAGATTATATTAAACACATTAAAGAGTTTTTTTCTCTTCAGAGGTGGTGTTATAGTATCAGTTGAAAACTGCTCTTTTTGTTTGGGGTCTTCATCTAAAGATCACTTAAAAATTCTTCCCTTTTGGTGAATTTGGTTTCAAGAAGTTGGTGGATGAGGCATTTTTAACTGATTTGGTTCTTAGGATGCAATCAGTGGTGTTTTTTTATCATGAAGGTTACCCATCTAGTGAGAGGGAAGCCAGAGGATCCTATTTCTGAAAAGTGTCCTTCAGTTGTTCCAGTTTCCTTCATGTCAGTACATTCGCTTGTGTTCTTTAGTGTGATCGGGTCGAGCATTGAAACCCATCATGTCACAATCCTCCTAATACATTTTATTGTTGTGGTCATCTAGTTATATTGGACAAGTTTTATAGGAAGTGTGTCCTAAGGAAGAATTCTTGATCGGATGATGTTAACACTTGATTATGAGGATGTATATTCTTTATTCACCGTGGCTCTATCCCTAGGCCACATAGTGAAGCTTGCGTATAGTCAAGAATTTATGGGGGTGTGGGAAAACATAGTCCATTTTTTTCTCTAGTGTTTGAATGGAGATAGTTAAATTTTTGTCATCTTTTTCATTTCTTTTGTATGTTTTATATTGTAAAAAGGATTTTAGTGGGTTTTTTATCTTTTGGTTCAAAAAATAAGTTCTTAATGCATGTCTTAAATTTCTATTCCATTTTTTGGGTTATTATCCCTTCTGTATCTTGGTTTCACTCTTAGTTGGTTCTCATTTTTGAGATATATGTACTAATAGAAATGATGAATGGTGCTTCTATTCATTGTGTCGTGGTTTATGTTACTTTCAAGGGTTCCCCCTTGTGTTGGGGGCTGGGTTTGTGTAAGAGTTGTCTTGTTCTTTTTGGGAATCCCCTTGTTCCCTCATTGGGCCAATCAGAAGTTGTTACAAGGTGGTAGTAGAGTTATTATGAAAGGTAAAACCCTCTCATATTTTTCCACTATTATTCATGTTCAACACTTCCTTATAATCGATTGGGCAGGAGTTGTGAAATGATGGGTCAACCTGAGGATCCTAGTTTCATTTGATTTTGATCAAGAATAGAATGATGTTTTGTTTACCATTCAGCTAGGAAACTTCTTAGGGGTATAAATTGTTTATGGTGGAGAGAAATTTTACACCTTAACCTTGGATATTATTATATTTTATTCTTTTCTTAGCCTTGGATACTTTGATTGAAGTTCATATTGAGTTATGGTTTAAATTTTTTACATTTCATTTAAATATTGAACTTTTGAGCTTAGTAGCATGTATCCAATATGTAGTACATGTTTAAGGTAAAATGTGTGACTTTTCCCAAGTAATCGTGCAACTTTTTTTGGGTGTACAGTGGTGGGGCGCTTGGGTTGTGCATGGTTTGGGAAAATGTTCAGAAATAATGTGATTTGATTCTGAAACTGGACATAGGTGTTCAACACAGTTAGTGCATGGTTTGGTAATCGTGTGTCCCACGTGTGTGGGGTTCTCCTTTTGTCCAGTGGAGATCACATTGTTTTCACAAAGTTTACCAAACTATTCTTCCAAACCATGTTATCTACCCTTGTTTTTTAAATAATTAAATTCCATGTTTTCCCTTCCCTTATTTAGCTCTTTTTGGGATTTACTACCTCTTAGTTGTTTTTTTCACACTAAGGGAACCCCCTATCCCTCTCTCTTTGGTTCTCCTCACTCTATGGATGCATATCTAAGTTTCCAAGATGAGTTTCTCAGGGGTTTTTTTCCATTTTTATCCTATTTCTATTCTCAAATCTTGATTTCTTGGTATTTCCGTGTTGGTTTCTCTCTTGATCGAACCATAAAAACTAGGGTTGATGGGATGAGTTTTTTTCTTGGGATCTGGGGTGTGAGGATTGTCTATTGGGCCCTGTTCTTTCTTCTGTTGATGTTTTGTCTCATTTTCACTCCATTAAGGTAGGTGTTCACATCTATTTCCTTTACATCATAATCTGCTAATGCTTGGGTATTTTAAAATAACATTTAAATGTGTTTCTAATGCCTGTGGTATGATGTTTTGTCTTAGTATGGTGTTTTCATGTTGTACAAAATTATTATAAGTGGTTTTAAATGGATTTATACAAGCATGTTATATATTTATGCACACAAGGTATTTTATAAAATGTTAATAGTTCATTTAATATGAAATTTTGGGTTTTTAGTGGTGCTTAACCTTGGTAATGTTATGATATATTTTTGGGATAATGAATTTGAAATTGTGTGTGTAGTTTGGTGTATTTTTTGTTTTGGAACTTATGTATAGAATGATGTGTGATTTATATTCCTTATTATGATTTGATGGCATTTGTTGGACATGTAATAGACCGATTCTCCTGGTTTATGAATTCTAATTTATACATTTTTGATTATGTGGAATTTTTGGGTTTGATTTGGTTTGAAATAATGTGGTGATTTTGAAATGAATTTAATTTTGGGTACTTCCCTGAATATTTAGAGTGTTTCATTAGATGTTGTCACAGCCATGTGTGCATGAGGTAGACACATGGATGTGAATTCAAATGAATATAGAACTTTTATAAAAAAATTTCCTTCAACAAAAGTCTCTTAAATGGTTTCTTGATTTCTAAATGGTGTTTCAGTATGTTATGTGGTTTTAAATGTAGTTTCGAACATGTCCTTTAAAATCGGACCACTTAGTATTTTGGGAAATGATTGGTATCTAAATGTTTTGAAAAACCATTTGGATACATTGATTGAATAATATTTTTTTAGTTATGATATGAAATAGTATTGAAATTGGAAATGGATGGAAAATTTATTTTAAATTTGTTAAAAATGAACATAGTGTAAGGCCCGATTGGCACCATTTAATGTTTAAGAAATAAATGTGGTTTGGAAATATAAATTCTCAGTTGAAAATATAAAATGTTTTTATAAATTCTATGATATATTTTATTATATGACGGCTTGGTTGGCACTTTTGTATGGATTATTGAGGAATAGGCACACCTGTGGAGGATTTTCCAATGTGGTTCATCGCATGGATGGTGTCAATGTTTGGGGTAGGAAAGTGTGATGATAGTAGGTAAGGTGATCCACCAATTTGGGAGCCTCCTAATTACATAGTATACTATTACCATGGGTTTCCTAGGTGTATTTTATAGGGTCGAGTGATATTTTCTTGTCAACCATGATTAGATGGGTTGGTACCCCTTGGATGTCTTAGAGTACGGGTGGGTTGTTCTAATAGATTTTTAGTTAGAAAGACCTATTGGTTATTGACTATGGATTAGCACCATATGTCATATGGTGAGTCCACCCCAAGTACATCTAGGTTTGGCTCTAGGGATATCTAGTAAAATATCATGGTTACTATCTTTATGTTCTTGTTTTATTTTTTCTTTTTCAGTCAGCATCTTATTTAGTATCCTTTTATTTCATTTTTATCTTATCCTTTTATTAATGACTCTATATTTATGTGTGGAACTTGGTTTTTTAAATGGAAATATAAATTGATAATGGGAATGTGGCATTTTTGTTTTGAAAAATAAAAAGATGTGTTTGTTTATTAAAAATATAAAACCCTATTTTCGGATGTGTATTTCAAACTAATATTTGAGGAATATTATGGGAAAAGAGATATATGGATTCTATAGTGGTTACCTACTAATATATTATATGCTCACATCCAACTTATGGCATTAATTATCAGTAGACCTGAGCTTTTTTTTCAGGTTTAGTTTTCTGGTTTGAGTGCTCGTTGTTGGAGCTAGTCGTACTGGTGGTTGGAGGTGACCAAGGGGTCATGTAGAGATAGAGTTGGCATAGTTCAGCCTTAGTTTTTTATTCAGTTATGTTTTTTTTAGTTTTTTTATTTGGATAAGTTTTATATTTATTGAGATTCATTTTTTCCTTCCACAGGTTTAGTTTATTCATTTGATCATAGATCATTGGGATAAATCATTCCCACAATGATTACTTTGATGTATGGAACAAGTTTCATGCCTGTGGGGATTGAGAATGCACTTTGGTCAATGCCTTGTATTGGGCTAGATTTTTGGCTGGATGGAATCTCAACCTAGTTTGTGACAAGAAGGTGTACCTGAGGTCACATGGTGGTCCAACTCGAGGAACTGATATGTGTCACCCATGTTGGGACATTACACTTAATGATTCCACTGGTTTGCTAGTGAAATTATTATATCTTCTCATACTACATTAGACTCCACCAGATAGCGAGTTTACTCCACTATCTAGCCATTGGTCTTGAAAAATATTCAAGGGTTGTTTTTTCCTATACTAATTAGATGGTGTACTCAAACCAAATAGTTGGTGTTGTTAGGTTGTGAGGAATTTTGAATTCATCCTCTATAATCATCTTGATAACTCTATTTGGTTTGATGATTCTTTAAGAATATTTTCAAATACTATAACCCTAAAACACTAAAAACAAAATTTTTAAATACCTTTAGTGGTTGTGACCACAAAAACACATTACATGTTCAAAAAATTGAAGAAAATATATAGGATCCCTATTGATCCTAACTAGTATAAAAACCTTTGTATTCTTTCATTTTCTCCTTACATTTTACATTCCTTATTTATCTTTAATTACAAATTGTTTTATTTATTTTTCTACAATATTAATTAATAAAATTCATACTCTATTAATTTTAAGGGAAGAAAATTCACCCCCAGTTTTCCATTTTCATACTCATTGTGGGACCTAATAGTAGTTTCTTTATAAACCATATCTTTCTTTACTACTATGTCTTACCATATCAAATGCAGGCTAACATATAAAAAATCTTTGTAGATCCCTAAAACTATTGTTTCCAAAACAACTTCTGAAATTAATGTCAATTATAAAATATCCTCCCTTCACAAGTCAATCTATCCTAGAATTATTTAATTGTAAAAGAGAGAGAAATTTAGGGGGTTGAAAATTATAATACATATCATTGGTGTCCTCACATTATTTATGAATGTTTTCTTCATCCCCTTAACTAATTATAGTGATTCTTCTCCCCAATTCATTAGTTCTTTATACTGGAAAGTATCTCCAAAATTAGGCACATTTATAACCAAACAAGGGTCAAATACACTGTATTATTATTTATTTATCCATTTCCAATCCTTACCGTTCATAAAATATATTATTAATATCAAATTTTTCTTCTTTTTTGATAATCCCTTGGGGAATAATGTTTGGAATTCCATGATGAATTATTCAATGGACATGTTAGAATCATGTCTTAGTGCTTCATTGAAGACTTAAAAATAAATTAATTGATATTAAATGAAATATTATTATATTTTTTTAGTTGATAACAAGATACATGATTGAATCCCTATCATTTGGGGTGTTTAATGCTCCATTAATTCTAGTGGAATGTATTCGAAATTGTGTATGTTTATAATATGAAGCATGTAACCATAGATTCTAAACTATATACCAAGCTAGTTTTATCCTTTTTACAAGCCTAAAAATAGTGTAAACCTTGATTCAATTAATGTACCTTCAAACCAGATAATTACTTCCATAAATATTTATAAAATCCATTCTCTGGACCACTTGAAGAACCCCTAAAAATAAAAATTCAAAAAGTGGAAAATAAAGTGATACAATTTTTTTAAAATATATGAATTCAATTGATATTTTGGATATTTTTAATTGGAACATTTTTATCTAACTAAATATGTTTAAAATTAGTTAAACAACCACACTTATCACCATAAATAGTTCCAATATGAGGTTTTGTAAAATTTGAGATTAAATAATTATTAGTATTGAAATATATCAAAAGGGTTAGATGTGTTTTCCATTGACTTACTAATTTATTAATAATTTAAATCTCAAAAGTGATACAATAATTTATGAGTAAATCATTTAATAATTTCATTATATATTGTTTTTTATTTAATATATGTGTGATTTTATAATCATTATAAGTAAGAGTTAGTGAGAAGAAAATACAATAATTATTATCCAAGTGAGTTTTGTGTGGGTACTTAGGGTAGTGATCATCATTTTATTTTATACTAATTGTATTTTTAGTTAAAAAGTTATTAAAAACATAAAAAACTCTTAAAAATATACTCTAAAAATATAAGGACTTACTCAAAAATTCTAGAGTCCCTATAAGCCTTTTCTAATCTCTAATAAGTAGTGTTTAAGTTCTTCTTTCTCTGATTAAGTTTCAATGTCACCCATTGAACATTTATTTCTTATGGTGTAATAATCAACACTCCACTGCATGGTTTAGGATTCATATCCCACTCTATATCACTTAACCATAAGTCAATTAACCAATGGAAATAATTTATAAAAAATTAATATCCAGAATGTGATTATAAAAAATCCAGGTTCCAAATACATGAGGTGAAAAATCATATTACATCCCACACTTCCCTATAAAAAATTTTATAGCCTAACATATAAAAAAATAATGAATATTCTATATATAAATAAGTGTTGTCACCTGTAGGTGTTTCATGGCCTTATTTTCTCTTTGTGAAATATATTATCCTTTCCTTATATCAGTGGGTGGATAAAGATGAACTAGATAAACAATTTGGACGTAGGGAAGAAAGATAAATGAAATAATTAGATATATTAGGCCTATTTTTGTATAGAAAATTATGGAATGGAAATATGGAATATTAAATATATAATACATAAATTCAACATTGGGAACCCCTATAAATAGTGTATTTCCTATAAAAATTTCATTCCCTTAGTTGAATTCACATGGCTCAATACCTGAAAAAATTATGGGTTTCAATTTTTTTGAATGTTTATGTGACTTTATTATTATACATATGACTAAGGATATGTTAGTAAGACATCAGAATAAATTGTTATTTTTACATCCCTTGAACCATGTTGAGAAAACTCTATAGATCTTCCATCTACTATGGAATGTTGATAATATGATATACCTTTTATTTCTAATGGACTTACTTGAGAATCATTAGGTTATTAGGTGTTGTTATCAAGACAAAAGGTTTTATAGGAATTAAAAATTATATTAAGTTAGTGTTAACCTGATACTAGAGACCAATCATCTATGGAAGATTCTTGAGAATATGTTCTCATGATGAATTGTTAAAATTTAATAACATTATTTGATTGGAAATCAGATTCCTTGTCTATATTATTCTACTTTTTCATTAGGTTATCTGATGATGATAGCATTGATGTATCTAAATTTATTCTTGGGTAGTGAAAATAGAATTTTGATTCCCCTTTTCCAATATTATTGTTAAACAGTGGAGACCGGGGATTGAGGTGTAATGGTGGATGTAGTATGCATCCATGGATGAGGGTGAAGGTGGATTTTGAAATATATTATAGGAATACCGCACTAAATATGACCTTAGTGATTAAATGAGTGGATCATAAAATCTGGGAATAAAATGAAATGGCATTATCTGTCCTAAGTGATTCGCGCACAAATAATTAGCTCAAGAGCTATTGTTAATAAAAAATACCTCACCCTCAAATTATAAATTATATAGGTAGGGGATAAATTCATATATACGGTCACCTCATCCAAAATCATCTAGTGATTAAAGGTATAATAATAGCCTGGAATGTGTCCTCGTATATGGATTGATCTAATACTTATCAGCTTCCTATGGTTCACTAAGGCTAGTTCTGGACATTTATTAACTAACCCATCATTGATAAACTCTTTATTTTTAGCAACATCAATGAATAAATTCAAAAATCAATGTCTAACATTTCATTCCATAGAAAAATATTTTCAATAAATATCATAATTAAAAGGGTTTCAAGAAATAAAATTTCAAAATTTATTTATTATTCTGAAATTTTAAATAAATATTAAAGTAAAATTATTCATTCATAAGAACATGGAATCTAAAAAATTATTAATTTTTTTGGATTATTTACAATGTTATTATATAAGTACAATAACATCACTATAATAGGTATTTTAGTGGTACAATAGTAGTAGAACTATTAACATGAGTAGGTATTTTGGGCCATAGAATTAGGCCTGCGAACCATGTGGTATTTAGTCCATTAAGGGAATTTGGACCCCATGTACTTCAATACACCATTAGAACTTCAAGACATATGGCCTCTAGGACATAAAGGGCCTTTGGGACATAGTGACTCCAATACATGGAGAAAATTAGGCATGACATACTGGAAAACCACTAGGATGATGAATCAGAGAAGTAGTAGTCATCAATCAAAGAAAAATAGAACTGGGATTGAAGTAGGGATATAGAAAAAAATCCACCAGCCCATGTATAAATACTTATAGAATAGAAATTCATTAGTAATATCACTTGGAGAGTTAGGAATAAACCTGAAGAGGTGATAGGGTGGTTCTATTCTAGTATAGTCAATTTAAGAAAAGTTGTAATGGATTTATACATCTATGCCTTTAGGATATATAATTAAAGACTTTATGCCTTTGTAAATCTAGAACAAGTAGTGGTGCCCTCTAAACCATGTTTAAAGAGGGATTATCGAGAAATAAATATTTGTAATTGGAGAAAGAATATATTAAAATTACTATTGAAAATAAATGAAAATATTAACCTAATCATCCACCACTTAGACTGTCCATCCAGAAAATGCATACATAGGCACAACACATGTGAGAATAATATCTATACTGAGGTGAGTATAAAATATACCCAACAGTACACTTATCACCCAAAGAGTAAATATAAAACAATTTTTTTAGTTGAAATCCATGTTCAAGGGAATAAGTGGGACATTCACAAGGGAATAGATATACTCTTAAATCTATAAACCCATGGGAAAATAAGAATAACACTATTTCTGAAGTAGATATATGAATTATCATATTTTATATAAAATCATTGATACAAATATAATCAAAAAAATTATTACTCTACATCCAAAAATGATATTCATGTTATAATTCATATAAAGAACTAAAAATATAGAGTCATGTCCTTAAATCTGGTTTAGCGAAGAGGCATCCCAAAAAGGATCCTAGTAAGTCATAATAATAACCAAAACAGCCAAATAATTTCCCATAAATCACATGAAAATCATCCCTCAATTATAGTACTAATAAAGGAACTCTACTTCAGTAGAAACCACCTTAGTTGACAGGTTAATGGTCCCCTATATAGGAAATTCACTTCATCCTGTGTAGTTTACAATGACTGGGATGATTAACTACTCTATCAATAGTGTAATCATGTGTTATCACTTTATATAAGTGTTAACTATTCCCTTTATATTCTTATAGGACACACACCGTAGAGAAAATATGCCACTAAAAGGGTTCTTAGCATTTGGCTTTACTATAATCTCCTTCTCACACTTCTATTCATCTCTACATATCTACATGACTCAAACTACTAGAACACCATGAATATAATCCCTAGAAGAAAATGATATGAATATAATTTCATTATATATAGAAAATTATCTTGAATGTACTACTCATTTTTTCAAAAATGACAATAATGTTAAAAAATACATAGAATATATAAATCTATATAGTACAATGAATTTCTGTATAGGGTACATTCAGTGTATGATCACTCGATGAGACTATCCATGAAATAACACCACCCAATCTATATCAATTCAATATAAACGACATCTCATGCATGGTAAATAATGTGTATGTTCATTTGTACTGGGTAGGGTTTATTCGGGATACATGTTGAGTAACCTTACTCGTTAAATAAGGAGCTTAAGGAAGTACAAGGAGTATATCTCCATATAGATTTATGGTGTGTACATCCTAAACATACCAACACACTCCTAAAATAAATGATGTTTGTAAGGTGTCTCATAATGTGTTGGTCAAATTTGTGGACCTAGAATATATGTCATGTACATAACAAGAAACTCGGCCCCGTGATACATGGAGTGTGATACAAAGTCATGTGATGTGAGATTATTCATTCCTTATAGAACCCTAGACAATGCGGTTTTTGATATACATGGAGAATTTATTTGTGTCACATTTCTTCTAGATTTAATGATATCATGTAAATCGTAGATATAGATATAGATATATATATATCTGTGTGTCTGTGTGTGTGACTTGGGACCAAAGACTACACTCATTATAGTGGAAAAAAAATCAAAGAACACATAAACACAAATTCCATGTTGTAAATGTAACTATCTCCTCCATCACTGACCATTATTCTATTAGCATCAAAACCTGATACCCCTGCCTTATTCAGAGAAACAAAAATTCTATGGACATAATTTTTTTAACATATAATAATATCATAATTAAATTCAATAGGGAATGGAATAAAGGAAATATTTTAAGATTCATGGTTATTGGGATACCCAACCACCATGAATGGGTTTACAATTAAAGAAAATGAGTATAAAAAAACTATTTATGAAATTTATTAAAATTATAAAAAGTATAATATTTTAAAAACCATATATAGATTCATTTGTGTACATTTTTATCATTCAAAACCTCTATACTATTACATGTTAAAAAAATAACAAAGAATTATAATCTCATATTTGTGAATAATATTATGATACACATAAAAAATTTATTTCAAATTATTTGAATTATCTTTAAATTATATATTTCTTATCCTTCCATGACATGTGGGAAATAATAAATTATAAAATAAATAAAATATATCATTTTTCTATGTAAAATTTATTTTATAATTATATAATCACCAATAGAAAACTTTATTGTTCAATGTAATAATACTAATATTTATATAATTATTATTCTCGATCATGTTAAAAAATAAAAACAATTAAACTTTAATCATGACATTATTCTTTAATTAAAATAGGAATAATTTCACTACTATCATGATATTTGATGTAATGGGAGTTAATATATAATATTATTTAGATAATAAAATTTTATAGTCTTGTTAGTTAATTGTGTGAAACCCATTTTTTATCAACATAATTGAATAATAATGGATTATAAAATTTATTATACAATATCCATATCATATTGAAAATAATAATAATTTACGAGGCTCAATATGATAGAGAGAGATATCATGGAAATAATTAATGATGTGTAAAAAAATTAAGTGTGTCACCTTTATATAGATTTATTATCCCTTAATGATCTCATCACATTCCATGGTTTTCATCATTACCACAACTATGAAGATCATGATGAATATGAGGGACATATATTCACTATGTAAAGATTGATTATCAATCATCTAGGGGTTTTCTTTCACCAAAGAAGATGAGTATAGTGATTATTATTTATGTAATGATGTAATGGTAAATTTTTTAGTGTAATTAAAACTATAATTTTTTTAAAATAATTCAATCATTAATCAAATATTCATTTGAACTCATATAGTTATATCATTTATTATATCATCAAGACATGAAAAAATGAATAAAATATGTGGTCCAATAATTCTACTAGTATTATATGTCATTTACACTTATATATTCTAATTACATGCCCCAGATTCCTTAAATAAAATAATTATTTATTATTATTTGGATATCTCTATGATTTAAATAAATACCTAAAAATATTAAGGCCATGGCCAAAAAACCATGAAATAAATAATGCCTCACCAAGGATAAACACAATAGTTTAGACATAATTGTGTCATTATAATTTTCATCCAAGCTTCTATTTAGGTGAAATTAACTTTCATTCATGTCTGTTAAATATTTATTTATTTAATAATTATTAGATATCCTTTAAAATCATTTAATATGGATTTTCACCAAAAGTTATCCCAAGGGTAAACACCACATCATCAGTTCAATAGAAACATCATAGAAGTTTCCTAAGATCGTACACTAGGATAAACATAACATTTAACTCTATTTAATGGACCTAGCTTTCAAAACTAAAAAATAAATTAATTATCTCTTATGAAGAACTATGGGTATTACATATTCACTACTATTAAAAATTTTCATACTATAAAACAAAATTACCCGAGCTATAAAACTAAGAATCATTCTATAAAAACTATATCAGGATAAAACCCATCCTCACACATATGCATTTTACCCATGGAGGGATAACAACTGAGCAGATCCAAGATGTAACTACACTCTGAAACATTTTTGATCTCCTCAAAAGAATAGTATAGCTCAATATTATCTCATATAATCTTTAAAAATTTTGTATGGAAGTATTATGTGACTCTCTCCAAGATTCCACATTGAATACCCTTCCAACCACATTCCACTCATCTATATAGCATATAGAAAAAACCATATACCCTGAAGATCAACTATAAAAGGATAATTTTCAAGGGAACCATCTATGAAAGTGTCATCCTACCCTCCTTTAATAAGAAACCCAAAATCCACCATCAATAAAACACAACTACACATTTGATTCCCTAAAATATAACTTCCACAATTAATAATTGTTTGGTTGGGTTCTGATCACTCTCTGTGAAAGAAACTAAAAGGAATGTGAAGAAATGACACTCACTTCCTAAAACCTAAACACAATAAACAATGATTATTTTAGTGACCCATTCAACCACAATATGAATAATTCAATGCTGAATATTCTGCTAAACTTGTTTTTTTAGCTCAAAAACCAAAGATAACACAAAAAAAACATGAGAAACTAAATTCGCAGTCCTTAAAAAATGTCCTTCATTATTTATATTATATATCCACAAAAAAACACCAATTATCTACTCTAATTATTACACTATGTTTCCATACCCACTAGGGAACTCTAGTTCAAAACTGGGCATCAAAACACCCTATATTAGAATTAGGGACACAACTATTTAAAGGTTTTGGATACATACAAAACCAAGAGAGACCATTACCAATACTTTTTTCCATATTATATAGATACTCCATAAGATCATAATGAATATTCATAAAATATAATGAATATATCTAAAAAACATGAAAAAACAATCTCATAACATATAGAGGATATTTTGATATTAAAATTAAAATCAATTTAATAATAAGTATTATCTTGGTCTTGAGTTTTATTTCATTAATATTTTTTTTGATCAATAAAATACCATTCAATTAATATAATATTTTCACTTAGGGGATCAAAAATACAATCTTTCTAGATGTATGAACATGTGATCCCTGATCTTAATACATTACTAATAGATCTCTATGTTCTAACATGGATGAATCGATTATCTTTTATTTTTTGTACTGAGGGACACAAGAATTTATTTGGGAATGAATAATTATCTTACTCTTGTTCTCATGAAATTTATAAGAAGAAGTGATATTAGATATTATCCAATTCTTGAGAGAAACTCGAGAAACTTTTTTGAGAGATATCTTTATAATGGAATCATTACATACTATAATTTACCATCAAAGAGAAATGATATAAGTTGGGAATATATCAAACTAGGGACTAATAATGATTATATTTCATATTAACATCATACAATATTAAACCCAAATATATTCCCCATAATAATGAAAAAATTGATATTATTATATTAATTATAATTTATAGACTTGAGAACATGTGAATATTATTTTATTAAATAATTAAATCCATTTTTATTTAAATGATATTGAATTATTATATCATTCCCTTCACTAGATAGAAAACGCAACCTACTAAGTCACCTTATAATTCATCATACTTTGAATATTAAATATTTGATCAATAAATATTAATATTTTCCAAAAAATAATTAATATATATTATTTATGGTGTTGTGAATAAATATATTTTATCTAATAAATATTACATTAATGATATTGAGAATAAATATTTATTTAAAATTAATGTAACTAAATAAATTATTTTTTATGAAATAAAACAGATTTATTACCTTCAAAATAAATTAAAAAGTGATAAAAAAATATTTTATTAGGTGGTCTTGTGAATAAATATAAATTTAATATTAAACTCACAAACTGGTGACTAAAAATATTTAATGTAAATATCCTAAATAAATTTTATGTCTCAGTATAGATAATATTATTTATTTCAATTATAAAAATAAAATGTAGTTTAATAGAGAACAATTGATACATTAATTGTGTAAAACTCTAGGCCTTTTCTTAGTTAAATTTTATGGAGTTTATAGAGTATAAAATTAGTGTATAGAAATGCATCAAGTTACCTATAGAGAAATAAGTTAATTTCATTATTACAAAAACTAAATAAAAATTTTCACATTGTAATATAATCCCTTTCCTGTGATATCTCACACAAAATATAATTTATTAAATAGATCAAAAAAGCTAAGATACGGAACAATGAAAGTCAATAGGGTCTAAGGAAATAAAGACTAAGTTCATACCCTCTTATAATATTAACAGACTCAATAGGGGGATATCGTATTATAGAATATAAAAAAATATATCTTTGGAAGTCTTATAGGACGGAAAATATACATCATAATTCCCCTCATGACACATATGAATAATTTCCAACTTCTCTCAGATTAGATTCTTACATCACCATATGTGATAATCTATAGTAAAAGGAATATAAATATTCCCTATGAAAGACTCATGAATGATCTATAAATCTGTTTCAATAGCTTCTGGACCAGTATTCTCCATGCTACAATATTCCAAAACATTATGCAAGGAGTAGGCCTCAACTATGACAGATTTGCCCCTCCCAAAATAAGTAGTGAAGGTGATGAAAACTGAACCCCTTTGATGCAAGATTATGCCTCCCCCACTCATGAATCCGATGAATAAGAGTGGTAAATATTTTGTTTGAGACTAAAATTTGTAGGATTGCAGAAAATAAACTAGTCCTAAGGATAGTTCAAGATCTATGTAAGAAAAAATACATGTATTCTAATATTGTTCTTTGGAAGGAAACATGATCCCCCCATTTTCAGAGGATGGATAATTCACCCACCTGAGTTCTATTCTTAGAGACCAAGTCCATTATTGAACATTAATGATTATCAATATGGGCATTATTCCATTCTTTCCAAATACACCAACACCATACCTACAATGAAAATCTCTCCATATTCCTTTCAACTAAATTATTTTCTACAACCAATAACTAGGGTTAAATGAAATCTCTACTATTATATTCCAAAGAATTCATACTAGTGAACTAACTGAACGAACTCCATAAAAAACTTCCCATTATCTTGAGAATAATAGATGAAAAGTTATTTATTCTCTTGGAATCTAACAATATAGGCATTGAGATGTTAGATGAATCATATTCCATTTAAATTATTTGTCCATCGTAAGTACATGATATCAATCATTCCCGACCAGAAAATTGAATTTAATCAGTATTTACATACACCAGATAAGCTCTCCCCAACATTGATGGATGCAATTAACATTCACAAAAACAAATTAATCCTTAATTGAGAAAACCCCAGAAGAAGAAACCATGAAGATTCATTTTTCAAGGCCATAAGTCATTAGAATCATATTAAAAACCTTTTATTGAACAATATTTTGGATTTCTTGAATAAATTTGCAATGGTCTGTGTCTTGCATGAAATAAATGTTCATCATCAAACCCCTCAACAAGACAAGTTTAACTCCCACCAAGTTAACTTCCCAAAAGTTTATTTCTCCCTGTCCGATTATCCAGTATGAAAGGTTTTGTAGCCCTAGAATATTTCTTTAGAGATTCTTCCAAAGAGAATAACGTTTCCCAATCATATCAACCAAATTCTTCTCATTCCTATCTATAAAAAAACTATCCCAAAGATACTAGACATCTTTGGCCTCCCACACCAGCCTTACATGTCAGTTATTCATCATGTTTCCCACACTCTTAAGATAAAAAACACTTTTTTTAATCAACTTAACCATTATTTCCTAGGTTTCCCAGTGGGACCTCCCATCCAAATAGGCAACCCATAAATAAGAACACATGAGAGATTTAATATCTTTGATGACATCCCTTTACCATATGAGGATCAAATGGATGTGCATTGGAATTAAAGATAGAACATTATTAACTAATTTAATTCTTCCACTGAATGGGATAAAATAATTCTTCTAATTCTTAATCCAATTTTTTATCTTTTCTATGACCTTATCATAGTGGTGTATGCACAATCTCAATATGGAAATGGGAGTTCCCAAGTATTTTAGGAAAAAAATCTCTTATGAGTACCCAAACACATTTCAATTGCATTCATGCTATAAGTCGAACACTACTTAAATATAAAAATGATTTTTTCATGATAAATGAATTTTAAACTCAATTTTTAGTAATCATACAAATTCTCTTTGATTCCTTAAATGGATTTATTACTTATATTAGAAAAAATTATAATGTCGTCAATAAACATAAGGTGATAAAAAACATAATAAAAGGATATGCGCTGAAAATAAATAATATTTACTTCTTATTTTATTTTATTGAACAACTCATTAAGATAATATTATATCAAAATAAAAAAGCTTGGGGAAAGTTAATCTCTTTACCTTAAAACCTAAACAGATTTAAAGAATCTCATCCTTCTTTGAAACAATGAAATTAAAATACAATGAAAAATAAAGTATCCAAAAATCAATTTGGTATCCCATGCATTGAATACTAGGAATTCTAAAACCATAAAAATAAAATTTCATTCTAATCTATCATAATCCTTGTTTATATTCAAATTGATTTCAATATTAGAACCCATTGTTTTTTGTTTATATCTATAAAAATTTCTCAAGAAATTCAGATAGAGCCTTGGATCAATATATGTTTTACAAAGCTATGATCCTCCCCTGAGATCCAATAATAAATATAGAAATATATTCTTATATTCAGGACACTCGATAAATACATTTATAAAATTTAAACAATATGATTGGCTTATATTAAATTAGAAAATAAGGCTCTATTACTTTTAAAAGAATGGATATTGTAGTGGTGCAAGGAAAATGAGGAATATTACCACTAGGAAAAAATATTGGATATACTTCACTAGATATACCTTGAAAATATCCAAATAAAATGCATATAAAGAACTAAGAAAACCATTTTCTCCATGAGAACATTCTTGGTTGAGTGAGAAAACTTCCTCCCTGATCTCTTCCTCCCACAAAATAGAGTTTAAAATGTAATTATCATAGTCAGAAACCACATGGGGAATAGTTCTAAAATGGTATTTACTTACCCTTGGATACCCTTCCTGCATTAGAGGATTAGGACCAAAAATAATTGATTTGAAATGAGACACTTCCATACCCCCACTACCTCAATGTCATTAATGAATGAGATAATAACCAAAATAATTTTTTGATGGTAGACACACTTATTCTTCTTGATGCTGGCATGGATGTAGGACATGTTCATGTCACCCTATTTTATCTATATATCCTTGGATAGATCATGATCCACTCATTAATACTACAAAATAAACTCTACAATACAGTTTCTTTTATGAATAATGGAATTAAAAAGATATTCATCCCATGAATCTACAATTTTGGACTCTATTCTATCAATCTTTATTTTAATATTAGAAATGTCATTAAAGTGGGGTGAAATTCTTTTGATCTTGGAAATATGATCCTCTAATAGATTTCTCATCTTGTTGTGAAGTACAATCTAACCACTAACCTACAATGTTTTAATCCACAACACGACCACTTCTCAATGATAATCGGGATAAATGGACCAATGCATGGAGAAAAAGAAATGAAAACTTTCTTCTATATCAAACATCAAGGTTACCAAAACAGGTGAGTGAACAGATAGAGATAAAACTAATTGAGTAGCCATGGATAAGGGATAAGATTACACATATTGAACATTCTCCAAGAAGTGATGTAGATGAAACCAAATTCAATTAATACACTTATGATTATTACACCAAGTGAACTTGTCAACCAAAAAACCCAATTCTAGAAGACCACAATGAGACAAGATGGAAGAAAATTCTTAATTTTCAATCCAAGAATAAACATTGTCTTCTTTATTTTTGTATTTTTCCACAATTACATTGAAATTTCCTCCTACCAACCATGTTCTATACCTTAGATTGAAAAATCAAAGACCCTTGAAAAGAGACACCCTCACATCTACATCACATTTGGCATGGAAAAATGAGATGAAGAAAATTATAACACTATTGCTAGCTTTTATTGTTATAAACTAACCAAGAAGAGACAATTTTTCAATAATTATACTAGATTTGAAAAATATAAATATATGCTCATTATTAGGATAGCCATGTACTAAATCATGTATTCTCATCCTTTTTTTTAATTTCTGATATTGAAGGTTGGTTATTTTGGTTCAGGAATTGATATTATTGATATTCTGTTATTCCATACCTAATTCTATTTAAAATTAATCTTTATTTGGGATCTAAGTCCATGGATATTCCATATGATACAATATATCATTTCAATAAGGATAGATTGGTTTTGGATCCATATAAAAGCATCTATTTTGAATGGAAGGGGAAAAAGATAACTCAAATAATAGTTGTGATCTTTTTCAAACACCTAGATAAGGGAAACAAAATATAAATTTAAATCAACCATCTCCAGTAGAGCCTATGGAGTGTTAGATACACCAAAAAACTGTTCAAAAGAGGAATACGAGAACCTCTATAAGAATCTATCTTCCTCTTCAAATATGCAAGAGTAGAGGTTAAAGAATAATCTGATTCCTTACCGCTAGAAGATGTATTCTTATACATCACCACCTTTGGGGGTCTAGGAAGAACTTATGACCTATATGGCACTAGTTCAAGGCTAGGAGAGGAAACTAGAGGATAATTATAAGAAGGGGTTCAAGAGGAGGGTTTAAAAGAAATGGTGGGGAGGGATATGGAGTAGAAACATCCACAACATAGTGGTGGTCTTAAACTAGGAGATAGTAACTTATTCCATTGGTCCCATCTTGGAGCAGAGAAGAAGGATATGAGACATGGGAAACCTTTGAATAAAGACCATCATGATTCTTCTTACAATTAATATTATAATTAACTTGAAGTTGGAACATATATTGAATTTAATCTAGATATGAATAAGAAATGTATTTCCATCATGAAACTAAGTCACCATCCTGATGGTGTATTTTCTTGGAAATAGGGTTAAAAAAATTCAAATCTATAGAAATATGATCCATAAAATCATCACTAATATTTTAGAGGAAAGAAACATTATGCAATGAAAGAGGGAGACTGAGAAGGTTTATTTAGACAACTGCCGAAGATGAGTCATGGCCAGAGTGTACTACCATTGTCCACCTAAAAATAATGAAGCACTTATTACCAAATTATCTAGAGCTCAAGGACTATGCTTTTATGAAATATTCTTCAGACTAAATAAGAACATAAAAATATTTATAATTGAGTACCAAGACCCACAGGTAAGTCTAGACATTAGGACCACACAAGATATTGAAAAATTGGTATGGGAATTAAAGAATGAAATAAGCAACCAAAGTACACTACTAAAAGGATGAAGATTCTATAAAGGTGGTATTTAGGAAGGTGATCATGGGATAAGACTATATTTATGAAGGATATATCTAATCTAATGAAATCTCAAAAAATTCAATTAAAGCAATATGAGGGGATTCTGAAGGCTATAAAAGAACTCCATAGAAAGAGTGACCTTTCCCGAGAGCATCAAAGGATGGAAGTGGACCAATGGAATAAGATAGAAAACCTTTTAGAGTGAGGATAAGATGATAAAAATATGGAATTTTGGATATAGAATTAGTTACCTCTTTGTATCTAACAATTAATAAATTTTAAAAAGATGACAATATGTACGATTCATTATTGATAGCTGAAGAGTAATCCATTTTTTATACTCACAAATCTTTATTTTATACCTCTAATAAAGTATGTTGCATACTAATGTCATCAAACTATGTTCTTGATATATCTTCTTTTGACAACTATAAATAAACTTGTCAATATACCGTGGCCATGGATTTATTTTGACGGTTCCATTTTAATCAAAGGTCCTAAGATGTAAACTTCCTTTAAATAACATAGGGCAGAAATCCTTTCCTGGCTTATTCATTAATTTCATATCATGTTCGATGTACTCAACATATCTTACCTTGGCGTGAGAATATTTTAATATTTTTTTAATCAATACATAAAAGTACATGACACATAGTATGCATTAATAATTATATCTAGTATAAGGAATTATACAAGAATTCAAATACATGAATATACAAAGACATATAAACATGTAAAATTCTTACTGACAATTCTGCCCTTACAACCTTCCGTATTAGATATTTCCACGTAGTAACTTCATCGGGTGAAGTCTCATCTATTTATGAGTAACTGGAAAATAATAATAAAACATAACATGTGCCCCATCATAAAAATTATCCTGAACGTATGAAAAAAACTCAAATATTATCATATCACTTCAACATTCTCATCATGACGGGGGACTAAAATGATATTTTTAAAGTGATAAATACTTCACAACATTATCACATTAATTTAATATATATGTATAATAATTATGTGATATGCTATTTATTAATATTTAGTAATTTTAATATACATTCAATAATAATGTATAAAAGTATTGTTTATTTGGAACTAAATCCAACAAACTATCACTTGCAGTATAGCTAACTATTAAGGGTTTGGATAGTTCTCACATATTAAACAAGATTCTATTAATATGGGTTTGTAGTTGTGAGTCCAACCACATTTATTCATGGAGACCATTAACATTTCCAAAAAATACCTTATGGCTATTATTCCTTTTGTTACTTCACACCTTTGATAAAATTTCTGAAAATATAATCTTACCAAGTATTATCCTTCATCCTTTTTCATGTATCTGGCAGTATGGTTAATACCAAATTTAATTATTATCATAATAATGATATTAATTTTGTCATTCTATATCGCAAAATATGGAATAAATCATTAATAAAACTTTTACTTATGTTGTATCAGAATCCTCAACATACTGAGTCATTATTGATATAGAAACCACAAGATGTTATATGGTTTCCTTACATATTACTGAATCCTTACAATGATAATAGATCAAATTGACATAAAAAGGGACACTTTTTATATACCCTTGACAACTAGTATTCCATTTTCTCTATATACTAGGAATTCATCTAGTTTTAACCTTTTATGTCATCTTAAATAGTTTTTACAAAAACTCCATGTATTATTCCTAGTTCTATTATATATTTAACTTCTATGATTTAAACCTATGAAATACATAAAACCAAAAAATCATGGAATATATGATATATTCTAAAAATTATTTAGGCATATAGAATTATATTCCTCATAATAATCTCCACCCTTCATGGATATATTATGTGTAATGTAACATAATTTACAATTCTATTAATAATTATTTTAAATAATACCTTGCCAACATATATACTAGGCCTAGATTTATAAACCCCGTAGATCAATATCTATTGATCTTGTTCCATAGAAAGTGGGTTTCTTGATTAAATCGTTATTCATGGAATTTTAAATCTTAACCAACTTATAAGACATACACTCAATTTTCTATATATTCTCACCAGATATGACTTAGAAAATTATATCACTCCCATTAACCTCTTATATATACAAGTAATGCCTTTTTTCCAAAACAAAATATTCAATAATCATTATGTTTTCTTCTATCCATAAAATAATTTGTACAACTCGCATATCTTATTTGATTTATTTCTTTTTACCAACCCTTTTGGTCATGTCACATGTAAATCTTTCAAATGTTTTACTCTATAGAAATAGGTCTTGATAACTAATATACCAATATAACAATCACATAAATTATCAATGGAAATTAGTATTCTAGTGTATTTTCAACATTATTGTTGATAAGTTATTATCATAGAATATGTCTAGTTGGGATAATACTTTTGGTAATAATCCATACTTTCTTGGATTGAACTTTACTATCCATTTCTATTTTATTTGAATGCCCACCAATGGATTTCCATCAACCAAATAAACAATCAAAATACCAAGAACTATATTTTTTATATGGAATCAATATTTGAATCCATATAATATTTTCAGTCATATTATTTTTTCATTTATTTATTCCATGTAGGTATCATTTCTCTTAATTAATAATATATATATATATATATATATATATATCAATTTATATAGTGAATAAAAAAACTTCTTTGGTTTCTTCATTCCTTTAAATTATATCTCTAAAATAACTCTTCCCACTGAGCCTAGTGGAGTTTCTGATCCTATGCAAACTCATGTGCAAATGGAACCTTAAGCTCATAGATATATAGTCTCACCCAACATTCTCAAATTATTTATTCTTCATTTTTAAAAAATATAGTTGTTCTTGACTATTACATTTCTTATGGCCATTAATATCCTAAAAAATGATAAGATACTCAATTTAAGATTCAGGTAGTCTTTTTTGTTTACTATAATGTTTTTCAGTCATAAAATATATATCACCTAAAAACACTTAAATTTATGGAATAATATATTTTTTATCATATTTATATGATATGAATTAGGTAATATAGTTGGAATATGGTTATTCATTTCACTGGTAATTGAAAAACATGTCTTGGAAGAAATTATGGAAAACTTCTAATATATAAGACTCTTCGTCAATCTAATTTATATCTTCATCATGTCATTCATGTGTATATGGTAATTTGATTTCATAAATACCTTCACTATAAACTTAAATATATCAATGAATATTTGGTTATTATATTCTTTTAAAAAACATCTCAAAGGATTTATACCTTTTACTAAATATATTCATTTATTCACTGTTCTTCCATTAAAAACACATACAAGAATCCAATGAAGTACAATAATTTACATATTGCTCATCTTTTAATAGTTTAAATGGTCTTAATAAACTAATAAAAAAAGTTTTATATCATTCTATTGTTAAAAGTTTCTTCATCTAAACTGTATAAGTTACTTTGTTTGTATACCTAGTGAATTAGCTCTAAGAAATTATGCACCCATCTAGATATAAACTAGATAGATACTTTCAGTTTTATTAGACTAGGAATTAACATTCCAAAAAAGTGTATGAGTATTATATATTATATTCATCATTATATATGGTTATATATGATGATTTAATTGTAACTAAACTATTAATTAAGTTCAATAAATCATAAAAATATTCATTTAAAACATTAAATAATGTCTCACTATGTCAAAAAAATTGTTATAATTGTTTTTAATTTTCAATAAAAAAATAGTTTAAATTAAATCATTTAAAATTATAATTTTTTAGATGTTTTATTCTTATTACTAATATAGAATAACCCTTATTTATATACATATAGAACACACATTACTTCATGTAATCTTTATACCTTTATTTGAATACACATATGTAATAAGAATATTATATTTAATATCCAAGTAGTATTATAGAATAATTACATGTAATGTTGATTTATCCAAAGAATAATCCTCTAATTGTATCTTATACCATTTATTGTGATTATTTTTTCGATGAAAATTCTTTCCAAAAGATAAGTAGATAAACTCAACTTCATTTACCTACCTATAAATACTTTTTCTTTTTTAAGGATAATGTAATAAGACAATTGACTTTACAGTGGTCAAGGGATTTTTGACCTATTCATTCATTTCATTCCCCATAATGGGTGAAGAACCATGTTCCCAGAAATATTTATCCACCTAGTGATGCATTGTCAAAATATTCCTATATGGATTCTCTACAATATCTATCTTATTGTTCTAGATGAATAAATATAAACTTGGTAATAAAAATGAAAATATAATATTAATGGATAATTTCTTTTCCAAATAGAATATCATCTTTACTAAATGATGAATGTACATTATTATTTTAAAGGAAATATTCCTAGCTAGATACCCTGCTTTTATTTACATCAGTATAGTGTCTATAATAATATCATTTATCTTAATCTTATCTTTATTTTTTTCAAGTGATATAACATGAGTTATTATGGTTTATACATCTGTAAATTTATATTGATTCTTGAGAACTCTAAACATAACCAATAAGATGATGAAATAATCATTTAAAGTATCCTCCATGTATCTCACATAGACATCCTTTGAACACTAAATTTCTCTCTGTGGAAACTAATCAAGAATTGTAGATTCTAGTACACGATAAAAAACATTCGATAGAAATATAGTATATAATTTATTATATTATTCGTAAAAAATATCACTGGTGAGTACATTTTATTAGTCTAGAAAAGCTGATAGTGTTATGGTTATTTTTATCTCCTTTTTTTATAATAATTAAATTATATTATTAGTACATTATCTTGATTAAAAAAAGAGTTACATAATAAATTTTATTTATTAGTATTCCACTATTTATCATATCCTAATATCCTTCAAAATTTTATTTTAAATATTGAGTCATGGATATTATATTTTCACAAATCTATATTTCCCTTATCATAATCCATTATTTGAGATGAAAATTTATTTGAACATATTTAGGTAGGTGCTCTTATCAATTTCATTAACTTGAAGTTACATGATATATTGAGTAGACCCACTAATCTCAAAAAGCTGACTCATATTTCTTCAACACTTTCCTCTAATTCATGCCTAGTCTAGCTATAGATATCAACCCTGGAGGATATATTGGTTAATTCAACCCATAGTTTTACTTATAACTCCCTGAATATTTAAAAAAACCACAATTTTGTCAGAAATATACTTCAAATGATGGTTCCATTCATAACTGAATTAATGGAAGGATTTTCAAAAATAATATTTTTATTGGGTTTTTATTAATGATTAAATTTATTTATTTATTTTTTAATTATATTGTTAACATTATATGGATTTTATATAACAAATTAACCAAATTCTTGATTAAATCATTCTTCCATTGTGTGTTTAATTTATTTCAATTTTCTTTGTTCTTAATTTATTTACAATGGGTGATTGTGTTTAAGCATTACATAAACATTCCATCATGATGAAATAAATATCCATTCACTTGAAAAAATAATATAAATAAATTTACTTGATAATTATATTTATAGTAGTTGGGTTATTGAGAAGATGATAAACCAACCTATAACCCTATGAGAAAACTCATTTATATATATATAGATAAATTTATAGAATTCGACAAAATTCCTATGTATATTTTTTTTTGGTTTTACCTTAGATTAGTTTTGGAACCACATACACTCCTTTTAGATTCATCCTTTACATATAATTTACTCATTAATCGGTGTGGGAAACCAATATTGTAGAGATACATAATAAACAATAAAAACCGAGTACCCTAAATATTAAAGGTTGGAGGGATGTTGCGAAGATCACTATTATAATATAATAAAACTTTAATCATATTCAAAAAATAATAAATATATTCTAAATAAAAATAACCACCACATAAATTAATTGGAAAATTTCAAGAGAAAACATGTATTATAACGATGACACATTCTGATAGAAACAATGTAACATCCACCCATCCTAGAAGAGTGAAATCTTTAAGAGGATAACATAGAAATAATTTTATAGATAGTTGAAAAGGTAACCCATGGAATCACTTATACCAGCTAGAGGAAATAATCTAGGAATGGTATTGATGTCTCTTTAGGGAGGAATATTTTCTTTTAGCCCATGTAAGGAGGGGAGGTAGATATGATGTTAAATAGGTGTGGATAGAGGGATGGGATTAAGGAGAATATTTTTGTTAAGGGATTCGGTTGAATTTCTTGGTTGAGAGTGCAAGAGGAATCCCAATGATACCTCCTTTATAATGACATGTGATTTTCATACATAGATATTAAATATTTTTATATGAATTTTCAAAACATTATATAAGTACATGTCTGAGGAATATAATAGTTTGGTTCCTTTTAAAACGTGGAACACAATCTCATAACCTGGTGAAATAAGTTCAAAATCTCCAATAAATATAATCCCATTTAGTACTCTTCAAAAACATACCATACTTAAAACCATTCTTCAGAACCTAGGGAAAGGAAACATGAGAAATGGTTATCTTTGATGCCCAGTAAGGGTAAAAAAATTAGATATATCATCATTACATGAGAATAAGGGTATGATAAAATGGGCATAAAATTTGAAATTAATTCCCTACATATCAAATATTATAATCTTGAATCATGTAATAAGTATTGGTAGTTTATAAGACATTAATTACAAGGAAATCAAAGAACATGATCAATGAGATCATAACATTTGAATAATGCATGGAATTTTTGGAATACACATAAGTATATAAAATTATTTTCATATTATTCAAGGCTTATTTCGAAGGCAATCATACTAGATTGGGTTCACTCCCCAAACCATCATAGTTATCATGGATCACTCCTAATACCCTCATATTTGACAATGTGTCAAACTGAGTCATGTTCACTCCTCATTCCCTTCTTTTCTATCTTTTTATATATAAATATTTTCCAAATGCATTGGAGGGAGATTTTGGTCCCACACTTCATGTAATGAAAACCATATTTTTATATTCCAAAATATCATAACATTATTTATATCAAAACCCATGAAATTAAATCGGTATAAAAAACATTTCATCATATCATAACCTGTGTAAAAGATAAAGGATTCATAATCATTTCATCATGGAATAACCAATTAAAAGAAATGGGTTTCATTAACAACTTATCATTGTAAACATAAACCATTCATAGAAATAGTATGGATTGTATCTTGAGAATGTATCTTCATTAAATCATAAGTAACCTCAAAGAATTATATGTTATATGGAAAGTAATTATAAAAGTGTACTTGAGACATTTCTTGAGGAAAATAACTTTTCATTCAAAAAAATTAAGACATAAAACATTATTAAAAAAAATTCATTAAAATTTTCCTAAATACATAGAAATAATTTTTTTTTTAAAAAAATTGAAAACTTTTATCAATGAAAATATTTTTTTCCCATTTAAAAACACTTTTTAAAAAATGAAATATTTTTAAATCCTCTTTATTTTAAAATAATTAGGAAAAATTATAATGGAAGCTTTTAAAAATAATATAAATAATTTCTTAATAAAAATATATGGTTTATTATTAAATAATTTTTAAAACATAAACTTTTTATAAAAAAAAATTCTTATAGAATAACCCTGGGAAATTATAAAGGAATATTTTAAAAATCATTTAAAAAATAACTTGGTGAAAACATTCTTTCCACTGTGAAAAAATGATTTCTTCAGAATATAAAACATTATGAAAACATTTTTCATTGAAAAAAAATGAAAATTATAAATTAATCTTTGAAAATAATTTAAAACATTTCCTAAGGAAAATATCCTTCCTCTTTGAAAATTCTTTTTCATAACAAAAATTATTTTGAAACCCTTTTTCTTTGAAAATAACCTTGAAATTTATAAATTAAACTTTGAAAATAATTTAAGAATAATTTTTTAAAACATAAGAAAAATGAAATTATTTTCATTTAAAATGATTTTAAAATAAAATTTTAAATAATTTTTAAAAACATTTTTATAAGATATGGTTTTAGAAGATAACAAATTTCTATTCGAAGAAAGAAAAAAGTCGTATATTATTAAAAATATTTTTTTAATATCTTAAGTACCAAATACTGGAATAATGGTACCTTCACATTATTTTGTCATGAATATCTAGATGAGAAGGTAATTCACCAGAATTATTAATCGATATATCATGATATTTCAACATTAGAGACTTAATCATAATAAACCCAGATAAATGATGAGATTGTAACATAAAATCATTAGAGCTTTGGTAACATGGAATCACAAACCCTGTGAAATAATAACATAAAATGGAACTTAAAATATAATTAGGATAACAAAATTCCTGATATTATGTATCAAAGGGGATGTTTATATACCTCGTAAAGGAATATAGGTTCATAAAATAACATATATCTCAAAGATGGAAAATTGACATCAAAATTCCCTTACCTTAAGTATTGACTATTGTTGATCACATTAAACCTACTTAATAATAAATAAAATATTATTATACATATATTAAAAATACTATATTAATATATATCATACCATACATGATTTTTTATGATTTTTTATTACTTGTTAACTATTACATGTTAAATTTATGTTTTGTGTAATAACTGCTTTGTTTTTCGTACATATATCAACTTTTTATTCATGGTCCTATTACTTATTTCATTATTTAATAATCTCTATAATGTATATAATGATATTTTTTTTAAAATAAAATTTAGGGATAAAGCCTCATTTTATTATTAAAGAAGATACCTCGTTCAGATTGGGTGGAAGGAAACCCAATAAATAGCTCATAGGCCTAATACCATGTGGTCCAATAACATGGTCTAAAGGTCCAGTGTACTTCCATTCCCATATAATCATTCCTACCTCACAAGTTCTATTTAATGCCTATGTCACCGCTTATATCGTTCATTGAGACGACAGACCGTATGTATGCATGAATATTGTTTTTAATTTTCTTGCTGATTTGAAAGAAATAAAAGTAAACGATAAATAATTTCATACCAAAATAATTTTTTACTTTATATATATCACATATTTATCTTAAAACAATAATTAATTCATTCTATGTAATTATTTAATGAATCACATCACTTTTTGAGTAGGTAGTCCCCGGTACACATGAATAACGTTATCATATTCCAACAAAATAAAAAACATGAAGGTGTGTGTTATATAAAAAATATTTAAGTATAATAATATCATTAATATCATATATAAATATTATTTAAATTATTATTCTAAACCTTGATATGTGGTAATAGAAAAACGCACAGCATCGGTTCATGAGGCGGTAGTCCACCATACACACGAACGATGATTTCATAACTCATTTGATGGAAGTGTATATGGTTGCTGGTAATACCCTTATCATAACAACATATAATTATATATATGATACTGAGAATATTATATAATCAATATATAATAAAAAATTAATGGTTGGAGGAAGATATGAAACACAAACGCTTGTTGATGAACATTACCTCTTCTTTGGGTATCCTCTTTAGTTTTTCACTAAATACATTCCTAAGATGGGTTTATTCCTAAAATAATTCTTCTAAGACGAGTGGAGGTAATATATTAAGTTATTTAGTCATATATTTTAAAATAAAAATGGTATTATAGTTGTTAATAATGGGGGATAGTGAGTGTCCTTTTATAGGTGAGAATGAGTGGCATTCATGTAAATACTAAAAAGTATTCACTATTGTTAGGTTTCCCTTACCTCATGTGGCCCAAATTTGAATAATAAGGGATTTTAGGGATTAATATTTATATAAATACCTCCAAAAGAATAAAAATACAATTTCTAATCAATTTATTCTTTAGTTTATAAGTTCTCCCAATTTTATCTTTATACTTTTTACCAATGTAACTTGTATCTTTTTATTTACCTAGGTAATTTATAATTAATATAAATATTAAAAATAATCTGATTAGATAATTTATACCTAATATTTATAAATATTAATTTATATTCATTAAATAAAAATCCTATGTGTGTGTAAAATTAATTTTAATACAAATAAATGTAATGTTCAAAACCCTAATTTAACCTTAATCATGTTGATTAACTTAAAATATTTTCACTAATCATTATGGTAAAAAATTAACTTAACATTAATATATAATATTAATTATTATAATTCAAAATATATATAATTTATTTTTCTAAATTTCATTCACATAAGTGGCATAATTTGATTTAAAATTTATCTCACAAACACAATGAGAATGTGGGTTTTTAAAGAGAATGTGATCAAAAGTTTAAACAGTTTTTATATCCAATTTCAATAATAAATTTAACAAAATGTCTTAAATTAGATTAATATATCTACTATTGAACTATATATACTTTAAAACTCATATATAATATAATTTAAATTTTTAACCAAATTAAATGGAAACACAGTTTTCAATTAAAATTTAGTAATTTCACTATTCATCAAAAAATGAAACATTACAGAAACAATCATAAAATTAACCCTATTATAATTTTTATATTCTTATATAAAAAATGATATTTATTTTTTAAAATTTATTTTTTAAAATAAGAAAACTTTATTTTTAAAATAATTGAGCCATAAAAAGGAGGAAATTTTTTTTTAGAAAAATATTATTTTTAAATATAAAATTGAATTTATTATTATATCTTGTTTATAAAATATATAAGTTGAATTTTAAAAATTATATAGATTTCAATATATATATATATAATTTATTAATACAATTAAAAAAAATTTATTTAGTTAATTTATTAATATAAAAAACACTTGTGCGCACAAAAATAGTTGTTTAAAAATAGATTTCTGTTCATTTTCAAAAGGGTTTTATTTAATTTATAATCCCTTAGTGGACAAAGAATTTCTCTTATAAACATTTTGATACCATATTTTAATAACATAGTTAATTCTATTAAAACCTTTGATTCCAATATCTGGTTAATAACTATCATATTAAAAAATAATTTTTAAATAGTATGTCATGTTTGGTTTAAACTCGGTGTTGCATGTAATGCAAGAAAAATGTAGAATTGTGTGTAACATAAGAAAAACATAGTATTTTTTGTAACACAAGAGAAATATAGTGGTTCATGTAACATAAAATATCAAAATTATTAAACATATTTGAAAAAAAATCACCAAATTTCATGGTGTTACAATCTACAACATCTTAAAATTAATTTTTCCCTTAAAATTCATCTCATTCATCCAATGATTAAAATTTTAAAACACTATAATAGAAACCCAAAATGTAAAATGAATAATAAAACATAATTTAAAAAGGAAAATTTTAATACATAATAGTTCCCCAAATTAACTCATAACTAGGTTTCCACATAAGAGAGAATAGGTGGGAAATGAATATATGGGCACGAAGGAAAAGAATAAATAATTATAGATTGATTAATATCACTAATAACAAGAAATTGGGTGATCCATATAAAGTTAATTACAAAAAAAACATAAATATATGATGATTTAAGAAACCATTTTGATTCATTATAAATGAAGTCACTAGGATAACATTTTCTTAAGATCGTATTCTTAAAGATGAGGAATTTTCATGAGAGGATATACTTAATTAATTTCATTCCATTTCATATGCACAATACCACCCTTGAGTTGAACCTTTCTCAATTTCCACTTCTTCTATTACTCCGTGAAATACAGGTGAGTTTTTTGTGCCTAAAAAACGGATGGATGATAAGATCCATAAATATAATGATAAGTCATTACCACGTTATTTAGTTATCGTCAAAAAATTGGTTTACATAAGATATTCAATATTCATAAATAATCATATGGTGAATTAATACATTAATATCTAAAACCTCAACCAATGTTCAATATAAAAACTTTCATGAATAGTTATCATTTTTACCCTTCTTAAAGATGAAAATCCAAAACATTGGAATGAAGGTTATAAAATTTATAAAAATCATCTTTACATTGATCACTCGTTTGTTATAAAGTAAATATTGGTTATAAAATACCAAATATGTGAATATGTTCATTATATATTTCTTGAAATCTGGTAATAACCAGAATTACTAAAAATCCATATTTAAAACATACATTCTTCTTCATTCCATATATAGAAAAAACATTATTTACTATATTTATTAAATCCAAGAATTCTATAAACTCCATTTATAATAGTATAAACCATTATTCAAAAAATAATTAATTTATTCCAAGGTTATCAGTACTATCCAATTAACTTAATTCTTATCCAATATATGTTTATCTAAAATAAACACTATTTTTTCACAATCATGAAGATATTAAGGGTTACCTTTCCATAATAATTTGTTTTCAATAAAATTTAACCTTAACATTAAATCAGTATTCTTGTCCGTCAACATCATTCAATATATTCTTTCAAAACATTAACAAAAAACTTATAATAAAAAACCCTTATATATTTCACAATTCTTGAATCTTAATAAAAATATACTTCTATCATACGACTTCCTTCTCAAAATGTTATCTAGGCTTCGTTGTCTTATTCATTAATACCACTTTCCTTTCATAAGTCATATTTAGTATCTTAATCATTAAAAGAAAAATAATTACTTATACAACTATGTTGGTTCACTTCATGATCTTTCCCATTATGACATATATTTTTATAATTATAATTCTTTCAACATTTAAATCATTAAAAAATTTATGACACCTTTGGGAGACCAATATTCACATCCATTACATTAACTGAACTTTTCATTTTCCATTTATAGTTACATTTTTTTCATTTCTTTTCCATAGTCAAAACATCTTACAATTCCTCTAATAAATTAACTTGGGTAATTCTTCCCACATACTCAACACATAAGAAACCAACTATTCATTCCACTACCCAAACTCTTAGTGACATCTTTCCTTCCCTTATTTGGTGAGTGTGATAGTTGGTTGAGGTGCACATTGTTAATCATGTTCCATGGTAACTGATTTGGAATAATCAAAACATCATTTAGTCTATCCATTATCTCATTTTACTTCTTATCAAGAAAGTTTCTATATTACTTAGAAATAAAATTATTCCTTCGGGTTCCATCCATTAACCAAAACTGAAAGCCTAGTTTAATCATTGCTAATCATAGTGGGGAACCACATAATCATAGAAAATCACATATATGATGACTAAATCCTGAAATATTATTTAATATATGATATATTTCGTCATTAATAATAATCATATATTTTAATCCTTCTTGATGATTCATAAATTGTTCGTGAATTTCAAAATCATATCCCCCCATGTGCGTCGAACAAGGTGTGCATCAAGTCCTGTTGTCATGAACCAGTTCCCAATTGGTTCTATCTTAATACATTGTTTTCAGGGTTGTTTACCCCAAGTATATTTTTTCCAGGGCCACATCCACTTGTATAATTAAAATGGGGATATAATTTCTTGGAAATAACTCACTCTATCCTGTACCAAAATTAGATGTTATTTTCCTATTGTTTAACTCATCCTTAGACTTATCCTTATTGAAATCTAGAGACATATCCTTAGACATATACCAAGATAACTCAATAAACTTTTCCCATCTTAGTTTACAAATTTTTTCAATGTATTTCATTTGATAAAACTATAGAAACCTAGGGTTTTAATACATTGATATTAAATATTTTTAGATAAATATTCAACACATGACAGAATTAAATGCCCAAGAACTATAATAGTTTTCAGTTTTTGAAAAACATATCACAATATTTCTACATGGTGAAATATCTAAAACATATCCCATAAATATATTCTCATTTATTACCATTTATAAATATACCATACTTATAACATTTCATTGTAACATGGGAAAAGGAAAGATAATAAAGGGTGAGCTCAGATGCTCAGTATGTGTAAAAATGAGAGATATGTAAGCATGCCCTGATCATGAGGGTATGAGAACATGATCATAACATTTGAAAAGAATACCCTACATATCAAAGATCAAATTATTGAATCATGGAATAAATATTGGTAGTTTATAATACATAAATCATAAGGAAATCAAATAACATGATCCATGAGAGAGTAATAGTGGCATAAGGCATGGAATTTTTTTTACACATAAACATAAAGAATAATTTTCATATATATCAAGGATAATTTACAAGGATATAATATTACAATATTTTCACTCCTAAAACCATCAAAGTAGTAAAGGTTTACTCCAAATACTATCATTTTAGAAAAAATACTTTACTGAATCGAGTTCACTCCTCATTCAAGTCATGTCTATCTCATGAGATATAAATCATTACCTGAGGCATTGGAGGAAGATATAGGTCCCACACATCACATAATGAAAACTATATTAATGTGTTCCACAAGATAATAAAAATTCATTATATCATTACCCAACAAATGAAATGGGTATTATTAACATTTCAACATATTATAACCTGTGAAAAAGAGAGAAGTTCCATAAAAATATAGTTATAAAATAACCCATGAAAAAAATTGTTTCATAAATAACATGTCATCATAAAAATAAACCATTCCTAGAAATAATAACAATGGTATCCTCAAATCATAACCCATTTAAATCAAAAGTTACATCAAATAATGCCAGCTTATATGAAATTTAATTTTGATATACTACTAGGGATATTTATTGATAAAAATATATTTTCTTTGAAAATAAATTTTAATAATGTAAAACATTATAAAAAATTCTTTAAAAATAACCATGAAAACATATAAATTAATCTCTTAAAAATCTTTTAAAACATTTCTAGTGGAAAATAACCTTCTTAATTTGATTTTTTTTAAATATAAAACATTATTGGAACCAAATTTTAAATAAACTTGAAAACTTATAAAGGATGTTTTTAAAATAATTTGATAAATTTCTTGAAGAAAACATTCTTTCCAATTTGAAAATTCATTTTTATAACATAAAAAATTTCAAAATTGTTTATTGAAAGTAACCTTGAAAACCATTAAAGGGGGATTTTAGAAATAATTTAAATAATTTCTTAGGGAAAATTTCCATTTCTATTTGAAAATTGATTTTTGAAAACATAATATTTTTTGAAAACTATATTATTTGAAAATAAAATAGAATCTTATAAATGAATATTTAAAAATAATTTAAAACATTTCATGAGGAAAATATCATTTTCTCTTCAAAAAATGATGATTTAAAACATAAAACATTTGAAACCGTTTTTCTTCGAAAATAACCACCGAACTTTTAAAGTATCCCTTGAAAATAATTTAAAACCCTTTTTCAAAACATAAAAAATTTAAAAATCCATTTACATGAAAATTATTTTAAATTATCATTTAAAAACATTTTTAGAAACACATTGTTTTTAAAGAAAGTAGATTTATGGCTAAAGAGAGAAATAAAGTTGGATTTTATTAAAAACATTTTATTAATTAACTTAAGTACCAAAGAGTGTAAATATGGTAAAATTAGTCGGAAAAATATCATGAATAAACACAGTATAGGAAAATTTAAGATAATTATAGATAATTTGACCATGATATTTTTACATGGTATACATAATCATAATCAATCCTGATAAATGATGAGATTGTAATATAAAATCCTTACCACTTTGCTAACATGGAATTATAAATCCCCTATATGAATAACATATAATATAGATTACAATATCTTTATTATAATTAAATTAGTTATATTACATGTCAATGGGGTTGTATATACACATTGTAAATGAATCTAGGTTCATAACATAACGTACATCTCAAATAAAGAAAAATGGAGACAAAAATCACTTACCTTAAGTTTTGACTTCTGACGCAGAAGTTAAACATCCTCTATAATAATTATAATTTCATTATACATATATTAAACAACCATATTTCTATATATCATAACATATATAATTTTATTATTAAATTTTATTACACCTTAACAGTTACATCTTAAGGTTATGTTTCGGGTAATTACAAATTTATTTTACATACATGTTTTGACTTGTTATTATTGGTAATCTTACTTAGATAAAGATTTAATAATCTAAATAATGTAAATAATGATATAATTATCATATATATTCATTATATATTTATTTATTATAATCTATAAAATTTAGTTATAGTAAATGAAATAAACCACTCATGGAGATGGAAGGTCGTACGTATCCTTGAATGTTGTTTTTAATTTTATTTTAAATTTTAATGAAATAAAATTAAATGACATATGTTATCATTCCATAATAATTTTTATTTCAGATATATATCATATTTTTTTAAAATCATCATTAATATATTCCATGAAAAGTGTGATCAAATCACATCGATTCGTGAGGCGGTAGTTCATCTTACACATGTACGTCGTTATCATCTTCCCATAAAATGAAAATCATGAAGTTATATTTCATATAAAAATTAAAAAAAATAATAATTTAATTAATATAATAAATATAATATATTAAAATTATTTCCATCATCATTCCCAACTTTGATATGCAGTAATGGAAAAACAAACAACGTCGGTTCGTGAGGCGGTAGTATGTTGTACACACGAATGATGATTTCATAACCCATTTGATGGAATTATTTGTGGTTTTAGTTCATAACCTTATCAGAAAAATATATCATTATATATATATTATACTATGTTTTTTATATAATCAATATATAAAAATAATTGAAGGTTTGGAGGAAGATATAAAACAAAAACACTCATTGATTAACATTTTCTCTTCTTCGGGCCTCCTCCTTCAGTTTCAATAAAATTCCATATTAGGATCTATTTATACCAAAAATTAGGATTCTAGGATATGTGGAGGGAATTTGGGAAGTTATTTTTGAATGTCATGGTCAATAAAAATTGCTTGATATGTGTGAAGAATGGGGTGAGTGAGTGCCATTTTATAGTTGAGTAGGAGTAGAATTCTTGTAAATACTCAAAAATTATTCACTATTGGGAGGTATCCCTTACCTCATGTGGATAAAAAATTGAATAATAATGAATTTTAGGAATAAACTGGTTAAAAAACTGCCACTATAACAAATAAATTTATTTTTAAATCAGGTTATTCCATAGTCTTTAAGTATACTCAATTTTATCATTATAGTTTTGACGAAGGTAACTTATATCTTTCTATTTACCTAGTTAATTTATACTTTAATTGTAACACTAAAAATTACATTATTATATAATATATACCCACTAATTACAATTATGAAGTCAAATTCATTAAATAAAAATCTTATGTGCGTGAAAAATTAATTTTCATACATGCACATATAATGCGCAAAAAACCTGATTTAGCCTCAATCATGTGATTAGTTTTTACTATTTTCACTAATAATTATGATAAAATACTAATTTTACCTTAATATATAATATAATTTATTCTTTATTCTTTATATTTAATCCATTTTTCTAAATTCCATTCTTATAGGTGGAAGAATTTAATTTAAAATTAATCTCGCATATGCAACGAGAAGGTGAGTTTTTAAAGAGAAAATGATCTAAAGTTTGTAATGTTTTTATATCCAATTTAAATAATAAATTTATTAAAATGATCCAAATTGTATTTATATATGTATTATTGAACAAAATATATTTTAAATCTGCTTTAAAATATAATTTTACTTTTTAAACAAATTAAATTAAAAGGTAGTTTTCAATGAAAATTCAGTATTTTTCAGTATTAAAAAAAGAAAATTCTCATAAAAACCCAAAAATTAACTCTATGTAAATTTTGATTTTATGAAATCAATAGTTATATTTATTTTATAAAGTCTAATTTCTAAAAGTGTAAAATTGAATTTTTAAAATAAATTTTATAAAAATGTGAGGAAATTTTTTTATAGAGAAAATTGTTTTTAAGAATAAAATTATATTTTTTATTATTTATTATCTATAAAACATATATTTTGAATGTTAAACATTTTATTGAATATATAATATATAAATTTCACTAAAATTATTAACCAAAATTGATTTGGTTTATTTATTAATATAAAACACACTTGTGCGTGTAAAAATAATTTTTTGGAAAAATATTTCATTTTATTTTAAAATGTATTTTATTTACATTTATAATAAACTAGTCACAAAATAATTCATTACATAAAAATGTGAAAAAATAATTATTAATTTAATCGTATTCATATCCTCCATTCCAATGGCTACTTGATAACTATCATATTAATTAATAATATTTAAATAGTATTTCATGTGTCATTTAAACTCGGTGATGCATGTAACAAAAGGTAAACATATAATTATGTGTAAAAAACCAAAAAAAAAGTATTTCATGTGACACAAGATAAACATAGTTCTTCGTGTAATGTATTATATCAAAAATATTAAATATATTTGAAAAAAACCCCAAATATCTGGGTGTTACATCCTTTCCTTCCCATCATTCTTTTTATAGCACGTCTTATTTGTTTTTTCAGCTATAATTATACTCCTATAATTATTCTTCTAAATATAGTAATTAAATATAATGATATCCACTCTTAGTGGGATGTTGGTGTTAGGTTCTTTTAATTGGTCCAACTTGGTGGTCTTCTCCATCACCCACTCATGTTTATAAGGAACCACAGAGACCTAAAATCACACTCATCTATAAATATAACTATTTGGAATATTCATGACATTGGATCACCATAAATGCTATAAGGACCACCATTAGTAGGCTATATTCTACTCATATTTTTTCCACCTGCTCGATAATTGTTGCTAAATAAGTGAACCTTACATACTTTGACTATAGGCCTACCTGATACCCAATTTGTCACATCTAAGACTCTAAAGTCACTAGGAAATGGTAATGCAAAATGGATTATGAATCATGTATAATATATTATGTCTAGATATTATTTTATAAAGAATCATCCCATGTGACTACAAAAACAATGGGACAAGGTGATGACTGTGCCTTATTAGGCATCTGCACTTCCAAAACCTCAAACTCTCACATCTTGTGTTGGGGAGATATATGAGGCTCTTTAATAGGAGGAAACACATATTTTAGTAACAATAGGTATGTTAATTATGATTTTTTTTGAGTTTGTAAGTACATATAATTACAAAGACATGGAGTCTTAAAAATATGTAACTAGGTTTATTCATCTCCTAGATATGAGGCTATAATAGGGAGATAAGGGACCAATTTTGATTATAGAGGACATAGCAAAGCATTCAATTGGAATAAAAGTTATAGAAAATAATGAATATACATAAACCATGGAATAGTTATTTATATATCAAACTTGTCTAGGGAAAAAAGAAAAAGGAGAATTATTATGATATTGGATGGAAGACAATAACTCAGTGGACACTATGAGTACAAAAATATAGTAGATATTGAGAATATATGGTGTAGTGCCACACTTATAGAATTAAAAACATGATGAGAAACTTCATAAGACTGCTAAGGTACCGATTCAAAAATCTCTACTGGCTATAGTAGAGCATAGTGAATTCTATTTCGTTCAAAAATTATTGGACATAAAAACAACAATAGACATCTTCAATATTGGTTGATGACATTTTACAAATTTTAATCATCAACTATTTTCGTTTTAAAAACATGTACTTACTACAAAAGAGTGGAAGGATAACGATCCATCCCCTGTAACATCATAATCTTCTAATATTAAGTTGAATAGTGGTGAAATTCGTGATTTTATATCTCTAAAGAAAGTATATGTATAAAATAGTATCATCTAGACAATTTCTTGGAATGAATTTTTCAAAAGGGAACATTATAATAACCCATATTGGTAATATATTATGTTACTCCTACTGATTTGTTCTACTAACTTAAAAAGACTTATAATAATGGGATATTAACCAACCATCATTAAATATATTTATTTAGTATTGAGTATAAGACTAATTCCTAGTGTGGGGTGAGTGGAAAAAAATATGGAAAAACATCCGAGCTTGGAAGAGTACATTCTTGAAGGGGATATCCTGGAAATCAATTTCCATAATGGGGGAAAGAGATCATAACACATTATATACTAGCTAGATAAAATATTATGGAAAGTGTGTTAATATTTCACTAAGGGTATATTTTCTCCTAGTCCACATGAGTATGGGTGGAGATATTATAAAATAGGGAGAGGTATGTAGAGAAAAGGGTAATGAGGAAATTATTATTGGGGGATTTTCCTGACTATCTTTGAAGAGAGTGAAAAGGGTCTATTGAGGAATTTCATTTCATTCCCATCCATCATCTTATACTAATTCATATTTTGTTTTCAATTAAATAATTCTTCTCTTATAACTCTATTTTTTATTATCTCTATAAATATAAATAATTAGACACCCTTTGGGAAATTAGTGTAAGGTTTTTTAAAATTTATACAACCAGTTATTCATTTCAAATTGCACTATGATTAAGATAATATTATATTGAATTAATAATTATAGATAAAATTAAATAATGAATTATTTATATTAATTATTAATCTAATATAACCCATAGAAACATTAGATACCCATACTTTTTTAATTTCAAACAAATTAAATTGACTAATTATATTTAATATTATTTTAAGTACCCAGTTTTCACTCTTTTTTGTAAGCATCTATCCCCAAACTAAGGGTAACACATTATATAATCATATATTGTTTCAATACTATAGTGTAACTTATATGTAATTTTATTATGACTTGTATCATCCTATTCATGTATTGTATAATTACATAGTATGTATCTTATATGGGGTGTCATGATATTATATGGTGTGTAGTTCACCAAGTCAAAACAAGTCAACATTAATTTATGACAATATGGACATGACTTTAATATATTCATTATGTACTAATTTTGATTAAGGTGATGTGTATAGCGTTTATTTTGACCATACAAATCACGAAGTCTAAAATAAAGTGTTAAAATGACTAATTAATATCTTAATATGCCAAAAACCCTATCACATGGTGTGTACACAAAGTGCATGTTGTGTTGTTTTGTTTTAATATTTTAATAAATATCCATTATGTGCATTTTAGTTCACATGGATATTATACCTTTACATATACTCCTTTTTTTATGAGTTACATGGATTATACAACCTACTATATGTTGTGTACACATTTTGTGGTAATATGCATGATAGGACTATGGACTAAGATGTTACATGACTTGAATGCCAGCTACTCACCATGTAATAATTTATTTCCCATGTCATTCATATAGAAATCAACATATGTTCATTTAATTATTATATGATTAATTAAACATCATTTATGTTAACCACAGATTTCACTGTAAACTATTTTTAATTACATGGCATGTAGTTTGACTACATTATGTGTAATAATCTTAGTCATTTCCAAGATAGAAATATATATGTAGTGATTAATAATACACACCACATAAAAAAACCACATGATGTGTCCTGATTTATGAAATCACATTCTTTTGTGTTGATTGGGACCACAAAATGTGTAATCTCAGTTTCATGTTGTGTAGTCGTGTTGATTTTCCAAATTTTTTTTGTACCTCTGGATAGTTTATTCATGTATTCTTTACCTATTCGGGTCCATATCATGATCAAATGAATGTAAATATAAATTTTATCTCAATATAATAGATTAAAAGTGAATAATTGAAATGAAAAACTAAAAAATGTGATATTGTTCAATGAATAGTAAATATTTATAAATTTAAATTGTTTCCACTTTGATAACACATGAAGGTTCTATGAATAATGGAATCCAATCATGCCCTTCCCCAATCATGGTTTTTATTTCTATTCAATGGATAATACATAATAACATTATGAATAATTTTCATATCTGATTAATATACCAAAAGAAACATAAAGAAATAATCCCATACCTTTAGAGAGGATCTTTTTTACATTAAACTTATAATCAATTTAATAACAAGAATTAACTTGACCTTGAGTAATATTTTTTAAATGTAGTTAATGAAAAATCAAACCCCATTCGGCTTATAGTGTTATTCCTCTAAGAGGATAGAAAATATATTTCCTCTAGATGTATCCAATATTTCTTCATTATCCAAAAACATTTCTGATGCATCTCTATATGCTTGTCAGATGAATAGATCTCCTTGTGTTATCCACATTTATCAAAATTGGAATTTCATCATGCTTGAAGAACTATCTTAATATTTATCTCTTAGTATTAATAGGCTGGTGTAGGAGGATATATTATCCATTTCTTATGATAAACCATATAGATGTTATTAAAATACCTCTATAGAATAGCAAAATTGTGCTCAAATTTACCCATCAAAGAGAAATGATGTATGTTGAGAGTATATAAATCTAGGGTTTAAAATTGACTATTTCACATAGGATCTTCATTAAATATTAATCCCAATATATTACTAATGATAATAATTATTATTGTTGTTTTTATTATTATTATTATATGAAATATACATTCTTTTGAACATGTAAATATCATTTTGTTATATAAATAAATCAATATTTATTTAAAAAGTATTTAATGGTTATATTATTCTATTCACTAGGCCCTTATTCTTGTATGCTCATCCTCCTTGGTATTCATTTAAACTTGAATAATAAATAATTAATTAAATTAATATCATCATTTCATTAAATAATTAATATATAGTATTCACGATCTTTCAAATAAAAATATTTATTCCAATAAATATCACATTCATGATATTGTGAATAATTTTTTTTAATATTCTCATAAGACAATAAATAAATTTTTTATGAAATAAATAATTATTTATTGAATTTTGCAGAAATAAACCTAGAATAAATAAAGAAAATATTGTTCTATCATTCAAATAAATACCTATTTAATTTTCAACTCACAAATTGTTAATTGATTTCTATGATCAGAAAATCCGGAATAAATATTATTCCCTAAACATACAATTATTATCTATTCCAACTGTTAAACTGAAACATAGTTTAACTAAGATTTCTTGATATATTAATTATATTACCCACAAATTCTCTTTCTCAAAAACATTGGGTGGGATTTCCTAAAGTCTAATATTTTTCTCTAGAAACATGTCAAGGAACCTATAATGAAAGAATTTAATGTCACAATGATAAAACCCACATACAAATTTCACTATGTAATAAAATATATTTGTATTTATATCTCTAATAAAGTTGGTTTCATCCTCATTCCATTAACTTATAAGCTCGATATATCTTTATTTTACTTATACAAATGAACTCATCAAAATCTAGGGCCATGGATTTAGTCAAATAGTCAAATTTCAATAAAATAGCATAAGATATCAAATTCCATTTCAGAAAATATGTATTAAATCCTTTAATGACATATTCGTTAATTCCATATCACTTCTGATGTACCAAATATATCCTACCTCATTATGAGCATAATTTAAAATAGTTTTCATCAATACATTAAATTATGTAATGTATGATATGTGTTAATTATAATATCAATTCAAAGGACTAATACACATGTTATCATATCATAATATCTAATAACTCATAAAAAAATAACTTATACTATCAGTATTGACCACATTGACTATTTTTTGAGATATTTTTAAGTGCTAACTTAGAGAGATAAATTATCATTTTCTTATCAATAACTAACACCTAACATACAAACATATTATGTATCCAATCATAGAATGTTTTTATAGTCATACGACTAATTCATAATAATATTTGCAGGTCACTTCAAGGATCTCATCATAGTGGGGAACAATTATGACATTTTTTATACAACAAATACTTCAAAACCTTATCACATTAATGTAATACATAAGTACAATCATAATGTGATAAAACATTTATTAATATTAAATTCATTCAATATACATTTAATCATAAATCCTAAATTAGTTTTTCTAGGGAACCAACTACAACACTATACAAAATCGATGCAAGATGCAATACTCCCTAAATTTAATGGAATATGTCAAGTGAACAATCCCTAAATAATTGATCACTCCTAACCCCAAAATTGAGTCCACTATATCACGCTTTCTACACTTATTGAGGTGTGGTGGTAATAATCACAAGGAAAAACACAAGAATAATTGATAGAAACCCACCCTACTGATGCTAGCGACTCAGATATCACATATATCCACTGAGCGCAAAACTATATTCGGTTACATGAACTACCACCACACTATTGTGTTATACTAACCACATAAGTCTTATTAGTCTGGAGCTAAATATATATGAACTTATACACATCTATATTGGATATCATACCTAAAATAATTGATTTTTAAAACCTATACCATGAATCTCAAGACCCAAAATACTATTTTATATTCTTGAAGTGGGATAAAAATGACCACCAACTACTTGAGATTACCACCCTTAATTTTCATTCAAAATTGATAGGATTTAATGGAGACTACTAAAAATAGTCCACATATGACATAATCATAATGTGAAATTAATTACACCCCAAAACAACATTGGGAATTCAGAGATGACTATAAAATGTTTAAACAATTCATGAGAAGTGTCACTCTCACCAAACCAAAGATGTCACCAACTAAACCTTAACTGAAAATATTGGAGCTTTGTTTCAAAGAGGTCACATTGTTACCAATTAAAACTTCATCTAATAGGTATTAAAAGTAAATATAATCTCTTATATATTATCTAGGACATATGATAAATAGTATAATATATTGTTACAACTCCTTAAGAAAATCAACATAAAGGCCAATCCTCGTCAATGGAATCCATATTCATCTACAAATTCCTTAAAAAAAATAGACTATCCAACCCACACCAGGTATAGTAACATATGATCTCATCCTGTAATGTTGAAACAATGAAAAATATATTCCACACATGGGGGAATCCCATATTTTTAATCATTGTGAGAAAAGGATTATTACCATTAGTATGAGTCTGAAGCTATTAAAGTATTTGTAGATATTCCACTATAATACACAATTATAAAAAAACAAAAAAAACATTTGTTATAAATATTACTACCATTAATGAAAACATGTTATATAAAAGAACAAACAAATCATACTTCAAATCAGATTGGATATTACCTTCGTAGATCTATCTACCTCACACGACCATTGGTGGCCTCATTTTCAGGCACAATGAATTATATCAAGATTACACAAAGTTAGTGATGAGAATATTCCAAAGCCTCATCCATAAATAGATACTCCTAGACCAATAACTCTCCTATTTTAAACTCTTCAAAGAAGGCTACATATTCTAAAAAATGTAAGAATTAATCTTAATTATTATAATATTTATTCAACATTCATTATAGAAATCCCCCCAGGGAACTACTCTGGATATCCATAGGAAAGAACTGTGTTCTTCCAAAAATAAGGTTTCATCATATCTTTAAAAATATCAAGTTCAAAAACTCATTCATGATATTTATTACAGGATATGGATGTCTTAAGGGAAAAACATGAACCTAAAAAAACACTAGAGACCCTGATCAGACTCCTAAGGTCATAGGAATCAATCCCAAATTGGTATAAGGATTTTCTTAATAAACAAACCTAACCATGGTTGTGATCATTATGACTTGAAAAGGGATAAAATATCTTTGTAATTCAACCTATTGTATCATCTATAAATAATACTCCCTAAAAAAGAGCTAAAACTCAATTACATTAAGATAGTATCGTCTTGAGTTCATATAAACATTTAGTAAAGATATGTTTCACTATAAAGGGTAAATAAAATACATTAAAAAATAATATGGTTAGTGCATATTCAAGACTAATAGAAATCATAAATATTAGTCTAGAACCAATTCTATAACATATGAAGATCATGATAGCTTTTTAATCTCATGAGTGATCTATCATTTGAGTGCTTGTATAACCTTCAATCAACCTATAGTCATGTCTATTTTATTAGGATCTTATATCAACTCTATAAATGAGTCTTCAATAAGAGTATATGGGGAAGGATATTCCCTATCATCATGGGTAATGGATACCTGACATATAGCCTCTAAATATTCGAAAAATCACTTTAATTTTTAGTTATGAGTGGGTCAAGAACATGTATAAGCATATCATTACCCTACCTCATAAGAAATGAATGTTTTCTATGGGTGTAATTCTCTGTCCAGTAGTTTAATCCCATTAGGTGAGATAATATATGTACATGGAAGAACATATATTACCACTATATTATGTTATGTACCAACTTAATTATATCATATAAATGATTCCATATAGTTTCAAGTTAAGTAAAAAAGTAATCAATGTCCAAAAAAAGGATGCAGAGATAGTTGCATCTATACTAGGCTCTTTAGTCTGATAAATGAACTTAATACACCCTTATAAATTATTCTCCGATTACGAAACCAATAATTACTATAAAACTAACTCCAATACAATATCCTTAATAATCAAACTACTAAAATATCATTCTGACATTAGACAACTACTAGAACCCCTCATGTGATAGTGGTAAACTGAGTTTGCCACCCAAATCTTACCTCCAAAAGGCCAGAGACTAGTGAATAGCACAAATAAAGAATAAAAATAGATGGAAGGCCTTATAATATAATAACCTAAATGAAAAATTCATCTCTAATATAAAATATCATTGAAAACCTCTAGTAAATACATAAACAACTGAACTTTATAATAATCGGTGCATGGGATAGAAACTATACAATACAATGTAATAAAGGATAATACAAAAATTGTAACACCCGAGACTTTTATGTTATATAAATCATCAAATGAATCTTTTTCTATACAACACTTGCTTGGCTTGCTTTACACGCAATCGCGACCTTCCTCGATAGCTTGCGTCGTACGCAATACCGAGTTTCACTAAACAACATTATGCTATTAAAACTAGCCGTTATGAATAGTAATAACCACTTTTTGGAATTTTATAAATTTTATTTTTCAAAATGGACTTCATTTTTGGACTCAGAATATCGAAATTAGCCTAGGGTGAAATTTTGGTATTTTTCTGAAAACTTTCAATTTTTGATGAATAGTGAAACCACTAAGTGGTAGGTTAAAAACTGAATTTTGCATAAAACTTAATTTTACCGCTTCTGTGATTGGAATTTCTAAAATCCGAGAGACACAGTTAATATCAAGGACTAAAATGTGGTTCAATGAGATGAAAATAATTTTTTGGTGAATAGTAACTTTTTACTTTTTTTACCGCGGTTAATAGTAAATAGGGTAACTAAGGGTAAATATGATATTAATATTACCCTAACACATGTCCTAATTCTATTGGACAAGTGTAATTCGACCAAAAACAAACTTAGGAATAAAATATGACCATTTAGGCCCACTTGGATTAGATTAGGACATTTATTATTAATTTATTTAAAGAAGGGTTAAAATAGTTAAAATCAAAGTTTAATAAGTAAATCATTTTTAATATGGGGTTATACATTAGATAAATTCGATTGTAAATATTCATTAGAAAGCTAAAAAGATTTCCTACATGATGGTATTTTATTTGTAATTTTTAGACATCAAATAATTTAATTTATTTATGACACAAAGATGATGCAGTAATTATCTTATTAATGAAATATTGACATAATTGATGTTATAAACACCAACATAAATGTCATTTGAGACTTTTTATGAATTCCACTAATTTTCTAGGTTACTATGATATACTAGTGATGCTCTAATCAACTTGGTTCGAACATATAATTCTGTTATGACTTTCACAAAAATCATATATCAAATAGTGTCAAAATTGACACAAAATAGTTTTTAAATAAAATATTATATTATTAATTGTTATTTTATTCCTAAAAATCTAAGGTTCGGCCAAATGACTTAGATACGGATATATGTATTACTAATAAACAATTTGGGGTTCGTTTGGCATGTTATAGTAAGTGTATTAACCATATAGTGAAAGAAAACAAAAAGACACGGTAAAAGATAAATTATTTAACTTAGAGTTAAATCTAATTGATAAGGTTAAAATAATATCCTAAACTTGTCTAAATTATATTGGTTGATAGGATTTCGACCCATCCCCACTTTAGACTCGAAATAAGACCCTTTGGAACCATTATAAACCGATTTTGACTTTAATATAAAATAATATTTTGAGATATTCCTAAGGTGCCCCTCTCCTCCCCTATAAAAGGACACCTCCTCCCCCTCCTCCTCACACCAATTTGAGCACTCAAGCTCGGCCAACCCCTGCCAAAATCTCTTCTCCACTTCCCTAGAAACATCCTAGAGGTTCTGGTCTTCCTCAAAGACCAATTTTAGTGCCCTAAGAGGAGGTCTCAAAGAGGCGCTTCAAAGAAGAGGTAATTACCGTTACCAATTCTTTCATCTTTATTTCTTCTTCCACTTATTCTTCTTAGGTTGTTTCATTATGAAGTAATAACATCAGTATCACTAATATACTGATATGTTATTATAAGTATGAAACAACCCTATTTCACTATCTATCCATCCTACGGAAAAAGAAATCACCGCGCGTGCGTACGTACGGAATACCGTCTCCACGCCGTGGTGTAATCTATTTTCCACCACCACCTTACATGGATGGGTATAATGGTGTAAAGAATAACTATACATAGTTATTACAACATCATATTGATTCTGATATATTGTATAATCCACTTCAATTCAGTTCAATATTTATGGAAATGATATCATCGCTCGTGCGTACGTACGGACTACCGTCTCCACGACGCGATGAGATTCATTCTCCATGTTAACCATTTAAGAATGATTATAAAGTATATATAAGAAATAATAATGAAATATATGACATTATAAAGATACTGGATTTATGTATATATATACATATGTATGTCATCTACTTACTTCCATTTCAAGACAATAAGGAAAGGAAAACAGCGTTCATGCGTACGTACGGACTACCGTCTCCATGAACGGTGTTTTTCATTTTATTTATCTACCTATTATATATATATATATACTGAATATATATGATATATAAATCATATTTTATATTCTGGAAGTAAGTAAATCATGATATAAGTAATAACGATGTCAAGAACAACAAGTCAAAACACCTACGATAAATGAAACGATTTTACCCAAAACGCTTCTTTAACATGGAATTTACAAAAGAACGGGTAATATAATGTCATAAGTGAACCATATATGATATCATAACAATGAATATGATTCTGTAATAAGTCAATAACATGATTTAAATCATTATACAGGAGGTTCGGACACTTACAAAGCAAGTCGGACCTAAGGTAAGGGAAATATCACAATCTCATTTTTATCCGAGATTGTTTATTCGTAAGTATTTACTGGGGTGTATTTTATCATCCACATCCATGTTTCCTCAATATGTAATATTATTTACATCCACTTTCAATAGTTTAAATCCAATTTTACCCTTAGGTGAGTTTTTAGTAAAGAATATGAAAGGAATCTTTTGTCGTTTTTCCGTACGAGGTACTTTTTGACTTTTTCGACAAAAGTACGAAGAATGTTTTTTTTAACTTATACGGCATGAATGGATTTTTAAAACATTGTTTCCAAGAAGCTTCCTTTACAAGTTTTCAAGTTTATTTTTAATCAACTTCTTTTATTTTAAATTTGTATGACATGTTATGAAAGGAAAAATGTTTTTGAAGAAGAAAGGATATTTTCCTCAAGAATGGAGTTCAAGTGATTTTCAAAATTATTTTCCATCTAAGATAATAAAGGGTTCTGTTTTTATCCCTATTATTACATTGATTTGATCATGTTGTGATGGAATTATTTTTATGAATTCCTTTATCTTATATGAATTGATTTATGATGTCATGATGTTTCAAGAATCCCATTTTTGTTTCATGTGTTATGCGATGATGTATGTTTTATGATTATGTGGCACACATAAGAAAGGATTCATTATAAGATGGGTGGGACCTATATCTCCCTCAAATGCATTGGGTAAAGATTTTATATCTCATGAGATAGACATGGCTGGAACGGAAGGTTATTTCGGTTCAGTGATACAGGACTGAAACGAGGAGTGAACTCGGTTCAGAAAGGGACTTTGTCCACTAAGATAGTCTTGGCAATGAGTCATGACTAACAAGAAATGATTTTCCATGATTATGTGTGCATGCCAAAAAGTTTCAAGTTTCATGTTATGATTATAGTGATCTCATTTTCACTTCTATGATTTATTAAGATTTTATGATCTCTTTTGCAGGTTATGATTTTCAAAAAGATATGATATGATTTTTATTTCCTTTATTGCCCTTGCTGAGCATTTGAGCTCACCCTTTTATGTTTTCTTTTCCCCAGGATATAAAGAAAGGTTTTAGGTAAAAAAAAGGGATGACCTTTATGGGAGATATTGAAGAACTTTCACCATGATTAGAAGATTACGTTCCGAGTTTCCAAAGACACTAAACTATTACGATCCTTTAGTGTGTGTTTTTGTTATGTACTAAGTATTCCGCAAATGTAATGTAATGTCCATGTACGTCAAGCTTCGGGTCTCTACAGTTGGTATCAGAGGAAAGGTTTAGTCAACCTTTGGAAACTAGGATGCGAAAACGTTAGTGAGATCCCTAGAGATATTTCTAAGGTATGTCTAGGGATGCCCCTAAGGATAAGTATACGTATAGGATATAGTCCTAGAACTATGGTAACGATATTAGATTAAACCAAAGATGATAGATATTTAAGTTACTCCCCATTTATTATGATTTTTGCATCTAACGCTATTCTGTTTGGGTTTTAGAAAATGGCTGGAAACAAGATGATTCACAATAATGGAGGATATGATGGACAATGGAATGATATTCTTCATGAGAAACCAAATGAAATGGGATTTGGAAGTCCAAACATCATTATTATGCCGAATCAGCAATCTCACAATATGATCAATAAAGTACAATTTGGTAAGTTTCCTGACTCAACTAATAAGAGAAAGATGGAGTTCCATGATGATCATAGAGGAAAGAAAGTTCAATTTCCCCTATGTAAATCATGTGGGAAGAGGCATCAAGGAGAATGTTTCAAGGGAACTGGAAGATGCTTTGGGTGTGGAAAAGAAGGACACAAAGCAAGTAAGTGCAAAGGAAAAGGGTCGGTTAACACCATGGATGAGGATAATGGTATTGCTACGACATCAAAAATGGTTAAGTGTTTAAAATGTGGAATGTATGGGCATTATGCAAACAAATGCCCTAAGGGAAAGACTCATGAAGAGAATCAGTATGGTCATATGGGTAGTATTTATGTGGATGATGATGAAGAGACTACAAATGATATGTGAGATGAAAGAATTTTTGAAGATCGGTCAATGGTTTGAGAATGCAGTGGAATGATTACATGTTTATCATGTGTAATTTTGGAATAAAGAGACATCTATGGATTGTTACACTGTTGTCTTTCCTTGTGTTTTGAAAGTGTATGATTAATGTTACCAGTATCTATGAAAGGTTATTCAGATATTTTTGGAATGTAGATGATATGCGCATAATGAAGGGATAAGGGGAAAATTAAATGTTTGATAGTATTCATGAGCTCATGATTGATATAAGGACTAAGTGATATCATGGTTTGAGTATATAGAATTTTGAGGATTTCGGTATGTGAAAAGTGTTAACTTTTAACTGCATTCATGTTTTCACTAAGGTTCAATGGGTATTCAAGAGAGTACAAGATTAAGGCCTTTGAATGTTTGGAATGTGACCAACAAGATATATCTTATGATATATGGGGATCAACGATGGTATTAAATATCTATGTTATGATAGTGGACTGCAGTATTATGGATAAGCCTAAAGATTGGAATGGATTGTGTTGGACGTAAGTTAGTATTGTTTAAGGATAGAAATTTTTTTTCGATATTATTGATGGGATGTTATAGTAATATAGTTTTAGAAAAAGGACAACCTGCAGGACGGGCGACAGCCCATCGCTTCGGACAAGGCTGTGGGAATCGAACCCACAACCGAAGTGCGACTAGCCTTTATCGCCTACCACTGGCCTACAGGAAGTCCCTGTTTAGTAGAAACTAGTTTTATTTTATTAAGCGGTATGATATATGAAGTATAAGTTCATTTTTGGAACCATATACGCTTAATCTCACTATAAGATGGACTTATAACTTTTTCTAACCTTTTGTTTGAAATAGATGGAATGACCCATCCTTCTATCACATGATCTGCTAATGCTTCACGAATAACAAATTCAAATTCCTTTCTTTATGATATGAAGTGGAAATTGTTCAATTCATGAACAACAGTGAGATTGTAACAAAATCATGTAAGTATTTCTTTTAATTCATCAACTTTAGGGAAATGATCTTGAAAACCAAAAATGTTGTCCTAGTGCTCTTATATCTGATTAATCATATGGTACATTAGATCGTCACAAATTTATGGCTTTGTGATTGCTAGATTTTCCATAGCCATGTTCTCTATCACTCTCCATCAGAACATGATGGTTAGATTTCTCTTCCATATCCATATTTTCACCTACGTGGAAACCCAGTGATTAGTTTATTTGGGTAATCGTTACATTTCATACTTTAGTTTTTAAAGCCAAGTTTTGGTATTCCTTTTTACGATGTGGGTTTCTATTAAAGAAACTTTCGAATAGTAAACCATTTATAATCCCGACGAATTTCGAGGGAGAAATTCATTTTAAGGGGGGTAGAATGTAACACCCGAGACTTTTATGTTATATAAATCATCAAAGGAATCTTTTTCTATACAACACTTGCTTGGCTTGCTTTACACGCAATCGCGACCTTCCTCGATAGCTTGCGTCGTACGCAATACCGAGTTTCACTAAACAACATTATGCTATTAAAACTAGCCGTTATGAATAGTAATAACCACTTTTTGGAATTTTATAAATTTTATTTTTCAAAATGGACTTCATTTTTGGACTCAGAATATCGAAATTAGCCTAGGGTGAAATTTTGGTATTTTTCTGAAAACTTTCAATTTTTGATGAATAGTGAAACCACTAAGTGGTAGGTTAAAAACTGAATTTTGCATAAAACTTAATTTTACCGCTTCTGTGATTGGAATTTGGAAAATCCGAGAGACACGGTTAATATCAAGGACTAAAATGTGGTTCAATGAGATGAAAATAATTTTTTGGCGAATAGTAACTTTTTACTTTTTTTACCGCGGTTAATAGTAAATAGGGTAACTAAGGGTAAATATGATATTAATATTACCCTAACACATGTCCTAATTCTATTGGACAAGTGTAATTCGACCAAAAACAAACTTAGGAATAAAATATGACCATTTAGGCCCACTTGGATTAGATTAGGACATTTATTATTAATTTATTTAAAGAAGGGTTAAAATAGTTAAAATCAAAGTTTAATAAGTAAATCATTTTTAATATGGGGTTATACATTAGATAAATTCAATTGTAAATATTCATTAGAAAGCTAAAAAGATTTCCTACATGATGGTAGTTTATTTGTAATTTTTAGACATCAAATAATTTAATTTATTTATGACACAAAGATGATGCAGTAATTATCTTATTAATGAAATATTGACATAATTGATGTTATAAACACCAACATAAATGTCATTTGAGACTTTTTATGAATTCCACTAATTTTCTAGGTTACTATGATATAATAGTGATGCTCTAATCAACTTGGTTCGAACATATAATTCTGTTATGACTTTCATAAAAATCATATATCAAATAGTGTCAAAATTGACACAAAATAGTTTTTAAATCAAATATTATATTATTAATTGTTATTTTATTCCTAAAAATCTAAGGTTCGGCCAAATGACTTAGATAAGGATGTATGTATTACTAATAAACAATTTGGGGTTCGTTTGGCATGTTATAGTAAGTTTATTAACCATATAGTGAAAGAACACAAAAAGACACGGTAAAAGTTAAATTATTTAACTTAGAGTTAAATCTAATTGATAAGGTTAAAATAATATCCTAAACTTGTCTAAATTCTATTGGTTGATAGGATTTCGACCCATGCCCACTTTAGACTCGAAATAAGACCCTTTGGAACCATTATAAACCGATTTTGACTTTAATATAAAATAATATTTTGAGATATTCCTAAGGTGCCCCTCTCCTCCCCTATAAAAGGACACCTCCTCCCCCTCCTCCTCACACCAATTTGAGCACTCAAGCTCGGACAACCCCTGCCAAAATCTCTTATCCACTTCCCTAGCAACATCCTAGAGGTTCTGGTCTTCCTCAAAGACCAATTTTAGTGCCCTAAGAGGAGGTCTCAAAGAGGCGCTTCAAAGAAGAGGTAATTACCGTTACCAATTCTTTCATCTTTATTTCTTCTTCCACTTCTTCTTCTTAGGTTGTTTCATTATGAAGTAATAACATCAGTATCACTAATATACTGATATGTTATTATAAGTATGAAACAACCCTATTTCACTATCTATCCATCCTACGGAAAAAGAAATCACCGCGCGTGCGTACGTACGGAATACCGTCTCCACGCCGTGGTGTAATCTATTTTCCACCACCACCATACATGGATGGGTATAATGGTGTAAATAATAACTATACATAGTTATTACAACATCATATTGATTCTGATATATTGTATAATCCACTTCAATTAAGTTCAATATTTATGGAAATGATATCATCGCTCGTGCGTACGTACGGACTACCGTCTCCACGACGCGATGAGATTCATTGTCCATGTTAACCATTTAAGAATGATTATAAAGTATATATAAGAAATAATAATGAAATATATGACATTATAAAGCTACTGGATTTATGTATATATATACATATTTATGTCATCTACTTACTTCCATTTCAAGACAATAAGGAAAGGAAAACAGCGTTAATGCGTACGTACGGACTACCGTCTCCATGAACGGTGTTTTTCATTTTATTTATCTACCTATTATATATATATATACTGAATATATATGATATATAAATCATATTTTATATTCTGGAAGTAAGTAAATCATGATATAAGTAATAACGATGTCAAGAACAACAAGTCAAAACACCTACGATAAATGAAACGATTTTACCCAAAACGCTTCTTTAACATGGAATTTACAAAAGAACGGGTAATATAATGTCATAAGTGAACCATATATGATATCATAACAATGAATATGATTCTGTAATAAGTCAATAACATGATTTAAATCATTATACAGGAGGTTCGGACACTTACAAAGCAAGTCGGACCTAAGGTAAGGGAAATATCACAATCTCATTTTTATCCAAGATTGTTTATTCGTAAGTATTTACTGGGGTGTATTTTATCATCCACATCCATGTTTCCTCAATATGTAATATTATTTACATCCACTTGCAATAGTTTAAATCCAATTTTACCCTTAGGTGAGTTTTTAGTAAAGAATATGAAAGGAATCTTTTTTCGTTTTTCCGTACGAGGTACTTTTTGACTTTTCCGACAAAAGTACGAAGAATGTTTTTTTTAACTTATACGGCATGAATGGATTTTTAAAACATTGTTTCCAAGAAGCTTCCTTTACAAGTTTTCAAGTTTATTTTTAATCAACTTCTTTTATTTTAAATTTGTATGACATGTTATGAAAGGAAAAATGTTTTTGAAGAAGAAAGGATATTTTCCTCAAGAATGGAGTTCAAGTGATTTTCAAAATTATTTTCCATCTAAGATAATAAAGGGTTCTGTTTTTATCCCTATTATTACATTGATTTGATCATGTTGTGATGGAATTATTTTTATGAATTCGTTTATCTTATATGAATTGATTTATGATGTCATGATGTTTCAAGAATCCCATTTTTGTTTCATGTGTTATGTGATGATGTATGTTTTATGATTATGTGGCACACATAAGAAAGGATTCATTATAAGATGGGTGGGACCTATATCTCCCTCCAATGCATTGGGTAAAGATTTTATATCTCATGAGATAGACATGGCTGGAACGGAAGGTTATTTCGGTTCAGTGATACAGGACTGAAACGAGGAGTGAACTCGGTTCAGAAAGGGACTTTGTCCACTAAGATAGTCTTGGCAATGAGTCATGACTAACAAGAAATGATTTTCCATGATTATGTGTGCATTCCACAAAGTTTCAAGTTTCATGTTATGATTATGGTGATCTCATTTTCACTTCTATGATTTATTAAGATTTTATGATCTCTTTTGCAGGTTATGATTTTCAAAAAGATATGATATGATTTTTATTTCCTTTATTGCCCTTGCTGAGCATTTGAGCTCACCCTTTTATGTTTTCTTTTCCCCAGGATATAAAGAAAGGTTTTAGGTAAAAAAAAGGGATGACCTTTATGGGAGATATTGAAGAACTTTCACCATGATTAGAAGATTACGTTCCGAGTTTCCAAAGACACTAAACTATTACGATCCTTTAGTGTGTGTTTTTGTTATGTACTAAGTATTCCGCAAATGTAATGTAATGTCCATGTACGTCAAGCTTCGGGTCTCTACAAAAATGGAAATAAAAAAGTAAAAATTCATAACCCAATAGGTGATACTGAATAAAATAATGGTATGTCACCTCCTCAGGACATAGTATCCTAGAATAAACCCCATCAGTATCCATCTCTATCAATAACTACTATCTACTATTAAGAATTGACTCCACCATCTCTTCTAGATTCATGTGTTCCATTGAAATAGATAAACCATTAAATTTAAACATTGAAATAATATTTGTGGGAATAATAACTATATATGGGTTATTATAAACATACCAAGTAATACACCTCAAAAATAGAGTAATGATTGAACAATTGGTCAACTCAAAACAAATTCCAAGGTACTAAGGGAATATATATAATATGAAATCATGAAAACCATGTGAAAAAAAAGAACCATATTCTTCCCAAATTATCCCCATGAAGGATAATATAACATATGGAACCTTTTATAATTATTATATTAGAAAATTAATTTAAACCTAAATGTGACATCTCTTCTATAAGATATACTAAAAAGTAAATCCAAGAAAGGAAGAGCCTCATCCGTGAATTTTCTTTACTGAATAGTATTATAAATGAGAATATGGTAAATAATAATTTTAAACAAATCACACAAACTATATTACATATATTGTATCTACGTCATCTCTCAGTTACAGAAATAATGGTGGAGCCATACCTCACTGAAAAACACCTCATTCAAGAGGGTTATAGACCCCTATGGAATGCCCACCCCCTAGTGTGTGTAGTGTAAAATTATTGATAGGTAATCCAACAAAATGTATGGTGAAAATGTACCCCATAAATAATAGAGGGTTATATAAATGCCTATATACATATATAACCCACATCCTATAGATAATTTTCCACCAAGAGGATCCTGACCCTATGGATACTCTATAATTTCGTACCTATGTTCATCATTATCTCTATATAGTTTTGTAACTCAAACTATAGAAACACCATTAATATAACACATAGATTATGAATATATGTATACTATCTCATTATATATAGATAAAAATTTATAATAGAATAATTATTTTTCCCTAACTAACACTTTGGTAGAAATATATGAACAATATTGAAATCTAACTAGTACACAGTGTGTCCCGCTAGGTTACATGGTGTATAGGGTATCTCAGGATGAATGGTCTTGTAATTCCATTTCCAAATACTTTAAAAGTCAAAATATATTTCATTTATAGTTTGGTACTTATATTTTAGGTTCATTTGAACATGATGGAATATATTCTAAATACATTTCACGTGAATTCATTGGGTAAACATGTTGTATCTGAGATGTACATAGAGTGTGAGTCCACTTGTATGCTTAGTGTGTACATCTTGTACATGTAGATACACTACTTATAAAAAAGATGGAATGTTTTCATAATGCATTAAATTGATGCATATATGAAGCTTATACTGAGCCTCTCATCTACGTGACAGATGACATGTATCCTAGAGTCACACGGCGTATAATATTTAATTCTCTGTGAAACCCTATCCAACACAATTTCTAATACAAACGATGAGTTTATTAGGTTCACATTTCATGTGGAAATAATTCTAATAAATAAATTGTAGTTTGATACATACACAACATATGGCTTGAGACCACATGTCATGTATTTGAAAAAATCCTAGTACCCCAAAAATTTGGATTCCATGACACGAATGGCATCATCACCTCCATTACTAGCAATACCTTCACAACTGGTTGAACCCTACACCCCTACCACCTTGTGAAAAAATGAAATTATTTTGTCTTTATCTATTAAATGTCGTGATATCACAACTAACTTCAATTTATAAAGGAATAAAGGAAATGATTAATGATTTTTGTTGAGTGGGATACCTGGCTACCAGGAATGAGTTCACAATTGAATAACGTGAATATATGGGACATAATAATTTTTTAATAAAATTTATTTTAATTGTAACATGGGAAGTATTATTCAAACCATGATAAAATTTAGAAACTATTAATAAAATTCTCATGTTTATTATTTTTATAATAAATTAAATAAAACTTAATGACAATAAAATGTTACTAGATAATATCATGATGTATCTAAAAAGTATTCATTTCAAAATATTTGAATTAACATGAAATAAGAAAATTTTATCATGCTTTTATGTGATAATAATCATGATTTTTGGAATAAATAAAATATTAAAATACTCACATCAAATCATTACAATAATTATATAATCATCAAAAGGTAACTTTTTATCCAAGATAATAATAATAGTTATATTATAATTATTATACATCAAGTCAACCCAGAAAAAAAATCTAATGATAATCAAGATATTAACATTTTTTAAAAGAAAATATAATTTATCTTCAATATTAGTAATCCGTGTATTTTGATTTCACATATAATATTCATCAAATTAAAAAAATTAATTTCCTTATGCATTCAGTTTTAAAAAATCCCTATTTTTATCGAAGTTATTTAATAATAGGAATTAATCCAATTTATTATATAATTACCCTATCATATTTCATAAAATAAGGATTGTGGACATTCAGCATTAGAGATAGATAGAGAGATATAAAAAATAAAGAACAAGGTGAAAACAAATCTATATGTCCTACCATAATGGGGGGGGGGGTTACTGGTTAATGATATCACCATGTTCCAAGATCACCATCATTGGCACAATCATAAATAATTTAAATAACATAAGGGAATATTATTCATTTTTAAATCATGAAGATGGATCTTTATGGGATTTCTTTCAACCAAAGATGAATAGAGGATAGATTATTCTTTATTAAATATAGGACATGTTATTTTGGTGGTGGTACTAAACTAAGATTATTTTTATCATATTTTCACAACTAATCTCATCATAATTACCCCTATTAAAATACTATCATTAATTATATAATCAATAAGTAGTTAACTTAAAAAACCCCATTTTCCTACATTTAGGTAACATACTCAACTGAAAATCTTTTTTTTTCATTTTCAAAATACTACTTTTTGGATGAGTGGGAACCTCAAACAAAATCAGATTTCAGATCTAAAAATCACCACTATAAACTATTACACAACAAACCACATCCCAAAATCAACATTCAAATTTCAAGATTCAAAAACAAACATTGTAAAAATCAAAGTCACGGGCGATCGAGCATCCCAAGAAACCAACTATCGAGGAGACACCTCATTATCATCATCACCATATTATCCTATCATCTCAGCACTATCACCTCCATTGTGTAATCACATCACTTTAGACATCAACCTCATAGGATCTTGATGTCATAAACACCCTTGATAAGAGTTATTCTTCTTTTCAAATATATATATATATATATATATATATATCTTAAAGGAAATATCCCTTAATCCCTTGTTATTTTCTCTAACATTCTGGCAATAAACGAATTATTTGAACCAGTTTATTAAAAATCTGATCATATTCACCATCATCCCATTTTTTAATTCATGAATACTTTGAAATTTTTTAATTTTTATTCAATTATATTTTCAAGTTAATATTAAGAACTCAAGTGTTATTCTCCCATTAAATTGTACATGGTATTAGAGTGAATGGTAGTGTAATTTAAAGTAATGTTATATTTAAATTATTATTGTGTATGGATATATTTCTACTTTTTAATGATGAGTGCTGACACATTGAAACCCTTTTTAGTCCCTTATATATTAATTTATTTATATTTACCCTAAACCCACAATAAGAATTAATCATACTCCCTATACTTTTTCATTCACATCATATTTTCACAGTAACATTCCACCTTTATATTTCCCATATATTTAAATTTATTTTATATAAGGTGAACAATATTCCATTTCAATAGAGAATAATGTTCATTTTCATATTAATATGAGATATGAGATAATAAATTGTAGGGTGCCATTTTATATTAATTTTTCATTGATGATTGATGTAAAAAAATCAAGATGAAACCCCATAAAGAGAATATTAAGAAAATGTTGATTTATTTCTTAAATACCATCCCTATATGGCATGAGAAAATTTAAAAAATAATGTAAAATACAAGAAAAATATAGGTCTTAATTTATTACATAAATAATTTGAATCCGCACTCACTAAGATCCCTATGAATAGTAAAAAATTAGTTAAAATCTATGTCTCCCTACATTTATCTATGTGAAGAAGATTGAACTTCATAATTAATACCTTTGAGGATATCCTCATTAAAGGAAGCGTGTATCTTTTTATTTCATACCATAGTTCATCATTGTTATCATATAATATAAAACTACATTAGACAATGTTTCAAAATAACACTGTATTATAATTTATTATTTTTTAGTCCATGATTTATAAATGTGTACTATAATAGCCTATTTATCATAAGATTTGTTTCTGTTAACTAAAAGGAAAAATACAATCCACTCACAAGTACATAAGCTATATAAAATGAGACATAAATATTTTAAGGAAAAAAATACATATAGGATAGTCTAATAAAAATTTAAACAATTAGTTATTTATTCTTCAACTCACATAAGTTATATAAAAGTTCAAAAAAAATTATTGAAGTGGTATAAATATAATGAAAGATGATTATTATCACTAAAAAAATTTGACCTCAATTTTTTAGATCTACAATATAGGAAAAGGTTTGAGTGAATATATCTTCCTCAAAGTGATTGATACTAAAATAAAAAAATTATATATAACTCCTCTTCATGAATATATCACTTTCTCTTACGATTATTTTACCTAATTCATGTTAATGTTCATCCCTTTTAAATTCATATCTTGGTTCAATTCACTCCAAAACAATAAATTAGTTGCATCCTTTACCCTCTAAATTATATTTCAATATATTGACCTATGATATAAATATACAATGTATTATTTCAAATAAAACATATAAATAATGATTTTCATATTGCAATCATATACCATTTTCCCTTTTAAATAATTTTGTGGTTTTCACCAGTCCAAATTTCATTTTGGGTCAAATTACATATCCCCAATGATTCATATATATATTGCATACCAATTTTTGATATCATTTTCAAACCTTCATTTCATGATTTTAATTTCCCCCTTTTTAATCAATTTGATTTTTCAAGTGTTTTTTCTCTCATTTTACATTTTTTAGTGAATGTGATCATTAATAACTACTTATAGTTCATGTAAATTTACATTCTTTACCCTTATAATTTCATCATTATTCACAATATTAACATTCTAAAGTAACATTAACATGTAAATAGAGTTCTTAATCCCTTCATAAATATTTTTTAAAAATTAATAATATATTCCACACATAATATACAACCAAATATTTCTTGATTATCGATAATATATACATTATATTATCTTAATAAACACACTTTAGTTCATGGTGGAGACACTTGAACCATTAATACAACTCACCTATTCCAATATAAGGTACATTTCATAAAGGTATTCTCTCCTAAACTCTTATGTATTTTGAAGTCCAACCATGAACTATTGTTTCAAAAATACTCAAAAATCATCCTTATCATGTATGAAATCCCTTATAATGGTACAATAATGAAATAATCATTATATAATCATCATCATTTATTATGTAATATCTTTAACTATCTTATCCTCTATATCAAGAGATCCTATTATATCATGTGGTCCCACTACACCTTAACTAGGGGTGAATTAGAGCCCTAAAATTCTTTTTTTATTATGATTAACAAGATTTTATCATCAATTTAACATATACAACTTGAATCTATATCATTTTAAAAAATCATATGAATATATAATAATGATCTTTAACAAAATAATTTTACTTTGTTTTCCTATAAAAGTATACTCCAAGAGCACATATTAAAAAAGACTTGACATTCCAATCAACTTCTATTTTACTAGTTTGTGATTATATCTTTACAAAGATAACTCTTATCAGCTATGTACCATGGCCTATTCCACTATTTTTTCACTACTTTTCAAGAATTATAATAACATATGATCAATATACATGTAAAATATAAAATAGTATAATCAATAAAATATTTTAATTCGACATTCAATAGGTGTTGGCCAAATACAATGAATTCATCAATTACAAATATCCTATGGAATGTAAAGTAACAATATCTTATAAAATATATCTTCAATGATGTTTATTATAATGACACTTTACTTATATATTTTAGACAATAAATAATCATCACTTTTAATTCTATATAATGAGATCTTTGAGATTCATATTTTTTATATTTTATGTGATCCCATCTTTTTTTCATTACTATGTTATCTTCTCTACACAACAACCTTCATGAGTACCCCGGTAGATTTTGAATTTAAAATTTAAAAATCAATAATCCCCCAACTAATATCTTCTCCCATTTCAATTTCATATTTTTTATATTCAGTAATTAAATATCTACCGTTGAGATTCCAATTTATAGTTATTGAATGTAAAATAAAAACCCAAACCCTAAAAATTAATATAAGTCATCAAATTAAATTGAAATCTATATTTTAAAAGAGTCACACTATTTTACTATTTTTCAAGGAAAAATAAGTCAGATCCTAAATCAGTTTACTTAAATTAGTTAAACACTACTTACATGGTAAGATCCTTTCCCAATATGAAATTGAATCTAGTGATTTCCATTTTAAAACTATAAAATTCACATCCTCCAAATCCTTTACATATATAGTGGTCATATTATAGTCTCTATAACCAAAAAACCCCAATACAATGTAATGTATGTCTTCAAATAAATTTTTTTTTAAAAAAAGCTACTGATATCTACCTCTCATCCTTCCCAATGTAATATCTTATCTAGATACGAGATATTAGGTTATATTGAATCACAAAAATATGTATGAGAATCTTTGGGGTGTGATATATCTTCTACATCGAAAGACTCTATTATATATAAATAAGCATTAAATCATTGGAATATAATCAATTTAAAGAGACCCATAGTGTTGTGATATATAGAAAAACTATTAATTTGATAAAAATTGGGGATTCATACATTTATTTCCCAAGTATCCTTACATTTAAACTTTATTGAAATAGACTTATCTAAATTTATTTAATATTTAGTTACAACACGATCAATATTTTCAAATAGTGAAATGTGACTACTTCTTATATATTAAATTCTAATCATCTATAAACATTAACACTTAACTCCAATGATATTCTTGGGTCCCAAAAAATAGTAAATGACTTCCAAATGAATCACATTTGATAAGAAAAGAAAAATATAACACTAGTTGACATAACAACAAATCTACAATTGAAAAACTATGATTGAAACATTATACTCATTTTGATTTTATTATCAACACTCTAAAAACAAAAAATAGAATCAAATATCATATAATATAAATTGTTTAATGTTATCCTTTAATAACTAGTCTCATTTTATTCATTCTCTTCAATGAGTATTTCTTCCCCAGAATGTGATATCTATTTGTAATTCTCCCTGAGACTCAAATTATTCCCTATGATTATTCTCCCTAATAAAAAATAAAATTAAAAGGGTTGTGAAAATAAGATTTATATTAAACATAAACATTATTTATTAATTTACTGACCAATATTGATCAATGAGAATTAGATTAATTCTTGAAGACTGTGTGATATTAATCTTGGTTTGAGGAAAAAAATAGATAAATACCATAATGTTTTATATAATACATAATCAAATATATTCAGTTATCAAATCCCTAGGGGAAATATCTCCCCTATCTTCATCAATGTATTTAATAAAAATATACCCATAAAAACAAAAAAAATATTAAAATATAACCATTAATTTAATTAGAATATGGATAATATTTACCTCTTTAGATTAAAGTAATTGGTTGAACTCCAGGATTCAACTATTGCTTCTTAAAAATAATTGTATTGAGTGTCTTGGTAAAGATATCTACCATATTAACTTTTTCCATAAAAAATTCTAGTTTTACAAAAATATTTCCCCCCATCTCCTTTATGAAATTATAAATAATATAAATTTGATATGTGCAAGAGTTTTGAACTGTATTCTTTTCTAATTTTATAGATCTATGGTTTCCATAATGAATCAGAATAAATTTCACTACCACTTCACTAATATCTTAGAACTGCTACTATATCAACATAAGATATATACAAACCTTAGTAACTTAAATACATTGTTCTTTATTTATACTCAAAGAAATGAAATATTTTTTCTTACTTAACAAGCCAAAATAATTTAATCATATTTAAAAATATCAACAACTTGTGGATTTTTATTCTACAACAACATCGGCCAGATCAACATATTAATAATCCATTAAATGAATTTTTCCTCTATCCTTTAATAAAAATGCATAATTTAAATCTTCTTGAACATACTTATTATTATCCTCACTTCCACACGATAGTATTTCTTATGAAAATAATAATATCCAGTTTTCAATCATTTAGTATAGAAAATATTTAGCCTTTTCATATTTATATGTAATAACCCCCCCCCCCATAAATTTTCAATATAGATTAAATTATACACCCATATTATCCTCTTGATTTACATGTTTTGTTCCTACTACTATCAGAGTTGAAATAATCTTTCACTCTTCTATTCTAATTTTTTAAACATTAATAGAATATTTTACATATTAGATTAATATAAATCCTTATATTTATTGAATTTATAATCTAAAAAATTAATTCAACTTTCTAGTTAATGACATCACAGATTATTAACTCATTAACTAATCAAAATTATAAATAGATTTTTGATTGTATCCACCAATGATAATGTTATCCATGTACACCATAACCATGCACTAATATTCCACAAAAATAATCACATAGATTTTGTGATAAACCCCTTATCTTTTTAACACCATCTTCCTCAAAAAAGTGTCCATACATACATAAAATGCATGATGTTCTTGGTTCAAACCATTAAAATACTTCTTCAACCTTCCCACCCTTGTGTCATATTATCCAATTAAAAATCAAATAAGATACTAAATATATACCTATTCACTCAAAAATCCAGTTATAAATTCATTTTTCACATACATTCAAAATACTATGAGTTTTTATTAAACATCTACTAAGATAAGGCAAATAGACTCCATTCTCTTAATCAGAGAAATTTTTTCTTTAAAATTGATCCTTTATACTTGAGCATACCCATTGAACACTAATATATCATTATCTCATATCACATTACCAAATTTTTCTATATTTTTATTAAATATATACTAAGGTTTAATCACATTAGGATCAGTTAGTCTCTCCACAAGATCCCAAGTATAATTTTTCTCAATATGATCAAACTCATCATCCATGGAAATAAATTATATCACATCCTTCGATTATTCTTTAAACAATATTATATCCATTTTATGTAGTAGAGAAATTTTCTATAAATTTATCGTTATTTATGTTTTATTTAGATAATTTTTGTCACTAATAATATTTGTCTCATCAAACTCATCCTATCTATTTTTTTGGGGAGTAACTAGTTTTCTCTATAATATAACTTCTTAAAACCCTTATTAATAATTAGAATCCTATTATTTAGATGCAAAATTTCCTACTCTATTTTAATTTATATCATATAATTATTCTTTATTATAGACCACACACATAATTGGAATTTTAGATTTATTCCAATATTTTTCTTCAATAATTTTGACATCACATATTTCCACATACTTTGTTAGAATATTGTTGATACATTTACATGCTTTAATCTGGAATAAATATATTAAAATATCCCTTCACCATTTTTATATCCATAGTTTCCTTTATTACACTCATTGTTTTGAATATAACACTTGATACCAAATACTCTAAAGTCTCTAAATGTTATATTTCTTCCATGATACATTTTATAAGGAGCCTTTATTTTTTTGGGGTATATGAAAACTTAATTCTATGTGTAATCTACCACATTAGAATATTCCTTCTATTACCAACATGATATGCCACTCTCGATGAGTATTTTTCTTGATAGGTTATTCACCATTTGATGTCACCTTTTAACAACATAGTTTTGTTATATTAATATCATGGATGAAAATTTATGTTTAATTCCAATATTTTACTTATAATTAATTCATTTATTATAGGATTAAATTATACCATTTTCATAATGATGAACTTTTATTGGTCTCTGATTTTTATTCTCTTCTCTTATATAAAATCACTTGATACACTCAATCACTTTAATAGATTCCTGCTGAAACATGATACTAGAAATTCTATTATATTCAACGATAAAAAAATGAATTAATTATCACAATATATTCCAAGAACCATCATATTTCCCCAAACATTATAATGAATAAAATCTATTAGATTTGAAAACATTTTCTTCTTTGTTTGATATAAATTTCTTACCAACTTTTCTCCTATAATAGCATCATAGGATTTCTCCCAATCTTGTTTTAGATTGAGAAAATTGATTATAGCTTTCAACTTCAATATATTTTACATTATTTAATGATTAATATATAAATTTATTCTATGATAAATATGATTCTAATATTCCATCAAAATGAGAAATATGTTCTCTTTTTTATTAACCTATTATTTACATCCATTTTTTCTCTAACAATTCAAATTATCATTTCTATATTTTCCTTTGATACCATAACCTTTTTAATTAAATATTACCTATAAAATAGAGTTATAAAGATGAATAACACCAAATTTTTTTTTAAAGTGCATCAATATATAGAACATCAATATATTTAAATTCAAATCTTATCTACTGGGTCTTACCAATTCCTTTAATTTTCAATGCTTCATCATTTCCAATGTAAACTATTGCATAAATTATACCTTTAATATTCTTCAACAAGTTCATATTACCTATCACATGAGATAAACACCAACTATCTTGAATAAATTTTCTCTAATTATTTGATTATTTCAAGTATGTTCCTATCATTTTTCTTATTCTAAATATTCTTCCTTTCTTTCCAAGAAATCCTAAAATTTGTTGATAAATGTTTTGATCTCTTCTCATTTAAATAATCATATGTAATAAAATAAAACTATTCATCTTATTTAAGAGGATAAAACATATTTTTCCAGGGAATTTAATTTGAATAATTTTTATATATTCATTTTTTACTCCCATAAAAAACTCATATCTTCTATTTACTAAAATATACTACTTTATGCTCAATGTTTAAGAAATTAATACAATAACTACTGAAATAATTTATTTTCTTATATGAAGTGTATGCTTCAATTATTCTTTATATACTTTCAATGGATTCAACACTTAGTTAAATTTCATCTTTTGTAAAATAGCACACTCTCTGGCCTAAGAAACCATGGAATTTATTTTTCATGTATGAAAAATTATGGTGACTACTTTCACTCCACATATCTAAATAATTCAAGTACTTACATGATTATTTTCATGTTCTCAAGGATTTGGAACTTTCTCCTTTAATATACTTCCATTTTACCTTTATATTTACCATATTTGAATTTGTTTTTTTACCATCAAAACCAAGATCAATTTTACCTAGTCTACTTGGTCCTTGAGTACTCATCATTTCTTAAAATTTTATTATTAATTGAACATCCATTTATTTGAACAATTATTATATAAATATTAAAAAATAAAGCTTCTTATTTATACCTCCAGTTTTAATCATAGATTCATGCTTCTTGTTAAGGATATGACTATAGAAACCCTACACTTTATTACACACTTAACCATGATTTATTTCATAGACATTCACTTAAGAAAACTCTGAGGATCACGACGTCTAGTGTATTGGGAAATTAGGAACATTAATTAATAACTTATAATGTAAACAGAACAAAATTATTGAAAACACATTTTATATTACCAAAACATTCTTTCTTACTAAGCATTGCATGGGATAACCTGAGGACATGTATAAGAAAAGGGTGAGCTATAAATCCCAATAAGGGAGTAAACAAGGCAAAACATGAAGAATACAGTACATTTTAGGAAATAGGAATATTGATGGATCATAAGAGAAACATGAACATAAAAGCATGATATAGCATTATTATTATAACATATAAATGTAATAACAACATTTAACATGATATTAGCATGATCCAAGGCTCACTGCACATAGAGAATGAGTAAACCCCGTTGTACTTGAATTATCATTAGTAGACCCTCATTGCACTTGAATTAGCATGAGTAAGCCCTCATTTAACTTGACTTATCATGATACTAATCTTTACCCAATACATTAGAATTCTCTCAGGGTTCACCCTTCTTAATCATTTCATTTCATGCATAAGTATTCCACAAAGATCATAGAACATGGGTTCATTAAACATAATAATTTATTCCAAAAACCAGAGATGTGGAAAACATAAATTTAAGTCCTTAATCAACATGTACATGTACATAATGGTTAATAACCGTTATAGAGAAATGGGTATGGTATTCACTTACACAATGATTTTCGATATGATATTTTGGTGTAACTTCTACAGCATAACGATGTCAAATAGAAATCATAAAATGGGTTGATGAGAGAGAAAGGGGTATCTTTTAATTTATATATGAAATTGAAAGTAAGGGGGTTATTTAATATAATATCCCAACATATTTAATGTAATTTATATGCACAATATAAAAAAATTTCTTGAATGTAAATGATAAGAGAGAAATTCTTTACGGAATTTCAGCATTGTAACGGGTGTACATGAGAGGAATTAATGAGAGGTAAATAAGTATATCATAATTAAAACATAGTGATTTCAGTATGTGGGAGATTAAAAATTATACCTCAATATTTTTAATTGATAAAAAATGGTATAACAACATAAATAATTTTGGGAATAAATGAGAAAGGAAGAAATCCCTTATGGAATTTCGGCATGGTAACAGGTGTTTATAGGAGGCATTAATGAGAGAGAAAGGTGTATATAGTAATTAAAAAATAAAGAGGAAAGTATAAGGGAGGTGATAAATCATACCCCAATATTTTTAATTCAAAATAAAAGGGCATAATAATATAAGGGAACTAGGACTTAAATAAAGAATGAAAGAAAGTGAGCATCCCTTACTTGGAAGTGTGATACCAAAGGCATGGGAGAGGCTTCAGATAGGCTTCATGGGAGCTTGGGAAACCTTGTGAGAATTATAGAGAGAATAGGGAAGAGTTTTTTCAAGTTCAAAAGGTTTTTAGTGAAGAGTAATGGGAAATTAAGTTGGTTTATATGGGAAAGGAGAGGGAATTCTTTATTATTTACGTTTTGGACACAAAAATTAAACTAATAAAAACCACAAAACATCCCGAAGATTTTTCAAAAGTTGAGTGAATTTTTTTTTTATAAGTCCAATTTCCAAACTTATTAAAATTTTATGATTTCTTATGTATAGGTGAGTTACACTATCAAGGAAATCATTTTAAAAAGTTAAAATATTTTATAAGTCTTGGAGGATCAACTAAGGCCCCATAAAATTAATCAAAAAAATATAAAATCAAGTTATTTATATTGGATGAAAATTATTTTTTTAGTATTTTATTCCATCATTATTTGTTCATTAGGATGTCATAAAACACATTATATATTTAAACGGTGTTTAATTTTTACCCAAAAAATTGACTGTCTTATAAAATTAGGAAAAATTCACCATTAGATAATTTTGATATACTGAATCCAAAAATGATATTCATTTTACCTAAATAATTATTTAAATATGGGAATTTTTTATTTTAAAATAAAAACTGACATTTATCAAAAATTCATGGGTTTTGACAAAAAACAACATTCAAGCCTTAATAAAAATTACAATTGTATTCATAAAAATTATATGATAATTTAAATTTAATAAAAATTATTTTAGTAATAATATTAACTTAAAATTTTATATAATTTAAAAATCTATGTATTCATCAAAATAGATTTCTAAAAATACTATTTTTACTTTAAAAACCATTTACAAAGTAACAATAATAAAATGAATGTATATTCTTTATACAAAAAATGAACATAATAATAGTTCTAGGTTATTATTAAATATCACCTTATAACACCCACATAATACCTAAGGGAATGGTGTGTGATAGTGACATACTCTTGGGGTGGCTCGGATAACATCGGTCAGGTGGTAATCTCTATGAACTTCTACTTCTCTGATAGGTAGTTCTGTTCAAGCTTAACGTGCTGAAGCTCGGCTTGGGTTTGGTTAAGAGTGAAGCCGAGTAATGCTACCTCTTTTCCAAGCTTTGAAAAATTGGATTCCTATATATCAATTCTACTGTATGAGGACATCTCTTCCTTTTTCTGAGTAAATTGGATTTTTTAAAGCCCTATATTTATAAAACTCATGTGATCACTATTCAATGGCTATATTAGCAATGCTGACCATTCTTAAAGGTATATTAAAATCCAAAAACATAAAACCAAGTAAGTACATATGTTTTATATAACTATTTTACATAATAAAACATTTAATTATATTAATAGTAATTTTCATTAACCAATTTTTGGGTCATTACAATCTTCCCCCATTAAAAAATTTCACCCTCAAAATTTCCTTTTCCCACACTAAAACAGATCAGGGTAACTATTCTTCATCACTTCCTCTAATTCCCACATTGTTTCTTCAAACTTTTGGTTTCACTGTAACACCTTGATAAGGGGAATTTTCATATTTCATAGAATATTTTCCCTATAATCTTGGATCTTCACAGGATTCTCTTCATAGGATAAGTCATTCTCTAATGGTACCACCTCTGGATTGATTACATGCGATGTATCAGGTTTGTACTTCCTCAAGAGTGATACATGTAATACACCATGTACATGAGACAGGTTTGTTTGGAATTCCAGTCGATAGGCCTCATCTCAAATGTGATCATGGATCTAAAAAGGTTTGATGTACCTTGTACAAAGCTTTACTTTCTTAACTAATCTCATAACTCTATTCAATGGTGATATGTAGAGGAATACCATATATCCAACATTAAACACTAGGTCTCATCAACGATTATCAACATAGATATTTTTTCAACCATGAGCATCATTAATATGCTACTGGATGGTCTTAACCTTCTACACCATTTCTTCTACCATTTCTGTACCTAGGAGTTTTCACTCCCCAACTTCATCTCAACATGTCGGTGTTCTAAACCTCTTCCCATATAGGGAATCATAAGAATCCATTTGGATTATTGAGTGGAAACTATCATTATTAAAGATATCAACTAGAGAAATATGTTGATCCCATCCTTTTTTAAAGTCCATTGAGTATGCTCTCAACATGTCCTCAAGTTTTTGGATAGTCCACTCAGATTGGACATCAGTTTGAGGATGATATGTCGTACTGAAGTTCAGCTCAATATTTAGAGAATATTGGAGACTCTTCCAAAACATAGAGGTGAATCATGGATCTCGACCAGATACAATAAATAGTGGTACTTCATGCAGCTTTACCACTTCTATGACGTATATCTTCTCCAGTTTATCCAATGAGAAATCCTCACGAATTAAAATCAAGTGTGCAGTCTTTGTAAGATGATCCATAACAACCCAGATAGCATTTTTTCCTTTAGATGTCTTCAGATTTACGGTGACAAAGTCCATGGTTATTTTCTCCCATTTCCATGTTGTTATGGGTAATGGTTGTATCATCCCCTTGTACGTCTTCCTCTCATCATTCAATTTACAGCATAACAAACACTTTGATGTATACTCAACGATATTTTTTTCATGTTATCCCACCAATAATTATCTTAGATATCTCGATACATCTTTTTATTTCTTGGGTGAATGTAGAAATTTAAAATATGTGAATCATCCAAAAATTACTTATTTAAATCTGAATTTTATGAGACACATAGTCTTGAACCAAATATCACAATTCTTTATTCATTAACATTGAACACTAAGGATTTCCCTTTTTTATATTTTCCACTTTCTTATGAATTTCCACATCATCATTTTTAGAGTCCTTTAAACATTCCAAAAGAGAATGTTGAACAATCATTTGTGAAAAGATTTATGATGTTCCCTTATTTATGATTCCAATGTCCATCTTTATTAAATATAAGATGATTGGATCCTTTTCAATTCTCATTAATGATATAATCTCTAGGTCATTTCTTCTTAGAGCATCTTCCACCTTGTTCCCTTTCCTAGGGGGGAATGGATTGAGCAGTCATAGTCATTGATTAGCTCTAACCATCTTCATTGGCTCATGTTAAACTCTTTATGTGTGAATATATACTTGAGGATTTTTTGATCCATATATATTTCACACTTCTCCCTAGAAAGGTAATGTCGCTAAATTTTTTAAGCGAATATTATTACATCCAACTCCACATCATGTGTTGGATATATTTTCTCATGAACTATCAATTTCATTGAAGCATGGGTAATGACTTGGTCATTTGGCATCAACACACAACCTAGACCCTTCTTTGATGCATTAATAAATACCATAAAAAGTTCTCCACTTGTGGGTCGTGCGAGCATGGGCACCCTGATAATCCACATTTTCAACTCTTTGAAGCTATCTTCGCATTCATCACTCCATGAAAACATGACTGCATTTGTATTTATCTTGGTAAGAGGGTTTGAAATTCATGATAAATTTCTCACAAATCAGCGATAATATATAGCTAACCTCAGGATGCTATAGATATTTGTCACTGATGTTGTCCTTATCCATTCTTTAATTGCATCTATCTTGGACGGATCCAAAGATATCCCATTGCTTGGGATGATATTCTCTAAGAATGAGACCTCCTTTAACAAGAGATCACACTTTTTGTACTTTTCATAGAGCTTATCCTTCCACAAGGTCTCTAGTATAGTTTTTAGATGCTCCTCATTCTAGTCCTTGGTTTTAGAGTATATTAGAATATCCTCTATAAATACTACCACAAATTTTTTGAGGTAATCACTAAAGACTCTATTCATAAAGACCGTGAAGATTTCTAGAGCGTTAGTTAGTATGAAAGGCATTACTATGAATTTATAGTTCTCATACCTTGTACAAATAGTAGTCTTTGGGATATGTACCTTCACCCTTACTTGGTAATATCCTGGCCACAAATCCATCTTGGAGAAGTGGTGTGCTCCATATAGCTGATCAAACATGTCTTCAATTCGGGTTAGAGGATACTTGTTCTTTATCATGATTTTTTTAAGCTCACAACAATCAATGCAAAGGTGTATTAAACCATCCTTTTTCTTGATGAAGAGGACTGGTGCACCCCATGGAAAAGAACTTGCATGTATAAACCCTTTATCTAGATTCTCTTGTAGATGTTTCTTTAGATCCTCAATCTTCAAAAAATCCATTATATACAGAGTCTTGTATATTAGAAATTTGCTAGGTATAAGATCAATTGAGAATTCAGCATTTCTTCTAGGAGGAAGACTAGGCAATTCCCTAAGAAACACTTCAGCAAATTCCTTCACAATAGGCATGTCTTAAAGGGTGGTTGATTCCTTATACTTAGTCATATGATCACGATATGTGTGCTCATAGGGAAGTAATATCCACTCTTGAGATGATGGTGCTAAAAAATATTCATCCTCCTCCTTTCACTTTTATAGAATCAGAGGTTGATTCTTTATATTGAGAATTATTTTCCTCTCATAGTAATTTATGTTGTATCTATATAGGTAAATACAATCCATTCCAAGAATTGTATCAAATTTCAATAGAGGGAGTATGACGAGGTTCACCAGGAAGTTAAATCTACAAATTGTGATAGGGTAGGAGTTATATTCATGGGATTTAATGATTTTTCCATTTGTAGTTCTCACTGACATCTCTAATTACATGATTTTTGGTGGTGTTGAGATTATTCTATTAAACTTTCATGATATAAAAGAATGCGTAAAACTATGGATGATAACCTTACCTTTCACTTTTTGATTTTGTATCTACTTATTTACTCTATCAAAAACAACTTAGGTAAGACAACTATTAATCACAAAAAGGGGAATCTAATGAAAAATAGGGATAGCTTATAAATTAAATTTATTTCCTTAACTTATGAATTTATAGTCTTCAATATAAGCTATCCATGACCTACATCCCAACATATATTCTTAGTGGCATTTTCTTATTCCATTAATAATGGTTTAGACTAAGCTTATGAATTTACCAATGTATTTTCCCTGAGAGTGTTGTAACCAAGAGTGCAACAGGGCCTGCTATCGTGCACCAGTTCCTGTTTGAGTCTATCTCAAAGCGTTGTTTTCGGATATTACCCCTAGATACATATATTCCAGAGATGCCTCTACTTGTTCGTGTCCAGGTTGGGATGTATTTTCTTGATAAACCACTTAATCTATACTCACCAAAATTAATGCTTGTTTTTATTATACTAGTCTTATCTCTAAAACATTTCTCTAGGGTTTTCTAATCCTATTCCCAAAAATAACAAAAACTATCCTCTAATACCAATTATAACATCCATTCTCTTTATTACACACTTAAACATGATTTATTACATAAACGTGAACTTAAGACAACTATGAGGATTGAGTGGTCCAGTGTCTTGGGAAATCAAGAACATTACATAATAACTTAGAATTTAAATACAAAATATTTATTGAAAACTCATTTTACATGACCATAACATTCCTTCATACTTAGCATTGCATGGGATAACCAGAGGACATGTATAAGAAAATGGTGAGATATAAATCCCAGAAAGGAAGTAAACAAGGCATAAAATGAATAATACAGTACTTGTTAGGAAATAGTAATATCAATAAAGTAAAATATAAACATGAACATAAATTAATGATATAGCATGATTTTAATAACATGGAAATGTGACAACAACATTTAACAATATATTTGCATGATCCAAGGCTCATTGCACATGAAGCATGAGTAAACCCTCATTGCACTTGAATTATCATGAGTAAAGCCTCATTGAACTTGAATTATAATGATTACATCCTCATTTCATTTGAAGTATTGTGATACTAATATTTAGCCAAAGAATTGGGGCCCTATCAAGGTGCACCCTTCTTAATCATTTCATTTCATACATAAGTGTTCCACATAGATCATACAACATGGATCCATTAAACATCATAATTTATTCCATGAAAAATAGGTGTGGAATGCTTAAATATAATTCCTAAATAAAAAAGTACATGTGCATAAATTTAAATACCCTTGATAGAGAAATTGGCATGGTATTTGCTTACAGGATGATTTTGGCATGGAATTTTTGGTGTAACATTGGCAGCATAACGACGTAAAATAGAAATCATAAAATGGTTTGATGAGATATAAAGGGTTATCTCTTAATTTATACATGAAATGGATAGTAATGGGGTTATGTAATATAATATCCCAACATATGTAATCTAATTTAGATGCATAATTAAAAATAATTTCTTCTATGTAAATGAGGAGAGAGAAATTACTTACGGGATTTCGACATTGTAATGGGTGTACATGGGAGGAATTAATGAGAGATAAAGAGGTATCTCATATTTCAAACTTAAGAAGGTAAGTATGGGGGATATGTGAAATCATACCCCAAATTTTTTAATTGAAAAAAGTGTATAACAACATAAAGAAATTTCAACAGAAATGATAATTGAAGAAATCCCTTATAGAATTTTTGCATGGTAACATGTGTAAATTGGAGAAATTAATGAGAGAGAAAGGTTTCTATAATCATTAAAACATAAGGAGGGAAGTTTAGGGAATGTTAGAAATCATACCTAAAACATTTTTAATTGAAAATAAAAGGGCATAATAATAAAAGGAAACTTGGACATAAATAAAGAATGAAGGAATGTGAGGATGGCTTACTTAGAAGTGTGGTCCCAAAGGCTTGGAAAAGGATTGAGAGAGGGTTATTGGGAGCTTGGGGATCCTTACGAGGTTTCTAGAGAAATGAGGTTGGAGTTTTCTTGAGATATAAAGGTTTTGAGTGAATATTAATGGGATACTGAGTGGGTGTATATACAAAAGGAGAGGGAATTATTTATTATTTATTTTTTGGACCCTACACATTAAACTAATCAAAACCCCAAATCATCCCATTGTATTTTCACATGGTTTTTGCCAATTGTTATTTCCAAAGTGGAGTGTAAAACAATATATTATTTGTCTAATGGCCAAATTTACAAAAATATTAGGCTTTCTTATGTGGAGTTGAGTTACACTCTCAAGGAAATCATTTTAAAAAGTCAAAATATTTTACATGTCTTGGAAGATCCACTAAGGCGCCATAAAATTAATAAAAAAATATAAAATCACATTATCTTGAAAGATAAAAATTTATGGTACTAAAATCATTTTATAGTATTTAATTACATCAGTATATGGTCATTATGATGTCATAAAACACATTATATATTTAAACGGTATTTAATTTATACCCAAAAATTCTAATATCTTAGAAAATTATGATAAATTAACTTTTAGATAATTTCAACATCCTGAATCCAAAAATTATATTCATTTTACCTAAATAATTTTATAAAAATGTGAGTTTTTTAATTTTAAAATAAAAACCGATATTTATTAAAAATTCATGGGTTTTGAAAAAAATAGCTTTTATACCTTAATAAAAATTACAATTCTATTCATAAAAATTATATGATCATTTATATTTAATAAAAATTAATTTAGTAGTAATATTTTTTAAAATTTTATTTAAATAATAAATCCATTAATTCATCAAAATAGATTTATAAAAATACTATTTGTACTTTAAAAACCATTTACAAAGTAACAGTAATAAAATTAATGTATATTATTTATATAAAAATAATGCACATAATCATAGTGCTAGGGTATTGTTACATAACCCCTTAAAACACCTGCATAAGACATAATAATAGGTGTGTGATGGTGATAGACTCTTGGTGCGGCTCGAATAACATCACTCAGGTGGTAATCTATATTAAATTCCACTACTCCCGTGGGTGCTTCTATTCAAGCTTAACTTTTTGAAGCTCAGTTTGGACTTGGTCAAGAGCAAAGCCTGGTGATGCTACCTCCTTTCTGAGCTCTGAAAAATGGGCTTTGTATGGAGAAACTCTACTAGATGAGGTCATCACTTCCTTTTTCTGAGTAAATTGGATTTGTTAAACCCTAAATTTATGCTAATAAATGGATCATTGTTCAACATCAATATTATAAATGTTAAAAAATCTTAACGGTATTTTAAAATCCAAAAATATAAAACCATGGAAGTTCATATGTTTTATATAACCATTTTACATAATAAGACATTTAATTATATCAAGATGAATTTTCATCAATCAATTTTTGGGTCGTTACAATGACTTCCACCTCAAGTTATTTTATATTCATAACATTATCCATAAAAAACATTAAGATCATCATTCATCTTGGTATTTTATTATATATTCAATCTCTAACTCCCCACTTATTCATATTTTATATGATTATTTCCAAATTCTTCCCCTACCTTCTTAAGATGATAAACTTCACCTTCAAGTTCATTAACATAACTTAAATATTCCCTCAATAAACCTCCAATAATCTTATTCCTACTTATCTATAAATCAAGAACCTCAATACAACCTTCCAATTATACTTTGAGATACACCACTCCTTCTAATCAATAATTATCTTCCACTTAATTTGTATACTTCTTCATAAAATCCATCATTTCATCTTATACAGCTAAGATAAATTCAATATAAAATGATTTTATTGGATTTTCCTTAAAATATTCTCCCTATTTCCTAAAAGGTAGTTTCATCTAAAATTTATTCCCATTTGAACTAACAAAATTAATACTCCTTCTAAAGGTAACATCATATTTTGTTATAGTGAAAACTCTGACTCACCATATTGTTTAGGATATATCTACAGACCCCTTGTAATAACATTTCAAACATTTCTAAAATAGAAACATGAAAAGGGTAATTTACCATCAAATCATCCTTTTCCATTTTTTTGTTTTCATGAAATGAGTGATAATTACACATCACTCAAATAATATATATTCTTATCTTCCTTAAATATATTCATATTAATAGATTTGAAGGAAATTAATTTATAATAATGTTCTAAAGAGATCTCTAAATTCACTAGTATGTCATATGAAACTAGTTTTTCTATAAGTCACCAAAAGATAACTCACTAAGATTTATCTCCTTAATAGCTGGTACTTTTGTGTATTACATTGTTCAGAATATTTTAATAATTTTCTTTATAAAATCATACTCCATGATATCATGACCAAGTCTATTATTGGAACCAATATCTTTTATAAGAAATTTAAAGGAACTATCTATATTTTCATGGGAATTAATCTTTAGATCATCAAAAAAATTATAAGACTTAGTTCTTCAGCTACTTTAATTTTCTATCAACTTTATAAATGTAATAATTTTTTTCCCAAAATACTTTGTTAGTTGAAAAAACCATCAACTATATATATATATTATTATAAAATAATCCTAATAAATCATAATGTTCCTTGGAATCATAGTTCAACATATTCTTTTCTACTTATATCATCGATCTAATTTTGGTTACACTTCCTTGAATGTATTTACTAAAAATGATTATACTTCCAGTATGAGAGATCATAAATGATATCTCATATGGTTCTTCCAAATCTGAAAGTTACAAATATGAATCAAAGGAACTCCCTTTTCCTTTAAAATATTCTTCATGATAATAATTTTCTATAAATTCATTCAATAAATAAATTGGAGGTTTTATTCCACTCATTATATCATGTATCCTTGTTACACCCTAAGTGGTGATGAGTTAGTGTGTCTTAAAATTATTATTTTCTAATGATTAAATAAACTATTTATTTTTGTTTTTAAAAAAACATTAACTTATTTCATTGGAAGAATTAGATACAAAAACATTAAATAGAATAAACACACTAATTTCACATGGTTCACCAGTAAATGGATACTACAAGGAGTATATATCAATAATGTATTCATATGATAATTAACCTATAATTCACTGGTATATGATTACATATTTAGTAAGAGATCACTACTCAACCAAGTTCTATGACCACTTCCTCTATTTTCTTAACTAGTTTCAAGATGGGTAAAAATATATGATCAACATGAATGTCTAATACACAGGAGTATAATAAATCAAATATATGAAACTTAGAAACATTTCTTTTCTCTATTATTCTTAGTTCTTCAATTCCAAATATTTTTTGGAATTTAAATCAATTGTATCTTCTAAAACAAATCTTAAATGATGTCCAATATAATATAAAATTATATATCTATTCAATATATTCAATAATCTCCACTTTTTATTCTTTATAATATTATCTCTAATATTCCCCTTTTTATATTTTTTGTGATCCATTATTGTTTTTTGTTTTATTTATTTGTTCTCATCCATTCATGGAATAATTTTTTTCAACCACCATAAATGTTGAATTTTGAATTCAACGTTCAAACATGAGACAACTACTAACTTTCCCCACTCCAATTTTATCTTTTGAATCTTAAATAATTAATTATCTACCATTTTTATTCAAATAAATAGTTGTTGAATATAAAATTAGCTATAAAAATTTCCAGGGTAATCTGTGTCATTACTACTATTTGTGGTGTAAAAATTCTCTTCATAGCGGGACCTGTCAGTTCATAAACAAATTAAATTTAATTATTTAAAGATTTTTATCACTTTAAGATCTATTCACAACATGAACTATGATCTAGTGATATCTGTTGTGAAAATATGAAATTTATCGCCCTATATTTATTCTTTGGTAGTCATGATATGGTCTCCATAACCAAAAAACACCTCGTCATGAAACATAGGGCATTAAAGTGTGAAATTGTTTCATAAAAAATACCAAAATCAATAAGTCATCCTTTTTTTGGGTGGAAACTTATCCTATTGTTTGATCCTTAGTTGTTTAGGAATAAATTAAAATTATCTAAATAGGATTAAGGTATAGTATATATTCCATGGAGTGATCCTATATTACCCAAAGGCATTAAAGTTTTGGATCATCAAATTAGAAGCATGGCTCAGGGTGTCTCGTCATGCAGTAAAACTATATATTTGAAAAATTCAAGGAACCTTATATTTTTCACTTGGGTAACCATATGTTTTTTCCCACATAGAAAAAGACTTAGTCAAATTTCCTCAAATATTGGTCATGGAAAGACCCATATCTTCATATCCTAAAATGGGCCTACTTATCCCAAATTAAACTCTAATTATCTCCAGTCATCAAAAAATAACTCTAATGATGTTTTGATATTCTAGATAACTTTTAATGACACCCATTTTACTAGACAAAAATATGACACTAATTGACTTGGTAATAAAGCCACCATTGACAAACTATGGTTTTAGTAGTTTTAATCGATGATTTACATTCAATATATCCATATGAATACCTTGAATCTTACACATCCATGAATCATGAATGCTATGCGAAAAAATCATGATATCTCACTCTCATTCCCCCTAATGTGAATATATGATAGTGTGAATATTCATAAAGTGCAAAGGATAATTTGATCAATTCATATTTATTGATTAAAAAAGAATAGGGATCATCCAAATCATGGAGAATCACTATTAGAACTGTACAAAAAATACAAAATAAGGGGTAATATAAAAGTATCATAATATGATATATATTTCTCCATAGACCACTTTAAGAAAGTCATTAATAGGTTTGATGAGGGCACATTTTATTCCAACATTGAGAATAATACTATTTTAACTTTTGTATTATGGTGAAGCTCATTTACCCTCATAGTGCCAATATTTCTCCCCTTCTAAGTGATATTAGACGATTTTGACAACTTGATTTCATTATCTTCATTTACTGTGAGCTATTGGTTAAGCTGCTCTATAGATTCGACCTTCTAAGTAGTATGATTGTGATGTTTTTTTCTCTCCTCCCCTTAGAGATATTTCACATATAGATCCAACTCTAAGGATTATGAAAAATGAGCATTTATATAATTCTTTTGAGTTCACACTAAATAAATTTTCATCCAATCCGATTGACAAATAAATTCTTTTTTGATGGGAATGGTTTCACAATATTAATGGCTTTTGATAAAAATTATTACAAGATATTGGTTATAGTGATTTGTATAACCGCGCTACTAATATATGGGGGTTTATGTTATAATTTTTTTATATAACACATGGTATAAAATCTTATTAACTACTATACCATAATGTCTTCTAGGTTTAATTTTTATTCATCCCTCGAATTGTCTTACATATAGTGACAATCCCATTCAGAGAAGTAAAATATTCAACCATAGGTACCAATATAAGTGACTCATGGAGGGATCTAGAATAACCATTTCCTTCATATATTTTTTCATTAGTATTGGATTTCCCATCCATAAATAATGATTCAAAATATAATATTATGTTTAACAATAAGTAAATAATCAATAAAAAAATATGTTATGACTCTCTATTAATTCTAATAGAACCAATAATATTCACCACTATTTTCCAAAGTTAAGGGTTTACAAATAAAAATATAATAAATCCCATAGATTGTTCCTTATATAGACATTCGTATAGAGGATAGTTATATCAAGATAGATGATGTTGTATTATAACCATTCCCCTAGTGTATCCCATCACTATTATCCATTATATAAAAATCATAAAATGTTATGTTCAATACTATTGATAAAAATAGAAATATAAAAGAATTATTGAAAAGAATATACATTATTCCAGTGAGGCATTATAACATTTGAAGTCCTACACTATTAGTGGGAAGAAGTTTCCAATATCCCCTATGACATAATTCATATATTTTTAAACATTTTTATCTATATCTATAGATTCCATCTTAGTATATAGAGGTTACACCATAGTTGTTGGAGATTCCACTACAGTAGTGGGTGCTTACACATTGAACTTCTACCCTAGAAAATAGTGATTCTGACTATGACACTAGAGTATTTTCCCAAACAAGGGATACCTCTATATCCAAAAAATTTACCTAAACAATGATAAACTCTTCCATAGAAATAAAAAACTCTTTTATTATGTTATATTATTTTTTTAAAAATTATTTTCTCATTGTTACTAATATATTCTCAAAAAATAAATCTCACATTTGGAATTAAAGAATCCAAATTTTTTACAGTGAAAAATTAGTCTTAAATAATAAAATTATAAAATAAATAAATGAATGCAAGTTTTATAGTTAAATAATGATTTAATAGTGTCATCATCATGAAAAAAATAATGAATTATGTAATGAATATTTTGGTTCAAATAAAAAATGTGTGTAATACTAGTTCACTTCATATAGAAGAACACTATTTAATTATTTAGACACTAATTATGTTTTTATTCCATATATTATCTCAAAATACACCTCCCCTAAAATTATAAATACCCTCACACACACATATATTAAACCAACTTCCAAAAACTCTTTAATATCCAATTCATTTTTAATATTTCCACTCTTAATAACTTTTTACTTCTTTAGGATGTTTATGTCTCACTACACCCCAATTAACCACAGGTGTTTAGCACATAGAAAAGGTTGAATATTCAAATAAGTGGTTATATATCTATTTTATTTTCAATTATTTTTATTATTTTTATTTTTATTTCTAAAACTAATTGTTTATAATATTTTTTATCATTATATTATAAAACCCCCGCCTGAATCACTATGTCGGGGTCAGAGTTCCACATAACCTCATGTACACCTCCCCATATTCAAAAGGCTTCCTACTAGTGGTGAGGGACTGATAGGATATGTGGGGGATTATGGACTTAATATCAAACAACCAATAGATAATAAAATGGATATAACAAAAATAATACAGAAAATAACATGATAGAAAAAATAAAAGAATCATCCCATTATAAAACAATATGAAATGTCAAACATTCCATCCAATCCAAATTATAGGATCATCAAATGTAGAAAGTAAATGTAATAAAATAGGTCATAATAACTAAGTAACATATAGCAAACATCTTGGCTTGGATTCTATCCTAGCATCATCTCGCATCATCCTACTCCTCCTGCTCAACCACCCTCCAGATGGTCTTTTCCCTTAATTCGATTCCTTATCATGAAATCTACATGTGCACTAAGATACCCATTTTGGGTGTGAGTATAGAATGATGTAGAGAACCACCAAAAAGTTTATATCATATGTTAACAATATACACAATTTAATGCCATGAAAATTATCAATACACCAACAAAAAACATGAAATCATATATGTGATCACACATGTAGGGTCTTCGAAGAACAAATATACTTTCTTAGTCTCCATGTAAGATTGAAATTGATACAGTTTCAGATACTAGGGCATGAAACTGAAGTTAGTGGGCTCAGGTATTTTAAACATTTCATCACTAGGGTGATGTAACTTCATCGTCTCTGGTGATTTGAGCCCCATTAGGGGTCCAAGGATCTCATATGAGTATTTCAAATCACAAAATTGATTAAATGGTTACCAGATTTGATTTGGCATGCCTTTGAATGTAGCTCCTTGTCGAAAATCACTGCATGAAGGATTGGAAGTCAAAACCTTTTAGATCATCCCCACAGGCTTCAAAAATTCACGGTTATTCTTTTTATTGAGTTCTTGGTTCTAGAACAAATCTCTGATGACCTCTTCGACGTCATGATGATCACCTCAATCTCGTGAATTTGATCCGTGAAGGTGTTTCTGGATCGCTCACTTAGATAGATTCGTTCTCTCTCAAGTATGTGATAGTAGAGAGTTTCTCTCAATCTTTTGAAATTCATCAAACATAGAAATGAAATTTTTATCTTCTTATATATTGGATGTCTAAAATACCCTATTTAGGGTTCCCCGACCCCTATATATTTAGCATTTTCTAAGTGAGTAATAAATAATTAATTATGAAGAAATAACTACAGAATAAAAATTATTTATATTTTTTCATAAACATCAAATATATTTATCAAATATATTATGCGATAAAACCTGATTAGTTAACTTGACTTGTAATTATAGATAATATTAAATGAAACATAAATAATAATACAATATTCATTCACATAATATAATTTCATTTATTTACTTAAACACTTTTAAATATTTATAATAAATAAATTCAATCTGATTATTCTATACTCATATAATATTGATTTTAATTATTTTTCAATGATCGATAAATCTTGGACTACTCTCGAATGTTGTGGTGGGTCCCACCAAGTCCTGTTTACCTATTTAGCTAGAAAGGGATGAATATTGAATGTGATATTCTGTGTGAACCTCTAGGCCCTTATCCCAATAATAGTGAATAATATTCCCAAACCAAGAGTAGATTCTAGAAACCCATCAATTACCTTAAAGTGATAAGGAATATTCATAAAAATGAGAACCATCCTATGAACACATACTGTGTAATATAATATGTATATCATATGATATCTCGGAAAGTGGGATCAACACTTATGTCATAATCCTTTACTTGATTTATTGTTTTTTGATCTAACTAAATGGATTTATCTTCACTATAATGACCATGTATTAAAATAAAGGTACTACCATCTCGATCAACTAATCCTAAGATATTACTTCCTCAACTCAGAAGGATAAAATTCTATCTTTATCATTTAACCAATTCCATACTACCAGTGATGCACCTAACACGGGCTACCTCTCCATGGCTTTGTTATCATTTTTTTTCCTTGAATCAAAGTACAGGATCAAATTTTACATCTTGATAATGATATCAAGTTAGGATACCAATACAAAAGTTTGTAGATAGTAATAACCAGTGACACCTCAAACATGTGGTGTTTCTATTTGCGGGTTTGTCCTCATGATCTCAGCTACTAGAGATCACCAAGTGAGAACTTCATGAGAATAATTATTAATGCTTAATCCTCATCCTGTCAGTATGACATATCTAGATCATAAGAAATTACTTTAATATTATTTTCAAGGTATCTTGGTGTTCTCATTATATCCTGGTAAATGTTATAACCTTTTTATACGACATGTAATCTAGGAAAATTTCCATTAATCTATTTGATGAATAAGTATCATTGCTATTATGGTAATAAACACACACACACACACACACACACATATATATATATAAATGTATACATGTAATGTTTATCAAATTACATACACCATCCAGTTACATGGAACCCACTTTCAACACTCCCACTTTCACGAGATCCAACTACTAACAAGTCTCAAACTATTATCTCTCGCATGAGAATAATTCTTTTTTGATATATAGATTTAGTTAGAGTATCTACCATGTTATCCTATATAGATACTCTTCTAACTATGACTTCACCTCTCTCGGTACAATCCCTCAAGAGATAAAACTTATGAAGTATATTCTTTGTCCTCTACAGTGACCTAGGCTCCTTGAAAATCACTACTTCTTTATTATTATCAAAATAATCTGAAACATGGTATATACTTCTTGGTACAACAATAGTTTCTTAGACAAAGCTATATATCCAGACTACCTCCTTAGCTATAAAAGAATTCACAATATACTCAGATTTTCTATAGAACTGGTAACCATAAGTTCATTGAGATTCCCCAACTCACTACACAACCATTTAGTCAAAATGAATACCTTGAGTGTGATTTTAGATCATCACGATATTTCTTGAAACTAGCATTAGTTTATCCTCTCACTACTATTTCCTCATCTCCTCCATACACCAAAACATATTATTTATATTCCTTAAGTAATTTAGGATATTTTTAATATTTATGCAATGAAACTCTCCTATATTAGCTTGATATCTTCCCACCATGCTTAATTAAATAGCAATATAAAACCTGTTACATTTCATGGAATACCGGATATGTCTCACTATCGAGGAATTAGGAATTCTAAAAATCCATTCAATATGCTCATGTATTTGTGGAAAAATTTTCTTAGAGAGATTGATATAATGTGACATTATCAATGAACCTCTCTTGGATTGTTCTATATTATACCTTTTAAGTTCATTGTCAATATAAGTACTTTGAATTAGGTCAAGAAGCCTCAAATATATATCTTTATATATCTTAATCTAGATAAAATATCATGCCTCACCTAATTCTTTCATAGAGAAGAATTCATTTAACCAAGTCTTAACTGTCTATAATACTTTCAGTTTGTTTCCCACAATTAATATGTCATCAACAAATAAATAAGACTAGGAAAATGATTTAATTCCCATTAACCTTCTTATATCCACAAGGATCACTTTCATTTTTGAAAAAAAAACAAATTCTCTTATGGCCTCATTAAAATTAACATTCTATGATCTTGATTCCTACTTCAACCCATAAATGCATCTATGCACACTTTATTGAAATTATTTAACTTGGAAAACCCTTCTTGTTTAGTCATAATTACATCTTTAACCAACTAAACATTTAAAAAAATAATTTTTAACATCCATTTTCTAAATTTTATAATCATGAAAGGATGATATTAGAAGTAACATTATGATAGATTTAAGGATTGCTACTTGTGAGAAGGTTATTTCATAGTTTATGGATTGACATTGGCTGAAATACTTTTCAACCATTATTTAATTATAATAATTGACCTTACCATCCATGTCTATCTTTTTCATGAATAACCATTTTCACCCAATGGGTTTTACATATTCTGGGGGGTATACTAAAATCTATAATTTATTTTGATACATGAACTCCATCTCAGAATGCATATAATTTTTCCATTTAGTATCATCCTTACATTATACTAATTTCTTATAGGTTATAGGTTCATCATCTTCAAGGAGTAATGTGTCACGTAACATTGTGATAATAAAAACATAATGGTTTGTTTCTCTAACCTCTTGAGTAAACCTATGTAGTACTTGTGTCACTATAACACCTATATCTACCACTATCTCATTTGGATATTTTTCTCATACCAACTCTTGTGAATCTAGTGCATCAACTTCATTGAATTAAATCTTTCTCCCACTATTTCCATTTTAAATGTGATACATTCCATGAAATATGCATTGTCTTTCCACATTCACTTTTTTATTATAAGGGTTATATATGAAATATCATTTGGTTCATTTATGATAACCTATAAATATGCACTTCCTAATTCAGGTTTTTAATTTTTTACTTGGTGTAGCCTTTATAAAATCATCACATCCCTATTCACATAAGTATGATAGATTGGGTTTTATACTACACCATAAATCATATGTAATCCCATTTGTTAATTTATTTTGTACTTTCTTAAGAGTATATGTTGTTGTCTACAAGGTGTATCCTATAAAGTATAATGGAAGAGTTGATTGACTCGTCATTGAATTAACCATGTCTAGAAAGGTCTGATTATTCCTTTCACTAATACCATTCCACTGTGGTGTATATGGATGAGTGAGTTGGGACCCTGTCCCACACTCTTTTAAGTAATTAATTAAATCTTGGTTAATATAATCTCCACATTGGAATGAATGAACTGCCTTAATCTTCATTCAAATATGGTTTTCTACTTCAAGAAAATATTCCTTAAACATATAAAAGGAATCAAATTATACCTCATTAAGTAGAAATATTCATACCTATTATAGTCATCAGTAAAATTAATGAAGTGTAAAAACCAACCACCTGAATCTATTTGTAACTAACCATATACATTAGTATCAATCAATTCTAGTTGTTCAGTGGCTCTTACACCCTTCTTATAAAAGGGTTCTTTATAAATTTTCCCTTATAAACAAGTGTAACATACATCCAGGTGTTTTTACTTAATTGAGTATAAATACCATTATTGATGTAATTTCTCTAATATTTTCTCATTTATATGAATAATCCTGATGTTCCATAGGTGGGTGTTATATGAGTCATGTTCACTTGTTCTATCATTGATTACCATTTTAGGTTTTTTGGAATTCAAGTATGTGTAATACATTGTTAATATGTTCCTAATCATAACATATTATATACTTCTAAAAGAGGCAAAATTTATTTCCAAACATTAAATTAAATCCCATAGTGTCTAGAATTGATAATGATATTATTTTTCTAGTTACTGAAGGTTCATAATAAAAATTATTCAATAAAATAACCAAACCACTATTCAAAGTAAGTTGATAATCTCCTACTTCAAAGGATGCCAGACTCATACCATTTTCAGATCAGATATCCACATCACCATTTTCAAAATTCTTGAATTGTATTGGTTCTTATATATGAATACAAATGTGTGATAAACTTGTCATATCCAATTCCCAACTTGTAGATAATTTGAGATTACATTCAATGATAGAAATACCTAATGTATAAGCATCACCTTTTTTTCTTATTCCTATCTATACATTTCTTCTTCATGTTTCCCTTCTAGCCACATCAAAATCATATATCCTCTTTTTCATTTCCTTCCCTCTATAGTTTTTTATTTCTGGAAGGATTGTTCTTAGGAGTATTCGACTTGAATTTAGCCTTATATGCCTTAACCATTCCCATCCTCCTTGTGTTCACCATAAAGACTGAATAATTGGTATTATTTATATCCTTATCAGTTTATAAAACAAAATAGAATATATTTGGAAGTGAATTTTTTATGTTTTTCATATTATAATTAACAACATAATTTGAGAAACTCATCGGTAAAGAGGAAAGAATGAGATTAGATTCATTTTCCTGGTTCAGTTTGAATCCAAAGGCTTCAAGTCTCTCAATGTACCCTATCATATTGAGTAGACGTGGTGCTTCTTTTTTCCCTTATTCTAACATTCACTAATATAGTTAACTAGATATGTCATATATTTATTGTCTTTCTTTATACTAATATAATTCTTGGAGATGATTTATCATGTTTTAGGCATCTTCATCCTCATGCATTTTCTAAAATTGACTGTACATAGATGATAACATGATACAATATATTTCTAGTGAATCATATACATGGATTTTATATTTATCTTTATCCACATTGATTTATCCCTAAAAGGGATCATCATGAATTGAAGATTCTAATATATAAATCTTCTTTTACTGTTGTAGTACAATACACATGTGCCTAAACCACTCCTAGAAGTTATGGTCAGTTAGGATATTTCATTTATCCAGTATGGATCACAATGACAATGCATTGGTGGTGTTAGTTATTTCCATTTTTTATCGACACGGAAAATTTTGTAATTAGTATATTATTTTAATTAAATTTCATACATTTTGATTAATTAATTATTAAATCATTAAATGTCTCCCACTATTTTGTCAAACTAGAATATCCCTCACTATTAGATTTTGAATTTTCTTTCCTTGATTATTCTAGGGTAAAGGATCCTTGAAACCTCTTCTCATAGTCTACAATCATTAGCTACACCACTACTCAAAGAGTTCAATGTATGTGTTTGACTATCCAACTGCATTAACTCGTGACTTGTTGATTTATTGAGAGAAGTCACATATTCTAAAATCATAAAATTTATTTAATAAATAATTGAACCTAATGTCATTCAAATCTGGATGTGGATACTTATTTTCTACCAAATATAGTTAAGTCAATCAATCACTCTCATAAGAACTGTCTGATAGTAGGAGGCGGAATCATCTTTGGCCAATGAACACCTTGTATACTTGATTTTGTTCAAATTCAAATAATTGAAGCTATATTATGACTTAATATTTCTTTGAGGGTTTTTTAATATATTCAAAAAAACTAATTATTTTATATTAAATATTTTTATTATATGTTGTCACTATCAAAACTAAACATGAATTTAATAGAATAAATTCATCATGTCTTTAAGTATTTTACATCATTATTGTTTTATGTGTTCTCACAAACATGAAAATTCATAAAATATCAAACAATGCATAAAATAAATATATTAAACAACCGATCTTGATAATATAATAATGTTTGATCCATCTAAACTAAATAGATAAATCATAACCTAGGGAAATAATACCTAAGTCTGGTCATGACTCATGATGCAAATCATCCCCAGTCCAGTGTATCTACATCTCATCTGGGGTAGTGCCTTATCTTGATGTTGTCCACGTCTTACATTTTCATATTTGAAAAAGTAAAACAATACTCACACACTGGTGAGGGGGTTTTGGGGTGAAATATACAATAGATAAATTAGACACATAGGCCTTTATACATATTTAATGAAAAAAAGACTATATGTCGACTGTTATATATTTAACTACTTAATACAAACATAATATAAAATAAATAATTACCTAAATTATCTAGACATGTAAATTTTTGGTCAATTGATCAAGACCAATTTGTATAAAAATTAAATACGTGATAAAACTAAATTACAAAAAATTTAAATTTGATGGCTTAAATATAAATCAAATAAATTATAAAATTCATTTAATTTATACACATCGATCGATAGATTAATTTAATTTATATTTTATAAATTAAATTATAAAATTAATTTAATTTAGTTCCAAATTAAATTAATTATTTTAAAAAATTTATTATTATTTTTTAAACCAAATAAATTAATAAATTATTTTTCAATTGATTTAAAATAATTTGGGGCTCAAATTACCTACTCAAGCCCATTGTAGATTAGGACGAACATGTACATGAACATTTTGGGATAGGGAAACCCTGTTCATGGGTGTTTTAGGCCAAGCCAGTCTTCCCCAACTCATTTTAGGTTGAGAAGACCTGCCTCATCCCATTAGAGGGTGGGTCGGATTAGAAAATAATTTCGAAAACTGTATGGGTTGATTGAACTTATAGTAGTGCCTCAATATAGGTTAACCATGTAAGACTACACCTCATGAGTGTGTGATGACTGGGGGAAATATAATAGTCATCAGAGGAGGTTAATAGGGGGGGTCTCATGTGGGATTCTCTATCACTGGAAGGTAGATTCATAATCTGATGAAATCATACAGATGTGGAGGCATTGGCGGCAGAGTAAGGTAGTGTTAATGGTGGGATATAGAATCATGGTAAAATAGGTGTCCAACTCATAGAGGAATAGTAAGGAGTATCTCGAGAGTGGTGTGTCATGGGATAGCTGATGGTATCTGGGAGGCGGCACACGGTTGAGGTAGCGGGATAGTAAGGAGGGTGGTGAGGCGGTCATGATCTAGGATGTGGAACAACGTCACGTAGAGGAGGGGTACTGATGTTGTTTGGTACTTATCGGGGGATGTATTCAAAACCTCTTAGAAACAAGAAGGAAATGGTGCGGTCATGCTAGTATTTCTCATCCAGGTGGACATAGGGGCGGATAGTGGATTTTTTCTATCGGAAGTAATTCCCACATTTTTCTTTTTAATTAAATTAATATAAAAAATTCATCTTTCAAAGGAATCAGTATCCCTATTATTATTATTTGTATTTTTTTTCCAAGTTGTTCATCCAACATGTTCCCTATTTCATTTTTTTAAAGGATTCAATATATCCTTCATAGAATTTGATTTTTTACCCATATTCTATAGGAAGAAAACTCCTCACCCTCAAAAAATTATTTGAAACAGAACTTGTCCAAAACTGCGTAACAAAATTATAACATGAACAAAATTTATTAATATATTGTTCTTCAATTTAAACCTGAAACAACAAAAAATTTACCCATACTAAAAATTTAATATGACCATAACTTGGCCATTTGGAATCAAATCAAAGTGTGGATTATTCTGTTGGGACCAATTTAAATCCCTTTACTAAATTTAATGAAAATTGTTTTATCATAAAATTCCTATGATCCCTAACATTCTAATTAAAGATACTTGGGTGTGCATTGGAAGCTGTTGGGCTAGAGATTTTTAAATTTTCATCATCAGAGTGACATAGTTTCTTCATCTCTAGTGATCTAATCCCTGGTAGGGGTCTAAGAATCTTGTGTTAATATTTTAAAGGAAAATATTAAAAAAATAGTAACCTAGTTTATTTGATGCACGTTTGATGACAGCTCATCACTGGTGATCACATAAAAAATGATCCAAATAAAAACCCCTCTATATCATCAACACATGCATCAAGAATCTTCATGTGTGCCATTTGTCAAATTTCGGGTTCTACCACAGAGCTCCAAAGATCTCTTTGATGTCATGATGATCACATCGATCTCGTGCCTTTGATCTATGAATGTATTCTGAGATCACTCAATTGATAGAGCCATTATCTCTCTATAATGTGGGAGGAAGGATGATCCATCAATCTATTGGAATAAATCACACTTTGAAATGAGGTCAGTGACTTCTTATATAGTGGATGTGTAAAATACTTGGTTAGGGTTCACCAATATCCCATATATTTAAAGTCCACTAAATAAGTAATAAATGAATAATAATGATGAATTAACTATGTTATAAATATTATTTAAATTTTATCACATATATATAATATATATCAAATATATTTATTTATAAAACGTCATTCATTGAGCCAATTCATAGTTCCCATTAATATTAAACAAACCTTGAATATTAAAATAATATTTTTTTCATAAAATATTATATGATGTATTTACAAAAACATTTTTAAATAAATTAATTAAAAAAAGTCAACCCAATTATTATATACTCAAATAATAATGAATTTATATGTTTTTAGTGATCAATAAGTCTTTGTTAATTCTTGGACCTCATGGTGGGATCCACCTAGTCCTATATTCCTCTTCAGTATAATAAGTCGTAATCTTGAATGATCTATTGCATGTTACCACATAGGTACTTATTTAAATAGTAGGTAATATTAATCACATACCAAGAGAAAACCCTAGAAACTCATCAATAACCCTAAATGGATAAGGAATAATCAAAGAAATTACAACCATCCTCCAATCACGTATTGTGTAACATAATCTATTTTTCATATGATATCTCATAAAGTAAGATACACAGTTTGGTTATCATCCTTTCCATTCATTATTATTTTTTAATATAACTATATGGATTTACCTTTGACTATCATGTCCATGGATTTAATTAAGGTATAACCATCCTAATCAACTAGGCCCAAGATATTACTTCCAAAACTCAAAAGAGATAAATTATATATTGAACATTCAACCAATGTAATACCACCAATGACTCACCCAACACAAACTACCATACCACGAATTCATTTTCAAGTTTTTTTCCATTCATCAAACTATGTGATAACATGGCATGCATTGATAATGATATCAATTCAGGTGATCAATACACATGTTTATAGATAGGAACAACCATTGACACCTAAATTATGTGGTGTTCTTATTAGGGAATATATCCTCATGATCTTAACTACTAGAGATCACAAAGTGTGAAATTCATGGGAAGAAGTCTCAATGCTTATGATCCCCGATAATCTGATAGTCAAACATCATCTATGTCCAATCATAATGATTTATCTAGACCATAAAAAATTACTTTATGATTTTTTTCATGGTTTCTATAGGTTCACATTATGTCTTAGGAATTGTTATAACATTTTGATACAACATGAAATCTAATGGAAATACCCTAAATATAGTGGACACGTAAGTATTATCACTATTCTAATAAGATAAACACATGTTTATATGAAACAATACATAAGTAATGGTAATCTAAGTACATACACAATTTGGTTCTAGGGCACCCAATTTCAAAAATGTAGGATCAACATACTTATCTAACTAATCATCTTTCCACATACCCCTTGATGGGATATACTCACACACCTTTAATAGAAATACAATTTTTTCAACCCAATTCACATATATAGGTAAAGCCACACACCACATGTTGACTCAATCACATAGCTCTGGTGAAATCCATCACCACTAGTCAACTTGGTCTCATAGCTCTATGGAAGGACATCATATCATCCACATGGCCCCTCTAAGACAGCAACTATCATGTACATATCAACTTGTTCACTCGTTTATAGAGACAAAGAAACTACACATGTAACACACATGCAATAATAAATAAATTCATAATCATGTCAAGTCAAGAAAGAATCATATAACCAAAAAACATCAACATGTAAACCGTATAAATCATAGGAATCATGGGGATACACACAAACACAACATGAAAGTCATATCAATCATATGTCTCACATGGCCACACACGCACACCACACAATCAAAGATTTTTTTACATATTCCATAAATATTAAGGACTCCCTAACTCAAATGTAATGATGATAGGAAGTTAAGAATCACCTCTTAAGTCATGATTCATTATAATAATCACTAGGTTTATCCCTTTCCATCACATGAGAGTTGTGTGATCAAAATCTAAGAAAAAAATTACTCCAAAAGGGTAGGAAAAGATGGGTCATAATAGAGAAGGGACATTTCCATCAATGGTCAAGGTCAAATTGAGATGAATATTCTAATTATATAGATCAAATTATTGTATTTATTAACAATAAAAAATTATCTCATTATATCATTTCAAAACTCTTAAATATGACTGCAACATCAAATATCTATGTTTTTTTCCAAAATAAGAAAGATAATATGGCTAGAATGGGTGGAACATAACAAGAAAGCATCATCAGATTGACTGGTGGTTCATAAGGCTAAGAGTCAAGAGAATAGATTCCAATATAATAGGAACAGTCTTCCTGGTATTTCCAAAGTTGAGTGAGTGCTGGTTCCAGGGTGGGTTGGAAGAAAAAAATTGGATTTTGAAAAAAAACATACAATCCCCAGCCCTGTTTCACCCATTCCAACACCTCCAGCAAGCTGGTGGGCTCCACAAACTGCCTGTTGGGGTTAGGTAGAATCCAATATCACAATAAATACAACCATATATTCAATGAATTATCACTGATGAGTTTTTAGGACCATGTAATGTACATGATCTATGGAACTCCCACCAGCTATCTAGTGGGATTTGTACCTTTTCTATAGTACTATCCTACACCACCAACTAGTTGATAGACCTAATGAAGTCTTTTTTTATAGAATAAAACAACCTACATTTAATTTTATAACTCTAGTTTATTGAGAACCTATATCATAGATATATTTATATAATTACTTTTTTAAAAGATACATAAATGCTTAAATGATGTGTACTTTAAACATGAGTATGTTACAAATATATTTCTCTAACGTATTCTCATTCCCTAGAAGTATCTCGAGAGGTAAGTTTGAATAACTTAGGTCATTGAACCTAAATGTCTAATTCTCACTTCCACATCTCTTCTTGGATATTATTGTGTGTATTGACCTAAATTTTTTTGAATGGTAATTGTTTCATGAAAATGTGCATTATATTATTTTGTACTCAATCAAACAGTATACCTTTATTAATGAAGTGATTATAATTTAAATGTGACCATTGGGTTTTCACTATTATATGAGTGTTGTTAAATTATGAAGATTGGTAAATATGTTTTTTGTTCAATATGAACATTCGTCAATATTGGAAACTATACTATAAATAATAATTTTAATGTTATAATTAGAAGTATGAATAAAAATGCTAATGATTAATTAGTACAGACAGAAGAGTCAATAGAATCATCCAATAGAGTTGGGTCATACGAAACCCATTTTTTAAAACATGGGAAGGAGAAAATATTTTTGGGATTCAATCTTGACCAAGCCAAATCTGATCTTCAACATGTTAAGCTTGAACAAAATTTCCTACGTTATAATTTCAACTTAGTGGAGATTACCACTCAGCCGATGTTATCCAAGCCACCCCATGAGTCAATAACTATCACACACCTCACCCCTAGGTCGTATGTGAGTTATATAAGGTGTTATATTTCAAGGTCTTAGTTACTTATTGTATAATCCCTTTGTATAAATAAAATTTTCCTTCCATCATTTCTATTTTGAGTTTAGTTTTTCTTCAAAAACATGACGAATTTGATCAATTGATTTTTGGAGAAAAAAATTAATTATCCAAACAATATAAATTATTATATTATACTAAGGTTTTGTTAATAACATATATTATAAAGAAATGGTATTATAAAATACACTTATTTGATTACAAAATATAAAATAATTTTATTTTTTTCAATTGTTCGAAATTTTACTATGCATTTTTTGTCCACTATTATTTTTGATAAATAATACTTTTTATAGTAAATATTTAAATTTATCATACTTATATAATTTTTAGGATGAAATAAAAAACATTTTTTAAATCATCAGGTCAAAATTAGGTTATGATGAATTTATTATAACTTTCTAAAATATTTTGTTTTTTTAATAGAAAAAATACCGTTTGAGTTTTTCGGTATGTTTAATTAAATCATAATGATGTAATAATTAATATAAAATTATATTTGACTATTGTTTATTAAAATATTATAGTAGGTTTCCCAAGTGGAAAATACCATGGGAAAGCCCATGGTTTTTCAAATACCACTACTAAAGTGTTTAAGGGAATTAATAAAAAACTCCCTCACTTTTTCTATAAATACTCATCCATTTATTCATTTCCATTCATTAAAAACCCATTATCCAGGAATATATGATATTATTACCTCCCATGGAGTCTTTCCATAGTTTCCTCAATCCCCCCAAGGTCTCGATCAATGAGTTTTATGAGTTACTATTCAAGGAATGGGGAATCTTAACTTCTCTTTTCCGTTTAAGTTTATTTTTGATGTAGTATACCATTAAAATTTACATAATATGTTCTTCTATCCATTTTATTAGAAAATTTTAATTTATTTATATTATTTTAAGAAAGTGATACCCTTTTCCCCACTATTTCCATTGTTTTCTAAAACTATGTTTTACACCTGTTATGCTGCAGAATTTTCATCTCAAAATTTCTCTCTTTTTTCCCAAGAAATTATCATATTTTATTTTTTAAATACCAATATATATTTATTTTTTAGGTTTATTCACATAGATTTAAAAATGGTCTATTTAATTCTAAGATTAACATATATTAGACCCACATTCCTTTTATGTTGGTTTAAAATTACAAAAGGGTCTTGTTTTTTAAGAACTTTATAAAACACCATGATTTTGATATGAAACTCATTTCTTTTGTTATCCATAGGCTATTTATCAAATGTTTTTTATTATATATGTGGATAAAATTAATTAATATTGTTTAAGGGTGTGGCCTAATAACTCTCTAATGCATTTTATAATGAATTTAATCTCTAGATATGATATGTTTTATGATAACTTGGTGAACAACCTTGGAAATTTTTATGACATCTCGATGATAAAATTTGGTTATATGCTTATGAATGACTCAATTAAATGTTTTATCCACATTTCTATGTTGTGAATCAGGTTATTTTCATTATGATATACCTATTTTACCATTTCTCATTCATTTATTATATTCCTTATGTTCTTATCAATAATTCTCATGATCACATGTAAATTGTTTCCCTTGTTTCCCCTTAATGGGCCTTATGCTCACCCTTTCCTTTCATGTATATCAATAGGTCAGGACATGTGTTAATTTAACTTAGTAAGAACATATGATGAAGCCATTCAAGTGTATTATAATAATTTTTTAATGTTTTTATGTATTATATACCTTATTTCAGAGGAACTAATCTTTAAAATATCCTCTATTTGTACATGTAAATGAAAAGTTATGTGATTAAAAAATAGTGATTCCATAGTTGGTATAAAAAGAAGGTTTAGTTATTTCTAGAAATTAGGATTTGAAAACATTGGGAAAAACCTTAGGTATAAGTTAAAATATAGGAAAACATCCATGTATTTTGGTGAAATATTGAGTAAGTGGTTTTCGATAAAAGATATCCTTATTTGGATACAAACAAATGGATGTGGATTTGGAATAGATATATCTAGGGGTAAAAACAAAAAAAAAATTGTGATAGAATCGAATGGGAACTGGTGCATGACAATGGGACTTACTACATTCTTTGTTTAACACTTCTGGGGGATATGTTTGGTTAATCACATGCTTTTTATAAACCCTTATGAAGGTTTTATAGAAAATTTAATTTTTTAATGAATAACATATTTAATCATGATGTTAGATGACGTAAAAGTTACCTTGTAATTATAAAATAATTAAGTGAAACATGTTTCTCTTTAAGGTTTTCTTATTCTATAAAATAGAGGGATATAGAAGAAACTTCGTAAATGGTGAGCGCAACGGACCAGGTGCTAACAGCCTTCCGATGGAAGCTGAAATGGAAAACATCATGATAAATAAAAATTGAGTTATGAAAAATTACTTGAATAAAGTTGAGAGATTGGATTCACCTCAAATAGAACAGATTTCTTGTCATCCCTTCATACGTCAATGACCACCAAATTTTTATGGATCTACTGACCCATTGATTTCTAAACAATTGATAAGCTCTATAGAAAATATCTTTTTTTACGACACTGTTTGGAATAGGAGAAAGTCACCCTGGCTGTGTACCACTTAGAGGGAGAAGCTGGTCAGTGGTGTAAAATGGTTAAAAATGAATCTAATAAACTATATTGAAGTTATGGAGTGGGATGAGTTCAGGGGAACCTTTTAAAAAAATATTTCCCTCGTTCGATGTGAATGAAAATGGAGAAGGAATTCCTATAGTTGAAGTAGAATTAAAATGAATATGTGGGAATCTATGAGATGAACTTCACAAAACTTTCTCATTACACCTCTATATTTTTCTAAGATCCCAATAAAAAGGTTGATATCTTTTTTGGTTGAATAATACCGCATATATAGAATAATCTAGACAACTGAGACTATGAAATCTATGAGGAGATAGTGCGAAGTGCTATGAAAGTTGAACTGGAGTTTAGAGAGATACAACGACCCCATCGATTGAATGAAAATAATAGGTATTGGGATCGAACATTGTGGAGGAACATTCATTAAGTAAAAATGAAATAAAGTATAACTTTACACATGAAATAAATTTTTGAATAAGCATTTTGTAAATTTCATACTCAGGATAATAAAATTTTACAAGTGTGGAAGATAACGTCATGTCACTCAGAACTATATTAGTGAGGTGAAACATCAACTTCTCAATAAAAATGACAAAGGGAATTTTGTGGAGGCCATGCCTGAAGTCTAATTCTTTAAGTGAGGATATCTTTGAAACTTTTCCAATAATTTTCAAAATTTGAGTATAGTGGTGGGGAATCACCATTAACCTCAACATAGTCTAAGAAATCAATGTTGTTCTTTTTCTATCATGACAACTGAAGTTGAGTCTTCAAGTGATGTGGTAGAAGGTACTCTAATTGTTATCAAAAATATTGAATGTACTTTGTTTGATTCTGGTTCTACACATTTCATTATTTCTTCTATGTTTACAAACAATAGAGAATCAATGCCTGTACTGTTAGAAATATATTTATCATTCAAGACTCTTGGATGTATTATCTAAGAATCAACAGTGTATAAAAACTCTATTATTTTAATTTGCAAGAACAACCTCATCGCAAATATAGTAGCCATTCTCATAATAGAATTTGACATTATACTATGGATGGACTAATATTTAAAGTATAATTCTTAGATCAAATGATGAAGCATGGAAATCTCATATGTCTTAAATGGGAATCATACAGTTTTTTTATCAAAGGATAGATATCACAACCTGAACATTGATTAGAAGAACCACTTGTAGCCTAATTTATGAAGATTATCAATGAATATTAATAAGTAAATGAATGTATACGAATATAGAATGTCTCTATTTTTTAGGAATAAATTGATTTATTTAATGAGGAGTTACTTAGACCTCTCCTAGAAAGAGAGGTAGATTTCTCTATTGAGCTCGTGTCTGGTTCCAATCTGATTTCTAAAACCCCATATAGAATTGACAATGTGGAGCTGGAGGAATTAAAGAAACAACTCCATGATCTTTTGGGGAAAGGGGTTTATTCATACATGTGTTCCTCCTTAGGGATAACCTATTCTCTTTGTTAACAAGAAGGGTGGATCAAGGTGACTATGCATTGATTATAGAGAACTTGACGGGATCACCGTGAAGAATAAATACCCTCTTCCAATAATTGATGTTTTATTTTACCAGCTTCATGGGGATCAATTATTCTTCAAGATTGATCTTTGATCTGGTTATCATCAATTGAGGGTGAATAAATAAGATATTCCACATACTGCCTTTCAATCAAGATATGGGAATTATGAGTTTCTTTTCATACCCTTTTTCTTGACTAATGAAATTGTTATTTTCATGGATTCGATGAATTGAGTCTTTAATGACTACCTTGATAACTTGTTGGTAGTTTCTATTGATCATATTATTATATATTATAAAATTAATAAGGATCATGAGGATCATATAAGGGTTATGTTTCAAACTATAAAGAATGATAAGCTATTTGGAATGTTTAGAAAATTTGAATTTTGGTCAAAATAAGTTTCTTAATTAAGGAACATTGTAACCAATTAAGGAATATTAGTTGACCCTACAAAGTCAAAGGTTGTTGAAAAGTGGCATCATCCTACAATAGCAACTATGATTCAAAGTTTCCTTGGATTAGTGAAATATTATATGAGGTTTGTGAAAAAAAATCATGAGTTTCTAATCTAATAACCATGTTAACTCAAAAAGGGGTCAAATTCATCTGGACAAAAGAGTGTGATGAAATTTTCGACGAGCTAATGAAGAAATTGATAAATACACCCCTGTTATCTCTTTTATATATCAAAGAAGGATTATTTATTTTTAGTGATCCATCTCTGAAAGGGATTGGGTTTTTTCTCATAAGATATGATAAGGTGATTGATTATGAATCTTGACAGTTGAAGCCTTATGAGTAGAACTATCCTACACATGACTTAGAGCAGGTTGTAGTTGTATTTTCTTTCAAGATATGTAGGAACTATATTTATGGGGAGAAACGTTATATATACATAGACCATCAATGTATGAAGTATATTTTCACACAAAATTAAGGGAACATGAGATAAAGTAGATGGTTGGAACTTCTTAAGGACTGCGATTTTTCAATTCATTATCACCCCTTAAGAGCAAACAAATTCACTGATGGATTAAGTAGGAAAGATATGGTTGTTATCACAATCAAGAGGATTCAAGGATATCATTTGATCAATGAACTAATAAAACTAGACATGGGAATAATAAGGGAAGGTACATCATCCACCCTATCCCAAATGATTTAGAAACCATAATTACAAGAGAATGTCAAGAAATATCAAATTGAATATCCTTTTTTTACATAAGAATATATAATCTATGAATAATGGGATGTTTCTTCAGCTCAATATTGATCAATAAGGTGTACTTAAATTTCATACAAGGATATGTGGTCCTTCTACTCTGAAAATAAGGATGGATATGATGGATCAAGATCATAGCAATACTTACTCTATACATCATGGAAGCATAAACATTTATAGGGACCTTCATGGTTATTATTGGTTGGATAACATGAAAAGGGAGATTATCGACTACACTACAACATTCCTGGTGTGTCAAAAATTCAATGTATAGTGAAAAATTATAAATTTGGTATTTCAACCACTACCCATACTAGCATGGAAGTGGGATAATATCGATATGGAATTTTTCACTGGTCTCCCAAAAACATCCAAAATAAAAAACTGCTATTTGAGTTATAGTTGACTGTGTCACCAAGACATACCATTTTATCTCTTTTTGAGAAGAAATCTCTCTTAATCAACTTTATAGGATTTATGTGAAGGAGTTTCAAGGCTTCAGGGTGTACCACTTTCTATCATATCTGATCATGATCCAAGGATCACATTAAAATTCTAGAGAGGTATTAGATATGCTCTGAGTACCAAATTGAATATCAGTGTGGCCTATCACCCTCAAATTGATGGCCAATCTAAAATTACTATGAAAAAACATGAGGACATTTTAAGAACATGATCAATGGAATTTAATCCAGGATTGGATAAACATTTTCAATTAGTTGATTTCTCTTACAACAATAGCTTCCATTAGAGTATTAAAATGGCACCATATTAAGCTCTATTTGGAAAGAGATGTATAACTCCTACTTGTTGGGACAAAGCTGGTGAGATAAATCTTCTTGTACCTGATCTAGTTTAATAGATGATAGAAAAGTTTTATGCCATCCAAAAACACATAAATTCTACTCAGATTCAGCCAAAGTACTATGTTGAAAACTGTTGAAGGGACTTGGAGTTTGATGTTGGAGATAAATTATTCCTGTGAGTTTCACCTTGGAAGAGAGTCATGAAATTTGGGAAGAAAGGGAAGCTCATCCTTATGTATATTGGCCCCTATGAAATCCTTGATCACATAGGAGCAGTGGCTTATCGGCTTTAACTTCCTCCAAATCTATCTCATGTTCTTGAGATTTTCCACATATCTCTCTTGAGGAAGTACATACCTGACCCTTCACATGTACTGAATCCTAAATTGGTACAACTGGAACATGATCTCTCTTATGAGGAGCTTCCGGTGGAGATCATGGTCTGTAGAGAAAAAGTCATATGAAACAATAGTACTCACCTCATTAAATTGTTGTAGAGGATACACTAATATGACAAAACCATTTGGGAAATAGAGAAAACAATAAGACGAAGGAACCCACATCTCTTCTCAACTAAGAAAACAAGTTAAAATTTTGAGGATGAAATTTCTTAAGTGGGGGAGAATGTAACGACCAAAAAAATTTCATTGATAATCATTCCCTAAAAATGTGTGTTATATAATTTTTTACTCACCAAAAATATATCCCTTTAATAATGAAGTGAGTATAATTGAAATGTGACTATCGAGTTTCAACCGTTTTATAAATGTTGGTCAATTATTATCATTGGTCAACATAACCATTGGAAAATATACTCTAAATAATAATTTTAACATTATAATTAGTATTATAAATAGAAATGAAAATAGTGAATTAATGTAGAAAGAAGAGTTGATGGCCTCATCTAAAAGGGTTGTGACATACAAAGTTTATTTGTCAGAACATGGGAGGGAGGTAGTGTCCTTGGACATCTCTCTTGAGAAATCCCAATCAGAACTTCAACATGCTAATCTTGATTGATATCACCTATATGAGAAGTTCAAGTTAGTGAAGATTACCACTCAGGCGATGTTAGTCGAGCCACCCCATGATTCAATCACTATCGCACACCTCACCCTTAGGTTTATTGTGGGTGTTATAAGGGGTTATGTTTCAAGGCATTAGTTACTTATTTTATAATCCCTTTTTATAAATAAAATTTTTGTTCCATTATTTCAATTTTTTTTTAATTTTTCTCAAAAAATATTATGAATTTGATAAATTCATTTTTCAGAAAAAAAAATTTTACTTTTTAGAAATATATAAATTACTATATTAAACTAATTATTTGTTAATAATTTTTATTATAATGAAATTTTATTATAAAAACATTCTTATTTAATTACAAAAGATAAATAATTTTATTTTTTTCATCTATCGTAAATATTAATATGCATTTCATGTCCCCATTTATTTTTAATATATAAGTATTTTTATAGTTAAATGTTAAATTTCTCATACTTATATAATTATTATGATAAAATAAACATTATTTATTAAATCATAATATTTCAAAAAGGTTAGGTGTATTTATGAGAATTTTCTAAAATATTCTGTTTTTCATGAATAGTACAAATAGAATTCGAGTTTTTTGGTATGTTTAATGACAACATAATTATGAAATAATTTATATAAAATTTTATAATAACCTTTTGGATTAAAATAAAATAATCGGTTTCCCATGTGGTAAATACCATGGAAAAATTCCAAGTTAAATCCCATGGTTTTGCAAATACCGCTGCTATATTTTCCAAGGAAATTAATAAACAAACTCCCTCACTTTTACTTTAAGTACGCACATATTTATTCATTTCCATAATAAAAAATTAATTATATAAAAATATATGATATTATTACCTCTTAATTAGTCCTTAAAAGGTGTTCCCAATCTCTAAATGTCTCGATTATTGAGTTTTAGGAGTTACTATACAAGGTTAGGGGAATCTCAACTTCTTTTTCTGTTCCTGTTTCTTTTTTATGTGGTATGTCTTTAAATTTTACATAATATTTTATTTTTTTCATTTTATTCTATCTATTTTATTTATTAAGATTATTTTATGGAGATTATACCCATTTCAATTTTATTTTTAATCTTTTCTAAAACCATATTTCATTACAGTTATGCTATAGAATTTTCTCCTAAAAACTCTCTCTTTTTCTCAAGAAAATATTTTATTTTATTTTTTGAATACATAAAAATATTTATGATCTAAGGATATTATCATATATTTTAAAATTATATATTTTATTCTGTTATTAACATACATTAAACCACCTTCCTTTTCTATGGGTTTAAAATGACAAAAGGGGCTTGTTTTCAAGCACTTTTTAAAACAACATGATTTTGATATGAAACCCATTTATTTTATTCTCCACAGGTTATTTCTGATAATTTTATTATTATCTATGTTTATCACACTAATAAAGATATATTAAAGGTGCACCCTGAAACTCTAATGAATTGGGTAAATAATTTAATCTCTACATATGACATGTTTTACGATACCTTGGTGAATAACCTGGGTAATGTTTATGACACCTCAATGATAAAACTTCATGATATGGTTATGATTGACTCAAATAAATGTTATAGAGACATTTATATGTTACTAATCATGTTATTTTCATTATTATATTCCTATTTTACCATTTCTCAAGACTTTTTGATATTCCTTATTTTTTATCGATAATTCTCACGATCACATGTAAATGGTTTCCCTTGCTTTCCCTTACTAGGCCTTATGCTCACACCTTCCTTTTATGTATGTCCCAATGTTATGATATTCATTAATTGAACATATTTATAACCAATAATAAAGACTTTCAAGTAGATTATAATATTCTTTTTCATTTTTTCATGTATTATGTACCTTCTTTACAAGAAACTAATGTTTAAATGATCCTTTATTTATACCATATAAATGAAAAGTTATGTAATAAAAAGTCAGGATGCCATGTTGTGCTACCAAAGTACCTAAATAAGAGTAAATTTACTTCCTTAGAACACATTTTTACTTTATTAAACAATATTAATTGGTATATCTATATACTATGCATTAAGTTCCATCTCAATATCCTCAAAGTCGATCACATGTGTGGGATTGGGATTGTACTCCCAAATATAAATCACATCTAACACATTATGCATACCATGATATCATGTAATATGGTCTAACTAACATTCCACCTCTCAATGAATTTTAAAATATAAAATGGTCAAAAAAAATTGTGGTTCCTGTTTCCCCTGCCTTTGTAATGATCGATGTCGTAACAAATGGGACACCTATAAGAAGACCTGGTTATCCACAGTGAACTCTAAAGTTTAACTCCTTTGGTCGACCGGTGATGGTTGTATGCTCTAAGTAGTGACCATCCACTTTTGAATCAACAATACCCTTTTTAGGTCTCTTAAACTGTACTTAGGGAAATAACTAATGACTCACCCACCTCATTCCAATATAGTGGTGATTGACATGGATGGCCATAGACAACCTCAAATATAGAACTTTGAATCAAATAATAAACATGATTTCTGCAAGATAATTTTTTTAATGCTAAATGATCATCACATAATCTACTAAAATCCATAGTACAAGCCTAGAACTTGTCCTCCAAGTTCTAGATCATTATTTATAACTATCCATCGGTCTGAGGATGATAATCCATACTAAAATTCAATTGATTCTCTATCACCCTCTGCAAGCCTTACCAAATTCAAAATGTAAAATGAGTATCTCTATGGGACACTATGCTCAAAGGTACTTCATTTAGTCACACAATCTCTAAAATATAAATCTTTTCTAGATCATCAAAATAATTATTCTTCTATATTAATAATAAATTATCAACTTTAGTGATTTGATCAAAAATAAAATGTACATAATATTCTCCTCTAAGATTCCTAAGAAATTGCATGACAAATTCCATCATCACTTCAGCTTGCATTCATGTAGGCACCATAAGTGGCTAAAGTAACCCACCAGGTCACTAATTCTCATATTTGATCCTTTGAAATTTAAACAGTGAGATAAAAATCTGATAAGGTACCTCTTAATGTTGGGCCACAAGAATCATCATATAATATCATTATACACCTCGGTTGACCCTAGGCTCACTTCCCCCTGAAAATCATGATATTACCTCATCATTTCCTCTCTAAAAGAATAATTAACCACTACTATAATGTGAACATAAATAACATCACTTCAATATAAGTTCCATCCTAGAATTTATTTTTCTATTATTAACCTTTTGTGCATCATGAGGCAATTCTTATCACACTCTTGACTGGTCATTACACACTCTACCAATAAGGAAGTGATAAACATGGTGTACAATACACTACTCCCTGATCCCCAATCATTCTCAACTAAAATTATACTAGTAAGGCCATTATCTTCCACTTGTATTTTGATGTACACTTTCTAAGTTTACATTTTTCTGCTAAGAGAATCTGTAACAAAATTCCCTTTTCCAGGATCATACATCATCTTGATGTTAAACATCTATCTATATTCAACCCAATGCCTCTTTTAAATAATCAAGTATTTTTGGTACAATATATATGAAAAACTATTTTAGTATATATATATATTAAAAATATCTCATTTTGGAGTTTTTATCAAAAATAATTCAATGAATGAACTATAACAACTAACTACGAGTCATGAGTTGGGTAGTTTCACTCTTGTGTCATAGCTGGTGAAACCTGTAAGCAACTTCCTAATCATTTTACATCAATACATCTTTTAATACACCAATAAAACAATTTAAATACAATTTTTACCCAATTATAGGTTGAGGAAAAAAGAAAATAAATTTTTATGTCAATATTCTCTTTAGTTCTAGGAAGTATTCTTCACATTGATCTGTACATTCAAACATTACCCCCTTCTTGGAAATCACAGTCATGGGAATATCCAAAATAGAAAATTTCCAAAATAAATTACCTGTTGTTCCCAACTGGTCTAACTAAACACTAAACCAAGAACACATTTTTTGTTCATTCTCCAGACATAACAACCTCTCCCTTCTCTAGATCAACTGAAATTATCACCTAATAAATCACATGCCTAAGTAAATACACCTCCAAGATAAAAAAATTAATATTTTGAGATATTGGTGTAATTATGATTTTTGTAAAGTGTACTCAATACATTTTGAATGTATCTAGTGTTCAAGTCCAATATATTGGAATATATCAGGATTTCATCAATAAAAATGATAATGAATGAGTTAAAGTATGGGTGAAAGATCCTATTCGTGAAGGTCATGAACGCTGATGAAGAAATTTTTATCCCAAAATTCGTAACAAGATACTCATACAATACATCCCTAATTATATACATTTTCTTCAGTATTTCATCCACTCTAACATGAAATTGATGGTAGTGAGACCATAGATCCATATTTTAGAAACTTCGGGCTCCCCTTAACTATCAAACAAATTATAAATCCTTGGAAATGGGTACCTAGTCTTAATTATAATCTTATTTAAATTCTTATAATCCACACACAATTAAATACTACCATCCACCTTTATAATAGACAACACTTTAGCAGTGTAAGTATAAGTGTGTAGTCTGATAAAACCCTTAACTTCTAGAACCTGAAGTTATTCCTTAATCTCTTTCAACTCGATAGGTATCATGCGATAAGATAGAATAATTATAGGTAGTTCACTAGAAACCAGTTCAAATTTAATATTAGTTACCTTACCTAGAGGAAACCTAGTTAAATATTCTAGAAGATATCCTGGATAAGGTCTAAAATTGTAGAAAAATAGGGGAGAGTCATTATTTTCTCTACATCAAGGATCATTTTATCCACCTATATTATAATGGATCCAATCTAACTAAGTTATTGTCCCACACTTCCTACATAAATATCCCACTAACTATTCAATATAAGCTTCTCCCCATTATAAATTGTAATGGATACTTCTCTCTTATAACAATTAATGTGTTCATGGTAACTGGTCAACCATTTCATTCCAAAGATCACATCTAAGCAATAAATTTTTAAAATTGTAAAAAAAACACAAATGAACATATGTAGAAATAATTATGTTAAATTATGGTAAATTAGGGATATAATCCACTTTATTCCCAAATTTGTATTCATAAAAAGAGATTCATAAGGGTATTTAACTAGTATGTTTAACCTAGAAAAAAAATTTATCATATATAAAATTATGAGGAGTTCCTGTATCAAAAAATAAATAGAGTTTTTATATATAATCAAGACCATACCTAGAAATATTTAATCTCACTCTCTACCATCAAGTATAACTAGGTCAACTACATAAACTCTTTATGTGTTATCTTAGTGGCCTCATCCCTATGGCTCATGAATCAGATGATTCACAGTCCCATATGGGTTTTACACCTAATGATTAAACTCTCAGATCGCATCTTAGCCTGACCTCACTGATCCAATCCAATAAGACTTCATACAAAACCACTTAATAAGTCTTACCTTATCACACTAGTGACAATTTCTAGGAGGTTTATGAAAGTTGTGAGGTAATACCTCATCCATAAACAAATTTTAGTACTTAGTATAACCATATCCAATTTAGGGAGATGAAGAAACCTTGATATACTCTAATTTTTTTCTACTACCATTGAACATTTCCTTTGATATTATAATCCTATTACATGAATATGTAGGTAAAGTAGTATAATAAAATCCTCTGTTAATTCCACTATAAGATAAAAGTAAACCTAAAGATTTATCTTCTTCCATTCCCTTCTCAATAGTTAGAGATTTTTAAATTACCTAATCATAAGTCCTTAAATTAAAATTTATAACCTAAAATTTCTAATCAATTGGAATAACAATATAAAACTTCTTGTCTTTATGATCAATATTACATTCTAACAAATTTAGAAAAGTTAGGTAGCTCAATTAATCATACATTATAAGCAGTACTGAAAACATCCTCTGTGAAAGCTTCATGAACTCTTGGGTGTGGTCTGATATTAAATTATCAAAGAATAATACCTTGAATAATATGTCTTTTAAAGTAACCAATGGCATCCCATCACATCTTCCTTCCTAATTCATAATGCCCTGCCACCTTATGGATGGTCCTTGAAGCATAAAAGTAGCAAGTTTTACCTTCTAATCCTCTATAGTTTCCATGAAGTCAAATTTATTCTCAATGATTCTTATCTATTATTCATCATTCAAGGGTACTCTAATTACATGGAAGGTTTGTGGATGTTGGAGATAAAATTCATGAGAATATTCAACCATTGACCTTTGAGATCCTCTTCCCTGAGTAGAAACAAGGTGGTTGAGTATGGGATGGATTGTTTCTATGTAATGAAATTCTTGGGAAGCTACGAGTTCATTCATAGATATATCGTCCTATAAATATGGTGGTGTAGTGGGGGAATTATCCCTTACAAAAGAGTTCTTATCATCATCCGTTATTTCTTTCATAATATGTTTCTAAAGAACAATTTTCTAAAATTCTAAAATGAACTATTAGAACAACACAATCATCTAGTCTAAAATGAATGTTAAAACTTTTACAGGCATACTCAATAAAAATATAATAATAGACTCATCCTAAGAGGATAACCACAAAAAAAAGGTATAACACCCTTATTATTACCCAATGCCAATGTCATGTATTTGGTATCTTCATGTTAGTTACATCCATATACACACACAACAAGAATATTATTCTTAGGATCAGGTAATTAAATATAAGAAATAATATAAAAACAAGTAACAAAACACAGTTATAGTATTCATTTAATTAATTTATCCCTATCTAATATATGCAACATCCATGTGACATATGATCCTATGTTCCTAATCATGATGCATGAACACACCGAAATCCGATAAATTAAAATACCAACAACATGTGGATTAAATAAGGTGAAATATATAAATAGTAACAACAAAATTTAATAACATCAATCACACATTCCTAGAAACATGGAGGTCCGCTATATAGTGTTTTCCATGAAATGACATGATTCCCCTATCTGATTCCAAACCATCGTATCTTTTACCTACCACATATCAAATCAAAGAAAAATAGGGGAAATATGTCCATTGATACCATTTTGTAAAACACTAACCATAATCACTAGGCCCAGGAGGGATTTCCATATAACCTCATATATTCTTCCTTATATGAAAGATATTGGTAACTAGTGGTGAGGTCCTAAGAGACATTTTATGTATATTATAACATAGATAATATAAAACCAATGGAGAATACAATAGAAATAACGATAATAATAAAGAAAATATTAATATAGAAAAATAATTAGAGTATAATCCCATTATATAACAATATAACACATCAAACATACCACCCGAACCAAAGTAAAGTATCTCTCCATACTGTGAATAGATGTACCAAAATAGAGAATAAAACAAAGTAACATGTCATAACCTAGGCACGGTGTCTGTCCTAGCATCACCTCACATCATCATGTAGATCCTTCTTAAATACCAACTATAGGTTCCACTCCCTTAATTAGAGCCCTTATCATGAAATATACATGTGCAATAAGATTCCTATGTATATTGTGAGTAAAAAATCCCATAGATCACCACTACGGGGTCCTTATAATAATTGAACAATATAACCAAGTTCATTCCAAGACAATAATCAAAGGAAAAAATAAACAATAAGAAATCATACATGTGCACACATATATTGGGTCCTTAAAATTTGGCTCTACGGACTTTGGATTCATATCAATGGGAAATTTATATGTTTTCCTGACATAATCGACCAAAAAATCATTTTTTTCACCTCCCTTTTTAAGGGATAGTCACACTCTTCTTTAAAATAAATACTCATGTCCACCTAATTCGCAACTCTGGAGCAATCCACGCATCACATGTCGACGCAATATCATATCTCTAGGGTAATTCATCCCCATGTGTAGAAATAATATCATGGATCTAGGTAAAGTGATCATATCATCCACACTCTTTCACTAATGGAGCGATTAGCCCATACCGCTCAACATGATCGCTCAATTGTAGAGATAGAGAAACTACACATGTAACATACAATACTAGAATGATGTAGTTCATAATAATATAATTCTAATCAAGAATCATATGACCAATACACATCAATATGTGAATTATATCAAGCATGGGTCTCATGGGGCTACACAATAACACCACATGAAAATACTATTAATCATAGGTCTCACGAGGCGAGACGTGCACACCAAACAATCAAGGAAGATCTATTTTTATATTCCCTATATGTTAATGAATCCTTACCTAAAATTAAATGATGTTTCATAGTTAATAATATCTACCTGAGTCAATTTTCACATCAATGATCCCTAGTTCCATCCTCAATCCCTCAAGTGATAACACTATGATAATGTTACAAGAAGTAAACAATGCCAAAAGTATGGTACTGTATTGGGAATACACTAGAAGAGTCTCTACCATCAATGGTCAGGGTCCAATTCTGATGTATATACCAAATATTTAGATCTATTTTTCATCTCTATCAATAATCAATAATCAATAATTCACTTTTTAGTTAATGTAAAAAGTATTAGATCTGAATATAACATCACATATCAAAGGTTCTTACCAATATAAGGAAGATAATTGAGCTAGAAAAAATTGAAGATACAAAGTGAGGATCATTAGATCAATTAGAAGTTCATAAGGCCCAGATTTAGGAAGGAAGTTTCCAAAATCACTAAGAAGATATCCCAAGGGTTTCCAAAGTAACCTGATGTTTGAGGGATAAGTGGAGGGAAAATAGTAATATGGTTTTTTTTAAATCACATGATCCTTGACCATGTAACACCCATCCTGATTCCACTAGCATCCTGGTGGCATTAGATAAAACCTAATTTTCCCAAAAATACAACTACATGGCTGGTGGCTTGTCACTAGATGGTTGGTATCTTTTCAATGGTTAGTTTATGGGTCCAGGTAAGGTCCTTGGGTTACATGAACTCCTAGAAGCTATATGATGCACTCTCATCACTTTTTCAGTAGGTTCTACATATTTAATGTAAAACTATATTTCATCATCACCTAGCTGGTGGTCCTATTGTTGCCTTTGTACAATATTATCAATCCATCAGCCTTAAATTTCCATGTTTTTTCTTCTTGAATACATCCAACAATACTTAATTTTTTTAATTTCATTTTTTAAAAGATCTTCCAAAGCTAAAAGGTTTAACTTAAAATTTATGATGTTATAATTTCTAAAAAAAATTAAATTTTATACTTTATGAATTTTTTTATAATCTAATTCTAGTTTACGATTAGTTTTCCTTTAACTCCCTTGAAACAACCTTATATGGTTGGTTTTTTCACCAAAAAATATGATGGAATTTCATTATTTGTCATCACCTCTAGGGAATGTTAGTATAATATATATGTTATATATTTATGTGTGTGTTTGTTTGTTTTTATATAATTTTATTATTGTTTTAGCTTCGAAACATAATTGAACTCAAGTATAAATAAAAATTATCAATACCTTAATATAAAAACAACCATATAATGATTTGAACAATCATGTAGTCAGGAATATAATATACATATAATTTTTAATAAATCATTACCAATGCAAATAAATGAGAAAAATGTTAAATTAATATAAAATTCTTCAATGTTATTTTTTTTAAAAAATATATTTTTTATTCAAAGGTTTTATGTATGATAATAAAATATGAGCCCTATGTTAAGGGGTTCTATGTTGATATTTTTATTGTTAATGATTCTATATCATTTTAAAATACTCATTAAAAACTATTTTTTTATTTTTAACTTCAATTTTCCTATTAACGTTTTATTAAACATTTTAGTATATTTTTATACCTGAATATTATTATCAAAAACATTTATGTATAATTCATACCTCACAAAATTCTTAAGAGGTTCATCTTTGATTGTATCTCATTTTAGTTTCAATTATATATTCTTGAAATTTTTATTTAATTCTTTATATTCAATGTTATTTCAATCTATCAAAACATTCTCATCACTTTTGTATGTTATTGATTCAAAATTTTCATATGTTTTTTATGACTTATTATTTTTACCTTTTTTATTTTTTGGAGATTTACAATTAATTTCCCTATTTCCTATTTGTTTTTTTCCTTGTACTAAATGTAAATAAATTTATGTGAGGGAATATTCTAAATTACTGTAATGATTTCCTACCATTTATACTTTTTGGATATTAATAAAATTTATATATCATCTATATAATTTTAAATGAATATGCATATATATTGAATGTTTCTAAATAAATTTATATTACTCTGAATGTTTTATTATATATTTTTTCATTAAAAACTTCTAGATTGATTATATTTAATGAAATATTATAGAATAATGAAAATGATTTCCATTTCATCATTGGTTATCATTGTTTTTATTATTGTTATATTTCTGATCATTTTATTCTTTCTTTTATATGTGTCACACAAGATATGGAACATATTATGATGTGATGGGTGGGAATAGAATTTTATTTCCCTCTAATAAATTTCTAAATGAATTTATCTCTTGAGATACTATGTATGTGTAATGGGAAGATATCATATCCCAACTATTTTATGTTTTCTTAGAAATAATACTTGAAATATGATAATAATTATTCATTAATATATATGTTCCATAATCCCTATCTTAGCACTATGATTTATCCATTACTTGGATTATTCTCTCATAATTATATATTTATATCTAACTTTATTATCATTCATATACTCATATTAATTTATTTATCGAATATTTCCCTATTCTTTCCCTCAGTTTTCTTTTCTATCTCACCATTTCTTTGATGTATGTTCCTAGGTGATCATATGTGTTAAAAATATTATGATAGTTTATAAGAGGTGTATATTTAAGAATTTCATCAATGATTAAAATTTTAGTATTCTTACTATTATATGAACCTTATTATTTAATACACTAAACCAATAAGTTTATAGATTTTCAATATTATCTGTATTTAAAATATAAATGATGTAAAAATTATGCATCAGTTTTATAGGTCACTAGAGATGAAATTAGAAGAACAATTATATAATTTAGGAGTTAATAAGGTAGTCATATAGACTTTAGTTAATCATATGTATTTCATATCATATTTTATATTAGAATAAATCATTAATATATATGTTTTCATCCATGTTTGATCAACTTACATTTATTTTTTCCTCACTAAACATTTATGTATTTCAAAATGGTGGGAACTTATGGGAATATATTTATGTGATAAAAGGTAAAATTACTCTCCACTAAAAAATATATAAATTTTTATTTCATTCTTTTAGTGCATTCCATCATATATTATAAGTTTCTATAAATATTAAAATAATATTCTTGAATCCATGAAGTTTTGAAATCTATAAAAAATGCCTAGTGGTGAAACTTTTGAATTCCAAGTGTCTGAATCATCCCCAATTATTGTTTGTCAAAAAAATTATTCTCCATTTAAATTTTTTTATTATATATTTGGAATATATTATCAATATTTTTATAGATATAACATTAAAATCTTATAAAAATAAATATTATTTAATATCCTAAACCATACAATGATTTTATAAAAATTTGAAAAGAATAATGGGTCATATTTTATAGTTATTATATAAGTGTGGGTTTTTTTAGAAAATAAATAATCATATCTTGATCAATTAGTTGAGATAAAAAATAACTTCAACCTTAAATACATGACTATTTTAAGAGAAATATGTAATTATTCCAAAAACTGTTGTTAGATCTTACCCCCAAATAATGAGGAAGAGTTCCCAATAGCATTTATATATAGAGATGAACCTATATAAAAGATACCTAATAAAATAGACCCAATAGAACCTTAGGAATTGAATATTAAACTACAAAATCTTATGAATAATGAGTTTATATACCCTTTTATATCCCATTAGGGTTCACTAATTCAATTTTTATATAAAAAGGGACAATATAACATTAAATTTATTTCTGAGAGATCAATAAGATCACTATAATTAAAAAATATCATCTACTAGGAATTGATGATATATTTGAAAAACATAGAGAGATTGTGATGGTAGGTGGACCATAATAATGTTCGAGGCGACATCGACGATGAAGAGAAAGGAACCTCAGTGATAGAAGGTGAATTAGTGGAGTATCCTTGGTGATGATGGGTGAGTGAGATCAGTATATATGTAACTAAATTTGGGGGATCGACTCGGTGATGGAAGCAGCTTAGTGGAACTTCCTTGGTAGCGATGGCTGAGTGGGATAAATAGTGAATGCAGTAGAATTTCGTGGCTCAGTGGTGACAGTATTTATAGTGCATGGGAAAAAATACCAGAAGAATGTGGTAGTTGGGTGGTGATTTAGTGGTGGGAACTGTCCATGCTCGGGAGGTAGTAAAATTTAAAATATGTGGAACATAATCCATATAAGGATATTAAATCATGAAGCATCCACCTAGATAGATTTATGGATTCATATGATGAAAGGGTATGAAATTTTCCATTGGTACCAAGCACCATGAAATTATTTATTGGTAAATTATATCCAATCATCTCTATGTGGATGGAAGATTAAAAGCATCAAATAATAAATAGCTTCAGGAGGGGTTATACTGTGTGTTTGGTCTTTATGCCCTCAAGTTATGTGTAGGTTGTGTGCCTATAGTCCAATGGTTCATGTAGGATTCACTCTTAACCTTATTCAAAAAAAGAGGTATTATCTAAAAATTAATACAAATATAAAGTCCTTCATGATCTAGGTGAGAGAAAAGAGTAACAAAGAAAATTTATGAAGATTATACTAAATACATTACTTCAACGTGTGACTGAATCCAAACAAGATCTTCTATTAGGATAGATAATATACAAGTTTGATGAACTTAGTCCTCAGTGAAGTTTAAAATTCCATATTTTTTAATATTCAATTGGTGGAGGAACTTGAATGTTCTTTATTCTCCTCATTCAGTTAAGATATTTTCAACACAATTTTTTTTCAAATGATTATCCATATGAAACATGGTTTGGAAAGATGGGATAAAATAATATATAGAAAATATATTTTGAAAAATATTACACAATAGTTTGGTGCATCTAAAATAAATTTATTCTCACTAAAATAAGATTTAATGTAAATTTATTTATCTATCCACTAATCTTTTATGTTTCAGAAATTCTAAAATAAAAAAACTAGTCTTTCCATTTTTTGGAAGTTTTGTGACCATTTTTTATTTAAGGTTTCCTCAGAGGTTGTATGGGGGATGACATTCAACTAAGTTCCCTAGACCTTTTTCTCTCATCCTAGTTACACAACATTAAAGGATTATTTATTAAAGAATGAGATTATAGTTGAGTGTTGACTAAAATTTTCAGGATTATATAATAGGTTCATAATGTGTCTAAAAATCATGGTTTATAGATCACTAGAGACCGTCTTAAGGCTATGAGTATCTAAAAGAACAAATATCCAATCTCACAGGTCAATGTACATAATTTTTCTCCTACGTCTTGGAACCTCCTCCTTTAAAATCACAAAACCCAATAAAACAAAGTAAAAGTTACAAAATAATGTTGGGTATACAAGAAATCACCTGGAATAGGTCATAAAAAGAATATGAATGGTGCCCGTGATCATGGTATTATGTGTGAAGGTTGACTAATTCAAAATATATGGGGTTCTATTGTGTTATAATTTAGAGCTTATTTTGGGGAGGGTAAGTCACTCATTACATAATATCAATCAATGATCAAAGGGGTGAATTTATATAATCTCAACAATATACCACTATCTATAATTGAAATATAATCTTCTTTAATGGTCAAATTCTTGTCTGGTCACTATTATATTCATTGGTCAATTTCTTATGTCATTAATATTTATAGAAGCCCAATTAACTAGTATTTGGTTATCCATAATAGCTTGTGTAAGGATAATATCACATATAACCTCATTTCCTAAAAAGGTGGCTCAAAATTTTTCAAAATACATTTTACCATTAGGTCCCTCCTCCTTGACTACATGTGCATTTTACATGGCGATTCCCTTAGGATCCAACACTTTTGATCTCCTTAAATCATCATTTTGGTGATTTTTGGGCCATCATTGATAAAAAATTTATATTTTTGTCAATAATGCATTAAACTACCCTTTTTAATTGGGATACATAGTTTTATTATTCAAAATGGGTACTCTCTATCTAGTGTGTGGAATTCCTCAGGATTTTATATCCTATTAAGTAATTATATACGGTAGTAAAGTATGTGTGGGTTGAATAATGTGAAATATTATTAAAGGATATCAAGAGTTTATTATTCACTATATATGTACTTATACCGCACTCAAGTGGATAAGGACTTTATATATACAGTGAATCCTTAAAGAAGGTATTTGATTGTGTCCTCAAAAAAATGATAAAGTTATATTTTATATATCATGTAAATTGAGTATTTATGATGAAAATTACCCAACACATGACTTCGAATTAAAATTAGAAATATTTTCAATAATTATTTGGAGTCATTATCTATAAAAATAAAATTGTTAGACATATATTTATCACAAAATTATACAATGTATATTGATATATAGGAAGAAAATAATGTCTAAAAAAATAGTTGTAGTGAATCAAGGACTACGGTAACTCAAAAAATTACCATCATAGGAAATAAAATAAGGTAACTTATGTTTATAGAAAAAATGAACCTAATACTATATGAATTATTAGGATTGATAAATATCAAATCTTTATGAATATGAAAAGAATTTAATTTGAGATTAAAATGTCATTGATGACATCCAACTTTACCAAAATTATTTTACAAATATATTTCTAATTAAAAATCAAAGATGTGTAATATAATGATTTAGAGAAATAAAATATGTTAAAAGCCTCCATGGAATGAAATAATCAAGATTTAAATATTGATAAATATAGAATTATTTTATTTGGAAGATAATTTTGTTTGTCCATAACAAAATAGTTAAAGAACAATATATTGGTTGATATATATAACTCATCATAATCTATCCACTGATGAAGTACCAAGATGTAATTATATTTTTAATATAAATTATTGTTTGATAACATGAATGATGATATTTTAAAATAAACATCAAGATTCATGGTATTATAATAAGGTTAATCATCTATATTCCAAGGGGAAAATGAATCTATTACTCTTACATGTATTGAAATGGGAATACATCACCATATATTTTTGTTATGGGTATTATGAAAATATCTAATGTATATAAAACTATGTGGATTTTGGTAGATTGATTTACCAATACTTCTCACTTCCTCTCTATTTTTTAATATTTCTCTATTTTAAATAAATATTTCAAGTGGTTATGTTTCATAGGGAACCACTTTCAATTATATCTAATTCTGACCCAGGGTTCACCTAATGTTTTTGGGGGAGTCTTGAGTAGGAATTGAACATATTGTTGAACTCCATTATGTCCTATAGTACTTTGATATGTGCTCAATATAAAAGGAAAATATAAACCCTATATTACATACTGAGTGCCTCTTTGATGGACTTGAAAGTTGGTTGGGATCAATATCTTCCACTGAATGTGTTTGAATAGGAAACTTTTTTACACATAATTATAAAATTTTCCCTAAATATAGATCTATATGTGAAGAGATATAAGACTCTAATGTTTTAATTTGATATTGGTTAAATGGAGATGTTATGATATGGATTTTTATAATAAATGATAAAAAAAATCTTAATCCATGCAACAATCATTAAAGCATCCCAATGTTGTTAGAGTAGTTTTGTTGAAAATCCTCAATGAGACCTGGATCTCAATATTGAGTACAAATTATTCCTTTTTATATAACCTAGGTAGATAATTATATATTTCTGAAGAATGGGAATCATATCCTTAGGTATATTGGAGACTTTGATGTTATTCATCATGTAAGAGTAGTGATTTATTATTTAGAACATCCACTAAACCTAAAATAATATATAATTCATTATATGTGTCCCTCAATAGATTTATATACAGTATACCTATAATTTAATGAATATAGAGGTGGTACAAATAATTCTTGGGATATGTTATAAGTAATAACTGATAAATAACATAGATCGTTCAGGTAATTTTTAATAAACCTAACTCATGAATTTAATTAAATTTTTTGAAATAATAAGAATTTGTAGTATATAAACCTAAGGATATGATGAAATAGAAGTACCCTATTATATTTTCAATTGAGGATATGTATAAAAATTTCAAGGATAGAATTTGTAAAATAGGTTTAATGTAATAACCTAGATATTTTATTAATAATTGTTATTTTTTAACATCTATGTTTTTATGTTTGTGTGTGTTATACTTAGATGTATTTTCATTAAAAATAAAGTTTATGATATAGTATAAATAAACTACTTGAAAAAAATAATAAAATGGATAATATTTTATTTATAAAATAATGAAAAATACTTGCGATGGATAGACATGTTACATAAAATTAAAACATGTTCAATGGGAAAATAAAGAGACATAAATAACATAACTATAATTTGTAAATATGATGGTTCATGGTCTCCTATAAATATTGAATCCCTAAAAACCACTATAAAAAGAATGTAATTTACTATAAATAGGATAAAATTTTATAAAATAAATATAGAGATCATTGAGATAAAACTAAGTGAATAAAAAGTGTTTGTATTTAAGGTGTATATATAGGGAGGTGAAAGGTAATGAGAATTTGAAATATAGATATTAAAATAGTAACCTAGCCATAAAAATAATAAAGTTTCTTTTATTGGTAAAAAATTAAATAAATATATATTTTAATAAATAAAATATATTAACATGAAAATATCATAAAATAACATTTAAACTGATCAATAAAATGATTTTATCCATATTACACAAATAATGTATTTGCTTTGAAAATATTGTGTACTTTTAACAATAAAATGATATTATTTTATGTTAATCTTAACTATTTAGTTTTATTTATTCACAAATTCATTCACATAAAATGGATTAAATAATTTGAATTTTCTTATAAAAATTATTCCACAGTGAATTTTTGGTAATTTGTTAAAATAGTTAAATTATCAAGTAAATAGTAAAATACGATAGGTAATACACATAATAATATTTTAATATACAACTAATTAGTTAAATAATTTTTCAAAAATATTAAATTTTATTTTTGAAACATTAAAATAAATTAAAAGGCCTATAATAATATATGTTAAATTATGTTGAAAAAAATATCAAAATAATCATTGGAATATGTTAATCCATGTTTATCTATGTTTATACATGATTTGAAATAATTCTAACTCAATCTAGATATGTTTTACATAGAACAGATTAGTTTTAAGATTGTGAGTCACTAATACAAACAGCTATCGATAAGGCTAAGTACGCCGGTACAGATGTCTACCAGTATGCACAAGTCGACTGATACAGACCTACCGGTACATAGTCTACTGATAAGTAAAGGTCACTGATAGACCAAGCTTCATGTGACACAAGGTCACTGGTACATAGTTACCGATACAAGCTACTGATACAAATAGACAGACAGAAAACTACCAATATAAAGTCCACCGATGCAAATACACAGCCACTAATACAGACAGACAAAGTCCACCGATACAAACAGATACTGACAGACAACTACCGATACAAGTCTGCTAATATAGATAGATAGTTACCACTACAAAGTTTACCGATACAATAATTCCATGAGTACAAAAGAGCTTCTGATAAAAGGAGCTACTGATGGAAAGAGATATTGTTATAAGGAGTAATAGCTCCCAACATAAGATAGACTGACTCAAGTCCACTATTACACGATCAGTGATGGAGAGAGATATTGATGGAAACCAGTCACCATTTCTCTAAACCCTACTTATGTTTTTTTATTAATAACGTTCATATTTGGTACTTTTAATGCAACTTCAATTAATTAAATAATGCGTGTTGAATGTCAGGGAACCGTACCTCGTACCTACAGAAGCAATCATGATTTTTGTCAGACCACTTTAGTTATAAAAGAAAATACAAAATCCGCACATAAAAAATAAGTGAAAAAGATGATGAGTGTGGTGATATACAAAGATACGCATCTAATACAAAAAGAATATATGCACCAGATCTTAAAGAAGAGAATAAATTTTCCTAGAAGCTAAGGGACATTTTTGTGCAGCATAGCCTACTGCAACCTTGAGGAAAACTTCAATACAAGGAAGTCAAGGAACAAAACTATGACACTCTATTTATCAGAAAAATTTAGAGAAGGACTCAAACAATATCTGCTCAATCCAAAAAGATTCCAGAGCTGCATTGTCATCACACAACGCCTTCTAAACCCATCTCATATCTTTCTAGCTCTGTTGTGATTTGCTTATTTATTTTTCAAGTACTCTGTGTGATTCTTTTTATCTTAGACACACACTGACTCTTGAGCATAACTGAAGGGTATCTAAAATCCTCACTCAATCCTTCTGAAACCTTTTAGTTCCCACTGTGGATAGTGGTATAGGTCAAGTGTGACCTGGATATCCCGTGTGCTATTTTTTTGTTTTTCTTATGAAGAATTGTGATTGATGTCTTAGTACATGGACAGTCTGTGTATTGTTGTTTAACCTGTTCCATGGTTTGGATCATAGTTTATATAAAACTATTTGAGAGGAATAAGTCTTGGCTTGAGACTAAACCTCTTGGTTAAAACTGTTATGCATGTTTATTTTAGTTAAAACTATCTTGAATATTCCGCTGCTAATTACTTTAAATATAGATCTATTTTGAAGTAACTCTAATAGTTAAACTAGAAAGTGTTTGTAATTTTTTTTAGCCAGTAAATTAGTTTCAAAATCTAACTTAATCTTCAGATTAAGTTAACTGAGAAATAATCAATCTTTGAGAAACTAATTAAAACCATTCAAGCTTTATAAATTCACTACAGTTTATCTTATTATTTAATTTGGGGGATTTTAATAGAAATCATTTTAACAGAAATTTTTAAGTGGAACTCAATTCACCCCCCTCTTGAGTATCCACTCCGACCAACATTTGGTATCAGAGGTTGTTCTTAATATAGGATTTCCAAACACTCTGTTTTTCAACTGTGATTTTAGTTGTATCTTAAAGATCTCAAAATTTCTGTTATTTCTGAATTTGTATCTCTTTAAATATATTTTATAAAATCTAATTATGGATAATAGATTAGAAGGTGTTGCTACCAACATTCCACCTTTCTTTAATGTTGTTAATTATTCCCAATGGAAAATGAAAATGAAAATTCATTTTAAAAAGTATGGGATTTGACATCTGGACTGCTATAGAGACTCAGTAAAAGATTCCACAAACTAAAAGAACTACTTGGGATGAACCTACTAAAATATCTTACAATAATAATTATAAATCAACTTATTCCCTGTATTGTGCTTTAGGAGATGAATAATTTAATCAAATGTCTTCTTGTAAAAATGCTTATGAAATTTGGGATTCTTTGGGTGTTTCTCATGAGGGAACAACCAATGTTAAAGAAATGAGACTAAACACTTACACTATTAAATATGACAACCTTAAAATGAAACCTGATGAACCTATTTCTGACATGTATCTTAGGTTCAATGAGATAGTTAATACAATGAGCTCACTGGGAAAGGTTGTTCTAGCACAAGATAAAATCATGAGGTTACTCAAATGCATGCCAAACAGATGGAGAGGCACATTAGTTTCAATAAGAGAATTGTGTGATATCAGTTCACTGCCTATTAAAGAGCTGATTGGTACGTTAATTATGTATGAAGAATAATTGAAGGTAAACAAGGAAGAAGATGATGAACCAAGAAAGAAATCAGTATCCTTCAAGACCTCTGCTTCAAAAAACAAGGACAAAGGAAAAATTCAAAGTGAAAGTGATAGCTTAAGCTGTGATGGAAGTGCATCAGACAATGATTCTGAAATGGTTCAGATAGACAGATGATTTAAGAAGTTTTATAGAAAGAATATTTTTTTTCTGAAAATCCAATTACAAGGGAAAGTATGACAATAATGATCATTGGAAGAAATACTGGAAAAGGACTGATAAATGTGATGACATAGTCTATTAAGAATGAAAGAGGAAAGGACATGTGAAAGCTGACTGCACGAAGTAAAAGTTCAAGAGGAAATATGACTATAAGGAAAATAAATATAAGAAAGCAATGAAAGAAACCTGGAGTGCTTCAGAAGACAGTTCAAGTGATTTTGACTCCACTGAAGTTAAAAAATCTCAAAAAACTAATATGTGTTTCAGGAAAAACACATCTGAGGTAACATTGGATACTCCTACATTAAATTCTTATTATTCTAGAGATGATTATGACTCTGAAAACATATCTAGTGAAGAGTTATTTGAATACTGTAACATGCTAGAGGAAACTTGCAATGAGATGAAAGATAAGTATAAAACCATAAAGAAACAGTATTCTTTAACTAGCATTGTTAAATCTTCATTAGAAGTAGAAAAGAAAAATAATGGTCAACTATTAAAGGAGAATACTCAACATAAATTGTCCAATTAGAAACTTCGAATAGATTCAAATAATATCACAAATGAAAATAACTCTCTAACTCAAATTCTTGTAAAACAAGTCTCATCAAAGTATACTACTGGTTTAGGCTATCAACCTAGATAGAGATAGCTTGTTAAGAATAAATCTATTCCTAAATCTGGATAGTATGCTGCTAGTTCCAAATTTAAAAATTCCTATGTCTTAACCAGCTATTCACATAGTTATAGATCAAAAGAATTTATCTTTCAAAATCTTTTGAATCTATTGATGGTATGATCCCCATTAGACAAATATGGGTACCAAAAGTCTTTCTTGTTAACCTGTCTGGACCCAAGAAAATCTGGGTACCAAAATCATTTTCTGTTTAAACCCGTTATATAGGAGACTTGCATGAAGAGTTCCTATAAGATGATATGGTACTTGGACAGTGGATTTTCAAGTAATATGACTAGAGATTACCCATGTTTCAAAAGTTTAATCAAGGTTGATGAAGGGCATGTCACCTTTGGTGATAATTCAAAAGGAAAAATCATTGGATTAGGCCAGATTTGTAACATTGATTCAGTTTTAATTTCTAAAGTATTATTTTTTGAGGGATTAAAATACAACCTGTTAAGCATTTCTCATTTGTGTGTTGATGGTTTCAATGGTAAATTTGAAAATGATGCTTGTAATGTTTTTAATTCTAAAAATGTTTTAGTATTTTCTACCTTGAGAAATGAAAATGTATATGTTGTAGACTTAAATTATTTATCCAAACAAAAGGTTACTTGTTTAAATGATTTTCATAGAGAATCTTGGATATGCAATAGAATATTAGGACACATCAATATTCATTCACTTAAGAAACTGACTAAGAAAAGTTTAGTTAGAGACCTACTTCAACTAAAATTCCCATCAGACAAAGTTTGTAATCCCTCTCAAAAGGGAAAGCAACATAAAGATTCATTCAAATCAAAGAAAGAAGTTTCAACTTCTCAAACTCTCGAGTTGGTTCACATGGACTTGTTTTGACCTTACAGAGTTTCTAGTTTAAATGGGAAGCATTATGTCTATGTCTTAGTAGATGAATTTTCTAGACACACTTGGGTATACTTTCTTGCTCAAAAAAGTGAATCTTGTTCTTATTTTATTAAATACTCCATGTTTGTTGAAAATCTATGTGGACTTAAAATTAAGTCCTTGAGAAGTGACCATGGTCGTGATTTTGAAAATCATGAGTTTGAATATCACTACTCACAAAATGGCTATAGTCGCAACCTTTCTGCCCCTAGGACACCTCAACAGAATGGTGTAGTAGAAAGAAGGAATAGAACACTTCAAGAAATTGCAAGAACTATGCTCAATGAATATGATTTACCTGTTTATTTTTGGGCTAAAGCTGTGAATATAGCTTGTAATATTATAAATAGAGTCTTTATTAGACCTGTTCTTAAGAATACCTCTTATGAACTGTGGAATAATAGGAAGCCTAAAGTTAGTTACTTCAGAGTTTTTGGTTGCAAAGTCTTTATTCTAAATTCTAAGGATAATCTTGAAAAAATTTCTTCTAAAAGTGATGAGGGAATATTTCTAGGTTACTCTATAACTAGAAAATCTTATAGAGTATTTAACATAAGAACTAAATGTGTGGAAGAATCTGTTTACATCAAATTTGATGAAACTGATCCGCATGAACCTAAGTCTTCTCTTGAAAATCATGAAGAAGATCTATCTCTTCTGGACCTTAATGGTAAAATCAGTGAACCTGTTGTAAATACAACCAGTTTTGGAAATATTCCAGAATATTCTTATGGTGAAATCGGTCATAGAGAAGAAACTGAAATTTCTAGTCCTACCTTTACTAGATCAACTAGGATTCTAAAGAATCATCTTTTATATGTTGTTGTATGTAATCTTGATAGAGGGACACCGAGTAGAGATTCTCTAAGAAACTAGGTTGAACATCAAGACTTTCTTTCATAGTAAGATCCTAAAAATATCAATGATGCAATCACTGGTGAATTTTGGGTAATGGATATGCAAGACGAATTAAATAAATTTGAAAGAAACAATGTATGGGAATTAGTTGACAGACCTAAGGACACTTTGACCATAGGCACTAAATGGGTCTTTAGGAATAAAGTTGATGAGTCTGGAAATATATTTAGAAACGAAGCAAGGCTAGTTGCACAAGGGTATAACCAAGAGGAAGGAATAGGCTATGAGGAAACCTTTGGACCTATAGCTTGATTAGAAGCTATTAAGATTCTACTTTCCTATGCTGCTCATTTGAATTTCATGTTATATCAAATGGATGTTAAAAGTGATTTTCTAAATGGTTTTATAATTGAAGATGTTTTTGTTGAACAACCACCAGGATTTACTAATCCTCATTTTCCAAATCGAGTTTTTAGTATTTCTAAATATTTATATGGTTTAAAACAACCTCCACAAGCTTGGTATGATAGAATTAGTAGTTTTCTTATTTCAAAAGGTTTTTCTAAATGGATTTCTAATCCAACTCTCTTTATTAAAAGAATTTCCAAAGTTGTTTTGATATTACAAATCTATGTTGATGATATTATTTTTGGATCTTCTAAAAATAATTTGTGTATTGATTTTTCAAAGAGTATGAAAAATGAATTTGAAATGATTTTATTGGGAGAACTCGAATATTTTCTTGGATTTCAAGTTTTTCAAAATGAAAATGGTTTTATTTTAAATCAAAATAAATATTAAAAAGGACCTTTTAAAATGTTTTGGTTTAGATTTTATTAAGAAAAGTGATACACCTATGAGTACTAGTTGTAAGTTGGATGCTGATGAAACTGCAAAACCAGTGGATCAAACCAACTACAGAGGTATGATAGGGATTCTGCTTTATCTTACTGCTAGTCGACTAGATATTATGTTTAGTGTCATGACCCATCCCCCGGGGCCCGTATCGTGATTACCCCAAGCCCACCTTCCATAGGCCAGGGGCTGGCGACTAGCACCAAAGGCGTAACTCCCTAAAAACTGGGAAGGCATTGCCTTTATAAAACGTAAACACACACAACAAGAGAACAAGTGGAAGAAAACATAAAGTAAATCAGTATAACAAGTGTTCTGAAAGTAAAAAGGGTCCAGAAATACTACCCCAAAAGAAAGGCATAACTACAACTGAAAGAAAGTACAACTGAAAAGACAAACACCTGAATGGTGAAGTAGCTCCTGGGTCATCCTCTGGGTTCCTACCTGAAGGGTAGGTACAGATGTCCTCCTCAGCAATCCATGTCTATCGGTCCGCTCTGTGTGCCATCACGTCGAGTGTCCACCTCCGGGTACCATCCAGTCTACGTACACTCGTCCTCGGTCAGCGCTATCCATCATCTGCATCCAACACAACGATATGCGGGCATAGCCCGTGCAGGGGTGAGTATAATGATACTGAGTATGGATCTCGAGACCCTCAATGTCTCAAAAAATCCAACAAGGATAAACCACAAAGAAAGGTCTCAATAGATAACCTTTACTTAGGTATATGGCCGTTAATATACCTAAGTTATCAAGTAACCTATCTCAGTTATGAGGAAAACAAAAAGTTCATTGACTCATCTCAAACCAAGATTTTCAATATCAAAACCACAACTGCTGGATAACTCCTCCCGTGTCGAGTAAAGTGGCCCTGTCATGACTCTGAGGCGCTACTCACTAACCTTAGACTGCTGAGGTACTCCTCCTATCGAATAGTATAGGTCTACTGCCAAACCGGTCGCTCCTTCGTTGTGGGTATGTCGCCAAACTGGGTGCTCCCCCTAATAGCTGTTAGAGGTACTCCTCCTTTCGAGTACTATGGGTCTACTTCCAAACCAGGCGCTCCGTCTGTCGTGGGTCTATCACAAAACTGGGCGCTCCATCCACTGGGCTAGTCGAATCACTCCGAGTCGAATAGGTCAAGCAGTCATCAGGTCTACAGCTACTAGGTCTCCGCACTCTGTCTGCTCATCTCTGGGAGGATCTTCTCCACAAGCTACTGGTCAATACTCCAAAAATCACGAAGTCTCACGTAGAAGTATCACAAAGGACCGCCTCGTCATAGGGGTCTTAACGCAATAGACAGCACGTCAATCGGACGCACTGTCTGTGAGTTATTAGCATTTTTGTCCCGGGGGCCAGGTTGGTTTCGTGTAGGAACCAACCTAGCCATATCTCAACTTTACCCCAAACTCCCATGGGTTATACTCAAAGGGACTTTTTCTCAAAGAGATTACCAGCGTCACTGACGGTTTGTCAAACAGACATCCGGTCTGAGAGTTATTGGATTTTCTATTCGAGGGTCCCGGTTGGTTTTTAAGCTAAAACCAACCCGACCATACTCCAACTGCGTCCAAACCTCATGTTTAGTGTGCCAAAAAAACCGTCTCATCAAAAATAATCCAACGTAGATGACGACACGTCAATCGGATGTCTGATCCTTAAGTTATAAGCGTTTCTGCTCCGAGGGCCCAGTTGGTTTCGGGTTTGAACCAACATGTCCATACCCAAATTTTGCTGAAACCTTAATTGTAATATACCGAAATGACATTATCGATCCATGTATTCCTACGCAACTGACGGTGCGTCAATCGGAGGTCCGTAGCTCAAGTTATGGGTGAACAACAAAAAATGGTCCAAAAAGGGGGGTCTGGGCCCGGTCCAACACAGCCCAACCCACCCTAGGTCGGCCCAAACCAGGTCGACCCGACCCTAGTGCAGGTCTGGCCTAGAAGGGCATGACCCGACCCGGCTGGCGTGGCCCGACCTGCGGCCGGCCACGGCTCGGCCAGGCTAGCCTAGCGGGGGGGATGCGGACCCCTCGTTTCATGTAATGGCGGTGCCAGGCTGGCACCGCTTGGCCTCCATGGAACCCGGGCGGTGCGGGTTCCTTTACTCTGCCACCATGGCCGGTGCTGCGGCGGACTCCTGCTAGTGGCGCACTCAGCACCGCTGTCTCCAGGCGGTCGGCCGGTGCCGACTGACGCCTCCTGTCGCCGGCGCCGCCGCGCCGGCGACCCGCACTGGTGCGACTTTCCACGGGACACTGGAGTCATTCCAGTGGTCCGTTTTTGCTCTCGTCTACGCCTATGACCTTCTCACGTCCCTCTCTTCACTGCGACGACCTCAAAATGTCGTTTCCCTTCCGTTTACCCATCTCCAAGAAATCCACGCATCAAGAACGATATGGTGGTGGGTCTGAACTTGTTCGTTAGCCGATACGCACAACGTTTGAGGCTCGAACAATTATTCAACAAATAATCTCCTAAGTTTGTGGGTATGAAACACATAAATGAAATATTAAAAATTTCCCTAGCTTGAAAAGACGTCTCACGTCGTCGAATCGTGGAAGGCGAACGTCGCGGTGGTCGGGCGTCATGGGGGAAGACGAACGTCACGGTGGTCAGGTGTCATGGGGGAAGACTAGGTTGTCGTCGTTTGTCATACGCTTCCTCTTCTGAGCTCGTGCATTGGTCCGTTGATGATGAAGAGGAAGATAAAAGATTCGTCAGAGAATTCCCGCATCAGAAGGGGGTTCCAAGGAATAAGTGTTGTTGACCTTCATTGTGGGTGGCTCCTTCTCCTTTGGTTTGGCTGAAGATCGGAGTTGATGGTCGACATTCCTCCGAAATTCCTCGTTGGAAGAAAGGTTTTCTTCGTTTAGAGAAGAGCACTCTTCTCTATTTCTCCAGAGCTTCTTCCAGGTTCTCCCAATACAACAAGTGCAAAAATATAATAATAGCTAAGTCTATTATTTTATTAACACAAGTAATTCAAAATTCAATCTCTTTAATTAATTAAAGATGTCTTTAATTAAAAGATTTGGCACAAATTAATGGGTGAGAGGGGAGGAAGTGAAGAGTCACAATTAAAAGAGGGGTTGTAATAATAAATTCAAGGGGAATTAATTGGGGAGTTGGGGGAAGGTGAGGAGTTAGGGTTTCGTGTGGGCCTCACCTCACAAATATCATCTCATGGGAGGTTATGTGGGTGTGGGGCCCACCTACAACCACACCCCTGTAGGATATAACAACCGGATATAAAATAAAATTGTGTTCCACAATTTTATTTATTTTATTCTAAATCCCCAAAATTAACATTCAACCCGCATAAAACGCAACTACGGTAAAGGTACCCTTAAGCGAATACAGGTGTTGTGAGTTCATCATTGTCCTCGGATTTCAATTCCGAACACCGGTTCAAAAGATAGAAAACCTCACACGTATGTTCATAGAACGTACCCAAAAAAACTTCATAAATTGATTCTGGGCACACCGGCCTTGGAATCAGGTGCGGTCAGAAACTGGGGACTCATAAAATTCCAAAGAATTTAAGAAAAAAAAATTCTTGATATTTTCAGGTCTTTACATTTATTGTGTGTATGTGTGCAAGATTTCAAGATAATCCAAAAGAGTCACACATGCTTGATGTTAAAAGAATTTTCACATATCTCAAACATACTACTAACTTTGGATTATTTTATCCAAAAGGACAAACATTCGATTTAATAAGTTATTTAGATGCTGAATTTTATGGTTGAAAGTTAGATAGAAAGAGAACTTCTAGAACATGTCATATTCTAGGTAACTCCCTTGTATCATGGTGTAGTAAAAAGCAGAACTCTGTTGCATTGTCTACCGCTGAAGCAGAATATATTGTTGCTGGTAGTTGCTGTGAACAAATTCTATGGATGAAACATATATTATTGGACTATGGATATCAGTTTAGACATTTATCTATAAATTGTGATAACACTAGTGCAATTAACATCTCTAATAATCACGTGTCTCACTCTAGGACCAAACACATTGATGTAAGGCACCACTTTTTGAGAGATCATTACCAAAAGGGTGATATTACTCTTGAATTTATAGGTACTGAACATCAATTAGCTATCATATTCACCAAGCCTTTCAGTTCAGATAGTTTAAGTTACATTAGACGTGAGTTAAGAATGATAAACATTGTAGAAGCCAAGCCTCACCATTATCCAAACCTCACCATTAGCCAAACCTCACCGTTAGCCAAAACCTCACCCCTAGAGAAAACCTCACCGCTAGAGAAAACCTCACCATTAGCCAAACCTCACCGTTATCCAAACCTCACCATTATCCAAACCTCGCCGTTATCCAAATCCATAGCGCTAGAGAAAACCTCACTGCTAAAGAAAACCTCACTGGTATCCAAAATCTCACCACTAGAGAAAACCTCACTGTTATCCAAACCTCACCATTTTGACTCACTGTTAGTGGACCTCACCGTTATACCTCACTGGTAGGAATCCTCACCAGTATATTTTACCATTAGTTTGTGCTGTTTTTAAACTTCGAATATTTAGCCGCTGGAATCTGTATCATTTTTATTATATTTATTATGTTTTATTTATTTTTGATTCCTAAATGATAAAACATAAGTCTTGACCTCTCTCAATACACCTCAAACTCTTTACCTTCAAGATTTAGCTTCCAAACCGTCATTTCTCGTGAACCCTAAGCCTCGCGATTCGCAGAATGGAAAGAGTGAAGAGACCATCAGTCAGTAAAAAGGATGATGAGCTGAATGCCAAGAGACTCAAAGGAGAGTCTATTAGTGGTAGTGAAGTGAAGAAACCTACAAATCTGCACCTCGTTCAAAGGGAAATAGTAGTTGAGAAAGAGATATGCATGGTATGGTTGATGACTAGTAAGTATTTAGTTCTAGAAGTGATGGAAGATTAGAAATGGGTAAAGTGATTCTTGAATAACAATGGTCCTTATTATCCGAAGCTGGTAAAATAATTCTATGAGTTTGTTTTTTTTGAGAAATCAGGAGTTGTTAACAGGATGGTATCAGTAGTGAATGGAAAGACAATATCTTTTTCTTTTATTGAGTGGGTTGAATTCCTGATAGTTCCACATGAAGGAGAGTTTGGGTATTTCTTGAAATCAGTACCTCCTACCAGTGACATCTTTGAGTATGAAGTTGATTTGGAAGAACTAACTAGAAATGGGACACCAAGAAAAGTAGTTGCTATAGAAATGGATTGAGAGAACCGTTTACTGTTCAAGTTCATCCAACGTGTGCTAAGTCCAAGAAGAGGGGACTTTTCAAATCTGAAATACCAAGATATTTATTTGTTTCATTTTGTGAGGCATGGTGTCAAGGTAAATTTGGGTAGGCTTCTAATGATTCAAATTGAATATATGGTCAGACCGAAGTCAAAAACTAAAGCTCTATTCTTTGAAAAGTCGATTTCTTTGATGATCAAGGTAAGAGGTGTGGCTATATCTTAGGATGAGACAGTGGTTATAAAAGAAATCTTTTTTATTACTAAAACTATTTGTAAATACATGAAGATCAATTGGAATCCTTGGAGAAGAGAATGGGTTAGTGATGAAGGGAAGCTGTATGATAATTTTAATCTTGTGGATAATCCTTCTAGGCCTAAGGATGTGAGGGATCTAGGTCTAGGACCTGATGAAGGGGAACCTCAGTATAATGATGATACTGATGAAGATGATACCTCTGTAGCTGATGGAGGGGATCCAGACTTTCCTCCAAGTCCAGTTGCTGAAGTTGTATCATCTGGAAAGGACACTATGTTGGGAGTAAACAATAAAAAAGCCCCTATTAATGAGGAATACCAGTATGCTCCAGAGAATGAGGAAAAAGTCCATGGAAGTGGAGAACATGTATCTGATATCCCAGATGAGAACACCTTGAGTTTGAGTCCATTTATTGGAAGTATTATTGTCCCTATAGAGGCTATTCAGGTTGAGATGGCAGAACCTGTACCCATTCCTGATGAGCCTCCTATTGGAGAAATGGAAATGGTTGTGGAGAATTCTTCTGAGGAAGACCGAGCAGCTGAGGGTGTTATTGCTATACATGTACAAGAGAATGCACAAATTGAGGGGGAGCATCCAACCAGACAAGGCAATGTTTCATTAGCTGTTGAAATTGAAGACTGGGTAGAAGACCTAGGTTTTGTATTTTTTGGGTGGGACTATCCTGATTCGGAAGATGAGACATCCATCAATAGACCATAAGTTAACTATAATATTCTTTCTAAGTTTTTACCTGATTATGTAGTATGAAATTTTGATCTAGACCATTTGAAGTCTGATCTTAAGACCTCGGTTGTGTAAGAGATAAGAAGAATGGAAATCTCTTTAATATCATCCATTCAATCTATTATGAATGACTCTGTGGCTAGTATTCTTTCAGAAAGAGAACCTGTAGTTATGCCTGAAAATCTGGTTATTAAGGCTGATCTTGAATCTTTAAAGGCTGAGTTGAAGGAGACTTGGACCGCATCTATTGCATAACTAAAGAGATATTTTGTTTAAGAGATGAGAAAAATGAAAAAATCCTTTGAAATCTCTCTTGGATTTATTGTGTCAACCACTATGACAGAGATGGTGAATGAAGTCAAAGTGTGTATTACTTAGATTGAATCTTGGAAAGAGGCTGTTAGTGATTTAAAGAAATCTTTTGATTCATTCCATACCTTGTCTAGTTCCAAAACCCAGGTTTCTTATGATATAAATTATATCAAGAGTGTAGTAAACCAGTTTGTGGATGTGTTTGAAGCCTTTAAAAAGAATATCAAAGAGAATGTCAGTACACAAGATTTGGTTTTCAAGAATTTGATAAGTAGTTTGACCCAATCCTTCAACAAAACTGTTGCATTCATTGTCAAACCTCTAGTTTCACCCAGTGCTTCAGTAGATTTTGAGAAGTTTAGAGCTGTGCTAAAAGAGGATCTTGGTCAGGCTAGTACCAGTAGCTCAGCTGATTTTCAGGTACTGTCTACCTCAAGAGATATCAGAAAATTTGTTCAGCAGCATATGAGGGATGCTACTGCTTCCCAATAGAAAATCAAAGATAAGATTGATCTCTACTTTCAGAAAGTTTATACCAAGCATCAGCTCAACAACCGTTTCAAACTTCTTTTAGATTACATGAAACTACCTCCAGTCACTCAGGCTTTCAGAGAACAAGTGAGCATGCTCAAGGAGTTGACTCCTGCTCTAGAAAAGTTTATAGAGAACAAGTATGACTTTATCTCTACTATGGAGAGAGGAGGAGGAATCATTATGGACTTTAGGAATCTATTACTACCATTTTTTCATGTATATAGTACTCCTATCATTGCACCTCCAGCTCTGCCTGCCTCTTCTCGGTCTTCCTCCATTCCTCAGATGGCACCAGATCAAGATATCCGAATCTCGAAACCAATGATTACTCCGAGGAGTACCCAATAAAGGCCAAAAACAATCTTTGTTGCTCAACCTTCAGTGGTGATTTCTAGAGTTCCCAAGCCTGAGTCAACCTCAGAACCCAAAGGCAATTCCAAAGTAGACACTCAAGAGGTGGCTTGAATAGTGTCTAATACATTTGATAGGAATCACTTGTACTCTTTTTGGCTCAATTTCTTATTTCTCTGTATCATTTTTTACCCCAAGATATATATATAGTATCTTATTCTCTTTTACCTTCTATTAATTCTCTCATCCTTCATTCCTACTTTTTGCTAATCAAAAAGGGGGAGAAATAACATAAAGGGGGATAAATTTGTGAAATATGAGGAATATGTGCAAAATAAATTATACCTCTGGTACATTTGTTTTATCATTTTACCTTTGATACAGTTTTTTCATACCTCTGATACATTTGCATGTAATACTCTATTCTCTGATACATTTGAAAATGTCATCACTCACACTGAGAAGTGAGACCCAGTGTATTTAATACTTTTATATTAATGATTATTTTGGATTATAATGCCATAATTTGTGATTATCAAAAAGGGGGAGATTGTTGACCTCAACTATTTTGATAATCTCAATTATGTTTTAATATGTGTTTATAATCCTATCTATATGATAGATTATGTTGACAAAAATACCAAAATAATCATCAGAATATGTTAATCATTGATTATCTATGTTTATACATGCTTTTAAATAATTCTAACATAATCTGGATATGTTTTGCATAGAACAGATCAGTGTTAAGATTGTGAGTCACTGATAGAAACAGCTACCGATAAGGCTAAGTATGTCGGTACAGAAGTCTACCGGTATAAACAAGTAGACTGATATAGACCTACCAGTACATAGTCTACCGATAAGTAAAGGTCACTGATAGACCAAGATTCCTGTGACACAAGGTCACTGGTACATAGTTACCGATACAAGCTACCGATACAAACAGACAGACCGATAACTACCGATATGAAGTCCACTGATACAAATACACAACAAAAGATACAGATAGATAAACTCCACCGATACTGATAGATACTGACAGACAACTACTGATATAAATCTACTGATACAGACAGACGTCTACCGCTATAAAGTCTACTGATACAAGAATGCCACCATTATAAAAGAGCTACTGATAAAAGGATCAACCAATGGAAAGAGCTGCCAATACAAAGAGCTATTGTTATAAATAGTAACAACTACTGAAAAAAGACATACTAAATCAAGTCCTCTGTTACAATCTCACTGATGGAGAGAGATACTGATGGAAACCAGTCACCATTTCTCTAAACCCTACTTATGTTTGTTTAATAATAACGGTCATATTTGGTGATTTTAATGCAACTGCTATTAATTAAATAATGTGTGCTGAATGTCAGGGAACCATACCTCGTACCTGTAGAAGCAATCATGATTTTTTTCGGACCACTTGAGCTATAAAAGGAAAGACAAAATTCACGCATAAAAGGTGTGTGTAAAAGAAGTGAAAAAGCTGCTGAGTGTGGTGATATACAAATATACGCATCTGATACAAAAAGAACATATGAACCAGAGCTTAAAGAAGAGAAGAACTTTTGCTGGAAGCTGAGGGACATTGTTGTACAGCAAATCCTACTGCAACCTAGAGCAAAACCTCAATACAAGAAGTCAAGGAACAGAACTACGACACTTTGTTACTCAGACAAATTCAGAGAAGGACTCAAACAACATCTACTCACTCCAAAATGAGTCCAGAGCTGCATTTCCATCACCTAGAGACTTCTAAACCCATATTATATCATTCAAGATGTGTTTTGATTTTCTTATTCACTTTTCGAGTACTCTCTATGATTCTGTTTATCTTAGACACACACTGACTCCTGAGCATAAATGGAGGATATCTAAAATTCTCACTCAAACCTTATGAAACCTTTTAGTTCCCACTATGGATAGTGGTAGAGGTAAAGTGTGACCTGGATAGCCTATGTGCTATTGTTTTGTTTTTTCCAATGAAGAACTGTGATAGAGGTCTTAGTACCTGTACAGTCTGTGTACTATTTTTTACCCCAATCCAGGGTGTGGGTCATAGTTTATATAAAACTGTTTGAGAGGACTAAGTCTCGGCTTGAGACTGAACCTCTTGGTTAAAACTATTGTGCATGTTTATTTTAGTTAAAAATATATTGAATATTCCTCTGCTAATTACATTAAATAAAAATCTATTTTGAAGTAACTCTGATAGTTAAACTAGCAAGTGTTTTTAATTTCTGTTTTCCAGTAAATTAGTTTCAAAAGATAACGTAATATTCAGATTAAGATAACTGAGAAATAATCATTCTTTGAGAAACTAATTGAATCCTTTCAAGCTTTATAAATTCACTACAGTTTATCTTATTATTTAACTTGTGGAATTTAAATAGAAATAATTTTAACAGAAATTTTTAATTTGAACTCAATTCACCCCCCTCTTGAGTATCCACTCTGACCAACACTATTTATTTTGTATGTACATATGATCCCATCATTCAATTTATTCTTATATAGTATACTCTATTTCGTACATGGACAATCTATTTTATTTATTTATCACCACTATTAACTAATTATATTAGAAAGAACACACACAAAAAGACACATATATATTTATTTAGGGTTATGATTATAAATATAATTGAAATCATGCACAAATAATAATGATTAGTACTATAATGTTAAAACAAACATGGAATTATTCTAACAAACATGTCCTCATAAATTTAATTAATGTAAAAACATTATTTACAATTAATTATAGAAATTAATGATTAAAAATAAGTTTAAAAAAGTTAAAATTGTCTTGTAAAATGTTTTGATAAATATCATATTGTTATACACTAGGTTTGAGCAGTATGAAGTAACATGAGACCAAGGGTAAAGGGTTCCCTTTTGGTATTCCTCTTATTTGAGATTCACTCACATTGTCTAGTTCTTTTTCAAAATTATTTTTTATACATTATAATTATATTATCATATTAATTTTGTTATTAACCTTTTTTATGTATTTAATTGATTATTTATTGTAATCTCAATCATTTATATGAAATCTTTACATTATAAAATATATAATTGGTTTCTCAATATATTATCTCTCACCTAGGTTAGAATTGTATCTTCTTCCCATTTTGATGTGGAAATATTTTATGTCTTTTTCCATGAATATTTTCTAGATAACTCATGAATATTATGTTTTAAACTGGTCATTTATAGAATATTTTTCTTTTTGTAAATTTGTAATAAATTATGTTATTTATTTCAAATATTGTGTAAAAATAATATTTTTGTACTTATAAATACAAATAGTTCTTTTTATTTAATAGTCAATTATTTTGAGGTCATAGAAAATATCATTTGTTGAAATTGGAATTTTTTTGGTTTTAATGAATTTAGATTTTGAATAAAAGAAATATATTGTCATAACAAGATGATTTTTTGATTAAATTATATTTAAATTTGAGTTTTTGATGTTAGATTTCTTGTCAATAAATTTCATTTTAATTTCATGGTTTGATTTGTGGAAGCTATAGAAGTTTGGTGTAGGTGTGGGGTTATTTGTGGAGAAGGATATCATCATAGAACAAATATATAGGTCACACCATTAAGTAATTGTTTATTAAAAATGATAACAAAGGTATCATGTTTTATATAAGAGTATCTTAGAAATTGGTGTTATTATATAAGAATAAACAAGAATTGAAGGAAATTTTATGACTAACTCAACTGATATGTAAGAGTATGTCATGTAAAAAATAATTTTTCATGCTATAATATACTTGTGTGAGTTTAAACTTTATAATTTGTGTAACATTAATCAAAATGGGAGTGGAATATTGTGTGATGAAGATACATGTCCCACCACAAAAAATGTTTGATCTGGAATTGAGGGAGCATATATCACACCCAAATATATGGATTCTGTTGTGATATTGGAGACTGTGACGCAAAAATCAAGACATTAAAAATTGTCTCACCACTATTATCCACCAAAATGAAATTATTTCATGAAGAATCCTATCATGTTGTGAAATATTTGATGGTTGGAGAAAACTTTTGGAGGAAAAAACATGTTGTGATGCAATAGAATTTGCTACACCATGATTATTTAAAAGTGAAATAATTAAATAGTAATAGATGATATGGAACTAACAATAATTATTGGTGGTTTTACAATGACCACTAAATAACAAAATAAAATTAATTTTATGATATTAACCAAGAGATTCTATAATGAAAGAATTCGAATTAGAAGAATTTATATGTGGTTACAAATTTCTATTTAAATTTTTATATTAAAATTATTTCAATGGATATAGAATAAGTTGTTTAATCTATGAAAGGGAAAAAGAGATAAATAAGTTAATATATATAAAAATATTTGGACGAAAAGAATATTATAGATTAGATTTTGATGTCTTTGAAAAATATCAAATTTGATGAGTCAGTTAAGATAGATTATATATCATTGAAGACAATGATTGGTTGAGGAGTTTATTACACACACACATTAGAATATCTGTTGGTGAACATCATAGAATCTTATTAAAAAACCCTTTTTATTTAGTTTTATTTATTTTTATAGTATTATTATAAGTTTTTACAATGTATTGATATAATCAAATTTGGTAACCCTAATTAAAAATAGTGTGTAAAAGAGAGAGATAGGTTGTGGAGATTTAACAAGAAATTATGTTGTCCAAAATATTATAACAAAAAACCAATGGATTATAAATTATTAGTAATATCAATAAATTATTGATATGTGCTCCTTTGATGTACCCTAGTGTGAGTGATAAAAGTAAAATCTTGATGTATTTTTTTTATTTTCACATATGGTTGTGTATCAATGTGATTTTTTAATAGATTCAATGTTTAAATAAAAATGTGTGGATAATATCTTATCAAAATAGATAAATAATTTCAAGAAAACTTAATTCACCCCCACCCCTCTTCAGGGTTTTACTTGTAATTTAGGTCAAAATAAGTTATATCTAATCCATAGGTATATTCTTAATAATCTTCCAAGTGATGTTTATTCTTTGGTAGAATACTATGAATGAAAATGAAATAACATTATTTAATGGATGTAATTATTAGTTTTTTTTAGAATATTATGAAAATACAATTCTGGTGTATTAGGATTAATTTCTTTTTAATAGTAGTTTAATGAATAAAAGTCAATGATGTAAAAAAATCAATGATATAAGAAACCCCAAAATTATTGAATATTCATGAAAATGTTTATAATGCCTTTTCTAGAGCATTTTCTAATTATATTTACATGAAGTTAAGGATTTAAACTTCACCAAAAGTAATAAAGGAAAACCTAGTAACATTTATGGTGGTGAAATTAATGTGAAAGTGGAAAATCCAAATGCAATTCATGGAATATTTAAAGATCTATTAATGATATTGAGTGAAAATATTAATGGATTATTCAACTATATTCTTGAGGTTATTGGATATTTTTATGAACTTGTAAATGATATGAATGGGGTTGATATTATGAATAACATAATATAGATACATCCACCTCTTTAAATACTAAAGGGGGTATTACTTGAAGAATTATTTATTATGGATTTATATCTTGATGATTGTTATCGTATGCTAGTTTCATAAGAAAAGATATAAAATATTAAATGTTTATTAGAATAGTTATTAAAGAAAATGGAATTTAATGTTTTGTAGTGTCTTGAGATTACTAAGTTTATAAATCAATTATAAAATGTATGTGATGAGTTCTTGACACTCAAGGATGAAGTTTTACCATTTTGAAGAAAGACTAAGTTTGAAAAAAATTTAGAAGAATCAATTATGCAGTTAATTTGTTGAAGGTTTTAAGAGGATAAACTAAATTACAGGGAAAAGTGAGGCATGAGAGGTATTGAGGATGTAATAGGCACTCTCACACATAATTTTATGGGTAAAATTAAGATTGGATATGAAGTTAAAACATTAAAAAAAGACAATATGTGTGAAGATAAAAATGAAATAAAATATAGAGAGAGATATCAATCTTTGAGAACCTATCAGAAATCAAGGTTTTTCTTAAATCTAGGTTTATATAGATATATTATATAAATAATATTTTCCCAGGTATAAGGTGATGATTTTTTGGCTACATAGGCCCTATAATTTCATATTTTGAAGAATAAAAAGAAGAAATATATTTGAATGGTGGTTAAATTGTAAGTCAACAAAGGAGTTTTGAAAATTATTATTCATATTAGAATAAAAAATCATTCTTTCAATATTGTTTCAATTTCCCTATATTTAGGATAAAAATTGTTGGTAGAATAAAAATTAAAATAAATAGTAACCCCTATCAAAATTAGAGATTGTTAGATGAGATAAAATTCAATATAATTCCATTGGGGAATATATTTTATCTAATAGAATAAGAACACTATGACATTATTTAAAGTACTAAATAAAATTAAAAAATATTAACACATGTCTAAACTCATCATGAGATTTCAATTAAAGAAAAAACGTTAAGATGAATAATATGGCCATATTTTTTTTATGGATATAAAGTCTATGGAAAATAATAACATATGGATTTACCATAGTGGTTGATCAACACACATGATGGGAAACATGAATCTTCTCATGAATTTAAATTTAATATATGATGGAATTGTTTTGTTAAGAAATGATAGTGATCTATAGATCATAGGAAGTTTTATAACATTATTGTCTAGTAATGAATTGAAAATAACTTAATTCTTCTATATAGATGGTCTCTAACACAATTTTTCATGTGTGGGTCAGTTATGTGACTATGTATTGGAAGTTAAATTCAAATATAGTGTCTTATATATAAAGGGATAGTTGATAAATTCTTTAATAAAAAGATATATAATTAATGAGGGGATTTATCTTATGGATAGTAAGGAGAACACTTATCTCTATACTATGGAAGAGGAATCTAATCTATATAATTAGCAGATTAGTTATATTTGTTAGTATTATATTAAAAAAATAAAATTTTAAGTCTATAATTTATGTTACTTACTTGAATAGAAATATATAAAATACATGTGATCAATATTTAGGGGAAATATAGTTAGAAATATGAATGATCCAAAGAATAAGTGAGAAACATAACTGCTAGATTTGTTTCACATTGTTATCTGAGTTCCAATCATTCAATGTGGAATATAAGGTGAAAAATATTTTATCTTGATTGTTGATGACTATAATATAATGGGATGTGATATGTATAAAGTTTAAGAATGAATTTTTGACATACACCAAATGGTTCCAAATAAAGGGCATGAATGATATTATAATATCCATTAATATCATTTGATCAAAAAATAAAACTTGATATACCTCAATTGAAGTGGAAAACTAATTGAAGAAACATGGAATAAAGCATGAGGCGTTTTTAGTAAGTAATCCTCAATTTAATGGAGTAATCGAAAGAATAAATCATTTTTTAATAATATATAAAAGAACATGATGATTTAGATTTGTATCCATTGATACTAATATATGGATGTAGTGAATGTAGTCATCTATAATCAAAATTGGTCATTACTTATCACTAGAGAAGAGATGGTTCCATAAGAAATTTGGTATAGTGGGAAACACACTTTGAATTATTTTAGTGTTTTTGAAGCAAGTGTTTCAGTCAAAATAAAGAATAAAACTAGGGTATGTATGCATATGAAATTCATTAAGGTGTAAATCTAGGATACTCATAAGAGATTAAATCCTATGAATGTTCATTAATTGACTCGATAATATTGATGTATGTGATGTGAACAGGGTTGACAATGAAATAGAAAATAATTTTGGGACTGTATCCTTGAAGAAGTGTATGAAGAAGAAGAAAATTATTTTGATTTAGATTCTAGATAATTGAAAAATATTATTAATTATGATGATTCTAATATTGAATTATAAAATGATCATGGTGTTAAAGTGATTTAGTCTATGACAACAATAATAATTATATGATTTGAAGTCAACTTAATCAAAATTATTAGAGAAAATATGCTCTATTATAGACTTTTATAATGAACATAAATGATGATACATCTTTATTACTAGAGTTTTAGTAAATATCATTTAAATATACTAAAATTAATGAATCATGGGTGAAATCTATGAATGGTAAATTTAATTAGATTGAATAGAAAAAAAATTGGATATTTTGAACATAACTGAACATCATAATGTTATTACTATAAGGTGGGACTTTAAAATAAAAAATGATTACCTTGGAAGAGAGATCCTAATGCACCCAAGACCCACACTCAATTATTTTTTATGAAAGAAACATAATTTATATATGATCATTGATACCAACTAATATGACCCATAACACATACATCATATAATTATATACAACCCCAAGACCCAAAATTTTAGTTTTATTATAGATTTATTATATGATCTTCTTATTTTACAAAAATACTTCCACAAATACCTAAAAAATCTTCACTAATAACTTACATCTAGAAACATCATTCCTAATTCTCTTTTTCTAAACCTGGGGAATGAAAATATAAGAACAGGAGAAATAAAATGCTCAGTAAGGGTAAACACAATAGTCATCAATCAAATATCATAAGTGGTGATAAGATAAATTTGAGGGTATGCATTTATAATCTAGTCTCATGAATATAACATAAGTAAATTATACCTAGTTAAACAAGAATGTGATAAAATATGTGCCGGAGAAAAATATCTAATTAAAAATAATATAGAACAATAACATATGTAAAATGGTATGATAGATAGAAATATAACATTAAATGATAAAACAAATTGCATGGAATTATAAATTATAAACATGTGACAATAATTAAAAGTCAGAGAGTATAACATAGGCATGTTTCATAATAGATAAATATGGTGTAGCATAGAAATTTGGTGTATCATGGAATGATAGAAAAAATATAATCATATGAAATTGTAACATTATGAACATAGATAACTATAATTATCTCTATGCATTGTCATGTGAATTTATCTAACCAAAATCAAATACATTCACCATATTGTGATCATATCTGACCTCAATTATGTCCACACATAGTAATGTGAACATAACTAACCATAATTATGTCCATTTATAGTATTTTGAACATAACTCACTTTAATTATGTCCACTAATAGTATTTTGAACATATCTAAACCCAATTGTGTCTAAAAGAATATTTAAAATTATTTAACTATAATTATGCCATGAATAGTAATGTGTACATAGTTATCCTTAGTTATGTCCAGACAAAGTCATGTGAAAAATAGCTAATTGTAATTAAGTCCATGCACAGTCATGTAAACATACCTCACAGTAATTATATTTATAAACAAAATATTTATCTCATTAGATAAAAAATTGTACCCAATGTATTAGAGGTATATAAAGGACCCACCCATATCATAATGAAAAATCATACATATGTGTTATATATGAAAATCAATCACACACTATATAATAAAAACCCCATGGAATGAAAATGGGATTTGTAACATCTTTAAAAATTATCATGTAAAATGGAAACAAGATTTTGATCATTTGATTAAAAAATTCAATAACCTGAAAATATTATTTCATTATAGAATTTATAAATATATTTATGAATCACAACATCACAAAATATCAGTCCTTTGAGATAAAGGGTAAAATATAATTGAAATCGTATAAATAGTTTTTAGTAAATGTTTTTAGAATTCTCATAAAAAAATATAATGTTATGAGTTTGTTTCATAAATAATTATTTAAATGGATATCTGAAGAAATATTAAAACATTACTTTAAAAATATACTCTAACAATTTATCCTTCAAATTTCAATAGGATAAATGTGGATTGGAAGTTAAAAAAGATATTGATCTAACATAAAAAAGAAAGGTCTTTTTTAAAACAAGTTTTATGAAACACATATCATTATAAATTTAATTAAAATTAAATTTTAAAAAAACATTAATATAATTTTTAAGAGTATCTAATATAATTAATTTTATTATTTAAAGATAATAAATTCAAACAAAATAATATCTACATGGAAGATAAAGTGTTTTTAGAGAGGATGTACTTTATTCTTAACAACGTCATATTTTATATATAAAAAGATCTTCAAGGAAGAATAATTGAAAGAAAATATAACTTTCCAAGAGATAGATTTAATTATATATTAAATTATAAAATTATTGAAATATAATAAACTTACAATAATGTAATCAAATGGGAAATATTTTTGACCTAATGATATAGAAATTGAGTCAACAAAGAGCTTACCTTGGATTCCTGCTAGGTTGGACATGCTATAACCTCTTATAAAATAAACATGTAAAAATTAATCACTCATTTTGGAACTATATTAATATCTATTACCTTTTATACTCTTCATTTATACTCATTAATTACATTTATATTAGTTATTTATAGTTTATTTTTATTATCCGAAGTTAATATTTTTTCCCTTTTGCATATGTTTCACAATGGAGATGATGATCCTTCTTATATGATACTAAGTTCATCATTAGTATATTATTAATGGTACTATATTACAGTATCCATAATGTTTTATAAATTTATATGTTCATCCCATGATAATTTTTGTTATGATTCATCATAATGAAATTTATAATGAGCTTGTTTCATTAATTTTTAATGAAAAAAAAGTTGAATATTGATAACAAGTTAAATATTAATATGACCATTCAAAAATGATAAAACTTAAATTATTTACACATTAATGTCTAACAATACATGTAATAAAGTTTCTATGTATATCCATGATATAAATTTATACCATCATTTGTGTAGGTGGTTAAACTAACTCAAAAAAGAACATGTCATAATCTATTGGTGAGTATGGATATGAAAGTAATTATTTTATCATAATATCATATAGCTAAAAGTAGGGTTAAATGGAAATATGGGGGGTAATTTAATTATAAAATAATATTTAATAATTAAATAAAATATATATTAAAAAATATTTTTAATTATTAATGATAATTAAAACCTTTTGAATACGTTAAAGATATCAATTAACACAAATAAAAAAATTGAATGCAAAAAAGAATGACTATATATTATTATAAAATCATATGTATAAAAGAAACAATAATTCAAAAATTAAATGATTAAGTGTATTAATGGAAAAAATTACTAATTACTAAATTCTACGAAATTGAATAATTAATAAAAATGTATAAATTAATAAGGCATAAAATTTATTAAGGAAGTTCGACAATAGCTCAAGAAGAGACCCTACATATCCCCCCTCAATTTCATGGGGATGTAATGTATTAGTCTTTTGGATTTAATAGTTTACAATATACTAAAAATCCCTTTATTTTTTTTTATAAAAATACACTAGAATATAATGAACCGTATATTTTTAATGGGTGTAGCTAGAAACCATAAAGAGAGACAGTCCATTGCCTTTTCATGGTTATGGAAAGAAAACTTGATTCTCTCATTTTAAATGTAGTGAGCATTGACATATAAGAAAGAGAAATAAGAGAGGATTTATATAAGTAGTAATTTTAAGAATAGATATGATTCTATCCAAATAAGAAGAAGAATCACAATGAGAGAACAAGATATAAAGGTAGAGTGAAGTATATTAAATTAAGTTCACACTATTTATTGGATGAGAGGGCACTTAGAAAATGAAAGAAATTTAGAGAATTTTTTAGATCCTAACACGTTGGAATTGGAGAATTGTTGAAAATTTTAGTTCCCAAGGAAAATAATATGTCTATTAATATCCTCAATAAAGATTTATGAATATTCTAGAATTTGATGCATCTTGATCTAGGATCTACTTGACCTATGCCCCGAGCTGGTGGTTCACATTGCCTCAAGTGCACCTCCCTATACACCGGAGGCTTCTAACTAGAAGTGAGGGTATTAGGTGGTACAATGGGGGATATTAAACCCTAATAATAGAGTGAAACAATAGATACAATAAATAATAAGATAATACTATAAGCATATAAAAACAGATACTATAACGACAAGACTAGTAACCCATCATAGTGGAAGCATGATATAAAATAATAAGAAAAAAATTAAATATAACAATAAAATATGGAAGCATAAATAACTAAAAATTGTAATAGTATAAAAATACCTTCTTTTTGAGTTATATAAAATTATTTCATGTCATGATGATATAAAAAATGGGAAACATGCGATATCATATACAACATGGTATACAAAATAAAAAAAGGAAAAAATACTGATCCACTACAATCTTGAGAATATTCTTAGTTATCTACTCCCACAATTAATATTATAAGATAAATAAATCAAGAACATATATTATAGAATATTCCCTTTTTGAAAAGTAATCGCTAAGGCTCTTAGAATTAAACATATAAAAGTTACAACAAATTAAATGAAATAGTTTTACATTTATCCCAAAAAAAATGAAAACCATGTCTTCAGGTAAAGTGGTCAAGTGGGTAAATATTTATGTAGTGACCCCATTGTTGAAAATTCCATCAAACATTTATTTTTATTCCTGGAATGTGTGAGTGATGAAATATTTCACGGAAGAAAGTCGTTCAATACATTTGGCCCACTTTTCCATCATTCTCCATGCTAGGTGAATCTGACTCATTCGAATAGAGGTTTGAGTAGGGTGTGAGATAAAAACCTATTAGTCCACCACCAACAATCTCTAGTAATAATTTAGCCTATGTACATGTCAATAAAAAAAATTGTGTAATGAATAATAAACAATACTGAATAAATAAATACCAGTAAGCTCAGGTTCCTAAAGGACACCTGGATGGATCTACCTAGTCGACAACAGCTGGTAGAAGTATAATGAGTAATCATGCATATATATATTAATAATATATATAGTGTGGTTTTATATTTCATACACCTATATGAACTAAGTACGTGAGGAAATAGGTATGAATATTCTAGGACACTTAGTGTTGGTTGGACGTGAGGCATAACTCATGCTTCCCAAACTAGTCTAACAAGCCTATAAGCTCAAGAAAGGGTTTTTACCCTGAATCTCATAATGAATGTGAGATTTCATGCTCAACACTCAAGATAGGTGGGGTGAGAAATCATTCCCAAAACCAAATAAAAAATATATGGGGAACATCATTCCCATCATCTAAATACAAAATAGATATGGAATGTTATGCCCATCTCACTGATATAAGTATAATAGTGAGAGACACCATGCTCAACACTCGATGTAAGGGAGAGTTAATCTTCATGCTCAACAATTTCCTTAACCATTATACAACAGTAAAACCTAATGGAATTATCATAATAATAATAATAACAACATGAGATATCACCTCTAAGGAATTTATAATTAGTAATCCCAATATAACCAAGGGATCACAGTTTATATAAAGCATATAATAAATCATACATCACTTAGTTTGGATTTTCCAACCATTATCATTTATTATAATTAATACTATTAATTCATTTAAGAAAGTTAAATCTTTTCCATTCAATGTAATCATGCCATGTAATTATATAAAGAAATGTAAATAAAATTCCAAGGCTCAACCAAGAACTTAGACGGTTCTATTTCCTATTATCCAAACACCCAAATGGGGGGAATTTCATTTACAAGCCATTAAAAACACTTAAGCAGTGTTTAGACCATTAAAAATTATATAATTGAGGCTATATAATTTATCACACCCAAATGGGTATCATTTAATGAGGTCAACATCCTTTAATTATCTATGAATTGTCTATAAAAGTCTAACATCATTATTCAATTAATTTAAAGAGAAATAATGAATTTTACAGAAATTCATGGAAATAACTAGCTTGCGGAACAATGTAGATGCAATGAAAACATCATAACTTTTAGTTAAAACAATTTTAACACCTAACCTAAGGTTTAAGAAGACTCCTCATTCAATATTGGCTTCATATTTGAAGTATATTGGAAGAAATATCAATAATGGTCCAATGCCCTAAAAATATGGTGAATGATCTCCCCTGAAAATATAATAGGAGATATGAAAAGCAGCCATGAAAGATGGTAAGAGGAGTATATTTTATACCAATGTATATCCAACATGACTAATGGTGTTTGATTTAGATTTTGGATCTATGTTTTATCAATAAGCCTATGTTAGTGTTTGAGATATCTCCACTTGAGAAAATGGAGGGTGCATATCCACTAAATAAAAGGAGAAAATAGGATCTAAGTCTCTATGTTCATTAAGGGTATAATCATAAAATTACAGAAAAATATAGTGTCACACAGTTTGGCCACATGGTTGTCCAAATCATACAGTAGTTGTGCACACCTCACTATCAATGGAGGGACCTCACTCAGTCTAGGTGGACAAGTTTTCCAACCATTCTCAATCCATGAAAAACTCACTATCTCAAAACCCTCTACTACCCACATAGTTGTTCTACTAGGCTCATACCATTTTAGATAAACTGTGTTCCCTCTACTTTATTATGGATATACCTCTATGGTTTGAGAAACCATGTGGGGTGGGCTATATAGTTTCTCTTTACCATGTGGCCAAGTATTCTTTTCCAAATCTAGGGCTTTGAGATCCAAACAAGCTTTGGACACCCTTGTGAACTTTGTGACTCTATTATGTAACATTATAAGGTCAATATTAAGAAATTTAATCAAAAACAATGATTTGTAACTTAGGAAAATTTGGTTCGTTACAACGTACTCTCCATAATTAAACTCATCCCCGAGTTGTCCTTCAGGGGGTTAAGAGGTATCATCTAAGAAAAACACGATCCATTGCATTTTTATATTAGATTTAAACTCCCACATATTATCTTTTACTCCGTTTCACTTCTATAGAACTCATACTAAAGGAACTAACCATTTTCATAGTATATTTACACTGTGATCAACAATAAAAACTAGATACTCCTCAAAGTAATCATCTGCATCAAACTCAACATCGTCATGTTATAAAACTTGTGATGGGTCTGGATAATATTGTTGGAGCTAAGATATGTAAATGTGATCATGCATAGACTGTTATCTCTAAGTATGTGATATCTAGTAAGCCACTATTTTTATTTTCTTCACAACCTAAAAGTGTCCAATAAACTGAGGTGAAATCTTAACCTGCCTCCCGATACGTCAATGGCCTAAATAGGGTGATACTCTCAAGAATACCCAATTTACACTATCAAGCTCAATAGGTCTTTGGTGTCAATTAGAATATGACTATTGTCTAGATTGAGCTATCACCATGCACTTTTTGATCAACTGGACCTGATTTGTAGTCTCCTGAATATGACATGGTCTACACAAAGCTTCCTCTCCTACCTCTATCCAACACAGAGGTGATCAGAATGAACTACCATATAAGAATTCATAAGGATCCATTTGATTGGTAACCTGAAATCCGTTATAGTAAGAGATCTCAATGAGGGATATTTGTTTCTCCAAAGAATCAATGAATTCAAGGAAATATTAATGGTTCATGTCCTCTTACACTTGAATCATATTCTCTATATTTCCATCGGTCTAAGAGTGATTATCCATACTCAAAATCCCATCTGTACTCAAGGCCTTATAAAACCCTTTCCAAAACTAATTCATAAAGAAATAATCCCTATTAGATATTATATATTGTGGAGAGCCATTAAGACTTATAACCTCCCTAACATATTTTCCCCCTAGATCATCTACTATGAATGTCTCTTAAATAGGTAAAAAGTGTATGTAATTCATCAAATAGTCAATAGAAATCAAAACTATATCCTTTGCATGAGGTGATCTGGGTAAAAAAGATATGAAATACATATAAAAACCATCCTATTTCCACTCGAGAATGGAAAACAGCTATAAAAGTCCTACCATTTGTTGATGTTCATCCCTCACCTACTATAATGTGGAACATCGAGTGATGAATCCAGAAATATTCATGTTTATATAAGGCCACCAATACTAGTGATGCAAGTCTCGCTACATCATGTTAAAACTGGATGAACTTCCCAAACTAAGTCATGAAATTCTCATATCATCACCTCTCTAATATCTTCTGGCACCTAAACATTCCCATGAAAGTGTAAAGTATCATCCTCATCAACATTTTAACCAAAAGATGCATCATCATATAAGATACTTTACCTTAGGACTAAGCCTTAGGAATTTGAATGTGGCCTCATTCTCACCTATTCTAGTTTGGTATAGGTCATTGATAAGGCTGAGAGGATATTCTAACCATTATCCTTCTAAACCTCTACATTAATCTTTGAAAATAAGGCCATAAACTACCACCCACCACTGGCCTCTTGAGCCTCTTATGTCTGAGTCTTCTGACACAGATCATTGGCTATAGCATTTCCCTTTCTAGGAAAGTATGTAAGCATGAAATCGAAGTATTGTAGGTACTCAACCCATCTATACTACTATAGATTTAGATCACATTGTTTAAATATGTACTTAAGGATGTTTTGATAATTTAATACCATATAACTCTCACTAATTAATTTTTTTCTCCAATAACATATAGAATGAAATACATTAGGTATCTTGAGATCGTTTGTTGGGTAATCTTTCTCATGGGGCCTCAACTGATGTGACCCATATGCTATGACCCACTCATTCTGTATCAAAACATCTCCAAGAAAAATACATGATACATCATAGTATACTGTATAGGTATTTTCTAGCTCTGGAAGAATTAGTATTGGTGATGAAGTCAAACAAACCTTCAAATCCTATAAGGATTCCTCACAATCCTTTGACCATAATAATTTCACACCCTTTTTAGTCAAACCAGTAAGAGGTGTGCAAGTCATGATAAATCTAGGTAGAAGAATCTATAATATCTATATTTTCCTAAAAAATTATGTATGTAAAATACATTCATGGGATGTACCCAAAAAACTATAGATCTCACTTTTTTGGATCTACTGATAATCCATATTCTAAGATAATGTGAACCTGGAAGTGCACTTTATCGATCTAAATTGTAATTTATTACTCTTGGTGTAAATATGATGATCCCTTGGTGTATTCAACATGATCTCAAGATGGATATAATGGTCTAGTCGAGAGAGATAATACACTAATATTTCATCAATAAATACTACCACAATTGAATATAGATACCGGTGGAAAACCTGATTCATTAGAGACATAAAAACCATAGTTTCATTCATGAGATCAAACGACATAACCAGGTACTCATAAAGACATTACCTTATCCTTAATGTTTTGTGAGGTATGTCTAAAGATATGACATGAACTTGATTATATTCTGACATCAAATAAATATTTGAAAACACTTGATCAACTTTGAGCTTGTTGAATAGGTCCTCTATTGGAGGCATCAGATATCAATTCATTGTCATAAGATGGTTCAATCAATGATAATCCATGTAGATCCTACATTTACCATTAGCCTTCTTAGAAAAAAGGACTAGTGAACCCCAAATAGAAGTGTTGGGGTTTATAAATCCTTTAGCCTCTATATCCACCAAATATTTCTTGAGTTCCATAAGCTCCATAGTTTCTATCTTGTATAGATGAGTGGCCACTGGTGCTACTCTAGGAACAATCTCAATAGTGAATTCTAACTATCATATGGAAGGTAACCCAAAAATGTTATCAGGGAAGACATCTTTGAAATGATGCACCATATGAGGTAAAATAGAAGGTCGTAACCCCTAATAATACAAGAAAAAATGGAGATCTAAGTTTTCACTCTACCCAACCTCTGATTCCGAGGTCCTTATCACGTATATTGGTAATCCCATTCAACCTTATGAAAATTTCCACGACCCTATGGTGATGTGAACATCACCCTATGATGATAGCATTCAATATGGGCTTGATAGAAAGCCAGTCGTTCCATCCCAATGACTACATCAATACTTTTTCATGAGAAGGAAAAAATGATTCGCCATGAAAATATATTCACCTATACCAAGGGGAAAATCCTTACAATGGTGTATTCTATCTGACTGGATACCTAATGGGGTATCTAACATCATCACGCCACATAAGGGTTCTGTCTTGATACTCATACTCCCTATGATTGACACTGATATAAAAGAATGATATGCACCTATGTCAAATGAAGTTGACACAACTATAGAGGCTATTTGAATAGTATCATATAGTGTATATGGTTTGGTTCTATGCACCTCTAATATATGTTTCACTACATGTAATTGTCATTTACCAGGGCCTTATGTCATAGCTTGATTTCCCTGAGTAGGAACACTATGGTGGAACTGATAATCATGAGTTTGAATAACTCTTCCTCAACCACCACCTAGCCTGAGTGGTTGGTGTTATTACTATTACCTACCTAGTGAGATACTAGTATCCCCACTCTAGAACGTGGGGTAGTTTTAGATCCCCAATCTGTATGCACTACTGGAATGGTCCTGTAGAAGCATTGAATTTTACCCATCCTATCAAAACCTCTATATTCAAATGGATCCTGCAAACATTTTGGTTTCATATATCCTGAATTCTCATAGTCGTGGTATGTCAAGAAGTAATCAGTATAATATGGCTAACTATTGATTCCCTTAAGAGAAACCTCAAAGAGAAACTTGAACCCTCTAGAAGAAACACTGCTATAACTTGTTCTTGAACCGCTCTAGTTACAACTGTCATCTTCCCATAGATTCCTCTTAGTAATATGGTATTGTATGAAAATATTTGAAATTGAAGTCAACCAAGACACATTATCCAATGATCAGATGGTGTATACCTTACCATCCTCAAATATCATAATGGACATAAGATCGTCTCCAAATAAATTATGAGTAAACTAATGCATCTCAGTGAAATGAGTAGAATATTCAATGACATACGTGGCTCCCTGAAATAGGTTCATTAATTCTATTGCCTAATCATCCCTTAACATATATGAAAAGAAGTAATCATAAAATATCATCTAGAAGTCTTCTTGGACCATATCTTGATGTTTATCTTCCTGGTTAATAACATCCCACTATTGCTTGAAAAAATCGTGTAGCATATAAGCAGCGAGTTTTAACCACCTCTCTGGAGACATCTCCAATTGCTCAATGATAGAAAGAATAGACTCTAACCATGAATATATAGAATGTGGTCCTCCATCCCACAAAACTCTGGGAGGATACTACTACCAAAACTCTTGGGTCAACTCTACCATAGTCAGGGCAGGTCAAGAGACACCTTGCATACATTGAATCATATGGAAGAAACCCTATCAGAATTGGGAATCAATTTCCATATTAGGAAAAATATATGGTACCGTAGGTGTCACTAGAGGTGTAATAATTTGGTTCTCAGGACCCACCACCTTCGGTGCATGTTCATCGCCACCTTTATACAACATGATGATATCATGGTGGAAAGATTCTACAATTCCATATGCATGCCTCATAAGAGAATTTAATAGTCGAAATGAGTTTATAGATAAGTAATTTGGTCATGTACATAACCTTATTATGAAAATATAATAACTTTTCCTCCTCTAAAATCTAGGTCTAGGTGAAATAAAAAGATTGTAATAGGTCATAATAACTTAAGAGACTCCCATCAACCCACTACTAAGGCTCAGTCTGTGTCTAGGTCTCATATCAATGGATGGAGGTTTTGGTATATGGATTTTCAATACCAATGTGAAAATACCATTAATTTGAAATTGGAATAACCATCAATTGGTAACCATTTTAATTAAAAATATTAAATTTTATTTATTTCATAATCTCTTTTATATAATACATATATTGTGGTCTAGATCTAGTAGGTTCAGAACCAACATTATTGTATAATTATATAATTAAGGCTTCATCACCAATCTATGTGGGAACACCATTTATATTTATGTAGTAACTTTAATTAATCCAATTATATTTATTTTTGAGGAAATCTCAGCACATTTCAATTATAATAATCAAGGCACCAACTATATACAATAAGAAAAATCATGAAGAAATAGACATGGCATGGAATGATACACGACATATAAATCCTAAATTGCCTAAAATTAAACTTGTAATGAATGGTATAATTTCATCAAGACAAATTAAAATAATTTTCAATGCAATAATACCTATAGTAATAGCATTGAAAACATTTGCATCACCAAATAGTGAATTCATATTTACCATAACAGGTGAAACCCAATAACAAGAATAACCCATCCCAAGTAATTTGGGTTTCCCCTATACGTGTGTTAGCTACACCCAATAATAGGCTCATTACTGAATTCTATTAGCTTCTAGTCTCCTATCTAATACTCAAAAAGTAAGACAAAATGAAAAACATGTCTTTGATAATAGTTTATAACATCCTGACCTGGGACCCACTTAAATCATGACCAATGTCGGTGAGTAACATATCCTCAAGTTTGATTCCCTGTATGATAGAGAATATTGACTAGAAGCAGGGTTATGAGGTGGTAATGTGGGGAGAATATACCCTCATATCAGATTGGAATACTCTAAAAGATAAATAAGCAGATGACAGAGGAAGCATATTAAAAAAGACACTACAATGACAGGACTAGTAAACCGCCATATCGGAATCATGGTATAAAATAAAAGCACGGTTGAATAAAATATAGTAATAAAATATAGAATCATAAATAACAAATAAATTCTAATAGTATAAAATTTGTAAAGGTTGAGTCATATAAAATGATGTTATAGCATGCTGATATACAAAAAAAAGGAAACAGGGGACTGGAATATACAACATGCTATATAAAAAAAAGAAAAAAAATATTGGTCCACTAGAATCTCAAGAATATGCTCAAACCTCTTCTCCCATGTTCCATATTATAAGTTAAAAAACCAAACATCTTTATCAAGGATATTTTCCCTATCCATACCTTCAGACAAATAATCTACTCAAGAAACAAAGGTAGCTTGAGTATTGTGTGAGATAAAATCCATATAGGCCACCACAAATGGTGTCTAGTAATAATCCATCCCGTGTACATAAAAATATTAGTGTTCATATATAAAGAATTATAAAAAATGGTGAATAAATAAATACCATCCTACTTAGGTTCCTACAAGAAACCTGGATGCCTCTAACTGCTTTGGTATAGGTCAGTATAAGTTTGATCAGTAACCATACATTGATATAGTAACAATATATATAGTATATTTATATAATGTATCCAAATATATAAACTAAGTAGATGAGGATATAGGTAGGAATATACCTAGATACTAGTTGGTGGCTATACCCAAGGCATAACTGAAGCATCCATAAGTTTTCTAACGAGCCTATAATCTCAATAAAGGTATTTTCCTTGAATCTCATAATAAATGTGAGAGATCATTCTAAACACTCAAGATAGGTGGGGTTAGACATAATTCCCAACACCCAATATAGAAGAAACATGGAATTTCATTACCATTATGTAGATATAAAAGAGACATGTAATTACATTCGCATCACCCAGTTATAAGTAAAATAGTTTTATATTCCATGCTCAACACCCAATGTAGGGGAGAGTGAATCGGTATACCCATCAAGTCCCTTAACAATCATTCAACATACCAATATAATGGAATTCACATAATCATAATAATAACAAGACGGATCACCTCTAAGGAATTTATGAACAGTAATCCCAATATAACCATGTCATCGTAGTTGCTATAAAGTATATAATATAGCATGCATCACCTGGCGTGGCCATACCACCCATTATCATTTATTATAATTAATCGATTTAATTCATTTAAGAAAGGTAAATCATTTCCATTAAATTTATTCAATCCATGTAATAATTAAATGCAAGGAAGTACAATCCCAGTTTTCAACCAATAAATTAGAAGATGATATTTCTAATTAGGCAATTACCCACATGGGGAAAATTTCATTTACAAGACAAGGTTAATGCATAAGCAGTGTTGAAACCATTAAACAATTATATAATTGAGCGTAAAAAATTCAATAAACCAAAAGGGGTATAATTTAATGAGTTAATAATCCTCTAATTACCTAGAAATGGTCACCAAGAGTTTAACATCACGATCCAATTAATTTAAAGAGAAATAATGCATTTTATAGTGATGCACGATAATGGATGGTGTGTGCCACAATGTCAAGGTTATGATAACATCATAAATCATAGGGAAAAAACTCAACCACCTACCTTAGGGTTTTATATGACTCCTAATACAATATAGACTACATCTTAGAATTATATTAGAATAAATCAGATGAATGGTTCAATTCCTAGGAAATAGGGAGAATGAGATCACACCAAAATAGTGAAGGATATCTGAATTAAAACCATGAAAGAAAAAAATCATATTAGAGTACTTACCAACATAAATACATTATGATTAATGATGATTGATTTGGTATATATATTGAATTTTTATCAACAACTCTAGTTTAGGCTTTGAGAGAGCTCTATGGAAAAAATGGAGGGTGAACATCCATTGAAATGATTGGAGAAAGGACTATTCATGTTTTTAAGTTCAGTAGGTGTATAATTATAAATTAACCCAAAAATATAGGGTTCCACAGTTTGGAAACATGGTTGTCTAAATCATACACACCTCACTATATATGGAGGTACCTCGCATTATCTAGATGCATTGTTTGTCCAATCATGCACAAGCTGTGGAAATATCACTCTCTTAAAACCCTCTGTGACCTACACAAGAGTGTTCCTGGAATCACATGATTGAAAAATACCATGAAGCCTTATAATCCCTTAAAAAGTTCCCCACATGGTTTGGGAAAACATGTGGGATGATCCTCAGAGTTTCTCCTAACCGTCCATTCCGACCTTCTTTTCCAAATTTAAGGGCTTTGGGATCCAAACAAGACCTGGACACCCTATTTTCATTTGTGACTCCATTAGAAAACATTATATGGGCCACATTAAGGAATTTAAACTGAAAAAAAGATACATACCTTGAGAAAGGTTAGATCATTAAAATGGTAGAAATGAATCTAAAAAAGGCCAAATTAAATATATTTTCACCATCATTAAATGTAGACGTGGACCAACTATATCGCTGCTAATGGATACCTAGTATCCACAAATGAGTAGCCAATGTAGCAGATTCTAATATCCAGAAATCATTTATAACCCACTATATGGACAGTGATATCCCATCTGATGGACAATGAGTATTTTCTAGAAGGGGTGGTTCATTTTGTATGAATTATCTGGATAGTAGAATTCTTATATAAGGGTTTGATTCTACCTTCAATATCAGCTAGTTGGTAACTATGGAACATCTAATAATTTCCACATTTTGGTTCTAAAATACTTCCATGAACTTCAATATTCCTTCCTTACCATCAAAGTATCTAGGAACTATACTCTAAGAGTTCACTAACTCCATCAAGACATCTTAAATGGATTCTCAAGGTTCTTCCAAAATTCTAACACAATGTCAAAAATATTCTAATTTCCGAAAACTTAAGTGAAATAATTAGAATATTTATATTGTTTTTTATCAATAAACCTAATAAGGCGAGAAAAACAAAAATATCTTCTTTTATGAACACTAACACCTGAATAATAATTAAATAAAACAAGAATATAATAGAATAATAATTATAAAAAATTTAAGCATGATATAAATAAAAAATATTTTACACAATGAGATTTCTCCACAATAATAACATTCATTTCTCCCCCCATAAGAAAAAAAAATATAACCATAAAGATGTACATGATATCATATGTTTTTAAAATTACCAATATTTCTCCAAATACCGAGATCTCTCCTCCTTTGATTTTATCAAAAAGGATTCGTAGACAGGGTTAGAGTAAATAATAGAAATAAAATTTAGAACTACTTTTATAATAAATAATTATCTTTAAAGATAGGTGAAATCTATTTTTAAAAATATAAAATACATAAAATTTAAAATAGTTATTTTTTAATAAAGCTTAATATGAAAGGAAACAACATTATTCATTTAAGAGTGTTTCTCAAGAGAGAAATAAAAATTATATTTTGTTTTTCAAAAAAAACTCAAGAGTTAAATAATGTTTTTAAAAATAATTTAGAAATAGGGTGTTTAATTTAGAATAATTACATTACTAATATGATTATATCACCCAAAAATAATATATTATACATATTTGGATCCAATAAATAAAGAAAAATAAATAAATAAAATATTTAAAAATAATGACCCATTCTGTTATTAAGGTACATAAAAGATTATGTTAACAAACTATATTAAAATATCCCACATCTATGCATGTAGTAAAGTTCCACTTCTCATTCCCAGAGTTAATATCAAATTAAAAATCCAACCATCCCTTTTTGAGGTAATAACCTCTTGGTGCATCTCCACAAGAACCACATCAACTTGTTTGTATCGAAACATAAATGATTTGTAAGGAGTATCACACTCGCATAATGGAACAACCTAGTTGATGTTAATATTAAATAAATTTGATGTCTTTATAATATTCATTTATTATATTTTATATAGGTATACTCATTATAATAATATTAAGTAATTTTTTAATCTAAAAGAGAATATTTTTATACTTATTAGATTTTTTTCATATATAATAATGATTTATATAAAATCATAATTCCTAAATTTTATAATTTAATTTTGAAAAAATAATTTTTATTTTTTAAATAAGAATATCAAAATTATCTTATGGTAAAATTTTGGTATTTACTAAAAAGATTGATTTTTCTGTAAATAGTGAAAAATACCAATTTTTGAAAAACTATCTTTTCTTTACATTATATAATTTAATTTAAAATTCCCATTTGATTTTAAAATTTAAAAAAATAACATTAATGTAAATATTATAATTAATTACATTTGAATCATCATTAAACTTGATTTTGGTATATGTTCATTTTTTAGTTTAAAAAAATTCTAAACAATGTTTTTCATTACGTTTTTCATTTTAATCTTAAATTAATTTCTTCCACTTAAAGAAACTTAATCTTGAAAATTTTAATCCATATTTTTAAACAATAGGTAATTTTTTTAAAATAGGTCTATTTTACTTATAGTCATTATGAATAGTAACCATAATAAAAACATTCCACCTCGGTAAGGATAAATTGAGTAATTATGGTTAAAATAATGTGATAAGGCCTAAAACTCTCTTTAACACATGTAATGATTTTATTGGATAATTATGATTTTACCAAGACCATAAAAGGTTATAAAATGGAAAAATTCATCTCCACATTCCTTTTATAATTACCTTAATATAATTTCAAATAAAGGATGAGATCAAAATGTCACTCTCTTTGTTTTAATATCTCAAAAATTTCTTTATATTGATAAAAAAAATATATGTTCAATTAGAAATAGTTATTTGAAATATAAACTGATTTTTATCATGAATATTTATTTTTTATTTGTATTTATGAAATAATAACCTTAAATGATTATGCAACACCAACACATTACATGTACAAGTAGTAGAAGATTCTTATAAATGATATTAAAAACTATAAAAGTGAATAATATTTTACTATAAATTTTATAGATAAATATAAAATATTAGGGATATATTAATGGTTTATATTTCAATTCTATTATTCTATTAATTAATTTAAAGTCAAATTAAAAGAATAGTTAAAAAAATACATTAATAATATTTTTTAATAAGTAAATATTTTATTAAATTGTATAGAATTTATAAAAAAATATATATTTATCCATTCTAATTTAATATAGTTTATAATATCTAATATGGTCTAATTATGGGCCACTTTTCCTTTTATTGTAACTTTCTTGGCTCCTATAATGTAAAAAAATGTGATACCATGCTTATCGTCAAAAGGGTTAATATGGGGTTGAAACTAAAGGATACCGGTGAAAAAATCACCTAAACATTTCGAAATTTTGTTAGATGATAATATTTTGAATGATAATAATATTATATTTAAAATATATACATTTTTTCACCTTTTCAAGAAAAATAATTTATATTAATTTAATATTTAAAAAATCCAAGTGTGCCCCTCCTCTCACTTATAAAAGGTTTCCTACATTACACTATTTCTCACACTTTTTGAGAACTATATTTTAGAAAATATCGATCCCAATACCTTAAAAAATATTCTATACATGGACTAGAGTCACTGTTATTATCAAAATACCAACCTATAAGGATTAAGATGTAATCTAATTGTGGTTTTCCAAATAATAAGTATAACTCTAAATTGTGAATTTTAATTTTGCTTCTTATTATAACTCCTTAAAATATTCTTAAACTATGATGATATAATAGAATTAATATCCCATATATAGTGAAATTTTATTATGTATATGGTACAACCCTTTTACTTCTACTTTCTCATTGAGTTGGGAATGAAAAACTCATGTCTGCCTATACGTTGACTACTACCACCATACAAAGATGTGCTTCTTTTTCCAAAAACCACCTCACTGATGGATATAATGATGTATTTAAAGTACATATATGATATTCATGACATAATTACCTTTATATAAATATAAAATAATACTTACCTTTTTTCATTTATAATCATTGAAAAATGGAAATGTTACTCATGCCTATGTACGACCTACTATCCATATAATTGTAACACAATTAATTTTTTATAACCACCTTACCTGGTTTCTTTTAAAAGTAAAATTAATATATAAAAATGATAATTAATTCATGATTATTATTCTATAAATGGTGAAATAATGACCATACTTACCATAGTTAACATACCAAATTCATTTTGAACCTATGAACCAAATATCGTCAAAATTTATAATGTGAACTTAATTGATTAGGTAATTGAATATAACATGGTAATAAATAATATAAAATAAATAATAAATATTAAAAAGTTTCATGATAAATTAAGTAATAAACATAAGTTTATTATTCAATAATATAATGAATGTATATGCTGAGTCTAAGTTGAGGTAGGGGACACATTACCTTAGAAACCTTATTTTAAATGCTTTAATGATTTATTCTCTAAATAATTTTATTCCATGACCATATTATTAAAATTATTTTATGGATATATTTATATTTAAATAAATGGATTATAAAGGAAATTGTGGGTCACTTTTTACTTTCTCTCAAATGTTTTGAAAATTAATCTTTTTATGAATTTTATATGGTATGTTTTGACTTTATTTATAAAATAAAAAAGTAATATTATATGTTAATATATATGATTTAAAAAAATTATTTCCACCATAACCAATATTTTTTCTAACATTATAATTTTTCATGTTTTATTTAAATAAAACCCGTTCTTCCCATTACTTTAGGTATTTTAGCTTTTGAAATTAGTTTATAAAGAAAATGGATATATCAATATCTGAAAATGTTTGTCTTATGGGTTTAAAAGTATAATTTTATGTGTTTAATGATGGAAATGAATGATTTTATATGTTTCATTCATGTTATGGACCCTGGAAATTGTTTATAATTTGTTTATCCCAGTACATCTCACAAATTGTTAGGGTAATGATAATTTTCTCTCGATAATTATGTTGGACGTTCTTTTTTCGGTTATTCCCCTTGTAAGAGTTATTATAAGGTTTCTATGAAGATGATTTCCCATGGAACCTACATTACTTCTATATATTTTATAATGAGTTTTCATGGAAATCATTTTATTTAATATAGTAAGCTAATGAACTTTTGTTTTAAATGGTATTATTATTCCCTCTTAAGATGAAAATGTAAGTTTTTAAGAAACAAATATGCATTCCCATGTTTTTATAAGAAACACTTAGGATTATTAATTCAACTTAATTTTTTCTTATATAGTTTTTTTATCCAAACCATTGTATAATAATATGATTTCATGAGTAATTTTTCCATGAGATCAAAGTTTATTATGTTGAAGGAAACCTTTATTTTATGATATCATGGTTTTAAAATGGACAAATGAGTTTATTAATTTATTTTTATATATCCCATAATGAAATTTTTGTGCTCATCGTACTTTTTAAAATTTATTTTATAGGGTTTTATGATGAGTAATACTAAATAAGAAGTCATGTTGAGATTCAAATATTTTTTTCTAAAAATAAAAATGCGTTTCATTATAAATGTTTAATATTTTGGAAATAATGAATATTTAAATTAATTGTCCAATTTTTAATATATAGGTTTATTATGTAACATTTATTATTTAATTATCTAAAAATATAGATAAAAATTATCCTACAAATGAAATAAAGTTAATTCTTTTATAAATATTCAATTTATAGACTGTTTAAGGTTGGGTCCTTATATTTGGTATTTAAGTAATGGTTTATATATTTTTAGAGGTTAATATATTATAAGTAATCATCTATAATAGATTCTAATTTATTGTTACCATGATATAGCATTTGAATATTATCGTGTTTCTTTATCTAAAATATTCTTATTTGGAATGGTTTTACCTAGATATATTAGGTAATATGATGTATTAAGACACCAAGAGAAAAATATTCTTATAAATTAAAAACCTCAAATGTTTGTAATTTGAATTGAGTATTTTGTTGTTTTAAGGGATTGGTTGAAAAATGTTATAAATTTTAGTGTTGTCCAGGTGAAAGAGAACCTACATTTACTATAGAGGAATATGATTTTAGTGGAACAAATTATAAAACAACACCCTATAGCATTCATAAGATCATTAGACCATATGATAACTGAAGGATTGGTTAAATCCATTAATAATATATTTGATGTCATGGGTTATTCAAAACATCAAAATGAAACTATTTCCATTTAATATTTTGAAGGTGAAGTTAATCAGTAGTGGTCAATGGTTAATAATATCATAAAAATTGAAGATATTTATGCCTTTTAATTTGTTTAATTTATGAATATTTGCCTTGAGAAATATTTTACTAAGTCTATTTGAGTTATAATGGAAAATAAATTATTGGAATTTCAGTCAAAGGAGGAAGATTCAATGGTTACATATGAAGAAAATTCACCTAACTATTCAGGTTCACACACAATTTTATTTGGGATATTTATTGGAAAAATTAATCATTTTATGTCAATATTAAATCCAATATATCAAAAGGAATCGGATACCCCTAAATTAAAAAGGTATGAAAAAAATTTTCAATGTAATGAGAAGGTAGAAATAAGGGTTTCTAATGATCATTCATTCCATTAAAACAAGAGAAAAAATGTTCCAAATGGAATAAAATGTGTAAATATACATTAAATAAATATGAAGTTAAAAATATCATGTTTTCATATTGTGATAAGTCTGGTAAAAAACACCCTATATAAAGTCTTACAAATTCTAGTAAGTGTTTCTAATGTAGAAATTTTTTACATATGGCAGTTAAATGCAAATAAAATGATTATAAAAATAATAAAAATATGATGTTAATATTCTTTAAATATAATGACACGGGTCATTATGTGAGTGGTTTTCAAAAGATAGAATTGAAGTGCGTAAATCATCAATATCATAAATAGAAATGTTTGGCTAAATCCATTGTGCCTACTTTGTAAGGTATTTGAAAATTCAATGATGTGGTGTTAGGTATATTACTTTTTTATTCATATAATTTCAATGTATTGTTTTTTTTATTCTACACACTCATTAATATATTAGATAATTTATAATAAATTGAAATTTTATCTCATGAAATGAATCCAGGACTTTTTGTAAAAAATACTGGGGAATTATTAAGGAAATAAATTATAAGAATGTTCATGTTTTTTTTTTGGAAAGGATTTACCTTCAAACCTTATTTTCTTTCCCTAAGAAGAGTTTTATATTATTATGGTTATGGATTAGATTGTTTTTTACTAGGCTAATATAGATTACAATGCTAAAGAATTAATTTTTCTGAATTATTTTTAGTTTGTATACAATAATGAATTCATACCTTTTATAACATATAAAGAAGCATATAACTTGTTAAAATATATAAATGAAATTTATCTTGCACATAAGAGGGATAATTTTCAAATTTATGATTTCCCTATAGTGAATAAATATCTTGATATATTTATTGATCAATTTAAAGGTATTATTCCTAATATGGAGATTAAATTTACAGTTGACTTAGTACATGATCCTAATCCCATATCAAATCCTTCTTATTAAATGGTTCAAGTAGAACTTTTATAATTGAAAAAATAGTTACAAGTCTGTTGATAAAGGATTAATTCATCCTATCAACTCACCAAAGGGTGATCTTGTTTTATTTGTTAAAAAGAAATATTATTCCCTGTGGATTTTCTTTAAATGTAGATATTTGAAAAATATTACTATTAACAATAATTATGTGTTTCCTCATATAGATAAATTGTTTGATTGGCTCCAGGGAGCTTAGTATTTTTTGAAGGTTGATCTAAGGTCTTGATACTACCATTTGAAGGTTAAAAATGATGAAATTATTAAAATAGTGCTTCATACAAGGTATAAGAATTATGAGTTTGTAGTTATAACCTTTGTATTGAAAATTTTATTATATGCATTTAAAGACATTATGAAAATATTTTTCCATGACTTATTTAATAATTTTTTGGTAACCTTTATTGATGATATCCTAATATATTCTAAAAGTTATGATGGTTATGAGAAACATCTTATAGTTCTTTCTAAACCCTTAATTTAAACATATTTATATGGAATGTTTAGTAAATGTTAATTTTTGTTATGACATATTTTATTCCTTTGAAATATTGTAAATAAAGATGGAATAATTTTTTATCATGTTATAAATATAGTGGATGACGATTGGAAAATATCTAAAAATGATATTGAGATTTATAGTTTTATTATATTAGAAGGATATTAATGATGGTCTATTGAAAACATAATACGGTTATCCATCCCACTAACCAAGTTAGTATATAAAGGAGTTCAGTTTGTTTGGACAATGAAATGTGATAAATGATTCAAGGAATTAAAAAGAAGATTAACGAATGATTGTATTTTGGCATTACATCAAGAACTGGTTACTATGTTATATATAGTGATGCATCCATAAAAATTATTGGTTGTGTTTAAGTGAAAAATTATTGGGTGATTTCTTATCTATCACATCAATTAAACCCCCATAAGAAAAATTACCTTACACATGACCTTGAACTGGAAGTGTTTTTAGTGTTTTCATTATAAAAATAAATGTATGATATATATACTAATAATAAAATTTTTAAGTATATATTCACTTATAATGAGTTGAACATGAGATAAAGGATAAGACCATAATTGATAAAGGATTATGACTTCACAATTCATTAGAATCTTGGTAAATAAAATGTTTTCTTTGATTATTTGAGTCAAAAAGATAATGTTATATTTACCATGTTATTCTTGGAACATGGCCCTTTAGTTTATGATTGGATGCATTTTGTCTTAGGAAGTGTTCTTATAGGAACTCCCACTATTTTTTCAGGTGTCTATATTATCATCTCTATACGAAATAATTATTAAATCCTTAAAATGGGATGATGATTTATAGGAAAAGGTAGAATATATTAAGAAGATTAAGCTTCCATATTTTTTATTGGTTATTAAATGTATCAGATTTTGAATGATATTATGTGTGCCTTGTGATTCCTAGTTAAAGTGATAATTGTTGAGTGAAGCTCATAACTCTCCATTTTATATTCATCCAGGCAGCACTAATATTTTTATATATCTTCAAGAACTTTTCTATTGTAATGAAATGAAAAGAAATATTGCTGACTTTACCCTAAAATTTTGTAATTTTTAATAAGTTAAAGTTGAATAATAATTTTTGAAGGGGATTCTTCATTCTTGGCCTGTTACAAAATAAAAGTGGGGGAATATATCCAGGGATTTTATAGTGGGATTTCCAAAATATAACTTTAGGTAATAATGATTTTGGGTTATTTTTGATTCACTAACTAAATCTATGAATTTACTTCATATTAGAGATACTATGTTTTTAGATCAACTTTACTAACTATATCTCAAAAAGATAATTAGGTTATAAGGAGTTTCTATAACCATTTTATTGGACCATGATACTAGGATTAATTTTAATTTTTAGAAAAGTATTAAAAATCCATTGGGTAATGAATTAAATTTCATTATAGCTTTTCATCCTTAATATGATATACAGTCATAGAGAACAATTAAATATCTTGAAGAGATGATTCATTATTGATAAATTGATTACTAGTGAATATTGAATCAATATTTGTCATGAGTTTAATTATTTTATAATTATAGTTTTCATTCCAGTATATAGAAGGATCCATTATAGAAATTATATAGAAATTTATGTCAAGCATCAAATTTTTGAGATGAAGTTGGTGAAAGGATGTTTTTGGGAACATAATTGGTATAAGAAATGGTTGCATAAGATAAAATGATTCAGAAACATATGAATATGTCTCAAAGTAGGGATAAAATTTAATCAGATAACTAGAATAAATATCTATCAATCAAGGTAGGTGATCATGTTTTTTAAGGTATCTTTATTGAAAAGGGATATCTGTTTTGGTAAAAGGTAAATCTATATTCATGGTTAATTGGGACATTTTAAATCCTAGAGAATGTTCGATCGGTTTCCTATCAAGTGGCCTTTCCTCTGATTTTATCTGAGATACATAATATATTTTTTGTTTTGTCGTTAATAAAATATATGTTTGTTTTATGTCAGGTTTTGATCTTTGAAGTAATTTAGTTGTAAGAAAAACATTATTATGAGTAACAACCAATATATATTATTGAACATAGGTAGAAAGTGTTGCAAAATAAAGTAAATCAACAAGTCAAGGTTTAATGTAAAAACCATGGGTCTGAAGAAGCAATATGAAAATATATTTCCTTGAAAAAAAATATGGCAATATAAAAATGTTATGAAGTAAAAAGATACCCACTTGTTTAAGTGATACAAAAAATTACAAGATAATAATTTCCAAAGTGGGAGAAGAATTAACCAACCCTGGTAATGTGAATATTAAATCATTTTTATTCTTTATTAATATTTGGTAAATAGATTTCATATATTTAAATTAAATATATGAATATTAAGTAATTTTTAAATTATAATGGAAATAATTTTATTCTCATTAAATTGGTTTTAATGTTTTATAATGTTTCATATGAAATATTAATTTCTAAATTTTATAATTTGCTCTTGAAAAAATGACCTTCATTTTTTAAATCATCATATAAAAGTTAGCTTAGCATTAAAATTTTGGTATTTGACTAAAAATGATGATTTTTTTTTGAATATTCAAAATTACAATTTTTTTAAAACAATAATTTATTTTAATTATATAAATTAAATTAAAATCCCTTTTTTATCTTAAAGCAACATAATACACCATTAATTATAAATTCCTAATTTTGGTATAAGATCATTTTTGGGCTTCAAAATGAATTTTTATGAAAAAGAATGTTCTTAATTACATTTTAGTTTTTAATATTTAATTAATTTATAAAAATTATTGAAATTGAATATTGAAAAATATATTACATATTTGGAATCAGGAATATGTCCCTTTTATTTTTGGTTATTTTGAACAATAACCACATTAAATATTTGTCATCAAATTAAGCGTAAATCAGAAATTATGGTTAAAATAATGTGATAAGGTCTAAAACTCACTTTAACACTTGTATTTATTTTATTGGATAAGTTTTTTACCATTTCCATAAAAGGTTTTAAAGCATGGAAATTTATTGCCACTTTTTACTGACAATTACCTTATTAAAATTTTTAAGAAACGATTTGAACAAAATGTCACTACCTCTATTTTAAGATCTCTAAAAAAATCATAGGGGTAAAATTGATTTTTTTTAGTTAAAATCGTTATTTTAAATTGGTTATGGTAATTTATTTTTAATTTTTCATGATGAAATTATTACCTTAAATTCTTACACAACACCGACAGAGTGTTTGTGCAAGTTGTATAAAAATCATGAAAATGATTTTAAGAACTCTAAAGTTAACATTATTTGGGGTATTTATAGTTCCCAAAAAAATTATAGATAAATATAACTTATTAGGGTGGTTTAAAATATTTATATTATAATTTCATTTTTATTTAATACCATTAAATTTAAATTAAATGAATAATTCTAAAAATTAAATTAGTGATATTTTATAATCAATAATGTTTTATAAAATGATTTAAAATTTTAAAAAAACATATATTCTACCAAGTGAATGGGATACAGTTAATAATATAACCCATGGTCCATTTATAGGAAAATTTTATTTTATAGTAGATTTATTAGCTCTTATAGTGTAAAAAACATTGATATCACGACAATCATCAAAAGGGTTAACATGGGTAAAACCTAAGAGATAATGGTGAGAACTTCACTTAAAAATGTCCAAATAATATTAGATGAGATTATTTGAAATAAATTATTCTTATATTCAATATATATTAATTTGGTTCCAATTTTTCATGAATATTAATTTATAAAAATTTAATACTTTAAGAAATTTCAAAAGTGTCCTTCCACTCACTTTTAAAAGGGCACTTCATATCCTCTCTTCCTCACATTGTTTTAGTAGTATATTTCAACCAATACCTATGTAAATCTATCTAAAACCATCTTAAACATGACATATAGGCTCTTTTATTATCAAAAGGAAACCCCATAAGGTTTAAGGTTTAATCCAAATGTGGGTTTCTAAAGAAGAGGTATAACTCTTAATTGTGCATTTTCATTTTTCTTCTTCTTCAACCTCCATTAAATCCAATAAAACCACAATGATATAATAACATGAGTATATTTTATAAACTAAAATGTTAGTATGACTATGTTAAAACATGTTTCATCTTATTTTCCATCAAATGGGGAATGAAAACATTGTTTATGCATATATATTGTCTACCACCTCCGCGAAGCAATGAATTTCTTTTTCCATCATCGCCTCATAGTTGATTATAATGATGTATTTAAAGTATATAGGATATTAATTATATAATTAAAATTTTATAAATATAAAATAATACTTAATTTATTTCCCTCATTTTCATTTAAAAATGGAAACTTTGCTCATGCGTATATACGACCTACTATCTCAATGATTGTAACGTAATTAATTTTCATAACAACCTTACATGGTCTATTTTAAAAGTATAATTAATTTATAAAATCAAAATTATTTGATTATTTTTTTTTATGATTTAATAATTAAATATTTTATCACAAACAACCTACCAAATTCATTTTGGATATATGAGTCGAATATCGTCAAAATTTTCAAGGTGAACTTAATTTATTATATAATTATATATATAATTGTAATAAATAAAATAAAATGAATAATAAAATTTAAAAAGTTTACCTAAAAATTAAATAGTTAATATAATTTTATTATTCATGAAGATAAATAATTTACATGATGAGTTGGACTTGAGGTGAGGGACAATTTACCATAAACACCTCATTTTAAATATTTTAATGATTTATTTTCAAAATATTTTTCATTCATCAAAATATTATTAAAAATATTTTATGATATATTTATATGGACACAAATTAATTATAATGTTCATTTTATGAATCTTTAATCCATTTTTAATTGTCTTCAAAATGTATCATTTTATATATTTTATAAGGTACATTTTGAATTTACTTACAAAAGACATATTGAATGTTCTATTTTAATGTATACAGTATCAATGGATTTTTTTTTCACCATAACTGATATTTAATATTTTTTTCTTTATAATATTCCATGTATTATTAAAATAAAACCCTTATTCCCTTTTTTTTTGTATTTTTTTTTTTTGAAAATTGGGTTTAAAAAACGAATACATCAATATCCAAAAATGTTTTTCTAATTGGTTAAAAAGTATATTTTTATGAGTTTAAAGATGGAAATGAAAGATTTTATTTGTTTCATTCATGTTATGGTCCTTGAAATTTTTTTATTATTAGGTAATCCTAGTACATCTCTCTCATACACAGGGTAATTATTATGTTTACTATATAATTATTTTTGGAGATAACCATATGTGTTATTAATCGTATAAGAGTTCTATGAAAATGATATCCCAACATAAATGCGTTTTCTATGATTTATAATGAATTTTCATGAAAATAATTTGATTTAAAAAGTTTTTATAATGATCATTTGTTTAAGGAATTATTTTTCCTTTTTAGGTTAGAAAGGTATACTTTCATTGGTTCTAAATTGTTTTAACAAACCCTCATGATTATGATTTGGAATTTATGTTTTATTATGAAGTGTTTTATAAAAAAAATTGGGAATTAAATTTAATTTCATGAGAAATTATTAATTTATCTCAAATTTTATTATGTTAATAAAAAAATTATCATTTATGATATCATGATTTTAAAATGGACTAATAATTTTCTTTCTTTCTTCTTATATGTCTCATAATGAGTTTTGTGTTCCTATATCACATTTTAAAAAAATATGGTGTGAGAATGATTAGGAAAAAATAATAATTCATGTTGAGAGTCATAAATATTTTTTATGAAAATAAAATATTTTTAACTATAACATATTTATATTATGAGAAAAAATGGAGACTGAGTAGAAGTGCCCACTTTTTTAAATATGGGTTTGTTATGAAAGAGTCGTGACCTACTTCTCTAAAACACTAAACCAAAAAGATCCTTGAAATGAAATAAATTTAATGCTATTATAAAGATTCAATTTAAGGATTTTTTAGCCCATGAATTTATAACTAACTTTAAAAAAGTAATTAAAATATTGAAATTTTTTTTAATTAAAATAAAATATTTTACTTTGAAAAAAAATACAAATTGAAAAATTATCAAGATTTATAAGGTTAATACATAATTACCAAAAGATAATAATACCCAAATCACTAATAATAAAGGAAAATAAATCATGAGGAGGGGCTTAGTTAAAATGTTGGTTAGTTTAAGTTTGGTTAAAACAACATCAAGAAGGATATCACCTTTGAAAGTGATCTTGAAAAAAGTAGTGTCTTATATCAAAATTCTTTGAGTGAGAGTGTTGTAAAGGATTTTTAGATATAATAATCACAATATTTATTACCCTTAATAGGTACATGATAATATCTAAACCCAAATTATAATTGATTATTTTTCATCTATATAATTTGGGAGTAACAAATCTTAATGTCTATGTATTATGCTTTAGCTATAGAAAGAGTACTAATGTTTATTTTCTTAATACTTCATGAGATAAGGGATTTTCCTAGTTTATGGAAAGTTAAAATGGTAACTTTCCTATCTATTTTAATATTATAAAATAATCATCATAAAAATACTTAAGTTCAAAAGAAAAATTCCTTAGGATAAAATAATCTAAGCTTTTTTCGGCCTCGGGACATCATCTCTCTATCCCTCCTTTACAGTTAGGGTTTCTATAGTGCATCAACTTGGGAGATGGATCTCATACTCAACTCCTTCAGTGTTGTCTCCCATTACACTTCTATTCTTAGACCCCTCTCTCGGTGTTCCTACTATTTCATTCTCTTTTCATTTGGATGGAGAAGTTTTGATTAGATTCCCTTTGAGGTTTCTTGCTTTTCAGTTCATGGTGCTTCGTCTTGATGTTGGTGTATCTAATGCACCCGTTGTTATCACCCTTATCTATAGAGTTTCCCCCTGGCCTTTTCTACTATGTATCTCCTTCAGTCTTCACCTATTTTTAATACCTTATTTTTTGGTGTCCCTAGTGCTCGTCTAAAGAGATCCCAACCATGAATAGTGTTATTATTTCTGATTTACCCAAGTGTCATCTTTAGGGATACAATCTAGTATCCATGGTTGGTCTTCCAAGACACGGGTGGAATTTAAATGTCCTTGCGTCCTTGCGGAATCTGGTTCATCAGTGGTTTTTCTTTTTTAGTGGTTTTATGGTTTTGGATGTGTCATGCAGGAGCTTCTTCGATAGTGGTCAGGTTGGATGTGGGTTCATCTCGTTGCTTCTTCAACCATTTTTATTTTTTGAAATTATGATGTGGTTTAAAATGAAAATGTTTCATGGTAATTATTTTAGTGTTGGTTACTATTGGATTTCTATGGAATTTCTTTATTGCAGTTTTTTAATATAGTGGTTCGTCATCCCAGCTAGTTTTGTTGGTCCATTATGCTTGTTATAGTTTGTACAGTGTGGTTTTAGAGGAAGGTAGTGAAGATCTTAGAGAGGATCGTGTTTGTCTTGGAAGTGAGGCTGATTCTTCTTTGATATCTACTCTTGCTTTATGTTCCTTAACTCCTCTCCCATTTGGTTTCATGTGAATGTTTCCAAAAAGGTGTTTGGATGTGTTGATTAAGTGGTTGTTGGTGTTCGAGGAGGCGCATGCAGTATCATATCTATTTCTTCATTTGGGATCTCCCTAATGTTTCTTTATGGATTTCATGTTATTTTCACCGTTAAATTGATGATGATGTGCTTTTGTTGGTCTCAATGGCATTCTTCGGTGGGTTACAGTTGTGATGGTAAAGGGAGGAAGATTAGTTTTTATAGGTGGTTGGTTGGTTCAAGGTGTTGATATATTGTGGCAGGGTAAGTGTGCTCGGGTCGAGGCTATCATGCAAGTGTTCTAGTATTTGGATTTGAAATTTGAATTCTATTTTATTGTTTTAATTTTAAAATTTGTGTCACTATTGGTTATGCTGGTTAAAACGTAACCATTTAAAAGTGTATTGAAAATAATGAAAAAAATAAGGGGCTAGCATAAATAAATACACTAGACATGATTTATGGTAAAGTAATAGTAAGGTAAAGTAGACTTCCAACCATACTTTTATAAAGTTTATTGTCAACCATATTTCCATCTTCATCCACCTTTGTCTTACAAGTTATACTGATGGAGATTTTAATTTCATTATCATGATCCATGCCAAACATATTTAAAATTTTAGTAGTGGGTATACTTTCCTTTAAAAAATATTTCTCATAATTTAGAGAAATTTTAAAACAAAGGAAAAAATTTAAATTCTCCTATAAAACAATTTTCAAACTCTTTATTAGCTAAATTAAAAACATCATTAAAATAGTTTCTTTATTTTAGTATAAAATAATATCATCAACATAAATTTGAAAAATTAGTAAATCATTTAAAGATATTTTAAGAAAAATTGTGGAATTACCTTTTTCTAATTTAAAATAATTTGATAAAAGGAATTTAGTTAACATTTCATACCAAGCCCAAGGATATTTTTTTAAACTATAAAGAGCTTTTGTTAACATAAATACATGATTTTAAAATTTATTATTTTCAAAAATATGTATTTTACCTACAAAAATATTTTCTGAAATAAAACCTTTTATAAAAGTACTTTTGACATCCATTTAAATAAATTTAAAATAAAAATTAATAGTGGATTCCAACAAGATTCTAGTGGATTATTTTCATGAAACAAGTATACAATTTTAAATATAATAAATACATTATTCTTGAATATATAATTTAAAAAAATCATTCCTTGTTATAGATAATGTTTCCTTATTCATCGTGTATTTTTCAAAAAACCCACTTGGTTATAATAATAGGACGATTATCATGTTATTCCATGAGAGTCCAAAAATTATTCCTTTGAATTTTTTTAACTCTTCTTAAAAGGAATGTATACAATTATCATAATTAATATCATTATAAAGGTGTATAGGATCATGTTGAGGGGAAAAATCATGATGTTCAACCTCATTTAAGGTCATCCTTATAGTATGAGTTCTAGATTATAATCCTACGATAACATTCTCAATGGTATGGTCTATAGAATAGTACCATTAATTTGGTAAATGAGTAGATGGGGGATTTATAACATCATCCATTTCATTAGAAAATTAAGGTTTAAGTAAGTTCAAACTATCTTGGTCGACAATATTATAAATTTTATGATGAGGTTTAGAGATATTCTCATCAAATTTTATATGAAGCGGTTCTTCTATGGTATTGGTCCCCTTATTAAAGAATCATCATGATTTTATTAAGTTTTAGTACCTATGAAATTTACCTTTATTGTATTTAGGGTCATACTTTACTACATTATCCTTGGTATTAAGGATAAATCTTCATAACTGAAAACTTTAAAGAATCCAACTTTAGGAATTTTAATATTCCAAATTTTGTAAGTGTTTTTTTATCAAAGATGGATATTATAAGAATATAGTAATGGATAAATCAAGTGGTATTGACCATAATATCTCATAAATTTTATGTTATATTAAACTCATTAAATATAGTCCTATACATTTCTTGGAGGGTCGAATTTTACCATTTGATAACCTTATTTTGTAGAGGTGTTATCATAGAAGATAAGGAGTGATGATAACCTTGAGAAGAAAAAAGCAAATAAAATTATTTTTTTAAAATTCTTTACCATGGTCACTTCTAAAAAACATCTATAGCCTCTTAATTTTAAAAATACCTTAAAAATTTGATAATGACTTTGAAAACCTTGTTTTTATGAGATTATAAGAAAAACCATGTAAATATATTCTAATCAATGATAATTAAAAGAGAGTAATATTTACCTTTAATACTAGAAACTTGAGTTGGTCCAAAAAGACAATGTTGGACTAGTTCTAAGTCTTTAGAAGAAGAAACGTCTATTTTTTTGTTTTAATGGATATTTTTGTTTCTTGACAAGTTGTAAATGTTCACAAACTATGTTATCCTGGAAAGATAATTTTGATAAATATCATATTAGTTGGTTATGATTGATCTTAATAACAGAGTGAATGTTGCAATGAACTAGGAGCTAATTAAAAGGCCTAGATTCATTATCCTTTTCATGTAGACACTTAACATTTTGGAAAGAAATATATTTTAAATCTATAATATAAATTTTTTAAAAATTATATATGGAAAATAAAAGTTTTCATTTAGAATAAATATCTTTAGCAAAATAATTTTCAAAAGTAATTTTAAAACAAAAATCTCATAATTGACTAATATTAATAAATTATGCTTCAATCCATTAAAAATGAAAACATTATTAATTAAAGTAGATTTAAAGGATCTAATAATATTAATACCAATGGTTTTACCTTTTGAATCATCTCTTATTGTGACATGTCCTCCATATAAGTTTTTGAGATGACTGAATTTGGAAGGTTCACTAAAAAAATTCCTCAAGAACCCATTATCCATATACCAAGTATCTTATTATGTTTTTTAAATGATAATTTATTCTTACAAGAGATTAATAGACTAATACTTTTGATACTCATATCATGGGTCCAATTAATTTATCCAATAAATACTTTGTAATCCAAACTTGTTAAGAAAAAAAATTTCAATTAGAAATATGAGATAAAATATGATTACACTAGGGAAAAAATATCTAGAATGTTTACGATTTAATTCATAAAAAATATAACCGAATTTCTTAAAATATTTACAAAATTATTTTTTAAAGATTCTTTTATAAATATAGTCCTCTAAAAAAAATTATAAAACTGTATTGTTTTGAAAAACCATTCCAAAATTACATTTAACAATACATTGATATAAAAAATTGAATTTAAATTTTAATCACCATTAATGGATTGAGAAAGATTATTTTTGAGATCTTTAATTTCAGATTACAAATTCTTAATATTTGGTTATTATTTTAGTTTTGAAACCAAATAATCTTTTAATTTTAAAATTTGATATTTTTAATAAAAAATATATTTTAATTATTTTCAAGATCTACAAATTCTGAAACAAATTCACAAAAAACCATTTTAAATTTGATCTCTAGCATTAATAAGATCTCTATAACTTAAACAATAGGTTGAAGAAGTATGAGAGTAAGATCTAAAACATGGAGAATTTAATTTTTTACATACCTTGATATTGTTTATGATGTGCATAGGAATTTTATATCTTGATTCATATGTTGAAAGTGTATCCTAAATAGCTCTCCAAGTTGATACTTTTATAGCCTTCTTACTTTTATTAATTTCATTAGAATTTTGGTTTAAGGGAAAATTTGGCTTGATGTTTCCATTATTTTTTCAGCTAAATAAATTAAATTATATTTCTTGATTTTCCTTTTTGTACAATTGATAAAATATTTTCATTTTCATGTACTTTTTTATCCTCATGGAATGAATATTAATATTTATTTCACTTTCAAATTTGTTTTCATTAATTACCACAAAAAGAAATTTTTTTCTAGTTTATTTATCCTCATTTTACTCATTTTAATCTTGTCTTATCATAGTTATATCATATTAAATGAGAGATCTTATGGTATCTTCAACCACCATATTCTTTATGTATTTTTATTCATGGATCGTGGTGACTTTGGGTGCCCAATTTACATACAATGGTAATTATTTGTTTACTAAAAATACAAAATGACCCCTCTTACCAAATCTCTATGTGATGATTCCAAATTTATACACTATTTATTTTTATTCCAAATATAAATATTATAAAATTATCTTTTAAATTACAATATATGACATAAATGTATTTTTTAGATGACTTTATTAAATATTAATAATTATTAATCTTATTTCATATAAATTACTAAGTAAATGAGTCTAAATATATTTTTTATATGTTAAAATTTTAAATTAGATTTACTATATATAATATATCAATTATTTTTATTAAAATTCACAACACCTAAAAAAAGTCTTTGAAAAAAACCTTCTTACCGTTTTCTATGTAATGAACTTTAGCCTCAGTGACTTTTTTATGAATAAAAATGAAATTTATCTGATTAAATAATTCAAACAGTATGATTCCAAATATTAAAACCATTTTATTAGATTCAATTTATAGAGGTGATAAAATTTAATTTTAATAAAATAATGCATAATACATAAAAACTATTTTTCGAAAAAATGAATTTTAAGCATAAAATTAATTTATTATTATTGAATTCCTAGTAATAACTATTGGATAAAAGTTAATTTATTTTATTGTAAAAAATATCAATAAATTTCATTAAAATAAACTTTTTAGTATAAATTAATTGTATTAAGATTAAAATAAACAATACTTTTAGATAGACAGTTCTTTAAAAAATTATTTTTTATATTAAATGAACTAAACTTCATACCATAGAAATTAATCATTTATGTCCAAAGAATTTAATTTGATTAATACATTGTTACGAAAATATTTCTTTGAATTTTATAAATGACCAAAAAATAATAATATGTAATGCATAAAAATATTTTTATATTTAAATATTATATTTTTGTTTCACTATAGATTATCTGTGAATGTTATTTTAAATTTATTAATAACAATAAAAAATTCAGTATACCTATTGGATACATATATATCCAATGACCATATTTTCAATGATCATATTTCGAATGACTATATTTCCATGAACCGTAATAACAAAATTCAAAATTTACTTCTATATATAGTCTTACTAGAATCATTCATCCTATTCATTCACTTTTCCCTCAACATGCCTATAACCATTATATTTATAATACAGATTTCCATAGTTGTGATCAATATTATGATCTTCATGGAAAACCATAAGGACAATGACTATATGTTTTTGGTATTTTAATATACTTACACTTTTATTCTACTTTTTATTTTTATTATTTTTTCTTATTATTATGTTTTCATAATATATTAATTTTTATCTTGTATTGTAATATTTTATCTCAAGAAGGTGTATTTAATTGTTTTTAGTTTGATATTTAGTGTGAAACATGTTATGGATAGAATTTATTTAGAGAAAAATATATATTAAAATTATCAGTTTTTACATTATCCTACTCTAAAATAAATTGTGTTCTCACAATTTCAATTTCTAATTATTGATAATTGAGTGTATTTTTAACATATATATGAATCATGATATAATTCCAAATAAGATATATACCCTAATATCTTAGGTGTGAGTAGGATACTCATATTTCTCTAACCATTTCTCAAATAAGAAAACCCTCATAATTGGTTTTTAAGACCCCTATAATGGATATAATTTATAGAGGGAGTTTATAGTCAAGATTTTAATGATGGGTGATCACAGGTTGATTTAGGATATGAAATTAAATTTATCTATCTAGTAAATAAATATGGACTCTATAAAGAGGGATTCAATCCATTCCCAAAATCACATTTCATTTGACTAAAGTGAGCGTAATAATATTTAAAGGAAACATATTATCATAAACATATATTTGATATGATTTATATACTTGGGATTAAATAATAAAATAACTATAAGTTTTCATCAATAATTCAACATCTAATTTTTGGTGTTATGATTTTATTCTCATAAAAACACTATTTATAAATTTTGGGGTACATAAAAGATTTTTTGTTTTGAGTGGGTGAAAAGAGTATCTTTCACCCTTCATTTTTGTATCTAACTTCATCGGTTGTGATTGTATAAGATTCCACTTTTTTCCTTGTCTTATGAGGTTTTTTATTTCATTTATCATTATTATCCCTTAGATTAGGTTATTTATTTTCATAATAACCAAATTTAAATAATTTAAATCATTTAAGTGTGGATGTTTCCGAAGTTTGGATATTATTAAAATCTATTGTATTCATTATCCTCTAAATCCTTATTTGATATTAATTAGCTTAATGGTTAACCCTTCCACAGTTGAATCATTTTCCTATTCCTTTTATGAAATTCTCTAAGTGCTTCTTCCCATGTTTATGGAATGTAGGGAGTGGAATTTTCTTTCCTACATGTTATTTATCATTCCCATTTATATGAGACTCTATTTTCCTTTTCCTATCTCCAAGATAATGAGAATATTTGGTTTGTATTATTACTTTCAGTTCACATTGAATAATTTATTCATAACTACCAAAATTCCATTATAGTCAATTCCTTTGAGAGAAATGGTTTTAACTCACTAAATAAAATATCAATTTTGATTTTAGATAAATGATAAAACCAGAAGCATGACTTGTAAGTCTCATGAAGTTTTATTCATGGATTCTAATGGATTTATCCTATAATTTTTTTTACTCAAAGAATTACCTCTACATTTTAATGAAATGAATTGAAAAAAATATTTCGTGAAGAATATTTTATTAAATTCCTCTCATTATATATAGTCAATTTCATCATTTGGTGTCATGCGATGAACGCATAAAAATCACTCGACATAAAAAAATTATCATGAATTTTTTTACATTATAATTCATTTAATTTCTAAATGGTTTTTACCATATTTGGAGTACATGTTTTATTACACTAAAACGCATTTTTAACAAATAAATAAACATATTTCATAATAAAATTATATTATGAAATATTTAAAAATGTAATTACTCTTATTTATAGTGATTTATTATTCTAAAATGGTTATAAAACTTTGATAATGTAATTTTTATAATGAAATATTGTTCATTAACATACCATTGTAACCACATTGTATAAATATTATTACACTAATACTATTTTATTAATAATGTATTTAAAGGAAAAAGTTATACTTTTTTAGAAAAAGAATCTAATAAAATTTAAATGTTTTAAATTTTAAAAATATTTAACTATCATCTATTTAAAAAATATAAGAAGATATCAAATATATATATAACCACTCATAAAAAAATAAATAGTTTTAGTTATTAATAAATAGTTCGTTATGTATTATATAATTTCATTTTAAATTTAAATACATAAATTTTGATAAAATGGATCTAATTTTTAAATTAATAATTTCAAAATTAACTTATAATGGAGTTTTGGTATTTATCCAAAAAGGTTGATTTTTATGTGAATAGTTGAAAATACAGTTTTACAAATACTTCCACTTTCAAGACATTGTGATGATATAATAATTATACAAAATTATATAAAAAAATATTATATAAAAAATCATTATTCAAAATATTATAATAAAGTTTTTAAAAATTATATTTTGGATTTTTTATATTTTTTTTAACACTTTAGAACATAAGTGATATTTTATTCTAAAAAAAGAACCATTTTTTATCATTTCCATTAATTAAGTAATTGAAATGATATAATATATTTTGTATTGGTTTTAATGTCAAAAAATATATATATATTTATTAATAAACTAATAAGTTTCATGAGAATCAATTCCATACATTAATTTTGTTCAAAATCATTTTTATTCATAAAAATGTTTTTTCAAAAGACTACTTTGCATTGAGTTTTTGGTATATTTATTAAAATTAATTTTTACCACCTTTAGAAAATTAATTTTTAAAATGTATTTCATTTTTATAATCAGAATAACAAATATTGGGTAATAATTTCTTCTTAATTTTTTTACATAGAAAATATGTTACCATAATAAAAAATTGTCATCATGGTAATGGTTAAAAGGATTAAAAGATGGGTTAACCGAAGAAATAAGGATACAATTTTCACTAGAACATAACCTAATTTTATTTTTTGAGTATATTTTTACCTTACCTCACCTTATCTTTGGAATTTGTCTTATTTAGTTCCACTTTCCTTTGAAAATGACTGAATATTATTTTAAGGTTATCATTATTTACAAGAGTGCCCCTCCCCTCACTTATTAAAGTAGACATTCACCACCCCTTCAAATACAGTATAAAATTTATAATTATCAAATTTACTCTAAATATTTTATTTCCAAAATAATCGAATCCTATATTTTTTGGATTCTGGTCCCTAGCTATTTCTCAAATCTCTTTTAAATCGAGAATGTTTCCAAGAGAAAATTAAATTCTTCTATATGTTTATTTTCTCCTCTATTATCATTATTCCCCTTATAATTCTTCTAAAACTTCATAGATTTATTTATTTCTATATTGTCATGATTTTTATATAATTAATCTCCTATAAAAATAATATTACCAACATCAAATATCTTATTCTTATTCTTTCATGCATTATAACAGGCTTCTATTATGGTTTGTTTTACCACCAACATGAATGATGTTATATTAATTATATCATGGATGATTAAGAAATATTAAATACTTGTAATATTATATAATTATTATTAATTTTTTATGTTTTCATAACTTAGGAATGATTGTACTATAATAAAATCATTCCATAATCATATTTATCCAATTAATTCAAGCATGATCTTATTTTGGTTAGTTTATACACCTATATGAATGATATAATGGATTTTCATTACGGATGGTTATAGAAACATAATTTCTTAAAATATATGAGATTAATATACAAAAATATTGTTTATATAATGGTAATATTAATATTTAAAATAAATATTAAAAAACAAACTTTTTATGAAAAAGGTTACTAAAACAAACACATTTTAGATTTTGTCATTATGAATCATAACTCAAATTTCCAAGGGATTAAAATGGAAATACCTAAACCATTATAGAACTTATATTTATAATAACTTTACCATTTCAGAGATTAATAATTTAGTACCCCCAGTTTTTGGTATGTAACCCTTAATTGATTCTTTTTTTTTGTTATAATGGGTAAGGGTTATTGTTGGGGGAATCGGGAGAACTTTGGATGTGTTTTGGTGAAAAATTGAAGTCGCACAAGCAGTGAATGGTTTGCCTAACCATGCAGGAAAACCATATGTGGTGGTCCTCTTGAGGTAGTATCTCTAGAATGATTGGATCACGATTTGGGAGACTTTTCTGGGGAATCCATGCGGGTAGTGGATACCACGCGGTTAGTGCACAGTCTACCTAACTTTGCGGTCAAACCATACACGGAGTCACAATGAGTTCCTTAAAATAGGATCTCAAAAGTTTTTGCACAACTCCCTAATTTTTTGACCCAAACCAACCCTAAATTATTATTTTTCTTCTCCTAAGTCCAAGGAATGTTCTCCCATCAGTTTGATGGTGATTCGAAGGCTTTCCTTGGGAAATCGAAGCCTAATTCTTAAGGTATTTGATTGTTCATCTTCATTCTTCATCGGTTTATTAGATCTAATTATAATATTCTTTTGGTTTATTATATCTACACCCATTATGGGTAGATCTAGGTGTTTTTATTTCAAATATCATGAGATTTGGTCTTGATCTTTCTGGGAGAAGATATCTAAGGCATGTTATTGGATAATCGACTCTGTTTTCTTATGAGTTCAACGTTTATTGGGGTTTTCATCAAAAACTTCAAGGTAGAAGGATTCTTTCTTGACTACACTTAGTATAAATGATTGGAATTCTTTCAAATTTAATGAGTGGTTTTTAATTTATTGTTATTTGGTTATTGAATACTTGTTGGAAACCTTATTGAATGATGGTTGTGAAATCTTGAAAATTGAGGATTTTGAATGAGTGCTTTGGTTCGTGGTTTTAAAATGTGGTTTTTAAAAGGGGGAATTTCTTGGCTTGTTGGAACATGATTGGGATTATATGTTTCAATAAAAGGGAATGTTTTATTGAAATTAAATATTTCTTTGAAATTGTTTGCGCTTTGTTTTTTCAATAAAGGTTTGGTTTTATTGAAGTGGGTTATTGTGGTAATAGAAATATTTTTCATAAATGGTTTTTTTGTGAGTTAATTCTTAATAGGCTCTTAATAAAGGATTAGTACCATTGGTCTATAAGGGAAGTGACCCTAGATCAGGGGCATGTTTCCTTGGGACACAAGTTCATTGGACAAGAGACTGCTCATTAGTATGGAATTGTCAAATTAAGCATGCATGTGTGGGTGTGTAGTGAACTATGAAATGTGTATGCCAATTGATAATAATAATAATTGGATTCATGTTTGTATTACTCATTTTTCTAGAAAATTAACATTCTTGAAATTGGTTTTATTTAGTTTTGTCTTCACATGGTTGTAAATGGTTTTTGGAACTTGTTTATATTTGGTTATAAAATATTGGGTAAATTTTTTTATATGAATTGTTTTATATAAATGTGTATAACTTTTCTATCTAAGTGGCATGAGTAGAGATGTCATTAGGTCAAACTTACTATGTTTTATAATCTCGTTTGCTTTTCCACCTTGGTGATTTTGCAGATGCCATCTATTGGGGAAGGGGAAACGGTAAAGTTTCCCACATTTTTATCACAACTTCATGATACATGGGTTGTTCGGTGACCTTGGATCTTGGAGCTTATGGATCAGGGTGTCTTATGGTATCTTGAGAGTCTTTGGTTTTTTATCCATTGTTTACTTTGATGCTTTGTGGTCTTTCATTATGGCACACTTTGATGTGTTTTTGAGATACATGAAGTTGTTTAGTTGTATTTTTTTGTTCATGAATAATTTGGTGAATGTTTTGGTGATTTTTGGTTGGTTTACTATTTTATTCCTAAAAGGATAAATCATCCCACACTTTTATTTGAAACACTTTGGAATTTATTTCCAGCCTTTGGAATCTTGGGGATGTCTCTTAAGGATATTTAATGACTCATTGTGCTCTCAATTCAATGATATTGAGTGGTTAATTACAAATGGTATCAGTTTTGTCCTTCCTTTTATGTACAAATATTATCAGCTTTTTCAGTATTTTCCTAACAAGTGTCCATCATTGTTGTTGTTTTGGGAGTTTAAATTCTTTCTTGACTATTATTTGGGTTGAAATCTTAGATAAAATTAGGACTATAAGAACATTAAATGTATATCCTAAAAGGATGTAGCTAACCCTTTTGTGTCGAACATCAAGTTACCAGGTAGTTTGGTACAAAAGTGTTTTAAGACACTTCTAGGATTTAGTAATCTCATTGTCATGGGTGTATCCAATGAGATGATCATGACATGCGTTGTATAAGAATGAATTCCCACTAGGAGTGTATACATAATTTCGAGGAATGATTCATGTTGTGAAAATGTGTTGAAACTTGAAAAATATGAAATTGTTTTTCAAATGAATGATTTTGAAAAAGGGAATGCTTGTGGTATTTTGAAAATGGTTTAATTTTCAAAAATCATGTTGAATGTTTTCAAAAATAGTTGATTGTGAAAAAATTTTGTTTTGGAAAATAATGTTTTTATAGTTGATGTGATTGAATTTTAAATTCTAATCCATCAGTTTCTAGACAGTGAGATTGAGAAAGTTTGTTCTTGTTTTAGAAAATGGAACCCTTTAGGCATCCTCGAAACTAACCGGAAGAAGCTGCAGAGAATGTGGTTGTACCTAAACCATTGGTGAACCAATAGATAGTTCAGAGTATTGTCCAAGATTTTCAATTTGTGGATACAGGGAACTGGAAGAATGTGCCAAGGCATGTGGATCATAACATCCAGTTCAGGAAGCAGAATCAACCTAACTTCCGAGGTGATTCTAAACCTGAGAAGGTAGAGGTGACGCTGAGTAGGATGAATCGTTTCTTCGAGTTCATCAGCACAACGGTGGAGATAAAGGTCAATATGGGGATGTATATACTCAAGGATCTTGCACTCCAGTGGTGGGATTTAGCATTACAAGCTAAATTGGATGAAGGCCTTGCATGAGAGGATTTTGAGGAACTATTCAATAAAAAATTCTATAATCACACGTTTAAGATCCAAAAAACAATGGAATACTTCATACTAAAACAAGGGAGTCTCTCTATCACAGAGTATGCAGAAAAAATCATGAATTTAGTGTGTTTTTTACTAAAAATTACGACAAGTACATCTTTAAAGGCACACATCTTCAAATCAGGTATACGGAAGGAGATTCGATCAAAGATTACAGTGCTATGTGTCAAAGATTATACATAGATAGCGATCAGAGTGATTGTGGATGGACATGATATCTCGGGATCTATGCGATAAGGTATGATGATACCTATAGTAAATGGTGGGAACTCAACCATTGGGAGAAAGTGGAAAAGGGACACCTATTTCCAAGGAGAAATTGGAAATCAGAATCGGACGGATAAATCAATGAACCTTCCTCCACAACCCAATATAAAATTAGGTTTTTTTTAATGTGGTTCACTTGACCACATAAAGCGAGAGTGTACGAAACAACCTAGTTCATGTCATAACTAAAAACAGATGGGGCATCTTTAGCACTATTATCGTAGTGCTCCAAGGTCAGGTTCTCAAGACACTTATCAAGCATCATAAGTATCTTATGATTCGATAGAGAGAGGGCAGAAAAATCAGTCTCATCAGTAGATAAGAGATAGAAAGGGTGATTCTAGGAAAACCATGACTCCTCAACCCAGGAAATCTCAACAAGGAAACATGGAGAACAGTGCAGTGATGAAGAAATTATACGGATTTGAGAAAATTATTGTCAATGATCAAGTTAGAACATCTATGGTGATATGTACGATTCTTCTAAATTATACCCTTATGAAAGTGCTCTTTGATACTGGTGCATTTCATTCTTTCATTGCATCTCATGCTATTGATTTATAATGTTTAAATATGGAAATTATTCCTTCTATTTTAAAACTCCAATCTACTATCAGTGAAAGAGAATGTCATGACTTTGTGTGTCGAGAATGTGCTATAATTATAGATAGATCTAAGCTTAAATGGGGCTTCTCAATGTTTTACATTGATGTCTATGGTGTAATACTGGGTATGGATTAGTTGAAAATGTTTATGGCTCACATCAACTGCTATATTAGAACAGTTAGTTTCATGATTGGGGATAGCATCAAACTTCTCTTCAGAGGAGAAAAGATGGTAAATAAATGTGAAAAGAGTTTTTTTTTCACTGACAGTGTGAATCCTCTCTTACCATTTGGAGATGTTGACTTTGGCATCAGTGGAAGAAATCGAGGAAATTATTTTTCAAGTAGTAGTGGACCAATTTATAAATGTATTTACTAAGAAATTCTCAGGGTTATCACTTATAAGGTAAGAGGAGTTCATGATTGATCTATTTCTTGGGACCATTCTTATTTACATTATGTATTATTGGATGTCACCAATAGAGTTAAGGGAATTGAAAGTACAGTTATAGGAGCTGCAAATAAAGGGTTTCATTCAACCAAGTACGTCATTTGGGGAAGCATCAGTTCAATTCATGAAGAAAACAGATGGAACTCTTTAGCTGTGTGTTAATTATCATATGCTTAACCAAGTTACGATAAAAAAAATATAAACTTCCATGCATTGAAGATCTATTCATTAAAGGGAGCATAGTGGTTCTCTAATATTGAATTACGATCAGGATATCGTCAATTGCGTGTTTGGAAAGAAGATATTCTAAAGACATCTTTAAGAAGTAGATATGGCCACTATGAATATGTATTCATGCATTTCAGTCTAAAAAATGCACCTGCAGTCTTCATGGATTTGATGAATCGGATATTCCAACAATATCTTGGTTAATTTATTGTAGTGTTTGTGGATGAAGTCTTGGTGTATTCGAACACATGGGTTGACCATGATAAGCACCTGGATACAGTTTTAAAAATCTTGACGAATCACCATTTTTATTCCAAATTATCAATGTGTGATTTTTGGATATAGGAAGTATGTTTTCTTGGCCATGTCATTTTTGAAAAAGGAATTTTTTATCCTAAAAATATATAAGTTGTTATCTTGTGGAAATCACTAAATAATGTTTTCAAGATACAAATTTTTCTTGTTCTATCTGGTTACTATCGACACTTGTTGAGTGATTTATCATGACTAGCTCCCCTAATGACAACTCTGACAAAGAAGAATGCTCCATTTCATTAGATAGAGTAATGATAGAAGTCTTTGTGGGAACTGAAAGTTCGTCTTACATCAGCACCTATCTTGATTTTTTTAGAATCATGATAGGGGTATGTGGTGTATTTAGGTGCTTCATGATCAGGGATGGGTTGTGTTCTCATGCAACAAGACCATATGGTTGATTATAGTTCAAGGTAGTTGAGGGTGAATGATCAGAATTACCCTGCACACAATCTGGAGTTAGCCTCAGTCATCCATTCTTTGAAAATATATAAACACTATATTTTTGGTGAGAAATTCACTGTGTTCACAGACCACAAAATCTTGAAACACATTTTATCAAAATGAGATTTGAATATGAGGAAAAAGAGATGGATGGAATACCTCAAAATTTTTTAATTTTACTTAATGTATAAACTAGGGAAAGGGAATTCGGTGGTAGATGCATTGATAAAAAAGTCATATGTTCAGTTGGAGAAATAAGCTTCAGATGAATGGTAGTTGATGTCAGTCCTAGCCAACATGCATGTGGAATGTGAACACTAAGGTGATTCTAGGGTTTTCTTTTTAGCTATATTTTTTCCTGATGTGGTTAATATGGTCAAAGAGGTACTAACATCTGACGTAGAATATTGGGGTATGAGTTCAAAACTCAATGGTGGAGAGACCATTGAGGGCTAGAAAATTGATGGGAGTTTAGTTTTTTTCTTTAGAGATGTGATGGTTGTACCTATTTCCTTTAAAGAAAAAATTATTTATTCTTAAAACCATTCAATATGGGTTGGCATCCAGGTGCATAGAAGATGTATAAGGCACTAAAAGTAATGTTTTGTTGGAGCGGTATGAAAATGAGGGTGGTGGTGCTTAACTTATCAACAGGTTAAAGCAGAGAATTAGAGACCAGCAGGTATGTTGCATTGTTTACCTATCACAGTGTGGAAATGGGAGTAGGTAATAATGGATTTTGTTATAGGTCATCCAAGAATGGTTCGAAAACACAATGTCATATGGGTGATAGTAGATCATCTTACCAAGTAGGCCCATTTCATCCCTGTTCGTGAAACTCATACGATGGAGGATCTGTCAAAAATATATATCCAATAAGTGGTAAAGAGGAATGGAATACCAGTGTCAATAGTCTTTGATAGATATCCAAGGTTCACATCTAATTTCTAGTAATCCTTAAAGTAATCCCTTGGGACTCAGCTGCCTATGAGCATGACATATCATCCTCAGATAGACGGCCAGTCTGAGCAGATAATACAGACGTTGGAAGACATGTTGTGGGATTTTGTGATACATTTTGGTGACTTATGGGAGGATCATATACCATTGGTGGAGTTCCCATACAATAACAGCTATCAGGCCTCAATACATATGGATCAGTTTGAAGCATTGTATGGGAATCTTTTTTATTCTCTACTGTGTTGGGTGGAAATGGTTGAGACTTCACTAGTTTAAACAAGCCTTTTCTAATAAAGAACATATAATATTTGGTTGATTAGAAAGAGGATGGAGATAGCTCTGAGTCATCATAAATCATATGCAGATCATCATCGAAGTCCATTGTCATTTGTTGTGGGTGATCTTGTCTTCTTGAGGATATCTCGAAGGATTGTACATCATCATTTCAAGAAGCATGTAAAGTTATCTCTTAGATACATTTTCCCTTTCGAGATAATAGAATGGGTTGGAGAGGTGGCATATCGGGTGGCATTACCACCATGGTTCAATTCAATGCATAATGTGTTCCATGTATCTTTGTTGAAAAAGTATCAGCATGATCTTAACCATGTGATCAGATGGGATCACATAGACCTAGAGCCTGATGATGCATTGGTACATATCCCATTGAGGATTGTAGATAAGCAATAGAAATTCTTTCATGGAAAAAGAATTGGTCTAGTGTGGGTTTTATGGCAGCATGGTCAGATTTAGGAAGAGACTTGGGAACGTGAGAAGGAAATGAAAGAGCAGTGGCTACGACCCTTTCAGGGCAGTGAATGTTTTCTACTTATTTAGGATATAAATACCAATGGTGTGTAGAATTTAATACACCCTCTTTTCGGTATGTAACCCTTACTTGATTATTTTTATGGTTATGAAGGGTAAGGGTGATAGTTGTGGGAGTTGGGAGAACATTGGAAGTGTTTTTGGTGTTAAAGGGAAGCCGCACGGGCAGTGCACAATTTTCATAACTGTGCGGCCAAACCATGTGTGATGGTCCTCTTGAGATAGTAGCTCTAGCATGTTTGGAGTACGATTTAGGATACCATGCAAGGTTAATTTGTGCAGGTAGTGTCTACCACACGGTTAGCACACTGTGTTCCAAACCATGTGGTCAAACCATGGGCAGAGTCAGAATGACATCCTTAAAAATATTATCTCACTCTTTTTTGGCATAATTCGCTCGTTTTTAACCCAAACTGACCCTAACTCACGTTTTGGATTCTCCTAAGGCCAAAAAAGGTTCCACCATCAGTCTAAAGGTGATCCAAAGGCCTTCTTTGGTGAATAGAAGCTAGATGCTTGAGGTATGTGATCTTTCTTCTTCATTCTGGATCAGTTTCATAGATCAACTTAGATCTAATTCTCCTATTCTCTTGGTTTCTTAGATCTAAACCCGTTTTGGGTAGATATTGGAGTGTGAATTCCAAAAATGATGATATTTTTTCTGGATATTTCTAGTAGAAGATATCTAAGGTGGGTTATTAGAGAATCGGCCTGGTTTTCTGGTGTGTTCTTTGTTTGTTGCGGTTTTTGTAAAAACCTTTGATGTTGGAGGATTATTTCTCAACTCTACTTAGTATAACTCATTTTCATGATTTAAAATTGATTTTTTTTGTGTTTAATTTATTTTGATTTGGTTTTTGAACAATTCTTGGAAACCTTCTTGAGTGATGGTTGTGAAATCTGGAAAATTGGGGATTTTGAATGAGTGCTTTGGCTCTTGGTTTTAAAATATGGATTTTAAAAAGGTAATTTTCCTAGATTGTTGGAACATTATTTGGATTATATTTTTTTAATAAAAGTTAATATTTTATTCAAATTAAACATTGATTTGAAATTGGTTGTACTTTGGATTTCAATAAAGGTTTAGTTTTACTAAAGTGGGTTATTGTGGTAATGGAAATATTTGGTATTAATGGTGTTGGTGTGAGTTCATTATTAACAGGTCATTAATAAGAGATAAGTATCATTGCGGTACAAGGAATGTGACCCTGGATTGGGGAAATGTTTCATTGGGAAACAAGGTAATTGGACGAGAGACGGCTCATGAGTAGGGAATAGTCAAACAAAGCACGCATGTCTGGGTGTGTTGTGAATTATGGAATGTGTATGCCAAATTATAAAAAGAATTGGTGTTAATATTTGATTAGTATTTTTTTGAGGAAAAAACTTGTTGCAAATTGGATTCATTTATTTTTTTTCACTTGGTTGTAAATGGTTTTTGGAACTTGTTTATATTTTGTTATCAAATGTTTGGGTAAATTGTTTTATATTAACTATTTTAAATAAATGTGGATAAATTTTCTATCCTAGTGGTGTGAGAAGAGAATTCATTAGGGAAAACCTACTGAGTTTTATACTCACCCCCGATTTGGCTCTTTGGTGCTTTTTCATATGATATCTTACCGGATAGGGGAAAAGGTAACATTTCCCAAGTTTTTAGCACTACCCCATGATACTTAGGATTTTCGGTGATTATGGAGCTTGGATCTTGTGGACTATGGAGTATTGTGGTATCTTTATAGTCTTTGAATGTTTATCCACAGTGTACTTTGATACTTTGTGGTCTTCTGTTGTGGCACACATTGATGTGGTTTTGAGATACATAAAGTGGTTTAGTTGTCTTTATTTTGTTCATGAATTATTTTGTGAATAGTTTGGTGATGGTTTTTTGGTTTAATGGTTTATTCCTTAAAGGAAAAAATCATCCCCCACTTGTATTTGAAACATGTTGGCATTTATTTCTAGCCTTTGGCATCTTGTGGATGTCTCTTAAATCTAATTAATGACTTCTTGAGCTCTCAAGCCAATGAGAATAATTAGTTCGTTACAAATGGTATCAGTCTGATCCTTCCTTTTAGGTACAAATTGTTATCATCTTGTTCGGTCCTTGCCTAACAAGTGGTCATTAGTGTTCTTGGTATAGGAGTTGAAATTCCTTCTTTTCTATTATTTGGGTTGAAATCATAGTTAGGAGTAATATTGTAAGATCATGAAATTTATAGCCTAAAAGTACGTAGTTAACCCTTTTATGTTGAACTTTAAGTTACCATGGAGTTGGGTACATAAGTGTTTGAAGACACATCAAGGATTTAAGAATATCATTATCATGGGTTTAGCTAATGAGACTAGCATGACATGAATTATAGAAGAATGAATTCACACTAGGAGTGCAAACATCATTTTGAGGAATGATTCTTATTGTGAAAAAAGTGTTTATTTTTTAAAAAGTATGAAATTGTTTTTTAAATGAAATATTTTGGAAAAGGGAATGCTTATGGTATTTTGAAAATTGTTTCATTTTCCAAAATCATGTTGAATGTTTTCAAAAATGGATGAACATGGGAAAATGTTGTTTTGGAAAACAATGTTGTGATAGTTTATGGGATTGTATTTGAAATACTAATCCATCAGTTTTTAGAGAGTGAGATTGAGAGATTTATTTATTGGTTTAGAAAATGGCACCTGGTAGGCGCCATCAAAACCAACTAGAAGAAGTTATAGAGAATGTGGTTTCACATGAACCATGTGTGAACCAAGATCTTTTTCAGAGTATTTTACAAGATTTTCAAGCTGTGGATATGAGGAACCAGAGGAATAAGCCTAGGAATGTGGATCATACCATCCTATTCATGAAGCAGAATCCAACTAACTTCTGGGGTGATGCTGAACCCAAGAAGGTAGAGGTGTGGCTGAGTAGGATGAATCATATCTTCAAGTTCATCGGCACACTGTTGGAGCTAAAGGTCAAGATGGTGATGTATATGCTCAAGGATCTTGCACAACCGTAGTGGGATTTAGAGGTACATGAAAATTAGATGAATTCCTTACATGGGAGAATTTTGAGAAATTGTTCGATAAACAATTCTATCCTCACGCGTTAAATATTCATAAAATGGCGGGCTTCTACATCCTGAAACAAGAGAGTCTCTCTATCATAGAATATGCTGCTAAATTCCTGAATTTAGTGAATTTTTCACCATAAGTTGCAGAAATTGTATCTTTGAAGGAACGCATCTTTGAATCAGGGATATGACAGAAGATTTGATCAAAGATTATGGTGATCTGTATCACATATTATAGAGAGATCATAAACAGAGAAAATGTAGATGAATGTGATGTCTCAGGATCTATGTGAGGTGGTATAATGATAACTACAAAAAATGGTGGGAAGTCAACTTATGGGAGAAAGCGGAAAATGGACACATATTTCCAAAGAGGAAGTTGAAATCAAAATCAGATGATTGGATCAGTGAACCTTCCTCCACAAACCAAGAAGAAAGAAGGTAATTTTCAATGTGGTTCACTTGAACACATAAAGTGAGAGTGTACGGCACAGCCTAGAGCATGTCATAACAGCAAAAAGATTGTAAATATTTAGCTCTATTGTCACAGTAATCCAAGGTCAGGTTCTTGAGACACTTTTCGGGCATCCCAAGAATCGTATTCTACGACAGGGCAAGGAAAACACAATCAGTCTCCTCAGCAAAGTAGAGCCAGATAGTGTCATTCAAGGAATACCATGACTCTTTAACTAGGTCAATATGAGTAAAGAAAAAAAGGATAATGGTGTAGTTATGAAGAAATTTCATGGATATAAGCAGATGATTATTGATGATAAAGTAGGACTATCTACGGTGAGAGGTACAATAATTTTTAATTATAATATTGTGCAAGTGCTCTTTGATTCTGGTGAATTTAATTCTTTCATCGCTTCTCATGTTGTTTATTTACTATGTTTAAAGTTGGAAATGATGCCTTCTATTTTAAAATACCAAATTACTATCAGTGAAAGAGAATGTCAAGACTTTTTTGTGTCGAGCATGTGTTATAACTTTTTATTGAGATAAGATGAAATGGTACTTATCGATGTGATACATGGATGTATATGACGTGATCCTAGGTATGGATTCGTTGAAAATGTTTAAGAATCAAATAGACTAGTATAGGATAACGGTTAGTTTCATGCCTAAGGATGGAATCAAACATCTCTTTAGAGAATATAGGATGTTAAAGAAATGTGAAATGAGATTATTGGCATTGACAGTGGGAACGATCTCTTACCATTTTGTGGCATTATCTTTTGCATCAATAGAAGAGATCAAGGAAATTAGTTTTCCAGTAGTTTTGGATTAGTTTTGAGATGAATTTCCCAAAAAAAATCTCAAGGTTACCACCTATAAGGTAAGTGGAGTTTAATATTGATCTCCTTCTGAGGACCACTTTTATTTCCCTTCCATCTTATAGGATGGTTCCAATAGAGTTAAGGGAATTAAATGTATAGTTGGAGGAGCTAGAAAGAAAGGGTTTCATTTGACCAAGTACGTCTTTCTGGTAAGCACTGGTTTTTTCTTGAAGAAAACACATGGAACTCTTTGGATGTGTGTTTATTATTGTAAGATTAACCAAGTTACGATAAATAATTATTATCCACTTCCACTCTTTGATTATTTTTTCAATAAATTAAGGGGAGCTCAGTTGTTCTCTAAGATTGACATGCGATCAGGAAATCATCAATTGTGAGTTCAGAAGAAGCATATTCCAGAGATAGCTTTTAAAAAGATATATGGCCACTATGAATATATTTTCATGCCTTTCGTTCTAATGAATTCCCCCGCGGTCTTCATGGCTTTGATGAATCATATTTTTCAGCAATATCTGGATTCTTTTATTGTGGTGTTTGTAGATGGCATCTATGTGTACTTAAAGTCAAGGGATGATCATGATGAGAGCCTAGAAAAAGTGTTATAAATCTTGATAGATCACCGTTTGTATGCCAAATTATCAAAGTGCGATTTTTGGATACAGTAAGTACGTTTTCCTGGACATGTCATATCTAGAAAACGAGTATCTATTGATCCTGAAAAGATAGATTTTGTTATCTCATGGAAACCACTAAAGAATGTCCTTAAGATACAATGTTTTTTTAGTCTAGTTAGTTACAAATGATTCCTTGTGCATGATTTTTCATGACTATATTTTCCAATGAAATCTCTAACAAAGAATAATGATCCATTCCAATTGACAGAGGAATTCCATAAGTCTTTCCAAGAACTAATATTTTGTCTTATATCGGCACTTATCTTGATCTTTCTAGAATCAGGACAAGGGTATGTGGTGTATTGTGATGCTTCGAGATCAGGTTTGGGTTGTGTTCTCGTGAAATGAGACAAGGTGGTTGCTTATGGTTCATGTCAGTTGAGGGTGCTTGTAAAGAATTACCCAACACACGAATTGGAGTTAGTTACAGTTATCCATGCTTTGAAAACATAAAGACACTCTCTCTTTGGTGAGAAATTTACTATGTTCACAGACAAAAAAATCATGACACACATTTTATCACAACGAGATTTGAATCTAAGGCAAAGGAGATAGATAGAATACATTGAAATGTTTGAAATTGACTTAATGTATACATCAGGGAAAGGGAATTCAGTGGTGGATGCATTGAGAAAAAATTCATATGCTCAGTTGGTGAAAGAAGCTTAAGATGAATGGAAGTTTATATTGGTCCTAGACAATATACATGTGGAATGTGAAGACAGAGGTGATGTTTCCATTTTATTTTCATCTATGATTATTCCTACTTCGGTAAATATGGTTAAAGAGGCAAAAAAATATAATGTAGAATGTTAGGGTACGAGGTCAAAAATCAATGGTGGGGAGACCATTGAGGGATAGAAACATGATGGGAGTTAAATTTTTTTCTTTAGAGATTGTATAGTTGTACCTATGTATTTTTAGAAACAACTCCTTCATGCTTACCACCATTCAAGATGGGATGTACATCCTAGTACACAAAAGATGTATAAGGTGCTAAAGGTGCAGTTTTGGTGGAGCAGCATGAAAAGAAAGGTGGTCAAGTTAATCTTGCAGTGATTAACTTGTCAGTAGGTTAAATAAAAACATTAGAGACTAGTTGGTATGTTATATTATTTAAATATCCTAGTGTGGAAATGGGAATAGATAACGATGGATTTTTTTCTTGGTCTTCCAAAAATTGTTTAGAAACATAGTGCCATGTGATTGATAGTGGATTGTCTTACCAAGTCAGTCCATTTCATCCCTATTTTTGAAACTCATACAAAGGATAATATTTCAAAAATCTATATTAGAGAAGTTATAAAGAGGCATGGCATACCAGTGTCAAAATTCCTAGAGAGAGATCCATGGTTCAAATCTCATTTCAAGAAATCCTTACAGTAAGCGTTTGGGACTCTGCTGACTATGAGCACGACATATCATCCTCAGACATATATCTAGTCTGAGTAGATGATAAAAATGTTGTAAGATAGGTTTCAGGATGTGTAATGGATTTTGGTGACTCATGGGAGGATCATATACCCTTGGTAGAGTTATCAAGCAATAACAGATATCAGGGCTCAATGCATATGCCTCTGTTTGAAGCATTGTATGGGCGTCCCTGTTTTTCTCCACTGTGTTGGGTGGAAACGAGTTAGAATTCACTAGTTGGACCGAGCCTTTTCCAAGAAACAACAAAAAAGATCCAGTTGATTAGAAATAGAATGGAGAGGGCTCAGAGTCATTAGAAATCATATGCAAATCATCATTGAAGACTGTTGACATTCACTGTGGGTGATCATGTATTCATGAGGATATCTCCAAGGCTTGGACATCATCATTTCAGGAAGTAGGGATAGTTATCTTCTAGATAAATTATCCCTTTAAATATACTAGAATGTGTTGGAGAGGTGGAATTTTAGTTAGAATTACCACTATAGTTCAGTTTAGTGGATAATGTGTTCCATGTAACTCAGTTGAGAAAGTATCAGCCTAATCCTGACCATGTGATCAGATGGGATCACGTCGACCTAGATATAGATGCTACTTTGGTACATATCCCTGTGAGGATTGTGGTTAAGAAAGATAAATTATTTCATGGAAAATGTATCCGTCCAGTGTGGGTTTTATGGCAGTATGGTCAAATTCAAGAAGAGACTTGGGAATGTGAGAAGGAGATGAAAGAGCAGTGGCCGAAACACATTCAGGGTAGTGAATGTTTTCTACTTCTTAAGGATGGAAATACCAATGTTGGGGAGATTTTTTTACCCTCGATTTCTGTTATGTAACCCTTACTTGATGATTTTTATGGTTGTAAAGGGTAAGGGTGATAGTTGGGGGAGTTGAGAGACCTTTGGAAGTGTTTTGTGGATAAAGGGAAGTTGCACAGGTAGCGCATGGTTTGCCTAACCGTGCAGCCAAACCATGCAAGGTGGTCCTCTTGAGGAATTATATTTAGCATGGTTGTATCATGTTTTGGGATACCATGCAAGGGGAAGCTATGTAGGTAGTGGCTAATACATGGTTAGCGCACATTCTACCTAATAGTCTGGTCAAACCATGTGCAGAGTCAGAATGAGATGCATAAAAATAAGATATCACTCATTTTTGCCATAACTCCCTAGTTTTTGACCCAAATAAACCCTAAATCGGTATTTTTCTTCTCCTATGTCCAAATAAGGTTCCCCCATCGATCTTAAGGTGATCTTAAGTATTTCCCTAGTGAATCGAATTCAGATTCTTGAGGTTTGTGATCTTTCTTCTTCGTTCTTGATTGGTTTCTTAGATCTTCTTAGATATACTTCTTCTATTCTATTGGTTTTTTATATCTACACCCGTTATGGGAAGATCTATGTGTGCGGATTCCAAATCTTATGATATTTGGTCCTAATATTTCTAGGAGAAGAGATCCGAGGCGGGTTATTGGAGAATCAGCCCGTTTTTCTTGTGCATTCTTCGTTCATTGAGGTTTTTGTCAAAACCTTTGAGGTATGAGGCTTCTTTATCAACTCCACTTAGTATAACTGATTTCTATTATTTCAAATTTAGTGATTGTTTTTGAATTGATTGTGATTTTTTTGTTTAACACTTATTGGAAACCTTCTTGAATGATGGTTGTGAAATACAGAAAATTAGGGATTTTGAATGAGTGCTTTGGTTCTTGGGTTTAAAATGTGGATTTTAAAAGGGGGATTTTCTTAGATTGTTGTCACATGATTGGTATTAGATTTTTTCAATAAAAGGGAATATTTTATTGAAATTAAGTGTTTCTTTGAAATTGATTGTGCTTTGGTTTTCAATAAAGGTTCAGTTTTATGGAACTTAGTTACTGTGGTAATGGAAATATTGGGTATAAATGGAGTTGGTGTGAGTTCATGCTTAATGGGATCTTAATAAGGTAATATTACCATTATGGTATAAGTGACATGACCTTGGATCAGGGTTGTGTGTCATTGGGACATAAGGTAATTGGACGAGAGACCGCTCATGAGTATGGAACTGTCAAATGAAACATGCTTGTGTGGGTGTGTTTTGAATGATGGAATGTGTATTCTAAATGATAATAATATTTGGTGTTAAAAATTTATTATTCATTTTTCTTGAAAAATATATTTCTATAAATTGGTTTCATTTAGTTTCGTTTTCACTTGGTTGTAAATGTTTTTTGGAACTTGTTTATATTTTGTTATAAACTATTCAGGTAAAATGTTTTATATGAACTGTTTTATATAAATAGGGCTAACATTTCTATCCTAGTGGTTTGAGTAGGGAATTCATTGGGGAAAACCTACTTAGTTTTATACTCACCCCTTCTTTGTAACTTTGGTGCTTTTATAGATTTTATCTTATAGGAAAGGGCCAAAGGTAATATTTCCCATGTTTTTAGCACTACCTTGTGATACTTGGGTTGTTCGGTGATTGTAGAGCTTAGAGCTTGTGGGGCATGGAGTATTGTGGTATCATGAGAGTATTATGTTTTTTATCCACCATGTACTTTGATACTTGGTGTTCTTCCATTGTGGCACACATTGATGTGGTTTTAAGATACATGAATTCTTTTAGTTTTCTTTATTTTGTTCATGGATCATTTGGTGGATGGTTTGGTGATGGTTTGTTGGTTTACTGGTTTATTCTTTAAAGGGAAAATTTCCCCCACATGTATTTGAAACCCTTTAGTATTTATTTCTAGACTTTGACATCTTCAGGATTTCTCTTAAGGTCAATTAATGACTCATTGTGCTTTCAAGCCAATGACAATGAGTGGGTAATTACAAATAACATATAAACATGAAGTGAGAACTAGAACCATATACCAAAAAAACATGTAAAAGTAAAATCCAATAATTAATATTAACTAAAAACAAGTAAAATGTGTAATAAAAAAACAAAAACTATTATTAAAAAGTTAATAAATATGAATGAGGTTTTATAATGTATGATTAATAAGTCTATGGTTATTACATAGAAAGTTAGAATACATCTGACCAAGAATTAATCCCCAATAAGGTCTTTTCATGACTCATTTTCTTTTGTTAGGCCATAATTATTCCTCTATGACTATTTATTTTAATATTTTTTTATTTTATCCTATGATTATATTATATTTCATTTCCAATTTTTCTTCGTAACTACATTTTCACAGTCAAATAAATCTTACTTGATGAATTTCAATCTTCATAAAATTTTGTAATGCTAAGAATAATTCTCATCATCTTCAAATTATCCAGTTTTCTTATATATCCATATTCAATCTTCCTAATAATATTATAATTTATTAATTAAAAGTCAAAATATGTTTTATTACTAGTGATATTTAAATTTATCTTAAACACTTTTAAATTGGACGATTTTGCACTCTTTTTATCCTGTGGAATCCAACAAAGGTATTTTAATATCAAAGAGTTTTTCTCCTTTCAGAAATGTATATGTCATGACCCGTCCCCTGGGGCCCATGTCGTAACTACCCCAAGCCTATATTCTATAGGCCAGGGGCTGGAGACTAGCACCGAATGGTGTTTTCCCTAAAACTGGGAAGGAATTTCCTTTATAACCTACAAACACACGTAACCAAACACATAGAAAGATAGGAACACAAGCAAACTGAACTGTAAGCAGAGTGAGTTCAGTAGGTAAGAGGGGCCAGAATACAAGCCCAACTAGAAAGTATAAGTACAACTATGATACAATACAACTGAATAAAAGGGAAAGTCAGCTACTGAGTTGTCCTCTAAGGATCCTACCTGAAGGGTAGGTACAACCCGCCTCCTCAGCACTCCATGTTCGTCTGTCTACTCCGCTTATCGACATGCCGTATGGTCTACCTCCAGGCACCATCCAGTCCTGGTACTCCAAACCTCAGTCAGCATTGTCCGTCATCTGCATCTAACACAAAAAGGTGTGGGCATATCCCGTGTAGGGGTGAGTATAACGATACTCAGTAGGGACCCCAAGACCCTCAAGGTCTCACAAAATCTACCAAGGATAAACCAAAATGTATGAAATCAATAGATAACCCTACTTAGGTATATGCTCATACATATACTTTAGTTATCAAGTAATCCATATCAATCATGAGGAAAACACAAAGATACTGACTCAGCTCACACCAAGATTTATTATATGGGTAGTAACAAGTAACATCCTCACTCACATCGTTGAACACCTTGGCTGCTGGAGAACTCCTCCTCTATCGAGTATAGTGGGCCTGTCGCATCACAAAGAGGCGCTTCCCACTAACCTTGGACTACTGAGGTACTCCTCCTGTCGAGTACCATGGGTCTGCCGAATCACACAGAGGTGCTCTCTACCATGGTTTTTCCCTGTCACAAATAGGTGCTCTCCCTCATGACTTGATGAGGTACACCTCATGTCGAGTACCATGGGTCTGTCGCATCACATAGAGGCGCTCCCCACCGTGGCCTGCTGAGGTACCCCTCCCGTCGAGTATCATGGGTCTGATGCATCACACAGAGGCACTCCCCACCGTGGGTCTGCCGTGTCACATAGAGGCGCTTCCCACTGGGTCTGTCAAGTCACTCCGAGTCGAAAAGGTCAACAGTCGTCAAGTCTCAGCAAGCTACTGGGTTCCCGTACAATGCTCGCACATCTCCAGGAGGATCCATTCCACAAGAATCTGGTCAATACTCCAACTACCACGAATTCTCGTGAGTAAGTATCTCAAAGGTCCTCCACATCATAGGGGTCTCAACGCAATAGACGACGCATCAATCGGATGCCCGGTCTGTGAGTTATTATCCTTTTAGTCACGAGGCCCGGTTGGATTCGTGCTCGATCCAACCTGAACGTTCCCCATATTAATCCAAAACTTCATTGGGGTATACTAAAAGGGATCTTCTTACTTAAATATTTCCAACTCCATTGACTGTTCGTTAAACAAACGTCTGGTGCCAAAGTTATGTCCAAAAGAAGTAAATGGGTCATAGTGGGCACGGGTCCAGTCCGACCCGGTTGGACCGACCCCGCCCAGCCTGTAGGACGATCTAGCAGGCCATAAGGGTTCGCGGGGGTTTGGCCACTTATGGCAACAGGCCGTAGGGTGTCTCGGCCAGGGCGGCTCGGGGCCGCGGGGCGACTCGGTCGTGGGGTGCCTCGGTTGGAGCGGCCTGGCCGCCGGTGGCTCGGCCTCTGGTGGCTCGGTCAAAGTGGCTCGGCCACGGGTGCCTCAGTTGTAGTAGCTTGGAAGGCCACTAGTGGCACAGTCGGGATGACTCAAAAGGTTGCGGGCATTGCAGCCGGGGTGGCTCGGCCAGCAGCTTGGAGGGACGATGGCAGCTCGGCGGACGGTAGCGGCAGCTCAGCGGAGGGCGGTGGCGGCTCGGACCGATTGGCGGTGGCTCGGCGGACATCAGCGGTCACTTGGCCTGGTTGGCGAGGGCTCAGAGTATGGTGGTGGTGGCTCGGTAGACGGCGGTTGCTGCTCGGTGGACGTTGGAGGCTCGGTGGACGACGGTGGAGGCTCGGCGGACGACGGCGGCAGCAACGGCTCGGCCCGGACGGTGGTGTCTAGGGGTAGCGTGGCGGGGCAGCGGGTGTCAGAGCCATGGGTTGTGGTGGTTGTGGGCACCGCGGAGCGGCTCGGTCATGGGGGTGCTGCGAGGGCACGAAGGTCTTGAGGCAGCGGTGGTTTCAGGGCTGTGTCGATGCGTCATCACCTTTGTCGGGTTCAACCCCACAAATCATCACAAGATTTGTAGAGGGGTTAGGCCATGTTTTTTTATCCTGTACCCTCATTGTTATGGTGTTAGAATATGGATCAAGAAGAACTTGAAGAATAATTTCAATCTTTACAACCTCCCACAACGATTTATTCTCAATCCTGATAAATAATTCAAGGAAAGAACATGGGAAAAGTATTCTTACACAAATAAACCCCTTCCTTGGATTTTTCGTTGACGGAGATCGTGAGGGAGGATATGACATCATTGTGGAGGTAAAGACGATCATCGATTGAATACTTACCATGCTAGAGGATATCCCGAGGAAAAAATTCGAAGTCATGTGTTAGCGTTCTTCATTTCAGATCTTTCCCCCAATTCTCCAAAGATCTCCCCTTTGCCAACCCTTTTCCCCAATTCCACCAAAATAAAAATATATCCAACTTATTAATTTATGTTTTCAAATTAAATTATGTTGGTAAAATTTTAAAAATATTTTAATTATTTGATTGATGGGTGGCATAATAAATTATGAGGAGGGTTGGAATAATTAAGTGTCAAGCTCAAGAGGTTTCTCCCCACTTATTAGGGAGTTCAATAGGTTTCAAACCTTAGGTGGTTCCCACCACCATAACCTCTCATGGGAGCTTAGGCTCGGTGGTCCCCACCTCCATAACCTAACATGGGAGGTTTTAGTTCAGGTGGTCTCCACCTGTGAAATATCCACATGGGTGGTTACAACAAATAAAATAAATTGTGTGATTATTTTATTTTCTTATTTCCCCAAAAAACCCAAAAATTAACTTTCACCCTCGACCAACTATCATCGAGGTGAAAGTCTTTCTAAGAAAATATTGGCACTACTAGTTCAACGGTGCCCTCAGATTTCAATTCTGATCACCGGTTCAAAAGTTAGAAAAACCCACTCGCGCATTTATTGAACATACTCGAAAAAAAGTTCAGAAACTCATTCTGGGCACTATGGGCCTCAAAATCATGCACTGTCAATTTTCACAGACTCATAAAATTCCCATATATTTAAAAAAATACATGGAAATTCTGGGTGTTTACAATCTCCCTACCTCAAGGATTTATGTCCCCGTAAGCCACAACTCAAAGTAAGGGAACAAGTGGGGTACTGAGCACGCATCTGAGCCTCCTGCTCCCATGTGCTCTCCTGGAGGTTCCTGTGCTTCTAGAGAATGCACACTAGAGGTATCGACCGTCCACGAAGGACCCACTCCTGTCGATCCTAAATCTCTACTGGAAGTCTCCCCATCGTCGACGTCCAGCTCGCCATGGTTGATTATGTGAGAAGGGTCATGCACATATCTCCTCATATGGGATATGTGGAAGACATCATGCAGCCGGTGCAACTCAGGTGGAAGAGATAAGAAGTATGCCACCTCGACAACTCTGCTGAGGACCTGAAAAGGTCCACTGAATCATGGAGATAACTTTCCGCCTAGGCCAAATCTTTGCAAACCTCATCGGGTGACACCCGTTGAAAGACTTGGTCGCCATCCTCATACTCCAGAGGTCTCTGTCTCCTGTCGGCATACAACTTCTGCCTGTTTTTTTGTAGAGACCCGAAGCTTGACTTACATGGACATTACATTACTTTTTCGGAATACTTAGTACATAACAAAAACACACACACAAGGACCGTAATAGTTTAGTGTCTTTGGAAACTCAGAATATAATCTTCTAATCGTGGTGAAAGATCTTCAACATCTCCCATAAAGATCTTCTTTTTTTTATACCTAAAACCTTTCTTTATATCCTGGGGAAAAGAAAACATAAAAGGGTGAGCTCAAATGCTCAGTAAGGGTAAACAAAAGAAATATCAATCACATCATATACATAAGAACATAGCTTTTGGAAATCTTAACTTGCAAAAAAGAGAGCTCATAATATCATAACATGGGATAAATTATAGAAGTGAAATGTAATCCCAATAATCATAACATAAAACATGAAACTTTGTGGCATACACACATAATCATAGAGATTCATTTCTTGTTAGTCAAGAATCATTTCCAAGACTATCTTAGTGGACAAAGTCCCTTTCTGAATCGAGTCACCCTCGTTTCAGTCCTGTTTCACTGAACTGGTATAACCTACCATTCCAGCCATGTCTATCTCATGATATATAAAATCTTTACCCAATGCATTGGAGGGAGATATAGTTCCCACCCATCTCATAATGAAACCATTCTTATGTGTGCCACAAAATCAGAAAACCATACATCATAGCATAACCCATGTAATAAAAATGGGAATCTTAAACATCGTGACATCATAAAACCATTCATATAAGATAAAGGAATTCATAAACATAATTCCATAACAACATAGTCAAATCAATGTAAAAATATGGATATAAACAGAACCCTTTATTATCTTAGATGGAATTTTTTTTTGATAAAACACTTGAATTGAATTCTTGAGGAAAATATCCTTTCTTCTTCAAAATCAATTTCTTTTCACAAAACATCATGCAATTTTAAAAGAAAGAGATTTTATTGAAAATAGTCATGAAATATTTTGGAGGAAGCTTCATGAAAATAAGGCTTTATAAAACCGTAAAAATCCATTCGTGCCGTATAAGTTAAAAAAACATTCTTCGTACTTTTGTCGGAAAAGTCAAAAAGTACCTCGTACGAAAAATGACAAAAGATTCCTTTCATATCTTTTACTAAAAACTCACCGAAGGGTAAAATTGGATTTAAACAATTGTAGGTGGATAAAAATAATATTACATATTGAGGAAACATTTATGTGGATGATAAAATACACCCCATTAAATTACAAGGTATAAACAATCTCGGATAGAAATGAGATTGTGATATTTCCCTTACCTTAGGTCTGACTTCCTTTGTAAGTGTCCCAACCTCCTGTATAATGTTTTAAATCATGTTATTGACTTATTCCATAATCATATTCATTGTTATTATATCATATATGGTCCACTTATGACTTTATATTACCCGTTCTTTTGTAAATTCATGTTAAAGTAGCGTTTTGGGTAAAATCGTCTCATTTGTCGTTCGTGTTTTTAACTTGTAATTATTCATATGATTACTTAGATCATGATTAATTAATTACAGAATATAAAACATGATTTATATATATATATTCAGAATATACATATATAATAAATTAGTAAATGGAAAGAAATACACCGTTCATGGAGACGGTAGTCCGTACGTACGCAGGAACGCTGTTTTCGTTTCCTTATTGAATTGAATGGAATTAAGTAGATGACATACATATAAATATAAATAATTCCAGTATAATTATTATGTCATATATTTCATTAGTACTTATTATATATACTTTATAATCATTCATGAATGGTTAATCATTGAGAATGAATCTCATCGCGTCGTGGAGACGGTAGTCCGTACGTACGCATGAGCGATGATATCGTTCCCATGGTCATGGAATTGTGTTGAAGTGTATGTATACTATTTCAGTCTCAATATCACTTTATAATAATCATATATAGTTACTCATTAAACCATTATACCCATCCAATTAAGGTGGTGGTGGAAAATAGATTACACCACGGCGTGGAGACGGTATTCCGTACGTACACACGCGCGGTGATTTCCTTTTTCCGTAGGATGGATAGAAGGTTAATTAGAGTTGTTTCATATTTATAATAACATATCAGTATGTAAGTAATACTGATGTTATTACTTTATCATGAAACAACTAAAGAAGAAGAATTTGAAGAAGAAAGAAATTGAAAAGATCGGTAATGGATATTACCTCTTCTTTGAAACGCCTCTTTGAATCCTCCACTTAGGGAACTAAGATTGGTCTTTGAAGAAGACCAGGACCTCTAGGATTATTCTAGGGAAGTGGAGAAGGTATTTTTGCAGGATTTGGCCGAGCTTGAGTGCTCAAATTGGGGTTAGGAGGAGGGGGAGGAGGTGCCCTTTTATAAGGGAGGAGAGCGGCACCTTAGGAATATCTCAAAATATTATTTTATATTAAAGTCAAAATCGGTTTATAGTGGTTCCAAAGGGTCTTATTTCGAAGCTAAAGTGGGTATGGGTAGAAATCCTATCAACCAATAGGATTTAGACAAGTTTAGGTTATTATTTTAACCTTATCAATTAGATTTAACTCTAAGTTAAATAATTTAACTTTTACCGTGTCTTTTTGTTTTCTTACACTATATGGTTAATACACTTACTATAACATGCCAAAATAACCCCAAATTGTTTATTATTAATATATATATCCTTATCTAAGTCATTTGGCCGAACATTAGATTTTTATGAATAAAATAACAATTAATAATATAATATTTGATTTAAAAACTATTTTGTGTCAATTTTGAAACTATTTGATATATTATTTTTGTGAAAGTCATAAAAGAATTATATTTTCGAACCAAGTTTATTAAATCAACACTAATATATCATATTAACCTATAAAATTAGTGGGATTCATTAAAAGTCTCAAATTACATTTATTTTGGTGTTTATAACATCAATTATGTCAATATTCCATTAATAAGATAATTACTGCATCATCTTTGTGTCAAAATAAATGATAATTATTTAATCCCTAAAAATTCTAAATAAATTCCTATGTTGTAGATAATTGTATTATCTTTCTGGAGACTATTCATGTTCGAAGTTTCATGAAGTTTATCACTAGATTAAAATTATTATACTTATAAGATTTAAGAAAGTGACATGTTGTCACATTCTTTGGTTTTAATAATAATTAAATTATTTTCATTGACAAAATTTAATTAAATGAATCTAATCCGATCCTTAGGTGATATGGGTCGACTTTTAGTCATCCAATAGGATTTTTACATTTGTTAGGGTAATTTTAAAATATTATATTTACCCTTAATTACCCGATTTACCTTTAACTATGGTAAATAAAATTTACCGTAGTTACTATTCACAATTCCCAAAAATAAAAAGTAGCTTATTAACATAATTTGGATCCACTGATTCCAAATATGGAATCCATTTTTCTAAATTCAATACACAAAAGTTGCAGAAATTAAATTAAAATTAATCCCGTTGTCGAAAGAAAACAGGTTTTTCTTTAAAACATTGCAAAAGATTGAATTGATTTAACCTACGAATTCAAGGTAAAATCAATGCTAATGACATAAATTATATTAAATGGTAAAAATATATTCTATTTATAATTTAGAACCATTAAATATTATAATTTAACCACATAAAATATTACGATGAAAAAAGTTGTTTTTAATTAAAATATAGTGTGTTTTTACTATTCATTAAAATATGAAAGTTATCGGAAAAATATCAAAACTTTATCTAATGTAAATTTTTATATCCTGATTCAAAAGAAGAATTTTATTTTGTCAAATTGAACATATAAACATGTCAAAAACTAGATTTAATGTGGGTGCGCCATCAAAAGGCGGCAAAACTGCATTTTTTGAAAAATACTTATTTTACCCGAAAAATTTATTTTGTTCTTATACCATGTTCTAGAAATGTGTAAGATGAATAATAATGTTATAAAATTCAAAATTTAGTTAACATTATTCATAACGGCTAGTTCATGACAATATTATAATAATATATCGTTGTTTATTAAAACCCAGTATTGCGTACAACACACGCTATCGAGGAAGGTCGCGATTGCGTGTAATGAAAGCCAAGTCAGGGTTGCGTGTTGGGAAAGAATCCTTCGTTGTTTTGTATAACAGAATCCAACCATATTTCATTTATACAATTAATATATATATATATACTCAATGTTGCATAAAATAACTATTATCAAAATTGTGTGTAACATGATCCAAGAATAGTGTTGCGTATACTGCAAGCTAATATAGTGTTGTGTATAGCGCAAGGTAATCTTGGTGTAGAATACAACACAAGACATTAATGAAATTAAAATAATATTTTTCATAAAATCTCGGGGTGTTACATTCTACCCCCCTTAAAATGAATTTCGCCCTCGAAATTCGTCGGGGTTATAAATGGTTTACTACTTGAAAATTTCTTTAATAGAAACCCACATCGTAAAAAGGAATACCAAAACCAATCTTTAAAAACCAAAGTATGAAACGTAACGGTTACCCAAATAAACTAATCACTGGGTTTCCACATAGGTGAAAATATGGATATGGAAGAAAAATCTAACCATCATGTTCTGATGGAGAGTGGTAGAGAACATGGCTATGGAAAAGCCAACAATCACAAATCCATAAATTTGTGACGATCTAAGGTACAATCTGATTAATCAGATATAAGAGCACTAGGACAACATTTTTGGTTTTCAAGATTGTTTCCCTAAAGTTGAAGAGTTTGAATTAGAATAAATACTTACTTTATTTTGGTACAATCTCACTATTGTTCATGCCTTGAACAATTTCTACTTCATCTCTTAAATAAATGAAGTTGAATTTGTTATTCGTGAAGTGTTAGCAGATCATGTGATAGAATGACGGGTCATTCCATCTGTCTCAAACAAAGGGTTAGCAAAAGTTATTAAATATACATAAGTCCTTCTATAGTGAGATTAATCATATATGGTTCCTAAAATTGACTTATACTTCATATATCATACTGGTTAATATAATAAAACTAGTTTCTACTAAATAGGGACTTCCTGTAGGCCAGTGGTAGGCGATAAAGGCCAGTCGCACTTCGGTTGTGGGTTTGATTCCCACAGCCTTGTCCGACGCGATGGGCTGTCGCCTGTCCTGCAGGTTGTCATTTTTCTAAAGCTATATTACTATAACATCCCATTAATAATATCGAAAAAAACGTTTTATCCTAACTTATGTCCAACATAATCCATTCTAATCTTTAGGCTTATCTAAAATACTTCGGTCCAAGCTCATAGTATAAAGAAAATGATTACTTGAAATGTCGCCAACCAAGCATGTGAATACCATCATTTATCCCCCATATATCTTGTTGGTCACATTCCAATCATGTGAATACCTTAATGATGTATTCTCTTGAAAAGTGAATACCCATTAAACCTTAGTAAAAATATGAATGCTGTCAAAAGTTAACTCTTTCCACATACCAAAATCCAAAAATTCTATATACTCAAAACATGATATAACCTTCTCCTTATATCAGTCATGAGCTCATGAATACAATCAAACACCTCATTATCTTATTATTCCTTCATTATGCGCATATCATCTACTTTCCAAAAAATATCTGAATAACATTTCATGGTTACTAGTACCATTAATCATACACATTAAAAACTTAGGAAAGACAATAGTGTAACAATCCTTAGATGTCTCTTTATTCCATAGTACCATGAGATTACTTATACAACATTACACTTGATAAACATGTAATCATTCCACTACCTTCTTAAACCATTGACCGAGCTTCAACAATTCTTTCATCTCACATATCATTTGTAGTCTCTTCATCATCATCAACATAAATACTTCCCATACGACCATACTAATTCTCTTCATGAGACTTTCCCTTAGGCCATTGGTTTGCATAATGCTCGTACATTCCACATTTAAAACATTTAACCATTGTTGATGTCGTAGAAATACCATTATCCTCATCCATGGTGTTAACTGAACCTTTTCCTTTGCACTTACTTGCTTTGTGTCCTTCTTTTCCACACCCAAAGCATCTTCCAGTTCCTTTGAAACATTCTCCTTGATGCCTCTTCCCACATGATTTACATAGGGGGAATTGAACTTTCTTTCCTCTATGATCATCATGAAACTCCATCTTTCTCTTATTAGCCGAGTCAGGAAACATACCAAATTTTACTTTATTGATCATATTATGAGATTGCTGATTCGGCATAATAATGATGTTTGGACTTCCAAATCCCATTTCATTATGAAGAATATCATTCCATTTTCCATCATATCCTCCATTATCGTGAATCATCTTGTTTCCAGCCATTTTCTAAAACCCAAAAAAGAATAGTGTGAGAGGAAAAAATCATGCTAGGGAAAACAACATAATAAATGTGGAGTATCCTCAATATCTAACATCTTAGGTTAAATTCTATGATCGTTACCGTAGTTCTAGGACTGTATCCTATACGTATACTTATCCTTAGGGACATTCCTAGAAATACCTTATAAATATCTCTAGGGATCTCACTAAAGTTATCGCATCCTAGTTTCCAAAGGTTGACTAAACCTTTCCTCTGATACCAACTGTAGAGACCCGAAGCTTATCGTACATGGACATTACATTACTTTTTCGGAATACTTAGTACATAACAAAAACACACACACAAGGACCGTAATAGTTTAGTATCTTTGGAAACTCGGAATATAATCTTCTAATCGTGGTGAATGATCTTCAACATCTCCCATAAAGATCTTCTTTTTTTATATACCTAAAACCTTTCTTTATATCCTGGGGAAAAGAAAACATAAAAGGATGATCTCAAATGCTCAGTAAGGGTAAACAAAAGAAATATTAATCACATCATATACATAAGAATATAGCTTTTGGAAATCTTAACCTGCAAAAAAGAGAGCTCATAATATCATAACATGGGATAAATTATAGAAGTGAAATGTAATCCCAATAATCATAACATAAAACATGAAACTTTGTGGCATACACACATAATCATAGAGAATCATTTCTTGTTAGTCAAGAATCATTTCCAAGACTATCTTAGTGGACAAAGTCCCTTTCTGAATCGAGTCACCCTCGTTTCAGTCCTGTTTCACTGAACCGGTATAACCTACCATTCCAGCCATGTCTATCTCATGAGATATAAAATCTTTACCAAATGCATTGGAGGGAGATATAGGTCCCACCCATCTCATAATGAAACCATTCTTATGTGTGCCACAAAATCAGAAAACCATACATCATAGCATAACCCATGTAATAAAAATGGGAATCTTAAACATCGTGACATCATAAAACCATTCATATAAGATAAAGTAATTAATAAACATAATTCCATCACAAAATAGTCAAATAAATGCAAAAATATGGATAGAAACAGAACCCTTTATTATCTTAGATTGAAAATAATTTTGATAAAACACTTGAATTGAATTCTTGAGGAAAATATCCTTTCTTCTTCAAAATAAATTTCTTTTCACAAAACATCATGCAATTTTAAAAGAAAGATATTTTATTGAAAATAGTAATGAAATATTTTGGAAGAAGCTTCATGAAAATAAGGCTTTATAAAACCGTAAAAATTCGTTCGTGCCGTATAAGTTAAAAAAACATTCTTCGTACTTTTGTCGGAAAAGTCAAAAAGTACCTCGTACGAAAAACGACAAAAGATTCCTTTCATATCTTTTACTAAAAACTCACCGAAGGGTAAAATTGGATTTAAACAATTGTAGGTGGATAACAATAATATTACATATTGAGGAAACATGTATGTGGATGATAAAATACACCCCATTAAATTACAAGGTATAAACAATCTCGGATAGAAATGAGATTGTGATATTTCCCTTACCTTAGGTCTGACTTGCTTTGTAAGTGTCCCAACCTCCTGTATAATGATTTAAATCATGTTATTGACTTATTCCAGAATCATATTAATTGTTATTATATCATATATGGTCCACTTATGAATTTATATTACCCGTTCTTTTGTAAATTCATGTTAAAGTAGCGTTTTGGGTAAAATCGTCTCATTTGTCGTTCGTGTTTTTAACTTGTAATTATTCATATGATTACATAGATCATGATTACTTAATTCCAGAATATAAAACATGATTTATATATATTCTTAATATACATATATAATAAATCAGGAAATGGAAAGAAATACACCGTTCATGGAGACGGTAGTCCGTACGTACCAATGAACGCTGTTTTCGTTTCCTTATTGAATTGAATGGAATTAAGTATATGACATACATATAAATATAAATAATTCCAGTATAATTATTATGTCATATATTTCATTAGTACTTATTATATATACTTTATAATCATTCATGAATGGTTAATCATTGAGAATGAATCTCATCGCGTCGTGGAGACTGTAGTTCGTACGTACGCACGAGCGATGATATCGTTCCCATGGTCATGGAATTGTGTTGAAGTGTATGTATAATATTTCAGTATCAATATCACTTTATAATAATCATATATAGTTACTCATTAAACCATTATACCCATCCAATTAAGGTGGTGGTGGAAAATATATTACACCACGGCGTGGAGACGGTATTCTGTACGTACGCACGCGCGGTGATTTCCTTTTTCCGTAGGATGGATAGAAGGTTAATTAGAGTTATTTTATATTTATAATAACATATCAGTATGTAAGTAATACTGATGTTATTACTTTATCATGAAACAACTAAAGAAGAAGAAGTTGAAGAAGAAAGAAATTGAAAAGATCGGTAATGGATATTACCTGTTCTTTGAAACGCCTCTTTGAATCCTCCACTTAGGAAACTAATATTGGTCTTTTAAGAAGACCAGGACCTCTAGGATTATTCTAGGGAAGTGGATAAGGTATTTTGGCAGGGTTTGGCCGAGCTTGAGTGCTCAAATTGGTGTGAGGAGGAGGGGGAGGAGGTGCCCTTTTATAAGGGAGGAGAGGGGCACCTTAGGAATATCTCAAAATATTATTTTATATTAAAGTCAAAATCGGTTTATAGTGGTTCCAAAGGGTCTTATTTCATAGCTAAAGTGGGTATGGGTCGAAATACTATCAACCAATAGGATTTAGACAAGTTTAGGTTATTATTTTAACCTTATCAATTAGATTTAACTCTAAGTTGAATAATTTAACTTTTACTGTGTCTTTTTGTTTTCTTACACTATATGGTTAATAAACTTACTATAACATGCCAAAAGAACCCCAAATTGTTTATTATTAATATATAAATCCTTATCTAAGTCATTTGGCCGAACCTTAGATTTTTAGGAATAAAATAACAATTAATAATATAATATTTTATTTAAAAACTATTTTGTGTCAATTTTGACACTATTTGATATATGATTTTTATGAAAGTCATAAAAGAATTATATGTTCAAACCAAGTTTATTAAATCAACACTAATATATCATAGTAACCTATAAAATTAGTGGGATTCATAAAAAGTCTCAAATTACATTTATTTTGGTGTTTATAACATCAATTATGTCAATATTTCATTAATAAGATAATTACTGCATAATCATTGTGTCAAAATAAATGATAATTATTTAATCCCTAAAAATTCTAAATAAATTCCTATGTTGTAGATAATTGTATTATCTTTCTGGAGACTATTTATGTTTGAAGTTTCATGAAGTTTATCACTAGATTAAAATTATTATACTTATAAGATTTAAGAAAGTGACATGTTGTCACATTCTTTGGTTTTAATAATAATTAAATTATTTTCATTGACAAAATTTAATTAAATGAATCTAATCCGATCCTTAGGTGATATGGGTCGACTTTTAGTCATCCAATAGGATTTTTAAATTTGTTAGGGTAATTTTAAAATATTATATTTACCCTTAATTACCTGATTTACCTTTAACTATGGTAAATAAAATTTACCGTAGTTACTATTCATAATTCACAAAAATAAAAAGTAGCTTATTAACATAATTTGGATCCACTGATTCCAAATATGGAATCCATTTTTCCAAATTCAATACACAAAAGTTTCAGAAATTAAATTAAAATTAATCCCATTGTCGAAAGAAAACAGGTTTTTCTTTAAAACATTGCAAAAGATTGAATTGATTTAACCTACGAATTCAAGGTAAAATCAATGCTAATGACATAAATTATATTAAATGGTAAAAATATATTCTATTTATACTTTAAAACCATTCAATATTATAATTTAACCACATAAGATATTACGATGAAAAAAGTTGTTTTTAATTAAAATATAGCGTGTTTTTACTATTCATTAAAATATAAAAGTTATCGGAAAAATATCAAAACTTTATCTAATGTAAATTTTTATATCCTGATTCAAAAGAAGAATTTTATTTTGTCAAATTGAACATATAAACATTTCAAAAACTATATTTAATGTGGGTGCGCCATCAAAAGGTGGCAAAACTGCATTTTTTGAAAAATACTTATTTTACCCGAAAAAATTATTTTGTTCTTATACCATGTTCTAGAAATGTGTAAGATGAATAATAATGTTATATAATTCAAAATTTAGTTAACACTATTCATAACGGCTATTTCATGACAATATTATAATAATATATTGTAGTTTATTGAAACCCATTATTGCGTACAACACACGCTATCGAGGAAGGTCGCGATTGCATGTAATGCAAGCCAAGTCAGGGTTGCGTGTTGTGAAAGTATCCTTCGTTGTTTCGTATAACAGAATCCAACCATATTTCATTTATACATTTAATATATATATATATATATACTCAATGTTGCGTAGAATAACTATTATCAAAATTGTGTGTAACACGATCCAAGAATAGTGTTGCGTATACTGCAAGCTAATATAGTGTTGTGTATAGCACAAGGTAATCTTGGTGTAGAATACAACACAAGACATTAATGAAATTAAAATAATATTTTTCATAAAATCTCGGCGTGTTAAATTTGTGTAGTCTTCAACCACTCCTGGATGATCTAAACCTTCTCTGTGGTAGCCCGTACCATCTCTAGTCCCACGAGTGCTGACTCCCCTAGGTTAGTCTAACACAAATGTGATCTACAAGGTCAGTCGTAAAACACCTCAAAAGGTATCATACCTATGGTGGAGTGATAGCAGTTGTTGTATGAAAAATCCTTCAAAGGAAAGTGATCCTCCCAGCTGCGACCAAAGTCGAGGACACAGGCACGCAGCATGTCCTTGAGGGTCTGAATGGTCCACTCATTCTGGCCATCCGTCTGAGGATGGAAGGCGGTGCTCAAATGAAGTTGCATCTCAAAATCCTCCTACAACCCCTTCCATAGCTGGGAAGTAAAACATGCATCACGATCAGAGATAATCATTGAGGTTACTCCATGTAACCGAACAATATTCTCACATAGAGGCGTCCCAATCTCTCTACTGAACCCTTCTCTCTAATCGGTAGAAAGTGGGCCGACTTGGTGAGTCGGTCGAAGATCACCCAAATCGAGTCATAACCCCTGGATTTACATGGAATTCATATCATGAAGTCCATGGATATCCCATCCCACTACCACTCTGTGACCTCTAAAGGCTGAACCAAACCTGCTGGTACCTGATGATCTACCTTCAATTGCTGATAAGTGAGGCACCAAGAGACCAAATATGCTATTGCTTTATTCATTCCCAGACACCAGTATTGTCATTAGAGATCCCGGTACATCTTTGCCACTTCTGGATGTACTGCTAGAGGGGAATTGTGGAACTCCCTCAACACTTCCTCGTGAAGTGACACTAGTACCATGGTACATCCTCTGAATAGGATGACATGGTCCCCTCCTTGAGAAGATCCATCAGGTGCATGTCTTATGGATATCTGAACACATCATGTCTCGGAGTTAGCATCCCCATGATGTGCCTCCCTGACTTGCTGAAGGAGTGGGGGAGTGATTGTATGAGACTGAAGAAAAGCCGCTCCATCTTTATCCACAAAAGATATCTGTAAAGCATCCAGCTGCTCCATCTCCTCGCCTAACATCTATATACCAGATCTTATGTTGAGTGCATCTCCAACAATGTTCCCCTTCCCAGAAGTATAGATTATCCCAAAGTCATAATCATGGAATAACACAATACAACATCGTTCTCTCAGGTTCAGGTCCTTCTGAGAGAAGATATACCTGAGACTCTTGTGATCAGAGTACACTGTAAAGCACTCACCCATCAGATAGTGTCACCACATCTTCAAGGCGAAGACCACTGCTACTAACTCCGGGTCATGGGTAGCATAGTTCTGCTCATTATTTCTCAGCAATCTAGAACCATATGTGATCACTTCTAACTCCTGTATTAGGAAACATCTGAGTCTGGTCCCTGATGTTTCGTAGTATACTACATACCCTATGCCCTCCTCTGGAAGCCTCAGGATAGGGACACTAGTTAGCCTCTACCTCAGCTCCTGCAAAACTCTACTGGTATCTCTCCGACCACACGAAGGGTTTCCCCTTCTTTGTCAAGGCTGATAGTGGTGCTACAACTCTGGAGAAATTTGGTACAAATCTACGATAGTATCCAAAAAAACCTAGAAAACTTTGTACCTCTGTCACAATCCTGGGTGGCTACTAACCAAGTATCGCCTCAATATTTGCTGGATCCACTGCAACTCTAGCCTCAGATATGACATGTCCCAGAAAGTGAACCTCTCCGATCCAGAACTTTCACTTTGAGAGATTACCATAAATCTGGTGCTCTCGGAGTGTGTCTAGTACTACCTGCAAATGATAGGCATGCTCCTCCTTAGTAGATGAGAATATCATAATGTCATCGATGAAGACTACTACAAAGAGATCAAGGTATGGCTGAAAGATATTGTTCATGAGTCCCATGAACACTACTGGAGCACTGGTCATTCCGAATGGCATAACCAAGAACTCTTAATGGACATACCGACATCTGAAGGTTGTCTTTTTCACATACACATCTCGCACTCTAAGCTTGTGATAACCTGATCTAAGGTATATCTTCAAGAACCATCGTGCTCCCTTCAGTTGATCAAAGAGGTTGTCAATCCTCAGGAGTGGGTAATTATTCTTCACAGTCACCTGGTTTAGGCGTTGACAGTTGACATAAAGTCTCAAGCTCCCATCCACCTTCATGGTGAAAAAATCCGGGCTTCCCATGGAGAAACACTAGGCCGAATGAATCTATTCCCCTATAAGTCCTCCAACTATACCTGTAGCTCAAGAAGCTCTATGGGAGCCATCTGATATGTTGGTGTAGATATTGGTGTCGTCCCGGTATACAATTCAATTTAAAAGTCCACCTCTCTGTGAGGAGGTAGACCCGAAACATCATCATGGAAGACATCTGTGTACTGGTCCACCACTACAGGATATCTCGAACTCTCCAAATCAATAGCTCTGAGGGTGAGGCTAGCCAACAAATGAGTGATCGGCTGCACTCTCCTCCGGGTAAGTCCATCTTGCGCTGCAAAGGATCCCTTCTCGCCGGTGAAGGTAAACCTAGTCCCATCCCTGCGAACACACTGCACTTTGCGTCGAATATAGTCAATCTGAGCATAGATTGTAGATAACCATTCCTACCCAAGATGACATTATAAGGCCTCGTGTAGTTACTAGGAGATCCCAGCAAAATCTATCACCTCCTAGAGTAAGTTCGCACTGCCGGCACCAGTGCATAATCGTTGAATCAGCTCCCATAAGAGTCTCTAGCCATAAGTATCGAGCCAACAGATCCATCGGAATCTCCGAGCTTTGAATGAGGGCAGTGGAAATAAAAGAATGACTAGAACATGTGTCTATAAGTACTGCAGCTAAGGTGGAGTAGAAATAGATCGTACCTCATATCATCTATGGAGTGTCATGATCGTAATCCACAGCTTCCTAGAGCTGAGATCTCCCATGTCCAACTGCTCCCTGTAGTCGGGGTAGACCTCCTGGTGGTTGTGGTGATAACATCTCGAATCGTTGACCACTTCTAGCTGCACGTCCAGCTCCTCTACCATGTCTGCCTTCTCCCTGCAGACCTCCTAGGTCGAACCTCTGTCTCTATTTGGGTGGTCCTTTGACTATCTGATGATCATCCAAATGACAGTTCAGATAGTCACGAGCCATTTGAACTTGCCGACTGTACAATTAACATTGCATGATCTTTGCTTTACTAGTTCGGCCTTGGGTTCTATGCAAAACCGATCCTGAGTCATGATGTCATCCACTTGTAGGTCTGGTCTACTTGAACCTTTGTGATGTCTGTCTGCTACCAGCTGTAGAAGACTCCGCTATATGATGATTGGTGGTGGGTCTCACTGCTGGTGACTGCTCATCAAGGAAAATCTCCACTAAGAGGTCTCTCTTTAACACCCCCTCCTGCGTCGAGATGCTATGTGAGATCATTGAAACCCTGATCTCCCACCTAAGCCCCTACTCGAAGGTCTGAGCCCTGAAGAATGGGTCCTGAACCATATTTGTGGAGTAGCGTGAGAGGTCAGTGAACCTCGCTGAGTACTGAGCTGCAGTCATGCTCCACTTTTACAGATGAAGAAGCTCATGTATGTGCACTGCGTGAAGAGCCTCTAGAACAATCTCTGCCCGAAAGAGGATCTCAAAGTCTACCCAGAGAAGCATCACCTCATTGTGAACTTAGAGCATCAAGCATCACCATCTGACTTCTACTTCCTGTAGAAGGCTAGCGACAAGGATCACCATAAGATTGGCTGGTGTCCCTATGATTCAAAATACTCTCACTGCATCCTCCATCCAATCCTCAACCACCTGTGGGTCCATATCTCCCTTGAACCTGGGTGTCCTCTAGAACTAGAACTTGTGAAACACGCTCAATCTGCGTGCACTATCTGATGTTGGGGCTGGTGGAATCGGTGGCCCAACAGGTAATGGTACCGCGTGTGCCTCCGATGGTGCCTCTACTAGAAGAGGGACCTACACCGAGGACTCGTCACTCGATGGGCTATCAGTGCGTACAACTCTCAGAACCCTATCTATCTCTCTACATGGTGGAATCCTAAAAATAAATAGGTGTTCCACAGTTAATAAGTTATACTTGGTGCGCTTACTCAAGAGATAACAAAGAAAACTCTTGGAAACACACACGCAATGAGTGTTTTCTTGCACTGAGTCGGAAATAATATGTCAGGGTCCTGGTGTATGGATACATCGGCCACCGCACCAACATTGGATTCCCTAAACCGATAACCACAGTCACTACACTTAAAACTATTGTCGTTAAAAAGAAAAATCAGAGTCTTATGTTCTGCGGTAGAACTGAATTCTCTGATACCAATTTGTCAGGACCCGTCCCCCGGGGCCCGTGCCGTGACTACCCCATGCCCGCCTTCCATAGTCCAAGGGTAGGGGACTTGCACAGAAAGGCATTTTCCCTAAAATTGGGAAGGCATTGCATTTATAACTTGCAAGAACATGTAACCAAACACACAACAAGATAGGAACACATGTAAATTGAACTGTAAATAGAGAGAGTGCAGTAGGTAAAAGGGTCCAAAATACAAGCCCAACTAGAAAGTACAAGTACAACTATGATACAATACAACTGGAGAAAAGAGAAATTCAACAGTTGGGTCATCCTCTGAGGATCCTACCTGAAGGGTAGGAACAAATCACCCCCCCCCCCCAGCACTCCACGTTCATCCGTCTCCTCCATGTATCGACATGCCATATGGTCCACCTCCGGGCACCGTCCAGTCCTGGTACTCCTAACCTCAGTCAGCACTGTCCGTCGTCTACATCCAACACAACAAGGTGCGGGCATAGCCCATGCATAGGTGAGTATAACGAAACTCATTAGGGACCCCAAGACCCTCAAGGTCTCACAAAATCCACCAAGGATAAAATAAAAAGTTTGAAATCAATAAATAACCTTATTTAGGTATATTCCCAATCATATACCTAAGTTATCAAGTAATCTAGCTGAATCATGAGAAAAACACAGAGATACTAACTCAAATCACACCACAATTTTTTCTAGGTGTAGTAACAAGTAACATCCCCTGTCACATCATCAAAAACCTTAATTATTGTAGATCCCCTCCTCTATCGAGTAAAGTGGGCATGTTGTGTCACACAGAGGTGATTCCCACATACTTTGGAATACTGATGTACTCCTCCTCTCGAGTACCGTGGGTTTGCTGTGTCACACAGAGGTGCTCCCCACCAAGGGTCTACTATATCACATAGAGTCACTCCCCTTCGTGACTTTTTGAGGTACTCCTCCTGTCGAGTATTGTGGGTCCACTGCATCACATCGAGGCGCTCCCCACTGTGGCCTTCTGAGGTACACCTCCCATCGAGTACCATGGGTCTGATGTGTCACATAGAGGTTCTCCCCATTGTGGTTCTTCCGCATAACATAGAGGCTCTCCCCACTGGGCCTGTCAAGTTACTTCGAATCGCAAAGGTCAGCAGTCATTAAGTCTCAGCCAGCTACTGGGTTCCTGCACTAGGCTTGCTCATCTCCGAGAGGATCTTCTCCACAAGCTGCTGGTTGATAATCCAACTACCACAAAGTCCCATGATAAAGTATCTCAAAGGTATGACACATCATAGGGGTCTCAACGCAACATATGACACGTCAATCGGATGCTCAGTCTGTTAGTTATTAGCTTTTCAGTCCCGGGGGCCTAGTTGGATTCGTACTCGATCCAACCTGACTGTTCCTCATTTTATTCCAAAACATCAGTGGGGTATACCCAAAGGGACTGTCTCTCTCCAAGATTTCCAACTTCGTTGACGGTTCGTCAAACGGACATTCGGTGCCAATGTTATGGTCAAAATAAGTAAATGGGTCGTAGTGGGCTTGGGTCGAATCCGACCCAGTCGGACCAACACGTCCCGCAGTGTGGTCCGGTCTGTTTGGTTTGGCCTAGCCTCTGTGGGGTGGCCCGCCCCACCGGGCAGTTTGGCAGGCCATGAGGGGCCACGGGGGTTCGGACACGGACGGCGTGAGGTTGCAGCGTGGCTCGGCCGGGATGGCTCATCGGGAGCGGCTCAGGGCTGGAGGGTGGCTCTCCTGGAGCGGCTCGGCTGTAGGGCGGCACGACCAAAGAGACCCAACCATGGGTCACCCAGTCGGAGAAGATCGGCCGCGGGTGGCTCGGACGGAGCGGCTCGGAAGGTCGCGGGCAGCGCATTTGGGATAGGTCGGATTATCGCGGGCGGTGTGGCTGGGGCAGTTCAGCCTGTGGATTTGTGGGGTGGCGGTGGCTTGGTGGATGGCAGTGGCAGAGATGGATCAGCCTAGTTGGCAGCGGCTCGGTGGATGACAATTTGCAGCTCGGCGGATGGAGCCGGCTGCTACGCCCGGTTGGCGGCAGCTCGGCGGAAGGCGGTGGTAGCTCGGTGGATAGTGGTGGCAACTCAGCGTACGGTGGTAGCTTGGCAGACGGTGGCAGTGGCTCAATGGACAGTGGCAGTGGATCAGCCCAGTTGGCGCTGGTGGCTCGGCGAACGGTGGTGGCGGCTCGGCAGACGACGATAGCAGATCAGCCCGGTTGGCGGCGGCGGCTCAGCCCGGATGGCGGCGGTCATGGGCGGCGCGACAGGGCCGTGGGTGGCAGAGCCGCGGGGCGCAGTGGCCGTGGATGCCATAGAGTGGCTTGGCCTTGGGGTGCCATGAGGGTGCGGAGGTCATGAGGCGACGGTGGCCGTGGGGAAGTGTCATTGCGCTGCCACCTTTGTCGCGTTCAACACCACAAATCATCACAAGATTTTCAGAGGGGTAAGTCTATGTTTGTTTGGCCCATACCCTTCGTGTTAGGGTGGTAGAATATGACTCAACAATAACTTTAAGAAAACCCTCAAGCTTTACAACCTCCCACAATGATTTATTCCCAATTCCGAAAAAGAAATCAAGGGAAGAACATGGGAAAAGTATTAATACTCAAATAAACCCCTACTTTGGATTGTTCGTTGACGGAGATCGCGGGAGAGGAGACAACATCATTGGGGAGGGAAAGAAGATCATTATTTGGAGACATCCCATGCTGGAGGATTTCTAGAGGAAGAAAGTTGAAGTCATGCATTATAATTCATCATTGGAGAGCTTTCCCCCAATTCTCCAAATCTCTTCCCTTTGCCAAGCATTTTCCCCAATTCAACCAAAATGAAAATATAGCCAACTTCTTAATTTATGTTTTCAAATTAAATAATGTTGGGACAATTTCAAAATGGTTTAATTGATTAATTGATGGGTGTCGTAATAAATTATGGGGAGGGTTGGCATAATTATGCGGGGAGCTAAAGAGGTTTCTCCCCACTTATTAGGGAGTTCAAGAGGTTTCAAACCTCGGGTGGTCCCCACCACCATAACCTCTCATGAGAGGTTAGGCTCGGTGGTCTCCACCTCCATAACCTCTCATGGGAGGTTTTAGTTTAGGTGGTCCCCACCTGTGAAATATCCACATGGTTGGTTACAACAAATAAAATAAAATGTGTGATTATTTTATTTTATTATTTCCACAAAAAACCCAAAAAATTAACTTTCACCCTCGACCAACTATCGTCAAGGTGAAAGACTTCTTAAGAGAATACCGACACTACTAATTCTACGGTGCCCTCAGAATTCAATTCCAAGCACCGGTTCAAAATTTATAAAAACCCACTCACACGTTTACTGAACATACCTAAAAAAAGTTCATAAATTCATTCTAGGCACTCCAAGCCTCGGAATCACAGGCCTTTAATTTTAGTGGACTCTTAAAATTCTCATTTATTTAGAAAATACATTTAAATTCTGGGTCTTTACGGTATATTTTATCTTTCACACCGCATTTCTTTTTGAAAACCTTTATATTTTTTTCAAGAATCCATTTTTCTTATTTATATTGAATTTTTATTTTAAATAAAATTATGTTTCCTTCTTAAAAATTATATTTTTCAGATGAATCTTAACTTTTCCATTTTACAAAAAGGTTAAAATATTTTATGAAATATATTTTCAATATTTCACTACAATTTTCATAATTATCTCAAAAATATATAATTTCTATAGAGTTATATTTTATGAATTACTCTATAAATTAATTTATGAAAAAAAAAATCGGTGATTGAATTTTTGGTATCAACTAATTTAATTTTGAAGTCACATAATCTAATACCATTTTTAAATTTTATAAAGCCCATTTTTTCCATGGATTATCATGGAATGAATAATTATTGATATCTTACAGTACACATATACATGTATATTGATGGTGGGTTACTATATCATCCTCAAATGAATTGGTTAATGTTTTAAATCTCATTTGATAATGAATCGTGAGCATACTTATATTTTTTCAAAACCTAAATAGAAATCCTTATTAGATATTATCATAGTTTGAAGGGAGGATCTTCATTGATATTCTCATAATGTGGTGATTCTCTATGGTTTATTCCAAAATTTCATGACAAGTTATGTACCCATTACGTCACATATTTTTATGTCATATAATTATGATTACGCTTCATAGATCATGTTTATTATCTCACACTCTTATGTCATGGTACGTTATTGTTTATTTGAGATTACATGATCTTCTATTACGACTTATGTAAAAAAAATTATTATTCTATGTTATTTTAATAAGATATTTCCCCTATTATCATATTTTATCATATTCTTATGATCAAACCTTGATTACATATTGAAAATGCTTCCCTTACTGAGTATTTGAGCTCCCCCTATTCTAATTTTTTTATTCCCTAGGTTAGGAAGATGATTATAACATATAAGGTGTCTAGAAGGGGGTCTAGTGTGGTCTCATGATGGAGAAATGTTCACCGGTATTATAAAATTAGTTTTTTATATATCTAATCCTAAACAACACTAAACCTTAAATTCATTTTACTGTAATATTATTTTTGAGTTATTATCTATATCTTTTGAAAATGAAGTAAAATAAATAAATATTTAGCAATGGTCACATAAATTGATATTAAATTACATTTTATACATTTTTTAGGATTAGGAATAGAAAATTTTACAAAGAACCGATGGATAATTCTATGTATAAGATAACATCCTAAAAATTTAGTAAAGTAAAACTTTTTTGGTTTCCTAGCAATGAGATCCCTATCTGGAAACAAACAAGTGGATGTAGGCTCTAGAAATAATACATCTAGGGGTAATAACTTTAAAAATATTGGTTGGGTATCAATTAGATCTTCACTTAGTGAATAAAAAAGATTCCTTACTATACACCTGGTCTGACACTCCTAGAGGATGTGATTTGGTTAATTCATATTCTTTTTATAAACCATTATAATGGATCTGAATGTATTTATATTAGAAGGATTAAGAATATATTATCATAGAAAATTTTGATTGAGACATATAATTTCATAACATAGGTTATAAAAATTATTTATGAGTTATTTCATATAAATTCATAGTTTTCCTTTTAGAAGTATTCTCATACCTAACTTTTCTTTATTTTAGTAAATAGATATAACTAGGATGAACCAATTTAATAATGGGTGTGAAAGAAAATGTAGTGATTATCTATATGAGAAAAAACAATATATTATCTAGTGTGATAAATATTATCTTTATCCCAAACTAATTATTTTAAATAATGGTTAACAATATAAGCCTAATTAAAGTTTTAAACACACAAAAAATGATAAGAGTGTAGTTTCATGGTATTTATAGGGATAAACACCAAAGATGAATGAAGATTAAATTTCCTACATCTCAATAATATTAAAAGAATCACACGGGGAAATGTCTTAAAGGAACTAGAAGATGTTTTATTTTTGGTAAAGTAGGTCATCAAGTATGTATTTTTTGAGAAAAATGAATATCTCGATAGAGGGGAAAATTCCTTCTAAAGAAACCACTAATATTTTAATGTATTAAATTTGGGGAACATAGGAATTATCTAAGTCAATTCCCCAATATAAGTGATAAAAATGATGATGAGCATTAGAAACCTCCTATACTAAGTGAACAAGGAGATTTCTATGTTATGAAAATCACTAAGGTGGATCATTCTAATTGAAGTAAACTTATAATCTACTACATATTTATGGATATATTATCATAATGTTGTTTTATCCACTCTATTATATCTAGGAGTTTTTATAAGACCAAAAAATATCCACCACAACAATTTAATTTGAGAAAACATAAATTTATAGGATTATTATTTTCCAAGTTAAAGTTTATGGAGAAGGTCTTTATAAGAATAATATTATAATTCTTTTAAATAATTTTTTTGTGAATTTAGAAATTGAAAGGTTATCTCCTTGTAGACTCAATATTATTTATTGATATACTGAAATAATATTTCTTATTTCATATCAACTTATGGTCATCTATTAGTGAAAGGCAAGATATAAACACCTTATCAAGATTACATATATTATATGGGTCTTAGTATTCAATAATGAGATGATTCTCCTAGTCATACCCAAGATTGTGAGGTTGATATTTCATTAAACATTATACCTTGAGTAATGACTATGTAACAAATACCTTTATCGATACTCATCAATTAGAATGATTAAACATACTAGGATTCAATTTATTTAAGGAAGTAGAATGTAATATCCTGGACTTCCAATGAATTTTTTATCCTAAATTGAATATGTAAATGTTTAATTCATTCCCATGTTTTTATTTTAAATAATATTAACAAAGAAATTATGTAAATAATATATCACCTAAATTGTTTCCTTAAATATATTTTTGATGTATAAAGGAATTTTATTTATTAAAATGCCTTTTTAATTAAAAGGGTATTCTATAGGTTGGGTGAAAACTTGTCACATCCAATGATTTCATGGGTATTGAATCCATGATTGAAGAGGGACAAGGGTGAAATGCCTACCCCAAGCCTACGTATTTTCATACTTCCCTCCTCCATACATTATATATATACATACTTATATCTCTTTTACTATATTCATTATTATTTTTACATTTACCATTTTATTTCATAATAATATTTCTTTTATTATAATTTTTATTTTCAAATCATCGTGATAATTTAGATGTTGTAGATTATGGGTTAATATAGTATGATACTTGTTTTCATAATTATAGTTATAACATTTTAAAAATTGTGTCATATAACATCTTATGTGAAACATGTGATGAATATTTAAATTAAATTTTACTCAAAAATAATACTTATCATGTATTTAAAATTTAAATTATAGTTCATCTAATTTCTAAATGGTTTTTTTCATATTTTTTGTATATGCTTTTTTACACTAAAACCCAATTTTTAACACATAAAGTAGCATGTTTTATAATAAAATATTTTTACAAAATATTTTTTATTGTTTTAATTTATCTTATTTATATTGTAATATTTATATTTTTTATCATATAATAACATTATAAAGGTAAAGTGGTCATTGATATACAATTGCAATCATAGTGTAAAAAAAATTTACACTAAAACCCATTTTCTTGATTTTCTATTTAAAGAATAATTACACTTATTTTAAAGAATAATATAATAAAAATAAATTTTATAAATTTTTAAATAATTAAAAATCAACCATTTAAAAATTATTAAAATAAAAAAAATATAAATATAACCACTTATAACAACAGAAATTGTTTTCATTATAATTAAGTAGATATCTATTTATTATATTATTTCATTTAAAAGTTCAATTCATAAATATTTGAAATTGGATTTTATAAAATGGAATTCATTTGTATATTTATAAAATAAAAATTAACTCAATGTGTTTTTTTGGGATTTTTCTCAAAAGGTTAATTTTTAGTTGAATAGTGAATAATACAATTTTTAAATACCATCACTTTTAAGACATCACCGTGATATAATAATGACAAAAATGTTATTAGACCTTTTGATTGAAAAAATATGTATTCCAAAGAGTGATATAAATCATTTATATTATAATTTTGAATTTATAAAACTATATTTAACACTTTGGAACATTAGTGTTATTTTATTATAATAAAAGAACTATTTTTTATCTTTTTTTAAAGTAATTACAATATTACATTCAGTTTTGGATTGGTTTGAATGTCACAAAACTATGTTTTTGTTTATTAGTAAACCAATATGTTATATGAGAATAAATTCTAGACAATAATTTGCTAAAAAATAATTTTTATGCTTAATTGGACATTTATAAAAAAACTATTTTTTGTTATGTTTTTTGTATATATATTAAAATTAATTTTTCCACATTTATAAATTGAATTATTTAAAATTTATTTTATATTTTCAATAAGAATAATAAATATTATTATATAAGTTCAACTTAATTTTTATACATAGAAATTTGTTTCATTTGAAATAATTTTCATCCATAGTAAAAGGTTAAAAAGGGTTTAAAGGATGGTTTAACTTAAGATATAAGTTCACAATTATCACTAACACATTCCTCAATTATATGTTTTTATTTAATTTCAACCCTCCCTCAAAAAATCTTAAAAATGATCTTATTTTATGCTACATACCCTTGAAAATGACTTTATATTATTTTAAAGTTATAAGTATTTACAAGAGTGTCGCTGTCCTCACTTATGAAAGGCGTATTCCATCACCCCTTAAAATTCACTCTAAAAAATATATTTTTACCCTATAATATACATAATTTCATTTCAAAATACTCGTATCGTATTTTTTGATCTTCTGGTCCACAGATATTTACCAAATCTATTCTATATAAAAAAGGTTTCCAAGAGAAGATTAAATTATTCTACATTAGTGTTTTTACCACCCTTATAATTATTCTATTTATTTTTTTTATAACTCGTATTAAATAATATTTATGTCTATATTATCATTATTTAGACATCATTAATCTCCTAGAAAGGTAATATTATCCTTATTAAATTTCTAGTTCTTATTCATTAATTAATTATAACACACTCATGTTTGTGTCGGTTTTACCACTTATATAAACAGAGTTATATTGATTATATCATGAATTATTAATAAATATTACATTATTGTAATATTATATAATAACGATTAATTCCTCATGTTATTATAATTTTTTAATGATGATAATATGATAAAATGATTCTAAAACCATATTTATCGAATTAATTCTAGCATGTTCTTATTTTGGTCGATTTAACAGCCTACATGAATGATGCTTCAAATTTTTATCATGGATGGTTATGGAATTTTTTTTATTAATATATGATATTAATATAAAAATAATTTTTTTCTCTTAAATTTTGATATTAATATTTAAACTTATTATTAATAAAAAAAGTTTTCATGATAAAGGTTACCAAAACAAACATGTTAGGGGTTGTTTATTTATGAAGTGTACCTCAAAGTTCTATATGAATATAATGAAACTCCCTAAACCATTATAAAAATTATATTTACATTACCTTGGATGTTCTATATATGAATTACTTATAAACATAGAGTGACAATATGAACTATATACCAAAATAAAATTGGAATCGTTAAAACCAATAATTACTAATAATTAATATTAACTAAAACAAGTAGAATTTATGTAATGAATGAATGTAAAATATTATTAAAATTTTAATAAATATGAATTAATTTTTAGAATAAATCATTAATGACACGCTAGTAATTATACAAGAATTCAAAATGCATCTAGCTGATAAGGAATCCATGGTAATGGGCTTTCTTAACTAAATTTATATTCTTGATTCATAATTATTCCTCTATAACTATGGTTTTACAATATTATATTCTTATGTCATATGATGATATTATATTTATACTCATAATTATTTTCAATGTAATTACATTTTCATAATCAAATGAAACTTATTTTATGAATTTCATTCTTCAACAAATTTGGTGATGTTAAAAATAATTCTCATCCTCTATAAATGAGCACGTTTTCTTAAAAAATCATATTCACTATTCAATAAAATGTTATACATTATTATTTTTAAGTTTAAATATTTTTTTTAATATTTAAATTTATCATTAAATATTTTCAAATAGAATATTTATCACTCCTTTAATGATGTGGATTTCAATAATCGTATCATTAATATTGAAAAGTTTTTTTCTCTTTCATGATCATATATTTTCTCATCCACTCCTCATTTAATTTGTAAAAAATTCATGTATATTTCAAGGATCCATTTTTATTTTTGTTTTAAAGAGGTATTTTAAAAAAAATCAGGTTAATTTTGTGAAAATTATTTTTTGAAGATGACTCTTAACTTCTCCTTTTTATGAAAAAGTGTAAAATATTATATAAAATCTATTTTCCTGATTTCACTTTTATTTTAAAATTTATCTAAAAAATATATAACCTTTATGGAGTAATATTTTATTAATCACCCTATAAATGACTTTTTCAAATACTCATATTGGGTTATCAAGTATTTAGTATCAACTAATTTACCTTTGGTATAATATTATGTGATACCATTTTGAAATGTTATGAAACCCATTTTATTTACATGGTTTAACCTGTTGTTATGAATGATTAATTTCATATATAACCTATATTTATTGATACTTATGGTTTGTATATTAGATATATCTCCAATTTATTGGTTAATGATTTATATCTCATGAGATAATTAAGTGAGAACATAAATGGATGTTTTCACAACATAAACGGTAAGCCTTCTTCGATATTCTCAGAACATAAATGGTGGGATACCATTCTTTTTTTCATTTTCTAGAGGCATGTTTAAGGGTTCCCGGTACCCAAACAACACACATGAAACAACTGCATTACTCTTTAAAACATCAAAAACACGTTTAAAATTCAAATACACTGTCATCCATGCCTTGAGCCGCGAACCATGCATCACGCCTCAATCATTGAACCTATCACGCCTCAGAACATAAAGGGTGGGACTTCTTAGGTATGCATATAATTTAATGATTCCCTATTCTTATATGTATTCAATTATTATATGATATTATATATTTCCATGACATGCCACATTTTTATTTCATATGGCTATGATTATGAAATATAGATCATGTTTAGTATTTAACATTATAATGTTATAGTACATGTTTTTTCATTTGATATTTCATGTTTTTAATAATTAATTATGTAAAAAGATTACTATTATATGTTCTTTTAATAATATATTTCTTCCATGATCATGTTTTCCCATATTCTAAATATCTTACCCTTTATAAAATATTGAAACAATTTCCCTTAGTAGGTATTTCATTTCACTCATTTCTTATGTATTAATTCCTCATGTTATACCGATGATTATAAACTATGATGATTCTAGAAAGGGTTTTTTTTGTATAATAATGGAGAAATGTTCACGAGTTTTGTAAAATAATTTTTTTTATGTAACTAATTCTCAAAAACACTAAACCTTTTGTTTCTATGATTGTGATGTTATTTGTGAGTTATAATATTCATCTTATGGAAATTATGTATCATAAAAATATGTTTATATTGGGTTTCCTCAGTTAGTATTAAGGCAGAGTTTAGTTATTTTTAGTGATCAATATTCTAAAACTTTTCTGAGAACCTTATTGATAAGACTAAATATAATATAACATCCTAAAATTTTGGTAAAGTAGATATTTTGTGTTTTCTTAATGAATGAGATCATTTTTTATATACAAACAATTGGATGTAGGATCTAGAACCGATACACCAATGGTTAATAACCCTAAAAAATGATGGTTGGTTATTAACATGATCATTATCTAGTGTATGAAAAAGAGTCATAAGTGCACACTTTGTTTGACACTCTATGTAAAGACCTCAACCTAAGTAGTCTAGAGTTAGTGCCTTACTTAAATACATTAGTTCTAAGAACAAGTGATTGCATCCCAAAGAACTAAATAGTTTATTATATATGGAAAAAATAGGTAAAAACATAATTTTACATTACAACTTGAAAATAAATAAAACATTGAAACTCCATTGGAAATATCTCTATTCTCCAAGATTATCTTTGCTTTGAAATTATAGTATACATGTTGTAATGATAGTGAAAAATAAAACATAATAAAGGGGTGAGATCAGATTCTCCATAGTGGTAATAAATATAATGAAATATGTCATAAATAAATATAATAAATTAGTTAATGTGAATAACAACAAACACATCCTATTAAAACCTAAACTTGATCATGATATGGAAGGAATAAAAGTTAATCAAATAAATCAATATAAATAATCACATGAAAATGATACTTAACCATTGATATTATACTAGTAAAAGAATCACATGAATTATCAATATCTAATATCATAATGAAGTAATTAATAATGTGGAATATCATTAACATACCATCAATTCCTTAGCTAATAATTATACAAAAATGGGTAAGGCTTTTTCCAAAAACCAATCTAGTTTTTCTCATTAGACCTACCAATGCATCGAGGGGCTATAGCTGGCCCCATCTAACACTTAATAAGTCTAATAAAATCTGTATATGAAAGGGGTAAAACATAATAAACATACACATTTATATAAAAACTGAAATAGGAAATTTAAATAATTTCCCCAAAATGTAAACATATTCATAAACTAGCGAGAGTAATATGGTGAATGATATCAAGATAGTACATCCACAATCAAAATGATCATAAACCATTCACTAAAATATGGTTTATGGTATTAGGGAAGATCAAGCTAAATTAATCATAAGATTCAATAGAGTTTATATATATATATAAATATTATAACAAAATCATTTAAAAATTATTGAGATAAATTCCCTTTTAACTATGAAATAATTTATTTAAAAAGCAGCACAATTATAAAAGAAAACATTTCCTTTTAAGTTGACCTTGAACAAAGTAAAAAAATAGTAAAAATGACTTAAAAAAATCATAACATAAAAGTAAAAAAATTTGGAAATAATTTTATTGAACATAGACAAGGAAGAAAAATAATTTTTTAAGGGAAATTTTTAAAAGATAATTTTTAAATGAAAGTCCCTTAACATTATTGAAGTAGGAATTAATCATGTGAATAAAATATTTGTATTTGCTATAAATCCACATGAAACAATTGTAAATAAAAAATAATATATTCAAAAGTAATTTCACAAAAAAAAAATTATGACATAAATAATGAAGTAGAATTTTATCGTAAATAATACTAATTGGGTTAAGAATCCCCTTACCACTTTGCAAACAGTCAAACTATATTCCTCATAAAATTAATGATCATAAAATGAAACATTGAATATCATGAAGTTAAATAGATTGATGATATTATACATAAAATTATAGTATACATACACCACAAAAAATCAATAGTGGTGAATAAAGAATTTATTATAGAAATAAGAGTGACATGAGAAAACACTTACTGTATGTATGAAAGTATTCTTCACATATAATTAACATCCAGGATAATCAAATTAGATTAATTAATTACTAATTCAAAAACATATTCTAAATTTATTTGATTTTTTATAATTTTATTTAGTTATTTTATTTCCCTTTTGATGAGTTATGGAGTTCAATTTTATTGTTTTGGGAGTGTTAGTTTACTTGCTTTTACATGATCGGTTCACTTGTATACATATATGGCAGTTAATGTAAATTGATAATATTTATCTAAATTTGAAATTTTATGTTCTTAAATAAATTAATTAAGGTTAAATGGTATTTTATATCATTTGTTTATACGTTATTAGGATGATTCATTTGATAATACTTTAATGAAAATGATTTAATTTATTTTTGTTTTTTTACGACCATCCTGAACTTTTATCGTTTTATTTAATACCAAGTTTATATTTTTATTCCAAAACATTATATAACTTATAATATGTATAATAAAATATTTTTTAACCATAATAATTGTTTTATGATCAGGATTTAAAGCATTAATGTTAATCGAAAACTCATCCTCCACGAAGGCGATGAATTGACACATCACGGATGATGTTTTCATTTTTAGAATAAAAAGAGCGAAAAAGAGGTTTAATGATGGATTATTACATTAACACAATAAAATTATAGTATATATGTGATACTTTATTTATCATTACTCTTTGTATAGGTAAGTTGAGGTGTAATAAGAAAATAAAAGAAAACGAAAGATGGTTTTATCTTTTGAATTTCTTCCCCATTGAGAACCTCTTTAAGGCACTTAGGTTTGGTCTTTTATTGATACAAAAAGATCTTGGACATGGGGGAGAGGCTCAGAAATGGAATTGTTAAGAATATATATAGGCTTCAAGGCTTATAATGTGTGATTATAATGGGTGGTGAGGGTGGTATTTATAGTAGAGGAGAGGGATGTTTTTTATTACTTTATTCATTAGTTTATTATTTTGGATCAAGATTATCAATAGTATTGATCCTTATTACTAAATATAGTAACCGGTTAATGTTATTTCTAATTAATGGTTCTTATATAATTCATTTATAATCCATGACTCAATAATTCATGTATTTTTCTAATACTATAATTTATTGTATTTCACTATCCACTAAAAAATCAACTATGTTGGAAAAATCCCAAAAATTCTCCCTGACCATTTTTATATGATTAGATTTAATAAATGAAATAAATTTTGGAAAATAATTTTATAAATATGATAAATTTAATATTTAATTAAAACCATTATTTTTTCTAAAAATACCAATTTTAAAATTATAACTGATTTTGTGACACTTTGAAAATTTAATTATCATCTCATAAAATTATCTCATAATAATAAGACAAAAAATTATTAATTTATGAATCTATTTCATGAAAATAAATTTTATTTTAAATTATTATATTAATTATAATTTTGTAAATAAACATTTATGTTTTAAAAAAGTACCAATACTTAATTTATCATTTTTAAACATTTATTTAATTATTCTATGATATAAATGTATCATATTTTTATTTATGAGATACCTAATTTTTTTTATAAATTCATAGGTGAGGTTATTATTCTATTGGCTAGATTACTATTCCTAATAGTCGCATTATTATTTCATTGATCATGTTAATATTTAATAGTATATCATTGTTTTAAACTCGGTGTTTCATGCAACCTAAGCTATCGAAGATGTTAAACTTAAAAGAGACGTACCATAAAATCTTCAGGTGTTACATTCTTACCTCCTTCAATAAATTTCATCCTCACAATTTAAACTTATTATTTTTAATCATGGAGTGGTCATTTTAAAATACCCTTATGGATATCCTACATCGTTAACAAGGTTAATATAACTTCCTCTTAAATGTTAGGGAATCAAAATTTGATGGAAACCACCAAACTATGATTTCTTATGGGATAAAATTAGTGGGAAGTGAGAACATGGTTATGAAAAATAAATGTAACTATAAATTTATAATGGATATTGATATAGAACATGGTCATTATAATATCTACCATTATAAAACTATAAATTTTTGATGAGTTAAAAGACAATTGATTTATCAGTAGGAAAACTAAACGGTTAACTTGTTTGTTCCAAAATACTTTTCTTGGAGTTAAGGGAGTATTTTACTATATATATAGGCACTTGAGAAAATAAAAACACTTGATTTATTTCCATGTAATAAAAATAATCTTATCCTTTGGTTGTGCTTTAATTTATCTTCACTTCATTTCATAAACCAAAATATGGATATTCATGATGATTTTTTATACCTGAAGCACTTTTATTAAATGATCCATAATTTATTCCTTTGGACTTTAAATATTTACAAAAATAAAATGGGTTGTCACATGTTATCCTATATGATAAATCATAAATTAACTGAAAATAATAATATCCAAAGTTAAACTTATTCTTTTTTATTAGTTGTTACCTTAAGACTCATTAAAAATAATTTTTTTTCAAATTTAAAATCCAAGAATTTAAAAGGAAGGTCACTAAATTTCTAAAAATAAACTTAACATAAGATTTCTTCAAATAATGTATCTCTTATTATCATATAAAAATATATAAAAACCTTAATATCATTTAAACCTTTATAAAAAATGCATTCTTCTAAGAGTAAAATCTTAGGTTATTTAATATATTCTTCAAATCCAAACATCTATTAATTCTAGTATAACATATACAATAATATCATTAACCACCTTCATGGTCACCAATACTATCCCATAAAAAATTATTTATTATTATCTAAACATCAATAATGTATTTAGGGTTATATTTAAAAAGTCATGCTTTTTTAAAAAGACCAAATTATAAAAAAATTACTTCTCTTGATTACTGGTGCTATTAATTCCCTAAAGAATAATTACTTTAATACAATACTTATATATATATCGTGATTATTATAAACAAAATATTATTTAAAACATAATTATTGAATATACAAAAAATAAATAATTTTATTATTCCACTTCGAATGTACTAATAGTATAAGCTTGACATTGATCCATTTTCTCCTTCTGAGATATATTCCCATAATGCTTAGGACAATTTTTTGTGTTGTTTCCCATCTCTTTATAGCTGAAGAATTGCACATTTCCAACTTCTTCCTTTCTCATGCAATCATGTTCATGGTGGCCTTTTTCTCCACACTTGTAATAAACTCTCGTTCCCAATAAAAATGTTCCATGGTGTTTCTTTCCACATGTGTTACAAGTTGGAAATATTATTCTTCCCTTCTTCCCTTGTACCTTATTTCATTTTACATAGTACTCTACATACCTCTTCTTATCTTTATTCCCTTTGAGTCCATATGGATTTGAAATTATTTCTCCATCTTGATATAAAATGATACTATATCCTCGTATGATGAGAATTTTTTGGAGAATAGTATCCTTAATATATTTTGTTTAAGATCATAAAATAAATGGTCAATATTTCTCCTTGGGTTATGTGTGTAGTATGTGTCTTGCCTTTATAACCATGTAAAGTTGGATTCATAACTAGAATCTTTTTCATCCTATTTTTGTCTCAGACTCAAGAATTGTCTCTCTATATCTGCTTGATGTTCACAAGGGAAATATTTTTCCAGGAATGTTTCCTTAAACCCTTACATTATGTATTTTCAATTTCTTACTCCTATTTTGTTTTGAATTAATGACCACCATTTATCCACATCTCCCATGATATGATAAATTTCTATAATAACCTTTTACCTTTTGTTACTTCCCAATGTGATAAATCTCTTATCTACGTAACTTATCCATGGATCAACTACAAATGCATTTTGTAGTCTCATTGAATAATAAATATTATTGTCACATGAAGTGATCTAACATTGTTACACCTCATTCTGGGTCATGTTGTTCAATGTGAGTAAAGTTAGTTCTCCTAACCTGAGTGAGTTTTCCAGCATAGTGAGAAGTTTTTTATATCCAATTGTAGCTCCAACTCCAAAATTATTATCTTTCATAGGAGGAATATCCCTACATAGAAAATGTTAATTGATATGGTTTCCATTCCTTCCACTAGGTTCCATTTCTAAACAATGGCATACAATGAATTATAATATCAAATTTTAAAATTAGTGAAAAACATAATGTATAACAAATCTAAAAATCATAATCATGGTTACCTTGAGAATATTAAAAAAGTCATTTATAGGGTTATATTTCCCTAATATATGTTTTCCTAAATCAATTTTCCAAAGTCTCTACTTAACATTATATGATACCAACTATAAATAACATGACCCTTGTAGCTCATGTTTGATGCCTTACTTAAATAAATTAGTTCTAAGAACAACTGATTACATACCAAAAGACATAATATTTTATTATATTTAGAAATCCGAATACAAACATAAGTTTTACATTAAAAATTAAACTAAATAACACATAGAAACTCCTTTGTAAAAATCTCCATTACTGTATATTATCCTAGTATGGAAATCATAATATACATATTAATATCCTGGTTAAAAATAAGACATAAGAAATGGGGACCTAGGATTCTTAGTAAGGGTAATAAATACGATGGAATATATCATAAATAAACATAAGAAATAAGGAAAGGTGACAAAATTACAAAACATTCCATTAAAACATAAACTTGATCATAATATGGTTGGAATAAAAGCTAATCAAATAATACCATATAAACAATCACATGAAAAAGATACTTAACCATGAATATTCTATTAGTTGAATAATCACATGGATTATCAATAACTCATCTCATAATGAGGGAATGCATAATTTAAGATATCATAAAAATAACATCAAGTCATTATCCATTAATTCTACCTAAATGGGTAAAGCCTTGGCCAAAACCTAGTCTAGTTTGTCTCATTAGTCCTACTGATGCACATAGGGGCTATATTAGGCCCCTACCAACAATTACTAAGTCCAATTCATTCCTAATATGAAAAGTGAAAAAAATAATAAACATAATAATTATATTTTAAATAGTATATGAAATGAAAATAATTTCTTTAATCAGTAAACCTAATCCTAAACTATCCATAGTAATATAGAAAATTGTATAAAAATATTACATCCCAAGTTAAAACGATCATAAACTATTAAATAAAACATGGTAGATGGTATCATAAGAGATTGACCTCAATTAATCATATGATTTAGTATAGGTTTTTAATATATATGAAAAGTGTTATAAAAAAATCATTAAAGATTTTTTGATATAAATCCCCTTATAACATTTAAATAATTTATTTAAAAATTCACGCAATTATAAAAGAAAACATTTTCTTTTAATATGACCTTGAAAAAAGTAAAAATTAGTAAAAATGAATTAAAAATAATTATATAATAGTAAAAATATTTTTGTAAATAATTTTAGATAACATAGACAAAAAATAAAAAGATATATTTAAAGGAAATTTAAAAAAGATAATTTTAAAAAGAAATTCCCTTAAAATTATTGAAGTGAGCATTAAAAAAGTAAATGAAATATGTTTATCCACTATAAATCCACATAAAACAAGTGTAAATTCAATATAATATATTAAAATTTTATTTCACTGACAAGATTAGTATGACATAATCATGTAAGTATAAGTTTAAACCAAATTATTGAAATTTGGTTAGGAATCCCCTTAACACTTTTCAAACAGTCAAACCGCATACCCATAAAATTAATGCTAATCAAATGAATAATTTTATAAAATTAAGATAAATATATTCATGATATGATATATAATATTTTATTATAAATACACCATAAATAAGAAATAGTGTTAAATAAGGCATATCTCGTATACATAAAAGTGAGATGAGAAAACTCTTACCTTATGTCTGAAAGAGTTATACACTTGTAATTAACATCATAGATAATAAAATTTGATTATTTAGTTACTAAATATGTAACCTATTCTACATGTATTTTATTTATTGTAATTTTATTAATTTTTTATGCCAATTTTGATGAGTTATATAGTTCAATTTCATCGTTCCAGGAGTGTTTGTTTTCTTGGTTTTACATTATCGGATCACTTTCATACATGTATTAAAGTTCGTATAAAATGGGAATAATTTTATATAATTGATATTATATTTTATTAATTAACTTAAATAATTTTAAATTATATTATATATCATTTTTTTATATCTTATGAGGGTTATTCATTCGCTAAAATGTTAATGAAAATTATTTAATTTATTTTTCCAGTTTTTATAACCATCATAATTTTATATCATTTTATTTAATACCATATTTATATTTTGGTTACAGAACATTATATAACTTATAATATTTATAATAAAAAAAAATAACCACAATAATGGTTTTTTGACCATTATTTAATTAATTAATTGAAAATGAAAACTTTCCATCTACTAATGTGGTGAATCGATACATCAGATATGTTGTTTTCATTTTCAGAATAAAAATAGAAGACACGATGTTTGATTAGGGATTATACCATTAACACAATAAAATTATAGAATATATGTGATACTTGAGTTATCATTCCTCTTTTTATATGAGAGGTGAGGATATAATAATAATAGTAAAGAAAATAAAAGAAATTAAAATAAAACAAAAGAGGATTTTACTTCTTGGATTTTTTTTTCTCCTTGAGAACCTCTTTAAGGCTCTTGGGTTTGTCATTTTATTGAAACTAGAATCTCTTTTACATATAGGGAGTGGATTGTTATATTAATTGGGAAGAATATAGGCAATATTAAAATCTTATAAGGTGTGAGGAGAAGGGGTGGCGAGGGGTGGTTTTTATAGTGGGGAAGGGGGTATTTTTTTTTATTTTTTCATTTTTTTCATTTTTTAATTTTTTGGCTTAAGAATATCAATTATATTGATTATTGGGACTAAATAAAGTAAATACTGCATTTTATTTTGAATTAATATTTCTTACATCATCTATTCATCATCTATGACTCAATAATACATGTATTTAGTTAATACCATAAATTGTCACATTTCACTATTCCCCAAAAAATAAACAATTTTAGAAAAATTGAAAAAATTCACCCCTATAATTTTTTTATTAGTATATTTCAAAAATAAAGACCATTTTTTGAGAAATAATTTTTTAAATATTATAAATTTAATTTTCAATTAAAACCATCATTTATTCAATAAATACTAATTTTAAAATTATAACTGATTTTATGACACTTTAAAAAATTAATTAAGGTATCATAAAATTATACTATAATCATAAGAAAACAAAATATTAATTTATTAATCAATTTTATGAAAATAAATATTATTTTAAATTATAATATTTTAAATAATTATTTAATTTTTACAAAAAATACCAACACTTAATTTATCATTTTTAATCTTTTATTTACTTATTCCATGATATAAATATATCATGTATTCTTTTATTAGATACCTAAATTATATTTATACATTCATGGGTGAGATTTTTATTCTATTTTCCATATTAATATTCCTAATGGTCACGTTAATATTCTAACAGTAATGTTAATATTTAATAGTATATCGTGGTTTAAAACAAGGTATTGCATGCAACCTAAGATATCTAAGATGATAAATGTAAAATAGACATATAATATAAACTTTGGATATTACACTCTTGTAGGATATTCTTTAGTTAATTCATATTCTCTTTATGAAAAATTGTGTTAAATTTAAATATATTTATGTTAGAAGACCGAAGAGTAAATAACCCTAGAAAACATTGATTGAAACCTTGAACATCATAAGTTAGGGTGTAGACATTATTTTTGAGTTATTTATTCTAAATTCACTATTTTAATTTTATAGTTATTCTCATCCCTAATTTTAATTTATTTTATTAAATTGATGGAACGGTGAGGAAGCAATTTAACAATGTGTGTGAAGGATGATTCAATGGTTATCTATATGAGAAACCATATCGGATAAAATATTGAGTGAGAAATATTATTATTATTCCTAATAAACTATACTGAATTATGATTAACAACTTGAACTTGATTGAATTTCCAAACATACCAAATAATATAATAATAGAGTTTTATGAATGTTAATGGGATAAAGACCATAGATAAAATAAGCTTCAATTTTCTACATGTCATGAATTTGGGAAGAAACACCCAAGGAAATGTCTCAAAAGAACTGGAAGGTGTTTTATTTTTGGAAAAGTATGTCATCGATCATCAAATTTCTTAGAAAAAATAAATATCTTAATGTGGATAAATTATGTTCATCCTAATATACCACTAATAGTTTGATGTTTTAAATGTGGGGAACTTGGGAATTATCTTAGTCAATTCCCTAATATAAGGGATTTAGACCAAAGTAATAAGGAAGGGCCTACGCTATAATAATCATTGAGGTGTTTCATGATAATTAAGGTACACTTATCCTATACTTTTTATTAGTGTGTGTATTATCATATTTTTTCTTTATCTAATCAATTATATCTAGTAATTTTTCGAACTGTGTATATCACCACCCCAATAATTTGATTATAAAAAAAAATCTAGTTGTATGATTAGTGTATTCCAAAATAATTTTTATTGGAAATTCCATGATGAAAATCATATTATTCTTAATTTATATACAATTGATGTCATTTTGGAAATAGACAAGTTTTCTCCTAATATAGTTGATAATAATTACCAAAATAAGGAAATATCATTTTATATTTCATATCAACCTACTATCATTTTTCAATGAAAGGCTAATTGTGAACTCCTTAATGATATTAATTCCATTATATAAGTCTTAATACTCAACCACTGGATGATCTTATTAGTCTTTCCCAAGTTAGTGAGGTTGATATTTCATAATAAACTATACCATTAGTAATTACTATGGAAAAAATTCATTTGTAGATACTCGTTGATGAGAGTGATTAAAATTGTTAGGATAAAATTTATTTAATGAGGATACAATATAACATCATAGATTCTTAATAAATATTTTTATCCTAAATTGAATATGTAAATTTTAAATTCATCTCCAAGTTTTAATTTTAAATAATATTTACCAATAACTTATATACATATATATTAAACAAGTTTTTTATTTATATTTTTTCTTATGTATAATGGAATTTTATTAATTAAATTGTTTTATTAAGAAAAACGGAAGCATGTTAGCCAAGAGACAACCTATCACATCAGGTGAGACTATTGGGATCAAACTCATGGACTAAGGGAAACATGGGAATATCACCTACCACGAGACTATGTGTTATCCTACATCCCACATATATCATTTATATATATACTTATTTTTATTTTACTATATTCATGATTCTTTTTATATATAGATTTTCATTTGATAACTGCATTACATTTATTTAATTTTTTATTTACAAAGAATCATGGTCATTTTGACATTGTAATTTCATGGTTAATATTGTATAACACATGTATTCATAGTCAAAAAAATATTAAAATTAATTTCATATAACATTTTATGTGAAAAATTTGATGAATCATTTTGCATAAATAATAAAAATTTATCATGAAGTTTTTATTTGTATTATAGTTTATTTAATTTCTAAATGGTTTCAACCATATTTTGTGTACAAGTTTTATTACTCTAAAACCAACTTTTAGCATATAAATTAATATGTCATATATTAAAATAACATTATAAAATATTTAAAAATGTCATTTCTCTTATGTATACATTCTTCTTATTATAGTATTATGATAAAATTCTGATAACATAATTTTTAGAAATGAAAATGGTAATTTACATAAAATTAAAATCATTATGTGTAAGGTTTTTTACACTAAAAGTGGTTTTATTGATCACGTGTTTAAAGGCTATGTTTAAATTATTTATAAGAAGAATCTAATAAAATTCAAATGTTTTAAATGAAAAAATAATTAATTATCAACCTATAACAACCCTAACTCTTGTAACTCATAGTCGTTGTTTACTTTATTACATTAGTACAATATACTAGGGATCATAACATAAAGGATTGATCAATTTATCAGTATTGGGAGACTAGATACAAACATTATTTCCATATTGAATTGGAAAGAAACATAACTTGAAAAACGTTATTTTATCCTTGAATATCATTCCAATATTCTTTTTTTATCCTTAGGGAAGAAACATATAATAATGTGTGATCTCAAATTCCTAGAAATATAAAGTGTATAATAGAAGCTATAATGAGTAGATAAGGAATTAACAATATAGAAGAGTAGATAATAAATATGTGTCGTTTATTTAAAAACTTAAGCTTCAATATATATCCATGGAAAATATTAAAATAATGATCTCATGAATAATAATAACAGAAATGTTAATAATTGAAATGAATAATGTTATATGTCATGATATTAATGTTAAAAACTCATGCCATCATATAATGAACTATACTATTGAGTCCTTATGCCAAGGAATTGTAATGATTGAGTAGGTATAAACCAAATATCCAACTAAAATGGCCAATTATTTGTCTCATGATACCTGTCGATGCATTAAGGGGATCTCTATAACTATACCCCATCCATCACTTATATATTTCTAATCCATTCCTCATATATTTAATCAAAAATATAATATATAATAAATCTTTCTTATTAATAAATAAATATATTTATTGAATCAAGAATATAGAACATCAATATTTTCTAAGTAAATGATATAAATTTCTTGATAATATTCCTTCAACTAACATAATATATTAAAATGGTACATATTTTACTCAATAATTATATCCATAATAAAAGTATATATATTAAGATGAATGAAAATTTCTAAATAAAAATGGATAGTGGTAGAGAACATATCACAAAAAAAGTGATTATCTCAAAATAAGGTGTAATCCAAAAATTAGTAAATGGTGATTGAATAACATAAATTCATCAGAAATTAATGTTTGAAATGAAGTAAAATATATTGATAATTTATAGTAAAATATTATTTAATCATTTAAAATAAATATCCTTAAATATTTTGTAACTTTTTTTTAAAAAAAAGTTTTAAATCATTTTTAAAATTCTTTTCAACCTTTTAGAACATAATGTCGTTTTATTTTAATAACAAAAATTAAAAAATTATAGAATGAATGAAAAATTAATTTATTGGAAAAATAATGGAAACTTGTATATGAATATAAATAGTTAATATTGGTCATGGAGGTAGAAGAATCCATTATTTCTCTATATGTTAATAAGAACATTCCTTTCTCACTTTTGTAAAGAAAATAAAAAATGAGTTGTTTGGAAAATATTAAAAGTATTCATTTTAAAACTTTTAAATAAAGTAAATGGTTTTATAAAAATACATTTATGAATAATTTAAAATTATATAATAAGTTCTATGGATTAATTTTAAAAAATGGATACAGAAGAAAAATATTACCGGATTTGAAAGAGGAAATAAAGTAGTTTTTTCTTAAAAACATTATTTCGACAAAAGAGAGGAAATTTTAGGAAAAAAACATAGAAACCAAAAAAATAACTATATTAGAATAAAATATATTAGTTTTAAAAATATAAATTGAATATAATTCTTCCAATGTAAATTTAAACATGAACAATCCCAACCAAGAGTGATATTGTAAAATAAACCATTAGGGCTTTAATAATATTTTAATCAAAATCCATTAAAAGTGAGATCCATAATTGAAACTTAAAATACCAAGAATTACTGAGAATTAATTTTATAATATTTTAAAGGGATAGAATATGCACCATATAAAATTAATTATGTACAAAATATAAAATATGTCTCAATGGAGTGGAAATGAGACGAAAAATCCTAACCTTGGATTCTTTCTTGGGAGGACACACCATATCCTCCAAAATAATTAATTTAAATTTAGGAAGTACTTAATTACGTAAAATTTTCATATATATTCTATTTTTTAAGGCCGATTTATAATCATTCAATATCAATTTATTGAATAGTTCTTGCTTATGTCGACCACTTAAGGTTGTTCGGTCAATTTATCTACAATTACTTTGGTATATTGACCATGTTAATAGGTGTTATGAAAAGTTTAAATCATATAAATAATTTTAAAAATGAAATTAATATAATTTTTATTCATTGTATATAATTTATAATCATTCATTCAATATAGTAATTGAAGAATGAATCTCATCGCTTTATGGATGTGGTAGCCCACACATACTAACGAGCGATGTTACCATTTTCAAATGGGTAATAGGGTAAGAAGGTATATGAAATATTATATTTATATAATCATAATTTTATAATATATATCATATATATTCATTAATTATATCTTTATAACCATCCATGTTAATTGGTGATGATAAATGATACACATTACTTCATGGAGGTGGTATTCCACATAAACGAATAAGCGATGTTTTCATTTTACATGGGATGGAAATAAGATATAAAATAGATGTAAAATTAACATAAAAACATATGAGTATAGTAAATATTCTAATTTAATTATTTTATAATGGTTATTTAATATTTTAAGGTGGCTTAAGAACAAAGTAACTTGAAAAATATTAATGATAACATATACCTCTTATTTTGATAACTTCTTTTGGATTACGCCTTAAGCCTTCTTGAAGTGGTATTTAAGTGAGACTAGAGAATATAGTATTTGGGTAAGAATTTTGGGAATGGATTTGGGTATTTCTTAGTAGTTATAATTGCATCAATAAGTGTGTATAAGAGAATATAGGTGGTTCAAGTGAGGTGGGAATCAAACTTGTAAATACTTGAAACTTTATTATATAATATATGTCTTTCTCATGTCAAGTTTCTAAAAATTGAAAAATATTTAAATTTTATAAGTTTAAGGTATAAATAAAACCAACCAATTATATTTAGGAAAGTTTTTGTGTTATATTTAACTTTATCTCTTTATTTTAACCATTTTAACTGATTTTCCCATTATCTAAGGTGACAAATATTTCTCTTGGTTACTATTCATTGTCATCAAAAATTAAGTTGAACTTATTAACTAATGTTAATTATGATGATTCCAAATATTTATTTCATTATAAATGATTCATGGTTCCCATGAATATTTATAAGTATATTGAGAACCTCTTATGCACTTTCCTTTGGGACTCCCATGGGGAAGGGATATTACATTGGGCCACCTGGACTAAAATTTTCAAATCTATAGAGTATGGGGGGATCAATTTTAGGAATTTGAAGGCAGAATTTTATCACCTCCAAAGAAAAATATCATGGGATTTGATTCAAGGTTGGTCCCCTAGAGAATATTTATCATTATAATTAATGGAAATGTTTTGAAAAAAATGAGCAGGCACCCCTCCAGCCTATGGAATTTGTTCCCGTTCTATATTCTAGTCCTACAATAGGACTCTCAATAGATTCTGGGTCATTGGGATATTAATTTTTTGGACTATAATTGGGAGGGGAAGGTTCTGATAATTCTAGGATTCCAAACATCAGACATGACATTCTAGAAAAATAGTTTTCACCTATTCATTATTCGAGAGATCTTGGCTCCCTCCTAAAAAGTATTCTTTGATGGTATCCTGATTGAGGATTTCCCTAATAAGTTATTTCATGGGAAATTCATCATGATTTTTTTCAGTGATGGATTACAACAATTCTATGCATGACTATCAGTACAATGATGGGTGGGGTGGTACTATATGGTTTAAATACATCCTTATTAAGTTTAACTTTTTCGTTTGGAGAATCTAGAACCAAGTGATTACCCTTGACACAACAGTCAATGTTAAGGGAGTTATTTATCCTCTAATTTTTTTGTTACTTGATTCACACGAAGGAAACCACCCTGCATCTATTTTTTCATAGAGAGTGGGATACTAAAGTGTGAGTATTACTAGGAGAGTTCATTGGTTTTCTATAATCGATGGAGTCCTTTTAGGGATTCATTCTAATGTGGTTAAATGGACATAGTAATAACAAACCTAAAATGAGGTCTATGGCACTTCTCATGAGGATTGGGTGCTAGTGAATCTAAGAGGCTAGGAACTAAGACATCCACAATGGACTTCTCTTGATAGGTCAGGACATGGTGATGAGGACCATTTGTATTGTCATGGATCTCAGGAAACTTCTTAGTAATGGGTAGGAGGAAACCTCTCTGAAAATATATTTGGCTCATGGAAACTATACAGGTCGACCACATCCCTCGTCATATGTATACTAGGTGAGTTGGAATCCCCCACCCCTTGGGCTTATGCTTAATTTTGATAGCTCATGAACGCAAGGTTGTATATATAGGGGAGGTTTTTTGTGTGATTTATTAGGTTGGGTGGTGTTGTATTTTAGTGTAATCTATGGGAGTGGTGACTCTCTTCGGAAAGAAATAATGGTCATTCTCCATTGTATTTAATTGTCCCATGCAAAGAAAATATCTTTATCATCAGTGGATATAGACTCCAAGATCATAGAAACTCTATTAAATACCTATCCTCTACACCTTGGAACATAATATATTAGATATGTAAAATAAATTACATCTTGAATAATGACACAGAGATTCTCTATAAGTGGTAGGAAAGTAATTGTGTGGATTACTTTTTTTCATTAAAGGCTACTTAGGAGTTCCCTCTCATGGATTTTTCTAGTATTAGATCCCTTCCACTAGGAGGTGAGGAAATTGATATAGTAAGTTCCCTAGTTCTCCATTTTTGTAGTCCCCCTTGACTATTTTCTTAAGGAACTCTCTCTTCTTTGATAAAAATTATATAGTCATAGATAATGAAAACCACTTTTAGGAAAAATCATTTTTTAATAAAAAATGATTTTTTAGAAAAATAAAGTATAATATTGATTCCCATGGAATTAATTTCATTTTTTAAATAAAAGTAGACTTATTTGATTTAGAACCAAATAAAAACATAAATGAACTTTGTGAATATTTTATCAAAATATAATAACCAAAAATATTTTTATTTGAATAAAATCATTACTCAGATTTCCAAAATATTAAACATGGACTTATAAGTTCAAAATTATTTTTTCAATGAATTTTATTATTCATTAAATATATATATTTGGTCTATAAAATAGCTTTAATATAATATAAATTTGTTCATATATCATTATAATTTCATAAAATTGATAGTATTTATAAAATCGATATTTTTCACTATTCACCCAAAAATAAACAATTTCTAAAAAATCCCAAAAATTTACCCTAATATAATTTTTACATGTTAAATTAAAAAATGAAAAAATAAATTATCAAATTAAAATTATCAAATTTTTTAATTTAGTTTTAAAATCACATTCTTTAATAGAGCTATGTTAATTATGTTATAGTTTCTTTAGAATAAAAACATACTGTAATTGAAGCTTTAGTGTTACATTCTTCCCCCATTAAATAATTTAATCCTTTAAATATCCAAAAAATTCACCTCATAAAAAAATTTATCTATTTATTCATCATAACAGCTTCAGGTTCTCATTTGTCCTCTTCTATCTAATGATTTCTCTAAAGTGCCTTAACGAATTGAGTCATCTGATTCTGCCACACTTGTTCTCTAAGGCCAAGATTCAGGATATTCTCTTCATAATAAGATACATCATACTCCAATTATATCTCTTAAAATGTGAGAACATGTTTTGGGTTTCTAATATAATTTATCAATAATGAGATATGTAACACATTATTAACTTATAGATGTTGGGTGGGATTTATAAAGTGTAAGACAGATTTCCAATTCTATAAAATATCTAATAAGGTATAATGTACTTGGGACTTAGTTTCCCTTTTATTATAAACCTTATAACACCCTTACAAGAAAATACCTTAAATAAAACATGATCCACTACTTGAAATTATAAGCCCTTCCTTCAGTTATAGATATAGATTTTTTCCTTCTTTGATCTTCCTTAATATGATTTTGAATAGTTCTTAAATTCGTCATTGTCTCCTCAAAAATTTCAAGGCTTAAAATATTACTTTTTAAAACTTTATCCCAACATGTTAGTGTAAGGAATATTTTTCTATACAATTATTCATAAATTTCCATTTTAATGCTCTAATGTAATTTAATATTATATACAAATTCCACCAAAAGTAAATACTTATCTCATGTACCACCAATGTCAAGTGAAAATTACCTCACCATGTCATCTAATATTTTAATAGTTATTTTTTACTATCAATATGTCTAAGGGTGACATGAGGTGCCTAAATATACCTCATTATTATGAGACATATGAAGACTTTTAAAAAATAATGATGTAAACTATGGTTCATGATCAGATACAATAAAAATAGTTTCGTTATGAATTATCACAAATTAATTAATATAGAGTCATTTTAGGGTCTCAATAGGTAAATTATCCTATTAATAAGAAAATTTAAATACTTGGTAAGGCAATCAGTAATAGATCATATGGCATCATTTCTTTTAGGATTGTTTTAAAATCCCCTGATAAAGACCGCAAAAATATTATAAATTTTTTTTAGAAATAATGAGAGGTTTTATGTATTAATTATGAAGTTATCTTTTTGACTTTAACAATTAAAAAACCAATAATATTGATACATATTCATCAAGTTATCACTTCATATTATACCACTAAAAATGTTATCATAAATACTTGTGCATCTTGATGAAACTACAATGTATATGAAAATTTGAGCTATGGAATTCATAAAGTAACTCACTCTTCAGCATGGGTATTCATAGAATACATGGAATCTTTCTGAATATTTTAACACCATATATATATAAAAATTCTACCAGTTTCCCATAATTAAAGTGCATAATTTTTTTTTTTCAAACTCTAATTATTAATCTTGGACTTTTTTATCATTTCCCGTAAATATAGTTTGAAAATAATTTAGAAAATAAATGATGTTTCATCTTCCCTAAGGATTCCTATATCTAAATTTACTAAATCATTTAATATATTATATTTCTCAAACTTTATTTCAGTAATAATTCCATGATATTTTATACTCAAGACATCAACCACCTAATATAATTTCCCAGGGTGGTAGTGTATTGAGAAATAATAATCCTTGAGTGTCTCTATCCATATTATTTGTTTCAATTTGAGTCCTTTTTGAGAAAAAATTTATTTAGAACTTTTTTTATTATATATATCTCAAATTGTTCACTATAGAGATAATGCCTCTATATTTTCAAGGAAAATATTATGGCTACCAAATTAATATCATGGTTTGAATAATTTATTCCTGAATATTGAACTACCTTGATGCATAAGAAAGAAATCTATAATTATATATATGATTTCATCATATTATTTCATTTGATGCATCACTATATATCGCAAAACTATCCCTTCCAGATGGTAATTTCAATATTATGGCATTGACCAATATTCTAATTAGTTCTTAAAAAAAATTTACATTATTATGAGCATATGAACTTATCCCCTTTACATGTTAACTTGGTTATGGTTTACTTAATTGGAAATTATTTTTAATAAAGTACTGATTATAACCTAATAATCCAAGTAAACTATTTATAATGGTTGTGTTTGTTAGTGTAGGTAATTATTTAACTATCTTTTTCTTTGAAGGATTCACTAATCTTTTATCCTTATAGAAAATATGGAGAAGAAAATAAACTTTATGAATCTAGAATTCACAATTAATAAATTCCCATATGACTCCTTTCCTCTAATAGTTTCAATAATGATTCTCAAATAGCCTTTATTCCCTTCATATATTTTAGTGTATACCAAGATATCATCAATAAATACCATAATGAAATAATCAAGATAATATCTGAATACTCTTCTCATTGGATCTATAAAAATAAATGGTACATTATTCAATCCAAAAATAATTATTATAAACACATAATGTCTATACCGCATGAAAAAATATATTTTTTCAAATATCTTCCTTTATTATTCTTAATTAATGATACCTAGAATAAAGATAAATCATTAATAAATATTAAGATCCTTGAATTTGGACTAATGGGTTAGAAAAGAAAGTTAGAGGATATTTTTTTATTATGTTGGTATTTATTTCCTTGTAATTGATGCACAACCTCATAGACACATCCTTCTTCTTAATAAAAAGAATATGGACTCCCTTAAGTGAAACATTAGAGAGAATGAATCCCTTATTACACAAATATTGTACTTGTTTCTTAAATTCCACAAATTCCAATGTGTTTATTCTGTAGGAATTATTATATATTGGTTTTTCATCAGGAAGGAGTTTAATGAAAACATAACTTCCCACTTGGGTGAATTTCTAAGTAACTGTTCAGGGAATTCATCAATGCATTCCTATACTATAAAAAATATTAAATTATATGGTTACCTTTTTTGTCCATAGATTGTGTCTACTCTTATTAACCTAGAATTACATGAAGTAGGTCCACTAGAGTTGGATATATAAATGATTATGTTGATAAAGTCTCTCATTTAATGATAAGGGATTCTAGGCCTCCTTCAGGAATCTTAATCCCCTTATCTTAGAAATGCATTTTTGTATTATACATTATAATCCAATCTATACCAAGTATCATATCAATGTTGACCATAGGTAAAATAAAAAGGTATTAAAATAAGGTTAGATTATTTATAATAATGGGGACTAGCTAACATATCCCTTTTGAAATAATATTTCTTTAAGGATTCTTGATTTAAAGAACCCTTATTCATGTGTTATTTATTTATTTAATGTTATTGTAAAACATAGAAGATATAAAAGAGCGTTAAGATCCAGAATCAAAAAAAGAATTAACAAAATTTGATTTTATTATAAAATTACATGCCACCACATATTTAGGAACATTAAATTCATCTATAGTAATCACATAAGCTTGTCCTTCCCCCTTGTACTCTTTTTTAGTAGGTTTACATAATACTTGGTTCATTGGTTTTAATAATTAACCATATCTGTATAATTAAACTAATTGATAACAATGGTTTCATTATTTCCATTATATTCATAATATAGATACCCCTTATATTTTTACTTTTAATAAAATTCCATTCCCTTTCATCATTTATCAGGATGATTATTTCAAAAAAATATCAAATTGTGGAACTCCCATATATTTGTTTTTATTTTTTTGACATATTTCTTTTTCCTTGGTATTTAGCTGAAAACTTTTTTCCTTGATTTCCCTTGAAGATATAAGACCTAGAAAATTATTTTCTTATCTTGATAACACATGATAATAAATCATCATATGATGAAAATTCATGGTAGATTAGTTCCTTTTGAAGTTTTTTCTTAATCTGACAAAATAAATATCCAATCTTGGTTTCAAGATAATATATATAGTCTATTTAATACCTTGGTAATATTGTGAAGATAGCCTTAAATTCAAAAAAACATTATCCTGTTATTTTTTATTTAGGTAGCGGAACTTTCAGTTCATCTTATCTTGTTGTTCTTAAGGAAAATATTTCTTGAATAACATCACTATAAAATTTATACATTCCATACGTTCTATTTCATCATCTTATTTAGTATTCTATATCAATGAACACCATTGATCATTATCTCACATTAAACAATATATAGGTAGAATAATTATTCCCAATTAATTACATCCCAAATCTAGGGATATATTTTTATGGTATATAATTCATTTCTCAGCTACTAATGGATTAATAGTTTCATTAAAGGATAGAGGATTCAATCATATAAAGTGATACAACATAGGTGTACTACAATATGGAACAACATGTTTCAACACACATGAAAGTTTATTTATTCTAAATTGGATCAGTTTTATAACACCCTATGATTTTGTGAAATATTTTTTCCTCAAATGATTTTAATATTTTTTATATTTTTCCTTACACATAACATTGAATTTAACTTGTGTTACATGAAACAATTAGTTTAGATGAAATGTGAAATATTATTAAAATATTATAATTATAGTTATCACATAGCTATTTGAATAGATAATATAAATATGATAAAATTAATTATAAAAATATATAATTTATGCATTTATATATAATTAATTAATTAGTAACCAATTGATTAGAAAGGGAAATAAAAACCATTTCAGAATAAAGGAAATATTTTTCTTTGAAGAACTATTTTTAGGATCACAAACATGTTTTACCTAAATAAATTAAAAAACACTTATAGTGAATGATTTTAATAAAATTTACTTATTATATATTCAATAAAATGTTTAAAATTTATCTAATGTGTTTTTTAGACAAGAGATAATAATAAATAAAATTTTATAGTTAAAATAGTATTTTTCTAAAAATGGTTTTGTCACCTTACTTATATTAAAAGTAATTTTTGAAACTTTTAGAAATTTTATTTAAAAAAATTAAATTTAGTTTTTAAAATAATAATTTAAAAATTATATTAGGCTGAAGATTTGGCAATTTTATAAAAATATTGATTTTATGATGAATACTTAAAATATAAAATTTTAATTTCAAACTACCATTTTGTTTAAATTATTTCTAAAGTTAAATAATATTTTAAATTATTTTTAAATTTAAATTAGTTAAATTATTTATCTTTTAATCCAATTTAATTCAACTAAATCATTTTTATACTAAATTTTGATATAAAAACCTTGTCAACTTTTGAAATTTTCTCTTTGAAAACCTACATCCTCGTCGTGTCTATAGGATTCATTTTAAATTAAATTATAACACTTATATAAACTATATTTAGAAAAATGGATTCCATATTTAGAATAAAAATAATTTTATTTAAATAATAATTTAAAATTTATTTTTTACCATGTCGAATTTTAAAAACAGTAAAAATTACTTACAGTTAAGATAAAAATGTGTTTATCGGGGGTTAAACTAAAAAGATAAGGGTTAAAATGATATAAATACTTATAAAAGGATCAAGAACACTATAATTTCTAAAATATATTTTATAGAAATATTTGGATCCTATAATGTATAAGTCTTGAGAATATTCTATTTTGGAACTTATTGGCATGTGAAAAATGTGGGTACACCTTTTCCTTTTCAAAAATTACAAGAGTTCCACTAACCTCACATATAAAAGGCCACCCATCTCCTATCCTCTTAATATCTTAAAAAACATTTCATTAATCAATGAAATTAAAAAAACACTTCCCAAATTCTTACCTCTCATCCTAGAATCCTTATTTTGGGCATAAATTCAACCTAGGAAGTATTTTGGTGCAAAACAGTTACTTGAAGAACGGGTAATATTCCTCAATAAGAGTTTTAAATTTATTTATTCCTCCACATACTTAAATTATTTTTAAACCATTATGATATAATAACCTAAATATTTTACGTATACTATGATTTTTTTATATTAATTTTATGACCTACAACCATCCCCACTCTTGTCAAATTGGTTGCGAAATCATTATTTGTGTGTATGGTGGACTACTGCATCGCGAACCGATGTTATTCATTTTTTCATTTACTCTTATCATGGTTGGGTATGAGGATGGATATAATGTATATATATGATATTTATAGCATAATAATACATATTGAGTCATTATTTCATATATGAATTTTTGATTTTCATTTCATATGGGATACGATAATTCCACTCATGTGTAAAATGGACTACTGCCTCATGAAGCGATGTGATTAATTTTTCACTATATATTTACATATAAGATAATAAAAATAAATTTAATGAATATATGTGATATAAATGAAATAATTATGATATTAATGACATATTTATCATTCTTAAATGATAATATATCATTTTATTTCTTATAATTTCACTCACTGAAAGATGATAACGGCATTCATGCATGTGTGTTATTCCGCCATCAAAAAGTGATGTGACTCTCTATTTTCATCACCACACCACCTAAGTGATATGTATATGTATATTTAAGGAAATAATATTTTATATATGATATTATTATCATTATTTAAATATAAATTATTACTTACCTCCTTTCTATAATGATCATTTGAATATTGGAAACGTTACTCATGTTGGTGTATGGCCTGTCGCCTCCATGATCACACCATACATAATTTCTCAGAAATATATTTTTATATTTGTATTAATAGTATAATTTATGTAAAAATAGGATAATTATTCTATGATTATTATTCTAGATATTAAAAAACCATGATCAAAGTAAGAGGACAAAAAATAACAAATCAAAACATATATGAAAACAAAGCTATTATTACCGAAAATGTGATTTTAACAAGGAATTAGTAATAAATGGGTAATGAATGGTAATAAGTAAATAATTTAAGCTATAACATATATAATAATATTTATATAAAATATTTATACCAAACTTATATTTATTATAAAGTAGGTTCAAACATGTAAGAAGAAATCCAAGATTTAAGGTAAGGGGTTTTTAGTCTCACTTTTATTTCTGGGAGACATATACAAATTCACCACTTATTTATTTTTTATAGTGTATATAATATATCTTTGAAATGTTATATCATGAATCTAATACTTTTATTATATTAATTTTTTAATTTTATTTTATTATTTATTATTCTTTACAATTCAAAATATTACTGAAGTGGTAAGAGATTTCTATCTCGCCTTTGAATTCCATGAAACACATTCCATATTCACCACATATTTATTTTATGTTCTTTGAATACTTACCATGAATATATTTTATGATTATTATCCTAAAAATTAGTTTTATTTACATATCCATTTTTTACCTCTCCTTTAATTGGTTTACGGTTTAAAAGTTACCAAAGTGGTAATGGATTTTTGTCTCAATTTTCCTTTTTTGAGACATTTGTTATGTTATGCACCTATAAAATTTTATGATATGTTTATACACACCCATTTACATGTGATATAATGAATTTATTTATTATCATGATATTATATGATTCATTTAATTTTATTATTTCATGGGGCTTAATATTCAATATTACCAAATTGGTAATGGTTTTATGATACAATCTCATCATTTAATAGGATTGTTTATGATTATGCTTCCAATAATGAAATATTATGATATACCTATCAAGAAACACATGAATTTTATTATCATATGTTTTTTTCATGAGAATACATTTTCCCCCATCATTTTCCTCTCTTTTTGTACTCAAGAATTAAAAATAGTGTTTTTGAGAAAAAAACATGTTTATTTCTCTCTTCGGCTGAAGACCCTTTTTATTCTAAAACCATGTTTTCTAAAAATGTTTTAAAAAAATGTTTTAACATTATTAAAATGATTTATTACATAAATTATTTCCGAATATTTGCTTTTTACGAAATTATTTGACAGTAATCTTCATGTTATTTTCCAAATAATGTCTATTTGGATTTTACCAAAAATGTGAAAGAAATATTTGTTTTAATATGTACAGAATGAATGGAATTTTTCACTATCATGGACATTATTTTCTTTGAAGATGTATTTATAAGTTTTAAAGTTATTTTCATAGTGAAGTATTTTCAAAATGTTTTATGTTTTAAAATGTTTTTTTTTCAAATAAAAAAAACATATTTTCCTCAAGAAATGATTTAATTTTTTTAATATTTTCCTTTATAAGTTTTAAAATTTATTTTAAAAGAAAAGGATTTAAATAATATTTTATTAATTTTAAAAAGTTATTTCCAAATAAAATTTATTTTACTTTGGAATATTTTTATGTGATTTTTCAAAATCATTTTCTATCTAATATGACATCCTTTGATGTAACATTTTCTTTAATGGGGATATGAACCGAGGATACCATTATTATTCTTTCCCTGAATGTTTTATGATGAAAATATGTTTATAAATCTCGTTTATCTTCCATGGGTTATACCATGATAAAAAAAATTAAACCCACTTATTTTTCAATGGTTTATGCTATGAAGAAATGATGAAATGATTATAAAAACATGTATCTTTTGCACAGGTTATGATATGATAAAATGTTTTCGAACCCCATTTAATTTAATTTGATATGATATGATTTATTTTTTATGATATTTCTTCACACATACATATTATTTTTATTATGTGATTGGTGATACCAATATCTCTCTCCAACACATTGGGTAAATATGGATAACTCATAAGTAAATATGTTATAAGTGAACATGATTATATGTTCACAATGTTATGCATGAACCTAAATATATGTTCACAATGTTATGGGTGAAAATGATTACATATTCAAAATATTATATGTGAACTTGATTATATTTTCATAGTGTTATGTGTGAACCAGATTACATGTTTATAGTGTTATGTGTAGACCAGTCTATTATGTCTATAATGTTATGCGTGGACCTGGTTGCATGTCGATATGTTTATATGGGGGCCTAATTTTAGGTTATTTACTTAATGATTGAACATGACTCTATTTACACATGTTCACAATGTTATAATTTGATTTCAATTCCATTCATCTCTATCTTATTCCAATTTTATGCTCTCATGGATCTTGTTATTTGATTACATACTGATTTGTGTCTTATAAACATCCAATATTTATGTCATGACTCAATATTATGATCTTTTTTATATAAGTTATTGTTTTTTAAATGTTATGATCAGGTTATTTTACCCTTGTATTTATGTTATGATTACATATCTCTCTTTTTTACCCTTACTAAGCATCTAATCTCACCCTTTCTTACGTTTCCTTTCCCTATGTTATGAAGGAATGTTTTAAGTGTGTTATGTTTTTAAAGATTACAACATGGTAAAATATTTATAGAATATTTTGAAGATAGTTCACTTAATTAGAATATTGTGTACCTAGTCTCCAAATACACAATACTATTATGGTCCTCATACATGTGTTTGTGTAATTTATTGAATATTCGTCTAAAAAGATGTAATATCGATGTATGAAAAGCCTTGGTTGGTGTAGTTAGTATCATAGGAAATTCATAGTTAACCTTTGAAAACTGGGATGAGAAAACTTTAGTGAGTTCCCTAGGGATATTTATAAGGATAGGTCTAGGGATGTATCTAAAGATAAGTCTATGTATGGTCCAAAGTATTGTAAAATGTCCTGTAATTTTGTTAAAGGATGGAGCGAGTGGTTTTCAAAAAATTATGTCTCTTTCTATATAATAAAAATGGATGTTGTTGTGGCATAGAGGTACCTCAGGGTAATAACTCTGAAAAGTTCACATTGATAAAGACTCAATCATCACCTGGCTCATGAAAATGGTACTTTTTCACACCTAGTTTGAAACTCCCTTGGTATATACATTATAAATTAACAAACTCATTATGAACCATCATGAAGGATTTAAATAGATGATGTCTCTGAATAAATTGCGACAAACCAATGATTCTATAAATTAAAAGGAATGTGTAATGATTTTTACACCCTATAATTGATTTATCCTCAGTATGTTATTCCCCTCTATGATTATTATTTATTACACTGTACTTTTTAGTTACATTGAATGGCTAGAACAAGAAGGAACTTGGTTAAAATTGAAAATAATGGGAAATTTTCTAATGAGACGCCAAATGGGATGATGAATAGAGGGAAGGATATTGTGATCACACCTAATCATTTTTCATGGAACATGATTAATAATGTTCACCATAACCAACTCTCAAACTCAATAAAGAATATATGAATTTTTTTGAGAGTTTGTGTAGTAGAAACCATGGAGGAAAGAATATTTATATTCCTATATATTGAGAATGTGGGAAGAAGCACTCAAGGGAATTACTTTGAGGGTTTACAATATATTTTGGGCATGGAAAAGAATAATGTAAATCAACTAAATCAAAAGGAAAAAAATTAAAATTTTAGTTAAAGAAATGGATGAGAGTAAATTCATCCCTAAATTATCATCAATTTTTTATTATTTTAAATGTAAAAATTATGTGCATTATTAAAATCGATTCCCTAATGGAAAATTTCATGAAGATAATCAGAAAGGTTGTATGGGTAATGGTTCTTTTTTTATGATTAAGAGACTACGAATGACATATAAAAGTAAAGAGTTATTAAGGAATAATATGATGAAACCTAAATAATGGATTAAGGATGATGTGGGATACTTTAAGTTGTAAGGTCCTATGTTTTTCTAAACTAAATGTTTTATAACAAATTTGAGTTTTTTGTTTTCAGAATTTTATAAGGGGTAAATGGTCTTTTCCCCTTAATATGATCATGTATAATATTTTTTATCACTCTATTGGTCCCATATTAGGGTGTTTACCCAAGTACATGAGTTTGGTGGAATTCTGAGCAGATAAAATTTTAGCAGAATAATTAATAATTAATATTTGATTAAATAAATATTAATCAATTAGAAAAGGTTTGTTTATACTTATCTTCTTAATAGAGCATTAGATTGAGATTTATAAGCTTCTATTGAGTCAAAAATTGTGAATTTTTTCAAGGAGAGGTATATACATACACTACTAAAAATTTGGCCTATAGAGACCGCCACTGGCGGTCACCTTAGGCCCGACACTGTTGGACTATAGCGACCGCCATTGGCGGTCGCTGAAGATGGCTGACATGTGAGCCTACAGCGACCGCCTGGCTGTTGCTGAAGCTAGCCGAATGTCGGCCTACAGTGATCGCCACTAGTAGTCGCTAAAGATGGCTGAAATGATGGCCTACAGCGACCCCCAGTGGTGGTCGCTGAAGCCGGCCAAAATGGCAGCCTACAGCGACCGCCAGTGGCGGTCACTAAACTGGAAATATTTAAAAAAAATTCATGGTACAGAATAAAAAAACAGCATATAAATCATAAAAAATGGAAAACAAATCCAAACACCATAAACATCAAGATCATCATAAACAATAAATGATAGATGTGCTTCAATGATTAACAGTCATCTGCTTTAGAAACCTACAATAAGATAAAAATAAAAGAACTAAACAAAACAATCATAAATTTGACATATTTATTTAGTTATTATATACATATAATAAAATGAAATCTGACATCTCATGGGTGCTATAATAATTTAAAACTCCCAATTTATGAAATGTTATCATTTTTTAATTTTTTTTTGTTTTGGAGTCTTTGCTTTGGTTTTTGAAAGTGTTTTTTGTCTAAAAAGGAATGTTTTATGTGCGCACCACACATTCGATGGACCTATCGTCTCCTCCTACATGTCACAAATAATATTCCTATCATTTTCATGTGGTTTCAAGTCATTCGGAGCACGTTTTCTCTAAATTCGATCGTGACACGCCGTTTTTCTCTTTTATGACTCCAGAAATGCAATTTTGGTCACCGTGGTCAAACGACACCTCCGATTGATGTATCGTCTACCCGACCATTTCAAAACTCACATCGCAGTTGTTGTCATATGAATTCATGGCATTCTGAGGTCATTCGGGTGGTTTTGACCACCCAACGCGCCCTTTTAGAGCGCGTCGAACTGTTGAAAAAGACACATTTGGCCGTACCGCGTGCACCGCATGTTCGATGGAAATTTCGTCTCCTCTTACATGTCACGAATAATATTCCTATCATTTTCCTGTGGTTTCAGGTCATGCGGATCACGTTTTCTCTAAATTTGACCGTGACATGCCGTTTTTGTCTTCTGTGACTCTAGAAACGCGTTTCTGGTCACCGCAGTCAAACGGAACCTCCTATTGACATTTCGTCTGCCTGACCATTTCACAATTCACACCATGGTTGTTGTCGTATGAATTCATGGCATTATGAGGTTGTTCGGGTGGTTTTGACCACCCAACGCGCCCTTTTAGAGCTTACCGAACTGCTGAAAACGACACATTTGGTCGTACTATGCACACCGCACATCTGATGGACAATTTGTCTCCTCCATCATGTCACGAATAATATTCCTATCATTTTCTTGTGGTTTCAGGTCATTCGGAGTACGTTTACTCTAAATTCGACTACAACATGCCGTTTTGGTCTTTCTTGACTCCGGAAATGCATTTCTGGTCACCGTGGTCAAATGGCACCTTTTATTGATGTTTCGTCTGCCCAATCATTTCATAAATTCACACCGGGGTTGTTTTCGTATGAATTCATGGCATTCCAAGGTCGTTCAGGTAGTTTTGACCACCCAATGCGTCCTTTTAGAGCGCGCCGAACTGCTGAAAACGACACATTTGGTCGTACCACGTGCACTGCACGTCTGATGGACGTTTCGTCTCCTCCTGTATGTCACAAATAATATTGCTATTGTTTTCGTGTGGTTTCAGGTCATTCGGAGCACGTTTTCTCTAAATTCAATAGTGACACGCCGTTTTGGTCTTTTAGGACTTCGGAAACGCATTTCTGGTCACCGCGTTCAAATGGAACCTCTAATTGACGTGTCGTCTGCTTGACCATTTCACAATTTATGCTGTTGTTGTTTTCGTATGATTTCATAGCATTTTGAGGTCGTTCGGGTGGTTTTGACCACCCAACGCGCCATTTTAGAGTGCGTCGAACTGCCGAAAACGACACATTCGGTCGTACCGCACGCACCGCACGTCTGATGGACATGTCGTCTCATCCCGAATGTAACGAATAATATTCCTATAATTTATGTGTGGTATCAGGTTATTCGGAGCACGTTTTCTTTGAATTTGAACATGACGCGCCGTTTTGCTCTTATATGACTCCCGAAACGCGTTTCCGGTCACCACGGTCAAACGGAACCTCTGATTGACGTGTCATCTGCCCGACCATTTCACAATTCACACCATGGTTGTTGTCATTTGAATTCACGGAATTCTGAGATCGTTCGGGTGGTTTTGACCACCCAATGCACCCTTTTAGAGCACGTCAAACTGCTGAAAATGACACATTCGGTCGTACCTCATGCACCGCACATCTGATGGACTTTCTGTCTCCTCCTTCATGTCACAAATAATATTCCTATATTTTTCATGTGGTTTCAGGTAATTCAGAGCATGATTGCTTTGAATTCGACCGTGACATGCCGTTTTGGTCTTTTATGACTCCAGAAATGCATTTCTGGTCACCACGGTCAAAATGAACCTCCGATTGACGTTCCTTCTAGTCGACCATTTTAAAATTCACACCTCGGTAGTTGTTGTATGAATTCATGGCATTCCGAGGTCATTCGGGTGGTTTTGACCACCCAACGCGCACATTTAGAGCGCGCCGAACTGCTGAAAATGACACATTCGGCTGTACCAAGCGCACTGCATGTACGATGGACATTCTATATCCTCCTGCATGTCATGAATAATATTCCTATTGTTTTTGTGTGTTTTCAAGTCATTCAGAGCACGTTTGCTCAGAATTTGACCGTGACACGCCGTTTTGGTCTTTTATGACTCCCGAGACGCGTTTCTAGTCACCGCGGTCAAACGGCACCTCCAATTGACGTGTCTTCTACCCGAACATTTCACAATTCACACCACGGTTGTTTTTGTGTGAATTTATAGCATTCCGAAGTCATTCGGGTGGTTTTGACCACCCAACATGCCCTTTTAGAGCGCGCCAAACTGCTGAAAACAACACATTCGGTCGTACCGTGCGCACCGCACGTCCGATGGACATGACGTCTCCTACTGAATGTCAAGAATAATATTCCTATCGTTTTCGTGTGGTTTTAGGTCATTCGGAGCATGTTTTCTCTGAATTCAACCGTGACACGCCGTTTTGGTCTTTTATGACTCCGGAAACACGTTTCCGATCACCGTGGTCAAACGGCACCTCCGATTGAGGTGCTGTCTGCCCGAAAATTTAAAAATTCACTCCACGGTTGCTGTCGTATAAATTCATGGAATTTTGAGGTTGTTCGGGTGGTTTTGACAACTCAACGCTCCATTAGAGAGCACTGAACTGCTGAAAATGACACATTCGGTCGTACCGTGCGCACCGGATGTCCGATGGATGTTCCGTCTCCTCTTGAATGTCACGAATAATATTCCTATAGTTTTTTTGTGGTTTCAGGTCATTCGGAGCATTTTTTCTGAATTCTATCGTGACACGCTGTTTTGGTCTTTTATGACCCTGGAAACGCATTTCCGGTCACCGCGGTCAAACAGCAAGTCTGATTGATGTGTCAGATGCCCAACCATTTCACAATTTACACCGCGGTTGTTGTTTTATGATTTCTTGGAATTCCGAGGTCATTCGGGTGGTTTTGACCAACCAACGCGCCCTTTTAGAGCGCACCGAACTGCTGAAAACGACACATTCCGTCGTACTGTGCAAACCAAATTTCTGATGGACGTGCTATCTCCACCTGCATGTCACAAATAATATTATTATCGTTTTCGTGTGGTTTCATTTCATTTGCAGCACGTTTTCTTTGAATTTGAAAGTGACACGCCGTTTTGGTCTTTTTTGACTCTAGAAACGCGTTTCTGGTCACCGCGGTCAAACAGAACCTACGATTAATGTGTCATCTACCCGAGCATTTCACAATTTACACCGCGGTTTTTGTCGTATGAATTCATGGCATTCTGAGGTCGTTTGGATGGTTTTGATCACCCAATGCGCCCTTTTAGAGCACGTCGAACTGCTGAAAAGGACACGTTTGGTTGTACCGCGCGCACCTCACGTTTGATGGACGTGTCGTCTCCTCTTGCATGTCACGAATAATATTACTATCATTTTCATGTGGTTTCAGGTCATTTGGAGCATGTTGGATCTGAATTTGATCGTGAGACGCTGTTTTGGTCTTTTATGACTCCGGAAACGCGTTTCCGGTCACCTTGGTCAAACAGTTCCTCCGATTGACATGTCATCTACCCGAACAATTCACAATTCATACCGCGGTTGTTTCCGTATGATTTCATGACATTCTGAGGTCGTTCGGGTGGTTTTGACCACCCAACGTGATCATTTAGAGCGCGCCGAACTATTGAAAATAACACATTCAGTCATACCACACGCACCGCACATCCGATGGATGTGTCGTCTCCTCTTGAAGGTAACGAATACTATTCCTATCATTTTCGTGTGGTTTTAGGTTATTCGGAGCACGTTTTCTCAGAATTCAACCGTGACATGCCGTTTTGGTCTTTTATGACTCCGGAAATGCGTTTTCGGTCACCGTGGTCAAACGGAACCTCTGATTAATGTTCTGTATGCCTGACCATTTCAAAATTTACATTGTGGTTATTGTCGTATGAATTCATGGCATTCTGAGGTCGTTCGGGTGGTTTTGACCACCCAACGCGCCCTTTTAGAGCGCACCGAACTGTTGAAAACGACACATTCGGTCGTACCGCGCGCACTGCACATCCGATGTACGTGTCGTATCCTCTTGCATGTCACGAATAATATTCATATCATTTTTTTGTGGTTTCAGGTCATTCGGAGCACGTTTTCTCTAAATTCGACCGTGACACGCCGTTTTGGTCTTTTATGACTCCGAAAACGCGTTTCTGATCACCGCGGTCAAAAGGAACCTCTGATTAATGTGTCGTTTGCTCTAACATTTCACAATTCTTACCGCAGTTGTTGTTGTATGACTTCATGGAATTCCACGGTCGTTCGGGTGTTTTTGACCACCCAACGCGCCCTTTTAGAGAGCACTGAACTCTTAAAAATGACACATTCGGTCGTACCGCATGTACTGCATGTCTGACAGACATGCCGTCTTCTTTTTCATGTCATGAATAATATTCCAATCATTTTCGAGTGGTTTCAGGTCATTTGGAGCATGTTTGCTCTGAATTCGACTGTGACGTGCCGTTTTGGTCTTTTATAACTCCAAAAACGTGTTTCCAGTCACTATGGTCAAACGGTAGCTCTGATTGACATGCCATCAACCCTACCATTTCACAATTCACACCACGGTTGTTTTCATATGAATTCATGGCATTTCGAGGTTGTTCGGTTAATTTTGACCTCCCAATGCAACATTTTAGAGTGTGTCGAACAGCTGAAAATGACACATTCGGTTGTACCCTTCGCACCGCACGTCCGATTGACATGTCATCTTCTCCTACATGCCACGAATAAAATTCCTATCACTTTCATGTGATTTCAGGTCATTCGGAGCACGTTTGCTCTGAATTCGACCGTGACATGCCGTTTTGGTCTTTTATGACTCTAGAAACGCATTTCCGGCCACCACGGTCAAACGGAACCTCTTATTGATGTGTCGTATGCCCGACCATTTCACAATTCACACCACGGTTGTTTTATAATGAATTCATGGCATTCTGAGGTTGTTCGGGTGGTCTTGACCACCCAACAGGCCCTTTTAGAGCGCATCAATCTGCTGAAAACAATACATTTGGTCATACATGTGCACCGCACGTCTGATGGATTTGTCGTCTCCTCCTGCATGTCACGAATAATATTCCTATCTTTTTCGTGTGGTTTCAGGTCATTCGAAGCATGTTTTCTCTGAATTCGTTCGTGACACGCCGTTTTGGTCTTTTATGAATTCGGAAACGCGTTTCCGATCACCGCGGTCAAACGACACCCTTGATTGACTTTTCGTCTGCCTGAACATTTCACAATTCACACCGCGGTTGTTTTCGTATGATTTCATGGCATTTTGAGGTCGGTCAGGTGGTTTTTAACACCCAACACGCCCTTTTAGAGCACGCCGAACTAATTGGCCTAATGACCAATTGGCCTATTGTATAGTTGTACAATTGGAATAATGGAATAATGAACTAATGGCCATTTGTTCTAACATCCAACTAAAAAATTGGTCAACTGGCCAATTTCCCTAATGGCCTAACCGCCTAACAATCAATTGGTCTATTGTATGGTTGCACAATTGGGGGGGGCTATCCGAGGGTGTAGGGGGGGCTGTCCGAGGGCGCGGGGGGGGGGGGGGGGGTCTGTCTGGGGTGGGGGTGCTGTTCTGGGGGTGGGGGGCTATCCGTGGGTGGGGGTGTTGTCCGGGGTGTGGGGGGCTGTCTGGGGTGGGGGGTGCTGGCTGGGGGTGGGGGGCTGTCCGGGGGTGGGGCGGGCCAGCCGGGGTGCGGGGGGGGGGTGGGGGGGGGGGTGGATGTCTGGAAGGTGGGGGCGGGGGATGGGGGGGATGTCTGGGGTGAGGGGTGCTATCCGAGGGTGGTGGCAGGTTGTCCAGGGTGCGGGGTGCTCTCTGAGGGTGGGTATGGGCCTGAGTGACTAATTATGATTAAGGATCCCAAGAGCAATACCTACTCTTATGTTCTAACCAATAGAATTCCATGACGGATTTCTCAACTAGCATACTACTTATGAGGATCCCAAGAGGAATGCATCTTCATACATATAAAAACAAATGACTCGAGTGGGTGCCCTATTGATAGAATGATCCTGAGTGTGTGTGTGTGTGTTTGGGTAGTGATGCTTGAGAGTGTTACAATATAATCTAAATTGATGTGGAATCCTAGTTGGGATAAGATATTGAGCTCAGCTGTGGATGATTCTACAACCATTGTTTTATTTTTATTTCTATTTATGCATGATGCTTGAGATTCACAAGGATTACGGGGGTGGGGCGGGCTGTCCGAGGGATGCGGGGGGGGGGGGGGACTGTTTGGGCTGGGGGGCGCTATCCGGGCTGGGGGGGCTATCCAGGGTGGGGGGTTGTCCGTTGTGGGGGTGTTTTCTGGGGGTGGGGGGCTATCCAGGGGTGGGGCTGACTATCCAGGGGGTGCAGGGGGGGGGGGGCTGTCCGGGGGTGCGGGGGGCTGTCCGGGGTGGGGGAGGGGTTGTCCGGGGTGGGGGGTGCTGTCCAGGGGTGGGGGTTGTATGGGGGTGGGGCGGGCTTTCTGGGGTAGGGGCTGTCTGAGGGTGGGGGGGTTGTCCGAGGGTGGGGTGGGCTGTCCGGGGGGTGCGGGGGGGCTGTCTGTGGGTGTGGGGGGATTGTCCGGGGTGGGGGGGCTGCCCAGGGGGGTGGCGTCCGGGGGTGGGGGGGCTGTCCGGGGGGGGAGGCTTTCCGAGGACTACAAATAGGGAACCTGAGCTCAGTAATCAAAAACAAGTTTCATGGTTTATATTAGGAACCACATGGTTTTCTCAAAACTATTACAGAACATGAAATTTCAAACATTAAAGAATAAAATGAACAAAAAATATCCAAATCATTAATCAGTTTCATGGTTACTTCTCAATTTATGCACACAAACATTGTATCAAGCCAAAACACACATTATACCCCCAAATCACAAAAAATATCACTAGAAACCCAACCTAAACATCAATAACAACCCCACCTGTAAAAACAGAAACACACCTCGTGAATATGATGTGTCATGCGTTGTCATGACCACTACCTCCATCCGATGGGCTAGGGGCCTACAAAAAATAAATATTATGAATATTTTCATAACAAAAATAATATAAATTAAATAAATAAATACAGTATAAACCTGTGTCATATGATCCCCTGCACCATCACCTAGATGCACATATCCCTACAGTGCTCTAACCTCAGCGGTCAATTGCACATTTACCTCCTAAGAAGCGCGCAGCCGTGCATTGAAATCTGACAACTGCTCTGTCATCTAAGCAACATCAGGAAAGAAAACTGCAGCACGTGACACTACAGATTAAAGAATCCTTATTCCATAGGTCAAACTATATCTATGTCTGTCCTGACCAATAATGCGATGAAAGATATCATCCCTTCACAAGGGAATATGTCACCGGTCCTCTCGCAGATGTTCTAACTCAGCTTCAAATTGAGCCTATGAAATATTTAAATATATATACATTTATATGTTAATATACAGATTTTTGTAAGTATTCGTAAGTACAAGAACTAACTATCAAAGCTACAGCCTCTAGATCATTGCGATCACGAGTCCTCATCCACACCGACATTTTATCAGTCGGTGCACCTTACTCCCACAACTGTACATGTATAGAATATAAACAAAAAACCATATTAATTAATAAATTAAAAAATTAATAATAAATACCTCATGTAGGATCTGAGCCGTGTGACGAGTCCCAAGCCTGTGAGGTGGTCCCTACAATGCTCGATTCTCAGAATGGCGTGCTGACACCTCCTACCTTCAATTCATTCAAATTTAAAACAAATCACACATTATTGAAAATATATATATATACCAAAATAAATATACAAACCACAACACCCTTAGTAGACCAATATGTAACTAAGTCACACCACTGAGCCGAGAGGACACCTCTCAGGACTTTTTCCAGAATGTCTAGGGCACCCACATTTGGTTCTTAGTGGTCCCTCTACACTTGTCCTTTATAGTCTTTCCACATCTTACGACATTTACTCATACACACGGGCCGTAACTCTTCTAGGAATACATTCAAATTTTCTTATTAAAGAAAAAAATCACACATATTAGTATTGTTTATACATAGAGAATAAAGTAAAATGATATTCTTATCTAAAACTCCCTCCAAATATGATCTAATGTGTCCTGAGGGATAGAAGCCCAATCACGTGTGGTCAATGGAAATCGATGTGGGTCATGTATGATATGACCCAGGTGACGAATAATTGCAGGGGCATTCAGTCCCACAGGATGAAATGCCTCATCAAAGGAAACATCAATCTTCGTGTCGAAATTCCATGATAAAATGCCACGACCGGGGCCTCTCTTACGAGAGGAAGAAGCAATTGAGTCTGATCCTATTTAAATTTTATATATAATTTTACAGATGTTATAAATATATATATATATATATGTGTTTATAAATTACATAAAAAATAGAGACAATGAAATTCAAACATACCTTGACCCTGAGACATAGATGCCTCAGATTGATGATGTGGATCTGCTGCCTCTTCCCCTGACATGCCTGCAGTCATAGAAAACTTTATTAAGGGGACTATCCTAAGAGTCTAAAAGATAAATTGGATTGTTCATAAAAAAATCAAACTTGTACAATTTTTAATCAAACAAAAATGGATTGAATAATTAGTTGTGAATGAATTTTAAAAAATTAGAAAGTTAACAAAACAAATATACAAATTATGTACAAAACCAATCAATGCATAGACAAATTTCAGATTGAATTAATAAAAATTCAAGCAGCGCATGAACCAGATGAAGAATACCTTAAAAGGAAGATACACTGACAATAACATCAATATACCAAGAGTTAAATAACCCTAAATATTTATAACTGAATAAACTTCCAAAAGTGAGGATTAAATTATACAAGGATTTATTAAATGATTAGATAATTTATGATATCCTAGTAAATTCAATACTAAATAGCGGGAAAATAATTATACCATTCATTAATCATGTAAATTGACCATTTTTTCTTCAACAGCCACTCTGACCCAATAAATATCTTCTTCACGTTGAACTACGGTATGTTGATCAAGCTGTTGGGAAACAAACGAAACAGTCTCGGGTTCATCTTCTTCAAATAAAAACACTCCTCACCGAGACATTTTGACAAAAACATGCAAACTTGGATTCGAAGGAAAAGTAACAAAGAATACTTGTTCTGCTTGTGATGTCAAAATGAAATGTTCATTCTCAACTCATTCATTTCTATATAACATATAGTTAAAATTCACCTATGAAAACAGATATTGATCGACTTTACATCCACACACTGGATCAACCCAATTACACTTTAACAATATGTACTTCAACCTGTTTGTGTATACAACTTCAATGATATGTATCAATTGACCATAGTAATAACCAGAATTGACAAATGGACAACTGATGCCACTGTTTTGTGTTGCTTGTTTTTTTTCAACATCTTTAATGCGAAATCAAAAACCATTAGCATCAATCGCATTATAATGACGAGCCGTTATAGATGGATCCTTACCTAGTTGGATAAATTCTTCAGTTAGCATGGGGTCCCCTAACTCCCTCAACATATGAACCTACATAATTTATAAAATTCAATACTAATATATGCAGAAATAAATTATCATAATACTTCACTCATAATGAAAATCAATTTATACATACATAATCCTTGAACCAATCATGAAATGATGCATAATGAGATTATTGAATTTGAAACTCAGCCGCACAATACATCCCTTATTTTATCTCATTAATGTGTTTCCTGCAAATGATAATGTGATGTTTAAATGATTAACTTAGGAAAACAAAACATGAAAAGTTAAATAATAAAAGTGACAAGATACTTACTGCATTAATGGTGAAACTGATGGAGTATTGAACAAGATATATCGATGTGCTTGTATCCACTTGATGTTTTCCATATCAAATGTGGTTCCTTCTCCAACTAGACCATCATGAATATGAGAGGGCTTATCTAATTTTGTTTCAACATCCCTAAGATATTATTTATAAAAAGTAGTACACTCATCCATCAAATAACCATTGGATATTGATGCCTCCGAACGATCTCTCTTGGATACAAATCTTTTCAATGTACTCAAATACTGCTCAATAGGATACATCCACCTGAATTTCACTGGACCAGCATCCATTACTTCATCAGTTAGGTGCACTGTCAAGTGGACCATAATATCAAAAAATGAGGGGGGAAGTTTCTTAATGTGACAAAGTGTAAGTATAATTCAGTCCTGTAAACTTTTTAAATCACTCATTGGTTGATTTCTTAAACAAATATGTCTAAAAAAATTACTCATCTCAATCAACAGATGAACAACATTGGGGGATAAACAATCCCAAATTGTGATTGGAATCAACTGCTGAAGTAGTGTGTGATTGTCATGACTTTTCAACACATGAAATATCTTGGTCATCAGATTTACACACTTTGAAATATTAGAAGAGTAACCATTAAGCACCTTGAGCATCTTCAAAATGGAAAGAAATATCTCTTTATCCTTTGTAGTCATCGTATACTGTGCATCAGGCATATATGACTTGTTTCCCTAAGCTAACTGTAAATGAAACTGTTTCCTTAAAACCATTTCTTCCAAATCACGGTGTGCATTAACATGGTCCTTTGATTTTCCACTAACTTCTAAAATGGTCCACAATATGTTATCAAAAACATTTTTTTCAATGTTCATGACATCCAAAGTATGACTCAGTATGTTAGTTTTCCAATACGGAAGACTATAAAAAATACTTTTCTTTTTCCAATAGTGACTGTAATGCCTACCCACAGCATGAATATTAGGTACTGGAGGAGCCACCAAATCCTGAATTTCATATACCTTGCGGATGTTTTCTTCCTCAATCTACGATAACATTTTGACTCCTTTCATGATCTTTAGTGATGAGATGAACTCTCTAGAACCATCAAATTCCACTCTGTCCTTTCTAAACCTCTGTTGAGGGGGTAGAAAATGTCTGTGACCCATGTATATGCCCATTTTTTGGAATGTTTAAGCCATACAGATTTTTTACTTTTATCTGCAAACAAGGGAAAGAAAATTCCCCATTTCATACTCCATCCTGATAAATTTGCATAAGGTGAGAAGTCATTGATTTTCCACAATAAAGCATCCTGCAGTTTGAACATTTCACATTCATGTTCACAGTCATAAGTCATCACACCATCGCCCCAAAATTCATTCAACTCAATCAATCAATGGCTAAAGGTAAACATCAATAATTATCCCCCAGACTTTTTAGGTCCATCAATAAGAGTGGAAATTAATAAAAATTGTTTCTTCATACAAAGCCACGGAGGAAGATTATACGAAACCAACACCACGGGCCATGTGCTATGATTTGCACCAACCATAGACTTGAATGGATTGAAACCATCTGCTACCAATCCCAATCAGACATTACGAACATCTTTAGCAAAGTTGGGATATCTCTTATCAAAATCCTTCCATGCATGAGAGTCTACCGTGTGGGTTAACATATCACTTTCATGAACTCTTTCTGCATGCCATCTCATTAAATTAGAAACTTTAGATGACATAAAAATCTTTTAAACCTCGGTTTAAAGGGAAAGAAACACATTTGCTTTACCGCAATCGGTTTCCCCTGTATCGCAATCTGAATTTGATGAGTCTGATTTCCCCTATTCTCTTTCCAACTGGAAGCACCACAAACCGTACAAATATCCAAATGGGATGTTTCCTTTATATATAACATACACTTGTTTTCACATGCATCTATGGTCTCTTATGTAAAACCTAAGTTCTCTATCAAATTACGAGCATGGTAATACCACTCGGGAATCTTACAGTCAACAGGAAGAACCTTTTTCAATAACACCAAAAGCATGTCGAATGATGTGTCTGACCAAATATTCAAAGTCTTCAAATGTAACAACTCCACGATAAACGACAGTTTATTGTAAGAAGTACATCCATGATATAATTCTGTTTTTGTATCATCAAGTGCTTCATAAAACCTCTTCGAATCGCGATCTGCACCAGAGCAAAGATTTACCTCACCGGTCTCAAGATTCTGGATGTTAATGCCTTCAGGATCCAACCCACGTACCATTTCAGTAAGCATTTCATGAATTGGATCATTCATCCTTGCATCGAAATAAATCTGAACTGCATCCATATTTTGAAAACCAACGTATTCTTCTCCATGACGAGTCCAACTCTTATAATTTTTCAGAAATCCATTAAAGAATAGGTTCTCCCTCATAGTATTTCATGTGAATTGATATCTGTTAGCACATTTTCTACATAGAAAACTAATTTAGTAACTTTCAAATCCTTTGGTGAAGTCAATAAACTACATAATTCCATTTAAATATTCTCTAGATGTTCAATTTGGAAGATCAATCCAACTCTTATCCATAATAATATCAGTATAACAAAAATTTACACAATACTTACATTTTCATTTTTCAAATCAACAATATTTAAAACAAATACTAATAAATAATTTGTGAACCATTGATAAAATAATAATGTAAGTGAAATCACATGTCATACCTGATTGCACTATAATCCTGGAAGGGAGGGGAGCCAAAGGCGGTGCTGTGAGGGAGAGGAGAGGCATCGAAGGGGAGCCGAATCTAGAGGTGGTGTGGCGAGGGAGGGGTAGGGCAGTGGCGGTGGTGGGGAGCTGGAGGAGAGGAGGTGCTGAGGGGATGGGGGACGGGCAGCGTGGAAGGGGGGTTGTCTGGGGTGCGGGGAGGGCAATCCGGGGTGTGGGGGGGCTGTCTGGGGTACGGGGGGCAGTCCTGGGTGGGGGGGGGGACTGTCCAGGGTGCGGGGGGCTGTCTTGGGTGGAGGGGGATGTCCGAGGTGTGGGGGGGGCTGTCCGGGGTGTGGGGGGGTGCTGTCCGGGGTGCGGGGGGCCGTCCGGGGTGGGGGGGCATGGGGGCGGAGGGCCGAGGGCAGAGGCCGGAGGGCAGAGGGGTCGGAGACTGAAGGGGGCGGAGGCCAGAGGGTGAAGGCCAGAGGGTGGAGGGATGCCAGAGGGGACGGAGGCCAGGGTGGAGGATGGTCAGAGGGTGGAGGGCGGCCGGAGCCTGAGGGCAGAGGGTGCGCAGAGGGCGGAGGTCAATGAGGGCAGTGAGCAGTGGAGGGAATCACGGGCGCGCGGGGAGGGCGGCGACAGGGGGGGGCTAGGTCGAGGGCAAGGGAGGAGGCGGGGGGGGGGGGGCGTAACCCCTTTTTTTGGAAAAGATTACTGACCACCAGAGGCGGTCGCCCGTGTCAGGGGGATTCATGTAGTAGTGTTAGTTTGAGAATTTGGGTCGGCCCATACACCTTTTCCTTTCCCTATTTCTTTTTTATTATTTTCATTCATTTTCTTTCTTTTCATTTTCATTTCTTCCTTTCTTCCCTCGATTTTCGTACACACCCCTATGAATCCTCCTTCATAAAAATAAGAGAGAGAAAATAGGATATGGATGGAGAGATACAGATATATAGGGGGGAAAGGGTGCCTCTATAGAGCTTGGGACGCACCAGTTCATCATGCGCAACCATGTACCAAAGAAACATAAGAAGCTTTAGCAGATTCCACCAAAAGGTATGTAATTTTTAATTTTTCACTATAAATACTCATAGATATTTTATTTTAAAGTTTTAATCCCAATATATTCTTTCTTAGGACCCATTTAGGGTCAATATACTACTTTTGGGTTGAAAATAGGGGTTTGGGGTGATCTAGAGGTTTTTTGTTTCGAAAAACCTGTCTACCCACCATGTGGTTCATGGAAAATAGGTTGTGTGCTCTCCCATTTAAGGGAAGGAAGTTTTTTTGAAGTAAACATTTTGTATGAGTCATACATGTCATGTAATGAGACTCAAGTGTGTAGCTGAGTACCTGGTCGGGCAGCTTGTGTAAGGGGTACATGCGATGTTCAGTACATGGCCAGACCTCATGTGGGTTGTACACCGTGTATAGATACATGGAAAGAAAATATGCATGGCCCGGCCATGTGAGGTACATAGGCAGGTACCTCATGTTTGGTTAACACTATGTAAAGATCCAACATTTTATACTTGTTCTTTTACTTGCAAGTACAAGAATAGGTACACACCTAGGTGGGGACTTGACGGTACACATTGTGTACCAGGGTAACACACCGTGTGCTCCTCCTTTGCTACCCTATGAAGGTTTTCCATATCTTTTCTCTAAGGATTCAGAATTGGAACCATGAGTAGTTCATTATGAGTATCGTTTCACAAATATCGTGATGGTAAGACATATGAGGTGTTTTGAGGACTCTGAGGTGTAGTTCTTGAATAGATAAGTTCTTCCTTAAATAATCATATCCAGTTGCCTCCTGGGAGTGAGACCCTTTGATCTGAGATGGGACATGATCCATCTCCCATGACCTATTATTTTTTATATTTGTTCTTGAGTACGTCTACCTAGTGATATTTTCCCTTATAGCCAAGGAGTTTGTGAGACTGGTTTCTGAAGATCCCTTATAGGATTCCTATTATTACATATGACCTAGAGGATCCCAAGTATGATAACTCTATCTTTTTACATGTTATCAAAGGACCCATGTGGGTTACCTTCTATTGAATTCTAAACTAGGGAATCCCTCATAGGATCCCGTTACTTATATACCATTCCTAGGATACCATGTAGGATGCCACTACCTTCTTATACGATTATAGAGGGTATCCTATATGACACCTTCACTTACACTACTACAAAAATGGGCCAGGGCAGCGCCAACTTATATCAGCACTAAGAAAAAACCGATGATAAAGAAACTCTTTATCAGTACTAAAATTTTAGCGCTGATAAAGGTACCTTTTATCAGTGCTTTTCTAGCACTGATAGAGGGACTCTTTATCAGCGCTAAAATTTTAGCGCTGATACAGAGCATCTTTATCAGCACTTTTTTAGCACTGCTAAAGAGTCCCTCTATCATCCCTAGAAAATCACTGATAAAGAGACCCTTTATCAGCGCTAGAAAAGAGATAATAAAGAATCCCTTTATCAGTGCTGATAAAGGAAGGATTTATCAATGCTTTTTTAGCACAGATAAAGAGGACCATTATCAATGCTAAAAAAAGCGCTCATAAAGGATACCTTTATCAGCGCTAAAATTATAGCACTGATAAAGGTAGTCTTTATCATCAATTTGTTAGCGCTGATAAAATTGTAGTCCATTTTTTTATAAAGTCGATCGCATAGTGCCCTCTTATCATCGTGACCTAATTCTCTCACGGTACTGGAACCCTATGACTCCCCTTTATTGCCCGCTGAGCTTCACGTTGCCGGACCTCCACCGCCCTCGAGCTTCTTGTTGCCGGACCTCCACTGCCCGCTGAGCTTCATGTTTTCGTACCTCCGTCGCCTTCGATCTTCACTTTGTCAGGCCTCCACCACCCGCTGAGCTTCTTGTTGTCAGACCTCCGTTTCCCTCGAGCTTCGCATTGCTGGTCCTCCGCCGCCCACTGAGCTTCACGTGCCAGACCTCCATCGCCCTTCGATCTTCTCTTTGCACGGTCTGAAAAATCTACGAACCCCCTTGTTGTGGATTATCATAGGATGAATTGTTTATTTTGATTTTGGGATTTTACTATTGATGGTTGTGATAAATACTTTTCTTTATGTTTGGTAGTTGGTACATGGGAGACCTTAGATTTGTCAGCAATCAAATGGGTTCTACTCTAGTTAGCCTTGAGGTGATCACTTGAGTCTATTTTTGATGTCCCTAAGAGGCCTCGTTTATATTGATTGTCTGGTCACATAACCATGTGGTGTTCCACAAGTGAGTCAATTTCTATTAGAGCCTATAGGTCAGATATCATCCTATTTTTCTCCAATTAAAATTAGTTTCTTTCCCTTAATTATTTTAATCGATGATTTTGTGATTATGAGTTACTCCCATTGATTACCTTTATTATTTAATTTTTCTACAATTTATTTTTTATCTAAAATTGATTATTTATTTTTTTTCTTTTATCATTACTCCATTATTCTAGGATTTTCTATTAGTATTGTTTTTTTACATCAACTTTTAGTTTTATTTTTATTATATACAGTTGACATTAGTTAAATTCCATCATGACATTAAAAGGTTTATTATTATTTTGTTTATCTGTTTCAACCTTTACCTTCCAGTTGTATGATTTATTTTTTCTGCTATTACCATTTCTCTGATATTTATTATTATTTTTTATTAAAACTATATTGTCACTCTATACTAGGAGGGTATAGTCACAACATTAAATTCTTTACACCCTAGATTCTATTTGGCAGCCTATGGAATACTAGGAGGCCCACTTGAGGTATAGTAACCAACCTAATTTGTCTATGTGAGAGATTATCTAATCAGGAGACATTGCAAAGTGGTATTAGAGGATCAGGTTATTTTTTTCTAAGGATACTATGATGTGTTGGGACTTGGTATTTAGCTTGTTCAAGGGAGTAGCTAACCCACATGTGGAGGAAAATATAAGTACCTATGGATGGGATTATTTTTCATGATGTTTCCTAGTTAAGGTTGATGTTATTTCACCTTTTGTGATTGACATGTTGTGTGATGTTATTATTTCTTGATATTTATACTCATGTCTTGGTATGGTGTGAGATGAGTATGAATGTATCATGAAAGAAAAATAGGGGTATATCGGACATGAATTTTTCATGATAGGCACATGTTTATTTCACTAGATTACTCCTAGGTATCATCGATTCCCTTATATCCAACTTCATGTCACCATAAAGTAAGGAATGAAGGATAACCTTTTTCTTTAAGGACAACACCACCCAGTTCTGATGCATTTCTAGGTCATCCAATGCTTCAACCCTATTTTCTTCGAGGGGTTCCCCCCTTCTTTCCTTCATGATATCTAAGTGACTTTGTCTAGTAGTGCACTTGTATGGCATGATGCCCAGACCACCAAGCTTTCTATCCTTGCCACCCCTACCTCCATCTATATCCTTCTCCCTTGCTGAGGTTACTGACTACTTCTCTGTAGTGGCCAGGTCCCTTTCTAGCAGTGATTATTCTATCTCCCTTCCCTCTGAGCCTGTCATCTAGATCCAAATACTTATTGATCTAGAGAGAACTCCCTCACCATCCCCAATGTTTCATTACTCATCCTTCCTCTACCCCTTTGGATCCTCATCTCCCACTCATATGAAGCTTACCAACCATAAGGGATTGTGAACATGTTCAAAATTAAGAGACCACAATGAGAGATCATCCTCCCACTTCAATATGGATACTAGCTCTAGATCCAATGCCAGAGCCCTATCATACCCATCATTATTATCTTCACATGTAATGCTAATGGTATTAGTGCCAATGTTAAATCAGACTTCCTCACTATAGAAATCAAAAATCATAATTTCATTGTTGTTGTTGTCAAATAACACAAAACCCCTATGATAATCATAGAATTCTCCTAGAGGATTAAGTTGCATGGATTTCTACACTCTGACCCATCCAACAGACACAAATGGGTATTTTGGCATAATAAATATGTTGTTGAGACTGTTCAAGACTGCAATCAATTCATCACTACCAAGGTGCGTGTTTTCCCCTTCCTCCTCAGGAACCTTCACCACCTGAGACTACTGTCACATATGGGATCCTTCAGAGTATTCTGATAGATAGAATGATACCTTGGGTTTATTGGATCATTAACACCAGTTTGAGATTTATGTGTGACTATATACTTATTATATTTTCTTATTATTTCTTACACACCACCACTTGAGTCGAGTAACCTGATTGAAATCCATATTGATACTTTGGTTCTGATGTGAATATGGTGTTTTATGTGTTTGTGACATGTGTATGTGTGGATATATGGGTATTTAGGCATGATGATATTGAATGTAGGGAAGAGACCTAGGAGTGGTAGATGTATCATTCTTGATTATTCTTGTGTTTGGTCTGGGGTGATTTGAGGAAACTATAATGAATCTAAAGTAATTATATTTAATGAAGATGAATAAATACTAATGGTTAGGCTCTATTAATCTCTATTTTTATAAGGAAGTGGTTCTCTTCTACTGTATTTGGAAGTCTTGTTTTGTGTACTTGAACCATAAATACTAATATTTAAGATTCAAATAGGATGAAGATGAATAAATATTGGATGGATGCTAATCGTTTGACAATAGAGTACGAGAACGGAGTAAAAAAGTTCATCAAGTTTGCAAAGGATCAGGCAAAGGATCCTTCTCAAATCCTTTGTCTGTGTTTACATTGTTGTTATTCTAGACTAATTACTCTAGAAGAGTTGGAAGAACATTTGATATGTTACGGAATAGATCAGAGTTATAAATGTTGGAATAAACACGAAGAAAAGGCGAATGTAGCTACTGGCTGGGATAAAACTGCATTTTATGGATCATCATATATGAATACAAATATGGATAATGAATAAGACTATATTTATGATGTGATTACAGATGTAAATGATGATGAAGATCGTATTGAGGAAATGAAAAAGTCAATTGAAGATGAACTCCTTGATTGCCCAAAATTGTTTGAGAAATTAAAGAGTTGTGAAAATACGCCATTGTATGTTGGTTGCACTAAGTATACAACATTGTCAGATGTGCTGAAGTTGTATAAATTGAAAGCAGGAAATAGATTGAGTGATGTCAGTTTTACAGAACTACTTTCTCTCTTGAATGACATTCTCTTGTAAGTTAATGAGCTCCCAAGCCGGACATACGAAGCTAGACGAATGCTACGCTCGATGGGTATGATTTTTGAAAGAATACATGTCTACCCGAAATACTGTATATTGTTTCTCAAGGATAAAAAATCACTTACAGAATGCTCAAAGTGTGGTACTTCTCAATACAAGAAAGATAAATCCAATCCTACGAAAGTTTTATGGTACTTTCCAATCATTCCAAGGTTTAAGATTCTATATGGAAGTGAAGAAACTATAAGACAATTTTCGTGGCATGCAGATAAAAGAAATAATGATGGTAAATTAAGCCATCCGTCTAACTCTCCTCAATGGAAGAAAATTGATCATGAGTATACAGAATTTGGGAAAGAGATGAGAAACCTTCGTCTTGCGTTATCTACATATGGAGTGAATCCTTTTGGTTTTCAAACCAGCACTCATAGTACATGGCATGTTAAGTTGGTAAATTATAACTTTCCACCCTGGTTATGCATGAAGTGGAAATTGATCATGTTATCTATGCTTATATCAGGACCAAAACAACCAGGTAATAATATTGATGTTTATCCGGCTCCTTTGATCAAGTATTTGAAGTTATTGTTGGATTCAGGTGTTATGTTGTATGATTATTATAAAAGTGAATACATAACGTTGAGAGCGATGTTTTATGGGATAATAAATGATTTCCCTGCTTATGGAAATTTTTTGGGCTACAGAATTAAAGGAACTCAAGGGTGTCCCATGTGAGAAGAAGATACAGAATCAATTAGGTTGAAACATTCATAGAAGTATTTGTTTCTAGGACATTGTAGATTTCTAACTCATCATCATATGTACCGATCTTGGACGACATCATTCAATGGAAGTTCATAACAACGCACAACACCATCTCCACTAACAGGTGATTAGTTGTTTGAGAAATTAAAAGATCTGAACACTTTTTTTGTTAACCATTTTCAAAAAACCTTACGAAAATCGGTTGGAAAAAGATATCAGTTTTTTTTTGAATTACCATACTGGAATTGTTTGTACGTCAGACATTTTCTTGATGTGATGCATGTGGAAAAAAATGTATTTGATAGTGTTATCGGAACATTGCTAAATTCCCCTGGCAAAACAAAATATGGAATTTAGGCAAGGTTAGACATGTTTGACATGGGAAAATGAGAAGAGTTGGCTCCTGTGAAGGGTGAAAATCAAATGTTTCTTCCTCCAGCTTCTTGTACTCTTTCTAGGGAGGATAGATATTAGTTTTTCAACTTCTTCAATGATGTAAAGGTTCCAGAGGAGTATTCATCAAATGTCAATAACATTGTGTCAATGAATGATTTGAGGTTAAAAGGTTTTAAATCACATGATTTCCATGTTTTGATGAAAGATATAATTCCTATAGGTTTACATTGCATTTTTTCCAAGAATGTTTTTCATACGTTAACCAAACTTTGTTTCTTTTTCAAAGCTATATGTAGCAATGTTTTAGACTCGGCGAAATTCCCAACTATGGAAAAAGAAATTGTCATCATATTATGTGAATTAGAAATGTTCTTCCCGCAAACATTCTTTGATATGATGGTTCAATTGATGATTCACTTGGTGAGAGAGATTCGACTTTGTGGTCCTGTGCACTATAGATGGATGTATCCTGTTGAATGGTATATGAAGATTTTGAAAGGGTATGTCAAAAATTGAAGTCGGCCAAAGGGTTGTATAGTGGAGTGATATATTGTTGAGGAAGCCATTTAATTTTGTACCGAATACCTATCTGATGTGGAAAGCATTGGTATCAAAAAATCTCATCACACTAGACGCATTGAGGGTGAGGGAATTTCTGGAAGAGAAGTTGTGACAATCATTATTACAGATCGGGAGCAGGCCTATCTTTATGTTTTGCATAACAGTTGGGAGGTTTCTCCATATATTGAAACTCACAATGAAATTCTTAGGCAATTGAATCCATCAAGGGATAAAAAATGGTTATCAAATACACATAATCACCAATTTATAGGATGGTTTCAGGACCATATTTTTAAGGAGTTGGATGAAAATCTAAATTCAATTTTAGAACGTCTTTGATGGCTAGCCACTGGACCAAGCGTGTATGTATTATCTTACAGTGGTTATTTAATTAATGGTTATGAATCCTATATAGATGAACATGATGAAGATAGTACCATGCAAAATAGTGGAGTTACACTAGTGGTTGATGTGATGCATGTCTCTGGTAGTAAGGACAGAAATCCAATTTATGCAAATATGTCATACTTTGGCATTATCAAACTAATATGGGAGTTGGATTATATGACATTCCAATTTCTTTTTTTTCAATGAAAATGTATTGATAACAATAGTGGTTTAAAATAGATGAATGGGGATTTTTGAAAGTTGATTTTAGTAAAGAAGGGTACAAAGATGAACAGTTTATAATGGCATCACAAGCGGTACAATTGTTTTATGTTCCAGATCCCGCAACCTGAAAGTGGTCGATTATTCTGTTATCATACAAAACTACTGAAGGTTCCAATGAAAATTCAGTTGAGGGAGATTCTTTCAGTGGTACGTCACAATCATTTCAGAGCGGTCCCAATTTAGATGATGTTTTGTATGTTAGAGGAGACCATAATGAAAGGATTTGGGTAATCGATAGAGGTGTAAAATCCCTTCAACCATTGAAAAAAAAAAGAAAGAGAGTTCAATAAAAAGGTTATATTTTTTTTAATATAGATCTTATTCTCTCATGTTATTATCTTATCATTGCTGAATTTATGTAATCTAAATTAACTGTTCAACCACTTTTGCAGATAATGGCTTCTACACATTCCGGTGCTCCTAACCTTGAGGATGAACAAGTCTCTCAAGCTGCTGCAGCTGCGGATGCTGCTGCTCCTACTACTACTACTGTTATTGATCTTGTTTCTCCTGCTACTCTTGTAGCTGCTGCTGTTGCTGCTGCTCCTGCTTCTACTGCAGCTCCTGTTGCTCATACTGCTCCTCCTACTGCAGCTCCTGCTGCTCTTGTTGCTCCTGCGGAAGCTACTGTTACTCCTACTATTGCGGCTCCTGCTGCTCCTAGTGTTGAGGCCCAACAACCGTCAGCACATGCCATTGATAAAATTTCAGATGAATATATAGATGATGATGCTATCGATGAAATGGTCGTAAATGAATGACCAACATCGCGAAAAACACAGGTGCGTTGTAGTTTGATGGTGTTAGCCAAATTTCTTAAGGCAAAAATCAAAGGCATCAAATTTGAAGTCAGATGGAATACATGAGGCCAACATGTGAATCCCATCAAGGCTATGTTTAGTAGCTACATTGGAGTTTTCACTCGGTAACGCGTGCTGATTGACATAGATTCATGGCACCATGTTGTGTCCGAGTTGAAGGCTCTGATATGGGAAGAAATTATGGTAACATTATGAATTTATTTATTTAATTTAATCGAAACTAAAATAATGAAAAAATGTCTTACTCTTCTTAATCTCTTGCAGAATACATTTATAGTAGACGATTCACACAAGGATTGTATACTAAGGCTTGAAGGAAGGATTCATCGAGGTTTTCTCACTATTTTAACAAGATGTCACATGAATTATTCCAAAGGTAAAATAATCTTTCACCCACCCATTGTCTATGCTCACCTGATATCCCAAGAAACATGGGATGCATTTATTGGCTTCCGTGGGGATGAGAAGTTTTAGGTACATTGTGGGTGATAATAAGTTGTTTGAGGATACCTGTATTCATCACTTTGATTTTCAATATTTCATTTATGAAACAGAAAACTCTATACTAAAAATAAGTAACATCCATCAAAACCAACATACCCCTATCGTAAAGCAAGGATGGGGTACACTTCATTAGAAAAGAAAATGGTATGTATTTTAAATTTATAGTAATATTGTTAGGTGCCAATAAACAACATCATAATTATCTTTCTATGTTTATATGTAGATTGATGAGTCTAAAACCAAATATACTTCCATCCCATGTCATGTGCTATGGAAGGAGGCATGTGTGAATAAGGAAGGGAAGTTAGTAGATGAGAACACATAAAAAGTGTGGGAAATATGTGTAAGTATTACAAGATGATAAAAATATTTGTTTTAAATTGCTATTACATAAAAATAATTAGTTATTTTCCTATATCTGACAGTCATAGGAGTCATATACTCCTGTAGCAGATACAGACCTATTATCGACGGCTTTGAAGTAGCCAGAAAAATATGGTCGTGTCAGATGTGTGGGTCTGGGGTGACACCCTGCATATATTTTGAGAAGAAGAAAAAAACAGATGATACAGATGAAAAAATGGAAAAAATGAGTGAAAAAATAGAAACCCTTGAAGAATGATTTCAATGGTAGGGAGAGTTTCTAGAAAACTTTATGTGTGAGAAACAAAGGGAAGACACAACTCAGAAACAACCAGCACGTGAACATCCCACCCCACCCCCACTAGCTTTGAGGCGAGCCATTCCACTCAAAAAACTGTCTTAGTTGTGGTAATCAATATTCTAATAATTGTTCCCATGAAATGTGAATCAGACAAACACTGATAATTTCTCTGTACTGATCTTCTACAGGGTGATAGTGATTGTAATTTATATCTGTCAATGCCCACATATCACCTTGTAGCAAGGGCTACAGTGTTCAATATCCTAGATGCCACGCTGCATAATAGACCACTTCCGAAAGATCATCTGAAAGTGACAATTACTGTAGATCATGAGCCAAATGCAGAGCTACCTATTCCACTTGATGATGATGATATTCATACGGTCGAAAATGCTATTGGGACATTCATTTCATGGCCATCACAACTTGTAAGAGTACATACAGACAAAGAGGTATTTATTTCCTTTTTTTCAAGATAAATCTTTAACAATTAATGGAAAAAGGGTCTTAACCAATGATTGTTGTTATAGACAGAGAAAGGGAAGGGGGTGACAAACATCGGCTCAAAACCAACTAAAGGATTGACCAAATGATCCAAAGGAGCTACTGAAAGCACAATAACACCACCTGTTCTCTATCCACATTTACTAGCATTTAAGACTCATGTAGATACGGCACTAAACGATGGTAATAGTAATATAGTGGTTTTCGAAGAGAATATATACGGAGAGGACAATTAAGATTTCGTTGCTACTGAAAATATAAATGATATCCTTGAAAACGGTTGGCTAGGTGTCACAGTTGTAAATGTATATATGAGGTATGTTTAGATGAATTTATTTTCTAAAAGCTGATCTAATGTGAAAATTATGACTAAATGCATTTTATATTGTTGACAGATGCATTTATGAAAAACAGTTGAAGGAATTTTCCCATGAGCCAAGATTTAGACTCGTTATCCCTCATAACACATCAACACACCAAACAAAATTAGAGCCATAAAAAGGGATGCAATAGTGTACTGCTTGCTGAAAACATTTTAAATTAATATTACAGATGACAGACTTTTCCTAATAACAACCATGCAAGGGTAAAACTCTACGATTAAAGCATATCAATTTTATTTTCACTTCGTTTTGTATTTTTAAGCAACATTGGTTACTAATTTTAGTGAACTTGGATACAAAAAAATTTATTTTCTGGATTCAAAGCAAAGATATCCATCAAACCGACCACACATGATGGAGTTTGTGAATCTGTAAGACACTACATCTTACTTTTTAGGTCTAAACATAAAGTAATATAATTTATATTATCTTTTACTGAGGATTATGTTATGATAGGGCGGTGTATCATTATCGTCTAAAAAAGGAATGAGGACAGGGGATAAGCATAAGGAGGTGAGCAAGTACTACGTCTGGACAAATACCAGGGTATATATAATAAAATTTCAATATCCAAACACATCTCAACACAAATTACTTATTCTCCTAATGATCAATTTTTTTGCAGTGTCCAAAACAAACAAATGATAATGATTGTGGTTATTATGTTTGTAAATTTATGAAGGATATCATTTTTAATCAACAAACTAGCATCCCTAAAGATGTATTTTCAAAAACAACTACCAGTTCATTTAATTTATTTATTAATTATTTATTTTTATATTTTGCAGTAATACTCTGACAACCGAAAAGACTCATACTCACAAGACTATATAGATATTTTCAGAAAAAAGTGGGCCGCATACCTGATGATAGATTTTACACAAATAACATGAAGATCTGACTTGGGGATGTGTACAATTGGTGGTCATTTTTGAGAGGGGTTTAGGGGATCAAAAGATGAAACATTGTTGTGTGTAAATGTTCGTATGAATATTGTAATTGTTGTTAAATAAAACATCTTTTCTCTAATGAGTCAATTTCCCATTTTAATAGATGATATGCACCAACAACATGCAAGAATGGTGAACCACTCAAAAGGTCTCTCTTTGGTTTAAAATGGACACAATTTTACGTGAAAACAACAACTAACCTATGGAAATCTGACCAAACGTATTCGGATTGTGTTGATATTTTATAAAAATGATCCATGGGTCATTTTTATGTGTAAAAGTTAACCCTGCCTCAATCTGAGGCATGGTGTGGCCGGTACCACTCAAAGTGTCCCTCTTTTGTTTAAAATGGACACAATTTTAAGTGAAAACAACAACTGACCTACGGAAAACCGACCAAACACATTCAGATTGTGTTGATCCTTTAGGAGAACGACCCAAAGGTCCTTTGGGACGTGTATGAGTCATCCCGGCCTCAATACAAGGCACGTTGTGGAATCTATCACTCAAAGGGTCCCTCTTTGGTTTAAAATGGACACAATTTTAAGTGAAAACAACAACTGACCTACAAAAATATGACCAAACACATTCGTATTGTCTTGATCTTTTATAATAACGATCCATGGGTCCTTTGTGACGTGTATGAGTCAACCCCACCTCAATATGAGGCACGGTGTGGCCGGTACCACTCAAAGGGCCCCTCTTTTGCTTAAAATGGACACAATTTTAAGTGAAAATGACAACTGACCTATGGATATTTGACCAAACGCATTCAGATTGTGTTGATCCTTTAGGAGAAAGATCCATAGGTCATTTTTGATGTTTACAAGTCATCCCCACCTCAATTTGAGGCACGGTGTGGCCGCTATCACTCAAAGGTTCTCTCTTTGTTTTAAAATGGACACAATTATAAATGAAAACAAAAACTGACCTAGGTAAATCTAACCAAACGCATTCAGATTGTGTTGATCTTTTATAAGAACGATCCATGAGTCCTTTTTGACATGTATGAGTCAACCCCACTTCAATTTGAGGGATATAATATGCACCATATAAAATTAAAATCCATTAAAAGAGAGAACCATAATTGAAACTTAAAATACCAAGAATAACTGAGAATTGATTTTATAATATTTTAAAGGGATAGAATATGCACCATATAAAATTAATTATGTACAAAATATAAAATATGTCTCAATGGAGTGGAAATGAGATGAAAAATCCTAACCTTGGATTCTTTCTTAGGAGGGCACATTATATCTTCCAAAATAATTAATTTTAATTTAGGAAGTACTTCATTAAGTACAATTTTCATATATATTCAATTTTTTAAGGTCAATTTATAATCATTCAATATCAATTTATTGAATAGTTCTTGATTATGTTGACCACTTAAGGTTGTTCGATCAATTTATCTAAAATTACTTTGGTATATTGACTATGTTAATAGGTGTTATGAAAATTTTAAATCATATAAATAATTTTATAAATGAAATTAATATAATTTTTATTCATTGTATATAATTTATAATCATTCATTAAATATATTAATAGAATAATTAATCACATCGCTTCATGGATGTGGTAGCCCACACATACAAACAAGCGTTGTTTCCATTTTCAAATGGGTAATAGGGTAAGAAGGTATATGAAATATTATATTTATATAATCATAATTTTATAATATATACCATATATATTCATTAATTCATCTTTATAACCATCCATGTGAACTGGTGATGATAAATGATACACATTACTCCATGGAGGTGGTATTCCACATGAACAAATGAGCGATGTTTTCATTTTACATGGGATAGAAATGAGATATAAAATAGATGTATAATTAACATAAAAACATATGAGTATAGTAAATATTCTAATATAATTATTTTATAATGGTTATTTAATATTTTTAGGTGGCTTAAGAACAAAGTAACTTAAAAAATACTAATGAGAACATATACCTCTTATTTTGATAACTTCTTTTGGATTACGCCTTAAGCCTTCTTGAAGTGGTATTTAAGTGAGACTAGAGAATATAGGATTTGGGTAAGGATTTTGGGAATGTATTTGGGAATTTCATAGTTTCTATAATTGGATCAATAAGTGTGTATAAGAGAATAGAGGCGGTTCATGTGAGGTGGGAAGCAAACTTGTAAATACTTGAAACTTTATTATATAATATATGTCTTTCTCATGTCAAGTTTCTAAAACTTGAAAAATATTTAAATTTTATAAATTTAAGGTATAAATAAAACCAACCAATTATATTTAGGAAAGTTTTTCTGTTATATTTAACCTTATCTCTTTATTTTAACCATTTTAACTGATTTTACCATTATCTAAGGTGATAAATATTTCTCATGGTTACTATTCATTGTCAACAAAAATTAAGTTGAACTTATTAACTAATATTAATTATGATGATTCTAAATATTTAATGAATTATAAATTATTCATGATGCCCAATAATATTTATAAGTATATTGATAACCTCTTATGCACTTTTCTTTGGGACTCCCATGGGGAGGGGAGATTCCATTGGGCCACCTAGACTAAAATTTTCAAATCAATGGAGTATGGGGGGGTCAATGTTAGGAATGTAAAGGGATAATTGAATTACCTCCAAAGAAAACTGTCATGGGATTTGATTCAAGGTTGGCCCCCTAGATAATATTTATCATTATAATTAATAGAAATGTTTTGTGAAAAAGGAACATTCACCCCTCCACCCTATGGAATTTGTTCCCATTCCATATTCTAGTCCTACAATAGGACAATCAATGGATTCCGGGTCATTGGGATATTAATTGTTTGGACTACAATTGGGAGGGGAAGGTTCTGATAATTATAGGATTCCAAACAACAGACATGTCATTCTAGAAAAAATAGTTTTCACCCATTCATTATTCGAGATATCTAGGCTCCCTCCTAGAAAGTATTCTTTGATGGTATCCTGATTAAGGAATTCCCTGATAAGTTATTTCATGGGACATTCATCGGGCTTTTTTTAGTGATGGATTACAAAAATTCTATGCATGACTATAAGGAAAATTATGGGTGGGGTGGTACTCTATTGTTTAAATACATCCCTATTAAGTTTAAATTTTTGGTTTGGAGAATCTAGAAACAAGTGCCTCCCCTTGACACAATAGTCCATGTTAAGGGAGTTATTTATCCCTTATTTTTTCTTGTTACTCGATTCACAAGGAGGAAACCACCCTACATCTAATTTTTCATAGAGAGTGGGATACTAAAGTGTGAGGATTTCTAGGAGAGTTTATTGGTTTTATAGAATCGATGGAGTCCTTTTAGGGATTCATTCTAATGTGGTTACATGGACATAGTAATAAAAAACCTAAAACGAGGTCTATGGCACTTCTCAGGGGGATTGGATGCTAGTGAATCTAAGAGGCTAGGAACTAATACATCCATAATGGACTTCACTTGATAGGTCGGGACATGGTGATGAGGACCATTTGTATTGTCATGGATCTAATGAAACTTCTTATGAATGGGGAGGAGGAAACCTCTCTGAAAATATATTTGGCTCATGGAAACTATACAGGTCAACCACATCCCTCGTCATTCGTACACTAAGTGAGTTGGAATCCCCCACCCCTTGGTCTTATGATTAATTTTGATAGCTCATGCACGCAAGGTTGTATGTATGGGGGGGGGGTTTTGTGTGATTTAGTAGGTTTGGTGGTGTTTTATTTTAGTGTAATCTATGGGAGTGGTGACTCTCTTGGGAAAGAAGGAATGGTCATTCTCCATGGTCTTTAATTATCCCATGCAATGAAAATATCTTTATCATCAGTGGATACAGACTCCAATATCATAGGAAATCCATTAAATTCCTCTCTTCTACACCTTGGAACATAATATATTATATATGTAATATAAATTTCCTCTTGAATAATGACATAGAGCTTCTCTATATGTGGCGGGAAAGTAATTGTGTGGATTACATTTTTTCAACAAAGGCCACTTAGGAGTTCCCTCTCATGGATTTTTCTTGTATTTGATCCCTTCCCCTAGAGGTGAGGAAATTGATATAGTAAGTTCCCTAGGTCTCCATTTTTGTAGTCCCCCTTGACTATTTTCCTAAGGAACTCTCACTTCTTTAATAAAAATTATATAGTTATAGATAAGGAAAACCACTTTTAGAAAAGATTATTTTTTAAGAAAGAAAATGACTTTTTAGAAAAATAAAGTATAATATTGATTCCCATGGAATTAATTGCATTTTGTTAAATAAAAGTAGACTTATTTGATTTAGAATGAAATAAAAACATAAATGAACCTTGTGAATATTTTATTAAAATATAATAACCAAAAATATTTTTATTTGAATAAAATCATTACTCAGCTTTCCAAAATATTAAACATGGACTTATAAGTTCAATATTATTTTTTTAATGAATTTTATTATTTACTAAATATATATTTTGTCTATAAAAAAGGTTTAATATGATTTAAAGTTGTTCATATATCATTATAATGTCATAAAATTGATAGTATTTATAAAATTGATATTTTTCACTATTCACCCAAAAATAAAAAATTTCTAAAAAATCCCAAAAATATACCCTAATATAATTTTTACATGTTAAATTAGAAAATGAAAAAAAATTATCAAATTAAAATTATCAAAAATTTTAATTTATTTTTAAAATCACATTCTTTAATAGAGATATGTTAATTATGTTATAGTTTCCTTAGAATATAAATCATACTGTAATTGAAGCTTTGGTGTTACATTCTTCCCCCATTAAATAATTTAATCCTTTAAATATACAAAAATTTCACCTCATAAAAAAATGTATCTATTTATTCATCATAATAGCTTTAGGTTCTCATCTGTCCTCTTATATCTTATGATTTATCTAAAGTTCCTTTATGAACTGAGTCATCTGATTCTGCCACACTTGTTCTATAAGGCCATGGTTCAGGATATGATCTTCATAATAAGATACATCATACACCAATTATATCTCTTAAAAGGTGAGTATATGTTTTTGGTTTCAAATATAATTTATCAATAATGAGATATGTGACACATTATTAACTTTTAGATATTGGGTGGGATTTATAAAGTGTAAGACAGAGTTCCAATTCTATAAAATATCTAAAAAGGTCCAATTTACTTGGGACTTAGTTTCCCTTTTATTATAAACCTTATAATACCCTTACATGAAGATACCTTCAATAAAACATGATCCTCTACTTGAAATTTTAAATCCTTCCTTTAGTTATAGATATAGCTTTTTTCCTTCTTTGATCTTCCTTAATATGATTTCGAATAGTTTTTACATTCTCATTGTCTCCTCAAAAATTTCAAGGCTTAAAATATTACTTTTTCTAACATTATCCAAGTATGTTAGTGTAAGGAATATTTTTCTATACAATTATTCATAAAGTTCCATTTGAATGCTCTAATGTAAGTTATTGTTGTATACAAATTCCACCAAAGGTAAATACTTATCTCATGTACCACTAATGTCAAGTGAGAATTAACTCAACATGTCATATAATTTTTGAATAGTTATTTTTTACTATCAATATGTCTAAGGGTGACATGAGGTGCCTAAATATACCTCGGTATCATGAGACATATGAAGACTTTTCAAAAAAAATGATGTAAACTATAGTTCATGATCAGATACAATAAAAATACTTTCTTTATGAATTATCACAAATTAATTAATATAGAGTCATTTTAGGGTCTCAATAGGTAAATTGTCCTATTAATAATAAAATTTAAATACTTGGTAAGCCAATCAGAAATAGATCATATGGCTTCATTTCTCTTAGGATTGTTTTAAAATCCACCGATAAAGACCGCAAAAATATTATAAAACTTTTATATAGAAATAATGAGAGGTTTTATGTATTAATTATGAAATTATCTTTTTGACTTTAACAATTAAAAAACCATGAATATTGATACATATTCATCAAGTTATCGCTTCATATTATACCATTAAAAATGTTATCTTAAATACTTGTGCATCTTGATAAAACTGCAATGTATAGGGAAATCTGAGCTATGGAATTCATAAAGTAATTCACTCTTCAGCTTGGGTATTCATAGAATACATGGAATCTTTCTAAATTTTTGAACACTATCTCTATAAAAAATTCTACCAGTTTCCCATCATTCAAGAACATCATTTTATTTTTTAAACTCTAATCATTAATCTTGGACTTTTTTATCATATCCAGTAAATATTGTTTGAAAATAATTTAGAAAAGAAGTGATGTTTCCTCTTCCCTAAGGATTCCTATATCTAAATTTACTAAATCTTTTAATATATTATATTTCACAAAATTTATTTTAGTAATAATTCCATGATCTTTTATACTCATGACATCAACCACCTTATATAATTTCTCAGGGTGGTAGTGTATTGAGAAATCATAATCCTTGAGTGTCTCTATCCATATTATTTGTTTCAATTTGAGTCCTTCTTGAGAAAAAAATTATTCAGAACTTTTTTTATTTATATATATCTCAAATTTTTCACCATAGAGATAATGCCTCTATATTTTCAAGGAAAATATTATAGCTACAAAATTAATATCATGGTTTGAATAATTTATTCCTGAATATTGAACTACCTTGATGCATAAGAAAAAAAATCTATAATTATACATACGATTTCATCTGATTGTTTCCTTTGATGCATCACTATATATCGCAAAACTATCCCTTCCAGATGGTAATTTCAATATTATGGCATTGACCAATATTCTAATTAGTTATTCAAAAAATTTATTTATATTATTATGACCGTATGAACTTATCCCCTTTACATGTTAACTTGGTTATGGTTTACTTAATTGGATATTATTTTTAAAAAAGTACTAATAGTATCCTAATAATCCAAGTAAACTATGTATAATGGTTATGGTTGTTATTGTAGGTAATTATTTAACTAGTTTTTTCTTTGAAGGATTCACTAATCTTTTATCCTTATAGAAAATATGGTGAAGAAAACAAAATTTATGAATCTAGATTTCACAATTACTAAATTCCAATATAACTCCTTTCCTCTAACAGTTTCAATAATGATTCTCAAATAGCCTTTATTCCCTTCATATATTTTAGTGTATACCAAGATATCATCAATAAATACCATAATGAAATAATCAAGATAATATTTGAATACTCTTCTCATTGGATCTATAAAAATAAATGGTATATTAGTCCATCCAAAAAGAATTATTGTAAACTCATAATGTCTATACCACATGAAGAAATATTTTTTTTAAATATCTTTATTATTCTTAATTAATGATACCTAGAATAAAGATAAATATTTAATAAATATTAAGCTCCTTGACTTTTGTCTAATGGGTTAAAAAATAAAGTTAGAGGATATTTTTTTTATTATGTTGGTATCGATTTTCTTGTAATTGATGCACAACCTCATAGACACATCCTTCTTCTTAACAAAAAGAATATGGACTCCCTTAAGTGAAACACTAGAGAGAATGAATCCCTTATTACAAAAATCTTGCAGTTGTTTCTTAAATTCCACAAATTCCAATGTGGTTATTCTATAGGAAGTATTATATATAGGTTTTTCATCAGGAAGAAGTTTAATGAAAACATAACTTCCCACTTGGGTGAATTTCTAAGTAACTGTTCAGGGAATGCATCAATGCATTCCTATACAATAAAAAAATATTAAATTATATGGTTACCTTTTTTGTCCATAGATTGTGTCTACTCTTATTAACCTAGAATTACATGAAGTAGGGCCACTAGAGTTGGATATATAAATGATTCTAATGATAAATTCTCCCATTTAAAGATAAGGGATTCTAGGTCTCCTTAATGAATCTTAATCCCCTTATCTTAGAAATAAATTTTTGTTTTATACATTATAATCCAATCTATAGCAAGTATCATATCAATGTTGACCATAGGTAAAATAAAAAAGTATTAAAATAAGGTTAGTTTATTTATAATAATGGGGAGTAGCTACATATCCCTTTTGAAATAATATTTCTTTAAGGATTCTTGATTTAAAGAACCCTTATTCATTTGTTAATTAATTATTTAATGTTATTTTAAAACATAAAAGAAATAAAAGAGTGTTAAGATCTAGAATCAAAAAAAGAATTAACTAAATTTGATTTTATGATAAAATTACATGCCACCACATATTTAAGAACATTAAATTAATCTATAGTAATCACATAAGCTTGTCCTTCCCCCTTATACTCTTTTTTAGTAGGTTCACATAATACTTGGTTCATTGGTTTGAATAATTCTCCATCTTTATATAATTAAAGTAATTGATAAAAATGGTTTCTTTATTTCCATTATATTCATAATATAGATACCCCTTATCTTTTTACTTTTAATAAAATTCCATTCCCTTTCATCATTTATTAGGATGATTATTTCAAAAAATATCAAATTGTGGAACTCCCATATATTTGTTTTTATTTTTTGACATATTTCTTTTTCCTTGGTATTTAGATGAACACTTTTTTCCTTGATTTCCCTTGAAGATATAATACTTTGAAAATTATTTTCTTATCTTCATAACACATGGTAATAAATCTTCATATGATGAAATTTCTTGAGAGAGTAGTTCCTTTCGAAGTTTTTTCTTAATCTGAAAAAATAAATATCCAATCTTAGTTTCAAGATAATTTATATAGTTTATTGAATACCTTGGTAATATTGTGAAGAAAGCCTTAAATTCAAAAAAAAAACTATCCTATTATTTTTTATTTAGGTAGCAGAACTTTCTCTTAATTTTATCTTGTTGCTCTTAAGGAAAATATTTCTTTAATAACATCACTTTACAATTTATACATTCCATACGTTCTATTTCATCATCTTATTTAGTATTTTGTATCAATGAACACCATTGATCATTATCTCACTTTAAAAAATATATAGGTAGAATAATTATTCCCCATTCATTACATCCCATATCTAGGGATATATTTTTATGGAATATAATTCATTTCACATCTACTAATGGATTAATATTTTCATTAAAGGATAGAGGATTCAATCGTATAAAGCGATACAACATAGGTGTACTCCAATATGGAACAAAATGTTTCAACACACATGAAAGTTTATTTATTCTAAATTGGATTGGTTTTATAACACCCTATGATTTTGTGAAATATTTTTTCCTCAAATGAGTTTAATCTTTTTGATATTTTTCATTACACATAACATTGAATTTAACTTGTGTTACATGAAACAATGAGTTTAGACGAAATGTGAAATATTATTAAAATATTATATATTATAGTTATCACATAGCTATTAGAATAGAGAATATAAATAGGATAAAATTAATTATGAAAATATACAATTTATGCCTTTATGTATAATTAATTCATTAGTAACCAATTGATTAAAAAGGGAAATAAAAACCATTTCAGAATAAAGGAAATATTTTTCTTTGAAGAACTATTTTTAGGATCACAAACATTTTTTACCTAAAAAAATTTAAAAACACTTTTAGTGAATTATTTTAATGAAATTTACATATTATATATTCAATAAAAGGTTTAAAATTTATCTAATGTGTTTTTAAACAAGAGATAATAATAAATCCAATTTTATAGTTAAAATAGTATTTTCAAAAAAAAAATTTGTCACTTTACTTATATTAAAAGTAATTTTTAAAAATTTTAGAAATTTTATTTTAAAAAGTTAAATTTAGTTTTTAAAATAATAATTTAAAAATTATCCTAGGCTGAAGATTTGGTAATTTTATAAAAATATTAATTTTCTGATGAATAGTGAAAAATAAAAAAAAATTAATTTAAAACTGCCATTTTGTTTAAATTAAATCTAAAGTTAAATTAAATTTTAAATTATTTTTAAATTAAAATTAATTAAATTATTTATCTTTTAGTCCAATTTAATTCAACTGAATCATTTTTATACTAAATTTTGATATAAAAACATTGTAAACTTTTGAACATTTTCTCTTTGAAAACCTGCATCCTTGTCGTGTCTACAGGATTAATTTTAAATTAAATTATACCACTTATATGAAATATATTTAGAAAAATGGATTCCATATTTAGAATAAAAATAATTTTATTTAAATAATAATTTCAAATTTATTTTTTACCATGTTGAATTGTAAAAACAGTAAAAATTACTTACAGTTAAGATAAAAATGTGTTTATCGGGGGGTTAAACTTAAAAGATAAGGGTTAAAATGATATAAATACTTATAAAAGGATAAAGAACACTATATTGTATAAAATATATTTTATATAAATATTTGGATCCTATAATGTCTAAGTCTTGAGAATAGACCATTTTGGAACTTATTGGCATGTGAAAAATGTTGGTACACCTTTTCCTTTTCAAAAATTACAAGAGTTCCACTAACCTAACTTATAAAAGGCCACACATCTCCTATCCTCTTCATATCTTAAAAAACTTTTACTTCATCAATGAAATTAAAAACAAACTTCCCAAATTCCTACCTCTCATCCTAGAATCCTTCTTTTGGGCATAAATTCAACCTAGGAAGGTTTTTGGTGAAAAACGGTTACCTGAAGAAAGAGTAATATTCTTCAATAAGAGTTTTTAATTTATTTATTCCTCCACATACTTAAATTATTTTTAAACCATGATGATATAATAACCTTAATATTTTCCATATACTATGATTTTTTTATGATAATTTTATGACCTACAACTATCCCCACTCTTGTCAAATTGGTTGTGAAATCATTATTTGTGTGTATGGTGGACTACTGCATCACGAACCGATGTCATTCAGTTTTTCATTTACTCTTATCATGGTTGGGTATGATGATGGATATAAAGTAAATATATGATATTTATAACATAATAATACATCTTGAGTCATTATTTCATATATGACTTGTTAATTTTCATTTCATATGGGATACGATAATGCCACTCATGTGTACAATGGACTACTGCCTCATAAAGCGATGTGATTAATTTTTCACTATCTATTTACATATAAGATAATAAAAATAAATATAATGAATATATGTGATATAAATGAAATAATTATGATATTAATGACATATTTATCATTCTTAAATGATAATATTTCATTTTATTTCTTATAATTTCACTCACTAAAAGATGATAACGTCATTCATGCACGTGTGTTCTACCGCCATCAAAAAGTGATTTGACTCTCTATTTTCATCACCACACCACATATATGATATGTATAAGTATATTTAAGGAAATAATATTTTATCTATGATATTATTATCATTATCTAAATATAAATTATTACTTACCTTCTTTCTATAATGATCATTTGAAAATTGGAAACGTTACTCATGTGTGTGTATGGCATATCGCCTCCATGATCATACCATACATAATTTCTCAAAAATATATTATAATATTTGTATTAATAGTATAATTTATGTAAAAATAGGATAATTATTCCAGGATTATTATTCATGATATGACATAACCATGATCAAAGTAAGAGGACCAAAAATAAAAAATCTTAACATATATGAAAACAAAGCTGTTATTACCCAAAAGGTCATTTTAACAAGGAATTAGTAATAAATGGGTAAGTAATGGTAATAAGTAAATAATTAATGGTATAACATATATAATAATATTTTTATAAAATATTTATACCAAATTTATTTTTAATATAAAGTAGGTTCAAACATGTACGAAGGAAGCCAAGATTTAAGGTACGGGGTTTTTAGTCTCTCTTTTATTTCTAGGAGACATATAAAAATTCACCACTTATTTATTTTTTGTAGTGTATATAATATATCTATGAAATTTTTTATCATGAATCTAATAATTTTATTATATTAATTTTTTAGTTTTATTTTATTATTTATTGTTCTTTACAATTAAAAATATTACTAAAGTGGTAAGAGATTTCTATCTCACCTTTGACTTCCATGAAACACATTCCATATTCACCACATATTTATTTTATGTTGTGTGAATACTTCAAATGAATATATTTTATGATTATTATCCTAAAAATTATTTTTATTTACATATCCATTTTTTACCTCCCCTTTAATTGGTTTATAGTTCAAAAGTTACCAAAGTGGTAATGGATTTTTGTCACAATTTTTCTTTTTTGAGACAAATGTTATTTTATGCACCTATAAAATTTTATGAGTTGTTTATACATACCCTTTTACATTTGATATCATGAATTTATTTATTCTCAGGATATTATATGATTCATTTAACTTTATTATTTCATGGGGCTTAATATTCAATTTTACCAAAGTGGTAATGGTTTTATGATATAATCTCATCATTTAATAGGATTGTTTATGATTATTCTTCCAATGATGAAATATTATGATATACCTCTCAAGAAACACATGAATTTTATTATCATATGTTTTTTTCATGAGAATACATTTTTTCCTATCATTTTACTCTCTTTTTGTACTCAAGAGTTAAAAATAGTGTTTTTGAGAAAAAACATATTTATTTCTCTCTTCGGTCGAAGACCCTTTTTCTTATAAAACCATGTTTTATAAAAATGTTTTAAAAAAGATTTTAAAATAATTAAAATGATTTATTACATATATTCTTTCTGATTATTTACTTTTTACAAACAAAAATTAAAAGGAATCTTCATGTTATTTTCCAAATAATGTCTATTTGGATTTTACCAAAAATATAAAAGAAATATTTGTTTTAATATGTACAGAATGAATGGAATTTTTCACCATCATGGAAATTATTTTATTTGAATATTTATTTATAAGTTTTCAAGTTATTTTCATAGTGAGGTATTTTAAAAATGTTTTATGTTTTAAAATGTTTTTTTCAAATCAAAAAAAAACATATTTTACTCAAGAAATTATTTAATTTTTTTATGATTTTCCTTTATAAGTTTTCAAATTTATTTTAAAAGAAAAGGATTTAAATAATATTTTATGAATTTTAAAAAGTGATTTCCAAATAAAAGTTATTTTACTCAGGAATATTTGTATGTGATTTTTCAAAATAATTTTCTATCTAATATGACATCCTTTGATATAACATTTTCATTAATAAGGATATGAACAGAGGATACCATTATTATTCTTTCCCTGATTGTTTTATAATGAAAAGATGTTTATGAATCTCATTTATCTTCCATGGGTTATACCATGATAAAATTATTATGAAACCCACTTATTTTTCAATGGTTTATCCTATGAAGAAATAATGAAATGATTATGAAAACCTGTATCTTTTCCACAGGTTATGATATGATAAAATGTTTTTAAAAGCCATTTAATTTCATTGGATATGATATGATTAATGTTTTATGATATTTTTTCACACATACATATTATTTTTATTATGTGATTGGTGATACCAATATCTCTCTCCAACACATTGGGTAAATATGGATAACTCATGAGTAAATATGTTATAAGTGAACATGATTATATGTTCACAATGTTATGGATAAACCTGAATATATGTTCACAATGTTGTGGGTGAACATGATTATATATTCAAAATGTTATATGTGAACTTGATTATATGTTTACAGTGTTATGTGTGAACCTGATTACATGTTTATAGTGTTATGTGTAGACCAGTCTATTATGTCTATAATGTTATGCGTGGACCTGGTTTCATGTCGATATGTCTATATGGGGGCCTAATTTTAGGTTATTTACTTAATGATTGAACATGTATCTATTTATACATGTTCACAATGTTATAATTTGATTTCAATTCCATTAATCTCTATCTTATTACAATTTTATGCTCTCATGGATCATGTTATTTGATTAAATATTGATTTATGTCTTATAAACATCCAATATTTATGTCATGACTCAATATTATGATCTTTTATTATAAGTTATTGTTTTTAAATGTTATGATTAGGTTATTATACCCTTGTATTTATGTTACGATTACATATCTCTCTTGTTTACCCTTACTAAGTATCTAATCTCACCCTTTTTTATGTTTCCTTTCCCCAGGTTATGAAGAAATGTTTTAAGTAGGTTATGTCTTTAAAGAGTACAACATGGTAAAATCTTTATAGAAGATATTGAAGATTGTTTACTTAATTAGAATATTTTGTACCTAGTCTCCAAATACACTATACTATTATGGTCCTCAAACATGTGTTTGTGTAATTTATTGAATATTCATCTAAAAAGATGTAATATCTATGTATGAAAAGTCTGGGTTGGTGTAGTTAGTATCATAGGAAAGTCATAGTTAACCTTTGAAAACTGGGATGTGAAAAATTTAGTGAGTTCCCTAGGGATATTTATAAGGATAGGTCTAGGGATGAATCTAAAGATAAGTCTAAGTATGGTCCAAAGTATTGTAAAATGTCCTGTAATTTTGTTTAAGGATGGGGCGACTGGTTTCCAAAAAAAATATGTCTCTTTCTGTATACTAAAAATGGATGTGGCTCTGGCATAGAGGTACCTCAGTGTAATAACTCTGACAAGGTCACATGGATAAAGACTCAATCATCACCTGGCTCATGAAAATGGTACATTTTTCACACCTAGTTTGACCCTCCCTTGGTATATACATTATAAATTAACAAACTCATTATGAACCATCATGAAGGATTTAAATAGATGATGACTCTGAATAAATTGGGAAAAACCAATGATTCTATAAATTAAAAGGAATTTGTAATGATTTTGATATCCTATAATTGATTTATCCTCATTATGTTATTCCCCTCTATGATTATTTTTTATTACACTGTACTTTTTAGTTATAATGAATGGTTAGAATAAGAAGGAACTTGGTAAAAATTGAAAATAATGGAACATTTTCTAATGAGATACCAAATGAGATGATGAATAGATGGAAGTATATTGTGATCACAACTAATCATTTATCATGGAACATGATTAATAATGTTCACCATAACCAACTCTCAAACTCAATAAAGAATATATGAATGTTTTTTTGAGGGTTTTTGTAGTAGAGACCATAAAGGAAAGAATATTTATATTCGTATATATCGAGAATGTGGGAAGAAGCACACAAGGAAATTCCTTTGAGGGTTGAGAATATATTTTGGGTGTGGAAAAGAACAATGTAAATCAAGTAAATCAAAAGGAAAAAAATTAAAATTTTAGTTAAAGAAATGGATGAGAGTAAATTTATCCCTAAATTAACATCAATTTTTTATTGTTTTAAATGTAAAAATTATGTGCATTATTAAAATCAATTCCCTAAGGGAAAATTTCATGCAGATAATCAGCAAGATTGTATGGGTTATGGTTATTTTTTTATGATTAAGAGACTACGAATGGAATATGAAAGTAAAGAGTTATAAAGGAATAAAATGATGAAACCTAAATAATGGATTAAGGATGATGTGGAATAATTTAAGTTGTAAGGTCCTGTGTTTTTCTAAACTAAATGTTTTATAACAAATTTGAGTTTTTTGTTTTCAGAAGTTTGTAAGGGGTAAATGGTCTTTTCCCCAAAAGATGATCATGTATAATATTTTTGATCACTTTGTTGGTCCCATATTAGGGTTTTTACCCAAGGACAGGAGTTTGGTGGAATTCTGTGCCGGTAAAATTTTGGCAGAATAATTAATAATTAATATTTAATTAAATAAATATTAATCAATTTGAAAAGGTTTTTTTAGACTTATATTCTTAATAGAGCATCATATTGAGATTTATTAGCTTCTATTGAGTCCAAAATAGGGAATTTTTTCAAGGAGAGGTATATACTTACAATACTAAAAATTTGGCATATAGCGACCGCCATTGGCGTTCCCTATAAACCTACAGAGACCGAACAGCGACCGCCTGGCAGTCGCTGAAGCTGGCCGAATGTTGTCCTACAGCGACCGCCATTGGAGGTCGCTGAATCCGGACGAAATGCCGGCCTACAACGACCACCATTGGCAGTCGCTAATGCTGGCTGAAATTATGGCCTATAGCGACCGCCAATGGCGGTTGCTAAACTGGAAATTTTTTTAAAAAAAAAATTCACGGTATAGAATAAAAAAACAACATATAAATAATAAAAAATGGAAAACAAATCCAAACACCATAAACATCAAGATCATCATAAACAATAAATGATAGACATGCTTCAATGATCCACAACCATCTGCTTTAGAAACCTACAATAAGATACAAATAAAACAACTAAACAAAACAAACATAAATTTGACATATTTATTCAGTTATTATATACATAAAATAAAATGAAATCTACATCTCATGGGTGCTATAAAGATTTTAAACCCCCAATTTAAGAAATGTTATCATTTTTGAATTTTGTTTCTTGTTTTGGAGTCTTTGCTTTAGTTTCTGAAAGAGTTTTTTGTCTAAAGAGGAATGTTTTCTGCATGCACCGCACGTCTGATGGACCTTTTGTCTCCTCCTGCATGTCATGAATAATTTTTTGATCCTTTTCGTGTGGTTTCAAGTCATTCGGAACACGTTTACTCTAAATTCGACCGTGACACACCGTTTTGGCCTTTTATGACTCCGGAAACGCGTTTCGGGTCACCGCGGTCAAAAGGAACCTCCGATTGATGTGTCTTCTGCCCGACCATTTAAAAACTCACACCGAGATTGTTGTCGTATGAATTCATGGCATTCCGAGGTCGTTCGGGTGGTTTTGACCACCCAACGTGCCCTTTTAGAGCGCGTCGAACTGCTGAAAATGACACATTCGGTCGTACTGTGCGCACCGCATGTCCAATGGACATACCGTCTCCTCCTTCATGTCACGAATAATATTCCTATATTTTTCATGTGGTTTTAGGTCATTCAAAGCATGTTTTCTCTGAATTTGACCGTGACACGCCGTTTTGGTCTTTTATGACTTTGGAAACGCGTTTCCAGTCACCGCGGTCAAATGGAACGTCTGATTGACATGTTGTCTGCCCGAACATTTCACAATTCACACCATGGTTGTTTTCGTATGAATTCATGGAATTCCAAGGACATTTGGGTGGTTTTGACAACCCAACGCGCCCTTTTAGAGCGAGTCGAACTACTGAAAACGACACATTCAGTCGTATCGCGCGCACCGCACTTCTGATGGATGTTCCGTCTCCTCATGCATGTCATAAATAATATTCCTATCATTTTCGTGTGATTTAAGGTTATTTGGTGCATGCTTGATCTGAATTCGACTGTGACACGCCGTTTTGGTCTTTTGTGACTCCGGAAACGCATTTCTGGTCACCGCGGTCAAATGGCACATCCGATTGATGTGTCGTCTGCCCGACCATTTTACAATTCACACTGCGGTTGTTGTCGTATGAATTCATGGCATTCCATGGCCGTTCGGGTAGCTCTGACCACCCAACGCGCCCTTTTAGAGCACGCCGAACTGCTGAAAATGACACATTCGGTCGTACCATGTGAACCGTATGTCCGATGGATGTTTCATCTCCTCCTGCATGTCACAAATAATGTTCCTATTGTTTTCATGTTGTTTCAGGTCATTCGGAGCATGTTTTCTCTGAATTCGACCATGACATGCCGTTTTGGTCTTTTATGACCCCCGAAACGTGTTTCTGGTCACCGCGGTCAAACGGCACCTCTGATTGACATGTCGTCTACCCGACCATTTCGCAATTCATACCGTGGTTGTTGTCGTATGATTTTATAGAATTCTGAGGTCGTTCGGGTGGTTTTGACCACCCAACGCGCCCTTTTAGAGCGCGCCGAACTTCTGAAAACGACACATTCAGTCGTACTGTGTGCACCGCACGTTCAATGGATGTGTTGTCTCATACTGAATGTCACGAATAATATTCCTATCATTTAAGTGTGGTTTCAGGTTTTTCGGAGCACGTCTGCTCTGAATTTGACCGTGACACGCCATTTTGGTCATTTATGACTCTAAAAACGTGTTTCTGGTCACCACAATCAAACGAAACCTCTGATTAACATGCCATCTGCCTGGAAATTTTATAATTCACACTATGGTTGTTTTCTTATAAATTCATGGTATTCCGAGCTCATTCGGGGGGTTTTGACCACCCAACGTGCCCTTTTAGAGCGCGTCGAAGTGCAGAAAATGACACATTCGGTCATACCGTGTGCACCGCACATTCGATGGACTTTCCGTCTCATCCTGCATGACACAAATAATATTACTATCCTTTTCGTGTGGTTTTAGGTCATTCGAAGCACGTTTGCTCTGAATTCAACCGTGACACGCTGTTTTGGTCTTTTATGTCTCCGGAACGCGTTTCTGGTCACCGCGGTCAAAAGGAACCTCCGATTGACATGTAGTCTGCCCGACCATTTTACAATTCACACCAAGGTTGTTTTCATGTGAATTCATGGCATTCCGAGGTCGTTCAGCTGGTTTTGACCACCCAACGCGCCCTTTTAGAGCGCGTTGAACTGGTGAAAACGACACATTCGGCCGTACCGCACGCACCGCATGTCAGATGGATGTTCCATACTCCAGCATGTCACGAATAATATTCCTATCATTTTCGTGTGGTGTCATGTCATTCGGAGCACATTTTCTCTGAATTCGACCACGCCACGCCGTTTTGGTCTTTTATGACTCCGGAGATGCGTTTCCGGTCACCACGGTCAAACGAAACCTCCACATGACATGTTGTCTACCCAACCATTTCACAATTCACACCGCGGTTGTTTTCTTGTGAATTCATAGCATTCCAAGGTCTTTCGGGTGGTTTTGTCCACCCAATGCGCCCTTTTAGAGAGCACTGAACTGCTGAAAACCACACATTCGATCGTACCGCGCGCACCACACGTCCAATAGATGTGTCGTCTCCTTCTGAATGTCACGAATAATATCCCTATTGTTTTCGTGTGGTTTCAGGTCATTCAAAGCAAGTTTTCTCTGAATTCGACCGTGACACGCCATTTTGGTCTTTTGTGACTCCGGAAACGCATTTCCGGTCACCACAGTAAAACAGCACTTCTGATTGACATTCCGTCTGCCTGAAAATTTCAAAATTCACACTGTGGTTGTTGTCGTATGAATTCATGGCATTCCAAGGTTTTTCAAGTGGTTTTAACCACCCAACGCACCCATTTAGAGCAGGTTGAACTTCTAAAAATGACACATTCAGTTGTACCGCGTGCACCGGACATCTGATGGACGTTATGTATCCTCTTGCATGTCACAAATAATATTCCTATCATTTTTGTGTGGTTTTAGGTCATTCGGAGCATATTTTCTCGGAATTCGACCGTGACATGCTGTTTTGGTCTTTTATGACTCTGGAAATGCGTTTCCGGTCACCACGGTCAAACAGAACCTCCGTTGACATGTCGTCTACCCGACCATTTCACAATTCACACCACGGTTGTTGCTGTATGATTTCATGGTATTCTGAGGTCGTTCGGGTTGTTTTGACCACCAACGCGCCCTTTTAGAGCACGTCGAACTGCTGAAAATGACACATTCGGTCGTACCATGCACAACACACATCCGATGGACGTGTCGTCTCCTCCTTCATCTCATGAATAATATTCCTATCGTTTTCGTGTGGTTTCAGGTCATTCGGAGCATGTTTTCTCTGAATTCAAATGTGACATGCCGTTTTGGTCTTTTTTGACTCCGGAAACGCGTTTCCGGTCACCGTGGTAAAACGGAACCTATGATTGACTTTCCGTCTGCCTGACCATTTCACAATTCATACTGCAGTAGTTTTCGTATGAATTCATGGAATTATGAGGTCCTTCGGGTGGTTTTGATCACCCAACACGCCCTTTTAGAGCGCGTCGAACTACTAAAAATGACAAATTCGGTCATACCACGCGCACCGCATGTCTGATGGATGTGTCATCTCCTTATGCATGTCATGAATAATATTCCTATCGTTTTCGGGTGGTTTCAGGTCATTTGGAGCACGTTTGATCTGAATTCGATCGTAACACGCTGTTTTGGTCTTTTATGACTCTAGAAATGCGTTTCCGGTCATCGCGGCCAAACAACACCTCTGATTGATGGGTCATCTACCCGAAAACTTTACAATTCACACCGCGGTTGTTTTCATATGATTTCATGGAATTCCAAGGTCGTTCGGGTGGTTTTGACCACCCAACGCGATCTTTTAGAGCACGCCGAACTGCTGAAAGTGACACATTCGGTCGTACCGCATGCACCGCATGTCCAATGGACGTTACGTCTCCTCCTGAATGTCATGAATAACATTCCTATCGTTTTCGTGTGGTTTCAGGTCATTCGAAGCACGTTTTCTCTGAATTCAACCCTGACACGCCGTTTTGGTCTTCTATGACTCCGAAAACGCATTTTTGGTTACCGCAGTCAAACAGAACCTTCGATTGACATGTGGTATGCCTGAACATTTCAGAATTCACACCGTGGTTATTGTAATATGAATTCATAGCATTCCGAGGTTGTTCGAGTGGTTTTGACCACCCAACGCGCCCTTTTAGAGCGCGTCGAACTGCTGAAAATGACACATTCGGTCGTACCATGCGCACCGCACGTCCGATGTACATTCGGCCTCCTCTTTCATGTCACGAATAATATTATTATCATTTTCATGTGGTTTCAGGTCATTCGGAACACGTTTTCTCTAAATTCGACTGTAACACGCCGTTTTGGTCTTTTATGACTTTGGAAACGCGTTTTCGGTCACTGCGGTCAAATAGAACCCATGATTGACGTGCCGTTTAATCTAAAATTTCAAAATTATTATCGCAGTTGTTTTTGTATGAATTCATGGAATTCCGAGGTCGTTCGGGTGGTTTTGACCACCCAACGCGCCTTTTAGAGCGAGCCGAACTGCTAAAAATGACACATTCGGTCGTACAGCATGCACCGCATGTCCGATGGATGTGCCGTCTCCTCATGAATGTCACGAATAATATTCCTATCGTTTTTTTGTGGTTTCTGGTCATTCAGAGCACGTTTTCTCTGAATTCGACCGTGACACGCCGTTTTGGTCCTTTATAACTCCATAAACGCGTTTCTAGTCACTACGGTCAAACGACACCTCCGATTGACATACCGTCAACCCTACCATTTCACAATTCACATGGCAGTTGTTTTTATATGAATTTTTGGCATTCCGAGGGTGTTTGGGTGTTTTTGACCACCCAACGCCACCTTTTAGAGCGCGCCGAACTACTTAAAACGACACATTCGGTTGTACCGTGCGCACCGCACGTCCGATGGATGTGTCATCACCTCCTACATGTCACGAATAATATTCCTATCATTTTCGTGTGGTTTCAGGTCATTCGAAGCACATTTTCTCTGAATTCGACCGTGACACTCCGTTTTGGTCTTTTGTGACTCCAGAAATGCATATCCGGTCACCGTGGTCAAACGGAACCTCCGATTGATGTTTCATCTACCCAAACATTTCAAAATTCATACCATGGTTGTTGTCATATTAATTCATGGCATTCCGAGGTCTTCCAGGTGGTTTTGACCACCCAACGTGCCCTTTTAGAGCGCGTCGAACTGCTGAAAATGATACATTTGGTTGTACCGCATGTACAACACGTCTGATGGATGTGTCGTCTCCTTCTGCATGTCAAAAATAATATTCCTATTTTTTCATGTGGTTTTAGGACTTTTGGAGCACGTTTGCTCTAAATTCATCCATGATAGGCCGTTTTGGTCTTTTATGAATCCGAAAACACGTTTTGGGTCACCGCGGTGAAACGACACCTCTGATTGACTTGTCGTCTGCCTGAACATTTTACAATTCACACCTCTATTGGTGTCGTATGATTTCATGGCATTTCAAGGTCATTCGGGTGGTTTTGACCCCCCCCCCCCCAATGCGCCCTTTTAGAGTGCCCCAAACTAATTGGCCTAACGACCAATTGGCCTATTGTATAGTTGTACAATTGGAATAACGGCATAATGGCCTAATATCCATTTGTTATAACATCCAACTAAAAAAATTTCCAACTGGACAATTTCCCTAATGGCCTAACTGCCAATTGGTCTATTGTATAGTTGCACAATTGGTGGGGGGGGCTATCCGAGGGTGCGTGGGGGGGGGGGCTATCTGGGGGTCAAGCGGGCTGTCCGGGGGGTGCGGGGGGGCTGTCTGGGGTGCGGGGGGGGGGGCTGTCCGGTGTGGGGGGTGCTAGCCGGGGGTGGGGGGTTGTCCGGGGGTGGGGGCAGGTTTTCCGGGGTGCGGGGTGCTGTCCGGGGGTGGGCATGGGCCTGAGTGACTAATTATGATTGAGGATCCCAAGAGGAATACCTACTCTTATGTTCTAACCCATAGGATTCCATGAGAGATTTCTCAACTAGAATACTACTTCTGAGGATCTTAAGAGGAATGAATCTTCATACATATATAAACTAATGACTCAAGTGGGTGCCCTATTGATAGAATGATCCTGAGTGGGTGTGTGTGTTTGGGTAGTGATGCTTGAGAGTGTTACATTATAATCTAAATCGATGTTGAATCCTTGTTGGGATAAGATGTTGAGGTTATCTGTGGATGTTTATACAACCATTGTTTTATTTTTATTTCTGTTTATGCATGATGCTTGAGTTTCACGAGGATTCCGGGGGTAGGGTGGGCTGTCCGAGGGGTGCAGGGGGGTTGTCTGGGGTGGGGTGCTGTCCAGGCTGGGGGGGGGCTATCCAGGGGTGGGGCTGGCTGTTCGGGGGGTGTGGGGGTGGGGGGTGTCCGGGGGTGTGGGGGGGGGGGGGGGGTCTGTCTGGGGTGGTGGAGGGTCTGTTCGGGGTGGGGGTGCTGTTCGGGGGGGGGGGCTGTCAGGGGGTGCGGGGGGGGGGGGGGGGCTGTCCGCGGTGGGGGGTGATGTCCGGGGGTGGGTGGGGGGTGTCCCAGAACTACAAATAGGGATCCTGAGCTCAGTCATCAAAAATAAGTTTCATGGTTTCTATTAGGAATCACATGGTTTTTTCAAAACTATTACAAAACATGCAATTTTAAACATTAAAGAATTAAATGAACAAAAAATATCCAAATCATTAATTAGTTTCATGGTTACTTCTCAATTCATGCACACAAACATTACATCAGGCCAAAACAGAAATGATACCCCCAAATCACAAAAAATCTCACTAGAAACCCAACTTAAACATCAATAAGAACCCCACAAGTAAAAATAGAAACACACCTTGTGAATATGATGCATCATGCGTGGTTATGATGGCTACCTCCATCTGGTGGGCCAAGGTCCTTCAAAAAATAAGCATTATGAATATTTTCATAAAAATAATATAAATTAAATAAATAAATACAGTATAAACCTGTGTCGTATGATCCCCTGCTCCATCACCTGGATGCACATATTCCCGCAGTGCTCTAACCTCAGTGGTCAATTGCGCATTTACCTCCTCAGAAGCGCGCATCCGTGCATCGAAATCTGACAACTGTTGTGTCATCTGAGAAACACCAGGACCGACAACCATAGCACATGACACTACAATATGAGGAATCCCTATTCCATATGTCAAACTATATCCATGCCCGTCCTGACCAATAATGCGATGAAAGATCTCATCCCTTCGCATGGGAAGCTGTCGTTGGTCCTCTCGCAGATGTTCTAATTCAGCTTTAAATTGATCCTGTGAAATATTTAAATATATATACATATATATGTTAATATACAAATTTATTTAAGTATTGGTAAGTAAAAGCACTTACTATCAATGTTTCAGCCTCTGGATCATTGCGACCACGAGTCCTCATCCACACCGACATTTTATCAGTCGGTGCACCGTACTCCCACATCTGTATATGAATATAATATAAACACAAAACCATATTAATTAATAAATTAAAAAATGAATAATAAATACCTCATGTCGGATCTGAGACACGTGACGAGTCCCGAGCCTGTGAGGTGGTCCCTACAACGCTCGATTCTCAAAATGGCATGATGACACCTCCTACATTCAATCCATTCAAATTTCAAACAAATCACACATTCTTTAAAATATATATACCAAAATAAATATACAAACCTCAACACCCTCAGTAGAAAAATATGCAACTAAATCACGCCACTAAGCTAGGAGGACACCTCTCAGGACTTTTTCCAGAATGTCTAGGGCACCCACATTTGGTACCCAGTGGTCCCTCTTTACTTTGCCTTTATAGTCTTTCCACATCTTACGGCATTTTCTCATATACACGGTCCGAAACTAATCGGGGCATACTTTCAAATTTTTCTATTAAAGAAAAAAATCACACATATTAGTATTGTTTATACATAGAGAATAAAGTAAAATGATTTTCTTACCTGAACCTCCCTCCAAAGATAATCTAATGTGTCATGAGTGATAGAAGCCCAGTCATACGTGGTCAATGGAAATCAATGTGAGTCATGTATGATATGACCCAGCTGACGAATAAATTCATGGGCATTCAGTCCCACAGGATGAAATACCTCATCAAAGGAAACATCAATCTTCATGTTGGAATTCCATGATAAAATGCCACGATTGTGGCCTCTCTTACGAGAGGAAGAAGAAATCAAGTCTGATCCTATTTAAATTATATATATAATTTTACAGATCTTATAAATATAAATATATATATATATATATATATATGTTTATCAATTACATAAAAAAATAGAGACAATGACATTCAAACATACCTCGACCCTGACACATATATGCCTCAGATGGATGATGTGGATCTGCTGCCTCTTCCCCTAACATGCCTGCAGTCATAAAAACGTTATTAAGGGGACTATCCAAAGTTTCTAAAAGATAAATTGGATTGTTCATAAAAAATCAAACTTGTTTAATTGTTAATCAAACAAAAAGGGATTGAATAATTAGTTGTGAATGAATTTTAAAAAATCAGAAAGTTAACAAAACAGATATACAAATTTTGTACAAAACCAATCAATGCATAGCCAAATTTCAGATTGAATTAATAAAAATTCAAGCAGCACATGAACCAGATGAAGAATACCTCAAAGGGAAGATACAGCAACAATAACATCAATATACCAAGAGTTAAATCACCTTAAATATTTAAAACTGAATAAACTTCCAAAATTGAGGATTAAAACTTACAAGGATTTATAAAATGGATAGATAATTTCTGATGTCCTAGGATATTCAATACTGAATAGTGAGAAAACAATTATACATTTCATTAAGCATGTAAATCGACTGTTTCTCCTTCAACATCCACTTTGACCCAATAAATATCTTCTTCACATTGAACTATGGCATGTTGATCAAGCTATTGGGAAACAAACGGAATAGTCTCGGGTTAATCTTCTTCAAATAAAAAAATTCCTCACTGATACATTTTGACAAAAACTTTACAACTTGGATTTGAAGACAAAGTAACAAAGAATACGTGTTCTGCTTGTGATGTCAAAATGAAAGGTTCGTTCTCAACTCATTCATTTCTATATAACATATAGTTAAAATTCACCAATGAAAACTTATATTTATCGACTTTACATCCACACACTGGATCAACCCAATTACACTTTAAAAATATGTACTTCAACATGTGTGTGTATACAAATTCAATGATGTCTATCAATTGAACATAGTAATAACCAGAATCAAAAAATGGGCAACCGATGCCACTATTTTGTGTTGCTCATTTTTCGTCAACATCATTAATGAGAAATTGAAAACCATTAGCATTAATAGATTTATAACGATGAGCCGTTATAGATGGTCCCTCACCCAGTTGGATAAATTCTTCAGTTAGCGTGGGGTCCCCTAACTCCCTCAACTTATGAACCTACATAATTTATAAAATTCAATACTGTTATATGCAGAAAGAAATTAGTATAATACTCTACTCATAATGAAAATCAATTTATACATACATAATCCTTGAACCAATCATGAAATGATGCATAATGATATTATTGAATTTGAAACTCAGTCGAACGATACATCCCTTCTTTTATCTCATTAATGTGTTTCCTGCAAATGATAATGTCAGGTTTAAATGATCAACTTAGGCAAACAAAACATGAAAAAGTTATACAATGAAAGTGATAAGATACTTACTGCATTAATGGTGTAACTGATGGAGTATTGAACAAGATATATCGATGTGCTTGTATCCACTAGATGTTGTCCATATAAAATGGGGTTCCTTATCCAACTGGACCATCATGAATTTGAGAGGGCTTATCTAATTTTTTTTCAACATCCATAAGATATTCTTCACCAAAAGTAGTAAACTCGTCCATCAAAAAACCATTGGCTATTGATGCCTCCGGACAAGATCTCTTGCATAAAAATCATTTATATGTACTCAAATACCGCTCAATAGGATACATCCACCAGAATTGCACTGGACCAGCAATCATTACTTCATCAGGTAGGTGCACTGTCAAGTGGACCATAACATCGAAAAATGAGGGGGGGAAGTTTCTTTAAGTGACAAAGCATAAGTACAATTCGTTCCTACAAACTTTTTAAATAACTCATTCGTTGATTTCTTAAACAAAGTTGTCTAAGAAAATTACTCATCTCAATCAACGGATGAACAACATTGGGGGATAAACAATCCCAAATTGCGATTGGAAGCAACTGTTGAAGTATTATGTGATTGTCATGAATTTTCAACCCTTGCAATGTCTTGTTCGTCAGATTCACACACTTTGAAATATTATAAGAGTAACCATTAGGCACCTTGAGCATCTTAAAAATGGAAATAAATGTCTCTTTATCATTTATAGTCATCGTATACTATGAATCAAGAATATATTCCTTGTTTCCCTCAGCTAACTGTAAATGCAACTATTTCCTTAAACCCATTTCTTTCAAATCACGGTGTACATTAACATGGTCCTTTGATTTTCCAGTAACATATAAAATGGTTCACAATATGTTATCACAAACATTTTTTTCAATGTGCATGACATCCAAATTATGCCTCATCATGTTAGTTTTCCAATACGGAAGACTATAAAAAATACTTTTCTTTTTCCAATTGTGACTGGGATGCCTACCTGCAACATGAATATTACTTACTGGAGGAGCCACCAAATCTTGAATTTCATATACCGTGTGGATGTTTTCATCCTCAATATGCGATAACATTTCGACTCCTGTCATGATCTTTGGTGCTGGGCTGAACTCTCTAGAACCATCAAATGCCACTCTGTCATTTCTAAACCTATGCTAAGGGGGGAGAAAACTTATGTGACCCATGTATGCCCATTTTTTGGAATTTTTAATCCATAAAGACTTTTTACTTTTATTGCAACAAGGGAAAGAAAATTCCTCTTTCATACTCCATCCTGATAAATTTTCATAAGCAAAAAATTCACTGATTGTCCACAATAAAGAATCCTACAGTTTGAACATTTCATTCATTTCACAGTCATAAGTCATCACACCATCACCCCAAAATTCATTCAACTCATGAATCAATGGCAAAAGTTAAACATCAATCTTATCCCCCGGACTTTTAGGTCCATTAATAAGAGTGGAAAGTAATAAAAATTGTTGCTTCATACAAAGCCACAGAGGAAGATTATACGGAACCAACACCGTGGGCCATGTGCTATGAGTTGCACCAAACATAGACTTGAATGGATTGAAACCATCTGCTACCAATCCCAATCGGACATTACGAACATCTTTAGTAAAGTCAGGATGTCTCTTATCAAAATCCTTCCATGCATGAGAGTCTATCAGGTGGGTTAATGTATCACTTTCATGAACTCTTTCTACATGCCATCACATTAAATTAGAAACATTAGATTACATAAAAAATCTTTTCCACCTCCGTTTAAGGGGAAAGTAACGCATTTTCTATACGACAATCGGTTTCCCCTGTATCGCAATCTGACTTTGATAAGTCTGATTTCCACTCTTCTCTTTTCACCTGGAAGCACCAAAAACCATACAAATATCCAAATGGGCAGTTTAATTTCTATATAACATACAGTTGTTTGCACATGCATCTTTGGTCTCATATGTAAAACCTAAGTTCTCTGTCCACTTACGAGCATGGTAATACGACTCGAGAATCTTAGCGTTGAGAGGAAGAACCTTTTTCAATAACACCAAAAGCATGTTGAATGATGTGTATGACCAATTATTCAAAGTCTTCAAATGTAACAACTCCATGATAAATGATAGTTTATTATAAGAAGTACATCCAGGATAAAATTCTATTTTCGCATCATCAAGTGCTTCATAAAACCTCTTCGAATCGTGATCTGCACCAGAGCGAATATTTATCTCACCGGTCTCAAGATTATGGATGTCAATGCCTTCAGGATCTAACCCAAAAACCATTTCAGTAAGCATTTCATGCATTGGATCATTCATCCTTGCATCAGCATCAATCTGAACTGCGTATTTATTTTGACAAAGAACGTATTCTTCTCCATGATGACTCCAACTCTTATAATTTTTCATAAATCCATTAAAGAATAGGTGCTCCCTCACAGTATCTCATGTGAATTGAAATCTGTTAGCACATTTTCTACATGGAAAAATAATATAGTCTCTTTCGAATCCTCTGGTGAAGTCAATAAACCGAATAATTCCATTGAAATATTCTCTAGATGTTCGATTTGGAAGATCAATCCAACTCTTATCCATAATAATATCTGTATAACAAACATTTACCCAATACTTATTACATTTTCATTTTTCAAATCAACTATATTTAAAATAAATACGAATAAATTGTTTGTGAACCATTGATAAAATAATAATGTAAGTGAAGTCCCATGTCATACCTGATTGCACTACAAACCTGGAAGGGAGGGGAGCCGGAGGCGGTGCTATGAGGGAGAGGAGAGGCAGCAAAGAGTAGTCAAAGACAGAGGTGGTGCGTCGAGGGAGGGGACGGGCGGCGGTGGTGGCGGGGAGCTAGAGGAGAGGAGGCGGTGAGGGGACGGGGGATGGGCTGTAAGGGGGGTGGGGCTGTCTGAGGAGGGGGGCTGTCTGGGGTGCAGGGAGGGCTATCTGGGGAGTGAGGGGGCCTTTCCGGGGTGCGGGGGGCTATCCTGGGTGGGGGGGGGAGTTGTCCTAGGTAGAGGGGGATGTCCGGGGTGCGGGGGGGGGGGGGCGTGGAGGGCCGAGGGCGGAGGCCGGAGGTCAGAGGGGTTGGAGACAGAAGTGGGAGGAGGCGAGAGGGCAAAGTCCATAGGGTGGAGGGACGCCGGAGGGGACAGCGGGCATGGCGGAGGATGGCCGGAGGGTGGAGGGTGGTCGGAGGGTGGCCGGAGCCTAAGGGAAGAGGGCGGAGGTCTATGAGGACGGAGGGCAGTGAGTGGTGGAGGGCATCGAGGGCGCACGGCGATAGAGAGGGCGCATGGGGAGGGCGACAACGGGTTGGGGGGGGGCTAAGTCAAGGGTGAGGGAGGAGGCGGGGGTGGGGGGGGGCGTAACCTCTTTTTTTTTGAAAATATTAGTGACCAAAAGAGGCGGTCACCCGTGTCAGGGGGCTTCAAAGCCCAATATTGTAGTAGTGTTAGTTTGGGCATTTGGGTTGGCCCAAATACCTTTTCCTTTCCCTGTTTCGTTTTTATTCTTTTCCTTCCATTTCTTTCTTTTCATTATCATTTCTTCCTTTCTTCCCTCGATTTTTGTACACACCCCTTTGAATCCTCCTTCATGAAAATAAGAGAGAGAAAATAGGATATGGATGGAGAGATACAGATATATAAGGGTAAAAGGGTGCCTCTATAGAGCTTGTGACGCACCGGTTCATCATGCGCAACCATGTACCAAAGAAATGGATGAAGCTTTAGTAGATTCCACCAAAAGGTATGTAATTTTTAATTTTTCACTATAAATACTCATAAATATTTAATTTTAAAGTTTTATTCCCCATATATTCTTTCTTTGGACCCCTTTAGGGTTGATCTACTACTTTTGGGTTGAAAATAGGGGTTTGGGGGGATCAAGAGGTTTTTTGTTTTGAAAAACCTGTCTTCACAGCATGTGGTTCATGGAAAACATGTTGTGTGCTTTCCAATTTAGGGGAAGGAAATTTTTTTGAAGTAAACATTGTGTATGAGTCAAACATGTCATGTAATGAGACTCAAGTGTGTAGCTGAGTACCCGGTCGGGCAACTTGTGTAAGGGGTCCATGCGATGTGTAGTACATGTCCAGAACTCATGTGGGTTGTACACTGTGTATAGATACATGGAAAGAAAATATGCATGGCCAGTCCATGTGAGGTACATAGGCAGGTACCTCATGTTGGGTTCACACTATGTAAAGAGACAACATTGTATACTTGTTATTTTACTTTCCAAGTACAAGAATAGGTACACACCTAGGTGGGGACTTGCTGGTACACATTGTGTACCAGGGTAACACACCGTGTGCTCCTCATTTTCTACCCTATGAAGGTTTTCCATATATTTTCTATAAGGATTCAGAATTGGAACCATGAGTAGTTCATTATGAGTATTGTTTCACAAATATCGCGATGGTAAGACAGATGAGGTTTTTTTAGGACTCTGAGGTGTAGTTCTTGAGTAGATAAGTTCTTCCTTCAATAATCATATCTAGTTGCCTCCTGAGAGTGAGACCCTTTGATCTGAGATGGGCCATGATCCATCTCCCATGACCAAATATTTTTTATATTTGTTATTAAGGACGTCTACCTTGGGATATTTTCCCTTATAGCCAAGGAGTTTGTGAGACTGGTTTCTGAATATCTATTATAGGATTCCTATTATTACATATGACCTAGAGGATCCCAAGTATGATAACTCTATCTTCTTACATGTTATCAAAGGACCCATGTGGGTTACCTTATATTGCACTCTAAACTAGGGAATCCCTCATAGGATCCCATTACCTATATATCGTTCCTAGGATCCCATGTAAGATGCCTCTACCTTCTTATTCCCTTTATCAGCGCTAAAAAAGCACTAGTAAAGAGACCCTTTATCAGCGCTAGAAAAGAGATAATTAAGAATCCCATTATCAGCACTAAAATGTTAGCGCTGATAAAGGAAGGATTTATCACCGCTTTTTTAGCGCTGATAAAGAGGACCATTATCAGCACTGATAAAATTGTAGTCCATTTTTTTATAATGTCGGTCGCACAGTGCCCTCTTTTCATCGCGACCTAAAGCTCTCGCAGTACTGGAACCCTGCGACTCCCCTCTGCTGCCCACTGAGCTTCACGTTGCCCGACCTCCACCGCCCTCAAGCTTCTTGTTTCCAGACCTCCATCGCCCTGTGAGATTCTTGTTGTCGTACCTCCGCCGCCCTCAAGATTTGCTTTTCCAGACCTCTGCCGTCCGCTGAGCTTCGTGTTGCCGGACCTCTGCCGCCCTTGAGCTTCATGTTGTCGGAACTCCGCCGCCTGTTGAGCTTCATGTGCCAGACCTCCACCGCCCTTCGAGCTTCAGTTTGAACAGTCTGAAAAATCTATAAACCCCCTTGTAGTGTCTTACCATAGGATGAATGGTTTATTTTGATTTTGGGATTTTACTATTGATGGTTGTGATGAATACTTTTCTTTATGTTTGGTAGTTGGTACATGGGAGAACTTAGATTTTTCAATAATCAAATGAGTTCTACTCTAGTTAGCCAAGAGGTGATCACTTGAGTCTATTTTTGATGTCCCCAAGAGGCCTTGTTTATATTGACTGTCTGGTCACATAACCATATGGATGATGTGATTATAGATTTCAATGATGATGAAGATCGTATTGAGGAAATGATAAAGACAATTGAAAATGAACTCTGCGATTGCCCAAAATTTTTTGAGAAATTAAAGAGTTGTGCAAAGAAGCCATTGTATGCTGGTTGCACTAAGTATACAACATTGTCTGTTGTATTGAAGTTGTATAAATTGAAATCAAGCAATGGATGGAGTGATGTTAGTTTTACAGAACTACTTGCTCTCTTGAATGACATGCTCCTGGAAGATAATGAGCTCCCAAGCCGGAAATACGAAGCTAGATAAATGCTATGCTCGATGGGTATGATTTCTGAAAGAATACATGTCTGCCCAAAAGACTTTATATTGTTTCTCAAGGAGAAAAAATCACTTACTGAATTCCCAAAGTGTGGCACTTCTCAATTCAATAAAGATAAATCCAATACTATGAAACTTTTATGGTACTTTCCAATCATTCCTAGGTTTAGGATTCTATATAGAAGTGAAGAAACTGCAAGACAATTGTCGTGGCATGTAGATAAAAGAAATAAAGATGGGAAATTATGTCATCCGGCCGACTCTCCTCAATGAAAGAAAATTGATCATGAGTATCCTAAATTTAGAAAAGAGCCGAGAAACCTTTGTCTTGTGTTATCTACAGATGGAGTGAATCCTTTTGGTTTTCAAACCAGCACTCATAGTACATGGCCTGTTATGTTGGTAAATTATAACTTGCCACCCTGGTTATGCATGAAGTGGAAATTAATCATGTTATCTATGCTTATATGAGGACCAAAACAAACAGGTAACGATATTGATGTTTATCTGGCTCCTTTGATCGAGTATTTGAAGTTATTGTGGGATTTAGGTGTTATGTTATATGATTCTTATAAAAGTGAAAACTTCATGTTGAGAGCGATGTTGTATGGGATAATAAATTATTTCACTGCTTATGGAAATTTTTCGAGCTATATAACTAAAGGAACTCAAGGGTGTCTCATGTGCAAAGAAGATACAGAATCAATTAGGTTGAAACATTTATCGAAATATGTGTTTCTAGAACATCATAGATTTCTACCTCATCGGAATAAGTACCAATCTTGGACGAAATCATTCAATGGTAGTTCAGAACAACGTGCAGCACTATCTCCACTAACAGGTGATTAGCTGTTTGAGAAATTAAAAGATCTGAACAATGTTTTGGTAAACCATTTTCGAAAAACCTAATGAAAATCGGTTGGAAAACAAGATCAGTTTTTTTTGAATTACCATACTGGAATTGATTGTACATAAGACATTTTCTTGATGTGATGCTTGTGGAAAAAAATATATGTGATAGTTTTATCAGAACATTGCTAAATTCCACTAGAAAAAAAAAGATGGAATTTAGGCAAGGCTGGACATGGTTGACATGAGAATATGAGAAGGGTTGGCTCCCATGAAGGGTGAAAATTGAATGTTTCTTCCTCCAACTGCTTATACTCTTTCTAGGGAGGAGAGATATCAGTTTTGCAACTTCTTCAATGATGTAAATGTTCTAGAGGGGTATTCATCAAATATCAAGAACATTGTGTCAATGAATGATTTGAAGTTAAAAGGTTTGAAATCACATGATTGTCATGTTTTGATGCAAGATCTAATTCCTATAGCTTTACATTTCATTTTTCCCAAGAATGTTTGTCATACGTTAACCAAAATTTGTTTCTTTTTCAAAGCTATATTTAGCAAAGGTTTAGACCCTGTGAAATTCACAGCTATGGAAAAATAAATTTTCATCATATCATGTGAATTAGAAATGTTCTTCCCACCAACATTCTTTGATATGATGATTCATTTGATGATTCACTTGGTGAGAGAGATTCGACTTTGTGGTCCTGTGCACTATAGATTGATGTATCCTATTGAATGGTATATGAAGATTTTGAAAGGGTATGTCAAAAATCGAAGTCGGCCAGAGGGTTATATAGTGGAGCGATATATTGTTGAGGAAGATATTGAATTTTTTACCGAATACCTATCTGATGTGGAAAGAATCGGTCTCCCAAAATCTCGTCACACTGGACCCATTGAGGGTAAGGGAATTTCTGGAAGAGAAGTAGTGACAATCAGTATTACAAATCAGGATCAGGCCCATCTTTTTTTTTGCATAACAGTTGGGAGGATTGCTCCATATATTGAAACTCACAATGAAATTATTAGGCAGTTGAATCCATCAAGGGCAGAAAAATAGTTAGCAAATACACATAATCACCATTTTATAGGATGGTTTCAAAACCATATTTTTAAGCAGTTGGATGAAAATCCGAATACAATTTCAGAATGTCTTTGATGGCTAGCCACTAGACCAAGTGTGTATGTATTATCATACAGTGGTTATGTAATTAATGGTTATACATTCTATACAAATGAACATGATGAAGATAGTACCATGAAAAATAGTGGAGTTACACTAGTGGATGAAACGATGCATGTTTCTGGTAGTAAGGATAGAAATCCAATTTATGCAAATATGTCATACTTTGGCATTATCAAACTAATATGGGATTTGGATTATACGACATTCCAATTGCCGATTTTTCAATACAAATGGGTTGATAACAACAGTGGTGTTAAAATCGATGAATGGGGATTTTTGAAAGTTGATTTTAGTAAAGAAGGGTACAAAGACGAATAGTTTATAATGGCATCACAAGTGGTACATGTTTTTTATGTTCCAGGTCCCGCAAACCGAAAGTGGTTGATTATTATGTTATCATCCAAAAATACTGAATGTTCTAATGAAAATTCAGTTGAGGAAGATTCTTTCAGTGGTACGTCGCAATAATTTCGGAGCGTTCCCAATTTAGATGATGTTTTGTATGTTAGAGGAGACCATAATAAAGGGATTTTGATAATTGATAGAGGTGTCAAATCCCTTCAACCTTTGAAAAAAGAAAGAAAGTTGAATAAATAGGTTATATTTTGTTTGTAACATAGATCTTGTTATCTCATGTTATTATCTTATCATTACTGAATTTATATAATCTAAATTAACTTTTCAACCACTTTTGTAGATAATGGCTTCTGGAAATTCTGGTGCTCCTAACATTGAGGCTGAACAAGTCTCTCAAGCTACTGCTGCTACGGCTACTGCAACTCCTACTGCTCCTGCAGTTGCTGCTGCTCCTGCTGCTACTCCTGTTGCGGCTCCTGTTTCTCATGCTGCTCCTATAACTGCTGATGTTGTTGTTGCTGCTGATCCTGCTGCGACTCCTGTTGCTCCTGCTGCTCCTCCTACTACGGCTCCTGGTGCTCCTACTGCGGCTGCTGCTGCTCCTGCTTCTCCTAGTGTTGAGGTCCAACAACCATCAGCACATGCCATTGATACCATTTCAGATGAACATATAGATGATGTGCATATCGATGAAATGGACGAGAATGAATGACTAGCATCGTAGAAAACACAGGTGCATCGTAGTTTGACGGTGTTACCCAAAGTTCTTTAGGCGAAAAGCAAAGGCATCAAATTTGAAGTCGGATGGAATACACGAGGTCAACATGTGAATCCCAACAAGGATATTTTTAGCAGCTACATTAGAGTTTTCACTTGGAAATGCATGCCGATTGACATAGATTCATGGAACCATGTTGTGTCCGAGTTGAAGACTGTTCTTTGGGAAGAAATTACTGTAATATTATGAATTTATTTATTTAATTTACTTGAAAATAAAATAATGAAACAATGTCTTAATCTTTTCAATCTCTTGCAGAGTACATTTATAGTAGAAAATTCACACAAGGATTATGTACTAAGGCTTTCAGGAAGGATTCATCGAGGTTTTTGCACTATTTTAACAAGATGTCACATGAAAGATTCCAAAGGTAAAATAAACCCTCCCCCACCCATTGTCTACGCTCCCCTGATATCCCAAGAAGCATGGGATGCATTTATTGTCCATTGTGGGGATGAGAAGTTTTAGGTACATTGTGGGTGATAATACGTTGTTTGAGGATACTTGTATTCATCACTTTGATTTTCAATATTTCATTTTTGAAACAGAAACTATGTACTGAAAATAAGGAATGTGCATCAAAACCAACATACCCCTATCATAAAGCAAGGATGGGGTAGGCTTCATTAGAAAAGAAAATGGTACGTATTTTAAATTTACAGTAATATTGTTAGGTTCCAATAAACAACATCATAGTTATCTTTCTATGTTTATATATAGATTGATGAGTCTAAAACCAAATACAATTCCATCCCACATGATATTCTATGGAAGGAGGAATGTGTGAATAAGGAAGGTAAATTAGTAGATGAGAACACACAAAAAGTGTGAGAAATATGTTTAAGTACTACACGACGATAAAAGGATCTGTTTTAAATTTCTATTACATAAAAATAATTAGTTATTTTCCTATATCCAACAGTCATAGGAATCAACTACTCCTGTAGTGGATACAGACCTATTATCGATGGATTTGAAGTAGCTAGAAAAATATGGTCGTGTCAGAGGTGCGGGGTTTGGGGTGACACCCTGAGTATATTTTGATAAGAATAAAAAAACGGATGATACAGATGAAAAATTGGAACAAATGAGTTAAAAAATAACAACCCTTGAAGAACGATTGCAATGGTAGGGAGAGTTGCTAGAAACTTTTATGGGTGGGAAGAAAAGGGAAGACACAACTTAGGAACAACCAGTGCGTAAACATCCCGGCCCACCCCCCCACTAGCTTTGAGGTGAGATATTCCCCTCAAAAAACTGTCTTAACATTGGTAATAAATATTCTAATAATTGTTCCCATGAAATGTGAATCAGAAAAACACTGATAATTTCTCTGTACTGATCTTCTACAGGGTGATAATGATTATGATTTATATCTGTCAACACCCACCTATCACCTTGTAGCAAGGGCTACAGTGTTCAATATCCCAGATGCCATGCTGCAAAATAGACCACTTCTGAAAGATCATTTGAAAGTGATGATTACTGTAGCTCATGAACCAAATGCAGAGCTACCTATTTCACTTGATGACGATGATATTCATAAGGTCAAAAAGGCTTTTGGGACGTTCATTCCATAGTCATCGCAACTTGTAAGAGTACATGCAGACAAAAAGGTATTTATTTCCTTTTTCTCAAGATAAACTTTTAACAATTAATGAAAAAGGGTCTGAACCAATGATTGTTGTTATAGATGGATAAATGGAAGGGTGTGACAAACGTCAGCTCAAAACCAACTAAAGGATCGACCAACTGATCCCAAGGAGCTAATGAAAGCACAATAACACCACATGTTCTCTATACACATTTACTAGCATTGAAGACTAATGTAGATACGAAGCTAAAAGATGGTAATAGTCATATAGTGGTTTTCAAAGAGAAGATATACGGAGAGGAAAGTCAAGATTTCATTGTTGCTGAAAATGTAAATGAGAACCTTGAAAATGGTTGGCTAGGAAACACAGTTGTAAATGTATATATGAGGTATGTTTCCATGAATTGATTTTCTAAAAGCAGATCTAATGTGAAAATTATGACTAAATGCATTTTATATTGTTGACAGACGCATTTATGAAAAACAGTTGAAGGAAATTTCCCATGAGCCAAGATTTGGACTCGTTAGTCCTCATAGCACATCAACACACCAAACAAAATTAGATCCATTAAAAAGGGATGCAATAGTGAACAGCTTGCTAAAAACATTTGAAAGTAAGATTACAGACGACATACTCTTCCTAATACCAACCATGCAGGGGTAAAACTCTACGATTAAAGCATATCAATTTTATATTAAATTCTTTTATTACTTATTCATTTTTGTGTTTTTAGGCAACATTGGCTACTAATTACAGTGAACTTGGAAACACCAAAGATTTATTTTCTGGATTCAAAGCAAGGATATCCATCAAACCGACCACACATGATGGAGTTTGTGAATCTATAAGACACTACATCTTATGTTTTAGGTCTAAACATCAAGTAATATAATTTATATTATATTTTACTGAGGATTCTGTTATGATAGGGCGTTGTATAATTATCATCTAAAAAAGGAATGAGGACAGGGTCTAAGAATAAGGAGGTGAGCAAGTACTATGTCTGGACAAATATCAGGGTATATATAATAAAATTTCACTATCCAAACACATCTCAACACAAGTTACATATTCTCTTAATGATCAATTTTTTTTTCAGTGTCCAAAACAAATAAACGATAATTATTGCGGTTATTATATTTTTAAATTTATAAAGGAGATTGTTTTTTATCAACAAACTGGAATCCCTAAAGAGGTATTTTCAAAAACAACTACCATTTTATTTAATTAATTTATTAATTATTTATTTTTATATTTTTCAGTACTACTCTGACTACCGAAAGTACTCATACTCACAAGACTATATAGATGTTTTCAGAAATGAGTGGTCTGTATACCTGATGACAGATTTTACACAAATAACATGAAGATCTGACTTGGGGACATGTACAATTGGTGGTCATTTTTGAGAGGGTTTTAGGGGATCAAAAGATGAAACATTGTTGTATGTAAATGTTCATAGGAATATTGTAATTGTTATTAAATAAAACATCATTTCTCTAATGATTCAATTTCTCATTTTAAAAGATGATATAAACCAACAACATGCAAGAACGATGAACCACTCAAAAGATCTCTCTTTGGTTTAAAATGGACACATTTTTAAGTGAAAACAACAACTGACCTACAAAAATCCAACCAAATGCATTAGTATTGTGTTGATCTTTTATAATAACAATCCATGGGTCATTTTTGACGTGTACAAGTCAACCCCACCTCAATTTGAGGCATGGTATGGCCGGTACCACTCAAAGGGACCCTCTTTTGTTTAAAATTGACACAATTTTAAGTGAAAATAACAACTGCCATACGGAAATCCAACCAAACGCATTCGGATTGTGTTGATCCTTTAGGAGGATAATCCAAGGGTCCTTTGTGACGTGTATGAGGCATACCCGCCTCAATCCGAGGCACAGTGTGGCCTCTATCACTCAAAGGGTCTCTCTTTGGTTTAAAATGGACACATTTTTTAGTGAGAACAACAACTGACCTACAGAAATCTGACCAAACGCATTCAGATTGTCTTGAACATTTATAAGAACGATCCATCGGTCCTTTTTGATGTGTACGAGTCAACCCCACCTCAATATTAGGCACGGTGTGGCCGGTACCACTCAAAGGGTCCCTCTTTTGTTTAAAATGGACACAATTTTAAGTGAAAACAACAACTGACCTATGGAAATTCATCCAAACGCATTAATATTGTGTTGATACTTTAGGAGAAAGATCCACAGGTTCTTTGTGACGTGTAAGAGTCATCCCTTCCTCAATCCGAGGCACGGTGTGGCCGCTATCACTCAAAGGGTCTCTCTTTGGTTTAAAATGGACACAATTTTAAGTGAAAACAACAACTGACCTACGAAAATCTAAGAAAATGCATTCGGATTCTGTTTATATTTTATAAGAATGATCCATGGGTCCTTTGTGACATGTATGAGTCAACCCCAATTCAATATGAGGCACGGTGTGGCTGGTACCACTCAAAAGGTCCCTCTTTTGTTTAAAATGGACAAAATTTTATGTGAAAACAACAACTGACCTATGGAAATCCAAACAAACACATTCTAATTGTCTTTAACCTTTAGTAGAATGATACATGGGTCCTTGGTGACGTGAAAAATTAAAACCCACCTCAATATGAGGCATGGGGTGGCCAGTACCACTCAAAGGGTCCCTCTTTTGTTTAAAATGGACACAATTTTAAGTGAAAACAACAACTGACCTACAGAAATCTGACCAAACGAATTTGGATTGTGTTGATACTTTAAGATAATGATCCACGGGTCCTTTGTGATGTGTAAGATTTGTCCCTGCCTCAATATGAGGCACGGTGTGGCCGCTATCACTGAAAGGGTCTCTCTTTGGTTTAAAATGGACAAAATTTTAAGTGAAAACAACAACTGACCTATGGAAATCTGACCAAACGCATTTGTATTGTCTTGATATTTTATAAGAACAATACATGGGTCCTTTGTGATGTGTATGAGTCAACCCCGCCTCAATCTAAGGCACGGTGTGACCGGTACCACTCAAAGGGTCCCTCTTTTGTTTAAAATGGAGACAATTTTAAGTGAAAGCAACAACTGACCTACGAAAATCTGAGAAAACGCATACGGATTGTGTTGGTAATTTGGGAGAACTATTCATGGGTCCTTTTTGATGTGTATGAGTCATCCACGCCTCAATTTAAGGCACTGTGTGGCTGCTATCATTCAAAGGGTCTCTCTTTGGTTTAAAATAGACACAATTTTAAGTGAAAACAACAACTGACCTATAGAAATCCAAACAAACGCATTAGGATTGTGTTGAACCTTTAGTATAATGATCCACGGGTCATTTGTGACATGTAATAATCAACCCCGCCTCAATCTGAGGCATGGTGTGACTGCTATAACTCAAAGGGTCTCTCTTTAGTTTAAAATGGACACAATTTTAATTGAGAACAACAACTGACCTATGGAAATCTGAACAAACGCATTCAGATTACCTTGATGTTTTAGTAAAACGATCCATGGGTCCTTTTTGACTTCTACGAGTCAACCCCACATCAATATGAGGCACGATGTGGCTGGTAGCACTCAAAGGGTCCCTCTTTTGTTTAAAATGGACAAAATTTTAAGCGAAAACAACAACTAACCTACGGAAATCAAAAAAACTGCATTCGGATTGTGTTGATACTTTAGGAGAACAATACATGGGTCTTTTGTGACATTTAAGATTCATCCCTGCCTTAATCCAAGGCATGGTGTGGCCACTATCACTCAAAGGGTCTCTCTTTGGTTTAAAATGGACACAATTTTAAGTGAAAACAACAACTGACCTATGGAAATCTGACCAAACGCATTTTTATTGTGTTGATACTTTAGGATAACGATCCAAGGGTCCTTTGTGACATGTAAGAGTCAATCCCTCCTCAATCAAAGTCATGGTGTGTCCGGTACCACTCAAAGGGTCCCTCTTTTGTTTAAAATGGACACAATTTTAAGTGAAAACAACAACTGACCTATGAAAATTCATCCAAACACTTTCGGATTGTGTTGATCCTTTAGTAGAATGATAAAAGGGTCCTTTTTGACATGTAAGACTCATCCCCACATCAATATGAGGCATGGTGTGGCCACTATCACTCAAAATGTCTCTCTTTAGTTTAAAATGGACACAATTTTAAGTGAAAACAACAACTGACCTACAGAAATCGGACCAAACGCATTTAGATTATCTTTATCTATTATAAGAATGATCCATGGGTCCTTTATGACATGTACCAGTCAACTGAGCTTCAATTTGAGTCATGGTGTGTCCGGTACCACTCAAAGGGTCCCTCTTTTCTTTAGAATGGACACAATTTTAAGTGAAAAAAAACAAATGACCTATGGAAATTTGACCAAACGCATTAGGATTGTTCTAATACTTTAGGAGAACGATTCATAGGTCTTTTTAGATGTTTATGAGTCATCCCTGCCTCAATACGAGGCACGGTGTGGCCACTATCACTCAAAGGGTCTCTCTTTGGTTTAAAATGGACACAATTTTAAGTGAAAACAACAACTGACTTACGTAAATCTGACCAAATGCATTTAGATTGTGTTTTTCTTTTATAATAACGATCCATGGGACCTTTTTAATGTGTAAGAGTCAACCACACCTCAATCCGAGGCATGGTGTGGTCGTTACCACTCAAAGGGTCCCTCTTTTGTTTAAAATGGACACAATTTTAAGTGAAAACAACAACTGATCTACAGAAATCTGACCAAATGCATTCAGATTGTCTTTATCATTTAGAAGAATGATCCAAGGGTCCTTGGTGACGTCTATGAGTCAACCACTCCATAATCTGAGGCACGGTGTCGCCGATACCACTCAAAGGGTCCCTCTTTTGTTTAAAATGGACGCAATTTTAAGTGAAAACAACAACTGACCTACGGAAATCTGAACAAACACATTTGGATTGTGTTTATACTTTAGGAGAACAATACAAGGGTCTATTTTGACGTGTACAAGTCATCACCGCCTCAACTCGAGGCACGGTGTGGCCGCTATCACTCAAATGGTCTCTCTTTGGTTTAAAATGGACACAATTTTATGTGAAAACAACAACTGACCTTCTAAAATCTGACCAAACGCATTCGAATTGTATTGATATTTTCTAAGAATGATCCATTGGTCCTTTTTATTTGTAAGAGTCAACCCCACCTCAACCCAAAGAACGGTGTGGCTGGTACCACTCAAAGTGTCCCTCTTTTGTTTAAAATGGACACAATTTTAAGTGAAAACAACAACAGACCTTCGGAAATCCAACCAAATGCATTATGATTGTGTTGATGCTCAAGTAGAATGATCCACGAGGCCTTTTTGACGTGTAAGAGTCATCTTCTTCTTATTCCAAGGCACGGTGTGGCCGCTATCACTCAAAGGGTCTTTCTTTGGTTTAAAATGGACACAATTTTAACTGAAAACAACTGACCTACGGAAATCAGACCAAACGCATTCGGATTGTGTTGATCATTTAGGAGAACGATCCAAGGGTCATTTTTGATATTTATGAACAGACCCTGCCTCAATCCGAGGCACGTTGTGACTGCTATCACTCAAAGGGTCTCTCTTTGGTTTAAAATGGACACAATTTTAATTGAAAACAACAACTAACCTATGGAAATCCAACAAAACACATTCATATTGCCTTTATCTTTTAGGATAACAATAAATGGGTCCTTTTTTATGACTAAGATTAAACCCCACCTCAATCTGAGGCACGGTGTGTCCGGTACCACTCAAAGGGTCCCTCTTTTGTTTAAAATGGACACAATTTTAAGTGAAAACAAGAACTTACCTACGGAAATCTGACCAAACACATTACAATTGTGTTGATACTTTAGGATAATGATCCACGGGTCCTTTGTGACATGTATGAGTCATCCTCGCCTCAATCTGAGTCACGGTTTATCCTCTATAACTCAAAGGGTCTCTCTTTGGTTTAAAATGGACACAATTTTAAGTGAATTCAACAACTGTCCTACGGAAATTCGACCAAATGGATTTGGATTGTGTTTATCTTTTATTAGAATGATACATGGGTTCTTTGTGACATGTAAGAGTCAATCCTGCCTCAATTTGAGGCACGGTGTGGCTGGTACCAATCAAAGGGTCTCTCTTTTGTTTAAAATGGACACAATTTTAAGTGAAAACACAAAATGACCTACGGAAATCCCACCAAATGCATTCTGATTGTGTTGATCCTTTAGCATAATGATCCAAGGGTCCTTTTTGACTTGTATGAGTCATCCCCTCCTCAATACGAGTCACAGTGTGGCCACTATCACTCAAAGTGTCTCTCTTTGGTTTAAAATGGACACAATTTTAAGTGAAAACAACAATTGACCTATATAAATCAAGTCAAACACATTATAATTGTCTTGATATTTTATAAGAATTATACATGGGTCCTTTTTGATGTGTATGAGTCAACATTGCCAAAATCTGAGGCACGGTGTGGCTGGTACCACTCAAAGGGTCCCTCTTTTGTTTAAAATGGACACAATTTTAAGTGAAAACAACAACTGACCTACGGAAATTCGACCAAACATATTCGGATTGTGTTGATCCTTTAGTAGAAAGATCCACGGGTCCTTTTTGGCATTTATGAGTCATCCCCACCTCAATATAAGTAATGGTGTGGCCTCTATCACTCAAAGGGTCTCTCTTTGGTTTAAAATGGACACAATTTTAAGTGAAAACAACAACTGACCTATGGAAATCTGACCAAACGCATTCGGATTGTGTTGATATTTTATAAGAACGATACATGGGTCCTTTTTGACATGTAAGATTCAACCCCACTCAATATGAGGTACGGTGTGGCCGGTACCACTCAAAGGGTCCCTCTTTTGTTTAAAATGGACACAATTTTAAGTGAAAACAACAACTGACCGACGGAAATCCAACCAAATGCATTTGGATTGTGCTAATACTTTAGGAGAATGATCCAAGAGTCCTTTGTGACATGTATGAGTCATCCTCACCTCAATCTGAGGCACGGTGTGGCCGCTATCACTCAAAGGGTCTTTCTTTGGTTTAAAATGGACACAATTTTAAGTGGAAACAACAACTAACCTATGGAAATCTGAACAAACGCATTTAGATTGTCTTGATATTTTATAAGAACGATCCATGGGTCCTTGGTTATGTGTATGAGTCAACCCCACCTTAATCCGAGGCACAGTTTGGCCATTATCACTCAAAGGGTCTCTATTTTGTTTAAAATGGACACAATTTTAATTGAAAACAACAACTGACTTACGGAAATCCAACCAAATGCATTCTGATTATGTTGATCCTTTAGTAGAATAATCCACGGGTCCTTGGTGATGTTTATGAGTCAACCCCACCTCAATCCGAGGCACGGTGTGGCCAGTATCACTCAAAGGGTCTCTATTTTGTTTAAAATGGACACAATTTTAATTGAAAACAACAACTGACCTACAGAAATATGACCAAACACATTCAGATTGTGTTGATACTTTCGGAGAATGATCCACGAGTCCTTTGTGATGTGTACGAATCAACCCCACCTCAATCTGAGGCATGGTGTGACCGATATCACTCAAAGGGTCTCTCTTTTGTTTTAAATGGACACAATTTTAATTGAAAACAACAACTGGCCTATGAAAATATGACCAAATGCATTCGGATTACATTGATCTTTTAGGAGAACGATCCACGGGTCCTTTTGAGGTGTACGAGTCAACCCACCAACCCCCTGGACCGCCCCACCCCCCTGGACACCAACCCATCCCCTGGACACCTCCCACCCCTCTGGACACCCCCCACCCCCTATAAAGCCCCCCAACACCCTGGACACCAGCCCAACCCCCTAGAAAGCCCCCCCCTGGACACCCCCAATCCCCCAGACACCCCCTACCCCTGCTTGGACAGCCACCCCAAACCCTGGAAGATCCCCCTAACACCCTGAATTCTGAATTGAATTCTTTATGTAATTCATTAACTTATGAATTATGTGTTAATGGTGTATGGGTATACTTGGTCTAATTAGCTTATGATTTATGTGTTAATTTTGTATGGATATACTTTCTATAATTATCTTATTGAGATGCTGAATTTTTTGCGGGTGTTCGGGTGTGCTACTGCAGATTTTTTCGTAGCAGCAGACAGGGGATTTATCAGTGATTTTTTAGCGCTGATAAATGGAGCTTTTATCAGCGCTAAAAAATCACTGATAAACTACATCTTTATCAGTGCTAAAGAAGTGCTGATAAAGGATCAGTTTATCAGCTCTAATGGAGCACTGATAAAACATGCATTTTCAGCGCTCTTTTAGCGCTGATAAAGGGTTTTTTTATCAGCACTTTTTTAGCGCGGATAAAGGTTTCCTATATTAGCACTTTTTAGCACTCATAAAGTACCCCTTTATCAGTGCTCAGTAAGAGCTGATAAATGGTACCCCGCTTTATCAGTTCCGAGATTTACAACGCTTTTTTAGCGCTTATAAATCCCGTTTTGAACGCTGATAAAGACCGTGTTTGTAGTAGTGTTATGTGTAGTTCCAAGGATCCTTTGTAGGGTGAATTATTCTTTCTCACCATTTAAGGATTCCTTATAGAATTCCTCCCTTTAACTTTTAGCTAAAGAACCCAACTTAAATGTCTTCACATATTATATGCCTTAGGGATCCTAAGTAGGATTCCTCTTAGGGTTTTACTTAAGGGACCTCATGGGTGCCCTGATTTTTTACTGAACTTGAGCTGGTATGTCAAGTTTGGATATAGATGGTATTGGGTGTCCCCTTAAAACCTATGTTGAAATTGTAAGACTATATGGTTGTGGTAGTAGTGGTGGGTTAGTCATTCATCCACCCTCACTCATTTTTTATACATACATGTGGTTCTGGATAATGCAACAATGTTTACCAGAGGTGCTTCCTGGTTGATGGTCATCGAGCCTAATGCGAGGAATATTTCTTTCTCTTTGGTAATTATGGCCGTTCTTCTTAATATCTGGATTTTGACCCATGTTATTTTTATATTTTTTTTAGTATATAGAGAGGTAGAACCTTGGATCTATCTATTGATCATATTTATTTTGATTATTATATTATTTTTGTTTCTATAGGTGCTTCCTATAATTTTCTTGTTGAGACTACCATTATGATATATGGGCATGGAATCCCAAGTAATGATAATGATGGATAAAACCCCAATCCTGAGTGATAAGGATGACTTTGGTATCTAGTTGGTATATGATGGGTAATATTACACTCTCCTCATCTCATGGGTTAATGAGGATGATAACTCTATCCTCAACCTGAGGTTTTTGGTGGATGATTATTATATCCTTAGCTTGTGGTCTATAGAGGATGGTTATTTTCTCCTCAACCCATGTCTTGTGGAGGATGACTATGCTATCCTCAATTTTTCATGTGATGAAGATCTCCAGACGTTCTCACTAAGACCAGGCTTATAATCCCTTTCCTTTATCAGGTTTGTTGAACATGGAGACTCACACATATTATTGGCATTCACATTTGGATCTTGATGGATGGGAATGAAGTCTCACCTGTGATCTCTCCTTAAAGATCAATTAAGGTTCATACCCTTAGGGTTCATCTGAGTCCAAATTTTGTGAATGCCAATGGACAGAGACCTAGGGATCAGGCATTGGATTGGATTTACATGGCATGAGCAGCATGGAATATAACTATTGTCCATTTATAGTTTGTTTAAACGTACTTCCCTATAATTATTTACTACATTGATTATAGTTGAGTATAGGTGATACCAGGGTTCGGATGGGTATCCCCCTATAGTGATGTATCTTGCTCAGAGACATTGATGGAATTGGCCAAATATAGTATTTGTCAATTGGAATTACATACCCATATATTGACTTATTTATTCATAGTTTTATTAACATGATTTCTATCTCAATTACCTTAAATTAGATTTATATGTGATCAGGATTACAGACTCAATTATTGATTACTAATTATTTTTATGTTATTTCGTTCACCATACTCATGGATATTCATATTTATGTATATATGTATAGGTATGGTACTATACATGTGTATGCATATAGATATGGAAATCCAGGGTGTCACATGCTCAGTTGACTGGGATTAAGGACTTGGGGATCAACTATGGTTTCATGTTATTGTTTTTACTTATTTTTTTAGTTATGTCATGGAAAGGCATAGTGTTTTTCTTTTTCATGCACTTATGGAATCATATTTTATAGGTTCATTGTAGAGGTTTCCTACTGAGATTATTTATCACCCATGTACATTCACCTTGGTGAACAGGTAGATATTAATTCTGCTTTTCATGTTGAGCACAGTTTCATGGTGTAGGGATAAGTCGGATACTTTCATGATCAAGAGGAGTCACTCGTGTGGGTTTTTCTGATTGGGATGGTGATGTCTGATAGTGTCTGGAGACCAGGTATTTGGTTTTGATCAAAGTTATTAGTAGAGCAATGTGCTTTATTTTAGTTTATTTTTTACTCTAATATCAGTATGTTATCCTAGTGGGTGACTAGGGTTTTATGTATGGAATAGATATTCAGGATTTTATAAAATATTCATTTATTATTACAGCATGTTCAATATATTCTATTTTACTATATTCTTTGATTCCTAACTCTTTTTATTTACTTATGTTAATGATACATAGTTGAAACTATTGTTTACATACTCTTATAAGAGGGTATAGTCTCCCCATTATACCACCTTTGACCCTCACAGGCATTCAGTTGCCTCTGGCATACAGGGAGGTGCGGTTGAGGCCTCAAAATGAATCGGATCCAAGAACCATTTTAACTGCATCCATATTGGTACATTACAAAGTGTTATCCATGGTATTATTTTCCTAGTATTTTCTATTTGGGAAATGGTAGATAAGTGTACTATGAATGTGTTAAAACCTGTGATGGATATCAGACTGGTGCATCAAGAACACTTTTGTAGTTAAAATTCCTGGTTTCCAGACATATGGTATTGATTTTATGATCTGCAATGTTATAGTTGCATATGATTTTCACCTTGAGTGACACACATGTTGTGTAGATGTTATGGTTTTATTATCCATTTTTTGCTCTTCGAAATTGGAAAGAGGTCAGAAATGGATTTTGACTCTTGGCTGACGAAGTCAAGAGGCGTCATATGCATTATATTTGGCATGTGGGATTCACATCATATAGGCCTACTAGTGTGTGATTTTACTGCAAAATGAGGGCTATTTAATTGGGAATACTTACATGTATATATTTCATTCTGATGACAGGTTATGTATATCTACATTGAGGTGTTGGTGTTGAGTTTGATAACTAAATCCTCATGATGGGAGGTGTAGTGACTCTAGTATGTCCATATGGAATGTGAGGCCCTACTGTTGTACCCCTTATAGAGTTATATTACTCAAGTCATGGTTATCTAGTTGAATCACTGAGTATGATGTCGATAGATACCATGAATTTTCTTGCAAACTATACCTCCAGGGGGTATTACTGTATTTAGATTCCTAATGAATTTCAGTAAAGTTTCTTTTCTACATTTCTATCATGACCTTTGGGGATCATTTCATTATAAGGATGATTGGTGAGGATTGGGCCCTTGTAGTTTATTTTTATCTCTTCAAACCTCATAGGTCATTATGATATTTACCTTCTTTTGAGAGGTTTGATCTTTTGGGCAAGGTGGTTAGACCTTGTGACTCAGTTATTAGACTTGATCAGTATGGCTACGTGGGAGACCTAGAGGCCCTTTATTTTGACTCAAACCCTTATAGGTCGGTTTTCTTTTTGTTCAAGGAAAACCTACGTTAGAGGTTTTCCCATGTTTATATATTCCTTTTTAGGTAGTGATATTGGTTATATGCTTATTTTGAGACCTATGCATGGTAGGTTCTTGAGTTTTACATTATAGTCATATTGATTCCTTCATCCATTTGAGAGCTCCTAGGGTTCTTGTTTATCAAGATTGGCTTTGAAAGGTAGGAATTTTCAGGTTCTCAACTTGGTCAAAAAGTTTTTCTGCTATTTTTATTGTAATCATAGATTTTTTAGACTCTCGTGACTCGAACAATGCACAGTAATAAGCGGTTGTGGAATAAATCATGGCACAGGTGAGGCACCCAATTTTGGAGAGGAGTTATAACGAAGCTTTTGGATTGTTTGTACTGATGTACTATATAGTACAGTGGTCCTAGCCATGTTTTGGATGTCTCACTAAAGTATGTGTTGAGTGGTAAAGGTATATATTGGTTGCATGTGGTACCATTTAGTTGTAAATTGGTGAGTGGTCAAGTGTGGGCCGAGGACCGATGGTTTCAATACTTGTCATATGATTAGTTTCTTAGGAGTTTTGGAAAAGTGAAAAATATCCCTCTATGGTAGAGGTGACTTAAAGAATGGTTGAGTATCGCAATATAGTTGACCTGTTCTTGAACCTAGACATGCATTTCTGAGAGGCATGGTGATAGGTGTTGGTTAAAGTCAAGTTAGCATGTTTGTTGTTAATGTCGCTTAGAAGATCTATACATGCCTTTTTATGGAACCCTAGTGTACTATTGGTTGATGATGATCATGATCTATTTTGATATCATCCTGAGTACATTGGGATAGTGTTAACTCTATGTTGAGCTTCTTATCTTCTAAATGTTCTTCTCTATTTAAGGAAGGGAACCTATTGGGGTTATACTTGAGGAGTGGTTAAGGTAATACATATATTGGGAATTCCGCTATTTTTTGTTTGAGGGTAGTGACCATAAATCCCCATATATTTGTATTTTTAAAGTTTGAATCCCCTTATATTTTCTCTTAGGACCCCTTGCGGGTCAATCTACTACTTTTGTGGTTGAAATGGGGGTTTTGGGGTGATTCAGAGGTTTTCCATTTAGGAAAACTCATTTATACAACATGTGGTTCAGGGAAAACATGCCATGTGTTCTTCATTTTTTGGAAATATGAACTTTTATAAGCACAAATTGTGTATGGGTCATACATGTCGTGTATTGGGACTCATTTGTGTAGCCAAATACCCAGTTAGGATGCCTGTGTAAGGGGTACATTTCATGTGGAGTACACAGCCAGACCCCCTGTGGGTCACCCAGCCTGTACTGGTACATGAATAGGTTATATACATGGCCAATCCATGTGAGGTTCATAGGAAGGCGGACTATGTAGAGTAAAAACCGTGTACAGATCCAACATGTCATGTACTTGGGATTTTACATGCCAAGTATAGGTAGGGGAACATGCCTAGGTGGGGACTTTTAGGTACACATTGTGTACTCATCATTTTCTAACTTTGAGGGTTTTTTCATATCATTTTTCCAAGAATTTATAATTGGGCCCATGATTAGTCCATTATGCGTATATTTTCACATAGATCATGATATTAAGACCCATGATGTGTTTTTAGGACTCCTAGATGGGGTTTTTGTTTGAATGGGGATGTTCTTCCTTTGGTTATAATATCCAATTTTCTCCTAATAGACAGGCCCTTTGATCTGAGATCAGCCGTGATCCATCTCTTATGACCTATGATTTTTTATATTTTCCCTTGAGGATATCTCCCTAGTGAGATATTCTCTTTTGGACCAGGAGGCTGTGAGACTAGTTTCTGAGGATCCCTTATAAGATTCCTTTTCTTACATATGACCGAAAGGATCCTGAGTATGATGCATCTATCTTCTTACTAATTATAAAAGGATTCTTGTGGTTTGGGTTTTTTCATGATGGCCTAAGGAATCAATCTTAATATCCATTTTCCTGTATAACATTCCAAGGATCCCATGTAGGATGTCTATTAATTATTATATGGGTATATAGGGTCCCATGTTAGAGGCATTCACCAGTGTGTTGTTCCAAGGATCCCATGTAGGATGCCTTAGTCTTTCTTACCATTCGAGGTTCCTCAATAAGATTCATCGTTTTAAATTTTATATAATGATATCATGTAGGATTCATTCACTTATGTGTATGCCTCTAGGTTCCAAATTAGGATGCATCTTAGTATTTGACATAAGGGATCTGGTGGGAGTCCCAATGTTTGACAGACCCAGATCTAGTACATTGGGTTTGGCTAGAGATGGTAGTGGGTGTCACCATAGAACATGTGATGAAATTTTAAGCCCATGGGGCTGTTTACGTAGTGGTTTATTAGGTATTCATCTACCCCCACTCAATTAGTTATACTTTCACTTGGTTATTGTTGATGCAGTGATGTTTACCAAAGGTGCTTCTTAGTTGGTGGATGTTGAGCCTAATGCAGGGCATCTTTATTTCTCTTAGGGATTCTCATAAATTATTCCTGGGATATGAAAACGGTTCCACATTATTTTAATATTCTTATTTTTATACCAAGAGGTACAACCAAGGATCTATCTATTGAGCCTATATATTTTAATTATTATATTATTGGGATTTCCATTAGTGCTTCCTAGAATCTAGCTGTAGAGACAACTACTATGATATGAATGCATGGAAGCCCTAGAAATTATAATCATGGATGATTCCACTCTCCTAAGGGAAGAGGATAATTCCACTCTTCTATGGTTAATATATGATGAGGATTATTATGCTCTCTCCAACTCATTGGTTAATGAAAATGAATATGCTCTCCTCAACCTGGGGTTATTGGTGGATGGTTATGTTTTCCTCGACTTGTGGTCTATAGAGGATGATTAATCCCTCATAAACCTATGGCTTATGGATTATGAATATTCTCTCCTTGATTTTTCATATGATGAGGATCTCTATATATTGTTTCTGGGATGAGGATTATGAGCTCTTTTCTTTGTAAGGGGGGTTGATCATGGTCACTCGCACCTATGATTGATATTCACATTTGGATCTAGAGGGGTGGGCATGACATTTCATTGGGGATCTATCCTTATAGATATTTTAATGGATAGACCCTTAGGGTTCATCTGAGTCTCAATGTTAGGATGAAATTTGAACTAGGACGTAGGGCTCAGACATTGGATTGGATTTGTATGGCCTGATCAGCATGGCATCTAACACTTGTCCATTTATAGGATGTCTGAATGCACTTACCTAGAATCCTTTGTTATAGTGATTGGAGGTGGTACGGGTGAACCCAGAGTTAGGATTTGTATTCTCCTATGGTGACATAGCGTACTTAGATAAATTTTGGAATTGGCCAAAGAATGTACTTATCGATTGGGATTATGGACCTAAATATTGACTTAACTATATATTGATTGAGTGGAAAAATGTCCAACTCAATTACCTTGCACAGGATGTCCAAGAGATCGGGATTACGAATCCAAGGACAGACTGCTGATTAGTTTTATGTTATTTTATTGACTTTACTCATGAATATTCATAGTTATGTATAAATTTATATATATAGTACTATAAATGTATACGCTTATAGATGTGGAAATCCATGATGGAACATTCCCAGTTGACTTGGATTATAGACTCAGGGATCGACTGTGGTTTCACATTGTTATATTTACTTATCTTTTTAATTGTATCTTATCTTGGATAATCATATTGATTTGTCACACACTTATAGAATCATATTTTATAGGTTCATCATTGGGATGGCCTACTGAGATTATTTCTCACCCTTTCATGTAAAACTTGATGTATGTGTAGACCTTATGTCTTCTTTTTCAGGTTGATAATAGTTTCATGGTAGAGGCTTGAGGCCTAGAGCTTCATGATAGAGTGTAACTTCTTATTTGGGTTCTTCTGATCAAGCTGGTGCGGTTTGAAAGTCACTGAATATGTGGTTTTTATAGGAGTTAGTAGTAGAGCCCAATACTTTTATTTCAGTTTAATTTTTACTTCTATATTTGTATGGTCATCCCAATGGGTGACCAGTGTTTTATGTATGACATTGTCTTTTGGATTTTATATCATTTTCATTTCCCAATATTTTTATTTACTGTTGTGTATGATAATTATCTATTCCCACTTTTTTCTTACTCTCATATGAGGGGATTGTCTTCCCCTTGTACCAAATTAGACCCTCGCTACTAGTCAGTAGCCTCTATAGTATGTGGAGGGACGCTAGAGGCCTCATAATGAACTGGCTTGGTACACCATTTTAGTGCCATCTGGGTTGGGATGTTATAGAAGTTTTTTATGTATTTGAATTATAAATTTATGTTATATGAATTGTAATATATATAATGATTTTTTTTGAAATTTTTAATTAATTATTTTCGATAATATGTTGAATGGTACTGATGGACTATAAAAGTGATTTAATGGAAAGGTGATATTTTGGTAACCCTTAATATATTACAAATTTTGAGATAATGATTTTGGGATAAAGAGATTTTGGATATGAATAATTAAATAGGATAGTACTGATTACCTTGGAATTGATTAATGGTTTATTGACAAAGTGTTTTACGCTATCATTTTTAGAGTTTATAGCATTTTTTTATTTAAGTAATATATCCAATGATCTTTTTATGTAAGAAATAAGGAATAATTTATGTTTTAAATAAGGTTTTATGTTAATTAAAGTTATCAACATGTTTCAAGAGAATAAAAGATTAAGGTATTCATATGTTTCATATGTGACAATCAAGAAACACTTAATGATATATTGGGGATTAATGTTAAGTTTATTTTGAGAAATTTAGTGACCTTATTTATATATTTATAATTTTTTAAGGGTTATAAGGTTAACCATTTATGTAATTGTTTAAGTTGAACTTTGGATTAGGTTTTATAGATAAACATATTACTTCACCATATGAATATTTATCCATATTGGATGACCATTTTTAACCTTTTATTAACTATAGATAAAAGGAATGCCTTATCATTATTTTATAGATCTTATTTAGTGATTTAAACATGAAAATTTCATCTCTTAAAGTATGATATGAAGTGTAAATTGATCAAGTCACAACCAATGAGTGAAATTTTCCTTATGAAATAAAAATATATAAAAAAAGTAAATTTTTATATGTTCTCACTCTAGATGGAAAAGGAAATCCCCAACATTAGGAAAATGATATTGCAATAAAATTTTGTCATGTTATCATCATTTTTTATGATATAAATGACCTTTTTTATGCCTCTTTAATTTATGGATTTGTGGTAGTTAAATTTCTCATAATTATGTTCTATATCAGTCTTTATTAGTATTTGAGTATTATTTTTCTCTTTTATGTCCATGTTTTCACTTCCCATAAATGTTATATTATTTAGAAACCTTGTATGTTTTATTCTAGATGACTTTCACACATTGCATTCTCTTTTTCCAAAGTATGTTTTATTAAACATTTTTACATTGTGGGGTTCTATGATGTAATTTTCAAATGTTAAACCTTTGATGGTAGAGATGAATTTTGTGTGAAAAAATCATTTTAAGGGGGTAAAATATAACACCCTGAGATTTTGAAAAATATTTTTTTCCAAATGAATTTATTCATTTGGATATTTTTCATTACACATAACACCTAGTTTATATTATGTTACTTGCAACATTGGATTTAAATGAAACATGAAATATTTTTAAAATATTATACATAATAGTAGTCACCTAGCCATTGGAATGAAGTGTTTGAATAGTATTAAATAAATTGTGAAAATATAAGGTTTAAACATTTATATAAAATGAATTAATTGGTGACCAATTAAATTAGAAATGAAAACAAAAACAATTTCAAAATAAAGGAAATATGTTTTTGAAAAACTATTTATATGTGCACAGACATGTTTTACCTCAATAAATTAAACAACACTTTTTGTGAATGATTTTAATAAAATTTATATATTATATATTCAATTAAATTTTTAAAATTTATCTTAAGTTTTTTCTAGATAATAGATAAGAATAATTCCATTTTTATGCTTAAAAATAATATTTTTCTAAAAACAAATTTTGTCAACTTTTTATACACATATTATAAAACTAATTTAAAAAAAATAAATTTATTTTAAAAAATAAATTAGATTTTTTAAATCATAATTTTAAAATTATCTTATGGTGAATTATTAGGGATTTTTTTTAAGGATTAATTTTTTGATGAAGTGGAAAAAATAATGAATTTTAATTGAAAATAACCTTTTTATTTTAAATTATTCATAAAATTAATTTATAATCTTAATTTTTTAAATTAAAATATGTAAATTTATTTATATTTATATCCAATTAATTTAATTTGAATCATTTTCATATTAATTGTTTTTATAAAAACTGTGTAATCTTTTGAAAAGTTTTTCTTTGCAAACCCACTTTTTCATCACATGTGTAGGATTAATTTTATATTAAAATTTTTCACTTATATGAATGGAATTTGGAAAAATTGATTCCATATTTGGAATTATAACAAATTATATTATCTAATAATTTCAACATAATTGTTTACCATAATTATAATTAAAAAAATAAAAATAGTAAAAATTATTTACTATGGTTATGGTAAAAATGGGTTTACCAAATGGTTAAACTAAAACGATAAGAGTTACAATAACCTAAAAACTTATCTAAAATATATTTTTTATATATATTTTGACCATATAATGTCTAATTAATAATAATAATCTATATTTTACCCTTTTTTCTTATAAGAAATGTGTGTATGTATTTTTCTTTTCAAAAATCACAAGTGTGTCACTCACCTCACTTATAAAAATTCAAAATCTCTCTTCTCCTCTTCACACCTAAAAACCCATTTTTTTGGAAAATACCTACCAAAATAAATTTCCAAATTCCATTATATAATCTTATAATCCTTATTTTTGGCATAAATCCAACCAATAATGGCTTTTTGTGCCAACCTACGGAGGTTACCTAATGAAGAGTTAATGTTCTTCAATGAGAATTTTTATTTTATTTCTTTACCCACCTCCTTCAATTATTATTAAACCATGATGATATAATAACATAATTATATTACATATACTTATATTTTTTTTATTTTAAATGAATGATATACAACCATCCCCACTTCCATTAAATAGGTTAAGAAGTCATTATTTGGGTGTGTGATGTACTACCACCACACGAACTGATGTCATTAATTTCCCCATTACCACCACTCACGATTGGTATCATGATTGATATAAAGTGCATATATTATATTTATAACATAATTGTAATCTAGATTCATTATATAATATATTCCTTTTTTATTTCCATTTTTTATGGGATATGATAACATCTCTCACGCGTACGTCAGACTGTCGCCCCATGAAGCGATGTGATTCATTTTTCACTAACGCTTTACATGGAAAAAAATAATGATACATTTGATGAATATATATGTGATATAAATTAAATAATTATGATAATAATGAAATATTTATCATTCTTAAATGATACTATATCATTTGATTTCTTACTTTCTCACTCATTGAAAGATGATAATGTCATTCGTGTACGTGTGGACTACCGCCTTCACGAAGTGATGTGACTCACTCTTTTCATCACCAAAAAACATGGATGATATGTATAAGTATATTTAAAAAAATAATATATTAATTATTATATTATTATAATTATTTAACTATAAAATTTTAATTACCACTTTTCCAAAATAATCATTGAAAAATAGAAATGTTACTCATTTGTACGTACGACCAATCATCTACATCATCGTAATGTACTTCATTTCTCAAAACCATATTTCATGATTGGTATTAAAAATATAATTAATATATAAATATTATAATTCTCTCATGATTATTATTTTAGATATTATTTAATCATGATCAAAGTAAGAGTAATGAAAATAACAAATTAAAACATATACAAAAAAACAAAGTGACTATTACCTAAAACATGATTTTAACAAGGAATTGATAATAAACTGGTAATGAATGGTCATAAGTAAATCATATATATTATAAAATATATGTATATTTATATAATATATGTATAATAATATTTTATTTATTATACAGGAGGGTTTAATTTGTATGAAGGAAGTCGAGACTTAAGGTTAGGGATTTCTAGTCTCTCTTGCATTTCTGGGAGACATATGAAAATTAACCACTCATTTATTTTTTATGGTATGTATACATCCCCTGGGAAATGTTATATAATTAATATCCTCTTTTTAATGATATTAAAATTTTCATTTTATGTTATTATTTATTGGGGCATATGATTCAAAATATTATTAAAGCGGTTAGGGATTTCCATTTCACTTTTTACATCCGCGAGACACATGACATATTCACCGCCTATTTATTTTATATGGTGTGAATATTACCCATTAATTTATTTTATTATTATTATACATGAGATTATTTTTATTTAAAAATATATTTTATTACCTCTATTTCAATTGGTTTAAGTTTCAAAAGTTACCAAAGTGCTAATGGAGTTTTGTCTCAATTTTACTTCTTTGAGATATATGTTATGTTATGCACCTGTCTTATTTTATGAGGTGTATATACATATCCTTTGACATTTTATATAACTAATTTATTTATTCTAATTATATTATATGTTTCATTTAATGTTACTCTTTCCTAGGGATTACGATTCAATGTTACTTAAGTGGTAATGGTTTTGTGATACAATCTCATCATTTATAGGGATTGTTTATTATTATACATCAAATTATTAAATATTATGATATATGTCCCTGTAAATATGTGAATTGTATTATACTATAGTTATTTCATTAAAATATATGTTTTCAATTCATTTTCATCTCCTTATGTACTTAAGATTTCAATGGAATATTTTTCATAAAAAACATCTTTATTTCTATCCTCAGTAGAAAATAGTTTTTCTACAAAAAAAATGTTTTCTAAAAATTTTTTCAGAAATTTTTTTGACATCATTAAAATGATTTATTAAATAAATTTTTTCCCATGTTTGAATTTTTACAAAAAAAATTAAAGGAGTCTTCATGTCATTTTCCAAACATTTTCTATTTAGATTTTACCAAATATGTGGAAAGAATCTTTGTTTTTACCTATAAAACATGAATGGAATTTTCTTTCATAATGACCATTATTTTCTTTCAATATTCTTTTATAAGTTTTCATGTTTTTTTAAAGAAAATTATTTTTTTAATATTTTCTATTTTTAAAATATTTTAAAAAAAAGAAATTATATTTTCTTCAAGAAATGTTTTAAATTATTTTTAAAAGCTTAATTTATATGTTTTAAATGTTATTTTCAACGAAAAATGATTTATAGAATATTTTATAAATTTAGAAAAAAAATTAAATTAAAGTTATTTTCCTCAAGAAATGTTCTAAGTGATCTTTCCAAATAATTTTATATCTAAGATGAAATCCTTTGATGTAACTTATGATTTACTGGGGATATGAATTTACTATAATATTATTATTATTTATTTGAATGTTTTATTATGAAAATATGGTTATGAAACCTATTTCCATTCCACAGGTTATAATAGGATAAATTTTTTTTGAAACCCACTCATTTTTACATAATGTATGTTATTATGAATTGATTAAATGATTATGAAACCTATCACTTTTCCATAGGTTATGATGTGATGTAATGTTATTGAACCCCATTTCATTTCATGGGTTATGATATGATGATTTTTATGATCTTATGGAACACATATATATGATTTTCATTATGTGATTCTTGGCATATATCTCTCTCCATTGAAATTGGTAAATATGGATAAATCATGAGTAAATATGTTATGTGTGAAATTTATTACATGTTCAAAATTTTATAAGTGAACCTAGTTACATGTTCACAATGTTATGCATGAACCTGATTACATGTCCACAATGTTACATGTGAACCTAAATACATGTTCAGAATGTTATGTGTGAACCAGATTACATATTTAAAATGTTATTCATAGACCTATATTTAATGTTCTTAATGATATATCTGGACCTGTTTTCATATCCATAATTTTATATGAGGGATTGATTTAATTTCCTTAGCTTAATTAGTGAACCTACCTATATTTATACATGTTCACAATGTTATATGTTTATTTTTATGCCACAAATATATGTCTCAGGCCAAAGTTATTATCTCATGTTTCATTTTCTTTGATTAAATTATTATTCATGTCTTATGAAATTAAAATATTTATGTCACAACTCAATATAATGAGCTTTGATCTGTAGGGTTTTATTTTCAAATTTTTTTCTCATGCTCTCATACCCTTATGTTCATGTTATATTTATGTATCTCTTTTGGTTTACCCTTACTAAACATCTGATATCACACTTTCTTATGTTTCCTTTACCTAGTTTATGAATAAAGGTTTTATGTAGGGTATGTTTGTGAGGAGTACTAAAGCGAAATATCTTTATAGGATATGTTGAATATATTTAACCGAATTATAAGATTGTAAACATAGTCTCTAAAGAAATTAAATTATTTAAGTCCTCAATCATGTTTTTTTGTAATGTATTGAATATTATTCTAAAAATATGTAATATATGTGTATGGGAATTCTATATTGCTATAAGTTTCCCCAATAGGTCAATGATTTTATCAGTGCTAACGCTCATTGTATTGAAATGCATATAAGATAAATCCTTACAATAACCATGGGTGTAGATATGATTTCCCTATCTTTACCTTCGCACCATTTATAAAAATGGTACACATGTTATTAGATAATAAAATTAATATTATTTAGACATGGAATAAAAATATAAAAAAACTTCTCAAATATTCTAAGTGGTTATCATAATGATCAATTTAGATATGTTCTTATGAGATATAGTTCCCATAGGTCCTACTAAACTTCCATTGTTACCAATTGAAATAACCAAGACTATAGTGACCCAGAGATGGTGTTTACTTTATTACATTGTTAAAAGATACAAAGGATATCAACACAAAATATTGATCATTTTAGTACTCTTATGATACTTTATTCTTACATGATTTCCATATTACATTGGAAAAATAAAACCTAGTGTGAAAATTTTATTTCATCCTTGAGGATCATTCAAAGGGTTATTTTTCATATCCTAGGGAAAGTAAAACATAATAAAGGGTGATATAAAATTCTTAATAAGGTAAATCATACTAAGAAATATATCATAAGTAGATAAAGAATTAACAATACGTAATAGTGGATAATCAAAACATATTCTATTTAATAAAAAACTAGATCTTAAAAATGTATCCATAGAAAACATCATCATAACAATCACATGCATAATAATTATGGAAATCATAATGAAAGGAATTCATAATTTCAGACATCATAATATTACTGTTAATTATTTATTCCAATACAACATGAACCTTACTATCAATTCTTATGGCAATACATTTTAATGATTGGGTGGGTATAAACAAAATACCTAACTAATTTAGACAATTTTTTGTCTCATGAGACACGCCAATGCATTGAGGGGATATCTATAACAGGGTCCCACCAACCACTTACATATTTCTAATATATTCCTCATATATTTAATAAAAAATATAATACACAATAAATATAAATTATCAATAAATAAATAAATTTATTTAATCAAGAATACAGAATATCATTATATACTCAGTAAATGAAATAACTTTATTAATAAACTTCCTGCAACTAACATCATATATTGAAATGATATATGTTTAAGATGATAAATATAATAATGATACAAAAAAATATGGATATAAAGGAGACATATAATTTCAAATGAATAATGAAGTGAGGTAGAGAATATGGTCACAATAAAGTGAATGATCTCAATATTTTTTATAATCTATATATCAATAAAGGGTGATATAAGGCCATAAATTCATCCAAAATGAAGGTTTAAAATAAAATAATGAATTTCCATAATTAGAGAAGAAAATATAAGTAAAACTTTTAATATAACTTTCCTTAAAGATTTTTTAACTTTGTTGTAAACAAATGAAGTTATATATCATTTCTAAAAAAATCAACCATTTAAAAAATAATGCCATTTTTTTAACATAAAAACTAAAAATTCTCAAAATAATGGAAAATGATTTTCGTGGAAAATATATAGAAACCTTTAGATGAATATTAATAGATAATAGCAGTCATGGAGGTGGGAAAATATGTTCGCGCTATATATGTTAAAAAGGGTAGACATTTCACACTTCTGTAATAGAAATCAAAATTGGATTGTTTAGAAAAAAATAAAAAAACTTTCCAACTTTTTAAATAAAGTAAATGGTAGTAGAAAAATACATTTATGAATCATTTAATATTATATAAAATCCTCTATGAAATTTTTTTAAAAATATAGTTATGGAGGAAAAACTATACCAGGCTTAAAACAATAAATAAGGTCATTTTTTATTAAAAACATTTATTTAATATTTGAGTACCAAAGAGAGGTAAAGTTGGAAGAAAAACATGACAACACAAAAAATAATGATATGAAGATAAAATATATAGGTTTATGAATATAAATAGAATATAATCTATCCAATTTAAATTTAAAAAAGACCAATCCCGAATAAGATTGAGATTGTAAAATAAACATTTACGACTTCAATAACTTTTGAATTAAAATAAATTAAAAGATAAATTCAAAAAATAAGCATTAAATACCGTAAATAAAGATTAATTAATAATATAATATGTTAAAGGTATAGTATATACACTATATAAATTTAATTAGGTGTGTAATATAAAATTTGTCTCGATCGAGTGAAATTGGGTTGAAAAACCCTTACTGTGGATTTCTTCATGGTCAGACATGCTATATCATTTTTAATAGTAAATTTAAATTTATTAAATACACTATTAAGAAAAAATTTCAAATATGTTCCATTTTTTATGTTCCTTTCATGATAATTTCAAATCCATTTATTGAATTGTTCTTACTTAGGTCAACCACTTCAGGTTGTTCGATAAATTTCTCTAAAAATATTTTAGTATATTCACCATTTTTATTAGTATTATAAAAAGGTTCCATAAAATACCAAATTTTAATAATTTCATGAATATAATTTTTATTAATTATATAAAATTTATAATAATCCATGAATGAGGGCATTAGAAAAATGAATCACATCTCTTTGTGAAGGTGGTAGTCCACATATATGCACGAGCGATGTTACCATTTTCTAACGGATGGTAGGGTAAGAAGGTAGATGTTATATTATATTACCAAAAAATATTTATATTGTAAATATCATATATATTAATTATTTTCATATCTATAACCATCCATGTGAGCCAATGATGAAAAATTATACACATTTCTTCATGGAGGTGGTAGTCCACATGTACGCACGAGTGATGTTTTCATTTTCCATAGGATAAAAATGAGATATAAAATGAATGTACCATTAAGATAACAGTATATAAAAATATTGAATATAATATTTTATTATTTTAAGTTTTTTTTTGGAGTTTTAATAAGCAATGAACATGAAAAATCTTGGTACAAACATATATCTCTTCTTTTTAAGTCCACCTTTGGATTACACATTAAGTATTGTTAGTGGTATTTTGGTAAGAAAATACCTTTAGTATACGGGGAATGATATTGTTAGGTTATTTGGCTAGAAATTTCTTGAGATAATTGGATCTAGAAGTTTTTATAAGAGATAATAATAAGTTACCTTTTATAAGTAAGATGGGTGGTGAACATGTAAATATTTGAAACCTTATTATATAATATAATTCTTACTCAAGTAAAGTGGATCAAAATTGAAAAATATTTCAATATGAAAAAGTTAATTTATAAATTCAACTAACCAATGATATTTAGGTCCGCTTTTTGTTTTATCTTGAATCCTTCTCCCTTTATTTTATCATTTTTATCTTATTTTACCCTTAACTATGATGATAAATATTTACGATGATTAATATTCATTATGAATAAAAATTAAGTTGGCCATATGAACTAATATTAATTATTTTTATTCCAAATATAAAATCCAATTTACTTGATTTAATTACAACATTTTTTTAGAAATTAATTTTATAATATGTTCACAAAACACAATGAAAATCGTTTTTATAAAAATGCATGTTTTAAGCATAAAAATGATTTTATATCAAAATCATGTATAATTTTGATTCCCATAGAATTAAATGAACTATGTTAAATAAAAGGATACATGTTTTAATTTAAATACAATAAAAAATGAACCGTTCATATACTTTATTAAGAGATAATAACCAAAAAAAAATTCATTTGAATAAAAATAGTGTTTAAATTTCTAAAATGTTAAAAAAAGATTACTAAGTTCAAAATAATATTTTTTAAATGAATAATATTACTTCTAATATATATATGTGTGTGTGTGTGTGGTCTAGAAAAGAAGTTTAATATGCTTTCTATTTATTATTATATATTCTTATTATTCTTCTCTTTAATTAAGTAATTAGAAGGTTACATTAGTTTTTGGATTGGTTTTAAATATAAAAAATATCCTTTTTTATTCATAAACCCATAAGTTTTAGGAAAATAAATTATATACAATAATTTTGTGTAAAATAATTTTTATGCTGAAAAATACATTTTTCAAAGAAAACTAATTTTCATTTTGTTTTGTATAATAATATTAAAATTAATTTTCACATAAATTAAATTATTTATAATTTATTTAATATTTGTAATCATCATAATCAATATTATGTAATAATTTCTTCTTAATTTTTTGGCATAGAAATAAGTTACCATAGAAAAAATATTTGTTACCATGGTAAAAGTTAAAAGGGTTAAAAGGGGGTTAACCTAAGACATAAGTCCACAATTATCACTAATGCATGCCTAAATTTGATTGGTTTAGTGGATCGCAACCCTCTATCACCTTATATTAAAAATTGGTCTTATTTGGTTCCACTTTACTATAAAATTAATTTATTTTATTTAATATTATAAGTATTTACCAGAGTGTCACTCTCATTACTTATAAAAGGATCCTTCCACAAAACCTTCAAAACCACTCTAAAAATACCAATTATCCGCTTAACAATTTCTAATTTCATTCAAAAAGTAATCCTCTCCTTTTTTTTTGAGCTTCTACTGTCTAGATATTTCCCAAATCCCTTCTAAATCATGAATGTTTCCACAAGAAGATTAAATTATTCTACGAAAGTATTTTTTTCCTCTGTTATCAGTATTCTATTTATTATTCTTCTACCCATTATTAAATAATATTTATCTCTATATTTTCATGATTTTTAAATCATTAAGGTATTTTAAAATTAATATTTCCATTATTAAATATATTTTTCTTATTTTTTCAATCATTATAACATGCTCTTGTTTGGGTTAGTTTTACCATGTATGTCAACATTATCATAAATATCATATTATGAATAGTGAAGAAATATTAAATACTAGTAATATTATATAATAAAGATAAATTTTTCAATTTATCAAAATTATTTAATGATTATAATATAATAAAATTATTCCATAATCATACTTATTCAATTAATTCTAGAATGTCCCTATTTTATTCTGTTTAACCGCCTATATTAATGGTGTTATTAGTTTTTCTCATGCATGGTTATGGAAACTAAATGTATAGTAAGATATGAAATTAATATAAAAAATTAATTTTTCTATAATGGTAATATTAAGATTTAAAATCAATATTAATACACAACCTTTTTACGATAAAGGTTATCAAAACAAACTCATTACAGATTCTATCCTTACAAATCAAACCTAAAAGATATATGGGATGAACATGGAACTGCGTACACCATTATGGAAATTCTAAATCTATTATATTTTAAATTATGGATATGAATAACTTATAAAAATGGAGTGAAAATTGGAATTGTATACCAAAAATAAACATGGGATGGTTGAAACCACTAAATACTATTAATTAATATTAATTAAAAACTTGTAAAAATTGTGTAAGAAATGAAAATAAAATATTTTTAAAAATATAATAAATATTAATGAGTTTCTATAATATATTATAAATGGGTATATATTTATTTTACAAGAAATTAGAATGCGTATGACTGAGTATGAATCCACAGTAATGGATTTTCATAACTCAATTTCTTTTCTTGAGTCATAATTATTCCTCTATGACTATTAATCCACAATATTTGTTTATTTTATCCTATAATGATATTATATTTCATTTCCTAAATTTTTCTATGGAATTATAATTTCACAATAAAAAAATATTCTTTGATTAATTTTTGTTTCATAGAATTTGGCAGTGTTAAGAATAATTCTCATACTATCCAAATGAGCACTTTTCCTCCATATACATATTCACTCTTTATACTAATGTTCTCTTAAAATACCCCAACCTAAACCATTGGATTTTTTAGGAATATGATTCTACTAAACTTAGGATATATCCCCTAGACACCAAACTTTGGTAATAAATCCCAAGGGTTTTACCAAACTATGGGGGGAAATTTTCCCTTGCATACATACAACCTACATTAGACAACCTACATGGAATATAATGAATAGGACGATTGATATAAAATACAATAATAATACAATGAAATAAATAACTCAAAACATCATCGGAGTCTTATAATTAAGAAAAACTCAAAATTATACAACTAATAAATACCCAAACACAATAAAAGATCCCAAGGAATTGTTGTGACACAATGACAAACTCCACTACCAAACATATCCAAGATCTAACTACCAACAATGATATTGTAGCCTAAAGAGGATAAACTAGTGGTGTAAAAGACCTACCCATTACCTATATCCTATTAAAAACTGTATCTATATGCACCAAAGTGAATATATATGGGGTGAGTATATCAACTCAATAGGCAATCCACCAGAGGCTTCACACACATGTCACAATTACACAAGTAAGTTATCTATCATTTTTTATAAGGTAATAGAGAAATATAAAATAATTTTTATAGATATAATAATAAAAATTAAATGATAAAACTCACACCATGAAGGTATCCCATTTCATTAACACATACCCATACAACTCACACACCCAATGTGTGTCCTATCAAAGTAGGTTCACTAAACAGCCCATACTCTTAAGAAGTACTCATCCCTCAAAACCCAATTCATCACTTTAAGGTAACTTCCCTTGAGTCCAAATTAACCCATCAAAAAATTATAAACTGAAAATACCCTTTACATATGAATTATTATATCACTTTATTCCTTGTTAATTTTTACACACCCAAAATATTTTTAGAAATCAATCATTATTTTTTCAATTTATCAATCATGTAGTGGGTGAATCCCACAACTTTTATTTTACAAAGACATAAAACAAGGTTTTCCAAAACAAAATTTTCCCTAAATACATTTCAAAAAAATATTAATTAAATAAAATCTTTCTATTTATATGAATATGGATAGGTAGATAAGTCACATACCTCAAGTCTGATCACACAACATTATCAGAGAATAATAACACCCAACACATAGGGATATCATATTGAATCAAAAAATTCCTAAATAGAGTGATAAATACAATAGAATGAGAATGATAATTATTCTGAGATAAAATAGGTTAAAATCACATTTATTATCCCATAAAAACTCTCACCCAGTTTTCATATTGAAAATAGTGTCCTCCCTCGAAGATTCGTAACCAAATAATCTATTTTAAAAACCATGATGAAGAACACCACACTCTAGACCATAGTGTGTTGTTCTCACCCGAGATGTTTTAGGCTGCCCATGAAATAAAAAATCATACCTTACACCATGTCCTGGTGTCTTTTCCCAAGCCATTTTTTACAACCACACTCAAATACCACACCCACTCCTTGGAAATATCGATCTTGTTACTTCCCACAAGTGATCTTCCCAAATACCAAATCCACTAAAATGGTAGGATCTAGTGTTTGGTGACATTATTGTGTAATACTCCCACACTAAGATATCCAAAATTCTTAGGACCACACCTCGTCCCACTATATAGTGAATCCCATATTGAATCCTAAAAATCCCAAACACCACTTACTTCATCCATCCTCCCTTCAAAAAATTCCAAATCTAAAAGTAACTAACTTATTATGTAAGAACATAAAATAGTTGTTACATAACTCAAAATAGGGTTGGAACATATACTTTATTATTTTTAAGTCTAAATATGTTTTATTTTTTGTGATATACATATTACTATTTACCTATTTTAAAATGAGAGATTTATCACTCTTTTTAAGGTGTAGGTTTCAATAGAAGTATTTTTCATATTAAAATGATTTTTTTACATTTCATGATTATATATTTTATCTTCCAATACACATTTACTTTTAAAAACATTTTCTTCTTTTTCATGGCTATATTTGTTTAATTATATTAATGTGGTATTTTAAAATAGTTTTTATGTTACTTTTTTGAAAATTATTTTTTGAAGGTGACTCATAACATCTCCTTTTATGAAAAGTTTAAAAATGTTTTATAAAATATTATTTCATGATTTTACTTCCATTTTCCTCTTTATATATAAAATTTCAAACACTTATTGTGTTTTGTTTTATAAAACATCCTCTAAATGTGTTTATGAAATAATTATTTTGGGTAATTTAATTTTTGGTATCAACTGATTTACAATTGATATGAAATTATGTGATACCATTTTAAAATGATATAAAACCCATTTTATTTCCATGGGTTACCATGTAAGAATGAACAATTAATGTCTTATGGAATGTATATGTATGTATTTTGATGGGGGTCCTATATTTCTCTCCAATGCATTGGTTAAAGTTTCGCATCTCATGAGTGAATAAAGTGTAGTCATACTTGGATTTTCACAACATGAAGGGTGATACTTCCTAGATATGACCACAACTTAAAGGGTGGTCCTTCTAGGATATTATCACAATGTGATGATTCACCATGCTTATTTATATGCCATAATTGTAGGATATGCAATGTTTTCATGAAATTCCTAATTTTTTCATATTATTATGATTATTCCCAATGGACCATATTTATTATCTCACACTCTTATTCTATGTTACATGTTTGTTCATTTGAGATTAAATGTTCTTTTATCTAACTTAAGGAAATATCTTATTATTCCAAATTCTCTTAATAAGATATTTCTCCCATGCTTATGTTTTCTCATATGCATATGATTTAAATACATATTAAAAATTCATTCCTTATTGAGAATTTGATCTCACTCATTTATTATGTTTCCATTACCCAAGTTATAAAGATTATTATAAACTATGAGGGGTATAAAATGGTCTAGTGTGGTCTAATTGTGGATAAATTTTCACATGTTTTGTAAAACAAGTTATTTATGTAGTTAATACTTAAGGAAACTAAACCATCGATTCATGGGACTGAGAGATTATTATTATGTTTTAGTTATTATCTTATGTATATTATGAAAAATAAATATATATTTAACTTAGGAAACATTAGTTATAACATATAAATATGTAATAGCATTGAAATATGGTGTGTGATGGAACTATGGAACAAATATAAGAATAAGTAAACATAATACTATAAACATAGCTAACCAAAATTATATCCATGTATAGTCATGTGAACATATATAACTACAGTTATATTGATGCACCATCTTGTGAACATAGATAAATATAACTCTGCACACATATACAGTTATGTGGAAATATTTCATGGACCAACCTCAAGACACCCCTAGACTTAAAACCCCAGATGGTATGTGGCATACATAAGGGACGTCTCTAATCCCCCTCAACCAGTGATAAGTGTCATGGTAATAAAATTAAATCATTGTAAATGATTTAACCTAATAAATAACATTAATTGAGTAATGGAATTATAAAATAATTATGTAATAAGGAATTCATTTATTGGACCTCCATGACATAAAAATGCGAAAAAAATAAGGTAAAACAAAATAGGGAATACAAAAACAAAAGAAAATGTCAAGATAAATAAAAAACATAAAATAAAATTCAAAACTATAGAATAATAGATATAACACTAAAATTTAAGTGGCCAACATGGATAATACAAAAATGGTACAAAATAAACCCCAAAATACCATATGCAATCTCTATGTGACCTCTTAATCTTCATATATTCAAAATACCATCTGACTCTTTGAGATATCCAACAATTGATCCTAAAAGTACAAAATAACTAGGGTGTATCAATTTGGAGTGGAAAAATTATGGTATAAGCATAAAATTGAATATTAGGTAGGCACTACAGAATCAGTGAATTTTCTTTTTGAAAAATACCCATCCACACTAGTTTGAAAATATAGGTAGAAAATAGGGTTTTATTATTATCTAAAACAAATTCAGATGTTTTTAAAAGAATCTTAAAAAAATCAATTTAAAATATTATTTACAAATTATAATTTTATAAAAACTACCTTTTTAAACACACCCAAAAAACACATTAAATATTTAAAGAAAACATAATACAAGTAAATGGGTAAAAAATAGATGTGAATATAAAACATAAGTGTTTGGGAACATCATAATAAAACAATAGTAAACGAGAAGTTAAGAAGAATTAAAATACAATTAAAATTTTATTATTTTAATAATATGTAATCATAGTAAATTCTTAAGTATCCCATAATCATACCTTAGATATACATGGGTTAGAACCATCTGATGGCTTATTGATAAATTTATAAATATATAACCAAATGGATTCCCTCAAATAACTTCACTGGTTCCACTACCCTATGGATTATAGTACCATATAATATCTAGTATATCTAATAAATAATGTATATTAATTCTCTCTCATCCCTCACTATTATTCCTATGATCCGATAATGAGGATGATAATGGGAGTTAGGGTAACCTTTAAATAAAACATACCAACCAATGATCAACATAATCCAATTACAAATCAAATAATACCACCTATATATTACCATCCATGTGAAACCCATCCTTAAAATCAATAATTGCATCTCAATATAACATCAAGGAATAGGGAATTCATGGTGGTGTGTACATTCAATGAAAAATGTTTCAAGTTAACAACAAGGACTTAACATTTAAAACTTGTAATAAATTTTCTAATAAAATTATATTATTTAAAATACATTTTAAAACCCAAATTAAGCATCAAACCACTTTCTCAATGTTCTAAATGGGTCTCTAATCATGATTTAAAAAACACCCATTTTAAATATCTTTTAGAAATAATTTTCACCCAAGTTTAAAATAAAGGAATTATATTTAAATTACATATATATACATGTACACATAAGTATACACATAGATATGTACATATAAATCCTATAAATATATAAACATTTTTAGGAATGACATGGGATAAAATAAATATATACAATTCAAGACACACATTAAGGTATAATAATTTCTATATAAAACCATCAAAACCTTAGAAATGGAAATAAACCAAAAAACCAATAATTAAATCTCAAAAACCAACTTATATAATTTTATTAAAGGATAATAATAATTTAAAATTATAAAACCATTTTTAAATACCTCTTATACATTTTAACAAATGCATAATGTGCATATAATTTTAACATAAATACATAAAAATTTAAAAAAATGAAGAATATTATTTTAAAAAAATTCATAGACTTTGAAAATAATATAAATTGAATTAAAATAAATTTATAAATCCTTAAGCATCTTATTGTGTTCATTAAAAATAAAATGGGTGGAAACACCTACATGGAACTTGTTTCTCTGAAAAAATGAAGTTTAAAACCATCTTGAAATGTCCAAATAACTCTAAGATGGTAAGATTAACATTAAAAATGGAACTAACATATAAATTTTAGTATTAATGATCCCTAGATCACTAGGACCTCACTAGGGTTGTAAATATGTATAAGTATTATGAGGTAGGGAAGAGAGTTCCATACCTCAGATAAATCATCAAGAATCAATGAAATAAAACCAAATTCAAATGGAGGAAAAGTGGGTGTTTCTTAGAGATCTCCCCATATCTGGTCTCATGCATATGAGGAAGATGAATACCCCAAATGGGGTAAAATCACATCAAAGGGAAAGGGGGAAAATTAATTTCTATGTTTTTCTAGGCATATTTAGGCCATGAAACACCCTTTCAACTCATAGAAACTTTCATAAGGTGCATGTTCAAGGAGTGAAAAACCATTTCATGTAACAAATATACAATTTATTTTTGACACTTTGGAATATTTCAAATAATATTTTTAGAGTATGTCTCGAATACGGCGTAGGATTTTAGGGTCTATGGAGACTCAGAGTTGATATCTTAAAAATATTTAATATAATATTACATGTGTACAGAGTATTTTTGGAAATAATGTAATAACTCCCTTATAGTTTCTTATTTGAGAAATTTTAGGCTACCATTAAATCTAGAGTATGGGTTTTACCTTATGAATGATATAAGTTGTGTCAGTGTTGGATGCCTCAATAGAGTGAAGTCATTAGAAAATTAAATGAATTAAATGAATTTATTAATTTAATTATAATTTAATTTCCAAACCCTAAATGATATTCTATTTAATCCCAACAATTTTTTATTCCCTAGGGATATCCATAAAACTCTTTAGGATGGAAAGAATGAATATGGAGAACTTAGGTGGTGAGCACGTTGGAAGGTGATCATAAAATTTTGGATCAATGATTGGAGAACCATGGGGATTTTCAGCATCAATGAAGTTCTTAAAACTAACCAATGATAATGATACTAAATCATTATTTGTTATTTATTGATCTAACCTTAGGTATGGAGCTTTATTTTATGTTTTATTTTCCCATTCATGATTATTAAGATGAATGCAAATTAATTATTTCTAAATTAATTCATGGATCATTCATTGTTGGATAGTAAATTTATTTTGTCCCCCAGTACTTAAATATTGATATATTTTCTTCATTAAATATGCTTATTTGATAATCTTTAAGGGTTGGTGTTCTGATAACCAACTATTTTGTACTTTGATTACATGAATATACTCTTATTATATATTGTTCATTGTTATGCATTAATATAATAGAATAATGTCCTGGAATATTTGTTGCATTAATAAGGTCATGGAAGATCCCCACTATGATGAGAACCTTGAAATTCTATAACAATATTCGTAAATAATGTTCTGCGGTTGGATGACATACTATGATAGGACACATAGTATACGGACCATCATGTGTGAGTACTTGTAAGAAGATGAGACTCTCTCTCATGGAGTTTTCACTTGGTAATCTCCAAGATGGGATATTATGAGAACAAACCTTCCATTAGTAATTCTGCATGTCTTGGTGTCATCGGCTATTGCTATCTACAAGCATGTGTAATGGTCCTTAGACTGTAAGATTATCATTAACTCGTGTCATGACTCCCGCACTTAGATTTTTAGACGAAAACTGTCATGAAGACAGTTGGCGGGAAGTAAGGTACGTTGGGTGCGTCACGAATGACATGTTGTTAATGGATAATTCAAGGAAGGATTTTTCTATTCCATATTTATGGAAGTAGATATCTCAGGCCCTATGATTGAAATAGAACCATCGAACAAATTTTATGGCCATGGTGACACGACGATCTTATTTCTGGAAGTCAAAGAATGACAAATCAACCATATAGGTTTATGACACTGCCATGAATGTAACACCCAAGACTTTTATGTTATATAAATCATCAAAGGAATCTTTTTCTATACAACACTTGCTTGGCTTTCTTTACACGCAATCGCGACCTTCTTCGATAGCTTGCGTCGTACGCAATACCGAGTTTCACTAAACAACATTATGCTATTAAAACTAGCCGTTATGAATAGTAATAACCACTTTTTGGAATTTTATAAATTTTATTTTTCAAAATGGACTTCATTTTTGGACTCAGAATATCGAAATTAGCCTAGGGTGAAATTTTGGTATTTTTCTGAAAACTTTCAATTTTTGATGAATAGTGAAACCACTAAGTGGTAGGTTAAAAACTGAATTTTGCATAAAACTTAATTTTACCGCTTATGTGATTGGAATTTCGAAAATCCGAGAGACACGGTTAATATCAAGGACTAAAATGTGGTTCAATGAGATGAAAATAATTTTTTGGTGAATAGTAACTTTTTACTTTTTTTTACCGCGGTTAATAGTAAATAGGGTAACTAAGGGTAAATATGATATTAATATTACCCTAACACATGTCCTAATTCTATTGGACAAGTGTAATTCGACCAAAAACAAACTTAGGAATAAAATATGACCATTTAGGCCCACTTGGATTAGATTAGGACATTTATTATTAATTTATTTAAAGAAGGGTTAAAATAGTTAAAATCAAAGTTTAATAAGTAAATCATTTTTAATATGGGGTTATACATAAGATAAATTCGATTGTAAATATTCATTAGAAAGCTAAAAAGATTTCCTACATGATGGTATTTTATTTGTAATTTTTAGACATCAAATAATATAATTTATTTATGACACAAAGATGATGCAGTAATTATCTTATTAATGAAATATTGACATAATTGATGTTATAAACACAAAAATAAATGTAATTTGAGACTTTTTATGAATTCAACTAATTTTATAGGTTACTATGATATATTAGTGTTGATTTAATCAACTTGGTTCGAACATATAATTCTGTTATGACTTTCAAACAAATCATATATCAAATAGTGTCAAAATTGACACAAAATAGTTTTTAAATCAAATATTATATTATTAATTGTTATTTTATTCCTAAAAATCTAAGGTTCGGCAAAATGACTTAGATAAGGATATATATATTAATAATAAACAATTTGGGGTTCGTTTGGCATGTTATAGTAAGTGTATTAACCATATAGTGAAAGAAAACAAAAAGACACGGTAAAAGTTAAATTAATTAACTTAGAGTTAAATCTAATTGATAAGGTTAAAATAATACCCCAAACTTGTCTAAATCCAATTGGTTGATAGGATTTCGACCCTTCCCCACTTTATCTTCGAAATAAGACCCTTTGGAACCATTATAAACCGATTTTGACTTTAATATAAAATAATATTTTGAGATATTCCTAAGGTGCCCCTCTTCTCCCTTATAAAAGGGAACCTCCTCCCCCTCCTCCTCACACCAAATTGAGCACTCAAGCTCGGCCAACCCCTGCCATTTTCTCCTCTCCACTTCCCTAGAATAATCCTAGAGGTCCTGGTCTTCTCCAAAGACCAATCTTAGTTCCTTAAGTGGAGGATTCAAAGAGGCGTTCCAAAGAAGAGGTAATATCCATTACCGATCTTTTCAATTTCTTTCTTCTTCAACTTCTTCTTCTTTAGTTGTTTCATGATAAAGTAATAACATCAGTATTACTTACATACTTATATGTTATTATAAATATGAAACAACCCTAATTCACCTTCTATCCATCCTACGGAAAAATGAAATCACCGCGCGTGCGTACGTACGGAATACCGTCTCCACGCCGTGGTGTAATCTATTTTCCACCATCACCTTACAAGGATGGGTATAATGGTGTAATGAGTAACTATATATGATTATTATGAAGTAATATTGATACTGAAATAATATATATATACTCCAATACAATTCCACGATCATAGGAACGATATCATCACTCGTGCGTACGTACGGAATACCGTCTCCACGATGTGATGCGACTCGTTCTACATGATCTTCATTTCATAATGATTATATAAATGAATTGAATGAATGAATATGGTATATAATACACTAATACCATTATGGAAATGAATTATCTATAACCTAAAGATAAGAATAATAATTTATTCGACAAAACACGCATAAGAACAAAAAGTTATAAAGACCCGAGTAACAAGTAACAATGAAATATTACTAACAAGAAGCTAATAATATGACCATATATGATCTCATATCAATATGTATGATTCTGGAATAATTCAATAACATTATTCAAACCATTATACAGGAGCTTCGGACACGAACAAAGAAAATCGGACCTAAGGTAAGGGAAATATCACAATCTCATTTTTATCCGAGATTGTTTATTCGTAAGTATTTACTAGGGTGTATTTTATCATCCACATCCATGTTCCCTCAATATGTAATATTGTTTCCATCCACTTACAATAGTTTAAATCCAATTTTACCCTTAGGTGAGTTTTTAGTAAAGAATATGAAAGGAATCTTTTGTCGTTTTTCCGTACGAGGTACTTTTTGACTTTTCCGACAAAAGTACGAAGAATGTTTTTTTAACTTATACGGCATGAATGGATTTTTAAAACATTGTTTCCAAGAAGCTTCCTTTACAAGTTTTCAAGTTTATTTTTAATCAACTTCTTTTAGTTTAAAGTTGTATGACATGTTAAGAAAGGGAAAATGTTTTTGAAGTAGAAAGGATATTTTCCTCAAGAATAAAGTTCAAGTGTTTCATCAAAATTATTTTCCATCTAAGATAATAAAGGGTTCTGTTTTTATCCCTATTATTACATTGATTTGATCATGTTGTGATGGAATTATTTTTATGAATTACACTATCTTATATGAATTGATTTATGATGTCATGATGTTTCAAGAATCCCATTTTTGTTACATGTGTTATGCGATGATGTATGATTATGTGGCACACATAAGAAAGGATTCATTATAAGATGGGTGGGACCTATATCTCCCTCCAATGCATTGGGTAAAGATTTTATATCTCATGAGATAGACATGGCTGGAACGGAAGTTTATTTCGGTTCAGTGATACAGGACTGAAACGAGGAGTGAACTCGGTTCAGAAAGGGACTTTGTCCACTAAGATAGTCTTGGCAATGAGTCATGACTAACAAGAAATGATTTTCCATGATTATGTGTGCATGCCACAAAGTTTCAAGTTTTATGTTATGATTTTGGGGATCTCATTTTCACTTCTATGATTTATTCCATGTTAAGATATTATGATCTCTTTTGCAGGTTTTGATTTTCAAAAAGATATGATATGATTTTCATTTCCTTTATTTGCCCTTGCTGAGCATTTGAGCTCACCCTTTTATGTTTTCTTTTCCCCAGGTCAGGAAGATGGATATTAAGTAGAATATGCTAAAAGGGACCCTAGATATGATGAAATAAATGGGAGACACTGTAGAAGATTTATGAACCAGTTGTTTATGTTTCCCAGTTTCTAAAGACACTATACCTATACGGTCCTTTGTGGTTTTGTCATATGTTGTAATAAGTGTGCTTCAATTTTGAAGTATTAACAATGTATGTAAAGTATGGGTCGTTATAGTTGGTATCAGAGGAAAGGTATAGTCAACCTTTGGAAACTAGGATGTGAAAGCCTTAGTAAGAACCCTAAGGATAAGTCTAAGCATAGTACACAATCTTAGTGTTTTAGAAATGGCCTTGAATAACCTAGGATAAGACCATAAGCATGAAAATTTTATTCTTGAATTATGTGGTTTCCTATTATAATTAGTGTTGCTCACACTATTCTTCTTGGTTTTAGTCAATGGCTGGAACCCGAAGGAACCGTGTTAATGCGGAATGCGATGGGCAATGCAATGATTGTCCCCCTGAGCAACCAAACGATATGGGAGCTGGAATGAAAAATCTTGTAGCCATGCTCACACAACTTTCTCAAGCTATGAATCATGCAGGATTTCCAAACGAGCAAAGGAGGGAGCAACATTCTGTTGAATCCTTCATGAGGCAGCGTCCACCTTCTTTCAGCGGGTCTACTGATCCATTAGTTGCTGAACAATGGATTAGTACTACTGAAAAGATATTTTCAGTTCTTCAATGTTCTGAACATGATAAAGTCATCCTAGCAGTGTATCGTTTGGAAGGAGATGCTGATCAATGGTGGAATCTTGTTAAGAATACGAGGCAAAGGGATGAAATTGAGTCTATGGAATGGGACGAGTTCAAGAACTTATTTTTCAATAAGTACTTCCCTCGTATTCTCCGAACAAAGATGGAGAAAGAGTTTCTTGAACTGAAGCAAAGGGATGATGAATCTGTTAGTACCTATGAAGCAAATTTTACAAGACTTGCAAGGTACGCTTCTGGTATTATTATCCAACCTGAGAGTAAGATCGATCGATTCTTTAGTGGCTTAAAACCAAGTCTTCGAAGGGCGTTAGCCATAAGGGACTTCAATAGCTACGAGGAAATCGTTCGATGTGCTCTCAAAGTCGAGATGGAGATTGGAGTAACTCATCAGTCACATGGGTTTGATAAGAAGAGGAAGATGGAATTCAAAGGAAACTCTAAAGAGCACACTGAAAAGAAGATGAACTTTCCCTTATGCTCAAAGTGTGGAAAGAAACGTGGAGGGAGTTGTCTTAAAGGGACAAGTAAATGTTTTAAATGTGGAAAGGAAGGTCATCGGGCATTTGAATGCCGTGATAATGGGAAGAAGATGTCTAATGACGCAAACAAAGGAAGGGATACACAGAATGAACCTACTACACTTCAATGTTTCAAGTGCAAGGAGATGGGGCATTATGCCAATCAATGCCCAAATCCAAGGGTTGATGATGATGGTCGACGTCAACAAACTCTTAAAGCTAAAGACAAAGGAAAGTCACATGCAATTTCTATCAGCGATGTGGAGTACGATAACGATGTGGTGAAAGGTACACTTACCATCCACTCTAAAGTAGCAAATGTTTTATTTGATTCTGGATCCACCCACTCTTTTATTTCTGAAGACTTTTCTAAGGGTATCACCGTATTACCTCAACAATTAGATGTTGAGTTAGCCGTGACAACACCTAATGGCACATCAATCGCATCAAAAGTTTATAATTCTTCTCCGATCGAAGTTTGTGGGAAAGTGCTTCCTGCAAATCTTGTGATCCTTCCTTTAGTGGAATTTGATGTGATTCTTGGCATGGATTGGCTTACTCTACATGGAGCTCATATCAATTGCCAAAGAAGGGAAGTCACATTTCATATTCCAGATCAATCTACGATCGTCTATCAATGCAAGGATGAACATAACCTTCTAGTGGAAATTTCTTCCATCTTATGGGTATTGATCCCACTAAATGAAGGTTATTTATCTCAAATGGTTGGTGAGAAACTCACGATTAAGAATATGCCCATTGTAAGGGAGTTTGATGATGTCTTTCCAGAGGAATTACTGGGTCTTCCACCAAATCGTGAAGTTGAGTTTTCAATAGAACTCGTACCGGGTGCTTTGCCTATTTCAAAGACACCTTATAGAATGGCCCCAATTGAGTTGCAGGAATTGAAGAAGCAACTCCAAGAGAATCTTGATAAGGGATTCATACGCCCTAGTGCGTCACCTTGGGGAGCACCTGTTCTATTTGTTAAGAAGAAAGATGGATCAATGAGACTCTGCATTGATTATCGAGAACTTAACAAGATCACTATCAAGAACAAATATCCTCTCCCACGCATTGATGACTTATTTGACCAACTACGCGGAGCTCAATACTTTTCCAAGATTGATCTTCGTTCAGGGTATCATCAATTAAGGGTCAAAAGGGAGGATATACCAAAGACGGCTTTCCGTACAAGGTATGGACACTATGAATTTATAGTGATGCCATTTGGTCTTACTAATGCCCCTGCTATCTTCATGGATCTAATGAATAGAGTCTTTAGAGACTATCTTGATCAATTTGTGGTAGTCTTTATAGACGATATTCTTGTCTATTCAAAGAGAAAGGAAGAACATGAAGATCACTTGAGAATTATATTGAAGACCCTGAGAAAGGAGAAGCTTTATGACAAATTTACCAAGTGTGAATTTTGGCTTCAAAAAGTTGCATTTTTGGGTCACATAATCTCAAAAGAGGGGATATCTGTGGATCCAGCAAAAACAGAGGTTATCGAAAGATGGTCGAGACCAACAACAGTAACTGAGATCCGAAGTTTTCTTGGTTTGGCTGGATATTATCGACGTTTTGTAAAAGATTTTTCACGATTATCTAATCCACTCACCAAGTTGACTCGGAAAGGAGTTAAGTTTGTCTGGACAGAGGAATGTGAAGAGAATTTCAAGGAGTTGAAAAGAAGGTTATCCAGTGCAACTGTGCTCACACTGCCTTGTAGTGGAGAAAGGTTTGTGATCTACAGTGACGCATCCAAGAAGGGATTGGGGTGTGTTCTTATGCAAAATGATATGGTGATAGCTTATGCCTCACGACAGTTGAAAATCCATGAACAAAATTACCCAACACATGATTTGGAGTTGGCTGCGGTAATCTTTGCATTAAAGATTTGGAGGCATTACCTTTATGGTGAAAGGTGTGATATTTATACTGATCATAAAAGTTTAAAGTATATTTTCACACAAAAGGAGTTGAATATGCGTCAAAGAAGATGGTTGGAGCTGATTAAGGATTATGACTGCTCAATCCATTACCACCCTGGGAAAGCAAACAAGGTGGAAGATGCATTAAGTCGATAAGACCATGCTAGTTTATCCATGATGAGGATCACAAAAGATCCAATATTTATGGATTTACAAAGGATGGATCTTGGAATTATAATGGAAGGGGAAAAATCTTATCTTTCTCAAATGAATGTTCAACCATCTATACATGTGAAGATTAAAGAGGCACAGAAAGAAGATGTCGAGTTACAAAAGAAGGTGAGAAATGTTCCTGAATTCAACCTTGATTGTGATGGGATAATAAAGTTCAGGAATCGGGTTTGTGTTCCTCCCATCCCCGAATTAAAGAAGGAGCTGCTGGATGAGGCTCATAGTTCTTCATTCTCTATTCATCCTGGAAGCACGAAGATGTATAGGGACCTGAAAGAGTACTTCTGGTGGGATGGCATGAAAAGAGATGTTGCTGAATATGTCTCTCGATGCTTGGTTTGTCAACAAGTTAAAGCTGAGAGACAGAAGTCTAAGGGGATGTTACAACCATTACCCATACCCGAATGGAAATGGGAAAACATCACTATGGACTTTGTCACAGGACTCCCTAAAACATCCAAAGGCAATAATGCTATCTGGGTCATAGTTGATCGTCTCACAAAGTCTGCACACTTCATTCCTATTAGAGAGGATTTCTCTCTAGATCAGCTTGCCAGGATATATGTAAAGGAAGTGGTAAGATTGCATGGAGTACCACTTTCTATTATATCTGATCGAGATCCGAGATTTACCTCGAAGTTCTGGCGAAGTCTTCAGCATACTCTGGATACAGAGTTGAGTTTCAGCACTGCTTATCATCCCCAGACAGACGGTCAGTCTGAGAGAACAATTCAAACCCTAGAAGATATGTTGAGAGCTTGCTCTATGGATTTCAAAGGAGGTTGGGATCAACACCTACCTTTGGTAGAATTTTCTTATAATAATAGCTTTCACTCCAGTATTCAGATGGCTCCTTATGAAGCTCTCTATGGAAAGAAATGTAGGACTCCAACTTGCTGGGATGAAGTTGGGGAAAGAAAGCTATTAGGACCTGATCTCGTTGATGAAATGGCAGAAAAGGTCAGATCTATTCAACAACACATAAGAGCAGCTCAGAGTCGACAGAAAAGCTATGCCGACAACCGAAGAAAAGACCTAGAGTTTGAAGTGGGTGATAAAGTGTTCTTACGAATATCTCCCTGGAAGAGGGTTATGAGATTTGGAAAGAAGGGGAAGTTGAGCCCTAGATATATCGGTCCTTTCGAAATACTGGATCGTGTTGGGAAGGTAGCTTACCGATTGGCGCTTCCACCGAATATCTCTCAAGTTCACGATGTGTTCCATGTATCTCTCCTGAGAAAGTACATACCAGATCCTTCACATGTACTCAGCTCAGAAGTTGTACCGCTGGAGCAAGATCTTTCTTATGAAGAACAGCCGATAGAGATTCTGGATCGCAGCGAAAAAGTCCTACGAAACAAGACCACTCGCTTGGTGAAAGTTTTATGGAGGAACCACCAACTTGAAGAAGCTACATGGGAGCTTGAGGATATGATGAGGGAGAAGTATCCTCATCTGTTTGTTACAAAGTGACGAATTTCGAGGGCGAAATTTTTTTTAAGGGGGGTAGAATGTAACACCCGAGACTTTTATGTTATATAAATCATCAAAGGAATCTTTTTCTATACAACACTTGCTTGGCTTGCTTTACACGCAATCGCGACCTTCTTCGATAGCTTGCGTCGTACGCAATACCGAGTTTCACTAAACAACATTATGCTATTAAAACTAGCCGTTATGAATAGTAATAACCACTTTTTGGAATTTTATAAATTTTATTTTTCAAAATGGACTTCATTTTTGGACTCAGAATATCGAAATTAGCCTAGGGTGAAATTTTGGTATTTTTCTGAAAACTTTCAATTTTTTATGAATAGTGAAACCACTAAGTGGTAGGTTAAAAACTGAATTTTGCATAAAACTTAATTTTACCGCTTCTGTGATTGGAATTTCGAAAATCCGAGAGACACGGTTAATATCAAGGACTAAAATGTGGTTCAATGAGATGAAAATAATTTTTTGGTGAATAGTAACTTTTTACTTTTTTTACCGCGGTTAATAGTAAATAGGGTAACTAAGGGTAAATATGATATTAATATTACCCTAACACATGTCCTAATTCTATTGGACAAGTGTAATTCGACCAAAAACAAACTTAGGAATAAAATATGACCATTTAGGCCCACTTGGATTAGATTAGGACATTTATTATTAATTTATTTAAAGAAGGGTTAAAATAGTTAAAATCAAAGTTTAATAAGTAAATCATTTTTAATATGTGGTTATACATAAGATAAATTCGATTGTAAATATTCATTAGAAAGCTAAAAAGATTTCCTACATGATGGTATTTTATTTGTAATTTTTAGACATCAAATAATATAATTTATTTATGACACAAAGATGATGCAGTAATTATCTTATTAATGAAATATTGACATAATTGATGTTATAAACACCAAAATAAATGTAATTTGAGACTTTTTATGAATTCCACTAATTTTCTAGGTTACTATGATATATTAGTGTTGATTTAATCAACTTGGTTCGAACATATAATTCTGTTATGACTTTCAAACAAATCATATATCAAATAGTGTCAAAATTGACACAAAATAGTTTTTAAATCAAATATTATATTATTAATTGTTATTTTATTCCTAAAAATATAAGGTTCGTCCAAATGACTTAGATAAGGATATATATATTAATAATAAACAATTTGGGGTTCGTTTGGCATGTTATAGTAAGTGTATTAACCATATAGTGAAAGAAAACAAAAAGACACGGTAAAAGTTAAATTAATTAACTTAGAGTTAAATCTAATTGATAAGGTTACAATAATACCCCAAACTTGTCTAAATCCTATTGGTTGATAGGATTTCGACCCTTCCCCACTTTATCTTCGAAATAAGACCCTTTGGAACCATTATAAACCGATTTTGACTTTAATATAAAATAATATTTTGAGATATTCCTAAGGTGCCCCTCTCCTCCCTTATAAAAGGGCACCTCCTCCCCCTCCTCCTCACACCAAATTGAGCACTCAAGCTCGGCCAACCCCTGACCTTTTCTCCTCCCCACTTCCCTAGAATAATCCTAGAGGTCCTGGTCTTCTCCAAAGACCAATCTTAGTTCCTTAAGTGGAGGATTCAAAGAGGCGTTCCAAAGAAGAGGTAATATCCATTACCGATCTTTTCAATTTCTTTCTTCTTCAACTTCTTCTTCTTTAGTTGTTTCATGATAAAGTAATAACATCAGTATTACTTACATACTTATATGTTATTATAAATATGAAACAACCCTAATTCACCTTCTATCCATCCTACGGAAAAATGAAATCACCGCGCGTGCGTACGTACGGAATACCGTCTCCACGCCGTGGTGTAATCTATTTTCCACCATCACCTTACAAGGATGGGTATAATGGTGTAATGAGTAACTATATATGATTATTATGAAGTAATATTCATACTGAAATAATATATATATACTCCAATACAATTCCACGATCATAGGAACGATATCATCACTCGTGCGTACGTACGGAATACCGTCTCCACGATGTGATGCGACTCGTTCTACATGATCTTCATTTCATAATGATTATATAAATGAATTGAATGAATGAATATGGTATATACTACACTAATACCATTCTGGAAATGAATTATCTATAACCTAAAGATAAGAATAAGAATTTATTCGACAAAACACGCATAAGAACAAAAAGTTATAAAGACCCGAGTAACAAGTAACAATGAAATATTACTAACAAGAAGCTAATAATATGACCATATATGATCTCATATCAATATGTATGATTCTGGAATAAGTCAATAACATTATTCAAACCATTATACAGGAGCTTCGGACACGAACAAAGCAAATCGTACCTAAGGTAAGGGAAATATCACAATCTCATTTTTATCCGAGATTGTTTATTCGTAAGTATTTACTGGGGTGTATTTTATCATCCACATCCATGTTCCCTCAATATGTAATATTGTTTCCATCCACTTACAATAGTTTAAATCCAATTTTACCCTTAGGTGAGTTTTTAGTAAAGAATATGAAAGGAATCTTTTGTCGTTTTTCCGTACGAGGTACTTTTTGACTTTTCCGACAAAAGTACGAAGAATGTTTTTTTAACTTATACGGCATGAATGGATTTTTAAAACATTGTTTCCAAGAAGCTTCCTTTACAAGTTTTCAAGTTTATTTTTAATCAACTTCTTTTAGTTTAAAGTTGTATGACATGTTAAGAAAGGGAAAATGTTTTTGAAGTAGAAAGGATATTTTCCTCAAGAATAAAGTTCAAGTGTTTTATCAAAATTATTTTCCATCTAAGATAATAAAGGGTTCTGTTTTTATCCCTATTATTACATTGATTTGATCATGTTGTGATGGAATTATTTTTATGAATTCCACTATCTTATATGAATTGATTTATGATGTCATGATGTTTCAAGAATCCCATTTTTGTTACATGTGTTATGCGATGATGTATGATTATGTGGCACACATAAGAAAGGATTCATTATAAGATGGGTGGGACCTATATCTCCCTCCAATGCATTGGGTAAAGATTTTATATCTCATGAGATAGACATGGCTGGAATGGAAGGTTATTTCGGTTCAGTGATACAGGACTGAAACGAGGAGTGAACTCGGTTCAGAAAGGGACTTTGTCCACTAAGATAGTCTTGGCAATGAGTCATGACTAACAAGAAATGATTTTCCATGATTATGTGTGCATGCCACAAAGTTTCAAGTTTTATGTTATGATTTTGGGGATCTCATTTTCACTTCTATGATTTATTCCATGTTAAGATATTATGATCTCTTTTGCAGGTTTTGATTTTCAAAAAGATATGATATGATTTTCATTTCCTTTATTTGCCCTTGCTGAGCATTTGAGCTCACCCTTTTATGTTTTCTTTTCCCCAGGTCAGGAAGATGGATATTAAGTAGAATATGCTAAAAGGGACCCTAGATATGATGAAATAAATGGGAGACACTGTAGAAGATTTATGAACCAGTTGTTTATGTTTCCCAGTTTCTAAAGACACTATACCTATACGGTCCTTTGTGGTTTTGTCATATGTTGTAATAAGTGTGCTTCAATTTTGAAGTATTAACAATGTATGTAAAGTATGGGTCGTTATAATGAAACCTACTCTATTAGATATTTAGAAAAAGGGATTAAATTACATAGGAAACTCTCGTATGAGGTGACACGTCAATACGACGTCAACTTCTTTCTCTTGGGTGCTTTGACCCTTTGCAAGACAGTAATCTTGGACTTTAGGCAAGCCTGCCTAATGCCAACGAGAAAGAGGCCTAGAGGGTCACACACTAAGTGTATCCAAGTATCTCAAGTAGAATAAAGATAATTATCACATGTGGTTTAATAATTATTAAAGGAATCCTAAATAGTTTTAATAGTGGAGGAAGAAGGAAATGAAAAACAAGATATACACGTCATGTATTAATGATTACACGCCATGTAGTTTTTCATGGAAAACAAGTAAACACCGTGTATTAATGATTACACGCCATGTAGTTTTCATTTCAGAAAGGAAACTAAAAACATGTACACGCTGTGTATAAATGATTACATGCCGTGTAGTTTTATGGAAAACAAGTACATGCTATGTATTAATGATTACACGTCGTGTAGTTTTCCAGTCATGATTTTGAGGATATAATATTGTTTTATTAAATGATATATATTATAATCAGCATGGACGCATGTCAAGGAATTAATTATTCGACATGGGGGTTTTTAATAAGAGTCAATGATATAAATAAACTGCATAACACATTAATTTATTATCATAACTCTACAACCTCAAACTCGATTATAAATATCCTCAAAACCCTAACTCTTTTCCAAAAAGATAATCATTGTGCACAACAATTCTAGAGAATTATTTCAAGGCCAGAAGAACCTATTCCTCCAAGAATGATCTCAAGACCGAGAGAGATCTTCTTCCATCAGATCAAGACGATCTAAGGTGGACAACGCAAGCAAAGGTTTCTCCATGCTAGCACCCAGAGACGCCTTTGGCGACGTCTAGAGATACGTGGTGCACGTGTGGATCACTGCTAGAATAAGTCTACCCTTTGCTTCTACGACACAACGATGAATCACATCGTAACATGATCAAGAATATCAATGAAGAAATAACACCCAAAAGGCAATTCTTGTAAATTAATTAAATTAATTATAATCAACCTGTGATGATCCAATTTTTTCATTCTGGGACCTTTCTTCTTTTTCATCTAATTCTGTGAATCGATCTGTGGAGACTGGCATTTATCGTCATATTGATCCCGGATTGATCATTTCTAATAACAAAAGGCCAAGTGGGCACATCCACCCATGAGCTTCTTCTACGCTTGGAACATTCATTTGGTATCAGAGGGAGGTTACAATGTTGATTACAGTTATTTAATTTTCATTGATAATTTATGCATTTATATTTGATTCAATTCGTGATAAATCATTCTATTAAACTGAATGAACAATATCTATTCTTACTCCTTTGTTTCTCGATTCACATCATAGAAATGACCTTTTAATTTTAATTTTGATTAAAATAAAAATGAGGAACTCATCTGGAGGATCCACTCTTTCTGTTTGTACAACACAGAAATACACAACGTGTAATTAAAAATACAGGTCGTTTAATTAGGTTCAATGAACCGGTTCTAGTCTGCCAAACCACATCGAGTGAATTGAGTATACATGAGTTTTATTACACCATGTTGACCAGAAAATAATGACGTGTAGAACTGGAAAACACGGCGTGTACGTTGAATCAACACGTCGTGTAGTCCTATTTGGCCCAAGTGAAATCATGTACAAGGAGAAGCCGTGTTCCGCGTACACGGGATTGTCAGGCCAGTAACCGCGTAACAAGTACACACTGTGTACTCCAAAATTTCCAAAGTAGAGAAAACGCACCAAAGCCCCCAGTGTGTACTTTGGATAAAGGGTGAAGAGAAATACACGCCGTGTAAATATAAACTACATGTCGTATACTTTCCAAAAATTTAATTTCACCAGGTTTCCTCCAGAAGTAAAAAGACATGTATAAGGGATATGGATGAGAAGAATCTCAAGGAAATTCAGAAAGGAATTTAAGATAAAAAATTGATTAATTATAAGATCATAATTAATTGAATTCAAGCATGACTTATCTTGAATAAATAGAATGATTAAAATAATTTGAATGCTAAATATGTGTAAATGTCATCACATGCTATGGATGATCATGAGCTAGACCAAAGACCCTTGGTATGTGTGTATGGTTTCATTTAAAGTTGTTTAATTTAAATTCATTTTCCTGTTATCCTTCTTCAAATAAAATGTAGGGCATGTGTGCCCATGGTTTCTTTAATGTAAACCCCATATAATGGAGGATCTCCCAAGCCAGAGGAGACGGTTCAAAATCTGAAGCTGAGGCGAAACCAACACAAGAAGATACAAAGGTGGACAGGTGGGAGCTTCAAAGCACGAACCATCGGGTTCAATGTGTTTTTCCCTAGGTTAGGGTTAGCTTATCAAAACTGCTAGATAAGTTAACCAATAGAATCTCATGATCATGATATCTTATTTTATTTCTGTCTAATTGCATGTTTCATTTATTATGTATGTGTTGTCATGATCACATAGTTAATAAAATGAAAAATCATGCAAAGATGGAATAAAATAAAAACTGGACTATGCATAAACATTATTGGGACATGGTTAATCACTTAAAAAAGCATCACTTAATATTAACAAGCATGTGATAATGAGAAACTACACATAAAGGATTAAAATCCCTCAATACCATATTATTCCAGACTAAGCCTTCCATTACTTGATTGAGGGAAAGACTCAATAAAACTATGTGTTTGACCAACCCTTGTTGGGACACTTACTTTTATAAAGGAAGCCTTTATGAAATGTTTTGGGTTGACTTAACCATATTAAATCAAGAGAAGTATCCCTTTCTAGAATTGGTGTAATATTGAAGGAAAGTGTTGAGGAAATCCAAGTCAGGATTTCAGGATTGGGGAGTCCACTCAACAGATCAAGGAATTGTAAGATCACAGTTGGAAAAGACATGCATACCTAAATACCTTCAAATAGCTTGACCAACCCTTGTTGGGGTTATGCGAAGGGGAATATAGATCCTTGACACTAGAATGTCAAAGCAACTGGACATTCTGAGTTCGATGGCGAGGGCCATTGGGTCTTGATAAAATAGTGGGAGACTTAATAAAAATTTATTATTTCTCATAAAATGTAATCGAGAAAGTACTGGTAAATCTGATCTTTTAATTTGTAGAATCAAACTGACAAACTCATCAACCATATTTTATCTACGATCAATTCTGGTTAAAAAAAATATCCTAACTAGCAGTAACTTTTAGGAATGGTTTAGGCACCTTCAGGTTATCCTACGCCATGAACAAAAGTTTTATGTGTTGGAGTCCTCACTTCCTGATCCTCCCGTCCAAGGGGCAAGTGATAAAGATTTCTCGGTCTATGATCAACATTTGAACGATGCACTTGACGTTCAATGTTTGATGATGTCATCAATGTCTAGTGAGCTCATGAAATCTCATGAAGACATGGATGCCTATAGCATGATCGAGCACCTCTATGGTCTATACCAGGAGAGAGCGAGATAGGAAAGGTTTGAGATCTCCAAGGCTCTATTCCAGAGCACGCTTGGAAAGGGTGCCCCATATGGGCCTCATGTAGTCAATTTCATTGGCTACATTGAGTGCTTGGAGGTTCTAGGGTTTAAAATCCCTGAATAACTGGCTACCGATCTCATTCTGGCATCACTTTCCCAGATCTTCTCAAACTTTGTTGTGAACTTTAACATGATCAACATTGATAAGTACCTGTCTAATCTTGTTATCCTCATTTGCCAAGTGGACAATGACATGAAGCGTGAAAATCCTTCTGTCCTTACGGTGAATAAAAGGAAAGGGAAGGTAAAGAGCTTTAATCCCAAATCTTCTTCAAGGCCTTCCAAGAAAAGGAAGATTAAAGGGGAGACATGAGAACAAGAGGCTATTTGTTTCACATGTGGCAAGAAGGGCCACTGGAAGAAAAACTACACCGAGCCAAGGAAGGGGAAGCTTCAAGTGCATTTGTTATCGAATGAAATATATCTGTTTCTACCAATTGGGTATTAGATACTGCTTGTGGTGCTCACATTTGTATCCAAATATAGGAACCATGTAGATTCAGAAATATTGACCGAGGTGAGGTGGATCTACGAGCAACCAACGAAGCCAAAATCGTTGTTGTAGCTATCAGATACTACCACCTCACATTGCCTACTAGGATGGTATTGGTATTTAAAAGATGTTATTATGTACCCTTTGTAACCAAAAACATTATTTCAGTATCCAGATTAGATACTAATGGATTCATCTTCATGTTTGGAAGTGTATGTTGCTACTTTTATAAAGATATCATTTGTTTTGGTAGGGCACATTTATATAACGACTTTTATGTGTTAGACTACACAAACCAAGTAATGGCAATCGATGACAAAGTAAATTCACATGACTCATACCACACCCAACTTTGGCATCACCAGATCGGTCATGTCAATGACAAACATTTGGAAAAATTACATCAAGATGGGTATTTAGATTCTTTCGAACTCAAACCACTTTGTGTGTGTCATGCGTGTATACAAGGCAAAATGACCAAAGCCCCATTTAGTGGTAAAGGTGAAAGGGCTAAAGTGCTTCTAGAATTAGTTCACACAGATGTGTGTGGACCATTTCCAGTTGAAGCAGGGGTAGGTTCTCATACTTCATAACTTTTACTGATTATTTTAGTAGATATGGATATATTTACTTAATGAGGTATAAGTAAAATTCTTTTTATTGGTTCAAAGAATACAAGAATGAAGTTGAGAACCAGCTTGGTAAGAAGATTAAGAAACTCTAATTAGACAGAGGAGGAGAATATCATAATCAGGACTTCATTGATTTCTTATGGGATTTTGGGATTCTATCTCAACTCACTCCCCCTTATACACCTCAGTGGAATGGTGTAAGTGAAAGGAGGAACTACACCCTGTTAGACATGGTGAGATCAATGATGAGTCATGCGAGTCTTCCATTGTCCTTTTGTGGATATGCATTACAAATAGTAGCACACATACTAAACCAAGTACCAACTAAATCGATAAATGGTATTACATACGAGTTATGGAGTGAATGCAAATCCATGTTATCAAATTTACATGTGTGGGGAAGCGAAGCAATTGTTAAGGCCACTTTAGGTAACAAACTTGCACCCAGAGGCGGAAAGAGTATCTTTATAGGATATCCCAAGGAAAAAGGGGATATTACCTATAAAACCCCTTAGACAAAAAGGTTATAGTGGAAAGACACACCATATTCCTTGAGAGGCAGCACATCACCCAAAGAGATAGTGGGAGCGAGATAGACTTCTATGAAGTCGAGGCTCAAGATACACAAGAGTTGGTACAAGAACAGATTCCACAAAGCCTCGTGGAAGAACCATCTGTTCCAAAGACACAAGAACTACGTAGGAGCACGAGAGAGGTGAGAGAACCAGAATGATATGGTTTTCTTGTCACCGAGGATGGTGACTCATTATTGGTTGACAATGATAATCCTCTTACCTACAAGGAAGTAGTTGAAGGCACAGACGCTGCCAAGTGGCAAGAAGGCATGAATTCTGAAATGGATTCCATGTACTAAAACTAAGTGTGAATTTTGATATATCCTCCAGTTGATGTAAATCCTGTTGGTAATAAATGGGTATTCAAGAATAAACTGGACATGGAGGGTCACGTCAGCACCTATAAGGCACGAATGGTTGCAAAAGGTTTTAAACAACTTCAAGGAATTGACTATGATGAAACCTTTTCACTGGTTGCGATACTGAAATCCATCAGAATCCTATTGGCCATTTCCACTTACCATGACTATGAAATTTGGAAAATGGATTTCAAAACATAATTCCTTAACAGGAACCTCTAGGAAGATGTCTACATGACACAACCTGAAGGGTTTGTGACTCCAAAAGATGAAAACAAGGTATGCAAGTTGCAGAAATCCATTTATGTATTAAAGAAAGAATTAAGGTCATGGAACATTTGTTTTGATGAATCCATAACGGAATTTAGATTTATCAAGAATGAATGCGAGTCTTGTGTCTACAAAAGGTTTAGTGGAAGTGCAGTTGATTTCCTAATAGTATATGTTGATTACATATTACTAATTGGAAATGAAGTACCTATCTTATAGTCAGTTAAGGCGTGGTTGGATAAATTCTTCTCTATGAAAGGCTTGGGTGAGGCAGCATATATTCTTGGGATCAAGTTCCATCGTGATAGATCCAAGAGAATGTTGGGCCTGAGTCAAAGTACATACATTGACAAGATACTGGAGAGATTCTATATGGAACAGTCCAAGAGGGGATTGTTTCCAGTGTCACATGGCATTCATCTTTCCAAGAAAATTTGTCCTCAGACACATGAGGAAAGAAATAAAATGGCAAGGATCCCTTACACATCCGCGATTGGGTCAGTCATGTATGCCAAGCTATGTACAAGGCTAGATGTTTCTTACGCATTAAGTACGGTAGGCAGATATCAAGCTGATCTAGGACACCGCCATTGGATGGCATTCAAGACTGTCCTTAAGTATTTGAGGCATACTAAGGATATGTTCCTGGTTTATGGAGGAGATGAGGAACTAGTCATCAGAGGACATGTATATTCTACTTTCTAGACTGATCAAGATGACATGAAGTCACAGACTGGATACATCCTCGGTTTTAATGGAGGTGCAGTGAGCTGGAAGAGCTCAAAGCAAAGTGTGGTGGCAGATTTTACAGTGGAGTCTGAGTATATCGCAGCTTCTGAGGCAGATAAAGAAGTAGTATGGATTTAAAGCTTTGTGAAAGAGTTGGATGTAGTACCTAGCAGTAAAGATCATATCACACTCTATTGTGATAATACTGCAGTGGTGAAACTTGAAAAAGATCCAAGGTCACATCAGCAGACAAAGCACATACTTCGGAAGTATAATCTCTTGAGGGATTTTTATCAGAGAGGTGAAGTTGCAGTGAGCAGTATTTCCACAAGAAACAATGCGGCAGACCCCTTGAATAAAGCCTTGACTTAGCAGAAACATGATCATCATGTGAGGTCTAGATGACTAAAAGATGTAGGTAGTTGGATCTAGTCCAAGTGGGAGTTCGTAAGGGTTGGTGTCCTAAGAACCAACTGTTTTTTACTTTGATTACATGAATGTAATCTTATTATATATTGTTCATTGTTCTGTATGACTATAATATAATAATGTCTTGGAAATTTTGTTGTATTAATAAGGTCATGGAAGATCCCTGCTATGATGAGAACCTTGAAATGCTATAAAAATATTCTTAAATAAGGTTCTGCGGTTGGATGACATACTATTATAGGAAACATAGTATACAGACCGTCATGTGTGATTACTAATAAGAAGATGAGAATCTCTCTCATGGAGTTCACACTTGGTAATCTCCAAGATGGGAGATTATGAGAACAGACCTTCCAGTATTAATTTCGCATGTTTTGGTCTCATCGGATATTTCTATCTACAAGCGTGTGTAGTGGTCCTTAGACTGGAAGATTATCATTAACTCATGTCATGACTCATACACTTAGATTTGCTGATGAAAACCGTCACGAAGATAGTTGGCAGGATGTAGGGTACGTTCGGTGCATAATGAATGACATGTTTTTAATAGACAATTCGAGGAAGGATTTTTCCCTTCAATATTTATGGAATTAGATATCTCGGGCCCTTTGATTGAAATAGAACTGTCGAACAAATTCAATTTCCATGATGACATGACGAGTTTATTTCTGGAATTAAAAGAATGACAGATCAAGCATATAGGTTTATGACACTATCATGAAACCTGGTCGATGAGATATTGAGAAAAATGGATTAAATTACACATTAATCATTCTTATGAGGTGACACGTCAATATGGAGTCAACTTCTTTCTCTTGGGTGCATTGACCCGTCGCTAGACAGTAATCTTGGACATTAGGAAAGCACACCTAATGCCAACGAGAAATAGGCCTAGAGGGTCACACACTAAGTGTATCCAAGTATCTCAAGTAGAATAAAGATTATTCTCATATGTGGTTTAATAATTATTCAAGGAAGCCTAAATCATTTTAATGATGGATGAAGAGGGAAATGAAAAACAAGATATACACATCGTGTATTAATGATTACATGCCATGTAGTTTTTCATGGAAAACAAGTACACACCATGTATTAATGATTAAACGCCGTGTATTTTTCATTTTGAAAAGGAAATTAAAAATAATTACACATCATGTATTAATGATTACATGCTATGTAGTTTTATGGAAAACAAGTACACTCTGTGTATTAATGATTACACGTCATGTAGTTTTCTAGTCGGGATTTTGAGGATATAATATTGTTTTATTAAATGATATTTATTATAATTAGCGTGGGTGCATGTCAAGGAATTAATTATTCGACATGGGGGTTTTTAATAAGAGTAAATGAAATAAATAAAATGTGTAACGCCTTTATTTATTGTCATAACTATACAAACTCAAACCCGATTATAAATATCCTCACAACCCCAACTGTTTTCTAACAAGAGAATCGTTGTACACAACAATTCTAGAGAATTATTTCAAGGCCGAATGAACCTATTCCTCCAAGAATGCTCTCAAGACCGATAGAGATCCTCTTCCATCGGATCAAGATGATCTAAGTCAGATAGCGCAAGCAAAGGTTTCTCCACGCTAGCACTCAGAGACACCTTTGGCAACGTCCATAGATACATGGTGCATGTGTGGATCACCGCTAGAGGAAGTCTACCCTTGGCTTATATGACACAATGAAGAATCACATCGGAACATGATCAAGAATATCAATGAAGAAAAAACACCCAAAAGGTACTTCTTGTCAATTAATTAAATTAATTATAATCAACATGTGACAATCCACTTTTGTGGTTCTGGGACCTTTCTTCTTTTTTGTCTATTTCTGTGAATAGATCCATGGATACTGGTGTTTATTATCGTATTGATCCTGGATTGATCATTACTAATGACAAAAATCCAAGTGGGAACATCCAACCATGAGCTTCCGTTGCACCTGGAACATTAATAATTCACCCTATTGTTTTGATTCTAATGACATTATCCAAAATGAACACAACCTTCTTTTTATTATCACTTTTATGATTCATTCCTTTCCCCCTCTGTTCTTTGATGTTCGTCAATTTAATTTTGGTTATCTAAAGATTAAAAGATACACAAGGTATCGATAATTTTTTATTATTTATTTAGTGAAACAAATCATCGTAATAGGTTTGGTTTTAGTATTTTGAGATGTGATATATACAAGATGTCAATGAAAGGAATCTGATTATGGTTTGGGTGATGGTGTATATTTGATACATATTGAGTAGGTATCTACTGAGGTGTAATGATGGATGATTCAAAAAAATGGGTGGTTAGAATCCAGAAATTAGTGATGAAAGTGATCCAGTTATGGAGTGAGTTATGGATATTTTAAGACCCAGGACATGGGGGTGATTTGGAATGGAAACAATGGTCATATTCTAATAAAATGGTGGCTGGAATCCATCCAATAATGACATTGTCGGTTCATTCAAACTAGATCTATGAATTGTGGATTGATCCTAGTTATATTAAAAGGTGGCAGTGATGTAGGTAAAGACGTGTGAATAATATGGAATTTCTATAAAATTTCTATGTACATGGAATTCATTTCAAAAGAACACATGTCATGTGGTCCCCTCTTTTTGGTAGCTATGGTTTACATGATATGTTAAATATAACACATGGTGTGGTGGATTTACACAGAGAGTGTCCCCTAGTCATCCATCTTAGTGTGTATTGGGAGTACATGCCCATAAATCCATCTGACCCCCATTCAATGTGTCATAGGTAACACCTTGTGTACTTTGGAAAGTACGTGGCTATGAGAATATTGAACATGTCAAGTATCGGTCTAACCCCTATATACCATGTACCATAGTATACACATTGTGTATCTATAAAAATACATGTCGTGTTATATGGCAGGACACAAGCAGTTCTAGACTCTATGAGACACATTGTGTGCCCCATTGGACACCCCCATGCACTTCTTGAATGGCAGGTTAGAGCCCTTATTCTTCTCATACCTTTTGTGATATTATCTTGGATGAGTTCCCCCAAACTTTTTTAGTGTCGGTGTGTTCCCATGGTCTATCCCTAATAGGTTATAGTGAGGTATGCCATCTTATTCATGGGATGAGTGATCCCCTCTATGAGTTTTTTCTAGATAGAGGTGCATATTCATTTTCATGGAATGGTGTTTGACCCTCTATCATTATTACCTATGTTGTGTTTGGTATCCCATTTCCTACATTTAGGGCATGATTTCCCCTTCTTATAGTTTTAATATAGATAGGCTTTGGTATCCCCCATTATCCCTATGTGTGATCCCCTATCTGTGTAGTGACATCTATTATATTTTGGTAAGATGTATTCTGATGAAGTGATTATCTATAACGAGCCATATAAGTTTCTTTTATTCATAATCATGGAAAGAATAGATGATTATATCTTATTTGATGAATTTAATCAGTATACAAAGACCCATTGATATATTTTTCTCATAAACATGTTACATTTGATCCTCTGATAGAATCCTAGATTGATTGTGAGGATGTGACCTCACCTTGAAACTTAGAGTCTTCCTTTGGGAATATCTATATTATCTTGTTTATTCCTTTGGATTTGTAATTTAATGATTACTTCACAATGATTAATTGTGTTTAGTAATTTTTGGGTGTTCTATTGTGTATTTTATACTCATCAATGCATCGGATCTACCTGCACATGTCATGTATTATGTAGAAAAAAGGCCATTCATCTGAGTCATAGGATAACCAGGTGAAAGTAGAGGTTAGTTGTTCTAGATGGACCACTAATGGTTTTAGGAGTTGTATTTTTACTGAATTCATTATTTTCTTTTAGCTGGTTAGACTCATTTTCAATTTTGGTATTTTTATATTTGTCCCTTTTGTTTTTTATACCCTTTTTCATACTCTGATGTGGGATTAGTTATTAAGCATGAATTTATAGTATTAGTTTTTTTTTTCTTTTTTCATTATATTGGTGTATTCAAATGTGTGTGTGTGTGTATAATTACTATAATATAAGGCCTCCCATGTGAGTTATATTTTTTAAATATCATTATTTTCTACCCTATGGCCTATTGGTGGCAGTCCCTAGTGGGTCGGGTCATGACAGATTTGTATCAAAGGGAAAGTCATCTCAAGACTAGATTTTATAGACAGTCTAGTTGTGGGGTTTGGTTTGGAAACTATGGGAACAATGTTAAAGTGTCTCGAACCCGACCCTCATACCAAGGAACCCAATAATGGTGTGGTATTTGATGTATCCATTCACCAAGACTCTGATAACCTTCTTTTTGACTCAGAACATGTAGGCATTGGTTATAGGGAAAACATTTGTACGTGTATCATATAGAAATGGGTAATGGATTACATATCCTTCTAGTGGAAACTCCACAAATATTCTTTTTTGATCATGGTGCCTCCTGGCTATTGATGGATACCTTTATGATGAAAACAAGGTAGGATTCTCTAGCGGGATCACAATTATGATCCCCTTTAATAAGAGGCTTCAATCTAAGGACCTATGAAAGAGGTGGTTCCCTTAGGTGGATAATGAGTGGTATATACACCTATTGAGAAGTAAGTTTACTCACTTGTAAAGGATTAGGTGGGTTCTCTCCATCAGGTTTAGTAGTAGTTGGTTTGGAAAATACTAACAGATGACATGCTTATGTTGAGTGCACTTTGTTAGTCTCAGAGGTAGAGACCACCAAAATTTCATGGTTATCCAAACCCCCTCCTTATTTGGTAGAGGAATGGATCGAGTATTTGGTGTGAGTGTTCCACCTTGTTAGATGCCCTCTTGATGGTGGTTTTAGTAGAAATCATTATCTAAGGTAGCAAAATGTGTTAGTTGATCCCTATTATGTTGATGTTTGAGGTCATTTTTTGATGTGCTAATGTTTCGGAGAAATCCCCAGTTATGGGTAATTGGTGGGAAAGGGAAGGAATATCTTTAGGTAGTAGGATTTTGTGACCCAAATTATTTGGGTTTGTTTTAAGGTATCAAATATTTATTCCTTTCATTAACTATAGTTTTAGTATATGTTCATAAGAAACATTACCCTAAATGCATCCCTTGTTCGAGACTATTGATGATAGTGAAGCTTTTTTGATGATCCATTGTGTTTGGAGGCTCCTACAGAGAATGGTTGGTGATCAGAAACTTATATCAACATTGTGACCTGACTCTAGGTAGATAGAGATCCTCATGTGGTATCTTTCCATAACTATGATGAGGATCTATGTTGTTTTCCTTGATATGAACTGGTTTTCTATTATCCATACCCAGTTTTACTATTACCAGTGAGGGTTGTAGCATATCCGAGTTGTTGGGCTATAATTTTCTTAATATTTTGAGAATGAATCCCAGGTAGTGTAGGATAATCTCTTCTGTAGGGGGATACATCTAATTTCTTAATAGTTTGTTTTTATGACCCTTACACTAGTAGATTCTTTGAGATTTTAGATTCCTGTGGTGGTGGTGGTGGAATATGAGGGTGCCTTTCTTAAGGATATTTTAAGATTAACTCCCCATAAAAAGGTTGAATTTTTCATTGTCTTACACCAAGTAATGGCCTAATATTTATGCCATCATATCATATGACCATGTAAAGTCGTGAGAGATAAATTTTTATTTAGAGGAACTAGAGAGTAATGGTCTTGTTAAACCTAGTGTATTCCCCAGATTAATCTCGTATTTTTTCTCTGAGAAGGTGATGAGAGATTTAGGTTATCTATAGATTAAAATTTCATAAACCATGTGACTATCTGGAATGAGTATCCACTATCAAGAATCGATGACTTCTTTGACTAGTGGTTATGGGTGAAGTGGATCTCAAAGTTTTACCTTAGGACGGGTTATCACCAGCTCCGGGTTTGAGAGGATTATATACTGATGATTGATTTATAGATCCACTGTAGTTACTTTAAGTTCTTGAAGACTCCCTTCAGTGTGTTAAATGCATTAATAGTGTTTATGAGACTCATTAATCAGTCGTTTCATCCCTTATTATATCAGTTCATGGTAGTATTCATCAATTGCATTATTATGTACTCTACATTAGTGGTGGAGAACACAAGAAATTTGATATTGGTTCTGGAAAAACTCTAAGAGCATAAGCCCCATGGAAATATATCAAAGTGTTAGTTCATGATTTAAGAGGTTTAGTTCCTATGATATGTCATCCTAGAAGAGGTAGTTTTAGTGGATCTAGACAGTTTGATGTCATTCTATCTTGGGAACCACTCAATATTATGACCACGGTACAAGGGTATTGAAGGTTAGTATAATTTCATTGAATATTTGTGACCAACTCCTCCAAGATTGTGAAACTTATGACAACTTTGAGCCAAAAGGGGAATCCTTTCATGTGGAAAGATAATTTCAATTAAGGATTTCCATTCATAGTATTTAGTAAAGCTGATGGAGCATTTGACCTCTATATAGTTAACCATTTTAGATAAGGATGGTTTAGTGTACCTCCAATCGATGTTTTTCACCCCTACGCTTCTTTAATGTTCCATAGAGGCACAACATGTGGATATTGATTGTAATATATTTCCTGAAAGTAAATCCACAAGAAAATTATCATGATGGGATTTATAAACATGGAGATCACATCATCCATTATTGGAGATGGATGATGGTACTAGTCATGCTACGAGATGAGGTACTGATGGTGTTTTATATTTTACATTATTGGTACATTTATGATATGTGAGGATGTACTGGGATCCTTTAACATCATTTTGAGTTTCCAAGGATGTAATAGACTATTTCTAAGTTTATATCTTGATGCATCACCTACCAATAGGAAAAATGAAAAGGTACCAGGATGGAAGTTGAAATGGGATAGAATCTCCAGGGTCTTCATGATAAGACTTCCACAATCAGCTAGAGGCCAAACCTCTATTTGGGTGATCATAAACCAACTCACCAAATTGATACACTTATTATCCAAAAGAGAACAGATCATGGTGGATAGTTTGGAATTCCTTTACATACAGGAGATATTTTGTATTTATGTATTTCCCTTCATTATCATCTTACACTATGATACTCAATTCACTTGATGACTATGGAGAGGATTACAAGAGGCCTTTGGGAATCAGTTTTGGATGAGCATGACGTTTCACCCGCAGGAAAGTGGTGAGAAAGAGTGGACCATTTGGATTCTAGAGGAAAATCTTTATGCTATTATTTTGTAATTTCTTCATAGCTAGAGAGGATCATATACCATTGTTGAGATTTTCATATACCAATAGTTACCATTCCACCATTGGTTTGGCTTCATTTGAGTCCTTGTATGGGATTCCTTGTAGGTCACCACTATTTTGGTTAGAGAAAGGGGAGACAAATTCTTGTGAAACTATATTTTGTTCCAGAAATGATAGGGTAGGTGAATATCATCCGGTGGTGGTTTAGGACATCCCAGATCCTTCAGGATTCTTATACGAACCAATAAAAAATGCATTTGGATTTTTATGAGGAGATAATGTTTTCTTATGGATCTCACCTTGATAAGGATTATATATATTTTAATTAGTAAATATGATATCACTGATATTCTTGGTCCTTTTTCAGTTATTGTAATGGGTTTGTGAAGTGGTATACTTCTTGGCTCTACCATTGTAGTTATACCTGGTACATTTTGTTTTCCATGCATCACAACTGAGGAGATATGTGCATCACATGTCACATGTTATAGATTTGAGTGATATGGACATTGAGGCTGAAGATACCCTCTCAGAGTACCATGTGACCATCAAGGTCCGGTAGAAGACTACCCTTTATGCATATTTTTTTTCCTTGGGTGCATGTTTATTCATAGTATGGGAACCTCCAGAAGAGCTCATGGGCATGGGAAAACATAATACGAACTCAATATCCTCACCTATCTGAGTATTTTTTCACATTTTAAGATAAAATTCCTTGATTATGGGGTGAATTAAATTAATTTTAAATTTCTATTTAATACTTTGGAATATTTCAAATAATATTTTTGAACTAAGGCCCAAAGTTTTCATAGGATTCCAACCTCTGTGGAGACTCATAGTTGATATATTCAAAATATTAAATATAATATATCATGTGCATGAAATTTTTCAGAGATAAGGGAATAACTCCCTAACAATTCCTCGGATGATAAATATAAGTCTTTTATTAAATTCATAGCATGGGTTTTACCCTAGGTGTAATATAATTCTTGTTAGCATTGGACACTTCAATGCAGTTAATCTGTGACCAATTTAAATGAATTATATTAGGTAATTAATTTAATTATAATTTAATTTTCAAACCCTAATGACTCCTATATTGAACCCCATCTATGAAGGATTCTATAGGATTATCCACATAACACTAGAGGATAGTAATTATGAAGAGGGATAACTATGGTGGAGAGCGCACTGGTAAGTGGTTGTGGAATCGTGGATCAATTATTGGAGACCAACAAGGTTTTTTATAATTAATGAAGTTATTGTTTCTCACCAATGAAAATGCACAGAATCATTCTTCATAAGTGATCAATTTCAACCTGAGGTAGTGTGTTTGACTTTTGGTTTGTTTCCCAATTCTTGATTATTAAGATAAATAAAAATTAATTCATTCTAAATTAATTCATTGATCATTCTTCATTATATTGTACAATGATATTTTTAACTTTATATATTTAGGAATTTGAGATTTATTCTTCATTGAATATGTTGATTTGATAATCCAACCCCTTCTTTAGATTCTGATGATTATTCTAAAAATGAATATGAACTTTGTTTGATTATCAATTTGTTGTTTCATTCCATTATCCCTCCATTTATTGATGTTCATCAATGAAATTTTGATTAGATGAAGATTTTAAGATACCCAAGGTAGAGATCATTGTCTATTCATTATTTGGTGAAAAAAATCATGGTAATAGGTTTATTTATGGGATTTCGAGACTTGATGGAGTCATGATAGTGATGACAGGGATCTGAAAATGGTTCAAGTGATGGTGGATCCATGAGATGGATTAAGCAGTTATATCTAAAGGTGTGATGAAAATTTATTCCCATTAATGGGTTCCTGGAATCCATAAATCAGTGACGATGGTAAGACAGTAATGGACAAGTTGGTGGATCTTTCATGACCCAGGACATGTAAGTACTTCGAAATGGAAATGAAGACAATTTTCTGATCAATAGGTGGTTGGAATTATGATACTAGCAATGTTGTGGGTTTGATCAACCTAGATCCAAGTGTTAAGGCATCATTCCTAGTATATTATAAATTTTTGGAGGTGTGGGAATATTTTTGTGAATAGCTGACAATTTCTGTGTGATTTTGATATACAACGTGTGTAGTTTATAAGAACACTCATTGTTTTCACCAACAGATTTACATCAAAATTATAGAATGGGTATGGTATGTACATTCCCTCATCGATCTGGAAATCTATTAAATATTCTTACAAGGACATCATGTTTTCTTTAAAATGGATTGTTTGTAGGCACTCTACCCTAAATTTTTGGCACACCCTATGTCTGTATAATCCAATTAGATATAATATGAATATTCCTAATCACATAAAGTAGTTATCCATTTATGATGCCTGGTAAATGACAGTCTGTAGGGTATTCTTACTCCCAATATCTTTCTACAAAACTAGAAATATTTTTATGTTGATCGATATATTCTTCGGTGATTTCTAGATTTTTTTGAAAATTTCACTTCCATGGGTTTTTAAAGGTTCAATTGCGTATAAATCCTCATTTTTCCTTTATAGATATGAAATTTTATGCAGAATTTCTTATCCCTGTCTGAAATGTTGCTTCTATGGAGAATCTAGAGATGATGGTTACCACCTTAGGGGAAATTATAGCAAGACAGACTTCATATTGCGCCAGTCTGTTTCCATTGCCTGAATTATGATGAATCTATTAATCATGTCTTCATTTGATGTAGTTTCTAATTCAAAAATTGGAATCATATTCATTATATTTTTGGTATTAACTTGAGGTTGTACAGCTTTGAAGACACAATGATTTTCATCTTTCAATCTGATTATATCCGACAGATACAAGGAATTCTGTATACATTAGTTTCTATTATAATTGTCTGTGTTTGGAGGGAAATAAATGATCTTGATTTTGAGAATCAACAACCATACTTTCAAGCTAAAATAACAACCATTTATAGGGAGGTCATAGATGCCTATAATTTCCAAACAAGTTCAATGAATAATGACCTTTTTTATCTGATTATACTAAAAAAATTGGCATCACTAGAAGGGTTAGGAAACCACTGGTGTTAAAATAAATTATATAGATACCTCCAATCTATGAATAGTTGAACATGAATGTGGATGGGGATTATTTAGGTACACTGGGTCCCTTGGGTTATGGTGGGGTATTCTGTACTCATCGGGGCCTCGTTAAATGTTTTTTCTATCACTTTATTCATAATATATCTTCTATCGAAGCTGAATTGTGGGAAATTATTAAGGTTATTAAATATGAAGTATAGTATAACTACAAATGTATTTGGGTGGAATATGGTTCTACTATTATTGTTTATTTTTTAAATACTCAATCCAGAAGTGTTCCATAGTGATTCCTCCCATTTTTTGATTGAATGTATTTGTTTAATTGTCCAAATTTAACTTGATGTCACCCATGTTTAGAGGGAAGAAAATCAAGTTGTGGATTCTCTGTCAAAAAATGGAAATTGATGAGTCGATCTCGATATGGTCTTTCGTCATTCTAGAATTTTTTCCCTCAGTTTTTTGATTTAGATACTCATGGTTTTTTCACTCTCTTTTATGTAAACCCCCTTATAATGCTACTATCCCTTTATTTTAAAAAAAATTAGGAAGAGGCTTTTTCTAGTTCATTAAAATTGTTGATATAAGAACACACATTTTGTGACCCACTCTATGCATCAACTAGGGTGTATGAGATAAGTTAAATGTAACATGTTTTGTAACCCCAATCTATCCATCCTAACATGTAAAAATATTATATACCCAAGTATCTATGTGACCCTTAATTCCATGTGAAGTGTGGGATACCACATGTTCTTTAGAAAGTGCATAGGCTTGGGAAAATAGAATAGATTGACTGTGAGAAAAACCCTTACATGTTGAGCACTATAGTAGAAATGTCATGTATCTAGAAAATTACATATCATGTGAGATGCTAGGAAATGAACTGTACCAGACTCTTTGAGACATGGTGTGTGCCTCATGGTATATGTCATGTACTTATTCAAGGGTTAGTTAGATCCATTTTTTTCTTAGTCCAACAATGATATGAGCTTGGATAAGTTCCCTTAAACCATTTAATTTTGGTTGTGTTCCCTCAGTCTTTCCCTAATAGGGAACATTGAGGTATCTCATCCTATGAAAAGGATTAGTGATCCCATATATGGGTTAGTTCTAGATAGATTCAGGTATCCATCCAGGTTACCTAGGGTGTTATCCTCTATCATTATTCTATAGGTTGGGTTATTTATCATGTTTATATTATTTAGGGCATGGGATTCCCTTCCTAGTGGATTAATCTAGTAAGGTAAAGGTACCCACATAGGCCTTGGGTGTAATCGCCTATCAATGTAGAATCATATGTTGTCTTCCTATAAGATGTAGTCTGATCAAGTGAGTATCTTGGATGATACCTCTTATTTTTCTTCATGATTCATCATGGAAAGACCCAATGATTATGACCTCTAAGATGTGTTCCATTAGTATATAAAGACCTAATGAGTGAGTTCTCTTGAAATTTTTTTACCTTTCCAACCCTAGTAGAATCATAGGGTGGTGGTGAGGATATAACCTCAACTTGAGGCTTTGACTCTTCTTTTGATCATATATGGATTATATTTTTTATTCCTTTTTTATTTAGAGATAAATTTATCATTATGATTTTATTTTAGTGATTTTGGTGTGTTATATTGGGTATGTTTATAATAACCCCTACATTGGCTCTACCTACACATGTCATGTCTTATACTGACAATAGGATTTTCATTGGATCCTTAGGTGGGCCTGGAGTAGGTGGATATTAGTTGTTCTAGGAAGACCATGGATGGTTTCAAAATTTTCATTTTTGAATTAGTCCCCCATTTTTGTAATCTAGTTGTACTCTTTCATAGTTTCAATGGGCTAGTATTTGGCCCTTTTGATTTTGTTATACCCTTTGTTGTACTATAATGTAAGATTAGTTTTTATGCATCCATTTATAGTATATGTTGTTTATATTTTCCACATTATATTATCATATGGAGATATATGTGTGTGTATAGGTACCTTAGGCTAAGGCCTACCATGTATGTGATATTTTAACTCATTGCTAATCACCGGCCCCTGGCTTATTGAAAGAATGCTTGGGGTTTAATTCTCATCTTACTGCTAACTAAAAATTTCTTGGTGGGTCAAATCATGAATTTTAGACTGGGAACACCTATATATAAAATAAATAGGCTACTACCTTGAATGTTTCACAATGTTAATTCCAATTTCACACCATGAATTGTTTTGGGTACAGATATTCTACTCCTCATGACCTTTTGAACACTCAAAAAACATGGTAAAACCCCTAAGAAACAATAAATAACATAAAATCACTAATAAACATGATAATAGTTATATAAGGTGTGATAATTATTACCATCATACCACTTTATACCCCCCAAAAAGTAATCGAATTCAAAATAGTTAAAAATATAAAGGACTCTCATCCTAGAAAGATTGAAATTTCCATGATAAACTCTTAAATAATCCAATCCCAATTGGATCTACCATACATGGCATGAAACTTATCTATATGATTCACCCCAACATGTCTGAGGAGGAACTAGAAAAATTAATCCCATAATGGGTCTCCCTTTGACTAACATGGTAGTTTGAGAATACTAAGAACTTTAAATGACCACCACCAACCATTACACAATCTGTTAATCCACCCCAAAACCACAATACACCAACATCTGAGAGAGTGTCTTCAAAATTATGAAAATCCTTAAATCCTCTAAAGATAACTCACACAAGACTGACCCATGGAAAATTTCAATAAAATGGAGACCTATTATGGGTCTCCCCACCATTAAAGAAACTTGAATAGTTGATTGATAAGACAAAAATATTCTAAGGAATTACTATAGACCATAAACCGATCCTTCAACCAAAGAGTCTAAACTAGATACCTCACTCAAACACACATTTTAAATCTATTAAAACAATTGTTTACTATTCAAATGAACATAAGTAATTAGAAATACCAAAATAAAAAATACAAAGATAAGGAGTACCAAGTCACCCACCAACATCCTTCTAACCAAGGATAAAAAGGGATTATGAACCAACCATAAACATGACCCATTAAAACATACTAGTCCAAACCTTGGTTCAAAGAATAAGGAAGGGTAAACTAGGACCTCATGTTTGGGATACCTATCATGGTGATCATAATAAAATCATACAAACACCAAATATTTTATAATCTTAAAAGTCTCAACATTCGTCATAGTCACCTAATAATCACCTCTATGGTTTTTCCCATGTCTAAAAAGATCAAAAAAATATCACTACAACTATAACTACAGAAAACCCCTAGAATAACCAACCACATTGACAAGGTAGTAGAAAACCCTAAAAGCATTATGCCCCATATGAAACAACCAAGAGGAACCCAAGAAATAACACCCAATATCATTCACCCAAGAACTCAATCAATTGAAACCCCAATTATATTCTTTCTTAGTCTTAAATTTTTTTTAGACCTTTCTTGGATGTGTAATCTCAAAAAAGAGGATAACACAAGATCAAATAAATAATATTCAAATAAATACTCACCCTTATCCAAAATCACATCCTAATGAAAAATATCAACTCAAATAAATGAATAACAATCACTACTCAAGAAAATAAAATACTAAACAAGTAAAAAATATCCTCTTTAACCATTCCAAAACTACAACCTTAAATTTTGAAACATTAATGCTTCACTTGAAAACCTATTTTAAACCATGAAATCTATTCATTGAAAAAATTAATATTTTTTCAAAAAATAATTTCATTTCAATTTATTTAATTTTTTATTTTCATAGTTTCCAAAATAATTTCATTTAATTAAAATTAGGTCCTTCAAAACAAATGGCCAACAAAATCCACTCATAAAGAAACTACCTGTCTTAATAGTCATAATTTAAAATTTATTTCTAGTAAAAAAATCATTTCATATTTTTTTCAAATCCAAAATCTTTTTTCTTTTCTAAATAATCATTTTTTATATATTTTTATGACCAAAATCGAACAAAAATATAATCAATAACATTAAATAACAACAAAAATTCTTTATTATGGACTATTGGTTATGAAAGAAATTAATGAATGTTTTAGTGGAATTTATTCCAATCGGTCAACCGCCATTGGAAGTCATGATGAACATTTAACTATGGATCTATATAGTTTTCTAGGTCATGAGAGGACACCACAAAAAGTTAGTTCAACTCTCATTTTCATCCCCTAAAATGTATAAATCCATTGAAAAATCAAAAATACCATTAACAAAAACTAAAATATACTAGAAATAAATGTAAAAATTATAACTCAAGACTTACAACCCAATATTTGATGGTAACTTAGGTTTCATCATGTGCAGTGGTGATAAGTCACCCACCCATGAACTTCCTCCCAATATCTAAAGATCCTTACTATAATACCCCAATACTACCTAAATAAAAAAGGTAACTCTAAAACATAATCCCTCTTAATAACCTAGGCTTTAATACCTTTTTATCATGAAGGAACCTGATTCCACCCCTAAAATGGGAACCTGATCAAGTGTGTGACATACATGAAGGTCATCCTTAATCCCCCTAGGATAATGAAAAGATTAATGGGAATTAAATATGATCATTGGTTAAATTTTTCTAACAAATAAAATTAAAATTGTTTTAGAATTATATTGTAATTACCACATGAGGTGTCCATACATTATCCTTCATTCTATAAAAATTAGCAGAAATAACATTAATAAAAAACCAAATAGGAAATAACTAGAAAAAAATAAGATCTCGACATAAATAAATAAAACTCCAAATAAAATACACAATGATAGTGTAATAGGTACAACTCTATAATACATAAGGATAATATTTATGATACAACTATGATATAAAAGAAAACCCAAAATTCCTTATGTGATCTCTATGTGACCACTTGGTCATGATCCATCGATAATACTGACCCACACATAGATCCTTTGAACAACTAATCTTGAACCTAAAAAATAGTTGGGGTCACCGACATTGGGTATCAAAACTAGGGTATGAGCATAAAATATATCAGGAGTCAATAACTATAAAATCTGTATATTTCCTTTCTAAAAAACCCATTTATGCTCATTTGAAAATAAAATTATAAAATACGGTTTTATTGTTTTCCAAAAAACATATATTTATCAAATGATACTTAAAAATAAATTTAAAACATTTATTCCAAATACCAATTTTATGAAACACACTTTTTTAACACACCTAGGAAAAATATAATTAAATATACGAAATAAAAAATCATATAAGTAAATGCGTAAACAAAGGAAACTAATACAGAGCATAAAAAGTGGGGCACATCATAGTAAAATATTACTAAAATATAAGTGAAGAAGAAATAAAATAAAAGTAAAATAGTGGGATGTAAGGATTATTTAATCATCAGAAATTATTAAACACCTCATGATGAGACCTCATATGTAGTTGGTTTGGAACCATCTATCAGCCTATCGATTCATTAATAAGTCTATAAACAAATGGTTTTCCTCAACTAGACTCACTGGTGGAACCCCCTATATCTTTTGATACGATATGGTGTCTAATTTATATAATAAATACTAGATAATTATTATCTCTCATCCCTAAATAAAATTACTAGGATCCCACGATAATAATAATAATGGGGGTTAGGTGGTCTTTAAATAAAACATATCAATAAAGGATCAATATAATTTAATTATACATAATCTCATCCCAAATCTCTACAACTATCCATCCAAAACCCCTATTTAAAAACAATTATAACATCTTGATATAACTAGAAGGAATAGGGAATCCATAGTGGTGTACACTTTCAATGAAAATTGTTTCAAGGTACCAATCGAGCAATGACATTTTAAACTAGTAATCATTTTTCTAAGAAAACACACATATTTATATTTCCATTTAAAAAATAAATAAATAGTTCAACAACTTTCTCAATGTTTCAAATAATAATATAATCATGTTTTCAAAAACAGACATTTTAAATCTCTTTTAAAAAGCATTTTGGAAACTAAGGGAAAATTTTAGAACCTAGTTTTAAAATAAATTTATTTTATAAAATTCCCATATATATACATATACACATATGTGTATATATAAATATGTACATATCACTCCCATATATATGTATAAAAATTTATAGGAATTATAATGGATCAAATTAAGAGACACAATTGAATACATGCGTTAAGGAATAACAATTTCCATGTAAAATCATCAAAACATAAAAAAAATGGAATAACCCAAACAAACAACAATTAAACCTTACAAACCGACTTAAATAATTTTATTAAATACCAATCATCATTTAAAATACAAAAATCTTTTAAAAATGACTCTTAACAATTTTTAAAAACACATATCATTCGTATACTCTTAGAAAAAATTCATACACATTGAAAACCATAAATAATATTCAATAATAGGAGTGTAAAACCACCTTAATAAGGTATAAAGAACTCTGAAAGAGGAACTCTAAAAAGGAATTCACATAAAAATTTCTGTGTAAATTGGACCTAGGTTCCCATGACCTTTAAAGGAATGGAAAAGAGGAGAAGAAAGAGGAAAAAGGGAAGAAAGTTCCATAACTTGAAGAAACCACAATTAATCAATGAAAGAAAACCTAAATTGAAAGGAGGATGAAGTTATTTCTTAGAGCTCCTCAAATGGATTTTATCACATGAATAATGAAGTGGAAGGCCCCAAATGGTGTAAAAACTAATTAGGGGGAAAGGGGGAAATAAATGTGTAAGTCTATCTAGATCTATTCAAGACACGAAACACCCTTTCATTCCATGAATGGGTTTAGAAGGAACACATTAATAATATGAAAACCACTTTCAATTTTTGAACATCTATAGAAAAAAATCAAGGGGATACTTCCCTAAATGTATCTTGATGTGAATTTTGAGTTCACATCATGAATTTCATTAGGCTCAAACCTCCAGCACATTGAGACCTTATGAGATATAAAAAACATGGGAGAACCCCCAGGAAACATGAAATAACCAAAAATCAATAATAAACATGATAATAGTGATATGGGGGTGTGAAAAAAAATATAACTGCAATTATTTCCACACATAATCTTGTGAAGATAGCTAACCACCACTATATTCAAGCACGATATTGTGAACATAAATAACTACAATTATCTTCACACATGGTCATGTGAATGTAGATAACTAAAATTATATCCACATATAATAATTTGAACATATATAACCACAATTATCTCCATGAACAGTCATGTGAACATAGGTAACCACAATTATTTTCATGCATAGTCATGTGAACATAGCTAATCTTCAATATATATACACAGAAAATCCATATCTTATGAGATATAAAACATTACACAATGAATTATGTAATAACCCGACCCTAGTTACCTAGAGTTGGCGCATTATTACATAACATTGGCATGATCACAAAAGACCAAGTCTCGAAAGACCAATTAGTTTAGTTGCCTTGGAAGTATTAGATGCATACATAAGTTTTAAATTACATTATGAAATGGAAAAAATAACAACATTGTGTCCCCTTTGAACACACTCATATCCCTTAGCATATTCTTGCAGGTTAATCGTAATATACATATTCACATCCTGGGAAAAATAAAACATAAGAGAGGGGTGAGCTCATATACTTAGTAAAGATAACAATATAGAAGAAACTATCATAAATAAGAATAAACATTTAAGGCAATGTATAAGACTAAAAAACCTTTTAAACTTAAACTTTATAATAATATGGAAAATATAATTCAAATAATTCCATTTTCTTATTCACGTGGATATTATACTAGTTGAATAATCGCATGTAATATAAATAGATAATTTCATAATGATGGAATGGATAATGTCAAACATCATAACCACATAGTCAAGGCCTCGTGCCAAGACTAAAAATAATATTTTTTCAAGGCCTTGTGTCAAGACACTAGTTTGTCTCATGATACCTACTGATGCATCAAAGATCTATAGCGGGCTCCACCCATCATTTACTATGTCCAATGCATTCCTCATATTAAATGGTTGAAACATAACATAAACATTCTTATTATAACTAGCATACAAAATGTTAATACTTTAACCATAAACCATGAATGGTAAAAAAATAACATATACATATTCAAATATATCACAAAACCTTCAATAAAATATGTAAGATTGTATCATAATAAATCAACTTCAAACAAGTGTAAAATCCATCAAAGGATGTTGACAAAGATGAAATAAAAATTATTTGAGAGAAATATCACTTTCTATTTTGAAATAATTTAAAATTCACATATTTATAAAAGAAAACATTAATTTTGAAAATATTTTTATAATATTTTAATAGAATCTTATAATATGTTATAATAGTGGAAAATAGTTACACCTGTCGTATATGTTAAAAAACATTCTTACCTTAATTTGTTGAAAAGGTCATAAAGTACCTTGTTTGGAAAATGATGGAAAGATTACTTTCAAATCATTTTATGAAAAGTCAAAAAGGGTATAAATGACATTAGCCCATATTATAGGAAATATTAAAAATGTTTTGAAATAAATTTTTATAAAACACAGATGTGGATGATAAAGAGGTCCCAGTAGATACACACGTATAAACAACCTCAGATACTAAAGAGATTTTAAAATTAACCCTTACCTTATAATTTTCCTTGGTAGAGGGTAAGTTGACCTCCTGTATCATAGTTAAATAATTTTTATTAAATTTTACAATAACCATATACAAAAATATGATATTATATGTGATCTTATAATATTTGTTTTGATAATAGTATTTCAGTAATATCATTGTTTTGGGTGTTAACTGATTCATTTTTCATTTATATTTTTTGTTAAGTAAGTCATTTTTGTTATGGATAGGACGTATTTGATTCATATCTATGATGATTTTAATTTATTAAAAATTATTTTTAATCATAAAATGAAAATTAGTCTTCAATGGTTACGATGGGGAATGAATCTCATCACGTTCGTGGAGATGGTAATCCGTACGTACGCACGAGCGACAATACCATTCTATTGATGGTAACATAATATGTAATTTGAATTTTGTATCATATATAAAAAGTAAGTAAAAATTTTATATTTTTTATTTACATCAATTATACTTATTATTATACCAATCTAAATAATGAAGTGTTGACTAATAAACGACACCACGACGTGGAGACGGTAAGCCGTACGTACGCACGCATAGTGAATTTTTCATTCATAGGATGGATAGAATAATGAATATGGTTCTAACATATTTATAATAACATCACAATATCTATAAGGTACTTGATTTATTACTTTGTTATGGAAACAACAACGAAAGAGGAAGTAGAAGGAGAAAAGAACTTTTAAAGAGGTGATGAAATTTTTACCTCTTTTTTCGGGTGTTTCCTTTTGATTTGATCAAAATGGCTCCTTACGTTGGCTTTATGATAAATTTAAGGCATATATGATAAATTTAGGGTAGTTGAGAGGATATTTGAGTAGGGTTTGGCCAAGACAAATGGCCTTGGAGGTGTGATTTTGAGAGAAGGGGAAGTACCCTTTTATAAGAGAGGTGAGGGTCACTTTATAAATAATGTGAAATATTAATTTATTATACAATAATATTAGGTTTATAATGGAACCAAAAGTGTTTATTTTGATAATATGGTGGTTCTAGGTCGAAAATATCTCATTCAATAGGTTTTATATAGGTTATGTGACCATATTAACCTTATCTTTTAGATTTAACTCTTAGTTAAATAGTTTAACTTTTACCATCTATTCTTCTATTTTTATATTACATGGATAATAATATTACTATAAAAGACAAGATAACCCCAAGTGGTTCATTATTTACATATCTATCCTTATCTGATTCCTTTTTCTGAACCTTTGATTTTTAGAAAAATTATACCATTTAATAATATAGTATTTTATTTAAAAACTCATTTATGTCCATTTTGACACTATTTAGTAATTGGTTTTTTTGAAAGTAATAAAAACTTTATTACTTATAAAAATAATCATTTAATAAACCCTAAAATTTTATATTAACTCATAAAATTTGTGGAATGTATCAAAAGTCTCAATTTACATTTATTTTAATATTTATAATATCAATTATTTTAATCTTTCATTAATAACGTAATTATTGTATCCTCATCGTGTCATAAATAAATTTAACCATTTAATGTATAAAAATTATAAATAAAATAACATGATATGTTAAATCTTTTTAACTTTCTAATTAATATTTATAGTCTAAATTATCTTATGTATAACCCTATATTAAAATGTTTTAGTTTTTAAAATCTGAATTTAACACTTTTAACTCTTCTTTAAATAAAATAATAATAAATGTACTAATATAATACAAGTGGATAAAAAGGAGAATATTTTATTCCTAAGGTTTATTTTGGTCCAGATACACTTATCAAATAGAATTAGTACACGTGTTAGGGTAATTATAATATCATTTTTACCTTTAATTTCCCCATTTACTTTTAATTGTGGTAAATAAAATTCAAAAGTTACAATTTACCAAAACCTATTTTCATCCTATTGAACCACATTTTACTTACTAATTTCAACCGTGTCTCTTGGATTTTTAAAATTCAATTCACAGAATTGGTAAAATTACATTTTATACAAATTTTTAAATGTGCCTAGAAGGTGGGTAAAAGACATTAAAGGTTCAATAAAATTATATATATATAATTTTATTATAAAATTAATCCAATGAGTTAAATTAAACTTATATAGGTATTATGTATCTATTTTGAGTTCAAATATATTTAAATAAAATAAATAATTCTTTAAATAAAAATTCTATTTTAAACAACATCGTAGTGTTTTCACTATTCATAAAAAAATGAATGTTTTTAGAAAAAATCCAAAAATTCACCCTAACCTAATTTGATATTTGAAATCCAAATAGGAAGTCCATTTTTAAAAATAAAATTAATAAAATTTAGAAAGTTGGGTATTACTATTCATAACGGCTAGTTTGATTGGTCATGGTGTTCTAGAATTTAAAGTTACGTACAATGCAAGCTATTGTATTATTCAAAGAGAAGCGTATTATGGAATCTTGGGGTGTTACATTCGTCCCTTCCTAAAATAATTTCATCCTAGAAATTTATGGAATACTACTACATAAAAAGATTCGGGTGGTTCTTCATCATAAGTTTCTCAGGTTCCCACGTTCCCTCTTCTATCTTATGGTTTCTCCATAAAACTTTTACCGGATGAGTCGTCCGGTTTCTCAACACTTGTTCATTGGTATCAATAATCCTGATAGGAACTTCACAATAAGATAGATCGGGATCGAATTATTTTTCATCATAGGTTAGTACATGGGTTGGGTTAGGCATGTATTTTCTCAACAGTGATACATGGAATACATCATGAACTTTGGAGAGACTTGGAGGCATTGCAAAACAGTAAGCTACAACTCCAATTCATTTTAGAATTTAGAAGGTCTGATGTACATGGGACTTAATTTAACCTTCTTACTAAATCATATAACACCCTTCCATGGAGATACCTTCAATAAAACCTGATCTCCTACATGAAATTACAAATCCTTCCTTCTCTTATCGGCATAGCTCTCTTTCCTACTTTGAGATGCTTTGATGTGGGTTTGGATGATATTCACCTTTTCTATTGTTTTCTCAACAAGTTTTGGGCCTACAAGTTTTCTTTCACCAATATCATTCCAAAAATTTGGTGTGCGACATCTCTTTATTTATAATGCTTCATATAGTGCCCTCTGGATACTTTAATGAAAGATATTGTTATAGGAAAATTCTAACATAGGTAAATATTGATCCCACATATCTTGAAATTCAAGTGAAAATTACCTCAACATGTATTCTAAGGTTTAAATAGACTGTTCTAATTGTCCATCATTTTGAGGGTGGTAGGCACTGCTTAAATGAACTTCAGTATCTATGTTTTCTGAAGAATTTTCTAGAATCTTGATGTAAAATGGGGATCATGATTAGAAACAATCTATAGGGGTACACCATGAAGTCTTACAACTTTATTAATATATAGTATTTCTAAATGTTCAAGTGGTAATGTTCTCTTATAGCAAGAAAATGTGTTGACTTGGTAAGAAAATAAATAATGACCCACATTACATCATTCCTTCTAGGAGTATTTGGTATCCCCGTGACAAATTCTATTGTAATATCATTCCATTTCCACTCAGGTATGGGAAGAGTTTGCGTGAATCCTCTAGGGTGTTGTCTTCCAGTATTCACCTGTTGACAAACCATACATCTTGACACAAAATCATAAATCTCCCTCTTTATGTTATCCCACAAAAAATGTTCCTTAAAATCTCTATACATCTTATTTATACAAGGGTTTATAGAGAAATTGAAGCTATGAGAATCATCCAACAATTCCCTTTTTAGATCAGGTATGCCAGGAACACAAAGTCTCTTCCCAAATTTCAAAATTCCATATTCATATACGAAGTAAATGAATATCCCATCATTCATAGCTTTCATTTTCTTTTGAAACTCCTTATCATCGGTCTGAGAACTTTTTAACCTTTCTAGTAAAGATGGTTTGGAAACCATTTCAAAACGTATTGATGTTTCACCTTCCATTATCATTCCCATATCCATATTTACTATATCAATGAACATAGGATCCCTTTCAACTCTCATCTTGTTCAGAAATCCACGATCCTTTCTACTCAAAGCATCTACCAACTTATTTTCCTTCCTCAGGTGGCAGTGTATAGTGAAATCATAATCCTTGAGTAGTTTAATCCATCACCTTTGCCTCATGTTTAGTTCTTTCTATGATAAAATATACTTCAAACTCTTATAATCGGTATACATATCACATTTTTCACCATATAGATAGTGTATTCATATCTTCAGAAAAAATATTATAGTTGCTAACTCAAGATCATGAGTGGGATAGTTTTATTCATGATTTTTTAGTTATCGTTATGCATGGTCAATAACTCTATCATTCGGCATAAGGAAAAAACCAAGTCATTTCTTTGAATCATCACTATAAATAATAAACCCATCATTCCCTGATGGTAGAGTCAATATAAGATAATTTACTATTATTTTCTTCAATTCATAAAAAATCTTCACACTCTTTTTTTCCAAAATTTTTTACCCCTTTACGTGTGAGCTTGGTTAATGGGTTATCCAATCAGGAAAAATTCTGGATGAAACACTGATAATAACTAGCTAAACCAATAAAACTGTGTACCTTAGTTATACTTGTAAGTGCTGGATATTCTTGTATTTCTCTTTTCTCATAGAAGGATCAACATATATTCCATCTGTATAGACAATATGGCAAAGAAAAGAAATATTCTGAAACCATAATTCACACTTTCTAAACTTCCTATATAATTCTTTTCTTCTAAGAGTCTAGAATAGTGCACAAGTGATTTTCATGATCTTCAGAGATTTTAGAGTAAACCACAATATCATTAATAAATACCACTTCAAATTCATCAAGATATTTCTTGAAAAAACTATTCACTATATCCAAGAAGACAGAGGGTTCATTAGTCAGTCCAAAAGGAATTACTGTAACCTCGTAATGCCCATACCTAGTATGAAATGTTGTATTTAGAATGTCTTCCTTCTTCGCACACAACTGATGAAATCCAGATCAAAGTTCAGTCTTTGAAAAATATTGAGCTCCATGAAGTTGATCGAATAAATAATCAATGAAAGGTAGGGGATACTTGTTCTTTATTGTTATACCATTGATCTCATTGTAGTCAATTCACAACCTCATAGAACAGGGGCTCCCCATGGAGAAACACTACAGAGAATAAATCCTTTATTACTCAATTCCTCTAGTTGTTTCTTTAGTTAAACTAATTCCACAATGTCCATTATATAAGGGCTCTTTGATATGGGACTTGAACCAGGAATTAAATCAATGGAAAACTCAATTTATCATTCTGGAGTATGTCTAGGTAAATCCTATGGAAACACATCAAAATATTCTTTCACAATAGGTATGTCCTCTATTTAAACATTCCTTTCCTCACCCATAGATATTTAACTCTCTTCCTCCCCAATAATTGAATTTAGTATAGATAATGGGGGTGGATCTAGATAAGAATTAGATGGTGATGTTTCAGCTCTAAAGATAAGGTATTCTTTATGATCATCGAAAATTGTAACCTCCTTCTTCTTAAAATAAATTTTCTTATCATGGTCAGAAATCCAATCTATACTGAGGATTATATCAAATTCAATCATGGGTATGATGATGAGATCAGTAGATAAAGCACGTTTATGTTCCCTAATGGGTACTAATTCACAAAACTTTGTTGCAATGATAATTCCCTTAGAATCTTTGAGTGAAAACTCCCTTATTAAATAAAATTGAAAATATCTAATTTTCTTAGAAAACTGGGAAGATATTAAACAATGCGATGATCCATAATCAAATAAAGCATTGAATAAATTTGAGGAAACCATTAAATTACCTACCACCACATCATTTGGAACTTCAACCTCAGCAGTAGTGATCGCATAATCTTGGCCTTACTCCCTTGGCCTTTTATGAGGTAACTTTCCTTGGATATTAGTAAATTCATTTGAAAAATTCCCCATTTCTCCAAAATTGTATCATTCAACATTGACAGCCACTTTCTTCCCTTTGCAACCATGAGCTTAGTGGCCTTTTTCTCCACACTTGTAACCGACTCTCATTTCGTACAGGAAAGTACCACGGTGTTTCTTCTCACATTTAATACAGGATGGAAATTCAAATTTTCCCTTCTTCTCCTTTTTTCCATTTTCAGAGTGGTCAAAAGATCTCTTCTTCTCTTGCTTTTCTTTAAATTCTTAAGACATAGAAAATTCCTTTTCTGTCTTGATAGCACATGAGACATTATATTCGTATGATGATAAGGATTGTAAAACTTATGCTCGAAGGATAAATGGTTTTAACCCATTAAATAATTGATAAATATTACTCTTTGGGTTATGTATATAAATTTTGTCATGCCTTTCTAACCTTATAAAGTTAGCCTCATACTTTGTGATATTCTCATAATCCTTTTTCCTTAGAAATAGAAATTGTATTTTCATATCCTCTTGATAGTCATGAGGAAAGTATTTTTCTAAAAAAATATCTTTAAACTCCCTCCACTTCATATTAGATACTTCTTCATCCTCCTTTGTGTTTTTAATTAATGACCACCATTGATTTGCATCTCTCGTGAGGCGAAAAACTGCCATGAAAACTTTTTCCCTTTCGCTACTCCCCAAAGCATGAAATATTTTCTATATGGAACTTATCCATTACTCAGCTACAAATGGATTTGTAGTATTATTGAATGTTGGTGTTTGTTGCCTCATGAAGCAGTCTAACATTGATCCTCCGTAATGTGGATTAGATTTCTCTATATGGGTAAGGTTATTATTCATAACCTGAGTGAGTTATCCTAGTATGGTTATAATATCTTCAGCACTTGTTGCATCACCAGCTCCACTATAATTATCTTGAGTATGAGGGAAATCTCTACATGGATTAGGTGCATTGATATGGTTTCCATTCCTTCCACTAGGTTTCATTTCTAAATAATTTCATACACTATATTAGTTTATGAATCACAATACATAATTAAAAACTAGTAAAATACCTAACATAAATTGAACAGTTTATAAATATAATCTATAATCATAAAAAAAATCTTTGAGGAAGTATTTACTCATTAATCCTTAATAATGGCTTGTAAAGAAAATATAAATTATCCTAAGCATGTCCCCCGGAAGTGTCGTAACCAAGAGTGCCGAAAATCCCATTGTTGTGTACCAGGATACACTGAGTCAAGCCTGAAACTCCTTGTCAGAGTTTTTAATCCTATGTGCATCTATGTCAGAGCCGCCTCTACCTGCTCGTATCCAGACAGGGATTTATTTCTTGGAAAACTCACAAAATATCTACATTACAAAAATTCTAGGAATTTCTTCTATACTAATCCTCAATGTTTATTTTATAATAATGTTCTCTAATCAAAGTTTTTCTAAATATAGTTTCTAAGGATTGTACTAAACATCCTCCAATACAAACTACAATGCCCCGACCCTAGTTACCCAGAGTCAGTGCATCATTACATAACATTGGAATGATCACAAGAGATCAAGTCTCAAAAGACCGATTAGTTTAGTATCCTTAGAAGTACTAGATATATACATAAGTTTTACATTACAATATGAAATGAAAAAACAACAACATTGTGTCCCCTTTGAACACAATCTATCCCTTAGCCTATTCATGTAGGTTAATCGTAATATAATTCTTCATATACTGGGAAAGAGAAAACATAAAAAAGGGGTGAGATAATATGCTCAGTAAGGATAAAAATATTGCAAAAACTATCATAAACAAGAATAAACTTTTAAGTTAATGTATAAGACAAAAACAAACCTTTTAAACTTAAGTTTAAACATAATATGGAAAATATAAGTCAAATAATTCTATTTTCTTATTCACATGGATATTCTACTATTTAAATAATCATATGTAATATCAATATCTAATTTCATAATGATGGAATGCATAATGTTGGACATCATAACCACATAGTCAAGGCCTCGTGCAAAGACTAAAAATAATATTTTTTCATGTCCTTGTACCAAGACACTAGTTTTTCTCATTAGACATACCGATGAATCATGGAGTTATAGTGGGCTCCACCCATCATTTACTAATTCCAATGCATTCCTCATATGAAAAGGTTGAAACATAACATAAACATTCGTATTAAAACTAGCATACGAAATGTTAATACTTTAACCATAAACCATGAATGGTATAAAAATAACACATTCATAGTGGAACATATCACAAAACCTTCAATATAATATAGAATACTGTATCATAATAGATGAATAACAAATAAGTGTAAAATATATCAAAGGATGTTGACATAGATAAAATCAAAACTATTTGAGAGAAATATCTCTTTCTATTTTGAAATTATTTAAAAGTCACATAATTACAAAAGAAAACATTTATTTTGAAAATATTCTAATAATCTTGTAATAAAAGCTTAAAATATATTATAATGGTGGAAAATAGATGCACCCACCATATACGTTAAAAATACATTCTTACCTTAATTTTTCGAAAAGGTCATAAAGTACCTTGTTTGGAAAAAGACAGAAAGATTCATTTCAAAACATTTTACAAAAATTCAAACAAGGGTATAAATGAATTCAATCTATATTCTAGGAAATAGTAAAAAAAATTGGAATACATTTTTAAGAAACACGGATGTGGATGATAAAGAGGTCCCAGTAGATACACACGTATAAACAACCTTGGATAATAAAGAGATTTTAAAATTAACCCTTACCTTATAATTTTCCTTGGTCGAGGATACTTTAACCTCCTGTATAATAGTTAAATAATTTTTATTAAATTTTACAATAACCATATACAAAAATATGATATTATATATGATCTTCTAATATTGTTTTGTTAATAGTATTTCAGTAATACCATTGTTTCGGGTGTTAACTGATTTGTTTTACTTTATATGTTTTATTATATAAGTCATGTTTTCTATGGATAGAATGTATTTTATTAATATTAAGAATGATATTAAGTTATTAAACATTATTTTTAATCATAAAATGAAAATTATTCATGAATTGTTATGATGAGGAATGAATCTCATCGCGTTCGTGGAGACGGTAATCCGTACGTAAGCACAAGTGAAAATACTATTATATTGATGGTTAAATCATATGTAATTAGATGTTATATAATATATACAGAATAATTAAAATGTTTTATTTATTATTGAAAGCAATTATACTCATTATTATACCCATCCAAAAAATAAAGTGTTGAATAAAAAACTACACCACGATGTGGAGACGGTAAACTGTACGTACACATGTATATTGAATTTCTCATTAATATGATGGATAGAGTAATTAATATGGTTGAACCATATTTATAATAACATAACAGTATGTAGAAGGTACTGGATTTATTACTTTGGTATGGAAACAACAAAGAAATAAGAAGTGGAAGAAGAAAAGAACTTTGAAAGAGGTGATGGAATTATTACCTCTTATTTGGGTGGTTCCTTTTGATTTGATCAAAATGGATCCTTAGGTGAGATTTATTATCAAAGTAAGGCTTTTTGGTTGAATTTATGGTCTTTGGGTTGATATTTTATCAAGGTTAGGTCGATCCAAATGGCTTTGGAGGTGTGATTTTGAGATAAGGGGAAGTACCCTTTTATAAGAGAGGGGAGGGTCAATTTAGGAAAAGCATGAAATATTAATTTATTATAAAATAATATTCGGTTTATAATGGATGAAAAAAGAATTTATTTAGAGGATAATCAGGTGATTAATAGAAAACCTCTCAACCAATAGGTTTTATACAGATTTAGGTCACCATATTAACCATATCTTTTAGAGTTAACTCGTAGTTAAATAGAGTAACTTTTACCATGTCTTCTTGTATTTTTATATTACATGGTTAATAATATTACCATATAAAGAAAAAAAGAACCCCAAGTGGTTAATTATTGAAATATATAACCTTATCTAAGTCTTTTTTCTAAAACCTATATTTTTAGGAATATTATATCATTTAAAAATTTAGTATTTGTTTTAAAAACTCATTTATGTCAGATTTGAAACTATTTAGTGTTTAGTTTTTTTAAAAGTCATAACAACTTTATTACTTAAAAAAATTCATTTAATAAACCCTAACATGTAATAGTAACCTATAAAATTCATGTAATGCATAAAAGTATCAATTTACATTTATTTTAATATTTATAATATCAATTATGTTAATCTTTCATTAATAAGGTAATTAATGCATCATCATTGTCTCATAAATAAATTTAATTATTTAATGTTTAAAAACTATAAATAAAATACCATGATGTGGGAAATATTTTTACCTTTATAATGAATATTTATAGTCTAAATTATCTTATGTATAACCCTATATTAAAATGTTTTAGTTACTAAAATTTGAATTTAACACTTTTAACACTTCTTTAAATAAAATAATAATAAATGTTATAATCTAATACAAGTGAATAAAAAGGATAATATTTCATTCATAAGGTTTATTTTGGTAGAAATAAACTTATCCAATAGAATTTGAACATGTTTTGGGGTAATTATAATATCATTTTTACCTTTAATTGCCCTATTTACATTTAACCGTGGTAAATAAAATTTGAAAGTTACTATTCACAAAAAATTATTTTCATCATATTGATCCACATTTGACTTATTAATGTCATCCTTGTATCTTGGATTTTTTAAATTAAATTCATAGAAGTGGTAAAATTACGTATTATGAAAATTTGTATATGTTCCAAGAAGGTGGGTAAAAGACGTTAAAAAGTTCTATAAACTTTTATACATCTAATTTTATTATAAAATGACTCCAATGAATTAAATTGGACTTATATAGGTATTATGTATCTATTTTTACTTAAAATAAATTTAAATAAAATAAATAATTATTTAAATAAAAAGTTGGTGTTAAACAATAATGCAGTGTTTTCACTATTCCTCAAAAATTGAAAGTTTTTAGAAAAATACCGAAAATTCACCCTAAGATAATTTTGATATTTTGAATCCAAAAATGAAGTCCATTTTGAAAAATAAAATTTATAAAATTTTAAAAAGTGGGTATTACTATTCATAACAGGTAATTTGATTGGTCGTGGTGCGCTATAACTCAAAGGTGCGTACAATGCAAGCTATTGTATTATTCAAAGAGAAGTATACTATGGAAGCTTGGGGTGTTACAAATTGGATGGATATAATAGAATCATCTATATTATAATGATAAACCATAAATATGTGTTCTAAAAAAAATAAATCATACACCATATATTGAAAACCCAAGGAATGAAAAAGGGTTTTGTAACATCTTCAAAAATTATCATGTAAAATAACTTCCAAAATTAGATAGGTTGATAAAAAAATACAATCACCCAAAAATAGTACTTAATAAGAAAATTTATAACATGAATCAAAAAGTATAAAATTATAAGAGTTTTATATTATGTAGATTAATAGAAAAATATAAGTGAAACTATATTAATAGTTTTTAGAAAATATATGTTGCATTGTAATAAAAAAATGTTACAATTTACTTTCAAAAATAATTTTTGAAAAGGAAATGTGAATAATTTTTAAAAAATTACTTCAAAAATAATCTCTAATAATGGATACCTGAAAATATAATCCAATAAATGTGGAGTGGAATATTAAAACATCTCAATGAAACTTGAATAGAAATGTCTATTTTAAAACAATTTTAATAAAACTCAAATCACCAAAAAGAATAATAAAAATTCATATTAAAAGAGGTAAAGAGATTTTTAAATATTATTAGAGATAATTTTTATTTTTATTTTAAAATAAAAAAAATAAAACAAAATAATATGAACATGGAAGAGAAACATCTATTATAGTATGGGAAAATTATTCGTAACAATGTCATATTTTACAAAGAATAAAATTTATCAAGGATGAATATTTAAATTAAAATGTTATTTACCTAAATATAGGGAGAGTATTAAAATAGAAATAAATAATTAGTATAAAAAATACACTTATAATAATATAAACAATGAGAATAGATTATGACCCAATGATATAAATATTGATTCAACAAAACCCTTACCTTGGATTCCTACTAAGTCGGACATGATATAACCTCATGTAAAATAAAAATTAATATCTTAATCACTCATTTAATAAAATTATTCATATATATTACCTTTTTTTTATTCATTTATACCCATTAATTAAACATATATCTGTTATTTATTGTATATTTTCATCATCAGATATTAGTATTTTTGTCTGTTTCATATAAATTTTTTAATAGAGATATTGATACTTGTTATTTTATACTATGTTAATAATTAAAAAATTATTCAAGTTACTATAATATAAGTTATATAATTATTTATAATTTTATAATTTCATCTCATGAGAGTTTTAGTTATTATTCATAAGGATGAGATTTATAACGAGCTTGTTTCGATAATTTTCAACGAACAAAAATGGTGGTATATTAAAAACTAGTTAAATATTAATATTCAATTTCCAAAAAAATAAAACAAAAATTATTTAATCATTATTGTATAATATTAATGGTAATAAAGTGTCCAAATTAATCCATGATATAAATATATAACACCTTGCATATATGTGGTTAAACCAACCCAAACAAGAACATGTTATAATCTATGGGTGAGTATGGTTAGGAGAGTGGTTATTTTATCATAATATCATTATTAAATAATTATAATGATATTATTTATATTTAATTAAGATTATGAATCATATTTTATGATTTGTGGATTAATAAGATAAATAATAAAAGGCCAGGGAGATAATAATACTCATGTTTAGGACTTGATTCTTCCCTTGAAGGACTACTTGAAAATAAAGGACTTAGCAAACCTTCTTATGAACAGGGGTTTATTAAATGTAGAATAGGGTTAAAGGATAGAAAATTTGGTTTTTTAAGAGTAATTATAAGGATTATAGTTTTTTTGGTGTGTGAAAATGAGATATTTTTGTAGGTGATAATGATGGACATTTCTTTCGAAACTTGAGTTAGGTGAAGGGTAAGAGTGGAATCACATGGGAGTTCGGTGAGTTGGATAAATAAATAATGGTGTGACATGTGAGAGTGAATTTCACACCTAGAAAAATTAATGTATAAGTTTTATGTGTTAATTTAAATTAGTAAAATTTGAGACATGGAATATTATCACTTTTTACCCCTTATTAACTTATTTAATTACTTACCATGGTAATTATTTTATTACAAAAAATATAAGATAACCCATATAACAAAATTATTATGTGATTGTTAAAAATTTATAACTTATTTAATCTAATTAAACTTATAAATACTAAAAAAATTAACTTTTAAATTAAATTATTTTATATATAAGAAAAAAATATTTTTATAGAAAATGACTTTACTAAATATTAATTGCTCTTGTTTTTATTTATAATAAATTAAAAATTAAATGAGTCAAAATATATATTTTATATTAAAAAAATAATTATATTAAGTATTTAAAATATATAAATTTAGTTTATATAGATAAAAAAACACAACACCTAAAAAAATAATCCTTTGAAAGTAACCTTTTTACCGTTAGCATGGTAATTAATTTTAGCATCGATAACTTATTTTTATGACTATAAATGAAATTTTACTAATTAATTAATTTTAACATTCTAATTAAAAATATAAAACCCATTTTTTCAAATTAAATTTCTAAACTGATAAAAAATTAATTTTAATATAAGTGTGCATAATGTATAAAAATAATTTTTATAAAAATATATGTTTAAACATTAAATGAATTTATTATTATTAAATTCAAAGTAATAAATATTGGATAAAAGTTAATTTTTATTATTATATAAATTATTAACACACTTCATTAAAATCAATTTTTGGTAGTGATTTTTTATTAATATTAAAATAGACAGCACATATAAAAAAATATTTAAAAAAATATCATTTATATATAAAATGATCATAACTAAAAATAATTAAAATTAATAATTTATATCCTAACCATTTAATTTTAATAATCTATTAATATTAAAAAAATTATTTTAAATTATTAAATACATCATATAATACAGGTGGATTACATACCATGAACCCAAACACAGAAAAGATTGGGATGCAGTCTAAAGATTTACACCCTAACGCCATGCCACCCAAACTCTAGCACCAATAGAAGTGGATTTACATCATATAATAATAATATGTAATGCACAAAAATATTTTAACCATTAAACATTATATTTTTGTTTCATTATTTATTATTTTTTTAATATTATTTTAAAAATTTTACTATTAATAAAATACTTCAGTATACTTATTGGTTACATGCATATCCAATGACCATATTTTCAATAACTATATTTCCAATGACTATATTTATAAAAGTCATACTTTAGTTATATATATATATATTATTAATAGAATCATCCATCATATTCATTCATTTATCTCTCAACATAGCTATCATATTTCTACTTTTTATCCTCCTATCCATAGTTGTGATTGGGATTATGATCTTCATGGAAAATCATGAGGATAAAGATTATATGTTCATGGTATTTTTATATAATTATTATTTTAATACACTTATTTCTCTAATTTTTTTCTTTTTGTTTCATCCTCATAGTGTATTAATGTTTATATTGTATTGTAATATTTTATATCAACTCATTTTTTTAGTTAGATGTTTCATTTGAAATAGGTTATCAATAGAATTTAATTAAAGGAAATATATATATTAAAATTTTGTGGCATTAAAGATCCATAACAAAGAAAAGGATGGTATTTAATGGGTATTCTCAAATTATAGGTGTTGAAATTGTGGAAAATTTCACCAGTGGAAAGGATGGAATTAGTCATACTTTTTATAGTAGTGTATGTTTAAAGTAATTTTAATATATATCAAATATATTTGAAGATAGAACTTCATAATGGGGTTTTGAAGAATGAATATTATATAAACCAATTTTTAGGATTTAATATTAGAGATAATGATACATAAGTATACAGATGAAAAAATATTTACATGGATTGAATAAAGAACCTTTCACTTGGTATGTTTATCTAGACATATATGTAATAATACTCGTGTTTAATAAACAATATTTAGATAACAATAATTATATGAAAATTTTAGAATAATAGTAGTTCATGGAAATAGTGTATGTGGATAATATCATATTTGGATAAATCAAGGTGAATACTATTGAAATATTTAAAAAATTGATGCATTAAATATTTAGGATGTTAATAATTGGGGAAATAACCAGCTTATAAGGGTGTGATGTATATCAAAATGGGGGACACACATTATTATCATAGATTGTAATGGAATTCCACCCCAGACCTCTAACCAATGCCTAGACCAATGGAACACTAAAATACCTAAGGCATACCTCCACATACATCAATGTCTGAAGACTAGTAGTACTGGTCTAAGGTTTTATATTGGGGAGACTATACCCACAAATCAAAGTATAATATAGCATAAATAAAGGGAAAAATATGTACCAACTAAATTAATAAATAGTAAAATGATATACAAGCAAGTGCCAACAATAGTCCAAAATAAAACATTCTATAATGAATGAATATATATAGTACATTCTAGACATTCATATAGACAAAACACTAAATAAATAAAAATACCAAATGAGAAGAAACCTAAAAATGTTGTAGAGTCTTTGCCCTATCCCAAATATCATGATCCATCCTAGTATAAAAAACAAGTGTCAGGACCCTTCCTTGAACATGTACATGAAATCAAGTATCATTTTCTTAGGTATCCAAATGACATGGTGTCCTGATCAAGGTGTGTATACAACTCACTAGACCACCACCAATGGAATTCATAAAAATAACCAATCCAAAATAATTCTTGAATATTTGATCAAGATAAGAAATTACAGTTACAATCATTTTAACATTAAATACTAAATGCATAAAAAATGATGAACTTGGGGGGTTCACATCATGAATAGTTTAAATATACTTCAACTAATTATTGGGTGTCTCTGAACATGTAGGGATAACGATGCCAACCCATATCTTAGACAAGGGTAATATACCCATACCAGGTCTAAACCAAAATTCGAGGGAAACATACCCATCCTCATGGCCCTAGCATCCACTCATGGGATTGTGTTCACCCCAGGCTAAACCATAAGTCTCAGCATTCGCATAAGTGTCATGTTCATCCTACGTTTAACCATTATTCCCATGTACAACTAGGGGCTATGTTCACCCAGATTTTAACCATAGTTCCCCCATCCACTTAAAGGCTATTTTTCATCAGGTTGAACCATCAAGCATAAGAAAAATCCTCTTAGGGGTTGGGTTAACCTCAGATATAACAAACAAAAACAAAAATCCATATCCTTTCTTTTAAAACAATACCACCCCCATGATATTTTTCCATTTCACATAAAAAATCATATAAAATATGACCATTTCCATTAAAATGATTTTCAATTTACATTTTCAAAAATAACTCCCAAAATTCTACATGCATGTCAACAAACTCACTACACATTTTTATTTAAAAAACCAAATCCATTTACCATTTCCAAATCCTATTTTTTTATTAAATTAACATTTTAGAAAAAACATTCCAATTTCTATTTTTAATATATATCAATTAAAGTATCACATCACAGTTCTTATCTCAAAAATCTTGTTCTATTTGTTACCAAGGCATCCCACTTAGAATAACATTTCACATGGGGTAATGGAAATTAAAAGGGTATTCAAAATATAGTGAATCTATTTCTAAAACATTTGATTCAAACTAATTTAATGAACAACCAATATTTCATGAACAAACAATTCATGACTGGAAAAAAAGTTGAGACTATGGGTTAACTTTTAGGGTCCACCTACTTCATGGTAAGTCTCTTTTGCTTTAAAAATATAGCCCAAAAATTAATTTTCAGTCTCATACATGGCCAATGGCTAATGGTCAATCCATCCATGGTCATATATTGTATTTAAGCATTATAAAAATATCTAATTAAATTAAAATTTAATTTATTAACAACTTCCAAACAAATTAAAATGATAAACCTCTTGAGAATAAATGACCATTCCCTCATCAAATACCTCATCTGCACTAAAACTAAGACCAAAGATCCTCTCAAGGTCATTTCCAGGATCCTAGAAATCACTTAGCCACAATCCATATAATTTGAAACTAAAAAAATAAAAAAATAAAAAATTAACTCAAAGACCTGAAAAAAATCACCTTCTGAGATACCTCCATTAAAACAATTATCGACAGCATACAAATTTTTTCCAGGACATCTTGTAGAAAGGTAACATAAAATCCCCATAATCTTAGTATAATTACACCATCCTCTGGTATAATTTTCTCTTAAATCTATACCTTGGAGAACTAAAAAATTATAGGGAGATAGATATGGGAATAAGGAAGATCAATGGATTGAAGAACCTACTAGGAATCACAAAAACAGAAACCCAATATCACTTCATGGATAAGGGGGGTAAAAGGGGAGCATCCTAGTCCACATGAGACAAAAATATGAGGTAAATATTGGTGAATCCTCTAAAACACAAGGGGGTTAATTGTAACTATATACCTTAAAAACCCATCAGAAAATCGGGGGATTCCACTAGTTGGTTAATGGCTTTAAGAAGAAATTCATGCCACAACCAATCCCCACTGGCTTGCCAGTTGACCCATACTAGCTAGAATTCCCTTTGGACTAGCCATTAACTAGCTGGTGTCTACAAGATAAATCCCCAGCTTCTCATCCTTCCTCTCGTGCCTTCCCACTACTCTAGGAAACCTTCCAACCCTTACTTCAAGTCCAAAAACACCCCTTCTAGTTGTCTAAACCTTTAGAACCCTATTCTAAATATCAAGACTTAAAACAAATCGCTAACTAGTTTGTAAATTTAAACTTCACTTGAATTTTAAAAACTAATATGGCGTGGGGTTTTACAATCTCCATACCTTATAACATATCATCCCTAAGTTGTATCTCCATGAATCACTAAGATAAAAAAAATTATATAAGTTCTATTGTATGAAACTCAATCACAACTATACTAACTTACTATCTTTATATTGGGTACTTTTAGGCTAATATACTCAAATTTAACTACACCCCCAAGAACCTCACCATTCCATTACTCATGGTGCTGCCCATTTTTAAAAATTCACCAAGACACTGCATGTCTATTGAAATTTATGAATTCCCAAAACCATTGACATATCACCTCAATAACATAGTCCACTAGTAAAAAATAATCCATTCCCATCGATCTATTCTGTCAAACTTATTGTTTCACCCTCTGAAATATTGTAAAATGATACATTTTCTAAACATTCACATCAAAATATCATGCCCCAATATAATTATTGAAAAATACATTGAACTATGTGATGGTTCCCACCTATACTCATCCTTCTAAAAATCCTACAGTGTCCCAAACTAACTTGTCTTCTAGCCTATGGTGCTCCCCACAATAAGACACATCTCAAAAGAGGCTAATTCTGATCCATGGTACCTCTACTATTGTAATTTCTTATCGGAAAATGGTCTTAGTGCTCTAAAGAATCCCCATAATGTAGTTCTCAATCCACCATGCCCAACTTTCCCAAAGTCATCTGTCAAATTCTAGCACCACTATTCATTCTCAAAACTCTTAGAACAATAGATGAACCTCCAACAAATAATTATTAGTCTAAGAATCCAATAAAATCCTAGAATGGACCCATCCAAAACCTAAAAAATACCCATCACACCCAAAATGATGCACCATATGTGGTTACTAGTACGTCGCATCTAAAAACATACAAGAACACAAGTCGAACCTCCTCCGAACAAAATTTCCCAAAATATGCTTGACCCCATCCATCGACACACTATTAACCCACCCGATTATAATGTCCTAAGACTTGAATGCATCCTATGATCATCTGAATGTTCCCAAAAAATTATGTACCTGATATATAGTGTGATCTTCCATTTAAATCCTCAACCAACCAGAACAATCATCATGTTATACTGCAAGAATTGATGTACCACCATCCCAATCATTCTCAAATCACTTAAATTCATCTTAATATTAAGGAATAGGATGGGACCATGACCAATACCACATTTTACCCTACACATATCATTCCACAAGGATTCCATTGAATTTTACCTCATTTATCCATTGGCCTCAAAACACTATAATGATCATCCATTGGTTGGTCTCACGCACCCCCAATTCACCTTACATGAGGGTCACATCATCAAGAACAACATCTCACTCCCCACTATAAGAGAATCTATGACATCACATCACATAACCACTTTACAGCCTCTCGGACTCATGCTCTTTCTATCAAAAAACTGGATGGCTAGATGAGGGTGAGACTACTCACCCCTTATAATCATTATATAAGGAAACCTAACACCTACTCTAATCTTACCAAAAAATTACCCAAGTATTTCATAGAAAAACCTATTGACAAGTAGGGTCACACATTTAAATGATTGATGGTGTATCCCAAACAGTCCATCTCATCCCTTAACACTCTTATAGAGACAACCCACATAAGTCTCATCATGACAACATTATTGTTACTCTTCTTGAGACATGTTCCTAAATTTATTATGTCAACCTCTGATGATTTCATCAAGGTTCATCCCAGATCAGTTATTCAACCACACCTGATCTATCCACAACTTTCTTCCACTAACACAATGCACTATGATTCTTGATCATGGACCCAAGATTCCATGCCCATAAGCCCCTCATTAAAACCAAATCCACCCCCAACCCATATACATTTCATCCTATTTATTTAAAGCATCATGTGAATATTCTCTCATACCTCCCAAAAATAATCAAATGGCATTGTTCATTCCCAACACATGCTTTCCAACCAAACTCCACTGAACATCAATTGTTTCAAACTATAGTGCAACCTAATTCACAATGACCCACCTTAAATTCAGTGAGTCATTTTCCTCCAAATCTCAGTCTACATGCCCATGTTTCTAGTCATATCTCTTCCAAATATCAGTCTCATCAAGAATAGATAACCCCATGTGTTTTTCAAAAACCAAGGGAATCTCACCAAGAAAAAACAATTTTCACAACCACTCAAAACCTAAGAATATTCTTAAATTTACTATGGGTTTATTTACACTCTCAATGTTCTATTGAAGGTGATTCCTAAGATGACAAGGCTAGGCACCTAAACGGTCCTTCCCTAGAAAACTATACATGCTACCAAAGTTCCATCACTCAAATTGTCATACATTTCATGAAAAACAAGTATTTCCAGAGGCCCATTTACCAATACTTTTTCAATAGAATTATTATTCATATAAACCTCATGATTTAACCATATCATAACCACTTGGCCTATATTGCCTATATTGACATCCACAAGGCACCACACATGCCAAAACACACATCCCAAATAACTCACCATGATTTGGTCTCCAACTGAGATTTTAGAAACCCAATGATAATTTTAATCCTACCAATCTAGATCCTCACCTATCAATATGACAAGAACTCGTACTAGGGAGACAACATGGAAAAAAGTCTGAATGAGACTTCCCTCATGAGACTAGACTCAATACGAGAACCACTAAAACATAAATTCTTCTTCCCAAAACCTCAAATTCACCCAGTGAACCTGATTATATACTAGGTGGAACCCAATATACATTGATTTCATAAACTAAAATAGAAACCTATATCTTGTAAGCTTAATAAATTCATATACTCATTCAAACTCTCTCATTGGTCACCATATAAGATCATAAGTATTGGATTTGGTGTTATAGAACCAACTTTTTGTACTTTGGATTGCATGTATATTTGAAGATTTGAAAATGAGTAGAACATCTTATTACATATTTTTCATTTTTCTTCATGAATTTGATCTAATAATTTCCTATATTATTTATTTAATTCATAAGGTTTTAGAAATTTCCATCTATAATGAGGACCTGGAAATACTAAGACAATATTTATAAATATTTTTCTACAGTCAGATAACATTCTATGATGAGGCCCATAGTATGTTCACTATTAGGTTTGAGTACTTGTAAGTGGATGAGACTTATTCTCATGAAGTTCTCACTCAGTAATCTCCATGATGTAGGACTTTGATAACAGACCCTCTAGTTGAAATTCCACATGTTTTAGTGTCATTATATATTTCTACCTAAGAGCAAGTATAATGGTCCTTAGAATTTAATATTATCAATAATTCATTCCATTACTTGTGCACTTTTATTTACTAACCAAAACCATGATTCCATATATTTGTAAGAAGTAGGGTACATTAGGTGCATCATTAATGACATTTTATTAATGAATATTTCACTGAAGGATTTACCCCTTTCGTATTTATGGAAGTTGATATCTCAACCATTTGAATCGAATAGAACTGTCACACTAAAGTTCATGGCTATGTTATAATGATGTGTTTATTTCATATAGTCAAATAAATATATCTCAAGAACATTGGTAGATGACATAGATGTGAAACCTTATTAATGATATATTGAAAAAAATGGATTATATTACACATCAATCATTCACATGTGGTTTTCGATGTTGTGATATTAAGTTCTTTCTCCTGGGTGCCTTGACCTATTTATAAAGAGTAATCATGGAAATTTTCCAAGAATCCCTTATTCCAATGAAAAATAATTCTAGAGGGTCACACATTAATTGTTTATTTTGATCTCAAAAAAATTATATTTGAATTTAATTAATGGAATGAATAATATTCTCAAGATTAAAGAATAATTTTATTCATGTTTTATCAATCAAAATAATTAATTTATGAGTAAATATTTTATTAAATATGTATTCATGTATTAACTAAATAACAAGGAATCTGATAAGACCAATATTATGTCTGATGATAAATATTAATTTACAGGACATTAAAATAATGTTTATCATTCCAGTAGTTAGTGCATACTAAAAAATTATAACATTATTATTATTATTATTATATGAAATAAGGTTTGATAAGAATTATTATATTATTTAAGGGCTAGTACAAAATTAAATAATATTTTAATCTAATACATAACTCTATAAATAGATGGTTATGTCTATTTTTTAGGGCTAATAAAAAACCACATAATTGAGAATCATTTCACAAAATGGACTTCTATATCAAATTCCTCATCATATTATATTCAAAAGAAATATAAGTACTCTTTCAAGCCCAAGGATATTGAGTGATAAAAAAACAACATAATATGATTGATCCATCATGCTAGGACCTATAATTTCATCAGTGTTTCTCAGAGATCAAATGAGCATGTGTGGATCACTATGGTAGGGATTCTACAATTGGATCCTATAAACACATTGAAGGTAATCTGAAAAAGGGTTTTGGATAATCAACATATTCCTCATAGAAATATCCTCATATCAACTATTAATTATTTATAAATAATATAAACTAATTATAAATTAAATATAAAAATATCCTTTCTAGGTTTTAGGTTCTCTTATATAAATATTCGGTGTAAAAATTCAATTGGTCTTGGAATTTATATCATACACTATTTATGAATGATCTATCAAATCAATAATAAAATTATGGTTATTCACACAATAAGGAACTTCCACTATGATTGGAACCATAAACATTGTGTTGGATCGATATCCTAAAGTTATACATAAATAAATTCATTGATCTCTCCCACCTAGACCAGTCACAAAGCCTGAAACGAGTCACAATGTCAGGATGAAACTCACATAGTCTCAAGGTCACATGAAATCCTCCAAGACAAACACCCACTATAATGTCTCACACACAAGTTTGGATCTAATCCATACTGTGCATTCAAGGGTTAGGGAAAACCCACAAGATTTTGGCAACCCCTAACACATCATGGGTCTCAAGATCACATGGATCAATACATAACTCAGGGACTCTCATATCCCCAACCACTTGTACATAGGGTCAATGTCAAATCCCACTAGGTCTTCCTATCATACATGTATATAGGGTTAAAAAATTATTATTTTCCATTTTATATTATCCATAATATCTAGAAGAATTCTCAGATAAATGAAATTTCAAGTATAGGTTATAGAGGAAAATTATTTACAAGTTATACTTGGAATTTTATTTAGCTTATCTTATGTGAAACCCAAAACAAATCACCCCATATATGGGATTTTTTTTTGTAATTTTAATTATCACGGTTGATTTGATTTCACCTTGTGTGATGCACTTTATTTTTGTTGTTATTGATCTATGAGATTTTTTCTCTTGGATCAGTATGGAAGGAGGGTATATGTATGTTCATGCGTGGGGTGGCTAGTCCTAGACATAAGATACATTCTATGTCCTGACACATTTATACTCTCCTTCCAACCATTTCCCTATTAGTAAGAAAAAATAAAAATAGTCTATGATACCACTTTGTAATATCCTACTTCCCTAGACCTCTGACTGATGCCCATACTAGTGGAACACTATAATATCCCTATATCGCACCTCCTTGTACACCAGAGGCTTCCAAATACTTGTGTGGGTATAAGATGATATAGTTGTGAAACTATAACCATATATTATATTATAATATAGTTGAAATAATGGGAAACATATACACCGACAAAATAAATAAATAGTAAAATATAATACGTGAAATCACCAACAATAGCCCAAAATAAAACATGTTATAATGAATTAATGTTTATAGTACCTGATATAATACCATACAGATAAAACCATAAATAAATCAAAAATAAAAACTTGGAAGAAACCTAAAAGCAATCCTAAGTATTGGTGTGGTCCCAACTCCCATGCTCCTATTTGAAACCTAAAAAAATACCAAACACCCGACCCCTACCATGAACCTATACCTGAAACTAATATAGTATATGATCAGGTACCCAAGTGTCATAAAATATTGAGAAGGGTGTGAGTACAACTCAATAGGCCATCACCAATGGAATCCCAAAAAATAACCATTCAATAATAGTGCATGCAGATATGCTCAAGGTAAACAATTATAGTTACAATAATTTTAAAAATATAAAACTAAATGCATAAGAAAATTCCAAAACTGGGGGTTGGGTTCCCCCAGTAATGTTAAATTCTTTCTTCAGCCAATGTAGAGATGTCTCTAATCATGATGTGATAATCATTCGAACTTATCTCTTGAACATGGGTAATAAACCCATCCCTAGTCCAAACTGGAACCTAGGGGTAATATACGCATCATCAGGACCCTAGAATCTACTTGGGAATTATGTTAACCTAAGCTTTAATAATAAATATCAACATCTACCCAAGGGTTTGTTCTCACCCAAGGTTTAACCATAATTCACACATCCACCGGGGGCCATGTTCATCCTGTAATTGACTATAAATCTAGTGTCCACCTAGTGGATATTTTCACCACAAGATTAACCATAAAGTATAAGAAAAATACATGTGGGCTGGGTCTACCTCAGTTCTAGAAAACACAATAAAAAATCATTCCATTTTTATTAAAAAAACACCCCAATGGGAATTTTCCATTTCACATAAAACAATTAATTTAAAAATATGACCATTTCTATAAAAACCATTTTTAATTTAATGAGTCCCAAAATACAACCCCATTACAAATATTCATTTCAAAAACCATATCCATTTACCATTTCCAAAATTTGTTCTTTTAAAATTGACATTTTTGAAATACCATTCCAATTTTTATATTCAAGAAAAATCAATTCAATTATCAATTCATAGTTCTTATCTTAAAACTAATGTTCTATTTATTACCAAGTCACCCCACCTAGGATCCCTATTTATTTGGGAAAAATTACATTAAAAGTAATTTAAAATATGGTGATTCTATTTCTAAAATGTTTAATTTAAACTAAGTTGATGCATGACCAAGACAACCTACCCTCACAACAAACCACTATAAAAAAATATGTAACTATTGGTTAACTTATATGGAGAACCTACCTCATGGAAATCCTCTTTTATTTTTGAAAGCCCAACTTTAAAATCATATACCTGAGCTCATAAAATGCCAATGGTCAATGATCAAACCATCCATAGTCCTATATTGCATTGAAAAATCCAAAACTAACTACTTAAATCACATATAATTTATTAAAAACTTATACAAAAATTTTCCAAGCTAAAACCCTTGGTCATAAACAGTCATTTACACTACATATACCACTTCTACACCTAAATCGAGCCCAAATATCCTTTAAAGGTTCATTCCATGCTCCATTCACTCACTCAGGTCCAAACTCTATCATTTAAAACCAAAACCATAAGTGATGATCTTTAATTTATCTCAAAAACCAATAAAAAACACCATGTAATACTACTCGATCAGAATAATGGTCGATGGAATGCATACATTTTCTTGGGATACCTTTTTTGAAAGGTATCATATAATCCCTATCATCTCATGGAAATTACACTATCCTATGGTGAATTTTCCCTCAAATCCCAAATCAGGAGAACCAAAAAATTTGTGGGTCACCAATAGAAGAATAATAGAGATCAATGGATGGAATGAACTTCCAATAATTACTAATAATGGAACATAAAATAACTCTAAGTTGAAGGGGGGACCAAGAGGGAAGAGGAGGGGAGAACCCTAGTCCACACATAACAAAAATAAGTTCAAAAGAAGGGTGGCCCCTCTAAAAACCCAATGGGTAAAAATTTTAATTCTTCCCCTTAATAGACCCATCAGCTAGCTAGTAGACTCTAGTTGGCTATCAAGCACTCCAACCTAGCCACTAGCTAGCCGTTGTCTACAAGCTACAACCCCATCCACCCAACCATCTTCTTGTGCCTTCCCACTACTCCTAGATAGCTTTTGAACCTCATTCAAGTCCAAAAATACCCCTTTGAGGGTTATAAACCTTAATAACCCTATTTCAAATCCTATTTCTTGAATCAACCTACTCACTAGTTTGAAAATTAAAACTTCTATTGAATCTCGAACACCAGTATGGTATTGGGATTTACAAATATGATGTATGAAATGGAATTGTTAAATAATTTTTGAATAGAAGAAGACATGCTAGTTTCAAATCCAATAGTGATTGGAAATAAACATTGATGTAATGAGGACAAAAAGACAATTCACTCAACATTTTATAGAATAATTATTGCTATATTGTTATATATCACCACAATAGGACTAGATATTTTATGGTACATGTTTATCCACATAAATTCAGAGTTGGTTGAGGGAATAGAACCTCAAAACAGTGAAGTGAATAATGAGATTCATTTTGGTGAAATTGAACTATGAATTGGTATTTAAATTAGGGGAAGACTAATATTTGTTGACTTACTCAGATGTGTACTAAGATATATATGTTTTGGAAAGAAAATACAAAACTAGTAGATAATTCTTCAATAGAAGAAATTATGTTGGATGGTAAATAAAAAAATTAAATTCTTGACCATAAGGGAAATAGATTATGATTCAGTCAACAAGACCTATACACAATTAATATAGATAAAGAAAAAATTAAAAGATTGTGCAGAAGTTATGTGGTGGAAAATTATAATTTAATGTAAAAATAATATTACTATTGAGTTAATAAATAACTTAGTACATCAATATCGAAAGAAAAATATAGAAATTTAGTATCACATTATAAAATTAAATGTTGAGTATGGAATTATGAATTTATATTTTTTTGGTAATCAATATAAACTGGTGGATTTATTTAAAAATGTTATGAATGCACATATGTTAGAGATTCATTTGTAAACCCCCATTGTTTAACTAATTTCCCCAGATTAAAGAGGATTTAAAATCCCCCTCTCTCCAATACATATATTTTTCTATTTGGATATGTGGGTTTGTTAGGTCATTATGTTAAGATGGTTGTATGAAGTTAGGGGTAGAAACAATCAATGGGGTATTATAGGAAAAAATGGATTTTTAGATTCAGTAAAAATAATTAAGCAAGTGATGTTATCTGTATTAAGTGGAGTTAAATAGGGAAATACCTAAATATATGGATGAAACCATAGGAATTTAATTTTTTATCATATTTATAACATTGATCTTAGACTCACATAATATTTAAAAAGTCATGAAATTACTCTTTTTTAAGATATAAAAATGGGTGAGATTCAATAAATATTCTAAATTATCAAAATTGTCTATCAAATTGGGGTATTTATTAATGATGTTGAATGATCATCTCTGAATATGAGGTTTTATTGAATTTTATTATAAAAGGGGGAGATCAATTATGACTAATAGATTGAAGTAAGAAAGGAAATAAAAATTTGGTGATGGATTTGTGAGTGAATTTAAAACCAAATCTAAAGGGTGAGAATGTAGAAATAGATGGTTATATTGTTGGATTTGTTTTCAATCAATTTATTTTGAATTTTTTGGTTTTATTTATGAAATATAGAGATTTTTTAGATTTAAAGATATTTTTGGGGAAGGATTTCATCATGGAGAAAGAATATATTTCATGCCATTGAGTAACTATGAATTAAATAAGTTGTAAAAGTTAAATGGTTTTATGTAAGAGAAAATTAGAAATTACACTGGTTACATAAAAATAAAAATGAAACATATTTTGATATAATTATCATTAACTTAACAGTAACACAATATTAAATCACTCATTAATGAATTGTTCAAACCATAACATACATGCATGATATTAAACTTAGTAATATATATATAAGTAATAAAAACAAGTTTGGATATCTTTAAATACATTTCATGCCGTAAAAAATGTTGATATTGGATTGAGGTGTATTTTCTCACATTGAAATATATAGAATTAACATTGATAGGTTATATTATTCCATAATATTTAGTATTTCAAAAAAAACCATTCCACTCTTCATAAACAAAATTATGGTTACATTTTGAAGCATTATATCATGTAAAAATTTATATAGTATATAATGAAAACTAATAAAGAAACAAACTTTTTTCACCATTAAAAATTTGCATGATGTGACTGTTGAAAAAATATAGAATTAAATCATAACTAATGACATGGATATGTAATAAAATATTAGTGGTTTTGGGATTCCCACTAAATATATAAATAATGCTCAATGGTGGATATTTACTTGATGATTTTCTAATGGATTATTTTTTAGTTGAGTAAGTTCAAGATTATTATAAATTCAAATTTGAATTTTTTTTATTCAAATTTATTTGAGTGATGTAGAATAAAAACTTGTAGGGGTATAAAAATATATAGGAACATAATAATATACATAGAATATTAGGAAGAATATGAGAGGACATATTTTTTTTTTGATATCGTTGAAAAATATTAAACATGAAAAGTAAGTTATTATTGGAATGTATATTATTAAATATCAGTCTTGGAAGAGGATTTTTTTGCACATACATGTTATGACTAGGTGGTTATGATAATAACATCATTGAGAAAACTAATTTTATTTAGTGTCAATTATTTTACTAGTATTCATGTCAATTTGACATGTGTGTTGATAAAATCATTTCTTGTAACCCTCCTTCAAAGTATTAAGTGGATGAGAAGAAATATTCATGGACCTTAGAGGAGTAGTGAGATGGTGATAAATATCGTAAAAAAAACAAGTTCAGTGCTCATTATTAGGAATATTAATGCATTTTTTGATATGTTCTTGTTATATATATATCAGTGTGGGTGAACCATGTAAAATCTCAGTGTTATGGATCTTTAAATTATTATATGTGGTTTTTTAATTATGTCCTCAATTGGATAGATTAAATGTAACTTTAAATACGAGATCGTATAAAAATTTATTCTATGAGAAATTCTAGAACACCCTAATTCACCCCATCCTAGGGTGTGTATTGGGACCTCATATTACAATAAATAGTTATTAAAATTGTTTGAAATTGAAAATATATTTTTAAATTTGGTTCTTTTGGTTTAATATTTTTTATATTATTTTAAAAAAAAGTAGTAATATTTTAGTAAATTCCCAAATTAAATGAGGTCAACGGTTAGATTTTTTAAATACCTTGGTCCATAACTAGAATTAGGTTCATGTTTTGGTTCACAACTGTCATTATCTAATTAGTTCCTTACAGAAATTGAGATGGTCAATCATCATTAAGTTTTTCAATGGATTTTGGTCCAAAATATTATTCTATCTAAACCATATCAATAAGTGGGGTTAATTAATACTTCCATTTGAGAGGTTTCTAGAGTCATTTTCTTCTTTAATTTGACATAAGATAAGATTGTGAGGGTTATTATGTCCACTAGTCTGTTGAAGTCTAGTTCAATATTAAAATATGCGATATTTATGTTTAGTCAATAAGGTTTTCTTATAACTTTTCTATTCTTCTATTTTTTTAATCACAAAAACTTTATCTTAAGGAAAATCATTTTCCCCAAAGGATTATTTTCATAAAGAAAATTTCCCTACTCTAAGGAAATTTTTATCCTTACCTTTATTTTTTTTATTAATTTCATAATCTCTCTAAATCTAACTCATTTTATTCCTAAGTCTAATAATTAGCTTCACATCTAAAATCTCAGAATTCTATAAACCCTTGGATATAAATTATTCTGTTTTCAGGTTCCTAATTCTATGAAATTTAGATTCTGAATTCTCTGAAATTTAGACTCTAAATTCTCTAAAATTCAGATTTCGAATTCTCTAAAATTTTGAATCTAAATTCTTTGAAATACAGATTCTGAATTCTCTAAAATTTAGATTTTGAATTCTATGAAATTCAGGCTCTGAATTCTCTAAAATTTAGATTCCAAATTCTCTAAAATTCATACTCTAATTTTTTTTAAATCTAGATTCCAAATTCTCTAAAATTTAGATTCTGAATTCTCTGAAATTTAGACTCTGAATTTTATAAAATTCAGGCCCTTAATTTTCTGAAATTCACACTCTGAATTATCTGAAATTCAGAATTTATAGTCTAAATTCATTAGAATTAAGACTCTAAATTCCTTATAATTCAAAATCCCAATTCCTCAAAATTAAGATTCTAAATTCATTGGAATTCAGACTCCGAAATCTATAGAATTTAGATTCTGAACTTGTTGTAAAATAGAATATGAATATCCATGTCTTATAGACACTAAATTTTTTTTACTAGAATCTGAATTCAATTTTTCCTTATACACTAAAAAAATAAATTTGTTTAAGTAACTTCATTTTCCTTACACTTGTTATGAAACGACGTCATACAATATTTTTCTAACTAACCTTTGTTTGAGTGACATGTGTATAATTACCTATGAGATTCAAGGAAAAATATGACCATTGGAGGAGGGAGCTGACCATTAGATAAGTTTCTATAAATAGGATCTCATTTGAACGAGATTATTATATGTTTATCACTATAGACATTTCATGTTACTAAAGTAATTTCTAGATAGAGAGACTCTCATGCCTTATGCGTACTGAACATTTTGTTCATCTTGCTTTGTGCAACTCTGATTGTTGGTGAGTACAATAGAGGGATTATGGGGATATCAAGACAGAAGTTCCGACTACCTTAATGTTTAAGGACTACTAGAGATTTGATAACAGAGGTGTCGACTACCTTAAAGATTGAGGGCCTGCAATGATATCACTACAGATCTTGATATTCCTATCGAGGGCTTTCATTGGTGTGGGTGAGACAAACTTTTATGAAAGTATAAATCAAGGGACCTTTATCCAAGGTTTTCGGATACCCTACTCTTTGGGTTAAAATATTTCACACTTGTTAGTTGTTTTGTTTCAAGTTTATTTCCACTGCATTTTGATAAAGAAATAAATTATAACTTTCTTATACTTTCTTGTACTTTTGTATACTCTTCTAAGTAAGATTCTATATTCTTTAAGGTAGAATCATTTCCTTGTACTATTTCCTTAAGTTTCATTTCTGAAACCATATTTCTAGAATTTAGAAAGTTCGTTTAATATAACTAAAATAGGTCTTGTGAATTTATCTTGTTTAACATTGTTAAACATGGTTTTCCTTAATGTTAAAAATGGAAGTTTTTCAACTTAAAATCCACCCCCTCTTGTAATTGAGCAACGACATTCATATTTTGATCCTATAATTGGTATCATATCAAGGTATCTAAAATAATTATATTCACATATAAGTTTTCTTTCTCAAGTTTTCCTTGTTCTAAATTTTATTTCTTAACTTTTCTTGCTTAAGTTTTTCAATTTTTATTGAAAAGTATTTTTCCTATAAAATGGCAGGAATGAATATCAGTTCAATTGAAAATATAGATCCTACTAGACCACCTATTTTATATGGTAATGATTATGAGTACTGGAGAGATCGAATGAAAACATTTGTTATTAATACTGGAGTAGACAATTTTGTAATGCTTATTAGAGATTACAAAATTCCTGATAAGGAAGTCAAAACCTTCACTAACCAAGAAAAGTCAAAATATAAACTAAATTACAAGGTATGCAATACTTTGTTGGGTTATATAACTAGGAATATATATAGTCAAATTTCTTCTTGTGAAGCTGGTAACTGTATCTGGAAGAAACATGAGGTTACTCATTACGGTACTTCCAAAGTGATAGAAACTAGAAGAGCTATGACTAGAGTAGAATATCATGGATTTCTATTTCCCTATGGAGAACCAGTTTGAAAAGTGAAACAAATATTTATGAATATTGTCAATAGTTTAAATTCTATAGGAGAGAAAGGTTTAGATGATGAATCTCTTATAGACAAGATTATTGATATTATTCTTAATGAGTGGGAATCCAAAAGAACAACTATTTATAAGAATAGTAAAGTGTCTCAAATTACTCATGATGATATTTTTGGAACTCTTCTTCAACATAAGACAAGAATAAAAATAGATTATGATATGAATAAAAAGAGGAATGGAAATAGAACTTTATCCTTTACTGCTACTAAATTCAAGACTCCAGAAAGGGTTACAAGATCTAAGTCTAAGAAAGTCATTGTTTTATCTAAATCTAGTGAAAGTAAACATTCTAAGAATGAGCTATCTAATATTACTTCAAGGATGAACAATATATTTGGAAATAAAGACTTTAAGTATAGATATAATAAGAAAGAAAGAAAATACAAGAAAGGATTAGAAGTCACATGTTATGAATGAAAAATAGAAGGGCATATAAGGCCAGATTTTTCAATTCTTAAAAGAAAAGACAGAAAGGAAAAGCATCCTGAGAAAAAAAGTATTAAAAGTATAAGGCTAAGAAAGTCTTGGAGGATAATGATACATGGAGTTCCAGTTGTGGGGACTCATCTGATGAATCCTCAGAGTATAAATCTTTTAGTCAGAAGAATCTTGGTGTTATATCCAGAGTACCAATTGAAAATCATTGTCTAATGGCTAAGGTACACAATGCTTAATCTCAAACCAATATTTCTTTAAATGAAATTTTTTCTAATGAATATTATTATGAATATTTAGATGATGAATCTTAATCATTATAAGATAATACCTTACCTTTATTTGAATAAGTATCCATATTTTTTAAACTTCTTGAGAATGAAAATTCTAAACTCAAGAAAAAGATTGATAAAGAAAATTATAGAATTTCTATTTTAACTACAAAAGTATCAAATCATTCTAAGGATCTTGATAAGATTTTTTTTATTTTTTAAGTGTTTATAAAATATTTTTGGAAGTTAAATTTGAGAAGTATAAACTTTATAAGGATCTTGAAAATGTAATTTCTAAGAAAAATATTTTAGAGGCTAACTCTAGTTATAAAACTAATGTTCTTGAGGATAAAAATTTGGTTATTAAACTAAAGTCAGAAATAAGTGTGATGAAATGGAATCATTGTAATAAATAAATCTAGATTAGTTACTAAAGGCTATAATCAATAAGATGGAATAGACTATGAATAAACCTATGTTTCATAAGCTACACTTGAATCTATTCATATTTTACTTACCTTTAAAGTATTCTTTAATTTCAATCTTTTTCAAATGGATGTAAAATGAACTTTCCTTAATGGATATGTTCAAAAGGAAGTTTCTGTTGAACAACCTTATAGTTTTGAATACATAAAACATCATGAAAATGTTTTAAAACTTAACAAATCATTATATGGACTTAAACAAGCCCCTAGAGCCTGGTATGACAGACTTACAAGATTTTTATTACAAAAAAAATTATGTTAAAAGAATTGTTGATCCAGCCCTTTTTATAAATAAAGATAAGAAAAATGTTTTGATTCTTTAAATTTATGTTGATGACATTATATTTGGTGCAACTCAAAAATTCTTAATTGATTCATTTGTGAATCTAATGAAATCTGAGTTTTAAATGAGTATGATGGGAGAGTTAACATTTTTCCTAGGTTTTCAAATTTCTCAAAAACCAGAAAAAACTTATATATCTCAACATAAGTATATTAAAGATCTTCTTCAAAAATATGGATTTAACTACACCAAAAGGATAAGTATTTCCATTGGTACCTCAAATTCTCTTGATCTTGATTAAACTGGGAAGCTAATAGATAAACAATCATTTAGAGGTATGATAGGAAGTTTATTATACTTAACATCTAGTTGTCCAGACTTAATGTTTTCGGTATTCTTATGTGTAAGATATCAATCAAATCCTTAATAATCTCTTTTTAAAGCAGTGAAAAGATTTTTTTTTCTATTTAAAGGGAACTGTGGAGTTAGGACTCTTTTATACTTCTATAAATCATTTTTTTAAAATTTTGTCAGATGTTGATTTTGGTGGATGTAAAATGGATAGGAAAAAAACATCTCCAACTTTTCATTTCTTAGGAGATTCATTAGTTTCTTGGTCAGGCAAAAAGCAACACTCATTATAACTATACACTACTGAAGATGAATATATAGTACCTAGAATTTTTTGTGCTAAAGATGTGGAATAGATAAGTTTCTTTTAGGATTTATGGGAAAACTATTCTATTTCCTATAGTATGGAATCCAACATAATTGGAATTCCTTATGAGGGTAAAGTTGATTTCTACAGCCATAATCTACGGGATATATTATGAATTTTTGATAAGGATAAGGCTATAGAGTTCCTTGTTTTATCAAGGGTAAATAAACTTAATATTATTCATCTCCCTATAAATTTCCGGATTCTAGAGTTATGGGTTCAGGGATTTTTCTTTCTGAGAAAAGGTGATAAGGATACCTTGAGGAAAAGGGATATCTACATTCTCGATTTTCTGGTGAACCTCAGGAAGATTAATCTGGTGAAGTATGTCTTGATTAAAATTATGAATATCAATAATGGGACCCTCAAATCGCAAATCATTAGATATCTGGCTATTCATTCCAATATTATAGTCTTTTGTCTAGAATCGTTCAAAATCCCTGGTAGTTTTATGCCCAAGAATTTCAAGGTTATGTTAATGAGTGATGATAGGCTTAGAAGGATGGAATTTGGTTTTAACAGAAAGTATGGATCATTTTATGACTTATCTGAAAGTGAAATTTAAGCCATATCTATGAAGACGAAACTAGATGATACTTCCAAGAAGGGTCAGAGAAAGAGAAATCGGAAAGAATCGAAAGTCAAAGAAAAAACTTCTGTAGTTCAGGAAACCCAATCAGAACCTCCAGAATCGAAGAAGCAAAAGACCTATCTAGATTAATTTATTACCAAGTAGAGAGAATATGAAAATAATAAGATGGAAGGAGAGCCTAGCTTTGGATTGGACCCTGTTGAGGCAAAAGCCTTGAAGATTAAAGCTACTGAGAAATATGGGAAGAAAGAAAAGAAAATGAAGAAAAAGAAGAAGATGAATGAGGCTGAAATAGTTCAATATATTCTCAAGGATATTGAGAAAGATTCTAATAAAGTATAGGTACCAGAATCTTATCCACAATAATCACTTACAGGGACTTCGGGAAAAAAATGGTCATTTTAGAACCTGATGAAGAGGACGAGATTGTGAAAAAAGAGGAAGTGGAAGTAGAAGAAGAGGAAGGAAGTGATGATACCGATAATATGATAAGGTAAGTTGAAAAATATCATGAAATGGAGAGTCCTTCTAAAAAAAATTTGTTCCAGACTTCTTAGGCTGAATCTTCCAAACCTTCTTCCTCAGGAAAAGAAGAAGAGGTTCAAGAAGAAGTAAACAAAACAACTGAAGAATAGAGCAGCAACCATGAATTGGTTCAACCGGAGGATCTGGTGGTAGATGCTAAAAAGGAAATAGTTGAGGAAGATAAGATATTCCAATTTTCAAATAGTGAACATAAATCACCAAAGCCTGGTTAGATCATTCTAATAGATGATAAAGGAAAACAAGTGTTAACTGATACACCTAAGAAGGTTGTGGTGGAAAAAAATGATGTTGGTGGATATTCTAAAAGAAATAATGATGATATAGAGAAATAATCTTCACCCACAAGAGAATCTGATTCAGAATCATCTTCAATGGTTCATGATTTTTTTTCCAATCCCTAAAGAAATTGTTTGATATAATTCCATTGGTTCCAAGTATTGACTCGAGATGTTAGATGCTTCAGTATTTCTTTAATCAGAAATCATATTCTGTTTCCATGATTATGGATAAACTTATCAGGATTGAGGCTAATTTTAAATCTTTCTACATTGGGTGTGATGATCACAGGAGGTCATACTAGGAAATTAATAAGTGGTCAAAGAAGAAAATTGAAGAGCTGAGAAACTTGGATGAATTTCCAAATAATTTGAAGGGTGATTTTGATACCGAAGATATCAAGATCAAAGATCTACTACAAGTTTGAATGAGAATCTCATTCTTGAAAAAATATCTCAGAAGTAGGAAAACAAGGATCTGAATGGGAAACTTAATTCAATTTCTTTGAATATGAAAAGAGAAAAAGATTTCATAATAGAGTTTGAATAAAATCTCAGTAAGAAAGAAGAGATTTTAAAGACTCAGGAGGAAACTCTTAAGGTTCGGGAAGAAAAGATCAAAGCTATGGAGAAGAAAAATAAAGATTAGGATCAACTACTCAAATGTTTTTAAGAGGATCATAAGAAGCTTAAAAAGTTGAAGATCATTGTCAAGAAGCTTTTTCTTATGAAAAAAAAGAAGGATTATTTTTTTCCTTATCTTCGATATTTTGTTATATTACCTTTCTTGTACAAATTTTTCCAATCATAATGAAAATTTTGGTTGTGCTTTATGTTTTTTCTTGTATAGTACTAATATTTCAGGTACCATATTTTTTTCCATTCACTCAATTCCTTTTTGAAAATCACAAAGGGGGAGAAAATAATGATAAAAAGAATACTAAGTAAAGAAGATAATTCCATAAGAAAGAGAGAGTCTATCTAAGGGGAGGTTTTATCAAAGAATACTTCCTTATTCAAGAAAAAGAAAAATCTTTTTAAGGAAGTAAAGAATATGTTCCTTAGGTATTTTAAAACCAAAGGGGGAGTTAGTCGTATTCACCATTATTCATAAGTAAAGGGATTTAAGTTTTTCTTTTAAAAAAATTTCTAACTCCTTGTATTCTTTTTCATAAGGAAGTTTGTTCTTTCCAAAAAGGTGGAGATTGTTGAGTCAATAAGGTTTTCTTATGAATTTTCTATTTTCTTATGTTTTGAAAATCACAAAAACATTATCTAAAGGAAAATTGATTTTCCCTAAGGATTATTTTCATAAGGAAAATTTCCATTCTCTAAGGAAATTTTTATTTTTATCTTTGTTTTATTTTTTCACTTCATAATATCTCTAAATCTAACTCATTTTATTCCTAAATCAAAAAATCAGTTTCACAACTAAAATCTAAGAATTCTATAAATTCTTCGATATATACTATTCTTTGTTTAGGTTCCAAATTCTATGAAATTCAGATTCTGAATTTTTTAAAATTCATACTCTAAATTCTCTGAATTTCAGATTCAAATTTCTCTGAAATTCAGACTCCGAATTCTCTAGAATTTAGATTCCAAATTCTCTAAAATTCAAATTCATAATTATCTAAAATTCAGAATCTCAATACTAAGAAATTTAGATTTTGAATTCTCTAAAATTCAGACTCCTGATCCTCTAAAATTCAGACTCCAAATTATCTAAAATTCAGATTCTGAATTCTCTGAAATTTAGACACTGAATTCTCTGAAATTTAGACTCCGAGTTCTTTAAAATTCAGACTTCAAGTTCTTTGAAATTCTGGCTCTAAATTATCTGAAATTAAAACTCTGAATTCCTCAGAATTCATATTTCAAATTCCTCATAATTCAGACTCTGAATTCTTCATAATTTACACACTAAATTTCTTATTATTTATACTCTGAATTCCTCATAATTCAGATTCCTAATTCATTAGAATTCAGACTCTAAAATATATACAATTCATATGTCTAACTCTTTGTAAAATAGAATCCAAATATCCATATCTTATAGACTTTGAATGTTTTTTATTATATTATGAATTATATTTTTCCTTAGACACTGAAAATATATTTTTTTAAGTAACATCATTTTCCTTACACTTGTTATGAAACGATGTCATACAATCTGTTTCTAACTAACCATTGTTTAAGTGACACATGTATAGGTCCCTTAGAGGTTCAAGAAAAATATGACTATTGAAGGAGGGAGCCAACCATTGGAGAAGTACCTATACATAAGAGCTCATTTGAACGAGCTCATTATATGTTGATCAATCTAGAGATTTCAGGCTGGTGAACTGATTTCTAGAGAGAGAGACTCTCATGCCTTGTCTGTATTGAACATCTTGTTCAGCTTGATTTTTTCAACTTTAATTGTTGATGAGTAAAATCGAGGTATTCCGGGGATTGGAAGATATAGGTGTTGACTACCTTAAAGTTCGATGACTTCTGAGGATATAAAGACAGATGTGCCGACTACCTTAAAGATCGAGGGCTTTCGGGGATAGCAAGATTGATTCTAATATTCCTATCAAGGACATACCCTAGTATGGGTAAGATAGACTTTCTTGAATGTATAAATCAAGGTACCTTTATCCAAAGTTTTTGGATACCCTAATCTTTGGGTTAAAAGATTTCATACTTGTTACTTGTTTTGTTTCAAGTTTATTTCCATTGCATTTTGATAAAGAAATAAAGTATAACTTTCTTATACTTTCTTGTACTTATTTATACTCTGATAAGTAATATTATATACACTTTAAGGTAGAATATTTTCCTTGTTAACTTTCTTTAAGTTTCATTTCTAGAACCATATTTCCAGAACCCAAAAGTTTGTTTAATAGAACTAAAAGAGTTCTTGTGAATTTATCTTGTTTAACTTTTTCATACATAGTTTTCCTTAAGGTTAAAAATGAAATATTTTAAACTTAAAATGCACCCCCCATCCCCTCTTGTAATTGATTATCTACATTCATATTCAGATCCAATAATCTATACATTTGACTAAGATGTTGAGTCTTTTTATACTTGTTTATGATTTTGTTTCACCAGATAGTAGTTTTCTATATATAAAGACTAATTTATAGTCTATATTAATCCAAGGTCCTACTAATGGTCTAATAAATATGGGAATGTTGATTTGAGGTCATACTGGTTTGATTTTAGTCTCAATTATATAATGTTATTATTTTGAGGTATATGGGATGTAGATTTTGAAGCCAATTTTTGGGGTATTATTCTATGGTTTTTTTTAATTTAGTTATCTACTCATTGGTCATGTAATATTCTGATGTTTTTTGGATAAAATTATTGGGTTATGGTATGTTTTTCTTGCTATTTTTTCTACTTTCTACTAGTTTATTGTCATTGTGGGTTTTCCAAGATTAAGGACTGAAATTTTATTTCTATATATTCAATGAATTGTTGTTATAGAGATAAATCTTGAAATCTTAAACGTATATTTACAATTTGAAGAATTAATTTATGTTATTCATGTATGATAAGGATTTTGCTGCTTTCTTGGGTCAATAATGATATATGGGTGTCAATATGAACTAGTGTATTCAAATATAGTTTATTGGGGTGAATTTTTTATTTATTAAATGAGAATACAATGTTAATATATAAGATAATAACATGGAGATTAGTTGTGATGTATTAAAAGTTATGCATAATAGAATTACATGAGAGGATCCATATAGAGAGTGTTTATGTTGGTTGATTTTCCTGTAAAAAAAATCATAATTAGTCTAAATTGATATTGGGAAGAGGGGGTAGTTCAACCACTATAAAAAAGACACTTAAAAGGGTAATTTATGAATGAAATTACCAAAATTATTACATTCAAAACTAAAATACACTAAAAATTCTAATATAGGGAGGCACTAGAAAGATATTTAAAACTAACATTGAGTTGAGAGAGATAGGCTAATTGGATTTGAACAACATCAAGGGGATCCTTCTTATATACCTTAATTATTCTATATTTTATAGTCTTGACTTGTGAACATGTTTTATAAACTAGTCTTTATTACTGTTTTAAACTTTTTTATTTCATTCAGGGGATATATGTTTGTATTTACTATTAATGTCTCCAAATTTATTCATTAATTTTATTATGGTGAATTGAATAATTTTCTTCTAAACTCATTTTATTTTATATTCTTTATTGAAAAAAATGAGGTATCGATGGATGAATGTTTTTTTCTTTATCATTTATGATTTTAAATCATTTCAAAAACGAAATTATTCTTACATAAAGTTGATGTATCACTGAATGAAACATTTAATCCAATTATTTGTTTCATTTTAGATAACTACTATTTCTATTATTGAAACACTATTTGGATAAATTAATCTAAACAATCACATTAGATCGTAAGAAATTATGACTATATCAATGATTAAAACTTAATTATTTTATTTTATTTTTCTATAAAACTCTCACTCAATAGAGAAAAGACTAGTCATATTCAATTATGAAATAATTTATAGAAAATTATAATATTTTAAGTGATGGTTCTATAACATCCTCGGTATGATACAACCTCAAATGACCGAAGTGGGTTAGCCATATGACCTCAGGAGCATATACCCATATACCAAAAGCTATTGAATAGTAATGAGGGTCTATGTAATATATATGGGAGACTATAAACTCTGTTAAATTGTTTTAATAAAAGCAAAAAATAATAATATAGTAGTGAAAATAGAGGAAACAGTATAAATAATCAAACATGAATTCATACCAAAATAAAGAACTTATAAAACAATCAAATAATAATAGAATCATGTAATGTTAGATTGAAATAAAACTAAATGGTGTGATAAAATAAAAAAAATGGATAGTAAACTCTATAAAATATTCCAAGACCCTGGTCTCAAACCCCATGTTGGTCCCCTCTCCAAGCTCAAAACCATCTGGTAAGCAATAATAAAAAACAAGGTCCCTTTCCCGAATTCATACATGCATCCATAATGTATGTCTGGGGACCAAATAGTATCATGAAAAATGTGTGAGTACAACTCAGTAGGTCGACAAAATCGTGTCTAAATAATCATATTGGAATATATAGTGTCTGAAAATATAGTAATTAAATAGGGGTATTAGTTGAAAAATAATATTGCACGTGAAATTAATCCACTAAACCCTATGCTCCAAGTTGACACATGAGGTCAGAAAAACCTACTTCAACACCATAATGGATATCTCTATCTAGGGGTGGATCTTTATGTATCTAGATAGATCACTGAAGTCTATATAAGATTATCCTACTAAACATAAATCATACATAACATATTATGAAAAAATGGTCCATGTCCTGAGTCTAACAAGAATCTCACCCTCGGCAATATACACATATCACCTTCAATAATTGAGTAACTATGAATCTTTCTCTCAGGGGATTTGTTTCCCATAAATCTTACCCTTAGGATGTATCAAATATCGTGAACCTTACCATCTGGAAGGAACATAACCATGCACCTTACCCTCAAGTGTCACATATGGTTCTCTCGAGTACCAAACACAAGAAAAATTAATATTAATAAAAAATTCCAACAAGTCATTTAATATTCCACCCTCAATCATAAATAATAAATAGTTTCATGTCAATAAATAATATTAATCAATAGAAACACATATCTAAGTTCCAATAAAATGAGACATGTCATCATAAACCACATAGATCAATGCATTCAATTACGATTTCTCTAGTCATTATCATTACATAAAATCAGGTTCTTGATTATCATTACAATTTCAACAGTCTTAGCTTCATCTATCAATTTTTTCCCAATCCATTAACATTTCAGTACATATCCATATCTGATTAGGTTAACACACTAATAACAATTATATGTCAATTTAATTATTTTAGTATTTTTTATTCTATTTTAAGAAATCACCACAAATATCATGTTATGAAAATTCATAAAATTAAGACAATATTCAAATCACATTGTTAATCTACAATCCTCATTACCAATTCTACCAATTCATATTGATTTCAAGGGTAGGCTCACCACACAGGTGGTCGCAAGACAATTCTCAACACCAATAGACCCAGTGGGATCTATGGGAGGTCTAAGTAATGGGGCCAGCATCCAAATAATGAATTATTCAATTGTTTAGGTTGTGTACATAGCATGCCAGTGTGATCTCTATAATTGTACATATTAGAAGAAATTAAAATAGACAAAAAGAAGTTGTTCTAGACCATAACTCAAAATCAGAGAATACGGGGATAAACTCACGACATCCAAGGTAGATATTAGTTTCTTCTTCTTTTCCCTTAAAAATCTAGTACCAAAACATCAAGATATAACAGGTATTTCTTATGGTTAGAAGAGGACACTCAGAAGTCACCACCAGGACCACGATTGCACACCATTAATAAATTTATTTTATGTCAAGGGATTCTAGTGTCAATCATCATCAAAGGAGATGTAAACCCAATATAAGAAGGAAGGGGGGAAGTGATTCTAAAAAATTGGAGGTCTACATGGTTCTAGCCAGGTGTTGTAGTGTGGAGGTGTGCTAGAGAACACACCACAAAATAGTACAGGTATTTTAGTGTGTGTAGGGTACCAAAAATAAACTTCTACTTTGCAATGGTATGGATTGAAATGTAGAACCGAGATGATTCATGCTATTTTATGGCATAAAAAGATTCACTATGGTGTGGATTCCTATATTCAGGCCTTCTAAGATCGTTATTTTTCTTTTCAAACCCATTATTCATTTAGGAGGTATAATTTGGGGAGATTTTTGGGAATATGGTCCTCATGAGAACCCACTCTTAATTCAACCCCATAAATCTAAAATTTCTTCCATAATTTAAGATTATAACAGACTATTGATGTATATAATCCCATTTTGTAATCGATAACATTTCTTAATTTAAGTTACTAAAATCATTAAGACCTATACATCATCATTTATACACAATATATGTGGAAAAAGGAACTGTGGCATGGTTTAAGAAACTACATCATGTTACAAGGCTCCATGACGTACCCTTCATCTGTCTCCACCACCCTAGTGAAGGATATGTTGCAAAGACGAGAAATCCACATCCCCATAATGTAACATCCCCATCTATAACGTATCCCTACTATGGTACAACCTATATCCTATAGTGTGATCACCTGATCCATGATACATCCACCCTTCTCATAGAATCCCCACGGCATAACCCCAATCTCTATGGCATAGGCCTATCTAAATGGCATAGTTGTGGCACAACTATATAGGCTATGGAGTTTCACCAACTATTTTTGGTAGAAACTATCAGAAACACATTTTAATCCTCCTTAAGATTCCTAAATCCCAAGTTCCTTTACCAAAACATGTCTAAACTTAAGAATAAGAAGGATGAGAAGAAAAAAAGGCTTTAAATAGGGAAAAAGGTTTAGGGTGTTACAACCCTTGCTTCTTCCCAGAAGAAACCTATCATAACTAAGGGCCAACCACCAAATTTAAAACCAAGAAAAACAACTCAAATATTTTTACCAAAACTTGGAGAGGAGTGTGCTTATAGAAATATGAGATCTTATAACCTCTCTGTCATATAACAGCTCATCCCCAAGCTATGATCCATAGAATCTTAGTGGGTATTGGTGATTATGTCTAGAAACTGTGTCTGCATATCAAATACCCTCTCCCATGTATCCTCTTTCACGTGCTCATGCTTCCACTATACTCTCACTAGGGGTATATTATTTTCCTAAAGATTCTTATCACTATGTTCCATAGTCTACATCGGATGCTCTTCAAATGTCACATCAACATCCATCTTGATTTCATTGATGTCTATCATGTGAAAATGGTCAGGGTGATATCTCTGATGTTCTCACACATGAAACATGTTGTGCAGATCACTTCAGTGTTGTGGGAGGGAAAAATGGTACACCACCGGACTGACACTTCCCACTATCTCAAACAACCTAACAAACATGGGTGATATCTTCCCCTATTTCTCGATACGGTGTTTCCCAAGCCTAGGAAACACACATAGTAATACACAATGACCAACCTAAAACACCATAGGTCATATCTGATTTTCGGGATAAAATTTATGCTAGATTTTTGTTGGCACCAACCTCTTTCTAATCAAATGAACCAACTCAGATGTCTCTTTCATGATACTAGTTCCAAAAATTTATAACTCTCTTGCCTCTATCTAGAAAAGAGAAAAATGCCACAGCCTTCCATAAATATCCATGAAAGGATCTATTTAGATAAATTCTTAGAGTATTTTATTATAAATGAACTCCATGAGTGCTAAATGATGCTACCAAATAACCATCAAATTCAAAAACAGAGGCTCATAACATGTCCTCTAGAATATGGATTATCCACTTTGATTGGCTATTAGTTTTAGGATGATAGGATGTACTCAAAGAAAATATGATCCTAAATCATTCTAAATACCCTTCTAGAACTGATATATAAAACCAAAATCTCAATATGAAATGATACTCTTTGAAACACCATGAAGAATAACTATTTTCCATGTATAGAGACTACCCATATCATCAACAGTGATGGTATCCTTGACAGGAAAGAAGTGGTATACATTCATTAGATGGTTTAAAATCAACCATAAAACATAATTATTATGGGGATTTTAGGTTAATCATGTCATGAAGACCATAGTGAGATCATCCCACTTCCATTCTCGAATGGGTAAGGGCCGCAACAACCTATTAGGCCTTTGGTTCTTGACCTTCACCTACTAAAAAGAGAAACATATTACCATGAATACCACTATCTCCTTTTTCATATAAGACCAATAGTATATTATATAGAGATCATAATGCATCTTTATTATACCAGGACATACCTCCCATTTATAATCATTAAACTCCCTCATCACCTCCTTGTGAAATCTCATAGGAACCTATAAATGTCCTTGAAAAATAAGAACGTCATCACTGTCAAGAGACCATATTGATGGTGGATCCACACCATATAATATATCCCATAGAGATAAGACCTCATGATCATATAACTGATATATATTTATTTGGTCCAAGAGAATGATTATAACAGATATCAAAGTTAGAGATACTCATCTCTGGTACTCTTAGATATCTACATGCATATCTGTAAAGAGTTTTATAAGCCACCACTCATCGCAAGACTCTTTCACTACATCTATCTATATCTTTCAACTCAATTAATTGGAAGAAACATTATCTTTTCAATGTTTATAAGCTAATTCAAATTGAAAATATTATAGATACTTGACCCACCTTATCTGCTAAATATTTGAGTATCAAAAAGAAAATATGTACTTAAGGATATTGTGGTCAATGTATAACCTAAACCCCTCATCCAATATATATTTTCTCAAGTATCATAGGGTGTTCACCACCATAGCTAAATTTAGGTCAGGATTAGGTTAATTTCTCTAATGAAGTTTTAGTTTTCTAGTGCCTTAAGTAACCACTCAGTCCTCCTGCATCAAAAATGATCTAAGTCTGAATCTGGGTGCATTATAATACCTGGTATATACCATACCTAGAAAAGGTAATTTGAATATCAATGTTGAGTTCAACCTACTCTTAAAATCTTGAAAATATCTCTCACAAACATTTGACCAAAAAAGATTCACCCCTTTCTTGGTTATGTTGAATATCAATGATTTTGAATGGGATAAGTCCTGGATGAAATGATGATAATATCCTAATAGACAAAGAAAACTTTAAATATAAAAGACATTATTGGGTTCTTCTGAAGATGCGATGTCTGAAACCTTCTCTGATTCCACTACCACTCCATCCTCTAAGATAACATGGTTCAAAAACATCACTTTATCAATTCATAAACTTCATTTATATAGCTTGGTGCATAGTTGATCCTATCTCATTGATGAAAAATTCCACAATCTAATCCAGTAAAGGTTGAAAGATTTAATTTATCAAGGCCATGAATACCACTAGTGTGTTTATTAGACTGAACAACATCACCATAAAAACATATAATTTATACCTAATCCTAGAATAAGTTATGGGTATATTTGATGGTCTCACCCTCAACTAATGGTACCATGAACTCAAGTTGATTTTAGAGAATATCCTAGTAGTTAATACAAGATATCATGAAAGCATGGAAGGTGATACCAATTCTTGAACATCATCTATTTTGGCCTCTGATAGTCTATAAATAAGTGAAAATTCCCATCAAACTTCTTGGAAAAAATAATGGGAAAACCCCATGGAGAAGTAATAGTTTGTATGAAACCATTTTCTTCCATATCTTCTAACTGAATTTTCAACTCATGCAGCTCTACCAAATCCATTCTATAAGGTGGGATATAAACTGTATTAGTTCCCAATACCAACTCGATCATGAACTCAATATCTCTCTTGGGTGGTAAACTAGAGAACACTTTGAGAAAAACATTATTAAAATGGTCCACCGCTAGAGTTAAAGTATCCTTATACATTTCTCCATAATCTAGGATAAGGCCTAATATCTAAGCTATGAGACATTCCAATCTACACTGAATTGGTCTTATATGGCCAGCCTGAAGATCTCACTCACGTTGGTGAGTTTAGCTACCCACATTTTGATATAGAAAGGTAAATCTATTTTAATAATAGTTAATATGATCCTAGTATATAACTATCTAGACAATACCAAGAATCATATTGAAGCCTGAAATTTCCTAAAAAAGTGTTTCGCAAAGGAAATGCTAGCCTCAAATTTCAATAGAATAGTCCACACAGTGTTTGATATCCTCTAATAGCACTCCCAACAGCATTTCAATGCTCATAACACCATTAAATATATATAAAAAACAATCCCAAACCATTTGAAAATTAAACTTATAAAAAATTAAGTCAATTCTAATACAAGATATGGTAAATTATATAAGAAATATACCTCTAAAGGTAGAAGTTCCAGCATCCAAAACTAGGTAGAGTAGACTTCATAGCGTGCAGCAGACTCGGCCTTCTTCCCTGGGATCCGATATAACCCCCCTATGATACTTCTGTTTGATAGTAAAACCTCTCCTACACTAGGTTACCACAAACCCTACTTTATCCCAAATGTTCAGTGGAACTCTAACTACCATTCTAAAAAGGGGTAGCTGAGGAACTCTCTTATTTAGATGCATGTCATGATCCCCCTCCATTGTTATGTTGTGTATCTCTCTTATAGAACTTCTAATGATGGCTCAATATGCCGCAAGCACAACACACCACTTTTGGGTAAGGAAACTAAGGCTGCTTGTGGACAAACTTTCCTCAATGAAAACACTATAACGGACCATGGATATATAAAAGATAGACATTGTACTAATTTTCTTCCCTCTACTATCCTGATAGTAACTATCATACTATTTCTTCTTTCTACCAAAAGAACTCCCAGATCACCCTACTAAAATTTCCTAACTAAAACTTGGGTTCTCTCTCTCATATTTCCTTTCATGATGAGAGCTTGGATTATCACAACTTTGTATCTGTTTAGTTGAAATACATTCATGAGTGACATTATCTCATAATGAAGAGAATATTGGAAACATATCACCCTGGTGACCTCATCAGCTTCCAGGGATGGGGAAAACATTCCGGGTTTGTAAAGTTTCCAACATATTTTATCACTAACATTCCCTCCTATGTTAATTGGATGGACTAATGAGTCATATCATCCCTAAATTTATCAAGGTAAAAGTGTCTTAGTAAATTTTCTTCTAAGTCCTTCCAAGATAACTCGTCATGTTTCCAAAATTTCTTTAGAATTTCCCACAAATTCTTGGAAAGTCCATTAGGATTGTAAGTATCAAGCCTCACCCTTCTATATGTAGGTGTCTAAAGGTGAGTGACTATCCTATGGAATGAATCGATCCAGAACTTATCTACCTAGGGGACTCCATTCCCAATTAAATTAGGTAGATTTTGTTGCTAGAACTCTCTCAACAGCTTAAAAATTGATAGAATATGGCAAACAGTGTCCCTTTTTATGGATCACTTGACACTTAGGAATATGTTACAAAGTTGGTTGTCCATACGATTATCCATAAATATAGGAAGATCTTACACAACAACATTAGGAGTGTGCTGATTAACACTCTCTTAATGCTTGATTTTAAGATGATGAGTAGTAATTTCCTTAATAGGGTTTAACACACACCTTAGAATATAGGTTTCACAACAAGATCAACCTCAACAAGTGAAATCAACTTAGTACCACTGGATCAAGGTTCCTATGAACTTTTCTTAACATGTGATTTGGAAAAATATAATAGTTCATTTCCTTTATTTTTATTAGTTATACTATGGGTTTTATTTTCATAGTTCATATGGGAAAATATGCCACATGCAATAAATATTTCCATGTAATGAACAATGCATGTCAACATATATCCCTATGAGCATATCATGATGTTTTTATAGTCAAATCATGTCATGCCATCCCATGAGTAAAAAACTCTCAAAAAATAGTAATATCATATAGTAAGTTAATAACTCAAATTGAAATAACATCAACCATAACCATCGAACAATATGAACAGTAACCTCATCCCTAGGAATAAGGATTTTCCCTCTTCACATGGGTTAGCTACTCTCATGAATGATATCATTACCAACCCTAGAAAATCCTAGCCTCTTTTCTACCTTATAAAAAATTAATGAAATAAAAAATAAATTGAGATGTTTTATACCACTTTTTAATGTTCTCAGAAAGATACTCCATTATATAACCGAACCAGGTTTGCAATGTGACCTCATACATTCCACCCTATATGTCACAGGCTGCCAATTACTAGAAAGGGTGTAAAGGATATAGTAGGAAGACTATACCTATGACTATCCTTATAACATCTTGAGAGGGGATGGGTGAATCAGGGTGTCAATTTTTTCTTTTAAACTGATGGATCTTGTTCCCATGTGGGTAGGAACCTATTAAACCAGTTTGATGAGAAAGTGCAGAAAACAAACAAAAACATGCAAAGCGAAGACACAACAATTTTACTTGGTTCACCACTAAGGGCTATATATAAAGAGAATATTCTAATAAGTTTTTAGTCATACCAAATTCCACTAATATTAACTTGTTATGGAGTAAAAAAATTTAACATAGTCACTCTATACCTGGTTCACTACCTTTACAAGTTTTTAAGGATAACACACTGCATCACCCGGATCACTTCCATTAACTCCGCCTTTCCCATTGGATTGGGAAGAATCTGAAAGAAGTTTATTGAAATGAAGGCCTATTAAATGGGTTGGAATTAAATCATGCAACCTCAACTATATATTGATGCTCTGTTGAAGTCTTTTTTCCCATGAAGATGTAATCTACTTTTCTATGTACTTTTCATTTGTGAAATTTTCCTTCATGAACTGGCCTTCTTCCTCAACGTACCACACTGAAACATATACTATGAATGATTCCTTCATGAAATGTGATTCTCTACATACTACCTCTGTGTACTACCTCTTCAAAACACAAGCTTTTACCACCTTCACAAACCGCATTTGCGTACTAACTTCACTTATATTCTCACATACTTCTTCTTCACCGCAGACCAACTTCTCCTCCATGAACCATCTTTCATGTACAAAATTCCTTTTCATACTTAGTTGCTTCACATACCATCTCAATTTCTTCGTATACTTCAATTTCACCACTGACCAAGTTCTTCCTCTAAGTTCAAACTCTTCTATGTGGACCTATTTCCCTTCGCAGACTACATAAAAACTCTCCAGAAAATTACTTTTGCGTGAACCTCTTTTGGGTTTTTCCGAATTCTTAGAGTGATGAGTTAATCTAATGAAATTATATATAAACCATTAACAATAGTATTAGAGCTATTTATATAGGTAAATTGATCCTAATAATCTATTAATCTGAGATTTACCAAATCTTTGATATGGATTCAACTTCATCATGTACCGTGCATCTCCAACGAACCATTTCCCTACGCGATCTGCATACCACCACTCCTCCCTTCGCAGTGTCCAAACTCTTCCAAAAACCTATCCTCCTCATTTTCATGAATGAAATGAAATCCCGTGATCTATCACACCTTCCACATACTGTGATCCTTACCACGAACCACAAGTCTTTGTCGAGAACCATTATCGCAACATGGTTCGCGGTCCACCATTCTATGTACCATATTTCGCGATCTAAAAACTGGTCCAACTATGTGGTTCGCAATTCTATTCCTTATCTAAAACTCTTCCTTTTCAAAAAACTAACTCCCAATTTTGAGGCCCAAAATTTTGGAAAACACTGGTAAATTACACCACTTTAAATACTGCTTTCAACCTTAATCGTAATACCACATTCCTTGAAAACTCTTTGATTGACCCAACGTTGATTGATAAAAAATAAAATCCATAATACATTTCTAGCAATGAAAAAACCTCATTCCAAAAACCCTTTCATAAAAAGTTTCAATAATAGTGGAGAATAATAAAATAGTAGCTAAAATGGCAAAAAAAAATAATAAAACATGAATTTGTTGTAGAATAAAGGGCTTATCAGACAATCCAATAATAATAGATACATGTAATTTCAGGTTGAAATATAACTAAATTAAATTCTGAAATTCAAGAAAATAACAGACTAGGAAACTATATAAAATACTCTAAAGACCCTAATCCCAAACCCCATGTTGGTCCCATATCTTAGATATAACCCATCTGGAAAGAAGCAATCAATAACAAGGTCCCTTTCTCTTATCCATACATGTATCCATGAAGTCCGTATGGGTACCAAATAGTGGCTTGAACATGGTATAAATAAAAATTAGTAGGTTGACACCACTTTGTATGAGAAACCTAGTCTTAATGAATAATTTATTCAATATAAACATTAAATAGGGGTATTAATGGGTAAATAATACAGCACATGAAATAAGTCCACTAACCCCTGGGCTTTGGGCTGACACTAAGGGCCATTAAAATATAGTTTGGCACCATTCTAGATATATCTATCAATTTTTGGATCATACTACATCAATATGGATCACAAAAGTCGATGAAATGTTCTCCTTTTGATGATGAATCACACGTAATGTATCATGACCAAACTTTCGCTACCCTCAAGCTAACAAAATCTCATACTTATAAATATAAGAATATTTACCTCAAGCATCCAGTGATTTTACATATTACCCTTATGTGGTGTATATCCAATTCATATTACCCTCAAGAAGTATTTAATTCCATTCACCTTACCCTCATGCGGTAACATAACCATTAACCTTACCCAAATGCATCACATATGATGCTCTCGAGCACCAAACACAGTCATAAGTCATATCAATACAAAAGGCCAACAAGTCGTGCAACATTTTACCCTTATAAATAAATCCTAAAAAGTGGTATATCAAGATATAATGTTAAGAAAGTAAAACACATAACCAGGTTTCAATAAAACCACACATTTCATCATAAACTGCATTGATCAATTCCTCTAATTACCATTTATCTAGTCATTTACATTCCGTAAAATTAGGATCCAAATTATCATAACAATTTCAATAGTTTTAGCATCACATATTAGTTTAACCCGAAGCCATTATCATTATAGTATATATCCATATCTCATCAGGTTAACACACCAATCCAATTACATGTCGATTAACTGATTTTTTTCTATGTGATTCAATTTCAAGAAATCATCATAAATAAATTATTGTTCCAATTCATAATATTAATCCAATATTCAACTCAAATTGTTAATCCATGATCCTCATTAACATTTTTTATGTTTCATATTGATTCTAAGGGTAGGTTTACCGCATGGGTGGCAGGAAGCCTAGTCTCGACACTAATAGACCCAACATGGCCCATGAGAGGTCCAAGTGTAGTGATCACCATAAAAAATGATAATTGACTGATTATTTAGGTTTCACACAAGATGTGTCAGTGTGAACATTGTTATTTCATATACTAGAAGAAATTAAAATAGAAAAAAGTGAGTTGTTCTAAACCACCTGACTCAAAAGTTGAGAATACATGGACAAAATCCTGACTTCCAATATAGAATTTGGTTTCTTCTTCCTTACCTTAAAAAATTGGGCCTGAAATTCCAAGATCAAATGGATATTACTTATAGATTTAAGAGGGATCTTACAGGTAACCACTCAAACCACACTCACACACTAACTGAAAATTGATTGCACACCAAGGCCTCTCAGTGTCAGTCATTTCTAAAGGATATCTATAAGCTTGGCCCAAGAAGGGAGGAAGGAAGGGATTTAGAAAAATTAGGGGTATCCAAAATGAAAGGTATGGTATGTGGTGTGGGGTGAATTGATGAACACACCATGACATAGGATAGGTGTTGCAGTGTGTGTAGGGTTTCATAAATCGATTTCCATGGTGAAAAGGGATGGATCACAGAGTAGAATAGGGTTGATTCATCCTCTTCTGTGGTGTAAGTAGATTCACTATAGTGTGGATTCATGTATTTATCCCTTTAGAGATCTCAATTTTTTTAACAACTATTTAATTGGGAGATATTGATGGGGTATATTTTCTGCAATCTAGTCCGTGTGAGAATCTCCTCTTAAATCCTCCCTATAAATCCAAAATTCCTTCCCCGATTGAAGAATGTAACAGCCTATTAAAGGAAATAACGCCATTAAAAAATAGTAAATGTTCCCTAATTTATTGTATTAAAAGAATTAACACCAAAACACCACCAAAAGTATGAATTTTATACACAAATATGCACTACAATGTGGTGCAAGGCACCACGACATAGCCTTCATTAGTCACCACCACTACAAAGATGGCTACGACACAAACCCAAGGGATACATATCCCTATAGTGTAGCCTCCACTTCTACAGTATACCCAAGACCATTGTGGAATACCCTACATCCTATGGTTCAGTTACATAGGCTATGAAATAGATACCATTCACAAATCATCCCTATGAAATAAACCCAATCACTACGGTGTGGTCCTATCTCAACAGCGTCGCTGCAATGCAACTATATAAGCCACAACATTGCACCCCTATTTTTAGAATCAACATTCTAAAAACACTTTTTAATCCTCCTAAATCTTCCCAAATACATCAATACTCTACCCAAATATTGATAAACTTAAGAACAAGGAGAATAATAAGATAAATTATGCACACCTGTTATGGGGTGTGGAAAAAAGAAAATTTATAAATTTTTTCCTAATGTCACATAGTGGCTATCCAGAATCATCTCACTTGAGGAGCTTCTTAGTTCGTTTACTCACATAATTTAATTCACCTAAAATACATATTTTTTATTTTCTAAGTTTTATTAAAACAATGTAATTGAAAAGATATGAAATATTAAAATTTAAACTAAAACTAACAAGCAATGATAGTATATGATTAGAAAATAAATAACAAGGACTTTATGGTATGTTTTATGGGATCCATCATTCTCCTTGTCAGTTTTTAGATTTAGTTTGATATTTTAATCATGATATCTCACTTTTAATCTATTATTATTTTATTTAGTAGTTTGAAATCTTGAATTCATTCACCAATCTTAATTCTGCCACTTCATGTAATCAAGTTTAACGACACACCTCAATCAAGAATGTGAAACCTTCCAAGACCTGACTCTATATTATATCATTTCATCCACTAAACAGTTCAGCTTCATCATATAAAGATTTTATTTTTAGTACAATGGATGGAAAGTATTTAAAAATAATAATATAAATGACTTTTATTTTAGTATCGTAGTATAAAATTGCCACACTCCTTAACTTTAATAATTTCCACTAAAAACATAAATAAAACATGTGAATTTATGTGAATAATGAAATGGAAACACCACTTATTGTCCCTAGGTTAATCCTAGGGTTATCCCCCTATTTGTTAGGGTAATATGTCATGTTGGAATTAGAAATAAATAGGATAAAAGAAAAGAAGAAAATAAAAAAATAATAGAATATATAGAAAGAATAGAGAGAGTGAGAGAGAAGAGGAAAATAAAATAAAAAGAAAAGAAAATTAGGATGAGAGAAATAATTTAAAAACATTAAATAATAAAATAAAAATATAAGGATAAGAGATAGAAGGAACAATAAAATAAAAAATAAAAAAATTGAGAAGAATTAAAAGAAGGGGTGAAAAAGATTAAATAAAAACAATGCATGAATTTTATTGATTAAAACTAAATTAAAAACTAAAATAATAAAATAAATTAAACTAAAATAAAATTAAAACAAAAAAAATCAACGGCATAGAGCCCATCAAACACCTCTCTAATGTATGGTGGGAACCTCTTGAGGTGGGAAAACTTCTTCTCTTTGCAAAGAAAGGTCTCTTTTTATAGGAAATGAGTGTGGATCCCTCATTCTTGACTTCAATTCCTCAAGGATCCTAAAAGTATTCCATTAAAATCACCCTTGAATACCCTCATTGAAGAATAAGAAACATATATAGTTTTGGGTGTTTAAATTTGCAGTGGACCAAGATCTTCAGTGGAAGCCTTCAGGATCTCATGCGGATTATAAAAGGGATGTGTTGGATTTTTCATGGCCTCGGTGGAAATCTGGCACCACCTTGGAGGATTGGAAGTGGAGGTAGTGGATGGCATGGGCTACAGTGAAGATCATTAGGGGATTCCTCTTCCTCTGACCTTAAAATTATCTAGAGGAGCCTCCAATATGGTGCTCATGGGGGTTTTCTAAGGGTTAAGATTGGATCCATAGTGTTTTGGAGTAAAGGAAGTTAAGGTAGAGCTTAATATGAGACCCAACATAGTTAGCCATGGTGATTCTTGGTTGAAGTTGCAGTTTCCAATAAGATCAGTGTGGCAGAGGGCTTGGTGAGTGATGGAGGTTTTTATTTGAAGGTGAGCGTGGTGCAGCAGAGCAACAATGCTGGTGCTTTTGTTAAAACCTAATTATTTTTTTGTTCCACGTCAAATCAAGAAAGCTATTCACACTATCTTATATGAAAAATCATGGGATCAACCCCCAATGATGTTGCATGGATTTCAGAGGACTACCACCCACCGTCAGGCATCGCCCCATCATGACGAAGCTCTCCTCCCAATACCTTATGGGTTTATCCACCACTAGATGGCGCTATGGGGATGTGTCCCGACTATACACCCTATGGTATTGATCCCTCATGGGAAACTATCGCATGACTAGATTCCATGTCTGTCCATATGCCTTGGGAAAGCTCTCATAGTGGCCCTCTTGTCCGGTTGGCCTCTCATTGAGGCCATCCATGTGTCTTGTGGGTTTTTTGGTTTAGGACTATCCCTTGGCTTAATTTTTTTGCAAAGACACCTAAAAATAATGATCAACACTTATAAACAATCATAACACTTATCAAATATGAACCAAAGAATTCAAAAAAAAATCAAAACTGAAAACTCTCCAATCTTAACTCATTTAAACCAAATTTAAATCCAAATTTATAAATAACCAGTTTTGGATAAAATATTTATTTATATGGTAATTACCATTCAAAATATTTAAAACCCCGTTAAAAATTGATTTAAAATTCATCAAATATATGTCTGTAAAATAATCACACACCTAAACCATTCTTTTCCTCAAGCATAAAACCTCAATAAGAAATTTATAGGGAACCAATGTTACTAATATTTAAATTCCAAAGTATTAAAATCAAATAATTTTAAATTTTAAATCAAACTTTCAAATTACATATAAAATATCAATTCAATTTCTCAATTTTCAAAGAAACAGTCAATTTATGAATTTCACTTTATTCATTTTGAAAAGAATGTCACTTATATTCTAATTCATTCATGTTTCTTAATTAATTATTATTAAACATTCCAATTCACGACTTACCTAACTTTTGAATCGTTTCACTCATCTCACATGATACAATTTAAGTAAAATTCTACTCATATCATGATAACATGCTCTTTATCCATAGGCATGTAAAAGAACTACTTTATCCAATTTTGTAAAGACAAAGGGCACATAAAATCATGAGGGGTTTTAAATAAATGTTAAAAATAGATTTGAGTATTGATTTTGGTAGGAATTGATGTTTTAAAATTAAGGCTCAAGGAGGAGGCTTCTCTCTACAGTATAGTTTATGATATTAAAAGTGAAATCTCAATGAAATTATCCCCTTAAAATTATAACAACTCCCACTTTCCCCCAAACTCAAATTAAAGGTTATGATCATAATATATCATAATGAATGATTTTTCCACCCTCCTGAAACTTTCTCTAATTTTATACTATTTCTTCCTTTTCGAAGAACCTTTTCATTGTTTTTCAAAAGTTATGCTCAAAATAAACCTAAAATCCACCACCTAACCACATATGATAAAATTCATAGGTCTAGTAATGGTGATTTTTGTTTTTCCCAAATCATAGCCCATTCATTTATTTTTGTTGGTTCTTTTTGTCATTTTATATTTTTTTATCAAGAGGAGAAAAGTAATAAAGAGTACAATAAATATTTAACAACCTTTCTCAAAAACCACATGTATCACCCTCACGCATTTTTCTTATAATGTAAATCATCATTTTTCTTTATGATTCCCTTCAACCCCACACATCAAATTTATAAGATCATGAAAATACTAAGAGGAGGGTAGGAATTGATAAAAATGGGTTGAGACTTGGATCATTCCAAAAAAGTGCATTCACGGTCTCTATGGGCTAAACAAGGATTAATGTAAAGGTGGTTTTCAAGGATAAGGGCTTAGAAAAATATTCTTCAATCATTTGAATTTTGTTTTTACACAGTCATAGCTTTGACAAGTTAAAATGAATGTTTTAGCGGGTGGAATTTCCCAAGATCACTCAAGAAATATGCTCAAGAATAAATAGGAATTACTTGGTCTAGAAATCCTATCAAGAAGGAAATTTGGTATTGGAAAATCACTCAAGGAATGGTTAATAATAACAAATAAATTAATATGAATTTTTAAAATTAAAATAATGAATTTTTTTTGGGATATTTCATTTACATGAATCAAATAATTCTCTAAAATCATGATTCCTCATTTTAATATCCAGGATTCAATTTAATCATCCAATTATCTATTTTACTCATTAAATTTTATTATCTATGAAATATTAAAAAAAATGGCATCACTGTATTCCTAAGAAACTCATGTCTTCTAGATAATTTAGGTAAATCATAAATTCAAGCATGGGCATGCAATTTCTAGTTTGAAGCTCAAAATAGGTTATTGGACAAAATGTAGAGAGTTTGAACATAAAGAATGTAAGAACAAACTCCATATTCCATGAATATTCATCTTAGTTCCTCCATAACTATTTGGGAATACCTTCAACCATCATGAAACTATAAAATAATATTTATCAATTGATCATAAGGATCATCTCATTTAAGATAAAAAAGATAAGAAGGAGTGGGATACATGATGGACTATTTCCTAAGATTGAAACTGAAATCTAAATTCCTTGAAATCAATTAAAGATAAGTCTTGATATGATCCTCAAGTGGTCCCTAAGTTTTTACTACTCCAGTGGGAAGTACCGACAGTTATCCATAGTCAGATGGTGGGGGATCTTTATAGACTTCTACCACCACATGTGGATTTTCCTAGCTTGTTCTTCTTTCTTGTTGGTGAGGTATGATCCCTAGATAGATTATACCAAATCAATACCCTTAAAAATTAGGTACATATTGCATTGTGGGGTAGGATGAAGTATGTTTCATCCTCTTCATTAGTTTCTACTTGTGAAACCTTCTCTCCATGTCCAGTTCGGGCTCAACTTGGGCTGAAATAATTACAATTTATAATATAGGGTTAGAATGTATTTTTAATTCAACAAAATTTAAACATAATGAATTTAAATTGGAATTATCCATTTTAGTGTGAGTATCCCATATCTTTATTTCATCAGGATCATCTAATTGAACTTCTTCATGGGATTCCCCAAATTTATGTCCATCAAAATCATGGATATCAATGTGTTCCTCAATAGGTGCATGTTCAGTTTCTTCATATTCCAATAAGGAATATCAAAGATTTTCTGAATCTGAAAATTCAATGCAGTGGTATTTAATACTCATTTTATATTGAAAATAAAATTAAATACAGTTCAATATAAGATAAAATCGTTGAATTGGTTCATTTTCAATCTCTTCTTTAGTTTTGAGGGCCTCTTGAAGTTGAATAGTGGAAAGTGTAGGTAGGTAGTCAAGTGTTGATTCTTTAAGTTCCACCACTTGGGTGGTGTCTTCTTCCTCCATAGACAAAAATAGGTAGTCATGTGTTGATTCTTAAATCTTGTAGATGGGGATATCTCGTCTCATTTTATCTTATACCAAGTTACTCTAAAATTGATATTAATACCTTCCCATTTTTTATCAGTATGTGAGTCTTTATATTCACTCTCTATATCTTCATGGTACTCCTAGATCTGATCTTTTAGATTTTTGGGTTGTGGATATTCCTCAAGAATGACTGCAACTTGTTTGATATCCTTAGAGAAATCAAGGAACACTAAGGAAACATCTTCTATTTTAGGTTCAGGTTTTTTGAGGTAAACATGAGTTATTTTCTTTATTTAGATCCTCAATAACTCTATCATTCTTTCAATCCTTTCAATTTGATCATTTAAATCATTTTTCACAACTTATTGTTCTTATTTCACATGAGAGTAATTATTCCATATAGAATAGTAGCATTTCAGATACATCATGGAAATTTATTTTTTTATTTTTTATTGAAATTAAAAACTATATACTGTGTAAAAATAGAAAAGGAGAATAAACTACTAATTCAATCCTTGAAAATAGCACCAGTTTTTATGCACACTTGTTGATGGGTGTAGGAAAATAAAATTTCTAAAGTTTTTTCTAGTGTAGAACAGTGGCTGACCATGGTCATCTCACCTGAGGAGCTTCATAATTCATTTACTCCCTTAATCTACTTCACTTAAACTACTTATTTTTATTACTTTAAGTTTTATTAAGACAACATAATTTAATAGACCTGAAATATGAATATTTAAACTAAAACTAACATGCAATGATAGTAAGTTATTAGAAAATAAATAACTTGGCCTTTATGGTTTGGTTTATGGGATTCATCATTCTCTTTTTTGGTGTTTAAATTTAGTTTTATAGTTTAATCATTAGATCTCACTTTTAAACTAATATTATTTTATTTAGGTATTTTAAATCTCAAATGAATTCAAAAATATAAATTTTTATTTCTCTTATAATCAAGGTTACTGGAACACCTCAATCAAGAATTTTACACCTTCGAGGACCAGAATCCATAATTTATCATTTAATCCACAAAACAGCTCAACTTCATTGCATAAAGATCATGTGTTTAGTGTAAGGGAGGTAAAATATTTAAACAAAGATTATAAATGAGTTTCAATTTTATAAGATCCTATCTTTTTTCGGGTACATTTATCTATATGTTTTTTATTGAGCCTCAGTGGTTAGGTCTTGTTTAGAGATGGAAATCCTTTTTTAGAGAAAATGGCCTAATGTTTGGGGATGTATTGTTTTCTAAATTAATGGAGTCTAGGTCAGAATGGGTTAAATTTAAATATGGGTTCTTGGTAAGTGGAAAATCTATAAAGGAGGGTCAAAGAGTTAAATGGATAATGGGATGAAAACTAAACTGCAGAACATTTACACATTGTGTAATTGTTCATGGTTTTTAATAAAATAAACCTAAGGTGATGGGTTTTTAGTGAATAACATTAAAAACATTTACATGATGTTTAATCACATTATAAAATGTTTAAATTCTCAACCTGATTTTTTAAACATGTTGTGTAGCTAAAATTAATTATGTTTTAGCTCCATCTTCTCTCCTATCAACCCTAGAGCATTCTCTACGTGATTTTTTAGTGCCAACCTCTCTTCTGGATGTTTTGTTTGCGTCTTTAATCACTGATAAGTTCCTTTGGTTAGGTTTCTTCTTTCTTCCCTTTGGTTATCTAACTATTATGGTGAAATACTTTGTCCAATTGAATTATTGGTTTTGATCTTGTTCTTTCTTGATCTAAGAATGTCTTTTCAATCATACACACTTTCTTACTCATGGGTGTTGGTCATTGGAAGTATTATTGGATCATCGGTTAAAGGTAAGGGGTCTAAATCTTAACCCCATGGTTTTATAATTTCCAAGTTATGTAATATTTTGATAGCACTGAAATAGTCTGCACCCAAATTAATTTAATATAACTGAATTGAATAATAGATTAAAGTATGTTTATAATGACATGAAACCTAGGGTTATTTCTTGTTATAGGATCCCTAAATTGTGGATTATTTCTTATTAATATAATTTTTGGTCAATTTTTAATTGAATTACAATGTGGCATATAAAAGAATCAAGGTAATCTTTATAATTAATTAATGAGATATATGATGTGATATTGTGATATTTGTGTTGTATGACAGGAATTGTTTTCAAGGATGCTATTATTATATAACTGGTTAGGCCTAGGCACTCGCACATGTATATTCTATAATACTGATAGTGAGCGGGCTTGGCCCAGTCCATACTATAATTCTTATAGAGAGTGTGTTATGACCATTCCGATGTTATAATGCTTATAGGTCTTTGACCTGAGCTCTTTGTTGTGCATATACCATGGTCATATGGTGGTGTTGTAATGGTTTTAATACATGCTCAGAGATATTCTAGCATGACTCCAAAGAAATTTATTTACCTTGGTTATATGGTTGTAGTGTGGGTATGGTTGTAAGACAAGATCAGAAATATTCTATCATGGCATTGAAGTAGGTTTTTTTACCTTGGTTATATGGTTTTGGTTGGCATGGTTATAATACATGCTCAAAGATGTTATGGAATGAATCCAAAGTAGGTTTTTGTATTTATTTAATTGTTGAATTGATTAATACATCTGATTATAAATTTATTATATACACTTAAAATTAGATAGGTTTTGTTTATACATAGTGGTTTCAACCTACTGAGTTTTACTCACACCCTATTTGAGTTGTTGTTTGGGACTCGAGTAGATTATATGGATATAGGTTTAGATAAGGGAAATGTACCTTGTTGTTGATTGTGTGTTTTTTGTTGGTCTGAAATTGGAGATGAGAGAGTCATGGGGATCAGGATCTGAGACTTGAGTATTTTATTTGAGTTTACTAGTATTTTTTCTGTATTTATTTATCATGACATTTATTTATATTCCAAAATGTCATAACATTTTTCTTATTATTTATTGTATTATTCATTTGGATTTTATTATTGTATTCTACATTGTTTTACTCTGATTATTTCCATTTTATTATGAATTTTTTCTTATCCTATTACACATCATAGAAAGTGGGTATAGTCTCCCCACTATACTATCCACACCCCATACTATTAGTCAATATTCTATGGAATATGGGGAGGCATTCTTGAGGTCCCATAATCAATCTTTTCTGGAAACATGAGAGAGTTTCGGATTGAGGGACATTACAAAGAGGTGTCAAAGGAGAAGGTTTTCTTTTCTTTTTTCCTTATAGTTTTGGAAATGTGGAAAGGAAACTAGGATGTGTTATTAATTTGTAATTAGTTTTTGGATGGGAGTAGCTAACCCATGTATGAGGGAAAGTCTCATTACTAAGGGATTGGTTTTTTGTTTGTGTTGTGTGCTTGTTACAGTTGATGCCATTGCACCTCGGGTGATTTACATGTTGTGTGAGGTTATTTTTTTATAATCTTACTCTTTCTTGAGATTTGTACTCATGGCCTGGTATAGCGCTATCTGAGAATACATGCATTATAATATGCACATAGGGATGTATTTACATATATATTGTTCATGATACGGACAAGTATTTTTTTGTGTGTGTAATATACTTTCTAGTTGAACTATAATATGAGATATCTATTCACTGGATAAATAAAATGAGTCATCATGTCATGCTAAAATACTTTTAATCTATTTCTAGAGATACCAAAGGTGAGTGGTTCTCTTTTTCAGACACTTGTTAGGGTTGACCTTATTTTTAGACAGTTCTCTAAGGTGTTCATTTTTCTAGTAGATAAAATGTCTCCTCATCGTGTTCCACTTGAGCATTAGGAGAGTGGAAATCAGCACACTCCTAATGCAGTTGAACTGAAACTTACTTTAGTTTTTGATGATTATATGGATATTTAGTTTCACAAAAACTTTCTAAGGGTCATGAAATCCATGTAAAGGGAGATTTTTTATACTTTTCATTTGATTTTTGAGATGAAAAAGAGTTTCAAATTCAACGTTCTTCTATGTTTACTAGGGAAAAGGGGGCCCAGGAATCCAATTTTTAGATTGAGTTAGTCAAGCCAGTCTTTAATCATATTGATAAACTCATGAATAGAAGGCTAAAGCATGTTGCATAGATACTTCATGGACCTACCAAGTGTTGGTGGGATATTATATAAGAATTTTGGAATCAGGTTAAGCTATCTTGGAAGGAATTCCATTTGATGTTCCTAAACCATTTCTATCTCGTGACCCTGAGGGATGAAAATTCTCATGAGTTCATGTATCTGACACAGGAGGGTATTTTAGTTCTAGACTATGTTGGATGATTTACTGACCATTAGTGCTTTGTGCCATCATTATAAGATGATGAGATCTTGAGGGTGAGAGGATTCCAAGATGGTATTCTTTATGTGATCAGGTCACAGGTAAATAATTTCTATTTAAGAACCTTAAAAGACGTGATCAATCTGGCTCTAATTAATGAAGGGAATCTGAGAGAGGATATGAGTAGCAGCAAGGATGTTTCAATAGAGAGATCTGGGAGTTCTTCTTCGAGTGTTAAGAATTTTCGTTATGATAGTTTCCACCAAAGTAATAGTGGGAAGAGCATTCAGGGAAGTATACTATCATCTCTATACCGTTTTTTCTTTCAGTGTTATCAGTGTGGCAATTTTGTCTACAAGTGCTCGTAGTGTCCTTACCCTATAGTTGAGTGTTGTATTTGTAGAATACTGGGTCATCTCCAAAGGTTATGTGAAAACATTTCATTGTAGTCCATTTACAGAGGATCGAGATAGGAACTGGAATCGGTAAGGGGCTCAGATACCCCTCAAAAGGTCCGTAGCAAGAGTTTTATAGGATGTTTAAGAAAATGTAGGGGACATGGTACCTCATTTCATGATCAACAGTACCATGTGATGGAAATACATCAGGGTAGTCAGAATGGAGCCTAGGGTAGAGGTAAAATTCATTTCCACATTATGAATACCACACCAACTAATGTGGATGAAGTACCATCTACCTTTAGAGGTACGATTATTGTATCATCTAAATTATCTTGTGTTTGTTATATAGAAGCATTGTATTATTTTATATGTACTCATTTTTAAAAATGGTTTGGGATTGGATGTGGAAATATTAGATGACTTTTCAACCATTAACACACTATTGGGAGTAAATTCATAAAATATCAAATGTTTCACGGTGTGTTATCTAGATTTTGGTGGTTACTATTTCTTTTTGGAACCATTTGAGTAGGAAATGGTAATATTCGGTGTGATTCTTGGTATGGATTGGTTATTTCTATATCAGGCTCATATTAACTATTATAGGAGGATAGTTACCTTCTTATCTATAGAAAGAAGCAGTTATTCTCACCAAGGTGAGTGAGATATTTAAGCTGGTCATGAAGGAACAATTTAGTATAGATTGAATTGTCTCATGGATCAAATATTTGGTCTTTCTCTAGATAATGGGGGAATGCAACAGTATTTTTTCCTCTAATGTTAGATCATTTTCGGGATGTTTTCCCTGAAGAGTTCTATAGCTTACCTCTCGAGTGAGAGATTGAGGAAGCAGTTTCAGGTGATCTAGAGAAATTCACTGCCATGATATCTTGGGAACAACCTAAGAATGTCTTCAAAACTCATATCTTTCTTGGTATAGAAGTTTATTACTATCATTTTATCCAATATTTATTCAGTTTGGTAGCACCAATTTTTGGGATGACTAGAAAAGGGGTGAAGTTTGTTTGGTAGGATGCTTGTGGAATATATTTTCAAGAGTTTAAAGGTAGGCTGACCTCGCCACCTATCCTCACATTACTTGTGCTGGGTAAATCATATATCATGTACTATGACACATCCAGAGTTGAAATTGAAACTGTTCTGATGCATGAGGATTGTGTGGATGTTTATGCCTTTAAGAAGCTAAGAGCACATTAGATGAATTACCATACTCATGATCTAGAGTTAGTAGCAATGATACATAATCTAAGATATTGGGTACACTATCTCAAGGGTGGGATATTTCTGGTATACACATATCAAAAGATCCTCAAGTAAACATTTTCTCAGAAATACTTGAACCTTTGGAAGAGGAGGTGGGTCGAGTATCTGCAATCTCTTGACTTTGAATTGGATTATACATCATGAAGAAAAAACATCATTAATGATGATTTGTGACTAAATAAACAAACAAAGGTAGTAAGGGAGTCTTTTTATGAGTGGAGAAAAATGGACCTTTTGCAGACATGCATCTGGATGTTCAGAAATCTCAAGGGTAGGTAGCTCTAACATTGACATCTATTATACCCAAGCTTCTGAACCGAATTAAGACCAAGTAGTTATCTGATCCACATATCTCAGTTCTGAGGGACAAATTATATGGTGCAGAGACTCCATCAGGATTGTCTCTTGGTAGTGAAAATTATCTTCTTTTATATGGCAAAGTATGGGTTCCTACGGGCTTACATGAGGAGTTTATGAGGAAGTTTCATGCTTCTAAATGTGTAGTTCATACTAGTTTAACAAAGATGTAACGTGATCTCCATGTACAATATTGGTGTTCTGAAATAAATAATGACGTGGAAAGCTTCATGGATAGATGCTTCACTTACCAGCAGGTGAAATCTAATCATCATAGGCTAGCTGGGATTTTATAACCTTTACCTATTCCAAAATAAAAATGGGATGATGTCATGATGGATTTTATAATGGGATTTCCTAAGAAGACCTAAAATAATGATGTTTTATGGGTTGTTGTGGATTGGCTAACTAAGATCGCCCACTTTTTACCAGTTAGGTAAACCTTAAATACTGAAGATCTAGGAAATCTTTATGTGTGTGAGGTGGTTGGGTTTCCCAATGTTCTGAGGAGTATCATTTCAGACAGAGAACCTCATTTTACATCACATTTCTAGAATTTTCTTCAGAAATCCCTAGGATCGCCTGTTTTTTAAGCATAGCCTATCATCCACTAACTGGTGGTCAATTTGAGAATACTATTCAAGTTATGGAAGATATTATATGACTTGTGTTTTGGATTTTTGTGGTTCATGGGAGAAACATATGGTGATCTTGGATTTTTCATATAATAATAGCTTACAAGAATTGATCCAAATAGAACCTTTCAAGTATTTGTATGTAGGTCATTATTTTTTTCACTTTGTTGCATAGAGGTAGGTAATTCAGCACTTGTTGTGTCTAGTCTCATGTAGGATACATATAAATAGGTTCAGTTGATCAGATAGTGGCTGGTGACCACACAAATCAGGAAAAAATCATATGATGATCATCGGAGATGGCCTATGGAATTCAAGGTTGGTCATCAAATTTTCCTTTGGGTGCCACCTATATTGGAGAAATGTTGTATCATGAAATATTGTAATTTTGCGCCCAGGTTTTTTTGGCCATTTGAAAAGTGGAAAGGGTCGGTTCAGTGTCATACCATCTAACCCTTCCATAGTAGTATAGTTCCCAGCAAAATGTGTTCCACCTATTGAAACTATGAAGATATCATCAATAACCTTCCCACGTGAAAGATGTAGTATACATCTATATTTGTGTTGATGTGTCCTTTGAGGAGCATCTAATATAGGATGTAGATTATAATGAGAAATATCTTCAGGGTCAGACTATACCATTTATTTGATTGTAGTGAAAGCTTGGGAATGTTCAACAGGAGACCTGAGAGAGGGATTTTTATTTCCAAACATAGTGTCCAGACTTTTTTGATGAGACCTCACAGTGATTCTTAGAGCTGCTCAGGGACAATCTATTATAAGGTGGGGAGGTTATGAGGTCTCGTCTTTTTTCAAGTACATTTCTCTCTGATTTTTTCATTGATCCTTGATGGTCGAGTATTGTTTAGAGATAGAGATTATTTTTTGAATAAAATAACCTAAAGTTTGGGGATGTATCTTTTTTGAATTAATGGAGTCTAAGTTTGAATGGTTTAAGTGTTAATATGATTTTTTGGTATGTCGAGAAGCTTTAAAGGAGGTTCGTAGAGTTAAAGAAATAATGTGTTGAAAACTTGATTGCAGAACATTTACACATTGTGTAAAGAGATTTCACATAATGTAATGGTTTATGGTTTTAATAAAATAAATCCAAGGTGATGTTTTTTTTGGATAATAACACTAAAAACATTTACACGACATGTAATCATGTTACACGACATGTAAATTTCTGATCTTTTGTTTTAAACATGTTGTATGGATTAAATTCATTATGTTTCAGCTACATATTCTCTCCTCTTGACCCTAGGGAATTATATAGAAGATTTTGGAGTGCCAAAATCCCTTCTATATGTTATGTTTGTGTCTTCAATACCTGGTAAGTTCCTTTGTTTTGTATTCTTCTTGCTACCCTTTGGTTCTTTAACTGTTGTGGTGAAATACTATTTCCAATTAGGATGTTGGTTTTGATATTGATCAATCTTGATCAGTCTTGATCTAGAAATATCTTCAAAATCAACCACACCACATTCCTCTTGGGTGTTTTCCATTGGAAGCATTATTGGATCATTGGTTAATGGTAGGGGGTATAAATCTTTACCCTATGGTTTTATAATTTCCATGTTATGAAATATTGTGATAGCACTGACATAGTTTTCTCCCAAATTAATTTTATATAAATGAATTGACTAATGAATTAAAGTACGTTTATCAAGACATGAGACATGGGGTTAGTTATTGTAATATAATACCTAAATTGTGGTTTATTTCTTATTAATATAATTTTTTATCAATATTGAATTGAATTGCAATGTGTAATATGAAAGAATCACAGTAATTCACATAATTAACTATTGAGATATGTGATTTGATATTTTTATATCTGTATTGTATGACAATAATTGTGTTCTATGTTGAGATGCTTATATAATGGGATAGGCATGGGCACTTGCACTCATATATGTTGTAATGATGATAGTGAGAAAACTCAGTCTAGTTCATGTTTTAATACTTATAGAGAGTGGGCCATTCCTGGTCCCATGTTGTAATACTCATAGGTCATTGACCCAGGTTGTTTATTAAGACTATACCATGGGTATATGGTGGTGTTGGCATGGTTTAAATACATGCTAAGAGATATTATTTTATGGGACCAAAGAAGTTCATTTACCTTGGTTATATGGTTGTGGTGTTGGAATTGTTGTGAGACCTGCTCAGAGATATTTTGGTATGGAATTGAAGCAGGTTGTTTTACCTTGGTTATATGTTTGTGGTTGGTATGGTTATAATACATTCCTATATATGGTCTGGCATGAATCCAAAGTGGGTTGTTGAATTTAATTAATTTTTGAAACTAATTAATACTTATGATTATCACTTTATTGTATACACTTTCTATCAAACTAGTTTTTTTAGACAGAGAGGTTTCGGCCTACTAATTTTTACTCACACCATATTTGGGCATCCATTTTCCACTCTAGTAGGTTATATGGATGAAAGTTTGGAAAAGGGAAAATTAAATTATTGATTGTATGTTTTTTATTAGGTTGGAGTAAGATATGGGACAGACATGGGTCTCGAAAACAGAGACTTCAGTCTTTTATTTGAGTATGCTAGTCTTTTTATTATATTATTCTAGCATGATATTTAATTACATTCCAACATGTAATTACATTTTTATTATTATTTAGTGTATCATTTAGTTGGATTTTATTGTTGTATTCTACATTTTTTACAATGATTAATTATGTTTTATTATGAATTTTTTCTTCTGTTATGACACTTCAAACCAAGGGGGTATAGTCTTCCGACTATACTATCAACACCCCCACTACTAGTCGGAAGCCTTTTGGCATATAGGGGTGCACTTGAGGTCTTGTAACCACCTATTTATAGCCATGTGAGAGTGTTTTAGATTGGGGGACGTTGAAATTTTAGTGTCATAGTGTAAAATCTCCACACTCATTCACTTAACTCTTTCTCACCACAAACATAAATAAAACATATGAATTTATATGAATAATGTAATGGAAACATCACTTACCTCCCCCAGGACAAGCCTTAGGTTATTCCCTCGTTTTTTATAGTAAGGTGTCATAGTGGAATGAGAAAGAAAGAGGTGAAAAGAAAAGAATAAAATAAAATAAAAAGAATATAAGGGAGAGAAAGAAGAGAGAGAGAGAGAAGAGAAAAATAAAATAAAAATAAAAGACAATGAGGATGAGAGAAAGAAGTTAAACACATGAAATAATAAAAAAAATGAAGGAGAATAGAGAGAAGGAAGAATAAATTAAATATAAAATAAGAATAATAAAAAGAAGAATGGAGAAGAATTATAAGAACATGTGTAAACACTTAAATAAAAATAGTGTATGAATACTATTTATTAAAATAGATTAAAAATAAAATAAATTAATAAATTAATCTAAAAGAAAATTAAAACAAAATAGAAAAAATATAAAGGTAGCAGCATGGATCCCCTTAGCCTCATTTCAAGAAGATAGTGGGAACCCCTCACAGTGGGTGAACTTCTACTCTTTGGAAGAAAGGTCTCTTTTTATAGGTAAGAAGGAGTGGTTATCCCTCGCCCTCGAATTAAATGCCTCATGGATCTTCAAATTAATCAATTAAATTTACCCATGAAGACCTACGGGGAAGAATAGGTAACACCCATTGTTTTCATGTGTTTAAAGTTGTAGTGGACCAAGGATTTTGGTGGGGGCCCTCTGGATCTCCTTTGGATCATGCATGGGATCTGTAGTGTTTTCATGGTATCACTGGGGATATGGAACCACCTTGGTGGATTGGTAGTAGAGGTATTGGATGTAATGAGGTGTGGTGGTGAGAAGTGGGGCCTCCTCTTCCTCTGGTATTCCTTGTGGCTGGAGGAGCCTACAAAATAGTTCTCATGGGGGTCAACCAAGGGTTATGAGGGATCCATTATGGTTTTGAGTGGAGGAAGTGGAGGCATATCTCAATAATATCTCCACTATGGTCGTCCATGGTGATTCTCAATGGAAGTTGTGGTGGCCTGAGAGATCAGTACAGTAGAGGGCACGGCGAGTGGTGTAGATTTGTATCTGAGGGAGAGTGAGGTTCAAATGAGGAAAAAATGGTTGAATTTTTTTGTTAAATCCCACTTATTTTTCTTTCCCACGTAGAATTGGGAAAGGGATTTGAGCTGAATTATAAACAAAAGTGTTAGATCACCCCTACAATGAAGTCACGTAGGGGTCGGAGGACCCCCAACCACCATTGTGAATCGCCATGTGCTAGAAACGCTCTCCTACCATCTCCTTGTGGGTTTTAACACCACGAGATAGAGATCTAGGTATATGAACTAGCAACACACCCCACTGAATTGATCCCCCGTAGGCCACTACTTTATGGCATGATTCCCCGTGTGGCCCTGCGCCTTGGGCAGGCTCTCCTAGTGTCCCTCTTGGTTGGATTGCCTATCCTTGAGGCTGTACATATGGCTTGAGGTCATAATGGTTTAGGGATATCCATTTGCCAAAATTTTTTGGACAAACAAAAAAATAAATCAACATTTATAAATAATCATAACATTTATGAAATATGAACCAAAGAATTCAAAAACATACTCAAAACATAAAACTCAAAAACATTAATTCATTTAATCCAAATTTAATTCCACATTTATAAATACCCACTTTTTAACAAAACATTGATTTATATAGGAATTACCATTTAAAATCATTAAAAAACCCATTGAAAATTGATTAAAATGCATCAAATTTATATATGTCAAGAAACAAGGATTTCATTAGGGAAAAAAGATTCAGGGTGTTACAACTCTTTCTTCATCCCTAAAAACCCCCATTTGGACTAAGGCTATACCACCAAAGTTCAAATAAAAAACAACATATCAAAGAGGTTGACCAAAAATTGGAGAGGAACATACCTCAAGAAAGATTGGATCTTAAAATTTAGTATATTATATTATATATTTTTAAGATGGAAGAGAACTTTTAATAAGTTGTATTAACTTTGAAGTCCCATACATCATTATACCAATCACAACATTCCTTTTCTAAATATTTAACAAAAAATTATTAACTTTACATATGATTTTAAATCTATTCCACTTTCAATTATTCACACAACTCTTTAAAACATCAAGTTTCATTCTATTAATTCTATTATTTTAGTGAATGGTCAAGACCTCAGATGACTTTCCCAACATCTCTTGGGTTTGACACTTAACTATTATACTAGTATAGGAGATTATAAATGTATACATATCTTTATATCCTTTAAATAACATTTTTAATCAAAAATTATCAATTTTTATAGGGAAGATGTGATGTTGAGTTTCATAAAGTCAAAATAAAGAGAAATAAAAACAACATAAACATAAAAAGGTAAAATAATTAATATTATCTCAAATTTCCATTGTTTTAAAGGATATAAAGTAAATAATTGCTACTTCAATGTTTTTTAAGTTAAAAAACTATTTTTGTGTATATTAACTTGAAATATAAGCATTATAATTTATCATAGGCCTAAAAATAAGTTGTTTCGTGTTCTTAGGGCTATAAGTACATGAAAACTATTTATTATTATAATGTTTAATCTTGATAATTTATTTTATTATGATTTGTAACCACTAATAAATCTATTTATATTTTTTCTTATTATTTCATGGGATAAATTTCTGTGTTTTTACTATTGGAATGGGATGTTTCTTTATGGTGTTTAAGTAAATTAAGGATGTTATGTTATCTATTTTAATGAAAAAATGAGTATTTTTTATATGTGCCATTAATTAATGGATAAATTTTGGATTTTAAATCAATTAATGTCAATTTTTACATTTTTCATGGATTTTATGGATACAATACTTTGTAATAATCCTATATCTATCAATTTAATAAAAAAATAATCTAAAACAAAAACATTTTTTTGAGAACATGAAAGACAATAAACTTTAGAAAAAATAATAATGGATATTAGTTTTAAAATTAAGAAATCTCATTAATATCACATTAAAAAGTGATAATAACAAATTTTATACATATAAAAAATATGAAATAAAAAATGAACAAGTTAATATGTGAGAAATTTATGGTAAGTAGAATTGTGTTTCACATTAATCGCTATAATAAATGAACTAAAATACTCCCATTAGTGTATACAGAACATAGAATATAGTTAATTAGAGGAAATTGAGGGGTTCAATTTCAATTAAAAATTGTTTGGAATATGTAGACATGTTTCATAAATAGAATAAAAGTAATTTAATATTATTATTATTTCAAAAATACCTAAAATGGAATACTTTCTTCTTAGAATTAAGGGAACACTAGATGAAGATTGTTAAAAACATAAAAATAAAGATTTAATATTTAATGACTATTATTTTTTTAAGTGATGAGTGATGATAGAGAGTTTTATTTTAAGGTATTTTAGGAAACAAACATCAAAATGAAAAATAATTATCTTAAAAACTCTAAATTTTTAGTTTAATGTGATCATCATTGATTTAAAAGTTTTAACTGAATGGTTTTTGAAATGAATTCTAATGAAGAGGATGAGGTGGTAAATTTTGATCAATAATTAAGTTATGAACAATTTTTACTTGATCTATATTTATTCCTCTTTAACATTATATAATGATTATGAACCCAATGATAATATTTTATGGAAGGATTAATTGAATATAGATTTTTTAGGATTTTTTTAATGAGAAATATTTGGAATTTTTCTTCACTAATATTGACATACAATTCTAAATATTTATTTAACTTTTTTAGAGTATGAAATGATGGAGTTTTAACATGACCTAATAGTTGTATACACACTATTTGCCCAAAGTGAAATAAATTTTTTAGGGGCAGTATGTGGTGTTACTATTTTCAAAATTGGGGAATTTTTTTATGAAAACACCAATTTTTCAAATTTTCATTCTAGAATATTTCATTTAAAAATAGAATCATTTAATTGTTTTTATCATATATTAATTCATTTTTATAGATTTTGTACCTAAGACTTTGGGTGTTAACCATAACAAAGGATCATAGAGTAATATATAAGTTGATTTTTTTTGTTTCTAATTATTCAAGAATTGTTAAAAGAATCAATGAAAAGTAACTTCCTGAATCTTTCATTTAAACTCATTCATTTATTCCTTTTCAAATTTTAACATAGAGGTATCAAATGATGAAGAATTATTTTAGGATAAATACACACACCTGGGAAAACCATGCCCTATATTTTCCCCTCAATAAAATATAAAATGTTTCAATTATGACTCAATTATAAAAGTTGACATTAAGCTATTCATAGTTATCAAGGGGTTCTTTCAAGGGTTTTTTTTAATTGAGAGTGGATTTGGTTATTTCACTAGATGTTTTAGATCCCATAAAACATATTTTTTACTTAATAATATGTGGGATTCCACCAATATATGGTGGTTCATGAATAAAAAACCACACACTATAGTGATTTATTTAGATTTTTATGGATGTTTATCCAGGGACTATAAAAATAGTGTTTTATGAGAGGAAACCCATTATTTCATTACTTTTAATAAAATAAGTTCTGTGTTTTCAATATATTTTTTTAATTCATAAATAATATTATCCTACACTATACTAGACTCACTGAATTCAAGTACAATTCATTTTACATGGTTTTCACTTTTTATATCATTATCCCTCTCAATGTGATTTGAATTTTAGTATCTTTAATGAGAAAAAAAAATCAATCTAGATGAACCTAAAATTCATTACTAAAATCACAAGTGGATTAGAGCTTTATTACCATATGATTCTTACTCATAACTTGGTTTTATTTTTTTTAAACATAAATTATTGAATCTAATTGTTATATTATTTATCTTATAGGTACTACATTAAGAAAATAAATTGGATGAAAATTACATATATTATAATAGAAAAAATGTCTACTAAAAGGGGATAACACACTATATTTATAGAATGGTAATTTCTATAAATTATTATTAGTTGGTTATAATAGTTCATTGATATTTCAACATGATTTTATTATATTATGATTGCATCTTTTTTATGCTTAATCTGCTAAATACTTTATATATTGATGATATTTCCTATAAATTAATAAAATATTTCTTTTGTAAATATGGTTGATTTATAGTTAAACACGTTGGGTGTTGGGTTAAAAGTTATTTTGGTGTTATTATGACATGTTTATAGATTGGTTTAATGAAAATAAATATTTTATTTTATTTTTAATACACATGCTCACTCTGTAATTTCTTGTATACACATTTTAAGAGTAATTTTCATATGGATTTATTTTTAATTGTATATTAAATAGATTTTTTTAATGATAAATTGATATTTTTTGGAAATAATATTGAACTATAATGAAGATAAAAAATTCCACCTCATCTAGTATTCATTTTCCTTTATAAAACCTTTTAGAAGATTTTTAAATCTATTAAAATGATTTTTTGTGATTGATTGAATGTTTTTCTAGTAACAATAAACAAGGAAGTAATAAGATTGAAGTAAGGAGGATGCTTGTGATTTGATTAGTTAGGGGAATCTCTAAAACCTGAATTTTTTTGTCAGTATTATAAATATTCCTCTCATTTTCAATAATTTAACATTGTTAGTACTTTTATTAAACTTAAATTTCTAGAAATTAAATTTTAATTCTCATTTTATGTGTAATTTTATTGATAAAGGTAACCATGATATAATTTTCAAGATGAATAGGGATGATTTCATTAAACCACTTAGATATTTTAAACAGGTCAATCACCCAAAGTGGAAAGACCATAAATATTATATGCCTAAAAACATAATGTGTAAATACCAAAGCGTACATGCATAAGGACCAACTACTAGATTTATAAAACTATTTCCTTATTAACTACAAACTCACAACTTGTGCTCAATCTTGTACATGTTTTGTTTAATTCCATCATTCATCACCCCAAACACATAGGCCCAAACTCCCTCAAAATGACAAATTTAATTAATTATAGCCAATTTTTAATTAATTAAACAATTTATAATTTTCTAAAAAAATTAATTTAAATAGGAAAAAATGATTAAAATATCACTGGATCATCTCGTTGTACCAAAACCATCAACAATGAGCTTCGTTCCACTCCCAACGCATCCCCGGTTCTAAGAAACAAGAAATCCCCATTTAAAAATGATAGTTAAATGTTCAAATAAATTGATTTAGAGACAAAAACCTTAAAAACCAAAGCAGTGATACAAATTCTTTGAAATGACACATGATAACATGAAGATAGTGTCTTAGGTTCCCCTCTTTCTATGTTGAGGAAAATCATGATTAGAAATATTTGATTCCACCATGATCTAAAAGAATCAGTGTCGAATCATAAATTGGTTCAAACCAAAATCTAAAACTATAGAGGTAAAACAAAGATTAGGGAATAAGGAGGAATAATATTACCTTCAACACATTAAAAATGCACCATGATTTTTCCAAAATGTAGGGAAGAAGGGGGAGGAGGAGGTCTGACTGAGACCCTCTCCGCACACCTGGTTCATCCAAAGAAGAAAGGGGGTTGAGCCTCCTTTTAATGTATTAAAAACCACACCATGGAAACTTTCATGGAGTTTTCATTTTTGTTACTCCCCAACTTTTTGGGAAATTATCTCATACCCCTCATCCAAACCTCCTTCATGCCCTGTAATCTTTCTATAAAACCCATTCATGACATAAATTACCATTCATGTTATGAATGGCCTACTGCTTCACTTTTCAGAACACCCCTGACAACTCCTCTGGAATTCACCTGAACCCTAGATACATACATTAAACTATAAAACATGTCTAAAAACATATATTTTTACATTTGAAACTCTTTTAATGTCAATCTGAGACACATTTCTCAAGACGAACCATCCACTAAAATGAAAATTCAAATTCCTCTTGAATTTCATAGCCCGTAGAGACATGAAGTATTGAAATCTACCTACCATAAAACTTTTTATCCCCAAAAAGTCTCGCAGACCATTTATCCAACAAAACCAACATAATAAAATCACCAAATAACAATCAATTCATCATGTTCTAATGTATAATTTCAAATAATATTCAGTGATGCAGATCTAAATAAGATTTGTATAATTCATCATAACTCAATCTAACACTCTTAACCATCACTTAAACCTCTATAAAATGCTCTATGGTACCTTCCCATTATGAGAAACCATTATGTCAGTATTCAACTCATCCTCAAGATTATGTTTCTATCCACCATAAGTCTATGCTCATAATATACCATTCCAACCCATGAAGTTCCCCACTGTCGGAATCGCCTATCAAAACACAATACCTGCATTCTAATGATGAATCTAGTGTATATTCTATCATACTACACCCCGACATACATGAAAACACTGGTCAAAATTTGGTACAATCCCTCATCTTAGATTATGAAATAAATCATATGAGTATCTACCACCCCTACACAAGGTTTGCATACACCGACCTCTCCTCGAAAGGTCACAGCTAAACATCAGAATACCCCATCAAATCAAATATTACATACCTAATGAGGTCTCCAAACTTTCACATCCAATTGCATAAAAAACACAATCACTATGTTTCACCACATGATTCACCCCTGAATCATGTGATGAATCAGGTTTGGCCTCTCAGAAATGTCACAAATTATTGTTTCACCCCCTAAACCATGAAAAAAAATGTAGTTCACACCCAAAACCATTTCAAAAACAAGGGTTTACCCCCTAAAACATTTCATGACTTGTTAGTTTACCCTCTAAACCACACGATGAATCATGATTTACCTCATGAATCACCTTCAAAACACACTGATATCATTCCAATCCCAATTCTAATTTACTAAATCAATTAAACATCACATTTTTATCTCAAATATGGTATTTAACACAAGAAAAGATAATTCTTATTCACATATCACTGAAATCCAAGCATCACATCCACCATACATCGTTTGATCTCACCATGCCAATGACTCTACCAACATGGGTATGCTCCATAATGGATCATGATTTATATATTACCACACATTATGATTGGATGTTACTATCTTTATCATACTTGAGAACCAACACAAAACATCAAAGACTGCCCATTCCTAGCTCACAAAAACATTATCCATGGCATCTGCCAAAATTCATCCATAACGAGGGTCACACCCTCCAATAGCTTATGGTGAACTTTTCACCATTTGGATACCCTCATATTACTCCTAAAGTGAAACCTTAATAGGTTCTTACATCGCATGTGTAATGATCCTCCTGATCCACACTCATTTTATCCTAGGCATCACCTGTATAAAATTCTAGATCGACCATTCCACCACACCTGATCTATTTATGATATCTTCTCTACTACCATGGAAGAATGTTTCTCATTTTCATAAAAACACTTAATAAATTTGAACCACAATAATTTCATTAAAACAATGATACTAATCCCATATATTCCCTCTCACTGATCCAAAATTCAACATTATCATGCATATACATCTTTCACTTCCCTAACCTCATCGAAACATAGCAGGTGTACACTCCTATACCACCCAACCGAAAAACCCTAATCACAATCAAGGATTCAAATCTCATTGTATCTTGGATAATATTACTAAACACCTAAATATTCTACTTGGAATGTCAATATCATCAATCTAGAAGCACTCTTCATTCTATTTTATTAAATCAAGCTTTTCATCTATGTCATGATCTATCAGATGATCACCCACCATCCGGGCAACATTTCTAAAGAATAATCATCCATCCATACTCTAATGTCACTCCAGTTAAAAACACATTCAAAATACATATGTATATAAATCCTACTATTTTTTCCCTTAAAACCAAATCTTGATACCAAGGCACTAGCACTCAAGACACTTTCCTGGTAAAAAAATCTTAATGAATCTATATGTCTATACCACATACAGTAGCACCTCTAATGAACTTATCTCAAAGAAAGTCACCTACCCATGCATTATACATTCACCATATCTATAGAATCACCATGACCATATCCCATACCTAATAGAACCTATCATACATTGATCTCAACCTAAAGAAACTACCCATGCTTTTATCTCTAAGGGAACTCAAAATCATAGGTTAATATCTCTTATGGGTTAAACACATATTTCACAAATCATCCATCAATAAAAATTATCTCTCCACTATTCTGATCCATATCAAAAAGCACTAGGATCTCCCTCTAAAATTATAGGCCATATCTCATATCAAACAAAGCTCAAGGGGTAGTACCTCTACTCCCGGCTCAAACTTCACATGGAAAGTCCCAGAAAAACTACCTACTCTAAGGTCTCATGTATATAATAGGAATAATGTGCCAAGTAATATATCTAATAGGGAATTGATTCTCATTGAGAATCCATATATAGAACCACCCATCAATAATTATGATCTTAGGCTGACTCTCACTAGGCCTCCACATACGGGATTCACTCCCTTGAGGATCATAATCTAATTTAAAAGAATATAAGTATAATTTAATCACCCTACCATGATATGTGTTAATAATACCATTGTGAAATAGTTTGATTAAGTATAATTTCATTCTAATCAATATAGGAAAACAATGTATAGGTTGTTTCTAGAACTTTAAATAATTTAACCTATTTATTAATCACCGAAATATGTTTTTTATAATTCATAAAATTCTTGTATTGAACTACTAAGGGTATATATACATCTCATATAAGAGGTACTACATATCCATTATTAAGGAGCATGTTTTCAAAGGTCCACATGACCTGTCATCAAAATAAAAATGTATTGTGGTTCGAGTGAGTAGATTTCCATTCCAAGTTATATGGGAAAACACCATATAAGTTGTTTCTGGAATTTTAAATAGTAGAAACCACTATCATCAATGATATCAATCACAAAGAGGCATGAAAATGTCATTTGAATCCTATTTTCCAAATATGATGCATGTAAACAGACCTCTTACCAACATTCTAAGAGCCAAAATCCAATAACTCATAAATCAAAAACCTATAAACTCATGTGTGTTATTATACATGAAAATAATATAAATATAACACTATAAACTAAGAAAAACAATCCCATGTCCTTGGTAAACTGGACTATAGGTTCCTGACTCAGAAGTCACTAAGCAATGCCTCAAGATAGATAGCCACAACACCTCAACTGCATCTCCCTATACACCAGAAGTTGCCAACTAGCAATGAGGTCCAAGGGTGTGTTAATGGGGAGACATGCCCTCATTGATCATATTTTAACATAGTGGTATCTTATAATGGTAAGCAGAGGGAAATGGAATAACGATCAGTAGCAAAATAGTAATAATAAATCATTTAATATAATAATAGGCATAAGATGAATCAATAATAGAAAAAAATGATGATGATGATCATGTAGCTATAGAAAAATGAATACATGAGTAAAGAGAGGATATATTCATATAACACATGATAAAAAATACCAAAAATATCAAAATTTGTTACTATTAACATCATGATCAAATAATCAGTCCTCTACTCCCACAATCCATCCTAGAAATCAGAATCAAATATCGGAAGATGTCCACTTCCCTTTTTCCATACCTATGATCATGAAGTTTTCTTAGGTACCAAAGGTGGCCCAAGAAGGGCGTGAGATATACTCATTATTCCACCACCAATGGTTTCAAGATAAATCCATTTCATGTATATAAAATTAGCAGTGTACCGATAAATATAAATTCAAGGAAATTAATAAATAAATAAATAAGTACATCAGATCAGGTTCTTATTTGGGTACCCATCTAACATTACCTATGTTCACCAGAACTGGATGTCTCTGAACCAAGGTAACATTTAAAAGTATTAAATATGGTAATATATCTTATAAATAAAGAGCCAAAGGATAGACCATCCCCAATAATATTATTTTTCTTGGTAGATGCATCCCATGAAATTTTAGTTAAACATTATTACTCTTTAATTTAATTGACATATTTATAAATTAATAACAAGTACACTAAGTCTATCCAAGGTGATCTAGTAAGAATCCCAAGTATATCTATATGGGGCCTTTATATACCCAATTTCATGGGAGTCCATCCAAGGTGACCCATAAATGAGATCCCATGTATCACTCCAGAAATTGTGTGGAAACAAAAAAGACAAACTATAATTCCATACCTGGTATCTCATATAGGGGTCTGAGTCCCACTCGTGGCATGGTACAACCATATTTCCACTGATCCTGTCTTTAGGGTCTCCCCTAGGTAACTAGTTTCACTCATATAGAGGTAAAGGAAAACGTGTGGTGAGCCTATCCTAGTCCTAGCTAGTATCACCCACAGTGTATTTTAATTTTTTTAACAAAACTATATATAAGTAATGATGAGTCCATACAAGGATTTATTAAGTTGGGAACCCTATATTTTCCTCATTATAAGGTGATGGAATGGTTTTTCTATTAAGATCATACCATTTAGCCAAGAAAAACATTTATAAAAAATGATTAACAAGTTATCCATTTCATTCAAATAAAACATTTACAACCATGGAACAGGGAAAAAGGCATAAGTATTATTCCATAAGGGCCTAAACACTTGGCCTATAATTATCCTTGGGTCAAAATACATTTCAATAGAATCTTTATAACAGAAATAAAAACCCATGAGGTGGTTCATCAACTTAAGAGGGGTCCATATGGTTCTTGATGGAAGTCACGCCCATTGAGGTGGCTCAAGACAAGGTGATCAACCAATGGGTTGATTCTCCACTAGCTAATATCATACTAAGAATAAAAACCATTTAATTTAATTAAATAATTAGTTTTGAGATGTAAATGGAAAATTATAGTGCATGGAATAATGGTACACAATATAGAAAGTGATTAATCTTAAGGAAAGAAGCTATATCACCTACCTTAGGTTCATAAATGACCACTCATCTATTTTCAGCCTTTGATTTAAACTAGAATAGTTGAAAATGGAAAAACGGACAAAAACCATAAAAATAGGGTAAATCATCTCACACCAAAATAACACAAGATATGAGAGGAGAAATTATATAAGTAAGAGAGAGTATTAGGGAGCTTACCATTGCAGATCCAACATGACCACTGATGAAGAAAACCTAGTATGGATGGAGGAGACCTCACGACACCTAGGTTGGGTGTCGGGAGGAGATATCATGTTTGTTTGCTCCTGTTTGAGAAGGGAGGGGCCTATGTCAAAAACATCCCCTGGCCTACTTTAAAAAAACATGCCTAGAAAATTACATGTTGTGTAAATGTTTTACACACTGTGTAAATATCAGGGTCATTCCCACCCAAGAAAACCCAACTCGCAATGTGAAAAGAGCAAATCCAACCCATTATACATTGTGTAATATATACACATCATGTATTCTAAATACACTATGTGTATTTAATACATTCTGTGTACAAGGTAAGGGGTTTTCATCTCACTTTTAATTTTCATGAGATAAATGTTATGTTTTCCAGTTTTCCATTTGTGTTGTGTGTGTACTACCCATGATTTTATTCTATGTATCATGTAATTAAATTTATGGGTTTTCACATGTACTTTTTTTACCCTTATTTCATGAGGCATAAGTTTCAAATGTTACAAAAATAGTAAAAATATTTTGTCTCAATTTTCCTTCTTTGAGACTTCTATTTTGTTATGCACCTAAACTCTTTTTCAATGTGTACATACTTCCATTTTACTTTTAATATCATGAATCTAAATATTTTCATGATATTATATGATTAATTTAATTCCTTCCCTTACATGAAGAGAATGATCCCAACATACCAAGTTATAAGAGTTTATTGAGACAATATCATTGCTTTTAGAGATTGTTTATGTTCATGCTTACTTTGAAAAAATCTTACGATCCATCTCTCAACAAAATTCATGAGTTACCTTATCCTCTTTTATTTCATGATATACTCGTGTATTGGTACCATTTTCTACTCTTTTGTACATAATATAGTTAGGAAAGTATTTTTATGAAAGCCCAACTTTAACCTCTCTTCGGTTGAAAATCTATGTTTTCAAAAAGGGTTTTTGAGAAGATTATACCATTATCCTTTAAGATCGTAAAGTCACTTGTACACTTTTTTTTCTTTTACCAATCTTTTTAAGGGAATATTCATATTATTTTTAGAACAATGAACTTTTCTACCCTCTTTATCGTGCAAAAGGAATTTTTCTTTGACCTCATCAGACATGTACAGATTTACCTGACATCATTTCTTTGAATATCCCTTTTGCGTTATTAAAAAGGTTAATCTCTATGAAAATGTTTTTAAAACTAATTTTTAAGGAATTATTTTTTTCTAAAGGGTTTCAAACTTCTTTTATATGTTATCATATAGATCTATTTTCAAAAAAAAATCAATTATTAATTACAAGTTTTTAAAGTGATTTCAAATAAATGGTTTTCAAAATGTTTTCAAGATTCCTTTATACGTATTCAAGAAAAACGATTTTCAAAAAAAATTCAAGATTATTTTATATGTTTTCAAGAAAAATTATTTTCAAAATGTTTTCAATATTTCCTTATTTGTTTTCAATGTATTTTCAAAGAAATGGTTTTTGAAACATTTTCAATCTTTCAATAAAAGTTTTCAAGTGTTTTCAAAGATAAAGGTTTTTAAAAAAATTCGACGATTATTTTAAAAGTTTTTAAGGAAAAAGGTTTTCAAAATGATTTCATGAATTCTTTAAAAAAAATCAAGGTATTTTCTAAAAAATGATTTTTAAATGGTATTATGTACTAAAAATCCTTTTTCAAGCAAGAAAGGATATTTTTTTTAATAAACGTTTTAGAGGATATTTCAAAAATTGTTTTCTATCTAAGATAAAATCTATTGATGTCACTCATACCATATAAGAAATGATCAAAAATTTCCATTAATATTCTTTTTATGTATGACTTTTGCTTAATTTCATAGTCATTATGAAACCCATTTATTTTTCACGGGTAATATGTTTATGAAAGTCATTTTTATTTCACGGGTTATATGATTTTGAAACCTTGTTATTTTCATGGGTTATGTTTATAATGAAATGATTATGAAACCTATCTCTTTACACGAGTTATGATATATTTACATTTTTATGTTACCCATTTCATTTAATAGGTTATGATATGTGAAATTTTTATTTATGATCATGTGGAACATATATGTATGATTTCATTATGAGATGGGTGGGACCTATATCTCCCTCCAATGAATTGGGTAAATATTTGTATCTCATGAGATAATAATTGGAATCAAGTATGTGGGCTTGATCCACTATGGGAAGATGGGGAAACTAGATCCCTTAAAAAGAAAGGACTTTCGCTGGGGATGGTGGTTTATCCCACCCAGTAGGTGTAGTCACCATGATGATGAAAGATGGAGAAACATGATCCATTATGGGAATATGGGAAAACTCAATCCCTTACAAGGAAATAATTACAAATGGGGATGGTGGTGTGTCCTACCCAATGGGTGAAGTTATTCTGAAGTGCCTTGATAAACACAAGAAATGAGTATTGTCTTACAAGGAATGATATCACATGTTTATGTATACCACAATTCCATGTTTTACTCCTATGTTATGCTTTCATGAATTATGTTCTTTTTTTTATGATTCATGTATTATAAACTACCAGGCATTATGTCATGATTCATCCTTATGGTCTTTGATATGCAGGGTATGATCTTCTATTTTCATGATCACATTCTCATACACTTATGATCATTTTTATGCTTACATGTATCCCTTATTTACCCTTACAAATCATTTGACTTCAACTATTTCTTATGTTTCTTTTCTCCATGTTATGAAAAAAATGTTTTACGTATAAGTACCAAAGGTGGAGATCTTTATGGGAGATTTTGAAAATATTTCACTAGGATAGAAGATTTTGTTTCCAAGATTCCAAATACACTAAACTATTACGTTCCACTAGCATGAATTTTTGTAATGTACTGGATATTCATCTAAAATAATGTGACCTCCATGTATGTTAAGTTGGGGTTTCTATAGTTGGTATCAAAGTAAAGGTTTAGTCAATCGTTGGAAACTAGGATGAGAAAAATTTAGTGATATCCCTATGTATATTTCAAAGTATATGTATAACGATGTATCTATGGATAAGTATAAGGATGAGATAGCAGTTAGGAAAATGTCCAAGAATTTTGGTAAAGGATGGAGGGAGTGGTTTCTAATAAATAATCCATGTCTGGATACTACAAGTGAAAGTCAATCTGGAATAGATGTACCTAAGGGTAACAACTCCAACAATATGTTCTGGGCTTGACTTGGGGTAATCTGGTACATGACAACAACCCTTGCTACACACCTAGTTTTACACTCTCGTGGGATATTCTTTTGGAATTCACAAACTCTTCATGAACCATCATGAAGGATTTAGATATAAGTTAGCTATCAATAACCTAGGATAAACCTAAGGTGTCATATATTATGGATGGTGTAATGATTTAGACATCCTATAAGTAATTATTTTCATGACTATATGGTTTTATACAATGATAAGTATTGCTCACACTATTCTTCTAGTTTTAGTAAATGAAAATAACCAGAAGGAACTGTATTAATGTTGAATGTGATGAAAGATTTTTAGATGATAGGTCAAATGGGATTATCAGTGGAGAAAAATATATTACAATTATGTCGAATCAGATATCGCGGTATATGATTAACAATGTTAGCTTTGGGGATATTTCTAACAGGTAGAATTAGAGAAAAATGAACTTCTATAGTAAGGAACAATGAATAAAGAAGATTAAACTTCCTACATATTAAGAATAAGGGATTAAGAACCTTGAGGAATACCTCAAATGGAGGGGAATATGTTATTTTTGTGGGAAAAGAGGTTATAGAGTGATGAGTTTTCATGGAGTTCAATGTATTATATGTAGAGAACATAATAATTACACAACACAATGCCTGAAGCTAAGGATTTACTTATAAACCAAGTATGGACCTCTTCCATTCAAAACATTAAACTTGAATGATTGATGTATTTATGTATTTGGATTTCCAAATTAAGAATGGTGAATTATGTATGGATTTTTCAGTTTATGTTTTAACTAAGGATTTAGAAGAATATGTTTAATTGTCACGATGGACTAGAAAATTGATTTCATGGAAAGTTGATATTTTGAGTAAGGGAAGGTAATCCTTAATTAATTCCTGACACTAAGATAATGATGTTTGGATAAAGATATACTATATATTAATAAGTAAATTGGATGGTACATATTTCCTTAGAATTGATTATTGACAAAATGTTCTATGTCATAAAGGATGAAGTTTACAACTTCTCGGATTTAAGGGATGTATCCAGTAATCATTGGAATAGGGAATAATGCATTCTTTACAAAAGGATTTATGGTAATTTAGGTTATAACCATGTTTTAAGAGAATATATGATGAGGTTATTCACTTGTTTGGAATGTGACAACCAAGAGATAATTTTTAATATACAAGGGAATCAATGTTAAGCTGATTTCATGACTCTATTTATAATTTTTTGGATTTTCACTTTTAAGAAGGTTTATAAGGTCAACTATTCATGAAAAGTTAAAGTTAATCTTCAAAGTAAGTATTTATGAATTGAGTTTGGGTTGAATACATTGGTTAAAAGGTTAATCAATGATTAAACTTATTTCAAGGATGTTGATCTTTTATATTTTTGTGAAAAGGAAATCATCTATATTGGGTGACAACCAATCAAGTCTAGCGAGGCTGTGGATATTGAACCCATGACCAAAGGATGATAAGGGTTTTACACCTACCACTGGCCTACATGATGTCCTGGTAAATGTGTAACTATTTTTATGAATAAATATTTATGATGAACCAGTAGTGTTGCTTTTTATTTTTAGTTCATATTGATTTTTATTTAAGAGATAAATAGTCAGACTTTTTATTATTTTACAGTCCTTAAGATCCATTAAAAGTGTATTTTAGTGATTTATTCATAAAATTTATTTTCTGGACATTCATTTTATGAGGTAATGGATTTATTATAAATTTTTCAAAACACAACCCAAGAATGAAATTTTGTTTATAGAAATATATCAAGAATTACACAACATTCTGAAAGTGATACAAAAAAATGTTTTTCTAATACCTTAAATTCTTTTGATCCAATGGATTCTTGAATTATCATAGATTTATAACTTTTAGTCCCTCAACTTTCCTTTGATCATTCACTTGTTTGTGATTGATGACCTCAATCACTCCTTATAAATATTTACATTTCCCTCCATGTCCAATCTTCACTCCCAACCTGTGTTCTCATATGTGTAAACGCAATTATATGTTACTTTGGGTAACTGTTATGGTTCCAAATTTTCCTTTTTAAGTGAATTTTTGGTATCCATTTTTACGATGTGGGTTTATATGAATGAAACTTTCATGTATTAATCCTTTGATAACCTAGAAGAATTTGAGGGAGAAATACATTTTAAGGTGGTAGAATGTAACACCTCAAGTTTTTATGGACTTTTTTAGAATAAATTTAAATTTTCATTTATATCTTGCAATGAACTAAGTTAAAGATTCCTTTTACATGGAATTGACTCGTCGTACGTTACAAGTAACACCAACTTGTCATACGATGCACACAACACTGAGTTAGCGTATATTACACACAACACCAAATTAGAACACGTTACACACAACACCAACTTGGAATACATTCCACACAACACTAACTTGGTGTACTATTCATGTAATTATGAGTTGGTGTACTATACATGCAACACTGAGTTTCTATGAAATATCTATTTTTATGGATTTAATTATTTAAAAGGGATAATAATAACCTAGTGGTTAAACTTAGTAATATGAATAGTAATAACTAATTTTCAAATATTTTTTGTAATTTTTTTATATAAATAAAACATATTGATAATAAAAGATATGATTTTTGGTAAAGTCATTTTATGTTTAAAAACATCGTTTTCTCAAATGAACTGATTTTAATAATAAAAGTAATTTTAGACACATTTATAAATTTAATTATATAAAATAAATGTTATTTTTGAATTCAAAATTTTGAAATTATACTAGGGTTAATTTTTTGGATTTTTCTAAGAAACTTCATTTTTTGATGAATAGTGAAAAATACTTCTCTTTAGTTAAAAACTGTATTTTGTCTAATTAATTATTAATGTTAAATGATATAATAAATATTTTTTAAGGAAACATTATATTAATATTACATATATTAATACAATATTATCAATTTCACTTTTAAATTGAGTATAAAATCTTAACAAACTTTTGAACTTTTTCCTACTTTAAAACCCCGTTATTTCGACCCGTCTCTGGGATTAGCACTAACCTTAATTTTTTCACTTCTATAAAGAAAATTTAAAAAATAAAACATGAAAAATTTTATTAAGACTATAATTTATATTCTAATGAGACCATGTTAATTTTTTTCCAAAATTATTCGTAAAAGTGATTTAAATTAATCACAACAATTAAGACCGAATTAAGATTAATTAGAAACTAAACATTAAAAGTAAGGGCCCAAATGACCTATAATCTTTTCCAAAATGCATTTTCTATCCATATTTTTGACATAAAACTTACATTATTATTTTTTGTTTTGGTAAGTCTTTTTTTAGGTAAGAAAATGTGCACACATAATTTGTTTCTAAAAATTCTATGTGAGTCCTTTTCCTTCCCTATAAAAGGACACCACCTCTACTAATTCTGCACACCTCTCAAGCCTATTAAGTTTGGCCAGGACCTGAAAAATTTGCCTCTCGTAAATAATTCCTTCAAAATTGAATCCTACCTTTGGGTATAAATCTTATCAAAGAATCATTTTGGCACAAACCAAAAGGAGTTACACGATTAAGAGGTAACGTCTTCTCTCAAGCTCATTTCCTTTATTTTCCTTATCCACCCCTCGACTCTCTTTATACCATTATTTTGTTATTACCATAGTATACTAAATAAACTAGGATGTTTTTATGGAAATTTTCTGACCTACACTTACACACACCTCCATCTAATGAATGTTGAACATATTGTTTCTGTTTACAGTGAACTACTCCCTCACAAAATGATGATTATTCATTTCTTCTTTACCACCAATCATAGTGGTCATTATGATGGACACTACATTTATATATTTAATATATTATATTTGTTATGTATTTACAATTCTTTATTCCTTTTACAACACACAAATTTTTATCTTCCATTTGGTGTTAATACGATAATCTAGTTTGAGGAAGTGTGGAATACCGCCCCCTTAAAATGATGTGATTCATTCACACACAACATGGAATGTATTAGGGATGGTTTTAATGAAATTATATGATATATATGATATATTAATTCTAATTGAATAATTATATATATATACATACATGTATATATATATGTGTGTGTGTGTGTGTGTGTGTGTTTCTTCTATATACTTTCTTTTAATATGATAATAAAGATGGAAACAATGTTTATGCGTACGTACGACTTACCGTCTCCATGAACAGTGTTTTCCATTTCATACTCCTATATTCTATAGATTATTATAATATAAATATACTATATATACCATCTATTTATATCATTATTTATATTCTAGAATTAGGATATAATTATAAGGACCAAAGATGTAACAAATTAGGACACACGCGAAGAACAAAGTGAATTTTACCCGAAGTGAAACATTAACATATGATCATTAAAAAGTAGGTAATATAAGTTCATAATACAACCATATATGATATTATGTATAATAATATTCTTCTGTAAAATATATATAATAAATTTATATTTATTATACAGGAATATTTTCCGAGTATGGAGAGATTCGAGATACAAGGTAAGGGGTTTTCATCTCACTTTTAATTTTCATGAGATAAATATTATGTTCACCACTATTTCCTACTGTGTGGTTTATGTACTAACTATTATTTTATTATATGTATCATGTTCTTAATTTTATGGGTATTCACATGCACTTTCTATGCTCTTTATTTTATGATGCTTAAGTTTCAATTGTTACCAAATCGGTAAAAATGTTTTGTCTCAATTTTCCTTATTTGAGACTTATGTTTTGTTATGCACATAAACTCTTTTTTGAGGTGTACATACTTCCAATTTACATTTCATATAATGAATCTAAATATTTAAATGATATTTTTTTCTTTTATGTAATTTCCTTTACTTACATGGATAGAATTATCCCAATACACCAAGTAAAAAGAATTTATTGAGACAATCTCATTGCTTTTTGAGATTGTCTATGTTTATGATACCTTTGATGAAATATTATGATCCATATCTCATGAAAATTATTGAGTTTCCTTATCATCTATTTTTTCATGACATACTAATGTATTTATACCATTTTCTACTCTTTGGTATATAATATAGTTAAGAAATTATTTTTAGGAAAGCCCAAATTTACCCTCTCTTCAGTCGAAAATCTATGTTTTCTAACGAGATTTTCCTAGAATATTATATCATTCTACTATAATATCTAAAATAAATTTGTACCATTTCTGTATTTTACCAGTATAAAAAAGGTAATATTCTTTTCATTTTTCAAACAAGGCACTTTTCTACCCTTTTAACCATGCAAAATTAATATTCTTTTGATCTCGTATGACATGTATAGATTTATCCACCATCATTTCTTTGAAGCTCCCTTTTGCATTATTTAAAATTTTAATCTCTAAGAAAATATTTTTAGAAGTAATTTTCAATTAAAATTTGTTTTCAAAAGGGTTTAAAACTTATTTTATATGTTTACTTGGAAAACTGTTTTCAAAATGTTTTTTCAAGTCTTAATTACATGTTTTCAAAGTTCTTTCAAAGAAATGGTTTTCAAAATGTTTTCAATCTTATTTTATAAGTTTTCAAGAAAAATGATTTTTAAAACGTTTTCAAGATTATTTTATAAGTTATAAAAAAATTATTTTCAAAACATTTTCAAGATTTACTTTTATGTTTTCAAAGTATTTTTAAAGAAGTGGGTTTTAAAACATTTTCAAGATTTCTTTAAAAGATATCAAGTTCTTTCAAAGAAAAATGTCTTTAAAATGATTTAAAACTTATTTTAAATTTTTTCAAGGGAAAACTTTTTCAAATTTTTTTCATTTATTCGTTATAATTTTTCAAGTTATTTTCTAAGAAAAATATTTTCAAATTATATTATGTATTAAAAAGATTTTTTCAAATAAGAAAGGATATTTTCCTTAGGAAACATTTTATAGGATATTTCAAAAATTATTTTCCATATAAGATGTAATCTATTTATGTTATTCACACCTTCTAGAAAAAGATATAAATGTTACATTTATATCCTTTATATGTATGAGTTATGCTTAATGTCATGCTATTTATGAAACCCATTTCTTATTCATGGGTAATATGTTTATGAAATCCATTTATATTTCATGGTTTATATGATTTTGAAACTTTCTTCTTTCCATGGGTTATGTTTATGATGAAATGATTATGAAACCCATCTATTTCCACAAGTTATGATATGTTTACTTGTTTATGTTACCCATTTCATTTCATGGGTTATGATATGTGATATGTCTATTTATGATCATGTGGAACATGTATGTATGATTTTATTATGAGATTGGTGGCACCTATATATCTCTCTAATTCATTGGGTGATGATTTATATCTCATGAAATAATGATGGGAATCAAGTGGACGGGCTTGATCCACTATGGGAAGATGGGGAAACCCAATACCTTACAAATAAAGGACTTCTGTTGGGGATGGTGGTTTGTCCCACCCAGTAGGTGTAGTCACCATGATGATAGAATATAGGGGAACCTCGTCTATTACAAGAAGATGGGGTAACCTAATACCTTATAAGGAAAGAGTTTTTATTTAGGATGGTGGTTTGTCTCACCTAGTGGGTGAAGTTCCCATGAAGTGACCTGATAAGATATAGCAATGTGTATTGACTTACAAAAGATGATATCACATGTTTATGTATGCCACAATTCCCTATCTTACTCTTATGTTATTATTACATGGATTATGTTCTTTATTTCCTTATGATTTGTGTCTTATAAACTTCTAGGATTTATGCCATGATTCATCTTTATGATCCTTGATGTTCGGGGTATAATCTTCTATTTTCATGATCACATTCTCAAACCCTTATGATCATGTTTATACTTACATGTATCCTTTTTTTACCCTTACTGAGCATTTGAGCTCACCCTTTTCTTATGTTTCCATTCTCTAGGTTATGAAGAAAGGTTTTAGGTCGATGTATTAATGGTGTAGATATTTATGGGAGGTGTTGAAGATATTTCACCAGGATATAGTATTTTGTTTCCAAGTTTCCAAATACGCTAAACTATTATGGTCCTCTGGATTATATTTTTGTAATGTACTAAATATTCATCTAAAATGATGTAATATCCATGTAATTTAATTCGGGGTTACGGTACCTTACCTCTAGGGGAAACATGCCATTGGGTTACCCATTGTGCTCCCATAGGTCACATCATAACTAGGATACCTCATAAGGGTTCCTCAATTTCAAAACTCATCTCTCAAGTTAATAGACATCACTCAAAGTGAATAACATCCCTCTATATCATCAGAGTGTCATTAAAGAATCATTGGACACTTAGTCATGTCTCATAAGTGATATAACCATAATTAATTTTCCTTTTTTAGGTTACTTAGGTCAGTCTAAAAAATAAACATATCCATTAGTATCCTCGGGTTTTACCCACCAAGTTAATCGCAATCTTATTAGGGTATGAACACTATCCCCATGGAAATATTGCTAGTCATACAACTCTAAGGAATCACATGGGTTCACTATGGAGTAATAGGTATACTCATTCCCCTATGTCACATCCCTCTACTCAGAGGTCAAAAAGGAACTTATAATTAGGGATTATTTTCATTCAACCCTATAGGGGGTCCACATGAATCAAGACACATAAATATAATCAAGTTCTTAGTCATTGGAGGCTAAGTCAATCAAGCTAGTGTATAAGGGTCCATCATGGCCCTTGTCACTTTGTTCAATTCAACATAAGATTTAAATTTTAATTAAACCACTAATATATTTTAAGGATATCGACCTCACAAAGTGGTGAGACCACACATATCATGTGCATATAAACAAAACACATAAATACCAATGGTTAGATGCATAAGGACTACCTACCTCATTTACACAATCATTTAATTTTTATGTACAGCTCAAAAACTCTCAGTCAAGATCATCCATGTATTATCTAGGTCCTTCGACCATCGCCCCAAATATCTGAAGCCTAACTCACACCAAAAAACTAATTCAATTAATTGTAACTAATTTATAACAAATTAAACAATTTATAATTTATTAGATAAATTAATTTTAAAATGAATAAATGCCTAAAATATCATTGAGTCATCTCATCACACCTAAATTACTGGTAATGATGTGTGGTCCACTCCCCACACACCCTGAGGCCTAAGAAACATGAAATATTCAATTAAAAATGAAAATTCAATGACCAAATAAATTAATTTAGGGCCAAAACTGTTAAAAATTCAAAAAGAGATATTCCTTTATTTAAATGATTCATGATGGTGTTAAGACAATGTCTCGAGTTCCCCTCTAGATAGGTTGAGAAAAATCCCATTACATAATAAAAAATTCCACCATTCTCTAGTAGAATTAGTGTTGAACCCAAAAAAAGTTCGTATCAAAATTAGGAATGTTGGAGGGAAAAAAATAGAATGTAAAGTGGAGGAAGAACCTTAGCTATGATAATGTTGAAATTCACCTTGATCCTACCAAAATAGAGGGAATAAGGGGGAGTGGGAGGTCCAACCGAGAACCTCCACATGCACCCAATTTTTTTAGAGAATATAGGGTGGCTAATACCACTTTTATAATTTTAAAAATCCATGGAAACTTTCACAGTGTGACCATATGTGTCACACTATAACTTTTTTTGAAAGGCTCATAAAACCCCCCTAGATAGACTTATTTCATGCCATGTAATAACCCCAGGAAACCCATTCACAACATGAATGACCATTCACACCATGAATGGCATGTTGATGCACTTTTCAGTAGCTTGGCCCCCCGACCAATCCTCCAATGATCTGTCAAACCCTCAGGACATCCACCAAACCTTAAACCACGTCCAAAAACATATATTTAGGGTGTTAAAACCCTTTTAATATTCTTTTGAGATTTTATTCTCAAAATTAACCATCCACAAAAATGAAAATTTAAAATTCCTCCTAAATTTCGTAGCCCATATGGACATGGCATATTATAACCTATTTTTTCCTTCTTTGTTTTTCATGGGTATTTATTCTTTAAAAGAATAGGGGAAAATTATTAATTTTTTCCAAAAAAACTTAACATCATGGACAAATAAATTTATATTAGAATGTTTATGTTTTATTTTCGTATTTTTATAAATTTATTAGTGTTATATTTATAAGATCTGGCAACTTTAAGTGTTTTGCTTATTTGTAGAAAATAATTTGACCACAGTCTCAGATAAAGATATTTAGAGTATGATTTAAAATAAGAAAATCTCGAAGTAGGATAAGAAATTTTCTTTTTAATTATATTGATTTAATGTTGAAAAATATATATAAATATATTAAACCTTTATAAATATAGTAATATGATTGATAAGAGAATAAGGACAAAATGTAATGATGTGAATTTATCTAAGTTTGTAACATCCCAGAACACATGCTCCTAGATTTGGTGTTAAAAACATAATCGTTAAATTTCTACCTTTTATACTAATAAATGTGATATAATTTAATCCATCCAAAATTTAAAAAATTAAATTAAATATTATATTAGATTCGTACTAAATAACATTTTAGGTTTAAATTTTTAGAGAATTAGGACCAACTCTTAAATATCTTGGAAAAATAAACAATTGGTTCATAAATATCTATATCATCTCTCAAAATTTCTTCACCTCTGGAACCCTTCTGAGAAATATTGAATAAAAAATCTTTCTTTGTAACCTAGGGAAATAAAACATAAGAAAAGGATGAGCACAAATGCTCATTAAGGTTAAACAAGGGAGATATCAATGATTATATAAGCATGACATAATAATAAGAGCATAATAACATGAACTTAACGTATAAAACTTATACCCTACATATCATAAATCATAATCTTAATTCATGGAATAAATATTAAATTTTTTTAAAATATTAATATTAAGTAATAAAAGAACATAAGTCATGAGTTCATATCATTAGCATAAATCTTGGGATTATGGCATACACATAAGCATAGAAAATTATTTCATTAGTAGTCAAGGATCATTTCCAAGACTATTATAGTGGAATGGGTTCACTCCCCAAACCATTATAGTAGTCAAGGTTCACTCATAAGACTATACTAGTGGAAAAATTCCCTTACTGATCTAGTTTTACTCCCCATTTCAGTCTTTTTTATCTCATGAGATATCAATCTTTACCCAATGCATTGGAGAGAGATTTAGGTCCCACCAGTCATCAGTTATAATGAATCACTATAATAGGTTATAATTGAAACCATATATATGTGTTCCACAATATTATAAAATATTCATCAAATTAGAACAAATGAAAAGAAATGGGTTTCATAAACATTCCTTCATAGCATAACCTGTGGAAAAGAAATGGGTTTCATAAACCTCATGTCATCGTAAACATAAACCATCCATAGAATGAATAAGGATGGTATCCTTGGATCATATCCACTTTAAATATTATGTGACATCAAATTATGTCATCTTATATGGAAAATGACTATTCAAGATCACTTAGAATAATTCTTGAGGAAAATAACATTTCCATTTCAAAATCACTTATCTTTTTAAAAATTTATACATTTAGAAAATTAAAAATTAAAAATAAACTTATAAACTTGTAAAGGAATCATCAAATAATTGAGGTTTTATTATGGTGGGAAAATCGTCTCATGTTTAATATGTTAAAATACAATCCTTCCAAATTTTTATAGGAAAATTCACAAAGAAACGCGTTTAGAGAACAAAAAAATCCTTTCAAACCATTTTTAAAAAGATTAAAAAATGGGTAAAAATGATTTTAAAAAATTATAGAATAATGGAAAAAAACCTTTTTGAAAATATTTTTAGAGAACATGAACATGGAATACAAATATTCTCCAATGGAGACTTAAACATAAATAATCCTGAATAATGTTGAGATTGTGAAATAAACCCTTACTGCTTTGGTATCATCAGAATCATAAGCCACATGAAAGAAAGAACATCATATGGATATGTTAATACCATAATATTATTGATAATAATCATAAAATACATTCATGGGTAGTATATACACTACACAATAGAAACAAGTGGTATATAAGGCATGTGTTCCATAGAAATAAAAGTGAGATGAAATTTTTTAACTTGATTCTGACTAATCACGTTCATTCTTTATATTATTAAAGAATAAAATTAGGTTAATTATATAATTTCTTAAAAAAAATTCAAGTTTATTATCCTTTTATATCACTTATCTCCATGTCATAACAATAACTTAATCATTTATGTTCATGTCTGATGATTTATTGATACTTGGTACATAAGTCCAAAATGACTTTGGTAGGTTGATTATAGTCAGAGAGGACGTTATTACAAAATATAAAGAATAATAATAATTAAATAATAATAACTTAAATTTATAAATTATAATTTTAAATCTCCCCATTAAGTATGGTTATGAAAAATGAACTATGTTACAATTATGAAGACAGTGGGTCGTACGTACACATGAGTAATGTTTCCATTTTTCAACGATCATTTTGAAATGAAGGAAATTATTATTTTTTATGTATAGAATAATAATTATATAATATATATCATATTAATTCTTTAAATATACTTATACATACAAAATAAATGTGATGTGGTGATGAAAAATGAATCACATCACTTCGTAGAGGTGGTAGTCCACACATACGAACAAACGACGTTATCATTTTTTTAGTGCATGAAAATTTAAGAAGATAAATGATATATTATATTTTCATAATGATAAATATGTGATTAATATAATATATAAATATTAATTCCATAAATATAACATGTCTTGAGATACGAAGATGGAAAATGAATTACATCAGTTCGCAAGGCAGTGGTCTGCCGTACACACGAATGACGGTTTCATTTCCCATTTGAAGGAAGAGGAGATATTTATAGGTCATGAAACAAACATAATAATATCTAATTATATATAGGATACTAGATTTATTATTTTATCATGTTTGAATAGGGTTTAAGGTATGTTAAGAAGAAACAAATCTAAAACATGCACATAAAACTATACCTCCTCATTAAAAAACATTATTTTATTAACATTGTAAGACCACTACAATTAGTATTATGCATAAAAAAAATACATATATAATGAGATGAGGGATTATATGAAGGTATTTGAATATTTATTTTCTTAAAAAAATGGTTTTTAATGGTGAATGATTGATAAGAATAGGTTTCCTTCTATAAGAGAGGAGCGTGCCACTCTTAGAATTTCTCAAAATATTAAATTAATATAAATTAATTTTCAATTCAAAATGGATCCAAAGTGATTTATTTAGAAAATAATATGATTATTGGTCTAAATACCCTCATAAAACAAAGAATATACAATTTTTTTACTACATTTCTACCCTTATTTTTTTGTAATCCTTATTTAAATTCGTTAACTCTTACCTTGACAACATTAATTTTTACTCTTTAAGGGTCAATAAAGTTACTATAAAATGAAAAAAGACCCAAAAATTTACCATGTTTTATATTTTAAACCTTATCCTAATCACTTGGAAGTATTTAATATTTTTAGTTATTTTATATCATTTTATAAAATATTATTTACTATATAATATTGATAATGTCAATTTTTATAACTATTCAATATTTTGAACATAATAATATCAAAAAAACATATAAAATTAAAAAACATATATTATATCCTTGAAATTTCATGTTAATATATAAAATTAATTGATATTATTATTTATCTCAAATTATTTTTATTTTAATATTTTTATTATCATATATTTGATTTTTTTTCATTAATTGAATAATTACTACGTTAACATTGTACAAGCATTTAAGGTAGTTATTTCTTCACTAAAAATTAAAAATAAATTAAAATAATAAATATAAATATTTTATATTTAAAAATAATATTTATAGTATAATATATCCACTATTTAACACCATATTAAAAATATTACACATATTAAAAACAAGCGTGTGACATATTTTACATTTCTTTAAATAAAATACTATAAAGGTCATAATCTCATCCAAATGACCCAGAAAGGTCTTATATTTGACCCCTAGATGATTATGGTAAATATATACACATAAAATAATATTTTATTAAAGTTTTTTTGTGATTTAATAGTTCTTATTATTTTATTTTTAACCTTTAATTACCTGATTTTCCTTTACTGTGGTAACAAAAATTAGTAAGTTTACTACTCAAATTTTCTAAAAATTAAAGGGTTATATTTACTAAATTTGTAAATCATAATTAAAAATATAGAAACGGTTTTTCAAAATTAAAATACCATAATTTGAATAATATAATTTAAAATTAAACTGAAAACACAATGAAAAACGGTTTTTCATAAAAATTCTAATTTTTAAAATATAAAACATTTTTTTTAAATTCAAGTATAAAATTAATTTAAAAAAATATAATTGAATTATTTTAAATAAAAAATAATAATTAAATTTTAAAACTACTCCAAAATATAAATTTACATTTTAAATACTTTAAAAGAAAATAAATCTTTCAATAAAAATTAGTATTTTCTACAATTTATTGAAAAATCATTATTTTCTAAAAATTATCAAAAATTGAACTTAAGATAATTTAGACATGATTAATTCAAAAATTAAATTAAATTTTTAAAATAAATTTTATAAAACTTCTAAAAAATAATTATAATATTCACCCATAAAAAATAGAAAATTCATTTTTGAAGAAAACATATTTTTGAAGAATAAAATTTGTACTAAAAATTTGAGTGATTGTTTAAAAATAATTAATTAATAAATTATAAATTGGTACTAACATTATATATTTTGTAATACCATTAATAGTATTCATTCATTCCCATTTAATAGTTTGGTTATAATGATCACATTTAAATAATAATATTTTTTTATTCTTTTAAGCTCGGTGTTGCATATCCTATACTCAATAGAATTTTTTTTTAAATCTCAAAATATTAAACTCCCCCATTTAATAAAGTGTGACCTTTTAATTTAAAATTGATCTTGGAAACTAAGTTTTGACTATTAAAAATAATTTTGTTAAAATTTCACATTGTAAAAAAGGATTAATAAAACTTACTCTTGAAAATATAGCAAAGGGATGTAAAATGGTCATCTAGAATAACACAAAACTAGGTTTCTAAATAGAAAATTTGTGGGAAATGAAAAAATGGATATGGAAGAAAAAAATAACTCTCAAATACTAACAGTAAGTGATATAAAACATGATCATGTGAATGTTAACCATAAAAAAATTATTAATCTATGATGGGTTAAAAGGTCATTGATTTCTTAGTAAGAAGAGTAAACAAATAAAATTTTTCATTTCAAAATAATTTTCTCAAAGTTAAGGAATTATTTTACTACCTATAATAATAAATAAAAGAAATATACTTACTTATAAATTATAATTTCATCCAATAGTCAATTTCCACGACAATCTCATATTTTCTCCAAAGGATGAGTATTCAAGATGGGTTTTTTCATGCTTAAAACAATAAAAACAACTTCTATAGATTAAAAAATCATTAAAAGGATAAAAAATCCTTCCCCCTTCATTTAGGAATTAACCGAAAAAAACTGATGAGCATACGGTATGATAATTTTTAAAATTAATAAACCTTAAAATTAAGAAAAACTACTTTTAATCTATAAAATTCAACAACAATACCAAAGTTAAACATAGATCATTAAATAAAAAATTATCTGTAAAAATTAATCAAAATATTATATATTAATATTGAAACCAAAAATTCAGAAATATTTTATCACATCATCTTCCAATATAAATTTATTATCCATCTCCTAAAATATTCACGCCCTAAAAATACAATCTCCAAGATACACTAAAAATATCCATAAAAAACCTAAATCACCCTAAATCCATTATAAAATCATATATGCATCCAAAAGATAATTAAACCTTTATTACTCAAATAAAATTCCATAATATTTTGTTTAAATTAATCATATAGGGTTCCCAAGAATAGTTAATGTATTCTGATATAACATTAATCACTAACACCAAATCAATTTCTAATATCATGGTTATATATACGATAAAACATATTTTCCATAATGAACTTAAAATTTATCATTGATATATTTTAAATAAATAAAAACATTTTCATACTAACTAGGACATCACATTGGTCTATGGTTGGTGTTCCACCCTTGTCACCCCTTGGTTGTTGGTTTAATCCTTACAGGCTTTCCAGACATGATAGGTTGTCACTCATCATGCAGGTCATCATTTTTATAAAAATATATTAATATAATATTTTTAAAATTTAGAAAACATGAGAAACATCACAAAAAATAACCTCAATATATTCAAAATTAACGAAATGTTTTAACCTCAAAGGTTATATCATACCTTTCATTTTTCATCCCTAAAATGTAATAACCCATAATCACCTCAATATAAAAGATCAAATAAACCCTAAAGTTTATCCATACCTTTAAACTTATGACCCCAAAATTGAAATACCATTATTCCTCAAATAACCTTTTTCACATGATAAACTTAAGGTTTACATATACCTCAAAAATAAATGTACAGAAAAATTTCATTATTCAACTTAAAATTTTATAACTTAAAACATCAAAAGTGGTGTCTAATACTTTGAACTTATGATCAAAAATAAAATTAAAAACCCATAGTGGTGTCTATAACTATTAATAAAACTTCTCATAATATATCATAATCTCCAAATTTATCTAAATTGGCCTCTAATACCAACCATAATAGCCCAAAATCCATGCTTCTACATCTAGTGTTAAAAAAATAATATTTACATTTTTTTCTTTGATACCAAAAAATATGATCTAATTTATTCCATACAAAACATAAAAAAACAACTGAAATATTGGATCACTTTTATAATGAAGGGCCTTTTGGGTTTAGAGTTTTAGAAAATTAGGACAAACTCTTACATTAATTTTATAAATAAACAACTGGTTTATAAAAATTTATATCATATTACAAATTTTCTTCACATCTATAACCCTTCATAGACATACCATACATAAAAATTTTATTTATACCCTAGGGAAAGAAAAAAAAGAAAAGGGTGAGCTCAGATTCTTAGTAATGGTAAATAAGGGAGATATAAATTATTACATATGAACAACATGAGCATAAGGTCATAAAAACATAAACATAACATATTAAAATTATAAAATATATATCGTAGATCAAAATATTGAGTCATGGAGTAAATATTACCATTTCATAATATTTGAATCATAAAGAAATCAAATAACATGACCCATGCTAGCATATAATTAGCATAAGTCATAGAATTGTGGAATACACATATGCATAGAAAATCATTTCTTTGGTAGTCAAGGATCATTTCTAAGACTATCATAGTTGAATAGTTTCACTCCCAAAACCATTTTATTAGTTAAGGTTCACTCCCAAGACTATCATTGTGGACAAAGTCCCTTACTAAACTTGGTTCACTCCCCATTCTAGTCATATTTATCTCATGAGATATCAACCTTTACCCAATACATTATAGGGAGAAATTTTTCTATCCATAATTGGTTATAACATAACCCCTATGCTTGGTGATAACGAAAACCATAAATATTTGTTCCAAAATATTATAAATTTTTTATCAAATCATAACCCATGAAAATAAATGTACATCATAATCATTCCTCTATATAATAACCCGTGAATAATAAATTGGTTTCATAAACACCATGTAATAAAAAAACATAAACCATCCATAGAATTAAAAAGGATTGTATCCATGGATAATATCCCCATTAAAGCTTAAGTAACATAAAATTATGTCATATTCTATGGAAAATGATTTTTAAAAATCACTTATAATAATTCTTGAGGAAAATAACTTTTCCATTTTAAAATCACTTCTATTTTTAAAAACCTACGCATTTATAAATGAATCCATTTTCATTTAAAATAAAATTTTAAACTTTTAAATGAATAATAAAGTCATTTAGTTTTTATAATGGTGGGAAAATACTCTAATTTTATATTTATTAAAAAATAACTATTTCGTATTTTTTTTGGAAAAGTTACAAAGAACCTCATTTAAAATAACTAACCTTATATGAATATGTAAATCTTATAATTTTTATGATTATAATCATAAAATACATTCATGGGTAGTATATACACCCCAAAAAATAAACAACTAGTATATAAGTAATATGTCCCATATAAATAAAAGTGAGACGAAAACCTCTTACCTTGAGTCTAACTCATCATATATGTTCTTTATCTTCCTAAATAATAAACTTTGGTTAATTATAGTATTACTTAAAAAAATTATTATTCCATTTATATCACTTATTACCATGTTATATTAATTAATTAATCATTTATGTTCAAGTTGGATGTTTTAGTGATATTTGGCACATAAGTCCAAAATGAATTTTGTGGGATGATTATGGTAAAATAATTCATTATTAAATCATATAAAGAATAAAAATCACTAAATAATTAAATTTTTTATATATAAATTATAATTTTAAATAAAAATATTAAATATGTTATGAAAAATTAACAACGTTACAATCATGGACATAGTAGGTTGTACGTACGCATGAGCACTGTTTCCATTTTTCAACGATCATTATGAAAATAAGATAAGTATTATTTTAACTTTTAATAATGATCATGATATCATATATATAATATTACTTCTTCAAATATACTTATATATATCATTCATGTGATGTGGTGATGGAAAATAAATCATATCCTTTCGTAGAGGTGGTAGTCCACACGTGCGCACGAACAACATTATCATTTTTTCAGTGCATGAAAAGGAAAGAAGGTAAATGATATATTATATTTTAATAAGTATAAATATTTCATGAATATAATATATAAATATTAATTCCATCATTATAATTTTTCTTGAGATACGGTGATGATAAATGAATTACACTAGTTCGCAAGGCGATAACCCATTGTACACGCGAATGAGGGTTTCATTCCCATTTGATTGAGGAGTTTATGGATATAGGTAATGATACAAACATAATAACATATAAGTATATTTAATATAACTTATTTATTATTTTATCATGTTTGAATAAGTTTTTAGGTATGTGGAAGAAGAAACAAAAGTAAAACATGTAGATAAAACAATACTTCTTCTTTGGAAAACCTCCTTTTCTTAACATCATAAGACCTCTAAAATTGGTATTATTCCTAAACCAAGACCTATAGATTGAAATTATGGGTTAAAAAAATTCTGATATTGGCTGAAAAAATGTGTTTTTAAGTGTTAAGTATTGATAAGAAGAGGTTTCCTTTTATTAGAGAGGGGAGGGGCACTCTTGAAATTTCTCAAAATATTAAATTAATAAAATTAATTTTAAATTAAAAATTATTCCAAAGTGATTTATTTAATATATAATATGATTATGGGTCTAAATACTCTTATAAATTCAAAACTTAGATAAGTTTTGAATATATTTATACCCTTATCTTTTGGTTTTAACCTCTATTTAATCGTTTTAACTCTTATCATGACAATACATATTTTTACTCTTTGAGGGTTAATAAAGTTACTATAAAATGTTAAGATACCCATAATTAGATCATGGTTTATGTTTTAAACTAAATAATAATTAATTGGACAAATTTATGTTTTTTAGGAATTTTATATCATTTAAAAAGATATTATTTACTATAAAATATCGATAATGTCAATTTTTTGGAACTATTCATTATTTGGAATATAATAATATCAAGACAACATCTAAAATTTGATAAAAATATTTTATTATTTCCCTAAAAATTCATTTTCATCTAAAAAATTCGTTGATAACATTATTTATCTGAAATTATATTTATTTTAATATTTTTAATGTCATATATTTGATTTTTCATTAATTGAATACTTATTGCATCAGTGTTGTGCAAGCATTTAGGATATTTATTTCTTAAATAAAAATTAAAAATAAAGTACCATGATAAATATAAATATTTAATATTTAAAATAATATTTATATTCCAACATATCCTCTGTATAAAATCATATTAAAAATATTACAATTATTAAAAAAATATTGTGTCATGTTTGAAATTTCTTTAAATAAAATACTATAAAGGTCATAATCTCTTCTAGGTGTACCCAAAAAGTATTAAATTATAATTTTTGATGATTATGGTCTATATATACTCATAAAATAATATTTAGGTAAGTGTTTGGTTCTTTTAATAGTTCTTATCATTTTATTTTTAACCTTTAATTACCTAATTTCCTTTTACCATGGTAACAAAAATTACTAAGTTTACTATTAATATTGTCCAAAAATAAAAGGAAAATATTTAATAAATTTATAACCTGAAATTAAAAATAGGGAATCAATTTTTCAAAATTCAAAACCCAAAATTTTAAAATTTTAATTTAAAATTAAACTAGAAAAATGCAACAAAAAATAGTTTTTCAGAAAAATGCACTTTTTTTAAATATAAAATGTTTTTATGATAAATTCATGTATAAAATCTATTTAAAACCCATAATTTAATTATTTTAAATAAAAATTAACTAATTAAATTTTAATAATATTCAGAAATATAATTTTACATTGTGAATACTATAAAATAAAAATATATCTTCCATTAAAAATCGATATTTTTCACTATCTGTTTAAAAATATATATTTTCAATAAAAAATATCAAAAAATCATCTTAAGATAATTTTAACTTGACAAATCAAAAAATAAAATTAACTTTTTCAAATAAATGTTCTATAACTTTTAAAAAAATAATTATAATATATACTCATAAAAATGAAGAAAACCCATTTTTGAAGAAAATATATTTTTGAAGAATAAAATGACTTTACTAAAAATATGAGTGATTATTTAAAAATAATTAATTAATAAATTAAAAACGAGTATAAAAATTATATATTTCATAATGTCTCAACTACTATTCATTCCCACCTATTTAATAGCTAGGTTATAATAGTCATATTTAAATAATAATATTTTGTTGTTCATTTAAGCTTGGTTTTTTGCATCTTGTATGCTATAGAATTTTTTTAAATATTTAGATATCATAGAGTTCTAAAGTTTATATATTTTCTATTATAAAAGTATTTTTTTTTTCTCTGTAAAATAAATAATATTAATAATTTTTAACATTCACATATATTTAAGAGAGTTTATTTAAAAACATTAGCTAAAGGAGAAAGAACATGTCAACACAAACTTTTTAAATGTAAAATATTCAATATTTTTTAGGTTTTCTCTTTACTGTAAGACTAAAAAATAATAATTAGTTCATTTATTTAAATAATGATTGAATAGATAATAATATAATGTGACCATTGTAAGGTAGTGATCCATCCATAAAATTCAATAAAGTTAGTGAGCCTTGGTAAGAAGTTCCATTACCTAAAACCTATTATATAATAGTTTTATTTAATTTCTTTTATTTAAAAACTAAATTATATAATTGCATTATATTATCCAATCCTTATTGAAGGGTGAAACATGTACATTTTTTGGTTATTATGTGATTACTTTATTTTTCTACACATTATAGTGAGGTATTGATAAGTTGAGTATCTTATTAACCAAATAAAAGATCCCAATATGAAATAAAATATAATTTCTTAATCACCTGATTCACCCCCAATATTAGGGTAATAATTCTATTTTTATAACAATTACTCTCAAAGTAAGAATATTATAATGGATTTTTTCTCTAAAAATGTTGATAAATGGTGACACTCTGACAAAAAATAACTAAAACCCATTTTTTAAAGTCAAAATATCCACGTATAGAAAATTCATAAGCTACATAATTTTAGATCTCATGGTATTGTTGTTTAAAATTTTTTTATTTAATTTATTTTTATTAGATATATTATGGGTTGTAATATTATAGATAATTATTAAAATGAGTTTCCCATTGGTGGAAAATAAATATAAACCCTAAAAGTGGATTTCTCTAATTTAGTGTAAAAAGGATCATCAGATGTAAATAAACTAATAAAATATGGGAGAATTTAATTAATTATGAAGGAGTATCAATTTTTAAATATTATATTATATATTTATTTTAAATATCTATTAAAATTTTAATAATAAATCCCTCAATCTATATTAATACATTAGTTGATTTAATGATTAAAGTTATACGTTACATGTGTGATCCTAGTGAGATCATTGAATATTTAATAATTTTCAAAAGAATTTCATAGAGTCTTCCTACCTATATTCATATAATGGTATCGTTGATAGAGGAAAGATACCATAAAATCGTCTCTTTATATGCTCTCCAAATCATAATGGTTAAATATGAAATGTGAATGATGGATGATTCTTATAAAGAAGGAAATAATCCTATGTATGTGGATTTCAAAGAATTAGAGAATATGTAAGTTAAATATAACCATTAATCTAAATAATTATAAGAAATTAATATGATTCTCTCTTAAAGACTATAAATATGTAAAAGGTAAATTTAATGGTTTTCATCATCTTTCATGTTTCATATGTGGAGAAGTTTGACACATTGGTGCCCAGTGTTTAAGAATATATTAGGGATGATGATGATCATGAATATGTTCCACAAATAAACTCTTTTTCTTTTTGCAAAATTAAAGAGAAGAATAAAATGAAAATAGATACTTTATCTCAAAATAATAAATTTCCTCTGATGAATTAGAAGGTATAAAGATTTGTAGTCAAGATTCCTTTATTTATTTAAACAAATCTAATTTTGAAATTAGAAAAAAATAATATTGAAAAAAAGGGTTATAATATTTAAATATAAAATTAAAGGAATATTTGGATGATATTGATATAAAAAATAAATTTTAAATGAAGGCTGGTGAATTTTTTCACAGTTGAAAGATATACATGAAACAAAAAAGATGATATTATAAAATTAAAGAAGAGGTTGAAGCCCTAAAACCAATATAAATAGAAAATATTGAATAATAAGGTAGCAAAAAGATTAAATTTGATAAATGATTTTTGTGCATTTATAGTATGACTTCTATAATGAAATATAATGGTGATAATATTAATGATCTGGAAGTTGATGTGCTAAAATAAAGGTTAAATCAAGAATAACAGGTAAGACACTAAACACGTACAATTAAAATATGAAGAGTTTTGTGATTTATAAAGTTACTTAGTGATAAATAAAATGATAATAATAAATAATATCTAAGTAAATTGGTGGAATTTCTAGCAAAATAACCACAAAATTTTTAATTAAAATTTAGTCAAGGTTATTAAAGGACTCATGAAGGAATCATGGTGAAATTTAAAAAGAAAAGTATTATACCCATGATAAATCTTTACATGGGAGAATCTAAATAGAATATGTTTCCATGTAATAAAAAAATTATCGGGTTTTATTAAGTAAATATTTGAAATTCTATAAATTTATTATTTATCAAAAAATAATGAAGAGTGGTGTGTATGAAAAAAAATAGAAAAGTGTTATAATGTAAATATTTTACAATGAAATTTTGTTTTCTTTGATTGTTGATTTTATATTATAGGATAAAAAAATATTTAATTTATATTCAAGGAATTAAAGTAGTATACCCTTTCAATAACCAACTAAGGCTACCCCTAATCTAGGTACCCAAGCTAATCCATGGAAAGGGTCAAAGGATGTTCTCAATCTCTAAAGGTTGGAAAAAAGTGTTTGGGAATCATGGAACTCCTTTGGGAATGTTTTGATCAATTAAATAATAAAATGGTTCATGCCATGGATCTAAAATAACCTTTACTTAACTTGGAATGTCCTGATCTAGAGGTAATGTAGAGTTATACAATTTTTTAATATCGCACAACATAACAATAACTCTGAAGTATAATAGAAACAATAAATCATATTATAAATAAAGATCATTCATAAAATAGACCAAAAAGGAGAGTCACATATTCACATACATGGATAAAAAAAGGAACATTGATGGATATCAAGTAGTAAATACAAAAAAATACCAAAAATCCTAACCAAAAAGAAAATATAGTCACCCATATCTATGTGACATGAAGTTAAAATCCCATCCACATCACAACCATCAGCCCAAAAACTACTAGAAAGAGTACTCTCTACCTCCAATAGGAGCTTTCCCTTTACTATAATCTTCCAAGAAAAAGTTTTCATACACCCATTGGGTGTATTTTGGGGTGAGAAACATTTTTCCAATATGATCCTATCAAGTGTTCCATGTACAACCCTTGTTATATAAAAATAAGCATGTTAGTTTGAAATAAATCATATGAAAGTAAAGATTTATTCTTTATAATTAATAAAACAAGTAACAATATTAGAAAAATTATTTAAGTAAATCAATCCCATAAAATTAATCAATCCATAACACATTCACGATGGGAAGACCCTAATCCATCTAAGGTTATGAGCACCGTAGGTCCTCATATCACTTGTGAACTAATTCTCAATCCATACATGCACATAAAATAATAAAGTGTTTAATCCTTTCCCTAACAACACGGAGTTTCCCATCTTATAACACCAAAACAAAACAACCACGAGGGATTTAATGCCTTGTACTAATGGTATGGTGTCACCCGCCTATAGAACCATGACCTGAATCTAAGTTTGGTTTAGGTAATAAAGTGGTGTAATATATGATATATAATTAACACAAATCCCCCATAGTTACCTCATGTTCCCATTCTATTTACTCCTTTCATGCATATCACATTTCACTTTGAATAGATTGTATTTAACTTAAATATATTTCTATAAATAATCCACAATCCATCCCAATTTAACAATTGCAAAGCATTCCATTGAAAACATTTCATTCCAAAAGTCGAGGAGAATGTATTTAAAACAATCATGAGATAACTAATAATCCATAAAACTATTATATCATATATATAATAATTCAAAACTCACATTATAAAACATATAAATCATTATTTTATTGTAAATAAACAGTTAAGCGTGAAACCGCCTAACTTTCACCAAGGTAAACCAATCACCTATAGTAAAAAATATTTAGAACATGAATGGTGATCCTAAATATATTAGAAAAAAACCCAAGAAATAAAATAAATCCAACACATACCCTAGGTCACCAAAACCTTAGGTAAGATAGTAACTCAAGATAAAGGAGAATAAAATTCAAAATGAATGGAAAAAATATTCTTATTTGAGTGATTCTTGAAGAAACAAGGAAGCCCCCCCTCCCCACCAAAATCACACCAAGTTTGAAGAGGAAGAGGTGTGTCACGCATGGGAAGGATCTGGAGGTTAAGTGAGACAAAAAATGGGTGAGAATATTTAATTTTAAGGATATTAATAAGGTAATTTTTTAATTTTTACGTTTCTGGGTAGACCGTATGGTTTGGTTGCACAATTTTCCAAACCTTGTGTCAATCATGTGGTCAGCACTAACTCACCTAGGCACTCACACGGTTGGCCTACACATTTTTTTAAATTATGCACCAACCATGTGAAATAGAACTATCATGTTGTAGACTATATCACATGGTTTCTACATGGTTACTCCTAATCATGTGCTACGTGTATGACACCCACTAATTTTCTAAAGAAAATTAAACTTCAAATGAAAAGACTTGGAAATACAGGGAGAAAGAATGAGTAAGTAAATAAATAAAAACATACCCCAAAGTAACATTGTTAGTGTGATAACACTCACCAAAATACCTATTTTTACCCCAGTAAAGTAAAACTATAGCCTATTTGAGGAAAATATGGGTCCAATACTCATTTATATGATATTCCCACTCCCACGTCTCAAGTGAATTAGATTCATATGGCCATAAAATATAATCCAACCAAATAGACTTTACACGTAATACCTTCTCTTGGGAATCAATAATTTCATACTGGTTATTCAATCATAGAAGTATTAGGTTCCAATTCACATTCTTTCCAATTTATCACATGAGAGGGACCTAAGTTATACTTTTTCAGCTCTGTGATATGGAACACATTAGGAATTCACATCAATTTTTAAGGAAATTTCAATCAATATACCACATTTCCAATACTCTTAGAGAACTTAAAATCTCTTACATACCATGGGGAAATCGTTCGTTGCTTCAATATCCTCTAGTGACCCAAATGAGGTTAAACATTGGGAAAAAATTTACCTCTAACTAAAAAATATGAAGGATGATGCCAAAAATCTTCATAATACCTGTGAAGACTCTAATATATCTCCAATCATTACTAAATAATTAGAACCATCATTTTGATCTATTGGATAATACTATGACCCACCAAATAGGTCTCTCCTACCTCCACCCAACACAAATGAGAATGGAAAGGTTTACCAAAAAGAGCCTATAAAGGTACTATCTTAATAGAAGTCATTAAGCTATTATTATAAGAAAACTCAACTAGCCACATATGGGTATCTTATGAACTATGGAAGTTGAGAACACACGCCTAAAGAATATCTTCCAAAATATGATTAGATCATTATATCTACCCATTTATGTTGGGGTGATATGTCATGATTTGATCCACCTAGGTATACATTACCTCATAGAGGCCCTTTCAGAATCAAGATGTAAAATGGGGGTCCCATTCAAATATAATAGATGAAGCTACACTATGGATATTCAAAATTTCTTGCACATAATACCTACCCAAATACTCCACCTTAGTTATCACCTTTATTGGTATAAAGTGGGAGGATTTATTCATCCTATCAATCACAACCCAAATAGTGTTTCATCCTCGAGGGGTATGAGGTAGTCCTATAACGAAGTATGTAGACACCGCTTCTCACTTCCAAGTAGGAACATGAAGATTCTAAACTAATCCAAAAGTTTGTTTATGTTTACCCTTTACCTAATGATAAGTATAGCACCATGAAACCAAGTTTTTTATGTATCTCCTCATGCCTAGCTACTGGTATTTATGTTTCATGTCTTAACACATCTTGGTGGTGTCAGGATGGATAGACAACTAAGACCAACGGTAGTCATCCAGTGTTTCCTTTATCATATAAAAAAGAACCATGATAATGTTCCTAAATAAAAGTAAAACACCTATATATAGATACCATTCACTAGTGGTCTCACCACTATATAATGATCCTCAAATACATTGGCACTCACTATCTTTTTTTTACTCTTAAGTGATCAGCTCAATGAGTGGAGGATTAAAATGGACATCAGCAAGGAATAAATCCTAATTTACCTCCTTTACTTCAAGTTGAATCCTAGTCAAGAGACTCATGAGATTCTAATCTTCATTGGACTCTTTTAGATCTTAATATGGAAACTTCTATATAAGGGAATCTGTAACTGTATTCCCATTACCAAGCATGTAAGTAAGATCAAAATCAAATTTCAAGAGATGTTCAATCCATCACCTATTTTTGAGGTTTCAATCACTTTAAAAAATGTAACCGAATATTTTTCTATTAGATAATATCATGAACTTCTCACCAAAAAGGTAGTGTCGCTAGCATTTGAGAATGTGAAATATGGTGGAAAACTCTAGGTCATTGGTAGGATAGTTCTTATCATGTGGTCAAATATTATGAGAGTTATAAGCTACCATCTGATTTCCTTTCATTAGAATAGAACATAGAACCACGCCAGAGGCATCATAATAAACCACATTGTCGAGACCTACCTCAGGGAGGATAAAAATTAGGGTCAAGTACAAGCACTACTTCAACTCTTTTAATGAGACTTTGTATTCAAGGTCCTATATAAAATTTCACCCTTTTCCATGTAATCAAAATCAATGAAAAAGTTAATTTAGAGAAGTCCCTGATTAATCAATAGTAATATCTAGAAAAACCCCAAGAATCATGTAATTTCAAAGACATTTTTTATCACTTCACAAGAAATAGCATCCATTAACTTTTCATTATACACTGATTTCCTTGTTCAGAAACTACATGACCCAGAAATTTTACATCATAAATCTAAAAAAAAGAATTTAGATAGATTATTATAGAGTCGATGATCCCATAGGGTTCCCAAAACAACCCTTAAATGAAGTTCATGATCCTCCATGATCTTAGAATAGACCAGGATTTCATCTACAAACACCACCACAAATGAGTCAAGGTATTAGTGAAAAATGAAGTTCATAAATTGTATAAAAATGATAGATATTAGTCAATATAAACAGAATTACTAGGTACTAAAAAAAGTTCATACATTCTCCTAAATACATTATTGGGAATATCAGACACTTTCACCCTAACTTGGTGATACCCTGAGTGGAAGTCAATTTTTGAGAACTATTTCACCCCCATTAACTAATAAAAAAAGTCATCAATGTGGGTAAAATGGTATTTATTCTTAATGGTTAACCAAGTCATCTTATAATAGTCCATACATAAGTTAAGGGTCTCATATTACTTTTTATAAAAGATAAATGAATTGGCCAAATGGGACACACTCAGACAGATGGTTCCTTTTTCTTCCAGATCTTTAATCTAAATATTTAGTTATTTTCTCTTTATTGGTGTTATAAATTAATAGGGCATAAAAATTAGTTGATTTACAAGAACCAACTTCATAGAAAACTAAAATTCCCCACTCTAATGGTAAACTTGATAATTCATTTGGGAACACCTATAAAAACTCTCTCATGACTAAAATAAGTTTATCTTTAAGATTATCCCCGTGAAACATGGCCAAAATAGATACTAACTAATATACTGAATTCCTAATATAGAAAAGGTGGTCCTACCCAACTTGAACAGGGATTTCAATCCCTATAAAACAAAAGAGGGTTACTATCAGGATCTCTAAATTTCACTCTCCATTGGCAGCAATCAACATGGTCCTTGAATACAATCATTCATTATATCCCAATAATGATATCAAATGAATCCATCTATAAAATTAGGAAGTCCTAATCTATATCCACTTCTAAGATAGATAATTGGGAACCTTTCTCATTATTCTTCTTAAGGGGTTTTGAGATTTCGATAACATATTCCATAAGATATTATGGTATCTTCAACAATTCCACAAAAGGAGCATTGATAAATGAGTGAGAATCACTAGTGTAAAATAAATAAATCACCATAGATGATGTAATAAGTATGGTACCTCTCATTTTCATCACATCTGTTTCAAACTCCATGGGATATGGATCCACCACATACACTACCTAGTCTCTTTATGAGTCTGAAATCTACCACTATCATGAGGTTCTTCTTTCAAATAAATCTAAATAACTAATTAACTAGTTCTACCTCTATTTCCCTGATATATAGTTCCTACAACCTTTGATTCATCTGAGTGGATAGTGGATCCATTAGGTGTTGAGGAAACTTCCCCACTTTAGAGAGAGAAACACACCATACAAAACCTTTAAAAATTTCCAAGGCACCTCCAAGAATTTAAAATATTTATAATATCTTAGCATGAGGCCATTGTATGTATAGTATTTCCAAAATGATAGAAAATAGGAGACACCCATCTTGAGGTTATTGAAGATGAAAAGAAGTATAGTTTCTTGGATCCACTACCACCCACCCTTCTTGTCTAATCATGCTTTCACTTCTTCTTAAATGTATTGTTTCCACTCCCACCAAAAAAAAAGAGGTATACTAGTCAGTCTTGGAATTCCTACCTGGTCAATCTTCACCATCATCACCTAATTCAAAGACTCAACATGTGTTGGGATCTTTGAGAAAAATACCTATGATCATCTATTAGATCAAAGGCCCATTTCAAATATTCAATCCTTCAATTTATCATTTGATACTATATTTGATTTGAAATGGAAAATATTAGTGATTATTTAATAATATATAATTGATCACTCACTCTACTAAAGAGTAATGAAATTTTGAAACTTGGCTAATTTCATCACATCCAGGTAAAAATACTGATTTAAGATCACCCTAAAGTCCTTATATTCTATATTATCATGCTACTTTTCTTGAATGATTTTGTCACGACCCATCCTCGGGGCCCGTGCCGTGACTACCCCAAGCCCACCTTCCATAGGCCAGGGGATGGCGACTAGCACCAAGGCGTAAATCCCGGTAAAAAGGGAAGGCATTGCCTTTGTAAAGTAAACAATCACCTCAGAGTAAACAAGCAGAAAAGTAAACACTAAGTAAAAAGCTGATACAACAGTAAGTGCGGAAAAGTAAATGGGTCAGTATACAAACCCAAACTGAAAGTAAAGTAAAACTCGAAAGGGAAAATAGCAACTGAAAAGTAAAAGCTGCTATGCCGAGCTGTCCACTGGAAATCCCACCTGAAGGGTGGGTACAGATAGCTCCACTGCTCCTCGGGTCCCACCGTCCGCTCTGAGCACGTCCCGCCCGGTGGTCCACCTCCAGGTACCATCCTACTTTGCGAGCCTCAACCACGATCAATGTTGTCCGTCGTCTGCAACCAACACAACGTAGTGCGGGCATAGCCCATACAGGGGTGAGTATAAGCTACTCAGTAGGGACCCCGAGACCCCCGAAGGCCTCCCAAATTACACAAAGGATAAACCACAAAGGAAAGATGAAATCACGAAGTAACAACCGACAGTGCTTAGGTATATTCCCATACATATACCTAAGTCATCAATTCCAATACGCTCCAACCTCCGAGCCCAAGTACAACTTGGTCCACACAGGAAAGTATACGTATTCCACACAGGAAAGAAAAACGTAATCCACACAGGATAGCACAACACAGTCCACACAAGAAAGAAAACAGGATTCAGCTCACACAGGTATATTTCTTCGAGGACGATAGAGATGATCACTGATCCATCTAAGTCGTCGGAACCACAAAGGATCGATAGGTACTAACCCCCGCAAAGACCCACACAGGATCGGACCCACACAGGATCTGTAGGCGCTGGTTCACACAGGACCGCTGAGCGCTGACCCACACAGGATCGGTAGCACTGATCCACACAGGATCGCTGAGTTCTATAGTCGTCGTCGTCGAATCCACTAAGGATCTCTGCACAGTCGTCGTCGCAGTCACAGTAGCAGTCGCAGCCAGCACTAGGGTTCCCGCACACAGCAAGCTCGTTCGGGAGGGTCCGCTCCACGAGCCGAGAGGCTGATACATCAACTGTCACATAGACCATAGTTGATGTATCCAAAAGTTCCGTATTGTCAACAGGAACTCATTGTCGCAGACGGCGCGTCGATCGGACGCCTGATCTGAGAGTTATTGGCTTTTTCGTTCCAGGGGCCCGATTGGTTTTTAAGGCAAAACCAACCCGACCATACTCCACCTGCATCCAAAACTCGGGCGGAGTATGCCAAAAGATCCATCTCACTAAGATGAACTCAACAAAGCTGATGGCACGTCAATCGGACGTCCGTAGCTCAAGATATGAGTGTTTCCGCTCTGAGGGCCCGGTTGGTTTCGTGTACGAACCAACCCTGTCGAACTCAAAGTATTCCAAAACCTTGACTGTGATATACTGAAATGACCGTCGCGATCCAACGATCGCATTGCCACTGACGGCGCGTCGTTTGGAGGTTCGTAGCCCGAGTTATGGGCATTTGAACCCAAACAGTTCGGTATCGGGGGTTTCGGGCCTGGGCCGACCCGGCCCGAGACCCCCCGGATGGCCCGAACCGGGTCGACCCGCCCTGTACAGGGTCGGCCCGGCCCGGAACGGCCCGGCCTGGCAGGGCTCTGGTCCGCCTCAGTGCAGCGCGCTGGGCGCGCTGCCAGCTCGGCCTTCGGCCCAGCTGTTGGAAAAATGGGGGGCGCCTGCCCCCCCTTTGTAACCCCCCCCCCCCCCTCAATAATGGGGGACCGTTCAAGCTGGCCGGGGGAATTTAATTCCCCCGGATTTCCCATTTCTGGCCGGCCGGCTCCTCCTCAACGGGACCGGCGGTGGTCGGTCGCCTTCCGGCTCTGACACCGGTGGCCCGGCTGGCCGCCGGTCACCATGCTCTGCCGCGGCCCAGAACCGGCCGTGGCCCTTATCGTCCGGTGCGATGCGACGGCACCGCGCCCCTCCGTCGCGGCCCCACTCCGGCCGCGGCGCCTTTGATTTCCTTCAACGCGGCGCGACGGCGTCGCGTTCTTGAATTTCTTTCCACGGCGTGGCGCGACGGCACCGCGCAATACTTTCCGTGTGATTTCTGCATGGTACGACGGCAACACGTCATCCCTTTCCATTCACAAAGGAACAATCATGAACAAAGGAGGGGGTTTCGGCCGTGTTTGTGCGGTCCGGCCCCCTCTCATTAAATGATAACATTTAGTCGATTAACCAAGAAGTTCGACATGCTATAATCAAGAACGGAAATAATTTAATAAAATAACAATAATCCCCTACCTCGGTTTCAAGAGAGGAGCATGCCAACAAGCCGTGGAAGACAAGTGTCACGGAGGTCGGGCGTCGCGGGAATCGTACGTCGATTCCATTGACGTCGAGGTGCGTCCGAAGAGGTAACGTCGCTGGAGAAGTTTCGTAAGCTAGCGGAGAAAGCCCGAGGAGGAAGCGGTGTCTCCTTTCATTGACACGGGATGAATATCGAAAAAAGTGGCGTCGTCGATCTTCGAAAACACACCAGCTGCGAAGAAGGGAAGAGATGACATGCCTTTCCCTTCTTATGGTGACGGCGTTCTTCGTCAGAGCCTAAGTGTTCTTCGCGTTCTTCGTCAAGGTTGAAGAAGATGAAGAAAGCTTCCCAATCCTCTCAAGGTGGCAAAAGATACTAACCAAAATAAAATAAGTGTAAGCCTTATTTTATTTACAAAACCCAACCTCTTTGAATTTCAATGGTTTGAAAATAAAGTAACTCATCTTAATTAATAACACAAGTTGTCAAATTAAATAGAGTGGAGTTATTGGGGAGTTTAAGGGAAGTTGAAGAGTTAGGGCTCGTGTGGGACCCACCACACTTAATCCTCTCAAGGGAGTTTATGTGGATGTGGGTCCCACCTCTAACTCCCTTTGGGAGGAAATAACCAACAAGTTAAAAATAAAATTGTGTTCCACAATTTTATTTAACTTCTTCTAATTTCCCCCAAAACTAACTTTCATCCCGCATAAAAAGCAACCTCGGAAAAGGTCTCCTTAAGTGAATATCGGCGCTGCGAGTTCATCGGTGCCCTCGGAATTCGATTCCGAGCACCGGTTCAAAAGTTAGAAAAACCCGCTCGTTCGTTCACTGAACGTACCCGAGCCAAACTTCGGAAATTGATTCCGGGCACACCGGGCCTCGGAATCAGGTGCCGTCAGAAACCACGTTCTTGTAAAATTCAAAAGAAAATTAAGAAAAAAATTCCCTTGAATTTTATGAGTATTTACATTACTCCCACCTCAGGGCTTTACGTCCCCATAAAGATACAACAAAACTAGGGAAACAAATGAGGGTACTGAGCACGCATCTGAACCTCCCGCTCCCAAGTGCTCTTCTGAAGGTTCTCGTGCTGCCATCTGATGCGCACAAGAGGAATCGACCGTCCACGTAGAACCCGCTCCTGTCGATCCTCGATCTCCACCGGGACTTCCCTAAAAGTATCCCCATTGTCAACGTCAAGCTCCCCATGGTCAATGATGTGTGTCGGGTCGTGCACGTATCTCCTCAGCTGAGATACGTGGAAGACGTCGTGCACCCGGTGCAACTGAGGTGGTAGAGCCAGGCGATAAGCCACCTCGCCTATCCTGTTGAGGACCTGGAAGGGTCCGATTAAGCGCAGGGACAACTTGCCGCCTCGGCCAAATCTCTGTAATCCACGTCGAGGTGAGACAGGCAAGAAGACGTGGTCGCCATCCTCGAACTCCAGTGGCATCCGCCTCCTGTCAGCATAAGACTTCTGCCGGCTCTGAGCTGTCCTCATCCGCTCCTGGATGACCTGGACCTTCATTGTCGTGGCCTGGACCATCTCTGGTCCCACAAGTGCTGACTCCCCAAGGTCTGTCCAGCACAGTGGTGATCTGCAAGGTCGGCCGTACAACGCCTCGTATGGTGCCATCCCAATGGTGGAGTGGTAGCTATTGTTGTACGCAAACTCCACCAAGGGTAGGTGGTCCTCCCAGCTACGACCAAAGTCGAGGACACATGCGCGGAGCATGTCCTCGAGAGTCTGAATGGTCCTCTCCGTCTGACCATCCGTCTGAGGATGAAAGGCTGTGCTCAAACGTAGTTGCGTCCCGAACGCCTCCTGTAATCCCTTCCATAGTCGGGAAGTAAAGCGAGCATCTCGATCAAAGACGATAGATGATGGCACACCGTGAAGCTGTAAAATCTCCTGAATGTAAAGATGTCACAAGCTCTCCACTGAGCCCTGCTCTCGGATGGGTAAGAAGTGAGCCGACTTGGTGAGTCGGTCGACAATCACCCAGATGGAGTCGTGACCTCTGGAAGTGCGTGGAAAACCAGTCACAAAGTCCATAGATATGCCGTCCCACTTCCACTCCGGAACCTCCAAGGGCTGAACCAAGCCTGCTGGTACCTGATGCTCAGGCTTCATCTGCTGGCAGGTGAGGCATCGAGAAACGAACTCTGCCACAGCCTTCTTCATGCCTGGCCACCAGTGCTATCGTCTGAGATCCTGGTACATCTTCGCCACTATGGGATGTACCGCCAAGGGAGAAGTTTGAAACTCTCTCAGCACCTCCTCCTGTAAAGCAACTGGTACCATGGTACGTCCTCTAAAAAGGATGCCGTGCTCTGCTCCAAAGGAGAAACCATCAGGTGCCTGTCCTGAGGATATCTGTGCACGCCGCGTCTCACAGTCAGTGTCCCCACGCTGTGCCTCTCTGACCCACTGCAGTAGTGGTGGAGTGACTATGAGAGATTGAAGGAAGGCTGCTCCATCTCTACCCACGAAGGATATCTGCAAAGAGGCTAGCTGCTCCGTCGCCTCCTCAAGTAGCTGAATGCTCGTCCTCCTACTGAGGGCATCGGCTACTACATTCCCCTTCCCAGGAGTATAGACTATCTCAAATTCATAGTCCTGGAGGAACTCAAGCCATCGCCGCTGTCTCAGGTTCAGGTCCTTCTGCGAGAAGATGTACCTGAGACTCTGATGATCAGAAAAGACTGTAAAGCACTCGCCCATCAGGTAGTGTCGCCATGTCTTCAGTGCGAAGACCACTGCTGCTAACTCCAGGTCATGGGTAGCGTAGTTCTGCTCATGCGGCCTCAACTGACGTGATCCATAGGCGATCACTGCCCGCTCCTGCATCAGGACACATCCGAGTCCGGTCCCTGATGCATCGCAGTACACTACGTACCCTACTCCCTCCTCAGGTAACCTCAAGATAGGTGCGCTGGTCAATCTCTGTCTCAGCTCCTGGAAGCTCTGCTGACATCTGTCTGACCACACGAAGGGTTTCCCCTTCTTCGTCAAAGCTGATAGTGGTGCCACAACTCTGGAGAAATCTGGCACGAATCTCCGGTAGTATCCATCTAGTCCCAAGAAACTCCGAACCTCTGTCATGCTCCGGGGTGGCTCCCAAGCTAACACTGCCTCGATCTTCGCAGGATCCACTGCAACTCCCGCCTCAGAGATGGTGTGACCCAAGAAGTGGACCTCACGTATCCAGAACTGGCACTTCGAGAGCTTACCATAAAGCTGGTTCTCTCGGAGTGTGTCTAGTACAACCCGTAACTGGTAGGTGTGCTCCTCCTCAGTCATCGAGTAAATCAAAATGTCGTCGATGAAGACCACAACAAATCGATCAAGGTATGGCTGAAAGATCATGTTCATGAGGGCCATGAACACTGCTGGAGCATTGGGTACACCGAAAGGCATAACCAGGAACTCATAGTGGCCATACCGACATCTGAAGGCCGTCTTCTGCACGTCCTTGTCTCGAACTCTGAGCTGGTGATAACCTGACCTGAGGTCTATCTTCGAGAACCACCGCGCTCCCTTGAGCTGATCAAAGAGGTCATCAATCCTCGGTAGCTGATAATTTTTCCTCACTGTCACCTGGTTCAGGTGACGATAGTCGACACACAGTCGCAAGCTCCCGTCTCTCTTCTTGGCGAACAATATCGGGGAAGCCCAGGGTGAAACACTGGGTCGGATGAACCCCTTGCCCTACAAGTCCTCCAACTGTACCTATAGCTCTCGAAGCTCGGCGGGGTCCATTCGATATGCTGGAGTCGATATCGGAGCTATTCAGGGGTATAGGTCAATATAAAAGTCTACCTCCCTACGAGGACGTAACCCTGGGACGTCGTCGGGAAAAACGTCCGCAAACTGATCCACCACTGCAGGAAAACCATGACTCCGCACGTCAACTGCTCCTAGGATGAGGCTAGCCAACTGATGAGTGATGGGCTGTCCTCTCCTCTGTGGAAGTCCATCCTGTGCTGCGAAGGCTCCCTTCTCACCGGTGAAGGCGAACCTGCTCTCGTCGGTGCGTACACATCGCACCTTGCGCCTAAAACAGTCAATCTGTGCATGGATCGTAGATAACCAACCCATGCCCAAGATAACGTCGTAAGGCCTCGACGCTGCTACAAGAAGATCCTAGCCGAAGCTCTCGCCTCCTATAGTAAGATCACACTACCGGCACCAGTGCGTAATCGTCGAGTCTGCTCCCGTAGGAATCTCTAGTCGTAAGGATCGAGCCAACGGCTCTGTCAGAATCTCCAAGCTCCGAACAAGGGCAGCGGATATGAAAGAGTGACTCGCTCCTGTGTCTATAAGTACTGTAGCAAGGGTGGAATAGACACAGATAGTACCTCGAATCATCTCGGGCGCACCGTGGTCGTAGGCCTCCGCTGCCTGGAGCTGTGCCTATCTCTGCCCGCCGGCTCCCTGTGGTCGGGGTGGACCTCCTGGTGGTGGTGGTGGTAAAGCCTCAAAGCGTCGCTCACCACCTGCTGCTCGGCCAGCTCCCCTGCCTCGTCTACCTCCTCCCTGTAGACCTCCATGGTCAACCCTCGGCCTCTACCTCGGTGGTCCCTCAACCGTCTGCTACTCCTCGGCATGGCGGGTCGGGCAGTCACGAGTCATGTGGCCCTGCCCGCCGCACGAGTAGCACTGTCTGCCTCTCAAAAGACTGGCTCCTCGCTGTGTGCCCTGCACTGCTGAGCCAGTGTCCTGAGGTCGTCTGCCTGAGGGTCTGGTCTGCCTGGACCCCTGAGTCATCCTTCGACTGCCTACTGTAGAAGACTCTGCTACGTGCCGCCCTGCAGTGGGTCTCGGTGCTGGTGTATAATCAGCAAGAAAACTCTCGATCAAAAGGGCCCTCTTCAGTACTCTCGTCTGAGTCGGTATGCTGAGGGAGATCAGCGATGCCCTAATCTCGTGTCTCAAGCCCTGCTCAAAGGTCCGGTCCTGGAAGAAGGGGTCTCGTACCATGTCGGTCGAGTAGCATGAGAGATTAGTAAATCTCGCCGAGTACTGAGCGACTGTCATGTTGCCCTGCCGCAGCTGAAGAAGCTCTTGAATACGCACTGCACGGAGGGTGGCTGGGACGAACTCCAAGCGGAAGAGGCTCTCAAAGTCCGTCCAAAGTAGAGATGCCTCATCGTGCACCTGGACCATCAAGATCCACCATCGTCCCGCTGCTGCGTGCAGTAAGCTCGCAGCAAGGATCACCATGAGGTCTGCTGGTGTCCTCACTAGCCTGAAAACTCATACGACTGCCTCCAGCCAGTCCTCGGCTGTCTGGGGGTCCGTCTCCCCACGAAAACTGGGTGTTCGCTGGCGCTAAAACTCATGCAGTGTGCTGAGGCGACGTGCATCGTCAGCGGCTGGTGCTGGATGTATCGGGGGCTCGGCGGGTAGAGCTACCGCCGGTGCCACAGCTGACAAAGGGCCCTACACCGAGGCCTCGTCGCTCGGTGGGCTGTCGTCACGCTCGACTCTCAGAACCCTAGCTGGCTGCCGTCGTGGGGCCATCCTGAAAAGGAAACAGGTGCGCCATGGTCAGAATAGTATACCTGGTGAGCTGATACAAAGTAATCACAAATAAAACTTGAAACACACATGCAATCAATGTTTTCGTGCATTAAGTCAGAAATCAGAAGTCAGGGTCCTGGTGTACGGATACATCGGCCGCCGCACCAACACTGGACTCCCTGGACTGATAACCACACTCAATACGCTAAACACTATTGCTTCACATAGAAAAGACCAGAGTTCGCAGTAGAAACGATCTCCTCTGATACCAATTTGTCACGACCCATCCTCGGGGCCCGTGCCGTGACTACCCCAAGCCCGCCTTCCATAGGCCAGGGGCTGGCGACTAGCACCAAGGCGTAAATCCCGGTAAAAAGGGAAGGCATTGCCTTTGTAAAGTAAACAAGCACCTTAGAGTAAACAAGCGGAAAAGTAAACACTAAGTAAAAAGCTGATACAACAGTAAGTGCGGAAAAGTAAATGGGCCAGTATACAAACCCAAACTGAAAGTAAAGTACAACTCGAAAGGGAAAATAGCAACTGAAAAGTAAAAGCTGCTACGCCGATCTGTCCACTGGAAATACCACCAGAAGGGTGGGTACAGATAGCTCCACTGCTCCTCGGGTCCCTCCATCCGCTCCGAGCACGTCCCGCCCGGTGGTCCACCTCCAGGTACCATCCTGCTTTGCGAGCCTCAACCACGATCAACGTTGTCCGTTGTCTGCAACCAACACAACGTAGTGCGGGCATAGCCCGTGCAGGGGTGAGTATAAGCTACTCAGTAGGGACCCCGAGACCCCTGAAGGTCTCCCAAATTCCACAAAGGATAAACCACAAAGGAAAGATACAATCAAGAAGTAACAACCGACACTGCTTAGGTATATGCCCATACATATACCTAAGTCTTCAATTCCAATACGCTCCAACCTCTGAGCCCAAGTACAACTCAGTCCACACAGGAAAGTATATGTATTCCACACAGGAAAGAAAAACGTAATCCACACAGGATAGCACAACACAGTCCACACAGGAAAGCAAACAGGATTCAGCTCACACAGGTATACTTCTTCGAGGACGATAGAGATGATCACTGATCCATCTAAGTTGTCGGAACCACAAAGGATCGATAGGTACTAACCCCCGCAAAGACCCACACAGGATCGGGCCCACACACGATCTGTAGGCGCTGGTTCACACAGGACCGCTGAGCGCTGACCCACATAGGATCGGACCCACACAGGATCGGTAGCACTGATCCACACAGGATCACTGAGTGTTGTAGTCGTCGTCGTCGAATCCACTAAGGATCTCTGCACAGTCGTCGTCGCAGTCACAGTAGCAGTCGCAGCCAGTATTAGGGTTCCCGCACATAGCAAGCTCGTTCGGGAGGGTCCGCTCCACGAGCCGAGAGGCTGATACATCAACTGTCACATAGACCAGAGTTGATGTATCCAAAAGTTCCGTATTGTCAACAGGAACTCATCGTCGCAGACGACGCGTCGATCGGACGCCCGGTCTGAGAGTTATTGGCTTTTTCGTTCCAGGGGCCCGATTGATTTTTAAGGCAAAACCAACCCGACCGTACTCCACCTGCGTCCAAAACTCAGGCGGAGTATGCCAAAAGATCTATCTCACTAAAAGGAACTCAACAAAGCTGACGGCACGTCAATCGGACGTCCGTAGCTCAAGATATGAGTGTTTCCGCTCCGAGGGCCAGGTTGGTTTCGTGTACGAACCAACCCGACCGAACTCAAAGTATTCTGAGACCTTGAGTGCGATATACCGAAACAACCGTCGTGATCCAAGGATCGCATTTCCACTGAGGGCGCGTCGTTTTGAGGTCTGTATCCCGAGTTATGGGCATTTGAACCCAAACAGTTCGGTATCGGGGGTTTCGGGCCCGGGCCGACCCGGACCGAGACCCCTCGGCTGGCCCGAACTAGGTTGACCCGCCCCGGACAGGATCGGCCCGGCCCGGCATGGCCCGGCCCGGCCTGGCGGACCGGCCAGGCGCCGGTCCGCCTCAGCGCAGCGCGCTGGGCCGAGCTGTTGGAAAAACGGGGGGCGCCTGCCCCCCCTTTGTAACCCCCCCCCCCCCCCCGTCAATAATGGGGGGCCGTTCAAGCTGGCCGGGGGAATTTAATTCCCCTGGCTTTCCCCATTTCTGGCCAGCCCGACCTGGCCGGCCGTCTCCTCCTCAACGGGACCGGCGGTGGCCGGTCCCCTTCCAGCTCCGACACCGGCGGCCCGGCTGGCCGCCGGTCACCATGCTCTGCCGCGGCCCAGAACCGGCCGCGGCCCTTGTCGTCTGGCGCGGTGCGACGGCACAGCGCCCCTCCGCCGCAGCCCCGCTCCGGCCGCGGTGCCTTCGATTTCCTTCAACGCTGCGCGACGGCGTCGCGTTCTTGAATTTCTTTCCACGGCGCGGCGCGACGGCGCCACGCAATACTTTCCGTGTGATTTCCGCGTGGTGAGACGGCACCACGCCATCCCGTTCCATTCACATAGGAACAATCATGAACAATGGAGGGAGTTTCGGCCGTGTTTGTGCGGTCCGGCCCCCTCTCATTAAACGATAACATTTAGTCGATTAACCACGAAGTTCGACATGCTATAATCAAGAACGGAAATAATTTAATAAAATAACAATAATCCCCTACCTCGGTTTCAAGAGCGGAGCACACCAACAAGCCGCGGAAGACAAGCGTCGCGGAGGTCAGGCATTGTGGGAATCGTACGTCGATTCCATTGACGTCGAGGTGCGTCCGAAGAGGTAACGTCGCTGGAGAAGCTTCGTAAGCTGACGGAGAAAGCCCGAGGAGGAAGCGGTGTCTCCTTTCGTTGACACGGGATGAATATCGAAAGAAGCGGCATCGTCGATCTTCAGAAACACACCGGCTGCGAAGAAGGGAAGAGATGACATGTCTTTCCCTTCTTATGGTGACGGTGTTCTTCATCGGAGCCTAAGTGTTCTTCGCGTTCTTCGTTAAGGTTGAAGAAGATGAAGAAAGTTTCCCAATCCTCTCAAGGTGGAAAAATATACTAACCAAAATAAAATAAGTCTAAGCCTTATTTTATTTACACAACCCAACCTCTTTGAATTTCAAAGGTTTGAAAATTAAGTAACTCATCTTAATTAATAACACAAGTTGTCAAATTAATTAGAGTGGAGTTATTGGGGAGTTTAAGGGAAGTTGAAGAGTTAGGGCTCGTGTGGGCCCCACCACACTTAATCCTCTCAAGGGAGGTTATGTGGATGTGGGTCCCACATCTAACTCCCTTTGGGAGGAAATAACCAACAAGTTAAAAATAAAATTGTGTTCCACAATTTTATTTAACTTCTTCTAATTTCCCCCAAAACTAACTTTCATCCCGCATAAAACGCAACCTCAGAAAAGGTATCCTTAAGCGAATATCGGCGCTGCGAGTTCATCGGTGCCCTCGGAATTCGATTCCGGGCACCAGTTCAAAAGTTAGAAAAACCCGCTCGTTCGTTCACTAAACGTACCCAAGCCAAACTTCGGAAATTGATTCCGGGAACACCGGGCCTCGGAATCAGGTGCCGTCAGAAACCGCGTTCTTGTAAAATTACAAAGAAAATTAAGAAAAAAATTCCCTTTAATTTTATGGGTCTTTATAGATTTATTCCCATTGTCTATGTCTTGGGGATTAGAGTATAAAATTATCACATTTCACCTTGAAGAAGTTCAAATTTCCATATAAATCAACTATTTTCTTGATTTTTTCTAGCCATCCATCAGATTCCTGAGAATAGTTTCTTCCCCAAAATGAAAGAGGATTATTTTTAATATGATTATAAGCTTAATCATTTTTTATAGATGAGTAATATTTCTTGGTTGTATTAGGGATAAAACCCATCCCTTCTTTTTTGTTTCTCAAACTTCTTAGACCACTGTCTTAATGAGATTCTGGTTGATCGATGGGTTTGCTCATGGAAATTTGTCTATAACATCGTCTATATGATTTATGAGTTTCTTTTTTGGGGTAATGATACAATATAATTACAATAAAAAGGGAAACCATAAAAAGTAATAATAAATCATTAAATTATATCAAAAAAAATTATCAAATATTAAATAAAATCATATAAAAAAGGAATTAATGAACCACAACCCTCCATGAGACTAGGAGGGCATGCAAAGTTCATGGACCATGCACCTTACCAGATAAAAAATGGTAAAACAAATCCCAAAAATATCAAGACCAACTTCTTCATGTTCCTTAGTAAATTAAGGAAGGATATTGAGAGTGTTATCTAGAAACCACTTAAAACATCTTTCTTGATCCCTAACAATCCTAACTCTAGTCTACCATAACTTTCAATGTAACATAAAACCCAAAACATGAGGGCTTTGATATCATTTTTTCATGAACCATCCCATGTTACCCCTAACTCAGGCACCCAATCCAATTCATAGAAAGTACTAAAGGGCATTCTCAATCCCCACTGGCAGGTAACAAGTTCTTAGGAATCATATAACTCTTTGAGAATAGTTTTAATAATTAAATCATAAAAGGGTTTGTGCTAGGGACCTAACATGACCTTTCCATAACTTATAAAATCATGCTCCAAAGGTAATGTTGATTTATACAATTTGACAATATCCAAAAAAATAATAATAACTCTAAAATACAAGATAAATAATAAAATATTTAAAAAATAAATATTATTCATAAAAAATCCTCAAAAATGAGATTCATATATATATATACACATGAGTACAAAAAGGTAATGCGGGTGGATGTTAAGTAGGAGATACAATAATTACCCAAAATCCCCAAAAAAATACAAAATAGGAACCCATCTCTATGTGATACAAGGGTTAAATCCTAGCCATGTCACAACCATCAGCCTTAAATCTAATAGCAATAGTACTCAAGGCCTTTGTACAACACTTTCCCTTTAAATGTATCTACTAATAAAAATTCTACATACACTAATTGGGTCTATGTTGTGTTTGAGCAACACTATCCCAGTATAATCTCACCAAGTGTTCCATGTACAAACCTTGTTAGATAAAAACAATCATGCTAGTTTTAATTAAAGCATATAAAAGTAAACATGTGTCGTTTAAAAGTAACAAGCTTGGGAAAATCATTTAAGGAAACCAATTCTATAAAAGTAATCATTCCATAACACATGCACTATGGGAAAACCCTATATCAGCCAAGGATATGGGAAACTTATGTCCTCAAATTACTTTTGAACTCATGGTCAATCCACGTGTGTGCACAAACCACTAAGGAGGTCAAGTATTATCTTAATGGAAAGGAATAACTCATCCCATGACACCACATTCAAACAACTAATAGGGAGTGAATTCCTTGGCCTAGTGGGGTGGTGCCACCCATCCACAATACCATGACCTTAATCTATGTTTGGTTTAGTTAGAAAAGTGTTATGATCCAAGAGAGATACTTAACACTAGTCTCCACCCCCCCCCCCCCACCCCACCACCTCCCTTATGTACCCCAGGTTACCATATAATTTACTTATTTTAGATATATCACATTTCACTTTGAATACATTACATTTCACTTAAAATGGTATCCCATAAATAATCCAAAATCCATAACCATTTAATAGTTTCAAATCATGAATTTGAAAACATTTCATTCCTCATGTCAAGGGGGGAACATTTGAATCTCTCAATACATAACCAATTAGCTATAAAAATAGTTTAACATAGATCTAATAATTCAAAAGTACTTTTATGAAACATATCAAGCATGATTTCATCATAAAGAAAAAGTTCAACTGGAAATCACTTACATTTCACCAAGTTAAACCAATCACCAATGGTGAAAAATCACTTATAAATTCAACAGGGGTCTGGGAGAGATAAGAAAAAACAGCAGATATCAAAACCCAATCCATAAAATTTATCCAACACAAACCTTGGCCATAAAAACTATAACAGAATGAAGGATTTCAACCCGTAATGTCACCTGAATTGGCACACCATAAGGCTCGAATCATATTCTTGATTTCAATAGGCTGGTGACAAGCACTAGGGTATCATAAAAAGAGACATGAGAATGATTTCACAAAAAAATGGACATGTGATAACATAGAAACAAAGAGAGTATCACAATATATATCGAAAATTCATCATATTTCAAAAAAACCATAAAGGCAACATACAACAACTAAATAACAAGGTCTAGATGAAAAAATTTAAAGAACATTAATATAGAACCCAAAGAAACCCATGGGTCCATCTTTATGTGACCATATTTCACCACCATCCCATACCACCAGAAGAAAACATGATCCAGGAGATTCATCCTCTACATAGAGCTCTTAACTTTACCTATATCATAGAAAACCAATTCTAAAAACACCTAAAGGAAAAAATTAGGGTTGAACACTAAATCTCAATACGATACCACCAAAGAATATATACAATGTCGATCCACATGCATCTGTTACTTTTTATATAAAATATATTTCTAAAACATTTTCAAAAGAAATATTTTTCCCATATAAAATCATCCTTTAGTTTTATTTTCAAAAACACTCTATATTCAAAAAAACAAAGCAATATGACATAACAGATATCCAAGAGGCATAAGTAGGTGAATAAAATAGGTTTCAAGAATCAATATACATATCAAGTGGGAAAATAATCATATTAAATAAATCATGAACATAATGTATCCATAAATAATCAAAGGTAAATCCATGACACAAGGCTGTACATAACTTAGAAAAATAAAGAAAAACTAGTTTCCATAAGTGAATCCTGAAGTTTGGGAACCTTGGTCCCCATGAAGGCTACCAAATAGCAACCATGGAATCATGGGAACCTACCATAAGGATATATTACTTCACTAAGGTTTATCTACATTTATTTTTTCCCAAACCCTGAGGTCTCTCAGTGTGCTATATATAATCATTAAATTTCAAAAAAAACTAAGCCCACATTTTATAAAACATTTTCTATTATGATTCCATACTGATTATATGCTTGAAACCCCATTTCCAATTAAAAACCATCTATGATTCATTTTATAAAACACACCATGTGCATAAAATCAAGTTTTTAAAGAAAACCCAATTTTTAAAACACTTTCCATTACCAATAAAGATCTAGTATTCAATTTTATAAATCAAAAACAAAGGAGATAATCTCAAGAACATAATATTTTCCAAGGCATAGACACACCTATATAAAGAAAAAATAAAATCTCATTTCCTTCAATATAAGTGATGGGAAAGGAAGAGATTGGATCCTGGAGGACCTATATCCAATGGGAAAAATGTCAATTATTTATGTTCATGATAGATCCAGTTGTATAGTCTCATAAGGAATCAAAAACATAGAGAATAAGGGAATAAAACATATTAGAAAGGATCGTACATATCTAATTACACCCAACAGAGATCCATGATTTAAAACTACATTAATATATTCTAATGGGAAGATGGAGGGAGATAAAATTATCACCAAGGATCCTCTAAACCATATAAAATTGTATTAAGTTCGACGGAGGATGATTATAGGAGTTAAAGAATAATTTCAAGATTAAATTACATATTATCCCTTACTAATCCACATGCCCCATAATTCCACTAGCTAGATATCATGACACACCTTCTTCAATTTGAGGGAATGGATGGAAGGATTTTGAAACCTTCCACAACATGAAAATGAGATAATGACCCATGAGTCCCACCTCTAATAGGCCCTGGGGTGGCGACCAGCACCAAGGGTATAGAAATATCACAAAAATGGGCGGCATTACCCTTTTTATAGTAACCCAGATTAGGAAATAAAATTCATCAACCTCAAAAAAACTCCAAGACACATATATATATATAAAGAAACAAAAATCCATCCCACATGCATGTTTAAATTAAAACTGCTATAAATACAAATAAAACTCCAAAGTACCAAAAAAACTACGTAGTGACACATCAACCATCCCTAATTTCTAATATAGTATGGTCTAACATGGTCTACATAATCTCCCTAGAAACCTAAAAATATTTTTGTAAATGTATGGTGAGCATACAAGTATACTCGGTAGAGAAAACCAAAGTCACTCATACACAAGTGGGATAAGAATACTAATTCCCCTGTGAGAAAACAACAGAAACTCAAAATCACCTAATAAGGTATACTATTCACCCAAACTCACTAAGGAATTCTCACAAAATAACATAATTAAAGTAAATTAAAGTATTAAGCATGTTGATATTTGGGTACCTCTCACCACATCCCACTAGTAAACTTCTCATCCCTAATAGAAAACATTCCGACGCTATCACGCTCTTACAAATTCCCCACTATCATAACCTACCTGCACACACCTGGGCCACATACCACATCACATATCACCCACAAACACCTAGGCCACAAACCACAACCCCATATCAAATACACTTGGTAATCACTACACAACTCATCCTGAAGACACATAGGAAGCATGCCTCACCTGCAAACACCTAGGCCTCACAAACTCACAACAACCTATCTGAAGAGTCTAGGGATACCAATTCCTAGAAGAGGGAGAAGAAGAGAGCCAATAACCATCCATCCATCCTCACAATGGGGTATTTGGAAAAGACACCCTCCCCCATAACAATGTGGGTGTTTGGCACATAGTTCTCAACATGCGTGGGGTGCGTATAGAAATTACAAGGAACTACATGTAAATATATTGGTAAAAAACACTCAGCCCAACCTATGGGTTTTCATAACAACAACTATCCCACACAAAACTTCCCATGTTTCCACATCTAAATGAACGTATCAAAACGAACGATGGTCACTTCAAAATTCGATAAAAGAATTTTGCTTCACCACAAGACACAAATAGAAACATACCCCCAGCCAATTCATTTAACCAATTTTCATTTTGATTTATCAGTTTATTCATTTATTTATCCCATCCCTTCATCGGCAACTACCAAACACTGCAAACATTATAAGAAGAAGCAACCATACCAACCACTACCAAATTCAAACAAGGAAAAAAGGGACAAGGTAAAAGAATCCATTCTAAAACCCATTCATAAAAAAAATAACAGCCTACGGAAACTCTAGGTGAAAGGCCCACTCAAGGTAACACCTTTCTTATTCAAAGTCATGGCGCCTTGTCCTTCCCCTCAACAAGTAAAACCCCCAACAAAACTCATTACTACCACACTCAGTAGCCTAGTTGTACAATAAAACCACTTCCAACACACCCATAAACATGAACATGACACAACCCAGTCCTATAGCCCCGCTTCCCAACCACTACCCAGATCCAGTCCCACTACATAACAAGTTCATCCATTCCAAAGTCAACCAATATCATATCCTGAGATAACATTACACCACCTGTACCACCCCATACTCATAGCCATGCTCCGAGCCACAACACCACATGAGTAGCATAGACACAAGGCTAAAAAGAACCACACACAGCACACAGCCACACCAATAAGGCAAGTTTTATTCAGATTTAGCTGTACTCGTTCTTTAATTCCACTTGATAAAGGGGTTATCACAAAACAAGTTAGATCCTAGGGAATCCATTTATTTAACTGAATATATGTGGTTAACTAATTTTTATAATCATACAGTCGTTCATAGAGTATCAACAGTATTCACAAGCTATACAGGTGTGAAAACAGCAACCACCAATGACCATGATTTTCAGAATGCATACAACCTTTACAAAAAATGACATGGATCAAGGATAACATATAAAACAAAGTTATAATTACCATAATACTCTCAAACCCTCATTTATTTCTTATTATTATCTTCGTTAAATTTGTTTCAACCATATTCACGAGGGTATGTAAGTACACCCACCCCACATGATGCACAAAGGAAAGAGAGATGAAGGAATCCCAACTTGGAATAACAGAAGATCAAAAATTCTTCCTTGCATCAAAAATAGGGGTAGCATAAGTAGTAAGAAAGACTCTAGGGTAAACTCGAACAGACTTTCACAGCACAGGCGCGTGACTCCTCAGGGAAGAAAGGTTATCAGTGCACTAATAGAAAGAAGAAGGATTTAAAGGAAGAGAGTATTTCGGCTTTAGAAAGGCCAGATCCTAAATATATGGGGAAACTATTTCAAATGCCATTAAATCTATATCACGATCAAGACCGCATGGTTTAGGAGTCAAGCAAGCTTCAGAATTTTAAGAGATAAATACCATTTGAAATGACCCAAAAAACTCATTAAATATGAAATTTAACTCATTTAACATCAAGGGAAAAGTTAAAGGGTAGAAACTAGAAAAACTAGGAAAAACTGGAAACGACTCACTGATGGTTGATTCACCAATGTAAATCACTAACATGAGTGAGCCACGGACAGATGAGCCACCGATGTGATTCATCGACAGCAAGTCACTGACGCACTCATTGATGCCTGACTCACTGACACCACTCACTGACACTACTCACTAATGCCACTCACTGAATCCACTCACCAATTCCACTCACTAATGCCTGACCTATTGATGCCTCGTACTACTAATGAAAACCTACTGATGCTAAGCTATTTACGTGACCCACTGATGTCTGACCCACCGATGAAAAAACTGGAAATTTTAAAAACTCTTGAAATGAGCCACTGTTTCCTCCCAGAACACCCCAAGAACTGGATTTTGAAAAATTAATGGACCATATAGTTTTGTATCATTACATCATATAACTCTCAAACTTTTCTATCCCTCAATAATTTAAAACCAAACCCAGAGTAAGAGGGGTCCTAACAACCACCCCGTAAGATACCTCTCAAGGATAAACCACCTGGTGTTTTTTTAAAGCTAGAGTGAAACCTAAAAATCTAAGAACACCTACCCCCACATCTTATAAGAAAGACATCCCTAAGATACCCCACAAAATCACGAACTATTTAGACATATGAATTAGCTAATTCTTTCCTCAATGTCAAGATATTATTCAATCTGGGCAGCACTGGCTAGCCTGCACAGGTTTAATAGCATCTCATTTAATGTGTCTTGATTATGAATCAGGTATCCCCATTTTAAAAAGGTAGAACTCCATCACACACTATGGAACAAGGAAAAAACCCATCTTATAACAAACAAGGTTCAATAACTACATCATAGATCAAAATACACAAGAAAAACTCAAAACAACTCTGGGTACTGGGAACGCATTTGCGTCTCTCTCTCCCAAGTACTCTCCTCCAAGAAATCATTCCTCTACAACACATGAACCCAGAAAATGGTACATCCATGTAGCACCTTATCTTGATGATCCTGGATCTCTACTGGCCTCTCCATGAAAATTGTATCATCCTCGATATCCAACTCTCCCCAATAAATGACATGGGATTCATCGTGAAGATACTAACAAAGTTGGGAGACGTGGAAGATGTTTTGGATCCTTCTCAACTGTAGTGGAAATTCCAACTCATATTCCAACTTTCCAACTCATCCCAACACCTTTAATGTTCCAATGAAACTAGTAAAAGATTACTCCCTCTGTTAAACCTTTGCTTCCCACATCGACGGTAAACCTTCAAGAACATGTGGTCCCCAACCTCGAACTCCAAGGGCCTTCTCCTATGATTAGCATATGACTTCTGATAGTCTTATACTACCATAATCTTCTCATGGACAAGTTGCATCTTCTCCACCGTACTTTTCACCACGTTCGGACAAAGAATAGCTACCTTCGTAACTATATCCAGCATAAGGGTGAACGACACGGTCTTCCATATAAATCTGCAAATGGAGTTGTTCTAATGGAAGAGTGATAGATATTATTATAATAAAACTATAACAAGGTAAAATTTTCACCCAATACCCACTAAAGTCTAGAACTCATGCCTCTAACATGTCCTCCAATGTTTGTATTGTCCTCTCTATTTTCCGGTTTTTCTGAGGCTGGAAATCAGTGTTAAGTCATAACTGAGTGTTAAAGGCATTCTACAATACCCTCCAGAATCACAATGTAAATTTTTTATCCCAATATGAGATTGTGGACCTTGTAAATCCATGTATCTATTCCACCTCATCCATATACCTATACACTAAGGTATCTACTATGCTTTACTCCTTGATCGCTAAGAAGTGAGCTGATTTTGTCAACTGATCCACTACTACCCAAATTGCATTGCATCCTCCCTGAGCCCTAGGTAATCTTGTGATGAAATCCATTGATATTGCATAAAAATTCCACTGAGGGACATCTAAGGGCTGCAAAAAACCACCGTGAACATGGTGCTCATCTTTCACTTTCTAGCACACCAAGCACTTTTCCACAAACTCCACCACTAATTGGTTCATCCCGAGCCACTAGAACTGTTCCCTCACGCCATGGTACATATTGGAAATTCTTAGGTTTACTGCTAGGGGTGAGCTGGGAATATCACAGAGAACTGCCTCATGCATCGCCATGGGAAAAAATATATTCTCATGGAACATCACATGATTCTGACCATCCTCCAACCATCCCTCTGAAGCATTACACTGGTCAAAGTGATCACGCATTACCTCTACCTCTGAGTCTCCCCACTGAGACTCATCTACCTTCTACCTCATAGATGATTTCACCATCATCTTAAATATAAAGACTTTTCTACCATCCATTCTTGTATCTAAGTGCAAGGTATCCAACTCCTCCATCACCCTCTAAGCATCTGCAGATTCTCGAACTACCTCCTTTTGCGGCTTCCGACTCAAAGCATCATCCACAACATTCTATTTTCCTAATGTATAGTATATCTCAAAATCATAATCCTAGAGAAACTTTATCCACCTCCACTACTAAAAGTTAATATCTTTTTAGGAAAAGATATACCTCAAGATCTTGTGATCCATTAAGAACATAAAGTGCTCCCCAATGAGGTAATGTCACCAAAAATTTAGCACAAACATGACCGCTACTATATTCATATCATGGGTGGCATAGTTAAGTTCATGGGGACGTAACTTCCTAGACCTATAGGAGATCACTCCCCATTACCGCATCAGCACACACCCCAATCCCATATGGGAAGCCTCACAAAACACCTCGAACATCACCCCTTACTATGGAAACCAGAGCACTGGGGAACTGACCAACTTCCCCTTTAGATAGTTGAACATTTCCTAGAACTACTCACTCTATACAAAAGCATGATCTTTTCTAGTCAGATTCGTCAATGGAGTTGTTACTCAAGATAAATCAGGTAATAATCTCTTGTAATATCCTACCAGACTAAGAAAATTATGAACTTCTGCCACATTCTTAAGTGCTTCCCAAGAAACAACTTCCTCAACCTTAAACGGGTCTAATAATACACCCGTATGAGACACCACATACCCAAGGAAGTGGACCTATCTTGTCCAAAACCTACACTTGGATATATTATTGTAGAGATGGTGGTGCTGAAGGACCTCTAGGATAGCCCTGAGATGCTTGGTAAGCTCCTATACTAACTTCAATTTGATTAGGATGTCATCAATGAATATGATGACAAATAAGTCTAGGAAATCATGAAATGTAGAGTTTATAAGCCCTATGAACATGGCTAGTGAATTCGTAACAACGAATGGCATGACCACGAACTTGAAGTGCCAATACCTACACCTGAAAGAAGTCTTTGGGATGTCACCCTCTTTCACCCTATACTGGTAATACCTAGACCAATTATTGATCTTAGAAAACCAACTTACTCACCTTATCTAGTCAAAAAGATCATCTATCCTTGGGAGAGGGCAACAGTTCTTGAATGTTACCCGATTCAACCTATGGTAGTCTATACACAGACTCAGAACACCATCTTCCTTCTTCGCAAATAAGACCGAAGCACCCCCACGGTGACTCATTTGGCCAAATAAATCCCTTCTTCATAAGATCATCAATCTAGACCCAAAAACCCCATATCTTCTAAGGTTCCATATGATAAAGAGCCATCGAAATCAGACTACCACTCAGTTGTAAGTCTATCCAAAACTCAACATCATGTCGAGGGGGTAGATTCACAACCACCTTGGGGAAATATCCAATAATTCACTAACAACTCCCAAAACATCCACCATCCTAGCTACCAATGATTCCATTGATAGATTGGCTAACAATGGAAGGAAAGGCTCCACATACTGACTTCCCATCTGACAACTTCGCTCGCCAACGAAAGCTACACGCTGGCCACCCATATTTGAAAACATGACACTTCTTTAGAATTAGTCGATAATAGGAGACACAAAGTACAACCATTCGATGCCAATGATAACACTGTATGGATACATCTATAAAAGAAAGAGATCTCCATTAAACTAATGCGGCCTGAACTTTAGTCTACATCACTAGAAAACATCAAACAAGATGGTTTGACCTCCAACTGGTGTACTCAACAGTAGGGGAATGAAAATTCTATCTATGTATAGTTCCATAGAATGGGCTAAACTAGAATTAACAAAGTAGTGTGAATATATTGAATCAAACAAGGTGCAAACAAGTGTACTAATAAAACTGATCATACCTCGAATGATCTCCGGCCCAACTGGAACTGCTGCCTCTACGATATGTAACTCGCCATACCCAACTTCTCTTCCCCTCTGTTGTCGGCCGCCTCCCCAAACATACCTAGGTTAAGGTCCCTATGGAATTACCTAAGGTCTAACTATGCCTAATATATCTCCCCTCGGTGGAGGCGGAGCCTACTGTCCCTACTATTGAAATTTCCTGGCTGGAAACTACTACTGAGGTGGGCGCTGGACCAGCCCACCTCCACCGTACTGAGCTCGAACTAGGAACTAACTCTGAAGGTTCCCACAACCTCCATAAGTTAAACACCTTAGTCCCAAGAATATGTTAAAAGGAAAAGGACCCAAAGTTTGGAACTGAAACTGCTGGGGTCATCTCCCCGTCAGACGAAACCCAGAAGGTCCTAACGTTATAGACCTATTGCTGACAATCTTCCCCTTTGAATAATTTAATTGGATCCCCTCTATTGGTAAACCACCTCATGAGTGCATCCTTTCCACTACCTCATCCTTCTTATGAACCTCTAAGAATTTTAGAAGGGTTAAGAGAGTAACCACATACTAGAGGGAAGGACGAAGTGCCTCCTCTAAGCGTATCACCCAAGACTCCTCATCTGGAAAGAGATCCAGAGAAAAGTGAAGGATATCCTTGAACTTTATCCCCAACTCCCATACCGACATACTCCCCTACTGGAGGGAGAGTAGCTCATGTCGATTCTCAGCCTTCATGGTCGAAGAAAGGAATTTTATCTAGAACTCCTTCTCAAAGTCAACCCACAGAACATCAGTCTCATTCCTCTCCCCAAGGTAAATAATCCACCATTAATGCACTTCTCCCATTATCAAGATCACAACCAGGGGAACCTTGTGCTCTTTTAGATCCCAGATCAATCTGAAAGTGATCACCAACTCCTTGATCCATCCTTCTATATCCATGTCCAAGATTTTACCCTTGTACTTTCCTAGAGCCTTTTTCTAGAAAGCATGAATCATCTGCTACCACCAATTTTCCTCCTTGTCTAGATGAAATCTCCATCGATCAGCTGGATTGGACTGATGATCCTCCACTGCCTGAGCCACTCATGGACGATGACCGAGTGCCATAGATGAAAGGTAAATATGGAATTCTTAAGCCCAAGTAGTGTGGAATTTATTTAGGATTAATTCTAACTCATTTTTTAATTTAATTTTCTAAAAAATATCAAAACAAACAAGAATAAAATACATTATGATTCATGTACTTTCCTAAGGGTCTTTAACCCACAATCGGTGTAGCCTCACTTGGTCGTTAAGAAAGCTCAGAGTCCTTGCATCAGATCATGGGGGGCCTAAAATTTTGTGCCTTATCCAGTCTTCTCTAACCTAAGTCACGCACCAATATTACTTAACATTTTTTCCCTACCAACCCATGAAATCCTCATTGTTCCTAACTCCAAAATCCATCATATCTCACAAACATCAGCTCTGATCCCATTTTTTCATGACTCGCCATCTTCAAGATGAGGAGAGGTATAACAAGAGGTTGAGACCTTCCTTCCTCAAGATGAAGGAGAGATAATGACCCCTAGAGTCTCGCCTCCAATAGGCCTTGGGGTGGAAACTAGCACCAAGTGTATAGAAATATCACAAAAATGGGAGGCATTTCCCTTTTTATAGAAACCAAGATCAGGAGATATGATGCATCAACTTCAAAAAAATCCAAGACACATATATATAAAGAAACTAGAATCCATCCCACATGAATGTTTAAAGTAAAACTACTATAAATACAATGAAAACTCCAAATTAATTACCAAAATAAAACTAAGTAGGGACACAACAACCATCCCCAACATTCGAGCAAGTAAGGTCTAGAACAGTCTGCGTAATCTCCATAGAAACTTGAAAATAGTTTTATATACATAGGGTGAGCATACATGTATACTCATTATGGAAAAACCAAAGTCACTTGTGCAAAAGTTGGAGAAGCATACTAATTTCCCTATAAGAAAATAGTAGAAACTCAAAACCACCTAACAAGGTATACTATCCACCCCAACCTCATCAAGTCACGCTTAAGAAATAACACAAGTAAAGTAAAGTAAATTAGTAAACACATCGATATTTGGGTACCCCACACCACTTCCCATCGGTTAACTACTCATCCCTAACAGCAAATGTCCTAATGCAACCATGATCTTCCACAAGCCCCACTATCACAAACTACCCACACACACCTGGGACACATACCACATCACATCTCACCCAATAACACTTGGGCCACAAACCACAAACTCATCCTGAAGACACCTGGGAAGTACAACTTTCTAGCAGACACCTAGGCCTCACAACCACACCACACCCTACCCAAAGAGTCTAGAGCTACCAATGCCTGGAAGAGGGATCATAGGAGAACCAATAACCATCCATCCATCCTCCCACTGGGATATTGGGAAAGGACACCCTCCCCCTAACAATGGGGGTGTTCAGCACATAGTGCTCAACACTGGTTGGGTGCGTATTAAAATCACAAGGAACTACATGTATATATATATAGGTACCAAACACTCAGCCTAAAATATGGGTTTTCAAAATAATAACCAGCCCACAGAAAAATTCCCTTACTACTACCTCTAAAGGCATGTATCAAAATGAAGGATGGTCACTTCCCAATTCTATAAATGAATTCCTCTTCACTACAATCCACAACCAGAAACATACCCCCAACCAGTTCATTTAACCAATTGTCATTCTGCATTATCAATTTATTCATTTATTTATCTCATCCCTACCCGAGCAACTACCAAACACTAAAAACATTATAAGGTGAAGAAACTATACCAACCATTTCCAAATCCAAACTAGGAATGAAGGGAAAAGGTAAAAGAATACATTCTAACACCGGTTTATAAAAAAATAACGGCCTCTGGAAACTCTGGGCAAAATGTCCACTCAAGGTAACACTGTCCTTCTTCAAAGTCATGTCACCATGTCCTTCCTCTAAACAAGTAAAACCCCCAACACACCTCATTACTACCACAATCAGTAGCCCTAATATAAAACAACACCACATCCATCACACCCATAAGCATGAACATGACACAACCCAGTCCTATAGCCTCGCTACCCAACCACTACCCAGATTCATTCCCACTGCATAACAAGTTCATCCATTCTACAATCAACTAATATCTCATCCTGAGATACCATTACACCACTCGTACCACCCTGTACTCATATCCACACTCCCAACCACAACACCATACAAACAGTATAGACACAAGACTGAACAGAACTACACACATCACACAGCCACTCCAATAAGGCAAGGTTTTTTCATATTTTGCAGCACTCTTTCTTTAATTCCACTTGATAAAACAGGGGTTATCATAGACCAAGTTCAATCACAGGGAATCCATTTATATAACTGAATATATGTGGTTAACCAATTTTTATAATCATATGGTTGTTCACAGAGTATCAACAATAGTATTACCAAGCCATACACGTGCACAAACAGATACCACCAATAGCCATGATTTTTAGAAGGCATATAGGCTTTACAAAACATGACATGGATCAAGGATAACATATAAAACAAAGTGATCATCTCCATCGTACTCCCATCCCCTCATTTATTACTTATTATTATCTTCGTTAAACGAGTTACAACCCTATTCACAATGGTACATAAGTACACCCACCCCACATGATGAAAAAAAGGAAATAGTGACAAAGGGATCCCAACTTGGAACAACAGACAATCAACAATTCTTCCTTTCATCAAAAACAAGGGGTCATATTGGAAAAAACAAAGATTATAGGGAAAAACGAATAGACTATTACAACATAGGTGCACAACTCCTCAGGGATGAAAGGTTCTCGATGCACCAAGAGAAACCAGAAGGGTTCAAAGGAAGAGAGGATTTTAGATTTAGAAAGGCTAGATCCTAAATCTACGAGGGAAACTATTTCAAAGTCTATTAAAGATGAATCATGATCAAGACCATGTGATTTAGGAGTCAAAGGAAGATTTGGGTTTTTAACAGATAAATACCATTTGAAATGGCCAAAAAAACTCATTAAATATGGAATTTAACTTATTTAACATCAAGGGAAACATAAAAGGGGTGAAACTATAAAAATTGGGAAAAATAGGAAATGAATCATTAATATGTGAGTCACGATGTGACTCACTAACAAAAGTGAGCCACCGAAAAATGAGAAACCAATACTAAGCCACCAATGCGACTTACCGACAGCGAGTCCCCAACACAACTCATTGATTATTGACTCGTTGATGCCACTCACTGACGCCACTAACAAATTCCACTCACTGACACCACTCACCAACGCCACTGACCGACACCACACACTGATGCTGCTCACTATTGCTAAACCTGCTGACACCTCGAGCTACCGATGACTCAAGTCACCAATGTTGATCTACCGATGCCAACCTACTGACATTGAGCTACCAATGTGACTCACCAACGCCTAACTCACTGATGAAGAAAAGTAGATTTTTTTTAAAAAAAACTCTTTAAATGATCCATTATTTCCTCCCAGAACACCCCAAGCACTGGATTTTGAAAAATTTATCGATCATGAAGGTCCAGACCATTACACTATCTATTGGACATCCACTGACTAGCTGATGGCTTCCTATTAACACCAACTACCCAAAAATATTCTCTCGATATAAAAACAACCCAAAAACCAAAAATACAAATTCCCAAAAATATCCTACCTATTTTTTTTATATCATGATGTAAAAATTCTATCCACCATAAAATATTTTTTTACTTAGAAAGGATCAGGATCACGAACCCAAAATGAGATAAGGTTGTCATTGCATTATCAAGGACTCATACTCCCATGTATTGTGGTTATCCTTACAAAAGTTTCATCATAATCGAAGTAATTGGGTCATATTTCAAGATAGTACCTTATCCTATCAGTCTAATATCTAAAGAGGCATTCAAATCACAGATGTGTTTGGTTTAATTTCAACATCCTACCACTTGATAATTCGTGAAGGATCTAGATGATACTTCTTTAATTGGGAAACTTAGAGAACGTCATGGATATAATTAAAATATACATGAAAGTATAAATAATAAGACACCTTCTCAAGTCACTAAAAAATCTCAAACGGGGTGAAATAACGAGGTGTTAATTTACCCGACCTCCCCAAATATATATGTCCTAACAAATGTAAAACTCTAAGGAAAATGGACCACCTACATAAAATTCCAATGAACAATGACATGATTGGTATATGATTTTTGATGACTATATGTTTTTATTAAACTACCCCTGATCAATTAGAAAATGTATTTCATCTCCTAAATGATTTTATTTCCAACCAAGGATTATTCCCCAACCTCTTCCCACAAAAAAAGATGTGATTTTCAAGGCCACTTGTAAAACTCTTCAAATGGGACCCACTTATTCAAATCCTAATAACTATTTTTATAGGAAACTCCACTATGGTTATATGTTTCTTCCCTGATCCATTGAATCCAAGTACACATTACTAAAGCATGTCTTCAAGAATCTAGATGGATCACTTAGTCTGACTATGTTAGAATGGTATGTCTGAGTATGATATAATCTATAATACCAAAAGTATGATCAAATATGTAAAATGAGATACAAATACAAGAGGGGGTGAATTTTATACTTTAAAAAATTATTAAGGAATTTTTGTATAATCAAAATTCACACAACCTCTAAATTCTATTATCTAGCTAGATTCCGGAAAAGTGATTCCGAAAATGAAACTTAACAAAAGTTTACACCAATTAGGATTCTAATTTAAAGCATATAGAATCCTATAAAATCAGAGTACACGTTTAAGGAAGTATAAGAAAGTTATAATTTCCTAAATAACTAAAATACACAGCGGAAAACAAAATAATACAAGTAACAAGTAGTAGATCTTTTAACCCAAAGAGGAGGGTATCCAACAACCCTGGATAAGAGGTCCCTTGATTTATACTTTCAAGAAAGTTTGTCTTACCCAAACCCAGGTAATCCCTCAATCTGAAGATCGGTATCTGTCTTGCTATCCCCGCAAGCCCTCGATTTCTAAGGAAATTGGCACCTCTGACTTCACAACCCGAAGTCTCTGATTTCAAGGAAATCGAACCTCTGCACTAAGAAAAACTGCACGAAGCAAAGTTTTAATGAGTAGTTCAAAACTTTCTGCACGAAGCCTGAGAATTTATAAGAGCCTCTCTCTAGAAATCACTTCAACAACACTTTGTCAAATGTCTTGAAAAAGTTGTACTGAGCTCTTTCAAATGAGCTCCTATTTATAGGTGTGGCTCCAACGGTTGGCTCCCTCCTCCAACGGTCATATTTTTCCTTGAATTTTGGATTGACCTGTATACATGTCACTCAAACAATGGTTAGTTGATAACTGAAAGAACAACATCATTTTATAACAAAATGAGTGTATGTATAACCACAAACTGATATTTGGAATGTAAGTAAATGAGGGTTCGGAGTCTAACACTATGGCAAAATCACGATTTAGCGGCGGTTTTTTTTCATTTCACGGCGGTTTAAACCGCCGCTAAATCGATTAGCGGCACGTTCCCATGCACATGCCCATGCACATGCTCATGCAATATAAAGAAATACTGAGTTTGGTGAGATTTGAACCCCTAACCTCTTGCATATTTTCCAAAGACTTTACCACTCCAGTAAGCTCGTCATGTGGTTAATAAACAGAATTTAATATACTTATATATACTAATTGAAAAAAAAAATACATAACTAATAGATATAAACTCAATAATAAATAAACAATAAGTAATAATCAATAATTAATAACCAATAATTAATAATTATTGATTTATTAGTTATTTATTGAGTTATTTATTATTATTTCCTATTTATTATTATTTCCTATTTATTATAATAAATAACAAATAAATTCTAATAATATTTACATAAATTATAAAATTATGAAAATAAAATAATAAAATAATAAAATTACGAAATTAAAATAATAAATAATAAATAATAAATAATAAATAATAAATAATAAATAATAAATAATAAATAATAAATAATAAATAATAATAAATAATAAACAATAAAGAATAATAAAGAATAATAAATAATAAGAAATAAGAAATAAGAAATAACAAATAACAAATAACAAATAATAAATAATAAATAATAAATAATAAATAATAATAAATAATAAATAATAAATAATAAATAATAATAATAAAATAATCAATCATCAATCATCAATAATCAATAATCAATAATCAATAATCAATAATCAATAATCAATAATCAATAATCAATAATCAATAATCAATAATCAATAATCAATAATCAATAATCAATAATCAATAATCAATAATAAATAATCAATAATAAATAATAAATAATAAACAATAAATAATAAATAATAAATAATAAATAATAAATAATAAATAATAAATAATAAATAACAAACAATAAATAATAATAAATAACAAATAATAAATAATAATAAATAATAAATAATAAACAACAATTAATAATAGATAATAATACATATATAATAAATAATAAATAATAAATAATAAACAATAAATAATAAACAATAAATAATAACTAATAAATAAGAAATAAGAAATAAGAAATAATAATAATAAACATTAAATATTAAATATTAAATAATAATAATAAATAACACATAATTAATAACTATATTTAAATAAATAATAAATAATAAATAATAAATAATAAATAATAAATAATAAATAATAAATAATAAATAGTAAATAGTAAATAATAAACAATAAACAGTAAATAATAAATAATAAACAATAAACAATAAATAATAATAAATAAATAATAATATATAATATATAATATATAATATATAATATATAATATATAATAAATAATAAATAAATAATAATATATTATATATTATATATTATATATAATAAATAAAATATTAATAATAATAATAATAAATATTATATAATAAATAATAAATAACGAGTAACAAATATTATTATTAATAATAAATAAATAATAATAAATAACAAATAACAAATAATAAATAATAAATAACAAATAATAAATAATAAATAATAAATAATAAATAAATATAAATAATAAATAATAAATAACCAGTAACAAATAATAGATAATAAAAAATTAAAGTATATTATAAATAATAAATAATAAATAATAAATGAAACACATGAAAAAGTACGAAGAGGCATGATAAGGGATGAAAAATTATGAAAACGCATGAAAACAGATGGAGAAGCTTGAATATGGAAGCATTAGAACGCATGAGAACGCATGAAAGCTCATGAAAACTCTGGAAAACCCCTTAAGAATTCAACATAATCATCATAATAACCCACAAAACCCATTGATAAAGACAACAAGTCATGGAAACCCAAATAAATAGTAATAAATGGAGAAACCTTTAAAACCCGTCAAAACGGTCATAAAGTGACTAAAACATTAGACTCATAATAACGGAGATAACTTATGATTCGAGAGTCCGTTCCAAATCTGCGACCAATCAAATGAAAGATCCTAAAACGATCTTCGAGCTGATAGGTGAAAGTGGCCGAATGGACCAGCGGATCGGAAGTTACGACCATTTAAAAAAACTGACGGGGAAAGGGTGCAAGAAATGAGGCATCGAAAAACATAACAAATCCAATACCCACTAAAAAGGCCATAACTTATGATCAAGGAGTCCATGTGGGCACCGCGACCAGTCAAACTGAATCTCATGGAATGAGCTACGATCTGGTAGGCCGAAGAGTCTGAAATCACACACAAATCGAAAGTAAGGTCCATTTGAAGACAAGTTTGACGGGCCACCGGTGAAGGAAACGGGGTTTCAAAGTCATTAGGAGGGGTTTTGGGGTAGAAAAACATGACAAAATCTTGTTTGTGTCAAATTGGTGCATGGCTCTCTTTACTGGCTTTGATTTGATATGTGGTAGAGCCCAAACGGACACCCGGAGTGAATGTTATGGCCGTTTGAAGTTGGAGAACTTTTTTCAACTTTCTTATAACTCTCATATCTTCCGCATCTTAGACCGTCTCATGGTTTTGATTACGCGTGCCTCTAGATACCTTTATGATCTTCGATTTGACTAGTCGTGGTGCTCTAACAGACGTCCGGATCAAAAGTTATGGTTGTTTTAGTGATTTCAGGGTTTCTCATGTTTTTTTATTCTTTTCTTTTCATTTCGTGGCAGTTTTACCCAAACCGCCACTATTTCGCGATGGTTTTTTAAAAAACCGCTGCTAATCCTCGAAAAAAAAGTACACATTTCGCAGCGGTTTTTTAAACCGTCGTGAAATGCCTGTTTTTCTGTAGTGTAACCAGAATTGAATTAGGTGTCTATAATGTAAGGATATTTGGATTCTATTTTGTAGGAATTCAGAACCTGAAATCTATAGAATTCCGGATTCTGAATTTCAAGGAAATTCAGAGTCTGGATTCATAGGAATCTGGAACCTGAACATATAAAGTTTGGAGTCAGAGTTCATGAGAGTTCGGAGTCTGAATTCAAAGAACTCGGAGTCTAAACTTTAGAGAAGTTTGTAACCTAAATTCGTATTTGGAATTTCGAGTCAGAACTCAGAAAGTTCATAACCAGAATTCTGATTCAAAATTCAAATTCAGAACTTCATGAGAGTTCGTATCCAGAATTCATATTCAGAATTCGGAGTCAAAACTCAGAAAATTTGTTTCCATAATTCTGATTCAGAATTCGAATTCAGAACTCAGAAAGTTCGTATCTAGAATTTTGATTCAAAATTTGGAGTCAGAAATTAGAAAGTTCGTAACCAGAATTCTGAAAATTCGGATCCTAAAATAGAATGCTTCACATCTAATTAATTATGTAGATTCTGAGGTTTTGGTTTCAATCCAAATTTTATACTTAGAAAAATATGATATGGACAATGAATCATGGTAAGGGTAAATTTCCTTGGGGAATTAAATTTTCCTTATAGAAGTAAAACAAGGGGTAAAAAATAGATTTTCCTTGAGATAAGGTGTTTGTGATTTTCAAAACAAGAGAAATGGTAAAGTCATAAGGAAACCTTAATGACTTAACAATCTCCCCTTTGAATAAAGGAATGGAAAATTCATAAGGAAAACCTTATTGACTCAACAATCTCCCCCTTTTTGGAAATCACAAACATCCTTACAAAAAAGAATATAAGAACTTATAATAAAATTCTAGACTTTGAAAAATAAAGCTTATCTCCCTTTACTTGTGAATAATAGTGAATACGACTAACTCCCCCTTAGGCTTTGAAACTCTAAGGATCATATTCTCGATTTCTGGTATAAGAAATTTCATTAACTTGAGAAAGGTAATCTTCGTAATGAGAACTCCCCCTTACTTAGGGATATATCTTCCATACTTATAAATCTTTTTTCCTTCTCCCCTTTGGAATTATTTTTCCTTCTCCCCCTTTATGATTTTCAAAAAGAGTTTTAGGGAATGGAAAAAAAAATTGGTACCTGAAATATTAGTATAGACATCCAAACAAAAACAAGCAACCAGGATTTCATTACGATTGGAAGAATTAGTACAAGGAAAAAACACAACAAAAGATCGGATTTGAGTTTATTTTGTTTCTTTTTCCTTGGGCATGAGCTTCTTCACAATTGTCTTCAAATTCTTCATCTCTTTGTGATCTTCCTCATCTTGCTTTTCTAAGGCCGTGATCTTGTCCTCTTGATCCTTCAAGGCCTCTGCCTGAGCCTTTAGCCATTCATCTTGCTTCACCATCTTTTCTTCCATCTCAATCTGAAGATCCTTTTCAGTTTCCAGCTTTGAACAAAATAACTCAGCTTCCCATTCAGATCTCTCACCTCTTGAATCCGATTATTTTTTTCTAGAGTCATCTTTTCAGAGAAACTATTTGTAAGATCCTTGATTTTCAAGTATTCGGTATCAAAATCTCTGTTGACATCTTCTTGAAATTGATCAAGCTCTTCCAAATCTTTCACAATTTTCTTATACCATCTGGTCATTTTCTTGCATGATTTCTTGTGAGCTTCATAGTTGATCCGGAAATTTTTGTGTTCAGCCTCAATCTTAACACATCTATCCATCACCATGGATATAGATTCTGTCTTCTGATTCATACTGTGTTGGAGCATCTAGAATCTAGAATCAATTGCAGGAAAGATCAGAATGGTATCCACCATCTTTTTCAGGGACTGAACAACAAAATCGTGCCCTAAGGCAGATGACTCTGAATCAGACAATTTACTTGGATATGGTTCATCCTCTAACTCCACCATCTTCCTCTTAGAGGTTCCTCCGGCTTCTTTCTTCCTTGAAATATCTTTGGTTGGGGTGTCAACAATCACTTGTTTACCCTTACTGATTTTCGGTACAGATTCCTCATGAGGAGATTCCTGCAAACTTTTAGATAATTGTACAATTTTATCTTCATCAATTTTCTACTTTTCAGCACCAGAATCGACATCTTCAGGAATAACAAATTCATGATTATTACTTTCTTCCTCTGACAACTTATTCACTTCTTATTTTTCTCCTTTCTCATCAGCTCCAGGAGTAACATGTTTTGAGGATCCGACTTGGGAAGTCTGGATTGACAATTTTTCTGATGGGGTTCCCTTATCATGATATTCTTCAACTTGCTTGATCATATCATCAGAGTCACCACTATTCTGAGCTTTTTGTACTTCTAATGTAGCTTCCTTCTCTTCCACAATCTTCTCTTGGGGTTTTTCCGGAGTCATAAACCTCTTACCTGGAGTCTCAGGTAATGATTCTATAAGAAAAGACTTTGTCACCGGAATATATTCAGATGCAATTTCCGTGGCCTTAAAAAGAGATTGCACTATCTCTGTCTCTGACATCTTCTTCTTCAGCTTCTTTTCTTTTTCTTGCTCCTCAAGCACATCATTATCTTTCTCTTTCAAGGCCTTATCCTCAGCAGGATCCAAACCAAACTGTGGCTCCCCTGATTTTCTATTCTTCTTATCCTCCCTCCATTTTTCTACCACCTCATCCGGGTAGGATTTTTTCTTTTTGGGTTTAGGAGGTATGGATTGGAATTCCTTAGACTTAGGGGTTTTATCAGTTTCCTCCACTTCATTCAGCTTTCTTTTCTTCCCATATTTTTTTGAAGGTTTGGCTTCATCAACAATCTTTAGAACGGCCTCTGCCTCATCCTCAGGTAAATCATAAAACTCACCTGACTCCTTCGAAAAACCCAATTTCATCCTATTAAGGGTTTCATCACTAATAAGCATCACTTTGTAATTCCATGCCTTTGAACTGTAGGGAATCTTGAAGGATTCTAAGCACGGAACTGTCAATTTTGAAAGCAAGTGCAACACCCGAGATTTTTATGAGTAATACTTTGTTTTTATATATATCATCAAAGGAATCTTTCACTACATACTATCTTGGCTTACTTTACACACAACCGCGACCTTCCTCGATAGCTTGCGTCGTACGCAATACTGAGTTTCACTAAACAACGATATGCTATTAAAATATTATTAAAACTAGCCGTTATGAATAGTAATAACCACTTTTTGAAATTTTATAAATTTTATCTTTCAAAATGGACTTCATTTTTGGATTTGGAATACCGAAATTAGCCTAGGGTGAAATTTTGGTATTTTTCTGAAAACTTTCAATTTTTGATGAATAGTGAAACCACTAAGTGGTAGGTTAAAAACTGAATTTTGCATAAAACTTAATTTACCGCTTCTGTGAATGGAATTTCGAAAATCCGAGAGACACGGTTAATATCAAGGACTAAAATTTGGTTCAATGAGATGAAAATAATTTTTGGTGAATAGTAACTTTTTACTTTTTTTTACCACGGTTAAAAGTAAATAGGGTAATTAAGGGTAAAATGATATTATTACTACCCTAACACATGTCCTAATTCTATTGGACAAGTGTAATTCGACCAAAAACAAACTTAGGAATAAAATATGACCATTTAGGTCCACTTCGATTAGATTAGGACATTTATTATTAATTTATTTAAAGAAGGGGAAAAATAGTTAAAATCAAAGTTTAATAAGTAAATCATTTTTAATATGGGGTTATACATAAGATAAATTCGACTATAAATATTCATTAGAAAGCTAAAAGGATTTCCTACATGATGGTATTTTATTTATAATTTTTAAACATTAAATAATTTACTTTATTTATGAAACAATGATGATGCAGTAATTATCTTATTAATGAAATATTGACATAATTGATGTTATAAACACCAAATTAAATGTAATTTGAGACTTTTTTTGAATTGAACTAATTTTCTAGGTTACTATGATATATTAGTGTTGATTTAATCAACTTGGTTCGAACATATAATTCTGTTATGACTTTCACAAAAATCATATATCAAATAGTGTCAAAATTGACACAAAATAGTTTTTAAATAAAATATTATATTATTAATTGTTATTTTATTCATAAAAATCTAAGGTTCGGCCAAATGAATTACATAAGGATATATATATATTAATAATAAAAAATTTGGGGTTATTTTGGCATGTTATAGTAAGTATATTAACCATATAGTGTAAGAAAACAAAAAGACACGGTAAAAGTTAAATTATTTAACTTAGAGTTAAATCTAATTGATAAGGTTAAAATAATAACCTAAACTTGTCTAAATCCTATTGGTTGATAGGATTTCGACCCATACCCACTTTAGATTCTAAATAAGACCCTTTTTAACCATTATAAACCGATTTTTACTTTAATATAAAATAATATTTTGAGATATTCCTAAGGTGCCCCTCTCCTCCCTTATAAAAGGGCACCTCCTCCCCCTCCTCCTCACACCAATTTGAGCACTCAAGCTCGGCCAACCCCTGCCATTTTATCCTCTCCACTTCCCTAGAATAATCCTAGAGGTCCTGGTCTTCTTCAAAGACCAATCTTAGTTCCCTAAGTGGAGGATTCAAAGAAGCGTTCCAAAGAAGAGGTAATATCCATTACCGGTCTTTTCAATTTCTTTCTTCTTCAACTTCTTCTTATTTAGTTGTTTCATGATAAAGTAATAACATCAGTATTACTTACATACTGATATGTTATTATAAATATGAAACAACCATAATTCACCTTCTATCCATCCTATGGAAAAATGAAATCACCGCGCGTGCGTACGTACGGAATACCGTCTCCACGCCGTGGTGTAATCTATTTTCCACCATCACCTTACAAGGATGAGTATAATTGTGTAATGAGTAACTATTTATGATTATTATAAATTAATATTGATACTGAAATAATATACATATACTCCAATACAATTCCATGATCATAGGAACGATATCATCACTCGTGCGTACGTACGGAATACCGTCTCCACGATGTGATGTGACTCGTTCTACATGATCATCATTACATAGTAATTATATAAATGAATTGAATGAATAAATATGATATATGTTACACTAATACCATTCTGTATATAAGGTATCTATAACCTTAAAAGAAGAATAAGAATTTATTCGGCAAAACACGCATAAGAACAAAAGGCAATAAAGACCCCAGTAACAAGTAACAATGAAATATTACTAACAAGAAGCTAAGAATATGACCATATATGATATCATATCAATATGCATGATTATGGAATAAGTCAATAACATTATTTAAACCATTATACAGGAGATTCGGACACATACAAAGCAAATCGGACCTAAGGTAAGGGAAATATCACAATCTCATTTTTATCCGAGATTGTTTATTCGTAAGTATTTACTAGGGTGTATTTTATCATCCACATCCATGTTCCCTCAATATTTAATATTGTTTCCATCCACTTAAAATAGTTTAAATCTAATTTTACCCTTCGGTGAGTTTTTGGTAAAGAATATGAAAGGAATCTTTTGTCGTTTTTTCGTACGAGGTACTTTTTGACTTTTCCGACAAAAGTACGAAGAATGTTTTTTTTAACTTATACGGCATGAATGGATTTTTAAAACATTATTTCCAAGAATATTCCTTTATAATTTTTCAAGTTTATTTTTAATCAACTTCGTTTAGTTTATAATTGTATGACATGTCAAGAAAAGAAAAGTGTTTTTGAAGTAGAAAGGATATTTTCCTCAAGAATGGAGTTCAAATGTTTTATCAAAATTATTTTACATCTAAGATAATATAGGGTTCTGTTTTTATCCCTATTATTACATTGAATTGATTATGTTATGAAGTCATTTACCTTATATGATTTGTTTTATGATGTCATGATGTTTCAAGAATCCCATTTTTGTTATATGTGTTATGCGATGATGTATGATTTATGATTATGTGGCACACATAAGAAAGGATTCATTATAAGATGGGTGGGACCTATATCTCCCTCCAATGCATTGGGTAAAGATTTATATCTCATGAGATAGACATGGCTGGAACGGAAGGTTATTTCGGTTCAGTGATACAGGACTGAAACGAGGAGTGAACTCGGTTCAGAAATGGACTTTGTCCGCTAAGATTGTCTTGGAAATGAGTCATGACTAACAAGAAATGATTTTCCATGATTATGTGTGCATGCCACAAAGTTTCAAGTTTCATGTTATGATTATGGGGATCTCATTTTCACTTCTATGATTTATTCCATGTTAAGATATTATGATCTCTTTTGCAGGTTATGATTTTCAAAAAGATATGATATGATTTTTATTTCCTTTATTTGCCCTTGCTGAGCATTTGAGCTCACCCTTTTATGTTTTCTTTTCCCCAGGTCAGGAAGATGGATATTAAGTAGAATGTGATAAAAGGGACCCTAGATATAATGAAATAAATGGGAGACACTGTAGAATATTTATGAACCAGTTGTTTATGTTTCCCAGTTTCTAAAGACACTATACCTATACGGTCCTTTGTGGTTTTGTCATATGTTGTAATAAGTGTGATTCAATTTTGAAGTATTAACAATGTATGTAAAGTATGGGTCGTTATAGTTGGTATCAGAGGAAAGGTATAGTCAACCTTTGGAAACTAGGATGTGAAAGCCTTAGTAAGAACCCTAAGGATAAGTCTAAGCATAGAACACAATCTTAGTGTTTTAGAAATGGCCATGAATAACCTAGCATAAGACCTTAAGCGTGAAAATTTTATTCTTGAATTATGTGGTTTTCCTATTATAATTAGTGTTTCTCACACTATTCTTTTTGGTTTTAGTCAATGGCTGGAACCCGAAGGAACCGTGTTAATGCGGAATGCGATGGGCAATGCAATTATTGTCCCCCTGAGCAACCAAACGATATGGGAGCTGGAATGCAAAATCTTGTAGCCATGCTCACACAACTTCTCAAGCTATGAATCATGCAAGACTTCCAAACGAGCAAAGGAAGGAGCAACATTCTGTTGAATCCTTCATGAGGCAGCGTCCACCTTCTTTCAGTGGGTCTACTGATCCATTAGTTGCTGAACAATGGATTGGTACTACTGAAAAGATATTTTCAGTTCTTCAATGTTCTGAACATGATAAAGTCATCCTAGAAGTGTATCGTTTGGAAGGAGATGCTGATCAATGGTGGAATCTTATTAATAATACGAGTCAAAGGGATGAAATTGAGTCTATGGAATGGGACGAGTTCAAGAACTTATTTTTTAATAAGTACTTCCCTCGTATTCTCCGAACAAAGATGGAGAAAGAGTTTCTTGAACTGAAGCAAAGGGATGATGAATCTGTTGGTACCTATGAAGCAAATTTTACAAGACTTGCAAGGTACGCTTCTGGTATTATTATCCAACCTGAGAGTAAGATCGATCGATTCTTTAGTGGCTTAAAACCAAGTCTTCGAAGGGAGTTAGCCATAAGGGACTTCAATAGCTATGAGGAAATTGTTCGATGTGCTCTCAAAGTCGAGATGGAGATTGGAGTAACCCATCAGTCATATGGGTTTGATAAGAAGAGGAAAATGGAATTTAAAGGAAAATCTAAAGAGCACACTGAAAAGAAGATGAGCTTTCCCTTATGCTCAAAGTGTGGAAAGAAACATGGAGGGAGTTGTCTTAAAGGGATAAGTAAATGTTTCAAATGTGGAAAGGAAGGTCATCGGGCATTTGAATGCCGCGATGATGGGAAGAAGATGTCTAATGATGCAAACAGAGGAAGGGATACACAGAATGAACCTACTACACTTCAATGTTTCAAGTGCAAGGAGATGGGGAATTATGCCAATCAATGCCCAAATCCAGGGGTTGATGATGATGGTCGACGTCAAAAAACTCTTAAGGCTAAAGACAAAGGAAAGTCACATGCAATTTCTATCAGCGATGTGGAGTACGATAACGATGTGGTGAAAGGTACACTTACCATCCACTCTAAAGTAGCAAATGTTTTATTTGATTCTGGATACACCCACTCTTTTATTTCTGAAGACTTTTCTAAGGGTATCACCGTATTACCTCAACAATTAGATGTTGAGTTAGCTGTGACAACACCTAATGGCACATCAATCGCATCAAAAGTTTATAATTCTTCTCCGATCGAAGTTTGTGGGAAAGTGCTTCCTGCAAATCTTGTGATCCTTCCTATAGTGGAATTTGATGTGATTCTTGGCATGGATTGGCTTTCTTTATATGGGGCTCATATCAATTGCCAAAGAAGGGAAGTCACATTTCATATTCCAGATCAATCTATGATCGTTTATCGATGCAAGGATGAATATAACCTTCCAGTGGAAATTTCTTCCATCTTATGGGTCTTGATTCCACTAAATGAAGGTTATTTATCTCAAATGGTTGGTGAGAAACTCACAATTAAGAATATGCCCATAGTACGGAAGTTTGATGATGTCTTTCCGGAAGAATTACTGGGTCTTCCACCCAATCGTGAACTTGAGTTTTCAATAGAACTCGTACCGGGTGCTTTGCCTATTTCAAAGACACCTTATAGAATGGCCCCAATTGAGTTGCAGGAATTGAAGAAGCAACTCTAGGAGAATCTTGATAAGGGATTCATACGCCCTAGTGCGTCACCTTGGGGAGAACCTGTTCTATTTGTTAAGAAGAATGATGGATCAATGAGACTCTGCATTGATTATCAAGAACTTAACAAGATCACTATCAAGAACAAATATCCTCTCCCACGCATTGATGACTTATTTGACCAACTACGCGGAGCTCAATACTTTTCCAAGATTGATCTTCGTTCAGGGTATCATCAATTAAGGGTCAAAAGGGAGGATATACCAAAGACGGCTTTCCGTACAAGGTATGGACACTATGAATTTATAGTGATGCCATTTGGTCTTACTAATGCCCCTGCTATCTTCATGGATCTAATGAATAGAGTCTTTAGAGACTATCTTGATCAATTTGTGGTAGTCTTTATAGACGATATTCTTGTCTATTCAAAGAGCAAGGAAGAGCATGAAGATCACTTGAGAATTATATTGAAGACCATAAGAAAGGAGAAGCTTTATGCCAAATTTACCAAGTGTGAATTTTGGATTCAAAAAGTTTCATTTTTGGGTCACATAATCTCAAAAGAGGGGATATCTGTGGATCCAGCAAAAACAGAGGTTATCGAAAGATGGTCGAGACCAACAACAGTAACTGAGATCCAAAGTTTTCTTGGTTTGGCTGGATATTATCGACGTTTTGTAAAAGATTTTTCATGATTATCTAACCCACTCACCAAGTTGACTCGGAAAGGAGTTAAGTTTGTTTGGACAGAGGAATGTGAAGAGAATTTCAAGGAGTTGAAAAGAAGGTTATCCAGTGCACCTGTGCTCACACTGCCTTGTAGTGGAGAAAGGTTTGTGATCTACAGTGATGCATCCAAGAAGGGATTGGGGTGTGTTCTTATGAAAAATGATATGGTGATAGCTTATGCCTCACGATAGTTGAAAATCCATGAGCAAAATTACCCAACACATGATTTGGAGTTAGCTGCGGTAATCTTTGCATTAAAGATTTGGAGGCATTACCTTTATGGTGAAAGGTGTGATATTTATACTGATCATAAAAGTTTAAAGTATATTTTCACACAAAAGGAGCTGAATATGCATCAAAGAAGATGGTTGGAGCTGATTAAGGATTATGACTGCTCAATCCATTACCACCCTGGGAAAGCAAACAAGGTGGCAGATGCATTAAGTCGACAAGACCATGCTAGTTTATCCATGATGAGGATCACAAAAGATCCAATATTTATGGATTTACAAAGGATGGATCTTGGAATTATAATGGAAGGGGAAAAATCTTATCTTTCTCAAATGAATGTTCAACCATCTATACATGTGAAGATTAAAGAGGCACAGAAAGAAGATGTCGAGTTACAAAAGAAGGTGAGAAATTTTCCTGAATTCAACCTTGATTGTGATGGGATAATAAAGTTCAGGAATCGGGTTTGTGTTCCTCCCATCCCCGAATTAAAGAAGGAGCTGCTGGATGAGGCTCATAGTTCTTCATTCTCTATTCATCCTGGAAGCACGAAGATGTATAGGGACCCGAAAGAGTACTTCTGGTGGGATGGCATGAAAAGAGATGTTGCTGAATATGTCTCTCGATGCTTGGTTTGTCAACAAGTTAAAGCTGAGAGACAGAAGTCTAAGGGGATGTTACAACCATTACCCATACCCGAATGGAAATGGGAAAACATCACTATGGACTTTGTCACAGGACTTCCTAAAACATCCAAAGGCAATAATGCTATTTGGGTCATAGTTGATCGTCTTACAAAGTCTGCACACTTCATTGCTATTAGAGAGGATTTCTCTCTGGATCAGCTTGCCAGGATATATGTAAAGGAAGTGGTAAGATTGCATGGATTACCACTTTCTATTATATCTGATCGGGATCTGAGATTTACCTCGAAGTTCTGGCGAAGTCTTCAGCATACTCTGGATACAGAGTTGAGTTTCAGCACTGCTTATCATCCTCAGACAGACGGTCAGTCTGAGAGAACAATTCAAACCCTAGAAGATATGTTGAGAGCTTGCTCTATGGATTTCAAAGAGGTTGGTATCAACACCTACCTTTGGTGGAATTTTCTTATAATAATAGCTTTCACTCCAGTATTCAGATGGCTCCTTATGAAGCTCTCTATGGAAAGAAATGCAGGACTCCAACTTGCTGGGATGAAGTTAGGGAAAGAAAGCTATTAGGACCTGATCTCGTAGATGAAATGGAAGAAAAGGTCAGATCTATTCAACAACACATAAGAGCAGCTCAGAGTCGACATAAAAGTTATGCCGACAACCGAAAAAAAGACCTAGAGTTTGAAGTGGGTGATAAAGTGTTCTTACGAATATCTCCCTGGAAGAGGGTTATGAGATTTAGAAAGAAGGGGAAGTTGAGCCCTAGATATATCGGTCCTTTTGAAATACTGGATCGTGTTGGAAAGGTAGCTTACCGATTGGCGCTTCCACCGAATCTCTCTCAAGTTCATGATGTGTTCCATGTATCTCTCCTGAGAAAGTACATACCGGATCCTTCACATGTACTCAGCTCAGAAGTTGTACCGCTAGAGCAAGATCTTTCTTATGAAGAACAACCGATAGAGATTCTGGATCGTAGCGAAAAAGTCCTACGAAACAAGACCACTCGATTGGTGAAAGTTTTATGGAGGAACCACCAATTAGAAGAAGCTACATGGGAGCTTGAGGATATGATGAGGGAGAAGTATCCTCATCTGTTTGTTACAAAGTGACGAATTTTGAGGGCGAAATTCTTTTTAAGGGGGGTAGAATGTAACACCCGAGATTTTTATGAGTAATATTTTGTTTTTATATATATCATCAAAGGAATCTTTCACTACATACTAGCTTGGCTTACTTTACACGCAACCGCGACCTTCCTCGATAGCTTGCGTCGTACGCAATACTGAGTTTCACTAAACAACGATATGCTATTAAAATATTATTAAAACTAGCCGTTATGAATAGTAATAACCACTTTTTGAAATTTTATAAATTTTATCTTTCAAAATGGACTTCATTTTTGGATTCGGAATACCTAAATTAGCCTAGGGTGAAATTTTGGTATTTTTCTGAAAACTTTCAATTTTTGATGAATAGTGAAACCACTAAGTGGTAGGTTAAAAACTGAATTTTGCATAAAACTTAATTTTACCGCTTCTGTGAATGGAATTTCGAAAATCCGAGAGACACGGTTAATATCAAGGACTAAAATGTGGTTCAATGAGATGAAAATAATTTTTGGTGAATAGTAACTTTTTACTTTTTTTACCACGGTTAAAAGTAAATAGGGTAATTAAGGGTAAAATGATATTATTATTACCCTAACACATGTCCTAATTCTATTGGACAAGTGTAATTCGACCAAAAACAAACTTAGGAATAAAATATGACCATTTAGGTCCACTTGGATTAGATTAGGACATTTATTATTAATTTATTTAAAGAAGGGTTAAAATAGTTAAAATCAAAGTTTAATAAGTGAATCATTTTTAATATGGGGTTATACATAAGATAAATTCGACTATAAATATTCATTAGAAAGATAAAAAGATTTAATACATGATGGTATTTTATTTATAATTTTTAGAAATTAAATAATTTAATTTATTTATGACACAATGATGATGCAGTAATTATCTTATTAATGAAATATTGACATAATTGATGTTATAAACACCAAAATAAATGTAATTTGAAACTTTTTTTGAATTACACTAATTTTATATGTTACTATGATATATTAGTGTTGATTTAATCAACTTGTTTTGAACATATAATTCTGTTATGACTTTCAAAAAAATCATATATCAAATACTGTCAAAATTGACACAAAATAGTTTTTAAATCAAATATTATATTATTAATTGTTATTTTATTCCTAAAAATCTAAGGTTCGGCCGAATAACTTAGATAAGGATATATATATTAATAATAAACAATTTGGGGTTCGTTTGTCATGTTATAGTAAGTATATTAACCATATAGTGTAAGAAAACAAAAAGACACGGTAAAAGTTAAATTATTTAACTTAGAGTTAAATCTAATTGATAAGGTTAAAATAATAACCTAAACTTGTCTAAATCCTATTGGTTGATAGGATTTCGACCCATCCCCACTTTAGCTTAGAAATAAGACCCTTTGGAACCATTATAAACCGATTTTGACTTTAATATAAAATAATATTTTGAGATATTCCTAAGGTGCCCCTCTCCTCCCTTATAAAAGGGCACCTCCTCCCCCTCCTCCTCACACCAATTTGAGCACTCAAGCTCAGCCAACCCCTGCCATTTTATCCTCTCCACTTCCCTAGAATAATCCTAGAGGTCCTGGTCTTCTTCAAAGACCAATATTAGTTCCCTAAGTGGAGGATTCAAAGAAGCGTTCCAAAGAAGAGGTAATATCCATTACCGATCTTTTCAATTTCTTTCTTCTTCAACTTCTTCTTCTTTAGTTGTTTCATGATAAAGTAATAACATCAGTATTACTTACATACTGATATGTTATTATAAATATGAAACAACCCTAATTCACCTTCTATCCATCCTATGGAAAAATGAAATCACCGCGCGTGCGTACGTACGGAATACCGTCTCCACGTCGTGGTGTAATCTATTTTCCACCATCACCTTACAAGGATGGGTATAATGGTGTAATGAGTAACTATTTATGATTATTATAAAGTAATATTGATACTGAAATAATATACATATACTCCAATACAATTCCATGATCATAGGAACGATATCATCACTCGTGCGTACGTACGGAATACCGTCTCCACGATGTGATGCGACTCGTTCTACATGATCATCATTACATAGTAATTATATAAATGAATTGAATGAATAAATATGATATATGTTACACTAATACCATTCTGGATATAAGGTATCTATAACCTTAAAAGAAGAATAAGAATTTATTCGGCAAAACACGCATAAGAACAAAAGGCAATAAAGACCCGAGTAACAAGTAACAATGAAATATTACTAACAAGAAGATAAGAATATGACCATATATGATATCATATCAATATGCATGATTATGGAATAAGTCAATAACATTATTTAAACCATTATACAGGATCTTCGGACACATACAAATCAAATCGGACCTAAGGTAAGGGAAATATAACAATCTCATTTTTATCCGAGATTGTTTATTCGTAAGTATTTACTGGGGTGTATTTTATCATCCACATCCATGTTCCCTCAATATGTAATATTGTTTCCATCCACTTAAAATAGTTTAAATCCAATTTTACCCTTCGGTGAGTTTTTAGTAAAAAATATGAAAGGAATCTTTTGTTGTTTTTTCGTACGAGGTACTTTTTGACTTTTCTGACAAAAGTACGAAGAATGTTTTTTTTAACTTATACGGAATGAATGGATTTTTAAAACATTATTTCTAAGAAGCTTCCTTTATAATTTTTCAAGTTTATTTTTAATCAACTTCGTTTAGTTTATAATTGTATGACATGTCAAGAAAAGAAAAGTGTTTTTGAAGTAGAAAGGATATTTTCCTCAAGAATGGAGTTCAAATGTTTTATCAAAATTATTTTCCATCTAAGATAATATAGGGTTCTGTTTTTATCCCTATTATTACATTGAATTGACTATGTTATGAAGTCATTTACCTTATATGATTTGTTTTATGATGTCATGATGTTTCAAAAATCCCATTTTTGTTACATGTGTTATGCGATGATGTATGATTTATGATTATGTGGCACACATAAGAAAGGATTCATTATAAGATGGGTGGGACCTATATATCCCTCCAATGCATTGGGTAAAGATTTATATCTCATGAGATAGACATGGATGGAACGGAAGGTTATTTCGGTTCAGTGATACAGGACTGAAACGAGGAGTGAACTCGGTTCAGAAATGGACTTTGTCCGCTAAGATAGTCTTGGCAATGAGTCATGACTAACAAGAAATGATTTTCCATGATTATGTGTGCATGCCACAAAGTTTCAAGTTTCATGTTATGATTATGGGGATCTCATTTTCACTTCTATGATTTATTCCATGTTAAGATATTATGATCTCTTTTGCAGGTTATGATTTTCAAAAAGATATGATATGATTTTTATTTCCTTTATTTTCCCTTGCTGAGCATTTGAGCTCACCCTTTTATGTTTTCTTTTCCCCAGGTCAGGAAGATGGATATTAAGTAGAATGTGCTAAAAGGGACCCTAGATATAATGAAATAAATGGGAGACACTGTAGAAGATTTATGAACCAGTTTTTTATGTTTCCCAGTTTCTAAAGACACTATACCTATACGGTCCTTTGTGGTTTTGTCATATGTTGTAATAAGTGTGCTTCAATTTTGAAGTATTAACAATGTATGTAAAGTATGGGTCGTTATAGCAAGGCTGAATACATTATAATTTGAGATCTCAAATTTCCATTCTTGATGATGTCTATGGTGATGAGAATATGCTTCATGAGGTTCACCTTCTTTAGGTTTACCAAAAAGTCTAGAATATACATATCACTTTTTTTCAGGGTGTCCTTGTCATCCTTTCTTGGTACGATGAGACCTTGGACCCATAACTATAGAATCTAATTGTTGGTAGATAGATGGGAAATCTTTGTTGTCTTTACATTATTAAGACCAAGGCATTCCATAGCCTTCACCTTTACGAAACTTCCATGTACATCTGGAATCTTGTGAGAGAAAAATTCGGCCTCTCCTTCATATGGAAGCCCACCAAGCTCGTATCCTTGGGGTAAGAGAGTTTTTAAGTCTTCCCATAACTCTTGAAAGAGAAATTTTCCCTACCATCTTCCTTAAAGAAGCAAACTGATTCATAGAATTCTATAAGAAAATGCAGATATACAACATCCTGAGTTGTTGTCTTTGAAATAGACACACTTTCCCATCCATTAAGCCTGATATTCTTCGAGATAATAGAATCGTAGTTATTGAAAAAGTTCATATGGATCAACATTTTTCTGTATATTTGCCACTCTAAAATTGGCTTGACAGTCGACATTTCCTGAGAAGGAACTTCTACAGACATTCATATTAGAGCACTTCTGAAAGATTTGGAATGGGATTAAGTAGAGGGGTAGATATTGGAGATGCAAAAAGCTTGAGAACCAATGTGGGAGAACCATTGGGGGTCCCCCTTTATATAGGCGATGAAGTAACGGATGAACTACCCATTTGAATCCAATGGCTAAGATTTCTTCAGATCTGATCTGACGGTTGAAATGAAAGCCATAAGGAAAAATTGGGTAAGATCCGATATTTTCAGGTTTTAAAAAGAAAACATTCAGATTTAAGGAAACCTCAATTCGAGAAATTTTAGAAAACAAAAGAAAATAAAGCAAGTAAAAGGTAATTATGAAAAACTTAAGAAAGAATCATACCTTTCATATTTCTTAGAAGATTATTCATATTGGGGAAAATTTTTCTTTAAGGACTTTAGATTTAAAAAAACTTGTGAAAAAAAACTGAGTACTGAGATCTTCATTATGAAAATTTTCATTACGAAAATCTTCATTACAAAAATCTTTAGTACGAAAATCTTCAGTATGAAAATCCTCAGTACGAAAAACTTCACTATGAAAATTTGAAGTACGAAAATTTAAAGTACGAAAATTTCCAATATGAAAAACTTTTCTACTAAAATTATGAAAAAATCATTATGAAAATTATGAAAAAACATCATTACGAAAATTAAAAAACATCATTATGAAAATTAAAAAACATCATTACGAAAATTAAAAAAACATCATTACAAACATTAAAAAACATCATTACAAAAAACATGAAAAACATCATTACGAAAATTATGAAAAAAATCATTATGAAAATCATGAAAAACATCATTATGAAAATCATGAAAAACATCATTACGAAAATCATGAAAAACATCATTACGAAAATCATGAAAAACACTATTATAAAAATCATGAAAAACACTATTACGAAAATCATGAAAAACACTATTACGAAAATCATGAAAAACACTTACAATCAAATGTACTCCCCCTATGGAAAAGAGTTTATTACTTTAAAGAGATTGGTGTAACAATAATTTAATCAAGGAAGATTACCTTAAAGTTATTATTCATAACTTTTATTTAATGTATTCAAACCTATCGGAGGGTAAAGATTTTGTGAAAATATCAGCAAGTTGATCTTGTGTTCCAATGAATTGAAGAATGATATCTCCTTTAATTGTGTGATCCCTATAAAAGTTTTCATAAGTTCTTAAGGTTACAATGTCCTAAACTTTTATGCCATAACCAAGAATGATCTTCCATTGCACTAAGGCAAGGTAGATCATGACTCCAAAGGTCTTTTAAGTTTAATGTGTAAACATTATCTTGCCTATGGGGAGAAAGAATAAAATCTTCTTTGTAATTGTGTACTAAGAACTTTTCATTCCTAAAATTCACAAGGAATCATTCATCACATAACTGGATTATGCTAATGAGGTTGTGCTTAACACCCTTAACAAATAAAACATTTGAAATAAAAGTTTTTCCAAGAAGAACAATGTTACCCATACCAATATTTTCTCCCTGAGAATTGTCTCTGAAAGTTACTTTTCCTCCTTTTGTCTTGATAATCTGTTAAAAATAGTTTTTGTTACCAGTCATATGCCAGAAACATCCACTATCCATGTACCAAGTATTGTTGTTGGTACCTTATCTATTTTCCTGAAAATAAAAGAGTTAGTCTTTCGGAATCCAAACTTTCTTGGATTTGGAATTGTTAGAAAACAAAATTTTGGGTATCCACATTTGTTTAGAAAAATAAGATTTATGAAACCCAAGAGATTGAACTTTATTCAAGGAGAAATTTTTCTTCCAATTCTCACCACTTTGACATTTAGTGCAAAAAGGGGCTTTAGAAGGAACAAAATAGTTGTTTTTGAAAACAGATTTTTGGTGAGTATAACCTACTCCAGTAGTGTTTCCTTGAGGTTTAATTTGAGAATACATCTTATCAAAATTTTCCTTCCCAGAGGTCAAGTTTTCAAGAAGCTTCTTAAGAGAAAATATTTCGGATTTCAGTCTAATGACTAAATTCCTATCCTCAGAAATAATTTCCTTAGTGTTAGACTTTTCCTCAAAAAATTTTATTTCTAAAATAGCATTCTTAAGATCTTTAGAAAGTTCTTCCTTAACAGAATTTTCTTTCTCAAGGTATTTCGAAAGTTTTTTTAAAAGCTCATATTTATCTCCAAGATCTCTAGAAAGATCTGAAATCTCTTTTGTAAGAATTTATTCCCTAGTATTTGACTTGTCTAATTTCTTAGAAATTTTACAATTTTTTTCTTTAAGTAACTTGGAAAATCTAGAAACTTCTTCATATGAAGGTTCTTCATTTTCTGAAGATGAAGTATCTTCATTAGAAGTACTATTTTCGGAATAGTAATTCTTATCAAGAGATAAATTTGTTAAAGCCTTGGCAGAGCGTACCTTAGCCATAAGAAATGTATTAGGGAAAGAAGTGGTAGAAATGAATCCCATATTCTCCTGTGTTGACGAATCATATTCAGAAGATTCACTTTCTGAAGAGTCTCCACATCTAGAAATCCAAGTATCATTATCTTTAAGACTTTTCTTATGCTTTGATCAATAGAACTTCTTCTTGTTCCTTTCTGAATTTCTTTCCTTCTTTTCCTTCTTTTTCAATAAGGGACAATCAGGTCTGATGTGACCTATTATTCTATATTCATAACAAGTAACTTCTCCATATTTTTTATCTTTGTAGTCTTTGTTCTTGTGCTTATTCTGATGATTCTTTTGAGATACAATCTTTTTCATTCTCCAAGAAAGATTAGCTAATTAATTCTCTGAATTTTTTGTATCACCAGATTCTAACTGAATAATGACTTTCTTTGACTTTGATATAGTTACCCTTTAGGGGGTATTGGCTTTAATATGTTTAGAAGTGGTTGTAAAAGAAACTATTCCATTAACATTCTTCTTCTTAACATTTTCAGCATCTCTCTTCATTCTAGTTTCATGCTGAAGAAGAGTTCCAAAAAACTCATCTAAGGAAATCTGAGTGAATTTCCTATTCTCATCAATAGTTGTCATCTTCGACTCCCATTAATTTGGAAAGATATCTATGATATTATCAACAAGAGCCTCATCATATAAAACTTTTTCTCCCATAGATTGTAAACTGTTCATGATAGTCATAAACCTTTGCTTTACTTTACATATGGGTTCTCCATAAGGAAAATTAAAACCATGATATTCAGCTCTGAGCATGGCTCTTCTAGTCTCAATGACTTTGGAATTTCCAAAGTGAGTAACTTAAAGTTTCTTCCAAATAGAATTTTCTGCTTCACAAGATAAAATTTGGATATATATATTTCTAGTCATAGAACAAATCAAAGTATTGTGTACCTTATAATTTAGTTGATACTCATGCTTTTCTTGATTATTAAAGGTACTAACTTCTTTTTCAGGGGTTTTTTATCCTCCAGTAAGCATAAAAAAATTATCAACACCAGTATTGATAATAAAAGTCTTCATATGATCTCTCCAGTACTCATAATCATTTCTATCCAAAATATGAGGTCTGGTAGGATTTAGATTATCAATAGAACCAACATTTAAACCTTCCATCCTTATGAAAATATTTGGCACACAAACCTGTTAGTAGTAAGAGTTTGTAAGCAAGAGAAAATATCCTAAGTAAGGAACTATATATTGTATCTCTAAGAAAAACTAAATCTAAACTATATGAGTCCAAATATATGAATCTGAAAAAATGTGAACCCATAAGTTCAATTCTGAGAATTCCCTTCTGAATCTAATCGTGAGATTAATTCAGATTGAACCAATGCTTCGATACCAATTGTTAGAATGGTATGTCTAAGTATGATATACTCTATAATACCAAAAGTAGGATCAAATGTGTAAAATGAGATACAAATACAAGAGGGGAGAGAATTGTATACTTTAAAAAATTCTTAAGGAATTTTTGTATAATCAAAATTCACACAACCTCTAAATTATATTATCCAGATAGATTCCAGAAAATTGATTCCAGAAATGAAACTTAACAAAAGTTTAAACCAATTAAGATTCTACCTTAAAGTGTATAGAATCCTATAAAATCAGAGTACACATTTAAGGAAGTATAAGAAAGTTATACTTTCCTCAAAAACTGAAATACACAGTGAAATAAAAAATACTACAAGTGACAAGTAGTAATTCTTTTAACCCAAAGAGTAGGGTATCCAACAACCCTGGATAAGAGGTCCCTTGATTTATACTTTCAAGAAAGTCTGTCTTACCCAAACCCAGGTGATATCTCAATCCGAAGATCGACATCTATCTTTCTATCCCTACAATCCCTTGATTTTTAAGGAAATCGGCACCTCTGACTTCACAACCCGAAGTCTCTAATTTCAAGGAAATCGAACCTCTGCACTAAGAAAATATGTACGAAGAAAAGTTTGAATGAGCAGTTCAAAAATTTCTGCACGAAGCCTGAGAGTTTATAAGATCATCTCTCTCTAGAAATCACTTCAACAACACTTTTTCAAAAGTCTTGAAAAAGTTGTATTGAGATCTTTCAAATGAGGTCCTATTTATAGGCGCAGCTCCAATGGTCATCTCCCTCCTCCAACGGTCATATTTTTCCTTGAATTTCAGAGGTACCGGTACATGTGTCACTCAAACAATTGTTAGTTTATAACTAAAAGCATGACATCGTTTTATAACAAAATGAGTGTAAGTATAACCACAAACTAATATTTGTAATGTAAGTAAATGAGGGTTCAGAGTCTAACCAGAATTGAATTCAGAGTCTATAATGTAAGGATATTTAGATTCTGTTTTGTAGGAATTCGGAACCGGAATTCTATAGAATTACAGATTCTGAATTTCAAGGAAATTCAGAGTCTGGATTCATAGGAATTCGGAACCTGAACTTACAAAGTTTTTAGTCAGAGTTCATGAGAGTTCGGAGTCAGAACTCATAAGAGTTCAGAGTCTGAATTCCGAGAACTCAGAGTCTGAACTTTAGAGAAGTTCGTAACCTGAATTTTTATTTGGAATTTAGATTAAAAACTCAAAAAGTTCATAACTAGAATTATGATTCAGAATTTGGAGTCATAAATTCATGAGAGTTCGTATCCAGAATTCATATTCAGAATTCGGAGTTAGAACTCAGAAAGTTTGTATCCAGAATTCTGATTCAGAATTCTGAGTCAAAACTCAGAAAGTTTGTATCCATAATTCTGATTCAGAATTCGAATTCAGAACTTAGAAAGTTCGTAACTAGAATTTTGAGAATTCGGATCCTAAAACAGAATTCTTTATATCTAAGTAATTATGTGGATTCTGAGGTTTGGGTTTCAATCCGAATTTAATACTTAGAAAAATATTATATGGAAAATGAAGCATGGTAAGGGTAAATTTCCTTGGGGAAATAAATTTTCCTTATAGAAGTAAAATAAGGGGTAAAAAATAGATTTTCCTTAAGATAAGGTGTTTGTGATTTTCAAAACAAGAGAAATGGTAAACTCATAAGGAAACCTTAATGAATTAACAATCTCACCTTTTAATGAAGGAATGGAGAAGTCATAATGAAAACCTTATTGACTCAATAGACTATTCATTTGGGAATGATATTTCATGCTCAGCTTCAACTGATAACCCATTATTGCTTGAAATCCACTCTAAAATCAAGATGTGAAGTAAGGGTCCCTATCTAAAATGATTATTGTTAGCACACCATAATTTCTATCAATTTCCCACACATACAAGCTTCTAATATCCTATTACTTTAATGACTCCTTGATAGGAAGGAAATGAATTAATTTCATGAGTAAATCAATAATCACCCATATCACATCCTTACCACTAGGAGTCTGAGGTAGCCCATTCATGATGTCCATGGCTATGTCATCCCATTTGTATACTATAATGGGTAATGGTTTTAGAAAACCATCATGCCCTTGATTTTCCACCTTAATTATCTAACATATAAGGCATCGAGACACAAAATATATAATCAATCATCTCATTCCTAGCCACCAATAGTGAAATATCAGATTATGATACATCTTGGTATCTCTATAATACATTAAACAACTGTATTAGAATCCATTATCCATAAATTAATATCTTAGAACTATCAAGAAAACAAACCTGCCTCAAAAGTCAAAAACCTCATCGGGATACTGAGACCACTCACCTAAGGTATCCCCATCATAAATAATTCTGCTAAAGAACTAACACTCCACACCCTTAATCCTTCTAACTTAAATCCGATCATATATAGATGATCTAGCCTAAGAATAAGCTAAGAATACCTATCTATCAGTTTTCCCTTTATCCAAGAACATCTTGGAAAACAATCCCATCAAGAACCACTATTTTAATGATTCATTCACTACTTGGGTCAGTAATTTTTTACTCAAAGAATCTGTGATGATGTTTCTTTTTCTAGGGGTGTATAAAATATAAAAATCAAAGGTTTGAAGGTACTCCAGCCAACATATTTTTCTAAAGTTTAGATACCCCTAAGTGAAAATATACTCCATACTCTTATGGTTTAAATACACTATAAACTACTCCTTGACGAGGTAGTGGTGCCATGTCTTAAAACAATGCATCAGCACTACCAAATCAAGGTCATGAATAGGATAGTTCTTATCATAAGGTCATAAATTATGAGATCAATATGCTTATAACTATCTTCCCTACATCAAAACACAACCCAAACCCATACCTATGGAATCATAGTGGACATCATATCAAAAATCTGACTTAAGAAGGATAATTATTGGAGATAAATCAGTCTCACATTTAAATCCTCAAAAGATCTTTGGCACTAATCAATCCAAAAAAACATCACCTACTTAAGAGTCAACTCTATCATAAGAGATGAAAACTTGGAGAAGTCTTGAAAAAAATCACCTATAATAACTAGATAATCCAAAGAAACTCTAAATCACTAACAAATTTCTGGGCTACTCCCAAGACATCATCACATGAATCTTATCAAGATCCACTAAGATACATTTCTTAGAAATCACATGGACTAGAAATTTTAAAACTTGAATCTAGAACTGAAATTCGGATATATTTTCATATAGATGATGATCTTTCAATATTCCAAGGTTGATATTCAAATGATCTGCATGATCATACTCAGTTCTGGAATAAACTAAGATATATACCATAAATTAATCCAAGAACCAATGGAATATTTGGTTCATTAAATCCATAAATAATGTTGGAGATTTAGTAAGTCCATATGGCATGATCAAATAAACATAATTCCCCTACCTACTCATAAATGTCATTTTAGTAATATCTTCTTCTTGGAATCACAATTGATGGTACATTAATCTCATAAAAATATTTGAAAACTATTAGTCTCCCTTAATTTGATCAAAAAGGTCATCAATCTAAGGCAAGGAATATTTGTTCTTAAATTTCACCTGGTTGATTTTCTAGTTTTTAACAAAAAATGAGATACTCTTATATGCCTTATTTATAAAGAGCACTGATGGTTCACAAGATGAAACACATGGAAAAAATCCATTATCCTCAATATCCTCATAATAAAACTTTAATTATTTCAATTTAGTGGGTGTCATATGGTATTAAGGTAAATAAATTGGTCTCAACCATAGAAGAAAGTATATGGTAAACTCGACTTTTCAGTGAGGCATAATCCCAAATAAATCATCTAAAAAAATTTAGGATACTCACTCACCACCACGGTAAGAGTTCAACTAAGACATGGATCGAAAACATTAAGAAACATCTATGAAAAGTGGCATGAGATCATCTCATCACTAGGTAAAACTAGACCTACTCTCTTATATTTAGGATCCCACTAACCTTTAAAGACATGATTAACTCTATAAAAAGAAAGAAATTAGACCTGATGATGATAGAAATCAATTATGGATTTATAGCTAATCATTCATTCCATTCTAATTATAAGATAAAATATTTTAAGATCAAGAAATAGAAAGTACCATATGGTTTTGTGGTCATCAATCATCACCTAAAACTCAAGAAATATAAAACCCTACTCTGAATTTGTTCCCAAAGTATTAGAAAGATTCATCTTGATAGGCATAAACACCAAATTCAGACCCAACACATCAATAATATTGAAAAGGATAAAGGAAAGAGTTGCACTAATCTAAAATAATTCTATAACCATAAAATATTCAATAAACATCATACCACTCATGGTAGATAATCCTACCTATATATCCTCTGGTTCACACTCTATCACATAGATACGTTCTGTATCATTATATCATTTCTTCATAATTTGAGATTCACCCTTGAAAAGAGTTTTAGATTCCACACCTTTTTTCAAATTAGATCTAAACTGAGATTCCTTAGTGAATGTGGATCTAGCTCTACCGCCCTGGGATATTCTCTCATAGAATTTCTAAAGATGTCCATATTTCCTAAATACATTAAACACCTTGGGTTTTATCTTACAATCATATTTTAGGTGTCACTTTGCCTCACATTGATAATAGACTACCTATCCCTATCTTGATTTTTATTGTACAACCCTACCACTACCTCATCATTGGTCACATTCTTCCTCTTTTGTCCAAAAAAACTTTGGATGCCTCCAAGTATCATTGATGCTTCAAATAATCCTTTATTCCTATATATGTTCACATCATCTATAGATTCCATGTCTAAAACCTCTATAAAGGTGGGTAGGGACATAATAATCAGTATATAATTAATATTAGGACTCAAATTCATATCAAACCTCCATGAATTTAGATATTAATTGAAAATAAACTCTAGAGATAAGTGCACCAACTTGGAAAATTGAGTAGTATACTCTATGATAGAATGATCTTCCTGATCCATAGTATCGAACTCATATTCCTTGGCCACTCTTAGTGTCTCGATATAAAACTATTGATTAAAGGATTTCTTGAAGGTAGTCCAAGTGAGATCTTCATGCATCTTGGATTCAAAAATAGATTCAGGCCACTTCCTTCCCATCTCCTCAAGTATATATGTTGCAAAACCAACCTTGGAGTATTCTAAAGTTTTCAAGAAGTGGAAAATCCTATCAATATTCTGGATCCATTATTATGATTCTTGGGTCCCTTATCACTATAGAATATCAATGGATTTTTTTTAGTGTGGAATCATGGTTCACTTTACATTTTGATTCAACACTAGATACGTGGCCCATAGAATGGATCTTTTATACTATAGTTTCCACCAATACTATTTCAACTAGAGGATTCTCAGGTAGGACTCTCTTGAATGCTTCCTCTTTAGAATTTAGAGATAGTATTTTTAAAGGATATATATTCTAAAAAACAAAGAGAATGAAAAACATTAAGAAAAAAGTTCAATTCCTTTATTGTAAAACAAATTTTAGAGGACTAAGTAAAAAGGGATAAACTTATAAATAAGGATTCTGGACAATATCATACTTCCCATGGAAACTTGAGGTTAATCATGAAATTGATATGGTTATGAATACTCTCACACTACCAGTATAATTATGATATCTAAATATATAATATATTAATAACCCCAAAACACAAGAGGGTGAAATACAAGAATGATTATGTTATTTTAATTACAACCTCTGTTTGATACCAAGTTAAAACATACCAACCTGGTTTAACCAATAATTTCACTCAAATTGGCCCACCATAAGGCCTAAAAAAATTCCCAATCTCCATAGGATAGAGACAAGACCCATGGTATCATATAAATAAACATGGGAATGATTTCACCCTAAATATAAATATGATAATATAGAAAAAAATAGAGTATCACAGTAGATATTCATAATACATCATATGTCTAAAAAACCAAACTATACAGGTAATATCCAATTACTAAATAACAAGGTTTAGAAAAACACACTAAAATTCCATCAATATAGAACCAAAAGAAACCAATGATTCCATCTCCATGTTTCCATATGTCACCACCATCCCATCCCACCATATGGAAACACAATTTAGGAGATCCTTCCTCTAAATAGAATTCTTCCATTTACCTCTATCCAAAAAACCCAAGTTTACAAATTCTTAAAAGGAAAAAGTAGGGTGTGACAACTAAATCTTATTAGGATACCACCAAAGAATATATATGTTTTATATCCACATGCATCCATTAGTTATTTTATAAAAAATATTTCTAAAACATTTCTAAAAGAAATCATTTTCCCATATAAAATCAACCTTTGGTTTTATTTTAAAAAACATGTCATATTTAAATAAACAAATCAATATGACATAACATATATCCATGAGACATAAGAAAATGAATAAAACTAGTTTCAAGCATAAATATCCATATAAAGTGGGGAAATAATCATATTAAATAAATCATGCCTGTAATATATCCACAAAGCACTGAAGGAAAATCTATGACACGAGGGTGTACAAAACATAGCCAAAAAATGGAACACTAGATTGTATGAGTGAATCCTAAAGTTTAGGTACCTCAGTCCCCTCATAAGGCTACCAACTAGAAAATATAGAATCATAAGAAACTACCCAATTAATATATTACTTCACTAAGGTTCACCTACCTTTAGTTTTTTTATATAACTCAAGGTCTCCCAATGTGTTATATATCATCATTACATTTTAATAAAACTGATCACAAATTTTATAAAACATTTTCTATAGTGATGTTACACTACTTCTATGCTTAAAAATAATTTCTAATTCAAAACAATATTTGAGGCATTTTATCAAAAACATCATGTGCATACAATCTAGTTTTCATAGAAATCTCATTTTTGAAATCACTTTCCATTACCACCAAAGATAAATCATTAAATTTCATAAATAAAATTCAAAGGAGATCATCTCATAAACATAATTTTTCTAAGGGATATACTAGAGGATATATAAACCTACCTCAATAATAAAGAAAAACTCATTATCTTTAAGACCAGTGGTGGGAGAGGAAGAGATTAGATCCTAGAGAACCTATATCTAATGGAAAAACATCAATTCTCCATTTACACTCTAGATCAAGTGATCTAGTCTCATAAGGAATCAAAAACATAGATAATAATAGAATAAAATATACTTTAAAGGATCCCGCTTACCTAATTACACCCAACATATATATAAGATTTCAAATGGCATGAAAATATTCCAACAGGGAGATAGAGAAAGCTAAAATCATCACCAAGGAGCTTATAAACTGAAGGAAATTGCATTAAGGTTGAGCGGGAGGATTAGAGGAGTTAAATAAAAAATTTATGCTAAAATTACATATTATCCCATACTAATACACACACCCAACGATGTCACTTGCTAGCCAGTAGACATCCATTGGCCTGCCAATGGATTCTTGTTACCACTAACTACCCAAAAACCTTATTCCAACATAAGAACAACCCAAAAACTAAAAATAAAATGTCTATATAGTATTTGTGCCTAATTTTTTATATGAGGGTGTGACAAAACCCCAATCAATATAATTATCCCACAAAAACCCAAGGTCACTAAGATCCTAGGGAAGATAATAACTCAAGATAAATGGTAGTAAACTTCAAAAGTAAGTGAAGTGAGATAAGTGATTCTTAAAGAAACTAGGAAAACCCCCATCAAAATCCCACCAAGGATGAAGGGTACGAGGTATTTCATGCGTGGGAATGAGATGGTATTTGAGTCAGGGGAGGGGTTATAGGTTTTAATTTTAAAAATGGTAAGAATATAATTTTTATATTTTTAAGTTTCTGGTAAGGCCACTCAATTTGGACACAAGGTTTCCAAAATCATGTGTTAACCATGTGGTCAGCACTATATCACTTAGGAACACACATATTTATCCCACACTATCTGGTAAATTATTCTTTATCCAAGTGAAATGGAACTATCATGTTTCATAAATGTGTCACACAATTGTCACATAGTTACTCCTTACAATGCACTGACCATGCAACACCAACTATTTCTCCAAAACATTAAAATTTCATGTGGAAAAATTTTTAAATGAAGGGAGAAAGAACATGTGAGTAAATAAAGTAAAAAAATACCAAAAAGTGACACTATGGGTGTAATATACTCATTTTAAATATTTAATCAACCCTAATGAGTATTATATAATAAAATTAAAAGTTTGAGTTATTAATGATAATTTTTTTTGTTATTAAATAATAAGATGATCATTTATAAACATAAGATGATGTGGAAGAAAGAATAGTTCTTTTTTCCTCTAAAAACACATGGATAAATATAAAAAAAAGATAAAGTACCATAAAATTCAAAAAATAAAAGAAATGTATTGGACAATAGATAGATATCATCTTCATCAATATGATGAATTTGAGAGAACTCGTCTTATCATTGAACTTATTGATAACTATTTTTTAATATAATAGGAAATATTATATTGGGGAGATAAGATCCATAGGAAAATATAAATGGGATAATTTTGAATGAATATGTCACAACCCGCCTTCCCTGAGATGAGAGAAGGGACATCAAACTGCCAGAACCATCCTTGCTCAAGTTGAAGGAGAGATAATGACCCTTGAGTCCTGCCTTCAATAGGCCTCATAGGGGAGACTAGAACCAAGGGTATAGAATCACATGTAATATAGAAGTCATTACCCTTTTTATTTAGTAGGATCAAGAGATAAGATAGTAAATCCCAAACAACACTAAAATTGAAAGTAAAAGTAATGCCAAAAACAATCCATTCCCATATGAAAGTTACAATATAAAGTGCTACAAGTATAAGAAAACTCCAAAGGGAAGTACCAAAAGAAAAGAAAAGTAGCAACACTAATGGTCCTAGCGTCTGAGCTAATAAGGTCTGACATGGTCCTCAAAGTCTTTCTAAAAACCTGAATTCATTCTTTATATACATAGGGTGAGTATATAGGTATAATCAATAGGGAAAACCAAAATCTATCACACACAAGTGGGTAGGCATCCTAATTCCTCATGAGAAAAGAAGATAACCAAAGCACCTAACAAGAAAACTATACACCCAAACCTCACCAAAGAACACTCCCAAAATAACTCAAGTCAAGTAAAGTAATAGTAATAACACATCGACATTTGGGTACCCTGCACTGCTTTCCCACTAGTTATTTAAGACATCCTATGCATCAAACCTCCCCCGCCATTCTCACCGTAGTCCCACTGCCACCCCAACAATAACCTTTTGGGCCCCACAACCACACATACCGCCCATAGACACTTGGGCCACAACAACCACACTCATACCCTCCCGTAGACACCTGGGCCACAATTACTACCACCGCGCCTGAAGACACCTGGTCCAGAACAACTACTACCTCACCCGAAGAAACTTGGGCCTCATCCTGAAGACACTTGGGAAACAAACTACCTGCACATACCTGGTCCAACCACTACAACTACCCTTCCCAAATATTCTTGGGCTATAATGGACCTTAGGCCATCACAACATGCCCGAAGAGTCTTGGTCTACTTAGAAGAGGGAGCAGAAAAGGAGCTAATAACCAACCACTCATAAAAGTGTTGGAAAAAACACCCTCCCCCATAAAATGGGGGTGTTCGACACGAATTTCTCAACTTGGGTAGGGTGCGAATAAAAAACATAATAACTAAATTATACATATAGGTAAACAAGCACTCATCCCAACCTAGGGGTTTCAAAACCAACCCATACACAAACACCCTTGAAAATATTCATACATAAAAAAGCACAACAGCCACAACCAAGTTGCAACTCTTTTCTGGAAAACAATTCCCCATTTAACCCATTCTTGTTATCACATTCAAGTGGTTACATTTAAATAATTCTTCACTTCTGGGAAACTAACATGAATATTCACAAGCCAAGGAAGGAAAAACAGCCAGAAGAAAATTAAGAATTCACACCTAGTTCTCTTGTAAAGTCACAACAACAAAAGGGATATGTGAGATCCCTCAAAGTATTGGAACCAAACCAAGCCCCAACATATGGACCCACATAGTCCCAAATCCACAAACTAACAACTGCACAACATGGATATCCCATCCACATCCATGTAACCTCACAAGCATCAAGAAGAACAACCATACACGTCACCAGAACAGAGCAAGGTAGTTTTCATATTTAAACACACCATTCCTTTAGTTTTGTATTTCTTTTTGGTTAACCAGGGTGACCACACAAGGATTATTATTCATTGGGAATCCATTTAATCAACTGAGTTTTCATGATTAACCAGTTTACATGTTATAGCCATCCAATCACAGAATTATCCAGAAAACAAGGGTTCATTAGTGCGCAATAAAGGACCACCAACAACCATGATTTTCAGTGGACATAAGCCTATAAAATTCACAACATATAAGAAAAGTAAAAATATTATATATGCATCATCAAACACACCCATTGATTCTTTAAAAACCATTTATTATCTTTATTAAGGTTTGGTTTCATCCATCCCCATAGAAACATCATCAAACCCACCCTGCATGATACACAGTAAAGAGAGATGAAAGAAAAAACCATACTTGGATGATCAACGATATAAGTTTTTTCCATGCACCAAGAATTGGGGATGCGTGACATACACGGGAGGAACTCCGAGGACTCCATGAGTGAGCAGTAAAATCTCCAGCACAGGCACACCACTAGCCTCAAGAATGGGGGATCTAAACACACCAAGGAAATGAAAGAGACCAGGCCAAGAAGAAGGAAGAATCCCAATGTGATAAAAGGCGAGATCCTAGAGTTATGGGATATGAAATCTTGAATTCCTTTAAAGGTGGATCATGGTTTCTCCACATAGTTGGGAAGCTACACATGATGGAATTAATTATTATTTAATAATTCTCATCGGATGGGTGGCTATAAGGGCTATGAGTTAAAGGGTTTCCGGAAAATGCGTAACAGGGGCAAAACTATAAATTCACAACACAGTGGGATACTGTGAAATAAGACATATGTTTTGGTAACACCAAGGTTTTTCTAATTATTGGTGGTTTAAAACATATTTTACTGCCTTTAAAAGGGTCTTAAACCTCTTAAAAGAGGTATTAAAACTTAAAGGAGTCGTTATGGGGATAACTGGAGAAAGAAACCTTGACAACCTTGTGGAACTGATCAGGGGCACACCGATCAGTGACTTACTGATCAGCAACTCACCGATCAGGGACACATCAATCAGTGACTCACTGATCATGGATACACCGATCGGTGAGACCAATTGGTGACACTGATGGGTGACACCACATTGACACCGCTGCCCTCACAACTCACTGATGGGTCCAGGGCATCCCAACACCAAAAATTGACAAAGTAATGGACTAGGAGGGTCCAGGACATTGCATCAGATACCTATGAAACTATTCTCATCCTCAAGAATTGAAACTAGACCTAGAGAAAAGAGAGAGGTCTGAACAACCACCTTGAAGATACCTCTCATGAGTAAACCTCCTCGGCCTCTAGGAACACTTCTCCCTCAAGTAAAAAAACAAAAAAAGGTCACACCATCCAGTAATATGGATTAGGGAGTCCCTTACTTGATGTTATGAAAATTTTTGCTTTGGGTGGCACTAACTCACCCGTACATGTTTAATTGCATCCACCCTAATTCATATTGATTAGGGAGAAGGTCCTACCCTCCTCATAGTCAAGACTCTTCATAAACATTTAGAGAACAAGTAAAAAACACATTTCATAGTTAACAAGGTCAAGCACTACATTACAAATAATTCATAAAAACAAAATAGAACAAAACTCAAAACAACTCTGGGTACTGGGTGTGCATTTGAGCTTCTCGCTCCCAAGTACTCTCCTCAAGAACACTGTGCCTCCACAACACACAAACCAAAGGTATGGTTCATCCCTGAAGCACTTTCTCCTTTTTATCTTCAATCCTCACCGGTCTCTCCATGAATGTAGCAGCATCCCCTATATCCAACTCTCCCCAATCAATGACATGGTAATCATTGTGTAGATATTGACGAAGCTGGGAGACGTAGAAAAGGTCGTAGATCCTTTCCAACTAAGGTAGAAACGCCAGTTGATATGCCACCTCATTGACTCTCCCCAATACTTATAAAGGCCTGATGAACCTAGGAGAGAGATTTCTCCCCTTGAAAAACCTTCACTTCCCACATCGAGGAGAAACCTTCAAAAACACATGGTCTCCAAGCTTGAACTCCAAGGGCCTCCTCCTACAATCGGTATACGACTTCTGTCAGTCAGGGGCTACCTTCATCCTCTCACTCACAAGTTGAACCTTCTCTGTTGTGCTCTTCACTACCTCGAGGCCAATAACACTTGCCTCCCCAACCTCGGTCCAGCAAACTGGTGAACGACATGGCCTCCCATACAAGGCTTCAAACGGTGCCATGCCAATAGTGGAGTGATAGCTATTATTGTAGGAAAAATTTACCAAGGTAAAATGTTTTTCCCATAATCCCCCAAAGTCCAAAACACAAGCTTGTATCATATCCTCCAATGTATGGATGGTCCTCATAGTCTTCCCATCTATCTGAGGGTGGAAATCAGTGCTACGGCATAGCTGGGGTCCAAAAGCATGCTACAATCCCTTCCAGACTTGTGAGGTAAACCGTGCATCCCTATCTGATATTATAGACCTCAAAACTCCATGAAACTTCACTACATCATCCATGTATCTTCGTGCTAAGTAATCCACTACACTTGGCTCTTTGATCACTAGAAAGTGAGATAATTTCATCAGTCGGTCCACCACTACCTAGATAGCATCGAAGCTCCCTTGAACCATGGGTAGTCCTGTGACGAAATCCATCAATATGTCGTCCCACTTCCACTCGGGTACATCTAAATGCTGAAACAAACCTCCTGGGATGTGGTGTTCATCCTTCACCTACTGACACACCAACAACCTTTCCAAAAACTCTACCATTGCGAATTTCATCCCAGGCCACCAAAACTATTCCCTCAGGCCATGGTATATCTTGGAAACTCTTGGGTGTACTGTTACGAGTGAGTTATAGAACTCATGGAGAAATCCCTCATGCATCATAACGGGGAAAAACAACTTCCCTCAAAAAGAATCTGATTTTGACCATCCTCTGACCATACTTCTGGAGCATTGCCTTGGTCAACCTAATCATGCATCACTTCACTCTCTATGTCTCCCTACTGAGACACCTCCACCTGCCTCAACAGAGAGGACCGCACTTTCATCTAAAACAAATAACATCTACCACCATCCACCCTTGCATCTAGGTGTAAGGTATCCAACTCCTCCATTACCTTTCAAGCATCCACAGATTCCTAAACAGCTTCCCTCTATGACTTCCTGTTCAAGGCTTCAGCCAAAACATTCCCCTTACCTTTAGTGTAAGAGATATCAAAGTTTTAGTCCTGAAAAAACTCCACCAATCTTCATTATCGCAAGTTCAGGTCCCACTGAGTAAATATATAACTCAAACTCTTGTGATCTCTGAAGACCACAAAGTGCTCCCCGATGAGGTAATTCTGCCACAACTTCAATGTGAACACTACTGCTACAAGCTCTAGGTCATGGGTGGCATAGTTTCACTCATGAGGACGTAACTACCTAGACCCATAAGAGGTCACTCCCCACTGCTGCATCAGCACACACCCCAGGCCAAGTCCAGAAACATCACAAAACACCTCAAACAACACCCTTTCCTCTGGAAACCTAAGAACTGGAGCACTAACCAACCTTTCCTTCAGATAGATGAAAGTTTTATGACACTGCTCACTCTACACAAAGTCTTGGTCCTTTTTGGTCAGAGTTGTCAAAGGAGATGTAACTCAATAGAATTAGGGTATGAACCTTCGATAATAGCCTTCCAGACCTGGGAAACTATGAACCTCTGTAAAATTCTTGGGTGCTTCCCAAGAAAAAACCACTTCAACCTTTTAAGGATCAACTGCTACCCCTTGCTGAGACACCACGTGTCTAAGAAAATGCACTTCTCATGTCATGAACTTGCACTTAGATAACTTCCCATAGAGCTGGTGATGTCAAAGGATCTCCAAGACCATCCTGAGGTGCTTAGTATGTTCCTCCTATGATCTTGAGTAGATAAATATGTCGTCAATGAACACAATGACGAACTATTCCAGAAACTTTCGGAAAACAGAGTTCATGATCCCCATGAACACAGTTGGTTCATTTGTAACACTGAACGACATGAATATGAATTCAAAGTTCCCATACCTACACCTGAAAGCAGCCTTCAAAATATCACTATCTTTCACCCTTAACGGGTGATACCAAAACCATAGATCGATCTTAGAGAACCAACCTACTCCCTTCAGCTGGTCAAATAGACCATCTATCCACAACAGAGGGTAATGGTTCTTGGTCATTACCAAATTCAGTCTCTGGTAGTTTATGCACATCCTAAGACCACCATCTTCCTTCTTCATGAACAAGATCAGAGCACCCCATGGTGACACGATGGGTCGGACAAAACTCGTCTTCATCAGATCATAAATATGAATCCACAACTCCCGCAAATCAGAAGGCACCATCCAATAAGGAGCCATCGAAATCAGATAGGCACCGGTTTGTATGTCTATCCCAAACTCAACATCACGTCGAGGGGGTAAAGTCACAACCTCCTCTGGAAAAACATCCCAGAAATCTATGAAAACTCCAAGAACATCAATCATCTCATTATCCAATAATTATGCTAAAAGATAGGCCAACATATAAAGAAGAGGCTCAACACACCGTCTCCCCGCCTAAAATTTTTTTTCCCAACAAAAGCCACACCTTGGACATCCACATCGGAGAACATGACTCTTCTCCAGAATCAGTCGATTACAGCTTGCATAGAAAATAGCCAGTCAATCACTACTGGAAAGGGGAGTTTTTCCAACACTTGTATACCAACGGTTCAAAGGAACCATTGGTATATGTTGTATTTCCCAATGGTTTATATAAACCATTGGGAAATACCTTTAAAAACTTGCTTTTCCCAACGGTTTTATGAAACCATTGGGAAAAGTGGGGGGGGGGAAACATAGTTTTCCCAATGGTTTTATAAAACTGTTGGGAAAACTTGGGTTTTCCTTAGTTTTCCCAACGGTTTTATAAAACTGTTGGGAAAGATTGGTTTTTCCCAATTGTTTTTAAGAACTGTTGGGAAAAAAATCCCCAAATACCAAAATGCAGGCAGCGGCCTCCCCACGATTCCAGAAGCCTTCCGCTCGTCTCCTGGAGTGATTCCTTGGCAAAAAGACTTCCCAATCCCCACATCTTCCATCGGATCAGCACCTACTAGGTTATACTCCTTCTATATTTTATCAAGGATATAGTTCCACCTCTTATAAATCATATCCTTCTATTCTCGATTTCATTATTCTCAATTTTTAGGGTTTTTGTAAAATTTTATGATTGTTCCACGAATTGTGTACTCAAATCCCTATATCTGTGTATGTCCAATTAATGTTTTCATTACACATTTACATTTATAAGGGCATGGTGTCTCTTTATTGTGTTCTAATTTTGAAGATTCATAGTTTTTTTTAATCTGCTTCAAATATTATATCTTCATGTATAGGAACTAATAAGAAATTGTTTGTAATATTTATTGATATTATTTCATGAAAATCACTCCTTTCATTAAGATCATGCCAAACATGAAGATCTTGTTCATCTTAATTTTTGTACACTATGTGTATTACATAACAAGTATGTATCATGTTTCTATCAATATATATATATATATATAAAATGACACACTGTTCACTTATCCTTTCCACAATAGAACATATGGAGTATCTTCTTGAACTTTGCCAAATAGTATGTGTTCCCTAATTAGTACTTCTTCCTTCTTCATGAAACTAATTCACAGAATGTCAAATTCGCAATATTAGTGAATATTAGTTTTTCTAATATAACCATTAATCATTCTTCCTTTGACATCGTACATGTGTTATTCAATCACATTTTTAAAACACAATGACCATTTTCATTGTTTTGGGGTTCCTCAAAATGCTTGGGAAAATCAAAAAATGCATGTATTGAATCGTGTTTCTCATATGGTTTCATGGATACAAGTTCATCTCGAAAATCATGATTGCGTGGTTCAAATATCATGAGGACCATGAGATTATTATTCTTCACACAAATGAAGTTTTTTTGTAAAACTATGTGTTATTTTTCACTTTTGATTTGGCCGAAAGGGGATCTTTGTGGTCATTAATCATGGTTGTGGGTGGTCATTTATAATGTAAGATAGTATGACTTCATTTTACATGATATATCCAATATTATTATTTATTTATGTTCAATTTGATTATATTTAACTAGTGATGTTATTTAATAAGTTTTTATTAATGGTTGTAATAATGATGATATGGTATAAGGGTTCATATGGTGTGTATAAGGGTTCACATGGTGTGTATAATGGTTGACATGGTATCAGTGAACTCAATTAATTAATTTAATCCATAATTCTCACTAGCATGTAAGAAATTGAGTGATGTCAACTCTTTCTCACATGATTTCTTATCTTAGATAGTGTCCAACATATGGAATACGAGCTTTTGAATTCATCAGTTAACCAGGATCATATATTCCATTTCCCCCAAGATGAATTTACTAATATAACTTTAGGGTCAACTAAATATGGTTCTTATTATACGTTGTATATTATGTGTCCTTCTTAGCCAATACTCACTTTTATGAGGGTGGGGTGCTTTTCACTACATAGACTAGAAACTTCTTCATTTATCGTTTGCTTAAATGTATTTTCTATTAAAGTTCAATCCTATTGAATTGTTTATGAAAAAATGACTTATATAAATTCTTTTTACAGAATGGACAGAAGTTGGATGTATGAAACCGATTGGATCTCAAGCGATTTTCAAAACAATTTGGAGAGCTTTATAGATTTTACATTTCATAATGCTTCAGATAGTGGTTGCATACACTGCCCATGTTCCAATTGTGTTGGTAGACCTTGGTTGAGCCGTGAAGAAGTCAGCTACCACATAACCAAAAATGGTTTTCAAGCAAACTACTTTGTGTGGTATCACAATAGGGAGAAAATGAAATCTCAAATTGGTGATGATCAAAATGAAAGGACTGGAATGGAGAATTTGTTAGATGATCGGTTTTCGTTTATTCGTCATCATGAAAAAGAAAGGATTTTGACTCAAGAAGACTTCAATATGAGGACAGTCGATGCATCTAGTAAAAATGATGATATTGATAGGGTGAAAAAATTGAATGATGCTTCCACGACTCCAGTATATCGACAATGCGATAAAATGAAAAAGGTGTAATTTTTAATCTGATTGTTTCATGGGAAAACTATGTATGGAATTTCTAATACAGCAATTGATTAAATTCTTACCCTCTTGAAGGATTTACTTCCAGATGATGCAGATATTCCTTCAAACCACTATATGGCATGGAAGTTAGTTGAGGAACTTGGATTTTCAAGAAACAAAATTCATGCTTGCCCGAAAGATTACAGTTTATTCTGGGAGGAAACTGTTGAACGAAATGATTTTATAAAATGTGGCACATCCCGCTGGAAGTCAAAATCTAATGGAACACCATCCTGCATTCTACAGAAAGTAATGTGGAACTTTCCATTGATCCCGAGACTTTAGAATCTTTTTATGTCTGATGACATATCAATAAAAATGAGATGGCATGATACCGAGAGAAAGAAGACTAATGATGAGTTGGTTCATCCTACAGATGGATTTGCATGGCAGAGATTTTATGCTCGGCATCCTGATTTGGCAGCTGACATGCGTAATGTGAGGTTGGGTCTTTCATGTGACGGTTTTAATCTGTTTGGGCAGATTCTTACTTCACACAGCACATGGCCAGTTTTTATACACATTTATAATCTCCCCCCATGGTTGTGTATGAAAAAACATTTCACTTTCATGAGTATACTCATATCTTGTCCTTCTGATCCTGGCATTGATATTTATGTATACATGCAAACTTTAATAAAAGAGTTGAAACTTCTTTGGGATGTGGGTGTGCGCACATATGATGCATGTTCGAAAGACATATTTCAGATGTGTGCTGCGCTTATGTGGACGATCAATGATTTTCCAGCTTATGCAATGATGTTTGGATGGAGCACGAAGGGAAAACTGTCATGTCCAGTTTTTATGAAGAATACACGATCCAGAAGACTGAAACATCACTGTAGTTTTAGTTTTATGGGGCATCGACGATTCTTTCCAAAGGATCATCCATATAGAATGAATCTTCGAAGATTTGATAATACCATAGAGACTGATGATCCACCTCAGCATATGTCTGGAACTGACGTGCTTAATGAATAGAAAGATTTTAGTTTTTCTTTCGGGAAGGGTCAAATGAAATCTGGAAAGAGAAAGAATGTTTCCACTGAAACCTATTACAATTGGCGTAAGAAGAGTATCTTTTTTGATTTGCCTTATTGGTCAACCAATTTGTTACGTCATTGCTTAGACGTAATTCATATTGAAAAGAATATATGAGAAATGTTGCATTCGGTTCTTCTAAATGTCAAGGGAAGATAAAAGATGATTTATGATCTCGGCATGACTTGGTGGATTGGGGAATCAGACCAGAATTGCATCCTATGTGTATCAGTGAAAATAAATGGAAACTTCCATGTGCTTCTTATGTGATGACACCTACGAAAAAAACAATTTCTGGAAGTATTAGAGACTATTAGAGTTCATGATGGCTATTCAAGCAACATATCTAAACGGGTCAATAGAAGAGAGTTGAAGCTAAAATCTTTGAAGACTCATGATTATCACGTTCTACTGCATGAGTTGCTTCCAATAGCAATCCGTCATATTTTTTCCAATAATGTAAGGGTGGTTTTTATTCGGTTGTGCCATTTTTTTAGAGATCTTTGTGCTAAGAAGTTGTCCAAGTCTTTCTTGCAAAAAATGTTGACAGATACCCCATTAATTTTGTGTGAGTTGGAGAAAATATTTCCTCCATCATTTTTCACATGCATGCTGCATCTAACTGTCCATATTCCCACTGAAAAACTTCTCAAAGGACCTGTTTCTTTTCGTTGGATGTATCCAACTGAAAGAAATATGTTCACATTAAAGTCTTATGTCCAAAACAGAAATCATCCTGAAGTTTCTATCATGAACGGTTACTTGGCTCAAGAATGTATGGATTTCTGCTCGATGTATTTGTCTGATCTTACTACAAGATTGAACAGACCAATGAGAAATGAAGAAGAACAGTATGAGAAAATTGAACCCAGTTTTCCATCACTTCCTCAAACAGGAGGAATTCCTGGATCATATACATTGAAGACATTAAGCCATGAAGAGCGGGAGATGGCACATCGCACAGTTTTGTTCAACTGTGATTTGTTCGATGATTATATCAGGTAAATAAATTGATTATGTATATCTTACATATATATCTGTTAAACTATTAATATTTTTTATCTACAGGGAACATAAAACAATGATAAATAGGAAGCATCGTTCTTTATCTTTGAGAAGGAGAGAGACTTTTCATAGCAAAGAGTTTTATGCTTGGTTAAAATTAAAGGTATAAAAAAATTAATGTTTAAAATAATTATATCAATATTTAATTAAGTTTAATAGTCATTTATATTGCAGGTATTGAGTTTTTCTGCTGACTCTGTCTCTAAGAAAATAAGAGCTTTGGATTTTGGTCCTAATACCGTGGTTCGTGACTGTAAATCAATTATTATCAATGGGTACAAATTTATTGTCACTGAACGAGCAAAGAGAACGAGAACACAACATGATAGTGTTATGGTTACTGCCACAACAGATTGTTATGCCAGTGCATCAGATAGTAGACCGCGATTTGAAAATGTGGGTTATTATGGAGTTGTTGAGAAAACAATAATATGGGATTATTACTCTCATGGACGAGTCGCAATGATGAAATTCCATTGGTTTGATTAGATGATGAGACATGGCACATTTATTGATGATTGTGGATTTCGAGTAATTAATATGACTCGCACTCTTGCTACCGAAGAACCATATGTGTTGGCATCAATGGCTAAACAAGTTTTTTATGTCAAAGACCAACTTCGACCTGAATTTGGTGTCATAGTTGAAGTAATTCCAAGACATATTTTTTATGATGGTGATGATGGAATTGAAACTGTCCCTAGTGCCATTGGAACTAATCCATTTATTTATTTTGATGACTCAAATAGCTCAATTTTCAGAGTTGATTGCGAACCTGAAGTTGTGGTTGAAAATATATAGAATCATTCATCCATGTTCTCAATTATTTTGGTTTACCTCGAGTTGGGTTGTTAAGGTTGGTAATATTCAAATTTATTTAGTATTGATCACAAATATGTTTTAGCTGACTTGACCGTTATGTGGATTTTCAATGTTTATTGGTTGCAGTTTTATTTGAATTGCATTTTCTAATTTGGAATTTAACTGTATTCAAACATAGTCAAACAATATTTCTAACATGGTGAACATTACAACTTGTATGATTTATTAAATCCATTCAAGATTTTCTAAAACAATTTATAGCTTAATTGACCATTATGTGAATTTTCAATGTTTATTGGTTGCAGTTTTATTTGAATTGCATTTTCTAATTTGGAATTGAACTGTATTCAAACATAGTAAAACAATATTTCTAACTTGGTGAACATTACAACTTGTATGATTTATTAAATCCATTCAAGATCTTCTAAAACAATTGATAGCTAAATTACCAATGAATCCCCCTATTCCCTCATATATTTAGTTTTTTAGGTTACACACTAGTTTTCTTTTTCTAATTAATGACATATTTTTTTTCAAAATGCAGGAAATGAATCCAATTGAAGAGAGACGAGGGAAAAAATGATGGAGAACAATCGTCGAATGACGGAGTTGGGAATTCCATCATTAGTTCCTGTAGTGAGTACTTTATTTCAAATTGATATATTTAAAGAATATATAATGTCATGTGATTAATTTTATTGTAAACATTTTTGTAGGATCCACCTATACGCTGAAAGTTATTCGACGAGGAGCCTAGTACTGGTCCTAGTACTCAGGCCGGTGGTATGAGGAGGGTTCATACTAGAGGTGGATGAGTAGCTATGCATACCCGACTAGACCATGCCCCTCCCATTGACATGTCATCCTTACCACATTCTGATCCCGGTGTGTCGTTAGAGACACACGGGATATTTAGGCCTCTTATGTTTTCGCTACCTTCTGCATCTTCTAGCCCATCATTTTCACATCCGATGATGATTCCCACTCCTCAGTCAGCATCCGGTCAGACAGCTGTCTCATCTTCTTTTCCTTCTACTTCTGTCTCTCCGAGCTTCTATATTCCATCGTCTTAGACTCCTATTCCACCACAGGGTGTTCCATTAGTTCTTGTGGATCCAGCAGCACTTAGAGATAAGACCGGCATAGGTATATTTATAGAACCCTAACAAATTTTTATAGAAATATTTATTTTCATTATAACATGTTTTGATAAAATATTTGTTTTTCTTTCATGACAGATACATCTACTGATAGGAGGCGTGGGCAGGGGCATACACGCATGCGTTCGGTGTGGAACCACCGCACACAGGTTATGGTGGATTATAATGAAGACAACCAAATGGTTGAGAAAACAGGGCAGCAATGTCGGAGTTTTTTGGCGACGCTTTCCAAATACTCCGACATCATTCCCGTCAGCCCGCTATCGTGGAGACATTTGCCACATGAGGTCAAGGATAGAGCTTGGGCACAGATATGGGTAAAAAAGTCTGTTCTATTTAATGCCATGAATTATTTTTGTATTTATATGAATTAATATTTTGATTTCAACTTCGATTTAATTTTCCCGATGGTGAGGGTGCACGATCGGAACGTCTAAAGGATTTAGGCGAGCTTTGAAGAGCCTAAAAGCATGAGTTGTATATTGTATGGGTTGCTAGAGTTGGCACTGAGTTAGAGGCGGTACCAGTGGTGGATGATTTTCCTATAGAGCAGTATTGTCAGATGATTACTCATTGGACGAGTAACCAGTTTAAGGTATTAATAACATTTGAGGTATCTAAATAATAACTTTCATGTTTTTCATTAATACTATCTGTTTCATTTTAGAATTTTATTTAGGAATCATATGGAAAAAATAAAAAGAACATTGATGCAAAAAAATACCTCCACACACTGGGACGCACTACGATGCCTGATCATGAGAGGAAGTAGGTGTTGGGAGAGGAGCATTCTGGCAGAGTACACTACCGACCTAGGATAGCCCCGACAAGGTATTGGCCCTCCTCAGGTACGAGCTGTAGTGCCACCGAGCTGTAGCAAGTTAGGGAACAGGAATAACAGGCTGAGAAAAGAGCCACAGAGATGGCAGAACAGTCTTCTAGGGCAAACAATGCGTTTATGAAATTTATTGAAGTTCTACGTCCTACATTTCCAACAGAGGCCAGCCCATCTTTTGATGAGTATATGTTGTCGATACATTCTATATACGGTGCACCAGGTGGAAGTTATAGTGGTGGTCAGGATGATGTCCATCTTGACGATGATTATGGTGAGGAGACTGATGTGGAAGAGGAGGGAGAGGAGGAGGGTGAGGCGGGTGGCGAGGGCGAGGAGGAGGGCGAGGACGAGGAGGAGGGAGAGGGCGAGGACGATGATAGAGACGAGGACGAGGGTGATGATTATGATGGTGATGATGGTGATGGTGATATGGGACAAGTTTATCCATTAAATTTTTGACTGGTATTACTGAGATTTGATATTTAATCTATTCTAGTTGTTGGTTTTATCTAGACTTGTAGTATAGTATTGGAGTTGAGTTATTTTTATATATTATATGTTTTTATGGATGTTGTTGTCTTTTAGTGGTTGTGTGTTTGGGAACCCCCCTCCTTCCTGGACCCTAAACAACCCCCCACCCTCCTCCCTGGACCCCAGATAGCCCCGCCGGATAGCCCCCCAGACAGCCCCCCAGACAGCCCCCCCACCCTCCTCCCTGGACCCCGTACAACCCCCCGGACCGCCCCCCAGACAGCCCCCCGGACAGCCCCCCCACCCTCTTCCTTGGACCCCGGACAACCCCCCCCCCCCCCCCAACAGCCCCGGACAGCCCCCGAATATCCCCCCAAACAGCCCCCCAGACAGCCCCCCAAACAGCCCCCCGAACAGCCCCCCGGATAGCCCCCCAGACAGCCCCCCACCCTCCTCCTTGGACCCCAGACAACCCCTCGAACACCCCTCGGACAGCCCCCCGCACAGCCCCCCCACCCTATTCCCTGGACCCCAGACAGCCCCCCGGACAGCCCCCTAGACAGCCCCCCCAGACAGCCCCTCGGACAACCCCCCCACCCTCTTCCTTGGACCCCGAACAACCCCCCGCACAGAGGATTCTCATAAAATGGACAACATTTTAAGTAAATATGGAAAACCGACCAAACACATTTGGTTTCCATTTAAACATTAGGAGAATGATCCATGGGTCATATTTGACGTGTACGAATCAACCCCACCTCAATACGAGGCATGGTGTGGCCACCACCACTCAAAGTGTCTGCCTTTTGTTTCAAAAGGACGTCATTTTAATTGAAAAACATCAACTGGCATACGGAAAACAAACCAAACGCATTCTTATTGTGTCGATACATTAGCACAATAATCCATGGGTCATATGTGACGTGTACAAGTCAACCCCGCCGCAATCCGAGGCGTGGTGTGGCCGCCACCACTCAAAGTGGCTGTCTTTTGTTTCAAAAGGACATCATTTGAAGTGAAAAAAATCAACTGGCATATGGAAAACTGACCAAACGCATTCGTATTGTGTCGATACATTAGCACAACGATCCATGGGTCATATGTGACATGTAGGAGTCAACCCCGCCTCAATCCAAGGCACGGTGTGGCCTCCACCACTCAAAGTGTCTGTCTTTTGTTTCAAAAGGACATCATTTGAAGTGAAAAACATCAACTGGCATACGGAAAACTGACCAAACGCAATCGGATTGTGTCGATACATTAGCACAACGATCCATGGGTCATATGTGATGTGTACGAGTCAACCCCACCTCAATCCGAGGCGTGGTGTGGCCGCCACCACTCAAAGTGTCTGTCTTTTGTTTCAAAAGGACATCATTTGAAGTGACAAACATCAACTGGAATACGGAAAACTGACCAAATGCATTCGGATTGTGTCGATACATTATCACAATGATACATGGGTCATATGTGACGTGTATGAGTCAACCCCGCCTTAATCTGAGGCGCGGTGTGGTCGGCACCACTCAAAGTGTCTGCCTTTTGTTTCAAAAGTACGTCATTTTAATTGAAAAACATCAACTGGCATACGGAAAACCAACCAAATGCATTCGGATTGTGTCGATACATTAGAAAAACGATCCATGGGTCATATGTGACGTGTACGAGTCAACCCTGCCTCAATCTGAGCCGCAGTGTGGCCGCCACCACTCAAAGTGTCTGTCTTTTGTTTCAAAAGGACGTCATTTGAAGTGGAAAACATCAACTGGCATACGAAAAACCGACCAAACGCATTCGGATTGTGTCGATACTTTAGCACAACGATCCATGGGTCTTATGTGACGTTTATGAGTCAACCCCACCTTAATATGAGGCACGGTATGGTCGTAATCACTCTAAGTGGCTCTCTTTTTCTTAGAATGGAAAACAATTTAAGTACATAAGGAAAACCGACCAAACGCATTTGGTTTCCGTTGAAACTTTAGGAGAACAATACATGGGTCATATGTGACGTGTACGAGTCAACGCTGCCTCAATCCAAGGCACAGTGTGGCCGACACCACTCAAAGTGTCTGCCTTTTGTTTCAAAAGTATGTCATTTTAATTGAAAAACATCAACTGGCATACGGAAAACCAACCAAACGCATTCTGATTGTGTCGATACATTAGCACAATGATACATGGTTCATGTGTGACGTGTACAAGTCAACCCCGCCTCAATCTGAGGCGCATTGTGGCCGCCACCACTCAAAGTGTCTGCCTTTTGTTTCAAAAGGACGTCATATTAATTGAAAAACATCAACTGGCATACGGAAAACTGACCAAACGCATTCAGATTGTGTCGATACATTAGCACAATAATACATGGGTCATATGTGACGTGTAAGAGTCAACCCCTCCTCTATCCGAGGTGCAGTGTGGCCGCCACCACTCAAATTTTATGTCTTTTGTTTCAAAAGGACATCATTTGAAGTGAAAAACATCAACTGGCATACAGAAAACCAACCAAACGCATTCGGATTGTGTCGATAATTTAGCACAATGATCCATGGGTCATATGTGACATGTAAGAGTCAACCCCGCCTTAATCTGAGGCACGGTGTGTCCGGAATCACTCTAAGTGGCTCTCTTTTTCTTAAAATGGACAACAATTTAAGTACATACGGAAAACTGACCAAACGAATTCGGTTTCCACTGAAACTTTAGGAGAACGATCCATGGGTCATATGTGACATGTACGAGTTAACGCCGCCTCAATTCGAGGCACGGTGTGGCCGAAACCACTCAAAGTGTCTGCCTTTTGTTTCAAAAGTACGTCATTTTAATTGAAAAACATCAACTGGCATACGGAAAACCGACCAAACACATTCGGATTGTGTTGATACATTAGAACAATGATCCACAGGTCATATGTGACGTGTACGAGTCAACCTCGCCTCAATCTGAGGCGCGGTGTGGCCGGCACCACTCAAAGTGTCTGCCTTTTGTTTCAAAAGGACGTCATTTTAATTGAAAAACATCAAATGGCATACGAAAAACTGACCAAACGCATTTGGATTGTGTCGATACATTATCAAAATGATCCATGGGTCATATGTGACATGTAAGAGTCAACCCCGCCTCAATCTGAGGCGTGGGGTGGCCGCCACCACTCAAAGTGTTTGTCTTTTGTTTCAAAAGGACATCATTTGAAATGAAAAACATCAACTGACATACAGAAAAGCGACCAAACACCTTCGGATTGTGTCGATACTTTAGAAAAACGATCCATGGGTCATATGTGACGTGTACGAGTCAACCCCACCTTAATCTAAGGCACGGTGTGGCCGGAATCACTCTAAGTGGCTCTCTTTTGCTTAAAATGGACAACAATTTAAGTACATACGGAAAACCGACCAAACGCATTCGGTTTCCATTGAAACATTAGGAGAATGATCCATGGGTCATATGTGACGTGTATGAGTCAACGACGCCTCAATCTAAGGCGCGGTGTGGCCAGAACCACTCAAAGTGTCTGCCTTTTGTTTCAAAAGTACTTCATTTTAATTGAAAAACATCAACTGGCATACGGAAAACCAACCAAACGCATTCGGATTGTGTCGATACATTAGAAAAAAGATCTATGGGTCATATGTGACGTGTAAGAGTCCACCCCGCCTCAATCAGAGGAGTGGTGTGGCCGCCACCACTCAAAGTGTCTGCCTTTTGTTTCAAAAGGACGTCATTTTAATTGAAAAACATCAACTGGCATACGGAAAACCGACCAAACGCATTCGGATTATGTCGATACCTTAGCACAACGATCCATGGGTCATATGTGATGTGTACAAGTCAACCCCGCCTCAATCTGAGGTTCAATGTGGCCGCCACCACTCAAAGTGTCTGCCTTTTGTTTCAAAAATGTCATTTTAATTGAAAAACATCAACTGGCATACGGAAAACCGACCAAACGGATTCGGATTCTGTCGATACATTAGGAAAACGATCCACGGGTCATATGTGACGTGTACGAGTCAACCCTGCCTCAATCCGAGGTGCAGTGTGGCTGGAATCACTCTAAGTGGCTCTCTTTTCTTAAAATGGACAACAATTTAAGTACATAGGGAAAACCAACCAAATGCATTCAGTTTCCTTTGAAACTTTAAGAGAATGATCCATGGGTCATATGTGACGTGTACGAGTCAACTCCGCCTCAATCCGAGGCGCGGTGTGGCCGGAACCACTCAAATTGTCTGCCTTTTGTTTCAAAAGTACATCATTTTAATTGAAAAACATCAACTGGCATACGGAAAACCGACCAAACGCATTCGGATTGTGTTGATACATTAGCACACCGATCCATGGGTCATATGTGACATGTACGAGTCAACCCCTCCTCAATCCGAGGCATAGTGTGGCCGCCACCACTCAAAGTGTCTGCCTTATGTTTCAAAAGGATGTCATTTTAATTGAAAAACATCAACTGGCATACGGAAAACCGACCAAATGCATTCATATTGTGTCGATACATTAGCACAATGATCCATGGGTCATATGTTACATGTACAAGTCAACCCCACCTCAATCCTTGGTGTGGTGTGGCCGCCACCACTCAAAGTGCCTGTCTTTTGTTTCAAAAGGACATCATTTGAAATGAAAAACATCAACTGGAATACGGAAAAGTGACCAAACTCATTCGGATTGTGTTGATACTTTAGCACAACGATCCATGGGTCATATGTGATGTGTACGAGTCAAACCCGCCTTAATCTGAGGCACAGTGTGGCTGGAATCACTGTAAGTGGCTCTCATTTGCTTAAAATGGACAACAATTTAAGTACATACGGAAAACCGACCAAACGCATTCGGTTTCCATTGAAACTTTAGGAGAACAATCCATGGGTCATATGTGACATGTAAGAGTCAACGTCGCCTCAATCTGAGTCATGGTGTGGCTGGCACCACTTAAAGTGTCTGCCTTTTGTTTCAAAAGTACATCATTTTAATTGAAAAATATAAACTGGCATACAGAAAACCGATCAAACGCATTAGGATTGTGTCGATACATTAGAACAACGATCCATGGGTCATATGTGACGTGTACGAGTCAACCCCGCCTCAATCCAAGGCACGGTGTGGCTGCCACCACTCAAAGTGTCTGCCTTTTGTTTCAAAAGGACGTCATTTTAATTGAAAAATATCAACTGGCATACAGAAAACCGATCAAACGCATTAGGATTGTGTCGATACATTAGAACAACGATCCATGGGTCATATGTGACGTGTACGAGTCAACCCCACCTCAATCCGAGGCGCAGTGTGGCCGCCACCACTCAAAGTGTCTGCTTTTTGTTTCAAAAGGACTTCATTTTAATTGAAAAACATCAACTGTCATAAACAAAACTGACCAAATGCATTCAGATTGTGCCGATACATTATCACAACGATCCATGGGTCATATGTGACGTGTATGAGTCATCCTCGCCTCAATCCGAGGTGCGGTGTGGCCGCCACCACTCAAAGTGTCTATCTTTTGTTTCAAAAGGACATCATTTGAAATGAAAAACATCAACTGGCATACGGAAAAGCGACCAAATGCATTCATATTGTGTCGATACTTTAGAACAATGATCCATGGGTCATATGTGACGTGTACGAGTCAACCCCTCCTTAATCCAAGGCACGGTGTGGCCGGAATCACTCTAAGTGGCTCACTTTTGCTTAAAATGGACAACAATTTAAGTACATATGGAAAACCGACCAAATGCATTCGGTTTCCATTGAAACTTTAGGAGAACGATCCATGGGTCATATGTGACATGTAAGATTCAACTCCGTCTCAATCCAAGGCACAGTGTGGCCGGCACCACTCAAAGTGTCTGCCTTTTGTTTCAAAAGTACGTCATTTTAATTGAAAAACATCAACTGGCATACGGAAAACCGACCAAACGCATTCGGATTGTGTCGATACATTAGCACAATGGTCCATGGGTCATATGTGATGTGTACGAGTCAACTCCGCCTCAATCTGAGGTGCGGTGTGGCCGCCACCACTCAAAGTGTCTGTCTTTTGTTTCAAAAGGACATCATTTGAAGTGAAAAACAACAACTGGCATACGGAAAACCGACCAAATGCATTCTGATTGTGTTGATACTTTAGAAAAATGATCCATGCGTCATATGTGATGTGTATGAGTCAACTCCGCCTTAATCTAAGGCACGGTGTGGCCGGAATCACTCTAAGTGGCTCCCTTTTGCTTAAAATGGACAACAATTTATGTACATACGGAAAACCAAATAAACGCATTCAGTTTCCATTAAAACTTTAGCACAACGATCCATGGGTCATATGTAACGTGTACAAGTCAACCCTGCCTCAATCAGAGGCGCAGTGTGGCCGCCACCACTCAAAGTGTCTGTATTTTGTTTCAAAATTACGTCATTTGAAGTGAAAAACATCAACTGGCATACAGAAAACTGAACAAACGCATTTGGATTGTGTCGATACATTAGCACAACGATCCATGGGTCATATGTGACGTGTACGAGTCAACACCACCTAAATCTGAGGCGTGGTGTGGCTTGTATCACTCTAGGTGTATGTATTATGTTTAAAATGGACATTATTTCTGGTAAAAATATATGGTATACAAAAAACCGATCAAATTATGAATTTACTTCCGGATTCCACATATAATTGTCATCTAAATTTTAAATTGAATTCTAAATGAATTATGTATGTTTATAATTACGTTATGAATTTTAATTTAATTATGGATGTGTATAGTTCCAGCATTATATGTTAAATGTGTATGAATTTTTTCTATATATGTAAGTGTTAGTTGGTTATTGTAGGTACAATAATTGTATATGTATGTGTTAGTTTATTTCAGGTACAATAATTTTATTGAAAATGAGAGGGAACCCACAAAATGAGACCTGGTAGGCAAATTGGAGAGCTGGTTTCAAATTGGGGAGCTGCTGGGCAAATTGTAGAGCTTCTATGCAATTTTCCCAGCAGAGGATATGCCAACGGTTCAAAACCATTGGCATAGAATTTCTATGTTTTCTTTTACCAACGTTTCATAAAAACATTGGTAAAACACCTTTCCCAACGGTTCTAAACCGTTGGGAAAGAGGAGATGTTGGGTTTTTCCCAATGGTTTTCATAACCGTTGGGAAAAACAATGTAATTTTCGGCACTTTATCCCAACGGTTGTAAACCGTTGGGAAAAATCTTTCCCAACGGTTTTCCAAAACCGTTGGGATAGGGTAAATTTTCTCCACCCTATCCCAACGGTTCACTGTAAACCGTTGGGAAAAGTTTTTCCCAACGTCTTACTTCCCTACTGTAACACCCCAAGCTTCCTCGGTATGTTTCCTTTCGAATAATGCAATGACGTGCATTGTACGCAACTTCGAGATTTTAACACACCACAACCAATCAAACTAGCCGTTATGAATAGTTATACCTACTTTTTGAAATTATATATATTTTATATTTCAAAATGGACTTCATTTTTGGATTCGGAATATCGAAATTAGCCTAGGGTGAAATTTTGGTACTTTTCGGATAACTTTTGTATTTTGATGAATAGTGAAAATTACTAAATTTTAATTAAAAACAACTTTTTTAATCAAAATAATTAATAGTGATAAATTGTGAATTTGATTGGTTTTAAAGTATATTTAGAATATATTTTTACCATTTAATATAATGTTGGTCATTGGACATAATTTTACAATTAGACCGAACATAAACAAGTGTCAATCTTTTGATAGTTATTATCTCTTAAAAACACGCTTTTTGTTTTGACAGCGGGAATTAATTTTAAATTAATTTCTGCCACTTCTGTGTTTTGAATTTAGAAAAATGGATTCCATATTTGGAATCAGGATGTTCAAATTGTGTAAATAGGTAACTTTTATTTTTAGACATTTTGAATAATTACTGCGGTAAATATTTTATTTACCATGGTTAAGGGTAAATCCGGTAAATAAGGGTTAAAACAATAATATTATAATAATACTAAATTACCCTAAAACGTGTCTTAACCCTATTGGTTGATACATGGTCGACCATGGGCATCTTTGGGTCAATTTTGGGACCCCATGGATCCACTTGTAAGTGATAATGACACTTTATATTAATTAAGTTAAAATGAATACAAAAATGACACAAGCATATATCTTTTAGCAAAACAATTGTTACATAGGGTTATATATGTTGGATTTTAGATTATAAATATTCATTAGAAATCTAAAAAGATTTCCTACATAATGATATTTTATTTATACTTTTTAGACATCAAATAATGTAAAATATTAATGACACAATGATGATGCAGTAATTACTATAATAGTGAAAAATTAAAATAATTGATTTTATAAATACCCAAATAAATATAATATGACACTTTTAATGAATTAACCTAATTTTCTAGGATAATATGATATATTAGGATTGATTTAATTGACTTTTTTTGAAATAATAAATCTGTTATGAGTTTCACAAAAATCAACTAATGAATAGTGTCAAAATTGACATAAAAGAATTCTTAAAACAAATATTATATTATTAATTGATATTAAATTCCTAAAAATCTAAGGTTTGGCCAAGAGACTTATATAATGATATATTAAGCATTAATGGACCACTTGGGGGTCGCTTGGATGTATATAGTAAGTTTATTAACCATATTATATAAAAATACAAAGAGACATTGTAAAAGTGAAACTAATTAACTTAGAGTTAATACTTAAAGATAAGGTTAATATAAGTACCCAAACCTGTCTAAATTCTATTGGATGAGTTGTTTTCGACCCATCCACACCTCATACTTTGAATAGTAAACTTTTGAGCCTTTGGAAACCGAATATGAATTTATTATAAATTAATATTTCTAGCTTTTCCAAAGGTGCCCCTCACCCCTCTTATAAAAGGGAACTCCTCCTTCTCTTTTCCTCACACCTCTCAAGCCACTTGGCTCGTCCAAACTCTGCCCAACTAAGCTCCCCACATCCCTCTCCTCCTCCTTGAAGCTTTCCCTTAGGCAGAAAGAATTTCAACAAGTCCTTTGGTTCCAACCAAAGTGAGTTACCTAAATTAAAGGTAACGATTTCTCTTAAATTATTTTCATTTATTTTGCTTCTTCAACCCCCAAAATCTTTTTATTTCCCTTCTTTTGTAACAACACCAGTATCCTCAATATACTAGGATGTTGTTATAATAAGTATTCAAACTACACATACACACAACTCCATCTAATGGATGATGAACATAATGTTTCTGTGGATGGCAAACTAACGCCTCACGAAACGATGATTGTTCAAAAACATCTTACCGCCTCTCATGGTGGCCATTATGATGGCACTGTAATTAAATATGATATTAAAGATATATATTTTATATATAAGCTTCTGTAATTCCATTTTATTTCATACCATTATTCGTTTCATGTTGTATATACATACGATAATTTCATTTGAGGAAGTGCGGACTACCGCCCCCTTAAAATGATATGACTCGTTCATACCACACATGGAATGTATAAAGGATGGTGTTAATGAACTTAAGTAACATATATAAAATATTATATTATACTGGAATAGTAATATACCTATGTATCATTTGGATTCGATTCTTTTAAAATAAAAAATTAAATGGAAGTAGCGTTCGTGCGTACGTACGGACTACCGTCTCCACGAACGCGATGAGATTCATTCTCCATCGTACCAATTCAAGTATAATTATCATTTAATGATTTAAAAATGATGTTTAATGACTTGATATCATTCTGGATATGAATAAGATACAACAAACATGACTTATGTAACAAAACATATAAAAGAAAATGAGTAAGTTAACACCCGAAACGGCATTAATACTAAGATATTATTAACAAATCAATGTTAAAAGATCATATATGATATCATATTAAAGTAAATGATTCTTGTATTATTCAATAACAATTATTTCACCATTATACAGGAGGTAAACCTACCATCGACCAAGGAAAAAGTACAAAGTAAGGGATTTTCTTATCTCACTTTCAATTCCGTGAGATTTCCATTGTTCGCCACTAAATTATTGAAAGTGGTGTATTGTGTACTACCATTTGATATATATTATCATAATTCTCTTTATATTCATTTTATTCTGGAAATAATTTGGTGGTTATTAACTTTTGGCCATACGACTCAGTTGATTAACGTGGTAAGGGGTTTCTTGTCTCACTTTTAATTCCGTGAGAATTCCATTGATCACCACTTAATTATTGCATGTGGTGTATGTGTACTGCCCATGATTATATTCATTGTGTAATATACTTTATTTTATGGGTATTTACATCATCATGGTATGATCTTTCTTTCATGGGTGTATGTTTCTTAAGTTACCTAATCAATAAGGGAATTTGAGATTTCAATTTCCACTCATTTGGCTTTACGCATATTTCATTGATTATATTACCCCAAGATTATGTGTGGAATCACTATTCATTTGATTATGTCATAATTTCCACTCCCATTCCTGTGGATATAAGTTTGATACACATAATCGCTCCATTGATAATTCTCAAGTCATTGATATGAATTTGATAAGAGTAATTTTAACTCATTCTCCATTTATTGATTTAAACATCCAATTCGTTGGTATTGTTTTTACAAGAATATGTGTGAATATACTTTGATTGATTTACACTGAATATCCAATCATATTTAGTGTATTTATATTTGTCACACATAATTATGTCGTTGATTTATCCTTAACCAAAGGATACAACCTTTATGAGAGATTTCATCTCAATTTACATTCCATTGAGACTTCTTTGATGATATACACCAAATCACTTTTATGTGGTGTATATAATGTACTTTGACATAGTATATCATGAATTCCTTTATTCTCACGATATTACAATGTTTTGACTACCTCAATTATTTGTATTCAAGTGTCTCTCTTTTGGTTAGAAACTCTAACCAAAATACCATTTTAAAATGTTTTAAATAATTATTCTTCTAAATCATGCTCATTAATGTCCATATTTTAAAAATGGTTTTAAGGATTTATTTATATGGACATTAAAGTTTTGAAATTAAAAATCCTTTTAAAAAGTTTCAAAGTGGTATGGGACACTTTGATTCAAAAATCTATTTTTAAATGGCTCCTTGACAAATAGTGTGACTTTTAAATGTTTTCATGAAAAGGGGGATATTTCTCTCAAATAGTTTTAATGATTATTTTCATCTATGTCAACATCCTTCATTATTCATGATTTAGGTTAATGTGATACAATACAATCTTCCATATTGTATCAAATGAGTTATATTTGACTGTGGATGTTCTATATTTATACCATTCATGGTTTGTGGTTAAAGTATTGACATTTCGTATGCTAGTTTTAATACGAATGTTTATTTTATGCTTAAACCTATTCATATGAGGAATGCATTGGACTTAATAAGTGACGGGTGGAGCCCGCTATAGCTCCTTGATGCATCGGTAGGTCTCATGAGACAAACTAGTGTCTTGGCACAAGGCCTTGGCAAAATCTTATTTGTAGTCTTGGCACGAGGCCTTGGCTATGTGGTTATGATAGTCTGGCATTATGCATTCCATCATTATGAAAGTGGTTATTGATATTTCATGTGATCATTCGACTAGTAGAATATCCATGTGAGTAAGTAAATGGCATTATTTCATTTTACCTTCGCCATTTTATGCTGAAGTTTAAATTTAAAAGGCTTTTGTTTTAGTTATAAATTGCCTTAAGTGTTTATGCTTATTTATGAAAGCTTCTGCTATAATGTTATCCTTACTGAGCATCCGAGCTCACCCCTTTCAATGTTTTATTTTTCCCAGGATTATGAAGAAGTAATTTATGAATGACCTGCAGGGATAGTATGAGGGGATATGAAGACAAGATGTTTTTTTTTATGATGTAATGTAAAAAAATTTATGGATGTATCTAGTTATTCCAAGGCTACTAAACTAATCGGTCTTTCGAGACTTGATCTTTCTCATGATCATGCCAATGTTATGTAATAATGCACCGACTCTAGGTAATTAGGGTCGGGGCGTTACAGTTGGTATCAGAGGAAGTTTAGTACAAACCTTGGAAGCTAGATTTAGATAAACTCTGATTAGAGCACGTAGACCTAAGATGAACTTTGAGGATTAGTATAAAAGAACTTCCTAGAATTTTGGTATTGTAGAGATTTTGTTAGTTTTCCGAGCAATACATCCCTGTCTGGATACGAGCAGGTAGAGGCGGCTCTGGCACAGATGTACCTAGGGGTAAAACCCGAAAACACCGCTTTGAGCTAGACTCGAACGGGAACTGGTGCACGACAACGGGCCTTGCTGCACTCTTGGTTACGACACTCCCGGGGGATATGCTTAGGATAATTTACATTTTCTTTACAAACCAATTTAAGTAATATATACATAAGATGAGAGTAAATGACCTTGGTTAATCCTAATATGTTTCAAATTGAGAATATGGTGACATTTTAATCTCTAAATGATTTTACGACTACTATTACTCACACAATGCATTCTGGTTTTAGTCAATGGCTGGATTCCAAGGAAGTCATAGTGACTCTGAGAATGATGTACAAGGTGGGAACGGTGGTGGCAATGAGCAACAAAATGGAATGTTGATAGGCGTAAAAGATATCGTCTTTATTCCAAATCAGTTTTCCAAAAATATGATCAACAATATATATATTAACCAACTCCCAGACTCAACAAGGAAGAGAAAGGTGATAAAGGATAAGAGCTCCAGCAATGGAGACCATGGAGAAAAGAACCCTCAATTTTCATCATGCAGGAAATGTGGAAAGAGACACCCAGGAAAGTGTCTCAATGGGACAACGAAATGTTTTACGTGCGGGAAGGAAGGACATAAAGTGAAGAATTGCCGAAGAAAAATGAAGAGTACTATGGAAGAAGATAAAAACGGTCCCAAGAGTCCATTTACAGTCATTTGCCGTAAATGTAGGGGACCTGGCCATTACCCGAGTGAATGTCCTATTCTATAGGATATTTTCTTGGTCAAAGAAGAAGCTATGTGGGAATAAATGGTTGGAGAAATGTTTAAAAAGTATTAGCACTCCTTGTTGATGGGTTTACTATGGAATAATTTTCTCTTGTATTTGTAACCCCGCAGTTTGCCATGTGAGAATGATATTTGAGGAAGAATTGTCTCTTCTCTTGTGGATATGGGTATAAATAACCATTTGGATTTATATGATCATTGGGGTTTGAGAGAATTATAAGTTATTCTAATTTGGGATGAAGATTCAAGGTATGATATAAAATTTGTGGTTAAATTTATGATATAGTATTTTGAGGAATTTATCTCATTTTGGAAATATTATAAAATATAGTTTTTGAAAAAGGACAACACGTAGACCAACCCGTCGCGTCGGACAAAGCTATGGGAATCGAACCCACAACCAAAGTGCGATTGGGATTTATCGCCTACCACTGGACTACGTGAAGTCCCTGGTTAGTGTGACTTTTATTTTTAGTTAAATGATTTTATTGATCAATAATAAGTTGATTTGGGAAAATGATTTGGTGATTAAGTGATAAATGTTATTTTGGAAGATGTTCGCTTTGTTGGGAACACTATATGCCCAAGGAAAATAGAATACTATGGGGTTTCATTTGTGGAGTAATGATAGATTTTTATCTACGTTTTTATTGTGGATTTATAGTGATTTGGGTTATTTATGGAAATGATTAACCTATAATAGAGAATATGTGATTAGGTTAATTACTTTTGAGTATGTGACTTTAAGAGTATCTGATGTCATTTGGAGATACAATTTAACATGGGAGACTACATAATCAAATTCTTCTATGTTTTGGGTTTCAATATTAGTTTGGATTATATTAAAGGATTTTAAGGACAATTGGTTATTGAATGGTATCTATTTAACTTTGGGGTATTGTTGGTTTAATTTTAGAAATTAAGATTAGTGCATATTTATCTCAATGAATATCCTTTTGGGGAATCATTAGATCATTCACTGACCATTTTGGTTTTGATTAATCTTCAAAGACAATGTAAATATATGGTTTATCCTTCATGGATCATGTGATTCTATAGAAGTTTATTCTATCTCTTCCAGTGTGACCAAGTCTTCTTGAATACTCATCGTTTAAAAAAAATGAGTTAGTGGTGGAAATTTATTAAAGAATGAAAATCTACTTAAAATGTAAGTATATCTCATAATGTTCTTAGTCAATATCATAAATGAATTCCTCTTCCTTATGTAATGTAACTTAAAAAAAATGTTGTCCGTTTACTTTCCTACTAGGAGACTAATGGTCGTTTGTCCCAACACAAGTTTGTGGTTTTCTCATTGTTAACTTTCTCCTGATCATGATTTCTATCCCTCTCCATCAGAACTTGACACTTAGTTTATCATCCATATCCATGTTTTCTTACATGGAATCCTAGTATGGGTTTTCTTGGATGACCCTTATACCTCTCTTTCTTTCTTTTAAAGTGATAGTTTTATTGACTCTTTTTCCGATGTGGGACTTTCCATTATATTCCCAAGCAAAATTTTAAAAATTGCGAGGACGCAATTTATTGAAGGAGGGGAGAATGTAACACCCCAAGCTTCCTCGGTATGTTTCCTTTCGAATAATGCAATGACGTGCATTGTACGCAACTTCGAGATTTTAACACACCACAACCAATCAAACTAGCCGTTATGAATAGTAATACCTACTTTTTGAAATTATATATATTTTATATTTCAAAATGGACTTCATTTTTTGATTCGGAATATCGAAATTAGCCTAGGGTGAAATTTTGGTACTTTTTGGATAACTTTTGTATTTTGATGAATAGTGAAAATTACTAAATTTTAATTAAAAACAACTTTTTTAATCAAAATAATTAATAGTGATAAATTGTGAATTTGAGTGGTTTTAAAGTATATTTAGAATATATTTTTACCATTTAATATAATGTTGGTCATTGGACATAATTTTACAATTAGACCGAACATAAACAAGTGTCACTCTTTTGATAGTTATTATCTCTTAAAAACACGCTTTTTGTTTTGACAGCGGGAATTAATTTTAAATTAATTTCTGCCACTTCTGTGTTTTGAATTTAGAAAAATGGATTCCATATTTGGAATCAGGATGTTCAAATTGTGTAAATAGGTAACTTTTATTTTTAGACATTTTGAATAATTACTGCGGTAAATATTTTATTTACCATGGTTAAGGGTAAATCCGGTAAATAAGGGTTAAAACAATAATATTATAATAATACTAAATTACCCTAAAACGTGTCTTAACCCTATTGGTTGATACATGGTAGACCATGGGCATCTTTGGGTCAATTTTGGGACCCCATGGATCCACTTGTAAGTGATAATGACACTTTATATTAATTAAGTTAAAATGAATACAAAAATGACACAAGCATATATCTTTTAGCAAAACAATTGTTACATAGGGTTATATATGTTGTCTTTTAGGTTATAAATATTCATTAGAAAGATAAAAAGATTTCCTACATAATGATATTTTATTTATACTTTTTAGACATCAAATAATGTAAAATATTAATGAAACAATGATGATGCAGTAATTACTATAATAGTGAAAAATTAAAATAATTGATTTTATAAATACCCAAATAAATATAATATGACACTTTTAATGAATTAAACTAATTTTCTAGGATAATATGATATATTAGGATTGATTTAATTGACTTTTTTTGAAATAATAAATCTGTTATGAGTTTCAAAAAAATCAACTAATGAATAGTGTCAAAATTGACATAAAAGAATTCTTAAAACAAATATTATATTATTAATTGATATTAAATTCCTAAAAATCTAAGGTTCGGCCAAGAGACTTATATCATGATAGATTAAGCATTAATGGACCACTTGGGGGTCGCTTGTATGTATATAGTAAGTTTATTAACCATATTATATAAAAATACAAAGAGACATTGTAAAAGTGAAACTAATTAACTTAGAGTTAATACTTAAAGATAAGGTTAATATAAGTACCCAAACCTGTCTAAATTCTATTGGATGAGTTGTTTTCGACCCATCCACACCTCATACTTTGAATAGTCAACTTTGTAGCCTTTGGAAACAGAATATGAATTTATTATAAATTAATATTTCTAGCTTTTCCAAAGGTGCCCCTCACCCCTCTTATAAAAGGGCACTCCTCCTTCTCTTTTCCTCACACCTCTCAAGCCACTTGGCTCGTCCAAACTCTGCCCAACTAAGCTCCCCACATCCCTCTCCTCCTCCTTGAAGCTTCCCCTTAGGCAGAAAGAATTTCAACAAGTCCTTTGGTTCCAACCAAAGTGAGTTACCTAAATTAAAGGTAACGATTTCTCTTAAATTATTTTCATTTATTTTGCTTCTTCAACCCCCAAAATCTTTTTATTTCCCTTCTTTTGTAACAACACCAGTATCCTAAATATACTAGGATGTTGTTATAATAAGTATTCAAACTACACATACACACAACTCCATCTAATGGATTATGAACATAATGTTTCTGTGGATGGCAAACTAACGCCTCACGAAATGATGATTGTTCAAAAACATCTTACCGCCTCTCATGGTGGCCATTATGATGGCACTGTAATTAAATATGATATTAAAGATATATATTTTATATATAAGCTTCTGTAATTCCATTTATTTCATACCATTATTCGTTTCATGTTGTATATACATACGATAATTTCATTTGAGGAAGTGCGGACTACCGCCCCCTTAAAATGATATGACTCGTTCATACCACACATGGAATGTATAAAGGATGGTGTTAATGAACTTAAGTAACATATATAAAATATTATATTATACTGGAATAGTAATATACCTATGTATCATTTGGATTCGATTCTTTTAAAATAAAAAATTAAATGGAAGTAGCGTTCGTGCGTACGTACGGACTACCGTCTCCACGAACGCGATGAGATTCATTCTCCATCGTATCCATTCAAGTATAATTATCATTTAATGATTTAAAAATGATGTTTAAGGACTTGATATCATTCTGGATATGAATAAGATACAACAAACATGACTTATGTAACAAAACATATAAAAGAAAATGAGTAAGTTAACACCCGAAACGGCATTAATACTAAGATATTATTAACAAATCAATGTTAAAAGATCATATATGATATCATATTAAAGTAAATGATTCTTGTATTATTCAATAACAATTATTTCACCATTATACAGGAGGTAAACCTACCATCGACCAAGGAAAAAGTACAAAGTAAGGGATTTTCTTATCTCACTTTCAATTCCGTGAGATTTCCATTGTTCGCCACTAAATTATTGAAAGTGGTGTATTGTATACTACCATTTGATATATATTATCATAATTCTATTTATATTCATTTTATTCTGGAAATAATTTGGTGGTTATTAACTTTTGGCCATATGACTCAGTTGATTAACGTGGTAAGGGGTTTCTTGTCTCACTTTTAATTCCGTGAGAATTCCATTGATCACCACTTAATTATTGCATGTGGTGTATGTGTACTGCCCATGATTATATTCATTGTGTAATATACTTTATTTTATGGGTATTTACATCATCATGGTATGATCTTTCTTTCATGGGTGTATGTTTCTTAAGTTACCTAATCAATAAGGGAATTTGAGATTTCAATTTCCACTCATTTGGCTTTACGCATATTTCATTGATTATATTACCCCAAGATTATGTGTGGAATCACTATTCATTTGATTATGTCATAATTTCCACTCCCATTCCTGTGGATATAAGTTTGATACACATAATCGCTCCATTGATAATTCTCAAGTCATTGATATGAATTTGATAAGAGTAATTTTAACTCATTCTCCATTTATTGATTTAAACATCCAATTCGTTGGTATTGTTTTTACAAGAATATGTGTGAATATACTTTGATTGATTTACACTGAATATCCAATCATATTTAGTGTATTTATATTTGTCACACATAATTATGTCGTTGATTTATCCTTAACCAAAGGATACAACCTTTATGAGAGATTTCATCTCAATTTACATTCCATTGAGACTTCTTTGATGATATACACCAAATCACTTTTATGTGGTGTATATAATGTACTTTGACATAGTATATCATGAATTCCTTTATTCTCACTATATTACAATGTTTTGACTACCTCAATTATTTGTATTCAAGTGTCTCTCTTTTGGTTAGAAACTCTAACCAAAATACCATTTTAAAATGTTTTAAAGAATTATTCTTCTAAATCATGCTCATTAATGTCCATATTTTAAAAATGGTTTTAAGGATTTATTTATATGGACATTAAAGTTTTGAAATTAAAAATCCTTTTAAAAAGTTTCAAAGTGGTATGGGACACTTTGATTCAAAAATCTATTTTTAAATGGCTCCTTGACAAATAGTGTGACTTTTAAATGTTTTCATGAAAAGGGGGATATTTCTCTCAAATAGTTTTAATGATTATTTTCATCTATGTCAACATCCTTCATTATTCATGATTTAGGTTAATGTGATACAATACAATCTTCCATATTGTATCAAATGAGTTATATTTGACTGTGGATGTTCTATATTTATACCATTCATGGTTTGTGGTTAAAGTATTGACATTTCGTATGCTAGTTTTAATACGAATGTTTATTTTATGCTTAAACCTATTCATATGAGGAATGCATTGGACTTAATAAGTGACGGGTGGAGCCCGCTATAGCTCCTCGATGCATCGGTAGGTCTCATGAGACAAACTAGTGTCTTGGCACAAGGCCTTGGCAAAATCTTATTTGTAGTCTTGGCACGAGGCATTGGCTATGTGGTTATGATAGTCTGGCATTATGCATTCCATCATTATGAAAGTGGTTATTGATATTTCATGTGATCATTAGACTAGTAGAATATCCATGTGAGTAAGTAAATGGCATTATTTCATTTTACCTTCGCCATTTTATGCTTAAGTTTAAATTTAAAAGGCTTTTGTTTTAGTTATAAATTGCCTTAAGTGTTTATGCTTATTTATGAAAGCTTCTGCTATAATGTTATCCTTACTGAGCATCCGAGCTCACCCCTTTCAATGTTTTATTTTTCCCAGGATTATGAAGAAGTAATTTATGAATGACCTGCAGGGATAGTATGAGGGGATATGAAGACAAGATGTTTTTTTTATGATGTAATGTAAAAAATTTTATGGATGTATCTAGTTATTCCAAGGCTACTAAACTAATCGGTCTTTCGAGACTTGATCTTTCTCATGATCATGCCAATGTTATGTAATAATGCACCGACTCTAGGTAATTAGGGTCGGGGCGTTACACCTACGGTTTGTAGAACCGTTGGTATAACATATACCAACGGTTCTCCAGCCTTTCCCAATGGTTTAGAACCGTTGGGAAATCCTGTATTTCCAGTAGTGAATGCCTAGAATGACATCATATAGCTGCATTTGCAGCAGAAGGAGATCCCCACTAGACTGATGCAGCCCCAACATCAGTTTGCATCCTTGACGAACCTCAAATAGGTCAGTATGACCCCCAACTAGCATACTCATCACCTGGGGAATGGAGTGTCTCTCTACATATAGGCCCAAGGCATGGGCTAGACCAGGTGTAAAAAAGGAGTAAGAAGCTCATAAATCAAGCAAGGCACAGGCAAGAGTGCTAAACAAAATGATCGTACCTCGAATGACTTCTGGACTTGTTGAAACTACTGCCTCTATAGTGTGAAACTTCTCACTCCTAGATCCTCTATCCCTCAGCTATCGGCTGCCTCCTTAACCACACCCTAGTCGAGGTCCCTGAGGATTTCCCTGAGGTCGGCCTCCTTCTACAACATCTACTCTCGGAGGGGGGGAGCTCGTTGTCCCTACTGCTACTGCTGAAAGGGTCTGGCTGAAAATTTTTGCTGCTGAGGTGGGTGTTGAACTTTCCCACCCCCACTATACCACACTCGGTCTGGGTACTAATTCTAAAGGTGCCCATGGCTACCACAGATGAAGCACCTCAGCCCTAGGCCCGAAAGGAAAGGGAGAGGACTGGGAGATCGAAACTGTAACTATCGGGGCCTACTCCCCACTAGAAAAAACCTAGAAGTCCCTAAAAATGGAGGCCTTCTACTAACATCCTTCCCCTTTGACGAGCCCAACTAGATCCCCTCTCGTGGCACACCTCCAATTGTGTGCATCTTCTCCACCACTTCATCCTTCTTCTGGACCTCCAAGTACGTTAGTAGGGTGAAGGGAGTAACAACATACTGAAGAGAAAGTCATAGTGCCTCCTTTAAACGTCTTTCCCAAGACTCATCATCTGGAAAAACATCCAGAGAAAAATGAAGGAGATCCTTGAACTTGATCCCCATCTCCCTCATTGACATACTCCCCTGATGAAGGGAGAGTATCTCCTTCCTCTTCTCATCCTTCATTATAGAAGAGAGTAATTATACCTGGAACTCCCTCTCAAAGTCTGCCCTCAAATCTCACTCTCCATCATCTCTCCAAGGCAGAGCGTCCGCCACTAATGTGCTTCTCCTCTCATCTGACTGACTACCAATAGAACCCAGTACTAAGCCGGAGCCTGGATCAAGCTGAAAACTATCACCAACACCTTGATCCAGCTTTTGGTCTCCATGTCTGAGACTCTACCCTCATACTTCTCGAGGGATTACCACTGAAAGGCATGAAGTGTCTTCTACCACTAGTCTTTCTCCTCCTCTCGATCAGTCCTCTACTGATCAGCCATATCAACCTTCTGGGCCTCAATCGCATGCACTACTTGTGGTCATTGTCCGGGTGACATAGCTGCAAAGTAAACAAATAATTCCTAAGACTAAGTAGTGTAGAGGATTTATTTTAAATTTTTCTTAAACTTCTTATTTTTTTAAATTCCCAGAACACCCAGAACACAAAATAACACAAGTCATTATGATGCATGTACCTTTCCTAGGGTCTCCACCCTGAAATTAGTGTAGCCTTACTTGGTCGTTCGTTAGGTCCAGAGTCCTTACATCAGATCATGAGGGGCCCTAAAATCCAGTGTCCTAGCCAGTCATACCTAGAATATTTCATGAACCAATATTTCCTAACACTTTTTCCCTACCATCCCATGCAATCCTCACTGTGACCAACCCCAAGCTCCATCCTTTCTCTCAACCATCGCCTTTGACACCATTTTATCATGACCCGCCTTCCCCAAGATGAAAGAAGGGACAACCAAACTCCCAGAACCTTCCTTCCTCAAGTTTAAGGAGAGATAATGACCCCTGATTCCTACCTTCAATAGGCCCTAGTGTGGTGACTAGCACCGAGGTATAGAATCACACATAATATGGAAGGCATTACCCTTTTTACTTAGTAGGATTGTTAGATAAGATATTAAATCCCAAACAACACCAAAACTAAAAGTAAAATTAAACAAAAAACAATCCATTCCCATGTGCATGTTCCAATATAAAGTGCTAAAACTACAAGAAAACACAAAAGGGAAGTACCAAAAGAAAAGAAAAACAGCAACACTAACGGTCCTAGCATCCAAACTAATAAGGACCGACATGGTCCTTGAAGTCCTCCCAGAAATCTAAAGTAGTTTTTATATACGTAGGGTGGGTATACAAGTATACTCAATAGAAAAAAAACAAAATCTCTCATGCACAAGTGGGGAGGCATCCTAATGCCCCGTGAGAAAAGAAGATAACCAAAGCACCTAGCAAGGAAACTATCCACCCAAACCTCACCAAGGCACACTCTCCAAATATTTCAAGTCGAGTAAAGTAATATTAATAACACATCGACATTTGGGTACCCCACGCCGCTTTCCCAATGGTTATTTAAGGCATCCTATGCATCACACCTCCCCCGATATTCTCACCGCGGTCCCACTACCTCCCCAACAACAAATTTTTGGGCCACCACAACTACGCATCCCACCCGCAGACACCTGGTCCACAACAACCACACACATCCCCTCCCATAGACACCTCAGCCACAACAACTACTACCACGCTCAGAGACACCTAGGCCAGAACAACTACGGACGCACCCGAAGACACCTGGGCCGCATCCCGAAGACACTTGGGAAACAAACTGCCCGCACACACCTGGTTCAACCACCACAACTACCTTGCCCGAATAATCTTGGGCTATAATGGACCTCAGGACATCATATCCTACCCAAAGAGTCTTGGGATACTCAAGAGAGGGAGAAAAAAATGAGCTAATAACCAGTTACTCATAGGAGTGTTGGCAAAAACACCCACCCCCATGGAATGGGGGTGTTAAGAACGAAGTGCTCAACTTGGGTGGGGTGTGAATAAGAAACATAAGAACTAAATTATACATATATGTAAACAAGCACTCATCCCAACCTAGGGGTTCCAAAACCATCCCATACACAAACACCCTCATTACTATTCATACATAAAAAAATCACAAAAGACATAACTAAGTCACAAGTCATTTCTAGAAAACAATTCCCCATTTAACCCATTCTTGTTATCACATTCAAGTGGTTCCATTTAAATAATTCTTCACTATCGGGCTACTAACAGGCATAGCCACAAGACAAGTAAGGAAAAACAACCAAGTATAAAATTAAGCATTCACACCCGGTTCTCTTGTAAAGTCACAACAAAAAAGGGATCTGTGAGATCCATCGAAGTACTCGAACCAAACCAAGCCCTAACATACGGCTGCACATGGCCCCAAATCCACAAACTGACAACTGCACAATAGGGGGATCACATCCCCATCCATTCCACCTCATAAGAATCAAGCAGAATAACCATACACGTCACTGAAATAGAGAAAGGGAGTTTTCATATTTAAAAACACCATTCCTTTAGTTTAGTCTTTCTGTTTGGTTAACCAGGGTGACCACAAAAGGATTCTTATTCATTGGGAATCCATTTAATCAATTGAGTTTACGTGATTAACCAGTTTCCATGTTATAGCCATCCAATCACAGAATTATCCAGAAAATAGTGGTTCATTAGTATACAATAAAGGACCACCAACGACCACGATTTTCAGTGGACATAAGCCCATACAATTCACCACATATGAGCAATGGTAAAAGAGTATAGCAGCATCATCAAACACACCCCTTCATTATTTAAAACCATATATTATTTCATTAAGGTTTGGTTTCATCCATACCCATAGAAACATCATCATAACCACACTGCATGATACATTGTAAAGAAAGACAAAGGAAAAACCCTACCTATATGATCATTGATCTAAGTTTCTCTCCAACCGCCAAGAACTGTTGATGCGCAAGTTGTAGGGGAGGAACTCTGAGGACTCCAAGAGTGAGCAGGAAAATCTTCAGCATAGGTGCACCGCTAGCCTCAGAAAGGGGGGATCAAAACACACCAAGGAAAGAAAAGAGACCAGCCTAGAATATGGAAGAATCCTCGTGTGATAAAAGGTAAGATCCTAGAGTTACAAGATATGAAATCTTGAACTCCTTTAAATGCAGATCATGGTTTCTCCACACGGTTGGGCAGTTACACATGATGGAATTAATTATTCTTTAATAATTCTCATTGGAGAGGTGGCTATAAGGGCTGTGAGTTAAAGGGTTTCCTGAAAACACATAACAGGGGGTGAAATTGTAAATGCACAACACGGTGTGACACCAAGGAAAGAGGCCATATGTTTTGGTAACCCCAAGGGTCTCCCAATTAATGGGGGTTTAAAAAATCTTTTACTACCTTTAAAATAGTCTTAAACCTCTTTAAATAGGTATTAAAACTTAAAGGAGTCATTACGAGGAAAACTAGAGAAAGAACCCAAACAACCCCATGGCACCGATCAGTGAGACCGATTGGTGACACACTAATCAGTGACTCACCGATTAGGGACACACTGATCGGTGATACGGATCGGGGACACACCGATCAGTGATATCGATCAGGGACACACCGATTGGTTATACCGATCGGTGATACCTATCGGTGACTCACTGATCAGGGACACTGATCGGTGAGACTGATTGGGGACACATCAATTGGTGAGACTGACTAGGGACACACCGATCAGTGAGACCAAAAGGTGACACTGATTGGTGACACCAAAGTAACACCCTACCATCGATACCCCTACCCTCACAACTCACTGATGGTTCCAGGGAACCCCAACACCATAAATTGACAAAGTAATAAACCAGGTGGGTCTGGGACACTATAGAATATTTAATAAATTAAAAAAATATAAAGAGTACGTTCATCACAAATTTAAGGAGAATAATACTTGATAGAGAAGGGGTATTTGGGAAAATAATCAATATAATCAATATTTTTTAGTATTAAAGTTAAATAAATATAATTTATAGTTTTATGGTATTATTATAATGAAATTTAAATTAAAAAAGTCCTTTGTATTTTCTAAATGAGGCTAATGAATCAATAATTCATATATGCACATGCCAAGTAAGTGAACAAGAATATCCAAAAAAAGAGATTAATAACCTATTCCATCAAGATAAAAGTAATGTAAAGTGACTCAAATGAATATGGGAAAGGGTTATTTTTAGACTATTAGCATAGGTGTATTTACTCTCTATAATCAGTAAAATAGTAAATATTTATTACAATATTAGATATTGTTAAAGTATTGAATTCAATAGAAATTTTTGAATTCAATGCCAAATTTTCTCTTATTTTACACACTAACCATTGACTCATGTGGTCATAGATATAATTATGGATAATAATTTATAATCTATTAAAATAAATTTATATTTAATGATTATATATATATATATGAATCGGTTAATTTTTTATTTCAAAGGCATATAATGAGTTTTATATGAGTTAAAAAAATCTAATGGGGGTGATTGTAGGAAAAAAGGAATTTTATGATTTTTACATTTTTCATCAAACTATATAAATTCAATAAATATTTATTAATGTTTTTTATATTTTAAACTCATTGAAATATAATTAAAGAATCCTATAAATGATATGTAGAAGTTATATAATATTATTAGTTACTCAATAAAAATAAGAAGAATTAATTTGTATGAGATAAATCATTAATTGTAAAAGAAAATCTTTGAAGAGGAATAATATTTCATGAAATGTATTAAATAGGTTAAATAATATTTTTTAAGATAAAATAAATAGTATTATATGATATAAAATGATAGAAATGTGTAAAATATAACAGATAGTTTTGAATGAGATAAAATGAATAGTTCTCTATGACATGGTATGAATAGTGGTATATGAGATGGAATAATAAGTGATAGATGTGATAAAATAAATGCAAGTTTAAAAAAATTATACAAAAAGTAAGTTTTGAAATGTATGAATTTATATTTTCAAATATGAAATCCCAAGATGATCCAAAGAAGAAAGAAGTTAAATTATATATCCTGATAAATCGACATTTAAATAAATATATGTGGTTTCTATATTTTTCTATGGTAGAAAAAATATATTCATAAGATCTAGTTACTATAATTTTCTTCCCTATTTTATGAAAATTATTTCATCATGGTCAAGCATGAATACTATTATAAGAATATTTAATTAAATAAAATCAAGGAATGGAGTATAGAATGGATTATGGGTATATCTTGAACGAGTCATGAAAAATAGATATAGATATATTATATCTCTAAAAATAAAAGACTATTTTTGACAATAAAAAAATATTTAATGGGAAAATGTGTATTTATCCATGAGAGAAAGTTAAAATATTTTATATTAGAGAAAGGGTGGTGTTTTTCTCTATAAAGAAAAATAAATCGAATATAGTGGAATTGAACAACTATACAAATAATGTTAGCTGATAACATGGTTAGGATGAGTAAGATGATGCCAAAACATACTTTTTATAGGTATAATATCCCATATCTAGTTATTTTTTATGTATAGTTACACAAGACTATAAACATTACTTGTCACTATCTCCAAATATTTAGTAAAGTGATAAAAAAATGGAGTTCATGTTAGATGGTTGTAAGGCATCCATAAAATTTAGTAATGTTATTTATTATTGGTAAAGGGAAACCTTACCTAAAACCTAACATGATACAATATTTTGAGTGATTCATGCATGTAAATAGTGTATTGTTTATGTGAATTTGTTTAATACATCCTGATTATAGTGTCAACAATGTAAATACTTATGTTCTTATGTAAATGATTTAATTTTTTTCACTCGATTGTAAGGTATAAGGAGAAATTTTATCCTAATAACCAAGATAAATGTTCTATATAGGCAAAAAAAATTATAAGTTTTAAAACTATGATTTACCCCTCCACAATAAGGGTAATCCCTTTCTAGTGCTAATAGATAGCTTATCTATAGGAGTTTAAATTTTAATCTAAAAGTTATTTTTATATTGTTTAATAATTTATTATATTTTATGTAACATAGTGTATAAATTTTTTAATTATATGAATATTTAGTTAAAGGGTAATATTTAAAAATAAATTGCCTAAATATTTTACTGTATTGTGTGACATGGCATAAAGTACATAATATTTCATAGTGTGATATAAATAGAATAGTTTCTTACCTAGTGAATTATACTATATAGAAAAATAACATATAACATATCACATGTCCACATCATGTCTCCTTATCTATATAGGTTGTGATACATCAGTGAACATATTATTATATGGTGTGTTTAAATAGAGTTTAATAATATTGAATTAATAATTTAACCACCAATAATTCAATGAATCTTAATAAATATTCAAAAACATTTGTATATATGTAACATATGATATCATATATCAAAATATTAATTAAATATTTGATAATTATAGATTTACTAACTTATTGAAAAATGGATATTATAAGAGATATAGTTTTTTTCTTTGATTAATGAGTGTGTAGAAACCCTGTGTTCAAGCATATTTTTTTAACTCTCTATCTCCATTACTTATAAGTAACTAGAATTTCTTAGTGTAGATATGAGTCCTATAGATATGATATATGATTAATATATTTGGATAGTAACTAATGGGGAAAATAAACCATTTATTTTTTATCAGTGATCACCATCAAGATCATGAAAGGTGAAGTTTTTCTTCAATAAATAAGATTATGAAATTTTTATGATTTTCATTATTCATCTTTAAAACCTCTCCTAAAAGATCATGGTGTATGTTTTTTAGGTTTTTAATTAATTTTAGACATGTTATATTCCCCTAATTCTCTTTAATTTCTTTTAATATGGGTTCCAATATGGTTTTGTAAAAATTGTACCATGCCATGGGTTAAAAAACATGTCATTTCCATAAACACTCATCCAATATTACCCCAAATATAGTATGTATATCGATAAACCTTCAATTTGTTTACCTAAATCATCAAAGTTTGCTAATTAGTGGAGATGAATAAAACAATTCCATGGAGGAGTAATTCCCATTAAACTCTTATTAAAAAATAAACTACATAAAAATTTAACAAATATAAATTAAATTCATTTCATAAAAATTACAAATATTTAATCCCTCAAAATATTAAATAATTTTACCTCGTATATATTTCAATAAATCAAGGTAGTAATGATAAAAATAATAATTAAATGAAGGAATAAGGATATTATTTATATTAAAAATTTGATAAATATTATGGGAAAACCACAAAATAAGCATTCAAGTACTAAAAACATGTAAAATCCAAAAATTTCACTATTGATCAAAAATTCCCCCTCTATATCTTGTAAATATTGAGGAGAACATGAAAAAGTATATTTATTTCTCATGTTAAGTAAAATAATATTAATGAAACTCTTGATCATATAGAGTGGATCAATTGCATGAATAAATATCTCAATTAAATAATGAAAAGGGGAATGAAATATACTATAGTTTATAAAAGGTAAAAACATTATTAGTACATAATTATCCTTTCATAATAAACTCAATGAAGAGGTGAGTTTTTTTGGGAATTATGTGAAATTTTTTATAAAGGATAATCTCAAGTATAATTAATTTATTTTCTAGATTTATTTTAGACCAATAAAAATACTAAAAAAACATTAATATATTTATTTATATTTCTTATAAAAGGAATTATATAATATTTCAATGGGATGTTAATTCATAATTTCTAAATGGTTATCTTTAAGAAGTGGTATATAATAAGAAAATAGAATGATTTCAACAAGATGAAGATGTAATGAGTGTATAAAAACTTGACAAATCATTATATATTATGGTTCAAGTTCCACAAACATGGTGTTCAAATCTTGGTACACATTTTAGGATCTTAGATTTCATAAATTAAAAAGTGGGTAATTACTTATATACAAATAATAATGAAATTAATTTTTTGATACTATTGTATAGGTAAATTTTATAATTCTTATAGGGGTATGACTTTAATGTATATGAGGAGTTAAATTCCCAAAGCAAAAAAATGATTTGAGATGTCTATGGTTAGAGAAATGAATTTTTTCCTAGAATATAATGTTATACAATGTGATGAAATGGTTTTTTACATAATTATAAGTATTATCATAACCTAATACTAAATTTTTCATGGAATATTTGGTGGTATCTACACCTATACCTAATTGAACTGAACTAGTCTTTAAAAATAACTAAACTACTATAAATCAAAAGGATTATTGAGGATTGACTGTGATCCTACTTTACTTGAAAACATATCTATATGATATTTTATTAATTTTTACTTTATATAAAATATTAAAAAGATATATTAAGGTTTATTTTTTATTTCATTGAAGATAATAATGTATTATGTCAAAAGTGTGATTGATTATGTCCTTTTATATTATATAAATGCATAACTTCAATTATATGGCTACACCAATGTTGATTGGAATAAAAATTTTAAAGATCAAAATTATACTTCTCATGGTAAATTCTTTCATGGAGGAAGGTGTGTTATAGGTAATTTAAAGTAAAAAAGTTTTGAATCATTGAGAACAACCAAAGATTAATATGTTTTTTTATATCAAAAAAGAAATTAGATTATATAAATGAAATATTCATAGGGTGGGATGATGATTAATGAACATTTTCTATTAGAAATAAGGTGTGATAATTAAAGCATGGTCAAATTTTCTAATAATATAATATAATATTTGAGTAAAAAAATATCAATATCAAATACCAGTTTATCAAAAAGAATATGGAGATGGGTTAACTGAAGGTGAAATATATTCCAACTAAATAGTTTTTAGAGGGTATTATCATGATTAAACATTCAAAAATGATAGTTAATTATTTGAGATTTATATTATATGTGAAATTAAATCTCAATAAAATGAAATAATAATTATTAATTCCCCAATATATGTTTTTTATAATATGGACAAAGGGAGGATTTTCAAAAAAACAAAGGAGGCGTTTGTGAAAGAAATTAGAAGAAAGGAATGAGTAATCAAGTGACCATGTCACGTCAAGAGAATTATTGATTTATTTCATTTGGTTTTAAAAGAAATTAAATATTATTATATGATATGATTATCACCAATAGTGAGAATTAAAAATGTGATTGAGGATACATATTTGACTATAATTATTCTAAAGGATTTATGTAAAGTATTTTTAAAATAAATCCAAATGGGGTATTAAATTGGTTATTGATAAATTCACTAATGACCATTGAAATATTATATAAAAATATAATTCTTATCAACATGAAATTAATTTTACATAAGAATAAAACTCTAACCCGTGGTTTAATTCTATGAACCTCTTTTAGGAAAGTAAAATATGGAATTAATACAAAGTGAATAAAGATTTAAATGAAAAGGTGCTTAATTTGTATTTCATTGATCATGTTCTCTATATAATTTCTGTATTTTTTTTAATAGGATCAAATGTAATTTCAAATATTATTTAAAAAAATAATGAAATTATAGAGGAATTAATTTCATGATAAGATTTAGGGGAAGTTTGATGATGTTTTTATAGCTTGATAAGTATTTTGAATGCACTAATGAAATATCAAAATCCTCTAATTCTAAAAAATTATCATGAGAAAATTTGATTATAAAAACACATTATAATGAACTTTAATTTTAAAAAGTGAAAAAAAATCCCTATATATAAGTAGTATAATATATAGTGTAAATCATGCGTGGAAAAAAAAGAAAAATATAATTTTTTTATGAATGCGAAGAATTAAACATGAAGTATGAATATTATTTATAAAACTAAAAATAGTACAATGGAACAACAAGAATAAGTAAATAATAAAATAATAACTGAATATTTTGGTATTTTATGTTCTGTAAAAAGTATCATGAATGAAAAAAACACAATAAAAAAGAAATAAAAACATTAGTAATATAATCGACATTTTTAAAATGAAGAATATAAAACCTTGATAAAAATTATAGTGAATAATGAATTGCTAATATAAGAGGTATTTATAGGATGTGTAAAGGTTATATGAACATTGAAAATATGACCATTAAAATAGAAATCTGACTATTAGAATATAAATCTAACTACAATAATAGTAACCTAACCATTTGAATAGTGAAATGATATTTTATATCTTATGAAATAAAAATATAAGAAATTTATGTCATAAAATAATTAAAAATTTGGTAAATATGACAAAATAAGTAGTTAATGAAAATAAAATATAATTTTGTTTTTGAGAAAACATTATATTTTCTTTTCATTAAAATTAATTTTTATGATAAATGTAAAGAATATCTAAATTTGTTTTTATAAAATGGTTTTTTAAAACTCCCATTATTCATATAAATAAAATATAATTTTATAAAATCATAAGTAATTTTTCTAAGGGTAAGAAAACCTATTGGTCCACAAAAATGTGTATTTTTCAGTAAATATTGATTTATCTAAATAAAATTAATTTCTTATACTTATAGAATTATATTGATAAAATGGATTTAATTTTTGAAATTATCACATTGAAATTTTGTAAATGTGATTTTTTTTTTCAAAAGTAGTAAGATACATAGGTGAATAATAAATTACCATATAAGTAATATATTTTGTAATATTACATATGAATGGTTTTTTTTTTGTTTCTTGAATTTAAATGAATATTTTAATGTAATATTTAATATTAAATAATAATACCATTACTATTGAATCGTATTTTTTATCATCATTTAAATAAATAATATTTTATTCTAATATTTTATTCAAGAACACCCCTCCTCTTCAAAATAGAACCCCTAACCACCTAACTTATCCTTATAAAAAAGATTCTTAGATTTATTAATATATTAAAAAATAAATCCCCAAATATTTTATCCAAATTTTAGAGGGTTTTCTCCACAAAATACCACTCTTTAATGTCTATAAAGCATATCAAATGAGGAGTTATAATAGAAGAGGTAAACTATCTCTACGAATCTTTTCTCAGTTTTCTTCGTCTTATACCACTTACAAATATCTTTTAAATATCATTATAAATGATATAATTATCATATGTATAATAGAATTTTATTATATTAATGGAATAATAATTATCTTAGTCCAACTCTCTAATTATAAAATGAAATCATTAACCGTATTATGGTCAGTTCACTAACTCCATATAGGATGTATTTCATTTTTCATAACTGCCTCCATGGCTGTTTTTAATATGATATTATTGTCTAATTCTATTATAAATGAATAAATTATAATATAATTATTATTTTATAATTTTAATGTTAAAAACAAAAATTGAACATAATAATTGTTTCTTAACAAACATCAGTTCATGTCTAGTATATCAGCCTGTAAAGGATCTTGTTTTTAAACAACTATCTACCTTCATATATAGTTGAAATAAAACATTTAATTAATAAATATAAACTTAACAAATATATTATAATATTATTTATATTCTATAATGGGTGATTAATCATAAAATTAAATAAATTAAATTAAATTAAATTGGTCAGTGAACCACATAAATGAACACAACAATATACATAACACTTATAAAAATAGAATTTTTTATATAATATAACAATTTTATATTTTTAACCATTTGAACATATATAAATAAAATAAATATGTATCATATTATAAATTTATGGAATCATTTTACATGAACATTGACCATTACTTATATATCGATGTGACCTTAGAACCATGAATCAAACATCCCCAAGATGAAGGACATGAACACAAATATTAAGTATAATAAAAATAAATGAAATTAAGATAATAATAAAAATAAATTAAATAAACATGAATAAATTTTCTTAATCAAGTATATAGTAAATTTAAATTGATTATTCGGGGGTTTTGATGCACGTACAAAGCTGATCTAGGACACAGGGTAAGGGGACTCTCAAATTCTTACCTTTTTCTTTTAAAATTATGTTATCACTTTATCTCAATTTCCCTTATGATTATTTAAATATATATTTACAATAATCCTTGATTTATTTTAATTATATTTACCTTTATTAATTATAGGGATATAAATTATTTTATGTTCACTTTTCAATCAAGTTTTTTAATTAAACATTTCTAAAAAAATATTTATAAATACTTATTTTGATTCATGTATCACACTTATGAAGACAATAATATTTAATGATTTTATAAAAACATATATATTTAAAAATAAAATATTGTTGGTTCTCATTTTTTTCCAATAAATCCTATGCTCTTAACTCTTTTTAAGGTTCTTATACCTACTTCTTAAAACATTGGTACCAAATTATTTTCACTCACCCTATTTATTTTGGGTTATGATCTCGCTCCCTTTATCTCCATTTCTCTCTCTTATTCGTATATTATTTAAATATATTTTTTAGTTATGTTTCCTCCATACACCCCTTTTTTATTTATCCTTTATTTTATAGGGATAATCTTGTTTCTCAAGTTCCCTTCCCAATATCTTATTTGAAAAAACCCTGATAAAAGGAAACATTTCTATTTATCATTCCTTTTCACATATCATGATTTTAAAGTATATTATATGATATAACTTCTAAAAATATTATATTTAAACATAATATGTGTTATTTAATTTATATTTTTAGATAAAACCATATTATTTTAATTAAATTGAAATATTTTTCATACATATCTTTAAAATTTTGATAAATGGATTCTCTTCTAAATATCATTTATTCATTCTATATTATCTATATTGTCTTCAATATCTCACCTCAAAATTTTTTAAAGTATAAATTACTAGTATCCCTTTATTTTTATGATTTTATGGTTATCCTAACCTTTTATATTGATTCATGTTTTATAACCTATAATGTTTTAAAAGATATATCTCACTTCACCTATTTTTATTTCCTTTTAGTATTATACTCTCTCTATCTCTCCCATACATGTTATTATTTTCATAATACATGCCTAAGAAATAAATTCCAATATCATCTTACCTTAATTATTTTATGATATAAATATTTTTAAAATTTTCTTTAACTATTTATTGGGAAGAACATAAATTAAAACATTTTCTTATCTTCATAATTTTCATGTATTACTCATATCATGACTATTTTCATCAACTATTTCAAAATATTATTATTTATAAAATAAAAATACACTTTATCCAATGGTTACTGAAAAATTATATCAATTTTATTACTTTAAAATATTTTTTACCCATTTCATAAAAATTTAGTAAAAGGAATTCTTCTAAAATATTTTATAATCTTTGTTTTATAGTGTGTGAATGGTCTCTTCATGTATACATACATTTTAAAACATATACATATCATAAATTGAGAAACTACTATCTGATTCTCCTTTTATTTGGTATATTCACATAAATTGCTTCTACTCTCCCAATTAATTTTTTTTATACCCTATAATATTGATAAGGGAAATAATCACTCTCCCACTTTCTTATCTTTTGATCCCAATCTTTATCTTATTTAATTACCATACTTTATATTTCATATATCTCATTACATAAATTTATAAAATATAGGTTTCATATTTTTCTTGGATATTTTATTTTCTATTTATCTCTAATACAATTTATAATGATTATTTTATATCTTACAATATCATTAAAAGATTCCTTATATTCCTCCTTTTTTATGATATTTCATTCACATATATATTTATCTTCCAATTCTCTGTTATTTTATTCTTGGATTATCTTATTATTTAAATCTCATTCTAGACTATCCCTTTGTTGTTTTTATAATACAATGACTCTTTAATTGAATATGATATGTGATATTTATTTGTAACCCATTTCTTTACCATGATATATATTTATGATGATTCATGTATTGTTCTGATTCTATGTGAACACACATGTATGTTCATGTTATGATTTGATGGTAGTTCCATGAAATATATAGTCATCCAATGCATTTATTAAAGATTATATCTCATGAGATACTATTTATGGTGAAAGGTTAGTTATCCAAGCACGTTATGTTATATTGTATTGCTAGTGATTCCTGCACACTATGTTATGATTTCATGGTAGTAAGCCTTGACAAATTCCTATGAATACATTTTTTATGTTTGTTCTATATTCTTATGATTCTTATATTCCTATACATTTCTATGTTATTCATTTTATAAATGATTATTCTACTATATGATCTCATTTCATGATTTATGAAATCATGTTAATCCGTATTATTATTCTATTTTTCTATGATGTGACTTATATTTATCATATTCCAAGATCATTTTATAATTCATGGTATCTTGGTATTCATGTGGAATATGATTTCCATGTTCCAATTTGATTATCCTCTTAAAAGGAGTTTAGATCACCATTTTTTATGTATATCCCCATGTGATTGTAGATTTTAGAGGATATGACCAATTTAACAGTTATCTATAGTGAAGGATGTGATATTTCTTTATATATAGTATATGATGATAACCTAGTATGTTCCCAGTTCCCAAAAAAATGAAATTTAGATATTGGGAATTGTTCATAATTCTTTTTATAAATGAAAATTATGTATATTAGAGCATCAAATCTATAAGTATGAGTAGGGTCGTCTCATACTTAGGCTCCATGAAAAGTAAGTATGAGTTATTGACATGGAATCCAAATTAATAAACATTCTCTCTTAATTAATAATTAAATTATAAAATTTCATCAAAATTATACATTATATTTGTGTAATATAATCATGGGTTATCGATATGTGGGATTTCTATATTGGAACTCCCATATATTGGATAGATAGTAGGAGAAAAATTACATGGAGGGCACATTTGATTTGTGAAAAGTGATCATGGGTCATGAGAATATCACCATGCCACTTTTCATGCCTCTTTCCAAATTTTCTAGAGTGTTCAAATATCATAGATAATAATTAAGATCATTCAAAAGAATTTATATTTCATCATCTTAGTTTTATAAGGTTTTTATCAATTTGAAGCACCATATTAGGTACTTATTTCATGAGAATTGTCTGTATAGTGTGGTTTACAAATTCATGGTTAAAATAACCCTCAACATAGTGATCTAATTGATGTTTTATGGATAAAATTAATTTGGGGACCCTTGGTGGTGGTTTATCTCCCATTTCAAGATAATGGATTCCAGAGATCATATTCTATAGTGTGAAAAAATAAAAGAGTGTCATGTGGACATTTTTATGGAATGCTGAAGATTTCTTGAATAAAATAGATAATAAACTAAATTATCTTCAGATAGAAAGTGGACATCATAATTTAAGAGATTATAATAAATATTATGATGAATATTTTTACATTTTATTATTGGAACATTTTAACTATATTTTTTTTATTATTTCCCTTTATAAATTTTAATAATATTTTATTTATATGGGATGAAAAAAATTATTTTGGAAATATTTATATTTTATTGAAGTAAAAGTATACCGCTTTCTTTTATTTTGTTTTATCTTGAAATAAAAAATAATTAGTGTGTGAAGTTTTATAAAAAACACTACAACCCAAGGTCTAGAAAATCACATCGAACTATACATAAATAGTAATGTTTCTTCAAAATTAAATTTGAATCTATATGAAAATACAATATGAGGTATTCCTACACAATTTAATCCTTCTATTCATTTTAATTCTAGAAACATTTTTCCCTTTTGATTCCATGGTCAACAGCCACATAGTAATACTACTTATTAATTAATTACTTAACAAGTAAAACATGAAACTTTCTTCTATTTTTTTATTTTATTCATATTCTTTTATACAAAAACCTTCACAAAATCCTCTTGGTTTACAAGATTGAATAATGATGTAAAATCATACAGAATACATGAAAATAATTATAAAGAATAAAAATACTTTAAACCATATCCTTAAATGAAATAATAGGAGATATTATGTCAAATAATTCCCATAGTTTTAAATATAAACATTAAATAGTTTTTGAATAATTAGAAAATCACTATAATTACAAACTACCCCATTATTCAAAACAATAAACATAATATAAAAAGCACTAACATTATTCAAAATCACCCCATTACATAAAACTATTAAATAAAAACATGGGAATCATCATTATTTAAAATATTTTAATTTCCAAAACACACCACCACTAAATAACTATGTAGTTTCTCTAAATAAAAATTGTATACCTAATATAAAATCTACCTTTGAATACAACCATATGGTTTTGTGGTATCTTCCTAAACTCATAAAAATAACTCCAATCACTCCTAAAATTATTGATATGCTTCAAAATTATATAATTTATCTAAGTATCCTATTTAAAATATATAAAACACAAAAAATTAGTTTTATATAGAAATAAAATATTAATCAATTAAAAAATGAATAAAATTCATAAAAATATGTAAGTATTAATTGTACATCTTATAACTATCTTCATCATATCCTCGTACATTATAAATGTATTATTTTGATTTAGATACCAAAACCTATACAAAAAATATTTTATACCATTAGTATTTACACAAATAATGTTTTATTCTATGAAAACTTTATTAAACACAAAAAAAACATTTACATTAATTTTGGTTGGTCCAGTATTAATCATTTTGAATAAGACCAAATTAATTCAAAGAAACTATAATTAAAAATTAATCATTTCATTACTCTAATACTAATTCTTTATTAAATTAAAATCTCAAAATTCAAAAATATAAATCATTTTATATCATAGAAATCAACTACAAGTAAGAAATAACTTTCAAAAATCTTTCACAAGTTCCACTATATAATGTATGTGAAGTTTCCATTGGATGAATTTTATTTTTGATAAATGGTAAAATATGTGTTTGGTTCAATAATTAGTGATTCCTAGAGGTTTTTTATGGATTTCATACTTGATAAGACAACCAAGTACACAACCTAAGATGGTTATTAGTGCCACTGCTTCAAGAACTTGGTTGTATAGCTTTAAATAGCATCTTATTAATGTGATTATTGATGTATTAATCTTCAAAGAAACTAAAGGAAAGAGTTGGTGGATATAAGTACATTGTCTAAAATATTTGTTGGATATTATAAGGCTTTAAGAGTGATGGAGGAAGGCCTAAGGTGTTTTTGACTTGTAATTATTACATGTGTCAGGGTAAATTGGTAATTATAATACCTATATAATGGTAATATAAGTATTTATGATCTTTGTAAAGGTAAAAAATTGAATTAGTTGCAGAAAGGTAATCCAAACATTCCATAATGTTTTGTAATGGTACTAAAGAAAATTGTGGAGCTGCATAAAGGTGCTGAGGACAATTATCAAGGTATTGAGAAAACTTGTGAAGCGATGTAAAGGTATTAAGTAATATTATTCATTACATCAAGGTAAAGTGATATTTGTATTGGATACATGAATTCCATTACATATTTCATATATGTAAAATTTCATTCATGTAAAGGTAACTCTAAAGATTGAAACCTACATAAAGGTGAACTCACAATATATAGAGTTCATTATTTTATACATGTGGTCGATCCATATGGTTTCTTATCTACTTCACATGATCAATTTACATGGTCAGTAGTTTATATATGTGTTTGATCCATATGATCACTTTTTTTCTTCACATGGTTGATCTTCATGGTCACCTGTCATAGATTATTATGTTTTAAGTGAAAATATAATTTTCTAAAATTTTTATATTCTGAAGAAATATAATTTTGATGATGATAATAATTTTTTATTTATTATTTTAATATCCAGATGAGATAAAAAACATTTCAATTCATGTTGAGTAAAAAACATCAATCTGAAGGTGATGTTATGAAAGTGAATTGGTCCACACTTAAGGAAGGGAGGATCATACCACAAAGAAGGAAACCTTGATTTCAAAATGCCAAGGTAATTTACACCACTCTATAGTAATAGTTGTGATGATAAAATAATTCACCTATGATAAAAGGTGAATATAATATGTTGTGGTTAAATTTTAGTGGTGTTTTTGGTGTTTTTGGTGTTTCATGCATTTAGGCATACATATAGGAATATTTAAATGAATTTAGAAGTATCAAGATTTGTGGAGATTCTTATATCATGAAATTTTAAACTTTTAAAAAGAAAATAATCCCAATTATTTGTGATATTAAATTATTTCTAATTAAAGGATCACATATGCAGATGACTGAGGGAGTTTAAAAATTCACATGAAAATAAAATATTCAAATTATATTAATCTTTGAATATATATGGTGTAAGTACCAAAGAAGAATTGTATTATTATTGATAACTAGTAAAAATAAATCATTGTGAAAGAGAATTATTAAGATCCTAATAATACATATTATTAAAGATATAGAAGGATTCTGAACCAATAAATCACTTGTTAATGAAAAAGAACTATTTCTCAAATAATCATAAAGAGGAGGAGGACTCAGATCATTAAATATCTAGAGTGAGTTTCAAGACCAGCAGTGTTGATCACCATTTTCACCTATATAAATTCTTAAAGGTGTTATACATGGGTGAACTAGGTCAGCTATGTTCATAGAGGATGATCGTTTCAATGAGGCATAAAATTAGTCTTAAAGAAGAAGTAAATATTTATAGCACTGGATCAAAAATAAAGAAGAGATTTTAGTTGGGTTTTATAACTAATTTCTAAAGTATTGTAACAAGTGTGTCTAACCATTTAAAAGAATATTTTAATTGGGGTGTCTAACTAAATATTTTGTAGAAACTTGTGATCATAGTAGCTAATTTGTGTTGGGTTATTTAACCAACATGTAAAGGAGTGGTATTTTTTATGTCAAACCTTCAAAATACTATGTGTTTATATCCCATTCATTAATATTTTACATAAGGTGAATCTGTGAGATATAATTTAGTGGGTTAAGAAACTTAAAAAGTTTAATAGCTTGAATTATAAGAAAAGAATTCCTAAAATAAGACCATTGATTCACCCCCAACTGTTCAATCCAACCTATGGATCTACAAGTAGTATTAAAGAAAAGGTTCCATATAAGGATCTAAAAAAGTTTTAAAAGAAATGGATAATCTTAATATTTTTAAGAGTAAGGGTTTTCCAACTTTGGATTAAAATAATTACCATATATGGAGTAATTAGAAGCTATCGTACCTTCTATAAATCCTTTTAGAAGTAAAAGATATTGTAATTTTGGTTTTACACCCATTGTTAAAGTTGCTTCTATGAATCATGATGATAATATAAATATAGAGTTAGATGGAAAGAATAAAAAAAATTATCTTGATGTCTCTATTGGATATGGTATACATAAAGGTCATGGGTCTTGAGACTACAAAAGTTATTTGGGATAAATTAAGAAGAAACTATAAAGGTAATTTTAGATTCAAGGAATCCAAACTTAAATTTTTGTGAGAAATTTTGAGGACATAAAAATAGTTAACGATCAAAATATTAATGACTATTTCACCAAGTTGAATGAGATAGTAAAAAAAATAGATGATTTGATGAGAAACTAGATGAATTTATCATTTTCAAGAAGCTTATAAATAATTTTCCAAATCAGTTTGATCTGAAAATACCATCCATAGAGGAAAAATAATATTAAATAGTAAATTAGTTACATAATGTACGTTTTTATTATAAGATGATAAAGGTATCATCCTTAAATAAGAATATAAAAATATGAAATAGATTTTATATCTATAAGAAAAATAAAGTTTAAGGAAGAATGTGTTATAGATTTATATATTGAGGGAGATAAATATCTTAGTGAAATCATTTTTCATATATCAAGAAGATTCAAAACGATTAAGTAGAAAGTAAGAGATAAAAAATAACCAAAGTGATAGAACAGTGATATAATTGGAAAAGTTTCATATGGTTGTCTAAAGAAAATTTTTTTTGAATCTAAATCTAATGGGAAAGATTAGAATCTTGGAAAATAGAAAATTGATATTAATAAGAATAAGTATTATAACTATATAAAGAGAAATTTATTGAGAAAAAAATGAGAAATATGATTCATTATCAAGTGTCTCTTATGATCATTATGTTAATTTTCTTACAAAATTTGAAAAAAAAAATTTGATTCATCAAGTAGTGATGATGATGGAGAAGAAAGGATAGGGTTAGAATAGTATTTTAAAAGTGAGTTGGAATCAAGAATTGAGAAGGTGAAAAATCTTGGTAAATAAAAGAAAAAACTTATAAAAGATAAAAATAAGACTACTTAAGAAAAGAAAGAGATAATCAAGAAATAAAAAATTTATTTTTATGTGATCATAGTAAATAAGATAAATGTGGTTGGGAAAGAGAATATGGTATGTGATCTTGAAGATAAGATGACTTAAAAGAAAAAATGGACAAGACATAATACATGTGTATTTTAGGTCAAAATGAGATGAATAAATTTATAAAAATAATAGGTCATTTCAGGTCACATATGAGTCTTCTAATGTTGGTGGGAATAAAGGTAAAAGAAAACAAGGTAAATCTACATTAAATCAGTTATAAAGTAGATATAGTATTTCTAATAGTGTAGGTTTGAAAAAAAAATGGTGAGGTTTAGACTAATAAAACTAAGAGGAAATATTCCATATCAAAATAGTGAAGGAATTTTACAACAATACCTTACCAACTAGGGAAGAAGAGGCTAGGTTTGTAATAGAACAATAGCATAAATTTTTTTGACAGATTTATTATCAAAGTGGAAGATTATAATTCAGAGATTAATTCTAGTACCATAGAAGGAGTGGATAGAAATTATATTATTTTTGGTATAACATGTCATTTCTAGAAATGATTTAAGAATAAAGGGGAATTTTTCATATAAAAATGAGAGATAATTCATAAAGGAAACAATTTATGATTAGAAATTCACAAAAATTTTCCACTTAGGATAGATTTGAAAATTTAGATGAAGTGTATGGAAGGTGTGTACAAGGTGGTCAAAAATATAATATTTTCATGACTATAGTACCTAGATATTCTTTTTATGATTTCAATGGAAATTCATGTACTACTAAGTCTACTAATAAGGCATGTGAGAAGCCTAGTCAAACTAGGAATGTTAAGAAATAGTGATTTAATGTTTGTCCTAGACAACGAGATAAGGCTAAAAAATGAAGGAAATGCAAATGAGAGATGAGGTTAAAGGAAATAAAGTGGTAAAAGAAGAAATAAAAAAAAGTTATTGATGATTCATCTTTATTTGGTGACATAAAAATCTAGAAAAATATGTGTAAAATATTTAAGAAAACTAGACATGACATGAAAAACTGTATTATTGTTCTTCCTACCTAAGAAGAATTGGTGAAGTTGTCAATGAAATCGCAAGATGATGTGGTTAATTTAGTAATTTATGTGGGTAAAACTATTTTTTACAAATAATAAGTTATAGGAAATAAATAATAAAATTCATTTTTTATATTCAAGATAAAAATGGGAATCTAAAGAACACTTTCCAAGTTGATTTTTGGAAATAAAATGAGGTCTAGTTTGAGAGGAGAATCTTAGAATTAGTGTTACTTATAAAAAATAAAGAGGCCCCTCTTTATTCCCTTTTATTATTATTTATTTATACTAATATTGAGTTAATTGAAATATTAGAGTGAGTATTGTACACACTTTACATCAAGGAAGGAATTCTTCATAGGATTATTTCATCTACCATAGAGACAAAAGGTTGAGTGCATCCTTTAAGGGGGATAAAATATAAGGTGGTTCTCAAAAATAAATAATTCCATAAAATCTAGGATTTCTAGGAAACCCCGTAAAATTTGAATATGTGTTATTTCAATCACACTTACAGTCCTTATTTCTGATTTCTTTCAAATATGTTAAAAAGGGGTGTTTTGGTTGATGAAAAGGGTGAGACAAAGGGGGGTTGTATACTTTTCATATTGAACTTTTTGATGTGTTTGTTGATAAGTGTACAATATATAATGTTTTTATTAATGAATCTATATGATTAGGAAATATAATGAGTTTTGATAATGGTATCACGTGTATGGTTGTTTATAGATAACATTGAATTTGATGAACCAACGTGGGAAACCCTTCATAGTGGTGCCCGAACCGATTATCTACAAACCCAAAGGGCATTCCTGATCCCCACAAGTTGGAAACTAACACCTAGGAATAAAACAAAACACAAGTGGAATGGTTTTCCCATCTATAAATGAGATACATATAATTTACATAATGAAATCATAAATAGAATACATTACATAATCCAATAAAGACAATAGTAGAAATACAACCTCAAAATAGCAAGATAAAACTCCAAGGAACATTCCCAATAGCCAAAACAGACAACAAAAATTAGAATAGATACTCCATGTGATATATGGGAAACATTTAACCATATCACCTCTAGATGCCCCTACCCAGCTAACATAAACCTCGTTTCCTCACTAAGAAACCTTTCCCTTTCCTACATCATAAGATAATACAAGGTCTACACACCCCTGGGGGAGTGTGCAAGGTGTGAGATAAACATGCTCAGTAGAATCTATAAGGTACTGAAGAAGAATCACCATAACATGATCATAGATCCCATAAATGTATCTCAATAGTTTGTACATGTGATCGATCCATGATGTCTCTTATATGTATCATGTGGTTGATATTCATATATAGTGGTTTATATATGTTTTTGGATGAAATAATCTATGTTCTACTTCACATGGTTAATCTCATGGTTTCTTTTCACAAAATCTTGTCTGTTGAGTGAAAATCCAAGTATTTAGAATTTTTATATTCTAAAGAAATAAAATTATGATAATTAAGATAATATGATATTTATACTTTCATTATAAAAATGAGATAAAAATAATTATGATTCATGTTGAGTGAACAAAATCAATTCAAAGGTGATTCTATAAATGAGGATAGATCCATGCCAAAGTAATATAGGACCATGTCGTAAATAAGGGTACCTAAATTTTAAAATTCCTAGGTGATTTGAGCCATGTCATAGTACAGGTTGTGGTGAAATAATTATTCACCTATGAAAAAACTGTGACTCTTAAATGTCATAGTTAAATTTTAGTGGGTGTTTTAGTATTCATGTTTTTTTATATATTCATGAATACATGGAGGAATATTTAAATGAATTTAAAACCAATTATATTTTTGAAGTTTTTGAGATTTCAATAATCATATATTTTAGAAGGAAATAATCCTGATTCTTTAAAATATTAAATGAGTTTTGAATGATAAAATCACACTTGAAGATAATTGAGGATGTTTCCAAATTCAAATATAAATATAATATTCACATTATATTATTCTATAAATATATATGGTGTAAGTATCGAAAAAATGAGGATTGTTATTAAGAACTCAAAAAAATAAAGCAACATGTGAAATAATTATTGAGAAGCAACGTGTGAAATAATTATTGATAGATAGATACTATATAGTATCAAAGAGAGAGGAGTCTAAAACTAGGAAATCAATTTTTGAACAAGAATAATGGATTATTGAATATTCCTATGAATAATAATGAAGATTTAAAGTATTCAATATCTAGAGTGGGTTTCAAGACCAGTTATTTTTATCACCACTATTGCCTTCTGGAATGCATAAAAGTGTTATAAATGGGTGAACCAAATATTTTTTCTCATAGAGGATGATAATTTCAAGGAGGTGCATAAACATCCCTGAAGAATAAAGAGATATTTCTTATACTGGATCAGAACTGAAGAGGGTATTTCAATTGGGGTTTATAAATAATTGTTGAAGGATTGTGGTGTCTAACCATTTGTAATAAGATTATAGCTGGGGTTTACAACCAAATCTTATATAGCCACTTGGGATTATAGTGGAAAATCCATGTTTGGGTGTCCAACCAACAAGGAAATGATTGATATTTTTATATTGAACTTTTTAAGTATTGTGTGTTTCTCTCTCTTTCATTACTAATACATAATAGATAAGGCTACAATAATTCATTGATTTGATCTATAACCTTAAAATCTATAAAGGTTTAATTATAAGAAAATAATTCATAAATTAATACCGCTAATTAACCCCCCCCCCCCAATGGTCAATCTAACAAGGGGTTCTACATTATGGTACTCATTATTAATTTCACCAATCCTAGAGCTCGTACTCTATACTTAAATCCAATAACCTATATTTATTAATCATACAACATAACCTCACTCATCACTATTTTGTCTAATACTCAATATCCAACCAACCTGATAGCTTGATTTTGAATTGTAAATTTATTTGTCATATATTTTTAGAATTTACTTTTATGTATTGATAACATACATATACTAATAATTTTAATCAAAATTATTAAACCCCTACTATAATATTTTTTTAATAACCTAACCTAAGAATAACTATGATCCTCAAGTAGATTTATTACTTCTCTAAAGAATGTACCTTATAATTCCATAGGATAATGACTGGAAACATGGGTTTGAAGATCATAATATTATATTTATTTTAAATTTAAAAACTATTCAAGGACACAAAATTATACAAAAAATCATAACTCATATATAAGTGATACAATTCCAAAAAAACATTTTTATTTAATATCTATTATAAAAAACATTTTAAATTATATATTGAACAATTATAAAATTTCTATAATAACCATAAAAATATGACAAATTATATAGATATAAATGTTATATAATAAAAATAATATAAGAAACTTAATGATCCCCTTAAGTAATACATAACCAATATATCAAAAAAAATAACAAAAATATAATAAATCCAATTCATGAGCCTTTACTACTCCTATAACCAAATTTGTCAAAGACCACAAAAAAATCCATTCATAATAAAAATGATGAGCTTGTATTCATCATGGGTCACTCACTAATTATGTATATATAAGTGGTGAGTATAATAACTATATAGGATACTCTTAACACCATATCCCAATAAATTGACTATGAATTATGTGTATGCATGTGATTGGGCAAAAGTATGAGAAAAATTTCTATCCTCGATATGTTATAAACTAATCAATAACATCAATGGAAATAATGAAATAAATTTAGTTGATCTATCATAATAAACAGTAATATCTAGAATATTATGTTAATAAAAATTTCCTTAGTAGTCAAATTCATCAATCCCCAAATATACCTTAATCCAAATCCATACCCTCATATCCATGGTACCTATTTTAAGCCTCCTAGGATGAACCAACCATAGTAAATAACGCACATATAAAATTGAAAAATTATTATTATCTAATGATAACAATATGGAAACTATCAGTCACTCTTGTTTAGAGTCAGGTATGTGAATATCATAATAAAAAATCATCGATATAATGGTTTATAATAAGAATATATTCATTTTACACACTAAGAGTAACCTAAAAAACCATCTGAAGAGACTATTAAAGATACTTAATCACTCTTATACCAAGAAAAATTATCTCCATTTTAATATCCTTATCAAACAACCACTAGACATTCATATGAGGTTTCATTCCCATTATATTATACCTCAAAAAAAATCATATAAACTATTTAAAACCCCAATATATATATAATATAATCATTAAATCATCAATTTATCTAAAAATATAAATTTTTCTCAATAATATACCCATTACATGGCTTCAAATCACACTTCTCAACATTCTTATACACATTCACATCATGAAAATGTTTTCAAATAAGTTTAAATCCTTATATATGGTTTATGCATTAGAATTATTTACCTCTTGAACACTAATAATTTAATAACCCTTCATTTGTATTTTCATAGTCCACTTACTTTACATAGTTAGTACCTCATGAAAAACACCTTTTCAAAAGTCATTATCTTACACTTTAATTAAAATTATATATTTCCATTACATTATTTATATACATGTAAATAATTAATTAAATTAAATCACTTAAAATTAAATTTTGTCAAACCATATCATATAAAAAAATATAATCCAATTAAGATTAATTAATTAATTAACTATTTTTCAAAATAGTTTTCTAAAACTTAGTATATTACATTACCCTTATATTTCTTTTAGGATTAATTTAGTCATCAAATAATTAATAATTATAAAATTTTAAGAAACATTATTTATACCTAATAACCAACCTACACATATTCTAATCTAAATATAAATCGCATACCATGTTAATTGTAACTTATACCCAAGTTGTATTCATAACACTATAACAAGTGAGTATATTTATTCTAACAACCAATGATTTGGTATGTGGAGGCATTGTCGATTCACAATAGGGATGTTAATTATTTTTATCCATTTCTAGAAATCGTTAATCATACCAATTATATAATCATTATTATTTAATTGAAGCTTTTATTTATTTTTAATGTAAAATTATATTTAATTTATATAGAAATAAAATTTCTCAATAAAAAAATCAACTAAAATAAAATATTTCAAGCATAAAACAAAAAATAAGGCTCAAAAAAAAATCATTACATATTCAAAATCACTACCTAATGGTTTTACCTATTATAATTACACACAATGATCATTTTAAATATTTTAAATTTTTTTTAATAAATATAAAATTATAAAATTGTATTTATTAATTTCAAATCATTCTCTTACATGATTTGTGATATCTACTAACAAAATTTCAATTATGAAATCTAGTAGACACCTTATAGGTATAAAATTTTAACATAATACCTTTAATTTTCTAGACTCATTGTTTAACTTAGTGAACCATTCATATTCCCAAAAATAGTAGGATAAACAATAAGTAATAAGCACAACATGTTAACAAAAATCTCTCAAATATATTTTTTTATTTTTTGGACTCCATGTGTTGATAAGGAATGTTAAAAAAGTTATAGAATGATTAATTTTGATAAAATAATGATGAAAAGGTTTTTTGAAGTTTTTAGAGTTTTTTTAGTGATTTTGTGAATTTTTAGAGTTAAGGAATAAGTTTAGTGAAAAATATTGATTAAAGAATAAAATTTCATAAAATTATTACATGGATATATGAAATAATTACATGAAGAAAAATTAAACTTCTATAAAATAATTATATAGAGATAAAAAATTGGATATGAAATAATTTCATAGAGAAATGAATTCTATTATATAATTACATGTGTCAAAAGAAAAAATGTATGAATGAATTATATGGATAAAATGTATGATTATATAAAATAATTATGTAAAGGAAGGATTTAGTGAAATAATTATGAAGATGAAGTATTATTTAAAAGATTTACATGGTGGACTTGTTTTATAATGGGTGGAAGAAATTTCTATAAATCATAAAAGGAAAACCATATATATATATTCCATAAAGCATGAAAGAAAAGGACCATTTTTATGAAAATTGTTTTAATGTAATGGTCAAAATGTAATATTAAATAGAATATATTTTTTGGTATCCTATGATTAGAAATAGACCCCAATCACTTAATTCATAGGAGGAGATGGTATTATAGGAATATTAGAGTGAGTAAATCACTTCCTTTTCAAAAAGTGTTATTTCGTGTAGAAATTACAAAAAAAATGAGATACTGTGAAGAAATTACATGGAGAAGTTAGTCATGAAAAACAAAACAGAATAGGTATACTATGAATAAATTACATGAAATAGTATTATGTAAATAAATAATGAAGAACAATCTACCATGAATAAATTTCTTGAAAGGTGGACCATAAATAAATTACACGGTAAATTTTACATAGATTAGATTTTATAAAGGAGTGGATTTTTTAAAATAAAATCATATACAACAAAGAGAAATTAATAACTTTTATGAAAAAGAATCATCATTGTATATCAACATTAGTGTGAATAGTTACAATGCTAATTTGGATTTCCTAGAGATTCTTTTGGAGCTGTAGTGAGTTCACTTTAGTTGAGAGAGTAGTGTGTTCTGAATTGTAATTGGTTATACACAAAGGGGATAGTGTGTCCACTATGAAATTATAAATATTAGTGTGAAATATTGTATTTTAGTACACCAACATACCATCATATATGCACCTGGAGCTGAAACTTTTCACTAATTGTTTTTTATGTGAGCATGTAGATGTGAGAAATAAGTTGTGGATTTTGTTTAATTTTAAATGGGGGAGATTTTGTTAAGAAGTTGAGATTTTTGGATAATTAAATAATAATATATTATATATTGTTTCTAAGATTTTTGAAAAATATTTTTTTATATTCAAAAAGGAATTATTAAACTTCATTTATAAATATTGAAGTTGGGTGATTTCTTATAAGGATTTTTGACTAGTTTCAAATATTAATATTTCACTATTATGTTTCATGGATATTTCCAAATTTAAAATATTGTAAATCTATCCATGTGATCATTATTGAGACTATAAATAATAATATGAAATTAATAAGGTTTAAAAAAAGATAATAACATCATGTATACTACCTTTTGAAGAATGTTTTATTAATTAGAGAAAGAAGAAGAAGGGTGAGACTAATGTGCATGGAGAAATAATTTCATTTTTGATAATTAAAAGGCTTTATACTAGTGAGTAAGAAGACAAAATATGATTTAATGTTAATTGTGTTGATAATTATGAAGTTTATAATAGTTTGGTGTGCATGTCATTGTAGTTTATTATCTTCAAGCATCCAAAGTCATTTAGTTGAGGAAGAAGATCAATCCTTTGATGTAGTGACATCCTAGAGTAAAGAGAAAATCCTTTTAAAAATGGAGGTTAGAAGAAACGTTGTAAATAGAATGGATATTTCCTAAAGAATATGTTTTAAGATAGTATAGTTATCGATAGATAGATTTGAAGTTAAGTATTTTACCTTCCTCATTATATTTACTTTTGATTATAATGGATAATTGTGTCTTAGAGTTGACCCAAATGTAATAAAAATATAGTCACCCACATCAAGGGAGAATCATTTAAATACCATGTTATATTATCCAATTTCATTAACTAATTTATATTTGTTTTATTGTTTTGGGTATCATATAAGAATATCCATTAATCCTAATAGGTACAAATGTTAGAATTATTTAAATAGAAAAAGGAATTTATTAAATATTTACCACACTGATTCACCCCCCACTCAGTGTGGTAGCATGATCCTATAGGTATCTCAATTAGTATCCAAGAATAATGTTATACCTCTTATTATATCTAATGTTCTCCTAATTTTTTTTATCTAATCTATATGAAGTGCAGATTTGAAGAAGTTTGTGTGTTCCCTATCAAATAAAATATGGAGTTTTCTACCAAAACCTTGAAGAATAGTAAGAATAGATAATCCAAGAATTTTAGAGAGTTATAGTATATGAGAAAAGTTAAAGAGGGTTCACTTCTAGTTAAACATAATCAAAGTGTATAAATTTATTTTATATCTATTTATTATTATCCCCTTATATAACTAAGTTTAAGCTATAAAGAGTATGTGCCTATTGATTTACTTGGTGATGTTTACTTTTAAAAAAATATTATAAGAAAAATATTACTATATATGTTTTCACTTTAATATTTGAGTTTATCAAGGGTCTATAGGATTAAAGTTTGTGATTATATATAGAGATAGATTATTTAGATTACTTTATGGTTGAGAAGTTGCAAGAATGAAAAAATATCATCAAAGATGTTAAATATGAGGAATAATTATTATGGTTCTCTAAAGAAAAATTATCCTTATATGAGTAAGAATTACAAAAATAAATTTATAATATATCTAAGACAAGAAAAATCTATTAGGATAGAATCCGTGCACTGGAAAAAACTCATAAAGATAACAGTAGAGTCAAGAATGCTCGATTAGAGATCAAAGACAAAAGAAGAAAATAGATTTAATTTTTTTACAATAAAATAATAATATACATTAATATCATATTGAGAAAATAAAAAATGAATGGGAAGAAAATTTTAGATCAATTGAGGATGATAAAAATACCCTTAACATGAAATGACTTGATTTGAAAGTAAAATAGGGAAATCTAGAAGTTATACATGTTGAGTCTTCTCAAGATTCTAAGAGAAGATTCATTGCCACCAGAGTTCCTTAGAAGAGTATTTCTATTAAAAACCCTCATATAATTACTAATAATATCTTGAAAGCATCTATTGATATACCTGATCAAGTCTTAAATAAAAAGGTAGCCCTTACTTTATAATTTTTTTTCTACTAATATTTTTACAATGGATAATATATACTAAAAATAATAGTTTTGGAAAAATATAGGTGGAGAAAAAATATGAGAAACAAACCATTGCATAAAGGGTGGATGTGATCATGTGATAAATTTTAAGTTCCACAAAATGATCTAAAAAATAGTGTTATATGATCCAAAAGTAACAACATTCTAAATCTAGATATATTGATATTAAAGTCAAAAAATCAAGGTTCATTGGTTACTATTGATGTTGTGAAAGGTTTGTAGAAATGTATATTTATTTTTGTTATAACATATAAATCATCAAAAATATAAATAAAGCCTACATTAATATGAATAATATCGGAAATGAAAATTAATTTTATTGGATTGAGGTAAAGTACCTAAAATAAGGTGAATCTATCCATCAAGAACATATTTGAAAGTATTGAGAAGTTCTATAGAAATTGAAAAAAAAAATCATTATGATAAATAATCCCATATTATACATACTGTGAATTATTCATATGATTTTTAATAAGTAATACTATAAAATATTATAAATAAAATAAATAATAAATATGAGTCCACTTTGGGGAATGAGTAACATAAAATTTTCAAAAAAATCACACACAAGAAGTCTATGAAATATGTTACACTAAGGATAAGATGATTATATTAAGTAATAAAATTAAATATAATGGATAATTTATAACAATCCATAAGTGTTGGTGTTGATGGAAGCAATCCTGAATAAATAGAAGAATCAATATAATAAAGAAAGAAAATAATTGGTTTGGTGAAAGACATTAATGAATAAGATTATTTGAATAAATTAAGAAGTATCCAAAAATAAGTAATTTAACTATTGTTGAGAAGATTTATGGAAGGTGTAATAAAGTTAGTCATATTTTAGGAGAATCTATAATAATTATACCAGAATAAAAGGATATATTTAATAAAATGAATAAAGCACCAAGAAATACATGTGTTGTGGTGGATGAGTGAAATAATTAAGTCCCACGTAGGTAAAAAATTTAAAAAATAAATAATCCCATGTTATATAAAGATATTTATGTCTATAAATTTAACAGAGAAAGCATGAAGAGTTTTATGAAAACTAGATCTGAAAATAAAGGAGTTTGTGGGTTTAAAATCAAGTCATGAGCTTTTTTATTCTAAGTAATAATCACTGTATAATCTATTATATTACCATATATGTTGTTTTTTATTTTTATTATAGGTAGTTAAATTTAATACATTCATGGGGAACTAGATTGTTGTGAAATTAGTATATAAAGAGGAGAATTTCCATATTGAAGTTATCTATATCAAGTTTCATCAGTTCTAGAATATTATTATATATTTTATGCTTGGAATTATTCTAAGATATAGATCACCCTTAATGAAGGGATTTGTAGAGTTTACCCATTAATGGGGAGAGAAGTTGATCAAGACTCTAGATATCATTATATGGAGTTAAAAATGTGGACTGTGATGAAATTTTTTATTATTGAGGTATGTTGATCATATTTTCCCATCCTTTTTTTATTGAAACAATTCTAAATTTTATGGTGGAAATTTTAATGATTCAATGACATGAGAAATTATTAATACATGGTTGTGAAGGAGAGAGTTGGGAAGTTAATTGGTCACTCGTGTTTTCTACACTGAACATTTCTCAAGTAGACATTGAGTTGATTAATTAATAATTATAAATTTTTATTTAAATTTATATTTTGTATCAATAATTGAGAGAGAAAATAATGAGGAAAGCTTAATATTTTCTTTATAATTTATTTGGTTAGAATGGTTATTGATAAAAAATGGAAATATTGAAATTCATATTTTATTATCATGATGAAAAGAGCTATATTTTTTCAATAAGCAGTAAAATAAATATATATTGATTTTGGTTGGAATGGATAAACTAAAGGGGGGTATTTAATAATCTCATGAATTGAGTAAAATATGATTACCCAAAGAATAAGTAAATTTAAATGACATGCATCTTGGAATTATAAGTTTTTCTATGAAATAAGGAGATAGCTGAAGAGATATAAGATACTGTAAATAATCATCTTATTGATAATCTATGCATTTATAAGATATTGTTAATGATTATGAGTTTATTATATAAGAATAAACTAATGATATTAGGATATATATCAAGGAAGGTTTATCATAATTATGAGATAATTAGGGAAGGATTAAATTCTAGGTTATCATTGGATTAAATTAATTTTTTGCACTGCATCAATTGGATCTTTAAGATGAGAAGTTGAGATGATTTTCATAGAGTATTTATATTGCAATATATAATGTATCTATAAATAATTTTAGTAGATGGATGTGATTGTAGAAGACCAAAGCTACTTGGATTTATGAGTTTCATCCGTGTGTTATTGGTATAAAGAAATTTTTATATTATGTAAGTCTCACTTGGATGATAATTAAAAAGATAAGATTATACTAAGTTATGATGAGGATAGTGATACATTAATTTATAATTAATTAAACCACTATCTTCTAAATTAATTTTATGAGAATTGAGCTTAGTGTATGTTGATTCAGTTGAAGATACATTGAAGTACCATAAATGAGCCTTTATATGTTGTAGTTTATTTTAGGAATATAATAAAGAGTTTTATAGAGGTAAGAGTAAAAAAGAGTCTCTAGTAGTTATTTGTAGAATTAAACGGCCTCTAAAAGTAGACTAAGTCCCAAAACACCATAGTTTGTTCATTAATGAGCCTCCAAATTGGTTAAATCTAACAAATGAGGTGATTAAATGGTCTCTCATAGTGGGATTACAGATCCTTATATCATAATGATACATTAATTATATAATTAAATAACTTTTATTTAATTAAATATTTCAGATGCACAAAATAGAAATTCTATTTGTGTTTATAATAAACGTGAACATATGTACACATAGACTAATCACTTCAGCATATAAATTCCAATTAGAATTATCTTATGCGTAACACCAAGGGAGCTTCGTAAAGGTGGAAGTAATTATGAATCACATTCATAGTTATAAACTAAGGGTAGTATCAAGGACACATCAAAGAAAGACAATTTAAAAAGGGTATTTGTATGATCTAATCCTCTACATGTTTATTAACTAAGTTCATTCTTCCTTTCCATGATACATGGATAATGTAAAACCTGTATAGCTTGTCTCATTTTCTCAATTACCAGGCCCACTAAATCTTATTTAATTAAATCACATGTAATTATATTGGCATGGTCATGCACTTAATTATTCAAAACTCAATTAAGGGACTTGATGTCATAAAATATCATATTGGTTTACAAATCCTATCTTGGTTAATCAAATATCTCCACTTGATTAATTTTCGACCTAATTTGTTGGTATCGAGTATATGATGGAAGTGCAGAAGTAAGAAAATTTAAAAATTTTACATTGAATCGATGTCAAAACATCAGATTTGGGATTATATTACCTATTTATCAATGTTATGATCTTGTGTAATTATATTAAGTATAAAAAGTTAAATCAAACTGATACCACATTCGATTTAATTAAATTGGCAAGTTACACTCATCGTTGTGACTATTTTTTAAATGATCTAAAGAATGAACCCCAGAGATCATCCATACATGTTTCAAAAGCCTTATAGTTTGTCGATATTTGAGTTATGGGTGATGGAACAGAGAATAAAAGTGCCATTTTATGCACTTGTGATTTTGAAATCACTAATTACTTTATCCATGAAGTGGATCTTGAATCAGAGTGCCCTAACTCTTGTTTCTCACTCTAGGAAATTGGAGATATGAAGAATAATTTCCTAAATTCATCACTATAATATTGCCCCCAAATTTGGTCTTATTTTGACTTAAATATTTTCGATAAATTTTATTAAAATTATACTTTAGTCCTTCAATAAGTTTAACCTTCTAAATAAACCATATATTACATTTATGACCTAATGAATGTGTTACAATTAACATAAATAAATTATCACTTACCTATAACATTAAAATCATGTTATGTGATAAAATATGAGTTATTAACTTGACTTGATTCTCCTTTGAAATATTTAACAAACCATTAATATTGAATATCCATTCATAATTTTTTTTACTATATTCACTTAATAACTTTTGAATACAATGATTTGATAAATTAAATTATTATTATTCAATGATCAAATAACATTTAATTTAATTATTTTATTATGATTATTCATACATGGAAATTACCCAACCCCCATAGTGGGGACCACTATGTCCTAAACTACAATTCATTATAATTGGTCAAAATTTTGAATGAACTTAGTACGTGACCCTATAGGCCCTTATCTTGATAGAATTGAGGGTTACTCACAAACTAGGAGTGGTTTATAGAAACGTATCAATTCCCCTAAAGAGAAAAGGTCAAGTCATGGAAATGGAAACCTTTCCTGTGAACACATACCATGTGATAAAATCTTTTTTCACATGTTATATCATAAATTTAAATTCATATCTTATAGATCCATCCTTAAATGATTTATTTATTACTTCCTTGGAAATACTAAATAGACTTAGATTCTTATACCATGTACATGAATTTAAAAAAGGTACTACCATCCTAGTTTATAGGGACTAATATATCTCTTTATATACTTGGAAGTGAAAAATCATTTATTGATTATTCAATCAATGTCATATAATCAATGATAAACTCGATTCACGCTACCTCACCACATATATAAAATTTCATGGTTTTAATCATACATTAAAGTATGTGATAAATGATATACATTAATAATAATCTTAATTCAGGTTACCAATACACATGTTTTTGGATAGGAACAACCAATGACACCCAAAAAAATGTGTTATTCTTATTATCAGATCAATCCTTAAGATCTCATGTACTTGAGATAACCAAGTGAGAAATTCTTGAAAATAAGTGTTAATGTTTATGAGACCCTAACACCAAACATCATTTGTGTCCCTTCATAATGATTTATCTAAACCATTGGAAATATATTTAAGATTATTGTCATAGTATCTTGAGGTTCTCATTATTTTTGGGAATTGTAATAACATTTTGATATGTCATGTAAACAAAGAACATTACCATATATATTTTAATGAAGAAGTAATATTACTATCATGTTAAGTGAAACATAATTATATATCAAGTTTTATACATGTAATGGTAATCAAAGTACACAATTTAATTAGGTCTAGGGAACCCACTCTCACAACTCTTCCACTTGAACTAGATACAACTATTAACCTCTATCAATATTCTATCTCTAACAAGGGAGTCATTCTTATTCTTAGATATGGATTTAGTTAGGGGTTCTACCAAGTTATCCTTTGTAGCTACTATACCAACTAAAAATTCACATATTTTGGTAAAATCACTCAATATATGAAACTTATTAAGTATATTATTTGTACTCTAGTGTGAACTAGGTTACTAATAAAGTACAATTGTTGTAATATTATCATAGTATATTTTTACAAAGTCCACTATAATAGGTAGAACACTAAGATCTGATACAAATATATATATCTAAACTACTTCTTTAGTTATATCATAATCCTCTATATACTCATATTCTATTGTAGTATCAATGGACATGAGTTTATTAGGGATTATTTAGCTTACTGCCCCACTATTTGGGAAAAATACATATCCTAAATATGATTCAATATCATCATGATCTATCTAGAAGATAGTGTTGGTGTTTACTCTCACCACAAAATCAGCATATCCTTTATACAATAGGAACATATCCTTTGTATATTATAAGTACTTTAGGATAGTTTTAATTATTTACCAATTCATATCTCATGAATTATCTTGAAATCTGACTACTATGCTTTAACTATAGGAAACATCAAACCTATTGTATTTCATGATATACATGACAGATATCACTACTGAAGCATAATTAACTCTACTAATTAAATTTATATCCACCTATGTTTTTTGGAGACATTTTCTTGGAGATATTAAAAGCATGTGACATTGGTAATAGTTATCTATTATATTATTTGATATTATAAATTTAGAGTATCTTGTCAATATATGTAATTTTAATAAGTTTGAGCATCTATTGACATCTATCTTGATTGATCTTGATCTCTATAATGTAGGTTGATTCACCTAGTTATTTCATGGAGAATCATTCATTTAACCAATTCTTAACTCACTATAATACTTATACTTTATTTCTCATTAATAATATGTCACAAACATAGAATACTAGAAAAATTATGAAACTCCCATTAACCTTCTTATAGACACATGGACCAGTTTCATTTTTAATGAAATAAAATTTTATTATGGCCTCATCAAAATAAAAATTTCATGATCATGATTCTTGATTTAATCTATAAATGTATATTTTTAGCTTTTATATTTTATTTTAATTATTAGTCAATTCATTTACATTTTCATTAAACCTTTGTAACCAATTGTGTTTTATAAGTATTTAATTTTTTATCAATTTTTATTTGTTTCTTTAATACTTATTTTCAACCAATAGTTTTTACATTATCTGATATTTATACCAAATTCCAATATTCATTTTGGTGAATGGAATACATTTTATAATTCATTTATTCTTTCCGTATAGTATTATTTAACAACCACTGATTACTTATAGATTAAAGGTTTATTATCCTTAAGAAATAATGTATCACCTGATTCGATATGAATAAAAATATATATCCCTAGTTCTCTAAACTCCCTTATAAGAATTCATAGTAATTATGTATTAAGATATTCTTATTCTCCTTATATATCTTTTATAGTTTTTTCATGTTCCAACACTTTTTTTTGGAGCTTTAACTTCATTTAATTCAATTTGAATCCCACTATTTACAAAATAAACATGTTCCCTTTTTAAAAATATTGAATGTATTTCCATAATTAATTTTCCTTCTAAAGATTAATATAGATAATATCCTTGATTAAAAACTAAAGTAGGATAATATTAATTGTTAATATATATAATATTCATGTGCTTTATTATTCATAAACACCACTTTTAGTGCATTTTACACTTTGAACATCATTTCACATTATGATTGTAATTCCTTCTTAAAATGCACTATTATGTTGTACATTTTTTAACATAATTTCAAGTACCCAATGATCTTGATTTTATTTTAATATTTAATTTTTCAGGTTTATAATTATATTGGGAACAATTCATACTTGTGGAGTATTGGAAGATTCACATTGGAAGACCACCAAAATGGGATTTCATGCAAACAATTCTGGAGAAGGCATATTGGACATCAGCCCACTAATGAGAATGTGGGGACCAACATACAAACCCAATGAATCCCAAATTTCGTGGGATTCTAGAATAACTATAGGTTAACAAATAATAATTCAGGATCCAGTGCTAATTCGGCCTTCATTGTGGTTATTTAGGTGGCCCAAGTTGAAGATAAAATTCTGAGCCAGATTCTACGGCCCGGAAAACATCCTACCAATATAATAATATCTCGGAATCCACAATTTCAAATGGACCAAAATTTTATAGGAGATTAGGAAACATCCGGGGATACATTTTATTCTTCTATATCCTACTCTAATTCGGCCATATAGAAGTCCATTCAGATTCATATGTTTGGTGGAAGCAAGCTGACTGCCACCTCCGGTCAAGGGTGGAAAAGTCTCTTCTCCCTTACTTTCCACCACCATAGGCCTACCATAATCAAGTGGAATCTTTTGAACTATTTGGAGCTCTACCCAAGTCTCCAAAATTTCATATTTAAGGCAATTTTTTTGGAGGAGTTTTGGGATTCTTGGAGCTTGTTTTCATTGTAATGTTATTATGTCGATTTGGCTTTGTAACGTTCTTCTTTCTCATGTAAGTTGTTTGAACCACCTTAGTTCTTAATAAAATTTCTTCCTTTACTCTTATTCTATCTTTATTATTATCACTTTGATATAGTTTCCTTAAGTTATGAATTTATTCACACCATACCTTGTGATATTCTTCACACAACGGTGGAGTGATTTCTTTCTTTTTATTGTTTTTTTTACTTCTCCAATTCCTCTCTCATGAGTCTACATTCTGCTTCCATTGAAACTATAGAATCAATGGAGGGATAACTATTTTATGGGTTGATCCAAGGGAGTAGAAAGGTGATTGATTGGATTTTATTTATCACCCCATTAATGTATAATCACTTCTTTTAATTGAGATTTTTATTTGATTATTTTAAAACTTATTCGTCCTTGTTGAATTTTAAGGCCACATACTTCAAGTGCTAATACAAACCTTTAGCTTGGAGTGCTCATAAATTTGATCATACCAAGTGTATAGGTGATTAGTATTATGGTGTGTTGGTATAAAATCAGTTAGTGATTAAGTTGTTTGATCACCTTAAATGAACTCAACTCAAATATAAGAAATTGAAATAATTGAAAAGGGAATACGTCCAATCCACCCCAAGTGATAACCTAGGATCAACTCATTATTTTAAATTGAATTCACATAATTATCCTAGATTTCAGTTAAAAACATCTTAAATCAACCCAATTTAGCCACTTCATATCCAAAAACAATCTATAGAATGTATGTGTCTGTAGGTACTTCTTAGGTCTCTAAGGATTTGACAACCCAAGCTAGACTACAAGGATCGTCCTAACTTCTTCTTTTGGGTAAATTTGAGCGTGAATAAAATTTTTGCACCATTGCTTGGGACCTAAGTAAGTCATCTAAACACCCATTCTATTCTCCCCCATTTCTTATTTTCTTATCCAAATTCTCTTATCTTGTCCCTTTCTCGTTTTTTTGGCGCATGTCCGCCTACACTCGTGATCAATCAAACCGTCTAGTTAAGGTGGATAGTCCGGGGGTTGGAGACTCAAGTACACCAAGGGAACTCTTTCCATTAGATCCTTCTCTTCATAATACCCCCGAGTCAAAATTGAGCCCATTTCAATGGAAGGTCTTCAATGAAACCAACTCATAAACTCGGGTGGGAACCAGAATGGAAACCCAAATGAGGCAGCCCTAAACTTGCGGAATGTAGTTGATCAAACCATGAATGACTACCTCACACCTTCCTGGACCAATGCCCCCTCATGCATTAGACAAAATTACCTATGAGATGCCAACTACATCTTTAAACCCCATTTCCTAAACCACCTTCCCACATTCCATGGAATGGAGTTCGAAATTCCCTACCTTCACATTAAGAAGTTCAATGACATTGTAGAAACCATGTGTCCCCCACATCAACTATAATCAGATAAGATGAGGATATTTCCTTTTTCATTAAAGGATTGAGCTAAAATCTGGATAAAAAATTTGAGACCATCATCCATCAACTCTTGGGACCAATTACAAAGAGAATTCTACAAAAAAATACTTTCCCCACCACAAAATAATTGCACTTAAAAAGAGAATCCAAAAATTTTTTGAAAAAGAGGGAGAGTCATTATATGAAACATGGGAGAGGTTCAAAGACACTATAAACATAGTTCCACACCATGGTTTTTCTATTCCTGAACAAGTGAGAATTTTATATGAAGGGTTGGGTCATGGGAACAAACAATTCATCGACATGATGTGTAATGGAACCTTTAAAAACAAATCCCCAAATGATGCTTACGAGTATCTAGAAATCCTTTCTGAACAAAACCAAACATGGGGAACTTCACCTAATTCTGAGAAGACACAAAGAACTACTGTAATTCATACAATTAGAGAAGAGGAAAGCCTTAGGCCTAAACTTGCAGCACTCTCTAGGAAGGTTGAAGAGATAGACCTTAGGAAAGTCCATGAAATCCAAACTATAGACCATGTTTGCACAATTTGTGACAAACATGACCATAATACAGACAACTACCCAACCATTCCATCCATCAAGGATGTTATTTTAGGAGGAACCCCAGTGGAAGTAAATGCCTTGAACTTTCAAAAGCCTCAATACCAAAACACTTTCAACCCAAGGTATAATGACCACCCAGGATTCTGCTAGAAAGATAACCAGAAACCTAGCCAACCACAGGGACAAAATCTTACCCCCATCAGAACTACCAAACCCATAACCAGTTCCAAACCCAACCTATCCAATACCTACAGCCACCGGTCCAATTTCAACAAACCATCCCACCTCTAAAATACCCCCTGGGATAAACCAATATTCTCAAGCACCAACCCAAACTGTTCCACAAAGCCTACTAGAATAACTGTGCAAACAAATGGAAAGGATGAACTCGGAAGTCTCTTCCCTAAAACAAGAAATTCAAACCATCAAAACTGGAAAGGCACCCATGCCTACTCAGGCGGTACCATCCTCAACTTCAAGGGGAGAGTCAAGTTTCACTCAAAGAACTTATGAACAACTAAAGGCTGTGACTATTTTAAGAAGTGGGAAATCAATTGAGAAACCTGAAAAACTAATTCATAACCCATCTAAAGATTCAAACATGGATGAAAATTCAAATGAACCACAATATCAAACTGAAAAACATGATAACATTGTCAATGAAACAACTCTTCAACAAACAACCCCACAACCTCCACCATTTCCTCAACACATGAGGGGGAAAACCAAGCCTGAATTGAGTGAAACATTGAGGGAAATATTATCACAAGTCAAGTTGATAATTCCTCTTCTCAATGAAATACAAACCGTACCTGCCTACTCAAAGTACCTTAAGGACTTGGGCACTTTTAAAAGAAAATTTTCACATAAAAACCAAGTATTTTTTGCTACAAATGTGAGTACCACCATTCAAGGGACCATTCCTCCAAAGTTGAAAGACCCAGGTTACCCTTAAATCAATGTTGAAATAGGAGAGAGAAAAATTGGTAAGGCCTTGTGTGACCTAGGTGTTAGTGTCAATCTCATTCCCTATGATGTGTACTGCCAATTTGACCTAAAAGAGCTCCAACCCACATCTGTCACACTTCAACTTGCTAATCGTAGAATTAGGGTTCCAAAGGGGATTTTAAAGGACGTTCTGGTAAAGGTTGAAAAATTCATCTACCATGCTGACTTAATTGTCCTTGACAACCATACAAACTTAGTAAATAAGGAACAAACCCCAATCATCCTTGGTTGTCCCTTCCTTACAACAATCAACTCTGTTATCCGAGTCTGAAATGGGAACATTACCATCACCTTTGGAAACATGAGTCTAGACTTGAACATCTATATTAAAAGATCACAAATAGGGGATAATGAGGACATTCATGAAGTAAACATGATATAAATCATTGATAATGAATCCATATAACATCAAGGAGTATTTGATGGATGTTTAAGTTAGGATGAGATCGATTTCCTTTGTTCCCATGAAGGAAGTTTATCTCCTTGGCTCGAATCATTTCCAAATTTCTCTTATGATGAAGTCTTAGGTCCAACAATCAGTGAAACCTTTCAGGAAACCACATTCATGGAGACCAATCAAACATCCTTCCCTAAATCTGATCAATCCAATCTCATAGCTGAAACTTCTAAAAGTGGGGAATCAATCCTATCTAAAACTCTAGAAAACAAAATTGATCTCGATCCAATGTCCCAATCTTCTACTAAAATTTTGTACCAACATGATTTGAATTAAAGGAACTTCTCATTACACTCAAGTATGACTTCCTAGGGGACAATCAAACATATCCTACTGTCATTTATTCTTCTCTTGAATCCAATCATGAGAGGATGCTTCTAGATGTCCTTAGAAAACATAAGAAAGCCATTGGTTGGACCCTGTCCAATATTCCTGGGATTAGCCCACTTATCGGGACTCATAGGATTGTTCTAGAATCTATTTCAAAGCCATGTCATCACCTCAATGGTGACTCAATCCTAATCTCATGGAGTTAGTAAGGAAGGAACTTCTAAAATTGTTAAAAGCTAGTATCATATATCCCATAGCTGAGAGTGAGTGGGTCAGCCCAATCCAAGTGGTTCCCAAAAAGGCTGGAATCACAGTGATAACCAGTGAGGATGGAGAGATTCTTCCATCAAGGGTGAGTAGTGGATGGAGAGTCTGCATTGACTATAAAAATCTATACTTGTTTACCAAGAAGGACCATTTCCCCTTACCATTTATTGACTAAGTCCTTAAGAGAGTGGCTAGTCATGCCTTCTACTGTTTCTTAGATGGGTACTTAGGGTACAATCAGATTGAGGTATCCCTAGAGGATTAAGGGAATACTAAATTCACTTGTCTATTCATCACCTTTGCCTTCAAACTCATGCCCTTTGGTTTATGAAATTCCCCAGGAACCTTCCAGCGGTGCATGATGGGAATCTTCTCAGATATGGTAGGGGATTTTCTTGAGGTCTTCATGGATGACTTATCCGTGTTTGGGGATACATTTGAGGGATGTCTGAGAAATGTGTAGAGAGTCTTGTCAAGATGTTAAGAAAATAATCTGGTCCTAAACTGGGAAAAATTCCATTTTGTGGTTAAAGAGAGACTAGTTCTAGGTCATATGGTCTCAGGTAGGGGGATTGAATTTGATAAATCCAAGGTTGAAATCATTCGTCACCTTCCATCACCCAAAACTGTCAAGGAAGTGAGGTCTTTCTTAGGACATGCTGGTTTCTATAGAAGATTCATCAAGGACTTTAGTTCAATCTCTCGTCCCCTTTGTGCTCTCTTAATAAAGGATGCTCCATTTTTTTTGGACAGAAAGCTATGAGGGTTCATTCTCAACCCTCAAATACTCTCTCACCTATCCTCCCATTATGAAATCTCCAAATTGGAACCTTCCTTTCGAACTTATGTGTGATGCCAGTGACTTTTCTATAGGAGCTGTGTTAGGACAACGTTGTGATAAAACCCCTTATGTCATTGCTTATGCAAGAAAATCCTTAAATGATGCCCAAATCAATTAAACCACCAATGAAAAGGAGTTACTTTATATTTTTTCCTTAGATAATTTTAGGTCCTACCTCTTAAGATCCCCCATCACTATGTTCACTAATCATTCCGCACTAAAATACCTCTTCCAAAAACAAGATGCTAAGGATACACTGATTAGGTGGGTCCTTCTCTTGCAAGAATTTGACCTCACAATCAAGGATAAAAAAGGAATTGAAAATGTTATATCAGATCACCTCTCTAGGATGGAATTCATAGACAACTCAAATCATCTTTTTGTGTCTAATTCATTTCCTAATGAACACCTATACGCTGTGAGTGACTGCCCTTGGTATGCTGATATAGCCAACTTCTTAGTTATAGGATTAATTTCGAAATTCTTAGGGACTCAAGATCGAAGGAAATTTCTTTCTGATGTTCGACACTATGTGTTTTATGATCCATACCTCTATAAGTTCTGCCCTGACCATGTCATTAAGAGGTGTGTCTGAGAATCTGAACAAGAGTCCGTCCTTAAATTCTGTCATAGTGAGGCATGTGGAGGTCACTTTTTCTCTAAGAAAACATCTGTTAAGATTCTTCAGTGTGGTCTCTTCTATCCCAACCTCTCAAGGGACTCCTACACATTTTGTCAAAATTTTCCTTGGTGTCAACAAGTAGGGTCCATCACAAAAAGGAATCAAATTCCACTCACTCCCATCTTAGTGATTGAAATCTTTGACTGTTGGGGAATCTATTTCATGGGTCCCTTCCCAAACTCTAGGGGATATAAATACATCCTCTTAGCTATTGATTATGTCTAAAAATGGGTTGAATCTATTCCCACTAAGTCTAATGACCATCATGTTGTGATCCGATTTCTGAAAGAGCACATATTTTCTCTATTTGGAATTCCTTGGTCTATAATAAGTGACCGAGGAACCCATTTCAACAAATTTTCATTCTCTTCACTCATGTCTAAGTATGGTATTTCTCACAATGTTCCCACTGCGTACCATCCTCAAACCAATGGCCAGGCTGAGTTAGCGAATAGGGAGATTAAGAATATTATTAAAAAAACTGTAAATCCTTCTAGGAAAGATTGGTCTGAGAAACTCTTGGATGCTCTTTTGTCATATCATACAGCATACAAAACCATCCTAGGAATTTCACCATATAGGTTGGTTTACGAAAACTCATGCCATTTACCTGTTGAAATTGAGCATAAGGCTTTTTGGTCAATTAAGAAAATAAATTATGACCTCTCATTGGCCGGAACAAAAAGTAAATTAGATCTCAATGAACTTGAGGAACTAAGGATGGAGGCTTATGAAAATTCAAGGATCAATAAAGCTAGAGTTCAAGCCTACAAATCTATTAATATCAATGTCAAACATTTTGAACCGGGAAAATTTGTGCTCTTGTATAGTTCAAAACATTATTTACACCCAGGAAAGTTAAAGTCTAGATGGTCAGATCCTTTCATAGTGCATCATGTATACCCCCATGGGGCAGTAGAGATTCATGATCCCACAAGTGGTTACATTTTCAAGGTCAATGGTAAAAGGTTAAAACAATTCATTGAATCATTCAATAAACAGGAAATAGAGGTTGAGTTAACTGAGCCAACCAAAGAACCAGGAAAAAATTGATAGATTTAGGATCCATGTAGGGCTAGCAACATTAAACCAAAGCGCTGCACAGGAGGCAACCCGTGGCTTTCATCTTTGCGAATCATTTTTTTTAAATAGGATTAATGAATCATTTTTATATTTAAAAAAATATATTGTTGACATGTTCTTTTGTTATGAGTATGGATTCATACGAAAGGGGAGCACCATATTCATCCGTGTCACGTGGTGTGATCCTTGAGTAATACCTTACCCAGAAATTTAAAAAGAAGACAATGTATCATTAGTTCATTTAATTTTTATGTGTTTGTAGGTTAAAATAAAAAAAATAAAAATATAAAAATATTAATAAAAAAAGTGACACATCATAGGTCGTGGGTCAAACCCCGTCACAACCGGCGAAGCTACGGGGAATTGAACCTGGGACCGAAGGGAGATAGGGGCACGCGCTTACCACTGACCTATGGCTTTTTTTGCTTCCTTGTTCTATAATTTTTATACATATACTTATATTTTACTTTCTTTATTATATAAATATATATATATATATAGTTTTTTTTGTTTGATTTTCTTTTTTCCACTAGGGAATTCTCATAGTGACATCGAGATCAAGGGATTAAAAGGGAGTAACAATAATTTCAACTTCAACCACCATGTGACTTCATTCCATGATCCTCATTTTCAATTTCTTTTTTTGAACTCTCATTCTCTACCTCTACCCCATTGTAAATTATCATTTCTTCAAACACTAGGGATAGTGTTATTTTAATTTGGGAGGAGATGAAATTAAAAAATGATTTTGTGTCAGAAAAAATGAATGATTTGAAAAAAAAATGTGTGTAAATGGAAAGAAAAATTCCTTTAACTTTGAAAATGGTAATACACATTTCACACTTTGAAACTAAATTTCAAATAATTTAGCATGCCTCGATTCTTATTTTAATCCTTGTATAATTTCATGAGCATAGATTTTGGAAAGTGTGGCTATCTAATGTGATATTTTAAGGTTTATATTTTCATCCAAATAAAAAAATATCAAAACGAACATCCTTTGGATAGTGGGGTATTAGTTTTAGTTCATGGGATCCCCCAAATAAATATCGTAGGTTTGGTGATCATTTTATTTTTAATATGAGTATTCAATAAAAAAACAATAAATTTGCGCGTAGAGCAATGAAATGACTTAATGTGTGGATTTCAGCACTTGGGGATCGTGACTCCATAGTTGTCTGGCCCAGAGTTAGTAATTTTATCTCTATTTTTTGTAATTTTAATTTGTTTTTAACTTATTTAACTCTATATGACACCTGAGTATGTGGGCTTCACTTAGTTCCCTATGGTCTCTGATCCTGGGAGTCATCGGCAAAGTCTTGCAACAGGGGTTGACTATTTTGAGTGAAATTTAAATTACCATGGAAAAATTGCAAAAAAAATTGAATACTAATCTTAATATTGAAATGTGATTCCACCTAGCACTTCCATAATTTTCCTCTTGAATAAAGATGAACCCCCTTGTCTAATGCGATAGACAACACATCATCACTCTTAATAGATATTGGATGAAATATGGAAATGAATTTGGACAAAGGAATGGGCTTGGGATTGGGATCTGCTTATGAAACTATCTTGTATTAAAATATTTTTATGGGTTTCATGATTTTTTTTGGAATAAGGGTTTTTTGTGATTATTTTGTACTAAAATATTTTTGGAAAAGGGAATTTGAATTTCATATTGTTGAGATATATTCTACTCAGGAATAGAAAAACTCAAGTTGGGGGGTGTGATTAGCCACTAAATGAGGATAATATTAATTGTTAATATATATAATATTCATGTGCTTTATTATTCATAAACAACACTTTTAGTTCATTTTACACTTTGAACATCATTTCACATTATCATTGTAATTCCTTCTTAAAATGCACTATTATGTGGTACATTTTTTAAAATCATTTAAAGTACCCAATGATCTTGATTTTATTTTCATATTTAATTTTCAGGTTTATAATTATATTGGTAACAATTCATACTTGTATAGTGTTGGAAAATTCACATTGGAAACCACCAAAATGGGATTTCATGCAAACAATTCTGGAGAAGGCAGATTGGACACCAGCCCACTGATGAAAATGTGAGGACCAACATACAAGGAAAATGAAGCCCAAATTTCGTGGGATTCTATAAGACATATAGGGGAACAAATAATTCTATATGAGACAGTGATAATTAGGCATACATTTTCTTTATTCAGGTGGCCCATGTTGAAGATAAAATTCTCATCCAGATTCTACGGCCCATAAAACATCCTACCAATCTAATCATATCTCAGAATCCAAAACTCCAAATGGGCCCAAATTTTACAGGCAATTATTAAACATCTGGGGATATATTTTCTTCTTCTATGGACCACTCTAATTATTACATCTACAAGTACATTCAGATGCGTCCTTTTGGTGGAAGCAAGCTGGATTCCACCTCGGGTCAAGGGTGGAAAAGTCTCTTCTCCCTTACTTTCCACCACCCTAGGCCTACCATAATCAAGTGGAATCTTTTGTACTATTGGGAGATCTACCCAAGGCTCCAAAATTACCTATTTAAGGTAGTGGTTTTTGATGAGTTTTGGGATCCTTGGATCTTGTTTTCATTGTAATGTTATTATATCAATTTGGATTTGTAACGTTCTTCGTTCTCATATAAGTTGTTCGAATCACCTTAGTTCTTAATAAAATTTCTTCCTTTAATCTTATTATTTCATTCTTATTATCACTTTGATATCGTTGCCTTAAGGTGTGAATTTATTCACACCATAACTTGTGATATTCTTCACACAACGGTGGAGTGATTTCTTTCTTTTTATTTTTTTATTTTACTTCTCTAATTCATCCCTCATGAGTCTAATTTCCACTTTCATTGAAACCATAGAATCAATGGAGGGATAACTCTTTTATGGTTTGATATAAGGGAGTAGAAAGGGCTAGATTGGATGTTATTTATCACCACATTAATGTATAATCACTTTATTTAATTGATATTTTATTTGATTATTTTAAAACTTCTTCGTCCTTATTGAATTTTAAGGCCACATACTTCAAGTGATAATACAAACCTTTAACTTGGAGTGCTCATAAATTTGATCCTCCAAGTGTATAGGTGATTAGTATTATGGTGTGTTGGTATAAAATCGGTAATTGATTAAGTTTTTTGATCTTCTTAAATTAACTCAACTCAAATATAAGAAATTAAAATAATTGAAAAGGGAATACGTCCAATCCACCCCAAGTGATAACCTAGGATCAACTCATTATTTTAAATTGAATTCACTTAAGTCTCTTAGATTTTAGTTAAAACCATCTTAAATCAACCCAATTTAGCCACTTCATATCCAAAAACAATCCATATAATGTATGTATAATGACCCATACTTTACATACATTGTTATTACTTCATAATTTAAGCATAATTATTACAACATATGGCAAAACCACAATAGGAACGTATAGGTATAGTGTCTTTAGAAACTGGGAAACATAAACAACTGGTTCATAAAGCATCTACATTGTCTCCCATTTATTTCATCATATCTAGAATCCCTTTTGGAATATCCTACTTAATACCCTTCTTCCTGGCCTAGGGAAAAGAAAACATACAAAAGGGTGAGCTCAAATGCTCAGTAAGGGTAAACAAAAGAAATATCAATCACATCATATTCATAAGAACATAACATTTTGGAAATCTTAACCTGCAAAAGAGATCATAATTTCATAACATGAGATAAATCATAGTAGTGAAATGTAATCCCAATAATCATAACTTAAAACATGATACTTTTTGGAATACACACATAATCATAGAGAATAATTTCTTAGTAGTCAAGACTCATTACCAAGACTATCCTAGTGGACAAAGTCCATTTCTGAAACGAGTTCAATCCTCGTTTCAGTCCTGTATCACTAAACCGGATTAACCTTCTGTTCCAGACATGTCTATATCATGAGATATAAATCTTTACCCAATGAATTTGATGAAGATATAGGTCCCACCCATCTCATAATTATACCATTCTTATGTGTGCCACAATATCATAAATCATACATCATAGCATAGCCTATGTAATAAAAATGGGATTCTTAAACATCATGCCATAATAACATAATCCATATAAGATAAAAGGACATCATAAAAATAATTCCCTCATAACATAATCAAATCAATGTAAAAATAGGGATAGAAACAGAACCCTATATTATCTTAGATGGAAAATAATTTTGATAAAATACTTGAACTTCATTCTTGAGGAAAATATCCTTTCTACTTCAAAAACGTTTTTCCTTTCTTAACATGTTATACAATTTTAAACTAAAAGAAGTTAATTAAAAAAAACTTGAAAAAATTTAAATGAGGCTTCATGAAAATAATGTTCTAAAAATCCATTCATGATGTATAAGTTAAAGAAAAACATTCTTCTTGTACTTTGGCCAGAAAAGTCAAAAAAGTACCTCGTACTAAAAACGACAAAAGATTCCTTTAATATCTTTTAATAAAAACTTACCAATGGGTAAAATTGGATTTTAAAAATTGTAGGAGGATAGAAATAATATTACATATTGATGAAACATGGATGTGGATGATAAATATTCCCTAGTAAATTATGAAGTATAAACAATCTCGGATAAAAATGAGATCGTGAGATTTTCCCTTACTTTAGGTCTGATTTGCTTCGTACGTGTCTAAAACTCATGTATAATGATTTAAATAATGTTATTGACTTATTCCAGAATCGTACTCATTGTTATGATATCATATATGGTCATATTTATAGCTTCTTATTAGTAATATTTCATTGTTACTTGTTATTCGGGTGTTTATTTCTTTTTGTTCTTATGCGTGTTTTGTCGAATAAATTCTTATTATTCTTTTTAGGTTATAGATACCTCATTTTAGGAATGGTATTAGTGTAATATATATCATATTTATTCATTCAATTCATTTATATAATCATTATTCAATAAAGATCATGTAGAACGAGTCGCATCACATCGTGGAGACGGTAGGTCGTACGTACGCACGAGGGATGATATCATTCCCATGATCATGGAATTGTATTGAAGTGTATGTATACTATTTTAGAATACATATCACTTTACAATAATCATATATAGATACTATTTACACCATTATATCCATCCAAGTAAGGTGGTGGTGGAAAACAGATTACACTACAGCGTGGAGACGGTATTCCGTACATACGCACACGCGGTGATTTCATTTTCCATAGGATGGATAGAAGGTGAAATAGGGTTGTTTAATATTTATAATAACATATCATTATATTAGTGATACTGATTTTATTACTTTATAATGAAACAACTAAAGAAGATGAAGTAGAAGGAGAAATAAATTTGAAATAATCGGTAACGGATATTACCTCTTCTTCGACACGCCTCTTTGAAACCTCCTCTTAGGGAAATAATGTTGGTCTTTTAAGAAGACCAGAACCTCTAGGATGTTTCAAGGGAAGTGTAGAAAAGAAATTGGTAGGGTTTGGTCGAGCTTGAAGGCTCAATGTGGTGTGAGGAGGAGAGGGAGGAGGTGCCCTTTTATAAGGGAGGAGAGGGGCACTTTAGGACAAACTTAAAATATTATTTTATAATAAAGTCATATTCGGTTTATAATGGCTCAAAATTGATTTATTTCAAAGATAAAGTGGGGATGGATCGAAATCTGCTCAAAAAATAGGTTTTAGACAAGTTTAGGTTACTATTTTAACCTTATCATTTATATTTAACTCTAAGTTAAATAATTTAACTTTTACCGTGTCTTCTTGTTTTCTTACAATATATGGTTAATAAACTTACTATAACAAGACCAAATAACCCCAAGTGGTTCATTATTAATATATATAACCTTATATAATTCATTTGGCTGAACCTTATATTTTTAGGAATAAAATAACAATGAATAATATAATATTTGTTTTAAAAACTATTTTATGTCAATTTTGACACTATTTGGTAATTGATTCGTTTGAAAATCATAACAGCATGATTAGTTATAAAAACGTTAATTAAATCAATAATAATATGTCATATTAACCTATAAAATTAGTTTAATTCATAAAAAGTCTCAAATTACATTTATTTGGGTATTTATAATATCAATTATGTTAATATTTCCTTAATAAGGAAATTAATGAGTCATCATTGTGTCATAAATAAATTAAATTATTTAAAGTATAAAAATTATAAATAAAATACCATTATCTAGGAAATAGTTTTATCTTTATAATGAATATTTATAGTCGAATTTATCTTATGTATAACCCTATATTAAAAATGTTTTAGTTATTAAACTTTGTTTTTAACTCTCTTAACTCTTTTTTAAATAAAATAATAATGAGTGTCCTAATCTAATCCAAGTGGACCTAAATTGTCATATTTTATTCCTAAGGTTGTTTCTGGTCGAATTAAACTTATCCAATAGAATTAGGACATGTTTTAGGGTAATAATAATATCATTTTTACCCTTAATTACCCTATTTACTTTTAACCGTGGTAAATAAAAGTAAAAAGTTACTATTCACCAAAAATTATTTTTATCTTATTGAACCACATTTTACTCCTTGATATTAACCGTGTCTCTTGGATTTTCGAAATTACACTAACAGAAGCGATAAAATTATGTTTTATGTAAATTTTCAAACTCTCATAGGAGGTGGGTAAAAGATGGTGAAAAGTTCAATAAAATTTTTATATATCTAAAATTATTATAAAATGACTCCAATGAATTAATTTGAACTTATATAGGTATTATGTATCAATTTTGACCTAAAATAAATTTAAATAAAATAAATAATTATTTAAATAAAAATTCGGTTTTTAAATAGTAACCTTGTGTTTTCACTATTCATCAAAAATTGAAAGTTTTCAGAAAAATACCAAAAATTCACCCTAGACTAATTTTGATATTCCGAATCCAAAAATGAATTCCATTTTTAAAGATAAAATTTATAAAATTTCAAAAAGTGGTAATTACTATTCATAACGGCTAGTTTTAATGATATTTTAATAGCATATTGTTGTTTAGTGAAACTCGGTATTGCGTACAATGCAAGCTATCGAGGAAGGTCGTGATTGCGTGTAAAGCAAGCCAAGCTAGTGTTGTGTGTAGTGAAAGATTACTTTGATGATGTATATAACATAAAAACAAAATATTTCTCATAAAAATCTCAGGTGTTACAGTACATGTTTGTATGTACTTCTTAGGTCTATGAGGATTCGACAATCCAAGCTAGACTACAAGGACCATCCTACCTTCTTCTTTTGGGTAAATTTGAGCATGAATCAAATTTTTGCGCCATTGCTGGGGACCCAAGTAATTAATCTAAACACCCATTCTATTCTCCCACATTTCTTCTTTTCTCATCCAAATTCTCTTATCTTGTCCCTTTCTTGTTTCTTTTTTCTTTTGGTGCATGTATGCCTACACCCGCGTTTAATCAAACCGTCTAGTTAGGGTGGATAGTCATGGGGTTGGAGAGTCAAGTACACCAAGGGAACTCTTTACATTAGATCCTGCTCTTCCTAATACCCCCGAGTCAAAATTTGAGCCCATTTTAATGGAAGGTCTTTAAAGAAACCAAATCATAAACCCGGGTGGGAACCAAAATGGAAACCCAAATGAGGTAGCCCCAAACATGGGGAATGTAGTTGATCAAACCATGAATAACTATCTCAAACCTTCCTGGACCAATGCCCCCTCAATCATTAGACACAATTACCAAGGATATTCCAACCACATCTTTAAACCCCATGTCTTAAACCACCTTCCCACATTCCATGGAATGGATTCCGAAATGCCCAACCTTCAGATTAAGAAGTTCAATGACATTGTAGAAACCATGTTTCCCCCACATCAACTAGAATCAGATAAGATGAGGCTATTTATTTTTCTTTAAAGTATTTAGCTAAAAATTGGCTAAACAATTTGATAACATCATCCATCAACTCTTGGGACCAATTAAAAAGATAATTCTACAAAAAATACTTTCCCCACCACAAAACAATTGCACTTAAAAAGAGCATCCAAAACTTTTTTTAAAAAGAGGGAGAGTCATTCTATGAAACATGGGAGAGGTTCAAAGACACTCTGAATATGGTTCTACACCATGGTTTTTCTATTCTTGAATAAGTGAGAATTTTCTATGAAGTGTTGGGTCCTAGAAACCAACAATTCATTGACATGATGTGTAATGGAACCTTTAAAAACAAAGCCCCAAATGATGCTTATGAGTATCTAGAAAGCCTTTATGAACAAAACCAAACATGGGGAACTTCACCTTATTCAGAAAACACACAAAGACGTATTGTAATTCATACACTTAGAGAAGAGGAAATCCTTAGGGCTAAACTCGCAGCACTCTCTAGGAAGGTTGAAGAGATAGACCTTAGGAAAGTCCATAAAATCCAAACTATAGACCCTCTTTGCACAATTTGTGACAAACATGACCATAAGACAGACAACTTCCCAACCATTCCATCCATCAAGGATGTTCTTTTAGAAGGACCCCCAGTAGAAGTAAATGCCTTGAACTTTCAAAATCCTCAATACCAAAACACCTTCAACCCAAGGTATAATGACCACCCAGGCTTCCGCTAGAAAGATAACCAGCAACCTATCCAACCACAGGGAAAAAATACTTACCCCCATCAGAACTACCAAACACATAACCAGTTCCAAACCCAACCTATCCAATACCAACAGCCACCGGTCCAATTTCAACAAACCGTCCCACCTCCAAAATACCTCCTGGGATAATCCAATCTTCTCAAGCACCAACCCAAACTGTTCCAAAAATACTACTATAACAACTGTGAAAACAAATAGAAAGGATGAACTTAGAAGTACCTTCCCTAAAACAAGAAATTCAAACCATCAAAACTAGAAAGGCACCCATTCCTACTCAGGTGGTACCATCCTCAAATTCAAGGGGAGAGTCAAGTTTCACTCAAAGAACTGATGAATAACAAAAGGCTGTGACTATTTTAAGAAGTGTAAAATCAATTGAGAAACCTCAACAACTAATTCAGAACCCATCTGAAGATTCAAACATGGATGAAAATTCAAATGAATTACAAGATCAAACTAAAAAACACGATAACATTGTCAAAGAAACAACTCTTCAACAAAAAACCCCACAAGCTGCACCATTTAATCAATGCATGAGGGGGAAAACCAAGCCTTAATTGAGTGAAACATTGAGGGAAATCTTCTCACAAGTCAAGTAGAAAATTCCTCTTCTCAATGAAATCCAACCCGTACCTGCCTACTCAAATTACCTTAAGGACTTGTGACCTTTTAAAAGAAAATTTTCACATAAAAACAAAGTCTTTTGGCTGCAAATGTGACTAACACCATTCAAGGGACCATTCCTCCTAAGTTAAAAGACCCAGGTTTCCCTTAAATAAATTTTGAATTAGGAGAGAGAAAAGTTGTCAAGTCCTTGTGTGACCTAGGTTCTAGTGTCAATCTCATTCCCTATGCTGTGTACTGCCAATTAGGCCTAGAAGAACTCCAACCCACATCTGTCACACTTCAACTTACAGATCATAGAATTAGGGTTCCAAAGGGGATTTTAAAGGACGTTCTGGTAAAGGTTGAAAACTTCATCTACCCTACAAACTTCATTATCCTTGACAACCATACAAACTTAGGAAATAAGGAACAAACCCCAATCATCCTTGGTCGTCCCTTCCTTGCAACAATCAACTCTGTTATCCGAGTCCGAAATGGGAAAATGACCATTACCTTTAGAAACATGAGTCTAGACTTGAACACCTATAATGGAAGATCACAGATAGGGGATGATGAGGACATTCATGAAGTAAACAAGATATGAAGCATTGATAAAGAATCCATAGAACATTAAGGAATATTTGATGGATGTTTAAGTTAGGATGAGATTGATTTCCTTTATTCACATGAAGGAAGTTTATCTCCTTGGCATGAATCATTTCCAAATTGCTCTTATGATTAAGTCTTAGGTCCAACAATCTATGAAACCTTTTAGGAAACCACATTCATAGAGACCAATCAAACAACCTTCCCTAAATCTGATCAAACCAATATCGTAGCTGAAACTTCTACATGTGGGGAATCAATCCTATCTAAAACTCTAGGAAACAAAATTGATCTCAATCCAATGTCCCAATCTTATGCTGAAATTATTAACCAACCTGATCTTGGATTGAAGGAACTTCCCACTTCACTCAAGTATTCCTTCCTAGGGGACAATAAAACACATCCTATTGTCATTTATTCTTCTCTTGAATCCAATCATGAGAGGATGCTTCTAGATGTCCTTATAAAACATAATAAATTCATTGGTTGGACCCTGTCTGATATTCCTGGGATTTTCCCACTTACCGGGACTTATAGGATTGTTCTGGAATCTGATTAAAAGCCATGTCATCAACCTCAACAGCGACTCAATCCTAATCTCATGTAGGTATTAAGGAAGGAACTTCTGAAATTGTTAAAAGATGGTATCATATATCCCATAGCTGAGAGTGAGTGGGTCAGCCCAATCCAAGTGGTTCCCAAAAAGTTTGTAATCACAGTGATAACCAATGAAGATGGAGAGATTCTTCCAACAAGGGTGAGTAGTGGCTGGAGAGTCTGCATTGACTATAGGAAGCTAAACTTGTTTACCAATAAGGACCATTTCCCCATACCATTTATTGACCAATTCCTTGAGAGAGTGGTTGGTCATGCCTTCTACTATTTCTTAGATGGGTACTCAGGGTACAATCAGATTGAGTTATCCCTATAGGATCAAGGGAATACTACATTCACTTGTCCATTTGGCATCTTTGCCTTCAAACACATGCCCTTAAGTTTATGAAATTCCCCTGGAACCTTCCAGCGGTGTATGATTGGACTCTTCTCAGATATAGTAGGTGACTTTCTTGAGGTCTTCATGGATGACTTCTCCCTGTTTGGGGATACATTTGAGGGATGTCTGAGGAATGTGGAGAGTCTTTTCAAGATGTTAAGAAAATAATCTAGTCCTAAACTAGGAAAAATTCCATTTCATGGTTAAAGAGAGACTAGTTTTAGGCCATCTGGTCTCAGGTAAGGGATTGAAGTTGATAAAGCCAAGGTTGACATCATTCGTCACCTTCCATCACCCAAAACTGTCAAGGAAGTGAGGTATTTCTTAGGACATGCTGGTTTCTATAGAAGATTAATCCAGGACTTTAGTTCAATCTCTCGTCCCCTTTGTTCTCTCTTAATAAAGGATTCTCTATTTGTTTGGACAAAAAGATGTGAGGTTTCATTCTCAACCCTCAAATCCTCTCTCACCTATCCTCCCATTATAAAATCTCCAAATTGGAACCTTCCTTTCAAACTTATGTGTGATGTCAGTGACTTTGTTGTAGGATCTGTGTTAGGACAACGTTGTGATAAAACTCTTTATGTCATTGCTTATGCAAGAAAATCCTTAAATGATGCCCAAATCAACTACACCACCAATGAAAAGGAGTTACTTTATACTGTGTTTTCCTTAGAGAAGTTTAGGTCCTACCTCTTAGGATCCCCCATCACTGTGTTGACTGACCATTCTGCACTAAAATACCTCTTCCAAAAACAAGATGCTAAGGCTATACTGATTAGGTGTGTCCTTCTCTTGCAAGAATTTTACCTCACAATCAAGGATAAAAAGGGCATTGAAAATGTTGTAGCTGGTCACCTCTCTAGGATGGAATTCAAAGACTACTCAAATCACCTTTCTGTTTCTGATTCATTTTCTGATAAACACCTATACGCTGTGAGTGACTACCCTTGGTATGCTGACATAGCCAACTTCTTAGTTATAGGAGTAATTCTAAAATTCTTATGGTCTCAAGCTCGAAGTAAATTTCTTTCTGATTTTAGACACTATGTGTTTGATGATACATACCTCTATAAGTTCTGCCCTAACCAAGTCATTAGGAGGTGTGTCCAAGAATCTGAACAAGAGTCCATCCTTGAATTCAGTCATAGTGAGGCATGTGGAGGTCACTTTTTCTCTAAGAAAACATCTGCTAAGATTCTTCAGTGTGTTGTCCCACCCTCTCAAGGGACTCCTACACATTTTTTCAAAGTTTTCCTGGGTGTCAACAAGTAGGTTCCATCACAAAAAGGAATCAAATGCCACTCACTCCCATATTAGTGATTGAAATCTTTGACTACTGGGGAATCGATTTCATGGGTACATTCCCAAACTCTAGGGGGTACCTCTACATCCTATTAGATATTGATTATGTCTCAAAATGGGTTGAATCCATTCCCACCAAGTCTAATGACCATCATGTTGTGATCTGATTTCTGAAAGAGCACATATTTTCTAGATTTGGAATTCCTAGGGCTATAATCAGTGACCGAGGAACCCATTTTTGCAACCGTCCATTATCTTCACTCATGTCTAAGTATGGTATTTCTCACAAGTTTTCCACTGCGTACTATCCTCAAACCAATGGCTAAGCCGAGTTAGAGAATATGGAGATTAAGAATATTCTTGAAAAAACTGTCAATCCTTATAAGAAAGATTGGTCTGAGAAACTCTTGGATGCTCTTTGGGCATATCGTACAGCATACAAAACCATCCTAGGAATGTCACCATATAGGTTGGTTTACGGAAAAGCATGCCATTTACCTGTTGAAATTGTGCATAAGGCTTTTTGGGAATTAAGAAAATAAATTATGACCTCTCATTGGCCGAAAAAAAAGGAAATTAGATCTCAATGAACTTGAGGAACTAAAGATGGAGGCTTATGAAAATTCAAGGATCAATAAATCTAGATTCCAAGCCTTCCAATCTAGTAATATTAAAGTCAAAAAATTTGAACCGGGAAAATTTCTGCTCTTGTATAGTTCAAAACTTCATTTACACCCGGGAAAGTTAAAGTCTATATGGTCAGGTCCTTTCATAGTGCATCATGTGTACCCCCATGGGGCAGTATATATTCATGATCCCACAAGTGGTTATATTTTCAAGTTAAATGGTCAAATGTTAAAACCATTCATTGAATCATTCAATAAACAGTAAATAGAGGTTAAGTTAAATGAGCCAACTTATGAACCAGGAAAAAATTGATAGATTTAGGATCCATGTCGGGCTAGCAACATTAAACCAAAGTGTTGCACGGGAGGCAACCCATGGTTTTCATCTTTGTGAATCATTATTTTTAAATAGTATTAATGAATCATTTTGATATTTGAAAAAAATAGACATTTGACCTGTTCTTCTATTATGAGTATGGATGGGTATGAAAGGGGAGAACCATATTCATCTGTGTCACGTGGTGTGATCCTTGAGTAATACCTTACCTAGAAATTTAAAAATAAGGAAATGTATCATCTGTTCATTTTATTTTTATGTGTTTGTAGGTTAAAATTAAAAAAATATATTAACAAAAAAAAGGGACAGGTCATAAGTCGTGGGTCAAACCCCGTCACAACCGGCGAAGCCACGGGGAATCAAACCCGAGACCGAAGGGAGACAGGGGCACGCACTTACCACTGATCTACGACTTTTTGTGCTTCCTTAATCTATAATTTTTATATATATACTTATATTTTACTTTATTTATTATATAAATATATATATGTAGTTTTTTTTTTACTAGGTAATTCTCAGAGTGACATTGAGATCAAGGGATTAAAAGGGGGTAGAAATAATTTCAACTTCAACCACCAGGTGACTTCATTCCATGATCCTCATTTTTAATTTCTTTTTTTTTTGAACTCTCATTCTCTACCTCTACCCCCTTCTAAATTTTCATTTCTTCAAACAATGGGGACAATGTTATTTTGAGTTGGGTGGGAGATGAAATTAAAAAATGCTTTTGTGTCAAAAAAATGAATGATTTGAAAAAAAAATGTGTGTAAATAGTAGGAAAAATTCTTTTAACTTTGAACATGGTAATACCCATTGCACACTTTGAAACTGAATAACAAATAATTTAGCATGCCCTGATTATGATTTTAATCCTTGTATAATTTTATGATTATAGATTTTGGAATGTGTGGCTGTCTAATGTGATATTTCATGGTTTATATTTTTATCCAGATAAAAAAAATATCACAACACACATCCTTTGGATAGTGCGGTATTAGTATGAGTTCATGGGGTCCCCCAAATAAATAGCATAGGTTTTGTGATCATTTTAGTTTTAATATGAGTGTTCAATAAAAAACAATAAATTTGCACGTAGAGCAATGAAATGACCTAATGTGTGGCTTTCGGCACTTGGGGATCGTGACTCCATAGTTTTCTATCCCAGAATTGGTGATTTTATCTCAATTTTTGGTAATTTGAATTTGTTTTTGACTGATTTCACTCGATATGATGCCTAAGTATGTGGGCTTCACTTGGTACCCTAAGGTATTTGAGCCTGGGAGTCATCGCCAAAGTCTTGCTACAGGGGTTGACTCTTTTGAGTGTAATTTAAATTACCATGGAAAAACTGAAAAAACAAAAAAATTGAATACTCATCTTAATATTGAAATGTGATTCCACCTATCACTTCCATCATTTCCCTCTTGAATAAAGATAAACCCCCATGTTAAATTTGATACACAACACATCATCACTCTTAATTGATATTGGATGAAATATGGCAATGAATTTGAACAAAGGAATGAGCTTGGGATTGGGATCTGCTTATGAAACTATCTTGTATTAAAATATTTTGATGGGTTTCATGATTTTTTTGGTATAAGGGTTTTTGGTTATCATTGTGTATTAAAATGTTTTTGGAAAAGGGAATTCGAATTTCATATTTTCGAGATATATTTTGCTCGAGACTAGAAACACTCAAGTTGGGGGGATGTGATTATCCACTAAATGAGGATAATATTCATTGTTAATATATATAATATTCATATACTTTATTATTCATAAACACCACTTTTAGTGCATTTTACACTTTGAACATAATTTCACATTATGATTGTAATTCCTTCTTAAAATGCACTATTATGTGGTACATTTTTCAAAATCATTTAAAGTACCCAATGATCTTGATTTTATTTTCATATTTAATTCCCAGTTTTATAATTATATTGGTAAAAATTCATACTTCTGGTGTGTTGGAAGATTCACATTGGAAGACCACCAAAATGGGATTTCATGCAAACAATTCTGGAGAAGGCATATTGGACACCAGCTCACTGATGAGAATGTGGGGACCAAAATACAGGCCCAATGAAGCCAAAATTTCGTGAGATTCTAGAAGACATATAGGGGAACAAATCATTCTTCAGAAGCCAGTGCTAATGTGGCATCCATTTTAGTTATTCAGGCATCCCAAGTTGAAGATAAAATTCTGGGCCATATTCTGCGACCCATAAAACATCTTACTAATCTAATAATATCTCGGAATATAAAATTCCAAATGGGCCGAAATTTTACATGAGATTAGGAAACATCCGGGAATACATTTTATTCTTCTATGGCCCACTCTAATTAGGCCATCTAGAAGGCCATTCTGACACGTCTGTTCGGTGTAAGCAAGCTGGCTGCCACCTCGGGTCAAGGGTGGAAAAGTATTCTCTCCCTTACTTTCACCACCCTAGGCCTACCATACTCAAGTGGAATATTTTGTATTATTGGTAGATCGACTCAAGGATCCAAAATTTATTATTTAAGGTAGTGGTGTTGGAGGAGTTTTGGGATCCTTGGAGCTTGTTTTCATTGTCATGTTATTATGTCGATTTGGCTTTGTAACGTTCTTCATTCTCATGTAAGTTGTTCGAATCACCTTAGTTCTTAATAAAATTTATTCCTTTCCTCTTATTATATATTTCTTATTATCACTTTTATATCTTTGCCTTAATTTGTAAATTTATTCACACCATACCTTGTTATATTCTTCACAGAATGGTGGAGTGATTGATTTTTTTTTACTTCTCCAATTCCTCTCTCATGAGTCTACGTTCCGCTTCCATTGAAACCATAGAATCAATGGAGGGATAACTATTTTATGGGTTGATAAAATGGAGTAGCAAGGGGCTGGATTTCATGTTATTTATCACCCCATCAATGTATAATCACTTATTTTAATTGAGATTTTTATTTGATGATTTTAAAACTTCTTTGTCCCTGTTGAATTTTAAGGTCACATACTTCAAGTGCTAATACAAACCTTTAACTTAAAGTGCTCATAAATTTGATCCTCTAAGTGTATAGGTGATTATTATTATGGTGTGTTGGTATAAAATTAGTAAGTTATTAAGTTGTTTGATATCCTTAAATAAACTCAACTCAAATATAAGAAATTGAAATAATTGAAAAGGGAATACGTCTAATCCACTCCAAGTGATAACCTAGGATAAACTCATTATTTTAAATTGAATTCACTTAAGTCTCTTAGATTTCAGTTAAAACCATTTTAAATCAACCCAAGTTGGCTACTTCATATCCAAAAACAATCCATAGAATGTACGTTTCTGTAGGTACTTCTTAGGTCTCTGAGGATTCGACAACCCAAGATAGACTACAAGGACCATCCTACCTTATTCTTTTGGGTAAATTTGAGCATGAATCAATCCTTTAGTTCCCTTATTATATCCAATAAATATTAACTTCATTCTTAAATATTCTAGTTTTTCAGTAGATATTGTCTTGAAAAAAATCCTTTCACCCCCATACATATATATATATATATGATAGATCGAATTTATTTCCATAGAATAACTCATATTAAATCTCATTTTACTCTTTAGTTGGTACTTGTTTTAGTGTATATATTAGTATCTATGATGTATATCCCCAAAGAATAAATGTAGGGTTTCATAACTCTTTATTGATAAAACTATGCCTAATAAGGTATGATTACTCCTTTTACTTACACCATTCAATTGAGGTTTATAAGGAGGAGTGAGTTGGGAGACCATCTCAAACTCCTTCAAGTGATCGATGAATACTTGGTTAAGATATTATCTACCAAATTTTGGTTATAGATTTTTAATCTTCTTACCAAGATGATTCTATAATTCTTTATGATATTACTTAAAAATGTTAAAATAATCTGACTTATACCTCATTTAGTATATATATTCATATCTACTATAGTAATTAGTAAATGTAATAAAGTAAGAGAACCCACCCTTAGACTTTACTAGAAATGGACCATATACTTTAGATAGAGGGTTGATCCCCACTTGGGTGTTCTTTGGGATATAAAAGTCATGGAATTACAAAGTGGTATCAGATCATGTGTTTTATTGTGGAAATGTCATTTATACATGGATATAGAATATTGGGAATTTGGAGGTGGAATTAGAGTATGCATGTAAAATATATCTTTAGTTAAAATAGAAGTTTCTAGGGTATGATTGGTGTTGGGACTAGGAACTCTAGGTATGAGTTTGGTGTTAGATCAAGAAGTCTAATATGGGGTGGATATACTTGGGTTGAGTTGTAGGTATTTACTGGGAGCTAGTGGGGTGTTCATGCATCATGATAGTGGAATTATTAGGGAATGATACATGCACATATGGGAAGTGTTGTTTTACATATTTCCTCATTCAGAACCACTATTAATTGAAGAATCTTATATTATATTTATATTATCAGGAGTGATTAGATTAATATGGATTTTTGGGTATTTTTTGATTTATTATTGATTATGTTTGTTCATAAACCTAGGGAAATGGTATTTGGGTGTTTGTGATTCTGAGTAAAACTCAATTTGAAACTCATATAGTGATAGAGGTATATTTAAAATAGTTTTATAATTCATTTTTACTTGAAATATATCATGGAAGCGGTTCTTTTGGAATGATCACGGATTTTTAGGTTTTTAAAATTTTTGAGGAAATGTTGTTCAAATTTTTATTTCAAAATGGATTTTGAAAACATGATCAGTTTGTAGGGGAAACAAAAGACCAAATAGGAAATATATTTTGGTATTTTTATTTTTAGTGAAAACCCTTGTATTATAAGGGGTGTTTTCAAAAACTCACATTATGTTTTTGTGTGTATAAAGTGTTTTGAGATGGTTTTAAAATAAGTAATTAATACCTATGAAAACAAGTTTTCTTAGGCTTAAGTAGTTAATCAAGAGTGGTCCAGGAGTTTTAATTTCATGTTTAATGAGTATGAAATAGTTTTTTTCAAAGATCTATGGGTTTCAGTCTTCATGGATTGGTGTTTGTTGTGAGGCTTGAGTAACTGGATGTTAGTTTTAGTGATTTTTTATATTAGATTTTTTGTGATATAAATTGATAGGAAATTTCTATAGTAGGGAGAACCATTAGGAAGAATCGACCTTTATAATTAATTATTATGTTTGGGGGTTTCATAATCTTGTAGATGGATTATTTGTTAGTGTTCTTATTTTTTGGGATTAACGGGTGTGTTTGTGTACCATCTCAAGGATTCAATGAGGGATTCAAGTGAGGGTCTCAAGAAATCATTTTTGGTATCCAATATTTTTTATGGTTATCCTAAAGTAAAATGACAATAATGAGGTTATGGTGGTTATGGATAGATCTATGGGGAGCTTGGTGAGTGGGTAACTTGGATTTTTGTGAATACTGATGTGGTGTTTGAAGCTCCATAGAAAAAGAACATTCGGTGTTTAGAGATTAAATGTATCAATTTGATGATGAATTGATGACTAGTATAGGTCAAGATTTATGGTATAGTGACCACCATGGATTCTCAAGGATGTGAGGAATTATGGTGGTGAGTTTTTAATAATCCTAATATTTTAGTTTTAGTGAACCGAGTAGTGGTTCAAACGTTTTTCATCATGGTGGATGAGTAAATTTGAAATTTGAATTTGGATAGAATTAAGGGTGATTGAATTATGTTTGGGGTTTATTTTAGTTTGTTCCATAGATGAATTTTATATAGGAAAATAACCAGAGTGGGTTCTTGGGTTTTGTTGGATATTCTTTTACAGTAAGTATAAGATCATGTAGCAACAAGGGGTTTTACAATGTAGTAGTGTGTTCTATAATATTAGGTTTCAAGATTTTATGGGGTGGTCATACCATATCATGAAGAACTACACCATGAGACCTTATTCATAAGATTAAGTCTTGGAGTCAGGGAAGTAACACATCATAATGGGGTGGGTTCCACCATGAATCCCTAAACTCAAAGGAGATCTTGGTTTTGGATTTTGGGAAGGGTTCATGTTATAACGTGGGGGTTGTTTCATGATGCCCTTGGCCACACCACAAAAATTCACTATGATTTTTTAATAATGCTTTGGAATATGGTGTTTTAGTGTGAAACATTGATCCCATCTTCATCATGACCATGGGTTGTAAGCATTGCATCATTACATTGAAGGTCATGCAATAATTCACCCTTTTTACTATTCTTTATAAGAGAATAACTGTCATTTTATGATCATATCCCTTGATCATATACACAAATTGGGTCTCATAAGAGACCATTTTGGATATTCTCTCCCATTATTTTCCCTCATTTTGTTTTCCCTTTGTTTCATATTGGTTGGGTAATAATCCAGATTAGTTATTTTTTGTTGGTTGAGGTAGTTTGGACTTTTCATATTCCCTCCCTCTTTCCTATTCTTTTTACTCTGATTTTGGTTGGTAAATTTTAGGGCTTGGCATGTGATTCCACCAGAGTAAAGTGAAATCACTTTAATATGATGGTGATTTTTTGTGTGAGGCATATATAAGTCTTAGAAAGATTATATTATTTTTATTTTACATCATTCATCATGAGTTATGTCACTTAATGGATTTATTTAGATATTTTAGTGATTTTGGTTTAAATTGATGGTGTAATTGAATATAGAACTTGGGAATTTTGTATGTATTAGGCTCAGGCTCATGTTGGGAGTGAAATATGCCCCATTTCTCAAAGTTTTGACACCATTATTCCACCTAATTAGTGATAATTGATTATATTAAGTGGGTAATTTGGATTTAAATGATTTTATAATTGATCTTTTATGGTTTATAGAAGAGATAGGTGCATGTGGTATCAGTAGAGGTTATTATGATCTTGGTATAGATTTATAGATCACTAGTTGAAGTAGATGTTTTTTATATTACTGATTCGGTTTCTCATTTACTGATTTTATGTTCAAGTTCTACCATTTTGGTTATTATTGAAAAGTTTTCATGACTTGTTTGATCTTACCCCTGGAAATGGTATGGGATCACACTAGCATAATAGTCATCAATAATCATATAGCATGATAAAATATTTATTAGTGGTGACTTGGTTGAAAAAATATCAGTTTCCCATTCTATGGTTTTTTTCATGGTGTAAATTGTATTTTTAAAAGTAAGTGGGTTTCCTTTTAAAAATGTGATTTTAAAAATGGGTTTGATTTAAATGGAATTCTAAAGGAAATTATGTCATTTAAAGAAATTTAAATTTTATTTCAAAAAAATATGGTTTTCTAATGAATGAATTAATTAGAATATGTTCCAAGGTATTATAATGGGTAAATTAAGCCTTTTCTAAATGGTTTTTAAAGAGTATTTTCACTTTATTTTTAAAGGATAGTTGAGAGGGGTTGGTTTGAAAAAAAAATTTGTTAGTTTTGCTTGATGGGGGTAATTCCCTATTTTATAAAGATTATATTCTTTGCTTATGCTTATTGTTTTTGGTTTTATAATATAATGTGGTGATTTATTGATGAAATATGGTAGAATATGGTCCTTTTATAAGGCCTTACCCTAGATGATGGGTTGGTTACATTGGGTTGTAATACTTGTGGGGTTTCTTTTTGGTGTAGGTCTATAAAAACCTTGAGACACCCTTGGGTTGGGTGTGTGAGATGATATATGATTGAGAATGTTTGAAATGTTCACTATGGGCCATTTGCGATTTCATGATGCTCTTAAATAATTGTATTTACTCCTCACTTACTTGTAGTAGATCCTTGATATTTACCTCAGTGTTTCAGGTGGGAGTCAGTCTCGTTGTTCTTGATTAACGACATTGGATGAGTTTCTAAGATATTCCCTTTGTGGAATATTGATCCTTGTCATGTATATGGGAATGGGATATGAGATAAGTGATTCCTTATTGTGTTGTTGAGTGGATAATAATGAGTTTTCCTATTATTTGTCCTAACGTATGCCTTTATGAGATGGTATGATAAGACATGTTGTTGAGGGGAACTTCAATTGTGTGACCAACCAATGAATTATGTGTTAATACTTATAGTATTTAATTTATAGGAAAAAATTCAATTTCAATGTTCATCTTGAGGATATTTATGTTTTTTATGGTGACTAGGTATGGTGATATTGGTCAAGGTTGGTTAGGTTGAGCTATATGGGATACCCTAAAGCTAAGTGTTGGGTTGTAAGGTGTGGCTAGTTTAATGTTATACTATGGGTTTTGTTTTCAATACAATTTTTTTAAATATTTTCCATGCTGTGCTCTAAGAAATATGGTTTATCTATGGGACTTAACCAGAGGGGATGGTTTGGATTTTGAAAGAGGTGAGATATTTAGATTCCCTCCTCAAACTACTTCTGATATTTCTTGATGTGTATGGGATCATCCATGGGGCATCACCTCGAAGGAGGGTGTGAGTTTATATTGAAAAAGATGTTAGAGATTTAGATTCCCTCCTTATACCAATTTATATGTAAACTAGTGGATATAAGATTTACCCATGATAAATTACCCTTAGGGGGGGTTTGAATAGTTTTAGAGGTTTCTGATTGAGATTCCCTCCTCAGATCACTTCATTGATGTTATTTATGGGATTTTACATGCCCATGACTAGCTATTGTGATTTTATTCCTTGATGGATTTTATATATGGAAATATTTTCTATTCAGATGCATTTTCCTTGTTGGGATTCTGATGACATGTTATTATGATCGACATCTTACCAAAATCGGTCGGTGTACGTAGAGTGTTACAAAATAAGACACTCTGAGAGGGGGTGAATTAGGGTATTTCCTAGTTTAAACTTTTTATTTTAATTTTTTATTCTTTGAGTAGGATCTTTTTCCATGATGGAAGGAACTATATTCAACATTGGTGGTGCTCTCACTGAAACAAGCACAAATATGTAGGAAATTAAAGCATGTATAAGAAAGTATTTTACTTGGTTCACCACAAAATAATAATTCAAGGAGTATACATTGATGATGTTTCAATCAGACCAGAATCTACTGATACACTATTTTGCTAGATATAAATTATTTCATTTTTAATCCATGATAATTATCACTTCTTTTATAATATTTTTGGGTCTAAACACTCCTCACCCAAAGCTCATTGCCTCTTCTTCTCCTCTATACAATACTTCAGTAATTTATTCAATTGTTTATTGATATAAAGATCTCTCTATGATAGGAATCGAAAGTATAAAAACTGTGTATCTTAAAATCTAGGTAGATTTTTTATGGTCTTTTATAATCATTACTCACTCCATCTTTAAATAAAGATGATATTATCCTCTTAATTTGAGGGATTTATCAATGTCTTCCTCCAATCATAGAAGTAGAAAGACTTTTTCTAGATGTGTATAATTCCATATTAGAATTATCTTGTTTCTCTCTTATTTAATGTCTAGATTCAGAAGTGGTACTTTACCTTCCCTCAAGCCATATTAACTCAAACTAAACCATATATGATCACTAAAATCCTTTAGTGGATTGTTTATTTCTTCATTTAGTTTTTCTTTAGAACTAGATAATAAATATTTCTAAAACTATTCTCTTGATTAATTCTAGATGTATCATTCAAGAATTTACTCACTATAAGTTGTAATAATCAATATATCACCCCTTTTGTTTTCTTTGACTTACTAGTTTTTCAATAGTTGCAGTTTCATGTCTTCTACACTTATTCTTTATCTTTTTTATAATCATAGAATAATGAAATGTGATGTTTCGAATAAATAAATTCTTCTTTAATTTCAGTCTTCTGGTCTCTTTTAATCAAGATTCCATAATTCTCGGTCCAAACTATTCTTCTTTATTTCATGATATATTACCCATATTTTAAATATGGAAATAAAAAATAAAACCTCTTCTTTAAACCTATAAAATCCTTGAGATTTACTTCCATAATCATGGACTTTTTTCTTCTATAGAATCTATAATAATCCCCATTTAATTTTGAATAAATTACTAAAAATAAATTACAATTGATAATAAGAATTTTAATCCATCTTTCCTGATGTAATTTAATGAAATTTTCTTTCATGCATAAAAATATAGTGCTGATAAACTTCAAATCATACCATGATCATCTATCCTATTCTTTCAAAATTAAAGTGAAATATCTTATATATAAAAAATGAAATTATTATATATGAATATGAATATTATATTTTATAGTGCACATATTGATACTTTATCTAATTTCCTAAAGTGATGACTCTTGTGAAATCATCCTTTATCATAAAATGACTATTATGTTTTTCACTTTTCAACTAAAATGACTCTTGAAAAAATATTTTGTGGCTCGTAAATTTTAACCATTTTCCATAGAATGACTTTTATATTTTTTAACTCTCCACTTAAATGAATCTTATGAAATTTTATGGTGAATCTTACATTTTCACCCATTTCAGCATAATGAATCTTACATTTTGAAATTTTCCACTGAAATGATAAATGAAAACCTAGGTGACTCTTATGAAATTCATAGTGAATCTTTTGAAATAAAGAGTGATTCTTATGAAATTCATAGTGACTCCCATGAAATCTAAAATTAATCTTAAAAAATTCTAGACAACTCTTATAAAATCTAGAGTGACTCTTAAAAAATTTTGGGTGACTCTTATGAACTTAGAGAGCTTAAATACTTATCAGATCTTTGGGATTTTATAATATCCTTATAAAATATTAAAAACTAGAATTAATTCCATATTTCTAAAATAACTTCTGATCTTCTATCTACCAACATCCAAATATTAAAATATTCAACTTCTAATATAAATTATAGTATTTAAACAATTTATCTTCAAGAATCCTAAATATGAGTCTTTTGAATGCTACTAACTTCCATCTTTTAGACTCATAACTTATAATCATCCAAGAACTCATCTTCCATAATATTCCATATATGGGTTAAAATTGAACCTCTAACTTCTAAGATTCCATATTTTCACCTTCTTAGTTCTTTACTCTCAGAAAATACAACATCCTAACATATTTCAGATATCTTTGGGAACATCTCTATCCTCTCATCCAAGTATTCAAGGCATAACATATAAGATTCTTAGAACTTAACTTCTGAATTACTTCTTGAACACTAAAACTTCAATACATGAATTTCATTACCTTACTTTAAACCACTTTAATATATATTTTCAACAAATCCAACAAGAAACCACCTAGTTTCAATATTATCCCTCATTATATTTTTTTGACAATACTTCCATAAAATCTATGAACCATAGAGATCCTACAAACTTATAGATTTTTTGAATTTTAATTCTCCACCTTTGTTAAAAAAATTAAAGGGTTACTTAAAGGTATATACCCCAATATTTATGATCTCTATAGGGGATAATTTTTTAGCTCAATTCCCCCTTTATCAAGGGAATTAAAAGAAGTTTACTAACTCTAGAAGTCTTATCATCTCTACTCGCCCTCTATTATATACTTCTTCATAGACCACTTGATAGATTTCCATCAATAAATTAAAATATTAAACATTTGGATCCATTATCCATTGACTAAAATCCATATTACATACTTGATTCATCTTTATAATACTTATTGTTGATATCAATTTTTAACACCGCTTGTTAGATAAAACATTTTAGCTATAACCTATAAACAAATTTTTGGATAGAAAAAAACACTTGTTAAATGAAAATAATTACTAATTTTCTATATTTTAATCCTTATACTCATTTCATAGACAACTATATACAACTACATAATATCAGTGAGTGATTTTACTAATTATAATGATCCATTGAAAAATTATCTAAGCCTACTAAGTAATAACTTGATATAGAATATAAGTGTTCAAACCAACAACCTAAAAGTTTTCCATGTCACTCGCCTACTTCAATAAATTCTAAAAGCTTGAATTTCCACATCTCCAATATATCTTGTGATATTAATCAAACCAATATAAAAACCATTAGTATAAAATAAATAAAAAACCAAATATGTGAGTTAAACATATTTTTTAAATCACTTGATTTCACTTTTTAATAAAAAAAATAGCGATGACCCATCTTAACCACGTTTATTATTTCTTCATAGGGATTTACCTTTTCTATATAAGGCTAAAAACCCTTTTAATTATCTTTATTAACTCCTCCTTAATTTCTTTGGTACTTAACTCTGAGTATAGAAATAATCTTCATCATGAAGAAACCACTAGTTGGTTGTAATCGTCTCTTCCAATAACTTTTGTTAACCTATTAGAAAATAAAATTTTACCACAGTTGTTATTATATAAACAATAAACTTGAAATTAATGATTATTGTTGTTTCTTTCATCAATATATCTTCTTCTTATTGATGGTTAGTACCACTAGATATGTGGAATCATATAAATTTTTGAACACCAAGGTTGGTTTTATATCCCAAGAAAATTTAAATGGGGCTTCGACACTATTTAAACTCCAGATTAGTCTCTATGACACTAGAGATTCCCCCTCACTACATGAGGCTTCATATTTAGATTTTAAACCAAATTGGTTGCTCAACACCACTTATTGAGTTAGATCTATCCTTTCACACCATTTGGTTTAGGATTAATACAAAATAAGAATTTCAATACTTCTAACTTCTCTTAATGCATTCACATATATTATTAGTACAATATCATGTCTTCTTTTAGTTCAACCTCCCCATGGATCATATATACCCCTTAATCCTACACCACTTCCAATAAAATTAAATAATATTTGTTTCATAGGAAGAGGGGTACGTATTACATCCACAGGTTGAGGAATGGGGTTGATCATGATAGATCAACCTTTTTATTTAACCTCATTATAATCCCTTGCAGTAATTATTATTACCATAATACTTGTACAAACTTAACAACAGAAGTTTCTTTTTTTGATCATCACTTTTCTTTTCTTGGGATTCATCTCAATTGTGGGATTAATCCCACTAGTATAAGTTTCCTCAAATTATGAACCATATATGCATTATCTGTCATGATTCCTTCTCTTTTTTTGGTTTGTTTCACCATTTTTTACCTTTATCCTTATGGTGTGATTTTTAAAACCACTAAGGAATGCCTCATGTTTATATTCTTCAATATCCATAAGATTTACTACTGACTTATTTTTCCTTGGTGAGTCTTTCTTCAATTACAAACCCTTCTTACACACAATTGGAGAAGCTTCCATATTTCAATTATATATTTTCATTCTTTCTCTCTATGAGGGTTGTTGTGAGTGTAACATAATAGGTTCTGCTACACCATTCATTGAGATTTAATATTTTCATATAAAATGTTAGCTCTATTTTATAGTTCAATAGAGTATTTTCTAGGGTAATATCAATTCTTGTGTTCCATATAAATGGTGTAATTACTTGTAAAACTTTTAACACCTTTATTAAAAAAAATTCTAGATGAATGTTCGTGGTTAGAATAATTAAAAAAAACTATAAAAATCATACCTCATGTGATTAGTTATCATTTGAGATGTTTATGTGGCATAATTCCTTCCATTATTGAGACCTTGGGATTCTAGACACACGCCCATGGTGTGTCCCAACCACCCACTTAAGTGGTAATTAGTAGATACCTTAATTTTTGTGCCTTTTATTCTAGATCTAGAATGAATCTTCCTTTTGTTCATTGATACAAGATTTGGAAATTTTATTAATCTACTTATTGAGGCTATCATAGAAGGAATTCCCACCTTCTATTTTCCATTTGAGGATCTAAGCTTCAATTCAATCTCCTTGAATTATCATATTTCTCTTTCCATTGAGAAACCATCTCATTAAATATAGATCAAGATTCATTTTTGGATATTCTTTTCTTTTCAAGATGTATTTTGAGAGGAATAATTCTATATTTTAATTCCCTCTTTGTGGTTATCTGTTTTCAAATTTCTTATGAAAGTTCTTTAAGTAAGTCATTCATTCCTCAATTTTTTACCCATATTATTTATATCTACATTAAAGGTAACCAATTATATAATTAATCTTTTATTTTATAGTGATAGATCTTGTATGAATTTACAGTTCACTTCAGGCATGATTCCCCATTGATCCAAATTCTCATAAATGGATTAGATCTTGTCTTGATTATTGTATGAACATTATCTATATTGAAATCTTATTTTATTTGTCATTTAATCATTTAAATCAATACTTTTATAAGTATCTAGAGATTAATATGAATTTATAAAATTAAAAAAAAATTCCAAAACATTAATAATAAAAAATTCAATAATAGAATCGGAGTTGTTCAACTTGACTAAGGAGTTTATCTTTTGGGATTCTTCTTCTTGTTTTTTTACCTTTGGACATAAGGTAGTATCAAATAAGTTTGTTCATTGATTCCTCCTCAAGACCAATTTTACAATATTCTCTCATGGTAGGCTCTAAGACATTCAATGTTCCCATTGGTTTTCCATATATCATCTTTAATAATTTCCAAATATTAAAATCATTGGAATAATGAATAGTTTTCTATTATAAATCACTAGATATACCTTTATTGATAATTATATTAACCTATAAATTATAAAAACATTCACTATGATTCTTTAAGTCATCATTATATTGTATATATTCCATGATCTCTTCACCGTAATCTGATAAAAACTAAAAAAAATTCCCTTTTACAACCATATAAATTAGAACCACTGAAAAAACATGGCTTTATCATAGAATCCATGAAAGTAAAAAAGTAAAAAATAATATTTTGAGTTTGAACACAAAAAAAGAACCTTTTTTCTTTGATAACACTTATTAAAACCCAAGACACCCCAAGAGGGGGGTAATCAAGGTATTGCCTAGTTTAAACTTTTTCTTTTACTGATTTATTCTTCCTTTAGGATATTTTTCTTATGTTTCTAGAAAAAAATTTCATTCTATCACTCTTAATGGTGATCTCACAAAAACAAACACAAATATATAGGAGAGAAAATTATGCACAGATAATAATTTTACTTGGTTTTCCACAAATGGATAATCCAAATATCATACCCTGATGATGTATTAGTCATACAAGAATAAGTTATTAAACTATTTTAGTGGATATAGAATTGGTCATGATCACTACATTACAAGGATCATGACTTTTATAACATTTTTGGGTTCGATCACTCCTCACCTAAATTACATTTCCTATTCTTATCATCAGTGCAGTACTTCATGAAGTTCTTCAACAATTTATACGCATGTAGTTCTCTCCATCGTAGAAATATAAAGTAAAAAAATCTAGGTAGTTTGATATAATCTTCCAGGATCACTGCTCACTCCTTTAAATTTATATGAGAGTATAATCATACTATGATATATTACATTATGTCTTCCTCCAATCATATTATTAGAAAAAACTACCTATAGATGATGATAATTCAACACTATAATTATCCTATCACACTATTTTTCAAGATCTAGATGTATTAATAGTACCCCACCTTCCTTTAAGCCTTATTCACTTGTACTAAACCAGATATAGTCATCGGAATCCTTTTGTGGATTATTTATTTCTTATTCTCATTTTTATTTGTAACAAGATATTAAATTTTACTTAGAATCTATTATCTTAATTTATTATATGTGTATCATTTAAGAACACCTTCAGTGTAAGATAGAATATTCAATATATTACAACCCTTGTTTTTTTCAACTTACAGGTTTTTCAATAGTAACAAAGTTATTCCTTATCTTCTTATTTTATATCCTTTTTTTAATCATAGAATAATCACATGTGATAAATGTCCATATTTTGAATATGGAAATTCTATAATTATAATCTTATAATCTCTTTTATTCAAGATTGAAAAATTCTCAGTCCAACCCATTATTATTTATTCCATGAGATATTTATAATATTTTAAATATAGAAACACTAAGAGATTATCCTCTTTAAAACCTCTAAAATCCACAAGATTTAATTCCAAAATTGTGGCATTAATTTTTACAAAAAAATTGAAATAATACTTAACAAATTTTCATTGAATTTCCAATTATAAATTATTATTGATAATAAGAGTTTTGATCCACATAACCTAATTTAATTCACTGAAATTTTTATATATGCACATAGATGTAGAGATGAGAAACTTTATATCACAACATAATAATATCTTCTCTTCTTTCAGGGGTAAACTGAAACATCTTACATGTGAAAAAATAACTTCTTACTTATGAATATGACTCTTATGTTTTCAAGTGTATAACTTAATACTTTTCTGAATTTCCCAAAGCGATGACTCTTATGAAATCATCTTTTATTACAAAACTACTCTTACATTCTTCACTTTCTTCTAAAATGGATCTTATAAAATTATATGATGACTCTTACATTTTCACCCTTTTTATAGAATGAGTATTATATATTTTCACTTTACCACCAAAATGAATCTTATGAAATTCTATAGTGACTCTTACATTTTCACCCTTTATCATAGAATGACTCTTTCATTCTACATTTCTTAATTGAAATGACTCTTACATTCTACATTTCTTAATTTAAATGACTCTTACAGAAACCTGGGTGACTCTTACAAAATCTATAGTGACTCTTATAAAATCCATAGATACTTTTATGAAATGTTGGGTGACACTTATGAGCTCATAGATCATAAACACTTATCAAATCTTTATAATTCCAAAATATCATTAAAAATTTATAAAAAACTACTGAATTAATTCAATCCTTCTAAAATAACTTCCATGCCACCATATAAAAACATCCAAATATTAAAATATTCTACTTCCTTTATAAATTCTAGTCTTAAAATTGCTTATTTTTTAACTCCTAAATATTCATATTTCAGATTTCACTGACTTCCATCTTCTAGGATCATAAATCCTGATCATCCAAGAACTCATCTTCCTAAACAATTTGTATCTAGATTAAAATTTGAACCTAAAAATTCTAAGATTATAAATGTTCTCTATATTGGATCATCTCTCTTGTAACATACAACTACTAGACTTCTTCAAGATAACTTCTAGAACACCTTTATCCTATCTTATAAATATTCAGGGGTTAACTTTTGGGCTTCTCAAAGATTAACTTTCGGATTACTTCCTAAACACTAGAACTTAATTACATGTGTATCATAACCTTTCCTTCTACTAATTCAAAACAAATTATTAATAAATCCAATAAAAAACCTCATGGTTGAAACATAGGGTTAGGTATCATGGTTGTTTAGTTATCACATGATGGTTTAACATGATTTCTTTCATGTTATGTTATGTTTCTGGGTGGGTATGTTGCACTGAGTATGATTTTTACTTTACAAAATCTTCATTCCCACCCATTTGAACACATAAACATTCATTGTTTTGAGGTGAGTTTGTTAATACTACTAGGTCATTGGACTCACCCCATACCCATGTAAATGATATGGTTTTTAATGTATGTTGGTAGAACTTCATGTTTCCTTTCATGAATAGGTATTCCCTTAGAGAGGGATGCATGTCTCAAGTTTAGCATGTTTTGAAGGCTGAGGATTCATCAGGTATGATCAGTTGAGTTTGGTTGGAGGCCATTGTTTGTTTACTTTTCAATTATTTTCCTATACATGTGTCATATAATGATCCAGTATATTCATTTATATTGGTGATTATATATATATATTTATATATATTTATATATATTGTTGCTAATTTATTTATTATTGATGCATAATATTTATTATTTTATTATTTTATTATTTTAAATTACAGGGGACTTCTTATCTCTTTTTTATTAATATAGGTTTTTGGGATGTCTATTATATGGATGGTTCATACTGAATTTTTAGTAAATTTTAGCATGGCCCTTAGGCTTTAACTTTGTGAGCATAGTCTTACCATGACTTTATCAAACCCCTGTTACTATTCAAAAGAATATTTCATATGGGGAGGAATTACTAAGTTTATGTGGTGACCCCCTCTCTAGTGTTATTCAAGTTATTTGATCTAGGTTGTAACACTTTAGCTTCAATTATAGTAACCATTTCTATCTAGAAAAACAATAAAATAATGCCCATATATTTATTGAAGAATATTTTTAAAACCTAAATTCTAAAATTTTATAAATTAAATTTTATGTAATTAATTTATTTTTTGAATCCATTATGTCAAAATTTTCTTAGGGTGAATTTTTTATATTTTTCAAAATAGTTGATTTTTGGGTGAAGAGTGAAAAATATTGATTTTATAAAAAATATCACTTTTATGACATTATAATGATATAAGAATAACTTTAAAGTTTATAAAACCTTTTTATAGAGAAAATAAATATTTAATAAGTAATATAATGTATATAAAAATATAATTTTTAACTTTTAAATACATGATTCACATTTTGGAAATCTAAGTGATGTTTTTGTTCAAATAATTGTTTTTTGGTTTTTCTCTCTTAATAAAGTATATACATAGTTAATTTCAATTTTTATTTAGATTAAAAGAAAAATAAGTCTCATTTTATTTATAATATTCCAATAAATTACATTTAAATCAACATTATACTTTATTCTTCTATAAAATAATTTTAATTCTTAAAAAAACATTTTTCTAAAAACGGTTTTTATTGCATTTTTTGCACTTATACTGAAATTAATTTCCGACACTTATAGGAATTGGATATTTTATAATGAATTCCAAATTTTTAATTGGTATAATTAATATTAGGTAATAAGTTTGACTTAAATTTTTTTCATAATTAATAATAAAATTTGTAAGAATTTGTTACTGCGGTTAGCGTTAAAATGGGTTTCTCAGGGTTAAACTAAGAGATAAGGGTAAAGATGCTACATAAAATTATAAAAATCTTATTTTATGAATATATTTAGATCCTATATTATCTTAAAATATAATTACTATCCATTTTTTCACTTTCACAAGAAAAATAATTTATATTATTGAAATATTTTAAGTAATTCCATGTGTGTCCCTTCCCTCACTTATAAAAGGGAACTTTTTATCCTACCTTATTAACAAATATTGAGGACTATATATCAGCCAATACCTACTCAAAAAACTTCCTATATTATTTCCCTTAATTTTTGAACTTAATTTATTCTTCTAATACCATCCTATGTAGGCCTAATGTGTGAGCCGAAGGAGGCCTCCCAATGAAGATGTAATCATCTTACTTGATTCTTTCAATGTTATTTCTTCTTATAATTTTTATAGATGTATTATATCTATAATAAAATAGTAAATAAAATATAATAAATATAAATATATTTTATTATGATTATGTGACAACCATTTTCCACCACCTTTCCATCCTATGGAAAATGAAAACATTGCTTGTGCATACGTATGGCATAACGTCTCTACATAGCGATGTAATTCATTATCCATCACTGATTTAATTGGATGATTATAAATATGTAAATAATGAATATATATGATATTTATGACATAATTATTATTATTTAAATATAATTTGTCATTTAACATTGTACCCTTCCACTGATTAAAAAATAATAGTGTCGCTCGTGTGTATGTGTGGACTACCACCTCCACAAAATGATGTGATTTGTTTTTCATGTATACCTTTCATGTATGACTATAAATATGTATATAATGAATATATATTATGTTTAAATAATTATTACTATAGCATATGAAACCATGATCAAGATTTAAGGACCATAATTGTTCAACCGAAACTTACATAAAAATAAAATAGTCAACACTCGGAAAAACAATTTTAATAAACATTTATTAATAAATGGTTGTTAAAATATTATAAATGGATCATATATGATATATAATCATGTATGTATTTCTGTTATATAATTATAATAAATATAAATTTATTACACGCGAGGTTAAATTCAAGTTAAACCTCATCTATTTTCTTTTACTATTTTTATTTCAATAATTTACAAGTTTTCCTTTCATTTTTATATCTCTAAGTACTCAAAATTCAGAAAGAATGTTTTTAAGAAAAATTGACTTTGTTTTTTATTCAGTTAGTAATATTTTTATTCCATGTAAATGTTTTATTTAAAAAAATTCAAGAAATTTTTTACTACTATCAAATAATTTATTAAATTCATTTTTACCTATGTTTTACTTTATAAAAAAAAGTTTAAAAGGAATGTTTTTATTGTTTTCCAAATGAGGTACTTTTTACTGAAGGTGTGAACAGAGCCTTTATTTTAATTTTTACCACAAGAATGGGTTTTATACTTTCATGAATATTATTTTCCTTGAATATTACTTTACATGTCACCATGGGTCTTTTCAAAGAAAATAATTTTCCTAATATTGTGTAAATTTTTAGATTTTAAATAAGTGATTTCAAAATGAAAAATGGTATTTTCCTTGAGAAATGGTTTGGTGATCTTTTAAAAATATTTTCATCTATGTAAACATAATTTAATGAATTTTAGAATTTACTCTAGATATCCTATAATGATTCCATACACCATATTAATTTGTATGGGTTATGATTTTTTTTATTTATTGAGTAATTAAAATATTAATATTTTGTGTGATAGTTTTTCAATAAAAATATTTGTATTGATTATGTATTTAATTTTTATTAATTTCATTCATATTTTTAATGAATTAGAATTAATATTTGATGAGAGAGGCGCATTATATCCCCTTTATGAATCAGTAAGTCTCATAAGACAAACTATTTTAGGTATTCGGTGTACACCTTACCTATTTATGTATGATGCCATGGTACAAGTCCTTGATGGTAAGATTATAAGGTGTGGCATTATGCATTATATAATAATAAAACTAGTTGCTTTTATCCATGTTATTATTTATGTTATTATTCCATCCATGGATTTAGTCCCCTTTTATGATAATAGTTATATGACGCATTTGATTATTATTTATTTCTACCATATTATTCATGCTCTATTTATCTGATGATAGCTTATGTCATATGCTTTCCCTTACTGAGCATTTGAGCTCACCCTTTATTATGATTTCCTTTTCCTAGGTTACGAAGAAGGGATTTATGAATGATTTCAGGTATATATTATAAGAAGTGAAAAAGTTATCACTAGAATATTATGTTGTATTTTATTTTTTCTAATATAATGTAAGAATTATGTATGTATCTAATCTCCCAAGACTACTAAACTATTTGATCCTCCGATATGTCATCCCTTGCATCTTATTCCAATGAAGTAAAAGAACCACTAACTCCAGTTTACTAGATTCAGGATGTTATAATTAGTATCAAAGGAATTTTAGAATAAATCTTGGGAATTAGATTTAGAAAAAACTTATATTAGATAACATTACCTTATAATAGACTCTGATGATAAGTAAAAGTATAGAATAATATCATAAATTTTTGGTATAGTATAGATTGTGCGGTTCTCCTAGAAAATAAATATCTATTTAGATATTGGAAATTGAATGTTTTTCTGGAATGGATTCACCTAGGGGTAAAAACTATGAAAGGGTTGAATTGGGTATTAACTTGATCATCATATATGTATGATGAGTGGGCCTAAGAATATACATATAACTCGACACTCCTGGGGGATATGATTTGATCAATTCAAATGATCATTACAAACCATTATAAAATATTTGAAAATATTTTTATGATTTGAAGATATTCCCAAAGATACTGAGATTATGATTATGAGATTAGTTATATATAATGTTCAATTTATGTTAGGTGTTACATCAGATTTAGAATTATATAATATGATTTAAAATTATTTATATTATGATATAATTCGGTATATGTCATTATTTAGAAATGGTTCTTAGTGAAAGGAATGAAAACCATATCAATGTATGTAATCAATGTAGAGATTTCTTTCTTGGTAAATACCATGAAGCTAGAGCTGGTGCTGAACAAACTATAATTATATTGAGGTAAATGACTCAAGTTATGACTAATAACCTTTCCCTTATGGAGTATATTTCTGATCACCAACATGGCGTAACAATTTTAGACTGCTTCATGTGATAGAAAACTCCTTCATTCAATGGTAATACTAATCCATTAGTAGATGATCAATGGATAAAAACCCTAGAGAAGATATTACTCACTTTAGTAAGTTGTTAAAGAGAAAAAAATTTCATTTCATTTTATCAACTTAAAGTAGACACTGATCAATGGTGTTCATTGATATAGAACACTAAGGAGTCATAGGAAATAAATAGTATGGTGTGGAATACTTTCTAGGAGATGTTCTTTGAAAAATACTTTCCTTCTGAGCAAAGAGATGATATAGAGAGTGAATTCTTCAATCTAAGTAAAAAGTGAGGAGAAAATGTTTCTTAGTATGAATATAACTTACAATGTTATAAAATCATGTTTTAGATTATGTATGTAATCCAAGGAGTAAGATTGATCATTTATTTGATGGGATAAAGCCTATATTTCGAAGGTAATTAGTCTCCTAGTAATTTTTAGTACATAAGGATATAGTATCAAGTGTCATCAAGATAGAGAAATAATTATCCAAGTATTATGTTTTCTAAGTAAAATAAGAAAATAAGAGGGTACTTGAGAACTCTAGAAAAGGAAATGTAGAAAAGGGCATAAGGGAAGGGTGTAATTTTTAGCATGTAATAATTGTGGAAAGAAACACTATGGAACATTTTTTATGGGAATCGGACTTTTATTCAAGTGTAAAGAGAAAGGCCATAATACTTATGATTTCAAGGAAAATAAAGAAGTATCCAATTTCCAATACTTCAACTACATGAAGATAGATAACTATTTGAATGAATTTCTCAGGAGTCAAGAGGATTTTCCTTATAAATTACAAAGGATCATATCCAAACTTATGAAATCATTGTAGTTGAGGTTAAAGTTCCTAAAGATTTAGTGATAGGTATGTTTATCATAGTATCAGATTTAGTTAATTATTTATTTTATTTTGGATCTTCTCACTATTTTATATCTTCCATGTTTTCTAAGAAAATTAGATATTTCCCTAGAACCTTAAGAAGGTAGTTTTCAATCAAGACTCATAGTGGAAATCTTACTGCAATAAGAATATGTTGCTCAGTCCCCATTATGAAACAAATACTTACCCTATTTTCAAACTTTATTATTATACATATGATTTACTTTGATATAATCATTGGTATGTATTAAATTTCAAATTATAATACAAAAAATTATTACCAAGAGATGAATATTTTGATTTATGATGTAGATATAGAATACCTTGTCTTTAAAAGGGATACTACATTATCTGAATCATTCTAAACCCACCTCTAGTAACTCTCCTTAATGAAGTTATTTGAGAAAAATATCCTACAAAACCTATGAATGGGAAAGGTATCCTTATAATAGAGGATGTAGCTATTGTGTAGGAATACATTGATGTATTTCTGGAGGAACTACTTAGACACCCACATGAGCATGAAGTTGAGTTTTCCATTAATCTCATCACTGATGAAAAACCTGTATCTAAGAATCACTATAGGATGTATATGGTATAATTATTGGAACTAAAGAAACAAATATAGTATTTTTGAAATAAGGTATTTATACACCCTATATTTTCACCATGGGGAGACCTTACTCTCTTTTTTAAGAAGAAAGATGGGTCTATGAGGTTATTCATTGATTATAGGGAAATCAATACCATTATTATAAAGAACAAGTATCGTATACCCCACATTGATAACTTATTTTATTAACTTCAAGGAGATAAATATTTTTCAAATATTTATCTTCATTCTGGGTATCATCAACTACAAGTAAATAAGGAAGATATCCCAAATATGGAATTTCATACGAGGTATGAACATTATGAATTTATAGTAATATCATTAATATTGACTAGTATACACTATTTTTTATAAATTATTCAAGTATTATCTAAATAATTTCATTTTGGTATTTATTAATGATATATTGATATAATATAAAAGTTATGATGAGGATAAGGGTTATTTTTAAATCATTCTTAAGACTCTTAGAGAAAAGGAGCTTTATGTAAAATTTAGAAAATGTGAATTATGGATTCATGAAGTTTCTTTTATTGTCCATATTATCTCCAAGGATATAACATCAGTTAACCCTTTAAAGATAAAGTCGGTGATTTAATTTCTGACACCAAAAAATATAACCAAGGTATGTAGTTTCCTTGGATTAATAGGTTATTATCGACAATTTGTTCAAAAAATTTCTCAATTAGCTAACCTGTTAACAATTTTAACATATAAAGGGATTAAGCTCATATGTTAAAAATAATTTAAGGAAAGTTTTTAAGAATTAAATAGGATATTGGTCAATGCACTGATATTCACTTTACTATTAGGAAGGTACATATTTGTGATATATAGTGATGCATCAAATAAAAAGACTTGGATGTGTCCTTATGTAGAATTATAGAGTTGTTTCGTATACATCAAGGTAGTTAAATATTCATAAACAGAATTATCTAACCCATGATATTGAGTTTTAAGTTATAATATTTTCATTATAGATATGGATGTATTTCCATTATATTGAAATATGTTAAATATAAATAGATCACAAAAGTTTAAAATACATCTTCACATAGAAAGAGATCAACATGAGGAAAAGGAAGCAGTTATAAATAATAAAGGATCATTATTTATCAATACACAACCACCTTGGGAAGGAAAATAAGGTGGTTAATGCATTGATTTGGAAAGGTTATGGAGTTTTGACTAAAATTAGGATTATTAAATATCCTATATTCATGGGTTTAATAAACTTAGATATTGGAATCATTAAATAAAGGAAAGCATATCATCTATTCCAAATTATTGTCAAACCATCTTTATTGGAGAAAATAAAAAGTTCTTATCTTTAGGATAAGAATATTTAAAAGAAAATCAAGGATGTGAATGATGGGAAGTTGGTAGACTTCATCTATGAAGATGGTATTTTGAAATTTAGAAAGAATATATTTGTTCCATCCATGCTTGAGCTAAAAATAGAATTATTATATAGAGCTCATAGATTAAATTTCTCTATACAACCTAATATCACTAAAATGTATTAGTATTTGAAGAAACATTTTTTGTGGGATAATATGAAATGGGAAATTTAAAACTATGTATCAAGATTCTTGGTTTTACAATGGATAAAGGCTGATGTAAAATATCTTAAAGTAGTCATGAAACCCCTACCTATTCATATGTGTAAATGAGATGATATTATGATCGATTTTGTTACTAGATTTCCAAATACTCCAAGAAATAATTATTTCATATGGGTTATTTTTGAACACCTTACCATGTACATAAATTTTCTTTCTATAATGGAATATATATACCTCTTGAGTGCCTCACATAGATCTATATTAATGAAGTTATGAGACTTCATGCTTCACCTATTTTGATTATATCTGATCTTAATCCACAATTTACATCGAAATTATCGAAGAATGTTTAGAAGGATCTGGATAATGAGCTACATTTGAGCACTACTTATAATCCTAAAACTGATGGGTTTTATGAAATGACTATTTATACATTAGAAGATATGTTAAGATCGTAATTTATTGAATTTCAAGGTATGTGGGATCATTATTTACCATTGGTTGAATTTGCATACAATAATTTCTTACAATCAAAAATTCAAATGGAATCATATAAAGTGTTTTATGGTAAGATTTATTGTACTCCAACATATTGGTATGAAATTGGTGAAATGAAGATGTAATCCTATATCTTTTTTAGGAGACAATGGTGAAAGTAAAGACTATTTAGAATCATATTAAGGTAGCTCAAAATAGATAAAAAAGTTGTGTTGGTAATTGAAGGAAGGATTTATAATTTCAAGTGTGATGTCATGTTTTATTGATGGTATCTCCATATAAATGTGTTATAATATTTGGTAATAAATGAAAAGTATGTTCAACTTAAGTTCAACTTTTCAAAATTCTAGAAATAATTAAAATTATGGTATATCGTTTGACAATGCCACATAGCCTCTCTAAAGTTCATGATGTGTTCCATATATATTTATTGAGGAAATACATGCCAGAAAAAATTCATGTGCTCACCTATAAGTAAATATAATTGGAACCTAATTTATATCACTATGAACAACCCTAAGATGGTAAAGGTAATTTGGAGAAATCATATGATAGAATAGGAAATGTGGGAACCTAAAGAAGTTATGATGAAGAACTACCCACATCAGTTCATGAGGTAAAATTATGTAAATTTCAAGGATTAATTTTTTTAAGAAGATAAGAATGTAACACCTAAGCTTCAATTATAGTAAGCTTTTATTTCTAGAGAAATAGTAGCACAATACACATAGATTTATTCAAGAATGTGATTAAAACCAAAATTATAATTTTTTATAAATTTAATTTGATAAAATTAATTTCATATTTTGAATTTATCATGTCAAAATTATCTTAGGGTTAATTTTTGAGATTTTTCAGAAATAATTGATTTTGGGATGAAAAGTGAAAATACTAATTTCCTAAAAAAATTCACTTTTATGAAATTATAATGATATAATAATATATCAAAAGTTCATGAAATATTTTTATATAACATATATATATATTTAATAACTACTATAATTCATATAAAAATAAAATGTTATACTTATAAATATATACTTAACATTTTGGAAATCTAAGTATTGTTTTTGTTCAAATAATTACAGTTTTTTGTTCTTATCTCTTAATCAATAATATGAAAGGTTAATTTCAGTTTTGGTTTGGTTTTAAAGATAAAAAGGTATGATTTTATTTAAAATAATCCAATTAATTATATTTTAAACATTATACTTTATTTTTATGTAAAATCCTTTTTATGATTAAAAAAACATTTTTTTAAAATGGTATTCATTGTGTTTTGTGAAATTATATTAAAATAAATTTTGTCACTTTTAAAAATTGAATCTTTTAAAATGAAATAAATATTTCAAATAATCATAATTAAAATTATATAATAATATAAATTTAATTTTAGGTCATAATGAATAGTAAAATAAGTAAAAATTTGTTACCAAACTGGTTTATCGGGGGGTCAAATTAAGAGATAAGAGTAAAAAATGAAACATAAAATTATATAAATATTATTAGTTTAAGATATTTAGATCCTATGTTATATTAAATTTTAATTCCTATATATTTGGTTCCACTTTCATAGGAAAATGAATTTATATTATTAAAATATTTTAAGTAATTACATGTGTGACTCTCTCCTCACTTATAAATGGACACCTCTTCTCCTCCCTTAATCACAAAATTTGATAAATATATCTCAAAAATACATAAAGAACCTTAAAATATTACTTACCTTATCTATTGAGATTTTTTACTTCTCTTAATACCATCCTAATAAAGCTTAATTTGTAATCCAAACGAGGTCTCTTAAAGAATAGGTAATCGTCTTACCCAACTATTTCTAGGATTATTTCTTCTTATAATTCCTCTAAATCTATTGTATACATACTAAAATAATAAATCTTGTATCATAAATATATTTATATTTTATTGTGATTATGGTATAACCATTTTCCACCTTCTTTTCATCCTATGGAAAATGTAAACATCGTGTGTGCGTACATACGACCTATCGTCTTCATGTAGTGGTGTAATTTGTTTTTCATCACCAATTTACTTGGATGGTTATAAATATGGAACTAATGAATATATATGATATTTAAAAAATATTTATTATTATTTAAATATTATATATTATCTACCTTCTTACCCTTACACTCATTAAAAAATGATAATGACGCATGTGCATACATGTGGACTACCACCTCCATGAAGCGATGCGATTCATTTTTTATGTCCAGATTTCATTAATGATTCTAAATAGTTATATAATGAATATATATTATATCTATATCATGATTAGTATTCTTTATATTATTAAACTATTAAAAATACATAAATACTATAATTTTTTAACTAAAACTTACATAAAAAACGAAACAGTTAACACTCAAAAATAATGATTTTAAAAAATAATTATTAATAAACATGTGTTAAAATGTTATAAGTTGATAATATATGATATTATAAGTATGTATATGGTTTTTTTATATAATTATAGTAAATCTAAATTTATTATACATGAGGTTAAAATCACTTACGAGGAAAGTTGAACTTGAGGTAAGGGTATATTTTAAAATCTCATCCTTATTTGGGATTGTTTATGTTTAAGTTTTTGTTGGAGGAATTTTATAATATTTTTATCTTAAATGTAATATATTATCTTTTAATATTTTTATTTCTAGGATTTAAACTTTTTCCTTTCATTTTCCTCTCTCTAAGCACTCAAAAGCCTAAAAAAATATTTTTAAGAAAAAAACTTTATTTTTCTATTCGGTCGAGTATATTTTTCATACATGTCCAAATTTTCTTTAAAGTATTTTAAAGAATGTTTTCAATATTCTCTAATGATTTATTAAAGTCATTTTTACCTATTTTATTCTTTTTATAAAAATGTTTAAAAGGAATCTTCTTTTCTTTTTCCGGATGGTGCACTTTTTACCAAAGGTGTAAATAGAATATATATTTTCACATTTACCACATGAATGGATTTTACACCATTAAGAATATTATTTTACCTGAATATTATTTTACAATTTTACAAGTTTATTTTAAAAGATAATGTTTTTCCTAATTTTCTAGAAATTTTCATACTTTAAATAAGTGGTTTTAAAATAAAAATAGTATTTTCATCAATAAATGTTTAGGTGATATTTAAAAGTATTTCAATATATTTCAACATAATTTGATGAATAGAATGCCTTAATATGGATATTATCAAATGATACTATTCATTATATTACTCTATATGACTTATAATCATGTTCTTTAATTTATTGACTGGGGAAAATATTAACATTTTGTATGTAAGTTTTTCAATATAAATGTTTGTGTTGATTATGTATTGAATTGTTATTCATTTATTTCATATGATGAATTAATTGGACTTATTAAGTGATAGTAGGGGTCCATTATATCCCCTTGATGCATTGGTAGGTCTCATGAGACAAACTAGTTTGGGTATTTGACATACGCCTTACCTATATATATATATGATGCCTTGGCACAAGGCCTAAACGATAATATTATGATGTTTTAAGTTATGCATCTTATCATTATCAAACTAGCTTTTTTATCCATATGATTATTTATATTGTTATATCATATATGGATTTACTCCTATTTTTTCTGATATTAGTTATATATCACATTTAACTATTTTTTATCACTACCAAATTATTCATGCTCTATTTATCCAATGATAACTTATGTCGTAATATTTCCCTTATTGAGAATATGATATCATCCTTTATTATTTTTTCTGTTACTTAGGTTAATAAGCAGGTATTTATAAATAATTTCATGGATATAATAGAACATATAGAAATTTTCTCACTAGAATACTAAGTTGTATTTCTTATTTTATAATTCAAACTGATAATCATGTGTGTATATAGTATCCAAATAGTACTGAACTATTCAATAATTTGAGGTAGAATCCCTTTTATATTATGAAAATGAAGTAAAATAACCAATAGTTTCAGGATACTATATTTGAGTTGTTACACAGGGCATTATGAAACCGTAGTTCCTTGGCTTATGTAACCAGTCCACTATTATTACAACAAAGCTCAATTGGGTGCATGATTCTTGGGAAAACCCTTAGATTATTAACGAACTTATTTATACAAATATATTCTTTATCCAAATAATATTTTGGGAAATGTTTATATTTTTTATAGAATTGGCAATTATTGGTTACTTAGAACTCTTCCAGCTTATCATTCCACCATTTAGGTAAAATAAAATCCTAACTAAGATCTAAAGTCATATTTATTAGTTTTTGAAACTAACATTGGTATAAAATTTTACAATTAGATCTTACTCACTACCAAAGAATAAGAATATATCATTAGTTATTCCCAGGTACTTAGAAATATTCTTAATGGATTCCAAAATACTTTCATAAGTATTTGATTAGTATTATCTCATCATGATTAATGCATAAGATACATCAGGATGGGTACATAACATGGAATGAATGATCGATCCAATATTCAAAGACTATGGAATATTTATCATGAATTATTTTTCTTCAATACTTAAATTATTTTTTTTCTTTGAAAGAATCATTCCACATAACATTAGAAAATAACCCTTTTATAGTTTTCCATGTTAAATTATTTTAACGCTTTATAAATGTATGTAATATGAACAAGGACAAGAATTCATTTATATTTATCTCTATAGATCACTATACCTAACATGTTTGATGCTTCACCAAGATATTTTATCAAGAAGAAATGACCCAACTATTTTTTTACAGATTATAAAATTGGAATTCCATTTTCAATGAGAAGTATAGAACACCAGAAATAAATTACCCAATTATATATTCAAGGTTTAATTTCATTTTTTATAAATTAAAACACTTTTATAGATTCATAAAAATTTATATTCTAACACTAATAAGTTTGTTTCAACCCATAAATGTATCATTGTAACTTATAGATCTGAGTAACATTTTTTGGATCATCAAAACCTTTGGAATCTATCATATATACATCCTAGAGAAAATTATCAATTAAGAATGCAGTATTGACATCCATTTGATATATCTAATAATCATAATATGTTTTTATAACTAAAATAATTCAAATAGATTTGATCATAGACACTATAGAAGAGGTTTATTCAAATTAAATACCATGAATTTTTTTAAAACCTTTAGATACCAAGAAATATTTATAGATAGACACTATACCATCCATGTTAATATTATTGTGAAATACCTACTTTCACCTAATGTATTTTACCCCTTCCGGTGGTCTACTAGGTTCCAAAACTGATTAGTATATATATATTCCATTTATTTTAACCATTTATTAGAGTTACAACTCATTATGGATGTTTGATAATATGTGGATTATCTTTTATGACCATTAAATCACCTTCATCATAAATGAGAAATCCATATCTCTCAATTTTATGATGAAATATACCAAGTCTTCTTAGTTCTTATGTATATTGAGTTAGTTCATTTTCCACAACCCCATGTGTTTTTGAATAATCTATATCAAGAATAACATAATATTATTGGTCTTTAACATCACCAAGTTCAAATTTACTCCCACTAATTCTTTTAAAAATAATTTCCCTTTCTATAAATCCAACATGTTAAGCTACAAACAGTTTGTGCCCTGATGGATTATAAAAATATAAACCCACTATCTCTTTAGAATAACTGATATATAAACATTTACCTGATTTGGGTTCTAGTTCACTTGAGGTAATACATATCACCCATTCCACACAACCCAAAATCTTTATATAAGACAAATTAGGATGCTTCCTGATCTGCATCTCATGTGGTGTATTTTGAACAGCCTTTCATAGGACATAGTTTAGTGTAAATGAATCATTTTTCAAAGCATAACCCCAAAAAGAAATATGAAGGTCTATATGACTCATTGTTAACTGAACCATTTCTAATATAGTTTGGTTCCTCCTTTCAAATAGACCATTTAACTATGGTGTACTAGGTCGAGTGAGTTATGATACTATACCATAATCCCATGGATAGTCATGAAATCCTTAACTTAAATATTATCTACCTATATTAGATCAATGTATTTTAATAATTTCTTTAAGTTGAATTTGTACTTTATATTTTAAAATTTTGAACATTTCAAAAGATCCATACTTTGGTTTCATAATATACGCATACCCACACTTACTGAAGTTATTAGTAAAGGTAATGAATTACTTAAATCCACCTTGAGATACTTCATTTATCAGACCACATACATCTATATGTATTATTTCTAATAAATTTTTAACTCATTTCCATTTACCCTTAAATGGGGATTGGTCATTTTTACCTAATAATAAATATTCACATACATAAAATGATTCATAATTATTATAATCCAATAATCCACCATTATGGAGTCGTAAGATGTTATTATTATTTATATGATTTAAGTGACAATAAAAAATATGTGTGGAATTAAAATCATTTATTTTAACTTTATTGTTATTTATGTTATATATAGGATTTTTAAATCTATTATATATAGGTCATTAAACATGTTAGAAGGAACATAATACATTTCATTTATATAAATAGAATAATAATTTTTCATTATAAAAAAATATTTCCCTATCTATCCAAGATACAGAAATAAAAATTCTATTTATTTTTAGTACATGATAACAATATTCTTAAAATGATAAAAATTTACTAGGAAGAATTAAATTCATTATCACCATAAATAATTCAGCAACACTTTCTCTATTAAAAACTCATAGGTTTACTTCTCCCTTAATCAATTCCCTTTTTTATTTGAGAATTTTTTTATTACCGAAAATATTTGATGCACATTTGATATCTAATACCCATGATTTTTTGTTAGATAAATTAGTCTCTATAACATATAATTCTTCAAACTTATTAATATTTTATTACTTATTAATTTATTTAATCATATTAAATGATTCAGTTTCTTCATATATCTTTTTAATCTTGTAAATGATGGTTGATAACATAATACATCTTATTTAATATACATCCTTTTGATACATTTCAAAATAAAATTTTCCATCTTATGAGACTCATATGGTGTGGTTTTCAATGGAATGTATAATTTCTCCTCTTCTTTATGAAAAATTATCAAATTACAATACCAATTGATGAAATTAATACCATTAAAATTTTCCTTCTCAACAACTAATCTCATCAATAAATTTGAGTTTGTGTTTAATTCCATGAATATATACAACAAAATAGTTTTCATTGTTAGTTTCATGTATGTTATTATTCAATATGGAAATTTATTGAATATTCTCCCACTAAAATAATAGCATTTGATATTATAAATTTAGTGGTACAAGATCTATACCTTTACATGTTTTAAATTAACTATGCTTGTATTTTAAATCATATATACTTAGGTAAATAACTATTGTTAATTGTATCAAATACAACTCTTAAATTGTTAAGTGAACAACATCTTTCCCAAATCATTTTATGAATATGCCCAACATCATTCCTCTAGGTGCCAATTTGATTATATTTCCAAGTTACATGTCACCCAATATTCATATAAGGATAATTATTTACATTTTCACCAAACACAAGATAGATTATTGATTCTTTACGATGAATCTTTATCATGTTCACTCTCAAAATATTTATAACTAAGTGTAGCACAAGGGATAACTTGTATCATTCTCTTGAGAAGTTGTTGCAGTCAACAAATCACTAATTATAATTCACTTTTTTATTTTTTTATTTATTAAATAAAACTAAAAGAATTTGAGTTTTATAATTTATAATAAAATACTAAAATTAAACATGAAAATGAAGTGCAAATATAATGAATGCAAACAAAATAAAGTTGGAAATAAAGGATACATTCACAAGATAATCACTCATATTAAACCTTCATTATCTTATTATTAGTTTAATATTTACTTAATTAATGCACTCCATAATATTTGTGAAAATAACCTTCTTCTTACAGTTTTAAATATACAGTACACTCAACGATCTTTGATAGACCACACATCCTCCTCCTTGATTGAGGAAGAATATTACAGAAGAAAAAACTAAGCCTTAGATGGAAAGTTGAGACACAAAGGTTCATTTCCAACTAAGATCCACCTTGTATTATCTCTAATAAAATAAGAAACATTAAGAATGAATGTTAAAGGGTTTGGGATCAACACTATATTACTCCCCCAAAAACTTCCTTGGGATATCTTCTCATGATCATGAGCATACAAGTTTATAGTGGAGAAGAGAACAAGGTGGAAACATAAAAGATAAAAATATGATAATGAGAGGAAGAGGAAGAATAACATATAAAAAATTCATAATATTATTAAAGAAAAATAAAACACTACAAAGCTACCAAAAATGGACACCTAGAGTTACAACCCTTTGAAATGAAGAAGAAACACTTTTTTATAGGGATAGTGGAGATAAATTTTGGTTCCAAAATTGATCTCCTAAAGTTTTAACATGAAAAAACCATTTAATGACATAAACTGGGAATGGTTCCTTCTTAAAATTTGTTCAATTATGTAGCCTCTATATATCCATGAAATTAAAGATTCATTTTTCATGAGTGTAGAGAGTTATATCTAACTTACTCGGTAACTTTATTCTTCATAGGCTGACTATTCGTACTCTAATTCACCAAGTTACCAGGAATTTATGGCCTTGGTATCGGTAGAATCAAGTGTTTATATATTTATGAATGTTGTTTCTACATATTTCCTCTTTCTATATATATAATTTCATCTCATTTGGATCTTCCATTTATGATATAAGATCCCAACCTAAAAAATATCCATATCTGTGAATAGATTTGGAGGCCCGACTTGTGGGATGGTTTTGGGCATTCAAATGATAGATTATGATTTGAGTATAGAATAATTAAATTAATACCAAAATTTATTTAATCCTAAAAAATGAATTTTATAATTTGGTTTAGTTTTTAAAAAGTTATGTACAAAATACATAAATAAATTAAAACAGTTAACATCCAAAATTAGGCCATTTTAGCAATTAATCTAAAAATTCTTATAAAAACATAAAATGTGATAATTGATATTAAAATAACACTTTTGTGGGATTAAAAACATTAAAATTAAAATTAAAATAATTGAAAATATTTTTTCTGTAAATTTCCCCACACTTAAACATTACACTCCTGGAAAATCATCTTCTACCAAGGTCAAAACAAACTTCCCAAGGCATAAATGAAAAAAAACCAATTATAATATTAAGAAAAATATAATGCCTATTACATGGATAAAAATTATATAAATCCTAAAAAATCATAAAAAAATCATTCAATATCATGTTTATCCTCACATGCATGTTGTGCCTACCTCCCTAGAAAAATATTTCTCTTTTCACTCAAGGATTTTTTATGGATTTTTTCTCATTCCCAAGAACATTTGTAATATTAATAGGATTTATATCCTCCTAGTATCTACACTTAACAGATTCATAAATATTTCAATAATGAGGTTTTTTTTATGGGTTGTTCTGGGATAAGGGTTGGCAGAAATGTAAAAACATCAGTGGTAGAATGAAGAGGGTTAGGCTCTAAAGTGAGGTCAATGCATGAAAATAGTTTTTCTCGAGAATAGTGTTCTCCTCAATCACCTAGAAAGTGAATAACCACTAAAAACCTCTTACTTTTGATTATCAAGAATTTCACACTTGTAATTTCAGTATCAATGGTAAATTTATTCCCAATTTTCCCCAATTTTCATTATTATTTCAGCTTGAAATCATATATATATTTCTCTTTAGAATCATGATTTTTAAGAAAAAATAGGAATATTTTTATGTTAAAATATTGCTGAACATCTGGCCCATATTTTTAAAGATATTTGGGCCACCCATAAAAATTTACATCATGAAATTTATTCCAATAAAGCAGCAATAAATATGGAAACACTTTCGATTCATCTCAAACATATTCTTCAGGAAAGAAAAAATACCACTCATCCTCTCCCTCCCCCACACTTGAGTTCAATAATAATAATAAATTTAAATTCTATATCAGGTTGTAAAGGGATAAATGGATTGTAAGGTGGATTCCTAATAAGGTAGTTTGTAACATCCCAGATCTGGATGCCACTCAATTGGTTCCCCATAGCCAGTTGGCCACATGGACTCAAGCGCATTTCCCTAAATGCCAGAGGCTTCTGACTAGCAGTGAGGTCCTAGGGTATGATAGTGGGGAAACTATGCCCTTATTTGAATATTGTAACATATAAAAATAATAATATAAAATAACAGAAGTAGTAAACATCATACAACTAAAATAAATAACAGAAGACTGATAAGATAAATAACCAATCATCATTTAATACAAAAGATGATACATCATGTCACATGTTCTAGGAAAGAATCCAAACAAGGTGCACTATAGAAATCTACAATATAATTTCCCAAATAAAAAGAAATGAAGAAAACTAATAAGCATCGCAAGCCTTACCTCAGTCCCATGCTCTCCTTATCCTAAACAGCATCTCAAGTACCTGTAGAAGGGTGATTTTCCTTATCAACGCCTATAACAATATAATCTGTTTGAGTCCAAAAGCATAACACAAATAGGGTGTGAGAAAGAAATCCCAGTAGAAAACCACCAAAGATCTGTGCTTATCAGTTAGTGAGTATATGCAACAGGTAATGTACAAAAGGGAAAATCAGTAAATTAGGAAGTAATCAAAAGTAAACAATCCTACAAGAATAGGCTTCTATTTTCATTCATTGTGTTCAGTTAAACCATTTAATTATATTAAATTATATAAGTCTCAAGATCCTTACAAAGCCCGTCAATCCCCCATATTAAAAATGTTCAACAGATACCTCAGATGGATATCTAAACAAATAAATTGAAGACCAAATCCAAGCTTGTGATTTGGCTTGGAAGATACATCATAAGTCAATCCATTTCAATATTCAATTCAACATCTTGCCCGCGAGCATAGAAAAACCCTGCCCGTAGGCATAACCAATCCTCGCCCTCAGGCCTAACAAATCCTCACCCATAGACATAACAAATCCTCTCCCACATGCATAACAAAACCTCACCCATAGGCATAAAAGTCAGTCAGGGTCAAGCCTAGTATATCATCATTTCATCATAATAAACAACACATGTACATTATAATATTACATAGTTAACATATAACAACACACGGATCGTACATATCAATCAACAAGTGAAGTAAACTATCACAAGGCTTAAATGATAATTGGCATATCATGGGGCAAAGGGGTAATCACTAATCCCAAACCCTTTAATCAAATAAATCACAATTTATTGCAATTTTAATCCCATTATAAATGTAATTTTTACTTAAAAATCCAATAAGGTAAAACAAGGCATGCCTCATAGGCAACCACAGCCAAACAGCCATAAATGGTCATTCCAAGGGAACTCATCCATATAGTGGCCCTTAATCAAACCAACAAGCTCAATCATGCTTAAATTAATTTAATTAATGACCTAATCATCATTAGGAAACAACAAGGGTTAATTTCCATTCAACATTACACCCTAAACATGGGAGAACGGCAATACGACACATATAAACAACTCGACATTGAGTGAAAGGCACAAGACCACCTACCTTGTACTCGTATGACTCTCCTTCTCTAGTTTCGGGCACTAATTCAACCTAGAATAGAGTAGATCAACAAAATGGGTATAAAATATCAACCTTAAATAACTATATTGATAGAAGAAATCAGGAAGGAAGGATCAAGAGTAATCGAGAGATTACCGAGGAAAATCCAACGCATCCAACGGTGTTTGAATCGGATATCAGATGATGAAATGGGAGGCCACCCTATCCTCAGATCTCTAGGGAATGTTGTTCATCAAAAAAATAGGTAAGTTCTATACATTTTTACAAAAACGATGCTACTTCCAAATTAAATCAATAAACATAGTACATGGCATGTACTTGATACTACACATTGTGTCTGTAAAAATTCTAGATAGACTATTACATGCCTGTGTACTAGGATTATATGGCATGTATCCTTCCATACACAGTGTGTTGTTCCCGGTCATGTTGTGTAATAGGCTTGCAGCTATCCCTTGACCTCTTTTCCCCTATTTTCATAAGTATAACCTGAAAGAGAAAGATTCGTACCTCAAAAGAAGAACCGGGTTCTTACAAATTTCCCCCATTAAAGAAATTCATCCCAAAATTTCCCTTCCAAGGGTGATAAAGAATTATCTAAGAACAACATGGTCACTGTGATCGTATATCAGCATCCCTCTCCCAAGTCTCATCCAACACTCATTCATGTTGTCATAGTACCCATACCAAAGGAACAGGTTGGCCATGGAGGACCTTCATACTATGATCCACAATACTAATGGGATGCTCCTCAAAGGGCGCATCTTTCTGAAACTCCACTTCCTCGGGATGAAAGATGTGAGACAGGTCCGAGATGTAATGTCGCAGCTGAGAAATGAGGAAAACATCATGCATAGCCATGTACCTCTGTGGTAACTACAATCGATAGGCAACCGGCCCAACCCTATCCAGAATCTCAAACGGACCGACATATCTCAGCGAAAGCTTTCCTTGTCTCCTGATTCTCTTATGTCGCAACCTAGGTGTGACATGTAAAAAAACTCGATCCCTAGCCTCAAACACCAAAGATCATCTACAGCAATTAACATAAGATTTCTGAAAAGACTATGCAATATCCACCTACTTCTGAATCACCTGAACCTGTTCAGGGGTCTCCTGGACAAGATGAGATCCCAACCTAGCTACCTCTCCTACCTCCATCCAACACAGAGGTGATCGGCTTGGGCTACCATACAAAGCCTTATATGAAACCATCTTAAAAGTATCTTGAAATCTATCACTATAGGAAAACTCAACCACGGGTATGTATCTCTCCCAAGAACCCTTGAAATTTAGGACGCATGCCTGAAGAATTTTCACCATCACTGAAATTGTGCACTCTAATTGGCTATCCATATGGCAGTGGTAAGCTATGCTCAGAATAACCTGTGAACCCAGTGCCCTTTATATCCCTTAATAGAAATGATAAGTAAAGCAAGTGTCCCTATCTGTAATGATAGAATGAGTGACCCCATGAAGTCATTCCACCTCACGAATATATATCTTCCCAAGATCATCAACATTGAATGTATCCTAGATCAGAAAGAAGTGAGCGAGCTTCGTAAGTCTGTCAAGAAAAATGCAAATGACATCATTACCACAACACCTCCACCATTGGAAAACTCCACTAAGAATGACCCTGAGCATTCTAGCGATGCTTCCAGTATGATTTTCCTTTAGTTGGGAAAACCCAAACATAATTGGGACAAAAAAGTGGCCTCACAACAAAGAATAGTCAATCCCCAATTAGCCTCATCAAAAGCGATCACACAATCTTTCCTCAAAATACATTTCGGACTTTTACACTATACCCACCATAATTGGTGGAGTGCTTAAACTGGTTTATTGGAACCAAACATGAAGATCAAGAAGGATAAAGATTCAAACCATCACTAGATGAATTATCTCAGAAACACCCAGGTTAGAAGGCCAACGTATTGCAAAAGAACACTAAGCCTGCTCCCCAAGCACCATACGCCCACAATGATCCCGCTCACTGAAGCTCATACGTATCTCTTGCTGACGTTCCTCTTTCAATCCATCCCTTAATCAATTAAAAGGTCATGCCACTACATGAGTAAAAGAAAAATTCCATATTCATACTACTAGAATCATTATCTAATTTTAAGTAACACATGTGAGCCTAAAAATAAGTTCGAGATAACATCAAATTCACCAACTCAGATTCTAAGGAACTCACCAAGGTGGTCCATACTCCCCTGTTACAAGTGATAATTTGGTACAAGGCCAAAATTCCTCATAAGAACACTGACTGAACCCATAGCGGTATTCGCCTAGCAGTCATGTTGAAAAAAACAGTCACAACCCATCCCCCGGGGCCTGTGTCGTGACTACCCCAAGCCCACCTTCCATAGGCCAGGGGCTGGTGACTAGCACCGGAAAGGCATATCCTCATAAAGGGAAGGAATTGCCTTTAAACCTATACACACACACACCCAACCACATCTGAACACACTGAAAGGGGAAAACAAGTATACCACTAAAAAAATCTGAGCACAAGTACAAGTGAAATTAAGTGGACTATAATAAAAACACAACAAGGAACTGAAAACATTAAAGTGCAAAAAGGAAACTCTAATGGTCATCTGTGGAAAACCCCCACCTAATCATGAGAGTAGTGAAGCTACTAGAATTCTATGTATTATGTCCTACCTACCTGGTCCTACTAGGCCCCACCTAGTCTGAGACTACCAAGTCCACCATCGTAGCATCCTTCAGTCCCATCCCCATGAGAACCTCTGTTGAAACATCAATCGTATGCACCAAAAACAACATGTGCAGGCGAAGACCGTGCAGGGGTGAGTATAAAAATACTCAGTAGGGACCCTGAGACCCCTAAAGGTCTCTCAGAAATCCACAAAGGAAAACACCATAAATAAAATACCATAGAGGTAATACCACAAAGAAATATATCAACACATAGCACAAAGTAAAAGAGGCAGCTCACACTAATTATAACTTAAGTACAAAACTAAAGATGATTAGTCATAAAGCTAGATCATCTTATTCTGTCGAGAGGCTCTACTGCTGACCTTCATAGGGTCACTAGGTTCTGAACCACTGAGTATTTCTATGTGTTGACCCATATAGGATCGCTAGGTGCTAACCCACAGAAGATCCCTATTCTTTCTTCATGTCACAGCCACCCACTGGATTTTCTCAATTAGCACACTTGATTTCTGGAGGATCCACTCCTCAATACATCAATTATACATCAACCACCATGAAGTCCCACATAGATTAACCCCAAATGTTACTCTCGTCATAAGGTTATCAACACAATAGACAGTGTGTCGATCGGACGCTCGGTCTGTAAGTTATGGGCTTTTTAGTAAAAAGGGCTCGGTTGGATTCGAGTCTGATCCAACCCGGTCGTACTCTAAATTTAAACAAAACTAAATAAGAGTATATCAAAAGGACCTCCCCTTCACAAGGGTCCTAATTCCACTGATGATGCATCAACTGGACGCACTGTCTAATAGATATAAGCGTTTTAGTAAACATGGAGTCGGTTGTGTCTCGGACCGATCTAACCCGGTCAAATCGACCTGACCAACCCGGACCTAGGGTTCTAGATACCCATGGTTCAATTAGAAGAACTCAACCTGAACCGTTTCAGTTTGGGGTTGGTCTGGTTCAGCATCACTAGTGGGCCAGGCCTAATGGGCCTCACTGGACCCCACCCAGTTTGGCTGAGGGTCCAGCCCGCCGGGTCGCCCGGCAACCCGGTCTCATATAGCCGGGCCCAAAGGGTGTGGGTCCGGACCAGCCCACTATCTGGGGTGTGCCCCACCCACTGAAGACTAGATGTTCAGTGTGGTCGGTGTGGCGCCATCCATCTGGGACGCAGTAGTCACGCCGCATTCGGTTCCCCCGCTGTCCCCACGGATGCGGGACCTCCTCCAGTCACGGTCGATGGACTGCGGCTCGCCAACTGCCCGAACATAGACCATCCCTCTATGCATCCTAGAAACTCAACTCCCATTGTCGCGGCCTCCTACTTCCGCGACACACCAGCATATTTCTCAGCGGAATAGCGGACGCACTCTGGTGGTCTGTTCTTCGTGCCGCCAGTGCCAACAGCCTCCGGGAAAAGTCTTGTTCACCGTGAAGGTCTTGAAATAATATTTCCTCCACTTTGGAAAATCCTTTCACAAATATTGCACCTTCATAGGGGTCTGGTCCTTTGTTTGTGTTGGCCCGCACCCTCTGCATTAGAATTTTTAAAATCCAAGGAGGCTCGAGGGAGATGTTCAATCATATCAAGTAATTTTGAAACCTGGATAGAGAAATCCACAAATATAGTTACCCTCCCACATAAATGCATAAATTTTGGATAAACCTATTTTTGGGTTAAACCACATTCATCGTTTCTAAAAAAGAACGGGGAATAACATCAAATTTAAACAACTCCTACCTCATTGATGTTTGATGCCAAAGCATTCAACCTCAAGGTTTCATGATGTCGACATCGCTTCTGGATCCGTTCTTTGAGGAATGTCAAAGATGATGAAGCCTCGCTAATGTTCGTCATTATTCATTGGAGAATAAAACTACTGATGGTTCTCTAGATAATCCTCATAGTTTAATTCCCCATTCTCCCACGTGTTGGTTTAATAAAAAGAATCATGTCACATCATTTCTGTTACATTGCGACGTTGCATCGTTATGTTGTTTCATTTATGAAACAGCATCACTGTTGCACTTATTTTATTTCATCAATATGCTGTGTGATATGGGCCATTAGGGAGACTCATTAATTTGCCTCGTCGCTGCCTGGTCTCTGTACCGTAGCGTCACCGTCTGCCACCCAACAGTGAGTAAAGAAATAAAATAATTCCTTTAAATTATTTTATTATTTTTCTCGAAATATTCGAAAAATAAATTTTCCAATCTACCCTTATTGGCCAAAGGTAATTAATTTCTAGGATAATCCCAGCATTATGAATTCAACAGTGCTCTCAGATTTTCAATCTGATTACCGATTCAAAAGATAGAAAATATCGCTCGCACGTTTACTGAACGTACCTTAAAAAAGTTCAAAATTCCATTTTGGGATCTCCGGGCCTCAGAATCACATGTTTTCAGAGTGTGCGGTCTTAAAATAATTCCATATAATTAAAAAAATTACATGGAATTTTTGAGACATTACATTCTCCCCAACTTATGTATTTACATCCCCAAAATCCAAAACAAAACTATTCAAGCAGGTTGGGGTACTAAGTATGATTTTGATCCTCCAACTCCCATGTTATCTCCTGGATATTCCCGTGCTACCACTGTACTTGCACCAAAGGAATCAACCACCTATGTTGGACTTGCTACTATCGATCCTCTATATCCACCGTGAATTTCACAAACATCACCCCATCATCAATGTCTTGCTCGTCCTAGTCAATGACATGTGATGGATCATGCATGTATCTCCTCAACTACGACATGTGGAAAACATTATGCACCTGGTACATATATGGGGGAAGATCTAGGTGGTACGCCACCTCACCAACTCTTCTCAGTATCTGAAAAGGTCTGATGAACCTTGGAGATAGCTTGTCGCCCTAGCCAAATCTCCGCAATCCTCATCGGGATGAGACCCAGAGGAAAACATGATCGCCCTCAACAAACTCCAAGGGTCTCCATCTTCTATTAGCATAAGACTTATACCTACTATGTGAAGTCCTCATTCACTCCTGGATGACCTACACCTTCTTAGTGGTAGCCCGTACCAACTTTGGACCCATGAGTGTCGACTCCCCTGGGTCTGTCTAGCATAGGGTTGATCTACAAGTTTTCTCATTCAAGGCCTCAAACAGTGGCATACCAATGGTAGAGTGATAGCTGTTTCTGTATAAAAACTCCACTAGTGGTAGGTGTTCCTCCTAAATATGACCAAAATCTATGACACAAGCACGAAACATGTCCTTTAAGGTCTGTATGGTCCGTTCCGTCTGACCATCCATCTGAGGGTGAAAATCTATGCTCAAGCGCAGCTGCATTCCGAACATATCCTATAATTCCCTCCACAACTGGGATGTAAAGTGAGCATCACTATTTGAGATGATCATCGAAGGAACCCCATGGAACTGCACTATCTTCTGGACATAGAGGCATCTCAAACCCTCTATCGGTCCCTAATTTCGAATGGGTAGGAAGTGAGATTACTTGGAGTGTTGGTCGAAGATCACACATATAGATTCATGGTCCCTGGATGTATGTGGTAACCCTGTCACAAAGTCCATGGAGAGACCATTCCACTTCCACTCTGATACCTCAAGTTGATGGGACAATCCTGCTGGAACCTGATGCACAGCCTTCACTTGCTGACAAGTGAGGCATCATGAAACAAACTCAGCCACCGCTTTCTTCATCCATGGCCACCAGTACTGATGTTGGAGGTCCTGGTACATCTTTTCCACACCAGGATATACAACCAATGGGGAAGTAAGGAACTCCCTCAACACCTCCTCTCACAACATCACTGGTACTATAGTGTGCCCTCTGAAAAGCATGACGTGCTACCCACATATCAAAAATCCATCAGGAGCCCGTCCTGAAGATAACTGATCATATCGGTTATTGCAGTCAACATCCACCAGTTGTGCCTCCCTGACTCGCTATAAGAGTGGGGGATTGATAGTTATCTACTGAAGGTAAACTAATCCATCACTATCCATGAAGGACATCTACATCATGGCTATCTGCTTTGTCACCTCACTCAGCAGCTTCAAACTAGACCTCCTACTGAGTGTGTCCACCACTATGTTCCCCTTCCTGGGATTATATACTATCTCAAATTCATAGTCCTAAAGGAACTCCATCCATCATCTATGTCTCATGTTCAGGTCCTTCTGTGAGAAGATATACCTAAGACTCTTATGGTCGGAGTAGACGATAAATTGTTCACTCATCAAGTAGTGTCGCCACATCTTCAGGGAAAATACCACTACTACTAACTACAAGTCATGGGTCACATGGTTCCACTCATGTTTCCTCAAATACAGTGAGTTTTAGATGATCACTACTCACTCCTGCATCAGTAAACAACCCAGTCTGTTCCCTGATGCATCATAGTAGACTACATACCCAACACCCTCTTCTGGTAGTATCAAGATGAGGGTACTCATCAGTCTCCACCTCAACTCCTGAAAACTCTTCTGGAATCTCTCTATCAACATGAAGGGTTATCCCTTATTTATCAAAGCTAAAAAGGGTGCTTCTACTTTGTAAAAGTCATGTACGAATCTCTGGTAGTACCCATCCAACCCCAGAAAACTCTACAACTCGATCACGCTCTGGGGTGGCTCTCAAGAAAGAACTACCTCTATCTTCACTGAATCCACCACAACTCTAGCCTCTAATATAATGTGTCCCATAAAGTGGACCTCTCGAATCCAGAACTGGCACTTCAAGAGCTTACCATAAATCTAGTTCTCTTGGAGTGCATATAGGACTATCTGTAGGTGTGTAGTTTGTTCCTCCTTCGATGTCGAGTACACCAAGATTTCATCAATGAAGACCACCATGAAATGATCAAGGTAAGGATGGAAGATCCTTTTCATGAGTCCCATGAACACTGCTGGGAAATTTTTTATGCCTAAAGGAATCACCAGGAACTCATAGTGGTCGTAAAGGCACCTGAAGGATGTCTTTGGTATGTTCTCATCCCATACCATAAGCTGTTGATAGCCCAATCTGAGGTCTATCTTCAAGAACCATGTCACTCCCTTCAGTTGTTCGAAGAGGTTTTCAATCCTTGGTAGTGGATAATTGTTCTTCATGGTTCCCTGATTCAGGTTCCGTAATTCCACACATAGCCTCAAGATCCCATCTTCCTTCTTGGAAAACAACATTGGGGTTGCCTATGGAGAAACAATGGTCCTTAAAAGGCCATTCCTATACAATTACTTTAGTTGTACCCTTAACTCACGAAGCTCTGTGAGAGCCATCTGATATGCAGTTGTAGATATCAGTGTCATTCCTAGGTACAAGTCAATACATAAGTATACCTCTCTACGAGGAGGTAGTCCTGGGACATCTTCTGGAAAGACATCCTCATATTCATCCACCACTATAAGAAAACTTAGACTCCCCTCATCCACCGCATCGAGGGTGATTCTAGCCAACTGGTGAGTGATCGGTTGCACCCTCCTTTTAGAAAGTCCATCATGTGCTGCAAAGGTTCCCTTCTCATTGATTAAGGAAAACCTAGTCTCATTCTCATAGACACACCGCAATTTGTGCCTAAAATAGTCAATCTGAGCATGGACTATATATAATTACTCCATATCCAAGATAACATCATAATAAATCGACGCTACTACTATGAGATTCTATTTGAATCTCTCTCCTCCTATAGTAATCTCACACTACCAGCACCAGTGTGTAATCGTTGAATCCTCTCCCCTAGGAGTCTCTAATCATAAGGATCGAGCCAATGGCTCTACCAGAATCTTCGAGCTCTGAATGAGAGTCCTGGATAGGAAGGAGTGACTAGAACCTATGTCTATAAAAACTATAGCTAAGGTGTATTAGACATAGATCGTACCTCAAATCAACTCTGGTGTGCCGTGGTCGTAGGCCTCCCTCACCTGAAGCTGAACCCACCCCTATCCACCCACTCCTCGAGCTCAGGGTGGACCTCCTGGGGGTGGTGGTAGTGGTACCTCAACCGCTTGCCACTCATCATGATCCCTTTCCACATCCTTCTCCCTATGGAACTCCTCACATGAACCTCTATCATTGTCTCGGAAGTCCCTCAACCAACTTCTGGTCATCTGCATAGGGAGTTGTACAGTTTTGAGCCATGTTCCCATGTCCTCAACAAGAGTAAAAAACTCTAGTCCCTAGATGAAATCCTTTACCTCGAGAGCTTAACACCTCCGACTCTGTGTCCTGGGGTCATCCTCTGGAAGGTTTGGCCCGTTTGGTCCTCTGCATCATATACCTATTGTCTGCTGCAGATGACTCAGCTACCTGTCATCCAATGGTGGCCCTCACTCTCAGTTTCTACTCATCTAGGAAGCTCTCCACCAGTAGAGCTCTCTCTAGCACTCTAGCCTGCATCGGGGTACTGAGTGAAATCATCGATGCCCTGATCTCCCGTCGGAGTCCCTGCTCAAAGGTTCAGGCCCTAAAGAAAGGGTCTCGTACCATGTCGGTGGAGTAGCAGGAGAGGTCAATAAACCTTATTGAGTACTGGGCCATAGTTAGGCTACCCTTTTGTAGGTGTAGTAGCTCCTGAATACGCATAGAGCATAGTGTCACTGGTATGAACTCCACCCTGGAGAGGATCTCGAAGTCTGTCCAGATAAGGGTTGTAGCCTCGTGTGTCTAGAGAATCAAGATCCACCCCCTCCCTGTCATGCCCTGAAAGGGCTAGTAGCTATAACTACCATCTGGTATACAGGCGTCTCTACTATGAGAAAAATCTGAGTAACTACCTCCATTCAATCATCAGCTTCCTGAGGATCCATCTTGCCTCGAAACCTCAAAGGCCTCTATCTCTGTAAATTGTGTAGTGCGCTCAGTCAGCGTGCACTGTCTACTGGTGGGGATGGTAGCAACTTTTTCTCTCTGGGTGGTGGTGCTGCTGGTACACCTCCTGAAGGTTCTATCACTGTAAGTGGTCCCTGAACCGATGCCTCATCGCTCGGTGGACCATCATCATGATCTCTCACTAGAATCCTGGATTGTTGTCTTTATGGAGGAATCCTGTAGATAAACAGATTTTCCATGTTCAATAATTTATACCTGGTGATCTAACTCAAAATAGATATAGAGAAAAACATTTCCAAAACACATGCAACTAGTGTTTTCGTGTACCGAGTTGTAAAATAGAATTTAGGGTTCTGGTGTATGGATACATCGTCCATCGCACCAACACTGGACTCCCTGGACTGAAATCTGAACTCAAGACACTTAAAACTATTACCTCTATTAAAAAACACTCTTAGTTATTTTGGTAGAACCGACCACCCTTTGATACCACTTTGTCATGACCTGTCCCCCAAGACCCATGCCGTGAATACCCCAATTCCGCCTTCCATAAGCCAGGGGATGGTGAATAACACTGGAAAGGCATATCCTCATAAAGGGAAGGCATTGCCTTTAAACCTATACACACTTGCACCCAACCACATCCTAACACACTGAAAGGGGAAAATAGGTATACCACTAAAACAAAGCTAAGTGAAATTACAAGTTAAATCAAGTGGGTCAAAATACAAACCCAACAAGGAAATGAAAATAGAAAAGTACAAAAAGGAAACTCTGATGGCCATCCATGGAAAACCCCACCTGGTTGTGAGAGTAATGGAGCTACTGGAAGCCGAAGTAGTATTTTCTTCCCACCCAGTCCTACTAGGCCCCACCTGGTCTTAGGCCACTAATTCCACCGTCGTATCATCCGTCAGTCCTATTCCCCTGAGAACCTCTGCCGAAACATCTATTATTTTCACCAAACACAACACGTGTGGGCGAAGCCTATGCAGGGGTGAGTATAACAATACTTAGAAGGGACCCTGAGACCCCTGAAGGTATCTCAGTAATCCATGAAGGAAAATGCCACAAATAAAATACCATAGAGGTAATACCACCAAGAAATATCTCAACACATAGCACAAAGTAAAAGACGTAGCTCACACTAGGTATAAATTAAGTACATAAATAAAGATGATTAGTCATAAAGCTGGATCATCTTATTCAGTCGAGAAGCTCTACCGCTGACCCGCACAGGGTCACTAGGTGATGACCTACCGAGGATCGCTAGGTGCTGACCCATAGGGGATTTCTAGTTTTTGACCCACAGAGGATCACTAGGTGCTGACCCACAGTGGATCTCAAGGTGTTGACCCACATAGGATCTATAGGTGCTGACCCAAAGAGGATTTCTAGGTGATGACTCATAAAGTATTGATATTCTTTATTCACATCACAGCCAGCCACTGGATTATCACTCTTAGCATGCTTGATTTATGGAGAATCTTCTCCTCAAGCCATTAGTCATACCTCAACTACCACAAAGTCCCACATAGAGTAACACTAAAGGACCATCTCGTTACAAGGGTCCCAATGCAATAGACAGCGGGTTGATCAAACACTCGGTCTGTAAGTTATGAGCTTTTTAGTAAAAATGGCCCAGTTGGATTCTAGTCCGATCCAACCCATCCATACTCCAACTTCTTCCAAAACTCAAGTGGAGTATATCAGAAGTACCTCCTCATAGAAAGGGTCCAAATTCCACTAATGGGGCATCAATCAGATGCACAGTCTAAGAGATACATGCATTTTAATAAACAGGGTGCTGGTTGTGTTTGGGCCTAGTCCGACCCGGTCGGACTGACCTGACCAACCCAGCCCAGGAGTTTTAGATACCCCTATTTCAATTAGACAAACTCAACCTAACCTACTTTGGGTCGGGGTCAGTCTGGTCTGGCTTGGACAGTGGGTCGGGCCCAATGGGTCTTGCTGGACCCGGCCCGGTTTGGACAAGGGTCCAGCCCACCGAGTCACCCCGGGACCCGGTCTCATCCAGCCCAGCCCAAAAGGCAAGGGTCTGGACCATCAGTGGGGGTATGGTCCGCTGGCATGGGTCCAGACCACTGGCTAGGGTGTGGCCCACCCATCGAAGATTGGCCGCATGGTGAGGCCGATGTGGTCTAGCTGAGAAGTGGCAGCTGCACTACGTCTGACTCCCCTACCGGCCCCGTGAACGCAGGGCCTCCTCTAACCATGGTCGATGGATCACGGCTCACCAGCTACCTGGACATTCCGGATGTGGGTTGTCCCTCTGCTCGGCACCCACTTGGCACCACAACTCCCACCATCGTGGCCAGTTGGCTGTAGCATTCTGCCACCATGGTGCGCCAATGAGCATGCCGGTAGATTTCTCGGCGGACCACCGAACGTGCGAATCGCGACTCAACCTATTCATGGGTTAATCCATGTTCATTGTTTCTAGAAAATAGTGGTGAAGAAATTAAAATTTAAAAAACCCCAACCTCATTGACACTCGATGCTGAAGTGGTCATCCTCGAGGTTCCGTGATGTCGTTGTCGCTTTCGGCTCCGTTCTTCGAGGCACATCGAAAATGATGAAGTCTCGCTGACGTTATTCATTATTCATTAAAGAGGAAAATTTTTAGTGGTTTGTCAAAGAATCCCCATAGTTTAATTCCCTATTCTCTCACATGTTGGTTTAATAAAAACAATCACATCACATCGTTTCTATTACGCTGATATGTTGCATCGTTACGCTATTTCATTTATGAAACAGTGTCGTTGTTACGCTTACTTTATTGCATCGATACGCTGCGTGATATGGGACATTAGTGAGCCTCATTATTGTGTCTCATTGCTGCCTGGTTGCTACACTGTAGTGTCATCGTCCACAACCCAATGGTGAGTAAAGAAATAAAATAATTCCTTTAAATTATTTTATTGTTTTTCTCAAAAAGTCTGAAAAATAACTTTTCTGCTCGGCACTTGTTGGCCGAAGTTAAGTCATTTATAAGTGAATCTCAGCGTTTCGAATTCAATGGTGCCATAAAATTTTTTCAATTAGAGTACTAGTTGAAAAGAGAGAAAATCTCACTCATGCGTTTAATAAACATAACTTAAAAAAGTTCAAAATTCCGTTACGAGCTATCCAGCCCTCAGAATAACATGCTGTCAGAGCATGTGGTCTCAGAATAATTCCATATAATTAAAAAAAATACACATAATTTCCAAGACATTACAAAAAAGGAAGGAATCTCGGAGTCCATCCAAGGTTTTCTTACTTGGAAACCCAAGTATCAATTAGGGTTAACCAAACCTCATTTAAAACTATGAATCTGGAGCACAACATAGAAAGAGATCACGAACCAGCCCAACAGCCTTCAATTGTAGCGTGACATAAAACTGATTCTATCTTATTGCATCTAAAATGATGTCAAGATAGGGGACATGCTCATATCTTAAGAAATAGCACACTAAGAGTATTATCACCAGCAAAGGATAGTCGAGCTACTATCGGTCAACCTCCTAAAAGAAACTCGGCTTCAATTACCAACACATCGTCATTTAACTGACCATAATGCCTTTATCCCAAGGAATTTCCATGATAGCTCACACTTAACCACTAAGGACCATATATGATCATAGGTTCCTTATAAGGGTTACACACACAACCAACCACAGCAACATCGTGCTTCCAAGCAAGAAACAACATGAATCAGGACTCGCAAGTCTCAATGGCATTCAAGTAGAACAATAATTTCCGAATATTCTTTGATTGTGATCCTTATACTTGGAAGAACACATATAAATATAATCAATGTGATTATCTTCACATAAGATTTTATTATATGTCGAGAAGAATTAATATTCACTCCCAAATGCGCTAGTTTAGAACCAACTTAAATGCACAAGTGTCGTTCCACGAACCACGATCACTTCTTCATATCATTTGGCATGAAATCTGAAAATTAAATAGACTGGAATGTCAAAAAACCTATTTTGTAGAAAATCCTCCAGAGTAGTGGGAAAAAATTGGTTCCAAAATGTTCAGGTCAATCTTATATAGAGACAATCGAGAATAGGCATAGCATCTCAAATATCAACAATTTAACCGAAATTGATGGCTTGTTTTTAACATTTAACACTCTATGAGTACCGCGTATGTCATCATATACTACTCTGAGTTTACAAGAACAAACAGAATAATATGGGTACTATTCATATGTTTTCCACCCTATTCATCCTAGTACCAGATGGCTCACGCAAGAACTGGTTCAAAGGCATATCATCAACTCAACCATTTACATGGATGATGATGTACCAAGTTGCTCATCACTTAAATAAAGAGAGGTTCACATGACCTCCTAAGTGACTGACCATGCCTGAGGCATGTCTAACTTGCTGAAAAAAGTATTCCTCAATACTCATCCCTATCTCAAGGGTCAAGATATAATGATCACCCATTCACACAAGGGTGTCCTCTCTATAAACCAAACATCCTACTAGGGAAAATGGTAAAATAGCATGTAAGTTCCTTTTTAACAAATAAGAAATCCAAAAAGGGTCTCTAGATACAAGCTAATCTTGCAGTTCAAAATTGAATATATCAAACAGGGTAGGTCAAAACCTTCCTCTGAGAACTCACCCTTCTTCCTATCCCATGGGTTAGGTCTTGGTGTCAAACAACAAGAGATACTACCAAACACCCACTACTAAGGTCGATTCTGGTCAAGTAAAACCCTGAGAGGAGTCCTACTTGGGATCCTCCAGGTAAACACGAGTGAAGTAATCCTACTTAGGATCCTTATTTTAAAGACAAAGGAGGAATTCTCCATGGGATCCTTGAAAGATAAAAAAACAGAGGCATCCTACAATAGGGGTCCTCAAAAATAATACACATAAGAGAAATCCTACAAGGGACTCCCTAGAACAACATGCAAGAAAAGGCATCCCTCAGGGGATCCTTAAAAGCAATAGTTCTCACGGCCTCATAGGACCGAATGGCACATATTACAAGGGATACATCCTAAAAACATATGTTATGGTAGATAGCTCATAAATCATCTCAGATCAAAGGTATCAACTAGGTTGTTCCAAACACCAAACAGATCATTCACACTAAGTTCCACTCTCAGGTGACAACTGGAAATGATAACTCAAGGCAGAACCTATCCATTTATAAATAATCCCCAAAACACATAGTAAGAGTCCTTATAATGCCCCACGGGTTTCACCATTTCGATCTATATGGAAAACTACCCAAAAAGGGATACTCACATTTCCAAAACTGAAAAAGGGAGAAAAAAAACTGGAGAATAAAAACCCCAAAGGTTTTAAAAAGTCGAGTACACGATGTGTAGAAACCACACATGGAATATACCCTCAAGGTCTTACATAGTTATGTATTCCCACCGGCCTAGGAGTGTAAACATCCCAGGTACATAGTGTGTCATCCTGACACAGGGAGTGTCCCTTTAAACTCTCACATAGGTGTGTAACTCTATCTTCCTTGGTCATGTCAATGTCCTAGGTACACAGCTTGTCATCCCCCCACACAACGTGTACTCAAGTTCTCCCTCCTGGCTTGGTACTTCTACACAGCCAGACTCACATGGTTTTTTCCTGTGCAAAACTACTCAGGGTGTACTTATGGTACACGGTATGCTCTACCCAAAAACTAACTACCCATGTTTTTTCTCACATGACTGGTTACACTATCAAGTACTAAACGGAGTGTAATCTGAGTACACGGCATGTACTTAAGAAAAGTTCTATCTTCCCGAACAGAAAAACACATGGCGTGTGTTCATAGCACCACATGTTGTGTTGTCTAGGTTTCTGGATAGTAAGCCACAGAAACTTCCCGAGAACCCTTGTTTTTGAAAAATAAAGCAACGATGTGACAAATTCTAATCTTTGGGGGCCCATACTCCCATAAAATCAAGTATTGGCATCCATATACAACACATAACAACACAATCTATATCCCATGTCTGAAATATGATCCACCAAATTTTGATTCAAGAGGTACCATACTTCTCAGGGACCAAAGTTTGGTGTCCATCAAATTCAACCATAACACATACCAATACACCTATCACAATAGCAGGCATATCTATCACAATACCTATCATAATACAATGAATATATAGCACAACATCTATCACAATAGCATGAAATCAGTAATGCTCTCTATATGGCATGGCAAGAATGCATGGCATGTGATTTATAACAAGTGCCTACATGATGCATGAGATGGCATACCCTCATCTCATCAGGTTGTAATAAAATAGAACCAAAATGATATCAATAATAATATCAAAAAACAAGTGTGTCACCCAATGGTGAAATCGAATAAATTGTAATAAATAAAAATCCAAAAATCACAATTCAATTTGAGGTAATTTGGATTTTCCCTATAAACGGGTTAGCTACTCATGAGCACAGATAGTTACCAATCTACATTTCCTTCCTATATTATTATAATGTCACCAAACAGTAAGAAAACTAGAAAAGAAAATTCCTCTAATACCACTTTATAACATCCCATATTCGGATGCCTCACAACTGGTGCCCCATACTCGGTTTTCCACATGGCCTCAAGTGCATTTCCCCAAATGCAAGAGGTTGTTGACTAGCAGTGAGGGCCTAGGGTGTGATAGTGGGAAAAATATGCCCTCATTTATAGAGTGTAACACAATGGAATAATAATATACAATAGAGGAAGTAGTAAAAAAAACATACAACTAAAATAAACAATGGAAGACCGATAAGGTAAATAACCAAGAATCATTCAATACAAAAGATGATGTAGCATGTCACATGTTCTAGGAAAGAATCCAAACAAGGTACACTATGGGAATCCACAAAATAAGTTCTGAAAGAAAAAATAAACAAAGGAAACTAAGAAGCATTGTAATCCTAAGCTTGGTCCCATGCTCTCCTTCTCCTAAATAGAATCTCAAGTACCCGTAGAAGGGTGCTTTCCCTTATCGACACCTACAACAATATAATATACTTAAGTCCAAAAGCATGACCCAAATAGGGTGTGAAAAATAAATCCTAGTAGGAAATCATCACATATATGTTCTTATCTATCAGTGAGTATATGAAACATGTATTGTACAAAAGGTAAAAGCAATAAATTGGGAATTACTCCAAAGTAAACAATCCTACAAGAACTGGATTCCATTTTCATTCATTATGTTCAGTTAAACAATTTAATTATATTAAATTATATAAGTCTCAAGATCCGGACTAATCCCATCAATCCCCCATATTAATAATGATCAACAAATACCTCATAATGTTGTTTAAATAAATAAAGTGAAGACCAAATCTAATCTTATGCTTTGGCTTGGAAGACACGTCATAAGTCAATCCATTTCAATATTCAATTAACCATATTTTTCATAGGCATAGAAAAACCCTACCCATATGCATAACCAATCCTCTCCCTTAGGCCTAACGAATCCTCACCCATAACTCTAACAAATCCTCTCCCACAGGCATAACAAAACCTTTCCCACAGGCATAACATTCAATCAGGGTCAAGCTCGGTATATCAGCATTTCAGCATAATAAGAAACACATGTAAATTACATTATTACATTGTTAACATATAACAACTCATATGGGAATCATACATATCAAGAAACAAGTGAATTAAACTATCACAAGGCTTAAATAATAATTGGAAGATCATGGGGTAAAGGGGAAATCACTAATCCCAAACCCTTTAATCAAATCAATCACAATTTATCATAATTTCAATTCCATTATAAATGTAATTCATACTTAACAATCTAATAAGGGAAAACAAGGCATTCCTTATAGGAAACCTCATCCAAATGGCCATAAACAGTCATTCCAAGGGAAAGCCCCCACGGGGTGGCCCTTAATCAAACCAACAAGCTCAGACTTTTTTAAATTAATTTAATTCATGACCTAATCATCATTAGGAAACAACAAGGGTCAATTTCTATTCAAGGTTACACCCTAAACATGGAAAAATGGAAATACAACACATATAAACAATTAAACATTGAGCAAAAGTCACAAGACCACCTACCTCGTACTCGTACAACTCTCCTCATCCAACGTTAGGCTCTAATTTGACCTAGAATAGAGTAGATATAAAAAATAGGTATAAATGCTCAACCTTAAATAACTAGATCGAGAGAATAAATCAAGAAGGAATTCTAAAGCGGAATCAAGAGCTTACTTAGGGGAATCTAATGCATCTGGAGATGTTTGAATTGGATATCAGACAAAGAAATGGGAGGCCACCCTATCCTCGGATTTCTTGGGTGCACTGTTCCTATAACGAAGGGGTGAGTTTTGTAAATTTTTACAAAAATGGTGCTACTTCCTAATTTAATCAATAAAAATAAATTACATGTAATGTACTTGAGACTGCATGCCATGTCCATAAAAATTCTGGACAGACCATTACATGGTCGTGTACCAAGATTACATGGCATATAGCCTTCCATACATGACATGTACCTATAAGTGCACGGTGTGTAGTTCCCAGTCACCTCGTGTAATAGGCCTGTAGCTATCCCTTGACCTATTTTCCCCCATTTTCATAAGTATAACCTAAAAGGGAAATATCTGTACCTTAAAGGAAGAACCAAGTTCTTACATAGTTCTTGAATAATAGTGGATTAATAAATTTCATATGAAAAGGTAGGTCAAATTTAGATTTTAATGTAAAAAAGGTCTTTCAAAGGGGTTCCTCAATCATACTTGACACATTAAATGATCTCTAACAGCTTTGAAAAAGATAAAAACAGCAAGTTATGGATCACAGGACATTTATCAATACTCTCAAGAAATATAAAAATGTAAAGATGTCAAAACGGTTTAGAAACTTCTTGGGTTGGAAAAGATTTTTAATTTGGACAGCACTAGTGCACATGAGTTTCACAATCAATCAAACTTCATAAAATGAAAAGATTAGAAATCAAGAAAAAAATCCATTCATCAATCATTTAAATTATAAAAAATTCAAATCAAGAAATGTTTCATAAACACTAAGATGGTTTAAATTTTCCAAAGTATTTGATTCAGCTCAAGATTCCTAAAATCACACCATAAATAAAATAAAATAAAATAAAAACATGGAAAATTAATAAAAATACATTAAAAACAAAAAAGGAAATACACAAAAAAATCCTAAAAATATATTGACATATCTCCCCCAAACATATTCCATATACTATCCTATTTTTAGTGAAAATTGAATAATAATTTTCATGAAAAAATTTAATTGGATATAAAAAAAAGGAAAGACACAGCCTGGTTTATTTTTTTAGTGGCAGCCTTGAGTTAAGCTCCTAGCTACTACCACTTTAAATATACAAGAAATAAATGAAAATATATAAGAAAAAAATAAAAAAAAATAAAGTGGAAATAAAATGGATAATTCTTGGTTTAGACCCCCAAGTGGGTACTAGGTTTTTACTTCCCCTAGTTAGGTAGTTGTAGAATTTTATCCCCAATCAGAAGGTGGATGTGGATTATTCGAGATGAACTACCACATGTACCTCATTTCCATGAGTAGACACTAATATTGGAGAACCCAAAAAAATATAATAAAATTATCAACCCCCAGGAAAGAAAAATGATAGAATTTGAGATCCATAGTGGGAGGGAAAAGAAGATAAGGGTACTCCCTATTTACTTTCATGGAGTCCTCTATATAGTATACAAATTATTATAGATAAGGTAGTCGCACCAACAGAAGCTTATACAAATCTTCTTATTCTTCGATTACCACCACTTGAGTGTTATATTCCTTAAAATCCAAGGCCTTATCCATTTGTGATGTGTCATAAATTTTAGAAAAAGCGAAGTCAAAAAACAATTCAGCTTGAATAAGATTAAAACATAAAGAATCGATAAATAAATTGTCCCTTTCAAGTAATTCTGCTTGAAAATTGATCTATTTTGAAAAGAACATTAGAAAATAAATATCATCAGGTCCATCTACATTATCATATTAAAAATAAATATAGAGGTATAGAGGTGCTTATTTTTTATTATCAAGGATGTGAAGATGAAGTTTCAGGTTATCTTCAACAAAGCGATTCCAGGATTCTTCCAAAAAATATTTATATCCCATAAGTATATCAGATGAAATGTTTTCTTTAGGGACCTCCTCGATCAATGGTTGAGTTTGGGATAATTTTATTAATTCATTTATTAGCTTATTCTCAACCACCTGAGGTTATTTGACATAAAAAATGATTTTTGAAATATCTTTCACCATTCTTTATGGTTCTAGTTCAGTCTCAAGTTCCAGTTTCTCTTAACGTGAATGTACACATTCCATTATCCATTCCATTTTTATCTCTAGGCCCTATATTTATTCTCCAAGTTCTTTCATATGATATTGGTCAGTCCATACAGAATAATTTAAATTTGAATACATTATGAACAAAGATAATTTTTTTAGTTTTTGAAATTTATGATTTTTTTGTGTTTTCTATTAAAAAAAATATGTGTGTAAGTGTTGTTCCTCCTTAAAAATGGCACCCATTTATTGAATCATTTTTATGTGCACTCTCAAAATATTTATAATTAAGTGCAGTATAGGGGTTGACCTAGGTCATTTTCTTAAGGAGCTGTTGTGGTCAATCACTCACTACTTCTAATTCACTTTTTATTTTTTATTTTTATTTATGAAATAAAACTAAAATAAGTGTAGTTTCAGAAATTAGAATTCAATAATAAAATTAAACATGAAAGTTAAATTAAAACATAATGAATGAAAACAAGATGAAGTTAGAAATAAATGATATATTCCTGATAGAATCACTCATATTGAACCTTTATTGTCTTATTATTAGTTTCAAATTTAATTAATTAACACACTCCACTATATGTGTGAAAATTACATTATTCTTATGGTTTTGAATATATAGAGAACTCAATGATCTTTGATAGACCAGACATCCACCTCCTCGATCGAGGGATAATATTGCAGAAGAAAAATCTAAGCCTTAGGTGGAAAGTGGAGACACAAAGGTGCTTTTCCCACTAAGATCCCCCTTGGCATTAATATAATAAAATATGAAACATAAAGTATGAATTTTCAAAGGCTCGGGATTAACACTGGATTACTCCCCTAGGAACTTTCTCGGGTTAGCTACTCATGATCATGGTCATAAGAGTTCACAGTGGAGAAGATAATGAGGTGGAAAAACAAAAGATAAAAACATGAGAATGAGAGGAAGAATAATAATAACATATAATAAAAATGAATAATATTATTACTAAAAAATAAAACACTAAAAATCTTATGAAAATGTCTACCTAGAGTGCCAATCTTTTGAAATGAAGAAAAATGCTTTTTTATAGAGAGATGGGCGAGATATTTTGGCTCCAAAATCACTCTACAGAAATTTCAGGTGGCATACCCATTTATTGATAAGAAATAGGAATAGTTACTTATTAAAAAAATTTCTATTATGTATTATATATCGATCAAGAAAATTTCAGATTCATTGGATCTGTGGGAAGAGTGTTATATTCAATTTACTCTAGGAATTTATTCTACCTCGGCTTACTATTTGTATTCCAATTCACCAAGTTAACATAAATTTATGGCCATGATATTGATATAATAAAGTTATTGTATTTATGAAAGTTTTTCCTACATATTTCCTCTTTATCCATGTATAATTTCATCTCAATTAGATCATCCATTTATGAGATATGGTCCTAGCATAAAAAAATATCTCCAGATCTATGCACAGATTTCAAGGTCTAACTTGTGAGCTGGTTTTGGGCCTTCAAATGATGGTCTGAGATTTGGTTCCAGAATAATTAAATTAATACCAACACATATTTAATCATAAAAAAGGAATTTTATAATTTGGGTTAGTGTCCAAAAAGTTATATCCAAAATACATAAATAAATTAAAATGGTTAAAATCCAAAATTAGTCTATTTTAGAAATTAACTCAAAATTATTCTAAAACCATAAAATGGAACAATTTCCCTTAAAATAACACTTTGGTGGGATTAAAAACATATAAATTAAAATTTAAATAATTGAAAATATTTGCTCAGTCACCCAGATAAGCATGAATCATCTATTTTATTAATCAAGGACTTGATGAATGTGATTCTTATTAAAAGGAAACCAACACTTTGATATTTAATGAAGAATTTTATATTTAGTTTCACTATTAACATTTTATGTATCACATTCACATGCTTCACAATTACATTCATAGTAATTCAATGGTATGTATGACATACATAATTAATGAATTCTAGGTATAGTAATTATTTAATTCATTTCCCCTTGTATCTTATACAATGGTTAAGGATTTAATCACATCACATAGAATAATTCTATGTCTCCATATCGATTTAAATAATATGTAAGATAGAATATTCTTCAGAATTCTGGTGGACTAGAACATAGGGAATGTGATATTTCACACAAGGGATGAATATAAACCTGCTACCTAGAATTACTCATAAGGGGAATGATCATATCATCAAACTTTCTATCAATGTTTCATGTGAGTCCTAAATGAATTTTACATAATGTTAATAAACAATATTTTGAAATACTAACATTTAGCTTATGCATTTTTCATTTATTTATTGTGTATTTTATACCAATTAATGGTTTTAATGACACTATCGAACCTCAGTGATTAGTAGAAGAAGTAATAAAACCCAACCAAGAACATGAAAAGTAAATGTAAAACAAAATAATAAAACAACAAAATAAAAATACATTTTAAAAAGTTTTGAAATATTTAGATCAAAATTGAAATAATGAATTCAAGTATCCTTTAGAATCCACCAATAGTTCTAATCACCAAAACCTTGGTGGGGTCCTTTTATTATCCAAGATATGTTAGTAACTCATCTGAGAAAAATGATAGGATAAGGGATAAAAAAACTATATAAAACCTCATGGATGGGGAAAAATAAATCACTTAATCTAAATAAGAACACTGGATAACGCTAAACACCACCTTTTATTTATCTCAAATTAATTAATTCTAACACCCCTAGTCCATCCTATTTATAGAGATATTAACAATCAATATCCTCCATGGAATCCAAATTCGTAGGAAAATAAAAAAGGTAAAATAAATAGCCTCAAATGGTCATTTAGAGCATTTAATGGCATCCAAAAATAGATCAAGTCCCAAATCACCTTGGGAGGGGCATTAATGTGCCTCTAAGTTGGTTAAAGCTAACAAATGAGATTCTTAAATGGTATTGTGTGCTGGGATTAGGAATTTTTAAATGTAATGGGCCTTGGAAACCCATTACTTCAATCATAATCTCATATCTCATTTGGGATTTACCTTTTCCTCATGTTTATGTTTTAATAGTATAAATAACTCATTATTTATATTATAATGCCACATTAATTATTTAATTAAATAAATATTATTTAATTAGTTATTTTCAATGTTCAATACAAAAATCCTACTTGTGTTTATAATAAACAAACATATTTTTACACATGGACTAATCACATTAGTCCAGAAATCCCAATTATCACCATCTTATGTGTGACCCCAAGGGCCCTTTGTAAAGTTATAAATAATTATGAATCTCATTCATAATTATAAACTAATAGAATTATCTAGTAACAGGATATAATTACCTTATTTAAAAAGGGGATTAGAGTGATCTAATACACCACATGCCAATTAGAAAAGTTCCTTTTTCCTTGATTATAACTACTCTATTTTCCCTTGTAAAGCATTGGAATATTTTAAATAATATTTTTGAATCCATATTTTGAGTTAGTGTGGGATTTTGGGGGATAGAGAGGCCCGGTATTGATATAATAAAAAAATTTAATATATTATATCATGCACATGCATATTTTTCAAAATAATGGAATTTCTCTCAAAAAAGGTCTCATACCAGAAATTTGAGACTTCCATTAAATCTGGAATTTGGGTTTTACCCTAGGAATGGCATAACCTTTGTGCGCATATAGTGTTTGTCTTGAGAATCATCTTGGGTGGATTTATAAATAAATTTATTTATTTATTTATTTATTATTCGTTAATTAATCTAAATAAAACCCTCTCTTATAAAATCCCTCTTATAGAAAATACTTAGGGTTAGATTTATAGCCTTAAGTATTGAGAGAGGATTTGTTGGAGGGAGTTCTTGGATGACCAACAGTGGATCATGCTTTGGTAATCAGTGTGCCAACGAAGTTCATGGATCTTGTCAATGATAGTGGCCTAGAACCATTCTTCATCAATGATGAGTCCAAACTTGAGGTAGGTAATTTTTATTGTATTAATCTATTTTTTTATCCCATGTCAAATATGAATCAATTAGCCTAACAAAATTTATTCACAAATCAATGGATGATTATGGTTGTTTTTTATCTTCCTAGAAATAGTAATTAATTTTTCTTAATGAAATCTTCCTTATTTGTGTGTTTATTACTTTCCTCGTAATTGAGGTTTGATGATGACTAAAAATTATTGGAAATGGATCAGGAATGGTTTGGTTCTCTTCATATGCATTTGTGCATTGTGGTAGTTGCGTGATGTGATGATGATGGATCCCAAATGGATTGGGTGGCTGAAATATAGCCATCAGTGATGGAAAGGCTCGTTCAAACCTAGATTTTTATTTATTGATGGATTTAGTGGTGGAATCTAAGGTTATAGTGGTGCAGGTGGAAATGCATGAGCATTCTTTGGTTTCTAAAAAATCATGATTACATGGAATGTAATCTAGAATAACACACACTATATGGGACCTAGGATATGATGTCTAGGGTTTCAGAGAAAATAAAATATCACATGACATGTGAGACATACCACACATTGTGTGACCCATGACTAGAAACTCAGTGCGTACCATCGGGGTACATAGGTATGAACATAGCCAAGCACATGGACACAACCTAGTACTTAGACATAGAAAGAGTACTCATGCATTTCTAGGTATATAGGCATAGCCTAGATACAAGGACATGTACCATAATATATGAGAACAGTTCAGGGCACACAGTTAGGCCTGGGCTAGACAAGACACACAATGTACTTTTATTGGGGAAGGTTGAGGCCCTTATTCTCTTCAGTTTAGACCTGTTTCTATAGGGTCTATTCCCTTGATTTTTTTGGGACCAAGTTGGATGGAGAAGGAAGTTTGAAGAGTTATCCTTTGCAGAGTGTTGTATTTTGTTGTCAAATAAGATAAATCAATTCACTTTGTAAAAGGACCGTAAACTAGATGATGCTTTTCTGATATGTATTTCAGAAATATCATAAGTTAAGAGAACTTGTGATGCAAGCCTTGTGAAGGAAAGGGGGAGAAACGATGATGCCAGTCATATACAGTTTTGATTGGAAGGAATGATGATACTGAAATATAAGGAAGTTTCAGTACTTCCCATTGTAATTATGACAATGTTAAATCTAGTCTATCAAAGGATATATATCACGATAGTGGAGTTTATGATAAAAGCTGAAGAATGGTTATGGGAAGAAGTGAAGATAGAAATGACAAAGGAATGGACAATCTGGAGGTGGCCCAAAAGCACAGTTTAAGGTGGTGCCATTTTCCAGTGTTTGCCAAATTTTAGGGAAAGAAAGTGGTGCACAAGTCAAGAGTGGCATGAAAGTATTGACGCGCAAGTGTAAGTGGCACCCAAGTCATATTTCAAAGATAATCACATCAAAATATGACAAAGGAAATAAATTGGAGTGCAATTTGAAGATTGGTTCGTAATTCAAGTTTGGTGTGCAAGTATAAGTGGCGCGCAAGTATAAGTGGCGCGCAAGTGTGGTGTGTAAGTATAAGGGTCACGAAAGTGTATGTTGCATACAAGTCATATTACAACATAATCATATCAAAATATGACAAAGTAAAGAAAGTGTCACGCTAGTGATGGAAGGGCGCGCAAGTGATGGAGAGGCGCGCAAGTATTAGCGCACAAATCTATGTGGCGTGCAAGTCAGAAAAATGACTATAAATAGATGACATGCCTCCTCATTTTTTGATGCTCAACACTTAAGAGAAAATTTGAGCTCTGAGCGCGCAAGTAGTAGCGGGTGATCTGATCGTGCAAGTTTTTTCGTGCAAGTTTTTCCGCGCAAGTTTTTCCACGCAAGTTTTTCCGTGCAAGTGTTGTTGCGCAAGTGTTTTCGCCCAAGTGTTGTCGTGAAAGTTTTTTCGCGCAAGTTTCCAGAGGAGTGAGATCAAGGAGGCGTGCAAGTATTGAGTAGGCGCGCAAGTAGGGAGGCACGCAAGCAGGAAGTGGTGTACAAGCTATTTTCTCCAAGAGGTTCTTACCAGCTTCTGGGTAGGAAAGTGAAGATATGTACTTCATAGAATACAACTGTTCAATTGTAAAGAAGCACTAAAATATTGTAATTCTCTATTTGTGATAAGAGGGTGCACACGTGCATGCATATTGTTTTCCAAGTTCTAAACGAGTGTAAGGATATATCCTACTCGTTTTATTCCATATCAAAGGATTTTTTTCTAGTGGATTGTGTGGTATTGGATTTTTTTTGTACCATACCAAGGACGTAGCTACTCTTGTTGAGTAGTGAACCTTGTAAATATTGTGTTCCTGTGATTGTGTGTGTTCAGTAGGGAAGAAACTCTTTAACAGGAGGTGAAGGTTGTTTCAAAAAGAAGGAAACATAAAAAGAAATTGATATCACTGATTCACCCCCCCCCCCCCTCTTAGTGATACTTGGATCCTGACTGGGAGATTCAATTGGTATCAGAGGAAGGTTCCCTTCATTTATTCTTTGCTGAAGTAGTTGAAGAGAAGTTGTGATGGAGAATCTAAATTGTGTGAACAGTAAGGGGATTCTGATTTTTGATGGAAAGAACTATCACATCTGGAAGGACAGAATGATGCCTTATATTATGTCTCTTAGATATGAGGTTCTTGAAACTACAACAGATGGATTTCCTGCTATTGATGACAAGGTTCCTCTTACTCCAACCGATAAAAAAATCATGAGAATTATGAAATATCTAAAAATGTGTTACTCTCATCTCTTTATGAGAGTGAATTTTTAAGAGTGAAAGGTGTTGCTACAGCCAAAGGAATCTGGGACAAACTGAAGAACATCTATGAAGGAAATACAAAATTGAAGAAGGCTAAACTACAAATCTGGAGACTGAAGTATGAAGACTTGAAAATGGGAGAATCTGAATCTGTTGGGGATTTCTTTACCAGGATTAATGATATTGTCAGTACAATCATATTTCTTGGTGAAATGATGGAAGATTCTACAGTTGTTGAAACGATATTAAGAATTATTCCTGAAAAATTTGATGCTAAAGTTTCATCACTGGAAGACAGAGATCCTGAAACATTATCTCTAGATGATTTGCATAGCACTCTCATAACTTATGAAATGATAAGGGAGAAGACTATGAAGAGCAAATCAAAATCCGATAGAGAAATGTCTTTCAAGGATGTAAAGAAAGAGAAGTTGGAGAAAATTATTATTGAAGATAAAGCTGGTGAATCAGACTCTGAAAATGAGGTATGTCAAAATTTTGATGAAATACTTTCCTTGTTTTCTAAAAATATGAAAAGAGGAACAGGGAAATACAAAGGGAAACTCCCTTTTAAATGTTTTGAATGTGGATCTGTTGGCCAATTTGCGGCTAATTGTCCTAAAAAAGCGAAATATGAAGATAGTGATGAAGAAGACAGAAGATCAAGAAGGTCATGGAAGAAACAGGGTGGAAAAGATAAATATTCTGGAAGAGGTAAATATAAAAAGTTCTTCAAATCAAAAAGAAGAAGCTTGTTTTCAAAAAGTGAAGAAGATGATGATAGTGAGACTGGATCTGAAAAATCTGTTGCTGAGAAAGCTAGAGAGAGTACCTTTTTTGCAACAGTGAATAATTATGATTATGAGAGCAGTAGTACTGAAGAAGAAGAAACTCAACTTGAACAGTATCTAAAAGAAGAGCTGAAGGAATGTTTGAGAAAGATTAGAAGGCTTGATAAGGAAAACAAGAAGTTGATAAAAGAAAATTTCACATTAAACAATGAAGAAATTTCTCATGATGAGAAAATCAGTATGGAAAAGGAGATTGATGATCTGAAGAATTCTCTTGAGAATGCAAATAATCTCAATGATCATCTTGAAGTAAAGCTGATGGAAAAAGAAGAAGAGCTGGAACTTGTCCAATAGAAACTTTATCAATCTAAAGAAATGAATGTAAGTTTCAAACAATATGTCTCAGAAGTTGGTGAATGTTCCATTAAGAATGAACCAAATGAGGGTCTACAAAGGTTATCTTCAAAGGTTGAAAGGAACGATGGAACTATTTCTGATAAGAACAAGGCTGGAAAGATCATGTATGTGGCCAAAGTCATCAACACTGAAAAATCAGAAGTGCATAAAAATCTTGAGTCAAAGAAGTCTTATAATACCACTGGTACTGATAAATCTGAGCCAAAGAAGAGAGTTACAAATGTAAACATAAAGTTTCATGATCAGCAGAGTTCTATTAAGAAGGTCATTGAGAAGCGTTTTCACAACTCCAGTCAGCATAGAAGTTTCAGAGGTAAATATTCTTTCTATGGTTACTGCTGGTATTGTGGTGGATTTGGACACATGGAAAATATGTGTTGGTTCAACCAACAACATTACAACTATTCCACAAGTTTTGAAAGATAAGGATTGAGGGGGAGTCAATCATTTCAAAATAGAAAGTCTCCAAATAAATTTCAGAAGATACCTGAGAAGACTGGTGTGAAAGTTTAGAATAGGTTCCAACCACTGGAAACTATTTGTGAAAGATGCGATCGACCTAGACATCTTTCCAAGGGCTATATTAGTGTGTTACCAGAGCAAAAAAAGATTCTTAATAATTCTCAAAATCCAGAGTTTTTAAAAGCTAAAAGGGACAGGTCTGATAAGTCCAAAAAGAAAGAGTTCATGGTGGTTTGGCCAGAACACATTGACTTGGCTAAAAAATTGGAGGAAGCACAACAGGAAGTGAAGAAAAATGAAGAAAAAAAGATCTTGTTGTCGAAAATGCTTTGAAATCTACAAAAGGAGAACTTACATGGATTCTTGATAGTGGATGTTCCTCTCATATGATAGGAGACTTAAAGCTGCTGAAGAATGTGAAAGACTTCAAAGAATGAACAGTGACATTTGGAAATGATGGATCTCTAAGGATCAAAGGTGTTGGATCGACCATCATTGGCAAAGAAAAGATTAAATACAGGAAAACACTATATGTTGATGGGTTGAAACATAACCTGCTTAGTGTGTCACAACTCTGTGATGAGGGCAACAAATTTATCTTCAGAAAATATGGATTTGTTGTGAAAAGTGAAAATGATGGAAATATAGTTACAAGGGGCCAATGTACAAGAGGTAATTTTTTCCAAGTTGGTGAAGTGCAGAACTCCTGTTACATGGATGTAGTGGATGAAAATCAGTTATGGCATAAAAGGCTGGGACATATGTGTCAGATAAATATGTGAAAGTTATCAACGTGAGACAGTGTCCGAGATATGCCTGATTTATCAAGAAGAAGAGATTGGTGCTGCACTATTTGTGAAAAATGGAAGATTACAAACTCTTTTCATAAGAGAGTTGAAATTCGTTCAAAAAAACCCTTGGAACTTATACATTCTGATATATGTGGACTAATGAGAAAGAAATCAAAAAATGGAGATAAGTACTTCATTACTTTCATTGATGACTTTACTCGCATTACTTGTGTTATGTACATGAGACATAAGTCAGATTCTTTGAAAATGTTTAATAGTTTCAGGAGGAAAGCAGAAAAGGAATGTGAGTATTCAGTGAAGAAGTTGAGAACTGATAATGGTGGTGAGTATAAGAATGAAGAGTTTGAATTTTATCTTGAGAATCATGTAATTCGGCATGAGTTCAGTTTACCATACACACCTTAACAAAATGGGGTTGCTAAAAGAAAGAATCGAAGTTTGGTGGAAATGGGGATAACTATGTTTCTTGAGCATAGTCTTTCTCATTATTATTGGAGGCAAGCCATGAGCACTGCTGTGTATATTCAGAACTGATGTTTCTTTAGACCAAACTTAGATATGACTCCTTATGTAATGTTCTATGGAAAAACTCCAAGTCTGAAATACTTAAGAGTTTTTGGGATTCCATGCATTATAAAGAAGAAATGTGGAAACCTTGGAAAGTTTGAGCAAAGAATAGATGATGGAATTTTTCTTGGAAATGCTCCATAGGGAAGAGGATATAGATGTCTCAACAAAGAAATAGGAAGAATTATTGATTCTTTAGATGTAAAAGTTGTTGAAAATGTTGAGAAAGAAAAGAAATCATATGTTGATGTAGAAGTTGATCAGGATAGAGAAGATTTTATTAACAATTCTGATAATGTTGCAGATAGTGTGAATCCTACTCAGGAAGATGAATCCAACTCAGAAATATCAAGTGATGAAGATGGAGTTCAAACAACTCATCCTAGGATGAGGAAGCAAGTGGAGGCTCAGAACATTATTGGAGATAAAAATCAGAGGGTTCAAACAAGAAGAACAATGAATGTTATTTCACATACATCTCTTTATTCGAAAGTTGAACCGAATAATGTAAATGAAGTGTTTGAGCATCCAGAATGGGTTCATGCAATGAATGAAGAGCTTGATCAGATAGAGAAGAATGATACTTGGGAACTTGTACCCAATCCAAACAATAAGAACATCATTGGTACAAAGTGGGTTTTCCAGAACAAGCTGAATGAAGAGGGTAAAGTAATAAGAAACAAAGCAATATTGGTTTGCAAAGGGTATTCACAAATTGAAGGCATTGATTTTGATGAAACCTTTTCTCTGGTGGAAATATTAGAAACAATCAGAATCTTTCTTGTTATTGCTACACAACGAGGTTACAAAATATTTCAAATGGATGTAAAATCCGCATTCTTGAATGGTGACCTTGACGAGGAAGTCTACATTGATCAACCTTCTGGATTTGTTATTGGAAAGGATGAAAGTTATGTGTGCAGGTTGAAGAAGTCTTTTTATGGTCTAAAACAGGCTCTGAGATCATGGTATTCTAAATTAGATGCTTTCTTAAAGAAGATGAACTTTAAGAAAGGGAGAGTTGACAGCAATCTCTACATCAAGAAATTTTAGGAGTTTTCACTGATCGTTATTGTTTATGTCGATGATATTATATTTGATGGAAATGACAAAAGATCATGTGAAACATTTTCTGAGGAGTTGAAGAAGTTATTTGAGATGTCTATGCTGGGAGAAATGAATTATTTTCTTGGGCTACAAATTTCACAGAAGAAGAATCACATTTTTCTGTCTCAATAAATGTATGCTGAGGAACTTCTGAAGAAGTTTGGAATGGAAAATTCAAAACCATTTTTCACACCAATTTCAGTGGGAACCAAGTTGTCTAAAGATGGATAAGGAAAGAAAGTTTATTAGAAAGAGTTTCGAAAGCTGATTGGAAGTTTGTTGTATCTGAATACCTCAAGACTCGACATTGTCTATGTTGTCACTTTATGTGAAAGATTTTAGAGTGCTCCTAAATAATCACATATGATTGCTGGAAAAAGAATTCTTAGATATATCAAAGGTAGAATAAATTTTGGAAACATGTATGATGGCTTAGGAAATATTGATCTATTCAGGTATTCTGATGCTGATTGGGCAGGAAATGTTGATGATCGAAGATCCACATCTGGTAGAGTTTTCTTTCTGGGGAAAAGTTGTGTTAGTTGGCATACCAAGAAATAGAATTCAGTAACTCTTAGCACAGCTGAAGCTGAATATGTTGCTGCTACTCAAGATGAAACTCAACTAATGTGGATGAAGACTCAGCTGGAATATCTACTTGTTGAAGTAAAGCTACCATTGCTCTTAGGTTGTGATAATCAGAGTGCAATCAATCTTACAAGAAATCCATTACAACATTCCCATTCAAAACACATTGATATAAAGTACCACTTCATCAAAGAGCAGGTGGAGAAGAATGAATTGAGGCTGGAGTACATTTCTACATCTGAACAAGTTGCTGATATATTCACAAAACCATTACCGAAGGAACCATTTGTTAAATTGAGGTTGAAAATGGGTGTCCAACGTCCTTCTCATCAAGGTTAAGGTATGTGTTTTTGTCCCCACTCTCATATTGCCTTTGGATAGTGTTTTCAAGTGGGAGAATTGTTTCATAAATCTATCCTTATAGATGCATGCATAAAGTTGGAGTTATGGGTAAGCTGTGAATCCAGCATGTATGTGTGTGAACTAGTCTAACTGTTTGTTGGAGTGGTTGTAGGAAACATTTTTTTTGTATTCCAGGAATGTTGAAGAAGTGAAGAATGCTAAAGTAGAAGCTTGAAAGATGTTCTGAAGAAGGATGAGGAGATATGAACATGAGATTTCATAGTCACTACCTTTGGACAGCATGGTTTTGGCTGTCAATAATTCTTGTTTCCTACAATGAGTTAGATCACGTAGGCTTAGAATTATTGATAAGTAATCCATTGCATAAGGTTACAAATTTCAGTGATTTATGAATCTTGGTTGACAAAAAAATCCAAAGGGGGATATTATTGGGACCAAGTTGGATGGAGAAGGAAGTTTGAAGAGTTAGCCTTTGCAGAGTGTTGTATTTTGTTGTCAAAGAAGATAAATCAATTCAATTTGTAAAAGGACTATAAACCAGACGATGCTTTGATGATATGTATTTCAGAAATATCATAAGTTAAGAGAACTTGTGATGAAATCCTTATGAAGGAAAGGGGGAGAAACGATGATTCCAGTCATATACAGTTTTGATTGGAAGGAATGATGCTACTTAAATATAGGAAAGTTTCAGTACTTCCCATTGTAATTCTGATGATTCTAAATCTAGTCTATCAAAATATATATATCACTATAGTGGATTTCATGATAAAATCTGAAGAATGGTTATGGGAAGCAGTGAAGATAGAAATGACAAAGGAATGGACAATCTGAAGGCATCACAAAAGCACAGTTTAAGGTGGCATCGTTTTCCAGTGTTTTCCAAATTTTAGGGAAATAAAGTGGCGTGCAATTCAAGAGTAGCGCACAAGTATTGTCGCACAAGTTTAAGTGGCTCCCAAGTCATATTTCAAAGATCATCACAACAAAATATGAAAAAGGAAATAAAGTGGCGAGCAAGTTGAAGATTGGCGCACAAGTCAAGTTTGGCGCGCAAGTATAAGTGGCGTGCAAGTGTGGCACGCAAGTATAAGGGGAGCGCAAGTGTATGTTGCGCACAAGTTATATTCCAACATAATCATATCAAAATATAACAAAGGAAATAAAGTGCCTCGCTAGTGATGGAAGGGCGCACAAGTGATGGAGAGGCGTGCAAGTATTGGTGCGCAAGTCTATGTGGTGCGCAATTCAGAAAAATGCCTATAAATAGACGAATCGCATCCTTATTTTTTGATGCTCAACACTTAAGAGAAAATTTGATCTCTGAGCACGCAAGTAGTAGAGGGTTCTCTGATCGCGCAAGTTTTTCCATGAAAGTTTTTCCATGCAAGTTTTTTCGTGAAAGTGTTTTCGCGCAAGTGTTGTAACACAAGTTTTGTTGCACAAGTTTTGTAGCACAAGTTTTGTCGTGAAAGTTTCTAGAGGCATGCAAGCAAGGAGGTGAGAAAGCAGTTGGTGCGCAAGTATTGCGTAGGTGCACAAGTAGGGAGGTGTGCAAGCAGGAAGTGGTGCGCAAGCTGTTTTCTCCAGAAGGTTCTTACCAACTTCTGGGTAGGAAAGTGAAGATATGTACTTCAGATAATACAACTATTCAATTGTAAAGAAGCATTGAAATATTGTAATTCACTATTTGTGCTAAGAGGGTGCACACACGCTTGCGGATTGTTTTCCAAGTGCTACACGAGTGTAAGGGTATATCATACTCGTTATATTCCACATCAAAGGATTGTTTTCAAGTGGATTGTGTGGTATTGGATTATTTCTGCATCATACCAAGGATGTAGTTACTCTTGTTGAGTAGTGAACCTTGTAAATCTTGTGTTCCTGTGATTGTGTGTGTTTAGAAGGGAAGAAACTCTTTAACAGGAGGCAAAGGTAGTTTCAAAAATAAAGAAACATAAAAAGAAATTAATATCACTGATTCACCCCCTCCCCCTCTTAGTGATACTTGGATCCTAACTGGGAACTTTAGATTTTTCCCCATTAGGGTATAGATAGGCTTCATGTACTTAGTATATGGTGTGATCCCCTCTATAGTATCAGTCTTAGATAGAGTTTCATGAATCCCTTTATGTGTCTTGGGGTGGGATACCCTATCATATCTTCTTCCCTAGGTGGGGTTTTAGGAATCAGTATGACCAACATACCTGAGTGTTAATCCCCTAATTAGAGGGTTATTTCAGACCAAGTTTGATATACCCCATAGGCCCTAAGAGAGATCACTTATATGTTTATTGATCTCTTCTGAGTTATAGAACATTCTTCTTCATGAAGAGGCCTGAAAAGAATGAACTCTCATATGAGAACCATTAGCATTATCAGACGCATGGAGTGAGTTCTCCTGAATGATAATTACCTTGAAACCTAGAGAAGGAATCCTAGGTTGGCAGTGAGGTTGTAACCTTACCATGGGACTTAGTGTCTATCTTAAGTTTATCTAGGTTATTATTATTATGTCTCGTGTTTTTATGGACATGTATCTGTGATAATGGGATGAATACTTTATTGATTCATTATGTTTGGTTATTTTTAGGTGCACTACTGGGTATTTTTATACTTACCCCTTCTTGGGATATACCCACACATGTCGTTTTTTAAGAAAATGAAATACCTTTCAATGAAGTCCTAAGAGGTATAGTATAAATCAGGTCATAGTTGGGTTAAAAAACTATGGTTTATACCAGGTGTTTCATTTAACAGTAGTCCCCTCCTTCTTGAAGGTTGGACTCTTTTACAATTTTAGTGGGATTTTATTTAGACCTTTATGTTTTCTAGTAATTTTTTTGTACTCTAATTGTAGGATATATATATGTGTGTGTGTGTGTGTGTGTGTGTGTGTGTGTGTGTGTATGTATGTATGTATGTATGTGTTTGTGTGTTCATGAATTATTGGTATCAGTTTTATTTTATCTTTTATAATGGTATTGGTGGATTGGAGGTGTTTGTGTGTGTGTGTGTGCACAGGTGCCTTAGGCTAAGGCCACCCATGTGTGTGTTATGCCTAATAGTCAAGCCCCAACGGTTCGGGTCAAGACAGAGTGGTATTAGATCAAGTTTCATATTAGGATTGGAGATTATATATTTTCTAGTTGTGAGGTTTGGTTTGGGAACTAGGTAAATATTGTTAAAGTGTTTCAAATTCAGCTCTTAGAGCAAGGAATCTAGTATTGGTGTGGAAACTGACATATCCATTCACCAGAACTCTGATAACCTATTTGTTGAATTAATACATGTTGGAAGTGGTTACAGGAAAAACCTTGGTGCATGCATCATATAGGAATGGGATATGGTTTTCATGTCCTTCTTCAGTCATCTCCCTATATATACTATTTATAGTGATACATATTGTCTATTTCAAGATTCCCCTGTAAAGATTTCTAGTTTGGATTCCATGGTAGGATCACAAGGATGATCCACCGAGTGAGAAGGATTTGATATAAGGACCTGTTCAGAAGGGGGGACCTTTAGGTGGTTTTCCATTCCTAGCACCACATGTTGAGTAGTAGTTTTTAATGGTAGTACCAATGGATGTGGTGCACTAGATGAGCATGATTCATGAGTTTCAGAGACAAAAAACCCTCAGGTTTTCAGGCAATCTATACCCCCGGGAATCTAAGGACTATCTTGATGAAGTTATATGTGTATTACTCCTTGTTTGGAAACCTCTAGACCATATGGTTTTCCTAGCAATGAGTCTTATACATAGATCTATAGAGAAATGGTATAGTCTGGTGACTCTGATATACGATGAGGTGACTCTTTCGTGGATAGAGTTTGACCATATTTTTAGAGAGGAGTTATATCTAGGTAAATTGTGAATGGTGTGTGTCTAGGATCTTCTACAGATTCATTAGGGTAGTATGACTGTGGATAATTATTCATTGAGTTTCACTAACCTCTCACGATACTCTATGAATATGATTCGTGATCCATTCATCCAAGCATGAATCTTAAAGTAGGGTCTACACCAAGATATAAAGGATGAAGTGGTATCTTTTTGAATTTCTACTTATGTTGTGGTGTTTTAGTGTGCTTTGGTATTGGAGAGCTTTCTGGTTGAGCAGACGCCGATAGTCGGTGCTGGTAGTGAGCACAAAAGAGCTAAAACTTCAACAACGGTTAGCTAATGCCAGATGTACATGAGCCTTAGCCCAGTTGGTGAGGACTCTTTAAGTGCATCCAGAGACCCAAGATCAAATCCAAGTGGGGGATAATTTCTGAGGTACTATAGCGGGAACTATAGCAGGCACTGTTTGGCACTGTAGCAGCCAAGAATATGCCCCCATTTGGGCATTTGGGCCACTGATTTGGTCCCCGAGTCCTTTAAGGCCTTCGGGCCACCCATGCCTTCAGGTCAGTAAGGCCTTTGGGCCACCTCAAGGCCTTCGGGCCACCTTAAAAGTGAAGATGCAAACCAGAAAACCTACAAGGAACAAGATTCAAAAGGAGGAGGAGCAAGGAGCATTCACCATAGCAGAAGATAAACGGATTTCAAGAATGAGAGGGTATGGAACCTTCCATCGGGACAAGCCTGTGCATGCATAGGAAAGCCTAGTCGAACAGCCATGTGAAGGCGGAGAGTTGATTTCACGATGAAGATGCAGGGGAGGAGCAGTTCCAAGTAGCTATTCTAGGTTGTATGTAATGTTTGAAGCCTACGGTCAATGAATTCATCTAAGGCCTATGGGCCATGTAATTCTTACGCCTACGGGCCTTTTAAGGGTTCCACCTCACTCCTTGAAAGGTGGATTATCAAAAATCAATAAAAAATGAAGGCCTTCAGGCCATTGGATGGATGGTAGCTAATGCCAGACATAGGGATCTAGACATGATATTTACTTCCATATATGGTCTCTAGATAGAGTGTTGTGTTTCAAGGATATCATGAAGGTTATATTCATCTAAGGGGGTGGCAGTTCTACTCTTGCAATTGTTAGGGACACCTTGCATGGGATTGTCTGACCCACTATGTGGCTGAGAGAGAGACAATCGATGGTCTTCCCAAGTAGTGTAAGTGACTTGATAAATGATATACATAGGTATAAAACACGATAGAGGAGTATGTATAGTGGTAGGAGGTGGTAGATGGTTTTACTTGTTTCCACCACTGTCACCAGGTGGTCCCCGCTAGACTTAGAGAGCTGGTGATCAGGGATGAGGACAACTGTAGGTAGTGGAGAACTATCACCCAGAGGCTCCAAGGATTATTAGAGGTATTATATGTGTCTTTTATACCTTATATATAGTTTTTATAGACATGGATGTGATCAAATATTTTATTAACACTTCCCTTAATAGAGATCTAGAGATTCTGATAGAGCCTTTAGCTCAACCTTTGCAGTTAGAGATTTCGACCAGAGAAGATTCGATGATTACACACTTGTGTCGATAGTGTTATCTAACTCTTAGGTGATATTTCTTATTATGAGATATATTTGTAGCAATGATGAGGCATTATTATGTAATTCTAAGTATGGACTAGATCATTGTAATTCATGCATAGATTTCTTATTTCAAGTGAAGGATGTAGTGTGTCTATTGTGATGGGGTGAAGTTTTCTATCGTGGGTGAGGAGGAAACCTAGAAAATTCAGGATGGGATCATACATAATAGGATACAATATATTACTCGCCATTTTTCTAGTATAACCCTTGGATCAGCATATGTCATGGGCTATTAGTTTCCTATAGTGTTGGAAGGGTATGAGGATGTCTTCCCTGAGGATGTGTCGATCTCACCTCTCCATCAAGAGATAGAATTATGCATATAATTGAACTCAAGGACTACCCTGATACTTGTTCCATCATATTGGATGGTTACTATAGATATTTTTTAGTATAAGGTCTGGTAGGAATATTTATAAAGGTATTTGTTAGATTTAGGGTGTCACTATGGGCAGCCCTAGTGTTATTCTCCAAGAAGGTAGATAGGAGCTTGAGGTTTTGTGTGGTTATCATCACTTAAACAAGGTGAACATAAATAATTAATATCCACTTATGAGGATTAACAAAATCTTAGAATATTTCAAGGGGGTGAGATGGTTCTTGAAGATTGACCTTATATTAGGCTATCACCAACTCTGAGTTCGGGATAAGGATATACCAAATACAAAATTATGATGTTGATATAGATATTATGAGTACTTGGTGATGTCATTAGGCATGAAAAAATTCTTAGCAGTGTTCATGGGACACATAAAGCACATATTTCATCCCTTATTATATTGGTTCATGGTAGTCTTCATCGATGACATCCTAGTGTACATAGCATCTAAGGAGGATCATGTGAGACACTTGAGGATGGTCCTAAACATACTCTGAGAGCACCAGATTTATGGGAATCTCTCAAAATTTCAGCTCTATATTCAAGTGGTCCACTTTTTGGGATATTTCATCTCAATAAAGGGTTTGGTAGTGGACCTGATGAAGGTTGAGGTGGTGCGAGCTTGGGATCTACCTAAGAGTATGAATAAGGTATTAAGATTCCTTAGGTTAGTAGGAAACTATTGGAGATTTGTTCCCAATTTCTCCAAGATATCATCACTATTGAATACTTTGACCTAGAAGGGGTAATATTTAATTTGGATTGAGATTTTATAGTAGTATTTTTAGGATTTATGATAGAGTTTTATGAGTTCCCCCATATTGATACTGCGAGAGGTGGGTGTTGAGTATGTAGTGTTTGGCGATGCCTCTAGGACTGGACATGAATGTGTTCTGATGTAGAGGTAGGCATTGATTTCTTATGGATACTAAAATTTGATACTTCATGAGTATAACTATGTGTACCATGATATATATATGACATAATTGGAGTTTTCCTTGAATATGTGGTGACACAACCTTATGGGTGAGTGATTCATCATCTATTCTAACCACAAGAGTCTCTAGTTTATCTTTTCATAGAATTATCTTAACTTGAGATAGAGTCGATGGCTATAATTCCTCTATAATTATGAATTTTAGATAGTATATACTCTTGGGAAGGGGAATGTTGTGGAAGATGATCTCAACATGAGATCGTGTTTGCAGATATTGAGTAAGGCATTGGAACAACTAGCCTTATTGTAGTTTTCCTTAGTGGATGAGGTTGGTACAGCATACCTCCAGTTAATGGTGGTTACCCCAACTGATTTCACAGCATGTTATAGAGGATCATATTATAGATACTGACTTTGAGACCTTTCATATTTTTATATCCAATGGATGTACTTCTAATGGTTTTTATGAAAGTGATGAGCACATCATCCTTTCCAGAGAGAGGATGTTGGTACTGGTAATGTTGCATAAGGAGGTTTTTAGGGAATTTCATACATCCCCCTTGGAGGTAAATCTAGGAATAGTGAAGATTTACTAAGAATTTCTGCATCATTTCTATTGTCCAAGGATAATGAAGTGTATAGCTTAATTTTTCTCTTGATGACTCACTTATCAACAGGTGAAGGATGAGCACCAGGTTCCAGTGGGTTTAGATTAACCCCTTGAGGTTTCATAGTGGAAGTGATATGGTGTCTTTATGGACTTAATTATGAGACTACCATGATAATCTAGAGGAAATGATTCCATTTGGGTGATCATAAAGTGACTCACCAAGTCAAGTCACTTCCTAGCTATCCAAGAGTGGAGTTCGGTCAAGATCTTGAGATGCCTTTACATGTATGAGATAATTCGGCTTCACAGAGTTCCCTTAACAATAATTTCTGACGGTGATGCTCACTTTATGTCATAATTATAGAGAGGATTATAGGATGAATTTTGGAATCGGTTGTATTTGAAGGTACTCTGGTGCGCAGTGAAATTTGTTGGGCCATGGATTTAAAAAATTTCATCATCGGGATGACGAAGATTGTCGTCTTTGGAAATCTAAGCCCTGATACGGTTCTGAGGATATCATGTGAATTAAATAGAGCATAAAATAAAATATTAATTTGTGCCTCATTCGATCTAGATCACACTTGACTGCAACTCACCCCCAATGACTGTTGCTCAAGGGATCTGAAATTGAACCCCTCTAGATCATCCACATACACTCTAAGAACATTTTTTCACATCATTCATCAAATTTTGGGTGCAAGCATAGAGCTCTGAATATATCTTTTACATCATGATGATCACCATGATCCCCTACCTTCAATCCATGAAGTTGTACTTGGATCGGTGCTCGGATAGAAACTTTCTCTCTCTAGAAGGTGGGAGGAGAGATAATTTATCATTCTATTGGAATGAATAGTGAAATGAATGAAATAATCTCTCCTGCTTATATAGTGGGAGGTTTTGATACCCAAAAAGGGTTCCCTGGCCCTTGTAAATAAAATCCCCACTAAATAAGTAATAAATAATTAATTATGACAAACTAAACTATGTCATAAGTATTATTTATATTTTATCACATAATTACAATATATATTAAAAATATTATGTGATAAGACTGATTCATTTAACTCAACTTGTAATCCCACTAATATTAAATGAACATTAAATATTAAAATAATATTAATTCATATAATATTGTTCATTTTATTTACTTACACTTGTAAATAATTTTAATAAATAAATCCAACCTAATTATTATTAAGTTGAATAATAATGAATTTATTTATTCCTCGGTGATCATTTACTTAGATAACTCTCGGACCCCATGGCGGGTCTCACAATGTCCAATATACTTATTCACTGGAATAGGGTAGATTCTTGAATATTCTATTATGTGTGACCCTCTAGACCCTTATCTCGATAGTATTGAATATTATTCACAGACCAAGTGTAAAGTATTGTAACCCATCAATTCCCCTAAAGAGATAAGGAATAGTTATAGCAATGACAACCGACTTACGGACACATATTTTGTAAGATAATTTCTTTGTACTTAGATATCTCTTAAAGAAGGATGCACATTTGTATCATTGTATTTTATTGATTTATTATTTTTTGATCTAATAGGATGGACTTACCTTCGACTACCTTGTCCAGGGATTTATGAAGGTACTACCATCCTGATCAACCCAGCCCAAGATATATTACTTTCTCTACTAAAAAGTGAAAAATTATATATTGACCATTCAATCAATGTCATGCCACCAATGATGAACCCAACATAATATACCTCGCCACAATTTCAATATCATGGTTTTCCCCTTGCATCAAAGTACATGATCAAATGGAATACATTGATAATGATCTCAAGTCATGAGACCAATACATATGTTCATAGATAGGAACAACTGATGACACCTGAAACATATAGTGTTCCTATTAGCAGGTTTGTCCTCATGATCTCAACTACTAGAGATAACCTAGTGTGAACATCATGAGAAGAAGTATCAATGCTTATGATCCTCTAGTACCTTATAGTCAAAAATCAACTGTGTCCGGTCAGTATGATTTATCTAAACCATATAACATTTTTTTTAGATTAATGTCATAGTATCTCGTGGTTCTCATTATGTATCAGGATCTTCCATAACCATTTGATATAACTATTAATTTATGGAAATTATCATTAAATAGTGGGTGCATAAATATCTACACTATAATAGTAAGAATACATCATGTATATCTAACTGTACACATGATATGGTAATCAAAAAGTAATGATAAAGTTTGTGCTAGGGTGTCCACTTTCACAACACTCTCACTTTCACCAAATCCAACTTGACAATTATCCTTATTAGAACTCGCGTTATTGAGATAATGTTTCTACTAATTCACGTCTTTAGTTACTGGTTCTTCCATGTATCTGCTATATGGTTATTATGCTATGTGAACTTCTTGAGTAAGAATCCTCAAGAGATGTAAACCTCGAGTATATATCATTTTTTTAAACTATCAAAACTAGAAATCTTGGATAGTACCTATAAATAATTATTATAATGATAAAACTTTACTTTCTAGGTGTTATTCAAAGAACTGGAACAAATATTTGTATATATTACTCTACTTCTTAGCTGCCCCAGAAGTTGGAACGTGCTCAGTGTTTGTAGGTATGACTACCAATGGATTGTATGATCGTATATCACTCATTACCTTAACCTAGCTACAATATTATATCATATTGATCTAATTAATACTAGACTGTGTCCCCTCAAAACTAGTATCCCTTCTTCTTCACGTAACAGTTATATATCCTTTGTACTTTCTTTAGCACTATTGGATAGTTCTGACTGCTTCCCTTATAGTTCTCTTGAATATAACTGATATTTTCCTATTATAAATTATATGTTGGAAATATCATTTCTTGTATATATCATGGCATGTGTGATTGATCCATAATAAAAGTGTATAGAACTCTAATCACCACATAAATCTCTTTATATTCTCAAGCATGTCTTATTGGGGAGATTTATACCAAACATATGTTTCCAAACATATTATACTTGGAAAACCATGGCACTCCCACTAACCTTTGGTACACACATGGGAAAGATTCATTCCAAATTAATATTCTATTATCTTTTTGCTTAATTTAATCCAAAACTATATTTGAGTAACTTTCACCCTTTATTATCATTTTTTGATGTCATCATCCCTTTCTGGTTGCGTCAAATAGACACCTTCCATGATTGGTGTTCTTGACATTCAATGCTCAATAATATGATCATAGAAATTATCTATGACAAGTAAATTTATAATTAATTTATGAATAATGAATTGGTGTTACCAATAAAACCTTATTAGTACTTTTCTAGTACCATCCATGTATATTCTCACTTGAATACCCACTATAATATTAAAAATAATAAGCCCGTGTTATTTGATATATGGAATCTATTATTGAATTGTAATTGATCTTTTCAATTTTAGATACTTAGTATATAATGCCTACTTGTAAGAATTATTATTCTCATTGAATAATGTATCACCATATATAGTGAATATAAAACCATAACCATGGTTTTAACCTTCCTACACAGTATGTGTCTCTGGAACATTCTTTTTTCCACATCTCTTGTGGAATTCATTTCTATGCCAACTATTTGTGCATCATATTCATTGACTAAATCCAAGACAATATTGCTCCCACTTTCACAAGTAGATATATTAAATCTTTTATAGAAATAATCTATAACTTGACTATGAATTTATATCATATGGATTTCTGTAATATCCTAATAATATTTTAGGATAATTACTTTAGATGCACATTGTGTTTTGATTAATTCAAGTTTTTTTATATTCTTAACAAACTCTTTGAATATAAACACATGTTCTTATGAAATAATGGATTTACATCATAATATAACTCATATGATATCCATTTATCATGATATTTGGCATATGGTTATGGGATAACTCTGTTATTTGTGATGCATGTCTTGAAAAAAAAAACGGAAGTATTTGTAGTAAATATAAGTTACAACATTGATACTCCTTACATCATGAATCTGATGTATAAAATGTGCATTTAGGAATTACTCCATTATATATATTTTTTATCAATTTTAACATGTAAGAATCATAATTGATCCTTAGTGTTAGCATCATGTCCCTAATGTGGATAAGGTAATGTGTGTTTACAAATTACTCCACACTATATTATATTGATCTATGAATGCTTCGTCAAGATATTCTTCAGCACGCAAGCCTGAAGAAAATCATATATTATTACTATTCATATACTATAATTCATTTTCACATTCCTTAAACACTTAAAGTAATCTTATGAAGTATATTTACCACTAGCTTACCCTTAGAATAGTTCATGCTCTCTATCTGAACTAGTTCCAAAAGCTTTATAGATTACCTTTATTTCTAAATGTTTCTTTCTCCAAAACTAAATAAGTATATACATTGATAATACCTAAGGTATTTAGATACACTTATTATAAATACCATACTAGTTATATCCTCTAACATACACTTTTAGTTTTTATTTACAAAGTATTATTGCCACAAATGGGTATATAAGTCTTATATTTTATATTAATCGCATATTGCCTATGATTCTTGTATTTTTGAACTTTTTATTGAGTATTAAACACCATAAACAACATTCATTCCTAAACTGGAATAATTTCACCTTATGTCTAAATTACACATGAGATAAATGTTTTATTTATACTCAATAAAAGTTCTACTTGAATCATTTACTTGTAAATTAGAATTCATTTTCTTTTCACTGCTGACTTAGGCACCACCCTTTCTCAGACACTAGGATAACACACCTTAATTATAGTAATGTTTTTATACTTGGTTAATTTATTTCTATACACATATTTTATAATCATATTATATTTAATACCCAATTAGTATAACAAAAACATTACTTCTAGTTATGAATATACCTGAATAAGAAGCAATCACTCGCTTGCTTAGTTTAGTTTATTGCATTTATTCTTCCATAGATTTATTTCATGTTATGTGAAAAAAATAACATCCTATTTAATACCTCTTTATTTGAAGGAAATTTTGAAGGTGCATTTGGAATATCTATTTCTATTTCTAAGAACCTGGTTTTTCCTATGAGGTGAAAATCTTTTTATTCCCACTTTAAGATCTTGTAAAAGTTCTCTTTTTGAGTGAGACCCTAAAGCTAGACTATGGGTCAGTTGGGTAGTTTTGGAAAGGAAGGGTTGGAAGGGTGGTAGGTTGGTTTATGTCCAATTACACATCATGTAATCAGAATACATGACATGTATCAATTATATGATGTGTAATGGCCTGGACAAAACCTTTCATGTTGTGTAGAGGATTTTTTCAAGGAGGAAGACCTCAATATTTACATGACATGTAAATAATTTACACCCTATGTAAATTCCCGACTTTAGTTTTTAAAATAAGAGGCATGGAATCCCTTTTATTGGACATAGCCATGACCCTCCTCTCTCTCTCATGCAGGATCCCCCCATGGATCCCTAAGATAGGTTCTTATGTCATTTCACCATTCGATCTCCAATTTCAGATATGTCTGTCTCATTGCATGTGCACCATTAAGTGATATTACCTTTATTCATTACATTTTTTCACATCCTTTTTAGGGGTTTTTAAATTTATTTAATTATTAAAGGACTTTAGTTTGGTTAATAATAAGTTTATAGTGAAATTATAGTGAAATTAGTAAAATGATTGTTTTTATAATAATAATGAATATTTTATTATTTAATCTTTAAATTATTTATTCTTGGTAATATTTAATAATTTTTCTTTGAAATATTAATTGTTTAATTGTTTCTATTAATTAATTCAATGAGTTTTATTTTATTTTTATGTTTTGCATACTTAGTTTTCATTCTTTTGTGTTTTAGTTTTAAAAATATAATTAATTAATTAGTTGTTAAAATTTTAATTAATTTTCTTTAAATAATGATTTAATAATTTGTAACATTTATTTTTAATTCAATTATTTCATAATATTTATCATTTCATTATTTAGTTAATCAATTTATCGGTTTAATTGTTTAAGTTTTTTGTTTTTAATATTTAATCATGTTGTGTTTGAACATTTTAAATAGTTATTATGAATTAATTATTTTTTATCATTTGTTTTCTTAATTTATTATTTTCAAGGGTCAGTGTGTAAGAGATTTTGAATCAATAGTGAAATGTGGCGTAAGATATTTTGGTTGGAATAAGATTTTATCAATAATTTTCATAGAATAATAGTATCTAGGTAAGAAGATATCTATGAAGGAGCAATGTCATAATATTATCTCTTTTACTCATGTAAGAGAATTTCTCTTACATGATCTCAACCAAAACAAGGGAAAATCAAGGCTTCTGATCAAATATTTGAGGCTGGATATTGACATTCAAGGGTAGCTGCCATTGATGATGTTTGAGTCTGAATACAATGTTCTAAGGAAGGCTGAAGGGAGTTAGCATTTTAATCCATAGACATATAATGTCATCAAAGTTTATGTTTAAATATTTCCAAGATCCTTACTCATGAAGTAGATGACAACAACCATTGAAGATTGATTATAACATTGAGTTCAATTTTAGGCTTCACTAAAGGCCAATGCAGTGAATACATTTTCGGTACTCTTGGTTGGATGTCATTGAAGAAGAGGCCTCCATTAAAGAACTAATAAAAACTGATTCCCCATGATCATGGAAGAATAATGTTGAGATCTACTTTAATCGGGCTAACGATTGAGATTTGAGGATATTGGATCTCAAGTGTTTCCTTTTTAGATGATGACCCTAAATATTTTTTTGTGTCGAATATCTGAATCATTAGTTCACCAATTTGAATAACACCAAACCCGAGCCCTAGTTATACTTTTTCTGATTCAAATAAAATGAATTTTTAGGAGTTTTAAATCTAATTTGAAACCTGAAATATTGAGATTCAACTGAGATCGAATGTGATGATGTCAAACCACATCGATCTGGCACTTCCATTTGAAGTGTTGAAGCTGAATCTGCTCACACAGTGGTGTCTTCTCCTTCTTTGGATTCAAATAGGGATAAAGATGAGATCTAGACAAGTTTTATAATAAGGCATTGATTGATTTTTGTTTGCTGGTATTATTTTCTATGTGTAAGTGTGGATAATTGGAACATAGTGAAGCCTGATCTACCCTAATTCATTGGTTGAGATGACATAGAGTATTTCAGGTGAGGTGCTCAATAGAATGCCTTTAAATAATACCATCTCATGGTTGTGATATTAATTTCAGAGTTGGTTTATGAGAACTTTGGCCAAGATTTACCTTTACCTTTTCAACTTGATTTGTACTAAATCTGAATGAGTTATGATGAAATAAATGGTGACCAAGATGGTTTTTGTTGAAGGCAGTCAAGAATGGAGATGTTAGTATGTTAGAGTCATGGCTAGATGTTCAATGTAGATACTATATGAGTGCAAGTTTGGTACATGGTTAATAATAATATTGACTACTAAAAATAAATTTTCGATCATAACTATTGTTGCTTCCTGAGTAGTGTCAAAGAGAGTGATTTAATCGCATGAAAGTGACAGAAGGCCAGAGGAAATTAATATTGTCTTTGATGATAGACTTTTGAAGTTAGAAAAATGAGGTATCCTTTTAATGGGAAAATAAAAAGGTAGAGTCAGTGATTATAAAAATAATAACACATGTTAATCTAGAGAAGGGGGTTGGGGAGAAGAGGTAGAGTAGGAGCAACGAAATGATGATGACGAACTGTAAAATCTCAAGACGGGGGGAGGGAATTGACTTTGACAAAGAAGACTTATCTCTCTATTTATTTTCTTATCATTTCTTCTATATTTGTAATCAATTTTTTGAATATATTTGTAGTTGACACTCAAATCATGAGTAGGTAAACCTTTTTAGGATTTTTGGATTGTAATGCATTGAACTTATTCATCTGTTCAACTTTGGTTGTTATTCTTATGCTCTTTCTTAATAAGAATAAATTTTACATTATTTAAATAACTGACATGTGACATTAGTGGATACTTTACCTTTGTTCATCAATTGAATTACCAAAAATTGTAAAAGGTTGAGGATACTATTCTCTATTAAAGAACTAATCATATCCTTAGTTTTGATTGAAAAATATTATTAAGGAGAATTCTTTGGACTATGATAAACATTTAACAACTATTAGGTGCTAATAACACATTTTATTTAACACTATCATATAAATAATAGCTTGAATTTATAGTAGAAAAATCACTTTTATCAGTGCAGTGCAGTCCGATTTCCCTAATTATTATATTTTTTGCCTTAATTCATGTTGTTTCACAATTTACATCATCTTTCTCATCCACTATTTCAGTTCATTTATTTATTTTTAAAACTAGTTTGTTTCAAATTTGTTTTTTGGACACACAATTTCTTTTTTCCTTCCCTATGGAATTCGATACTCGTACTTACCGCTTTTTTTAGATTTTTATAGGTTTTTAAAATAATTAAATTTTACACAAAGTTAAATGAATTTCATGTCAAAAAATTTCACCATTTTTTGGGAAGGAACTTGTGATAAAAAAACAAATATAAAAAAATCTAATTCTAAATATAAAAAAATCTGTAAAAAAAATTGACAAAAAAAAATCTGCTAATTTTTTTTGGTATCCACTGTTGTGTGAAATTTTTTTCAATATATGAACTTGAAATTTTATACATATAATGGAAAATTATAATTTTGAACATTAAAAATTAATACTAGAGATAAATAAAGACTTTTCTACCCTTAAGAAAAATAATAACAAAGCTAAAATGAAAAATCCAAATTTTGAGATTCAAAGAGATGGTGGTAATGAAAACCAAAATATTTTTGTACCTCAACCTAGAAATGAAAATGCTGAGAGGGATAGGATTAGGGATTTTTATATTTTTATTGCATCAAGTATTCCTTCAGGTATATAGTTATCCCAAATGGCTAGGAATTATGTATTGAAAAAATCCCATCTCTCCATGTTACCCTCCTTTAATGGAGAGCCCGATAATGATTCTTTAGAGTTCATTAGAGAATTTTATAGAGTGATTAAACAGTTATCTTTTCATAGGGTGAATGAGGAGGAGATTAGGTTGAGATTTTTTTCATTTTATTTGAATAATAAGTCTCAAGTTTGGTTCCAAAATTTATATGAGGAAATATTTGACACAAGGGACCCACTTGTCAATTATTTTATTACCAAGTTTTACCCTCGGAACACCACTAATGAAGTGAGGCATAAAATCATTGGTTTCATTAAGGATGAGGATTAAATTTTTCATGAAACTTGGGATAGATTTAAGGGAATCCTTAGATATTTTTCTAATCACCAACTTTCCTATAACAACCCAAAAATTTTTAATGATAGTTATTTCCTTAAAATGTGTGTTATATTTTTTTGTACTCAACAAAACTATATCCCTTTAATAATGAAGTAAGTATAATTGAAATGAGACATTTGGGTTTTTACTATTATATGATTGTTGGTAAATTATAACCATTGGTCAATATGACATGTGGAAACAATTCACTTAATAATAATTTTAACATTATAATTGGTGTTATAAATAAAAATGATAATGGTTAATTAATGCAGAAAGAAGATTCAATGGCCTCATCAAGTATATGCATGACATACGAAGCCCATTTTTCAGAACTTGGGATGGTGGTATAATATTTAGGCTTTGATCTTGACCAAGTCCAATCTGATATTCAACATGTTAAGGTTGAATTAAATTGCCTATGATATAAGTTCAAGTTAGTGGAAATTACCACTTGGGTGATGTTATCTGAACCACCCAAAGAGTCTATCATCATCGCACACCTTACCCTTAGGTCATATGTGGGTGTTATAAGGGGTTATGTTTCAATACCTTGGTTACTTAATGTGTAATCCCTTTTTAAAATAAAATTTTTATTTCGTCTTTTCTGTTTTAGGAATAGTTTTGCTTAAAAATTGAAATGGAATTTGATAAATTGATTTTTTGGGTAAAAATTGTACTTTTATTAGAGATATAAATTATTATATTAAACTAAGGTTTTATTAATGTTTATTATGATGAAATTTTATGGTCAAAACACTCTTATTTAATTAAAAATGATGAAATAATTTTATTTTATTTCAAGTGTCGAAATTTTTACTATGCATTTTACTATGAATTTTTTGTCCACTTTTATTTTTAATAAATGAGTATTTATATAGTTAAAAGTTAAATTTCTCATATTTATATAATTATTATGGTAAATTATATTTCATTTTTTAAATAATAATTTTGATATTATGTTGGGGTGAATTTATGATAATTTTATAAAATATTTTGTTTTTTGATGAATAGTAAAAATACAGTTTGAGATTTTCAATATGTTTAATGACATCATAATGATGTAATAATTAATATAAAATTCTTTTAAAATATTTTGAATTAAAATAATTTATTATTTGTTCCAAGTGGCCAATACCATTGGCAAGCCCATGGTTTTGCAAATACCACTACTGAGGTTTCTAAGGAAATTAATAAAAACCACCCCCACTTTTGCTATAAATACCCACCCATTTCTCAATTAGATTTTATTACCAATTTATTATCCACAAATATATTATTTTTTTATCTCTCAAGTAGTCCTACAAAGGTTTCCTCAATCCCCCAAGGTCCCGATCTTCATGTTTTAGGAGTTACTCTTCAAGGTAAGGAAAATCTCAACTTCTCTTTTCCTTTCAATTTCCTTTTTATATAGTGTGTCTTTAAAATTTCCATAATATGTTATTATATAATTTTTTTTATATTAATTTACTGTATTAATATTATTTTATGAATGGTAGGCCCCTTTACCCCCTCTTTTTAATGTTTTATAAAACCATGTTTTATGCCCGTTATACTGCCAAATTTTCATCTCAAAATATCTCTCTTTTTATCAAGAAATTACTTTATTTTATTTTTTGAATACCCAAAACTATTTATTCTCCATGATTATTCACATATATTTCAAAATTATATATTTAATTCTTTAATTAACATACATGAAACCCACATTCCTTTTTGGTGGGTTTAAAATAACAAAAGGATCTTGTTTTTAAGAACCTTTTAAAAAACTGTGATTTTGATATGAAACTCGTTTATTTTATTCTCTAAAGGTTATTTATGAAATGTTTTATTATGATACATGTGGATAAAATTAATTAATAAATATTAAGGTTTTTCCTTGATATCACTCCAATGCATTGGGTAAAGAATTTAATCTCTAGAGATGACATGTTTTACGATACCTTGGCAAACAACCTTGGTAATTTTTATAACACCTAGGCGACAAACCTTGGTGATATGATTATGAATGTCTAAAGTAAATGTTGTAGCCACATTTAAAAGTAATAAATCACAATATTTAATTTATTATATGCCTCATGTTATCTTTTTCATTACATAATGATATTCCTCAAGTTCTTATCAATATTTCTTAAGATCACATGTAAATTGTTTCACTTGTTTCTCCATTACTGGGAATTATGATCACCCTTTCCTTTAATGTATGTCCCCAGGTTATGAGATAAAATAAATGTACTTACTATGAACCTTAAAGAATCCTTTAAATAATAATAGAATAATGTTTTAAGTTTTCATGTATTATGTACCTTCTCTCCAAGACACTAAACCTTATGAGATCCTCTGTTTGTAAAATGATATGTAAAGTTATATAACAAAAAGATGGGATTCCATAGTTGGTATCAACATTTGTTTTAGTAATTTTTGGAAATTATGATTTTAAAATTTTAGAAATAACCCTAGAGAAAAGTTTAAATATATGAAAACTTTCTGGTATTTTTGGGAAATATTAAGTGGTTTTAAAACAAATAAATCCCTAACTAGATAAGAATAAGAGGATGTGGCTTTTGAATAGATGTATCTAGGGGTAAAACCCAAAAACACTACTTTGATCTAGACTTGAATGGGAACTGGTGCATGAAAATAGGCCTTGATTCACTTCTAGTTTGACACTATTAGGTGATATGTTTGGTTAATCACAAGCTTTTTATGAATCATTATAAAGGATTTATAGAAAAAATAATTACTTTTAATGAATAAAATTTTTAATCATGATGTTATATGAAATAAAAGTTCACTTGTAATTATAATATTATTAAATGAAACACATTTCTCACTAAGGTTTTCTTCTTTTAGAAAATGGAAATAAATAGAAGAAACCGCGTAAATGGTGAGCACAATAGACCGAGCACTAATGGCCTTCCAATTGAAGCTAGAATGGAAACCTTCACGAGAATGATGAATCAACTACCTCATGTTATGGTAAATAACTTGAATCAAGTTGAGAGACCAGTTTTTCCCCAAAGGGAAAAACTTTATGTTGGGTACTTTATGCATCAACGACCACTATCTTTCAATAGATCTATTATACCATTGATTGATGAACAGTGGATAAGCTCTATCGAAAAGATCTTATCTATATTCCATTGTTCAAAATAAGAGAAATTAACCCTGTATATTTACCGCTTAAAGAGATAATCTGATCAAATATGTATGATGATAAAAAATATGAGGTCAAGAGGGGAGATTGAAGTTATGGAGTGGGAAGAGTTTGGGGGAATATTATTTGATAAGTATTTCCCTTGTTCGATGAGAAAGAAAATGGAGAAGTAATTCTTAGAGCTAAAGCATAAGTAAAATGAATTTTTGGGAAGATATGAGATGATTAAACCTATATATTTTTCATTGATCCTCATTGGAAGGTTGATAGATTCTTTGGTGGACTGATACCTCATCTACGGAAGAATATTTCCAACCAAGACTATGGAAACTATGATTAGATCGTGATGAGTTCTATGAAAGTTGATATGGAGTTTGGTGAGACGCAGCGGTCTCATAAATTGAATGAAAAGAATATATCTTTGGGTCAAAACTTAGGGAGGATATTTGACCAAGTAAGAGGAGAAAAGCAAGTCTAACTTTCCACATGCAACAAATGTGGGGAGAAGCATTCAGGGAACTACCTACTCATGAGTGGGAAGTGATAAAAGTGTAGAAGAGAAGATTATATTTCTCATAACTATCATATTGAGTTGAAGCCTTAACTTATCAACACTAACGACAAAGGTAATATGGTGAAGACTTTGTCTAAATTACAATGCTTCAAGTGTGGACAAATTTCATAATTTTCCAATCACTATCCAAATTTGAGGGCAGTGGAAGGGAATCGCCATCAACCTCAGCATAGGAAAAGGGATAAAGTTCATGAGTTTTCCATCATAACAGATGAAGTTGAATCTAAAAATGGTGTGGTGGAAGGTGATCTCATTGTTCTCTCAAAGCTAGCAAGTAATTATTTTTATTATGGTTATATTAATTCCTTTATTTCCTCCAAGTTTGAAAAGAATATGGAATCAATCATTGAACTTCTAGAAATATAAATATCATTCAAGACTCTTGGGATTTTATCCAAGCATCAACGGTTTATAGAAAATCTAGTATTTACTTTGGTGAGAATAATCTCATTTCAAATCTAGTAGTCATTCTCATTCTGGAATTCGATATTATACTAGGGATGGAATATATTTCAAAGTATAATACTAATATCAATTTCATAAGAAAGTAAATCTCAGTAGTCTTGAATGGACAACCTACAGTTGTTTTAAAAGGAGAGATATATCAACTTGATCTTTGTTAAGAAGAACCACCCATATCCTTCTTTATGAAAATGATCGGTGAAGATGAAGAAGGAAGTGAAAGTATATGAATAGATAATTTCCCCATTGTTTAGGAATATATTGATGTATTTCTTGAGGAGTTACCTAGAACTCCCATGGAAATAGAGTTATAGTTATCAATTGAACTTATGCCTAGATCCAATATGATTTCAAAAACCCCAAATAGAATGGAAAATGTAGAGTTGGAGGAATTAAAGAATAAAGTCCAAGATCTTTTGGAGAAGGGGTTTATCTAACCAAATGTGTTTCCTTGGGAGAACCTACTATATTTTTAAATAATAAGGATGGATCAATGTGGTTATGCATTGATTATAGAGAACTTAATGGTATTATAGTGAAGAATAAGTATCATCTTCCAAGAATGGATGATTCAATTGACTAGATTCATTGGGGATCAGTTATTCTTCAAGACTGATCTTCAGTCTAGTTATCATCAATTGAGGGTGAAGAAATGAGATATTTTAAAGACCACCTTCCAATCAAGATATGGGAATTATTAGTTTTTTTATTCCCTTATTCTTGACTAATGCTCCTACTATTTTATGTATTTAATGAATATAGATTTTGAGGACTACCTTGACAACTTTGTGGTAGTTTTTATTGATGATATTATGATATATTCTGAAAGTTGTGAGGATAATGAGGATCCTCTAAGGGTTATATTTCAAACTCTAAAGAAGGAGATGTTATTTTAAAAGGTCATCAAATGTGAGTTTTGGTTAAAAAAGTTGTTTTCTTAGGGAACATTGTAACCAATAAAGGAATCTCAGTTGACCCTATCATGATAACGGTTGTTGAGGAGTGGCCTCAACCTATAATAATCACTGAGATTCATAGTTTTCTTGGTTTATCGGGATATTATAGGAGATTTGTGAAAAAACTTTTCATGCCTTTCTAATCCATTAACCAAGTTAACTCAAAAAGGGTTCCATTTTATATGGAAAATAGAGTGTGAAGAAAGTTTCCAAGAGCTGGAGAAGATATTGGTTACTTAACCTATGTTAAATCTACCCTCTATTAGAGAAGGATTAATTATTTTTAGTGATGCATCTCTGAAAGTGATTGGGTGTGTCCTCATGAAAAATGACAAGGTGATTGCTTATGCATCTCGATAGTTGAAGCCTCATGAGAAGAACTATCCTACGCATGACCTAGAGATAGTTGTGGATGTTTTTTCTCTAAAGATATGGAGGCATTATGTTTATGGGTATAAATATGATATATACATAGACCATCAAAGTTTGAATTGTATTTTCACACAAAAGGAATTGAACATGAGACAGAGGAGATGGTTGGAACTTCTTAAAGACAATGATTTTTCAATTCATTATTATCTCAAAAGAGAAAAAAAAACCATTGATGCATTAAGTAGGAAAGACCCTATTGTGTTGGAAATGATGAGGATTCAAATATATCATTTGATCAAAGATATAGTAAAACTAAACATGGGAATCGTAAGGAAAGTGATATCATCAACCTTATCCTAAATGATTTCTCAATCGTCATTACTAGATAAGATCAATAAATATAAAATAGAATATCCTTAGTTATAGAATAAGTTATAGGCTATGAAGAATGGGAAGTTTTCTAAGTTCAATATTGATCAAGAAGGTGTACTGAAATTTCGTACAAGGCTATGTGTTCCATCTATTCCAAAAATAAAAAAGAAACTTATGGATGAATCTCATCGCTATACATTCTATATAAATCTTGGAATCACTAAAATGTATAGGGAGCTTTATGATAATTATTGGTGGGATAACATGAAAAGAGATATTTTTTACTACACTACAAGGTGCCTAGTGTGTCAAAAAGTGAAGGTAGGGCGACAACTTCCTAAAGGGGTATTACAACCACTACCCATACCATCATGGAATTGGGACAATATCACTATGGATTTTTTCATTGGTCTCTTGATAACTTCCAAAGGAAACAGTGTGATTTGGGTTATAGTGGACCGTCTCACCAAGACTGGTCATTTTATCTCTATTTGGGAAGATTTATTTCTTGAACAACTCACTAAGATATACATAAAAGAAATGATAAGGCTGCATGAAGTTCTAGTTTCTATCATATTTGATCATGATCCAAGGTTCACATAAAAATTATGGATATGTATTCAATATTATTTGGATACTGAATTGAATTTTAGTATGACCTATCACCCTCAAACTAATGCCAATATGAAAGTGATATTTAGACACTCAAAGACATACTAAGAGAATGCTCGAATGAATTTAATGGTGGATGGGATCAATATCTCCCATTAGTTGAGTTCTCATACAAAAAAATATTTTATTTGAGTATTCAAATGACACCCTATGAACATTTCTATGGAAAGTGATATAGAACTCCTACTTGTTGGGATGAATTTGGTGAGAGAAAGATTCTTGGGCCTGATATTGTGTAAGAGATGACAAAAAAGGTTCATGCCATCCAATGACTCATAAAGGCTTCTCAGAGATGGCAGAAGAGCTATGCTAATAACCATTGAAGGGACTTAGAGTTTTATTTTGGAGACAAATTCTTCCTTCGAATTTCACCTTGGAAGAGATTTGTGCAGTTTGAGAAGAAAGGGAAGCTTAGCCCTAGGTACATTGGCCCCTATGAAATCCTTGGTCTCATAGAAGTAGTGGTATATCGGCTTTCACTTATTCCAAATATAATTCAAGTTCATAATGTTTTTCCCATATCTCTCTTGAGTAAGTACATACCTGACCCTTCACATGTACTGAATCCGAAGGTGATACAACTAAAACATGACCTCTCTTATGAGGAGGAGCCAGTAGAGATCTTGGACTATAGAGACAAGGTTTGACGCAACAAGAATACCCACCTTGTTAAAGTGTTGTGGAGGAACCAAAAATATGAAGACTCCACATGGGAACCAGAGGAAACAATGAGTCAGAATTACCCACACCTTCTATCTTTTAAGTGCACAAGTTGAAATTTTAGGGATGAAATTTTGTAAGGGGGAAAGAATGTAACGACCTGAGCTTTTTGAATGATAATTGTTTCCTAAAAATGTGTGTTATATAATTTTTTAGTCAACAAAACTATATCCCTTTAATAATTAAGTGAGTATAATTGAAATGTGACCTTTGGGTTTCGATCATTATATGATCGTTGGTCAATATGACTGTTGGAAAATAATACACTTGATAAAAATTTTAACATTATAATTGATATCACAAATAGAAATGATAATGTTTAATTAATTCAGAAAGAATATTTGATGGCCTCATCTAGTAGAGTTATGTCGTATGATTCCCATTTTTTAGAACTTGGGATGGAGGTAGCATCTTTGGCATGTTAATCTTGAACGAAATAGCATACGGGAGAAGTTCAAGTTAGTGGAAATTACCACTCAGGTGATGCTATCTGATTTTTTCCAAGAGTTTATCACCATCGCACGCCTTACTCTTAGGTCATATGCTAGTGTTATAAGGAGTTATGTATCAATACCTTAGTCACTTAATGTTTAATCCATTTTTTTAATAAAATTTTTATTTCATCTTTTCTATTTTAAGAATAGTTTTACTTAAAAATTGAAATGGAATTTGATAAATTGATTTTTTGGGTAAAAAATGTATTTTTAGGAGAGATATAAATTATTATATTAAAATAAGGTTTTAATGATGTTTATTATAATTAAATATTATTATCAAAATACTCTTATTTAATTACAAATGATAAAAGAATTTTATTTTTTTCAAGTGTCAAAATGTTTACTATACATTTTCTATCCGCTATTATTTTTAATAAATAAGTATTTATATAGGTAAAAGTTAAATTTATCATATTTAGAGAATTATTATGATAAAATAAATGTCATTTTTGAAATCAAAACTTCGATATTAGGTTAGGGTGAATTTATGAGAATTTATAAAATATTTTTTTTCTGTTGAGTAGTAAAAATACAGTTTGAGTTTTTCAGTATGTTTAAAATAATGGTATGTAATAATTAATATAAAATAATGGTAGAAACATTTTAATTAAAATAGTTTATTAGGTGTATCAAGTTTCCAATACCATGGGCAAATATCATGGGCAAGTCCATGGTTTTGCAAATACCACTACTGAGGTGTCCAAAGAAATTAATAAAAAACTTCCTCACTTTTGCAATAAATACCCACCCATTTATCCATTATATTTAATTCCAAATTCATTATCCCTGAACCCCTGATAGTATCATCTCTCAATGAGTCCTCCCAAGGTGTCCTCAATCCCTTCATATCCTGATCTTTGAGTTTTAGGAGTTACTCTTCAAGGTAAGGGATATCTCAACTTCTCTTTTCCTTTCAATTTCCTTTTTATGTGGTATGTCTTTAAAATTTCCATACTATATTATTATATCCATTTTTTCTATATATTTATTTTATTAAGAGATTTTTATGAATTGGATACCCTTTTACCTTCTCTTTTTAATGTTTTCTAAAACCATGTTTCAAACCTATTATGCTGCCATATTTTCATCTCAAAATATCTCTTTTTTTATCAAGAAATTATTTTATTTTATTTTGTGAATACCCAAACCTATTTATTCTCCAGGATTATTCACATAGATGTCAAAATTATTTATTTAATTTTGTGTTTAACTTACATGAAACCCACCTTCCTTTTCCGTGGGTTTAAAATAAAAAAAAGATCTTGTTTTTAAGCACTTTAAAAAACACCATGATTTTGATATGAAACTCATTTATCTTATTCTCCATGGGTTATTTATGAAATATTTAATTATGATATATGAAGATCACATTAATTAATACATATGAAGTTTCCACCCTGATAGCACTTCAATGCATTGGTTATAGAATTTAATCTCTATAGATTACATGTTTTGTGATACCTTGGTGAATAACCTTGGTAATTTTATGAAACCTCGATGAAAAACATTGGTGATATGATTATGAATGTCTAAAGTAAATGTTTTAGCCACATTTCCAAGTTAAGAATCATGTTATTTTATTTATGATATGCATCATGTTATTTTTTCATTCCATAATGATATTCCTCAAGTTCTTATCAATATTTCTCAAGATCACATGTAAACTATTTCATTTGTTTCTCCCTTACTGGGCCTTATGCTCACACTTTCCTTTGATGTATATCCCTAGGTTATGAGATGCAATAAATGTAAATAGGATTAGATTTGAATAATATTTTCAAGTGTAATAGAATAATATTTTAAGTTTTCATATATTATGTACCTTTTCTCCAAGACATTAAACCTTATAAGATCCTTTTTTTGTAAAATGATATGTAAATTTATGTAATAAAAAGGCAGGATGCCATATTTACCCACATATCCTGATGGATAATTTCTATAATGTTATCACTCCTTACAATAAAAATCTTATTGATCAATTTTTTGGTGGATAATTCTCAGATATGATAGTGGATTAACTCAAACAAATTTTTAACATACTTTCACAAAAATCCCAACATAAAAGCTTAAGGAAGAGACTTATCTATAGGGATGAACCTAATTCCCATTCTATTTAGTTAATTAAAATTCTCTTAGGGAGTTAGGTACTCATCTTGGGATGTATGGTCATTCTCAATATTTTTGTCCCAACTTTCATCTCTCAATTTATCCTGAAGAGAGTACATAATTTGTTAACTATAGGGATAGAAATCAAGCTCTTAATGACCCATTTTTGAATCAGTTTAATTATGAATATAAAAATCATCCAAACTTATCATAGAGAGAATAATGTGTGTTGAAACAATATACCACTCTTGTTTATCCACAATAATATAGACCTTCATTTCAAAACCAGTTTAATGTTGAATCCTCAAATTCTCAATTGGATATTAGGGGTATGTTTTCAAAAGGTTGATTTAGATTTCTAAAAGGATAGACTTGATTCGAATAAGGATGAAAAAATTATAGAATGCATAGTCTTTAGTTACAAATGGGCCAACTTTCTTATAGTTTAGGTGGAAGAGGCAAAAGAAAATTACCACGCACAATAGTGATGAATCCTAAAGAAAATGTTATAGACATAACTACCAGATCAGGTCTAAAAAATCAATAATAAGTTAGTGAAAAACCTAGAGAAGATGAACCTGAAAAAGAAAAGTTCAAAAATACCAAATCTATAAATCTAGACAGAAGTGTCCATAATCACCAAACTTTTTAATATTCAAGTGGCAAAACCAAAGAATGGAAGAAAATGAAGTGGGAAATGGCTAAAGAGGCAAATAATAATCTTAGTATTGAGGATTCAGAGAGTGAATTACCAATATTGAAGAATTATGTTCCTTTCATCCCTTTTTCCACAAAGACTTAAAAAGAATAATGAACCAGATTATTTGAAATTACTTTAATTTTTTAGGATCATTAATTTCAATATCCCCATTGTTGAGGCATTGAATAAAGTTATTTATTGGTTTAAATTTCTCAAAATATTCTTAGTAAATAAGAGGGATTGGGATGAGTGTTTAACGATTAATTTAAATGAGGATTTTAGTTCCATTGTTCAAAATAATATTCTTTCAAAATTAAAAGACTCTAGTTCCTTTTTCATCTCTTATAAAATTGGATTTTGTGACAATATTAGGTGCATGTTTGATTTAGGTTCTATAATCAACCTTATTCTTTAATTCTTATTCATGAAGTTAGGTCTTCGTGAGATGAAACCAACTTCATTTTCACTAAAATTATTTGATATGTCACATGTATTTCATTCTGGAAGGGTTGATGACTTGTTAGTTGATGTAGGAAATCTCTCTCTCCCTATTGATTTTGTCACTCTTGAAATTAATAGTGATAATAAAGTTCCAATCATTTTAGGAAGGTAATTTTTAGTTATAGCTGGAGATGTAATTGATTATTCAAAAGATAAAGTGGCCCTACAGGCCAGTGATGATCAGGAGGAGTTCCATGTTTTCTAAGAGTCACCTCTGGTGGTTAGTTGTAAGTTGATTGATGTGGATGAGGAAATGTTTAGAGTGTATATTAGGAAATATTCTCATTTTTCTTTTGATAACATAATTGAAAGATTTTTTAATGAACATTTTCATGCAAATTATGTTGAATCTAAGTCCAAAATTGAGCTTGAAGGCTAGGTAATCTTGATAACCAACTAAGAAAATATATTTCTCAGGATCATGATGTGGTCCATCCACACTCAAACTTTTAAGTTGAAACGGTTTCTCAAGATTATGTTCAAATTTCATAGAATTATCATATTCCCAACTTGGAAATATCTTCCTATTCTAGTGTTTCTTTATCTTAAATTGAGTGTTTTAAGGCTAAGGAAAAGTGTTTGGTGAGTTTTGATCCTTTAGTAAATTATAATGAGTCATCCCAACTTTTTCAAAGTGTAACATGTGAGATTTTGGGCTATTTTCTAGATTTGGAAAGCAAGTTTATTCCTAGTGATTAAAAAATTTTAGATAAAGATTTTTGTATTCAGGAGCTTAAGAAATTCTTAGAGAAGCTTGAAGAGTTTTTCCCTACATCAAAAAAGGTAGCTGAATCTGAGAATATTTTTAGAAGTGGGAAATTTGTTGAAACTATTAAGCCATTTTTTTCCTCATCTTCATTCCAAAATCTAGATGATGAGATTTTTGTCTGTAATTTTGAGAAGTTCATAGATGATATTTATGACTCTTTATCTATTTTACCAAGGGAAGTTATTTTTAGGTGACATTTTGTGTATAATAGTGAGCTGGTTGCAACAAATTCTATGTATAATTCTGAGTTGTTCAATACCTTAAGTGTGGATGAAATCTAGGAAGAAAAGTTGATCATTGTGCTGAAAATAATAGGCCACTTATTTAAATCCTTAAGAGAACAAGAAAAAAAATTCAAATAAATAAATGAAATGAAAACCAATTATGAATCATTCCCTTTGAATGGTCATGAATAGAACATTTTAGGGGATAAATTCTAGCTGAATATTTTAAATTTAGCATTCCATAAGAGGCAACCCATGATTTTATTTCTTGATTTTTACTTTTTCTATTTGATTGAATAAAATTTTTCTTTCTCTACTATGTGTCACTCTCCATTTTCACAAAACTTCAACTTTTTACTTGGCCTTACTTTTTTTACTTTTCAATAATGGATTTAATGTTTACCTTTCTTTCCATATAAGAGTTTGGGTGTGCAATAATGTTCAAGGAGCTTAATTTTTGAATAAAATTGGATAACACTTTATCTAAATCTTCTCTCTAGTTTAATTTTGTTTTAAAATTTAAATTCTTAAATTTATGTTTATATTCTACCAGAAGTCTTATTCAAGTGCATATAATGGAAAGTTTCTTTTGCTGAGAATAATTTGTTAAATCTTTAAACCAAGGGAGTTAAAATTTAAATTTTTCACTACTTTTGTTTTTATCTTATTTAAAAATACGGATGCTTTTGCATGGGTGTTATAATTGATTGTAGAATTATTATTTAAGTGGTTTTACATGCTGAATTCAATGTGTAAAATCTTCTATTCATTGATACTATTTTAAAAAAATCATTGCTGAATTTCTTGCTTAGCATGTTCATCTTGGTTCCTTTAATTATTTTTTTAAAATTCAAAGTGTTTCCATGCTACCCTTCTAGAAAAAAAATTGTTAGTGTTCTATAATTGAATTAGTAACTAGTAGGAATTCTTTTGCATGTTTTGAATTATTCGAGGTGGAAGAATAATTTTTGAACTTTAATATGACCCTTAAACATTAAAAATTTACTACTAAATTGAAAATCTTTTTGAACTTTGAAAGTATTAAATGTTCTCTCACTTTGAGTTCAACAATGGGGGCATTGTTGGGTTTTAAGTGTGGAGGAGGGGTCTTTAATGCGCTAATTCATAATTCATTGAGATATCATCAAAAATCCTTTTTTTTAAATTGTGACTTTTTAATCATCACTTAGAAATTTTCACTGGGTGAAAATTTTTCTCAACTTTGCGGGTAGTGTTGCCACTTTTAAGAGATTAATATTTAATACCTATTCAATTTAATTGAGTAAATATTTTCTTTTTCCCTACTAAAAAATGGTTTTTGGTAAAATCTTGGGAAAATGTATTTTGAAAATTATTTACTTTGAACTTTTTAATTTGAATTTAAATAATGAGATATGCATCTTAATGGATTATGAAATGAAAATTCTAATCCAGGTTAACCCATAAATTCTGTATTCTTCATCACTTATTCTTTAAGATGATTTATGGGTTATTTATTATGATTGTAATTATTAAACATGTCCATCAAAGAAAAGTGTCTATTTATTATTTTATTTTAATTATGTGTATCAGCTTACCTGTAGTTAAAGAGAAGTTTGGAGTTTCTTTTGGATGAAATTGGAGTTTGCTAAAATTTTCATTAAAATTTTTAATTTAAATAAATTTTGTAAAAAAGTAACCAATTTTGAACTGAAGAAATTTATTTTTAGGGGACATTCATCTTTTCTAGTTGAAAGAACCCATGAGGGAAAAACCAATTTGAAAACAAATTCTTAGTGTAATTATAATTTTTCCATTTTGATATTTGTTTTATATTATTGAATGTGACTAAGTGGTTATTTTAGGACAAGAAACATCTTAATAATGGTGGAATTTGATGTGACCTTTATTCATTACATTTTTTCACATCCTTTTTGGCAGTTTTTAAATGTATTTAATGCTTAAATGACCTTAATTTGGTTAATAATAATTTTATGGTTAATTTATAGTGGAATTGATAAAATAATGGTTTTTATTATAATAATGCATGTTTTTTTGTTTAATCTTTCAATTATTTATTCTTCTTAATATTTAATAATATTTGTTTAAAATATTAATTATTTATGCTCTTAATTAATTATTTGAGTTTTATTTAATTTTTATATTCTGTGTACTTAGTTTTTATTCCATTTGTGTTTTTAGTTTTAATAAATATAATTAGTTAATTGGTTAGTTAACATTTAATTAATTTTATTTAAATAATGATTTAATAATTTGTAACATTTATTTTTAATACAATTATTTCATAATATTTATCATTTCTTTATTTAGTTAATCAATTTATCAATTCAATTTTTTAAGCTTTTTTTAATATTTAATCATGTTGTGTTTTAACATTTTAAATATTTATTATGAATTAATTATTTTCTACCATTTGTTATTTTAATTTATGATTTTCAAGGGTCTACGCGTAAGATATTTTGAATCAAAAATGAAATGTGGCATAATATAATTTGGTTGGCATAAGATTTTTATCACTAATATTCACAGAATAATGGTATCTACATAAGAAGATGCCTGTGAAGGTTCAATGTTATAAGATTATTTCTTTTACTAATGTAAGATAATTTCTATTATGATACCTCGACCAAAACAAAGGAAGATCGAGGCTTTCGATTGAAGCTTTGTGGTTGGAGATGGACATTAGAGGGTAGCCACCATTAATTATGTTTGATTCTAATGAAAATGTTCAAAGGAAGGTTTAAAGAATTTTACCTTTTGAGCCATAGACATATGATGTTGTAGAAGTTATTATTTGAATATTTCTAAGATCCCTAGTCATGAAGTAGATGAAAACAACCATTTGATATTGATGACAACATCGAGTTCTATTTTAGGCTTCACCAAATGATGATGTAGTGAAGCCATCGCCACTACTCTTGGTTGGTTTTCATCGAAACTGAGTTTTCCATTAAAGGATTGATAAAAACAGATTCCCCATACTCGTAGAGGAATTGTTTTGAGATCTACCTAAAGAAAGATGATGATTGAGATTTGAGGATGTTGGAGCTTGATAGTTTCCTTTGCAGATGATGACCCTGAATCTGGTTTTGTTCCAAAGAGTCGAATCATGAGGTCACTGATTTAAAGAACACCCAGCCCAAGCCCTAGTTCCACTACTAGAGATTCGAAAAAGATGACTCTGTGGGAGTTTGAAACCAAATATGAAACCTGAAATATTGAGATTCACCTAATTTCAGATGTGATGATGTCTAACCACATCAATTCATCACTACCATTTGAAGTGTTGAAGATGAATTTTCTCACACAGTGGTGTCGTCGTCTTCCTTGGATTCAAATGTGGACAAAGATGAGATCTGGACAAGTTTTAGAATGAGGCATCGATTGATTTCTGTTTTTTGGAATTATTTTCTTTGTGCAGGTGTGAATCATTAGAAGAGAGTGGAGCTTTATCCGTAGTAATGCGAAATGGGTGGGCCGGGGCGGGTCAAGCCAAGACCGCATGGGTTTGAGCTCATGCGGTTTTGTCTGCAAAAGCCCACATATAATGCAAACAAAAAAAATCAAGCCCACCCCACCCCACATAAGCCCACGGGTTTCCCACGGGTTTCCCGCATTAAAAAAAATACTATTTATAATCATGTTAATATTGTATTTTTTTCTCATTATTAATTTTAATTTTTGGGAGAAGTATGAATTTAAAATAGCTAGAGTTTTAAGAGATATGATGGAATAATTTTCTATGGTTTAATGGTGTCATATGCCGACGTCGATGTGGTGGTGAACTGTTGCAATGTAAAGTAGGTGAGTGATCAATGAGGGGAAAAATGATGATGTTGATTGTGTGGCGATGTGAATGACTAGACCTATGAATTAACGACGACACTTCAAGAAATGAATGATTTTAGAGGAGGATATTAGGGTCTCATGAGGTCCTTTCATGTTTTCTTAATAACCAAATAAAATTAAGCAATAACAAAATTGAATCAATCCGAAAAAATATTATAATTATAATAACTCTTTTAGAATTAAAACCAAGTGTAGGGGAGATAGAGTTCCATTTTTTGAGAGGTGTGATAACACACCATGTGAATATGGTTAATAATTACTATATAAATATTATAACATCATATTAAAACAATAAATATTGACTTATTTAAAATTCACATATAAATGAATGGTGAATTTGTATGACCATTACGGTGAGAAATCATATGTCATGGTTTAATCGTGTTTAAAAAAACTAAAATTCCAAAGAATCATATATTGTACAAAAACAATTAAATTAGGCTCACGGGTCAACCCGCACTTATGCGGGCTCAACCCGCTTTGGCTCGCACCCACGCGGGCTCAACCTGTATTAGCCCGCGCTCTTTGCGGTCAAAATTTTTAGGCCCACCCCTCCTCGTATCTGCCCCATACCCACAAAGCCCATGGGTAGTGGTCCCATTTTTAATCACTATTGATCCACCCTAATTCATCAGTTGTGATAATAGAGAGAACTGCATGCAAGGTAATTAATAGAATGACTTTGAAGAATTCCATCTTGTCGTTACACTATTGATTGTAGAGTTGGGTTATGTAAACTGTGGTCGATCCCAACCTTTACCTTTTCAACTTGAGATACACTAAATCTGAATGAGTTCTGATGAAAGAAATAGTGTTCGAGCTAGTCTTTGTTAAAGGCAGTTGAGAATGGAGATGCCAGTATGTTGGAGGTAGTACTAGAGGGTCAGTTCAGTGAATAAATGAGTGAAATGTTGGCATGTGGTTAATAACAATATTGACTACCAAAAATAAATTTTCAACCAAAACTATTACTGCTTCCAGAGCAGTGTCAGAGAGAGTTCTTTAATCACGTGATAGAGACAGAAGGCCAAAGGAAAGTAATACTATATTTGATTACAAAATTTCCAAGTTAGAAAAATGAGGTGGTGTTTTATTGGAAAATAAAAAGGGAGAGACCATGGTTATAAAAATAATAACACGCATTATTCTAGAGATGGGGCCTAGAGATATGAGGTAGAGCATAAGAAACAGAACAATGAAGACAAACTATCAAAGCTTAAGACGGGGGGGAATCTACTTTGATAGAAAATATTTCTCTCTCCATTTCCTTGCTTACTAGTTCTTCTATCTTTTAGATGACTTTCTTTAATATATTTTTTTTTGACACTCAAATCCTGAGCAGGTAAACTTTTTTAGTGTTTTTTGGATTGTAATGCATTGAAATTATTTATCTATTCAACTTTGGTTGTCATCCTTATGTCAGTAATTTTTTTTCATTCAGTGTTTTCATTTTCGTTCATAATGATAATCAATTATACACTATTCTAAGAACTGAATGGTGAGAGTAGTGGAAACTATTCCTTTTTTCATCAATCGAAGTACCAAAAATTGGAAAATGTTGATGATACTCTTCTCTATTTAAGAAATAATCATATCCTTTGTTTTGATTGAAAAATATTATTAAGGAGAATTTTTTAGACTATGATAAACATTTAATGATTTTTAGGTGTTAATCACACATTTTCTTCAACACTGTAATATAAATGATAACTTGAAGTTATAGTATAAAATCACTTTTATCAGTGCAGTACAATCTAATTTCCCTAATTCTTCTATTTTTTGCCTCACTTCCTACTATTTCACAATTTACATTGTATTTATCATCCACTATTTCTGTTCATTTCCTTATTTATGAAATTTTTTTATTTTGAATTGGTTGTTTGGTCACACAATTTATTTTTTCCTTCTCTATGGAATTTGATACTCGTACTTACAAATTTTTCTAGATGTTTTTAGGTTTTAAAAAAAATTAAATTTTATTAAAAGTTTAATGACATTCATGTCTGTAAGATCTATATTCATCTTGTGTTGTTCTTTGTTTATCTTCTCCTCAACAGAGTTATTTTGATGCTGGATCATATTCCCTATATTCAGGGCATTGATTTATTCTTCAAATTTCTTATGATCTAGGCCAAACTAGTGGTTGATACTAGATGAGGAAAGTGTTATGGGTATACGGTAGGTGGTCTATGAATCATCCCTCAAGTCTCACTATTTTATAAACCGTTGTCATTGTGTGCATGTTGATTTCATTAAGTGTTGCATATTTAGTTCATATGCCTTGATTATAATCTTTATGCTCGTATTCTTGATCCCTTTTTATATGTGTCCATCATAATTGGATTTTTTAACCACAATGAGGGTGTTTTCCTTGTTTATGCCTCTTATGGATTTGTTTTGACTATGTTTGATACCATTTGGGTGTGCTTTGAATTGACCTTCATAAAGGTAGGTGTTTAATTAAATGAACAAATTGTTAATGACTGTTATTTGATAGACTCTGGTTTTGTTTTGTAAGACTTTGGAATATTCCTAGAAATATTTTCTAAGTCATACACTGAGATGACACGTGATTCCGAGGCCCAGTGAGCATAGAATTAATTTTATAAAAATATTAAATATATTTTATATTATGCATGTGCATTTTTTCTGAAAAAGTGGAATATTTCTTGAATGGAGTCTGTGATCATAAATATGAGGCAACTGTTGAATACATAGAACTAGGTTTATCCTTGGTGTGACCTAAGGTTTTTCAGCCTTGGGCGTTCATATGGGGCAGCTTTTGGAAGATAAATTGGATAAATTAATTAATTAAATTTATTTATTTAATAAATCTAACCCAAATAACTCATAAACGGAGACTCGGATGGAAAATCTAAGACCACTCTTGAGTTTGAAACATGGATTTTACCCTAAGAATGACCTAAAGTTGGTCATCATGGGACATCCTATAAAGGAAACTATTAGTGGGTGAATTTAATTAAAATTATTTATTTATTTATATATTTTGAATTAAATGACCTAAACTGTTTTCCTATATAAGTAAGTTGTTGTGGAAAATTTCCAGGGTTATCTGAGTAACCCTTAGATCATTATGAGGAGCTTTCACCCCTTCTTTATTGATTAATGAAGACAGGATGATGACCAGTGATCAGATCTAGGTGAATCGATAGATAGAAGATAAAATAGATCATCTTCATTGCTAGCAGATGTGTTCTTCACCAACGATCGATCCATAATCAAACTAGGACTCATCAATTGTGGATTCCGCCCCTTTTTATTTAAATATTGAGCATGATCAAATGTTTTTCCTTGATCTACATTTAAATAAACTTCGGTATGATTCTGTGTATTGAAATAAATTATTCTTTCAATTTATTTCTTGTCCATGTCATGTTTCTCACCATGGTTTCCCTGCTATGTAATCGTTGTTCAAGAACACTTGTCCAGTGATGTTTATCACATTTGTTATTGGTTTTTTCCCCACCTTTTTTTACATTATTCATAATTGGACCATGGAATCACAATTCAACATTTTCATGGTTGGTTCAAGTGCAATCAAACCCCCAAATTCATGTCGGTAGCACAAACGACACACAGATTGACGATTTTTGGACGAATTGATAAACGATTGGGGTGGTGTTTTTAAATGGATTGGATTGGTACTGAAGGTGTGAGTTAGATATTGAAGGTGGTTTAGGATCAGATCAGTTATACCTATTTCCATGGTTGGCACAGGGTGATGACAAGTGGTGTGACGGGATCAGTTCCGAGCAGAGGTCGTGTGTGAAGTCTCATGGCAGGGATTGCTCGACGTGAACGTGACGATAGTCGGGATCACATCTCTAATGAGGTGGTTGGACATAGTCAATTTGGTGGTCATTAATAATAATAATAATAATAATAATAAGGGTGATTATTATTATTATTATGGGTGATGAGTTAATAAAAATGAAATATATTTAATTAAATAGGAATTATAATATTAAATACTATAATTAAATGATAATAATATTGAAGGAGAAAAAATGGAAATCAAAATTTTATGAGGGGAGTTGTGGATTCCCATGGCTGCACTACACATGTGAATTAGGGGATGGAGTTTTTTTTGTGGGTTTAAACATGTTAATAATAATATTATAAAATATTATTATTATTATTTATTATAAGAGAAGGATTTCTCCCTTAGGAAAGCATTGTATGTGGGTAAGGTAAATTGGAGCATGGGTCTCCTATTTTAAAATGAGGTTTTAAAGTAATAATAATACAAAATATTATTATTTTTACTTTTGTTGTCAAAACACTGTTTCGATCATAACTCCTTCGTATGACATCAGATTAATGAACTATCAATGAAAACATGACCCTAGATTTGAGACGGTCATTTTAAGGCCAATGTTGGATACTTTTTTCAAACTTGTGGCTCAGGTTCACAGAGTGCCCGATAATAATAATATTTTTATTATTATGGAATCTAGTCTTCGACATATCTTCCTAATACAGTGTTGGAATGACAAAATTTTTGTGGCATTACAACCCTGATATTGAGGTGGAAGTTTCAAGAGCAATATTGGGTATTTAATTTAGATTTGTGACTTGGGCCTACAAAATTTTGTTCGAGCATAATGCGGTGAAATGCGACTTTTTCACTGGGTTCCTGATTTGGACAAGTGAATATTCAATCCCAAAAAAAATCATGAGGATCTTAATGATGTGATCTTTTTGGCCATCTAGGGTCGATTTCAAAGGCATATTAGTGGAATTACGTTTTTACCCTTTGGACCAATGATTAGCCTCATGCGTTCTTCATGTTTTTGGTCAAGACATGTCTTGTAGTAACATTTCACACTATATAGTACTGCATGGTTGGAAATCCATGTGTTGGAGAGGAAACATCTAGGAATAGGTGTGAGGTTGCACGTTATGCGGACCCCTTACACACTGTGTACTTCTTGACAAGCTTTTTCCTCTTATATCTCCTTTGTTTGGACTTGAATTTTGGATCATGAGTAGCTTATCCTGAGTGTTTTTCCATATAGAACATGATGGTGCCATCTGTTGTGGATTTTGAAATATGATTTGAAATTTTTTGGGCATGGTGCTTTTTAAGGAAATGCTCGATGATGGAAGTGATCATATAGGATCATCATAGGCTTCCAAGTGGTACCCTCCAGTAGAGTTGGGTAGTGGATCCTTGATGACTATTGAGTGGTACCCTCCAGTAGATCTAGGAACTGGGTCCTTCACGAATACCAAGTGGTACCTTCTAGTAGAGTTGGGTAGTGGATTCTTTGACGACTACTAAGTGGAACCCTTCAATAGAGATGGGAAGTGGGTCCTTGAAGACTAATGAGTGGTACCCTCCAATAGAGTTGGGGAGTGGAGTCATCAATGACTACTAATTAGTACCCTCTATTAGAGATGGGTAGTGGAGTCCTAGAAAACTACCTGGTTGTACCCTCTAATAAAGTTGGTCTGTAGGTCCTCGATGACTACCTAGTGCTACCCTCCAGTAAAGCTGGGTAGTGGGTCCTCGACAACTTCTAGAATGGAACACTCCTGTCAGGAAGGGAATGGGTCCTCTATTAACTATTAGATCAGAACCCTCCTATTATACCAGGGCATAGGTCCTCTACCTAGATATTGCAGCCCCTTGACCATATTGCATAGTGATGAGATGTGGTTTGACTTGGATGATTAATTATGGTCAGACGTGTGAGATGTTGGGCATCATTGATGGGATTTTGGAACTATTATCAACACTTTTTCTTAATCTTATTTGTGAGATGGATATCCCCTTACTCTCTCATTTAGGATTATTTTGACGGAGCATATTTATACACTTGTATTCATACCTTTTTATTTGGTTACTTTCTTTTCATGAGATGCAAAGACATGTGGGGTATATCATGTGCTTTTCATGTTTAGCTTCTCATGGTTGGATGAGTTTACACTCCATCTATGGGGGGAAAAGAATCAATGTGTAGTTCACCTACTCCCCATGTTGATCCCACTGTGCTTGGATGAGGTTACTCTCTTTCTTGGTTTGGGTTGAGCGGTTCTATTTCCTGTTTACTATCTAAAATCTTTTTATTCCCATTTTATCTCTTACTGCTCTCCTTCGGTTTTTGGGGTATCCTATTGGGTATGTATATACTCACCCCTACATGGTATTTTCTCACATGTTTCATGTCTTATAAAAATGACTGACATGTTTGCGATGAATATAAAGGATCTTAGGGATACCTAGGACTTTGGACTGCATATGGTGGTCATAGCTTAGAGAGAAGGAGTTTGTCTCTCTCAGTATATTACTTTTCTATTTTTTTTTAGTTTGGGACATATTTCTGGTTGGGTATGTATTTTTTCCCTTTTACCTTTCAATTTACACTACCGTACTCTTGTACTATTTAGAAGTTTTTCATGCATGGTTGTTTCCTTATATTTTTTTCTTCTTTTAATTTTACTCCCTCTACACTTCTGTATCGAGATACCCACCTTAGAGCCTGGTTCATTTCTACCTATGGATTCCCAACATGAAATCGTAGAATCCCTTTATTATCATTTAGATATTAGGATTCCTTGGATACAATCCTTGTACCTAGATTGGCACCTTCGTACATGTGGTTCCATGGATACACCCATTGGGTCCATTCATTGCCTATCCCATTTTACCTTGGATGAGATCCTTGTACCTGGTTAGAATCATATAACGGAGGAATGCCTTGGGCGATTCCCTTTGGATTATACTTAGACCCCTTATATCCATGCTATATGTTATTAATGAGTTGGATCAACCCCTGAGGTCAATGATTCCTTGGTTACTTCCTTGTATCCTCTTCATTATTATCATACTAAAGGATGCCTTAGTTATTACCTTGGATCCTCTGATATTATTATTATTATCATAGGATTCCTTGGTCACTCCTTGGATACTCTTACTTAACTTATAATATACTATAACCTAATTAATTAAATGATTACATGTTTAGAAACCAGCTAAGGCTGAAGAAGGTGATGGGGTATTTACATTGTTGTAATGTCTTTACTTCCACATATAAATGCACACTATTTTAGTTTATATTACACTAAATAGATGGTATAGATGTCATCGGTGGTGACCTAATGAGATTTATCTCACACCCTATTTGGGACGTCGATGTCACTCGAGCATATTATATCTATATAGGTGTTGAAAAGGGGAAGCATCTTGCTCTGGATACCTAATCTTGATCACTTCCATTAGGATGGAGCTTGGTAACAGATGAACAAGCCAGTACTCAGGATGCTTGGATATTTTTGGCTTCTTTTTTATTCTTTTATATAGAATGTATTTCCAACTACCATGTATACATGTTTTCCAATTTTTTAGAGACATGACATGTATCATCATCATTTTGTATATGATTCAGTTTCCAGGTTTTGACTATTATTTAATGGTTGGATGTTTATCCTTATCTTCCACTACTAGTTGTTTATTTATTATACTACTTCCACTATTTACCTATTATTATATATATGATTTGTTACACTCTAGTTATGAGGTAATAGTATCCCCGTAGACACACCCTAGGCCCTCACTACTAGTCGGAAAACTCTGGCATACGGGGAGGCACGATTGAGGTCATGTAGCCAACTGACTTCGGGGAACTTTTGAGTGGAACCCAGGTCATAATGTTAAAACATTGGTCTTTCACCTTTTCTTTTAACTTGTTCGATATAATAACTAAGGATTAAACATTTTTTAAAGTTATTATTCATTATAAAAAATTACCTAGATGGTAATGAAGCATTTTATCCATACTATTAATTTTTTAATATTAAAAAAAATTGGAGTAAATGGGTAAAAAATATGTAAGAATGATATGTTTTGAAAGATTGTGACTCGTCTTTCAATTTATGCATATCTAGTGTAATCATCACTCATTATATCTCGCTTCACTTTCTATGTGTAATCTTATTAAAGATGATATAACATGTGTATTCATCCATGTCCTAATGTAGTATCCACAAATGATATCAAATGTTGACAATAACATTATGACATAACCATCATATGCATGATACATAACTCTCTTATAAGCATTTTTAACATCCTCACTTCCTGAGGAGGCTTAACAGTTATTACGAGACCAAAACCTTGAATTTACAATGTCATAGTAATTTCTAAAAGTGCCTATACTATCTATTGGAAACTCATTCTAGTTTGAAAATTTACTTTTCCCATGATTATCGTAGTGTATTTTGTGGTATTACTTGTAATTTTCTACAAAAATGAAATCTAGAAAATTTTACTTTTATCTTGATTACCAATTTAGACATTCTCGATTATTTAAATCATTAAATTTCTACCATTATTTTATCGAATTATAGGAACCTTCTATACTTGAATCAGAATACTCTATCGCTTGATTATTCTAGTGGCAAGGGTCCTTGAACCTTTCCTCATAGTCTATAAGCTATGGCTATGCCACTACTCAGAGAGTTCAAGGTAGGAGTTTAACTGGTCAACCACATTAACTCGTGGATCCTTGATATGTTGAGTAAAGTATCATCTTCAAAAATCATAAATATGATTTACTTAACAATTTCATTTGAAGTTGAAACAAGCTTTATATGGCTACTTATTTGTTTCCAACTTCAGTTAAGTCAACCCATCGTTCTCATAAGAACTCTTCAGTTATATGAGGCACCCTCAACTATGGTTGTCTAAGAACCTCGAACATCTGGTTGTGTTCGAATTCAAATGATGGAAGGAGTTTGTGACTTAATATTTCTGTCAGGGTTTTCATATTTTTCTCGATGAATGTAATCCATTTTTATTAATTTTGTCCATACTATGTTGTCATGCTCAGAACTGAACATTAATAGAAAAAACATTCATCATTTTTTTATAAATTTTTCTTGTTTATTATTTTATGTGTTTCCCACTATCATAGAAATGTGTAAGATAATAAATAAATTTATAAAGGAAACAAACAACCCAACTAGTCTTGAGAATTTAAAATTGTTTAATCCATTTAAACTCAATGGATCAACCATGACCTAGGGGTATCATACCTGTGTTGTAGCTTGACTCATGATGCAAATTATTCTTTGTCTAGTGTTTCCGTGTCTCATCTGGATTTCGCTTTGACTTGGCATGGTCTGAAACTCACACCATCTTCATTATAATACAAAAATACTTACACGTGGGTTGAAGGGGTCTTGACAGTACAAAATACAGACTGATAAATTGGACAGAAAGACTCTTATACATATTGACCAAAAAGAAGATGATGCACAGACTGCCATATTTAATTACAATCACCACATGTAATAAAATAATTAATTAAATAAATAAATTAGACATACATAGGTCAGTCAAATGCTCAAGACCAATTGGTATAATAATTAAACACGTGATAAAATTAAATCGTAATAAATTAAGTATGAGTACATTTATTAAATTTAATGAATTATTTAAATTCAAATAATTTAATTGCATTCGGTCTCATAATTAATTTAATTTTAATTCCATAAATTGAATTAATTAATTAATTAATTAATTAATTAATTTAATACCATGATTAAATTAATTTTTTTCGAGTATTAAAAATTATATTTTAAACCAAAAAAATAATATTTTAATTAATTTAATCTAATTTTAAAATTAAATTAATTTATTAAATTAATTTTGATTAACCCGAACCCCAAAACCCCGCACAGGCCCAATGCGGGTCCGAACCCACATAAACTCATTTCGGGTCATGCAAAGTCCATGCAAGGCTATTCTGGACTAGGAAAGTCCACCCAGACCCATTTTGAGTCGGTCAAACCCATCCTGAACCGGCTGCGGGGTAAAACAAGACTGTTTGGAGAGGTACTACAGAGTACATCACACTGTTAGATTTGACGGTTGGTCTAAGAGGTACGCTAGTGATGGGTGCGGTGGTTCTAGGCACCTCAAGGTCACAACCAGATTAGGGATGTCTAAGCAAGGCAGCAAGGTCGGATCTCATCCAACAGATGTGAGGGGCGGCGTCTTGGTTCTGGTGTATCGACGACGTAGTGGCGTAGGGAGGCTCTAACTCACGGGGTCACCTCTAGTGGAAGGGGTAGAGGTGTCGTGGCATACGGTGCTCACTGACATGGGGATGTCATGGAGGATGAGGTCGGCAGAGGGTGGAACCGCCAGATCTAGCTGGTCACATGAGGGTGGCCCGAGGTGGGTGCTCCAGCGAGCTCGAAGGGAGGAGGCTATCTGGGTGTTGCTTGTAGGCGACGTCGGGTGGGAGGCGGCCACTCGGTCTCAGGTAGGGGAAAATTGTGGTGGCATAGTGGTACACAGTGCCGGCAAAGGGTAGTGTCCAAGTCGGAGATGTTGAGCATGGAGCATGGTAGGGGAGGAGATGGACGGCGGCCGGGCGAGGTCGGTGGTGAGTTTTTTTTTTACATTTTTTCAAAAAAAAATTAAAAATAACACCATGTTTAAAATATTTATTTTTTTACATCTGAAAGGTGGCACATGGTGTGCCGCATTCGATTCAGTTTCCGCCGGGCCAAAGGCGGTTCACCAGAAACCGCCTTACGCCTTTGGGGAAACGAAAGGCGGCACACCAGTGCCCGCCTTTCAAATTGTTTTCTGCGAAAGGCGGCTTTGTAAGAGCTGCCTTTCGTGTTTCAAATGGCCGAAGGCAGCTGCCCAGGTGCCGCCTTCGCCAAAAAAATCCCTATAAAAGGGAGCCGCCCCACCCATCCTCCCTCACTCACAAATCCCTCTTCTCTCTAAAATTTTGAGATTTCCTCTCTCTAAGTTGATTTTTCCTTCGTGGTGCTTCCGGAGACACAAGGAGTACAAGATTTTTGTGTAAAGCTTCATTTAGAGGTATTTTTTTTATTTTAAAGTTATTTATTTATTTAATTGTAATTAGTTAATTTTAAATATTTAAGTATGTAGTAGTAGTTATTTAAAGAAAAGAAATAAATAGTTATATTATTAATGTTTTAATTAGTTAATATTTAATGTTAGATTAAGGTATATGTAATTTAATATTATTAATGAATGATGATTAGGGATAATTTATTTAATGTTAGATTAAAGTATGTATAATATAATATTATTAATGAATGATAATTAGGGACAATAATAATTTATTAATATTTTAGAGATAATTATAGAATAATTAAATGATGATTAAGGAATAATTAAGTCATGATTAAAGGGGTAATTAACTATGGATGATTAATGGGTGATTAAGGGGTAATTAAGGAATGTTTAAGGGGTGATTAAGTGATGATTAAGGGATGATTAAGGGTTCATTAAGGTAATTAAGGAATGATTAAGTGATGATTAAGGGGTAATTAAGGAGTGATTAAGGGGTGATTAACTAACGATTAAGGGGATGATTAAGGGGTAATTAAGGAATGATTAAGTGATGATTAAGGGGTAATTAAGGAGTGATTAAGGGGTGATTAAGGGGTAATTAAGGAATGTTTAAGGGGTGATTAACTAACGATAAGGGGTGATTAACTAATGATTATGGGGTGATTAAGGGGTCATTAACTAATGATTAAGGAATGATTAGGGGATGGTTAAGGGGTAATTAAGGAATGTTTAAGTGATGATTAAGGGGTAATTAAGGAATATTTAAGGGGTGATTAACTAACGATTAAGGGGGTGATTAAGGGGTTATTAACTAACGATTAAGGGATGATTAAGGGGTCATTAAGTAAAGATTAAGGGATGATTAGGGGATGATTAAGGGGTAATTAAGGAATGATTAAGTGATGATTAAGGGGTAAATAAAGAGTGATTAAGGGGTGATTAACTAACGATTAAGGGGATGATTAAGGGGTAATTAAGGAATGATTAAGTGATGATTAAGGGGTAATTAAGGAGTGATTAAGGTGTGATTAAGGGGTAATTAAGGAATTTTTAAGGGGTGATTAACTAACAATTAAGGGGTGATTAACTAACGATTATGGGCTGATTAAGGGGTCATTAACTAATGATTAGGGAATGATTAGGAGATGGTCAAGGGGTAATTAAGGAATTTTTAAGTGATGATTAAGGGGTAATTAAGGAATGTTTAAGTGGTGATTAACTAATGATTAAGGGGGTGATTAAGGGGTCATTAACTAATTAAGGGGTAATTTAGGAATGAAGGGGTAATTAAGGAGTGATTAAGGGGTTAAGGGGATGATTAAGGGGTAATTAAGGAATGATTAAGTGATGTAAGGGGTAATTAAGGATTGTTTAAGGGGTGATTAACTAACGATTAAGGGGTGATTAAGTAACGATTAAGGGGTGATTAAGGGGTCATTAACTAACAATTAAGAAATGATTAGGGGATGATTAAGGGGTAATTAAGGAATGTTTAAGGGGTGATTAACTAACGATTAATGGGTGATTAAGGGGTGATTAACTAACAATTAAGGGGTGATTAAGGCGTCATTAACTAGGGATGATTAGGGGATGATTAAGGGGTGATTAAGGGTTCATTAACTAACAATTAAGGGGTCATTAACTAGCGATTAAGGGATGATTAAGGTGTCATTAAGTAACGATTAAGGGATGATTGAGGGGTCATTAAGTAAAGATTAAGGGATGATTAAGTCGTGAATGACCAACTCCTAACTGATTAACCAACACTTAAGTATTGATTAACCAGCACTTAAGTAGTGATTAACCAGCACTTAAGTAGTGACTGACACTTAAGTAGTGATTAACCAGCACTATAATGAATCTTATTTTTTAGATATCATTGAACATATCTTTAGGAAAGTTAAAAATTGTTCTACAAAACATTAGTGTCTTAATTTAGGAAGGTTTTAAAATTTTGGTGTCATGAAAGTTTATGTCATTATCTAAGAAATTAAATCTCTTTCTGGATACTACAAGTGGATGTGGCTCTGGAACAGATGTACCTAGGGGTGAAAGCCTCGACAAGGAGTTTCGGACCTGACTCGGGGTATCCTGGTACACGACAACGGGCCTTGCTGGATCGAGCTCACACACTCAGCCATAATGATGTGTTGTATCCAACATGGTCTTTTCATGTAGTCAGTTATATGTTGTTAATATTAGAGATGACCTTTTTAAGAATTGTTTCACATTTCCAATAAGCAACTTCTCTCTTTCCAATAATGAACCTCTGTATTAAATACTTTTAAATCCACTAATCTGAATGTAATCTTAGAAAACAAAAACATTATTAAAAAAAGGTTAGTTGTCACCGAAGACAAAAAATTATTAAAATAGTTATCATAAAGGATCTTCAGAAATCATACATAACCAGGATAAAATGTTTATATATATAAATGTATGACACCATATCTTAAAAAACATAATTTTCATGGTAAAAACATATCTAAAGACACGATAGATAAATGTTCTCCACAATATGATGACATTCCCTTAACTTTTTCTAAAAAAACATCACATTTCGTTCATTATACTAATCATAACATTCTATTAAATTTAATATTATATTTACATTTTATATTGAAGACTAATTTCCTTTTCTGGCTTCCAGATGGATGATATTCCACTCCTCACTGAGCAGCATAGGCATGTTTTTCGTGATGTGATAGAGGGTCGGGATGTTTGACGGATTAGGGTGCGGCGAGCACACCATTTTTGACACATGGCGCATCCAACTGCTATTATACCATACTTACGTCGTGCTAGATTCTAAAGCATTGTTTTTTCTTATTTCACTTATATTGATCATCCCCTTCTTGCTGCCTTGGTCGAGAGATGGAGACCAGAGACTCACGCATTCCACTTGCCAGAGGGAGAGATGGCTATCACCTTAGAGGATGTGGTAGTGCTACTCGGTCTTCCTATTCAGGGAGATGCAGTTATTAGACCCACTAGTGGGGATTGGGCTGAGTTGGCACAGATATTATTAGGTGTAGATATTTTGGCTGATCATACTGCTACAGATGGTGGATCCATATCTATGCCTTGTCTTTCTTTGCAGTTTGCACATTTACCTGCTGATGCTGATGAGAAGACCATCATGTGTTATTCTCGGGCATATATCTTACGAATTATTGGAGGTACATTGTGTTCGGATCACTCAGGTGTGCATGTGCACATGATGTATCTTAGTTTACTAGAGGACTTTGATCGGATCGGGAGATACAGTTGGGGATCTGCATGTTTGGCCTACACTTATAGAGCATTATGTACGACATGCTGCTCAGGTCACACAGATCTCAGAGGATGCGTCTCCCTTATATAGTTGTGGGCATGGGAGTGCATCCCTGTCCTTGCCCCTGCTACTGTTGGTCAGAGGCTTTCTATAGATGTGCTACAGGATGCTCCACATGTACGATGGTATGATCAGTCATATTTATTTGTTTCTGATTGTATTATGATTTATTATATTTAATTTCTGATTATTTATCACTTTGAATGTTGTATTTGATAGGTGGAGTCAGGAACATCGCTTCGTCGATGTTCCGACCCACAATTTGGTTGCATATTGTATCATGTTGGACAATTTACTACCCGACAACGTAAGTATATATCATCATTTTAATTTTTTGTTAACAAATTTCTCTGATGAAATGTCACGTGTCATTACAGATTCATTGGATTTCATACTAGAGTCTGGTTCAAGACTTACCTATATACTATACTGCTAGACTTCATGAGGTTATGGCTGTAGTGCCACTCATTCACTTTCATATTATTGAGTGGCACCAGCCCAATAGAGTTATGCATCAGTTTTTCTGTGTTCAGCTGATTCCACCTGCACCACGACAGTTACCAGTGCTTCATGGCTTGAAGCTCACAGGGAGACAGCATGTCGACTGGCGACGACAACATTCCCAGTATTTCACCATCTGGGATAGTCGAGAAGAACATCGTATCATAGGTGTATGTACGATGTGATTCTACCTATCAGATCAGGTAGAGTATGAGCCATGGTATAGAATGAAGTCTATATTGTATCTGACTCAGCACGGGAGAGGGATTTAGGATCTGGTAAGTCAATAAATTTCACATAATATATTTATTATGCTATTTTATAATTAATTTTGAATCTCTGTATAGAATACCAGACTACGATGACTATGTCACATGACTGATCCAAAGGAGGAGGAGGTTGCTAGTTTATCTGTGATCTATGCTGCTTTGGAGGAGATGATGCTGATTTTTCGATCTATTCATGACAGTATCATCCATCCTAGACCCCAGAGACATGATGTTCCTACTCAGGAACATGATTCTCCTATCCCAGGAGATGAGGGTCATGCTCAGGAACCTGCAGCAGCAGCTGGTGCTATTCCCCAGTGACGACAACGGTGACAGAGACCGCGTCCTGCTGCACGTGATCCCTCACCTGTTCCAAAGGCACAGGTCGGTGCTCTATCAGTCCAGCCTAACCCGTCTGGGTTTGTGCAGCAGGATGCAACATGGGATCTATCTTTTTTTACTGGATATCCACAGTATTCTCCAGATATTTATTTTCCAGGGATTTATCAGGGGTCATCTCCAATGTCGCCATCTTTCATACCGAATCCTTCATAGCCTATATGGTTTCCCAAGGGTATGATGATAGCCCCTTCTACTTACATAGTGGGAGAAGGATCTCGTGCACATGATGACATCCCTCCGACACCTCCTTCCATGCAGACTATGACAGAGGATCCCGTGATTGATGTTCTAGTGCCCGAAGATCATCCCTCTCCAGGTCATCATACTCCATCCCAGCAAGGAACACGTCGCTCTCGATATGGACGTACCATTCGCACACCACCTTGTGGGACAGAGCCTCACCATAGACACTGACATTACTTCTTCATGTATATGTTTTCTATTTATTAAAAATAGTGCATTACTTTTACTCTAAAAGAATTTCTTAAAAATTATCGATGACACGTAATTTACAAGCTTTCAAAAACACCAGTGTGAAACTTCATAATGGTTCAAGTACATGACTTTGAAATCTTATAAAATATAAACTATAAGACCGATATTAATGAAAATTAAAATATGAATTAAACATATAGGAGATGAGAAGAGAGGTATTATACCATCAGGAAGAGAGATTCTAGGAATGTGGAATGCTATGACAAACCTTTATATGAAATGTGTTAGTTCCCCACTAGATGTGCATGTTCCTCCAAAAATTTTAGGCTGGAGATAATCCACCTTAATTTCCACATAGCCTTATGCCTTCCATGGATTAATGTTAAACACTTCATCCCATTTGTTTACTTTACAGGGAAGTACAACCTCATTCCTTTGAATATTCACATTACCATGGACATATACAACCAGCATTTTGCAAGAAAAACTACTAATCTCATGTTCACTGAAATACCCCTTAACGTAAGAATGATACAAATAGTGTAAGTACCCAATAGCAAGCTTCTAATCCATTTTGACTGGGCTATGTGGAATCGTTGGTGTTTTCATCTGATTAATAATTTAAAAGGTTTCAAAACCACCTTCCTGAAACTCAAAAATGTTTCAAGTAAGTGACTTTGAAATCCTATAAAATATAAACTATAATATCTATTGAAATGAAACTTAAAACATGGATTAAACATATAATAAATAATTGAAAATAAAAACCATTTCTTAAAAATTGTTGATGAAATACAATTATAATCTTTCAAAAACACTTCTTGCAACTCAAAAATATTTTAGATATGAGACTTTGAAAACCTATAAAATATAAACTAAAAGACTCATATAAATGAAACTTAGAACATAGATTAAACATATAAAAAGTATTAGAAAATTAATTAGTTAATTCTGGTGAGGGGAAAAACTTTTAGACCCTGGAATTGAAGGATAATGATGATGACAAGGAAACATCAACCCCCACGCCCACCCCTTCCACCCATTCAACCAACTTCGGTAACTCATATAGAAGTATCTTTTCAAAAAAATGAAATGTCACACCACCACAGCTTCCTAAATCCATATTAACCCCCCAATTCAGTTTCATTAAATTTGTACAGTCCCCATTTTTACCAAAGTCAAAGATGCACTATTAAACCATCACTTTTCAACCCCCGCCTCAATAATAAAAAATGCTTTGAGGGATGGGAAATGATTCGGCGCATTTTAAAACATTGAAAATCTTTTAATAAGGATCTCCTTAATGAAACTGAATTAGGGGTTGAAAGGCACCCAATGTTATGAGGAGCTCATTTTTGAAAGGCACCCAATGTTTTAAAATGCACCGAATCATTTCTCACCCCTTAAAGGATTTTGTATTTATGAGGCAAGGGTTGAAAGTGGTGGTTTAATAGTGCATCTTTGACTTTGGTAAAAATTGAGGTTGTCCAAATTTAATGAAACTGAATTTGGGGGTTAATATAGATGTAGGAAGCTGTGGTGGTGTGACATTTCATTTTTTTGAAAATCTACTTCTATATGAGTTACCGAAGTTGGTTGAATGGGTGGAAGGGGTGGGCGTGGGGGTTGATGTTTCCTTTTCATCCTCATTATCCTTCAATTCCAGGGTCAAATAGTTTTCCCCCTCACCAGAATTAACTAATTACTTTTCTACTACTTCTTATATGTTTAATCTATGTTCTAAGTTTCATTTATATGAGTCTTTAAGTTTATATTTTATAGGCTTTCAAAGTATCATTTCTGAAATATTTTTGAGTTGCAAGAAGTGTTTTTGAAAGATTATAATTGTATTTAATCAAAAAAATTAAAGAAATGGTTTTTATTTTAAATTACTTATTATATGTTTAATCCATGTTTTAAGTTTCATTTCAATAGATCTTATAGTTTATATTTTATAGGCTTTCAAAGTCACTTACTTGAAACATTTTTGAGTTTCAGGAAGGTGGTTTTGAAACCTTTTAAATTATTAATCAGATGAAAACACCAATGATTCCACATAGCCCAGTTAAAATGGATTGGAAGCTTGATATTGGGTACTTAAACTATTTGTATCATTCTTAAGTTAAGGGGTATTTCAGTGAACATGAGATTAGTAGTTTTTCTTGCAAAATGATGATTGTATATGTCCATGGTAATGTGCATATTCAAAGGAATGAGGTTGTAATTCCCCATAAAGTAAACAAATGGGATGAAGTTTTTGACATTAATCCATGGAAGTCATAAGGATATGTGAAACTTAAGGTGGATTATCTCTAGCCTGAAAATTTTGGAGGAACATGCACATCTAGTGGGGAACTGACACATTTCATCTAAAGGTTTTTCATAGCATTACACATTCCTAGAATCTATCTTCCTGATGGTATAATACCTCCCTTCTCATCTCACCTTACCAAGAAAAATTATCTAGAGCTTTTGAGGTTGATTTATACTCAGGGGCATGACAAAATTTCAAAGAAGTTTCTATTGTGTGTAAAGCACAGAAGCTGGTTGAGGTTTTCATTGATGGAATGCATCTGAATGTTATGACAAAGTTATAAGGACTGAGTCTTGTCTTGATACTGAACCTCTTGTTTTTAATCCATTGTTCTTTAATAATTTGATATTTTTTATTTGAGGAGTGTGAATTATATTGGAATGTAATATTATGTCTTAGATTGTACAAGTGTGTTTCCTCCTCTTAGAAATATTTCTATAAGAAATCCACTGAAGCTACAAGAATGGGTGTAAGTAGCCAAAAATAATGATTTGAATATTTTACCTTCTCTTGAGGAGCTTTTTATTTAATGGTGTCCAATGTTTAAAAATGCGGCGAATCATTTTCCATCCCTTAAATAATTTTTTGTTTTGGACGTGGGGGTTCAAAAGCGTGGGTTTAATAATGTATCTTTAACTTCGGTAAAAATGAGGGGCTGTCTAGATTTTATGAAACTAGATTGGGAGGTTAATATGGATGTAGGAAGTTGTGGTGATGTGCTATTTTGTATTGCGGAGCACACCACCACAGCTTCCTACATCCATATTAACCCCCCAATTCTGTTTCATTAAATATGGACATCACCTTATTTTTACTGAAATATCACTCATATGTCCAGATCAACCCTCCAATTCTGGCGCCCCTGGGTTCAAACCGTTCGATCGAGGAGAGGTGACAATGGTAAACCTATGAGTGAGAGTGAATGAATTCATGCTTATTGTTTTAGATAAAATTCTTCTATTGATAGGACGTTTAATCATGAACTCACATTTTTGATGTCATTGATATTTTTTATCTATTAAAACATGTTTTATTTAGTTATATGATATATATTTTATACCTTATCCTTTGAGTTAAGACTATTGTTTATAGCATATATTATGTGATATTTGTACTTTATTTAACATATGTTATGTGTTTATGTAGACAAAAAACATTAGTAAACAAAAAGAAAACACAAATCATGCACCAAAATACAAAAAAATAAAACAAATTGAGAATACAACCATGTTTTATATGTGATTTCTAATTTAGTAAAAAAATTTGGTTGTCTATATTTTAGTTTTCATTTAGATTTCTCTTATAGTTTATGTTTTATAGTCTTTCAAAGATGCGTACTTGAAACATTTTTAAGTTTCTAGTATGTGGTTTTGAAAGCTTATAAATTAGTCGTCATCAACATTTTTGATGAAATTCCTTTTTTTGTCAACTATTTATTATATGTTTAATCAATGTTTAAAGTTTCATTTATATTGGTATTATAGTTTATGTTTTATAGTATTTTAAAGATGCGTACATGAAACATTTTTAAGTTTCAAGTTAGCGGTTTTGAAAGCTTATAAATTAGTTTTCATCAACATTTTTTATGAAATTCCATTTTTTTAAACTATTTCTTATATTTTTAATCAAATTTTCAAGTTTCATTTAGATTTATCTTATAATTTATGTTTTATAGTCTTTCAAAGATGCATACTTGAAACATTTTTAAGTTTCTAGTATGTGGTTTTGAAAGATTATAAATTAGTCATCATCAAAATTATTGATGAAATTCCTTTTTTTCAACTATTTCTTATATTATTAATCAATGTTTAAAGTTTCATTTAGATTGGTCTTATAGTTTATGTTTTATAGTCTTTCAAATATGTGTACTTGAAACATTTTTAAGTTTCAAGCAGGTGGTTTTTAAAGCTTATAAATTAGTTGTCATCAACATTTTTTATGAAATTCCTTTTTTTTCAACTATTTCTTATATTTTTAATCAATTTTTAAAGTTTCATTTAGATTCTTCTTATAGTTTATGTTTTATAGTCTTTCAAAGATGCGTACTTGAAATATTTTTAAGTTTTAAGTTAGTGGTTTTGAAAGCTTATAAATTAGTTGTCATAAACATTTTTGATGAAATTACTTTTTTTCAACTATTTATTATATTTTTAATCAATTTTTCAAGTTTCATTTATATTGGTCTTATATTTTATGTTTTATAGTCTTTTAAAGTCACATACTTGAAATATTTTTAAGTTTCTGGTTGGCGGTTTTAAAAGCTTATAAATTATTTTTCATCAACATTTTTCTTGAAATTCCTTTTGTTTTCAACTATTTCTTATATGTTTAATCAATGTTTAAAATTTCATTTCTATTGGTGTTATAGTTTATGTTTTATATTCATTCAAAGATTTATACTTGAAACATTTTTAAGTTTCAAGTTAGCGGTTTTGAAAGCTTATAAATTAGTTTTCATCAACATTTTTGATTAAATTCCTTTTGTTTTCAAATTCACGTACATGAAACTTTTTTAAGTTTCAAATAGTTAGTTTTGAAATATTATAAATTATTTTTCATTGATATTTTTTATGAAATTTATTTTCTTTTCAAATATTTATTATATGTTTAATCAATGTTTAAAGTTTCATTTTTATTGGTGTTATAGTTTATCTATTAGAGTCTTTCAAAGTCACGTATTTGAAGAATTTTGAAGTTTTAAATAGGTGGTTTTGAAATCTTATATTTATTATATTTATAATTATAAATTTATTATAATTATATAATTCTATTTATGAAAATTATAATATTATAATGAATATATAATTATAAATATAATAATTATAATAAATATAAAAAATATATAATTATAATAAATGTATAATTATAAATATAATAAATATATAAAAAAACCAAAGCCCTACTTGAAGTGGCGCTAACTGGATCTACGCTATTATAATATAAAAAATAACACCCCCTCTACTAAAATTTTGTTTATATATATGTATAAACAAAACAAAACAAAAAATAAAAATAACAATTTTAAATATAAACAAAACAAAACAAAACAAAACAAAAAAATAAAAACCTATATATATCTAAATAAAACAAAACAAAACAAAATTTTTAAAGAAAACAAAAAATAAAAACAATTTAAATTTTCAAAAAATATATAAACAAAACAAAAAGTTAAAATTAAATTTTTTACTAATTTTTTTTGTCCAAAGGCGGAACCTGGTGTGCCGCCTTTGTTCTTTAATTAAGGGAAAAGGCGGCACACCAGGTGCCGCCTTTCTTCAGCGCTGAAATTCCCCAAAGGCAGCCCATGGTGTGCCGCCTTTGAGATGTAAAAAAAATATTTTTAACCTAGTCATATTTTTAAAATTATTTTTTTGAAAAAATGTAAAAAAAAAACTCGTCGGTGGTCCTCAGGCTCGCCGAATCAGCCCACTGAAGGAGATGATGTCGGCATCAGAGACCGGCATAAAGGACAGGCCTGATGTGGGGTAGTGGAGCGCATCAGCTAGTCTGTAAGGGAAGGTTACGGGCCTAAGGAGAAGAAAACCTCATCCTTATTTGTTCAAGGGAGGTGACTCCAGCAGAAAAAGTTTATACAACAATATTTTTAAAAAAAATGTATTTGACAATACCATGCCACCCATTAAAATGAAACATATTTTTTTTTCTGGAAAAAAACATATCACAAAATTCCTCCCATCAAATCAATTTGCCTTTCGGGTCAAGATTCCATCTCCCAAAAAGTTTTAAAATTTTAATTTATTATTTTACTAACTCAAACACTCTTTATTGTTTTGTTTTTTTAATTCTTCCATAATTTGGTAGAAGATTTGGGTCACTGGTCGACTATGTTCCGATCACCAAAATCTGACTGGATCCTGGCCGAATATTCGAGGTGACTGGAATTAACATCCGATAAGAAGATTGGGTAAAAATAGGCATGTATATAAAAATATTTTTTAATTTTAATACCCAATAAACATCCCAAATGATTCAAATTAAAAAAATGAATGGTCATATATTTCCCATTTGAAATCAGATCGACACATGGTTTGTTCCGTTGGGACTGGTTTAAAGCCCTCTACTTAAATTTACAAGTTAATTTAATTATCTTAGCTTAGAAAATTCATGTGATCACTTTGATACCAATTGAATGTACCGTGGTGCATAGTGGAAGCCGGTAGGCCAAGAATTTAAAAAAATTCCTTGTCGGAACACCAAAACTTGTCGTCTTGGGTGATTTAAGATCTGGTATGGTCCTAATTATCTTACGTGAATTAAATAGAGCACAAAATAAAATATAAATGTGTGCCTCATTCAATCCAGAATTCACTCAACCGCGTCTCATCCTGGCGACTGTTGCTCGAAGTATCCAAAGTCTAACCCCTCTAGATCATCCAAACATGCTCCAAGAACCTACGTGCATGTATTTCATCAAATTCTGGGTGCTAGCGTGGAGCTCCAATGACCTCTTTGACGTCATGATGATCACCACAATCCCTTGCCTTCAATCCATGAAGGCATACTTGGATCAGCACTCAGAGAGAGACTTTCTCTCTCTAAAAGATATTAGGAGAGAGAATCTCTCATTCCATTGGATTGAACAACACAATGAATGAACTCATCTCTCATGCTTATATAGTGGGAGGTTTTTATACTCGGAAATGGTTCCCCAAACCCCGAAAATAAAATTCCCACTAAATAAGAAATAGATAAATAATTATGATGAGATAAACTATATCATAAATATTATTTATATTTTATTGCTTGCTTGTAATATGTATTAAATATATTGCATGATAAAATGTAGTCATTTAAATCGACTCATAATCCCACTAATATTAAACGAACATAGAATATTAAAATAATATTCATTCATATAATATCGTTCTTTGTATTTACTTACACTTATAAATACTCTTAATAAATAAATTTAACCCAATTATTCTTAACTTGAATAATAATGAATTTATTTATTTGTTGGTGATCGTTTACTTGGACAACTCCCAGACCTCATGGTGGTGCCCACATGTCCAATATACATATTCACCAAAATAGGGAAAACTCTTGAATATGATATTGAGTGTGACCCTCTAGGCCCTTATCTTAGTGGTATTGAATAGTATTTACACACCAAGAGCGGATTCGAGCAACCCATCATGGTCGCTAAAGAGATAAGCAATAATCATAGTAATGACAATCCACCAACAAACACATATTGTGTAATATAATCTCTTTGTCTTTATATATCTCATAAATAAGGATGCACACTTGTGTCACCATCCTTTCTTACTTTATTGTTTGTTGATCTAACCGGATGGACTTAACTTCAACTACCTTGGACAATGATTTATAAAGGTACAACCATCCAGATCAATCATGACTGATAAATATTACTTCCTCAACTCAGAAGCAATAAATTCTATCTTGACCATTCAATCAGTGTCACGTCACCAACGACGCACCCAACACAAGCTACCTCACTGTGATTTTATTATCATGTTTTTTCCTCGCATCAAAGTACATGATCAAATTTCACACATTGATAATGATCTTAAGTCAGGATACCAATACACATGTCCATAAATAGGAATAACCAATGACACTTGAAACATGTGATGTTCCTATTAGTGAGTCTGTCCTCATGATTTCAACTACTAGAGATTGCGAAGTAAAAACTTCATGAGAAGAAGGATCAATGTTTATGAGACTCTAGCACCTGATAGTCAGACATCAACTGTGTCCAGCCAGTATAATATATCTAGACCATATGACATTTTTTTAAGATTAATATCATAGTATCTCGAGGTTCTCATTATAGCATGGGATCTGTTATAACCTTTTGATACGATTATTAATCTATGGACATTACCATTAAATAGTGGATGTAGAAATATCTACACTATAATGGTTAGTATACATCATGTATATCTAATTGTAAACATTATTTAAAGGGTCAATCTCTGATAGAGTTTCAGGAATCCCTCCGTGTGGCCCAGGGTGAGATCCTCAGTCATATCTTCTTCTTGAGGTGGGGTTTTAGAAATCGACGTGATCAACATACCAGAGCATTAATCCCCTACCTAGAGGGTTATTCTAGATAGGGTCTACTATACCCCATAGGTCCTAGGAGAGATCATTTATTTTTTTGTCGATCTCTTCTGAGTTCCATCACATGTTTTTTCATGGTGAGGCTCGGCGAGCACGACCTCTCAGATGAGCACCACACTACTACAAAAATGCCCTTTATCAATGCTCAAAACGGGCTTTATCAGCGCTAAAAAAGCACTGTAAAGCTCGGCACTGATAAAGGGGGGGTCCCCTTTATCAGTGCTAAGAAGGCACTGATAAAACCCCCTTTATCAGTGCTAAAAGAGCACTGATAAATGTGTATTTTATCAGTGCTTTTTTAGTGCTGATAAAGGCTCTCTTTATCAGCGCTAAAAAAGCGCTGATAAATGCCCTGTCTGCTGTAAAAAAAATATATGCAACAGCACACCCAAACACCTGAAAAAATTCATCATCTCAATAAGCTAATTAGACCAAGTATGCCCATACAAAATTAACGCATAAATCATAAGCTAATTGGACCAAGTATACCCATACAACAAGTATATTCATACACCATTAACACATAATTCATAAGTTAATTAAGTACATAAAGAATTCAATTCAGAATTCAGGGGGTTGGGGGCTATTTAGGGGTTTGGGGTGGCTGTCAAGGGGGGGTAGGGGTGTCCGGGGGGTGGGGGTGTCTGGGGTGAAAGGGGTGTCCAGGGGGGTGGGGGTGTCCAGGTGGGGGGGGCTGTCCAGGGGGGTGGGCTGGTGTCCAGGGTGTCAGGGGGGGGCTTCCCAGGGGGTGGGCGGGTGTCTGGGGGGTTGACGGCGGTCTGGGGGTTAGTGGGGCTATCCAAGGGGGGTGGTTGTGGTGTCTAGGAGGGTGGGATGGGGGTGTCCGGGGGGATAGGGGTGTTCGGGGGTGGGGTGTCTAGGGGGTGGGGGCGGTCCAGGAGGTTGGGGGGCTGTCCAAGGGGGTGGGGTGGTGTCCAAGGAGGGGTGTGTCCAGGTGGGGGGATGTTTATGGGGTGTCCAGGGGGGTGGTATGGTGTCCGGGAGGGTGGGGGTGGTCGTCCATGGGTGGGGGTGTCTAGGGGGGTGGGGGTATCCAGGTGATGGGGTGGTGTCTAGGAGGGGGCGGGGGTGCCGTCCAGGGGGTGGTGGTTGTCCGTGGGGGGGGGGGGGCTGGAGGGGGCTGTCCTAGGTGGGGGGGGATATCCATGGGCATGTCCAGGGGGGTGGGGGTGTCCAGGGGGTTAAGGGGTATTTCCACAGGGTGGGGGTGTCCAGAGGGGTGGGGGTGTCCAGGTTGTAGGTTAGTTGTTGTTTTCACTTAAAATTGTGTCCATTTTAAACAAAAGAGACACTTTGAGTGATACCGGCCACACCGTGCCTCATATTGAGGTGGGGTTGACTCTTACACATATCAAATAACCCATGGATCATTATCTTATAGGATCAACATGATCTGAATGCATTTGGTTAGATTTCCATACGTCAGTTGTTGTTTTCACTTAAAATTATGTCCATTTTAAACAAACGAGAGACCCTTTGAGTGATACCGGCCACACCGTGCCTCTAATTGAGGCCAGGTTGACCTTTACATGTCAAAAAGGACCCATGGATTGTTCTATTAAAGAATAAATATAATCGAAATTCATTTTTTTGGATTTCTGTAGGTCAGTTGTTGTTTTCACTTAAAAATTGTGTCCATTTTAAACAAAAGAGAGACACTTTGGGTGATACCGGCCACACCATGCCTCTTATTGAGGTGGGGTTGACTTTTACAAGTTGAAAAGGAAGCATGTATCATTCTACTATAGGATCAAGACAATCTGAGTGCGTTTGGTCAGATTTTCGTAGGTCAGTTGTTTTTTCACTTAAAATTGTGTCCATTTTAAACAAAAGAGAGACACTTTGAGTGATATCGGCCACACCATGACTCATATTGAGGTGAGTTTGACTCATACACGTCTCAAAGGACCCATGGATCATTCTCCTATGGTATCAAGGAAATCTGAATGCGTTTGGTCAGATTTTCGTAGGTCAGTTGTTGTTTTCACATAAAATTGTGTCCATTTTAAACAAAAGAGAGACACTTTGAGTGATACCAGCCACAACGTTCCTCAGATTGAGGCAGGTTTGACTCTTACACATCTAAAAGGACCTATGGATCATTATACTATAGTATCAACACAATCCAAATGTATTTGGTCTAATTTTCGTAGGTCAGTTGTTGTTTTCACTTAAAATTGTGTCCATTTTAAACAAAATAGAGACACTTTGAGTGATACCGGCCACACCAGACCTCTAATTGATACAAGGTTGACTCATACACATCTAAAATGACCCATGTATTGGTCTTCTAAAGTATCAACACAATTCGAATGCATTTGGTCAGATTTTCGTAGGTCAGTTGTTGTTTTCACTTAAAATTGTGTCTATTTTAAACAAAAGAGAGACACTTTTAGTGATACCGGCTAAATTGTGCCTCATATTGAGGTGAGGTTGACTCATACACATCCCCAATGCACCCATGGATCATTATTTTAATCTATCAACATAATCCGAATGCATTTGGTTGGATTTCTGTAAGTCAGTTGTTGTTTTCACTTAAAATTGTATCCATTTTAAACAAAAGAGACACTTTGAGTGATACTAGACACACCGTGCCTCTAATTGAGTTGGGGTTGACTCTTACACATCAAAAAGGACCCATGGATCATTCTCTTATAGGATCAACACAATCCAAATGCGTTTGTTCGGATTTTCGTACGTCAGTTGTTGTTTTCACTTAAAATTGTGTCCATTTTAAACAAACGATAGACCCTTTGAGTGATACCAGCCACACTGTGCCTCGAATTCAGGCCGAGTTGAGTTTTACACATCACAAAGTGCTCAAAACAGGCTTTATCAGCACTAAAAAATCACTATAAATCTCGGCACTGATAAAGGCATCCTTTTTCAGCGCTAAAAATGCACTGATAAAGGGGGACTTTATCAGCACTAAAAAGGCGCTGATAAAACCCCTTTTATCAATGCTAAAAGAGAACTGATAAATGTGTATTTTATCAGTGCTCTTTTAGAGATGATAAATGGATCCTTTATAAGTGATTTTTTAGCACTGATAAAGGTGTAGTTTATCAGTGCTTTTTTAGTGCTGATAAAGTCTCTCTTTATGAGTGCTAAAAAAGCACTGATAAATTCCATGTCTGCTGCTACAAAAATATCTAGAGAAGCACACCCAAACACCTACAAAAAATTCAGCATCTCAAAAAGATAATTAGACCAAGTATATCCATAAAAATTTAACGCATAAATCATAAGATAATTGGACCAAGTATACCCATACAACAAGTATACTCGTACACCATTAACACATAATTCATAAGTTAATTAAGTACATAAAGAATTCAATTCAGAATTCAGGGGGTTGGGGATGTTTAGGGGTTTGGGGTGGCTGTCCAAGGGGGGTAGGGGTGTCCGGGGGGTGGGGGTGTTCGGGGGGAAAGGGGTGTCCAGGGGGGTGGGGGCGGTCCAGGAGGTTGGGGGGCTGTCCAAGGAGGCTGGGGGTGTCCAGGGGGTAGGGGTGTCCAGGTGGGGGGGGCTGTCCAGGGGGGTGGGTTTGGGGGGTTGAGGGCTGTTCGGGGGGGTTGGTGGGGATTTCCAAGGGGGTTGGGGTGGTGTCCAGGAGGGTGGGATGGGGGTGTCTGGAGGGATAGGGGTGTCGAGGGGGTGGGGGTGTCCAGGGGGTGGGGGTGGTCCAAAAGGATGGGGGTTGTCCAAGGGCGTGGGGTGGTGTCCAAGGAGGGGGTGTCTATTGGGGGGTTTTCTTTGTGGTGTCCAGGGGGTGGGATAGTGTCTGGGAGGGTGGGGGTGGCCGTCCATGGGTGGGGGTGTCCCGGGGGGTGGGGGTATCCAGGTGGTGGGGTGGTGTCTAGGAGGGGTGGGGTGTCATCCAAGGGGTGGTGGTTATCTAGGGGTGTAGGGGGGCTATCCAAGGGTGTGTCCAGGGGGTTTAGGGGGATTTCCATGGGGCCGAGGTGTCTAGAGGAGTGGGGGTGTTCACGTTGTAGGTAAGTTGTTGTTTTCACTTAAAATTGTGTCCATTTTAAACAAAAGAGACACTTTGAGTGATACCAGCCACACCATGCCTCGTATTGAGGCGGGGTTGAATCGTACACATCAAAAAGGACCCATAGATCATTCTCCTATAGGATCAACACAATCCAAATGTGTTTGGTCGGATTTTCGTACGTCAATTGTTGTTTTCACTTAAAATTGTGTCCATTTTAAACAAATGAGAGACCCTTTGAGTAATACCGGCCACACCGTGCCTTGGATTGAGGTTGGGTTAACTCATACACATCAAAAAGGAACCATAGATTGTTATCCTAAAGGATCAATACAATCTGAATGTGTTTGGTCTAATTTTTGTAGGTCAGTTGTTGTTTTCACTTAAAATTGTGTCCATTTTAAACAAAAGAGAGACACTTTGAGTGATACCAGCCACACCATGCCTTTTATTGAGGTGTGGTTGACTTTTACATGTCTCAAAGGATCCATTTATCGTTATCCTATAGTATCAAGACAATCATAATGCATTTGTTCAAATTTTTGTAGGTCAGTTGTTGTTTTCACTTAAAATTGTGTCCATTTTAAACAAAAGAGAGACACTTTGAGTGATACCGGCCACACCGTGCCTCGTATTGAGGTGGGGTTGACTCTTACATGTCTCAAAGGACCCATGGATCATTATCCTATAGGATCAAGACAATACAAATGCGTTTGGTTGGATTTTCGTAGGTCAGTTGTTGTTTTCACTTAAAATTGTGTCCATTTTAAACAAAAGAGAGACACTTTGAGTGATATCGGCCACACCATGCTTCGGATTGAGGTGGGGTTGACTCTTACTTGTCTAAAAAGACCTATGGATCATTATCCTATAGTATCAACACAATCCGAATGTGTTTGGTTGAATTTTCATAGGTCAGTTATTGTTTTCACTTAAAATTGTGTCCATTTTAAACAAAAGAGAGACACTTTGAGTGATACCGGACACACTGGGACTCTGATTGATGCGGGGTTGAATCTTAAATGTCTAAAAGGACTCATGGATTTTTCTCCTAAAGTATCAACACAATCTTAATGGTTTTGTTGGATTTCCGTAGGTCAGTTGTTGTTTTCACTTAAAATTGTGTCCATTTTAAACAAAAGAGAGACACTTTGAGTGATACCGGCTAAAACGTGCCTCGGATTGAGGCAAGGATGACTTGTACATGTACCCAACACACCCATGGATCCTTCTCATAAAGTATCAACACAATCCGAATGCGTTTGGTCATATTTTCGTACGTCAGTTGTTGTTTTCACTTAAAATTGTGTCCATTTTAAACAAAAGAGAAACTTTGAGTGATACCGGCCACACCGTGCCTCAGATTGAGGCGGGGTTGACTCTTACACATCTCAAAGTACCCATGGATCGTTATCCTATAGGATCAACACAATCCTAATGCGTTTGGTCAGATTTCTGTACGTCAGTTGTTGTTTTCGCTTAAAATTGTGTCCATTTTAAACAAACGAGAGACCCTTTGAGTGATACCGGCTACACCATGCCTTGGATTGAGGCTAGGTTGACTTTTACACATCACAAAGGACCCATGGATCATTCTCATAAAGTATAAATACAGTCCGAATGCTTTTGGTTGGATTTCCGTAGGTCAGTTGTTGTTTTCACTTAAAATTGTGTCCATTTTAAACAAAAGAGAGACACTTTGAGTTGTTCATCATTCTTGCATGTTTTTGGTGAATATCATCTATTAAAATAGGAAAATGACTCATTGGATAAAGGTTGTTTTATTTAATAACAATTACAATTTTCCTATGAACATTTACATACAACAATGTTTTATCTTTTGATCCCCTTAACCCCTCTCAAAAATGACTTCCAATTTTACACATCCCCAAGTCAGATCTTTATGCTATTTGTGTACAATCTGCCTTCAGGTATGCGGCCCACTCATTTCTGAACAAATCTATATTGTCTTGTGAGTATGAGGCTTTTCGGTAGTCAGAGTAGTACTGAAAAATATAAAAATAAAGAATTAATAAATAATTTAAATGAACTAGTAGTTGTTTTTGAAAATACCTCTTTAGGAATGCTAGTTTGTTGATGAAAAATGATCTCTTTCATAAAGTTACAAACATAATAACCGCAATAATTATCGTTTGTTTATTTTGGACACTGCAAAAAGATTATTCATTAGAAGAATAATTTACTTGTTTTGAGATGTGTTTGGATAGTGAAATTTTATTATATATACCCTGATATTTGTCTAGACGTAGTACTTGCTCGCCTCCTTATCATTAGCCCCTGTCCTCATTCCTTTTTTTATAAGATAATGATATATTGCCCTATCATAACAGAATACTCAGTAAAAGATAATATAAATTATATTACTTGATTTTTAGACCTAAAACATAGGATGTAGTGTCTTGCATATTCACAAACTCTATCATGTGTGGTCGGTTTGATGGATATCCTTGCTTTGAATCCAGAAAATAAATCTTTGGAGTATCCAAGTTCACCGCAATTAGCATACAATTTTACCTAAAAACCAAAAAAGGAATAAGTAATAAAAGAAGTGAAAATATAATTGATATGCTTTAATCATAGAGTTTTACCCCTGGATGGTTGGTATTAGGAAGAGCCTGTCATCTGTAATCTTGCTTTCAAATGTTTTCAACAAGTCGTTCACTATTTCATTCTTCTTTGATGGCTCTAATTTCATTAGATGTGTTGATGTGGTATGAGGACTAACAAGTCCGGATTTTGGCTCAAGAGAAAATTCCTTCAAATTTTTTTCATATATATGTCTTTCAACAATATAAAATACATTTAGTCATAATTTTCACATTAGATTATCTTTTAGAAAATCAATTCATGAAAACATACCTCATATATATATTTAAAACCGTGATGCCTCCTATCCAACCATTTTCAAGGATCTCATTTACATTTTCAGTAGCAATGAAATCTTGACTTTCCTCTCTGTATATATTCTCTTCAAAAACCACTATACGACTACTACCACCACTTAGCTTCATATCCACATGAGTCTTCAATGCTAGTAAATATGGATAGAGAACAGGTGGTGTTATTGTGCTTTCAGTAGCTCCTTGGGATCGGTTGGTCGATCCTTTAGATGGTTTTGAGCCGATGTTTTTCACCCCCTTCCCTTTCTCCGTCTATAATAACATTCATTGGTTCAGACCCTTTTTTCATTAATTGTTAAAGGTTTAGCTTGAAAAAAAAAGGAAATAAATACCTCTTTGTCTGCATGTACTCTTACAAGTTGTGACGGCCATGCAATGATTGTCCCAATATCCTTTTTGACCATATTAATATCATCCTCATAAAGTGGAATAGGTAGCTCTGTATTTGGTTCATGAGCTACAGAAATAATCACTTTCAGATGATATTTCGGAAGTGGTCTACTATGCAGCATGTCATCTGGGATATTGAACACTGTAGACCTCGCTACAAGGTAATAGATGGGTATTGACAGATATAAATTAAAATCATTATCACCCTATAGAAGATTAGTACAGGAAAAGTATCAGTCTTTGTCTGATTCACATTTCATGAGAACAATTATTAGAATATTGATTACCACGGCTAAGACAGCTCTTTGAGGGGAATGGCTCACCTCAAAGCTAGTGGGGGGTGGGGGGATCTTCACACGCTGGTTGTTCCTGAGTTGTGTCTTCTCCTTGCTTTCCACCCATAAAAGTTTCTAGCAACTCTCCCTTCCACTGCAATCATTCTTCAAGGGTTGATAGTCTTTCACTCATTTGTTTCAATTTTTCATCTCTATCATCTGTTTTTTTTTTCTTCTCAAAATATACTCGGGGTGTCACCCCAAACCCCGTACCTCTAACACAACCGTATTGTTCTGGCTACTTCAAAGCCATCGATAATAGGTCTGCACCTGCTACAGGAGTAGCTGATTCCTGTGACTGTCGGATATAGGAAAATAACTGATTATTTTTATGTAATAGCAATTTAAAATAAATCTTTTTATCGTCATGTCATACTTACACATATTTCCTACACTTTTTGTGTGTTCTCATCTACTAGCTTCCCTTCCTTATTCACACTTGCCTCCTTCCATAGCACATGATGTGGGATGGAAGTGTCTTTGGTTTTAGACTCATTAATCTACATATAAATGTAGAAATATAATTATGATGTTGTTTATTGGCACCTAACAATATTACTGTAAATTTAAAATACATACCATTTTCTTTTCTAGTGAAGCGTACCCCATCCTTGCTTTACGATAGGGGTATGTTGGTTTTGATGCATGTTCCTTATTTTCAGTATAGAGTTGCTATTTCATAAATGAAATATTGACAATCAAAGTGATGAAAACACATATCCTCAAACAACGTATTATCACCCACAATGTACCTGAAACTTCCCATCCCCACGATGGCCAATAAATGCATCCCACTCTTCTTGGGATATCAGGTGAGTGTAGACAATGGGTGGGTGTGGGTTTATTTTACCTTTGAAATCTTTCAAGTGACATCTTGTTAAAATAGTGCGAAAACTTCAATGAATCCTTCCTGCAAACCTTAGTACATAATCCTTGTGTGAATCGTCTACTATAAATTTACTCTGTAAGATATTAAGAAGAGTAAGACATTGTTTCATTATTTTATTTGCTAGTAAATTAAAGAAATAAATTAATAATGTTACCGTAATTTCTTCCCAGATCACAGCCTTCAGCCCGGACACAACATGGTACCATGAATCTATGTCAATCGGCATGCGTTTCTGAGTGACAACTCCAATGTAACTAATAAACATAGCCTTGATGGTATTCACATGTTGGCCTCGTGCATTCCATCCAACATCAAATTTGATGCCTTTTCTTTTCGCCTTAAGAACTTTGGCTAACACTGTCAAACTATGATGCACCTGTGTTTTCTGTGATGTCGGTTCTTCATTCCTGGCCATTTCATAGATATCAACATCATCTATATGTTCATCTGAAATGGTATCAATGGCATGTGGTGATGGTTTTTGGACCTCAACACTAGGAGAAACAACAGGTTCAGAAACTTGTTGTTGCTCTGCATTGTGAGCAGCCGCAGCAGGAGCAGCAGCAGCAGAAGTAGCAGCTTGAGAGACTTCTTCAGCCTCAAGGTTAGGAGCACTAGAATGTGCAGAAGTCATTATTTGAAAAATTGGTTGAACAGTTAATTTATATTACATAAATTCAGTAATTATAGGATAATAACATGAGATAACAAGATCTATATTACAAACAAAATATAACCTGTTTATTGAACTCTCTTTCTTTTCTTCAAAGTTTGAAAGGATTTGACACCTCTATCGATTATCCAAATCCCTTCATTATGGTCTCCTCTAACATACAAAACATCATCAACATTGGGACTGCTACTAAATGATTGCAACGTACCACTGAAAGGATCATCCTCAACTAAATTTTCATCAGACCCTTCAGTAGTTTTGGACGATAACAGAACAATCGACCACTTTTGGTTTGCAGGATCTGGAACATAAAAAACTTGTACCGCTTGTGATGCCATTATAAATTGTTCGTCTTTGTACCCTTATTTACTAAAATCAACTTTCACAAATTCCCATTCATCTATTTTAACACCACTGTTGTTATCAACCCATTTTCATTGAAAAATCGTCAATTGGAATGTCATATAATCCAACTCCCATATTAGTTTGATAATGCCAAAATATGACATATTTTCATAAATTGGATTTATGTCCTTAATACCAGAAACATGCATCGCTTCAGCCACTAGTGTAACTCCAGTATTTTTCATGGTACTATCTTTATCATGTTCATCTGTATAGAATGTATAACCATTAATTACATAACCACTGTAAGATAATACATACACACTTGGTCCGGTGGCTAGCCATCGAAGTCGTTCTAAAATTGAATTCGGATTTTCATCCAACTGCTTAAAAATATAGTCCTGAAACTATCCTATAAACTGGTGATTATGTGTATTTGATAACCATTTTTTATCCCTTGATGGATTAAACTGCCCAAGAATTTCTTTGTGAGTTTCAATATATGGAGCAACCTCCCAACTGTTATACAAAACATAAAGGTGGGACTGCTCCCGATCTGCAATACTGATTTTCACAACATCTCTTCCAGAAATTCCCTCACCCTCAATGCATGCAGTGTGATGAGATTTTTGGAGACTAATTCTTTCCACATTAGATAGGTATTCGGTACAAAATTCAATGGTTTCCTCAACAATATATCGCTCTACTATACAACCCTCTAGATGACTTAGATTTTTGACATACCCTTTCAAAATCTTCATATACCATTCAACAGGATACATCCATCTATAGTGCACAGGACAACAAAGTCGAATCTCTATCACCAAGTGAATCATCAAATGAACCATCATATCAAAGAATGTTGGCAGGAAGAATATTTCTAATTCACATAATATGATGACAATTTATTTTTCCATAGCTTGCAATTTCTCCAGGTCTAAAACTTTGCTACATATAGCTTTGAAAAAGAAACAAAGTTTGGTTAACATATGACGAACATTCTTGGGGAAAATGCACCGTAAAGCTATAGGAATTAGATATTTCATCAAAACATAGTAGTCATGTGATTTCAAACCTTTTAACTTCAAATAATTCATTGACACAATGTTCTTGATATTTGATGAATACCCCTTTGGAACCTTTACATCATTGAAGAAGTTTCAAAACTGATATCTCTCCTCCCTAGAAAGAGTATAAGTAGGTGGAGGAAGAAACATTTGATTTTCACCCTTCACTGGAGCCAACACTTCTTGTATTCCCATGTCAACCATGTCCAACCTTGCCTTAATTCCTTCATTTCTTTTTCCAGGGGCATTTAGAAATGTTCCGATAACATTGTCACATATGTTTTTTTCCACATGCATCATATCAAGAAAATGTCTGACGTACAAATAATTCCAGTATGGTAATTCAAAAAAAACTGATCACTTTTTTCAACTGATTTTTGTAAGGTTTTTTGAAAATGGTTTACCAAAAACAGTGTTCACATCTTTTACTTTCTCAAACAACTGATCACCTGTTAGTGGAGGCGGTGTTGTACGTTGTTCTGAACTTCCATTGAATGATTTCGTCCAAGATCGGTACTTATGCCGATGAGGTAGAAATCTATGATGTCCTAGAAACACAGATTTCAATGAATGTTTCAACCTAATTGATTCTGTATCTTCTTTGCACATGCAAAACCCTAGAGTTCCTTTAATGCTATAGCCTGAAAAATTTCCATAAGCAGGGAAATCATTTATTGTTCCATACAACATCACTCTCAACGTGAAGTATTCACTTTTATAAGCATCATACAACATAACACCGGAATCCCACAATAACTTCAAATCCTCGATCAAAGGAGCCAGATAAACATCAATATCATTACCTGGTTGTTTTGGTCCTGATATAAGCATAGATAACATTATGAATTTTTGATTCATGCATAACTAGGGTGGAAAGTTATAATTTACCAAAATAACAAGCCATGTACTATGAGTGTTGGTTTGAAAACCAAAAGGATTCAATCTATCTGTAGATAACGCAAGACAAAGGTTTCTCAGCTCTTCTCCAAATTTAGGATACTCATGATCAATTTTCTTCCATTGAGGAGAGACGGTCGGATGATGTAATTTCCCATATTTATTTCTCTTATCTGCATGCCACGAAAATTGTCTTGTAGTTTCTTCACTTCCATATAGACGCCTAAACCTTGGAATGATTGGAAAGTACCATAAAAATTTCATAGGATTGGATTCATCTTTCTTGTATCGAGAAGCACCACACATTGGGCATTCTGTAAGTGAATTGTTCTCCTTGAGAAAAAATATACAGTCTTTCGAGAAAGCATGTATTCTTTCAGAAATCATACCCATCGAGCATAGCATTAGTTTAGCTTCATATGTATGGATTGGGGGCTCATTATCTTCCGGGAGCATGTCATTCAAGAGAGCAAGTAGTTTCGTAAAACTGACATTAATCCATCTATTGCCTGCTTTCAATTTATACAACTTCAGTAAAGATGAAAATGCTATATATTTAGTGCAACCAGCATACAATGGAATCTTTTCACAACTCTTTAACTTCTCAAATAATTTTGGGCAATCACGGAGTTCATCTTCAATTGTCTTTTTCATTTCCTCAATACGATCTTCATAATCATTGACATATTTAATCACATCCTCCATACAGCCTTCTTCATTATCCATATTTGTATTCATATCTGATGATCCATAAAATGCAGTTTTATCCCAGCCAGTAGCTACATTCACTTTTTCTCTATGTTTATTCCAAAATTTATAACTCTGATCTATTTCGTGACATATCAAATATTCTTCCAACTACTCTGGAGTAAGTATTATAGAATAAGAACAATGTAATCATGGACAAAGGATTTGACAAAGATATTTTGCATGATCCTTTGCAAACTTGATGAACTCTTTCACTCCGTTCTCATACTCTATTGTCAAACGATTAGCATCCATCCAATATTTATTCATCTCCATCCTATTTGAATCTAAAATATTGGTATTTATGGTTCAAGTACACAAAACAAGACTTCCAAATACAGTATAAGAGAACCACTTCCTTATAAAAATATAGATTAATAGATCCTAACCATTTTCAATAAAGATTTGGAAATCAACAAAACCAGGATAGACCCCCCATCAAAATCAACACAGTTTCCAAACAAAAAGGGGTTCGCGGGGATAATCACTTGTGACATAGATGTTAAAACTCACACGGCATCATCCTCTATGGCTCATCCTCCTCTATCGGGTCAACCATTCTATGGTCAACTAGTCCATCCTTTTATACCTCACCAACCTAAAATACATATGGATGAAAACCAGTATCCAACTCTATAAGTAATAAAAGGATTATCATAATATCTACAATATGGAATTCATTAAATATAATTACTTTAGATTCATTATAGTTTCCTCAAATCACCCCAGTCCAAACACAAGAATAATCAAGAATGATACATCTACCACTCCTAGGTCTCTACCCTACATTCAATATCATCATGACTAAATACCCATATATCTACACATACACGTCACAAACACATAAAAACCCATATCCACATCAGAACCAAAGTACCCAAATAGATTTCAATCAGGTTAATTGACTCAAGTGGTGGTGTGTAAGAAATAATAAGAAAATATAATAAGTATATAGTCACACATAAATCTCAACATCCCTCTCTAGTGGTAGACCAAAAAAGAATAAAGGAAACATTTTTGGAAATTCAATAGCTACTAGGGTAATTTCACTATAATAGGCTTCCTACTCCAATTCAATGGCATAAAAGGATATCATCCCACTCAACTCTGGAAGAAGAGATCTAGCTCAAATAAACCTTAGGTCTGATTCTCTATGGAAAACATGGAATTCCCCATTGGGGGTAGTGAAGGACACCCACCGATGATAATAGTAAATCCAATATTTATTAGAAACTAGTCAGTCCATTCTGAGAATAACATATTGGGGAATCATTTTAAGAACAAAAAAATATCATATGATCTAAATCTCTGAAAAAGAGAAAACATGAGAGGGTAATCAGAGACCTTACTCCCTCTTTATCCAGAGAGATGTTACAATCTATATCACATAATCCATGAGATCTATTATAAGTTTAAGTAGTTCTATATTGAGGTTTGATATGGAATAATGATGGGAACCAATATCAAATAAAACATACACTAAAGAAAAAGAAATGGAAATGGTGCCTCTCACTATCGCATGACCCACATTAGTTCCTACTGGACATTAATCCACTGCATGAAGTTGTTTCATTCCTAATACATGTTTATAGGATCCCATTGTTATTGAATAATATTACTATGATTTGGTACCTCTCAATATTTATGATTCCATTCCACTACACAGGGTAGTAAAAACATGTAAAACCATCTTTATGTGGGTTTAATGTCTGTACGAGATGTAAATATTCAATGCTTTCATGTAATAATGCTTTGGAATCCAACCATTTCTATGAGAAAATTCCCTTTCAAATTCATACTCACATAAAATCCATTTTATAACATGTTTCAAATCACATTCAAAATTCAAAGACACATATCAGGTTCAAAAAAAATACAACATGCAACAAAAATGAATTCCTCATATAAAATCCACATTCAACACATTCAAACCATTAATTCTCTTTGAAAACTCATTTCATTTCACACCTTTAACACAAGACATAAAATATATTTAAGAAACACCTCAACAAAGATAACATGAAACATAAAAACATTCCTTTAGAAAAAAAATTCTTCACATGTGGATCTCAAAACCTTTCCAAAACATATTTCACACCAAAAAATAAATCCATAGAACACATTCATGAAACTAAGAAAGCATATCAAAATCATCTAATAACGTAAAAGCATTGAATCACTTACCACACACTTGGAAACTTCTAGAGTTGGAGGTGCATGGGAGGAGCTTTCAACTGAAGTGAAATGGAGGAGTAGGGTTCGCGAGGAGTAGGGTCGAGTGAAGAGGACTAGAAGTAGGGTTTTTGGGGAGGAGGATCCGTCAAAGGGGTTAGAGGGGGAGGATTAGGAGAAGGGATAGTGGTAGAGGTTCGACAACACAAAGATTGGGGGTGGCGGAGGTCCGGCAACACGAAGATTGGGGGCGGAGGAGGTCTGGAAACACGAAGATTAGGGGGCGGAGGGGATTCACAGGGTTACAGTACCATAAGAGCTTTAGGTTGTGATAAACTGAGGACACTATGCGACCGATTTTATAAAATATCATACTACAGTTTTATCAGTGCTAAAAAATCATTGATAAATCCTTCCTGTATGAGCGCTAACATTTATCGCTGATAAAGGTTACCCTATATCAGTGCTAAAATTTTAACGCTGATACTGGGAAGCTTTATCAGTGCTTTTCTAGCGCTGATAAAGGGGATTCTTTATCAGTGCTAGAAAACCGCTGATAAAGCTTCCCTGTATCAGCACTAAAATTTTAGCACTGATACAAGGCTTCTTTATCAGCACTTTTCTAGCACTGATAAAGAATCCCTTTATCAGTACTAGAAAAGCTTTGATAAAGATTCCCAGTATCAGCGCTAAAATTTTAGCATTGATACAAGGTTTATTTATTAGTGGTTTTTTCTTAGCACTGATATAATGTGGCGCTTCCCTTGCCCGTTTTTGTATTAGTGCCATCAGCATTATCAGAATCGTGGAGTGAGTTCTCCCGAACAAGCATTACCTTGAAGCATCAAGTAGGAATCTTAGGCTTGCAGTGTGGTTGTGACCTTACTGCGGGACTTAGTATCCATCTTGAGTTCATCTTGGTTGTTTTAGTTATGTCTCATATTCTGATTGGCATGCCTCTGAGACGTTGAGCTGACTAATCTCTTAATGTTTTATGTTTGGTGACTTTAGGGTTTTCTGTTGAGTATTGTTATACTCACCCCTGCACGGACTATGCCCGTACATGTCGTGTTTTATGCAAATAATAGACATTTCGATGGAGTCCTGGGAGGATCGAGAGCTGGTAGAGCATAGTTGGGCTTGATCGACCATTGTTCGTACCAGATGTTGCATTTGACAACAGTCTTCTCTTTCTTACAGGTTGGACTCCTTTACAATTTTGGTGGGCTTGAATTTGGCCATTTATGTTTTCCAATACTTATTTCATGCTCTGATTGTGAGATATAGATGTATTAATGCATTCTTGATATAAGTTGTATTTTATATTCCAGCATGGTATTAATGGATTGGATATGTGGGTGTGTGTACATGCACCTTAATCTAATGTCTCTCATGTATGTGTTATGTCAACCGACACTTGTCGCCGACTAGACAGGCCTCAGCAGATCGAGTTGTGACATTGAAATCAAAATTCATCATGAGACATGGATAATGACAATTCTATATAGCTTCTCTTTTTTTCTCAACTCTTGTATCAACTAAATCTTATATAATTAAATCACATGTAATTATCTTGGCATGGTCATGCACTTAGTCAAAACTCAATTGAGGGTCTTGATGTCATAATCCATCATATGGGCAGAAAAATCCTATATTGGTTAATCAAACCCCTTTGCTTGATTAATCTCATGCCTAATTACCTTCTATTAATCCAAATTCTCAAATGACTTTATATACATATAAAGTATGAAACCTCACAAGTTGGGTTGTAAATGATACAATGATACTCGTAAGCAATTCATGTTTGACTCAAAACGAAACTCAAATTTGACTCGATATTTTTCGAGTCGAGCTCCAGCTCAAGCCACTTGAGTATTTGCTCGAGCAGAATTCGAGTATTAAAATAATTGAATCAAGTAGCTCAAGGTTTATTGAATATTTACTATTTTAATATATTATTATTCTTTAAATAAACATATACTTATTTAAAAGGGTTACAAAATAAATAAATAAATAAAACTAATAAACCCTAAACCCAATCATAACCCTCCACCCCCGACCATTCCACTTAATTTCCTCCTACCATCTCCGCTCTGCCACAGGTCTTCCCCAACTCCCGAGCTGCAGTCGGCGCTCCACATTTAAGCCATCATCGCCACCCTAATTTTGTCAAGATCTTCAATGGTTCACACCTGAGTCGTCGCTCATACCTAATCTAGCTCGATCCACTTTCATTGAGGTCTTTATCCCTAATTCCATCATGGAATACTCCCGATCCACTATCATCTCTTACACTTCCTCATCCTTTAAGTGTACAGGTACCCATAATTGATAGTTTTTTTGATAATATACTCCATTGGATTCTTGTATTTCATTTATCGTGTTTTCTTCCTTCAATAATAGCTATATTTTAAATTATCTTATATATAGTAGTTTAATTAAATGTATTATTTCTATCGGTTATTTTAGCAAGGCTATGCATTTCTCAATCCATATCAAATAATGCTAATTTTTTCTATGTAAAAGGCATTATCAGTTTCTTTCATGTTAAATGATGTGTAATTTTCATGTTTATAAAGAAAAAAAGGCTCTTGCCTTAAACCATTATCATTAATTTTCCTTTTCAATTATTTATTTCTCTTAGTCTCAATTTTATTCTTTAATCATGACATGTAGTCCAATAATAATCTTCATATTTGTAAACTAGGAAAATAAATATGTTGAGTGCATCAAATTTTTCTCCCACACCAAATGATCATTTAATGGAAATGGAAACTGAGATGAATGTTAATGTAACTTGGATGGTGCCACAAACAACATGTAATCACCCATCACTGATAATGATTTTAGATGACATTAATGATAATCAGGGAGAAGAAAAAGTGGAAGATGAAAATTTTAATAAGAAAAAAGAGACAAAAAAACATTCACTATTTTTTTAAGAGTTCAAGGAAATTTATCTTCCTATGGTTCATAAAAGGGTGAGTGAATACATTGTAATAAACAGTTAGCTATAAATGCAAGAAGAAGCTTAACATATTTCAGTAGACATTTAATTACTTGCTTGAAACATAAAATATATCAAAGTCAACAACAAAGAATTTATTGCCTAGCTGCTTAGGTGGTCATGCAATAATATTCTCTCCTCGATTTTTTTTTATAAGTTTAAAAAAAATTACAGAAAACATTTAGGTTAATTTTTTTTCAAAATGCGCCGGAAAGGCGGCATCCGCAATGCCGCCTTTGCATTTGGGGTGAAAGGCAGCATCACGGATGCATTCTTTACACTGCCAGTGCGGATCGCTGACGTGACGAAGGCAGCACCTGCGGTGCCACCTTTCTAGATGATGTCATATGAAATGATGCACCACTGGTGCTGCCTTCGTCTCCATGCCCTATAAAAGGGCAGCTCCCCCTCCCCTTCTCCTCCTTACAAACACCCATTTACCTCTCATTTTCTCTCTTTTGCAGTTTGAATTTTTTGGAAAGCTTTTAGAGGTATGGTTTTTAATTTAATGTTTTTTATTTCGTTGAATTGTTTTTAGTTAAATTTTTTTTAAATTTAATGTTTTTTATTTAGGTGAATTGTTTATAGTTAAATATTTTAATTCTTTAGTAGTTTAGTTAGTTTTAAATTTTTTTTTTATTAGATTATTTAATTAGTTATATATAGAAATTATAATTTTCATTAGTATAAATTAATTTAGGATTATTTTAATGAAATTTTGGTAGCATAAAGACTATGTTATCTAAGAAATCAAATCCTTGTCTAGATACAAACAAGTGAATGTCGCTCTGGCACAGATGTACCTAGGGGTAAAACCTGAAAACACCAATTTGAGCTAGACTTAAACGGCAACTGGTGCACGACAACAAGGCTTTATGCATTCTGGTTTGACACTCCCATGAGATATGCTTAAGATATGCATATTTCTTTATAAACTACTAAAATATCTAAGAAAATAAATGATAAATTGATAATTTAGTAATGACGTTGATAGTTATTATTAGGAATGATTAATTAGAAATTAATTAATAAATAACATAGAGTTAAAAAAACTACAGTTCAAATGATATTCAATAACATGGAGTTAAAAAATAACATAGAGTTAAAAAAGACCATGGAGTTAAAAAATAACATGGAGTTAAAAAATAACATGGAGTTAAAAAACAACATGGAGTTAAAAAACAACATGGAGTTAAAAAAACAACATGGAGTGAAAGTGAAAAAATAAATAACATGGAGTTAAAATATAAATAACATAGAGTTAAAAAATAAATAACCTCATGTTTTGAGATTCTGGTATTTATTGCAGTGAATTGGATATCAAAAATTTCAAAAAACCAGTGTGACAACGGGTTTTCTGAAATTTTGATATCCAATTCACTGCAATAAAAGTTAGAAGCTATAAACATGGTGTTATTTATTTTTTAACTCTATGTTATTTATATTTTAAATCTACTATGTTATTGAATAACTAATTAATAATTTAGTAAGGAATAACTATTGATTGAAGAATGATTAACTAATTAAAAAGTGTACTAAGAAATATCCTAGTTTAGGATATAAGATCTGTTAAAATTTAAGTATCATAAAGATTGTATAGTTTATAAGTAATAGTTATTATTTGAATGTGAGGTAAAATCCAAATTATTTTTAAAAAGTAGTTTAATTACATCTTCAAAGTATAAAATCCAACTTATATTGGTAACCATCATTCTGAATGTCACTTACATTATCAAAATCTTGATCAGAAAACTTTTTTTATGTAGAGCGTAATGTTTGCCTGTGTGTACTGCTATGGGGAGGTTATTCAAACTGAGCAAGGAGCTTCTTATAGTACATAACAAATAACAGTGGTTAGTACAACTGATTGTGTAACCCTAAGTGACCTTCAAGACAGAATTCATGGCTCATTAAATCTAGGACCCGATCAAAATATCAAGTCAATGAGTTCTAGACATTTGCAGTTCCCATCAACATTTTGGCATCTAGCTTGTCCATTGGTTGATGATGCACAATGGATCCAAAAAATTAATTTGTTTTCTCAACGGTCAGATGGTACCATGATGTAGTTATATGTTGATGTCTCTACTGTACAACAACAACATCCAATTGTACAAAGACGTAGACTTACAAGAGTCGGTGAACATAGTCCGCCCCATGAAGTTGAGACTATTCCAAATGATGATGAAGATGACAACCTACTTGATCTCTTGGATATACATGTTAACCCAACATTTGATGAGGAGTTTTGTAATAACGAAACAGATGGTGATAAGAGTGCTGATGAGGAAGGAACAACAGAAGTTTCGAGAAATGCATTAGTTGTACAGCAGGCTCGACCTATAATAAATCATCCACCGCTCTTTTCATCTTGGTCAGAAGCAATGACACGTGTGCCTGAATTTGAAGATAATGTTCTCACACCGGCAACTGAGTTTCCCAGAGTTATACGAGATAGGTTTAGTGAGATGGACAAAACTTTATATGTTGGAAGGAATTTTCCAAGTAAAGATGCATTAAAAAGTACACTAAAGAGATTTCACATTGAGAGGCACTATAGCTATGTAGTTTACAAATCAGACCATAGAAAATATGTCATACAGTGTGAGTAGTATGGGGATGGTTGTAGATTTCTATTGAGGACGATTATGGACATTGCATTTGGAGGTTGGAGAATCTCAAAGATTGAGGCAGCTCATACTTGTGTTCAACCAAGCCTGACATAAGATCATACTTCATTGGATGCAGGATTTGTGTCATCCATTGTTGTTGAGATGATTAGGACATGTCAAGATTTTATGATATCCCTTGTTCAAGAGAGGATACAACAAACATTTGGTTATAAGATTTCGTATAATAAGGCATGGATGGAAAAACAGAACACAATTGTGAAGGTCTATGGTGATTGGGATGACTCATATCGAGTATTGCTGCAATTGCTAGCTATACTAAGTCATCATAACCAAGTTTTATTCCATCTTGATACAAACAAATATGTGTCTCATGATAACAGACTTTATCCATCTTGTGTTCAATTTCATCGATTGTTTTGGGAATTCCTCCCATGTATCTCTGCATTTTGTTTTAGCAAACACTTCATTTAGATTGATGGAACGTTTCTATATGGAAAATACAAGGGTGTATTGTTGATTGCGGCAACCCAAGATGGAAACCATTCACCTCTTCCTCTTTCCTTTTCCATTATAGAGAAAGAAAACTATGAATCATGGAGTTGGTTTTTGTCATGTATCAACAACCATTTCCCCAAAATTTAGGGTGTTTGTTTGATATCTGATTGGAATCGGGCAATTAATGAGGCAATCAATACAGATCCTGATACATGGCGTTACCAAAATGCACATCATCAGTTCTGCATTAGACACATTTCTAGAAACTTTCATAAAAAAATCCACAATGAATCGATGAAGAAGGCAATCACCAGACTTGGTACGCATTGTATTTGTTATTTTTTTGTATATCAACGTAAAGATAAATTCAAAATATGTGAAATATCATCTATTCTGTGTAGAATATGAGTCAGATCAATGAGGGTTTGAAGAAATTTTCGAACAAATCCATCAGGTTAATGAAGAAGTTTACAATTATATGATGCCAATTCCAAAAGAAAAATAGACATTGGCATATGATGGGGGGAAGAGGTACGGACACATGACCACCAACAATGTAGAGTGCATAAATGGTGTCTTCAAAGGGCTTCACAAGCTACCTATAACTGCCCTAGTTCAAGAGACATTATATCGTTGTGTGAAGTACTTTGTTGATAGACAAAAAATACCATCATATGGAATACATCAGGGGATAACATAAGGAATACATTTTCAACGAGAGATTGAAAATAATATTGAAGAAGCTTCTGGTTATCATGTCTACCTATTTTTACAAGAAGACTCTTGATTTAAAGTTTAAGAGAAGTTGAACCCCATCACAAATAGTGTTGGTGAAAAAATGGTGGTATTACTAGAAATGATGCAATATTAATGTGGAAAATTTCAGGCCTTACAGTTTCCATGCTCACACGCCATCGCAACATGTGCCTCTGTTAACATATCATGGGAAGCATATGTTGATCTAGTGTACCGGATGAACACCATTGCTAACTGTTATGCTGCACCATGGACACCTATTGGCGAGTTTTGTTATTTCCCAATGCACGAAGGTCAGCCGACAGTGGTACCTGATATGAATCAGTTGTGTCCCTATGGGAGACGGAAGGCCAGTAGGATGCGAAATGAGATGGAATGGCCTCAAGAACAAAGATAGAGTTTGAGATGCACCATATTTCATCAAGAAGGTCATAATTAGAAATGATGCCCTAACATTTTTGGGTCGAGTTCACACTCTAATCCACAATGATGTATTGTTTTTATTTGGAGATTCTCATATTGTAAATTTTATGTTGTTATCTCTTCCTTTTACCTCTATTTTCTAACCCCCAAAATTGAAAATCATAACAATAAACCCAAAAACATCTTTTTTATACCATAATCCTAACATTCTAAACCACAATCCTGAAAATATTTTCTCAAATCATTAACCTAAACCGTAAAACATTAAAAAAATCCAAATTCCTAGATCCAAAAGGAAAAATGTGAAACCCTAATCTCTAAATCCTAAAATCAAAAAGATGAACCGTAAACCCAAAAACATCTTCCCTTTACATCGGTTTTCAAAACATTATGTGATTGAGAAAATAATCATGAAACATACAATCATGTGGACAATAATATATAAATTATAAATCACATACCTTTATAATAAACATCTATATAACACAGATAAATGATTTATATATATAAATAAATAAAACCATATCTTACAAAACACCCAATTCTAGGTAAAAGCATATATTAATAAACTTTGGTAATATGCTTTGAAAAACCTGAAGACATGCCCCTTTATTTTGGTAAAAGAAATTTCATAAAACATTGTGAATAATCATTTTTTTATATGCAGATGAATGAAACCATACTACTCAGTCAGCAGGCTACCCATTGTTCACAGGTTGTGATAGAGGTTGGTCCAGATCGATTGATCAGGGTGCGTCAAGAGCACTATTTTCATCACACGGAGCCTCCTCCTGCCATTATACTATATTTGCATCATGCTGGCTTCTATGGTATTGCGGTATCCGATTTTATATTTGTAGACCATCACCTGCTAGCTGCACTCGTGGAGAGGTGGGGACCATAGACACACACATTCCACCTACCTGAGGGAGAGATGACCATCACCCTCCAGGATGTGGTTGTGTTTCTTGGTCTTCCTATCTAGGGGAGACCGTTTATTGGATCCACTCGGGCATCTTGGACTGACCTTGGTCAACGCTTGTTAGGCGTTGACATTTTTTTCGATCGTAGTGCTATCGATGGAGCATCGATATCCATGCCTTGGTTGGATTCACAAATTCTACTTTTAGCTGATGATGCTGACGAGCAGACGGTGATGCGTTATGAACGTGCATATATATTACGACTTATTGGAGGGACCATATGTACGGATCATTTAGGGATGCACATGCACATGATGTATCTACCCCTGCTAGAGGACTTTGATCGAGTAGGGATGTACAGTTGGGGATCCGACTGCTTGGCATACACATACAGGGCATTATACAGGATATCCGACAGGCGGCGCACAGGTCTCAGGGGATGCATCATCCTTATTCAGATGTGGGCATGGGAGCACATCTCCACATTCTTCCCTGATCTTACTGGTCCGCCGGTCGAGATGGCGGTGTTGTATGACGCTCTGCGTGGACGCTGGTATGATCAATCATTTCTATCAGTTTCTGATGCTACTACAAGTTATTGACTTTAATTTCTCATTATTTATCACTATCGATGTTGTATTTTATAGGTGGTGTCAGCGACACAATTTCAATGCGGTTCCGAGACATGATTTGGCTGTATATCGGCTCGATTTGGACTTTCTCTTATCCCATCAGGTGTGTATATATGATCTATAACTATCTAACAAATTTAATAATAGCATCATTTTTTTAGTTAAGAGTTTTTATAACAAGGGTAATATGTTATTTCAGATTTCATGGGCTCCATACTGGTCTGTTATAGACCGGTTGCCTCCATACTGCACGGTTGGTCTTGAAGATGTTACGGATGTAGTGCCACTCATTCACTTTCATATTGATGAGTGGCGCCAGCCTGACAGAGTCATGCGCCATTTTCTCTTGACTCAGCGGATTCCATTATCGTCGTGGCAGACAGATCAGCTTCATGGGATGAAGCTGACAGGGAGGCTGGATGACGACTGGCATCGAGTACATGCTGTATTTCTCGACTGTTGGCACAGACGCATAGAGTTTCGTATCCAGGGAGTTCCTACAATGTAGTTCTCTCTTTCAGCGCAGCACGAGTATGATCCATGTTATAGACTAAAGTCTATATTGTATCTTACCTGAGCCGACAGAGAGATGCATATGATTGTAAGTTAATTAAATTATATTACTATGTTTATTGAGTTATTTTCTAATTCATTTTTAATCTATTTACAGAAGATTCACACAGATAGTCTTATTCATATGAGTGATGAGGCTGAGGATAGATTCTTCAGATGGGAAGTTGTTCATGCTCAAACATTGGAGCTGAGGTCATCTGTCCATGCGTTTGCTGAGAGCCTCTTCGAGCGTCTGGCATGGAGACAACAGGTTCCTGCCGCAAAGGAAGATCCTGCAGCAGCTGCTGGTGCTAAGGAGCCACAACCACGACGACGTAGACAGCGTTGTCCTGCACGTTAGGCCTCACCAGTTCCACAGGCAGTGATCAGCCCTCTAGTATTCTAGTTTGAGCCGATGCAGGATGTGCCTCAGCTGTCATGGGATCCATCTTTTTTGACGGTATATCCTCAGTTTTCTCCATCGTGGGGTCTATATGGATTGCAGCCTTTGGGTCCTGAGTCATCGCAGCCTTGGGGTCCAGACCCATCGCAGAGTTGGGGTATAGTTCCACCACATGATTTGTTCCCCACTGCGATGATGCCAGGTCCTTCTTCCATCGAAGTGGGAGAAGGATCGGGAGGGCAGTACGAGGTGGAGTTAACATTTTCTCCCACTTGCACAGAGGTGGAGGATATGACAGTCGACGTTCCAGCGCCCGAGTATCAGCACTCTCCAGGTCATCAGACTCCCCAGAGATCTCGTCGCGGACGTCCTATTATTAGACCACCATGTGGGACAGGATCTCTTCACCGTAGACATAGACATTTATTGTTTATGTTCATTTATATGTTTTATGTCTATGGAAATGAAAAAGAATTTATAAGATTTCAAAACCGCCTACTTGAAAGTTAAAAATGTTTCAAGTACATTACTTTGAAATACTATAAAATATAAACCATAAGACCAATATAAACAAAACTTTAAACATTGATTAAACATATAATAAATTTTTTAAAACAAAAAACATTTCATGAAAAATGTTCATGAAAAATAATTTATAAGCTTTCAAAACTGCCTACCTGAAACTTAAAAATGTTTCAAGTACGTGACTTTAAAAGACTATAAAATATAAACCATAAGACCAATATAAAATAAACTTTAAACATTGATTAAAAATATAAGAAATTATTGAAAATAAAAATCATTTCATAAAAAATGTTCATGAAAAATAATTTATAATCTTTCAAAACCGCCTACTTGAAACTTAAAAATGTTTCAAGTACGTGACTTTAAAAGACTATAAAATATAAACCATAAGACCAATATAAATGAAACTTTAAAAATTGATTAAAAATATAAGAAATTTTTGAAAACAAATTTCATTTCATAAAAAATGTTCATGAAAAAAAATTTATAAGCTTTAAAAACCGCCTACTTGAAACTTAAAAATGTTTCAAGTATGTGACTTTGAAAGATTTATAAATTATTTTTCATGAACATTTTTTGTGAAATGAGATTTGTTTTCAACAATTTATTATATTTTTAATGAATTTTTAAAGTTTCATTTATATTGGTATTATGGTTTATATTTTTATAGTCTTTAAAAGTCACGTACTTGAAACATTTTTAAGTTTCAAGTAGGCGGTTTTGAAAGCTTATAAATTATTTTTCATGAACATTTTTTATGAAATGATTTTTGTCTTTAATAATTTCTTATATATTTAATGAATGTTTAAAGTTTCGTTTATATTGGTCTTATGTTTTATATTTTATAGTCTTTCAAAGTCACGTACTTGAAACATTTTTAACTTTCAAGTAGGCGGTTTTGAAAGCTTATAGATTATTTTTCCTGAACAATTTTTATGAATTATATATATAAATAAATATATAAACAAAAAAACAAAAAATCAAAACAAAATTTTCAAAAATGATAATTTTTACAATTTTTATGAATTATATATATAAATAAAAATATAAACAAAACAAAACAAAAAATCAAAACAAAATTTTAAAAAATAATAATTTTTTTGTTAGGTGAAAGGCGGCATCCTCCTGAACATTTTTTATAAATCATATATATAAATAAATATATAAACAAAGCAAAAAAAACATAAAAAATCAATTTTTTTTGTTAGGGGAAAGGCGGCATCGTGGGTGCCGCCTTTCATCCGCAGTGCAAAGGCGGCAGCCGCGATGCCGCCTTTCACCCGAAATGTAAAGGTGGCATCACGGATGCCACCTTTGCGGCGCATTTTGAAAAAAAAATTAACCTAACCATTTTCTGTAATTTTTTTTAAAAAAAAACGTATAAAAAGACTCTTCTCTCCTCTTACCGATGGAAAGTTTGATATGGGAAAAATGAGAGAGGTGGCTGGACATTGGATACTAATGCATGAGCATCCTTTCTCAATCATAGAAGAAGAAGGGTTCAATATAATGCAAAAATATGGGATGCCTCAATGGGAGAAGATATTACCTAACACCATTAAGAAGGATTGTATGCAAGTTTATAAAGTTGAATGAAAAAAACTAATTCCATTGTTCAGAAGTATAGACAAAATTATTTTGACAACAGATTTATGGAAATCAAGTAATCAAAAGATTGAATACATGGTTCTTACTACACACTTTATTGATTCTAATTGGAATTTGTAGAAACATGTTATTAGTTTTTTTCACATACCTCCTCCTCATTGTGGTATCAACATTGCTGGTTTCATTTTAAGTGTTTTAAGGATTGGAAAATTGAAAGCAAAGTATTTACAATTTCTGTTGATAATGTTTCAAGTAATGATGCAGCAATTATGTCACGAAATAGCTCGGGTACCCTCGTAACCAGATAACCAAGCCAGTCCTGACATAGGCCAAAGGACGTTCCCAATCCCCACAGGTCGGCGACTAGCACCTCGCATCATACAACATACAAGTGGGAATAATTTTTCCACCAAATGCGGAAACAAAAGAAAACAAGTCAATATGTATACCTCAAGGTCGTTGATGTCTGCAACAATAATAAACCACCCTATGTGTTACAAAACACCACCTCACAACCCTAATATCTTAAACGTCAACGCACCAATGGTCGACGTTCTTCAAGGGTTCCCAGAACCAAAACATCTATTTTATTTCACAGGGAATAAAAATATTACATGGGGTAACATTTTCTCTCTCCTTCATAATCTCTGGATTATTGTTTTATGTTAACGCATGAAATCGCAATAAGTATCCATAAGAATAATTATAAACCTCCTTTGATAATTATATCCCTCTATTTTATTTCACAAGGAAATAAAATATTACATGTGATTACATTTTCTCTCTCCTGTATAATCTCTAGATTATCATTTTATGTCAACGCATGTGTTTGAAATTATACATCAATATTTCATGAAATTACATGTTTATAATTTTATATTTAATAAAATTATCCTTTAACTTCCAAAATTAATTATCAAAAATATATATCTAACTATATATATAAATCTTTTGATAACCCAAATAATTATTGCTTGATAATTTTAAATAATTATCCATTCAATAGCTTGATAATTATTTGCGATTATCCTTTCTTTTAACAAAATTATATTCTCAAAATAAATTATTGATGTAATTATCGTTTGATAATTATTTAAAATTATCTTTTCAATAATTTAATAAGATTATCATTTAATACTTCCTCATAATTATTATTCAACAAGAAATAATTAATCTTTTATAATTTCATTTAATAGTTTATTATTCGATAATCCCATGTGATTATCCTTAGATAAATTATTGCAATTATATTTAAATGATTTTTCACTATTATCATATGATAATTTGTATAAAATTATCTTTTCTAATCTCTCAAAATTTTATTTTGATAATTGTTAATATAATTTATTTCTATTATTTTGGTTCTATCAATTGATAAATCAATTTTTGATAATTAACATTAAATAGTTTGGGTAATTATCATTTGATAATTCTTTACCTATCATCTGATAATTCTTGTAACTATACTTTGTTAATCTGATGAAGAATTATTCATTGATGATTTAGGTTTCATTATTTAATAATTCCATTTTTTTAATTTATATCTTATCTATTTTACATATTTTTTTTGAAACATGTATAAGGAAAATAAATAAATAAAAGCTAAAAGAGGAAGAAACCTGCGGGAAGAGGTTTTCTGCGGTGCCCCCACAAACCCTCCTTGTATGCTTCACCCTTGGACAAGCGAACTGAAAGGGCCCAACAATCTAAGGGAATAGGTTTTCTTGCACTCATCGGTGAGATTTCAAGGGAGAGCATCCGACTATTTAAAGAACCCTAAGCTCTTATAGGGATTTCCAAAATGGAAAAATTAAATACCCGTTTTTTATCCGTTATTCAATCCAAAATTGAATACAAAGTTGTTTATTTCACCCAACTAAAGAGTTGAAGGGTTTTTCGGGTCAAAAGGACTTCAAATTTGAGTTTTTATAACCTTTCAGGTGACAATAATGGTGGAACATCAAAACTTAAAGATGATGAATAGTACATAAAACAGTTAAAATTTGGATTATTAAATCAATAAAATTATTTATTTAACTTAAAAATTAAATAACATCAAATGTTTGCTACATGTGAATGTTATGACCCGATTAGGGTAAACACCCCATTCCAGACACAACGGTAGTCTCAAATTTCTCATAGGTCACACCGTTTGAAATATATTAATGAATTATTAATTAAAAATCAGAATAAATAAATAATTAAAAGAAAATGTGTTGTTTTTGCAAGCGAGACGTCCAAACGTCCGACGTTAACAAATGTTATACATCGTCTAGGGTAAACACATCATTTCAGACCCATCGGTGGTCTCAGATTTCCCATACAATGCATTGTTTGAGAGATATTTAACTATTTTTAATAAATAATATATTAAATATTATTTAGTAACTTTATCTCATGAGAAAGACATCCAAATATCCATCACCTTTGAATGTTATACCACTCCTAGGGTAAACACCGTATTTCAGACATAACAGTTGTCTCAGATTTCTCAAATGATGCATCATTTTGGAGTTATCCAAATATTTTGAATAAAAAGTGTACGCTTAATATATTCTATTGAATAATTTTATTCCGTCTTCCATGAGTCTTTGCAGACCTCGAAAACTCATACTTACTCAGTGTTTAACTTAGAAAATATTTAATTGAATATTACAGATTATTAATTGGGTGTTTTACCATTTCTTGACATGTTAAAAAAACGATTTTTTTTCATTGATAAATCATTTTTTCCCATTTAACTTAATAATAATTTAACATAAGAAGGTTTAGGAATACCTGAAATAGTAACGACATGTTACAACCTCCCCACCATAGGAACTTTCTATCCACAGAAAGCCTACGAAGAATCCTATACGTCAAAAAGATGAGGACACTGCTCTCTCATTAATGTCTCCATTTTCCACGTCTCATGAGAATCAGAACCATGATGTCATAGTACACGGACCAGAGGTATCGTCCTCCTAACAAGTACCTTGGTCTCAGAATCAATAACCTTGGCTGGTTGTTCAGTCACAGATAAATTGGGTTCAATCTTAAGATCACTTCAGCTCAAAACATGAGATGGATCAGAGAGATACTTTCGTAGTTGTGATACATGGAGCACGTTATGTATCGACGTCAGCTGTGGTGGTAGAGCTAGATGGTAAGAAACTTTCTCTACCCGATTAACAACCTCCAAAGGTCCCAAAAAATGAGGATCAAGATTCCCTTGCCTCCCAAGTCGTCGATGACCTAACCGGGGTAAAACCTTCAAGAACACCTGGTCACCAACTAAGAACTCCAAAGGTCTATGGTGACGATCAACATAAGACTTGTACCGGCTATGTGTTTTCAACATTATCCGATGAATCAACTGGATCTTATAAGTCGTCTCTTGGACCAAACTCGGTCCAACCAAAGAAATTTCACCAATCTCTGACCAACACAAAGGATATTTACAAGGACAGTCATATAATGCCTCAAAAAGAGCCATTTTGATCATGGACTGATAACTATTGTTATAAGAAAACTCAACCATCCCCAGATGATCATCCCAAACCCCACCAAAGTCAAGAACACAGGTGCAGAGCATATCCTCAAGGATCTGTATAGTTCTCTCTATCTGGCCATCTGACTATGGATGGTAGGTCGTGCTCAAACAGACCTGAGATCCCAGTACCTCTTGAAGGCCTCTCCAAAATCAAGAAGTAAACTGAGGATCTCTATCAGAGACTATAGCATATATAACTTCATTCAAACAAACAATTTCTTTCACATAGAGATTTCTCAACTCCTCAACTTTGGTTGTATCTTGAATGGGTATAAAGTGAGCCAACTTGGTCAGCCTGTCGATCAAAATCAATATCACGTTCTTCTTCCTATGGGTTTGAGGTAACCCAACCACAAAGTCCACAAAGATTTCATCCCACTTCCATGTAGGGGCTGGAAGTGGTTGAAGAAAACCTGAAGGTTTTTGGTGCTCAGCTTTCACCTAGTGGCATGTATAGTAAGGAGATACAAACATAGCAATGTCTTGTCTCATACCTGGCCACCAAAACTATCGCTTCATATCATAGAACATCTTCGTGGTTCCTGGGTGCACAGCCCACTGGGAGTTATGGAAATTCCCCATCATAGCCTTCCTTGTCGCTGACAGCACAATGTAACAGTTTCGATATCACAAAACACCCCCTTTGGAGAACGATTATTTGGTGTAGATCTCCCCACCATAAAGAGAGTCCCTAATACTATATAATTCATCATCAAGTTTTTGTTCCTAATGAATCAACTCGAGAAGAGAATATTTCAACTGAACACTGGCTAAAGAAACTTCATCCCCCTTCCACTGAACTCCAATATGTAACTGAGAAAAAAGAACCATCAAACTCCACTCTTCAGAAGATTCTTTCACAGCCTGTGTTGGAAGTTTCCTGATTAACGCATCTACAATGACATTCCCTTTCTCCAAGGTATAGGTAATGTCAAAGTCAAAAGATTTCAGGTTCTCCACCCAACGCCTTTGGTGGAGATTCAAATTTTTTTGAGAGAAGATATAACTCAGGATCTTGTGGTCTGAATACATATTAAACCTTTCTCCATAAAGGTAATGTCACCAACACTTAAGTGTGTGCATTATAGCTGCATGTTCAAGTTCATGTGTAGGATAGTTCTTCTTATGAGGCTTAAGCTAACGAGATTCATAGGCAACAACATGATTACCTTGCATAAGGACACATCCCAAACCTGAACCCGATGCATCACAAAAGACCACGTAACCTTTCCCAACCTCAAGAAGAGTTAACACCAGTGCAGTAGTTAAAAGATGCTTTAGCTCAACAAAATAACTCTTAAATTTATCATTCCAGGAAAAATTCACTCCCTTTCGAGTCGGAGTAGTCATTGGAGAAGATAACTTTGAGAAGTCCTTAACAAAATGACGATAATATTCGGCTAAGACCAAGAAACTCTGAATCTCAAAAACATTTCGTGTTTGTTCCCAAGTCATAACAGCCTTCAAATTCTCAAGATCAACTGATATTCCTTGTTCTGACACCACATTCCCCAAGAATTTCACTTCCCAAATCCAAAAATTTCACTTTGAAAGCTTGGTATAAAGTCGTTTATTCCTTAGTAAACTTAGAACTGTTCTAAAATGATGCACATGATCCTCCTTGGACTTGGATTCGAAAATAATTTCATCCACAAAGACTACCACAAAGGTATCCAGATACTTATGGAAAACCTTGTTCATTAAATCCATGAAAACAGCAGGAGCATTTGTTAGGCCAAAGGGCATAACAAGGTACTTATAATGGTCATACCTACTCCGAAAAGCAGTATTCTGAATGTCATATTATTTTATCCTCAACTGATGGTAACCAGATCGAAGATCAATCTTTGAAAATCACTTCGCCCCCTTTCAATTGATCAAAAAATCATCAATTTGTGGTAGCGGATATTTGTTCTTTATCGTAACTCGATTGAGCTTTCGATAATCAACACATAAGCAAATAGAACCATCAGCCTTCTTGGAGAAAAGAATCATCACTACCCTAGGTGACACACGTGGGCATATAAATCCTTTCTCAAGAAGATCATATAACTGAGACTTTAGTTCTTTTAGTTTAGATAGATCCATTTGGTAAGAGGGAATAGAAACCAGTTGAGTATCAGGCATTAAGTCAATATAAAAATCAACCTCCCTTACTGATGGTAAACCAGAGTAGTTAGAAGGAAACACGTTGGAAAACTCAGTGACGACTAAAGGAAGATCACTACACATTGAATCCATCTCTAGATCAAAATAAAACACTGATATCACTTTCCCCAACTCTAGATAAGAGGGTCCGGCTTTGCTCGACCTTGGGTCCCATTCTCCTTGAAAGACAAGAGGCACACCACTGGGTGTAGTAAGGTAGACCCGTCGAAGATAATAATTAATCTGGGATTTATTGGAAATTAGTCAATACATCCCAAATATGAATTCAAGATATTTCATGTCGAGAACCAAAAAACTTTAAGCAAGCTCGACATATGATAGAGAGAAGACACAAGCAGGACTATGGAGAACCTGCTCTCTCTTTGTACCAAGGGGTGTAGTAATATCCATTGCACAAGATAAAATCTCCATAGGTAGATTAAGTATATTAACAATATGGGTTGAAATAAACAAGTGAGATGCACTGATATCAAATAGAGCGGTCACTAAAGATTAATCTATAGTAATGGTACCTCTCACAGTTGCAGGACCCATGTCTGCTTCCTCTAGAGACTCTTCCACTGTGTTAAGAAGCTTCGTTCCGAATTCCTGTGGCTGGAACCCTTTTGTACATGAAGCATTTGATTTCCCTACATTTTTTGGAGGTTCTAATGATCCTGTTCCACTATGTGGAGTAGAGAATTAAAGGAAAAATCTCTATAAGTTCCTTAAACGTTCACAGGAGCTACAGTTCTTGGGTGCTTCAGTGCAAACCCTCTTAGAATGTCTTGGTTTGCTACACTAATAGCAAGTCAATGAACTCCCTCCTAGTGTTATAGGAGGTCTGAAATGACTCTTTCATCGAGAACTACCATGAGAATCACCAAGCTTCCATTTACCACTGGGAGGAAAAGGATCTCCCTTCAACATTGACTTTCTAACCAAGTCTATTTCAACCATAATCACCCTATCCAGTACATTAGCATAAGTGGGAAGATTTGGTAAGAAAAATTGAGAATGGATATCTGATCGAAGTCCCAACTCAAATTGTTGATCCTTCATCTTCTCATTAGATGCAATATTAGAAGAAAATTTCACCAACTTAGAAAAGCGATTTGAGTACTCAGTCACGGTTTTTTTGGCCTGCTCAAGCTTGAAAAAATCCACAGCCTTAGCCAAAACCATTGATTTTGGATATAACTTGTTAGTGAAAAGAACATTGAAGTATTTCCACTTTAAACCCTCATGTTTCCCAACTTTCACCATCGTTTCCCACCATCTCATACTCGTTACCTCCAGCATGAAGGTGTCACACTTCACCTTGATCGCATCGGGTGTCTCCAAGAACCCAAATGGACGTTCAATCTTGCTCAACCTTTCCTCAGCATGTTGAGGGTCTTTGGATCATTTTAAAACTGGTGGATTCTGGCATAGGAACTCTTGATAACGATTTCAGAGAGCATCTCTATGAGGATCTATAGCTAGAGCCTGAATGGGAACTGGAGGTGGTTCCTATCCAAGAGCTTGGACAGTGCGAACAATCACCTCTACCAGACTTAGATCCACAATATGACTCTCTTACTGATATTCAGTAGTAGCCTCTTTTTGGATCCGATCCCCACGTCTCCTCAGAGGCATGATGCTACATAACTTCAAAAAATAAAAAAAAGACATTATATTAACACTCAAAGTGAGTAACGAGGAAAAAATATTATTAATAGAAGGGATAAACAAGATTCGAATTCCACTCTATCCAAATAAAAATAGGGAAAATAATAGAACTAATCAACAAGTCGTCTTTTCCTAACCACCCCTGGTGACTTAAGGTTCATTGCGGTGAGAGCTAGTCAGACACTCAATCGCAACTACCTCCTAAGTCCCGACAAGATTTCACGAATGCATACTGACTTCAAGGCAAGATGCTTAACCTGCCTTTGATACCACTTTGTCACGAACCAACCCAGGTACCCTCATAACCCGATAACCGAGCTGGCCCTGACATAGCCCGAAGGGCGTTCCCGATCCCCACGGGTCGATGACTAGCACCTGACATCATACAACATACAAGTGGGAATGATTTTTTCACAAGAATGCAGAAGCAAAATAAAACAAGGAAGTATGCATAACAAAAGAAACTCCATTGTGAGTGAAGTACCAGAATACAAAAAAGGCATAAAAATATCAAAGCATTACAACCCAAGTACGAAAATAGGGAAACACAACCCAAGTCTCTGAGGACACAACTCACCAAGACCGAGGGTCAACAGCTGGATCCGCCTCCAAGTGATCCTTTCCCCTTGCTCGAACCTGGAGGAAGTAATTTTACAAACATCCGAAGGTAAAAGTAGAGTGTGAGCTAAAAATCCCAGTAGGGTCTCACCAAGGATTCCATAATAGATACCAATAATAAATTAACCAAGAAAGTGCTTTCAATTTTAAAAGATAAATAGGTTGGAAATTTTAAAACATAATTAAACAAATCATACTATACATTTCAAATGATGGAAATAAATGTTTTAAGCAATAATTTTTTTACAAATGGTGGAATATTTCTACAACAATGGCTTAAATAAAAATAGTTACATAAAATAGTTTATGTAAATTCAAAAGGCACGTAAAGCAGTTTAAAACACTGACATATATTTATATTTCAAATATAAATAACAAGCGAGTGACATGGTCATCTTCCAAATAGTTATGATAATATTCCTAACTATAGGACTTCGTACTCTCTAAGTGAACTCAGCAAAATGTATATATACGCGTCTTGATGACACTGGCCAAAGGAGACTCATCACCAACCCATCGGGGATGTGACCCGCTGCATGTATGTTTTAGAAAGTTGTAATAGCGTAGAGTGTGTCCAAATAACACAATAACTACCTAAGGCTTGCATGTGATTTTACATAATTAATTATAGACAATTTATTTTAAGACTGATTAAAAATAAAATAAAATCTCATTCTTTCATTTCCATGCCAATTTTCCATTTAAAACCAAAATAGATTTTAATAAAAAACGTGCCTCTTTTTCAAGATAAAACCAATGGGTTTTTATCAAAACATTTTAATCCATGTTCACAAGTTTTAAATACATTTAAAACCAATTCCATCATTTCACGATTCATTCACACAATTAAATTCAACAATTTAATTGAAAATGTTTCTATCAAAACTCCAATTTAAATTCAACAATTTAAATCATCAATTGAAATAAATTAAACAATTCAAGGTTAATCATTTTTTTTTGGAAAATCAGGACAGAACAACCTACCACAAGGTCGCCGATGTCTGCAGCAACAATAAACCACCCTGTGTGTTACAAAACACCTCCTCACGACCTTAATATCATAAGCATAGACGCATCAATGGTCAAATTTTGTCAAGGGTTCCTAGAACCAAAACATCTATTCTATTCAATAAGGAATAAAAATATTACATGCGGTTACATTTTCCCTCTCCTAGATAATCTCTGGATTATAATTTTATGTTAATTCATGCAATCGCAATAAGTATCCATAAGAATAATTATAAATATTCTTTGATAATTATATCCCTCTATTTTATTTCACAAGGAAATAAAATATTACATGTGATTACATTTTCTTTCTCCTGGATAATCTCCAGATTATCGTTTTATGTCAACACATGTTTTTGACATTATACATCAATATTTCATGCAATTACATGTTGATAATTTTATATTTAATAAAATTATCCTTTAACTTCCAAAATTAATTATCAAAAATATATATCTAACTATATATATAAATCATTTGATAATTCATTATCTTTTGACAATCCAAATAATTATTTCTTGATAATTTTAAACAAGTATCCATTCAATAGCTTGATAATTATTTGAGATTATCCTTTCTTTTAACAAGATTATATTCTCAAAATAAATTATTGATGTAATTATCATTTGATAATTATTTACAATTATCTTTTCAATAATTTAATAAGATTGTCATTTAGTACTTCCTCATAATTATTATTCGATAAGACATAATTAATATTTTATAATTTCATTTAATAATTTAACATTCGATAATCCCACATGATTATCCTTAGATAAATTATTGAAATTATAAATAAATGATTTTTCACTATTATCAAATGATAATTTGTATAAAATTATCTTTGATAATATCACGAAATTTTATTTTGATAATTGCTAATAGAATTTATTTCTATTATTTGGGTTCTATCAATTGATAAATCAATTTTTGATAATTAACATTTAATAGTTTGGGTAATTATCATTTGATAATTATCTACCTATCATATGATAATTCTTGTAACTATACTTTTTTAATCTGATAAAGAATTATTCATTGATGATTTAAGTTTCATTATTTAATAATTTCATTTTTTTTAATTTATATTTTATCTATTTTACAGAATTTCTTTTGAAACATTTATAAGGAAAATAAATAAATAAAATCTAAAAGAGGAAGAAACCTTCGAGAAGAGGTTTTCTGCAGCGCCCCCAAAAACCCTCCTTGTACGCTTCACCCTTAGACAAGCGAACCGAAAGGACCCAACAATCTAAGGGAATAGGTTTTCTTGCACTCATCAGTGATATTTTAAGGGAGAGAAGCCTAATATTTAAAGAACCCTAAGCGCCTGTGTGGATTTCCAAAATGGAAAAATTAAATACCTGTTTTTTATCTGTTATTCAATCCGAAATTGAATACAGAGTGATTTATCTCACCCAACTAAAGAGTTTAAGGGTTTTCCGTGTCAAAGGACTTCAAATTTGAGTTTTTATAACCTTATGCATGACAATAATGGTGGAACGTCAAAACTTGAATAGGATTAACAGTACATAAAATAGTTAAAATTTGGATTTTTAAATCAACAAAATTATTTATTTAACTTAAAAATTAAATAACATCTGTTTCACGTGGATGTTATGAGCTGACTAGGGTAAACACCTCATTCCGGACACAACAGTAGTCTTGGATTTCTCATAAGATACACCATTTGAAAGATATTGATGATTTATTAATTAAAAATCAGAATAAATAAATAATTAAAAGAAAATGTGTTGTTTTTTAAAGCGAGACGTCCAAACACCCGACGCTAATAATTGTTATACCCTGTCTAGATTAAACACATCATTTCGGAACCATCGATGGTCTCAGATTTCCCATACGACGCTCCATTTGGGATATATTTAACTATTTTTAATAAATAACATATTAAATATTATTTAATAACTTTATCTCATGAGTGAGACATCCAAATGTCCAGCGCCTTCGAATGTTATACCACTCCTAGGGTAAACACCATATTTCAGACATAACAGTGGTCTCAGATTTCTCAAACGATGCATCATTTTGGAGTTATCCAAATATTTTGAATAAAAATTGTGCGCTTAATATATTATATTGAATAATTTTATTCCGTCTTCCTTGAGTCTTTTTAGACCTCAAAACTCATACTTACTCAGTGTTTAACTCAGAAAATATTTAATTGAATATTAACGAGTATTAATTAAGCGTTTTACCATTACGAAACATGTTTAAAAAAATTAATTTTTTTCACTGATAAATCATTTTTTCCCATTTAACTTAATAATAATTTAACATAATAAGGTTTAGGAATACCTGAAACAGTAATGGGATGTTACAAATTAAGATCTTTAAAAATTCATTTTCAAGAAGTTTGGAGTTAATTTTAGAGGAAAAATGGTTCATGTTTGATGTTGTTCACACATATTAAAGTTAATGGTCCAAGAAGGACTTATAGTTATTTAACATGTGATCAAATATGTGCATGAAAGTATTTCTTTTATTAATAAAAATGAGATGAGGCTGAATTTATTTCTTGAGATAGCACAACAATTACAATTGCCTGATAGAAAGTTGATTCTTGATTGCAAGACATGTTGGAGCTCAACATTTGAGATGTTATCAAATGCAGTCAAGTTCAATGGAGTGTTTCCAATATTTTAAGAATGAGAATCTCACTACCATTATTGTCAAAGTCCAAAGGATTGGATAAAAGTTGAAAAATTTTGTGATATTTTGGTGGTTTTTTAATTCTGCCACCAAGTTTATTTCAAGGAGTGATTATCCAACTTTAAATTATATTCTTTTAAATATTATTTTTTTCATGTGTTTTTTCTCACCATATTTTCATTAATTTTAGGTATTTTTAGATAGTAAAGTTGATGAAGAAGATTATTTTATTCATATAATGATTCACAATATGAATAATAAATCTAATAAGTATTGGGTAGAATGTGATTTGTTGATGGGAATTGTGGCTATTTTGGATCCCCGATGAAAAATATGAGTAATCAAGTTTTCCCCCAATTATTTTTGAAGTGGGAGATTAAGGAAAATATTAATTGAGTTCAAGATGCTTTGTATCAAATTTATTATTAATATATGTTCATTACCATCAAGTTTCCAATGAGAAACATGTTGAAACTCAAGTGGATGATGATCTGGGTAATGGATCTTTCAAACCTTCTTCTTCAAGTTGGTCAAAATTTATAGATTATGTTAAGTCCATTAAAACTATTCACCATCACAAATATTATTGTGTTTCTTACTTGACTGGGGTATTTTATTTTCAAAGGTGGTTCTGATTCTTTTGATGCTTTGGAATGGTGGACAAAATACACTCTTTAAGTATCACATTTGATTTAAAATGGCTCATGATATACTTTCCATTACAATCACGATTATGGCTACTAATTCTACTTTAGTTATAGTAGTAAAGTGATTGATATTTATCGATCATTATTAACTCTTGAAATAATGAAAACATTACTTTGTATAAGTGATTAGTGTCTAAAGCTTCATGGAATAAAGATTAAGGTATACTTGTTAATTTTTTAAGTTATTATCTGGTGAATGTTGAGTTTTATTTTAACCTTTTGCCTTTATTTTTTTTATTTGTATCTTTATAGAATGATAAGAATCCAAATTGAAATCACCCTTCAAAAATAGAAAAAAAATTAGTAAGGTAAACTATTTTTTAGACTGGATTTAATGTTGTTTTACGGTATGTGTTTAGAATTTTCTGTGCAAGATTTCAAAATACACTATATTTACATGTTCTATTGATGTCATGTATACTTGATTTAATGATGTTTTATATGGTATAATTAATATTTCATGTGCATGATATAGAAAATGTTTCACACAATAGATTTGAAGATGTTTTGTGGACATGATTTATATGTTATTATTTTCTTCATATTTATTTTTTCAGCGGCATGACACTATTTTGAATAAGTATCTCAATACCCAATAAAAAATGATCGTCCTTGATTGAAATATGCATTTCATAAGAAAACTATATTAATTATTTTTTACTTCTCTAGCTGGATTATGAATTTGTGCCCACTTTATTTTCTTTTACACTTTTGGGTTATAATTTTTTTATGGTTATGTTGTACATCCCATTTATGGGTTTCAGTTATAATTGTTGGGTTATCCTTGTTGGGTTATCCACATCGACTATGGAAGGGTAAAAAGTGTCTAATATAAATGGTAAGGGAAACCCTCACCCCATGAGCTAGATTTTGGGGTGAGAAGGTTTTGTTGGGTCTTCTCAACCCCAAAAGCTGATTTATGGCATGTTGGTTTCCCCCCACATTTGTATTTAACACCTATGTCCCTTCCATGACCGATGTGAGATAACCCAACAATCTTCCCCTCACACAACGAACCCTCAGTTAGATCTCCATCAACTGACTCTACTCGTGGATATTTGGGTGGAGTTGTTGCAATCTGGTCTCTAATACCACTTATAGGTGTTTTTTGGATTTCTTGGTCCAAAAAATGAGCTCATGGGGTGAGAATTACACTCGCACTTATATTTAGAACATTGACCCCTTCCAAAAATTATGTGGGATAACCCAACAATCTCCCCTTCACACATCAGGCCCGTAGTTTATCCCCATCAACTGGATCTACCCATGGATTTTTTGGCTGAGTTTGTTGGGAAGAGGGGACCTAAAAAATGGATACAAACACCAGATGGAGGAACCTTAAATTCACTAGAAATTCATATTTATCACATTAACCCCTTCCAAAAATAATGCAGGATAACCCAACAATCTCCCCTTCACCCATCGGGGTCGTAGTTGATCCCCATCAACTGGATCTACCCGTGGATTTTTTGGCTGAGTTTGTTGGGAATAGGGGACCTGAAAAATGGAAACAAACACCGGATGGTGGAACCTTAAATTCTCCGAAAATTCATATTTACTGGTATTTCAATGCTGCAGAAAACCAACTATCGGTTTTCTCTTCTGTCTTGAAGCACTAGATTAAGGAATACTTGTTGCACCTTAACCACCCCTTTAATGACGAGACACACACACACACACTAACTCATAGTAAAAGGAAGAACTGAAAAAGGAAAAATGGACACACAAGTTTTATGTGCTTCAAACTTTCATCCTATGCCCACGAGAGAGCACCACAAACTCTTATATTTTCAGAAGTACATGGGTAGGAATCACTATAGTTAATTAGCCAACAATTACACATAAAAGTACTACCTCCTTTTATGGAGATACTTAGTCGGCCAAATAGGTTGCACTGCCATTTGACATTTGCGATCATCCTTCTGTTGACTTCTTCATTCAACTGAGGCTTCCACTGATTCAACCATCTCAGCCAGTACACTGTTTCACCATGTCCAAAGACCCGTCTTCACCATTGGAAGTTAGGGAAATTCTGGTAAGCTGACTTGTATTCTAAAGGTTCTTGATGTCGTTGCCCTGACAAGAATGAAGCGAACTATTGGAGTTTGATCTTCTTGTCAGTGAACTTCCGGTTACTTGAAGATGCTTTGTGATCCCAAAAATATTCCACTTGGATATTGCTTAAGGATCCTCTCTAGCATCCTCCATCAATTTTGGTCAACCAACTCCTTTTGAATTCATTGTAGTTTTCTCCATCCTCCATTCGGCCAGCCGAGTCCCATTGAGGCACAATGCCACCTCAGTCTTTTTTGGACTAAAACCTTTGTGAATATTTTGGCCGAATTATGCTTCCTTGTAATATTTCGTACCTCTGAACACCTTATCCTCTAGTAGATTCAGCATGAAATGGAACTTCAAGCTAATGTGGTTCGTTCTCGCATGAAATGCTAGATTCTTGTCAAGGTGGATAACACTTTTATTGTTGAAAAATAATTTCTCTCTTTCCGATGCTTTACTCAGCCCCTTTAGGTTGCACTTTAACTAGAAAAACTCTTTCCCAACCTTTGTAACTACTAGATAACTTGCTTCTGTTGTAGAAAAATTCACCAACGGTTGTAGCCATGACATCTAATTGATCATGGTTCTGCCAAATGTAAACACAAAACCTGTCATGATTTTTTGAGTTTTAGAATCGCTAGTAAAATCTACACTGACAAAACCTTGTAGAGGATCATCTTCTCCAAAGAACAATGTTGTATCTAATAATCCCTTCAAGTATTGGTGATCCACTTTATATAAGAGTTAGTTTCCTAGAACCAACTGGTTGTACTTTGATTACATGGATATTTAATGTATTTAAATATTAAACATATTATTACATATTGTTCATTGTTCTGCATGACTATGATGTAATAATGTCCTAGACTATTCATTGAATTGATAAGATATTGGAAGTTCCCCACCATAATGAGAACCTTGAAATGATATAACAATATTATTAAATATATTTCTACAGTTGGATGACATACTATGATGGGACACATAGCATGAAGATCGTTAGGTGTGAGTACTCGTAAGCAGATGATACTTCCTCTCATGAAGTTCGCACTTGGTAATCTCTAAGATATGAGATTACGAGAACATACCCACTAGTAGGAATTCTGCATGTTTTCATGTCATCGAATATTTCTATCTACGAGAATGTGTAATGATCCTTAGACTTTAATATTATCATTAATACGAGTCACCACTCACGCACTTTGATTTACTAACGAAAACCATCACACAGACAGTTGGCGGAAAGGAGGGTACGTTGGGTGTGTCACGAGTGACATGTTATTAATGGATAAGTCGAGGAAATTTTTCTCTTACATTTATTGAAGTTGATATCACGGCCCTTTGATTGAGATATAACCGTCGCGTCAAATTCCATGTCCATGGTGTAACGATGAGTTTATTTCAGGTAGTCAAAGAACGACATATCAAACATAAAAGTTGATGACACTATCATAAAACCTGCTTGATGAGATATTGTGACAAAGGGATTATATTACACAGTGAGAATTTGTATATGAATTTCATTGTTGTGACTTTAAGTTATTTCTCTTGGGTGCCTTGACCCATTGCTAGACAGTACTCTCAGACTTTAGGAAAGCATGCCTAATACCAACGAGAGAGAATCCTAGAGGTTCACACACTAAGTGTTTCTGGTGGTCTTAGTTAAATTCTATTTGAATTTAATTAATAAATATTATTCTCAAGATAATGGAATAATTTTATTCAAGTTAAAATGGTTGCATAAATTAAATAAATATTTATTCACCGGATTGTGGGTAAAATATATTTATTTATTTTATTGAACATTTAATAAATATTTATTTAATAGTTTGTAAATAAAATATTTATTTAAGAGAATAAATTATTAATTTATTTATTCAGGGTTATAATAAATGGAAGTGGAGTTTGAGAGGACCAAGACCAGTTTGGTAGTAAAATATTTATTTGTAAGATGATAAATAATTATTTAACTAATTGGCACAAATTAAAATAACGTTGCTATTATTTTTTGATGTTGAATTTTATTTATAATTTTGTTTTGCGCAAGTTGGCACACCATAAATAATGACGCGGTATTATTATTGCATGATTTTTTCTCTAAGTTTATGTATGTATTTAATTACTGTTACACAATTAAATATTGTAACTTAAGCCCTATGTCAATAAATATACACATACGTCTATTGTGACATGTACGGAACTGCACACCCAGAAATTGAGAATTGTTGAGCTGAACAATTTCTCTCTCGAATCTTTTTCCCGCCCCTATCAATAATGAGAGACGTTATTCAAGGCCGAAGAACAAGTGATCAAGAACGACCAACACAAGACGCTCGCTTCGCCGTGCTAACACCCAAAGAACAAGTGGTGTCGATCGGAGGCCATCACAGCATGTGTGGATCAGAATTAGAGGGATTCTAGTTTGGATCCTTGCAAGCGCAACAAGATAATTGGGAAGGTTCATTCTGGATGATCAACATCATCAATGAATAAAATATTAAAGATCCAGGTAGTATTTTCTTTATGAAATTAATTGAATTAATTATAAACATGATGTGAAAGATCCTCTCTAAAGGTTTTGGGCCTCTTCCTTCTTTATATAAATCTTTGATTCTATTCTGTGGAGATTGGCATTCATCGTCGTATTAATCCCGGAATAATCATTGATCATGGTAAATATAAAAGTTGAGTTCCATCCCAACCACGCTTTTACTGTGCCCAGAACCTTTAAGTGGTATCAGAGAAGTTACATCATAGTTTATAGTTATTTAAATATTTTTTTGATGATTTACACATTTAACAATTTAGTTGTTTCAATTCAAATTAATCGTTCTTCAAAATATGAATCTCAAGATCTATTCCTCCACTTTCATTTCTTTTTCACCTTATAGAAACGATATTTTCTTTTAATTTTTATTAAAATAAAACAGAGGATCTCATCCAGATGTGCCAAAGGTTCTTGGTCGTACAACACCAAAACACATGAAGTGTATTCGGTAGTACACACCATGTAGTCAAGGTTCAATGCATTGGGTCTGGTCCACCTAACCAAGTCGTGTCATTAGAGTTTGTCTAAGTCTTAATGACTCCATGTGTTAACTAGGAACAGGTGACACATGGTTTATGTATTACACATTGTGTGGACCACTAGACACGGCATGTAGTCCCTTCGAGTTAGGGTTGTACCAAGTACCCCGTACATGACTTTCCCGACTGAAGACCATGTAACAAGGAACTATATGGCGTGTGGCCCACTAGATATGTTGTGTAATCTAAAGATTTCCAAAGTACACTCACACTCTATTTCCCTGGGAACGTACTTCGAATGGATGGTGAACAATAGTACATGCCATGTAGTTAGAACTACACACTGTGTACTTATCCAAATTACACAGATTTATTAAAATTTATTATTATATTATAAAAACTCTTGAGACGTGTACCATCGTGTGAGCTTAAAGCTGAGGCACAACACATTATAGGTGTTTTATATATATTTATTTAATTTAACATCTGTGTAATGTTTATTTCTACTCATTAGGTAGTTATGAATAGAAATTCACCGGGTTGCCTCCAAGGTACAAGTTACGTACAAATATAATTCTAAATGAATTTATTTGTTTAAAATTATAATGGATGAGAATCTTAAGAAAATTAAAAATAAATGGTTTAAGATAAAAGGATTGATTAATTAAAGATGATAATTAATTGATTTGAGCGTGATTTATCATAAACAAGAATGCAAGATTTATTTAAATTAAATTTTTATATGGATGGTTTCTTTTAATTTATTTATTTAAATTAAATTTTTTGACCTACGATCCTTCTTATCATTAATATGTAGGGCATGTGTTCCCAAGGTTTATTTTATGTAAAACCCCTTTTTACCCCTCACCTACATGTGAGTTAAAAAACGGAATATGTAATGGATGAAACTCCCAAACTAGTGGAGGCAGTTCAAGCTGGAGTTGAGACGAAATCAATCCCATGAGATACAGAGGTGGACAAGTGGAAACTTGTCAACACGAACCCAAAAGGTTCAAGGTGTTTCTTTCCTAGGGAAAGGTTAGTTTATCATCCACTAGATAAACTAACCATTAGAAAATCTTATGATCATTCCCTTTGCATTATTTTATTTCTGTCAGATTCATGGTTTATCATTATGGATGTGTTGTCATGATCACATAATTAATGAATTAAACAAGCATACAAGATTGAACTAAAATAAACCAAGATTATGTGTAAATATTATAAATACATGGTTAATCACTTAAGTAAGTTCCACTTAATATTAACAAGAATGTGATAATGATAATAATAAATTCACACATAAGTGATAAAAATTCCTCAAATAAAATATTAAGTTAGACCAAGACTTCTGTTACATGATTAAGGGTAAAACTCAATAAAACTATGAGTTTGACCAACCCTTGTTAGGAAACTTACTTTTATACAGAAATCCCTTATGAAAGGTTTTGGGTTGAATTAACCATATTAAATCAAGAGGAGTATCCATTGCTAGACTTGGTGTAATATTAGAGGCAAGAGTTGAGGAAATCAAAATTCAGGATTTCCGGATTGAGGAGTCCACTCAACAGATCAAGGACCTGCAAGCCCGCAGTTGGAAAAGACCTGCCTACCTAAATACTTTCAAATAGCTTTACCAACCCTTGTTGGGGTTATGAGAAGGGGAATATGGATCATTGCCACTAGAATTTCATGGCAACTGGACATTCCGAGTTCAATGGTAAGGGCCATTGGTACTTGATAAAATAGTAGGAGACTTAATAAAATTAATTTATTATTTCTTATAAAAATGTAATCAAGAAATTACTCATGATCTACTATTTTAACTGTAGAATAAAAATGACAAGCTCATGAACCACACTATCCCTATGATCAATTTTTGGATAAAGACAACATCCTCACCAGTAGTAACTTCCAGGAATGGTTTAGACACCTTCGGGTTATCCTACGCCATGAACGGAAGTCTTACATATTGGAGTCAGCATTACCTGATTCGCCTGCCAAAGAGGCGAGTGATGAGGATTTCCTGTTCTATGAGAAACATATGAACGACACAGTCTATGTTCAATGTTTGATGTTATCATCAATGTCTAGTGAGATCATGAAGTCTCACAAAAACATGGATGCCTATAGCATGCTCGATCACCTCCATGGTATTTAGTAGGAGAGAGCAAGAAATTAAAGGTTTGAGATCTATAAGGAACTCTTTCAGAGTAATCTTAGAGAAGGTTCCCCATCTGGGCCTCATGTAGTCAAGATCATTGGCTACATTGAGCGCCTAGAGGTTCTAGGGTTTAAACTCCCCAAAGAACTGGGCATTGATCTCATTCTTGCATCAATCCCTTAGAGCTTCTCTAACTTTGTTGTCAATTTCAATATGAACAACATTGAGAAGTATCTATCTGATCTTCTTATCCTCATTCACCAAGTGGACAAAAATATGAAGCACAAAAAGCCTTCTGTCCTTATGGTGAATAAGAGGAAATAAAATAAGAAGAGATTTAATCCCAAAGCTTCTTCACAACCTTCCAAGAAAATGAAAATTAAAGGGGAGGAAAGGGAACAAGAGGCTATTTGTTTCGCATGTGGCAAGAAGGGCCACTGGAAGAAGAACTGCACCCAGCCTAAGAAGCAAGGACAAGCTTCAGGTGCATTTGTTATAGAATGAAATCTATCTGTTTCTACAAATTGGGTATTAGATACAATTGGTGGTTCTCACATATGTATCCAAATACATGAACCAAGTAGATTCAGGAAGATTGACTGAGGGGAGGTAGATCTACGAGCAGCCAACGAAGCCAAACTTGTTGTTGTAGCTGTCGGGGACTACCACCTCACGTTTCCAACTGAGATGATCTTGGTGTTAAAGTGTTGTTATTATGTGTCATCTATTACTAAAAACATTATTTTTATATCTAGATTAGATACATATGGGTTTTTTTTTCAAGTTTGGAAATGAATTTTTATTCTTTTACAAAGATAACATTTGTTTTGGTAGGGCACATTTATATAATAGTATTTACATGTTGGATTACACAAACTAAGTAATGGAAATATATAACAAATATATTTCACATGAATCATATCACACCCAACTTTGGCATCACCACCTAGGTCATGTAAATGAGAAACGCTTGACAAAGTTACATCAAGATGGATATTTAGATTCTTTCGACCTAAAACCACTTGGTTTATGTCATGCATGTTTACAAGGAAAAATGAACAAAGTCCCATTTAGTGGGAAAGGTGAAAGGGCTAAAGAACTTCTTGAATTGGTTCATACTTATGTGTGTGGACCATTTCCAGTTAAAGCAAGGGGAGGGTACTCATACTTCATAACTTTTACTGATGATTTTAGTAGATATGGATATATCTACTTAATGAGGTATAAGTCGGATTCTTTTGATAAGTTCAAAGAATATAAGAATGAAGTTGGAAACCAGCTTGGTAAGAATATTAAGAAACTCTTCTCAGACCTAGGTGGAGAATATCTTAACCAAGACTTCATTGATTACTTATGGAAGTTTCAGGTCCTATCCCAACTCACTCTTCTATACACGCCCTAGTGGAATGGTGTGAGTGAAAGGAGGAACCACACCCTATTGGACATGGTGAGATCAATGATGATTCATGCGATTATTCCATTATCATTTTGGGTACATGTGCTACAAACAACGACACGCATACTAAACCAAGTACCAACTAAATCGATAAATGGTATTTCATACGAGTTCTAGAGTGGAAAGAAAGCCATATTATCGAATTTACATCTGTGGGGAAGCGATACATTTGTTAAGGCCTCTTTAGGTAACGAACTTGCACCCCGAGGCATGAAGTGTACCTTTATAAGATACCCTATAGAAACAAGGGGATATTACCTATACAACCCCTCAAAAAAGGTTATAGTGGAAATAAGCACCATATTCTTTGAGAGGGAGCACATATTCAAAAGAGATAGTGGGAACGAGATAGGCTTCGATGAAGTTGAGGCTCAATGTACACATGGGTTGGTACATGAACAAATTCCACAAAGCCTCATGGAAGAAAGAACTGTTCCAAATACACAAGAGCTGTGTAGGAGTACAAGAGAGGTTAGAGAAGTGGAATGATACAATTTTCTAGTTATCGAGGATGGTGAATCATTATTAGTTGATAATAATGATTATCTAACCTACAAGGAAGCATTAAGTGGCACATATTTTGCCAAGTGGCAAGAAGCCATGGATTCTAAAATGGATTTCATGTACCAAAACCAAGTCTAGATTTTGGTAGATCCTCCAGTAGATGTAAAGCCTGTTGGTTGAAAATGGGTATTCAAGAAAAAATTGGACATGGAAGGAAAATTCAGTACCTATAAGGCACAACTTGTTGCAAAAGGGTTTAAACAGCGTCAAGGAATTGACTACAATAAAACCTTTTCACCAGTTGCAATGATGAAATCCATTAGAATTCTATTTTCCATTGTGGCTTATCATGACTATGAGATTTGGAAAATGGATATCAAAACAACTTTCCTTAATGGGAACCTTTAGGAAGATGTCTACATGACACAACCTGAAGGGTTTGTGACTCAAAAGGATGCAAATAAGGTATGAAAGTTATAGAAATCCATTTATGGATTAAAGAAATAATCCAAGTCATGGAACATTTATTTTGATGAAGTAATAACAAAATTTGGTTTTATCAAGAATGAATGTGAGCCTTTTATCTACAAATAGTTTAGTGGGAGTGCAGTCATTTTTCTAATAGTATATGTTGATGACATATTACTTATTGGAAATGAGGTACCAGTCTTACAGTCTGTTAAGGCATGTTTGAATTAATGGTTCTCCATGAAGTACTTGGTCAAGGAAACATATATTCTTGGGATCAAGATTCATCGTGATAAATCTAAGAGATTGTTGGGCCTAAGTCAAAGTACATACATTGATAAGATACTAAAGAGATTCAGTATGGAACAATCCAAGAGGGGATTTTTTCCAGCATCACATGGCATTCAACTTTCCAAAAAAATGTATCCTCAGACACATGAGGAAAGAAAGATAATGGAAAGGAATCCATAAACATCAGTGATTGGATCAGTAATGTATACCATGTTATGTACTAGGCTGGATCTCGCCTACGCATTGATTGCGGCAGACAGATATCAAGATGACCCAGATGACTACCACTGAATGACAGTTAAGACTATCCTAAAGTATCTGAGGCTTACTAAGGATATGTTCCTTGTTTATAGATGATATGAGGAACTAGTCATCAAAGGATATGAATATGATAGTTTCCAAACTGATCAAGATGACATGAAGTCACAAACATGATACATCATCACTTTGAATGGAGGTGCAGTGAGATAGAAGAGCTCAAAGCAGAGTGCGGTCGCAGATTCTACAGCAGAGTCCGAGTATATCACAGCTTCTGAGGAAGCTAAAGAATCAGTTTTGATGTGAAGATTCATCTAGGAGATGGATGTGATACCTAATAGTAAAGATCTCATCACACTGTATTGTGATAATACTACAGTAGTGTCTCTCACAAAAGATCCAAGGTCACATCAGCAGACAAAGAACATACTTCGGAAGTATCATCTCTTGAGTGATTTTTTTCAGAGAGGTGAATTTTCAATGAACAGTATTTCCACAGAAGACAACGTAGCAGACCCCTTGACTAAAGTCTTGACTCAGCAGAAACATGATCACCATGTGAGGTCTAGCGGACTGAAAGACGTAGCCAGTTGGCTCTATTCCAAGTGAGAGTTTTTAAGAGTTGGTGTCCTAGAACCAACTGGTTGTACTTTGATTACATGGAAATTTAATGTATTTAAATATTAAACATATTATTACATGTTGTTCATTGTTCTACATGACTATGATGTAATAATTTCCTAGAGTATTTGTTGAATTGATAAGGTCATGGCAGTTCCCCGCTATGATGAGAACCTTGAAATGCTATAAAAATATTATTAAATATAGTTCTACGGTTGGATGACATACTATGATGGGACACATATCATGCAGACTGTCAGGTGTGAGTACTCGTAAGAAAATGAGATTTCCTCTCATGAAGTTCGCACTTGGTAATCTCCAAGATAGGAGATTATGAGAACAAACCCACCAGTAAGAATTCTGCATGTTTTGGTGTCATCATATATTTCTATCTATGAGCATGTGTAATGATCTTTAGACTTTAAGATTACCATTAATATGAGTCACGACTCACGCACTTTGATTTACTGATGAAAACCATCACACAGACATTTCGTGGGAAGTAGGGTATATTGGGTGTGTCACGAGTGGCATGTTATTAATGGATAAGTTGAGGAAAGATTTGTCTCTTCCATTTATGGAAGTTGATATCTTGTTCTTTTGATTGAAATAGAACCGTCACGCGAAATTCCATGGCCATGGTGTAATGATGAGTTTATTTCAGGTAGTCAAAGAACGACACATCAAGCATAAAAGTTGATGACACTATCATGAAACCTTCTTGATGAGATATTGCAACAAAGGGATTATATTATACAGTGAGAATTCGTGTGTGGATGTCATTGTTGTGACTTTAAGTTCTTTATCTTGGGTGCCTTGACCCATTTCTAGACAGTACTCTTGGACTTTAGGCAAGCCTGCCTAATGGCAACGAGAAAGAATCCTAGAGGGTCACACACTAAGTGTTTCTGGTGGTCTCAATTAAATTCTATTTGAATTCAATTAATACATATTATTCTCAAGACAATGGAATAATTTTATTCAAGTTAAAATACTTGCATAAATTAAATAAATATTTATTCACCGGATTGTGGGTAAAATATATTTATTTATTTTATTGAACATTTAATAAATATTTATTTACTAGTTAGTAAATAAAATATTTTTTTAAGAGAATAAATTATTTATTTATTTATTCAGGTGTTCAATAAATTGAAGTGGAGTTCGAGAGGACCAAGTCTGGTCCGGTAGTAAATTAATTATTTTCAAGACGATAAATAATTATTTAACTAGTTGACACAAATTAAAATAACACTGTTATTATTTTGTGACGTGAAATTTTATTTATAATTCTGTTTTGGGAAAGTTATCACACCATAAATAATGACGCGATATTATTATTAATAGCATGAGTTTTCTCTAAGGTTATGAATGTATTTAATTGCTATTACACAATTAAATATTGTAACTGAAGCCCCGTGTCAATAAATAGACATACACATCTATTGTGTCATGTACCTATCCGCACGCCCGGGAATTGAGAATTGTTGAGCTGAAAAATTTCTCTCTCAAATCCTCTTCCTGCATCTCTCAAGAATAAGATACGTTCTTCAAGGCCGAAGAACAAGCGATCAATAACAACCGAAACAAGATGCTCGCTTTGCCGTGCTAGCACTCGGAGAACGAGTGGTGTTAATCGAAGGCCATTGGAGCACGTGTGGATCATCTCTAGAGGGATTCTAGTTTGGATCCTTGCAAGTGAAACAAGATAATCCAGAAGGGTCATTCCGGATGATCAACATCATCAACGAAGAAAATACCAAAAATTTAGGTATTATTTTCTTTATGAAATTAATTAAATTAATTATAAGCATGATGTGCAAGATCCTATCTAAAGGTTTCAGGTCTCTTCCTTATTTATCTAGATCTTTGATTTTATTACGTGGAGACTGGTGTTTATCGTCATATTGATCCTGGAATAATCATTGATCATGGTAAAAATCAAAGTTAGGTTCTTCCCCCAACAACGCTTTCACTGCGCCCGAAACCTTTACTTTACAGCTTCCCAATTCTTCTTCCTAGGGTTAGACATGGACAGGCTCGCCACTCCCACTACAAATGAAATATATGGCCATGTACATATCATTTCATACATCAAGCTCTCAACAACTGAAGCATACAAAACTTTCGACATATACTAGACCCCATCTTCAATTGAAGGTACCTCCGCCTTGGATAACTTGAAGTGTCCGACAAGGGGAGTTCTGAGTCTATTATTTGTACTTATTGGAAATTACATGTGATATACTTTACCAGGTCATTCGAGATAAAAAGTCTCGACTTATTACCTCATGAGTCTATTATTTTTATATCGTATAAAACTCTGTATTGATTATAATATTTCACTCATGCTAATTTTAACATATCAACACAACCCATAATACTTTATAATGATCATCAATTAAAGATAACTAATTTAAGGAGATAATTATCATTCCACTTCAAAAAATATATATAGCTAACATGAATGAATGATAAAGTGAATATTTCATTTTGTACAACATGATACAATTTATATTCTTAAAGTCGTTTAAGAATACTTAATAAAAAACATACATAAGTGTTTGTATAACATATCATATATGATATACTATCAGATTAACCTTATGTTTGGTGTATTTTTAGGGGGGGTTTTAAATTCATTACATCTCTATGTAATTCTTGACACAATTTTATGTGTCCATCTAATACAACCTTCTCACAAAATTCTCTAGTAACATCTATAAAGCAAGCTAGTTTGAATAATAATGAGATTTAGGAATCATATCCCTAATTTTCAAATCTTTAAACATATTCAAACCCCTAAACCCCATAACATAAAATTTTATGATGTTAATATCTTATATTGTCTACTCAGAACTTTTTTTAAGTTAACCATTATCATTCTTAAAATCCTTTCCATCAAATTTTTTCTTGAAATCTTTTGGTTTTTAAAGTAACTATTTATATTAATATTATTCCAATGTACCTTAATCCTTTTAGGATATAAAGTGACTAAAATAATCATTTATTTGTTAATTTTTAACTTCTCTTAGTTTAAACATACCTCTATTATACTTTTAAACACTATTTTATTTAAAAATTAATGCCAATATCCAGAAATTCCTTTGTGTTTGGGAAATAACTCTTATTTCCTTTTAGTATGAATATTTTAAAAATAAACCTTTTTTTCTATATCATATATGTTATTCTATGTATTTGAAGAATTTTCTTCTGAAAAGTGATATTGCACAACCAAAATCAATATATCACAGAGAGAGAGAGAGTGAATTAGTGATATTTTTTCTTTGGAGTTTCCTTTCTTTTGAAACAATATTCGCCTCCTGTTAAATATTTATCACTTTGCTGAAAACAAAACAATCGCACGTCTATAGGAAAAAAAGTATTTACAAAGTTCACTACTCAACACGAGTAATTACATCCTTGGTATGATATGGAAACAATCAAATATCACACAATCCATTATAAAACAATTCTTTTATATGGATACAAACAAGTAAAATATACCCTTACACTTGTGTAACATTATGATCAAAACAACAATGCATGTGCATCTTCTAGAACAAATGATGTAATACATGTTTGAGTAACAAGTTAAAAAACTTCCACCAATTGCTTCCAAACATGTTATTGTGGTGAATTATCAATGTTTACTTTTGATAATTATCAAAACAATTCTTCATTTTCCTACCCAACAACAAGTAAGAACTTCTCTAAACTTTGTAATGATACTCAGTCTAATATCCCAGTTTGATTACATAGTCAGATTGATTAGTCAAAAAATATAATTCTATCACTACTAAAACAATTCTGAACTACTTCTGCATCAGTCTAGAAATCTTAGTCCGATTTCCCGATTTGATGACCCAGTCCAATCTGATAATCACTAAATATGATCTTCCTTTTTCTTCTATTTGTAAAACTTCTTTAGGAATGCTCTATATGAAAAACTCTTCTCTCTAAAACTTCATAACTTCTCTCCATCTGTATGTGAACAGTGTTATGATTTGTCAAAAAGTACAATGTACGTTTTCCTTTTTATAGGTGTTCCAAAAGTGGTTTAGGTGGGAATTTGAAGAGTTTTCCCACTTAACCAAATTTCTTGAATCTTGAGTTTCCCCTTCATCTCAACTTCATCTTTGACTTATTTAGTGCTTCTCTACTCTTCTCGATTCTTCTCAAAACTTCTCAAATCCTCTCTACGCATCAACGTACTTTAGACTTTCTAACCATTCTTCAGTCTAATTCTGATTATCATTCCAATTTCTTCATTACGATGAAGACATATGGTCACTCCTATTTTCTTAACCCACTTGTTAATTCATCAAAACTGAAGACTTCTCATTACGATGACCACTTGTAAACTTAAAACATTGAAACCATTATACCATAAACATATTCAAAACTTCAAAAGATACAAACATCCTATTCAACAACACTTCGAAAAAACTCTTCAAAAAAACTTCAAGACCCCCTTAACAACACTTTTGAAACTGCTTCAAAACATTTCATCTTTTCTTCAATTGTTCACCAACTTTCTCATACCAATGATCTTGCATCTGATGAAGTATCGGTGTTAGAACATTTATGATGGATTAGTCTCCTTCTCACTCAGATGGATCAGTTTCACCCCCAGTCCGATGAGTTGGCATCACGTGTTGTCTGATGACTCTTGACCCACTTGTAAAACAAACAACAGTTCTTCTCTCTCTTGACCCGCTTGTTAAGGAAATATGGATTCTTACTTTCTTGACCCAATTGAAGATAACCAACATATGTTCTATAAAAATGATTGACTACATTTTTTATCTTCATCTGTTTGATCGGTTTATAAATTTCCTACACTCATCGATCCCAACAAACTCCACTTTCTTATTTGTGTCCATAAACTTCCCTACATTTGATTGATCAGTGGCATGCCGCGTTCGATGGACCGGTTCTGATAACAACTCCTTTCCTTTCATGATTACAGTACAAACAGACTTCCAACAGACACCAACTTATTTCTTTGATGATTTGTATGTTGTGGCTTATTGGTTTGAGTGAAAACCAACAACTTCTTCTTCTTATGTTCTAAACAAAACTTCTCAGTCTTCAAACAATTCTGCGTCTGGTGATCTCACACTAATGAATTGAGACTAGAAAGATTTGACTTGAAAGACTTTATTCTTCCATAAAATCTTTCTTGTAATCATGAATTCCTCATGATTTTGAGAATAATTAAGATCGACATGGTGTCATTTTACTTACATTGGAAAGTATCATGACTTCTCATTCTTTCATCATCTTTTTTCCTTCCAATCAAACCTCAAATCGATTGGAAACTCATGTTATCACCATTTTTGTTATAAGGCTTGCATCATAAGTTTCTCAAACAACTTATTATTTTTGAGAACTTACTGAATAACAAAGCATCGTCAAATTTACATTGGTTCTATTCAGACTCCGATACTTTTCCTTATTCCGATTCAAACTTTAATTTCAGACCCAAGGTGAGTCTGATGAACAACTTCACTTTGAAAACATCTCCAGCATAGAAAATTAAAATAAAGAAACTTTCTTATGAAACATGATTTTGTTTTTCTGATTATGATACATCCTCATATCCCCATTTCCTAATCACCAAATCTTTACAATTTGAATTTATTTCTTTTCTTTGACAATAAAACACAATCCTTTCAGCACAAAATTCTTCCAGCTTCCAAAAAAAACTTCTTACCAACTTGGTCCCAAAAAAATTAACATATCAAATTTAGTTTCAAGTAAAATTTTGAGATTTTTCTAAAAATATTGATTTTTCTAAAAATATTGATTTTTCAGTGAATAAGTGTGTTTTGACTATAACCATTCAAGGTTTGAAAATTTGGAAATTTATTTCCACTTTCATTTCATAATGACATTAATATGTTATTAAATAAATAATAAAAACAAAATGTCACTCTATTTGTGCCCCTCATGCTCGACTAGGGTGGTAAGGGTGGGGTAGGGTTTGGGGTGTGGTCGCGAGGTCAAGTTTCCAGACCAACGTTTTATTTGTATTTTCTTTGTTGTGTCGTGTTCTTCTTTCACGGTTGTACCCACTTTTTAAAAATGTCACTATTTCTTTTAATATCTTTATTATTTTATCATATGGATAAAAAGAAGTTATGTTTGGTTCTAAATGTTTATTTGAAATATGAATGAATTGTTTTTATTATGATAATTTGTTTTTAATTTTTATTGATTAAATAATTACCTTAAATGGTTACGCAACACCAACACCATGCTTGTGATAATAGTAGAAAAATCAAGTAAATGATTTTAAAAACTCATAAAGTAGTATTTTTTGGGTGAGTAGTGTCCCATGAATTTTTTAGATAAATATAATAACATATTAGGGAAGGGTTAAAAGTTTATATTTGAATTCCATTACTATCTTGATGTCGTTAAAGCCAAACAATTTGAATAGTCTTGAAAATGAATATAATGGTATATCATGTCAAATTATATTTTTTAATGATTGAAAATTCATAAAAATCTCATCTTCAACCAAGTAAATAGGATATGGTTGAGCATATCAACCATGATACATTTATGGACCACTTGTCCTTTTATAGTCATTTTCTTGAGGACTAAGGAGTAAACTTTGATATCGCGGTAATCGTCAAAAATGTTAACGGATGGTTAAAACTAAGAGATAAGGGTGAAAACATCACCTAAGCTTGTCAAAATTTTATCATATGATAGGATTTAGACTCATTATCATCTTATCTTTAAAATATATCAATTTGATTCCACTTTTCCATGAAAATTAATTTATATTTATTTAATACTTAAGTAATTTCAAGAGTGCATCTCCCCTTACTTATAAAACACCATCTCATATACTCTCTCTTAATCACACCTTTTGAGCATTATATTTTGGCCAAGCCCTATGTATGTCTCTCCCCAACATTCCTCTCCATGACCTAGAGGCTCTGGTTTCATCAAAAGACCAACCTAAAAGGCTTAAGGTTTAAACCAAAGGTGGTTTTCTGAAGAAGTGATATAACTCTTAACTGTTCCTTTTCATTTTACTTATTCTTCTACCTCATTAAAATCTTTTTAAACCATGATGATATAATAACATCAGTATATCCTCTATATTGAAATGTTATGATTATTATGATACAACTATTTTTTTCATCTCTTTTTTCATTAAATGGAGAATGAAAACATTGTTTGTGCATATGTGTGGACTGCCACCTCCACTGTAACTTCTCACCCCTCCTCATTGTCTTGAGAAGACGGTGGAACATTATTAGGACTTAGGATACATTCCCAAAGCACCAAAAACTGAAAATAAATGTGAAGATCTTCATAAGAATTTGAGGGATGATTTTTCCTTTGAAAATAAATCAACCAAAACAAGATAACCATAACCAAAAAACAATTATATGATGCATGAATGTAATGTAATACAACTCAAAGTATAACCCACTGACAAAAAAACCAAAATAAAATCATGAACCATATCAGAGTAAAAATAGAAAACTAAAACCAAGAACTCAAGACAACCAAGGCATCTGACATCAACTCCCAACAAGCTCCAAGCTCTAACTCAACAATCCATGCCCAAGGTATCACGATGCATCACTAAAGAAATGACATGCCATGCATTTACCTGTGTCTTGGTATACAATATCTGCAAACGCATCCAAGTTACCAAGTTGGAGGTGAGTATAAAACTCATTAGGATTTCCCCAATGACTTCCAAACTCAGGCCACTAGCATAGATCATGTTAGCACATTTATATAAAATAATTTATATAAAACAATTTTAAAGTATTTCAACAGTTTTTATAAAAACCAAATTAGTTCCAAGGAAAGCAACCAAAAAATTCCTTAAACCCATTTCTAGAATCCAAATTTGGCATAACCCATTCCATTACACACATCCACACATCCACATATGCATGAAACCATGGATTTCCCTATATTCATGAGTGGCGAGCCATCCTTTCACCAAACCATCACTTGGTGAACCATTTTGATGGGAAAAAGTTCATAGTCTTATCCATCCCACTTTTGATGGGGGGAAACATCATGTTGTAGAAGCATTGGGAGTCACAATGATAGAAATGAGATATGAAATAAAATGCAGAAGAAAGGAAAATACACGTGACACACAAATTTATGTGGTTCGGGAATAATCTCTACATCCACGGAGAGGCAGAAATTCACTATTTCTGGAGAAAAAATTATAGAGTTTTTCAGGTAAGAAACCCTAGCTCGAAATGGGCTACCTATAGAGAAGATGATCCCATGTTCCAAATAGGAAGTCCACGTCACTACAATGAAAGGCAGTCACCTTAGTCAAAAGTGCTATAGTGGCTGCCAGCTGGAAGTCAAAAGTGCTACAGTATAATTGGCTCTGAAGTCCACACTGCTACAGTGTCTATTGGTGTCGGTTGGTCATCTATACTATAGTTGGGGGGTCACAAGCATTCGGCCCAACTGGATCGTGCTACACCAATCCAACACTTCATTATCTTTATCCATCCCAAATGCACATGAACACACACCAACCATTTTTTCCAAAACCAAGCTAAACCAATCATGTCAAACCATTTCAATAAAACAATTATTTTATTGAAAACATTTTCTAACCAATTTTCAATGCATAACAACCAAAAAACCATTTTAAAATTACCATTTTAAAATCATTTAGAAATTCCACTTTCCACAAAACAACCAATTTCTACAATTTCACAAACCATCACTAAAGAGGGTTTCTAACAAACATTGCACATCAATTTCACAATTCAAACCAAGCAATTCAATCAATTTGAAATCAAGACTTCAATTTCTAATAAGAGGAGTCAAGAGTGAAGCTATCCACTTTGAAAACTTAGGTGAAAATGAAGAATGGTATAAAACTCTAAAAACTTGGCTTAGATCTTCCAAAACTCTCCTTAGATCTTGTTACCTATCATCCAAACAATCATATCTCAACATGATTAGCATAACACAACATGGATCTATCTCCAATGGATTATATCCATGAATCCAAGAGAGTGAAGAAGAATAAAGCTAAGGGAAACCACCAATAAAGAGCACTTACCAAGGAATATAGCCTCCAATGCATCAAGATTTATCAATAGATCACTCTTGGATCGAAGGGAAAGGTCTCCACAGATTTGAGAGGGCGATGATATAGAGTTATGTTCTTTTTAGAGGGAAAACATGAGGTAAATGAGGTGATCCAAATTAGATCCATAATATCCAGATCTAATTTTTATCATTGCATGATTTATATGCACATTTAGAAAAACCGTGCGCAAATCATGCACCAATCACTGCCTCTAAACACCCCTCACATGGTTGGCTCACACAGTTAGACAAACTGTGTGCCAACCATGCCAATACCCTCTGTTCCACACCACACAGTTTCTCCTAGGTGGCCACACGGTTTGACCAAACCATGCCCCAACCATGCACCTACCCAATGCCCACTGTTTCAATTGTACGGTTTCCTAGGAGGTTCTGCATGGTTTCTACTAATCGTGCTCAAACTATACACCTTCAAAAATCCCAAAAAACTTGTCAAAAATTCTCCAAACTTTCCCAAACTTAACCCAATAACTTTATATACTTAAAATACATAAATAAAGGGTAAATTACCTGAAATAAGAGGTGATACATTCTCCCCACTATTGGTCTTTTAGTCCCTAGAAAGTTGAAAACCACCATATACCTGAAAGGGTTTGGGCCATTGTTCATTTATTTCTTTCTCACGTTCCCACGTTTCTTCCTGAATCTGACCATGTGGCCCCAAAACCCACACTAGACCGATGCTTTTCCCATGTGAGACTTTCTCTTGTCTATCCACAATTCGCAATTGCCCATGAACCAAAAAAGCATCCGACTCTAGGTTAACGTGATCCCATCGAATCACATTGTCAAGATCAGGTTGGTACTTCTTTATTTCAGATACATGAAACACATTATTCACTAAACTAAATCTTGGTGAAAAAGCCAAGCGATATTCCACCCCACTGACTCGTTCAAGTATCTCAAAAGGGCATATGTATCAAATAGATAACTTGCACTGCTTCCCAAAATGATAATGCCCAAGTCTCAGAGAGATTCTCAAGAACACATGATCACTCACCTAGAATGACAAAAACCATTAACGATGATCCTCATACGACTTCTAGTGACTTTGAGTCATCTCCATCCTTTTCTTGATCAACTAAATCTTCTTCGTTGTCACGCCTATTTCCACCAAAAAAAGTGGATAACGACAAGGACGCTCGTACATTGCTTCAAAAAAATCCATATGTATTGAGACCTGATCATTATTATATGAGAACTCTACTAATGGTATGTGTTCCTCCCATGATCTATCAAAATCCATTACACAAGCCCTAAGTATGTCTTCTAAAGTTTGTATCTTCCTCTCAGGATGTCCATCCATCTGAGGATGATACACCAGGATCATAGTCAACTGAGTCCTAATGGATTCCTATAAGGATTTCCAAAAATGAGACATAAACCTCGATTCTCAGTTCGATACTATCGAAACTAGTATACTATGTCTCTTTACCACTTCTCGTATATAAATTTTACACAAGTCCTCCATCCCATGAGATTGACAAATAAGGATGAAATGAGACGATTTTTGTGAGTCGATATACTATCACCCATATGACATCATGTTTTCAAACTATCCTTGGGAGACTTGTCACAAAATCCATAATTATATACTCTAATTTCCAAACAAGAATAGGTAAAGACTGCAACATACCCGCTAGCTGGTCGCTAGTGCTCTACCTTAACTTTTTGACAGATGATACATCTCATAACAAACTTAAATAAAATCCACAGAGAAGATAAATTTGAACCAAAATATTTAACACTCCTAACATGTCATAGTCACCTAGAAAATTCATGGAGCACATTAATTAGTTAATATGATATTTCTTTTAATATTTTCAAGACCATTTATTTGATATTTCTATTATGAAAATAATTTCTACATCATTATTGTGTCATCATTAATGGTAATTATTTAATCTCTAACAAATATAAATAAATTTACATGATGTAGATAATTTCATTAGATGTTTGTAGATTATTTATGTTTGAAGTTTTATCAAGTTTATCACTACATAAAAATTATTATACTTATAAGAGATAAGAGAGTGGCATGTTGTCACTTTTTTTTAATTATAATTACATCACTTTCATGGAAAAAGTCAATTAAATGAATCAATTCCAACCCTTAGTTGATATTGGTCAAATTTAATTCATCCGATAAAATTTTGGCAGGTGTTAGGGTACTTTTATTATCTTTATAATATTTTTTGTTACCCTAATTTATCTGATTCACCTTTAACCATGGTAAATAAAAATTACCATAGTTACTATTCATAATATCCAAAAAAATAAAAGGTACCTATTTACACAATTTAGACCATATGATTCCAAATATGGAATCCATTTTTCTAAATTCAAAACAAAAAATTTTCAAAAATTAATTTAAAATTAATTCCCATTGTCAAAACCAGAAAACGGGTTTTTAAGAAGTAAAAATCATCAAAAGATTGACATGTGTTTATGTCTAATTTAAATGTGAAATTACTTCCAATGACCAAAATTGGATTAAATGATAAAAACATAATCCAATTACAATTTAAATACAATTATAATTTAAATCTAATTAAAAAGATAATCTAACTATATAAATAAATTAGATGAAAATGGAGTTTTGAATTAAAATGAAGCATTTTTTCACTATTAATTAAAATATGAATTTTATTAGAAAAATACCAAAAATTCAACCAAAGTAAATATTGATTTCCCTCTTAAAAGGAAGATATTTATTTTGTTAAATATAATATATAAAAGTGTTAAAAACTATATTTAAAATCGGTGCATCATCAAAAGGCGAACAAAATTTATTTTTTGAAAAATACTTCTTTTATCCAAAAAATTGAATTTGTTCTTATATAATGTTCTAGAAAATACATAAGATGAATTATAATGTTATATAAAATTAAAAATGTGATTAATACTTTTAATAATAGCTAGTTTATATCCCATTAAATAATAATATTTTAATAATATATCTTTGTTTAGTGAAACTTGGTATTGCGTACAACATAAGCTATCGTGGAAGGTCGCTCTTGCGTGTAATCAAAGTCAAGCCAATGTTTCTTTTAGTGAAATATTTATTTGGTGTTTCATATAACATAATCCAAACATTGTTCTTTTATACATTGAACAAAATATATACTCAGTGTTGCGTGAAATGAATTCTATCAAAAGAACTTGAAATTGTGGGCAACACAAGCCAAGAATAGTGTTGCGTATACTGCCAGCTAATACAATATTGCGTATAGTGAAAACTAATATTAGTGTATATAACAACACAAGACATCAAAAAAATTAAAAATAATCTATCTCATAAAATCTTGGGGTGTTACATTATACCCCCCTTAAAATGAATTTTACCCTTGAAATTTTTCAGGGTTATAATAGGTAAAATACTTGAAAGTTTCTTTCATAGAAACCCACATCGTAAAAAAGAATACTAAAACTTCATTTTAAAAAGTAAAGTTGGAAACATAATGGTTACCCAAAGTAACTCATTACTAGGTTTCCACATTGGAGAACATAGGTGGGAAGTTAAAACATGGATATGAAAGAAAAACCGAACCATCAAATTCTGATGGATAGTGATAGAGAACAAGTTTTGGAGAAAGTTAACTAATAGAAAGCCATAAATCTGCGATAATTTAAGGGACCACTTGATTCACTGAATAAGAAGATACTAAGATAACATTTTTTATTTAAATATATTTTCCCTAAATTTGAAGAATTTTGCATGAGAATAAATACTTACTTTATTTTTGGTACAATCTCACCATTGTTAGTACCTTGAAAAATTTCCAATTCATCTCTTATTTAAAGAAATGAAGTTGAATTTATCATTCTTGAAGTGTTAGTAGATCATGCGATATAATTATAGGTCATTTCATCTATCTCAATAAAAAGGTTAGCACGAGAAATCAAATATGCACAAGTCCACCTATTGTGTGATAAAACATTAATCTAACAAAATTCAATCGAAATATAACCTATACTATCCATAAATGGATAACATTACAATCCTTCCAAAAATTAAAAATATAAAACATTAGAAAGAGGTGAACTAAATCGACATAACATTTATCTCTCATATCTCATAAGTTAGTTCTTTGTTGTCACATTTCAAACATGTGAATACCTTAATCATGTATTCTCTTGAAACATAGTAATAACATGAATTACTATATAACTTTAGTGAAAACATACATTCTATAAAAATTAACTCTTTACACACACCAAAAAAACCAAAAATTATATATACTCAAACCATTATATCATTTTGTTCTTATATCAATCATGAGGTCATTAATACTATCAAATATCTCATTATCTCCTTATCCTTCATTATGTGCATATCATGTGCTTTACAAAAATATTTCAATCACTTTTCATGGTTATCGGTATCATATACTTATGTAAAACCAAAATGGACCAATACATAGATATTCCAATATTCCATAATACCATAAAATACATTCTATAACACTATTTTGGAATCCAATTACATAAACACTTAGTCATTCCACCACTTCATTTTCATGCTCAACATTACCAATAGTGATTGCATGTGATTTTCATTTTTCTTTGGCCTTAAGAGGTTTTTGATGTTGATAATCATCCATAACCCTTGGATTAGGTAATTATTTAGCATAATTCCCCATTTCCTTTCACTTGTAGCATTGAAGTGTGGGTGATGCGTTTTCTGTAGTCTTTTCTCTATTCACATCATTAGCAAAAAATTTCCCATTACTTCGACATTCAACTGCTTGATAACCTTATTTTACACACTTAAAACATTTTCTAGTCCCTTTAAGGAAATATCCACCATGCTTCTTCCCACACTTTGAGCATAAAGAAACATTCATCTTCTTTTCACCATTGTTTTGAAATTTCTATTGAACTCCATCTTTCGTTTCTTGTCAAAACCATGAGATTGATATGTAACACCAAATTCCATTTCTACCTTTATTTCACAACACACAATATCTTCATAGCTATTAAATTCTATTATAGATAATTTCCTTTAAAGAATTAATTTTAAGCCACTGAAGAATCAATCAACTTTACTTTCAGGTTGGATGATAAAGCTAGAAGCATACCTTGCAAGGCTTGTATAATTTGCCTCGTATGTACCAATGGATTCATCATCCTTTTGTTTAAGCTCAAAAAAATACTTTTCCATCTTTTTTCAAAGAATAGGAGGAAAGTACTTATTGAAAAATAAGTTCTTGAACTCATCCCATTTCATGGATTCAATTTCATCTTACTACCATGTATTCTTTATTATATTACACCATTGGTCTGATTCTCCTTCTAAATGATAAACAACCAAAATTAATTTTCCATGTTCCAAAAAATGAAGGATGAAAAATATCTTTTCAATGGTACGGATACATTTTTCAGAAACATGTGGATTAGAAGACCCACTAAAAGAAGTTTGATGTTTCCTCATAAAGGACTCAACATAATGTTGTTCTCTTTTCTAATCATTTGGAAGTTCAGAATGATTCATAGCTTGTGTAAGTATAACAATAAGATTTTAAATTCTATCTCCCATAACATTTGGTTGCCTAGGAGTAAAATCATTGTATTGCCCAATGCATTGATCATTAACATGGTTCCTTAGGCTTCCATCCATTGTCTAAAACCCAAAAAGAATAGTGTGAGAGACAAAAATTATACTAAGAAAACAACATAATCAAGGGAGAGTACTTTCAATCTCTAACATCTTAGGTTTAATACTAGGTTATTCGTGACCATTATCATAATTCTTGGATTGTAACCTATAATTAGACTTAACCTTAGGGACATCCCTAGACATACCTTAAAAATATCTCTAGGGATATCACTAAAGTTTTTGTATTCTAGTTTCCAAAGGTTGAATAAACCTTCACTCTGATACCAACTGTAAAGACCCAAGATTTACATACATAGACATTACATTACTTTTGTAGAATACTTAATACATAACACAAATAGACTCCCAAAAACTATATTAGTTTAGTGCCTTTGGAAATTGTCAAACATAAACAACTGGTTCATAAAATATCTACATCGTCTCTTACTTTATCCTTCATAATTAGAACCCCCTTTTGACACATCTTACTTAATACTCTTCTTCAAATCCTGGGAAAAATGAAATATGAAAAGGGGTGATCTCAAATTATCAGTAAGGGTAAGCATGGAAACTATCTTAAAAAACTTGAACATAATAATTTAAAAACATGAACATAATTTTTGAAGAAAAAAACATACCACATTTAACATATATCAAAATCTTGAGTTTTGAAATAAATCTTGGTAGTTCATAAGGCATAAATCATAATGGAATTATGAGCCATGAGAAAATAGCATTGAAATAAAACATGGACTTGTGGAAAACAAATAAGCACATAATATGATTTTCACAGTAGCCAAGGCATTGCTGCCAAGACCATCATAGTGGAAAAAGTCTATTACTGAACTGAGTTTACTTGTCATCCAGCCATGTATTACTGAATCAGATTTACTTATTGTTCCAGTCCTGTATTATTGAACCTGATTTACTTTTCATTCCATTAATGTCTATCTAATGAGATATAAATCTTTACCTAATGAATTGGAAGGAGATATAGGTTCCACCCATCTTATAATGAAATCATTTTAACATATTCTACAAAAAAACATAAATAATTCATTATAGCATAACCCAAGAAATAAAATGGGTTTCTTAAACATCATTACATCATAACATAATCTATATAAAATTTCATTACATCATTAACACAATCAAATCATAGTAATAATAGGGATAAAAACATAACCCTATTTAAAGAGTGTCATCTTAGATGGAAAATAATTTTGATAAAGCACTCAAACTTAATTCTTGAGGAAAATGTCCCTTAAAAAATGATTCCTTTTATAAAAATGCCAAGAAATCTTAAATGAAAAATAATTTCATTGAAAATAAAATTTAAATATTGTAAATTAAGCTTTATGGAAATGAGGATTTATGAAAGTGTAAAAATATGTTCATACTGTATAAGTTTAAAAAACATTATCCTCATACTTTTCCCAGAAAAGTAAAAAAAGACAAAAGATTCATTTCATATCATTTAATAAAAATTCACCAAAGGGTAAAATTAATTTTAAATAATTGTAGAAGACTAGAAATAATATTACATAATTAGGAAACATGGATGTGGATGATAAATATACCACAGTAAATACTTATGTATAAATAATATCAGATAAAAAATGAGATTGCAAAATTATCTCTTACCTTATGTCTGATATGATTCGTATGTATTTGAACCTCCTCTTTCTTGAGTATCTCTTTTTAATTTGCACAAAAGTTCTCATTAGGATGGATTTCTGCCCAAAGTGTGACCTCCAAGATGAAGTGAGGGAATTTGGGAGAGGAAATGGGTAGTGGTTGGCCGAGTTAAAGAGCTTTAGAGGTTTGATTAAAAGAGAAGTATAGGTGCCCTTTTATAAGAGAGGTGGGGACACCTTTGGAAATACCAAAATTATTAAATTAATATAAATTACTTTTAAAATTCAAATGCCTCTTATGTGGATTATTTCAAAGATAATATGAGAATGAGTCGAAATCCTCTAAACCAATAAAATTTAGACATGTTTTGATTTTATTTTAAACCTTATCAGTTTGATTTATCCTTATTTAATCTATTTAATTTTTTTGTGGTAATAATATTTTAAATATTAAATGGTTATAAATATTTACTAATGTATTGTCAATTGTCCATAATTGGATACTTTATAACATTGTTGACCTTATAATTTTCACTTTGTAATTTTTAAATATTTTTGGGATTTTTAAATAATTTAATAATATGTTATTTTTATAAATTATCAATAGTGTCAATTTTGACACTATTTATTTATTTCGTTTTAAATAAAATACATAGAGAAGATAAATTAGAACTAAAATATTTAACACTCCTAACATGTAATAGTCACTTAGAAAATTCATACAGCACATTAATTAGTTAATATGATATTTCTTTTAATATTTTTAAGACCATTTATTTGATATTTTTATTATTAAAATAATTTCTACATCACTATTGTGTCATCATTAATGGTAGTTATTTAATATCTAAAAATTATAAATAAATTTACATGATGTAGATAATTTCATTAGATTTCTGTAGACTATTTATATTCTAAGTTTTATTAAGTTTATCACTATATTAAAATTATTATACTTATAACAGATAAGAGAGTGACATGTTGTCGTTTTTTTGTTTTAATTATAATTACATCACTTTCATGGACAAAAGTCAATTAAATGAATCAATTCCGACCCTTAGGTGATATTGGTCGAATTTAATTCATCCAATAGGATTTTGGTAAGTGTTAGGATAATTTTATTATCTTTATAATATTGTTTGTTACCCTAATTTATTTGATTCACCTTTAACCGTGGTAAATAAAAATTATCGTAGTTACTATTCAAAATATCCAAAAAAATAAAAGGTACCTATTTACACAATTTGGACCTTTTGATTCCAAATATGGAATTTATTTTCCAAATTCAGCACACAAAATTTACAAAAATTAATTTAAAATTAATTGTCGTTGTCAAAACCAGAAAGTATGTTTTTAAGAAGTAAAAACTATCAAAAGATTGACATGTGTTTATATCTAATTTAAATGTGAAATTACTTACAATGACTGAAATTAGATTAAATGATGAAAACATAATTCAATTACAATTTAAATACAATTAAAAATATAATCTAACTATATAAATAAATTAGATGAAAATGGAGTTTTGAATAAAAATGCAGTATTTTTCACCATTTATTAAAATATAAATTTTATCAGAAAAATACCAAAAAATTAAGCAATGTAAATTTTGATTTCCCTCTTTCAAAGAATATTTTTATTTTGTCAAATATAATATATAAAAGTGTTAAAACTATATTTAATATTTGTGCGCCATCAAAATGTGGGAAAATTTTAATTTTTGAAAAAATACTTTTTTTATCTAAAAATTTGAATTTGTTCTTATATCATATTCTAGAAAATACATAAAATGAATTATAATTTTATATAAAATAAAAAATGCGGTTAATACTATTAATAAATTTTAGTTTATATCCCATTAAATAATAATATTTTAATAATATATCATTGTTTAGTGAAACTCAGTATTGCGTACAATGTAAGCTATCGAGGAAGGTCGCTTTTTCATGTAATGCAAGTCAATTCAGTGTTGCATTTAGTAAAATATTTATTTGGTGTTGTGTATAACATAATCCAAACATTATTCTATTATACATTGAATAAAATCTATACTCAGTGTTGCGTGAAATGAATTCTATCAAAAGTACTTGAAATTGCGGGTAACACAAGCCAAGAATAGTGTTGTGTATACTGCAAGCTAATATGGTGTTGAGTATAGCACAATCTAATCTTGGTGTATATTACAACACAATACATTAAAGAAATTAATAAGAATCTATCTCATAAAATCTTGGGGTGTTATCTCACACCCCAGCTAATCTAATTAATTAATTTTGTTATTTTCTTTGGTTTTTAAATTTTTTTGTTGAGGTTCGAGTTGAATCCTGAACGAGATTTCTAAGTTTCGTCAAAAAGTGCACATTTTTGAGTTAACATCGTTGGTCCCATGGGTGAAGCGTGTTTTTAAAACCCCGCGCGGCTTCACCTAGGCTACGACATGATCTGCATGTCTTCAAAAAATTTAAAACGAGTAAATTTTTGCAATTTATTGTGTTATCTAAAATTTTTATTGATGTTAATAATTTATTTATTATTATTAAAATTAAATTAATATTTCTATAATTATTATTTTTATCATTATGATTATTATTATTATTTTTAAAAAAATTCATGAACATTATCATAATCGTTAAAAAAGAAATGAAGGCTATTAGTAATTTTAATTTTAAGTCAATTATTATATGAATGATATTATTGACTATAATTTTTATATTATTATTATAATTATTATTATCATTAAAGTTTAATTATTACTATTATTATTATTATTAGTATTATAATAAATTATTGTTGTTATCAAAGTTTTATTATTATTATTATTAAGGTTTTTTTAATTTGTTTTATTTTAATTTTATCTTTATTTTTGTTTGTTAAATTTTTTTAGAGTTTACACTTTTTGTGTGCGGTGTAGGCGATGCCCTCTCTCTCCTCACTTTCTCCCCTTTGCAAGCGGCCACCCCTGTTACCATATTCCCCACAGCGCCCCACCAGTGCTTCTCCTCCCTCTCACCAGTGCACTACCCTCCCACCAGCTCCTCACCAGCACGAGCTTCTGCCTCCCCTACACTCTCCAGTGTAAGCCACACACCTCCCTTGAACTTCGAACAGGCTTGCGGTGAAGTCCCCCTCGCACACACACCGCCCACTCTCAACCTCCAGTCGGCCTTCGCCACCCGCCCTCCGTCCGGCACTGCTCTCCTCAGTGCGGCATAACCCTGATGACCCGCGTCCCCTCTTCCCTCCGGACGACCTGATACATAGACCTATCCGGTGTGCCTCCTCCTCCTTGCCTTCCACCAGTGACACCCTCAGCCTTCCTCCATCCACCGTGTGCCCGACCCTCCTACTAGCTCCTGCGCCCGCAGCGACCCTCGGCTTCCCTATCCCGCTCCGACCCTACCGTGCCTCCCATATCCTTCCATGTATTGTCTAGCCATTAGCTGATCAAGATGCCTCCCTCCTTCCCCTTGACTTATAGCCACCATCTGATAGGCCTCCCAACCCTTTCCCTATCTGTGTGTCCTCTGGCGCTGCCCCGCACCCAGCCTACATCCACCGTCCAGCCCACCGCTAGCCTCCTGGTGTGCCTCCCGCACCTCTCTTGCACCGGATGTGCCCCGAAAGCCCCTCCCCCAACCTCCAGAGTGTATTCAGTACGACTCTGACTTTTTTCGAAGCACTTTCTGTATGCCGTATGCATATCCATCCCAACGTGCCTCCGGCTCGGTAGTGCGTCGCCCCGCGGACCTAATGTCCAGCCACACAGTCCCCGCGTGACCCCATTTGTCGTTCCTCAGTTGTTACGTGGTGCCCTGTGACCCCCTTGATGCACTTTACGGTAGTCTTTACATGCCTCTTTCCAAGTCACCGACGTCGTCCCCCCTTCGATGCTTCGTCTGGCCCCCGTCGATGCATCGCACTCTCTTTTTCAGCTAGCAACAGTCTCTGCTGGTGTGTGCCGCCCCTTTCCGACAGTCACGCCACCCCACTGGTCGAGCACGTCTCTGCGTTGAGGTGAGGTTTGTGATGTTCCTTGCTTGAGTATTATATAATTACCTTAATTAGTGTTGTGTTTAATTAAGTTGGTGTGAATTGATCTTTAAAAAAATGAGTTTGTTTAATTAGATAGTGCGAGTTGTGTTCTGAAAACATGTCGAGCTGGTTATTTTACGTTTTTTGTTTGTTTGGATTGTTTTAAGTCCCTTTTTATGTGTTTTTAGTTGTTGTGTGTTTGTTGTAGTGAATTGGTGAGGTAATTCTGTGATATTGTGATCGTCAGTAGGTTGCACATACTTGTGTGCAAGTGTGAGACGTGTTGCGTCGTCATAATCAAGCTGTAAGTCGAGGTAGGTCCCCCAATGCACTCGCCTTTAAATTTAGAATTTATTAATTGCTTTATATTTCATTAATTTTCAATAAATGATAAATAGTTCTTGGTGAATTGATGCACAATAGTGAAATAATTCTTGTTTGGCCTTTGAACATAATTCATGGATTGTAAAGTGTAGTTCTAGTTTATTGGTAAATTCTTTATTCTAACACGTGAGAAAATGGTTTCGTTTCTCTTGATAAATGGTGTTTCTTTTAAAAGTTTCATTAGACCCATTTGACACTTTGATTAAATAAATTATTTTGAAAAAACTTTCTTCAGGGTGACAGGGGTGATCTTATTATGTACGTCAATTGTGTGAGTTGTTGTGTGTGATTTTTGTGCATCGTGACTAGTTACTTGATTGAAATTGTTGACTCGCCCCTTTTTATTATACATGTTGATATGGGAACCTGCCATAGTAAGTGAATCTTCTGAGAACGATTGATGATCTAGTTTAGAATATGCACTGGTTAGTGGCCCTTAGTACGGACTTTGCTCTGCTGGGGGATTGGGCCCCTCGGTTAGGCCAGGTAGGGAAACACTGAGCGTTTGGGCGTTATGACGTCATCGAGAGTAGGCATGCCTTCAGGATGAGTCACACGTATAGTACGTTCTGGATTTTTCATGAGCTCCTAGGTTCCACCCATGTTTTCTTTAGTGCTTATTTGTATATAGCGAGCAATTGAGGGGCCTAGTTCAGTTGCTAGTCCCCCTTTCATACTTTCCCATTTCCCTTATTATGTGTTGTGTGTTGTGTGTGGTTTTCCTCTTGACTAACAACAAAAATTTGGATTTCTAAATTTTTCTCAAAAATGTTTTAAAATGTAATTCACTTTCTTCATTCAAACATTAAACATATTTTAAAATAAAAATGGGCAATAGACTTCTACTTTTTTTAGAAATGAAAGTATGTGTGGAAACCCATATTTTATATAATCTAGTTCAAACCTAGAATTAGTAAATTCTTTTTTTAAAGGTAGTGCTTTGGGGATAGTTTGTTGGGCACACCTATTGAGTTTTAATACTCATGCCTATAGTGTTATCCTATTTTTAGTTTCTGTTGCAGGTTCGACTCAGAATTTCTCACCGTGTGTGAGAGTTGGTTGTGGATTAGTAAGCGACTCTCAGGTTCGCGAGGAGTTTTGGTTGTGGTCAGGTTAGTATGTGTTATCATTTCTTTCTATTCATGTCTTTTATCTGTTATGCGTCATTCTATTTTATTTTTCCACTGCTTTATTTATTTTCATTGGGCGAAATCATTCCCCCTTGCTCTCGATTGATTCCCTCATGCTTATCGCTAGCCCGGGAGGATCGGGAATGCCTCTTAGGCCTTGTCGCAGATTGGCTTGGGTGACGAGTCCAGGGTCGACTTAGGTTGGTTCGTGACATGTTACAAGGAGTCATGGTATTCCTAAAATCATCATAGATAGCTTGGTTCTGCTAACATAAATTATTCTTCTATCCTAATCTCATCGAATCATGCAATGTATGTGAAACATGAGATGTGTCCCGAGCACCCGACCTTGGAATATTGCGAAAATAACATTGAAGATGGCCCATCTGGTTGCAAATGTGACATGCTCTAGGTGGTGTTGTAAAATCTTGGTTCATGTGATCAAAAGAACCACATTGAAAACATCTTGACTTTCTCTTGGGTTTAAGAGGATGATTCATCGATCCTGCAGTCTGATTCTGAGTCATACCACGACCTTGTAAATAGGATAAGTGTCTCTCTTCTGCTTATTCCCACCATTAGATTTCCCACCACTTCCCATAGGTATTAACATACTTACTCCACCTGTAGTTCCAGATATTTACCTTTGTTCCATCGTCACTCTATTGACTATCTCCGTATAATCCATTGTATAGAGCATGACAATTTTTGAGTGAATTTCTAGCCTTAACCCTGATTCAAAAATTCACGCATTTAAAGATGCACTTGCAAAAACTTCAGGTGTGAAACATACCAAATTCATGAATTTAGTTGCGTACTCTAAAACTAAGATATTCTCCTACTTCAAACGGAAAAATTTTGTCGTTCTAGCAATTCTGAATGCATGAGGATAGAATTATTTGTTGAAAAATTCTTTAAAATCCTCCTATGAAATTCCATGTTCTAATTTAATCTGAACTGCTAAATTCCACCACTGGTGTGCTAGATCCTCCAACATGTATGTTGTCAACTTGACTTTCATCTCAACTGATGTGCTTAGGAAATTGAATATTCAATTCATCCTATTCAGCCACACCTCTGCTTTTTACAGTTCTGAATCACCTTGAAAGATGGGTGGATTCTATTTCTGGAACTGATCAGAATGATCAACTTGCCTTGGTTTATCCCTTTTGTTCCCTTGATCAACAATTTTAACAGTTTGAACAATACTCTGAACCAGCTGTTGGTTCACCTGTGGCTCAGGTGCAACCACATTTTCAGTATCATCTTCCAGTTGGTTTCTTTTATACCTAACATGTGCCATTTTCTATAACCAAAAGAAAATTTCATTAAGTCTCACTCTCTAGCAACTGAAGGCTTAATTATTTCAAATTTACTACATCACATTTATCACAAAAAGACTTTCCAATATTTCACATTTTTTTAATTTGAAACCATTTTTTAAAATTTCACCATGCTCTTTGAAAATAAAACCATTTTAAACCTTTTTCAAAAATCAATTTTTTTTTAACAAAATCATAAATCACTACTCAAAATAAAATATGCACTCATAGTGGGAAGTAATTTCTATCAATGCATGTCATGCTCTTCTCATTGGATAAACTCATGACAATGAGCTAACAAATTCTAGAAGTGTTTGAAAACACTTATATACCCAACTCCCTAGTAACTTGAAGTTCAACAGAAATAGGTTAGCTACACCTATTTATGCTCTACATTTCAAGTCCTAACGATCCTACTCATTACTACCAATCCAACTCAAGAACTAAACCAGATTGACTTTCAACTCCAAGACCAAAAAAATTGTTACCATTTGTCTAAAAATATATTTGGATCGATCAAGATCGATACCATTTATAATGTCTCGCCCCTCTTCAATGGCTTGGGAAGGCAGTGAAACGTTACTAGGCCTTAGGTGACATCCCAAAGGAACCAAAGGCTGACAATAAATTCCAAGGGATTCATAAGCATTTGAGGGATGATTTTTTTCTTTGAAAATAAATAAATCAAAAAAAGATAACCAAAACCAAACAACCACTATATGATGCATTAATACAATGTAATACAACTCAAAGTATAACCCGCTTACAACAAAACCAAACTATAATTATGAACCATATCAAAGTACCAAGAAAAAACTAAAACCAACAACTTAAGACAACCAAAACATCTAATAAAAAATCCCAACAAGCTCTAATCTCCAAATCCACAGGCCATGCCCAAGGCATCATGATGAATCGCTAAAGAAATGAGATATCTTGCCTTTACCTATGTCTTGATATACAATATCTTTAAACACACCAAAGTACCCAAGCAGAGGGTGAGAATAAAACTCAGTAGGATTTCCCTAATGACTTCCCAACTCACGCCACTAGGGTATATCATGTTAGCATATTTAAATAAAATAATTTATATAAAATAATTTAAAATCATTTCAAAATTTTATATAAAAACCAAAGTATTTTTGAGGAAAGAAACCAAACAATTCTTTAAAACCATTTCTCAAATCCTATTTTGGCATAACTCATTCCATTCCATATATAAACACATCCACACATGCATGCAACCATGAATGTCCCTATACTCATGAATGGTGGGTCATCCTTTCACCATGCCATCACTTGGTGAACCATTTTTAAGGGCTAAAGTTCATACCCTTATCCATCCCACTTTTACAGGGGGGGACTGTATACCTTTATTCGTCCTAAATGCACATCAACACACACCAACTATTTATGGAAAAACCAAGCCAAACCAATTGTGAAAAACTATTTCAGTAACAATACTTTTCTTGAAAACATTTTCCAAACAATTTTCCATGCATCAAAACCAAACAATCATTTTAAAACTATCATTTTAAAATCGTTTAACAATGCCACTTTCCACAAAAAACCAATTTCTACAATTTCACAAACCATCACCAAAAAGGGTTTTCAATAAACATTGCACATAAATTTCACAATTCAAACCAAGCAATTCAATCAATTTTAAATCAATACTTAAAGTTATAATAATAGGAGTCGAGAGTGAAACCACCTACTTCACAAACTTGGTGAAAATGAAGAACAGTACAAAACTCCAAAAACTTGGCTTAGATTGTCCAAAACCCACATTAGATCTTGTTACTTATCATCCAAACAATCATATCTCAATATTATTGTAATTACACAACATGGATATATCCCCCAACAGATTATATTCATGAATTCAATAGATGGAAGAAGAAGAAATCTAATAAAAATCGTCAAAAACGAGCACTTACCAAGAAATTCAGCCTCCAACACACCAAGATTTGCCAAAATATCATTCCTGGACCGAAGAGAAAGATCTCCACAGCCTTGGGAGGGATAGGATATTGAGTTATGGTCTTTTTAGGGGAAAATGAGAGGTTAAGTAGGTGATTCGGATTAAATCAACAAAATTTGGATATAATTTTTATCATTGTATGATTTAGGCGATCAGTTAGGCAAACTGTGTGTCAACCACTGCCTTCAAACACCCCTCGCATAGTTAGAAAAACTGTGAGCTATAAATTCCAAGCCCCTCTATTCCACACCACATGGTTTCTCCTATGTGGTCGCACGGTTTGACCAAACTATGTGCCTACCCAGTGCCCAATGTTTCAATTGCACGGTTTCATTGGAGGTTTTATATGGTTTCTATTAACCGTGATCAAACCATTAACCTTCAAAAAATACCTAAAAACTTGTCATAACTCCTCAAAACCTTCCCAAACTTAACCCAATAATTTTATATTCTTAAAATACATAAATAAATGGTTAATTACCTGAAACCAGGGTGCTACATCCATAAAGTGATGTGTTTCATTTTCCATCACTGACTCTCATGACTATTTATAAAGATTGATTTAATGTGTTTATATATGATATTAATGATATAATTATTATTATAGAAAGATAATATATCATTTATTTTATTACTCTTCCATCCTTTGTAAAATGATGATGTCATTCATGTGTACGTGTGAATTATCACCTCTATGAAGCGATGTGAATCATTTTGCATGTGCACATTTAATGAATGGTTCTAAAATTGTATTTAATGAATAAAAATGATAATTATGTCATGGTTATTATTCTGTAGATGATTTAGTAATTACCTTTTTGACCACAATAAACATACTGAAGTCGTTTTTCTACTATGAACCATATGTGCTCAAAACACACGATGTGGATTTAACTGATTAAGTAATTAAATATGTCATTGAAATAAATGAAATAAATGATTTAATTATAAGATAATAAACCTAAAAAGGGGTTTTAAACAATTAAATAATTAATATAATTTTATTATATAGGAGTTAAAGAAAGTATGTAGTGAGTCGAGACTCGAGGTAAGAGGCATATTAACTCAATTTTCATTCATTTAGTTACACTTTTATTGAATGTTATGTCAAAATTATGTGTGAAATCACCTCTGATTTTATTATGTTGTATTTATAATTTTTTGTGGTTTTACAATCTTTTCACATAATCACTTCATTCATTAAATTCTAACTTCAATGATACGGTCTTTATAAGAATTATTTTTCTCAATATTGTTTCTTAGAGACATATCTTGTAAGATGAACCTAATTCCTTTTATAAGGTTTATATGCTACATATTAAGATATTATATCATGGAATATTTTACCATGATATTTAAAGTTTATTTAGAGTTATATCTTTCAAGAGATATTGATTCAAATGTTATAAAAGTTGCATAAGTTTTCATGGTCTCAATTTCAATTCTTTGAGACATAATTCATGTTATACATCATGATTTATTTTATATGGTTTATTTATTGATCCATGAATGTGTTTTAATATATTATTTCATGGTAATTATGGGTTTTACATAATCGTGCTATGTTCCTTCATTCAATGGATTTTTGATTCAAGCATTACCTAAATTGTAAGTATTTTTCGTCTCAAACTTTCTTCTTTGAGACATGTTTTTATTAATGCACCTATATTCATTTATATGATGTATACAATAAATCTTGACATATAATATCATGAATTTTTTATACTCATGGTATTTTATGTTTCTTCTTATGTTCTTGTTTTCAAATGGTTTTTGGTTTTAAAAGGGCGTAAATGGTATTTCTTTTAAAAATGTTGTTTTAAAGTTTTTAAAGACTTTTAACCAAAATATTCCTCCATGTTCTTTATATTATTTCAAGAATGTTATTTTTTAAACATAAATAATTTCCTATAGTTATTTTTCATTATGTTTGACATTATTTTAAAAGGTTTTAAAAATGAAATTTCTTAATGTTTTTTGCATGAGTAACTTTTGACTCTGTAAAAATTTGAAAATAATGTTTATTTTTAATGTTTACGACATGAACATATTTTTTTGTCTCCATAACCATTTTTTACTTTGAATCTTATTTTATAATTTTACATTATTATTTTCAAAGAAAAACTTTTTCCCAATGTTCTTGAAATTTTTATAAAATATTATCAAAAGAAAAAAATATTCTTTCCCATTTTCAAAGAAATGTATTAAATGCTCTTTTAAATGTATTTTTCCTTTGAAAATATCCTTTATTTTCTTCTTAAGCTCCAATGAGGATATGTTCCAATGATACCATCCTTATTCTTTTCCACAGGTAAATCAAGCTATAAAGAAAATGAAAGTTTTTTAAAAAAATAATGATGGAAATTAAATCTTTTAGGTGTTATATTCATGTATGGTAGTTGGACATTATTGATGATGACAGGTGAGTTCGATACAACTTATGTGACGGGTAAACCTAATGCATCTTATATGATGTGTGAAATTGATATTATAACAGCCCTAAACTCGTACTCCCAGATCTAGTGCTAATACATAATCATCACATTTATGGATTTGAAACTAATAAACATGACACAATTTAAACCATTCAAAACTTAAAACATCAAAATAAAATATTGGATCACTTACATATCCAAGGACCTTTTAGGTTTATAGTTTTAGAGAATCATAAAAAACTATTAAATAACAACTTAGATGCATAAAAAACGGGTTCATAAAAATATACATCTTCTCTAACCAAGTTCTTTTTAGGCATAACATACTTAAAACATTTATTCATGACCTGGGGAAAAGGAAACATAAGAGAGGTGAACTCAAATGATCAGTAAGACTAAACATAAACATTAACAATTTAATGTCATCATTGAACATAAGATGGACATAAGAGTATGATGACATAATCAAAGTACATGAGCGTAACATAAGATAATTCATACCCATAAAACATGGATCATAAATCATTAGATATGATATAAAAATTTAACATAAAACAAGAGTTATATAATCCAACAATCACATGCTATGTGTAAACAATCCTTGAATAAATGATCAATTAAAACTCATAGAAAGTATTGAAAAAACGTATAAGTATCATGGAACATCAAAAATTCATCATAGAATTACCTAACTATATAATTCCCATATCTATTAGGAGTAACCTATAACCAACAAACTTCATCATCTCTTAGGAGTAATATAACCTCATCATCTCTTAGGAGTAACTTCCATTTAGTTAAACCTGCCTCATTATCCAATGCATCATAGCGATATGAAAGACCCACCCGTTATTTCTTTATAAAGTAACCACTCATATTTGGTTTTTAATAGAACCACCCATCTTTGGTTTATAACGTAACCACCTGTAAATCATCCATACATATTTCCAAATACCATATAATGATCAAAATAATTAGAAGCTTGAACTTTTCAATATAACAATAATCATTGTTCATTCATAGCTTGATTTACTCATGAAAAAAAAAGAGTTTTCTTGAAAATCTCTTTGAAACAATCATAATTAATCCAGAGATATAACAAATATGGTATCATTATGATATATATTTAGTGGAGAAAAATTACCATCTAGGGTTGTTTTCATTGATGAATAGAAATACCATTAAAAATAATTAAAAATATTTTTGAGGAAAATACCCTTTCCACTTTGAAAATAATTTTTAAAAACTAAAAATTACCAAAATATTGTGAAATTCATTTTATTTGAAAATAATTTTGGAAATTTATAAAGTAATCTTTAAAACAAATGATGGTTATAATGATGAAAAAATTTGTTCATGTTGTAAATGTTAAAAATAAACTTTTTTTTCAAAATTTTGTAAAGAGAGTCAAAAGTGACCCATGTGGAAAATGATAAGGAATTTACTTTTAAAACATTTTAAAAGTTCATATCATGTAAAATAACTTTAAGAAATCATTTATTCTAAGAAAATAATATTATTTAAAATATTTTAGAAAACATGGATATTAAAGAGAAATATTCTCGATCTAAAAGAAGATACAAGATCATTATCACTTACAAACAACTTTCATGATGTTTCTTTAATAAATAAGTGAGAAAATAGAATGTAAACATGTAAACCACATTCAAAACCAGGGGAGAAGAAAAGAGGTGTGTTTCAAGAAAATAATACCATATTATTTATCCTAAAATAACTTTGAACATAAACAATCTCGAAAAGAAATGAGATTATAACATAAAACTTGTACCGCTTTAGTAACATTTGAAATCAAAATTCACTGAAAGAAACAATATGATATGACGTTGTAAATCCCATGAATTACATGAATTAATATGTCAAAATTTATTCATGGGGCAGTAAGTATACCATTTTTTAACGACATGTGCCTTCCTGGCCTGTTACTTTGCCAATTTTGATTGTTGAAGTTGTTTGGGGGGGATCTGGGAGTTTTCTATGGAGGTTGGAGTTTCTGGAGTGCTGTAACAGGAGGTTCACGTTGTAAAAGATATTCATGACATGAATTGGTGTTTCACCGCTTGTGTAGTTGATTTATTTCATGGTTTGTGTGTGGTGGTGAAGGAGACCGCAAAACAAATTCACATTGTGAAAATTGAATTCATGATGTGTATTAAATCAGCTCGAGATGATTGAATTTTCGACAGAAGTTGGAATTTTGTAGAACCCATTAATTACACATTTTTAAAGGGTTAAACAACGTGTAAGTGTTGAGTTACAGGTTATAAATAGGGTTTTTTTCCGAATACCTATTCTTTTGGATGTATCCCTCTTCCTATCATTTTTGGCAGAGCCTTAGGTGATTTTGGAGAATTTTCCAGCCCTCCCTCCCTCGCATTGATCCGCTGGTTCTGTTGGATGCCCATTATCAATCAGTTGGATGCTCTTTGGTGATCTATGGTGATTTATCCTCTCTTTCTCATGGTTTTCCATTCGTTCATCTTCGAAGATTCCCTATGGTGATAACGTTTTGGTTTGGGGAGTATATGGGCTGCGTTTTTTACAACCCCTTGATGTGTTGTAAGTTGATTCTGTGATATTTATGTGTGTCTGTGGTTTGTAGGAATTTTTTCTTTTCCCTATGGTGTACAAAGAGTTGACATATCATCTTTGAGGTATATGATCCTTCATTTATCACTTTTGTGTATCATGCGGGAGGGGATTACTCTTGTTATCTATAGGGGGTTATTGTTTTGGTCTAATCAAGATAAATTAATCAGTTAATTGAAATTGAAGGGGAAAGGTAATGATTCACATTCTTTTACTGCTTTGATATTATTATGATATTGTGATTGAATGAGTTGTATGCCCTGTTGAAAATTGTGTTCATTGGAGGTTTTGTTTGCACTGACTTGACATGAGTTGTGGAACCCTTTCTTGTTGTTTTTTTATATCACCCTAAATGAAAAATTGACTAATTAATTATATTTTACTATTTAAATGGTTGTCCTAGGATTATGTCTTATGTGATAATTCTCCTAAAAAATAGATTAGTGGAATTGATAAAAGATCCTTGTTAAATCTGTAAAATGTTTTGTGATGTGTTGTGGTGTTTTTTTTTACCGTGCTTTTGTGGCAGTGATACGATGATTTGATGAGGATGATGGGTTGCTTGCGAGAATGGTTTCATTGTGTTAGATGTCTGGGTAGTGATGAAATAATTATTTAATAATGGTTTAAATGACTCGGGTTTGGTTTGGTTAATGGGATGAAAATAGTTAATGAAATAATGAATAATGAGATGTGTGGTTAAATGTGATTGATTCTTAATAAGGAAATGAATGAGTTGAATAATATAATTGGTTAAAAATGTGAAGTGTGACTTGTGGCTTGTGTTGTGTTATGCATTTATAAGTGGCAACAAAAGTGAGGATGTTGTGAGTTGGTTAGTTCTTTTTTCTAAACCCGTAGGTTGAATAACATAATTTGTTAAAAATGCGAATTGAAACTTGTGGCTTGTGTGGTGTTTTGCATTTAGAGGTGGCAACGAAAGTGAGGATGTTGTGAGTTGTTTTGTGATTTTTTGTGAACCCATAGGTTGAACTTGTGTGTGATTATATATATATATACTTATATATTCATTGTGATTTCTATATGCACCCCACCCACGTCGAGCACTATGTTCCAACACCCATATATTCACATGGGGTGTTTTTTTCAATATCCTAGTGATGAAGATGTATGATTGACTACCTACTCTTTCCCGCTCTCTTCCAGGTGAGTAGATATGAACTGGGTGTGATGGTTGAAGGTCTGTTAGTGAACTAGGTGATGACTGAGGTGTCTTCGGGTGAGATATGATATGACTGTGTTTTGGGATAGCTTATGGTGGGGGTCATGCATGGTAGGAGGGAACAATGTTGATTTACTTTATGTTCATGATACCCCAATACTCTAGTTATGAAAGTGGTTGTGGTGTGATAACCCAGGTGTCTTTGTGCAAGATGTGATGTTACTGTGCTATGGGGCAGTGACCAAGGTGTCTGTGGGTGTGATGTAATGTGATCGTGTTGTGAGGCAATGATATATGTTATTCGGAAGAGATGAAAGCATCAGGACATACGATGTTGGGGTGTGAGAGCGAAAAATCAATGGTAAAGCGCTAAATGATACCCTTTATCGATATGTTTCTTATTATGTTATTATACTTGACTTGTGTTATTTGGTGAGTTCTCCTTGTTGAGGTTGATATGGATAGCTGGCCTTTTTAGATGTTGTTGGTTATGTTTTTTACTCACAGGTGCATTAGTATGTTTCTTTCACATGCGCATGAGAGACGTTGGTTTTCCTACTGAGTATACTTGTATTCTCATCCTACTTATATAATCTAGTTTTCATATTTTCAGGAGGACTACGTGGATCGTGTTTAATATTACTAGCTCGGAGCTTTGGACAGTTTTTGTGTCACTTCTTTAGCTTTTCTTTTGGGTATCTACTTTTGTAGATTTTTATCTATAGTAGTTTTATTTATACATGAATTGTAGGATGATTTTGGTTTCTTTTTATACTATGCCATGGAGTTTATTGTGGATGATTTATCTTATCTACTGATCCTATATTATTATAGATGGTAATGCCTCCTATTTCATGATATTTTTATAACCTCAGTGTTATTTTTCAACCTGAGGCCTACTGGAGGTGAGAATCATGGGTCATCATCTCTCTCCATTGCAGTATCATTGGTGGGTGGGGGTCGTGGTATCAGAGCTGATTGTTGAGAGATAAGATGAAGTTTGAAGTTAGGCACACTAAAGATTTCATGTATTGGTGTGACAACAGTGACAGTTGACCTTTTTGGATGACATAGGCTAGAGATTGGCTAGGACATGATATTTTAGCCCCTCCTCCTCATGATCTAGTGCATGAACTTTGAGCTTCTTGAATGATAAGTGAGGTGGACATGTTTTCATGGTAGAGACCTAGGAGAGGTACATACATATTGATGACTTGTGTTCCTATTTAAATTGTCTTTTTTTGGGAACACTAAATAGAATTAAATGAATCTTAATAAAATTTAATACCAGAAGGCTTAGAAAATTCTTGTTTTCCTTTCATCTATGGATCATGGACATTGTCTTTTTGTGGTTTAGGCAGTAGATGCTCAGTAAGTTAATCTGGTTGATCTCCAAAGGGTTGATCCGGTTGAGGAGGAGGATCAGCATTTTTCGACAGTAGAATTTGTGGAAGTATGAGGGCAATGTTTTAGATATGGATATAGAAAGCTGGTTAGAGTAGCTCATGATCACTTTCAGTTTGATCCAGACCCCGATGGAGTACTAGGTCCCTTTAGATGTTAGTCAGATGCAGGGAGGTGTGCGTCAGTGGTGGATGCTATATCTAGGTGAGAAGAAGGAGATATATGTTTCATGGGTCTACTTTCAAAAAGAGTTCCGAGAAAAGTTCCTTTCGTCGACTATTTAGGCAGTGAAGAGGAAAAAACTTCTTTCTCTTCAATAGAGGAGTATGTTAGTGTGGGAAATGAGAATCATATTCAAAGACCTTCTGCATTTTTTCCTATATTTTTTTCCCAAATGGGTATTCTCGTGTGAGACGTCTTTAGGAGGTTATCCATCATTCTATCCAACATGTAGTTACTCATTTTACATTTCCAACGCATCTGGAGGTTCAGAAGATGATAGAGGTGATTGAGAAGATGCACTCACGAGGAGGTTTTCTATGAGAGGAGAACCACCAAATTTTGTTGAGGATCAGTGTTGTTAGTGACATGTCTCAGACACCAAGACCTTTGAGGTTTTTACCAATAGGGATTCAACCTCAGTAACTTCCCTTATGGGCTTCTGGGGCCAGTGGTTTTTGTGATTTCCTAGAGATATCAGGACAATGTGTTTTATATGTGGGGTTCATGGCCATTTTCAGAACCAGTGACCAATGGTTCTTTGAGCTTAGTTTGGTGGAGGCAGAGAGGTTCACTTCCAGCCTCAGCAGTAGTTTTCAATGAGACCACTTCAGCAGCAGGGGCATCAGGCTTATACTCCGCTGATGGGAGATAGAGTAGGTAGAGGTTGACCTCAAGGTGTTCCTCATGCTCAAGGACATCAACCCCAGCATAGGCATGGAGGTGGATGTTGGCATAGAGGTAGGGTAATTGAATGTGTTTAGTTGCAGACAATGGAGGCTGCAACACCATGGGGTCATAGATCATTCGAGGTACACTTAGCTTGTCATCCACTCTTGTTTTAATCTTGTTTAATTCGATAGATTCGTACTCCTTTGCTGCACATGCTCTAGTCCATGCTTTGGGATTAGATCATGGAGGCCTCAACGCCAGGGGGGTCATAGATCGCTCAAGGTATGCTTAGATTATCATCCACTCTTGTTTGTATCTTGTTTTATTTGGGAGATTCACACACCTATTTTGCACCTACTCTAGTCCATGCTTTGGGATTAGGCATAGAGAGGCTTTTTGTGCCCCTAGTGTTGACTATGCCAGTCAGAGGTTAGACCAGCTTTCTTGATGTATTCCATGGGTGTAGACTGATGATGGGCCACATAATCCCCATGGATATTTTTCTTGATTTAAATGCAGTCATACAATTTCATTCTCGGCATCATCTGGTTGTATTCTATAAATGTTGTTATTAACTGCTTCCAGAGGAGAGTCGTGTTTTCAAATATGGATGGCTAGCATGTGGTTTTCATTAGTGAACAGAATTTTCAGGTGGGTATTCGAAATTTGGACCCCCTTCTTTCTTTTATGACTAAGTTATCTGTGGAACTAGTGGATGTTGGGACAGTGGAGGTCCCCAGGGTTGTTGGGGAGTTTCTGGATGTTTTTCCTGAGGATGTTGTGACGCTACCCCCTCAATGTGATGTTGAGTTCATGATAGACTTGCAGTTCAGTGCTGCTCTGATTTAGATGTCTTCTTATCATATGAAACCTTCTGATTTGTGGGAGCTTAGAATTCAAATAAATGATATGATGTATAAGGGTTTTATTCAGCCCAGTGTGTCGTTGTGGGGTGATCCCATGTTCTCCAAAAAGGTGGATGATAGTCTGAGATTTTTTATAGACCATTGGAGGTTGAATCATGTGACAATAAAGAATTGTTACCCTCTTTAGAGAATATATGATCTTTTCGACCAGTTGAGAGGGGTTAGTTTCTTTTCTAAGACCGATCTATGGTTCAGGTATCACCAGTTGAGGGTGAAGGAGGGTAATATCCCAAAGACTGCCTTCATATGTAGGTATGAGCACTTCAAGTTTTCAGTCATGTCATTCATTGTCACGAACACACCAACTGTGTTCGTGAGGCTCATGAAATCCACATTCCATGAATTCTTAGACCAATTTGTGGTTGTGTTCATCGGTGACATATTGATTTACTCGAAAATAGAGGAGCATGTCAATCATCTCAGAGCTATCTTGCAGGTTTTTCGACGCCACCGCCTCTATTTAAAGTTGTCAATGTGTAAGTTTTGGACATGATAAGTGCATTTACTTGGTCATGTGTTATCTCAGTAGGGTGTGACAGTAGACTCATCGAAGGTCGAGACAGTTGTTCCTTAGGCAGCACCCAAGAATGTGGCGGAAGTTTACAGTTTCCTTGGTATTACAAGCTATTATCATAGTGTTGTTCCTGATTTCTCTCAAGTTATAGCCCCATTGAAAACATTGACCAAGAAGTATCAAACTTTTGTGTGTATTGATTAGTGTCAGACAACATTCGGTTATCTGGAGGGGAAGTTGACCAGTGCTCTAGTGCTCCAATTTCTAGAGGAGGGGGTGGTGTTTGACATGTTTTGTGACTCTTCTTGTTTGATCTTGAGATGTGTGTTGATGTAGTAGAGGGTAGTGATCTCTTATGGTTCTATGAAGTTATGTCACCACAAGCATAATTATGTCACCCATGATCTGGAGTTAGTAGCGGTTGTGTTTGCATTGAAGCTGTGATGATATTACCTCATTGGGAAGTGCTTTGTGGTATTCACAGATCATAAGAGTTTAAAATATATATTTTCTCAGTGTAAATTAAATTTTCAACAATGAATATGGATAAAATTTCTTTAGGATTATGATTTTGAGATTTACTACACCATTAAGAAAAGGGAATGTTGTGGCTGACACTTTGAGCAGGTAGTCACAGAAGGATGTTTTTTAGGAGTCTAAGTATATTTGAAGAGTGATAAAGGAGTTGACAGCCTTTCACTTAGATGCAAGGGTGGTTGATGGTAGAGTTTGATTGTTGCAGATGATAGTGCAACCTTTTTTGATGCAGCAGGTGGAAGAGTCTTAGTGGGGAGACGCATAGGCAGATGTGATGCATGATTGTGTTGGCTATGGTGATGCTTCATAAGGATGGTCAGAGGATGGATGAAACCAAATTATGTTTCAAGGGAGACTATTCCGGCTGCGATGCATGAGGGGGTCCTTCATGAGTTTCATAAATCACCTTTGGCGGTACACCCAATAGTATCCAAGATGTACCATGGTTTGAGGATGTAGTTTTGGTGGTTCGAGATGAAGCAAACGACGATATAGTTTGTGGAAAAGTGTTTTATTTACCAGCAGTTAAAGGTCGAACATCATTTTCCTCATAGTTTATTTTATCATTTGTATGTTCCCAAGTTTAAATGAGATGACATCTCGATGAATTTCGGCATAGGGTTACCCCGAGCTCAGGGAGGTTGTGATGGTATCTGGGTAATTATTGATTGGTTGAAGAAATTGGCCCACTTCTTAGCAATCAAGGAGTCGGGCACAGTGGATTCTTTGGCTAAGAGGTAGTGGATGAGTTGGTACAGTTGCATGGAGTTATGAGGTCTATTGTCTTGAATTAAGACACACATTTTAACTTGCGATTCTGAAGGGGATTACAACATTCTTTTTTCACTCAGTTATGACTTAGCACTGCTTACCACCCTTATACGGACAGGTAGACAGAGTGGACCATCTAGATATTGGAGGACTTGTTGTGGGAATGAATCTTAGTCTTTGGTGGATCTTGGGAACAACACTTGCATTTGGTTGAGTTTTCTTATAATAACAGCTATTATTCATCCATAGGCATAACTCTGTTTGAGACATTGTATGAGTGACCATGTTGTTCTATGTCATGTTGAAGAGAGGTTGGGGAGACAACAGTTCTTGGTCCTAATGTGGTGTAGAGCACGACAAAAAACTTTCAACATGTTCGTGGGAGGATGAAAGAAGTGCACGACCGACAAAAGTCTTATGCCAGTTGTAGGAGGAGACTCTTGGAGTTTGAGGTTGGAAACCATGAGTTCTTAAAGTTTTCCCTTCAATGTGGGTAGTAGAGGTTTGGTAAGGGGAGTAAGCTTTCTCTCATGCTTGTTGGGACCTTTGAGGTGTTGGGGAAAATTGGAAAGGTGGCGTATTGGTTGGTACTTCCACCACGGCCAGAGAGGATCCATGATATCTTTCACGTGTCTTAGATTCATTGGTATCTTTACGATGAATCCCATATCTTTGATTGGGGAAAGTTGGATATCGAGGGTGATGCAACATTCATGGAGCAGCCAATAGAGATCCAGGATCATCAAGAGAGGGTACTGTGTGGATGCACCGTTCACTTGTTTTAAATGTTGTGGAGACATGGTGGCCTGGGGGAGAGTACTTGGGAGTGACCAAAGTAGATGTGTGCCTAGTATAATACCCAAAGTTTTTTTGAGTTTTTCTTTGCTATGTTTTGTTTTGTGATGTGATGTTTGGATCCTTCTATTTTATGAGACATGTTGTTCTTCTTGATGTATGATTTTCTATAAAACCCTGATGTATGAAAAGGGGAGGACTTGATTCCTAATTGAGATTCTTTTTATTATGATGTGATTAAACTCATGCGGTCAAGTCAGTGTCATCCAGAGTGGATAATATCTTGACATGGAGGATGAAATTTCCTGATTTGTATATTCGGGACAGTGTGGTTTTTTGGTTGCGACAATTGTTTGTTATGGGCTTTTGTGGGTGTTTGATGGTTGTGCAGGTGGATGTGTAGTGTGTGGTGGCTTGTGGTTGGTATTAGATGTTGTGATAATGTGATTGTGTAGTGATGAGGTTGCACGAGATGTTCTGTGGCTGTTTGGTTTGGCGTATTTGGCTGGTGGTAAAGTTTGAGGTATGGCGAGATCCTTGAGAGGTATTTCGCAGGTGGTTTTTTAGACCCCTTTCATTCCATCAGGTTTGATTTTGATTCTTGGGGATGAAAATCCTTTGAGAATGACCTATTCCTTCCTGACCTATTACTTTGTCAGTTTTGGTGGTTGGAATATTTTGAGGGAGGTTTTGGGAGTTTACGGTGGAGGCTGGAGCTGTAGGAGCGCTGAAACATGAGGTTCACATCATGAAAGGGATTCACAATGTGAATTGACAGTTCACGACTTGTGTAGCCGACTGATTTCACGGCTTGTGTGTGGTAGTGGAGGAGATCACGAAAAAGATTCACATCATGAAATATGAATTCATGATGCGTATTAAATCAGCCTGAGGTGACTAAATTTTCAACAGAAGTTAGAATTTTAGAAAACCCATTAATTACATATCGTGAAAGGGTTACACGACATGAAGTGTTGAGTTCTAGGTTTTAAATAGTTCTTTCGGCTGAAACCCTATTCTTTTTTGTTGTATCCCTCTTCCTCACGTTTTTGGTAGAGACCTAGGTGATTTGGAGGATTTTTCAGATCTTCTTCCATCGCTTTGATTTGTTGGTTCCAATGGATGCTCATTGGCGATCTGTGGTGAGTTATCTTCTCTTTACCATGGGTTTCTTTATATTCTTTAGAGATTCACTGCAGCGATAACGTTTTGGTTTGGGGTGTATGTGGTCTGTGTTTTTGACAACCCCTTAATGTAGTGTAGTTTGATCTATGGGATTTACATGTGGTTGTGGTTTGCGAGCATTTCTTCGTCGCCCGACAGTGGACAACGAGTTGACAGAGCTTCTTTGAGGTAATAAATCCTCATGTTTCTCACTTTTTTGTATCATGCGGGAGGTGATTACTCTTGTTATCTATGGGGGTGGTTTTACTAGCCTAATCAAGATAAGTTAATAGGTTAATTGAAATTGAATGGGAAGAAATAATGATTCACATGCTTTTATAGCTTTTATATTATTATGATATTGTGATTGTATGAGTTGTATTCCCTGTTAGAAATTGTGGTTGTTGGGGGATTTGTTTGTGCCAATTTGGCATGAGTTGTGGAACTCTTTCTTGTTGTATTTTGTTTGATACCACCCTAAATGAGAAATTGGATGATCAGTTATATTTAGTTAATGAAATAGTTGCCCCGTGATTATGATTTGTGTGATAATGCCCTTAAAAAATAGATAGCTGGAATTGATAAAATCTCCTTACTAAATCTATAAAATGTTTTGTGACATGCTGTGGTGTTTGGGCGTGCTTTTGGGGTGATGATGTGATGCTTTTTTTGGTCATGTTTTTGGGGCAACGAGGTGATCTCTTGTTTTACCATGCTTTTGGGGTGGTGAGGTGATGGTTTGTCTGATCATGCTTTTGGGGTGACAAGGTGATGGTTTGTTTGACCGTGCTTTTGGGGTGGTGAGGTGATGGTTTGTTTGGTCGTGCTTTTGGGTAGAAATGATGATGGTTTGTTTGATCATGCTTTTGGGGTGGAGAGACGATGGTTTTATGGGATAATGGGCTACTTGCGGGAATGGTTGTGTTGTGCTGGATGCCCGAGTAGTGATGAAATAATTGTTTGATAATGGTTGAAATTACTGGGGTTTGGTTTTGTTAGTGAGATGGAAATGGTTAATGAAAAAATGAATGATGAGATGTGTGGTTAAATGTGGTTGATGCTTAATAATGAAACAAATGGGATGAATAATTGGATTGGTTGGAAATGCGAAATAGGGATTATGGCTTGTGTGGTGTTATGGATTTAGAGATGACAACGAAAGTAGGGATGTTGTGAGTTGGTTAGTTCTTTTTTTGTGAACCCATTGGTTGAGTTTGTGAGTTACTATATATATATATATATATATATATATACTTGTATATTCATTATGATTTCTATATGCACCCTACCCATACTGAACATTATGTGTCGACACTCATATATTCGCACGAGGGGTGTTTTTTCTAACATCCTGGTGATGAGGATGGCTGGCTGGATACCCGCTCTTTCCTGCTATCACTTCTAGGTGAGTAGATATGGACTAACTGTGATGTTCAAAGGTTTGTTAATGCACCAGGTGATGACCCAGATATCTTCGAGCGAGATGTGATATGATCATGTTGTGGGGTAACTTATGGTGGAGGTCATGCATGGTAGGAGGTGGACATGTAGTTGATTTCATTCATGTTCACGATACCCTACTACTCTGGTTATGATAGTGGTTGTGGTGTGATAGCCCAGGTGTCTCTGAGCGAGATGTGATGTGACTATGTTGTGGGGCGATGACCCGGGTATCTATGGGTGTGATGTGATGTGGTTGTGTTGTGGGGTGGTGGTATATGTTATTCAAAATAGATGAAAGTGCCAGACGTATGATGTTGGGGTGTGTGAGTGGAAAATTAGTGGGAAAGCGATGTCGAGTACCCTTTATCCTTGTGTTTCTTATTATGTTATTATACTTGTCTTGCGTTATTTAGTGAACATGTCTTGTTGAGATTGAGATGAATAATTGACCTGTTTTGGTGGTGTTGGTTTTGTTGTTTGCTCATGTGTGAATTAGTATGCTTCTTTCACAGGTGCACAAGAGACTTTGGTTTTTCTACAAAGTATACTTGTATGATCACCCTATGTATATAATTTGGTTTTCAGGTTTTTAGGAGGACTATGTGGATCATGTTGGACATTACTAGCTCGGACCTTTGGATAGTTTTTGCGTCACTACTTTAGCTTTGCTTTTGGATATTTACTTTTGGAGACTTTTATCTGTACCAATTTTATTTATTCATGCATTGTATGATGATTTTGGTTTCTTTTTATACTATGTCATGAAGTTTCTTGTGGATGTTTCATCTTATCTGCCGATCATATATTATTATAGAGGGTAATTCTTCCTATTTCATGAGATTTTAATACCCCCAGTATAGTCACAAACATAGTCTCTACTAGAGGTGGGACTTAGAGGTCATCATCTATCTCCCTTCATTGGTGAGATGGGGTTGTGACACATTCAATGAAATTGTAGTTTTGGACATGAAACATGTCTCAAGAAAATGAGATTGGGAAAAAAAGGCTTGTAAAAATCATAACTTTTGAAGTGATAATTAACCCATGAAATGATTATGGTCATACATATAAATCAACATAAAATAAGTGAAAATACCGCATAAACAATTTAGAGATTAATTAACACATAATAATTGTATAACAAAATCAATGAAGAAGTGTTATAACCCAATGAAAGAAAATTGAGTTAATAAATCCCCTACTACTTGATAACTTTCAAGTCAAATCCCCTTGGATGAAATAATTTGAATTATAACTTAAAATTCCATGAAGTATGAAGAATGTTGTAATAGTGGGTGTCCTAGACCCAACTAAATAATATTTTTTATTACTATTTCATGTATACAATGAGATATGTATGATGTACTCTTACTATTATAGTGTAGACATTTCTGCGTCAACTATTTAATGGTAATGTCCATAGATTATTTGTTGTATCATAAAGTTATAAAAAATATCATACTATAATGAGAACTTATAGATACCATGACATTAGTATTAAATATATGTCTTATGGTCTAGATACATAATATAGACTGAACATAGTGATGTCTAACTATTAGGTGTTGGGGTTTCATAAGCATTGAGACCTTTTCTCATGAAGTTCACACATGGTGATCTTTAGTAGTTGAGATCATGAGGACATACCCGCCACAATTATAAAATATGAATTTTATAGTGTTAGACATGACTTTTATCAGTGATAAAAAATCACTAACTACATGAACAGGGTTAAAAGACCCGATCTTTTATCAGTGCTAAAAAAGCGCTGATAAAGGCTCATTTTACAATACATTATAACAGCACACTGCAACACCACTTCAATGTGCTGTAATAGTACACCGTAGCACCAAAAACACACCAGATATCAACAAAAACAATCCCCAATATATAATTTAAATTAAATGAAATTTAAAATACAAATACAAGAAAAAACACTATATTATAAACATTTCAAACATTGGTTTATACAATTACATAAATACAAATTATTACATACATTCAAAAACATCAATGTTCCTTTAACTTTTAATCCTGGCCCAACTCGTGATATTTCCAAAAAAACTACCCCCTGCTCGAGAAAAATAATGCATCTATATAAGAAAACAATTCTTATTTTAGTAATAATATAAATAAATAAATTAACAGAAAGTGTTAATTTTATTAAAATTGATGACAATTTTAAATAAAAAACGCACTTGGAGTCATACCGGTCACATTGTGCATCAGATTGAGGTGTGGATGATTTAAACACATCACAAATAACTTGTGTATAATTTTCTTAAATTATCAAAACAATTTTAATGTGTTTTCTTGGTTTTGAATACGTCAGCTGTCTTTTTTACTAAAATGCCATTTTAAACTAAAAACATGCACTTTTGACTCATTTAAATCACATCGTGTATCGATTTGACGTGAAACTGATTACTACATGTCACAAATGGATTATGAATCAATTTAATAAATTATGAAGAAAATATGAGCATGTTTGATCTATTTTAAATGAGTGACACTTTTTGAACTAAAATATTGATTTTAAACTGATAACAGACACTTCAAGTCATATCGGGCACATTGTGTATCGGATTGAGGTGAAACGGATTCCTACATGTCAAAAATTACTTATGGATCATTTTTTTAAAATATCAAAACAATCCGAATGAGTTTTCTTAATTTTAACTAGGTCACTTTTCCATTTTACTAAAATAGATGTCAATTTTAAATTAAAAAGACACGCTTTTAGTCATACCGGTCACTTTGTGGGTCGGATTGAGGTTCGGCTGATTCCTACACATCCCAAATGAATTATGGATCGTTTTCCTAAAGTATAAAAATAATCCGAATGCATTTTCTCAATTTTGAGTATGTTAGTTGTCTTTTTTACTAAAATTTCATTTTAAACTGAAAACATGCACTTTTGAATCATTTTGATCACATCGTGTATCGGTTTGATATGAGATCAATTCCTTGCATGTCATAAATTAATTATGAATTTTTTTCCTAAATTTTAAAGAAAATATGAGCACGTTTGATTAATTTTTATTGAGTGACACTTTTTGAACTAAAATGTCGATTTTAAACTGACAATAGACACTTTGAGTCATATCGGTCACATCGTGTATCAGATTGAGGTTCACCTGTTCCTACACATCACAAATTACTTATGTATAATTTTTGTAAAGTATCAAAATAATCTTAATGCATTTTCTCAGTTTTGAGTAGGATAACTATCTATTTTATTAAAATTGATGACAATTTTAAATAAAAGGACACACTTGGAGTCATATCGATCACACTGTACATCAGATTAAGGTGAGACTAATTTATACATGTACCAAATGACTTATGGATCATGGTACTAAAGTATCAAAACAATATGAATGTGTTTTCTCAATTTTGAGTACATCACTTGTCTTTTTTACTAAAATGACATTTTAAAATTGAAACACACACTTTGACTCACACTGATCACATTGCGTATCGGTTTTACATGAGACTGATTCATACACGTCACAAATGACTTGTGAATCGATTTCATGAATTATCAAGAAAATCCGAACATGTTTTCTCAGTTTTCAGTGAGTGACACTTTTTGAACTAAAATGCTGAACGGGCACTTTGAGTCATACCGGGCACATCATGTATCAGATTGAGGTGGGAATAATTTATGCATATCAAAAATCACTTAAGAATCATTTTCCTAAAGTATTTAAACAATTTAAATGCATTTTCTCATTTTCGAGTAGGTCAGTTGGCCTTTTTACTAAAATTGATGTCAATATTAAATAAAAACAAGCACTTGGAGTCATACCGGTCACACCATGTGTCAGATTGAGGTGTGGTTGATTCGTACACATCTCAAATAACTTATGGATCATTTTATTAAAGTATAAAAACAATATGGATGTGGTTGTTCAGTTTTTAAGTAGGTCAGTTTGTTTTTTTACTAAAATTGATGTCAATTTTAAATAAAGACGTACTTAGAATCATATTGGTCACACCATGCATCAGGTTAAGGTGAGGATAGTCCCTACACATTCCAAATGACTTATGGATTGTTTTCCTAAAGTATCAAATCATTTTTAATGTGTTTAATTGATTTTGAGTATGTCACTTGTATTTTTTACTAAAATGACATTTTAAACTTGAAACACACACTTTGACTCATATAGATAAAACCATGTATCGGTTTGAAATGATACTAATTACTACACATCAAAAATCAATTATGAATCGATTCCCTAAATTATTAAGAAAATACGAGTGTGTTTTCTTAGTTTTCAGTGAGTGACTTTTTAAAGTCAAATGTCAATTTTAAACTGATAACGAACACATAGAGTCATAACGGGCACATCATGTATTGGATTGAGGTGTGGCTGATTCCTACATGTCACAAATAACTTATGTATCATTGTCTTAAAGTATCAAAATGATCTGAATATGTTTTCTCATTTTTGAGTATGTTAGTTGTATTTTTTACTAAATTAATGTTAATTTTAAATAAAAAGAAGTATTTAGAGTCATATCGGTCACATCCTATTTCGGATTGTGGTGTGACTAATTCCTATGGGTCCCAAAGTATTAAAAAAATCCTAAATGTAAATTTTACAATGATTTACATTGAATTTATTTATCAAACGACGAACACTGCATGAGCAGCTTCGAACAAACCACCTCAACCCGAAAAAAATAATCTACATGTATAAGAAAACATTTATTATGAGTAATACTAAAAAGAAATAAATTAAACATAAATATGAAATAATACATTAATTCTATAGACAATGATTTTATTGTGAAAATGTCAAGATTACCTATGTGATTGAGCAGTGGAGGGAACTTGAAGGAAAGTGACAAATGCTGACACTGCAGAAAGGCATAAAAGATGGACAGATCACCCCAACTGGAACAAAAAAAATCACCTGTGTAAGAAAATAATTATTATGTGAGTAATTCTAAAAAGAAATAAATTAAACATAAATATAAAACAATACATTAATTCTATGTACAATGATTTTACTACGTAAACATAAAGATTACCTCTGTGATTGAGCAGAGATAGCATCGTTGCTCTTCTTGAAAAAGCATGACACATTAACATAAATATTCTAAAATAAATGAACTATGCAAGGAATAATGAAAATTAAATCAACGTTTCATTATATAATATTTTGGTAAAATAGAGAAATTATATCGTAACATTACCTTTACATCTTTCCAAATGGTTTCGTTCATTATAGTTTGTTCTTCTGAGGGATTGGTAACATCATCATGTGCATAATACATTTTCTGTATGAGTAGTCAAACATTTAATTTGGATTTTGTTAATGCAGTAGAGAACATATAATATTATGAGGAAAAACATAATATATTAAAAAATACTTTTACCTTCTCATTGAACTCTCTATTTTTTTAAGGTTTCAAGGATTTGGTTCCTTTATCGAGAATTAAAATCCTCTCTTTGTGGCCTCCTCTAACACATAAGACATTTTCTACATTAGGACTAACATGCACTAATTGTGATGTCCCAATGAAAGGTCATACTCAATTTAATTTTCATCTCACTCAAAATTTGTTTTATCTGCCAGCAGGATAGTCGACCAATTCCCATTTGTTGGATCAGAGACATAAAATACTTGCACTACTTGTGATGCCATTATGAACGACTCTTCTTTTTTCCCTTCCACACTGAAATTCACCTTCATAAAGCTCATTTCATCAATTTTCACTCTATTGATATTGTCTAACCCAATTTCAATGGAAAAGTGTCACTTGAAATATTGTATAATCTAACTTGTATATCTATTTGATAATGCCAAAATATGACATATTTTCATAAATTGGATTTTTATCCTTAGAATCGGATATGTGCATTGCTTTAGCCACAAGCGTAACACCACTGTTTTGCATCGTACTAAAGTCATCATGTAGTTTTGTATAGAATGTATAACCATTTATTACAAAACCAATGTAAGATATCACATTTTCATTCAGTCCTCTGGCTAGCCATTGAAGTCGATTTGCAATTGAATTCGGATTTTCAGATTACTCATTATAAATTTATCTCTAAATCATCCTATAAACTTTTGATTATGTGTATTTGATATTCATCCTTCAGCCCTAGATGGATTCAAATCTCTAAGAATTTATTTTTGGACTTCAATGTATGGATCAACATCTTCACTATTATGTAATATGTAAAGGTGAATTTTCTCCCGCTCTGTCAAGGTAATTGTAACAACATCTCTTCCAAAAATCCCTTCGCCCATAAGGTGTTTTTTGTGACAAGACTTTGGGAGACCGATGCTTTCAACATCTGATAAGTAATCGGTACAGAATTCAATATCTTATTCAACAATATATCATTTTTCAATACAACCTTCTAGCTGACTTCGATTCTTGACATACCCTTTCAAAATATTCATATACCGTTCAATGGGGTACATCCATCTGTAATGGACATGACCATATAGTTTAACCTTTCTAACCAAGTGAACCATCAGGTGGACCATTATATCAAAGAATGATGGCGGGAAGAACATCTCTAATTCACATAATTTGACTGCAATCTTATTATTCATGATGGAAAACTTCACCGAGTCTATAAATTTACTGCATATGGATTTGAAAAAGAATCAGATTCTGGTTAATGTATGTCATACATTTTGAAGCAGAATGCAATGGAAAGTAACATACATTAAATTCTGCATCAAAACATGACAGTCATGTGATTTTAGTCCTTATAACTTCAAATTAGTCACTGACACGACATTCTTGATATTTGATGAATACCCCTGTGAAACTTTTACACTAGTGGGGAAGAAAATGCAATTTTTCCTATTTGGATAGAGTGTAAACTGCTGGAGGAAGAAAATTTCATCTTTTACCCTTCACTGGTGCCAACTCTTCCCTTATCCCCATTTCAATCAAGTCCAATCTATCATTGATGACATCTTTCATTTTTCTAGGAACATTTAGTAACATGCCAATAATACTATCAAATACATTTTTTTTCTACATACATGACATCAAGAAAATATCTTACATACAAAAAATTCCAATATTGGTGATTCAAAGAAAATTAATCGCTTATTCCAACCTGATTTTTTTAAGGTTTTTCAAAAATATTTTACCAAAAATAGTGTCAATCTTTTTAACTTTTTTGTACAATTGATCACCCATTACTGGAGACGGTGTTGTACCTTATTTGATATTCTCATCGAATGCTATCATTCAAGATCGGTGTTTATGTTATCGAGGTATAAATTTATGATGTCTTAAAAACACAGTATTCAATTAATGTTTCAACCGAAATTAGTATGTGCATTTTTCAAAAATAGGACACCCCAACATTCCTTTAATGTTATAGCCTGATAAATTCCCATAAGCAGGGAAGTCATTTATTATTCTGTACAACATGGACATCAATGTGAATTCTTCACTTCTATGAGCATCATACATTGTAACACATGTATCCCACATTAATTTCAAATCTTCGATCAATGGATCCAAATAGACTTCAACATCATTACTCGGTTGCTTTGGTCCAAATATAAGTAGAGACAACATAATGTATTTACGATTTATACATAACCATGGAGGTAAGTTATAATTTACCAGCATGACGGGACATGTACTGTGAGTAATACTCTATACACTAAAAGGATTTATTCCATCTGTAGATAACGTAAGATGAAAGTTTCTCGGCTCATCTCCAAATTCATGAAACTCGTAATCAATTTTCTTTCACTGAGGAGAATCTGCTGGAGGACATAGGTTCTAATCTTTAGTTATCATATCTATATTCCATGTTAATTGTCTCGTGATTTCCTGACATCCATAAAGTCTTCTAAACCATGGAATGGTAGGAAAATACCATACAAATTTCAAAGGGCTTGATTCATTTTTCTTGTATCGATCTGTGCCACACTTAGAGCATTTTATGAGTGATTCATGGTCCTTGCAGAACAATATGCAATCATTTGAACAAGCATGTATTTTTTTTGAGATTTTTCCCATTGAATGTAACATTATTTTAGTATCATGTGTTTGACATGGTATTTCATTTTTTTCTAGTATCATATCATTCAGGAGACCAAGTAGTTCTGTAAAGCTGATGTCACTCCATCCACTGCTAGCTTTCAAATTATATGACATCAATAGAGCTAACAATGTTGTGTGTTTAGTACAACCGGTATATAATGGTTTCTGGGAACAACTATTTAACTCTTCAAAAAACTTTGGACAATCATGAAGGTCATCTTCAATTGCCATTGTCATTTCTTCAATGTGATCTCCATCATCATTTACAAGGTATTCATATTAAATGATTCATAAACCGCAGTATCATCCCAATTGGTTTCCACATTCAGTTTTTCCCCGTGTTTAGTCCCACATTTATAAATTTGATCTATTTCATGACAAATCAAATGTTCTTCCAACTCTTCCTGACTAATTTTTCTTGAATAAAAACAACGTAAAAATGGACAAAAGGTTTTAGAAGGGTCGTCTGCATAATCTCTTACAAACATGATGAACTCTTTAACTCCATCTTCATACTTGTTTGTCAAATGATTAGTGTGCATCCATTTTTGATTCATATCCATCCTATTGGGTTCATAAATAAGTTGACATAAAAGAATAATACACATAAACAAGATATATCACAAACAAGGGAGAAAAACACACCAACCCTTGCAACATCTATCTCATACACATTTAAACATATATGTATATAACATGGAATTTATAATACACATAATTGAAACAAAAATGCACATTTTGACATAAGTTTTAATGAAAATAAATATAATCTCTTCCTAATTTGGAAATCCAGAACCATAATTTGTGAATAAATAATTATAAAATCACCCTTACATTATAAGTTTTGAAAACACATATAAATAGATAGAAAGATATATATTTACACACACAGAGAGATATATATATATATATGTATATATGTATATATATCTTTATAAAATAAACTTTAATTGATAAAAATCTATGTATCACTTACAGCAGAATATCAAAACATAGTAAAATAAATACAACCCCATACTAATTTTGAAAATAGTTTCATTGAAAATAAATAAACATGGTATCACCCTCACTAAGGTTTCTCTTAAAATAAAAAAAATACAATTCTCAGAAAATAATTTTTTAAGGAAAAACCTTTACACTATAATATTAAAACAAAATTTAAATAAATAAATTCTCTTACATGAATTGAATAAAATCAACTTCTGTTGTTGCTTCGCACCATCACAAGACTAAGAATTAGTTTTCTAAGTCAATTTTCTCTTTCGTTTAAGGTTTTTATATCCAAAACCTCCGCTGTTTATACAGTGGCATAAATATTTATTTAATTGGTTTATCTGTGGAACAGAAGTGATTCTCTAAGATTTCAAAACAGTGACAAAATTAATCTTATAGAGCAAGTTGGGGTACAGATGTAGACAATGAAGAAAATTGATTCAAAACAACAATTTAAAAAGACCAAAACAAGATATCCAAATCGGTAGTGAATCAAACAACATATCATAAACAAATCATTTTTCTTATAATCTAAAAGAAAAATAGTATACAAGGACTAAACCACAAATAATTGATGACATCGTTGAATAAGAAATCAAAAATGAAAAGAAAAATACAAAAAGAAAATTGGAAGACCTACCTTGCTAGGTTAAAGAAAATCTGAGACCCTTTTCAGAAACCCCAACTGCAACTAAACATTGGATGTAAGACGAGATGTTTGAGCAATTGGAGGTAGTAAAGTGGTGTGATTCGAATTTCGATTCACTGAGAAGGAGCATCGATAGTGGGTGACTTCCACAGAAAACTTATAATATCATGACAAATTCACAAATGGTTAGGGTTTTTAAATAGATCAAGACACTTTTATCACCACAAAAAAAACACTGATAAAGATGTTTTTATCATCACTTATTACTTAAGCATTGATAAAGGATTTATAATTATAATTATAAATAAAAAAATTGTAAATATATATATACTTAATAAATATATATAAATATAAATACAATAAATATATTTCCTTTTAAATATATTATTATAATTTTATAATTATTTATTTATAATTATAGAAATATTTTTAAAAAATAATATTTATATCATTATATATATTTATATAATTATACATAGATATATATATTTAATAAATATATATAAATATAAATATAGTAAATATATTCATTATTTAAGTAAATTTATTATAAATTTAATAATTGCTTAAATATATATATTTATTTATTTATTTATTTATTTATTTATTTATAACTATATAAATACTTTTAAAATATATATTTATTTATTTATAATTATAAATATATAATTGTATAAATATAGTAAATGTAAATTTATAAATATATTTATTTATAAATAATTTTTTACAATTTTTTTTAACATTATTAATGAATATCTAATTTTAAGTGCACGCATATATGTTAAAAATGAGTGAAATTTAATAAATTAAAAATAATTACACTAACAATATTGAAAAAATGAATAAGTTTTGTGTGTGTGCATTGTATTTAAAAATGCATTAATTACATACATGTGAAATCAATACAACACATGTTTAATCTATGTTAAATTGAAAAATCAAACATTCAATTATATTTCCATTACACTATGCAATTAGTCAATATTTTTAATTCAGATTAATTTTTAATTATAAACCACTATTCAATAAATATATGACTATTTAATGTAAAATGCAAAAATATTTTGTAACATATAAATCATATTTGTATACATTAATATATATTTGTATATTTAATATATATAATTTATTAACATTAATTATCATAATTATCTAATTAGTAAAATGTTTAATATTTAATAATGTATAATCAATTTATTCATTTTTATCAATAATTATTTAATTAATAAAATTTGTAATATTTTTTAATAAACTCATTTTTTATTTTTTTATTTAATTATTTCATTTTAATTATTTGGACCTTTATCAATGGTAAAAAAAAGTTGTTAAAATGAATATTTATCAGCATTAAAACTAAAGCGCTGATAAAGTGTATCCTTTATCAGCGCTAAAAATAAAGTGTTGATTAATGGCACCTTTTATCAGTGTTAAAAATAAAGTGCTGATAAAAGTTCACTTTATCAGCGCTGAAAAAAGTTTAAATTTATCAGTGTTTTCTTTAGCACTGATAAATATCCCATTATTTGCGCTTTTTTCTAGCATTGTTCAATACCAGTGCTGTTAAAGGTCTGTTTTGTAGTGGTGTGTTAATAGGAACACCACATGTTTTGGGTGTTGTTGGTTGTTCCTATCTACGACATGTATATTGGTCTCTTGACTTGAGATCATTATCAATGTGTGACATTTGATCGTGTACTTTGATGTAAGGTAGAAACCATGATAATGAAATCTTGAAGAGGTAGCGTGTGTTGGGTACGTCATTGGTGGTATGACATTGGTTGAATGTTCAAGATAAAATTTGTTGCTTTCTAGTTGAGGAAGTAATATATCTCGGGCCTGATTTATTGGTATGATAGTACCTTCATAAGTCATTAGGCAAGACATTCAAGGGTAAATCCATCCAGTTATATCAACAAATAATAAAGAAACAAAAGACTGACACAAGTGTATGTTTTGCTTTATGAGATATCGAAAGATGAAAATATTATATTACATAGTGCGTGTTCATAGGTTGGTTGTCTTTGATATGACTATTCTTATCTCTTTAAGGGTCTTTATGGGTTTCTAAACTCCACTTTTGGTCAGTAAATGGTATTCACTGCTATTGAGATAAGGGCCTAGAGGGCCCCACTTCAGGGTCCGAGAGTTATCCAAGTTATCGATCATCGATAAATAAATAAATTCATTATTATTAAAGTAAATAATAATTGGATTGAATTTATTTATTAAAATTATTTGTAATTATTTAAGTAAATATGAAGAAAAAATATTATTGGAACGAATATTATTTTAATATTTCAGTTTTTTTTTAATATTAGCGGGAATTATGAGTCAAGTTAAATGATTTGGTTTTATCATGAAATATATTTAATATATATTAAAGGTATGTGATAAAATATAAATAATATTTATGATGTAGTTAGCTCGTCATAATTATTTATATATTGCTTCTTCAGTAGGTGTTTTATTTCTGGGGGTCAGGGAACCCATGCACTATTCATGCATACGAAAATGAGAGCATCTCTCTCCTCCTGCTATCTAGAGAGATAGAGAGTCTCTCTCTGAGCGATCAATCTAAGGCGCCTTTGATGGATTGAAGGGAAGAGATCGAGGTGATCGACGCAACATTGAAGGATTCGACGGAGCTTCATGCTAGCACCTGGAATTCGGCGAACGACGAGCGTGTGAATTCTTAGAGTGTGTGTAGACGATCTAGAGGGATTAGACTTCAGATCCTTTGAGTAACGATCACCGACGATGTGCATTCGAGTGAGATCTGATTCGGAATGAGGTACACATTTCGATTTATATTTTTATGTTTTGAATAATTCATGCAAGATTCTCATACCTCTATTGCGGCTCATATCGTTAGAGATGATAAGTTTTGTTGTCCCAACGATGAAAAATTTTAAATTCACAGCCCATCGGCTTTCGTTGTGTGCCTCAATACTTTCAATTGGTATCAAATGGATCGTGTAAATTTTTTGAGCCAATAAAATTAAATCACCTTTAAATTTATGTAGAGATCTTTAAATCGATCTTAATGGAAGGCATCAATCCGATTTTAAACGAACAAGTTATGACCATTCAAATTTTTTGATATGGATTGTTTGTGAAATTTTTGGGTATTAAAAATATGAAAAAGGTATATTTAATACATGTTCAAATTTACTTCAATCACCATAAAAAGTAGTCCGAAAACCTATGTTTATTCTAACAAAGAACCGATCGGAATTTGGTACTCAGAATTTTTTCGGCCGGTGTCCATTGGTTTCCACACACACTTGTGGAAATATCATAAGCCTAATAAAAGAAAAACACAATTAATCTAAAGGAAAAAAATAAATTTTGGCGGGTGGTTTTGGGTTTTCCACAAGAAGATAACAAAAAATACTCTGTCTAAAAGGTGAGGGGGCGACGCACTCAAAATTCCAAAAAAACATTTGAAAAGTAAAAATAAAGGTGTAGGGGTAGGCCCCACCCTGTCTCCTCCTCGGGTGGTGGCCTCCCATAGATGGATTCCTCCCTATCGACAATGACTATCTCTGCTCTTCCCTCTCACCGCAATCCGCCGACGGACATCCCCAACAGCCATCATCCGGCCGCCGTCGACTTGCCCAGGAACCGCCACTGTGAGATCTTGTTGTCGGAGCCATTGCAGTCGGACCCAGTGCTCCTGGCCGCCCGTGGCTTCCCTGGCCTTGCCGCAACCCGCCGCTTGGAGCACCGTGCCTTGCCTTGATCGAACAATGCCACCCTCTCACCTTCTCTGGTCATCGCTGCATGTCGCGGGCCACCCTCCGAACGACCTCCCGGACGGATCCAGCCCAGTCCCAGCCTCAGCAAGATGTTGTGCCCCCCGCCAGCTGCCATACCACAGCTTTCAGAAGATGCCTCATTCGGCCTCGCATTTCGCACTAGGTCAGCCACCCTAGGAGCCCAAGCCACCCCGTGGTCCCCTATCTCGACTAGCGTGCCGCCGACCGCCATTGACCCAGTTATCGTTTGCGAGCCCCCGCAAGATTCATCTGTCCACCCTGTGAGGCACAAAGGGACAAAATTTGGTACAAGGGTTTTTTTATTTTATTTTTTAATTTAATGGGTTTAGGTTTTTGTTATTTGGGGTATATGGAGTATATTAGCCCACTTCACGAGGGGATTTTGGACATTAACTCAAAGGGCCACTTCAAATGGGGCTTTTAGGTTTTTTTGTTTTTGTTTTATTTCTCCCACCCACAAACCCTCTCCCACCATTTAATATATATAATATAATTATTATTAAATCAAATACCAATTTTATATGGGTAGATAGATACCCATTATAGTGAACTAGAAATTCATCCCTGTCTGGATTCGATCCTGAATCTTTTGGATGCCAATCAATAGCATGTACCACTTGGGTACAAGCTCATTGGCATGTATATTAAATTGTATAATTATAATTATATTTATATTTATATAATTATAAATATGTATTTATATAGATAGATTTATAATAATGTAATAACAAATATATTCATTATATATATTTATATTTATATAAATATATATAATTATATAATTATATAATGTTGTCACGACCCGTCCTCGGGACCCGTGTCGTGACTACCCCAAGCCCGCCTTCCATAGGCCAGGGGCTGGCGACTAGCACCAAAGGAGTAAATCCCGATAAAAAGTGAAGTCATTGCCTTTATAAAGTAAACAAACACCACAGAGTAAGCCAGCAGAAGTAAACACTAAGTAAAACTGGGTACAAAAGTAAGTGGAGAAGTGTAAGTGGGCCAGAATACAAACTCAAACTGAAAGTAAAGTACAACTGGAAAGAAAGTACAACAACTGAAAAGTAAAGCAGCAACGTTGAGCCGTCCACCGAAAATCCCACCTAAAGGGTGGGTACAGATAGTCTCCTCAGCTCCTCGGGTCCAACCGTCTGCTCCGTGTACGTCCCACCCAGTGGTCCACCTCTAGGTACTGTCTTGCTCTACAAGCCTCAACCACGATCAGCGTTGTCCGTCGTCTGCATCCAACACAACGTAGTGCGGGCATAGCCCGTGCAAGGGTGAGTATACTCTACTCAGTAGGGACCCCGAGACCCCGAAGGTCTCCCAGAATCCACAAAGGATAATCCACAAAGGAAAGATACAATCACGAAGTAAGAACCAACACTACTTAGGTATATTCCCATATATATACCTAAGTCACCAATTCCAGTTCGGCTCCAACATCCGAGCCCAAGTTCGATCACGTCCACACAGGATAGTACAACCCAATCCACACAGGAAAGCACAACCCAATCCACATAGGAAAGCAAGTCAATCATATCGAAGATAAAGATTGAAAGTCAAGACTCATCTCACACGGGTATACTTATTTGTAAGGTGATAGAGATGATCAGATGTAGCCACTGATTCATCTAAGCTGGGACCCACGTAGGATACTAGACCAGCTAAGCTGTCGGACCCACGTAAGATACAAGACCATCTACTCTGCCGGACCCACGTAGGATACAAGTACAATAGTACTGTCGGACCCACGTAGGATACAAGAATAGTAGTCATCGCTGTCGAACCCACAGAGGATTTCAGTACGGTTGTCATCGCTGCCAAACCCACGGAGGATTTCAGTGCAGTCTTCGTCGCTGCCGAACCCATGGAGGATTTCAGGGCAGTCGTCATTGTCGTCGCAGTCGCAGCCAGCTCTAGGGTTCCCGCACACAGCAAGATCGATTCCGGGAGGGTCCGCTCCACGATCCAAGGGGTTTGATACATCAACTTACACGTAGTCTGGAGTTGATGTATCCCAAAGTTCCGTCTCGACAAAAGGAACTCAATGTGACAGACGGCGCGTCAATTGGACGCCCGGTCTGAGAGTTATTGGCTTTTTCGTTTCAGGGGCCCGGTTGGTTTTTAAGTCAAAACCAACACGACCACACTCCAACTATGTCCAAACCTCGATCGGAGTAAGATAAAAGGTTTGTCTCACTAAGAGGAATCCAACAAAGTCAACGGCACGTCAATCGGACGTCCGGAGCTCAAGTTATAAGCGTTTCCGCTCCGAGGGCCTGGTTGGTTTCGTGTTCGAACCAACCCGGCCGTACCCAAAGTTCTCTGAAACCTTGAGTGTAATATACTGAAACAATCGTCTCGATCCAAGTATCGCATCTCAACTGACAGTGCGTCGATCGGAGGTCCGTAGCCCAAGTTACGGGCATTTAAACGAACCTATCCGGTTTTAAGGGGGTTTGAGCCCGGACCGACCCGGCCCAGAACCCCCTGGGTCGGCCCGAACTGGGTTGGACCCAACCCGGGTCCAGTTTCGGCCCAGTCGGCGCGGCCCAGCCCGGTGCGGGGGCCAGGCCCGGCACGGGCGCCGCGCGCCGTGTGAGCGCGGAAGGGGGGAAACCTCCACCCACTTCAAACGAAACGACGGACCCACTGGGGGGTCTGCCCAGCTGCGCTGACTGGGGGTCAAACCCCTAAGTCTTTCAGGAATCTGGTCGGTCGTAACGGTCGACCAGCGCATCACGCGGGACCTGTTGGTCCCTCCCTCCAGCACCGGCGGCCGGCGGCTCCGGCTGCGGCCAAAGGCCGCGACCTTGGTTCGTCCAGCGCGACGCGATGACGCCACGCCAACGACTCCACGCCCCTCTGCCGCGGCCCCGCTCTGGCCGTGGCCTCCTCGTGGTTCTTCGGCACGGCACGACGGCGCCACGCCCTTTTGCCGCGGCCCGACTCCGGCCGCAGCTTCTTTCGGACTCAACGGCGCGGCACGACGGCGCCGCGCTTCTTCGCCGCATTCCTCTTTGTTTCTGCGCGGTGTTGTTGCATCGCGCCGCCTTCGTTCGAGCCGCAACAAATTCAACAACAAATGGGGAGGAGGTTCGGCCATGTTCGGGCGGTCCTACCTCCTCCCGTTAAATTGATAATAGGCGGATAAATCATTAACATTGAACGCCCAAATATCCACGAACATAAAAATCAAACCCCTACCTCGATGAATTCATCGAACGAGGATCGTCGCGGGAAAAGGGCGTCGCGGAAGACAGCGTCGCAGAAGACGGCGTCGCGGAAGACGGCGTCGTATACGTCGTCGGTTCACGCCCGATGAAGGATGCGGTGCATCTCCTTTCTTCGAAGAAGGTGTCTCTCACCGGCTGCGGAGAGGAGAGGAGACGGCGCGGCGATTCCCTTGCGGTGTCGGAGTTCTTCGTTGTAAACTCAGCATTCTTCGCGTTCTTCGACGAGGAAGAAGATGTTCTTCAGAGCGCAAGGGTTCTCTCCTTCCTTCCGCACAACGAATCAACCCTCCATAAAATAAGACATTGTCTTATTTTATTCACACAGAGGCATGCCATTATTAAATTTGAAATTTTAAAAAGATCCCATTAAATTAATTAAATTTATTGAAGAGCCTTTAACAGTCCATTAAATTGGGAGAGTTGACCTGTCATTAAAAGGGGGTGCGGGTGTGTTACACAATTAAATGCACGCGGGAGGTTTTAAGGGTTTTGAAGGGGTGGGACTCGTGTGGGCCCCACTTCACTAATATCCTACCTAGTGGAGTTAGGATATAGTGGGTCCCACTCCAACCTCCATGCATAGGTTATAAACTACTTAGAATAGAAAATAAAAATCGTGGCACAAATTTTTATTTCAATCTTTAGTTAACCCATTTATTTAATAACCTCACCTGAGCAAACGCAACTCCAGAAAAGGTGTTCCTAAGCAATTATCGGCGCTACGATTCCATCGGTGCCCTCAGATTTCGATTCCGAGCACCAGTTCAAAAGTTAGGAAAACCCGCTCGTTCGTTCACTGAATGTACCCGAGCTAAATTTCGAAAATTGATTCTGGGCACACCGGGCCTCAGAATCAGGTGCCATTAGAAACCGCGTACTCGTAAAATTCAAAAAAAAATTAAGAAAAAAATACCTTGAAATTTACGGGTCTTACATTACTCCCACCTCAGGGATTTACATCCCCGTAAAGATATATCACAAACTAGAGGAACAAATGAGGGTACTAAGCACGCATCTGAGCCTCCCGCTCCCAAGTGCTCTCCTAGAGGTTCCTGTGCTGCCACCTGATGCGCACTAGAGGAATCGACCGCCCACTTAGGACCCGCTCATGTCGATCCTTGATCTCCACTGGGACATCCGCAAAAGTCACCCCATCGTCAATGTCCAGCTCCCCATGGCCGATGATATGTGTCGGGTCATGCACGTACCTCCTCAGCTGAGATATGTGGAAGACGTCATGCACCCGGTGCAACTGAGGTGGTAGATCCAGGTGATAAGCCACCTCGCCTATCCTGCTGAGAACCTGGAATGGTCCGATGAAGCATGGAGATAACTTGCCACCCCAGCCAAATCTCCGTAATCCACGTCGAGGTGAGACCCGTAAGAAAATGTGGTCGCCATCCTCGAACTCCAGTGGTCTCCTCCTCCTGTCAGCATAAGATTTCTGTCGGCTCTGAGTTGTCCTCATCTGCTCCTGGATGACCTGGACCTTCTCTGTCGTGGCCTGGACCATCTCTGGTCCCACAAGTGCTGACTCCCCAGGGTCTTTCCATCACTGAGGTGATCTGCAAGGTCGGTCGTACAATGCCTCATATGGTGTCATCCCGATGGTGGAGTGGTAGCTATTGTTGTACACAAACTCTACCAAGGGTAGGTGGTCCTCCCAGCTGCGACCAAAGTCGAGGACACATGCATGGAGTATGTCCTCGAGAGCCTGAATGGTCCTCTCCGTCTGACCATCTGTCTGAGGGTGAAAGGCGGTGCTCAGACGTAGCTGCGTCCCGAATGCCTCCTGAAACCCCTTCCAAAATCGGGAAGTAAAGCGAGCATCTCGATCGGAGACGATAGATGATGGCACACCATGAAGCCGCACGATCTCCTGAATGTAGAGGCATCCCAAGCTCTCCACTGAGCCATGCTATCTGATGGGTAAGAAGTGGGACGACTTGGTGAGTCGGTCGACAATCACCCAAATGGAGTCGTGACCTCTGGAAGTACGTGGTAGTCCAGTCACGAAATCCATAGATATCCCATCCCACTTCCACTCCGAGACCTCCAACGACTGTACTAAGCCTGCTGGTACCTGGTGCTCCGCCTTCACCTGCTGGAAGGTGAGGCATCGAGAAACGAACTCTACTACATCCTTCTTTATACCCGGCCACCAGTGCTATCGTCTGAGATCCTGGTACATCTTCGCCACTCCTGGATGTACCGCTAAAGGGGAAGTGTGAAACTCCCTCACCACATCCTCCTTCAAAGCAGTTGGTACCATAGTACGTCCTCTAAAAAGGACAGCATGCTCTCCTCCTACAGAGAATCCATCAGATGTCTGTCCGGAGGATATCTGTCCATGTTGCGTCTCACAGTCAACGTCCCCACGTTGTGCCTCCCTGACCCACTGCAGTAGTGGAGGAGTGATTGTGAGGGACTGAAGAAAGGTTGCTCCACCTCTATCCACAAAGGATATCTGCAAAGTGGCTAGCTGCTCCGTCGCCTCCCCAAGTAGCTGAATGCCTGTCCTCCTGTTGAGAGAATCAGCTATTACGTTCCCCTTTCCATGAGTATAGACTATCTCAAAGTCATAGTCCTAGAGGAACTCGAGCCATCGCCGCTGTCTCAGGTTCAGGCCCTTCTGTGAGAAGATGTACCTGAGACTCTGGTGGTCAGAGTAGACTGTAAAGCACTCGCCCATCAGATAGTTTCTCCACATCTTCAGATTGAAGACCACTGCTGCTAACTCCAGGTAATGGGTAGTGTAATTCTGCTCATGATTCCTCAAATATCGTGATCCATAGGCGATCACTTCCCACTCATGCATCAGGAAACATCTGAGTCCGTTCCCTGATGCATCGCAGTAGACTACATACCCTACTCCCTCCTCCAGTAGCCTCAAGATAGGTGCGCTGGTCAATCTCTATCTCAGCTCCTAGAAGCTCTGCTGATATCTATCTGTCCACACAAAGGGTTTCCACTTATTCGCCAAATATTAAAGTGGTTCCGCAACTTTGGAGAAGTCTGGCACAAACCTCGGGTAGTATCCAACTATCCCCAAGAAACTCCGCACCTCCATCACACTCCTGGGTGGCTCCCAAGCTAGCACTGCCTTGATCTTCGCAGGATCCACCGCAACTCCCACCTCAGAGATGACGTGTCCCAAGAAGTGGACCTCACACAACCAGAACTGATACTTAGAGAGCTTACCATAAAGCTGGTGCTCTCGGAGTGTGTCCAGTACAACCCGCAAGTGGTAGGCGTGCTCCTCCTCAGTGGTCGAGTATATCAATATGTCGTCGATGAAGACCATGACAAATCGATCAAGGTATGGCTGAAAGATCCTGTTCATGAGACTCATGAACACTGCTGAAGCGTTGGTTATGCCGAAAGGCATAACCAAGAACTCATAGTGGCCATACCGACATCTGAAGGCCGTCTTCTGCACGTCCCCATCCCGAACTCTGAGCTGATGATAGCCTGATCTGAGGTCTATCTTCGAGAACTAGCGTGCTCCCTTGAGCTGATCGAAGAGGTCGTCAATCCTCGGTAGCGGATACTTGTTCCTCATGGTCACCTGGTTCAGGAGACGATAGTCGACACACAGTCGTAAGCTCCCATCTGCCTTCTTGACGAACAAAATCGGGGAAGCCCATGGTGAAACACTGGGTCGGATGAATCCCTTACCCTGCAAGTCCTCCAACTGTACTCGTAGCTCTCGAAGCTCAGCGGGGGCCATCCGATATGCTGGAGTGGATATCGGGGTTGTCCTGGGGTACGGTTCAATATAGAAAGATACCTATCTACGAGGAGGTAGTCCTGGAATGTCGTCAGGAAAAACATCCGCATACTGATCCACCACTACAGGAAAACTCGGACTTCGCACGTCAACTGCTCCTAGGATGAGGCTAGCCAACTGGTGAGTGATCGGCTATCCTCTCCTCTACATGAGTCCATCCTGCGCTGCAAAGGATCCCTTCTCGCTAGTGAAGGTGAACCTACTCCCATCGGTGGGAACACATCGCACCTTGCGCCTAATACAGTCGATATGAGCATGGACTGTAGATAACCAATCCATGCCCAAGATGACGTCGTAAGGCCTCGACGCCGCTACAAGAAGATCCTAGCCAAAGCTCTCGCCTCCTAGAGTAAGCTCACACTACCGGCACCAGTGCGTAATCGTCGAGTCTGCTCCCGTAGGAGTCTCTAGCCATAAGGATTGAGCCAACAGCTCCGTCAGAATCTTCGAGCTCGAACAAGGGAAGCGGCAATAAAAGAATGACTCGATCCTGTGTCTATAAGAACTGCAACAAGGGTGGAGTTGACACAGATAGTACCTCGAATCATCTCTGGCACACCGTGGTCGTAGGCCTCCGCTGCCTGAAGCTGAGCCTGTCTCTACCCACAAGCTCCCTGTGGTCGGGGTGGGCCTCCTGGTGGTGGTGGTGGTAAAGCCTCAAAGCGTCGCCCACCACCTAATGCTCGGTCAGCTCCTCTGCCTCATCCGCCTGCTCCCTGTGGACCGCCACGTTCGACCCTCTTCCTCTGCCTAGGTGGTCCCTCAATCATATGCTGCTCCTCTGAAAGGCGGGTCGGGTAGTCACGAGCCATGTGGCCCTGCCCGCCGCATGCGTAGCACTGTCTACTCCTCGGAAGGTTGGATCTGTGCCGTGTGCCCCACACCTCTAAGCCAGTGTCTTGAGGTCGTCTGCATGCTGGTATGGTCCTCCTGGACCCCTATGACGTCCGTTGACTGCCAGCTGCAGAAGACTCTGCTACGTGCCGCCCTGCGGTAGGTCTCGCTGCTAGAGTAGGCGCAGCAAGAAAGCTCTCTATGAGGACTAGCTCCAGTACTCCTGCCTGTGTCGGAATGCTGAGGGAGACCATCGATGCCCTGATCTCATGCCTCAGTCCCTGCTTGAAGGTCCAGCCCCGGAAGAATGGGTCTCGTACCATGTCCATCGAATAGCACGAGAGATCGGTAAATCTCGCTGAGTACTGGGCTACCGTCATGCTGCCCTACCGTAGCTGTAGTAGCTCCTGGATGTGCACCACATGGAGGGTGGTTGGGACGAACTCTGAACGGAAGAGGCTCTCAAAGTCCATCCAGAGAAGCGATGTCTCGTCGTGCACCTGGAGCATCAAGCTCCACCATCTGCTTGCCGCCGCGTGCAGGAGGCTCACTGCAAGGATCACCATGAGGTCAGCTGGTGTCCCCACTAGCCTGAAAACTCGAACTACAGCCTCTATCCAATCCTCGACAGCCTGAGGGTCCATCTCCCCATGGAACCTGGGCAGCCTCTGACATTGGAACTCGTACAGTACACTAAGGCGACGTGCACTCTCAGCGGCTGGGGCTGGTGGCATCGGTGGCTCGGCATGTAGAGGTACCGTCGGTGCCCCCGCTCTAAAAGGGCCCTGCACCGAGGCCTCGTCGCTCGGTGGGTTGTCGTCTCGCACAAAGCTCGGAACCCTAGCTGGATGTCGTCGTGGGGCCATCCTGAAAAGAAACAGGTGCGCCACGGTCAATACAGTATACCTGGTGAGCTGACACAAAGTAATCACAAAGAAAACCTTGAAACACACATGCAATCAATGTTTTTGTGCACTGAGTCGGAAATCAGAAGTCAGGGTCTTGGTGTACGGATAAGTAGGCCACCGCACCAACACTGGACACCCTGGACTGATAACCACACTCAATACCCTTAACACTATTGCGTCACATAGAAGAAAGATCAGAGTCCTGAGTTCTGTGGTAGAACCGAACTCCTCTGATACTAATTTGTCACGACCCGTCCTCGGGACCCGTGTCGTGACTACCCCAAACCCACCTTCCATAGGCCAGGGGCTAGCGACTAGCACCAAAGGCGTAAATCCCGATAAAAAGGGAAGGCATTGCCTTTATAAAGTAAACAAACACCACAGAGTAAGCCAACAGAAGTAAACACTAAGTAAAACTAGGTACAAAAAAAAGTGCGGAAGTGTAAGTGGGCCAGAATACAAACCCAAACTGAAAGTAAAGTACAACTGGAAAGAAAGTACAGCAACTAAAAAGTAAAGCAGCAACGTCGAGCTGTCCACCGGAAATCCCACCTGAAGGGTGGGTACATATAGTCTCCTCATCTCCTCGGGTCCAACCGTCCGCTCCGTGTACGTCCCGCCCAGTGGTCCACCTCCAGGTACCGTCTTGCTCCACAAGCCTCAACCACGATCAGCGTTGTCCGTCGTCTGCATCCAACACAACGAAGTGCGGGCATAGCCCATGCAAGGGTGAGTATACGCTACTCAGTAGGGACCCCGAGACCCCAAAGGTCTCCTAGAATCCACAAAGGATAATCCACAAAGGAAAGATACAATCACGAAGTAACAACCAACACTACTTAGGTATATGCCCATACATATACCTAAGTCACCAATTTCAGTTCGGCTCTAACATCCAAGCCCAAGTTCGATCACATCCACACAGGATAGTACAGCCCAATCCACACAGGAAAGCACAACCCAATCTACATAAAAGAGCAAGTCAATCATATCGAAGATAAATATTGAAATTCAAGACTCAACTCACACAGGTATACTTCTTTGTAAGGTGATAGAGATGATCAGATGAAGCCACTGATTCATTTAAGCTGAGACCCACGTAGGATACTAGACCAGCTAAGCTGTCGGACCCACGTAGGATACAAGACCAGCTACTCTGTCGGACCCACGTAGGATACAAGTACAGAGTCAAATACTGCCGGACCCACGTAGGATACAAGAACAGTAGTATTGCCGGACCCACATAGGATACAAGAACAGTAGTCATCGTCATCGAACCCACGAAGGATTTTAATACGGTCGTCATCGTTGTCGAACCCACGAAGGATTTCAGTGCAGTCGTCGTCGCTGCCGAACCCATGGAGGATTTCAGTGCAGTCGTCATCGTCGTCGCAGTCGCAGCCAGCTCTAGGGTTCTGGCACACAGCATGCTCGATTCCGGGAGGGTCCGCTCAATGATCCAAGGGGGTCGATACATCAACTGACACGTATTCGGGAGTTGATGTATCCCAAAGTTCCGTCTCGACAAAAGGAACTCAACGTGACAGACGGCGCGTCAATCGGACGCCCGGTCTGAGAGTTATTGGCTTTTTCGTTCCAGGGAACCGGTTGGTTTTTAAGTCAAAACCAACCCGACCACACTCCAACTATGTCCAAACCTCGATTGGAGTAAGCCAAAAGGTTTTTCTCACTAAGAGGAATCCAACAAAGTCAACGGCACGTCAATCGGACGTCCGGAACTCAAGTTATAAGTGTTTCCGCTCCGAGTGCCTGGTTGGTTTCATGTTCGAACCAACCCGGCTATACCCAAAGTTCTCTGAAACCTTGAGTTTAATATACCGAAACGAAATTCTCGATTCAATTATCGAAACGCAACTGACGATGTGTCGATCGGAGGTCCGTAGCCCAAGTTACAGGCATTTAAACAAACCTGTCCGGTTTTAAGAGGGTTTGGGCTCGGACCGACCCGGCCCAGAACCCCCTGGGTCGGCCCGAACTGGGTCGACCCGACCCGGGTCCAGTTTCGGCCCAATAGGGCGCGGCCCGGCCCGGCAGGCGCCGCGCGCCGTGTGAGCGCGGAAGGGGGGAACCTCCACCCCCTTCGAACGAAACTGCGGACCCGCTGGGGGGTCCGCCCAGCTGCGCTGATCTGGGGTCAAACCCCCCGGTCTTTCAGGATCTGGCCGGTCGTAACGGCCGGCCAGCGCATCACGCGGGACCTGTTGGTCCCGCCCTCCAGCACCGGCGGTCGGCGGCTCCGGCCGCCCTCCCTTGCTCCGCCGCGGCCAAAGGTCGCGGCCTTGGTTCGTCCGGCGCGGCGCGATGGTGTCGTGGCCCCGCTCCGGTCGCGACCTCCTCGTGGTTCTCCGGCGTGGCCCGACTTCGGCCGCAGCTTCTTTCGGCCTCAACGGTGCGGCGCGACGGCACCGCGCTTCTTCGTCGCGTTCCTCTTTGTTTTCGCGCGGTGCCGTTACACCGCACCGCCTTCGTTCGAGCCGCAACGAATTCAACAACAAAGGGGGAGGAGGTTCGGCCGTGTTCAGGCGATCCGACCTCCCGTTAAATTGATAACAGGTGGCTAAATCATTAACATTGAACGCCTAAATATCCACAAATATAAAAATCAAACCCTTACCTCAATGAAGTCGTCGAACGAGGATCGTCTCGGGAAAAGGGCGTCGCAGAAGACGGCGTCGCGGAAGACGGCGTCGCGGAAGACGGCGTCGCGGAAGACGGCGTCGCGGAAGACGGCGTCGCGGAAGACGGCGTCGCGGAAGACGGCGTCGCGGAAGACGGCGTCGCGGAAGACGGCGTCGCGGAAGACGGCGTCGCGGAAGACGGCGTCGCGGAAGACGGCGTCGCGGAAGACGGCGTCGCGGAAGATGGCGTCATATACGTCGTCGGTGCACGCCCGATGAAGGATGCGGTGCGTCGCCGTTCTTCGAAGAAGGCGTCTCTCACCGGCTGCGGAGAGGAGAGGAGACGGCACGGCGATTCCCTTGCGGTGTCGGAGTTCTTCGTCATAAACTCGGCGTTCTTTGCGTTCTTCAACGAGGAAGAAGATGTTCTTCAGAGCGCAAGGGTTCTCTCCTTCCTTCCGCACAACGAATCAACCCTCCATAAAATAAGACATTGTCTTATTTTATTCACACACACGCATGCCATTATTAAATTTGAAATTTTAAAAAGATCTCATTCAATTAATTAAATTAATTGAAGAGCCTTTAACAGTCCATTAAATTGGGAGAGTTGACCTGTCATTAAAAGGGGGTGCGGGTGTGTTACACAATTAAATGCACGAGGGAGGTTTTAAGGGTTTTGAAGGGGTGGGGCTCGTGTGGGCCCCACTTCACTAATATCCTACCTAGTGGAGTTAGGATGTAGTGGGTCCCACTCCAACCTCCATGCATAGGTTATAAACTACTTAGAATATAAAATAAAAATTGTGGCACAAATTTTTATTTCAATCTTTAGTTAACCCATTTATTTAATAACCTCATCCGAGCAAACGCAACTCCAGAAAAAGTGTTCCTAAGCAATTATCGGCGCTACGATTCCATCGATGCCCTCAAATTTCGATTCCGAGCACCGGTTCAAAAGTTAGGAAAACCCGCTCGTTCGTTCACTGAACGTACCTGAGCTAAACTTCGGAAATTGATTCCGGGCACACCGGGTCTCGAAATCAGGTGCCGTCAGAAACCGCGTACTCGTAAAATCCAAAAGAAAATTAAGAAAAAAAATTCCCTTGAAATTTACGGGTCTTTACAAATACTATATTAATAATTATATATAAAAATGTATATATTTATAATTTATATAATGATAAAATATACAATCATAAATATAATAAATATACATACAATGAATATAATAAATATAATTGTATATATAATTGTAAATATATTTAAAATGTATATATAAAAATATTTTAATAATTATATTTGTATAAATATATTTATATTTATTTATAATTATATTTAGAAATATATTTATATAGGTTTAAATATATATATATTTATAAATAAATTTATAATATTTTTAAACATATAATAAATTATAAATATGAATTTATAAATATGAATTTATTTTTATAAATATATATTTACAGTTGTAAAATTTTTAATATATATATATACATATATATACATATATATAAATAATAAATATAATTACAAATCTATATTTATAAACAAATATTTCTAATATATATATATATATATATTGTGAATATAATAAATAAATTATAAATATAAAATATAATAAATACATAATTGTATGATTATAAACATAATGAATATATGATAAATATAAAATAAATATGTATATATTTACAATTATATATTAATTATTTTAATAATTATTAGTATAATAAATATAAATATAATAAATATATAATTATAAATATGAATTTATTAAATACATAATTATAAATATATATACATAAATACATAATTATAAATATAATAAATATAAATATAATAAATACATAATTATAAATATAATAAATATAAATATAATAAATACATAATTGAAAATAAATATAAATAAATACAATCATAAATATATATTTATAAATATGAATTTGTTTATATAAATAATATATATATATAAATAATAAATATAATTACAAATCTATCTCTGTAACTAAATAATCATAAATATATTATATATATTTTATTTTTATTTTTATTTTTATTTTTAATTGTTAATATATAATTATATATTTTTATATATAGTTAAATGTATATATTTATAATTATATTTATTAATAATTTTAAACATATATTTATATAAATAAATTTATATTTATACACATTTTATAACAATAATAAATATATAATCATAAATATAACAAATATTTATATAATAAATATATAATCATAAATATAATAAATATACATATAAAAACTATAATAAATTTAATAAATTTAATAAATATATATTATTATATTTATAATTATATATATTTATATTTATTTAAAATTAAATTTATTAATACATATTTACAATTTTGTAAATATATTTATAATTATATAAATATTTATTTATAATTAATTTTATACACTTATAATTATATATATATATATATATATATAAATATATACATATTTATATATTAAAAATTATATTGCACATGAGCCTCAGCCCGGTTGGTGAGGACTCTTAAGTGCATCCAGGAGACCCGGGATCAAATCCAGGTGGATGCACAATTTCTGAGTACTGTAGCAGGTGCTGTAGCGGGAACTGTAGCATACACTGTTTGACACTATAACAGGTGGGAATTTGCCCCCGTTTGGGCCTTCGGGCCACCGATTTGGTCCCTGAGTCCTTTAAGGCCTTCGGGCCACCCAAGCCTTCAGGCCAGTAAGGTCTTCGGGCCACCTCAAGGTCTTCGGGCCACCTTAAGTGTAGATGCAAACCAGACAACCTATAAGGAACAAGCTCTATAGGAGGATGAGCAATGATCTTTCACCATAGTAGAAGCTACACGGACTGCAAGAATGAGAGGGTATGACACATGTCATCAGGACAAGCCTGTGCATGCACGGGATAACCTAGTCGAACAGTCATGCGAAGGTGAAGAGCTGATTTCACGATGAAGATGTTGGGGAGGAGCAGTTCCAAGTAGTTAGTCTGGGTTGTATGTAATGTTTGAAGCCTACGGGCAATGAATTCCTCTAAGGCCTACGAGTCATGTTATACTTATGTCTACGGGTCTTGTAAGGGTTCCACCTCACCCCTTAAAAGGTGGATTATCAAAATCAATAAAAAACAAAGGCCTTCGGGCCATTGGAGGGACAATTATAAATAAATATGTACACATTGATATATTAACAATTATAAATAAATATGTAAACATTTATATATTAACAATTATAAATAAATATAAATATAAATATATATTTATAATTATAAATAAATAAAATTATAAATATATATTTATTATATTTTAAATTTATAATTTATTTATTATATTCATAATATATATATATATATATTAATTACAAATATTTATTTATAAATATAGATTTGTAAATATATTTATTATTTATATATATATATATATTAAAATTTCTATAATTGTAAATATATATTTATAAAAATAAATTCATATTTATAAATTATTATATCTTTAAAAATATTATAAATTTATTTATAAATAAATATATATTTATAACTATATAAATATATTTCTAAATATAATTATAAATAAACATAAATATATTTATATAATTATTAAAATATATTTATATATACATTTTAAATATATTTACAATTATATATAAATATATATTTACAATTACAAATAAATATAATTATATATATATATACATATTTATAAATATAAATATATATATATATATATATATGAGGTATATAATATAACTAAAATAAAACCTATTTTATCGAGTTAGGTTTGTGAACAGGTAAAAAATTTCAATCACATCATAAATCTAAGTTCATGATTAACAGTCCTGTCATGAATGAGATTTTATTTGTATATTTATCAGTAAAACAAGTAGACGGGTTCTTTGAAAAAAAATAAATATATGCAGATTACCCAACCATAGATATGTGTTAAATTTCATAAGAGTTAAAAGATTATAATAAGAACATCAAATGATTTTATGGATAGAGATCTTTCTGATTACTCTAGTTCAAGATATATATAAATAAAGTTTATTTGTTACCTATATATCTAACTTTATAAACAAATTTAATAAGGTTTATTTATATATTTCAATAATTATATATAAATTTGTAAATTTTAAATATAATGTATATTTATATATATAATTATATATATAAATTATTTAAATATAAGGTTTATTTAATTAAATAATTATATAATTATATATTTTAAATTTAATAATGATTATTTATATAATATTTTTAAATAAATGTATAAATTTATATAAATAATTTTATATAAGGTTTATTTAATTATATAATTAAACAAGTTTTATTTATAACTATATAAATAGAGATTTATAAAGTAGATTTATAATTATATAACTGAAAATATATTTATAAATGTAATTAAAAATAATTGCATATTTTTAAATACATGTTTATAAATATATTTTTTAAATAAATATTTATAAAGATATTTTTTAAATTGTAATTATTTATTTTTAAATATAGTTATAAATATATATTAATATAAAATTATATATTTATATATTTCTAATTATATATATATATAGAATATATTTAGTATTATATAATTATAAATCTATCTATATAAATAAATATTTATAATTATATATATATATATAATTATACAATTTAATATACATTTAAGTGCCAAATAATATTACAAATATGTTTATAAATATATATTTATAAATCTATATTTATAAATATTTATTTATTTATAAATAAATTTAAAATATTTCTAAACATATAATAATTTATAAATATATATTTATGAATATAATTATAATTATATTAAATATAATAAATGTGAGAGGGTTGGAGAGAGAAATATTTATTTGGGAAGATAAATCTTTATTATAAATATATTTAGATAATTATAATTATATGTTTTTTATAAATATTTATTATAGTAATTTGTATATTTATTATTGAAATTGTATATTATTTACATTTATAAGAATATATTTATAATTATATATTTATTTTATTTCTATTTCTATTTATATATTTAATATATATTTGTTATATTTATTATAATTATTTATAATTATATATTTATATATATAAGGGGTAGGGTGGGTGGGGTGGGGTGAGGTGTGGGACCAAAGCACCAATTGAATTGGCACTAAGGAGCCCCAGGAACCAAAATAAATAAAAAAACTACCACCTTAAATTAAAAAAAAACAAATACCCCCAAGCCCAATTTTGCTGCACATCGATCTTGTATGTCCTATCCAGCATCTAGATAAAACTCCAATGGGGTTCTGGATGTCTGATATGGGCCTGTATAGATATGTCCAACTTGGAATGGGTTAGGTTCGATCTGCTTGACACAAAATACCTCCGTGCGGGCTTTGCCCAACCTACTTTGGGCCTACGTGGAGTTTTGGGATGTAGCGACCCGTGTTTTTGGCCCTGTTAGACTTTGGAATTTTTCTACGAATAATTCCAGAGCCAGGCGCGAAGACGGCGTGCGATTCCGAAGCCCGGTGTGCCCGGAATTAATTTTATAAAAATATTAAGTATTTTTATACTATGCACGTGGAGGGGGTGTGATATCTCCTAAACGGTAGCTCATAATGGAAATCTTATGGCACGGTTGCGTCCGGAACATGTCGTTTACCCTAGGCAAGGTGTAAACTTTGCGGGCGCGGGTCTGCGGTGAGAAACCCCACCAGGGGCGTTTTCGTAAATAAGTAGCGAAGTTAGTGTGCGAGCGTCGGCTCAAATAACTTCTGAACATAGTCTCGGATGGAAAATCTGAGTCCGCTGTTGCGTTCAGAACGGCGCGTTTACCCTAGGGGTGACCTTACTTTTGTTCGCATCGGGCGTCGGGTCCGAGGCGGGTTTGGCGCCGGCGGACAGCTGATATAAATATCACCCCCCCCCCCTTATCGTTCCTCTCGACGTTCTTCGCCATTCTTCACCGCCACTCCACCGAATCGAGCAAACGAAGTGCCCACGAGCTCGGAATTCGACGGCGGACATTCCAGGAACGCACATCGCAAGCTCTGGAGCGCGGATCTAAGGCAGAACGTCGGCGTTTCGCCCGCGAGGTAGGCGGATTTGAGTTTTAACCCCCAATCCCGTTTTGCTGTGTTTTTCTGCAAATTGAAGCCGTAGCAGTGTAGATCGGGTCCCGAGGGTCGTGTAGACGCCTCCGGATCGCAAAACGGACAACCGGGGTGCCCCCGGCGGTCCGCGGAAGATCCGCCGGCGCCGACGGAGCCCGGCGGCCCGCGGTGGAGACGCGGCGGCCGGCCGCCCAGCGCGGCGGCGCGCGGCAGAGGGCCGCCGGCCAGGGCGGTCGGGGCCGGTCCGGCCACTTTTACTATACGGGGGTCTTTAAACCCCCGTATCTTGCAAGCCGGGAGCCGGATTCACGCGCCGTTTGCGGCGACGCGACCCTGACGACGAGGCGAACGCTCTGGTGTGTGTTCGAGGGATTAAAGTTTCGGGATCGTGGCCCGAGAGTTAGAAACGTCGTATAAAATAATATTTTTTTATTATTTCACGACTTCGGGCCGTTGTAACTTCTACCCGGAGCGTTCGATTGACGTGCCGTCAGTGGCGTTGAGACCCTGATGGTACGACGGACATTTTGAGATGGTTTCCGGGTGTTGGGACTGAGAACGGGGTGCGGGCCCCACGAGGCCGGGTTTTGGCGTTTGCAGAGAAACGCAGCTTTTGCACCAGGAGTCCGATTTTGGCGGATGAATAGTCGATCCTGTGTGTTTTTCCGAGAGGAATGCAATGGTGCGTTCCGTTCAATGAGTTTCAAAATCCAGGCGTGGGCCCCACCCGAGCTGGGCTTCGGTGAATAGTACCTTTTTCACCGGGTGTCCATTTTGGACGAGTGAGTAGTCGATTCCGCTTGTTTTTCCGAGGGGATCGCCGTGGTGTGATCCGCTCGATGGTTTTCGTGATCGTTGTGTGGGCCCCGCATGAGCTAGCTACAGTGAATAGTGCCTTTTTCACCGGTGCTCCGTTTCGGGCGAGTAAACAGCCTATCCTGCGTGTTTTTCCGCGTGGAATGCGATGGTGGCCTCAGTTTTGGCCTAGGAGGTGCGCAGTGCGGCGTTGTGGCGGGTCGCTCGGGTTAGCGACGTTTGGACCAGTAGTGGTGGAGGGTTCTCCCTTGGTTCGTTCCTACGAGGGTTCCTGTGGTATCACAACCTTCGTATGGGTTTATGATCCTCTCGATGGGATGTTTAAACTGTTAGAGTTGTGGTATCCCTCTGGTGGGCCTGGAGTGGATCCTCTAGCATCTTTACCCTAGATCGGGTTCTTGGTATCGCTGTGACTGCTTATTCATGGGCGGCGATCCCCTATCTAGCAGGTTAACCCCGTAGGGTTTCTGGAATCATCGGGAATATGATCCCCTACGCGGTGGGTCGTGCACAGTAGGGTTGTGGCATCCTCGGGTTTACGATCCCCTACTCAGCATGATGTTTATAGTAGGGTTGCGGTATCGTTGGTTATACAATCCCCTACTCAGCGCTTGGTGTCGGTAGGGTTGCGGTATCGTTGGTTATGCGATCCCCTACTCAGTGCGTGGTTTCGGTAGGGTTGCGGCATCATCGGTTCGATCCCCTACATCGCGAGTTATACCAGATAGGGTTCCGGTATCGTCGTGTCCATCTTTATATGGTCAACGATCCTCTATCTGAGTGTGAAGCTTCTGTCGAGCACCAGATCGTGTTGTGGTATCCCCCAGCGAATCCTGGGTGTGATCCCCTATCTGTGAGAACTACGTATGCCAGATTGGGTCGTGGTATCCCCCAGCGGACCCTGGGAGTGATCCCCTATCTGTGAGCTACGTATACCGAAGTGGGTCTTGGTATCCCCTAGCGGACCCTAGCGGCGATCCCCTATCCGAGGAGTTTGGTGGATATGGTGTTTCAGCGATGTTTCCTCAGTGATGTTATCCGATGAGCGTGGTCTCTTGGGTGAGCATCTGAGATGTTTGTTTGGGACCCAATGGAGTGTATCTCTCGGATGAGTGTCATCTGGTATGACAGTGATCATGGGGTGTACTCTCCTTGTTGGGATAGTTGCTGGTGATGAGGTCGGTACCTCTTGTGGTTTTGTGGCGTGAGCTAAGTATATCTGGTTTGTTCAAGGTGTATGTATGGGCATACACCTGAGCTGAGCTGACTAGTTGTGTTTAGCCGAGGATGGTCACGAGATGGAGTTTCTCTCTCGTATGGGTTCCCTCTGGCTGGGTTGAGCAGACTGTTTCCTTTCAGTTGCTCCCTTTGGTTTTGGGTTTTTGGGGTGCCTACTGAGTATGTTTATGCTCACCCATGCGCGGGCTTTGCCCGCACATGTTTGTGTCTTGTGCAGACCACAGGCCTTTCGACGGAGTCCCAGGAGGACCCGGAGTAGGCGGAGCTTAGTGAGCGAGTTGACCGGGGTGTTTACCGGAGCTGTGCCGAGGGAGCTTTCCGACGGGTGTTTGTGGCAGCGTTCCCCTCATCAGAGCAGGTTGGACGCGCTTGTAGTTTTCTTTTGGTGGGCCCTATTTTTCCCTTCTGTACTTCTTCTGTACTCTGGTTTGGGATAGTGTATGCATGATTTTACTTTTCAGATTCTATATCTTTGCACTGTTGCATAGAGGTGTTTGTGGGTGCGTGTGTACAGGTACCTTAGGCTAGTGTCTCCCATGTGTGTGATAGCCTACTCGGCGCTGGTCGCTAGCCCCTGACCTATTGGAGGCGGGCTTGGGGAGTCGTGGCTCGAGCCCCGTTGGGACGGGTCGTGACAGAGTGGTATCAGAGGAGGTTCCACCTTTGGGATCTCAGAGCGTAGCTGGTCTAGCTTTGAGCTTGGTTCGGGTTGCATAGCGGTAGTGTTAGGATGTTTCGAGTTCGGCTTTCAGGCCAGGGACTCCAGTGTTGGTGCGGCGGCCAACGTATCCATACACCAGGACTCTGATAACCTGCCTTTCGACTCGGGACATTCGTACACTGGTCGCGGGGACATAATGGTACATGCATCATATAGGTCTGGGTTTTTGGTTTTCCCTTGTCCTTCTTGAGTCAGCTCTCCAAATATACTCTTTGACTGTGGTGCGTCTTGAATGTATTTCAGGATGTCTCCACGATGACAGCCAGCGAGGGTTCCACAACAGGATTGTGCTGATGACCCGCCCCGTGTAGAGGCTATGGAGCAGGGCACAAGTTCTGAGGTTGCACCTCCAGGTGGTCTGCCGGTTGAGCCACCACCTTTCTAGCTGTTGATTGTGCCGGCGGGGCAGGACGAGGTTGCGCGCAGGCTAAGTGCGCTGCACGAGTTCCAGAGGTAGCGACCTCTGAGGTTTCGGGGTGATCCAGACCCCCAGGCAGCTGATGACTGGCTTGAGGCAGTCACCCGAGTTTTTCGCCTAGTGAGGACACCTCCAGATCAGATGGTGGTCCTAGCGGCGAGCCTTCTGCATGGTTCTACCGGGTGATGGTGGAGTTTGGTGACACAATCCCATGATGAGGAGATGCTCATGTGGGCAGAGTTTGAGCGGCTCTTCAGGGAAGAGTTCTATCCGGTGACGCTAAGGTTAGTGCAGATCCAGGAGCTTCTGCAGCTTCGACAGGAGAGCATGACCGTGTCGGAGTACTTAGCAAGGTTTACAGACCTATCGCGCTACTCCCTAGATATGATTCGAGACCCGTTCTTTAGGGCTCGGACCTTCGAGCAGGGCTTACGTAGGGACATCCGGGCAGGTGTGGTTTCCTTGTGCTTGCCCACCTATGCTGGAGTGCTGGAGTGAGCGTTGGTGGTGGAGAGTTTTCTGGCTAAGCAGATTCCCCCTGTTAGTGTTGGGCACTCGAGAGCTGAGACTTCATCAGTCGAATCGGCATCTGGTAGTCGACGATAGACTCAGGGGTCTGGACGTGGCCGACGTTTCAGGAGGCGACCCCAGGAAGGAGGATCTGAGCCTCAGGGCTCACAGGGCTCGCAGGCTAGTTTTGGTCAGCCGTAGGAGAGGCAGTGTTACACTTGCGATGGTCGGGGACATCTTGCTAGAGATTGTCCGACCCGACGTGCTGCTGAGAGGGATTCGGTCGATGGACCGCCTTGGCAGAGGCAACGTCTCGAGCAAGGAGGTCCGTAGGGCGGCGGACGTGGCGGCGGAGCTGGTGCAGCGGGAGGCGGTGGTAGGCAGTACCAGTGGCCACCACCCCCACCCCCAGGAGGTTCACGCCAAGCTCAGGGAGTTGGTGGTCGAGGGCGAGGACAGCTGCATGCCCTGGAGGCAGTCGACCCAGAGGCACCGCGGATGAATAGAGGTACGCCTTGTGTCTTTTCTACTTACTACAGTAGTTTGATAGACACTGTTTAGCGGTACTCTTTCCTTTTGTTGTTTGCTCGAGTTTTGTTCAGGGCGTTGGTAAGACCATGTGTGGGAGTTGTTCCGCATGCTTCGAATGCGTGAGGTAGATGGATCATTCCCCCACCGAGACGCGTTTTTGTGACGCGATTAAAACCGTGCGGGCGAGTCAGTGCCGCCCAAAGCGGATAGTATTGAGGTGTGGTGGATGAGTCCCTCTGACTTATGCGTTCGGGCATGGGTGTTTGTTGGTGAGCTCGTTGGTGTGTGAGACCCAGTTGAGAGTCCGGTCGCTTTCCTTGTACTTAGGGCTTTTCGGGGACGAAAATTTCTAAGGGGGGGAGGATGTGTCGACCTGGGATTTTGGCCCTGTTAGACTTTGGAATTTTTCTATGAATAATTCCAGAGCTAGACGCGAAGACGGCGTGCGATTCCGAGGCCCGGTGTGCCCGGAATTAATTTTATAAAAATATTAAGTATTTTTATACTATGCACGTGGCGGGGGTGTGATATCTCCTAAACGGTAGCTCAGAACGGAAATATGATAGCACGTTTGCGTCTAGAACGTGCCGTTTACCCTAGGAGAGGTGTAAACTTTGCGGGCGCGGGCCTGCGGTGAGAAACGCCACCAGGGGCGTTTTCGTAAATAAGTAGCGAAGTTAGTGTGCAAACGTCGGCTCGAATAACTTATGAACGGAGTCTCGGATGGAAAATCTGAGTCCTCCGTTGCGTTCAGAACGGCGCGTTTACCCTAGGGGTGACCTTTTGTTCGCATCGGGCTTCGGGTCTGAGGCGGGTTTGGCGTCGGCGGACAGCTGATATAAATATCAGCGCCCCCCCCCCCCTTATCGTTCCTCTCGACGTTCTTCGCCGTTCTTCGCCGTCACTCCGCCGAATCGAGCAAACGAAGCACCCACGAGCTCGAAATTCGACGGCGGACGTTCCAGGAGCGCGCAACGGAAGCTCTGAAGCGCGGATCTAAGGCAGAACGTCGGCGTTTCGCCCGCGAGGTAGGCGGATTTGAGTTTTAACCCCCGATCCCGTTTTTGCTGCGTTTTTCTGCAAATTGAAGTCGTAGAAGTGTAGATCGGGTCCCGAGGGTCGTGTAGAAGCCTCCGGATCGCAAAACGGACCACCGGGGTGCCCCCGGCGGTCCGCGGAAGATCCGCCGGGAGCTAGAAACGTCGTATAAAATAATATTTTTTTATTATTTCACGACTTCGGGCCGTTGTAACTTCTACCCGGAGCGTCCGATTGACATGTCGTCAGTGGCATTGAGACCCTGATGGTACGACGGACTTTTTGAGATGGTTTCCGGGTGTTGGGACTGAGAACGGGGTGCGGGCCCCACGAGGTCGGGTTTTGGCGTTTGCGGAGAAACGCAGCTTTTGCACCAGGAGTCCGATTTTGGCGGATGAATAGTTGATCCTGTGTGTTTTTCCGAGAGGAACGCAATGGTGCGTTCCGTTCGATGAGTTTCGGAATCCAGGCGTGGGCCCCACCCGAGCTGGGCTTCGGTGAATAGTACCTTTTTCACTGAGTGTCCGTTTTGGACGAGCGAGTAGTCGATTCCGCTTGTTTTTTCGAGGGGATCGCCGTGGTGTGATCCGCTCGATGGTTTTCACGATCGTTGTGTGGGCCCCGCACGAGCTAGCTATAGTGAATAGTGCCTTTTTCACAGGTGCTCTGTTTCGGGCGAGTAAACAGCCTATCCTGCGTGTTTTTCCGCGTGGAACGCGATGGTGGCCTCGGTTTTGGCCTAGGAGGTGCGCAGTGTGGAATTGTGGCGGGTCGCTCGGGTTAGCGACGTTTGGACCAGCAGTGGTTGAGGTTCTCCCTTGGTTCGTTCCTACGAGGGTTTGTGTGGTATCACAACCTTCGTATGGGTTTGTGATCCTCTCGATGGGATGTTTAAACTGTTAGAGTTGTGGTATTCCTCCGGTGGGCCCGGAGTGGATCCTCTAGCATCTTTACCCTATATCGGGTTCTTGGTATCGCTGTGACTACTCATTCATGGGCGACGATCCCCTATCTAGCAGGTTAACCCCGTAGGGTTTCTGGCATCATCGGGAATATGATCCCCTACGCGGTGGGTCGTGCACAGTAGGGTTGTGGCATCGTCGGGTTTACGATCCCCTACTCAGCATGATGTTTATAATAGGGTTGCAGTATCGTTGGTTATACGATCCCATACTCAGCGCTTGGTGTCGGTAGGGTTGCAGTATCGTTGGTTATGTGATCCCCTACTCAGCGCGTGGTTTCAGTAGGGTTGCGACATCGTCGGTTCGATCCCCTACATCGCGAGTTATACCAGATAGGGTTCCAGTATCGTCGTGTCCATCTTTATATGGTCAATGATCCTCTATCTGAGTGTGAAGCTTCTGTCGAGCACCAGATCGGGTTGTGGTATCCCCCAGCGGATCCTGGGTGTGATCCCCTATCTGTGAGAACTACGTATGCCAGATCGGGTCGTGGTATCCCCCAGCGGACCCTGGGAGTGATCCCCTATCTGTGAGCTACGTATACCGGAGTGGGTCTTGGTATCCCCTAGCGGACCCTAGCGACGATCCCCTATCCGAGGAGTTTGGTGGTTATGGTGTTTCAGCGATGTTTCCTCAGTGATGTTATCCGACGAGCGTGGTCTCTCGGGTGAGCGTCTGAGGTGTTTGTTTGGGACCCGATGGAGTGTATCTCTCGGATGAGTGTCATCTGGTATGACAGTGATCATGGGGTGTACTCTCCTTGTTGGGATAGTTGCTGGTGATGAGGTCGGTACCTCTTGTGGCTTTGTGGCGTGAGCTGAGTATATCTGGTTTGTTCAAGGTGTATGTATGGGCATACACCTGAGCTGAGCTGACTAGTTGTGTTTAGCCGGGGATGGTCACGAGATGAAGTTTCTCTCTCGTATGGGTTCCCTCTGGCCGGGTTGAGCGGACTGTTGCCTTTCAGTTGCTCCCTTTGGTTTTGGGTTTTTGGGGTGCTTACTGAGTATGTTTATACTCACCCCTGCACGGGCTTTGCCCACACATGTTTGTGTCTTGTGCAGACCACATGCCTTTCGACGGAGTCCCAGGAGGACCCGGAGCAGGCGGAGCTTAGTGAGCGAGTTGACCGGGGTGTTTACCGGAGCTGTGCCGAGGGAGCTTTCCGACGGGTGTTTGTGGCAGCGTTCCCCTCGTCAGAGCAGGTTGGACGCGCTTGTAGTTTTCTTTTGGTGGGCCATGTTTTGCCCTTCTGTACTTCTGTTGTACTCTGGTTTGGGATAGTGTATGCATGCTTTTACTTTTCAGTTTCTATATCTCTGCACTGTTGCATGGAGGTGTTTGTGAGTGCGTGTGTACAGGTATCTTAGGCTAATGCCTCTCATGTGTGTGATAGCCTACTCGGCGCTGGTCGCCAGCCCCTGGCCTATTGGATGTGGGCTTAGGGAGTCGCGGCTTGAGCCCCGTTGGGACGGGTCGTGACATGGGGCCCGGGCAGACAAAAAACAATTTAATTAATTAATTTAATTTTAGTATTAAATTACATTAATTAAAGTATTAATTTTTGGTTTAAAATATAATATTTTAATACCCTAGAAAAAATGAATTTAATTTTGGTATTAAATAAATTTAATTTTTGGAATTAAAATTAAATTAATTTTGGGACCAAATAAGATTAAATTATATGAATTTAATTAATTCATTTAATTTAATTAATGCCCTCATACTTAATTTATTACAATTTAATTTTTATCGCACTTTAAATTAATGGTGTTGACTGGTCAAGTGGTAGATCAAGCGGCACCAGCCCCTGCGGGGTCTTGAGTTCGAGTCTCGCAGAGTACTTTCCTGTAGGCAGCGTAAGATTTTCTTGTATTTCACCCCCCCTCCCCACATCATTGTAATAAATTAATTGTGATGATTGGTCTTAGTGATGGACCGACCATGTGTATATATGTTTTATTTAATTGCGTGTGATAAATGTAATTAAATAAGACGGTCTGCGTATAATCATTTTTTCTCGTTTAATATGTATAAGGGTATGCACATCCAAATAAAAGTGATTTTTTCTGTATTTTGCACTTACGAGTTCCCCTCGCTTGTGTATGAGTATTTTTGTACCACAATGATATAACATCTCGAAACCTTATGCCACTTAATAGGTGCCCCAAGCCCAGTGAGCCACATGACCTCAAACACATCTCCCCCCGTTAATTGTCGTTTTTCCTTATAAAATTGCATCATTTTACTTTTATTATTATTTTGCTCACTTATATTTTTCTTATTAACCCACTTGTACCCATTGACAATTTTTTTATCGAGCTGAAATCTTGGTCGTCGATGTGCATAGCCACCTATGTCATCATAGCCATCCATATGTCCTAAGCAGTTTTGCACTCCGCTTGTTTCGGTTCGTTTGGGATGGACTCGTGGAAGCTTTTGGTTGTGACCTCAACCGAAGACGAAGAGAGAGAGACAGATCGGAATTGAGAGAAGTGCATCTCACCGGTGGAGAGCTTGCTTCATTGTTGGAGTTTGTCCTTCGCTGCTGGAATCCAGGAGATTTCCGACCATGCCGCCCTAGATCCAACATCCTCCGTCCACGCTGCTCAAGAACAGAGGTCTTCCAGATGCTCGACTTCAGATCCGGTATTTGCCAGTCCAGATGACCCTAGATCCGGTATTTGCCAGTCCAGATGACCCTAGATCCGCGATTTCTGCCACGGTGGTTCAAGACCGGGCGTTCTCTTTGCCGCACCAATCCAGATAGGGTATTCTCCGGTCCAAGCGACTCCAGATCCGGTGCTTGAAGACTTTTGTCGTGCTCCCTTTACAAAGATTTGTCTCTACTTGCGTTTCTAGATTCAGAACCACAAACGACCTCAACTCAAGGAGAGGTAGTCTCGGTCAGGGTAAGCTGATCGATCATTGTTCAATTTTTCTGATATGTCCATGCCCCCGTTTGATTTGTTTCCAGTCTTTGATGCATGGTTTCATACCGTTAGACTTGTAATATGCTTTTCATTTTTGAGAATTAATAATAATACCATGCGGTGGTGTTCTTGTCACGGAGTAGGCCCAAAAAGGGTTCCAAATCATGTAAATCCTGGTGTCTTTTGTTCGCTGCTTTATCTTTCTTTCATTGTAACTCGCTGGTTTGTTAATCGCTGTTTCCAAGTTCTATTTATACATTTGCAGTGTTTTCAATCTTGTTTTTTGTTATAAACATTAATTTGAATTTGTCCGTTTATTCGGTGGTCCTGATTTTTGTTTGTTGGGTGTTGTGTTCCACGTTTTCCCCTACAACAAAGTGGTACTAGAGACTCCGAATAAACCATGACATCTGCAAAGTACAAAATAGAAAAATTTGATGGAAATAATGAATTTAATTTGTGGCGGTTAAAAATGCGAGCCTTGTTAGTTTAGCAAGGGCTGCAAGACGCCCTTTATGGACCTTAAAAACCTCACGTGAGTCTATCCGCTGATAGACAGACTGTGACGACCCATTCAAACGTCCCTCCAGACGTTTTAACGGAAGCTCACAGTTCTTTAATGCTGTCTTTAGGTGATAAAGTCATACAAGAGGTTGCATAAGAGACTTATACAGCTGATATTTGGTCCAAACTTGAAAAACTTTATATAATAACCTCTTTAATTGACTGTCTACATAAGAAGCACAAATCGTACACCTTCAAGATACGTCCTGGAATGGCCATCCAAACACACCTTGATGAGTTCAATAAAATCTTATTAGAACTAGCCAATATAAATATCAATGTTGAAGATGAAGACCAATCCATTATACTGTTAATTTCTTTAGACAATTCATATGAACACCTAGTTGATGCTGTGATGTATGACAGAGATTCCTTGACTTTAGAGGAAGTGAAGTCAGCCTTGCTTCCACGTGAGTTGCGTAGCAAGGCCAAGGTTAAGCCTGAAGCTGAGGGTCTGAATGTGAGGGGTCGTTTGGAGTTTTGAGGGAAGAAGAAAGGTAAAGACAAGAAGGGTAGCAAAAGTCATAGCTAGTCACAATAATATCAGTCTAAATCCAAGTCAAAGGGAGTTACTTGTTTCCACTGTGGGAAACTTGGGCATATTAAACCCAAATGCCATGAACTGAAATCTGGTAAGCCTTCTAATGAATCTACTGATCATTTGCTCTTTTCCGACCAAGGCTGTGAAAGTGCTAAGGTGTTGTGTGTGTCCCGTGATACTCTTGATGCCGAGTCGGTGTTAGACTCTAGATGTTCTTTCCATATGTTCCCAAATAGAATTTCTCTTTCTAGTTTGATCGAGGGAGTTGGAGGAGTGGTTGTTCTAGACAACAACAAGAGATGTTGCATCATGGGTAGAGGCTCTGTTATGCTAGAGCTCTCAAACCGTTCTCTTGTCACCTTATTGGATGTGAGATGAGTTCTGGATTTGTACCAGAATCTTATCTCATTAGGTGTGCTAGATCAGAGAGGTTTTTGAAGGGCCCTAAACCACCCCTGGGGGGTGAATTAAGGTGTCAACTTTTTCTCTTATTTACTGGATTTTGTTCCCACGTTGGTAGGAACTTGTTTAAACCTGTATGATGGATATATGCAGTAATTAAAACATTCACATGCAGAAGGAAAACACAACACTTTTTACTTGGTTCACCACTAAGGGCTACATCCAAGGAGCATACGCCGACAGGTTGCCGGTCATACCAAATTCCACTAATCTTCACTGGTTGTGGATTACAAAGGTTTGAGCACAATCACTCTATCCTAGACACACTACCTTTACAAAGGTTCAAGGATAGCCCACTGCTTCCCTCAGATCACTTCCGTTGACTCCCCCTGGCTCACTGCCTTGGGTGAAGTCTCACTCAGTTTATCAAATTAAATGTCACTTCAACAGATTGGAAAGTCTTTGTTTCTATTCAGCACGAGACACTGCTTTCATCAAAGTCTTGAAATGATGCTCTTTGATATTCAGTTTTCTCCTTTAGTGCAATTACTGAATGCACTAAAACTTCTTCCCCTCTTTCGCTAGAATAACAAACTCCCTTTATGATGTTTTCATTTCCGCGAGCTGTCCCTGATTCTGCAGACTATCTCCGATCTGCGTACCACGTCTACTCTGTGTACTGCGCCTGGTCCGCGTACCGCGCCTGCTCAACATACCGTGCCTGCTCAGTGTATCGCCTCTGCTCCGCGTACCGCCTTTGCTCCGCGTACCGCGCCTAATCCACGCACCGTGCCTTCTCCGCGCACTACACCTACTTCGTGCACCGTGCCTGCTCCGCGCACTGCCTTCATGTACGGCCTCCACGTAAGGCCTTTGCATACTGCCTCTGCGTACAACCTTCGCATACCGCCTCTGCGTACCGCCTCTGCGTACCGCCTCTGCGTACCGCCTCTGCGTACCGCCTCTACGTACTGCCTTGGCGTACCGTTTCTTCCTTTCGCTGACTTCTTCAAATTCTGTGAATTATTTCATCTCCCGCATACTACTTTTTTTTACGCATAATCTCTTCAGCGTACTAATCCTTCCAATTTCGCGAACCATTTCGTCTTTCGCGTACCACTTCGTCCTACGCAGAATCTCTCTTGCATATCACTTTCGGACTTAGCCGAGTTCTTCCACAGCGATTATATTTTCTTATCGAATTTGCTCTGTCTTAATGATGAGATTAGCACTCCTTATATAGGAAAATAACTCTGCAAATTTCGCTAATCTTTTTTACCCAAATTTTCAATGTGGGACAATCATCACTGCAGACTATGCTCCTTCTGCGTATTGTGAACCTCCACCGCGTACTACGACCCTTCTACGAACTGCAAACCTTCACCGCGTACCGTGTGTCTGCTGGTCCACGTACTGCATCTCTTCTGCCAACGACGATCCATTCCGTGTACCATAACTCTTTCTGCGGTGAACCATTAGCATTATGTGTACCGCACGCCTTCACCACGTACCGTCGCTGTAAACTATTTTTGGTTTTGCGCACCGATCCGCGTACCGTTTCCGCTGCCAGTTACGCAGCCGCGAACCATTCCTGGAATATAGTACGCAGTCTATGCTATGAGGTATGCAGTTTGCTTCCTTTGTTGATTTTCATCTCCATTCTGCATCTCGTTCACTCCTATGCAGGAATCCTTCCATTGCCAAAAACAAAATCTTGATTTGGAGGTCCAAAAATTTGGCAAACACTGGGAAACGACATCACATAAAATATCAGCTTCGGAAAGAACACCCATGATTCTTTACTATCATCCGACTTCTTCAACAGTCAATAGCTTTCATCACGAACTCCTTCCACCATGATATATACTCTTTGAATGATCAGTTTCAGCATCGTCAGATTCTTTAGGAAAAGTACTACAACTTCCTTGTCTTCCGGCAACACCAGTCTTTCCAATCAACACTGAATATGATTGGCATCATTTTCTCAACTTTGTATGATCATTATTAAATCTTCAAATCTTCACACGATCCCTCATGAAATAATGCATGTATTTTCAGGTAACTCTCTGAGATGGTTTCATTATTGTATATAATGTATCACCTTTGATACATGTATTTTGAACTTAAGATCAGTTCAACAATCGTCTAAATTACCACTCTCCATAACTTTGAAGTTCTTCGTCATCTCCTTCTTCATTTTGATCTTCATTGACAACTGTTGACAACAAATACAACCTTATACACAAAGTGGTCCCAATTGTTTTTCCTTAAAGTCCGATTCTGGTTGTCTTAGAATCTCCAAGGGAGCTCATACGGTGCTTAAAGGCTCCTTGTGAAATGTGTTGTATTTGTTAGATGGAAGAACACATGTCAAGCGGTTGGGAAACACCTATGTCACTAATGATGACAACACTATGATTTGACATAAGCAGCTAGGACATGTGAGCACTAAAGGATTAGAGGAATTGAGAAAGAAAGGGCTGCTCACTCAAGTTACACCGAGCAACTTACCCTTTTGAGAAGATTGTGTAATGGGTAATTCTAAAAGAGTCAGTTTTCATAGATCCAACTTTAAAGCTGGTCTCCCACTTGAGTTTTTTCACTCTGATTTGTAGGGACCTGCTAGGACTACCTCACATGGTGTAGCCTCCTACATTTTCACTTTTATAAAAGACTTTTCTTGGAAAGTCTGGGTTTATATTTTGAAAAATAAATCTGACATCTTTGAGGTGTTTAAAACTTGTAAAGCCTTTGTAGAAAACCAATATGGGAAGAAGTTGAAATCTTTAAGGACTGACAATGGTCTCGAATACCTATCTACTGATTTTATCAAATTATGTGAACATGATGGAATTTTAAGACACCGAACCGTGATTCATACTCCTCAACAGAATGGTCTAGCTGAGAGTATGAACCGTACCATTCTTGAGCGGGTTCTTAACATGCTTTCAGCTCAGGCCTGCCAAAATCTTTTTGGGAAGAAGCTGTTATTGCGAAAATTTACCTAATAAATAAGTTCCCCTCATCAACCAATGAATTTAAGACTTCGATTGAATTGTAGAGCAATCACCCCCATCCTATAGACATCTTAGAGTGTTTGGGTACACTTCCTGTGCTCATGTCAAAGATGATAAACTTGAGCCCCGAGCCGTAAAGTGCATCTTCATAGGATATCCTACTGGGGTGAAGGGCTATAAACTTTGGGTAGATAAACCCGGCTTTCAAAAGTGCATAATTAGTCGAGACATGGTATTTTAAGAGTCTGTTCCTGCTAGAGTCTAGCCTCCCACTGATGACAGTGATGGTCCTTCTCAGAAGAGGGATCTTGAGGTTGATCCTCCTAGTGTTAATGAGTCTCCTGTTGAGACTCTCTCTACCTCTTAGATACCCCTTTCTTAGCCTGAACCAGAATCCGGGTCTGATTCTAATGATGCTCCTGATGATGGAGCTCCTAGTGACCTTAGGGGTTATCAGATCACTAGGGATAGACAGAGGAGAGTCATTAGACCTCCTCCTAGGTGCATCCATGCTCACATGGTTGCCTTTTCCTTCAATGTGGCAGAAGATCTTGTTAGAGAAGATCCTCAAAGCTACAATCAAGCTTTCAATGAAAACAACTCTAAGTATTGGATTTCAGCTATAGAAGATGAGATGAAATCCCTAAGAAAGAACCATACTTAGTCCACAGTTAATAAACCACCTACTGCCAAGGTGATTCACTGTAAATGGATATACAAAACAAAAGAAGAAAATACTATAGGGAATAAAATTAAATTTACAGCTAGTCTTGTAGCCAAAGGCTTCCTTTAAAGTTTAGGAATTGGTTAATCAGATTTTTTTCTCCTATAGTGAAACATTCTTCTATAATGATTCTTTTTACATTTTCTGCCCATTTAGATTTTCATATAGAACAACTAGATGTCAAAACCACTTTATTTCATGGTGATTTAGATGAAAAGTTATACATGAGGCCTCATGCTGGGTTTAAACATGAATTTAAATATAATCAAGTTTGTTTGCTTAATAAATAATTATATGGATTGAAACAAGCTTCTAGAAAATGGTACAAGAAGTTTGATTCGTTCATGCTTGAAAATGGTTCCAGTAGGATTCAGTTTAACGCATGTGTATATTTTGAATCTGTTAAAAAATGCATGATTTATTTACTGATTTATGTAGATGACATGTTACTCATGTGTAGTGACATGAAATTAATCACCCATATGAAAATGCAATTGAATTCGGCTTTTGAAATGAAGGATCTAGGCTGTGCTAAGAAAATTCTGGGCATGAAAATTATTAGGGATATGAAGCATAAATTTCTACATGTATCTCAATGTTTCTATATCCTTAAAGTGCTTAAGAGATTTTTTTTGATTCTTTGAAGCCTGTTAGTGTTCCATTAGGTCAGCATTTTAAATTGTCTTTATCTTAGTCACCTACCACAACTTCTGATATTGAATACATGAGTAGAATCCCATATGCTAATGTTGTGGGTAGTATTATGTATGCTATGATTTGTACTCGACCAGCTGTTGTTTTTTTTATCTGTACTTTGTGAGAAGGTTTGTGGAAAATCTGGGCAAGCCACATTAGCATGCTCTTAAATGGTTGTTGAGGTACGTTTCTTCTACTTCATCTCTTTCAATTTTCTATGGTAAGAATGTTAATTCATCTGAATTAGCGACTGTTTATGTTGACTCTGACTATGCTGAAAATGTTGATACTAGGAAGTCACTAACTGGTTATGTCTTTACTGCATGTGGAGGACCTATATCATGGAAGTACAATATACAGTCGGTGGTGGCCCTCTCGACCACTGAAGCCGAGTACATTGCACTGACAGAAGCCATTAAAGAATCCATATGGCTTAAGGGTTTGGTTTCTGAACTTAGTATTAGTAATTCTATTATTACTGTGCATTGTGAATCTCAATCTGCCCTTTATTTGTCTAAAAATTTAGTATGCCATGGTAGGTCCAAGCACATAGACATTAGGCTTCATTTTATTGGAGAGGTTATTCAAAGTGGAGTAGTGTGTGTCACTAAGATACACATGGATGAAAATCCAACCGATAGTTTGACTAATGTTGTGAATTTATCCAAGTTCAAGCATTGATTAGATATATTGAACTTGGCTCCTATTAAATAACATTAGGTGCAAGAACATCACCAATTTTATATGAAAATGGTGGAGATTTGTTAATTGTAATTTTTTCCATATAAAATTGCACCATTTTACTTTTATTATTATTTGTCTCATTTATATATTTTTTATTAACCCACTTATACACATTGATTTTTTTTATCGAGCTGAAACCCTGGCTGTCAATGAGCATAATCGCCCATGTCATCCTGGCCATCCATCTGTCCTAAGTAGTTTTGCACTCCACTTGTTTCGGTTCGTTTATGATGGACTCGTGGAAGATTTTGGTTGCGACTTCAACCAAAGACGAACATAGAGAGACAAATTTGAATTGAGAGAACCACATCTCACTGGTGGAGAGCTTGCTTCATTGCTAGAGTTCATCCTTCGCCGCTAGAATCCATAAGATTTCTGATCACGCCGGGCTAGATCTGGCATCCTCCATCCACACTGCTCAAGAATGGAGGTTTTTCAGACACTCGACTTCAGATCTGATATTTTCCGGTCTAGACGACCCTATATCCATGGTTTCCACCATGGTGGTCCAAGATCAGGCGTTCTCTTCACCGCACCAATCTAGATCGGGTATTCTTCAGTCCAAGCGACTCCAAATCCAATGCTTGAAGACTTTTGGAATGCTACCTTTGCAAAGATTCTTCATTGCTTACATTTCTAGATTTAAAACCACAAATGACCTCAACTCAAGGAGAGGTAATGTTGGTCAAGGTAAGATGACTGATCATTGTTCAATTTTCCTGATCTGTCCATGCCCTGCTTGATTTTTTTTCTAGTATTTGATGCGTGGTTGCATACTGTTAGACTTCTAATCTGTTTTTCCTTTTTATCATTAATAATAATAGTGTGCGGTGGTGTTCTTATCGTGGAGTATTGCCCAAAAGGGTTCTGAACCACGTAAATCTTGGTGTCTTTTGTTCGCTGCTTTATCTTTCTTGTGTCGTAACTCATGGTTTGTTAATCAATGCTGCCAAGTTCTATTTGTATCATTTGCAATGTTTTCAATCTTTTTTTGCTGTAAACATTAATTTGAATCTGTTCATTTATTCGGTGGTCCTCAGTTTTGTTTGTTGGGGGTTGTGTTCTGCGTTTTCCCCCACAACATCCCCGAACGTCAGAGGCTGTCGACTAGCAGTGAGGGCCTAGGGTGTGTCTGTGGGGAGACTATGCCCTCATTACCAAAGTTTAGCACATCGAATAATTATAAACATAGGTAAATAGAAGAAGCAACAAGTAAATAGGATGCACAACGGAAGGAGAAAAGTCAATAATAAATGAAATAACTGGAATAACATACAATATCTGATGATGATATCTGTCATGTCACTATAAAGATGGAAAACATGGATCCAAAGTAGCAGACGTACATGTAAAACCCAATGTAGTAAAACTAAAATACAAAAACTATCCCAAGCATCCCGAGCTACAACTCAGTCATATGCTAATAGCTCCATCCTAGCACCACAACCAATCAAGTATCTGAAGCATTACACTTCCCTTTATCAACAACTACATACATGTAATCTTCCTTGGGTACCAAAAAGTGTCCGAAGAGGGTGTGAGATAAATCTTAGTAGGCCACCACCAACAGTGTCTATAACATCCATCTTGTGTAATGGAAATTGTAATAGTGTGTAGACATATACATACATACATACATACATACATACATATATATATATATATATATATATATATATATATATATATAAATATAAAGCAATATAATGTGTAACTAAATACCCAAACACCTGCTTCAACCCTCGCCTGGTGTTTGAACCTATAACGAATTCATAAATTAATTAATTACCAATTTATATTAATAGGTCACATGAGGCATAACCAGTATTGACACCACCTCACAATATCATAAATAGTGAAGGTTCCAAGGTGTAATAAGGCAACAATGATTGATAATTAATATGTAGTGGTTCCATGGTAATAACCAAGGCTATCTAGACCTCAGGGGCCGCCAACTCAGTAGTAACTGAGTCTAGCTAAGGGGTAAGAGTGTAATCCCATGAGCATCATCCAAGACATTCCCACAATAATGTTTTTAACCTATTCTAAGGAACACATCCAAGGTAAAACGAGAGATAAGTTGTGCCCAGACCCAAGGATGTAACCAAGACACCTCATGTCATGTTGGATCCAAGGAGTGTATCCAAAGCATCCTTTAATAATAATGAAGGGATCCTACGGTGTCATACCATACATCCAAAGTTAGACAAGGATTGGGTTCTTGGGTAGGTCTCACCCAAGGAAACCGACATCCTTGAATCAGAATGACGTTCTTGAGTTCATAAGGAATTCCCACAGGAATCCAAGAGATAACACGAGTCAAGCCTTCCTATAAAGATTTCAAGGTCCATGTTCATAAAGAGGAACCTTACATTTAATTCATTACAATTAATTTGGTCATATGATAACTATGCTATTAAAAAATTCACTCGATTCAAGCCTTGCCTTTTATTAGTTTGACAAGGCCACGTAGCATGAAACCTTTTAATCAAAACCATATAAGTCAAGTTCAATTAATAGGGTTCACTCCGCTGCCTTCCTTGACATGGAAAGGTGTTCTAAGGACGTGCAACCAAACATTCCTTTACATTTAATAAGGTTAAGGCATATATTTAAGTTTGCTTTCCATAATATCATTTGAATGAATTACTTACATTTATGAATTTACCTTAGGTGGGTCAAGTAGAAGTGACAAGGCACAAGCTATTCAAAATTTCATGATTCAAATAGGAAATTAATATAACAATACTTACCATTAGTGTGGTCAAGCTCGCGCACACCCGAATGATGACTCAAAAGTGTTAAAAACACTAAAAACTCAATTATGGCATATCACCCTACATGGGGTGTTAGGATTTGTAGATGAAACCACAAAAAACAAATCATATTAATGGAAATAGAATAACCATATGGTTCCAACAATTATAAGTAAGGCATATAAATCCAATAAACGATACCCGATGAAACCGGCAAGCCCCACACGACAATTTTCAAAATCAATGAACTTGAGGGATGAGTTATAGACCACCCGCATTAGACTTGTATGACTCTTATCGTCTATTATTAGCCTCTAATTTGGCTTGTAATAGAGTAGATACGAGAAAAGAGTAAAAACACTTACACCTCGATAACTAGGTCGAGAGAAAGAGAGATGAAGAACGACTCAAATAGAATCGAGTACTTACCGTTGCACATCCAATGTGACGAACATAAGCTCGAATGGATCCTAGATGAAGGAGATCTCTTGATCCCTAGTTTAGGCCTTAAAAAACTCCAAAATGGGAGAAAATGGAGTTCATCCCGCTGGGAAATTGTATGGGAGGAAGGAGGGGTTAAAATTTAAGGGTAAAAATGTAAAATTACCCAAAATTTAGTTTGTGCACGATTTGCCAAACCGTGCGCCAACCATGCACGAGCACCTGTAGGAAGGGGCGTACCACATAGTTTGAGAAACCATACAAGATGACTCTACTTGAAAATATAGACCATCCAAATGGTTAGATCTAACTATGCGACCTAACTGCATAATTTCCTCTAACCATGTGACAGACCCGTTTCCCCCAAAAGGATGGGGGTTGGGCTTCAAATAAGCTTTAGACACCCTTGGGACCTTTTCTAACTCATTAAGCATCCATGTTAGGTCAAAAAATAAAGAATTAGACCTAAATTTAAAGGATCCATACCTAAGTGAAAAAAAGGTTCTTACAGTCTCCCCCTTAAATGAACTCATCCCTGAACTCACCTTCCAAGGGTCAAGATACACTGTCTGAGAAAAACTCTGGCCATTGGGCACGTACGTTCAACTCCCGCTCCCAAGTCCCGTCTTGCATGTGGTCGTTCTGTCATACCACCCATACCAGAGGGACAGACCAGGCTCGGGGAGCCTTCATGCTCCAATCAACGATGCATACTAGATACTCCTCAAAGGTAGAATCAACATCTAACTCAACTTCCTCTGGATCAAATGTATGATATGGGTCAACATGATATTGGCAAAGCTGTGGAACATGAAATACGTCATGCATGGCACGATACCTCTGAGCTAGTAGAAACCAATAGGCTATCGAACCGACTATCTCTATAATCTCATATGGACCTACATAATGAGGCAAAAACTTCCCTTGTTTCTGTAACCATATATTCCTTAGCCTGGGCGATACCCAAAGGAAAAAATGATCCCTGACCTCGAACTCTAGAGGTCGTCTATGATGATCAACATAAGATTTATGTCTAGATTGATCAGTAAACAGATGCTTCTTGATTAGCTGAACCTACTCCTAAGTCTCCTTTATGAGACGTGGACCTAGTAGGACTGCCTCACCTTCCTCTATCCAGCACAGTGGTGAACGGAACAACCTACCATATAAGGTCTCAAAAGGAGTCATCTGAATTGTCGCCTGAAAGCTGTTATTATAGGCAAACTCAACGAGAGGGATATGCTTCTCCCAATAACTGCCTAAATCAAGGACACATGCTTGGAGCATGTCCTCTAGAACATGTATCATCTGTTCCGACTGCCCATCGGTCTGAGGGTGAAAATATGTGATTAGAAGCACCTGTGTACCCATAACTTTATACAAGACCTACCAGAACCATGATGTGAAACAAGTGTACCTATTTGAAATGATAGTATGAGGGCCCCTGTGTAGTCGTATGATCTCATTGACATACAATTTTCCCATCTCATCAATTGAGAAAGTATCATAAATAGAAATGAAGTTGGCTGCTTTCGTTAGTCGGTCAATGACTACCCATACAGTTTCTCTACCCCTTGGAGACCTAGGTAAGACGACTACAAAATCCATAGAAATATCTTCCCATTTCCATTTTTGAATTCGAAGAGGCTGTAACAAACATGCAGGTCTCTGGTGCTCCACCTTCACCTATTGACAGGTGGAACACCTAGTGATAAAGCTTGCTATCTGATGTTTCATCCCCAGTCACCAATACTAGCATCACATATCATGATACATTTTGGAGATTCCTGGATGAACTGACCATTGAGAAGCGTGAGAATCATACATTAACTCCTCTCTCATATCTACAGGAACCCAGACACATCCATGTATATGCAGGATGTCTTCTCTGCCTATAGACCAATCCAGAGGTGGGTCAGCTCCCGAGATACCCTCTCAGAAAACCAGGCCTTCAGGATCTAAAAATTGTCTTCCCTTCACCTTCTCAATGAGGGAAGATCTAATTGTCAAAGATGAGAGGTAATACTACTCGTGACTATCATGAAACTTTAAATGCAGCTCAGAAAATAGGTACATTAACTTCCATTCATCACTGGCTTCCCATATGGCCTGTGCCTTAGTTTTTCGACTTGACGCATCAGATACTACGTTTCCCTTTCTATGCATATAGGAAATCTCAAAATCAAAGGAATGAAGATATTCAACCCGTATTTTCTATCTGAGGTTCAAGTCATACTATGAAAAGATATATTTGAAGCTCTTGTGGTCTGTGTACACCAAAAAGTGCTCACCCAAAAGATAGTGTCTCCAGCAATGTAAGGCATGGACAGCTGCTGCTAGCTCAAGGTCGTGCGTTGGGTAATTTCTCTCATGAGGCCTCAACTACCGAGATACATACGCAATGACTCAGTTCTCCTACATCATCACTTCTCCTAGGCTAATTCCTGATGCATCATAGAAGATGATATAACCTCTACCAGGCTCTGGAAGAATCAGAATAGGTGTCGAGACAAGCTTCCCTTTCAGCTTCTAAAAGGCTTTCTTGCATGCTTCTGACCATAGGAACTTAACACCCTTCTTTGTAAGGCCAATAAGAGGTGAAGAAATACATAATAATTCCTGTATTAAATGCCTGTAATATCCATCCATCCCCAAGAAACTTCATACATCAAACACGTTCTTGGGTTGCTCCCAGGAAACCACCGCACCCACCTTCTTTGGATCAACAAAGACTCCCGATTCCAAGATAATATGACCCAATAAGTGAACTTTTTCAATTCAAAAGTGACACTTAGAAATATTAACATAAAGGTGATGGTATCTTAGTGTACTCAGAATGATCTCAAGGTTCTTGGAACGGTTGCTGCTAGAGTGAGAATACACCAAAATGTTGTCCACAAAGACTACAACAAAAGAATCCAAATAGGGTTGGAACACACTATTCATCAGAGCCATGAAAATAGTGGGAACATTCATAAGACTGAATGACATAACTAAGTACTCATACATACCATACCTACTATGGAAAGCTGTACAAGGTATGTCTGATGGCTCAACTCACAGTTGATGATAGCCCAATCTCAGTTCGATCTTAGAGAAGACCCTAGCTCCTCAGAGCTGGTCAAAGAGATCATCTATTTGAGGTAGTGGATACCAGTTCTTGAGAATAAGATGGTTTAACCATCTGTAATTCATGCACAGATGAAGGGTCCCATCCGCCTTCTTGGTGAAAGCATGGATGAACCCCAAGAGGAAGTGTTGGGTCATATGAACCCTTTGGCCTCTAAATCCTATAACTTCCACTTGAGCTCCTAGAGATTAGTATGTTCCATCCTATATGGAGTAATGGACACTAAATCTATTCCTAGAACAAGCTTGATCATAAACTATACCTCCCTTTCAAGTGGTAAGCCAAAAAATTCATCAGGAAAAACATCCCCAAAACGATCTACTACTGGAGGGAATTATGCCTAGTCTAAACCTTGATCCTCCATGAAGAGATCGACAATTTGGTCAGCCACCCCACCTAGCCCATGATGCTCTGGTCCAGCTCTACTATCTTGGACATCCCACTCACCCTTATGTAGACAACTATTTCCCTCTGGTGATGTAAATGATACTCTTCCACGGTAGCAGTATACAAAGGCATGATACAAAACCAACCAATCCATTCCAATAATGATATTGAAGGATATCATCTTGAGGGAAAAGTGGTCCCATAAGAAAGGGAAACTGCCTAACTCAAGGGGACAATCCCTAAATTGGCATATTCCCTCTGACCGTACTACCAACGGTGTATCTAGGGTCATAACACCATAGTAACACTACATTTTCATCCTAATAATTTCCATGATAGATAAAGAGATAAATGAGTGTGAAACGCCTTTATCAAATAAAGAAGATACTATAGTGGAGGCTACTAGAATAGTACCTCATACTATGGATGGTCGCACAACCTGATCCCCAGGTATCGAATGTAAAGCATGCATCTAGTAAGCAACAAACAAACTACCACAATCAAAACTGCTTTGCTGGCGCTATTGGTGATTAAGGGTCTGGCTACCATAGCCACGACCTCCTCCTCGACCAGTCCTACCAGTGCTACTCCAACTCCCTACCTGACGCAGTGTAAAAGAACCTGCCCCTGAAGGTGGAATTGGTGCAGATCCTCTTATACCAGAAGATGATGGAAAGGTCCGATAGAAATGCTGAAGATTCCCCATACAGTCGCAAGCCCAAAACTCCAGTGGGTCTCTATCACACTGAGTCTTTAGATGCCCTGTACATCTGCACTGGTGACACACTACATAGCTACCTACACGAGTACCCATGGCTTCCAATTCCCTAACGAGAAACCTCAAGGGATCGCTTTCTACTACCGGAAGAACTGCTAGCCTAATGCAGAACTAGTCCTCTATGCCCGGTACTGTCACCATCCCTCAAGTTGCGCTCAATGATTAGAGACTGATTTATGATCTCAGAGAAATTAGGTAGGTGGAAAACATTCACCTGAGTACGGATGACATACTGAAGCCATCCTTGAAGCATCTAGCATGTGAAAGCTTATCACCAGCTAAAAGTGGTGCAAAGCACTTTAACTCCATGAAACACACTGAATACTCCATAACTGATATAGAACCCTGCTCGAGATGCATGAATTCTCTAGCTCTGTCAACTCTCAACGTCTGAGGAACGAACTAATCATAGAAGGTAGTCTGTAAATCAACCCATAACATGACCTGGTGACGACTGGACTGGGTAATCACATCCCACTAGCGCTTGGCCAAATCACACAACATGTAAGTAGAAAGTTTGACCCTCCTCTATGGAGGTGTCTCAAGATGATAAAACATAGACAGGTTGGCCTCTAACAAAGACTCAATAGCCTGCAGACTTCCATCCCCCCAAAAGGTGGGAGGATGCTGTAGTTGAAACTCAAAAGTCAAATTATCCATCGTAGGTACAGCTTGTGGAACACCATGCATGGAATGCATCAGACATAGGAAACTATCATGGACTTGGACATCAGTGCTTGGATTAGGTACAACAGGCGGTGCCTCCAGTGGCACTCATGGCGGTAAGACTGGTGGCTCAGGGCCCACCTCGTTTGGAGCATGGCTGTCGCCACCTTCCTGGCATACACCACAAGGACATCGTGTAGGTATTGGTATATAAATGCCAAGAATACACCTCAGAAAAAACTTAGAATAATAAAGATAGAATCATTAGTAGAAGCTGAATGTAAGAAAACTCACTACCCAAGGCATACTATCCCAACTACCCGCTTAGAGGACCATGTATCGGTAAGTGCTCAATTATAAGTTTGAGAGGTTCCAATAGATAAAGTCTCAACAGTACCTTGCCTCATCATTTATTGACATCTGTTTCATTTCATTTTATATTTAATTATCAGGTTCACTCCTTTACCTTTCATAAGCATGATAAGGTGGGATGAGGACATGCAACCGTTTCACTTTTATGTTTGCATTTTCTTATGACTTATATCAAGGTTCATTTAAAATGAGTTGTTTGTCCCAGTGAATCAGAGCCCATACTACTTATCATAGAGACTAACACCCATTTTAATTTCTAATTAATGGCATGATTTGGTAAATTACTCATTCCAACCCATAAGGGCCCAAACACCTCATGAATTTAAATAGGCAATCACTCAATCATATCCCAAAAGCAACACAAGCACATAAACAAGAAAGGCTCACTCAACAATCGTAGGCATATCAAGAAATGATAGTGAAATTCACCTATATGACATGAAAATATGGATGACATGTAAATTCTAGGTGTTTATAATGATTCATGTAAAAAAGATCTTTGATCTCATATCATCGGGCCAAGGATGAAATGAAATCCTCAATCAGAATAATAGTCAACAACTCCACACAACATGTGCATCACCCAATAGTGAAAGGATATCAACTATAATAGGTAAAACCACAACAATAATTATAATTCAGTCAACTTGACTTTTACCTTGAACATAGGTTTGTGATGCCCAAGCACAACTTATGACCAAGTCCAAGCATTCCTAATCTCTTGACTATTGTCTCCAAATAGTAAAACAAGAAATGAAATCCTTTGATACCACTTTGTGACACCCCAAACCCAGATGCCACTTAATAGGTGCCCTAAGCCTGGTGAGCCACATGTCCTCAAGCGCATCTCCCCGAACGACAATGGCTGCCGACTAGTAGTGGGGGCATAGGACGTGTCCATGGGGAGACTATTTCCTCATTACGAGAGTGTATCCCAACAGATAATTATAAACAGATGTAAATAGTAGAAGCAACAAGTAAATAGGATGCATAGAAAAATGAGAAATCAATAATAACTGAAATAACTAGAATAACATGAAATAGATGATGATGATATATGTCATGTCACTAGAAAACGAGAAAAAATGGATACAAAGTAGCAGACATACATGAAAAATCCAATTTAAAAAAAAAAGGAAATACATAAACTATCCCAAGCATTTTGATCTACAACTCGATTATCTGCTATCAGCTCTATCCTAGTACAACAATAAATCAAGTGTCTAAAGCATTACACTTCCCTTTATCAACACCTGTATACATGTAATATATCCTGAGTACCAAACGGTGCCCGAAGAGGGTGTGAGATAAATCTCAATGGGCCATCATATTTCACTTCCCTTAAATCACTCATGATTTCATAAATAGTGTATTTAACTGATAATTTTTATATATGGTATTTTATCATATTTTACTATTCATCAAAAATTCAAGTTTTTCAGAAAAATACCAAAAATTAACCCCAACCATTATTCGACGTGTAGAATTCAAAAATAAACCCCATTTTTTGAAAGTAATTTTCTAAATAATTTTAATTTAATTTTTAAATAAAATTATAATTTATTCGAAAAAAAACAGCATTAAAACTATAACTCGTTTTATAACACTTTGAAAAATAAATCAAGGTCCCATAAAATTATATTATAACCATAAGAAAATAAAATAACAATTTATGATTACATTTTTTGAAAATAAATTTCCATTTTAAATTATTAAATTAATCATAAAATTGTAATTAAAATATTTATGACATACCAAAATACCAATACTTGTACTATGATCATTTTTTCACTTTTAAGATTTCTAAATTGTATTTATACATTCATGGGTGAAATTTCTATTTTTTTTGGCTAATTTACTATTCATAAGGGTATGTTACTATTCACAAAAAATTAATTTTTTCTTATCATACTCTAAATATCTTACTGAACGAAACTGTGTATGTCTGTTTTTCGAAATTCAAATCATAGAGGTGGAGAAATTATGTTTACTTGGCTAGGTTATAACAAAGTGGTGTTTTTAGAGACTCAGTGTTCCATGCATTCTATAATAAATCTATTTGTAAATTCTTGGGGTGTTACATATAACCCAATGAAAAGAAATTGAGTTAAGAAATCTCTTACCACATGGTAACTTTCAAGTCAAATCCCCTTGGATGAATTAATTTGAATTGTAACTTAAAATACCATAAAGTATGAAGGATTCATGATATAACATGTGTAACATCTTATTACTGTTTTCAGGCATTCCTAAACCCCTATTTTGATATTTATTTGGTTGGGTTTCATTTATGGGTGATTCAAGTGAAATTTTAGAAAAATTTTAGAAGTTCTTAGGTTGTGTACGGTTGGCACATGATTTTCCCAAACCGTGCGTCATGCTAGTGACAAATTTGCAAACCGAGATAGTGAGAGTTTTCACGATTGATGCACGGTTTGAAAAACCATGCACCCACCAAGGAGAAACCATGAAACCCTACAGTAGGGGGTGCATGGTTAGGTCGCACAGTTTGTCTAACTTTGCGGCCCTGCCCAGCCAACCGTATGTACAAGATTTAATTAATCTAAAAATTATTTTTAAAATATCGATACCCTCAGTTTAAGTGAATGACAAGCATGTATGATCCTAATACATTTTCTTCTTCCTTGGAGGCTCTCAAGAGGTGATTTCGAATCCTCTGCACCCCCTAATGTGGATCTAAGCTAGGAGAATGGTGTTCAATCTCTTTACCAGTAAGTTTTCTCTTTCCGTTCTCTTTTTCCCATTCTCTTTTCTATCCTCCCCAAGGTTTTATTGATCTTCATGTTGTTGGAGGATCTATTCCCCATTATTTTGGATCTTGAATTTTTTTTTGATTCTTGGATCTTCGTTTCTGACATTCTTCATTGGAGTTTCCTGATTAGGGCTTTGTGTTTCGAGATCCCGTGATCCCGAGGTAGGTGGTTCCATTTATGATGGACAATATGATTAATACTAAATTTATTGATTTTAATTAAATTGTTTTATTTAAATGTAATTACTTCCAATTGGTTTATTGTAAAAATCTAATTTGTTATAAATTATGGATTTTAATTGAGTTTGACATGAGATTGGAACCCCCCCCCCCCCAATTCTAATGAAGTGTGAAGTTGATAGAAAATTGTGAAATTGATTTGATGATATTCATTTCAAGTTTGTATTTGAGAAAAATGGATTAAAATGGTTTTGATAGAAACTCAGTGGTTTTATCTTTGAAAATTCACGATTTTATTAAAAACCCATGTATTGGGTTTTAAATGGAAATTGACATATTGAAATGGAAAATGGGTTGAATTGTATTTTTAAGAGAGTTGAAATAAATTTTCCATTATTTAATGTTGTCAGAGCACATGCAAGTCTAGGTAATTAGTGATTTATTGAGATAACACTCTTTTTGATGCTTTATAACTAAAATAAAACATAGTGCAACAATTCACATCCCAGATAAGATGGTGATGAATCCTATTTGACCAATGTCTGAGGTATGTATGTATACACATATTTCCATGATTCACCTTCAAGTGTGTGAGCATCCCATAGTCTGGAACTACCGTACCTCTTGGAAGATGACCATGTTACTCATTGTAAATGTTTTGATATATATTCCATTTCTTGTAGACTATTTTACACATGACATATGAAATTATGTAATTTTTTTATATAAAATGTTTATCAAGTCATTTGTTTAAAGTATTTTCATCATTTGAAATGAAAAGCATGATTTGTTTTAAATATTTTTTTGAAATTCCATGCCTATTTATTTAAAAAATGTAAACTTTATTTGGATAATTAATTGTGTCATATTATCATGGAATCCTTGGAGAGACCCTACTAGGATTTTATCTCACATCCTACCTATGCCTTCAGGTGTTTGTAGATTATCCTCTTATCAGTTCGAGAAAGGGTAAAACACCACTTAGAGGTGGTTCTAGTTGTTGATCCTTGATATTGATTTGTTTCCACAAAGACTTGGGTTGTTATCCTATTTTATGGTACTTTATGGTTGTACTTTGGGTTGTTTATACCTGTTTGACTTTTGGTATAGTTCTCCCTATGAAGTTTTTCTTGTATGCATACTAAATTGTTTCTCTTCCTTATGTTGTGTTTGTGGAAGTTGTACTTTGGGTTGTTTATACCTGTTTGACTTTTGGTATAGTTCTCCCTGTGAAGTTTTTCTTGTATGCATACTAAATTGTTTCTCTTCCTTCTGTTGTGTTTGTGGAAAATTCATTCCCACTTTCATATTCTTTGATGCCATGTGCTAGTCGCCAACCTGTGGAGATCATGAACACCCTTCAGGCTATGTCAGTGCTGAATCAGGTGTCAGGATATCAGGGTATCCAGGCAGGTTCGTGACAAAGTGGCATCAGAGGTGCAGGTTATGCATCTTACCTTGATGTTAGTATGTAGTTGTGTATTATTATCAGGAATTAGGAGGTAGTTGCGATTGAGTGTCTAATCATCTCTCACTACAATGAGCCTTAAGTCACCAGAGGTAGTTTAAGAAATATTTTGTAAGGATTATTTTTAGTCTTTTCTTTACTTTTTATTTGGATAGATTGAAATCCAAATCTTTCTTATCTTTCTATTAGGATTACTTTCACTTATTACTCTGTTTGAGTGTTAATCTGATGTCTTCAATGCTGTCTGTTGATGTTTTGTAGCATCATGCCTCCAAGAAGACTTGTAAAATAAATCCAGTAGGAAGCTGCTGATGAACAACAAAAAGAAAATCCTCTCTTGGACCCAAGTTTGGTTGAGGTGATTGTGCGCACTATCCAAGCTCTAGGACATGCACGTTCACCAGTTCCCATTTAGGCTCTAGCTGTGGAACCTCAAAGGGATGTTTTCTAGAATATTAATCAGGAGTTTCTTTTCCAGAATCCACCAACGTTCAAAAGATCTAATAATCATCAAGAGGATGAGGAATGGTTAAGTAGGATTGAGAGTTTTTTTTGAGTTCTTAGAGACACTTGATGAAACCAGGGTGAAGTGTGCCACCTTCATGCTGGAGGGACTGAGCAGGAGATGGTGGGACATGATGGTGATAGCGAAGAAGCATGAGAGCTTAGAGTGGAAAGAATTCATGGATATTTTAACCAGATAGTTCTATCCAGATTCAATGGTTTTGACCAAGGCTATTGAGTTTTTGAAACTCGATTAGGTTGATAGGACTATGAAAGAATATGAAAACCATTTTGCAGAGCCTGTGCAGTGTGCACTTAAGATTTTATTGAATAAGAATATGAAAACTTGATGATTCAATATGGGACTTCATTCTGATATTAATTCTTAGGTTTTCTTGTTGAAGCCGTCATCTTATACTGATGTGCCGGATATAGAATTGGTGGTTGAAATGGACCTGGATGGAAAGTCAGGGTTGACGGGAGTTCCTTTTTATCCTAGAGGCACTTCTGTAAATTACTCTAAAGGGAAGAGGAAGCATGGTGATTCTCTTATGGTTCTTGATAGTAGGGTTTTATAGACCTCTTACAGTGCTTGATAGAGGTCCTTTGGTTTTCTACCAGTGTGGAAGTCCTGGGCACTAAAAGAGGGTTTACACTGAGACACCTAATATATGTGGCACCTGTGGATGCTCAAGTCACTTGAAAAAGTCGCACCATGTCTTTTCTACTCCTCATAGCGGCATGAGATCATTAGCACCTGTTAAAACTACGATGAAATCAGACTCTTCTTTTACAAAGGGGTTCCATCCACTGCCATCCTAGAAGAAGCTTCTTAATGCATTGGAAGAGTCTCCTGAAGAAGAGGATACAGGTCCAATGACCGTGGGAGGCACCACCACTATAACTTCATTATTAGTGAATTTTTTATTTGATATTGGTGCATCTCATTTGTTTATTTCAACCTATATTTTTAATTTGATAAATCTTACGACGAAGATTTTATCTTATGTGATGATTATTAATGAAATCCTCAGAACAAAGAGAGAGTAGGGTCTCTGTAGAACCACTTGTGTTTTCTCTCTATCATATATTGAACTAGTTTGGGATTTTCTGGTTCTCAACCTGAAACCGCTTCACATCATTTTCGGGATGGATTGACTCATTTCTAATAAACCCTGAATTGATTTTTATCTTCTACATGTCTCCCTTACCACACTCGATGGAGTTTTTCATATATTTTAGGGAGAATGAGACCCAAGGTCAAGTAGAGCCAAACCTTCTTATCCAAAGTTGGGGAAAGTGATGCGAAAACACCGGGAAAAATAAAGAGAAAAAATGATTCATAAAAGAGTGAAATGTAAAAAAGAAGAAGAAGATCTTGTACACATATATTTATGTGGTTCAGGAAATGATACCTATTTCCATAGAGAAGTAGAAATATCACTATGAAATTTGGGAGCAAAAATTAAAAGGAGATCTCTCCAAGTTTCTAACAACACAAAAAACCTAGTATGGAATTGGTTAATAAGGAGAACAAAACACTATTCTGCTAACTACACAGAAAGTCTGTTGTGCTACAATGAAATACGGGTAGAAGTTTGCATCACTATAGTGTCACGACCACCCAAGTCAAAAGTGTTGTAGTGGCCGGTGGCTAGAAGTCCACAAAGCTAAAGTACCAGTGTCTCCAAAGTCTGACCTGCAATAGTAGTCATGCCAAATTCTAAAATGCTACAGTTTCCTATTGGTGTAGGCTATTCAGATCTACTATAGTTGGTCAAAGATGCTACAATACCCCACAATTTGGGCCAAGGGGGCCTTCGACTCCTGAAGCAAGGGTGCGTTTCCCTCTAGAAGCCCCAACGAGGTCACCGTGGAGCTCGACCCATGGAGTTGTGACCTGGTGTGTAGTATGGGCCACAAGCATTTGGACCAACATCATCCAAAGAGATTCGGGCTATGCCAATCCAACAGAAAGCAATATATGTGTTTTCTTTTGACCTGAAGTGGGAATCTTTTAGTGGTGATCTCCCTCCAGTTTTCATTGAGTTTCCCAATGTTTTTCTTTTTGACTTCTCTAGTTTTCCATTGGTAAGGGAGGTAGAGTTTTCTATTGATTTAGTGCCTGGTATTCAACCAATTCTTACCATATGAAACCAGCTGAAATGAAAGATTTGATGTCTCAGTTGGATGATCTTCTAGAGAAAGGCTTTATACGTCTGAGAATGTCACTTTGTGTAGCACCAATTCTCTTTTCTAAGAAAGATAATGGGTCACTTAACCTTTGTGATGATTATCAAAAGCTTAATAGAGTTACGGTAAAGAACAAGTATCCATTGACACAGATTGAGGATTTGTTTGATCAGTTGAGAGGGACAAATTGGTTCTCTAAGATTGATCTTCGATCTGGTTTCCATCAGTTGATAATAAAAGAAATTGTCATTTAGAAAGCTGCCTTTTGAAGCAGGTATAGTCATTATGAGTACCTTGTAATGCCTTTAGGTTTAACCAATGCTCTTAAAATATTTATGGATTTAATGAACAAGATCTTCCATGAGTATCTTTATACTTTCATGGTACTCTTTATGGATGAAATCCTTGTTTACTCTAAGTATGAGGAGGACCATGTATGTCATCTGAGAGTAGTTATGGAAATGTTGAGAAATCACCGACTTTATGCCAAGCTATCAATATGTGATTTCTAGATTCGGGAAGTGAAGTTCTTGGGACACGTGGTGTCATAAAATGGTATTTAAATTGATAATGAGATGGTGAAAGCTGTTATGAAATGTGAACAATTGTGGAATGTTTTCGAGATTCAGATATTCTTGGGTTTAGCTGGATATTACTGCCAGTTCGTTAAAGACTTCTCAAAGTTGGCTACTTTGATGACTACTCAGACTCAAATGGGAGTAATGTTTTATTGGGATGAGAAATGTCAGAGTTCTTTTGTCGAGTTGAAACGTCTTTTGACTATTGCATTAGTGTCTCTAGTGGAAATACCAGATTTAATGTCGAAGTAATGATGTCAGTTTTTTCTAAACCAACACCAGTAGTACGTGGGATAAATTTTTGGCGTTGGTTTTACTAAAAATCAACGCCAAAAATTTTTAAGAGTGGTTTTTGGCATTGATTTTTACAAAAACCAACACCATTAATCCCAAAGTCGGGATCTTTTGGCGTCATTTTTTAAAAAAACCGATGCCATATATTAGAAAAAATATATTTATAGCATCGGTTTTTTGAAAAACCAATGCCGTATATTTAAAAAATATATTTTTGGTGTTGGTTTTCCCAAAAACCGATGCTGAAAATATTTTTTAGACTCTTCGGCATCAGTTTTTGTAAAAATCGACGCCGAAAGGCTTTTAAAATTAGTCGGTATCAGGAAACCCTCATGTTTTTGGATCTTCAAAAGATAAACCGCGGTGACTCCTCTCGACTCGCGATGATTATGAAGGCATTTTTGGGATCTTTAACCACCATTCTTGTCGATTTTCTTATATTTTCACGATCTATAGTCTTATTTCTTGATTATCTCTTCGTTTTTTGTCATCTACGAGTTATGTTTTCTTTCGAAACTTATTTCCAGATACATTCATCCGTGGTTTCATTTTAGTTTGTTGTTCATCTTTATTTTTCATTTTTACAATAATTTTTTTTGTATAGATCTTGCAGCGTTTAATCTTCCAAAGCATTCTATGGAGCAAAGTTTGGATTTGGATCTATTTTCGTGTTAAACTCTGAATTTTGTATGTTTTTTTTAATTTTGAAGATAAATTAGTTATCATTTAATTATGTTTTTGATTTGATTCAATTATTATTTTATAGTTTATTATAATTTTTTTGAACATGGTTAATAGTATCCCTAAAAGTGATCATCCCATATAAATTTACTTTATTTTTGTTTAATTTAGTTTAGTCTATGATTTTTCAATTTGGTTCAAATATGGTCGAGTCTATTTAGGCCAAGTTAGTTTGATTTTGTTCAATTCAATTTATCTTTATTTGTTTAGATTCCATCCACTGATTAAATTTATATTGCATGTACCTCATGCATGTAAAATCAAATGCACATACTTTTTATTTTTATGCAATATTTCATGTGTATAAATGAAAATCATATTTTTTTCATTGTACTACATTCATGCACGTATATCACATACTGTCTATTCACTGTTCTTTTGTGTATTTTAACACTACCAAAATTATTAATAGTGTATTGACTCAATTGGATGAATTCACACTATTCTGCTTCCTTTAATACATATGCTGATCACTTCCCACAATACTATCTCTCTATTGTTGTATGATGCATGCAAACACATAATAGTTTCTCAACATCACATACACTTTTGGAAGCACACACTCACTATCCATGATTCTCTCATGAAAACCCAATCACACATAATATCTTTTGTACAATTCTCACTCACCTGCAATATTCACATAATCTTTATGAATGCATATTGTATACATTATGATTTTCTGCATATTTGACACTAGATTTCACATGGTTTTACTTTCCTGATCTTATGAATATAATCTCGAATGATTAATCATTTATGTATGAATGAAGTTATCCACTTATTGCTTCATACAGACCCTTTCATGCATTATTCTATCACGCAAGACACAATGTCACTGTGTGTTCTTCCTTTACATGATAGAATCTCACACTACCTCTTGGACTCATAGTATGTGCACGTAATTAAAACAATCTCTTTTCACAAGAACATAGTCACTATTCTTTACACAACAATATACTCACTGTTAAAACCATTGCACAAATATTTGGTTCTCTATTTTTAATGCTTATCACAATACAAAATGAACATTTTCATCAATTTCCATTTTCTAAAAAAATCATCGCATAAACCAGTGAGTATTCATAAGAATATTGAATTTTTGAATTGCTTCACCTAACTCAGTTCATCGTGAAGTTAAACTAGTGTGATAAACACATATATTTTTCTCGTGACAGTTTTTAATCCTTCGTGCTAAAAAACTTGTACAGAACTCTACCTTTCGCAATCCATAGAAGATCATAAAGACTCAACATGACAAAAAATTCAAATATCTCAACCTCACAGTACCAAAAAAATGAACATGCTCTCAGATTTACCAATTTGGTTATGTATTTAATTTCATCTGTCATAATTTTGGGAGTATTATGATTGATTTTACTTATAATATAAACATTTAATCTAATTGTTATTTCATATTACTAATAATAAGTAATTTTTCGTCTGTTAAATTAATGCAATTTTCAATACTTTTGACAAACGCAACATCGAAATAATGCAAAAACTTTGTAAAATGAACTAATAAATTTTAGAAGACTCATATTATAATTAAATTATAATATCAATATAACACATGTATACAATATGAAAATAAAAAGTTTACCATTTGTAAATGTGTTTCATATCTGATGTTTTCTATCTGATTATCAATAGTTTTTATTAAATTTGTTTCTGTTTACAATTTATCTGTATATATATATATTTAAATGTTTATATGTTTTAATATATTCACCAATTATATTGTGATATCAGGTATTGAATGGATCGTAATTGGATACATTTATGAAGAACAACTAGTGACTATGAAAAATGAGTTGATGAATTCTTGGAATTTGATAAATGACATCTTCAAAACATTGATTTGATTTTCTGTCCATGTGTAAATTGTTTGAATATGAGAAAGTTAAACTTCATAAAAATCAAGGATCATCTCATTTGTTATGGTTTTAGCATTAATTATACACGTTGGATCTGTCATGGTGAAAGAACTAAAAATTCAACATCCAATGTTGATGAGAATATTCATAATGAGATAGAGGATCTTATTGAAGAATTAATTCATGATTTAGGTGTTAAAATCATAAAAAAAATAGAAACTGTTGAACGATTGTATAGAAATTCTGAGAAACCATTATTCCCAAGTTGTAGTAAATATACAGTGTTATCAGCAACTTTGAGATTAGTTAACTTAAAAGTAAAAAATGGGTGGAGTGATAAAAGTTTCTCTAGATTACTTGAGTTTTTAAAAGAGATACTTCTGAAAGGCAATAGGTTTCTAGATTCCAATTATGAAGTGAAGAAAATATTATGGCAAATGGGATTGGGGTATAAAAAGATACATGCTTGTCTCAATGATTGTGTACTGTATAGGAAAGAATATGAATATTTATCAAGTTTTCCTACATGTGGGACATCACGCTATAAGATAGATGAGAAATTCAACTCAGATTCATTCTCAGGTACTATCATCTAAAGTTATGAAAAATCAATTTTGTACTTTCTAATGATATTATCCAATATTTTTTGCATACAATTCTGATAATTCAACTACAATTCATTCTTAGGTACCAGAATCAAAACTCATGCTAAAGAAATTTGGTACCTTCCAATAATTACTCGTTTGAAGCATCTATTTTCAAATTCAATCGACGCAAAAAGGTTAAAATGATATTCAGATGAGCGCATCTCTAATGGTAACTTATGTCACCCTGCTGATTCACCACAGTGGAAGAGTTTTGATAAAATATTTCATGATTTTGGAAGTGAAGTTAGAAATATCATAATAGGATTATGTAGTGATGGAATGAATCGATATCAGAGCCTCAGTAGCCAACACAGTTCATGGCCTATTTTGTAGGTAATTTAAAACTTGTCCTCACATCTATGTTTGAAGAAAAAATATGTTTTTATGAGCTTGATGATTTTTGGACCAAAACAACATGAAAATGATATTGATGTGTATCTTTCACCATTTATTGATGATTTGAAACTACTATGCGAGGAAATTGTTAAAGTTTTCGATGCATACAAGAAAGAGTATTTTCTTTTGTGTGTTATGATAATGTTCACTATAAATGACTTTCCGGAATATGGAAAATTATTTAGATACAGTGTTAAGGGACATAGATCATGTCCAATTTCTGAAGAACATACTTCATATTATCAATTGAAGAATGGAAGAAAGTCAGTGTCCATGGGACATCGAAGTTTTCTGTGAATTGATCATCCATATCATAGATTGAAAAAAGAATTTAACGGTTTACAAGAATACAACCTTCCCCCTCGGCCATTGTTAGCTGAAGAATATTCTGACCGGGTGAAAAATATTGATTCGACATTTTGAATTAAAAGAAGTTATGGTCTTTAAAGAAATATCTAGAATAAGCAGTCTATTTTTTGAGCTACCTTATTGGAGATTTTTAGAGATAAAACATAACATAGATGTTATGCATGTTGAGAAAAACTTATGTGAAATTTTGATTGGAACTTTGTTAGACATAAAAGGAAAGAAAAAAATGGATTGCATGCTGATTGGACTTGATATTAATGAGAATACGTTTGGAGTTAGCTCCCACTGTGAAAGGAAACATAAAATATTTACCTCCGGCTTGTCACACATTAAGCAAGATTGAAAAGATAAATTTTTGTCAGTGTCTTTATGGTATTAAAGTACCTAGTGGTTTTTCTTCAAATGTGAACAATTTGGTGTCATTGAAGGATTGTAAATTAATAGGTATGAAATCTCATGATTTCTATATATTGATGCAACAACTTCTACCAGTAGCAGTGTGTGGTATATTGCCGACAACTATCAGAAAGACTATCACCAGGTTATGTAATTTTTTCAAATCCATTTGTAGCAAATTCATTGATCCAAATTTGTTAGATGTGTTGGAGAATGAACAAACTATCATTATTTTTCAACTATAAATGTATTTCCTACCTACATTTTTTGATATAATGGTTCATCTGCTAATTCATTTAGTGCGTGAGATAAGAATATGTGGGCCTGTTTATTTACGATGAATGTATCCTTTTGAAAGATATATGAAACTTTTGAAGGGATATGTTAAAAATCCTTATCGACCAGAGGCCTCTATTGTTCAAAAATATGTATTGGAAGAGGTTATTGAGTTCTGTACTGATTATTTGTATGCGGTGGAGCATATTGGTCTCCCTATATGTTGACATATGACAGTTGATCGTGAAGTTAGAGGGGTTCAGGTCTTAAAGGTAAATTTCATTCCACGTGATGAAGCGATTTAGGCACATTTATATATTTTGAATAAGACAGATGAGGTTCAATCATATATATCCTCACATATTGCTGAATTAAAGTTACGATATTAGAAAAGAAACAAAAAGTGGTTGATGATTGAGCATAAGAAGACATTTGTTTCATGGTTTAAAGAGAAAGTCGCCACAAATATATCTGCATCAGAAACATTGAAGTGGTTAGCAGGGGGACCATCTATTAATGCAATCACATGGTCTGGTTTTGATATTAATGGTAACACATTATACACAAAAAATATGGATGATAAGAGTACCGTGCAGAATAGTGGTGTGATTGTTTTTACTGAAGCAGTGAAATTTTCAAGTTCCAAAGATAAAAACCCAATTTCTACATCAACTCCATATTTTGGAGTTATTGAATACATATGAGAAATTGATTATATTAAATTTCGATTCACCGTTTCAAGTGTAATTGGGTTGATAGTAAGAGTGGTGTGAAACATGATGATTATGGGTTTAGACTGGTTGGTTTGAAAAGATTTAATTACAATGAGAAACCATTTATCCCGGAGACACATAAAAAACAAGTATTTTATGTCAGTGATCTATTGAATGATCAGTGGTTCGTTGTTTTTCAAGGAAAAATATACCATTTGGGTGATGAGGATGATGCTGATGATGTTATCAATTTACATGATCCATATTCATCTATTATGCAATTTCTGGATGATTACAATGAGTATAAGATAGACATAGTGCATGCAATACATAATGATCATGATGAAGGCATGTGGGAAAACACTAAATTAATCTCCTAATTTTTATGGTAAATATTTATATGTTGTTTCTTTTTTTGAAACTTACAAATGCATTCCTCTTTTTTACTTATTTTTTTCTTTCTTATTTCTAAATATTCATTTTTATAATGATATGAAGGTACACAATGTTTGATTACACTTTCTAGTAGCAATGTCAGATACAGCTAGAGAGAAGCAGTTACTGAAGTATATATATTTTTTCATATTATTAAATATTCAGTAATATACTTATTTAATGAAAGAAAACTGTTAATTTACAATTTTTTTGTAGGACTACTGATGCGTCCTTGGCAGAGGAGACTTCTCCTTTTACTACTAAAAAAATCAAGTTCTCAAGTTGGTAAAAGTGGTATTACACATTTACCAAAACTATCACTTGATCGTGATGATGATAGATTACATACCTGTTTTGATGATAATAATAATGCAACTAGCCCAAATGTAGTTTAGTTTATCAGTTATATATCGATACAAAGTCGTTGTAGGATTAATATTTTATATCCTGATTGGAAGTCAGTGGACAAGATGACGAAACAACAGCTTTGGGAGGCCATGACGGTAAAATATCTTAATTGATTTCTTTTATCTCATTTTTTGAATATTAATTATTTTAAATGACATATTTAATTTATTCAATTAGAAATTACATTCAATTTTGAGGAAACCAAAGAAATTAAGAAAATACATCTCACTTAAGTGGTGGTTCAATGGAGAGATTTTAAAACTAACTGAAAAAAATTATGTTTTTGGAAAGAGAAGGTTTGAAAACCCATGCCTCAAGTATCAGTTTATAAATGAAGATACATAGAAGTGATTTGTTGATAGTCTTCATGAAGAAAAATTTCAGGTATGATAATTATTTTATATAGTAAAATTTATTATATATTTTTCTAATAACTTAGCAGTTTATTTTTATATAATAGGCCTCCAAGATATCTCATCAAGAGATTTAGTTGATAAATGTATACCATCATACTTTATCACGTGGAGGGTATCCCTATTTGAAGTAGAAAACGATTGAAGAAAAATTTGAAGCATTAAAAGCTAAATCTAGTAGTGGTTCAGAAGAGGTTCAACGTGGTCCTCCATCTCCTCCCACTCACCATGAAAAATTGAAACAAGCAAGAAGAAGGAAAAATGAACAGTATCTTATAGAGGAAGTTAAACAAGTAGATGATAAAATTTTAAGTAAATATTATCTATTAGTCATCAGTTTTTATATTTTATAAATTTTAAACACTAATATAACTTTTTCATTTTCATTTTAGGATGAACTTTAGGAGTAAGATACACAAGGCTATTTTATCCCCAAGGGTAGGATGAATATCCTAGCCACTGCTTTGGGAAAGTCAGAACACCCGGACGTTTTAGAGCATATGAGGAAGGTGTTAGCATTCAGAAGGTTTTTGGTCAGAGTAAGCAATCAAGAGACCTTGAAATAGAATCATTAAAAGCCAAGCTGAAAAATATGAAATAGTCTATCGGTGATCAAATTCAAGAAGTAGTGCAGAAGACTTTGTTAGAACACTTGGAAAGATAGTCACAGTCTGCACAGTCTTCATAAGTATATTATTTAATTGTAATCAATTTTTATATTTAATAAATTATAAACATTAATATAAAATTTTCATTTTTCATCCTTCCTAGCCTGCTCACCCAGACTGCCCTACCCCATTTGCCTACCCTGCCCCATATGAGAATCATTCCTAGGTATATTATTTATTTGTCATTAATTTTTCTATTTTATAAATTATAAACACTAATATAACCTTTTCATTTTTTAGCCTTCCCAGCCTGCTCACCCGGATTACCCCGCCCCATCTGCCTACCCTGCCCCGTATGAGCAGCCTTTCCAAGTATATTATTTATTTGTCATCAATTTTTCTATTTTATGAATTGTAAGCACTAATATAACTTTTTCATTTTTCATCCTTCCCAGCCTGCTCACCCGGACTACCCTGCCCTATCTGCCTACTTCGATCCTCCACCTCCTTGCTCGGATCAATCAGTATATTATTTATTTTTCATCAATTTTTCTATTTTATAAATTATAAAAACTAATATTATCTTTTCATTTTTCATCCTTCCCAGCCTTCTCACTCGAACTACCCTGCCCCATCTGCTTACTTTGATCCTCCACCACCTCACTCGGACCAAAACGTATATTGTGAGTTGTTTGATGGAGATCCTCATATATATATTATTGCCTTAGGACTTGTGCATTTTTTTTTGATATTTTGTACATCACCAGCCTATGCAGATGAGTTAGGTTAGAGTATCAGTACTTGATATTATAGATCCTAATGCTCTACTATCATTTCCTACTGAGGAGATCACCAGATTTGGGGATTGTTTGGGTCATTTTTTACTTTGTACTACTGGTTTTCTTCATTATATTTCATATGAGGTATGTTTTTTTAAAATATTAATTAAAAATGATTCAAAATTACTTATAATATTTTCCGACATTTAACTTATATAGGATTATCTGAAAGAAAAAGAAACTGCACAAATGAAACAAAATGTTCAGGAACAATCGACTGTAGATACTTCAGATATTTATTATAGGATACAAAGATTATCGTAGGCTTCTTATTCATTAAATTATATCTATGAGTTTCAGATGATAGCCGGTATATGTGGAAGAGAATATCCATTGAGATTACTCAAAGAAGATATCATGCATTTAATTTATTTTGAAGAGCTCAGCCTGAATGTGCTGCAGTTGTTTTCCATGTAAGTAAATTGACATTTGAATTTTTATTTCTTTAATAAAAGATGGTTTTAAATTGACTAACTATATTTACTTTTTAAATTAGGTATCTACACACCCTTCTTCTACAAAATTAAAGTATAGACATTTATGGTTTTATAGATCCAAAATTCATTTCCATGGAAGTTAAACTTGTGAAGAATCCTGATAGAGTTGCATATATATGTGAGAGATTATCACATACGAAGATTGAGTGTTGCTTTTTGCCATTTATTGATAAGTAAGAACATAAAAATAATTATGAACTAATAATCATTATAATGTCATTAATTTTGAACTTTTTGTATTGTAGGGGGCATTGGATGTTAGGTGTATTGTTCCCAAGTGAATGCACATTATATTGGTTTTTCTATTTATCAAGGAAAGTTCGTAAAATATTTTCCACCATATTAGAAAGGTAAGTTTTTTTTTTGTTTTTTATAAGCTCATTATGTTTATCATTGTTTAGACATCTATTATTAGTTCATATATATAAAAATGCAGTTCATGGAAAAAATTTAACAAGGAATACAAGTCGATAAAGACACCAAATAAAATCAAATATGTAGAAGTAAAGTTAATTAGTTTTTATATTAGATTTTATTCTGATTTTTTGTAATATGTTGATTTTTATTATCAATTTAATGTTTTATAACTGTAGTGTCATCGTCAAAAAGGACATGTTGAATGTGGTTATTATATTCTACGATTCATGTACGAGATAATCACAACTGGGGAAACTACTGAATTTGATAAGGTTAGTTGTATTAATTTTCTTATATTTTCTGCTATATTATTCTATTTTTTATCTCATATCATTCAATGTTATTGTAGGCATTCAATTATTCCTAGTATTATTATCAATCTGATTTTACCCATATCCAATCTATTTTTATGAACTATTTGTTAAGTTTGATTAGGATTTGAGGTATGCATATTCTAATATTTATGAATAATATTACATATGGATTCAAAAAACTAAATATTTTGATATAATAGGTGTTTGAACATACTGATAATCAAATGAATGCTTCAACAATAACAAAAAAATGTTGTAAATTTCAGGCATGTGTATTTTAATTCTACCTTATAATACAAATGTGTAGATAACTTTTTGATTAACTAGATAAAAACATGTAAGTTATATATTTTTAGTCAATGATAAATACTGTTTTTTTTTATAAGGTTGAGGCGCAATCCTCTATTATTAAATAAAAAAGTCATACAGTAGAGATAAAGGAGGAGCAAAACAGCAAAGCAGAAACAGAAAAAAATTCAACAGCGCACTCGAGATCGAGTGTTCATACCATGAATAGATGCTGGAGCACCCGTTTTACTTGGTTGTCTCCCCCTTTTCCCAGTCTTTGCCTGTATCCAGGGACCGCCACCATCATCCGGGACCGCAGACATTAATTCCGTGTTCACAGACATAGCTTCATCCCGAACTTCAATCGGTTTCCTGTCATCATCACTACTAGAAGATTCAAGAAATTCAAACGAGTTATAGGTACTCACTTGCTTTGAAACCTTCAGAATTTGAGATTGAGGGGTGCCACAACTTGGCGACTGGGTTCTGCCCTCCAGACTAGAAACATGCAGGGCAGGGGGGTCCTGGATAGATTCCTTCAGAGGATCTGTCTGGTTATACTGCCCAATTGGAGTGGGGTCTTGATGCTTGCTGAGGGTGTACTTGACATCCTGAGAAGAAGACTTTCTGGAGGAAGCCGAGTCTTGGGCTCTAGGAGTACTTTCCAGTGGGAAGACTCCCATATACTGATCAGGGGTTTGAACCCTATTATTGTCCTTTTTCGAAATATTGTTACAAACAGCAGTCATCTCTTTCCTATCTTTAGCTTTCCTTGAGATAGGAAGGTCCTTTTCCTTGCCTCTTCTGCTTTTGGCATTGACTAAGATCTGTTCTTGTCTTAGACAGGAGTCTGCTTCCTCTTGAGCAGCATTTTCCAGAGCATCAAGGCTATCAATTGATTTGACATCTTCATCATCTCCGAGACCTCTTGTTAATATATCTTTGAATGATGCTCCATTCATATCATCCATGCCAGAATTTTCAACAGGTGGCTGGATTGCGTTAGCAAGATCTGCCCAGGAAAAGAGAGTTCTCTTGTTTTTTTGTGAAGGAGTACTGGTCTTAATATGCACTTCAGAACTTCCCTTTTTGGGTTCTTCATCAAGAGACCTTTCAGACTTTTCAGCAGACACAACATGTTCTTTATCAGAGTCTTTTATCAAATCCTGACCAATAACAGTAGCCATCTTATTCTGCTCAATGCATTGAGCCATACCTTGTTTGATTGGCTTCCGACAGTGATGTTTATCATGCCCTTTAATTTGACAGTTGTCACAAATAATATTTCTTCTACATGCAGATTCTTCATGCCCAATAATTTGGCAAGGAACACAGAATGGAGGAATGCTTTCGTATTCAATCCGAAGACAAATATCCTCCTGTTGAGTAGATAAAATCACCTTATCTATTAAAGTAAAACTAAGGTCAATCTCTACAAGGACCCGAGCAAAATGACCATAGCAAACTGATTCGGTGTTGGTTTTTTTAAAAAACAACACTAATTTTTTTTTTAAAAAAATATTCGGTTTTTAGCATCGGTTTTTAAACTAACCAATTCCAAAACTTATTCAAAGAGGGTTTTTGGCACCGGTTTTCCCAAAACCGATGCTGAAACCCTTAAAAAAGATCATTTTCAGCGTCAGGTTTTGAAAAACCGATGCTGAAAATGATATTTTTTACATCACCTTTATAAACGTCGGTTAAAAACTGAATAAAAAAAACTGACATTAAATCCTATTTTTTATCTAGTGTATTGACTCTTCCAGAGTCCATGCAGGGCTATGTGGTCTTCTTTGATGCATCAGGTTCAGGTTTTGGCTGTGTTCTCATGTAGGGTGATCGTGTCGTTGCCTATAGATCTCTACAACTTAAGCCACATGAGAAGAATTACTTGACCCATGACCTTGAGATCATAGATGTGATTCATGTTCTTAAAAGTTGACAACATTACCTTTTCAGAGAAATGATTTCCATGTTTTCCAACCACAAAATCTTGAGTTACATATTCTCACAAAATTATTTAAATCTCATCCAGAGGCGTTGGGTGGAATACCTATAATCTTTCGACTTTGACATTGCCTATACTCCGGGGAAAGGGAATTTTTTCATAGATGATTTGAGTGGGAAACTTCCAACTCAGTCCATGAAAGAATATTTGGAATAGTGGAACTTGATGGTGCTCTTTGCATATTTTATAATGGAGTCCAGGAATCAAGAGCCAGGGTTACTTTGGCCAGTGTTCAATTGACCCCCGCTCTTCTCGAGATGATTCTTCAGGAACAATAGCTTGATGATGAGTTCTTTAGATTTAAAGAATCTCTTTATAGTGGGGAGACTGTTGCTGACTTTTCATTCTCCACAGAGGGCATTCTATGTTATGAGAACCATTTTGTAGTACCATTATCGGTCAAGAAAGTTGTGATGGAGGATTACCATAATTCTCAGTGGGATGTGCACCTAGGAACCAAAAAGATGTTATATGACATGCAACGATGATTTGGGTGGCCAGATATGAGACATACCATTGCTAATTTTGTCTCTTGTTGTTATATGTGCCAACAGTTCAAGAATGAGAACCAAAGACCTTCATATTTTCTTCAGCCACTTCCAGTGCCTACTTGGAAGTGGGATGAGATCTCTATGGACTTTGTGGTTGGGTTACTGTATACCTAGAGAAGGAAGAATGTGATATAGGTTGTGATCGATAAACTAAATAAATCAGTTCACTTTATACCCATTCGTGATACAACCAAAGTTGAGGAGTTGGAAAATATCTATGTGAAAGAGATTGTTCATTTTTACAGAGTCCCATCTGCTATAATCTATTGGAGGCAGGGACATTGTTTGTTTTCCAGAGTTAGTACACATATGTGGATGGTAGATGCAAGAATTCTTGGTACCGATGATGTCCTCTCCTTTTTAGTTCATTTTTCTTTGAGGTTGGAACAGGCAGGGTCAATGTTCTCCTAGGTCATTACGAGGTCACAGAGGGAAACCTCAGAAACGCTCGGTGATTGGGCAATTTCCTCACTTGGTCTCGCCTATTTCATCATTTTCCCCTTGGACATGCTGCTTTTTTCTTGGTTTGTGTTGGTTTGGCGCGTGTCTGCAATGGTGGATCCCCTTGGACACGCTGTCTTGTTTTTTTTTCTCTTGTTCGGTTCTCACTTAACCAAAAAGTGTTTTCAAAAATCAAAAAATGAATTTTCAATCAGTCATCTGTTATAATCTCTGACAGAGATCCCCATTTTACTTTTCACTTTTGTGGATTCCTTTAGGAGGCACTAAGATCTATGGTTTGTTTGAGTACGAAATACCATATGTAGTCGGATAGAAAGATAGAAAGAGATATAAATATTCTTTAGGATATGGTCCGCACTTGTATTCTTGACTTTATTGGGTCTTGGGATGATTATCTGAGACTGATTAAGTTTTATTATAAAAATAGTTACCATTATGTGACCAGAATGACTCCTTTTGAGGCCTTGTACGATCGGCCTTGTAGATCTCAATTGTGTTGGTCGAATATTGGTGAAATTTCCTTATTTGGACCAAGCTTGGTTTAAGAGATGAAAACAAATATCTAGTTGATTCGCCAAAGAATGTTGATGACACAGAGCCGATATAAGTCTTATGTTGATCATCATCGCAGATCGCTGAAATTTTTAGTTTGTGACCAGGTGTTCTTGAATGTTTCCCCTCGTTTGGGTCATCGATGGCTTAGAAGTAAAGAGAAACTTGACATTAGTTTTGTGGAACCTTTTGAGGTTGTTGATCAAGTGGGAAAAGTGTCTTACCATTTATAAATTCCACCACAATTGACATTGATACATAACGTATTCCATGTCTCGCAAATACATATGTATCTATATGATCCATATCATGTTCTGAGCTGGAGTGATCTTGAGGTTGAACCTGATTTATCCATGACTAAATATCGCGTCAGTATAGTTGATTCTAAAACCAAGTTACATCATGGGTGGATAATACCTTTGGTTCGAGTGATATGGCGGCACAATTCTGATTCTCACGATACATGGGAGAGAGTGACAATGATGAGAGAGTAGTGACCTCATCTTTTTGACATGTAAGCTTCCTAATAGGATTTCTGGGGACATAATGTTTTTATGGTGGGAAGTTTGTAAAATCATGCTACTAATATCCTAAACTGCTCTTCTAATCATGTTTTAGTTGAGTTTTGTTTAGGGGTGTTTTAGGTGAAATTTTGGAATTTTTTTGGATGTTCTTGGGTTGTGCACGGTTGGTGCACAGTTTTCCCAAACTGTGAACCCTAATAGTACAAACCATGCAGCCACTAAGGAGAAATCATGCAACCCTACAGTAAGGTGTACACAGTTAGGGCACATGTTTTGTCTAATCGTGCATCCCTACCCAGCTAACAGTGCATCCCTGCCCAGCTAACCGTGCATACAGGATTTAATTAATCCAAAAATTATGTTTAAAATCCCAAAAACCTTGGTTTAAGTTCTTGATGGGAATATAAAACCCCAATATGTTTTGTTCTTCCTTGGAGGCTCCCAAGATGTGATTTTGGCCCCTCTACACCCCTCTAGAAGCTGATAAAATCTTGATAATCTTCGTTCTATCTCTTTCCTGATAAGTTTAATCTCCCCATTCTCTTTCTTTTGCTCTCTCTTTGCTCCTCCCTAGGGTTTTATAGATCTAAATTTTATTGTAGGATCTAATACCCACTTTTTCAGATCTTGAATCTAGGTTTGGTTCTTGTATCTTTGTTGCTGATGTTCTTCATTGGAGTTTCCCAATTAGGGCTTTGTGTTTCGAGATCCCGTGATCCCAAGGTAGTTGGTTTCATTTATGATGGCCAATATGATTAACCCTAAATTGATTGATTTGAATTAAATTTTTTTATTTAAATGTAATTTCTTCCAATTGGTTTATTGTGAAAACCTAATTTATTGTAAATTGGGGATTTGAATTGGGTTTTTCACGAGATTGGAAAAAACCCCCAATTCCAATGAATTGGGTTATGTTTGTGAAATTGATGGAAAATTGTGAAATTTAAATTGTTGAATTTTAAATTGTGAAATTAATTTGATGAAATTGATTTCAAGTTTATATTTGAGAAAAATGTATTAAAATGGTTTGCTAGAAACCTAATGGTTTTATCTTGGAAAAGACATGATTTGATTAAAAACCCATGTATTGGTTTTTAAAGGAAATTGACATATTGAAATGGAAAATGGGTTGAATTTTATTTTGAATAGTTTTGAAATAAATTTCCCATTATTGAATGTTTTTAGAGAACATAAAATCCTAGGTAATTAGTGAGTCATTGAGATGGCACTCTTTTGGCGCTTTACAATCAAAACAAAACCTAGTACAATAGGTCACATCCCCGATGTGATGGTGATGAGTCCTCTTTGAATAGTGTATAAGGGATGTGTTTATACATATATTGTCGTGATCCACCTTTGAGTGTGTGAGGATCTTGTAGCCTGGAACTATCGTACCTCTTGGTAGATGACCAGGTTGCTCGTTGTAAATGTTTTGATATGTATGTCATTTCTTGTAAAATCTCTGACGAGATGGTGATGAGTCCTCTTTACACATGCCTTGTGAAATTATATAAACTATTTTATATAAAATTTTTATTAAGAAATTTATTTAAAGTATTTCCATCATTTGAAATGTAAAGCATGATTTGTTTTAAATATGATTTTGAAATGCTAGGCCTGTTTATTTAAAAATTAAAAGCTTTATTTGGTTAATTAATTATGGAATCTTATTATGGAATCCTTGGTGTGACCCTACTGGGATTTTAGCTCACACCCTACATGTGCCTTCATGTGTTTCTAGATTATCTTCTTCTAGGTTCGAGCAAGGGTAAAACGTCACTTGGAGGTGGTTCTAGTTGTTGATCCTTGGACTTGAGTTGTGTCCGATGGGACTTGAGTTGTTATCTTGTTTTCTAGTACTTTGTGGTTGTAATTTGGGTTGTTTATACCTATTCAATTCTGACACAGTTCTCCCTATGTAATTTTTCTTGCATGCACACTGACTTTTTTCTCTCGCTTCTATTGTGTTTGTGGAAAATTTATTCCCACTTTTATATTGTTTGATGCCAGGTGCTAATCACCAACCCATGGGAATTGAGAATGCCCTTCAAGATATATCAATGTCATCTCAGGTGTTAGGGTATCAGGGTATCTAGGATGGTTTGTGACAACATGTAAAAGTGTAGTATTTACACTATATCAATGAAATTCAGTGCATAACATTAATATATGTCTTAATGAAGGAAAATTGGGATGAAATCCCTTACATAGAGTCCATAATTTCCATGTATGTCCTATATAATAAATTCATATCAATTATTTACTTGTTTAAGAACCTTTTACCAGTTTATTACTCATTTTTTATATATTACCATGTTATATATAATTACTTAATCAATTAACTTAACGTCATATGTTTTCACGATGTTTAGCTCATATGTCCAAAATGATTTTGGTAAGTTGACTAATGTCAAATAGATCATTATTAAATCATATAAGAAATAATAATTATTCCATAATTACCATTTTTTACATCAATTATACTTTTAAAACAAACCATGAAATATTTTTATGAAAAATGATCCATGTTACAATTTGGAATACGTTAGGTCTTATGTACGCATGAGTAGCGTTTTCATTTTTCAAAGAGCATGAAAAAAATAAGGTAAGTATCATTTTATCTTTATATAATTATTATTATATCACAAATATCATATTAAATCTTCAAATAAACTTATATGTACTGACCATGTGATGCGGTGATGAAAAACGAATCACATTGGTTTGTGGAGAAGATAATACACACGTACGCAATAACGACATTATCATTTTTCAATGAATGAAAAGGTAAGAAAATAGATTATATATCATCTTTTTAGAATAATAATCATTTAATAAATATCATATATATATATATTTATATATATATATTAAATCCATCATCATAATCAGCTGTGATAGATGGTGATAGAAAACAAATTACATCTGTTCACAAAGCGGTAGTCCGCTGTATACACGAAAGATGGTTTTATTTCTCATTTAATGGAATATAAGATGGATATAAATTATTAAATTAACATAATAAAATCTCATTATATGAAATATATTGATGTTATTATTTCACCATATTTGAAGAATATTTGAAGGGGGTAGAAGAAGAAATAAAACAAAAAAAAATCGGCTAAAAACTACCCCTCTTCTTCATAGAACTTCCATTTCATTACACTTTAAGCCCTCTAAGGTTGGTATTATGGCCAAAATAATACCTATAGTTCATGAATAGGTATTTTTATAAAGTATTTAGATTGATCTTGACCAAAATAGAGTTCTCAAAAGGTGTGAGGAAGAGTAGAGAAAATATTTCCTTTTATAAGTGAGGGGAGAAACACTTTTGGAATTACTTAAATTATTAAATTAATATACATTAATTTTCGTAGTCAAATGAACCAAAATTGATATAATTAAAATATAGGTTGAGTTTGAGTCTAAATACTCTCATAAAATAAAATTTGGATAAGTTTAGGTGATGTTTTCACCCTTATCTCATTTCTTTAACCCTTTTGACAATTACCATGATATCAAAGGTTTTTATTCTTTAAGGGTTAAGAAAGTTACTATAAAAGGAAAAATTATCAATAAATGGAACATGATTGATATTTTTAGCTACATCTCAGTCACTTTCTTGAAGATATATTTTTTAATAATTTTAAATCATTTAATAAAATATTTTTTATTATAAAATATCATTAATTTCATTTTTGAAATTATTCAATTAATTTGAATTTGAAAACAACATGAAAGTAATGAAACTATAATATAATCCATTAACACATCCCTATTTTTTTATTTTTATCTATAAAATCCATGGGAGACTATTACTGACCCAAAAAATTTTACTTTTAGAGTTTTTAAAATCATTTACCATAAGGTAATTATTTAATCACTAAAAACTAAAAATAAATTACCATGATAAAAAAATAATTCAAATTTCAAAAAATAATTTAGGAGCAAACATAAGTTTTTTTTATCCCTATCACAAAATATTAAAGATATTAAAATAAAGAGAGTGATATTTTTTGACTTTTTACTTTGCTTATAAAGGTTAAAATCAAAGATAAATGAAAAAATTTTATATTTTAGAAGTTTGAATGATTATGGATGAAATAGAATCATCCAATAAAATTAAGGTAATCATTTGAATGAATTTCAAGCCTCTTTACAATAGTTTTAACCCTAATCAATCCATTTTACCTTTATCATGACAACAAAAATTTATTATGGTTACTATTCATAATGACCAAAAATAAAATGACATATTTACCAAATTTGGACCTCACAATTTCAAATATGGAATAAAATTTTCAAGATTCAAATTTTATAAGTGACCAAATTTAATTTAAAATTAAACTCGTAAAATGTGATGAAAAATGGGTTTTTGGAAAAATGTATTTTAAGTATAAATAATGTTTTTATATAAAATTCAAGTATAAAATCCATTTCAAAGACCATAATTGGATTAGTTTTAATCAAAAGGAACTACTGAACTTTTAAAAACTAACTAAAAATAGAATTTTTCTTTGTAAATATACTTGAAAATAAAACACGGTTTCCAATAAAATTAGTATTTTTCACTATTCATTTAAAAATAAAACTTTTCAGAAAATTCTCAAAAATTGACCCTAAAATAATTTTGATTGGCTGAATTAAAAAATGGTATTCTTATTATAACTTTTAAATGTTACTGAAATTATTTATAATATTCGCTCATTGAAAGTTATAAAAACTATTTTTGAATAATTATTTTTTCTGAAACATAAAATGTCATTACTAAAAAATTGAGTTCTTATTTCCTAAACATTAAACAATACATTTTAATTGAGTGAGATACTTGATAATGCAGTCAATAATATTCATACCTGCTGATTTAATGGTTAGGTTATAACTATAAAATTTAAATATTAATATTTTATGGTTCATTTAAGCTAAGTGTTGCATATTGTATTTGCTATCGAGCATAGTATTCTTTTAAAATCCCAAGTTTTTACATCCATATTTAATAAATTGCTTCCTCATAATTTGAAATTGATCTTGACAATAAAGGGTTTGACATTTGAAAATATCTTTGTTGAAACCACACATCGTAAAAAGGGTTGATAAAACTTTCTCTTGAAAAAAAGGGGAAAGAGAGATACAAAAGTCGTCTGAAATAACACATAAGTAGGTTTTTAAATAGGATAACGTTAGTGAGAAATGAAAATATGTACATGGATGAAATAATTAACTTCCAAATAATTATGGAGAGTGAAAAAGAACATTGATCATAAGAAAGTAAATGATCATGAGAAAATCAATGACAACAAAACCATAAAAAATTAGGTGTGAAAAGACCATCGATTCATCAAAAATAGAGATAACAAGATGATATTTTTATTTAAAGATCATTTTCCAAGAGTTGAATATTTCCTTTACCATCTATACTAAGAACATAAAGAAATATATTTACTTGTAATGTCGAATTCCATATTTTAATCAATTTCCACCACAATATCATCTTTTTCTCCAAACGATGAGTATTTAAGATGAATTTTTCATGTCTAAAGCACTAAAATCAACTTATAATGGATCATATAATACAAAAAAGAATAAAAATCTATTTTCCTATATTTAGATATTAACTAAAACTAAAATGGTTAGCATAATATAAGATAATATTTAAAATGAATAAACCTCCATACAAAGAAATAATATTTTTATCTCCAAAATTCAATAATAACATCGAAGGTGCAACATAGATCATTCTATAAATTAATAACCCAATATACAAAATTACATTAATAAATTCTACATTAAATAATGTTTTAACCTCAAGGGAAATCTCATAACATTCAGCATACATCCCAAAAAAATGTAATATTATTCTTCCAAAATAATCCTATATATTAAATATAAGGATTACATATATCTCATTCTAATAAAAAATATCTCAAAATATAATTAGTCACCTTAAAATACCATAACTTAAAACCTTTAAATGGTTGTCTAAGAATTTGAACTTATGATCAACCTTAAACTTATAAACCGAAAATGGTATTCATTACTTTTAAGATAACTTTACATGAAAATATCATATTCTCTAAAGTTATCCAAACTCTTCTCTGATATCAATTATAACAGCTCCAAACCCGCAACCCTGAATTTAGTGCTAAAACATAGTCTTTACTTTTTTGGATTTGATACCAATAAACGTGGTCCAATATAAACCATTCAAAACTCAAAACATCAAAAGGAAATATTGGATCACTTAAATACCCAAATATTTTTTGGGTTTAGAGTGTTATAGATTTAGGAAAAACTCTTAAAAAACAAATTTGTTACATAAACTCTTAGGGGTAATCTATAACTAGTAAAATTCATCCTCTCGTAGGAGTAACATAACTTCATCATCTCTTAGGACTAGCTTTCTTCCAGTTAACTCAATTTCATTACCCAATGTATTGGAGGGATATAACAGAGCTTCCCGTCCTTGGTTTATAACATAACCACCCATCCTTGGTTTTTTACCAAACCAAACATCCTTTGTTTATAACAGAACCACCCATAAATTATCCACACATATTTTCAAGTACCATAGAATGAGAAAAACAATTAAAATTTTTCACTTTTCAATATAACAATAACCATTTCTTATTCATAGTTTGATTTACCCATGAAAAATAAATGGGTTCCATGAAAGTCTATTTGATATAATCATAATAAATATAACAAGAGAATAAAGATGGTATTATTGAAAAATATCTTTAGTGTCATAAAAGTAACATCATTGGTTGTTGTCATTGATGAATAGAAATACAATTAAAATATTATTAAAAATATTCTTGGGGAAATTATCCTTTCCACTTTAAAAATCACTTTTAAAAACTAAAAATTCACAAAATATTGTGAAAATATTTTTCTTCGAAAATAACATTGGAAACTTATAAAATAATCTTAAAACAAATTAAGGTCATGAATATGGGAAAATATATTCATGTTGTAAATGTTAATAATAAAAATTATTTTATTTTTTTTGTAAAGGGGTTCAAAAGTGACCCGTGCAGAAAAAAATAAGGAATTTTTTTTAAAACCTTTTTTAAAAAGGTAATAGATTATGTAAAACAACTTTAGTAAATAATTTATGTTTATAAAATAATATTCTTGAAAACATTTTAGAAAACATGGATATTGAAGAGAAGAATTCCCGATCTAAAAGAAGATACAAGATCAATATCACTTATAAAAAACTTTCTTGATGTTTCTTTAACCAATAAGGGAGGAAATGGAAACTAAATATGTAAAACACATTCATAATAATAGGAGAATAAAATAGATGTGGTTCAATAAAATAAGAGCATATAATTTCCCCCAACGGAACATTGAACATTAAAAGTTCTGAAAATAAATGAGATTGTAACATAAAAGTTGTACCGCTTTGGTAACATTTGAAATAAAAATTGATTGAAAGAAATAATATGGTATGGATATGTAAATCACATGAATCACATGAATTATTATGTTAAATTTAATTAATGGAGAATTAAGTACAACATTCAAATAAATCATGGTGTTTGACATGAAACATGTCTCAAGAAAATGAGACTGAAACAAAGAAAACCCTTGCAAAGATCATAAATTTTGAAGTGATGATTAATACATGAAGTTATTATGTTCACATATTTAAATCCACATAACCTAAGTGGAAACACAACATCAAAAATTTAGAGACCAGTTCACACATAATAATTTCATAACAAAGTCAATGAAGAAGAGTTGTAACCCAATGAAAGGAAATTGAGTTAAGATATCCCCTACCACTTAGTAACTTTATAGTCAAATCACCTTTGATGTAATAATTTTAATTATAACTTAAAATACCATGAATTATGAAGTATTAATTATATAACATGTAAAAGTTTTTTTGTATACACTATATAAAATAAATTAGGCGGATAAGATTAAAATATGTCTCAATGAATAAAGGATGAGATGAAATCCATTACCTCGAGTCTAGAATTTCCATTTATATAATTTAACTCACGTATAATAAACTTATATAAATTATTTAATTGTTTAATAACCTTTTATGGGGTTATTACTCCTTTTATTTTATTTATTATCATGTTATATAAAATTACTTAATTAATTAAGTTATTATCGGATGCTTTGATAATATTCATCTCATATGTCCAAAATAACTTTGGTAAGTAGACTTCAATCTAAGAGGTCATTATTAAACCATCCACTAAATAATAATCATGAAATAATTATAATTTTTACAACTCAATTATAATTTTAAAACTAGGTATGAATTATGTTTATGAAACATGAACTACGTTACCATCATGGAGATGGTAAACAGTATGTTGGCATGAGTAATGTTTTAATTTTTCATAGAGCATGATAAAAAGAAGATAAGTATCATTTTATCTTTGAATAATGATGATTATATCATAAATATTATATTACATCTTTAAATAAACTTATATATACCATCCATGTGATACGGTGATGAAAAACAAATCATATCACTTCATGGAGGTGGTAATCCGCACACACATGAACAACGTTATCATTTTTAAATGGATGGGAATGTTAGAAAATTGATGGTATATTATATTTACATAATGATAATTATTTCATGAATATTATTTATATATATTAAATACATCATCATAACCAGTTGTGACAGGTGGTGATAGAAAACGATTACATCGGTTCACGATGCAGTAGTCCGCCGTACACACGAACAATAGTTTCATTTTCCATTTGATGGAAGATGAGATAGACATAGGTTATTTAATTAACATAATAAAATATCAGTATATGGAAGATATTTATTATATTATTTAATCATGTTTGAATAATATTATAAGGTTCTAGAAGAAGAAATAAAACTAAAATATTTAGTTAAAAGCTATACTTCTTCTTTAGAAAAATTCATTTTCTTTACACTTTAAGCCCTCTAAGGTTGGAATTATTCACAAAATGAGACTTTATGTCATGAGGATGGATTTTTAGAATGTATTTGGGTAAAATTTGTCCAAAAAGATTGTTCAAAAGGTGTGAGTAAGAGAGGAGAGGATATGTCCTTTTATAAGTGAGGGGAGAGGCGCTTTTGGAATTACCTATATTATTAAATTAATTTAAATTAATTTTCTTAGAAAAAATGGATAAAAATGGATATAATTATAATATAAGATGATTATGAGTCAAAATAATCTCATAAAATAAAATCCAGACAAGTTTAGGTGATTTTTTCACCCATATATTTTTTCCTATTAACCCTTTTGATAATTACTGTGATATCAAATTATTTTTACTCTTTAGGGGTCAATAATGTTAATATAGAAGGAAAAGTGACTAATAAATATATCATGATTGATATTTTCAACCATATCTCACTCACTTGGATGAATATAGGATTTTTTTAAATTTTAAATCATTTAATAAAATATTTTTTATTATAAAATATCAGTAATGTATTTTTTAGAAATATTCAATTAATTTGAATTTGAAAACAACCTGAAAACAATGAAATTAGAATCTAATCCATTAAAAAATCCACAATATTTTATTTTTATCTATAAAATTTTTGTGGAACTATTACTCACCTAAAAAATATTACTTTTACAGTTTTTAAAATCATTCACATGATTTTTCTACTACTTGCACATGCACCGAGTCAGCATTGTATTAACGCTTAAGATAATTATTTTTTTCACTAAAAACTTAAAAGAAATCACCATGACAAAAAAATTCATTTATATTTTAAACAATCATTTATAATTTAACATAATTTATTTTTATCCCCATCACAAAATATAATATATATTAAAAATAAGAGACTGACATTTTTGACTTCATCATTTACTTAAATATTATAAAGGTCCAAAATCAAATCTAAATGGAAAATGGTTATATTTTTTAATTTTGTATGATTATGGTTAAAATAGACTCATCCATTGAAATTAAGGAAAATTATTGAATGAATCTGAAGCCTTATTACCTTAGTTTTAACCCTAATTAACTCATTTTACCTTTATCATGGTAACAAAAATTTACTATGGTTACTATTTATAATGAATAAAAATAAAATGAAATTATTTGAAAAATTTAGACCTCATGATTTCAAATAGGGAATCCATTTTTTAAGATTCAATTTTTAGAAGTGATAGATTTTTATTTAAAATTTAACCCACAAAATGCAATGAAAAATGTTTTTTCAGAAAAAATAACTTATAAGTATAAATTATGTTTTAAACCAAATTTAAGTAAAAAATCATTCAAAATACCATAATTAGATTATGTTTAATCAAAATTAACTAATGAAATTTTAAATCCAATCTAAAATATAATTTGACTTTTTAAATACTGGAAATGAAAATACAGTTTCCAATAAAATCAATAATTTTTATTATTTATTGAAAAATCAAGCTTTTTCAGAAAATTCTCAAAAATTAACTCTAAGATAATTTTGACATGCTGAAATAAAAAATAATAAATTTTTTAAAATTTCTAAAATTTCTAGAAATTAATTATATTATTCGCTAAAAATAAGTAATAAAAACCATTTTTGAAGAAAACATATTTTTGAAGCCTAAAATGACTTTACTAAAAAATTGAGTGATTATTTCCTAAGCATTAATCAATAAATTTTTATTGAGCAGAACTTTTTTATATATTTTATAATGCAGTTAATCCTATTCATACCTACCAATTTAACAGTTAGGTTATAAATATACCATTTAAATATTAATATTTCATTCTCTATTTAAGCTCAATTTTTATATTGTATATGCTATCAAACATAGTGTTTTTTAAAATCTCAGGATATTATATTCTCCATCTCTGTAATAAATTATGTCCTCACAATTTAAACTTGAGTTTGGTAATAAATGGTTTGAAATTTGAGAATACCTTTTTTGAAATCCCATATCGTAAAATGGGTTAATAAAACTTCCTTTTGAAAAGAGGTGAAAGAAAGATACAAAAGTATTCAAGAATGACACATAACTAGGTTTCCAAATCAGAGGACATTAGTGAGAAGTGAAAATATTTACTTGGAGGAACAAAGTAATGTCCAAATAACGATGGAGAGTGACAAATAATATTTATCATTAGAAAGTGGTTAATCATGAGAAAATTAATTACCACAAAATCATAAACCAATAAGACATGAAAAAGACCATAAATTCATTGAAAATGAAGGTAATATGACAACATTTTTATTTCAAGACCGGTTTCCTAGAGTTGAGGAATTCCTTTACCATCTATACTAATAACATAAATAAATATACTTACTTGAAAAGTATAATTTTATACTTTAATAAATTTCCACCACAATCTCATCTTTTTATCCAAACTATGAGTATTAAAGATTATTTTTTCATGTCTGAAGCACTACAATAAACTTATAATGGATCAAATAATTCACAAATGGATAACAAACTATTCTTTCTATATTTATATGTTAACCAAAATTGAAATGGTTAACATAACGTATGATAATATACAAAATAAATAAACCTTCATATGTATAAATAATATAATTATCTAAAAAAAATTAACAATAACACCAAAGGTAAAATATAGACCATTCCATAAATAAATAACCCTATATCCCAAATCACCTCAATAAATTTAACATTAAAGAATGTTTTAACCTTAAAGGTTATCTCATAACTTTTAGATTAAATCCCAAGAAAATGTAATATTATTCTTAAAAAATAATCATTCAAGTTAAACCTAAGGTTTACATATACCACAACCAAATACAATGTCTCCTAAAATATCAATAATAACCTTAAAATCCCATCACTTAAAACTTTGAAAGGGGTGTCTAAGACTTTGAATTTGTGATAAAACTTAAACTTATAAACTCATTATGGTATATAAAACTCTTAAGATAACTTCACATGAAAATATTGTAATATCCAAAGTTATCTAAACCCTTCTTTGATCCAACCATAATAACCCCAAACTCGTACTCCCAGATCCTGTACTAAAATATAGTCTTTACGTTTCTGGATTTGATACCAACAAATGTGACCCAATTTCAACCAATCAAAACATAAAACATAAAAATGGAATATTTGATCACTTACATACCAAAATACCTTTAATTTTAGAGTTTTAGAAAATTATAAAAAACTATTTCATAACAACTTGGATAAATAAAAAACCGGTTCATAAAAATCTGTACCATCCTCAAAAAACTTTTTATTAGGAATAACATACTTAAAACCTTTCTTCACAACCCGTGGGAAGGAAAACATAATAAGTGTGAGCTCAAATGATCAGAAAGGGTAAACATAATCATTAACAATTTAATGTAATCAGTGATCATAAGATGATCATATGAGTATGATGACATAATAAAAATACATGATCATAACATAAGAGAATTCATACCCATCAAACTTTGTCTCGTTAACCATTATAGTAGAGAGATATTATGGACCCACCTATATTTGTTTTATAAAGTACCCACCCATCATTGGTTTTTAATGGAACCACATGTTCTTGGTTTATAACGAAACCAATTTTTGATAATCCATACTTATTTCTAAGTAACTTAGAATTAGAAAAACAATTAGAAGATTTCACTTTTTAACATAACGATAATCATTATCCATTTTTACTTGATTTACCCATGGAAAAAAATGTTCCATGACCATCTCTTTGAAACAATTATAATCCATCCAGAGAGAGAATAAGGATGATATAATTACAATATATTCCCAATGGAGTATAAGTAACATCAAGTATTATTGTCATCGATGAATATAAATATCATTAAAATATCATTAAAAAATTCTTGAGGAAAATAAACTTTTCAATTTGAAAATAACTTTTAAAAAATAAAAAATCAAAAAAAATTTAAAAATCCTTTTATTTGAAAATAACCTCGAAAATTTATAAGGAAACTTCAAAAAAAAAAATAACATTCATGACTGTGGAAAAATAATTTCATGTTGTAAATGTTAAAAAATAACCTTTCTTTTTAAAATTTTATAAAGAGAGTCAAAAGTGACCAATGTGGAAAATGATAAGGAATTTCCTTTAAATTTTTTTAAAATGTTATAGATCATGTAAAATAAATTTAGGAAATTATTTATGTTTATAAAAAATATTCTTTAATTTTTTTAGAAAACATGGTTATGGAAGAGAAAGATTCTCGATTTAAAAGAAGATACAAGATCTGTATCGCTTACAATTTTTTTTTGATTTTTCTTTAATAAATAAGGGAGAAAATTAAAATTAAACATATAGAACACATTTATAACTAGAGGATAAGAAAAGAGATGTTTTTTAAGAAAATAAGAGCATACAATTTCCTCCAAAGGAACCTTGAACATAAACAATTCCAAAAAAGAAATGAGATTATAACATAAAACTTGTACTGCTTTGATAACATTCAAAATAAAAATTCATTTAAAGAAATAATATGATATGGCTCTATAAATCCCATAAATTAAATTAATTAATATGTAAAAATTTATCATGTTAAAGTAAGTACATCATTCAAATAAATCATGGTTCTCGACATGAAACATGTCTTAAGAAAATGAGATTGATACAAAGAAAACCCTTTCAAAGTTCCTAACTTTTGAAGTGATAATACTTTAATTGATTATATATCAATTCACACATAATCATTGCATAAAAAAGTCAATGAAGAAGATTTATAACATAATGAAAGGAAATTGAGTTATGAAATCCCTTAACCACTTGGTAACTTTCAAGACAAATCTCATTGGATGAAATAATTTGAATTGATACTTAAAATACCACAAATTATAATGAATCCATGATATAACATGTATAATGGTAGATATAAAAAATATAAAATAAATTAGGTGCATAACATTAAAATATACCTCAATGAAGGAAAATTGAGATGAAATCCCCTACCTCGAGTCGAGACATGCCATATATGTTCTATATAATAAACATATACCATTTTTTAATGCTTGAAGCACTGAAATAAACTTTTAATGGATTACATAATCTATAAAAGGATAAAAATCTATTTTTACTATCTTTATATATTAACAAAAACTGAAATGGTTAACATAATTTAAGATAATATCCAAAATAAATAAATCTCCATATGAATAAATAACATATTTATCTCCAAAATTCAACAATAATACAAAAGGTGCAACATAGATCATTCCATAAATAACCAACCCTATATCCCAAGTTACCTTAATAATTTTAACATTAAATAAAGTTTTAACCTCATAGGTTATCTCATACCTTTCAGTTTATATCTCCAAAAACTATAATAGTATTCTTTCAAAATAATCCTTCATGTTAAAACTAAGGGTTACATATGTCTCGATCCAATAAAGCATCTCCCAAAGTATCATTAGTCACCTTAAAATCTCATCAATTAAAACCTATAAAGGGTTGTATAATACTCCAAACTTATGAACAACCTTAAACTTATAAATCCATGATGAAATTTTAACTCTTATGACAACTTCACATGAAAATATCATAATCTCCAAAGTTATCTAAACTCTTCTTTGATACCAACTGTAACGACCTCAAACTTGCACTCCTAGATCTAGTACTAAAACACAATCTTTACATTTCTATATTTAATACTAATAAATGTGACCCAATATCAACCATTTAAAACTTAAAATATCAAAAGGAAATATTGGATTACTTACATACCCAAAGAAATTTTGATTTTTGAGTTTTATATAATTAATAAAAACTCTTACATAATAACTTCGATACATAAAAATCTAGTTTATAAAAATATATATCATCTCCAACTAAGTTATTATTAGGAATAACATATTTAAACACTTTCTTCACAACCCATGGAAAAGGAAACATAAAAAGGGTGAGTTCAAATTCTCATTAAGGGTAAACATAAATATTAACAATTGAATATCATCAGTGAACATATGATGAACATAATGGTATGATGACATAATTAAAGTACACAAGCACAACATAAGATAATTCATACCCATCAAATGCAGATTGTAAATCACAAGACATGACATAAAGATTTAACATATTAAAAGACTTTTATAATTCAAAAACCACAAGGCATGTGAAAACTATCCTTGAACAAAGTATCCATTAGAACTCATAAAAAGCATTAAAAAACTATGTAGGTATCTTGGAATATTAAACATTCATCATGGAATTACCTAACCAAACAATTTTCATTTCTTTAGGAGTAACCAATAATTGGTAAACTCTATAATATGTTAGGATTAACGTTAATATATTGTCTCTTAGGAGCAACTTCCATCCAATTAACTCCTTATCATTAACCAATGCATTAGAGGGATATAACAGGCCCACCCATCCCAGTTTTATAATGTAACTACCCATCCTTGGTTTTTAATAGAACCATCCATCTTTAGTTTTAACATAACCGTCCATCCTTAGTTTATAAAGAAACCATCCATTAATCATTTACAACTTGATTTACCTATAGAAAATAAATAGGTTTCATGAAAATATCTTTGAAATAATTGTAATACATCATAAGAGAGAATATGGATGATATCATTTCAATATATGAAGGTATGTGGGAGCACATCAGAAGATGGTGGGTTGGGTATAGAAAATATTTCACTAGTGATCGAAATAACAATGTCATTTCCATATATACACAACACCGTTATATTCTCGAGAATCACACGTGAAGAGTTTTAAGCACACAAAAAATTAAACCATAAATAATTGGTTCAATCCAAAGCTATGATCGATATATGCTTGTCACTAACGATAATTTCTCAAAGAATCCAAAGTCAAATTCCTCTATATCATCTACATGCACTTCAAAAATCTACAAAATCATCCATCATCGAATTTCAGGTGCTAGTGCGGAGATCCAATAATGCTTCACTACTATAAACACGGCCTTTATCAGCGCTAAAAATGGCCTTTATTAGCGCTAGAAAAGTACTGATAAAGCCAGCGTAGATAAAGGGGGGGGGGGGGGTCCCCTTTATCAGCGCTCCGAAAAGCGCTGATATAGGACCCCTTTATCAGCGCTAAAAAAAGCGCTGATAAAAGGGGTTTTTTATCAGCGCTAAAAAAAAGCGCTGATAAAAGTACCCCTTTATCAGCGCTTTTTTTAGCGCTGATAAAGGGGTCCTATATCAGCGCTTCCTTTATCAGCGCTCTCGTTTTAGCGCTGATAAAGGACCCTTTTATCAGCGCTTTTAAAAAAGCGCTGATAAAAGTTAAAAAAAATTAAAAAAATTTAAAAAAATTTAAAAAAATTAAAAAAATACTGCCAATCGGGGGGGGGGGGGAGCTTTTATAGCGCTTGAACCCCCCCTTTTACAGCACTTTTCGGCCCCTATACAACACCCCACGCACCCCACGCACAACACCCCACGCACCCCACGCACCCCCCTCCACCCTTTAACAGTGCTTGCTCCAATATTCCCCATGCGCGCGCACCCCTGCCTCCACCAGGATTTGAACTCAAGACCTCCCCCCCTGTGCGCCTAAGCCCTTACCACTACTCTATTTTGATTTGGTTCCCAATTCATGATATCTCTCTCTATATATATATTTATATATTTAGTTATATTTATTCGTATAGTAATATATATTTATATTAATATATATATATATAGTTATATTATAATATATAGTTATATAGTTATATTATAATATATATAGTAATATTAATATATATATAGTGGTATTAATATATATCTATATATATATATATATTTAGTTATATTTATTCGTATAGTAATATATATTTATATTAATATATATATATAGTTATATTAACATATATATAGTTATATTAACATATATATAGTTATATTAACACATATATAGTTATATTAACATATATATAGTTATATTAACATATATATAGTTATATTAACATATATATAGTTATATTAACATATATATAGTTATATGAATATATATGAATATATATTTATATAGTTATATTAATATATATATAGTGATATTAATATATATATTTATGGTGATATTAATATATATATTTATAGTAATACTAATATATATATATGTAGTTATATTAATATATATATAGTTATTAGATTAATATATATATAGTTAGATTAATATATATATATAGTTAGATTAATATATAGGTATATAAATATTCATATATTGGTATTTTAAATAAAATGGATGTTAGTTATTATTTAGATAAAGCTAATATATTTTATATGTAAATATATTTTATTATTTATATTTATAATTAAATTTTTAGGTGTGAATATTTAAAAAATATGAATATATTGTTATATATTTGATTATAAATAGCAGTGCATTATAAAAAATGATGAAATTTCAAAAACATAATATCAATATGAATGTAATACCTTGGAATAAATTCATACCCCACCAAAAAAATCCAATAATACCCCCTTAAACGAGGGTGAAAATCCACAAAATGTTAAAAAATCGGGGCACCCTGATTAAAAACTCAGTTTTGGAGGCCTTCTGGGCCTCTTTTGGCCTCAAAAATCGCTTGACTAGGGTCCCCCCCCGAGTCACAGCGACGTAGAGCTCGTCGCAGGCTTCGATTTGATATGTGGTAGAGCTCAAACGGACACCCGGATTAAAGGTTATGGCCGTTTGAAGTTTGAGTTGCATTTTCAACATATTTTGGATCTTTTTTAAATTTTTTAAATTTTTTTAGTCCTCAAATTGTTATTAAATGACTATTACTCCATAATGATTATCAAAATATTAATTAAAAATATTTTTTTAATTTTTTAAGAAGTCATTTTCACTAAATATCTTATATATTAAGTATAATAAGTGTAAATGTACATTTATACTTATCTAAAATATATTTAAAAATTATATATTATATTTATATAACAATATAACTATATTTATATATTAATATATTAATATATGTTAATTTTTTTTTGAAGCCGACCCTTTATCAGCGCTAAAAAAAGCGCTGATAAAGGCCCCCCTTTATTAGCGCTACTAAGCAATCGCTGATAAAGGGGGGCCCTTTATCAGTGCTACTAAGAAAGTGCTGATAAAGGGGGGCCCTTTATCAGCGCTAATAAAAGCGCTGATAAAGGGGGGCGCTGCGAAAAACTGTTTTTGTGGTAGTGCTTTTAGTGTTTCAACGATCACCACCTCGATGTACCTTCAATGCAAGAGGGAGGATCAATCTGATCACTTGAATTGAGAGCTTTCCTCTTTAGAAATTAGAATATGGGAGATATTCTCTCAATATCTCACCATGAATAGTCATTGGTGAGAGCCTCTCTCCTGCTATTTACAGTGCGTTAAGAAACTACCCAGAATGGATTCCCATCCCCTGAACATTTTTACACACTATATAAATGATATATTATGACTACTATATTGATTCATAAATATCATTTATTTTTTATCACTTTTTTGAAATATAATAAATATATTATGTGATAAAACCCGATCCATTAACTCGATTCGTTATTCCCATAAATATTAAATGAACCTTGAATATTTTTAAATTAATATTTGTTCATATAATATTTTCCATGTATTTACTTTAAAACTTGTAAATAAATTTTATAAATAAATTCAATGTTAATTATTCTTAAATTGAATAATATGAATTTATTTATTCCTTTGGTGATCGTACATCCATGGAAAAAACTCATACCCCAAAGGTGGGTCCCACCATGTCATGTATACTTATTCAGTAGAATAGGGAAGATTCTTGAATACACTGTTTTGTGTGACCCTCTAGGACCTTATCTCAATAGTAGTGAATACCATTCATAGACTAAGATAAGAATATAGAAACCCATCATGGCCCCTAAATTGATTAGTAGTTATAATAACGATAACCAACCTACGGACATGCACTGTGTGATATAATCACTTTGTCTTGAAATATCTCATAAAGAAGGATGCACACTTATGTCATCACCCTTTCTTTATTTATTATTTGTTGATCTAACTGGATGGATTTACCCTCTAGTTCCATGACCATGGTCTTATAAAGGTATCACCATCCTGATCAACTTGGCCCAAGATATAACTTCCTCAACCCGGAAGTGAAAAATCCTATCTTGGTCATTCAACCAATGTCATACCACCAATGAAGCACCCAACAAAGGCTACCTCACAATGATTTCATTATCATAGTTTTATCCTTTCATCAAAGTACGTGATCAAATGACACACACTGATAATGATCTCAAGTCATAAGACCAATACACATGTCTGTAGATAGGAACATCCAATGACACCAAAAACATGTGGTGTTCTTATTGGCAAGTCTGTCCTCATGATCTAAACTACTAGAGATCACTAAGCGAAAAATTCACGAGAAGAAGTATAAATTCTTATGATCCCTCAACACCTAATAGTCTAACATATACTATGTCCAATTAGTATGATGTAACTAGACTATATGAAATATGGACATTACCATTTAAATATTGGATGCAGAAATGTCTACACTATAATGGTAAGTTTACATCATGCATATATTATTGTATAGATGATATGATAATCAAAATTACTGTTCAAGTTGGGTATAGGGAATCCACTATTACAACACTCCCACTTACACTAGATCTAACTTTCTAGCTATCCCTGTTATCCCCCACATGATTAATATCATATTTCTACTGAGTCACAGTTTTAGTTGTTGGGTATTCCATGTTTCAACTATGTGGTTATTCTGCTAAGTGCGACCTCACCTCCTTGAGTAAAAGAGGTGGAATCCTCAAGTATATCCCTTTTGTCCATTTCCAAAACTCTACATCTTTGCTAATACCAGTATCAAAATTATCATTATGATAAAACTTTTCTTGGTATTTGTGATTCCAAGAACTCGAACAAATAATTGAATTTAATAACTGATTCTTAGTTGCCTCATAAGTTTCAACGTACTCAGTATTTGTAGGTATGGGTACCACTAGATTTTATGATCTTATCTCACTCAAAACCTTAGCCTAACTACGATATAAGATCACATTGATATAAGAAATTCCGGTTTGTGTCCCCTCAACACTAGTATGCTTTCAAATCCACTTACCAGGTACTTATCCTTTGTACTTGTCCAAGTAAAATCAGATAATTCCGACTAATTCACTTGTAGTTCTCCTAGATATAACTAATATTTTTCTACCATAAATTTTTATGTTTGGAAATATCATGTTTTGTGCATATCATGACATACGTGATTGATCCATTGCTAATGCGTATGGAATTTTAACAAACCACATTAATCTCCTCCGATGTACTATACATGTCATTTTGGAGTGATTTATGCCATGTGACACTGATAAAAATTCCCTCTTGAATTGTTTCAGCCTGTATTTTTTCCATACCATGTCACTATATGTACGATTGACTAGGTCCAAAAAACTGTTAGATCTTCCTCAGTAGATCCTATTCCATAGAACTTTGGTTGATACTTTAAGTCAATCACTGGAGTATATCTTTTATTCTGGTCTTAACTAATTATAAGACTAGTAGATGTTTTCCATATGTTAATAAAAATATTATACTTGAAAAATAATGGCACTCCCACTAACCTCTAGCAGACACATGACATCAATTCATTCCGAATGAATGTTCTAAGATCTTGTTGCTTACTTTAATCTTAAACTAGATTTCAGTAACATAAAACCTTATTGTAATTATATGATTTCACCATCCCTTTTTGGTTGCATCATATAGACACCTTCCATGATACGTGTTTTTATAGCTTATGATTAATAATATGACCATATAAATTAAGCTATGAAAAATAAAATTCTAATGGATTTAGGAAAAAAACTTAGTATAAACAATCGAGACTTATTGGTAACATTCTTATACCATCCATGTATCATCTCACTTGAATACCCACTACAGTATTACAAATAATAATCCCATTTTCATTTTGATACATGGAGTCCATTATTTAATTTTAATTGATTTTTTCAATCTCAGCTAATTTCCATATACTGCTTATTTGTAGGAATTATTATCCGCAATAAATAATGGATCACCGACCATGGTGAATACAAAACCATCACCATTGTTTTAACTTTTTTACTTATTATGTGTCTCTAGAATATTCCTCTTCCACACCACTTTTGGAACTCATTAATATGCCAACAATTTGTGCATATTTATCATTGACTAAACCTAAGTCAATTTTCTCCCACTATCTCAAGTATAGATGTGCACCATTTTATATAAATGTAGTCTATCACTTGACTATAACTTTTATATCATAGAAATTTCTATAATATATTAATAAACTTTTAGTATTATTACTTTAGATGCACATTGGGTATTTCTTAATGCATATTTGTTTATATCCTAAAAAAATATTTTCATCTAAACACATGTCCTTATGACATAATTGATTTCCATCATACTATGAATCACAAGATATCCATTTTTTATTATAGTTTATATATGGTTATGGGATATCACCATTATTTGAAAATAATGTCTTCAAATATAATTGAAGTTTTTTTCATGTTTCAACATTGATACTACTTACATCATGAATATGATGCATAAAAAAGTGCATTTATGAATTTTACCATGCTACATTTTATTGATTAATGTTAACATGTAAGACTCATAATGGATCCTCCTTATTGTAATAATAGTCCTTATGTAGATAAGGTAATGTGTATTTAGGAATTAATCCATGCTATATTATATTGATTGATAAATGATTGGTCAAGATATTCTTCATCATGCCAGACCAAAACAACTTATATCTTCTAACCATGCATATTTCACACTTTATTGTACCATTCTTTAAAGAATTAAAGGAATATTATGAATCATATTTACCACTAGATTAAACTTAGAATAGTTCATGCTCATTGGATGAACTAATTCTGAAATCTTTATGAAATACCTTTATTTATAAAGGTTTATTTTTCCAAACTAAATAAGTATATATATATATCGATAATACCTATGATTATTAGTTACATAGAGTCTAAATACCATATTGGTTATATCCTTTAAATCCACTTTTAATTTTACTTTACAAAGAATTATCTTTCCATAAATGGGTAAATTAGTCTTACATTTTATATTTATCAGGTACTGCCTATGATTCAAGTATCACTGAACTAGTGGTTGAGTATGAGACACCATAAAAAAAATTCATTCCTAAACCTAAAATAATGTATCATTGTATATAAATGACATGTGATTTAATTTTTTTGGTTATACTCAATAAAATTTCTGCTAGAATCATTCACTTGGAAATAGAGAAGTCATGTACTTCTCACCACTGACTTAGGAACCGCCCTTTATCATCCGTTTAGAGAATACACCTTAATTATTGTAATATTTCTATTAATTACTTGGTTACTATATTTGGATACACATATGTGATTGACATATCGTATTTAATACCTAAGAAGTATGTTAGAAACATTAACTGATGAATATACACTGAAGAAGAAGAGAATTCTTACTTCTATGAATTAGTCCATTTCATTTAAACTTCCATAAAATTATTTCATGATATGAAAATCAAATAAACTCATATTAATACCTCTTTTCTTTGAAGGATGTTTCAAAGGTTCATTTGGATTGCCACTTTACATTGGCCTTTTCACCTTGTATTTTAATTTGTTCTTAATAAGAACAAAAGATGAATCTTTCTTTTCCATTCTTATTTCTTGGTGAACCTTACCTAAAAGGAAATAGAGCATTTTATCCACACTATTTGTTTTGTAATCTTAAATGAAATGGGATAAAATTAGTGAAGATGATATTATAATAGTAAGTATAGAAATATCATAATCCTTCTTTTAATTTACACAGATCCAGTGTAATCATCACCTATTAATATATATGTTTTTCTCCTCGAAAACTTCTCAGAGATGAGACTACATGTTATTTAATCCATGTTCTAATGTATCGACCAAAACTGACATCAAACATTGATGATACCATAATGACATAACTATCATATGATTTGTGCATGATTCTCCTATAAGAAATTTTATACCCTCACTTTTAGAGGTGGATTAATAGGTACATGGACACCAACACCTTGAATTCCCTATATTATAATATTGTGTGTAAGTTCTTGTACTACACTTGTAAATTTGTGCTAGTTTAGACATTTAATTTGTCCAATATTTATCGAGTGTATTTTTGGTATTAATTTCCATTTTCTACAAAAAAATAAAAAATAATTTTTTTTTATTTTTATCTTGATTACTGATTTATACATTATTGATTAATTAATTAAATCATTAAATATCTCCCACTATTTTATCAAATTCTAGGAACCCTCTATACTAGAATTAGAAAAATTTGTTGCTTGAGTATTCTAGTGGAAAAGATCCTTGATCTTCCCCTAATAGTCTATAAGATATGGCTACGCCACTATTCATAGATTTCAAGGCAAGTGTTTGATTGACCAACCACATTAACTCGCGGCTCGTTGATCTATTGAGTAAAGTCCAAGATTCTCAGAATGGTTACCTTGATACCCTTAATGATTTGACACTAAAGTGATAGAAATTTTTCCATGGATAATCCTTACTACCAACTCTAATTAATTAAACCCACCATTCTCATAAGAACTCCCTAGTAGTAAGAGGTACCCTCAACTATGGATGACTAAGCACCCTGAACACCTGGTTGTGTTCAAATTCAAATGTCTGAAGAAATTTGTGACTAAATATTTATTTGAGGGTTTTATATTTTTAAATTATGAAATTAAATCATTTTCTATTTCATAAGCACATATTATATGATCACACTCACAATTGACTATATAATAAATTGAAAATATCAATCGTATCACATGTTCATTTTATCTGTGCGTGATTGTTTATTATTCTATGTGAAAAAACATAAAATAAATATACATAAAATAATAAACCAATCATAAATAAAATAATTACATGACCATGAGCTGATACTAATGGTTTATATATTGAGTGAATAATAGATCAACCTAGACCTTAGGGGTAACTCCTTGCGTCGCGTCACTTGCGACTTGAGTTGCAGTGTTCACCCATCCAATGAGTCAAAATCCTATCCAGTGCATCGCCATAACTTGGTGCAAAGTACATCACTCATTATCTTCATCATTATATAAAAATACTCGCACATAGGCAAGAGGATCTCAGGATTACAAAATACAACCAAGAAATTGGAAACACAAGCTCTTATACATTTAATTACAAAGATGAATCACAGAGAGTCATTTATTAAACTAATTATTACAAACCACCATGGTAATAAATAAATAAATAAACTTGAACCAGACATACATTGGTCGGTATATGGCCCATGATCAATCAATTCATATTAAACTCATGTATTAAAATTAATTGCCAAAATAAAATTAAATTTCTATTAAATTATTCTTTCGAGTGAATTTTTATTGAATTAAAAATTAACTTTTGTTTTTAATTCAATATTTACATTGTTAAATTCCATTAATTAACTTAATTTTCACGTAAAAATTAAATTAATTAATTAATTTAATTCAACACCAAAATTAAATTAATTTAACCCGAAATATTAAAATTAAGTCTTTAAACCAAAAATTAATATTTAATCTATTTAATTTAAAACCAAATTAAATCAACCAATTTAATTAAATTTTTGTTAAATAAAATTACCTGGGCCCTGAAAACTCCAGGAAAGGCCTTTGCGGGTCGGTCTGAACCCGCACAGGCTCATTCAGGACCGTTTAGACCCCATGTAGGGGTATCTTGGGCTAGACTGGCCCATGCGGACCTATTTTGGGGTGACTTGGGTTTATGTAGGGTTACAATTGGAGTTACCTCATGCCTTGGTTACCAGCAAGGGGACTACTGAGAGAAGAAGTGAAGGCGGTGATGCATTGCGTACCACACAAGACTGGTGGACTAGCCAAAAGCGTGCGGCATATGACGGAGAGGCTGAGCTCAGTGAGGGTGGTGCTGATGACCTAGATCTTCTTGGAGGTGTAGCCATAGTGGTGGGACAATGCTTGAAATGCTTCACAGAAGGAGGACTGACTGGAAAATGGTAGTCAGTACATAAGTGGTCTGCTCTCCAGAGAAAGAGAGGACGAATGGTGCTAAATTTGGGGATATGTGGTGGATAGATCTCAAGGAGACCGGATGAATAAATCCAAGTGGGGTCACGATTGGCAGTGGGGAAGCATGATTGAGATGAGTTTTCCAGATGAGGCACTGAAACAAGGTGGTGGGAGTCGAGAAGGGAGCGCGTTCAGGAGGGGTCTGACCTACGGCTGGTGGAGGCAGTGCGTAACAAGGGGAGGAGAGGAGATGAGAGGATAATAGGATTGACCGAACCTTGTTCTTCCTTAGGAATATCTATCTAAGAACTTTATAGGGGAGGAGAGGAGAGATTATCTCACTAAATTCATGAAAATGGTGGAGCTTAGAATTCAAGAGGCTAAAATGATCTTTAATACTTATGTTATACTTTCTAGAAGTGAAATTTGGTCCCTAGAAAGTAATAAACTTTATTTTAGACCTTTGTGCACATATATGCCTTAATAAATTTATCATTAATGTCACAAATATTTTATCACTCACTTTTAACACTATAAAATGTTACGTGATAAAATAAGAACCATTAACTTGGCTCATAATCTCTCCAAATAATTTAACGAACCTTGAACATCCTATGTTCATTTGAAAAATATATTTTTCTCATATTCACATTTATGATCAAACAAATTATGAATACCTTGAAAAATAAATTCAATACTTATTATTATAAACTTTAATAATATAATTTAATTAGTTTTATTTGCGATTGTTCATACTCGGACGCTCATTGACCTCCACAAGTGGGGCCCACTTCATCCTAAACTCTTATTCATTAGAATAGGTGGAACTTCTGGATACACTAAGCGTGTGACCCTCTAGGTGCTTATATCAGTAGTAGTGAGTCCAAACCATATACCAAGAGTGGAGTCTATCATTCCATCATGACCCCTAAGGAGATAAAAAAATTCTTTAGCTATGAATCCCTCCTATTTTTTTGGTAGAGCTTTGGTCAAAAGACCAAAGCAAATTTATTTGCAAAAATAAAGGTTACATGAGTCGAAAAGATGGAATCAAATTAAAATTTTTAACATGCAAAGGAATCAGGTTTCTGGGAGTTCCTCTAGCCAGGTTATGTCCTGAGAAACTCCTTTATTGGAAATAGAATCTGCAACCATATTTTCTTCTCGATAGGTATGAGTTTCAATGTAGTTGACATCATGGAGAGAGTGAAGAAAATTCATCCAGCGTGATGTAATCAGCCAAGCTAGATGAAACTCCCCCTTCCAAATGTCATACACTATAGTAGTATAATCACTTTAAATCCACAAGTTGTTCCATCCTTGGCGTAATGCAAAAGATATGGCATGAATCACACTTAGCATCTCAACTTCCAGAGAGGTTGCAGTACCATATCCTCCAAAAAAGCGCCCAACGATGTGACCAAGATGATTTCTGAAGACATCACCACACCCAGAGGGTCCTAGATTTCCTTTAGAGGCTCCATCCACATTGATTTTAGTCCAAATTGAAAGTGGAGGTATCCATAAAAACTCAAAAGTGTGTTTTAGTTGTATGAAAATGGAATCAACTCGAAGATGTCTCAGGATCATAAAGTCTGCCACAGAGTTGTTGCAATTTCCTTTTTGAATCAACACAGCTTCCCGAATAGTGATGAGAATTCTCATTTTACCTACATTAATGTTGTGTGAGAAATTATTATGAAGAATTGTATTTCCATCATACCAGATCACATGAAGCAGCTCTGTAACCCCAGCAAGGAACAAGTTTCTGATTTGTTGTGAGTTATCCATAGAAACAAAACGGTTAAGCTGACCATTGATAGATTTATGAACCAACCATCTGCAATCAAAAGTGTCAAAAATATAGTTCCAAAGAGCATTGGCAGTAGTGCAAGATAGAAATAAGTTATTAGTATCTTCTCTATTTTGATTAAAAAAATAACATTTTGAACAAAGCTAAATTCCAAAAATTTGAAGACAAGAGTCAGTGGGAACCCTATTGTAAGTGAGATGCCAAATAAGAGTGAGTCTCGATGGTTTAATCCAGGGTTTGTCAAAATATTTAATCCATTTTAGGTCATTTTCAGGGTTATGTAAAGAGTTGTTATAGAACTTTTTGGAATTTAGAATCCCATTATGATCAGGTTCCCAAATCAAGAGATCACATGAGGTAGAAAAGTGGTAAGAATCAATAATTTGAATAATATTTTCAGGAAGGGTATCAATGTGATAATTAAGAATATTACTAATAGTGGAGTTGATGTTATCAGGGATATGGTCAGGGGGAGTCAAAAAGATAAGAGGAGCACCAATCCAGTTGTCTGACCAGAATCTCATGGAAGAGTTTCTAGAGACCATCAATCTAGAGTTGTGCATAATATTGTCGTACATGTTTCTAACAGAGGGACTAATGGAAGAATTCATGAAATTCTTGTTACCTCTTTTCAATCTATCAATGAAACTATTTTTTATGAAATCAATCGAGGGGGAGTCATTGTTAATCAGGTTCCAAGTTAATCTATCTTAAAGAACCTCATTAAAGAGTTTAATGTTTTTAATGCCAAGGCCACCCATGTCTAAAGGTTTACAACAATTAGCCCAAGGAATAGTCACAAGTTTCCTGTCCAAGGTGCTTCCTATCCAAACAAATTTTTTAATGTGAACATTTTTTTATGAGACTAGCTGCCCAGTTATAGACCATTATCGAGTAGACCAGTTTGGAGATAATAACAGACTTGACAAGGTAGACTCTCCCCTCCATGGAGAGAGATTTTCCTTTCCAAGAGGAAAGCTGATTAAAAATTTGGTCAACAATTTTTGAGAAGTAGAAAGATTTGGGTCTGCCCTAGAAAATGAGAACCCCAAGGTATTTAAAGGGAATGATACCTTCTTTGATGTTAATCTCATTTATAATACCATTTTTCCTACCAGTTGTAAAGTTTTTCCAAAAGTAGATTAAGGATTTATGCCATCCAATGAATTAACCCAAGATCTCCTCATAGTGAGTGAGATCAATTTTAAGAGTTATAATGTTTTTTATATCACCCTTTAAAAATAGAATGATGTCATCTGCATAAAGGAGGTGAGTGGGGGCATTCACATTTCTATAAGCATGAATAGGTTTGAGCTTGTTTTGGTCAACCAGGCAAGTGAGCATACGACTTAAATAGTTTTCTGCAATGGAAAAAAGAATTGTAGATAGGGTATCTCCTTGTCTGACTCCTTTAGAGCAATTGAATTATCCTCTAGGAGATCCATTGATCAAGTTGGAAACATGATCATAATGGAAGAGGGTTTTAATTCTAGAGATGAATATGTCATTGAAACCAAAACCATGAAGAACTTTGAAGATGAAATCCCAGTCCATTATGTCAAAAGCTTTCCTAATTTCCAGTTGAATGGCAATGTTAATGCCTCTATTTTTATTATTTAACATATTAGTGAATTCATAGGAAAGACAAATACAGTCTTGGATAGATTTCCCCTTTATAAAGCCAAATTGATTCCAGGAGATAATTTTATCAATAATAGTGTTGATTCTATTCACAATCATCTTGGTGATAATTTTATAGAGAGTGTTGATAAGATATATAGGAAAAAAGAGATGAATTTCAGAAGCATTATAAACTTTGAGAATCAATGCAAGGAATTGGGCATTTAAACCATGAGTTAAAAAGCCGTTAGCAAATAAATATTTAACAAGCTTGCAGACATCGACTTGGATGATATCCTAATATTTTTGATAGAATCCATTATTGAAACCATTAGGGCCCGGGGCACTGTCATGATTCAAACCAAAGATAGTGTCTCTAATTTCATGATCAAGGGTAACACCAAGGAGAAAACTATTATCAACATCAGTTAAAATTATCGGTATGATGTCATTAATGAGGTCCTTGTTCGAGCTAGGAATATTGAATAAAGATTCAAAGTAGGAGATAACATGGTTAACAATATTTTCTTCTTTATCCAAAATGTTATCTCCATCTTTGAGGGAAGCAAGGGGTCTAATAGCTTTCCAAACTCTTTGCAAAGAGTTATAGAACTTGGTATTACGATCACCATCAGTTAGACATTTGATTTTAATTTTTTTTTACAAATGTTGTCTTTGAAGGTGAGAAGCGAATTAAGGTTCACAATAATGTTAGTTTCTTGATTGTGATCAGAAGAAAAGTCTGAGTGGGTGTTATTGTTTTGAATTTGATGAAGCTCATTCTCAAGAGAAAGGATTTCATTATCAATTTGTTTTGATTTAATGTTTCACCAAATTTTGAGCTTGTGTTTAAGATATTGTAATTTAAGAGGATAGGAAAATTCATCATCGGAGTGAGGCGTAGAGGTCCAAAATTGATTAATGAGATTACTACATTCAAGATCTGAGAACCAAGCATTGTTGAATCTAAAGGGGAGATAGGGTTTTCAAAAATTGTAAGAAATAGTGACCAAGATAGGATGATGATCAGAATGAATTTTTGGTAGGGTGGTGCTAGAAATGGTATCCCATATATCTAAATCATGGTCATTAGTAAAGGCTCTATCTAGTTTGCTCGCAACCACTCTATTGTAATGATTCCTGTACCAGGTGTATTTGGTACCTCAGAGAGCAATTTCAGTAAGATTGGAGTTTTTAATAGTAGCCTTAAAATCCTTCATAGATAGACGTGAGTGAAGAGGGCCAATTTTTTTACTAACAGAAATAATAACAATAAAATCACCCACAACAATCTAGGGGGAATGAATTTTTGAGCTCAAAGAGGAGAGGTCATTCCAAAGAATCCTCCTATCTTGATATTTATTCTTGGCATAGATAAAGGAGAAAAAGATATGGGAATTATCTATCATAAATTCACATGTGAAACTTTGATCAGTAATATGGAAAACATTAACATTAGATAGAGAGGAATGAGAAAAATTCCAAAGAGTATCAAGATTGTTATTGTTTTGACATGCACCGATGAAGGTGTATCCAAAATGACAAAAATGAACTAAATCACTGGAAAATTTTATTTTAGGTTCCACAATGGAAAAAATTAAAGGCTTCTGAATGTTTACCATTATTTTTAAAATAATAATGGTATCAAAGTTTTCAATACCTTAACAGTTCCAATATAAAATCTTCATTTATATCTGTGTTTGGAGTTAAAACTCCATTTGTTTTCTTACTATCTGAGCCTTTATGCCTATTTGATCTTCTAACATTTTTTGACATATTAGGGATTTTATTAGACCCTTTCTTTCCTTTAGTAAGATCTAAGAAGTTAGTGGTATCACCTACCGATATATAATGAGTGAAAATACCTTGACAGTTCCAATATAAAATCTTCATTTATATCTCTTTGTCTCATGATATATCATAAAACATGATTCACACATGTGTCATCATAATTTTTTTATTTATATATTTCAGGACCTTACTGGATAAACTTACCTTCTTGTACCATGACCATAGATTTATGAATGTACTACCATCCTGGTCAACCTGGGCTAACAATATATCTCTTCCTTATCTTGGAAGAGAAAAATTATATCTTGATCATTCAAAAAATGCTATACCACCAATGACGCACCAACACAAACTACCTCGCCATGATTTCATTATCATTTTTTTCACCTTACATCAAAGTATGCAATCAAATGGAACACATTGGTGATGATCTCAAGTTCAAAGACCAATACACATGTTTGTAGATAGTAACAACCAATGGCACTTGAATCATGTGGTTTTCCTATTGGCAGACCTGTCCTCATGATCTCACTGTTAGTGATAACCAAGTGCGAACTTCATAAGAATATGTATCAATTATTATGATCCCTAGAACCAAATAACAGACATCATATGTTTCCTATTAGTATGATGTATCTATACCATAGGACACACACATATACATATATTTAAGATTTTTTTCATAGTATCTCAAGGTTCTCATTATAGATAGGAACTTCTATAACCTTTTTGATACGACACATAATATAAGGAAATTAATATGTTAGTAGTGGATGAAAAAATTTCAACACTATTATGGTAATAATAAATAAGCACATGTATATATTAATTTGTATTCAAGTAATGGTAATTAGAAGTACTATTAAAGTTGGGTCTAGTGCAATCACTATTACAAAAAAAATCAAGTGGTCAGTCGTTGGTAGGTGATTGATCACCACCTATTCATAAGGTTGCTTGAATTTATAGGGTGGTTCGGGATGGTTGTGCCTCAAAATATGATCTTGTATTTTGTTTTCAAGGTTTTGATCTTTTTTCTTGAGTGTTTTTTTTGAAATTGAGAATTTTTTGGTTGCTTTGAGAAACTCCAGTGGTTGGAGTGGATATTTGGGGGGGATTTAGAGGGTGAATTTTTGATGTGATCAGTCTAAAAAACCATATATAGAATATAAAACTACCTCTATTGGCCCCTAGTGTGTGCATGATTGGAACATAGTCTGCCAAACCGTGTGACCAAGTCATGTGTAGTAGATGTTTCTATATGGTTGTGGAATTTTGATCTTCTGAGTGCCGAGTTTCTTTTATTTCTTCTTAGCATGGGTTTAAATTAGTTTTGAGGTGATTACATTGAGTTATAAAATGAGGTATGGTTTTCTAAAGTTGTATTTCAAAAATGAAAAAATCTAGGTTGTTTTGAAAATGTAAGGGAAATTATTTTGAATTTTGAAAGGTTTTATAAAATTTGAAATGAGAACTAAATTGGAAATGCTTAGTTTTTATTGAAAAATGGTATGTGTGACTTTTGGTATTTACTATGAATATTAACACATATGCACATGAGTGTGGAAAGTTCATTTTGGTATGTATGAATGAGTGAATATAAGAAAAAGTGGGATGCACACATATGTGATAGTTCATAGGATGCCATAGGTGAGTATTTAAAATCAAATATTTGACTTATTTTTTTCAAAGAATTTTTTGAAAAAGGAAAATGGTTTTTGTTAAAAGGGTATTATTTTATAATGGTATTTGTGGTTTTAAAGGGAAAATTGATGTGGTGTTTTGAATTTTAAAGTGGACATGTTGAAATGGTTTTTGAAGTGGGAAAATGGTTTTCAATTTGAAATGGAAAATACTGGTTTTTAAAAGAGGGGTTTGATTCTTCATTTTGATGTGTTATGGTTTATGAGGTTGGTATTTTTAGTTGAGTTTTGATTTTTTTTGGTTTTGGTTTTGTGATTTCATGTTATTTATAGTATTCCATCCAGAAAGGTCCAAAAGGGTTATAAAGAGTCTCTTCTGGTTGTTGGTTTTGTCTAGACTCCCAGTGGAGTAGTGGAGTCAAGTTATTTTCATCTGTCGCCTATTTTTCATGGTGGTTGAAGTTTTTTATAGTTTTTGGTGTATCTTGAATAAGTTTAGAGTGTCTTTAGGTATTTGGGAAATCCATATGTCATGAGGGTGTGAGCAGTTCTGGGTTTGTGTGAAGGGCTGGGTTTGGACCAGTGAAAGGTGATCACTCCACTCTCCTTGAAAATTGGGATTCCTTGGGAGACTTTAAAAAATACTTTCATCCTATGGTTTAATCCTATGGGAGTGTAAGTGAATGAAGTGATAGTGCTTATGGGTATTCATTAAGTTCAACAGACAGTGAAAGAGTGTGTTGCCATTTTAAGGAGTTGGTTCTTAATTCTTTGGAAGTAGAATCGACCAGTCTGATGAAAGATCCTCTCTTTAAGTGGGGTCTCTATCTAGAGATCAAGGATCGAGTTCTCTCATCTGAGAATTTTTTTTTTGAGAATTTTATGGGTAAGGTGTTTCTAACCGAGCTGGTTCTCAGAGGGAAGTCTGTAGTAGTTGGCAAACCGACTTCTCTTGGTGTTTGTGAATGTTCCCCATCTGACCAAGAGTGTAAACTAGAGGAACCTATTATTAAAGTATCCTTCATTAGTTAATATTTCTCATTTTTAGTACTACACACTCATTTTCTTATATTGTGGTCAGTTTAGGAAATTTAAGTCATCTTTCCATAATCCTCTGAGGTCTTATCATCAGTGTGGTTGATTGGGACAAATGAATAAGTTCTATAGGTTTCATTTCCATAATAGGTAGTTTTGGTAGGGAATTTTCAGCTCACGACTTTAGGGCATCAGATACTTCATTACATTGAGGCTCCATCCATATGCCTCATATTTAACCTTTTCATGCAGTGAGAGATCTTTCAGGTTCCAGGGATGTAGATCCAACTGGTTGTCTCCTACATTGGGGAGGAAACTATTTTTATTTCCCCTTCATATGTTTGTCTAAAATAGGACCTTTTTTGTGGTTTTGGTAAACTTTTTTCTTTTGATATATTTGTGGTTGTGCCTTGTGGATGGGAAATTTTGAATAGTTAGCTTTATTTTGGAATGATTTTAGTTTTGGGTAGTGCCTGTTTGGAGATTATTGCATCTTATGATAATTATGAATCTGGGTTAAATGTTTATTTTTAGCCTCTTTCATTAGGGTCCCCTTATGTTGGGGGTTGGTTTGTGATAATTGGTTTTTAAAAGGTGGAGAGACCCACCATGGATCTTCTTCTTGTCATTTTATTTAGAGACTATTAGGTGTGACTTGGGGTGTTTAAAGGTCACACAGGGTGTTGTCAGTCTCATTTGGTTTCATTTAGTTTTAGGTTAGGTTTGAAATTTCTAGTTTTGAAGGTTTTTCTTTTATGTTGGAAAGTGCTTGTTTTGTTCATCGTTTAAGTTGAGTGACTTTATATGGATAGAAAGTTTTCATGGTGGGGAGAAATGTCATATCCCGACCCTAAATTTTCAATTATTTTTTTAATTGTTCTTGATTATTTTTAATTATTAAATTATATTTATCCTAGTTTTTTAGTTTCTATTCAGACCGAGTTTTAAATTTTAAATTTTGAGTTTTTTGGCATGAGCGCACGATTGACGCACGGTTAGTAAAAAACTAGCACAAACCATGCAGGTGCCTCTGCAGTTTTTAGTAGAGTCGAACGCATGGTCGACACATAGTTTTCTTAATATTATGCCCTACCCATGTGGGATTTTCTTATTATTATTATTATTATTATTATTATTATTTTTATTATACCCTCCCCTGCCTCTTCCCACTAACATGCCCCCATTCCTGTGTGTCGCTCACCCCACGGCCGAAGCCCCTCCCTTCACGCACCTCCTTACTCTCATTTTCCATGGTTTCTGACCACTGTATCCTTTTATTCTTGGTGAGTTAATCATAGTAAGGTCTCTTATTCTTCCCTCTTAGGTTTCTTCTTCCTTTTTTCTTCTCCCTCTTATGGTGCATGCGTTGTAGTCGAACCCAACCCGATTTTGATTAATCTATTTTTTGATTCTTGGTTCTTAGTTCTTAGTGTTCATGGGGCTCAGTTAAGGCCAGTTCTTATCATGACCATAGAAGGTAGTGAGTTTGACATCGGTTTTAGGTAAGGTCTCTCCTATTTTTATTCTTTGGACCAATTTTAATTACAAATTTTGTAATTTTTTGGGCTCTTTATATTTTTTAGTGCGTGTTGGACCTCCTTGAGGTGGTTTCAATCTGTCACCATCGAAGGTGATTGCATGTGTATACATAGGTAAAAACACACACACACACACATCATCCTTTTACATATTCCCTCATAGTGAGGTGAATATGTACATTGGGTGAAAGGGTACATATATATATGTGAAGGTGTATATATGTGTAAGCATGAGGTGATAGTCACCAAAGTGCAACGTGTTTTGAGGTAGGTTCCTCATATCTAGGCCTTTAATTTTAAATCTAAGATTTCTTAATGTTTTTAAAATGTGTTTTCCCTATTATATGAAATTTCTATTCTATGTAAATGGATTGTGGTTTTGGGAAATTATCTCTTCACTAGATCTTTTGATTTCCCTAAGATTTCAATGTGGACTTCCTTTGTTTAAGAATGTTTTCAATCCTGTTTCTAAATGTGTGGTGTCTTAATTTTTTAATTGGTTTTATCAATGGTTTTGTAACACAAAATATTTTGGAATTAGTATTTTTTAAGTGAAATTATTTCTTTTAATATGATAAGGCCCCATTGGCACTTTGAAAATGTTTTATGGAAGTGGAAAACACCTCTTGAAGCATGCCCCTTGTTTTATAAATATGATGTATGCGTTAAATGTGTGATTTGTGATATGTTCCTAGTGAATTGGCTTGTTATTTATTGTGTGACTTGGGAATGGTATGCTCTTGAGATGGGAGACCAAGGGTGATAAGGTAGATGGAATTTTGGGTAAAGAATGTGTTACATATGTGTATGCTAGTTTGATAAAAACTCACCTCTATTTTAATTGTCATGGGAAGCCTTGGGTAGTTAGGTGGGAGCCTTAGGGAAACATGCTGACTAGTTGAGATTACACACTGGCTAGTGACCCTGAGTAGATAATCTAACTACTTTTGGGATGTGCCCCTCGATCGAGCTAGTGAGGGTGTCCTCGAGTGTTAGGGAAATGTTTGATGATATCCAATACTAATAGAGATTTGTTATGTGAGATGTATTATAGCTTTTTCCTAGGACATATTGACTAACACCCTAGATCCCATGACACCAGTTTACATGTACACTACTTTCCTCTATTTTCTAGTATTTTTATAAAGTGACACCCTTGATTTTTCATTCCATATTAAATCTCCTATTCCAGCACTAGTTTTCTTTAATGGAATTTATTGAAATGACTTTTCATAATTTAAAACTATTTTGGAAAATGTAATAGAAAGTGATTTTTATTAAAAATGGAAACATGCTACTTGTTTTTGAAAATAATGTAAAATCTTATTTTCATAGGTCATATTTTCAAAGTAGCTAGGCATTTTAATGCTCATGCCTATGATTTATAATTTTCAATTTTAGTTTCCACCCAAATCTGATTTTCTCATAGATTAAGTGTGGTTCTATGATTGGAGGTGACCCATGAGGTCACATGCGGGTACGTGTGATAGTTCTTTATTTCTTTTCTGCTGCTAGTGTTTACTTCATTGTTCAGTTTTTTCTATCCATTTATTTATTTATCTTTCAATTATGGGATAAATAATTCCTAACTGAGTTCTTTTTGATGCTCGATACTAGTTGTCAACCCAAGAGAATTGGGAATGCCTCTTGAGCCTTGTCGTGGGTCAGATCGAGTGACCATTTTGGGGTTGACCTGAGTTGGTTTGTGACATGATGTTTTCACCCTTATCAGTTTATTTTAACCCCCATTAACCTTTTTGAAAATTACAATGACATTAAAGTCTTATACTTATCAAGGGTCAAGAAATATACTATAAATAGAAAAGTGTCCAATAAATGGAACATGATTTATATTTTCAACCATACCATTCACTTGTCCAAATATAGTTTTTTAGGAATTTTAAATCATTTAATAACATATTGTTTATTATAAAATATATTTAATTGTATTTCTGTATCTATTCAGTTAATTCTATTTTGAAAACAATATGAAAATTGTCTAATTTGAATATAATCCATTAACACATACCTAATATATTATTTTTATCTATAAAATTTTTGATACACTACTAATCACCTAAAAAATATTACTTTTATATTTTTTAAATTAATTTACATGATTTTTCTACTCCTTGCACAACCACTATGTCAGCATTGTATAAGTACTTAAAGTAATTATTTCATCACTAAAAATTAAAAATAAATTACAATGATAAAAAAATCATTCAAATTTAGAAAAACTATTTATAATCTAACATAAGTTGTTTTTATCACTGTCATAAAACATTATAGATATTAAAATCAAGAGAGTGATATTTTTTACTTTATCCCTTACTTAAATATTATAAAGGTAAAAGAAAATCTTATTGAAAAAGGTCATATTTTCAAAGTTTGGATGATTATGGATGAAATAGACTCATCCAATAAAATTAATAAAAAAAATTAATGGATTTGAAGCTTTATCACAATGGTTTTAACCTCAATTAACCCATTTTATATTTATCATGGTAACAAAAATTTACTATGGCTACTATTCATAATAAAAAAAGGAGAAATATTTACCAAATTTGGAAATCATGATTCAAAATATGGAATTAAATTTTCAATATTTATTTTCTATAATTTATCATATTTTATTTTAAATTAATCCCACATAATGCAATAAAAATGGGTTATTAGAAAAATGCTTTTTAAGTATAAAAAATATTTTTATACCAAATCCAAGTATAAAATTCATTAAAAAGACCATAACTAGATTATATTTAATTAAAATTAACTAATATTTTTTTTAAAATAATCCAAAATATAATTTAACTTTGTAAATACTTGAAAATAAAATGAAGTTTCCAATAAAATTGGTATTTTCACTATTTATTAAAAAATCAAACTTTTCAGAAAATTATAAAAAATTAAAACTAAGATAATTTTAACATGATGAATTCAAAAATGATACCCTTTTTATAATTTATAATAGTTATAGAAATTAATTATAATATTCGCTCAAAAAAGTAGTAAAATCCATCTTTGAAGCGTAAAATGACTTTACTGAAAAATTGAGGGCCTATTTCCAAAGAATTAATCAATAAATTTTTTTTGAGTAGGAACATTATATATATTTCATAATGTGGTTAATGGTATTCATACTAGTTAATTTAACATCTCATCTATAACTATAACATTTAAATATTAATGTTTCATGGTCCATTTAGGCTCAATGTTGTGTGTTGTATATGCTATCGAACATAATGTTCTTTTAAAATCTTGGGATATTATAGATATATCTCTCCAATTCATTGGGTATTTGTTATTTCTCAATATTTTTTTAATATAACACTATGTTCGATAGTGTATACAACACACAACATCGAGTTTAAACGAAACACGAAATATTATTATTTTATAACCATTATAACAATCATTGAATTAATGAGTATGAATATGATTAACTGAATTATGAAATATATATAAATTAGATTTTAATTACAAATTTATTGATTAATTATTATGAAATAAAAATCCAATTTTTTAGTAAATCCATTTTATTCTTTAAAAATATGTTTTCTTTAAAAATGAATTTCATTGTTTTTTTTCGAATGAATATTATGATTAATTTATGGAAATTTTAGAAATTTTATTTGATAAAAATAATATTATTTTTGAATTCATAATATCAAAATAAGATTATGATGAATTTTTGATAATTTTCTAAAAGGTTTGATTTTTTAATGAATAGTGAAAATACTGATTTTTATTGAAAACTGTATTTTACTTTTAAGTATTTACAAAGTCAAATTATATTTTTAATTAGTTTTAAAATATAATCAGTTTATTTTTATTTAAAAAAATCTAATTATGGTATTTTTAATGAATTTAATATTTGAATTTTATATAAAAACTTTTTTATACTTAAAAGATTTTTTTTTGAAAATTTTTTTTTCATTGCATTTTTCATTTTTATGTTAAATTTATTTCTAAAAATTGTATAAATTTAATGCTGAGAAATGGATTCCATATTTTTAATAATGAGGTTACAAATTTGTAAATATGGTCTTTTTATTTTTGCTCAATATGCATAGTAACCTTGGTAAAATTTATCAAAACGGTAAAGGGTAAATCACGTTAATCTTGGTTAAAAATAAGTGTTAATGTCACCATTACTAATCTTAATTATTATTGTATGAAATAAATTATACCCTTATCACTATAGGATTGGAATTTAATTTTATTAATGGACACTTTTCCATGAAAATGACCTATATAATATTTAAAGTAAAGAAAAATAAAAAATGTTACTCTTTTATTTTAAATATAGCTTATGTGCCCAAATAGAGACAAAAGAAAGTTATGAGCTAATATAAATGTCTATTTTGAGCATAATGAAATTATATTCATTATGATGATTTATTTTTAATTTTTAGTGGTTAATTGTTTACCTCAAATGCTTGCACAACCCTAATACAATATTTATTTAATTAACAGAAAATAAAAATAAATGATTTTAAAAATATTAAAAATAATATAATTTGAGTGAGTTATAGTGTTACCTGAATTTTTTGTATATATATAACATATTAGTTATTTTTAAATGGATTATATTTGAATTCAACATTTTTATTGTTGTTCTTAAAGTCAAATTAAATGAATAGTGTTAAAATTGATATTTATGATATTTTATGAAAATAATATTTTATTAAATTATTTAAAAATAATAAAAATATTGTAAGATGATAAGGATAATAATATTTGTTCTAAAATATCATAATTTTATCATTTATGAGTAGTTTTAACCTTATATGTAAAATTATATCCCTTTATGAGTGAAGAGACGTTATCATGATTAAGGTTAAAATATGTTAACTAAGGGTTTAAACCAAAAGATAAAGTTTAAAACCCCACTTAAACCTGACCAAATTCTATTTTTTGATGATATTAAAACCACATCATACCTTATCTTATAATATATGACAATTTTGAAGCATTTGGTTTGAGAATGACTTTATTATAATTTAATCATTTAATAAATTCCAAAAGTTCCCCTCACTTAAATTATAAAAGGACACCTCTTCCCCTCATTTCTTCACAATATTTGAGCCATATTTCTCAACCAAAACCTTCCAAAATCACTCATAAACATCCTTATCCACATTATATATGTTCTGGTCTTCCCAAAAGACCATCTCTAGTATCATTAAGAGGTGATCTAAAAGAGTTCTTTTAAAGAAGAGGTTATCACCTTAACCAATCACTTTATTTTTTACTTATTATCTAACTCATCTAAAATTATGATATTTATCATAAAATAATAAATTTAATAACCTAAATATACTTAAAAGTTATAATTATTATTAAATCACCATTATCCACCCTCTTTCCCATCAAATGGGATGTGAAAGTATCGCTCATGCGTACGTACAACTTACCGTCTCCACATAATGATACAATTCATTTTACACCACCATATTTCATGGATGATTATTATGATGATAATATTATAATATTTATGAAATAATTATAATTTTATAATGATAATATCATATCTTCCTTTTCACCTTCCAGATTGTTTGAAAGCGATTACGTCACTCGTGTGTATGTGTGGACTGCCACCTCCACGGAGCGATGTGATTCTTTTTTCATTTCTATTTGACACAGATGTTAATAAGGAGGAATTTAATGAATATATATTATATATATAATATAATAATTATCCTGAAAATATTAATTATTATTTTATTTTGTTTCATTCCACCCATCAAAAAGTAAAAACAATGTTCATGCGTTCGTATGACCTACCATCTACATGAACAATGTAATTCATTTTTATATCTATAACTTTTATAAATGATTATAAATATGTATATAATTAATATATATTATTTTTATATCATTATTAACATTATGAAGATGATTTAACCATGATTAAATTACAAGGATCACAAATATCAAACTGAAATTCTCATGAAGAATGAAACAATTAACACTCATAAATGATGATTTTAATAAGGAATTATTAATAAAAGGGTGTTGAAATTTTATAAAGAGATCATATATGATATTATAAGTATGTACATGTATTTGGTATATAAATATAATAAATTTAAATTTCACGACCCCCCCCAAAGAGTACCCCTCCAAGGATGACAAAGAGAGAAGGGAGATTGTGACTACCCAAGACGCACCTCCAATAGGTCTGAGACTGGCGACTAGCAACGGGGGTATAATAAAAATATAATAGGAGACATTAAACTTTAAGAGAACATGCATAAGAGAGAGATAATATAGATATAACAATCAAAACACGCTCATATATATATATATATATATATAATAAATCCCAAGTGCATGCATGCAATGTCATACAATACTAAAACAACTAAAAGGAAATACTAGTACAAAAAGGTAAACATGGTGGTGACAAAAAAATCCAAACAACTCCTACAAACCATGAGATACTAATATCAATCCTAATCTCAAAACTGCTCCTACTGACCTAAAAACAAATTATATATGTGTCGTGAGTATAGTAGTATACTCAGTAGGATCCTCTTTGGAGTCTCTCATGAAAAAGATAAAGAAAACATACTAAAGAACAATGAACAATAAGTTAAACTATCTCGTTACCTAAATAGGTATACTAAGTTTCCAACCTCAAAATTTCTATCTCTCACCAAGTATCTCATACAAGGGATCAATATAATAGTGATGAAACATCAAGGGTTCTCCACTACAGCTTCCCCACTGGTTTGTCACTCTGCTCCAATGTCACACGTCCTAAGCCATCTCTCTCCAAAAGTAATCCAGTCCACATACACCTGATATAAGTATCACAATATAAATCCCACGCATCATATAATCACATCATACCATATCACGTCTCTATATAGTAACCACGTATTTTCTAGGTTCCACCACAACCTATATGTCATGCATCATACATCAGTTATTATACCTCAAGCCCTCACAACCCATACACCAAGTAAGTACCTCGAGGAATCACAATCCATACACATCATACCTATAATAACACTTTAGATACTATATTTGGAGATACATGTGTGAAATAACCAAAAGTAATCACATCTCTCTACAGACAGATATATAGGGAAACTATCCTTTGTGCATACCAGCACATGAAACTACCAAGAGAACAGAGCAAGGCTAGAGGGGGTAGTTAGCCATCCATTATCCCACCAAGATGTTGTTTAAAACAAACTCTTAGAGTCTAATGGGTGTCATTATCCCTAACCTACATGAGTGAGGTATCTTATAAAATCATAGGATATATAAGATATTATATAACTCACAACCACACTATGGGCATAACTTAGTCTTAGGCTCAATTGCAGCTATCATCACTCAGACATTCAACTACCACTGCTAGGGACTAAATACCATCCAAGCACACAACCATTTAAAGAGTTGCATTAAATTAATTTCTTTTCATTGAATAGTTAACTTTATGTTAATTAATTCATTAGCCATTAATTTACCATCAAAATTATTCCACATTACACATTTCATTAACCATCAATCCAAGTCCATGCCCCCGTACATAATCCAAACAAAGTCCACGGTTTCTTAATACCAACATCTTTCCATCAATTTCATTCCATCTTCACCAAACCCATGGGTTAAGAATTATTAAATAATATTAAAATCATTCCATAATCCATGTACTATTGAAAAACCATCCCAAGTTACCATCAAGAGAAAACATGCAACTAAGCACCAACTTTCTCAAGAAGTAGGGAAAGGAATGCAGATATACAAGAAGCCGAAACATCATCTATCGAACATAATCATTATCAAGAAAGCATTCACCTTTATCACATAAATGGGTAATACCATTTCCAACCTATTCCATCATCTCTGGTTCCATCCCGGACACCCTCATGCATATCCCAATGCATCTCACCATCACATGCCTCAAACTGTTGCCACATCATCTTAGCATCCCCACCCACATCTCATTAGCCATCATGGACATAGCCACCCTAGAATCATATCACATCTCAAGGCTCATATCTAGATCACATCAAATGGTAGCAATAAAACAAACATAATCAATAGGGAAACTTGGTCCTAAAATAAGTTATTTAGCCTTCACATGAAAATGAGCTCTCATGGCTCCCAACACATGACATTAAACCTTTATGAGAAAACATGCACTCTCAACTCAAAATATTTATATTTATCAACACAACCAGTTTTATTACATATTGAATTAACTGATTCATTATTCATATGTTTTAACTATATGAAACTTAAGGAATCATCAATAATAAGCTATCATAACATGCTTCCTAGCATTTTCTAGTTTCATCAAATTGTGATAAGAACAAATATTATTTAACATAACTTTTTATTATTATAATCAACAAGAATTAAAATGCTTCACAATATTTAATGAATACAATTAACACATGGAATAACACATTTAAATAAACATAAATATTTTCATCAATTTGAACATCATAAAATTACAATGTCAGGTTGCAAAATTTCTTCTTTAATTCTTAATCCAATTAATCAATTAATTTTTTATTTATGTTATTTAACATTTTAAATCAATTTAAAAATTATATACCAAGCATAAAAACATGATAAACAAATCATAGTATAGATAACACACTATCTATCAAAACAAGAGGCAAACCGTTATCACTTTATATAAACATCAACATAGGATCACTATCCAAATTATTTATTAACCTGTTTCAATCCTTATTAGGTTAATTCCACTACCATACAAAGGGATAAACCATTCTATCTTTATGATTGTATGTAAATGAAATAGAAACAAAAAATCCCATAACTCAAAGGAATCAATGTTCTTCTCATTAGAACAAATCAATATCTCGAATCTATGATCACTTCTACCATGATGAAAATACAATCTACCAAAGAATTCATGAAATGATCATAATAAAAAATGAAAAAATAAAGCTCCATAAAAACAATAGGGATCAACCTCTATGAAATTTCAAGAAGAAATGGAAGGAAACAAGATCAAATAGAGATAAACCACTAGGAAAGGGATATATAAAGTACCTCAGATCACCACAGATCAAAAACTGAAATCCATGATTGAACACCAAAAGAGAATATGGGTTTGAGGGTCTCAGAGTATTTATAGAACCACTAAAAAACTAAAGACCATGACACAAACCCTTAGACCACACTACTTCCCATTTTAAAATAGGAATTCTATGGTATAATATCCCTAGACCACACCACAACCCCCTCGGTCAAATCCTCTACAAGATCCTTAGCGAAATCCTATTAAAGTGGATTTCGGGGTTATGGTGAAGCCTTAATCACCACAATAAATATCCCCTCCTTACAAGAAAGGGACCATTCCACAACCTACATCCCATGATGTAACTACCCCTCATAAGACAATAGCCTTGAAAACTACTATGAGCTCCCCTCCATCATAGCTATGCCTGAAAAGAAAATACACCCATTTTTCCTCCTGAGCTCCCCTATGCTTAAACATAGATCCACTACACTGTATCCACCATCACTATGACAAATCATTTCCCTCCACACCATAGCCATGCCGTTTTTAGAAGTGAAACTCCCATTTTCCTCCAAACATCCTCAAAACACATTGTAGATTCCATCAGGTGCCTCTAATACACAAACTCACAATGGGAAAGGATATCAGGATCCAAAACCTTACATCATATACCTCTAAAACCATTCTCATCATCGAGAATTAAAAACCAAACCTAGAGAGAAGGAAAGAGAAAAGGGATCATTCGAACAACCACCCCGAGAGATATCTCTCAAGGATCTCTTCATCACATGAGATCAAACACATCAACATAGGAACAAGAATGATGCCACAAAACCACAATAACCAACTCCTAAAATTATCTCTAGGAAATATACCTCTCAAATGTAATTAAGGTTACTATAAGAAATAAGAGGAAACCATTTCATAAACTGTGAAAAGGTCCCACAATCACAATAAACATTATAATAGGAGAAGATCTAAACAAAAAATAGCTTGTGGTACTAAGTGTATCTGTGACTCACATTCCCAGGTAATTTTTTTCACACCACCATGTCACCACAAGACAAATACCAAATTAATAACATGCCCTCACAACACCTTCTCCTGGTGGTCTTGGATCTCCACAAGCCATTCCTTGAAGGTTGTATCATCATCAACATCAATCTCGTTCCAATCGATGATATAAGAGTCATCATAAAGGTAATGATGGAGTTTCAACACCTGAAAAACATCATGTATCCACATCATCTTCAAGGGAAGTACTATCCAATACACCATGACTCTAACGTGAGCTAACATGTCGAAAGACCCATCAAACTGGGGTGAAATATTAATCCCATGACCCAACCTTAACTTCCCACGATGAGGAGTTACCTTTAGAGACATGTGATCTCAAATGTCAAACTCTATAGCTCTCCTCCTACAATCGTTATATGAATTATGATGATACTTTGTTGATTTCATCCTCTTATGAATCACTTGAACCATACCTATCATATTTGTACTAGTTCTGGACCAAGAATTACTGACTCTCAAACCCTAGTACAACACAACATAGAATGACAAGGTCAACTTTACAATGATTTAAATGGTGTCATACTAGTGGTGGAGTAAAAAATATTATTGTAATCAAAATCAACCAAGGGTTTGTGCCTCATCAACGAATCTCAAAAATCCAACACATAAGATCACAACATTACTTCAAGAGTCTGGATTGTCAACTCTTTTTGGCCATCAATTTGTGTATGAAAGGTAGTTTTAAGGAATAACTGAGAGCCAAAATAATACTGGAGACCTATCCACACCCTCGAGGAAAAAAGAGTATCACAATTAGAGATGATAATTCTCAGGAATCCATGGAGTCTCACCACCTCTTCCATATACTACCTCGACAAAACCTCAATTGAGATTGAATCCCTAATCTCTATAAAGTGGGATGATTTATTCTAATGATCCACTACCACTCATATAGAATCAAATCCTCCCTAATCTCATGGTAAACTGGTAATAAAATCCATTGATATGTCCTCCTACTTCCACTAGGGAACATCTAATGACTGGAGTAAACCACCAAGAACAGGGTGCTCAGCCTTTACCTTTTGATAGACCAAACATCAAGAAACAAAATATTCAACTACATGCTTCGACCCAGGACAACAAAAATGACCTCTCAAATCTTAGCACATCATTTTCATGCTTGGATGTACTACCAAGGGTGATCCATGGAACTCTTGGAGAACCATATAATGCATCTAAAAATGGATGAAAAGGATCCTCTAAAGAAACAACCAATTTTGTCCATCCTCAGAAAAATCATTGGGGGCATCGCCAAAGACAACTTGGTCTCTCCATACCTCTACCTCATAATCCCCTAGCTGGGACTCCTCCACCTGCTGCTTCAAGGATGACTGAACTGTCATCTAAAAAATAAAACATTTACCTCTAACCTCTCCCATATCCAGATGCATTGTTGAGAGATCTTCCATCTCTCTACAGAAATATATAAATTCATGTGCGACATCACTATATGAGTTTCTGCTCAGCGTATCAGCTATAATATTTCCCTTTCATGGTGTATATGAAATATCGAAGTTGTAGTCCTACTAGAATTACATCCACCATTGATACCATAAGTTTAAGTCACACTGTGAGAGGACATACCTCAAGCTATTATGATAGGTAAAATCCACAAAACACTCACTGATGAGGTAATGTCGGTACAACTTCAAGGAAAAAAAACTTCTACAAACTTGATATCATGAGTAACATAGTTATGTTAATGAGGAAATAACTACCAGGACCCGTAAGAAACAATTTTTCTCTAATGTATCAGAACACAACCCAACCCGAGACACAAATCATCACAAAATGCCTCAAAATAAACTCCCTATGCTGGAAAATAAAGAGCTAAAGATCTGACCAACTTCTCCTTTAGGTACTCATAAGATTTACAAAACTGGTCAATCCACAAGAATGCCTGATACATTTTGATCAAGGTTGTCAGAGGTGTCACAACCTGTGATAAATTGGTTACGAACCTCCTATAATAGCCTGTAAGACCAAGGAAACTATGCACCTTCGCAATAGTATTTGGAAATTTCAGAGAAATAATCACCTCTATAATTGAAGGTTCAAAAAATAATCCATGTTGAGACACAACAGACCCCAATAAATAGACTTTATGATTCTAAAACTCATACTTATACAACTTTCCTAATATATTCTGATGATGAAGAACTCTCAAAACGACACACAGATGATTTTCTTGATCCTCCTCATATGTGGAGTACAGAATAATTCCATTGATGAAAACCACCACAAAATTATATAGAAACTCCCTAAATACTATATTCATCAAACCTATGAATACTCCTAGATCATTCATTACACTGAATGATGCCAAAATGAACTCATAATTCCCATGATGATAATGGAAGGTGGTCTTATGAATATCATCATTTTCCACCCGCACATGATGAAATCCTTATTGATAATCGGTCTTCGAGAACCAACTTTCTTCCTTCAATTTACTGAATAAATAATTAATCTATGGAAGAGGATATTGGTTCTTCACTTTCAATTGACTCAAGTGATGATAATCGATGCAAAGTTGCAAACTTCCACCAATATTCATCAAGAATAGAACTAGTGCACCCCAAGGTGACACACTTGGCCAAACAAAACCTTGCTGTAACAGATCACTGAGCTATACTTATAGCTCTTTAAAATCATAAAGTTCTATCCTATATGATGACATTGAGATAGGAGACACACCTGGTTGTAGCTCGATCCCAAACATGATCTCTAGTTGAGGGGACAATGCTAAAACCTCCCCAGGAAAGACATCAGAGTACTCTTCCATGACCCTGGGAAACATTGCCTACTGAACCTCCAATGAGCTCAACATAGGCTTGACCATTAAAGAAGACAAGGAAGGAACACGTATCTGACCCATATGAGGGTCTCACTCACCAACGAACACCGCTAACTCTCCATAAAAATCATAAAACACATATTGTATCCTAAATAAATCCATGATATCTTGCACTGAATACAACCAATTCATGTCGAGGATGTTGTCATATGGTTGTATCTATAAACATAGGAAGTCTCCCAATGAGCGGTGATTCCCCAACACTAGATCACAATCTCTACATACTTCATACAAGTCAGATTGACCTCCAAATGATGTAGTCAATGCCAAGGTCACTAGATGCCTTCTCACATCAAGTCCCAAATCATAGACAAGGGAAGGTGATATAGATGAGCTCATATCTACTAAATCAAACTAACCATGCACCAGTGTATAAAATAAATAAAGAGTACCTTGAATGACATTTGGATTGCCCAATGCTGGCAATGCTAGAGAATTAAGCTGGCCACTACCTACTCCATGACCTCTCTAACCTTTCTGATGACCACCTCCATGGCCGTGCTCTGATCTCTAAGGGCGATGAGAATCTCAGGGATGTCCTTTTCCTACCTTATCTCCTCTTTGCTGATCCTAAACTTAAACACCTTGTTGCTGCTGCCTTGGTTGAAACTACCTTAATAGAGGAACTTGAAGTGGAATACCTAACACGTGATGACTGCTTAGAAAGGTTGGGCACTCTCTCCACTGATGACCTCAACCTCCACATGAAAAAAATGCGTTTGATCTATTGTAATAGGTCTGAGGGCCATCACCCCTAGAGAAATGAGATGATGATGACTAAGACCTACCCCCTTCTAACAGAAAGATATTCTATCAAGGAAATAGGGAACCTCATACCACAGCTCTGATTCATGAGGAATCATGCCAAATCCCCTCTCATGATGATTTGGTTTAGGCCAACATCCTCTTCTACAAACTCTAGAACTGAAACTCTTAGAGTGACCTCCTATAAGTTTTTTCATTATTGAACTCTACTCTATGATGATCTACTAGAACATCCTGATGAACAATTTTAGTGAGAACTTGATGAGGACGTCTACCATGAGCCATACCTATAATAATAACAAATGGTTTGACTCCTAAACCTAGAGTATGAAATAATTAACATTAATTAATTAATTTGTTATATTATTTAAGGTTTTTACCTATTCCAAGGTTTACCCATTTCAAATACTGGTGAAAAGAAGTATGATGCATGATCATTTCCTAGGTATCTTCCTCGCAATAAGCATCAATTCATTTAGTAGACTCTGTAAAATTAAAGGTCAGTACATCAGATTACAGAGGCCCCTAAATACCCATGTCTCATCCAGTATCTCTTTTTTACATAATTTACTAACTTAGTTGATACCATTGCTTTACAAACCCATGCAATCTCACAGACGCTTAACTCCAAACTCCATCATATCCCTTAACCTGAACCTTTGATACCACTCTGTCACAACCCCCTCCCCCCAAATAGTACCCCTTATTGGATGATAAAGAGATAAGGGAAATGATGACTGCCTGATTCCTGCCTCCAGTAATCCCCAGGTTGGTGACTAACATCAAAGATATAATTAACACATAGTGAGAGACATTATCTTGTAAAAGAACACATGGAAGAGAGTGATAAGACATATGCACCAATCAATACCTAACCAAATATATATAAAATAAATCCTAAGTGAATACATGAAATGTTATACAATACTAAAACAACTAAAAGAAACTATAAGTACCAAAAGGTAAACTCAGTAGTGACCACAAAGCCAACACAAATCCTGCCAACCATGAGCTAGTAATATCCATCTTGATTTACAACCTAAAACTGCTGACCTAAAAAAAAATTATATATACATGGGATGATCATAATATCATACTCATTAGGATCCTCCTCGGAGCCTCTCATGCAAAAGATAAATAAATCATACTAAATCACAATGAACAACAAGTTAAACTATCTCGTCACCTAAATAGGTATACTAATTTACCATCCTCATAATGGATATCTCTCACCATGTATCACATATAATGGATAACATATAATAGTATTGAAACATCAAGGGTACCCCACTACTGCTTACCCATTGGTTTTCTGCTCTGCCCCAACGTCTAAAGTCTTGATCCATCTCTCTCCAAAAGTAATACATCCCACAGACACCTGATCTATGTATCACAACATTAATATCATGTATCAAATCATCACATAATCCCCATATCATATCTCCATATAGTGACCATGTAGTTTATGGGAGCCACCATAACCCATATGTCGTGTATCTTATATCAGGTATTATACCTTATGTCATCACAACCCATACACATCATATCTATAATAATCCTTTGGATACTATATCTGGAGATACATGTGTATGAAATAACTAGAAGCCTTCAAATCCCTCTGCACACACATATATAGGTAAACTAGCCTATGTGGATACTAATACATGAAACCATCAAGGAGAGAGAGCAGATCTAGAGGGGGTAGTCAGTCATCCGTCCTCCCACTGAGATGTTGGGGAAAACACCATCCCAGAGTCCACTGGGTGTTAGTATCCCTAACTAACATGAGCGAGGTAGCATGTTAAATCACATAATATACAAGATATAATATATCTCACAACCACATTATGTGTATAACCTAGTCCTAGGCTCAACTACAGTTATCGTCACTCAGACACCTGGCTATCACTGCTATGGACTAAATATCCTACAAGCACATAATAATTTAAAGAGATACATTGAATTAATTTCATTCCATTGAATATTTCACATTACATTAATTAATTCATTGGATATTAATTAACCATAAAAATTATTCCACATTACACATTTCATTAACCACCAAGCCAAGTCTATTCCCTCCAGGCCTAATCCAAACTGAGTCCATGATTTCTCAAGATTAACATCTTTCTAGGATTTGAATTACATCATAACCAACCCCATGGTTTATGAATTATTAAACATTATTAACATCATTATATTTTATGTATTCTTGGAAAACCATCCTAATCCTCCACTAATAGAAAACATAAAATCAAGAACATCCAGTTGCCTCAAGAAGTGGGGAAATGAATGTTGATAAACAAGAAACCCGGACATCAGCCATCAAACATAATCCTTTTCAAGAAAGAATCCAAATTTATCACATCAATGGGTAATCCCAACTTGAACCAGTTCCATCATCTCTAATGTCATCCCTAACACCCTCATGCATATCCTGATGCATCTTGTTATCACATGTGTCAAATACTACCACATCATCTAGGCCACCCTATCCACATCTCATCAACCATTCCAAGACCATATCATATCACAAGTATTGTATTCATATCACATAAAATTTCAATGATAAAACAATCATAATCAACAAGGTAACTTGGCCCTAAAATAAGGCATTCAGCCTTCATATGAAAACGAGCTCTCACAGCTCCCAACACAAGGAATTTATCCTTTATAAGAAAAAATAAACTTTCAGACCCAAATATTTATATTTATCAAAACAACCATTTTTATTCCATCTTGATTTAACCAATTCATTATCCATAGGTTCTAACTACGGTCAAATTAAGATTTCATCTATAACAAGTTATCTCATCATGATTCCTAGAATTTTCAATTTTCATTAAACCGTGAGAAGAAAAAATCTCATTTAACATGTTATTTTATTATCATCATCAATAAAAATTAACATTATTCACAATATTTAAATAGTTACATTAACACATGGAATAAAAAATTCAAACAAACATGCATACTTACTTCAATTTGAACATCATCAAATTATAACACCAGGTTATAAACATACCTCATCTTTAATTCTTAATCCAACCAATCAATTAATTCCAGCTTTAAATTATTTACCATTTCCCATCAATTTAAACATGTTATAAAAAGAAAAATAATGTACTAAACAAAATATATTATATATATCACACTATCTGCCAAAATAAGAGGCAAACCATTTTCACAGTATAGAAACATCAACAGGTGATCACTATTCAAATTATTTATTAATCTGATTCAACCATTATTATGATAATTACACTTCTATCCAAAGAGATAAACTATGATATCTTTATGGTTTCAAATAAATAAATGATAAAAATGAATATCCTACCTTAAATGTGTTAATGTTATTTGCACAAGAATGGATCAACAATGCAGATCTATGATATCTTCTCCCATGAGGAAACTACGATCTCCTAAAGAAGCCATTCCATGAGAAAATGGTGAAGGAAAAGTCCATAAGAATAGTGGATATAAAATGCTAAATCATTTTAAGAAGAAATGGGAGGACACGTGATCAAATGAAAAGAAACTTCTAGAAAAGGGAGATAGAATGTACCTCAGATCACCATAGACTGAACATTCTAATCCAGGATCAAAACTTGTTAAAAGGGGATTCGAAGAACCTCAAAAAGAACCCTCAGTTTCTTAGGGTTTGAGAGAAATAAGTGATAGAAAATCCAGGTTTGGGGGTCTTAGATTATTTATAGACCCACTAAAAAATAAAAGACCATGAGACAACCCCTTGGACCATGCCACAACCTATTGAATAATAGGAATTATACAGAGTAATATCCCAATACCATGATAAAACCCCCCTAATTTAAAAAAAATCTAATATCCTTGACCAGATTCTATTAAATTGGGTATGGGGGTCACAATGCAACCTTAATCACCACTCTGTAGAGCCCCTTCTACTGAGAAAGGGACCGTATTGCAGCCTACATCCAACGTAGCTACCCCTCAGAAGGCAGTTGCCTTGAAATCCACCCTGAGATCCCTTATGTTTCAATATTTACTTTCACACCTCTACTATTCCTAAAAAGGTAGTATCCCCATTTCTCCTACATAGAAACCCTACACCACAACATGGATCTACTACACCACAGTCACCAGCACTACAACGCAACATTTCCATCCACATTGTAACCATGCCATTTTTGGCAGTGACACTTCTACTTTACTCCAGACTCCCTCCAAACACCTTGGAACTTCCTCTCGATGACTCCAACAACCACACTCACAAAGGGAAGGGCTATCGGGATTATAGAACTTACATTAAATTTATTATATAGGAGGTTAGAGTGCTTTCAAAGCAAGTGGAACTTGATGTAAGAGTTTATCATCTGAAATTGTCTTCTTTGATATATATGTTATTTTATGCACCTATTTTATTTTATGAGGTGTATATAAAGCCCCTTTGATATTTTATATCTTTAATATTTTTATTTTAATTATATTTAAAGTTTCATTTGATGATATTCTTTCATGGAGATTATGATTCAAAAATTACCAAAGCGGTAAGAGTTTTATGTTACAATCTCAATGTTTATCAGGATTAATTATAATTATGTTATGTTGATGAAATATTATGATCTAAATATTAATAAAATCATGAATTTTATTATTCTCTGGTTATTTCTTGAGAATACATGTTTTATTTTCATTTTCCTCACTTTAAGTACCCAATAGAGTGAAAGAACATTTTTAAGGAAAACTGACATTATTTCTCTCTTCAGTCGAAAAACACCCAATTCAAATAAGAAATCAAGTCATCATGATGAATTAATATCTTCTAAGTCTCTACCTTGTAAAAATTTCTATCTCACTTGGTCGTTCAATAAGCTCAGAGTCCATGCACCAGATCACGTGGCCCCCTACAATCTTGTGTCCTAGCCGATCTCCTTGGCCTTTGTTATGTACTAAGGTCAACTGAAACTATTATGTTACCAAACCATGTAATAATCAATATAAATAACTCCAAAATCCATCATATCTCTCAAACATACACTTTGATACCACTCTATCATGACCCCCTCACCCTAAAGATATCACAACTAAGAGAGATAGATAATGGTCCTTGAGTCCTACCACCATTAGGCTCTGGGTTGGAGACTATCATTGAAGGTATAAAAATCTCATACATGGAAGACATTACCCTCTATGATAAAACAAGATCAAGAGATAGGATGAATTAACTAAAAACAACTCCATGATATAATATAAAAGAAATCCAAAACCATCTTAAAATGCATTTATAATGTGAAAAGATACAGGTAAATGTATTTAAAAGTAAATACCCAAAGGAAAATAAAAGATAGTGACACAACAATAGTATAGAGATTTGATCTAGTAATGTATAGCGTGATCCACATAGTCCTTCTGTAAACCTAAAAATTAGTTTATAATCATAGGGTGATCATAAAATTATACTCAGTAAGAAAACCAAAGTCTCTTGTGTACATGTGAAGGAATCATACTAATGAATCCATGATCAAATAGTAGAACCAACAAAACCTAAATAAGTCAACTAACCAAACCCATCCTCACTATAGCACACTCAAAAAATAACACAATCAAAATATAGTAACATGATAAGAAGCATATCGATAAAGGGTAACCCATGCTACTTTCCCACTAGGATGTCACTCTCAGACCCCAACCTCATACATCCTGATGATTCCATCTCTTATGTATAACATCAGATATCGTTGCCTCACAACACAACCATCATATCACACCTCACCCAAACACACTTAGGCCATCACATCTCAACCATAGCCAGAATAGTAGGGTATTGTGAACATGAAGGACATTTACTTTGTGCCCTCCACCTACCATGCGTGATCCACACCATAATCAATTTTTGTAATAGTGGGTTCGCTATACCCAATTTAAGCAGTACTTTTTTTATTACCATACCGTGTATATAGTGAGTTATTCATGATGTACACTTACCATAATAGTTTTGATATTTCTAAATACACTATTTATATGATAATTTCCATAGATTAATTTTCATATTAAGAGGTTATAACAATTCTTTGACTATAATGAGAAATCTGAGATACTATGACATTAATCTTAAACATATGTCATATGGTCAGATACATCAAACTGATTGGACACAGTTGATATCTAACTATCTTGTGTTGAGGGTTCATAAGCATTAAGACTTATTCTCATGAAGTTCTCACTTGGTGATTTCAAGTATATGAGATCATGAGGATAGACCCGCAAATAGGAACATCACATGTTTTAGGTGTCATTGGTTGTTCATATCTACGAAAATGTGTATTGGTTTCCATATTTGAGATCATTTTCAATGTGTTCTATTTGATTGCATACTTTGATGCATAGAAAAAACCTTGATATTTAATTTATGGAGAGGTAGCTTGTGTTGGGTGTGTCATTGGTGGTTTGACATTGGTTGAATGATCAAGATAAAAGTTGTCGCTTCTGAGTTGAGAAAGTGATATCTCGGGCCTTGTTGATCAGGATGGTAGTACCTTCACTAAATTTATGGACATGTTAGAAGAAGATAATTCCATCTAGTAATATCAAAAAATAATAAATAAATAATGGGTGATGACACAAGCTTTGCATCCTACTTTATGAAATATCGCATGACAAAGAGAATATATTACACAATGCGTGCTCTTAGAAAAGGTTTCCATTTCTATGACTTTTCTTCATCTCTTGAGGGGCCTTGATGAGTTTCTAAACTCCAATATTGGTTTGTGAATGATATTCACTACTATCATGATAAAGGATTAGAGGGTCACACATAATAGCGCATTTAAGATTCTTCCATATTACGGTGAATATGTATATTTGACACTATGGGCCCCACCATGGGGTCTGAGAGTTTTTCAAGTATTAATGATCACTGATTAATAAATAAATAAATTATTATTCAAGTATTGAATAATTGAGTTGAATTTATTTATTAAATGTATTCATAAGGTATTAAGTGAATACATTGTATAATATTATATGAACAAATATCATTTTAATATTCAAGGTTCGTTTAATATTAGAGTGAATTACTTGTCGAGTTAATGACTCGGTTTTATCACATAATGTATTTAATATATATTACAAGTATGTGATAAAATATAAATAATATTTATAATGTAATTAGTTCTTCATAACTTTGTTTTTATTTCTTATTTAGTGGACATTAAATATATGGCGCTGGGAAACCCTATCTGGGTATTTTGTATATCTACTATATAAGTTGGGAGGATCTCATTTCCTATAGAATATTCATTCTAATGGATTGATATCTCCTCTAAAATCCCATATCATAGAGAGAGAAATGATCTTTCTGAGCTATCGATCCAATAATTCCTTCACGAATCGAAGACACGAGATCGAGATGATCGTCACGACATTGGAGAAATCACCAAAAATCCATGCTAGCACATATAATTTGATGATGGGAATACAAATGGATTCTTGAAGCATGTGTGGAAGATCTAGAGGGGTTAAAGCTCGGATACTTTGAGTAATGGTCACTGATGATGAGTTGCTATTGAGCACGCTTCAATTCGAACAAGTTAACTGTTCAGTTTAAATTTTTTTCTTTGATGATTCAGGTGAGATCATCGAACTCTACTGGGGCTCGGATCACCAGAGATGACAAAGCTTCGTCACTCTGGGGATAATTTTTTTAAATCCCCTGCCCACCGGCTTCCGCTGCATGCCCCAGTATCAGCAATTGGTATCAAAGATATCGTGTGAATTTTCTAAGCTAAGATAAATATTAATTTTCATTAAATTAAGTAGAATGTTTTAATTCAGTCCCAACAAAAAAAACCACGCATCGATCCAATATTGGATGACCAAGTTACAGTTATCTGAAATTTTTGATAAAGATTGTTTGCGGCACTACGAGTATTAAATTTCAAAGAACATATATTTTTATATATGGGTTTTATCCTGATGTGGTGGCCTGACCCCTGTTTTTTGGCCAGATCTAACTGAATTTCGATGCTTGGAATTTATCCGGCCGATGGGTGAAATTCATCCGATCGAACCAATTTCCACAACTCTATAGAAGTTCACAGTCATGAATGTAATTTTAATATTTAAAAAGGGAGTATATTATAGCCCGAATGGCCTGAATGCCTTCATTTTTTATTATGGATAATCCCCCTTTTAAGGGTTGAAGGGGAACCCGTACATGACCCGTAGGCCCAAGGCCCAAGGCCCAACATGACTTGCAAATACATGACTCGAAGGCCCAGAGGCATACCATGCCCAATACATGACCCATAGGCCCAACCCACTAGAACTGACCCTCCCCAGCTTCTGCATCATTGATCGCTTAGCTCCCCACCTTGTGTTGCTGATTAGCTAGCATTGCCCTGTACAAAGCTGCACGGTGTCTGGTCCTAATACCGGTTGTCATACCCTCTCATTCTTCCAATCTGGTTAGCTCTGCATCTGGTGGTTGCTATTCTTGTTGCTTTGATCCTCTTCTAGGGCCTGCTCTGTGTGAATTGGGCTACTCCATGGTTTCAATGGCCCAAAGGCCATGTGCCCGAAGGTCTTTGATGGTCCGAAGTCCCTAGAGACCCGTAGGCCCAAACCGGTGGCCCGAAGGGCCACATCAAGTGAATAGTTCCGGCTGCTACAATACTGAACATTAACTGCTACAGTGCCCGGAAATTTTCCTCCACCCGGTCTTGAACCTGGGTATCTTGGATGCCAAGCAGGAGCCCTTACCACTCAGGTACAAGCTTGTTGGCAAAAAAGAGAGTATATTATATGATGTGTTACAAACCATTGGAGAAATCCACAAATAAAACAAATCCTCAATGTAGGCTTGAGGAAAAAAGGAGCCCCCTTTTTAGAACCTTTTTCTTTTTGAAAGACCATGTAAGATCATCTCCAATCCAAAACTTCAAAATGGAGTAAGGGTTACTCTAAAATGAAGTATCTATAATGAAAACTACTCTAACCCATTACTCTATTTTAACTCTAAAAACAATATTATATTAATATATCCATTACTTTTAATTAAATATGATGACTTGGAATACAAAAAAATTAAAAAAAATTAAAAAAAATTACAAACAGTGATACGGTTCGCTATAGGGGATCACCAAATATAGCGGTCTGCTATACCTCTCCTCCAAATTGATACTCCATTTAGCACTCGATTGGAGGGGTTATTTTACTTCAAAATGGCATTTTTAATGCTCCGTTGGAGATGGTCTAAGGCCAATGTGAAATTGGGTTTTCAAATATTAAAACGTTGTTGTTTTTCGATTTTTCCATGCAAAATTAATTATGTTTTTGTTTTATTATTATTATGCATTCTACAGCCTGTTTGTTTCGCTGGGCTTGTTTGCTGGGATTGTTCTTTAGGCTAGTTCTATGCTGTGGCCCACTTTTTGTTTGACCTCCCATCCACCGTGGTGATCCTGTTGTTTCGCCTCTTTTCTGACCATTGATGGATATCAATCTAACGGCCCTGGTTCTGCCGTTTGTGTTTCTTCGGTGATCTTATCTGCGCCGCCCGTTTGATGGTAGCCGTCCGCATGTCCCGGGCTTTGCGGGATTTGTTTCAACCGCCGCTGCTTTGCGATTTTGCTGTTCGCTATGTTGCTGCCGCGTGGACCTCGTCTGTTACACCTGTCAGTGGTGTCGCTTCGTTCTTTCCGCCACTATTATTAGGGCATGTTGGTTTTCTTCGGTGGTTGGTTCGTCATCGTCTTCAGCATTCCGCTCCGGAGATCTCTGAGAGAAGTAGAGCCTTTGCTGGTTCGGTGACCTGCCGCTTGTACGCCGTCACCTCGATGACTATTTCGGTGCATTTCCAGTGGAGACTTCTACAGAAATCAGGGAGGAAACCATGACAGAGATCTGTGCTTCTCGGTGCTTTTGTATTTGTGAGCCCGTTCTTTATCTTCTTGTCTGATCTTTGCGTTGTACGTTCCTGGTTTCTATTCTGGTTTGTTTGTAGTCGGGGTTGCGTGCGTGAGTCCGTCCAGTTCGGAAGAGTACTGCACTAACTCTGAGCCAGATTTCACCACTAGCTCTTGGGGTGCAGAGGTCTTCGTTCTCGGATAGCTTCTGTGGTTCGCGTGCGTGGTCTATCTTTGCGACTTCTTTGTTTGTATTTGCTCTATTTTTGTTTTGCATAATAATAAAGAAACAGTGGTGGTGTTCTTGCCGTGGAGTAGGACCATAAGGTCCGAACCACGTAAATCTTGTTGTTCCTTCTACTTTCCTGCAAATTTCATTTTATGTTTTTTTTGACTTTGTTGATAATACGTTTTATACTCAGCTGTGTTTACCTTGCGTTTATCTCTGTAAACTGTATCATTTCCGCAACACCCAAGGGTGGGGCGACACATACTGAAAATTTGTGGACAACTTTAGTTTAACAATAATAATAAAATATAAAAAAACACTCTAATCTTCACTAGGAATATTCTGTTCGGCCGCCACTTATGCCAACCGCCGCTGCCTAGTTGAGGCACCTCCTCCGCAGGTGCCACCCTAGACGCTCTGCTCCTCCTGCCTCCTCTAACCTTTGTCACAATCCCATCGCTACCTAGTCATGTTAACGCCGCCATAGCCTTTTGTGGCCAAGCCCACCACTGTCATCATCGATTGAGGTACCGCCTTCCCAGCCGGTACCTGTACCCGACACCACCACCTCCAACAGCCTGCGTACCTCCCATCACCATCCTGGATGCAAACCCCAGTGGCACCTCTCCTAGTGCACCCACATGGCATACCACGACCCTCCCGGCCAACCCCCAGGTGACCTCCACTACCTCGTGCCCTCTGCACCCGATCCACAGATCCATAGGTCCCTACTGTGGAAAGGACACCGTCACTCCCATATGTCCTCCTCAGTTCACATCTGCCAGTGTTGGATCCCTTTCCATGTAGTAACCCTATCTTGTGGGGTGTCACTATCCTAATTGGCAAGAAACAAGACCCATTTTACACAACCTGCCCCGTAACGGACCTGAGTGGGTCTGCCCAACCCAGAACAGGTTAGGACGGATCTTCTCAACCCATAACAACCTTGCATGGGGTATGTCCAACCTAGTATGGGCCTGCATGGATTCGGTCTATCCCACAATGGGCCATGAAAAGTTTTAAGGTCTTAGAAAATATTTTAAATATCCAAAATTAATTTATTAAATTTTTGGATTAAAAAAAATAATATTTTTAATATTATGATAAAATTAATTTAATTTTGGACTAAAATTAAATTAATTAATTGATTTAATTTGGAATAAAAATTAAATTAATAATTATACTGAATCAAATTAAATTATTTTAGTTTTAAAATAATTCATTTAATTTATTCATTTCCCTCAAACTTAAATTTATTTCATTATAATTTTTATTGCGATTTCAATTTACCTATAGAATAGTCTTGAGCATCGACCATGAATGTATGATTTTATTTAATTATTTATTACCTACATGAGATGTTTGTAATATATATTTAAGTTTTTTTATGGTCTGCACATCATCTTCTTCATTTAATATGTATAAGGGTATGGACATCAAACCGTGTTTCTGTATATACATTGCGCATCTCGAGACCCCATCGCCTGTGTATGAGTACATTTTTATTTTGAGAATGACGATTTAAGATGTGAACCACACCAGGATGAGGTCGTATACTAGACAAGAATTAAAAACATTAGACCGGGGGTGAGCTATATTAAGAGTCAAGACTGACTTAGGTATGATACCCATAGGTCACACTTGATCCATTAAGTATAATTGGATCAACCAATATTAGATCCTCAAGACCAGTCAGATAATTTTATTTACTTTATACATTATTTATTATTTTATACATTTTCATGTCTATGAGAAACACATAAAATAATAAACATAAAAATTCATAAAAACACGATGAATATTTTTTCTATTAATGTTCAGTTGTGAGAACGAAAATACAGTATGAACATATTAATAGAAATTGGATCACATTTTTTCAAAATGTTAAAATCCCTCAAAGAAATATTAAGTCAAGAATGTCTTCCATTGCTCAAATTTGAACAAAATCACATGTACGAGGTACACTTCAGCCAAAGTTGAGTGTGCCCGCTATTACCAAAGAGTTCTTATGAGAGTGAAGATTTGACTTAACTAAAGTTTACAACAAAGAAATAGCTAAATCTATCTTGTGGAAACTTTAGAGGCAAACATTGAGTAAATTAAGTTTATGATTTTATAAGTTGAGACTTCACTCAACAAATCATTGAGTCATGAGTTAATGTGGTTTTTCAGTCTAGTTCCTACCTTGAAACTCTTCAATTAGTGAAGTATCCAAAGATTTTACTCTATGAGGGGAGGTTTTATGGATCATTTACACTATAATACTCAGGCGACAGAGTATTCTAATTCTACTAGTGATGGCTACTAGAGTTTGATAAAATGACAGGAGACATATAATCATTTAATCTGTAATTTCTAACCAATAATCAAGATAAAACTACTAATACACTAGTGTTTATTTTGTAGGAAATGGAAAGTGAAACCACTGAAACCATGAATTCCATAATGGTTAAAGGTCATGTTCTCACTAACACAAATTTCCAATATTGGTATAGGCGCCAATGCATATTACTATAGTATGAAAGGAAATTATATGTGCTAGAGTCCCCAAAACACGACCAGCCTCCTCAGGGAACTAGTGAGAATGAGAAAGATGCTTACACGAGACTCATGGAGTATTAATTTTATGTTTATATCATAATGAAAACATCAATTTCCAAATATTTACAGGAGAAACATAAGGAAATGAATGTATATACCATGAATTTTATGTTTATATCATAATGAAAACATCAATTTCCAAATATTTACAGGAGAAACATAAGGAAATGAATGTATAGCCTATCACTTGACTAGAAGTCAAGGTGTGTTCTCCAAGCCGTTGAGGAAGGGTAATATCTACATCAACAGTGATAAACACATGATTTCATTTCCAAGTGAATGGTTCTTGTAAAACTATAATTGTGTGTAGAATGCTACCATAAAATTTATAAATGAATGTTGTTTATGGTATTTCATACACAATCAATAGTTAAGTAATACATGAATCATGTACAATACATGATGAATATAAATTATAAGACTTTAAATACCGAGTTTTGTCAAGAAAATTATTTTCCAAGTTAAACTAAAAGTTAATCTCAAGGATATATCTAGTAAGGTATTTATAATCTATGGAGATAAATACCTTAGGTATTATCGAGGAATATACTTATTTAGTTTAGAGAAAGAAACCTTTATAAATAAAGGTAATCCATGAAGCTTTTGGAACTAGATAAACTAGAGAGCATGAACTATTTGAAAGGCAATATAGTGGTAAACATACTTTATAAGATTCATTTAAGTGTTGTTTAAGGAATGTAAAAGTGAAGTACGATATATGCATGGTTAAAAGATATGAGTTGCTTCGGGTATGTGTGCTGAAGAGTATCTTGAACAAGCATTCATTAATCATTATAATGTAGAATGGAGTAATTTCTAAACTCACATTACCTTATCCACATAAAAGTTAGGAAGTTAATAAGGAGGATTAATGATGAGTCTTACATGAAAACATTGATCAATAAAATGTAGCGTGGAGAAATTCTTAAACACACATTTCCTTATACACATTAGAGACATGATGTAAGTAAAATGAGCATCAATGTTGAGACTCATATGCATTGAAAAACTTCCATTATTTTTAAGACATGATTAAAAAATAACAATGTTATCCCATAACCATATACAAACTATAATGAAAAATAAATATCATATGAGTTATAGTATGATATAAATCTATTATTTCATAAAAACATTGTGTTTGAATGCAAATTTTTATTAAGGCTATAAACAAACTTGCATCAAGAAAAACAAAATGTGCATCTAAAGTAATTATCCTAAAGTTTTCTAAGGATATTACATAAATCCCTAAGATAGAAAAGTTATAGTCAAGTGATAGGATATATTTCTATAAAAGGGTGTACATGTCTATTTTAGATATTGGGAGCAATATTGTCTTGGATTTAGTTAATGTTAATGACATACAAATAGTTGAAATGGGAACAAGCTCCATAAGAGCTTGTAGAAAAGGATTATTCTAGAGACAAATACTGTGTAAGAAAGATAAAACCATGGTAATAGTTTTATAGTCACTACAGCCGGTGATACATTATTCATTAACAATAATAAATCTTAAATGAAATATATGACATTAAGTTAATATTGAAAAGATCAATTAAAATTAAATAATGGATTCCATGTATTAAAGTACAAGGGGATTATCATTTTGAATACCACGGTGAGTATTCAAGTGAAACTATACATGGATGGTACAATCATGGTACCAATAAGCCTCAATTGGTCACTTCACGTCATTATGCCTAAGTCCATTAGAATTTTACCTTTAGTAGCTGTTTTATATTATCATTTAATTGAGTGTTGTATTTCAAGAACATCAATCTTGGCAGGTGTCTATGTGATGCAACCAGAAAGAGATGTAGACACCATTGAATACTAATAAGGGGTGAAAATTTCTAAAATTCAATTTAGGATTAAAGTAAGAAAAAAAGACCATATAATATTTATTTGAAATGAATGATGCTATGTGTCTACAAGGGGTTAGTGGGAGCACTATAGCTTTCCATGTAATATATGTTTTCTAATATATGAAAAAAAACTATTGGTCTTGCAGTTAATTAAGATTGAAATGAAAGTATTGTTGGATTGGTGTTGCCCGATCCATTTTGGAGGATGTTTGGGAATAATTCTTGTGGACCTTTCTATGTCCCAAGCCGCAACTCTGACTACTATAGTAGAGTTGACTAACCAACACCGATAGGGCACTGTATGAGTGAAAACTTTTGGCATGACTACTTTAGCAACACAGACTTCCATCCACTGGCCACTATAGAATCTTGTACTTGGGTGGCCTCAACACTGTACCGATGCAGACTTATTTCTACATTTCATTGTTTCACAATGGACTTCTTGTGTGGTTGGTGGAATTTTACTTCATCCTCCTTATCACCCCACTTCAGGTTCGGGTTTAGTAAGTGCTCGAAACTCTAAAATATTTCTATAAGTTGTGCTCCTGAATCATAGTAAAATTATGACTCTCTATGGGCGTAGGGATAATTTTCTGAACCATATAAATCTCTATTTCCAAGATCTTCTTATTCTTATTTTGATTTTTTACCTTTTACTCTTCTGTGAATCGTTTTATGCTTCGTTTCTCCCAGTATTTTCGCAACAAGTATCTCTCCAGAGATTGACTTGGAGTAGTAACCTAATTTCCAAGGAACTATATCTACTAAGGTAGATCTAATGGTCTCTTGGACCTAGTCAACAGTATATATACTGATAGTGTATTGAAAAATACAAGTTATAACAATTCGAGATCGAATTGTTACCAATGTCACATGACATAAATCTCTCCAAGAAGACATGTGTGGAATATATGAGGAGATTAATTTTTGTGAGTTACATTCTATACACTTCTATGATGGATTAATCACATATTACATGATATATACAAGAAATGATATTGCCAACATATAATTTATGGTAGAAAAATATCAATTATATCTAGTAGTATTTTATGGGAAGTAGTCAGAACTCACTACCAAAAAAACAGTTTTTCCCGGCGCCAACCTTTATCAGCGCTTTTTTTAGCGCTGTAAAGGGACCCCCTTTATCAGTGTTTTTTTAGTAGCACTGATAAAGGGTCAACTTCAAAAAAAAAAATTAATTAAAAATAATATATTAATATATAAATATATAAATATAGTTATATTGATATAAATATAATATATAATTTTTAAATATATTTTAGATAAGTATAAATATACATTTACACTTAATATACTTAATATATAAGATATTTAGTGAAAATGGCTTATAAAAAATTAATAAAATATTTTTAATTAATAATTTGATAATTATTATTGAGTAAGAGTCATTTCATAACAATTTGAAGTCCCAAAAAATCAAAAAATTAAAAAAAGACCCAAAATATGTTGAAAACGCAACTCGAACTTCAAATGGCCATAACTTTTGATCCGAGTGTTCGTTTGAGCTCTACCATATATCAAATCGAAGCCTATGATGAGCTATACACCTCTATGACTTGGGGGGACCTCATTAAATGTTTTTCGAGGCCAAAAAAGGCCCATAAATCCTCCAAAATTGAGTTTTTAGTCAGGGTACCCCGATTTTTTAACCTTTTGTGGATTTTTAGCCTCGTTTAAGGGGGTATTATTGCCTTTTTTTTGGTGGGGACTGAATTTATTATAAGGTATTACATTCATATTGATATTATATTTTTGAAATTTTATCATTTTTTATAATGCACTGCTATTTATAATCAAATATATAACTATATGTACTTATTTTTTATATATTCACAACTAAAAATTTAATTTTTTAAATAAATAATTAAACATATTTACATATAAAATATATTAGCTTTATCTAAATAATAACTAATATCCATTTTATTTAAAATACCAATATATGAATATTTATATAACTATATATTAATATAACTATATATATATTAATATAACTATAAATATATATATATATATATATTAATATAACTATAAATATATATATTAATATAACTATATATATATTAATATAACTATATATATATTAATATAAATATATATTACTATATGAATAAATATAACTAAATATATATATAAATAAATAGATATATCATAAATAAGATAACAAATCAATATAGGGGAGTGGAAAAGGCTTCAGGCGCACAGGGTGGAGGTCTCGAGATCAAATCTGGGTGGAGGCAGGGGGCATGCGCAAGGGTGAATTTAAGGGTCTAGCACTGATAAAGGTGGGGTATAACACTGATAAAGGGTAGAGCCGGTGCGTGCGGGTGCTAGAGGTGCATGAAAGCGCTGATAAAGGGGGGGATCAAGCGCTGTAAAAAGCCCCCCCCCCCCGAGATTGGCAGGATTTTTTTTAATTTTTTTAGTTTTATCAGCGCTAAAAAGAAAGCACTGATAAAGGACCCTTTTATCAGTGCTTTTTTTTAGCACTGATAAAAGGGGACCCCCCCTTTATCTTCTCCGGCTTTAACAACACTTTTCTAGCGCTGTTAAAGGCCATTTTTAGTGCTGATAAAAGGGGTATTTGTAGTAGTGGTTCTCTATGTGTACTTGAAGAAGTACAAAGGATATGTACTTGGTATGTGGAGAGGAAGGGATACTAGTTACAAGGGGACAAAAAATAGTCTTCTTATAGATCAATATGATTTAATATTGCAATTACGATAAGTTAATGAGTAAGAAAAGATCATACAAGCTAGTGATAGTCATATCTAAAAATACCAAGTTTTTTTGCGGATTCTAAGATGGCTAAAGAAGCAGTTTAAAATACACAATGATTTGTTGCAGTTCTTGGAATCACACATAGTAAGTAAAGATTTATCATATGATGATGATTCTATGACTGGTAGTATCCAATATGTTAAGTTTTGACAGTGGAAAAAGGGATATAATCAGTGATATAATCTCTTGAGAAGTCTTATTAAAGGATGTATAGTCACAAATAACAATATTTCCACACAGAGGAGATGTGAAAAACCCATGACTAAAATCCACAACTCAGTAGAAACATGAAATTATATTGTGAGAGATAACAAGATTAGTTATGAATTTGTCTCTAGTACAAGTGAGAGTGTTGTAATAGTGGGTACCCTATACCCAACTTGAAAAATACTTTTGATTATCATATCATGTATACATTGAGTTATAATTGATGTACACTTACTATAATAGTGTTGATATTTCTATGTCCACTATTTATATGGTAATGTCCATAGATTAATTTTCATATCAAAAGATTATAGCAGTTCCCAAGATATAATGAGAACCTAGAGATACTATGCCATTAATATTAAACGTATGTCCTATGGTCAAGATATGTCATACTGATTAGACATAGTTAATGTCTGACTATCAGGTGTTGGGGGCTCATAAAAATTGAGACTTCTTCTTATAAAGTTCACACTTAGTGATCTTGAGTGGATGATATCACGAGGACAAACCCACCAATAGTAACACCATATGTTTTAGGTGTCATTGGTTGTCCCTATATATAAACACATGTATTGGTCTCTAAACTTGATATCATTATCAATGTGTTCCATTTGATCACATATTTTGATTCAAGGAAAAAACCATAACATTGAAGTCTTATTGAGGTAGCTTGTATTGGATGTGTCATTGGTGGTATGACATCAGTTGAACAATCAAGATATAATTTTTTGATTCAGAGTTGAGGAATTGATATTTCATGCCTATCTGATCAGGATGGTAATACCTTCACTAAATCCATGTCCATGAAATAAGAAGGTAAGTCCATTTAGTAAGGTCAAAAAATAATAAATAAAGAATGGATGATGAAACAAGCTGTCCATCCTGCTTTATGAGATATTGTGAGACTAAGAGATTATATTATAAAATGTATGTTTGTAGGAAAGGTTTTCATTGCTATGAATTTTCCTTACCTATTTATGGTCCTTAATGAGTTTATAGGCTCCGATCTTGGTATGTGAATAATACTCACTATTATCGAGATAAGGTCCTAGAGGGTCACACACAATAGCACATTCAATATTCTTCCCTATTTTGGTGAATAGGTATATGGTACATGGTGGGCCCAACCATGGGGTCCAAGAGTTGTCCAAGTATTAATGATCACCGACAAATAAATAAATTAATTATTATTCAAGTGAAGAGTGACTGGGTTGAATTTATTTATTAAAACTATTCACGAGGTATTAAGTGAATACATGGAATAATATTATACGAATAAACATTATTTTAATATTCAAGGTTTGTTAAATATTAGTGGGAATTACAAGTCGAGTTAATGACTTAGGTTTATAACAAAATATATTTAATATATATTAAAAGTATGTGATAAAATATAAATAATATTTATGATGTAGTTAGTTCATCATAACTATTTATTTATTTCCTATTTAGTGGATGGTAAACATACAATTTTAGGGAACCCTGTCCAGGTATTTTTTACATCCACCATATAAGAAGATCATTTCCTCCATACTATTCATTCCAATGGATTGAGAGACATTATCTCATCCCACATCCTAGAGAGAGAAAATATCTATCCAAGTGATCAATCCAAGAATGATTTTATGGATTTAAGGTATGAGATCGAGGTCATAATTGCGATGTCGAAAGAATCGTCAGAGTTCCATGCAAGCACCTGGAATTTGATGATCAGCATACATGAAAATTCTTGAAGCATGTGTGGACGATTTAGAGGGGTTTAGGATCAGATACTTTGAGCAATGGTTTCCAGTGAAGAGATATTGTTGAGTGTTCTTTTATTCAAACAAGGTAACTATTCAGTTTATATTTTGTGCTTTTATAATTCATGTGAGATCCTCAAACTCTACTGGGGTTCAGATCACTGGAGACTATGAAGTTTTGTTATTCTGGTGATATTTTTTTTAAATCCCCATACCATCAACTTCTTCTACATAGCCTGATATTAACATTCATCTCATCACATATCAACCCCTAAAGACACCTGGTCCATCACATCACAACCATATATCAATAGTTCACTTTTGAATTCTAACCATCACAACCCATGCATGTCAACATTTCCTAGAAGAGAGAGCTAGAAAGAGTGGGTAGTCAGCTAGCCATCCCTATCACCAGGATCTTAGGACCCCCAACATATGGGTGTTAGCACAAGGTGCTCGACATGGGTGGGGTGCATATAGAAAATTACAACGAACATACATGGTATATATGTATATATAACAACACAAAAACCCAACCTATGATCTCACAAATAATCACTAACCAACTCAAAATATCACCACCCAATATAACAACATCACCACTTTCATTGCCACCACTAAATGCACAATACCACATAATCCACAAGACACGTTTCAAATTACTAACCAATCCAAATTATAATAGCCAAATCATTCTATTATTCCCATCCCATTTATTTCATTCATAAACCATTACAATATTTAACCACAGTTCCCATTTTAATTCAATATTCATTAACCATTTCAACCCATACCACTTCAATAAATATTAACCAATTCTATTACTACCTTAGAAACTAGCACAACACATCAAAACAAAAACATCCCATCATCCTTATCAATCCAACAAACTTACATTACCACCACTTCTCAGCCACATCACAACCAAACCTCACTGCCGCACAAATTATTCTCACCTCAAAAAACTTCACCACCCAACAACACAATAACATCTCAACACACATGACTGCCCCATAACATGATCACACAATAAAAAACTTTCCACATCACATTTAACATAACATTTTCAGATTTATCAAGGGGTATTTTTATTAATTTCAATTCTTTATTTAAGTAAATTCTCATACAAGTTGTAACACGCTTGGAAAAGTGCGACTTAAAAGGATAAATATTACTACCCATTTCAACAAGGTGAACCTTTATTTTTGGGAGCCTACCTAATTAGAAATCCATAGTTAAGCATGCTTGGTTTGGAGTTGTGATCATGATGGGTGACCTTCTAGGAAGTCTCCCAGTGTGTGTGTGAGTGATGAAAAAACACACTAAAAGAACACGTGTTGGCTTATAAGAAGAGTAACTAATATGAAATCAAACCTTGTGGGTAATAGCTTCTGGTGTGAGGGGAAGTAAACCAAGCTATTATAGGGAGACCCATGAGGTTAGGTGACTAGGTTCATGGCCTGGGGAAGGATGAGCCGTGAAAAATGATATTATAGCCAATACCCAGCCAAAAGTGCAGAGGAACTACCTATGTTTTTTGGTTTGGTGTCCACAAAAAGGGTGTTGTACTTTAAAGGGGTGGAAAGTGTAACACCCATGGAAATGTGACACTTAAAAGGTAAATGTGACTACCCATGTCAAAAAGGTGCACCTTTCTTTTTGGGATTCTAGCTAGTTAGAACTCCACAATTACAACATCCCTGACCCAGGAGCCACTAAATCGATACCCCGAGCTGGGTCACCACATGACCTCAAGCATACCTCCCTATACACTAGAGATTGTTGACTAACAGCGACGGTCTAAAAGGTCATGTGGGGAGACTATACACTCTTTGCCAGAGTACACCACAATAGAAAATAAATAAAACAACACAAATAATATCTAATAACCAATTAAAATGCATAAAAACCATCTCTCAAAGATGGGTACAAAATATATCCAATAGTAAATATGTCATGTCATGATAAACAATTCCAAGTGAACAAAACCAAAATAAAAAAACCTATGGCATCCCGCCTTTTTCATTACATAAACTTTTCGCTACATTATACAAAACTGAGGATCTTTAAGGTTTAGTGTCTTGGAAACCAAGAACTTAATACATGAAGACATAAAACATTATTCTTAAACATTTGAAAGGCTTATTCATTGTTCATCCTAAGTTCATTACAACATCTCATAACCGAGGAGCACACATCAAAGGAAAGGGTGAGAAAAAGGCCCAGTAAGGGAAACAAGAGAAACATTTTACATGTGAACATGTGATACATCAATAAAGTCATGATAAATAATTTTAAGGCATGAGAAAGAGATCATGAGGCATATCATAATAAAAATAACATGTTTCATAACTTGAATATGTGGCTACAACATTTAACTTAAACAATCATGAACATATCACCAAGGTCCATCCCCAAGGTGTCATTTAAAAAAATTACCAAGGTTATTCACCAAGGTATCGTTAAAATTGTAATCCCTAGAGATTACATCATTACCCAATGCATTGGAGCGCTATCAGGGCACACCCTTAAATTTGTATTTATTATCATGTGATACACATATATCATCATCAAAAATTTCATAAATAACCCATATAGAATAAAATAAATGGGTTTCATTTCATAATCATAACGTTTTAAAAACTGCTTTTAAGATATGATCTTTATGTCATTTTAAACCCACTGAAAAAGAAAAGCGGGTTTCATGTATGTAAATCCCAGAATTAAAATAGAAAATTTTGATATATATGTGAATACCCCTATTGAATAATGATCTTTGAGTATTCACTTAATAAAATAAAAGATTTTGAGAAAAAGAGAGAGACATTTTGAGATGAAAATTCGGTAGCATAACGACTATGTTGCAGGGTTATAGAAAATATAGAAAAGAGAGGGGACATGGGTCACCCACTCATAATGATACATAAAATAGTATAGGGACATAAAGTAAAGGATATAATAACATGGTAATGAAATTTTAAGGAAATACCATATGAAATGAAAAACTTGAAAGGAATACAAAAATAAGATTTCTCTTATGAAAAATTCGGCAGCCTAACAGCGTCACTTAAAACTTCAAAAAAATGAATTGATGAGATTAAATAGGGTATCTCATCATGTGAACATAAAAGTACAGTATTATGAATATAGAGATAATACCCCAATATGGAAAAAAGGAACTTTAAAGACTTGACATGAAAGTAGATCTTTGAAAATGGGAAGAGTGAAAGAATCCCTTACCTTGAAGAGTAACTTCAAAATATTGAAGTTTGGGACCTTGAGAGGCTTGAGGGAACCTTGGGAGGACTCCTTGGGAGGTACGGAGACCATAGATTCATTTAGGAGGATTTTTTAATGGAAATTATGAGAGAATGTCTTGGTATTTATAGAAGAAGTGAGGGGACAAGGCACTAATGGCCAAGGGACACCTCATTGGTGGTATTGGCAAAAACATGGGCTTTCCCATGGTATTTTCCCATGGTATTGGACACTTGGGACACCTCATACATTATTTTACTATTAATAAGTTGACCATAATTATTACTTATTTATTACATGCTTAATGATGTCATTAAACACCCGAAACTCTAAACTGAAAATTCACTATTCACTGAAAATTCAACTTTTTCAGAAAAATCCCAAAAATTCACCTTAACATAACATCAATGCTTTGAATTCAAAAATGAACTCCATTTTATAAAAATAATTTTATAAATAATTTTAATTTAATTTTTAAATAAAAAACACTATTCACTTGAAGAAACTAATACTTAACTAATAATTTATGAAACAATTATTTACCTATTTTATTGAATCACATTACTTAATCAAGGTGCCTAAATTATATTAATACTTTCTTTAAGTGAGATTACTAATACATTTGGTAACATTACTAATCCTAAGCATAAAATCACTATCCATAATTTACTATTCACCAAAATTAAGTTGATCTTATTAGACTCTAAATTTCTTACTGAACACATTTGCAGAAGACCATTTTTTGAAAATACTTACACATCATTAATTATTTAAGGTTTATATAAATATTTTAATAAAATCCTTTTTTTTTAAAAATTCATCCATAAGATACATCCTGTTTTTATCCGGATATCTGAAAATTCACAAACTTCACCATAGGAAGAAATCAAAATTTTATTTATCTCAAAGGATTACACAAAGTAGCTACGGTCTCGTTACATATCCCCTTATAACACCAGCATATGACCTAAGTGTAAGGTGTGCTAAGGTGAGAGAATCTGAGGGAGGCTCAGATAACATTGCCCTAGTAGTAATCTCCCCTAACTTTAACTTCTCTTGTAGGCGATTTCGTTCAAGCTTGACACACTGGAGTTCAACTTGGGCTTGGTCCAAAGTGAAGCCCAAAGATGCCACCTCCTTCCCAAGCTCTGATAAGTGGGATTCATATGGTTCGAGTCTACTAGATGAAGCCATCGACTCTTCTTTCCACATCAACCATTAATATCTCCATTAAATCATTAAGAGTAAATTAATAAACTATTCAAAAAGTTTGGGTCGTTACATTCTTCCCCCCTTAAGAAATTTCGTCCTCGAAATTTTAAACCAAAGGACTAGTTGAAAAGGTGAGGGTACTTCTGCTTCATTGTTTCCATAGGCTCCCACGTCGCTTCTTCATACTTATGATTCCTCCACAACACTTTCACAAGGTGGGTAGTCTTGTTGCGTAGAACCATGTCTCTATGGTCTAAGATCTCCACCAGATGCTCCTCATAAGAGAGGTCATGTTCTAGTTGTACCACCTCTGGGTTTAGTACATGCGAAGGGTCAGGTATGTACTTCCTCAAGAGAGATACATGGAAGACATTGTGAACTTGAGCTAGGTTTAGTGGAAGTTCTAGATGATAGTCCACTGCTCCTATGCGATCAATTATTTCATAGGGGCCAATGTACCTAGGGCTGATCTTCCCTTTCTTGCCAAACCGCATGACTCTCTTCCATGTAGAAATTTGAAGGAAGACTTTGTAGCCAACACCAAACTCCAAGTCCCTTCTGAAGGTTCCAGGCATAGCGGAAGTGTGTGGGTGGATGTGCCCACTTGGCTTTTTGTCGTTAGCAATGATCAATCCGAGATCAATACGACGATAAACGCCAGTCTCCATGGATCGAATCACAGAAAAAGACAAAGAAGATGGTTTGTCCCGAAACCACAAACAAGGATCGTTACAGGTTGATTATAATTAATTTAATTAATTATAAATAAATACCTTTTGGTGTTCTTTCTTCATTGATGTTCTTGATCACGTTGTCGATGTGATCCGTCGTTGCGTCACAGAAGCCAAGTGTAGACTCCCTCTAGCGGTGATCCACACGTGTACCTCGTATCTCTGGAAGTCGCCAAAGGATTCTCCGGGTGCTAGTGTGGAGAAGCCTTTGCTTGCGTTGTCTGCCTTAGATCGTCCTGATCCGATGGAAGAGGATCTATCTCGGTCTTGAGAGTGTTCTTGGAGGAAGAGGTTCTTTTGGCCTTGAAAGAATTCTCCAGAGATGTTGTGCACAACGATTCTCTTGTGTAGGAAAAGAGTTGGGGTTCTGAGGATATTTATAATCGAGTTTGAGGTTGTAGAGTTATGACAATAAATAAACGCGTTACGTGTTTCATTTATTTCATTAACTCTTATTGAAAACCCCCATGTTGAATAATTAATTCCTTGACATGCGCTCACACTGGTTATAATAAATATCATTTAATAAAACGATATTATATCCTCAAAATCCTGACTGGAAAAACTACACGGCGCGTAATAATAAATACACGGCGTGTATTTGTTTTTCATTGAAAACTACACGGCGTGTACATTAAATGTACACGGCGTGTATATCTTGTTTTCATTTATTCATTTACTTTCCAAAATAAAACTACACGGCGTGTACATTTAATAATACACGGCGTGTACTTGTTTTATTTTATTTTTCCTCCATTATTTAAAACAACTTAGGCTTCCTTGAATAATTATTAAACCACATACAGGAATAATCTTTATTCAACTTGAGATACTTGGATACACTTAGTGTGTGACCCTCTAGGCCTCTTTCTCATTGACATTAGGCGGGCTTGCCTAAAGTCCAAGATTACTGTCGAGCAACGGGTCAAGGCACCCAAGAGAAAGAAGTTGACGCCACATTGACGTATCACCTCATACGAACGCTTACTGTGTAATTTAATCCCTTTTTCTCAATATCTCATCAAGCAGGTTTCATGGAAGTGTCATAAACCTATATGCTTGATCCATCGTTCTTTGACTACCTGAAATAAACTCGTCGTTTACACCATGGCCATGGAATTTAATGCGATAGTTCTATTTCAATCAAAGGGCCGAGATATCAACTTCCATAAATAGAAGGGAAAAATCCTTCATTGACTTATCCATTAACAACATGTCACTCCTGATGCACCCAACGTACCCTACTTTCCGCCAACTGTCTGCGTGACAGTTTTCGTCAGTAAATCTAAGTGTGCAAGTCATGACATGAGTTAATGATAATCTTCCAGTCTAAGGACCATTACACACACTCGCAGATAGCAATATCCGATGACACCAAGACATGCGGAATTACTACTAGCGGGTCTGTTCTCATAATCTCCCATCTTGGAGATTACCAAGTGCGAACTCCATGATAGAGAGTCTCGTCTTCTTACGAGTACAAGCACATGACGGTCTATATACTATGTGTCCTATCATAGTATGTCATCCAACTGTAGAACTTTATTTAAGAATATTGTTATAGCATTTCAAGGTTCTCATCATAGCGGAGATCTGCTATGACCTTATTAATGCAACAAATATTCCAGGACATTATTATATTATAGTCATGCAGAACAATGAACAATATATAATAAGTGAACATTCATGTAATCAAAGTACAAAACAGTTGGTTCTGAGGACACCAACCCTTACAAACTCCCACTTGGACTAGATCCAACTACCTACGACTTTTAGTCCGCTAGACCTCACATGATGACCATGTTTCTGCTGAGTCAAGACTTTAGTCAATGGGTCCGCCACGTTGTCTTCTGTGGAAATACTGCTCACTGTAACTTCACCTCTCTGAGAAAAATCCCTCAAGAGATAATACTTCTGAAGTATGTGCTTTGTTTGCTGATGTGACCTTGGCTCTTTTGCAAGTGCCACCACTGCAGTATTATCAAAATAGAGTGTGATAGGATCTTTACTACTCGGTACAACATCCAGCTCTTGGATGAAGCTTCGCATCCATACTGCTTCTTTAGCTGCCTCAGAAGCTATGATATACTCGGACTCCGCTGTAGAATCTGCCACCACACTTTGTTTTGAGCTCTTCGAGCTCACTGCACCTCCATTCAAACTGAAGATGTATCCAGTCTGCAACTTCATGTCATCTTGATCAGTCTGGAAACTAGCATCTACATGTCCTCTGATGACTAGTTCCTCATCTCCTCCATAAAACATGAACATATTCTTAGTACGCCTTAGATACTTAAGGATAGTCTTGACTGCCATCCAATGGCGGTCTCCTGGATCAGCTTGATATCTTCCTACCGCACTTAATGCATAAGCAACATCTAGCCTCGTACATATCATAACATACATGACTGACCCAATCGCAGATGCGTAAGAGATCCTTGCCATACTCTTTCTTTCCTCATGCGTCTGAGGATACATTTTCTTGGAAAGATGAATGCCATATGACACTGGCAACAATACCCTCTTGGACTGTTCCATACTGAATCTCTTTAGTATCTTGTCAATGTATGTACTTTGACTCAGGCCCAACATTCTCTTGGATCTATCATGATGGATCTTGATACCAAGAATATATGCCGCCTCTCCCAAGTCCTTCATGGAGAAGCATTTATGCAACTATGCCTTAACTGACTATAAGACGGGTACTTCATTTCCAATTAGAAATATGTCATCAACATATACTATTAGGAAAATGACTGCACTTCCACTAAACATTTTGTAGACACAAGGCTTACATTCGTTCTTAACAAATCCAAATTCTATAACAGCTTCATCAAAATGAATGTTCCATGACCATGATGCTTGCTTTAATCCATAAATGGATTTCTGCAACTTGCATACCTTGTTGGCATCCTTTGGAGTCACAAACCCTTCAGGTTGTGTCATGTAGACATCTTCCTGGAGGTTCCCGTTAAGGAAAGCTGTTTTGACATCCATTTGCCAAATTTCATAGTCATGGTAAGAAGCAATGGCCAATAGGATTCTGATGGATTTCAGTATCGCAACTGGTGAAAAGGTTTCATCATAGTCAATTCCTTGACGTTGTCTAAAACCTTTTGAAACTAGTCGTGCCTTATAGGTGCTGAATTGCCCCACCATGTCGAATTTCTTCTTGAATACCCATTTATTACCAATAGGCTTTACATCAACTGGAGGATCTACCAAAATCCAGACTTGGTTTTGGTACATGGAATCCATTTCAGAATTCATGGCTTCATTCCACTTGGCAACGTCTGTGCCTTCAACTACTTCCTTGTAGGTAAGAGGATCATTATTGTCAACCAATAATGAGTCACCATCCTCAGTGACAAGAAAACCATATCGTTCTGGTTCTCTCACCTCTCTCATGCTCTTATGCAGTTTTTGTGTCTCTGGAATAGATTTTTCTTCCACGGGGATTTGTAGAATATGTTCTTGTACCAACTCATGTGTATCTTGAGCCTCGACTTCATCGAAGTCTATCTCACTCCCACTATCTCTTTTGGAGATGTGCTCCCTCTCAATGAATATGGCATGTCTTGCCACTGTAACCTTTTTGTCTGAGGGGTTGTATAGGTAATATCCCCTTGTTTCATTGGGATATCCTATAAAGATACACTTTGTGCCTCGGGGCGTGAGTTTTTTACCTGAAGAGGCCTTAACAAATGCTTCGCTACCCCACACATGTAAATTCGATAATATGGCTTTGCGTCCACTCCATAACTCGTATGTAATACCATTTATCGATTTATTTGGTACTTGGTTTAGTATGTGCACTGCTGTTTGTAATCTATATCCCCAAAAGGATAATGGAAGACTCGCATGACTCATCATTGATCTCACCATGTCCAATAGGGTGCGGTTCCTCCTTTCACTTACACCATTCCACTGCGGTGTGTAAGGAGGCGTGAGTTGAGATAGAATCCCAAACTCCCGTAAGAAATCAATGAAGTCCTGATTAAGATATTCTCCTCCTCTGTCTGAGCTGAGTTTCTTAATCTTCTTACCAAGTTGGTTCTCAACTTCATTCTTGTATTCTTTGAACTGATCAAAAGAATCTGACTTATACCTCATTAAATAGATATATCCATATCTACTAAAATCATCAGTAAAAGTTATGAAGTACGAGAACCCACCCCTTGCTTCAACTGGAAATGGTCCACACACATCTGTGTGAACTAATTATAGAATATCTTTAGCTCTTTCACCTTTCCCACTAAATGGGGCTTTGGTCATTTTTCCTTGTAGACACACATGACATACACCAAGTGGTTTTAGTTTGAAAGAATCTAAATACCCATCTTGATGTAATTTTGTCAAACATTTCTCATTGACATGACCTAGACGGTGATGCCAAAGTTGGGTGTGGTATGAGTCATGTGAATTAACTTTTTTATCGATTTCCATTACTTGGTTTGTGTAGTCTAACACATAAAGGCCGTTATATAAATGTGCCCTACCAAAACAAATGCTATCTTTATAAAAATAGAAACATCCACTTCCAAACTTGAAGATGAATCCATCAGTATCTAATCTGGATGCTGAAATAATGTTTTTGGTTACATAGGGTACATAATAAAATCCTTTCAAAACCAAGACCATCCCTGTAGGAAATGTGAGGTGGTAGTCCCCGATAGCTACAACAGTAAGTCTGTCTCCGTTGGCTGCTCGTAGATCTACCTCCCCTCGATCAATCTTTATGAATCTACTTGGTTCCTGTATTTGGATACAGATGTGAGCACCACAAGCAGTATCTAATACCCAATTAGTAGAAATAGATAGATTTAATTCGATAACAAACACACCTGAAGCTTCCCCTTGCTTCCTTGACTGGGTGTAGTTTTTCTTCCAGTGGCCCTTCTGCCACATGCAAAACAAACAACATCCTGTTCCTTTGCCTCCCCTTTGATCTTCCTTTTCTTGGAAGGCCTTGAGGAAGCTTTGGGCTTAAAGCTCTTCGCCTTCCCTTTCCTTTTATTCACCATGAGGATAGAAAGCTTTTCACGCTTCATTTCAGTGTCCACTTGGAGAATGAGGATGAGAAGATCAGATAGAGATTTCTCAATGTTGTTCATATTGAAGTTCACAACAAAGTTTGAGAAGCTCTGGGGGAGTGATGCAAGAATGAGATCGGTACCCAGTTCTTTGGGGAGTTTAAACCCTAGAACCTCCAAGCGCTCAATGTATCCAATGAGCTTGACTACATGAGGCCTGGATGGGGCACCCTCTCCAAGATTGCTCTGAAATAGAGCCTTGGAGATCTCAAACCTTTCCTATCTTGATCTCTCCTGGTATAGACCATAGAGGTACTCGAGCATGCTATAGGAATCCATGTCTTCATGAGACTTCATGAGCTCACTAGACATCGATGATAGCATCAAACATTGAACGTCTAAAGCGTCGTTCAAATGTTGATCATAGACTAAGAAATCTTCATCACTCGCCCCTGGGGTAGGAGAATCAGGAAGTGAGGACTCCAGCATGTAAAACTTTCGTTCATGGTGTAGGATAACCCGAAGGCACCTAAACAATTCCTGAAAGTTACTGCCGGTGAGGATATTGTCTTTATCCAGTATTGATCGCAGAGAAAATGTGGTTGATGAGTTTGTCATTTCGATTCTACAAATTAAAAGAGCAGATTTATCAGTACCTTTTTGATTACATTTTTATGAGAAATAATAAATAAATTAATTCTCCCACTATTTTATCAAGTCCCAATGGCCCTCACCATTGAACTAAGAATGTCCAGTTTCTTTGACATTCTAGTGGCAAGGATCCATATTTACCTTCGCATAACCCCAACAAGGGTTGGTCAAGCTATTTGAAGGTATTTAGGTAGGCAGGTCTTTTCCAACTATGAGCTTACAGTTCCTTGATCTGTTGAGTGGACTCCCCAATCCTGAAATCCTGACTTGGATTTCCTCAACTCTTGCCTCCAATATTACACCAAGTCTAGAAAGGGATACTTCTCTTGATGTAATATGGTTAAGTCAACCCGAAACCTTTCATAAGGGCTTCCTTTATAAAAGTAAGTGTCCCAACAAGGGTTGGTCAAACACATAGTTTTATTGAGTCTTGCCCTTAATCAGGTAATGGAAGGCTTGGTCTGACTTAATATGGTATTGAGGGATTTTATTCCTTTATGCGTAGTTTCGCATTATCACATGCTTGTTAATATTAAGTGATGCTTGCTTAAGTGATTAACCATGTTATGATAATGTTTACGCATAGTCCGGTTTTTATTTTATTCCATCTTTGCATGCTTGTTCATTTTATTAATTATGTGATCGCCAAAACACATACATAATAAATAAACCATGAAATCAGACAGAAATAAAATAAGATGGCATTATCACGAGCTTCTATTGGTTAACTTATCTAGCGGTTCTGATAAGCTAACCCTGACCTAGGGAAAACACCTTGAACCTGTTGGTTCGTGTTTTGAAGCTCCCACCTGTCCACCTTTTTATCTTCTTGCATCGTTTTCAACTCGGCTTCGGGATTTGAACCGTCTCCTCTGGCTTAGGAGATCCTCCATTACATGGGTTTACATTAAAGAAACCATGGGCACGCAGGCCCTACATTTTATTGGAAAAAGGCTTGCAGGCCAACAAATTTAAATTAAATAAATTTAAATGAAACCATACACATAGAAAGGGTCTTTGGTCTAGCTTATGATCATCCACATCATTCAACGACATTTACGCATATTTAGAATTCAAATTCTTTTAATCACTCTTTCATTTAAGATAAGTCGCGCTCGAATTCAATTAATTATGATATTATAATTAATCAATTCTTTATCTTAAATTCCTTTCTGAATTTCCTTGAGATTCTTCTCATCCATATTCCTTGTACGGGTCTTTGTACATTGGAGGAAACCTGGTGAAATTCCATTTCTAGAAAGTACACGGCGTGTAGTTTATATTTACATCGCGTGTATTTATTTTCACCTTGTTTCCAAAGTACACGCCGGGGATTTGGCGTGTTTTCTCTACTTTGGAAATTTTGGAGTACATGGAGTGTAGATGAATCATACATGGTGTGGACTTCCTTGTTACATGGTAACCAGCTTGGCAATCCCGTGTACGCAGAACACGACTTCTCCTTGTATACGGTTTCACCTGGACCGGATCAGACTACACGGCGTGTTGTTCCAACATACACGCCGTGTATTCTGGTTCCCACGCGTCGTTCAATTCTGGTCAACACGGCGTGATTAATACTTAGGCATATTCAATTCACATGGTGTGGTTTGGCGGACCAGTGCCGGTTAATTGAACCTAAGTACACGACGTGTAGTTTTAATTACACGCCGTGTAATCTCGTGTTGTATAGACAGAAAGAGCGACTCCTCCAGATAAATTCATTGTTTTTATTTTAATCAAAATTAAAATTAAAAATTAGTTTCTATGATATGAATCGAGAAACGAAGGAGGAAGAATAGATCTCGTTTATTCATATTAATAGAACGATATATTTCAAATTGAATCAAATATAAATGCGTAAATTATCAACGAAAATTAAATAACTATAATCAACGTTGCAACCTCCCTCTGATACCATTTGAAGGTTCCAGGACCAGCGGAAGTGCGTGGGTGGATGTGCGCACTTGGATTTTTGTCATTAGCAATGATCAATTCGGGATCAATACGAAGATAAATGCCAGTCTCCACGGATCGAATCACAAAAAAAGACAAAGAAGATGGTTTGTCCCAGAACCAAAAACAAGGATCATTACAGGTTGATTATAATTAATTTAATTAATTATAAATAAATACCTTTTGGTGTTATTTCTTCATTGATGTTCTTGATCACGTTGTCGATGTGATCCGTCATTGCGTCGCAGAAGCCAAGTGTAGACTCCCTCTAATGGTGATCCACATGTGTACCTCGTATCTCTGGACGTCGTCAAAGGATTCTCCAGGTGCTAGCGTGGAGAAGCCTTTGCTTGCGTTGTCTGCCTTAGATCATCCTGATCTGATGGAAGAGGATCTCTCTCGGTCTTGAGAGCATTCTTGGAGAAAGAGGTTCTTTCGGCCTTGAAAGAATTCTCCAGAGATGTTAGGCAGAACGATTCTCTTGTGTAGGAAAAGAGTTGGGGTTGTGAGGATATTTATAATCAAGTTTGAGGTTGTAGAGTTATGACAATAAATAAACGCATTACGCGTTTCATTTATTTCATTAACTCTTATTGAAAACCCCCATGTCGAATAATTAATTCCTTGACATGCGCTCATGCTGATTATAATAAATATCATTTAATAAAATGATATTATATCCTCAAAATCCCGACTGGAAAAACTACACGGCGTGTAATAATAAATACACATCGTGTACTTGTTTTTCATTGAAAACTACACGGCATGTACATTAAATGTACACGGCGTGTATATCTTGTTTTCATTTATTCATTTCCTTTACAAAATAAAACTACACGACATGTACATTTAATAATACACGACGTGTACTTGTTTTATTTTATTTTTCCTCCATCATTTAAAACAACTTAGGATTCCTTGAATAATTATTAAACCACGTATGGGAATAATCTTTATTCAACTTGAGATACTTGGACACACTTAGTGTGTGACCCTCTAGGCCTCTTTCTTATTGGCATTAGGCGGGCTTGCCTAAAGTCCAAGATTACTGTCTAGAAATGGGTCAAGGCACCCAAGAGAAAGAAGTTGACGCCGCATTGATGTATCACCTCATACGAATGCTTACTGTGTAATTTAATCCATTTGTCTCAATATCTCATCAAGAAGGTTTCATGGAAGTGTCATAAACCTATATGCTTGATCCTTCGTTCTTTGACTACCTGAAATAAACTCGTCGTTTACACCATGGCCATGGAATTTAATGCGACAGTTCTATTTCAATCAAAGGGTTGAGATATCAACTTCCATAAATTGAAGGGACAAATCCTTCATTGACTTATCCATTAACAACATGTCAATCGTGATGCACCCAACATACCCTACTTTCTGCCAACTGTCTGCGTGATGGTTTTCGTCAGTAAATCTAAGTGCGTGAGTCATGCCATGAGTTAATGATAATCTTCCAGTCTAAGGACCATTACACATGCTTACAGATAGCAATATCCGATGACACCAAGACATGCAGAATTACTACTGGTGGGTCTGTTCTCATAATCTCCCATCTTGGAGATTACCAAGTGCGAACTCCATGAGAGAGAGTCTCATCTTCTTACAAGTACTCACACATGATGGTCTATATACTATGTGTCCTATCATAGTATGTCATCCAACCGCAGAACTTTATTTAAGAATATTGTTATAGAATTTCAAGGTTCTCATCATAGCGGGGATCTGCTATGACCTTATTAATGCAACAAATATTCCAGGACATTATTATATTATAGTCATGCAGAACAATGAACAATATATAATAATTGAACATTCATGTAATCAAAGTACAAAACAGTTGTTTCTGAGGACACCAATCCTTACACCTTCGACGGTTGTCAGCATAGCTCTTCTGCCGACTCTAAGAAGCCTTTATGTGTTGTTGGATGGCATGAACCTTTTCTATCATCTCTTGCACAAGATCAGGCCCAAGAAGCTTTCTCTCACCAACTTCATCCCAAAAAGTAGGAGTTATAAATCGCTTTACATACAGAGCTTCATAAGGTGCCATCTGAATAATCGAATGGAAGCTGTTGTTGTATGAGAACTCAACTAATGGGAGGTGTTGATCCCATCCACCTTTAAATTCCATTGAGCATAATCTCATCATGTCCTCAAGTGTCTGAATAGTCCTTTCAGATTGACCATCAGTTTGAGGATGATAGGCCGTACTAAAATTCAATTCAGTATTCAGAGCATGTTGAAGACTTCTTCAAAATTTTGATGTGAATCTTGGATCTCGATCAGATATGATAGATAGTGGTACCCCATGCAACCTTACCACTTCCTTTACGTATATCTTGGAAAGTTGATCCAGAGAGAAATATTCCCGAAAAGAGATAAAATGGGTGGTATTGGTGAGATGGCCCACTATAAACCATATCGCATTGTTCCCTTTGGATGTTTTTGGGAGACCAGTGACAAAGTCCATAGTGATATTATCCCACTTTCATGCTGGTATGGGTAGTGGTTGTAATACCCCATTAGGAAGTTGTCGTTCTAACTTTACTTGTTGACACACTGGGCACCTTGTAGTGTAATCAACAATCTCCCTCTTCATGTTATCCCACCAATAATGATCACGAAGGTCTCTATACATTTTAGTGCTTCCCAGATATATAGAGAAAGTAGAGCTATGAGCTTCATCCATCAGTTATTTCTTTATCTCCGGAATAGATGGAACACATAGTCTTGTACGAAATTTCAATACACCTTCTTGATCAATATTAAAATCAGGAAACTTCCCATCCTTCACAGCCTCAAACTTATCCTACAACAAAAGATCTTCTTTTGGAGGCTTCTTGATCTTCTCTATTAATGAAGGTTGAGAAATCATTTGGGATAGGGCTGATGATGTCCCTTCACTTATAATTCCCATGTAAAATTTTACTAGATCCTTAATCAAGGGATCTCCTAGGATCCTCATTGTTGCCAAAACAACATGGTCTTTCCTTCTTAACGCATCCGTGACTTTGTTTGCTCTTCTAAGGTGATAATGAATTGAAAAATCATAGTCTTTAATAAGCTCCAACCATCTCCTTTGTCTCATGTTCAATTCTTTCTATGTGAAAATATACTTTAAACTTTGGTGGTCGGTGTATATATCACATTTCTCACCATGAATATAGTGCCTCCATATCTTTAGAGCAAAAAAAACTACCGCTAGCTCTAGATCATGCATAGGATAATTGTACTCATGTTTCTTCAGCTGACGAGATGCATAAGCAATTACCTTGTCATTTTTCATGAGGACGCACCCAAGCCCTTTTAGATATGCATCGCTAAAAATAATGAATGCTTCTTCGATAGAGGGTAGTGTTAACACAGGTTCAGTAACCAATCTCTTCTTCAGCTCTTGGAAACTTTCCTCACATTCCTTTGTCCAGATGAACTTAAACCCTTTTCGAGTCAACTTGGTTAGTGAATTAGAAAGCTGTGAATTTTTTTTCACAAACCTCCTATAATATCCTGCTAAACCAAGGAAACTACGAATCTCAGTTACTGTTGTGGGTTGAGACCACTCCTCCACAACCATTGTCTTTGCAGGTTCAACCGAGATTCCTTCATTTGTTACGATGTGACCCAAGAAAGCCACTTGTTGCAACCAAAATTCACACTTTCTGAACTTTCCAAAGAGCCTCTCCTTCCATAGAGTTTTCAAAATAACCCTCATATGATCTTCATGCTCCTCATTACTTTTTGAATATATCAAAATATCATCAATAAAAACTACCAAAAAGTTATCAAGGTAGTACTTAAAGACTCTATTCATAAAATCCATGAAAATAGCAGGAGAATTAGTCAAGACGAAGGGCGTAATAGTAAATTCATAATGCCTATATGTTGATTGGAAGGAAGTATTTGGAATCTATTCCTTCTTCACCCTTAGTTGATGTTAACCATATTGAAGATCAATCTTGGAGAAGAATTGAGCCCCACGAAGTTGGTCAAATAAATCATCAATTATTGGAAGAGGGTATTTGTTCTTCACTGTGATCCCGTTCAGTTCTCTATAATCAATTCATAGCCACATTGATCCATCATTCTTCTTCACAAAGAGAACTGGTTCTCTCTAAGGAGACACACTCGGTCGGATAAACCCATTCTCCAACAAGTCTTGGAGTTGTTTCTTTAACTCCTATAGCTCCACATTTTCCATTCTATACGGGGTATTTGATATCAGTTGAGATCTAGGTATGAGTTCAATGGAGAACTCTACCTCTCTTTCTGGGGGAGGTCCAGGTAACTCCTCAGGAAATACGTCCATGTATTCCTGAACAATCGGAACATATTCTATTTATATTCTTCCTTTTCCTTCTTCATCCTCACCGATTAACTCCATAAAGAAGGCTATAGGAGGTGCCTATAGACAAAGATCAGGCCGGGATATCTCTCCTTGGAAGATAATTGTAGGTCGTTCATTCAAGACTACTGATATTTCCTTACTTCTGTATTTGATCTTAGCATTATACTTAGAGAGCCATTCCATCCCTAGTATAATGTTGAATTCCATCATGGGAATGACTACTAGATTTGCGATAAGATTGTGCTCACTAAATTAAACACTAGAGTCTCTAAACACTATTGATGCATGGATAATCCCACTTGGAGTCTTGACTGAAAACTCTACCTCTAGCAGTTCGGGGATTGATTCTATATTCTTTGCAAACTTAGAGGAAATAAAGGAATTCATAGAACCAGAATCAAACAAATTACTTGCTAGTTATGAAAGGACAACAAGAGTACCTGCTAACACATCATTCTAAGCTTCAACTTTAGTTGTTGTGATAGCAAAATCATGAACTTTCTCCCTTAGCCTTTGTTGAGGTTGATGGTGATTCCCCTCCACTGCCCTCGGATTTGGACAGTGATTAGCAAAGTGCCCAAGCTGCCCACACTTGAAGCATTGGACTTCGGGTAGGGCCAGAACCATCTTTCCTCTTTCGTTAGTGTTGGGTAGTTGAGGCTTAACCTCACTAAGAAAATTCCGAGAAATATGGCCTTCTCTTCCACACTTGTATCACTTTCCACTTCCGATCAAGCAGTTCCCCGAATGATTCTTTCCACATTTATTGCATGTGGAAAGTTGTATTTGCTTTCCACCTCTTTCCTGATCAAAGCTTCTTCCCAGGATTGGTTCTAGAGTTATCTTATTCTCATTATATTTGTGAGACCATTGTGTCTCACCAAACTCCAGTTCAACTTTCATAGCACTTTGAACTATTTATTCATAGCTATCATAGTCCCTATTTGCTAGATTCTTCCGCAGATGTGGTCATATTCCACCAAAGAATTTATCAACCTTCCCATTAGGGTCTATGACAAAGCTTGAGGTATAACGAGAAAGCCTTTTGAAGTTCATATCATAGGTTACAATAGATTCATTCTTCTTCCGCTTCATCTTGAGAAATTCCTTCTCCATTCTCATTCTTATCGAACGAGGGAAATACTTATTGAAGAATATTCCCCTAAACTCTTCCCACTCCATAGCTTCCATATATCCTATTGGCTTTGTGTTTTTTGATTAGTGACCACCACTGATCAACTTCTCCCTCTAGGTGGTAAACAACAAGGGTGAATTTTTCTTGTTCCGAACAATGAAGTACAAAAAAGATCTTTTCAGTGGAGCTTATCCATTGTTCCGCAACCAATGGGTCAGTAGATCCACTAAATGTTAGTGGTCGTTGGCGCATAAAGGATTCAAGAAAATTTTGTTCCTTGTGTGGTGATATCGGCCTCTCAACTTGATTCAAGTTATTACTCATAACTTGAGTCAGTTGGTTCATCATTCACATGAATGTTTCCATTCTGACTTCCATCAGAGGGCCATCGATGCATGGTACATTGCGGTCACCATTTGCACGGTTCCTCCTATTGCCCACCATTTTATAAAAGAATAAAATATTAGTGATAAAATTGTTTCATTTATGAATATTTTAACTATAAAGTATTCTACATCTTAAAAATTCATGCTTAAACAATTATATTTCTCTATAATTCCTTCATAATGATTCATAAAAAGCTTGTGATTAACCAAACATATCCCCTGGGAGTGTCGTAACCAAGAGTGAAACAAGGCCCATTTTTATGCACCAGTTCCCATTCGAGTCTAGATCAAAGTGGTGTTTTTGGGTTTTAACCCTATGTATGTCTATGCTAGAGTTGCCTCTACCTCCTCGTATCCAGACAGGGATGTATTTGTTTGATAAACTACTTACTCAATACTCACCAAAATACCAGGAATTTTTCCCTATATTTAGACTTTTCTATAGGGTTCTCCCTAAAGTTTTCATAGCCTAATTTCCATAAATAACTAAACCATCATTTGATACCAACTATGGAATCCTGCCTTTTTCATTACATAAACTTTTCGCTACATTATACAAAACCGAGGATCTTTAAGGTTTAGTGTCTTGGAAACCAGGAACTTAATACATGACGACATAAAACATTATTCTTAAAAATTTGAAAGGATTACTAATTATTCATCCTAAGTTCATTATAGAATCTCATAACCTGGGAGCACACATCAAAGGAAAGGGTGAGAAGAAGGCCCAGTAAGGGAAACAAGAGAAACATTTTACATGTGAACTTGAGATACATCAATAAAGTCATGATAAATAACTTTAAGGCATGAGAAAGAGATCATGAGACATATCATAATAAAAATAACGTGTTTCATAACTTGAAAATGTGGCTACAATATTTAACTTATACAATCATGAAAATATCACCAAGGTCCATCCCCAAGGTTTCATTTAAAAAAAATTACCAAGTTTATTCACCAAGGTATCGTTAAAATTGTAATCCCTAGAGATTACATCATTACCCAATGCATTGGAGCGCTATCAGGGCGCACCCTTAAATTTGTCTTTATTATAATGTGAGACACATATATCATCATCAAAAATTTCATAAATAACCCATATAGCATAAAAGAAATGGGTTTCATTTCATAATCATAACATTTTAAAAACTGCTTTTAAGATATGATCTTTATGTCATTTTAAACCCACTGAAAAAGAAAAGCAGGTTTCATGTATGTAAATCCCAAAATTAAAATAGAACATTTTAATATATATGTGAATACCCCTATTGAAGAAAGAGCTTTGAGTATTCACTTAATAAAATAAAATAATTTGAGAAAAAGTGAGAGACATTTTGAGACGAAAATTCGGTAGCATAACGGCTATGTTGTAGGGTTATAGAAAATATTGAAAAGAGAGGGGACATGGGTCACCCACTCATAATGATCAATAAAATAGTATAGGGATAGAACATAAAGGATATAAGAACATGGTAATGAAATTTTAAGTACATACCATATGAAATGAAAAACTTGAAAGGAAGACAAAAATAAGATTTCTCTTATGAAAAATTCGACAGCCTAACGACGTCACTTAAAACTTCAAAAAAATGAATTGATGAGATTAAATAGGGTATCTAATCATGTGAACATAAAAGGAAAGTATTATTAATATATATATCATACCCCAACATGGAAAAAAGGAACTTTAAATACTTGACATGAAAGTAGAACTTTGAAAATGGGAAGTGTGAAAGAATCCCTTACCTTGAAGAGTAACTTCGAAATCTTGAAGTTTGGGACCTTGGGAGGTTTGAGGGCACCTTGGGAGGACTCCTTGGGAGGTAAGGAGAACATAACGTCATTGAGGAGGATTTTGTAATGGAAAGGATGAGAGAATGACTTGGTATTTATAGGGGAAGTGAGGGGACAAGACATTAATGGCCAAGGGACACCTCATTGGTGGTATTGGAAAAACCATGGGCTTGCCCATGGTATATGCCCATGGTATTGGCCACTTGGGACACCTCATACCTTATCTTACTATTCATAAGTCTATTAGAATTATTACATAATTATTACATCCTTAATGATGTCATTAAACACCCGAAACTCTAAACTGAAAATTCACTATTCACCGAAAATTCAACTTTTTCGAAAAAATCCAAAAAATTCAACTTAAAATAATATCGATGATCTGAATTCAAAAATGAACTCCATTTTATAAAAATAATTTTCTAAATATTTCTAATTTAATTTTTAAATAAAAAACACTATTCACCTGAAAAAACTAATACTTAACTAATAATTTCTGAAACAGTTATTTACCTATTTTATTGAATCACATTACTTAGTCAAGGTGCCTAAATTATATTAATAATTTTTTTAAGTGAGATTACTAATCCATTTGGTCACATTACTAATCCTAAGCGTAAAATCACTATTCATAATTTACTATTCACCACAAATTAAGTTGATCTTATTAGACTCTAAATTTCTTACTGAACACATTTGCAGAAGAACATTTTTTGAAAATCCTTACACATTATTAATTATTTAAGGTTTACATAAATATTTTAAAAAAATCCTTTTTTTTCAAAATTCATCCATAAGATACATCTTGTTTTTATCCGGACATCTGAAAATTCACAAACTTCACCATAGGAAGAAATCACAATTTTATTTATCTCAAAGGATTACAAAAAGTAGTTATGGTCTTGTTACATAACCCCTTATAACACCAACATATGAACTTAGTGTAAGGTGTGCTAAGGTGAGAGAATCTGAGGGAGGCTCGGATAACATTTCGCTAGTAGTAATCTCCACTAACTTGAACTTCTCCCATAGGTGATTTCGTTCAAGCTTGACATGCTGGAGTTCGGCTTGGGATTGGTCCAAAGAAAAGCCCAAAGATGCCACCTCCTTCCCAAGCTCTGATAAGTGGGCTTCATATGGTTCGAGTCTACTGGATGAATCCATCGACTCTTCTTTCTGCATTAACCATTAACATATCTATTAAATCGTTAAGAGTAAATTAATATACTATTCAAAAAGTTTGGGTCGTTACAAAACCAATGGAATCCCCAAAAGGGTCCTGAATCCAAGTCTGGAACCTCATCCATGTACATCCCAAGACCGACTCAACTCCCAATCACGTGTCCTTTTCCTTTATCCTAACTTTCAAGCATGAAGTCTTCTCGAGTACCCAATGGTGGCCTAAGAAGGGTGTGAGTACAACTCAGTAGGACACCACCAAAAATGTCTACAAAATATCCAATCAATATATAGTGGATGAAAGTACTATATAAAGGATAGGTAAATTAAAGACAGTTCGGGTTCCACTATTTAACACGATTCACTTAAGTCATTCCTATCATTATTTCCAATTTAAATCCATATACCATCTTCATTACTTAATTTACTTTCATCACGTGTTTAATGGATTAGGCATATTCATCAATCTCAATGCATAAGTGGAATAAGTCATGTTTCCTATCTTACTAGGGATAACCACATTATCATATATAAAACACACTCACATTGAAGCCTTGGTCCGGGTGGTTTCTTCAAATTCAACCATTAGGGGAATAGAACTTCATCCCCTTCCCTAACCCATGCATTTTGGGATGGAGTTCAGATCCTTAGTCTAATTAGATCAGTGGGCGTAGAACCTCATGTCAATACCACACTCTAACAAGCCATGTGCACATGCTTATTTAACCATTAACCATAAACAGAACACACCACAAACAATCGTAGCTAATACCAATAGAAAACATAAACCACAACAACCCACATGAGAATTCACATTATTCCATAACCTATTAACACGCTTTCCATTTACATTACATAGTCATTTATCCCAATTCTAATTTCTTATGCCTAACTCACTAAGCATATTAACTAGTTTCCCTACATTAAACCATTTAACATATTCCACAATTCTCACTTGTTAATTCACTTAAACCATTTATCATTTCCCACGAATTTACCCACTTATTAATTTCAAGTTACAAACACAATTCATTTGTCACATTCCCATTAATCCCATTTAACCCATTTTTCATGCCAATCCAAAAAATCTCTTATCCATTATCCAAATCTAGATGCAACTATCCATTTTCTTTTTTTAATCATTACATCAACCAATTTACATGTTTTTCATGGACTCTACTTGATCACAAGTCAATTTCACTCTTAACGTTTCCATTAACCATGTTTGGGAAGGTTGACGGACCCCATGGGTGGCCCTAAATCGGTCAAGTCATCCTCCATGCATCCCATGGGGATCACGAGGGGTTAAATTATCCATTTAGACACCCATTTTTCCAAGAATCACTAACAAAACCAAGAAAAAAATAAGGGAAAGAAATAACACGAGATTATATGCACAAAATCTTATAGAAACTATGGGATATGACATGTAGACCACCTAACTCAATTCTAAAATTGAACACACTCTTAATAAAACCCTTATATCTGAATTAAAACAACTCTTGAAGCCTCAACCTATATTCTATTAGAAAAATAGGTTTTTAGAGAGTCAGAAGAAGATCACCCAAGATACAATCTCAAATTTGGAAAAGAGAAGAGAGGAGAGGATTAGACTTACCTAGAGATTTGATCCATAACCAACGACACTTCAAATGGCCTATAAATGATGGAGATGGATCCTTAGGAGCTCTTGAGGGTTATTTTTCATTACAAGGGTTTCAAGGGATAAAATGGGGGAGAAAATCAGGTGAGGATTTAAAATCCCGTAATGGAAAAACTACATTTTTCCACTTTTAAAGGGGAGCACGGTTTAACCGCATAGTTTCAAAACAACGCACAAACCATGCGCAAGACACTTTCCAAGGGGAGTGAGGTTTCAAAGTTACCTAGGAATCCTTGAATTATTTGGAAACTGTGATCCAACCGTGTGATATGCCACCATACCATGTTTCACAGTTTTCCTGGGAAGGCCAAATGGTTTACTTAACCATGCACTAACTACATGCCTTGCAAAGATTGGCCCAATTTCTCCTTTCTTTCATGTCCCAAACCCCTAGATCACTCCCAAGGCCTCTCATACACTTGGTAAAAAATTAATTAACCAAAGAAGGTATTGAATCTAAAATTTAGACAAAGGCATACTTCATAAAGTCTAGGATCTTACAACGTCCCCACCTTATAACAGATCATCCTCGATCCATGCACCCAAGCATCATTTTGTTTCCAAAGAAAAGATATTGGGACACTAGGCCCACATATCTGACTCCCTTTCCCACGTTACTTCCTAAAAATTTCTATGTTTCTATAAAACTCTAACCAAGGGAATAGTCTTTCCTCGCAAGACTTTCTAACTACAATCCATGATACAAACTAGATGCTCCTCAAAGGATGCATCAACTTCAAGCTCTACATCCTCAACATTAATCACATGAGATAGATCGGGGTGGTACCATTGAAGCTATGAAACATGAAAAACATCGTGCATTACACTATACCTTTGTGAAAGATCCAATTGGTAAGACACCATTTTGATCCTCTCTATAATCTCAAACAACCCCATATACCTAGCACTAACTTACCCTGTTTCTGAATTTGACATTGACCTAACCTTAATGACACCCAAAGAAGAACACTATCACCCACCATAAACTCAATGGTCTACAACATTGATCTTCATACAATTTTTTCATACTCCGATCCATTTCCATGCATTTTCGAATCTATTGAACCTTTTATGAGGTCTCCTATACAAGACTTATTCCCAACAGCTCGAACTCTATAGCTTCCAACAAACACATTAGAGATCTACACAATCTCTCATAGAGTATATCAAACAGTACCATATGAATAGTATCTTGGAAACTATTGTTGTAAGATAACTCAACTAGTGATTTTTTTTCCACAGACCACAAAAATCTATGACACAATCCCTCAACATGTCTTCTAACACCTGAATTGTATGCTCTGATTTCCCGTCCGTTTGTAGGTGATAAGCTGTACTAAAAAACATACGAGTACCAAGTGACTTCTGTAATACCTTCCAAAATCACATTGTGAAATTAAAATCATGATCTGAAACTATATTTCTTGGCACACCGTGAAACCACAATATCTTTTAAACATATAATTCACCCAACTGATCAATAGTGAAAGTCTCCTGGATCAGTAAGAAATGGACCACCTTAGTCAACCAATCCAAAACTACCCAAATTGCATCATTCTTATGAGACTTCCTTGTAAGACCCACCATTAATTCAATCATTATTTCATCCCACTTACACTCCAAAATGGGTAATGACTATAACAAACCCCTTGGGCATTGATTCTCAAACTTCATCTACTGACAGGTACGGAATTGTACCAAAAAACCCACAACCTCTTTCTTCATTCCCAGCCACCAATACTGCCTACAAATATCATGATACATTTTTGTCAAACTAAGATGCACAACCCCCCTCGATGCATGTAACTAATGTATCAACACTCATTTCATACACACCAACACAACCACAAGTCCAAAAACACTGAAAATCCCATCATTACCAAAAACCCAACTAGAAGGTGACTACCCACCTTTAAGACCTTCCTTCATAGCCAAACACTCTAGATCTTATAGAAGAATCACCTTGACCCGGATTATAAGTATAGACTCAGCTACTATGGATTCAAGGGTCATCTTCTCATGCCTATCCTGTACCTCCAGGTGCATCTCAATAAACAATTCAATCATTATCTACTTGGAGTTGGATTCCTTAACTATCTGATTTGGAGTCTTTTCTCTCATAGAATCTGTAACATTATTCCCTTTTTTCGATGAATAAACCAACTCAAATTAAAAATAATTCATTTATTCAACACATATTCACTGTCGAAGATTCAAATCATGCTGAGAGAAGATGTACTTAAGACTTTTATGATTGGTAAACACCTTAAATTGCTCTCCCAACAAATAATGCCTCCAAAACATTAAGGAATAAACCACATTGGTTATCTCAGGATCATGAGTAAGGTAATTTATTTCATGAGGCCTCAAATGTCTTGAACCATATGCTATAGCCTGATCATCATGCATTAACACTTCCCCAATTCCAACACCTAACGCATCACAGAACAAGGTATACCCCTTACATGTATTGGTTAAGGTCAAGATTGGTGTGGTCTTCAATAGTTTCTTTAAATATTAGAATACATTCTCACATTCCTCAGACTGATCAAACTTAACTCCTTTCTTAGTTAAGCTCGAAAGTGGCACTTCTAAATGGGAGAAATTTTTAATGAACCTCCTATAATAACTGACCAAACCCAGAAAACTTTGAACATTGGAAACATTATTGGGATTCTTCTAAGATTCCACGACCTGCACTTTCTCTGGATCCACTGACACACATATCTCAGTGATGATGTGAGCCAAGAAATGCAATTTATCAATCCAAAATTGACATTTCAATATCTTTATGTAAAGCCTATGTTCTCTTACTGTACTCAGGATAATGTCAAGATGTTGGAAATGATCTTCCTGAGTACTAGAGTACACCAAGATATTATCAATGAATAAAACTACAAAATAATCCATATAATGGTGAAAGATTAAATTTATTAAATCCATAAACACATTTAGTGATTTTTTCAACCCAAACAACATCACCACAAACTCATATAACCTGTACCTACTACTAAAAGAAGTATGTGGTATGTCAGAAGGTCTCACCCTCAGTTGATGATACCCTAACCTCAAATCAATATTGGAGAACACTAATGCACTACTCAATTATTCAAAAATATCATATATTATAGGAAGTGGGTATTAGTTCTTAATTTTCATATGAATAAACTCCCTATAGTTGACTCATAAACTCAATGATTCATCAACCATTTTGGAGAACAACACAGAGGATCCCCTAGGTGATGTACTCGGACAGATGAACCCCTTACGCTCCAAATCTTCTAGTTGAACCTTAATTACCTAGAGTTCTATCTGCACCATTTGATATGGATAAATGGAAACTTGATCCACCCTCGACAGTAACTCAATCGTGAACTCAACATCTCTCTCGAGTAGCATCCCCAAGAAATCCTTAGGAAACACATCCTAAAACTGATCCACCACATGAGGAAAGATAGTATTTTCTACTTCCCCATCATAAATCATAAGATAAGACACTTGTGCTATAAGTTCACCCAACCACTGAAAAACTATCCCTACATGGCCGGTTCAAATTTCCCACTCACGATGATGGATATACATGTCTCCCTCAAGAGACATGAAAGTTACCCAACAACGGTAACAATTAATGTGGTCCTGATATGTCACTAGCCAATCCATACCCATAATTAGGTCAAAACCTAACATCTCAAGGATAAAATAGTCCCACATAAAATGGTACCCACCAACCTATAGAGAAAAACCAATACATTTTCTGATATCCTTGGCTCACACCCCCAATGAAGTATCAATTGACATAACCCCACACACACGCTCCACCGGTAGACCCAACACAACCACAAACTGAGTAGAGATAAAAGATTGTGTTATGCCTGTGTCAAATAAAGAACTATCAATCATGGAAGATATAATAATTATACCTAGAATTTTATACAATCCATCCTCTCCATCTCTAGGTGTAGACTGAATTGTATGAAGATGACCTACCCCTCTACCCTAGGCCCTAATCTGAGTACCCATCATTATACTACCCTGATGGCATGGACGATCTCACCCTGGAGTGCCACATCCACCACCCCTACCAGTTTGGAATGTGGAACTCCAAATGCATTACTGATATGGGGTAACCAACCCCCTTACTACACTCAAAATCTGCCTTTGACCTTCTTCCATGCCCAGCTGTTGAGGGTTTCTGTAGAACCTCTGTATGTTCCCCATTCCGCCACACATCTGACACTCCACTGGTGGTCAGGTAAACTAACTACGCATGTGAAATGACCTTTCAAACTGGTAACAGAACACCTAATATACACCATAAGAGTCCTACCCTCTCTTATGACTGCTCTTCACACTTCCACCCTGGTGGGAGCTCCCAAAACGATGCTTCTTGCCTTTCGAAGCCACACCACTCGCCCGTCCAACTGGTACCACAAGTCCACTACCTGAATCCACCTTCAGGTTCCCTTTTGAGATAAGGGCATGATCCATTACCCCTTCAAACCTTTTCAAATGGAAAATATTCATTTTGGGCTTGATCTCATGCCTATGATCATCCTGGAAACATTTCGCCACAACTGCCTCATATCCTTCCGATACTGGAATATAGTGCCGCAAATCAGTGAAATGACTAGAATAATCCATCACCAACATATCCCCTTGGGTAAAAATCATAAAATCCATATCCTTATACTACCTCAATGTCTCTGGATAAAAATTCTTTAGAAAATTTTCCTAGAAATCTTTCCATAACATTCTTTCATCTTGTTCGGTCTGCACCATGATAACCACCAATGCTTATCTTGACCTCTCAACGTATAGGCCACTAACTTGACCAACTTCTCAAAAGGAGTCTCCATATGATCAAAAATTTTCTCTATGGACTCTACCAAGAACTTGAATACCTCTGGACCACCCTCTATAATAAAGTTCAAAGGGTGCTATAGCTGAAACTCCCTGGTCATCTCAAACATACTCGGTACAACCTGCCCTGAGTCTTGTTCCATAATCTTCATGAAATGAGAAAAATTCTCACAGAACTGATCCTCTCTATTATCATAGATTACTACATTCTCTTGCTCCACTACTGGATGAGCTTTTCCAGAAACACCCTCTTGTTTCCCAACCGACACACATATTCATGAAATCATTTATCTAAAATTCCAAACATGAGCTTTAGAACACATAAAATAAATCTATCATAGTTTTTATAAAAGAAGACTCTCTTTTAGACATAAATAACTCATTCACATACACTATCCCAAAGGTTATAAAACACATCCCAAACACTACCCTTGACCATCCTTATCATTCATATGGTTAACATGGGATAATTAACTCACACAGTCACAAGCCTTACCTTAGAAACCATTTTAAAACTATTTCCATACTTACCATATAAACCTTCACTCTTAGGAACATTTACCATCTCATAACCTATTACATTCAACATTTTAACTCACTTTCAAACCATCATTAGACCCAATTATTTTACCACTAGTTCATTTCATCTCCCTTTTTACCAATTTGCATCATTTTTTATTAGACACCATTTTCTTCAAGTTTCCAAGGAATTACAATGAATTCTACCTATCACACCCCGCACACCCATCCCATGTGTGACTATCATGATGCATGACACTTATATACCTAGGTTCCTATAATGATGCATGATTGCACTTCCCCATTACATTGAATCCATGATAAAAATATCATAAAACAATCACATCATACAAAAAGTGCATCACCCAATGGTGAAATATCATCAAATGTAACAATGAATACAGAGAACAACAATTCCCACCCTGGGTGACTTGGGTTTTCCCTTGTACATGGTTTAACCACTCCAAAGCATGATCTCATTACCAAGTTTTGACACATTCTTAACCTCCAGTCTACCATCCCAAAATAGTAATCCACAAAAAAGACCTCCTTTGACACCACTTTGTAACATCCTTAACCTAGGATCCACTAAACCGGTTCCCCAAGCCAGGTCTCCACATGACCTCAAGCACACCTCCCCATATTCCAGAAGTTTCTGACTAGTATTGAGGGTTTAAAAGGTCACATGGAGAGACTATACCCTCTTTATGAGAGTAAGACACAATAGAAAATAAATAAAATAACATAAATAATATATAATAACCAATGAACATGCATAAAAAACCATGCCCTGAAGCTGGGTACAAAACATAGCCAATAGTAAATATGTCATGTCATGCTAAATAGTGACAAGTGAACAAAACAAAAATAAAGACAACCAGCATAATCCCCAAAAAGGTCCTAAATCCAAGTTTGGAACCTCATCCATGTATGTCTTCAACCCGAATCAACTCCCAAGCATATGGACTTCGCTCTTATCCTCACCTACAAGCATGAAGTATGATCAAGTACCAAATTGCAGCCCAATCAGGGTGTGAGTACAGCTTAGTAGGCCACCACCAATGATGTCTACAAAATATCCAATCAATAGATAGTGCATTAAAGTACTAAATAAAGGAAAATTAAATAAAATTATGTTATGGTTCCATTAGTTAACAAGATTCACTTAAGTCATTCCTATCATTATTTCCAATTTAAATCCATATACCATATTCATTTCTTAATTTACTTTTATCATGTGTTTAAGGGATTATGCATATTCATAAATCTCAATGAATAATAGGAATAAGTATAATTCCCTATCTCACTAGGGATAACCACATCATCACATATACAACACACTCACCTTGAAGCCTTAGTCTAGGTGGTTTCATTAAATGCAACCATTAGGGGAATAAAATTCTATCCCCTTCCCTAACTCATGCATTTTGGGGTGGAGTTTAGGGCCTCTGTCTAACTTGACCCATGTGAATATAACCGCATGTCAATACCCCACTCTACCAAGCCATGTTCACATGATTATTTATCTATTCACTTTACAGAAAACACACAACAACCATCCATAACCAAATACCAATAGAAAACATAAAAATTAACAATCAATATGAGAATTCACATTATGACATAACCCATTAACAAACTTTCCATTTACATTACATAGTCATTTATCCCAATTCCCATTTCTTATTCCTAACTCAAAAATACTATTCACTAGTTTCCCTACATTAACCCATTTAACATATTCCATAATTCTCACATGTTAATTCACTTAACCCATTCATCATTCCCCATGCATTAACCCACTTATGAATTTGAAGTTCCAAACACAATTCATTTGGCACATTACCATTAATCCCATTTAACCCATTTTTCATGCCAATCCAAATAATACCTTAACCATTATCCACATATAGATTCAACTATCCATATTCATTTATTAATCATCACATTAACCAATTTACATGTTCATAATGGGCTCTACTTGACCACTAGTCAATTTCACACTTAACGTTTTGGTTAACCATGTTAGGGAAGGTCGGTGCACCCCATGGGTGGACCTAAATCAGTCAAGTCATCCTCAATGAATACCATGGGGATAATGAGGGGTTAAATTCACCATTTATACACCCATTTTACCAAGAATAACTAATGTCATCAAGAACACAACAAGGGAAAGCAATAAAACAAGCTTACATGCACAAAATCTTATAGACACTATGGGATATGACATATAGACCACCTATCTAGAATTTGAAATTGAACACACTCTTAATTTAATCCTTAGATCTAGATTCAAACACCCCTTGAAGCCACAAACTTTATTACATTATAAAAAGGGGGTTTTAGAGCTTTAGAAGAAGATCACCCAAGATACAAGCCATAATTCCTTAAAGAGAAGAGAGGAAAGGATTAGACTTTCTTAGAGTTTCGATCCACAACCAATGATGATCCAAATAGCCTAAAAATGAGTAAGATCAATCCTTGTAAATTATTGAGGGTTCTTATTCATCACAAGGGTTGCAAGGGGGAAAATGGGAGTGAAAATCAGGCGAGGATTTAAAATCCTGTAATGGAAAAACTATAATTTTTCCCACTTTTAAAGGGGTGTACAGTCTTCCTACACATTTTTCCAAACCATGCACAAACCATGTGAAAGCTTCTATCCAAGGGGATTGGGGTTTTAACTTTAACTAGAAATCCCCACACGATTTACTTAACCATACGCCAACCATGCAACTTACACAGATTGTCCTGGTTTCTCCTTTCTTTCACATCCTGAACCTTCAGATCACCCCCGAGGCCCCTTATAATCTCGAGAAACAATTCTTTTAAAAAAAGGGATTGAAACCAAAATTTAAAAAAATAAATACCAAATGAAGTATGATATATTACAATAATTAAGCATGTTCGTCTTGGAGTAGTGATTGGGATGAGTGACCTTCTAGGAAGTTTCCCAAGATGTGTGTGAGTGAGGAAAACACACACTAAAAGAACATGTGTCTGCATGTGGGGATAGTCATTTTTCCGAGAAGAAAACTCAATGGGTAAAAGTCTGCAGTGTGATAGGAATATAAAAAAGTTATTATAGGGAGACCCATGGGGTTAGTTGATTAGGTTCATGGCTTGGGGAAGGCTAGTTTGTGGCATAAGTCATAAATCTTGGGGTAACCATTTTATTATCCAAATATAATTGGTTAGATTATTTATATTTATTCAAGGTTATGACAATAAATTAGAACAAGAAGGGTTCTACACCACACGACAAATCAGTGCAAAAAAATCCCCCAATGACTACTCTTTTCAGTAGGGCATCAAACCCACAAAATTCACAATACTTACAATAATGTAAAAGTTGTAAAAACCTACAAAACATTCCACCTTCCCCATAAATTTAAACTTTAACCAATTATTTATCATTAATTAATCCAATTAAACCATCTCCCCAAGAGATAAAAATAGTAAACCCCTCCCACATGATACAAAAAATGATAAATGAGGGATTCCCTACCTCAAATAATATTTCTGATCTCACTATACAGCACAAGGTGAAGGAAGAAGCACCAATAAACCACAACCACATAATAAAAACTTGGACTAATCTGAACCACACCAAGAGATCATCAAAAAATATCCTACACACACTCCAAACCAAAGTAGAATCACCATAGTGGATCTCTAAAAAAATAATGGGATCAAAATTAATAGGGAAGGGAGAATAAATCACTATGGATAACCAGAATTCAGCCATTGGAACCCACATATTGAAGCATGAGGATGGGGGTTGGAAGATCCTCCTTGGGCATCTTGGGTTTCCCAAAAATGGTATGGATCTCAATCGAATGAGGATATATTTTTCTGATCAAGGGTAATAAAAAAACTGAAATTCGCCCCTTCATGTCATGAATTACCGATTCATGACATGAATTCCATGGGGCCTATGGATTATAATCCATGAATTGGATTTAGGCTATAAATATTCCCATATTTGAAGCCTTCAACAAAAATCAATCTGCCTCAGCTTTAAATAAATACATATCATGAATTACCCTTTCACGACATAAAGCCATTTCATAGAATTCTCCAGCATTATACACAAGCCATGAATTTTCCAACTTCACAAGAAATGAATCACCAACTGAAATCGTGAACCCCTTTCACAATTTTAATCACCTTATACAGTTATCCTACAACCCCAAACCTCTATATAACCTCCTAAAACCTCCTCAAACACCTCTAACCACCAAAACTATAAATTTAATGGGTTGAGAAGGCATGAACTATTAAAAATGAATTATTTCTAGAAAGGTTTCATGTGTGGATAAATTTATGATATATGTTGAATACCTTATGAAACAATAAAATAAGGGTATAGTAGGAAAATTGATAATTTTAAGACATAAGTATTTTTATATAAGAGTTTTTCCTAAATATATAAAACATTAACCTAAAAGGTTTGTAGGTATATAAGTGATCCAATAATTCCATTTGATGTTATATGTTTTGGATGACTCAACTTGGGTCACATTTATTAGTATAAAAGTAAAAAAATTAAAGATTATATTTAGAACCAGACTTGAGAGTGTAGGTTTGGAGATATTATAGTTGGTATTAGAGGAGGGTTTAAATAAATTTGGATTTTAGGATGTTTTCATGTGAGGTTAAATTAAGAGTCATGGATACCATCTTGAGTTTATAAGTTTAAGGTTGATCATAAGTTAAAAGTCATAGACACCCCTTTTGAGATTTTAAGTTATGATATTTTGAGGTGATTAATGATACTTTGGGAGATATTTTATTGGGTTGTGGTATATGTAACCCTTAGGATTAACGTGAAAGATTATTTTAGAACAATGCTATTACATTTTTAGGGATGTAAGCTGAATGGTTTGAGACAACCTTTAAGGTTAAAACATTCTTTAATGTTGAGGTTATTTATGTTAATTGGGATATAAATTTATTTATTTTTGAAATGTTCTATGTTAAATATTTGATGTTATTGTTGAATTTTATAGATTAATGTAATTAATTCTTCATATATAATTTTATTCATTTTGAGAATTATCTTATCATGTGCTAACCATTTTTCTTTTATTAAAAACAAGAATAACAGCATTTCATCCTTTTATATACCTCATAGTCAATCAAAAATTAATTATAGTGATTCAAAAATTAAATATTCATACTCATCATTTGGAGTAAAATATGAGATAAAAGTGGAAAAAGATTGAAACATGCAACCAAAGGATGAAATTTCATTTTTGGATTTTAAGAGAATCAAGTTAGTATATGTCCTTATGTTCATAGTTTAGATGGTAAAGGAAATTTATCAACTCTGGTAAAAGGATATTGAAATAAAAAATTTATCATATTACCTTCATTTTTGATAAATTGGTCTTTTCTACACCTTATTGATTTATGGTTTTGGGGTCATTTACTTTATCATGATCATCCACATTCTTGTGATCAATGTTCCATGTCACTCTCTATCATTATTTGGACATTAATTTTTTTTATCCATGTTTATATTTTTGATTTTTCACTGATGTACTTTTATTTATAAATCTATTTTTGTGTTATTATAGATGGTCTTCATATTTCTCTTTCCCTCTTATCAAAAGAAAGTTTTATTAACCCTTTTTATGATATGTGTTTTCAACAAAAGTATTTTCAAATGTCAAACCCTTGATTATTGAGATCATATTAAAATTTTGGGGATAAAATATATTAGGGTGGATGTAATATCTTGAGATTTTAAAATAATACTTTGTTCTAAAGCGTATACGAAACCCAACACCAAACCAAAACAAACCATAAAATATTATTATTTAATATGATCGTTATAACCTAGCCATTGAATTTATAGATATGAATATGAGTAACAAAATTTTGATATATATATATAAAGGTACCACTCAATGCATATGTATTGTTAATTCTTAGGAAATAAGCACTCATTTTTTTATTAAACCAGTTTTTGATTCAAAAATACATTTTCTTCAAAAATGATTATTATTATTTTTTTGAGAAAATATTATAATCAGTTTCTTCTATTTGTATAAATTGTATTTAATTTAAAGGATAATTTTTTTAAAATGATCATATCAAAATTTTATTAGGGTGAACTTTTATAATTTTTCTAAAAACATTGATTTTTCATTGAATATAGAAAATTACCGATTTTTGTAAAATTTCCATTTATTTTCATTGAAAATTAAAATTATGCATTAAATTTGATCTTAAAATAAAATAATTATACTTTAATTATATATAATATAATTAACTACTTTTGAATCATCATTATACTTTATTTTTTTATAAGTTCATTTTTGGGATTAAAAATGCATTTTTCTAAAAACTATTTTTATTGTGTTTTACGCACTTATATTAAAATTTATTTCTTCCACTTATAGAAATTTAATTTTGAAAAATGGATTCCATATTTTAAATCATGATGTTTAAATATGGTAAATAGGTCTCTTTTATTTTTGGTCATTATAAATAGTAGCCATGGTAAATATTTGTCACCCCGGTAAGGGTAAACCAGATAATTAAAGTTAAAAATAATGTGATAAGCACTAATAATATTTCTAAAACTTTTATTTATTTTATTTTATAAGTTTTTATACCATAACCATCGAAGGTTAAAAAATGTGGCATTTTCTTTCTACTTTCTTTGATAATGACATTAACATGTTTTTAAATAAAGAATAAAAACAAAATACCACTCTTTGTTCTAATATCTTTAATATTTATTCATAGGTATAAATGAAGGATTTTTTTAGTTATGAAAGTTTATTTTAATATTAATAATTTTTTATCATGATAGTTTATTTTAAATTTTTAGTGATTAAATAACTATCTTAAATTCTTATGCAACACCGACATAGTGTTTGTGCAAGTAGTATAAAAATCAAGTAGTTGATTTTAAAAACTCTAAAAGTAGTATTTTTAGTGATTTTCAATGTCTCATGTATTTTTTAGATAAAATTAATATATTTTTAATGTTTTAAAAATTTATATTCTATTCCATTACTATATTTATGTCATTAAAGTTAAATCATCTGAATAGTCAAGAAAAAGACTATAATGCTATATTATATTAAATAAAACTTTATTTAATGATTTAAAATTCATAAAAATATTTTCTTTGACCAAGTGAATGATATATGGTCGATAATATCAACCATGGTCTACTTATGAGTCAATTTTTCTTTCATATTAACTTTTTTTGATCCCTAAAGAGTAAACAACTTTAATATCATAGTAATCATCAAAAGAGTTGGGGGGGGGGTGAAACTAAGAGACCAGGTTGCAAACATCACCTAAAATTGTATAAATTTTATTGTATAAGAGTATTTATACTTATAATAATCCTATATTCTATATATATATCAATTTTTTTCCACTTATCCATGAAAATTAATTTATATTAATTTAATACTTTATCTAATTTCAAGAATGACCCTCCCCTCATTTACAAAAGGGAACATCATATTCTCTCTTCCTCACTCCCTTTGAGAAAAATAGTTCATCCAATCCCTACCAAAGTCTCTCCCCAAAATTCCCATCCACAACCTAGCATATTTGGTCTCATCAAAAGACAAACCTATAAGGATTAAGGTGTAATCCAAATGTGATTTTCTGAAGAAGAGGTATAACTCTTAATTGCGCCTTTTCATTTTACTTATTTTTATACCTCATTAAAATATTATCAAACCATGATGATGTAATAACATCAATATATCCTTTATAAAAATATTTAATTATTACTATGGTACAATCTTTTTTTTAAATTTACCTTTCCATTAAATAGAGAATGAAAACATCATTTGTGTATTCGTGTGGACTATCACCTTCACGAAGTGATGTGTTTCATTTTCCATAACTACCTATCATGACTATTTATAATGATGTATTTAATATATATATATATATTATATTAATTAAATACTTATATTTTTTTAATGATAAGATATCATATATTTTCTTACCCTTCCATTTTTTGTAAAATGATAATGTTGTTTGCGTGTATGTGTGGGTTACCACTTCCACGAAGCAATGTAATTTTTTTCATGTAAATATTTAATGGATGGTTATAAAATTATATTTAATGAATAAAAATAATAATTATTACCTGATAATTATTCTTTATATGACGTGACAATTACCTTTTTGACCACGATCAACATACTTAAGTCATTTTTCAATTATAAACTGAACGTGATCAAAACATAAGATGAGGATTTAACTGATTAAATAATTAAATATAGAATTAAAATAAATGTTTTAATGATAAGATAAAAAAGATAAAAAGTTCTCTTAAACTAGTAAACAATCAATATAAGTTTATTATATCAGAGATAAAAAATTATGTAATGATTCGGGACTTGAGGTAAGGAGTTTCTTAACTCAATTTTCATTCATTGGGATATACTTTTACTTCATTGAATATGTTATACCCAAATTATGTTTGAAATTACCTATTATTGTATTATGTTTTATTTCCACATGATTTTTTAGTTTTTAAAATTTTTCACATAATCACTTCATTGACTAAATTCTAACTTCAATGACATAGTCTTTATAAGAATTATTCTTCTCAGTATTGTTTCTTTGAGACATGTAGTTTAATATGCAATTACTTATTTTTATAATGTGCATATGATTCATATTGAGATATTTTATCATGAATAAATCTTTTATTATGAAATTTTTAGTTCCTTTAAATAAACCTCTTTCATGAGATATTTGATTTGAATTTTATAAAAGTTTTAAGGGTTTTCATGGTATCAATTTCAATTCTTTGAGACATAATTCATGTTATACACAATGATTTATTTTATATAGTGTAATTATTGTCCCATGAATGTGTTTTAACATATTATTTAATATAAATTATGGGTTTTATATAATCATGCTATTTTCCTTCATTCAATGATTTTTTTATTCAAGCATTACCCAAGTTGCAAGGGTTTCTCATGTCAAACTTTCTTCTTTGAGACATGTTTTGATTGATGAACCTATATTCATTTATATAGTGTATCTAATCACTCTTTACATATAATATCATGACTCTTTTTATACTCATTGTGCTTTATTTTTCTTCTTATGTTACTTATTTCATATGGTTTTGGGTTTTAAAAGGTTGTAAAGGGTATTTCTTTTAAAAATGTTGTTTTGAAGTTTTTAAATAATTTTAACTAAGCTCTTTCTTCATGTTCTTTATATTATTTCAATAATAGTCTTTTATAAACATAAATTATTTCCTAAAGTTATTTTCCATGATATTTTACCTTCTTTTAAAATGTTATAAAAGGGAATTTCTTAACGTTTTCCACATGGGTCACTTTTGACTCTCTTTACAAAAAATTAAAAAGATTGTTTATTTTTAATGTTCATAAAATGAACAGATTTTCCCACCATCTTGAACATTATTTGATTTGAATATTCCTTTATAAGTTTACATGGTTATTTTAAAGGAATATATTTTTCCCCAAAATTCTAGAAATTTTTATAAAATATTATTAAAAGAAAAGGATATTCTTCCTCATTTTCAAATAAATTTACTAAATTTTATTTTAAAATATATTTTTACTCTATAGGAATATCCTTTATTGTATTCCTATGATCCAATGGAGATATGTTCCAATGATACAATCCTAATTATTTATCTATAGTACTTATGATTGTTTTAAAGAGATTATAATGAAACTTGTTTCTTTTCTATGGGAAAATCAAGATATAAAATAATGAAACTTTTCTTTAAAATTTTGATGATTAAAATGTAAGATTACATGTGTTATATTAATGTATAGTACTTGGAAATTATTGATGATAATGTGGGAGGCCAATACACATTATACATAGGGTGATCCCGATACAAATTATATGGTGGGTGATCCTGATATTGATCTCCAATGCATTTGGTAATGTTCATTGTATTTAAAGGTAAGAAGGAGGAAGTTTACTCAGGAGGTTTCTAATATGGGTTTAATTGAGATGTAGTTATTTATAACATGAGTTATCAAATGTTATTAAGATAATTTCCAAGATACCAACAAATTTTCTTTATTCTTTATATGAGTTTTTAATAGTTTCTTTGATCAAGATTAACATCACATGACTCGTGGTTATTGATTCTTATGACTCTTGACTTTGTTAAAGCTTTATGAAATTTCAAATGTTTAATGATCCAAGTTTTTACAAGTATAAATTATTTTATATAAATATTATGCACTTTGATTATGTTATCATGCCCTTATGCCGATCTTATTCTCATTGATGAAATTCAATTGTTAAAGCTTATGTTTACCCTTATTGTGCATTTGAGCTCACCATTCTTATGTTTTACATTTATTAAGGTTATGAATAATGATGTTAAATTAATTTTTTCTAGAAATTTTTATTGTGAATAATTTTATGAGAGATTCTGAATAATTTTTGTGAAATAATAAAAGCTATGTATAGTAGGAAAAGAGATCGCTGGAAGACCTGGGTTTTGTTATGTATGATTTATTTCTATTTCCCTAAAATTATAAACCTAAAAGGTCCTTGGGTATGTAATTGATCCATTTTTTTGTAGGTTTTAGATGACTAAAATTGGGTCGCATTTATTGATGTCAAATCCATAAATGTAAAGATTTGGTTTTAGCACTAGATCTGGGAGTGCAGGTTCAAGGTTTCTATATTTCCTCATATAAATAGGTCCAATGTGACATCCATATAAACAAATAAAAGAACTATATTACCCAAAAACTTTTTCTTTGTTACTCTTTTCATCAGAAATAGAGATCCTAGATAGAGAAGTTTACTTCATCATCGCTCATGTGTGATATTTCCCTTGGCTAACCCTTTTGCCTTTGGGTTGATATCATTGGTTAGTTTAGTGGATAATCAGACAATGAAATTAGTTTAAGAAACCCATTAAAATGATTATACTATTATCAAAAAACCAAAATTCAGAATCAAGAATGTAAAATAAAATAGGAATACCTTTGTTAATGTAAGCTCCATCTATATTGAACTCACATGAGCCTGCTTGATGGTGATCACAGAGTGATAGCCTAAGGACTATTGCCTCCATAGGGATGACAATAGACACTAGAATCCTTGTTTATAATGATAGGATCCTCAATCATCAAAGGTGTTCTATCGCCTTCTTCAATAAATACAAATGAAGTATAAGGGGGTGAAGAGAGTTCTGACCATGGCTTGATCGCATCACACTAACCTACTAGGGGATATTATCCCTTTATATTGGCCTCCCTTCATTCAATGAAGGTAGTTTGGGGTCAAATTACATTATAATTTAATCTATCATGTGTTCCCAATAATTAATTCTTGTTGGGGTTTAATAATCATTTGAATATTTCAAATGATTATGTATAGATTTAAATGAATCAACCCATTTATTCATAACTGAAGGAAACTATGTGGAAGATTTGTTAAGATCCATCACTCAATATCATATATCATTAACCTAACATACACTATAATATATATATATATATATCATATTCTATGATAAAATAATATGCATTCCATATCATATGCTACTCATGGGACATCATCTAATACAATATCCTTGTTTTAGTGCATATCCAACAATACATAATTTCTAGGGGTAGTTATCATATAATATCTCATTTTTATGCAGAAAACATAAATGAATGATAATTCATTGTCATTAATATATATTATATGATACAATATGACCCTAATACAATAATAATTAGCTGAATTTAAGTCACAAACACTAGCATATTTGACTAGTTTCAAATATGAATATTACACTATCAATTTTCATGGATATTTCTTATAGTACCCCCAGTTTCATGAAAATGACCCTTTATTCATGTATTTTGTATCTATATAATGTTCTGGTTGAGTTTCGGGAGGCTCTAAGGGGTTTTGACATGTTTTGGAGACTTTTCGGGTAGCGCACGGTTAATATAAATCATGCACCACCTCTAGGAAACTGTGAAAGGGAAGACAAGGGGAGCTGGGAAAGCACACAATTGTCACAAATTTTTTCAAACTTTGTGGGTTCTTAAGAGAAACTGTGATTCTTGAAATAGTGGGAAAAACATGGCTGGAATAATGTTTGTATGATTATGCAAGCCAACCGTGTGAGGGGTTTTCTTGAGACAGTAGCACCGTACAGTTGGCGCACAATTTTACAAACTGTGCAGTCTAACCATGAGGCTTATAGTTTTCACCCTAAAAAATGTGGATCTAATATGAATTAAGCCATGAAACCTTGTTTAATCACCTCATTCCTCAATAAAATGATTTTCGTTTTCTCCCTAGGGTTGAGAGTCGTCCCCCTTTATAATGACCTAAACTGTTATAAATAAAATTTCTTTTTTTAAATTAAATGTATATGGTTATATAAAATACATGAAGTTATTTTATTTTATTTTATAAATTTTAGAATACCATTAAATAATCATTACCTATGATAATATATCTATTGAACAGTGATCACATGATTAGTATAAATATAGGGTTTTAACAAATCCAATTGACACAAACAAAGGAAGTGATAGACTCAACCAGTAGGGCCATACCCTATGAAGCCAATTTATCAAAGATTACGAGAGATACAGAATCATTGGGATTTTAACTCAACCAATCCCAATCTTATATCCAATAAGTGAATCATGAGAGAAACCGTTTATGGGATAATTTTAAGCTTATCGAGATCACAACCCAAACCATGTAAGCAGAACCACCCTAGAAAGTATCACCGTTGCACACCTTACTCTTAGAGAATTTTCTAGTATATCAAAGGGATATGTATCAAGACCATATAATTATGAGTATGTACATTATTTTTTATAGAATGATGAATATATTTTCATACCATTATGGTTACTTTATAAATTATTATTATTTTGATATAATAAAACACACATAGTATTTTGGTTAATATTCAAATTCTATTAAGGAATTTATTTTGATGAATTAATGGTTTTTTTAAATAAATAATATTTTAATAAAATATTATTATTAAATAATTTTTATTAAATATAAATTATTGTATGATTTTTATGAAGTCAAATGTAATTTTTATAAGGGTTTGAAAACTATTATTGTAAAAAAACCCAGTATTTCTTAATAAATGTCGATTTTATTTTAAAAGTGAAAATTCACATATTTAGAAAATTATTTAAATAAAATGAATATTATTTTTTTAATCATCATGTCAAAACTATCCAATGGTGAATTTTTCATAATTTTATGAGAGAGTTGAATTTTCGAGTAAAAATTAAATACCATTTAAATATACTTTGTGTATTATGACATCATAATTACCCAAAAGTGATGTAATAAATACTATAAAGGGCATCCATGAACAAATTAATGTTTTCAATTTAAAATAATATGAGTTTATATTTATTTGATTAATTTTATAAAGCCTTTGTGAATCCTCCAAAACCATTATTATATTTTAAGGTTTTAAAATCATTTCTTTAAGAGTATGACTCACCTTCTCATAATAAAGAAAATTATTTTATTTATTTTTGTCTTAGTCATTATAAAATAATGATAACCACTATCTTTTTTTATAAACCTTGTGAAAAAACTATGGGATAGTTTGTGATTTTGGTTATTTTATTATATAGTGTCCAAAACCTAAATAATAAAGAAAACCCACTCTTTTCCCATATAAACCCACCCAAGATCCCATTTTTATTCACTTAAACTCCTTGGATCATTAAAATAATCATTCCTCTACTCTTTATAGTCAACCCAAGGTTTCCCCAAGCTCTCAAGAAGCCCCTACCAAGTATTTGGAGTCACACACTCAAGTAAGGTATTTACCACTCTTCTCATTTCCTTCAGAGAACTTATTTTATATTATGTCTTAAATTCAATTTGCTTATGTTGGGATATGATGTTCTATATTCCCCTTACTATCAATTTTTTTGAAAGTGGGTTCCCTAGACCCAACTTGTTCTTTAATTTTATTACTACTACATGTATAAAGTTTGTTATATATACATGTGTTTATTTTTCCATAATAGTGTTGATACTTCTAAGTCCACTACATTTATGTTAATGTCCTTATATTACATGTCATATAAAAAGGTTATAGAAGATACCAGGTTATAATGAGAACCTACAAATACTGTGAAATTAATCTTAAAGTAATTTTCTATTGTCCAGATATAACATAATGATGGGACTTAGATGATGTGTGACTATCAGGTGACGGGGGATCATAATCATTGAGACTTCTTCTCAGGAATTTCTCACTTGGTGATCTGTAGTAGTTGAGATCATTTGGACATACCCACCAATAAAAACACCACATGTTTCAGGTGTCATTGGTTATTCCTATCTACAGACATTGTAATGGTCTCCTAACTTGAGATCATTATCAATTTATGTCTTTTGATCGTGTGCTTTGATGCAAGGAGAAAACCATGAAAATGAAGTCATGGAAAGGTAGTTTGTGATGGGTACATCATTGGTGGCATGACATTTATTGAATGGTCAAGATAGTATTTGTCACTTATGATTTGAGGAATAGATATCTTAGGCCTGGTTGATTAGGAAGGTGGTACCTTTATAAATCCATGGCCATAGTAGTCGAAGGTAAGTCCGTTTGGATAGATCAAAAAATAATAAAACAATAAAAGGATGATGACACAAATGTGAATACTACTTTATGAGATATCGATAACAAATAGATTATATTACACAATGCATGTTTGTATATTGGTATTCATTTCTATGAATTATCCTTATCTCTTTAGGGGCCTTGATGGGTTGCTAGACTATACCCTTAGTCTGTGAATATTATTCACTACTATTGAGATAAGGGCCTAGAGGGTCACACACAATAGCTCATTCAAGAATATTCCCTATTTAGTTGAATAGGAATATAGAACTTGGTGGGCCCTACCATGGGTTTTGGGTATTATCCAAGTTCTATAAATCACCAGTGAATAAATAAATTCATTATTATCCAAGTAAATAATAATTGGGTTGAATTTATTTATTACATGTATTTATAGGTTATTTAGTAAATACGAGGTTTAATATTATACGAATGAATATTTAATATAATATCCCTAGTTTGTTTAATATTATCAGGATATAAAAGTCGATTTAATGGCTCAGTATTATCATGTAATATATTTAATATATATTGCAGGTGAGTGATAAGATATAAATAATATTTATGGCATAGTTTACTTCATCATAAATAATTATTTATAATACTTATATAGTGGATGTTTATTACATGGGAGCTAGGAACCAAAACCGGGTATTATAGATATCCACTATATAAGTGGAGAGAATCTCTTCCCATTAACATTATTCATTCATTGGAATTGAGAGATTCTCTATCCTTCTAATTCCTAGAGAGATAATCTCTCAAATGAGAAAGCAATTCAAGTTTGTCTTCTCGAATCAAATATGGTGGATCGTAGTGATCATCGCTGTGTCAAAGTGATCATCGAATATCCACAATATTACCTAAAATCTGAAAAATGGCGCACATACAGATTCGAGAAGCATGCATGGATGATCTGGAGGGATTCAGTGTTAGATCCTTTGAGCAACGGATGCCAGAAACCTACGACCAGTGTGCAAACTTTGAATCGAAATGTGGTATTCTCTTGTTTTATTTTTGTACTCTGATTAAACCATGTGTGATCCTTGGACCGTATTGGGAATAGATCACCAGATTCGATGATGTTTCGTCGCTCTGACGATGCAAAAATTTTAAATTCCTGGACCATCGTCTTCTGGTGAGTGTCCCGATACCTTCAATTGGTATTAGAGGGATACATGTTTTTTTTTATTCAAGATAAATTAAATTTCTTTAAATTTTATGTAGAGGGTGTTAAAATGGTTCCAATGAATTAAACCACATGATGATCTGATTTAAGATGGCCAAGTTATGACTATCTGAAAAATTTTATGGATTGTCACTATCCTTCATTTTATGTTTTTTTTAAACTTTAATTTTTTTTCAAGAACATTTTATATCAATATATAATTTGGTTATGTTCTTGTATATTCTATAATCCAGAATATACCAACCAGAATCTAAAAACCAGAGCTCAATTGGTCGGAGATTCGTTTTTTCACCAGATATTTGCTTAAAATATGTTTTAATTAAAAGTTGTTGTGGAAATTTTAAAAGGATTGTATGAATTTAAAAAACTAAAAAAGGAGGAGGAAGACCTTGACATGGGGTCTCCTCCCTTGTCTGGATCGAAACCGGTTGACCCGTGGCCCTGCCTACCTTTATCCCTCATTGGCCGAGCTAGCACTGCCTGTAGCCCATACCTCTCCTCCCTGGTTTGGATAAACCCTACGACACCTCTCCTTTGCTCCATCTCAATCGACATCTGCATGCGGCACCCCTTCTCTTTGGTCGAACCAGGCACCGTCCACCACTCCAGCATGCATTGCCAGCTTTCTATCTCGCATGACCGTGACCTTTACCACCGGCCAAACAATGGTGTTGCCGCTACCCTTTACCCACGAGGCCCCACCATTGATCAGGATCTCATGACACTAGGGATCTCCACTTCCAGCCCCCGTCGCTCTACTATGCCCAGCCCCACCACCATCCACAGTCTAGTCGGATGCCTCCCATGAGTGAGGTAATTGTTTCTGCTGATTACATGGTCCTACCAGATCTGATTTACCCCACCGAAGAGTGAGGTAACTGATAATTACAGTCTGTGTATCATCTTATTTTAATTCAAATATGTATAAGGGTTTGCACGTCCAATGCACCTATTGGACATTACAGCCCTATCCCCTCACATGTATGTGAGTATATTTATAAATAGAAAATTTCTTTCTAAGATGAAAACCTCTCCAAATCAAGGTGGTAATCCAGATGAGAAGTGAGTACCTTTTACTGGGGGCAAGCTACAAAATGAGTCAGAAGTCGACTCAGGTATGGAACCCCCTAGGTCAAGATTGATCCATTATGGATCAATAATAATTATATTCTCAAGATCAATCTAATTGATTTTTTTCTTTTTGAATTTTTTATTGTTTTATGCAAGTGCATGATTATTGTTTGATCACATAAAATAATAAAAAAGATAAAATGCATAAATATGCAATGAATTATTTTTCTATTGCATGTTTAATTGTGAGTGAGACAACCTATTTTGACATATTAAATAGAAATAGATTATATTCATCAAGAAATATCAAAATACCTCAAAGATATATTATGTCTTAATGCATTCTATTGCTAACATTTGAACCAAACTGGGTGTTTGGGGTGCTTGTCATCCATATTTGATAGTGCATATTACTATCGGGGCGTTCTCATGAGAGTATTAGGTTGACTTAACTGAAGTGAGAAGTTAAGGATTAGACATAGCTAACTTGATATCACTTTAGAGGCAAGGAGTTGAGGGAATCAAGTTATGATTCTAATAAGTTGAGAATTTACTCAACATATCAAGGAATCGCCAGTTTCAGGAGTTGGACAGCCTAATGCCTACATTAAAACCCTCCGATAGTGGTGTAGCCATAACTTGTAGACTATGAGGGAGGTTTAAAGGATCCTTAAAACTAGAATACTCAATTGAAAAATTATTCCAAATCAAATTTTTAGGGATATTAAGGTTCGATAAAATAGTGGGAGACATTTAAATGATATAATAATTAACTAATCATAAATGTCTAAAATTTAATCAAGATAAAGTACTGAATGATAATATTTATCAGTTGTAGATATAAAATGTAAATCATCAATACCAAAAGTACATTATCATTGTGATCAATTTTGGATAAAGAAAATATCCTAACCAGCAATAACTTCTAAGAGTGGTACATGTGCTTGCACATTGTACTATTCCATGATAGGGAGCTTTATGTGATAGAATTCCTAGTTCCTGCTGATCCTCCTCAGGGAGAAATTAAGGAAAATAAATAAAAATGGAATAATAATTTAGATGATGTACTAGATGTTCATTGCATCATGTTTTTCATTCATATCCAGTAAATTGAAAAAAATGCATGAGGATGGGGATGCCTACAAGATGCTAACCCATTTCCAAGAATTATATCAATATAGAGAAAGGAAATAAAGTTATGATATTTATAGTTCCCTTTATAGGTGTAGGCATAAGGAAATAAAGAAGGATCTCATGTGCTTAAGATGATTGGGTATATTGAGAGGCTTGAAGCCCTTGGGATCAAATTAAACCAAGAAATAGAAAAAAATATCATTCTTGCCTCTTTAATGCTAAGTTTTTTGACTTTCATTTTCAATTATAACATGAATAATATGAAAAAGTTTCCCTTAGAATTTTTGGATTTAGTTCTCCAAGCTGATAAGGATATTAAGAAAACTAATTATTCAATCCTTATGGTGAACAAGAGAAAGAAGGGAAAGGAGAAGGGGTCTAAGGCCAAGTCAAGTCTGAAGACACTAATGAATTGTCCTTCCAAGAATCCAAAGATATAGTGGTAGGGAAATGAGAAGGAATATATATTATTTTTACGTGGAAATAAAGGCCACTAGAAGAATAATTATAGAGTTGGGAAGAATAAGAAAGGTTATGATTCTACTTCAAGTAATTTTTTCATTGAATGTAATCTTTCCTTATCTACAATTTGGGTATTAGATATGACATGTGTCTCACACATATGTATTCATATACAAGAGTGAAGTAGATTCAAGAAGATTGAAAGAGGCAAAGTGGATTTACGAGATGAAAATGGTGTAAGTCTGGAAGCCTTGGTGGTCGGAGACCAGCACTTAAATTTTCCTAGTGGTTTGGTTCTAGTATTGAATAATTGTTATTATTTACCCTATGTAACCAAAAACATAATCTTTGTGTCAAGTTTGGACACTGGGATTTTATTTCAAGTTCAGAAATAAATTTTGTCTCTTTTATAAGGATAACATGTGTTATGGTGTGATGAATCTTAACAATGACTTATATATACTTGAACTTGAAAACTTGGTAATGAAAATCAATGAAAAATACAGAGAACATGACTCATATATCACCTTCCTATGGCACTTCAGCCTAGGTTATGTAAAAGCAAAGTGATTATAGAAATTACATCAAGTAGGGTATTTAAACTCAGTTCAGTTAAAATACTTGGATGTATGACAATCTTGTTTACAAGGGAAAATAACCAAAAAAACTTAATCTAGGAAGGGAGAAAGAGACAATTCATTACTTGAATTAATACATACCAATGTATGTGGTCTATTTCCAATAGAGGCAAGGGTTGAATTTTCATACTTAATTACTTTTACCGATGACTATAGATGGTATGATTATATCTACTTAATGTGGTATAAGTAAAATTTATTTTAGATGTTTAAGGAATACCAACATGAAGAAGAAAACCATATTGGTTAGAATATTAAGGCCCTACACTTAGAAAAAGGTAGAGAATATCTCAACCAAGCATTCATTGATCACTTGAAGGTGTGTGAGATAGTATCCCAACTCGGACTTCCTTATACACCATAGTGGAATCGTGTTAGTGAAAGGAGGAATAATACCTTGATCAACATGGTAAGATCAATGATGAGTTAGAAAACTATTCCATTATACTTTTGGGGATATGCCTTGCTGAAAATGACATATACCCTTAACCGAGTACCAATTAAATCTGCAGATGGGATTCCATATGAGTTATGGTATGGAAAGAAACCCAGTCTTTCACATATGTATGTGGGGATGTGAGTATTTTTTAAAGACTATACCAAGTGACAAATTGGAATACTTATTCATTAAGTGAATATTTATAGGTTATTCTAAAGAAACCAAAGGATATTACCTATATAACCCTTCAGATAGAAAAGTGATTGCGGTAAGACGAGCCACATTTCTAGAAAGGGAACACTTTTCCAATGGAAATAGTGAGAGGCATACTGAAGTTGATGAATTTAATACTCTAGATGCACAAGAGTTGGTATGAGAACAATCTCTAAAAGAGATATTGAGAGTTGAAGATGTTCCCAAGACACAAGTACTACATAGGTCTACTCATGAGGTTAGAGAACCAAAGAGTTATAGTTTTCTTGTCACTGAGTCAGGTGACACATTACTCCTTAAGGATGATGAACCTCTAACCTACAAGGAAGCAGTATAAGGTAAATATGCTGCTAAATGGAAATATTCCATGCATTTTGATATGGATTCCATGTACCAAAATAAAGTTTGGATTTTGGTAGATCGTCCAGATGATTGAAAATTCATCAGGTGAAAATGGGTATTGAAGAAAAAACTGGACATGGGTGGTAAGGTTAGAACCTATAAAGTAAGACTGGTTACAATGATTTTTAGAACATATCAAGTCATTGACTATGAAAAAACCTTTTCACCAATAGAAATGATGAAATACATCAGAATATTGCTTGCAATAACAACCTTCCATGATTATGATATTTGGAAAATGGATGTCAAAACTACTTTTATAAATGGGAAGTTGGTTGAAGATGTCTATATTACTCAACCCAAAGGGTTTTTTAGGTCAAATAATGTCAATAAGGCATGAAATCTACAAATATCCATTTATGGGTTGAAGCAGACATCGCAATCATGGAATGTTCATTTTGATGAGGCCATAAGAAAATTTTTCTATTAAAAAAAGTGATCCTTGTGTTTATAATAAGGTCAATGATAATTCCATCATTTTCCTAAAATTATCTGTTGATGACATATTAATTATGGAAAATGAAGTGCAAGTCTTACAGTTAGTTAAGACTTTGTTAAATGAATACTTCTATATGAAAGAATTAGGTCAAGCAGCCTATATTATAGGGATCATGATCTATCAAGATAGATCTCAAAGGTTACTTGGGATAAGTCAAATTACATATATTTACAAGTTACTCAAAAGGTAAAATATGGAACAATCTAAGAGAGAGTTGTTTCCCATATCACATGGTATTAATATCTCCAATAAAATGTGTCCACAAACATAAGAATAGATTAATAGAATGATTATAATCCCTTATGCCTCGACAATGGGTTTTATCATTTATTTCATGCTATGTAATTGGTTTTATGTTTCCTTTTCTTTAAGCACAGTGGGAAAATATCAAGCTAATACAAGAGATCCACACTGGGAAGATGTTAAAGCTATATTGAAGTACTTTAAGGCATACAAAGGATATGTTCTGGGTGTATGGAGGAGATGAGGAACTATTAGTGAGAGGATACACTAATGCTATTTTCTAGAGAAATCATGATGATATGAAATCATAGTCAGACCATATCTTTTTCCTAAATGGTGATGCAGTAAGCTAGAGAAGCTCAGAGAAATATGTGGTCACCGATTCTATAGCAGAATCTGAGTATATAGTGACTTTAGATGTAGTAAATAAAGAAATCTAGATATGAAATTTTATCTCAAACATTGGTGTTGTTCCTAGAAGTGTAGACCCTATTCCAATTTATTATGATAATACTGCTATAGTGGTGCTTTCCAGGGAGACCAAGTCATACCAGATGACAAAAAATATACGTCGGAAGTTTCATCTCTTGAGGGATTTTACTCAAAGAGTTGAATTTTCTATTAGTAGAGTAGCCACAGAGGATAATGTGGAAACCCCACTGACTAATTCCATATATCAGTAGAAGCATGATTCTCATGTGAGAGCTATCATATTTAGACTTGTTAGCAGTTGTCTCTAGTGAAAGTGGGAGTTCTAAAAGTGGGTTCCCTAGACCCAAATTGTGATTTACTTTGATTAGAACTACATGTATAAAGTTTGTTATATATACATGTGTTTAAATTTATATAATAGCATTGATACTTCTAGTCCACTACTTTTATGGTAATGTTATCAAATTACGTGTCATATCAAAGGGTTATAATAGATACCGGGATATAATGAGAACCTAGTGATACTATGAAAATAATATTAAATTAATGTCCTATGGTACAGATACATCATATTGACAAGACACAGATTATGTGAGAGTATCAGGTGTTGGTGGATCATAATCATTGGGGCTTATTCTCATGAAGTTCTCACTTGGTGATCTCTAGTAGTTGAGATCATGAGGATAAACCCACCATTAGGAACACCATATGTTTCAAGTGTCATTAGTTATTCCTATCTACAGACATGTGTAATGGTCTCATGACTTGATATCATTATCAATGTATGTCATTTGATTTCATACTTTGATGCAAGGATAAATCCATGACAATGAAGTCATTGAGAGGTAGTTTTCATTGGGTACGTTATTGGTGATATAACATTGATTGAATGATGAAGATAATATTTATCACTTCTGAGTCGAGGAAGAGATATCTCAGGCCCAATTGATTAGGATGATAGTACCTTCATAAATCCATGGCCATGGTAGTCAAATGTATGTCCATTTGGATAGATCAACAAATAATAAAGAAATAAAAGGATGATGACATAATTGTGTATCCTGCTTTATGAGATATCGATGACAAAGAGATTATATTACACAGTGCATGTTCGTTGGTTGGTAGTCATTTCTATGACTTTTCCTTATCTATTTAGGGGACTTGATGGGTTTATAGACTCCACTCTTGGTTGGTGAATATTATTCACTACTATTGAGATAAGTTCCTAGAAGGTCACACAAAATAGTGCATTCTAGAATCTTACCTATTTGGTTGAATAAGAATATAAAACTTGGTGGGGCCCACCATGGGGTCCATGTATTATCCAAGTTCCATGGATCACTAGAGAATAAATAAATTCATTATTATTCAAGTAAATAATAGTTGGGTTCAATTTATTTATTACATGTATTTACAAGTGATTTAGTAAATATGAGGTTTAATATTATACAAATGAATATTTAATATAATATTCCAAGTTCGTTTAATATTAGTAGGATATGTGAGTCGAGTTAATGGCTTAGAATTATCATGTGATATATTTAATATATATTACAGTTAAGTGATAAAATATAAATAATATTTATAGCATGGTTTAGTTCATCATAAATAATTATTTAAAATACTTATATAGTGGTTTTTTATTACACGGGGGCTGGGAACCCAAATTGGGTATTATAGATCTACACTATATAAGTGGAGAGAAGATATTCCCATTAAAATTATTCATTAATTGGAATTGAAAGATTTTATCTCCTTATAATTCTTATAGAGAGAATATCTCAAATGAGAATGTGATTCAAGTTTGTCTTCTCAGATCGAAGATAGTGGATCATGGTGATCATCACTGCGTCAAAGTGATCGTCAGAGATTCACGCTAGCACCCAAAATCCGAAGAACGGTGCATGTGAAGATTCAAGAAGTATGTGTGGATTATCTGGAGAGATTCAATGTCAGATCCTTCAAGAAATGGACACTGGAAACCTGTGGTGGTTGTGCACACTTGGAATTGAAATGAGGTATTCTCTTGTTTTATTTTTGTACTCTGATTAAACCACATGTGATCCTTGGACTGTGTTGGGACCAGATCACCAGATTCGATGAGGTTTCGTTGCTCCAATGATACAAAAATTTTAAATTCCCATCCCATATGCTGAGAATCCTAGTACCTTCACATTTAATGTATAAATGATAATATCCCCCTTTCACTCTCATTAAGCCTACCATGATCCTTTTTGTACACCTATAAATATACCCAAATATAGTTAGGATTATTTTCTTTATTCATTTTTTTAAAGGTTGATGCCGAAGCCTCATTATTTTCTTTATTCATGTTTCTTCATTAACTCATGACATTGATTTCCAATTTATAATGATGGGATATGTTTTTAAATGTCCCTATTACCACCCATTTTATTTCTATGTGATTAGAGATCCCCTTGTCTCTCATCAACACATCTTTATGAGTCTTTAAGTGACATCGTTATGTTGCTAAAATTTCACCGCGATTTTACATGCCAACACAATTTTGTAGTGAATACCATTCCAATTTACTATCAAGGGAGTTCACATTTATGAATATATAATTTTTGATTGGGGACTTACATATATGTATTCCAGACTCCTTGATCATGGAATAAATTATGATGATGAATGAATCCATGTGGCACACTTAATCATGATAATGAAATGAAAGTGATAGGTGCACCCATAATTATATAGAACTCCCATGCATTGGGTAATGTTAAGTATCATGAGATATCATGCTGGGATAGGGAGTGAACCTAATTCCTTTATGGTACTTTTTCCACCATGATGTCTTGGCAGTTTAACCTTAACCTATATTTATGATACAATGTTTTAAGTTTTTTCTACATTTCCCATGTTATGATTATCATGCTATATCATGTCTCATTTTTCATGTTTATGAGTCCTACTCTTTTTATTCCCCATTGATATGCCTATTATCTAGAATTTATCACCTTATTCCATGTTTATCCCCTTACTGGGATTTATAACACACCCCTTTCTTATGTTTGTCCCCAGGTTATCCTGTGCAGTTTTAAGAGCCTTGGGATTTTAGAAGAATGTTAAGGAAGTTTTCAATAATGTTATTGTATCCCATGTTCAAGATGTTATTCTATGTACCTAATTACCAAATAGACTATAATTATCGATCTTTCGAGTTTTATTATGTACAATTTTATGTAATAAATCATGAATTAATGTGTAATAAAGAATAAGGTTGTTATAGTTGGTGTCAGAGGAAAAGTTTAGTTATTTTTGGGATTAGTATTAGAAAACTGTAGAGGAAGCCTTAATTATAAGACTAAGTATAAGAAAACATTCCATATTTTTTGTAATTATAGATTAATTAGTTTATTAAGAAAATACTCTCATGTTTGGATACTATAAGTGGATGTGGTTCTGGTATAGATGTACCTAGGGGTAACAACTCTGACATGGTGTGTCTAGCCTGATTCGGTGTAACCTAGTACACGAAAACGGGCCTTACTGTGCATCTGGTTTACACTTCTAGAAGATATGCTTTGTTAAATTAATAATCTCATTATGAACCATTATTAAGGGAATAAAAAAATAACCATAAGAGAATACGTTAGGAAATAGATCATGGATAACATATATTGAATCCTTGAAATTCATTAGTTAAGGAAATAAATGTAATTTAAAAGTTATACCTTTAATTTCATTGGATTCCCCTTTATGCATTTAATAGTTTAAAATAATCATCCCTAATTTTCCTTTTATTCTAGCTAATGATCAGAAATAGGAGTAATCAGGTAAATAATCAATGCGATGAGAAATGTGATGACTACCCCAAACGAGATGACCAAATCGATGGGATTAGGAATCAAAAACTTTATCATAATACTCACTCAGCTAAATCAGGTTCAGAATATAAACGTTGATCAGGAGGAGCGCCCAAATTCCCCTAAGAGAGAAAAAGCAACGATTGAGAGATTTATGCGACAAAGGCCTCTGAATTTTAATGGATCATATGATCCCTTAATCGAGGAATAATGGATCAACTCCATTCATAATATCTTATCCATCCTTCAATGTTTTAAACAAGAGAAGGTTCTACTATGTAACGACCCGGTTACTTATAAAATATTTGTTTTTATTCTTGAATTAAATAGTTAAATTCATTATAAATGTATAATTAAATGACTGGTATTTATAGAAAATAAGGAATATATACTAATAGAATAGTAACATCACCTATGGGTCTATAAATAAAATTTATGTATATTATAAGTAAAAATGTGATATATTTATATCATGGAATAAATATATAAATGTTTTGAAAATGATTAATTAAGTGTTGGTATTTTTGTGAAACATAAATATTTATTTAATATTTTATAATTAATATAACGAATTAAAAGAAAATTTATATTCATAAAATAGATTCATAAATTAATATTTTATTTTCTTATGATTCTAAGATAATTTTATGAGACCTTAATTAATTTTTTAGAGTGTTATAAAATTAGTAGTTTTAAAATCTATATTTTTCAAATAAATAATGATTTTAATTAAAAATTAAATTTTATATTTATAAAATTATTTTCTAATAATTCAGTTCATTTTTTAAATTCTATACATCAAAAAATTGTTAGGGTTATTTTTTGGGATTTTTCTAAAATACTTGAATTTTTGGTGAATAGTAAAATACATCAATTTATGGTATATATACATTATAAGTTAAATATGATATTAATTGAGTAATTTATGATATAATAAGAATAATATAGAAATAAAATTAATTATATTAATACATTTAGTTTTAATTATCAAACAATTAATTCTCTTGATCCAAAATAATAAAATAATGAATATAATAATGAGAAAACACCAATCTCATCCACTATAAATACCACCCATCACCACCTCTTCTCCTCACACCTCATATTCTTGAATATTGTTTAATTTATTTCCATTTACCGTCTGATTACTCTTTCCCATTTCCAATACCTTATGGTCTCAGTAAAAGACCAAAAACTAAGGGCCTTAAGGAGGTTCTAAATGAGAAGAATTCAAGAGGTAAAATCTTCTTTCATTTTCTTTTATTTTCTTTTCAATTTATTTTATTTTCTCATTATCTCCTCACATACCCTTATAAAATTGGAATAAAAACTCCAATATCTTATATATAAATTAATTTTATCACATTTATGGAAAATTTCATCATTAAACTCCTTCTCCTCTCCCTTTTATTCTAAAAATGAGAACATCATCTGTGATGTGTCGATTTACCACCATCATGGACGATACACTTTAATTTTACATTAACTCATTTAATTATGGTAATAAAACCATTATTATGGTAAAATAATATTTTATTATACATATTATAATTTATATAAGGTTCTGTATCCAATATATAATCACGGTATTAAATAAAATAATATATGTTCGTGATGGTCGAAAAAACTGCGAAAATAAATTAAGTCGTTTTCATTAATGTTTTATATAATTAGTAATCATAATATCAGAAAAAAATGATATATAGTATCATTTAGAATTTTGGAAACATATTAATACCATTTCATTTCAATTCTAGAGTTTTTCTTCCATTATATAAGAAAATCCATAATGAACCAACCATGGTAACCATGAAATAAATGCACCCAAAATAATGAAAATAACAAAATATTATCAATAAATGGGTGGAACGATGTTATAAAAAGATCATATAAGGTATTATAAATATTAATAAAGTTATTTAATATATTAATAACACTCTTTAATCCATTATACAGTAGGTTTAAACACATTTTAAGTAAGACAAACCTGAGGTAAGAGACTTTTCTTAAAAAATCCTCTTTTAAATTTCTATTTTTATAAAATTCAAAAGGAATGTTTTTTTGGTGCAAGTATTATTATTTTATGATTATTTTCTGGTTTTTGGGAATTTTTTATGATAAAGTGTGGGACATATATCTCCATACAATTCATTGGGTATTTTTATGTTGGAAGTTGACTGTAATGATTATTCTAAGTGTAACTGTAATGGTTACACCATAAGGTAGCTGTGAGGGTTACATTATAAAGGGTATGTGAGGGTTACATTGTAAGTTATCCATGAGGGTTACCTCCTAATGCAAGGTTGAAAGCTTATTTTGTGGGCTAAAACCTAGTCTATGAAAATCCCTATAGATATGTGACATTGATATCTATGAGAAAATTTTCTGATGTTCCCTCATAGTGAAAATAGAGGCTAGTAAACCTCAAGGGTATCACAAAGATAAGAATAGGAAATTGGAGTTTAATTTTTCTATTCGAATGGAGAAATCTAACGGTGCCAATAAATTTCTGCATCCCACTTCTTAAAGGTGCGAAAGAAGTACCCAAGAAATTTTCTATTGGGGGAGAGGAAGTGATTTAGGTGTGGGAAGGAAGAGAACCTATCTAATGATTTCCAATTGGAGAAAATTTTTAATGCGAGGGAGGAAAGTAATGCTCCCGTAAACCCTTAGCACATTGCACATTATTACAACTGTAAGTAACTAGGGGAATTTTCAAATAGATGCACCAAGACAAGGGTTTTTGGAGACAACCAAAAACCTCCAAGGTAGAAAGGGTAAGCTTTTTTCCATCACAACCACTAAGGTGGATCCTGACAACAAAGTGGTGACAAGTACACTAGTTATTCATTCAAGGATAGTGAATGTGTTTCTAGTTCTATTAATTCCTTCATATAATTAAAATTTATTAGAAATATTCAAACACCACCATAAATCTTGGAAGTGTAGTTATCAATGAAAATGGAAAATGGAAAAATTATTGAGTCCAAAGTATATAAATCCTCCCCTATCACAATTTGTTGGCTGAAGGTTCAATTTTTTTTTGCCACACTCCCTTTGGTGGAATTTGATGTAATTCTAGGCATGGATTGGATTTAACTATATAGAAACAACATAAATTACAATGATAAGTAAATCACTCTTCATATTATAAATCAACCTTTGATTTTTTACAAGTGCAAGGAGGATGATGAATCTTCTTTAGCACCAACATCTCAAGCACAGATATCACTACTAGAAAATGAAGCTACTACCACGGACCGATAGCCACAATTTTATAGCCTATAGACACAGTTTTAAAACTGTGGCTATAGGTTTGTTTTTTATGGCCTATAACCATGGTTTTCAAAACCGTGTCTATAGGCCATTTTTTTCGAAGACATATAGCCACGATTTTCCAAAACCATGGCTATAGAGTTCCCGCGTTTCTATGGGGAAAAAAATTCCTGCCAAATTTTTTGTGGGAGGGCCCACTACCATGGATTTGTGGTTATTTACATGGTTTATTATTAATATATATATATATATATATATCATAATATATACATATATACATGAAGCATTTTTCGGTGTAGTGGTAAGCGTCGCAGGTTGGGAAACGGGAGGTGCAAGGATCAAAGCTCAGTGGACACATTTTTCATTTAGGCTATTGCCACAGTTTTCCAAGGCTATAACTACGGTTAAAACTGTGGAAATATATTTCTATAGACACAGTTTAAACCATGGATATAGGTCAACCACCACGGTGGTGAATTTTGAGGCCTATTGCCACGGTTTTCAAAACCGTGGGAATAGGAAGCTACCACCACTGTTAAAATTGTGGCAATAGGTCGGGACCTACTTCCATGGTGATAGTGGCCATGGTTGTCCAAAACTGAAGTCGTAGCCTACGACCATGGTTTTGGGGCCTATTGCCACAGTTTTGAACCCTGGAAATAGGCCTTTTTTCTAGTTGTGTATTATTTCCCTATGATCAAGTGTGTCTGTCTAAAATTATTTATTCTAAGGAAATAACCATCCTAGAATACATGCCTATTATAAGGGAACATGTTGATGTGTTTCCCAAGGAATTGTCTCATCTTCCTCCTTGTAGAGAGGTTTAATTTTCAATCGAGATTATACCTAGGGAAATACCATTATCCAAGAATCTGTATAGAATGGATGTTATGGAACTTGGGGAGATGAAGAAATAAATATAGAAGAATCTAGATAAACGGTTCATACACCTAAGTGCTTTACCATGGGGTGCACCATTCCTCTTTGTCAAGAAGGATGGGTCAATGTGCCTTTGCATTGATTATCACGAGATCAAAAAGATCGTGATAAAGAAAAATTATCATATTCCATGGATTGATGACTTTTTTGATTAGCTATGGGGAGAATATAAATTATCCAAGGTAGATATGTGGTCCAAATATTATGAAGTTAGGGTGAAGAAGAAGAATATCCCCAAGACTTCTTTTCATATAAGGTACGAGCACTATGAGTTCATAGTGATGCCTTTAGGGATCACTAATTCTCCCTAAATATTCATGGAATTTATAAATATAATCTTTATATATTAACTAAAAAAATGTTTTATAGTCTTTATAGATGATATTATAATATACACTAAAATCAAGGAGGAGAATGAAAAGTATCTGAGCATTGTGCTGAAGACCTTGCAAAAGGAGAATATTTATGAAAAGTACAAAAAATGTGAGTTCTGGTTGAATGAAGTATCATTATTAGGGAATATAATCATAATAAATGGGATGTCTATTGTCCCTTAAAAGATAGAAGCAATTGAAAGATGGTTGATGCTAACATCAGTGATAGATATCCGTAGTTTCCTTGTATTAGCTGGGTATTATCGTTGATTTTTGAGAAATTTCTCGTTATTGTCAAACCCTCTAACCAAGATAACTTGGAAGGGAGTCAAGTTTTATTGGAATGATGAGTGTGAAGAGAGAATCAAGGAACTAAAAAATAATCTTATCACATCCCTTGTGCTCACACTACCCACAAGTGGATAACTTTTCATAGAGTTCAACGATGCCTCAAAGAAGGGATTAGGCTATGTGTTAATGCAGAATGAAAAAGTCATATCCTATGCTTCAAGCTAGTTGAAATTTCAAAAATAGTACTACCCAACACATGATATGGAGTTGGATACAGTGATATTCACTTTGAAAATATGGTGAAATTATCTCTTTGTAGAGAAGTGTGAAATATATACAGATTACAAAAGTACCAAATATATACTCACAGAGAAAGAGTTGAATATGTTCCAAAGAAGATGGTTAGAGATGATTAAGGACTATGACTACACAATCCACTACCATCCTAGTAAATCAAATAAAGTAGAGAAAACTATAAGTATAAAAGATCCAATAATTCTATCATTGATGAGAATTGAAAGGTATAAAATCTTCTTAGATTTGGAGAGGATATATATGGTAATCATAAAGTAAGGAACTTCATCAATCCTTTAAAAATTATTGCTCAACCATCCCTTATGAATATATTAAAGGATTCTCAAAAATATTATGTGGGAATTCAGAAGAAAGTAAAAAATATAAGGAAAGGGAAATCCTAATAGTTCAATGTTAACAAAGAAGGTGTTGTGAGATTTGGTTCATGACTATGAGTACCATCAAATCTTGAGTTAAAGAAGAAACTGTTGGATGATGCATATAGTTTGACTTTCTCCATTCACCTAGGAAGCACAAAGATGTATTTAGATATGCGAGAGCACTATTGGTGGGAAAATATGAAGAATGAGATCACTAAATATACATCAAAGTGCTCGATATGTTAGTAAGTGAAGGATAAAAGGCATAAGTCTAAGGGGATGATGTGACCATTACCCATACAAACATAGAAATGAGAAAACATCACCATGGAATTTTTCACCAGAATTCCGAATACATATAGGGGAAAAAATTATATATGGGTTATTGTGGATCATGTTACCAAGATAGACCACTTTATTGTGATTTGAGAGGATTTATCACTCAATCAACTTGCACAAATATACATCAGAGAAGTGGTGCAGGTGCATGGAGTAACACTATTGATTATATTCAATCGAGATCCTAGATTCACCTCCAAGTTCTGAAAAATCTTAAACATTATCTAAAAAAATGAATTGAACTTCATCACAGCTTATCACCCTCAAAATGATGTTCAATCTGAGTGGACTATTCAAACACTGGAAGACATATTGTGATCATATTCTATGGAATTCAAAGGAGGATGATACCAATATCTACCTATGGTCAAGTTCACATACAACAAAATTTTCCACTCGATCATCCAAACAGCTCCCTATGAAGCCCTTTATGGGAAAAGGTATAGAACACCTACATGTTGGGATAAAGTTTGGGAATGAAAACTGCTAGGTCCTGAAATGGTTGAAGAAATGGTTGAAAAGGCCAAGAACATTTGGCATCACATCAAGGATACTCAGAGTTGAAATAAGAGATATGATGATTTCATGACTTGTCCCCCAGGGCCCACGCTGTGACTACCCCAATCCCATCTTCCATAGGCCAGAGGTTGGCGACTAGCACCAAAAAGGTGTATGCCTATAACAAGAAGGCATTATATTTAAATTTGTAAAAACACACAATCCAAGAACACAACAAGAAGCATCCACAAAGTAAACTGATGTAGTAAAAAGTGTACTAAAATTAAAGGGGGCCAGAATACAAGACCAACTGAAAAGTACAAGTACAAATGAAAAGAGAAAATAGCTCTTGGATCATCCGCCGAGGATCCTATCTAAAGGGTAGGTACATATCGTCTCCACAGCACTCGACGTCAGCCTGTCTCCTCTATGTACCGCCTGGTCCTAGATCCCTTAAGTCTCAGCCCAACTGCTCGTCATCTGTACAAGACACAACAAGGTGCGGGTGAAGCCCGTGAAGGGGTGACTATAAAAATACTCAATAGGGACCGTGAGACCCTCGAAGGTCTCCCAGATTTCCACAAAGGAAATAACACAAAGAAAGACCTCAATCACAAAGCACAATGTAATCATCAACTCTACTTAGGTATATTCCCATACATATACCTAATTTATCAAAATATACTCATCTCTTAAAAGAGGAAACACAAGGCCCAAACCTTTAATCCATTTTCACAAATGATCCATGAGGTAGTTATACCACAAAGGTAACACCACGAAGGTAACACCACAAAGGTAAAAGTACCACAAAGGTAACACCACGAAGGTAACACCACAAAGGTAAAAATACCACAAGGGTAACACCAAGAAGGTAACACCATGAAGGTAAAGTACCACAATGGTAACACCACGAAGGTAACACCACGAAGGTAAAAGTACCATGAAGGTAACACCACGAAGGTAACACCACAAAGATAAAAGTACCACAAAGGTAAGGACTTAACTCACACCGGGTATATAACTTAAGTACAGAAGTATAGATGATTAGTCGTAAATCTAGGTCATCTTATTCTGTTGAGAGGCTCTGTTGCTAACCCACATAGGATCGATATGCGCTGACCCACACAGGATCATTGAGCGCTGACCCACACAGGATCTGACCAACATAGGATCGATATACGTTGACCCACACAGGATCGTTGAGTGCTAACCCACATAGGATCTGACCCACATAGGATCGGTATGTGCTGACCCACACAGGATCACTAATCACTGACCCACACATGATCGATAGGTACTGACCCACATAGGATCGCTATTCATTATTCACGTCACATCCAACCACGAGATTCCCACACTAAGCACGCTTGATTCCGAGAGGATCCGATACTCAAGATATCAATCATAACTCAACTGCCATGAAGTTCCATGAAGAATTATCCCAAAGGAACACCATATCGTAAGGGTTCCAATGCGACATACGACGCGTCGATCGGATGCTCGGTCTGTGAGATATGGGCACTTTTGTAAAAAGGGCCCAGTTGGATTCAAGTTTGATCCAACCCGGGTCACACATAAAACTCTGAAAAAACTCACTTAGAGTACCTCAAAAGGACTACCTTGTCACCAGGGTCTTTATGCTACTGATGGTGCATCAATCGGGCGTCCGGTATGTTAGTTACATCTCTTTCTGTGAAACAGGGAGTGATTGCACCTCGGTCTGACCCAGCTCGGTCAGGCCCGACGGAATATGCCAAAGGGACCGCTTCCCAAAAGGGGTCCCAATGCCATTTACGGCGTGTCAACCGGACACCCGGTTCGTCAGTTACTAGCATTTCCTTATTCGGGTACCGGTTGGGTCTGTGCCCGGTCCGACTCTATCAGACCGGTCCGACGCAACGGATCTCGGGGTCTACCTGACCCCACTCAGGTCCGGCTCACTAAGGGTCAGCCTGGTTCACTAGGTCCGTTCGGTCGGGGTCGTCCCAATTCGGTTCGCGGTAGGGGTTTCCAAACCCGACCCAACCCGACTGACCCGACTCGACCCGACCAGGTTGGGTTGAGTTCAAGATTTCATATGCCCGGGTCGGGTCATTTTGGGTTGACCCGTTGTCGGGTTGGGTCAGGTCATGTGTTGGGGAAAAAATGACCCAGCCCGACCCGAACAACCCGATACTACCCCGACGCCTTCCCACAGACCTGCACACCACCTCTTCCTTGGTTGTCTCCACCGCAAGTGATGCCAACACACTATATCCTCCAATGACATCCCCCTTTGCGTTCGACTCCACATTTCGAATCTGCCTGCATCTCCACCATGGTGACACCACTGTAACCCTAGAACTAGATCCACCGGAGATGACCCATCCATTTTTCCTCTACCTACATCTCCACTGAGACTGCTATGACCCCAGGTCCAACATATAATACCTACAGAAGATATAAATGGGAATCCCAAGACTGATCATGATACATACCGTCGCGTTTTGGGGTCGATTTGTCGTTGAGGTCCTCCTGGCGTGGTGAGGAAGATGAAGCATTGAACCCTAAAACAAACCAACCATTGTATCCCTATGCTGTTAGTTTTTAAATCCCAAATTCAATGTGGGAGTTTTCTCGAGCTCACCGGAGGAGAAAATCGAGCACCTCACCTTATACCCAATCCACTTGACCTCCTCCCATTTTCTCTGATGCGTGCCTCCACCTTGATGAAACCGGCTAAACAACCATCACTGATGAAGAACAGAAGATCTATCCATGTTTGATCCATGCCACTGTAAGCTACCGGAGAAGACGACTTCTCTTTGAGGTAGATGATGCCAAAAAATCAAGATCTTCCATACCTACTGCAAGGAGAATGCGAAGGAGGGGACTGCAAACTGAAGGAGACATCATCGTGAGGCTGTGCAGGCAGTCTGCGGAAATGAATCGGGGGTGGCCTTTTTTTACATAAACCGATCGACTCAGTCGACCCGATCGACCCAACCTGATGTGAGACGGGTTGAGTCGGCTCAGGTCCGAAGCAAAAAACACATGTGACCCAACCCAACCCGACCCAGCCTATTTTGGTTGGGTCGAGTCTAAAAACCCCCCAAACCTGACCTGACCTGACCCATGGACACCCCTAGTTTGTGGGCCTGAGCCGCAGTTGGCCCGGCCTACCAGGTAGGGCTTGGCCCCCCACGCTGGCCCACTGGGCCGCGGGTCCGACCCGTTGGGCTGTGGGTCTGGCCCACCCGCTTAGCCAGACCGTGCCGACTCGGTCATCTAGAAGGTGGACCACCAGAATGCGGACCACCTCCTTCACTAGCCCCACGGTTGCAGGGCCATTTTTCCCAACCGAAGGGACGCTGCCCCACCGCATTAACTGGTCGGCCATTCGGTCGACCGAGTTCTGCCAACGCAACGCGGCACGGGCCATGCCGCACCCTCATGCTGCGGCCTGCTGGCCGTGACCTCTTCCACCGGCGGCGCCTGTGGGCGCAACACTTGTCCCGTGTAGCCGGCTCAGGCCGACCTCCCTTGGACGCAGCGGCGCGCCGTCCTTCTCCTCCTTCCACCACCTATGACCATTTTCTACGGGTCTCCTTCGGCCGTCGCTGACATGGCGCGCTGACGGTTTTTTTTGCAGGTCACCAGACATGCTCTAGTGTCCGTTCTTGGTGTCGTCTGCACCTACAACTATTCCACGCGACCTCCGACAAAGCATGACCTCCTATTTCATGTTGGCATCAATTTGGAAATTTTTCCCTGAAGTTCACATCAAGAATGAAGCGGCGGAGGGTCTGGGCCTTGTTCTCTTGGCCGGTGCCCTCCGCGTCAAGGTGATAGAAAGTGATAGAGGATTTAATTCATCAAAGACAACTTCAAACTAAACCCCCTACCTCAAGATTGTTGGAGAACATCCATGCTTGAGGAAGAGTCGATGTTCGTCGTTCGGTGGTGCTCGTCACCACCCGCTGGAACCAGTTCTGTCCTCTAAATTTTTTGTGTTGTGGTACTTTTCTCAAGCTTCGTCTCTTGGTGAAGCCATTCCAATACTCTTCCCCACGCTCCATATAAATAGGAGAGGTGAAGGGTGAGTAACGCACATGGAATTAATGAGGTTCAATTAATTAAGAAACCTTACTAATTCCAATGGTGTTGTTACAAATAATTGAGAAGTCAAGCCATTTAATGGCTTGACACGTCATTGGTCCCACCACTGCCGCTTGTCCGTTGGAGGAAAAGAAAGAAAAGAAATAAAATAACTTTTTTATTTTATTATTATTTTAAATGTCCAAAATCTAAGTTTTTCTCCTGACATTCTGCGGTCAAAGTGAAACCTCCCTTAAGCAAATCCCGGCGATGCAGATTCAACGGTGCCCTCATATTTTTAATCCAAGCACCAATTCCAAAGTTAGAAAATGTCGCTCGTGTTTTTACTGAACGTACCTTAAAAAAAGTTCAATAAATTATTAACATTCACCCTTGACCTGTGCTAGTAAAGTTTAGGATCCACATAAGGGGAACACGCCCCAATGAACTCAATGGTACTCTTGAATTTTCAATCCAAGTTACCATTTAGAAGTTATGGATTTTAACAAAAAAATATCTGTTACTTAATTATTTTATTTACAGCCAAAAACTAACTTCCATATTTGGCCTGCACCGGCCAATGTTAGTATCTACCTAAAGAAAGCATACCCTCATGAGCTCAGTGGTGGTCTTAGATTTTTAATCTGATTCACTGTTCTTGAGTTATAAGCATTTGAAAAAAATAAAATAACTTTATTTAATTATTTTATTTATGGTTATTCCATTATCGAGTTTTTTTACCTGAGGCCTACACCGACTAAACTTAAGTCGCGCCTAGGGTAAACCCGCTATCCTGAATGCAGCAGTGCCCTCAGATTTCTGATTCGGGCACCCATTTAAGATTTATTCCACCTTTTCAGAAAAATTTATCATGCGCGCTAATTAATGCTTAACAAAATTTCGACGGTCATTTCGGTCACTTCAGGCCTCAGAATCGTGTGCTGTCAGATTCCACAACCTCAAAATAATCCCAAATAATTTAAAAAAAAATTATATGGAATTTACAGATCTTTATAGATGACAATATCCAACAAGACCTAGAGTTTGATGTTGGAGACGTGGTATTCCTATGCATATTTCCATGACAAAAATGATGATATTTAGGAAGAAGGGAAAGAGTAGTCCAAGTTACATTGACCCCTTTGATATCTTTGTTTATATCAGAACGGTGGCCTATCTACTAGAAATACCATTGAACCTATCTCAATTACATGATGTATTTCATGTATCCATATTGAGGAAGTACACACCAGATCCCTCACATGTACTCAATCTAGTGGTGGTACCATTTGAGAATTTCCTCTGATATGAAGAGTAGTTTGTGAAGATTTGGATTATAGAGAAAAATTTATAATAAATATGAAAATGCTCATTTTAAAAGTGTTGTATAGAAACCATAAGTTTGAAGAAGAGATTTGGGAACATAAAGAGTTGATGAAACAGAGTTACCCTCATCTGTTTTAGTGTGGGAAATGAAAATTTTGAGGGTGATATTTCTTAAGGGGGGAATATTGTAATGACCCTAACCTTTATAAATAAAATTACCCTTTTATTTTAAATCAAATTTATATGGTCATAGAAAACACATAAACTTATTTTATTTTATTTTATTAGTTTTAAGAGATCATTAAAGAATCATTACCATTGATAATATAGATGTTGAACATTTATCACATGATTAGTATAAATATAGGGTTTTAACAAATCCAATTGACACCGACACAAAAATTAATGGCCTATACTAGTAGAATTGTACCCTATGAAGGCCATTTATCAGAGCTTCAGAGAGAGATATCATCAATAGAGTTTTCCCTTAACCAGACCAATCTGAGATCCAACAACTTATGCATGAGTGAAACCATTTATGGGATAAGTTTAAGCTCATCGAGATCATGACCCAAACCATGTATTCCGAACCACCCCATAAAAGTCTCACCATCACACACCTTACTCTTAAGGTGTTTGCTGATGTATTAAAGGGATATATATCAAGACCCTGGAATTATGATTATATACATTATTTTTTATATAATTATAAATATATTTTCATCCTATTATAGTTACTTTATAAATTATTTTTATTTTGATACAATAAAACACAAATATTATTTTGGTTAATATTCAAATTCAATTAAGGAATTTATTTTGAAGAATTAATGTATTTTTTAAATTAATATTACTTTAATAAAATATTATTATTAAATAATTTTTATTAAATAAAAATGATCATCTAATTTTTATGAAGTCAAATGTAATTTTTTAAGGGTTCGAAAACTGTTATTATCAAAAAACCTAGAATTTATTAATAAATGTTTATTTTAATTTAAAAGTAAAAATTATAATACTTAGAAAATTATTTATATAAAATGAATATTATTTTTGGAATTATAATGTCTAAATTATCCAATAGCTAATTTTTTATAATTTTTTGAGACAATCAAATTTTCTGGTAAAAATTAAACACCGTATAAATATAATTTGTGTATTATGACATAATAATTATTTATAAGTGATGTAATAAATACTATAAAGTGTATCCAAGATCAAATATATATTTTCCATTTATAATAATGTGATTTATGTTTATTTTATTAATTTTATAAATCCATTGTGAATCCTCCAAAACCATTATTATATTTTAAGGTTTTAAAACCATTTCTTTAAGAGTATGAATCACCTCCACATAAGAAAGAGAATTATTTTATTAATTTCATCCCTTTTCCTTATAAAATAATTATATTAACTTTATTTTGGTATAAACTATGGGAAAACCCATGGGATGATTTGTTGTTTTGGTTATTTTATTTTGTAGAGTCCAAAACCTAAATAATAAAGAAATCTTCCTATTTTCCTATATAAACCCATCCAAACTACCATTTATCTTCACTAAAACTCCTTGTATCATGAATATAATATTTCCTCAACTCTATAGAGTCCACCCAAGGCATCTCAAGCTCTCAATAATCCCCTACAAATCATTTGGAGTCACACACTCAAGTAAGGGATTTCTCTCTCTTCTTATTTCCATTCAAGAACTTCCTTTTTGTTATGTCTCTTAAATTACATTTGATTATATTGTGATATATTCTTACATATCCACATTACTATCTATTTAATTTATAAATTATGATATCCCCATTTCACTCTCATTAATCCTCCCATGATCCTTTTTATACGCCAATTATAATGCTGAAATATAGTTAGGATTCCTTTATTCATGTTTCTTCATTAACTTATACCTTATATTCCCAATTTGTAATGTTGGGATATGTTTTTAAATGTCCCTATTACTATCTATTTTATGTATATTTTATGATAGACCCCATTATCTTTCATAAACAAGTTTTTATTAATCTTTAAGTTTCACCTTTATGCAACCAAAATTTCGCTGCGATTTTCCATTCCAATAAAATTGTGTAGTGAATAGCCTACCAATTTCCTATCAAGGGTGTTCACATTTATGCACATATTATTTTTTATTGGGGACTTAAATATATTTATTCCACACACTTTGATCATGGAATAAATTGTGACGATGAATGAATCCATATTTTATGATCTATGTGACACAGTTAAGCATGATAATGAAATGAAAGTGACAGGTGTGCCTGAAATTATATAGAACTCCAATGCATTGGGTAATTTCCACTCTCATGAGAAGTCATGTTGGGATAGGGAGTAAACCTGATTAATTTATTATACTTTTCCACCATGATTCCTTGGTGGTTTATCCATGGACTATATTTTTGATATAGTGCTTTAGGTTGTTTCCATATTTCCCATGTTATGATTATCATGATATATCATGTCTCATTGTTCATGTTACTGATTAATACTCTTTTTATACACAATTGATATGCCTATTGTCTAACATGTATCATCTTATTTCATGTTTATTTCCTTACTGTACTTTATTTCTCAACCCTTTCTTATGTTTTTCACCAGGTTATCCCATGCAGTTTTAGAAGCCTTGGTATTTTAGAAGCATGTTAAGAAAGTTTTCAATAATGTTGTTGTATCCCATGTTCAAGATGTTATGCTATGTACCTAATTCCCAAATACACTAGACTTCTCAATATTTTGGGTTTTATTACATGTACTTTTATGTTATAAATCATAGATTAATGAACAATAAAGAATAGGTTTTTATACCCTTCGATCTAAAAGTGATTCTTAGGAGAATCTAAGTGTGTTGGAGGTCTAGATTTATAGGCAAGTCATTGTTGTTCACCATTATTCTTAGATCTAGTATAATTCTCTCTCTCTCCCTCTCTCTTGGAATCATAGATCTAATATTTGGTGGATATATCCATATTCTATGATGGTAATCTTGATGGATTATGTTTTTTTGTTTAAAAGGAAGATGATCCAAGCCCAAATCTAGAGAATTTTAGTGTCATTATTAATTTTTCCAAATGTTGTGTGGTATGTGGCCTCTATGTCATCTTAACCTAACTTGTAACTTGAAGGATTAGTTTTTATTAAATTTTTTTCTTGATTTTTTTTGTAAAAAACTTGTGTGATTCATGATGAGAATCCCATTTTTGGTTTTGGTTTGGAAATTGGAGAAATTGGATGGATTTTAGGAAAACCCTCTTTGGTTATGAATTTAAAATTATTGTTTTAAAATTATGAAATGGTTTGATGCACACAATTTATTTTATATAATTATTTAAAGAAAATTCTTTGTTCTTTTCATTATAAATGGTTTTTCATGGTATTTGGAATACATGGTTGGTATGAGTGAATTCATTGACGTGCCTTTATGGAAGGGGTATGTGCCATTAGGGTACCTAGTATTAGTCACCCTGTGATGAATTGGTGGATCGATGAGAGACCTCTTATGAGTATGAAACTATAAGTTGAGCATGAATGGTGTGTGTGTGTCTGTGTGTGGAGTCATGGTTATGGGTATTCCAAATAAATTGAATTTTTTTAAAGGATCTGTTTTATTTATCTCCATGGAAAATTGGTATGGATTTGATATTCACTATTTTAATTTCATAAAACTATTTTATATAGAATTTGATAACCTATTCTTGTCCTAGTGGTGTGAGCTGGCAAGTCTTTGGTAAAATCATATCAAGTTTAGACTCACCCCCTACTTGGGAACTATTGTGAATTTGCAGATGTCATTTATTGGAACATAAGTAAATACAAGGTATCTCAGTTCTTTAGAAACGATTCTTGATACTGTGACCTTGGAATGTGGAATTAAATCTGGGAGTGGGTTGGGTGTTACTTGTTGATATTCACTCAAGAGTTTTGAGTTTTGTGGTCTTTTTGTTCTCTTCAAGTATATCTATTTTTCTACTTATACTCTCATATGGTTTACTATTTTGGGTTATTATTTAGTTTTATTTTGTTGTTCATGCATCATATAGAGTATCGAATGTTAATTGTTATGTTGGCTTGGTTGTTTTATGATTAAAGAGAAAATTTTACCCCAAATGTTCTTGTGGAATTTTCCATTTATTACCAACCTTTGGTATCTTTAGGATGTCACCTAAGTCCCAGTAGAACCACCGCCTCTTATCAAGGTAATGATGAGGGGAATGATGCTATAAATGATATCATCCTTGGTCAAATTGTCTATATTTTTGGAAAAAATGGTATCAGTTTGTACGGTCCTTGAGTTGGAAATGGTATCATTAGGTCTTTGGTATGGTAACAATGATATAGGATGGTCAGAACTTGAAAATTTTAGCATAAAAATACATTTCTAAACTTTTTATATTGAACTTCAAGTTACCAGGGTGTTTGACTACATAAGTGTTTGGAGACACTTCTAGGTGTATGGTCACCTCATCGTTATGGGTTTAACTAATGTGAATTTCATGAAATGAATTTATAGTAATACTTACCAATAGTATTTAATTGTTCATTATGAGTTTAATGGTTTATTAAATGGACAAAAAAGTGTTTATTTTTGAAAATAGTTAAAATCTGTGCTTTTTAAAAGCATGGTTTTAGTATTTTAAAAAATGGATAAAATGTTGACAATGGTTGGATTATGGAAAGCTATGATTGTGATATGTATTGATGTGGTAAATTATAATGTCTAAAACTTTAGTTTCTAATGAGTGAAAATAAATGGAGTTTTTTTGGTTATAGTGAATGGTGCTGGGTAGGTATCGTAGAAATCAACCAAAAGAGGTTGTTAAGAAAGTGGTTGCATCTGAAATATAAGTGAACTAATAGATGGTCCAAAGTATTGTATAAGATTTTCAGGATGTGGAAAGGCATAATCGAAATGATAAATCTCAACAATTGAACCATTCAGTTCAGTTCCAAAATGAGAATCCACCCATATTTTAGGGGGATTTTGAAACTCAAAAAGCAGAAGTCTGGTTGAATCAGATGAATCAAATATTCGATTTCCTTAGGACACCAGCATAGTTGAAAGTAAACAAGGAAACATATATTATAGTGTATTTGGAACACCAATGGTGGGAATTAATAGTTCAAGATAAATTATAACAAGGAATGCATGAGTGTATTTTGATGAATTTCTTAATAAGAAATTATATCCTTACACCTTTCAGATTTATAAAACAAAAAACTTCTCTAGTTTGAAGTAAGAGAACCAAAAAATGATAGATTATGTGGCTACATTCATGAGTTTAGTCTTATTTTCCCTAAAATTTGATTCAAGTGTTGCCTTAAAGGCATGCATTTTGTGTCATGGTTGAGGCTAAATATTCCCTCAAAGATCATCGTTCTTTTTATAATGGATTTTACAAAAATGGTCAATAGAGAAATAGTGGTAGAAAGTGATATCTTGAGAAATATGGTTGTAGGGAGTATGTTTATTCATATAGGAATAAGTGGAGACTCCAATTATGGGAATAAGAAGAAGAGGGATACCTATTTTCAAAGTGATGGGACACCTCAGAATCATACTATTGTATCATTAAACATTCCTCCTTGACTAAAAATTAAGTTGGGATGTTTTCAATGTTGTTATTTTGACCATATGATGAGAGAATGTATTACATCACCTTGATCATTCCACAATTGAAACCAAATGGTACATCTTTCGCACTATTGTCATAGTTCTCTAAGGTCAGGTTCTAGAAATGCATCTCATGTTTCTTAGGAATCTTATGGTTCGATGGGATGAGTACAATGGAATTATTCTCATCATCAGAATAGAGAAGTCCAAGGTGATTATAAAAACACCAAGACTCCTCAACCTATGGAATCTCAACAGGGTAAAAAATAGAAAATTGCAATGAGTAACCGTAATGGACCGGACCTCTCCGGCCCTTTAATTTGTTGAAAAGAAGGTCATGAAGTGTTCTGGAGGGTAAAATGGACTTTTCCCACACTTTTCAAAATTTTGTAACTACACGCCATTTAGTGTGAGTACACGCTGTGTACCACCTCACTGGGTATACCCCATGTTGAATCTGTGTCCTTGCCGTGTGAAATAAATGAGTACATTCCATGTAGCCCATACTACATGTCGTGTAGTCCCTCCCTACATACGCGTTACCCTCAAACCGTGTGTTGACCAGTCAACGACCGTGTTCCGCGTTGAAGGCCGTGTTGGACGACGTGTGGCGACCGTGTGAAATGGCCGAGTACACGCCGTGTACTAGAAAGTACACGCTGTGTACTTTAGTTTTTCTTGCCTATAAAAGGAAGGGGCCTCTCCTCCTTTTCAAATCACTCCTCTCCTCCCCATTCTCCCGAGCAGAGCTCTCCCGAGAGAGACTCCAAGCTCTTTTCTTCCATAAATTCTTCATCCGAGCTTCGATTTACGATCCGTCATCAGCCATGGGATCGTAATGACGAGGTGGAACTTCTGAGCTTGGATATGTTGTCTTCCCTTTGGCCTTTCCTTCCCAGCTTCCACCCAAGGAGGTTTTTCTGGGATTTGACAGAAGCGACATACACTGATGAACGTCTTCTAAAGTTGACCTGGGGGGAGCATTGTGATCATAACTTGTGTAGGTAGGGATCTTACCTTCGTCTCTATAAATTGTGCATCATGTGGGGTGGGTATCCTCTTGTTTATGTGAAACACATTTGAATCGGTTTAATAAAGATAATAAATGGCTTAAAGAACGGGGATGGGAAAGTTATTATGTTTATCTTTTTTATCCTATTGTTATGTTGTGAATTGAATAGTCTTATGCCTACTGAAAATCACGATCGTTGGGGGCCTTTACTTGCGCAATTAAATGCTTCCCTATCTTTATAGACTGTTTGTGGATGGAAACTTTGTGGAATGTGAGAATTGGTTAATCACATAAAGTTGGCTGATTAAATGAATAACTGAAACCCTCGTGTGATCACCCCGGTTGAACAAAACTAAAATAATAAACATGCGGGTGCTGGTTAGGGTTTTTTTATGTAAAGGGGGTGTTTTGTGGGTTTTTGTGGATCGGGTGAGCAGTGGGGCTGCGGTTGGATTGGTTGTGGGTTGGTGTGAATGCTATGTTGGTGACAGAACAGCAGGGCTACGATAAGTGGTATCAAGGGATGATAATGTACAGGTTTCAGTGTGTTTGTGGTCATGGTGGTTGGCAGCGGGGCTTCAGGGATGGGTTTGAATGTGAAAGAACTATGGGTTGTGAATAATAAATGAAATTAGAAGAGTTAATGAATGGTGGGGCTTGGTAACGGAATGAGAATAATAATCAATGGGGCTGGTTGGTTGATAAGAAGGGACTTGTTTGTATTGCTTGTGTTTTCCTAACTTGATTTGTGGATGGCAGGGATATGTTTTACAAATGATTGATATGGTTGGTTGTGGATAATTGCCCAGTAGTTAAGGAACTAATGAACTAATTCTGTTGAAACATGAAAGCTTAAATGGGGTTGGGGTTGTTTGTTGTATGCATGATTCGACATAGCAGTGCTGAGGCACGTGCTCAGTTTCTCTGTTTAGAAGCCATAGGTTGGGCTGTGTGTTTGGTATACATATATATATCTATATCTTCATGTTTTGTCGCACCCCACCCATGTTGAGCACTTAGTGACGAACACTCCCATTTCATGGGAGAGGGTGTTTTCCCCTTAGTTACTAGCTTCTTCCTACTCCTTCTTCCATAGGCTGTGATGGTTTGAGGCAACCTTACACATAAGAATCTTCAGGTAGGTTTCGGTTGGGGTGGTTTTAGTCCAAGACTCTTCGGGCATATTTACTTTTTCCCAAGAATCTTTGGGATGAGGCCCAGGTGTGTGCGGGCGGGATACGTGGTTGTGAAGCCCAGGTGTGTGCGGGCGGGATACATGGTTGTGAGGCCCAGGTGTGTGCGGGCGGGATACGTGGTTGTGAGGCCCACGTGTGTGTGGGCGGGATATGTTGTTGTGAGGCCTAGGTGTGTGCGGGCAGGATACGTGGTTGTGAGGCCCAGGTGTATGTGGGCGAGATATGTGGTTGTGAGGCTCAGGTGTGTGCGGGTGGGATATGTGGTTGTGAGGCCCAGGTGTGTGTGGGCGGGATATGTGGTTGTGAGGCCTAGGTGTGTACGGGCAGGAAGAGTGTGGTAGCGTCAGGACTTTCACCATTAGGAAGAGCAGCTAACTAGTGGAAAATGGTGCAGGGTACCCAATACTCTTTTTCTTATATACTACTACCTGTTGTTTTGTGTTTTGGTGAGCGTGGCTGGTGAGGTTGGGTGGATAGAATTACTTGACAGGTTTTGGTTTCTTCTATTGTTCTCACGGGACATTAGGATGTCTCCCCACTTGTGCACGAGAGCTTTAGGTTTCCCTATTGAGTATACTTGTATGCTCACCCTACATTTACTTTTAGGTTTCTAGGAGGACTACCAGGGCCGTGCGGGACCCTACTAGTCGTGACAATTGGAGTTGTTGCAGTTTGTTGTACTTTTGTTTCTTTTGGTATTGTACTTTTGAGCTTCCTTGTACTTGTACCTTGTTTCAGAACTGTTTAAACATGCATGTGGGATTGGTTTTGGTTTATTTACTTGTTCCTTTATCTTTTGGTGTTTGACTCATCCTTTTTTCCGATCTTAAATAAATAAAAAGGGTAATGCCTCCCATATTTGTAAAAAACTCATACCCTTGGTGCTAGTCGACACTCTGGGGCCTACTGGAGGCGGGACTCGGGGGTCATTATCTCCCTTCCACTATTGCCATCTCAGGAGGGGCATCTTTTGTGGGAGTGGGTCGTGACAGTAAGAAATTGTATGGAGCTGAGCAAGTGATCATGGATGATCAATCTAGTTCTTTGATAGTGAGAGGTATGATTATTTTTAATTATTCCATTATGAAAGTTTTGTTTGATATAGTAAATCCAAATCCTTTATTACTTCTCACATTGTTGATCATATGAGTTTTTATGTTGAGATAATGCATTCTATTTTGAAAATTCAAAATACTCTTGGCCAAAGAGAGTATTGAGCCTTTACGTGTAAATCTTATTCTATAAATATCTATGGGTATAAGTTACTTTGGTATTTATCTTTTATTGAATTGTATGTTTATGATGTGATTTTGGATATGGGCTATTTGACATCTTTCAAGGCCCAAATCGACTATTATGCCCTAAATGTTAGTTTCACATATCTTGATAGAATCAAACTTCTCTTTAGAGGATATTAGGATGTAAAGAAAAACATGACAGGAATTTCGACACTGGTGATTGGAACTATCTCTTACTAGTTAGAATAGATTAATTTGACATCTGTGGATAATATTAGGAATAGATATTTTCCAACTATTATTGGCCAATTTCTTGATGTTTTTCCCGACCAATTATCATGTTTTATACCCAAAAGAGAAGTGAATTTTACGATTGATCTTCTACCAAAGACCAGTCCTATTTCCCTTATATATTATCAGATGACACCAATAGAATTTAAGGAATTGAAAGTTTAGTTAGAAGAGCTATAAAGTAAAGATTTTATCTTTCGAGCACATATCCATGGGCAACACGAGTTCTTTTTGTGAAAAAGGAAGATGAAACTCTTAGGCATTGTGTGGACTATCATAAACTTAACCAAGTTACATTAATTTTTTTATCTTCTTCCAAGAATCAAATATCTATTGGATCAATTGAGGGGATCATCATAGTTCTCTAATATTTAATTATATTCAACATATCACCAACCATGAGTTTAGATGGAAGATAATATGAAAATAGCTTTCAAAATAATATATGACCATTATGAATTTGTCGTTATGAATTTTGGTCTTACGAATGAACTAACCATCGTTATGGAATTGATGAATCAAATTTCTTAGAGGTATTTTGATCCATTTGTGGTGGTGTTTTTTGATGATATTCTGGTGTATTCTAGGGGAAAAGAAGATCATGAGAAACACTTGGCTATAGTGTTGGGTATCTTATGAGAACGTCATATGTATGACAAGTTATCAAAGTGCAATTTATTGATACAACATATGTGTTTCCTTGGCCATATCATTTATGAAACAAGATGTTTATGTGGGTCCTGAAATTATAGAATATATTATCTCTTGGAAACCATAGAATAATGTCTTTTAAATACATATTTTCTTTGTCTTAAAGGGATATTATAGATGTTTTTTATGTGATTTTTCATGTTTGGAATTCCCAATGATAACTTTGACGAGGAAAGATGTTCCTTTCCAATGGAATGAGGAATAAAATAAATATTTTCAACAACTTAATGTTAGACTTACATCAACACTTATCCCTACATTTTAGATTCATGATAGGGCTACATAGTCTATTATAATGCATTGGGATTTGAGTTGAGATGTTTTATCATGTAGGGAGATCATGTAATTTCTTATGGATCACAATAGTTACAGTTGCATGAGAACTACCCAACTCATGATTTGAAATTGGATGTTGTGGTCTATGATTTAAATATTTAACGTCATTAACTCTTTAGTAAGAAATTCATAGTGTTTATAGATCATAAGAGTTTGAAACTCATTTTCTCACAAAAGGATTTAAATATATGATAAAGAATATGGATGAAGAATATTCAAATGTTCAACATTGACTTGATGTATACACCAGGTAAGGGGAACTCTATGACAGATGAATTGAGTAGGAAGTCAAATGATTATTTGGATAAATAGGCTTAGGATCAGTGGAAACTAACGTCAATCAAAGAAGATATTCATCTATATTTCTCAAACTAAGGTGACATAGACATTTTATTTCCAGTTTTTTTGGATCTTGATTTGTTTGAGTAGGTTAGAAAGGCTCAAACATCTAATCCTAAATGTGTTACCATTAGCTCAAAATTAAATGGCAGGGAGACTATTGTGCGTTGTGAGCTAAATGGGAGTTCAATGTTATGATTTAGAGATCGGATGGTTGTACCTTTGAATAATCAGTAATAACTTCTTAGTGCCTAAAACCATTCAAGATGGGATTTTCATTTGGGAATACAAAAGATTTATAAAGCATTGAAAGCATAATTTTAGTGTGTTGAAATGAAAAAATAGGTATCATAGTATGTATTGAGATGCCTCACCTATCATCAGGTCAAGATAGAGCATCAAAGGCCCAATGGTATGTTGCATTATTTACTGATTCCCATGTGGAAATGGTATCATATGTCCATGAATTTTGTAACATGTATACCAAGAATTTTTAGGAAATAAAATTTCATATGGGTTATTATGGATTGGATCACATACTTGGCTCACTTCATCCCCATTTGTGAAACCAATACGGTGGAAGACTTGTCCAACATCTACATTATAGAAATATTAAATATGCATGAAATTCCAGTTTTGATTGTATTATACTGAGACCCCAAGTTGACATCTTGTTTTTGAGAATCCTTTTTGAAATCCCTTAGAACATGGTTGACTATGAGTATAACTTATCATCATAAAATGAATGAATAGTCTAAACAGACAATCCAAATGTTATAGGGAATGATTAGGGATTTTTTTATGGATTTAGGTTTCTCATGGGAGGATAATATACCATTAGTGGAATCGTCATACAAAAATAGTTATCGGGCCTCAATACAGATGGATCATTTTCAAGCACTGTATGAGAACCCTTGTCATTATCCAATTTTTTGGGTAAAAATTGGTGATACTTAAATAATTGATCCCAACCTTGTGAAAGAGATAATAGATAAGATCCAGTTGATCAAAAAGAGGATGAAGATGGCTTAGATTCTTTAGAAATTGAAAGTGGATCATCGTCGATGACTGTTGTCATTTGAGGTGAGTGATCATGTGTTCTTGATAACATCTCCAAGGCTTGGGCATCATCATTTTAGTAAGAAGTTAAAGTTATAATACTAGTATGTAAGAACTTTTTAGGTACTTGAACGAGTTGGCGAGGTGACATATAGGTTGGATTTTACACCAAATTTCAGTTTAGCGCACAATGTGTTTCATGTATCTTAGTTGAAGAAGTACAAACCTGATCTGGACCGTATAATTCGATAGGACCACATTGACCTAGAGCCAAATGATACATTGATACATGTATCGGTATAAATTTATGGATAGGAAAGATAAGATATTATGTGGTAAAATAAGTGGTCAATTATGAGTTTTATGGCAGCATGATCGAATTCAGGAGGAAACATGGGAGCGTGAAAAGGAAATGTTGGAGTAGTGACCCAAACTCTTTCAGGAAAACACCGGTATTCTACTGTTCAAGAATGAAATAAAACTAACGGTTGGGAGAATTTAGCACCCCCAATTTCAGTTACATGACCCATTATTCATGTATTTTGAGTCTATATAATTTCAGGTTGAGTTGTAGGAGGTTCCGAGGGGGTTTGGCATGTTTTAGAGGATTTTTTTGAGGGAAACGGTTTGTGTAAGATTAATAGAAAATGTGAACTACCTATATGAAATCATGAAAGGGAAGAAAGTGGGTTCTAAGTAGGATCATAGTTGTTGCATATTTTGGGTAAATTGTACAAGTGACTAGGAAAAAATATGATTCTTGAAATAGTGGGATGCGCATGGTTAGTGCACGGTTTACCAAACCATGTGACGTAACCATAAAACATATAGATGGAACCCCTAAAAATGTGGATATAATCTTAATTAATCCTTGATACCTCATTTAATCTCTTAATACCTCAATAAAACAAATTCCTTTTTCTCCCTAGACTTGAGAGATGATACCCTTTTATTTGTAAGTGATTCTTAATTGAATCAAAGTGAATTGGAGGTCCAGATTCATCGTTAAGTCGTCATTATTCATAATTCTTATTAGATATAGCATTCCTCTATTTCTCTATCTATATATCTTGAAATCATATATATAATCTATGGTGTATATATCTTCATTATATGAATATAATATTTATGGATTATGTTTTTTTAAATGGTAAGAATATATAATCTCAGATCTAGATAATCGTAGTGTCGTTATTCATTTTCTTCAATCGTTGTGTGGTAGATGACTTCTCTATCATCTCCAATTGAATTAGAAATTGAAGTCTTAGTTTTTATTATATTTTTTTCTTAAAATTATTTTGAAAACCTTGTATGATTAATGATGGAAATCCTATTTTTGGTTGTGGTTTAGAAATTGGGTAAATTGAATGGATTTCATGAAACCCTTGTTGGTTATGATTTTAAAATTATTATTTTGAAGAACCCTGTAATATCTAAAAATAACCAGGAATAGACCACTAAAATTAACAATACTCAAAATGATATAATGTCTTTTAGAAACAAAGGTTTGGAAAAAAATAAAAAAGGGAGTTATAACTCCAAATTCAGGTTTAAATGAAGATTATCTTTTGAAATTTTTAGGGTATTTCCAACCCTGACATGTTCACTGTTCTAAAAAGAATGGTTAATAATCATCATCCTATCTTGTTTTCTATTGCTGAGCCAAAAATTACCTTTTATTCTAAATATTCTCATTTATTCCAGCATAATTATGTTTTTACTGGTGCAATAAAAAATACATCCAATGCTGAATCTCTATGGATTTTCTCGCACTCTTCTATTCAAAAAGTTACCATTTACAATGTCTCTAACCAGATTTTTACTTGCAACTTGAATACTGTTGGCACACACCTTTTAGTATCTTTTGTTTATTCTAGGAATAGATACCAAGAAAGGAGAAATCTTTGTAATGACCTTTTATCTCTAGGCGCTAATATTAATGCTCCTTGGTTTCTTATTAGATACCTTAATGCCATTCTCAACTAAAGTGAGAAAATTGGACCCTCTCATGCTTATATTTCCACAAGATAATTTAAATCTTGATTGAAGAGTACAATCTCATTGAACTTAATCTCACTGGTGTGAAATAAACTTGGCATAGAAGACATTACAATAGAGTGGTTGCTTCCAAGATGGATAGATCCTTCACGAATGTCCCTTCTTTGGATGAATGGGACACTATCTACAACACCACTCTATACAGGCTGAACTCTGACCATCACCCCATCCTAATCAATGTCTTCCCTAAAGACATGAAACCCTGGTTGAATTTTAGATTTAAGAATGTGTGGTTATCTAATGTTGATTTCACTAATATCATTCAAACATATTGGTCTTTAATGTCACACAACAATGATGCCTTTTCCTATAATGTCAAATTAAAACATCTCAAACAGACTCTCAAAACTTGGTGTAGCTCCAAAGCCAAACAAATTAACAATGAAATCCTTCGTCCTGAGGAAGAACTCAATGATATTCAAAACAAGAACACCAACTCTGACCTCAACACCGATCCAACTCAAGAAATAAACCTTGCGGTTAAACTCAACTCTTTGCTCACTTTTAAAGAAAATATAAGGAAAAAAAAGTTTTAATTTAAATGGTTATTTGATGGTGACAAAAATACTAAGTTCTATAATTCACTTCAAATAATGAAAAAGGATTTTAGGCCAAAAACATTTCTAAAATACGGGGACAAACTTCTTGACAATTAATATGGAATTTCTCATCATATAGTCTCCTACTATGAATCCATCTTCAATGGCCCGAATATCAATAATGACCTCCTTCCCTAAGTCATTATGATAGTGATCACTTAGGAGGAAAACACTTTCCTTCTCAACACTCTGCTGGATCATGAAATTAAAAACACTATCTTTAGTTTGAATCCTGATAGTGCTCCGGGTCCAGATGGATTTTATAATGGTTTCTTCTAACATTATTAGGATGTGATTCATGCTGATGTTTGTAAACCTTTCAAATCATTTTTTTACCAATGGTGTGCTTACTCATGCTCTTAATGACCAATTTCTCACCTTGATCCCAAAAGTAGAAAACACCTATGAGATTCACCTGTTTAGACCCATCACTCTTATAAACATTATTTATAAAGTCATCACTAAAATCATTACAAACGGACTTTCATATCTCATGAAAAAAATTGACTCATGGAACCAATTTGGTTTTATGAAAGGTAGATCCATTCAAGATTGCATCTGTCTTACCTCTGAGTGTGTCAATAACCTGAAAAAATCTAACAGAGGTGGAAATATTTCTATTAAACTTGATATAAGAAAAGAGTTTTACACCATGTATTAGTGCTTTATCTTCAAGGTTCTTCAAGGATTTGGTTTTAATACCTCTTTTATCACTAAAATCATAACTTTTTTCACCTCGGCGTCTATATCCATTTTGATCAATAGCTCTTCCAAGGGATACTTTATATGCACCAAAGGTGTCAGGCAAGGTGACCCCCTCTCTGCCATTATCTTCTTGATTCTGGACGACTATATTATTCATCTGATCACCCATTTGGTGCACTATAATAAGCTAAAACCCATCCATGTCTCTAGGAATGTGAATGATCTTACAAACCTCTTTTACACTGATGACATCATAATTTTCCTTCAAGGTGATAAAATAAACATTATTAACCTCAAAATAGCGCTCTCAATATGATTAGGTTTCTGGTCAAACCATTAGTTGGAACAAATCCTACATCTTCTTTGGGAGGAAATTTCCTACCATTAGAAAATATAACATTATTAGTGAATTAGGTCTGAAAGAAGGTACGCTCCCTTTCACTTATCTAGGTGTTCCCATCTTTTGGGGTAGACCCAAGTATTTCCACTTTGAAACTATAGTTGACCAAGTCCTAAACCAACTTTCTTCTTGGAAAGTTAAATCTCTCTCTCTCCTTGTAAAATCCACTATTGTCTCCAAGATGGTTTACTCTAGGATGGTCTATAAATGGACTGTTTGTCTGATCCAAAAAATAAACATTGCTATAAAGAATTTCATTTGGAATGGTAGTAATATTGAAAGGAAACTTATGACTATCCCCTTTTCAACTTGTTTTAAGCCCATTGAGAAAGGTGGTATTGACATTAAAAATATAAAGTACTTTAATGAATCCCTTAAAGATAAAATTACTTGGAACCTTTTTTAAAATTATTCTGATGCCATCACCTTCCTCAAAAATATATTTCTTGAAAAAATTAAGATGGGAAAGTCGAATTTCATTAACTCTTCTATATGTCCATCCATCAAACATTATTTCTCCAATATTATGAATAATTACACATGAATGGTCTCTTGAGACTCCTCCATAAAATTCTGGTTAGATAACTGGACTGAAACTCCTTTAATTTCTATGATTCCTCCTGATCAAATCCCTGAGAGTGATAACTTATATATTAGATAAATTCTAAACTCTCATTATGACCACCTCCCTGATACTATTCTGAATGTCATTGAAAACTAATCTTTTTCTTATACTAATGATTTCTTAATTTGGGAACCTTCTCACAATGGTATTATTAACTCAAAAAATATCTACAATCATTATTTCTGTAACTATGAAAATAATTATAGTTAGATAAAAAATTTCAACAAGCCTTGGATAAAGCCCTAAAGATTAAATCTCATCTGAAGACTTTATCACAATAGAGTTCCCACAGATATTTTCCTTCAATATTTTTGAATCTAGCTCTGCTCTAAGCACAAAATTTATAATCAACATAGAGAAGATGATAACCACCTCTTTCTTTTTTGTGCTACTAGTTCTGCTCTTTAGAACTATATTCTTGAAATTTTTTACTGCAGATGGTTGATTCTTAACTCCATAAAAACTCAAATAAAGAAATGTGCAGAAATGGAAGGCTCTTAGAAAATCAAAAACCTTTTCCTAGATACAGTTGCTGAGCTCCACCATGTGATCTGGTATGATCAGAATGCTATTATTCATAAAAATTACTCACTCAATCAAAATGGAGGTCCTATGCGGATCCTTATTTCTATACATGAAGCTGCTTTGATGAAAAATGGACATTACCACAACACTGTCCATGATTTTGGAATCCTTCAACATCTGTAGATTAATGGAAATTTTTTTCAACCTCTTAACACTCTAGAGGTGTTTTGGAGAGCTCCTCTTCCTGGTTGGATCAAAATTAATATTGATGGCACCTCCAAAGGAAATCCAGGCCCTGCGGGATGTGGTGGTATCTTCAAGAATCACCTCAGTCATATCCTTTGATGTTTCATGGGTAGATGTGGTACAACCACCTCCCTTGAAGCTAATATGATGAGCTTAATACATGCCATTACCTTTACCAAACACTTTTGTTGGAACAACCTCTAAATTGAAAGTTACTCGACGACCACCATGCAAGAAATTTGGAGTGGTGTGACACATCTTGCTTGGCCGAATACTACCCGTTGAATGGAATGCACACGTTCACTTATCAACCTCAACTATATCATCACACATGTTTATCAAGAAGCAAACACAGTTGCAGATGGCTTGGCCAACATGGGAGTAAATCAAGGCATCACCTAGTCTGAAGACCTCCCCGCTGATTTTATTTCCTTACATGAAAAATATTTCAATATGATCCTATATTTTAGACTCTTTTAAACTTTATTTTAATAATAATTTTGCTTTGGCTGTTTTGGGCCAAGACATCATCTCTTTTAAAAAAAATTCCTTAGAGTGTTGGTCACATCAAAAGTTTACATTAGTTCCCTACTATAATAAGTTCCATGAAGAACTATGAAAATATTCTTAAATATATTTCATATGGTCTAGATAATTCTTGTTTGATGGGAGACAAATTTCTTTACTATCAAATGTTCGGGGATCATAAGACATAGTGACTTCTCATTAATTCCGCACTTGGTAATCTCCAAGAGAGAAGGTTTTGATTATAGACTTGACAATACTAATTCCATATGTTATATGTGTTATTGGATATTTCTATCTTTTAATATGTGTATTGGACCTTAGCCTTGAGATTATTATTATTTTATATCATAAATAATGTACTTTGATGTATGGTGAAAATCATGGTGACATATTCTTGGGACTGGATAGCTTAAATTGGGTGCGTTATAAGTGACTTGAGATTAATTGAAAAATTTAAGAAATGATTTTTAACTTATAAGTTAATGGAAGTAGATATCTATAGCCCTTTTATTAAAATAGAATTGTATGATAAAATCCATGACCATATTAGTTCATCGATGAGTTCATTTCAAGTATCCAAAAAAGATAAATCAAACATATAGGTTAATGAAACAAGTATGAAACCTTCTTGATGAGATATCAATACAAAGAGATTATATTACACAATAATTTTTCATAATATATTTTTTTCATTGTAGCATTAACTTTTTTCTCTATGGGTATCTTGATGTGATGCTAGATGATAATCTTGGACTACAGGTAAGTTCACCCAATGCCACTAAGAAAGTGGCCTAGAGAGTCACATACTAAATGTATCTAGAATCTCAGTCAGATTCTATTAGAATTTTATAGTATGAATAAATATTATTCTCATCTTATGGAATAATAATTATTCAAGTATCGCCGATCACATATATTCAATCACCAATAATATTTGAATTTAGGATATGTTAGTTGAATATTAAATAAATATTTATTCACAACTTAGGGAATATAATATTTATTTATCTCTTTTTTATTATTTACAAGGTAATAAATAAATATTTATTTATTCACCAATTAGTGAATAGATTAATATAAATATTTATTTATTTACATAAATATTTAAATAAATATTTATTATTGAGTTTAGTGAATATTATATTTATTTATTTATTGAAAGAATAATATTTATTATCCAAGGTTTGATAAATGACTAGAAGGATCGACGAGCTAGATTAATGGACTCGAAGAAAATGATGTACATTTTAATATCATTTAAATAAATATTGATTTATTTATTTAATAAATGATATTTAAATATCTGTGATTTTAAGGAATTTCATGAAATATAATAATAATATTAATAATATTGTATGATATGAGGTTTACTTAGGATAATTAATTAGTTAAAGGGCCAATGTAAAATTACTAATTGTTTAACCTGAAGTATATATTCCCATTTTTATCATTTTTGTGGTATGAGAATTGTTTTTCACAATAAAATTTTTCTTAATCCCTAAAAAAATTCTCAAGAACTCTCTCGAGAAAACAGATAGGTCATACTACTCCTTCCTCTTAGAAATTGATATAATAAAATATTACACACTATTTTAATCTATGATGAACAACATGAGATTCTTGGTTCCTCTATGCTAGCACCTGGGATACCAAGGGTGATGTTCTAAGATTCATTGAACATGTGTGGATATAATTAAAGGAATTATAGTTTATATTCCTCATCGTAATGATAATAACACTTGAAAGGAAACCAAATTGACCATTAAAAAAATCTATAAAGACAAGGTAATTATTATTTTAAATTAATTATGTATTTAATGTGAAAATATACTCTTTATGAAGATTATATGGCATCTTTTTCAATTTCATTGTATTTTATCCATTGAAGCTAATGAAAACATTGTTAGACATGGTCTCAAACTACGTATGCCATTCCATGAAACCTTTATGTTGTATTAACTAAGTCATGTTATAATTTATTTATATTTATTATCTATTTGATCAATATAGAGTATGCTAGTTTTTCATTATTAATCCAAAAGTTGAGGTAACATAACTATTCATTTTTATAAGAACAAGAACACACCAATAATAGATAAATTATTCTTAAAGATATCATCTAGAGGTTTTAATGATGCTAGCCACATGACATGGATACATGTCATGTAATGAAAAGTTCCATATTTTGTACCCTCATTCAACTACACAAGGGTGATCCATGATAATCACAACATGTCGTGTGGGGGTTGGAATGCAAAGTCATTACACATCATGTATTGATCACTAGGTAGTTTTCATATTGACAAGTAGTACAATATATGTGGATAATGTGTACATCAATTAATCCCATGTAACACACCAAACTTATAGTGCTAAATTTCCCTTTAAAGTTATAATAACTTGTTTTTCATGGTACACCAAAATAAAATGAACCATGATACATTTTCTTTAGATTGTACATTACAATAAAAATAGACATTATTACATTATGAGGATACAATATCGAGAAAAATTAAGAAAAGTGGAAGTGTAATAAATTAAAAGTAAATAAAAATATCATGAATATATAAACTTTATCCTAATGATTTTTCATGAAGATCATAACCCCGATCACAACTATTGAAAGAAGTATAATAATTATAATTATAAGTAAATAAATATTATGAATAATTTTAGTGATGTGTGTGTTGTAATAGTGGGTTCCCTAAACCCAACTATACAGTACTTTTGATACCATATCATGTATACATTTAGATATACATGATGTATTCTTACTACTATAGTGTATATATTTCTGTGTCTACTATTTAATGGTAATTTATATAGATTAATTTTTATATCAAAATGTTATAAGAGATCCCAGGCTATAATGATAACCTTGAGATACTATGAAATTAATCTTAAACATATGTTCTATTATCTAGATACATCGTAATGACTAGAAGAAGTAGATGCATGACTATTAGGTGATGGGAGTTCATAATAATTTATTCTTCTTCTCATGAATTTCAAACTTGGCGATCTCTAGTAGTGAGATCATGAGGACATACCCGCCAATAAGAACACCACATGTTTTGGGTGTCATTGTATGTTCCTATCTAAGGACATGTGTAATAGTATCCTCACTTGAGATCATTACCAATGTGTGCCATTCTATCACATACTTTTATTCAAGGAGAAAACAATTAAAATGAAATTGTGGCAAGGTAGTTTGTATTGGGTGTGTCATTGGTGGTATGGATTTGGTTGAATGGTCAAGAAAGAATTTTTTGATTCCAGGGTAAGGAAGTTATATATCTTTGGCCATGTTGATCAGGATGGTAGTAACTTGATAAATCCACATCCATGGTCATCCAAGGTAAATCTAACTAGTTATATCAAAAAAATATCAAGAAAAGGGCAATTACATGGGTATGAATCCTTCTTTATGATATATTTTAAGATAAAGAGATTATATTACACAATGCATGTTCGTAGGTTGGTTGTCACTGCTGTGACTATCCTTATCTATTTAGGGGTCATGATGGGATGCTAAATCCTGATCTTGTTCTATGAATAATATTCACTACTATTAAGATAAGGTCTTAGAGGGTCACACACAATAGCGCATTCAAGAATCTTTTTTATTTAGTTTAATAGGAGTTTTGGACATGGTGGGCCCCACTAATGGGGTTTGAGTTTTGTTCAAATAAATAGGATCACCAAATTAATAAATAAATTCATATTATTTATGTTTATAATAATTTGAATTGAATTTATTTATCAAATTTATTTACAATTTTTAAAGTAAATACATGAAAATATTAATTGAATGAATATTAGTATAAAATATTCAAGGTTAATTTACTATTTGCGAGAATGATGATTTGAATTAATGGATTAGGTATTATCACATAATATATTTATTATATTATAGGTAAGTGATAATAATAATAAATTATATTTATAGATCAGTGTAGTAGTCATAATATCATTTGTATATCATGTTTATTATTTGGGTGTAGGAGGATATTCTAGGTAATTCATGAACACACTATATATAGAAGAGGAGAGCCACCCATGTGTGACCATTCACTAGATTTATCTCTTCTTCCCTCTCCTACATTCTAGAGAGAGAGGCTCTAAATCCATGATCTTAGATTGAGCTTTCTCTCATGCATTATAATAAAGGTGATGTAGTGATCGTTAGAGAATTGAAGGCATTGTAAAATCTCCACGTTAGCACAAAAAATTCAATGATAGGTTCTCCCACAGGTTTTGGAAGTGTATGCAGATGATCTAGAGGAATTCAGATTCAGATTATTTGATAAATGATCTCTAATTATGAGTATATATCAAGATAAGATTCAGATCAAACTAGGAATTTATGGTTTTGTTTTTGTGCTCAAAATTCTTCACACGTTGATCCTCAGATTATACGAGGTAACGATTTGCTGACATCGATGAGTTCATATCATTCGTTGGTGAAAATATTTAAAACCCCAAGTTTCTAGGCTTCTTCTTTATGCCTTGTACCTTCAGTGTGTAAGATTATATTAGAATGTAATATGACTGTTGAGATTATATAGTCATTATGTAACATCTTGTTACCAAATTTTAGGTTTTTTTGAACTTTTGTTTTATTTCCCCTTTTTGGTTATCTTTTTCTTGGTTGTTTTTGGATGAAGGTGATATTTTTTGAAGTTTTTTGGGCTTGAAAAAAGTTGAATCATGGTTAGTAAAAACTGTGTAGCCTTGACCAGGAAACTGTTCACCTTTTTTTGGAGATATAGATTAGGGTGCACGGTTGGTGCATGGTTTTTCCAACCGTGTATCCAAACTATGAAAACTCTTCCAGTGGTCCAGATGAGAGAACACGGTTGGAACACCATTTGTCAAATCATGAATCCAAATCGTGTAAATCTTCCAGTGAGTTTATTTGGGGTGCACAATTAGTACTGACAGTGCATCCTACCTAGAAAACCATGTGAATGATTTTTTAATGCCTCAAAATTTTTAATTAAAACACAAATACCCCCTCTAACATCCCATTACCTACTTTTAGAAAATTTTCTTCTCTTTACTTATTTTTTTCTTTAATTGGGTGCATCCTTCAACTTCCAAGGATAGAGAACATTTGCTAAGAAAAATGACCTAAAGTTTGGGGATGTATGTTTGTTTTGAAATAATGGATTCGAGGTATAAATGTGTTAATGGATTTGTGGGGTTCTCCCCAGGTTCAGAGTACGCCTGAGGTGTTTTGGGTTTTCTTGTAAGAATATATAGTTTTCACTATCTATAAGAAATTTACACATCGTGTAATTGGATTACTTGATGTGTAAGACTTTATGGACTCATTTCACGAGCTGAGTACACAGTGTGAATGATTACATGCTGTGTAAGAGTTACACATTGTGTAATGTTAAAAGATAAGTTTGAATAGAAAGGTAAGGATTTGTTTTGGCGTATGTGATCCATGTGTATTAAATGTTTTGTAAATGGATTACACTCCATGTAAAGGTCATGAATATGGATTTTAGGGAACTGTGTGAGTGATATGTATATTAATTAATTATGCAGTCACTTCCCTCTAGACCTAGGGATCTTCTCCGGTGATTTTGGGAGACTCTATTCGTTTTGGATTAATTTGTTCAAAAATGGATCATCAGAGTAGTCACATTGAATCTATATGAGTAAGAGATCATTTTTTTCTTCTTTGTTTCTTTTTATTGTGGTAGATGTTTCATTGCACTATTGATTTTGTGGATCCATGGTGATGTTTCCTTGGTTTCTCTTCTTGATCTGTTGTGCGATCTTATCCCAAGGGCCATTCCCTTTTTGGTTGTGGTGTGGAAGGTATGAATTATTCAAGATATGTGTAATCTATCCTCTTCTCTGACCCTTTTTGATGAATTGGATCAATTCTAAGAAGTATAGATTGATTCTAGGGCCTTTTTTTGTCATTTTTGGTTTCTTCCTTGTGGTGGATTCTATTGCGGGTGTGTGCAGCCCACATTTGGAGTTATTCCATCTCTAGACTGTGTTGGTGAAATGTATTTCTCATGTTTTGATATTTTTTATTGAATTAAATGACATGATATGACTGATTGATTTGTGTGCGTGTAAATGAGTTTTTATTAAAGATGGGTTTCCCATCATTTTTGTAAATGGAAATGGTTTTTCAAAGAATTATGAAATTGTTTTTTGAAATGGTTTTCAAATCATGAAATAATGACATGGTTTGGAAAATATAGCACATGAGAAGAATTGTTTACTTAAGTGGAAGGTATAGTAATAGTTATTATCCATTGTAAAAGGGTTTTCTCATGTAGCTTTATTATGCTCCCAAGGTCTGTTGTTTTAGGGACTTGTTAGACCTGTTAAAGGGTTTACTTTCTGGGGAGTTCCTATTCTCTCTAGACTTAATGAATATGTCTAGAGTCTTGATAATTACATGATTTTATATGTTAGGTATGAGTGTCCTAGCCATCCTAACCTAGTGTGATCCTTGTCATAATGTTACATGTTCTGCTTTTGAACAATTTGGGCAATTTTGGATTGTTTTATTTTTGTTGTTCTATTATGGGTTTGATATGATATGAGAAATATGAATTGTTTGGTTTTTTTTGATATATATGATTTGATATATGGATATGAAATGATTTGAAACTAATTTACCTATTTTATTTTGAATTATGGAAAAAGGGTAAATTAAATTGGTTTTCTATGATTTTGATAAAAAAGCTACTAAACTATATATCATGCCTTATTTTCTTTAAAATTGAGCATGATCAGATTATTTTTTTAGAGACTTGATATAGAACACCTGGTTGGTACCATACTATGTATGTTAGCTCACACCCTTCGCACCCCCTCGACAGTGTGTAGACCTTTGTATGTCTTTAAATTAAGGAAAAGGAAAGGTTTAGTAGTGAGGCGACAAGGTTTTTTTAGCAGAGTTGGGAAGGTAATGGTGAGATGGTGAGAGTTTTCCCATGATATCACATGGATTAGTTGGTTTTTCTATTTTTTAGTCCTTTTTTTGGAATGGTACTTAGATATTGTTACTACTCTTTTGTTGTTTAGTTTCCATTGTTTTTTTCATCTATGTTATATATTTATCTTTTTCGCTATTGTATTTTTTGTATATATATGTGTCATGTTATTGCTTTAGGTTTAGTGAAATAATTCCCTCAATTTTTTTGATTCTTGTGTGCTAGTTTCTAGCCCATGGGGATCATGAATTCCATTTAGTTATGTGGAAATTCAGGTTAGGTACTAGTTTGAGAGGGTATTTGGGTCGGGTTCATCATAGTTTGGTATCAGAGGTGGTCTTCCCTCAAGAGTCCTTATCTTGGTACATTTGGTAGACTAGATATAAGATTTTTTAGACTTTAGAGGTATATTGTGGTGAGTTACTGGCCATCTCTTGTTGTGATTAGACTCAAGTTACCATGGGATGTTGGGATGTGTGTCTCCAATTTTGAATTCTTTATGTTAATCTCATTTTTTTTCTTATGGATTTTTTGGTTTGAGCTAAAATTGTTATGTTTATAATCATTTCTTTTATTTCGATGTGTAGCATTATGACTATGAGACATGTTTTTCAATTTCATCAGGAGGGTACAGTTGGTTCTCCTCAAGGGAATCCTTCGATGGATCATAACTTTGTTGAGGCTATTATATAGAAAGTTCTTGTCATGTATTAAAATGTGTCGCAACCTCAGAACATAATTGTTGAGGTAAAACTAGGGAATGTAGGATAAAATGATCAATCATGGGAGTTCTTTCATGAGAATCCAACATCCTTTAATGGTACAAATGAACCTCAATAGGTACAGGGATAGCTTGTCACAACCCATCCCTCCAAAGATACCACAATGAAGGGAGAGAGATAATGGCCCCCTGAGTCCCACCTCCAGTAGGGCCTGGGTTGGCGACTAGCACCGGGGGTATGAAAATATCATGTATGGGAGGTATTTCCCTCTATAATATAAATAGGACCAGGAGATAATATGTATCATACAAAAAATCCATGTCAAAATATAAAAATAAATCCAAAAACCATCCCACATGCATGTATAAATAGAACTGATACAGATACAATAAAGTCCCAAAAGTAAATACCCAAAGTAAATCTAAAGTAGAAAAATAATATCTATTAAAAGGTTTGAGCTAGTAATGCCTAGAAAGGTCCATGTAATCCTCCTGAAAACTTGAAAATAGTTTTATACACATAGGGTGAGCATACAAGTATATTTAGTATACAAAATTCAAGTCTCTCGTGCACATGTGAAAGAAGCATACTAATGCACCTATGAGAAAAAAATATAACCAAACATCACCTATAAAGGCATACTAACCATCCCAACCTCACCAAGGCACACTCACCAAATAATGAAAACCAATTAATGTAGTATAATAATAATCACATCGATAAGGGTACCCTATACTGCTTTCCCACTGGTATGCCTCTCTCACACCCAACATCGTACGTACCAACACTCCCATATCTTCTATATACCACATCGAACCACAAGAATAGTCACAACACACCTTTCACGTAGACACCTGGGCTCACCGCCCCACAAGCATGACCATAACACACCTCACCCGTAGACACTTATGCTCGCCGCCCCACAAGCACGACCACAACACATCTCACCAAAAAATACCTGGTAAAAAATACAACCACCACCATAACTATAGTATAAGGGTATAATGAACATGTATAATATCAATACTTTTTCCTACTCCTACCATGCACAACCCTCACCTGAAGCCACCCCACAATCATGGTCACATCTTGCCCAAAAATACTCAGGTCGTCACATCTCACCCGCAAACACCTGGGCTATCACATATTTCCCGAAGATACTTGGTCCATCACAACTACCATCTAATGCACTAACAGTCCTCCAGTCATCACATCCTATGAAATACCTTCCTTTCCTATAAGAGAGAGCGGGAAAGAGAGGGTACCCATCAATCTTTACTCCTCACCATATGTTGGAAAAAACACCACCACATGACTATGTGGGTGTCAGTACATAATGGTCTATGTGGGTGGGGTGTTTATAAATTCACAATAATGTAAAAGTATATATATATAATATCAAACACTCAATCCCAACCTATGGGTTCACAAACAAACAAACCAACTCACAACACCGTCACTTTTACTGCCACCTGTAAATGTATAACATCCCACAACAAGCCACAAATACCAATTCACATTTCCAACCAATTTCATTTAATCATCTCATCCTTTCATTATTTAGAATTAAGAAAATTTAACCAAAAAACACACCATTTAATTATCCATTAACCATTTCCATTCCATTAACCAAACCAACCCAAGCACTTCCAAACCTTATTAACAATTTTTTATTTATTACATCACTACTCGGGCATCTATCACAAAACAACCACCACCTTGTCACCCCAAAAGCATGACCAAACAAACTACCTCCCCACTACCCCAAAACCACGACCAAACAAACTACCTCCCCACCACCCCAAAAGCATGTCCAAACAAACTATCATCTCCATATTCCCAACTACACATTTCTATCCCAAAAAAATGACCACACTTCACAACACATCAAGATAGTTTCACAAATTTACAATGGGGATTTTATCACATTCCACTTTATTTTAGGGGAATTATCACACAAGCCAAAATCCTGAGGCAACCATTTTATTATCCAAATATAATTGGTTAGTCTATTTCCATTTTAGGGTGATATCACAACAATAATAACCAAATAAACAATCATATTACATATATCTAGTGAAAATAAATCCCCTAATAACCATAATTTTCAGTGGGGCATCAAGATCATACAATTCAAAACATCACAAATATTATCAAAGCTGTAAAAGCATGCGAAATAAACCCCATTTTACCATTTAAATTAAATTAACCAATTATTTATCTTTGATTAAGCTTAAAAAACCATAACCCATTGATAAACAAAAGTAAAACCTCCCACATGATACACAATATGGAGAAACGAGGGAATCCCTACCTCAAAGAAACTTTTCGACTCACTGTGCACTATAGGGTGAAGTAAAATTCTTGTAAACCACAACCACGCCACAAAAACCAAAAATCGCCCTACACTGTAACCAAAGAGCATAAAATAAAAGTTATCACACACCCTAAACTATAACAACATATCAACATTGAATCCCTGGAATAAGAATAGAATAAAAACCACCAAGAAGGGAGAAGATCATACCACAGATCAACCACGTATTTCCAACAAACAACCAATGGGACCAACATATCAATGAGGGAGAAAGAGGGATTTCAGAACTCCTCTAGGTGATTAGGGTTTTCCCAAAATTATAGGAAGAAGAATCCATGTAAGAATGAATGAAAATTCAATCGGAATTTTTTTTAAAACTACACTAGATTGGGTGTTTACATGATGTTTAATCCCATTTCACGTTGTGTAATCCTCAGTGTTCAGTTTTTCCGAAAAAAATGTCACCTTTTTTATTATTTAACCCTGAAAATATACATGTCATGAACCAGTGTTGGACAACCCATGAAACCAACTTTCACATCCTATAATACACTTACATGATGTGTATTTTCTATAGTAGTTCTGCTACACCTCTAGCTTCCACTGAAAACTCCCAGAACCTCCCATAAACACCTTCAACACTCAAAACTATAAAAGTAACAGATCGAGACTGCACATACCATTACGTGGATTAAAAATATGGATCATATATTTGACTTAATAGATACACCTAGGAGTATCAAAGTTAAGTGTGTTGCATTCATACTTGAGGGTACCAATAAGCATTAGTGGGATCCATGGTACAAGAGGATAAGAATGTGAGATTAGAACTGATGGGTTTATAGACCCTATTCTTCCAAAAGTTTTGTCCAAAGTCACTGATGATGGAAAATTCTATATAATTTCTCCCTTTGTAGTAAAGAGAGCATTTAGTGTTATTATACACCAATCAGTTTGTTGATCAAGTTCATTTTTCACCAGAGGTAGTGAATAATGATCATTTGGAAGATCAAAATTACCTATAGGGTTTACGACTGGATATCAAATCACCAGTATTTATTCTGAATATTTTGACCTATGTAGAGATAGTGGATAGATTTATGATAGAAGAGATGAATATGACATGAATATTTGGATATTATTACCCTTCTCTTCCACCTAGTGGAAACTTCAGTGGTGCGCCAGGGAAGAAGAGGATGTGGAAAGATTATCATAGGAGCGATGGAGGTGGTTCTCAATGAAAGACCTCCTTGGATACTTATATTACTTCCAGAAGTGTTCCCACAACTTTCTATCTGTGTGGAAATGGTAGGCACACCAGACGTTCTTGTCCTTCACCTGCGAAGATGTGCAACATTCATGGGTGTTATGGTCATCTGTATCAATTCTGTCAGGCTTTGTTTATACCTTGATATGGTTAGGGATCATCAGTTCCAAAGGCTACTATAGAACAATTAGATGCTTCAAAAACCATAGGGATTCATCCACATGCCTCAAGAGTTAAGAACCTTCATGCAGTAGATGAGTTTCTAGTAGAGATGGACATAGGTCCAGAGATAGTCAGAGGTACCATCTTTATTGAATCCCTAGTAGCGATTTATTTATTTGATATTGGTGATTCCCACTCATTTATATCTGGTAATTTTTTTATATTATTAAACTTTTAGTGGAGATTATGTCCTTTTTTGAGTTAGAGATACTTCTTGGGAAGAGGAAAGAGTAGAAGTTTCATTATCCTTTTTGTGCACTATAGATAGCTGATGCGGAGTTGGTATGAGTTTTTATTATTCTTGATATAGATTTGTTTGATATCATCATCAGAATGGATTGACTTATTTCAAACCATGTTTTGGTTGATTTTTATCATTGGTGCATCATTTTTATTATGTATGATGGGAGCTGACCAGTGGTTCAGGGAGAGTGGGATCGTAGGTCTGGAAGTACAAGACCTCCCCGCCGAGAGCATAGAAGTTTGTTGTCTACTATAGTAGTTGAGATCAATGAAATATATTCTTTTGTTGGTCTTATCTATATTGTTTGGGAATTTATTTATGTTTTCCCAGATAAATTATATGGTATTCCTCTGGATAGGGAGGTTTATTTTATGATTGACCCGGTGCCAGGTACATAACTGATTTTGATACCTTCTTATCATATGGAACTAGTGGAGATGAAATATCTCAAGTTATAATTGATTTTTCTGATAAATAAGGGGTTTTCCCCAGTGTTTTTCTTGGGAACCCCTAGTTCTCTTTTCTAATAATATATATGGTTCACTCATATTGTGTGTGGATTATCATAATTTGAACTAAGCAATAGTTAAGAATAAGTACACTTTGCCTCGTTTTGATGATTGGTTTGATTAGTTAAAGGAGGAAGAGTGGTTTTCGAATATTGATCTTCAGTCAGGTTATCATCAACTCAGGTTTTAGGTGTTTGATATACTGAATATGGATTTTAGGAGTGGGTGTGTCCATTACAAATAACTCATGATGCCATTTGGTTTTAGTAATACTATTTCGGTTTTTTTGGATTTGATGAATCAGATATTTCATCTGTATCTCATCACTTTTGTGGTTGTGTTCATGGATGATATTTTGTTTTAATCAATATTCGAGTGTGGGCATGATAACCATTTGAGTTTGGTTTTGGAAATCCTGAGGAGCCATTGTTTGTATGGAAAAATTTCAAAATTCACTTTCTGGATTTAAGAAGTGAAGTTCTCAAGGAACGTAATTTCTGAGCATGTTTTATCAGTTTATCATGAGAAGGTAAATGGTATTTTTTTCATGATATGAACCACATAACATCTTTTAGATTCTAATATTCATGGGTATTTTTGGATACTATCGACAGTTCATCAATAATTTCTCAAAGTTGGCATCACCTTTGACTTCTCTTACTAGGAAAGGGGTGCAATTCGTATGGGATGAAAAGTTTCAGTATTCTTTTGACAAGATGAAATGACTTTTGACATTAGTTCCTATTTCGATCTTAACTGATCTTGGTAAGGTATGTGGTTTTTTTGTGATGATTTTGGAATTGGAGTGAGTTGTGTGCTTATGTAGGATGATCATGTGGTGGATTAGAATTCACGCCAGCTTCCATTGAATGAAAATAAATAACCCACTCATGATTTAGAACTTTCCATGATTATGTATGTGCTTAATTGCTGTAAGAACTATATTTTTAGGAAGAGGTTCACAGTCTTTTCTAACCATAAGAGTTTGAGCTATGTATTTTCTCAAAAATACTTGAATCTTAGATAAAGACGATGGGTGTAATACATTTATCCATTTGACTTCGATATCGCCTACACCCTGAGGAAGGGGAATTTCATTGTATACACTCTTAGAAAAAAAGTTCCATAACAAGCTATTTTCTAATTGAAAGAAGAGTGGAACCTTATAGGACTCTTTGCTCAATTTCACTTAGATGCTTAGGAGGATGTTTCAAGAATGGTTCTCACCAGTGTTCAGTTATCATCATCCCTCCCCGAATCAATTCTGCAAATCCAATAATAGTATGATAAGTTTATAGGAATTTGAGAATTCCTATATGATGGATAGGCTATTTCTTTTGGGTCTCTCTCTTCAGATGGTATTCTCCATTTTAGGGATCAATTTTTTTTCCTAGGTTTAGTGAGGAGATAAGTTTTTTTATTGTAATAGTTTTTCATAGACCATTCATTCGAGCACTATGAAGATGTATTATGACATGAGATAGAATTTATGGTGATCAGTTATGAAGTGTGACATTGCTGATTATGTATCCTACTATTACACCTGCCAATAGATTAAGACAGAGCACCTAAGACCTTCTGGTTTTCTTCATCCACTTTTGGTGTTGGTTTGGAAATGGGACGAGGTATCCTTGGATTTTTTTTGGATTACCATGGACTCTCTGAGGAAATAATGTTATCTGGGTGGTGATTTATCAGTTGAAAAATTTATCTCATTTTATTCAGATCAGGGACACCACTAAAGTTGAAGATTTGGGTAAGCTTTATGTGAAGAAAATTGTGAGGTTACATGGGGTTTCTTATTAAATTGTTTCAGATAGGGATCCTAGGGTTACTTTGAGGTTCTGGATGAGTATCCATAAGGTTATGGGGAGTTAGATATATATGATTATAGCTTACCATCCATATAAATATAGACAGAATACGTGTGCTATTCAAATCTTGAAGGATATGTTCCTTATATGTGTCTTGGATTTCGGTAGATCGTGGGATATCCATTGGGAATTGGTTGAGTTTTCTTATAAAAATAGTTATTGGTCATTGATCAAAATGGATACTTTTGAGGCTTTTTATGGTCACCCATGTAGGTCACCTCTTTATTAGGCATAGGTGGGAGAAGCTTCTTTGGTGGGACCAAGTCTAGTTCAGGAGATGTCTGCAAGAATTCAAGATATATGTCTGTGTATAGTTATATCTCATAGTTGGAAGAAATATTATATAGATTAGTGATGTATTACTTTGAAGTTTTACATAGGTTATCAGATTTTCTTGAAAGTTTCCCCTCAATTAGGTAAATTTCATTTTGGGAAACATGGAAAGTTGGCTCTGAGATATGTTGGACTATTTGAGGTCATTGAGAGGATTGGGATGATTTCTTATTGGTTGGAATTTTCAAATCAGTCGATAGGTATGCATGATGTTTTCCAAAATTCACATCTCAGGAAATATCATCCTAACCCCTCTCATGTTTTTAGTTGGAAGGAGATTGAGTTAGAGCCAGACATTTTTGTTGTGGAGCAGCCAATTGAGATAGTTTAATATCAAGTTAAAGTCTTATGTGGGAAGTAAATTCCATTGGTCAGAGTGTTATGGTGAAAAAAATCATATTGTCATGATACTTGGGAGCACGAGTTGTTGATAAGGGAGTAGTGGCCTCACCTCTTTACTAGAATTCATTCTTCTACATAACTTCACAGGGATGAAAATTCTTATGGTGGGGAGTTTGTAACATTACATTACCCACTTTTAGGTACTTTTCTTCTCTTTATTTGTTTTCCTCTTTAATTGGGTCCATCTTTAGAATCCTGAGGATAATGAACATTTTATCATAAAAAGGACCTAAATTTTAGGGATGTATGTTTGTTTAAATTAATGGAGTCTAGGTATAAATGCGTTAATGACTTTGTGAGGTTCTCCCCAAGTTTAGAGGATTACTAAGGTGTTATAAGTTTTCATGTAAGAAATAAAAGTTTTTACTATCTATAGAAAATTTATACACCATGTAATGGGAATAAATGATGTGTAAGAGTTTCTAGGGTCATTTCATGAGCTCAGTACAAAGTGTGAATGATTACATGTCATGTAAGAGTCACATGTCATGCAATGTTAAGAATCATTTTTTAATAAAAAGGCGATGGTTTTTTTGGCATATGTGAACCCCGTTTATTACATGACATATAAAGGAATTACATACTGTGTAAATGTCATGAATATGGATTTTAGGGTGTCGTACGAGTGATATGTTTGTTCATTCAATCTAAAGATGATTCCATCTTGACCTAGGCGTCTTTTCCAGTAATTTTGGGAACCTACATTCATTTTGGATTGATTTGTTTAGTGTTGGATCATTAGGGAAGTCATGTTTCATCTCTCTGAGTAAGAGATCCTTTTTGATTCTTTGTTTACTTTAAATCATGGTAATGACGTTGCATTGTGATATTGGTTTTTTTGGATCCATGGCGATGTTTCCTTTGTTTCTCTTCTAGATCAATTATGTGATTTTTTCTAGCTTGCCATTCCCTTATTGGTTATGGTGTGGTAGGTGTGCGTTTTTTGAGGTATATGTAATCTATCCTCTTTGAAGAACCTTTTTTGATGAATTGGATCAATTCTAATTTGTGTAGATTGATTCAAGGTCCTCTATTTTCATTATTGTTTTCTTACTTATGGTGGATTTCGTTGTGGTCATGCGTGACTTGAGTTTTGAGGTAGGTGATTACGTCTCTTTCCTGTGTTGGTGAAATGAATTTCTCTTGTTTTGATAAATTTTTTTATTTAATGAAATGGAATGATATGAATAATTGATTTGTGTGTGTGGAAATGTGTTTTTATAAAATATGGTTTTCTCCTAGTTTTGGAAAATGGAAAGAGTTTTCATAAAATTGTGAAATGGTTTTATGAAATGGTTTTCAAAGAATAAAATGATAAAATGGTTTGATGAAATAGTTTTGATAATAGAGAACATAAAAATACATGGGTACTTAGGTAGAAGGTATAATAATAGGTCTCATCCACTATCAAGGGGTTTTCTTATGGGGATTTCTTTTTCTCCCTAGCCCCATTGTTCTAAAGACTTGTTAGACCTGTTAGGGGGTTCATTTTCTATGGTGTTTCTCTACTCTCTAGACTCAATCCATATGTTCTAAGGCTTGATGTGTACACAATTTTCTATTCCAGGTGAAAGTGTCTTAGCTATCTTTATTTAGTGTGATCCTTTGAATGATGTTACCTATGGCACTTTTGGACAATTTGGGCTATTTAGGATTATGCTATTTTTTTGTACCACTATGGATATGATATGATATGAGATATATTCTTTGTTTGGTTTGTTTTGATATATATTATTTGATATATGGATATGAAATGCTTTGAAACTAGTTTACCTATTTTATTTTCAAATGTGAAAAAAGGGTAAATTAATTTGTTTTTCCATAATTTTGATAAAAAAAACTATTAAACTGTATATCACACCTTATTTTATTTAAAGTTGAGCATGCCCACATTATTTGTTCAGAGACTTGATATAGAACACCTGGGTGGGACCCTACTAAGACTATTAGTTCAAACCTTGTGCACCCCTTCAGTGGTGTGTAAACCTTTGCATGTCTTTAAATGTAGGTAAAGTCAAGGCACTACAGTGAGGCAGTAAGGTTTTCTATCAGCTGTGTCGGTTAGCTGGTGGTGAGATGGTGGCAATTTTCCCATTTGATCAAATAGAGTATTTGGTTTTCTTGTTTTTATAGTCCTTTTTGGTTGGACTGGTACTTGGAGATTATTACTACTCTTGAGTTGTTTGGTTTATATTGTTTGTTTTCAGCTATGGTATATTTTTATCTTTTTAAATATTGTATTTTTTGTATATATGTGTGACATTTTGTTACTTGAGGTTGGTGTAATCATTCCCTTTGTTTGTTGTTGATGCTCGGGTGCTAGTCACCAGACCGTGGGGATCGGGAATGCACTTCAATTATGTGAAAATTCAGTTCATATACCAGTTTGAGAGAGTATTTGGATCATATTTCTCACACCCCCTATTTAACAACAAATTCCTCCCATTTTAACACAATTCAACCCTTTAGGTTTTGGGATTCATATAGATGTGTTTTGGCTCTCCCAACCTCATCTCTTATCAGATCATAGTACCAATCGAAGTGGCTATATTAATCTAATAAGTTTTCCATATCTTAGAATTTTATATCTTATCTTATCTTGATTCATTATTACTAGAGGCTATGTCATACTTGTGATTTTTTGGATCATGGTTGGTTGATGTGGAATTTTTGATCTAGGATCTATTCTCACTTATATCGAGATCTGTCTTCTTAGGTTCAGTGATCTCCATCAGAGGCGACACGTATATGATTTGTAGTGTTTGGATTTTTGGAAATTACAAGTAGGTGTTTCTATGATTTTCCATCATTTTTTAATTCATTGTTGGTTGAAAATTTATAGCTACATCCATTCTTCGAACACATGTTCTATAATAGTTGATCTTGAATTTCCTTTTGAAATCCTCTTTGATTCTCTTTTAAATAAATGGAACATGGCATGGATTTCTTCTCATAGTTTTATAAATTGAAGAATGCTATGTTTATTTTAATTCCCTTTCAAATATTTTTTAATGATACTTTGTGTAAAGTGAGGGATTAGGCTCGATTTTTATTTATAAAGTTAATTACTTTGACTTATAAGGAATGGGTTGAAATATGTGATTCTTTCCAAAGGGATTCAAATTCTTAGAGTTATGAAATCTCCAAGAACCGTATTTTTATTGATGTTACCCTTATTTTGAAATGGCTGTTCCTAGGTAATTTGAAATGAGTGATTTATTCACATGGAAAGAGAGTGTAAACCATGTTTTAAAATGACCTTAAGAATTTTTAAATTGAGAAACTTCATTGAATACCTTTGGGATGTTTTGAAAGAAATGATTATTTTAAATGCTCTTTTGACATTATGATTATGGTCTATGAAAGGAATTGGGTATAATTTCCCTTTTTAAATGTTGAATTGAGTAAAAGGTTATGAATTGAATTTTTTATGTTTGAAATCCTAGTTGGCACTTTATTATGATCATCTCTTATAATAATATATTAATGTAAATTTCTTTATTCTTGTACTTTCCATTGATGTGTATTGAAAAAGGGATACTTCAAGGGAGATCGAGGGTGAGAGTGAGATGTGATTTGGGGGAATTTTCCCATGATTGATATGTTTAAGGCATGAGACCATGATTGATAATGATAAAGATCCTTGTTATGATCCTTGTAAATTGATTATCCCACTCACAAATCTTGATTATTCATGATAACTTGGTTAGTTAGATGAGATGAACTAGCTATATGATTTTCTAGTCAGCTCACACCCTATCTAGTTATCTGTAGAGAAAATGAAAGGTTCAAGTGATGAACATGCAACTAGGAAAGCGGGTGTGCATGGAACTAACTTGCTTGAGACCCATGAGACTAGAGGTAATCCCAATGATCAATCCTGATGTATTTTGGTTAGATTTACTATGGTGAACTAACTATCATATCTAGGTTGTACCCATGACATCCATATAATTGATATCCAATACATGACAAAATCTGTTGTCACTACTTAACATTGGAGTTTCCTTGTTTGATTGAGCATTTATCTAGATTGATCTATTTGTTGATATAATAAAACTTGAATCTATTGTATTGACTTTTGTACAACTTTTGATATCATGTTCTTGTTCTCATCTTTTCTTGATTTTCTAACTTTATCTTGTGAAATTTTTTCGAAGTTTTCAAGAAATGTTTTGGTTTTAAAGTGATGAAATGTCTTATTTTCCAATCTCTAGTTTGAAAAATAATTTTTAAATGTTTAAGTCACTATTTTAAAACCCAGTCCTATTGTAAAATGATATTTTTGTATTTAGTTTCCAATTCTGAAATGTGAAGACTTGTCCTCTCTTTATTATACTCCTCTTTTAGAAAATTTAGATTATCTTGTGAAGTAAATTCATATACTCTTTGGTAAAATCCTACCAAGCTCTATATCTCTGACCGCGTTGTCGTGACACGTCAAATTGATTATGATTTTAAGGTTGATTTATAGTCTAGGGTAGACCCTAGGTCATCTCTCAAGGAGCGTTGATAGGTTTAGAGCGTGTGTTTTTAATAAAAAGTACTTAAATTGGGGGTGTCTTTGAAAACAATTTCTAAAACAAAATGACTTAATTTAAATAGTTTAAGAGTTGAAAAACAAGTGGATTTTTTTAAAATATAAGATAGGTATGTGGTCATTGCTAAGTTACTACAGCACATGAAGAGTTCCTCATTCTTAATTTATTATTAGGTTTTAGTGTAATCCTTTGCTTGAGGGTTAACCAAGATCTTGGGTGCCCACAAGCCTCTTAAAATGATGCGATTAGAACTAAAACATGACATAACAATCATGCAATCAAGTTCCAGCCCCTTATCATGCTTTAAGGTTTGTAAAGGAACATTGAAATCTCAAATGTTTGGGAAATAAAAGGGTTCTTATGTTATCCAATCGGAACAACACAAGGCACACACTTAAAATTGCACACCGATCGATTATGAAATAAAAGGTGTTTCAATTAGATGCATCAAAATAAGTTAAGATACATATAAAAGAACAATTCCAATCCACAATATACACCAAACCAGTAGAGAATTATGTGCCGGAACTCCATCTTCATGTGTGTAGCTCCCTCGCAATGATCACCCGCCGCTTAGCTCGACATTGGGAGGAGGAAGCTCGAGTGGAACTCATTCTTCATCCTTGATCCCCCTATGAGGATATGGGACTCCAGAACTTATTTGATGAGGAGAGGAATCATTTGGTACTCCAAAATGGTAGAACTTCACCTCTGGTTCGAACTTGAAAATGAGGAGCCCAAGGTGTCATTTTATAGGAAAATTGGAAGGTGGTTTTAGGCACACAGATTTCATCAATCCACTTGTACCACGTGTTTCGGCCTTGAAACAGGCTTATATCGCTTTGGAGAAAATAGAAAAGTTATATACCTACCTCTTGACTGTCTCCACCAAAAGTTTGGAACCATTTGGACAACTACAGCTCAAGATATTGATAAAATACATAACACCGCATTTGACTTGGTCCATATTCGGTGGCTTGGAAAGATCAGTTCTTATGGGCCCTATAGAAGCCGAATCAGGATTGGGTTCCTTAATATGAAATGTAGAATATTAAATTTTGGAGAGGACCACAAAATTTCATCCCATTTGGAGGCACGGATTTCGTGTACTATGCAAAACAGTGGACAGATGTCCATGGATCCATGCAATTTTGGCCCATTTTTCTTCCACTTCATCAAGGGCCCTCCAAATCACCTCCACCTACATTGAAATAATAAAAACAAGTAACATTGACCATTATAATGTTGATTAAAATTAATTAAATTATTCAAACATAAAGTTAAATTTATTATTATATTTGAAATATTCATTACAAAACTAGTTTAAAACAGCGGTGTAAGGGTGGAATAAAACAGTGAATCGTGGTACGATCACACCCCCACACCTAAACATTTGCACTACTAGGAAAAGTAACATATCCCAATAAAATATTGCATATATAAATATTTCCAACATCATGAAGATTTATCATTTGAGGAAATTTTAATTCACCAAAGTAATGTGATCAATGCATGAACCGCACTAAGGAGTTCTTCCCAGTGAAAATGAAAAAAGATGTCTCATAAATCATATCACAATAAAATTCAAAGAGATTTATGACACCAAAATGAGAAAGGAATTAAAAAGTAAACCATTACACTAACTCTCCATGTGTGTGTGTAAAAACTATTCCATGCTATTCTTTCTACTTTCTATCAAATAAATATAGGTTATTTTAACATTATTCAGCTTTAAATGATTTTTCACCAAACCTGTCCTACATCCTTTGCAATCATATTTCAATACCCACTCATTTAAGCATTCCTAGAAGTCATACCATAAGATCCTGACCTAGATATCCCCATATGTTGCACATTTCATCACTCCCCTCATTTATTATATATATTTTTTGAAGTTGCATTTGGAACAAATCTCACACTTATCTCTCAACCCTTGTTTGATCTCATCACGACACTAATTGCAATAGTTATAACAAGATCAAAGGTTGAGGAGGATTGATTTTTAACTTTCCCAAGACACAACCAATTTTTTTGTTTTTTTTTGTTTTTTAGGGCGTACAACAGTCATACATTAGGTACACACACATAGGTCAATCTGGTATAGTAATGAAACAGATTAGACAAGGAACGAACGTATGGAAATATCATTTAAAGCTGAAAAATATTAACCCAACATATATTTAACTTATATTAAGTAAGAAATATTCACACTTTGTGGTTTGGTGTAAAAATTTGTGGAGATATTAGTGACACAGTTTTCTCAAAAACTACTCACACAAGGAGCATCAATCATCTCAAAGGATTCACATAGATACGACCATTTATATCATTGACATAAAACCAATTCACTAAAAGAAAATCACTCCCTGATGTTAAATTCATACAAAAATTCTTTTTATCCTTCGTTATGGTATTTTTACTTTTCCCCCTTTATGGTCACCAAATCATCGAACTTCGAAATTGTTGATGGGGAAAAATGAAAATACCATAAAAAAGGCTAAAAAGAGAAGAAAGGAGAAAACGATGAAAATTCCTAACTAACCCAGGAATGTACCCATCCCCCCCACACCTAGAGTATGCAGTGTCCTCACTGTAGTAAAAGAGAATGTGGGAAGGAAGGATAAAACTTGGTGGATGTAATTCATAGTTTGCTTCTTGAACTTGGAGTTCCTCCATCGGGGACTCTAGAATGGCTTCATGAAAGTGCTTCACCCGCTGCCCATTGACAGTGAAGTTTTGATTGGTTTCTTGATTTTGAACCTAAACAACACCAAATGGAGAGACATTAGTAACAATGTATGGTCCAAACCAGTGGGAACGAAGCTTACCAGGATGCAGTTTCAGCCTTGCATTGTATAGGAGGACCTTCTGCCCAATTTGGAACTCTCGATGAAGGATAAGGCGGTCGTGGACAACCTTGGTTTGATCCTTATAAATCCTGGAGTTCTCATAAGAATCTCTACGCATTTCTTCCAGCTCCTGCATCTATAACTTCCTTTGATAAACTGCACCAGAAAGGTTAGAATTTCATTTTTTAATGGTCCATTAGGCTCAGTGCTCAATCTCAACAGGGAGGTGACAACTCTTTCCAAAAACAAGCCTATAAGGCGACATTCCAATGGGAGTTTTAAAAGCAGTACGGTAAGCCCATAATGAATCATCGAGTCTAAGACTCCAATCTTTCCTATTGGGTTGGACCATTTTTTCAAGAATTTGTTTTACCTCTCTATTTGACACCTCGGATTGACCATTAGTCTGTGGGTGATACGTAGTAGATACTCGATGACTGACCCCATACTGACGCAAAAGTGATTAAATTGTTCAGTTGCATAAATGAGAACCCTGGTCACTGATGATGAACCTAGGTAATCCAAACCTACAAAATATCTGAGTTCTCAAAAATTCTACAACTGGTTTGGAATCATCTATCCTTGTGGCCCGTGCCTCTACCCATTTTGATACGTAATCAATGGCCAAAAGAATGTACAAGTTTCCAAAAGAATTGGGAAATGGACCCATAAAGTCAATTCCCCAAACATCAAAAATTTCATGAAAGAGCAAGGGTTGTTGTCTAATTTCATTCCTTTTAGAGACATTCCCCATTCTTTGACAATGAGGAAAAGATTTACAAAATTCATGGGCATCCTGAAAAAGTGTTGTCCAAAAGAGACCAGAATCAAGAACTTTGCGAGCAGTCCGTTGGGGACCAAAGTGGCCCCCACAAGCAAGAGTGTGGTAGAATCTAAGGAAAAACTGAAACTAGCTATCGGGAACACAAAGGACCTGATCTCTACATGTGCGCCAAAGGTAGGGGTCATCCAAAATGTACCAACGAGATTCATGTATTAGATGAAGGGCTTGGTTTTTGTTGAAATCAGTAGGAATACAAGATACTACCAAATAATTTACAATTTCAGCATACCAGGGAATAGAATCTTGCACTTTGTACAATTGCTCATCAGGAAACATGTCATTAATGGGAATACAGGGGGATGAGACAATGTCTGAGGATGGGAGGATCCTACTGATATGGTCTTCCACCACATTCTCTACTCCTTTTTTATCTCTAATTTCTAGACTGAATTTCTGAAGGAGAAGCATCCAACGAATGAGACGTGGTTTGGATTCCGATTTCTTTAGGAGATACCGGAGGGCTGCATGGTCTGAGAAAATGATTACTTTGGACCCTAGAAGATACGACCTGAATTTATCCAAGGCAAACACAATGGAAAGAAATTCTTTTTCAGTGGTGGTGTAGTTTTCTTGGGCAGGGTCCAAAGTACACGAGTCATAGGCAATGACATGTGGAGCTCGATCGACCCTTTTGTGATAAGACTGCCCCAACTGCATAGTTAGAGGCGTCACACATGATCTCAAATGGTAAATCCCACCGAGGTGGTTGGATTACTGGGGGTGATATGAGACTCCATTTTAACTTATTAAAAGCTTCTTCACATTCCTTATCAAAAACAAATTCCTTTTCTTTTTGGAGTAAGCGAGAGAGGGGGAGTTCAATTTTACTAAAGTCACGAATGAAACGTTGGTAAAATCCAGCATGACCTAGGAAAGACCGCACATCACGTACATTTTTAGGGAATGGTAGGGAAGAAATGACATCCACTTTCGATTTATCTACTTGGATACCAGCCCCATAAATGACATGTCCCAAAACTATACCTTGTCGCACCATGAAATGGAATTTCTCATAATTTAATACAAGATTCTTTTCAATACAACGACGTAGGACAGAACCAAGACTATTTAAACATTCATCAAAAGAGGATCCATAAACAGTAAAATCATCCATGAAAACTTCCATGCAATTCTCCAGGTAATCCGAAAAAATACTAACCATACATCACTGGAAATTACCCAGAGCATTGCATAGGCCAAATGGCATCCTTCTATAGGTGAATGTTCCAAAGGGGAAAGTGAAGGTTGTCTTTTCCTGATCCTCGGGGGCAATATGGATCTAAAAGTATCCAGAATACCCATCAAGAAAACAGTAATGGGACTTCCCCGCTAGCCTCTCTAGCATTTGGTCAATGAATGGAAAGGGGAAATGGTCCTTCCTAGTGTGTTGGTTTAGTCAGCGATAATCTATATAGAAACGCCAACTATTCTGCACACGAGTTGGAACCAATTCATTGTTTTCATTTTTAATTACCGTTAGGCCAGTTTTTTTAGGAACTACTTAAATGGGACTGACCCATTGGCTGTCATAGATGGGGTAAATGATTCCAGCAGCCAATAATTTTGTTACTTCCTTTTTAACTACTTCTAAGAGGTTTGGGTTCAGTCGACATTGTGCCTGCCTCACTAGTTTAGCCTCATCAGTTAATAAAATATGATGTGTACAAATTGATGGGATAATACCAGGAATGTCTGCAAGTGTCCATCCCAATGCTTGTTTATACTCCCTCAAAAGTTCAAGCAGTTTCAATTCATGCTCAGGAGGGAGTGAACTAGAAATGATGATGGGAAACTTGTTTCCATTCTCAAGATATGAATATTTTAAATCTTGAGGCAATTGCTTTAGTTCTAATTCAGGTGGATTTTGGATTGATGGGAGTGTGTGTGAAAGTGAGAGGTCGCTAATCTCATATAACTGCTCAATGGTATCATCCTTAGATGAGGAATTAGCTTTTACAAGCGTAGTAGTATCATTGATGGTCATGTGATCCTCCGTGTTCAAGAAATTATCAATTAATAAACATGCATGACACTTTTCTAGACCACTAAAACAATCAACACATGATTCATTACCAAGAATTTCAATCAAAGTGGAAAATTCAGAAAGGGGATCAGGGGAAACAAATGAAGTGATTTTAGGGGAAGGGAGTACATCAATTAAATTTACCGAGAGAGAGGAATGTTCTTCTGAGGGGTGCTTCATGGCATCAAGGATGTTGAAATGGAATATTTCTGGGTAGTGGTGGATGACTACTCTGACCTTGTTGGTTCCATTGTTTTTGAGGTTGGTTTGAATACCCCCCTTGCCTATAGGCTTGGTTTTCTTTCCACCCAGGGTTGGATGGATAGTAAGGTTCTTGCCTAAAGGGTTGGTTATAGGGGCATCCAAGAAATATTACCTCACAACTCTCAGAAGTTTCTCTCAATTGGGGGCATTGGTCAGAATAGTTGGTATCAGAAGAGCATATACAACAATGTATGGGAGGAGGAGATTGGAATTTCCCTTGGGAAAGAGCAAGTTTTCGTAGAAGGGTACTTACCTCTTCAAACTTTATGTCCACCTTCTTCTCGAATTCAGTACTTTGCACCTCATAGACACCTCGAATGGGTACACTGGACCTTGAACTGAATTGTTGAGTGTTCTGTGCCATGGTATCAATTAGGGTCCTTGCAGCGATTGGGGTTTTATCCACTAATGCACCACCTACAGCAGCATCAATAATGTTACGATCTATTGGAATTAAACCTTCATAAAAATATTCTCTTAAAAGTTGATCACTTATTTGGTGGTGTGGACAACTTGAACATAATCTTTTAAAGAGTTCCTAATATTCATGAAGAGTTTCTCCTTGAGATTGTCTTATCCTACATATTTCTTTCCTTATTGTTGCAGTTCGGGAGGCTGGGAAGTATTTTTCAAGAAAAAGTCGTTTCATGTCCGCCCAACCTCTAATAGGTGAATTAACATAATACAACCAATCTTTAGCCATGTCTTCTAATAAAAATGGAAATTCCCTAAGTTTTACTTGTTCTTAATCCACATTAGCAGGTTTTAATGTTGAACACACAATATGAAATTCTTTTAAATGTTTATGTGGATCTTCTCCAGGCAGTCCATGAAATCTTGGTAATAAATGAATTAAACCAGATTTTAGTTCAAAATTGGGTGCCTCGCCTTGGGGGTGGCTTTGAAAACAATTTCTAAAACAAAATGACTTAATTTAAATAGTTTAAGAGTTGAAAAACAAGTGGATTTTTGTAAAATATAATATAGGTATGTGATCATTGCTAAGTTACTATAGCAAATGAAGAGTTCCTCATTCTTAATTTATTATTAGGTTTTAGTGTAATCATTTGCTTGAGGGTTAACCAAGATCTTGGGTACCCACAAGCCTCTTAAAATGATACGATTAGAACTAAAACATGACATAACAATCGTGTAGTCAAGTTCCATCCCATTAGTATGCTTTAAGTTTTGTAAAGGAACATTTAAATCTCAAATGTTTGGGAAAGAAAAGGGTTCTTATGTTATCCAATCGGAACAACACAAGACACACACTTAAAATTTCACACCGATCGATTATGAAATAAAAGGTGTTTCAATTATATGCATCAAAATAAGTTAAGATAAATATAAAATAACAATTCCAATCCAAAATATACACCAAACCAGTAGATAATTATGTGTCAGAACTCTCTCTTCACGTGTGTAGCTCCCTCGCAATGATCACCCGCCGCTTAGCTCGACATTGGGAGGAGGAGGAAGCTCGAGTGGAACTCCTTCTTCATCCTTGATCCCCCTATGAGGATATGGGACTCCAGAACTTCTTTGATGAGGAGAGGACTCATTTGGTACTCCAAAATGGTAGAACTTAACCTCTGGTTCGAACTTACAAATGAGGAGCTCAAGGTGTCATTTTATAGGAAAATTGGAAGGTGGTTTTAGGCACACAGATTTCATCAATCCATTTGTACCATGTGTTTCAGCCTTCATACAGCCTTATCTCGCTTTGGAAAAAATATAAATTCTGTATCCCTACCTCTTGACTGTCTCCACCGAAATTTTGGAACCATTTGGACAAATATAGTTCAAGATATTGATAAAATACAGAACACCTCATTTGACTTGGTCCATATTCGGTGTCTTGGATAGATCAGTTCGGATGGGCCCCATAGAAGCCGAATCAGGATTGGGTTACTTAATATGAAATTTATAATATTAAATTTTGGACATGCCGAAAAAATTTCAGCCCATATGGAAGCACGTATTTCGTGTAATATGCAAAACAGTGGACAGATGTCCATGGATCCATGCAATTTTGGCCGATTTTTCTTCCACTTCATCAAGGGCCCTCCAAATCACCTCCACCTACAATGAAATAATAAAAACAAGTAACATTTTCCATTATAATGTTGATTAAAATTAATTAAATTATTCAAAAATAAAGTGAAATTTATTATTATATTTGAAATATTCATTACAAAACTAGTTTAAAACAGCGGTGTAAGGGTGGAATAAAACAGTGAATCGTGGTACGATCAATCTCACACCCTGATTGTAACATTAGATGTTTGAAGCCTTTATGATCTCATAGAAGGTTCTCATGCTCTCATATTTCTTTGTGGGTTCATTCTTGGATGACTGAGGGAGAGTAACTTGGGTCATGGTGGGTGGTTGTGGACCACTAGGAGACAGGTTTTGGTTGTTATATTCCACTTTAAATTTTTATAGCATCCCTTTGTACACTGAGATTTGTGCATTGATTTGTTTATTTTACATTGTTCTTAAAGTTTAGTTTGATTATTGTTTTATATTTTGGGAGAAATCATTCCCAAATGTTAATTTTGGATTCCCAGGTGCTTGTCGCTAGCCCATGGAGATCAAGAACACTCTTCAAGTTAGTGGAAAATTGACTCAGATGTCAGTTTAGATGTCATTCCAGGTTGTTTAATTACAAATGGTATCAGTTGAGAGTTTTCCTTTAAATTTTGTACATCTTCTTGAAATCTATTTTCTTATTTAGGGTGAGTCATGGTAGGATGTGGATTAAGGATGTGTTAGGACTCAAGAGGTAGTTCGTGAATGGTTGCTTGATCACCACCTCTTCATGATGAGACTTGAGTTACCAGGTAATGTGGGGACTTGAGTATTTCTTTTGATTTATGGGTTTCTTGATGATGATTGAGATTTAGATTCTTGATGAGATTATATTTTATTTTGGGATGCACTTATAAGTTTTAGGTTGGAATAAAAAGATGGCCAGAGATGCACCGTACCTTAATGGTCTAGTAAACTATGAGGAATCAGTGCTATGGTTCTAGAAGTCAATACATGAGCTATTGTGAGGTTGGTGTGTGGTTTACCATCCCATTCAACCAAGCCATGCACAGTTCCACCATAAATCTAAACATGGTGCCTTGTCCATTTGTTTCTAAAATAAACCCACTCTTGTGAGGTTAGTTTAGAGGATTCTTGTTTTGAATGGACATCTTGGGTGTTTCCTATTTCACGCTCTTGCGTATTTGTTTCAAATTTAATCACATTTTGGTTGATTTTAAATCCTTTGTGAAAATTATATTTGTTTATTAAAACAAGTTCTATTGAGTGATTTGAAAAGTGTTTTCAAGTACTGAAAGGTGTGGTTTCTTATGAAATGTTTGGTTAAGAAAAATTGATTTTCAAAGTCTCTTGTGTGATGTGCTAAATAATGTTTTAAGAAGAAATTATGGTTTGTAATGGATGTAAAATTAGAATGGTTTTGGAAATTGGAAAATTGGGATTAATGTTTTTGAAAGGAAATTTTTTTGATAGGGGGTAATTTTTTTATATAATTAAAAGGGTGTAGGGTTGGATTATTTAGGGGGATGGGTTATCATAGTTCCAAACCAATTGGCGGTTTGAAAAAAAAACCCAAAGCGCCTAATGATTTGGTGCTTTGGGGTCCTTATTTCCCCATTCCCACGCCACCCTTTCTCACCCCACTATTTTTATATATTAATATTAAATGTAATTCTAAATATATTTTAATAATTATACAAATATGTTTATAATTATAATTCAATTATTAAAAATATTTATTTATAGAGATAGATCTATTATTATATTTATTATTTATAAATATATCTATATACATATTTATAAATATATATTTATAATTACATATATATATTTACAATTATTTATATATTTAAAATTATATTTATCTATAATTGTAAATAAATATTTATATAAATAAATTTATATTTATAAATAATTATTTATAATTTACTATATGTTTAAATATTTTTTAAAAGGTGGGTTCTGGTCAAAAGACCAGAACAAAGGGCTTTATTCAAAGAGAAAAGTCAAAAACAAGTTACAACAAACGGAAAGAGGGAAATTTTCTAGAATCCTTAATAAAAGAAGGAAGTAACTCAGGCGGGAGTTCATTCCTCCAGGTAATCTCATGAGAAACTCCTAAGTTGGAAAGTCCATCAGCGATCATATTCGCCTCCCGATAGGTATGGGTGGCAATGAAATTGAGGTCGGTGAGCGCAGCTAGGCAGTCCATCCATCTGGGGGTGAGAGACCATGCAAGATGTACATCACCCTTCCAGATGGCTTGCACAATAGTTGTGGAGTCGCTTTCAATCCAAATATTCTTCCAGTTGAAGAGCTTTGCATAGGAGATGGCATGAATGTTAACAAGCATTTCTACCTCCAGCGCAGAAGCATTTCCACAGCTTCCAAAGAAACATCCAAGGATCCGATCTTGATGGTCTCTGAAAATTCCACCGCATCCAGCAAGTCCAGGATTTCCTTTTGAGGCTCCGTCCACGTTTACCTTAATCCAACCAGGAGGGGGTGTGATTATCCAATAAAAACATATATTTTAATTACATTTTAATGGTATTAAATGTTCATTTTTGATCTTATGGGCCTGAGTTAGTGCATTTTCATTATGAACATCCATTCTCATCATTTGTGCACTTCATGCCTAATATACACCAATTTAGGCCCAATGAGTCATCTGATTCTAAGGAATGTAATTACACATTTTTTAATTTGAAATTTTTGGAACTTTATCTAAACTTAAATTTGAACATTTTTCATTCAGGGATCAATGGATAATTCATGGAAGAAGATGAGGATATTTTGTGATGAAAGGAAGCAATTCTAGAGAAGGCAGATTGGACACTAGCCCACTGATAAGACTGTGGGGCCCAACATACAGGCCCAATGAATCCCAAATTTTATGGGATTCTAGGATACATTCATAGGAACAAATCACTCTTCATGATCAAATGCTAATTCGGCCTCTATGGTGGTCATTGAGGCGGTCCAACTTAGAGATACAATTCTGGGCCAGATTCTGCGGCCCAGAAAAACAACCCACTAATTTGATCATATCTTGGAATCCACAACTCCAAATGGGCCCAAATTTACAGGCGGTTAGAAGACATCCGGAGCTCCATTTTCTTCTTCTATGGACCACCCTGATTCGGCCGTCTAGAAGGCCTTCCAGACGCGTCTGTTCGGTAAAGGAAAGCTGGCTGCCACCTCGGGTCAAATGTGGAAAAGTTCAAATTCCACAAGCTTTCCACCACCTATGGCCTACCAAAATTAATTGAGATTCTTTGTACTATTGGAGGCTCGACCCAAGGCTCCAAAAATTCCTATTTAAGGCAGTGGTGGTGAAGGAGTTGAGGATCTTGGATGCTTTGTTCAATTGTAATGTTATGCTGCATTTTTGTTGCCTCAATTTTGTCTTTCACATGTAAGTTGTTCAATTCACTTTAGTTTCTTAATAAAAGTTCTTCTTCTACTCTTATTCTATTTTTCTTAATATCACTTTGATACCGTTGGATCAAGGTGTGAATTTATTCACACCAAATCTTGTGAAATTATTCACACAATGATGGAGTGATCATTTTATTTTTGTTGTTTTCTTTTCTTCTCCATTTCCTCCCTCATGAGTCTACTTTCCGCTTCCATTGAAACCATGGGATCAATGGAGGGCTAACCCTCTTATGGGTTGATCCAAGGGAGTATCAAGGGGCTGGATTGGATGTTATTTATCACCTAATTAATGTATAATCACTTCTTTAATTGGGATTTTTATTTGATGATTTTTAAACTCCATCGTCCTTATTGAATTTAAGGCCACACACTTCAAGTACTAATACGATCCTTTACCTTGAAGTGCTCAAAACATTGATCCTTCAAGTGTATAGGTGATTAGTATTAGAGGGTGTAGGAATTAAACCAGTAAGTGATGATGTTGTTTTATCTCCTTAAATGAACCCATCTCAAATTTAAGAAATTGAAATCATTAAAAAGAAAATACGTCCAATCCACCCCGAGCGATAACCTAGGATCAACTCATTCTTTTAAATTGAATCCACTTAAATATATTAGATATATTTAAAACCCATACAAAATCAATCCAAGTTGGCCACTTCATAGCCAAAAATCCATCCCTTAGGTTGTGTATCTTAGGTATCTTCTTAGGTCTCTGTGGAATCGACAACCCAAGCTACACTACAAGGACCGTTCTACCATTCTTCTCTTGGGTAAATTTGGGCATGAACCAAATTTTGGCGCCATTGTCGGGGACCAAGTAAGTACCTTAGATCCAAAAAAAACCTTCTTTCCTCACTTCCATTCTTCTACTCTCACCCAAGATCTCTTATCTTGTCCCTTTCTCGCTTTTTTTTGGCGCATGTCCGCCTACACCCGCGATTTCTCAAACAGACTAGTTAGGGTGGAAAGTCCTAGGATAGGGGAGTCAAGTGCACCTAAGGGATTGTTTAAATCAGATTCAAATATTCTTGAAACCCCAAAGTCAGAACTTGAAACAAGTCCAATGGAGGGTCATCCACAAAATCAAATTGTAAACCCTGGGGGGAATCAAATGGGAAACCAAAACCAAGAAGCTCCAAACTTAGGGAATGTAGTTGATCAAACCATGAAAGACTACCTCACTCCAGCTTGGACCAATTCCCCCTCATGCATTAGACACAATTCCATAGGAGACACCAACTACATATTCAAACCCCATGTCCTAAACCACCTTCCAACCTTTCATGGGATGGAGTCAGAAATGCCATACCTTCATGTCAAAGAATTCAACGACATTGTTGAAACCATGTGTCCCCCACATCAACTAGAATCCGCTAAGATGAGGCTATTTTCTTTTTCATTAAAGGATCGAGCTAAAAATTGGCTAAAAAACTTGAGACCTGCATCAATAAACTCTTGGGACCAACTACAAAGACAATTCTACAAAAAATACTTCCCTCATCACAAAACAATTGCACTTAAAAAGAGCATCCAAAACTTTTTTGAAAAAGAGGGAGAGTCATTTTATGAAACATGGGAGAGGTTCAAAGACACCCTAAACATGGTTCCACACCATGTGTTTTCCATACCTGAACAAGTGAGAATTTTCTATGAAGGGTTGGGTCCGGGTAATAAACAATTCATTGACATGATGTGTAATGGAACTTTTAAAAACAAGGCCCCAAATGATGCTTACGAGTATCTGGAAAGTCTGGCTGAACAAAACCAAACTTGGGGAACTTCACCTTATTCTGAAAAGCCACAAAGAACCACTGGAATTCATACACTTAGAGAAGAGGAAAGCCTTAGGGCTAAACTCGCAGCACTCTCTAGGAAGGTTGAAGAGATAGACCTTAGGAAAGTCCATGAAATCCATAATGTAGACCTTGTTTGCACAATTTGTGACAAACATGACCATAAAAAAGACAACTGCCCAACCATTCCATCCATCAAGGATGTTCTTCTAGGAGGACCCCCAGTGGAAGTCAATGCCCTAAACTTTCAAAAGCCCCAATACCAAAACACCTTCAATCCAAGGTACAATTACCACCCAGGATTCCGATGGAAGGATAACCAACAACATAGCCAACCACAAGGGCAAAATCCTTACCCTCAACAGAACTACCAAACCCATAACCAGTTCCAAACCCAACCTATCCAATACCAATATCCACCGGTCTATTTTCAACAAACCATCCCACCTCCAAAATATCCCCCTGGGATAAACCAACCTACTCAAGCACCAACCCAAACTGTTCCACAAAGCCTACTAGAACAACTGTGCAAACAACTGGAGAGGATGAACTCAGAAGTCTCTTCCCTAAAACAAGAACTTCAAACCATCAAAACAGGAAAGGCACCCATGCCTACTCAGGCAGTGCCATCCTCAACTTCAAGGGGAGAGTCAAGTTGTGCTCAAACAACTCATGAACAACTAAAGGCTGTGACTGTTTTAAGAAGTGGGAAATCAATTGAGAAACCTGAACAACTAATTCAGAACCCACCTGAAGATTCAAACTTGGATGAAAATTCAAATGAACCACAAGATAAAACTGAGGAAACTGATAACAATGTGAAGGAAACAACTCTTCAACAAACAACCCACAACTTGCACCATTTCCTTAACGCATGAGGGGGAAATCCAAGACTGAACTGAGTGAAACGTTGAGAGAAATATTTTCACAAATAAAGTTGAACATACCCCTTCTCGATGCCATCCAAACTATACCTGCCTACTTAAAGTACCTTAAGGACTTGTGCACTTTTAAAAGAAAATTTTCACATAAAAACCATGTCCTTTTGGCTGCTAATGTGAGTACCACCATTCAAGGGACCATTCCTCCTAAGTTGAAAGACCCAGGTTGCCCTTACATCAATGTTGAACTAGGAGAAAGCAAAGTTGTCAAGGCCTTGTGTGACCTAGGTGCTAGTGTCAATATCATCCCATATGCTGTGTACTGCCAGTTAGGCCTAGAAGAGCTCCAACCCACACCTGTCACACTTCAGCTTGCTGATCGTAGCATTAGGGTTCCAAAGGGGATTTTAAAGGACTTTCTGGTAAAGGTTGAAAAATTCATCTACCCTGCTGATTTCATTGTCCTTGACAACCATCCAAATTTAGGAAATAAGGAACAAACCCCAATCATCCTTGGTCATCCTTTCCTTGCAACAATCAACTCTGTTATCCGAGTCCGAAATGGGAACATGACCATCACCTTTGGGAACATGAGTCTAGACTTGAACATCTATAATGCAAGCTCACAAATAGGGGATGACGAGGATATTCATGAAGTAAACATGATAGGAAGCATTGATAATGAATCCATGGAACATCAAGGAATATTTGATGAATGTTTAAGTCAGAATGAGATTGATTTCCTTTGTTCATATGAAGGAAGTTTATCTCCTTGGCTTGAATCATTTTCAAATTGCTCTTATGATGAAGTCTTAGGTCCAACAATCAGTGAAACCTTTCAAGAAACCAATTTCATAGAGACCCCTCTAAATTCCTTCCCTAAATCTGATCAATCCAATCTAGTAGCCGAAACTTCTACATGTGAGGAATCAATCCTATCTGAACCTCTAAAAAAAGAAATTGATCTTGATCCAATGTCCCAATCTTCTGCTGAAATTCTGAACCAACCTGATCTTGAATTGAAGGAACTTCCTGCTGCACTAAAGTATGCCTTCCTCGGGGAAAATCAAACACATCCTATTGTCATTTATTCTTCTCTTGAATCCAATCATGAGAGGATGCTTATAGATGTCCTTAGGAAGCATAAGAAAGCCATTGGTTGGACCCTTTCTGATATTCATGGGATTAGCCCACTTATCGGGACTCATAGGATTGTTCTGGAATCTGATTCAAAGCCATGTCGTCAACCTCAACGACGACTCAATCCTAATCTCATGGAGGTGGTAAGGAAGGAACTTCTGAAATTGTTGAAAGCTGGTATCATATATCCCATAGCTGAGAGTGAATGGGTGAGCCCAATCCAAGTGGTTCCAAAAAAGGCTGGAATCACAGTGATAACCAATGAGGATGGAGAGATTCTTCCAACAAGGGTGAGTAGTGGATGGAGGGTCTGCATTGACTATAGGAAACTAAACTCATTCACCAAGAAGGACCATTTCCCCTTACCATTCATTGACCAAGTCCTTGAGAGAGTGGCAGGTCATGCCTTCTACTGTTTCTTAGATGGGTACTCGGGGTACAATCAAATTGAGGTCTCCCTAGAGGATCAAGGGAAGACTACATTTACATGTCCTTTCGGTACCTTTGCCTTCAAACGCATGCCCTTTGGGTTATGCAATGCCCCTGGAACCTTCCAGCGGTGCATGATGGGAATCTTCTCAGACATGGTAGGGGATTTTCTTGAGGTCTTCATGGATGACTTCTCTGTGTTTGGGGATACTTTTGAGGGATGTCTGCAGAATGTGGAGAGAGTCTTGTCAAGATGTTAAGAAAAAAATCTGGTCCTAAACAGGGAAAAATGCCATTTCATGGTTAAAGAGGGACTTTTTCTAGGCCATCTGGTCTCGAGTAGGGGGATTGAAGTTGATAAAGCAAAGGTTGACATCATTCGTCACCTTCCATCAGCAAAAACTATCAAGGAAGTGAGGTCTTTCTTAGGACATGCTGGTTTCTATAGAAGATTCATCAAGGACTTTAGTTCAATATCCCGTCCCCTTTGTGCTCTCTTAGTAAAGGATGCTCCATTTGTTTGGACAGAAAGCTGTGAGGGTTCATTCTCAACCCTCAAATCCTCTCTCACCTCTCCTCCCATTATGAAATCTCCAAATTGGAACCTTCCTTTTGAACTTATGTGTGATGCCAGTGAATTTGCTGTTGGAGCTGTGTTAGGACAACGTTGTGATAAAACTCCTTATGTCATTGCTTATGCAAGAAAATCCTTAAATGATGCCCAAATCAACTACACCACCACTGAAAAGGAGTTACTTTCTATTGTGTTTGCCTTAGAGAAGTTTAGGTCCTACCTCTTAGGATCACCCATCACTGTGTTCACTGACCATTCTGCACTAAAATACCTCTTCCAAAAACAAGATGCTAAGGCTAGACTGATTAGGTGGGTCCTTCTCTTACAAGAATTTTACCTCACAATCAAGGATAAAAAGGGTGTTGAAAATGTTGTAGCTGATAACCTCTCTAGGATGGAATTCAAAGACAAATCAAATCACCTTTCTGTGTCTGATTCGTTTCCTGATGAACACCTATACTCTGTGAGTGACTGCCCTTGGTATGCTGACATAGCAAATTTCTTAGTGACAGGAGTCATTCCAAAATTCTTAGGGACTCAAGCTCGAAGGAAATTTCTTTCTGATGTTAGACACTATGCGTTTGATGATCCATACCTCTATAAGTTCTGCCCTGACCAAGTCATTAGGAGGTGTGTTCCATAATCTGAACAAGAGTCCATCCTTAAATTCTGTCACAGTGAGGCATGTGGAGGTCACTTTTCCTCTAAGAAAACATCTGCTAAGATTCTTCAATGTGGTCTTTTCTAGCCCAACCTCTCAAGGGACTCATACACATTTTGTCAAAGCTGTCCTAGGTGTCAACAAGTAGGGTCCATCACAAAAAGGAATCAAATGCCACTCACTCCCATCTTAGTGGTTGAAATCTTTGACTGTTGGGGAATTGATTTCATGGGTCCCTTCCCAAACTCTCGAGGATACCTCTACATACTCTTAGCTATTGATTATGTCTCAAAATGGGTTGAGTCCATTCTCACAAAATCCAATGATCATCAAACTGTGATTAGATTCCTAAAAGAAAACATATTCTCTAGATTTGGAATTCCTAGGGCTATCATAAGTGATCGTGGAACCCATTTCTGCAACCGCCCATTCGCTTCACTCATGTCTAAGTATGGTATTTCTCATAAAGTGTCCACTGCATACCATCCTCAAACCAATGGTCAAGCTGAGTTAGCAAATAGGGAGATTAAGAAAATTCTTGAAAAAACTGTGAACCCGTCTAGGAAAGATTGGTCTGAGAAACTCTTAGATGCTCTTTGGGCCTATAGAACTTCATATAAAACCATTTTAGGAATGTCCCCATATAGGTTGGTTTATGGTAAAGCATGCCATTTTCCAGTGGAGATTGAACATAAGGCCTTTTGGGCAATTAAGAAAATGGATTATGATCTCTCATTGGCCGAAACAAAAAGGAAATTAGATCTTAATGAACTGGAGGAACTAAGGATGGAGGCTTATGAAAATTCAAGGATCAATAAAGATAGATTTCAAGCCTACCAATCTAGGAATATCAAGGTCAAACATTTTGAACCAGGAAAACTTGTGCTTTTGTATAGTTCAAAACTTCATTTACATCCGGGAAAGTTAAGGTCTAGATGGTCAGGACCTTTCATAGTGCATCATGTATTCCCCCATGGGGCAGTAGAGATTCAAGATCCCACAAGTGGTTACATTTTCAAGGTCAATGGTCAAAGGTTAAAACCATTCATTGAATCATTCAATAAATAGGAAATAGAGGTTGAGTTAACTAAGCCAACCTATGAACAAGGAACAAATTAATAGATTTAGGGTCCATGTCGGGCTAACGACGTTAAACAAAGCGTTGAATGGGAGGCAACCCATGGTTTTCAAGTTTCCAATAATTTCGTTGTTTTAATCAACTTTATATTTTAAATAGGGTTAATGAGAAATTTTGATATTTTGAAAAAAAATAATAAACTGTTGACCTGTTCTTCTATAATGAGTATGGATGGGTACGAAAGGGGAGCACCATATTCATCCATGTCACGTGGTGTGATCCTTGAGTAATACCTTACCCAGAAATTTAAAAAGAAGACAATGTATCATCAGTTTATTTTGTTTTATTTTTATTATTTTATAGGTTAAGATAAAAATAAAAATAAAATAATAATAATAATAATAATAATAAAAGTCCACGCCATAGGCTGTGGGGCAAACCCCGTCACAACCGGCGAAGCCGTGGGGACTCGAACTCGGGACCGAAGGGAGACAAGGGCGCGCGCTTACCACTGACCTATGGCTTCTTGTGCTTCCTTATTCTATAATTTTTATATATATTCTTATATTTTACTTCCTTTATTATATAAATATATATATATATATATTGTTTGTTTTTGTTTGTTTTTTTTGTTTTTCCTTTTTCCACTAGGGAACTTTGCAAGCGACATGGATATCAAAGGAATAAATTCGAGCGGCAAGAAATTCAAAATTCAACCACCAGGTGACTTCATTCCATGATCCTCATATTTCAATTTACCTATTGAACTCCCCTTTTTATTCCTCTACCCCATTCTAAATTTTGTTTTTATGAAACTAGGGACAGTTTCATTCTAAGTTGGGGGGTGTGGAAACAAAATGTTTGTTTAAAAAAACAATGATAACAAAAAGAAGTAAAATTCCTTTATCATTCATATAATAACATCTTTTCTCACATAAAAACTACATATCAAATAATTATTATTTCCTTGACTCTTAATTTAATTCATGATTAAGTTTAAAAGAATAGATTTTGGAAAGTGTGGCTGTCCAATGTGATATTTCATCGTTTATATTTTCATCCAAATAAAAAATGCCACAATGCATGTCCTCTAGACTGTGGGGTACTAATTTGAATTTTTGGGGTCCCATAATAAATAGCATAGGCTGGTTTTATTTTTATGAATAATATGAGTATTCAAAAAAAAACTAAAAAAAAATTATTAAAAAAATAAAAAAATAAAAAAATAAAAAAAAAATTTGCGTGTAGAGCAATGGATTGATAAAATGAGAGGCTTTCGGCACTTGGGGATCGTGACTCCAGAGTTGTCTAGCCTTAAGTTTTTCAATATATCTCTATTTATGGTAATATGAATTTGTTTTTGATTATGTTAACTCGAGACGATGCCCAAGTATGTGGGCTTCACTTGGTGCCCTAAGGCCTTTGAGTCTGGGAGTCATCGGCAAAGTCTTGCTACATGGGTTAATTTGATTAACTGCAATCTCAATTACTATGGAAATATTGCAAAAAAAAAAAGAATGAAGAATACTCATATTAGGATTAAATGTGATTCCACCTAGCACTTCCATGATTTCCCCCTTTAATGAAAATGAACCCCCATATCTATTGTGATACACAACACATCATTACACCTAATTGAGTTGGATGAAGTATGATGATGGATTTGATCAAAGGAATGGGCTTGGGATTGGGATCTGCTTTTAAATTCATCTTGTTTTAAATTATCTTGATAGGTTATAAAAATATATTTGTGTGCAGTTTACATTGTGAGCACTGTTTGTTATAATGTGTTTGAAGAAAGGAATTCAAATAAAATCATTGAATTATTTGCTCGGGACTAGCAAATCTCAAGTTGGGGGGTGTGATTATCCAATAAAAACATATATTTTAATTACATTTTAATGGTATTAAATGTTCATTTTTGATCTTATGGGCCTGAGTTAGTGCATTTTCATTACACTACTAGTAATGTGGGTATTAGCGACCGCCAAAAGCGGTCGCTAATGCCCTTTAGCGACCGCCCTGCGACCGCTTTTGGCGGTCGCAGTTGCTCCGTCGCTATTAATCAATAGCGACCGCCAATGGCGGTCGCTAATACTGTCTTCGAAAACCGACGAAAATTTTGTGCCCATTGTATACTGGGGCGCACGTGGGATGTTCGGATGGACCCCGAGCTTCGGTCGACGGCCATGGAAGATCCACGGTGGCCGGAGGAAGGGAGGCGACGGGGTGGCGGCGACGGGAGGCGACGGGGTGGCGACGAGAGACGACGGGAGGCGACGAGGTGGCGGGGTGGCGGCGACGGGGGTGACGGGAGGCGACGGGGTGGCGGCGACGGGGGTGACCTGTGGTGGCGGTGCGGCGGCAGGAGGCGCGGACGATGTTGCAGCGAGTTTCATCGAAGAAGACAGTGCGGGGGGCGGGAAAAATACCGCGATTTTCATTTCAGTTTTAGCGACCGCTTTTGGCGGTCGCTAAAACTATCAGTAGCGACCGCCAATGGCGGTCGCCCGCTATGACAGGCGCCGAAACTAAAATATCTAGTAGTGTTATGAACATCCATTCTCATCATTTGTGCACTTCATGCCTAATATACACCAATTTAGGCCCAATGATTCATCTGATTCTAAGGAATGTAATTACACATTTTTTAATTTGATATTTTTGGAACTTTATCTAAAATTAAATGTGAACATTTTTCATTCAGGGATCAGTGGAGAATTCATGGAAGAAGATGAGGATATTTTGTGATGAAAGGAAGCAATTCTAGAGAAGGCAGATTGGACACTAGCCCACTGATGAGACTGTGGAGCCCAACATACAGGCCCAATGAATCCCAAATTTTGTGGGATGCTAGGATACATTCAGAGGAACAAATAACTCTTCATGATCAAATGATAATTCGGCCTCTATGGTGGTCATTGAGGCGGCCCAACATAGAGATACAATTCTGGGCCAGATTCTGCGGCCCAGAAAAACAGCCCACTAATTTGATCATATCTTGGAATCCACAACTCCAAATGGGCCCAAATTTACAGGCGGTTAGAAGACATCCGGAGCTCCATTTTATTCTTCTATGGCCCACCCTGATTCGGCCGTCTAGAAGGCCTTCCAGATGCGTCTGTTCGGTAAAGGAAAGCTGGCTTCCACCTCGGGTCAAATGTGGAAAAGTTCAAATTCCACAAGCTTTCCACCACCTATGGACTACCAAAATTAATTGAGATGCTTTTTACTATTGGAGGCTCGACCCAAGGCTCCAAAAATGCCTATTTAAGGCAGTGGTGGTGAAGGAGTTGAGGATCTTGGATGCTTTGTTCAATTGTAATGTTATGCTGCATTTTTGTTGCCTCAATTTTGTCTTTCACATGTAAGTTGTTCAATTCACTTTAGTTTCTTAATAAAAGTTCTTCTTCTACTCTTATTCTGTTTTTCTTAATATCACTTTGATACCGTTGGATCAAGGTGTGAATTTATTCACACCAACCCTTGTGAAATTATTCACACAATGGTGGAGTGATCATTTTATTTTTGTTGTTTTCTTTACTTCTCCATTTCCTCCCTCATGAGTCTACTTTCTGCTTACATTGAAACCATGGGATCAATGGAGGGCTAACCCACTTATGGGTTGATCCAAGGGAGTATCAAGGGTCTGGATTGGATGTTATTTATCACCTAATTAATGTATAATCACTTCTTTAATTGGGATTTTTATTTGATGATTTTTAAACTCCATCGTCCTTGTTGAATTTAAGGCCACACACTTCAAGTACTAATACGATCCTTTACCTTGAAGTGCTCAAAACATTGATCCTTCAAGTGTATAGGTGATTAGTATTAGAGGGTGTAGGAATTAAACCAGTAAGTGATGATGTTGTTTTATCTCCTTAAATGAACCCATCTCAAATTTAAGAAATTGAAATCATTAAAAAGAAAATACGTCCAATCCACCCCGAGCGATAACCTAGGATCAACTCATTCTTTTAAATTGAATCCACTTAAATCTATTAGATATCTTTAAAACCCATCCAAAATCAATCCAAGTTGGCCACTTCATAGCCAAAAATCCATCCCTTAGGTTGTGTATCTTAGGTATCTTCTTAGGTCTCTGTGGAATCGACAACCCAAGCTACACTACAAGGACCGTTCTACCCTTCTTCTCTTGGGTAAATTTGGGCGTGAACTAGGGTGCCTGCCAGAAAAATTCAATAGTATAGCGTGGCTTCGGGAAAATACCTTTGACACCAATTCGGCGAATGGTTTCAAAATCTATGACAGAATTGTCACAGCATGCTGTTTGGATCGTAGCCACTTCCTTAATAGCCAGCAGAATCCTCATTTTACCTGTATTGATATAAAAAGTGTTATTGTTGAAAAAAGAGTCATTTCTACCATACCATATTATGTGCAGAAGTTCCGCAACAGCAGTAAGAAAGAGATTCTTGATTTGGAAAGATCTTGGGAATTCCACCGCTCTTTTCTGCTGAGAGAAAATAAAAGAATCTAAACGCCATCTGCATCCAAAAAGGTCGAAGATGTAATGCCAAAGGGCCATAGCAGTATCACAGGATAAGAAGAGATGATTTAGGTCCTCGCGATGCTGATTGCATAATCTACATTTAGATCAAAGATTAAAACCATAATATTGCAAGCAAACATCAGTTGGAATTTTTTTATGTGCAATCCGCCACATAAGAGTGAGACGTGAAGGCTTAATCCAGACTTTATTGAAATTGGACAGCCAATTAAAATTTTCATCCCTGTTAGGGAAGTGAAAGTGATAAAACTTTTTTGAGTCTAAAAGACCATTATGAGCAGGTTCCCAAATGAGGAGATCCTCATTGGGGGTGAAATAGTAATTGTCCACAATTCCCTTGATAGGATTTAGAAGTTGAAGTTCAGGGGAGTTGAGCATCTCTTTAATGGATCAGTTCGAAGGATTAGGGGAAAAGGTATTAGGCATATCAGAAATGAGGGGGGAGCCAGTCCAGTTATCAAACCAGAAATTTAAAGAAGAGTTTTTACTAACAAGCCATCTAGAATTTTCCATGATAGAGTGAAAAGAGGCTTTAATCGAAGGCCAGATAGAAGAAGTCATGTAATTAGAAGAATCAGACTTAAGCTTATCAAGAAATCGGATTTTGAGGAATCTCATGGAATGAGAGTTATTATGAATGAGGGACCATGTGAGTTTGGCCTGAAGGGCCTCATTAAAGATTTTAAGATTCTTAATACCGATTCCTCCATTTTTAATAGGTTTACAGCAAGTGGCCCAGGAGACTGTTACCAGCTTCTTTTCCAGAGTGCTTCTACTCCAGATAAAATTTCTTATAGCTATATTTAATTTTTTTATCAGCCCCAAAGGCCATTTGTAAACCATCATCGAGTAAACCAGCTTAGAAACAATAGTGGATTTAACAAGGAAAATTCTTCCAGCCATTGAGAGGGATTTACCTTTCCAGGAAGAGAGTTGCTTTTGAGTTTGATCAACGATGATAAGAAAAAAACAGGCTTTAGGTCGGCCCCAGAAAAGGGGGACACCAAGATAAGTAAAAGAAAGGGATCCTTCCTTAACTCTTAAGACATTGGTGATAAGGGTTTTCCTATTTGAGGGGAAGTTTTTACCAAATTAAATGAAAGATTTTTTCCAGTTAATGTGTTGGCCAGAAACTTCCTCATAGTGAGAAATGATGGATTTAAGATTGTTAACATTTCTTTTGTCTCCCTGAAGAAAGAGAATGATATCATCGGCATAGAGAAGATGAGAGTGAGCATGAAGATTTCTAGAATCAATGATTGGTTTGATTTTGCCTCCCTCAACATTGAGGGAGAGGAGTCTACTAAGATAGTCTTCAGCGATTGAAAAAATGATAGCAGAGAGAGGGTCTCCTTGTCTAACTCCCTTGGAGCATTTGAAGTATCCACTAGGAGAGACATTAATAAGAATGGAGATATTGGCTGAGCTGAAGATGATTTTAATTTTACTGATAAAGGAATCATTAAAGCCAAAACTGGCGAGGACCTTAAAGATGAAGGCCCATTCAATCGTATCGAAGGCCTTAGTGATGTCCAGTTTAAGAGCAATGTTCTCACCTCTGGTATTTTTGTTCAATAAATTAGAGGATTTCGAGGCAAGGAAAATACAATCTTGTATATATCTGCCTTTGATAAAGCCAAACTGGTTCCAGGAGACAATTTTTTTTCTAATGTTAGCGAGTCTATTGGCAAGGATCTTTGTAATAATTTTAAAGAGAGAATTTAATAGAGCAATGGGACGGAAGAGGTGAATTTCATCAGCATTTTCAACTTTGGGAATTAACGTGAGGAATTGTGAGTTGAGAGCGTGGGGAAGAATACCTTTTTCAAAGAAATATTTCACTAATTTGTAGACATCATTTTGAAGAACATCCCAATGTTTTTGATAGAAACCATTGTTGAAACCATTGGGACCTAGGGCACTGTTTGGATTTAGACCAAAGACAGTGGCCTTGATTTCAGAATCAAGGGGGGTGCAGTTGAGCAGACGATTATCCTCAGTAGAGACCATGCAAGGAATAATGTTAGGGAGAATATCTTTGTTGATGTCAAGACCATTGAAAATGTCAGAGAAGTAAGAGACAACATGATTAGCAATCTGTTCCTTCGAATCAATGAGATTTCCCTCAAATCTTAAGCAAGAGAGAGGTTTACAGGCTTTCCTAACCCGTTGAAGAGAGTTATAGAATTTGGGGTTTCTATCTCCATCATTTAGCCATTTAGTTTTGAAAATTTTCTTTTTTAAGTTATCTTTGAAGTTTAGAAGAGAGATCAATTTAGTCGAGATGTTGATTTCCTCCTGGTGATCAGAATTGAAACTGGGTAAAGTGTTATTATTTTGAATGAGAGACAAGTCCTTTTCCAAGCCCTGGATATCATTGTCAATTAAATTAGTTTTATTAGAGCACCACTTTTTGAGAATGTTTTTAAGGTTTTTTAGCTTAGTGGTGCACGCAAAGGCATCATTATGATTGCCCATATTGGTCCAGGAAGAATTGATAAGAGAAACTCAATCCGGGTCCGAGGACCAGGCTAAATTAAATCTGAAAGGAAAGGAGGGTTTTCGAGAGTTTTGGGGAAAACTGACTAAGATAGGATGATGGTCAGAAGCAAGTTTAGTGAGGGTAGCACACAAGATCTGTTTAAACTTATCAAGAGCAGGTTCATTAATGAATGATCTATCAAGTTTGCTCGCCACCACGCGGTTGTAATGATGTCGATACCAAGTGAACTGAGCACCAGTAAGATTAATCTCAATGAGATTATTTCCTTCTATGACAGATTTAAATTCTCTGGCAGAGATAGAGGAGAAGGAGTAGCCAATTTTTTCAGAGGGAGAAAAAATAGCATTAAGGTCACCAATCAAAACCCAGGGATCTTGAATCGTGTTATTGATGTCAGAGATCTCCTTCCAAAGAGATCTTCGATCAAGGTAATTGTTTTTGGCATAAACAAAGGTATTGTAGATGTGAGTGCTATTAAGATAGTAGTCGCACGTCAAATCTTGAGAAGAGAGACTAAAAATGTTAACATTTTGCAGAGAGGAGTGTAAAAAAACCTAGAGAGAGTCCACATAACCATTGTTACAAGCACCCAAAAAGGAGAAACCAAGATTACACAGATGCGTGAATTTAGGGGCAAAGTTGATTTTAGGTTCATCAATGGCAATCAGCATAGGACGACGGGTAAAGATAAAATGCTTCAAAACATTAAGGGTTCCAGGGTTAGCAATCCCCTGACAATTCCAGTAGAGAATACGCATTATTATTTACTTTTTGGGTTTGACCCCCCTTTCTTTTTATTACCAGCACTTTGTCCTCTAGTTTTCATAGGGGAGGTGGTTTTGATGGGAGAACAGATTTTATCCTTTCATGTCATAGGAGGGTTGGCAGTGTTACCTCCTGTTTTAATTTCTACAGGATTGATAATTGAAACTGGAGCCAAGGGATCCAAGTTAGAAATTGTGTTATCCACCAAAACAGGGGGGTCAATCTCCAAAACAGAACTCCACTGATGAGGGGTCACCGAATCAGAGGAAGGAACTATTTCAGAAGGTTCTGCGGTTGATGGGTTCTTATCAATCATAACATTGGGAGAATTTTTAATGGAAACAGTGATGGGAGAGTCTACAACTTGCATGGAAACAGAGAGGGGACTATCTGCAGGCAAGGCATCTTGGTTAACATGATCAAAAGACTGGATAGTTGAAGAGGAAGGGTTGTTTTTTTCCAAAGCTACAGAAGGAGAATCACCGGGTGTTGAGGAAATAAACTGCTTACTGCATTATATTTTTTCAGACGAACCAAGGTCTTGAAGACAGGAAGTTGAACTGGCAGATCCAAGAGGAGGAAGAGGGAGGTTGAGCTGGGTTCCAGGAGCTAGTCCAATCAGACAGGAAGACTCTCCCTTATAAGTTTGTGAAATTGTCACTAGAGGGAGATCTTCAGGAATGGAGTCATGACCCAAAATAAGGGAGGGGACAAGGACAGTTGTATGAATAAGCAGGTTGTCAACATTTTCCAGTTTTTCCAAGATGGGTTGGTCCTGTGATTCCTGTTCCTGGTTTTCGACCTGGTCAGCCCAGGTTATCCCAGGTTCCTTTGGGGTTTTAGGCATCCACCTTCTAGGTTTGACTTGGGAAGGTTCAGATTTTTCCTTGGGGGGGACTCTATCCTTCTTATTTTTCCTAACTTCAGACCAGTCATAAGGGTTATGATGGCTAGAAGGTCCATGAACCAGTCTACAATTTTGAACAGAATGTCCTATAATTTTGCAATAGTCACAAAAGGAGGGCATATTTTCATATTCAAGGTGAATTACAGTCTTATAATCAGTAGCATGAAAAGAGATAGAATTGGGGGGGCTTGGTTTATAGATTGACATCCACTAAGACCCTAGCATACATACCCAACTCAGCATTAATGGTCCTTTGGTCTATTTTGAGGGGGGTACCAATGCAGGCTGCAATATCATTCAATATTTTAGGGTGCCAAAAAAACCAGTTTAGATTGTGAAACCTAACCCAAATTTGTGCAGACTTGCCTCTTTGTGTATTTGGATTGAAAGCAAAATACCAATCCGAGAGTATCAAAAAACCAGGCTTCAATAAAAGGTTCCCTAACTTCCAAACAGAATTTAGATCATCTTGAGAGTACAAAAGCATATGAAAAAAGCCTTTAATTAAGGGGATCATTTTCCAATTTGTAATTCCCCAGCAGATTGATATTCGTTGCTTCAAATCAACATAGGACCAAGGTTTGTCTCCTTTAGCATATGAGATACGTCCCATTAAGGAAAACTTACAGAGATTTTGTCGTTGTGCAATTGCATCAGGATCTGCTTCAGCTGCAAAACCTCCATCATCCAATCTCTTGATGGTTGAGCGAGATTTTTCATCTACAGGAGAGGAAACATGGGATCCTTTAAGAGCTTCAAGAAAAGAAATACCTCGTGGAGCACCACTGATTGGAGGCTTAGAACCAGAAACCAGAGAAGCATTCCCCGAGGCTGGAACTTCCATATCCGAGATTTTCTTTTCATTTTGCTTTTGAGAAACCACCGTGAGTTCCCAATTAGGGTCGAAACCAGCCATAATCGATTGAATCAAGGGCACGATTCAGCACTTTGAGAGATATTCAGAGGGCTAGGGTTCGTTGAGTTTCTCAGGACGTGAAGCATTATCCTTCCCCTACTATATGTTTAAATATATTTTAAATGTATTTGTAAAAATATATATAACTATATAAATATAGATTTATAAATATAGTTTTATAATTGTATATAAATATATTTATATAAACATATATAATTATATAATTTAATAAATATTTATAAATGTATGTAAATATATTTATAAATGTATATAATTATAATTATAATTATATATATAAATGTATATAAATATAATTTTAAATATATAATTATATACATTTAAATATATAATTATATACATTTAAATATTTAAAATTATAAATTTAAATGTAATTATAAATATATTTTAAATGTATATAAATATATTTATAATGTATATAATTATATAATTATAATTATATTTATAATTATATTCATATACATTTATATATATATTTATAATTAGAATTTTATACATATATAAATATCTTTATATAGTCTAATGTTCAGGATAAATGAAAAATTTGGGCTGATATGGCCCCTGAAGATCATGAGAAACTGGAACAAGAGAACATCCTCCAGGAACCAAATGATATTAAGAATTCCATATGTGAGAAAATGCATGTCTCTTACAAAGATATAATATTACAATCTAGCTCTGTAGCTCCTCAACAAACCAAAGGAAGGTCGGCTAATCATGAAGTGAAGGATTCATGCCAATCTTTTGTTGTAGAGGTGAAGGATCTGCATAATGTGGTTGGTGAGAAGAATGATTCTTTTAACAAACACTCAGTTGATGAGACATCCACACAAGACAATGTTGATTAGCAAGTCATGGATGAATAGAAAAATGCAGCAAGAGATTGAAAAGGTAAACAAAAATTAAACGTTGAGTCCCCTGGTAAATCAAAAGCACACAAATCTAATATTGTTGTGGATGAGGAAGGGTTATAGATGATTCCCTTTAAAAAAACCAACGTGCAACTTGAGCTTGGAAAGACCACCCCACCTCCCTCTGTGGATGAGCTGACTGCACAGGTGGTGTCACTGCCTCGCAACCAGACCAGTAGATTTAATGGAAGCACAAAATGGAAATTTCCTCCTCAGTTCTCGGAATTTATGAGAAATGCTTGTGACTCATTTGTCTTGGCTTCTAATGGGGAATGTAGGCTGCATAAGCTCGTAATAACATGATCACCATTCCTTCTGAGGTATTGGAAAGTGAAAGATTTCCAAATGGCCTCCAGAGTGAGGATGCTGAGTGGTAAAATTTGAAGATTGAATTTCTTCTTGCTAAGATGGAACCTGATACATTCAGTTTAAAGGATTATCTCACACTGATGAGTCTTTTATTTGCTAATATGGAGACATGTTTTCAGAACAATCAGGAGCTGAATGTGTGCGATCTAGCGTGAAAATATACAAAATGAATTGCTCTAGAAAATGTTTCTGATCCGCTCATAGATGATGTTCATACAACCTCTCAGGAGCCCAAATCATAGAGGCATGGGAGATATCCTTAGAGTAGAGGCAGGTACCCTAGAAACATGAGTTCCAGAATGACCCATTAGTGGGTGTTCTTCTTTCTCTTTCGATACTTCCCTAACTTTGTGTACTCTTCCATCCTCTTGTATCTGTTTTATCTTTGCTTAATAAATTTCGAGGCCATGCCTCATATTTCTAAAAAATATATATTTATATACATTTATAAATATATATTAAATTATATAATTATATACATTTATATAAATATATTTATATACAATTATAAACCTATATTTATAAACCTATATTTATATAGTTTGAAATATATATTTATTTATAAATAAATTTAAAATATTTTTAAACATATAATAAATTACAAATAAATATTTATAAATATAAATATATTTATAGAAATATTTATTTACAATTATAAATAAATATAATTATAAATATATAAATAATTGTAAATATAAATGTAATTATAAATATATATTTATAAATATGTTTATAGATATATTTATAAATGTATAGAATTATAATTATAAATATATATTTATAAATATTTATATTAATATATTTATAAATGTATACAATTATAATTATAAATATATATATAAATTTATAAAAATATAATTATAAAAAAATAAATATAAAAATATAATTATATACACTTAAATATATAATTATATACAATTAAATATTCATTTACAATTATAAATATAAATGCAATTATAAATATATTTTAAATTTTTATAAATTTATTTATAATGTATATAATTATATATTTATAATTTTATTTATATACATACATATATTTATAATTACAATCTTATACATTTATAAATATATTTATATACATTTATAAATATGTATTAAATTATATAATTATATACATTTAAATGTATATAATTATACCATAAGAGTTGGGGGAAAGCCCCTTTATTAAAAAGAGAAAAAGACAACAGGAACCCCTTTTGAACTGGGTAAGATAAACCCCATTACAAGCCCGTAGGCCTAGAGGGATCAAACCCACTACAAAACCTAACACAAAACCCATTACAGTGGCCCGAAAGCCCATAGAGGCCAAAAATTAGTGGCCTGAGAGCCCAATGGCACAAAGACCATTACAAAACCTAACCCAAAACAAATCCAAAGCAAAGAGAACCCATTGGCTCAACCCGCAACTTCACTGGCCCACCAACTTACTGTGATGCAACCCGCGGCTGATCCGCCTTCATCCGAGCAATGAGAACCGCCGCTGCGACCCCCTATAGAAGAAGCGTTCCGGCCACAAGACGCTACCTCCAATCCACCCGAACAAGCTGCTGACCAGGTTATCGAAAATGAGGAACCAGACCGTCTTTCCAAAGAGACCCCGCCCTACGTGTCGAAGCGTCGCCACCGCCTGCAATCACTGCCCCTGTCGAAGCCAAACGCACGCAGATCTCACTCGCCATTGTCATATCTCCTCAAGACCACCAACAAAACTGCCATCGCGCACCCATCACCATCCGCAACTCACCCATATCGAAAATCTGAAGTGTTTCCGCCGCGAGCGGGAGGCCCACCGTCGTCTGAATCTGTCGTCGATCCCGCCAGTGTGCCATAAGAAGCCTTCCAATGAGAACCATCTGCAACAACAACCGTGTTGCACACGAAAATCTAACCAGATTTGGTCTAAAATCAAATCTGGACCAGATCTGAAACGCCGTTAAGGCCAATCGCCGCTGCGCGGGTCACTACCAATCCTGAAGCCACCAACGAGAATGAATGACCGACAGACGCCACCCTCCATGCTGGTGAGATACCAAAGTCGCCACACCACTGGACGTCGAGGAAGCCGAAGGACATGGAAACCCTACAAAGCTCTCAGCCGAAGCCCTGTATATAATTATATATTGTAATGCATATAATTATAATTATAAATATATAAATATATATTTAAATGTATATAAATATAATTATAAATATTTAATTATATATTTAAATGTATATAATTATATATTATAATGTATATAATTATATATTTATAATTATATTTATATACATTTATATATATATATAATTATAATTTTATACATTTATAAATATATTTTAAATTATATAATTATATACATTTAAATGTATATAATTATATATTATAATGTATATAATTATAAATATAAATATATAATTATATATTTAAGTGTATATAATTATATATTACAATGTATATAATTATATTTATATATTTATAATTATATTTATATATATTTATATTTTTTTATAATTATAATTATATATAGTTATTTATAAATAAATTTAAAATATTTTTATAAATATAAATTTATTTATATAAATATTTATTTACAATTATAGATAAATATAATTTTAAATATATAAATAATTGTATATATATATATGTAATTATAAATATATATTTATAAATATGTATATAGATATATTTATAAATAATAAAAATAATAATAGCCCTATCTCTATAAATAAATATTTTTAATTATTGAATTACAATTATAAACATATTTATATACTTATTAAAATATATTTAGAATTAGATTTAATATTAATGTATAAAAATAGTGGGGTGAGGGAGGTGGTGGCATGGGAATGGGGAAAGGACCCCAAAGCGCCAAATCCTTAGGCGATTTGGGGGGGTTTTGCCAAACCACCAATTGGTTTGGCACTATTCTAACCTATTCCCCTAAATAATATAACCCTTATATAAAAAAAATTACCCCCTACCCCAAATTTTTCCTTTTTGAAACCATTGAATAATTTCCATGAGTTGGTAAAGGATTTTTGAAAACTATGATGGATTTATACCAAGATTTCTCATTTTGGAAGGAAATAGTAATATAATCAAGAAAATATTGATTATATTACAATTTTCTTCAATTAATAATGGATTCCAGTGAGGAAACATGCCAAACAACATCGCTCATATGCACATGCACCATGACCTAAAGCATGCCATTATCATGATACATAAACAACTCACTGGCTTCTGGATGAGCCCTATGACTTATCCTAAGTCTCATCCACCCCTCATCAAGATTCTCGGTCCAACCTGACACCTTATTCTTTTTAGAGTGCCTATTCTTAAAATTGGACTTCCCCTGGAAACTTATGTTTCACTCGATTCATGCTAGAAAGGAATGCTAATTCCACCCCTAACTAACACCATCTCATACCAAAACACACTCTGATATCATTTTGTAATGAACCAACCCAAATTGCTAGAATAACACCCGAGCAGGGATGTTAAATGACCTCAAGGCACACCTCCTTGTATTCCAGATGATGTCGACTAGTGGCTAGGGACTAAGATAGTCCTAATAAGACTATGACCTCAAGGAAAACCCTTGGGGTCCATGCCCAACTCTACTTAAAATTCAGCATGGATCATCCATATAACAAATATCCCAAAATACCTATTGGCATAAAAAGGAGACAAGTGGTCCCCCACATTCTTGAATAAAAAGATCTATCTATATGATGCTATAATATATAACAAATCATTAAAAAATAAACAAGGAATATTGCTTCAAAAAAACAATAAAACACTAGCTAGTACATGCTTAGCAAAACTAAAATAAAATACATTGGTCTCCGACCCAACTCACATAATCACCATTCTGGATCCTCAACCAGCATAACCCGCTAGACCTAAACCACATGTGTTGATCTAAACAATACCCATCCCTAAGGAAAAACTTAAAGTTATACTAACATACATTAAAACCAATGTCATGTATGCGGGTGGGGGTGATTTTAACAACTCAATAGTATTCCCCAATGCCTTGACATACCGAGTACTACTATGATCAAGTGGATGTGAATTAAATACATATAATAAGGTGATAGTCATGTTTGTGTAACATACCGACCTAGAAAAATAACACATAATGCTCGTACAAGAATACATTTCAGGTCATTGTATACTAACCAAGATACCATAAACCTCAACCATACCTACTTTGACCATTGAATAAAGAAATAGAGTCAAAACACACCACAATCTTGACCCATATCTAGAGGTTCAAGGTTGGGTGTCACCCTATGTTCTAATCTTACACCAAGAACCCGATCATCCATTATCACTCAAGGGAGGACACACTACTTTCCAACCACTAACTTACCACTCAAGGAAAGGTCCTCCATCACACCTTAGGTCCCAACCATATCACTCATGGATGCCCTACATCACTGTCTCAAGGTCTAACCATATCACTCATGGTTGACCAATGACTTAGGGAACAACCATGTCACTCATGGATGGACAACATCTTGGGGCCCAACCATATCAATCATGGATGTACAACATCTCGGTGCCCAACCAAATCACTCATGGATGGAGAATGTCTCATATCATCTAACTATATCACTCATGGATGACCAATGTCACTTCACAAGGTCAACCAAATCACTCAAGGTTTTCTACATCACTATCTCATTGAGTCTAATCTGTTCTAACTGTCTCTACACTCTAAGGGTTAACTACAACCATATCAGACCAAACTGACACTTCAATACCCATGAAAACATCATCAATCATCACACAAAATCACGAATCATCATGACACACATGAAAATTTCCACCATGAGGTGTAATTAATCATTATAAAAACCAAGCATTGGTATATATGGGTTCAAATAGTCCACATATCATTCAATATAATCCCCTCAAGATTTCATTTCAAAAAAACCCCCTTTTCAATTAAGTTAGAAAAGGAATATCATGTCATCTCACTCATGATAATCCCTTGACCAAAATCTTAATAAAACATTCTTTAGAAAACCCCACAATTGTTTTGAAATACCATTTCAAAACTCATTTTCTAAATCATCAATTTTACCTTGAAATTTCACATAGAACCAAAACCCCTTTTAAAAAGGAAATATATTTTTTCCAAAATACAACACATTCCTCTAAGAAATCCATAAAGTGGTCCATCGACACTTGTTCGACCAATGTGCCACCAGAAAATATTTTAGCAAACTATACAGTCCTTGTTGACTATTAGGTTGATGCGAACCATCACAATTTATGGGGAAAAACCACACACAATACATGAAACTATTAAATTAGGTAATATTAATGCTCTCACATGAACATAAAATCACCAAAAGACCAAGATTCTCAGTAATGTAAAGGAAACCTAACTCAATCGATATTCTATAATCGATAGAAATATTTTATTGACCTCATTTGAGTCTATGAGAACTTATATCATCAATAAACCTCATAAAATTGATAATATAAATAATTAAAACCAAAATCACAAATTGTAATAATCAACACCGAACTCCTTGGATGATGCAATGATGTCGAAACCAACAACAATGGAGTGAAATACACTTTCAGAACATACTCAAACTTAGGACACAAAAAATCATCAATAAATAATCCCAAATAGATGGCCAATATCTCACAAAATTACCAAAAATAAATAAATAAATCCATGGTCCAACATAACTCAGTTTATATGATGAATGATAAATTGAATACACCCTTATGGGGCCTCCTCTACAAGTCACACATGAAATCCCCATAAAACGTGATGATTTAATGAGGCACTTGTGAAATCATCCCCCCAAATAACTAGTTAGGAAAACCAAAATCAACAAATAACAATAAGGGAGAACAAGGGGATAAGAGAATATACTTTACCTTGAATCGTCACAATGAAACCATCTCGAATCACCTGGATAAAAGGGGAACTATGGAAAGAGAGGAGGAGATACAGAGAGGGATATACCCTATCATTATAATGAATGGAGCCAAAAGAAATCAAGGGGGTTCCAAATATTCCCTTGTAAATTACTATAATCCCCTTAAAAAACCACCCAACACATAGGTCATGATGTGTCCATGAGGACCACACTGTGGTTCCTCAGCACCAGGCCACACTGTGGCGTAACCTATCTAACCACAACATGGTTGAAACCCAAATGGCAATGGGGTTATCTATATAGGGAATACCTATATAGAGTGACCCTAAAGGTTATGTTGTGGTATCCTTTGAACAGGGCCACATTGCAGTATAATCCTCATCTGCGGTGTGGTTGGACCCAAAATGGTAGGGGTGTTTTCCCTAAAACCACCTTCTGTGGAATAGCCATTCGCACCATGCTATAGGGAATACACCCTATAGGAGCCTCAAAATGAAACCCCCATTGTTGCATCGTGGACCCCCATCCTCAGGCAACCATTTAGCAATACCCAGTAGCCATGCCATGAAACCCCACCCACTACCAAAACCAGCATTTGGGTCACCCAAACCTTCTCTGATGATCACCTAAACACTTGAAACACTCACTATGCCTTTAAACATGTCCAAAAACATATCATAGATATGTTACAATGATAAAAATTCTAATTTGAGTGATAGTTCAGGAAACAAACCCCGCTCCAAAACCAAAAAATCAAATTTCCTCTAAAAAATAATGAAGCAAAATTTATAGGTCGTTATAGACTCCATCATCAAGTATGTGAATAATTAATGAGATAAATTTTAAGTAACATTTTATCAAAATATGATCATTGAAACATAGTTGTTGAATTTTAAAGGATATAAAGAAGTAATTTCATTATCAAATTTATGTAAAAAAGTTAATGTAATGGAATAAAGTAGTAGAAGTATCCATTATGAGACTCATTTATTTGATCTTAGAAAAGATGTGGCATCACTAGGGTTTTTCCTAGACCAATACCAAGATGAACTTCAAAAAGTATGACCTAATCAGAATTGTTGGTGGGAGAAGTTCAAGATCAAGAAAATCACCACAAGATCTATGCTAACAGAATCACCAACCACAACTACTACCATTTCTTATATCACCCTTAAGTCCTATACAAAGGTCTTGTTGAGTTTTTAATTAGAAGATATAATTTTGTAAAAACTTAATTATAAACATAATAAATTTTATATGTTTTTATTATTATTTTTATTTTATACATTTAACATTTTTATAATGTTTTGTTTTAAATAATGAATTTAATTAAATGATAAATGTTTCCTTTATTTTTTTTACAAGTGCATTGATAAAATTTAATCAATGGTAGATAAATAACTAATTTTAATATACTTGAAATAAAATCATTTAATGTATTAAAAATATATTTTTATTCAAAATGTATTATTTTTCTATCTATTCTTATTTAATATACCACATTTGAAGAATGAATTTAATTTAATGTATTATTTATATAAATAAAAAATAAATAAATAAATATTTATTGATTATTATTTGATTGGAAATAATAATAAAACCACTTAATGTTAAAAAAGATACTTTGTAAAGTTTTTTTAATCATTGTGTTTTTTATCTTAATTATTTAAATTAATCAATATTAGGGAATTATTTTAATGAAATTTATTGATAATATATATATATATATATATATATATAAATTAAAATTATTCCAAAAAAATTCTTGGAAAGTAATAAAAATAAAACCATTTTTATGCTTAAAAATACTTTTTTAAAAAATTATACATTTTGTGTTCTTATATTAAAATAAATTTTTATAGATTTTATAAATTATATTTAATAAAATGAATTCATATTTGGACTCATTGTTTTCAAATTAGGTGATATGGTTAATTTATTTTTTTGAAATAAAGATAAGTTACCATTTTAAGAATTAAGTTTCCATGGTAAATGTAAAATGCGATAAAAAGGATTTAAGTAAGGGGTATGACCTAAAATATCACAAAACTAAAGGGTTTTGATCGAGTCTAATAAAAATTATTAGATCAAGGGGAATTGATTTAAAACCATATCCATGGATCTCCCATGCATGAAATAAGAAAAATACATATAAACAGAAATGAATAAATACTATAAATATGGTGTACAATACATCTAAAAGCATCTTTAACAATTTTGATCTCCATCACATGACATTGAGAGAGATTATTAAAGTGGAAATCAAATGATTTCCACCTTTGTAGGGTATCAATTGGTTGTGATGAATCATATTATGTTTAGATGAGATTATTATTTCATTAATGTGCAAGCATATATTATGAAAATAAAGAAAAAGAGATAGATTCAGGTTTTAGGGAGGTTCAGTCATGCGTAAAGTAATTTCATATACACATACAACCATTATATGGATGTATTACTTATAATCCTCAAGGATAATCCTTGGGCTGTTGTATTTACTCACATGTTTATAACATATGAGTAAATTCTACTTTAAATAGATGATGTATTATATACATGAATGTAACTCTGAATATGCTTCATCTCATGAAATTTCCCATTAAATGATATCAGAATGAGTAGGAGGATTGATTGAAGTCTACATGCATCTAATACAGGTTATATATCCATATTATCGAAGTTGGTTGCATATATATACCATGTAATCAATATATCCCTGGATCATATGAATACTATAGCTATATACATCTCATTCATATAGATTTATGGCATATACCTTTTAATTTCCCACTTGTACTAAATCCTAAAATACTTTTTGTCATTCCATCCTATATTATATCATCCAAAATAATTTGTGAAACCACATCCAAAACTACTTTTGGATATCTTAAAAAACACTTTTAGAAATATATCATTAAATTTACCTTGTATTATATCATAGTAAATATATTGTGAATACCCAACCAAAAATCATTTTGGATTAACTTTAAAACATTTTTAGAGTATCTCTCTAAGTAAAACTCAATACTCATTTAGTCAACCACAAATTTTTACCCCACATGCCTTTATATCATTGATAATAAATATGAATCTCCAAATTCATAAATGTAAGTAAAAAATAGCCTCTGTTTGATACTAAAGAAATAAATGAGTATGGTGTGATCTTTATCAAACACACATATCTCTATAGCTATGTCCATCAATCTTAGTCATATGAAAATGTTCATTCTCGTATTTTCCCTTTGTCCAAGACATTGAGTGACCATGAGACATGAAGTTTTTCAACCCCATATAGCCTACTCATATGTTCTTGATTCTCAAAGCATAGACTAACATGATCAATGAATATATCACATGTGATTCAACCTTATGGATAAGAACATCATATTTCCATTATCGAGATAGATATAAAATATCTAGGTGTGACCTCACACTCCCATAGTCTATCTCAATTGTGGGCCCAGATATCATACTCATCATACAAGAGGATAAATCTTATATTGGTTAAGCTCCAACCGATGACATGATTGACAACATACCCAACCATCACCGTATTAGCTAAGTCAATATAGAGACTTGTGTATAACAACCCTAAATTTTATCAATTAAATTTCCCTTCTTGTTATATAATTGTGTCATATTTAGTAATGCAGTATTATATAAAGAACATGCATCACATGATAGAACCAAAAAAATTATTATATTAATTTTATGATTAAATTTAGAGAATAAATATGGACATAAGAATTGAAAGTGTTACAATGAGACAAAAATAGAAAAAGATAACTATAATATGAAAATTTATATTTTCTCGATCCCCTAGAATAATAACACTCATTAACTGTACTATAGAAATGAAATAGAATATTATAAATTAAATATTCATTATAAAAATGAAAATATATAACATTGAGAGAAAATAGAAGTGAATGAAGAATGAATAAAATATGAGGTATATATAGAAATTAGGTAACCCATATGATTGTTACAAATCTGACTATTGGAATAACATTATGACCATTAGAATAGTCATCTAACCATTAGAATAGTAATATGACAGTTAAGAATAGTAACATGACCATTAAAAAAGTATTCCCACACATGGAAGTGTAAAATAATATTTATGTATCTTATAAAATGAATATATGACATATTTATATCATCATACAAGTAAATAAATATTTTAAAAATGATAAAATAATTGTTTGTATTTTTGTAAAACATATATGTTTTATTTTATTTTTTATAAAAAATATAAAGATTTGAAATGAAATATATTTGTATAAAATAGTTTTATAAAATAATATCATGTTTCATTATAATTATAATATAATTTTATGTGACCATAAGTAGTTTTTCAAAGGGTTAAAAAATGAACATAATATTAAAATTATTATTTTTCAAATAAATAAGGATTTTATATAAAAATAAAATTTATCATATTTAGAAAAATATTTTCATAAATTTTATTTCATTTTTTTAATTTGCACATAAAAAATGGTAAGGGTTTATTCTTTGTATTTTTATAAAATACTTAATTTTTTTGGAAAATAGTGAAATACGAAAAAATATAGTAATTTACAATTTAAGAAAAATAAATGCATAAATGAGTCATGGATGATATAAGTGACTATTATCACAAAATAACATGCATTAATTACTTTATATTGTTATAATAATCAATACTATTTATTTTCTTGATCCAAAATAATAAACTAATCAATATTATATTAAAAAACACTCATATCCTCCCCTTATAAATACCACCCCTCACCATCCATTCTACTCACACCTTTAAAGCCTTGGAGATAGCCTAAAATATTCCCATTTCTCTTAAAAACCCTCATATACATGTCTAATTAGTTTTGTTCTTACCAAAAGACCATTCTAAGGACCCTTAAGGGGTGGCCTAAGAGGAGACATCCAATGAAGAAGGTAATACCCTCAGTTGAGTTTTTTAATTTTTCTTCCTCCTCAACCACAAAAAAATTACATATAACATGATATAATGAATATAATGTAATTAATATATTTTAATTTTTTTTAAATATAATACACATCATCAAACGTCTCCTCATTTCATTTTAAAATGAAAATGTTGTTCATAACATGGTCAGTTCACCACCTCCATAAACAATGTACTTCATTTTTCTCTACTGCCTTAAAGTATAGTTATAGAAATAAAATTATGGTTAAATATGATGATAATAATTATATTATAACTTATTTTATGTTCTATAATACATTAATAATAATTTAATTACATAAAATGAATCTAGTTCATAATTGTCAGTAAAAATGCCTAAATAAACTGACTGTATAACGATAACGTTTGTACTAAATGAATAATCCATATGTCAAAAAATATATGGAAATTTGTGACCATTTAAATTTTTGGAAGGAAATTAATATTATTTCGTTTCACTTCTGGAGTTTTATTCCCATTTGACAAGAACTTCAATAATTTTCTAGAAACTAAAGTGACCTTGGAATTGTGAAACAAACAACCTCAGGACAATAATTATAGATACAATATCTCAATTAAATGAATCTAAAATAGCATAAAAACTTGATAAAAAAAATAAAATATACTTGAATAAGGTTCTTAATCATGTATTTAATAAATCTAATTTGATTATTCATGAGGTTAAGTGAAAGTGTATCATGAATCCAGACACAAGGTAAGAGATATCTCTAAAATAACCTATTTTCTTTAGGTTATGATTTCTCTATATTTACCTAATTATATATATATTATTCATATTTAATTATTATTTATTATTTATATATGTATTAAACATATATAACTATTTTAATAAAAATTTATTTGATAGGTATACACATATTTTTAAGGTTCCCTTCTCAACTTATTCGTTAAACAGATCTGATGAAAGAGAAATTCTCTATTTTATTACCCCATTTCAAGTACCACTCAATGAAATGTTTTTAAAATTACATTGTTTCTAAAAAAATACTTTTTATATTAAAAACTATTTTGTTTTATTTTTGGTTTTATTGAAATTTATATACTCTTACCATCTTTAAATACTCATTACCATTTTTCTTAAAACCCTCTTTAAGAAGACTTTTACAAAACCCATTTATCCACTCTTTTTATGTCTTCACTTAGATTGAAATTTATTTTAATGGATTCTACTATAAAATTCAAAAAATTATTCATTCCATTATTTCCTAAGAATCTTTATGATATTCCATTTTTTATTCTCTAAGATAAGATTATGTAACTCATTTACTTTTTCATCGGGTTTTCCTTATGCTTATTCCTTATGAATGGTTTACTTATATGGAACACATAGGCATGAAAATGTTATAATGGGTACACCCAGATTACACTCCAATGAATTTGGTAATATTTATATCTCATGATATTATATGTATGGGATTAGGGAGTAAACCTAATACATGATGAGACTCTATCCACCATTTTATATTGTCTTCACAATTCATCTTAACTTATGCTTATGTCATGTTTTATGTTGTTTCAATATTCATAATATGCCTTGATCTTATGATGTTATATTTTTTATATCAGGATTTTATATGATTATTTATGATATTTATCATTATGATATTATGATATGTTATTTGACTCATATTCTATGATCCTTTATCATTCTTATTCTCTTACTAATCATTATATCTCACCTTGTTTTTTATGTATTTTTTTAGAAAATGTTAAGAATCGAAGGTTCATTTATTGAATATAAAGAGAAATAAAAAAGTAAAGGAACATAAATTCTAAGATAGTCTATAGGATGAAAATAATAAAAATGACATTAAGCCTTAGAGAGAGTGTTCATATTATGGTAGGGAGGGTGTCCGCCACCCCTTCTTCGGGGATGACAACCACTTCTTTAGTTCTTCACTTGCTGCCAAGGTCTACCTCCATCATACAGGGGTTCCGAATCTATGTCTTTTTTATATTATCAATAGCACTATCAATTTTTTTGACCGTCATCCTCACTAATTATATAAGCAAGTAAATAAAAAGAGCTATATAGTTTTCGATTTACCTTTTTTCATGATTTTCTAGATCAGTTATTTTGGAATCAAGAACTGTAGTTAGAGACAATCTCTCATCAACAATTTCATGAGACAAGCTGTTGGGTAGGATCCTCTCAACATTGCCTATAATATTTTTAGAGGCATCCAACTTTGATGTCATGATAGGAGATCTAACTTCCATATAAACAGTGGGATTCCCACCAGATGGATCTATGCTTCTAGCCTTGAGATATCTAGAGTTATAAATATGTAGATTGGCATTCCATTCTGTAAGTTCCCTAGCCTGTTCAGAATCCATATTTGAAGCAAAATTTTTAGCAGGGGTAGGAGAGGACTTTTTTCCATGGACATAAGAAACAATACCCCTGTCTTTTCTACTAAATGCGGAGACAATAAGTACTTCCTTAATTTTATCATCCATGTAATTCTCAAAAAATCCCCTAACTTATTCAAGGATAATGGAGACAGGAGATCTCACCTTCTCAGAAACATAAAGAGTATTCCTTAAATCCTTGCTACAGAATAAAATTTGGGAGGTAGAACCATCCTTATCCTTAGCAGATCCAGTTTTCACCTGTTTTGGTGTATGAAACTTTTTAGTTTTTTATTTTCCTGTAATTGTTGAATCTATTCTTTATTTACCTTTTGTCTCTTGACACTCAACATCTTCTGATCTTTCCATAGATTTAGATCAACAATTGCTTGTGTTTCAAACTCCACATCAGCATGATTATCATCCAAATTAGAATCATTAAGCTCATTAACAACCCCATTGTATAGGGCACCTCGAAAAGAAATCCCATCATAAAAAAGGTTCGTCTCCTAACCAATATCATCCTTGAGATCATGGGCTTAGAAATATCTAATAAAACATATGAGGACTTAATTAGATCATCATTCATAGTGGGAGGGAGGGAAGTCCTAATTCTACAACCATGCCCAAAATCCTTTGGGGGACCCTCTGTAATAATTTACACATTCTCCTTTGCAGGGACACAAGTAGTCACCTCGTTTTTTATATATTAACAAGGTTATACTGTGTGGTTTTAGAAGATCAAGAGATTTTAGGAGAATGTTATGGAGTTTTAAATAATTAAAATATAGTTTATTTTTAAGCAGTTGTATCATGTTTCTAATCTTCTAAATACACTAAACCTCCTAATCCTTAGGTTGTGTTTATTGGATATTTTTGTTAAAAGTCATGTAATAATATGTATGAGTGGTTTGAGTTACTATAGTTAGTATTAGAGAAAGATATATTTATTTTTAGGTATTAAGGCAATAATACATTAGTAAAAACTCTAAGGATATGGATAAGTGTAGGAAAAAACCCTAAAATTTTGGTAAAATATAGTGTGAGTGATTCTTAAGCAATGAAATATATATCTGGATACTATAAGTGGACATGGATCTGAAAAAAATGTACCTAGGGGTAATAACCCCTAAAGATATCATTGGGTATTAACTTAACATATACTTGGTGCATGATAAAGATTTATTTTTGCACACCTAGTTTGACACTCATGAGGTATATTCTTTGATAAATTCACAAACTCTTTACAAAAATTATGGAGGTCTTGAATAGATTTTTAGATTATAAAACCTAGTAGGAAAATTATTATTGATAACATAGATTGAAACCTAGAGACTCATAATTTAGGATATACATTGTTGGTTGGAGTGGAATCTCAAGAGGGGGGGGGGGTGAATTGAGTTCCTACTTAAAATTTCTATTAAAAACTTAAAGATTAAAAACCACAAATAAAAACAGACTAGTTAATTAAGGTAGTAGAGATGTAAAGGTTTAATTGCTCAACATGTTTCTCAAAGGTTGATTAGCCCTCAGTTGAATCAGTGCAAACACTTATTCAGCATTTGAAATAGATTTACTAAATTAAGCATATACATACACTAACCAAAACTAACTATCAGAGTGAATGCAAAAAACAGTTTTCTATTTTTGAAAAGATAAGCAGAGAATAATTGAAAAACAGAGCACTTGAAAGTAAGACACACAACAATTTAAACAAGAGGTTTAGTCTCAAGATGAGACTTAATCCTCTCCACTTGGTGATCACCTTCCACCAAGAAGTTTATATAAAAACTTGATACATAGCCTGTATTGGGATTTATAATAGTTTTAGCAAACTGTCCAGGTTTTCCAACCTTTTCCATAGTTCAACTTGGGAAAACAACAAACCAAGCCACACCAGGATTCTTCCACAGTTATGCGTGGGAAAAAACAGGTAGAGAGCTTAGAGTGAGGATTTTTAGTATCTCCTAGATTGAATATAGGAGACAGTGTGTGTGTAACAAGCACACACTACTCATAAATGTAAAAGGAGTACACAATTGAGATAAATATATCAAGGTTGAGTTTAGAATGATCTATGTGTTTGTAGATCAGCTCTGGACTTATTGTAGTGAGGAAAGAGAATTTTTAGTCCTTTTCTGTAAGTTTCCTCCAAAATAGAGTGTCATAGCTCTAGGTCTAGGTACTGATATGTTCAAATTCTTGGTTTAGGGAGTTGATGAAGAAAAACAGGATAACCTTGAGTATGTTGTTCAATATGATCTTCATGAGGCTCTTGAATTATCAGAGTAAACGTGGGATAATTCTTCTTTAATCCAGCAAGTAAGCTCCCCCACATGTACTATATGCTTCGTATCAAACACACACAATTTTATACTTGGGCACTGACAATAGGAATGAGTGGATCATGTGTGGTCTTTCTTGTACCTCATACTGTCCCTAGATACAGTCTCTTGAAATGTATACAATCGGCATTAATTAATATCAGAAGAATTTAAAGTATCACATGTGACTGTTAGAAAAATATCAAGAATTTTGACAAAGTATGGAAGAGTAAGCATCAGTAGACTGGTTAACAGTAGACCCGAAGCAATATCCTTCTCAACGGTAGACTTGTATCAGCTGTAGACTTCTCCAATAGTATACTTCCATCAGTGACCTGATATCAGCAAGCAGCTAGCGGTAGCTCTACACCAGTAAACTTCCAGCGGTAAGACTTTCAGCAGTAAGTCTTTCAACAAAATACTTCCAAGAGAAACTCTTTATAATATTAACCTTGTTACTATAGGTTAAAAACAGTGACCTTCTGATAGTAACTCTACATCTGTGTACTTCGACAATTATTTCAACGGTAGGCTTTATAACAGTAACCTTGTACTGATAACGTTCAATAGTAAATCCATAATAGAAGCTCTTGAGTGATAGGATTACAGTAGTGAACTTGTAGTAACCTTCAACAGTATTTTCTACAATGGTGATGTTCCCAGCAGTGACCTCTATTAGTGAGCTCCTTAATGGTAACCTTTACAGTAACCTATACCAATGACCTTTCGACAAAAGGCTCTTAATAGTAACTATCAACAGTGACCTTTTACTTAGAATAGTTTATACTGTAAACTGATTCTAGAAAAGTTATGATATTGAATATACATACTTTGTACATGATAAAAACTGTAAAAAAATTATCATATAATTTACATATTATTATCAAGGATTGGAAACATGATTTGGGATTATCAAAACATGTGAGTCCAACAATCTCCCCCTTTTTGATAATAAAAAATTATGCCACTAAGATTAAGAACAATTAAAACTTTATTAGTTAATATGAAGCTCAGAGATAAGTTAGGAAAGTAAATATTGTAGGCGAAATAAGCACATGGTATCACAGAACATGGATAGTAAAAACACTATTGGTGGATGTTCTCCCCCTTTGTGATTAACAAAAGGAAAGAAAATAAGAGACAAAAGAGAGTGTGTTTGTATTAATGAAACAAGAGTACAAGAGACAAAAATAAAGTCAAAATCCCTATCAAAAGATACATCCACACTCAATCCACATCAGAAACATTCAAAGAGTCTGCACCCTTGGAAGAAGAAGGGGTAGGATCTACAGGTGGAGGTATAGGCCTAGGAATAGAAGCAAGGATGGTAGGAGGAGATGAAACAGAAGATTCAGTGGATCTATAGTGAGTGACTTACTGAGGAATCATTACAGTCAAGATTTTGATATCTTGAGCAAGAGACATCATAGTAGCAGCATTGGTCAAGGCTGAAGCAGTGGAGGTAGAAGGTAATGGTGGAGGAACAACGATGGGGGTGAAATCCACATGAAGGAAAGGTAAGACAAGGTTCCTAAAGTCCATGATTATGTTTCCACCTCTTTCCATGGTAGAGATAAATTCATCTTTATTCTCCATAAATTTCTCCAAGGCACGAGTCAACTGTCCCAGTCTGCTAACCTGATCCTTAAAAGCTTTGGTGACAGGAGGGATCCTTAGGTTTTCCAAGAGCATATTGAAGTTCCCATCCATATGATGCTTGGTATAAACCCTTTTGTAATAAAAATCAATTTTCTCTTTGATGGTCTTCTAGTTTTGGGAAGCCTCCTTCATGAAAGTACTTATAACATTCTAAATGTCTCTGGTGATGGTAATAACCTGGGCCAGGGATTAAGGATCAGATGCACATGCACCAGAAACCTTGGCCACTTCTTCACTAACCACAGACCTAAAGGCTGAGAGGTGAATTGAAGGTGAGGCTGAAGATGAGGCAAAAGCACTAAGAGGTGCTACGATGAAAGCTATTGTTTCCTTGAAGGACTTGGTTAGTCCACTGATCAGTCTCTTCACATCATCATCTTGGATCTACACATGGGATTCCATGGACTTCTTAAAGTCCTCAAAGACTGCAACCATTTGTTGCACTACACTTCTAGTAAACTGAACATCCTTGTCCACCTGAGCTCTTAAGTCCATGAGAGAATTTAAGCTGACAAAAGATTGTTTTGGAAGCTCCACAGACTCTGTCAGCCCAATCATTTGACTCTGACACTTCTTTACTTCCTGAAGAAGATTAGATTGAATACTGAAGTGTATTTTGGCTAACTCAGATGTTGAATGCCCATGAACTAGAGCAACAAACTTTTCCATATCAGAGGACCTATACTTAAAAATTTTATGCAATTCGGATTTCAAAGAGTCAAGATTAGATTTACAGACATAGTCTTGAGGGAAAGAGATTTCTAGAGGTACGAAAATGAAGTCTGAAATAGAAGTCACTAAAGGTCTTCTTTTGGGCATTTCATCTTCTGAGTCATCATAATCTGGACCCAACACCATAAACCTAGGGTCCTCAGCCCAACCCTCAATTTCATGCACAACAGATACTGATCCTTGGAAAATAGGATGCTCCCCCTCATTTGGAGCTACCTCCTGGACAACTATATCAGCCTCTTGTAGCCTTGCAACCTCGGCTGTTGTTGCTGCTTGATCAACTGACTCACCAATAGAGTGAGCCACTACTTTTACCGAGTCATCCACAATTTCCATAGAAAGGGAAGTAGATACAACTTATTATTCATGTTCACTTACTTACCTTTCAGTGACTCCTATAAGAGGACTCAAACCGAGTTCCTCTCCTTCACTATCCTTATCAGCAACGGTCTCATATTTCTCATCGTCAAAATGACAAGACTCAGCGACTTCATCCTCTTCTGAGGTATCTCTAACAGTGATATGAGCCTCATCATACTCTTCTTCACTAGTTTATTCATCCTTATCATCCCTTAGGACATATTATTTTCTAGGAAAATCTCTTGGAGGACTAAGCTCACCACAATCCACAACTCCAACTAGTGGACTAGCTGGTAGATCAGGGTCACTCCTGTCATCTGTAGGGGTATCCTCTTTCTCATGCACCATAGCCTCCTCTATTTATTCATCAGAATACTCAGGCTCTTCCTCATCAGGTTTCAGACCTGGATCCCTCTTATCCTTTGGCCTAGAAGGATGGGTAACATGGTTGAAATCCTCATAAAGTTTGCCCTCATCAGTCACCCATTCTCTTTTCCAGGGATTCCAGTTTATCTTCATGTACTTACAAATTAGCTTTGAGATGAAAAAGCTATTATTGGCCACTATGGTTTCCTCTTTATCTCCAACAATACCCTTTACCTTTAGCATCACAGAAATTAGCTTTGCATGGAATAGAGCATTTGACTTAGAACTTGGCTTGGTCATATCTTCTAACTGAGTCATCAGCAGTCTTCACAGATTGATCCTATGCCCATGTTTCATTAGATATATAAGAAACACATCTTGATACTTCATTATATAAAATTCCCCTCTCCTAAGACTCACAACATGCTGGATAAAATTAAATAGAAATATATCCTCCCAATTAATTTCGGCAGCAATCACCTTTCTAGGGACTCCATTCCCTGTTAGTTTAGTCAAATATTCTTTATAGAAAAAGAATTCACTATCTAGGGGAACTAATCCGGAGTTGTAATCAAATATTACCTCATGTGGGACTCTCAGAGATTCAGCTCATTCTTTAGATGAGAATCTTACTTCAATCCCATTTACTCTAGACAACATTCGGTTCTCTTCATCAGACTTCTCAAATCTCAGAAACTCAAAAACTTCTTTGACTAACTTCGGATAATAAGGCCCATTGTTGTTTGAAAAACACTCCACCAAGCCTTGAGTTTCTAGTGCTTCCAGCACCAAATATTTTCTCGAAAGAAACCAGTCCTTGCTCAATTCCTTCTCAGGTATGATCTCCCTCTTTTAAAGATGAAGATTAACCAACTTCTTTTCAGTACTGATTCCACCACTAGGCTCGACTTGATATCTATTAGGGTTTGGTGCATCTCTATCACCAACCATTGGATGTTTTACTCTTTCCATTTGCGAGATGATGCGGATCGAGGGTTTCATGGGGAGTTATGGTTTAAGGATTTTGAGAGAAAAGGTTCGAGAGTAAAGAAGGGAGTGGATTGAAATGTTCTTGTATTATGATTTTATCATATAGGGATTGAAAAGAAAACAAACCGATAAAAGGAATAAAATAAAACATTTCAGATTTTGCAGAAAACACAAAGTAAATTAACGGTAAAGTCCAATAGTGTAGTGTCTAATAGTGAGGTCTAACGGTGAGATGCAACAGTGAGGTGTAACAGTGAGGTCTAACAATGAGGTCTAACAGTGAGGTGTAACAGTGAGGTGTTCTATCGGTGAGGTGTAACAGTGAGGTGTTCTATCTGTGAGGTGTAATAGTGAGGTGTTCTAATAGTGAGGTGTTCTAACTGTGAGGTATTCTAATGGTGAGGTGTTCTAACTAAAATTAATCATACCCAACTCATGTTTGATGAAATTTAATCTTTTGGAATTAAAAGGCTTTGTGAATACATCAGCCAATTGATGTTTGATTCCAATGAATTCAAGAGTGATATCACCCTTTTGATAATGATCTCTCAAAAAGTGATGTCTCACATCAATGTACCTTGTCCTAGCATGAGATACTGAATTTTTAGAGATGTTAATAGCACTTGTATTATCACATTTTATAGATACATGTTTGAATTGATATCCATAATCTAGCAAAGTGTGTTTCATCCACAGAATTTGAGCACAACAACTACCGACATATATATATTCAGCTTCAGTAGTGGATAAGGCAACATAATTCTGTTTCTTACTACACCATGATACTAGTGACTTGCCTAAAATGTGACATGTTCTAGAGGTTCTTTTTCTATCTAGCTTGCAACCAAACAAGTCAACATCAAAGTAACTCATCAAATCAAATGATTGGTTTTTTGGATAAAAAAGTCCTAAGTTGGGAGTATACTTGAGATATTTAAAAATCCTTTTAACATTAGTTAAATGAGATTCTTTGGGATTAGCTTGAAAACGAGCACACATGAATACACTGAACATAATATCAGGTCTGCTAGCTATAAGGTAGAGCAGACTTCCTATCATACCTCTGTAGTTGGTTTGATCCACTGGTTCACCAGTTTCATTAGCATCCAACTTATAAGTGGTACCCATAGGTGTATCACTAACTTTACTATTATCCAAACCAAAATGTTTTAGAAGATTCTTAATGTATATACTTTGATTCAAAAAAATTCCATTTTTATTTTAAAAAATATGAAATCTAAGGAAAAATTTAAGTTCCCCCATTAAACTCATTTCAAATTCATTTTGCATTATCTTTGAAAAATCAGTACATAAAGAGTTTTTAGAGGATCCAAAAATTATATCATCTACATAAATTTGTAATATTAAAACATCTTTGGAAATACTTTTAATAAACAAAGTTGTATTTTCTATCCCTTTAGTAAAGCCTTTTGAAATAACAAAGGAACTAAGTCTATCATACCAAGCTCTTGGAGCTTATTTTAGCCCATATAAAGCTTTAGAAAGTTTAAAAACACGATTTGAAAAATGGGGATTTGTAAATCTAGGGGGTTGTTCAACGAACACATCCTCAACTATATACCCATTTAGAAAAGCACTTTTAACATCCATTTGATAAAGTTTAAAATTCAGATGAGCTACATAAGCAAGTAGTATCCTAATGGACTCTAACCTAGCTACAAGTGAAAAGGTCTCCTCATAGTCTATTCCTTCCTCTTGACTATACCCTTGTGTAACTAACCTATATTTGTTTCTAACTATATTTACAGACTCATCAACTTTGTTCCTAAATACCCATTTAGTGCCTATTGTCAAAGTGTCCTTAGGTATTTACACTAATGCACAAACTTTGTTTCTTTAAAACTGATTTAATTCTTCTTGCATAGCCATCATCCAAAATTCATCATTGATAGCATCATTGATATTTTTGGGTTCAAGATGTGAAAGAAAATCTTGATGTTCAGCCTGGTTTCTCAGAGAAGCTCTAGTTTGTGTTCCCCTATTTAGATCACCTACAACAACATCTAAAGGATGATTCTTAAGAGTCTTAATGCCTATAGAAAGGGTCGAAATAGATTCCTCAAGGTTGTATGTTGGTTTAGACTCAATAGGTGTAGATTCTGAAAGATTCCCAGAACTTGTTACTTTTACAGGGGGTTTACTATCTTTATTATTAAGGTCCATAAATGACATATCTTCCTCAAGATATTCAAGAGAGGTTTTAGGTTCATGTAGATTAGTCTCATCAAATTTGACATGAACTGATTCTTCCACACATTTGGATTTCTTATTGAATACTCTATAGGATTTACTCGAGATTGAGTAACCTTGGAAAATTCACTCATCACTTTTGGGAGAAAAATTTTCAAGATTATATTTAGTGTTAAGAATAAAGACTTTACAACCAAATACTCTAAAGTAATTAACCTTAGGATTCCTATTAATCCAAAGCTCATACAGAGTCTTCTTAAGAATAGGTCTAATTAAGACTCTATTGAAAATATAACAAGTTGTATTAATACCTTCAACCCAAAAATATATAGGTAGATTATACTCATTGAGTATAGTCCGGGAAATCTCTTGAAGGGTCATATTTCTTCTTTCCATGACTCCATTCTATTGAGGTGTTCTAGGAGGAGAGAAATTGTGACTATAGCCATTGTGTGAGCAATAAGATTCAAACTTCTGATTTTCAAACTCACGTCCATGATCACTTCTCAAGGTCTTAATTATAAGTCCACTAAGATTCTCTACAGACTTGGAATATTTGATAAAATAAGAACAAGCTTCACTTTTGTGAGCCATAATGTATACCCAAGTGTACTTAGAAAAATCATCTACAAGAACATAAACATAGTGCTTCCCATTTAAACTTGAAACTCTTGATGGTCTAAACAAATCTATTTGAACCAACTCAAGTGGTTGAGAAGTGGAGAATTATTTATTTGGTTTGAAGGAAACTTTGTGTTGTTTTCTCTTTTGATAGGGATTACACACTTTGTCAAGTGGGAATTCAAATTTAGGTAGGTCTCTAACTAAACCTTTCTTAGATAGTTTACTAAGAGAGTGCACATTGCAGTGTCCTAATCTTCTGTGCCATAATCAAGATTCCTTATGAAAATCATTTAACCAAGAATCATTTTTCTTGGCTAAGGAAGTTAAATCAACAACATGCAAATTTTCATTTCTACAGGCAGTGAAAACCAAATCATTTTTTGAATCAAAAAAATTGCATGAATCATTTTTAAACTTGACATTAAAAAAATCATCACACAAATGAGAGATACTAAGTAAATTGTACTTTAATACATCTACAAAGAGTATGTTGGAAATTAATATTGTATTAGGGTTACCAATCTGGCCTAGGCCGATGATTTTTCCTTTAGCATTGTCACCAAAGGTAACATGTCCACCATTAAATTTGATTAAGCTCTTAAAGCAAGAATAGTCTCATATAATATGTCTTGAATATCTAATATCCAAGTACCATAGAGTTTTACAGGAGTTCTTCAGACAATTTTCCTTAAAAACAGATTAAGTGTGGGGTAACTTTGGTACCCAGATTTTCTTGGGTCCATGTAGGTTAGCAAGTAAAACTTTGGGAACTCATACTTGTCTCACCAGTTTCCTATAATCAATAGATATATTTTGAGACATGAACACTTATTTTGGTATTTTATAAATTTTTTTCAAAATATGGTCCAGAACTTGAAATAGCTGTGAACTGTCCATATTTTGGAACAAATTTAGTTTTAATAATCCTTCTCTGTAATGGTTGATATCATATACCAGTTGTGTATTTTGGAGCAATTTTTTTCCTAGAAACTGAGTCAAGGTATCCCTACCAGCAGTAAAATTTTTCAAATCCCCTTTTAATTGATTATTTGATAATTTTAGTTTGGTATTTTCTTTTAATAGTTGAGCACATTTTTCTTTCTCAATATCTCGATCAGATTTGTAATGAGAATTTAAATCATGTTATCTTTTCAATAGTTTATATTTATCCTTGATTTCATTAAAGGTATCCTAAATCATTCCACAGTATTCTAATAGTTCATCCTTAGTCATATTCTCATCATTTTTTGATTCACATTCATTACCAGAATAGTAAGCATTGGGTATAGGGGAATTGGGTGTTACCTTGGATGTTTCTGTCATGAAGCACATATTTGCATGTTTTTTCTTGTCACTATCAGAAGTATCAGATCCACTTGAGATATCTTCTGAATCTCTCCAGGTAGCTTTCATAGCCTTTTCACAAATCTTGCTATTGTCCTCATATTTCTTCTTAAATTCAATCTTGGGGAAATCATCCTTTACATGGCCTTTTCGTTTACACTCATAACAGACTATATCAGTTGTGTTACCATTAATTTTTCTATCATTTTTTCACTTTCATTTATTATCATACCTTCCATTATAGTTTTATTTTCTAAAGAACTATTTCTTGCAGCAGAACTTCTTGAACCTTCTAGCAAGTTGAGCCATCTCATCATCATTGTCTGAGTCTGAGTCTTCACTTGTGGAAGTGTCTGCAGGAGCTTGAACTTTTTATTTTTCTCTATTCTTTGAGGTAACAGTCTTGAATGATACAGATTTCTTCCTTGGTTCTTCATCTAATTCTTGATTCACCTTATGTTCTTATTCATACATCACAATCTTTCCAATTAGTTCCTTCACTGGTAATTTTTATATGTCACAAGATTCTCGGATAGAAATAGAAGTTCTTCTCCATCTGTCAGGTAGGCATCAAAGAAATCTCATAATTTGTTCCTTTTTGTCCATTGGTTTCCCAAGAAGACTCATGGTATTCACTATTTCATTGAACTTGAGATACATTTCAGAAATAAGTTCATCAGGATTTATCTTAAAATTATCATATTTAATAGTATATGTGTTTAATATCATTTCTTTAACATTGGTTGATCCCTCATGAGAAACAGCCAAAGTATCCCAAATTTCATATGCAGTTTTACAAGAATATATTCTATTGAATTCCTCATCACCTACAGAACAGTACAAAGCATTCATTTCTTTACAGTTATTATTATATGTGGCTTTAGTCAACTAAGACCATGTGTCTTGAGTAGTAGCAGGCAATATATGTTTTTATTAAATTGTGTCCCAGATTTCAGGTCCCATTCTCTCTAGATACAATTTCATTTTTAATTTCTATTGAGCATAGTTATTACCATTAAAGAAAGGTGTCCTGCTAGTAGCAGCACCCTCAACTCTATTTTCCATAGTTACTTAGAATTCAAAGAACTGAAAATTTTGATATGACAGAAATTTTAAGATCTTTAAGATACAAATAAAATCACCGTTGAAAAGAATTTAAACACTTGAAAATAAAATATTCTCTGATACCAAATGTTGGTCAGAGTGGAATCTCAAGATGGGGGGGGGGGGGGGTGAATTGAGTTCCTACTTAAAATTTCTATTAAAAACTTAAAGATTAAAAACCAAAAATAAAAACAACCCAGTTAATTAAGGCAGTAGAGATGTAAAAGTTTAATTGCTCAACAAGTTTCTCAAAATTTGATTAGTCCTTAGTTGAATTAGTGTGAACACTTATTCATATTTTGAAATATATTTACTAAATTAAGCATATATATACACTAACCAAAACTAACTATCAGAGTGAATACAAAAATAGTTTTTTGTTTTTGAAAAGATAAGCAACGAATAATTGAAAAACAGAGCACTTGAAAGTAAGGCACACAACAATTTAAACAAGAGGTTCAGTCTCAAGCCGGGACTTAATCCTCTACAATTGGTGATCACCTTCCACCAAGTAGTTTATATAAAAACTTGATACACAGCCTGTATCAGGCTTTACAACAGTTTTAGAAAACTGTCTAGGTTTTTCAACCTCTGCCATAGTTCTTCATGGGAAAACAACAAACCAAGCCACACTAGGATTATTACATAGTTATGCGTGGGAAAAAAGGTAGAGATCTTAGAGTGAGGATTTTAATTATCCCCCAGATTAAGTACATGAGACAGTGTGTGTGTGTAACAAGCACACTCTTCTCAGAAATGTAAAAGGAGAACACAATAGAGCTAAATATATTAAGGTCGAGTTTAGAATTCTATATGGGTTTTCAGATCATCTCTGGAATTCTTATGGTGAGGAAAGAGAAGTTTTAGTCTTTTTCTGCAAGTTTCCAAAAAAACAGAGTGTCACAGCTCGAGGTCCAGGTACTGAGATGTTCAACTTCTTGGTTTAGGGAGTTGATGAATCACAACAGGATATCCTTGAGTATGTTCTTCAATATGATCTTCGTGAGGCTCTTGGATTATCAGAGTAAACACTGGAGAATTCTTCTTTAATCTAGAAATTAAGTTCCCTCGCATACACTATATGCTTCGTATCAACCACACACCCTTTTATACTTAGGCTATGACAATAGGAATGAGTAGATCATGTGCGGTATTTCTCGTACCTCATACTTTCCCTAGATACGGTCTCCTGAAATTTCTAGAATCAACATTAATTAATGTCAGAAGCATTTAAAGTATCACATGTGACTGTTAGAATAATATCAAGAATTTTGACAAAGTATGGAAGAGTAAGCATCGGTAGGCTAGTTAACGGTAGACTCGAAGTAGTAGCCTTATCAATGGTATACTTGTATCAGTTATAGACTTCCATCAATGAACCTGTATCAACAAGAAGCTAGTGGTAGCTCTACACCAATAGAATTCTAGCAGTAAGACTTCTAGCAGTAAGTCTTTCAGCAGTAGACACTCAACGGTAAGTATTTAAAGAGAAGAATTCCAACACAAACTCTTTATAATAGTAACCTTGTTACAGTAGGTTGACAACAATGACCTTCTGATAGTAACTCTGCATCTATGTACTTCAACAAGTATTTCAACAGTAGGCTTTATAACAGTAACCTTGTACTGATAACATTCAACAGCAACGCCATAAGAGAGGCTCTTGAGCGATAAGCTTGCAGTAGTGAACCTGCAGTAACCTTCAACAGTAGGGTCTACAATGGTGAAGTTCCCAGCAGTGACCTCTATCAGTGAGTTCCTTAATGGTAACTTTGACAGTAACCTATACTAGTGACCTTTCGATAGAAGGCTCTTAACAGTAACTCTCAATAGTGACCTTTTACTTAGAATAGTTTATGCTATAAACTGATTCCAAAAAAGTTATGAGCTTGAAGATACATATTTTTACATGATAAAAACTATAAAAACATTATCATTTAATTTACATATTATTATCATGGATTGTAAACATGATTTGGGATTATCAAAATAGGTGATTCCAACATACATTTCATTTATAATTTATTCCTTTAAGTTTATAGTTTCCATTTTATATTTTTATTAGTTTAAGTATAATCATCCATAAATATTTTCCTTTATTTTAGTTAATAGTGGGAAATAAGAGAAATCATGACAATAACTAATGTGATAGGAAATATAATGATTAACATAGTGATATTATTAATCTGATGGGAGTGGGATCCAAAAATTTCGTGGTATTGTTGACTAAAATGACTCAAGTTATGAATAATAAATTAAATCATTTATAATTACCTCATTATATTAATAATTAAAAAGTGTTAGTTGAGTTCTTTATGAGAAAAAATTCTCATAATTTTAGTGGATAATCTGATCCCATCATCATAGAACAATGGATTCACTCATTGAGAATATATTTTATGTCCTCTAATTCTATGATTTATATAAATTCATATTGATCATTTACCTCTTAGTGGGAGAATCTGATCCATGGTAGACACTGATAAAAAAATGAATCCCATGGAGGAAATTGAATCCATGGAATGGTAAGGATTCAAGAAAAATATTTTTCAATAAATATTTTACTTGAGATATCCTTCTAAAAATAGAGAGGTAATTACTTTATCTAAAGAAGAAGGAGCTTGTTTCTATCAGGTATTATGATAAAATATTTACAAGTCTTGCACAATACACCTTATCTATGATACCGAATGTTAGTGGGACTGCTTCTTTAGTTGATTAAAATCGATCCTATGAAAATCTTTTGTGATTTGATACTTTGATATATATGAATAGATTGTTCATTTTTTCCTTAAGGTTGAGATGAATATTGGAAACTATCATTGGTCTTGTGGGGATTAAGAAAAAAACAGAGTTTAATTTGGGAGGATCAATGAATAAATCTCAATGAAGAAATAGAACACAACTTCCAACATGTCAAAATAGTGGGATGAAGCATCTTTTAAACTATCTCAAGGAACAAGGAGATCCTACAAGTGTGGAAAATAGGGGCATGAGACTAATCAATTCCAAAGTAAAATGAAAAATTACACTAATAAAACAAAAGAAAAGAAGGTTATTATCAACAGTCAACCTGTAGTCTAGTGTTTCAATGAGGAAAGAGAACCCAACTTCTAACATGTCAAAATAGTGGGATCAAGCATCTTGTAAACTATCTCAAGGAACAAAGAGATCCTACAAGTGTGGAAAATAGGGGCATTAGACTAATAAATGCCTAAGTAATATGAAAAAGTACACTAATAAAACAAAATAAAAGAATGTTCTTATCAACACTCAACCTGTAGTCCAGTGTTTCAACTACAGGGAACACATATATTATGTGGTGATAGGTATGCTGGTTATTCATTAAGAAACAATGAATGTGATATTTGATTTTATTTATTCACATTCTTTCATATTATTCAAGTTAATTAGAACTATTCTAACACTACCTTTAAAATTTGGGGTTGATCCAACTTTGAGAACAATAGATGAAGAAATTATTTCATCCCAAGTATATAACTCCTCCTAAATAAATGGATGAGGACTGAACCTCCTAATTTTTTTTATAATTCTCCCTTTAGTGAAATATTATTCTATATTGGGCATGGATTAACTCTATTGATATAAATCCAACATCAAATTATAGTATAGAAAAATCAATTTCCATATCCTAATTCATCCTCATATTTTTTTACAAGTTTAAGGAGGATGATGAATCTTCTTTGGAATCTTCTTCTCAAGCAAGAATATTATTTCTTAATAAGAAAACATATATTGCTCAAATAATTGATACAAAGGAGATAATCATGATAAAATACTTACCCATTATGAGGGACTATACTAATGTATTCCTTGAATAATTGTATGGTCTTCCTACTGACTGAGAGGTTTAATTATCAATTGAACTTACACTTGGATCTTTGACAATATACAAGAATCCTTACAAAATGACCACCATTTTGTTAGAATAACTAAATAAGTAGTTACAATAGAATCTAGAAAAGAGTTTTATACATATTATTACTTCACCGTGGGGTGAGACGATCCTATTTGTCAAGAAGAAGGATGGTTCAATGAACCTTTATATTTATTATCATGAAATCAATAAGAATACAATAAAGAACAAGTATACCCATCCATATATTGATGACTTATTCAATCATCTATGTGGGGACTAGTACTTCTCTAAGGATGACCATAAACTAAGGTATCAAATAAAGGTGAGGAGGGGGGGGGGATTCTTAATACTTCCTTTAGAATAAGGTATAGACATATAGGTTTATAGTGATTCCCTTCAGACTCACTAATGCTCCAGTAATATTCATAGACCTGATGAATAGAGTATTTAGAGATTATATTGAAAATTTGTGTTAGTATTTATAGGTGAAATTATGATATATTCCAAAACTAAGGAGAATCTTGAGGAGCATTTGAGTACTATTCTAAATACTTTTTAAAATGATAATTTATATGAAATTTATAGTAAATGTGAATTCTAGATGGAGGAAGTATCATTCTTAGGGAATGTTATCACCAACAAAGAGATATATATGGATCCTTCTAAGAAAAATGTGATTGTGTAGTGGCCTAGACTAACATGTGTGATAGATTTTCATAGTTTACTTAGACTAGATGGGTATTATCAATGATTTGTGAGTAACTTATGACAATTTTAAAACCTAATGACCAAGATAACCTGGAAGAGAGTGATGTTTTTATGAACCAATTAATGTGAAGAGAGATTCAAGGAATTAAAAAAGAGATTTTTCAATGTTCCAGTACTCACACTATCCTCAAGTGTGTGATTTTTGTGGTATACAATAATGATTCAATAATGTTATTGGGCTGTGTAATGGTGAAAATGATAAAGAAATAGTCTACGCCTTAAGGATATTAAAGGTTTATGTGAATAATTATCCAACACATGATATTGATTTGGTTGTAGTAATCTTCATGTTAAATATTTGGTGGCTTATCTCTATGGTGAGAAGTGTTAAATATATATGGATCATAATATACTTAAGTATATATTCACACTGAAATAGATTATTATGTTCCATAGAATATGGTTAGAGCTAATCATGGACTATAACTTCTCAATCCATTACTATCATGGGAAGAAAAATAAAGTGGAAGATTTTATAAGTATAAAGGATCCTAAAATCTTATCAATGATAAGAATTTAGAATGATCCAATATTCTTATACTTGCAAAGGATGAACATGGAATTCATAAAGGAATGAACAAAATCCTACATATCTCAAATGATTGCTTAACTAACTATTATGTAGAAGATAAAGGATGATAAAAGGTATTATGTGGAAATATAGAAGAAGGTGGAAGATATAAGAAAAGGAAATCCTCATATTTAAAAATTAATGAAGAAGGACTTGCAGGATTTGGGTTATGTCTATGTGCACCATCAAATACCAAGATAAAGAAGGATTTGTTGAATGATGAACATATCTCGACATTATTTATTCACCCAGGGAGCATGAAGATGTATCAATATCTCTAAGATCACTATTAAAGGGAGAATACGAAGAAATAGAATGTGAAATATACATCAAAGTGACTGGTATTTCATAAATTGAGGGAAGAAAATAAAAAGTCCAAGGGAATGATTTAACCATTACCCATACATACATAGAAATACAAAAACATCACCATAGATTTTTTCATAGGTCTTGTAACATACAACTACCTTCTTTTAGGTATTTTATTTACCCTTTTTGTGATATAAAGCTCAATGATTCGTTATTGTTTAAATTAATGGATTGAAAGTATAAATGTTTCAAAGGTTTTGAGGGGCCTTTTCTAGAGTATTTTGGGTTATTTTGGAAAAAATGGAGTTTCACCGTGGTGTAGGGGCTGCAGTGTGAGAGTCCCACCTATAGTGTGGACCACGAGGCTATAATATAGGAGAAACGAGGCCAAGAAGGGTTGCGACATAGGTGGTTGGATGCACCATGGATCCCTATAGACCATTTTATATATTTAATTCCAATTTCTTCATAGTTGCATTGTGGAGGTCCGACTACAATGTGGAGCCTTGGTTAGTGAATTTCAGTGCTTCTTCCAAATCAGGCACCATTTCAGAATGGTTTTGAGGCTTCATTGTTGCCTCACCCTAGGTAAAGAGGATCTGGGTGAGGGATGAAGTATGTTATAAAGATTATAGTTGACTGGGGGTGGTTGCAGTGTGATCTAAGGAGGCTAGTTGAATGGGGGTGGTTGTGGTGTGGTCAAAGGAGGCTACACCATGAACATGGGGGTGGGGGTCTATGTTTTTACAGACTTAAAAGTACCAAATATTTTTAAATTATAAATTCCCTCCTATTAAACCTCATTTGATATTTTGGATCTTAAAGGCTACTGAGAGGAGTTTTGGAACCTCCAACCAATTCTCCATGAAAATAGAAGTGTTTGTGATCATGTTGGATCTCCTTTTAGTGATTAAATATCCTATAGTGTGGTTTCTTCTAATATTACCACATATATTTATTTGAGAGTGATGGATCATCACATTATTAATAGATATAATCTCTTTTTTGATGGATCTTGATTCTAGGTTGGATTCTATGATCTCTAATGCCTTCATTCTTCATTATATAATTTGAAAATTGATTTCATAAAATGATTTGATGTTGAAACTTGAAAAAAATGGATTAATTTTAAAGATTATTTAAAAATCTAGGAATTGGTTAAAACCTATTATCTGGTTTTGAAATGAGGAAGGCATTTTAAAAACTATTTTTTTTATTTTGAACTGATTTGAACTGATTGATTTTCCCATGATTGATTGATTGATTGATTGACTAAATTACATGTGAGACTAGGTAGTTAGTAGGTAATTAGGATAATCATGATAGGATATGACCCCATAAAAATGTATTGACAATGAAAACACTAGCATAAACTTTCTATGACATCATTTTCCATAATGGGGAGTTGAGTCCTGATGGTCTGGGTCGTGGGACGTATGTACACTTTGAGCTGAGATCAGTGATTGAGTAGTGTGAGGATCCTATTTCCAGAAACTAATATACCATAGGGGTTTTTACATGGTGCTATGATATGTTTTATTTTATGATTACATGACTATGATTTATAGAACTGTTTTATTCATTCTAACTACTTTATATTAATGTTTTATATAAAATATTCATTTAAGAATGTTTTTATATATTGTTCCTCCTCCAAGGTAGTGAATATTGTGGGAATTGTGGATATGGAATTATGAGGATCATCACCTATCCCTTTTTCCATAGGGACGAGCTCCCATTGAATTTACCATTCTTGGGTTTCAACCCGTTCAGCATCATTATCCTTTAAAGAAGGTTGAATTAAACCTATGGGGAACTGTTGGTCCCAACGGTTGATTTAATGGGGGTCAAGAGATCATGAAATCGGTCCTTCTCAGATATAACTTCCTTGGATGGTCTCCAATCAGTTTATTTGTAGAGTCAAGAATGCCCAACGGCTTTAGCATCCATGATCCATGGACCTGCTTTCCAAAGGCAGGCGCTCATCGGCTGGCGATTGGCCAACAACACTTGAGGACTCCATTGGTCGAGAGGATGAAAGGTCAGGCTCACCACACCCTTCTGGGGGAGGATTGTTTCCTATTCTGAAACTCTCTTATAGATTTAAGTCATGTTCATATGTTTGTGAATCCTTGGTTCATTCCTGAAGAGTGTGTCCTCGGGATACCCTTGGTTCATAAGATCGTCTTGAGCATGCATATGTTTTATTCCATGGAGGTGATGTTGACTTAGCCATATTATAAGGCACTATGGAGCTTATCTTCATCCAGGGGGGATGAAAGGTGACTTGATGTTGGGATCAGGCCCACAAGGAGGGATTCCTACGTATCCTTGAGAGAGGAATTAGAACCCATTTAATTTGATTGTGTGGGGCTTACACATTAAAGATTCCCATTTTAGGGGGGCATACTTGGGTGGAACCTTTATGGATGGGAACCCTTTTGATCTCGGGCCTTCTGGAAGGCATCCTATGTATCCTGATCTGGTCAGGAATCAGAGTTCTCATAGTTCAGATTGTGTGGGTATTATTCATGAAAGCTACTAATTTGAAAAACATGATTGGGTGGAACCCTTTTGGATGGGAACCCTTTTGAGCTCAGGCCTTCTGGAAGGCATCCTACATATCCTAATTTGGTCAGAAATCAGAGTTCTCATTGTTCATATTGTATGGGGCTTACGCATGAAAGATACCCATTTGAAAAACATGATTGGGTGGACCCCTTTTGGATGAGAACCCTTTTGAGCTCGAGCCTTCTAGTAGGCTTACATATCCTGATTTGGTCAAGAATCATAGTTCTCACAGTTTAGATTGTGTTCTGATGTTGTAATCCTTACAAACATATAAGCCCACATGAGTCTTGCTCAGTGTGAGAAACAAAAGGATTTGAAAGATTCAACAATGCACATCCCTCCTCCCCTACTGGTGGGAGAGGGAGAGCATGTGGCAGAAGAGGTCGGGGTGATGGTGCTCGAGGGTGTAGAGCGATGAACCTTTCCATGTGAAATGGCATAAAAGGTCATGCGGTCCGGCCTCAGAAAACTGGGGACTTACCTCAATGGGAGAGCCGCAAATCATGTTATGGGAAGGGGAGGAATTTTTTCCTCATTAAAGGGGGAGTGAACATAACCCCTTCAACTGATCAATGTTGCCCATTGAATGGAAAAGCAAGTGATCACCCCTAATATCAAGAATGGAGAGGTTCATGTTGGCATCCCAAGGTTGGACTTCGGGTTACCGTGGGAACGTACAGGAATTCCCAAATCCCAAACCTTTGTTGGGAGGGCCTCCATGACTTCACTTACCGTGGGTATATAGACTTAATGGGGTGTGCTGATGCACCTGATGACCTGATCTTATGGGTCCGGTGGCTTTTTGGGAGGCTTTGGCCTAGTGCTGGAGAACTGGTTAGTGGATGGATTACAGAGGACTGAACGGTAATTGAGGGTTGAGGTTGGAATCAGAGGGAACAATACCCAAAAACACCCCATTCCGCGTACTGGTTTCTTATGAGGGATGGGGAAGGCTTCACATACCATAGTAGTACACGTGCATGAGGGCCATATGTGTACCGGTGTGGTACGCGGGCATGGGTATCATTAACCACATACCAAAGTGGTAAGAAGATCACCATACCACTTTGGGATATATCTGCATACTGATTAGGTATGCGGCGTCAGGTTCAGTCCATGTAGTAGTACACTATGCGGAGTACCATATTGAAGGGGGGTCGGGGGAATTATCATTCATGGTAAATTCATCCACGATAAGTCTTTGGTTCGCATTTCACTAGTTGGGTTAGCAGTTCTTATTATTATTATTCAATTCCCCATTTTTATGGTTCGTAGCCGGCTATACCTATGGAAGAAGTGGTTCACGGTTCGTGCTTCACTGATAAAAAAATACAGAAGCCGAAAGTGAAACTTATGAGTTTCCCTCAAGCTTTCATCACCCATCCTCCTTCTACCCATCTCCTCTCGGCCTCCTTTTTCCATCCCTTTATCCCTCTTTACTATTCTCCTTTTATAGAACATCAGAGAGATCGTATCTACTGCGCACGCGACACCATTTGTGGAGGCCCATTGAAATTTTTTTCTAACCCACGTAATAATTGGTCAACTGGGGTTTGTGGAGACTTTGGTTCATGATAATGGTTCAAATAACCCTACTCATATGCTTAATCCACAAAGTGAGGTGTTTGCGGCATAGTACGTAGATATTCTTCTATGCAGAACTCCTATGGTTGTCATAGTTTATGGTTTGCCCTGCTCGCTGGCCATCGTTTCGTCGGCCAGTGGTTCGCAGACCATCCTACATACTTGGTGGTTCGTGATCCATATTCTTCGTATACCTTTCCCATTGATGCTATGCAGGCAATTTAAAAACTTGAATTCCTTCAAGTTTCTTCAAAGAAATACAACTCAATATTGATTCCCTTTACCTTGATAAACTTATAGAAGCACTTAATTACTTCTACAAAGTGATCTATGGGGTATTTATTCTCTTTAGTGGAATTTTTAGGACCCTACAAATGCTCCCCATCAGAATAGTATCTGTTCGGAATGAAAAGGGGACTATTCCTATGTAGAAGCAGTCCTGAACTGAAATGGATCGCGATAGAATAGGTAGACCCGGTAGGAGGGGACCACACCTATATACAGTGGACAATGTCATTTTTCTTTTACCATTTCTTGCATAGAAAAGTGATCCTGATTTTTTGGCCTCCTTCACTTTTGTGTACCATGCTCCATGCGAAAACTGCGTTCTCAAACTGTTCTGTATGTTTCGCAAACCGATTTTCTTGCCATTTCCCCATCCACATACCACTTTTTCAATTCCGCGAATGAGATTGTAGACCTTTTAAGACTAAAAATAGGTCTTCATGTAGGAGAATGATACATGGTTGGCATGTCTTCATACCAAACTTAGATATGCAAATGAAAACATTAACCCAAACTTAAAACTTTAATCCACAACATTTTAATCATAAACTTGACCAAGGCTGGGGATCATGGTTTCTTGCTTCTGTGAACCGTTCTGTTTGCCGTCCAGTGGTTTGCAGAACATCACCTCATGGCCGATTCACATACCATATCCATACGAAGTGGGTTGCATCCACGTACTGTTGCTATAGGTGGTGTACTTCTTTCACGTGTCATGCTATACGCAGAATGCTCCTTCCATGTACCGTTTTTTATGAACAGTACACGGAGCCTTTGTGTGGACATGTCTTAAGTCCTTTATCAATTTTTTCATATCCTTTATCCAATAATTTTCTATTGGACTGAATTCTTGTTGGATTCTAGATTTTCCTGTGTAGGCTACAATGGCTGATTCATAGACTGCTGATAAAGCGATGAAGACGAGGGCCGCCATGGTAGAGAATAGTGATGATAATATTTATTCCCAAGTCATTCCCTGTGATAGATTCCTGATAGTCTTCTTAATTCTAGAGCTTCTAGCTTATCCATTGTCTATTCAGATGCCACTTTACGACTTTGGTCTTCCTGTCGATGTGCCTCTGCCGTTGCCTGACCCTGACATCCCTTTCGTCTTTTTAGAGGCACCACGAGATCATGATCGTGCCAACATTTCCCCAAATAGATAATTCATCGCCACTCCCACTTAGGAAAATGTTTTCATATTGTGAGGTTCGGCATGGACTCAAGGTAACCAGGGGTGCCATAATTGTGTCCCGAGACTAGACATCCGAGAATACCCATCCATTATCAGCAGTTATCGAGAAAATCCCAGTGGTGGGTGGAGCACCAAGTGGGATTTTCATGCCAGAGGATTTTTCTCTGATGAGTGGACCTGGGCGTTTTGGGTGCATCAGACCTTTCTGGAGTCCCTTGATCAGTTGGAAGTAGTGGGCTTGCACCAAGCAGCCTGGGTGTCTCAGTTTTCAACCTTTTCTCTGGGCAAAATAATCCCGGAATTGCTAAGTCACTACTGTTTGAGAACCAACACCTTTCATCTACTGCATGGAGAAGTGGGGATCCGTCTGTGGGACATCTATCATCTTGGAGGTCTCCCTATCCTTAGAGAGATATACAATGAGTTTATCCCTACAACCACGACATGGAATGACACTTATCACATGTCTCCTTTGACGAAGAGTTTACTATTCATGGTGGCGAGATCACTGGATCATCCCCTTAAAGCCCATTCCCTCATCTCATTTGAAGCATGGAGAATGTTATTCTTGCAGAAAAACAGGCCTAAGCTGAAGGCATGACACAATTAAAATCACCCAACCCGTCAGTCCCGCTAAAATCTAGGGTCATACTATGCTACCCTTGAAGCAGGGTGGTATTCCACATGGAAATATGAGCTTCCACCTGACATTTCACCTGCACTTAGGCTAGAAGATTTTTACACCATGTTCTTGAGTTGATGGGTCTTCCCATTCAATGACATATACAACAAGGTTCGTTCATGCACATTGATGATGGTATTCATGCTGGAAGAAGGTATACCCATTAATCTGGCCCTTCCTACCCTCACCCAGCTTTATGACTTGTTAGGGCAGATTCAGGAAGGAAGGTCTCCACACCATCTCAACAGACTGTTCCAATTCTTGTACGGATGGATGGTGGAACACATTCCTTGTTATGAGTATCAGCATACCACATGGGTTCCCCATTCTGAATTCAATCCGGATCTTCTCAGCATTTCTGTTCTTCATCCCCGGACTTTGACTGTTATTGATGCGGTCAGGCTGTTGAATAACGCCTCTCATTTCTCGTTTGCACCACATCCTACCCATCATGGATCATTGATAGGTGATAGGGGTGATTCATGTGAGTAATGTTTATACCTAATCAATATTCGGGACAAGATGCTCACCATACGTGTAGAACGAGTAGTTATCTGTGAACCATACCTCCCCTACCGGTTTTCCAGCCAGTTTGGATTTCTTCAACAGACTGTGTTGCTTCTGGTAGTTCGACTAAGGGGAGAATGTAATCTTGTAGTTCTTTACCAATTGTGGCTTATGATAATGAACAAAGGTTCTTCTAGAGATATTATCACCCTTAACATGATGGGTCCCACCTTCCTATCATTGGAGTATGCCCAACTATGGGTTGATTATTACCCCATAGGGATGCGAAAAGAACCAGTTTGGTAGGTATAGAAACCCTTGACCATTTTTTTGTCTCGTTCCCACCCCAACAATGACACCACACATTCCCCTCATCATAAGAGGTGCAACGACCTTGCCTTCTACTTCCGTCCCTTCAACAACTAAGATGGATACACCTCTTGCTCCTGCTCACGTGGTGAGAAGGCACTCAATCCACATCAAAAGCATCTGGGAGGGGTTTCATCATAACAACCCATTTTGGTGGGGAGTGATGCAGAATACTCCCTTCATATGAATATTTCCCAAGATCTTGATGAGATGGGACCTGTAAAGCATCGCTGATCATTCTGGAGACTGCAGTTAGTCCTCCGTGTCTGGTTCCAGTGGCTGGGCGATCTGAGGAAAAAGAGGGTCTCCCGTCTTGGGTGACTAGCTTTAGGCCCCTCCCCACTCCTACGGTGATGCTTCCTACTTACAAACACTTGGAAGCAAGGGAGGATCGAAGTTCCGGTGTCGTGGAGAGACACCAGGAAGTGCGCAAAGAGGCATGGTTCCAGTTACATTCTCTTGTCGTAGAGAAACCCTTGGCCAATTTCACCGATGAGGGTGAAAATTTTCAAGGGTTATTGGCTGAGATGGGTTCTAGTAGCTTTGATTATCATCACCTTTACTTATTTATTCACCAAATTGTCATTTCCTAAGAATACCTCACCTCCTGCAAGGAAAAGATGGCTAGGTTTAATTATTCCCCTCACCAAGTGGCAACCTTCCAAGATATTTTGAAAGAATTTGATCATCTGATGGCCAAGGAGGTGAAGGCCTATGATTTGGAGGCATCTTGAAAGGAGGAGTTTTAGGGGTGCGAAGCCTGCGTAGCTAGGTTGAGGGAGAAACTAGCCTCTTTGTGTGCCAATCATGAAGCCATCAAGAAGAGAAGGCAAGTCCTTAAAGCTATCCTAGAGTGGGTGAGCCCGACAGTCAAAACCAAAATGAAGGAAAGAAATTATTTGGAACAAACCATTGACGGCCCATGATAATCGCTCACCATTATTTTGTAAAGGGAAAACTGGGCCCTATTATAGCTCTGTCCCAAATTATAGCATGTACCCCCCATTCTTTTTGACTCTAGAGAGACTCCGAATTGGGGATGTTCCTTCGTTTTTTACGAACCTGATGAAACAGATTTGGATTTTAAATATCTCTTATCCGTCTCTTCCTGTTAGCATTTTTTAATTAAGTGTTAATTTTTAAACCATGACTTGAAATCAGTAATATAAGATAACCGAATCGAGCTCTAATTTTTGCCTAAGCCAAGGGACTCAGCAAGTGTAGTTCAACTATTGTTGTGGTTTTATGGAACACATCATGAACTTTTGTGCCCTTTTCATTATATCCCTAATTTTTGACTAAGCCTGCTTGATACGGGCTTAGCAGGTATAAATTGGCTATTTCTTAGGCTACCCTTTGTGGGTTTTCAACCTAACAAGCTTTACGCCTTTTCTGATGGATTAATGTTTTTTTATTTTTTTTATTTTTAGAAAACTGATACTCAACTTTTATCCAGAGGTGCCTTCGGTGGATTTTCCCTCTAGTGAGCATAACATCTTTTTTTACTAGCAATTCATAGTTCTTCCATTCAAACTTATCACTAATGCTTTAGGTAAAACATCTTTGACCAAGTTTGATGGGGTAAGGCCCCAAATTGGGAAAGTTAGTCGGGAATTTTATAGTATCCTTCAAACATGGGTTAGAGATTTTTCTTGACCCTGGATTTATAGATTATGGACATGCATGAGTCTCAGGAGCCACTTTTAGGTGTACAGAGGTAGGAAAGGACTCTACTAGAGATGAATTTTCTTTTTATTGACGACCATTTTTGTGGGTGACATGCAGAGCCACCGGGGCATGATATTCATAGTCAATCAAAGGTGTCCCCAAGATATTGGCCTTCCGCCTCCGATGGCCTGGTGGGATTTTTCCCATTTTGTATTTATCTTGATGTTGGTAGATACAATAGGTGTCTAGCTTGAGTAGTTTTGTCTAAGAACATTAGGAACATTCACATCGTACTTGAGTGTAAAATTATTTCCACACACTTCTTACTTTCATGAGGGAGAGGTGAAAAGTGGCCAGTTCAGTTAAGAGTCCTTTCGGTGTTAGGGGAACTTGGGAAGAAGGAGGTACATAAGCTGTCATCCAGGTGTTTTCCAAATCTGGGGGCATGACAAGATGCAGATGTCATTTGAGAATACAGAGGCTAGAAAATACTCTCTTAGGGACGAATTTGCCTTTGATTGATGGCCATTTTTGTGGGTGACGTATGCAGAACCATCGAGGCATGATATGCATAGTCAAGCAAAGGTGTCCCGAGGACACTAGCCTTCTGCCTCTAATGGATTGGTTGGATTTTCCACATTTTGGATTTATCTTGGTGTTGGGAACCACAATAGGTGGCTAGATTGAGTAGTGTTGTCTAAGAAAATTAGGAACATTCACATCAGCCTTAAGTGGACAATTGTTCCTACACACTTCTTACTTGCCTAAAGGAGAGCTATAAAGTTGTTATTTCAGTAAAAATTTCTTTTTGGGTTAGGGGAACTTGGGAAGAAGGAGGTACATAAGCCTTCATCTAGGTTTTTCTGAATCTGGGGGCATGATAAGACGCGAATTTCATTTGAGCGTACAGAGGCTGGAAAGGACTCTCATAGGGAAAAATTTTCCTTTGATTGATGGTCATTTTTGTGGGTGACGTATGCAGAGCCACCGAGGCATGATATGCATAGTCTAGAAAAGGTGTCCCCAGGACACTGGCCTTCCATCTCCAATGGATTTTGAGGATCATGGAGATTGGGAACTTTTTGAATATGGTGCATGACCTTCGATAAGGGGTTCCCCTAATCTCAGGAGGAGGCTATTTTTCTAAACTTCTTCGGGGAAACCCAAAAAAAGGGGAGGAACTCTTCATTTTCTTGCGGATCAACTTAGCGCATGTGGATAGGGTATATTTTTAGAAAACCCAAAAGCGAACAAAGGTGAATCATTCCCATATATTCCCATATATCCAGGATGTGTGAAAGGGGAAAAAAGTAAACCATGACTTTGAGGGCCCTTGAATCAGGTGAGGTGGAATGAGGCTTGGAAGCCATTGGGTGTACTGAGGTATGAGAGGACTCTCCTGGGGATGAATTTTCCTTTGATTGATGGTCATTTTTGTGGGAGACGTACGCATAGCCACCGGGGAATGATATGCATAGTCAAGCAAAGGTGTCCGCAGGACACTGGACTTCCATCCCAGATGTCCTTGGAGGGTTGTGGGTATTCAAGATCTCTCAAATCACAAAGTTAGAAATATGGAAGGGGTATACCAAGACATATTGGAGACATTTGGGCTGTGATTTACTCATGGAATGGTGTCCCTTACGTAGATATGACCCATACGCAGGGTGAGGTACTCATTCTATCTTTGGGATACCTGATCATTTAACATTACACGACCAAGACATGAGGTTTTTCCGGGGGGAGGGAACCGTGAAATGCCTTTAGGGTCATGTTACTAGGAACAAATTATTGGTCCGTTTTTCCATAATGTCACGGAGGGTCTCTTGCTATGATCCCTAAGATCACGTGAGCTATGCTCAGTGTGAGAAACAAGGGATCACAAGGGTTTCATGTCACCATCTAAGAATAGTGAATCCAATATCTGGAGGAATTTTTTTCTTTTAGGCTAAATACATTGCTTTTTAGTTTAACATTGTGCGGTGAGGATGATTTTGGACTTGTAGTTTAACGTCATGTGGTGAGGATGATTTTTTCCTTACAGTTTAATGTCATGTGATGAGAATGATTTTGGCCTTGTAGAGGTTTTCAAAAGTTTCTAGTTAATTATAATCAGGGTGTTCTGGCGTTCCTTAAACATGAGTGATGATAGAAGGTGTGAACCATATTCCCAAGGGAGGCTTGAATCAGGAGATATGACATGGGGCTAGAAATCCATTGGTAATACTGAGGTAGGAAAGGACTCTCCTAGGAAAAAAATTTCCTTTGATTGACGACCATTTTTTTGGATGACGTATATAGAGTCACCAGGGCATGGTATGCATAGTCAATCAAAGGTGTCCATAGGAAACTAGCCTTCCATCCCAGATGGCCTTGGGTGATTATGAGGATCCATGTTTTCCCCAGGTATGGAGTGTGAAAAATGGGAAAGGTATGCTTAGTAATGTGAGAATACCCATAACATGATTAACTGTTACCTTCTTAGAGATTATACATAGGTCTGACCCATACATGGGGGAAAGGGGCATTTTTATTTTTCCAGTGGATGGGCCAGGATGCCGAATATGAGCATCACTATGTATCTTGTGAGAGTAGGAATCAAGACACATATAGTTTAGGAAGTTCCCTACAAATGTCTGTTTGATGTTTGAGGGACACTTGAGGGAATTTTTGTTTTAATTAATACAGGGGCCAGGCCTACCATATTCCTCTATGGTTTACTTGCGTAAGAGAATCCATACCACTGGTCCTAAGCTCACATGAGTTATACTTGGTGTGAGAAACAAGGAGTGGTCACAAAGTCTTCTTTTCAAGTGTGAGGTGACAGAGAATATGATGGGGGATTTTTCATTTTCTTTACCGGTGGGGCTAGGCTAGGATCAAAGATCGAGGCATCTCTACGTATCCTGCGAGGGCAGGAATCAAGTCATATGTAGTTCTGTGTGTGCCTCATACCAGTTTTTCTTGGTCCAAAGAGTATGGTATTTTTAATTCTACCTGTCATGGTTGTCAGGTCCGCCATGTTACCCCATAGTTTACCTTCGTAGAAGAGTCTATATCACCATTCCTAATATCACGAGAGTTGTACTCTATGTGAGAAACAAGGAGTGATAAGGGTATCCTTTACGAATATGGGTATATAGGGGGAATTATGGAGGTATTTTTTTATTTATGGGGTCTGGGCCAGGATCAAATATCGAGGCGTCACTACGTATCCTGCTAGGGCAGGAATCAAGTCATACGTAGTTCTGTGATATGTACGTAGTTTAATGTCTTACGGCAAGGAAATGTTCCTTACAGTTCAACTTCATGTGGAAAGGAAGATGACTCATAGTTTAAGTTCTTACAGTTTGGACTATAACACGGGGGGAATTTTTCTTTACTCATAGTTTAAGGTCTTAGAGCTCAGACCCTAACATTAAGGATTTTTTTTACTCATAGTTAAGGTCATAAAGATTGGACAGTGATATGGGAGCATTTTTCTTACCTCATAGTTTAAGGTATTAGAGTTTGGACCTTATCATGGGGGAATTGTTATGACTCATAGTTTAAGGTGTTATAGTTTGGACCATGATATAGGGGCATTTTTAACTCATAGTTTAGGGTCATAGAGTTTGGACCATGATATGAGGGCATTGTTTTTTTATGAATCATAGTTTAACGTCGTATATATTGGACTTTGATATAGGGAATTTTTATGCGAAGTATTTCTTAAAGAACTTTGAATTTGTGGGAGCCGTGATGATATTTTCATCCATTGATATGGGGGCGTACGCTCCCTTAGGATAGACCCGATGTTTGACATAAGTTCCTTACCACTTTGGTTCATGCTTCAGGGGCTTCTTCCAAAACATCATCAAGGTTATGAGGACTAACACCATTTCTACTTTGAGGAAAGATCAAAGGAGAACCTTTTTGTTAAAGGCTCATGCAATCCGATTTTGGTAGATTTCCAAATGGTGTAGAGTGTGAAGACTTTTTTCATCTAACTGATCCAATTCATCAAACTGTCTCTAGGATTACTCATCTGTGGAAAGTTGATCGCAAATGGCCACACGAAGTGACGAAATTTGGATTTCAATGTGTAACACCACCTCTTCCCCATATACTAGTTAGTACGGGGTCGCCTGGGTGGTGGTGTGGGTCATGGTCCGGTAAGCCCATAGAGCTTGCAGGAGCTTATATGACCACAATTTCTTATCCTCATTGACCATATTTTGAAGTATGTTGGACAAAGTATTGTTGAAAGCTTCTATCTCCCCATTGGCTACCGGGTGGTAGCGGGATGACCGGTTAGCTTTGATTCCATATTCCTGGTACAACTTATCCAGTTCAGCAGAGCAGAAGTTGGTGCGGTTGTCTGTTAGTATTGTATGAGGGACACCAAATCTAGTGATGATGTTGGCTTTAAAAAAGCTGACAATGTTTTTCACCCCAAATTCTTTAAGGGGTAATAATTCATCCCGTTTATAAAAGAAGTCAGTTGTTGTGTGTATGAACTTGAATTGTCTGGCTGTAGTGGGAGGATACAGCCCCACAACATCCATCCCCTTGGTGACGAATGGCTAGGAGTATTTAGCCACATGAAGTAACTTTGGGGTGTGGTGTATGAAATTATCATGAACTTGGAAGGAATGACACTTCTTAGTGAATATGGTGAAATCCTGTATCATGGTGGGCCAGTAATACCCAAGCCTTTGAATTTGGTGTGAGAGCTTGGTTGCTGACTCGTATGCTTCATAAGCTCTGGTGTGCACTTCTTTCATGATAGTCGTAGTCTCTTCTCCATCAATGCACTTGATAAGGATTCCATCAAGGCCTCGTTTGTAGAGGAATATCTCTTGGTCCACCCCATTGTACAGGGTAAAATTGACTGCCCATCTTTAGACCTGCTCCCTTTCCGCCCTAACTTGGGGGAGTTCCCCATTCCGAAGGTGATTTGTAATGGGTTTCATACAACCAGTGGTATGATCGTAAGGCTTTGGAATAGGGCTAATTTCATCAATCTCCTCTGCATTTTTCTGGATTAACAACAAGACCATCAGACGGTGAGAAAAGCTAATGACTATTTCATCCCAATCAAGATTGGCCAAGGCTGTGGCTTCATTTTCCAAAGCATCAGCTTGAGCATTCTGTGACTGGGGGACATGAGTCAATGTTGATTTTGATGGGAATTTTACCATCAGTTCTTGAACATGGTTCATTAAGGGAACCAATACTTCTTTCTTAACAACATAGTCACCATTAACCTATTTGATGACTTGCTACAAATCACCCTTTACTTTTAGGTGTTTGTCTTACACCTGGAGTGCCAATTACATGCCTACAATGAGGTCTTGATACTCCGCTTCATTATTTGTACACCCTTTCAAAAGTAGGAAAGAGTAAGACAAGATAGCCTTTTCAGGAGATACGAGTATAACTCCCAACCCCACTTTGTTGAGCTTGGAATCCTCCATCCTTTTCCCTGTCGGGCTTTGGGAAGCACCGTCGAAGTAAATATCCCATATCTGTGGGATCTCCTAGATATAAAACACTTATTCATATGAATGTTTGGTATCCAATGGTGTCGTCTCTTCCGAGGGGTTCTCAGACAGAAAGTCTGCTAATGCCTGGCCTTTGATGGCCTTCTGGGGCACGTACCGTATGTTAAACTGTTGCAGGATGACCGCCCATCATAATAGGTGCCCATTTAGCATGATATGGTTAAGGATATACTTGAGCGGGTTGCAATGGGACACCATGTGGACCTCATGTTGCTGTAGGTAATGCCTAAGCTTCTGAACTACAAAGATTATAGCCAGACAGTTCTTCTCAATCTTCGAATACCGAGTTTCAGCATCAATCATTGTTCAGTTGAGGTAGTAGAGGATGTTCTCAATGCCAACATCACTCTTCTGTGCGAGGAATTCTCTTAATGACTATTTCAGGGTGGTTATGTATAAAATGAGTGGTCTCCCCTCCACTGGAAGAATGATCTCCAGCAGGATTAGGAGATATATTTTGAGGTTGTCAAATGATTCTTGACAATCATTATCCCATTCATACGTAACCCCTTTATTCATGAGCTTGGTAAAAGGTAAACATTTACCTACAAGGTTGGATATAAAGAACCAAATATCGGTAAGGTGCCCCTGGAGACCTCTCAACTCGATGAGGTTGGGAGGTGGGGACATTCCAAGAATGGCTTTCATCTTTTTGAGGTCAACTTTAATGCCACGATGGCATACAATGAAGCCGGGAAATTTTAACAAGGTAACACCAAAGGTTCATTTCAGGGGGTTCATATTTAAATAGTGCTGTCTCAATTTGTTGAAGATAGTTTCGAGGTTGGATAGGTGGTTCGAATGCTGTCATGATTTAACCACTAGGTCTTCGACATATCACTCGATGAATTTTCCCAAAAAGGGCTTGAAGATGCGATGCATGGCGTGATGATATGTGGCTCCAACAATCTTTAGAATGAAGAGCATCACTTTATAACAGAATAATCCCTAAGGGGCTCTAAAATTGGTATCTTCTTCATCTCCTTGGGACATCTAGATTTGATTGTATCCAGAAGATCCATCCATGAAGGAGAGGGATTCGTATCCGACCGTTGCATCGATCAGTAATTCTGTGATTGGGACCGGGAAGTTGTGTTTTGGGGAATTCCGATTAAGGTCCCTGAAGTCAATGAATATTCTAATCTATCCATTCTTCTTTTTGACAGGGACTATGTTGGCCATCTAGATCGGATATTGGACCTCCTGTATGAATTTGGATTTGATCATCTTGTCAACCTCGACCTCTTTTTTGGTAGTATTCATTGGGTGGGTCCTTCTAGCTTCCTGTTTATAGCCCCAGTGATCTTATGGTAATCCCAGATGATGAGTGGAGACTTTAGGATTGAGTCCTGGAATCTCTATATAATTCTAGGTGAAAACATCTCGATTCTTCTTTAGGAAGGAGGTATATGCCTTCTTTTTCTCAACAGGCATGGCTACACTGATTAAAGTGGGTCGTGGGTCATTTTCAATGCCCATATTTATCTCCTTAAGTTCATCAATGGTGGTGGAAACGCCTTCTTAAAATGTAGGAGGGGCATCTTTGGGGTCTTCTTCCTCTTCTTCTTCTTCATCTTGATCATCTTCCCCTTCTAATGGAGAAAGTATTTTTTAGATAAATTCTCCAATATTGGGAAAAAATCGTCTTTTTTCTTAGTGGGTGAGGAAAGGGTAGCTTGATTCCCCAAGGATGGTCTGGGAGCATCATCAACAGGGATTTTTCTGATGACATGGGAGTCATTTTGTACTTCTATGTCTCTAGACTTGGTGGTTGTAGCAGAGACCATGTAGACAATTGAGTCTATGTCCGGGTTTGTAATTACGCATTCAACTTGGTTGATGGGTAGTACGTACTCCTACCCAAGCTACTAGAAGGGGTCAGCAGGATCCATCTTAAATCCATTCAGGGCGTTGATCCAGTCAACTTCATCAGCCGAAAGATGCTTTACTTCTGACTCATAGAATCCTGTGTCTATGTAATGTGACTCACAGAACTAAAATGGGGATTTATCAGCGTGCAATGTCCCACTTTTTCCATTAGTGAAATATTTGATGCATTGATGGTATGAGAATGGAATTGTAGCATGCTGATGCAGCCAAGGCCTACCTAACAAAACATTGAAGGCTATACTTCACCGCACCACCAGGAACTCAGAATCTGATATGAGATCTCCGAGCCAAGTTTTAAGCTTGATTCTTCCCAACATATTCTGTTCACTTTTTTTGTATCCCAAAAGAGTTGTAGTGAAAGGTGTCAAGTTGTCTTCATCATTTCCTAGTCAACGAAGCATCCTTAGTGGGAGGAGGTTAACTCTAGATCCATTGTCGATGAAAATCCTCTGAACTTCAGTTCCATTTATCTTTTCAGAAACATATAAGGGTTTGATATGCCCTTTCATTATGGTGTCTTTATACATGTCCGTGAAAGAGATGATGGTTTGAAATTCTTTGAGACTGGTCTCCGCTCGGTAGACTTCACCTGCCACTACTTCAGCCTCGAACTCCTGGGGACTTAGCAAGGCTTTAATGAGTGCCTCCCTAAGACCTGAAAACAATCTCAATGCATCCAGGATTGAAAAATTTGTTGGTACTGAAGTTGGATTCCTTAAGATGTTATAATTCTTCTCTAAAGGTTGGCATTTCCTGTCTTGAAGTTGATCTTTCACATACACTTTAGTAGCTTGATCTTTGGAAGTAGATGATTCAGCCTCTATAGCCGGAGCTGGTGGTGCTGAAGTCCTTTCCATGATTGGTCAGACTGGTTCGCCTATATTCCTTTGATGGTTCAACACATGTTCTTCCCCTGATGGATATTCCAAGACAACTAGGCTTAGGTTTCCTCTGGTGGGGGAGAAGGAGCACTCCAGTTCTCGTTGCATCTACCGGAGGGTCCTTTCGTGGGTTTTCGTGATATTGATGGGTTGTCTTATGGCATGGCTGGGAATTTAACTCCTGCCATGAACATGAATTTTGGGAAACCTCCAGCCTCTGTGGCCTCTTCCTTCGGCTCTCCAATTAGGTACTAGGAATTTGGGTTCATGTCCATAATCTTCATCGGAGAAGGGGTTCATCAAGTGAATGACATTAGTGGATCTAAAGATCAGTTCTTGATCTCATACTGTTCCTGTCTGACTGCCTCCTTCTAATGGTACCGTTTGGTAGGGCGGTTCCCATTGTACTGTTTGGTAGGGTGGTGCATGTTGTACCGTTTGGCGGGGTGGTTCCCGTTGTACTGTTTGGTGGGGGTGGTGCCCGTTGTACTATTTGGCGGGGCAGTGCCTATTATACCAAGTCTGTTGGCATGAAGTCCAAAAGTGTCAACACTGAATTCAGATTTGGTACCATCTCATCTTATCGCTCTTTCTTTCCACCCTTCTGGCTTTTAGAGGACCGTGGGGCTGAGGAGAATGGTTGTGCTGTATTAGGATATTTTAGGGGCATAGTATGTTGTTTCAACTATGCCTGAAAGATGTTGTAGACTTGGTTGACAGTCTTCCGGGTTATCCAGTTGTCAAACTTTTGCTACTTATTTTTGGTTACTGTTTTACACTCTTTTTCCTCTCTTGAGTCAAAGGTGGAAACATACACCACTTATGCTGGTGGAGGGCACAACTTGACTTGACCAGAATTAACCATCTTTTACAGGAGATCCTTGAAAACAAATCATTTCTGGATGGTTTGTCCTAGTATCCGGTGATACAAACAATAATTTGGACGGTTGTCGAGACCCACTTCATCAAATCACTTTGACTCTGGCAATCAGAGCAGATTGCAATTCATGGAAACTATAAAATAGCTGTGGACCTGGTCATCTCATTACAAATAAAATCTATTTATTCATTCCTTGAACTGATTTCTTTTAGCCCCCCATCGCTTGTCTTGTTGAGGTGGGGGTGACTGTTGGTGTCCAGGGGCCCCAGCACAGTTTGGTGGGGGCCTCACAACTAGGTCTAGTACCGGGGGTGGCTTAAGCGTGACAAAAGACACTTCTGATTTTCTCATTATTTTACCAGGGGCTGATGGGGCCATTCGAGACTTAAGGTTAGTCCTTTTCAAGGAGTATTCAATCTTTTGGGAAGTGGCAGAGAAATCTCTAAACCCACTGGTGTACTTTACTGGGATGAGAAGTGTTTGCAATTCATCCCAAAGGTTATCGATGCACATGGAGAGCATCTCATCCTGGGGGAGTGGCTGGTTCAGGGAATATGCCCGTCTTTTCCATCTGGCAATGAAGTCTGAGACTCTATCATTCTCTCACTGCTTATAGTTCATGAGATCACTAACCGTAGTCTTGGGCAACGTCGAACTGAACTCGAAGAGAAACTATCGCTGGAGGTCCTCCCAGCCTGTAATTGAATTAGCTGGAAGGCTAGTATACCATATAAAAGCTGAGCCCTATAGGGTTCAAACAAAACACCTAAGTTTTACGGTTTCTTGCTGCTCTAGAGTGACCATCATGGGGTCACATTAAGAGGCATAGTGCATAAAATGCTATTCTAGGTCCCCCAATCCATTGAAAACTAGGAATATAGGGTTCCCAAATTTTGGTGGTGGAAGAACATTGCTCACCCACTCAGGGTAGGGTTTGCGCTCTAGTTTTATTAGAGAACTCCACCCCTCCATGGCATCTAGTTAAGATTTTATCTTCTTGATAGTGTTTAATCCCTTGATGCATATCCTGTCAGGATTTAGCTTGATCTGGTGCGGCTGGGGCCAAAATTGGGCATGCTGGTGCAACTGGAATTTAGGGTGGATACCCAGGCGGGGCATCATTTGTGGGTTTACCTAGGTATATTCTGGCTACCTTCCCAATAGGGGAAGTCTTGATGTCCTTCCAGGGCCGGGTTGAATGGTCCTCCAAGCCTGGCTTCATTCACCGGGATGAGTGCCTATGGTATGGGCACCTCTTTTAGGAGCACATGCTGACGTTCCGCAAAGGGAACACATATGATTAGATAACTCCCTTGATGTAGCTCAACATTAATTCATTTGAGCTCTTTCATTTCTTACTCCTGATTGATGAACCTTTATTCAAGGGTGAGGGACTCACTCTCATGGGGAGGAGGAGGAGGGTTGTATACGACCTTGGATTTATTTTTCTCTTTGTTGGAGTTTCGTAGGGGAGGTAATATCGAATTGACTGAGGGGGAACCCAGATTTAGGGCCACCCTCTGGTTTTGGGTATGCACACCATGAGGCTCGGTGTGGGATTCTTCTGGGAGGGAACTATATTCCTTTGCATCTTTTCCCCCTACGTCACTTCCTGTGAGATCCGTGGGGTTGACACTCACCACATTCATTGAGGCGTACCGCATTGAGGGTGGTGTCCCTGGTGGCGAATGGTAGGAGGGATTTTTTCACCCTTTATTGGACCTTCTCCTTCCATTCTGCGGCATTATTCAGGTTTCTTAAAGAATATTGACCTTAAGGGAGCCCTGGTCTGACCTCGTAATGCGCCTTTGTCTCGTAGGGTGAGAACCACAAGAAGGGGTGGAACGGGTAACTCCTATATCCATCATTCTTCCTAAATGGTGGAAGACAGATGTCTGCTGTGTGGGGATTTGAGGTAAAAATTCCCCCAGCCCTGTGGGTTGGGGTTGTTCCCATTCTATTGTCGATGTGCTATGACCTGAACTTGTTGGTCTTATGGGGGCATTTTGATTTAAAAATGCCCCCAGCCCACTGGGCTGGGGTTGTTCCCATATCATGGTGGTAGCCACCACTATGGCCACTCTTTCAATTTCATGTGATCCCATGTGAGTGTAATCTGAGTATGACATTGGTCCTACATGGGGTCTATGGTCTTTCCAAGACATGAGTGCTGCTTTCTGGTTGGCTTCCCTTAGGCGGGAAGCCTGCTGGATGTTCTTGGTCACTTGAATCAGAATCTTTTTGATGGCTTGATCTTTATGGCCCTAATGCTTTTGAGACTTATTCCAGGCCAATTTTTGTTGAGTATCCCATCTTTCCTGAGTAGGGGTGTCATTTGACTATTTCCTATGGGTAATGAAATTGCAGGATGTCATTTCTATTAGGGCCTATTGGATGGGTCGTGGGGTGAAGTGTAAAGCTCCATGTTCTCCCCACCCCCAAATGCGAACTCTAGCCGGGGCGTTGACAATGAGGCGACATAATTTATATAGTGCATAGAGGAAAGCCAGTTCAAGGATTTTTTTTCGCCTTTATGATTGTGGCTGCCTTGCGGACGGGAGGGCTTTTAAGTCGATCAGATGACGAAGCTCCCCTATTGTGATGACATGGTCCATATACCCTTTTAAGGGTAGTAATTTTTCTTTCAGCATTCGAAGAGATTTCCATATATTGAGGTGAATGTCATGCGTGCATTACTCGTACAATTCTCTTGGTATGTCAAAGTGAGAAGTGGTCGTAGGCCAACACATCACTCATATATTATCCCTAGCTAGTTATCTTCTCACAAGAAACATATCATGCCATTGTTCTTTTAGAGGCTCCTCTACTTGATATTCCCAACTTGAATGCTTCTTGATGATTTTGTTCCAAGCGACTGGGCTGTTGGGGGCCTTATCGATTTGCAGATGCCACCGGGGTGGCTCAGAAGATGAGTGTGGCCTTGGGCCATCCTCTGGTTGAGAAATAATATCACTCATTATAGATGGAGTGCCTGATGTGTCTAACTCATTTCTGAGTATCTCAGCATAGAAGGGATTTCTTATATTTGTTCTGGTGAGGGGAGGACCTTCTTGCCAGCATGTACTTTGGTTGCGAGGAGGGCCTTCACAAGTGGTGTTGAGATGGCGAGGAAAACCATAGAAACTTTATGCCCAACTATGGGGATTCTCCTGATGGCGTGTTCCCTACGGAGGACCTTCATAGTGGGTTGTATCAAGGGGAAGACCTTCTTTCTATTTGACGTTACTGTGAGGAGGGCCTTCACTGCAACTGTCACTGTAGGGAGGGCCTTCACAATGACCGTCATCAGGGCGAGGGTTACCATCATGACTTGATATCTGGCTACAAGGAGAATTTCTGCAGTGTAAATCCTGGGGAGGACCTTCAGGGTGTACTATAATGAGAGGAGGACCTTCTCATTGCTTAGTGTTTCTGTGGGGAGGGCCTTCACAGCAACTGTCATTGTGGGGAGGGGTTTCACAATGACCGTCATCATGGTGAGGACTACCATCATGACTTGATGTCTGACTACAGACAGAAGAATATCTATAGCGTATACCCTAGGGAAGACCATTAGGGTAGACGACAACAAGGGGAGGAACTTCCTACTGTCTGATATTCAGGTCGAGGGGAGGGATACCCCAACGCGCATCAGGAGATAGGCTCTTGTGATCGATCATTCTTGATACACGGAGTAAGCCCCCGTGGGTGCTCTGTGGAGGACCTTCAGAGCTACTGGTATAGAAATTGTGGGGAGGACCTTCACAACTTCTACTTCTACTTCTATAATTTGGTAATGGAATGAAAGAGTCTTGAGCCTTTTTTGATATATGTTTGAGGGTGTCAAGAACTCGCAGCTTCCCACAGAGAAGGGTCATGTATGTGCTCTTCATTTTCCGGTTTCCTTTGGTGCTTTTTAGTTTTGGGCACTCTCTTGTGGGTAACTGGGGCCATCTGTTGTTGGTAATGGCCTTCATATATGGGTTCCCATCTTGTTGGGTCCCGTGATGTCGTCAGGATACGCCGACGAGCATCTCAAGTTCTGGCAGGGATAAATACCTACCTTGGAGCGGCCACCACGTTGGATCAACATCCCCCAGTTAGAACAAGTATTTGTTCCTGATCTGGTTGTCCGTATGTTACAGGATATTTCCATCAAACCTCTTAAATTGGAACAGGGATGCATAACTACTCCAGAGTAACTAATTCATTTTGTGAGTGAGTCATTCCGTATGAGAGAATCGAGTCATGGGCCCAATTTCTCTCCTTTTCTGCCAATGAAATGATATAATGTCATGTTTGGAGGATATGGTTAGGGATCGACATCTGATCTTACATCATGTCTAGGATGTGATAGGATACATATTTGGCTGAAATGGGTATGAAGGCCCACTCCGATGTCGGAGCAGGAGTTTGTGCTTACTCTGGTCCTCCATGAGTTTCCAGTAGATACTGGCAGTTCTCCTATGATAGGATAGAGGAATGAGTCTATCGCCAGCTATCCTTGCTGCCCTATTTTGGTGGTAGTCTTGGAATGTGTCAGCTGGTGTTTGTACCTGCGTATAGCTGAGTGCCACCATATTTTGATGGTGGGCTTGTTATGTGTCGACAGATATTTGCATATTCCTGTAGCTAGCTTCTCTGTCTACACGGTGGGACCAGCGAGCACTAGCAGAGATGTGCATGTGCTTGTATTATGCCACACTATTTCTAGGGTGGGCTTGAGTGGAGAGGAAAGAGTTGTGTGTCTGCCCGTTGAACTCTTCCGCGTCAGTACGACGAAGAAATTCCTCAGGAACCAGGTTGAAAATGTGTCCTTGGATATATATCTGATGCCCTTGGTAGGTAGTCTAAGGTGCCCGGGTCTTCTGGACTTTGGCAGGTACCCTCGTCATAAGATCCTCCTTGGTGGGAGGGGGTCTAGTCGTCTGGTGTCAGCGGTGACACTCTCTGGTGGGGGACCATGGGTAAGGTCCCAGTGCAGTGGGGACGAAGTTGTTAGTATTGACTAAATCTACCTCCCTAAGGTAAGGGAGGTAGTTTTTGTCACATTCTGGGGACAGGCTCCCAAAATGGTTTGAGATGACCACTGAGGCCGCCATGCACTGACGTACTGGCAGCGGCTGAAGAGGCAGCTGGAGGACCTTTGTAGACTGGAGGTCTTGTCTTGTGTCCTCTAGTGTGGGGAAAGTACCATTTCAGTTGTACTCTTTGATCAGCATATTGGACACCCAATGTTGAAGACACTAGGTAGGTGAAGGGGTCCTGTTCTCTATTGAGGCCCTGGTCACCCACAAGATAGCAGATGCATGCATCTTCATGGATCGTGGGGATGTCAATTGGATCGAAGGTCGCTCTTCGGGAACCTGCAATACATGTATGACATAAAAAACTCAAAAAATCATCAAATTAGTATTCCTTTAAACATATGCATATTTGTAGATTCATCTTGTCCCCCTTACCCTTTTATTTTGATGTGGGGTGAAGGAGCTAGAGTGGGGTGAGACTGCCACCTTGGTTAAGGATTCACATTGGGTTCACCATTTTTGTTTCACCTTCGAGGTGGTGCATGTTGTGCGTATTGGGGCAGACAAAATGGTCTGATGTGCTGTATCCTTTTGTCTTTTATCATTTGGGTGTAACTACCACCTTGGTTAAGGATTCATGTCGGGTTCACCTTTTTTGTTCTGTATCCAAGGTGGCACGTGTTACGGGCGATGTGGATATGGCACGATGAGGATCATCACCTGTCCCTTTTTCCATAGGGATAGGCTCTCATTGAATTTACCATTCCTATGTTTCAACCCGTTCAGTGTCATTATCCTTTAAAGAAGTTTGAATTAACCCTGTGGGGAACTGTTGGTCCCAGCGGGTGATTGTGTGGGGATCAAGTGCTCATGCAATCGGTCCTTCTCAGATATAACTTCCTCGAATGGTCTCTAACGGGTTTATTCGTGGAGCCAAGAATGCCCAATGACCCTGGTATCCCTGATCCATGGACCAACTATCCAAAGGTAGGCGCTTGTCGGTTGACGATTTGGCCAATGACACTTAAGGACTCCATTGGCCGAGAGGATGGGATATCAGGCTCACCGCACCCTTCTGAGGGAGGATTGTTTTCTGTTCGGGGACTCTCTTATAGATTTAAGTCGTTTTCATATGTTCGTGAATCCTTGGTTCATTTACAAAGAGTGTGTCCACATGATACCCTTGGTTCGCAATATCTTCGTGAGAATTCATATATTTGATGCCATAGAGGTGATAATGACTTAGCCATATTATAAGGCGCTCTAAAGTTTATCATCATCCATGGGAAAGGGAAGGTGAATTGATGTTGGGATCGGGCCCACAAGGAGGGCTTCGTACATATCCTTAGGAGAGGAATCAGAACCTACATAGTTCAATCATGTGGGGATTACGCATAAAAGCTGCCCATTTGAGGGGGGGCATGCTTGGGTGGACCCTTTATGGATGGGAACCCTTTTGAGCTTGGTCTATCTGGCAGGAATCTTATGTATTCTGATTTGGTTAGGAATCATATTTCTCGTAGTTCAAACTATGTGGGGCTTACACATGAAGCTTCCCATTTGAGGAACATGATTGGGTGGACCTCTTTTAGATGGGAACCCTTTTGAGATCGAGCCTTCTGGAAGGTGTCCTACGTATCCTGATTTGTCCAAGAATTAGAGTTCTCATAGTTCAGATTGTGTGGGGCTTACACATGAAATCTTCCCATTTTAGGAACATGATTGGGTGGACCCTTTTGGATGGTCACCATTTTGAGATCGAGACTTCTAGAAGGCGTCCTACATATACTGACTTGGTCAAGAATCAGAGTTCTCATACTTCACATTGTGTACTAATTTTTCAATCCTCACAAACCTCTAAGCTAACGTGATTCATGTTCAATGTGAGAAAAAAGAGGATTTGAAATATTCAACAATGCACATGACTCCTCCCCTATTGGTGGGGAAGAGAGAGCCCACGACAAAAGAGGTTGGGGCGATGATGCTCGAGGAAGTGAAGCGATGAACCTTTCCATGTGAAATGGCATAAAAGGCCATGCCATCTAGCCTCAGAAAACTGGGGACTTACCTTAGTGGGAGAGCCCCAGAGCATGTTCTAGGAAGGAGAGGTGTTTTTTCCTCATCAAAGGGGGGATAGAACATAACCCCTTCGACTGATCACTATTCCTCATTGAATGGAAAAGCAAGTGATCACCCCTAATCCCGAGAATGGGGAGGTTCATGTTGGCATCCCAAGGTTGGAATTCAAGTTACCATGAGAATGTAGCCTTACAGGCATTCCCAAAGCCCAAAAATTTGTTGGGAGGGACTTCGTGACTTATCTTACCATGGGAATGTAGACTCAATGGGGCGTGCTAATGTGCTCGATGACCTGATCATACGAGTCCGGTGTCTTTGGGGGAGGTTTTGGCCTAGCTCCAGAGAACTTTTTAGCAGAAGGATTGTGGAGGACTAGACGGTAATGGAGGGGTGAGGTTGGAATTAGAGAGAAAGATACCTAAAAACACCCCATTCCACATACTATTTTCTCATGCGGGATGGGAAAGGCTCCGCGTGTCATAGTGGTACATGGGCAAGAGGGACATCCGCGTACCGGTGTGGTATGAGAGAATGGGTATCACCAACAACGTACCAAAGTGGTATGCATCTCACCTTGCCACTTTGGGTTATATCCACATACCAATTGTGTACGCGGGGATGGGTTTATTCCACGTAGTAGTACACTACGCAGAGCGCCATATTGAATGGGGGTCGGGGGTATTATCATTCGTGGGAAATTCAACCGTGAGAAGTCTTTTGTTTTTGTTTCACCAGTTGGGTTTGAGATTCTTATTATTATTATTATTATTTAATCCCCCATTTTTATAGTTCGCAGCCAGTTATACCTGCAGAAGAAGTGATTCGCGATTCGTGCTTCGCCGATGAAACAAGATGGAAGCCGGAAGTGCAACTTCTAAGTTTCCCTCAAGACTTCATTGCCTATTCTCCTTCTACCCATCACCTGTCTGCCTCATTTTTCCGTCTCTTTATCCCTCTTTACTATGATCCTTTTATAAAACATTAGAGGGATCGTATCTACTGGGCATGCGACACCATTTGTGGTGGACCATTGAAGCAATTTTCTAACCCATGGAAGACTTGGTCACCAGGGTTTGTAGAGACTTTAGTGGTTCAAGATAATGGTTCTCGGAACTCTTCTCGTCTACTTAATCCATGAACTGAGGGGCTCACGGCACGGTACATAGATGTTCTTCTGCGTAAAACTCCTCTGGTTGACGGAGTTTGTGGTTTTCCCTGCTCATTGGACATTATTTCATGGGCCAGCGGTTCACGGACCATCCCGCATACTTGGCGGTTTGTGATCCATCTTCTTCACATACCTTTCCCGGTGATGGTACCCGGGAAATTTGAAAACTTCAATTCCTTCAAGTTCCTTCAAATAAATACAACTCAATTTGAGTCCCTTCACCTTGATAAACTTATATAAGTACTTAATTCCTTCTACAAAGTAATCTCGGGGGTATTTTTTCTCCTTAGAGGAATTTTCAGGATCCTACATATATTTACCATCTTTTTAAATTGAAAGAATGTTTTGTTGAAAATATATAAATGTCATTCCATGCCCTTATTTTATTTAAATTTAAAATCATACTTGGTTTATTTATATGGAATTAACTATGGAACACTTGGTGAGAGCCTAAAAGACTATTTAGCTCACACTCTACCTTTACCTTCAGTTATTTGTAAATTATGTTATGCCAGGCCTAGATAAATGAAAGGCGCCACTTGGGAGTGATTGATAAGATTAATATATGGGACTCTAGAGTGATGATGGTGACTAGTGGAGCTATTTTATACTTGTTAAATAGGATTTTGAGATTTATATTGGAGTTGATGCGACCTTTATTGGTTGACGTACTATTGGGTACTATTTTACTTGGTTGATTCTGGTACTTTCTCCCATTGGAGTGTTGAGAATATTGACTTTTATCTTTTTTCCTCCCATGTTTTGTGGAAAAAATCATTCCATATTTTTTTGGTATGATTCCATGTGCTATTCACCAACCTGTGGGGATTAAGAACACCCTTCTGGTCTTGTCAAAGATGTCTTGGGTATCAACATTCTAAGGTGTCTGGGATGGTTCATGATAAAGTGGTATCATAGGAAAGATTTTCATCTTTCCTTGATGTCGGTATGTATTCTGGGTTGTCTTGGTAGAAAGAAGGTAGGATTTTTGGGAATTAGAAGTCAGTTTCAATATAGTTCCTGAACATATGTCATTTTAGTGAGTCTTAAGTCATTATTTGTGTTTGAAAAAATAACCATTGAGGGAATTTTGATCTGATTCTATTATTTTTTCAGTTGATTTCAGTATGGTGATATATTTGTAACTCTTTATTGAGTTATTGATTTTTGTACCTTTGCTGATGTTTCTGTGTTGTCCGGTGTTGTTTTGTAGCACTATGCATCTGAGAAGATGTTTAAAAAGCACACATCAGGAAGCTGCTGGTGAACCATAATGAGAGAATCCTCCAATGGATCAAAATATTTTTAAAATTATGGTACATGTTGTCCATGATTTTGGAAAGGTACCTGCACACATTCCAATCCAGGCTCCGGTAGTGGAACCTCAAATTAATGAATCTAGAAATTGTGGTCAAGAGTTTCTTCATCAAAAACCACAATATTTCCAAGGTTATAATGAACCTCAAGAGTATGAGGATTAGTTGAATAAGATAGATCTTATTTTTGAGTTCTTGGAAGCACCTAGTTTGATTAAATTGAAATGATCTACCTTTAAGCCCTAGGGACCCAGCACTAGATGGTGGAGTTCAATGGTGATACTGAAGAAGCAATATGGATTGGAGTGGAAGGACTTTGGAATTATTTTCACTAATTAGTTCTATCCAGATTCAATGGTCTTGGATAAATACATAGAGTTTCTCAACCTCTTTTAGGGTGATAGGAACATGAATCAGTATGAGAAACTTTTTTCTAAGCTTGTTTAGTTTTCACATAAGGTTATACCTATGAGAATATAAGGGATAGATGGTTCAAGATGGGTCTCTAACCTGATATCCAATCATAGTTTTTCTTGATAAATCTCAATTCTTATATTGAAGTGATGGATAGATAATTTATGGTTGAGATTGACATGGATAGTAAGTCTGCATTGACAGGAGTTCATTTTTCTCCTAGTGGTTTTTCTATGAGTTACTTTAATGTAAATAAAAATCATGATGAATCTCATGGTGGTTCTAGACAGCAGACATCGTCTAGACCTCCTGCAGTACCTAGAAAGTCCCTTTGACATGATTTCAGTGTGGCAATGTTGGGCATTCAAAATGTGTTTTTACCAAGGCACCAAAGATATTTAGGTCTTTCGGTCATACAGAATATCTATAGAAGTTATTACATTTATTTTATGCTTCATAAAGAGGCCCAGGATCATCAACACCAAAAATTTACTATGGTGAAATCAGATGCTTAAAGAACTAAGGGGTTATAGTCACATGCATTTGGAATAAAGCTTCTTCATGTAGTGGATAAGTCTCTAGAGGAAGATGTTGTGAGTCCAGTGGCTATGAGAGGTACCATCATTATAGATTTATCTTTAGTGATTTATTTATTTGATACTAGTGTATCTCACTCATTTATATTTAATTGTATGGTGAATTTTCTAAATCATTCTAAGGAGATTTTTTCTTATGTGATGGAAATTACTATGCCCCTAAAAATGAATAAAGTGCACGGTCTTTAAAGTAAAACATATGTCCTCTATTTATCATAGATTAAGACTACTAGTAGTTTTATGGTTGTTGACATGAAAACTCTTAACATCATTATTGCGTTGGATTGGATGATTTCTAATAAGGACTGATTTTACTGCTATCTTCGGTGGGTCTCCTTTACTACACCCGATGGGGTGTGTTGTTTCATAAGGAGAATGGGACCCAAGTCTGAGTAGAGATAGATCTACTTTTTCAGAGTTAGGTAGGGTAATATCAAAGTTTGATTTCAATTTAGAGTGAGAATATTTTCATGATGATCTCCCTCCACTTTTCATAAAGTTTACCAATACTTTTACTTTTGTTTTTTCTATCTTTCTACAGGTAAGAGAGGTGGAGTTTTCTATTGATTTAGTACCTGGTAATCATCCACTGTCTATTCGATCTTACCATATGACACTAGTAGAGTTGAAAGAATTGAAGAATCACTTGGATGATTTTCTAGAGAAAGGTTTCTTACATCTGAGTGTGTCACATTGGGAAACACCAATTATCTTTGAAAATAAAACCAAGGGAACACTTTGCCTATGTGTTGATTACCACAAACTCATTCAAGTCATGTTAAATAATAAATATCCATGACCATAGATTGATAATATATTTGACCATATGAAAGGAGAGAAGTGGTTTTCAAATATTGATCTTCTATGTGAATATCATTAGTTGAGAATAAAAGAGTCTAACATTCATAATATTTTTTTCAAGAGTAAGTATGGACATTATGAGTATCTTTTTATGCCATTTGGTTTAACAAATGATCTTATAATTTTTATGGATTTGATGAATATGATATTTCGTGAGTACTTTGACTCATTCATGATGTTATTTGTGGAAGATATTTTAGTTTACTCTTAGATTGAGGAGAACCATGTGCATCATTTGATAGAAGTAATGGAATTCTTGAGAAATCACTAACTTTATACGAAGCTTTCAAAATGTAATTTCTAGTTTTGAGAAGTTATTTTTTTGAAACATATGGTCTCGAAATGGGGTATTTTAGTTGATCTAGATAAGGTTAAAGCTTTTATAAAATGGGATAAACCACATAATGTTTTAGAGATTCGGAGATTCTTGGGTTTGGAAGGATATTACCATAGATTCATTAGATATTTATTGAATTTGGATTCATTGATGACAACAATCATTCGATAAAAGAGTAATTTTTATTTGGGATGAGAAATTTCATAGTTATTTAATTGAGCTGAATTTTATTTTCAATTTTACACTGGTTTTGACTCTTTTAGAGTTCGATAAGGGATATGTGGTCTTCTATGATGCATCTGGTTTGGGTCAGGGTAATCATGTGGTAGCCTATGGTTCAAGATAGCTTATCCCACATAGAATAATTATCCGACCCATGATCTCAAACTTGAAGTTGTGATGGATGATCTTAAGAGTAGGTAGAATTACCTTTTTTTGAAAGGTTTACTATTTATTATGACCATAAATTCGTGAGTTATATCTTACCTCAAATAGATTTTAGCCACTAACAGAGATGTTGGGTGGAGTATTTTCAATATCTTTATTTCAACATTGCCTACACCCATGGAAAGGGGAATGTAATTGTTGATGATTTGAGTAGAAAAATTCCAACCCAAACCATTACAGAATCATTAGGAGAGTGTAATATGATGTATTTATTTTATCGATTTCATTTGGGAGTCTAGGAGAATGAGTTTGAGGTTGTTTTATCAAGCATGTAGTTGACCTCCTCTCTTCTCGGGATGATTCTTCAGGAGTAGTAGCTTGATTATGAATTCTGTGAAATTAGAGGCTCTCTTTATGGTAGTGATCCCATTGATGAGTGTTTATTGTATTCATAGGTATCCTTTGTTTTTGGAACCAGTATGTTATACCTTTTCCTATGAGGAAGGTTGTGATGGGGGACTGCCATTTTTTATAGTGGGTAGTGCACCTGAGTACCATGAAAATGTTATAAAATATGTGGTGTTGATTTTGGTGGCTAGGTATGATATGATAAATTTCTAACTGTGTATCTTAATGTTATACTTTCCAATGTGTCAAAGTTGAGCAACAAAAACCTTTGTCTTTGTTTCAGTTGCTTCTAGTGATGACTTGGAGGTGGGTGAAGATTTCAATGGAATTTATGGCTGGATTTATGCGTACTCATTAAGGGAAGAATGAAATATGGTTTTTGATTGGTATTCTGACCAAATTGGACCACTTTATACTTGTTCAAGATATAACCAAATTTGAGGACTTGGGGTAGTTTCTACATGATGGAGATTGCTAAATTTCATGGAGTTCCGTTTGATATTGTCTCTAATAGGGATCCCAATTTCATTTATCTTTTCTAGGGAGGCCTCTAAGAATCCATGAGATCCTAGGTATGTTTGATCATGGCATATTATCTACAGAAGGATATCCATATAGAGAAATCTATACAGATTGTTGAGGATGTGATATACACATGAATTCTAAACTTTAGAGGAGTTTGGGATGTCCACTTGGATCTGGTTGAGTCTTCTTACAATAATAGTTACCAATCCACTATCATAATAACTCCTTTTGAGGCCTTTTAGATATCTATTGTGTTGGTTAGAGATTGGTGGATGTTCCTTGGTTGGACTGAGTTTGGTCTAAGAGTTGACATTGAGGATTTAATTTAATTTTCAAATAATGTTGATGTTAAGAGCTAGTATAAATTCTATGTTGATCATATTTGGGTATTTTTGGAGTTTTATTTTGTTGACCAGGTGTTCTTGATAGTTTTACATTGGTTGGTTCACCTAAAACTTGGGAAATAAGGAAATCTTACACTAAGGCTTGTGGGTCCTTTAGAAATTGTTGAGAGAGTAGATTAAGTGGCCTATCTTTTGACACATCCACTACCATTTAATTAGATACACAACATGTTTCATGTATTGAAACTTGGAATGTATCTTTTTGACCCTTCTCATGTTCTGAACTGGGAAGATCTTGATATTACACCTGCTTTATCTATGACTGAGAATCTAGTTAGGATTGTTTATTTTGAGATAAGGTTTATTCATGGGGAGACCATAACTTTGGTCTACGTTCTATGGAAACATGGTTCTTATTTTTATGAGACATGTGAGTGTGAGACAATGATGAGAGAACAATGACATCATCTTTTTAATATGAAATATTCTTGATAGACTTTTGGGGACATAAATTGTTTATGCTGGGGAGGTTGTAATATCTCGTTACATTTTTTCAGGTATTTTATTGAACATTTTTGTTATATAAGGTTTGGGATGTTTTTTTTGAATTAATGGATTCTTGGTATATATTTTTCAAAGGTTTTAAAGGGTTTGTTCTTGAGTCTTCTGGGGTTTCTAGAAAAACATGGAGCTGTGCCGTAGTGTAGGGGATTCAGTGTGAAGATTCACAGTTACACCGTGGACCATGAGGTGATGATGTAGAGGAAATGAGGCTAGTCATGGCTATGATGCAGGTGGTTGGATGTGATGTGGATCTCTATAGACCATTTTTTAGACCTACTTCCAATTTCATCATAGCTTCGCCATGGAGGGACAACTACATCATAGATCCCTAGTTGGTGTATTTTGGTGCCTTTTTCAAATTAGAAACCATTGAGGCGTGGTGATAAGGATGATTTGTAGCATCACCCCTGGTAAATAGGATATGATAAAGGGTTTTAGCATGTTTTAAATAGGTCAGTTGACTAAGTATGGCTATAGTGTGGTTTGATGAGGTTGTATCATGGTTTGACTATTTTCAACCTATATACATTGTGGCCATGGGGGGGGGGGGGTCTGCGGCGTGGTTTGTGTTTTTACTAACTTAAATTTCCCAAATAGTTTTATAATACAACTTCCCACCTCTTAATACCCATCCAATATATTAGCTCTTGAAGGATCTCTAGAGGTATTTTGGACCCTCAAACCTCTTCTCCTTGTGAATCGAAGCGTCATTGATCATGTTGGATATCCTTTCATGAACTTTATTATGATATTTCCATATATACAACTTAGAGAGTGATGTATCATCATGTTATTGATAGATATAATCTCCATTTTGATAGATCTTAATTCTAGGATCGATTCCTTGATCCCCTACACCCTTGTTCTTCATTGGAAGATCCCATTGCTGGTGTTGGGTTGTTTTGATCACATGATTAAAGACAATTTCTTCCATATGATTCTCTATTAAATTGAAAAATTAAATTTATTTATTTATTTTAAATGATCTAGAAACTCTAATTTGAGATTATTTATGTATGATTTTGAAATGTCCATGGAAAATGTGACCCCCCAAATTAAATGTAATGGATTTGAAAAAAATTGATATCTTGATTTGGAAATTAATTTAATGAAATGATTTGATTTTTAACAATGATACAAAAGAATTAATTTTAAAGATGATTTTAAAGTAATGATTTGATTAAAACCTATGATTTGGTTTTGATATGAGAAAGGAATATTGAAAATTGAAATTGGGAAATTTTATTTTGAACTGATTTGAAATGATTGATTTTCCCATGACTGATTGATTGATTGACTGAAGAAATTGTTAACCTGGTTATTTATTCGGTAATTAGTACAATCATTCTTGGATTTGACCCCTAGAAATGGATTTATTATGAAAACACTGACATAAAATTACTATAACATGATTTTCTTTGATGTGGAGTTGAGTCCTGATGGTTTGATCCATAGAATGTGTACACATTTTGAGCCGAGATCCTTGATTTAGTAGTGCGATGATCCTTTTCCCAAAAAATAATATACCATAGGGTTTATTACATAGTTTTATGATATGTTTTGATTTACAATTACATGTCATTGATTTATAGAACTGTTTTATTCACTCCAACTGATTTATATAAATGTTTTATTTAAAATGTTCATTTAAGATTGTTTTGATATATCTACTATCCTTTTGAATTGAAATAATATTTTGATGAAAATATTTAAATTCTATTCCATTCCTTATTTTATTTAAATTGTAAGAATAATTGGTTTAATTGTTATATAATTGACTATGAAACACTTGGTGAGACCCTATTATGGTGCTTAGCTCACACCCTACCATTGCCTTTGGACATTTGTAGAGTATGTTATGATAGGTCTAGAGAAAGGTAAGGTCCCACTTGGGAGTGGTTGATGATCTTGATATGTGGGAATTTGTAGTGATGTTGGTGACCATTGGAGCTATGTTCCACTTTTTATATAGGGCTTTGAGATTTTTATTGGAGATAACATGACCTTTATTGGTTTATGTACTATTGGGTACTATTTTACCTAGTTGATTCTGATACTTTCTCCATTTGAAGTGTTTATCATACTAACTTGTATATTTTATATTCCGTTTTGTGGAAAAAATAATTCCCTCTTTATTCTGGTATGATGCCAGGTGCCATTCACCAACCCATGGGGATCAGGAACGGCCTTCAGGCCATGTCAAATCTGGATTGCATATTAACATACCAGGGTATCTGTGATGGTTCATGACAGGTATTATGAAGACATCCAGAAGAAATAATTCCATATAGGTTATTGTGTATTGTATTATATATATTTCTCACTTCATTAAAATTTGAGAGTACTTCTCACTCAATCAAATTACAAGGATATACATTAGATAAGTGGCGAGGCTTCATGGAATGCCACTATTTATTTTATTTGAATGAGGTATGATATTTACCTCCAAGTTTTGGAAAAGTCTCCAACATGCTTTAAATATTGAATTAAACTTATGTATATCTTATCACCCTCAAACCAATGACCAATATAAGAAGAATATACAAACACTTAAGGATATGTTAAGAGATTTCTCAATGAGGATGAGATCAACATCTTCCTCTGGTCAGGTTCTAGTAAAATAATATCTTCCACTCAAGTATCCAAATGGATCCATATGAACATATTTATGATAAGATATATAGAAAACCTTCATTTGGGGATGAAGTTGGTAAACACAAGTTTTTTGGATTTTAAATGGTTTAAGAAATGGTAGAAAATTTCAAAACCATTTAGCAGTATATCAGAGTAGCATCGAGTCAAAAAAGAGCTATGCTAGCTAATAGAGAGACATAGAGTTTGAGGTTAGAGATAAAGTGTTCCTCCACATATCTTAATAGAATAGAGTCCCGAGATTTGGGAAGAAGGGAAAATTAAGTCCCAGGTACATCGAACCCTTTGAGAATCTTGATCCCATTAGAGTTGTGTCCTATCGACAATCATTGCCACCAACCATGTCTCAATTACATGACATGTTCCATGTATCCCTTTTAAGGAATTACATACCTGATCCCTCACATATATTGAATTCATATGTGGTATAGATGGAAAATTATCTCCCATATGAGGAGAAGTCAGTGAAAATATTAGACCATAAATAAAAAGTTCTATGCTATAAGATAACTCATGTAGTCAAATTATTATGACAGAACCATAAGTATGAGGTGGCGACATGGGAACTAGAAGAAGAAATAAAATAGAAGTACCATCATCTATTTTAATCTTAGTGGTCAAAATTAAATTTCAAGGGAGATATGTGTTAAGGGAGGAAGAATGTAACAACATAGAATTCTATCAACAGAATTCCCCTTCTGATTATATAATTGTTTCATATTTAATAATGTAGTATTATATAAACACATAAACAAAATGATAAAACTAACAAAATTTTATTATATAAATTTAAAAATTAAATTTAAAGAATAAATATATCCATAATAATTTAAAATTTTACAATGTGACAAAACATATAAAATAAGATAACTATAATATGAAAACTTGGATATGCTCAATCCTCTAGAATAATTACACTCATGAACAATACTATAGAAATGAAATAGAATATTAATAATGCAACATTAATTTTGAAAATGAAAATATATATAACCTTGAGAGAAAATAAAAGTGAATGAAGAATAGATGAAATATGAGGTATTTATAGAAAGTGTTGAACTCGTATAACCATTACAAATCTGAAAGTTGGAATAGTAATCTAACCATTAGAATAGTAATCTAACTATTAGGAATAGTAACCTAACTATTAGAATACTATTCCAGCCTATGGAAGTGTAAAATAATATTTATGTATCTTATAAAATAGAAATATGACATATTTATATCATGATACAAGTAAATAAATGTTTTAAAAATGTTAAAATAAGTTTTTTTTAATTTTGTAAAACATATATGCTTTATTCTCATTTTTATAAAAAATATAAAGATTTGAAATAAAAGATATTTCCACAAATTGTTTTATAAAATAATATCATGTTACATTATATTGATAATATAATTTTATGAGACTATAAGTAATTTTTCAATGGGTTGAAAAAACAATCATAATATGAAAATTGGTATTTTCCAAATAAATAAGGGTTTTAATTAAAAATTAAATTTCTCATATTTAGAAAATTATTTTCATAAAAATTATTTTTTTTAGAATTTTCATATCAAAAAAATTGTTAGGGTTAATTTTTTTATTTTTATAAAATACTTGAATTTTTTTTCAATATTGAAATATAAAAAAATACAATAATTTAAAATATAAGAAAAATACATGTAGAAATGAGTCATGGATAATGTAAGTGACAATTATCTAGAACTCACATGCACTAATTATTTTATATAGTGACAATAATACATATTATTGGTAGTCTTTATTTGAAATAAAAAACTAATCGATATTATATTCAACAACATCCCTCTCCACCCCTTATAAATACCACTCCTCATCACCCCTTATTCTCACACCTTATAAGCCTTGGATATTGACCAAAATATATATATTTATCTTCTAAACCCTTCTTAACATGTATAAGTTGTTTTGGTCATACCAAAATACCATTCCAAATATTCTTAAGGGGTGGCCTAAGAGGAGACATCTAAAGGAGAAGGTAATACCATCAACCAATATTTTTAAATTTTCTTCCTCCTCATACTTCAAAAAAATCAATAAAACGTGACATAATGACTCCATTGTAATTAATATACTATAATATTATTGTGTTAATGGAAAATACATCATCCAACCTCTTCTCATTTCATTCTAAAATGAAAACGTTGTTCATAACATGGTCGGATCACCACCTCCACAAACAATGTACTTCATTTTTCTAAAACACCTTCAATGATGGTTAGAAAAATAATATTATAGTTAAAAGTGTTGATAATAAGCATATTATTGCTAGTATTGGGCCATGAAGAAGAATCTGGTGGGATGATGGTTTAAAAATTTTATGATCTAAGTGAAAAAACATTGTCATATCTGACGATCTGTTCCCCAACATGGTATGAAGATCTCACATGCTTTAGTTAAATCACAAGCACTAAAATAACAAGATCCTTATTCTGATTTGAAGCATCACGTCTATAAAAATTAAATGATGACCATTTCTTTAAGGATATAACACTGATTCCCTCTAGATCATCCACACATGCTTCTTGAATATGAATGTACATCATTTTATGGATTCTAGGTGCTTGCTTGGAGCTCTGATGGTTTCTTCATTTCCACAATGATCACCATGATCACTTGGATTCAATCCATTAAGGCATTCTTGAATCTTTCTCTCAATTAGAGTGATTCTCTCTCTAAGATGCAGGATGAGGGAGAAACTCTAAATTCTGAATGATGAATCATCATAGGAAAGAGATTCTCTCTAAACTTATATAGTGGAAGTATAAATACCTGGCTAGGATTCCACAACCCCCATATATTTACTGTCTACTAAATAAGTAATAAATAATTAGTTATGGTGAACTATTTGTTCCATAAATATTATTTATATTTTATCACATACCTTTAATATAATTTAAATATATATATTACGTGATAAAACTCGAGTAATTAACATGGCTCATAATTCTCGATAATATTAAAAAAACCTTGAATATTAAAATAATATCCATTCAAATAATATTAATCCTTGTATTTAATTAAAAACTTGTAAATAATTTTAATAAACAAATTCAAACTGATTATTAATTACTTTAATTATAACAATTTTATTTATTTATTAGTGATCAAAGATGCTTGGTTAACACATAGACCCCGTGGTGGGACCCACCATGTCACCAAAACAGGAAAGATTCTTGAATATGCTATTTTGTCTGAGCCTTATCTCAATATTGTTGAATAGTATTCAAAGACTGAGAGCGAAGTATAGAAACCCATCATAGCCCTTGAAAAGATAAAGAATAATCATTACAATGAAAATAAATATAAAAACATACACTATGTAATATAATCTTTTTTTCATAAGATATCTCATAAATAAGGATGGAAACTTTTGTCATCATCATTTATTGATTTATTATTTTTTGATCTACTTGGAAGGACTTAACTTCGACTACCATTGCCATAGATTTATAAAGGTACTACCATCCTAATCAACTAGGTCAAAGATATCACTTCCTCAATTTAGAAGCGACAAATTCTATCTTAATCATTCAACTAATGCCATACCACCAATGAAACACCCAACACAAGTTAGCTCGACATAAATTCATTATAATGTTTTTTACCTTGTATCGAACTATGTGATCAAATGGAACACATTGATAATGATCTCAAGTCAGGATACCAATACACATGTCCCTGAATAAAAACAACCAATGACACCCAAAATATGTGGTGTTCCTATTGGCATGTCTATCCTCATGATCACAATTCTATAGATCACCAAGTGTGAACATCATGAGAAGAAGTCTAAATGATTTTGATCCCCCAACACCTGATAGTCATACATCATATCTATCCTGTCTTTATGATGTATCTATACCAGAAGATATTTGTTTAATATTATTTCCATAGTATCAATAAGTTCTTATTATAGCATGGGAACTGGTATAACCCTTTGATACGACGTGTAATATAATAAAATTACCATTAATATAGCGAATTCAGAAGTATCAAAACTATTTTGGTAAGATAAACACATGTATATATCAAAATGTATACATGTAATGGTAATCAAAGTACATACACTAGTTGGTTCTAGGGAACCCAATTTGAATACTCCCACTTAAACTATATTCAACTAGTAACAAGTGTTAACCTGCTATCTCTCACATGAGAATCACTCTTCTACTGAGATATGGATTTACTCAGGGGGCATTCCACGTTATCTTTTGTATCTTATCTGATAACTGCAACTTCACCTTCATGATTAAAATACCTCAAGAGACGAAACTTCCAAAATACATTCTTTGTCTTCTAGTGTGACCTCAACTCCTTGGCTAGCACCACTGCTACAGTATTATCACAATAAATTGGAATAGGTTCTACACTACTAGACACAACACAAATGTCAGAGACAAAGCTGCATATCCATAATTACTCCTTAGTTACATATAAATCCACTATATACTTGTATTCTTTTGTAAAATCAGTGACCATAGGTTTCTTCAAGCTTCTCCAACTCACTATATAACCATTTAGGAAAAAGATGTTTCCTGACTACAATTTCAGGTCATCATGATCTATTTGGAAACTACCATTAGTGTATCCTATCACTACTAGTTCCTCATCTCCACTATACAATAAGAACATATCCTTTGTATGCCTAAAGTACTTTAGGATAGTTTTGATAGCTTCTCAATTCATCTATCTTGGATTAGTTTGATATCTTTTCTACCATGCCTAAATAAAATTCAACATCGAACCTTGTAAAGAGAATGAAATACATGAAATATCCACCTACCTAGGAATAAGGGATTATACCCATTATTTCAATCTCATCCTATGTTTTTTGGACACATTTTATTATAGAGATTGATACCATGTGACATGGAAAAAAACCCTCTCTTGGATTGTTCCATACAGTACCTTTTAAGTAGCTTAAAAATAGATTTACTTTGAATTATCCCAAGAATGCAATGAGATATATCTTGATAGATCTTGATACCTATAATGTAGACTACTTAACCTAATTCTTTCATGGATAATCATTCATTTAACCAAGTCTTAACTAATTGTAGCACCTGCACTTCGTTTTCTATAAGTAATATGTCATCAACATATAATACTAGGTAAATTATGGAATTCCCATTAACCTACTTATATACCCATGGATTGATTTCATTCTTGATGAAACCAATTTATCTTATAGCCTCATCAAAATGAACATTCCATGATTGTGATGCTTGATTCAACCCATAAATGGATCTATGTAGCTTGAACACCTTTTTTAGAATTATTTGACTTAAAAAACCCTTCGGGTTGATTCATATTGAGGTCTTCAACCAACTTCCCATTAATAAAATTAGTTTTTACATCCATTTTCCAAATATCATAATCATAGAAGGATGATATTGTAAGAAATATTATGATGGATTTCAACATTCCTAATAGTGAGAAGGTTTCATCATAGTCGATTCCTTGATGTTGTCTGAAAACATTTTCTACTAGTCTTTCCATATAGGTATTAACTTTACCATCCGTGTCTAGTTTTTTTTGAATACCCATTTTCATCCAATGGGTTTTACATCAGCTGGAGGGTCCACCAAAATCCAAACTTGATTTTGGTAGATGGAATACATCTCAGAATGCATTACTTATTTTCATTTAGCAACATCCATAATTTCTACTACTTCCTTATTGGTTAGAGGTTCATTATCCACAAAGATCATTGTTTCATCTAAATCAGTGATAATAAAACCATAACACTCTGGTTCTCTAACCTCTCGAGTTGACTTACGCAGTACTTGTGTCTCAATAACTTCTTCATCTCCAACTGTCTCTTGTAGAGATTTTCCCCATTCCAAATCATTCACATCTAGAGCATGAACTTCATCTAATTCAATCTTTCTCCCACTATTTCCAACATAACTTTGTTCTATTTCTATAAATATGGCTTGTCTTTTCATAATCACTTTTCAATCTGAAGCGCTATATAGGTAATATCCTTTACTTTCTTTAGAATAACCTATAAATATACACTTCATGCATCGAGATTCTAATTTTTCTATAGGTATATTCTCAAAAAAATACTTGCATCCCCATACACATATGCGTGACATATTGGGTTTCTTACCATATCACAACTCATATGGAATCCCATCTGTCACCTTAGTTGGTACTCGATTAAGGGTATATGCTACTATCTGTAAGGTGTATCCCAAAAATGATAATGGAAGAGTTTCCTGACTCACCATTGATATAACCATGTCAAGTAAGGTTTTATTACTTCTTTCAATAACACTATTCCACTTTGGTTTATTAGGATGATTGAGTTGGGATATTATCCCACACTCCTTTAAGTGACCAATGAAATATTGGTTAAGATATCATCCACCTTTTATTGAGAAGAGTGCCTTAATCTTCTAGACAAGTTGGTTTTCTAATTCAGGTTGGTATTCCTTAAATATATGAAAGGAATATGACTTATATCTCATTAAGTAGATATATCCATACCTGCTATAGTCATCATCAAAAGTAATTAAGTATGAAAGACCACCCTTTTCTCCATTGGTAATGGACCACATATGTTAGTATATATTAATTATAGCAATTTATCGACTCTTACTACATTTCTAGAAAAGGGTTCTTTGGCCATTTTCCCTTATAAAAAAGCATGACATACATCCAATGGTTTTAAGTCAAATGAGTCTCAATACCTTTCTTGATGTAATTTCTATAATTGCTTCTCATTTAAATGGAAAAACCTGAAGTTCCATAGGTGGGTGTTATATAAATCATGCTCACTGGTTTTGTTATTGATTATCATTACGGGATTTTTAAGTTCAATTATATACAAACCATTATTAATATGAACCATACTATAACACATGTTATCCTTGTAAAAGAGACAACATTTATTTCCAAACTTGAAATAAAATCCCATGGTGTCTAGACTTGACACTAAGAATATGTTTCTGGTTATTGAAGGTACATAATAACAATTATTTTATACATAAACTAAACCATGAGGTAATTTTATGTGATAATATCCCAGTACCAAGTCTGATAGAGTTGCACCATTTTCATCCTAGAGATACACTTCACCTTTAACAATCATCTTGAATCTACTCGGTTCATGTATATGAGTATATATGTGTGAGCCACATGTTGTATACAATACCCAACTTTTAGATAATGAAAAATTTTATTCAATGAAAAAAATACCAGAATTAGGAGAATCACCTTACTTCTTCTTCCCATCTCTATAATTATTCTTCCTGTGGCCATTATTTTCACATATAAAGTAGATATCCTCCTTCTCATTTCCCTACCTTTGTATATTTGGCTTTTTGGAAGGGTGGTATATCAGTGTCTTCATATTAGACTTATCCTTTTACCTCTTATCCTTGACCTTCCTCCTCATGATCACCATAAGGGCTATAGAATTGGTATTCTTCATATCCTTATCATCTTGGAGAACTAAATCCAAAAGATCTGGAAGAAAATGTTTCATGTTATTCATATTGTAATTAATAATAAAATTCAATAATATTGATAATAATGAGGAAAGAATGCAATTTATCACTAGTTCTTAGTTCATTTTGAACCCAAGGGCTTCAAGTCTCTTTATGTACCCAATCGTCTTGAGTACATGAGGTCCTTATTGATTCCTTCTTTCTATCCTGCACCTATATAGTTCACTTTATATCTCATAACATTCTTTCCTTTCTCTCTCCTGATATAATTGTTGAATATCAGTTAGTATCTTATAGGCATCTTCATCCTCATGAATTTTCTAAAATTTACTGGACATTGATGAAAACATGATATAATGTACATATAGTGCATCATATACATGATTCTTATACTTTTCTCTATCCTTTTGGCTTGCTTCCTGGGGAGGCTCTGTAGGAAGTGTGGACTCCAACACAAAAATCTTCCTTTCTTGGTGTAGTACTATGCACAAGTTCTTGCACCACTCTTGGAAGTTATAGTTATTCATGATATTTTCCTTATCTAGTATGGATGATAGTGATAATGTTCCAATTATGTTAGTGATTTCCATTTTTTATCAACAAAAACTAAATTTAGTAGTTAGTAATTTGTCTTGATTACCTTTTATAAAATTTTGATTAATTAATTATTAAATCATTAAATGTATCCAACTATTTTATGGAACCATAATATCACTCAATATTAGATTTGGAATATTCAGTCACTTGAGTATTCTAGTGGAAAGGAATCTTGAAAATTCTCCTCATAGTCTATATTATTTGGCTACACCACTGCTTAGAGAGTTACTAGGTAAGCTCTGATGGTATCAGGGCATGTAGTAGATGCTGGTGGGATGGAGATTTAAAAAATTTCATCACCAGAGTGATGAAACTTTATCATATCCATTTATATGAGCCTATGTACAGTTTGAGGATATCACATGGTTTAATTAGAGCATAGAAAATAGAAGAATAAGTACCTCATTCCGATTTGAATCACACACGTTTTTCACAAGTCACAAATGAACATTGATCGAAGGATTTGATGCCCAATCCCTCTAGATCATCCAAACATTCTTCTCAAATTTACACATATGTTGTTCATCATATTTTTGGTGCGAGCGTGGAGCTCTGACAATTAATTCAACACTGCGATGATCACTATAATCTCCTACATTTGATATGCAAAGGCATACTTGGATCGTTCACTCTGATTGAGTGATTATATCTATAAGAATTTATAAGATAGATAATATCTTAATTCCACATGAGTGAATAGTATATTTGAATGGGCTTCTCTCTAATTATATAGTGGATGATAAAAATATCCTATTAGGGTTCCCCGACCCCATGCATTAAGTGTCCACTAAATAAGTGATATATATAATTAATTATCAAAGAATAAATATTCCATAAATATTATTTATATTTTTATCACATAGTTGTAATATATATTAAATATATTACCTAATACACTCAATTCATTAACTCGACTCGTAAATCCCATTAATATTAAAAAAACCTGGAATATTAAAATAATATTAATTTGTATAATATTAATCCTAGTATTTACATAAACGCTTGTAAATACTTTCAATAAATAAATTTAACCCAATTATTATTTACTTGAATAATAATGAATTTATTTATTTATCAGTGATTGATAAAATTTGGACAACTCTTGGACCTCATGGTGGGGCCCACCATGTCCTAAATTACTATTCATCAGAATATGAAAGATTCTCGAATACACTATTTTGTGTCACCCTATAGGCCCTTATCTCAATAGTAGTGAATAATATTCATAGACCAAGAGAAGAGTCTAGAAACCCATCAAGGTCCCTAAAAAGATGAGGAATAGTCATATCAATGACAAACAATCTAAAAACATGAACTATGTAATATAATATCTTTGTTTTATGATATCTCATAAAGAAGTATGCACACTTGTGTCATCATCATTTCTTGCTTTATTATTTATTGATATAACCATATAAATTTACCTTCAACTACCATGGCCATGGATTTAAGAAGGTAATTTCAACCTGATCAACTGGGACAGAGATATCTCTTCCTCATATCAAAAGTGACAAATCCTATCTTGATCATTCAACCAATGACATACCACCAATGATGCACCCAACAAAACTACATCGCCATGACTTAATTATCATTTTTTTATCCTTGTATCAAAGTATGTGATCAAATGGAACACATTGATAATGATGTCAAGTCAGGAGAACTATATATATTTCCATAGATAGGAACAACCAATGACACCCAAAATATGTGGTGTTTTTATTGGCGGTTATGTCCTCGTGATGTCAACTATTATAGATCACTAAGTGAGAACTTCATGAGAAAAAGTTTCAATTCTTATGATCCCCCAACACTTGACAGTTGCACACCATCTGTGTCCTATCAGTATAATGTATCTTAACAATATGACCTTACTTTTAATATTACTTTCATAGTATCTCTAGGTTCTCATTATAGCATAGGAACTGCTATAAACCTTTTATACGATACATAATCCAAGAACATTACCATAAATATAGTGGATGCAGAAGCATTGACACTATTATGGTAAGATAAACAATTGTATATATATCAAACTATATACATGTATTGTTAATAAAAAGTACATAAAAAGTTGGGTCTAGGGCACCCACTTTAAATAGGCTTTAGGTTGGCCAACTGCATTAACTCACGATTCCTTGATCTGTTGAGTAAAGTCTCAGCTTATTGGAAACGTAACCTTGATTCCCTCAACACTTTTCCTTTAAAGTGTCAACAAGCTATATTTGGCTACTTATTTTCTACCAATTTTTTTTCAATTCAACCCATTTCTCTTATAGGAACTCCCAATTAGTAAGGGGCACCCTCATCTTTGGCTAACGGGCACCCCTAACACCCAGTTTTGTTCAAATTTAGCAACAAAATGCATTACAACTTAATATATCATTGAAATTTTTTATTATTTTCTTGACGAATGTAATTCATTTCTATTAAATATGTTCAAATTATATTTTCATGCTCATAACTGAACAAGATTTAATAGAAATACATACATCACATGCTTATTTATTTTTCCTATTTACTATTTTATGTGATCCCGTAATAAACATGAACATGCATAAAATAATAAAAAAATGAAATAAAGAAGTCATTTTACTTGACTGGTCTTGAGAATCTAATTTAAATTGATCAATTTTAAAATTAATGGATCAATTGTGACCTAGGGGGTTTTGCTCCTGAGTCGAGTCCTAAATTGTATCGAAGCTCATCCCTAGTTCAGTGCATTCGATTCTTTTATGAAGTACCACCTCATCTTTATGAGGTTTATGTTTTATAATATCATTGTTAACAGAAAATATATACTCGCACACAAGAAATAGGTTCTAGTTAGTAAAACATACAACAAATAAAGTGGTTATGTGGGCCCTTATACATATTAAACAAAAAGATGATGCACTGACTGTAATTTATTTATTTATTTATTAAAATCATCGCATATGCCCCAAAACCCCCACCTTGGCCCATTGTAGGCTGGGTGGTAACCCTGTAAGCCCATTTCAGGCCTAGTAGACCCCGTACAAGGTTAGACAGGCCCATCCAGACCCATTCCGAGCTAGATAGACCCATTGTGTCTCATTTTGTGGTGGATTGGGTTGAAATAGACCCATGAAGGCCATGAAATGGGTGCCTCATAGCTAGGGATGTAATCAGCTTTATCGGAGATGGTGCTGGTGGTCGGTGTCCAACGACGGGCATCCAGCGACGGGCGTTATAAGCGAAGAAACAAAGGGGTTTGGCTGATAAACCTCATGGGGCGCAATAGTGTCGGTTCTAGGTGGCGTGACAGTGGCAGATCACACTTAAGATAATGAAGCTGACATCAGATGGGGTTCAAAAGGGCGGCATGCCGGTTCCTGAGGGAGACAGAGGTGGTGGTCGGGCATCTAGATGAGGAGGTGTCAGTGGGATCTCATTACAGTAGTGGACCCTAACTTGGACAAGAGAGGGTGACTCAGTCGCTAATGGTTCCAGATAGAGGGATGCGTGTGTACCTTGCGAGATTGGTGAGGTGGGATGATTCCAACTTTGCAGTCATTAGTTTCTCAACGAGGAACAACGACAGTCTCCAGATCTAGGTGAGGCAGGGGCCGTCAGGCACACACTATGTGGTTAAAAGGAAAAAGATGACGGGCTAGGGCTTGTCCATGGCTAGAAGGAGGAGGATATTCACGGGGAAAACGGGGGTCCAACGCACATAATTGGAGGATAATACCCCTAGGTCTTCGTTTATTATTTTTATTTTTCCAAACCTCAGAGCAGGCTTTAGAAAAATAAAATCTGTCTAATTTTTTTTGTGGAAACAAATTTCATAACCCATGAACCCATTTTCTAGCCTCCCTAATAGAAAAATGGACCCTTTTTGAAAATTAATATTTTAATATTATCTTTGATGTACATCGGTTGAAAAATTTTCTACCGGCCAACACCAGTGGCCGGATTCTGGATAATTCTTGGCTAGTAAATATGGGGTCATCAAAATCCTTCAAAAATAAGAACATGATTATATATATATATATAGACATATCATGTTCTAAAAAATTTAATATCCAAAATTGTAATATTTGAAAACACCATTTTGATACGAAATTTTTTTTCCAGATGGTTGTAACTTGGCCATCCGAAATTATGTTGATGCATGGTCCAATCCATTGGGAAAAATTTAATACCCTATACTTTAATTTAAAGAAAAATAATTTTTATTAGCTCTGAAAAACTATACGATCCCTCTGATACCAATTGCTGGTACTCGGGTGCACAGTGGAGGATATTGGACTAAGGATTTAAATATTTTATCACCAAAGTGATAAAACTTTGTCATACTTAACGATCCATGCCCCGGTACGATCCAAGGATCTCACATGGTTTGGTTGGATCAGAGAAAATAAAATAATGAGTACCTCATTCCGGTTTTAAGAATTCACATCTATTTTAAGTCGTTGATGACCGTTTATCTAAGGATCTGATGTTGAACCCCTCTGTATCATCCACACATGCTTCTCAAATCAGTGTGTATGTAGTTTAATGGATTTTGGATGCTAGTACAAAGGTCTGATAGTATTTTGACACAATAATGATCACTATGATCCATTTCCTTTGATCTTTGTAGGCATTCTTGGATCGTTCACTCAGTTAGATAAAGTATCTCTCTAAGATTCGATAGGAGAGAGAAGATCTAAATTTTAGAGGATGAATCATCATGGAAAAGAGATTCTCTCTACACTTATATTATGGAAGTCTAAATACCTGATTAGGGTTCCCTGGCCCCCGTATATTTAACATTCACTAAATAAGTAAAAAACAAATAATTATGATGAACTAACTATGTTATAAATAGTATATATATTTTATCACATACACTGATTATATATATTAAATATATATATTACATGATGAAACCCGAGTCATTAACTTGACTCATAATTCCTAATAATATTAAACAAACCATGAATATTAAAATTATATTTGTTCGATTAACATTAATCCTTGTATTTAATTAAACACTTGTAAGTATTTTAAATAAATAAATTCAACCCAATTATCCTTTACTTGAATAATAATGAATTTATTTATTTATCTATGATCGATAATTCTTGGACAGCAGTCGGACCTCATGGTGGGGCCCACCATGTTCTATATTCCTATTCACATGAATATGGAATATTCTCAAATATGATATTGTGTGTGACCCTCTAGGACCATATGTCGATAGTAGTGAATTGTATTCACATACCATTATCGGAGTCTGGCAACCCATCAAGGCCCCTAAAGAGATAAAGAGTTTTCATAGAAATGAAAACCAACCTAGGAACACAAACAATGTAATATAATCTCTTTTTTATAAGATATATCATAAATAAGGGTGCACACTTGTTTCATCATCCGTTCTTACTTTATTATTTGTTGATCTATCTGAACAGACTTACCTTTGACTACAATGGCCATGGAATTGTGAATGTACTACCATCCAAATCAACCAGGATAGAGATATCACTTCATCAAATCATAAGTGAAAAATTATATCTTGATCATTCAACCAATGCCATACCAGCAATGACACAACCAACACAAGTTACCTCACCATGACTTCATTGTCATGGTTTTTTTTCTTTCATCAAAGTACAAGATCAAATGGAAAACATTGATAATGATATCACGTTAGGATACCAATATAAATTTACATAAATAGGAAAAACCAATGACACCCAAAAAATGTTGTATTCCTATTGGAGGGTCTATCCTTATTTTCTCAACAACCAAATATCACCAAGTGTGAACTTCATGAGAAGAAGTCTCAATGCTTATAAACCCCCAACACCTGATAGTCACACATCATCTGTGTCCTATCAGTATGATGTATCTAGACCATAGGAAATTATTTTATGGTTTATGTCACAGTGTCTCCAGGTTCTCATTATATCATGTGAACTACAATAACCCTTTTACATGACAAAAAATTTTAGGAAATTTCGATAAATATAGTGGATTTATTATTGTTAACACTATTTTGGTAAGATAAACACATGAATATATTAAACTGTATACATGTATTGGTAATCAAAGTACATACACAAGTTTTGTCTAGGGAACCCAATTTAAACAATTGTAACTTTTTTCATGTTCTTTAATGTATTAATAATAATTTAATTACATAAAATGAATCTAGTTCACGATGGTCAATAAAATATCCTAAATGAACTAATAGTATAATGATAAAGTTTATACTAAATAAACCATCCCTTGTAAAACATATAGATATTTGGGACCATTTAATTTTTTAAGAAAATGAATATGATTTCATTTCACTTTTGGAGTTTTAGTTTCATTCTACAAGAACTTCAATAATTATTAATAAACTAAATTGACCTTGGAACTATTAAAAAAATGAACATAGGACATTAAATATATACATGGTATATCAATTAAATATAGACATGGTGAGATGCTTTAACTATAAGAAATTGGGTCATTTTTCTAATGTTTGTCCGAAGCTAGTTACTCAAGTAGGGAATCAGCAGGATTGGAAGTTGAAGGGTTTGGTAAAAGATTTTGCAACCAATTCAGTAGATTTTGATCCATGAAATGAGGTGGTATCATGTACATTACCTGTTTTTTTAGATTTTGCAAAAGTTTTGTTTGTTTCAGGGTCTAAAAATTCATTCATTTTTGAGAAATTTTCAGAAAAATTGGGGATTCAACCTCATGAAATGAAACCAGATCTCATGGTAAAAACACCTAGAGAAAATTTATGGAAAAAATAAATTATAAGAATATGCCTATCCTTGTATGTGGAAATAATCTACCTAAAAACCTTGTTGTTTTGCCTCTTGTAGAGTTTGATGTTATTCTGGGTATGGATTAGATTTATTTTTTTATTATGATAAGATAGATTGCAGAGAAAAAGAAGTTGTTTTTCAGAAAGAATTTCAATTTGTGTACAAGAATGAACAAATACCATTAATAACATATTAGGAAGATAAGAATCTAATAAGAGATGGAAATGAATGTTTTCTTGCTCATATTTTTAAAGATAATAGAACTATCCAGATTAATAATGTACCAGTGGTAAATGAATACTTGGATGTTTTTCTCGATGATTTTCTTAGTGTTATTCCTAATCGAGAGGTTGAGTTTACTATTGAATTATTTTCTGATTCAAAGACAATTTCTAAACATCCTTATCGAATGGCCTAAATAGAAATTTTGGAATTAAAAAAGCAGTTGCAAGAATTATTAGATAAAGGCTTCATCTGACCCAGTACTTCACCATGGGGTCTCCTATCTTTTTTATTAATAAAAAAGATAGTTTAATGGGACTTCGCATCGATTATAGAGCCTTGAATAAAATTATTGTTAAAAATAAGTATCCTTTGCCTCATATTGATGACTTATTTGATCAGATCCAGGGAGCACAGTATTTTTCGAAGGTTGACCTGAGGTCGGGGTACCATCAGTTGAAAGTAAAGGATGAAGACATCCCAAAGACTGTGTTTCGTACTAGATATGATCATTATGAATGTGTAGTTATGCCTTTTGGGCTAACTAATTCACTTGATGTATTATGGATCTTATGAATAGAATATTTCATGATTTCTTGGATAATTTTGTGGTTGTGTTTATTGATAACATTCTGGTATATTCTAGAAGTAAAGAGGAGCATGAAAAACCTATACGGGTTTTTTTTGCAAACCTTAAAAGAAAAGAAACTGTATGGAAAATTCAGATAGTGTGATTTTTGGTTGCAAAAAATTTCTTTTCTTTGGTACATTGTAAATAAGGATGGAATAATAGTTGATCCTGCAAAAACACAAGTGGTTGATGAATGGCCAAGACCTAAACATGTTACAGATATTTGTAGTTTTCTTGGTTTAGCAGGTTATTACTGATGATTTGTTAAAAACTTTTCATGGTTATCTATCCCGCTAACTAAGATAACACGAAAAGGGGTTAATTTCTTTTTTGGACAGAAGAATGTGATGTTTGTTTTCAGGAACTAAAGAAGAGATTAAAAAATGCTCCAGTTTTGGCCTTGTCTTCCTAAAATGGCGAGTTTTTCATCTATAGTAATGCTTCATTGAAGGTAATTCATTGTGTTTTAATGTATAATGATCTGGTAATCGATTATGATTCACGAAAACTAAAACCACATGAGTTAAATTATCCCACACATGATTTGGAATTAGAAGCTATGGTTTTTTCTTTGAAAATTTGTAAGATCTATTTATACAGAACCAAATGTCAAATATATACTGACCATAAAAGTTTGAAGTGTATATTCACTCAGAAGGAATTAAACATGAGGCATAGAAGATTGCTTGAACTGATAAAGGATTATGATTTCACGGTCAATTACCATCCAGAAAAAGTAAACAAAGTGGCAGATTCCTTGAGTCGAAAACATCATGTATCATTATCCATGCCATGTTTGGAACATGATCCCGTGGTTAATGATTTGATGAATTTTGGCTTAAAAGTTTTCTGTACAGGGAATACATCTATTTTGTTTCAGGTTTTAGTATAGTAATTGTTATCAGATAGAATTAAGAAAGCATAGAAGGAAGACTGAGAGCAATAGAAAAAGGTAGAAATGGTTAAAATGGGTAAGTTTCCAAAAATTAATCTTGATAATGATTGTGTTTTAAGATTTCGAAAAAGGTTGTGTGTGCATTATGATTCCTAGTTGAAGAAAGATTTTTTGTGTGAAGCTCATATTTCTCCATTTTTAGTTTATCCTGATAGTACTAAGATGTACAGAGACCTTCGGGAATATTGTTGGTGGGATGGAATGAAAAGATATATTTCTGATTTTACTGTGAAATGCTTGAAATGTCAAAAAGTTAAAGTGTAGCGGCAGTTACCGAAGGGGATGCTTCAGCCTTTGAAAGTGCGAGAGTGTAAATAGGAGAATGTATCCATGGACTTTGTGGTGGGACTTCCAAAGACTTCTCAAGGTAACAATTCGATTTCTGTTATTGTTGGTCAACTGACAAAATCTGCACATTTTATTTCTATTCTAGATACAATGTATTTGGATCATCTTTCTCGATTGTACCTCAAAGAGATTGTCAGGATACATGGATTTCCTATTTCCATTGTATATGACTGGGATTCCAGATTCACTTCTTACTTTTGGAAAGGGCTTAAGAATTCATTGGGCACAGACATAAATTTTAGTAGAGATTTTCATCCTCAATTAGATGGTAGTCAGAACGAACAATTCAAACTTTGGAGGATATGCTTCGACCTTGTTCAATGTAATATTAGGGAAGTTGTGATCAACATCTTTCTTTAGTTGACTTTTCTTATAATAGCAGTTTTCATTTCAGTATATAGATGGCACCTTTTGAGGCATTGTATGGGAAGTGGTGTTGAACTCCAGATTTTTGGGATGAAGTTGGGAAAAGGAATTTAATGGGACCAGAATTAGTAGAGAAGTGGCTAAGAAAGTGAATATGATCTAGCAGCACATGAGGACAACTCAGAGAAGGGAAAAAAATTATGTAGATAATAGAAGGAAAGACTTCTATTTCGAGGTAGGTGACCATGTTTTTCTTAAAATATCTCCTTGGAAAAGTCTGATTCATTTCGGTAAGAAATGGAAGCTAAGTCCGTGGTTCATCGGTCCTTTTTAAATCCTAGAGAAAGTTGGAACAATTGCATACTGAGTAGCTTTACCTTTGAGTTTTTATCAAGTACACAATGTTTTTCATGTTTCAATGTTGAGGAAGTATGTTCCAGATTCATCACATGTTCTGAGCCCAGAAGTAGTTTAGCTGGAAGAGAACCTTTCTTATGAAGAGAAACTGGTTCATATTCTTGATTGACACGAACAGGTATTGTGGAATAAGGAAATCCACCAGGTAAAGGTTTTTTGGAGAAACCACTTGGTTGAAGAAGCAACATGGGAGTCTGAAAATGCTATGAGATAAAGGTACCCTCACTTATTTAATAAGTAAATAAAATTGCGAGGACTCAATTTCTAGAAGGTGGAGATAATGTAACACCCTAAGGTTTTTTTAAATAAATTAAATTCATGAAACTTTGTTTTATGTGGATATTTATAACTATCCTTTAAACATAATTTTGAAGATTCTATATTTTTGAATTTCAAAAAACAATCATTTACAATTGTGTTCAGTAAGTTATTTGGAGTCCGATGGAACGAACTAGTTTTTTGGTGAATAGTAACAAACCATTATGAATAGTAATATGACCCTAATGAATAGTAAATTGTTTTAATATTTTACTTTTTTAAGTCTTTAATATAATAACATCTTGGTTAATTTTTCAATGTGATATAAAAGCAGTTATAGTTTTAAAATTATTTATTTTTGAATTAAGTATGACTTTATTTAAAAAAATAAATTAATAATATTTAGAAAATTATTTTCAAAAAATGGAGTTCATTTTTGAATTTTACATGTCAAAAAATGGTAAGGGTAAATTTTTGGGATTTTTCAGATACAATTGATCTTTCAGTGAATAGTAAAAATACAGTTTTGAGTTTCGGTGTATTAATGACATCATTAATGATGTAATAATGATGTAATAAATCTGGTAGACTTGGGTACAGTGAAATAATATGTGAGGTGTCTCAAGTGGCTAATACCATGGGCAAATACCATGGGCAAGCGCATGGTTTTTCAAATACCACTAATGAGGTGTCCCTTGGAATTTATTAAAATATTCCCTCACTTTTGCTATAAATATCAACCCATTCCTCTATTAAATTCATTTCCAATTTCTCATCAATGAAGCTCTAGCCTCCTTACCTCCCTATTATTCCTCCCAAGGTTTCCTCAAGCCCCTAAGAGTAGAGACCCGAAGCTTCACGTACATAGATATTACATTACTTTTGCAGAATACTTAGTACATAACAAAACACACACACAAGGACCGTAATAGTTTAGTGTCTTTGGAAACTCGAAATATAATCTTCTAATCGTGGTGAAAGATCTTCAATATCTCCCATAAAGATCTTCCTTTTTTTATACCTAAAACCTTTCTTTATATCCTGGGGAAAATAAAACATAAAAGGGTGAGCTCAAATGCTCAGTAAGGGTAAACAAAAGAAATATCAATCACATCATATACATAAGAACATAGCTTTTGGAAATCTTAACCTGCAAAAGAGCTCATAATATCATAACATGGGATAAAACATAGAAGTGAAATGTAATCCCAATAATCATAACCTAAAACATGAAAATTTGTGGCATACACACATAATCATAGAGAATCATTTCTTGTTAGTCAAGACTCATTGCCAAGACTATCTTAGTGGACAAAGTCCCTTTCTAAACCGAGTCACCCTCATTTCAGTCCTGTTTCACTGAACCGGTATAACCTACCATTCAGCCATGTCTATCTCATGAGATATAAAATCTTTACCCAATGCATTGGAGGGAGATATAGGTCCCACCCATCTCATAATGATACCATTCTTATGTGTGCCACAAAATCATAAATCATACATCATTGCATAACCCATGTAATACAAATGGGAATCTTAAACATCATGACATCATAAAACAATTCATACAAGATAAAGGAATTCATAAAAATAATTTCATCACAACATGATCAAATCAATGTAATAATAGGGATAAAAACATAACCCTTTATTATCTTAGATGGAAAATAATTTTGATAAAACACTTGAACTCCATTCTTGAGGAAAATATCCTTTCTTCTTCAAAATTTTTTTTCCTTTCATAACATGTCATACGACTTTAAAATAAAAGAATTTGATTAAAAATAAACTTGAAAACTTGTAAAGGAAGATTCTTGGAAATAATGTTTTAAAAATCCATTCATGCCGTATAAGTTAAAAATAACATTCTCCTCGTACTTTTGTCGGAAAAGTTAAAAAGTACCTTATATGGTAACCAAAGGAAAGATTCCATTCATACAATCTGGTAAAAAGTCAATAAAGGGTAAAAATGACTTTAAACATTCATGGAAGAATGGTAAACATTTTATAAAAACATTTTTAGAAAACATGGTCATGGATGATAAACATAACCCCCGTAAATACTTACGTATAAGCAATCTCGGATAAAAATGAGATTGAAAATTTATCCCTTACCTTAGGTCCGACTTGATTTGTACGTGTCCGAACCTCCTATATAATGATTTAAATCATGTTATTGACTTATTCCAGAATCATATTCATTGTTATTATATCATATATGGTCCACTTATGACTTTATATTACCCGTTCTTTTGCAAGTTCATGTTAAAGTAGCGTTTTGGGTAAAATCGTCTCATTTGTCGTTCGTGTTTTTAACTTGTAATTATTAATATGATTACTTGGATCATGATTACTTATATCCAGAATGTAAAACATGATTTATATATAATATATATTTAGAATATACATATATATAATATATTGATAAATGGAATGAAATACACCGTTCATGGAGACGGTAGTCCGTACGTACGCATGAACGCTGTTTTCGTTTCCTTATTGAATTGAATGGAATTAAGTAGATGACATACATATAAATATACATAAATCCAGTATCATTATTATGTCATATATTTCATTAGTACTTATTATATATACTTTATAATCATTCATGAATGGTTAATGTGGAGAATGAATCTCATCGCATCGTGGAGACGGTAGTCCGTACGTACGCACGAGCGATGATATCGTTCCCATGGTCGTGGAATTGTGTTAAAGTGTATGTATACTATTTCAGTATCAATATCACTTTATAATAATCATATATAGTTACTCATTACACCATTATACCCATCCTATTAAGGTGGTGGTGGAAAATAGATTACACCACGGCGTGGAGACGGTATTCCGTACGTACGCACGCGCGCTGATTTCATTTTCTGTAGGATGGATAGATGGTTAAATAGGGTGGTTTCATAATTATAATAACATATCAGTATATGAGTGATACTGATGTTATTACTTCATAATGAAACAACTAAAGAAGAAGAAGTTGAAGAAGAAAGAAATTGGAAAGGATCGGTAATGGATATTACCTCTTCTTTGAAGTGCTTCTTTGAGAACTCCTTTTAGGGAACTAAAATTGGTCTTTTAAGAAGACCAGGACCTCTAGTATGATACTAGGGAAGTGGAGAAGAGATTTTGTCAGGGGTTGGCCGAGCTTGAATGCTCAAATTGGTGTGAGGAGGAGAGGGAGGAGGTGCCCTTTTATAAGGGAGGAGAGGGGCACCTTTGGAATAACTAAAAATATTATTTTATTATAAAGCCAAGTTCGGTTTTAAATAGCTCCAAATTGATTTATTTATAAGATAAGGTGGGGATGGGTCTAAATCCTCTCATCCAATAGAATTTAGACAAGTTTAGGTTCCTATTTTAACCTTATCATTCAGATTTAACATTAGGTTAAATAATTTTACTTTTACCGTGTCTTCTTGTGTTCTTATACTATAAGGTTAATAAACTTACTATATCAATCCAAACCAACCCCAACTTGTTTATTATTAATATATATAACCTTATCTAAGTCATTTGGCCGAACCATAGATTTTTAGGAATAAAATAACAATTAATAATATAATATTTGTTTTAAAAACTATTTTATGTCAATTTTGACACTATTTAGTAATTGATTTTTGTGAAAATCATAACAGAATGATAAGTTCGAACAAAGTTAATTAATCAATAATAACATGTCATATTAACCTATAAAATTAGTGGAATTCATAAAAAGTCTTAAATTACATTTATTTTGGTATTTATAACATCAATTATGTCAATATTTCATTAATAAGATAATTACTGCATCATATTTGTGTCATAAATAAATTAACTTATTTGATGTCTAAAAATTACAAATAAAATACCATTATGTACGAAATCTTTTTATCTTTCTAATGAATATTTATAGTCGAATTTATCTTATGTATAAACCCATATTAAAAATGTTTTAGTAAATAAACTTTGATTTTAGCTCTTTTAACTCTTCTTTGAATTAAATAATAATAAATGTCCTAATCTAATCCAAGTGGGACTAAATGATAATATTTTACACTTAAGGTTGTTTTTGGTCGAGATACACTTGTCCAATAGGATTAGGACATGTGTTAGGGTAATATTAATATCATTTTTACCCTTAATTACCCTATTTACTTTTAACCGTGGTAAATAAAAGTAAAAAGTTACTATTCACCAAAAATTATTTTCATCTCATTGAACCACATTTTACTTACTGACATCAACCGTGTCTCTCGGATTTTTGAAATTTCATTCACAGAAGTGGTAAAATTAAGATTTAGGAAAAAATTAATTTTTTTAACTACCACTTAGTAGTTTCACTATTCATCAAAAATTGAAGTTTTTCAGAAAAATGCCAAAATTTCACCCTAAGATATAATTGATATTCCGAATTCAAAAATGATTTCTATTTTACAAAATTCTCAACATATAAGTTGCATTAATTAATTTTATAATTAATTTCCGCTGTCACAACAAATAGCGTGTTTTTAAGAGATAATAACTATCAAAAAGATTAACACTTGTTTATGTCTGGTGTAAATGTGAAATTACATCCAATGACCAACATTTTATTGAATTGTAAAAATATATTCTAGATATAATTTAAAACCACTCAAATTAATAATTTATCACTATTAATTATTTCGATTAAAAAAGTTGTTTTTAATTAAAATTTAGTAATTTTCACTATTCATCAGAAAATGAAAGTTATCCGAAAAGTACCAAAATTTCACCTTAGGCTAAATTAGATACTCCGAATCCAAAAATGAAGTCCATTTTGAGAGCTAAAATTTCTAAAATTTTAAAAGGTGGTTATTAATATTCATAACGGCTAGTTATAATAATATTTTAATAGCATATCGTTGTTTAGTGAAACTCGGTATTGCGTACTACACACGCTATCGAGGAAGGTCGCGATTGCGTGTAATGCAAGGCAAGTCAAGGATGTGTGTTGTGCAAGATCCTTTTGGTGTAGCGTACAACACAAGACATTAATAAAATTAAAAAGAATATTTTTCTTAAAATCTCGGGCTGTTACATTCTACCCCCCTTAAAATGAATTTCGCCCTCGAAATTCGTTGGGGTTATAAATGGTTTACTATTCGAAAGTTTCTTTAATAGAAACCCACACCGTAAAAAGGAATACCAAAACCAATATTAAAAAAAAACAAAAGTATGAAACGTAACGGTTACCCAAATTAACTCATCACTGGGTTTCCACATTGGAGAACATAGGTGAAAATATGGATATGGAAGAAAAATCTAACCATCAAGTTCTAATGGAGAGTGGTAGAGAACATGGCTATGAAATAGCCAACAATCATAAAGCCATAGATTTGTGACGATCTAAGGTACCATCTGATTCATCAGATATAAGATCACTAGGAAAACATTTTTGGTTTTCAAGATCATTTCCCTAAAGTTGATGGAATTGGAATTAGAAGAAATACTTTCATGATTTTGGTATAGTCTCACCGTTTGTCTTTCTTTAGACAATTTCCACTTCATCTCTTAAATAAATGAAGTTTAATTTGTCATTCATAATGTGTTAGCAGATCATGTGATAGAATGATGGGTCATTCCATCTGTCTCAAACAAAAGGTTAGAAAAGTTATCAAATAATACATAAGTCCATCTATAGTGATATTAATCATATATGGTTCCTAAAATGGACTTATACTTCATATATCGTACTGCTTAATAAAATAAAACTAGTTTCTACTAAACGGGGACTTCCTGTAGGCCAGTGGTAGGTGATAAAGGCCAGTCGCACTTCAGTTGTGGGTTCGATTCCCACAGCCTTGTCCGACGTGATGGGTTGTCGCCCGTCCTGCAGGTTGTCCTTTTTCTAAAACTACATTACTATAACATCCTATCAATAATATCGAAAATCTTCTATCCTTAAACAATACTAACTTATGTCCAACATAATCCATTCTAATCTTTAGGCTTATCCATAATACTACAGTCCACTCTCATAATATAGTGAAAATGATTACCAGAGATTTAATACTGTCGTTGATCCCCATATATCATAAGATATGTCTTGTTGGTCACATTCCAAACATTCAAAGGCCTTAATCATGTATTCTCTTGAATACCCATTGAACCTCAGTGAAAACATGAATGCAGTTAAAAGTTAACACTTTCCACATACCAAAATCCTCAAAATTCTATATACTCAATCCATGATATCACTTAGTCCTTATATCAATCATGAGCTCATGAATACAATCAAACATCTCATTATCTTCTTATCCTTTCATTATGCACATATCATCTACTTTCCAAAAGTATTTGAATAACCTTTCATGGTTACTGGTACCGTTCATCATACACTTTCAAAACTTAAGGAAAGACAACAGTGTAACAATCCTTAGATGTCTCTTTATTCCATGAGATTACTTATACAACATTACACATGATAAACATGTAATCATTCCACTACATTCTTAAACCATTGACCGAGATTCAACAATTCTTTCATCTCACATATCATTTGTATTCTCTTCATCATCATCAACATAAATACTTCCCATATGACCATACTGATTCTCTTCATGAGACTTTCCCTTAGGGAATTGGTTTGCATAATGCTCGTACATTCCACATTTAAAGCATTTAACCATTGTTGATGTCGTAGCAATACCATTATCCTCATCCCTGGTGTTAACTGAACCTTTTCCTTTGCACTTACTGGCTTTGTGTTCTTCTTTTCCACACCCAAAGCATCTTCCAGTCCCTTTGAAACATTCTCCTTGATGCCTCTTCCCACATGATTTACATAGGGGAAATTGAACTTTCTTTCCTCTATGATCATCATGAAACTCCATCTTTCTCTTATTAGCCGAGTCAGGAAACTTACCAAATTTTACTTTATTGATCATATTATGAGATTGCTGATTCGGCATAATAATGATGTTTGGACTTCCAAATCCCATTTCATTTGGTTGCTCATGAATAATATCATTCCATTGTCCATCATATCCTCAATTATTGTGAATCATCTTGTTTCCAGCCATTTTCTAAAACCCAAAAAAGAATAGTGTGAGAGGCAAAAATCATAATAAAGGGGGAGTAACTTCAATATCTAACATCTTTGGTTTAATCTAATATCATTACTATAGTTCTAGGACTATATCCTATACGTATACTTATCCTTAGGGACATCCCTAGACATACCTTAGAAATATCTCTAGGGATCTCACTAACGTTTTCGCATCCTAGTTTCCAAAGGTTGACTAAACATTTCCTCTGATACCAACAGTAGAGACCCGAAGCTTCACGTACATAGATATTACATTACTTTTGCGGAATACTTAGTACATAACAAAACACACACACAAGGACCGTAATAGTTTAGTGTCTTTGGAAACTCGGAATATAATCTTCTAATCGTGGTGAAAGATCTTCAATATCTCCCATAAAGATCTTCCTTTTTTTATACCTAAAACCTTTCTTTATATCCTGGGGAAAAGAAAACATAAAAGGGTGAGCTCAAATGCTCAGTAAGGGTAAACAAAAGAAATATCAATCACATCATATACATAAGAACATAGCTTTTGGAAATCTTAACCTGCAAAAGAGCTCATAATATTATAACATGGGATAAATCATAGAAGTGAAATGTAATCCCAATAATCATAACTTAAAACATGAAAATTTGTGGTATAAACACATAATCATAGAGAATCATTTCTTGTTAGTCAAGACTCATTGCCAAGACTATCTTAGTGGACAAAGTCCCTTTCTGAACCGAGTCACCCTCATTTCAGTCCTGTTTCACTGAACCGGTATAACCTACCATTCCAGCCATGTCTATCTCATGAGATATAAAATATTTACCCAATGCATTGGAGGGAGATATAGGTCCCACCCATCTCATAATGATATCATTCTTATGTGTGCCACAAAATCATAAATCATACATCATTGCATAACCCATGTAATACAAACGGGAATCTTAAACATCATGACATCATAAAACAATTCATACAAGATAAAGGAATTCATAAAAATAATTTCATCACAACATGATCAAATCAATGTAATAATAGGGATAAAAACATAACCCTTTATTATCTTAGATGGAAAATAATTTTGATAAAACACTTGAACTCCATTCTTGAGGAAAATATCCTTTCTTCTTCAAAAACATTTTTCCTTTCATAACATGTCATACTACTTTAAAATAAAAGAAGTTGATTAAAAATAAACTTGAAAACTTGTAAAGGAAGCTTCTTGGAAATAATGTTTTAAAAATCCATTCATGCCGTATAAGTTAAAAATAACATTCTCCTCGTACTTTTGTCGGAAAAGTCAAAAAGTACCTTATATGGTAACCAAAGGAAAGATTCCATTCATACAATGTGGTAAAAAGTAAATAAAGGGTAAAAATGACTTTAAACATTCATGGAAGAATGGTAAACATTTTATAAAAACATTTTTAGAAAACATGGTCATGTATGATAAACATAACCCCCGTAAATACTTACGTATAAGCAATCTCGGATAAAAATGAGATTGAAAATTTATCCCTTACCTTAGGTCCGACTTGCTTTGTACGTGTCCGAACCTCCTGTATAATGATTTAAATCATGTTATTGACTTATTCCAGAATAATATTCATTGTTATTATATCATATATGGTCCACTTATGACTTTATATTACCCGTTCTTTTGTAAATTCATGTTAAAGTAGCGTTTTGGGTAAAATCGTCTCATTTGTCGTTCGTGTTTTTAACTTGTAATTATTAATATGATTACTTGGATCATGATTACTTATATCCAGAATGTAAAACATGATTTATATATAATATATATTCAGAATATACATATATATAATATATTGATAAATGGAATGAAATACACCGTTCATGGAGACGGTAGTCCGTACGTACGCATGAACGCTGTTTTCGTTTCCTTATTGAATTGAATGGAATTAAGTAGATGACATACATATAAATATACATAAATCAAGTATCATTATTATGTCATATATTTCATTAGTACTTATTATATATACTTTATAATCATTCATGAATGGTTAATGTGGAGAATGAATCTCATCGCGTCGTGGAGACGGTAGTCCGTACGTACGCACGAGCGATGATATCGTTCCCATGATCGTGGAATTGTGTTAAAGTGTATGTATACTATTTCAGTATCAATATCACTTTATAATAATCATATATAGTTACTCATTACACCATTATACCCATCCTATTAAGGTGGTGGTGGAAAATAGATTACACCACGGCGTGGAGACGGTATTCCGTACGTACGCACGCGCGGTGATTTCATTTTCCGTAGGATGGATAGATGGTTAAATAGGGTTGTTTCATACTTATAATAACATATCCGTATATTAGTGATACTGATGTTATTACTTCATAATGAAACAACTAAAGAAGAATAAGTTGAAGAAGAAAGAAATTGGAAAGGATCGGTAATGGATATTACCTCTTCTTTGAAGTGCTTCTTTGAGACCTCCTTTTAGGGAACTAAAATTGGTCTTTTAAGAATACCAGGACCTCTTGGATGATTCTAGGGAAGTGGAGAAGAGATTTTGGCAGGGTTTGGCCGAGCTTGAATGCTCAAAGTGGTGTGAGGAGGAGAGGGAGGAGGTGCCCTTTTATAAGGGAGGAGAGGGGCACCTTTGGAATAACTAAAAATATTATTTTATTATAAAGCCAAGTTCGGTTTTAAATAGCTCAAAATTGATTTATTTCGAAGCTAAGGTGGGGATGGGTCTAAATAATCTCATCCAATAGAATTTAGACAAGTTTAGGTTCCTATTTTAACCTTATCATTTAGATTTAACATTAAGTTAAATAATTTTACTTTTACCGTGTCTTCTTGTGTTCTTATACTATAAGGTTAATAAACTTACTATATAAAGCCAAAAGAACCCCAACTTGTTTATTATTAATATATATAACCTTATCTAAGTCATTTGGCAGAACCTTATATTTTTAGGAAGAAAATAACAATTAGTAATATAATATTTGTTTTAAAAACTATTTTATGTCAATTTTGACACTATTTAGTAATTGATTTTTGTGAAAATCATAACAGAATTATAAGTTCGAAAAAAGTTAATTAAATCAATAATAACATGTCATATTAACCTAGAAAATTATTTTAATTCATAAAAAGTGTTAAATTACATTTATTTTGGTATTTATAACATCAATTATGTCAATATTTCATTAATAAGATAATTACTGCATCATCTTTGTGTCATAAATAAATTAACTTATTTGATGTCTAAAAATTACAAATAAAATTAAATTATGTACGAAATATTTTTATCTTTCTAATGAATATTTATAGTTGAATTTATCTTATGTATAACCCCATATTAAAAATGTTTTTGTAAATAAACTTTGATTTTAGCTCTTTTAACTCTTCTTTGAATTAAATAATAATAAATGTCCTAATCTAATCCAAGTGGGCCTAAATGATAATATTTTACACTTAAGGTTGTTTTTGGTCTAGATACACTTGTCCAATAGGATTAGGACATGTTTTAGGGTAATATTAATATCATTTTTACCATTAATTACCCTATTTACTTTTAACCGTGGTAAATAAAAGTAAAAAGTTACTATTCACCAAAAATTATTTTCATCTCATTGAACCAAATTTTACTTACTGACATCAACCGTGTCTCTAGGATTTTTGAAATTCCATTCACAGAAGCGGTAAAATTAATATTTATGAAAAAATTAATTTTTTTAACTACCACTTAGTAGTTTCACTATTCATCAAAAATTGATGTTTTTCAGAAAAATGCCAAAATTTCACCCTAAGCTATAATTGATATTCCGAATTCAAAAATGATTTCTATTTTACAAAATTCCCAACATATAAGTTTCATTAATTAATTTTATAATTAATTTCCGCTGTCACAACAAATAGCGTGTTTTTAAGAGATAATAACTATCAAAAGATTAACACTTGTTTATGTCTGGTGTAAATGTGAAATTACATCCAATGAACAACATTGTATTGAATTGTAAAAATATATTCTAGATATACTTTAAAACCACTCAAATTAATAATTTATCACTATTAATTATTTCGATTAAAAAAGTTGTTTTTAATTAAAATTTATTAATTTTCACTATTCATCAGAAAATGAAAGTTATCTGAAAAGTACCAAAATTTCACCTTAGGCTAAATTCGATACTCCGAATCCAAAAATGATGTCCATTTTGAGAGCTAAAATTTCTAAAATTTTAAAAGGTGGTTATTACTATTCATAACGGCTAGTTATAATAATATTTTAATAGCATATCGTTGTTTAGTGAAACTCGGTATTGCGTACTACACACGCTATCGAGGAAGGTCGTGATTGCGTGTAATGCAAGGCAAGTCAAGGATGTGTGTTGTGCAAGCTCCTTTTGGTGTAGCTTACAACACAAGACATTAATAAAATTAAAAAGAATATTTTTCTTAAAATCTCGGGCTGTTACACTAAGGTCCCAACCATTAAGTTCTAGGAGTTACTCTACAAGGTAAGAACAATCTAAATTTCTTTCTTTTTTCCATTCATGTTATCTTCTATATGGTATAACTTTAAAGTTTCCATACCATGTTCGTATTACCTTATTATTATTGATATATTCTGTATTATGATTCATTTATATATGGTTTACCCTTTTCCCCTCTCTTTTTAATATTTTCTAAAACCATGTTGCATAGCCGTTAGGCTGTCGAATTTTTATAAGGGATTTCTCAATTATTCTTTTATTTTGAGTTCATTTATTTTTTTATTCTTTCCTCATATCCTCTTAAAAAAGAGGAATTAAAGCTCCAAAAATCATTTATATTATGTATGTTCTCATTTTCATTGAAAATTCATCATCATTCTTATTCTCCTCTCCCACTTATTCAAGGAATAAAAACATTGTCCGCGATGTGTTGAATTACCGACAACATGGACGATGTGATTTCAATTTGCATTAATTATTTCATGTATGGTCATGAAACCATTTTTATGGTTGAACCAGGTTATAATATATTTATTATGTCTCATACATAGTTCTTTAATTCTTTTTTTACTTATGGTTTTAATTTATAAGACAAAATGAGGTCGTTATTATCAAAGAACCGCTAAAATGATTTAAACGAACATCATTAATATTTTAACTTATGAATCATCCTCATATAAAAATTAAAAATGATAAATGGAATAAATTATGATACTTGAAATATGTAAATAATTTCCCATTCCAATTCTAGAGTTTCACTTTCAATCGACAATAATATCCATAATGAACCAATCGTGGAAAACATGTAAAGAAAACACCCCAAAATAATGCAAGGAACAAAATTCTAACAAATAAAGGGTGAGATGATCTAATGATATGATAATATAAAATATTATAAATATGGATATGTTTTTTAAGATATTAATATCACTATTTTAACCATTATACAGGAAGTTTAAAAACATTTGAAGTAAGAATAACCCAAGGTGAGGGAATTCTTAACCCAATTTTCATTCCTTGGGTTAACCTTCTACTTTATCCATTATGCTGTATTAAGATTATTGGTGTGATGAATTTTTGTTTATATAATGTATTATTATGTGTCTTTATAGTGTTTACACATGTACATTCCATTCTATTAATTCTTACTTCAATTATATTTTTAAGGGAATTTTCTTTTAAAATCCTTTTAAAAGTCTCTCTAATAATTTTCAAAGGGATTGTATTTTTATATGTATATGGAATGAGTGATTTATCCTGATTTCAAGATTATTTATTACCATGATATTTTCCTTGGAAATTATTTATGTTGGGTTGAGACCATTATAGATCAATATATGTTGGGTTGATCCCCTTTATAGCTCAAGATATATTGGGTCGAGCCCATTATAACTCAAGATTTGACAGGTGAGCCCCATTATAGCTCTCCAACACATTGTGTACTCTGGATATGGAAGTTTACCAAAATTTTATTCCATATATAAGGGTGAATGTAAGAGTGATATGTTAAATATGCACCAAGGCAATGACATGAGTATTCCATGCATTAGAGTTTTTATGAATTGGGGTTTATTGGTTTTTATTTTATCACTTTACTAACGCTTTATATCTTTATATCCCTTACTGAGTTTTATACTCATCCCATGCTTTTAAAATGTTTTTCATAGGATATAAGTATGGGTAAGAGAAATAAGGTATTCATTATGTCTGATATGGAGTGTTGTCAAAGAAATCATGCTTTATGTTTTAATGTCTTATATTTTGAAAAAAATAGAAAATATTTTTAATATAATCCTCTTTTTATGAATGTGGAATGTTATGTACGTAAGTTTTCCTAATAATTTAAAAATATAAACCTAAAATGATCCTCAATGTGTAATAATTTATGTTCTTGTTTAAAATTCAAGATTAAGTAATGTTTTAAGGCTGGGTCCTTATATAAACTATTATTTACATATCATATATGGTATTATATGTGTTTGAAACATTTTCTTTTGAAAATAATACCTTGTTAAAATATAACACTGATGGGATGTGGGAGCTCATTCCCTTATATTTTAATAAATATCTAAATAAAAAATTTATCTTGGATAAAACATTTTTAACCCTGTACACTTTAAAAAATATTTTATACAATCCTAATAAATCATAAACCATATGTATGTAATTAATCATCTCATGTCCGTAAAAATAATTTATTACTGAACAACTACTCTTATCATATATGAGTAAAATATGAATAGAATTTTTTTTTATTTAGATATATCAAAGTTTGATACATTTCTTTACATTCAAATTATTGATGTAACAACTTTTATTTCATTACTTGAATGTACTAAGAGATATATAAATTATTACAATGATTTTTAACTCCTATATATTTAAAATACTTTTTAAAATATACAGTTGGTATGAAATACATTTCAAAATTTAAAAATAATTTTTATAACACTCATATGTGACATCGATATTACATGGAGTTTTATAAACTTCTTCAGGTATTCTAGATAATCCCATCATATGAGTTTATTAATCCTCCTTCCTGAAAACCCTAGGTTTTAATGAACTTAACTGTATTCTTGGACAAACATTATTAATATTTTCAACAAAATTTTCTTCGTTTATTTTGAAATTATACCCACTTATATTGTATATAATGTACTTTAGAACCTAGATAATATATTCTTAATTTGTTTATTTTCAATAATTTGAGAATATCGAGTAAAATTTTCTTGAATCCATTTATCTTGTTGGAACATTTTCATAGAATAAAATAAGATAAATTCCCTAGCCATAATAATCTATTTTTAGTCTCCCTTAAAGCATACTATATAATTAAACAAATCCTAAACTACGTGTGTTAAAAATCCCATCTCATTTTATTAAAAAAAATTTGTTTACACACTCTTTCCAAGAGAAATATTAGATAAATAATACACATATTATGATATATTAATACAATATTTAATGTATCCATGTTATCAATGAAACAACACCTTTGTTTTATTACTTGAAATCAAATTTAAATATTTGACCTTTAATTATTTCTAATCTTATGCCCTTTCTAAAAATTTATAACTTTTGTAAAACATACAATCAATAGCATATATATTTCAAAATAAGCCTCAAGGAAATCTTTAGTCTCACCAAATCATTAATATATTCAATTATATTGAATACCAATTAGCATAACCAATCACATTGAGTACATGAAACTAAAATTCCTTAAATCACTGATGTACCCAATAATATTGATCATAGGAGGGGGATTAAATTTCCTTTGGTAAATTTACATATAGTGGTTTTAAAACCCCAACTGAATCAATCTATGCTTCCATTATAATCTGGATTCATATATTGAACAATATAAAAACTTTACTACTCAACAATTGGTATTGTTCTACCACATAGAATATTTATTTAGTTTAATAACACTTCTTAAATCCCTAGTCTTAGAAAAAAATTTCATTAAGCTTATCCGTGGAAGGATTAATATAAAAGTTTAGTTTGATTATTATGACACTATTAACCTATAATAAAATATTTTATAAGATGAGTATATTGTTTTATATACTATTTAACAAGGATTTTTAGGAAATGGTCTCCCAATAAAATGATGAAAACTTTTGAATTCATCACATCCTTTAGTGGGACAAGATCCATATTTCATTAATCAATGAGTCTGCTAGGGTGTTCCTCTCACCACTTAATTAATTATTTAGGGAAAACTTCCCAATAGAAATAGTTGTGACTATTGGATAGTTGATTGGATAAATCTATTCAAATCCATCATATGGATTCAATCAAATTTATTCATCCGGTATCCTTTCTAAGGGTTTCTCAACTAAGTGTAACCCAAATAAAATGAAAATAATAGACTAATAAAAGAAAATATAGAGGTTCCCTACTGGGAAAAAACCTACCCAAGGATGATCTAGTGTTATCTATCAATTTATTATCTTATAGAAGATAATTTAGGGGAACCCTGTTATGATAGAAACTACCTAGTTGAATGATAGAGTTCTTTAAAAGTTTTGTTTTGAAATGAGTCTCACACTTAGTATTTTAAGGGGATTTTAATCTCACTATCTTATCTTGTATTATTACCTTTATGTATGCATGCTTCTGGTGATTTAGTTTTAAATCCTATTACCTCCACTAAACTAATATATATAAACCATATTAATGTGTAACTATTTATGCGACCCATAATTTTATATTACTCACCTAAAATAGAATTCAGGTATATTCATATATATCTGAATGAATCATATATAAAAGTCACATGAACTCTTCATGTAAAATTTTATAGTTATAAAATATTTACAAACTCTACATGAGTAATCGTGAGAGAGAAATATAGGAAACCCCACTCACCTTTCTTGATAATACATAAGCCTCTAGGATGGTAGGTAGTCTGGCCCCAAGTCCCTCCACCCAAGGAGACTTTACTAAAGTGATAATTATATTTATAAAAATTCTAACACATAATGAACACAAACTTTGATCAACTAATAAATTTAAGCTAATAAATCTAATTATAAATTGTGGTCAAGTTAGATGAAAAACAAAATTCATTATCATACTTAGAATATAATTCAAGTCTCTATAACCTTTAAAAAATTTAATATTTAAACTAAAACATACATCATTCATCACATAAAATATTTATAACCATGAATAAAACATGGAATAATATTTAAATAAATGAACAATTTAGGAATTTAAACATGAGATAAATATTCATGAACAATTCATAAATAAAATAAAACTATAAAATTTTTATAATCATGATTATCTGTGTAGAGATTCCATAATTTTGAACATAAACATTTTATATTCATTCCAATATGAACTCTTTCACATTATTCATTTTATGACATTAAATTTTTTAATATATGATATTTTATGAATTATAAAAAAATTATCATCCAATTTTATATTATGAAATCATTGTACATAATATAATATCATATAATTAACATTATTTAAACCATGATTATATCATTTATCAAAAAAATTGACGTGGTTTAAATATTATACAAATAAGGCACTTTTATTTTTGAACAATTCAAAGTAATTATGAAAAATTCATAATATAAATATGAACACTTTTAAACTTTTCCCCTTATTTCATAATTTATAAACCTTTATAAATTATTTATTATGATTTCTAAATAAAAATTATATTTATAGATCCAAATATATTCCATATAATTTGTTTAAAAGGTATTTAAATGTCAAATTTTAATATATAGGAATTTTTTTTGTAACATTTATTTAATTATAAAAATTTTATAACTAATTAATTAATTCCTTATAAATTAAAATATCCCAAAATACCTTTTACAATGAATTATAAAAATTTTATAAACCATTTAAAACATATTATATGTTAAAATGGTTTTAAAACAATTTTAAAATAATTATGTTTTCCGTTACGTAGAATTTATATCCTTCATAAGTGTATTCAACCACTACCCTTACATAGACAATCTATGTGAGGGTAAACTGCCTGTCCTTTACACAACACATTTTGTGTAAAGGTATACCTTCTCTTACCTATACATAAAGACTTCTACATAAATTTAAGTCATAGATTAACTTTACATGAGAATGAAAACTTTAGTTTCATCAAGGTATCTCACAATAACCTTTACACAATATTTTAAAAATAACATTACCTTTATGTGAACTAATTCATGTAACAGTAAGTCATTGGTTAAATTTATAAAGGCTTAAGAAAACCTTTAATAACTTTACATAGCCTCTTATATATAGGTAACACATTGGTTACCTTTACACAACCCATTTGTCTAAAGGTGAAACCTCAGTTAATTTCACATAGCTCAACTATGTAAGGGTAAATTGTTTTTAAAACCAAATTTTCAGAATTAAAAAACGATACTCTATTCTTCAGTATTTATTTAATTAGAGAAATATTTAATAAATTTAAACACATGGGTTCCCTTTGATACAAATAAATGGTTTCAATTGAGTCTAATGACACTTATTATATTGAGTAGAAGCGATTTAAACCCCTGTCTGAGGATCTCCCATGCATGATATATGAAAACTTCATATAAGAATATTTGAATAAGTACTATAAATAGGGAATACCATACATTGAATATCATCTAAAATAGTCTTTATCTCTATCTCATAGGATTTATATAGATCACTAAATTGGAAATAAATTTTCCCACCTCCATAGTATATCCATAGGTAGAACCGAATCATCTAACATTTGGATGAGATTATTCAACCATTCACGATGTGCTAGTGTAAGATCCAATATTTTTCAAGTATGTTACTCTTGAGTTTTGGTTTAACCTATTTTAGTTGGGTTTGTTTTTATTATTAAAATATTTGTGGTAGAGCCTTTACTTGGGGATGGAGTGCTTTTTCTAGGTGAAATTACCTAAATTTCAGGGGTGTATGTTTGTTTGAATTAATGGAGTTTGGGTATAAATGCGTCAAGGTATTATAAGGGGTTTTCATGTTTTGTAAGGATTCAAAGGTGGTTTGGGATTGTTTTATATAATATGGCCTGAGAAATGAATACTGGACACTTTCACATTGTGAACATTTTACATGATGTGAACCTGTTGTTAGAAACATGTCGTGAACTGGTTTAGAGCATGAAAAGTTTACACACTGTGAAAATGGTTCACATCATGAAATGTTCAATTAGGGTTATTTTAAACCAAGGCCACACATTTTTTGGCATATCATATAAATTGATAAATTCACATCATAAAATAGGTTCATGTCATAAATATCTCTGGTCTAGTGGTTTTAAAAATAATTTCATACAATTTATTTTTCATCTATCGTGAAGCCTCCTCTATTAAATACTAGAGAGACTCTAGGTGATTTTGGTGTGAATAATTTCCTTTCAAATGTATTGGTCTATATTTTACTCTCTAATGAGTTACTTTTCTTTGGTTTCCCCCTTTTATACACTATCCTCTACTATAGCAGTGTGATCTCTTAATTGATGATGAATCAGGTTTTAATCTTGATGTTTGTGTGATCTAGGTTTTCTTTATGATCACCATCTCCTTTTTTATTTGTTAGAATTAACCATTGAAATCATTAATTTGATCACCAGATAAAGGTATGTGGTCTAGAACAAATCCCTACAGTCTATTTCTATTTTTTTAAGTGTGTGCAATATTATGTGATTTCACCGAAACAACATGAAAATTAAGTAATAGAATAATGGATGATTATAATCATGTATTTAGAATAATCTTTATATCCCTTTGGATTTGTTAGTGTTGAGACCTAGATTTTGGATACTCGTAGGGTGAACCTACCCTTCAATAATAAATACCTAGATAATTGATTAAAAATATGTTTTATCATGACATGATACCTTAGGCGATTTCCTATGACAAGATCACTTTGGAAAATGGATTCTTGTTTTTTTGAAATGAATAGTGATACTTTGATATGATGTGGTTATGTACAATAGCATGTTAATGGGTTAAGATATAACTTGATGAATTAAATGGAATCGAAAAGAATAAAGGTAACTGGATAAATTTACCTTTGTGCCTTATGATATATGTTGTGTTATTATTTCAATTATGACTTGTGCTCTGATTTATGTTGTAATTATTATAGGTCTTGGCCCAGTTATGCTATAATGATTATAGGGAATTTCTTGATTATGGTGTAATTATTATAGGGATTTTCCTAGTTCTGTTGTAATGCTTATAGGTCTTGGACCAATTATGATGTAATGCTTATAGGGCTTGTTCTAGTTATATCATAATGCTTATGGAGCTTGGATTGATTATAATAAAATGATTATAGGGTTTGTAATGGTTATACTAAAATGATTATACAGAGGTATTTTCCTAGTTATGTTATTATTCTATAGACTTGTGGTTGTGTTTGGTATGGTTATTCTACATGGTCAAAGATATTTCTATATAGTGCCGAAATAGGTAGATTATTTTATTGTATTAATTGATTAATAAATGAACCTATTATGCACATGAGCCTCAACCCAGTTGGTGAGGACACATTAAGTGAATCTTGGAGAATTGATATCAAATCCATGTAGATTCTAATTTTGGGGGACTGTAGTAGTATTGTAGCAGGAACTGTGCATAACTGTAGTAGGTACTGTAGTGGGAACTGTAGCAGGAACTGTTTGGCATTGTAGCAGCTGGGAATATTCTCCCGTTTGGGCATTAGGGCCTCTGATTTGGTTCCCGAGTCCTTTAAGGCCTTCGGGCCACCTAGGCCTTCAGGTCAGTAAGGCATTCAGGAAACCTCAAGGCCTTCGGGCCACATTTAATGCAGTTGAAAACCAGGCAACCTACAAGGAACAAGATTCAGAAGAAAGAGGAGCAAGGATATTTCACCATAGTAGAAGCTAAATAGATTTCAAGAATGAGAAGGTATGGCACGTGCCATTGGGACAAGCCTGTGCATGCATGGGAAAGCATAGTTGAACAACCATGTGAAGATGGAGAGCTGATTTTATGATGAAAATGCTGAGGAGGAGTAGTTCCAAGTAGTTGGTCTGGGTTGTATGTAATGTTTTAAGCCTATGTGAAATGAATTCCTCTAAGGCCTATGGGCCATGTAATACTTATGCCTACATGCCTTATAAGAGTTCCACCTCACCCCTTGAAAGGTGGATTATCAAAAATCAATAAAAAATGAAGGCCTTCGGGCCATTGGAGGAAATGAACCTATTATTAATTTATCCAAATAACTTATTATCAAATTGGTTTTGTTTATACATGGTGGTGTTGACCTACAATGTTTTACTCACACCCTATTCAGGCTTCCGTTTGTCACCCAAGTAGATTTCATGGATGTAGGTTTGGGAAAGAGAAAGAGACCTTATTTGTTATTGCTACTTGCTAGATGGGTTAGATCTTGGGATGGGATCAACAAGGGATTTGGTCAAGGGTTTTTTTGAGTTTATTTATATTATTTATTTTATTTTATATTTATGACATTCAGTATGTTATTTAGTTACATTCCATCTTGAAATTACATGGTTCATTATTATTTGGTTTACTTGGTTCAAAATTTATCTTCCAGTTGTATGGTGTGTTCTTTTTGATATTTCCATTACTTGGATATTTTTTTATTAATTCTATATTGATACTATATACTAAGGGGTATAGTCTCTCAAATATGTTTCATACACCCATGCTACTAGTTGGTAGCCTATGTCATACGTGGAGACACACATGAGGTTCAGTTACCAACCTAATTTGTCCATGTGAGAGAGTGATGGATCGAGGGATGTTACAAAGTGTTATAAATGTATAAAATTTTATTTTCCATTGATTTACTACTTAGGAAAGGTGTAAATGATAATATGAAGTTTCAGGACTTCGTAATTAGCTTGTGCATGGGAGTATCTATCCATGTATGGGGGAAAATCCAATTACCTAGGGATGAAATTTCTGTTCATGTTTTTCATTATTACCGTTGATATTATTTCACTATGGATGATTCACATGTTTTTTAATGTTTTTATTTTTTGATATTTATACTCATGGCCTGATATGGTGTGATATGAGTATGAATGCATCTTGTTAGGCACATAAGGACTTATATTGACATGCATTTTTCTTAATAGGGACATATTTATTGCATGTGAAATATTTTCCTGTATGAAATTTGGAATGAGATCCCTGTAATATCTGATAAATGAAATTAATGAACTATTATTTCATGCTAATTCACATGTTCATCCATGTTTAGAAATACAAAAAGCCAATGGTTCTCCATCACTGTCACTTGTTGAGGTTGAACTTTCTTTTTTAATGTTATAAGGAGTGCATTTGTATTTTATAGAAAATATCACCTCATCATCCTCGAATTTGGAATCAGGAGAGAGGAAATAAGAATGATCCTAATACAGCTGAACCTGAGCTTCCTATATCACCTTAGTATCAGATGAATGTTCAATTTCATGATATATTCTTTCGGGTCATGTGATCCATGAAAGGGGAGACTGTTTTCACCGTACCTTCAATGTTTAAGCTGATGAGAGAGTTCCAACTACAACATCTGCTTATGTTCACTGGGGAGGGAGGCCCCAAGGAAGTTGAGTTCTGGATTGAGTCAGTATAGAAGATATTAAATCACCTAAAAACATCCATATATTAGAGGGTGAATCTTTTTGTATACATGCTTCTTGGACTAACCAAGCATTAGTGGGACACTTTAGATTAAGCTGGGTAGAAAGAGGATTCATCCTAGAAGGACTTAAAGGAAACATTTTTGAGACACTTCTAAACAAAGATACTGAGGGATAATAAGGCTTATGAGTTCATGAACCTGACTCAATAGGTCATGTCAATGATGGACTAAATTGGACTTTTCACTAACTTGCAGCACTTTGCGCCATCTTTATAAGCTGATGAGACTGTTAGTGCAAGATGTTTCCAGGATGGGCTTCACTATGTGATTAGGTTATAGGTGAATAATTTTATCTTGATTAGAATTTCATATGTGATTAAATAAGCTCTCATAATGTAAGGGAACCTGAGAGAGGCCCTAAGTACTGTCCCGACTATTTTATCAAGAAGAACTAGGAGATCTTCTTCTGGTTAAAAGAAGTTCCATTGTGAAAGTTATCGCTAGGGAAATAGTGGGCAGAGCAGTCTAAGTAGTGGGAAACCATATTAGGATTATGTTATGTTGTAGTTATATAAATTTGGAATGTTTTCACACAAGAGTCCTCAGTTTCCATACCCTACTTTGGAGTGATGTGATTTCGGTATTCTAGTTCACTTGTACAGGTCTTGTAAGGGAATATAGTAGCAGAGTAGTGGTAGGGGATTAGGACAGGTACTGGATTCTAGGAAGGATTCAACAAGCCCTCAAAAAACTATTATATTGATTTCCACTATATATTTAGCTCAATATAAGGGATGTGGTACCCCAGTGTAGGGGAAGAAAAACCATATAGAGGTAACAACATAAGGGATTAAGACAGAAGCCCAGGGCAGAGGGGAAAGTTATTTATACACTATGCGATATACTTCAGCTAGTTTGTATGGATGACCGTCTACCATCATAGTTATGAATCTTGTATCTTCTACACTTTATTGTGCTCTTTTTTGATATAGTAGCATCACATTTCTTTATACATTCTTTTTTTGAAAAATGGTTTGGTCATGGATGTGGAAATCTTGGATGGTGTCTTGACCATCGGTGCACTACCAGGAATGTGGTCAGAGAGTATCAAATGTTGCAAGACATATTATCCAAAAAATTTTGGTTACTATTTATTTTGGGAATCATTTGTATTAGAAATGAATGGTTTCAATTATATTCTATGTATAGATTCATTAGTTCTATATTAGTCTTATGTCAACTATTACTAAAGGACAATTACCTTTCTATCTCTAGAAAGAGGTAGCTATTTTCACCAGGGTGAGTGGGATATTCAAGATAGATGTACATTAACAATTTAGTATAAATTGCATTGTCTCATGACCTATATAGTAGGTATTTATCTATATGATAGTGTAATTCCATAGGATAATTTTCCTTCAATGGTAGACCATTTCCAGGATGTCTTTCCTGATGAGTTATATGGATTACCACCTGAGTGGGAGATTGAGTTCATGAATGAGTAAGTACCAGGAGAAAATCCAATTTATATTTCATCTTATAGGATGAAACCAACATTAAATCATGATTTGAAAGTTATATTGGAAGATTTGGAAGCTAAGGTTTTCATATCACCTAGTACGTCACCATGGGGTTCTTCAGTTCTTTTCTAAAAAATGGATAATGGGAGACTGTTGTGTGTGGATTATCAATGATTGAAATAGATGATAGTAAAGAAATTGTATCCCCTTCTATTCCTCTGCAATCTCTTCAATCAGCTAAGAGGTGCCCATATTTTCTATAAGATTGACTTCAGATCAAGGTATCATTAGTTGAGAGTGAGATCATCAAACATATTTTGGACTTATTTTAGGAGTAGGTATGGATTGTATGATTTCTTAGTGATTCCATTTAGTCTAACAAACACACTGACAATATTCATGGCCTTGATGAATCAAATATTTCATCATTTTATGGATCAGTTTGTGGTGGTTTTTTTAACGATATCTTAGTGTTCTTTTAGATTTTAGATGATCATTCATTATATATTTCCATTGCATTGAGAACATTTAGGGAGGACCAAATTTACACCAATCCATCCAAATATAGTTTCTATATTAATAAAGTGCAATTCTTGGGCCATGTAATCTTAGAGGTGGGAGTGTTAGTGGACCCAGATAAGGTTGCAGTTATGGTATCTTGGGAGCGGCCCAATACTTTCTTCAATATTTGGAGATTTATGGGTTTAATAGGTTATTATTAGAATTTTATCCAAGACTTATACCATATGGAAGCACAAATTTCTGGGATGACCATGAAAGGGGTGATGTTTTTTTGGTCAGATGGTTGTGAGAGAGTTTTTCAAGCACTGAAGGGAAGATGGACCTCATCAAAAATCCTCACATTACCTATGTATAGAAATTCATATACCGTGTAATATGATTCATACAAAGTTGGAATTAGAGTATTTTTGATATAGTATGACTAAGTGGTTGTTTATAGCACAAAGAAGTTGAGACTGTATGAGAGGAATTATCCTACTATTAATCTATAGTTAGTTGTAGTGATATATTCCTTAAGATTATAGAGACATTATATTATGGGAAAGTGGTTTGTGGTGCAAATAAAATAAAAGATCCTTAGGTACATATTTTATTAGTGGGGACTATACCTTCACCAGAAGAGGTTGATCAAGTATCTACTATCTTTTCACTTTGATATGAATTATAAAATGGGAAAGGGAAAAAAAATTACTGATGACCTAATCTAGAAGATGCATATGGAGGTTGTATGGGAGTCTTGCGATGAGTGGAAAATGATAGGACTCTTTGAAGACATGCATCTAGATGTTTAAGAGTTTAAGAGAAGAGTATCCTTGAATTAGACATTTGTTATACCCATTTTCTTTAACTAGATCAACACCGCATATATATTTGATCTAGAGGGATTATCTTTGAGGGAAAACTTATATGGTGGGGATCCACCTTCATGATGGTCTCTTGGAATTGGAAATTCTATTTTTTTCCATGTTTGATTATGGGTTCCAATGGTCATGTATAAGGAGTTTATGAGAGAGTTCCATGATTCTATATGGTAGGTACATCTAGGTATGAAAAATATGTATTGTGATCTCCGTAGATAGTACTGGTGTCCAAGAATGAAGAAGGGGGTAGAAAGCTTCATGGAGAGATGTTTCACCTTTCATTTGGTGAAGGATGAGCAGCATAGGACTGATGGGATATTTCTACCTCTTTCCATTCCAAAGTAAAAATGGGATGATGTCACAATGGATTTTGTGGCAGGATTACCTAGGGCACCTCACAAGAATGATGTAGTATGGGTGATCGTAGATCAACTGAAGAAGGTATACCAATTTTTCCTATTAGGGAGGCATTCATTGGTGAATATATGGATGGTCTCTATGTGTATAAGATATTATAGTTTCATGGTGTTATGAGGAGTATCATTTCTGATAGAAATACTCATTTAAAATCTCAGTTCTGGAAGGGTATTCAGAAGGATCTGGGATTATTGGTTCTTTTGAGCACAATCTATCATCCATAGGTTGATAAAAAATTTGAGCAGACTATTTATATTCTATAGGATATGATACAAGCCTATGTTTTAGATTTTGGTTGTTCATGAGAGTATCATTTAGTACTCATTGGGTTTTATTATAATAACTGATTCTATGAATCAATCCAAATGGAACCTTTCAAGGCTTTGTATTCCAGGACATTGATGCACCTTTCAAGGCTTTGGTCCTGAGGTTGGTTTTTCATTATATCATTATTATCGTTTATTTGTGTTAATTTATTTTAATAATAAAATAATGAAATATAATGGGGAATTACTATATTTTTATTTAGTTTTGTGAAATCATGAATGAGTTAAGCAATATTAATTCCACCTCCTCATGTAATCAAATTTGTTGGCACACATCATTCTAGAGTGTAATATATTCTAGGACCTGACTCCATTATTTGTCATTTAATCCATTTATTAGCTCAAAATTTTCATGTGAAAATATAATCAATGGAACAGAGGGAAAATAAGTAAAATAAAATAATTGAAATATATTTTTGTTGCATATTATGGGGGAAAATATCCACACCCATTCATGTTACTCACATCTATCAAAAACATAAAATAAACTTTAAGAAAGAACTCAAGAACACCTATCCTCTCCCAAGCCAAGACTTGGGTCTTCCCCACATTTTAGAGGGCAAGAGATCACTTGGTGGATATAAATAAAGATAATAATAAGAATAAAAATGAAATAATAAGAGAGGTAATAAAAGAAGAACACATGAAATCACAAAATTAAAAATAAAAGAATAAGGGAGAGAGACAGAGAGAATAAGAATAAAATAAAATAAAATAAAATAACACATAAAATGTTAGAAGAAGAATAAATAAAATAATAAGAGAAGAAGAATAAGATTGGTGAAAAAATTAATTAGAAAAATAAATGACTTATATTTATAAAATAAATTTCAATTAGAAAATAAATAAAACCAAAAAAATTAAAATTAAAACAAAAGATGAATTACATCATGGTTCTTTGGCTGAGTAGAACTCTCCCACAATTCCAGGGGTGGTCAAAGTCTAACCCTTGTCATGGGGATTCCTTATCTTTTTATAGGTAGTGAGGACTCCTTTGCCTCTTCCTTAAGCTACAACAATCTTCCCAAATCTTGGGGGAACTCCCTTAAAATTCACACCCGTGAGACCCAGGAAAAATATTTAGAAACACCCAATGATTTCAGGATTTAGAATGTTTTAGAATGGACCAGTTCATCAGGGAAGAACCATCGTGGTTCATGGTGGCCCATACATGGAAATTCCATGTGTAAATGGATCATGTGGCAGTGTAGCATCAATGGTGTATGGTAACGGAAAACGATGCTTGAACATGATAGTGGTAGTATCCTCCTTCATATAGATTTAATTGTGTCCATATAGATATTTAATAGCAGTATAATGAGTTTCCATGAGTTATATTGGGTGATTTTAGTGGAGAAAGATCTTGAGAATGGGTTTCCAATGGAGGAGATGGTGTTCTTGGTGAAGACAGTTGGCGATGGGCCGGAGTCAGGTGGTAGCGGGCGGCGAGCACAATGAATTGTTATAATCATGCATGGTAAAGCAGGATAACATAATTTTTTTAGAGGATGAACATTAACCAGTGAAACCATTCCCCACATAAAATTGGAGGCTAGGGTTTACAAGCATTTATTAGAAAACTCATAGTTTCTACTCATCAGAAGCTCACTCTAGGGTGGGCTCCCAGAAACACACTTGCACACCAACATGGGCCAGGCCGTACCACATGGACCATGTGGGGCTTCAACCCACATCTTCCTATATTCCTCTGCAGGATCACTCTTTCCACATGGATGGCTCTCCATTGGGCTAGGGTTGGATGGATGGCCCACTTGGGCTGGTTAGGGGGATTCACGGCCCTTGAGGTTGAGGGCTGGCCAAGTTGGTCTTATTTTTTTACCTAAAAATGCTCAAGGATTAGTAAATTCTCAACAATATATTCAAATAAATCTGAACTTATATTTCTTAAAATTTTCATTCATTTTGATTCATTTTAATTTAATTATTAAAAATTACCATAAATTAATAAAACAATTAATTTTATAGGTATTTAGACCAAAAATCCATTTAAAACCATTGAAAATTGTTTAAAAATATTCATGAAAGTTGATTGTGTCAAATTCACCCACACATAAACTGTGCTTGTACTAAAGTATAAAATCCCAACATTGAAAATTAGAGGGAACCAATGTTACCAAAATTTCAAAGTAATAAAACAAAATGATTATCAATGTTAAATTAAAACTTTCAAATTCTGCATAAAATATCAATTCAATTTCTAATTTTTTTGAAGAAACAATCAACTCAAGTATTTTAATTTTCCCATTTTAAAAAAGAAGGAGATTCTTCTTTCATCCATTCAAGTTCCTAAATTTATTATTATTAAACATTCCAATAATTATATACCTCTCCTTTGAATATTTTTTCTCATCACTCATGATATTAATTCATATAGATTTATGCTCACATCATGAGAATATGATCCTTATCTATAGGATTTTAAAGGAACTAATTTCTCCGCTTTTTAAAGAAAAAATCCATATAAAACCATGAGGGAATTTCAATCAAGGTTCAAATGAATCTGAGGATTAAGGTTGGTTGGAAATTTTGTCTAAAAATTAAGGCTCAAGGAGGAGGTTACCTCTAAAGTATTAATCATATTATAAAAAGTAAAAACTCAATTAAATTATTCCCTTAAAAATAACTATTCCCACATCCCAAGCTCAAATTAAAGGTCATGGAATATGGAAACATAATAAATGATGTGAAACCTCTTGAATTTTTCTTTTAATTTTTTTTAAATTAATGATTGGAATAAACCTAACATCTATTACCTAACCACATATGATCAAAATCATAGGTCTGATAATGGTTATTTTTTATTATCTTAAGTCAAAACCCATTTTTTTATTTCTTTTAAGAGGGGAAAACAATAAATTATAATGAATGAAACCAAAAAATTTACCAATACCGAAATTAGAACCCCCAAACTTTTTCTTTATAATGTATTTCATCCCTTCCACCATGAATCCCATCACACCCACACTACAACTTAAAAATTTAATGAAAATACTAAGATGAGGGTAGAAATGGATAAAAATGGATTAAGAAAATGGATCATACCTAACAAGGATATTCATGGTTTCTATGGCATAAAAATGATTGATGTAAATGTGGTTTACAAGGATAAGGTCTTTTCAAAATATGCATTAATCATTTTAAATCTGTTTTTGCATAGTCATATATTTGAAATGTTTTAATGAAAGTTCTGGTATGTGTCATGTCCCAAGATCACTCAAGAAATATGATCAAAAATAAATAAGAATTAATTGGTCTATAAATCATCTTAATAATGGGACATATGATATTGGTACAATCACTCATGGCATGAATAATAATAAAAAATAAATTCACATAAATTTCAAAAATAAAAATCATGAAAATGATAAGGAAATTTCATTTACATGAATCAACTAATTCTCTCAAATAACGAGTCCTCATTTAAATATCCATTATTCAATTCAATAATTCAAATCTCCATTTTTCTCATCAAAAATCATTAACATTTAAATCTAAATCACGTCATCATAGTATTTTTAAAGAACTCATGTCTCCTAGATAAATCAAGAAAAAAATAAATTCAAGTATAGGCATGCAATTTCTAGTTTTGAAGATGAAATCAATAATCTCAAAAAATTATAGGGAGTTTGAAAATATTAAATGAGGTAAGGAACTCCCTATCCTATGAATATTAGTAATATTTCATCCTTGGTTGGGGATGTCTTGTGCCGTCATGAACCTATAAAATATAATTACAAAATTAAGCATAAGGATTATGTCATTTAAGTTGAAAATTATAGAGAAAGTGGGGATGCACGCTAGACTAATACTAATAATGAAATTTAAATTCTAGATATAAAATGGAAATATAAATCTTGGTATGATCCCCTAAGTGGGCCCTAACTTTTTTACTACCTCTGAAGGGAATTACTATCAGTTATCCATATCCTGATGGTGGGTGGATCTTCTTGGATTTGAACCACAACATGTGGATTTTCCCCGCTTACACTTCTTCTTTATTGGTGATGAATGATCCATGGATAGAGCATACCATATTCACCCACTTAATAATTAATTATATCTTGTATAGAGGGGGTAGGATGTCCAAATCCAACTCAACATGGGCCACGTGAATTGAATGATCAAAGGGAAAGTAAGAAGGTCATTTTACTTAAATACAATTTAAATTTAAATTATTCTTTTAAAAATGAGTAGTCTATGTCATAATTTACTCTGGGTTAGCTAGTTGTACTTCCTCATGGGATTCCTCAAATGCATGTTCATCAAAATCAGGGATCTCCATGTGTTCCTCAACAGGTGAATGTTCTTCTTTATCATCTACCTCTAAGGTTTAGAAAAGTCTGTCCAAATCTTAAAATTCAAATAATTGGGAATTAATAATCAAATAATATTGAATAAAATCAAATTAAATAGAGTTTGATATAATATGAACTCCCTTATTTGATCCATCTTCAATCTCTTCTTCAATGGTGACTGGATATTGGATTTGGATGGTAGTAAGTGGGGATAGGGAATCAGGATCCTCCATCCTTTCTTCAAATTAAACCACTTGGGAAGTGTATTCTTATTACATGTCTTTAAATATAGTTAATACTGATATATATTCTACTATTTGGGGACTTGTTTGATCTAGTTTTACCTCACATTTGTTCCTGAAGTCATCTAGATCTTTATGATCTATGGCATGTAAATTAGCTGTAAAGTCATACTCATAATGAATCTAATATAGATCATCATAGTCACCCTCAATTTGGTTCTTCAAATGGTTGGGATATGGAAAATCCTTGATAATGGCCTAAAAATCTTGTTTTTCCTTAGAAAAACCAGGAAAGACTAGTGGCTCATCTTCTGGTTCAGGTTTTGTTTGCTTGAGGGATACATTAAAATACTTATTATTCAAATGAATTTTTACTTAAAGATATTAAACATTATATTCCATATATTGAATATCATTTATGGGATAATTTTAGCCACTTGTTTGTGAAATTTTACATGGGGGTGTTTTTCATAAAATTCAGGAGAAAACAAGGATAGATCCACTTGTCTCTTGGTCACTTCTCAATAAAACTTCATGAAGTACTCTTTGAGTTTAGTTAACTCCCTAGACAATAATTCCATCACTGCTTGTTTGAGGTTCTATTTAAGATCCTGGTTGAGTTCCTTGAATTTATCCTCTATAATAATTTGTCTTTGGGAAACCCTAATATATATAGAAAAAATATAAATGTCATCTTCTGTATACTAGGTTGATTAAACTATGGTTTCTTGCACCTACAAGTAGTTTTTACATGAATTAATTAAAAAATCATTTGAAAAAATCATGGAAAAATAAATTTTTATAGTTTTTCTAATCAATTAAAAATATATATAATGTGAAAATAGAAAAAATAAGCAAAAAAAATGATTATATCTTCAACAATGATGCTATTTTTGACACACTCCTATCATGGGGCGTGGAAAAAGGAAATTTATAAATTGTTTCCTAGTGCAGTATAGTGGATGACCAGGTTCATATCACTTAATAATCATCTCATTTTTTACTTACTAATTCTAAATCCCTTAAAAATACTATTTTTTGCTATTTTTATTATTTATGAAAACAATGATAAATTTGGGATTTTTTATTTTCTAAAATAATAAAGAGACGTGAAGAATAAATATTTAAACTAAAATAACATGAAATTATAAATAGAATGTGATTAGAAAGAAATAACTTGGTCCTAAGGTTGGTTTTTCATTCTATTCTTCTTTTTATTTATTTGTTTAAATTTAGTTTTATAATAAAATCATGAAATATATTGATGAGTTACTATCCATTTATTTAGTGTTGTGAAATATTGAGTACCTTATGTAATATAAATTCAACCTCCTACTATAATCAAAGTTGATGGAACACATCAGTCAAGAGTGTGACATCTTCTAGGACCCATATAAATCTCATGTTGTTTCATACATTGATTTAATAAACTTCATCAATTAAATATCTAATCAATGGAATACAGGGAAAAGAAATAATTGAAATATATTTTAGTTTCATATAATGGGGGAAAATTGACACACCCATACATGCCACTCACATATATCACAAACATAAAATAAAATTTAATAAAGAACTAATGAACACCTATCCTCCCCCAGGCCAAGCCTCATGTTAGCACCTCATTGTCGAGGGTAATAGATCACTTGGTGGATAGAAAGGGAGAGAATAAGAAGAACAAAAAATAATAATAAGAGAGTGAATATAATAAGAACACATGAAATATCAAAAGTAAAAATAAAATAAGAAGGGATAGAGAGAAGGAGAGAAGAAGAATAAAATAAAATAAATAAGAAAATAAAATAAAATAAAACATACAATGTTATAAGAATAAGAATAAATACAATAAGAAGATAAGAAAATGAAGAAGAAAAAGAAGGTTGGTGATGAAACTTAAATAAAAAAAATTCATGGATTGTATTTATAAAATAAATTAAAATTAAAAAATAAATAAATAAAAAAATTAAATTAAAACAAAATATGAAATGCAGTATGGTTCTTTGGATGAGTATACCTCTCAAGTGGTTCTTCTAGTGGTTGAACTCCAACCCTTGGCAGTGGGATACCTTCTCATTTTTTAAGCAATGAGGACTAACTTGGCATCTTTCTTCAGACAGGGTGATATTCCAAAATCTTAGGGGATCTCCCTTCAAATGCACACCTATGAGACTCAGGTGAAATATTGTGAAACACCTGATGATTTTGGGTGATTTAATGTTTTAGTGTGGACCGGTTCATCGTGGTAGTGCCTTCATGGTGCATAGTGGCATCGAATTGGTAGTTCTATGTGAAAATGGATCATACAGCAGTGTGGCAGTAATGGTGCATAGATGTCGTGAATGATGCTTGAGTATGGTAGTGGTGGTCTCCTCTTTCATTCGACCTTCAAAGCAGCCATATAAAGCTTTTATAGTGGTCGAATGAATTTTTGGGAGTGGTACTGGGTGGTGGCAGTGAAGGAAGAGCTCAGGACTAGGCTTCTAATGGAAAAGATGAAGGTCTTGATGAAGAAAAGTGATGGTGGGCCAGATTAGGGTGGTAGGAGATGGTGATTATGACAACATGTTATAACTGAGCATGGGAAAGAGGGATGACTTCAAGTTAAAGGATGAATAGTAAATGGTGAAAGTGTGTCCCACTTCAGAGTGGTGGTTGGGGTGTGTGAGTTGTTATAAGAAAACTCAAAACTTCTTCTGGTCATAAGAACACTCCAGGGTGGGCTCTCGGAAACACACGCACACACTAGAATGGGATAGGGGGCACTGCCTAGACTGTGCAAGCCTTCAGTCCACCTCTGCTCACGGGCCTACTTTATCTCACTCATTACACTCAGTCCACTCTCCTTTGGGACATGCTTGACTAGCTGGCCCACTTGGGATTGTGAGTTGGCTTCATAACCCTTGAGGTTAAGGGTTATCCAAGTTGGACCTATTTTTTATGCAAAAATGGTCAAAGCTTAGTAAATTATCAACAATATGTTCAAATAAATATCAAATTATATTTCTTAAAAAATTCATTAATTTTTATTCATTTTAATTCCATAATTATAAATTCCCAAAAATTAATAAAACAATCACTTTAATAGGTATTTAGATCAAAAATATAATTAAAACCATTGAAAATTGTTTAAAAATATGAATGAAAATTGACTATGTTGACCATTTTGTTTTTCTTTTTGTTGGTTGGAGGCTGGTGAGTCAGCACTTGTTGGACCTAGTCTAGTGGAAGAGATGTCTGAGAAGGTTTATTTGATCAAGAGGTGGTTGGTGACCATGTAGAGAAAAAAAATCTTATGTTGACCATCATATATTAACTATGGAGTTTGAGGTGAGTCATCATGCTTTCCTTTTGGTATCACCTAGTTTGGGGAAATTCCATATCTATAAATAGGGGAAGCTTACACCTAGGTTTGTCAGGATATTGGAGATAATGGAAAGTGTCGGTCCAGTGGTGTACCGATAGGACCTTCCATAGTTTAACAATGCCATGAATGATGTGATTTATGTATTTTATCTTCTAAGATATAATACAAAACCTTCAAATATATTAGATCTTGATTATGTCTAGATTGGTGTAGATACATCCTTTGAGGAGCATCTGATGTCGATTGTGGACCATAGTGAGAAGTATCTCCGAATAAGGACTGTAAGTCTAGTTTGAGTGCAATGGAGACATTGTTCAAGTGGATATTTAAGAGAGGGAATATGATATAGAAGCAAAATGGACAAACTTGTTTACCAAGACCCTACCGTGATTCTTGGAGTAGCACAGGGATGAGCTATTATATGGTGGGGAGGTTTTAAGATACCTTGTTTTCCAAGTACATTCCTCTTGAGTTTCAGTTGAACCTATTTTAGCTAGGTTTTATTTTCTTATTGAAACCTTGGTGGGGAAGAATTTTCTTGGGGGGTGGAGAAATTTTTTCAGGTAAAATTACCTAAAGTTAAAAGATGTATGTTTGTTTGAATTTATGAAGCCCGGGTATAAATGTTTCAAAGGATTACGAGAGTTTTTTGTGGTTTGGAAGGATTTGGTGGCGGTTGAGGATTTTTTCTAACAGAATCTAGGTTGAGAGATTTCTATTGGACACTTTCAAATTTTGAATATTTTACACAATATGAACTTTTTTTCGATAACATTCCATGAACTGGTTCAGAGCATGAAAAGTTTATACACCATGAAAAGGTTCACATTGTGAAATAGTTGATCGAGGTTATTTTAAATCAAGGTGAAATTTTTGGTTATATCTTATAAATTAATAAATTCAAACAATGAAAGGGGTTCATGTGGTGAATATATCAAGACCCACATCTTTAAACCGTGTTTGCATATGATTTATTTTTCAACCACTATGAAGCCTCCTCTCTCAAACCCTAGGCTGAATCTAATAGATTTTGGAGTAATTCCTTCCTTTACAAGCATCGTATTCTAGAATTTACTCTCTAAATAGTCACATCACTATGGTTTTCCCCATTCTTCCACTATCCTCTAATATAGTGGTGTAATTTATTAACCACCATTGAATCGGGTTTCGATCTTGATGTTTATCTGATCTAGGTTTTACTTGTGATCACCATCACCTTCATTATTAATTGGAATTACCTATTGAAATAATTTCTTTGATTTATAGATAAATATAGGTGGTTTATAATAAATTCACATGGTCTATTTCTATTTCTTTAAGCATGTTAAATATTATGAAATTTTATGACACACCATTCGCCTTAACTAACAGAGTAATGGGTGATGATAATCATGTGTTTTAAATACTCCTTGAATCCCTTTGGAAATAGTAGTGTTGAGAATTAGATTTTGAATACCCATAGGGTGAGCCTAACATTAAACAATAATTAACTGGATAATGTCTTAAAAATATGTTTTATCATGAATTGAGACCTTAAGTGATTTCTTGTGATATGATCACTTTGAAAAATGGATAATTGTATATTTTAAATGACTTGTGGTACTTTGATATGATGTGGTCATATACACCGGCATGTTAACGGGTCAAGACATAACTTTATGAATGAAAAGTAATTGAAAAGAATAAAGGTAATTGACTAAATTGACCTTTATGGCATATGATTTAAGTTGTGTTATTCCTTCTATTATGACTTGTGTTATGATTTATGCTATGATTCTTATAGGGATTTTCCTGGTTATGCTATAATTTTTATAGGGCTTGGCCTGATTATACGATAATGATTATAAGTATTTTCCTAGTTTTTGTGTAATTATTATAGGGATTTCCATGATTATACTATAATGCTTATAGGGATTGGCCTAGTTTTGATGTAATGCTTATAAGGCTTGGCCCGATTATACTGTAATTATTATAGGGGTTGTCTTGGTTATTATGAAATTATTAAATAGAGGGATATTCCAAGTTATGTGATTATTATATGAACTTTTGGTTGTGGTTGGAATGGTTATGCTACATGCTCATAGATATTATGTCATGGTGCCAAAGAAGGTCGGTTATTGTATTGTATTAATTGATTAATTAATAAACCTATTTATTGCTTTATTGAATGCACTTATTATCATACTGGTATATTTTATACATGGTGGTGTTGAACTACTGAGTATTACTCACAACCTATTTGGGATATCATTTGGTACCCAGGAAAATTTCATAGATGCAGGTTTGTATAAGGGAAAGGGACCTTGTTGTTGATTATTGCTTGCTAGATGGGTTGGATCTTGGAGACGGGACCGACCAAGGATTCATGACCAGGTTATTTTTATTTTACTTGTGTCAGCTTTTTCTTTTATTTGTATGACTTATAAAATGTCATTCAGTTACATTAGATCCCAACATTACATTGTTCGTTATTATTTGGATTACTTGGTTAATCCTTTATCTTATAGTTTTATGATGTATTATTTCCTCTATTTCGGTTACTATGATATTTTTTATTACTGATGTATTGAAACTATATACCAGGGTTATAGTCTCCCCACTTTGTTGTCTACACCCCTGATGCATGTCAGAAGCCTCTGGTATCTGGAGAGGCATACTTGAGGTCCAACAACCAACCTGATCTATCCACATGAGAGTTCTCCAGATCAGGGAATATTACAACTAGCATCTTGTATGAAAAAAGAAGAGAGATATTCGAGTTCCAGGGAGGTTTATCCAAGCATGGATAAATTTCACACACCCGTAAATCCATCATACATCTATATTATTTATATGCCTCAAGGATACTCATTTGGATATGGTATTTACTCTTGTATTTATAATACATGAGTAAATGATGCTTCGACTAAATCATGTATCATATACATGAATATGACACCCAATATGTTTCATCTCATGAAATGTCCCATTAAATGATATATAAATGACTATTAAGATTAGGTGAAGTCTCTATACATATCATGTAGTCCATATGTTCATACCATTAAATCTGGTGGTATACATATACTGAGCACTAGATATTGTTATGAAAAATATAAATGTTGTAGCTATATACATATCATGCATATCACTTTAGGGTATATAACTTAAAAAAACTATTAATAAATGTGTGGATAAGGAAATTATCAACCTCCCATTATACATTTCCCTCTTATTTCCCACTTTAGAGCTACTTTCCATGATCAAATTACATTCCTTACACATTTAGGAATGAGTTTCTGTGAAAATGTCACTCAAGATCACCTATAAAAGGATCCCACCTCTAATAATTTAAAAACACACCTTACATTTAGTTTCTTATTAAATCTCTACCAAAATATTATACCTAATAATTACCTCCCATGTTGGGTGTTTTTTATTATCAATAGAATACATCAATTCCTTCAAAACCACTAAGGCTTCCAATAGGAGTTACAATTTCTTCTTTGTAAGTAATAACTTATTACTTATCATTTAACTTATTTATATAACTATTCTAAATTATAATTCGTATATTTAATAAAATATAAATAATATAATTATACTTCTATAATAATGATGTTATAATAAAAATCACTTCATAATCATACTCAATTATTGATTATACCATGTTCTTGTTTGAGTCGGTCTAAACACCTACATGAATGATGTTATATATTTCTATCATAGATGAATATAAAAACTAAAGTTATGGTAAGATATGATATTAATATGTAAATAATGTTTTTTATTTAATGATAATATTAATATTTAAGTCATTATTAATAAGTCATTTATTTTGTTAAAAATTACTAATTTTTTTATAGATTACATCTTTATGAATAATAATTTAACATCCCATTGAATTAAAATAAAAATTAATAAATAATCATGGAAGTTATATTTTATTAATTTTACTATTTTTTAAATAATGAAATCATGAACGGGGAATGATTATTAGAACCATTATACTAAAAAACAAGGAATAGTTAAAACTACCAACTACCAATAATCAATATTAACTAAAAATAAGTAATAACTAAGTAATAAATGTATATAAAAGATTATTATAAAATGTAATAAATACGAATCAGGTTTTTAAATATATTTTTAATTATTCCATGATTATTATATAGTAGGTTAGAGCATGTCCATCCAAGTAGTAATCCATGGTAAGGGTTTTGTGGTCTCGATTTTATTTTCATTGAGTCATAATCAATTTCCCTTGAATATTTTCTTATAAGTTAATTACATTTTAACATTTATCTATTTTATATGTTTTTATATTTTTATTTAAATAAATTAAACTTTCATGTTAATTTTTTCTTCTTTCATGGATTTCATTCTTTATAAAATATGGCATCGTTAAGAATAATTCTCATCCTTTTTAATAGTTCTTTCTCCTCTATGTACATATTATTTATTTTAACATTAATAAATTTTTTATCTTTCACTACACATTTATTTACTTAACCTTTATTTATTTTCAAGAATCCATTATTGGGTATTATTATAAAGCGACTTTTTAGTAAAATTATTCACTTTCCCTTCGTGAAATTGTTTTTTGAAAGTGACTTATAACTTTTTTTTATGAAAATGTTCAAAATGGTTTATGAAAAATTTACATTTTTGGTTCAATTTTACACTCTATGATTTATATACTTTGTATTGATATTCATTATCATCTTATAAATTCTATTATATATACTTTATTTTATATATGGAATTCTTGGTATCAGCTGAACAAATTTATTTGGATCATTTATACAATATTGTTTGAAAATATTATTAAACCTATTTACTTTCCATAGGTTTTCATGATATGATGTTTGATTTTTTTAATGTGGAACACATATGTATGCTTTATCATTATGTAATGGGTGGGGTTCTATATATCCCTTCAATTTATTGGTTAATGTTTTATAACTCACGAGTTAATTTTGTTATGCGTGGACATGGTTGTGGTTAGTTGTGTTCACAATGTTATGAATTCATATGCTTATGATTATGAAACATTTATAAGTTATATTCCTTTGTTATCTCCATGGATAATGATTATTATATCATGTTATTTAACTCTTACTCCATTTCATATGTTTCATCATTTGAGGTTGTTTTCCCATCCATCATGAATTGTAGATAACTTTTATGAGTCTATGTTCTTTTCAATAATATTTTTCTCTAATTCCCATGTTTCTAACATTCTTATGATCTAACTATTTGTGATTATTTGATATGTCTAACCCTTAATAAGAATTTTGTCTCACCCATTCTTATATTTCCCATTTTCCCTAGGGAATTATATATAGTATTACATATAAATGGATTTCTTATGTACATATGTTTTTTGGATATATTGAAGAAATATTGTGTAATAATATTTTTATGCAGTTAATATCTAAATACACTAAACCTTTGAGTACTAGGATTATGAGATAATTTGTGAGATGTGATGTTTAAATTATAAAATTATTGTATAATATATGCATGTTTATCTGGATGCATCTCACCCCACATGATATTGACTCTAGGTAAATTGCGTCAAGTCGTGTAGTCAAAGTTCATAGAGTAACTACATATAGTTTACTTACTTCCATTAGAGTGAAATTGACATGAGTGATCACATGGAATATAATTGAGTTTTTACATAAGTTAACACTGAATATCCCTTAAATAATACACATAAAGTACCTAGACGTATTGTGAAGGTTGTTAGAAATAGATTTGACAACACCTAACTAGTTGTACACATTTTGTAATGTATGAAAAATAATGAAAGGTACATGTTGAGACATGTGTTCCATGTGAGTCAACACAAGGGTAATAATTAAGCAAAATCGAATTACACAATTTGTAGCTGGTTTTATACTCTATGTACCAATAAATACTCCACACCAGGTACACTCTAAGTAAATTTCAATGTGTTGTGTAGATATAAATGCCTATTTTTTATTATTAATTTATTTATAAAAATGAACGACTTATTTTGTTATCATATATGATATGCCCTTCCCAAGAACTGCCATAGGTACACACTATGTACATTGAAGGCATATCATCTATTCATACACAATGCATAGACTATGCATCCTGACCTCTATATCAATACTCTATTTATATAATGAAAAACTGTGTAGGAATACATGTCATGTAAGTATACAATACACAAAAAAGACAAAACATAGTGTCTGTCACACCCAATTCAATTGAAAGTGCACATTGCGTGAGTGTTAAAATCCAAAAATGGTTTTAATCATAAGTGTAAGGGTAAAATTTGTTTCACCTTCAATATATTCGATGTATATATTAAATTACTATACTAAATTCAATCTAACCAAGAGGGTAAAAACTGTGTTCCTTGTCAGTACACACCATGAACATTATAATTTTAAATAAAATTATTTTTTTGATTTATTTAAACTTATATATGATGGGAATCCCCCAAACTGTTTAGATAGGATATTAAGATAAGAAACTAATTAATTAATTAAGATTAATTTAAGTAATATTATGTTAAAGAAATAATGATTTTAAATAAATGCTATCAAGTTTAAATGTATAGTTTTTACATGTATGTGATTGATCTTGAGATTTATCAACTCGTGTATGTGTTGAATTTAATTTAATTTAATTATTATTACATAGGTTTTTTGTGATGATTTATTATTAAATTAAATATGATGATGTTTGAATAATCTATTCCTCCTTTATTGTGTAAAGTCATGTGTGTCAAAGGTTTATTTTATGTACCCCTAAACCCCCAGTACCCCTAACCTATGTGTGAGTAAGAATTAGTAAATCATGGAGCTCCCAATGGGAGGATACAGTTCAAGACCTGATACAAGGTGAGACAAACCAAAGAGATACACAAGTTATTAGTGGAATTCTATAACTCAATCTAATTCATAGTCTTAAGTAGTTATTTACCCTAGGATCATAGGTTGGTTTAACCTTCTCTCAATAAACCAACCAATATAAAATTTCATGATCAAGTCACCTATTTATATTGTTTATCATTGTATGATTATGTATTTAGTTATGAAATTAATGGTTTATTTAATGATTAAGTGTGATCACATAAAGTAAACAAATTTACAAGAATGTTAAATAAGCATGTGAAGTATAAAATAAACAATATTTACACATAAATTAAAAAAACCCTCAAACAAATATTAATTCAGATATCAGCTTTAATTACTTGAGTTATAATGTGAATATAGATCAAATTTATTGTTAGACACTCATTAGTATAGTTCTATTTATCATGGAGTTATAAGGAAAGTTTTGGGATGAATTAAGTTAGCATCGATAATATTTTCCCTCACAAGACTTGGTGTAACTTAAAGGCATGTATTGAGGAAATATGAGTTTATGATTTTGGGATTAGGGATTCCACTCAATAGATGAAGGATCAATGAGTTGATGCAGTAGGAAAGTATAGAATACCTAAATAACTTCTGATAATTTGACCATGCCCTATTTTGTGTTATGAAAAGGGGTATATAGATCCTTGACACTTAAATATAAACTCATTGAATAATTATATATATTATAATTTTAATTTTAATTATTTTAATCTCAATAATTTATTATTTTATTAGTAATTGCTACATATTTGAATTATAGGAGTAATTCATATTTAATTTAGAAAACGTCTTAAAACATGATTTTTGATTTTTTTATTTGATCTTTGGTAATTATTATAATAAATCCTTCAATTAATATTGGATTTTTTGATAATTATTTCAGGTTTTTGGAAGGTATTTAAAAGAAATCAAAATGGTTCTACTCTTAAAAATGATAATTATGAGATTACTACAACAAAAATATGAAAATTAGAAAATAATGCTGAGAATAAGTTTCATTGGATTTGGGTGTAAGTGTCATTGACTCAACATATGTGTTATCTCTTTGAGTGTAGGTGTCATCTATGGTATTAATGGAAAGAAAAATGGAAAAGAAAGATGAGTGTATGTGTTATTCTTGCTGAACATATGTATAAACCTTCCCTAGCATGGGTGTGTTTGAGTCTAGCATACATAGCATCCATTCATTTACAAAAATATACCAAAGGATAATCAAAATCCAGATTCAAGGGATCCATCTCCACTTTAATTGAAAATATTGAGCAACCACTTCAATACTCATACCACCAATAGGAAGTTTCCATGTGGATTAAAATCATGCCTGATATTCTTTAATCCTTGAACTTTGTTTACTTTATTATTTTATCTATTTAATGGTTTTTGATATTATCCTTAATTTTTGGACTAAAATAGATCAAAAAAATTAATTTTTTTAATTTCAACATAGTCGCCCGATTGGAACATAGTTAGTGTAAACCATGTAGAAACTTTGTATATGGGTCTACAGTTTTAATAGTGCCATTTCACATGGATAGTGAATAGTTTCCAAAACTATGTTTCCAAAACATGTAGGTTCCCAAATGAACTTAGTGGGAGGCACATAGTTGGTGTATAGTTTAATAAATCTTATGGAAAAACCATGCAGTCTACACAAAAACATAAAAATATTTAAAGTTAACATTTTATCCCCCAATGTTTTTAATCTGAAATCCCTCTATCCCTCTCCCAATCATGTGAACAACACTTATCCCCAATCCCTATTGTTTACCTTACCTCCATAGTTATTTATTGATGTTTCTTAGTGATTTGAGTTTGATTCTTCAAGGTAATGCCCTTTCCTCTTCTATTTATCCTTTCTAACTTTATTCTACTTGTTTTCATTTTATCCCCTTATTACGGTCCTTCTTGTATAAAAAATATGATGGGGTGTCTATTTTTCGTGGGGGTTTTATATGGGGATTGTGATGTTAATTTTGGTACCCACTCTATCAAGTTTTGTTGACGAAGGCATGTTTTCATTAATTTAATGTAGGTTGACCAATGTTTAAAGATTTAAATTCTCGAACCTTTGACTATTTTTCTTTTAATCCATGTTTTTGATTCCTTATGGAATTGTTATACTTTACTATAGAACTTTTTAATTTATTTGACAGCTCCCATGCACACCGAGTGTTTGTTAAATTGAACAAATGTACTTTATTCATTAGTTTTGATGTTTTAAGTGGTTTTCCGGTTTCCAAGGTAATTTTTAAAGGTAATTTTTAATTTTAAGAGTGTTATTGGTTCCTAAAAATGGGTCTTTGAAATTACTAAATTTTCTTAGATATTTTATAAATATCGAGAATTTGTTTTCAATCTAGTTTTATAAGTTACATTTTAAAAAGAATAACTTGAGGCCCATTTGACACTTTTGAGTAGATATTCTAAAAATTAATTTACCTTTGAAGTATACCCCAAAAGATTAATGGTATTGAGTTCCTATTGTAGGATGTTGTGATTATATTGGAATTAAAGGGCAGTTTCAGGGAAGGTTTATCAGAGGTGTGTTCATGCTTATGATTCATGTTAATATGTTACTACTACTACTACTACTACTACTATTATATATGTATATACATTCATATCTATACTTGTTACTATTGATTTTCTCTACTAAATTTTATATACCATGGGAAACAAGAATATATAGGGGATTTATGGATACTCATACTACACTAGATTGGGTTCATGCTCTGGATAGTGGACCTTATGATGGATTGCACCCTACTTTGGGAGTTTTCCCCTTGGTTAGGCCCGGTAGGTTATGACTAATTGTTAGGTTGATTTCATTGCATCAAGAAAAAAGATATTATGGATATTATTTTAGTATTTCTCTAGGCTTTACCCCTTATCTCTAAGGTGTTCCCATGAACACTTATACTTGGTTTTGTTATTATTATTTTTACTATGATTTTTTATAGATATTCTAAATTATAGTATCCATTTTATTTAAAGGAAATAAATGGTTCATATCCTTTAAAATTATTATTTTTAAATTATATTCCTATTTATTATTTAAATTCTTAAAAAATAATATTTTACTTGAAATTAATAATATTATCTTTTAAAAAACAAATATTCTTATGATGATGATGGTATGTGATTAGTTTCTGAATAAAAATCAAAATTTACTTTTTAGTTATATTTCAAACTAGAATGGAATTAGATCCTTTATTTAAAGTTTATAAACAAGGTTTAGTTTTCTTGTAATACCTATAGGGACTCCATGTTCATGACTATTAACATTTTAGGTTTAGGCCTTGATTTAGCTTTGATCTCTATGTAGTAATAGTGGTTTTGAGGATAAATGGTGACCTAGATGTCAAACCGAGTCTGGTTTGGGTATTTTGTTTTTATTTTGTATCATAATGTATTATCCATTTTAACCTTACCTTTTATTGTATCAAAGAACCTATTTTTGTTATATATTTATTATGTTTTTTTAAATTTATATGTTATGTTTCAGTTGGATTTTATTATTTGTGTATTTATTTTATTTATACCATTTCATGTACCTCTAATGCATGTAGTGGTTATACTAGACTTCTGAGTGGAATATCTATACTAAATATTTTTTTATTTGGGAAAAATAATATTCAATGAATATAATTTGATGCCCTCAAAATTATTTCTAGCCCAAGGGGATTAGGAATTCTCTTTTGATATGTCATGGGATGGCTCAAGTTTCCATTTCAGGGGTAACCCCAGGTTAGTTTGTGAAAAAATGGTATGAGAGAATAGATTATATGGGGCTCCTAGGTTTTAGAGAACCAATTTTTATTTAATAAGTAATGGTATATTGGATATAGGACTTTTAGAACTTAAGGTATAGGTATAAAAAAGTGTGTTTCCAACACTTTTAGTACTGAACCTTGTGTTACTATAGGAAGTATAGTTTTTTATTTTGGATTTTGAATTAGTTTTAACTCATTTTTTTCTCAATTATGGTTGATGGTGATTTCAATTAATTCATGTTAGGTGGTTTTTTATGAATCCTTTTATGTTTGGGTATTAAATGAGAGTTGAACTGGTGGTACATGGAGAGCTCATAGGGTCTAGAAACACATGTGGAACCCTAGTACATGGTTCTAAATAACTCTCTATGTATTGAAAAATCAGGTTCCCTAAACCCAACTTTATCATTACTTTTGATTACCATTCCATGTGAACAGTGATATGTTCATGTTTTATACTTACCATTATATTGTAAGCATTTATGTGACCATTATTTAACTGGTAATATACATAGATTAGCTGTCGTATCAAAAGGTTATAGATGATCCCATGATATAATGAGAACCTCGTGATACTATGACATTAATATTAAATATATGTCATATGTTATAGATACATCATAATAAATGGACATAGTTGATTTCAGACTATTAGCTACTAGGGGATAATAAACATTGATAATTATTCTCATGAAGTTTATACTTAGTGATCTCTAGTACTTAAGATCATGAGGACATACCCACCAATAGGAACACCACATGTTTTGGGTGTTATTGGAAGTTTCTATCTACATATATGTGTATTGTTCTCATGACTTGAGATCATCATATATGAGTTCTATTTGATCATGTGATTTGATCCAAAGTGAAAACCCTGAAAATGAAGTCGTGTCGAGGTAGTTTGTGTTGAGTGCATCATTGGTGGTATGAAGTTGGTTGAATTGTTAAGATAGAATTTGTTTCTTCCAAGTTAAGGAAGTGATATCTCTAGCCTAGTTGATCAGGATGTTAGTACCTTCATTAAATCCATGGGTATGGTAGTCGAAGGTATGCCCATCTATTTTGATAAAAAAATAATAAATCAAAGAAAGGATGGTGACATAAGTGGGCGTCCTTCTTTATGAGCTATATTATGACAAAGAGATTATATTATACATTGAGTGTACATCGGTTGGTTTTCATTGCTATGACTACTCCCTATCTCTTTAGGGTTCATGATGAGTTTCAATATTCTTCTCTTGGTCTCTGAATATTATTCACTGCTATCAAGATAAGGGCTTAGAAGGTCACATAAAATAGAGTTTTCATGATTTTCCCTATTTTAATGGAAATGTATATAGGACATTATGGGTCCCACTAAGGGGTCCGAGAGTTGTCTTAGATTTATAAATCACAAAAATATAAATAAATTTATTATTATTTGAGTATATAATAATTTAGTTGAATTTATTGGTTAAAGGTATTTAGGATTGTTTAAGTAAATACTTAGAATAATATTAAACAAACAAATATTATTTTAATAGTCAAGGTTCATTTAATATTAAGGGGAATTACGAGTTGAGTTAATGAGTTAGGTTTGTCACATAATATATTTAATATATATTAAAAGTATGTGATGAAATGTAAATAATATTTATGACACAGTTAATACATCATAACTATTTATTTATTACTTATTTATTTAATGAAAAATATACAGGCTTCGAGAACCCTAACTGAATATTTTACACATCCACTATATAAGTAGATGAGGATCTCATTTATCGTGTGAAATTGAAAGGGAAATCATCTTCCAATATATTGATAGCTCCTCTCTCCTCCTCCCATGTTCTTAAGAGAAAATGAATCCATTCAAGAAATCAATCCAAGGATATCTTCGTGGATCGTAGGAATAGAGTCATGGTGATCGTCGTGAAATTGATGGAATAGTCAGAGCTCTATGCTAGAAATTGAAATTTTACAATCGACATACACAAAAATTCTTGGAGCATGTGAGGATGATATAGAGGGGTTCTGATTCAGATCATTCAAGTAATGATCATGGCCTATGAGTTGCAGTGGAACATACCACCAAATAAAAAAAAGGTACATGTTTGTTTGATTTAATTCTATTATTATTTAATTAATTCAAGATCTTCAAACCTCTACCGAGGCTTGGATACTCATAGAAAAAGAAGTTACGTCACTCCAGTGATGAAAATTTTGAAATCCCCAATAATTACCTTCCATTGTGTTCCTAGATACCTTCAGTTGGTATCAGATAGACCATGTGAATTTTATAATCCAATAAAAAATTAATTTTCATTAAATTAAATTGATATCATTAAATTGGTCTCAATGGAATGGACCACATGTTGATCCGATTCCAGATGGCCAAGTTATGGACATCCAAATTTTTTTATATGGATAAAAAATGTGGCTATTACTATGTAAAACTTAAAGAATAATATAATTAAATATCTGTCCAGGTTTTAGTTTTTGGGAGATTGAATTCTAACAAGGTTCTAATAGAAATAATTTTTCAGTTGACAAAATTGATATCTTCCTTTGGAATCGTAATCAATAAAATTAATACTAATAACTATAAAAGGGGTGTCCATTAACTTGTCTTCCAATGGAAAAAATCATTTTTTTTGATTAATAATAAAAATAATAATTGAGGCTTCATTAGAAGCCATGGATGACCTCCTCTTACCCCTAGGTGGATAGGTTTTTTTACAATTTGATAAAATGGTGGGTGGGTTTTTAGAAGACAAAAAATACAAAAGGATAGAAAACCCTTTAATTGATTCTCATAGAAGATTATTTTTTTAAAAATAATAATAAAAACTTTAAGCTTCTAAAGGAAGAAACCGAAGAGGCTACCTACTATCACCTCTACCCACTCACATCTTCTAATGCTCGACTACAACCTTCAAAATCCAAAAACCCCACCGGCCAGTGACACCCCTGGAATTTACCTCCTACTCTATCTTCCCAAAACCCTTCCACCTTAGCCCAGCGGTTTTATCTTCAAAAAATTAGCTCTCCACCACACTCTACCTCTGTGAGGTTACAGGATGACCATGAAAAATTACTTCAGCTTCCACAATACCAATTTGGCATGAAGTTTATACTGAATCTATTGAGGTCATCCCTCACATACGTCATAAACATCCCACAACTATGCTACTTTACCTTGGTCTATAACATTTCCACGTTTAGGGTAGCCACCATCGCCTCTTCAGGTGACCGCCAGATCTTCATTTCCCCTCCCTCTCCATCAAACTGTTCCACCCAACCCTGCGACTGCCCTCGTACTACGACACCTTCTCAAAACTAGTGTCCTCAGTTGAGACTCTCTTCCATGACCCCCTATGGAGTAGCCATCCAGATTGGATCTTGTTAGATCTGATATACTCTTACATTTGGCCGGGGAGGGTTTGACCGACCTAAAATGGGTCTGGGTGGGCCTACCTAGCCCTGAATATACCTGTACAGATCAAAACAGGTCTTCCCAACCTAAAATCACCCTTTATAGGGTTTGACTGACCTATGAAGGTCTTGGAAAAATTTTTCCTTACCCCTAATGGGCCTGTTTGGGTTCGACCTAACCCACAATGGGCCTGAGTAGAAAATTTGGGCCCGGTAAATTATTTTAATTCAACCGTAAATTAATTTAGGTAATTAAAATTAATTTTAGTATTAATTTAACTTAATTAAGTATTAATTTATTGGTTCAAAATAACAATAATTTTATAATTTAAAATAATTAATTTAATTTTGGTGATAAATTAAATTAATAGATTAATTTAGTTTTATAATAGAGATTAAATTAATTTTTAGGCCGAAGAAGATAAATTATTTAAATTATTTAATTAATTTAATTTATATTTAAGCTCTCAACTTTAAATTTATTGCAATTATTTTTATCGCACATTTACTTTTCATACCGACTGGTCTTGTTCAATTGATTGAACCCATGTATGTCTATTTAATTTCATTTAATTATTTATTACTGTGTGTGATGTTTATAATAATTAGTTAATTTAAGATGGTCTATTCATCATCATTTTTTTAAAATTCAATATGTATAAGGGCATTAAAATCCAATATATTAGTTATATATTGCACTCTCAAGACCCCCTCCCCTATATGTAAGTATAATTGTACATTTTATGATGATGTTGTAAGGTGAGGACCCTGCCAGGATGAGGTAATGCCTTATATGAGAAGTGGACATATTGAAAGGGGAAAGCATCTTGAGTCAGGATTATACTCAGGTATGATACCCCTAGGTCATGGTTTATCCATTGAGTTTAAATGGATCAATAATTATTATATTATCAAGACCATTTAGGAAATTTATTTCCTTTATTCTCTATTTATTATTTTATATTTGTGATTATTTACTATAAGAACACATAAAATAATAAATAGATAAAATGCATAAATATGCAATGAATGTTTTCTATTGATGTTCTGTTGAGATTGTGATGCCATATTATGAAAAAATTAATTGAAATGGATTTAATTCATCGAAAAATATTAAACCCTCTTAGAAATATTAAGTCTCAAACACATTCCATTCTTTGAATTTGAATAAAATTGGGTGTATGGGGTGATCTTCAACAAAAGTTGAGGGTACTTCCTACTACCAATGAGTTTTTATAAGAATGATGTGTTAACTTAACTAAATTTAGAATAAAAGAAGTATCCAAAGCTATCTTGTTTCAATTTTAGAGGAAAACGATGACTAAATCATATTTATGATATTAGAAGCTGAGACTTCACTCAACAGATCAAGGAGTTACGAGTTAATGCAGTTGGCCAAAAAAATTCCCACCTTGAACTCTCTAAGTAATGACATAGCCAAATCTTTTAGACAATGAGGGAAGGATCAAGGATCATTTTTTCTAGAATACTCAAGATATGTAGTATTCAAATTCTAGTATAGAGGGTTTCAATATTTCAATAAAATAGTGGGATACATTTGATAATCTAATTAATTAATAATGTCTAATAGGTAATCAAGATAAAAGTACTAATCTTCTGGTTTTTATTTTTATTAAAAATTGAAAGTAATACCACAAGATACACAATGATAATTATTGTAAAAATAAAAATTTTCAAACTATAACATGATTATAACAAGTACAACATGAGCTTGATCGAAGTACTATAATATCAGAAATTCAAGGTAGTGTCCCCAATACCTGTTAAGCCACCTTAAGAAATGAGGGTGTGGAAAATTTTTATTGGAAACTCGTATATTTTGAATATTATGGTTATTTAATAATGATATCATTAATTAACAACATTAGTTTTGGATTCTAATTCAGAACATGGATGACTTCATATGTTGTATCATCTTAAAGAAGCATGCATGGAGAAAGTGAAATGTGATATGAATTAGTGATGTGTAAATTGAAAGGTGGATCATAATCTTTCAAAACATCTCATTCCTATATCATTTTAAACCACATAATCTAGTGTTGTTTAAGATTATGAAATGAGAAGTATGGAGTAAATTCTTCATTACCTTTTTGGTAAGTTTTCCAAATAAATAAGAGATTAAATAAAAATTCATATTTTATTATTATGGAGAACAAGTTGAAAGACAAGGTGAAAATTCCAATGGAAAGAGAGACTCCAAATGTAAATTTGTAATGTCCTTCAAAAAAAAAATAGGTTGGTTATTAAATAGGAGGTTATTTTATTTTCATATCATGAAATAAATCGATTGAAGTTTTTGATGCAATGAACTAAATTAAATAATGAAGTAATCTCTTCTTCTTTAGTGAATATTCCTCATTATATGTAATGTTTCTATTGTAATTATTAGGTATTAAATACAATATTCCTTTCATATGTGTTTGTTAAAATAAATTAACCAATTTAGAATATAAATATTACAAGAAGTAAGTTGTGTTCACCAAGAGGCTAAAAGGGTGGTTTGTAAGTAAGCGGTGAGAAGCACAAAATTTTAAATATAAAATTTTAATGATTCTAGTTGAATTCTTGTTAAGTATTTCCAAAACATTTATCTCACATTTCCTTTGGAAACAAGGTTACATTATTCCAAGTTCTAGAATGAGTGTGTTTTTTGGTGTTTAGTACTAAACCAATTGTTCATTAATACTTGAATCATAGGTAATACCTAATGAATATAAAAATGTAAGAGTTATCTACATAGTTGTGGAAAGTTAATAATTTTTAAATATAAACTAAGTATTTTTCAGAGATATATTCAGTATGGTTATATATAATTCAGAGTTAAATACCTTTGGTATTATTGACATAATTATGTACTAAATTTTGGACAAAGAACTACTGGAATTAGAGGTATTTGCAACAGGCTATTTGCGACGGGATCCCGTTGCAAATAGGCTTTAGCGATAGGGCCCCATCACAAGTATCCCATTACAGAAAATGGCGTCACAAATAAGTCTCTGATTATATACATTATATATAAATAAACCTTTTGCGACAAGGAACATCCCCGTTGCAAATAAGCCTCTGATTATATACATTATATATAAAAACCTTTTGCAACAGGCTCGTCGCAAATAATCTTTACGACGAGCCTGTCATCCTATCGTAAATACTATTATTAAAAATTTATATTTAAATTATTTGTGATGGGATCCCGTCACAACAGGTCCCATCGCAAATACTAAACATAATAAAAAAAATATTTAATAAAATTATGATTAATGAAAAAATTATATTAATATTATTAAAATTATAAAAAAATAAAAAATATTATTATTAGTAAAATAAAAAAACATTAAAAAAATATATTTAATAAAATTATGATTAATGAAAAATTAATATTAATATTATTAAAATAATAATAAAAATAATTAAAATTCTCAATATTTACAAAACAATATAAAAAAATTCAAAAAAAATTATTATTATTATTATTATTATTATTAAAAAAATAAAAAAATATTAAAAAATATAATACAAATAATAAATTATAAAATATTAAAAAAAATTAAATTATACAATATTTGCGCCAATATAAAAGATAGAAACTGTAAATAATTCATATTATAACAAATCTTGAATTAAAATATTTTTAACATAAAAAAATCACTGGGGGTCATCTTCTAGAGGAGGTGGAGGAGCTGTAGTAGATGGTGGAGGAAACTCCATCACTAAACTATGAGTCAGACGGCGCATGTACTCCATCTGCTCATGATGCTACTGCTGCCATCGATGCATCTCCTCCTCGTGTTGCTGCTGCTGCTACTACTGATTCTGCTGACACATCTCTTCATGCTACTTCTGCAAACTCTCTAGAAGCTCAATCTGAGTTCACAACTTCTCTTGATACGGTGAGGTAGAAGGTGATGCCTCTCCACGAGCTCTTCTCGAGCTGGACATCGACATCGTAACAGTATCATAATAAGTACTAGGAGTCAAATGAGAGCCGATACCAACTACTTGGCCCTTCTCAAAGCTATAATGAGTCACCTACATCCATGCCGCCTCATCGAAATGGTGGGCACTGGTCTGATCCGTCATCTCATCTTGACTCTCAGCCTGTGTGTGAGAGGTCGCAGCCTCATATGACTCCTTCAATTCCAATTTGAAATTAAAATTGTGAAAATATTATATACTGTTAATTTTCAAATTGAAAAAAATAATATTAACCACAATATGACGCTCGCGATCACCTCTAATCTATCCAGTGGGTGGATCACTATATATCCTCCAATAAACATCGTACTCCATAATATCAGGATGATCGAATGCCTACAGAAATATAAAATAAACTTTTTATATTTAAAGTTATATGAAATATTTAAAAAATATTTACCAGATGCTCTCTATGAGTACTGAATGTACAACTACCAGCTCGATGCGTCACCTCCTATCTTTCCCAGTTCTATCATCCCACTGAAGATCTCCTCTGAAATCCACCTCCCAACCAGTGTAAACATAATCCATCCGAAACGTGAGATGAAATGTACTATGGTCAGTGGGCTCTACATGACTCATCAAATTCTGTCAATCCTACTTTCTAAATAGTTTTTCTTCTCAAATTGTGCAAAAACTAATGGAAATAGTCATACATAGACACCTTCCATGCCGCGTGGATAGCGCCACACATACTATCATCGATGGGATACCATAAACCCTACAAATAATTTATAATATCAAGTTATTAATACAATAAATATGAAAATAAATATTATTTATTTACATGCCAGCTAATTATTGAACATGTCGATCCACACATCAATGGGAATCTGTTCCCATGTGATCCATGGATGAGAAAAATAATTGCGCAAGATAGTGCTCCCTTTTCCAACAGCTACATGCACAAAACTATGAAAAAAGGAATAAATAATCAAACAATTAGTATATATATAAATAAATTAATGAAAGATAACTAAAATATATAGGTTTCCATACCTCTATGTGCATGGATCAAAGCCATGATGTGGACATCACTCGGGGATAGATTCAGGAATCATCAGTCGTGCAAGACTACGCCCCCTCCACATACCCCCTGAACTGCTAGTAGGCTGAGAGTCAGATGATCCAAAATCCCCCTCATCCAAAGGTAGCTCCGCCTCCTACAACTCGCAAAATAGACCAGGATCCATCTGAAACACAAAATTATTATTTTTAGAAGACAGTTGAAAATAACTATTATATATAGATATATATTAGTTATGATTATAACTAGTATTTAACTATGTCAATGTCCATCTTTATCCTCATCTCCATAGCTGTCAATTTCAATGTCTTCATCTTCCTCCTCAGCATCATCAATATCCATATGATTTTCAGTTTCATAATCTCTTGTCATTTCAAATTCATTTGTAACATCATTAACATCTTTGTCATCATTGATCCTTAATTGTGGGGTGTCATCATCGATATTCACGTCTCTTTGTGAAAAAGATGAATTTTGAGCAGTCTCTTGAAAAATTTCAATTCCTTTCACTTCAGTGGAACCACATTCAGTTTGAGTAAACTGATTTTCTTGAGATTTAATTTTTATTATGCTCCACCCATCACTCAAGTCTCTTGAAGTAGCACAATACTTTTCATAATAAATTTGATCTGCCTATTGATCCAGTAAAAATGGTTCATTTACTGCAAGAAGACTTTTATATTTAATATCGATGATTCCATGAGTCAGATGAACATGCAAGCCTCTCTCAGTATCTGACCATCGACATTTAAACATCATTATTTAATTTTTTTCTAGATAACACAGATCAATAATTTCATCCAGAATGCCATAAAAGTCAACTTCAATTTCTCTATGATGTGATCCTCTCAAGAAAACTCCATTATTCATTGTTTTTTTGATTCCCCATATGCATATGTATGAAATTGAAAACCATTCACCACATATGCATTATAAGATTTAACCATTTTGGATAGCGGGTTTCTCAATATACACAGTCGCTTATCAATTTTATCAGTATGTTGAGACACCTGAAAATTTGTAAAATAATTATCAATATAATAAACAATAAACTGAACTGATATTAATCCATTAATAATTTATGTTACCAGTTTTTGAAACCATTGAGAAATTTTTTTTGTCTGCGTTCTTAAAGAGTAGCTACTATAATTTGTGGAAGTTGTTTCTTGATATGATTATATTATAACCAATAATTAAAATAAGATTACATACTATAACACAAATTATAAAATAAGTGATAGAAGTACTCATAGTACAAATGATGTCATTTCTTCACAGTTGAGCAGAACATATGTATGAGCTCTGTGATGTTCATCATCTGAAATCCATCGTTCATGAACTCCACCGAAGCCAAGATTTGGCTGATTAAAAAATAATAATTGATTTTCCATTTCATCATTAACATTATTCTCGTTTCGTCCCATACGATTGTGTTTTGAGGGATATTCAGAATCAAAATAATGAGAGCATAAAAAATAAATTTCCTCTTGCAAATAAGCTTCAGTAATTGAACATTCAACTGATGATTTGTTACTTACTTTTTTCTTCAATTTCTGCATGAATATATCGAATGGGTACATCCATCAAAAATGTACTGGAACTCCACATTTAGATTCATGTGGAAAATGTAATATCAGATGTTCCATTGAGTTAAAGAAAGCTGGCGGAAAGATTTTTTTTCAGTTTATATATAATTATAGCAATAACTTCTTCCAGTTTTCTTAGCACAACGTAGTCTATTGTCACTGAACAAATGTCTCAAAAAAATATGATGTGTTTGTTATCGAATACCAAATCATAGAATTCAACAAACCCTTGAATCCAATCGACATAAGTCTTTCCATTATAACATGAGAATCATGACTTTTTAATCCTGTAATATAACCATTCTTAACACATCTACCCAAATTGGAAGCACAAACATCTGGAAGTCTCAAATCTGCAATCTACAGACAAAATAATAATGGACTCTCTTTGGATAGTGTATAAGCTGCTTTTGGCTTCATTAACCTCTGTGATCTGACATTTTCAAATAGTTCAAGTTATGGTTTCCTGGAAATTTGGGCAAGATCTAATCGTGCCTTTATAGTAACTTTGGTCTTACCTGGTGTATCCAAAACCGTATGAAATAAATTATCAAAATAGTTCTTCTCAATGTGCATGATATCCAATATGTGGCGGACCAACAAATCCTACCAATATGTAAGATCCCAAAAATGCTTCATTTTATCCAATTATGTTCTTTCCCAAAGCCATGAATTTTCAGTTGGTTTACTATTGGCCCAAATGTAATGGGAGGTAATCAAAATACAACTGATTTTAACTCTGTACCTGAGATCATTTTTGGAGGTTCATCCCTTTCAATTATACCTTTTCTGAAATGAGATTTGTTCCTTTGAAAAGGATGATCAGTTGTAAGAAATATTCAGTGACAGTCAAAATAGCAAGGTTTTCTTCCATTGATGAGCATAAAGGATTTGTTGTCTTTCATAGAGTAAGGACATGATTTCAGACCATGTGTACTCCAGAAAAATAACATGCCATATGTTGGAAAGTCACTAGTTTTCCACATCAATGAAACTTTTAATATGAAAGTTTGTTTTGCAGTAACATCATATGTACTAACACCATCACTCCACAATGCATTTAACACATCAATCAATGGTTTCAAATAAATATCAATATTATTTTTTGGATATCCTGGGATTAATAAGGTCAAAAAGATATAGGGATCCTTCATCAACATCCATGGATATAAATTGTATGGAGTTATAAAGACAAACCAACATGAATAATGACTAGCGAAAGAACCAAACTGACAGAAAACGTCAGTAGAAAGACCCAATCGCATGTTTCGGGCTTCTAAAGAAAAAAAAAACAGGTGTAGACGGTCAAAATGTTTCCATGAATCACCATCATATGGATGATTCAAGATTTTATTAGTTTAAATCTTGGTTTTTTTCCATGAAATAATTGACGCTATGTTCTGAGACATAAATAAACACTACAACCTGGGTGTAAGAGGGAAATATCTCAACTGTTTTACTTGAATTTATCCAGACTTCCCTAGTTGAGCTTCTTTATATCTCAATTATCTACATGTGGGACATCTATCCAATGAATAATTTTCACTAGAATATAAGATGCAATCATTTGGACATGCATGAATCATCCAATAACTAAGGCCCATATTACGAACTGACCTCTTACTCTCATAATAATTTTCATGAAACACATTTCCTTCAGGTAACAGTGTTTTAACCAAAGAAAATATCTGATCAAATTTTTTTTCTGACATTGCATTATCTGATTTAATAGCCATAAATTTTGCAACCGCTTCTAATTTGATTATCTTGAAAACAAGGTATAATGCATCTTCAGCAGACCTCAACAACTCATAAAATTCAAATGGTGCCAACTCAGGAGTTAAATCAATATCATCTTAAGTTTTAGTTTGTTGAACATATGGACCTGCAACATCATGTACTAAATTTTGAAACCGTGATTGATCCGGAATCAAGTTATTAGTATCTTCTCTAGAACTGCGTTCACCATTTTGATACCAAAAAACATAATCTATTTGAAAACCAAACCGCAAGAGATGTCGCCCAACCTTTTCAAATGTGTCAAACGTTCTCAGAGCAAATTTTTTAAAAGGACACTTTATTGTTCCTTTTGAAATATATTCTAGTTTTGATGATGAAAATGATAAAAAATATTCAACACCCTCAATATATACAAGATTTAAATAAGAACCATTTGGATTTCTATGTTGATTTATCCAAACATGATCATCTAATAATGACTGATGTAGATTTCCTTATTCTATATTTTTCTACAAAATATAAAATCATTACTATTTTGGAATAATTTGAAATTATAAAAACACTATATAAAAAATAAGATAAATAATTACGACAACTTCTTAATAATTACCATTAATTTTGGGCGATATAATTTTCAGTGGATTGACGACTACTCTTTTGTCGGACGACTTATTTACATGCATCTTTCTCATAGTGAAATCACAATAAAGAATCTGCTCGAAGGTACGCATATTCATTCTCGTGCATACAAAAATGTATAAGCGTAACTCCGAGTAGATTCTTCATTGTGATTTTAGTGTGAGAAAGATGTAAGTAAATGAGGCGTCGGGCAAAAGATCCCCCTTTTGGTCGATGAATCATCTTTTTGCAACTATCACCGCCTGAAAAAATTATGAAAAATGTGGTTCTACGAAACCATATTCAAACTCGTGCATATGAGATTGGATATGCATACGTAGAAGTATACTTTTCATAATGTTTTGAGTTGGTGAAAGTTGAAAGAAGAAGAGTCATCATGAAAAAGGAGTGTCGTCAATCCAGTAAAAATTGTTCCGAGTTATTATAAGTTATTACAATTTATTACAATTGATATTCTTTTTAATTATTCCTAATTATTCCTAATTATTCCTAATTATTACTAATTATTTCTATTTATTCCTATTTATTCCTAATTATTCTTAATTATTCCTAATTATTCCTAATTATTCCTATTAGTTCCTATTTATTCTTATTTATTCCTAATTATTGCTAATTATTACTAATTATCACTATTTATTACTAATTATTAGTATTTATAAATATTTATTACTATTTATTGCCATTTATTACTATTTATTACTATTTATTACTAATTATTACTAATTATTACTAATTATTAGTAATTATTAGTAATTATTACAAATTATTACTTATTATTACTAATTATTACTAATTATTACTAATTATTACAAACTATTACAATTTATTACTGATTATTCCTATTTATTCTTATTTATTCCTATTTATTAATATTTATTACTATTTATTACTATTTATTCCGATTTATTACTATTTATTATTATTTATACCTATTTATTCCTATTTATTCTTATTTATTCCTATTTATTCCTAATTATTCTTAATTATTACTAATTATTACTAATTATTATTAATTATTAATATTTATTACTATTTATTACTATTTATTACTATTTATTACTAATTATTACTAATTATTACTAATTATTACTAATTATTACTAATTATTACTATTTATTACTAATTATTACTATTTATTACTATTTATTCATATTTATTCTTAATTATTACTAATTATTACTAATTATTCCTATTTATTTCTAATTATTCCTACTTATTCCTAATTATTCCTAGTTATTCCTAATTATTCCTAATTATTTGTAATTATTTATAACTATTCTTAATTATTCCTAATTATTCCTAATTATTAGTAATTATTCCTAATTATTACTAATTATTCCTAATTATTACTAATTATTCCTATTTATTACTAATTATTCCTAATTATTACTAATTACTCCAAATTATTACTTATTATTACTAATTATTACTAATAATTATTTCTAATTATTACTAATTATTCCTAATTATTATTATTTATTTCTAATTATTATTATTTATTACTATTTATTACTAATTATTACAATTTATTATTATTTATTACTATTTATTATTTTTTATTACTATTTATTACTATTTATTACTAATTATTATTAATTATTACTAATTATTACTAATTGTTACTAATTATTTCTAATTATTACTATGTATTCCTAATTATTTATAATTATTACTGTTTATTTCTAATTATTACTAATTATTTCAAATTATTCCTAATTATTCCTAATTATTCATAATTATTACTAATTATTCCTAATTATTCCTAATTATTACTATTCTTATTTATTCTTAATTATTCCTATTTATTACTAATTATTCCTATTTATTACTAATTATTCTTAATTATTACTAATTATTCCTAATTATTCCTAATTATTTCTAATTATTCCTAATTATTACTAATTATTTTTATTTATTACTAATTATTCCTATTTATTACTAATTATTCATATTTATTACTAATTAATCACATTTATTACTAATTATTCCTATTTATTAGTAATTATTCTTATTTATTAGTAATTATTCCTATTTATTAGAAATTATTATATTTATTATTAATTAATCATATTTATTACTAATTACCCGTAATTATTACTAATTAAACATAACTATTATTAATTAGCGTTAATTGATATTAATAACTACAATTTACAACTACTAATTACTAATTACAAGTAATTATTTGTTTACAATACTGATTTTCGTTAATAATTATTAATTGTTACTAACTATTAATTATTACTAATTATTAAGAATTAGTACGAACAATTTCAATTTATTATTACAAATAAATACTGATAACAAAACAATTTAAATCTAATTTAATTAGAACTAATCAATAATAATTAAAATTAATATAAAAAATAAAATAAATACTAAATTAAATAATATATAAATACCTTTAAACTTGATCTACTATTGATGTAAGCGACTTCACAACTTCTTCATAAAAAAACCGACTCAAAAAAATTTTCACTCTAAAAATAGACTTTAGAGAAAGAGAGGAAATAAGATTTGAGGGGAATGGAAAGAAAAACGGAGGGGGGGGGGTATATATAGGTTAGATTAGTTGCGACGAGACACTTTGCGATGAGAATACCGTCGTAAAAGGTTCTTTTTGCGACGTGGCCTGTCGCAAATACCTTTGCCCGCATTAATTTTTGTCGGTGGTTAAAAGGGTATTTGCGATGGGGCCCATCGTAAAAAGTGACGTGCCGACACACTTTTTGTGATGGGACAACATCCCGTTGCAAAAACCCATTTACCACCGCCGGTATTTGTGACGGGTCCCGTCACAAATATCCTCCGACCGACTCACTATTTGCGACGGGGGGATTCCCCCGTTGCAAATAACCTTCCTGCGCTTTAGCGCGCATCCCGTGCCAAACCCCGCATTACTTTTTGCGACGAGACCCCAAATCCCGTCACAAATAACAAGTTATTTGCGACGGGTTGAACCCCCCGTCGCAAATAACCTCTGGGATGGACTATTTGCGACAGGAATTAATCCCGTCGCAAAATCCTGTTTTTCCCGTAGTGAAGAAACCTTTAGAAATAATGGTAAGCCACAAAGATTTCTAAATTAGTTAAACTAGAGAGCGCGAATTATTCCAATATTAAGCTAGTGGTAATTATACTTCATAAGTTTCCTTTAAGTGTTTAAGGAATACCAAATTGAAGTATGAAATATTCATGGTAATAAGATATAAGTTTCTTAGAGCTGGTATGTTGAATAATATTCTGACCAAGCACTCATCGATCAATAAAATGTAGCGTGGAACAATTCCAAAATACACATTACCTTATCCACATAAAAAATATGATGCAAAATAAGAAGGATTGATGATTAGTCTTACATGTTAACATCGATAAAATATATTGTAGTGTGGAGAAATTCCTAAACTCGCATGACCTTATACACATGAGAGTCAAGATGTAAGTAAAAAGAGCATGCCAACGAGGCCATACCCAAGTGGTAAGGGCTCTTGGCATCCAAGAGACCCAGGTTCAAAACCGGGTGGAGGTGAATTTCTGGGTACTGTAGCAGTCACTATTGCAGTTACTATTCGGTACTATAGAAGCTGGAACTATTCACCCGATTTGGGCCTTCGGGCCACCGGTTTGGGCCTACGTGTCTCAAGGGCCTTCAGGTCATCAAAGTCCTTCGGGCCATAGGGCCTTCGGGCCACAGGGCCTTCGGGCCTCAGAGACCATGGAGTAGCCTAGTTCACATAGAACAGGCCCCAGAAGAGGATCAGGGCAACAAGAGTAACAGCCACCAGAAGCAGAGCTAATCAGATTGGAAGAATGAGAGGGTATGTCAGCCGCCATCAGGACCAGGCACCGTGCAGCTTTGTACGGGGCAATGCTAGCCGATCAGTAACGCAAGGTGAGGAGCTAGGTGATCAATGACGCAGAATCTAGGGAGGGGCAGTTCTAGTGGGTTGGGCCTACGGGTCATGTAATGGGCATGGTATGCCTCTGGGCCTTCAGGTCATGTATTGTAGGTCAGTCAGGCCTTGTGGATTTGGGCCTATGGGTCATGTATGGGTTCTCCTTCAACCCTTAAAAGGGGGATTATCTATAATAAAATAAAAAGAAGGCCTTCAGGCCATTCGGGGTAAGTAAAAGCAGCATCAATGTTAAAAGATCATGCATTGAAGATGCTTCCATTATTCAAGACATGCATTTAAAATAATGATGTCTTTCCATAACAACATGCCAACCATAATGAAAAATGGATATCATATGATTCATAGTATGATATAAATTCCTTATGTCATAAGAATATTGTGTTTGAATGTAAAGTGTTTGTTAAGAACATAAACAAACTTTCATCAAGAAAATCAAAATATGCATCTCAGTTAATATCTTAAAGTTAATATTGGATATTATTTTAAATCCCTGTCATAGAATATTTATAATCATTCTAGAATATATTTCAATAAAAGGTTGATCATCTCTATTTGAGATATTATAAGTAATATTGATTTGGGTTTAGTCAATTCCATAGATGCACTAATAGTTGGAATTGGAATGAGTTTTATAAGAGGGATGGGAAAAGATTATCCTAGAGACACATATTGCGTAGGATGGACAAAACCATAGTGATGGTTTGATATTCAATGTGGATGGTGATATGTTATTCATTAAGAATAATAAATCCAATAAGTAAGCATTATATAGAAATTATCTATAATTGAAAAGATCAATTAATATTCAATAATGGATTCCATGTATGAAAGTATACAGATATTATTATTTTGAACACTATAGAGAGCATTCAAGTTATATTATACATGGATGGTACAAGCTTGGTACCAATAAGGCTTGGATGGTAATACCAAGTGTTTATGACTAAATCCATTAGAATTTTTCTTGTCATAGATAATTTTTATGATCATTTCATTGTCCATTGTATGTCAAGAAAAAATTTCGTGGAAGGTGTATATATGACGCAACCAAAAAGGGTTGGTGACATCATGGAATGCCAATAATAGTGAAAGTTAATAAAATCCAGTTCAATATTGAAGTAAGAAAAAAAAACATAGAATATTAATTTGGAATGAATCTCTACCATGTGTCTACTCGAGGTTAGTGGGAGCACCATAATTTTTCCAAGTAAATAATGTTTGAGAAAATATATAAAACAACAAATAGTCTTACAGTTAGTTAAGTCTAGAATAAATTAAATCTTTCAGAGATTGGATTAAATAGAAACATAAGTTAGAGGTAAATTGATCTATTGAGGTAGATCTAATAATTTTTTAGACCTATTCAACTGTACATACACTGACATGGTATTAAAAATATAAGTTGGAGAATTTCAGGAGAGAATTATTACGAGTGTCACATGGCATGAATCTCTACAAGAATAAATGTGTGGAAAATAGAAATATATTAATGTGGTAATCATAATTCCATATGCTTCTATGATAGATCAATCACATATACCATGATATGTATGAGAAATTATATTGAAAAAATATAATTTATGGTAGGTAAATATCAGTTATATCTAGGAAAACTACATGGGATGTATTCAGAACTATCCAATTGTACAAGAGTAAGTACAAATGATATACTTGGAATTTGGAGAGGAAGGGATACTTATTTTAAGGTGGGAAACTAGTATTCCTTAGATAAACATGATCTAATATCATAGTCAGGCTAAGGTGATGAATGAGACAATCTCATACAATCCAGTGGTAGCCATACCTACAAATATCGAGTGCATTGTTGCTTCAGTGGTAGATAAAGAAGCAGTATATAATACACAATGATTTGTTCCATTTCTTAAAAATGTACACAACGAGTAAAGTTTTATAATAATATAAATTATTATAATTCTATTACTAGTACTAGCCAATATTTCAAGTTTAGATAATGTAAAAAAGGTACATACTCAGGGATATCATCTATTGAGAAGTTTTACTCAGGGAGATAAAGTTGTAGATAACAGAATTTACCCATATCAGAGACATGGTAGACCCAAAAAATAACACCATGACTCAGAAACAACATGATCTTAATCACATGAGATATAACAAGGATGGTTAACAAGTTGTCTCTTGTAAAAGTGGGTGCCCTAAACCCAAATTTATTAGTACTTTTCATTATCATTACATGTGCACAGTGAGATATGCATGATGTTTACTTACCATTATAGTGTAATTTTTTTCATCCACTATTTAAATGGAAATTTCCATAGATCAGTTTTCATATTAAAAGGTTATATTATATCACATGATATAATTTTAACCACAAGATACTATTAAATTAGTCTTAAATATATGTCTTATGGTCTAGATGCATCATACCAACTGGACATAGTTGATTTTAGACTATCAGGTGCTAGGGGATCATAATCATTGAGACTTATTCTCATGAAGTTCACACTTTGTGATCTCTAGTACTTAAGATCATGAGGACAAACCCACCAATAGGAACACCACATGTTTTGGGTTTCATTGGTTGTCCCTATCTACAAACATGTGTATTGCTCTCTTGACTTGACGTCATTATCAATGTGTGCCATATGATCGCATACTTTGATACAAGGTTAAAACCATGACAATGAGGTCATGGCGAGGTAATTTTGATTGGGTGCATCATTGGTGGCATGACATTGGTTTAATGATCAATATATAATTTTTCTCTTTCGAGTTAAGGAAGTGATATCTCTAGCTTAGTTGACCAGGATAGTAGTAACCTCATTAAATCTATGTCCATGGTAGTTTAAGGTAAGTCTGTCCAGTTAGATCAAAAAATAATAAAGTAAGAGAAGGAATATAAAAAAAATGTGTGTCCTTCTTTATGAGATATCTTATGACAAATATAATATATTACATAGTGAGTGTACGTAGGTTGGTTTTCGTTTCTATGACTACTCCTTATCTATTTAGAGGTTATGATGGGTTGATAGATTTCACTCATAGTATGTGAATATTATTCACTTTTATTGAGATAAGTTCCTAGAGTTCCACACACAATAGTGCTTTCAAGATTCTTCCTTATTCTGATTAATAGGTATATAGGATATTATGGGTCTCAACATGGGGTTCGAGTATTGTCTCAGATTTATCGATCATTAAAAAAAATTAATAAATTATTATTTGAATATCAAATAATCGAGTTGAATTTATTTATTAAAGGTATTTATGAGTGTTTAATAAATACTCATAATAATATTAAATGAATGAATATTATTTTAATATTCAAGGTTAATTTAATATTATCGGGAATTACGAGTCAAGTTAATGGCTTGGGTTTATCACATAATATATTTAATATAAATTATAAGTATGTGATGAATTATAAATAATATTTATGACATAGTTAGTTCATCATATTTTATTTATTTATTACTTATTTAGTGGATGAAAGATATATGGGGTCTAGGAACCCTAATCGGGTATTTTACAGACCCACTATATAAGTAGATAAGGAGCTTATTTCTAGTGTGAAAGTGCAAGGGAACTAATCTTCCAATGGATTGAGAGCTCCTATCTCCTCTTACAACATCCTTGATACAGAAAGACATTGTTCGAGAAATCGATCCAAGAAAATCTTCATATATTTTAGGAATAAAGTCGGGGTGATCTTTGTGACATTGAAGGAACTATCGAAGCTCCGTGCTAGCACTCATAATTCAAACATCGATGTACATGGATATTCTTGGAGCCTATTTGGATGATCTAGAGGGGTTTGTATTTAGATCCTTTAAGAAAAAATTGTCGCCGATGATCTTCAGTCAAACACACCACCAAATAAAACATGGTGCATGTTTGTTTAATTTAATTCTATTATTATTTAATTCACATGAGATCCTTATAACTCTATTGGGGCTTGGATCATCAGAGATGATAAAGTTATGTTTCTTAGGTGATGAAAATTTAGATATCCTTGTTCTACTAGTTTCTATTGCATGCCTTGGTACCTTCACTATGGTAGCAATATAATTGGAACATGGTCCACCAACCATGTATCCAGTCATATTTGGTTACTAACCCCCCAAAAGTTACTTGTTGGGTTTATTTTATTTCCATATTATTCTTAATTATGACATGTTTAAGTTATTAAGGTAAAAAATCAATTTTACATTTTAAAATATTGGTCTTAAATAGTTATTTTTTGGTTTTTAAAAATGATATACGAGTCTTCCTAAATTAATTTAAAGAAAAAATTAATATTTATACTTATAACTAAATGGTTTTGATATAATTGGTTTTCCTATAATGATTTCTTTTAGTATCCTTTGAATTATTAGAAGCTTACATGTGTTATAAATGCGCGGTTTTAGAAATAAAATAAAGGGTCATTTGAAATAAGATAAAATTGATTTCTATATGTGGGAGTTAGATAAATTGTGGGTGTTAGATTAATAATTATTTCAAGGTAGTTTGAGTGGGTTTCCTTTTTTGTTTTAGGAATTTGGTCTATGGATTTTCTTCTGATGCCTTGGTGTTTATCTTCATGAGATTTTTATATGGTGGTTTTTTTATTATGGTTTGTATTTATATTATTTTTAGAGTACGTCCCTATCATGTCTCCATTGTTTTTAAGGGAAAATTATGGGTGATTATCTGCAAGTGAACCTTTCAGTTGATCAATCTAGAGATTTTATTCTTGAGTTTTAAAAGTTAAATCACTATATTTTTTATGGTCAGTTGGACCCCTGTAAATAAAAAGGATGGTTGTGGGGTATTGAAAGGATATTTTGTATTATTGAGCTTCCTATGTATCTCAATATCATGTTTGAAACCTTTATTCTTGAAGGTTTGATTTAAAAATGGTAAAAGTACATTGTTCAGAATAATCCACAAGAGAATCATTCTTGGGAAAGTTTTAAATATTTATTCATCCAGTAGTATTTATCTAAGACTATGAATGTGGATAAGGTGATGGATATGTACTACCTTTAATAGGGTAATCATTTGGTGTTGGATTACATCAATTATTTTTTTGGCCTAGTCCCTTATATTCTAAAGTTTTCATGTAGAAGTACTTGAAGGATAAGTATTTTAAAAGATTCATTTGTGCTAATATTTAGTCGAGGGTGTTAGAGTTTGGTTTGACCTCATATATGGAAGTGGTAAGGAAGGTGGTTTTAGTTGAGGAAATTTTAGCAGGATTACTTTAGATGAATGCTACTTCCTCGGTTCCTAGGAGTAGTAAAGGTGACTCAAATAAAGAAAATGGGATGTAGTATGTTTCTAATAAAGTAGGTGGTGGTATCAATATGCTTTCCAGTATCTCATCATATTTTTCTAGGATAGGACGTCAATGTGAAATTGGTGTGGTAGGTTTGGTCATAAGAATACCTTGTGTCAGAAAGATCTGAAGACCCTTCATAGTTGTGGTGCTCTAAGTCATCTGAAAAGGATTTATAATGTATTTGTGTAACTTCCTAAGTTTATTAATGGGTCATTTTTTAGGTAAATTTGAACTTTTAAGCTCTAGGGGAAGTCCTGAGGGTTTGGGAAAACACAGGAGGAATAAAAGATAGCATAGGATGTTGAAAATAGTTATAGATAGAAATACACACTAATGCTTACATTATGTATAAGTAATTTTCAAAACATGTAGAAGGGAATGAAAGATCAAGGGTCCAACCCAAGGAATTAAAAATGTGTAACTAGTTTATATGTCATGAACCCAATACATGACATGTATAATTTACATTCTGTGTAAGTTGAAGGAAATATTTTTTTAAGATCCAAGGGGATCAATTGTTTTAATGCACATAGGTAGAGGTCACCTGCTCAACACGCCTCTCCTTCCTTCTCCTAGTTCCTTTTGGTTATTCTTCACCCGAACTCCAATCCAAGATCTTCCAGTCTCATTGGAAGCATCATGGGAATTAATCTAAAATGATTTTTTCTTTTGTTTCAACTCAACTTAGAGGCCGATATCAGATGAGTGTGCACCTACCAGTACATGGTAGGTAGTTCCTATCTTTCTCCATGTTTTATAGTTGTTTTGGGGGTGTGATATATATGATCCTTGTGATTATTCCAATAAATACCCTAATTAGTTAAATGGTTGTTGATTAATTTTTTTTAATAAAGGTATGAGATGACTCTGAGAATACTCTTGATCCAATAAAAATGTTCAAGCCAAGTAAGGGTCTTAAGCTATCTTAGAGAGTTTAGGATGGGTGTATAAATGAAATGAAATTGAATTTTTTATATTGAATTTCCTAGTTCTATGAGAATGTGATGGGCATGCACCAAGGATTGAGGTACTATTGACCAACTGGATTGATGAAACATATTTTATCATGTTGGGAGAGGCCTGAGATATATGGGTGATGTTGATCACAATTTTAGGTGACATGGTTGTTGGATTGAGATGAAAATGTTGTGAGGATGAGGGAATGTCCGATGTGATATAAGATGGTGATAAACATCAATATTGAGTGAAATGGACACTGGGGAATGTGGTGTTAGATGATGTGGATTAGGATGTTTGGTGATTTATATTGACCATTTATTGGAAAACGTGTTGTTGGAGTCATGTGTACATAGATATGACTCAGATCAAGGTGGTTTTGACCACTTTTTGTGGGTGGAGGCCCTCATAGACTATGAATTAGGTGATGGTGTTGACTATTACACATTTTTTGGGGTGCTCACCGTAGAAGTCCATGTGGATTGTGATGGACCATCAGTTGATGGTGTTGAGATCATCAGTTTGGAGATGAGGCTCACCATGAAACTTGAAGATATAGGGTTGGATATTGGGATGATGGATATCATTGTTCCTCGGGATGTCAGCTATTGAGCCGACCATGATTATTTATTAGAGGATAGATAAAATTATGCCTCGGGACATCAGGCTTTGATCCGGTGTGGATTTTTCTGAGATGAGGTCAAAAGGACCAGGTAATTATTGTTTGGGAATTACGTTTGGACATTAGGTGATATTATTGATGGCATGGGGTTCTAGTGACTTGATTATAGGTGGGACCTGAGGGTTCACCTTTAGAAAATTTAAATAGAGGATGCCTTGGGTGCTGATCCATGGATCCTCACCACTAAGATTATATATATATAGATTTGTGGTTTTTGTTATATATATAATTGGGGTAACATATTCAAACTTACCAGTGGTGGACGAAGTAGGTGATCACTTCCTTGTGGATTCTGAGCACAAGGGAAGATGTTTATTTATATAATTTTCATGTGATGATATTTAATTTATATTTATATACGCCTAAATTTATCATGGATGTATGACATGAGTACATTGGTGGTGGCATATTGATATTTATTCTCACACCCTACATGGTCTCTTAGATATGTGTGTAGACTTTATGTATCTATGATCAAGTATGGGATCGGGCTTAGGAGCTAGACCTTAGTGGTCATGTTAGACATTTTTCATGGGATGGATGGCAAGGGACCATGGTGGTTTTGGAATTAGCTGGAGTTAACTTTTGAGTTCCCTTTTATTCAATAAGCTTATATATGTATATACTGATGGTCAACCATGGGAGACCTTGTTTTTCTATTACAGTGTATTACCTATTATAGTGTTTTTTCTACATTTGGTATTATTGACTTTGGTCTTGTTTATTATTTTGTTGTTGTTGTATTATGCTTCTAATAAGTTTGATATTTATTCTTATATGTTGGTTCTTCTTTGGATTATATATATATGGACCATTACTATTTTCACCACTTGAGAGTATAGTATCCCCACTACCACCACGTTATTCCACCACTTCTAGATGGCAGCCTTTGGAATATGGGTAGGCATGCCTAAGGCCCAATGGTCAACTAACCCAAAGCACTGTTTAATGTGGAATCTAGGTTATGGAGATAAAAATGGTATCATAGGGGTCTTATTCTCTAGTATTGGGTAGCATAATTCATCTAGATACTAATTGTATAGAATGATTTCATTTTTTGTATAGGGTCTTACTCTTTGGGTTATGGTAGACCAAAGACCAGGATGTAGTAAGGAATGGGTACAAAGCTCGTGTTTGGGTTCTTTTAGACCTATGCATAAGGAATACATTTTTTTTGGGGTGGGAAGTTGATATTCTGCTTTTCTTTTTGATAGTTTATTTGATTTCCACCTCGAGTGGCGTACTTGGGTGTGATGTTTATCTGTTAAATGGATTTTGAAACTTGTCTTGGTATGGTAATGGGGGTTTATTTATACATAACAATAGGTTCTTAGGATCATATGATATATTTTTCTTGGTATTTTCATTGGGAAACAAGAATGCACTAATATGTTTTGGGTTGATTAAAGTTTCAAAAAATGAATATAAAATGTGTTTTCTTACTTATCCTCTCTTTGGGGTAATTCTAATCATCCATCCCAGGCATGTGGTTCTAATGTGATCTATATGTGATGATATGTGATTACTTCTGAATGTGATATATGGGCTTGAATCTGGTATGAGTAGGTAGGGAATATGATATGAGTGAGTTATTTAAAGTTTCAATAAAGAATCTAAATAGTGTTTTCCTATATTGCCTCTTTGGTGGAATTCTACTGAACTACGTCATATTGATATATATGATATGTGAAATCTGAATCCGATGTGGGTTGTTAGGGGGACATGAGACTGGGTTACATTTGATTCCTAACTCCGATGTGGGTAGGAAAGGGGCGATGAGGCCAGATGATATTTGATACCTGGACCTAATATGGGAAGGTAAGGGGAGTTGAGGCTGAATGTCGAGTGACATGGTGCAGTAGGGGAGTGTAAGGGTGGTGAGATTGTTCTACCTATCACATATTTCTCTATCTATGATATATACACACACACACACACACACACACACACACACTGTTATGGACATATAACCATCATTATTGGTATTTAGTAGGATTCCACCTAAATGGGCTCTGGTGGAGAGTCTGGAGGGAATTAATTTGGTTTCTCTTGAGCATACATGGGATGAGGCCCCTAAGAGTCGGGATGAGGCCCTGGAGGGTTAGGCTTATTGTGATCTACATTTAAAGGCACGGGTACAGGCGGGATAGTCTCATGACATGGTAACTTTTAGGAAATGTCTTGACATTCAGCTTAGGCTGAGCTTGGTATGTGTCTTACAGGGTATCAACCAGGGAGCTCAGGGAGACGAGCCATCTATGAAATATCTAACTCAAGAGTTCCAATTATAGCAACCACTATTATTTTAGGGTGAGGGTGGATATGTAACACCCCAAGGTTTTAAAAATAATTTTAAATGCATGAAACTTGTTTTTTAAGAAGATATTTATAACTAGCCTTTAAGAATAATTTGGCCACTTCTATATTTTGAATTTGGAAAAATTCATATGTACAATTATGTTCAGTAAGTTATTTGGAGTCTGATGGAACAAACTTGATTTTTTGTGAACAGTAACATACCCTTATGAATAGTAATATGACCCTAATGAATAGTAAATTGTATTATTTTTTTTATTTTATTAAGGATTTAATATAATGACATCTTGTTTAATTTTTCAATGTGATATAAAATAAGTTATAGAATTAAAATCTTTAATTTTTGAATAAAGTATAATTTTATATAAAATTAAATTAATAATATTTAGAAAATTATTTTCAAAAAATGGAGTTTATTTTTGAATTCTGAACATCGAAAAATGGTTAGGGTGAATTTTTGGGATTTTTTTTTGAAATTATTGAATTTTTGATGAATAGTGAAATATGGTAACATACTATATATTTAAATTATCAGTTAAATACACTATTTATGACATCATATGTGATTTAATAAAACTTGGTTCAAAATAACATGCCATTATTAATATTTTGGGTCACATTAATTAAGACTATTCATAGTACTGAGCAAAAATTTTATAATAATGATTAAAATAATTTAAAATACCTCCTCTCCTTCACTACAAATACCACCCTCATTCCTCTCTTCCTCCCACACCTATCAAGACTTGAGCCTTACCTATGTTCTACCCAATACTCCTCCCAAGTCTCTTCTCCACTTATTAGAGATTTTTGTCTCACCAAAAGGCCAAAACCAAGGTCTTTAAGAAGGATCTAAAGGAGAGGAGATCAATAGGTAAACATCCTCTTTTGTGTTCTTTCCTTTCTTTTCATTTCGTTTTCCATTCTTCTTCTTTCCTCACCTCCCCTTATCTAAGAGAATTGAATGATCTAGAATCTTACACATTCTTGATTTCATCATTTTAATGTAATATTCACCATTATAATTCTTCTCCTCTCCCAATTATCCAAGAAATTAAAACATCACCTGTGATGTGTCGATTTACCGACATCGTGGACGATCTGATTTCAATTTCTTTTACTTCATTCAAAACTGGTCATGAAACCATTTTTATGTTTGAAAAAGATTATAATTTATGTATTTTATTTTATATAAGGTTCTGTAATCATTTTATACACATGTTATTAATTTATAAAATGAAATGGGTTCTTTACAATCAAAGAATCGCCAAAACGGCCTAAACAAATATCAACAATGTTTTAACTTATGAATCATACTCATGTCAGAATTCAAAATGATAAATGGTATAATTTATGGTACTAGAAATATTTGCATACCATTCCATTACAATTCTAGATTTTCAATTCCAATTGACAAGAATATCCATCATGAACCGATCTTGAAAATCATGTAAAGAACGCACCCAAAACAATGGAAGGAAAAAATACTAACAAATAAAGGGTAAAATGATGTAATAAAATGATCATATAAGGTATTTAAAAGATGAATATTTTTCTTTAAGATATTAATAACACTATTTTAACCATTATACATAAGTTTTAAACAATTTTTAAGGAAGACAAACCTGAGGTAAGGGAATTCTTAGCCCAATTTTCATTCTTTGGGTTAACCTTCTACTTCATTGTTTACATGGTATTAAAATTTTCTTTTTGATAAAAATTGTTTATATTATATTTAATTATGTGTTTTTAGAGTGTATATAAATATTTCTTCCAGTCTATTAAGTATCTCTTCAATTATATGATATTTATAAGGGTCTTTTCTTTTAAAAATCTCTTTTTAAATTATGTTTTACGAAATTCAAAAGAAATATTTTTATGCAATTATTCATGTTGTGTGATTGTGATATGGATCTTGGGAATTGTTTATGATGAAGTGTGGGAACTAAATATCCCTCCAATAAATTGGGTATGTGTAAGTTGTAGGTCATCCGTATGGTTACTCCAAGTGTAACTGTGATGGTTACACAAAATGTAAGGTAGCAGTGAGGGTTACAAATTATAAGGTAGCTGAGAGGGTTACAATATTATGTAAGTAATGCCACAAGATACCATTATGGTTATATTTATGTTATTATGTTTTATGGGGATCTTGTGGAAATTTCATGTTTCACAAAGTAAGTATATATGGGTGATAAGTATGTATTTTGAAAATGATTTCATACGTTACAAGTATTCATGGACTAATGTGTTCTTTACTTATTCCTATTTCCCTTACTAAGATTTTTGTGCTCATCCCAAGTCTTTAAATGATTTTCTCAGGTTATAAGAATGTGTAATACAAAGAAGGAATCTAAGTTAAATGTTTGATGAATTTCTAAAGAAATCATGTTTTATTTGAAAAGTTTATATTTTGGAAGAAATGAATACTGTTTTTTTGGTATCCACTCTATATTAATGTGTAATGTTATGAATTAATTATTTGAAAATTATTTAAAGCTAAAAATTTGAGAAGATCATCAATGTGAAAGGAAGTTATTTCTTCACTAAATTCAAGATTATGAAATTTAATAAGGTTAGGTCCTTATAGTTGGTATCTGAGGATGGTTTAGATAACCTTAGGGGTTAAGATGATGTTAATAAAATACCATAAATGATTTTTTACTTTATGGTTAATTTTAAATGTTATAGAATTTAAAGATTACCATGTTGATTTGACTAAGATATTTTTTTTCAGAATGGTTTTCCAAAAAAGAAATAGGGAAGCTGAATAGGAGAGGCACCGACATAACGATATCCTTCTAAATCTGCAGCCCAGAATGGTAGAGATTAGAATCAAGCAGTTTGTGACAGTAATGGCTCAACTAACACAAGAAATAAATAGTGGTGGCATCCATGGAAGAGAACAAATAGAGGTACCACAATAGAACATGATGATAGTGGAACATTTTATGAGACAACACCCTCCTTCTTTAAATGGATCTTCTTACCCAGTAGCAGCTGAAGGATGGATTATGGACCTTGAAAAGATATTTGATGTTATATACTGTTTAGATGATCAAAAGGTAAGTCTTTCCATATATTATTTTGAATGTGAAGCTAATCAGTGGTGGTTAATGGTAAAAATATTAGGGATAGAGAGTAGATTTATTCTTTAGAGTGGGATGAATTTAAAAGTATTTTCCTTGAAAAATATTTTCCTAAGGTGGTGCAACTTAGGATGGAGAATAAATTCAGTGAATTGAAGAAAAAGAACGAAGATTCAATGGATGTGTATGAATCGAACTTCACCTGACTGGTGAGGTATGCACCAAATCTTATTTTGTATCTTGATAGCAAGATCAACCACTTTTACTTAGGATTGAATCCAAGGTATCAAAGGTAATTGGCATTCCGTGAGTTCAAAAGTTATGAGGAACTTGTCCAATGTGTTGAGAGGGTAGATATAGAGTTTTCTGATGATCACATGCATTTTAAAAACAAGGAGAGGTAGAGGTCTCGATGGAAAGTGATGGGTAATAATCAACCAAATAAATCTGATGGTAAGAAAATATAGTGTCTAGTTTGTGAAAATTGTGGCAAGGAGAAACCTAGGGAATGCCTTAACAAAATTGGGAAGTATTTTCTATGTGGTAATTTTGGACATATGGCCCAATATTTTAATGAAAATGATCCTAAGACTAATCTTGATAAGAAAACTGTTAAGTGTTTTAAATGTGGTTATATTGGTCATTATGAAAATGCCTTCCCAAAGAGAGATCTGAATGATGAAAAGAAGTCAGACTATAAGCCGAAATGTGTAGTGAGATCCTTTGCGACTACGTCAACAAATTTTGGGCCATCGAATGAAGTTATATTAGGTACCTTGTTTGTTTACTCATATTTTTTCTAAAGTTTTGTTTGATACGATCTCTACACATTCCTTTATTTCTGAGTAATTTTCTAGTAAATTGGAAATATAACCTCAAAAAATGAGACTGGAACTTATTGTTAAAACACTAGGGGGAAATATTATAAAAAATAGGAATTATAAGAATCTTTGTATTATGGTCTATGGAAAGACTTTACCTACAAAACTTTTTTTCCCATATTAGAGTTTAATTTCATTCTGGGAATGGATTGGTTTTCTGTTTATCATGCTAAGATTGACTGTATAGATAAATAATTTGTTTTTCAGAAAGAGTTTTAATTTTTATTCAATAATGAACCCATACAATTGATAACATATCTAGAAGTTGAGGAACTATTGAAATATGGAAATGAAATTTATGTTTCTCATATTGTTGAAAACAAGGTAACTGTTCAAATTAATTATGTGCCAGTGGTAAATGATTACCTTGATTATTTTCCTAATGAGTTACCCAGTGTCATACCTGATCAGGAATTCAAATTCACAATTGACTTAGTTTATGATTCTTATCCAATTTCAAAACCCCCATATAGAATGGATCAAATGGAACTTATTGAATTGAAAAATCAGTTGTAGGATTTGCTTGATAAAGGCTTCATTCTTCCTAGCACTTCACCCTGAGGTTCTCTTGTTTTGTTCATTAAACAGAAATATGGTTCCATGAGACTTTTCATTGATTATAGAGCGTTGAATAATATCACTGTTAAAAAAATATCCTTTACCTCATATCGATGACTTGTTTGATCAGCTCCTGGGAGCTTAGTACTTTTCCAAGATTTAATTTAGATCTAGATACCATCAGCTGAAGTTGAAGGAGGATGGCATCCTGAAAATTAATTTTCATACTAGATATGGTCATTATTAATTTTTTTTATTACATTTGGATTAACTAATTCACCTCCTTTATTCATGAATCTTATGAATAGAATATTTCATGAGTTCTTGGATAAGTTTTTAGTTATGTTTATTGATGACATTCTGGTATTTTATAAGAGTAAAGAGGAGCATGAAAAACATCTAAGGGTTGTTTTGAAAACATTAAAGGAAAATAGACTGTATGAAAAATTTATCAAGTGTGATTTTTTGTTACAAAATATTTCTTTTCTTTGGAACATTGTAAATAAGGACGGAATAAAAATTGATCCTTCCAAAAAAGTGGTTGATGAATGGACAAGACCCAAAAATGTTACGAAGATTTTTATTTTTATTGGATTAGTAGGTTATTACTAACAGTTTTTTAAAAACTTTGCACTATTATCTAGCCTGCTAACTAAGTTAACGTGAAAATAGGTTAAATTTATTTGGATAGAAGAATGTGATGTTTATTTTCAGGAACTGAAGAAGAGATTGGTGAATGCTCTATTTTTGGACTTTCCTTCCTGAAATGGTGAGTTTTTCATCTACAGTAATGCTTCATTGAAGGGACTTGGTTGTGTTCTAATGCAGAATGATTAGGTAATTTCTTATGCTTCAAGTCAAATAAAACCTCATGAGTTAAATTATCCCGCACATGATTTGGAATTGGCAGCTGTAGTTTTTGTTTTGAAAATTTGGAGGCATCATTTATACAGATCCAAAATTTAAATATACACTGATCATAAAAGTATAAAGTATATATTCACTTATAAATAATTACACATGAGGAAAAGAAGATAGCTTGAACTAATAAAGGATTTTTATGACACGATCAATTACCATCTGATAAAAGAAAAAAAGTGGCAGAGGCCTTGAATTGAAAAAATCATGCATCATTAACTGAGTTACATTTGGAACATGATCCCTTGATTGATGATTTAATGAATTTTTTATTAGAAGTTATTGGTGAGGGAAATACCTCTGTTTTTCTTAGGTTTCAGTGCAGTCATCATTATCAGACAGAATTAAGAAAGAACATGAGGAAGACTGTGAGCTATAGAAAAAGGTAGATTTGGTTAAAATGGGTATGTTTCCAGAATTTAACCTTGATAAAGATTATGTTTTATGATTTGGAAAAAGGTTGTCTGTGCCTTGTGATTCCCAATTGAAGAAATATTTGTTGTGTGAAGATTATAGTTCTCCATTTTCAGTTCATCTTGGTAGTACTAATATGTATAGAGACCTTTGGGAGTATACTGGTGGGATGGAATGAAAATAGATATTGCATATTTTACCATGAAATGTTTGACATGTCAACAGGTTAAAGAAGAGAAGTACTTACTGAAGGGGATGCTTTAGCCTTTGCCAGTGCCAAATTGGAAATGGGAGAATGTATCATTGGACTTTGTGGTGGGACTACCAAATACTTCTTGAGGTAACAATGTGATTTGGGTTATTGTTGATTGGATGAAAAAATCTACACATTTTCTTTCTATTCAAGATAAAATGTATTTAGATCATCTTTCTATGATGTACCTCAAAGATATTTTTAGGTTACATGGAGTTCCTCTTTCTATTGTATCTGAACTGGATACCAGGTTCACTTCTATCTTTTGGAAGGGACATCAGAAGTCGTTGGGAACATAATTAAATTTCAGAACATCTTTTCATCCTTAATCGGATGGGAAGTCAGAATGAATGATTAAAAATTTAGAGGATATGCTTTGAGCTTGTTCAATGGACTACCAGGGAAGTTGGGATAAACATCTTTCTTTAGTTGAGTTTTCTTAAAATAACATTTTTCACTCTAGTATATAGATGGAACCTTTTGAGGCATTGTATGGGAATTGGTGTCAAAATTTAGATTTTTGGGATGAATTCGGGGAAAGGAAGTTGATGGTACCAAAATTAGTTGAGGAAGTGGCTGAGAAAGTAAAGACGATCCATCAATACATGGGGACAACTCAGAGCAGATAAAAAAGTTATGCAGACAATAAGAGGAAAGATTTTTCTTTTGAGGTAGGTGATCATGTTTTTCTTAGAATCTCACCATGGAAAAGTGTTATGAGTTTTGGTAAGAAAGGAAAGCTAAGTCCATGGTTTATTGGATCTTATAAAATACTAGAGAAAGTTGGACCGGTCGCATACCGAGTAGCTTTGCCTCTAAATTTATCTCAGGTACACAATTGTTTTCATGTTTCAATGTTGAGAAAGTATGTACTAGATTCATCTCATGTCTTGAGTCCAGAAGCAATAAAGAAAGAATAAAACCTTTTTTATGAAGAGAATATAGTTCAGATTCTTGATCGAAGGGAATAGGTATTGAAAAATAAGGTAATACACTAGGTAAAGGTTTTTTTTGTATAAATCACATGGTTGAAGAAGCACCATGGGAATCTGAAAATTCTATGAGAGAAAGGTATCCTAACTTGTTTAATGAGTAAATAAAATTGTGAGAGCACAATTTTTAGAAGGTGGGGATAATGTAACACCCTAAGGTTTTAAAAATAAATTTAAATTCATGAAACTTTGTTTTAAGTAGATATTTATAACTAGATTTTAAACATAATTTTTCTACTTTTATGTTTTGAATTTTCAAAAACTTACATCTACAATTGTGTTCAGTAAGTTATTTGGAGTCTGATGAAACCAAATTTATTTTTGAAGAATATTAAAATAACCTTATGAATAGTAATATTACCCTAATGAATAGTAAATTGTATTATTATTTTATTTTCTTAAGGCTTTAAGATAATGACATCTTGATTAATTTTTCAATGTGATATAAAAGTAGTTATAGAATTAAAATTGTTAATTTTTGAATAAAGTGTGATTTTATTTAAAAATTAAATTAATAATATTTAGAAACTTATTTTCAAAAAATTTAGTTCATTTTTGAATTATACCCGTCAAAAAATAGTTAGGGTAAATTTTTGGTTTTTTTCTGAAATTCTTGAATTTTTAATGAATAGTGAAATAAGGTAAAATACCCTATATTCAAATTATCAGTTGAATACACTATTTATGAAATAGTAAGTGATGTAAGACAACTTATTTCAAAATCACATACTATTATTACTATTTGGGGGAACATTAATTAAGACTATTCGTATTCTTGAGCAAAAATATTATAATAATGATTAAAATAATGTAAAATACCTCCTCTCCTCCACTATAAATACCACCTTCATTCCCCTCTTCCTCCCACACCTCTAAATCATTGAGACTTACCTAATTTATAACCAATACACCTCCCAAGGATATTACCCCTTCCTAGAGCTTCAGGTCTCCCAAAAACCCAAAACCAAGGCCCTTAAGAAGGATCTCAATGAGAAGAGATCAAGAGGGAAACATCCCCTTTTGTGTTCTTTCTTTTCATTTCATTTTCTTTTCTAATATTCCTCTTTCATCACCTACCCTTGTATAATAGAAATGAATTATATATAATATTATATATTCTTTATTTAATCATGTTTGTGGAAGATTTACCATTATACTTTTTCTCCTCTCCCAATTATTCAAGAAATTAAAACACCGTCTGTGATGTGTCGATTTACCAACATCGTGGACGATGTGATTTCAATTTATTTTACTTCCTTAAAAACTGGTAATGAAACCATTTTTATTGTTTAACTTGATTATAATTTATGTATTATATCTTATATAAGGTTCTGGAATCATTTTTTACACATGTTATTAATTTATATAATAAAATGAGTTCTTTACGATCGAAGAATCGCAAAAATGATCTAAACAAATATAAATAATGTTTTAACTTATGAATCATCCTCATGTTAGAATTAAAAATGATAAATGGTATAATTTATGGTAATAAAAATATATAAAAACCATTCCATTCCAGTTTTGGAGTTTCACTTCTAATTGACAAGAATATCCATCAAGAACTGATCATGGAAATCATGTAAAGAACGCACCCAAAACAATAGAAGGAACAAATACTAACAATTAAAGGGTGAAATGATGTAATTAAATTATCTTATAAGATATTATAAAGATGGATATGTTTATTTAATATATCAATAACACTATTTTAACCATTATACATAAGGTTTAAAAAAATTTAAGTTAGGAAAACTCGAGGTAAGGGAATTCTTAACCCAATTTCCATTCTTTGGGTTAAACTTCTACTTCATTGTTTATTAGGTATTAAAATTTATTGTTTGATGAAATTTTTTTATATTATATTTAATTATGTGTATTTATAGTGTATATACATATTCCATCAACTCTATTAAATATCTCTTCAATTATATGATATTTATAAGAGAATTTTCTTTTAAAACCCTCTTTTTAAATTCTGTTTTATGAAATTCAAAATCAATGTTTTTATGAAATTATTCATGTTGTATGATAGTGTTATGGTTCTTGGGAATTGTTTATGATGAAGGGTGAGACCTATATCTCCATAAAAGTTATTGTGTATGTGTAAGTTGGAGGTCATCCGTATGATTACTCCAAGTTTAACTACGATGGTCACACAAATTGTTAGGTAGCATGAGGTTTACAAATTATAAGGTTGCCAAGAGGGTTACAATATTATATAAGTAATTACCCAAGATACCTTTATGGTTATATTTATGTTCTTATGTTTTTTGGGGATATTTTGTAAATATAATGTTTCATAAAGTAAGTATATATGGGTGAAAAGTATGTCTTTTGAAAATGATTTCATACATTACAATTATTCATGGACTAATGTGTTATTTCCTTCTTTCTATATCCCTTACTGAGATTTTTGAACTCATCCCAAGTTTATAAATAATTTTCATAGGTTATAAGGATGTGTAAGACAAATAAGGAATACAAGTTAAATGTTTTAAGAATTTCCAAAGAAGTCATGTTTTATTTGAAAAGTTTATATTTTGGAAGAAATGAATAATTTTTTATGGTATCCATTATGTATTAATGTGTAATGTTATGATTGTATTATGTCCCAATTATATAAAGATATAAAATTTAAAAGATCCTTAATGTGAATGGAAGTCATTTCTTGACTAAATTAAAGATTATGTAATGTAGCAAAGTTGGGTCCTTATAGGATCACAAGTGGAAGAGAAATTGATCGAGTTGGTCTAGATAATCTTCAACCAGCTCGAGACACCCCTAGGGTGGAGGGTGAAGATGGTAACATAAATGCTCAGAGGACTGGAAAAGAACCGGCGGTACATATAGGTACAAGTGGGAAAACATGAGGGAGTGACTTTGAAGGATTTTGAATACAGGTTCTTCAATCACTTATTCTTATAGACGCTGAGGGTGGATAGAGCCTACAAGTTCATGAATCTCCTATAGGGGATACATCAGTCATGGGATATGTAGCTACCTTTACAGATATATCATGATTGACACCTGCTATAGTGGGAAACAACATCGGCAGGGTGAAAAGTTTGAAGGATGTCTTATAGCATGCCATCAGGGCATGGGTGAATATATTCAGGTTGGCATGATTTTCTAAGGTAGTCAATCACGTGATGATATATATGGGAAATATAGAGGACTAGTCTTATTCAAGGTAGGTGATGACATCAGGTAATTTTAGCTATGATGCTTTAGGTAGTAGGAAGCGGGGCCATGAGGAGTCTCAATAGGGTAGTCGGGCTAGAGATTCAGGGAGACAACTGAGGAATGGGTCTTCAGCATTGTGCTTCAGGTGCAGGTATTTAGGACATGTCTAGAATCATTGTGAGTGACCTCCAATGGAGTAATGGTCATGTGGATAGATCGAGCATCTTGAGAGGTTCTACAGATTTATTCTCATAATACTGGGAGCTACGGACTAGGGTAGTCTAACACTACTACAAAACTAGCCTTTAATAGCATTGGTATTTATTAGCACTATGAAATAACATTGATAAATGAAATATTTATCAGTTCTAAAGAAGGCACTGATAAATTTAACCTTTTATCATCACATTATTTTTAGTACTGATAAAGGGTAACATTTATCAGCACTTTATTTTTATCACTGATAAAGGACACCCTTTATCAGCACTTTATTTTTTGCATTGCTAAAGATCTGAATAAATAAAATGAAATGATTAAATAAATTAATAATAAAAATTGATTTTATTAAAAAATGTGAATTTTTTATTTATTAAGTAATAATTGATAAAAATTAAAAAATTGATTATACATTATTAATTATTAAACATTTTATTAATTTGATAATTATAATAATTAATGTTATTAAATTGTGTATATTAAATATATATATATATATATTAATGTATATAAATATGATTTATATATTAAAAAATATTTACGCTCTTTACATTAAATAGTCATATTTTTATTGAATAATGGTTTATAATTAAAAATTAAAATGAATTAAAAATATTGACTAATTGCATAGTAATCGACATATAATTGAATGTCATTTTATTTTTCAATTTAACCCTGACCAAATCTATGTTATATAGATTTCACATATAACTAATCAATGCATATTTATATAGAATGCTCACACATAAATCTTACCCATTTTTTCAATATTGTTAAAGTGTTGTTATTCTTAATTTATTCAATTTCACTCATTTTTAACATATGTTCATGAACTTAAAATTATATATTCATTACTAATGTTTAAAATATATTTATAAAAATATATTTATAAATAAATATATTTATAAATGTACATTTACTATATTCATAAAATTATATATTTATAATAATAAATAAATAGTTTTTTAAAATTATTTATATAATTATAAATGAATAATTATATATATTTAAATAATTATTAAATTTATAATAAATTTACTTAAATAATAGATATATTTACTATATTTACATATATATATATATTATATGTATAATTTTATAAATATATATAATGATATAAATATTATTTTTTTTAAAAATATTTCTAAAATTACAAATAAATAATTATAAATTTATAATAAATATATTTAAAAAGGCATATATTTACTATATTTATATTTATATATATTTATTAAGTATATATAAATATTTAAATTTTTTTTATTTATAATTATAATTATAAATTTTATAATAATGCTTAAGTAATAAGTGCTGATAAAAGCATCTTTATCAGCACTTTTTTCACACTAATAAAGATGAGACTTTATCAATTCTAAACAAAGCACTGATAAAATAAACATTTTTCAATGCAATAGGTTTATAATTGATAAATATAGGTTTTATCAATTCCTTTTTAGCACTGATAAGGATATACCTTTATCAGTGCTAAAAAACACTGATAAAGAGTTCTTTTATCAGTGCTTAAGTAATAAGTGCTAATAAATGGAATCTTTATCAACACTTTTTTATAAGTTCTGATAAAAGTGTACCAATATAATTAAAAAACTCTAACCATTTTCAAACCTTTCACGATATTAGAAGCTTTCTGCAGAAGCCACCCACTATCAGCACTCCTCCTCAGTGAATCAAAGCTCGAATCAAACCACTTGACTGCCTACAGTTGCTCGAACATCTTGTCTGATATCTAGTGTTCGATTGTAGTTAGTGTGTTTGAAGAGGGTCTCAGATTTTCTTCAACCTAGAGAGGTAGTTCTTCTGATTTTATTTATGTATTTTGGTTTCATTTTTGATTTATTCTTCGACGATGTCGTTATTTGTGGTCTGGTGATTGTATACCAGCAAGACAAGCCTTTAGATTTTCTTAGTTTCTAATTTTGATTCAACTATTGATCTATCATGTAGAGTTTATTGTTTTTGGACTCAATGGTGACGCATGAAGTCACATGGAGTTTATTTGGTTATTTTATTTTCGTTTACATTTCCCAAATTGATCTCCCAAAGTTATCAAACATATTTTTCATTCTTTATTTTATCAATGTATTCCATAGATGTGAAATTTTAGAAATTGAAACTAGGGATTTTGTGTGTGAGGGAGTTAAAGGTAGGTTAAGGGATTTCTTTTATATTATATTGCTTTATATATTCTTTTTTTACTTATCTAGGTTGGTGTGGTAAACCAATGTATGGATGCATCATGACAGTTTTTATTTAAATTTTATTTATAATAGTTTTATTTATTTTTTGGCCAAATCATTCCCACTGTGTTGTTTTTCATGCCCTGGTGCTTTTTTCCAACCAGTAGGAGACCAATAATGTCCTTTGGACACTATAATGGTCCAGCTCAGGTGTTTTATATATGGATGTCTCGGGTTTGTTTCAGAAACTATATCTATTGTTAAATGTGTTATACCTTTTATCAATAATCCAACTTCCTATATATCTACACTTTTAAAAAAAATATTTTACTTTTCTCCATCTTTATATTAATACAAAAATATTTATAAATATTTTTAATAATAATAAATGAAATATTATACCTTGATGCTATGTACTATTTTCCAACTTCATTATAATTTTTCATCATCATCCTACTCCTCCTCTCTTAATAATTTGAAAAAAATATCCTTTTGAGATTACCCCTTTCTAGTTATACCACTTTTTTTTGAGACCTATATACCACTATAAGACATTATAAATTCTTGCTCATAAATGTGGATTTTCAAGAATTTCACCCCCTTTTGAGTATTTATTTAACTAATAACAAGTTGATTTCTATGGAATCACATTGATACCTAGCTATATGACATGTACAAAAATAATATTTCAAACCTTTTTACTATAAAAAATTTGTCACATAACAAATTTCCCACACTCCATGATATAGATTGACATTCCACCCATAACATATGAAAATTTTATTCAATTTTCAATGGGTTTTAATCTGGGTTTTCAATCATCCTTTTAAAATATATAAAACTCTTCCCTCCCATGCATGGATTGGGAAATAAATATGCTATGAATTCCATGAGACGCCTATAAATGAAGGAAAATGTCAAATCATTAATCATTAACATTTAAACATTGTTTATTGTTAATATTGAAAATTATTATCATCGTTCATCTCTTGAACCACTAAATATTATGTCATATACATTTATAAACACTTTCAATCTATCCATAAAATTATTTTTTATGAAATTATTATGATCAATTTCAATGTTTTGAAATTAATGTTTCTTTAATAATTCATCTAACCTTCAATACCAAACTCTTAGTTCTTGTTTAAATTCATACATCACTATTTTAAATTTACAAACATTATTCTCATATTAAATAATGAGAAAACTATCATTTTTTTGATGTAATTACTATTCATGTAATCCATTAATAAATTCTAATTTTACATCAATTTAGAGTACCATGAATTTCTTTAGGATGGGTTGGTGTGGTGATATGACATCTTAAGAGTCTTGAGATGTTTTAAAATATTTATATAGTATTAATTTTAAATGTAATAATTCCTTAGGATTCTACATCACTTGTTCCAATACATTTTTATATCTTCTAGTTGATTGAATAAAAGTTTATTATTCTTGTTATTTTTTAAAGGTTGGGGCCGAAGACTCATTTATTATTAAAGAAAAGCAAAGACCTATTTAACTGGGTAGAGGGAGACCCATTACATAGACCGAAGGCCCAATGAGCATTTATCCCATTACATGGCCCATAGGCCAATTTTATTATCCCAAGGCCCATTCTGTGAATAGTACTACTATAGTACCCACGCTGCTACAGTACCCTACTGCACTACAGTACCCTACTGCCGCTATAGTAACCTGCCACCGGTACAGTAACCGCCATTGCTACAGTGCCACCACTTCTACTGTACACTACATTTTTCTTGTTTATCATATTTTATTTTCTTATTACTCTTTAATTTCCTATATTATATTTTCATTTATTTTTGGGATTTAAGAATAATTTTATGTGGAGTAATTATTTTCTTAAATTCAATTACCCATTTTCTTCAAAATACTAAAATTGTTTAAAATAATCAAATGTTGAGTTTTTCTTATTAGAATTGTCTATAACTTTCACTTTTTATCATGAATATCCTAGGTGTATTTATTTATATGTTATATAAAATCAATATTTTATGAACCCAATATTATGGATATGAACAGAAAATGGCTGCACTATAATTATTTGACAAATGAATATGAATATGGAGTTAAAGAGTTCATTATGTTTACAAGAGAGCGTGTACGTGACCCTTCTAAAATACTCTGTCCGTGTTTAAGTTGTTGTTATTCAAGACAAATTAGTCCAAAAGTTTTGGATGAATATTGATGTCTATTTGGATCCATTTATTTATGGATCCAAAACAATGATTGGCTCTGCATCACTCACAAAGCTGAAAACAAAACTAAGGATTCTTTGTGCACTTCATTACTGTTTGTTAAATACCACTTAGCATAGCATCTTACTTGAACTTCCGGTCTGGTGTCCCAGTGATTCCCTCATCCCACACATATAGAGAAACAATCTAATTAGATTCTTGAACATAGAGAGAAATTTTTTTAGAATACAATAATTAATTGGGTAAATTTTTTGTGGAAAACACATAATATTGAAGGAGAAACATGAGAATTAGAAAATTCTATAAAGGAAAAATATTAACACTTATTAAATAATGAAAAAAATTGCAAGGAAGAGAAGGAAAAGTGAATTCTTAATGGTGATATGATAGATATGGTGGTAAGTGTGTGTGGTATGATAGTATCACGGGGACGCCAGACATGAATTTCATGTCAGATGCTATGCTAAGCAATAGTTAACCAATAGTAGTGAAGTTCACAGAGAATCCTTAGTTTTGTTATTAACTTTGTGAGTGATGTAAAACCAACCCTTGTTTTGGATCCATTGATCAATGGATGCAAATAGACATCAATATCATCAACTGTCTCCTGATTTCTTGAAATCCATATAGTCTTCTAAATTGTAATGAAGTGCATAAAGAATCCTTAGTTTTGTTATTAGCCTATATCTGGACCATATAAACCCTTTGGTAAGATATAAAGATAGTGTTACGATATAATTTCACTATTTTACTGTAAAATTATATAATGAAACATTTATTTAATTTTCATTATTCCTTGTAGAGTATTTTTTATTTTATAATATTTTTATCCATATGTCATGCCTTTATAGGAAGAGAAACGATGTTGTCTCTGCTCAATCACAAAGGTAATTTTGTTGTTTTCACAGTAAAATCATTGTCCATATAATTAATATATTGTTTCATATTATGTTTAATTTATTTCTTTTTAGTATTAAACACATAATAATTGTTTTCTTATATATGTGGATTCTTTTGTTTGAGTTAGGGTGCACTGTCTATCTTTCATGCCTTTCTACACCAGAACCTTCACATACTTATTCTCCCCAAAAATCTTTTCACCCCAGACTATTGAATTTATCACTTTCTTTTAATTTCTCTCTAATAACTTTGCAGGAAGAGAAATTATTCTATCTATTCTCAATTAAAAAGGAAATCTTGATGTTTTCATAGTAAAATAATTTTTAATAGAGTTAATGCATTGTTTTGTATTTATGTTTTATTTATTTCTTTTTAGTATTACTCCCATAATAATTGTTTTCTTATATAAGTGGTTTCTTTTTTTCGATTTGGGGTGCTCTGTTCAAATTTAATGCTTTTTCTCACTCAAAACATTTTCACCCCTATAGTGTTTCATTTATCGAATTATTTCAAGTTCTCTTCACTACCTTTAAAGGAAGAAAAATGCCACTTCCTCTACTCAATTACAGTGGTAATATTGATATTTGACCATTAAAATTATTATACATAGATTTAATTTATTCATTAATATTTATGTTTGATTTATTTATTTTTAGTATTAATCACATTATAATTTTTTTCTTATACAGGTTGATTCTATTATTCGAGTTTGGGTGCTCTGTCCAAATTTCATGCTTCTTCCCCCTAAAAACATTTTCACCCCAACAATTTTTCATTTATCACTTTATTTCAAGTTATATCCACTTCCTTTGAAATAAGAGAGTCACCACTGTCTCTGCTCAATTATAGAGGTAATCTTGATGTTTTCATAATAAAATCATTGTCCATAGAATTAATATACTATTTCATATTTATGTTTAATTTATTTATTTTTAGTATCACTCACATAATAATTTTTTTCTTATATAGGTGGATTATTTCATTCGATTTGGGGTGATCTGTCCATATTTCATCCCTTTCTACACAAAAAACATCCACAGAATTATTCTCCCTCAAAAACTTTCATCCCTACAATGTTGACATTTATCACTTTTCTTTAAGTTCCATTCACTTATCAATCACAGAGGTAATCTTGATATTTACACAGTAAAATAATTTTCCATAGAATTAATGTATTATTTAATATTTATGTTTCATTTATTTATTTTTAGTATTACTCATAATAATTATTTTATTATACAGGTGGATTCTTTTTTTCTCGATTTGATGTGGTTTGTTCAAAGCTTCTCATGTAGTGTCGGCAGTTCAAAACTTTTCATACAATGTTTTGAGACTTTGAGATGTGTAGGTATCAACCACACCTCAATATGACACATGGTGTGACCAGTATGACTCAAAGTACTTATTTCTATTTTAAATTTACATTAATGTTATAAAGAAAGACAACTGAATAAATGTGTCTGTTATCAGTTTAAAATCAACATTTGACTTTAAAAAGTTTCAATCACTGAAAACTGAGAAAATTCACTTGTATTTTATTGATAATTTAGGGAATCAATTCATAAATCATTTGTGACATGCAGGAATAGGTCTCATGTAAAACCAATACATGATGTGATCCATATGAGTCAAAGTGAATGTTTCAAGTTTAAAATGACATTTTCGTAAAAAAGACAAGGGATTTATGTAAAACTGAGAAAAAACATTCAAATTATTTTGATAATTTAAAAAAACAATAAATATATTATTCAGAACATGTAGGAATCAGATACACCACAATATGATTCATGTTGTGACTGGTATGACTCTAAGTACGTCTTTATTTAAAATTGACATCAATTTTAGTAAAAACAAATATAACCTACTCAAAACTGAACAAACACATTTATATTGTTTTTATAATTTATGAAAACTATACATACATGATTTGCGATGTGCATGAATTATCCTCATCTCAATCCAATACACGGTGTGACAGATATGACTCCAAGTGTGTGTTTTTATTTAAAATTAACATCAATTTTAGTAAAAAAGCCAACCGACTTACTCAAAACCAGGATGAACCATTCAAAATTTTAAAATAATTTAAGAAAATGATCCATAAGTCATTTTTGATGTGTATTAATTAGTCTCACCTCAATAAAATACACAATGTGATTGGTATGAGTTAAAGTGCATGTTTCAATTTTAAAATGACATTTTGGTAAAAAAGATAAGCGACATACTCAATCTGAGAGAACACATTAATATTGTTTTTATACTTTATTAAAATGATTCATATGTCATTTAGGATGTGTAGTAATTATTTTTACCTTAATCTGACACACGATGTGACCGGTATGACTCAAAGTGTGCCTTTTTATTTAAAACTGTCATCCATTTTAGTAAAAGGGACAACCATTCCACTCAAAACCAAGAAAAAACTTTTTTATTATTTTTATACTTATTAAAAAATTATCCACAATTCATTTTTGATGTGTATGAATCATCCTCACTTCAATATTATACATGATGTGCTCGGTATGACTCAAAGTATCCATTATCAATTTAAAATCGAAATTTTAGTTCAAAAAGTGTCACTCAATGAAAACCAATCAAACATGTTTTGATTTTCTTTATAATTTATGAGAATGGTTCATAACTAATTTTTATTTATAGGAATCCATTTCACATCAAACTGATACTTGATGTGATCAAAATGAGTAAAAAGTGCATGTTTCTAGTTTAAAATGAAATTTTAGTAAAAAAGACAATATATGTACTCAAAATTGATCAAACACGTTCATATTGTTTTGATACTTTAGGAAAATGATCCAAATGTCATCTGAGACATATTTGAATCATCCACACCTCAATCTAATGCACGGTGTGGTCAATATGAATCAAAGTGAGTCGTTTTATTAAAAATTGACATCAATTTTAGTAAAATTAACACTTTATATTAATTAATTAATTTATATTGTTACTAACATAAGAATTTTTTTCTTATACATGTGTCTTATTTTTATTGAGTAGGGGTGGTTTGTTCAAAAATAGCATGAGTCGGGTTAGTATTAAAAGATATAGGAACATTGATGTTTTTGAATGTGTGTAATAATTTGTATTTATATAATTGTATGAACCAATGTTTGAAATGTCTATAATATACTATTTTTCTTCTGTTTGTGTTGTAAATTCCATATAATTTAAATATTTGAACTTTTTTTATATCTGGTGTGTTTATGGTACTATGGTGTGCTGTAACAGTACACTATAGTGGTGTTGTAGTGTGGATCTTTATCAATGCTCATAGAAGCGCTGATAAAGGTATATTTTATCAGTGATTTTTTAGCACAAATAAAAGACTAGGGATTTTAACATCTCTCTTGTATTCATCACTTTTATAGCAGTAATAAAGGCCATTTATAGCACTATTAAGGGCCAGTTTTGTAGTAGTGTTAGGGATCTGAGGTCAGAATGGGAGTGGTACCAGGAGCTGGTATCCAGAATTCAACTTCACATGGAAGCCATGAAAAAGAAAGTGGGACCCAGTAGTGGGGTTATTTGATGGTATCTAGTACATCTCCATAAGGAGGTCAAGCCTCAAGTAGATGGGCTTCTGGCCAGGTGCATGCAGTGGAGCTACTAGGTGAAAAAAAGGATAGGGAACTAACTATAGTTAGAGGTATGTTGTGATGAAGGGAATGAATAGGTTTTACTATTTTTTCTTTGGACAATTTTGATGCATGAGGTGCATGTGTATGGTTTTTGGACTAACTAGGTTTTGGTTTTTATGTTGGCATTAAAAATAATGCGTTATATATGGGCATCGATGTGATGTGGTTTTTATGTGAGGTGCATGGGAATCTGGGTACTGATGTTGTAACGACCCAAAGTTTCATTAATGGAAATCCCTCTTGATCTAATTAAATGTCTCTGTATGTTTATATAAAATGTCAACTTCTTTGGTTTTATGTTAAAAATTTTGACCGTTTCTAATATAGTCGTTGAACAATGATCACATGATTAGTATAAATATAGGGCTTTAACAAATCCAATTTACTCAGACAAAAGAAGCGATGGCCTCATCCAGTAGAATTGCTCCATACGAAGCAAATTTTTCGGAGCTCAAAAAAGAGGTGGCGTCCTTGGGCTTCTCTCTTGACCAAGCCCAAGATGAGCTTCATCATGTCAAACTCTAACGCAACCGTCTACGGGAGAAGTAGAAGTTGATAGAAATTACCACTCGAGTGATGTTATCCGAGCCACCCCAAGAGTCCGTCACCATCGCACACCTAACCCTTAGGTCTTATGCGACTATTTTAAGGGTTTATGTAACAAATCTCTAGTACTATGTTTATGTATATTATTTTTTTATATAATAATAAATATACCTTCTTGTCATTATCAATACATTTTAAATAGTTTTTTTAAAGTACAAATAGTGTTTTTAGTTATTATTTAATTAAGAATTATTTTTTTAAATTAAGGGTTTTTTTAATTAAATAATATTTTAATAAATTATTATTATTATTATTATTAAATTAATTTTTATTAAATATAAATGATCTTATAATTTTATGAATGCAATTATAATTTTTATTAAGGTTTGAAATCCATTTCTGTCAAAACCCGTGAATTTTCGATAAATGTCGGTTTTTATTTTAAAAGTAAAAATTAACATATTTAGAAAATTATTTAGATAAAATAAATGTTATTTCTGGAATCAGGAATTCGAAATTATCCAATGGTGAATTTTTCATAATTTTCTGAGACAGTCAAATTTTTGGGTAAAAATTAAATACCGTTTAAATATATAATGTGTCTTATGACATCATAATGACCCAATAGTGATGTAATAAAATACTATAATCTTTATGTTCGGCCAATATATGTTTTACCATTAAAATAATGTGATTTTGGGTTTGTTTGACTTACTTTTCAAAGCATTAATGGACCCCTCAAGACTTATTAAAACACCTTGTCCTTTTAAATTAATTTCCATGGGAGTGTGGCTCACCTCCACATAAGCAACCCTATTATTTTAAAAAGTTCGGAATTTGGACTTATAAAATATTATTTTCCTCTTCCCTTTTCCAAAAACCATGGGCAAAAACCATGGGATGGTTTGTGTTTTGGATTAATTTAATGTAAGGGGACCCAAACCTAAATAATAAAGAATTCCCTCACCTTTCCTATATAAACCCACCCAAGCTCCCACTTCCTCCTCACTAAAAGCCTTTGGAGTTCGTCCAACCTCTACCCTATTCTCTCTAGAATCCTCCCAAGGTTCCCCAAGCTCCCAAGAAGCCTCTCACAAGCCTCTCTCTATCCTTTGGAAGCACACTTCCAAGTAACGGTTTTTTCTTCCTTTCTCATTTTTGTCCAATTTTCTCTAAGTTGTTTAGCCCTTTTAATTTCAATTATGAATGTTGAGGTATGGTTTCACACCTCCCTCATACTGCCCTATTTATGTTTGAATGATGGGATACCCCTTTCTCTCTCATTAAATGCCTCCCATGTACACCCGTTACTATGCCGAAATTCCGAAAGGAACTTCTCTCTCCTCTTTTACATTCAAGAAATACTTTTGTATCGTGAATATAAATTCCATTAAAATTGTTGGGAAATGTATCTATATGACCTTCTTACTGTCCATTACATGTAAATATGATGAGGAACCCATTTCTCTCTCATCAACCTTTCTATGAATTCTTATGTCACGCCGTTACGCTGCCGAAATCGCACCGATTTTCTAAGCCAATGTCATTGTGTAGTGAATACTATGCCCATTTCTCCATCAAAGGTATTCACCTTTATGCACATTTACTTATTGATTATAAAGTTTCATATATTAATTCCACATTCCTTTGTCGTGGAATAAATGATTATGTTTTATGAATCCATGTTTTATGATCCATGTGGCACACTTATGCATGAAATGAAATGTTTAAGAAGGGTGCACCCTTATAACGCTTCAATGCATTGGGTAAAGTATAGTATCATGATACGTCATGTCGAATGAGTTTTGACTCATGCTAATTCAAGTGAAACAAGGGTTTACTCGTGCTTCAAGTTCAATGAAGATTTACTCATACTCCATGTGCAATGAGCCTTGGCTCATGCTAATTCCATGTTAAGTGTTGTTGCCACATTTCCATGTTATGATTATCATGATTTATCGTGCCTTTATGTTCATGTTTCTCTTGTGATCTATTGATATGCCTAATATCTAACATGTATTGTACTCCTCATTTTATTCCATGTGTATTCCCTTATTGGGCTTTACAGCTCACCCTTTTCTTATGCATGTCCTCGGGTTATCCCATGCAATGCTAAGTATGAGGGAATGTAGTGGTCATGTAAAGGAAGTTTTCAATAAAGATGTTTTATTTCATGTTTTATGTTTTTATGTAATGATAATAAGCCCCAAAGACACTAAACCTATCAATCTTCTTTATTGTATCAAGTGATGTTTTATGTAATAAATCATGTTTAAGTTGTAAGAAAAAGTGGGGTTGTCATAGTTGGTATCAGAGGGTAGGTTTAGTTATTTTTGGGATTAGGATTAGAAAACCGTAGTAAAGCATTATAGACAAGACTAAGTATAATAAAAACATACCTAAGTTTTGGTAACTACTGAGTAAGTGGTTTATCAAGAAAATACATCCTTGTCTGGATACGAGCAAGTAGAGGCGGCTCTGGCATAGATGTATCCTAGGGGTAAAACCCAAAAACACCGCTTTGAGCTAAACTCGAACGGGAACTAGTGCACAACAATGGGCCTTGTTGCACTCTTGGTTACGACACTCCCGGGGGATATGTTTTGAAAAATTCACAAGCTTAGTATGAACCGTTATTAAGGAAATTAAAAAAATGACCCTAAGAATATATGTTAGAAAGTAGATCATGAAAAGCCTATATTAAAGCCTATAGACTCATGAGTTAAGGAAATAAAAGTTTATTTATAAGTCATCAACTTTTGTCTTTGGATTACCCTTTATGTGTTACCCCCTAACTTTCCTTTTATTCCAGCCAATGGCTGGTAATAGGAGGACTCGGGCTAACAACCGATGTGAAGATCAGTGTGATGACTGTATTAATGAGATGCCCAATCCAATGGGAGAAGGAATTGAGAACTTTATCATGCTTATCTCTCAGATAACTCAAGCTTTGAATAGAAACACGAGTCAAGAGGAATGTTCAACCCCCACTAATAAGGAACAAGTCGTTGTCAAGAGCTTCCTGAGACAAAGGCCTCCTACTTTTAGTGGATCATCTGATCCCACAATCGCTGAACAATGGATCAACTCCATTGAAAAGATCTTCTCCATCCTTCAATGTTATGAACAAGAGAAGGTTCTCCCGACGGCTTATCATATGGAGGGTGAAGTTGATCAATGGTGGACGTTGATAAAAAATATGAAGCCTGAGGAGGAGATCGAGGCGTTGTAATGGAAGGATTTCCAGAAGATGTTTTTTGATAAATATTTTCTGCGCACCCTCCGGCTTAAGATGGAAAGGGACTTCCTTTACCTAAAGAAAAAAGATAAAGAATCTATTGGAGCGTATGAGGAAAACTTCACAAGGCTTGCACGATACACTTCTGGCTTTGTCTTTACCCCCGAATGCAAGGTTGACCGCTTATTTGGTGGGTTGAAGCCTATCCTAAAGAAAGTATTAGCAATCTGTGACTTTGATAGCTATGAGGAAATTGTCCGATGTGCCCTCAAGGTCGAAATGGAGATTGAAGAATCACATGGGTATCATGGGGATAAGAAGCATAAGGTGGACTTCAATGCTGGTGGTCTGATGGATAAATCCAATGGTGAAAAGAAGATCCAACACCCCACTTGCCAAAAGTACAGAAAGAAGCACCCTAGAAATTTCCTTAAGGGGATGAGGAAATGCTTCAGGTGTGGAAGAAAAGGGTACCTAGCTATTAACTATCAGTAAGAAAGACCCGCGGCTGCAACAGAGGAGAGGAACACTCCATTTGAACTTCAACACGTTGTTCAATGCTACAAATGAAAAGAACCGGGTCATTTTGCAAATCAGTTCCCTAATATAAGGGTTTTTAGAGGCAACCAAAAACCTCCAAGGCAGCAAGGAAGATCTTTTTCCATCACTTCTGCCGAAGTCAACCCCGACAACGAAGTGGTGACAGGTACGCTAGTTATTCATTCAAGAATAGCGAACACACTTTTTGATTCAGGTTCTACGCATTCTTTTATATCTCGAAAGTTTAGTAGAACAATCCCAGCACCACCATAAATCATGGAAGTGAAGATGTTGGTGAGTACGTCAAATGGGGAAATCATTGCATCCCATGAATATAAGTCCTCCCCTGTTATAATACGTGGATTTAATTTCCTGGTGAACCTTGTCATACTCCCTCTGGTGGAATTTGATGAAATTCTTGGCACAGATTGTCTTTCCTTATATAGAGCCAAAATAAATTGTCGGGAGAGGGAAATCACACTCCATATGGAGAATCATACCCCGATTCTTTACAAGTGTAAGGAGGAAGATGAATCTCCTTTATCTCCATCGTCTCAAGAATGGATATTACTACCCTATGAGCACGCATATCTGGCTCAGATGATTGAGTCTAAGGAAGAAACCATCCTTGAAGAAATGCCTATTGTGAGGGAATTCACTAAAGTGTTTCCCGAGGAACTGCCTGGTCTTCCTCCTAGAAGAGATGTTGAATTCTCAATTGAACTTATAACTAGGGCCTTACCAATATCCAAGACTCCATATAGAATGGCTGTTGTAGATCTTGAAGAGATGAAGAAACAACTATAGGAGAATCTGGATAAAGGGTTTATACGCCCAAGTGCTTCACCATGGGGTGCACCAATCCTCTTTGTCAAGAAGAAGGATGTGTCAATGCAGCTTTGAATCGATTATCATGAACTTAACAAAATCACGATAAAGAGAAAGTATCCTCTCCCTCAAATTTATGACTTGTTCGATCAGCTGCGTGGAGAACAATACTTCTCCAAGGTGGACTTGCGGTTGGGATATTATCAAGTAAGGGTGAAGAAGGAAGATGTCCCCAAGACTGCTTTTCGTACAAGATACGGGCACTATGAATTCATAGTAATGCCTTTCAGACTCAATAATGCTCCAAAAATCTTCATGGACTTAATGAACAGAGTCTTTAGAGATTACCTCGACAAATTTGTGGTAGTCTTTATAGATGACATTCTAATATACTCCAAAACCAAGGAGGATCATGAGGATCATTTAAGAACTATACTAGAGACTTTGCGCAAGGAGAAGCTCTATGAAAAGTACAGCAAGTGTGAGTTCTGGTTAAAGGAGGTATCATTCTTGGGCCATATCATCAAAAGAAATGGGATATCTATGGATCCCTCCAAAACAGATGCAATTGATGGATGGACGAGGCCAACATCAGTAACAGATATCCATAGATTCTTGGGGTTAGTTGGATATTATCGACGATTTGTGATAAATTTCTCACGATTGTCTAACCCTCTTACCAAGCTTACTCGAAAGGGAGTAAAGTTTTCTTGGAGTGATGAATGCGAAGAAAGCTTCAAGGAGTTGAAAAGGAGGCTTATCACTGCGCCCGTGCTCACTTTACCCACAAGTGGGGAACTTTTTGTGGTATTCAGTGATGCTTAAAAGAAGGTCTTAAGCTGTGTGCTGATGCAAAATGATAAAGTGATATCTTATGCCTCAAGGCAGTTGAAAATCCATTAGCAAAACTATCCAATGCATGATCTGGAGTTAGAGACGGTGATCTTTGCCTTGAAAATCTGGTGGCATTATCTCTATGGGGAGAAATTTGAGATATATACTGACCACAAGAGTCTTAAATATATATTCACATAGAAAGAGCTTAATATACACCAGGGAAGATGGATAGAGATCATCAAGGATTATGACTGTTCAATACATTACCACCCTGGGAAAGCGAACAAGGTGGTAGATGCCCTAAGTAGAAAGGACCCAATGATTCTATCAATGATGTGAATTGAGAAGGATCCAATCTTCTTAGACTTGATGAAGATGGACATGGGAATCATAAATAATGGAACATCATCAATCCTTTCACAAATGATTTCTCAACCGTCTCTTTTGGAAAGGTTAAAGGATGCTCAAAAGGATGATGTGGGAATTCAGGAAAAGGTGGAAGATATCGAAAAAGGGAAATCCTTAGAGTTTAATGTCAATGAAGAAGGAATTGTACAGTTTTGGAATAGTCTATGTGTTCCATCATGTACGGAGCTGAAGAAGGAACTTTTGGATGACGCACATAGTTCAAATTTCTCTATTCACATAGGGAGCACAATGATGTATCGAGATCTCTGAGAAAACTTTTGGTGGGATAATATGAAGAAGGAGATCGTTGAATATACATCAAAGTGCCTAGTGTGTCAGCAAGTGAAGGAAAAGAGGCAGAAGTCTAAGGGGATGATGCAACCATTGCCCATACCAGAATAGAAATGGGAGAAAATCACCATGGACTTTGTCGCCAGACTTCCAAGGACATCCAAAGGCAACAATACAATCTGGGTTGTTGTGGATCGTCTTACAAAGGCTGCACACTTCATTGTTATTCGGGAGGATTTGTCATTGGATCATCTGGCATGGATATATATCAGGAAAGTGGTAAGGTTTCATGGAGTACCACTATCTATTGTGTCTGACTGAGATCCAAGATTCACCTCTAAGTTTTGGAAGAGTCTTCAACATGCTCTGAATACTGAACTGAACTTCAGTACAACTTATCATCCTCAAACTAATGGCCAATCTGAGTGAACTATCCAAACACTTGAGGATATGTTGAGATCATGCTCAATGGACTTTAAAGGAGGATGGGATTAACATCTTCCTCTGGTTGAGTTCTCTTATAATAACAGTTTCCACTCAATCATCCAAATTGAACCATATAAAGCCCTTTATGGGAAAAGGTACAGAACACTGGCATGTTTGGATGAGGTTGGTGAACGTAAGCTGCTTGGACCATAAATGGTTGAAGAAATGGCGGAGAAGGTGAAAACCATTCAAAAACATATCAAGGCATCCCAGAGTCAACAAAAGAGTTATGCAGATAACCGTCGATGAGACCTTGAGTTTATAGTTGGAGACATGGTGTTTCTATGCATATCTCCATGGAAGAAGGTCGTGAGGTTTGGAAAGAAAGGGAAGTTAAGTCCAAGGTACATCAGCCCCTTTTAGATTCTTGATCGTGTCGGGGCTGTGGCCTATCGACTAGCACTTCCACCTACCATGGTCAAAGTACATGATATCTTTCATGTATCCCTCTTAAGGAAGTACATACCGGACCATTCACATGTACTCTCTTCTGAGGTGGTACAATTGGAAGATGATATTTCTTATGAGGAGAAACCAGTGAAGATCTTAGATCGTAGAGATTAAGTTCTATGAAATAAGACAATTCCCCTCGTCAAGGTGTTGTGGAGAAACCACAAGTTTGAAGAAGCGACTTGGGAATCAGAGGAAATAATGAAGCTGAGTTACCCACATCTGTTTTAGTGTGGGAAAAGGAAATTTCGAGGGAGAAATTTCTTATGGGGGGAATATTGTAATGACCCAAAGTTTCATTAATGGAAATCCCTCTTGATAGTGATCACATAATTAGTATAAATATAGGGCTTTAACAAATCCAATTTACTCAGACAAAAGAAGCGATGACCTCATCCAGTAGAATTGCTCCATACGAAGCCCATTTGTCAGAGCTCGAAAAAGAGGTGGCATCCTTGGGCTTTGCTCTTGACCAAGCCCAAGCTGAGCTTCATCATGTCATGCTCGAACGGGACCGTCTACAGGAGAAGTGGAAGTTGATAGAAATTACCACTCGAGCGATGTTATCCGAACCACCCCAAGAGTCCGTCACCATCACACACCTTACCCTTAGGTCTTATGCGGCTGTTTTAAGGGGTTATGTAACAAATCTATAGTACTATGTTCATGTATATTATTTTTGTATATAATAATAAATATACCTTCTTTTCATTATCAATACATTGTAAAAAGTTTTTTAAAGTACAAATAGTGTTTTTAGTTATTATTTAATTAAGAATTATTTTTTTAAAATTAAGGGATTTTTGAATTAAATAATATTTTAATAAAATGTTATTATTATTATTAAATTAAATTTTATTAAATATAAATGATATTATAATTTTATGAATGCAATTATAATTTTTATTAAGGTTTGAAATCCATTTCTATCAAAACCCGTGAATTTTCGATAAATGTCGGTTTTTATTTTAAAAGTAAAAATTAACATATTTAAAAAATTATTTAGATAAAATAAATGTTATTTCTGGAATTAGGATATCGAAATTATCCAACGGTGAATTTTTCATAATTTTCTGAGACAGTCAAATTTTTGGGTAAAAATTAAATACCGTTTAAATATATAATGTGTTTTATGACATCATAATGACCCAATAGTGATGTAATAAAATACTATAATCTTTATGTTCGGCAAATATATGTTTTACCATTAAAATAATGTGATTTTGGTTTTTTTTTACTTACTTTTCAAAGCATTAATGGACCCCTCAAGACTTATTAAACACTTTGTCTTTATAAATTAATTTCCATGGGAGTGTGACTCACCTCCACATAAGAAAACCTATTATTTTAAGAATTTGGGACTTTAGACTTATAAATTATTATTTTCCTCTTTCCTTTTCCAAAAAACATGGGCAAAAACCCTGGGATGGTTTGTGGTTTGGATTAATTTAATGTAAGGGGACCTAAACCTAAATAATAAAGAATTCCCTCACCTTTCCTATATAAACCAACCCAATCTCCCACTTCCTTCTCACTCAAAGCCTTTGGAGTTCTTCCAAACTCTTCCCTACTCTCTCTAGAATCCTCCCAAGGTTCCCCAATCTCCCAAGAAGCCTCTCACAAGCCTCTCTCTATCCTTTGGAAGCACACTTCCAAGTAAGGGTTTTTTCTTCCTTTCTCATTTTTGTCCAATTTTATTTAAGTTGTTTTGACCTTTTAATATCAATTATGAATGTTGAGGTATGGTTTAGAACCTCCCTCATACTTCCCTATTTATGTTTGAATTATGGGAGACCCCTTTATCTCTCATTAAATGCCTCCCATGTACACCCGTTACTATGCCGAAATTCCGAAAGGAACTTCTCTCTCCTCTTTTACATTCAAGTAATACTTTTGTATCGTGAATCTAAATTCCATTACAATTGTTGGGACATGTATCTCTATGACCTCCTTACTTTACATTACATATAAATATGATGAGGAACCTCTTTATCTCTCATCAACCTTTTTATGAATTCTTATGTCACGCCGTTACGCTGCCGAAATCGCACCGATTTTCAAAGCCAATATCATTCTGTAGTGAATACCATGCCCATTTCTCCATCAAGGGTATTCACATTTATGCAAATTTACTTATTGATTATAAAGTTTCATGTATGAATTCCACATTCCTTTATCATGGAATAAATGATTATATTTTATGAATCCATGTTTTATGATCCATATGGCACACTTATGCATGAAATGAAATGTTTAAGAAGGGTGCACCCTTATAGTGATCCAATGCATTGGGTAAAGTATAGTATCATGATACGTCATGTGCAATGAGTGTTGACTCATGCTAATTCAAGTGAAACTAGGGTTTACTCGTGCTTCAAGTGCAATGAGGATTTACTCATGCTCCATGTGCAATGAGCCTTGGCTCATGCTAATTCCATGTTAAGTGTTGTTGCCACATTTCCATGTTATGATTATCATGATTTATCGTGCCTTTATGTTCATGTTTCTCTTGTGCTCTATTGATATTCCTAATGTCTAAAATGTATTGTACTCCTCATGTTATTCCATGTGTATTCCCTTACTGGGATTTATAGATCACCCTTTTCTTATGCATTTCCTCAGGTTATCCCATACAATGCTAAGTACGAGGGAATGTAGTGGTCATGTAAAGGAAGTTTTCAATAAAGATGTTTTATTTCATGTTTCAAGTTTTTATGTAATGATCCTATGCCCCAAAGACACTAAACCTCTCGATCTTATTTTTTGTATCAAGTGAAGTTTTATGTAATAAATCATGTTTAAGTTGTAATAAAAAGCGGGGTTGTCATAGATGTGATGCAGGTTTTGTATGAGGTACCGAGGAATCAATATTTTGATGGTAATTTATATGTATATATGATGAAATATTATTTTTAATCATTTTTTAGATAAAATATATATGAAAACTTGATAAGGTGTGGGTTATTCTGAGTGTCATGTATGGAATAGGTACATATGAAAATTTAATGTGATATGTGACTTGATGGGTTTTGGGTATGGAATGAGCATGATTTTAGAACCTGATGAGGTTCAAGGATAGTGATGCATCATGGGAGGATTTTTGAGTCCTAGGATAGTCAGTGGACCATCGAATATTTTTGTTTTGGGTCGGGAAGCAACTGGGTAGGTAACTCTTAAGGTGGGGAGAGCCTTGAAGGAATTAGACATGTGTATTGATGATCGAGGTAGAATTTGTTGATTTAGAGGATATGGTTATGTTCATTACCATCTCCAAGTAAATCTTGATATTTTGGTAATGAGTTATGTTATGGTGGAGAGATTGTAATGTTTTGAGTTTTTGAACGGGTCATTTTTTCAGGTAAATTTGAAAATTTGAGGTTTGGTGGAAGTTCTGAGGGTTTGGGAAAACATGTGAGGAATAAGAGATGGTTTGGGATATTTAATAAATTTGTAGATATAAATACACACCATGTAATTCTTACACTAAGTGTAAGTCATTTTCACGATGTGCAACAGGGTGTGAAGGATCGGAGGTCTAGACCAAGGAATTTACGATGTGTAACTAGGTTACATGTCGTGAAGCCAATAAATGATGTGTATAATTTAAATGTAATGTAAGTTACAAGAATTTTTTTAATATCCAGGGGGTTCCATTATTTTCATGCATAGAGGCATAGGGCACCCGATCAGTGCGCCTCTCCTTCCCTCTCCAAGCTTCTTTGGGATCTTCTTTGTCTAAGCTTTGATTAAAGCTATATGAGTCTCATTGTAAGTATTGTGTTTGTTCATCTAAAATGTTGTTTTCTTCCAATTAGGATCAAGTTAGAGGATGAAATTATATGAGAGAGTACCTACAAGTACAAGTTAGGTGATTCCTATATTTCTCCATGTTTTTGTGGTTGTTTTGGGGGTGCGCTCTATATGCACCATGTGAGGCGACTGATCAAGACCCTAATTAATTAAATGCTTGTTAATTAAATTATTCTAATGATGATATGAGATGCCTATGGGCATGATCTTTCTCCACTAAAAATTTTTAATCCGGGTAAGGGGATTTAATTATCTTGTGGATTTTAAGCCAGACATATAAATTAAATTAAATTGAATTGTTTATATTGAATTTCATGGTTTTGTGGGAACATGTTGGGAATGGCCTGTGGATTGAGGTGGTGTTGACCACCTTGATTGAGGAAATGGCATTCATTAGTTTGGATGAGGACTAGGATATATTGGTGGTGTTTACCATAGGTTGAAGAAACATGTTCATCAAATTGATTCGATTAGGTTGTTCAAATGGGGGCATAGCCCATGGGATATGAGATGATGATGACCATTAAGATTGAACAACATGGTTTTAGTGGAATGAGGTGTTTAATGATATGGTGTAGGATGTTTTTTGATTTCCACTCACTTTTTATTGGACAATAAACTATTGGAGTTCTATGTACAAATATTGGACTCAAATTGAGGTGGTGTTGACTACTCGTTATTGGTAGAGGTCCTCATAGACTAGGAAACTTAGGTTATTATATTGACCATCAGACATGTTTGGGGGTGATCACTATATAAGTCTATGTGGATGGTGATGGAACATCGGTTTAATTTGTTGAGACCATCAATTAGGGGATGAGGATCACCATGATACTTGATTTCGTGGTCTAGGATATTAGAAGTATGGATATCTCCATGACTTAGGATATCGGTTGTTGAGCTGGCAATGATTATTTATTGGAGGAAAAGTATCATTGTGTGTTGAGTTGTTAGGATTTTATCCAATGGGGATTTTTAGGAGCTTAGTTCTGAGGGAATTTTTACTTATTGTTTGGGTGGGCCGTTTGGACACTAGGTGATAAGATTGATGGAACAAGGTGCCAATGACTTGATTATAGGTGGGACCTAAGAGCTCACTTGGGATGATTTTTGATAGGGGGTTTCTTGGGAACTTAGCCACGGATCCTCACCACTATAGTTATATATATATATAGTCAGGTGTTTTATGTTATATATATACTTGCGGTACATATTCAGATTTATTAGTGATGGTCAAAGTAGGTGATCACTTCCTTATGGCTATTGAGCACAAGGGAAGTGGGTTATTTATAAAATGTGAATGTGCTACTCTTATATTTATATTTAGATACACCTTTATTTACCATGGATGTAAAACAAGAACACATTGGTGGTGGAATACAGAGATTTATTCTCACACCCTATATGGGCCCTTCAAGAAGCATGCATACTTTATGTCTTTTCGATCATGTAAGTGATCGAGCTTAGGAGTTGGAAATTAGTGTTCAAGAAAAAAAAATTATGGGATGAATGATAAGTGACCATAGTGGTTCTTTCATAAGTTGGATTTTAATTTTAAGTTCCATTTTATTCAGAATGCTTATACATGTTTTTACAAATGGTTGGCCATAGGTGACCTTGTTTTTATATTACGGTGTATGACCTATTATGGAATATTTTCTACAAACGGTTATGATCACACACAATTCACTACTTTATTTCACCCTTACATCACTATTTTAAACTTGTTTTTTATTTAAAATAAAAAATTTTATCTCAAATTTCACATCCCATTTCATTCAAATATGAAGCTTTTATAACAGTTTAAAAGGGAAATTATTCTTGTTTTGGTGATTTCGTTGTAGGGCAAGGTTATTTGGAGGGTTAGAGATGATTCATAAGTAAAATGGGCGAAACTACATGGAAGCCGAAGGACATCTGTCCACTATTGTGAACATTTTACAAAATACATGCCTCTAAATGGGATGAGTTTTGTAGACCACTCCATAACATCATGGGATACAAATCATATCAAGAAATAGAATCCCAATTCATCTATTAAGAGGGGCCATCCGAACCAATCTTTCCAGGGGATATAATTTACACAAAGTCAAATATTTGGTTCTGTATTTGGGCCATATATCACACTGTAATACTTAATTGACCTCAATATTTGACATGGAGACACTCAATATTCTTTCCTAAAACTTTTCTTTTTTATCCAATTCTAGATATGTCCATTTACCAACCAAAAACTGAGACACAAGTGGTATCTCAGAATCTGGGTGCCTAAAACCACTTCCCATTTTGGCTATAATTGGACACCTTGGGCACCTCATTTGGAAGTTCGACCAAAGAGAGAAGTGATTAAAATTTGGAGTTCCATAGGCTTACTCTCATTAACTTACATGTTTTTTAACTCTATATACTCATAGGGATATATCTTGAAGTAAGTATCCCTTCATCTAAGTCCTCCTCTGTTTCTCATATTGTAATGTTTGTGTTTTCATAATAAACTTCTTTGTTCCTCTTTTATTTCATCTATTTTTTTAATTATATTATTATTTACTCATCCTATTTTTTCTAGAATCAATAGTATAAATGATATTGGGTTATACCCTGTCTAAACCTTTTCACATGAAAAACGTTTCTATGATGACTACACCGCCCATGAAAGAGTAGTTATTTTTTGTAATCGATCTACCTCTAAACTTATTCATTCATTTATTTTGAATCAATGAAATTCTATAATTAAATTAATATAATATATTAATTGAGTTTTTAATTTAAATTAAACTAATCAATAAATTGAACAATAAACACAAGACACGTGAGGTCAAGAATTGTGTGAATTGTGAGAGCACAATCTTAATTGGTAATAAAAAACCCCATGGGATCAATTTATAGAGTTAAAATATAATACCTAAACTGAATTAGTCCTCATTTCTAGAATGGATATGTGCCTTAATTTTTTAGTTACCACAATATATCCTTATAACATCAATCAAAGTAGGGTGTTGCAATTGTATGTTCCGAAGCTAGCCTAGTGTTTAATTCACTTCATCTTTGTGGTAAAGTTAATTCTTTTAGGGTTTCGGGGTTAACAAATTAGGGGAAAAAAATTAAGCGTATATTAATTTAAATTATAATTATTATTAAGTAAATGAATAGGTATAGTTAGATCAATTACTCCTTCTAAAAATATTTTCTTAAAAAATAATCTTCTTGTTGTGTTTTATTAATCAAATTTCATTCAAAAAAAATTATGTTCTTCCAGAATTATTCTTCTAGATTTATAACCAAAACCCCCCATACATTTAATTAGTATTATTATTCCCTTTTAAGTTATTTTTAAAATACCTTTAATATGTTATTAAATTTACTTCCTCCTTTGAGAGATGACCTTGGTATGCCACTCTGCTGCACCTAAGTACCCAAAAGTCACACTTTATTTGAGAGTGTCCATGACATCACCTTTCAAATTGGCATCGTTATTATGGAGGTAAGTAATTTATTTAACCAATTAGATGTATTTTTTTTATTTTTCATTTTTATTATTTTCTTCTCCTCTTTCTTTCTTCTTTCTCCTTTATCAGGTTTTCATTTTTTTCTCTTATTTTATTTTATTAGACCATCAAATCAAACTTTATATCATTTTATTACATTCAACTTTTCTTAATTTATTTTTTATCTTTCATTTATTTATGACACACAATAATTTCTAGGATCTCTTAGATATTGACCCTGAGGTTGAATGTAGCCTTAAGGATTGAATCAGACATTCTCAGTCTATGAGAAGTTTCAACATTCAACCAGTTGAAGAATTACCCCATTCTAGTAACATTGAAATTGGATGAAATTAAAATTCAAACATAAAACAAGAAATAATGGATAAAAACAATAAAAATTAACTTAATAAAACCATTTGAGAGTTGGATTCCCTAGATATTAACTATCAACCAAATTGTATTGCATACCCAAATCTCAAATCGGACTTTGAACTAAAATCTGGATTAATTAACCTTCATCCAAAATTTCATGGATTATCTGTTGAGGATCCAAACAAACATTTAAAATAATTTAATGTGGTTTGATCAACCCTTAAACCCAAAAATGTCTCTGAATATCAAATAAAACTAAGAGCATTCCCATTTTCACTTGATGGAGCTACAAAGGATTGGATGTATTATTTACAACCTGAAGATGTAATATGTTGGAACGATTTGAAACATCTTTTCTTATAGATATTTTTTCCTACATCAAGGACCACTTACATTTTCAAATAGATCTCAAGAATCAAGAAAGACCAAGGAGAGTCAATGTATGCTTACTGGGAGTGATTCAAGAAGTTGTGTGAAAGATGTCCACATCACCAAATCAGTGAGCAACTCCTCATCCAGTACTTCTATGAAGGACTCACACCTATGGAGAGGATCATGGTGGATTCCGCAGCTGGGGAAGCCTTAGTTTACAAAACACTAGTAGCTGCACATGAATTGATAAACATGGTGGCACAAAACTCCCAACAATTTAGAAATCTAGGTACACCACATGTTAGGGGAGTAAATCAAGTAAGTCTTTCTTCTCTTGAGAGTCATTTAAGTGATACCAAGTTGGAAGAGTTAACCACTATAGTGAGGCATATTAATTTGGCTCAAAAGACATCCCAACCCACTCCTATGATTCTTTGTGGAATTATCACTGAAACAGACCACCCGACTGATTGTTGCCTCCAATTACAAGGTCATAGGATTGTGCAGAAGTATTCACTGGGAGACCATATCAACAGAAAAAAATAGCCACATCCCCAAAAGATGTAGGATTCCTTTACACCAACATACAACCAAGGGTGGAAGGATTAATCAGACATGAGTTATGGCATTGGAAAATAAAAAAATACCCCTTTTAAAGAAAATTTCCAGCCGCCTCTACCTTACCAATAAGGTTTCCAACAAACCCAGAGGATATTTGAATCTAAAGCATAAAAAGTAAACAATGAGGGAATTCTCAACCAAAGGTAGATTCAAACACTAATGACGTTTTGAAAAAAATTGTTCTCAATCAAAATAATGAGCTAAAGATTCAAGGTTCGAAGTTGAGAGAGTTGAAGACTCAAATGAACTAGATTTCCACTTTCCTCCATGAATTGGCAAGTAAGAATTCTGGAAATCTACCTCCCCAACCTACTCCAAATACCAATAGTAATGTTAGTTTCATCACATTGAGAAGTGGGAAGCAAAAAAATGATACATCTATACCTATCATTCCACCATGATTGACCTCAACTCTGGACAAGCCTCATTCTATACCAATTGAAGATAAACCAATGGAGAAGAAAAAGAATTAAGAAAAATATTGATGATGTTCCTCCTAAACCCATTCCCTTTCCAAATAGAGTTATTCAAACAAAAAATAAATATAAAGAGGTTAATCAAAAAGAGGTTTTGGACACATTCATGCGTGTGGAGATCAACGCCCCTCTACTTGAAGACTTATAGAAAATTAAAAGGTATGATAAATTATTAAAATAACCTTTTACCAATAGAAGAGGGCTTATAGGAAATGATAGGATCAATATTGGAAGGAATGTTTCATCACTCATTACACCATCTCTAGCAATCCAAACAAAGTGCAAGGATCCAGGGACACTCACCATCCCATGCACCATAGGGGAGTTACACTTTTATGATGCTTTATATGATTTAAGAGATTCCATAAATGTGATGTATCACTTTTTATTTTCTTATTTATAGGTTTGTGAGTTAAAGTTGATGAGAGTAGTGGTGTATTTGGAGAATAGAGCTACAAAATATCCTACGGGAGTCCTTGAGGATGAACTTGTTCGAGTAAGAGACATTATCTTTCTAGAAAATTTCTACGTGCTTAACATGGAGGATGATCAGTTAAGTTCTCATGATCCCATTATATTAAGTAGTCCCTTTCTCAAAAATACAAAAACTATCTTGAATATCCATGAGGGTACACTTTACATGGAGTTTAGAGATGAAGTTGTGTTATTTAATGTTATGGACTCCATGAAATACCCCTCAGAGGACTATTCTGATTTTTTATCTTCCATTTTGAACCACTAAATAAAATCCCCATGGAATTTTATTGTCCTATTCTTAGGGATATTATGATTATTGGTTAAATTTTGATGTCTAATAGAACTTCCACACCTTTTTATAATGCACAAAACTCTTTTAGATTTTATTTTGAAAAGGATTCATATTATAATTATGATAATTATCACTCTTATTATGACATGGAAGTTGAGTATGTTGATGGATTTGATGCTTTATTCTATGATTTTGATGATTTATATTCTGATACTGATGTTCATTATGCACACATTTCAGTTCCTTCAATTTTTTCATCCATAAATCACCCCCATACATTGGAACTCAAGCCATTTCCACCTAATCTAAAATACTCGTACTTGTTAAGTGGTGAGAAATTACCTGTTATAATTGCCAACAATTTCCTATTTAAACATGAAGAAAAACTTTTAAATATTTTTAAGGAGAACATTAGGGAAATCAGGTGTACTTTGGCTAACATATCTGGTATTATATCCTCCATTTGAATGCATTGGATTCTTTTAGAGGATGGGGCTAAACTAGTGAGGCAACTATAAATAAGACTGAATCCAACTCTTCTAGAAGTTGTTAAAAAAGAAGTTAAAATTTTTCTTGAGGCACGTATAATTTATCCAATTTCAGATTTTCAATGGGTGAGTCCTATTCAAGTTATTCCTAAGAAAAGTGGTTCTACTATTGTCAAAAATTATAAAGAGGAGTTAGTTCTAATGTGGGTGAAAAATAGTTGGAATGTGTGTATTGATTATAGAAAACTAAATCAGTCCACTCATAAGGACCATTTCCCTCTCCCATTTATTGATAAAATGATTGAGAGACTATCTAGGAAAACACACTATTATTTCTTGGATGGATTTTCTTGATATTTTCAGGTTTATATAACCCTAGAGGATCAAGCAAGACAACATTCACTTATCTATTCGGTAGATCTTTCTACCGGAGGATGCCATTTGGACTTTACAATGCCCCAGGTACCTTCTAGAGATGCATGGTGAGTATTTTTTATTATTTTCTTGAGACCATTATGCAGGTACTTATGGGTGATTTTATAGTGTATGGGTCCTCATTTAATGATTGTATCTCTAGTTTGGGAGTGGTTTTGAATTGTTGTATTGAAAATAATGTCATTTTAAACTTTAAAAAGTGTCATTTCGTGGTAGAGAATAAGATTGTCTTAGGCCATGTAATGTCAAAACATGGGATAGATGTTGATAGATATAAGGTAGATATTATTTCATCCTTACCCTATCCTTCATGTGTACGTGATGTTAGATCTTTCCTAGGTCATGCATGATTTTATTGGCGCTTCATCAAAGATTTTAGTAAGATTTCTCTTTTTATGTCGCAATTAATTCAAAAGGATTCTGATTTTGTGTTTGATGAATCTTGTAGGAATTCCTTTGATGAGATAAAGAAGTGTCTGACCACTCTATTGATCATACAACCTCTATAGTGGGATCATCCATTTGACCTTACGTGTGATGCCTCCAACTTTATAGTTGGATATGTCTTATCTCATAGGATGGAGGGACATTCACATGTGATTTCCTATACAACGAGGATGTTGGATTTAGCCTAATCAAACAACAAAACCACAAAAAAGAGTTTCTTGCCATCATATTTTCTTTAGATAAATTCTGTTCATATTTATTAAGCTCTAAAGTAGTTTTTTTTTCTGACCATGCAGCTCTGAGGTACCTATTAAAGAAGATAGATGCAAAGCCTAGACTTATCTGATGGATACTCTTTATTCTATAATTTGATATTGAGATAAAGGATAAGAAGGAATCAATAAATATGTGGGAGAACCACATGATTAGGCTTACTCACACCCTAGATCATGACACCTTCTACCAGATATCCCTTTAGGACACTTCCCCTATTGAGCATATTTATTCCATCTTAGGTATGCATCCTTGGTATGTACATTTGGATAACTACCTTGTTTTCTCTGAAATACTTTCAAATTCAAAGAAACATCAAGTCCAAAAATTAAAGAGTGAGTCTAGATTTTATGTGTTAGATGATCCCTACCTATGGCGCATGTGTAGTGACCAAGTTATTAAGAGGTGTGTTCCTGATCATGAGTTTGAGTCTATTTTACATTTTTTTTCATACACTTTCTTATGGTGGACACTTTGGACCCCAACAAATAGATAGGAAAGTATTAGTCTCTGGATTATATTATCCTAGATTATTCCATGATGCTCATGTGTTTTGTAAGTCGTGCTCACATTGAAAACACACTGGGAACATTTCTAGGAGGCATGAGATGCCCCAATAACCCATATTATTCTATGAGATTTTTTATGTTTGGGGAATTGATTTTATGGGTACTTTTCCTAGTTTATTTGATTTTTTTTATATTTTGGTTTCTGTTGATTATGTGAGTAAATGGGTATAGGATAAGGCCACCAGGTCTAATGATACTCATATTGTAGAAGACTTTGTCAAGAAACATATTTTTTTGTTGGTTTGGAGTACCAAAGGACATCATCGGGGAACAAGGGACTCACTTCTACAACTTCCCTCCTTCAGAAGTATGGGGTGACACACAAAACATCAACACCATACCACCCACAAACAAATGGCCAGACTGGGGTTTCAAATTGGGAGTGGAAACAAATTTTGGATAAAACCGTGCAGCTGAATATGAAGGATTGGAGCAAGTGATTGGATGATGTGTTATGGGATTATATAACAACATACAATACACCAATCAGAATGTCCCCATTTCAAATTGTTTTTGGGAAAGCATGACATCTCTTTGTGGAAGTAGAGCATTTGGAATATTGGGATATAAAGAAATGAAACATGGATTTGGCCCAATCTAGAATTCAAAGGAAGCTGCAAATTCAATAGCTTGAGGAGATTCAATTTTCATCATATGAGAACTCAAGGCTCTACAAGGTAAGATCAAATGAATCTCATGATAGAATGACATAACAAAGGGAGTTTTGTGTTTGAGAGAAAGTCCTACACTACACCAAAATTAGTGTTTAGCATTGGTTTATTAAACCACCGTGAAATATTTTTTAAATAATTTTGTGGTGGTTTGATAAAAACCAATGCTAAATATTTCATTTTTTTTCAAAAATATGACACTTCTCTTCCTTGAACCCCCACCCCCCAAACCCCCAAACCCCCGCGACCCCTGACCCCCCATAGCTCTGCCCTCTCTATTCCTCACCGTCGCACCTCACCGTCGGTCCTGAGTATTTCCACCCCTCACCATGCATTGTCGCCCCTCACCGTCGGTCCTGATCTCCACTGCCCCTTGCTGCTTCTCACTACCAGTCCTGATCCTCACCGCCCCTCAGTTGTTGCATTTAGATGCTTGGATCATCAAAAAAAATATACCCATTAATCAAGGTAACTTATTCTTCACATTTTCTCTATTATTTTGATTATGTATTTTGTGTTATACCAATTGATGTGTTATCATGAGATTTTTAATTATTATAGAATATTTTGTTATCCTTACCTAAATAATTTATTAATTTTCTCATTCTAGAATTATGTAATTTTTATTAATCATGAGAAATTATTTTATCAATTTCTTTCTACATAACATGAAATATTTCTATGTAGGTTTCTAATTTAGTGACAAGCTACTAATGACATGGATATATGCTTGAAATAATTGAAAACATTTCAATTTGTTTTGTTATATTAAACTAGAAGTAAGTTACTCAAGTTTATGATTACATGCTAGGGATTATTAAAGAAATGTCTACATGGATATGTTATATAAATAGGGGATTTGATTTTTATGTTGTTTTGTTACTTGGATAAAGTACAATGTATTTTTTTTTATTTTGGTTTTAGGTTAGGAAAAGAAGTGAAGATGTTTAATTTATCTTATGCCATAATTAATAAATTATGTAATAATGAATTGGGTTTTTAATAAAATAGTAACAATATTTATATTAGTTTAATTTAATTTGAAAAAGTATTGAGTATAAAATTGGTATTTGAACAAAAATTCAATTTTATAAACACTAGTTGTATTTATTTTGGAAATTTATTATGTATGATTTTCTTAAATCCAAACATCAAATTGAATAAACACTTTTTTCACCCTATTTATAAATGTTTTTAGGTATGGGTTAGTTCATGAACCACACTTTTATTATATAAGATATTATATGTTGAAAACATATCATTTTAGAGTTTTTATTATTTTTTTATAATTCAGTCACATTTATCAATTTTTACCCATACTTGATTCATTTGGTATGTCTTAAGATGTAAACATATTTTTTATGAATGGAACAATTATTATTTTCAAAGGGTTAAATGTGTAAAAACCTTTTTTCTTTGGATACTACCTATTTTTCTAAATAGTTTTTCCCAAAATTATGTTTTAAAACATTGAAAACTTATTTGGATGAAGAAAATATATTTTTTATTTTAGAATGTATTTCTTGTAACTTAATCCAAGACATTTTATTTTATTGGAATGTTACTAGTATATATTAGTTGTTTTTTATTCCATGTCTTATACTTTGTTTGGGTCACTACTAGTATGCATAAATTATATCATATTCCATCTCTTATGGTTTATTTGGATAGATACCGACATGATTTAATGAAATTAAAATTAAAATAGGTATTTAGATTATCTTATTGGATTTGTTCTGTAGATATGTGATATTGGATTATTTTATGCTGCTATTATAAATGGTTTCCCTGATAAAAATATTTTTATAAAAAGATAGAATTTTTCATGTAGTGTGGAATAAATTTATTATTTAATAAATGTTTTCCATGACCAAAACATATGCATTTAGTTTTTGAATGATTTTTTATCCTAATATTTATTCAAAATATTCAATTTTTCATGATTTTTTAGATTTAATCTATAATTTTTATTTTTAAAAAATATTTTTAATAGAATAGAGAGAATCTGGATGTATGATAATGATTGGATATTAATCAAGTTTCAAATTAAGTATATTTTTAATTTTTTATTTAATAATTATTCAAATAGATAAATTATACACATACCTTGTTATAGTTTCATTGGAATACCTTGGTTAATTATTAATAAAGTGAGTTACCATATAAAAAAGTTGTTTTCCAGATAAAGAATTAGGTTTGGTATTAACATTGAGAGAAATAAGTATAAGTATATTCATGATTAAAATTAAAGGAGTGGAATAAAGAATTCAATATTTGAATGGTTTCCATTTATCCATCCTCACAAGAAAAAAAATTAACATAGAAAGACAACAATGAGATGATTATACATAATACAACTGATGAAAATAATGATGTTGAGAGAGTAAAAAAATGATAGATGATGCAAGGAATCTTGTATATCAAGAATGTGGTAAAATAAATTAGTTAGAAATTTTAATGTTACTATATCATAGGAAAAATATGTATGCAATTTCTAGTATTAGCATCAACTATATTCTTACATTTATGCAAGTGATTCTTACCTTTACACAAGTGTTTCTTACCTCTAAGAAAGTGCTAAGATAGTCTTAAGAAGCATGAAAAAAATGTAAGTTACCCTTTTGTAGTGAACTAGAAACCTTTAAATAGTGTATGGAATTTTTGTTTTTCCTTTACACGTGCTTTAGAAAATTCTTATTACCCTTATGTAACTTCTGAGTGCCTTTATACAACTTTTTTAGTTACCTTTACATGACTAGTTTAAGTAAAATTATACCATTACACAACTTTACTAGTTACCCTTATGAAATGATTATAATTTTTTCTTAACCTTACATAGCATTATAATTTACCTTTATACAACATGTGTAAAATGCATCTTATCTTTATGTGTGCTATATATTTTAAAGGTTACCTTTACCCAAATTATAAAAAATATGAGGTACCCTTATGCAGCCTGTGAAAAAATTATTTTACCCTTATGTGGGATATATACGTATAAAATTTCCTTATTATATTTAAGTAGTATAATATCTCATTTTTTTGAATGGTAAAAAGAATCTGTCACTGCAAAATAATACCAGGATTGAAATACATTGAGTATTTTTGAATTTGAGAGTGATATTTTAAAAAATAACATGTTTCTATTTTAATTTCCATATTTTGGGTTTTAAATGTATGATGAAGAATTAAGAAACACCCATATATAGAAGATTCAATGGATTTATAAAGAATTTTATCCATTTGGGTTTTTTCTATGAATAGAAGTTGAGGAAAAGTTTGGATAAAAAATAAGAAAGGCATTTAGAACTTCATGGATTCATTATACTGATTTGTTGAGGCATTTCTAGTTTCCCTATATTTTCTTGTTCTGTATCAATTAAAGAAGGGTCTAAGTTCACTACTCTATACTAGTTTCTTCATTGACACATTCAAATAGTCCAAATAGTTTTGTTATTTTTTAGAAGTTTATGTAATTCTTATTTCATAGATGGTTATACGTACATTTAAAAGGTAGTGTATGGTTATTTAACATATTCATATTTTTTTAAACAAGTATATATGGATATATTTTCCTATTTAACAAAAGTTATGTGTTTTAATTTTTTTCATAATGTATAGGAACATTGTGATATATATGGATAAATGATGGATCACATTACCAAGGAACACACCTCAGTATGCTAAGGGTTTGGAGGAATTTTTATATTTTGAAATTTCCAATCGATATATTAATTGGATAATAAGATGTCCATACCTAAAATGTAAATTTATAAGATGGTTGATGAGAGATGAAGTTTATGAACACTTGATATTGAATAAATTCCCTAATCATTATTTTTGTTTGATTTGGTATGGATAATCGAACGTTACAAAAATGTTGAGCACTGATGTAAATCAACAGAATGAGCTCCCAACTTCATCAACAATGTAAAATGAAATGAAAAACTTTATAAATGATGAATTTTGCATTGAAAGACACCAACATCTACATAAAAACATATCAGAACAACTAATTGAGGGTGCTACAAATAGCAACATGACAAGTTATGCTTTTGAGACCATTGGAAAACTAGATTAAGATTATAAAACATCATTGGATCGTCCTCTTGATTATGTGGAGACTAAGGTAAGAGAAAACTTCACTGAGCAAATAGATTCATTTCTTAGTTTAGTTGGTGATGTAAATCAAGAGTTGTATAGTGGATGTTTGAAATATTCAAAACTTTCTTTTCTACTGAAGTTCTACCATATAAAATACCTATGTGTAATTAAAAATAAGGAGATGTCCATGATATTGGAATTATTGCATGATGCATTTCCTCAAGAAAAGATCCCTGAGTCTTTTTATGATTTGAAAAAAAATTATTAACAAGGTTGGTCTGAATTATACAAAAATTCATGCGTGTTCCAATGATTTTATGCTTTATTGGGGAGAGGATTCAAGCAGATAGGATTTCAAGAAATGTTCTTCCTCTGAATGGTAGTCTATGTGTGATGTTGGAAGTCTGAATCAACATACTACCATAGATAAGAATAAAATAAACACACATTAAAAGTTTTTGTGTTACTTTATTTTAAAGCCCAAATTGAAAAGATTATTAATGTCATCTCAAACCGCCAAACACATGAAGGGGCAATCAGTAGATAATAAAAATGATGGGTTAATACGACATCCAAGAGATTCACAATCCTAGAATAAATTTGATTAATTACATCCAAATTTCTCATCTGATCCTAGGAATGTTATATTGGGATTGGATGCCGATGGATTCAACCCATTTGGGACTTTGAGTACCAGAAACAACATTTGGCTGATTGTTTTGATCCCTTACAATCTACCTCCATGGATGTGTATGAAAAAACTCATTTTATCATTTCGATGATTATTCCTATAAAAAAATTCCTAGAAATGATTTTGATATATACTTGTAGCCTTTAATTGAAGCATTATAGGAGTTATGGAGCAACGGTGTTTAGAAATATGATGCATCTTCTAGAAAAACGTTCAAAATTAAAGCTGCTCTAATGTGGACCATTAGTGACTTACCTGGAATTGAGAATCTATCTGGTTGGAACACTTACATAGGTTGGGCTTGTCTAGTTTTTAAATTTCATTTTGAGCCCAAGTGGCTACCTCACAGTAAAAAATGGTGCTTCTTTTTCATCGAATATTTCTTGATATATCTCATAGATTTCATCTAATCAAGTCAAAATTCAATGGTTTTATTGATCATATACGACCTCCAAAGTTGTTAAAAGGTTATGAAATATTGAAAAAACTTGGAGATGTTGAAACAAAATTGGGGAAGATTCATCATTTGAATTATATTGGTAAATGAGTTCGAAGTGAATCATCAAGTGAAATCAGAATGAAAAAATTCAAGAAAAAAAGTATATTCTTTAAACTTCCCTATTGGGAATTTAATTTTTTTGCGGAATAATATTGATGTGATGCATATTGAGAAGAATGTTTGTGACAATTTGATCTTCAAATTTCTTAATGAGCATGGAAAGTCAAATGATCATCTCAATGCTCTGAAATAATTACAAGTAATGAACATAGAGTGTGATCTATGGATAGATTAGAATGGAAAGTATGATCTGGTAATTTTTGCAATGAAAAATAGGGATAAAGATACATTCCTTTGAATTTTAAAACATGTGGAGGTATCTAATGGGTATTCAAGTAACATATCAAGGTTCTTTGGCTTAATGAATCATAGGTAACATGGATTGAAATGCCCCAATTCACATATTTTGTTATAGCGGCTACTTCTATTGGAATTGTGTACATTATTACCTAACAAGGTTACTGTTATTGTACTCAAATTCTACACATTTTTTAGAAAACCATGTGAGACAAATATAAATCCATTTCAGCTTAACAACCTTCCGGATAGATTTTTATTGACACTTTGTGCAATGGATATGATCTTTCCTATTTCGTTTTTTACTATCATGATGCATTTAATTGTGCATTTGGTTGAGGAATCTAAATTAGGAGACCCCGCACATTATCGATGGATGAATCCAATTGAGTGGTATTTTATTTATATGTTTTTCATTTCAGTAAAAAATTCATGGAACTTCATTAAATACATAATTTTTTTTATTTTATTTTATTTCATAGATATCTTGGGGATTTGAAATCATACATGAAAAATAAAGCTCAACCTAAAGGATCTATTTATGAAGGATATTTGGCAGATGAGTGTCTTACCTTTTGTTCTAGATACTTGGATGATATTGAGACAAGATTATTTTGAGATGGACATGTTGATGACAAATCAACTAAATATTAAATAAATTAGAAATGAAAAATATTTCTTGTTATTGGCCGATCAGTTGGGAGGAGATCAAATGTTGTACTAATAGAAATGGAATTATTATAGGCACACAGATATGTGTTGCTGAATAGTGAAACTATAGATCCATTTATTGAAGAGTTGAGGACACAAACAAAGAGATGAATGAGAGGAAAAACATGAAATGAGAAAGACATAACAAATTCTATTAATAAAGACCTTGTAGAATGATTTTCTTGATGTGAAAGTTCATAAATATTGAAATCAATATAGATATTAGGTTGATACATATATTTTGTAAATCTAATAATGTATATTAATTTTTTAGATCATGAATATTGATACTCGGGTAGAGTTATCAGTAGATTTGAAGTTTCATTCTTGAGGTCCTCTAAAATAAGCTAGAAAGTTCGATGCTTACAATGTGAATGACTTTAGGTTATGTACAGCTGATCAGGAAGAGGGTTTGAAAACAAAGAATAGGGGAATATTTAATCTTAATTGAAATGGAATGCTATGTAAAATTGACTGATATTGTCAAATTAAAATACCATGGATATTTTTCAGTTGTTTTATTCAAATGCAATTGGGTGGATATTATCAGGGATGTTAAAAGAGATTCCTTGCAATTTACTTCTGTGAACTTCTCTCACATGATGGATGTTGGTGACTGTGAACTACATGATCCACATATCTTATCATCGTAATTGAAAATGGTATATTATGTGAAAAATGTCATTTATGAAGGGTGGAGTGTAGTTTCTCACATAAAACAAAGAGACTTGTATGATATGGGTGATGAAGTGGAATATTTGACCTCTGACATTGAATACCATAAATACCAAGAAATAGACTTATTTTTCCATCATTAAATTGAAAATATTTGTCTTGAAAGATTGGATGAAGTATATTATGTAATGATGGAGAAGGAAAATAGCATGATTGAAGGAGAAAATGATTGTATGTGCAGTTATCCCTTCAATTATCAACCACTTATGTCATTTGCGCAATTAGTCATTATCATTTTTATGTATATTTTTTTGTTAGTATTGTGGAACTGTTATTATTTCTATTTTTTTCTACATGAATTTTTTTAAATATATGTTCTGAACTTAATTTTATTTGATTAAATGTTAGGAATTCCAAGGAAGTGTCATACGCACATTGTGGGGTCAAAGAGTTCTTCTAGAAGCAGATTGACTCTGGTAATCTTTTCATTAGTTTGAATATTTATTATAAAATGTTATCTGTTTAATATATTAAATTTTTTATTTATCTTTTTTTTAATGCAATCATTGAGTTCAGTACACCAAGCCTCTTGAATAGAAGTGTGGTTAAATTTTCATAAAAAATATGATGGGAGTTTTGTTAATGATATTACCAAATAAGTTGGGATATGAATACATTTTTCATTATAACAACTTATTATCACTTTTCACTATGTTAATATATATTTCTTCTAATATGACTAATATTTGATTTATAGGTAAAAATTAAAGAACTATGGGATGTCATTCCCAAACAGTCCTACTCAGTCTCCTAGGATGACCCAGTTGGTAATGTCCTTGGGAAGGAGCATCTTGGTCGGGTGTGCGAATGGGTTTGGGACTATTAGAATATGAGGCCTTTGGAAAAGAAACAGAGATTCCAAGTGATTAATGGTGGTGAAAATGTAAATCACACAACTTCAAAATCATTTAGTTCACAAAATTTTATTGATTTTATTTTTAAATATAAACATACAACATTGTTTAATTTTCAATATAATTGTCTTATAGGTGCTAGTAGAAGGAAGTAGATATGGAGATGGAGAGGATGGAGAGCATAGTTCATCATTGGGAAATTTTTAGTGGAGAGTGTTTGTTCATGTATCAGTACGTCTAATGTGGGTATTTTTTTATCTTTTTCTTATATTTTAGATGGGATTGGGACAATGGGTTCCCTATGTATGTGTTTTATAACCACATGTCTATATACTATGTTTCAACTGGCTATGGAGATTGAAATTTCTATATGATCATATTTGATGTTTAGTTTTTTTTTCTCTCTTTAATATATAGGTTGATTCTTTTAATTTGTTGTGTTTTTTTGATTATTTCAACGTATTAAGAAATGTATTTTTTTTAATGTGTTGTTTTCCTTGGTCAATGTGTTGATTATTTATGTTTTGGTGTGAGTCAACGTACATTGATTCTTTAGTTTTAACATGTTTTTTCCTTGTACGTTGATGATATATTTGATGATCTGGTAAAATTTTCAGTGTCACTATTTTTTTGTTCTGGTTGCAGGTTCTGGGGCTACAGAACCTACAACTTGTTTTTTTTAATTCATGATATAGCGGTGGTTAAAACTGCTGCTAGAGATATATTTTTTACATGAAGGTTTAAACTGCCACTATATTATGGTAGGTTTTTAGGGGAGATGGTTAAAACCACTGCTAAATATGAAAAAAAATTACTTAACAATGGTTTTAACCATATTAATGGCGATTTTTTTTGGTAAAAAAGGACAGACTTTAGTGGCAGTTGAAAGCCACCACTAGATCCAAGTTATTTTTTAAGCTAAAATCACTTGTAAAATAAAGAAAACATATATGAAATACATTTTCTATGACACTTTCTGGAATCCGCCACTAAATGGAAGAAACTGTCGCATGTTGATTGCCGACACCAATTTTAGTGGTGGTTTTTTATATCATCATAGCTTCCACTAGATTAAAAACCTATGATATACGGTCAGTTTTTTGTAGTGATACTGTATAGTTCACAACTAAATATGATTCCCATGGAGATCAAAAAATAAGGCACTAGAAGAATCTATATAATCAATGGGAAGTGTTTGAAGTAATACATTGAGAGAATTTTTACTGATGTAGTGGATTTCATCACATTGCATGACCCAGTCATCACTTGATAATATTAATTTATTCCTAACCCCTTAACTTTTATATTATTTTTCATATTTAAAATTCTGTATTTCATGTACACATATCATCTCAAGGGTTCACATTGAGGAAAATACAATATTTTAAGTGCGGGGGAGGGAACCTTTTAGTTTAGTAATTTCAATTGTTTTTAAATTTTTCAAAAACAATTGTGTATATTTTTTAAATTTTTGTGTGTTTCTAAAACTTTTGAGTTGAAATGATCATCATAACCTTTTTTAAATCCATATTAATAAGTGAAATAATTTATCCCATGAAACTAAGCTTAAATGAATTCTGAAAATGACTTTTTTTTTCAAGTTAAAATCTTTAGTAATTTCATGAAAATTACTTTGAATTTTGAATCTCATTCCACATATCATTATCTTTATATTTGAAATCACTTTCCTACGAGGCTTCTGAACTATTCTTATCATATTATTTACATTTATCTCACTTCTTGAGAGAACCAAACAATGCTTGATATGACCAAAATTTGATTTATTTCTCTCAAATCTTGAGGGTTTGAGGTACTTGTGTTTTAAATGATTAAGTAATTTCTTCAGCATTAAATCCCTTATTTCATAAAAATCCTTTTTATAATGGAAAATGTTGAACATTTAATCCTTGTAGCACATAGAATCCATGAACATCTTATTAGGTTAGCCACATTACAAGACAATTTTCCCCATCCAACCTGCTCTTGAAGTGAAATTTCATGATCTAGTCGAACTTAAGTGCAGGAGAAGCTATGTTGTATTGTTCTACCTCATTTGGTAATAATTTAGGTGGAAAATTAAATTTTTAAGAGATGTGTTTGCTGCTGAAAAAAATCATTCTGTTGAAAGCTGTGCCTTTTTGGAGCTTTCATGATAAAAAAATTCATTCCTTTCCAGAGCTTCCAATGAAGAAAGAAAGTTGTGCCTATCTAGAGATTTGACGAAAAAATATCTTTGAGAAGATTGAAATTTTTGTTTCTAAAATGATAAATGGTGTACAATTTCCATGAGTTTTCATGATTATGGAGCTAAATTGATAATAATGGGAGTGAGGAGGAGACCATACTTTAGTGAAAATTAGAATAATGCAATTTTTCTTCAAAAATAGACAAGCCTTCCTTATTTTAACTCAAAAATTTTTCACATCAAAATCCTACCAACCAAAAGCCACAGAACAACCCTGAAAAGTCCTCATGATAAACATATATCCTTGACTCACATCAGGTAGATATGTTGGAATTTATCAAGCCTATGGTGACCCTTGTATGAGTTTGGATGAGAAAGACATTGCTGAAAAATTGACCTTTGTGTGATAAGGGAAAATTCAAGTGAGGTAAGTGTTTTGTGTGCATGGGAGGATAAATTAATTAGAAATATATTAAATGATATAAATGGAGAACTTTAAATAATGGGTTTTTATGAGGCATGATATCTTTTTTTTCTTGGTGTGGAATTGTTGGATCTCAAGGATATGTGTTTTAATTTTTTTTGATATGATATTGATGTTTATTTTTCAAAATTTTTTATACATGATATGAGGTTTTTCCAAGGAGTGGAAAAGGGTAAGTATAGGGGTGTGATCGCATCACGATTAACTGCTTTATTTCACACTTACATCACTATTTTAAACTTGTTTTGTATTTAAAATTACAATTATTACCTCAAATTTCATATACCATTTGATTCAATTATGAAATTTTTATCAATTTTAAAAAGTAAAATTATTCTTGTTTAAGTGATTTCGTTGTAGTAGGAGGTGATTTGGATGGTCGGAGATGATCTAGAAAGAAAATGGGCCAAACTGCAAGGAAGCCCAAGGATATCTATCTACTATTTTGAACATTTAGAAAAATAATTTCCTAAAAATGGGCTGAAATTTTTTAAGAATCTCCATAAATTCATGGTATAAAAATCATCTCAAGAAATCAAATCTTAATTCATCCATTAAGGGGGAGCATCCAAACCAATCTCTCAAAGGGACAAAATCTACACAAAGTCAAAGATTTGGTTTTGTATTTTTACCATATATCACGATTTAATACTTAATTGGATGCCAAATTTGACATGGATATATAAATATGATTGAATACAAATTTTTTTTTTCAATTCAAGATAAGTCCATTTACCAACCCAAAATCGAGACACAAGTGGTATCTCAAAATCTGGGTTCCTAAAACCACTTCCTATTTTGGTTATAAATTAACACCTTGGGAACCTCATTTGGAAGTTCAACCAAATATTGAAGTGATGCCAATTTTGAGTTCCATATGTGTCCTCTCATTACCTTGGAGGTTCTTTAAGTCTCTATACTCATAGGTAGATCTCTTGAAGGATTTCTTCATCGAAGCCTTCCTCTCTTTCTCATGTTGTAATGTATGTGTTTTCATAATAAAATTATTTGTTCCGCTTTTATTTATTCTCTTTTATTTTTTTTGTTCAATTATATTCTTTTTTACTCATCCTATTTGGGCTGCAATCAAGAGTAGAAATGAGATTGTGTTATACCCTTTCTAAACCTTTGCACATGAAAAACATTTCTACAATGACTACACCACCCATGGAAGAGTAGTTCTTTTTAGTAATCAATATCCCTCTAACTTTATTAATTAATATATTTTTAATTAATGAGATATTGTAATTCAATTAATATGATATATTAATTTAGTTTTTAATTTAAATGAAACTAATAAAGAAATTGAACAATAAACAAAACCACGTGAGTTCAAGAATTGTGTTAATTGTGAGAGCACGATCTTAATCGGTAATACAAAACAACACAGGTTCAATTTTAAGAGTTCAAATATAATCCCTAAACTCAAATAGTTCTCATTTATATAATGTATATGTGCCTTAATCTTCCACTGACCACAATATATCTTTATAACATCAATCAAAGCATGGTGTTGTGATTTCATGTTCCGAAACTAGCCTAGGGTTTAATTAACTTCATATTTGTGGTAAAGTTAATTCTCATAGGGTTTGGGGGTTAAAAAATTAGGGGATCAAAATTAAGTGGATATTAATATATATGATAATGATTAATAAGTAAATGAAGAGGTAGAGTTATATCGATTATGCCTTCAAAAAATATTTTCTTAAAAAAACATCTTCTCATTATGTTTTATTAATCAATTTTCATTCCAAAAAAATATAATCTTACTCTAGAATTATTCTTGTTGATTTATAACCCCCCATAATTTTAATTATTCTTCTTATTCCCTTTTATGTTATTTTTAAAATACCTTTAATATGTTGTTAAATTTACTTCCTCCTTTGAGAGACTACCTTGGTCAGCCACTCTGCTGCACCTAAGTACCCAAAAGTCACACTTTATTTGAGATCTACCACGATAATTCCTTTCAATTATTACTATATTTGGTCATGTTTATTATTTTTTGGTTATTTTATTATACTTTTTAATTGTTTTATATTTCTTATGATATGTTGTTTCTTATTTTTCTTCTATATATATGCAGACCGTTATTATTATCACCATATGTGGGTATAGTCTCCACACTATCACCTCTTTACACTCTCACTTCTAGTCGGAAGACTCTGGAATATGGGGATGTGTGACTAAGGCCTAGTGGTAAACCAAACTAGAGTACCGTTTAAAGTGGAATCTGGGTCAGGGTGCTACAAGTTGTTTCAAAAATGAGTGCAACTAGATCTACCCCTTTATAAGATTCTCCTGGGTCAACTTGTTTTATGTGTTCCTGATCCATTTTTTAAAGTATTCATATATATCAATTTTATCTTTCCTATCTATGTGGTTTTTTTGAATTTATTTATGTAATTTATTAAAACTTTTTTTGGGGTATTAATTTTGTGTAATTTTGAATAGTTAGTGGTTGTAGTTGGGGGATCATTGTATCGTTTAAGTTTTATCATGTTTTGATGTTAGGACTTTGGGTGTCATTGTTTATCTATAAATAATAAGTTTTTTATATAAATTTTAATATTGTGGGGAGACCACTATAACTACTCGGTCATGTTTATTTTGGTGATTTTATGTAGATGCCTTTATTCTTGTATATGTTGGAAAAGGATTTACTAGTTACTGGTTGTTGATTCAGATGTTCTTTTTCAGATAGATTAATTTTTCAAGTTGTGTTTGGTTTGTTTCCATTGTCATTATAGGTTTTATCTTGGTGGTGGTTATGGCATTCCCTGTTTTTGATCAAGTCATGTTAGGGTGGTTGATTCTTATCCTTTCTATTCATCAAATGGATCCACTAAATATTTTTGGGGGAATAAATAATTATGGTGGGGAGAATTATCACACTTCATCCCTTACTTACCTTATTATTTTATTTATTTAATGGTTTTTGATTTTTTTCCTTGTGTTTTGGGTTGAACCATATATTTTTTTTGAACTTTTTAGATTTTATCATGGGTGCACAGTTAGAAAATGGTTTGTGGAAACCATGTTGAAATTATGTATATGGGTCTATATTTTTTACCAATCCATTTCACATGATAATAACTTGGTTTCCTAATCCATTTGGAAAAACCATGTGGGTTACCAGGTAAACCCAGTCGATTGTGCATGGTTAGCGCATGAGTTGTTAATCCATGTAGCCAAACTATAAAACCTTCTTATAAGCTTAAAAAGGTTTGAATTTACCATTCTCCCCCTTTATTTTTAATCCCTAATTCCTATCTTTCTCTCCCACTCACGTGTAAGAGTTTATATCCTAGAACCAACTAGTTTTACTTTGATTACATGTCTATTTAATGTATTATAACATATTGTTCATTGTTCTAAATTACTATGATGTAATAATGTCCTAGAGTATTTGTTTCATTGATAAGGTCTTGGAGGTTCCTCGCTATGATGAGAACCATGAAATGATATAACAATATTCTTAAATATAGTTCTACGATTAGATGACATACTATGGTGGGACACGCAACATGAAAACTGTCTGGTGCGAGTACTCGTAAGAAGATGAGACTTCCTCTCATGAATTTTGCACTTGGTAATCTCCAAGATAGGAGATTATGAGAACAAACCTACTAGTTGTAATTCCGCATGTTTTAATGTCATCAGATATTTCTATCTGCGAGCGTGTGTAATTATCCTTAGAATATAATATTATCATTTATATGTGTGACGACTCGTGCACTTTTATTCACTGACGAAAACAGTCACAAAGACAGTTGGCGGGACGTAGGGTACGTTGGGTGCATCACAAGTGGCATGTTATTAATGGACAAGTTGAGGAAGTATTTGTCCCTTCCATTTATGGAAGTTGATATCTCAGCCCTTTGATTGAAATATAACCTTCATGCAAAATTTCATGGCCTTGGTGTAACGATTAGTTTATTTCAGGTAGTCAAAGAAAAACGTATCAAGCATAAAATTTGATGACACTATCATGAAACCTACATGATGAGATATTGGTACAAAGAGATTATATTACATAGTGTGTGTTCATATGTGGATGTTGTTGTTGCAACTTTACGTTCTTTCTCTTGAGTTCCTTGACCCGTTTCTAGATAGTACTCTTGGATTTTAGGCAAGACCGCATAATGCTAATGAAAAATAATCTTAGAGGGTCACACACTAAATGATTTTGGTGGTCTCGATTAAATTTTATTTGAATTTAATTAATAAAATAAATATTATTCTTAAGACCGTGGAATAATTTTATTCAAGTTAAAATGATCACATAAATTAAATAAAATATATTTATTTATTTTATTGAAAATTTAATAAATATTTATTTACTAGTTTGTAAATAAAATATTTATTTAATAGAATAAAATATTTATTTATTTATTCAGGTGTTCAATAAATGGAAGTGGAGTTTTAGTGGAACATGGTCATTCTGATAGTAAAATAATTATTTTCAAGATGTTAAATAATTATTTAAATAGTTGGCACAAGTTAAAATAATAATGACGTTGCTATTATTTTGTGACGCATAATTTTATTTTATAATTCCATTTTTCTCAAGTTGGCGCACCATGAATAATGACAAAATATTATTATTATGAGCATGATTTTTCTCTAGGTTCATGAATGTATTTAATTGTTGCTGTAAAATTAAATATCGTAACTAAAATTCCATGTATATAAATATAAATGTAGGCTAATTGTGCCATAGACCACACCAAACACCTGGTGAATTGAGAATTTTTGAGCCAAAAAATTTCTCTCTCAAATCCTCTTCTCTCCCCTCTCAAGAACGAGAGACGTTCTTCAAGGCCGAAGAACAAGTGACCAAGAACGACTGACACAAGACACTCTCTTTGCAGCACTAGCACAAAGAGAATGAGCAGTGTGGATTGGAGGCCATTTCAGAATGTGTGGATCACCGCTAGAGGGATTCTAGTTTAGATCCTTATAATCACAAAGATATAATCTGGAAGGGTCATTATAGATGATCAACATCATCAATGAATAAAAATACCAAAGATCCAGGTATTATTTTTCTTTATGAAATTAATTAAATTAATTATAAACATGATGTGAAAGATCGTCTCATAAGTTTTCGATCGTCTTTATTATTTATCTAAATATTTGACTATATTTCATAGAGACTGGCATTCATTGTTGTATTGATCCCAGAATAATCATTAATCATGGTAAAAATTAAAGTTGTGTGTCATCCCAACCATGCTTCTTCTTCCCTCGGAACCTTCAAGTGGTATCAAAGGGGTTACATCATAGTTTATAATTATCTAAATATTTTTTTGATGACTTATGTATTTAATAATTTATTTTTTTCAATTCAAGTTAATCATTCTGAAAATATGAATCTTAAGACCTATTCAACCTCTTTCATTTCTCATTCACCTTACATAAATGATCTTTTCTTTTAAATTTGATTAAAATAAAATAGTGGATCTCCTCTAGAGGTTCCAAAGCTTTCTAGCCGTATAACACCACAACACACGACGTGTATTCAGCAGTACACACTGTGTAGTCAAGATTTAATGCATCGGACCGGTCCGCTAAACCAGGCCATGTGGTGGAGTCTTTCTAAGTCTTAAATGACTCCTTTTTTTGACTAGGAATAGGTGGCACACATTTTTTGGATTACACGCCATGTGGCCTAAATGGACATGGCATGTATTCCCTTCGGGTTAGGGTTGGACCGTGTACCCCGTACACGACTTACTCGGATAGAGACCGTGTAACAAGGAGCTAATGGAATGTGGCCAACTGGACACACTGTGTACTCCGAAGATTTCCGAATTACACTCACACGTCGTTTCCCTAGGCATGTACTTTGAATGGATGGTGAACAATTGTACACGTTGTGTAGTTGGAACTACATGTCATGTACTCATCCAAATTAAGCAGATTTATTAAAGTTTATTATTATATTATACAAACCCTTGAGATGTGTACCATCGTACATGCATAAAACTGAGGTACAACATGTGATAGGTGTTATATATATATGTGTGTGTTTAATTTAACATTTGTGTAATGTTCATTTCTAATAATTGGGTAGTTATGAATAGGAATTCACCGGGTTGCCTCCATGTTATAGGTTACATACAAAGATAATTTTAAATGAATTTGTTTGTTTAAAATTATGATGGATGATAATCTCAAGGAAATTTTAAAAAGGATTTAAGATAAAAGGATTAATTAATTAAAGATGATAATTAATTGATTCGAGTGTGATTTATCTTAAACAAGAATGATTAAATAATAGAATTCTAGTTTTATTTATGCATAAATATCATTTCATGTATGGATGATCATGAGCTAGACCAAGACCATTGTATGTGGATGGTTTCTTTTAATTTATTTATTTGAATTAAATTTGTTGGAATGTGAGCCTTATCCTCATTAATACATAGGGAATGCGTGCCCAAGGTTTATTTTATGTAAAACCCCCTTTTACCCCTCACCTACATGTGAGTTAAAAAAGGGCATATGTAATGGATGGAACTCCCATGATAGTGGAGGCGGTTCAAGCTGAAGCCCAGATGAAAACAATCCCAGGAGATACAGATGTGGACAGGTGGAAGTCGTAAACATGAACCCAAAAGGTTCAAGGTATTTCTCCCCTAGGACAGGGTTAGTTTATCAACCTCTAGATAAACTAACCATTAGAAAACTCATGATCATGTCATTTACTTTATTTTATTTCTTTCATTTTCATGGTTTATCATTATGGATGTGTTGTTACGATCACCTAATTAATGAATTAAATAAGTATGCAAGATGGAACTAAAATAAACCAGACTTATGCGTAAATATTATCAAGACATGGTTAATCACTTAAGTAAGTTCCACTTAATATTAACATGAATGTGATAAAAATTAATTCATGTATAAGAGATAAAAATACCTCAAATAAAATATTATGTCATACCAAGCCTTCCGTTACTTGATTAAGGGAAAAACTCAATAAAACTATGTGTTTGAACAACCCTTGTTGGGACACTTACTTTTATATAGGAAGCCCTTATGAATGGTTTTGGGTTGACTTAACCATATTACATCATGAGGAGTATCCCTTTCTATACTTGTTGTAATATTGGAGGCAAGAGTTGAGGAAATACAAAGTCATGATTTTAGGATTGGGGAGTCCACTCAATAGATCAAGGAGCTACAAGCCCACAGTTGGCAAAGACCTTCTTACCTAAATACCTTCTAATAGCTTGACCAACCCTTTTTGAGGTTATGTGAAGGGTAATATGAATCCTTGCAACTAGAATGTTAAGGAAACTGGACATTATGAGTTCAATGGTGAGGGACATTGGGACTTGATAAAATAGTGGGAGACTTGATAAAATTTATTATTTCTCATAAAATGTATTCAAGAAAGTAATAATGATATGATATTTTAATTTTAGAATAAAAATGACAAGGTCCTCAATCACACTATCCCTAAGATCAATTATAGATAAAGACAACATCCTCACCAGCAGTAACTTCTAGGAATGGTTTAGATGCCTTCAGGTTATCCTACGCCATGAACAGAAGTCTTATGTGCTGAAGTCAGCATTACATGATCCACCTTCCAAAGAGGCGAGTGATGAAGATTTCAAGGTCTATGAGAAAAATGTGAATGACGCGGTCGACGTTCAATGATTGATGTTGTCATCAATGTCTAGTGAGGTCATGAAGTCTCATGAAAACATGGATGCTTATAGCATGCTCGAGAACCTCCATGGTCTTTACCAGGAGAGAGAAATACCGTAAAGGTTTGAGATATCTAAGGCACTCTTTCAGAGTAATCTTGGAGAAGGTGCCCCAACTGGGCCTCATATAGTCAAGCTCATTGGCTACATCGAGCGCCTGGAGGTTCTAGGGTTTAAACTCCACAAAGAACTAGGCACCGATCTCATTATCACATCACTCCCTCAGATATTCCCTAACTTTGTTGTCAATTTCAATATGAACAACATTAAGAAGTCTCTATCTGATCTTCTTATCCTCATTATCCAAGTGGACAAAGATATGAAGTTTGAAAATCCTTCTGTCCTTATGGTGAATAAGAGCGAATAAGAGGAAAGGGAAGGGAAATAGCTTTAATCCCAACACTTCTTCATGGCCTTCCAAGAAAAGGAAGATCAATGGGGAGGAAAGGGAATAAGATTCTATTTGTTTTTCATGTGGGAAGAAGGGCCACTAGAAGAAGAACTGCACCCAGCCTAAGAAGAAAATAGAAGCTTTAGGTGCGTTTGTTATCGAATGAAATCTGTCTATTACTAAAAATTGAGTATTAGATACAACTTTTGGTGCTCACATGTGTATCCAAATATAGGAATTAAGTAGATTCAGGAAGATTGATCGAGGGGAGGTAGATATACAAGCAGCCAATGGAGCTAGACTTGATGTTGTAGCTGTTGGGGACTACCACCTCACATTTCCAACTGGGATGATCTTAGTGTTAAATGGTTTTTTATGTGCCTTTTGTAACCAAAAACAGAATTTATGTATCCATACTAGATATAGATGTATTTTTTTTCAAGTTTGGAAATGAATGTTTCTTATTGTATAAAGACAACATTTTTTTTGATAGGACACATTTATACAATAGTCTTTATGTGTTGGATTAAACAAACCAAGTAACGGTAATCGATGAAAAAGATACTTCACATGACTCATACCAGACCCAACTTTGGCATCACTGGCTAGGTCATGTAAATGAGAAAAACTTGAAAAAGTTACATTAAGATTGATATTTAGATTCTTTGAACTAAAACCACTTGGCGTATGTCATGCATGTTTACAAGGAAAAATGACCAAAGCCCCATTTGGCGGGAAAGGTGAAAGGGATAAATATCTTATTGAATTGGTTCATACCGATGTGTATGGACAATTTCTAGTTGAATTAAGGGGTGGGTACTCCTACTTCATAAATTTTACTGATGATTTTAGTATATATGGATATATAGACTTAATGAGGTATAAGTCGGATTCCTTTGATAAGTTCAAGGAATACAAGAATGAAGGTGAGAACCAGATTGGTAGGAAGATTAAGAAACTCCACTCAGAACAAGGTTGGGAATATCTTAATTATGTAACGCCCTGACCCCAGTTACCCAAAGTCGGTGCATTATTATGTAACATTGCCATGATAAAAAAAGATCAAGTCTCTAAAGACCAATTAGTTTAGTAGCCTTGGAAACACTAGATACATTCATAAATTTTACATTACATCATAAAGTGAAAAACTACAATAACATAGTCTCTATAGTCCACACTCATATCCCCTTCAGACTATCCCTGCAGGTCAGTCATAAATTATTTCTTCACATCCTGGAAAAATAAAACATTAAAAGGGGTGAGCTCAGATGCTCAGTAAGGATACCAATATAGCAGAATCTTTCATAAATAAACATAAACATTTAAGGAAATGTATAACTAAAACAAAATCCTTTTAAACTTTAACTTCAACATAATATGGAAAAAGTAAAATGAGATAATTCCATTTACTTATTCACATGAATATTCTACTGGTTGAATAATCACATGCAATATCAATAACCACTTTCATAATGATGGAATGCATAATTCCAGACTATCATAACCACATAGAAAAGGCCTCGTTCCAAGACTACAAATAATATTTTGTCAAGGCCTCGTGCCAAGACACTAGTTTGTCTCAAGATACCTACTTATGCATTGAGGAGCTATAGAGGGCTCCACCCATCACTTATTAAGTCCAATGCTTTCCTTATATGAAAAGGTTTAAACATATCATAAACCATAACATAATCGTATCACATAAAACATGCATAAAGGAAACATAACATTTCCATATTTCAATCACAAGATATCAATACAACACATTGATATAATAAAAACATTATCAAAATCATTTTCAATACCAAAATAAAAGAAAAGTAAAACATGGTATTTATTTTTCATTTAAAAAAAGTTGTGGCTTGTAGAGGCAGCCGAAACTCAAATAATGGTCATGGTGGCGGAGAAGTCATTGTCGCCGCATACGTAAGAAAAAACATTCCTTTTGTCATTTAGTAAAAATGCATCTTATAAAAAGATTCATTTTGAATAAAAGTAAAAGTAAAAGGGGTTTATACACCGTATAAAGTAAATTTGTGTATAAAACAAAATATGCCTCAATGAAAGGAGATTGAGACGAAGTCCCTTACAAATATCATTTTTTTAAAATAAAATAGATCTATTATGTGTATTCACTATAAGTACACACAAAGAAAGTATAAATAAAATATAGGACATAATAATATCATGACATAATTTGAAAGTAGGTGATTAACCCAAAGAACGGAAATCGGGTTAAGAAGTTTCCTTACCTCATGTCCGACTTGACTCGATCGTTATTTAATCTCCTGAATAATAAACTAGAGTTAATATCTACTTGATTAAGAAACTTTTTCAAGATCATTATTCCTTTTATATCACTTATTACCATGTTATGAACATTATGTAGTCATTTAAGTTAATAACGGTCGTTTTGTTGATCTTTGGTACTTGAGTCAACAAAAAACTTCTTATAATTACAAGTTGTTCATGTGGTAAAATATCCAGTATCTCCAGAATCATATTCATGATTTAGATATATTATATATCATATATATCCAGTATATACATGTATTTATTATATTACATAACATTTAGAGGTAAGAAATGAAATTCACCGTTCATGGAGAGGGTAAGCCGTTCGTACGCATGAACGCTACTTTCATTTCTATTTCGTATTAAATGGAATGAAATCATAATTATATAAAGGTATATTATAATTCCAGTATAATATCATATATAAAATCATAAACTCCATCCTTTATACGTCCCACATATGGAATTAACGAATCAAATCACTTTGAGGGGGCGGTAGTCCGCACTTCCTAAAATGAAGATATCGTGTTTACCCATAATGGAAATCATAAAGGTATTACATAAATAAAAAATAGAGAATCATAATGAAAACATAAGAATAATATATATCATATATAAATATAGTTACATATTAATGGCCACCATGAGAGGTGTTAAAAGAAGATTGAACAATCATCGTTTCGTGAGGCAGTAATTCGCCACCCACAGAAACAGTATGTTCCTAAACCATTAGACGAAGGTGTGTGTAAGTGTAAATCAAATACCATCCTATTATATTGAAGATAATAGTTTTGTTACAAAATAAAGGATTAAAAAGAGTTTAAGGGGTTGGAGAAGCAAAATAAAACAAAAGAACATAAGAGAAGACATTACCTTAAAACCGGGTAACTCTTTTTGATTTGAGCCAAATGCTTCCTTGGGAAGACTTCTGCCCAAAGTGAGGCTTCTGGGAGTAAGAGAGGGATGTTGGGAGAGTATTTTCGCAGAGTTTGGATGAGCCAATGGCTTTGAAGGTGTGAATAAGGTGGTAGATGTGGGGGCCTTTTATAAGAGGAGAGGAGGGGCACTCTTGGAAAGTCATGAAATGTTACATTATTATGAAGTGCTTCTCGGATTTTAAAGGTCCCAAAATTATATATTTCTAGTATAAGGTGATAAGGGTTCTAAATACACCCATCCAATAGGTTTTTGACAAGTTTATGTCTTAGATTTTACATTATCTTTTTATTTTATTTAAATCGTTAATTAATGAGGTAATTGCTGCATCATCATGGTGTCATAAAAAATTCAATTTATTTACTGTCTAAAAATTATAAAAAAAATATCATGATGTAGGAAATATTTTTAGATTTAAAATTACTATTTATTGTATAAGAGATCATTTACACAGACAAAACTAAAATTATTTTACTTGGGTGATACATACTTTGGTTATACTTTCCCTTTAAAAAAATAATAGAATAAAATGTCACTATCACCCAAAAGTGATTCCATGGGGTCCCAAAGTTTGGCACAAGGCATCCCATGGTCGGCCATGACACAACCAGTAGCATTAGGACACATGTTGGGGTCATTTTTTATTATTATGTTATTATTTTATTACCCTTAACTACCCGATTACTAATTAATCACGATAATTAAAGATAATTACCATCGTTACTATTCATAATGTCAAAAAACAAAAAGTGTCTTAATTAAATAATTTGGAACTTCTGATTCAAAATATGGAATAAATTTTACCAAATTCCAAACACATAAATTGTAGTAATTAGTTTAAAAATTATTCCCTCTCTCAAAACAAATAGCGTGTTTTTAAGAAACAATATCTATCAAAAGATTGACAATTGTTTATGTCCAATTTCAAAGTGAAATTAAATATAATGACCACCATTAGATTGAATGGTAAAATTATATTCTAATTATACTTTAAAACCACTCAATATTATAATTTATCATTATAAATTATTTTTATTAAAAATGTTGTTTTAAGTATTTTTCACTATTCATCGAAAATTGGAAGTTCTCAGAAAATTACCAAAAATTCAACATAGTCTAATTTTGATATTATGAATCCAAAAATGATGTTCATTTTGAAATATAAAATTCATATAATTTCAAAAAGTGGGTATTACTATTCATAATGGTTACTTTGATTGGTCGCGGTGTGTTAGAACTCGAAGTTGCGTACAATGCAAGCTATTGTATTATTGAAGGAGAAGCATACCATGGAAGCTTGGGGTGTTACATTCTACCCTCCTTCAAATAATTTATTCCTTGAAATTTGAAATTGTTCTTCAAAAATAAAAGGTTGAAAATAGAAAATACCTTTGTGGAAAACCCACATCAGAAATAGGGTTAATAAAAATATAAATTTAAAAGAAAGAAAGAGAAGTACAAAGGTCACCTGAGATAGCCCATACTAGGATTCTATGAAAATATGGATATGGAGGGAAAAAAACCATCAAGGTCTGATGGAGAGTTGTAGAAAACAGGATTAGGAGAAAGTTAACCACAAGAAAATCACAAACTTGTGATTGGTTAAACGGTCATTGAATCCCCAGTTGGAAAAGTTAACCGACAACATTTTTGTTTTAAGTTACCTTTAATAAAGTTGAGGAATTTATTTAAGAGATTTACTAAGAACGTAAGGAAATATACTTACTTGTCATGTATACTTTCATTCATTAATAAATTTTTACCACAAACCCATCTTTCAATCCAAATGGTAACAGAACTCAAAAATATTCTATTTATCCTAATTGTATAAGGTTCCAAATATTAACACATACCATTTAGATTAGGAAAACTATTTTGTAATAACCAGGGACTTCCTGTAAGCTAGTGGTAGGTAATAAAGGCCTGTTGCACTATGGTTGTGGGTTCGATTCCTACAGTTTTGTCCGACGCGACGGGTTATCCCCCGACCTGCTGGTTGTCCTTTTCCTAAAACTATAGTATTATAATATTCCAAAAATAATCATTAGAAATGTTTTAACCTTAAACAATACTATCCAAAGTTCAACTTAATCCATTCCAACCTTTAGAGTTATCCAAAATACCTCTGTCCAGACTTTCTCTAAAAGGTCTCTAAATTCCAAAATCAATTGTAACATCAGATTCCCCAAACAAAGTAAAGTTTCTCTTATTGTCACATACTAAAAATATGATTACTTTCATCATATTAAAACCTTAATGAAAACAACAAGTACTGCAGTACAATCATTATATATATAACATTATTCTTATAACCATAATATAGTTCTTGAGTCCAAATACACAAATACAATAATTATTCCACTTCATCTGTAGTAACAACATAAGCTTCGCCTTGCTCCCTTGGCCTTTTCTGAGGTAAGTTTCCCAAACACTTAGGAAATTCATTTGCATAATGCCCCATTTCTCTACAATTGTAGCATTCAACATTGATACCCTCTTTCTTTCCCTTGCAATCACGAGCCTGATGACCTTTTTCTCCACATTTATAACAAACTCCCATTCCTTTTAGGCAAGTACCAGGGTGATTATTCCCACAATTATCTCATAATGGAAAATACTTCTTTCCCTTTTTTCCTTTTATTTGTCTCTTGATCCACCGTTCTCTTCTTCTCTTGCTTTACTTTGTTGTCATAAGAGTTAGAGAATTCCTTTTCTATCTTGATAGAACACGAGACTATATATTTGTATATTGAGAAATATTGTGATACTAAAGCTCAACGGAGAAATGGTTTTAACCCATCAAAGAAATGATCAATCTTACTTCTTGGGTTACGTATATAATCTGTAGCATGCCTCGCTAACCTTGTAAAGTTAGCCTCATACTTTGTGACATTCTCATCCTCCTTCTGCCTCAGACTTAGAAATTGCCTTTCCATATCTTCTCGATGGTCATGTGGAAAGTATTTTTCTAAGAAAACTTCCTTAAACTCTCTCCATTCCATACTTGATACTTCTTCATCCTCCTTTGTGTTTTGAATCAGCGACCACCATTGATTGGCATCTCCAGTGAGGCGGTATACTGCCATGACAACTTTCTCCCTTTCGCTACTCCCCACGGCATGGAATATTTTCTCTAAGGAGTTTATCCATTGCTCAGCTACTAATGGATTTTTACCCCCATTAAATGTTGTCGGTTGTTTCCTCATGAAACGATCAAACATTGATCCCCCACGTTGTGGATCAGGGTGCTCCATACGAGTAAGGTTATTATTCATAACCTCAATGAGTTGTCCCAGTTTGGTGATAAGATGATCAACACCAGTTGTATCACCAGCTCCATTATAATTATTTTGATCAAGAGGGAAATCCCTACATGGAGTGCGTGCATTAATACAGTTTCCATTTCTTCCACTAGGCGCCATTTCTAAATAATGGCATAAACTAGATCAGTTTATGAATCGAAATACATAATTCCATACTTGAAAAACACTTAACATAAATTGAACTATTTATGGATATAATCCATAATCATAAAAAGAAATGTTTTCTTTGAAGAAGTATATACTCATAAACCCTTCTTAATGGTTTATAAATAAATCGTGAATTATCCTAAGCATATCCCCCAGGAGTGTCGTAACCAAGAGTGCAGCAAGACCTGTTGTCGTGCACCAGTTCCCGATCGAGTCTAGCTCAAAGCAGTTTTTTTGGGTTTTACCCCTAGGTAAATCTGTGCCAGAGCCGCCTCTACCTGCTCGTATCCAGAGAGGGATGTATTTCTCAAAAAACTCACAAAAATCTCTATAATACCAAAATTCTAGGAAGTTCTTCTATACTAATCATTAAAGTCTATCTTAGGGATATGTTGTCTAATTAGAGTTTATCTAAATCTAGTTTCCAAGGTTAGTACTAAACTACCTATGATACCAACTGTAACGCCCCCACCCCAGTACCCAAAGTCGGTGCATTATTACGTAACATTGGCATGATCACAAAAGATCAAGTCTCGAAAGACCAATTAGTTTATTAGACTTGGAAACACTAGATACATTCAAAAATGTTACATTACATCATAAAGTGAAAAAATACAATAACATATTCTCCATAGTCCACACTCATATCCCCTTCAGACTATCCCTACAGGTCAGTCATAAAATATTTCTTCACATCCTAGAAAAATAAAACATTGAAAGGGGTGAGCTCAGATGCTCAGTAAGGATAACAATATAGAGGAAGATTTCATAAATAAACATAAACATTTATGGCAATGTATAACTAAAAGAAAAGCCTTTTAAACTTAAACTTCAACATAATATAGAAAAAGTAAAATGAGATAATGCCATTTACTTATTCACATGGATATTCTACTAGTTGAATAATCACATGCAATATCAATAACCACTTTTATAATGATGGAATGCATAATGCCAGATTATCACAACCACATAGCCAAGGCCTCATGCCAAGACTACAAATAAGATTTTGTCAAGGACTCATTCCAAGACACTAGTTTGTCTCATGAGACCTACCGATGCATCAAGGAGCTATAGCGGGCTCCACTCGTCACTTATTAAGTCCAATGCATTCCTTATATGAAAAGGTTCAAACATATCATAAACCATAACATAATCATATCACATAAAACATGCATAAAGGAAACGTAATATTTTCATATTTCAATCAAAAGATATCAATACAACACATTGATATAATAAAAACATTATCAAAAACATTTTCAATACCAAAATAAAAGAAAAATAGAACATGGTATTTATTTTTCATTTAAAAAAAGTTATGGCTTGTAGAGGTAGCCGAAACTCAAATAATGGTCACGGCGGTGGATAAGTCGTTGTCGCCACATACGTAAGACAAAACATTCCTTTTTTCATTTAGTAAAAACGTTTTGTACAAAAATATTCCTTTTGAATAAAAGTAAAAGTAAAAGGGGTTTATACACCATATAAAGTAAATTTGTGTATAAAACAAAATATGCCTCAATGAAAGGAGATTGAGACGAAGTCCCTTAAAAATATCATTTTTTTAAAATAAAATAGATCTATTATGTGTATTCACTATAATTATATATAAATAAAGTATAAATAAAATATAGGACATAATAATATCATGACATAATTTGAAATTAGGAGATTAACCCAAAGAATGGAAATCGGGTTAAGAAGTTCCCTTACCTCGTGTCCGACTTGACTCGATCGTTATTTAATCTCCTAAATAATAAACTAGAGTTAATCTATACTTGATTAAGAACCTTTTTCAAGATCATTATTCCATTTATATCACTTATTACCATGTTATGAACATTATGTAGTCATTTATGTTAATAATGGTTGTTTTGTCGATCTTTGGTACTTGAGTCAACAATAAACTTCTTATAATTACAAGTTGTTAATGTGGTAAAATATCCATTATCTCCAGAATCATATTCCTGATGTAGATATCATATATATCATATATATCCAGTAGATACATGCATTTATAATATTACATAACATTTAGAGGTAAGAAATTAAATGCACCATTCATGGAGACGGTAAGCCGTTCGTACGCATGAACGCTACTTTCATTTCTATTTCATATTAAATGGAATGAAATCGTAATGATATAAAGGTATATTATAATTCCAGTATAATATCATATATAAAATCATAAACTCCATCCTTTATACATCCCACATATGGTATTAACGAATCAAATCACTTTGAGGGGGTTGTAGTCCGCACTTCCTAAAATGATGATATCGTGTTTACCCGTAATGGAAATCATAAAGGTATGCCATAAATAAAAAATATAGAAGCATAATGAAAAAATAAGCATAATATATATCATATATAAATATAGTGACATCTTAATGGCCACCATGAGAAGTGTTAAAAGAAGATTGAACAATCATCGTTTCGTGAGGTAGTAATTCGCCACCCACAGAAACAGTATGTTGTTTAACCATTAGACGAAGGTGTGCATAAGTGTAAATACAATAATTCTCATAAAAACATCCTAGTATATTGAAGATACTTTTTTTTACAAAATAAAGGATTAAAAATAGTTTAAGGGGTTGGAGAATCAAAATAAAACAAAAGAACATAAGAGAAGACATTACCTTAAAATCGGGTAACTCTTTTTGATTTGAGCCAAATGCTTCCTTGGGAAGACTTATGCCCAAAGTGAGGATTCTAGGAGTAATTGATGGATAATGGGAGAGTAATTCAGCAGAGTTTGGCAAAGCCAATGGCTTTGAAGGTGTGAATAAGGTTGTAGAGGTGGGGGCCTTTTATAAGAGGAGAGGAGGGGTACTCTTGGAAAGTCATGAAATGTTACATTATTATGAAGTGCTTTTCTGATTTCAAAGGTACAAAAATTATATATTTTGAGTCTAAGGTGATAAGGGTTCAAAATAAACCCATCCAATAGGTTTTTGACCAGTGTAATTCTTATATTTTACATTATCTTTTTATTTTATTTAAATCGTTAATTAATGAGGTAATCGCTGCATCATCATGGTGTCATAAAAAATTTAATTTATTTACTATCTAAAAATTATAAAAAAAATATCATGATGTAGGAAATATTTTTAGATTTCCAATTACTATTTATATTCTAAGATAGCATTTACACAGACAAAACTAAAATTATTTTACTTGGGTGATACATACTTTGGTTATACTTTCCCTTAAAAAAAATAATATAATAAAATGTCACTATCACCCAAAAATGATTCCATGGGGTCCCAAAGTTTGGCACAAGGAATACCATGGTCGGCCATGACACAACCAGTAGCTTTAGGACACATGTTGGGGTCATTTTTTATTATTATGATATTATTTTATTACCCTTAACTACCCGATTACTAATTAATCATGATAATTAAAGATAATTACCGTCGTTACTATTCATAATGTCAAAAAACAAAAGTGTCTTAATTACATAATTTGTACCTTCTGATTCAAAATATGGAATCCATTTTACCAAATTACAAACACATAAATTGTAGTAATTAATTTAAAAATTATTCTCGCTGTCAAAACAAATAGCATGTTTTTAAGAAACAATATCTATCAAAAGATTGACAATTGTTTATGTCTAATTTCAAAGTGAAATTAATTATAATTACCACCATTAGATAAAATGGTAAAATTATATTCTAATTATAATTTAAAACCACTCAATATTATAATTTATCACTATAAATTATTTTTATTAAAAATGTTGTTTTTAAGTATTTTTCACTATTCATCGAAAATTGGAAGTTCTCAGAAAAATACCAAAAATTCAACATAGGATAATTTTGATATTCCAAATCCAAAAATGATGTCCATTTTGAAATATAAAATTCATATAATTTCAAAAAGTGGGTATTATTATTCATAACGGCTACTTTGATTGGTCGCGGTGTGTTAGAACTCGAAGTTGCGTACAATGCAAGCTATTATATTATTGAAGGAGAAGCGTACCGTGGAAGCTTGAGGTGTTACAAATTAGGAATTCATTGATTACTTACAAGAGTTTGGGATCCTATACCAACTCAATCCTCCTTACACACCTCAATGGAATGGTATAATAAAAAGGAGGAAACACACCTTTTTGGACATGGTGAGATCAATGATGAGTCATGAAAGTCTTCCATTATCTTTTTGGGGGTATGCGTTACAAAAAAATGCACACATACTAAACCAAGTACCAACTAAATAAATAAATGGTATTCCATACGAGTTCTAGAGTGGAAGAAAATCCATGTTATCAAATTTAAATGTGTGGGGTAGCAAAGTGTTTGTTAAGGCCTCTTCAGGTAACAAAATCACACCCCGAGGCACAATGTGTACCTTTATAGGATACCCCGAGGAAACAAGGGGATATTACCTATAAAAACCCTCAGAAAAAGGTAATAGTGGCAAGACATTCCATATTTCTTGAGAGGTAGCACATCTCCAAAAGAGATTGTGGGAGCAAGAAAGACTTCGATGAAGTCAAAGCTCATGGTACACAAGAATTGGTATAGGAATAGATTCCACAAAGCCCCGTGGAAGAAGAATCTATTCCAGAGATACAAGTATTATGTAAAAGTACAATAGAGGTTAGAGAACTAGAACGATATAGTTTTCTAGTTACTGAGGATGGTTACTCATTATTAATTGATAATAACGATCCTTTAACCTACAAGGAATTAGTAAGTGGCACAGACGTTGCCAAGTGGCAAGAAGCGATGAATTTTGAAATGGATTTCATGTACCAAAACCAAGTCTAGATTTTGGTAGATCCTCCAGTTGATGTAAGTCCTGTTAGTTTCAAATGGGTATTCAATATGAAACTGGACATGGAAGGACAATTAAGTACCTATAAGGCACGACTGGTTGCAAAAGGTTTTAAACAACGTCAAGGAATTGACTGTGATGAAACCTTCTAACCAGCTGCAATACTGAAATCCATCATAATTCTACTTTCTATTACGGATTACCACGACTATGAGATTTGGTAAATGGATTTCAAAATAAAATTTCTTAATGGAAACCTTCATAAAGATGTCTACGTGACACAACCTGAAGGTTTTGTGATTCCAAAGGATGCCAATATGGTATGAAAGTTTCAGAAATCCATTTATGGATTAAAACAATCATCCATGTCATGGAATATTTGTTTTGATGAATCCATAAAAGAGTTTGGTTTTATAAATAATGAATGTGAGAATTGTTTCTACAAATGGTTTAGTGGGAGTGCAGTCGTTTTCCTAATATTATATGTTTATGACATATTACTTATTGAAAATGAGATGCCATTCTTATAGTCTATTAAGGCATGGTTGAATCAATGCTTATCCATGAAGGAATTGGGTGAGGCATCATATATTCTTGGGATCAGGATCCATTGTGATAAATCCAAGATATTACTGGGCCTAAGTCAAAGTACATACATTGATAAGATATTGAATAGATTCAGTATGGAACAATCCAAGAGGGTATTGTTTCCAGCGTCAGATGACCTTCATCTTTCCAAGAAAATGTTCCCTCAGACCCATGAGGAAATAAAGATAATGTAAAGGACTCCATAAGCATCATCTATTGGGCCAATCATGTATGACATGCTATGTATTAGGATGGATGCCGCCTACACATTGAGTGTGGTAGGCAGATATCAAGCTGACCCAGGTGACTGCCATTGGATGGTAGTAAAGACTATCCTAAAGCATCTAAGACATACTAAGGATATGTTCCTAGTTAATGGAAGAGATGAGTAACTATTCATTAGAGGATATGTAGATTCTAGTTTCCAGATTTATCAAGATGACATGAATTCTCAAACGGGATACATATTCACATTGAATAGATGTGAAATTAGCTGAAAGAGCTCAAAGAACAGTGTGGTTGTAGATTCTAAAATAGAGTCTGAGTATATCGCAACTTTTGAGGCAACTAAAGAAGTAGTTTGGATGTGAAGCTTCATGTAGGAGCTAGATGTGATACCTAGCAGTAAAGATCCCATCACACTATACTGTTATAATACTGCAGCAATGGCTCTCGCAAAAGAGCCAAGGTCACATCAGCGAATGAAGTACATACTTTGGAAGTATTATCTCTTGAGGTATTTTTCTCAGATAGGTGAAGTTGCAGTGAGTAGTATTTCCATGGAAGACAACATGGCAAAACCCTTGACTAAAGCATTGACTCAGTAGAAACATGATCATCACGTGAGGTCTAGCAGACTCAAATTCATAGGTAGTTGGCTCTAGTACAAGTGGGATTTTGTAAGAGTTGGTGTCCTAGAACTAAGTGGTTTTACTTTTATTACATGGTTATTTAATATATTGTTACATATTGTTCATTGTTCTTTATTACTATAAGGTAATAATGTCCTAGATTATTTTTTGCATTGATAAGGTCATGGTGATTCCTCGCTATGATGAGAACCATAAAATGCTATAAAAATATTCTTAAATATAGTTCTTTTGATTGGATGAAATACTATGATGGGACATATATCATGCAGATCGTCTGGTGAGAGTACTCGTACGCAGATGAGACTTCCTCTCATGATGTTTACACTTGGTAATCTCCAAGATAGAAAATTATGAGAAAAGACCCGCTAGTAGGAATTACACATGTTTTAGTGTCATCAGATATTTCTATTTGCGAGCATGTGTAAAGATATATACAATTTAATATTATCATTAATACATGCCACGACTTGCACACTTTGATTTACTGACGAAAACCGTCATGCAGACAGTTGGCGAGAAGTAAGGTACACTGGGTGCATCACGTGTGGCATGTTATTAATGGATAATTTGAAGAAGGATTTGTGCCTTTCATTTATGGATGTTGATATATTGTCCCTTTAATTGAAATAGAACTGTCATGTGAAATTCCATGTCCATGGTGAAATGATGAGTTTATTTAAAGTAGTCAAAGAATGATGTATCAAGCATAAAAGTTGATGACACTATCATGAAACCTTATTTATGAGATATTGAAAAAAAGAGATTATATTACACAGTGATCGTTCGTATGTGGATGTCATTGTTGCGACTTTACCATCTTTCTCTTGGGTGCCTTGATCCGTTTTTATGATAGTACTCTTGGACTTTAGGCAAGCTCGCATAATGCTAATGAGAAAGAATCCTAGAGGGTCACACACTAAGTGTTTTTGGTGGTCTTTGTTAAATTCTATTTGAATTTAATTAATGAAATAAATATTATTCTCAAGACCTTAGAATAATTTTATTAAAGTTAAAATGATCTCATAAATTAAATTAAATATATTTATTTGTTTTATTGAACATCTAATAAATATTTATTTACTTAGTTTGTAAATAAAATATTTATTTAAGAGAATAAATTATTTTTTTATTTATTTGGGTGTTAAATAAATGGAAGTGGAGTTTGAGTGGACCAAGGTCGGTCCGGTAGTAAAATAATTATTTTCAAGTTGATAAATAATTATTTTACTAGTTGGAACAAGTTAAAATAATAATGACACTGCTATTATTTTGTGATGTGGAATTTTATTTTATAATTCTATTTTTCACAAGTTGGTGCACCATGAATAATGACGCGGTATTATTATTATGAGCATGAGTTTTCTCTAAGTTCATGAATATATTTAATTTTTTCTATGCAATTAAATATTGTAACTGAAATTCCATGTATATAAATAAACAACTAGGCCTATTGTGCCATTGATCACACCACAGGCCTGGTGAATTGAGAATTGTTGAGACAAAAAATTTCTCTCGCCAATCCTCTTCTCTCCCCTCTCAAGAATGAGAGATGTTATTCAAGGTTGAAGAACAAGCGATCAAGAATGACTGACACACGACACTCACTTCGCCGTGCTAGCACCCAAAGAACGAGCAATGTCGATCGAAGGCCATCAGAGCATGTGTGGATCGCCCCTAGAGGGATTCTATTTTTGATCCTTACAAGCACAACGAGATAATCTAGAAGGGTCATTCCAAACGATTAACATCATCAATGAAGAAAAATACCAATAAGCTAGGTATTATTTTTCTTTATAAAATTAATTAAATTAATTATAAACATGATGTGCAAGATCCTCTCTAAAGGTTTCGAGCCCCTTTATTCTTTATCTAAATCATTGATTATATTCTGTGGAGACTAGAATTCATCATTGTATTGATCTCGGAATAATCATTTATCAGGGTAAAAAATCAAAGTTGGTTGTCATCCCAACCACGCTTCCGCTACACCCGGAACCCTCATCACATGCATGCCCCTTAGTCCCTACTCCCATTCATTTTTTCTTTCCCAATATGTTTATTTATTGAGGTTTCTTAGTGATTCAATTGTTATTCTTCAAGGTAAGTCCCTTTACTCTTCTATTTATTCTTTCTTTCCTTCTTCTCCTTATTTTACTCTTCTCTCTTTATCATGTTACTTCTTATTCAAACCCTAGATGGAAGTGGGTATATCTAATTCATGGGGTTTTTATTTAGGTATTTTTAAAATCATTTCTGAATTCATTATAGAAAGTATGTTAAAGGTGATTTGTATCTATATATTTAATTTAGGTTTCCCTAGGTTTACAACTTTGAATTATGGAACCTTTGAATGCATGTTCTTTCAATCTATGTTTTTAATTCCTAATGGAATTATTATATGTGATTATAAACATTTTTAAAAGGTAAAACAATTTTCACTTTATTTTTATTGAGCAAAAAATATTCTTCTATAAAAATATACAGTCTTATTTTTTTTGAAAACTTTCATGCACACAGAGTGTTTAATGAATTACCCAAATAGACATCATTCATAAGTTTTTATGATTAAAGAGGTGTTCAGGTTTTCAAGATAATTTCTAAAGGTTCTTTTCAATTTTAAGTGCATGCTTCGTTCTTAAAAATAGGGGTTTGAAACTCTTAAAATGTTTTATATATTTTATAAATATCATAAATTACTTTTCAAGATAGTTCTATAACATACATTTTTAAAAGAACTTGATTTTTTTTTGGAACTTTTGAGTAGATATTCTAACAAATAAAGGACCCTTAAAAAATTCCCCTCATGATTGATGGTATTGAGTCCCTATCATGGGATGTTGTGATTATATTGGAAATGATGGGGCAGATTTAGGGATAGTGTATTGGAGGTGTGGGACTTCTTATGATTCATGTTAATATATTTTTATTTCTATTACTATTATTATTATATATGTATATGCACACATATATCTACTTTTTGTTATTTATTTTCCCACCTCCACTTTATATTCTATGAGAAATCGATTGTAGAAATAAGGATGTTTAGATATATATATATTTCACTATCTTTAGATCATGTTCTTGCTAGTATCCCTTAGTATAGTTTATACCATACTTTGGGAGTTTTCCCCTCGATTAGGCTAGGTACGGAATGACAAATAATCAAGAAGATTTTATTGATTTAAGCATGATAATATGATAGATCTTGTTATAGTATTTCTCTAGACTTTCCCCCTTAGTGCTGAGGTGTTCCCATGTTCATTTATGCTTATTTTTTTTGTTATTTTTATTATTATTATGACTATTGTTTATAAATGTTCACAATTATTGTATCCCTTTCTTTTAATGAAACAAATTGTTTATCTCATTTAAAACCAAATATATTTTAAATCAAATGAATCTTCCTTATTTAAATTCTTAAAAAATATTTTTTTACTTGAAATGAATAATTTTATCTTTTAAAAATAAATGGTCTTATGATGATGATGGAATGTGATTGGTTTTTTAATAAAAACAGAAAATTACATTTTTTACTTGTATTTAAAACTAGCATGTAATTGGATATTTTATTTAATTTTTATACAAGGGGTGTGGTTCTATTAAAATATCCAATATGCCTTCATGCTCATTCCTACAAACATTTAAATCTCAGGGCCTGGTTTGAATTTGATTTCCATAAAGAGATAGTGGTTTTGTGGATGAATAGTGACCTCAGGTTCATACAATGACTAATTTGGGTATTTTTGTTTTTATTTTATATCACGGTGTATAAACCATCCCGACCTTCCATTTTTTTAATATGATATCCTATTTCATTTTTATTTTGATTATGTTGAGTTTTATATTTATCTATTATGTTTCAGTTAAATTTTTGTATTTTTTCCACTATATTATGGACATCTAGTGTATAGAAATTCCATGTCTTACTTATAGGTGTAAGATCCATTTTGATACTTTTTATTTAGGAAAAATCATTCCCATTTGACATAATTTGATACCCCGATACTTTTTTCCTTCCTAGGGTGATCAGGAACTGAATATTCTTTGTGATGTTTTTAATCTAACAAAGTATTATTTTTATTAACAACTAAATTTTTGTAAAATATTTTTTTATAAATCTTTTGAAATATATGTTACTAGAAGTTTATAACTTATTATTTAAGAATTTGGAAATTGAACGCATGATTTATCAATCCATCAAAACCCGACCAATGGATTTAGGTTTCAATGGAAAGTTTGAAGGTGATGGTAATCAGATGCTTCATCGAACTCAGTTCATTAGAATCACGATCAAATGATCCATCTGGTTCAAACCAATGTATTGAGGTTTCAGTGGAAATTTTTAAGATTCAGGTAATCAAATGCTCCCTCAAACTCATTTCATCATACATTGTTATAAATTCTATGTTTTTATAAATATTAAATTCGTAAAATACATAAGTTATTGATTTAGAAGTTTCTAAAATGAAAAAATTCTTATGTTTTTCAAAATAAGTAATTTTGAAAGTTTTTTATGGGAAGTAGTAGAACTTTACAAAACTATTCATATGATGATTTTATGTTCTTTCAAGTTATCAACTTCATAAAAAATATCATGATATACTTTTTTGTAGAAATGGAGATATTGAAGTTCTCTAGACATAGTTTTCTAGACTTGGGGTTTTCCTAATGTGGATCATCATGCTGAGAAGAAACATATGTAGAAATTGTTAAAAGATAGGAAGTTTGAAGCTGATGAAGTTTAAAGAAATTATTTTTTTGGTCAGACATGGTTTATTGGATGAAGGTCATTGGACACACCCAATCAGACAAGAATGAAATTTCTAAGTTTTGAGTTGTTGCGGTGTTGCAAATTTTAAGAAATATGAAGAGACAATAGTCATAGATCTTTAGATGAAGAAGTTTTTAGAAATATCAAAGTTTTGTGGTTGTGAATTTTGTGTTGGTCTCAAAATATGAATAAGATAGAAGTTGATTCACTACATAAGTTGATTAGATGAATAATTTATTCGAGCTTTCTATTGGACTGATGTAATCTGATAGGAGGTAGTTGATGAGTTGTTTACACATAAGAGTTGTTAATACCGATATAAAATAAGATTTTTTATCAGCAAAGAGTTTTTTAAACTGATCAAAGAGAATAGTTGTTAACATCAAAGATTTGTTTCCATCGATCTAACAAAAGAGTTGTTGACACCGATCTGACTGAATAGTTGTTGATATCAGTATTACAGATGAGTTGTTGACACTGATCCATTATAACGAAGAAAAAAACAAAGTGGGATATTAGGTTACATCAGACTTTATTCTCTAGAAAAAAATAGAAGATAATTGATCATATGTAGATGAGTATATTTAACCTCAGACAAAAAATTTGTTATAAATGTTTGAGTTTCTACTAAATTGGTTGTAGAAACCTGAAGTATTTAAAATTTTCAACAATGTAGTCTACCATTTTCAATTGTCCTGGAGAATTGGAGTGAGAAATCATTTTTTTTTGTTTTTCAATGGGTCAAGAGAAAAAACTGGTTCAATATTTCAATTGGGTTAAGAGTATTAGAATAATAAAAAAACATACTGAATTTTCTAGATCAGTGTTTTTGGATTGATGTTTGATGAATTTCAGAATAGTTGTAAAAATTGAAAAAGTTTTTATAAGTCACCAGAAAATATGAAAAGTTTTTAAGCAGTAAAAAATAAAGTTTAAATGTGAGTAAAATTTGGATATTTGGGATTTGGATGAGTAGGAAAATATTTTAGTTTCCCGCCTTCTCTAATTTTGAACAACCTATAAATAGAGGACGAATGTAAATCATACTTTGACATTGTTAACCCATGTGAAAAAGTTATTATACTGTATAATTAGTGTTAGAAGTGATTTTTCAAACCAAAGTAGTTTTTATTTGAAAAATATTTACCAAAATAGTGTTTTTTGGTTAGAAGATTAGACTAAGAAAAGTTCAGATTATTGGACTGAGTGAATCAGACTGAGGGTATCGGTATGAGCTTTGAGAAGTTGTTTGAGAAGAAATTTTTTATGGAAATATCTAAAAGGTTTGTATTTGTGAAAATTAATAATTATATCATCAAACTAAGGATATCTGATTTAATCCATCAGATTCTGGTGAATCAGATAGAGGTATATCAGACTGAGATTCTAGACAGATATCTGGTGGAGCAATTTGAATAGGTTACATATTTTTTTATAGCTCAATTTTTTTGTCAGAAAAATTTATATACTGACAAGAGTCAGTATAATAATTCTTATCGGTATATATAAGGCATCTAATGGTATTTTATACAAGTTTTATTCACTTATTTACAATAGTGAATTTCTATAGACCATTGAGATTGTCAATGGAAAGGATGTAGGTTCTCAAAATGAGGAAGAACCTTTTAAATCATGTGTTCCATGTTAAAATTTCAATTTCTTCATGCACTTTAGTTTACTGAAAAATTATAAGGAAGAAACTCTAACAAGCTACAAGGGTTTAGTTTCATAAAGTTGAAATTAATAAAAAATACAATAACTGAATCAACCCCCTTTCTGAGTTATTATACAATCCTACGCAACATAAATTGTTATTAGAGGTAATGTTCCCTTGTTTAATCCTTATCATGGAAAGTATTAATTCTTTTAATATTAGAGGAATTCATTTATTTGATGGAAAAAATTATTATGGTAAGAAAAATAGAATGATTCCATATCTCCTATATCTTGGCCTAGAAGTTATTGATAATACTTCAATTGGTTCTTCACCTACTAAGAAAGATTCACCTATTAATTTTTATGACAAGAAAAATATTGAATTTTATGGGAAAAATATAAATTTCATTCTTATTTCTCTATCATAAAATATTTATATAAAGGTTATGAGTCTCAAAATAGAAAAGAGTATGCAGGATAAGCTCAAAAGTATCTTTGAAGGGAATAATTTAGTGAATGAAGAAAATATAAAAATATGGAACAAAATGTTTGAAGATATAATATTGAAAGATGAAGAAACTATTGGTGAGTACTTCACTAGAGTAAATGAATTTGTTTGCAACATCAGTGGTTTCAGATATGTTTTTGAAGATTTAACAATTGTGAATAAAATAATGAGAAATCTTATGGATAGGTTTGATTCTAAAATTTAATTTTTAAAATGATAAATATGATTTATCTCTTGATTAACTTCATAACTTTATTATTTCAAATGAAAATAGAAAAGCTTTAATGTTCAAAAATAAGATAAAAGATGAAATAGCTTCTGAAGCTATGAGAAAGATATAAACACAAGATGTTAAATATTTCAATCATTGTGATTATAAAGATAAAAAATATTATGAGTTTAATGAAAAAATCTTGTCTCTTATCTCTAATAAATATCGAAGAGGGATAAGAAAGTACAGAGAGAAACTTCCTCTCAAATGTTTCAAGTGCATTGGAATCAGGAACTTTGCAATGAATTTCCCCAAGTAGAAAGCTAGAGAATATCTATATTATTCTGATGGAAGCCTCAATGGAATAAGTGGAACAAAATTTATAAATAATAAAATTAATACAAAAAATATAAAAAGAAGGTTACTAGAAATAATGTAATTATGCTAAGTAAGAAAATTGAATCAGACTCAACTAACAAAAATTATTCAGAAGATGAAGGTTTAGAAATGTTTTGAAAATTCATTATAAAAGTTAAGAAAAAAATATTCCTCTAATAGTAGAGAAGGTTGTGAAGAATCGTATAGAGAGTATCAACTTAGATAAGAACTAGCTGCATGTCTTGAGAAAAATAGAACTCTAAATAAATAAATAAAAATGATGAAGAAAGATAGTGGAAATTTTTTGAAGGTTTAAAATATGATTTCAAGTAGTAATAAGAATATATCCAAGAGATAATAAGTTAAAAATTAATATTTTTTGGATAGGGAAACATTATTTAAGACCTCAATTAGAAGTCAGAAGCTAAGGAAGATGAAGTTAATAAGTATCAATCAAAACTTATTGAGGACAAAATTACTTTAAGAAAGTAGATTGAAACATTAAATAAAGCTTCATTAGTAAAAATGAGAATTTTATATTTTCTGATAAATATCAAATAAAAAATCAGGTGAAATCCTCACACACTATATGAAATAGTTCTTATGTTTTTTCTAACCTTTTAGGTTCTAGAAAAGCTATTGGGAAATCTTAGTGTTAAAAGGGTTTTAAAAAACCTATCACATTCCCAAAAGTTGGAAATTATCCCAAGAAGAATGTTTCTACACACCCAGAATATGTTAGAGAAGAAATAATTTATCAACCTCAAAAAATATTCTATAGAGTGAGATCCTACTTCAATAGAAAACCAAGATTTTATGGATTCTATTGATATTTTGTAATTTATGAAAATAGAGCATAAAACTATTGTAAAAAACATGTCTCTTAAAGGAAATAGGATTGAACATTGTGGAATAATAATGAGTAACTTTCCTAAGTCATTGTAGAGACCCGAAACTTGATGTACATGGACATTACATTACTTTTGCGGAATACTTAGTACATAACAAAAACACACACACAAGGATCGTAATAGTTTAGTGTCTTTGGAAACTCGGAATATAATCTTCTAATCGTGGTGAAAGATCTTCAAAATCTCCTATAAAGATCTTCCTTTTTTTAACTAAAACCTTTCTTTATATCCTGGGGAAAAGAAAACATAAAAGGGTGAGCTCAAATGCTCAGTAAGGGTAAACAAAAGAAATATCAATCACATCATTTTCATAAGAACATAACATTTTGGAAATATTAACCTACAAAAGAGAGCATAATTTCATAACAATGGATAAATCATAGTAGTGAAATGAAATCCCAATAATCATAACACAAAACATGAAACTTTGTGGCATACACACATAATCATAGAGAATCATATCTTATTAGTCAAGGCTCATTTCCAAGACTATCTTAGTGGACAAAGTCCATTTCTGAACCGAGTCACCCTCGTTTCAGTCCTGTTTCACTGAACCGGTATAACCTACCGTTCCAGCCATGTCTATCTCATGAGATATGAAATCATTACCCAATGCATTGGAGGGAGATATAGGTCCCACCCATCTCATAATGATACCATTCTTATGTGTGCCACAAAATATTAAATCATACATCATTGCATAACCCATGTAATAAAAATGGGAATCTTAAACATCGTGAAATCATAAAACAATTCATATAAGATAAAGGAATTCATAAAAATAATTCCATCACAACATAATCAAATCAATGTAAAAATAGGTATAGAAATAGAACCCTTTATTATCTTAGATGGAAAATAATTTTGATAAAACACTTGAACACCATTCTTGAGGAAAATATCCTTTCTACTTCAAAAACATTTTCCTTTCTTAACATGTCATACAGTTTTAAACTAAAAGAAGTTGATTAAAAATAAACTTGAAAACTTGTAAAGTAAGATTCTTGGAAATAATGTTTTAAAAATCTATTCATGCCATATAAGTTAAAAAAAACATTCTTCTCTTACCTTTGTCGGAAAAGTCAGAAAGTACCTCGTACGAAAAACGACAAAAGATTCCTTTAATATCCTTTACTAAAAACTCACCGAAGGGTAAAATTGGATTTAAAAAATTTTAGGTGGATGGAAATAATATTACATATTGAAGAAACATGGATGTGGATGATAAAATACACCCTAGTAAATACCAAAGTATAAACAATCTCGGATAAAAATGAGATTGTGATATTTCCCTTACCTTAGGTCCGATTTGCTTCTTATGTGTCCGAACCTCCTGTATAATGATTTAAATAATGTCATTGACTTATTACAGAATCATACTCATTGTTATGATATCATATATGGTTCACTTATGGCTTTATATTACCCGTTCTTTTGTAAATTCCATTTTAAAGAGCGTTTTGGGTAAAATCGTTTCATTTGTCATCCGTGTTTTGACTTGTAATTATTCATATGATTACTTAGATCATGATTACTTAATTCTAGAATATAAAACATGATTTATATATAATAAATATTCAGAATATATATATATATATATAATAGATTAGTAAATGGAAAGAAATACACCGTTCATGGAGACGGTAGACCGTTCGTACGCATGAACGCTGTTTTCTTTTTCTTATTGAGTTGAATGGCATTAAGTAGGTGACATACATATATATACACATAAATCCAGAATCATTATTATGTAATATATTTCATTATTACTTATTATATATACTTTATAATCATTCATGAATGGTTAACGTGTAGAATGAATCTCATCGCGTCGTGGAGACGGTAGTCCGTACGTACGCACGAGCGATGATATCGTTCTCATGATCTTGGAATTGTATTGGAGTGTATGTATACTATTTCAGAATCAATATCACTTTACAATAATCATATATAGTTATTATATACACCATTATACCAATCCAAGTACGGTGGTGGTGGAAAATAGATTACACCACGGCGTGGAGATGGTATTCCGTACGTACGCACGCGCGGTGATTTCGTTTTCCGTAGGATGGATAGATGGTGAAATAAGGTTGTTTCATAATTATAATAACATATCAGTATATAAGTGATACTGATGTTATTACTTCATAATGAAACAAACTAAGAAGAATAATTGGAAGAATAAATAAAGATGAAAGAATTGGTAACAGACAATACCTCTTCTTTGAAGTACTTCTTTGAGACCTCCTTTTAGGGAACTAAAATAGATCTTTGAAGAAGACCAGAACCTCTAGGATGTTTCTAGGGAAGTGGAGAGAATAAATTGGCAGGGGTTGTCCGATCTTGAAGGCTCAAAGTGGTGTGAGGAAGAGGGGGAGGAGGTGCCCTTTTATAAGGGAGGAGAGGGGTACCTTTGGAATAACTAAAACTATTATTTTATTATAAAGTCAAATTCGGTTTTAAATAGCTCCAAATTGATTTATTTAGAATATAAGGTGGTTATGGGTCGAAATCCTCTCATGAAATAGAATTTAGACAAGTTTAGGTCATTATATTAACCTTATCTTTTAGTTTTAACTCTTAGTTAATTAGATTGACATTTACCATGTCACTTTGTATTTTTATATTATATAGTTAATAAACTTACCATATACATCCAAGAGACCCCCAAGTTGTGTTTTATTAATATATATAACCTTATCTAAGTCATTCGTCCGAACCATAGATTTTTAGGAATAAAATAACAATTAATAATATAATATTTGTTTTAAAAACTATTTTATGTCAATTTTGACACTATTCAATAGTTGATTTTTTTGAAACTCATAACAGAATTATTACTTCGACAAAAGTTAATTAAATCAATCCTAACATGTCATATTAACCTAGAAAATTAGTTTAGTTCATAAAAAGTCTCAAATTATATTTATTTGGGTATTTATAACATCAATTATGTCAATATTTCATTAATAAGATAATTACTGCATCATCGTTGTGTCATAAATAAATTAAATTATTTAATGTCTAAAAATTACAAATAAAATTTAATTATGTATTAAATCGTTTTAGCTTTCTAATGAATATTTATAGTCTAATTTATCTTTTTTATAACCCATATTAAAAATGATTTACTTATTAAACTTTGATTTTAACTATTTTAACCTTTCTTTAAATAAATTAATAATAAATGTCCTAATCTAATCCAAGTGGGCCTAAATGGTAATATTTTATTCCTAAGGTTGTTTTTGGTCGAATTACACTTGTCCAATAGAATTAGGACATGTGTTAGGGTAATAATAATATCATTTTTACTCTTAATTACCCTATTTACTTTTAACCGTGGTAAAAAAAAGTAAAAAGTTACTATTCATCAAAAAATTATTTTAATCTCATTGAACCACATTTTACTTACTGACATCAACCGTGTCTCTTAGAGTTTCGAAATTCCACTCACAGAAGCGGTAAAATTAAGTTTTATGAAAAATTCAGTTTTTTAACTACCACTTAGTGGTTTCACTATTCATCAAAAAATGAAAGTTTTCAGAAAAATACCAAAAATTAGATCTAAGCTATATTTGATATTATGAATTCAAAAATGATGTCTATTTTATCAAATTCAAAATATATCAGCTACATTAACTAATTTAAAAAATTAATTCCCGTCGTCAAAACAAATAGCGTGTTTTTAAGAGATAATAACTATCAAAAGATTGACACTTGTTTATAACTGGTTTAAATGTGAAATTAAATACAATGACCAACATTGTATTAAATTGTAAAAATATATTCTAAATATACTTTAAAACCACTAAAATTAATAATTTATCACTATTAATTATTTCGATTAAAAAAGTTGTTTTTAATTATAATTTAGTAATTTTCACTATTCATCAAAATATGAAAGTTATCCGAAAAGTACCAAAATTTCACCTTAGGCTAAACTCGATACTCCGAATCCAAAAATGAAGACCATTTTGAAAATTAAAATTTAAAAAATTTCAAAAAGTGGTTATTACTATTCATAACGGCTAGTTTTAATAATATTTTAATAGCATATTGTTGTTTAGTAAAACTCGTTATTGCGTACTACACACGCTATAGAGGAAGGTCGTGATTGAGTTTAATGCAAGGCAAGTCAAGGATGCGTGTTGTGCAAGCTCCTTTTGGTGTAGCGTACAACACAAGACATTAATGAAATTAAAAAGAATATTTTTTCATAAAATCTCAGGCTGTTACATTCTACCCCCCTTAAAATGAATTTCGCCCTCGAAATTCGTCGGGGTTATAAATGGTTTACTACTTGAAAGTTTCTTTAATAGAAACCCACATCATAAAAAGGAATACCAAAACTTGGCTTTAAAAACTAAAGTATGAAACGTAACGGTTACCCAAATTAACTAATCACTGGGTTTCCGCATAGGAGAACATAGGTGAAAATATGGATATGGAAGAGAAATCTAACCATCATGTTCTGATGGAGAGTGGTAGAGAACATGGCTATGGAAAAGACAACAATCAAAAAGCCATAAATTTGTGATGATCTAAGGTACCATCTGATTCATCAGATATAAGAGCACTAGGATGACATTTTTGTTTTTCAAGATCATTTCCCTAAAGTTGATGAAATTGGAATTAGAAGAAATACTTTCATGATTTTGGTATACTCTCACCGTTTGTCATTCTTTGGACAATTTCCACTTCATCTCTTAAAGAAATGAAGTTGAATTTGTCATTCGTGATGTGTTAGCAGATCATGTGATAGAATGATGGGTCATTCCATATGTCTCAAACAAAAGGTTAGAAAAGTTATCAAAAAATAAATAAGTCCATCTATAGTGAGATTAATCATATATAGTTCCTAAAATGGAATTATACTTCATATATCATACTGCTTAATAAAACTAGTTTCTACTAAACAGGGACTTCATGTGGGCCAGTGGTAGGCGATAAAGGCCAGTCGCACTTCTGTTGTGGGTTCGATTCCCACGGCCTTGTCCGACACGATGGGTTGTCACCCGTCCTGTAGGTTGTCATTTTTCTAAAACTATATTACTATAACATCCCATCAATAATATCGAAAAACTTATATCCTTAAACAATACTAACTTATGTACAACACAATCCATTCTAATCTTTAGGATTATCCATAATAGTGAAAATTATTACAAGAGATTTAATACCATCGTTGATCCCCATATATCATAAAATATGTCTAGTTGGTCACATTTCAAACATTCAAAGGCCTTAATCATGTATTCTCTTGAATACCCATTGAACCTTAGTGAAAACATGAATGCAGTTAAAAGTTAACACTTTCCACATACCAAAATCCTCAAAATTCTATATCCTCAAACCATGATATCACTTAGTCCTTATATCAATCATGAGCTCATGAATACTATCAAACATATTAGATTCTCTTTATCCCTACATTATGTGCATATCATCTGCTTTCCCAAAATATTTCAATCACTTTTCATGGTTACCAATGACATAAAATTATTGAAAACCACAATAGACCAAAACATAAATATTCCAATATTCCACGATACTATATACAACATTATTCTGGAATCCCATTACATAAACACTTAATCATTCCACCACATCTTTTTCATATTCAACATCGCCAATGGTGATCGCATGTGACTTCCCTTTGTCCTTTTCCTTAATTGGTTGCTCACGTCGATCATCACTAACCCTTGTATTAGGGCATTTATTAGCATAATTCCCCATTTCCTTGCACTTGAAGCATTGAAGTGTTGTTGGTGTGTTCTCTGCAGTCTTTTCTTTATTCACATCATTAGAAACCCTTTTTCTATTACTTCGACACTCAGCTGCTCGATGAACTTCTTTTCCACACTTAAAACATTTTCTAGTCCCTTTAAGACAATCTCCACCATGCTTCTTTCCACACTTTGAGCATAAGGAAACATTCATCTTCTTTTCACCATTATTCTGAGATTTCTCCTTGAACTCCATCTTTCGTTTCTTGTCAAAACTATGAGATGGATAAGTAACACCAACTTCCATTTCTACCTTGGTTGCACAATGCACAATTTCTTCATAGCTACTGAAGTCTCTTATAGCTAATGCCCTTTGAAGATTTGGTTTTAATCCACTGAAGAATCGATCAACTTTACTTTCAGGTTGGATGATAAATCCAGATGCATACCTTGAAAGCCTTGTAAAATTCGCTTCGTATATACCAACAGATTCATCATCCTTTTGCTTTAGTTCAAGAAACTCCTTCTCAAGCTTTGTTCGAAGAATACAAGGGAAGTACTTATTGAAAAATAAGTTCTTGAACTCATCCCATTCCATGGAATCAATTTCATCTCTTTGCCTCGTATTCTTGATAAGATTCCACCATTGATCAGCTTCAACTTCCAAACGATATACTGCTAAGATGACTTTATCATGTTCAGAACATTGAAGAACTGAAAATATCTTTTTAGTAGTACCGATCCATTGTTTAGAAATAAGTGGATCAGAAGACCCACTGAAAGAAGGTGGACGTTGCCTCATGAAGGACTCAATAGAATGTTGTTCCCTTCTCTGCTCATTTGGAAGTCCAGAATGATTCATAGCTTGTGTAAGTATAGTAATAAGATTTTGCACTCCATCTCCCATAACATTTTTTTGTTCAGGAGGACAATCATTGCATTGTCCATTGCATTGATCAACACGGTTCCTTCGGGTTCCAGCCATCGTCTAAAACCCAAAAAGAATAGTGTGAGTGGAAAAAATCATGCTAGGGAAAAAAACATAATAAAGGGGGAGTATCCTCAATATCCAACATCTTAGGTTAAATTCTATGATCATTACCGTAGTTCTAGGACTTTATCCTATACGTATACTTATCCTTAGGGACATCCCTAGACATACCTTAGAAATATCTCTAGGAATCTCACTAACGTTTTCGCATCCTAGTTTCCAAAGGTTGACTAAACCTTTCCTCTAATACCAACTGTAGAGAACCGAAGCTTGACGTACATGGACATTACATTACTTTTCCGGAATACTTAGTAAATAACAAAAACACACACACAAGGATCGTAATAGTTTAGTGTCTTTGGAAACTCGGAATATAATCTTCTAATCGTGGTGAAAGATCTTCAACATCTCCCATAAAGATCTTCATTTTTTTACCTAAAACCTTTCTTTATATCCTGGGGAAAAGAAAACATAAAAGGGTGAGCTCAAATGCTCAGTAAGGGTAAACAAAAGAAATATCAATCACATCATTTTCATAAGAACATAACATTTTGGAAATCTTTACCTGCAAAAGAGAGAATAATTTCATAACATGGGATAAATAATAGTAGTGAAATGAAATCCCAATAATCATAACATAAAACATGAAACTTTGTGGCATACACACATAATCATAGAGAATCATATCTTATTAGTCAAGACTCATTTCCAAGACTATCTTAGTGGACAACGTCCATTTCTGAACCGAGTCACCCTCGTTTCAGTCCTGTTTCACTGAACCGGTATAACCTACCGTTCCAGCCATGTCTATCTCATGAGATATGAAATCTTTACCCAATGCATTGGAGGGAGATATAGGTCCCACCCATCTCATAATGATACCATTCTTATGTGTGACACAAAATATTAAATCATACATCATTGCATAACCCATGTAATAAAAATGGGAATCTTAAACATCGTGACATCATAAAACAATTCATATAAGATAAAGGAATTCATAAAAATAATTCCATCACAACATAATCAAATCAATTTAAAAATAGGGATAGAAATATAACCCTTTATTATCTTAGATGGAAAATAATTTTGATAAAACACTTGAACTCCATTCTTGAGGAAAATATCCTTTCTACTTCAAAAACATTTTCCTTTCTTAACATGTCATACAGTTTTAAACTAAAATAAGTTGATTAAAAATAAACTTGAAAACTTGTAAAGTAAGATTCTTGGAAATAAGGTTTTAAAAATCCATTCATGCCGTATAAGTTAAAAAAACATTCTTCTCGTACCTTTGTCGGAAAAGTCAGAAAGTACCTCGGACGAAAAATGAAAAAAGATTCCTTTCATATCCTTTACTAAAAACTCACCGAAGGGTAAAATTGGATTTAAACAATTTTAGGTGGATGTAAATAATATTACATATTGAGGAAACATGGATGTGGATGATAAAATACACCCCAGTAAATACCAAAGTATAAACAATCTCGGATAAAAATGAGATTGTGATATTTCCCTTACCTTAGGTCCGATTTGCTTCTTATGTGTCCGAACCTCCTGTATAATGATTTAAATAATGTCATTGACTTATTCCAGAATCATACTCATTGTTATGATATCATATATGGTTCACTTATGGCTTTATATTACCCGTTCTTTTGTAAATTCCATTTTAAAGAGCGTTTTGGGTAAAATCGTTTCATTTGTCATTCGTGTTTTGACTTGTAATTATTCATATGATTACTTAGATCATGATTACTTAATTACAGAATATAAAACATGATTTATATATAATATATATTCAGAATATATATATATATAATAGATCAGTAAATGGAAAGAAATACACCGTTCATGGAGACGATAGACCGTTCGTACGCATGAACGCTGTTTTCTTTTTCTTATTGAGTTGAATGGCATTAAGTAGATGACATAAATATATATACACATAAATCCAGAATCATTATTATGTAATATATTTCATTATTACTTATTATATATACTTTATTATCATTCATGAATGGTTAACGTGGAGAATGAATCTCATCGCGTCGTGGAGAGGGTAGTCTGTACGTACGCACGAGCGATGATATCGTTCTCATGATCGTGGAATTGTATTGGAGTGTATGTATACCATTTTAGAATCAATATCACTTTACAATAATCATATATAGTTATTATGTACATCATTATACCAATCCAAGTAAGGTGGTGGTGGAAAATAGATTACACCATGGCGTGGAGACGGTATTCCGTACGTACGCACGCGCGGTGATTTCGTTTTCCGTAGGATGGATAGATGGTGAAATAAGTTTTTTTCATAATTATAATAACATATCAGTATATAATTGATACTGATGTTATTACTTCATAATGAAACAACCTATGAAGAAGAAGTGGAAGAAGAAATAAAGATGCAAGAATTGGTAACGGACATTACCTCTTCTTTGAAGTACTTCTTTGAGACCTCCTTTTAGAGAACTAAAATAGGTCTTTGAAGAAGACCAGAGCCTCTAGTATGTTTCTAGGGAAGTGGAGAGAAGAAATTGGCAGTGGTTGGACGAGCTTGAAGGCTCAAAGTGGTGTGAGGAAGAGGGGGAGGAGGTGCCCTTTTATAAGGGAGGAGAGGGGTACCTTTGGAATAACTAAAACTATTATTTTATTATAAAGTCAAATTCGGTTTTAAATAGCTCCAAATTAATTTATTTCTAAGATAAGGTGGGGATGGGTCTAAATCCTCTCATCCAATAGAATTTAGACAAGTTTAGGTCATTATATTAACCTTATCATTTAGTTTTAACTCTTAGTTAATTAGATTGACATTTACCATGTCACTTTGTATTTTTATATTATATAGTTAATAAACTTACCATATACATCCAAACGACCCCCCAAGTTGTGTTTTATTAATATATATAACCTTATATAAGTCATTTGGACGAACCTTAGATTTTTAGGAATAAAATAACAATTAATAATATAATATTTGTTTTAAAAATTATTTTATGTCAATTTTGACACTATTCAATAGTTGATTTTTTTGAAACTCATAACAGAATGATTACTTCGACCAAAGTTAATTAAATCAATCCTAAAATGTCATATTAACCTATAAAATTATTTTAGTTCATAAAAAGTCTCAAATTATATTTATTTGGGTATTTATAACATCAATTATGTCAATATTTCATTAATAAGATAATTACTGCATCATCGTTGTGTCATAAATAAATTAAATTATTTAATGTCTAAAAATTACAAATAAAATATAATTATGTAGGAAATCTTTTTAGATTTCTAATGAATATTTATAGTCTAATTTATCTTATTTATAACCCATATTAAAAATGATTTACTTATTAAACTTTGATTTTAACTATTTTAACCCTTCTTTAAATAAATTAATAATAAATGTCCTAATCTAATCCAAGTGGGCCTAAATGGTAATATTTTATTCCTAAGGTTGTTTTTGGTCGAATTACACTTGTCCAATAGAATTAGGACATGTGTTAGGGTAATAATAATATCATATTTACCCTTAATTACCCTATTTACTTTTAACCGTGGTAAAAAAAAGTAAAAAGTTACTATTCACCAAAAAATTATTTTCATCTCATTGAACCACATTTTACTTACTGACATCAACCTTGTCTCTCGGATTTTCTAAATTCCACTCACAGAAGTGGTAAAATTAAGTTTTATGAAAAATTCAGTTTTTTAACTACCACTTAGTGGTTTCACTATTCATTAAAAAATGATAGTTTCCAGAAAAATACCAAAAATTAGATCTAAGCTATATTTGATATTATGAATTCAAAAATTATGTCTATTTTATCAAATTCAAAACATATCAGCTACATTAACTAATTTAAAAAATTAATTCCCGTCGTCAAAACAAATAGCGTGTTTTTAAGAGATAATAACTATCAAAAGATTGACACTTGTTTATAACTGGTTTAAATGTGAAATTACATCCAATGACCAACATTGTATTAAATTGTGAAAATATATTCTAAATATACTTTAAAACCACTAAAATTAATAATTTATCACTATTAATTATTTCGATTAAAAAATTTGTTTTTAATTATTATTTAGTAATTTTCACTATTCATCAGAATATGAAAGTTATCCGAAAAGTACCAAAATTTCACCTTAGGCTAAACTCGATACTCCGAATCCAAAAATGAATACCATTTTGAAAGATAAAATTTACAAAATTTCAAAAAGTGGTTATTACTATTCATAACGGCTAGTTTTAATAATATTTTAATAGCATATTGTTGTTTAGTAAAACTCGTTATTACGTACTACACACGCTATCGAGGAAGGTCGCGATTGCGTGTAATACAAGGCAAGTCAAGGATGCGTGTTGTGCAAGCTCCTTTTGGTGTAGCGTACAACACAAGACATTAATGAAATTAAAAAGAATATTTTTTCATAAAATCTCGGGTTGTTACAGTCATAGGAAGTATGAAAATAAAAATCTCAAGATGTTAGAAACATTACAACAAAAAATTAGTTTTATTTTCTGAAGGAAGTTTGTGGAAGATGTTACCAACCATGTCACTTTATTGAAAAATGTATTATAATACTTATTGAATAAGTTTCTTATAATAGAAAAGAAAATTAATCTATAAAAAGTAAAGTTTAGGAAAATTATTTTATTGTAGATACATATTTGAAATCTAAAAAAAAGAACAAACCATGGATAATTGATAGTGGTTTATCATCACATTTGACAGGTTATTTTAAAATCATAAAAGATATTGAAAATCATGATGGAGGAGCTTCTACCTTTAGGAATGATATTTCTTTAAAAATTATAGGAATAGGGAATCTGAAATAGAACCTCAAAAATTAAAGTCTAAGGAAGTTCTGTTTGTTTATGGACTCAGGCAAAACTTACTTAGTGTGAGTAAAATTTGTGAGGATGGAAAATAATTTTTTTTCAGAAAATATTCTTGTATCATCATAAGTATAGAAGATGGAAATGTAGTTACTAGGGGGGAAAGAAGCAGTGAAAATATCTTTCAAATATGATAACCTTACAACTCCTATTTCTTGAGTTCTAAAGATGAGAATAAGTTTTGGCATTGTAGACTTGGAAACCTTATAGTAAAAATTATGAACAAACTTTCTAAAGTTTATTTTGTACCAAATTTTATAGAATTCAAGATAAGATAAGAATATGATATATAACTTGTTAGAAACAGAAATGACTAATAAAATTTATAATAATCTTGATATTCAGTATACCGGACCTATTGAACTTATTCATTCTGATTTATGTGGGATGATGAGACATCAGTCAGTAAAAGGATATTTGTAATTTATCACTTTTATTAATGATTTCACTAGAATGACCAACGCCATGTTTATGAAACAAAATTCATAGGATTTACATATTCTTAGATTCTTTAGAAAATATTTTGAGAGATAAATGGGGGTTTACATAAATAGAATTTGAGAAAAGATAATGGTACAAAATTCATATTTAATTATTTTTGAATCATATCAAAGAAATCATGAAATCAAACATCAGTATAGTGATCCATACACTCTACAATAAAATGATGTATTAGAAAGGAATAATATGAGTTTTGTGGAAATGGGAAGAAGCACGTTAGAAAAATAAAATCTATCAAAAGTTTTACTATAGATAAACTATTAGTAATGATGTATATATGAAAAAAAGATGTTTTTGTGCATAGAATCCAATATGGATTCTTACAAAATGTGGTTTAAAAAACTCCATTTAAGTACTTAAATGTTTTTGGAAGCCCTTGTTTACTTAAAATAAAAAATCCAGATCAGGGGATAATTGATGAAGAAATGAAGAAGGAATTTTCATGGGATAGTCACCCAATGAAGGAAGTTATAAATGTTGGAAAAAACATTTAAATAAGTTAGTGGATTACTATGATTTGAAACTTACTAAAAATCCAAATTATTTAAAAAAATGATGTTGAGAATATTGAGGAATACAAATTGAATATATCCAACAAAAATAAAAGAAGTTCTAATGGACTTATCAAGATTCAAGGGAATCTTGTGATGAGAAAAGTGAAGTTGGAAGTGAAACTTTTAAATTTCATACTTTATAGAAACATGTTGAAACTAAAAATATTCTTGGGAATAAAAAATATCTAGTTCATACAAGAAAAAGTTTGAGATAGAAAATCATGCGTTACTTATTTCATAAATTAAACCAGAAATAGTTTTCGAAGCAGTTGAATACAAAGAATTTGTAGATACAATCAATGAATAGTTGGATCAGATTTATAAAAAAATATTGATACTTGTTCCACATCCAAAAAAAATATTATTGGGACAAAATGGTCTTAAAAAAAAAGTTGAATGAACATAGAAAAGTTTCAAGAAACAAAGAAATACTTTTTTAAAGGCTATGCACAGGTCAAGGTTACTGATTTTGAAGGAATATTTTCTCCAATTGTAATATTAGAAACTATTAGAATGTTTCTACCAATATCTTCACATAATAATTACAAATTTTATCAAATGGATATAAAGTTAACTTTTTATAATTGGTGATATTGAAGATGAAGTTTACATTGTAGAACCTTGTGGGTTTACACTTGATAATAATTAAAGAAAAGTTTTTAAATTGAATCAATACATGTATGGTTTAAAATAAGCTCCATGTACTAGGTATTCCAAATTTGATATTTGTTTGAAAAAATTAAATTTTTCTAAAGGAAATGTTGAAAACAACTTGAATGTGAAATAATTTTACTCCAACACCATGATTATAATTGTGTATATTGATGATATAATTTTATATGTAGATGAATAAATACAATTAAATAATTTTCTGAGGAAATGAAGACATTTTTTGAGATACCGATGTTTAGAGAATTAACATTATTCCTTGGTTTACAAGTTCTAGAAATGGAAAAATACATTTTCATGTCTCAATAAAAGTATATTAGAGAATAGTTAAAGATGTCTGGTATGGAAGAATCTAAATAATTTTCAACTCTTATTCCCATAATCACAAAGTTAATTAAATATGAAAGCAAAAAAGATTGTAAATCAGACTGATTTTTGGAAGCTAATAAGAAGTTTAATTTATCTCACAACTTCAATACCTGACATTGTTTATGCTAGGAATTTGTGTGCCAGATATCAAAGTGATCCAAAATAATCTCATATGTTAGCAACAAATAGAATTATGAGAAATGTTAAAAGAACAAATTAACATAGTCTATTATACAAAAGAAGTTGTGATATGAACTTTCATGGTCATATTGCAACTGATTAGGTTGGATGTTGAATGATAGTAAATGAACTTCATGAGTATAATTTTTATTGGGAGAATGTTTTGTGAGTTAGCATAGTAAGAAATATAATTCAGTAACTTTGATCACAATGGAATCATAATATATTGTAGCTATAGAAGCTTATACTCAAATGATGTGGATGAAATTACATTTAGAAGATTTGAATGTTGAAGTTTGTAAACCATTGAATATACTTTGTGATAATCAAAGTTCAATATATATTTCTAAAAATACCATCCAAAAATCATGATAAAAAAATATTGATATCAAGTTTCACTTCATAAAACTGAAAGTTTCTGGTGGATATTTTGTTTTAGAATATGTTTTAATGAAATATAAAATACATGATATCTTCACAAAAGTAATTCCAAAAGATATATTTTGGTAATAAAGGATATAACTTCATGTCCATCCTCTACTAAATACTCCCTAAACATATTGAGGAGGAACCCCACCAAGTTTTGGATTATGCTGACAAAGGGATAGAATTTTTACAACATTATCCAATAAGGAAGTGGTAATTTCTATTCTTAATTAAATGAATATGAAGTTGTGGTTATCATTAAATGGTGGAAATAAAGATAAGAGTGAGTAGGAGTTTATATTAACATGGACACAACTTTTCTTATCATCAAGGGATGTAATTCCTTAAACATGTTTACTTTATCCAATAGTGTGGTGTTAGAACACTCTCTTTTGAGAAAGGTTATGTTTTGGTAAAAGTCAAAAACATGAGTTGTTCACAAATGTGAGTTTTGAAAATGACTGTATTGAAAAATAATATGTTGAAGAATTGGTAATGAGAGTAATGAGAGTTGAAAAAAATCCAAAGGTGGATATTGATGATCCTTTGTGATTACTTTGTTTTAGAAAATATTTTTTACAAAAAAATATTGTAAAAGAAGGTTTTTGTAAAACAGATGAAATATATGTTGTTGGATTTTTATAACCTATTTTATGAGAAGTTGGTGATCAGATTCCTGATCGGATGTTCCAACGTACCCATACCAACAGACTGAGGTTTCAATTGAAAGTTTGATGTTTTTGGTAACAGGATGCTCAATTTGACTCTGTTCATGATTTTTTTTTTCAGAAAGTATGAGTTTTATAAAGATAAAATTCATTGGAAAAATAATTTTTTGAGTCAGAAGTTGCTAAAATAATGAAATTCGTAATTTGTGAAAAATATTTAATGTTAAACTTTCTTGATAGTAATTTGTATAACTATACAAAATAAGTCAAATCATGCTTTAATTATCTTTAAATCTCTCAAAATCATGAAAAATATCACGGTAAAATCTTTTAAAGAAAGTGAGATATTGAAGTTATCCAAATATATATTATCATACATGGGATTTTCTTGATGTAGATCTTCAGCCTAAGAAGAACTAGATACAAATTTTTTCAATAAATAGGAATTTTAAAGATGCTTAAATTTGAATAAATGAAAATTTGTTAATCATATGAGATTCATTGGATACAGGTCATCAGACACACCTAATTAAATTTGAATGTAATTTATGAGTTATGAGTTGTTGTGGTGTTGCAAATGTCAAAAAATATGAATAGTAATCCATCATATATCTTTGAAAAAATAAGTTTCTAGAATGATCAAAGTGTTGTGGTTTTTATGTTTGTGCGTCTCTCAAAAAATAAATAAGTGTGAAGTTTCTTCACTATAAAAATTAATTGGATGAAGAATTTATTCAAGTTTTCTATCAGGATTATCTAATTGAACATGAGTCAATTTCTGATTTGTTGAAATCGAAGAGTTTTTAACACTGAAGAGTTGTTGACACTAATACAATAGAATAGTTTTAACACTAAATAATTATTGACATCAATCACATGGAATAGTTGTTGACATCGATAATTTAAAAGAGTTGTTGAAACTAAAGAGTTATTGACATCAATCTGATAAAAGAGTTTTTGACACTAATACATTATACCTAAGAAAATACAAATGGGGAGATCAAGTTACATCTGACTCTGTTCTATGGATAGAAAATATTGGAACCTAAGTTATTAGATACAGATGAGTAAATAGAGCCTTTGGAAAAAGAAATTGTCAGAAATGTTTGAGTTTCTACTAAAGTGCTTGTAGGAAACTAAATCCTTTAGAAGTTTCCACATCATAGTCAGCCATTCTATATTGTCCCAAATCATCTAAGTGATAAATTATATATATATATATATATATATATATTCAATGGGTTAAGAAAAAAACTTGTTTTGTATCTCAATTAGGTCAATATTATTAGAATGATCAGAATTTTTTCAGACTGAATTTTCCATATCAGTGTTTTTGGATTTCTGTTTAGGAAATTCAAGAATAGTTTTTAAGATTTAAGAATTTATTATAAGACACTATAATATTTGATAAGTTTTGAAATGGTCAAAAACGAGGTTCAAATGTGAGTGAAATTTTGTGATTTGGAATTTGGTTGAGTGGGAAAATATTTTAGTTTCCCACCTTTACCAATTCTAGAGAACCTATAAATAGAGGTAAATAGTACATCATACTTTGAAACTTTTAACCCATGTGAAAGTTTATTACACTAAAAAATTAGTTTCATAAGTGATTTTTCCAACTAAAGTAGTTTTGAGTTGAATAATATTTCTTTAAAAAAATTATTCTGATCAAAAGGTCAAACTGAGACAAGTTCATATTTCCTAATAGAGTGAATTAAACTAAGGGTATTTGTATGTGCTTTGATAATTTATTTGAGAATAAAAGATTCATTTTATAGGAAGATCATGAAGTTTTTTATTTTCATATATTGAGAATTGGGTCATCAGACTAAGGATATCAGACTAAATCCATTGGACACTGGTGAATCACACTAATATTTTGGACAGATCTCTGGTGGAGTAGTTTAAAAAAGTTACATATTTTTTTGCACCTCAAATTTTTTATAATAAAAATTTATAAAATAATTGGAGTTGGTATAATAATTATTTTGGGTGGATAGAAGGGTTTTAATGGGATTTTACACAATTTGTATTCACTTATTAATAATAATGAATTTATATAGACCTGTGGGAGTGGATATGGTAAGGATGTAGTTTCTAACACTAAGGATGAACCTTATAAATTCTATGTTCTATCTTTACATTTCTATTTCTACATGAACTTGAGTTGACTATAATTTGAAAAGGAATAAACTCTAACAAGTTACAGGGTTTAGATTCATAATGTTGAAATTTTTATAAAAGACAAACACTAATTCAACCCCCCCTGTTTCCATTATTCTACAATCCTTTGGAACTTTAGGAATGTGCATTGGGTGTTTTATAGGCTGGCTTAGTTTCCTAGTTCAGGGGTTATCCTGGATTATTTTGTGATAATATTTTGAGCAAAAATAAATAAATAAATCCAAATATCTCATGGAGATTTTATGTCATGAGAGAGAAGTAATATTTATAAAAACTTAAATGGTGAATATCTCAAAGGTTCGGCTAGGGGTTTTAAAGAGGAATCCACACATCTATAAGAGGATAATAGTGTGAATTGGATGAGTGGATATTGGATATTATGTGATTTGATAAAGAATATACACATCAATTATTTTTATTTTAAATTTTCTTTAGTTTTCAATGGATTCACATTCCCCCTTCTTCTTAATTCTCCTTCAAGTGGAGGGGGAATTTTCTAAGTTATTGGGGAAGGTAAAGTGAGCCATTCTTAATGCTTGAGTCATGTTTTTAATGAATAAAAATATTTTCTATTGATTGGTATTGGTTTCTCATGAGTGATAAATTTTTTTAATGAAATTGTATTTTAGTTCTTGAATATGTTCATTATTAGTCACCAAGGTTTAGGATCTATCATCTCCCTCCAACTAGTGTAGCTTATCTTGAAGAAACATGATATGTTAGGTAGTGAGTATTTAGAAATTACTGGAATGTGTGTGAGTGTAATAAGTTATTTATACCATTACTAGGAACACCAATTATTGATTAATTATTTATTTAATAGTTTGGGAGTGATTTACTAACCTTTCATACATACAAGAAGGGGGATTTTTTGAGTAATAATATTGTTAAAATAGCCTCCATTTTCAACCAATAGAGATTGATGAATCTATCAATGATTATTTATTTATTTAATTATTAATAATATAAGTAAAATCTATTTTAAAAACCATGGTATCATTACTCATGGAAATCCATCCTTGACCTAATCAGCATTCACATTGTCTAGTTTCTAAAAAATATTTCTTTAGTTTTTACTTTTTTTTAAAACCTAAACAAAAAACCCCTTTTCTGTAATTAAAAATGAAAAATGATTTTTGTTCACTCCCATATTTATTCAACCTTGGGTTACCACTACTGTTATATTTAACTTACATAATAAATTATTTTACAATACCCTAATATAGGACAAGTGTTAAAATGTGGCACTATTGTCGAGGAGGAAATTAAAAATCACTAAATTTAACATTGCATGATAAAAAACACAAATAACCAGATGTTTGATTTTGATCTATAAATAGAAATAACTTTACTAAAAAAACTAATAAACTTGAGCTTATAATTATATTTTCAGGAAATTTCTATTGTAGACTTGAGTAGAACCTCAAGTGTTCACTCCAATCCCACTATCACGGATGGAAATCCCAACCATACTATAAGAGTTCTATGTTCCCCATAGTTATTTAACTACAAAAATAAGATAGAAATTCCAGAATTATATAATTGTTTTGAATTAAAAATGGTATAATGAAAGTACTTCCAAAATTTAATGGTCTTATGGGTAAAGTCACAAATAAAAATATCAATGAGTTCTCATTGGTGTACTCAACACCAAATCCAAGAGGAGTGTTTAAGGAAAAAGTAATGTTGAAAGAATTACCTTTATCACTGAAAGGATCTACCAAAATGGTTGTAAAACCTATAAGTTGGTAAAGTAAATGACTGGGATGGTTTGTATATATTATTTTCACAATGATTTTCCACAATTTTAGAATCAAAACCATTAGGAAGGCTCCATATTCTATCAGAAAGGAATCCTGAGAGACTCTTTATGAGTACTGGGAGAGATTTAAAAACTCTGTACTAGTTTCCCATATCAATCCATAAAAGAGAACCACATACTTATCTTCTTTTACCATGGATTTCTTGATAATTATATAAACTTGTTAGATGCCTCATTTTCAGTATATTTAATTGAAAAATAACCAGCATAAGCTAATGTACTAACTGAAATTATTTCCCAAAACTCACAACAGATTGGCACAAGAGGTACCTTTATAATAAGAATACATGAGGTAATAACTTATGACTCTATACCTTTATTATAATCATGCATTGAGTAGATAAAAAACCTTGTTAGATAGATATATGTGAATCAAACTAGTGGACAATAAACACCATCAATGGTTTGGGGTTTATTTTTTCCCTGTAATCATTTTACTGAGTGTACTAAAGTGTTGGGAATGGAAAGTTATGAATTTTTCTTTTATCTTTAAAAATTCTGACAAAATTAGGTATAGGGGAGAAACATGAAATTTTAATATGGATTTGGGAGTCAATAAGATCAAACCAAGACACCATACCAAAATAAGTACTAAAAACTACCCCCTTTCCAATATAAAAACCTATTATAACCAAATTCACCTTCTAAAAACCTTACAAAAAACCATATACTTAGAGTGTATACCAATATCCATCTCCATTTGAACAAAAGGGACCCTTTAAAAAACCTTCATCAGGTGAACAACCCCTAGATCAGTAGCATCGAGAACCTAGAATTGAAAATATATGAATTAAATTAGAGGAATTGAGGAATCACTTTAGTATCTTAATGGAAATTCCATCAAAAAACATAGCCAAGATTCAATATCAAACCATCCAAAATCTAAAAAAATTGAGTATGATAACCAATATAATTAATAAGGAAATTCACCCAATGAACACACCTAATATGGAACAATAACAACAAAGAATGGACTAAGAAGGATCTAGGAAACCTAAATTTGAAAAAGAAAAACCTAGTATAAAAGAGAAAGCTATGAAAGAAGCTGAATGAGACCAATAATAAAAAGTTTCTAAATAACCAGGTAAATAGTATAAAGATCCCCAAGAAGGAAAAAAAATAAGAAATATAAGACATGTATTCTTGGAAGAAATAAGAGTCAAGAAACACCATGGAAAGTAAAAAAGTGAAAAGAAATATCTCACACTTTTATTTCCACAAAGAATTATTGAGTCTAAGAAGATTCAATAAGAATAGATTCAAAGGGAGAATTTAGAGACCTAATATAAAGTTGAAATCAATATACCCCTTCAAGAAGAACTTAATAATATTCCAAAGTATTCTATGTTCGTAAAAGAAACAAAAAAGATAAAACCTCATGGTAATGAAATAATTAATTTTGGAAGAAGTGTATCAAACCTTATTACAAAATAATTTTCCACAAAGTTTCAAGATCCATGGATTTTTTCTATTCATTTCACCATTGGATCTATAAAATTTTTATATTATTTTTATGATTTAGGGGATTCTATAAATTTTTTTACCCGCTAAGTATTTAAATATTTACAAATGATATCCTTAAATCCCACAATAGTGGTTGTACATATTACAAACCAATCTACTATTTTTATAGTAGGAGTGTTAAAATTTATCCTAGTGATAGTTTAGGACCTGGTTTTTTTAAAGACTTCTATGTTCACAACACGAGGGAAGATAGAGCACCGATCCACTCACTCATAATTTTTGGAAGACTATTTTTGAAGACATATAAGACCATTATTAATGTACACAATGGAAAACTCACCATGGAGTTTGGAGACAACATAATAAACTTCTACATCTTCAATTCCATGAGGAACTCTTCAGTTTAACATTCACTTTTTACACTTTTCACTTTTAATAGGATAATCTTATTGTAAATATGGGTATTTTTCATGAAATCTTTACTTGATTAATACATTTAATGATTGAATGATCAAACAGGAATAAATTTGTCCATAATTCAAGACAATATATCTTTATTTTAGAGGAAGAGGTAACTCTTTAATACCTTGATGGATTTGGTTTTATATTTAATGATAATGAAACTAGTATGTCATCTTTTGTGTAGAAAATACAATTATTGGATGTGAGAAACCCAAATTTGATTTAATATTTATAACAACCACAAAATCTAGAATTAGAACCCCTTACCAAAAATTTTAAGTATGTGTATGTAATATAAGGATAGAATTTACCAGTGATAATTTTCAATAATGAACCCCATAACTACGAACCTAAATTTATTGATCTTTTGAAATAAAATGTGAAAGAAATAGGGTGGAGTATTGGTGATATTTCATTCATTAACTCCCAAATCTTCTCAAACTGAATGTTAATTAAGAAATATTCTAGACCAGTTAGGAATCTCAAATAAAAGATAAATCTTAAAATATTGGTGGTAGATGAGAAAGATATAGATAAATTATTGGTAAGATACATCATTTACCCAATATCTAACTTACAATGGGTCAGTCCAATCCATTTAGTTTCTGAGAAAATTGGTTTGAACATTTTGAAGAATGTCCAAAATGAGTTGATCACAATGATAATTTAGAATAGATGGAGAGTATGTATATATTATAGGAAGCTAAACTAGTTAACTATGAAATATTTTGTCCCCATCCAGTTAATTAATCAAATTTTATAGAGGTTGGTAGTGAAAACTCACTATTGTTTTTTATATGGGGTTTTAGGCTATTTTCAGCTACCCATTTCCCTAAAAGACTAGAAAAAACCACTTTAATATATACCTTTAGAATATTTTCCTAAAATATTATTCAATTTGGGTTATGTAATACTCTAGTTAAATTTAAAAGGTTCATGGTAAGTATATTACTACATCACATTGAATAATTCCAAGAGATATTTATATATGATTTCAATGTCTTTAGTAATTAATTTAATCATTGTATAAAGAATTTAGAAAATGTTTTAAAAAATTCTATCTAAAATAAAATGGATTTGAATTTAAAAAAGTTTAATTTCATTGTAAAAAATGGAATATTCTTTTAGCCTATCATTTCAAAAAAAAGGAATTAAGGTGGAAAAATCCAAAATTGAGGTGACACATTATTTTCCTTACCCAACATATATGAAACATGTTTGATCCTTCCTTTTGAATGTCAGATTCTATAGAATATTTATCAAGGAATTAAGTAATATTTGTATTCCACTATCTATATTACTTTTAATGGATATTGAATTTTATTTTAATGTTGAGTGTTAGTAAGAATTTATGGAATCAAATAGTAGATTGAAAATTAATTTTTTATTGAAACATAACCCCCTTTTAAGGCGTGAGGGGGAACCCAACAAGACTTCAAGACTTAAAAACCATAAAACCTACATGGTACAAAATCCAAAGGCCCATTCCAAATCAAGACAACAAATAAACACTCCTCCCCAGCATGAAAAAAATAGTACTAGTTTCCATCTTCTCATTGTTGTTCGACAAGCTGTCCTGTGAAAGGATGTACATGCCTAGTACCGATGGCAAATGCCATACCCTATCAAACATCCAAATCCGAAAGCAATGATCATATGAAAAATCACTACTCTAAACCTCTTCTTAAGCATACCCTTGAAGTTGAACTAGAATAGCCCCATAAATTACAAACCACAGGGCCACAAAACTCAATCTATTCAAGTCATCAACAACATAATTCAATAAAAACCAACAAAACAACCCATCAGATGATGGACTATCCAAATTGTTTGAATACTTTTGAGTTACTTTGTGATTATTCCAACCAATATATGGGAGAAATTATTTACCAAATAATTAAGGTAAGATCCCAAGTCATTTCATAATCTTCAAGAACATTATATTTTTACCATCTCAATTACACAACCACAAAAAAAATTATTATCCATTATTTTTGTCTCAGATAAATTCAAATATTATTTCTTAGGACTGAAATTATTATATTTTCTAACCATGAACTCCTTAGATACTTGATTAAGAAAGTGGATGAAAATTCCAAGCTGTTTAGATGGATTATACTATTAAAAAGGTTCAACCTAGAAATTAATAAGAGTAATTAAGCTTAGAACCAAGTGTTTGATCACCTGATAAGGCTTCTCAACACTACTGAAGTAAAAATTCCATCCACAAACCAACTTAATGATCACATTTTTGGAAAGAAGATATATTTAATGAAAGTAAAAATACTATGGTATGTTTAAATGGTAAATTAGTTGAAAACATTTTATGTACCATCTCATATAAATCCCTAAAAAAAATAAGACTTAAATATGATTCAAAATTTTTCTTTTGGGAGGATCCATATATTTGGAAAATTCTTAATTACCAAGTGATAATAAGATACTTATTGGGAAGAGAAATAAAATATATTTTAAAATTTATCATAAACTATCTTGTGAAGACCATTTATACCTCAATGAAATTCGAGTAAAGTTTTATAGTAGGTAATTTATAGTCCTTATTGTTTAATGATGCTCATGGATTTTATAAAACATTTAAAAATTTTCAATTTGATGGAAATATTTCAAAAATATAAGAAATTCTACAAAAACCTCTAATTTTTTGTGAAATTTTTGAATTTTGGGGAATTTATTTTATGGGACCTTTTCCCTTGTATTTTTCTAACTCTAATATTTTTTATAGCTATGGATTATATCTCCAAATTAGTGTAATAAAAGGCCACCAAAACTGATGATGACAAATTTGTGCATTCTTTAGTCAGATGAAACATATTTTGTGGATTTTAAATTCCTAGATCCATCACTAGTGATCAAGGGATACACTTTTTTAACCGAATCATAGAATCTATAATGAGGATATATGGAGTACATCATAAAACATTTATATATTACCATCCACAAAAAATGGGCAAGGTGGAGTTTCCAATAGGGAAATCAAAGGAATTTTTTAGAAGACTGTCAAGAAAAATGAAATGAATGATTCCAAATTTTATAATACACCTTATGATATTATAGTAAAACTAATAAAAAATCTATCAGAATGAGAACTTATAGACTAATATATAGGAAACAAATTTCACCTACCTATGGATTTGGAAAACAAAACATATTAGGTTGTGAGAGAGATGAATCTAGACCTAGATAGAGCTAGAAAAGAAATAAAATTATAGTTATAATAATTTAAGGACACTAGGACATAAATTTTTTAAAATTAAAATATTTAAAAAGAAAGTAAAAGAGTGGATCATGAAAATTTTATTAAAAAAAATACTTCCATCTATGAGAACAAATATTGTTATAAAATTCAAGGATAAATTTGAAGTCAGATTAAATTTATTCCAGATGGGAAGGACCACTTATAATTACTCATGTGTATACTTTTGGTGTTGGGGAGGTTTTGAAATAATGAAACCACAACCCATTCACAATTAATTGGAACATGTTGAAGAATTTATATGTAAATTTACCCCAATAACCAGCGGAGGAGGTCACACTCCTCTAACTAGTTTGTCAATAATGAACCATAAGGTTATACCTATACTGGTCATTTATTTATTATTTTGATTCTATTAATATTCTATTATCATGATAAATCTACTTGAATTGATTAAAAACACTATATAATTTAAGTAAGAGGGAGGGTACCTATATAGTTTAGGTCTTTTCAAACTTTTGTTTTTCATTTTTTTGTTTTTTTGTCTCATTTTCAAACTCTTTATCGTTTTCTTTTTCATTTTGTGTGTGTAAAATGTTGATATTAAATTGAATCCCTTTAAAAACTTTGTATATATTTCAATGCTAATAAACCGATTCAACTCATTTAGTCACCATAAATTAAATCTGAAATGATGTTTTTTTTTCAAATTCTAAGTGAGGAAAACTCAAGTGAGGAACTTGAGTTTTTAAATCTCTTGCCATGAAATATCGTCTTGTATTATTAATTATTCAGCAGAAAGGTTTATAGACATATTTTTATATCCTATTTATTATTCCCTTTTTCTAGAGATAACTATGAAGTTTTTAAACAAATACAACTTCTCGAATGATCTTTTAAAAATATCAAATCATTCAAAGTCTTGTATCATAAATTATTTAGGAATTATTTTGAATGGAATCCCATTTAACTTTAAACTATATTTTCAATCATTCTTTTAAATTTAATCTTAGAAACCCATAACAACCATGAATGAATTTTTTTATTTAGCCAAATTATAAGAAAAATATCCTTATCTACCTTGTTATAGAATATAATTAATTATATTGGAAGAATTAAATTATGGGAGTAGGGAGAAAGTGAGCTAGAAGAAGTTTCTTTGACATATCTGATTGAGTTAAAGAGCATCATGGTGAAAAAAAATTCTACTAATTTTTGAATTAAATCACATTGAAAAGGATGATAATATGGAATAGATATCATCCAAATATAGAAAATAAATTATACAATGATTTCAAAAAATGTACCTCTCTTTCCCTATAGAAATTCAATTCATCTTAGAAATTATAGATATAAAAGATCTGTAACAATGCTACTATAAAGGAGGGAAAGAGGGAATACATACATTATTAATACTAAAGTACTTAGAGGTCGACTAGACAAAGAGATGGAGATAATTTTGGGGGATAAATAAAGCTTACATATGCTTGTATATTCTTCTTGGAAGATCTATTTGAATAAAATTTTGTGCCTATTAAAGTCCCTAGAAAACATCATAATGAAGGGAGATACTTCCCAACCTAAGTTTAGATACATGTCAAACCCATAAGATATAAATTTAAAATATCCTTTTTCTATGAAGAGTAGAACCCAAAAAAATGAAATCTTTAAAGGAAATAGAGAATGGGAATGTTTACTGCTACTGGAATGTGAATGGAAAGATATTACCTAATAAATCACAAAAGGTGTGGATTTAAATTAGAATAGGAGGTGAAGGATTAATACACTCTTGAAGGAAATTAAAAAGCATGAATTATGATTTAACTTAGAGCTTAAACTTCTTAAATCTACCTCAAAAATTTTCTCATTAGAAAATTTCAACCCTTAAGCCTTAAAACAAGCTTGAAAATACCTCATGATCTAAAAAAACACATTTTTCATTGGGTGGTGATAAATAAATTCATCAATAATATGGTCAAACTTGCATGGTCTTAGAATGAGAAAAAAATTCTTAAAAATTCATACTCAATTTTTTGGTGGAATATTTACAAAAAGGTAGGTATAAGTGTACATAAGAGGATATAATAAGTGAGAATTAATTGAATTTCCTTAATGAAGAAAATGAAATTAAGATGATTTAGGAGGCATGATAACTTGAGAAATAGTGTTGAAAAGGAAATTAACCTTTGATTAGAATTTAAATTTTTATTTGGTAATCTTTTTGAAGTTTACTTGATCTGGATTCTAAGGTTTGAGTGTGGGAGAATTAAAAGATTCAATATTTCTATATAATTTACTTTTATTTTTACTGATTTTAATCCCACCACTTTTTCATGTTATGATTAATTATTTTATATTTTAATTATAATATTAATGAATATTTATTTATAAATGGATTAAAATTTGAGTTTTGATTGTATATTTAATATTTCATAATTATTAGAATAAATCATAGATTTAATATTGGATGTTTTCGTAATTATTTCAGGAAGATTTAGGTATTTAAAATAAATTAAAATGGTTCTCTTCTTGAAAATTAGAAGTCTAGGATTACTATAACATGAGTTTGGAAATTAGTAAAAGAAGTTTGGTATATGTGTTATTTGATTTGGGAATATGTTCCATTTTATCAATCTATGTGTCATACTAAAAAGAGTAGGTGTTATTTATAGTGTCAGTGGGAAGAAAAATAGAAAAGTAAGATGAACATAGGTGTCATTATAGATGATTGTATGTGTGAACCTAACCCAATGTAGGTGTGTTTGGGCCCAACATACGTTTCATCCCTGCCTTTTCAAAAATAGACTGATTGATGATCATAAGAATAATTTGTGAGATCTATACCCACTTTAATCCAAACCTTTGGGCAACCATATAAACACTCATACAACCAATATAAGGTTTTCACATGGATTAAAATAATATATAATATTTTTATCCAAAATAAAAAAACAAAGGTGTTAATTTCATTAAGATTTGAATCCATGAGAAAGAAGGAAGAATAATAAAAACTCAAAATGATAAGATCTGTGATGTTTGAACATGGTATATGAAGGGGAATCCAGACATATACAATAGGATAAGAGTGTGTACTGGAGCATTGATACTTGGATCATGAATTATTGGATGGAGAATCTATCATTGTTTCTATTTTGTTTTTTATTTTCTTAAGTTTTCTAATGTAGTATCCCTTCCCTTTTTTTGTAGTCACCATTCAAATGGAGTGTTAATTTTATAAGTGATCATGGAAGGGCAAGAGATCCTTTTAGAATACTTGAATCTAATTTTATTAAATAAAACCATTTTCTATTGGCTAATATCAGTTTCCATTGAGTGTTCAATAATTTTAATGAAATTTTATTTTAGGTCATGAATGTGTTATTGTTAACCGCCAAAGTTAATAATCTATCATCGAACTTAACATGGTGTATCTTGTATCAAAAGAATAATGTCTTGACCTGTCCCAAAGGGGTATGCATTGTGACTTCCCAAACCTGCCTCCAATAGGCCAGGGCTGACGACTAGAGATGAGTAGGCATTTCAATGACATGGAAGGCCTTATCTCAAGTACCTGTACATATGAACACATATCTAATCCCTTACAATGATGAAATGTAAAAAAACTGAACAACTATGCATGTATACATCAAAATCTCACAACTAGAGTATGACAGGAAGTAAAGGAAATTAAATAGGGCCAAATACAAGCCCACCATAAAGAGTTTGAAACAAGTTCAACCTGAAAGTAAAGGGACTGTTGTATGAATACCACTTGAACACACCCTGGTCTGTCCAGTCTCACAAAGAACTGTTTGGTCTGGGTCTATCAAGGAATCTGTCAAAAGGTTAGTCATCTACATAGGACACGTCATGTACAGGAAAATCCCATGCATGGGTGAGTATAAAAATACTCATCGGGACACACCAAAACAAAAAAACATAAAACAAAGGAAATTCAACCATCTCTACATAGGTATATGTCTACAACACATAAAACAAAAATATACAGATATACTCAACAAAGACACACAGTCTAGAGGTAAGTCACAACTATAGTATACTAGACTTGGATTTGAGCTCGAATATTCCACAAAACACTCATCTGGGAAAACACACTCCCGAGTATGATAACACCAATTATATCTATCTAAGAGGTAGTTCTCATCAGAACTCGTCAAGTAAAAGTACACACTGAATGTATGAATAGAATATTATACATATATGAGGATCAATACCAAGGACTTACGATGATACCAATAACTAAATCTCGATTAACCTACTGAGAAGTGGATCAACGCCTACATAGTGTTGGTCATGAAGACACCAAGAACTCTAACAAGGATAAAGGATATCACTATGGGACTTTCAAAGGGAAACCAATGATTCTATTCTAGTAGTCCTATTGAAGGGATCATTGTCATAGGAGTTGGAGATGATTCTATACTAACCCCCAAGGAAAGGATAAGGGGAATGTACCCTAACAAAATTTGTCCAAGTCACTATGGATAAGAGCTTCAATCCCTATATGAAAGAGTACATGGTGTATAGTAGGGGTCACACGCCATGTCCCTTGACCCTAGGTCCTACCCATGTAAATAGCCCATGTCATCAAGTCATGTCCATGTAGAGGTACACAATGTAATTTCTGCCCGTGTACTCTACTAGTGTACCAATACATATATGGAACTTTGTTTTAAAGATAACTTAATGTAATGTGTAAGTGTTAATGGTTAATTAATGGCTAATAATTAATTAAAATAAAGTTAAAATGATGAAAAAAGGAATTAAATAACATAATGTATCTCTTGAAATGGTTGTGTTCCTGTAGGATATCTAGTCTTTGTAGTGGGAGCTAGGAGTCTTAGGGATGTTAGCTTTAGCTGAGTCTGAGACTAAGTTATGACCATAATGTGGTTTTTAGATAAATTATATCATGTAAATTTTGTGTTTCTATATACTACTACACTATTTAATTTAGGGAAAATGAAACCCTGGGGATTCTGAGCCCTGGGGGGTGTTTACCCAACATCTTGGTGGTAGGATGGATGGATGACAACCCCCTTTGACCCTGCTCCCTTCAATTGGTAGTTACTTGTTCTTGTATGCATGATGATTAGTTTTCCCCATATATCTTTATAGAGGGATGTAATGGATTTTAGTTATTTCACATAAATATATTTTGTATATAGTTTCCTAAGGACAATTATAGGTATAACGTGTATAGGATGTGACATATTGAGGTTCTTTACTCGGTGTATGATTTGTGATGGCTTGAGGTATAATACTCAATGTATGATACACGTTTTATGGGTTGTGGTGGATCCCATGAACTACCTGGTTATTTTTGGTTATGTTGACATGGTAGTGTGTTTCATGAGGTTCATGTTGTGGTAGTTCGCCCAGGTGTTTGTGGGATAGATTTTTGTAGAGAGATGCTCAGGACGTGCAACATTGGGGAAAAGTAGAAAATCAATGGGGAAGAATTAGCAGGGTACCCTTGATATTATTTATTATATTATACAATCTTGTATATGATACTTGGTGAGAGTATCCATGGTGAGGATGGGATATTATTATATTTATTTAGGTGATGATTTGGTTTCACATGTTGTTCACTATAATTTAAAGTGATTTCTTTACCTTTTTCATGAGAGGATATGGGGAGGATCCTATTGAGTATATTGTTATACTCACCCTACATATATATAAACTATTTTTCAGGTTAGTTGGTGTAGGTTGGAGATTTGGCTGGTTACTACTAGCTTGGGGTTTAGCATGATCTATTTGGGCTTCGTGGTTACTTCTATCTTTAATTTTATTTTGGTAATTGCAGTTTTCATTTTGGTTGTAGTAGTTATTTCATGTCATCAGATATGTGTACTTGGGTTTTCTTTTATATTGTAGTCTAAACATAAGTTGGTTGGTTTCTGTCTTATCTCTCTCTTTCATAAGTGTTCTCTTAGAGAGTAATACCTCCCATATGTGTGTTTTTTATACCTTCAGTGCTAGTCGCAAACTTGGGGCCTACTAGAGGTAGGACTCAGGTGTAACTATATCTATTCTCCCATTTCCAAACTAGGGGGTACACTTTGAGGGTAAGGGGTTGTGACAGAGTGGTATCTGAGGACAAGTTTAGGGATATTATGGAGTTTAGAGTTAGGTACAGGTGATGTTGCATGGGATGGTAGGGAAATAATGTTAGCTAAGTTTATAGAGCACTATAAACATGGGATACTAGATTATACATGGGTATTTAGGGCCCCCTATTATCTAATGTTTGGACCTTTAAGGTTACAAATGCTGTTAAATGAGGTGATTCTAGTTGTAGGGTAGAGACCTAGGAAAGGATCATGCATCGTTCTTCTTGAAACTATGTTTGAATGGGTATAACTTGGAATATGTTAAGAAAAAATGAATAAAATAAAAAAATCAATTAATGTTAAATTATTCCATATTCTAGGTTTAAGATCTCTAACTATTTTTTCATTTGTAGGAATGAATCTTGGTCGGCGTCCTTGTGAGGTTCATACAGAAAATATTTATCAATTGGTGCTAGAAGATCGCAGTAGAGTAGAGGTTGATGATCAAGAAACTTGGAGGAGGAAATTCTGAGAGTTTAGTGCCAAAGTATGTTGACTTATGAGGGATCCGTTTTAGATATAGTAAAAAAATATTTGTTGGAGGAGGTTGAGATAGCCTTTAGTTCGATCTGTGCTCGGAAGAAGAACTGGGTATCATTGTCTTTGACGATGCTGTGTGGGGAAGTGAGTTAGTGGTGGTTATTATTCCTTAGATATCATGAGAAGTTGGTAGTATCATGGGAGGTGTTTCGAGAAAAGTTCAGAGTCGGGTTTCTTTCTTCAATCGTGAAGGCGGCCAGTGACCAATTGGTTTCTACGCTTCTTTAGGGGAGCTCTAGTGTGAGAGAGTTCTGGATCTATTTTAGGAACCATCTACAATATGCTTAATAACTATTTCCAGATGAGTAGCCTAGGGTGATACATTTTTAGGAGGATTAGCATTCTTATATCCATCACCATGTAAGCCCGTTTATGCTCAATTTGTATCTTGATGTGTTGGTAAGAGCAGAGGTCATTGAGATGAAGTTTTCCATAACTAGATCATCACTAGAGGGGAGTTTTCAAGACTCCTCATGAAGTAGAGTTGTGGTATGGGATTCTCATTTGTCAGTATAGAAGGGCTTCCGATTAGTCGGGGGTTATTCCCAGCCCTTAATGTCTAATTTCTCTAGGGGTAGTGGCTCTCAGGCCTATTCCAAGGTATTAGATGCATGTATTTTTTATAGAGGCCAAATTGATCAGTGATGAGAGTTACCAACCTTTCTGAGCAGTCAATGTGTTGCAGCTTTCTCACTTCATGTTCCTTTTTTGAGGTAGTTCCAGCTAAGGTAGTAGTAACAAGTTTCTCTGGTTTGGGATCAGTAGAGTGTGGATGGGGCAGGAAAAGGAAATCCCCAAGATTATCCACATTTCCATAGAGTAGAGTGAACCCATGGAGGTGGTCGTTATCATGGTCATAGATTCCATGGAGCAAGTCGTGGTCAGCTTCATGATTTAGTGTTTCTATCTCCAGGCGAGACATACATCATTCGAGGTACCCTTTTATTGTTTTCTACTTGCTTGTATTCCTTGTTTGATCTGTTAGTGACACAATACTTCATATAACATTCACTTGTCCATGATTTTGGACTTGTGGTTGAGATACTTCTAGTTCCCTTGGCATTGACTATGCTAGTTTGAGGCTGAGATGACTTGTTTGATGTACGTAGAGACAGTGAGCTAGTGCTTGGGAAGCATCACTCTTGGGTTGATTTTTTATGTTTATATATACAACCATATGAAATCATCCTCATCATGTATTAGTTGTATTTAGTATAGGATATGATGAATTTATTTTGGAGGTAGGTTGTGTTCTTTGAAGCCGATAGAGAGACAAAAGTTTTTGTTGGCGAGCGAGGCCCTCAGATGGGTTAGAGGCATGTTAATTCCTTATCATCCTTGATGAATGGGAGGATGCTGAGTTCAGTAGAAGTTTAGCAGTTGTCACTTCCCAGGGTCATAGAAGATTACCCTGATGTCTTTTCAAAAGAGGTTGTAGCGATAAACCCTCAGTGAGAGATCGAGTTCAGGATTGAACTACAGCCAGGTGTGTCTCCTATCTCAATGTATCTATATAGGACAAAACTTTATGAGATGTGAGAGACACATATACAACACTATAGTTTGTTGTGGTGTGGTTTTGTTTGGTCAAGTGTTTCATTGTTGGTTTCACCAGTTTTGTTGATAAATAAGGCCGATGGAAATTTTTGGTTGTGTACAAATTATCGTCGCTTGAACCAAGTGATAGTGAAGAACCACTATAATCTTCCATGGATTGATGATTTATTTGATCAAATGAAGGGTTCAACTTAGTTCTCAAATATTTATCTTCTTTATGGATATTATCAAATGTGTGTTAAGGATGAAGATTTCTTGAAGACTACTTTACATTGTCATAATGGTAATTACGAGTTTGTTATGATGTCGTTCGGTGTGATGAATGCTCAAGTTTTGTTCAAGGGGTTAATGAACACTATGTTTCATGAGTTCCTTGATAATTTTTTGGCAGTTTTCATCGATTAAATCCTCATGTACTTCATGTATGAGTAGGATCATGTCGAGAATCTGTGTGCCATTTTGGGAGTTCATCTCCATGATAAGTTGTTTGAGAAGTTTCGAAAGTGTGAGTTTTGTGCTTGAGAAGTCCATTTCTTGGGCCTTTTTGAATCCCAGTAGGGAGTAGCTATAGATTCATTAAAGATATAAGTAGTTGATTCTATAGAATCCCCCAATATAGTGGAAGAGTTGTGAAGTTTCCTTTGTCTTGTAGGCTATTACAGGAGGTTCATAACCAATTTCTCTTGGGTTGTGAATCATATGACAGCATTGCCCAGAAAGGATCAGATGTTCTTATGGACTACTCAGTGTCAAATATATTTTGAGTATCAAAATGAGAAGTTGGTTAGTACTCCAGTTCTTAGTTTACCATCAAAAGGAGTTCAGTTTGTAGTATTTTGTGATGATTTGCATCTTAGGTTAGAATGTGTTTTGATGTAATAGAGATTGTTCATTTCTTATGGTTCTCAAAAATTACATCCCCATGAGAATAACTATGAAACAAAAAATATTGATTGAGTGGTGGTGGTAATTTCCATGAATTTGTGGAGACATTACCTCATAGGTGATCATTTCATGGTCTTCACTGATCATAAGATCTTGAGGTATGTTTTCTCCCAACGTGACTTGGAATTTATTCAAAACTGGTGGATGGAGTTCCTATAGGATTATGACTTAGAGATTTTTTGTACCCATATAAAGGGGAATGTCGTAGCTGATGTGATAAGTATGAATTCTCGCGGTGACATAGTGTGGGAATTAGGTGATTCCTAGAGAGTTATAGAATAACTTTCAGCATTGCACCTAGATATGGGAGAAGTCGGGGGAAGAGGTTGTCTTTTTAAGATGACTGTGAAGTCATATATAGTGAAACATGTCAAAGATTTCTAGTTGGGGGATCTTGGGGTAGAGGTCTAGAGAGTCCGGGTTGTTTTATGGTAAATCCCCTGATGGTTTTTCTAAGGATAAACAACACTGAGTGTTGTTTCAAGGAAGAATTTTCATTCCATTAGCGATGAGAGAGATGGTTTTTAGAGAGTTCCATAGTTAACCTTTGGTAGTGCATCCTGGTGTGAAAAATATGTACTAATCTTTGAGAGGTCATTTTGGGTGGTCTGGGTTGAAGTGTGCTATTTTAGGGTTTGTGTCTCAATGTTTGGTCTGCCAAAAGGTGAAGGTCGAGCACTGTGTTCCCGATGGTTTTCTCCAACCGTTAGATATTCCTCAGTGGAAGTGCTAGGAAATATTAATCTAATTTTTTACCGATTTACCTCTAACTTAGGGATACTATATTACTAAATGGTTGGTATTGGATTATTTGAAAAAATCATATCACTTTATAATGATCAAGGATTTGAGATTATTGGAGGTTTTTTGTCGAGGATGTATCTGGAGGAGGTGGTGAGACTCTACATTGTCTCGATAATGATCATTTTTATCGAGATCCTCATTTTACCTCCAAGTTGTGGAGAGGTATCCAACATGATTTTTGTTCTTAGTTATTCTTTAACACTACTTTTCATCTACATATAGACATTTAGAAAGAGAGAACTATAAAGACTCTTGAAGAAATATTGTTCACTTATGTTCTAGATTTTAGATATTCATGGATGAGGCACCTTACCTTAGTATAGTTTTCTTACAACAATAGTTTTCACTCCCCCATCAGTATGAAGTTGTTTGAATCCTTGTGTGGACAAACTTTCTATTCTCTTTTGTTCTAGAATGGGGTTGGAGAGTCAGAAATTCTTGGGCCAGAACTGGTATAGAATACGTCAGATATGGTTCAGGTGATTCACAAGAGGATGAAGGTAGTATAGGATAATAAATAGATCTTATTACAATCATATGAGGAGACCTTTGGAGTTTGATTTTGGGGATCATGTGTTTCTGAAGGTGACTACCAATCATGGGAAGATAAGGTTTTGTCACGGGAGTAAGCTTTCTCCTTGGGTTGTTTTGATTTTTGAGGTCTTGGATTGTTTTGGAGTCATGAAATATTAAATAGTTCTTCCACCATAGATGAGTTGGAAACATGATGATTTTTGCGTGTCCTAGCTTCATCATTATCTTCATGGAAACTCTCATGTTATAGATTGGGGTGAGATTGATGTTTATGATGATGCAACCTTTGAGGAGTGGCCTATAAAGATATAGGACTTCCATGAGGAGGTGTTTCATGGGGTATTATCCCCTTGGTCCATGTCTTATGGAGGCACGATAGTGTGGAGAAGAGTACCAAGAATTTGAGTTGCATATATGTGCTTAGTAACCCGAGCTATTTTATTTTTATCTATTCCCATGTAATGTTGTTTATTTTGTACTTTTAGACCTTTTTGGGTTTGTGATATGGCTTTCTTATATTGCTTGTTGCGCCATACTCTCTTTCCATGGGAGGTGAATACATGCAGGGTATGCCACATGCTTTTTGTGTTTAGATTTCTATGGTTGGATGAGTCTACTCTCCTAATATAGGAGGTGAGGAATCGATGATTAGTTCATCTACTCACCGTATCAAGCCCCTTGTGCTTGGGTGAGGTGGTTGAGCTCCTGTGGTGAAAAGATCCTTTATAGGTATCTTGTAGGGTGGCTGTTTGGATGACCCATTTCTCTTTCCTCTCTAGGTTGGTTTTGAATTCTCAAGGATGATAATGTTTTGAGGTGTATCTAATGTATGGTCCAGGATCCTCATGGATCGACCCTTTAAATGTTTTTAAAGATTGAGGTTCTAGGAGGAGTCTTAGAGGAAGTCTGTAGGAGGTTGGATGATGAGAGATGGGAGCAAGGATATTTCACGACATGTAAATATTTTATAAGATGTGAAAGTAGGTTTCACAATGTGAAATAAATTAGGGTTTAAAAATTAAATAAAACAGAATGCTAATGTGTTTCTCAGTAGAAACCAAACACTAAGGATTATATGACGGGAAATGGGTTTCCACGCAATGTAAATACTCTATGTTGTATGTTTTAAATGTTTTCAGCTACTTGGGTTTTCAAACCCTATGACTATAGTGCCTCTTTATTGATTCCTTGAGACCCAATAACACCCTCTTTGATGTTTTAGGGATTCCTTTTCCATGGATCGATCCCTAGATTCCCTCCTTTGATCCGTCTTCGATCCAAGGTATGTTCTGCCTCATTTCTTGTGGTTTCTTTTACCTCTTTCTTCTCATTCCTAATTTCAATGTGGTGTAACTTCATCTCTATGTTTCTAATAGAGTTTTGTTGGTTGTTTTTTGGCCCGGTTGTGGTGCGGTTTCCCCATTTGGATGTAGTTCATGTAGGAGAGGTGATCGGGATCTGTTTCATTGGTCCATTCTTATGAGAAGAAAATTGACACCCTTTTTTAGGTAGTGGATTCATTTCATCTATTTATTTACGTGTAATAATATAGATATCATGATTTATTCCCATGCTTCACAATAAAATTAACCTAATAATTACTTGAACTAATTAATGAATTGGTATAGATCACTAGGAAATGTTGTTGTTTGTACTATGATAATGGGTTGCCTCTTGATTTTATAGATAGTGTGATATCTATGTAGTAATTGTTGTTCTTGGTTTAATATATGAAATTGGTAAAGAATATAAATCTATAATTAATTAACAATTTATTGGATAAAAATTAAAGAGGTTTTATTAATGAATCTAGTTATTATTGTAATTTGATGATAATCAAATTGATGAAAGTATGCATATTTAATTTAATTGGTTATGAAACCTGAAGCATGTTGGTGCTTATTGATAGAAATATTAAAGGCATGTTAAATTGATTTTTAATTTAAATTTTAATAGATTATGATATCTTTATTATTAGGTTTCCCTCAGTTAGAACCTATATATAATTAATTGGTTAATTCAAGATGGAATAATAATTGGTTGTGTGATAAAATATAATGCCTTTATAGGGCATGTGTTTTCTTCTTTCTTGTAAAATATGAGTGCCTTGTTCTTTGGAGTCATGAGGGATCATTGTGTGTGAAGGTTGAATGCCTTGTTTTAGGGCCAAGATCTTAGTTTATTTGTTTGTTTTTAGATTCTTGTGATATGATGTGAGATTGGAGGTCTATTGTGGTTTATGGGACAGGGATTCCTAGATGTGACGTGAGCCCGGGATGGCTGAACCTGAATGGATATTGTGATATATATGGGGTGAGGACACCCGGATGTTGTGCAGTAGTTGAAGCTTGTGGTGACGGGATGCATCAGGATATGCATGTGGGTGTCAGGCAGGACACCATGGATTATATAATGGGTTAAAGTTGGTCTTACTCAATAATATGAAATTTGGATGCTTGTTTTAATCTGTTGTTTGGCTACGACTAGGTTGTTTGTTTATTTTATTTCCTTTACTCACTACTTGTGGAAGATGGATGTAATTGGTTGTATACATTGTTTGGTAGCTTAATATGTTTTTCTAGAGTACTTGGTAATATGGAAAGTAATAATTTTAATAAATTAATAAATATTTAACCCATGGGGTTGGATCTTACTGGGATGCAATGCTGAGGTTATAATTCTGAGAAACCATGGACTTGGTTTTCTTATGCCTGGAGGGAATGAAACTTTATTGTAATGCTAATGTAATGTAATGTGGTTGTTTTAATAGTTAATTAATGGTTAGTAATTCATTAATGTAAAATTAAATTGATGAAAAAAAGAATTAAATAACTTAATGTATCTCTTTAAATGCTTGTGTGCTTATAGGATATCTGGTCTTAGGAGTGGATGCTAGGGGTCTGAGAGATGTTAGCTGCAGTTGATTCTGAGACTAGGTTAGCCCATAGTGTGGTTGTGAGATATATTATGTCATATATTTTTTTTATATGCTATTCCACCCTATTGGTTAGGGAAAATGACACCATAGGGATTTTAATCCCTAGGGGGTGTTTTCCCCAACATCTCAGTGGGAGGATGGATGGAAGACTACCCCCTTTGACCCAACTCTCTTATATTTGTAGTTACATGTGTTGGTATACAAGGCAGTTAGTTTTCACCATATATGTGTGTAGAGGGTTGTAATGTCATGTGGTTATTTCACACACATATATAATAGATATAGTTTCCTAGGGACTATTATAGCTATAACGTGTATAGGATGAGATGGCTTGAGGTTCCTTACTCGGTTTATGAGCTATAATGGATTGAGGTATAATACCTGATGTATGATAGACATTGTACGGGCTATGGTGGATCCTGAAAACTACCTTTTTTAATTTTTGTTATGTGTAAGTGGTGGTTTGTTGCATGAGGTACATGTTGTGGTGCTTTTCTCAGTTGTCTATGGGATATCTTTTTTAGAGAGAGATGATCATGACGTGTGACATTGAGGAAAAGAGGAAAACCAATGGGGAAGTAGTAGTGGGGTACCCTTGATATTATTTATTATATTATATACTCTTGTATGCGATACATGGTGAGCGTATTCATGGCAAGGTTGGGAACTTAGTATACATGTTTAGGTGATGAGTTAGTTTTGCTTGTTGTTCAATGTTCTTTAGCATGCTTTCCTTTCCTTTTGTAGGAGAGGCTTCAGGAAGGATCCTACTAAGAACACTATTATACTCACCCTATGTATATATAAACTATTTTTAGGTCAGTTGGAGGAAGTTGTAGATCTGGATCATTACTACTATCATTGTATTTAGCAAGAGTTGTTTGGGCTTTGTGGTCAGTGTTTTCTTTACATTTCTTTTGGTACTTACAGTTTTCCTCTCAGTTGTAGTAATTATTTAATGTCATTTCATATGTTCATTTGGGTTTTATTTTATATTGTAGTCCAGGAAGGAGTTGGTTGGTTTCTATCTTATCTCTCTCTTTCGCATGTGTTCTCTTAGAGGGTAATGCCTCCCATATTTGTGTTTATTATACCCTCAGTATTAGTCACCAACCTGAGGCCTACTGGAGGCAGGACTCAGCTGTCACTATCTATCTTCTTCCATTGTACAACCATGGGGGTACACTTATTGGGGAGGGGTTTTTGACACAAAACTTTCTTAAAGACTCAAGGAACCACTTCGTTCGAGCCTTAACTTCAATAAAAAATGAGTTTTGGACATCTAATACGCTCAGAAAATGGAATTGTCATCGTTCTCTGTTATATACTAAAGAACGCTGAAGACTAAGAAATAGCGTATCCACCATAATCTAATTCATCACCCCTTTCACTTTCACACCACCATTGTGCTGTTCTGTTCTAGGATTTATGATATCGGATCATTGTGCAAATAAATAGGTGTGCGACGATTGATTGATTAGGATATGTTGAATCGTGGTCCAAACAAAGAATGCCCATGATGAACAAATAATTGAGGAATAATTTCACAAGAAAAAATAGAGGTACAGACCTTGATCAGTTTTTGTATAGATCCTTATTAATTTCTATTATAACAATAATAAAAAATCAACCATTTAATCTTGAAGAAAATTCTATTAGAACATGATTAATCTAAACTATCCCATAAGATGATCAATATATGAATCAATACATTTATAAATTGATTTAATTTCATCATATAAATAAATAATGGGGAAAAGAAACAAATCAAAAAACAATTCTACCTTGATCTAGATCAATCAATGATGAAGAAAGATGTGGTGTCATTGTCGTTGGCGGTATCTTTCAATTCTGTTTCCCATCAATCATCTATCTCTGATCTAGTCATTATCCACCAACATGATCTCCTCAAAAGGATCTAATAGATCTCATAAATTTTCAATTTTATGGAGATAACCTTACAAATTTACCATGACCACATATTTAAATATGGATGTTAGGTCACTACGTTGAAAAAATAATTAAAATAATCAAATTAAAATATTTTATTCATTTTACACTCGTAAAGGATTTTACAAAAATGACCTATGCCAATTAAGGTTATGTTGTGCCTAAGGTAATCCTCACATTTCTTATTTGGACACCCATTTAGTTGTTATTCTACTTTTTCATGGAAACTATATGTGCATGCTATTTAATATATTTAATATATTTCAAATGTTTATTTTGGGTACATTGGGCCTCTAAATCACTCACCGTCTTAGAACATGGTCTAAAAAATAATTAAGATAATATCCAAAAATAATACATAGAAAATAAAAGACTTTAAATTATTCCTAACTTGAGGATTTATGTCCCTAAAAATCCAAAACGAGGGTTACACAAAGAGATGTGGGTACTGAGCATGAATCTGATCCTCCCACTCCCGTTTTCTCTCCTTCAGATTCCCATGATTTTATAAAAAATTCAATAAAGTTATTGATCCTCCACTAAGGATCCTCTCTTTCTAATCCTTGATCTCTACTAGGTATTAAACAAAGGTAGTTCCATCCTTGATGTCCAACTTTCCCTAGTCAATAATATGTGATGATTCATGAACATACCTCCTTAGTTGTGACACATGGAAGACGTTATATACCTGGTCTAACTATGAAGGTAGAGCTAAGAAGCATGCCACCTCACCAACTATATGTAGTATCTATAAAGGGTTAATGAATCTTAGGGATAACTTGCCTCTCCAGCCAAATCTCTGTAATCCACATCGAGGTGAAACTTGTAGTCACACAAGGTCTCCTTCCTTGAACTATAAATACATCCTTCATCAATCCTTATAAGAATTATGATAGGTATGTACATTCATTATCTTCTCCTAGATGATCTGTACCTTCTTGGTAGTAGCTCTCACAAACTCTGAACCCATGAGTGCCAAATCTCCTGGGTCAGTCCATTAAAGTAGTGACCTACAGGGTCACTCGTACAGGTCCTCAAATGGTGTTACCCTGATAACAGAATGATATATATTTGTGTATAGAAACTCCAACAATGGTAGGAAATCATCCCAACTACAGAGAAATTCTAACATCAAATCTCAAAACATTTCCTCTTTAACCTAAAGAGTTCTCTTAGTCTGGCCATCAGTTTGGGGGTGATACATTGTGCTCAAGCATAACTGAGTCCTAAACGACTCCTGTAATACCTTCCACAACCGATATGTGAAGTGATCTTCATAGTCTGAAGTGATATTTGATGAAAATCCATAGTTTCAGACTTTCTCTTGCATGTAGAGGCATCCAAATATCTCTATTGAACTCTTCTCTTAAATATCTAGTAAGTGGGATGGCTTGGTGATTCAGTCTACGATAACCCAGATAAAATCATGTCCTATTGAAATACATGGTAATACAATCACAAATTCCATGGATATCCCATCCCACTTCCACTTTGGAACCTCAAGGGGTTAAGGTAAACCCACCGGAACATGGTGATCAGCCTTCAACTACTGAAAAGTAAGAAATCAAGAGATAAACTCTGCAACTCCCTTCTTCATACCTAGCCATAAAAAATGACATCATAGGTCCAAGTACATCTTTTTCAAACCTCGATGTACCTCCAAAGGAGATGTATGAAACCATCTCAGAACCTCATCCCACAATATCACTGGTACTATTTCACGTCCTTTAAAAAGAATGACGCACTCCCCACCTTTAGAAAATCCATTAGGAGCATGTCCAGTGGGTATTTGAGTATGTAGGATCTCACAGTCAGTATCAACAAGTTGTGCCTCCTTGAATATAAGAGAGGAGGGGTAAAATACATCAACTAGTGGTAAGTTTCTCTATCTCTATCCACAAAGTATAATTGCAATGATTCCAACTACTCTGATGCCTAGTTTACTGAATACAAAAAAGATATTTTGTTGAGAGCAAATGCCGCCATATTCCCCTTCCTAGGAGTATAGACAATTTCAAAGTCATAATAATGGAGGAACTCTATCCATAACCTATGTATCAAGTTAATATCCTTCAAATATAAAACATTCTTGTGACTATTGTAATCAGAGTAGATAATAAAATGGTCACCCATCAGATAGTGTCTCAACATCTTCAGTGCGAAGACTACCATTGCTAACTCAAGATCATTGGTTGCATAGTTTTTCTCATGTGGTATCAAATGACATGAAACATAGGCAATAACCACTTAACTCTACATCAGAATATAACCAAACTTGATTCCTGATGCATCACAGAACACTGTGTACTCAACACCATCCTTTAGAAATATCAAGATGGGATCGCTTGTCACACTCTACCTCAACTACTAAAAAGAATACTAAAACATCTATTTCCACATGAAAGGCTACCCATTTCAAGTCAAAGTTGTCATGGGTGTTTATATCCTTGAGAAATCAGGTATTAATCTCTAGTAATAGCCTTCCAACCCAAGGAAAATTTTCACCTCCATCATAATCCTCGGTGGCTACCAAGCTAACACTACCTCAACCTTGGCCAGGCCCACTACCACTCCATCTATTGAGATAATGTGTCCTAGAAAGTGAAATTCCTGAATCTATAACTGAAACCAAAATATATTTTTGAAAACATAGTGCTCTCAGAGTATGTCCATAACTATCATTAAGTGTCTCATGTGATCCTCCTTAGAAACCGAGTACACAATGATGTCGTCGATGAATACTACCATAAAATGATATAAGAAAGGCTGGAAGATCTGGTTTATGAGTCCCATGAATACTTTTAGGGAATTCATCATGAAAAATGGAATCTCTAAGTAATCATAGTGACCGTAGAAAAATCAAAATGTTGTATTTGGTATATCCTCATCCTGTACTCATAGCTAGTGATAGCCTAAAGTTTGGCCAACCTTTGATAACCATGGTGACCCTCTCAACTGATCAGAGAGGTTATCGATCCTCAGTAGTGGATACTTGTTTTTCATGATCACCTGATTCAATCTTCGGTAGTCCATGCACAACCTCAAGATCCTATGAACTTTCTTGAAAAAAAACTGGGGTTTCCCTAAGTAAAACACAAGGTCTAACAAATCCCTTACTATACAAGACATCTAATTGCACCCTAATCTCTCGAAGATCTGTGGGATCCATCTAATATACTGGCACATATTTTGGTTTCATCCCAAGGTGTAGATTAATGTATTATTTTTTCCTTTGTTGGGGAGGTAAACATGGAACATCCTTAGGGAAGAGGTCCTCATACCCTGCCACCACTGTAGGAAACTAGGAACTCATGACATGCACTGCACAAGGGGTTAATCTGACCAACTGATGAATAATTGGCTGCACCCTCTTATGCATGAGTCTATCCTGCACTGCTTGGGTTTCCTTTTCACTGAAAATGGAAAACCTAGTACTGACACTATAGAGACACCACATACTTATCCTAAAATAATCAATCTGGGTATGAATTGTAGATAACCATTCCATACCAAGAATGACATCATAAGGCCTCGACGTTGCTACTGAGATATTCCAAAATAAAATATCACCTCCAAGTGTTAGGTCACACTATCGGCACAACTCTGTGATCACTAAGTCTTCTCCAGAATGAGTCTCAAAGCATAAGGGTCAAGCCAAAGGTTCAACCGAAATCTTTAAGTCTCATACAAGGTATGTGGAAAGAAAGTAATGACTAGAACTTGTGTCTATCAGTATAGTAGATAAGGTATAAAAGACACATATCACACCTCAAATCATTCCTATAGCCTCTAGTTCATAAGCTTCAGCTTCCTATAGCTAACCCTAACCCTATCCTCTAGCTAACCCTAACCCTATCCTCTAGCTTCCTGAGCCTAGTGTAGACCAACTGAGGGTGGCAGTGGTAACAAGCCAAAATGTTAACCACCTCTTGATGCTTTACCATCTCTTCTACCACATACACCACCCTATAAACCTTCTTGCTCCTATCATTATCTCTAAATCAGTGTTCAATCCACAATCTCTTTGTCAGCTGTATGGTGGGCCAAACAATCTTGATCAAGTTGTCCCCTACTGTCACATGAGTGGCACTACTCCTTTGTAGATTGACTAGAGCCATACTGTGACCCATGAATCTCACATCCTTAGTCTTGGGAGATCCTCATAAAACTTCTCGCATGTCTAGGTCCTTGATACTGACATCTACTCCCTTCTTCTAAGGCCTCTACTCTTTCATTCCCACTACTAACAACCACCGGTTGTATCTACTCTGTCAAGAAACTCACAACCATTAAATATTTCTCTAGCACCCCAATAAAGGTAGAGATTCATATAGGAATAACACTAGACCATATGTCTATATGGAGAAATTTTTTCAAGGTATGAGCCCTGAATAACTGATCCTAATGCATATCCATCGAGTACCTGGAAATGTTGGTAAACCTTGATGAATAATCAACTACAATCATGTTGACCAGCGGGAGCTGTAGAAGCTCCTGGATACATACATACCTTGGTGTAGTTGGTTATAAATATTGTCTAAAAAGTTTCTCAGACTCTATCCATGAAAGAGTTTACTTGTCATAATATTGCGTCACTATACCCCACCATCGCCCTACTGAGCCATATAGAAGGCTCGCGGTTAGGAACACCATCTGATCTGATGGTGTCCTGAATAGATGGAAAACTTGGGTCACCACCTCAAGAAATTCCTCTGCCACCTATGGGATGGGCTCACCTCATAACCTAAGGGGACTCAGTCACTGAAACTCATGAAGCACGATCAGCCTATTCTCCTCATCTGCTTGTACTATGGGTACCATATTCTTCTCTATAAGTGGTGGTATAGCTGGTGCACCACCTGGAGATAACATCTTTAGAACTGTTCCCTATATCGATGCCTCATCACTGATGGGTCCATCATCATGATCATAATGTTGAATCCATGTTGGAATACATCACTGAGGCATCTTGAAACAAACAAGATTTACCACTGTTAATGAGTATATATGGAGATTTTCCTCAAAAAGTACATTTAAACCAAAATTCATTATTATAGCATGAATTTTCCAATATTTTTCCTACAACCATTTTTCTAATGTACCAAGTCAAAAAGTAGGTTATTAGAGTCCTAGTGTATTGATACGTCGACTACTGCACCAACACTGAAGTCCCTGGACTAAAATCTGAACTTGAAACTCTTAACACTACTTCCCCAAAACAATCTCATAGACTATTGGTCCTATAGTTGAACTGACTACTCCGATACCACTCTGTCATAACCCTTCCTAAAGGGGCATATTCCGCGACTCCCCAAACCCACCTCTAATAGGCTAGGGGTTAGGGAATAGAATTGCGTAGGAATATCACTGACATGGGAGGCCTTGGCCTTGGTACTTGTACACATGTACACATCTCCAAGCATGTAAAATACTTAAATGTAAAATAAACTGAACAAATATGAATTCATACATATAAATCCCACAACTAGAGTACTATAGTAAGGAAAAGAAAGTATTCAAATCCAAATACAATCCCACCACAAAGAGTCTAAAATAAGTCCAACTTGAAAGTAAAGGTACTACTATCTGAATACCATAGGAACACATTCTAGTCAATTTGGTCTCACTAAGAACCATTTATTCCTATTCCATCAAGGACTCTATCTAAGGGTCGGTCATCTTCATAAGAAATGACACGTATAGGAAAATCCCATGTCAGGTTGAGTATAAAAATGCTCCGTAGGAAACCCTGAAACCAAAAAGCATACAACAAAGTAAATACAATCATCTCTACATGGGTATATGTCTACAAAACCTAAAACCAAAATATCCAAATATAATCAAAATATACACACAATCTAGAGAAAAGTCACTAATATAGTATACTAGACTAGGATTATAGATCGAGGATTCCACAAAGCACTCATCTAGGAGAACACACCCCTGAGTCTGATAACACTGATGATGTCCATCTGAGAGGTAGTTCTCTTTGGGTTTCATCATGAGAAACTACACGCTAAAGGTAAGAAGAGAATATGATACACATATGAGGATAATTTCCAAGGCCATGTGATGATAGCAACAACTCAATCTATATTAACATACTAGGTATAAGATTGAAACCTATGTAGTTGACGAAGCATTGTTGTGTGCGCTCTCAAAAATATTTATACTATGTGCAGCACAGTGGCTGACCTAGGTCGTTCTCTTGAGGAGCTTTTGTGGTTAATAAATCACTACTTCTAGTCCACCTAATCTAATTATTTTTGTTGATTAATATTTTATGAAATAAATTTAATTTAATAATATAAATGAAATTCATAAATCAGAAGAAACTAAAATTTAATTCTAAATTACCATGCAATGCTAAACAGAATGTAATTAGGGAAGAAAGGAAGTTCTCTCGAGAGAATATTCAGGGAGCACCTTCATTGGCCAATTTCAAATATTATTAGTGTACACACTCCATCGTATGTGTACACACCTTATTATACACCGGTTATGAATGAAAAATCTACTTAGCAATCGCCAAGCACACCTTCCATTCACCTCCTCAATCGAGGGAAAATGGTTGTAGATTAAGAAGTTAATCTTTAGACAACCACAGTGAGGATTACACCCACTATAAATTATCCTTATAATTAACTCAAAGAATATTAAAAACATGGTCTTGGGTTCAAGAACATGATTACTCCCTCGGGATATTCCTCGGATTAGTTACTCATGATCATGAGTATTATAGTTCACAATGGTAAGATGCGAGGAAGAGAAGAGGGTGAATCGGTGGACACAAAAATAAAAACAATGCATGAATTTATTAGAAATATAAATTACAATTGAAAACTAAAAATAAAGAAATGAAATAAAATAAAAATAAATGGGGAAGATTTGCGGCCGGCCTCCCTCGGTGGAGATATCCTCCTTGGTGCCTTGAAGGAATGTATGGAGAATGGGATGCTTTGGGAAGGAGGTGAGGGCCTCCTTTTATAGGCAGAATTTGTCCCTCAAATGTCGACGCGTTGTAGACCCCTTTAATGACATCTTCACGCGTTACACCCTTCATGAATGTTGTTCATAAATGTCTTGGACGTTCACCCTCAACAGTTCCGAGCATTTGGACAAGTGATGAATGAGATATGACCAATTTACGCTGAGAATTTATTCTGTCCAGTCAGAATCATCAAACCACAAACCACCATTTTGTAATGAATTAATGTCCCTGAAAACGGCCATTTAAGGCGTGTCCCCCTTAATGAAACATGTTCCCAATCTTCTTATCCGTCTAGCCACAAAATTTCAGCTCCATTATAGTAGTTTTGAGAGAGTTATGGATATTTCACTGAACCTTCTTTTTTCTGGATGGAATTTCCAGGAAGCTTCCTTGGTGTTCCTGAATAATCTTCAACTTCATTGAATTGTTTGGACCTTAAGATGGTCGAATCAGATCCTGGTCCAGAAGACAAAGTTGAAGGAAATATAATTATGATTCTATAAAAATTTTAATCAGAAGATTTGGAATTTTATTTTTCTCGAAATGACCAAAATACCCCTGACGTAAAATTTTGTCAAAAATCCAGAATTAGTCGTTTTTCACATTTGGGTTCAAAATAACACTAAAACCTAAAAACATGACAATTACCCATTCAATAACACTATGGTGGGATTATAAAAAATGATTTACAGTATAAAATATATGAAAATATGAGATTCATCACTCCCCCACACTTAAACATTGCACTCCTGGGCAATCATCTTATATCCAAATCAAAATCCACACAACAATAAAAAATGAGAAAATGTCCATGATTTTATCCGAAATAGAATTCCATCATGTCTCATATATGAATAATAATTCTCTATTATTTTCATTTCAATCACTAAAATTTGTTCAACCTCATAAATCAATCCATGGCCCAATCACAACCTACCTCACATTGAATTTTTTTTCACTCTTCACTCAAGAGAAATTGAATCTAGAGTTATACTCATACTTGAAAATCGCATGTATCACCATAGGTTTGTGAAAATTCTCATTTCTCCACAACGTGAAACATAAAAATGAATTTAATCATGGGGGCTTTAATTAAAGGTTCAAATGATTCTGTGGCTTAGGGTTGGTGGGAAAATTATTGAAAAAAAGTTCCAGGCTAGAAAAAGGAGGTTTGACTTTTAAGTACAATGCATGATTAATTCAAGTGAAATCACAAGATATTCCTCACTCAATACCGCTTGTAAATGTGAAAAACAACCCCACCACCTTTTAATGATATGGGACATGAGCCAAGAAGTTATTATAATGAATGATATCATCTAAGTTCTCCTTTTCTTCAAAGCTCCAGAAAGGCACAACTTTTTTTTCTTTTTTTTCTTTTCTTTTTATTTTCATAGAGGATGAGCTGAAAAATTGAATACAATGAATGAATGACAATTCATGACCTTGATTTTTGGGAGGGACATGAGTCATAAAAGAATGTACAATGAGAATTCAAGATCATCTCCATTTTTTTCTTCTTTTTTTAGGAGAAATGGATGAACCAAATAAAGCACAACGAAATGATGAAACATGCCCAATTCTCTTGTTATCCACTGCCCAAAGTATTGACACACACCTCACACCACCCATAAATGATACACATACCAATGAACGCACATGAAAGGCCCTTCCCCCACACTCAAACTTGAAATATCCATGAAAAAATATTAAAAGTGCGGGAGGTGAGGAAAAATTGGCTTGTAATGTGGCTTAAACCTATAAGGCAATTCATGGAATCTAAGGTCTTACGAAGGATAAATGTAAAGGTGGGTCTCTGGATAAAATGTGGCTAGACAAAGCGATTCCTCAATCATTTCAAATACATTCCATGAAATCCAAAGCTTCGAAAGAGAATATTCACAAATTCTAGTTCTCACACAATATTCATGTTTCCCTCAAGAAAGTGTGGGTATTAGGAAGAATATGTAAAAGTGGTTTAGAATACCTCACAGGATTGGAAAAAATATTTTGAGTCAGTTGTTTCATGGTCATGGATTTTAAAAATCAGTAAAACTCATACAAATGATTGATAATCCAATTCAAGAAAATGTTTTCACATCAACAATCATTTAAAATCCATTATTTCAAAAATCATTTCAACTCTTTCAAAATAAATTGTTGTGTGAAAAGTGATAAGAATATTCATTAAAGCTCAAAAATCCTAAAAATATAATATTAATAAAAATGAAAATCACACGAGAAGAACTAAGCAGTTTGACACTCCCCCACACTTAAATTTAACTACCCCTTATTTTAACTCCACAAAATATAAATATAAAGGTAGAAAATAAAAGGTAAGGAAAGATACAACCTGACATTATTTTAGAAGTGGATGCCTTGAGTTAAGCTCCTAGAAGCAACCACTTTAATACTACAAGAAAGTAATAAAAATAAATAATAAAAATAAATAAAAAGAATGAGAAAAGGAAAAGAAAAGAGATAATGCTTGGTTTAGACCCCCAAGCGGGTGCTAGGTTTTGACTGCCCCTACTCAGGTAGTTTCAGTGGATTATCCCCGATCAGAAGGTGGATGTGGTTTCTTTGAGATGAACCACCACATGTGAGTTTTCCCGATGTCCATGATTAAACACTGAAAGTAGAGAACCCCAACTAAGATAAGAATGTTCCCAACCCCAGAGAAAGAATAAAGAAGAAATTTAATTTTCATAGTGGGAGGGAATAAAAGATAAGGGTGCTCCCTGTTAACTTCGGTGGTGTCCTCCTCCATGTGATATAAAAGTTGATGTATAGGAGGTAGTCGCACCACCACCAGCTTCTCCAGATCTTCTTCCTTGATTACCACCACTTGGGTGGTCTCATCATCAACATCCAAGGCCCGATCCATTTGTGCTATATCCAAAATTTTAGGAAAGGAGAAGTCAGAAAACAATTCAGTTTGAATAAAATTAAAACATGACGAATCAATAAAGAAATCTTCCCTTTCAAGTAAGTCAGCTTGGAAATTGATTTCTTCTGAAAGGACCCTTGGCAACTTCATATCAGCAAGTGCATCTTCTTCTTCATCTTCCAAAGCAAGATTGAGGTCAAAAGGTACATATTGTTCAATATCAAGCATGGGAGGATCATGTTTCAAGTTATCTTCGACAAAGTTATTCCAAGATTCTTCCAAAAAATGTTGACCTCCCATTAGTGCATCAGTTGGAATGTGTACTTCTGGGACCCCCTCGAGCAATGGTTGAGTGCGGGATGATGTGATAAGTTCCTTTAGAAGTTCTTTATCACCCGCCTTAGGTTCTTTAACATAAAAAATTATTGGTGAAATCAATTCCACCACTCGTTCTGGTTCAGGTTCTGGCTCATGTTCGGATTTCTCTTGGGATGTGCATACATATTCAGCAATCCATTCTATTTGGCTCTCCAGTTTTTGAACTTTATCACTAATCCTATGAAATTGAGCATCAAGTTCATTGCAAACATTTTCTGGCACATGAGATTGTTCAGTCCATGAATAAAAATTTGAATTGAAAGACATCATGAACAAAGAAGATTTTTTTTAGTTATTGAAATTTATGATTTTTGTTGTTGTTTTTTTAAATGAAAGGGAAATTATTTACACAATGTGAATAAAAAATAGTGAATTAAAACCACTTGGCTCCCTGGCAACGGTGCCAATTTGACGAAGCGTTGTCGTGTGCGCTCTCAAAAATATTTATACTAAGTGCAGCACAGTGGCTGACCAAGGTCGTTCTCTTGAGGAGCTTTTGTGGTTAATAAATCACTACATCTAGTCTACCTAATCTAATTATTTTTGTTGATTAATATTTTATGAAATAAATTTAATTTAATAATATAAATGAAATTCATAAATCAGAAGAAACTAAAATTTAATTCTAAATTACCATGCAATGCTAAACAGAATGTAATTAGGGAAGAAAGGAAGTTCTCCCGAGAGAATATTCAGGGAGCACCTTCATTGGCCAATTTCAAATATTCTTAGTGTACACACTCCATTGTATGTGTGCACACCTTATTCTACACCGGTTATGAATGAAAAGTCTATTTATCGATCGCCAAGAACACCTTCCATCCACCTCCTCAATCGAGGGAAAATGGTTGTAGATTAAGAAGATAATATTTAGACAACCATAGTGAGGATTACACCCACTATAAATTATCCTTAGAATTAACTCAAAGAATATTAAAAACATGGTCTTGGGTTCAAGAACCTGATTACTCCCTCGGGATATTCCTTGGATTAATTACTCATGATCATGAGTATTATAGTTCACAATGGTAATATGAGAGGAAGAGAAGGGGGTAAATCGGTGGACACAAAAATAAAAACAATGCATGAATTTATTAAAAATCTAAATTACAATTGAAAACTAAAAATAAAGAAATGAAATAAAATAAAAAGAAATGGGGAAGATTTGCGGACGGCCTCTCTCGGTGGAGATATCCTCCTTGGTGCCTTGAAGGAATGGATGGAGAATGAGATGCTTTGGGAAGGAGGTGAGGGCCTCCTTTTATAGGAAGAATTTGTCCCTCAAATGTCAACGCGTTGTAGACCCCTTTAATGACATCTTCACGCGTTCCACCCTTCATGAATGTTGTTCATAAATGTCTTTACCGTTCACCCTCAACATTTACGAGAATTTTGAAAAGTGATGAATGTTTTATGGCCAATTTATGCTGATAATTTATTCTGTCCAGTCAGAATCATCAAACCGCAAACCACCGTTTTGTAATAAATTAATGTCCCTGAAAACGGCCATTTAAGGCGTGGAACCCTTAATGAAACATGTTCCCAATCTTCTTATCCGTCTATCCACAAAAGTTCAGCTCCATTATAGTCGTTTTGAGCGAGTTATGGATATTTCACTGAACCTTCTTTTTTCTGGTTGAAATTTCCAAGAAGCTTCCTTGGTGTTCCTGAATAATCTTCAACTTCATTGAATTTTTTGGACCTCAAGATGGTCGAATCAGATCCTGGTCCAGAAGAAAAAGTTGAAGGAAATAAAATTATAATTCTATAAAAATTTTAATCAGAATATTTAGAATTTTATTTTTCCTAAAATGACCAAAATACCCCTGATGTAAAATTCTGTAAAAAATCTAGAATTAGTCGTTTTTCACATTTGGGTTCAAAATAACACTAAAACCTAAAAACATGACAATTACCCATTCAATAACACTATGGTGGGATTATAAAAAATGATTTACAGTATAAAATATATGAAAATATGAGATTCATCACTCCCCCACACTTAAACATTGCACTCCTGGGCAATCATCTTATATCCAAATCAAAATCCACACAACAATAAAAAATGAGAAAATGTCAATGATTTTATCCAAAATAGAATTCCCTCATGTCTCATATATGAATAATAATTCTCTATTATTTTCATTTCAATCACTAAAATTTGTTCAACCTCATAAATCAATCCATGTCCCAATCACAACCTACCTCACATTGAATTTTTTTTCACTCTTCACTCAAGAGAAATTGAATCTAGAGTTATAATCATACTTGAAAATCGCATGTATCACCATAGGTTTGTGAAAATTCTCATTTCTCCACAGCGTGAAACATAAAAATGAATTTAATCATAAGGGCTTTAATTAAAGGTTCAAATGATTCTGTGGCTTAGGGTTGGTGGGAAAATAATTGAAAAAAAGTTCCAGGCTAGGAAAAGGAGGTTTGACTTTTAAGTACAATGCATGATTAATTAAAGTGAAAACACAGGATATTCCTCACTCAATACTACTTGTAAATGTGAAAAACAACCCCACCACCTTCTAATGATATGGGACATGATCCAAGAAGTTATTATAATGAATGATATCATCTAAGTTCTCCTTTTTTTCAAAGCTCTAGAAAGGCACAACTTTATTTTCTTTTTTTTCTTTTCTTTTTTTTCATAGAGGATGAGCTGAAAAATTGAATACAATGAATGAATGACAATTAATGCCCTTGATTTTTGGGAGGGACATGAGTCATAAAAGAATGTACAATGAGAATTCAATCTCATCTCCATTTTTTATTCTTTTTTTTAGGAGAAATGGATGAACCAAATAAAGCACAATGAAATGATGAAACATGCCCAATTCTCTTGTTATCCATTACCCAAAGTATTGACACACACCTCACACCACCCATAAATGATACACATACCAATGAACGCACACGAAAGACCCTTCCCCCACACTCAAACTTGAAATATCCATGCAAAAATATTAAAAGTGTGGGTAGGTGAGGAAAAATTGGCTTGTAATGTGGCTTAAACCTATAAGGAAATTCATGGCATCTAAGGGCTTACGGAGGATAAATTTAAAGGTGGGTATCAGGATAAAATGTGGCTAGCCAAAGAGATTCCTCAATCATTTCAAATACATTCCATGAAATCCAAAGTTTCGAAAGAGAATATTCACAAATTCTGGTTCTCACACAATATTCATGTTTCCCTCAAGAAAGTGTGAGTATTAGGAAGAATATGTAAAAGTGGTTTAGAATAACTCACAGGATAGGAAAAAATATTTTGAGTCATTTGATTCATGGTCATGGATTTAAAAAATCAATCAAACTCATACAAATGATTGATAATCCAATTCAAGAAAATGTTTTCACATCAACAATCATTTAAAATCCATTATTTCAAAAATCATTTCTTCTCTTTCAAAATAAATTGTTGTGTGAAAAGTGATAAGAATATTCATTAAAGCTCAAAAATCCTAAACATATAATAATAAAAAAAATGAAAATCACACGAGAAGAACTAAGCAGGTTGACACTCCCCCACACTTAAATTTAACTACCCCTTATTTCAACTCAAAAAAATATAAATATAAAGGTAGAAAATAAAAGGGAAGGAAAGATATAACCTAAAATTATTTAAGAAGTGGATGCCTTGAGTTAAGATCCTAGAAGCAGCCACTTTAATACTACAAGAAAGTAATAAAAATAAATAATAAAAATAAATAAAAAGAATGAGAAAAGGAAAAGAAAAGAGATAATGCTTGGTTTAGACCCCCAAGTGGGTGCTAGGTTTTGACTGCCCCTATTCAGGCTGTTTCAGTGGATTATCCCCGATCAGAAGGTGGATGAGGTTTCTTTGAGATGAACCACCACATGTGAGTTTTCCCGAAGTCCATGATTAAACACGGAAAGTAGAGAACCCCAAATAAGATAAGAATGTTCCCAACCCCAAAGAAAGAATAAAGAAGAAATTTGATTTTCGAAGTGGGAGGGAATAAAAGATAAGGGTGCTCCCTATTAACTTCAGTGGTGTCCTCCCCCATGTGATATAAAAGTTGATGTATAGGAGGTAGTCGCACCACCACCAGCTTCTTCGGATCTTCTTCCTTGATTACCACCACTTGGGTGGTCTCATCATCAACATCCAAGGCCCGATCCATTTGTTATATATCCGAAATTTTAGGAAAGGAGACGTCAGAAAACAATTCAGTTTGAATAAAATTAAAACATGACGAATCAATAAAGAAATCTTCCCTTTCAAGTAAGACATCTTTGTAATTTATTTCTTATGACAGGACCATTGGCAACTTCATCTCAGTAAGTGCATCTTCTTCTTCATCTTACAAAGCAAGATTGAGGTCAAAAGGTACATATTGTTCAATATCAAGCATGGGAGGATCATGTTTCAAGTTATCTTCGACAAAGTTATTCCAAGATTATTCCAAAAAATGTTGACCTCCCATTAGTGAATCAGTTGGAATGTGTACTTCTGGGACCCCCTCGAGCAATGGTTGAGTGCGGGATGATGTGATAAGTTCCTTTATAAGTTCTTTCTCACCCGCCTCAGGTTCTTTAACATAAAAAATTGTTGGTGAAATCAATTCCACCACTCGTTCTGGTTCAGGTTCTGGCTCATGTTCGGATTGCTCTTGGGATGTGCGTACATATTCAGCAATACATTCTATTTGGCTCTCCAGTTTTTGAACTTTATCACTAATCCTATGAAATTGAGCATCAAGTTCATTGCAAACATTTTCTGGCACATGAGATTGTTCAGTCCATGAATAAAAATTTGAATTGAAAGACATCATGAACAAAGAAGATTTTTTTTAGTTATTGAAATTTATGATTTTTGTTGTTGTTTTTTTTAATGAAAGGAAAATTATTTACACAATGTGAATAAAAAATAGTGAATTAAAACCACTTGGATCCCTGGCAATGGCGCTAATTTGACGAAGCGTTGTCGTGTGCACTCTCAAAAATATTTATACTAAGTGCAGCACAGTGGCTGACCTAGGTCGTTCTCTTGAGGAGCTTTTGTGGTTAATAAATCAATACTTCTAGTCAACCTAATCTAATTCTTTTTGTTGATTAATATTTTATGAAATAAATTTAATTTAATAATATAAATGTAATTCATAAATCAGAATAAACTAAAATTTAATTCTAAATTACCATGCAATGCTAAACAGAATGTAATTAGGGAAGAAAAAAAGTTCTCCCGAGAGAATATTCAGGGAGCACCTTCATTGGAAAATTTCAAATATTCTTAGTATACACACTCCATCATATGTGTGCACACCTTATTCTACACTGGTTATGAATGAAAAGTCTACTTAGAGATCGCCAAGCACACCTTCCATCCACCTCCTCAATCGAGGGAAAATGGTTGTAGATTAAGAAGTTAATCTTTAGACAACCACAGTGAGGATTACCCCCACTATAAATTATCCTTAGAATTAACTCAAAGAATATTAAAAACATGGTCTTGGGTTAAAGAACCTGATTAATCCCTCGGGATATTCCTCGGATTAGTTACTCATGATCATGAGTATTATAGTTCACAATGGTAAGATGAGAGGAAGAGAAGATGGTGAATCGGTGGACACAAAAATAAAAACAATGCATGAATTTACTATAAATATAAATTACAATTGAAAACTAAAAATAAAGAAATGAAATAAAATAAAAAGAAATGGGGAAGATTTTCGGCCGGCCTCCCTCGGTGGAGATATCCTCCTTGGTGCCTTGAAGTAATGGATGGAGAATGGGATGCTTTGGGAAGGAGGTGAGGGCCTCCTTTTTATAGGCAGAATTTGTCCCTCAAATGTCGATGAATTGTAGACCCCTTTAATGACATCTTCACGCGTTCCACCCTTCATAAATGTTTTTCATAAATGTCTTTTCCGTTCACCCTCAAAATTTCCTAGCATTTGGACAAGTGATGAATGAGTTATGGACAATTTACTCTGAGAATTTATTCTGTCCAGTCAGAATCATGAAACCGAAAACCACCGTTTTGTAATGCATTAATGTCCCTGAAAACGGCCATTTAAGGCGTTTAAACCTTAATGAAACATGTTCCCAATCTGCTTATACGTCTATCCACAAAATTTCAGCTCCATTATAGTCGTTTTGAGAGAGTTATGGATATTTAACTGAACCTTTTTTTTCTGGATGAAATTTCCAGGAAGCTTCCTTGGTGTTCCTGAATAATCTTCAACTTCATTGAATTGTTTGGACCTCAAGATAGTCGAATAAGATACTGGTCCAGAAGACAAAGTTGAAGGAAATAAAATTAGGATTCTATCAAAATTTTAATCAGAAGATTTGGAATTTTATTTTTCCTGAAATGACCAAAATACCCCTGATGTAAAATTCTGTCAAAAATCCAGAATTAGTCGTTTTTCACATTTGGGTTAAAAATAACACTAAAACCTAAAAACATGACAATTACCCATTCAATAACACTATGGTGGGATTATAAACAATGATTTACGGTATAAAATATATGAAAATATGAGATTCATCAGTAGTGTTGGTCAAAATGATACCAAGAACTCCACCTTGGATGTTAATATGAATATAATATCTTACTCTGGGCCTTTTAGAGGGATTAAAATGACTCTATCTAAGATGTAATGCTAAAGGGATCATAGTACTAGGTGTAGGAGATGATTCTATACTAACCCTCCAGGAAAGAATAAGGGGGAAGTACCCTAACGAAGCTTGTCGAAGTCACTAAGGACAAGATATTAAATCTATATATAAAATAGTACAAGGTGTGATGTAGGGGTCACACGCTTTGTCCCTTGACCCCAGGTCATGCCTGTGTAAGTAGACTGTGTCATTATGTCATGTTCATGTAGAAGTACACAACATGATATCTACCTGTGTACCAGTACACAACACATCCCATGTACTATGGTCTAGTTGTGTCAATATGGGGGAGTACACGCTATGTAAGATGGCCGTGTACTCAACCCTGTGTTCGTGTACCTATGAAGTACAAGCTATGTATTTGGGGAGGGACCACACACCATGTGATAATTATGTTTGTATGAAACCATAGTCATTGATCAGGGGGCTCATGGCTTTTAGATCTTGTTTACATGCCATGTAGCATGGGATTTTGTAGAAATCTGTATATATTCTCTAGTTGTCTCCTCCATCGCTTGAGCCTCTGATCCAGTAATGCCTTTCCAGAAAACTCAAGGAACCACTTTGTTAGAGCCTTTAATTCAATAAAAAATGAGTTTCAACCATCAAATTTATTTCGTAAACAGAACCATCATCATTCTTCATTGCACATCTAAGAACACCAAATAACGTGAAATCGGGTATCAACCATCATCCAATTTTTCACTGATTCCACTTTTACACCACCTTTATAAGGTATTGATCCTAGATCTATGATATTGGATCATTATTCCAAGAAATGGGTGTGAAATAATCGATTGATTAGGATATGTCGAACTGTGGGACAAACAAAGAATGCCCACAATGAATGAAGAATCAGGGGTGAAAAGAAAAAGAACAAAAGAGAGGAATGAACCTCGATTAATGTTCATGTCAATATTGATTTGTTTATATTTGAACATAAATCAAAAATCAATCATTTAATCATGAAGAAAATTCTCTTAGAGCTTGATTAATCTTACCCATCCCATAAGATGACCGAACCATGAATTAATCTGTTCATCGATTGATTCAAATTTATCATAGAAATCAGGAATGAGGAAAAGTAAAACAAAATCAAACAACCACCCTACGTCAATATGAATCAATAGAAGATGAATAACAATGTGGCATTGTTTTTGTTGGCAAGATCATTCGATTCTGTTGCACGTCAATCATCGATCTCTGATCTGGTCATCGTCTTCCAATGGGATTTCTTCCAACAGCTCTAATGGATCTCATAAATTCATAGGGTTATGTGTTTAACCCTATAAATTTTTTATAAGAACATATTTAAAGAGGTATATGAGGTCACTACATCAAAAAAACAATTAAAATAATTTAATTAAATTATTTTATTCATTTTACACTTGTGATGGATTTTCCACAAAAAACCTACATTGCCTAAGATTAAGTCACGCCTAGGGTGAACTTCTCATTATAAATCTAATAGTGACCTTGGATTTATGATCTAAACTTCCTTTTATAATTTATTCCACTTTTTAGGAAAGCTTCACATGAATTCTATTTAATATATTTCAAGCATTTATTCTGGGGACACTAGGCCTCAGAATCACACACCGTCTCCGCACCTGGTCTTGAAAATAATCTCTATAATATCTAAAAACAATAAAGAAAAAAATTTAAGACATTACAAATAATTTTTCTAAGGTGGTGAGTGTTTATAAATTTCAAGAATGTGTGTGAGAGTAGTGAGTTATTTCTAACATTACAAGGAATACTAATTTCTAATTGGGTATTTCCTTGTTAGGATATGAGTGATTTACTAAATCTCTATACACTTGAGAAGGGGGACTAATCGAGCAGTGGTACTTTTAGGATATTTTTCATCATAATTTCCAACCAAGGGAGATTAGTGAATCTATCAAGGTGTCTTTCATTTACCAATTAATATGAATGGAGGTAAAATCTATTTCAAAGACCATGATATCATTACTAAAGGTAATTCAACCCTGACCTAATCTCTTTTCTCATCATCTGGTTTCTAAACTATTTTTTTTTATTTTTATACTTTTTTTAATCACAAAAAAACACCCCAATTTTCTATAATTAAAATAATGAATGGTTTTTGGTCACTCATCTATGAATAAAACCAAGGTTTACCACCACCACTAAATTTATATTGGGTAATAAATTTATTTTTCCACACCCAATGATAGGTTGAGTCTCATATATCCATGAGAAAGGATATTCTTAATCTAATGGTGTTAGCTTTTGGGTTTTGATATAATAGTTATAGATAAATAAAATTAATTTATTATGTCACAACTGTTAATCAAGATAATGTACTAATTTTTTTTACTACCGAAAAATGGAATTAAAACCACAAAAATAATTTTATCATTCCTATGCATTGAGAAACTCCTCACTGGTATAAATTTACAAGAGTGGTAAAATAATTTATACACTTCACTATTGTAGGAAAATTTTTATTATGTACTATATTCCTGTATTCTTGATTATCCACTCCAGCAACAGAGTAATGGTGAAATGGATAATTATATAAGATACATATATTTTCTTTAGATATCCATTTCATTATGCTATCAGTTATTTCCAAAGGATATAAAGATGTTATATAAAGAGAAGTATGCATACACCATAATAAATCATATTTTATCACTTTAAAAGGTGAAAGATAATATTAAAATAAATAAGATTGTCACTATACTATATTAGTGTAAAATAGAATATGGTTACCTAGATAGTGATCTTTCCTTAAATATGATGAAGTAAATTAATTAGTTGGTGAAGTTGGGATTACATATGGAAAAGAAATTTTCTATTAATCAAATATTGTCATCCTTACCACCTATATTATTCACATTCATTCAAAATTATAGAATTAATAGTATGAATAATCCACTTATAAATATTTTGACTATGATTCACTAATTTGATAGGGATTAGAGGGCCCATGGTTCCTCACCACTTATCATGAACAATTTTAGGGATAAGGTTGAGAAGAGTATAAAAATTTCTCAGTCAATGGTGTTCTTTTAATTTCCATTAAAGAGAAAAAATATTCAATGGGATGGAAATTAATAGGAGGCTATCTTCTTCACATATCAAAAGAAAGGCCACAGGAAGAGAAACTACAATGAATTGAAAGTGAATCTATAAGAAGATTCAAATTAAGTGTATTCATTATCACACAAAATATTTCTATTTACTACTTGGTTATTAAATAGAATATATTATTCACATATTTTTATCAAAATATAGGAATTAAGAAGGTTCAAAAAGGTTACAATAAGTAAAGTTAATTCTATAAGTACCTAAAAGAGTGTGATTCATAAGTTAGAAAATAGAATCATATGAATTCAAATTTCCATGTGTATTTATTCTAGTTAAACTTTTATTTTTATTGATTATTACTTAAAAATTTAACTTAGCATCTAATTCTAGGCACAATGAGACATTATTTTATGTTTAAAATGAATATTGTTATGATATTTCATAATTAACTAATAGTTTAGTTATACATGAATCAAAAATATCTAATATTAGTAATTAATGATGAATATAAAATATAATAGTCAAATATATTTAGTTGTGGAATGATAATTCTTTGTCAAGTAAAACCAAAAGTACTTGTACAGTTTATATCCAGGAGAGTGTTTAGTCTCTATGGATCTAAAAATATTAGGTATACTAACATACTTATCATGTTTTAGAAAAATAAATAAAATTTTAATGTTTATAAATCCACAAATCTTCTAAAATTGGTTTAGAAAGATACATACGAACTATTCTAAGGAGAAGATATAGGTAAAATCATACATTTCATGTGATTCCTTTAATAGATTTTAGGAATGTAGAGTGGAAATAATGATTATACTTGGTAAAAGATATAATATCTTCTAAGAAGGATTTTCAGATAACTTCTTAACTATGTATTCATTGATAATTTATATATAGATTAATGGTATTCATAAACTTATATTATCTTATACACATCATAGTAATTTATTCAGTAAAAATAAGATTGAAGATGAGTTTTTTAAGTATTATAAGTCATCCATAATTCCTTCTTAAACATTTTTTGAAAATAGAAACACAACATCTAACCATATTTTATATATATTAAAGAATAGATATCACATATGATACAATATGATAAGGAATACATTAGGTCACAACTTCACGTGTTTTTATGTGGAAAATTTTTTAAAGTTAATTTTAGAAGAAAACATTACATTATGAAATACACTATGTGTGTCTAAATTAGTTAACCTATAGATATAATAGATATAATTATCCCACAGTTGGGAAGGTATTAGTCAAGTGATCGAATATATTTATATAATAGGGAATCAATTTTCATTTTTGATAGTGGTAGAAGGCTATACTTCATTGATTTCAATTCTATAAATTCATTTGAGTTGTATAAGAACACTACAATCCACAAGACTCGATGGTAGGAAAACTTCCAAAGACACATATTTTTTATGAAAGTTAAATCCAAATTGGTGGTTTTATATTCTCCAATTTGGGTAATATATTATTCGAAAAAAATTCCCTATTAATGAATATACCTCGAGAGATGGTGCCAATCAGGTTATTGTGGATTATAAAAATTCCTTATTGGTCATGTTATTTTTATCACAATATAAGTAACACTTTTTTATAACCCTTATAAATTATTATAATTTTTAAAGACGTAAACACAAGTTTTTTACCTAGTTCACTCAGATTGGTCTAATTCCAGGAGAATATGATCGAAAGTGTACAGATGCACCTAAATCACTATGTTCACTTCTTTATATATATGATTACAGGATGGAGTGGAAGCACTGACCCTCAAGACTCACCATCCTCGCATATATTGAAAATCCCACTGCTCTTCTTCCTCAAAATGAGTAAATAATTGATCCTTATCATAGATAGGTGCTCACTACTCCCCCTATGATGGTCTTCTTCTCCTTGAACTATAGATGAGAAAATACACCTTTTCTAGTGGAACCCTTTAGCACTATTGTGAAAATTTTATAGAAAGGGAATAACTCTTGAAACACCTTCACCTTCCTCTTCTCCTTTCTAGAATACAATTGGAACCACCTCTTATTATTTCAATTCAAAACACTAGAAAAAATTCTTGATTTTCCCTTTGAATGATGTGTTTTCTATGTATTTCCTTTCACCTCATATATTTTCCATGATGAAAATTATCATGATAAATAATATTCCATAAATTAAATTTTGTAAATCCCCATTGAATTTGGTCAAGAAGTTTCCTCATTACTCCCATGTACTTTATTTTGAACAGTTGAATACAACATGATAATTATCATCTATAAAAATACCTTTCAAATTGATCAAGGATAAAATACATGAATTTCATGGTTTATTTTTATCTATGTTTTCATGAACATCCATGTGAAATTCACCTCATTGTAAAAATCATTTTAATTTTCCTTACATCAAGGATTCCATTCAAAGTTCCAAGATTTTTAATTTATTTGAGTTAGATTTATGAATATTCTAAGTTAGTATACTTCGGGAATGTTGTAATTTATTCCATCATTTAATATCCATAGATATTGGATAGAGTTTCCCATTATTGTTCCCAAAAGGAAGATAGAAGGATAGCTAAGAGAGGGGTGAATTGGTATTTTTAAATAAATTTAATGATTATATCATAATTGTATTGTAAATGTTGAGGAAATAAATAAAATTTTCACAAGATGTTTTTATAGTATTTCAGATCAAATTGATTCTACTATATTCTTCACCCCTCTCAAACACAAATAGATATGACACCCACTAACCATGAAATCTAACACCTACCTTTTTAAACATGGATTCACAACCCTATTATAAATCCTTTTCCCCTCAAATTCTTAAAAGCATGACTAACTTGACTTTTTCTACCTGGAGGCACAACCCAATCAGTCCTTCTTTTTTCCCTTGAAGGAACAAACCAAACAATATTTCCTTTTTCACCTAGAGGCACAACCCAAACCAACTTTTTTTGGGGAGTCACAACCCACACACACACACCTTTTAAAAGGGTATTATTACCCACAAACACTTTAGTAAAAAATAAACGAAATAATAAAATCACCATAAAAACTAGTTGAAAAAATGAAGCTTGTGAATGTTGAGGCAGTATAGATCACTCTAATAATTGAATGTATAATGATAAATCCTAGCAAAGTGATCATATTTGTAAAGATTTCATGAAGTGTAGGAAAGTTTCATTACTTCACAGTACTTGTATCCATAAAATTTCTTCAATTTTCACTAGGTCTATTTACTATATATATGGATTTTATTTATGCACATATCATTCAAATTTTAAGACTACTTCATCTTTATTTTTCTCTAAGAATGATTTTTTCATGTGAAACCAATGAACTATTATAGATTTTTCCATGATTGTTTCCCATATAATGTTCTACATATAAATCTTTCATAAATAAAATATAATATTCATGTTGGTTATTCTAGATACTTTGTGAAACAAAATAATATCCTATATAGTGGAATATATTAGAATAATTAATATAGTAGTCCAAAGAAATAAGTATTAATATCCTTGGAAAAAATCCCTGATAATATAAAAAAAATCTCAATATTTAAATCCGTTTGAATTTTAAAATATCAATTACCAAAATTTTAGTGTCAATATCTATACATAATTAATCTCATGTGAATCTTATTTATTTCATCATAAAATACTCTAAAACTTATTTGTGTGCATTCTAGATAATTAATGTGTAATTTTAGAATAAAATAAAATTATAAGAATATTTATAATAAAATTGAAACAAATAAAAATGTGAAGAATTATATAAAATAGATAATATTTACATATTTATGTAAGTATATACCTCGAAGATCGCATATTAGTTTTTAACAAATACTAAAATTTGTTTCTCTAAAAAATCATTTCATGATATATATAATAAATATAAAAATACTTTATATCCATGAAAAAAATAATTTACAATGAATGAAATATCAATTTAAAAGAGAATATATTTAACATAACTATATCAAACCATGTAAGAAAAATTATCTACGTAGCTGATTTTTTCATTCCCAAATTATAAATTGTAAGAAAATTTATTTCACAACTAATTTTCAAGTAGTCTAATTCACATACATGAATTTAGGTAAGTGGATTAACATAGGTTAATTCATATAAGTGAATTGATATAAAAAATTTAGGTAATTTAATTCACGTAATAAATTAAACATAGATGAATTCACATAGGTGAATTCTCATAAGAGAATTGATATAGAAGAATTCATGTATGTAAATTCACATAGCTAAATTCATATAAGTGAATTCACATACCTGAATTCACATAACCAAATTAATCATATGAGAAAATTATGAAATCAACTATGTGAGAGAATTGGCTATATGTATTAGAATTTGGTCATGTGGGAAATGATAAATTGACTATGCAGGAATGGTGAAAATCATATAAAATTGATATTTCCACATCCCAAATAGATTATTTAGCATAGGAACACTGAATGAAACTTTCAGAACATGTTATAAGCAATAAAAACATAAAATAATATATTTTAGGAAAATAAATATAAGATATAATCATAGTTAAATATAATTTAATCAATACATAATATTATAGTTACATGGTTCAAAGTATTAATAATTTTAAAGGAAATAAAACAAATAATTATTTTTAGTCTTCAAAATATTAAGTGGTTTAAGGAGACACTCAAAATTATCCCCTTTTTTTATAATTACAAAATCAAGTTTAATTTCTAAAATTCTCCCAATTTTTGAAATTATTAAAAAGATAAAGTTTCAACAGGAAAAACCTCACTTTGAAATAATAATGTTTTTTCCTTATTTATTTAACACAGAATTACATATCCTTAGTTTGATAGTAAAAAATTAACTACCTATAAATTTAATAATTATAGGAAAATTAATGATAAAATGACATAAAAATGAATATAGACATTGAATAAAACTTTCTTAAATAAACATATTTCAAATCATGTGTCAATGAGACACTATAAATTCTTCTATTGTTAAAACTATGAATTTTATAGAGTGGTAAGAATTTAAAATATGTTTGTAAAAAATAATGATACACCATTCATAAAATAACCATTTATGAAAAATAAAAGTTTAAATATTAAGTAGAAATAAAATAGCATGTATGGGAAAACTTAAAATAGTAATATAATAAAAAAATCTGTATATAAATTAATAATATTAAACTAAAAAAATATATTCCATATTACTGTAGATTCCATGTAAATCTAAAAATTTCAGCATTGAAACACACTCAAACTCCCCAAAAATTCATGCTAGAAAAATTTAAATTTACATCATAAAAAGTTCAAACTTGATTTTTTTTAAACTTAGTAAAGTCCAAAGAATTATTAAAGATAATAGTAATCTAACTTTCTATAGAAATAAATTCTAGATTTATATTTTATTTTTAAAAATAGTACCTAGGAAAATGAAATTTAACATCATTGTTCTTAGTCCTAGAGTATTGTAAGGGATTTTTGGAAATTTAAATGGTAGAACCATTGTCACAAAATATAGGAATCTTATCAAAATAAAACCCAAAATAAGAATTTTTTTCTTAATACATAATTATTGATTGCAACAAGGTTCATTAACTATGTTTTCAGATATACCAGTTGAAAGAGAAATTTTTTTTCTTTTAATTATATAAAAATAAAGACTTCTCTAGTAAATGACACATACCTGAGTTGAATTTTCCACATATCTTTCATCCACCAAAATCATAATCAAAATAGATTTTCAAATCAATATTAGTTTGTGCAGGGTAATATAATACAAGATTCAAAGATCCTTTAACATATCTAATAATCCTTTTACCATATTTAATGTGACTTTTCTTATATCACTTTGAATTATAGAACACATTAAAATGTAAAAAATTAAATCAGGACTAGAATTAGTTGAGTATAAAAAATTTCCAATAACGCCTCTATAAGTTTTAACATTGAACAATTTTATATATTTATCTAAATATAATTTTCAAGTAGTACTCATAGGAGTTTTTTTCACTTTCATAAGTTTCTAAACCAAAACTATTAACTAGATCTTTAGCATACTTGGATTGATTTAGAAAAATTCCATCATTTTTTTTAAAATATTTGCAAACTAAGAGATAATTTTAATTCTCCCATCATAATCATATAAAAAACAGAAGTCATTAATTATAATAATTCATTACAATAATTTTGAATTTAATATCCAAAAATAATTTCAATAAAATAAATTTTTACAGTCAAGATATCATTATAATTTTTCTTAATAAATAATGTAGGATCAACCTTTTCCTTTTCAGATTTTTTTTTTCAAAATAAAATGTGTTAAGAATTCATACCAAGTTTAAGAATATTTTTTCAAACCATATAATGCCTTATAAAGTTTAAAAACATGATTATTATGCTTTTCATTTTCAAAACTTGGGGGTTTTCTAGCATATAATCTTCAGAAATATAACCATTTAGAAAATCACTTTTCACACCCATTTGAAATAATATGAATCCATGAAAAGTAGCATAAGATAATAATATTATTCAAAATCAATAATTTCTTCTTGAGAATATCCTTGAGTAACTAATATAGATTTATTTTTAACTATATTTCTAGATTTATCAATTTTGTTTCTAAAGATCCATTTTGTTCAAATAATATTAGAATCATTTAGTGAAACAACTAAAGTCCACACATTATTTCTAATAAACTAATTTAAATAATATTTCATAGAAAATATTCAGTCAGAATAATTTAAATAATCATCAATATTATTAGGTACAAAATCATAAATCAAAGCATGATAATCCCAAATATCCATAATTGATTTTCTTGTTTGAACATTTTACTCAACATCTACAATCACATTATCTAAGTGGTGATCTCTATTATTCTTACAAGATCTTTTATTAATATGTTCAGATTAAGAAGAAATGTTCTCAACCTTAATATATGAATCTTTACCTTTAGTTTATTCTTATTAAAAATTAAAATCTCTAAATTCATCCTCATGTTGATCAATATCATCATCCCTTTTATTCAAATTCTTTTCATAAAACTTAACATTAATTGATTATTCAACAACCATGGTTCTTTTTCTACATACTATGTATGCCTTACTATTGTTTGAATATCCTAAGAATATGACTTCATTAAAATTTCCATAAAATTTATGTAAATAATCCTTTGTATTTAGAATAAAAACATTACACCCAAAGACTCTAAAATGGATAATTTTAGTTTTTTCATATTCCAAAGCTCATAAAGTTTATTTTTCAACAAATTTTTTAAGATAATTTTATTGGTAACATAAAAAAATATTAAAATATTCTACCTAAAAATATTTATGTGTATTAGACTTATTTTACATGGCCCTATCCATTTATTTAATATTTCAATTTTTTATTTCTATTAATCTATTTTTGTGGTGTTCTAGGAGCTGAAAAATTACGAAAAAATCATGTTTTCATCATAGAACTGGATAAATTCTAGATTCTAGAATTCACCACCATGATAATTTCTAATTTATTTAATTAATTTACCTTTATCTTTTTGAACCAATTTACAAAAAGTGTTAAACTTAGATAAATTTTTAGATTTGATTTCAAGAAAATAAACCAATGTTTATCCATTAAAAACATCAATAATGACAAAAAATATCTATTACAACCCAAAATAGCAAGTTTTATAGGACCAAATAATTACAAATGAATAAGATAAATAGGACATATTTTTTTACTTCTATAATTGACCTAAAAATACTTCTATATTGTTAACCTTTCATACAGGATTCACAAACAAAGGTGTTGTACTTTTTATGTTTAGGTAACTCCAGAACTATTTGAATTTTGGAAATCGTGTGCATCAACCTAAAATTATCATGTCCCAACCTCCCCTGCCATAAGATTTTATCATATATTATAATATTTAAGCATGTTATATTTTTATCAGTTAATTCATCAAAATTAATTTAAAAAAATAATATCTTTTCTATTTTCATAAAACAAAATTGATTTATCATTAAATAGAATGCATTTATCATTTTGAAATTTTAAAAAAATTTCATCATCACATAGTTGTAAAATTCTTATTAAATTATGTTTTAATCCTTCAATATATAAAATTTAAAAAATAATAATAGAATCTAAGATTTAAACCTCACTAAAACCTTTTATCATTCCTTTATAATTATCACCAAAAGTAATATTACCTTCATCACATTTTTTGAATGATATATATATCGATATATCCCAAGTCACGTGTCATGATAATTCAATATCTATATACCAAACATCCCTTTTGATTCCTCCAAGGAACATTTCAAAAAAAATTGATATACGAAAGTTTTAGTACCCATGAAAATTTGGGTCCAATGGGATTAACATATAAATTATTTGGAACCCAAACTGACTTCAAACACTTGTTTATATATAAACTAGAAGATAAAGATTTTGAAATGAAAGACTTAGTATATCCAAGATATTGTGTACATATCAAGAAGCAATCATTTTAAAAATTTCCTCTCATTTTACATCTAAAACACATTTCATTAGATGTACTTTTATTAGTGATCTTAACAAATAAATCCTTATACATTTTTGGAAAATTGTTATCATAAAAAATACTTGATCTATTTTTGTTAATTTTATTGAAACTAATCATTTTATCTAAGTTTTTCCTACCTAAAACAAAAATAGATATATTTGAGTTTAAACTTTCAATTTCATTTATAATCTATTCATTATCTTTAAGAATAGTAACAAAATTCCTTCATCTTCAAATAATTTTAACATGAAATCAATTTATCTCTCTAATTTTTCATTTTTATCAAGATTAATTATTAGATTTTCTTCAGAAGATTCTATATCTATATGTTCAATTTTCAAATTTTCCTAGATATATTTATTCAATTATTCATTTTACTTAAGAAAGTCCTTCTATTGACTCTTATGGTTCTTATATAACCAGTGATCTTTTCAACTTTATGATCAAGTCTCTCAAACTATTTTTATCAGTTCCTATACACTAGATTTTTCATTTTTAGATTCGGAGGAAGAACAATAATTAGATTAACTGACTTTATTTGATGAATCCATTAAGTAAAAATTTCCCACATCCTTTTCTAAACTAGATTCTTTATCAGAACTTGAATCCTTAGTGAAATTCCATATGGCTATCATTGATTTCTATTATTTCCTATATTGATTTCTCTTATTTTTTCTTTCTTTAATTTTGGGAAATTAGGCTTGATGTTACCCTATTTTCTAAACTGATAAAATATTATACCTTCAGCATAATTTAAAGTAAAAGTAAATTTATTCTTCTCCATGAAATCATCTTTAGGATATCCTTTTTGAAATATTATTGAATAACCTTTATTTCCTTTATATCCAACCCTTGTGACATATAAAGTATCATTCTTGTCACCACTCTATAACTCAAAATTAGAAGAGTAAGTAGAAATAATTTACTTAAAAGAAATTCCCCTATTCATTGTATTATCTTCTTCAGCAAGATTTTTAAGCTCTAACTCATATTGTAATAATTATCCAATAATATTATCAATTTTATATTCCTTGAAGTTTTATTACTTTCACCTATAACAATCTTTAGAGCATTCCACTTCTTAAAAATTTATTTAAGAACTCTTTCAATAAGAATAGGGTTTTTTTCAAAGTTTTTATTAATGAACTTAAACCATTTACAATACTAGTAAATCTATAAAGAATTTTATTAAGAGTTTATTCTTCATCCATTTTTGAATTTTTGATATCTAAATATTAACATACCTAACTATGTTTTAATTAGCTTATTCGATCCAAGATGTGTAACTTGAAGGATTTTCCAAATTTCATGTGAAATTTTACATGTATATAAATGAATATATACATTTCTATTTATTTCACAATATAAAATATTCATCACATTGTAATTAAAAAAATAATTTACCACATCATTTCCAACCAATGATTCAAGTTCACCTTCAGGTAGTTTTTAAGGATTTTCCATGATTATCCAATGATCAATGCTAAGTTTATTTAAGAATGATTCCATATAAGATTTCTAGTATCTATAGGCAGTACCATCAAAATGAGTTAGTTTTTCATGTATCCATAAAACATTTAAACATGTTTCTACCATCTCAAATAGATATTTTCCCCTAGGAAATTAAGTCAAGAAATGGTTAACACTATTAAAAATATATATCAGCTAGGGGTCATGATATGATACTAATTGTTTCCCTAAATATGAAGATATAAAAATATCCAAGAGGGGATGAATTGGACTTTTAAAATAAATTTAAATATTATATAATATTTATATATTTAATATAGTGGTGATAGGCCCTAAGGTTTTCATTGTTTTCCTTGGGTCTAATCAATATAAAAATTTATAAAACTCATATCAATGATACTTAATTAATTAAAATAAATATAGTAGTAATATTGAGATCGAACCCTTAAAGATGGTGAATTAGTTTAATTGGGGTTTTAAAGGAATTTATTTAAAGAAAGTGGTGAAGAATCATATTGGGGTTTTAGAAATAGTTTGAAGAAATAAATAATCGAAACTAAAGCAGTTTGATTAGTTTGAAATCATGTTTTGAAGGTGTGTCATGGTTTTTTAGTTTCAGGGTTTAGGTGAAATTATATTTTAGAAAGTAAGTTGATTAATCCATGTTTGTTGTTAGATTCGAGATGAGGTTGATCCAATGGTCATAATATCCCCTCACCAATGATAAAATCCCTTATTTCCCTTGATTTGGTAATTTAATGTAGTGTTTCATGTTGCTAAAGCAGACAAAAACCCAGGGGATTTTGAATGTTTTCATTTACTGAATGGGTCAAATTTAGAACCAAGATTCAGAACTCAATTATGTGAGTTGGAACACTTTAATGTGATGTTTTTGGACTTTTTAAAGGCCCTAGAATTTTTTCAGGTGTCTCAATGAGTTTCGGGGGTACTGGACCCAGAAAATCATGGGGTTTAAAGGCTATAGAGGCCGCACGGTTTGTCTGAAATATTGCAGACCATTGCAGGAAACTGTGCTACCTTGTTTAAAAGGGGCAGTACTAGTGTGCAAGGGTTGTGCATGATTTTCCTAACTGTGCACCAAGCCCTCATGGTTTTCATTTTGAGGCAGTACCCTATCACTATTCACCACATAGTTTGCGAATGGTTTGAAAACTCGTGCTGGTCAAACCGTGTGGTTTACCCTTTAAAAAAAATAATTAAATTAAAAGTTAAAAAGAAAATTAGTTAAATGATATTAAGGAGCAAATAAAAATAATAAATAAATGTTTAATGGTAACAATAATTATGATATTATTATTATTATTATGGGTTTTAATTTTGGTTTTAAGGAAATCCTAAGGGGAGGTCTCCCCCTTTCTCCCTACTAAGTGTAACACCCCCTCCATGGGAACCCCCTTTGGCCAAACCCCATAGGTGTGCAACCCCATCTCTACAGATCCCTCTATGATCGCCATCTCTATTGGGTTTCTTCACATTTACCCTTTGATTCTTCGAGTTGGGATCTCAATTCCCTCTTCTCTCTCATCTGGGTTGATTTTTGGTCTCTCATCGCTCTATTTTATGGTTTGCCGAACCTAAATTTTAGGGATAATTCCAATTTCTAGTTTTCTTTTTATTTTATTTTGTGTGAAGGGTCTCTCAGGACCCATTCGTATGGGTTTCAACAATCATATCTGAAGTCAAAGAGGCTCAAGTAATTTTGGTTCACCTCCTCCATCTGAGTTAAATATTTATACCCACTATTTGGTTTTACCTTTATTATTTTGGGTTCTTTTATGATTTAGGATTCCTAGCATTTGTTTTAGGTAGTTTTTATCAATCTTGAAGTTCCAAGCTCACATACATAGGTATGTGTGTGTGTATATATCTTCCATGTATGTATTCCCTCATGGAGCGTGGAATACGTGCATTGGGTTTAGAATATATATATATATATATAAATTTATGTGTGTGTGTGTGAGTGTGGGGTGGTTCTGAGTGTTCGCCGCCAAATCTGTCAAATGTTTAGTATTAAATTGGTTCCACCTTGAGGTAGGGTTTCTCTCCTTGGCCTATTAATTAAAGTAACACATTAATTATTTACCTATTTCACCTTCCTTATATTTTAATTAATTCAATATGTTATTGAGATTAAATTCCTCTTAAATGTGAATTGAGTAAGTTTCATGATTAAGATGCTAAATATGACAAATTAATTGTTTGAAGATAAATTTCATGATTTTATAATAAAACCCCTTCAGCGGAGGTGTGCTTTCTTTAAGCTAAAAAGTAGTGATTAGATATTTATCCTTTCATGGATTATTGTATTGATATTTCTTATGCCTTATTGTTATTTTTGATATATGAAATGTTTTGGACATGCCCTCTAATATAATTAGAAAAACATAATTTCCTTTTTTAAATGATTAAAGAACCAATGCATTGTCTAAGTGGTTGGCCCAATTTTTAGATTGGAATTACTCGTGTAGCTGATTACATGTTTCCATTAACACCTCCTAAGTCACCCATGGAGCCTTATAAATACAATTTACATGTTTTGGTAAATTTAATTCTTCTATACCTTAGTTGATACATTGATTTCCATGTAGGAATTACTTGGATAGACTCAATGGTTTATCATACTTATACATTGGGTTATACATGGATTCCCATGTAGGAATTCCATGGACAGACTCGGGTTTGTAAATAAATAATTGGTTACATTTTTTTTAGCACCACTTAACATGATAATGGAATGTAGTATAGTGAACTTTGATTTTTCTAAATTGCCTAAAATTGATCAAATGAATGGTTTAATTCTACTTGTCCTTGTCACACTAATAAAAGGGAAGGCTTGGACTAAATGGACTTAATGATTACTTAATACTTGATTAAATGGTTTAATGCCCAATTATCCTTGTCACACTAATGAAAGGTAATGGATTTACCTTATAAATTGTATATGACTTCACTATCAAATTAGGAATTTCATGACTCGAGCTCGCCTTGGATTCCTGATGGAATGCGTTGAGTACTCAAGGACCCCATTTAATTTAAGGATACAACTTACTTAGGTTGAGACCCACCAAGAACTCGATCATTGTCTAACTTTGGATTCTCGATATGACACCATAGGATCCTTTATGTAGTACTATAATATACCTTGAATACACTCCTTGGATCCATCATAGACAAGTAGGTCCCATTGTTAAAGCCTGTCAGGGCCAGTCATTGCTTAGCCTTATATTACCTTGGATAAACTCTTGGGACTTGGTATGCATCTTATCATGGAATTACTTAGACTATGATCCTTGTATTACACTATTACCCTTAGCTAGTCTACATTCATTAATGAGTTGGTGATCCTTGATGTCTATGTTTCCTTGGTTCTTACCTTGGAAGTTAATTATTTAATATCCCCATAGGTTTCCTTGTTACATCTTGGAACCTTTATTATTGAAAACATGTAAATTATTTATAAAATGTTAATAATATATTAATAAACTAGTTAAATGTTCAAATTCCGACCAAGGGATGAATTAGGTATAGCCTTTCAGTGTCCCATAGGAACCTAGATGGGTGATTTTTATTTATTCTATTTGTTATTATTCTGTATACCTGTACAATGTTTCAATTATGTTACACTGTATAGATTGGAATAGACACTGTGGGTGATGGACTACTGAGATATATATCTCACACCCTACTCGGGTACCCTTGGTACCCGATTAGACCTTATATTTTCAAGATTTAGGTTGATTGTTGTACTACTTGTACTTGGGAGTTGGGAGAAAAGGAAAGACCTGGATATCGGGATGCACATGAATATCGCCTGTTGGAATCTGATGTCTTTTTATTTTTATTTTTGTACTGTAATGTAAATAATTTTTTTATTTATATATTTATCTTATTTATCATCAATTATACATGCATTGTATAAACTAGTATTGGCCACTTTTGTTCAGTTATATAAAATCTATCTTCCACTGCTTTGTCATTGCTATTAACTGCTTCCACTATTATCTAATAATTATTCTAATTACACTGCTATGACACTATGATATGAGGTTATATTTCCCCTACTATCACTTATTGATACCCTCACTACTATTTGGAATCCTTTAGTATATGGGGATATGCCCTTAAGGCCATGTGACCCCCTGGTTCAGCTATTTATTTAATGGTAAGAAAGATCGGGACATTACAAAGTGGTATCAGGGGAAAAAATTTCCTTCATCTTACCATTTGAATTGGTAGGTAGGATATTAGGAATGTTTTTCTCTTGGTTAATAGCCATGTTCGGGACTGATCACCCCACATACGGAAAATGACAAAGTGGTTAGGGCTGGGAATTTTTTTGTGGTGTTTAATATTATAGTTTATATGATTTTACCTTGAGTGACTGGTGTATCTTCCACTGGTTATTAGTTTATTAGTTTATGGTATTTTTACCCTTATCCTGGCCTTGAATGGAAGTTACATTTCATGCATCATACTTGGCATGTAGGAAATTCACATGCCATGCATATACGATGTCATGTAGTAACATATACAGGCTGCTTGCTATTTTGGATTTCGTGCCTTGAGAGCTATTCCATGCTTAGATTTATACTTTTTGAGGTAATTCATCATCATGCCTTATATGTTTAATTCTCTTTATAGCATGCTTCAATTATTAAAACTCCATGATTCTGTGATTTCATCACGTGGATTTGTGTTAGATTTCTTTTAGTGACATGCTAGATTGCTTGGATATATAATTTGTTTCTTTTGTTAAATTAAATGGTTGCAATTTTGATGAGAGACCATTTTTAGTTTCAAGGTTTATGGGAAACTTATAACTGCGAAAAGGCAACCTATGTATTCAAACCATTGTAAAAGGCTGTTAAAATTTAAATAAAAAGGTAAATTGGTTAGAAAATGGGATCCAAATGCCAAACTATAAAGTTTATGAGTGATTTATCGGTTGTAAGATGGCCACCCATATAATTGGATGGTTTTATGTGATCATTTTAAATTCTTAATTGAGTTTGGTTTCAATTAATGAGAGCCAATTTTCAATCCATGAAGTGTATGGTCACTTCATGAATTGGGAAATGGAATCCCATATTAAATTTACTTGCATGATGTATTGAGAAATGGATATAAATTTGAAAGGATGGTTAATTTTGATCTAAAGTTAAATTGGTAACCTTCTAAAATATAAAACTGGACCCAAGTAGGTTGGTTGAGACATGTAACTTATGAAATGACCAAATATGGGTGTTTGAAATTTTAATGGCTTGACAACTGAAATTGGGTTTCATTTTGATAAACCTAGGTTGATTAAAATGGGACCCTTGTAGGTCGCCATATTTGTTAAAAATGAATTGTTTTTTTCAATTCCTAATAAATATGGGATTTCTATGAATTTTTAACACTAAAAATAAATTTTGATATACTTGCCTATATTTACCTTGGGGAATTGGTTAAAAATCAAGTACTTTGGGTTTTTATTTTATAAAATGGTACTTGATGTTTTGATTAAATCTTTTAATGGTTAATGATCAAATTTGAACAATGTAAAGGGATTAGAGATTGAAACTCTCATGTTTTCCTCTATTTGAAACCCTCATGTAAGGGTAGGTTTATTTTCTCTTTGATTTTCCTAGAAACGGAAGCGTGAGTGCTTTCCGTAGGTGTTATTTTACTTTTAGTAATGGATTAGATGGTTGTATTTTGAGCTTGGTGACTTTGTTTGACATGAACTATTGTTAAGGTTGATGCTTGTGCTTCATAAGGTACTCATTGATGGTAGGTAGAACCCTTATAATTTGAATGACTTGCAAGTTCTATGAGCTTTCTGATATTTGGTGCCATTCAGATGTCGTTTTCCCTAGTAGGGCTTTCAGTTTCCAATGACACCCTTGTTCTGATGGGTGGTCATGGTTTCTTTGGACTTGTTATGGGCATGATCAGTGAGTGATTCTCATTTTTAGTAGGTTAGACATTCCTCAGGCATGATCGGCTTCTTCTTAGGTCTTTTGAACCTTTCTTATTCTTAGTAATGGGAGACTGGTCATGGTGTCATCCAGGATAATGGTCGTAGGAGGCAATGCGACTTAGAAATAAATATATTTTGGTGTTGAGTATGGTCTCAGTTCATCTCCAAGTAGAGTGACCTGAGCAATAAGGAATCAAATTCATCCCAATGCTTGGGATGGAATTTCTAAAGACTCAGGTGTTTTGATATTCCAGTTTCATTTGTTTATCTTTCTTGGTATTCTTTGACATATATGAGCATGGCTTGGAGGTGTGACACATGTACTGTTAAGGTGTTTTTGTATTAGAATTCTTGTAATAATATAGTTAATCTTCTTGTCCTTTAATGATTGGGACACTCTAAATATGGGGAGTGTCATGTAGGTTCTGGTAAATGTGTTCCTTTCAAGTATAAAGAACACAATCCAAGAGGTCCATTGAAAATGGTCTCTTCTACTTAAAATCCCTTGGGATTTTTCGGGTTTTTGAATGTCAATGCTTGCTCAGTAGTATGAATTTGTTCTGTTTTGTGGTGTATGAAACCCCAGGAAAATACCATTGGTCATGGATGACTTCGGTGGTTAAATCTTTAGTGATCACAAAAGCCTCAGGGGGTAAAGGCCTATGATCGATTATAATGACGCGTTGGCAGGTGAAACCAAGTTTCTTCTAATAAGCAGACCAGTTACAGTTTGAATAATCTATTTTCTAGTAGTTGGGTACATTTTTCAAGAAGTAGTGAAGATCCTCTTAGTGTATTATGCTCAGTGATGAGCACGCCCCCTATCTTGACATCATCCTTGATGCATTAAAAGAGTGTTCGTCTTACGCCGCGCTAAATCTTTAATTAGTTGAGCTTGTTGGGTGAGTTTTCTCAATGTTTCAAGCTAAAACATGTTTATTGTCGAGTCTTGGTAATTATTGAGTGATTCATGGGTTTCCAAGTAGGAACTCCTTGGTCAGAGTCACAAAATCCAGTTGTTTGTTTTTGAATTAACTGCTAGGTGGTTGCAACTCTTGGATTAGTTAATGTTAAACTTTGGAATTTATGGGATTATTACTATATTTTCTTCATAAAATAGAGTTTTAAGTACCTTTTAATAGTTCTTTAGACTCTATTCTAAATGGTTGGATGCTGTATTTACCTTTGAAGAATCACTGGGATTCAGGTATGGGATTCGGTGAATGTGCTTTTTGTAAACTCAAGATGCCTTAGAGTAATACATTGTAGTTAAATCGGAAACGTTCCAACCATCTAAGTTTGGAATCTTCAAGATAAGTTAGACAAGTGGCTCGACTCATTCTCTCATTGTTTGCTCAATGTTTACGATCATGGGGAACTGTTATAAAGAATGTTTCCAAGTTAAGGAAAGTGTGGTTTTAAGGTCAGAAGTGCCTTTTGAGAAAGCTCGTGTGATCTGTTTCTGTTAGGTCAATCAGGATTCATATATTTATTTTTAATGAAATCACATCAGGAGCATCATTAGGACACTAAGGGGCATGATTTCTATGACAATTTTGATAGTGGAGGTACCATGGATTGGAATTATTCCCTTAAGTTAATAACTATGGTGGGGAACACCATCAGTTGGAGGTTTATCAAGATGATGACATGACCATGTATCTATATTAATGTGATCATGTAAGCTCAGTTTTGGTGTTTCAGTTGGAAAGATAGAATTGGATATGGTTGTGAGGACTTAAGTAATTCTTAAGGTTCATTGGGTGCGAGAAGCACAATGCGGTAGTTCAAATGATACTTCACAACCCTAGTAGGTTGGGTAATATTTTATTTGTTTCCCAAATGATTCTTAAAGATGATAAGTTATAATATGGGGAGATTGTAGAGTTCTGTGTTTTTGAACTGGACAAAAATCCAAGGTCTTTTGAACTTTTTTATTTACTAGATAGTTAAAATTTAGAACCAAGCTTCAAAACACAATTCCAGGAGTCAGAATGCTTTAATGTTGTGTTTTTAGACTTTGTTAAAGGACTGAGAAGTTTCTTGGGTGTCTCGGTGAGTTTTTAGGGCATCAGACTCAGAAAAGCATGGTTTTGATGGTCTTTAGAGGGCACACAGTTTGTCTAAAACCGTGTAGCCCACTGCATTAAACCATGCTACCTTGTTCAAAGCATGAAGTAGTGGTGTGCACAGGCTGCACATGGATTTTAAAACCATGCACCAGCTCACACGGTCTTCATTTTTAGGCAGTACCCTCATAATTTTCACCACATTATTTGGAAAACCATGCTGGTCAAACAATGTGGTTTACCCTTTTAAAAAAATCAAATTAAATTAAAATTTTAAAAGAAAATTAGTTAAATGAGATTAAGGGGAGAATAATAAATAATAAATAAATGTTTAATGGTAATATTAATAATAATAATATTGTTGTTGTTATTATTATTATTATTATTATTATTATTGTTATTGTTATTATTAAGAGTTTCAATTTAGGTTTTAAGGAAAACCTAAAGGGAAGTCTTTCCCTTTATCCCTACCAGGTGCGACACCCCCTCCCTGGGCACCCCCCTCGGCCGAACCTCATAGGCGTGCGACCCCCTCTCCACAGATCCCTCTTTGATCGCCATCTCTATCGAGTTTCTTCACATTTCTTCATTGATTCATCTAAACTCCCTATTCTCTATCATTTGTGCCAATTTTTGGTCTCTCATCACCCTATTTTTCAATTATCCAAACCTAGGGTTTAAGAATAATTCTGATTTCTGGTTTTCTTCTAATTTTAGATTTGTGTGAAGGGTCTCTCAGTACCCGTTCATGTGGGTTCTGACAACCTCCACTAAAAGAGAAGCAGCTCGGGTTGTTTTGGTTCACCTTTTCCATACAAGGTAAAGATTTATACCCACTGTTTGGTTTCTACTTTATTATTTGGGGTCCTTTGATGATTTAGGATGCCTAGAATTTTTTAGGGAGTTTTGATCAATCTTGGAGGTCCTCACTCACATATAATAATGTGTGTATATATATATATATATTCTGTCCGTGTATTCCCTCATGGCATGGGGAATACATGCATTAGGTTAAGGATATATATATATATATATATATATATATATGAATGTATGAGCGTGTGAGTGCGGGGTGATTCTGATTTTTCACCACCAAATCTATCAAGTGCTCAATTTAAATTGGTTCCACCCTAAGGTAGGGTCCCTCTCCTTGCCCCATCAATTTAAGGAATACATTAATTATTTACTTATCAGGCATTCCTTATATTTTAATTACTGAAGTATAGTATTTAGATTAAATTACTCTTAAATTTAAATTGAGTATGTTTCATGATTGAGATACTAAATATGATAAATTAATTGTTTGCAGAGAAATTTCCTGGTTTTATAATAAATCCCATCCAGTTGAGGTGTGCTTTATTCAAGATAAAAAGAAGTGATTTGATATTTTTTCTTGCTTGGATTATTGTATTGATATTTCTTATGCCTTGATGTTACATTTTAGATATAGAATATTTAGTACATGGCCCGTAATGGCATTAGAAAAATGGAATTTACCTTTTTAAATAATTAAGGAACCAATGCACCGTCTAAGTGCTTGGCCCAGTTTTCAGATAGAAAATACCCATGTAGGTTATTTAATTTTTCCATTGACACATCCCATGTATCCTTATAAATATAATTGAAAATATTTGTTAAATCGAATGATTTTACACATTGGGTGATACATGGATTCCCATGTAGGAATTCTATGGACGGACTCAATGGTTTATCATACTTATACCTTGGGTGATACATGGATTCTCATGTAGGAATGCTATGGATGGACTCAAGTTTATAAATAAGTAATTGGTAACATATATATAGCACCCATTACCATGATAATGGAAGGTAGATGAGTGAAACTTTATTTTTTGAAAATGCCTTAAATATATTAAATGAATGGCTTCATGCTACTTGGTTGTGTCTGTAACAACCCTGGTATTTATTACACATTTAAACGTGATTTATTACATAAAATTTCACTTAATACAACCTAGAATATCAATAGTTTTAGTGACTTTGTGTATTAGTAACATTACATGAAAAATTAAGACAAAAAATACAACATCTTTATTGAAAACTTCTTTTATATGACCACAACATTCCTTCATACTTAGCATTGCATGGGATAACCTGAGGACATAAATAAGAAAAGGGTGAGATATAAAGTCCATTAAGGGAGTAAACAAGGTATAACATGAATAATACAATACATTTTATGCAATATACATATCAATGGAGCATAAGAGAAACATGAACATAAAGTCATGATATATCATGATTATCATAACATGGAAATGTGGAAACAACTTAAAATAATACATCATTAACATAAAGGAATCAGGTAAACCCCTATCCCAAAATGGTGGAAAAATTTCATAAAATGAATTAGGTAAACCCCTTTCCCAACATGACGTATCATGATACTAAAATTACCCAATGCATTGGAGTGCTATCAGGGCACACCCTTCATGAACATTTTAATCTCATGCTTAAGTGTGTCACATAGATCATATAACATGGATTCATTCAACATCATCATTTATTCCATGATAAAGGATTGTTTAATACATACACAAAATTATATAATAAATAATTATATGTGAGTAAAGGTGAATACCCTTGATATAGAAATGGACATGGTATTCACTACTTGATGATTTTGGCATTTAAAATCGCGGTGTAGTTTTGGAAGCCTAATGACATGACATAAAAATTCATAAAAATGGCTGATGAGAGAGAAATGGGTATCTAATCACATATAAATTAAATTTAAAGTAGGGGGTTCATATAGATACATGTCCCAACATAATTAATTTGGAAATATAAGGTGTAACATAATAAATAAACTTTAAGAAAGAGGATAAATGGAATAACTCTTACGAAATTTCGTCATCATAATGGATATACATGGGAGGGATTAGTGAGATATAAAGAGGTATCCCATCATAAAAAAATAATAAGGGATCTATTTGTGAGGTGATAAAACATACCCCATAATTTTTAATTGAAAATAAAACGGTATAAAAACATAAAAAAACATGGATAAAAATTAGAAAGGAAGGAAAGTAAGGATCCCTTACGGAATTTTAGCGTAGTAACAGGTGAGTTTAAAGGATCATAGTGGGGATTAATTGAAGTTAAAGTAATATCCAAACATTTATACATAAAAGTTATATTAAGGATTAATATAAAAACATATCCCTAATCTATAAAATAAAAATTAAAAGGTGTGACATAAAAGAGGTGCTTGAAGAAAAAGGAGAGAGGGAGATTCCTTACTTGGATGTGTGATCCCAAAGGCTTGGGAGAGGCTTATTTGGACATTAGGAGTGCCTTGGTAGGACTCTAGGGAGTAGGGGGAAGAGTGTTTTCGAGATTTAAAGAGCTTTACTGAAGAGTAATGGGTTCTTGGGTAAACATATAGGAAGGGTGGGGGAATTCTTTATTATTTTGGTTTAGGACCCTACACACTAAAATATTCAAAACCAAAAACCATACTATGGTATTTTCCCATTGTTTCTGTCCAAGGTGAGTGGTTTAAAATATTTTATAATATCTACGAATTAACTTATTAAAATATTTCTCTTGCTTATGTGGAGGTGAGTCACACTCTCATGGAATCATTTTAAAATGTTAAAATATTTTATAAGTCTTCGAGGGTCCAATAAGGCATTATAAAATTAATCAAACAAATATAAAATCACATTATTTTAAAGGAAAAACATATATTGGGAGAATATTACTTTAATATAATTTTATTACATCATTATTGGGTCATTATTATGTCATAAACCACATTATATATTTATATGGTATTAAATTTTTACCCAAAATTTTGACTATCTTAGAAAATTAAGGAAAATTAACCATTGGATAAATTTGGCGTCCTAATTCCAAAAATAATATTCATTTTATCTAAATAATTTTCTATATATGTGAATTTTCACTTTTTAAATGAAAACTGATATTTATTGAAAATTCACAGGTTTTGACGAAAACACTTTCCAAACCTTAATAAAAATTACATTTGAATTCATAACAATTATATACTCATTTATTATTCATAAAATTAATTTGATAATAATATTTTATGAAAATATTAATTATTTCAAAAATTCAAAATTCCTTAAACTAAATTCTTTAAAAATACACTTTCTATTTTATTGTATAAAAAATAGAACTCTTATCAAACTGATTACCTAATAATTTACGGATAAGAAACTGATATAATAATAATTTATAAGAATTTTTTTTATAATTTTATTAATAAAAACATTAGTTTAATATAATAATGTATATATTTCTCAAAAGTACCATTTTTACCCAACAAATAAATTTATCTAATTCAACATTTTTTTAAGAAATACTATCCTTATAAAGGAATTGATGGAATAAAACTTTAATTTATTGAAAGGGATTATAAAATAATTAACTTATACCTTGTTAAATAACCCCTTATAACACCCTCATAAGACCTAAGGGTAAGGTGTGTGATGATGATAAACTCTAGGGGTAGCTCAAATAACATCCCCCAGGTGGTAATTACTATTAAATTGAATTTATCCTGTAGCTGATTTCATTCATGCTTAACATGTTGAAGCTCAACTTGGGCTTGGTAAAGAGAGAATCTCAATGATGCTACCTCCTTCCCGAGATCCAAAAATGAGCTTCATATAGCCTGAGTCTACTGGATGAGGCCATCCAATCCTTTTTCTATGTTGAAAGGGTTTTTTTTAAAACACTTTTATTTATAGCAGTCATTTGATCACTATTCAATGACTATATTATCAATAGTAATGATACTTAACAGTCATTTAAACCCAATAATATTAAAAAAAGAGTGCATGCATTTTCTATATCTATAATACATTAAAATAAAGGGAATTTTATTCATAAATTATCGGGTTGTTAAAACATTTCCCCTTGAGAAATTTTGCCCTCAAAATTTCATTTTCACACAATAAAATAGATGAGGGTAACTCTACCTCATCACTTCCTATAGTTCCCATGTTTCTTCTTTAAACTTTTGGTTTCGCCTAAACACCTTAATGAGGGGTATCTTCTTACCTTGTAGAACTTTTTCTCTACAAACTAAGATCATCACCAACTTCACTTCATAGGAGAGGTCATTCTCCAATGGTACTACCTATGGATTGAGTACATGCGATGGATCAGGTATATACTTCCTCAAGAGTGATACATAGAATACATCATGTACTTGAGATAGGTTTGGTGGGAATTCTAGTTGATAGACTACTACTCCGATTCGATCAAGGATCTAAAAAGGGTTGATGTACCTTGGACTAAGCTTTCCCTTCTTCCCAAATCTCACGACTCTATTAAATGGTGATATAGAAAGGAATACCATGTATCCAACATCAAAATCTAGGTCTCATTAATGATATTCAGCATATCTCTTTTGTTGACTTTGAGAATCTTTAATGTGTTACTGGATGGTCTTAAACTTATCCACCATTTCTATAACACCCCGAGATTTTATGAAAAATATTCCTTTTAATTTCATCGATGTCTTGTGTTGTACGCTACAACAAAAGAAGCCTACACTACATGCATCCCTGACTTGGATTTCATTACACGCAATCATGACCTTTCACGATAGCGTGTGTTGTACGCAATACCGAGTTTCACTAAACAACGATATGTTATATAAACTAGCTGTTATGAATAGTAATACCCACTTTTTGAAATTTTATAAATTTTATGTTTCAAAATGGACTTCATTTTTGGATTCGAAATATCAAAATTAGCCTAGGGTGAATTTTTGGTATTTTTCTGAAAACATTCAATTTTTGATGAATAGTTAAAACACTAGGTTACTATTTAAAAACAGACTTTTTATTTAAATTATTATTTATTTTATTTAAATTTATTTTTGGTCAAAATTGATACATAATACCTATATAAGTTCAATGTAATTCATTGGAGTCATTTTATAATAATTTTAGATATATAAAACTTTTATTTAACTTTTGACCGTCTTTTACCCACCTCCTAGGAGAATTTGCCAATTTACATAAAAATTAATTTTACCGCTTCTATTAGTGGAATTTCAAAAATCTGAGAGACACAGTTGATATCAGTAAGTAAAATTTGGTTCAATGAGATCAAAATAATTTTTGGTGAATAGTAACTTTTTACTTTTATTTACCAAGGTTAAAAGAAAATAGTCTAATTAAAGCTAAAAATGATATTATTATTACCTTAACACATGTCCTAATTCTATTGGATAAGTTTAATTCGACCAAAAACAATCTTAGAAATATAATATTATCATTTAGGTCTACTTGGGTCAGATTAGGACTTTTATTATTATTTTATTTAAAGAAGAGTTAAAATAGTTAAAATCAAAGTTTAATAACTAAAACATTTTTAATATAGGATTATACATAAGATACATTCGAATATAAATATTCATTAGAAAGATAAAAATATTTCCTAAATAATTATATTTTATTTATAATTTTAGACATTAAATAATTTAATTTATTTATGACACAATGATGATGCAGTAATTACCTTATTAATGAAATATTAACATAATTGATGTTATAAATACCCAAATAAATGTAATTTTATACTTTTTATGAATTACACTAATTTTCTAGATTACCATGACATGTTATTATTGATTTAATTAACTTTTTTTAAACTAATCATGCTGTTATGAGTTTCACAAAAATCAAGTACCAAATAGTGTGAAAATTGATATAAAATAGTTATTAAAACATATATTATATTATTAATTGTTATTTTATTACTAAAATATAAGGCTTGGTCATATGGATTATATAAGGTTATATATATTAATAATGAACCACCTGGGGTTCGTTTGGATTGTTATAGTAAGGTTATTAACTATATAGTGTAAGAAAACAAGAAGACACGGTAAAAGTTAAATTATTTAACTTAGAGTTAAATCTAAACGATAAGGTTAAAATAGTAACCTAAACTTTTATAAAACCTATTGGTTGAGATGATTTATACCCATAATCACCTTATCTTCGAAATAAATCAATCTTGAGCTATTAAAAACTGAATATGACTTTATTATAAAATAATGTTTTAAGTTTTTCCTAAGGTGCCACTCTCCTCCCTTATAAAAAGGGATCCCCTTCCCTCTTCTCTTCACACCCTTTTGAGCCTTGAAGCTTGGCCAAACACTGCCAATTCCTCTTCTAAACCTCTCTATTTATATCATAGAGGTTCTGGTATTCTCAAAAGACTAACTCTAGTGCCCTAAGAAGAAGTTTAAAGGAGGTGCATCGAGGAAGAGGTAATCTCTTCTACCGACTCTTTCAAGTTTCTTTCTTCTTATACTTCCTATTATTTAGTTGTTTCATTATAAAGTAATAAAATAAGTATTAAATATATAATGATATGTTATTATAAATATTAAACAACCCCATTTCACCTTCTATCCATCCTACAGAAAACAAAATCACCGCACGTGCGTACGTATGGAATACCGTCTCCACGCTGTGGTGTAATATGTTTTTCCACCACCACCTTACTTGGATGGGTATAATGGTGTAAATAATAACTATATATGATTATTATAACATCATACTGATTCTAATATATTATATCATCCACTCCAATTCCATTCAATAAATATGGGAATGATATCATCGCTCGTGCGTACGTACGGATTACCGTCTCCACGACGCGATGAGATTCATTTTCCATGTTAACAATTCAAGAATGATTATAAAGTATATATAATAAGTAATAATGAAATATATGACATAATAATGATACTGGATTTATGTATATATATATATGTACGTCATCTACTTAATTCTTTTCAAGTCAATAAGGAAAGGAAAATAGCGTTCATGCGTACGTATGGCCTACCGTCTCCATGAACAGTGTATTTCATTTCATTCATCTATCTATTATATATATGTATATATTGAATATATATGATATATAAATCATTATTTAATTTTTTAAGTAAGTAAATCATGATATAAGTAATAATAATATCAAGAACAACAAATCGAAACACGTACGATAAATGAAACGATTTTACCCAAAAAGATGATTTAACATGGAATTTAAAAAAGAACGGGTATTATAAAGTCATAATTGAACCATATATGATATAATGACAATGAATATGATTCTATAATAAGTCAATTCCATTATTTAAATCATTATAAATGAGGTTCGGATACGTACGAAGCATATCAGACCTAAGGTAAGGGATAATTTTGCAATATCATTTTTATCCGAGATTTCTTATATGTAAGTATTTACTGGGGTTATATTTTTCATCCATGCCCATAAAATGTTTTTCATAAAGTGTTTAATATTCATCCATGTATGTTTAATGTCATTTTTACCCCTATTTGACTTTTACTTTGTGTTATGGAAGGAATCTTTCTTTTGTTTACCATACGAGGAACTTTTTGACTTTTCTGAAAAAAGTACGAGGATAATGTTTTTTTAACTTATACGGTGTGAACTGATTTTTATGGTTTCATAACACCTAATTTTCATAAAGATTCCCACACAAGATTTCATGATTATTTTCAAAAAAAGTCCTTTTCTTTTAAAATTACATGGAATTTTGTGAAAAGAAAATGATTTTGAAGAAGAAAGGATATTTTCCTCAAAAATTCATTTCAAGTGTTTTATCAAAACTATTTTCCATATAAGATGACATTATTTAGCATGTTTATGTTTCAAGTATAATGTCTATATTATTTACATGGTGTTATTTTTCTTATGATGAAATTATATCCATTTGTTTTATATGGATTATGTAATGATGGGATGATGTTTATGAAACCCATTTTATTCTTTGGGTTATGATGAATGATTTATGTTTATGTTGTGGAACACGTAAGAATGATTTCAATATGAGATGGGTGGGACCTATATCTCCCACCAATGCATTGGGTAAAGATTTATATCTCATGATATAGAGATGACTGGAATGGTAAGTTAATTCGGTTCAGTGATACAGGACTGGAACGAGGAGTGAAATCGATTCAGTAAGGGACTTTGTCTACTAAGATGGTCTTGGCAGCAATGCCTTGGCTACTACAGAAATCATATCATGTGCTTAATGTTTTTACACAATTAAAAGTTTTATTTCCAAGCTATTTTATCATGATTGATGTTCCATTATGATCTATACCTTACGCACTGCCATTTTTTATGTCATTGCTCAAGATTTAGATGTTTAAACATTATGTTCATGATTTTATGTTCAAATGTATATGGTTTGTTTTATTTTCTCCATGCTTACCCTTACTGAGAATTTTAGCTCACCCTTTATATGTTTTCTTTTCCCCAAGATATAAAGAAAGGTTTTAGGTAAGAAAACAAAAGGGTAAGATCTTAATTTGAGATGTTGAAGATCTTTCACCACGATTAGAAGATTATGTTCCGAGTTTCCAAAGACACTAAACTATTACGATACTTTAGTGTTTGTTTTTATTATGTATTAAGTATTATGAAAAAGTAATGTAATGTCCATGTACGTCAATATTTGGGTCTCTACAGTTGGTATCAGAGGTTTGGTTTAGTTAACCTTTAGAAACTAGGATGCGAGAACTTTAGTGAGATCCCTAGAGATATTTCTTAGGTATGTCTAGGGATGTCCCTAAGGTTAAGTATAAGTATAGGTTATAGTCCTAGAATTATGGTAACAATATTATAATTAAACCTAAGATGTTAGATATTGAAGGTACTCCCCCTTCATTATGTTGTTTTCATATCATGATTTTTTCCTCTCACACTATTCTTTTTGGGTTTTAGAAAATGTCTAGAAACAGGAAGATTCAAGATAATGAAGGATATGATGGACAATGGAATGATATTCTTCATGAGAAAAAAATGAAATGGGATTTGGGAGTCCAAACATTGTTATTATTCCTAATAATCAATATCATAATATGATCAATAATCTCAACTTTGGTAAGTATCCCAACTCATCTAATAAGAGAAAGATGGAGTTTCATGATGATCATAGAGGAAAGAAAGTTCAATTTCCCTCATGTAAATCATGTGGGAAGAGGAATCAGGGAGAATGTTTCAAAGGAACTGGAAGATGCTTTGGGTGTGGAAAGGAAGGACACAGAGCCAGTAAGTGCAGAGGAAAAGGTTCAGTTAACACCATGGACAAGGATAATTGTATTACTACAACATCAATAATGATTAAATGTTTTCAATGTGGAATGTATGGGCATTATGAAAACCAATTCCCTAAGGGAAAGTCTCATGAAGATAATCATCATGGTTGTATATGTATTATTTATGTTGATGATGGTGAAGAGACTACAAATGATATATGAGATGAAATAATTGTTGAAGCTCGATCAATGGTTTAAGAAGGTAGTGGAATGATTTATGTTTATAAAGAGTTATGTGGTATAGGTAATGGTACTATGGAATAAAGACACATCTAAGGATTGTTACACTATTGTTTTTCCTAAAGTATTTGAAAGTATATGTTGAATGGTACTAGTAACCATGAAAGGTTATTCAGATATTTTTGGAAAGTAGATGATATGAGCATAATGAAGGGATGAGGAGATAATGATATGTTTGATAGTATTAATGATCTCATGACTGATATAAGGACAATGTGATATCATGGTTTGAGTATATAGAAACTTTGGGATTTTAGTATGTGGAAAGAGTTAACTTTTGATAGAATTCATGTTTTCACTAAGGTTTTATGGTAATTTATGTTTCAAGAGAATAGATGATTAAGGTATTCACATGTTTCGAATGCGATCAATAAGATATATCTTATGATATATGGGAGATAAATGAGGTATTCACGTTCTTGTTATGTGACCTTTCCAGTAATCGATTTCTTTATACTATGAGATTGGACAGATGTATTTTGGATAATTCTAAAGATTAAAATGCATTAGGTTGGACATCAGATAGTATTGCTTAAGGCTAGAAATTTTTGATATTATTTCTGGAATGCTGTAAAAGTATAGTTTTAGAAAAAGGACAACCTATAGGACAGACGACTACCCATCATGTCGGACGAGGCTGTTGGAATCGAACCCACAACTGAAGTGTGATAGGCCTTTATTTCCTACCAATGGACTACAGGAAGTCCCTGGTTAGTAGAAACAAGTTTTATTATATTAAGTAGTATGATATATAAACTATAAGCCCATTTTGGAACCATATCTGATTAATCTCATCATAGATGGACTTATGTATATAAATTTTGATAACTTATGTTTGAGACAAATGGAATGACCTGTCATTCTATTGCATGATCTGCTAAAACTTCGTGAAAGACAAATTCAACTTCATTTCTTTAATAGATGAAGTGTAAATTGTTCGAGGCATGAGCAACGTTGATATTGTACCAAAATCAAGTAAGTATTTCTTTTAATTCAAAAAATTTTCAATATTAGGGAAATAATACTGAATACCAAAAATGTTTTCCTAGTACCCTCATATCCGATGAATCAGATGGTACCTTAGATCATCACAAATTTATGGCTTTGTGATTGTTGGTTTTTTATAGCCATATTATCTACCACTCTCTATCATAACTTGATGGTTAGATTTCTCTTCCATATCCATATTTTCACCTATGTTCTCCTATGTGGAAACCCAGTGATTAGTTAATTTGCGTAACCGTTACATTTCATACTTTAGTTTTTAAAGATAAGTTTTGGTATTCCTTTTTTATGGTGTGGGTTTCTTTTAAAACTTTTGAGTAGTAAACCATTTATAACCCTGATGAATTTCGAGGGCGAAATTCATTTTAAGGGGGGTAGAATGTAACACCCCGAGATTTTATGAAAAATATTCTTTTTAATTTCATTGATGTCTTATGTTTTACGCTACACCAAATGGAGCTTGCACTACACGCATCCCTGACTTGGCTTGCATTACACGTAATCGCGACCTTCCATGATAGCGTGTGTTGTATGCAATACCGAGTTTCACTAAACAACGATATGTTATATAAACTAGCCATTATGAATAGTAATACCCACTTTTTAAATTTTTATAAATTTTATCTTTCTAAATGGACTTCATTTTTGGATTCGGAATATCGAAATTAGCCTAGGGTGAATTTTTGGTATTTTTCTGAAAACATTCAATTTTTGATGAATAGTGAAAACACTGGGTTACTATTTAAAAACCAAATTTTTATTTTAATTTATTTTAGGTCAAAATTGATACATTATACCTATATAATTTCAATGTAATTCATTGTAGTCATTTTATAATAATTTTAGATATATAAAATTTTTATTGAACTTTTGACCGTCTTTTACCCACCTCATAGGAGAATTTGAAAATTTACATAAAACTTAATTTTACCACTTTTGTGAGTGGAATTTCAAAAATCTGAGAGACACAGTTGATATCAGTAAGTAAAATGTGGTTCAATGAGATGAAGGTAATTTTTTGTGGATAGTAACTTTTTACTTTTATTTACCACGGTTAAAAGTAAATAGGGTAATTAAGGGTAAAACTGATATTACTATTACCTTAACACATGTCCTAAATCTATTGGATAAGTGTAATTCGACCAAAAACAATCTTAGTAATATAATATTATCATTTAGGTCCACTTGGGTTAGATTAGTACATTTATTATTATTTTATTTAAAGAAGAGTTAAAATAGTTAAAATCAAAGTTTAATAACTAAAACATTTTTAATATAGGGTAATACATAAGATAAATTTGACTATAAATATTAATTAGAAATCGAAAATAATTTCCTACATAATGGTATTTTATTTAAAAATTTTAGATATTAAATAAGTTAATTTATTTATGACACAATGATGATGCAGTAATTACCTTATTAATGAAATATTAACAAAATTGATGTTATAAATACCCAAATAAATGTAATTTTAGACTTTTTATGAATTACTCTAATTTTATAGGTTAATATGACATGTTAGTATTGATTTAATTAACTTTTTTTGAACTAATCATGTTGTTATTTTCACAAAAATTAAGTACCAAATAGTGTCAAAATTGACATAAAATAGTTTTTTAAAAAATATTATATTATTAATTGTTATTTTATTCCTAAAAATATAAGGTTCAGCCAAATGGCTCAGATAAGGTTATATATATTAATAATGAACCACTTGGGGTTAGTTTTTCTTGTTATAGTGTGTTTATTAACCATATAGTGTAAGAAAACAAGAAGACACGGTAAAAGTTAAATTTAAATGATAAGGTTAAAATAATAACCTAAACTTGCATAAAACATATTGGTTGAGAGGATTTATACCCATACCCACCTTATCTTATAAATAAATTAATTTGGAGCTATTAAAAACCGAATATGACTTTATTATAAAATAATATTTTAAGTTTTTCCTAAGGTGCCCCTCTCCTCCCTTTTAAAAAGGGAACCCCTTCCCTCTTATCTTCACACCCTTTTGAGCCTTGAAGCTCGGATAAAACCTGAAATTTACTCTTATAAACCTCTGTATTTATATCATAGAGGTTCTGGTCTTCTCAAAAGACCAACTCTAGTGCCCTAAGAAGAAGTTTAAAGGAGGTGCGTCGAGGAAGATGTTATCTCTTCTACCGACTCTTTCAAGTTTTTCTTCTTCTTCTACTTCCTATTATTTAGTTGTTTCATTATAAAGTAATAAAATCAGTATTAAATATATACTGATATGTTATTATAAATATTAAACAACCCCATTTCACCTTCTATACATCCTATGGAAAATGAAATCACAACGCGTGCGTACGTACGGAATACTGTCTCCACGCGGTGGTGTAATCTATTTTTCCACCACCACATTACTTGGATGGGTATAATGGTGTAAAGAATAACTATATATTATTATTATAACATCATACTGATTCTAATATATTATATCATCCACTCCAATTCCATTCAATAAATATGGGAATGATATCATCGCTCGTGCGTACGTACAGATTACCGTCTCCAGGACGCGATGAGATTCATTTTCCATGTTAACAATTCAAGAATGATTATAAAGTATATATAATAAGTAATAATGAAATATATGACATAATAATGCTACTGGATTTACGTATATATATATATATATATATTTACGCCATCTTCTTAATTTTGTTCAAGTCAATAAGGAAAGGAAAACAACGTTCATGCGTACGTACAACCTACCGTCTCCATGAACGATGTATTTCATTTCATTCATATATCTATTATATATATGTATATATTGAATATATATGATATATAAATCATTATTTACATTTTTGAAGTAAGTAAATCATTATATGAGTAATAACAATATCAAAAAAAACAAATCGAAACACGTACGATAAATGAAACGATTTTACCCAAAACGATGCTTTAACATGGAATTTACAAAAGAACGGGTATTATAAATTCATAATTGAACCATATATGATATCATAACAATGAATATGATTCTGTAATAATTCAATTACATTATTTAAATCATTATACAGGAGGTTCGGATACGTACGAAGCATATCAGACCTAAGGTAAGGGATAATTTTGCAATCTCATTTTTATCCGAGATTTCTTATATGTAAGTATTTACTGGGGTTATATCTTTCATCCATGCCCATAAAATGTTTTTCATAAAGTGTTTAATATTATTCCATGTATGTTTAATTTCATGTTTACCCCGCTTTTACTTTTACTTTGTTTTATGGAAGGAATCTTTCTTTTGTTTTCCATACGAGGAACTTTTTGACTTTTCCGATAAAAGTATGAGGAGAATGTTTTTTTAACTTATACAGCATGAACTGATTTTTACGGTTTCATAATGCCTAATTTTCATAAATATTCTTTTACAAGATTTCATGATTATTTTCCAAAAAAGTCATTTTCTTTTATAATTACATGGCATTTTGTGAAAAGAAAATGATTTTGAAGAAGAAAGGATATTTTCCTCAAGAATTCATTTCAAGTGTTTTATCAAAACTATTTTCCATCTAAGATGACATTATTTAGCATGTTTATGTTTGAATTATAATGTATCTATTATTTACATGGTGTTATTTTTCTTATTATAAAATGATATCCATTTGTTTTATATGGATTATGTGCTGATTGGATGATGTTTATGAAACCCATTTTATTCTTTAGGTTATGATGAATGATTTATGTTTATTTTGTGGCACACGTAAGAATGATTTCAATATGAGATGGGTGGGACCTATATCTCCCTCCAATGCATTGGGAAAAGATTTATTTCTCATGAGATAGACATGGCTGGAAGGGTAAGTTAATCTGGTTCAGTGATACAGGACTGGAACGAGGAGTGAATTCGATTCAGAAAGGGACTTTGTCAACTAAGATGGTCTTGGCAGCAATGCCTTGGCTCTACAGAAATAATATCATGTGCTTAATGTTTTTCCACAATTAAAAGTTTTATTTCCAAGATATTTTATCATGATTGATGTTCCATTATGATCTATGCCTTACGCACTGCCATGTTTTATGTCATTGCTCAATATTTTGATGTTTAAACATTATGTTCATGTTTTTATGTTCAAATGTATATGGTTTGTTTTATTTTTTCCATGCATACCCTTACTGTGCATTTGATCTCACCCTTTATATGTTTTCTTTTCCCCAGGATATAAAAAAAGGTTTTAGGTAAGAAAACAAAAGGGGAAGATCTTTATGAGAGATGTTGAAGATCTTTCACCACGATTAGAAGATTATGTTTCGAGTTTCCAAAGACACTAAACTATTACGGTACTTCGGTGTTTGTTTTTGTTATGTATTAATTATTCCAAAAAAGTAATGTAATGTCCATGTACGTAAATATTTGGGTCTCTATAATTTATTTGACCATTTCTGGACCTAGAATTTTTATCTCCCCAACTTCATCCCAGCATGCTAGTGTTCTGCACCTCTTCCCATAAAGGGATTCATAATGATCCATTTGGATGATTGAGTGGAAAATATTGTTGTAAGAGAACTAAAATAGAGGAATATGTTGATTCCATCCTCCTTTTAATTAAATTGGGAATGCTCTCAACATAATCTCAAGTGTTTGGATAGTCTGTTTGGATTGTCCATCAGTTTGAGGATGATAAGGCATACTGAAGTTTAGCTTAGTATTCATAGCATTTTAGAGACTCTTTTAAAAGTTATAGGTGAATCTTGGATCTCAATCGAATACAATAGATAGTGGTACACCATGTATAATTATCACTTCTCTAATGTATATCCATGCAAATTGATCCAATGAGAAATCCTATTGAATAATAATGAAGAATGCAGTCTTTGTAAAATGATTCGCCAAAACACAGATAGAATTGTTTCCTTTGGATGTCTTTAGTAGTCCTATGAAAAAGTCAATGGAGATGTTCTCCCATTTTAATGTTGATATGAGTAATGGTTGTATCATCCTCTTAGACTTATTCCTATCAAACTTCAATTGTTGACATACTAGGAAATTTGATGTATACTCAGTGATTTCCTTCTTCATTTTATTCCACCAGTAATGCTCCTGGAGATCTCGATACATCTTTGTGTTTCCTGGGTGAATAGAAAAATTCAAACTTTGTGCATCTTCTAAAACTTCATTTTTTTAACTCCATAATTTATGGAGCACATAGTCTTGACCCAAATCTCACAATTCCTTCTTTATTAACATTGAACTCTGAGGATTTCACTTTTTTGATAGTTTCCACTTTCTCTTAAATTCTCACATCATCCTTTTAAGAATCCTTTAACCTTTACAGAAGAGACAGTTGGATAATAATTTGTGAAAGGATTGATGATGTTCCATTATTTATGATTAACATTTACATCTTAATAAAATCTAAGAAGATTTGATCCTTCTCAATTCTCATCAATGAAAGAGTTGCTGGATCCTTTCTACTTAGAGCATCTTCCACTTTATTCACTTTCCCTAGATGGTAGTGAATTGAGTAGTTGTAGTCTTTGATCAGATCTTACCATATTCCATGGAATATATTCAACTCTTTTTGTGTTAATATATACTTAAGGATTTTGTAATCTGTATATATTTCACACTTTTCCCCAAAGAGGTAATGTTGTTTGATTTTCAATGCAAAGATCATTGCTGCTAACTCCAGATCATGTGTGGGATAGTTTTTATCATGAATGTTCAACTGCCTTGAGACATAAGCAATTATTTTTTCATTTTTATTCAAATACCATAAAAGTTTGAGTTATAATATTTTCTAAAAGAACATTTCCATAAACATCAGCATGTGATACAACACTTATATAAGTTTTCTCTACTGATTTAATATCATTTCTAGTGGGACTCAATGTTCTTAGAAAACATAAAAGATATACAGATAGGAAATTAATTGAAATAAATTTTTACATACACTACTTTTAAGTAGTGGTTATATGTAATTAATTCATCCTTATTAATCTTAGTATATGAATTTTTGTGCTCCCTTGATCATGTAGATTCTTGATGCTCATCATGCTTCTTAGCACTTGCAATATAGCATCATCTTGGATAATACCCAACTTCTTAACATTTATGACATATAAATGTGTAAGATTACATAGATGGAACCTTTTTTCCATCCATCACATTATCCATTTTTTCATGGAAATTGGATACTTTGTGCCCTTCATTTCCATAATTAAAACATATCCTAGTCCCTTTGTGACATTCCCCTGGTTCCTCTTTACACACTTGTTGCATGAAGAAAATCGGTTCTCCATTCCCTTATCACCTTTATCAAATGTACTTTCACAAGATTTCATCTTACTCTTCCTCAATTTACTTTGGAATTCAACAAAGTATCAATTGTTAATCATGATTTTTTGATAGCTAGTTTGGCATAATCAAGATATGTATTTCTTGAGCTCCCATTTGATTAGGAATCTCGTCAAGACATTCATCACATTGCCCTTCACATCAGTTGTTAACTCGATTCATCCTATTACCATTCATTAAATATAATAAAAATAAAATTAGGTATGATTACTTCAACACATAAAGGGGAATCCAATGACAAAAATGGATAACATATAAATTACATTTATTTTCTTAAATTATGAATTTCGAGGCTTTGATCTAAGTTATCAATTGTCTACTTCCAAATGTATATTCTTATGGGATTTTTTTGTTCCCTTAATAATGGTTCATACTAAGATTTTGATTTTACCAAATCATATACCACAGGGGTGTCGAACCAAGAGTGAAGTAAGGCCCATTGTAGTGCACCGGTTCCTGTTTGAGTCTAGTTCAAAGTAGTTTTTTCAGGTTTTACCCCTAGATACATCTATGCTAGATCCACCTCAACTTGTTCATATCCAGATAGGGATCTATTTTCTTGATAAACCCCTTACTCTATACTCACAAAAATTTAGGGATGTTTTTCTTATACTTATTCTTATCCCTAATACTTTCACTAGGATTTTCTAATTCTAATCCCAAAAATAACTGAACCTATCCTCTGATACCAACTATAACAACCCTGGTCTTTATTACACATTGAAATATGTTATATTACATAAACATTCACTTAATACAACCCAAAATATTGAGAGGTTTAGTGTATTTGGGGATTAAAAACATTATATGACAACTTAATATATAAAATACAATATCTTTATTGAAAACATGTTTTACATGACCACTACATTCCTCTGTACTTAGCATTTTATGGGATAACCTAAGGAAATAAATAAGAAAAAGGTGATATATATAGCCCAATAAGGGAGTAAAAAATTCATAACATGAATAATACAATACATGTTAGTAAATAGACATATCAATGGAGCATAAGAAAAACATTTACATAAAGGCATGATATTCCATGATTACCATAACATAAAAATGTGGCAACAACTTAAAACACTACATCATTAACATAAAAGAATCAGGTAAAACCCTATTCCAATATGGTGAAAAAATTCCCTAAAAGTAATCAATTAAACCCCTATCCCAACATGATGTATCATTATACTAAACATTACCTAATGCATTGGAGCGCTATCAGGGTGCACCCTTCATGAACATTTTAATCTCATGCTTAAGTGTGCCACATAGATCATATAACATGGATTAATTAAACATGAACATTTTTTACATGATAAAGGATGTGTAATAAATTAATGAAATTATATAATCAATAATTATATGTAAATAGATAAATGGGAATGGTATTTACTACACAATGATTTTGGAATAGAAAATCGTGCTGAAATTTCAGCAGCATAACAGCATGACATAAAAATTCATAAAAATGGTTGATGAGAGAGAAACGGGTCTCTCATAATATATAAATTAAATGTAAAGTAATTAGTTTATATAGATAAATTTCTCAACACAAGGAAATTAGAAATAGAAGGTGTAATATAATAAAGAAACTATAAGAAAGAGGAGAAATGGAATAACTCTTACCAAATTTTGGCATGGTAATGTGTGTACATGGGAGGGATTAATGAGAGATAAAGAGGTAACCAATCATAAAAACATTATAATAGAATTATGGGTTATATGGTAAAACATACCCCATAATTTTTAATTGAAAATAAAAAGGTATAACAATATAAAGTAACTTGGATAAAAATGAGAAAGGAAGGAAAGTAAGAATCCCTTATGGAATTTCAACATAGTAATAGGTGGGTTTAAAGGATAATAAGAAGGATTAATTAAGGTGAAAGGAAGATCCCAAAATGTATAAATAAAATTTACATTATGGATGTATGGAAGAACATATGACAAATCTAGAAAATAAAAATTAAAAGGTATGACATAAAAGAGGTTCTTGAAGAAAAAGGAGAGAGGGAGATCGGTTACTGGGATGTGTGATCCAAAAGGCTTAGGAGAGGCTTCTTGGGAGCTTAGAGGCGCCTTGGTAGGACACTAGGGAGTATGTGTAAGAGTATTATCGAGCTTAAAAAAGATTTATTGAAGAGGAATGGGTTCTTTGGTGGGTTTATATAACAAGGGTGGGGGAATTCTTTATTATTCTGGTTTTGGACCCTACACACTAAAATATTCAAAACCACAAACCATACCATGGTATTTTCCCATGATTTCTAGAAAAGGGTAGTGGTTTATATTATTTTATAAGTTAAATGTACTAAATTATTAAAATATTTCCCTTTTTTGTGGAGATGAGTCACACTCTCAAGGAAATCATTTTAAAATGTTAAAATATTTTTTAAGTCTTGGAGGGTACACTAAGGCATTATAAAATTTATAAAAAATATATAAAATAAAAATATTTTAAATGTAAAACATATATTGGCCTAATATTCCTTTTTATTATTTTATTACATCACTGTTGGGTCATTATGATGTCATAAAATGCCTTATATATTTATACGGTATTTAATTTTTACCCAAAATTTCCACTGTCTCAGAAAATTAAGAAAAAATCATTGTTGGATAATTTCAGCATCCTAATTCCAAAAATAATATTAATTTTATTTAAATAATTTTATAAATATGTAAATTTTTACTTTTAAAATAAAAACTAACATATATGGAAAATTCACAGGTTTTAACAAAAACAGTTTTCAAACCATAATAAAAATTACTTTTTACTTCATAAAAATTATATAATCTTATGTTATTCATAAAATTAATTTGATAATAATATTTTATTAAAATATTAATTATTTGAAAAATTCATTAATTCCTTAAAATAAATTCTTTAAAAATACACTTTCTGTTTTATCGTATAAAAAATATAACTCTTATTAAACTGATTATCTAATCATTTAAAGATAAGGAAATGATATAATAATAATTTATAATAATTTTTTTATAATATTGTTAATAAAAATATTATTTTAATTTAATAATATGTATATTTCTCAAAAGTACCATTTTTACTTGAAGAATCAATTTATCATATTCATCATTTTTTAAGAAAGACTATTCTCATAAAGGAATTAATGAAATAAGACTTTTATTTATATAAAGGGATTACATAATAAGCAACCAATACCTTTTTACATAACCCCTTATAACACCTGTATAAGGCTTAAGGGTAAGGTGTGCAATGGTGATAGAATCTTGGGGTGGCTCAGATAACATCGTTCGGGTGGTAATCTCAATTAACTTGAACTTCTCTTGAAAGCGATTCCATTAAAGTTTAACATGTTGAATCTCAGCTTGGGATTGGTCAAGAGCAAAGCCTAGTGACACTACCTCCTTTCCGAGCTCTAAAAAATGACCTTCTTACAGCCTGAATCTATTGGATGTGGATATCCTATCCTTTGTCTTCATCAAAAGGATTTTAAAAAAAAATATATTTATATCAGTCATGTGATCACTGTTCAATGACTATATTATCAACGGTAATGATACTTAACAGTCATTTAAACCCAATAATATTAAAAAAAGAGTGCATATTTTTTCTATATCCATAATACATTAAAATAAAGGGAATTTTATTCATAAATTATCTGTTCGTTACATTGTCACTCTAATGAAAGGAATGTCGTGGACCAAATGGACTTATTGTTTACTTATGGCTTGATTAAATGGTTGCATGCCCAATTAGAATATTCACACTAATTAAAGGTAATGGATTTAACCTTATGAATTATATATGAATTCACTTTCAAAATAGGAATGGCCTAACTTGATCTTGCCTTAGATTCCCGAGGGAATTACTTGAGCATTCGAGGACCCCATTCCAAATTCAAGGATACTGCTTACTTTGGTTAAGACCCACCTAAAATCTGATCCTTGTCTAATTTTGAATTAATAGTATGAAATTGTAGGATCCCTCATATAGCTTTATAAGATTACTTGGATACACTTCTTGGATCCATCATTTAAAAGTAGGTTCCATGGTTAAATTTCATCAGGCCTAGTCATTCCTTATACCCGTTTTACCTTGGATGAACTCTTTGGACTTTGTGGGAATATTATTATAGAGTGACTTGGACTGGGATCTTTAGATTACACTCTTACCCTTATCCAGGATATATTAATTACTTAGTTGGTGACCCTTGAGGTCTATTTTCCTTTGTTTTTACATTGGAACTTCATTATTAAATATCACCACATATTTCCTTGTTAAAGCTTGGAACCTTCATTATTGAAAACATGTGAATTATTTATAAACTAGTAATAATCAATTAATAAACTGGTTACATGTTAAGTTGTCAACCAAGGTCCAAAGAAGATATAGTCATCAGGTGTCCCATAGGAACCTGGATGGGTGATGTTTATTTATTTTGTTTGTTATTATTCTGTATACCTTTACAATTTTTAAATTATGTTGCACTGTCAGGATTTGTCTAGACACCGTTGGTGCTGGCCTATTGATATTTATATCTTGCACCCTACTCAGGTAACCTTGATACCAGAGTAGACCTTATATTTCATGATTTAGGTCAATTTATGTATTTCTTGTACATGGGAGTTAAGGTAAAAGGAGTGAGTTAGAGATCGGGATGCTCATGGGTATTTTCTGTATTTTCATTATTTTTGTATTATAATGTGAAGCATGTTGTTTTTTATTGCTTTATCTTATGTATCATCCGTCATCCATGCATTTTATAAATTTTTGTTGGTCATGTTTGTTTAGTTATATAAAATATATCTTCCACTACATTGTAATTTCTATTTACTAATTCTACTATTATCTGCTAATTATTCTGATTCCATAGTTGTGACACTCTAATATGAGGGTATATTCTTCCCACTATCACCTCTTTATACCCTCACTACTATTTGGTAGCCTCTGGCGTATGGGTAGACGTGCTTGAGGCTATGTGACACACCAGTCCAGCTATCGGTTTAATGGTAAGTCGAGTCAGGACATTACATTTAGGGTTTCGCTGAATCGAGATTGTCTCGATACCATTTTAAAATTTGGGTACCCTAAATATGATAATGTTCATGAATAATTTCAGGTAACCATTTTCATAATTAAAAAGGATCCTTCTAGGTTCAATTTAATGGTCATGAAAATAAAAATAAATAGATTAAAATTTTATTAATGAATTATGGAAACCAAATATAGGAATAAAGTAAAAGAGATAAATCCAACGGAACCTTACCCCTTTTACTACATAACTCTAGAATAATATAGGTTTATCACCTCCTTTTAGTGATGAGAGAGTAAAAGTTAAGCAAATAAATGAAATAAAACATGAAATAAAAATGGAGATAAAGTGGTGGAGGATCCTGCAACAATGCAGCTTCTCACCCTAGACTTTGGTCTTACTATTTGTTTTGATGTAGAGTCTCAACCCCCCCATTTATATACTCACCTAGGGCTTAGTTATCATTAATTTGCATCATAATGAGTCATAAATTGGTCACGGGTGGTCCCTAGGACATAAATTATGTCTCTGCCACTTAACATGCTGAAACCTCATTGTTTTTTTGCCATCCCAATATTTACATGTGTAAGTGGTTCATGAAATGTAATGTTCGAGTCTTGAAATATTTATTGTTTTATGTCACATACTTTAAATATTGATGATTTTCGTGTCATGTAATCATTACAGGACATATAAAAATCGGGATATCCTTCGATTTATTTTTCATCGCTTCACGCTTCATTTCCACTTCATGTCCTACAAATCTTTAATGTCATGTAATGATTACATGATGTGAATATTGTGTTTCCAGCTCTAAAAGATTCATTTCACCCCATCTCTTCATTTTATCCCCTCTAAGTATTACATAGGTATCCTTTATAGTGGTAAACCATATTTTTTCTTGTGTTTCACCACGATGTGAAGTTTCATGGCACAAAGTGTCTTTTTATCCCCATATTCACCTCTTTTTTATTCCTTTTCTGATTATTGGTTGTATCCTAACATAAATCATAAAATAACATAATAGTCCAAATTTTGGAAATAATATAAATTATATTAAAATATCCTAAAATATATACATGAAATACAATTCTAAAGTGGAAATAAGATAAATAGGCATTGGATATTTTTGTAGTTATTTGGATTAAAATAATCCTTCTCTAATCTTGACCCATCTTAAGCATAGAGAGAGATGGAACCCACCGACCATTGAATCTTACATTAACTGGTGCACACCTAGATTCACAACCCATTTACAAAGCCTTTTTCTCCTAGAGGTTTAAACCAAAGACTAGCCTGCCTTTTTCCACTTGGAGGCACAACCTTAACAATTCTTCCTTTTCCCTTGGAGGCAAAACCAAAACAGTCCAACCTTTTTCACCCATAGGAACAACCCAAAATGATTTTTTAGGGAGTCTCAACCCATACACATATACCTTTTAATGGGGTAGTATAAACCACACATGATTTACTACAAAAAATAAAAATAATTTAGTCACCATATAAAACAGTTAAACAAAGGAAGCTTGTAAATGTAAAGGTAGTACGAATCACTCCAAAAAATGAATTTTTAATGATGAATTTCAAAAAAGTGATCATATCTACAATGATCACATGAAATTTAGGAAAGTTATAGTACTTCACAGTTCATGTATCCTTGAAAATTCATCCCTTTTCAATGGTTTTTATACTTCTATATATATAGTTTCTTAATGCAAAAATATATTAAATTTGAATACCATTACATATTTCTTTTTCCTAAAGAAAGAGTTATGCATGTGAACCCAACGAACTAATTCATAGTGGCCTATGATTATTTTTCTAATAATGTTCCATGTTTAAATATTTCATAAATAAAATGTAATATTCACATGGGTTCGTCTCGATACTCTGTAAACCAAAATAACAACTTGTAAAGTGGAATAAATTATAATAATTAATATAGAAATAAAAATAAATTAGTATTAATATCCTTGGAGAAACTCTATGACAATATATGAGACTATTTCTAGATATTTTAACTGGTTTGAATTTGAATATCTTAAGTTATAAATTTTTAGCATGAATATCCATAAATTCTTAATCGCATGGGGATATCATTTAATTCATCATAAAACACTATAAAACCCATTACCATGAATTCTAGATAATTAATGTGTAATTTTTGAACAAATAATACACTAATAATATTCATAATAAACTTATAGTATATATAAATGTGAATAAATACATAAAATAGACCATATTTCTATATTTATGTAAGTATATATCTCAAAGATCACATATGAGTTTTTAACACATCATAAAATCGATTTTCTCGAAAATTAGAGTATAAATAAAAATACTTTAGATCCATGAAAACATTTATTTATAGTTATTGAAAAATACTTTTGAAAGATAATATATTTCATGTAACCAAATCATACGATATAAGAAAATTTATCTATGTGGGCGAATTATACCATGTATGAAAATTTATCTATGTAGTGGATTTTCATATAGCTAAATTCAAGTACATTAATTCACATAGAAAAATTCATATTGGTGATTTGAGGTAATATAATTAATGTAGCCTAATTCATGTAAGAGAATTGCCATATCCAAATTCATGTAGGAGAATTTACCTAAGCGAATTGATGTAGATGAATTCATGTAAGCGAATTTATGTATTCAAATTCATGTAACAAAATTCATGAATATGAATTCACATATCCAAATTGATCATGTTGGTGAACTTAAAAATTGGATATGTGGTTTGGATACATGGTATAATTGGCTACATGGTTTGGCTACATTATAGAATTATCTTTGTGGTTTAGAATTTGGATACAAGGGAAATGATAAATTAAAAACATGGGAATAGTGAAAATCATGTACAAATGATATTTCAAGGTCCCAAATGACTTATTTATCCTAGGAACAATTCATAAAACTTATATAAAATGTTTTGAACAAACATAACATGAAATGAAAAGATATTTTCAGAAAAGTAATATAAGATATAATCAAATATGAGCATCCTTTAGTCAATATATAATATTATAGTTATATAATTCAAAGTATTAAGAATTTTAAATAAAATAAAACAAATAAAGATTTGTGATTATCAAAATATAAAGTAGTTCAAGGAGTTACTCAATAATCATGAATTTAATCCTATCAAATATCACAATAATATTCTTCTATAATTTCATATTTAATTACTATACAAGTGATATATAGATCATTTTACAAAATTTCACAAAGTCCTAAACCCAATGATGAACTCTAAATTTTCCATGAAACCAATTTCAGGCTTTAACTCTATGACAGTTTCATTAAATCTATGTTAGGTACTGACTATACATTGACCAACCCTATATATCCATGCCTTTTCCAAAATTTCCAACTCTATGATGTCAAATGAACTCTTTCTTAGGGAAATCAACTCTATGTCAGCCCTAACATTGCTAAAATTGCAACTATATATTAGAAAAATAACTATACACTAGTGGAATATACTCTATATTGTCATTTACTTTTTCAAAGTTCCAAATCTGCATTGGAAAATGAACTCTATATTGTTTTCCATTATTAAATATCTAGAAAAACCTTGCTCAACTAGATCCAAACTAGTTAAACCTAAAATGATTTCTAGCCTTGAAATTCAATGATATTTAAAAATCCAAAAGAGTGTTTTGGATGAAACCTCACAACACTTTTCAAAAAACACTACCCAAAATCTTTTCATTGGGATTTTTCATAACAATATCCCCCTTTGGATTTTTTACAACTCAAAAACACCCCAAAAATAATATAATTTTTTTAGCCTTCAAAAAATTTAAAAAATATTAGATCTGACTAAAAATACATGTTTGAATGTTTGACCTTAAAAGTGTGCATAAATGAATCAATGCTAATAAATTATAATCCCATGTGATTCATGCTCTACATGAGAAACAATAATTGAAACAAAATATCCTTATAAACACAAACCTTGATCTTAAAAAAACATTAAAACACATTTTAATAACTTATCCCCTAATTAAAAAGTAAAACATTTCTCCCCATTAAAAATGAATAAATTCTCTCATAAAGAAGGATCATAGATACTTCTCTCACTCTGTCAATGAACACAAAGATATCACTTCATTTAAAAGCTTTATAATAGAGTTATAAATCCAAACATTAAACATAATTGAGTATCCATACATTGATTCAAGGAGAAATTCCTTAGGGGTGGCGGTTTCCACTCTACTCTATATAAGTTTATGGATTTGTTTGAACATAAATATCTAACTAATACCTTTAAAAATCCACCTTGGGTAGTTCCTTAGTCATTATATCATAAATTTGATCTTTTTTAGAGACATACTCCTACATTAATATTATATCTCCACCCAATCCTTTCAAAATTTATACTTGATTTCAATATTCTTATTCCTAAAATTATTAATAGGGTTTTTTCTAATATTTATAAAACTCAAGTTTTCACACTTAATTGGAATAAGAGTTGACACCTAAATTCTAATTTCCTCGAGTTGACATTTCATCCATATTAATTTTGTGCAATCCTAAGTGGTTTCAATAAAATCATCCTCTATGGTAATCAAGCATAAGAAATATTTCTTTTTTTATTATCCATAAAATTAAAAAACTGCCATGATAAGACACACCACCTGAAGTTGAATTTTGATCATCCACCTAACTTACCCAATCTATATCAGTATATCCGAAGAGCTAGTGTTGTGAAATGAAATAATAAAAAATCCCAAAATCTATTGTATTATTGATATATCAAATAATTATCTCCACAAATAACATATGTATTTCCTTTGGATAGCATTAATAACAAGTCACTTTAAAATTAGTAAAAATAAAATTTATTCATGTACCTATTAAATAGATTAAATCTACCAATGTTTTTTATATATTTAGTCACATTTATTATCACAAACTAGCCCTGATACCTTGGTACTCTAATACTTGATCTAGCCCTGACATGACCCAAAGGGTGTCCCTGATCCCCATGGGTTGGTGATTATCACAAAGAATCATATCAAGAGAAAGAGGGAATGATTTTTTCACAAAATAGTAGATGATAAAGATACAATTTGGTATTATTAACACTCCCCAAGGAGAAGGTATCAAAAAAAGGTAAAAAACCCCAAAACATTACATCATCAAAGTTATCAACAATTTTCAAGATAAATCTCAAATATAAACCCATGAAATAAGTGGATAACATCTCCACTACCCACCTCAACCACTCTAGGTCCCATGAATTAAGTATATCCACCACCTCCAAGTGGTCCTTTCCCTTTTTTCAAATCTATCATATGATAATCTATAAGTACTCAAATGAAATGGTAGATTGTGATCTAAACAACCCTATAGGGTCTCACCAGGTGTTCCATAAAAAATACCATAATAATAAAACAATTATAATTTCAATTTAAATAAAAAAATAAATAAAAATTCATCTAAAACATTTATATAAATAAATTTGAATGAACAAAACAATTCTTTAATCAATTGCCTATAATTTTCAAATCAAAACATATCATAGAACCATGTAATAATAACTATAGTATGTTAGTTTCATGTAATAGGATCCTCAAACTTCCCATTTATCAACACATATCAGGATATGTTTATAAAATTGAATCAATACCCCTATTAGGGGAGCCCGTTATGGGAAATAATTCATAACATGGTTTATTTAGTGTTGTCATCGTCAATCCATTTCTAGGGAGTCAGAGTTCTAGTGTATTTTTACTAGTTAAATACAAACTACTCAGGCTCACATGTGCTTCAATCAATCAATCATGGAAAAGTCAATCATTTCAAATCATTTCAAAATAAAATTTCCTAATTTCAGTTTTCAATATGACTTTTCATTTCAAAACCAAATCATGGTTTTCCAAAAATTCACACCCCTTTAAAATAATCCTTCAATTTAATCTATTTTCCTCTAGGATCAACATCCAATCAATTTCATCAAATTAATTATTCAAATCAATCCATTAATTTTCTTAAATTTTCTCAATAATTTCAATTCCATTGAAATTGGGGTTTTTTTCAATTTTGATTCCCATCATAAAAAAAACATAAATCATTTAAAATCCTTGTTTTCAAATCGTTTAAAAACTTATTTCAAATAAATTGAAAAATTAAAGTTTTCAATTATAAGTAAATTATTTATGGAACCACATAATTTTAATCATGAGATTAAAACTAGACCCAAAACAGAAACATCAATGAAGGAAGAAGGTGAAGGAGATCAAATAATCAAGACTTTAATCAAGATCCATCAAAATAGTGATTAGATCCATCAATAAAAAGATGATCTATCACTCTCTAAGGATGATAGAAAGAGATATTTGGATAAACCAAAATAGAGGAGATCTACTTACCTAGAGGAGATTGAATGAAAATGCTAGAGATTAGATCCACAAATAAAAGGGTTTAAGGGATCCAAAAATGATTTTTAAGATCTTCCAAGACTAAGGAAATATTATTTGGGTCAATATGGGGTGTTTATTATTTTATACTGGGGTCCTAGGACTTTTAATTAAATTTTTATAGTAATTAAAAACCATTTTTATGGTTTCCTAGAGAGGTTTTATTGTTAGAAGTAACTATACACCTTAACAATGCACCCCTACTAGACTTTTGGCTGGGGTTTATGTTTTGGCCACATTGTTAAACTAATTGTGTTCCAACTGTGAAAAATATCACTATCAAGGGGTGCACGGTTTGAAGGAGTGCCTAGATGGTTTGCAAAAATAGTTCACCCCTTCCAATGGATCATAAAAGGGTGCATGGTTTTTTTGGGTCAAACCACATGGTTTTCCCTAACTATATACCAACTATACATATCCCCACAGGATTATAAGAAATTTCAAATTTCACCAAAAAACCTGAAACAATCCCCTATCAAGGTATTATCAAAACAAGGATCTTGGATACCTAAAATAAGGTAATGGGATATTACATTGGCCTCATTTCCAACTTCATCATTTTACAGTTTCATTTAGGTTGTTGTTGGATATTTCGTAGACATATAATCATCCATTTTGAAATTTTTAATACCTCCTTGGAATATTTAGTTTGGGAAATAAATTTCCTAAATTTTCTTTTAAAAGTATACAATCCATGGAAAAAATATAATTAAATAATAAGAGACATCTCAAATTATAACCTTGTATATTTTCAAAAATTATTGCATTATGTGTCATTTGAGCCTCAAAATATCATGTCATTAACATAGATAAAAATCATCATCCACTTATTTTTCTCCTTCTTGATATATAGGTTTTTATCAATCCCTCCTCTATGAAATGAATAATTCTTTATATACTAATCCAATCATGATTATAAATCCCTTGGTACTTGTTTTAGGTTATAGAGGAGTTTATTTAATTGGAACATATTTTATTCATCTTAATTAATAAGAAACCTATCTGGTTTCTCAATATATTCCTCCTCTTAAAGGACTCCATTCAAGAATTCTGATTTAACATCTATATGATGCACTTTAAATCCCTTTCACATAGTCATATCCATAAATAATATTGTTATCCAAAGTTGAGCCACTGATGAAAATTTATCTTCTTTATATATACATTCTATTTGTGAATATCCATTTCACACTAACCATGCATTTTTTCTTCTAACCTTTCTAACTTTATTAAGTTTCATTGAGAAAACCCATTAGGTTCTGATCACATTTGAATCCCTTGACCTTGGGAAAACTTACAAGGTTATGTTATTTTCAATTTGTTCAAACTCCTCACTCATAGCCTTAACTCAAATACCAACTCTAGAAAATTATTCAGATGTTTTTGGTTCTAACTGGGATAGGATTGATATTTTCTATTAATCCTTCATCCTTGTTATTTGAACCAGGGCTACGTAGTCACCAAAAAAGTTATCCTCAATGATTTATATATTGATAAATTTATAATTTATATCCATTAATCTTATTTTCTTTTCCTCGTATTAAAATCTTCCATGTGATTCTTATATAACCGTTTAACCCCCTCCCCCCCCCCCGATCCACACACTTCCACATCAATTTATTTTTCAAAAACTAGGTTGTTTCTGTGTAAAATCTACTCACCAAAATCTATAACTTACTCATCGATTTTTAAAATATTCTCATTTTCAACCACTGTAACATCATTTCTTTTAATAAATTTTCCAATTATTTTTATAGAATTTGTACTCCTTAATTTTTAAATAATATATAATAAAAATAACTCTATCTCTATGAGATTCAATCTTTTGTATTATTTTATTTATTAATAATAATAAACACACCTCAAAGTAATTGGAAATAGTTGAGTGTGGGATCCTTTACACACATCATATCATATAGATTCTTGTCTTCATTTGGAGACAAAAATTCCATATTAGAGATATAGACTATTGTAAGAACTATTTCTTTCCAATACTTCTTTAATAGGGACTTCTCTATGAGATTAATATGATTAATGTTATTGATTATTTAATTCATCCTCTCAATAACACCATTTTATTGAGGAGTAATCACTATTAAAACCTGATGTTGGATCCTATGTCTTTCAATATATTCCTATACTCTTTCATTTGTGAATTTTGTACCATTATCAGTGTGAAACTTTTAAATCATTATTCCAACCATCATTTTTTTCTCTTTAGTATTGTGTGATACATTTCAATACACTAGTTTTGTGAGAAATCATCATAAGCCATTCCATACCACTGAATTCATCAACAAAGAATATATAATACATTTTCCCTCTTGATTTTATAGGTTTCATCATCCCACAAACATCCACATGTACAATCATGAGTGGCTTTGATTCTTTTAAAATATCTCCCCTTTTAATAAGAATAAAATGTGTGAGTATTATCATATAAATGTTTGGGTATATCTCAAGATCCATCATTCTTCACCAAATTTTGTACATATTTTTGGCTCAAATAACCAAGTTACTTGTGTGCTAATTTTTTCCCATCCTCTTTGGAAATCTTTCACACATTTTATTCATTATTGAATTAATGATTTCCTTTGGTTCTTCTACCTTGTAGAATAATAAATCCATCTCCTTATTTAGTAGTATAATAATTATTGTTAAATTTTACTACATAACCTAAATCACAAAACTAATATACACTTAATAGATTGTGACATAGACCTCCAACAAAGAGAAAATATAGTCACCAGATATCTTTTCCATCAACTTATGCATTTCCAAAACCAATAATTTTAATCCCATTACCATTTACAAACTGAATAGCTCCATCTTTATCATACTTGATCCCTATGATTAGGTCTTGACTCCTAATCATTTCATATGTGAACCCACTTTACAATATCTAAAATTCATACATGTATTTTTCTATTAGATAAATCTCATCAACATTATCCTTATCTTCTCTTCTTTTCATTACCCATGACTATTTGTTAGCTTCAATTGATGATTAAAGAGATTGTTGAATTTTTAGACTCATGGAATCTTCTTTATTTTCCAAGACTATATTTTTTAGTTTTTATCTTGTTTGAATATGATTCTAGATATAGTCTCCCATATTTTCTATACCCCTTTGTTATCTTTTGTGATGCCTTTGATTCACATAAATCACTTTATTCCCAAAACCTTCACAACAAAACAATTAATATGAAATTCATATAGAATGGAAGAAAAAATTATTTCCAACCATTATTTTTCCTATTATATGAAATATAATTTATAAAATGATCACATATATGGGGTATACCATAATTTTATAACATAATAACACCTTATTTTTGGGTTTCTTCTTTTCATCTTTTAGAGCATCAGAAATGGTCTTTTATGCATTATATAGATCTAAATTATTTCACGGTGTTTATTATTTAGGTTTAGGATAAACTAAATCTATCTTATTCTTAAAATTATTCTCCATAATATATTTACCTTTATTTTTTAAATGGAATAATAGTGGTCAGGCCACAACATCTTCAGTTGGACCTCTAAAATATTGTTTAGTCTCTTTAGAGGCAGATGTGTTAGGATTCCCCAATGTCATGAAAAGTGTAAGGATTATTTCTTAATATTAACATTTAAAAAACCACATCATGACTTCCCCATCAATTTATTTTATACTTTTGATGCAACATTTTATATAATTAGTCTATCCATTAACTATTCATTCTTGTTCTTCAGTTTTAATCTTCAACTCAACATCTCTTTCCAGAGTACAAGAAATTATATATTTAATATTATCAATATTTTATTTTAGTTTTGAATTTTATTCCTTATAATATCATATTAAAATATTGGAATTGTGTAAAAATCCATTTGACTTCTTTGTTTTGTTCCTTAAAATATCAACTACTTTAAGGATTACTCATGTTTTTCTTAAAGATCAATTCTTCCATCGAATCCATCATTTTATGTATTAATATAACCATAATTTGGACAATATAAAATATCCACTAAAGAATCTTCATCAAGGATTTATAATCCTCAACCTCATCTACTTCAATTTCTTCCAACCTTTCATCTTCTTAGGAAATCAAGTTATTTCTCTTGAAGAATTTTCACTATGAAAATTTCTTTCCTTTCATATACTTTGATGTTTTCCTAGGAGCCACTCATTATTCATCACCTAATTAATACTTTTTGGGATATATTTCCATAATATGACTAATTTTAGCACATATAAATCAATAAAATGGGATATTTCTTTTTAATTCTCATTTACCTATTTTAAGATTAACGGAAAGAAATAACATTATCTTGTTAACTTATTCATCATAATAATCCCCCTTTATAGTGAGCTTATTAATTAAATTAAAATATATCTCCTGATAACTCATCTTTGACTTGGATTCATTGTCTCCATTAAACATATCATATCCAATGGGAGTACAAGGTAAGTTTTCCAATAAAACCTTCTTGAGGACTTTATCCTCAGCCATTGATACCATTTCATTGAAATTAAGAGGTATTATTCCTAGGATCCATTTTAAATTCTTTACATAATTAATATTTTCTCTAAGAGCATGTATGTATTCTATAATTATATTCAATTAGTTAAAGAATGCATTTATGGTCTCATTTAAAATCATCCTAAAATATTTATATTTTTTCCAAAAAACTTGTAGCTTCACTTCATGATCTTTTGAATCTACTTAATATATATAAATAAGTTTTTTCCAAATTGAATTGGAAATATTAAATTAAATTAACTTTTTGTAAATAGGGTTATCAAAGGATCCCCTTAATAAATTGATTGATTTAAAATCTATGCCTAATTCTCTGTGGTATTTATCAGATACATCCTTACTTTCCCTACTGGATAAAATAACATGGATAGATACCATGTACATATCCATTCCCAATGATCTAAAATAATTCTAAATTCTTCTATTCCAAAATTTAAAATTACTACCTCTAAAAATAGGAATTACTTTGTGGTTGACAACTGTCACCATGCTTCTAAGAGAGAGATAAAAACATCACCCCAAAAAAATAATATTTGATACCACTTATTTGTCCCTATCAAATAATATAACCTACTAGGTAGGTTGAATCGGGGTTTTTTATTATAAAAATTCATCCTTGATCATGATCTTATTCTCTCAATATGAGGAAAACTTCTTTCCATCCCTCAAAAATTATTATTATTGATTAAAGTAGTAAATAACATAAGGGTTTTTACTTGGTTCACACAAAAATGGCTAATCCAAGGATCATGTTATCATAAGTATACCAATGCACTCAAAATACTAAGTGCACATATTAATGTATGTGATTAAAAGATGTGGCAACCACACTGACCCTTAAAAATTACTGTCATAAAAAATATTGAAAATAATAATGATCTTCTTCACGATAATAAATAACGTATTGTGTATTTTCACATATATTCTCTCACTACTCCTCCTATGATGGTATTCTTCTCTATGAACCACAGATGAGAAAATGCACCTTGTTCGGTATAACCCTTCAACATTATTGTGAAAACTTTATAAAAATATAAGACCTCCTAGAACACCTTCACCTTTACCTTCATATTTCTAGAACACACTTGTAATCGACTCTTCTTATTTCTAGTCAAAAAACATGAAAAAAATTATAACTTCTCCATTTGAATGATGTGTTTTCTATGTATCTTCCATATTTTCATATTTCATTTCTCTCTATATATTTATCATTATGAAAATTATCATGATAAATTATATCCCCTAAATGTGATTTTGGAAATCCCTATTGAATTTGGTCAAATTTTTTCGTCATAAATTGTAATTTCCTGGTTCCTAATAACATTTTCCCTTAAATTACCCTTGGTATATGGGTTCCAAATGGGTGTCTTAGAGGTTGGTTTTAGATACTTATGGTAGAAAACAAAGTCTAGTGGTAGATCCTCATGGTTGATCATGACGGTAGATCTTGACAGTAGATCCTGATGATAGATCTTGGCAGTAGATGTTGGAGGTAGATTCTGGAAGTAAATTTTGTTGGTAGATAGTGGAGGTAGATGTTGTTGGTAGATGCTGGAAGTAGAACCTAGCAGTTTAATGTTCTAGTTTTTCTAGAATTTATTATTTTTCCCTTTTTATGTTTTTTTGATGTAAAATGGTTTTAAATCCTTAATTAAGGGATTTAAGAGCCATTTAAAAAGTATATTTATATCCTTGGTTTCTTAAAATTCTCGAGTTTTTAAATGGATCTTCTATATGGAATTTAATGAGATATGTATTAATGGTAAATTAAAATCATATCTATGATGCAAAATCTTGATCATTTTTTATCTGTTAATTATAAAATAGAGATCATTCCTTCATTATTTCTTGCTTTATTTCTCTCAAGATGGTACATTTTGGAGCCTTCCCATGGGGTTGTGAAGCCTTATTGCCACACTTGGTTTGAGTTATTTCTAATTTGGTTCCATCTTGGGTGTGAAACCCCTATTTATGGTGTAGCAAACTATGTGAAGCTTATTTCTTCTAGGTAGTAAATTCCTTTATTTCTCACTTAGTGTATCATGCAGGTTGGGATTAATCTTGTTTGTATATGGGAAGATAGTTACATCCATCATAAAAAATATAAACTACTCAGTTTAATTGAATTTATATAAAGAGAAATCAATCCCATGTTTTTAAATCTTTGATATTATTATTGATATTGTGATTTTTACAGGGAAAATTCCCCACTAAAAATCAAGGGAATTGAAGGTATTTTATTTCATTATAGTTGTGATTTTGGAATCCATGTTGTGTGATTATTTTGACACCACATTTAATAAAATATTTAACCACTTAAACTTGGATAATGATTTGGATTCACCTAGATATATGGATTGTGTGATAATGCCCTTAAAATAAATAATTTGAATCAATAAAAATCCCCCTTAATAAATCTGAAAGTGGTTTACGAATGTGATTTTCTTGTTGTTATGTGATGTTACTATACTATGGGGTGGTGAGGATTCGTTGCGTTATTGTGTGATCATGTTGTGGGGTGATGAGTGGATGATGCCTTGTTGACTACCTATGTTGTGGGGAAATTAGATGTTTTTGTGTTAAGATGTGACCATGTTGTGGGGAGGTGATGTGTCAATGTGATTTGGTTTGGAAATGGTGATGTGGGGATTGGATTAAATGGTTAAAAAATGTTTAATAAATGGGTGAGAGTGATTTAAAATGTGGGTAATGATTTATGAATGAAACAAATGGGATGGAAACAATGGAATTAATAGGCTATGATAATTTTTTTTGATTATTAATACGGCTTTTGTCTTGTTGTGTGGTGTGGTTAATTTTAGTGGAAGTGTTGTGAGGTTGGGTGGTGATGTTGTGAGTTTGTTAGTGCTTGATTGTGAACCCATAGGTTGGGATTCAATGATATGATATATATATCATGTATGTTCGTAGTGATTTTCTATACTCTCCTCACCCACATCGAGCACCATGTTCCAAAACCCATATATTTAGGGGGTGTTTACCCAACATCCTAGTGGTGAGTATGGAAGGATATATACCCACTATTTCCTGCTCTCTCTTTTAGGAGGTGTTGATATGCATTGTATATGATAGCCAGAATTCAAAAGTGAACTATTGATATGTGATGTGAGGTGACAAACCAGGTGTATTTGGGTGAGTTTTGATGAGATGGGATGTGATAAAATGTTTTACATTGGGGTTCATGTCTGGTAAGAGGTGGAACAAAGTTGATGTCCTTTTTGAAAATGATACTTTTTTACTAGTTATTAATGTGATGGGATAGACATGTATGTTTGGGAGAATTTTTTTTGATGGCCAGGTTATGTGGTGGAAAATGTGATGTTATATGAAAGACATGGAACCAATAGGGTGTATGATGTTGGGGTGTAAGGCTTGAAAATTAGTGGTAAAGTTGTGTGGGGTGCCCTATTTCAATATGATTCTTATTGTATTATTATACTTGGATGTGTTTTTTTGTGATCATACCATGGTGAGGATGGGGATTGGTTAGTTGACTTATTTAGGTGTTGTCTAGTTTTACTATTTTCTCACTAGTGAATTAGTATGCTTACTTCAATTGTTTACAAGAGAATTTGGTTACTATAATGAGTATATTTGTATACTCACCCTTTGAATATAAACCAATTTTCAGGTTACCAGGAGGATTACATAGACTATGTTTGACATTAATAGACTGGACCTTTGGATAGTTGTTGTATTTCTACCTTATCTTTTCTTTTGGGTATTTACTTTAGATACTTGTATCTATATCTGTTTCATTTTCACATGAATTTTGCGATGGTTTGGGTTTACTTTATTTTATGTTATGGAGTTGTTTACAATTGATTTATACTCTATCCTAATATTTTTACTGATTTAGGGTAATTCCTCCCAATTATGATATTTTTATGTCCTAAGTGCTGGTCACCAACCTGGTGCCTAATGGAGGCTAGATTTGGGGGTCATTATCTCTCTTTATTCATTTTCCATCATATGAGGGGTACCTTTTGAGGGATGTGGTTGTGATAGAGTGGTATTAAAGATGATGGTTGAGTGAAGGATATAGTTTGGAGTTTGGAACATGTGGATTACATGGGTTGGTATAGAAATAGTTCCAATTGATTTTGGTGCATGACATAGTCCAGGGAGACCATCCAAGACACGAGATTTTAGGTCCCCCATGATCCAATTCATAGACTCTGAGCTCATAGTATGTCCAAGTGAGGTGGAAATATTTGTAGGGTAGAGACCTAGGAGAGATACATGCATCCTTATGACTTGTGTTCTTTTTTAGATTTGGTGGTTTGGGAAAGTTGAAATCAGAAAAAAATTATTAAATAAATATTAATAAAATTCCATACTATTGGGATTAGGAAATATATATTTCCCTTTTAGTTATAGCTCATGTTCAATGTCTACATGTTGTTCAGGTGTTGGAGTTTTAGCAGACCAACCCAGGTGATCACCGGAGGGTTGTTCTAGTTGAGGATGATGATTAGAGGCATAGTACATTGATCACTTTTCAGTGGTGGTATTTGGTAACGTATATGGGTAGTGTTTCGGATGTGGAGACAAAGATCTGGTTGGAGGATCTTAAGATCGAATTTTGTTTGATCTGATCCCTGGTAGGATACTGGGACTCATTAGAAGTCAGTTAGATGTGTGGATATGTGCACCAATGGTGGATGTTGTATCTTGGTGAGTGGAAGGTTAAAATTTTAAAAATAGTTCTAGAAAGCGTTCCTTTCATCAACCATGAAGGCAATAAATAGATAGTTGCATATTTCTCTTCAACTGTGAAGTTTTTCAATTCGGGGTTTTGTAATCAAGTTGAAGGATCTATTACATTTTTTACCCAAACCTCTTTCTAGATGAGTATTCTCATGCAAGATGTCTTGAGGAGTCACTCTATCCTTCTATCCATTAAGAAGTTTTTCCATTTGCATTGGTGACATATCTAGAGTTTTAGAATAAAGTGGAGGTGATATGGTGGATACAATCGTAAGGAGGTTTACTGCGAGAGGGGAATCGTTTGGGTTCCTTGAGAATTAGGGTTATCAATAGTAGATCTTATAATTTAGGTCCTTCAAGGTTTTGACTAGTATAGAGTTGACCTTAGCATTTTCCTTTCTAGCCTCTGGGGTCTTTGGGCTAGTTTATTTTGTCTATGGGGTTTGTAGCCATAATTAGAAGTAGTACTTAGTGGTTCTTCACTATCAGTTTTCTGGAGGTGGATAGGTTTAGAATTAGCCTTCGTAGTAGTTTCCATCGAGTTCATTTTAGTGTTAAGGATAGTTAGATTATGCTCCAACAAGGGGGATGTCATAGGTAGAGTCCAACCTTATGATGTTCCTCGAGTTCAAGGACCTTGACCTAAGTGTGGTCATGGTGGTTGTTGTCAGCAAAGAGGTAGAGGAGATGGGTGTGGTTAGATGTATGTAATGGAGGAGGCAGTTCTAGAGGGTACAAAGATCATTAATGGTTTTATTAGATTCTTATATACATTTTATTGAGATTTTTTTTATTCATGATATTTTTAAAAATTTGTTATACCCATTCTAGTATGTTCTTTGAGACTAGATGTAAAGTGAATTTACATGACCCTATTATTCACTATGATATTTTAAGGTTATACCAACTTGTTTTATGTGTGATGGGGTTATAGACTAATTATGGGGCCAAATAAATCCCATGGGGAACTATTATTTCTATAGATGTAGTTTTATTATGTAATCCTAGGAATGAAATGGTTATATTCCATATGTGCTATTGTTGACCTATTATGGAGTAGATTCATGTTCTTGAATGTGGATGGTTAGCATAATTTTTTATTGTCAAGATAAGTTCTTAGGTAGATAGTAGATATGTGGATCCCCATATTTCATTGATGGCTAGGATGTCAAAGGAATTAGTGGATGCTGGGATGGAGGTGGATCCTAAGTTTTTCAAGGAGTTTTTGGATATTTTTCTCAAGGAGGTTATGACTCTACCATCTTGGCATGATATTGAGTTTGAGATAGACTTTTATCTTGGAGCCTCTCTAATTTTGATGAATCCTTATCAGATGTAACCTTATAAGTTACAAGATATGGGGATTCAGATAGATGATCTGATGTATAAATGGTTCATCCTTCCTAGTGTGTCATTGTGAGGTACTCCAGTGTTCTTCTCCAAAAGTCATATGGTAGTTTGAGGTTGTGTATAGACTACTAGAGGTTTAATCATGTAAAGATCAGGAATATTTACCCTCTTCTAAGTACAGAAAATCTTTTTAATCCATTGATAGTGGGGAGTTGTTTTTATAAGGTTGATATATAGTCTGGGTATCACCAGATGAGGGTGAAGGAGGGTGATATCTTGAAGACTATCTTTAAATATAGGTTTGGGAACTTTGAGTTCAGGGCCATGTTTTTCAGTGTCACAAATGAATTATTTTTATTCAAGTGGCTCATGAAATCTATGTTTTCTATAATTTCTAGACTATTTCATGGTTGTGTTCATTGATGACATATTGATCTACTCAAAGTCAGAGGAGGAACATTATAATCATCTTACAGTTGTATTGTAGGTTCTTCAATTTTGTTAGATCTATGGAAGGTTATCCAATTGTAGGTTATAAACATGATATGTTCATTTAGTTTGGCATGAATTATCCCAATAAGAAGTATCTATGTACTTGTTGACGGTATAGGAAATTGATTCTTGGGTAGCACTCAAGAGTGTAGCATAGGTTCATAGTTTTCTAGGGCATGCATGATATTATCAGAGGTTCTTATCCAACTTCTCACAAATTACGGTCACATTGAAAACTTTTTCTAGGAAGTATTGATATTTTATCTGGTCTGATGAGTGTCAAGTAGTGTTCAAATACTTAAAGGGGAAATTGATAAGTGATACATTGCTCCAATTTCTAGAGGAAGAGTTGATGTTTGAGGTGTTTTGTAATTATTACCATGTGGGTTTTGGGATGTATCTTATTTCAATAGAATGTGGTGACATCTTATGGGTCTAAGAAGATATACCCCCATGATCATAATTATGCAACCCATGATCTATAGTTATAATTTTTTGTGTTTATGCTGAATCTATAGTAAAATTACCTCATTGGGGAGGGATTTTTGGTCTTCATAGATCAAAAGAGTTTGAGGTATATCTTTCCTCAGTATGATATGAATCTATAGAAATGGAGGTGGATGGATTGTCTTCAGTATTATTATTTATATATCTCATACACTTTACGAAAGGGAAATATTATGATTGAAACTTTTAGTATGAAATCATAAAAGGATGTGGTGTGAAAGTCCAGCGATTCTTGGAGAGAAATGGAGGAGTTGGTTCCCCTACACATGGATGTGAGGGTGGTTGATGGTGGAGGTTTCTTATTTTAGTTGACAGTGTGGTCTTCACTAATACAATATGTGGTGGAGTCTTAGTGGGGAGACTCAAAGGCAAAGGTGATGTGCGATTGTGTTGGCCATGCTAATGCTCTAGGGGGATGGATATAGGATGGTCGAAATTGGATGTTCTTTCAGGGAAGGTTGTTTATCCAAGTGGAGATGCACAAGAGTTTCCATCATTAGTCACATAGATTATATTGTGTGGTACACTATGGAGTTTCCAAGATGTACCATAGCTTGAGAAATTATTTTTGGTATCCTGAGATGAAATAGGCAGTGGTGGAGTTTATGGATCGATTCTTGGCTTTCCAACTGGAAAAAGTAGATCACTGTAATCCTGATAGTTTGTTATAGCCTTTGGATATCCCAATGTCTAAATGAGATAAAATATTGATTTATTTGTTTATAGGGTTACCCTGAGTATATGGATTTGGTAATGCTATATAGGTAGTCATGGAATATTTGATGAAATCAGCTCACTTCCTAGCAATCAGGGAGTCAAGCATCATGGATGTTTTGGAAAGAAGATATGTGGATGAGGTGGAGTGTTTTTATATATTTAAAAGGTATATTGTCTTGAATTGGGACACACATTTTATTTCTTGGGTTTTTAGGGGATTTCAACATGCTTTTGGCACTCGGTTATGCCTCAATACTGCTTTCCACCCTCATACGGGCTGAAATATAGAGTAAACCACCTATTCATTGGAGGATGTGTTGTGGGCATGCATCTTAAACTTTAGTAGTTCTTGGATATAGAAATTTCCTTTGGTTGAGTTTTTTATTATAATATTTATCTCTCATCCATCAATATAGCTCTGTTTTAGGCTTTGTATGAATGGTTGTTTTGTTCCTCATTAGGTTGGTGTGAGGTTGGAGAGTCATCATTTCATGGTCCTGATGTGGTGTAGAGCATGACATAGAAGGTTCAAGTTGTTTGTGAGAGGATAAAGGCATAAAAAGATCAGTATAAATCTTAGTTCAATCACAAGAGGTTCCCCTTGAAGTTAGAGGTTGGATACCATGTATTCTTGAGAGTCTCCCCTAGATGTGATTAGTAGAGTTTTGATATGAGAGTAAGTTCTTGGACTAGTTCATTGGGCCTTTCGAGTAGTTGGGGCTCATTGGAGAGGTATATTATAATTTGGAACTTCTACTATGACTGGAACAATTTCACAATGTCTTCCACAACTCTCAACTCTATCAATATCTTCAGGATAAATCCCATGTCATTTACTAGAGAGAGATATATATTGAGAAAGATGTGATGTTCGTATAATGTTCAGTGGAGATCCAAGATCATTAAAAGTAGGTGATATGTGGAAATACCAATCCTTTGGTTTGAGTGTTGTGGAGGCATGGTTTCTTAGAGGAGAGTAATTGGGATCATAATATGTATATGTGTTCCCAGTATCCTATGTTTTTTTTAAATTGACTTATTTTTTCCTTGTTCTTTTAATGATGTGATGTTTAGACCTTGCTATTTTTTATGAGATTTTCTTCTTCCTTACTAATATGATGTGTGATTAAGGTTTGAATTCACACAAGGAATGGAAAAACTTGATTCCTAATCAAGATTCATTTTACCCTGACACGATTTAAATCATGCAGGCGAGTAAGTACTGCACAAAGATAATGGTATCTTGACATGGGAGATAGAATTCCTTTATTTGTATACTCAAGGATCTATTGTGTATTGGATGTGGAGGTTTTTTACTTGGGGTTGTGTGTGGGTTGAAAGGTTTGTGCAAGTGTTTATGTGGAATATATTAGTCTTGTTATTGGAGTGTTTAGTTGGATACATTATTTCAATTACAATGACATTCTTGATAGGTATCTCACAAGAAGGTTGTTCAGATGACCCTTTTCCCTTCCATTATCTTCGGGTTTGCTTTAATTCTTAAAGAAAAAAATTATTTGAGTGGTATATAATGTAATTAACTAGTTCCTAAGAATATTTTCATTTAATCTTTCCTAGACCTATGGGTTCCAAATGGTTGTTTTAGAGGCTAGTGATAGATGCTAGTGGTAATAGACTTAGACTGGAGGTGGATCCTAATGGTAGATCCTAATGATATATCCTGATGATAGATCCTAATGATAGATCCTAAAGGTAGATCCTAATGGTATATCCTGGCAGTAGATGCTAGAGGTAGATCTTGACAGTAGATACTGGTGGTAAATGGTGATGGTAGATGTTGGCAGCAAATGCTGGCAGTAGCACCTGGTGGTAGAAAGTTTCAATTTTTCCATAATTTATAGTTTTCTAGTTTTATACATTTATTTTATGGAAAATGGTTTTAAATCCTTAATTAAGGGAGTTCATATCCAGTTTCTTAATAGTTTAGATTTTTGAAATGGTTCTTTAGTATGGAATATAAAAAGACCTGCATTAATGGTAAATTAGAATCATATTTGTGATCTAAAATCTTGATCATCCCATATATATTAAATCTAAAATTAAGATATTCCATTCGTTATTTCCTACTTTCTTTCTCTTGAGATGGGAATTTCAGGAGCCTTTCCCTTGGGTTTGTGAAAACCTGTGGTAGTTTTTGGTTTGAGTTCTTCCTGTAGTGGTTCCATCCTATGTGTGCAGCCCCAATATTTTGTGAAGTGAATCATGTGAATATTCTTTTTTCTAGGTATGCAATTCCTTCATTTCTCACATATTTTATCATACATGATGGGATTAATCATTTCTATCTATGGGAAGAGGGTTTCATACATATTTAAAAAGATAAATTAACCGATTTAATTTAATTGGGGGAAGGGTAATCAATTATATTTTTTTATAGATTTGGTATTATTATTGATATTGTGAATTGTACGGGATAAATTCAATACTAAAAGTCATGATCTTTGAGGGCCTTTTCTTTCATTACAGTTTTTCATTTTGGAATCCATGTTGTGTGACTATTGTGATACCACCTTGAATAAAATGGTTAATCACTCACACTCAAATAATTATTATTTTTAACCTGGATATATGGATTATGTGATAATAACCTTAAATTAAACAAGTGGAATAAATAAAAGACCCCTTGTAAAATCTGAAAGTGGTTTATGAGTGTGATTCACATGTTGTGTTATGTTATTTCCATGTTGTGGAGTAGTGAGGGGATGTATTGTTATTATGTGACCATGTTGTGGGGAAGTGAGAGGATGATGTGTTGTTGTGTGACCGTGTTATGGGGTGGTGAGATTTCATTAGGTTAAGGTGTGACTGTGTTGTGGGGTGGTGATTTGTGGTTGTGATATGGTTTTTAATTGGTGATTTGGGGTCGGTTGGCTTGATGAGGTTGATGGGATATATTTTTTGTGATGTTCTAGTTTCTCAGGTAGTGATGGAATTTATTAATAATGATTTAAATAGAATGAGAATAAATGGTTAAAAAATGTATAAAAGGGTGTGTGTAGTTTAAAATTTGTTTAATGGTTTATGAATGAAACAAATGATCTATAGATGATGGAATGAACTAACTGTGATAATTGGTTTTGGTTGGTAATGTGTCATGTAGCTTATTGGGTGGTGTTGTGCATTTTAGTAGCAGTGTTGGGAGGTTGGGTGGTGATGTTGTGAGTTTTCTAGTTCTTGGTTATGAACCCATATGTTGTGCTTGTGTTAGGATATATATATATACATATATATATATATATATATATATATATGAACCATGTATGTTCCTTGTGATTTTATATATACACCCCACCCACATCGATCGCTATTTGCTGACACCCATATTTTTGGGGGTGTTTTTCCAACATCCCAATTGTGAGGATGGATGGAGGGATACTGACTCTTTCCTGGTCTCTCTTCTAAGAGATGTCGACATGCATGGGTTTTTATGAAAAAAAGTCAAAATTGAACTATCAATATGTGATGTGAGGTTATGTAATAGGTATCTTTAGGTGAGTTGTGATAAGATGGGATGTAATTAGATGGCTTACAGTAGAAGTTATGCATGGTAGGAGGAGGTAATGAGGTTGATGTCATTCATGTTCATGATACCCTACTGCATTGTTTATGAATGTGATGTGATGTCCCAAGTATGTTTGAGTGAGATGTGGTGTTATTTTCATGATGTGGGATGATGGGATGTGATGTTATATGGAAGATATAGAAGTTCTAGGTCAAACTATGTTGGGGTGTGAGAGTGGAAAATAAGTATGAAAGTGGTGTAGGGCACCATTTATAGATAAATTTCTTATTATATTGTTATACTTGGATGCATTATTTGGCGAGCGTGTTATGGTGAGTATGGGGAATAGTTAGTTGACCTGTTTAGGTGTTATTTTGTTCAATTGTTTGTTCACTGGTGCATTAGTATTATTCTTTCACATGTGCATGATAGAATTTCATTACCCTACTGAGTATATTTTTATAGTCACACTATATATATAAACTGATTTTTAGGTTTCCAAGAGGCTTACAAGGACCATGCTGGACATTACTAGCTCGGATATTTGGACTATTTCTATGTCACTGCCTTATCCTTTCTTTTGGGTATTTACTTTGGAGAAATTAATTAGTATCTATTTCATTTACATATGCATTATGGGATGGTTTGAGTTTACTTTATATTATTCCATGGAGTTGTTTGAAGTTGACTTATACTATCTCCTGGTATTGTTTACTTATTGAGTGAAATTCCTCCCAATTGTGATATTTTTATTCCCTCAGTGCTAGTTTCCAACCCGGGGCCTACTAGAGGTGGGACTCAAGGTCATTGTATCTATTTCTTCATTACCATCCCAGGAGGGTTACCTTTGAAGTGAGGGGTTCATGAAATAAATACCATGTATTTTAGTTTTAGTAGTTGAATAGATCAAGAAAATTATTCTCCATAAAAATCACCTTCAAAATTGACCAATAATAAACACCATGGTTTTTGGGGTAAATTTTTCCCATGTTTTTATGAAAGTTTACATGCACTGTACCTCTCAGTGTAACTCCTCCTTTTAATTCTAATTTCATATTAGATTCAATTCAAAGATCCATGGTTTTTAATTCATTTTATATTGGTTTATGTATCATCTTAATTAAGATCCTTCAAGAATATTATAATTTATTTCTCTATTTAATGTCCCTAAATATTGGATCTAGTTTCTAATGAATTTAATCCTTTTAAATATCATAATAATATTCATATGTAATTTCATATTTAATTGTTTTATAGGTGATATGATGATCATTATACTAAATTTTACAAAGTCCTTAACTCAATGATGAACTCTACATTTTCTGTGAACCCTGTGTTTGGATTTTAACACTACATCGGCTTTATTAACTCTATTCTAGGCACCATCTCTATATTGAACAACCTTATATAACCATGCCTTATAAAAAATTTCCAACTCTACATCAGTAGATGAAATCTATGTTAGGGGAATAAATTCTAAATTAGTCCTACATTTTCCAAAATTCTAACTATGTTTTGGAAAATTAACTCTATATCGAGGCCATCAACTCTATATTAACCCTACATTTTCTGAAATTCCAACTCTATATTGGTAAATTAATTCCACACTAATTTCCATTATAAAAACTCTATCAAATTTTTTCACAACTAGATCCAACATAGTTAAACCTGCAATTATTTTCAACCTTAATATTTTATGGTCTTCATGAATCCAAAGGGTGTTTTGGATAAAACCTTACAATACTTTTCGAAAAACACAACAAAAAAACTTTTCAAAGGGATTTTTGGTAACAAAAAAATATCATCAAATCCTATAAGGAATTAATAAATGGAAATAATATAACATTGAAAACTTGATATAAATTCATTAATAGATTCCATGTACCAAAATCAAGAAAACATTTGAGTGGTTTATCTATTTAATTTAAATTCATTGGTGGGTATTTAATAAGAAACAAGAAATTGCTGGTAAGGTTCATACCTATAAGTCACAATTGATTTTTTATGGTTTTAAGAATATTCTAGACATAGTTTATGATGAAACCTTATTCCAAAAATCATTAAGAAAAATACATGGAATTCTAATTGTTATAGAAACCATTTATGTTCATGTTTTTGTAAAGGGATGTCAAGACCACTTTCCTTGATGTATACCATATGGAAGATTTCTATATGACACAAACAAAAGTTTGAGTGAAACCAAATAAATCCAATAATATATGGAAGTTTCTAAAACCAATTTATGTATTAATCTAATAATCATGATAATAGAGAAATCATTTGATTAAGTCAGAATAAATTTCAGGTTCATTAGGAATGAATGAGATATATGTGTCTATAAGTGGTTAGTGGGAACACTATAATTATCCAATTCAAATATGTGTATAACATATATAAAGTAGATTTTATGTATTACAACTGGTTAATATTGAGATTAAAGAATTTATCTAAGAATGAATTAAAGTAATAACCCTAGTTCTAGGGAAAAATTCTATTAAAATTGATCTATGGGGTTGATTAAATCTATTCATGGTGTATATATTGACAAGGTATTGAAAATATAAAGAAAAAAAATTAAATAATGAATTATTCTCTATGTCATGGAGTAATAAATCTCTCTAAGTTATTATGTTAAGGTATATAAGTAATTTTTTATAAATATAATTCTATATGCTTAAGTTCTTGGAATATATATCAGTTTCCACATTATGTAATAAGGTTTGATATAACTTATATATAAAGTGTAACATATCATATTGGTTAACTCGATAGTTACCATATTATTGTATTGCATGACCTTTAGTGTGCCTACCCATACACTAGAGGTTGCTGACTAGCATGAGGTTCTAGGATGATACTGTGGAGGAGACTATACCCTCATATCAGAGTAGTAAAAATAGATGAAATATCATATAATCAGTTAAAAAATACCTGAAAAAACATAAACATCACATCCAAAAAAACCATAAGAAATAACTTACTCATGTTATAAAAACATGAGCTACCCAAATTTCACACAATTAGGAAAACATCCACCATATCTTATGTGGTCAGATCATATGCAATATAGACCCCAAAATAAATAAACTAAAACAGGCACCACATTGTCATAAATCTCATCATAGTTCCATTTCCTAACTAAATTCTAGCTATCAAAATCAACTTCCTAATACCAGGTTTCATCCCTACCAGTACCAATGATCATAAGATCTACTCAGGTAGCAGGTTGTCACAGATACCTAAGTAAGGCGTGAGTAAAACTCAGTAGTCCATCACTAATGATATCCCTAATATAACCGGTAATAATAGTTTATACATAATATCATATATATAAAATAATAAATAAATATATTAATATAATAAAACAAATCATTATTGATCCTTGGGTTCTAAGGTGGCACTCGAGGTCGGTCATACCTGATTTGGATAGTGTCAGATGTCATTGGGAAAGTCACAACGCTACCTAGGGGGAACCCCATCCTTCCCCAATACATGCTAGAATTTCATCATTTAGGGGGAACCAAGTCCTTCCCCAAAACCTCATACAATTTATATCTAGGGGAATACTCTCTTAAAAACCTCATATATCATCACCCAGGGCATTCCACCCCAGAACATTATACAAAAAACACTTAGGGAATCATACGTCCTGGGAACCTCATGTATTATCCATCGATGGGTCACATACCACCTTGAAACATTAGAAAACATATACCCAGACACATAATTCCTCCATAGAACCTCATATATCATATATTAAAGAGAATTCATCTTAGAACCATCATATATCATGCACTCAGAGACATCATACCTTCCCAGAACCTCATATATCATATACTTAGAGGCATTTCTCCTTGGGATTTCATATATCATACACCTAGGGGAATATTACCTCCCTAGAGCCTCATATAGAATCACCCATAGAATCATACCTTAAAATATGATCTAACAGATACCTAGGTCATTTTCACTTCCTAAAACATTTTTATCACATGTGCATGGGTTATAAATGTGCCCAAACCTGACATACGCTTCTTAGGTTAGCCTCACAATCACACAACATATTCTCATCACCACAACTACATTAAGTTATCACCATAATAGCCTCCCTATAATAAAATTTTCTATATATAATATGATACTGGGGCACCAAATATGGTACCTTGAGTCACATCTCATTCTGGACACCCCATGTAGGTGCTTTTATACCTTTCTTAAATCTAGGGTCAAATCCCATCACTCTATGGCCTAGTTCCCCTCAGCATAACCACACTCACATAAAAGGATAATCAAACACATTATAAATATGTCATATCTATCACCCAAAAGGTAGGGAATAATTCCCCACTCACCTCTATTTCAATTTAGATCATCTATTTAACACCCGAACTGTTCATAAGTTCTATGTTAGATAAATCTACCCAGGTACACATATACAATTAGGGGAGAAAAATCACCCCATACCCCAATTAACTATCCCAAAGGATATATAGTGGTTTAAGATTCCATAAATCTTACCCCTATGTCAACCATTTTCCATATATTATTCTTACCTGCTTAAAGGGTAGTAAAGGAACCTATTTTAAGGCCCATTATGCTCATCATTTTTATTTTATACCCCCTTGGGTCCTTATGTCTCATAATACCCACTTATAGTCAAGACTATAATTATCAATGGTTGAGGTGTTAAGATAGTGTTAATTGACCCATCTTGTCACATGAAACTTTTGTTCCACTCATGGGAATTTAAAGCAAATAATTAATTTATAATTTAACACCAACTACACACAAGGTATGATACTAAATATCTCATTCTCTATAATAAAATACATAAACCTCAAGGAGATGTTTAGGGACCACCTACCTAATAAAAAAAGTTTCTCCCTTCTATGAAATTTATTTCATCACTACCTATCCCATCCAAGCTCATATAGACTCTCATGCCCATATCTCGGCTATAATGCCAAAATAACTAGTTTTATATAATTTATAATTAAGTATTAAATTTAATTCAAAAATTCATAATCATCTAAAAACTCAATGGGTGATCTCTTATAGCTAAATGCATAAGAAAATGGGTTCACACAACCCCAAATATCCACCTGGGACTTTAGTGTGAAAAGTATACAATTTATCATTTCAATAAATCAATTAATTTCATCCAAAACAGTAGAAATCCATAAATAATTTAAGGTAGGAACATACCATCATATATATATATAAAACCTTATGCGATCATCCTCTCAGGACCTTAATTACCCAAGCCAAGAAAAATACCTATAATCTCAGTCTCATTCCACCTTGCTAAGGTGGAATCAAAGTCAAACCCTAACCCACATCATATAAGATTGGTATTGAAAAATAAAGGGAGAATAACCAAGGGAAAGGGAAAGAACCATATCATAAACAATGGATTAGTCTACCATAAATCACTATGGATGAAGGAAATTGAAGAGATGAATAAGAGGGGAAATAGATATTAGACTCTCCCTTTTTGTGTATCTCATGAATAAGAAACCCTGAAATGGATAGTTCATTTAAAGGGCTCAAAAGACCATTTTATCCTTAATCTTTAAAATCTGGAAAACAAATTCATTTCTAAAAAAAATTACAAGCACTAAAACCCCTAAAAAATAGGTCTTATATATCATATATATATATATATATTATGTATACCATATCTAATATATTCACTCCATATGTAATATATATAATCAATACTAAGTTGTTTCCCATAGGAAACTCTATATGTAATATATAAAATCCATACATAATATGTTATTTAATATGTAAGTGATTTTTCATGATAGATTCCAAAACAGAATATATCCAACTCATATGTAATATATTTTCCTTTTCTAATGATTTCATACATAACACCTTTCTCTGATATGAAACATATTTTCAATACATAAGATATTTTCCTTGGAAAAAAATCTAATACATAACATATTTTTCTATTATGTAATATAATTTCCCCCATGCGTAGTACGTTTTAGTCCATGTGTAATATATTCACTCATTTGTAATATATATGACTTTACTAGGTTTATTAAAACGTAATACATATATATATATATATTATGTATGGTCTTTCCCTTGGATGAAAATCAATAAATAATATATTCACTCTAACTCCATACAGTACATAATATATTTCCAATATATAAGATATTCTCCTTAAATAGAAAACCTATGTGCAATATATTACTCAGTAAGTAATATATTTTCCCATGTAAAAAAATCATTATGTAAGATATTCTCCCATTCTACAATTTCTTATGGATCAACATAAGATATTGGATTTGCAACATTTCTAAACACCCTTAACCAAACATATAATTTACATAGGGGTTTCCAACATTTAAAGAATCGTTTCTTCTCAATAGATATATTATGCATATACATAAGATATATGACTTGCATAATTTATAACTTCCACTCAAAAAACATTTTATGCTTTCCCAAGGGTCTTACACACACGTTATCTATATTTCCACCTTCAAATCAAAATATTTATAATTTAATAGAACCTCTATATCTTTATTTTATCTATCCTAACATATTCAAAACCTCTTATATTTTTCCCTAATTTAATTCAAAACAATGTCAAATTATTTCTAATAATTTCCAACACTACCAAAGACTAAATATTTCAATTTCTACAAAAAAAATAATCACACCACAAAACTTACTAGTTGTGTCATATTCTATAGCACACATTTCAAATATCACATAAATACTTCTTGGCCTCCTCCACACTCACCTAGTCACCTGAACCACTTCACAGACCTCCGAACACATCCAAAAACAAAATCTAAAATTTTTTGAACCCTCAAAAACCCATTTGGAGTCCCAATTTTTAATACATCCCCTAATTTAGAATGAAAAAAATAAAATTTCACTTGAATTTTACTAAACTATAAAATAACGGTCATTACACAACGAATAATCAGAAAATATAAAATAGTTCTAGGAAAATTATAGGGGTTATATTTATAACTATCCAATAATACTTGAGAAATTATTAAGGATAATCACCTAGTACTTGGAGAAGTTAGAATAATTATTATAAAGGGGATACACTCCTATAAGATCAACGCGATCTTATGCATCATAGTGATGTTAGGTAAATAAGAAAGATAAGCTTATTTAAGAATGTAGGGAGAAAATATACATAGATCAAGTACATTATGGAATCCAATATGACTTAAGAAGTAGTTTAATCAATGATTTGTTCTAGATTTTAGATTCATACCAAGATAGTAAAGTATTATCGTAATGATAAACTTATGACTATTCTATTAGCCAAGATATCAGGTTTATTAAATATCAAAAAAGGTGAATACTCTATGATATCCCTTATTGAGAGAATTTTTAAAAGTAGTGAAGTTAGAGTAAAAAAATAATAGCCATAGGAGAACATGAAAAGACCAATAACTATAGAAATGCCTCAGCAAAAGAATATTTATTATATGAGAGATAATGAGATCATTTAGTAGTTAGATCTAGTTTAAGTGGGATTTTGTTTGATTATTTCTCTAGAACTAATTGAATTTATATTTTTAATTTATTTAATATTTGATTACATGAATATTAATTAATATCTTATCACATATTGAATATTCATCTGCATATCATTAATGTGATAATGTCCTTAGAGTATTTTATTCATTAAAAGGTTGTCGAAATTCCCCACTATAGTGATAACCTTGAAGTGTTGTGATAATATTCTAAATTGTATTTATTATGGTATGGAAAAAATCTATCTAATGGGACATATATAATGTTTTACTATTAGGTTTCAGAGTCTTATAAGACATTGAGATCTCTTCTCATTAAGTTTTCACTTGGTAATCTTTAAGAGGAGAGGTTATGAGGATAGTCACTCTAATAGTAATTCCATATGTTATTTATGTTATTTTATGTTCTTATCTACATATGTGTTTACTAGATCTTATACATGATATTATTATCAATATATATCATGAATTGAGTTTTAATGTCTCCAAACTAATTCTACAGTAACTAGATTGGTGGGTTGCATAATCCCAGACATGCCTCCCCATATGCTAGAGGTTTTTTACTAGCAATAGGGGTCTAAGGTGACATTTTGGGGAGACTATACCCTCATATAAAATTAATAAAATAGATTATACATAATATAAGTAGTCATCATAATAATCTATAGAAATAAATAAATATCATGATCCAATCTAGACAAAAATAAAATAAGAGATCCATACTATAATAAATTAAGTATATAAAATTTCATAGAGTCAGATAAATATCAAAAATACCACTCATTAGTAGATCATATACAATAAAGATCCCAAAAATAAATAAACTAAAAAACAAACACCTAGTCCCAAGTTCTAATATAATCTCATCTCTTAACTCTATCCCAATTTATCCATCTTATCTTCCCATATCGGGCCTCTGTCTTACCTATATTTGTGAACATGAGGTTTTCTTAGGTCCCAAAATTACATAGACACCTGAGAAATATATGAATAAAACTCAGTTGGCCACCACAAATGGTGACCTTAATATAATAATTAAATAAAATGTATACACATGTGATATGATCAATATAATAAATATGGATGGAATATGATAAAATAAAACATTGTCAATCCTTAGGTTTTAAGTTGGCACCTGGGATCTACCATACATGCTTCGACCAATTTCAGATGGATATGAGAATAATTAATACCCATAAGGGGGGATTATGTCCCACTATATAATCTTAGATATATAAAATAACTCTAGGGAAGAGCACCCCACTCGAATCATCTTGTATATATAATACTGGGGGGAGAAGCACCTGCCTTATATATCTCCATATATTATATAAAGGGAAATAACACCATCCTCATAATAACATCTATATAATATCATAGGGAAAATTTCTCACCCTATAATATATCATATATCATTGTGGGGAATAATTAACACCTATTAATTCTTATATATCATATCAAGGGGAATAACACATGCCTCGTAATATCTCATGTATCATCGATGGTAATTGTGCCCACCCCATAATATCTTATATATCATATCAAGGGTAATATATTCCGACCCATAATATTTCATACAAAATCAAGAGTAATGTCACCCACCTTGTATCTCATATATCATATCAATTTAATATTTCCTACCACATAATATCTCATATATCATATCAATTTAATATTTCCTACCACATAATATCTCATATATCATTGAGGGGAATAATTCCCACCTTATAATATCTCATATATCATATTGATGGGAATAAAATTTAAACTGGAATACCTCATATATCATCAAGGGGAATAGAAATCACAGTGTAATATCTCATATATCATATCTAGGTAATTATGCTTGCCTTGTAATATCTTATATATCATATCAACTTGAATATTTCCTATTCTATAATATATCATATATCACATCAGGGGAAATATCAGTCTTCTTATAATATCTCATTTTTCATCAAGGGGAATAGCTCCCACTAAATAATATCTCATATATCATATCATTGTCACATGGTTTGGATACTTTCAGAAAAACAATACACATATCTTAGGTTGTTCCCTATAACACATAACTGATACTCACCGCTACATTTATATTAGGCTAAAATTAGGATAACCCTTAGTCACTAATACTCTCTAGAGTCAACACCAATTTGGGGAACCCTCACTCGTCCCCTAATTTATATCAAATACAAGACACCACTAGGGTAAAGCTCTTAAATTATGTGGAATAACATCACTCAACATTACCATAATCTTATCATAGAATAATCATTCCCACATGCGATGACATATGAATCAACACTAAGGAGTGACCCAACATCCACATCCCTTAAAAAATTAACCAGCATGGTCCTCTCATTCCCAACCTATATATAAACCTTATCCATGGTATATCCTCGAGCTATCCATCCCCAAACCATCACACTTACCTACATGGAGGTCATTAAGAGAACTTGTACCAAGGTCTAATATGTCTATTCATCTCACTTATAACCTTTTAAGTCTTATATATCACATAGAATATGTTTATGCATAATCCCTCATCGATCAGTGACCAAGGCATAAACCTAGTGTTCAAAGATCCATTGTGGCCCAAGAAAAAATATTCATTTCATGGGAGTTTAATGGAAAAGTTTATTTTAATTTGAAGTTTGATCATATACAAGTGGAAATACTGAATATTACATTCTATATAACAAAATAATTAACATTGGGGAGATGTTATAGGGCCAACTACCTCATACATGAAGTTTCTCCCATCCATGAATGCTTGTTAAATCACTTCCAATGATCATACAATCTCATACAAACTTATAAGACCCTATATTAAGATACAACATCAACGTAATTAATTTTAATAAATTAATAATTAAATTTTCAATTTAATTTTTAAAGTCATCATTGTTAAAAAAATCATCGGGTGATCTCCCATAAATAAATCCTCAAGTAAAGGGGTGTGCATATCCCTTGAAATCTACCCATACCTTTATCATGAAAAAATATTAATTTATAATCTTAACTAATCTATAAATTTCACCTAAAATTCTTGAAAACCCTAATTAATTTAGGTAAATGACATACCTTCATAAATCCACACAAAACCTAGTGAAATTAACCTCTCATATCCTTCTTTAGTCAAGAAAATAAAAATTCTAATCATTTCAATTTGATTCCAACATGCTTTAGTGGAACCAATATCAGGCCCTAATCCAAATCACAAGAAAATTGTAGTAATTAGTTATGGAGAAGGAATTAGGGAGGAAGAGATATATCATGACTTAAATGATAGATTAAAGCAAATTAATCCACCATGGATCAAGGAGGTCAAATAAAAGAAGAGGGGAAGAGTATCTTGACTTCCCTCTACCCATGCGGTTTATTATTGAGAAAGGTTGAAGGGGGTATTTCATCTAAATCCTTCAACAACCATTTTAACCTTAATCTTTAAAATTTGAAAAAATTAGTTATTTTTGAAAATTATACAAACTATTGAGATCTCATATCTTATGTATCATATATATATACTATGTATTCCATATATAATATATATACAAAATATGTAATATTTTTCATTAAAAAATATTTACATAAGATATATAACCCTTACATATAATATCTATTAAATATATAAGATTTTTCCACTTAGAAAAACCCCATATGTTACATGTATCTAAAATTTATAAGATATTTCCATCTTATGTAAGATTTTACCTTAGATGATTTTCCAATTTTACTTAATGAAACATCTTATGCATACCGAGAATTCTTACATATTTAGGGAAATGTAAGATATTCACCTTATCTAATTTCAAACTTCCACTCAATAAACACATCTCACATACACCCCACCTCTTATATATATAAGGACACTGAAGATGTATTCCTTAGTAGATTTCTATGTTCCAGTCAATATAATAACTTACATACTCCCCCACTTCTTATTTATACAAGGAGACTTCCATGAATAAGAAAAATATATACATACATATATATATATATATAATACATTAGACTCCATACTAAGAAAATTTCCCAAAAACTAGCAACAAATCAAAATCACCCAAAATAACTCCAAACTCTTATATTCGATTTCCAACACCTACATGGCCTCTCCAAACACATAAAATCATTCAAAAACATCCCTAACCAAGTAAAAATCATTTCAACTAAGATTAAATAATTTCCATCAATTCTCAAGGCCTCTATAAACTTAATATTATTATATTTCACCCAAAAAATGTACTATGTCATGAAAAACACTGGTCATATCATTACCTAAATTCCATAACCCAAATATCATATAAATGATTACTAACCATTATCCATACTTACACGAGAACCTAGATGCTTCTTAGGCCTCTAATTACATCTAAAAATAAATATGAAAAAACATTCCAACCCTCAAAATCCCATTTTTAGTCCCAATTCTTAAAACATCCCCCACTTTAAAACCAAAAATTTAAATTTCCCTTGATTTTTACCATCCCATATAATGTGATTCATTAAAAAATCCCAAACTAAAACTTCTTATACCAGATAATTCTCATTGTACATATTTTATAATTCATCTCAATCATTGATCTCTGATACATGGCTTAAATTATATGTCTCACACTAGTTATTGTTATGTCAACATTGCTCTCAAGCCAACTCCAATACTCAAAAACATGGGCACCTACCTATATAGTTCCTCATAATTTTAGTTATTTTTTGAAGTACACATTTTGATACATTTTAAACCACCATACTCAATCCTGTATAAACTCCCTATATATTGACTCACTACACTAACTATTACTGAAAACTATCTGACCCATGTATTGCCACACCATTTATTTCCACCAACTCCATGACTATGCCTCACTTCTGATGGCATTCATAAATTTACAATCACCAATGTCACACCCATTGGTTAGCATCACTAGTATATAGTGGATTATCCCTCACCTAGTTTTAGACCAAAGTGTTACTCAACTATTCTCTTTAGGACCCACTATCTCCTTCTCAAGACTATATCCATAAAATGGGATCTGTTCTACAAGTCACTCATCGTTCACCCCATGAGTAATGAAATTACACAAAATTGGTTGATCTACTAGTCCATTTCCAAAATAAAAACTAAATCATACAACTCCACCATAATCTCTTATATTATATATTCCATTCACCAAGTATATTTGGTCTATATTATTATCATTAGCAGATACCCATATCTGAGTATTTATTTTCTCATTCCTTATATATAACTCAACTGTGAACCATCACCAAACCATAACCACCTCTAATTTGGGTCCATCAATACATCATTATTGAATTTTACTAGAAACTGGTATAATCAACTTTCATGGAATAAGATTATATATAATGTTCTCCCCACCATAGGAATTTTCTTACACTACTTCTAAAGCACAATACCCAATAGGTTTTATCATCATGTGTATGTCACTCATCCCGAGTCATGATTTAATTACCAATGATAGTGGAACATATTATAAAGTTAATTTACAATTATATAAATAATCTAAATCATACAATTGATCTTTTTGGGTTTAATTCAAGTATTATAACTTTTCTCACCTTCATATAACTCTCATGTTTATTTCATCCTTGACCTTGTCTAGTCCCACCAACAACTCACAATCATATTGGTGCCTGACTAATCATATCTAAGACACTCTCATGATTCTATAATTATCAAATTTATCCATTTATCCCCTTAGAATTATAAAATACCCAATAGTCATCACACCCAATTTCACCCTTCAAAAAATATCACAACTCATCATTTTCATGAATTGACCACCTTGACATATCTACACACTAGGATTATATCTCATAAAACTATCCTAAATTCAAATCTATCATTGCAAACTCACCCTAGGAGTCATGGAACTTACACAACCTAACCTTCTTATCCTATATATATCTCACAATCCCATCCATCATTATATCTCACATGTCATTCAATTATATTTATTCCTAAATAACCAAATGATCATTCCTCTGGTTCATTTCATGCCTATCTAAATAACATCACAAACCATGATTAAATAATTTAACTACTTAGGAAATCTTCATACTGAATCTAAAATATTCATTACACCACTTTTTCATCAATCTAAAATAAAATTAATCTTCTCAGGATCTTAATTTCTAATATCAATCATGAGAATGGGATAACCCCTCTCTCGGGTTACCCTCACATATCGTAAATCATCTCAATACTTAATAATAAAAGCATCCTATTGCCTAGTAATATCATAGTATCACCAGTATCATGAGCTATATCTATACATCATTGGTACCTCCCATTTAGCTCATATATCACATACCATACAATCCATAACTTACGAAGAATAATCCACCCTCCCACCTCAGATAACATAAGGAAAATTACAATATAACACACACCCTATAGGGTACTCATATAAATATCTCAAGCATATCATACTCAATACATTGTCAACTCTAGAGTACCAATCCTAATCGAGATTCTTTACACCAGGATACCCCCTAAAGGAACAATATCATGTACATTTGTATATATAATGACACCACCCTACTATGATTCATATCGAGAAGATCTTAACCGAGGTTTGGTTAAATAATATTCCATTAATAAGTTACAGAGAAAAACACTTTATAATTTTCTATTAGAACATTATTGAACTATCACCATATAATAAGTAGAACATTTGGTTTAGTTAAGTTAAATGACATCAATAAGATATATGGGAAAACACCATATAAGTTGTTTTTGAAACTTTAAATAGTTGAACCCATTTCCCTTTTCTGAATTGATGTCACGTCACACACAAGAATTCACATATCATGTGATCCTATATGCCAAATATAATACATGAAATCACATCCTCTGGATTTATCTCAATATGTCGTGTTTAACTTTCTAAACTGAGCATCTTTCCTACCTATACCTGCAAGTATGAGGTAGGCTCTGGAACTAGAGTATCACGGCAACTTGAGCAGGGTGTGAGTAAAAATCAGCAGGCCACCACCAATGGTATCCCTAATATAGAAAATAAATACAATTTATGTGCATGTGATATGATTAGAATAATAACTATATTTAGAATATAAAAAATAAAACATTGTTGATCATTGGGTTCTAAGGTGACTCTCGATATTGACCATACCTGCTTTGGCTAGTGTTAGATGTCTCTTAGTATAATTAATACCATTATGGGGGATGAATCCATCTCTGTAATCTCAAATATATACAATAACTTAGGGGAAGAGCACCCCACCCAAATCATCTCATATATATAACAATTAAGGGGAGAAGTTCCTTCCCCAAATATATCCACATTTTATGTAGTGGGGATTATCTCCAACCTCATAAAAACACTATATATCATATCAGGGGGAATAGAACCTACCCCATAATAATTCATATATCATCAAGGGTAATAGTTACCAATTCATAATATCTCATATATCATACTGATTTTAAGAGCGTTGGACCCATAATATCTCATATATCATCAAGGGGAATGGCACTCACCTCATAATAAATCATATATTATATTAGGGGGGATAGTTTATGCTATATATCTCATATATTATCAAGGATAATAATTCCCACCTCTTAATATATAATATATCATAACGAGGGGAAATATTGTTTTCCCTATAACATATCATATATCATAATAGGTATAATGACGCCCACACCATAATATCTCATATACCATCAATGGGAATAGTGTCCACCTTATAATATCTCATATATCATATTACTATCACATGGGTTAACCACACTTCCAAACCTGACACACATATCCTAGGTTGGCCTCTCCAACACACAACATGTACCCATCACTACATTCATACTATGATACAACCACGCTATCCCTCAACCAACAATCCTCTATAGGGTAAACATTAGTCATGGGAACCCTCACTAGTTAAAAAAGTCATATAGAGGCCAAAGAACCCCACAAGGGTTCATTTAATTTATATCATGATCTAGGATTAATTTCTTCACTTAGAGGGATTATTTCTCCTCAAAATGACCATAATATCGTCATGGAATAATTCGACCCATAGGAAATTCTATATAAATCAATACTAAAGAGTGCCTTGATATCCATATCCCTTCCCAAATTAACTATGTTAGTACTTTAACACCTAGCCTATGCATAAACCCTATCTCTATCATAACACTAATCTAGAAATTCCTAACCCATCATAATATACTACACAGAGAAAACTAATGGTGCATATAAAAAGGTTTAAAATGTCTATTCATTTCACTTATACCCATATAGGGCCTATATATCATATAACACATATTTATGGGTAAGCCCTTGACCATCAGTGGATTAGAAATCAACTTAGTGTTCAAGGGTCTATCATGGACCAAGATACTAACATTCATTTTATTGGTGTTTAAATTAAATAATTTATTTTAATTTTAAGTTCAATCAAATGCAAGTGGTGAGACTGCATATCACATGCTACATAACAAAAGCATAAAGTTCAGGGAGATGTTATGGGAACACCTACCTCATAAATGAAGTTTCTCCCTTCCGTGAAATATTTTTCACCACCACCTAATCTCATATAAGGTTATAAAAAATTCCAAGCCCATATCTCAAGCCATAATATCAATGTAATTATTTTTAGTAAATTTATAATTAACTATTCAATTTAATTTTTAAATTAATAATTATCCAAAAAATAATCATGAAATATTCTATAGATAAATCTTTAAGAAAAAGTGGTGTTCACAGCCACCAACATCTATTTAGACCTTTATCATGAAAAAAAATTATCATCACAACTAAAAAATCAATTTCACACAAAACACTAAAAACCCTAAATAATTTAAGGAAAAAATATACCTTCTTGAATTGATAAAAAACCTAGCATGTCTAGCCTCTATGGACCTCCTATATTCAAGGAAAGAAAAAGGATAATAATATCATCTCAATTACACTATTATTTTGTGGAATTTGTTGCAATTACTAACCAAAACTATAAAAATGTACCATTTATCAGTAGGGGTGAACTAAGGAAGAAGAGAGGGATAATAACTTAAAAAATGGGTAAAACCAATTTAATTCACCATGGATCAAGGAAGTTGAAGGGATTAATAAAAGGGTAATATGAGATCAACCTCCCTCTACTTGTATAGATCATGAATGAGAAATATTAAAGAGGATAATTAATTTTAAAGTCCAAAAAAGACCATTTTACCCTTAATCTTTAAAATTCATAAGCAAAACTTCATTTTCAAAAAAATTATAGATTCTAGAACCCTCATATATTACGTATAACATAAATATCTTATGTATTCTATACATAAGATATATACTTACTATATAATATTTTTCCCTTATAAAACTCCATATATATGATATATAACCCTTATATAAGATATATATTTGATATGTAAAATGTTACCCTTAGGAAAAATTCATATGTGATATGTATCTATAATGTGTATGATATTTTCCTCATACAAAAGAAGTTACCTTATCTAGATTCCCACTTTTATTCAACGATGAAACTTAAGATTTCCCAAACTTCTTATGTGTATAGGGATATGTAAGATGTCTACCTTGGATGATTTTCATCTTCTACTAGACAGATACATCTAATGTACACCCCTAAATCTTACATATATAGGGACACATAAAATGTTTTCCTTATCTGATTTTCATCTTTAACTCAACAAAATATCTTACGTATTCCTACACCTCTTAAGTATATTGATATTCTTACACATGTAAGAGAAAATATCTCTTATATATGTCTACACCTATTAAGTTAATGGAAATGGTTTACCATTAATAAGGTCATTTTAAGTAATCAAATAAATATATATTGAGCATATAGTTTGATAAAATGAGTATGCAACTTTCTCGATTGGAGATATAAAATTTAAGGGATTGTATTACATAGTGACCATTCATATGTGGTTATTTTCATTATGACATTAACTTTTTTATTTATGGGTGCCTTAGTGTATTTCTAGATACTGATCCTAGACATTAGAAAAGTCTACCTAATTCCATTGATAAAGAGGCCCATAGGGTCACACACTTAGTATATCCATAATCTCAGTTAAATTTTTTTTGAATATAATATTATGACTAAATAATATTCTCAAGACCAAGGAATAATATTTATTCAAGATTCACTTATCACAAATATTCAATCACCCATAATATTCAAAATAATTTGTGTGAGATGAATATTAAATAAATATTTATTCACCTATATAATAAATAGAATATTTATATTATCCCTTATTTATTATCATGTTAATAAATACATATTTATTTCTTATAATAAATATTTATTTAGTTATATTAATATTAGATAAATATTTCTTCAAAAGTTCATGGATATAATATTTATTGGAATATAGATAATTATATTCACAAATTGTGAATAATATATATTTATTTATGTATTGAATTAATAATAGAAGATATATTATTCAAAGGTTTTATAAATGATAAGGAGTATTATTGGGTCAAGTTAAGGGCCCAGATGAGAATGAAATATTTTATTTAGTATCATTTAAATAAAAATTGATTTATTTGTTTAATAAATGATATTTATATATATGTGAGATATATTATTCCATGGAATATAATAATAATAATATTTTTATTATTTGATGTGGGGTTTACATAGAATTAAAAGATTAGTTAAGATTCATTTCACAATAACTAATTCTCTAACCCTAAGTAATAACCCTACTCATATAATTTTATGGGATATATAGAAAAATCAATCAGTTTTGTATAATGAATTCTTCTAAGAGAATCATCTATACACCATATAAAATTCCCCATGAACACTCTAAAGAACATATGCTAATCCTCTTCCTCCATATCAGGGCTAAGAGAACAATAGATAAAAAATCCTACAAGACTGTAGGGATTCTTATTATGATCAATGGTGAATTATGAAAGATGTTTAGATTATCTACACTAATACTTTGATACCCATCGATGGTGTTATGAGATTGTGGTGATTGTGTGGGAATTTCTAGAGTGATTCTACTTTGGATCCTCTTGGGGAAACAATGGTATGAATCAAACAACATTTTAACTAATCAATGATGGTAAAAATAATAATTTTAACCATATTTGTCGATAGATATTGAGAAACCAACTCGTGGTATTTCTTAGTTATAAATTAATTATAAATTATATGTGAAAATACCCACTTTTAGATTCTTCTAGGGTCACTCTTCATCTAATTTTGAGTTTTTAAAATAATAAACTGATGAAAATCATTATTTTATATGGTCCTAACATTCTTCTTCTATGCTCGAGAACTATCTTGTTCTATCAGAGTGGTCAAATAATAATTTATAATAATTTATTAATTCTTTGATCAATTACGTATTTGGTTGTTAGTTTTTTCATTTTTATATTTTTGTTCTCTATTATGAAACTCAAGATTTTTCAAGATAAAACATCTGTTATTATTAATATGAACTAAAACAATCCAAGAATAGATGAAGAATTCTAAAAGATCCTATCCAGATGTGATGTATATTATAGTCACATGACACAGATACACAACTTGTAACTAAAAAGTACACATCATGTAGTCCAGTCAACCACACTAGGACTCATCATATAAATCATGACAAATTATGGGAGTTATGTTGCATAAAATGTATTGATTATATGTTGAAATATAGATATTAGTTGGCACATGGTTTTATGAGGTACACAATGTATAGATGGTGTACACGCTATAAAACCCCGCTTGGTTTTCCTAGTAAATTTCATGGATATTATGTGGTCAAAGTATGTTAAATATAATTTGTACATGTATTATAGAGAATTGAATCTATGTAACTCATTCCAAACATAATTACACAACATATAGTTAGTATACACCCTATGTTACATGTTAAATATCACATGTAATACACATTGAGTCCCTAGGTGCGTTATTTAGGATAAGATATATTTGAATTACATGCCTTGTAACCAGTTTAAAATCCATGTAATTCATGTAAAATCACATTAGTAATAGGTAAATCTTGACTTGTTGTGTGATTCAAACACATAAAATGAAAATTAATTTCATCATTAAACCAAACTACACGACATGCTGTTGGTGTTGCGAAAAATTCCCCAAGGTAACATTGCAGTATTTTTAGGTTGATTGTGTTTATTGACAAAGGATGTTTCCATGGTCAGTTATGGATTTAAAAAGAGATTATTGTCAAGATATGTTGACAAATATATAAGAAAAATGAATGGATTCCATGGAATCGGTGTATAAAATTGTGTTCATAAGGTGATATTGTTTCCCAGTGTTTGCCAAATTTCTAGGTTCTAAAATTTAGAGGATGGATCAATCATAAAAAAAATTGGATTTACATGAATTCCTCATACAGAAATGGTAAAGGAATGAGTTTTATGAAGAATGGGTTTCTTTAAGGGAGTTTCTCAAAGGTGTGGATAATCTTTAATGTGCATCGTGAATGCATTAAGGGATGATAGTAATTTTCACAACTATGAGAAGTGAAGCATCACAAATATGTGAAGGGTTGAAAATAATCACCATGACTACGAGAATCTTATTGGATGGAAAATTCCCATGGTGCTTCAAAAAAATAGGTAGCTTCCTAAATGAGATGGGGGAGATTCATGAAAATGTGATGATCAGGATGGAAGCTTATAGAACGGGAAAATATTCATATAAATAGGCCCTTGACCCCTCATAAAAGATAGATAAAGTCTTAACAGTGATTATAAGGCTCTGAATTCGTGAAGGTGATTTGTTAAGGTTGTTCTTATAAAACATTTTTCAAAGAAAGGAAGTTCGCAAAGTCTATAAAAGATGACCAAAATTTTTCTGCATCACGAAAGTAATGAAGTTAGAGAAGGCTATGAAAGTCAACCAAAATTTTTGATCTTCATGAGATGAAGTAAACTTTACAAAAAAAATTTGCTTCACAAAGGCTAATTGAGCTTCATGAAAGTAGGTGGATTCATGAAGGAAAATTAATCTTTACAACTTGTGTTTTATTTTCAAAATATATTTAATATTGGTGAAAGAGGTGTGCTTTGTGAAGGTAGTGAGCATCACGAAAGTGTTCAGAAAGGTTTTCTTAGTACAAATATGTTAAAGTGGTATTAATCTAGTAGATGAAAGTATAAAATCAATAAATTATCTACCTATAGTTGAGGGTGCAGTCATTATTGTTAATTAAGGGACCTATATGTCTATAAATTGTATGTGAATCCTTTCTAGAGGAGTGAGAAAAGGAAAAGTAAGAACGTCATCATTTCCACTGACAGTGATCCATTGAAGAAAAGATTGAGGGAGTGACCCTTGTGAAGTAGTGATCTATCCCTAAACAAAATAAAGGTAGTGATCATGGTCTTATAAGTGATCTATCCTAAACCTTGAATTGGTAGTTAACGTTATTAAATTTGGTACATCATAACATTATCATTGTATGATCCTTGGATATAGCTCAGTGAGAGTGAACCAAGTAAAAATATTTGTGTCCCTGTGTTTGATTTCATGCTTTACTTTCTATATGTCATAATCCAATAAAGTTGGAAAGGATAACATTAATATAAACATTAAATATAAAACAAAGTGAAACTTATAATAAAGAGGTCAGAATCTAGTGGGGCAACAAGAATTTTGAAAAGAATATCCATAACCTGATTCACCCCTCCCCCGTCTTGGGGTATCTAGGCATCTTTAGGAACTAACAGGTGGCATAAATATCGTGTGATAGGGTTTCAATCACACAAATTATACACTAAGTATTTAAACTAGTTATGTGTAATATTATAGTTTGAATTAATTATGTTTCACTTAAACTGAAAATATATACCATGTATACTTGTAATACATGTCGTGTACTACATGGGTAAAGGAAAAAAATACACACCATGTATATTAATGTCATATGGTGTGATCAAACATTTCGTACGGACTACATGGATTTTATCCATGGAACTACACAATGTCTAATAACATGACATGTCATGTAAAGTACATTATACATGAACTGTAGTATAAACTATGTATATCACATTCTATATCAATTATAGTACACGTAATGTAAATTTATAAAAATGGAACAAACCATTTTGCCTCTAGTAAATTCCATGTATTAAATTCCAGAAGAGATTTATACAGACTAGATGAGTACACATCGTGTACCCTATCAGTAAATATTGTACACTTAATAGTTTTAAATAAAATTAATTTATTTGATTTATTTAAAATCATAAATGATGGATATATTAAGTATTATTTAGATTAAAAATTAAGATAGATGAATTAATCAAGTAATTAAATAATTAATTCATGGAGTTTTATCTTAATAAAGAACAAAATGAAACGAATGGTGGTTTATTTTAACGTGTTGTCATTTCATACATGTATTATCATGAGATTGATGACCTATGTACGTATTGGGTTTCATTTAATTTAATATTTATTCTTTGGGATTTCTTAATGAGATAATTTTATTATTAAATTAGATATGATGATTTGTGAATCATTTTTCTCATATTTATTATCTATGGGCCAACATGTCCACAATTTATTTATGTAACCCTATACCCATGGTTTTCCTCACCTATGAGTGAGTAAATAAATGTAATGATAGATCTCCAAGGAGAGAAGGTGGTTCAGAACTTGAGTCGAGGTGAAACCGACAAAGGAGATAAAAAATTCGAAAGGTTGAATTTTTTAACTCATTCTAAGTCCATCTCAAGGGATTTATTCCCATTGAGTTAAGAGTAAGTTTTTTTATCTTCTTGATAAACCAACTAGTATTAAAATCCAATGATCATACCACCTATTTATTTTATTTATCCAATTAATGTTTATTTATTTATGTGATACATGTTTATTTTATGATTGAAAATGATCACATTAAAATAAATAAATAACAATAATTTAATATAAAATAAGATAAATGGATCGTGCATAAATTATTTATCCATACATGGTTTATTAATTGTGTAAAATACACATATTATTAATAAGTTAGGTAAAGGATAAAATAAATAAATTTATGAATAGATAAACAAAATATCTCAATAAATTATTAAGTCATAAAGGCCTTATATTACTAGATTTAGAATCGAACTATAGAACTATGTGTTTTTTTGTCCCTTTATAGGATACATAATTTTATATGGGAATTATAATAATTATTTTGGGTGGACTAAACCAATTTAACATCAATATGAGTATTCATTTCTATATTTGGTGTAACTTAGAGGCAAGTGTTGAATAAATCCAAGTTATTATTTCAAGATTAAGGAGTCCCTTCAATAGATTAAAGAGCTTCATGTTTATGTTATTAGAAATACCTCCAACCTAAATACCTTTTAAGTAATTTAACAGATCCTTGTTTGGGCTATGAGAAGAGAAATATGCATCCTTTTTACTAGATTTTCAATATAATAAAATATTCTAAATCCAATAGTGAGGTATATTGGGATACAGTAAAATATTAAGAGACTAATAAAATAAATTTTATTATTTCATACCAGGTAATCAATATAAAGTACTTAAAATATGATTTTATATATTATATAAAATGGTAATAAAACCCAATTAAACATTATAATATTTTTTGGAAACAAACCAAGTACTCACAAACATGAACATCCAAGAATAGGGTAGTTATTTATATACTACAATAATATAGGTAGATTTATATATATCATGTTTTAGTGTCCCATTTTCATGATCATCCACATCAATGAGTGATTAAAGGTGAAAAGGAAGCCTATAAAAGGTTCATAGAGTATGCTTCTTATATTTTTTTCATCATGTTATCAACTATTTATGGAAATAAGATTATGAATTATAAGGAAATGGAGGGTTACACTATGAATACTCATCTCCTTGATCATGAAAATAAGAGGGGGTCTTAAGATAAATGATATGGACACTTCACTATACTAGTGTAAACTGGAAGATGGGTGCTTAGCTAATGATCATGGATTTAAAATACAAGAGTAAATTAATCAATTATAAAATTCGAGATTCTATTTGGATAAGAAATTATTTATTAATCTCATATTACAGTCCTTACAGTCAAGGTTCTTCTAATTCATTGAGAATTATAGGATGAAAATTGTGGATAAATCTATTAGGAAAATTTTGACTATGATTTTATAGGTAGATGAAAGATCATGTTTCCACACCCCTTATGGTGAAATTAATGAATGAAAATTTGAAAAATCCCATGACTAGTCCAAATTCCATCATGTCGTTATAACATCCTTTAAAAAGAAAAAAATATTCTGAGGAAAATTTTTAAATGAAAGATTATTTGCATTATAAAACTTGGGTGTCCATTTGGATGATAAATTATCCATTAATCACATATTATCATCCTTTCATTTAAGGCACTCCTAACTCATAAAGAATTATAAGATTAAAAATATGAATAACTTACTTTAGAATATTTTTACTATGATTCTCCTAGAGGATAAGGATTGGTGGAACATGGTTCCTCACCCATTATAGTGAAAACAATGAAAGAGAAGGTCGAATATCCCATGACTTGTTCAAATTATATAGTTTATTTACAACAACCTTCAAAAGGAAAAAAATATTTTGAGGAAATCTATAAATATAATGTTATATACTTCTCATGTGGAAATAAAGGTCATTAGAAGATAAATTTCAATGAAATAATGAATAAATATCTAGAGGCTTTTACTTTACATAAATTCATCATTGCATGTAATATTTATGTCACACTTACTATATCTTAAATACAATATGCCTATTAGATAAGTTAAATAAAGTACATGAACCAAGAAAGTATATAATAATTATAATAAGTAAGGTTCTTTCACTAGGTAGTTTAAGAATGATGATTCCTAGATCAGTAATGTGAAGCACAATAATTTATAATTTTCTTGTGGATTGATTCAATTTAAACCATTGTTTTGTATTGGGTATTACCAAAACAATTATCTTAATGATTATCTTGAAATAATGAGACATTAATTCACATTTCAAATAAATGTTCTTATATTAATTTATACTTAATTAAATAGTTTATTAATTCTTGAATCATTGATTCCCAATTTAAAATTAGGATAACTATAAAATATATAAGACATGTACTCATATTTTGAAAGATAATTATTTCTCAAATAAAAATAATAGTAAATTAAAAGTTAATATCCATATTAATGTTTCTTCTCTCAAGATCTAAAATACTAGGTATATTGAAAACCATAATGATTAGGTTTAAAAAAAATAAACCATTAGAAATAAAGGAATGACATAAATATTTTATAATTTGTTTGAAAATATAGTGTGATGTATTATAATGAGAAGCTAAAGGTAAGATCATATACTTCATGAAATTTCATTAATAAATTTAAGGAACTCATAGTAAATAAATGAAGACACTGTGTAAAATGTATTATATTCTCTTGGAAGTTATGTAGGAAAAAATTTAACCAAGTATTCATCGATCATATTAATGTAGAATAATGATATTCCTAAACTCACATTACATTATACACATCAAATATGTGGTGGTAGTAGAAGATCGATGATGAGTCTTATATATATTGAAAGTCTTCTATTACTTCTTCCAAAAACATGTTTCTCAAATAGCATATCCAACCATGTTGATAAATGGATATCATATCAATATGATAATAATTTTTTTGGTCATAACTTCATGTATTTTTATGTGATATGTTTGTTAAGAGCAAAAAAAATTCATCAAAGGAAAACACTATGTGCAACTTAGCTGATTATCCTATCATTAATCTAGATATTTCAATCCCTAAAATAAAAAGGAATTTTTCAAGATTTAATTAATTTATATAAATGTACATATAATGAAAAGTCCACTAGTATTAGTGGAATTAGTTTTTCTCTAGATATATACGGTATATGAAATTATAAACAAAAGATTTGGTTTTGTATTCACCATGATGGGTGATATATTTTATTCATTAAGAATAATGGTTCCTACTTTAAAGTAATAAATTTAATCATTTAATGATTATAATATTCATATTAATTCAAATATGGATTACATTTATCAAAATATAATTTCATATTTTGGTAGTGTAGATGATGTAATGATATTGGTGGGTATTCAAGACAAACTAGACATGGATGATCAAGACTGGATGAATAAGGCATGGATGATTATCAAAAGATTTATAGAATCTAGACATAGTCTATAACAAAAAAATAAGTGATCATTATGAAAAATCCATTTGAATTATTCTTGTCAAATAAAATTTCAATGATTATTATATTGGGATATTGGTTATCAAGGCCACCTTCCTTGGATGAACCCTTTTGGAAAAATTTTATATGATGCATCAAAAAGGATTGGAGATACAAAAAAAATACAATAAGATATATAGATTATATAAATTGATTTATGGTTATAATTAATCATTCGAATCATAGATTTTTTCAGAATAAATGATGTTCCATGGGTCTACAAGTGGTTTGTATAACCACTATAGTTTTCCAGAACAAATATATTGATAAAATATGTACAATTTGAGTTAAGTATTATAAGTTGGTTAATACTAAGTTTTTATCCAAGAATTACTTAATGTTGAAACCAAAGTTCAAGGGAACAAGATCTATAGATATAGATCTATAGGGTTTCTTAAACTAGTCATAGTGTATATGTTGAAAAGTTATTATTTGAATAAAAGATGGAAGAATTCAACATTGAACTATTACCCTTATAACATGGAATGAAATCTCTATGTGGAGGGAGAGGATTATAGTAAAGAATAGTATTCCATATATCAAAACATATTTTGGAAGTTTGATATTGATTATATATAAAGTGTGGTATGAAAATAACAAATATAACCAAGAGTACTTCATAGATTTATAGTCAATACTATATGACAGTACTTAATAAAGTCAAACTAGATGAGCCCTGATATTTATAGAAAGGGGAATACTAGTTATCAAGTGGATATGAAACTATTATTCTTTTAGGTCAATTTGATTGACTATCAAAGTGATTCTAAAGTAATATAAAAGAAAAACCTATTGTATCTAGTGGTTTTCATTTCTATATACACTGAGTATGTTGCAGCTTCTGATATAGCTTAAGAACCATTTTAATAGAAATCTATTTCATATTTAGGGATATACCAACATTATAAATTTTTGTCATTATTGTGATAAAACTTTTCTTTTGTATTCATGAAAACACTTTTCATGATTGTGTAAAAAGATAACTTAAACTCTAGGCCATTATAACTATAGTATAGTGGAAATATTGTATTGTCTCTAAAAATAGGTGAAAAAAATTTATCTCAATTAGTTATAAAAATGTGGTTTGTTAAATTTTGTTTGAAAGTAATTAATATTACTTAATCAGTAATTTTAAATCAAGAATGTGGTTAGTGATTGGTTTGGTTTTGTATTTCCAATTATAATTCTATCAAAATTTTCAAAATAGTTTACTCATCCTCTTATTAATTAATAGATGAAATAATCCTCAATAATTTCATAAAACACCCAATGTTGAATGTTATTGTAAAGATTGTTGTAGTAGTGATCACTGATTGATGAATCCCCCTTCATGTGTGTGTGAAAATTATTTAAGGCACCTGAAACAACCAACTAGCCTCTAACTACCCTGGGAATTCACAATCGAGTTGTGTTTATCCTAAGCAATTCAAGAGTATCTCGTTATTCATTGAACAAATTCCAGTAACCATTAGATAGTAACCACTCATCCTAGATTATTCCATCATATATAATATCAATAGAGTAAAAGGATAAAATGAGTTATCAGAAAAAGAATAAAATGAAAAACAAGTTTAATAACTCAAACATAATTTCATTTTAAAGTAATAAATAGATTTTGAATTCTAAAATCAATCAACAAAAGAGAATTTATTCATTAAGTATGAATCTCAAGAAATAAATTGGATTTCCTACCCTTTCCTAGCCACCAACGGGTTTTTACCCCTCCATTCGATGGATAAAAATAGTTAAAAGGGGAGAGATAGTTATATCCATAGTATGAAATCGAAAATAAAGAACATTGAAACTGTCATAGTAGCAGTAGTAATGTGATGAAATCCACCTCTTCTTAGACTCTTCCCCTTTTGTAGTTTCTTAATTCCATCCATATTTTGTTAATAAAACCCTAAAATATTCTTTCTCTTTTTAATTTATAACATTTCCTCCTTCCTTATAATCCCACTAAGGAGTCGTTATCTTCAATTCTCCTTAAAATATACATCTTTCTTTTATGTTGTTGAATTTATTTTTATTTATGGATGAAAATATATCATTGATTTTGATTGAAATTATTTAATATAATCCATGTTACTAAATAGGATTAGCATGAATGCATGTTGATGTGGAATCATTGGTATTTGGGTTAAAACATATATTAACGTTTTAAAATCACTTCATATATCACAAGACATTGAAATTATTGTAAGGTATACATTTTTGAGAAGTGTTACATTCACCCAAGGATCCATGTTCCCAAATTTCAAAAACCACAGGAACCATATGAACCCCCATATTTAACCTTACATTTCTTAGTGTGAGCCTTTTCCTTCATTACTTTTTAAATTTTCTTCCTTTTGTGTGGATAAATGATCCTTAAATTTTCATGAGTTATTCTTATAAACTTCCATTTTATTGTTACAAATTACTCTATGTATACTTCCTTTATAAAATTGAAAAATTACCTAAACCTTATAAGAATACTAGTTAACATTCCATGGAGTATGTTAAGCTTCTAAGCTACACATTTAACCTTTTATGAAGTCAGTTAACCTTTTTAAATGAGGTTTACCTTTTGAGATTACTTAACCTTTTGTACCTAGAATAAACATTCAAAAAATTCCTTTTACAATTTCTTGAACCTAATGAGATAAGTTAACGTTCCAAGATAGTATTATATTCCATGATACATTAACGTTTCATTCCCATGTTAACTTCTCTACACCTTTTCCAAATTATTAACTACCTCTCCCTAACTAAACCTTATGTGTCAGAAGTTGACCTTTTGATATATAAGTTAATATTCTAAAATGACTACCAAACTTCTAAAATATAGGTTAAACATATGAAATGGAAAATTAACCTTCTAAATTTTTTAAATTCACAATCCTCAAGGAAAAATAATCCTTAAAACAAATAGGAAATTCCTCATGACATTATCACATTTCCTCCTTCTCTAGAAAATCTTATTACCAATGAGTTTTTTCTTATAAAAAATCATCTTCTTATCAGTAGATAGATTCATTTTCATTTAAAATTACAAATAAAGGAATATCTAATAGTAAATAATTCATTTTATTCCAAAATTAAATTAGATCAATTAAATTTACCACTCATCCATTTAAATAAATATTTACCAATTCTAATGAAATGGAACATTAATTCCAAAAAAACCTAAAACTCAGGGAATTAATGAATGTGAGTAAATAATATGAATTAAATTTCAATAAAATAAAACTAATTTATTTATTTTTTTAATTCTCCCACACTTTATCCTTGGATTATCAGACAAGTTTGTATCAAAAATATTACCAAAGTAAAATTCAAATTACTATCCAATGCGAGTTCCATTTTCAAAATACATGAAGCTAAAACATATCATGACTCATAAATTTTATTAGTACCATTTACTTTCTATAGTAAATTTAATTAATTTCCAACTTCTATATTATTCAAATATAATTTATACCAAACTTTCTGGAATCATCTCACTCATCAATCAAAACATGAAATTCAAAAAAAAACCTTTCCCCATTTCAAGATCATACAAGGGTCACCTTTGGTTGGAAAATTTTATTTATCTCCACCTAATGAGTTAAGTACATGCACTTAACATGAGAAATTTCCAAGGTTATTCAATTTATGGGGATTGGTAGGTTTTAAATTTCAAAAACTCAATGAAGGAATAAGGAGTCTATGGATATAGGGTGAATTAAAATGAATGAAAATATTTTATACTCGATAATGGCGTTCTCTTAACTATCCTATATTAAAATTTACCTCCAAACTCCTATTTTGAATCTCTTAGGAAGTCCTAACATTATAATTTTCAATAGAAACAATTTTTATTTCATCTTACCCTAACTTATAGTAATTTTGTTTTTAGTATAAATAGATTCTGAAATTTTATGTAGAATTTAGCTTTTTACAGAAAAAGAAAAATATTTTGGTCTTTAAATGGTGGTGAACTCCCAAAACATCTTTGAATGGTATCTTGGACATCCTTAAAAAAATTTAGCATGAATTTTCTCCTAAATAGAAATATTAATGGTTTATCATTTCTTCTTTTCTTATTAATAATATTTTCAAAATAGCATAGAACAAACCATTTTCTCTCTTTCCCACACTTGAGTTCAAACATGATTCATGCATTAACTTTTATATATTGGTAGTTAAGTATTTTTGGCTTGAAATGTGGATGTTTGATAAGTAAATTCATGTAGTCTAGGGTATATAATGTTTAAATTTCATGGTAGGCTAGAAATAAGAGTTTACTATTAAAGGTTATTTTTATTAAAAATATAGCCTTAATCATTTAAAATATAAGGTTCTCAAGGATCTACAGTTTTAACTAAAATAATTATAAAATTACGATTGTTTAATCATTTCTTTGTCATCTCAATAAATTAAAGTGATTATATAAAGATAAAAAAATTGGTTTATAATCCTCTTGGTTAAGTAATTTTTATGTATGGAAGTATGTCAGGGCATGGGAATCAAAAAACATTGGTCCTTTCATGGATTTCCCATGCTTTGAATTAGAAAAAAAATCATTTTAGTATTACTATAAGTTGAGTTCATAGATCAAATAAATTTATCATCAATCTCATGGGTTGAAAATTTGAAAATATATTCAAATTAAAATCAATATGTTTCAAAACACAATAAAAATAAAAGACCAAATTTTCATCCCCCACACTTGAATGATTAAATACCATCAATTAATTCTCATAAATATAGAAATTTTTAAAGATTTAATATAGGAAAAACAATCAATTAAGTGTTAAGTAAATTTATAACCTAGAGGTTCTATCAGTAGACATGTTAGGGGAGTGCAATCTCCTCTAATGTTTCTAATGTAAAATTGTTATGGTACTTTTTTTAACTATTTTCATTGATAGTAAATAGTTTTTTTATCTCCATATTTAATGATTTTCACATCAAAAAATGTGAATACCTTAGTATCAATAAATGGAATTTCTCATCTGAAATGAAATTTACTTAGAATTAGTTTTAGTCTAGAGTTGTAGATATATATTTATTATACATGATTAAAGTTTTTTCATAGAATCAATTTTTCATGGGCCACTATAGTATTTTTTTTGGTAAAACCTAGAGTTATAAAAAGATTATATTCTAATTTCTTAAAGATCCTAAACTTGTAACCTTATTTCCTTCCTGTTTTCCACCAAATTTATATTTATCTATTTTTTCATATTAAGCCATGTTCTCTAGAAACTTGGGTAAGTGAAAAAAAATTATATAGATCAATCGATATGGAATAATTATAATGAGTGTTTTATATAATTTTTTATAAGAATATAAGGTTTATTACAACCTTTTCCTATGATATTTTCTATTTTTCTGGAAATGTTTTACAATGTTACCGTTATCTCTCTATTTTAACTTCATCTTAGTCTTTTGTTTGTGGATGGTCGGGTATTGATTTCTCGTAATTCACTCTATAATTTTTAATTAAATCTTATATGTTATTATTGGATAACTGGGTTACTTGATCACTAATAATGGCTCTAGGGAATCCAAACCTATAAAACAAATTAAGTCCTAACAAAATAACAAACAACATTTACATTATTGATTTTGGTGGATTTAGATTCCACCCATTCTGAAACACAGTCAACTTACAATATGAGTTATGGGTTTCCAAAGTACATTAGAAAGGATCCCAGGAAGTCTATTACCCAAACATAAAAAATTTCAAAAAAAAACTTATGGATTTTTAAGGAATTTTCTATCCTTTGGATATTTTACCAGTGAACATCCATTTCTCACACCATTTTTAAAATTTATGTGAATATTTAAACAAATTAGTCCAATATAAACCAAATTTAAAAGATTTCCTAGTAGTCCTTTTAGGTCCAAAATGGCCTCCATAAGCTAGAGTATGGAAAAATTTAGGACAGACTGTACCACACTCCCATTAAAACAACTTGTAACCATTTTATCATTACATATTTTACAAAGATATGAATCATCCCAAATATAAATCCTTGACTAAAATTTGACTTTGATAATTTATTATGGGTTCAAGTGAGATGGGAATTGAAAATATACAAAACATATTACCATATCATTATATCATGGTACCTATAATTTATCCAAATATATTTAATCTTCTATAATTAAGTCTTTAAATGTCTTTTTTTTGGAATTTTAACAAATTTTGTGTTGGGTAGTCTTATCAGATGATATGTCACCTAGTTCTTAGCTCTATTTTTGTATTTTTTTCTATATAAAACTCTTATAGTAGTAGTATCCATCTAACCAGCCTCAGTTTTTCCTCTTCTTTGTTTATTACATAACTATGTTTTTTATAGTTAAAAAAATAGTTACTTTAGTTCCCAATAAATAGGATATAAACTTATACAAATAAAAATACTACTAATTTTTTAGTGGTTATGTAATGAGTTTAAGAAGCATCCAATGTTCAGAAAGAATATGAAATGACTTGAGGTTTTACTTCAATATTTTGGGATAAAACTACTCCCACAGCATGGTTTGAGGCATTATAAAGGATTTCAAAAGGGTTCTCCTAGTGGAATGGATATATCATTGGTGGTGTGATTGGACTACTATTTTACTCATAAAAAGATAACATAAAATCATCATAAAAAATAAATTCATAGTCATTAAAAATTAATCAATAAAGTGGAAGAGTAACCTTATTTAAATATTTGACGAACCTCCTATAAAATCCTGCATTTTCTAGAAAATATCTAACAACATTCACATAGGTTGGATAGGGAAATGTATTTATCACTTAAATTTTAGAATTATCTACCAAAATTTATTATTTGAAATAACATTTCCTAGTGCTATTCCTTTTGCCAACATAAAAGGAAACTTTCAAATATATATTTTCAAGACTGTACCTAGATTTTTCAAGAATTTATAAAAGAAATAACCAAATACTAATAAATCATTCAAAAAAACCTATTTGTGGTCTTTAATGTGTTCATATATAGAATATATTTTCCAAGAATGTTTGAAATTCACCTGGTGTATTACATAGGAAAAATGTATCCTTATATAGGAAAAGGTTCTATAAGAACATATAATGCTTTACTTTTGTAGATCCTAAGGTGAAATGGGAACCAAAGAGTAACATGAAAACCCATCTAGGAAATAATAATGAGTTCCTCCAAAATAATATTTATAATAGTTAGTCAAAAAAATGAATGGGGAAATGATATTTCTTAGTAACCTAGTTTAATTTCCTATAATCTATAAATAATCTCCAGTTATTCTAAATTCTAACCAAGATCAGTTCATTTTGATAATTTTTTACTATATTTAGTTCAATTTTCTTAGTAACCATGTGAATGGTACTAATCCATTATGATTTAGAGTTGGGGTAGATTATTTTATCATCTATTAATTTCTTAATATCCTTTTTTACTACCTCTATCATGGTTGGATTGATCCTCCTTTGGGTCTTCTTAACTGTTATGGAATTTTTATCTATAATTTTTCTTTCATGCATATTTTTGGAACGCATTCATGTTATATCTCCTAGACTCCATCATAAAGATTAAACATGCTCCTTCAAAAAAAATCAATCTTTATTCTTGGTCTAAGGTTATCTTTTTAGTAATTATTATTTTAAACCTTTCCCATTACATTATGTACACATATTTTAGTTCACTGATCAAGGGATTCAATTCTAGGATTGGGGTTGTTCTAGTGATGATAGGATATGTATGTTTCTTGTCTCCAATGATAATAATTCTAACTCACTATATTATATATAAACAACCTTAGTTTTGAAAAATAAATCCATCAAACGATTATTTTTCTACCTCTAATTCTAGGTTGTATATCAATTACTCACATACCTTCCATATAGAATCCTACCTTTTTATTACATGGTAAAAAACATGGGATATTTTAAAGTTTAGTTTCATTTATATAAGGAACACAATGCATGAAAATATAAAAAATTAATCTAATACACTTAAAAAGATTCTTAATGGGTTCATACTAAGTTATATTTATTGTATATCAAAACCTAAGGACATACATCAAAAGAAAGGGTGAGTATGAGGCTGAGAAAGGGAATAATAAAGGGAAATAATTTACATATGATCATAAGGAATATCAATAAGAACGTGAGGAATATAATTATAGAATGAGAAAGGAAACATTAGGAATATAATAATAAACAAAACATGAATCATAACATGTAAATGTGGCTAAAACATTTAAATGATACATTCATATGCATATACCAGAGTTTTTTCACCAAGGTTTTATAATTGAAAATTACCAAGGTTATTCACAAAGGTATCATAAGACATGTCATATTTAGAGATTAAACTCTTTACCCAATGCATTGGAGAGCTATCAAGGTGAACCCTTAATATGTATTAATTAATTTTATTTTCATAGATCATAATCATTCATTTAATTAGTAAACTGTGGAGAATAAAGAATGGGTTTATTCTCAAAATCATGGCGTTTCAAAAGTTCTTAAAGACATGATCATTATGTCATTTTTAGACCACTAAAATGGAATGTGGGTTTCTTATGTGTAAATAAATGAATCAAATAAATCATTTTAAATCTAGGTTATTACCCCTAGGAAATAAAGAGGTATGGGTATGTATAAAAATAAAATAAAAGAGAATTTCTTATGTAGAGGGATAAATTTGAGAAGTAAATTAGGCAACATGATGGGTATAAAACATGGTTCAAGAAAAGTGTAAAATGAGAGGGGTAAAGGGTATCACATTGAAAAATAATAATTTGGAAGTGATAGTATGATCAAAATGGTAATAAAAGAGAGCGACCTTAACATTTATAAGACATATACAAAAAGAGGTTCTTGAATTGAAGAGAAAGGAAGGATAATTTTCTTATCTTTAAGAGTTATTCCTATATCTTAAAGAATAGAACCTTTGGGGCTTGTGGAAACCTTGGAATGAATCCATGGGAGGTAAAAACACCATAAATTTGTGAAGTATGGACTTGGAGTGAATGAAAATAAATAAATGGGTGGGTATTTATAGAAAAAGTGCAGGAATTGTTTAATAATTTCCAAATATAGGCCTTAGAAATCTAGGTTGTAGAAAATGAAAAACCATTGGATTACCCATTGGTTTTTCCCATGTTTTTGGACATTTGGGAAACATTTTATGTTATTTTAATCCAAAAATACTAAACATCATTTTTTATTACTTCTTTTGTCTAGGAAAAGTAAAGTTTCCACAAAGTAAAGTTTTTAAAGTCAAAGTTTCCATTTTAGAATTTAGAAAGTCACTTATAGGTGTGTAAATTGATTAAAATATATTAAAATTATTGATATTAATAAAATATCATATTTTAGGTCTTTTATTGTGGTTAATTAATTATTAAATCATTATGACATAATTATGAAGTCATTAAACAAACCAAAAACCCCAAACTATATTTTTACTATTCATGAAAAATAATGTATTTTAGAAAATTCTCATAAATTCACCCTAACATAATTTGACATGATGATTTAAAAAATTATGTTTATTTTATCATAATTATTATCTAAATATAAAAATTTTAACATTAAAATATAAAAATCTTTATTTATTAAAAAAATAGTAGGTTGGAAGGCACAATAAAATTTTTGTCACTTAAATAGTTCCTATGACATAATAAAATTAGTTTATAATTTATATTTAAATAAGAGTGTGTTTAACAAAAAAATATTTCATTAAAATAAAAATTATTCAGAATAACTTATTTTTTTATAAAAAATTATATATTTTTTGAAAATTAGATTTTGTGTTTGGAAAAATAAAATTTTCAAATTCCTCTCAATTAAACATATATTTTATTAAGAAAAATATTCTTAAAAATATACTTGATGGAATAAAAAAATATTTATACAAAGGAATTACACTTTAAGTAACTATGTATTAGACATGTAACCCCTTATAACATCTACGTACGACCTAAGTGTAAGGTGTGCGATATTTATAGATTCATGGGTGGATAAACTAACATCAACAGGGTGGTAATTTCTACTAACTTGAACTTATATCATATGATATTTAATTATTGATTCACCTATTGAAGCTTATCTTGGACGTGGTCATGTGAGAACCCCTATGACTCTACCTCCCTCCCATGTTCTGAAAAATAGGCTTTATACGACATGACTCTACTAGTTGATTTCATCCCTTCTCCTTTCTACATTAATTATACTTTATCATTACTACTTATAAACACTAAATATAACATTAAAATTATAACCAATGGGTATAGTTACCAATAGTCAAATTTTCCAATAGTTATATTGGTCGATGGTCATATTTAACCAATGATCTTAAAGCATTCAAATCCCTATGGTCACATTTTCTATTATACTATATAAATACCACTTCATTATTTTATTAAATATTCACTACAATTCCTTCAAGGTTATATATTTTCATTTTATAAGATTATGATTGGTTAACTAAAATTTTATTTTATTTCTAAAGTATTGGTTATGGGGGAAATGATTTTAAAAAATTGGAATGATCCATATTTTCCCATTTTGGTGACTAAAGTATTTATCATTATTAAAGAGATATGGTTTTGTTATTTATAATAAATTTAACACACATTTTCTCAGGGAAAAAATATAATTTAAAAAAAATTGGGTTCATTGCATTAATCCCCCCTTTATAAATTTTGTCCAAAAATTTCAACACATATTTTTGGTTGTAAAAGTTGAGGGTACTTATGCTTCATTATTTACTATGGTTCCCATATCTCCTCTTAAAATGTATGGTTCCTCCACAAGACTTTGAAAAGGTGGGTAATCTTGTTTCAAAGAAACTTGTCTCTACAGTCCAAGATCTTGAATAGCTTCTCCTTATAAGAGAGTTCATGTTATAGTTGTACAACCTCCAGATGCAGTACATGTGATGGATCGAGTATATAATTCCACAAGAGAGATACATGGAATAAATCGTGAAATTGATCTAGATTTGGTGGAATTACAAGCCAATAGGCCACTCCTTATATGCAATCCAAGATTTCATAGGGTCCAATGTACCTGGGGATAGGCTTCCCTTTCTCCCCAAACCAAATCAATCTCTACCATAGTGATATTAGAAGGAAAAATTCATCACCAACATCAAACTCTAAGTCCCTTAAAGGGTTGTCAGCATAGCACTTATTTTGGATCTAAGAAGCTTTTATATGTTGTTGGATGGAATGAAATTTTTTTTTCATCTCTTGTATAAGATCATGAACAAATATATTTCTCTCACTAACTTCATATCAACATGTTGGAGTTATACATCCCTTACCATATAGAACATCATAGGGTGTCATTTTAATACTCGATCAGAAGTTATTATTGTATGAGAAAACAACTAATGGGAGGTGTTGGTTTCATCCACCTTTAAATTCCATTGATCATGTTATTTTAATTTTATTGAGTTTTTTAATAGCCCTTTCAGATTTTCCATCAGTTTGGGGTTGATAGTCCATACCAAAATTTAATTCAGTATTCAGAGAATAAGGAGGAATTTCTAGAATTTAGATATGAACCTTGGATCCTGATCATAATCAATATAAAGTGTCACCCCATTCAGCCTCACCACATTCTTTATGTATATCTTGGAAAGTTGTCCAAGATAGAAATCTTCCCAAATGGAGATAAAATGGGAAGTCTTGGTAATTCGTTCCATTATAACCCATATCGCATTGTTTCCTTTGGATTCTCTTGGGAGAAAAGTGAAAAGGACCATAGTGATATTGTCCCACTTCCATGTTGGTATGGGTAGTGACTGAAATACCCCTTTAGGAAGTTTTTACTTCACCTTCACTTGTTGACATACCAAGCACCCTGTAGTATAGTAAAAAAACTCCATTTTCATATTATCCCACCAATAATGATCATAAAGGTCCCTATACATTTTTGTGCTTCCTAGATGTATAGAGAATATAGATTCCTGATATTTATCAATTCATTATTTCTTTTCTCTAGAATATATGTAACACATAGACTTGAATAAAATTTCAATACACCTTATTGACCAAATATTAAACTCAGGAAACTTCCCATTATTAACATCCTCTATATTTTTTTGTAACAAATTATCTTCTCTTTGATCTTTCTTGATCTTCTCTAGTAATGATGGTTGATAAATCATTTGGAATAGGATTGATGATGTCCTTTCCCTTATGATTCTCATGTCCAATATTAATTGGTCCTTGATCAATGGATCTCCTTGAATCCTCATAATTTCACTCAAAATAGGGTATTTCCAACTTAATGCATAAGGGAATTTATTTTCTCTACCAAGGTGATAATGAATTGAAATTTCATAGAATTTAAGAATTTACAACCATATCCTTTGTTTAATGTTCAATTCATTCTATGTGAATATATACTTAAAACATTAGTGGTTTGTGTATATATCACATTTCTCTCCATAAATATAGCGTGTCCATATATTAAGGGTAAAAATAACTTCATCTAGATCTAGGTCATGCATAAGATAATATTGTTCATGAGGATTTAACTATAGAGATTCATAAATAATCACCTTTTTATTTAGCATGAGGATGCACCCAAGACCTTATAAATATTAATTGCTAAAAATAAGAAATCTGTCTTTGATAGAGGGTAGAGTTAACATAGGTGAAATAAAAAATCACTTCTTTAGATCTTGGAAGCTTTCTTCACAGTCCTTTATCCAGGTGAACTTAGATCCTTTTTGAGTTATCTTTGTTAGTGGATTAGAAATTAATGAAAATTTTTCACAAACCTTCTATAATATGATACTAAACCACAGAAACTATGAATCTCAATTACTGTTGTAGGGTGAAGCCACTCCTCCATAACCATTGTCTTGGTAGGTTCAACTAAGATTTATTCATTGGTTATAATGTGCCCCAGGAAAAGAACTTTTTGTAAAAAAATCACATTTTATGAATTTTTCTAATAGTTTATCCTTCTTTACAGTTTTTAGTATAACCCTTAGACGATCCTCATGCTCCTGCCAAATTTTGAAATATATGAGAGTATCATCAATAAAAACTACCAAAATTTTATCACAGAATTCCTTAAAGACTCTATTCATCATATCTATAAATATTGTAGAATCATTATTCAAGTATAAGGTCATAAAAACAAACTCATAATTTCTATATTTTGATTGGAAGGTAGCCTGTGGAATATCTTATTTCTTCATCCACAATTCATGATAACCAGATCGAAGATCAATCTTGGATAAGAATGGATCCCCATGAATCTGGTCAAATAAATCATCAATCCTCAGGATAGGGTACTTGTTCTTCACTATGATCCTATTGATTTCAATATAATAAATGCATAGACACATTAATCCATCCTTCTTCTTCTCAAATAAAATAGTTTCTCCCTAAGGAGACACACTTGGTTAGATAAACCCCTTATCTAAAATATCTTGATGTTGGTTATTTAATTACTCGAGATCTACATTTTCCATTCTATATGGTGTCTTTGATATAATCTTGGATCCATGTATGAATTTAATGGGCAACTCTACCTATATTTATGGGGTAGGTCCAAGAAACTCCTTAGGAAATACTTATCCCTCTTCATTGATAATATCTATAAAGAAGGCTATGAGAGGTGCTTCTAGAAAAATCTGAGGTCTGTATATCTCTCCTCTAAAAATAACTATAGATTTTCCATTGAATATTATTGTGATTTCATTTATTATGTAGTTTATCTTAACATTATACTTTGAGAGACAGTCCATCTATATTATAGTGTCAAATTCAACCATGGGAATAACTACTAGATTTTCAATGATATTGTGCTTTCCTAAGTCAATACTAGAGTTTCTATACATTATTGATGATTGGATAATCCCTCCAGGAGTCTTTACTAATAACTCTAATTATAGAAGCTCAGGTATTGATTCAATATTAATTGAAAACATAAAGTAAATGAAAGATTTCATAGAACCATAATCAAACAAGTACTTTCTAACTTTGAGATAACAATGAGAGTACCTGCCACCACATCATTTGGAGCCTCTACTTCAGTCATCATGATAGAAAGTGCCCAACTTTTATCACTTTTTTATGATGAGGATGATGTTGATTTAACTCCATTATCTTATAATTTTTATAATTATTGGAAAAGTGACCAAGCTATATGCAATTGAAGCATTGAACTTTAGGATGATCCCGCACCATCTTCCCTTTGTTGTTAGTATTGAGAATTTGAGGCTTCACCTCACCATGACTGTTCCAATTTATATGGTAATATCTTCCCCACTTATAGAAATTTCCACTCCCATCCAAGTAGTTCCATGAATGCTTCTTCCCACATTTTTTTCTAGTGGGAAGTTTCACTTACATCTCCCCTCTTATTTGATCAAATTTCATCCATAATTTTGGATCCATAGCTCTCTTATTTTCATTTGAACTATGTGACCACTACGTTTCTACAAACTCCAATTCAACCTTCATAGAACTATGTACTATCTCCATGTATCTTTGATAGTCATGGTTTTCTAGATTCCTTTGAAGATGGGGTCTCAGTCCACCAAATAAACTATTACCCTTTATCAAAGTATTTATAAAACAATTATAGGTGTAATGAGTATGTATTGTATGGTTTATCTTATAGCTTCCCACTAATTAATTTTCCTTACAATCAAGTTCAAGGAATTACTTCTCTATTTTATTTCACATCAAACGGGGAAAATATTTATTGAAAAGGATTCCCCTGAACTATTTCCACTCCATATCATCAAAATACCTTCTTGGATTAATGTTTTTAATTAGTGACCACCACATGTAATCTTCTCCTTCTAAGAGTTATACTGCTAGCATGAATTTCTCTTGTTTTGAACAACAGAGTACATAAAAGATATTTTTTATAGAGCTTATCCATTGTTCAGAAAAAAGGGTCGGTATATCCACTAAAAGAAAGTGGTTGTTTATGTATAAAGGACTCAATGGAAATTTGTTCCCTTAAAATTGAATCTATCCACTCAACTCAATTCAAGTTATTATTTATAACTTGTGATAGTCAATTCATCATTCTCATGGATTTTTCCATTTCATCTTTCATTGGAGTGCCATCAGTGCATCATTCATTCCACTCATCATTTATGTGGTTGCTCCAATTTCATGAAATTTTATATAATAATAAAACCTTTTTGAGAAATATGTTTCTTTTACGAATCATATAATTATAAATAAATTTTATGTCTTAAAACTTCATGCTTAAATATTTTATTCTTTAATAACAATTGAATTTTCTATATATCCTTCATAATGGTTTAATAGAACTTGTGATTAACCATACATATCCTCCAGAGTGTCAAACTAGGAGTGCATCAAGGCCCGCTTTCATGTGCTAGTTATCGATTGAGTCTAGCTCAATGCAGTGTTTTTGGGTGTTTCCCATAGATACATCGGTTCCAAATCCACATCCACTTGTTTATATCCATCTAGGGATTTATTTTCTCAAAAACCACTTAATTAATACTTCACCAAAATATGCGGATTTTTTCCTATATTTAAACTTTTATATAGGGTTAATACTAAGGATTTATATTCAAAATTCCCCAAAATAACTAAACTGTCCTTTGATACCAACTTTGACATCCTGCCTTTTTATTAGATAAGCTTTTTATTACATCATAGAAAACATATGATCTTTTAAATTTTAGTTTTTTGAAATCAGGAACACAATACATGAAAAAATAAAACATTATTCTAATCAAATTGAAATTATTCCTCATGGATTCATCCTAAGTTACATTTACTTCATCTCATAACCTGGGTAAATACATCAAAGGAAAGGGGTGATCATGGGGCCCGATAAGGGAATAATAAAGGGAAAATGTTTACATGTGATCATCAGGAATATCAATAAGAACATGAGGGATATAATTATAGAATGATCAAGGGAACATGAAGAATATAATAATAAAAATAAGATGAATCATAACATGTAAATTTACTTACAAAATTTAAATGTGACATTCATAAGCTTATCACTGAGGTTTGTCACCAAGGTTTCATTAATGAAAATTACTGAGGTTATTCACCAAGGTGTCATAAAATATGTCATATCTAGAGATTAAATTCTTTACCTAATATATTGGATTACTATCAGGATACACCCTTAATATGTCATAATTAATTTTGTCCACATATATCATAATCTAATAATTTCATTGTTAATACCTGGAGAATAAATAATGGGTATCTTATCAAAATCATGGAATTTCAAAAGTGATTAAAGACATAATAATTACGTCATTTTTAGACCTTGAAAAGGGAATGTGGGTTTATTATATGTAAATACCCGAATAATATAAATAATTTTTACATCTAGGTGAATACCCATATAAAATAAAGAATTATGGTTATTTATAGAAAGAAAATAAAAGAGAACTTATTAAGTATAGAGAAAAATTTGAGAAGAAAATTCAACAGCATGAAAAGTATAAAATGTGGTTTTAGAAAAGGGTAAAATAAGAGGTTGAAAGTGTATCCCATTGATAAAAAATAATTTAGAAGTAAGGGTATGATCAAAAGGGTAATAAAATAGAGTTACTATAACATTTAGAATACATATATAAAAATAATTTATTGAATTTAAGAGAAAGGAATTATAATTCCCCTACCTTGAAAAGTTACTCCTAGATCTTGAGTAATGGAACCTTGGGGATTGAGGACACAATGGGGGGGACTCCTTGAGTAATAAAAACACCATAAATTTGTGGAGTATGTATTAAATGTGAATGGAAATAGAGAAATGGGTGGGTATTCATTACAAAATTGGAGGAATTGTTTAATAATTTCCAAATATAGGCCTTGGAAATATAGGTTGAGGAAAATGAAAAACCATTGGCTTAACCATGATATTTTCCTATGGTTTTGGATATTTGGGAAACATTTTATGTTATTTTAATTCACCAAAACTGAAAATCAATTTTTATTACTTCTTTTGGCATGGAAAATTAAATTTTCCACAAAGTAATGTTTTAAATTCAAAGTTTCCATTTTAGACTTTGGAAAGTCACTTATAGGTTTGGAAATTGATTAAAATCTATTAAAATGCACGATATTAATAAAAAAAAATATTTTATGTCTTGGATTGTGGTTAAATAATTATCACATCATTATGACATAATTATGAATTCATTAAACATACTGAAAACCCCTAACTATATTTTTACTATTCATGGAAAAAGAAAGTATTTTAGAAAATTATGATAAATTATCCCGAACCTAATTTTGTTGTTCTAATTTAAAAAAATGATGTTAATTTTATAATAATAATTCTCTAAATATAGAAATTTTAAATTTCAAATATAAAATCCTTATTTATTAAAAAAATAGTGGGTTGTAAGGTTCAGTCAAATTTATGGTGCTTAAAATTTTCCTAGGAAAAAATAAAATTAATTTATCATTAATATACTAATAATAGTGTGTTTAGTATACTATTTAATTAAAATAAATATTATTTAGAATACCTTATTTTATTATAAAAATTTATATCTTTTTTAAAAAGTTCTATTTGTGTCTGAAAAATAAATTTATCAAATTCATCTTAATTAGACATTTATTTTATTAAGCATAACTATTCAAAAAAATGTAATTTATGGAATAATATTATTATTTATACAAAGGAATTACACTTTAAGTAACTAAGTCCTAGACATGTAACCACTTATAAAACCCATGTATAACCTATAGGTAAGATGTTCTATGGTGATAGATTTATGGGGTGGCTCAGCTAACATCGACTGAGGGGTAATTTCCACTCACTTTAACTTCTCCCATAGGGGATTTTATTAAAGATTCACTTGTTGAAGCTCGAATAGGGATTGGTAAAGGGAGAACCCCAGTGATGCTACCTCACTCTAAAGTTCTGATAAATGGTCTTTATACAACATAACTCAACTGGTTGAGGTCACAGTTTCTCTTTTCTGTATTAATTATAATTTTTCATCACTACTTATAAACACTAATTATAATGTTAAAATTATTATCCATAGGTATAGTTCCAAATGGTCAAATTTCCCAACAGCTACATTGACCAGTGGTCATATTTAAGCAATGTTCCTAAAGTGGTCAAATCCCAATTGTCACATTTTCCTTTACACTATATAAATACCACTTCATTATTTAATTAAATATTCAATACAATTCCTACCAAGGTTATATATTTTCATTTTCTAAGATTTTGATTTGTTTATTAAAATTTTGTTTTATTTATATAGTGTTGGATATGAGGGAGATGATTCTAATGGACGTGAACGATCCATATTTTCCCATTTTGTGACTAAAGTATTGATCATTATTAAAGATATATGGTTTTATTATGTATAATATAATATAACCTAGATTTTAATAGAAAAAATATATCATTTAAAAAACATTCATTATATTCCACTCATTCCCCACAACAATTTCAAATCTCATGTCACGACCCGACCCATGTAGGGGTTCGATCTGCAACTACCCCAAACTTTCCTCAATAGGCTAAGTGTTGGGAAAAGTGTCGAAGGCGCAAAAAAATATGGGAGGCCTTTTCCTAAGTACTTGTACACACACACATACATACCCAAATCAATGCAGAAAGTGCATAGGGAAGGGAAAAAAAGATACCACACTGCTATATACAAACCACAAATATGCATCAACCTATAAACAATACAAGTATATAGAAGTAAAATAGAAAGATAAAAGGTAAAAAATACACACCCAACTAAAAAAGTTCCATAACCCAACAACAAGTGGAAAAGTAAAAAAACTAAGGGATCCCCTCTCTTGTATCCCGAGCTACGACCACCACACGCAGTCCAAGAACCCTATATCCCTAAGCTACTATGATGTCATGATCAACCTGTCTGTCATTTGTAAGGGAACACCAGGTGCGGGAAAAGATCAAGTAGGGTTGAGTGTAAAAATACTCATTAGGATGCCTAGAAGTATCAAGGTAGTAACAAGAGATGCACTAAAGTGGGGAGTAGTAGATAGAATAAGGTACAGTAAAAGGAGTGTAGCTCAATCCAACAAGAGAGTGAAAGTCGGATCATCAAAACACAAAGAGATAAAAATAGTGAGAGGATAAACTTATCGTCTATTCTTTTCTACCTGTATTAGGAAAGTAGACTCTTCCAACAATGAGAATCTTGATAAGAAAATAACATGGAATACCCCATGCATCTTCGCCTCTCCTCGAAGAAGTGTAACAAAAACCGAAGGAGTGGGAAATTGAAATAGAATATATAAATATATATATATATATAATCAATAAAGATACCCAAATGAGAGAGTAATGGTATCTCTATCTCACAAATCAACCCAAGAAATTTAGTATCCAATATTCCTTGAAGTAACCACCATCGATGCCCAGCATCCCACAAGTCTGATCTGAAATGCAATTTAAAGGGACTTAATCACCACACCTTGATATTATCTGCTCTGGGTGGCACTATCTCACCCTCAGTGTTTTAGGTCGCATCACAAGGATGTTTCTTGGTGGGAAAATAATCCTTTTTCCCCATGATTTCAAAGGTATATCAAACCATGCCTTATCACTATTCACACAGTCGAGAGGTTGTATCACAAAGTGGAGGACTCATGCCCATCTCGAATAGAGGGTTCTACTTATCATCAGGTGTCTGTGCCCTAGTATGTTAGGGGGGGATTCATCACCCAAAAGTCGATGGGGACCCACTACCTGACCCAGATGGAGGGTACTTCCTGGTAATATTCATCTATGGGACCCACTACCCAAACCTATTGGTGGGATGCCTAAAACATCCATTGGGGACCACTTCCCAGCCCAGCTATAGGTAAACCCGGAACTTCCATCGGGGACCAATTCCCGGCCTAGGTGGATGTAAACCTAGAACTTTCATTTGGAACCACTTCCTAGCTCAGTTGTAGGGAAACCCAGAACTACTCTGGCCATCCCTACTGAATGGTATCTCTCAAAAAATCATAGAGGAACTTTGGCCATCCCTACTAGACGGTACCTCTTGGAAAAGTATCAAGGAACTCCATCCATCCCTACGGGATGGTACCTCTCAGAAAAGCACCTAGAAACACACTGGCTATCCCTGCTAGATGTTACCTCTTGGAATAATGTCGTTGTATATTTATGGTTTGTATATAGAAATGTGGTATGTTGTGTTCTATTCCTTCTGCACTTTCTGCATTGAGTTGTGTGTGTGTGTGTGTGTGTGCAAGTACTTAAGCAAAGGCCTCCCTGAGTTTGTTGTGCCTTCAGTGCTTGTCACCACCCCAAGCCTATAGATCCAGTCTTGGGGTTGTTTTGGCTCAAGCCTCGGTATGGGCTAGGTCATGAAAAAGTGGTATCAAAGTTGTGTTGATTGAGTCCCTTTGAATTTTAGTTCAAAGAAGACATGTGGGATGTTGGAAATCAATGGTGGTTACTTATAAGACTATTGGTTACTCGCTTTATTGGGTTGAGCTATGATATGAAGATCCCCTTACTCTCTCGTTTGGGTTTCTTTGTTTATAATACATATACATATATATATATATATATTCCAATTCTAGTTCCCACTCCTTCGGTTTTGGTTACTCTACTTCCAAGAGAGGTGAAGACACGCGGGTTATGCCACATGCTTTCTGTGTCTAGCATATCATGGATAGAAAATTCTAATATCCTACTATAGGTAGTGAAGACTCGATGAGAAGTTCATCTTCTCACTATTTATAGCTCCTTGTGTTTGGATGAGCCAACTTTCACTCTCTTGTTTGTTTGAGCTGCACTCCTTTTACTGTACCATGTTCTATCTACTAATCCCCCATTCAATACATCTCTTACAGCTTCCTTGAGTCTTCGGTGCATCCTAATAACTATTTATATACTCACCCCTATTTGGTATTTTCCTGCACTTGGTGTGACCTTGCAGATTATGGAAAAATTGATAGTTATATCATAGAAGCTTATTGATACTGGGTGCTTGGAATGCATGTGGTGGTCATAGCTCAGGATACATGAGTGGGGATATCTCAGCTATTTTACTTTTCCACTTATTGTCGAGTTGTGGAACTTTTATAGTTGGGAGGGTATTTTCCCCTTTTACTTTTCTGTTTTACTTTTATGTACTTGAACTATTTAGATTTCGATGCATATTTTTGGTTTGTATGTAGTATTTTTGTATCTTGTGTTCCTTTCCCTCTGCACTTTCTACATTGAGTTGGTTGCCTGTGTGTGTATAGATACTTAGGCAAAGGCCTCCTCAAGTCTTTTGTGCCTTCAGTGCTTGTTGACACCCCTAGCCTATGGAGGTGGGCTTGGGGACATTTTGGATCGAGTCCCAGCATGGTTCAGGTCATGATAAAGAGAAAAGGTGTCATGCCCGGAACAACTCGCATCGTAACTCGAAAGAAACTATGGAGGGCACCATCATGACCCACTTAGAAAAACACTTAGGATAAGCCACACATGGGCCAAAATCTAAGTCCAAAATAAGGAGATAAAAGAGAGATAACAATTTGTAAAGTAGTACATGGTGCGTGTGGGGCCCACACGTCATGTGACCCCACCTTGTTGCCTGACTATGTACCTAGCCATTTTTGGGTATTAATTGTGAACATGTACCACTAGGCATACGAGTGTACTCCTAGAAAACCTGGCATGTCTAGTCAAGATCTGACAAGCACATGACACTCTTCATTAATCTGAGGGGTCAAAAAGGTAACTTCACTGACACACCTCCTCAAGCAGCCCCAAAACATTTGACCACATCTCTTCATACATCTTCTCCACTCTCACAAGAGTTGAAGCTGACCTAAGCCATAGGTTCTCCTCAAACACAATAAAAATATCTTCCACTGATATTTCTTTCATGTTTCCATAATTAATGAGATCATGAACAAGGATTTGCACACCCAAAGAGATCACATCGTTGCAATCCTTGTGGAAAAACATGCATGGTCAACTATTTACTCGCTCTAATAGGACATCCAATGGAAACTTTGTGTAATGTTTCACCATGATCAAAAGGAATCTCGTGGGTCCCATGAATTGGTCTTGAAATTAATTATACGGATCACGCCATTGTGATCCTCATGAAAAAACACACAGGAATGACTACTCATTCACCCAGAACAGATTCTGAGTGAAAAAGATTCTTTTCACCGTAACAATTACAAACCGACCCTCATGGGGCCTGCACCTCAACATTGGTTTAAAATCCCTAAAGTAGTTTTTAAGATTCTGCATAAAGACTGAGGTCGCACCGCCACTAAAGGTGTGTCAAATGAACATTCCATTTAGAAGATGGGTCTGATACAAGTCCCCTGAATAATAATAAATATTTTATTATTATTAAACTTAGGTGTTTCATGAAACAAAGTAATGAAACCAGTAATTAAAGACATAAACAAGTCTAAAAAGATCTTTATCGATTATAAGTATGTGTGGTCATTGAAGGTGAGCCAATCGTAAGACCGGTGCAGGAGATACGAGCATTTAAATATGTGTTAGCCCAATCCACACCGGTCCGGCCAATATCGCCAGCCTGTGGCCCAGCCAATGTGGCCCGGCCCGCTATGCCACCGGCTCAGCCTGACCTACTTTCTAGGTGTCCCATGCACCCATAACCTCACCAAGTGGCCCTCTTTCTTGGGACCCCACAAGTCCCCTCGTCAAACTGGAGACCTGGCCCGCGTGGGTCATTGCTCCCTGGGGTCGCGCGTCGCGACCCCTCTGCCGACCGGTCATTGGCCACTCGTCGTGACCCTGCTCCGGCCTCTCCTGCCTACTGAAGATTCATGCCCAATGTCATTTTTCCCCTAGTTCCACCTACAGCCACCTCTGCATACCCGTCGCACCATATCCCCAAAGCTGATGCCTTCCATCTCTGAACCCAGCCGCACTGGAGCCTCGTAGCTGCCACATCCACATCCGACGTGCACTTCCACCACCCGAATTTACTCCAATGGTCCCTTCCTCAGACCACCGCAACTATACTGATCGCCTAAAAATTAAGATGAGACTGATTTTGGAATCTTTGGGATGGGATATTCATAGAAACAACCACTGCTCATTGATCCTTTGATGTTTGGATGAGTCCAAAAAATATGCAACTATTATCCACATAGAACAGATGAAGAACAGGTAAAAAGGGGATTCAAAATATAGATCGGATGATGGCCATGTTCGTTCATCCATCATCGTGATGTTCAAAGAAGTGAAATTAATGAAGAATTGGAGAACGGCTTAGAAATTCAAATTAGAGGTGAGAAAATTAACAAGAATCCTACTACAATTCATTCATTATTGAAGAACGCACCCTCTAGTCATTACAATGTGATCCGCTGAAGCTTCATTCTTGATTCTTACTTGATCCATCGAATAAAGAAGAGATAGAGGGGAGAGGGGATTTGTATAGATAGAGAGAATTAGGGGATAAACTTAATAATAATTCCCTAAGCTTTTATTTATATGAGCCTTGCTCGATGTTGAGTACAAAATTCATGTGCTCCCTCTTTTTATGTCGAACCTAGGAAAAAAACCCCATTTTAAACCCAATGACAGTCTCGGATTTCCAATATGAGACCCCGATAAAAAGGTATTTGGTTTGGAATTTGAGATAAAATAATTAAGTTTAATTATTTTATTTACGAATTTCTCCTATGTGAATTTTTATCTTAGATGTCTCACACCGACAAAATTTATGTCCCACCTAGGGTAAACGCCGAATTCTAGACTAAACTGTGGCCTCTAATTTCTAATTTGAGCTACTATTTAATATATTACCCATTTATGTAATGTGAATTGTATAAAATGTACTTAAATTTTTTGTATAATTTATTTCTGTCACACCGGGCCTCGGAATTGCATGTCGTCTCAGCTCCCATCTTGGAAAATATTCCTAGAAATATTTCAAATTATTACAAGGAAAAAATTGGGTCTCTACATTATTCTATCCTTCAAACTTTTTTTCCTACAAAAGAAGAACTAGGGAAACAACTCAGGATACTATTCCCACACCTGGATCTCCCACTCCCAAGAAAACCTGCACGTTTCCATACTAGCACAACATGCGAACCAAAGAGATATTCTATCCTCATAAAGTCTTCTCCTGTCAATGATGTGGATAGATACATACACATATATCCTCATCTACAATATGTGGGAGGCATTGTACACCCACTCCATCTATTAAAGGTAGGTCAAAGAGATAGGAAACCTCGCCATCTCTTTTCATGATCTCGAATGGCCCAAAGAAACTCAGGGATAGTTTTCCTTCCCATCCAAACCTCTACATCCCATTTCATGAATAGAATCACTATTTTTTCTTGAGACAGGGTCCCTTGATTCCCTCCTTCAGAATATTCATCTGGTGAAACACCCAAGGATATCTGAACATCTCTCTAACATGATTTCGAAGCGAAGGATTCAACACCATTGATTGAAGAAAATTATACCCTTGTGCTCCACTAGGTTCAGCTGTAGGGAAGTTAAATGCTCTGAAACTTCCCACACTATGTGATCTTGGGACTTCCTACTAAGAGAATATACTAGAATGTTTCTCATTCCCATAGTATAGACTACCTCAAATTCATAGTCATATAGGAAGTTCAATCTGCATCACCACCTCAGGTTTAAGTCTCTCTAGGTGAAGATGTACCTAAGACATTGGTGGCCTGAAAAAACTACAAAGATCTCTCCCATAAAGATAGAGTCTCCACATTCTTAGGAAAAAGACTACCCTTACCAGCACTAGATAGAGAGCCACATCATTCTGTTCAGGGGGTCTACATCACATCAACATGTACTTGATAACTATAGTATAGAGACTTGACATTGAGCACTCAAGGTATTAATGAATAGGGAAGGTGAGTAAACTCATCCAAACACAAGAGGCTAGACAAAAAATATCACATGCATACCTTTCTCATCTTGGCCTCTCTTGGGAGGAGAGTATCCCCAAACCAAACAATGTCATACCCACTAGTGGCATTCTAAGAAAAAAGGGTTCAAGAATAAAAACTCCACTATCAATTCCATGACCTACTCCGACACTCCACCGCACAACCACGCCAAGAACGTACACGTCAAAGAGACTCTTCCACCGCAACTTGATACTCTCATCTTTGGGAGGCACTGACTCTCCCTCACAGTTTTGATCACGTCACAAAAACACATCTCGATGGGGGAAGTACCCCTCTTCCACATGAATTCATAGTTACATAGAAAAAAACTGACTTAGGGTTACACCGACTTACTATGTCACCCTGGTAAAACATCAAGCAATGAGTAGGGAGAAAAGAGTACTTCACACAGTGCCTAACAAGTTCTTCTGCGAAAATTAGAAAATATACATGACATAACACTTATCATCTCATGCTTTGTAAGATTGTAGACATCCAAAGCTTGCAGTTGTCCATGATCACAGCTTCCAACTTCCTAAGCCTAACATGGGTTTTCTGGTGGTGGTAGAAAACATCATAACATAATCCCACACCTCTATCTCCTCTTCCAGCACCACCTCCCTAGGGACCACCCAGATCATGGTGTCATCTCTCTCATGGTATTCCACATACTACCAGCCTAGGGAGGGCTGGTGTTATGCTTGTTATAAGTCAGGACACATGGAACGATATTACCCGACCAGACTCCTTGATGATTTTCCAAGAGATACCATCTAGTAAGGATAGACCGAGCCGTTCTGAGTTTACCTCCAGCTGGGCTTGGAAGTGGTCCATGATGACAGTTTCGAGTTTACCTACAACTAGTCTAGGAAGTGGTCCCTAATGGCAGTTTCATGTTTGCATCTAGTTGGGAAAAAAAGTGGTCTTTGATTAAAGTTTTAGGCTTCCCTCTAGTAGGGAAAGGAATTGGTTCCCATCGATGACTCTTACCAGGTAGTACCCTCTAGCTGGGCTGGGCAATGGGTCCCCGTCAAATTTTGGGTTATGATCCCCCTTGACGTACTAGGGTATGGACACTTGATAACGATTGGAACCCTCCAACCAAGCTGAGAATGGGTCATCGACTTTGTGACATGATCTCTTGACTATGTCACATAGTGATGAAGCATGATTTGATATACCTTTTGACTCACAAGGAAGAGGAATGTTTTTTTCCAAAAAGGTGTATCATTGTCATGCGACCTAAAATCTTGCAGGAGAGTCAGTGTCACCCAATGAAAATAGTATCAAGGTGCGGTGATTGAGTACCTTTGACTTGTAGTTCAGAGCAGACATGTGAGATGCTGGGCATCGATGGTGGTTACTTATGGGATTGTTGGCTACTCACTTTCTTAGGCTGAGCTGTGAGATGAAGATATCATTTATCTCTTTTTTAGGATTCTTTTTTGATCATATATATATATATATATTATATTTCTAGTTCCCACTCCTTGGGTTTTGGTTACTCTTCTTCTAGGATAGGTGATGACGCACAGGGTATGCCACATGCTTTTCGTGTCTAGATTCTCATGGTTGGATGAGTCTACTCTCCTACTATAGGTATTGAAGACTTGACAAAAATTTCATATTTTTACCATTTAAAGCTCCTTGTGTTTAGATGAGCCTAATTTCACTCTATTGTTGGGTTGAGATACAATCCTTTTAATATACCTTGTTTTATCTACTTCTCCCACCTTCAGAACATCTCTTGTTTCTCCCTTGAGCCTTCGGGGCATCCTACTGAGTATTTTTATACTCACCCCTTCTTGGGCTTTGTCCACAATTGGTGTTCTCTTTTAAACGACAGACATGTTTATTGTGACATCAGATGAGCTTAGGGATACGATGTGCTTGGACTGCATGTGGTGATTTTAGCTCAGGATCCAGGAACATGGCTCTCTTAGTTGTTTTACTTTTCTACTTTTTTCCTGTTTGTGTAACTTTTCTAGTTGGGTGAGTATTTTTTACCTTTTCCCTTTCTGTTTTACTTTTTGTACTTATACTGTATAGATTTCAATGCATATTGGTGGTTTTTATATAGTAGTGTTGTATCTTATGTTCCTTTCCCTCTGCATTTTCTGCATTGAGTTGGTTGTGTGTATGTACAGGTACTTAGGAAAAGGCCTCCCCATGTTTTTTATGCCTTTGGTGATTGTCACCACCCCCTAGCCTATGGAGGTGTGCTTAGGGTAGTTTCAGCTTGATCCCTAGCATGGTTCAGGTCGTGACAAAGAAAAAAGGTTTCACTCCCAGGACATCTCACATTGTAACTTGAAAGTCACTACAGAGGGCACCATCGCATCCCACGTAGAAAAACACTCAGGATAACCCACTCACGGGCCAAAATCCAAGTCCAAAAGATGGACATATTAGAGAGAGAGAATAATTCATAAATTATTACATGGTGTGTGTGGAGCCCAGACATCATGTGGCCCAACCTCTTCACTTGGTTGTGTAACTAGCCATTCTCATGTACTACATTGTGAACAAGTACCCCTAGGCATACCAGTGTACTCCTAGAGAACATGGCATGTCTAGTCAAAAGGATGAAAAGCGGATGATACTCTTCATTAATCAGAAGGGTCAAAAAGGTAAATTTTCTGATAAGATTCCTCAAGCAGCCCCAAAACATTTGACTGCATCTCTTCATAAATCTTATCCACTCTCACAATAGTCGAAGCTGGCCTAATCCATGGGTTATCTTCAAACAAAAGAGAAGGATCTTCCACTGATATTACTTTCATGTTTCCATAATTAATAATATCATAAACACAGATCTGTACACCCAAAAATATCACACCATTTCAATTCTTGTGAAAAAACATACAAGATTGACAATTTACTCACTCTAAATGGACATCTGATGGAAAAATTGTGTAATGTCGCACCATGCTCGAAAGGAATCTCATGGGGGCCAATCCTCAGTCCCAAAATTAATTATATGGATCACACCATTGTGATACTTATGAAAAATCACATGGGAATGACTAATCATTCACCTAGAATGGATTCTTAGTGAAAAGGATGCATTTCACCGCAACACCTGTGAATCGACCCTCGTGTGACCTGCACCTCAACTTTGGATTAAAAACCTGAAAGTACCCTTGAAAATCCCACACAAAGATCAGGGTCACACTGATGTTAACGACGCATTAAAAGGAAGTTCAATTTAGAAGATGGGTTCAATACAAGATCCCTGAATAACAATAATTATTTTATTATTATTAAAATTAGGCATTTCGTGCAACTGAGTAATGAAACCAAGACTTAAATGTCTAGAACCAGAATGAAAAGATCTTTCTTGATGAGAGGGACATGTGGTCATAGAAGGTGCATTAATTGGATTCCCAGTGCAAGAGATGTGATCATTTATAGGTGTATCGGCCCAATCCACACCGGTCTGGCCCATTCTGGATGGACTAATCCTCCTGGGCCAGCCCGCTCTGGCTGGTCGAGACCATATAATAATCCCATGACCTAGCCCATGTAGCCTACTCCGCTGCCTGGGCGGATCACATGCCCCTGACCAGGCCTGGTGGCCCTCCACCTCAATAGCCGGTTTGTCCCCTCATCAAACCAACGACCTACACCATGTGGGTCCCTGACACCTAGGGGCGCACACCACGACCCCTCTGCCACCTGGTCATCAGCTTCCTGCCGCAACCCTGCTTCAGGCCTCGCCTACCCACCGAGACTGCATGCCCAGTGTCGGGCCACCCTCGGTTACGTATCCATCCACCTCAGCACACCCATCGTGCCAGAGCCTTGCACCCACCACCTTCCACCTCTAAACCCAGTAGCACCGGATCCCCATAACCACCATCTCCACAACTGCCATGTATCACCACCGCCGCCCGACCTTACTCCAATGGTCCCTTATGTGGACCCCTGCAACCACATCAATCACACAAAAATTAAGCTGAGATGGGTTTCAGAATCCTAAAGATGAGATCTTCACAATGTGATCCTTCACTTGACAATCCGTTGATGTTTGGACGAGTCCAAAAAATAAGAGACGATTATTCGCGTAGAATAGAAGAAAATGGGTAAAAGGGGGATTCAAAATGAAGATCAGACGATGTCCATGTCCATTTTTTCATCACCTTGATGTTCAATGTAATTAAATTGATGAATAATTTAAGAAATAATTAAAAATTCAAATCAGAGGTGCGAAAATTAACAAGAATCCTACTTCGATTTCTTCAACATTAATGAACTAACCCTCCAGTGCTTTCACTACAATCTGTCGATGCTTTATTCTTGATTCATCTTTGATCCACTGAAGAATGAAGAGAGAGAGGGGGAGATACTTTTCAGAGAGAAATAATTAGGGGCTAACACTAATTCTAATTCCCTAAGATTCTATTTAGAGGAGCCTCACTTAGTGTTGAATCCAAAATTCATACGCCCCCTCTTTTTATGTTGTTCCTAGAAAAAAATCCCCATTTCAAACCCAACAGTGGTCTTAGATTTCCAATCCGAGACCCCGAACAAAAGTTATTTGATTCATATTTTGAGATAAAATGAATAAGTTTAATTATTTTTTTTATGATTTTTCCCATGGGTGACTTTTCTCACAGAAATCCCACGCCAACAAAAGTTATTCCCCGCCTAGGGTAAACACTATGTTCCGAACTCAACTGTGACCTTGGATTTCTAATTCAAGATACATTTAAAGATATTACTCATTTCTATCATGTGAATATTATAAAATATACTTAATATTTTTGTATTATTTATTTTGGGCACACCGGACCTCAAAATTGTACGATGTCTCAGCACCCAGCTCTGGAAATATTCCTAGAAATATTTCAATGCCTTACAAGGTAAAAACTAGGTCTCTACATATCAATTTTTTTTCAAGATTTATGATTTATTTTAATATACCTAATTATTTATTGGGATCAAATTCTTTATTATGTGATATTATGAACTGAAATTGATCCTTTATAGGGTACTTTTGAATAAAAGATGTTAAAGGGAAAATGAACTCTCTCTAGAATTCATAGTGAGAGTTCCTTTATATAAATTGATGATTTTTCTTACCATATTTAAAAAATAACCACCTAAAATGATGAGTGATTATGATAGGGTCCTATAATATTTAATATTCAACACATAAATGTCAACTGGAAGGATTATATTTTGAACTATAACAAGCACGACTTCTAGAAATCCTATTGGGAATTTAGTGGATTGGTTTATAATATGAACTTACGTCTAAAAAAGTAAACATAGAATGAGTCATTAAATTTATATAGGCACCAAGATCACATTAATAATATTTAAAATTCATAGAACTAATTATACAGGGGATAGAAAATATCCCCAGATCTTGAAACGTTATATAAATTTTTGAGGTTATCAAATCTAAAATAATTATTCCAAAATTTATGCATTCATTCCCTTTAATTATATTCTTATTGTTGAATATATCCTTAAGTAAATTAACATACTTTGGAATTTATTTGAGATCCTTAAAGAAGGTAAATTTGATCTCAACATTTTAAAATGTTTGAAAAAATTTATTTTGAATTCTTCCTTGATTGGATCATTCATGATGGGAATATAAGTAGAAGATCCTTCTTCTCCCTTTACTATTTTAAAGGGTGTCTCTAGTATCCTTTTAATTCTTCTACCCGAATGGACCGAAGGCCTTAATTTTTATTGATTTTTGATAACCCCACTTTCAAGGGATGAGGGGGAACCCTTATAAGGCCCGTAGGCTCAGAGAATACATGGCTCGTAGGCTTAGAAGATTACATGACCTAAAGGTCTTAGGGAATTCAACCAGACTATCTAAAAGGAAATTCCCCTCCCTAACATCTGCATCATGATAGTAGCTCTCCACCATCGCATTTACATCTAGCTATTCTTCTCGTGCAAGCAAAGGCGGGTCCTGATGGTATAGCCATACCCTCTCATTCTGACAAATCCCTTTGGCTCTACTCTGGTGAGTGAACCAGCTCTGAATCCTCTTCTGGGGATACTCTTTTTTTGTAGAGTCTGTATGGGAAAACTGTATGTGGCTCGAAGGTCATAAGGTGGCCCAAAGGCCTTAAAGGTGGCCTGAAAGCCCCATTGACCTAAAGGCCTGGGTGGCCCAAAATCCTTAAGGACTCCAAGCCTAAACCAGTGGCCCAAGGTGAATAGTTCCAATTGCTACAGTACTGAATAATAACTACTACAGTAATTGCTATAGTGTCTGCTATAGTGCTCACATAGTGCACAGTCCTACTATAATGCCTACTACAGTACCTGCTACAATACTGCTACAGTACCGGAAATATTCTTCTACCTTGTTTTGAACTTGGGTCTCATGGATGCACTTAAGGATACCTCATCAACTGGGCTGAGGCTCATGTGCCCCCTTTAATTCATCTACACCTACCTTTTTTGTTTTCTATTTCTTCCATGGACTCATTTTCAAGGTTCTATTTATCTACCTCAACTACATGTTCCTCAATTATGGGTTGGTTTTTTTCAAACTATGGTGTGTTCATGGGTAAAATTTCCTTAAACATTTTTTATTACTAGTATCACTTTAATTTTAGGATTTTGGAATAGTTAAGATGGTAATTTCTCTAGGTTTCTAGATACTATCTCCACAAATAGTTAAAGTTGATCCTTGAATTACATCACTTAATTCCTCAAATCCTAAACCTCAAAACCTTATTGGGGGTTCATGGAGGGTTAGGAATAGTTTGAGGGTTTCTAAAAATATTTTTTTTTTGAAATGGGGTAGTGGGTAAGTTGGTTGATTGAGAGGATATTTTTATGGTTGTTGAAAGGGTATAAATTGTTGGTATTACTACTAATAAGGTGGTCTAATTATATTTTTTTGATTCCAAAATTCATATTGGGATTGGGTATTATCTATTAATTCTTGGGAAGGATACTAAAATTTAATTTTTTGGTAGGAATTTAATATAGAGACCCATTATTTTCATTCAAAAATATTATATCTTATTAGATTAATATTCATTACATAATATTGCAATTCAAACCATAATCATATAGGTTTAGTGTCTTTGGATACTTGGACACAAAAAAAACTTATTAATAATAAATCCACATGAACTCACACTTATTTATTCATAAATATCACCTTTTTAAGACATATCATGCTTAAAATATTTATTAATAACCTGGGGAAATTAAGCATATGAAAGTATGAGCTCAGATACTCAATAAGGGTAAAAATGGATATATCAATAAACAATAAATTATAACCTGAGAATAAGAGTATGAGAACATGAAAATAACATTTGAAAACCATACCATGAATACTATAGATCATAATCTTTCTCAATGTCATAAATCTTGGTAGGTTATAGGACATGAATCATAAAGGTATTAAAGAACATGAGTCATGAGAGCATAAATTTGGCATAAGTTATTTCCATAAAAGAGTGGCATAAAATATGGCATTATCATAATCATAGAAATATTATGTCAAGTATATATACCAAGACATTCATCACATTACATGATCAGGGTAATCTCTTATGTGCCTACTTAAGTCTGGGGATAACCTCTCATGTACCCACTTTTTGGGATTGAGTTAACCTATTGTGTAACCACTTTTTTAGGCTTGGTGTAACATCTTGTGTACCCCTTAAGCTCATAAACATTATTATTTACCTAATTCATTGGAGGGATATATAATTATAGACCCACAGATCATATAATCATAATTTCATTCATATGTATGTTAGAATATCATAAAAACATTCATCGTAATTTAAAACATGGAAAAGAAAATGGGTTTCGCTCCTATTCAATAATCATAATAGTAAAATATCTAGATAAAGAATAAATATGGTATAATTGTGTCAAAAACCCTATAAATAATAAGTAACATAAAAGGATACTATCATAGATGAAAAATCCCTTTAAAATATCACCGAAACATTTCTTGAGAAAAATACCAATTTCATTTTGAAATCACTTTTATAAAATATCAAAATCTCTCAAATATTAAGGGAAATGTTTTATTGAAAAGTAACCATGGAAAATTTTAAAGTGATCTTTAAAAAATTGAGTGGTCATGATATTTGTAAATTCTTTTTGTGATGTGTATGTTAAAACAAATATTCCTTTCACATTTTCAATAAAAAAATATAAATTACCTCATTCAAAAAATGACAAGAAGATTCATTTGAAACATTTTTATAAAAATTAAAACATGTTTAAAAATGAATTTAAAATTTCATATAATAATATTAAAACATTATTTAAAACATTTTTATGAAAACATATATAGGAAGGAGAAATATTATAGATTGGATATTAAAATATAGTCAGTTTTCCTCAAAAAGATTGCTTTTGTCTCTTAAGTTATTAAACAGAGGAAAATGAAAGAAAAAGATTTAATATTTATAAATTAATATAGGAGAAGAAAATTAATGATATTATTTAGAGGTATATTATGAAATTCCATTATCATAAACTTAATCATAATCAATCCTAGTATACAATGAGATTGTAACATAAAACCCATACATTGAAATTAACTTGCTACAAAATAGATTTAACCTCATGTATAATAAATTTAAATTTATTTTAATTCAATACCAAATCCATTTAAATACTTTTAATATCATATATTATCCCTTATAAAATTTTAACACCCATTTATTAATAATTCTTTATTTAAATCATTGTTTATGGCTGTTAACTGTTTTATTTTTCCTAAAAATTTATGTTCGATAGTTATAGTAATTGTAATCTGATCATGGCCCCATCATATCCATAATGTTATTCACTATTTAAATAACATATATATTCATTATATACATATTTATATTTATCTATAAAATTTATAGTTAGAAAAATTATTTACAACATTCATGGAAATAGTAGGGCGTACGTACGGATAAACATTGCTTTCATATTATGACAGATGAAATGAAATAAAGATAAATAATAATTCACATTTATAGGATAAATTTTATATCACATATATATCACATATGTATTAAATCTATCCTTATTACCATCCATGTAAAATGTAAATTAAAAATGGATCACCCTGCTTCATGGAGGTGGTAGTTCACACGTACGCATGAGCGACGTTCTCCTTTTCTAATAGATGGGAAAAAGTAGATAATGGTTGTTACATTCTAATAATAACAATTCATATTATTTGATATACTTAATTAATTATTTTATATTGTATACCATTAATTTAAATGAGTTACAATAAGAAATAAAATTGAAAATACTCAGTTATGAGTTATACCACTTCGTTATGAAACCTATTTTGGATTACATATTAAGCCTTGAAGGAATGATATCTTAGTAATACCATTAGCTCTAAGATGTGGTGAAGGAATATAGGAAGGTATTATTTTAGATATTAGCTGATCAATAAGGCTAAAATTGGTGTAAAAAAAGATAAGGGGGGGGGGGGGTTCCCTTTTATAAGTGATGGGAGGGGCACTCTTGGGATTTCTTAAAAGATTAAAATATAAAAAATTAATTATCAAGAAAAATGTTTCAAAATGGAAAAATATTAATATATAAGGTATGGTCTAGTTTAAATACAATCAAATAATAAAATTTGGACATGTTTAAGTTGTTTTTAAAACCTTATATTTTGGATTAACTGGTTATTAAACTAATTTTAATGTTAAGTACGATAATGACTTTTTCACTCTTAAAGGATTATAATTTTACTTATAAGGTAAAAATTGGATCATAAATGAAAAATGGGTGATATTTTAGACAAATTAATTTCATAATTTTATTCATTACATATTTTTTATAATTTTTAAATTATTTAATAAATATTATTTTTTATAAAATATCATTAATATCATTTTTGACACTATTCACATAATTTGACTTTGAAAACAACATGAAAGAAATTTAATTTGAATAAATGCTTTTAAAAAGTCCCTATAATGTTATATTTATTTTAAAAAATCATGGAACCCAATAATTCACCAAAATTATATTACTTTTAATGTTTTTAAAATCCTTTATTTTATTTTTCTATTAATTGAATAAATATTATTTCAGCGTTGCATAAGAATTTAAAGTAATTATTAAATCACTAAAAATTAAAAATAAATTACCATGAAAAAAATAAATTATTATTTGACATAAACATTTATAACTGAACTTATCCTCTTTTTATCCTTATGTAAAAATTCTATAGATATTAAAATCAAGAGAGTGGCATTTTGTATTTATTTTTTCTTAAATTATTATAATGGTCATAATCAAATAAAAATGGAACCAATTGGCCATATATTCAAGATATGAATGGAAATGTCCAACATACACTTATCCAATAGGATAATTTCAAGTTTTATAGAAATTTTAAAGTCTTATCCCAAAGTTTTAAACATATTTTAACTGTTTTACCCTTATCAAGGTGAAAAATATTTACCAAGGTTATTGTTCATAATAACCAAAAATAAAATACCTATTTACCAAAATTGATCCTACTGATTCTAAATGTGGAATAAAATTTTCAAGATTCAATTTTCTTAAGTGGCATAAATTTATTTTAAAATAGGTGCCTAAAATGTGATGAGAGCCATTTTTTAGAAAAAAACATTTTTAAGCATTACACTAGATTTATTTCTATCCCATATATCGAAAAAACATTAGATGAATGTTAAAAAATTAAATTGAATATATAATATATAATTTCATTAAAATCATTCACCAATAATGATTAATTTAATTTATTAAGATAAAAACACATTGCATGCATAAAAACATTTTTTCATAAAAACATATCTTTTTCATTCAAATGATTTTTATTTTCATATATAATCAATTGATAACCAATGAGTTAATTTTATACATTTATAAACCATAAAATTTTAATAATTTAGTTAGTCCTATTCAAACCTTCCAATATAATGGATAGGTTATAACATTCACATTAAATAGTAATATTTCGATAGTATATCATGGATTTCTTACACTCGGGGTTGCGTGTAAAGAAAGCTATCAAAGAAATAAAATTTATTTATAAAGAAATATATCATAAATTATAATGATGTAACATTATACACCCCTTAAAATGAAAATTTCCCTCAAAATTATGTCACTTTGATACAAATATATGTGGATATCTTTGTTTCATCACATCCTCAAGTTCCCAAGTTGCTTCTTCAAATTTATAATCCCTCTAGAGTAACTTAACCATGTGAGTAGTCTTATTACATATCACTTTGTCTCTATGATCCAAGATTTTTTCTAGTTTTTATTCATAGTAAATATCATGATATATCAATATGACCTCTGAGTTAAGTGCATATGGTCAATTGGGTATGTACTTCCTTAGGATAGATACATAGAATGCATCATAAACATGAGGGAGTTTCAATGTAAATGTTGATAAGATTCCATCCCAACTCGATCAATAATCCCAAAGGTTATAATATACCTAGGGCTCATATTCCCTTTCTTTTTGAATCTTATAGCCTTATTCCATGCATAAATTAAAATAAATACGTTCTCACCAACTTTTGAATTCATATTTCACCGACTATTATCTGTACAAATTTTTTTCCGAATCTGAGCCACCTTGATATTCTATTGAATAAATCTTATTTTATTTACCATTTCCTAAGTTATATTAAGTCCTAGTAACTTCATCTCTCTAAATTCATCCCAACATGTTGTATTTCTACACTTTTTTCCATAGAGGGATTCACAAGGAGCTATCTAAATGGTCGATTGAAATATATTTTTGTATGAAATTTAATTATAGGAATTTGTTGATCCCAACCACCTTTGAAATCCATAAAAAAGATATCATCATATCCTCTAGGGTTTGAAAGGTTCCCTCAAACTGACCATATGTCTGACAATGATAAGTAGTGGTGAAACTTAACTCTATATCCAGATCCTAGGGATGATTTCACCAGAACTTCAAGGTGAACCTCTTATACCAATTAGATATAGTATAATATGGTACTCTGTGAAACCATACAACTTCCTTAATGTATATTCTAGAAATCAAATCAAGATAGAAATATTCTCTAATAGCAACTTAGTGTGATTTATTTATAAGGTGATCAACGAAAACCTAAAAATAATTAATTCCTTTAGATATTTTGGGGAGTATGATGAAAAAATCCATGATTTTGTTTTTCCATTTCCATTCTAGTATAGGTATTGGTTGTAACATCCCATTAGACTTGTGTCTCTCAGACTTAAATTACAAGCATACCAAGCACTAAGATATATACTCTACAATATCTCTCTCCATGTTGTCCCATCAAAATTACTATATCAAATCTCTATAAATATTAATACTTCTAGGATAAATAGAGAATAATAAACTATGAGCCTCATCCAATAACCCCTTATTTATATTTTCTATGAAAAGAACACATAAAAAATTTCTGAAACCTATTATTCCATCACAATAAATGATTAACTCTTGAACATTTCAAAACCACTTTTTCACCCCCACGTATTCCTTTTTCACCTCTTTAATTCTTATTTCAATGGATATTTGAACACTCATTTTACCAAGATAATATTCCTTCCCTTCAGTATTTCTAGATCCATAATTTGAAAATCCAAAAATATTGGGTCTTTTTTATCCTCATTATAGACAAGATATCATGATCCTTTCAACTCAGAGCATCTACCACCATGTTCTCTTTCCTAAGGTGGTAATTTATTGAGCAACCAAAATCTGTAATCAACTCCAACCATATTCTCTAGAACATATTCATCTCTTTTTGAGTGAATATATAATTTAAAATTTTATGATTAGAATATATATCACACCTTTATCCATAAATATAATGCCTCCATATTTTTAATTGAAAAATTACAATAACCAAATCTAAATCATGATTCAGGTAATTTTTATCATAAACCTTTAATTAGTGTGAGGCATAGGCTATCACCATATCACTCTATATGAGGACTCATACCAATACCTTATTTGATGCATCATTGTAGATAAAAAACCCTTCTCCGCTATAGGGTAAAGTAATCATAGGTGTTCTAACTAACCTTATCTTCAATTCCTTGAAATTTTGTTCACATTCATTTATATAAAGGAAAATTGGATCCCTTCTGAGTTAACTTCGTGGGTGGATTAGATATCCATGATAAATTATCCACGAAGCATTGATAATATCTAGAAAACCCATTAAAACTATGGATTTCGGTCATTGTGGTTTGTCTTCACTAATATTAAATAACTTTTTTCTTTAACGGATCCATAGATATACCCTCAGTTGAGATTATATTCACCAAAAATGAAAATTTTTTATAGCCAAAATTTATAATTTGTAAATTTTTTACATATCTTATCCTTCCTTAAAGCCTTCTTTATAATCCTCAAGTGATCTTCAAGATATTACTTCCTATTTTAATGTATAAGAATATTTTGAACAAAGACTACCATAAATAGATCAATGTAACCTATAAAGACTTTATTCATTAAATCCATCAAGATAGTGGGGTAACTAGTAAGTTAAAAAGGGTATCACTATAAATTCATAGTTTCCATGCCATGTACAAAATGTTGTCTTGGGTTTATCCATTTTATTGTCCCCTGATTGATGATATATAGAATGAAGGTAAATCATGAAAAACTATTGAGCTCTACACATTTGATCAAATAGTTCATATATACATGGTAGAGGACATTTTTTCTTGATAGTGATCTTGTTAAGTTCTTGATAATTAATTCAAATTCACATTGATCTAAATTTATTATTAGAAAAATAATTGGTGCACCTCAAAGTGACACACTTTTCCAAATGAATCTCTTTTCAATATTCTATTGTAGTTTCTTCTTTAGTTCTTATAACTCAATCAGGGTCATTTAATTTTGGAGTCTTTGAAATAGTTGTATCACTATGTATGAGTTTTATTGAAAACTCAACTTTATGATTTCTTGGAAGATAAGAAATTTATTCCAGAAAAAACATCAAAAAAATCACATACCATAGGCATATATTTTATGTTGACTTTATCCATAACCATTTAAGTTAAACATACCTTTTGAATAGGAATCATAACCCAAATAATGGATGTAATTTCCATCAAAACTTCATAATTTTTATTACATTAATATAAGATCATAGGTTGGTTCTATGTATCAAATTTGAATTCCCTTACTTAAAAATTGATGTGGTATTTATGTAAATATATCCAATCTATGTCTAAGATAACATCAAATTCTACTAGAGGGAGAATATTGTGATTTATAGAAAGAACATTCCCATAAAATTCAATTGGAGAAGAATCATAGTCTTGAGATGCAATCATTATACAATTATGGGTTTACAGTTCTAATTAAATGTCTAATTTTTTAGGTTTTATTGTGATACCCTTAGAAAATTATTTGGATATAAAAGAGTCGTTAGATTCATAATAAAATAAAACATTAGTAGTTCAAGAGTGGAAATTAAGTGTACCTTTCACCACTTTTTTATCCACATTAGAAATAGTAATCGCATGAGATTTCCCTTTTTCTATGGGATTAATAGGCTTCTAAATTTAATCATCATCATTAATATTTGTATTTGAGACCTATTTAGCATAATTCCCATATTACTTACAATTGAAAAACAAGTTCATGGGTGGTTTATTCTATGGTTCTTTTCCACCATAATTTTCTAACTTCATTCCATCACTTTAGTATATGATTTCTTGATGATATTCCTCTCCACACATGAAGCATTTACTAGTCCCATTAAAATAGTTTCATCCATGTATCCTTCTATACTTTGAGCATAATGGAATGTTTATATAATTCCCTCTATGGTTTTTATTATTAGAATTTCTATTAAACTCTTTCTTTATTTTCAAATTAAAACCATGATATTGGTGGATAACTCCAATATTTATTTCTACCTTGGTAGAACAAAAAATAATTTTTTCACGAACCAACCTAATTCAACCTCGAGACGGTCACTCGAGCCAGCCTACGATATGGCCCAAGTGGAATTCTCAATCCTCCCAAGCTTTAAAATAGTTTCAGGAATCTGGTATACTGAATTAGGAATGATTTATCCCATATAAATAGATAAATAAAAGAATATAAACTAAATAATAAAAATAAACACTAGTAGTAGAAATACATAAAACTGCACATACCTCCATGTGACCGTATGGGTCACCAACAACCACTGAAACAAAATCACTCCATGGCGATTGATTCTGAACTGGAAGTAGAACCAAAATCTAAAAACAAAAATAGAGATATAGGAATGAGTATTAAAATTTAGTAGGTATGACCAAATAAATTATCTCCTATGCCTTTCCATTAAAGAGAAACCCAGTCATGCTAGTTTGAAAACAAGATATATATAAAATAAGGTTTTTTATTCTTTTCAAAACAAGTATCAATCTTACATTTTTAAGTAAATTTTTTTTCCATTATATTTTTTAAAACATTTTACAAGCATGAAGAAATTTCAAGGAAATTATTTAAATGGAAATCAGTGCTGGAAAGGGTATTTTAATATGGAATAAAAAGAAGTCATGTCTCTTTATAAAGATACTAGAAAACATATTAATGTAGTGTACATGTAAAACTGGTGTCATGGGTTCTCAACTGATGGTCAAGATGACCTAGGACAAAGTTAGAATACTATCACATAATCAATCTCTACCAACATTGGATATCATTAAACACTACCCTAATACTCAGTGACACCCTCACTGGCTCGACTGAGGGGCACATCCAAAAAGTAGTTAGGTTATCTATGTAGGGCCACTATCTATTGTGTAATATCAACTAGTGCAGCATGTGTACCTAAGGCTCTCACCTAAACCAATTAAACCTTAAGAATACTTAACATTTTCTAAAATAATGTTGATATCCATATTTTACATGAAAAATCCAGGTTTAGATCATAGGAAAATTTTGTAAATAAAGGTCCATTTTCAAGAGGTTCAAACAATTTTTATTAGAATATATATACCACATAAATATAAAAACATAATTTTTAAATGACCAATAAATCAAGGAATTCAAATTAAAGGCTAGGACATAGGGAACCTACCTCAAAATGGGATTCTTTTTATGATAAAAATCTAAATCCACTCTTTACACTTATACAAACATGCATTTATAAATATATGTATATATATACCGCTAGATGTAATATAGATATTTCGCTCACCATGGACGAATATCTACAAATAGTGTGTGTGTGTGTGTGTGTGTGTCTTACTCATGCATATGTGTGTAGGTCACCCCCATGAATGGAGATCCAAAACACACTAGAGAAAAATTACTAGAAACTCAAAAATCAAAAAAACCCTAAATAAAAATCAACCAAAGGTAAAATTCATAAGAACCATTATATGAAACTGATGGAGCACCCACTGCCTTCGATGACCATAGAAAGAATTGTCCCTAACAGAACCCGAGAACCCTAGATGATAAGGATCAATAAGAGGAACACCCAAAACTGAGTTAGTGTATACCCTATGCATGTGAACCACACGGGGGAAAGGAAAACAAATAAATAAAGTATCAAGGAGGAATAGGAGAAGATAATAATTTTCCAAATGAGATCGCACACAAAAATAGAGAAGAAAAAACACATTGGAGGAAGAGGGGAGGATACAGTGGTACACCCGAGGAGCCCCTGTGGGAGGTCGATCAAGCGAAAGAGGGGAGGTGGTGAGGGAATACATGATAAGAACCCCTTTTTAGGGGTTAAAAGATAATATTATTATTACTACTATTATTTATAATAACAAAAAAATATTTATAATAATAAATAATAATAATACTTTTGTTAATTTTTTTTGAAATCTGGCAAGCCACATGGTCTTTCAGACCATACGCCAACTATATGGAATCCTTTTCCCTAAAGGGAAGAGGCCTTATGGGCTTATGGAGGATGGGGAATGACTATGATCTTGACTATGTGGCTGAGACAAATCCACTATCTGGGCCACACAGTTTTCCCTATGAAGGTTCATGGTTTCCCCTAACCATGTGGAAACCATGCACTTATGCCAAAAACCACAGAATTTAAAATTTTAAACCCATACTGGCCTGAAACTCAATATAGGGCTAAGAATGATTAAATAATTAAAATATTTAATATGTCAAGGTTAGTGTGTGATATATTTATTCATAGTTATTAAATTCTCTTGTAGATAATTCCCTTCAGATACTTGATTTTAAGCCATATAATAATTGATCAATCTTACTTTATGGTTCAATGGAAATACTAGAAGCATACCTCACAATGCTTATAGAATTTACCTCATATATAGTAATTAATTAAACATCCTACTACCTTATATTAAAAAATTCATCCTCTATTTTTTTAAGAAGAATATGAGGAAAGTACATATTGAAAAATAGCCTTTTATACTCTTCCCACTCTATAAATTTAATTTCTTATCATTAACTCATGTTCTTGATGAGATTCCACTATTAATATAATAATCCATACAAATAATAGATATCTAAATTACTTTTTCAGAATTCAAACAATGGATAATATAAAATATATTTTAAATTTTGTTTATCCATTTCTCAACTTGTGGATTGGTATATCTACTAAAAGAATGTGGTGTTTCCTTATGAAGGACTCAATAGAACGTTGTTCTCATTTGTAATCTTATAATGATTCATGCATTTATAAATTTTCATAAGTATATCAATGATGTTTTTCATTCCATATTCTATAACATTTGTTTTCTCGTGAAGATAATCATTACTCTTTCCATCACATTCAGCATTAACATGATTCCATCAGGTTCAGTCCATTGACTAAAACCAAAAATCATAATGTGAGTAAAAATAATCACATTGGAAAACCACATCATCTTGAAAAAATATTTTATAGGATGTCAAAATCATGACACATTTTTTTCTATATATGACACCTTAGATTTAACCTAGGAAATCCATGATCATCTTCAATTCAAATCCTTCATAATGGTTCATAAAAAATATGAATTAACCCAATTTTATCCCCTAGGAGTTCCAAACTAGGTGTTCAATAAGGTAACACTCACCATGCACCAAAATGATGGTCGAGATATACTCGACCAACTCTTTTTAGGGTTATTACCCCTAGATTCATCCTTGATAAAACCATATCCACTTTTAATATCCATACATGAATGTTTTCCTAGGAAAACCACACTATTTTTTCTTACCATAACTTCGGAAGTTCTCATATACATAAGATTATCTTAAAGGTTTTCACTAAATTTTTCTCATCCCATTTTCCAAAGGTAACCAAACCTTTCTCTACAATGAACTATAGTGACACATACTTTTTATACATAAATAATATAACTTATTAGATGAGTATTCATTACATAACATTATGGTCCACACCAAAATCACATAGTTTTTTATTTATTTAGAGACTTGGACACATAAATAACTTATTAATAAGATTTTTACAACATCTACCTCTTAGTTCTTCACTACTATCACCCTCTTAGACATACCATACATAAATTATTTCTTCATAACTTAGGGTATGGGAAAATAAGAAAGGGTGAGCTCAGATACTTAGTAAAGGTAAAAAAAGGGAGATATTAATAAACACTTAATCATAAAATTAGAATAATGGTATAGGAACATGAACATTACATTTTAAAACCATACCATAGATCATAATATTTAATTATGGCTAAAATTTTGGCAGTTCATAAAACATGAATCATAAAGAGATCAAAGAACATGAGCCATGAGATCATAACTTTGACAAAAGATCTTATCATAAAATAGTGGAATAAAATGTGGCATTATCCTAATCATAGAATAATAATTTCAAGGATATATAGCAAGACATTCATCATATTATAGGATTGGGATAACCTCCCAAGTACCTGCTTCATGGATGAGATAACCTCTCAGGTACCCTCTATTCAGGATTAGGATAACCTCCTGTATACCCTATTTTTTGGGCTAGGGGTAACCTCTCAAGTACCCTTTTATCTCATAAACATTATTCTTTACAAATTAATTATAGGACTATATAATTATGATCCCAACCATAGAATAATCTATAATTACCTGACAACTAAAATTACATAATTTAGTTAATTCAACTAGAATACACTTGTTACATTATCAAAGCTCTTTTTGGTATATAGTTTTAGAGAAATAGGACATAATTCATACATATAAACCCAAAATAATATAAAGTGGGTACTAATAAAATAATATTCATTTCTTCCATAATATATTTTTTTTAATAAAAAATGAAATTTTTCATGAAAAATATTTACAACATTCATCTTGGATTCTTCTTTTATATTATCTATCCTAAAACCTTGTGAAAGACATTTTAAAACTTGGGATGAGAAGAAAAAAATCAGTAAGGGACATAAAAATAATTAAATAAATTTTTATTCTATTAATACTTACAAAAATTTGAAAAAAATCACAAATACATACTTATCACCCATGATGTATCTTATATTTACATTTTGAAAGAAAGCAATTTCCATAAAATGTAAAAAAACATAAATAAAACTATAAAGGTAACTTGGGGAATTAATTACTTTATATTTTAACCTTATCACATAATATATGATTTATAACCCTCATGTATACCTTACAATGTAACCTTCACGGCTACCATATAATGTAACCCTCACAGTTACCTTATGGTTTAACCATCGTACTTACGCTTTTGTTCTTGATAAATCGTACTTACACTTGGAATAATCATTATGATCAACTTGTAACATAAACATACTCAATGAATTAGAGAGAGATATAGATCCCAACCTTAATCATGAAAATTTACCAAGAACCATAAAATAGTCATAAAACATGAACACTTTCATCATAAAAACATTCCTTTTGAATTTTGTAAAAATAGAAATTTAAAAGAGGATTTTTAAAAAAAATTCCCTTACCTCAGGTTTTTCTTTCATCAGACGTCTTTAAATTTAATTTATAATGGTTTAAAGAGTGTTATTAATATATTAAATAACTATAGTCTTATTTATAATACCTTACAAGATATTTTTATAACATATTTTTACCCATTTATTGAAAATATTTTGTTATTTTTATTTTTTCAGGTGCATATATTTCATGGTTTCTATGGTTGGTTCACTATGGATTTTCTTATCTAATGGAAGAAAAACTCCAGAAGTAGAATGAAATGGTGGAAAATTGTTTCCATAATTTTTAATGATACCATATATCATTTTTTTATGTTAGGAAGATTCATTAGATAAAACTTTAATTTTTGTGGGCTTTTCTGACCATCACAAACTTGTTTCATTTTATTTAATGTTATGTCTATAAATTAGTTCAAGAAAATTAAACAAGTTATAATATAAATATTACCATATTTTTTAACAATAATAATGATTTTGTGACTATACTTGAAGTTGTTAAAGGAAAATTAAAATATGAAATCCATGAAGGTGGTGAATCGACACGTCTCGGACGATGCTTTAATTTTCTAGAATAAGAGGATTAGATAAGAGGTTTGATGATGAATATTCTATTAACACAATAAAATTAAAGTATATTTAAGATAATATAGTTATAATTTCTCTTTTATGTGGGTATTTTAAGAGATAATAAGATAATAAAATAAATTTAAAAGAAAAAGAAAGAGGATTTTACCTCTTGAACTTCTTCTCCTTGAGAACCTCTTTAAGGCCCTTTGTTTTGGCCTTTTGGTGAGAAAAGAAGGTATTAGAAATAGTGAAGAGGATTGGGAAGGAAATTGGGAATAAATTAAACATTATAAAATTATTTTAGTTGTGATGAGAATATTTGGTGAGGGTGGTACTTATAGTTGTGGAGACGGGTGTTTTCTCATTATTTTATTCATTAGATTATTATTTTGGCTCAAGACTATGAATAGTTTGGGAATTATCACTAAATATATTAAAATAAATAAGGTTAGTTCTATATTATGGTTATTATATCATAAATGAATCAAGTAATAGTGTATTTAACATATAATGTATATATACTATAAATTATTGTATTTTACTATTCACAAAAAATTCAAGTATTTTATAAAAATCCCAAAAATTCACTGTAACCATTTTCCAAATTGTATAATTCAAAATTGAAATCATTTTTTTAAAAAATAATTTTCTAAATTTTATAAATTTAATTTTTAATTAAAATCACCATTTATTCAAAAATACTGATTTTAATATTATAATAAATTTTATGACCCTTTAAAAAAATTAAATATGGCCTCATAAAATTATATTATAATCATAAGAAAAAAATATTAATTAATGAATATATTTTATAAAAATATATTTTATTTTAAATAACTATATTAATTATAAAATTTTAAAAAATCATTTATGTTTCATAAAAATACCAACACTTAATTTATCATTTCTAAAAAATTTATTTACTTATTCTATGATATAAGTATATCATATTTTTAATTATAAGATACATAAATTATATTAATAATTTTATAGGTGAGTTTACTATTCTATTTTTATATATTCCTTAATTTATATAAATACCACTTATTTCATTATATATTTATAATGAATTTAACTATTTAATTCCAAAATGAAAAAAAATATTTTAAAAGTTCATGGGTTGTTACATTCTCCCAACCTGTTGGAAATTTCATCCTCGTAATTTTTAATTACTTATTAAACAAGTGAGGATACCTTTCCCTCATTGAATTTTCAGATTCCTATGTTGCTTCTTCAACCATGTGGTTTCTACACAAAATATTAACTTGTTGAATTACCTTATTATGAAATACATTCTCTCGATGGTCAAGAATATGTATAATACGCTCTTCATAAGAAAGGTTATCTTCTAGAAGAATGAATTATGGGATCAAAATACATTCTCTCAATGGTTAAGAATATGAACATGCCACTCTTCATAAGAAAGGTTCTCTTCTAGCATAACCACTTCTGGGCTCAAAACATTAGATAATTCTTGTACATACATTCTTAACATCAAATCATGAAAAATATTTTGTACCTAAGATAAACTCAGAAGAAAATATGCTTGGTAGGCAACTGTTCTAACGTTATCTTAGATTTCATAAGGTCTAATGAACTATGGACTTTTCTTTCCTTTCTTACCAAAACTCATAAAACTTTTTTAAGGAGATATTTTAAGGAAAACATGATCACCTACCTCAAAATAAATTCCTCTTATTATCTGTATAGATTTTTTCCCTACTCTGAGTTGTCTTCATATTTTTCTGAATCATCTTCCATTTCTCAACCACTTCCTCTACTAATTTTGGTCCTATAAAATTTCTTTCCCCAAATTCATCCCAAAATTCTAGAGTTCGACACCACTTTCAATATAATGCCTCAAAAGGTGTCATCTATATACTGGAATGAAAATTGTTATTATAAGAAAAGTCAACTAAAGAAACATTTTGATCCCAAATTCCCTTGTATTCCATTTAACAAGTACACAACAAGTTTTCCAGTATGTCCATTAGATTGAAGATGAAAGGTTGTGCTGAAAATTTAATTTAGTTACCAACGATTTTTGAAATCCTTTCCAAAAGTTATAAGTAAAGCTGATATCACAGTCAATTATAATGGAGAGAGGAACTCCATGTAACATGACTATCCCTTTGAGGTACAGTCTAGAAATATGATCTAAATACATAGTATCTCGAATAGGAATAAAATGTACGTATTTAGTTAGTCGATCAACAATAGCCTAAATTTCATTGTTTTCTCAAGAAGTATTTGGTAGTCTCGCCACAAAATCCATGTACATATTTTCCCATTTCCACTCTAGCACTGGAAAAGGTGGAAGCATCCCCTTTGGTAGTGTTTACTCTAATTTAACCAATAGAAAATCTAAATATTTCATTTTAAAATTAGAAATATCTCTTTTCATTCCATCCCACCAGAATTAATCTCATAGGTCTCTATATATATTAATTATGCCTTGATGAACTAAAAATGGAGAACAATGAGCTTCACTTAACAACTATTTATTCAACTGTGAATCACAAGGCACACATAATCTATTTCTAAATATCAAAATACAATCTTTATCAACATTAGATTCTAGAAAATTACCCTTTTCACAAATTCTACCTTTTTCTATAACTCACTGTATTCCTTCTGAACTTGCTTAATTATTTTTGACAGAGATGATTACATTGAAACCTAAAACAAAATAGAGTAATTTTATACACCAATAAATTCCAAGAAAAAATTTATCAACTCATAAACCAAGGGGTTTTGTTCCAAACGTAACATGGTTATTATTGCATGATGTTTTTGAATCAAGGTATCTACCACTTTGATTTTCTAGGACAATAATTGATCATGAAATCATAATCCTTTATCAGTTCAATCCATCTTCTCTACCTCATGTTCAATTTATTTTGAGTGAATTTATTCTTCATACTTTTATGGTCAGTATATATTTCACATTCGGATCCATATAAATGATGCCTCCAAATTTTCAAAGTGAAAACCATAGATACTAATTCAAATCATGTGTGGGATAATTTAATTCATGAGGTTTTAGTTTTCATGAAGTATAAGAAATTACCTAATCATTATACATTAGAAAAAAACTAAGTCCCTTCAATAAATCATCATTGTAGATAAAAAGATCACCATTTCTGGAAGGCAGGTCTAAAACTAGAGAACTCACTAATCTCCTCTTTAATTCCTGAAAAAAAACATCACATTATTCTATCTAAATAAATTTAACCCCTTTTGTGTAATTTATTTAGTGGGATATATAACCATGTAAAGTTTTTAAAAATCAATCAGTAATAGCATACTAATCTAAGAAAACAATAAATCTCAATAACATATGTAGGTCTCATCCACTCATCAACCACTTTCGTTTTGGCAGGATCAACTTTTATTCCATCCTTATTTACAATGTTCCCAAGAAAACAAATTTGTTGCAACCAAAAATCACATTTTCTAAATTTCCCATATAACTTATTTTCTTATAGTTTCTAGGAATATCCTTAAAGGTTTTTTATGATATTCATAAATTTTTTAAAACACCAATATTTAATTAATAAAAACAACAAAAAAATTATCCAAATATGAAAAAAAAGATTCTATCTGTAAGATCCAAAAATATAAAAGGATCATTTTTTAATCCAAATGGCATAACATCAAACTCATAATTCCTATATCTAGTTGAAAATGTTTTTTTCGAAATTTTATCCTCCTTCACCTTCAACTGATGGTATTCAGATCTTAAGACAATCTTGGAAAAATATTGAGATCCCTAGAGTTGATCAAACAATTCATCAATATGAGGCAATGGATACTTATTCTTAACAGTAATATTATTCAAAGATCTATGATAAATACAAAGTCTCATGGGACTATATTTATTTTTAACGAACAAAATAGGATCACCCCATAGTGAAGTTCTAGGAAGAATGAATACTTTATCAAGAAACTCTTAAAACTACCTTTTCAATTCTAAAAGTTCCACTTAAGACATTAGATAAGGGGGTTTTGAAATTGGATTAGCATGAAGAACTAAGTCAATGGTAAATTCCACTTCCCAATCAGGTATAACACTAGGAAAATCATTTGAAAAAACAGAAAGATATTCATTTACCACCAGAATATCATTAATCTGAATAGTTCTCTTGTTTTCAACAATGTGTTCAAGATAACATTAATTTCAATTTTTAATAATTTCTTAGCTTCCTAATATGTTATAAAATGTATGGTTTAATTTTTTTATACAAACAAAAAGTCTTTCTGGAAAACAACTTCTTTAGCTCTATAATAAATTTAGCATGATAAATAGAAAACCAACCCATACCCAAAATAATATCAAACTCTACTAAGGTCAAAACAACAATGAGTGTAGGTAATGAATTTCCACATATAACAACAGGAATATTATTATAATTCCTTTTTATTATAATATTTTCCTTTGGTGATTTAACCATAAGCTCTAGTTTCATTTCTTGAGATGAAATTTCCAATTTACCAAAATATATCTCCTAAATAAAACAATTTATAGACCCCATATCAAACAAAACATTAGAAAAATATGAGTAAAAAAGTACCTGATACCACTTAATTGGAAATCCCAACATTTTCTGACAAAGTCAAAAAGGAGTTCACTAAAGCTTTTGGCTTATAATCTAGCTTCTTTCCATTATTCAGATCTTTCTTTGGGAGAGTATTTTCATAATTCCCCATATCACCACATTTAAAGCACTTTATAGTTTTCTTATTAGAATTAAACATACCATCGCCATGTTATTTTTCATTTCAATCTCAGGCCATATGTACAAACTTACCACATCAAAAAAACTTATTGGATTTGTTAAGGCATTCCCCAGGTTTCTTTTTAAGACACTTTTCAAAAACTAAAAATTTGATTTTCTTACCATTAGATTTCTTTAGATGATTCTTACCCATTTCTTATCATCTGGACCTTTTCTTATGTTTTATTTCAAAGTAAAAATGATCATCATCAAACTCCATTTATACCCTCTTAGCACATCAAACAAGTTTCTAATAAAATTTTAATTCAAGAGCGGTTAATTCCCTTTGATATCTTATCTTCAATCTTGATTAAAAATGATTAATTTTACTCTAAATATCTCAAATAAGATTTGGAGCGTACCTTTCCAATCGAGTGGTATTTTCCTCATACATAGCCAATGATTCTTCTTCCTTTTGTTTCAATTATATTAATTCATTTTCCATCTTATGTCAAACCACCTTATGAAAATACTTTTCAAGGAACAAATTCTTAAATTCTTCTCATTCCAAGGAATTAATCTCTTCATTATCTCTTAAATTCTTGACCATTGACCACCACTAGTGTGCTTCACCTTTAAAAAATAAATATAAAGACTAAAATTTTGATTATATGAATACAACACGACATCAAATATATTTTCAAGGGATTTAATCTGCCCTTCAACCACCACTAGTTCATAAGATCCATTGAAAGAAGAAGGGTTTTGCCTTATAAAATTTTCCACTATTGTCATGTTCCTTTGTGATAGCTTTGGGTATTATCTTGCATGAATACCACTGAAATTTATAGCCTGTTTTAACTGATTCATTATTTTCAAAAACTTATCAGTTCCAATTCCCACCATTCTAGGTTGGATATTCAGAAATATATCATCCTCTCGATGTCTTCCTACTTCAGCTTCCCTGTTTCTTCTGTGGAAAACCATTCTGAATAAGCATATCTTTGATGAATCAACATGGTAATATTCATATTCTATATCATTTAAATAAAAAAATAAGGTAAAAAACATTTATCTTATTCTATTAATATCATCCTAACCCCTAAAATTATCTAAATTATTCTTTGATACCAACTAAAGGACCTAGCCTTTAACATTACATATACTAGTTAATTCAACTAGAATATACTTACTACATTACCAAATATCTTTTCAATTTAGAGTTTTATAGAAATAGGTAATAATTTATACATATCAACCCACAATAATAAAAAATAGTTACTACTATAATAATATCAATTTCTTCCATAATACAAATGTTTTATATAAAACATTAAATATTTTCATGAAAAAACTTCACAACATTCATCTTGGATTCTTCTTTTATCTTACCCATTCTTACAACCTATGAAAAACATTTTAAAACTTGAAATGAGAAAAAAAACAATAGTAAGGGACATAAAAATAAAAAAATAAAGCATTTTTTTATGAATACTTATAAACATATTAAATCATTTTCACAAATACATAATTCTCACCTTTGAAGTATCATATACTTACTTTGTGAAAACAATTGATTTCCATAAAACATAAATAAAACTATAAAGTTAACTTAGGAAATTAATTACTTAATATTGTAACCCTCATGTATAAAATATGAGTTTTAACCCCCATGGAAACCTTACAATGTAACTATCATTATTACCTTATGATGAAACCCTCATGGCTACCTAATGGTGTAACCATCATAGTTACACTTGAAATAATCATTATGGTCAACTTCCCACATAAAAATAATCAATTAATTAGATATAGATATAGGTCACACACTTTATCATAAATAATTCCCAATAACTATAACATAATCATAAAACATGAACACTTTCATCATAAAAACATTCCTTTTGAATTTTATAAAAATAGAAATTTAAAAGAGTGTTTTTAAAGAAAATTATCTTACCTCGGGTTTGTCTTACTTAAAATGTGTTCAAAACTTTTGTATAATGGTTTAAAGAGTTTTATTAATATATTAGAGAACTATATTCATATTTATAATTCTTTATATGATCTTTCAATAACATCTTTCCACCCATTTACTGATAGTATTTTGTTATTTTTATTGTTTCGGGTGTATTTATTTCATTGTTTCCATGGTTAGTTCACTATGGATTTACTTTAAAATGGAATAAAAACTCCAAAATTGGAATGAAATGGTGTAAATATGTTCCAAAAATTTTATATGATACCATATATTATTTTTTTCTGATATAATGATGATTTATTAGATAAAAAATTAATGATAAAATTTTGGTTCATTTTTTGCAGGTTTTTCCAACCATCACAAACTAGTATTGTTTTATTTAATGTTATGTCTATAAATTAGTCACAAAACATTAAAAAACTTATAATATACATATTAAGCATATTAATGGTTTTTTAATATCCTTTAAGTTGGTAAATGAGAATGAAAATACAACATCCACAAAGGCGGTGAATCAAAACATCACAAACGATGCTTTCGTTTTCTAGAATAAGAGGATTAGAGGAGAGGTTTGATGATGGATAATTCATTAACACAATAAATTATAGTATATTTAAGATAATGGAGTTATCATGTCACTTTAATGTGGGTTATTGAGGAGAGATAAAAAAAATTTAAAAGCAAATAAAAGAAAAAGAAAGTTGATTTAACCTCTTGAGCTTGTTCTCCTTGAGAACCTCCATAAGGCCCTTGGTTTTGGCCTTTTGGTGATACCAACAGGTTTTGGACGTGGGGTATAGTCTTTAGAGGTTAATTGGGAATAAATTAAAAAAATATATAAGGATTTTAGGTGTGTGGAGAAGATGTGGTGAGGGGTGGTATTTATAGTGGAAGTGAGAGTAGTTTTCTCGTTATTTTATTCACTAGTTTTTTATTTTGGATCAACACTATGAATAGTTTGACCATTATCACAAAATATATTAAAATAATTAATAGGATTTTGATATTATGGTGATTACATAATCAATTAATCAAGGAATAGTGTGTTTACCTTATAATATATATACTATAAATTATTATTTTCATTATTCACCCAAAATTCAAGTATTTTAGAAAAATCCCAAAAATGTACCCTAACCATTTTTCAACTTATAGAATTAACAAATGAACTCCATTTTTTGAAAATAATTTTCTAAATATGAGAAATTTAATTTTTAATTAAAATTATTATTTATTTGAAAAATAATGATTTTAATATTACAACAGATTTTATAACCCTTTGAAAAACTTAAATAAGGTATGATACAATTATCTTATAATCATAATGAAATAAAATATTAATTTATGAATCTATTTTATTAAAATTGATTTTATTTTAAATAATTATATTAATTATACAATTATAAATAATCATTTATGTTTCATAAAAATAAGAACACTTAATTTATCATTTCTAAAACATTTATTTACTTATTTTATGATATAAGTATATCATATCTTCACTTATAAGATACATAAATTTTATTTATAATTTCTTTGGTTAGGTTACAATTCTATTTGTATATAATTTTTATTTTTTGAAAATACCACTTATTTCATTATACATTTATAATGAATTTAACTATTTGATTCCAGAATAAAAAAAATTATTTGATACGTACATGGGTTATTACATAATAATAATTTCATTCATATGCATGCCACAATCATAAAATAAATTCATCATAACTTAACCTGTGGAAAATAAAATTGATTTTGTTGATATTTTTATCATCATAACCATAAACCATCCAAGTAAAGAGTAAATATGGTATAATTAGATCATATCACCAATAAATCATAAGTAACATCAAAGGATTTTATCATAGATGAAAAATCCCTTTTAAAATATCATTGAAACATTTCTTGAGGAAAATAACTATTTCACTTTGAAATAAATTTTTTAAAATATAAAATATTCCAAAATATTAAAGAAAAAGTTTTCTTTAAAAATAAATTTGGAAACTTGTAAATAAATCTTTAAAACAATGAGTGTTCATTTTAGTGTGAAATTTTGTTAATGTCATGTTTTTAAAAAAAATTCTTTTCACATTTTCTGTAAAAAGTCAAAAGTACCTAATTCAGAAAATGACAAGAAGATTCCTTTGAAAAAAATTCATAAAAATTAAAACATGCGTAAAAATGGCATTAAATTTTCATATGATAATAGTACAACATTCTTGAAAACGTTTTAAAGAAAACATGTACATGGAAGAGAAATATTCTCGACTAAATAGCAATACATGGTCGGTTTTCCTTAAAAATGATCTTTCTCTATCTTGAGTTCTTAAAGAGAGTAAAATGTAAGGAAAACATGTAATATTTATAAATAATAATATGACAAGAAAAAAATGAGATTCTTGAGAAGTATATCATGTAATTTTATCATAAAAAACTTAATCATAAATAATCTCATTAAATAATAAGATTGCAACATAAAACTCTTATCTTGACTTTAACTTGATTTGAAAGTGCTTTAACTACTTGTATAATAAATTTAAATTTATTATAATTCTATAAAAGAGTAATTTACTAAATTTTAATATCATATATGATAGACTTATAACATTTCTACACCCATTTATTAATAATTTCTTATTAAAATCATCATTTTCATATGTTAAATATTTTATTTTACGTGATAATTTCTTTTCAGAATTTCCAGTCCCTGTACTTTATTCATTGTCCCATAATATACATAATTTTATTCATGATTTTCATATCATATATATTCCTTATATACATATTTATATTTATCCATAAAAGTTAGAGTAAGAAAAATGATTTACATTATTCATGGAGATGGTAGGTCGTACGTACGCATGAACGTTGTTTTCATTTTTCAATAGATGAAATAAAACAAAGGTAAATAATAATTCACCTTTATAAGATATTTTTTATATCACATATATCATATATATTCATTAAATCTATCCTTATTATCATACATGTAAAAAGGAAATGAAAAACAAATCACATGGCTTCTGGGAAGTGGTAGTCCACACATACGCACGAGCGACATTATCATTTTCTAATGGATGGGAAGAAGGTGGATAATGGTTGTTCCATTCTCATAATAAAAATTCATAATAATAAGGATATTTAATTATTTATTTAATAGTTTAGACCATAAATTTAAATTTGTTAGAATATCATTTAAAATTGAAATTGCTCGGTAAAGAGTTATACCTCTTTGTTGAGAAACCTCTTTTGGATTACACTGTAAGCCTTGAAGGGATGGTCTTTTGGAAAGAACATAATCTCAAGGATATTTTTAATGAATATAGAAAGGTTTTATTTCAGGTAATTTCAAATATTTAAGGCTCAAATTTGTGTAAATAAGTGGAAGGATGGGTCCATTTTATAAGTGAGGGGAGGGTCACTCTTGGGATTTCCTAAAAGATTAAAATATAATAAAATAATTCTCAAGAAAAATGATTCTAATTGTCCAGATATTCAAAGATAAAGTTGGGTGTGGTTGAAATACAATAAAATAATAAAATTTATACATATTTAAAATGTTTTTTGAAACTTATCTTTTTTTAACCCCTTAGTTAACCAATTTTAACGTTAACCAGGGTAACAAATTTGTCACTCTTGAAGGGTTATAATTTAACTTATAAGGTAACAATTAGATCATAAATATCCAAGGGATAATATTTTAGACCAATTATCATTCTAATTTTTCTATTTAAATATTTTTTATGATATTTAGATTAATTAATAAAATATTATTTTCATAAAATATCATTATTTCTATTTTTAACACTATTCACATGAAAACAACATGATTGCAAAGGAACTTGAATCAAAAAAATTTAACACCGCTATAACATTTTATATTTATCTAAATTTTTTTAAACACAATAAATCACTCAAATTATATTACTTTTTATATTTTAAAAATCATTTATTTTATTTTTATATAAATTAAGTAAATATTTTGTCAGCATTACATAAGCATTTAAGTTAATTATTCAATCACAAAAAATTATATATAAATTACCATGATAAAAAAAAATCATTCTTCTTTCACATAACATTTATAACCAAAATTATCCTCATTTTATACTTATGTAAAAGAATTATAGATATTAAATTTAATAGAGTGATATTTTGTATTTAATCTTTTCTTAAATTAATATAAAGGTCATAATCAAAGAAAAATGGAACCAAGTGGCCATATATTCTATAATTGTATGGAAATGACCAAAATACAGTCATAAAATAAGATAAAGGAAAATTTTAGAGAAATTTTAAAGCCTTATCCCAAATTTTTAACCATATTTTACCTTTTTACCCTTTCCAAGGTGAAAAATGTTCATCAAGGTTACTATTCATAATAACTAAAAAAAAGAGTCAAATTTACCAAAATTGATCATACTTATTCTAAACATGTGATCCATTTTTGAAGATCAAATTTCTATAAATGGCAAAAATTATTTTTAAAATAAGTGTGCAAAACGAGATCAAAATTGTTTTTTAGAAAATATGTTTCTAAGCATAAAACAGATTTATTCCTATACCATACCTAGAAAAAAGCATTATATTAATATTAAATCATTTTATTGAATATATGATAAATTTATTTCATTAAAATCATTCACTAGTGGTGATTAATTTAATTTATTAAGATAAAAACACACTCTGTTCATAAAAACTATTTTTTTTAAAACATATCTTTTAATTTAAATTGATTATTATTTTCATTTATAATCAATTTTTAACCAATGAATTCATTTTATACATGCATGAACCATATATTTTTCATAATTTATTTTTTACTATTCAAACCCTCCAATCCAACGGTTGGGTGATAACTATCACATTAAATATTAATATTTCAATACTATTCATGGTTTGTTTAAACTTAGGATTTCATATAAAGAATGATATCAAAGAAATAAAATTTATTTATAGATAAATATGTCATAAAATCTTGAGATGTCACATTATACCCCCATTAAAATTAATTTTTTCTTCAAAATTTTGTGTCTTCCGGTACAAATAAAATGAGGATATCATTGTTTCGTCACATCCTCGGGTGCCCAAGTAGCTTGTTAAAAATTTTTATTCTTCTATAGTACTTTAAATAGGTGAGTAGTATTGTTTCAGAGAAATTTATCTCTATTATCCAAGATTTTTAATAGTTTTTATTTATAGGAAATATCATGCTCTTGTGGTATGACCTTTGAGTTAAGTAAATATGATAGGTTGGGTATATACTTCCTTAAGAGAGATACATGGAACACATCATGAACTTGATAGAGGTTTAGTAGAAGTTACAACAAATAATCTACAATCCATACTCAATAAAGAATATCTAAGGGTGCAATATACATAGGTATAATCTTCCCTTTATTTCTAAATCTCATAAACTTATTCCATGTAGAAATCCACATAAATACCTTCTCACTAAATTGAAATTTTAGATTTTTCTAATGGTTGTGAGTATAAATTTTATATTGACTCTGAGCTTCCATGAAATTCTATTGAATGGATTTTACTTTAAAATTTACTCAGCTAGCTCAGGTACCAATATCATTATCTCCAACTCTATCCTAGCACATTAGAGTTCTACATTTCTTTCCATAGAGGGATTTATAAATATTCATCTGAATGCTCGAGTGAAAGCTATTATTGTATGAAAATATGGATATAGAAATGTGTTGATACCAACTATGTTTTAAATCCATATAATAACATATTATAATATCCTATAAGGTTTGAATGGTTCTTTTATACTGACCATTTGTCTGAGGATGATAAGTAGTACTGAAACTTAACTCTGTATCCAAAGTCTGCAAATGACTTCACCAAAACATCAAGGTAAACCTCGAATCCTAATAAAATACAACATAATATGACACTCTATAAAAAAAATATTGTAATATCACAAGATTTTAAAATAACAACTATGTTCAATAGCATATAAAATATGCAACATCAAATGTAAATGAAACAGAAAATATTATTATTTAAATATAACTATTATAGACTAGATGATAAATTGCAGAATATGAATAGAAATAACCGAATTATAATATATATATATATATATATAAAGTTCCTACTAAAAAATGTATTTATTAATTCTTAGAAAAATAATCACTCAATTTTAGTAAAGTAATTTTATGTTTCAAAAATATGTTTTTCTTCGAAAAAATTAGAGAATTTTGTTACTGAATTTTATAATTAATTTTTTAAAATTTTAGAAATTTTATTTTCTTCAAAAAAATAAACTTTTTTAATTCAGTATATCAAAATTTTCTTAAGGTGAAATTTTTGGTATTTTTCGGAAAAGATTAATTTTCTAGTTAATATTGAAAATACTGTTTTTTGTACTATTTTGTAAAACTATCATTTCATTAATAAAGCCCCATTTAAAAATAAATTTGACCTTAAATTAACATAATAATTATTTAGTAATATATAATATAATTAATTACACTTGAATCATCTTTATACCTTGTTTTGGTATATCTATATTTTTTGTCTTAAAATTCATTTTTATAAAAATTGTTTTTCACCGCGTTTTATGAATTAATAATAAAAGTAATTTATATAACTTATGGTAATTGAATTTTATTAAATGTAATTACTTTTTATACTCATCATTTCAAATTTATCCTAGAATTAGATTATTATATTTTTTTTAAAGAAGTTAAATTCTAAGTGAATAGTTAAAAATACAATTTTTTATGAAGTACGGTATCATTTGTGATATAATCAAGACATAATTATGATATAAAAATTTATTAAAATTATTTAAAGACTAATATATGATAATATAAAAAACATCATACAAAAATAATTCATAACATATAAATTATAATTTATTTCATGATATATTTTAAAATCATTCTCAATGTCGACGTATTTCTTGTGTAACATTAGAGACATAAACTTTTATGTCTTATAGATAATAATTGAGTGCTAATAAGTATTTACATAAATTTTTTATTAAATATAATTTATAAATGATTATTTATTCTAATAGTTTTGAATTTTGGGTTTATATAATAAGAATATTATCCAAATTCTTGTGAAATGTTTGTTTAAGGCTAGAAAAGTCAAAATAACAAATTAAATAAGTTTTCTTGACATGGATATTAGTAAATATACATAATTAATGAATATAAAATATTATCTCGAGCCTGATTTATTTATTTTTATAATATTAATTTATTTTTCATTTTTATATATGAAATCAATACCTTAAATGCTTATGAAACACTCACATGGTGTTTATTCAAGTAGAATAAAAATAAATAAAATGATTATTAAAACATTATAAATAACATTTTTTGGGTTATTTAAAGTGTTAAATTATTTTTAATTATAAAAAATGACATAATATAGAGGTTTTAATTCATTATATTATAATTCAATTGTTTTCTTTTAGTTTTTAAAGTAAAATTAAATGAATAGTGTGAAAATTGATATCAATGTTATTTTATAGTAAATAATATATTATTTAATGATTTAAAATTCCAATAAAAAACCTATGTTTGATAAATTTAATTAGATATGGTTGAAAATATCAATCATGATCCATTTATATCCCAATTTTCTTTTTATAGTAACTATATTGACCTCTATTTAGTAAAACATCATTATAGTGGTATTTGTCAAAAAGGGTTAAAATGGATTAAAATATAAAGATAAGGGTAAAAATGTGATCCAAACCTATCAAAAAAATTGGATGAAATTATTTCGACCCATAATCATCCTCACTTTGAAAAACAACAGTTTTTACAATTTTATATGAAAATTAATTTATATTAATTTAATATTTTGAGTACTTTCAAAGGTATTTCTCCCTTCACATATAAATAGGAACAACCTATCCACTTCTCTACAAACTTAAATAAACATTTGGTTTAGAAAAAATATATAAAACTTCTTTCCAAGAATATATAATCACATTATAGTGGTCTTATTTTAGTCATAATACCAACCTTAGAGTGTTTAAGGTGGGAAGCAAAGGTTGTTTTTCAAAGAACAGGTATAGCATTTAACTGAATGTTTTAGTTTTATTTTTTATTCCAATTTCTTAAAATATTATTCAACCATGATAAAATAATAAAAATAGTATCCTAAATGTACTAATATGTTATTATGTTAATATCATAACCTACGTCCATCTCCACTTCCATCAAATGGGAAACAAAACTGTCGATTCATGTGTATGGCGAAATACTACCTCAAAAACCGATGTAATTTGTTTTCCATCAAAGTCTCACATGGATATTTATAATTATGGAATTAATATATATATATAATGATATATATATCATTTTTAAAAGAGAATATATCATTTACTTTCTTTCTGAAAAATGATAATGTTGTTCGTGCGTACGTGTGGACTACCACCTCCACAAAATAATGTGATTCATTTTTCATCACCAAATCACATGGATGGTATATATAGGTATATTTAAATAAATAATATGAAAATTATTATATTATTATAATTATTTAAAGATAAAAATACTTATTTTATTTCCACAATGATCTTTGAAAAATGGAAATGTTACTCACGCATACGTATGACCTACCGTCTCCATGATTGCAATGTAATTCATTTTTCATAACCTTATTTAATTATTGGATTTAAAATAATTATTTATGTATAAAAATTATAATTATTTTATTATTATTATTCTATAGATAATTTAATAATGTCCTCTATGACCTTATTCAACCTACTAAATTCATTTTTAACTTATGAACCAAACTTCATCAAAACACCTTACATGTAATTGAATGATTAAATAATACAAAACATCATTAAGATAAATGAAATAAATGTTTTAGGATAAGGTATTTAACCTTTAAAATTTTCTTAATAATTAAAATAATTTATATGTGTTTATTATAAAGAAGTTAAAGGATATACATAAAAAGTCTAGACTTGATGTAAGGGAGTTTATCTCAATTTCCTTTGATTAAAGAATATTTTAATTTTATGAACCTAATTTTTTATATGGTATATATAATTCTCTTTTACATATTATATCATAATTAATTCATACTAAATTTTATTTTACATTTCAACTTGAATTATTGCATCCAAGGGAATTTTACTTTAAGGATTAACAAATGGTAAAGGGTTTCTTTCCTAAATTTACTTTCATTGAGTTATAACTCTCCATTATTTACCATGTTATACCAATATTATGTTTGGAATAAACTTTTTTTGATTTATGTTTTATTCCCAATTTTTCTATTTAGATTTACATTTGTTATGAATAATTTATCCATTGATTAATTCTCAACTCATTAATAAGATTTTTTTATGAGTTATTCATCTAAAATTCTCTTTATTTGGGAAATAAGTTTTGCACCAATATTATTTATGAGGTTTAAACTATATTGACTCAGGATTATCATGAATTTATATTGTATCATTTTTTAAGAACATTTATTACATTACACAAACACATACTTGAAGATCATATAGGTATAGTGCCTTTGGAAACATAGAAACATAAAAAACTAGTTCATATGTGTACTATGTCATATCCCACTAAGTCTTTAGTATCTACAACCCTTATTATAATTATCAAACATAATACATTTCTTTATAACCTAGTGAAAGAAAATGTAATAAATGGTGATCTCAGATGCTTAGTAAGGTAAAACTAGTGAGATGCATAAGCATAACATGAACATTAGGGTATGAGAACACGAGTATAAAATTTTGAATACCATACCATAAATATAAAAGATCATAATCTTGAGTCATTACATAAATATTGGAAGTTCATAAGACAAGAATAATAAGATAATCAAGAACATGATCCCTGAGAGAATAACATTGGCATAAGAAATGGATTTTTTTCATACACGTAAACATAGAAAATCATTTACATAGTAGTAAAGGATCACTACCAAGGCTATCATAATGGAATGGGTTCACTCCTCAAACCATAATAGTATTCAAGGTTCACTTCCAAAACCATAATAGTGGACAAAGTCCCTTATTTAACCAGGTTCACTCCCTATTCTAATCATATTTATCCCATGAGATATAAATCTTTACCCAATGCATTGGGGGGAGATATAGGTCCCACCCATATCATAATTAAAACTATATTTATATGTTCCATAAGATCATAAAAATTTAATCATATCATAACCTATATAAAAAATAAAGTTTTAATAATCCTTTCATCATTTCCTAATAGCATTACCCATAAAAAAGAAGTGAGTTTCATAAGAGTTTTATCATGTTATAACTAGTGGAAGAGAAACAGGTTTCAAAAACATCATATAAAAATAAACCATAAATATAATGAATAATAATATAATCCTTTATTTATATCCCTAGTAAATCATAGGTAATATCAATGGATGTCATCTTATATGGAAAATTATTTTGAAAGATCATTTAAAAAATTTCTTGAGGAAGATATCATTTCCACTTTGGAAAAAACACTTTTTAAAACAGAAAACTTTTTAAAAATAATTTTTTTTTAAAATAAACTTGAAATATTATAAATTAATCTTAAAATAAAAAAAAATCATGGCAATGAGATGTTTTTTTCATGCTATACATCTCAAAACAAATATTCCTTTAACATTTTTAGTGAAATCCAAATAGAAATTGTTTGAAAAAAACATGAAGATTACTTTAAAAAAAGTTTATAAAAAGTAAAAAATGGGTTAAAATGGATTTAAATGTCATAGGATATTAGTAAAAGGTTTTTTAAAACATTTATAGAAAACATGGTTTTGGAAGAAAATGGATTTTCGACCGAAGAGAGAGATAAAGTTAGATTTTATTAAAAACTTTTTTTCAATTATTTTAAGTACCAAAGAGTGGAAAAATGGTAGTAATAATATCACGAATAAAAATAGAAGAAGAAAATTAATTATTTTATTGAGATATGTATCATAATATTTTTTTCATTAGAAATATAATCATAAAAAATCTCTATAGAGAATGAGATTGTAACACAAAATATTTACCTCTTTAGAAACTTTAAAACATAAGCACTGTGAAGGAACCTCATCAAATGAAACTTAAAATATAATGAGGATAAATAAATTATTTTTATTACATGTCAAAGGTGTTTTATATAAACCTCAAAAAAGAAAACAACTGTATAACATAATATAACATATGTCTCAAAGATGGAAAATTGAGAAAACAATCCCTTGCCTTAAGTCTCAACTTCCTTCATACACATTATAAACTCATGTATAATAAATATAAGTTCATTATACATCTATTAAAGAACCATAATTATATATATAATAATATATAATATTTAATTATGACCTTTTATTTCCCATTTATTAAGAATTCCACATTAAATTCATGCATCGAGTAATAACGGCTTTATTTCTCATATATGTTTTGATTTTTTTAATTTTGGTCATCTTACTCTGATAATGGTTTAATAATATACAGAATTTTAATAATGGTATTTATATAATATATAATCAGTATATATGTATTTAGATTTATCCATAAATGTTATAGTTAGAAAATTAAAAATACATAATTCATGGAGAAGTTAGATCGTATATACGCATGAACATTGTTTCCATTATCTCAAAAGAAAGAAATAAAGAAGGTAAATAATATATTAACAATAAATAATAATTTTAATGTAATATATATAAAATATTTTAATTAAAATTATCCTTATTACCTTCCATATAAATCATTAATGAATCACATCACTTCATGAGGAAATAGTCCTCCGTGCACATAAATGACGTTATCATGTTCCCACAGAATGGAAAGTAAAAAAAGGAACATATAATATTATGATTAAAAAAACATAATAAAATTATAAATATTATATATAATCATTTAATCCATAATTTTATCAATCCTGGAGAGGTGGTAATGGAAATACAAATGACATCGGTTCGTGAGGTGGTAGTCCACCGTACACACGAACGATGGTTCCATAACCCATTTGATGGAAGAGGAGATGGGTGTGGGTTAGTAAATTGAAATAAAAACATATAAGTATATTTAAGATAATTATTTTATTATATCCGATTTTTTTAATAATATTTAAAGGATATTTATTTATAAATAAAACAAAAATGCTCGATGAATAACATTACCTCTTCCTTGGGTTACCTCCTTAGGTTTGCACAAAAATTCCATCCTAGGTTGGATTTATGATAAAAATAAGACTTTTTGGAATATAGGAGGGAATTTGGAAAGTTATTTGGGTTGGTATTGGAAAAACCAAAAGGGTTCAAAGGTATGAAGAATAGATTATAGGGGATGGTGGTTTATAAGTTAGGTGAGTGGCACACTTGTAATTTTTTGAAAGAAGAAGGTGTAACCATGTTTTTCACATGACATAGGATAAAAAATGGACCATTATCAAGAATTATAGATGATAAGGTATAAATATGGGTAGAAAATAGATTTTAGAAAAAAAACTTAGTTCATTTTAACCCTTATCTTTTTATTTTTACCCCCCTGTAAACCCATTTTTACCTTAATCACGGTTAATTGTTTTTATTGTTTTTACTATTTATTATGATAAAAAATTAAGTTGAATTTATTTGATAATATAAATTATTTTGATTCCAGAAATGGAATTAATTTTTTTAAATTCAATTTATATAAGGGAAAATTTTAATTCAAAATTAATCTCATGAACGTGACGAGAAAGTGGGTTTTCAAAGAGAAAAATGTTCAAAAGTTTGAAATGTTTTTATATCAAAATTATACGTAAAATTGATTAAATTGACCTAAATTAGATTAAAAGATACATAATTTAACTAAATTTACTTTAAAAGCAATTTAAAATATAATCTAACATTATAAATAATTTAAAAAAAATGAAATTTTCAATTAAGATTCATTATTTTTCACTATTCATCAAAAAATGAAACATTTCAGAAAAATCTCAAAAAAAACAACCCTAAGATAATTTTGACAGTATTATTTTAAAATATAATTTAATTTTATCAAATTAATTTTCTAAAATTTTCTAAAATTAATTTTATTATTGTTCATAAAAAGACATAAAAACATATTTTTGAGAAAGTGGTATTTTCTAAACATTTAAAGACTTTACCAAAAATTATGTTTTTATTCTCAATATGTTTTATTTATATAAAAAAAATATAATAAATATTTAAAAATTAGTTATTACTATTCATATTTCTATGTTTAACGTCTAGGAAATAATGGTCACATTTAAATAATTATATTAATAATATATCACGATCTTGTTCAAACTCAACATTCTGAGTAACATAAGATAAAATCGGTATTGTGTGTAATAAAAACTATTAAGGAAATTTAAATTTATTCCAAAAAAATATTCTCAAAAACTCAGTGTGTTACATTCCACCCCCTATTAATTAATTTTTCCCTTGAAAATTTTCACTCTGATATAAAAAAATAAGGATACTTTTGCCTCATAATATCCTCAAGTTCCCATGTAGCTTCTTCAAAATGGGGGTTTTTCCACAAAACTTTGACCAAGTGAGTGGTATTTTTTCATAGAACATTATATATACAATCTAGAAACTTTATCATTTGTTTTTCATAAGATATATAATTCTTTGAAGATATGACCTAGGTGTTCAGTATATATTAAGGGTCAGGTATATACTTCTTTAGGAGAGATACATGGAACACACTTGGACTTGAAAGATATTTGGTGGGAGCACCAACCCATAGGCTACCATCTAGATATGATCAATAATTTCAAAGGGACTAATATAACTTAGATTCCCTTTCTTCCAGAATCTCATAACCTTCTTCCATGGAGAAATTCTTAGAAACACCTTATCACCAACTTAAAATTCTAGATCACACCGATGATTGTCATCATAAATTTTCTACCAACTCTGACCTTCCTTAATGTGTTTCTAAATGGATCTAACCTTCTATGTCATTTATTCTATCTGAGGTCCCAATATCTTTCTTTCTCCAACTTCATTCCATCATGTTGGAGCTCTACACTTCTTTCTATAGTGGGCTTCATAAGGATCCATCTAAATGCTCGAGTGAAAGATATTGTTGTATGAAAACTCAACTAGAGGATGTTTTTGATCCCAACCACCCTTAAAATATAATTAAAAATATCTCAACATATACTATAGGGATTTTATTTTTCCTTCAGATTGACTATCTTTCTAAGGATGATATGCATTTTTGAAACTCATATCAGTATCAAGAGCTTGCTAAAAATTTTGTCAAAACTTTGAGAAGAAATTACCCTCTATTGATTCCTTCAACAAGTTTGTCTTCTCATCATGGAATTTGTAGGATTTGGTGGTTTTTGGTCTTTTTTATTCAAGGAATATTATGATTATTTTTTCAAATGAGGAGGATTTGAGTTATGCTTGGGATAATGCTCCGCGAGTCATGGATGGTTTTTTCTTCTACCTCTTTTAGTAGTCCTTATAATTTTATCTGTTACGCAACTCTCCAGTCATGGTGATATGGATCTCTCTCCCCTATCTCCCATTTCCATTCCATAATCCAAGTATTCATCGGTTGATTGGTAATATGAATGGTCGGTACCTTTGTTTCGATGAACGTACCTGCGTTGTTTGTCATCCGATTTCTCCTATAATTTGCGTCAAAGTTTATGTCTTGAAGAGTCCATTAGATTTCATAAATATCAAGGTTGAAAGATAACTATACTGGAATGAGAAGTTATGCTATGATTCATGGTTTCATTTATATTTGGGCTAAAATCGCTTGGGTCATGAATTTATCAGATGTCATCAAAGATCTTCTCATTTTCCATGAAGAGATCCCCCTTAGGATCTTCAGGATGCTGATTCTATTGCAGCATGCAAGGCCTCGGAGATGGGTCGGTTGGCTACTTAAGAGGCTGAAATTTCTTCTATCACACGGAAATAAAGTGAATTTTTGATTCCAGAGCTGATATTAGTGGCAGGATTGTGAGAGCATGTGGAGGTTCACGACAATGTACCAGAGGTGTTGGTGCCTATTAGGCAACATGTCTATCTAGGTGTGGAGGATCCTCAGAATCCAGCAAAGGTTGCTTAGCATGACCCTACTATTTATGAAATTTTTAGCAGACTAAAATATAATTTGGTTATTGGATTCTATTTTGAGTCAACTTGTGATGTTGTATGTGTTGGGTTCATCTTGACTGTAGGATTGGTTTAGGAGAAGGAGGATGGACTTGAGGAGAGGGAGCCACACTTGAATGATGATATGGTAAGGTAGTTGGATTCAAATATATCTAGCGGATCCATGGAGAGTGATGCAGTGGGTGTGTATCCATCCACTAGTGAAGACACCTCTTTGTAGTTTCAATACATGGGTCATGGATTTGTCCAACCAATGGGGTTTAGACATGGAAGCACAAGACATGTAGGCATAAACTTCTTATATAGAGAAGTTTAAAGCTCGAGGCATGCTAAAAAATTCTTAGAACCGGTTTGAAGTTTTGGGAGAAGAAGACTGTCAGATACTTGGGGAAGGAATCAAGATAGAGGATGCACATGGGGAGGACCCTTTATAGTATGTAGAGATACCCAATAGGAGGTATATCTAGTCTTATACTCACCTTTTGAGCCCATTGAAGTGGGCTTGGCATAGGAATACTTTCTATCCTCATCAAGGAAGGGAAATAATACAATTATTGATTCAGAAGGATTTATAAAGAATAACTATAGGATGTGAGGGAGGAAATAATACTCTAACTTACCTAGTCCTCCTATTATGAGGTCCTCAAGTAAGGTAAAAATACCTTCTATGGGTATTAATAATGCATGAAATAATTACACGAGCAAGAGGAAAGGCTCTAATGGGCATGGGGATGGTAAGCGAGCAGGGGGATCATAGGCCAACGGCTGGGTTTCTGAAGAATCTCTGGCTTCTACAAGGGAAGTTGATTAGTATGGAGAATTTAAAATACAATCTTAAGAGGTGATGTCAGTGATGGAGGATGCTCTTCATCAGCATGTGGAAGGGCCTCTTATCAGTTGGAAGCTCTGGGAGAATATAGATTCAAATAAAAAGATAGATCTACTCATGCACTCAGGTGAGGAAATTAAGAAGGATGTCCTGGTGATTAAGATGATAAGGGAAGACATTGATCAAATGATGAGTATATTTCTCTGAGTGGAAGGTACCAGGGTGTAAGGGGATTGTATTGAAAAGAAAGACCGTATATTGTTTTGAGGCTTCAACATGGGGAAAATTAGTAAAGAAGTGTACATGAAATCCTGGGAGTACCTGGAAACTTGTTATGAAGAACTCCTTAAAGATGATCCAGGAATATGAGTAATTTCCTTTCCCTAGAAATTGTCTAGGTAATTTTATTACAATCGTCTCAATCTAGTTTTTAACAAGTCAGTAGTCTCTTTTGATGTTTGATCTGTTGGATTGTGAGGGTTCTCACTTTGCCCTTAAAAGTGTTGAAAAATAAAAAAAGTAAATTTGTATGGATAAAGGATGTAACATCTCCTTGTACTTTTTTCTCTCAACCTTAACTTACTGACATTCCAAACATTGATATACAAAATATATGATATATCTCTTTATTCCATCCCACTAAATGTACTCTTTCAAATCTCTATACATATAAATACTTCCATGATGAATAAAGAATGAAGAACTATGAGCTTCCTCTAATAACTCCTTTTTAAAATATGGTATGTAAGGAAAACATACATGGTCTGTAAACCTTATCATTACATCATTATTAAGGTTAATCTCAAGAATATTTCTAATCTTATTTTTCATCTCTACATCTTCTTTATACAGGTCTTTAATCTTTACTTGGATATATTGTTAAACATTCAATTGATCAATATAATATTTCTACCCTTCATTCAATATTTCCAAATCCATCCATTACAAATCCATAAATATTGGATCCTTTTTTATCCTCATCATGGATAAGATTGCATAATCTTTTTGACTCAAATCATCAGCCACCTTGTTCTCCTTCCGAGGATGGGAATTTATTGAGTAGTCCTAATCTTTAATCATCACTAAGCGTCTTCTCTGACATATATTAAACTTCTTATGTGTGAATATATACTTTTAATTTTTTTTATCAGTATATATATCATAGTTTTATCAATAAAGATAATGCCTCCATATCTTTAAATTAAAAATTACTATAGTTAACTTCAAATCATGAGTTGGGTAATTTTTCTTATGAACATTCAATTATCATGAGGTTTAATCTATAACCATGTCATTCTTCAAAATAAAACATCCCAATCCCTTTTTGGATGCATCACTATAGATTACAAACCCTTCTCCTCTACAGGGTAATGTAAGCACAGGCACACTAACTAATATTCTCTTTAGTTCCTTGAAATTTTCCTCACATTCATCTATCCAGAGGAACTTGGCTCCCTTAAAAGTTAACTTTGTGAGTTGATTAGATAGTTATGAGAAATTCTACACAAACCATCAATAATATACAGCTAAACCAAGAAACTATAGATCTAATTCACTGTGTTTGGTCTGGGCTAACACTCAATAGCCTCCATCATTGATGGATCTACTGATATACCCTCCCTTGGGATTATATGACCCAAAAATGAAACCTTTTGTATCCAAAATTCAAATTTTTAAAATTTTCATATATTTTCTCCTTCATTAAGGTCTTTAGTACAATTATAAAGTGATATTTATGCTCTTCCTTTATCTTTGAATAGATAATAATATCATCTATAAATACTAACATGAATTTTTCAAGGTAATATCTAAAGACTCTATTCATTAAATCCCTGAAGGCAGTGAGGGAATTAAAAGAAAAAATGGAATCACTATATATTCACATTTTCCAAACCTTGTATAGAATTTCATCTTGGGTATATCCTCCTTCTTGACCCTCAACCGATGATATCTATAATAAAGATTAATCTTGAAAAAGTATTGAGCTTTGTGAAGTTGATCAAATAAGTCATCAATACAGGGAATATAATACTTGTTCTTGATCATGATCTTGTTCAGCTCCCAGTAATCAAATTAGGATCATATTGATATATCTTTATTTTAAAAAAATAACAAGTTAACCCTAAGGTGATACACTTGGATGAATTAATCCCTTGTCAAGATTTTTTTGGAGTTGCTTCTTTAATTCCTGCGACTAAATCAAGGCCATTCTATAAGGAGTATTTGAAATTGGTGTGGCACTAGATATTATTTCTATTGAAAAATAAATTTCATAATTTAGTGTAATTCTAGGAAACTATTCTAGAAATACATCAATAAATTCCCACACAATAGACATACCATCGATGTATAGTTTCCCCCCACCTATATGATATAAAAACCCTTTTGAATGTGCATTAAAACCCATGCAAGGGATGTGATCTTCATCAGAATTTTTTTACTTATCATCACAATGATAGATGATCATAGGTTGGTTTATAATATAAAATGTGACTTACCTTCCTTGAAAATTTATGTGGGGTTTATATAGAAAATTCAATCCATGCTTATGATAACATCAAATTAAACCAAAGGAAGAATAAAAATATTTATAGGAAGCACATTCCCACCAATTTCAACCATAGAGGGTTCATATATTTAAAATGTGATCATTATAACATTAGTGTTTTTCACTACTGATTCTATATCTAATCATTTAGGTGGTGATTGCACCGTGATTCGCTATTTTATTCCACCCTTACACCACTGTTTTAATCTGATTTTGTATTGTAAATTACAATTATTAAAAAAAATAGCTTCCTATTTGATTCAATTATTTTGTGTTAATAACTGTTAAAATCGTAAATTTCATTTTTTTGGATGATTTCATTATATTTGGAGGTGATTTGGAGGGCCCAGGGTGATGTTTAAGAAAAATATGTAAAACTACATAGGAATTCATGAATATCAGTGGTCTTAACCACACATTGAAACTAATATGTACATCCAATTGGGATAAAATTTTGTGGGATAGTACAAATTTAAATGGTATACAAAACTTTTTAAGGAACCAAATCCCAATTCATCTATTAATGGTCCCAAACGAATCAATCTTTCCAGGAAATAAAATCTACACGAAGTTAAAGATTTGATTTAGTATTTCATAAATATCTCCCATTTTATACAATATCTAGATTCCAAATTTGACATGGAGGCGTAGGGGATATCTTAAAAACTATTTTTTACAATTCATTATAAGTAATTTTACTATCTCAAAATAATGGTCTAAGTGGTATCTCGTAATCTGTGGTCCCAAAACCACCTCCCATTTGGGCTATAAAAGGGAACCATGGAAACCTCATTTAAGAGTTTGAACTGGAGGCAAGGTGTTTCCATTTTTAATACCCAAAGGATTCCTCTAATAATTACTATTAGTTACTAAATCTATGGTAAATTCTACTTCATCATCTATGTCTTCCTCCATTTCCATAGAGTTTTAAACTCCTTGTGATCACCTGGGGGACGTGATGTAAATCCCAAGCTTCATGCTTGTAATATTTGAATGATATTTTTAATTACAGGTTTTTATGTTGTTTTTATTAATCCTATATTCTTATTTAACAGATTTATGTACTCTTATTTCATTTTCAACTCATATGATCATGTTTGGGGGTACCCTTTCATGTGATGTTTCACAAACCATTCACTATTTCTTCTTCCCTCTTTTAATTGCGGTGTTTGTGTAGTTCATATTGGTCAATTGAACTCTCATAAACATTATCAAGGAGATTTAAATTTATTTCATGGTATCTCAAATAAAATTTAATTATAAACCAAGATATTTCAATGAGTTCTTTGTGTGTTTCTTTGGTGAGTTTCGGTTATGAAGTCAAACACAAATCACCCAATCATCAGCGGTATCTAGTGATTCATTGTGTGTTTCTGACTGAACCCTATGAGTTATCCTACTATAAACTCATAAAAATTCTTTTTTAGGTGTTAAAAACTAAGTATTAAAGATCTATACCCTTTCACCTGAAGCAATTAAGGATGAGCATCGTGAGAATTCCCTTGTGTGATCACGCTTAATCAAATCTATCAATTTCATCTTTCTTGTATCGATTTCTTTTATATGATTTCATCTTTAAAAAAAATTCATACAATATAATTCCTATTTATATTAATAAAAAATTTATTTTTAAATTAAGGATCTAAGGTTCTATCAAGATATGACCTAGGGTTCCTGCTATAATACAAAAATTATAGTAAAAACCAAACAACTTATTTGACACACTCGACAATGTGATAAAATTTTGGGGCCATTGTCATAGAGTAAATATCATTTTAATTTATTTATTTCTATTTATTTATTTATTTTTATTTATTACCCCATTCAATATCCCCCCTATGATTTTTATTGGTTTTTTCTTTTTGTTTGTTTTTGTGTGTTTCTTCTTCTCTCTATCTGTCTTTCTCTCTATTTATCTCTCCCTCTCTCTATCTAATTATACAATATAAAGTTATTTTTTTCTCCTCTAATTATTATTAAGTTATTTTATTTTATCTATATTCCATCATAAAAAAATAATACAAAAAAACTTCACAACTTATTTTCATGACTCGATCAGAAAAATAAAAACTACTTGAATTTGACCCATTAAATTGAAAATACATTTCACTCAAAAATTAGATCATCTATAGTAGGAAAATAAAGTAACACTAAAGAAACCCCTTTTTTAACCTCAAGTTGTCCCAAACCAATCAAAAATTGAACCAAATCAAACCCCAGAAATCATGGCTGCAAATAATCGAAAATTAAAAGAACTGACCATCCGTCATATGGAATACCAACCTATATACATCCAATATCCTTAGGAAGTAGCCAAATTTGAGCTGAGATCAGGCCTCATCCACTTATTTCATAAATTCTATGGTCTTCCCAATGAGAACCCTCACAAAAATCTTAAGGAGTTTCACATATTGTTCTCGACCATGAAACCCCAAAATGTGAATGAGGACCTCATTATGTTTAGGTTCTTCCCTTTCTCCCTTAATGGTGTAGCCAAAGACTAGATATACTATATTCCTACCATAATTGAGGGGTGTAATAACCTAAAATGATTCTTTCTAGATAATTTTTTCCCTTCCTCTTGAACTGCATCAATTAGAAAAAAAATCTATGGAATTAGACAATCCTAATGAGAGACCATTCATGAATATTAGGAGAGATTCAAAATACTTTTTCAAGTTCCCCCCACCACCAGATTAGAGAACAATCTCTAATTAAATACTTCTATGGGGGAATTATCCCTATGGATCAAATAATGATATATTTTGCACCTTTTGGTTCCCTTATTGATAAAACTCATTCCACTTCTCATGATTTAATATCCAACATGGCTCAAAATGCACAAAAATTTGGTACAAAAGAAATTTCACCAACCTAAGGAGTTCATGAGGTAAGTAATTCATCCCAATAACAAAAGGTACATAATAAACTTGATGAGAATCATACCCTTAAAAGGAAATTCTATCTTGTACGAGGAAATTCACACTCTCCTCCTATTTCATTACATTGTGGTATTTGTTATGATAATAGCTATTTTTCTAACCAATTCCCACAACATTAAGATTCATTTGAGTCCTGTGTAGAAATATTCCCTAGGAATACATTCCAATAAGCACCTTCCTTCAACAAAGAACCATTCAGGCCAAATCCAAACCTCGAGTGGCAAGCAAAACCACAATACCAATAAGGATGAATCTCAAGATACCCGAAACAGAAATGGTATCAACAAGAAAAAGCTTTGAAACCTTCGCATCCTTCAACTTCTCAAAATAATCCTCCTTTTCCTCCTTTGAAATCTGAACCAAACCTTAAGGATATGGTGAAGAAAATGGAAACCCAGAATTTCAAGTTCCAAAAAAACCATGCAATTGGATATTCAAGTCCTACGAACTCAAGTGGGACAGTTATAAAACACCATCAGTGAGATAAATATGAAAGGTTTTGAACAACTATCATTCCAACCTATTAATAATCAAAAGGATAAAGGTAATGTATACACAATCACACTTCATAGTGGTAAATAATTTTCTTCTAATGATTCTACCTAATAGGTTTGTTCCCCTATTGAAAACTCTCTTTCCCTACCTGTAAAAGATTCTAATGAATAAAAACAAAAAAAGGGTAAACAATTTATTATTGATGATTCCCCTGAACAATCCATTCATCTTTCTTTCACCTAAAGGATCTCTAAATCTAAGAAAAATTTTGATAGTGATATTGATAAAGAAATAATGGATACATTTAAAAAATTTCAAGTTAACATTACTTTATTTGATACAGTTAAACAAATACCTTACTACACCAAATTTATTAAAGATATTTTCACCCATAGTCAGTGACTAAAGGGTAATGAGAGATTCAACCTGGGAAAGAATCTCTCAACTTTGATACAACCAGCAATGACAACCAAATGCAAGGATTCAAGCACTTTCAAAATACCTTGTACCATAGTGGAGACCTTATTTTTTGATGCAATGCTCAATTTAGGTGCTTAAATTAATGTAATTACTTACTCTGTGTACAATTATCTACAGTTTGGAGAGATTCAACCAACTGTAATCATCATGCAACTTGCCAACTGGAGCACAACTCACCCATCCGGAGTGATCAATGATGTCCTTATAAGTGTAAAGAATCTCATCTTACCTACAGAATTATACATTCTTGATATATAAGATACCCTAACCTATAGACATTATCCTCTCATAATTGTGAGGCCATTCCTAAAAATAGTATAGATGATCATCAATGTTTAAAATGGTATTTTTTCCATGGAGTTCAATGGAGGAAATGTATGTTTTAATATCCTTGAGTCTATGAAACACCATATTGAAGATCACTCCACTCTTCCTCTCTATTCGATGGAAGTTCTCTCTAAAGACTCACACAAACAAAATTATCTTCTTGACCCATACTATGATTCATTTTCCTCCTTTTCACCCTTGGATGATTTTATTTTTGATTCATGTTTTGAGTGTTTTGTGGGTTTATAAAAGTGTAAATTATGTGCTTTAATTGAAGAGTGTGTTCATTATGAGGTACCCATGAATGTCAATGATTCTGAAAATCTCATTTCCATAGATTCTCTTTACTTAGAGAATAAACATGATAAAATAGAAAATTTCATGGAACTCAGTCCCCCTAAATCAACTCCCTCTATCCAAAAAACACTGGTGTTGTAATTAAAACCACTTCCATAAAATTTAAAATATGCATATCTTGAGGGTCACTACTAGAAATAAGATCTATACCAATGGTTTTGGGCAAACCATTCGTATAGTTAACTTATATGGACATATACCAACGGTTTTGGACAAAACTTTGGTGTAGGTCCCCCTTATACCAACGGTTTGTCCAAAACTATTGGCATAGGTCCCAAAATCAAAGAATCTATACCAATGGTTCTCAAAACTACTGGAATAGTTACATGTATTTTTTATGGAATCTTCTTACAAAGAACATTAAATAAATCAAAATTTAAAAAAATTATGATAATTCATATATATTTATGAAATTATGTTCACAAAAGTCAATATAGGTTAGTGGTTAGGTCATTCAATCATAAACTAGATGTACTGGGATCAAAACCAATAGAAGGATTCTTTTTTGAAATATATATACCAATGGTTTTATGGAACCATTGGTATAGATTTTTCATATTACTTATACCAACAGTTTTAAAAACCATTGGTATAGGTCTATACCAAAGGTTTTTCCAAAACTGTTGGTATAGACCTATCCCCACGGCTTACTAGCCAACGGTTCTCCAAACCATTGGTATAGGATATACCAATGGTTTGGAGGCCTATACCAATGGTTTCAAACTGTTGGTATAGGTTATTTTTCAAGTAGTGGGTATTGACCAATTTCTCGTCCTTATTTTCAATAACCTCTCTCTATAGTAGAAATCAAAACTTCTTGATCCTTTGATAGAATTTAAAAAGGTGGTATACTGGACATTGGTTGATATTCCTAGGATTAGCCAATTTATTTTTATACACTAGATACTTATAGATGATGATGCTAGGAACATAAGAAAATCACAATGTCAGTTTAATCCCACTCTCCTTGAAGTGTAAAAATTGGATGTGAGTAAATTACTTACTGATGGGATCATTTAAACTATATATGATAGTAAATGGCTTAATCAAGTGCAACTTATGCCTAAAAGCTAGAATAATGGTTGTGTCAAATGAAAAGAATAAATTGGTTCCCACATGTGTGAAAAATAGTTGGTGAGTCTGTACTAACTACCATCGAATGAATCAATCCACATAAAAGGACCACTCTCCTCTACCTTTCATTAACCAAATGTTATAAATAATGGTTAGTATGTCCCATTATTACTTATTTGATGGCTATTCAGGTATTTTCAAATCCATATATCCCCTAATGATCAAGAAAAGGTAACATTTACCTTTCCATTCGGCACATTTACATACAAAATGATGCCTTTTAGTATTTTTAATGATCCTGGTACTTTTTACCACTGTAAGTTGATTATTTTTTCTGAGTACCTTGAGAATTTTATGGAAGTCTTTATGGATGATTTCAAAGTTTATTGATCTTCCTTTTATGATAGTTTGGAACACCTAGGTTATCTCCTCCATCGTCTCATTGAAAAAGATCTTGTATTAAATTACACGAAATTTCATTTCATGGTTGAGATCAGGATAGTTCTTGGGAATATTATTTTAAATGAGGTAATTCAAGTGGATAAGTCAAAATTTTAATTAATTTCATCCCTTATATATCCAAAATGTGTTCTTGAGGTTTGATCTTTCTTGGGTCCTATAGGTTTTTACCACTGATTCATTAAAGCCTTTAATAATATCACACTTCCATTGTCCTGGTTATTAAAAAAAGACTCTGAGTTTATGTTTGATAAAAATTGTGAGGATGCATTCAAATTACTAAAACAGAGTCTCACATCACCTACCATCATGAAACCACCAAGGTGGAATCTTCCATTTGAACTTATGTGTGATGCATCTAACTTTTTAGTTGGGTAGTTTTATCACAAAAGGTTGAGAAGTAACCTTATGTCATTGTGTATGCCTCACGTAACCTTGACCTTTCCTAGGTAAACTACACAAACACTGAAAAATAGTTCCTTTATATTGTGTTTTCCTTGTAAAATCCTATTAATATCATCTTGGGTCAAATTTTATTGTGTTTTTTTACCATTCTTCCCTATGATTTATAGTTAAGAAATTTGAAGAAAATCCACACCTTATATGGTGGATGCTCCTCCTCCAGGAGTGTGACCTTTAGATTCATGATAAGAGAGGAGTGAAAAATATTGTATCTGACCACATTAGTAATATTTCCCCACCACTGAACCTCCATTTTGAGTCATCCCTACCCATTGGATAATTCTTTCCTCATGATAACCTTCGTGATGTTGTGGAACTAACCCCCTGGTATGAAAACATTATGAATTTTCTAGAAACTTCTAGGGTTCCCACTGATTTTACCACTTCAAAATACTAAATACTTAAGAATGATTCTCAATAGTACATTTGGGATGACCTACACATTTGGAGAATTTTTAGTGACCAATTTGTTTTTAGGTGTGTCCCTAACCATGAGTTCACCTCAATTTTGAGCTTCTTTCACACTTTGGCTTGTGGGGGCCACTTTGGATCTCAGCATACATATCAAAATCTCCTTAACATAGGAATTTTTTAGACAAAATTGTATAGATATGTCCATTGGTTTTTAAATCATCTACTTGATGTCATTTGATAGAGAATATATCCAAGAGGAATGAAATTCCCCACCAACCCATGTTATTTTATGAAATCTTCAATGCATGGGAAATTAAATTCATGGTGAATTTTCTAAATTTATTTGTATTTGTGCACATATTATTAGTTGTGGACTATGTCTCTATATGATTGGAAGAAAATGATATCAGGACTAATGACTCTCACGTGGTTGTTGATTTTGTAAGGTCCCAATTTTTCAAAAGGTTTGGTTTACTGAGATTCATCATTAGTGATCAGGGGTCACATTTTTTCAATCACAACATGAAAATTTTGCTTCTTATGTATGGGTTTGTTCATAAAGTCTTCACTTCATGTCACCCCCAAAATAATAGACAAGGTGAAATCTCAAATTGGGAAGTTAATCGAATCTTTGAAAAAATGGTACAACCCAATAGGAAAGATTAGAGTTTGTGCTTGGATGATTCAATTTGGGTGTACCATAAAACTTTTAAAACCCTAATCAGAATATCACTATACAAGATTATGTCTGGAAAGTCTTGTCACTTCCTAGTGGAGGTAGAGAATATTTAATATTGGTCTATTAAACAATGTAATATGAATCATTCAGATGCGGGTGAGCATAGGAAGTTTTAGATTCAGGATTTTGAAGAAATCTAGTGTGATGCATATGAGAACACCCTAATCTATAAAGAAAAGACAAAGGCTATACATGATGAGATGATTAATCAGTGGAAGTTTCATATTGGTGAGAAGTTCCTCATGTATAATTCTAGAATAAATCTCCAACTAGGTAAGCTTTGTTCCTAATGGATATGTCCTTACACTATTACTAATGTTTTCCCTTTTGGTGCAATAGAGGTTTTGTATGAGCAGAGTGGATGAAGTATTACTATCAATGGGAAGAGACTTAAACAGTTTTATGAGCATTTTCAATAGTTGTGGGTGGATGAAATCCACCTTCATGAAGCAACATACCAGTGAAACCCATCAGGTTTTATCCTTCCTTCCCACATTATCTTATTACAGTGAGGACACTTCATATTCTAGGTGTGGGGGTGGGTATATTCCTAGGTTAGTTAGGAATTTTCATCATCTTTCTCATTTTTCAATTTTTAGCTTGTTGTATAGTATTGTTACCATTCCCCCATCCCCCCTCACTTTTGTGCCAGGATATTCATTTCTGATTCTGACTTAATCATGGAAAATTATTCCCTCATAATCATTGAAGTTATTGAAAATACATGAGAAATTTCCCTATTTTAAGTTGTTTTAATAAAAAAACATTGATATAATGTGTGTTTTGGCATGAATTTAATATTTAGGTGTGAATTTTTATTTAAAATTGGTGGTTTTTTTATTATATAAATAGTTAGATCACTTTGAAATTTTGAGAAGAATGGTACCCTTTATGTGAATAGTTTATGGTAAAATTGTGTCTCTTAATATCTCCACACAGATTTGTACCTAACCATGAAGTGTGAATTTTTCACACTCAATAGAAGGTAAAAATAAGTTAGGTTAATATTTATCAATATTGCAAAATGATTTTTCCCTATGTTTATTCCTTATATGATCTTTTTCATTACTATACCATATTTACCTATGTGTGTGTACAAGTTATCTGACTATTATACACCCTAAAAAACTAAAAAAAACAAAATATATTGAATAATAAAACCAAAAAAACATGGTTTGTGTCCTGGGTAGGTCAAAAACAACTCTTCCTTGACCTTTTATCTTTTTATACCTATTACAATTAGTGTTGTGAGGAGATTAAATGAGGGTTGAGAGATGAGTGTGAGATTTTTTCCAAGTGAAACCTTGGAAAAAAACAAAAATAATAATACTAAATGAGGTAAGTGGTGAATTTTTCAACATATGGGGATATATAGATCGGTATATTATGGTTTTAATTTCATGACTGTTTAGATGAGTGGGTCTTGAAATTTGATTGCAAAGGATGTAGGGTAGGTTCAGTGGAAAGAATCATTTAAGTAGATATTTTTTCAAATTGACCATATTTACTGGATATAAAGTGGAAAAAATAGCATGAAATGGTTGTCACACACACATGTGTAGAATTAGTGATATGGTTAACCTATGAATTAATTTATTATATTGGTCATTCATCTCTTATAATTTCATTCAGATATAATTTATAAGACATCTTTTTCCATGATCATTGAGAATAATTCATTTGTGTAATTTTTTCTTTGATCACATTGCTATCATAGATTGAATTTTCATTTAATGTTAAATATTCATGAAGTTGGGAATATCTCCATGATTAATTTTTTGAAATGACACTTTTCCTAGGAGTGCATGTGTTTAGGTGTGGGGGTGTGATCACGTTGTGATTCACTATTTTATTTTACCCTTACACTACTATTTTAAACTGATTTTGTATTGTAAATTATAATTATTATAAAAAATTAAAAATAATTTTTGACTCAATTATTTTATTTTAATCACTTTTAAAGAGGTAGATTTTATTTTTTTTATTATGATTTCATTATAGGTGGAGGTAAATTGAAAGACCCAATATGATGTTTAAGAAAAATGGGTCAAACTGCACAGGAATCCATGCACACCAGTGGACTTAACCACACACTTCAACTAATACATGCATTCAATTGGGATGAAATTTTTTTTAATGTTCCAAATTTATATTTTCTACAACTCTTATGAAATAACCTAATCCCAATTCGTCCATTAATGGTCCCAAACAAACCAATCTTTCTATGAAATAGAATTTGTATGAAGTCAAAAGTTTGGTTCTGTATTTTAGAAATATATCCCATTTTATACAATATATGGACTCAAGATTTGATATGAAGACATAGGAGACGTATTCCAAAAAGTTTTTTCATTTTTAAAAGTTGTTATAAGGAATTTTACTAGCCCAAAATCATGGTCCAAGGGGTATCTCAAAATTTGTGTTCCCAAAACCACCTCCCATTTTGGATATAAAAGAGAACCTTCGGAACCTCATTTAGGAGTTCAACCATGAGGAAAGGTCATACCATTTTGGAGACCCAAATGAGTCTTATACTTATTACTATCAGTTATGGAGGCTATGGGAAGTTCTGATTCAACATCTACACCTTCCTCCCTTTCTATGGAGTTCTAAACTCATTTTGATCACCCGGGAGGTACGTGATATAAATCTCAAGCTTCATGTTTATAATATTTGAATGATCTATTTAATTCATGGTTTTTATATTGTTATTATTCATACTATATTGTTATTTAATTAATGTATATACTATTATTTCATGATCAAGTCATATGATCATGTTTGGGGGTACCCTTTCATGTGATGTTTCACACACCGTTCAATATCTCTTCTTACCTCTTTTAATTATAGTGTTTGTGTGGTTCATATTGGTCAATTAAACTCTCATAAACACTATAATGTCTATGTAAATTTATTTCATAGTATCACAAATAAATAAAATATAAACCTGTATAGTGCATCAAGTTATTTATGTGATTTCTTGGTGTGTTTCGGTTATGAAGTCGAACACAAATCACTCAATCATCAGCGGTATCTGGTGATTCATTGTGTGTTTATGACTTAATCCTAATAGGTATCCTAGTATAAACTTAGTAAAATTATTGTTATAGGTGTTACAAACCAGTGATTAAAATATTTATACCCTTTATCTTAAAGTGATGAAGGATGAGCATCATGAGAATTCTCTAGGGTGATCACGCTTAATCAAATATGTCAATTTCTGCTTTCCTGTATCACTTTATTTTATATGATTTCATATTAAATAAAAAAACAAATTTCATAAAATATCATTCCCATTTTTCTTAATAAATTTTTTTAATTAATGATCTAAGTCTCCGTCGAGAGATGACATGGGGTTCCTGCTATACTACAAAAATTCTAATAAAAACTAAAAAACTAATTTGATGTGATCGAAAATGCAATAAGGTGACATATTGATACCCTTAAAAACAATTTATATATGAAATAATGGGTAAATATAGAGTCAAATCATACATTTTCAATTCTATAGTGTATGGAAATTGTACCTTTCACCATGTCGTTATCGCATCCCTCATTACAAATAGTGATCACATGATATTTTCCTTTGTCTCTCAGTTTAAGAGGTTTATGAAATCAATCAATTTAATTTACCTTTGGATTTAGGAACTGGTTAGCATAGTTTCCATACTCTTTTCATTTGAAACACTTGAGTGTGGGTGGTGTATCCTGTGTAGCTTTCTCTTTATTCTCACCTGTAAGAACCCGAATATTCTTAAGGTTTTTTTGTTTAAGTTTTATTTTAGCCTCTCATTTTTGGGATAAATAAGTGTTTTCCAAAGTTCATGCGAAGTTTAAGGGGTGTTCCGGGGGTTTGGAACATGAAAGAGGAAGAAAATGGGTTTCCTGGGCATGTTGCATGGTTTGAGCATGGTTAGTGAAAACCATGTGGAGTATCCTATGTAACCTTATAGCCATTGACAGAGGCTTACGCACGGTTTGGAAAACTATGTGAAATTCTCAGGTGACTGTTCAAAATGGGTTGATTTTAAGAAATATCTTTCACATGGTTTGGAAACCCGTGGGGATAAATCGTGTGGCCCAGAAAAGTTGGAAAATTTATAAAATTGCCACTCTGGGATTTTAAACCCCAACTCAAGTTTCTCCTCTATTTCACCCCCTACAGACCTAGTGACAAACTTGGATGAACCAAGCTTCCCAAAGGTGTTTCTCCTTCGATTTTTGGCCATTTGGAGCGACATTGGTTACGGATTGAAGCTCGTATGTCTAATCCTCTCCACCCATCTCTTTTTTGAATTAGGGCTTATGGTTTCTCCCATATTCTTCTGAGTCTCTAAACCCTTTTGTTTTCTAGTGGAACCTAGGTTGATGCTTCAAGGGGTGTTTGAATCTGGATCTATGGCTACGATTAAGAGTGTGTTCATCATCAGATTCGAGGTAGGTGGTCTATAAGTATTGTCCCATAGTTTTATGTTGGGGTTTTTTATTGAAGTTTTTGTTCTTGTTTTCCCCTTTAGGTGTTCTTGGTTCCATTGAGGTGTTTCATAAAAATGGGTGTCTAAGTGACCAATTTCAACCCTCACGATCCCTATGGGATGCATAAAGTATGGCTTGACCATTTAAGGGCCACCCATGGGGTGCGTTGGCTTTTCAGAACTTAGAAAATGGTAGGGTTAAATGAAGGGTTACCAAGACATAATGTGGAACCCATGTAGAACATGTGTAATGGTTGATTAAGTGTAAATGTAATGATGATAGAGATTCCTAGGGTGATGAGGCATAAGGGGTTGTTTATCATGACATAGAAACATGAAATTTGTGTCGAATGGGATTATATCAATTGTTTAATGAATTGTGGTTAGAAATGCCTAAGAGGGTTAGTGCATATTAAATGGTAAAAATGTAATTGGACAATAGAATGAAGAAGGGGAGATATACTAATGAGATGTAATAAGGGAATGGATGAATTTGTGGAATGGGTCAATGCATAATGATTATGTGGTACACCTAAATGGTTTAATTCAATATAGGGATTGTGTTATGTGATATGAGAATTTTACTTGAAATGAATATGTGGGTAAATGCTTGTTAAATGATAATTGGGCTAAATGGGTTAATGAATAGTAAATGATTAATTTGGATAAGGAATAGGGGTTGTTGAATACACCTAACAGGTTAAGGCATGGAAATGGAAATTTGGCTAAATAAATATGAATTATAATTGGAAAATGTGTTAATGGGTTATGTCATAGTATTAATTCCTATGTTTTTTGCTATTAATTATGAATGATGACTTCCAATGGAATTGGTTATGTTATGTTGTGTTATGGTATGGTTGTGGTGATTAATAAATAAGTATGTGCACATGGCTTGGTAATGTGGGGTATTTACTTGAGGTTTTATGCCCATGGGTCAAGTTATAGACTGAGGCTCTAAACTCCACCCCAAAATTCACTGGTTAGGGAAGGGGAAGGAGGCTCTATTCCCCTAATGGTTTCATTCCACCTGGACTGAGGCTTCGAGTTCAGGGTAATGGTTTGATGTGATATGTGTGTCCCTAGTGTGATAGGTACTGGATTGATTTCCCCTATGAATTGTGATTTATTGCCTTAGACACATGTATAGATGATATATATATGCCTAACCCAAAGAGAATAAATTGAAATGTATTATGTGTAAAAATGATATAATAAATGAAATTAGGATTAACTCTAGTCACGAACTAAATGAACCTTGTTAACTAATGGAACCTAAATTGTCCCTTGTTTACTTACCTTTCATTTTGTACTTGCATGCACTATCCATTAGACTGGATATTTTTTAGAAACCATTGGTGGTGGCCTACTGGGTTTTTTGCTCAAGCCATGCTTGGTCCGTCGTTGGGTACCCGAGCAGACTTCTTGGTTGCAGGTCAGGACAAGGGCAAGGGCCCTACACTAAGATGTTGAGTTGGGCTCGGGATGTTCATAGAGAAGGATCTGGACTTAGATTCAGGATCATTGGGAGTTTTTGGACACTGTTTTATTTTGGGTTCTTTCACTTGTACTGTAGTGCGACATGACATATTTACTGTTGTATATGATTGTACCCAGTTTTGAGAATGGGTCATTTATGCATGTTGTTAATTGTTTCCTATTGTTTCCATTGTTTAAATTATTATTTGATGTGGCTTACTCTGGTAAAGAGGGTATAGTCTCCCTATGTGACTCATTAGACCCTCTTCGCTAGTTAGCAACCTTTAGCATATGGGGAGGTGTGCTTGAGGTCATGTGATGAGTCGGCTCAGAGCACCAGTTTAGTGGATTCTAGGTTGGGGATGTTACATCACCATTAGCTAATTTCATCCCATCACATTGGAAATCAATTACTTGATGACCTTTCCTTCCACACTTAAAACATTTACTATTCCCCTTAATAAAACTTCCTCTAGTTTTATTCCCACACTTTGAGCATAAAAGATATATCATCTTCTTCTCTCCATGGTTCTTAGATTTTCCTTTGAATTCCATTTTTCTGTTATTATCAAAACCATGAGATTAATATGTAAATCTAACCTCCATTGCCACCTTAATAGAATATTGAATAATCACTTCATAGATACTGAAGTCTATTATGTATAATTCCCTTAAAAGACTTGGTTTCAAGCCACTAGAAAATCGATTAACCTTAATTTTAGGTTAGATGATAATACCAGAAGTGTACCTAGAAATTCTTGTAAAATTTACCTTATATATACAAATGGATTCATCATTATTTTGATTTATATCAAAGAACATATTCTCCATATTCATATGAAGAATACAAAGAAAGTACTTATTGAAAAATAAGTTCTTAAACTCATCAAAATCTATGGAGTTAATTTCATCCAATTGCCTCATATTCTTGATAAGATTCCACCATTGATCAGCTTCACCTTAAAAATGATAGACTTTCAAAATGAATTTTTCATGTTCCAAACACTGGAGAACAGAAAATATTTTTTTCAGTGGTTCTAATCTATTACTCGGTAATTAATGGGTTATAATTACTACTAAAATAATGTGTATGTTTTCTATAAAGGACTCAAAATAATGATGTTTTATCCTTTGTTCATTTGTAAGTCTAGTATGATTCCTAGCTTGAGAAATTTGTGAAAGAATAAAAATAAGATTTTTCATTCCATATATCATAATGTTTGGATTACTAGGAGTAAAATCATTATATTTTTCTTTTCACTCATCATTAACATGGTTCTTTCATGTTCCATCCATTGACTAAAACAAAAAATCACATTGTAAGCAACAATAATCATAGTGGGGAACCACATCATCATGAAAAATAACTTTTAGGGTGTCTGAATCATGAAACCTTATTTTTAATCTCTGAATACTTAGGTTTATCCTATTTCATTAATAGTCATATTATATTTAAATTCTTCATGATTGTTCATAAATAGTTTGTGAATTTCTAAATCATATCCCCCAGGAGTATCAAACCAGTTGTGTAACAAGGCTCATTGTCGTCCACTAGGTAACAACCGAGTCTAGCTTAATATTATCTTTTCGATGTTATTAACACTAGGTACTTATATTCTAAATACAAATATAATTGTAGTATCAATACATGGATGTAATTTCTTTTAAACCACTCTCTCTATCCTTTACCAAAATTCCATGACATTTTCTTCTTCATTAACTCATCCTTAGACTTATTCTTAGACACGTACTTATAAATATCACAAAAGTTTTCTCAGCCTAGTTTCCAAAGGTTAAATAAAACTATCCTATGATACCATCTTTAGAAACCCAGGCTTATTGTACATAGATATTACATCATTTTTATAAACATTTATTACATTACACAAACACATGCCTGAGGATTGTAAAGGTATAGTGCCTTTGGAAACATAGAAACATAAAAAACTAGTTCATATGTGAACTAAATTATCTCACACTAAGTCCTTCATATCTATAACCCTTCTTATAAATATCATAAATAATACATTTCTTCATAACCTGGGGAAGGAAAACATAAGAAAGGGTGATCTAAGAAGCTCAGTAAGGGTAGACAAGGGATATGTATAAGAATACATGAACATAAGGGTATGAGAAGATGAACATAACATTTATAAACCAAACCCTTCATATCAAATATCATAATATTGAGTCATGTAATAAATATTGGAAGTTTATAAGAAATGAGTCATAAAATAATCAAGAACATGATCTATGATAATATAACATTGGTATATCACATGGATTTTTGGCATACACATAATCATATTAAATCATTTTCATAGTAGACAAGCATCACAGCCAAGGTTATCATAGTTGAATGGGTTTACTACCCAAACCATCATAGTAGTTATGTTTCACTCATAAGACCATCATAGTGAGAAAAGTCCCTTATTGAATTGGGTTTACTCTCCTTTCCAGCCATGTTTATCCCATGAGATATAAAACATTACCAAATGAATTAGAGGGAGATATAGGTCCCAACAATCTTATAATGAAAACCATATGTATGCGTTTTATAAGGTTATAAAATATTCATCATATAATAATCCATAAAATTAAATGGGTTTCATAAAAATTTCATCATATCATAACTTTTTGGAATGAGATAGTTTTAATAATCATTTCATCATTTTATTATATCACAACTCGTGGAAAAAGAAGCAAGTTTCATAAGAATTTGATTACGGTATAACATGTGGAAGAGAAATGGGTTTCATAAAAATATTTTTACAATAAATAATTTAGAAAAATAATAATAATGTTATCCTTAGTTTATATCCCTAGTAAATCATAGTTAATACCAACACATGTCATCTTAGATGGAAAATTATTTTAAAATATCATTTAAAACTTTTATTGAAGAAAATACAATTTCCACTTTGAAAAAAAAACAATTTTAAAAATATAAAACATTTTTAAAATAATTTTATTTTAAAATAACCATGAAATATTTTATATTAATCTTCAAATAAAATAATTTTCATGAATTTTGTAAGTTTCTTTTATGTTGTACATGTTAAAACAAATATTCCTTTCACATTTTTAATAAAAGCCAAATGGGAATTGTTTGGTAAATAAAATGAATATTCATTTCAAAAAAAAATTATAAAAATTAAAAATGGGTGAAAATTTCTTCTAAAAATCATATGATAATAGTAAATAAATTTAATTTTTTTATAAAACATGGTTTTGGAAGAAAATGGATTTCTGACCAAAGAGATAAATAAAGTCATATTTTCTTAAGATCATTTTATCAATTATTTTAAGCACCAAAGAGTGTAAAATTGTAATATTAATATCATGAATAACCGTATTATAATAAAATTCATGAATATATTGATATATAAATCATAATATTTTATCATGAACAACATAGTCATAAACAATCCCAATAAATGATGAGATTGTAACACAAAATCATTACCACTTTTAATACTTTGAAATGTAATAACCATGAAGAAAATTTATTAAATAAAACTTAAAATATCATAAGAATAAACAAATTAATTATATTAAATGTGAAATGGATTGTATATACACTTCATAAAGTAATATATGTGAATAACATAACATATATATCAAAAAAGGAAAACTGAGACAAAAATCTATTACCTTAAGTCTCAACTTACTTGGTACCTATTTAAACCACCTGTATAATAAATATAAGTTTGTTATAAATATATTATATAATAATAATTATATATATCATACCATATATTATTTACTTATGAACTTTTATTACTCATTTATCTACAATTCCATGTTAAATTCATGTTTCACGTAATAACCTCTTTGTTTATTGTATATGTTTTGATTTTTTATTTTTGGTCCTCTTACATTGATCATGGTTCAATAATCTCAAAAAATTTAAACATGATATAAATATCATATATATTCAATATATATGTATTTATAGTGATCCATAAAAGTTAGATATAGAAATTGAAATACATCGTTCATGGAGATGGTAGGTTGTATGTACACATGAATGTTATTTCTGTTTTCTTGATAGAAATAAATAAATAAAGGTAAATAATATATTGAAATTAAATAACCATTTTTATGTTATATATATCACATATTTTCATTAAACCCATCCTTATTATCTTCCATGTAAAGCGTGAACAAATCACATCGCTTTATGAGGAGGTAGTACGTCATACACACAGATGACATTATCATGTACTCACAAAATAAAAACTAAAAAAGGAACATGTGATATTATGATTAAATAATTATAATAATATCATAAATATCATATATAGATATTTAATCTATAATTATAACTTTTTATGATATATGTTAATGAAAAATTTAATGATATTGGTTTGTGAGGCGGTAGTCCACCGTATACATGAATAATGATTTTGTAACCCATTTGATGGAAAATAAGATGGTTGTTAGTCATGAACTTAAAATAAAAATATATTAGTATATTTAAGATAAATTTTTTATTATATAATCATTTTTTAATAATAATTTAATTAAGTGGAGGAAGAAATAAAATTAAAACTCTCGATGAAGAACATTACCTCTCCCTTGAGTAACCTCCTTAGGTTTTCACCAAAAGCCTGTCAGGTTTTATTTCTACCCAAAATAATAAATATCGGAATATAATAGGTAATTTTGGAATTTATTTGGGTAGATATTTTCCAAAAAAAGGTTTTGAAGGTTTGAAGAATATAGGATAGGGGGTGGCCTTTTATAAGTGAGATGAGTGGCACACTTGTAATTGTTTTGAAAGAAAAAGGTGTACCCACATTTTTTAAATGACACAAAGTTAAAAAATGGACCATTATTGAGTATTATACATTATAAGGTCTAAATATGGCCATAAATATATTTAATACAAGTTAATTGGTAATTTAAAAACTTATATTTTTAGTTTAACTCCCTGGTAAACCTATTTTACCATAACTGTGGTAAATAATTTTTAATATTCTAACTATTCAATATGGTAAAATTTTAATTTAACATTATTATATAATTTAAATAATTATTATTAAAAATATTGAATCCATTTTTTTAAATTCCATTCAAATAAGTGGTAAATTTTAATTTAAACTTAATCCCATAAATGGGATGAGAAAGCAGGGTTTCAAAGAGAAAAATGTTCAAAAAATTAAAAAAAATTATATCAAAATTCAATATAAAATTTATTAAATTAAATTAATTTGGATTAATAGATATATAATTTAACTAATTTTAATTTTTAATAAATTTAAAATATAATATAACATTATAAATAATTTAAACAAAAGAGAAGTTTTCATTTAAAATTCTGTATTTTTTATTATTCATCAAAAAATGAAACTGCTCGAAAAAATCCAAAAAAATCACCTTACGATAATTTTGACATGATAACTTCAAAATTGAAGTTTATTTTTTAAAATTAATTTTCTAAAATTGTTAAAAATTAATTTTATTTTTGTTAACAAAAATACATTAAAAACATTTTTTTGAGAAAGTGGTATTTTTGAAACATATAAATACTTTACCAAAAATTATGTATTTTATTATCAATATGTTTTATTCATATAAAACAATTTTAATTAATATTTAAAAAATATTTTTTACTATTCATATTTCTACGTTTAATAATTAGTTCATAATTGTCATGTTTAGATAATTATATTAACAATATATCACGATCTTGTTAAAACTTAGTGTTATATGTAACGCAAGCTAAACTCAATGTTTTGTAACGCAAGGTATCAAAGAAATTTAATTTATTAAAAATAATAATAATTCATAAAAACTTGGGGTGTTACATATACACTTCCCTTTCACATTTTATATCACATATTTCATTATATTCAATGTATTTGAATTTTATTTTGATGGAATTTCTTTCATGAGCATAAGATTCAAAGGTTACCAAAATGGTATGATTTTTTTTGATACATTATCATCTTATTTCAATAATTCCTATATTTAAAGTTACATTGCGAAAACCATATTATCTTATTTTCCTGAACTACATCTCTTATCTTCACTTCTAATTATGAGTGTGGTTTACATGTTTAATTTCTATTTTCTTCTTTATTGATAAAGAAACATCAAGAAAGTTGTATGTAAGTGATACTGATCTTGTATATTATTTTAAATTAAAAATATTTCTCTTCTATATTCATGTTTTCTAAAAAAAAAATTAAATATTTTCTAAACATAAACTATTTTCTAAATATATTTTCCATAACCTTATTTATTTTTTTAAATGGTTTTAAAAAGGAAATTTCTTAATATTTTTTGCGTGGGTCTCTTTTTAAATTCATTTCAAAATGTTTGAAAAAATGTTTACTTTTAACATTTAGGACATGAATGTATTTTATCATAATCATGGAACCTAAATGCTTTGATTTTTTCTTTACAAGTTTACAAGGTTCATTTCAAAGAAAATGGTTTCATTAATATGTGGGTGGTTTTTAGATTTTAAAGTGACTTTCAAAATGAAAATGGTATTTTCCTCAAAAAAATTATTATCTTTTAATGGTATTTCTATTTATAAATGAAAAAAACCCTTGATGTTACTATACTCCATTAGTGTTTTTTTGTATTAATACCGAAATCATCCTTTATCTCGATGGATTATGATTATTTCAAAGAAAATATAATGGAACCCATTTCATTTCCATGGTTTAATGATGTTATGAATGGAATAATGATTGTTTCTAAATTTTTTACGATGAAAAAGATTTTATATATACTTTTTTAATATTATAGTTCTTAGAAATTGTGTATGGTGATAGGTGGTTCTATTATAAACCAAATACGAGTGGGTCCATGATAGTCCTACAATGCATTGGTTATGGAATTAAACCCTATTGTTATTCCAAATATGGGATGGAGTTAACTAAATAGGTTTCTCTTAAGATATTAAAGTAATATACTGCGATGGTTATTCAAAGTATAACCATGATGGTTACTTTATGTGTATCTGTGAGGGTTACTCCATATTCAAGAGTGATATGAAAATGTTCCAAGATACCAATATGTTTTCTGTATACTTATAATGGGTTATATATGTTTCCTTTGATCATGGTTGAAATCACATTACTCATGATTATTGATTCTTATGAATCTTTTCCTATGGTAAATCTTTATGAAATGTTTCATGATTGATGATTCAAGTATTGATTTGTATGAATTATCCTATGTTTTTATCATGAACTTTGATTATGTATTCATACCCTTATGATAATATTACTCTCATTGATGAAATCCAATTGTCAATGATTATGTTTACTCTTACTGAGAATTTGAGATCACCCTTATTATGTTTAATATTCCTCAGGTTATGAATAATGATGTTAAATTATTTGAGACTAGAAAGTTTATATATTTGAATAAAATTTTGTGAGACGTTGAAGACTTAATATTGAACATGAAAAGCTTGGTATATAGGGAGATGATGTTGATCTTTATGAACGAGTTTTTTATAAATCCCTGTTGTTAATAGTTTTTAATAATTCTATAAAACTATAAACCTAAATGGTCCATGGGTAGGTATGTGATCTAATATTTCATTTTCATGTTGTAGGTTTTGGATGGAAATAATTAGGTCACATTTATTGGTATCAAATCCAGAAATGTAATGCTTATGTTTTTAATACTAGATCTGGGAGTACTTGTTCATGTCTATTACAATTGGTATAAATAAGGGTTTAGATACCTTTGTAAATTAGGATTTTTTATGTGTGGTTATCTTAAGAATTATATATACCTTAATAGGTTAATAATTATAAGTATTACCATAAGTTCAAAGGCATAGAAACCCTTTTTTAGGTTTTATGTTATGATATTTTAAGGTGATTAATGATATTTTGGGAAACATTTTATTGGGTTAAGGTATATGTTACCCTTAGGCTTAACATGAATAGTTATTTTAAAAGAATTCAATTACATTTTAGAGATGAAATATTAAAGGTATCAGATAACCTTTGAGGTTAAAGCATTCATTAATGTTTAATTTATTGAGGTTATTTTGTTTATAGTGTTATTTTTTTATGGAATAATCTATTTTGAACATTTTTTGTTATTTTTAAAGCATTGGATATTAAAGTTTAATTTATTTATGTTTATTCATTTTGGGAATTATCTTACCTTATGTCAACCATTTTTTTATTAATGCATAATGATAGGAGGAATATATTATTATCATTTTTTGGATTATATGATCTGTCATATATTGATTTTAGTGATTTATACATGAAAAATCATCTTGAATACTCATTGTTTGTAGTAAAAGATGATATTGTGGTCAAATTTTATTAAAGGATGAAATTATGCTAGTAAATTTAGTATATTTATTTATTATTATAGTAGATATGATAAAGTAATTACTCAACTCTAGGAAAGGATCCTAAAATAATAACTTTATCCATTTACTTTTCTTACTGATAAATCAATGTCCTTTTAACCCATCATAGATTTATGGTTTTGTAATGGTTAAATTTCTCATGAACATGTTCTCTATCACTATATATCAGACTTAAGAAGTTAGGGTTTTCTTCTATTTCCATGTTTTCACTACCCACTTATGTTATCCTACTTGTAAACCTAGTATGTTTCATTCCATATGGACTTTATATTCCCTTTTTTCTCTTTTGAAAAGGAAGTTTTATTAACGCTTTTTACAATATGGGATTTCAACAAAGGTGTTTTCAAAATTCAAGCTCTTGGTTACTGAACCAGAGCTCAAATTACAAGGAAAAAATTTATTAAATGGGGTATAATATAATATCCCAATATTTTAAAATGGATACTATGTTTGATATAATAAAAAATTCTCAACACCAAATGTAAACAAACTGCAAAATATTATTATTTAAATATAACAATTATAACCTAGCTAATTAATTGGTGAGTATGAATATTAATAATCATATTATGAAATATATTTATATATAAAGTTACTACTAAATAGAAATTTATTGATTAATTTTTAGTAAATGAGAACTCAATTTTAGTAAATCCATTTTATTTTTCAAAAAAATATTTTTCATGGATTTTTGTTGGAGAATATTATAATTAATTTATATAAATTTTAGAACTTTTATTTTATCAAAAAAATTAATATTTTTTAATTTATCATATCAAAATTATCTCAAGGTAAATTTTTTGTATTTCTTTGAAAATATTGATTTTTCATTGAATAGTGAAAATATCATTTTTTGTACTTTTTTGTAAAATTATCATTTAATTACATTAAAAAATCCAATTGTGAAATTAATTTGATATATATGTCAAATAATTATTATTTAGTTATATATAATCTAATTAATTACACTTTAATCATATTTATACCTTATTTTGGTATAAGTTCATTTTTGGGATTGAAATGCATTTTTATAAAAATTGTTTTCACTGTATTTTATGCATTTATAATAAAAGTAATTTATATAAATTATGGTAATTTAATTTGATTAAATTGAATTATTTTTTGTATTAATCAATTCAAATTTATCTTAGGATTAATTTTTGAGATTTTTCTAAAGAAGTTAAATTTTGCGTGACTAGTAAAAAAATCATTTTTTATGAAATACGATATCTTTTGTGATATCGTCAGAAAATAATTATGATATAAAATTTTATTAAAATTATTAAGAGAATAATGTATAATAATATAATAAAAATATCATACAAAATTAATTTATAACATGTAAATTATAATTTATTTCATTATAAATATGAAAATCATTTTTAGTGCTGACGCAGTGCTTGCACAACATTAGAAAAGTCTAATTCAGGGTATTATAGATAATAATTGAGAGGTAACAAGTATTTAAATTTTTTTTCATTAAATATCATTTATAAAATATTATTTGGACTGATATTTTATAATTTTGGAGTTATATAATAAGAATAATTTCCAAATGCTTATGCAATGCTTGTGTATGGCAAGAAAATTCAAAATAACCAATTAAATAAGTTTTATTGACATAGATATGAGTAAAAATACATAATTAATTAATATAAATAATTATATTTAGAATAATTAATTTATTTTTATTATGGTAATTGATTTTTTATTTTTATATATTAAATAAATACCATAAATGCTTATGTAACACTGACACGGTTCTTATGAAAGTAGAAGAAAAATCAATGAAATGATTTTAAAAAATCTATAAATAATATTTTTTGGGTGTGTTAAGGTATTAAATGATTTGTAAAGATAAAATTGATATAATATATAGGTTTTAATTAATTATTTTTTAATTATTTTTTTCTTGTAGCTTTTAAAGTCAAATTAAATGAATAGTATGAAAATTGACCTTAATGTTATTTTATAATAAATAATATTTTATTAAATTATTTAAAACTCCAAATAAATCATATTTTAGGAAAATAGATTTTTATATGGTTTAAAATATAAATCATGGTTTATTTATGGCCCTATTTTCGTTTTATAGTAACTATATTGATCTCTATTTAGTAAAAGCATCATTATCATGGTAATTGTCAAAAGGGGTTAAAATGGATTAAAACAAAAAGATATAGGAAAAAATGTTATCCAAACCTATAAAAGTTTTATTTGATGAAATTATTTTAACTCATACTCATATGATATTCTAAATAAATTATCTTTTTACTATTTTTAAATGAAAATTAATTTCTATTAATTTAATATTTTGAGTAATTCCAAAAGTGCTTCTCTATTCACTTTTAAAAGACCACAACATCTCCACTTATCTACACACATAAATAACCATTTGGTTTGTCCAAAATCTATAAAATAACTTCTCAAAATCCATCATCACATTATAGAGGTCTTATTTTTTTCAGAATACCAACCTTAGAGTGCTTAAGGTGTGAAGTAAAGGAGGTTTTCCAAAGAAGGGGTACAACGTTTAACCGAATGTTTTAGTTTAATTTCTTCTTCCACCTCCTTAAAATCTTCCTCGACCATGAGAAAATAATAAAAACAGTATATGAAATGTAATTATATGTTATTATGTTAATATAATAACCTATTTTCATCTCTACTTCCATCAAATGGTAAATGAAACTATCAATTTGTGTCTATGTCAGACTACCACCTCGAGGACCGTTGTAATTTTTTTCCCATAACTGCCTGACACAACTATTTATAATGATGTAATTAATAAATATATATATATATATATAATATTAATTACATATTTATCATTCTGAAAATATAATATTTCATTTAATTTCTTAATTAAAATTATAACATCATTCATGTGTACATATGGACTACCACCTTCACAAAGCGATGTGATTCGTTTTTCATCACCACATCACATGGATGATATATATAAGTGTATTAAAAGAATTAATATGATATTTATTATGTTATTATAATTATATAAAGATAAAATAATACTTATTTTACTTCCATAATGATCATTGAGAAATGAAAATGTTACTCATGCATATGTATGACCTATCATCGCCATGATTGTAATTCAGTTCATTTTTTATAAAAGTATTTAATGGTTGGATTTAAAATTATAATTAATTTATAAAAATTATAATTAATGTAAAAAATTTATAATTATTTCAAGATTATTATTTTGGATATGATGGAATAACGAACTCTTTAACCTCAGTCGACCTACAGAAGTTATTTTGAACTTATGAATTTAACATCCTCAAAACACTTGATGTGGACATAATTGATTAAGTAATTAACAATGTCATTAACATAAATGAAATAATTTTTTTAGGATAAGTTACTTAACCGGGAAATTTTTATTAATAAATGAAATAATTTATATGAGTTTATTATACAAGAGTTAAAGGATATACATGGAAATTCTAAACTCATGGTAAGAGAATTTGTCTCAATTTACTTTCATTGAATAATATTTTAATGTTATGAAATTAATTTATTTTATATATTGTATATAAATACCTTTTAAATATTATATCATGATTCATTCATACTTAATGGTATTTTATATTACAACTTGAAGTATTTCATCCAAGGGAATTTTACTTGAAGGATTACAAAGTGGTAAAGTGTTTCTTAACTCAATTTCATTTCATTGAGTAATAACTCTTATTCATTGACTATGTTATGCTAAGATTATGTGTGAAATGAAATTTTTATTTATTTTTTATTTCCACTTTTGTTATATGGATTTATATTTTCTACACATAACTACTCCATTGATTAATTCTCAACTCATTAATATGATCTTTGTACAGGTTATTCATCTCAAATTCTATTTCTTTAGGACATACCTTTCAAACCTATATTCTTCACATGGTGTATACCCTTCCCATTCACGTGTTATATCATGGATTTAATTAATTTCATGGTATTTTAACTTTGTTTTTAGGATATTTCTCTCATTATAATAAGATTCAAAAGTTACCAAAATGGTATGGATTTTTATGATACATTCTAATATTATTTTTAGATTGACTATATTAAAATTTCCATTGGGGAAACCATATGATATTATTTTATTTAACAAAATATCTTCTCTTCACTTCTATTTATTAGTGTGTTTTACATATTAATTTATATCTCCTCCTTTATTAATAATGTAACATCAAGAAAGTTATTTATAACTGATATTGATCTTGTATCTTCTTTTAAATCAATAATATTTCTCTTCTATATTCATGTTTTCTAAAATGTTTTAAAAAAGGTTCTTTTTTAAACATAAATTATTTTATAAATATATATTCCATACTATTTTATATTCTTTTAAATGGTTTTAGAAAGTAAATTTCTTAATATTTTATACATGGGATTATTTTGAATTTGATTTCAAAATGTTTGAAAAGAATGTTTATTTTTAACATTTATAAAATGAATGGATTTTTATGTTGTCATGAAAAATCAATTATTTGGTGCTTAATTTACATTTTTACAATGTTCTTTTCAAATAAAATGTTTTCTTTAATATTTTCATGGTATTTATATTTTAGAAGTGACTTTCGAAATGAAAAGAATATCTTCCTAAAAAAATTAATAATATTTTAATGGTATTTCCATTCACCAATATCAAAACCCCTTGATGTTACTTACACTCCATTGGGTTTATTTTGTATTGATACCATCCTCAACCTTTATCAGGATGTATTATTATTGTTTCAAAGAGATTGTTATAGAACCAGTTTTTTTTTCACGGCTTAATGAAGTTATGAAAGGAATAAGGATTGTTTCTATGAGTTTTATGGTGAAATACAAGCTCTATTCATGTTATTTTTCTTGTAAATTGTTTATGATGATAGTGGGTTCCATTATAAACCAAATATGGGTGGGTCCATGATAGCCTCCCAATGCATTGGGTATGGAAGTTGACCATATGGTTATTCAAAATATAGGATGGAGTTAGTCTATTAGGTTTCTCTTAAGAGATTATAGGAATATAGTGTGGTGGTTATTAAAAGTGTAACCATGAGGGTTACTTCATGTATATATATAAGGGTTACTCCATAAGTATGAATGATATGAAAATTTTCCAATATACCAAGAAATTTTCTTTATGCTTTCTATGGGTTATAAATGTTCTCCTTGATCAATTTTGACATCACATTGATCATTATTATTAATTATTATGACTCTTGTCCTATGGTAAATATTTGTTCCATGTTTCAGGATTAATGATCCATGTATCAATTTTTATGAATTATCGTATGCTTTTCTCATGCACTTTGATTATTTCATTATAACCTTGTGCTAATATAACTCTCACTGATGGAATTAAATTGTGAATTCTTATTTTTACCCTTACTAAAAATTTGAGATCACCCTTATTATGTTTCATACTCCCCAGGTCATGAAGAATGACATTAAATTATTTGAGTCTAGAATGGTTTTATATGTGAATAAAATTGTTGGAGATATTGAAGACTTAATATGGAATATAAAAAGATGGGTATAGAGGGAGATGATGTTGGTCTTTATGAACAAATTCTTTATGAACCCATATTGGTAAGAGTTTTCCCAAATTATCTAAAACATTAAACCTAAAAGTTCCTTGGGTAAGTATGTTATCCAATGTTTCCTTTTCATGTTGTAAGTTTTGGATGGAAAAAATTGGGTCACATTTATTGTTTTCAAATCCATAAATGTAATGTTTATGTATTTTGTATTATATTTAGGAGTACGGGTTGGAGGCTATTACACTTACCCCTTTATTAATGAATATTATGGAAATCTAAAAATTTTGATTGACTACAACCCAAATAGCATTATGACCTTTAGATGTTTTGGGGAGTACAATGAAAAAAACATGATGATGTTCTCTTATTTAAAGTATGGTGTAGGTAATGGTTGTAACATCCCCTTGGACTTCTATCTCTCAGAATTAACTAGATAACATACCAAGCACTGAGACACATACTCTACAATATTATTTTTCATTATATCCTACCAAACATACTCTTTAAAATCACTATACATCTTCATAATTTCAGGATGAATAGAGAATTATGAACTATGATCCTCACCCAATATATCTGTTATATCTATTATGCACATAACATATACATAGTTCTTGAACCTTATTATGAAATCATAATCAAGATTGAACTCAAGAATATTTCTAAACTTATTTTCTATCTCCTCATTTTCATTTTTCACCTCTTTAAACCTCATGTGGATAAATGGTTAAACACTCATTTAAGAAAGATAATATTTCTCCCCTACCTTCAATATTTCTTGATCCGTACTTTGAAAATCTGAAAATATTGGATCTTTTGTGTTCCTCATCACAGATAATATAGCATTATCAATTCAAATCAGAGCATCTACCAACTTATTTTCTTTCTCAGGGTTGTAATGTATTGATCATACATAATCCTTAACCAAATCCATCAATCTTTTTTTGTACATATTCAACTCTTTTTGTGTGAATATATACTTTAAACTTTTATGATCAGTATTTATATCACACATTTCTCTATAAATATAATTCCTCCTTATCTTTAATGAAAAAAATAACATAGATAACTCCAAATCCTGAGTTGGGTAAATTTTCTAATGAAACTTAAATTGGAATGAGTCATAAGCTTTCACCATATCATTCTGCATGAGGACAAATCCCAATCCTTTATTTTATGAATCACTATAGATCACATCCCCTTCTCCAATACAGGGTAAGGTAGGTATAGGTGATCTGATTAACCTTATCTTCAGTCACTTGAATTTTTATTCACATTTATCTATCCAAAGAAACTACGATCCCTTTATAGTTAACTTGGTGAGTGGATTAGATAAATGTGATAAATTCTAAAAAAAGTGGTGATAGTATCCAACCAAACTAAGAAAACTATGTATTTCAATCACAATGGTTGGTTTGGTCTAACATTCAATAACATCCATCTATGATGGACCCACCAATATACCCTCTCTTGAGATTATATATCCCAAAAATAATACTTTTTTATCCAAAATTCAAACTTTTTAAATTCTTTATACAGCCTCTCCTTCCATGGGGTCTTTATTACAATCCTAAATTTATTTTCATGCTCTTAATTTCTCTTTTAATATATAATTGTGATACCCCAAGAATTTATGAGATAAATTCTTTTTAATTTCTTTGATGTCGTATGTTGTACACTATACCAATATTATCTTGTGTTATACGAAACACCATATTAGCTTGCAGTATATGCTATACTATTTTTGGCTTTCCTTACACGCAAGAACAACCTCCCTCGATAGCTTGCATTGTACGCAATATCAAGTTTCACTAAACAATGATATATTATTAAAATATTATTATTTAATGGGATATAAACTAGCTGTTATGAATAGTATTAACCACATTTTTAATTTTATATAACATTAATATTCATATTATTTATTTTCTATACATGGTATAAGAACAAATTCAATTTTTCGGATAAAAGAAGTATTTTTCAAAAAATGCATTTTTGACGCATTTTGATGGGGCACCCATTTTAAATTTAGTTTTTAACACTTTTATATATTCTATTTGAACAAATAAACTTTTTATTTCGAAGTAGAACTTAAAAATTTACTTTTGTTGAATTTTTGGTATTTTTTTGATAAATTTTATATTTTAATGAATTGTGAAAAATATAGTATTTTAATTCAAAACTGGATTTTCATCTAATTTATTTATATAGTTAGTTTATATTTTTAATTGGTTTTAAAGTTTAATTGGGTTATGTTTTTATCATTTAATCCAATTTTGGTCGTTGGAATTAATTTTACATTTAAATTGGACATAAACACATGATAATCTTTTGATAAGTTTTTACTTCTTAAAAACCTGCTTTTTGGTTTTAACAATGGGGGTTAATTTTAAATTAAATTATAACAATTATATGTTTTGAATTATGAAAAATGGATTTATTATTTGGAATAAGTGGGTCAAAATTATGTTAATGGATTACTTTTATTTTGGGTCATTTTGAATAGTAACTTTAGTAATTATTTTTTTTTACCATGGTTAAAGGTAAATTGGGTAATTAAAGGTAAAAATATTATTATAAAATTACCTTAACACCTGTAAAAATCCTATTGTATGAATAAATTCACCCCTTATCATCTATAGTTCGAAATGGAAACACTTAATGGCTACTTTCCCATGAATATGACATGAATATGAAAAAATTAATGAATGTGACAAAATGCCACACTCTCGTTTTATGTAAGTATATTAGTTTTAATTTAGGGATTACCAAGGAATAAAATTGACTATAGGTAGTCTATATAAATCTAATATAATTACCTACATCATAAAAATTTATTTATAATTTTTATATATTAAATAGTTATCATTAATGATGACTCAATAGTGATGTAAAAATTATTTTATTAATAGAAATATCAAATAAATGATATTAAAAATATTAAAAGAAATATAATTTGAGTGAATTAATGTCATACAATAATTTTATGGATGAATATGACATGTTATTTATGGTTTAAAGGAGTTTTCTTGAACACATATCTATGTTATGATATTTCTAAAAAGTCAACTAATCAATAGTGTCAAAACTAACGCTATTGATATTTTAAATAAATAATATTTTATTAAATTATATATGTAACACCCTATGGTTTTAAAAATAAAATGAAATGAAAGAAACATTGTTTTAAGTATATATTTATAACTAGTCTTTAAACATAATTTTTTCTACTTTTATTTTTTGAATTTTGAAAAACTGACATCTACAATTGTGTTTAGTAATTTATTTGAAGTCTGGTGGAACTAACATGATTTTTGGTAAATAGTAACATATCCTTATGAATAGTGTTATGAATATTAATATGAACCTAATGTATAGTAAGTTTTATTATTATTTTTATTTTCTTAAGGCTTTAAGATAATGACATCTTGTTTAATTTTTCAATATGATATAAAAGCAGATATGGAATTAAAGTTGTTAATTTTTTAATAAAGTATGATTTTATTTAATAATTAAATTAATAAAATTTAGAAAATTATTTTCAAAAAATGGATTCCATTATTTAATTCTACACATAAAAAATGTTTTGGGTGAATTTTTTTAATTTTTCTAAAATTCTTGAATTTTTGATGAATAGTAAGATATTGTAAAATACCGTATATTCAAATTATCAGTTAAATACACTATTTATGACATCATAAGTGATGTAATATAACTTGGTTAATACTAAAATTCCATTATTACTATTTGGGGTCACATTAATTAATACTATTCATAGTCTTGAGCAAAAATATTATAATAATGATTAAAATAATGTAATTACCTCTTCTCCTCCACTATAAATACAACCCTCATTCCCCTCTTCCTCCCACGCCTCTCAAGCCTTGAGCCTTACCTAAGTTCTATCAAATACTCCTCCCAAGGATCTTACCCACTTCCTAGAGCTACTGGTCTCACCAAAAGTTTAAAACCAAAGGCCTTAAGGAGGATCTCAAGGAGAAGAGATCAAGAGGTAAACATCCTCTTCTGTGTACTTTCTTTTCTTTTCATTTCCTTTTCTATTCTTATTATTTCCTCACCTCTCCTTATCCAAGAGGAATTAATGATCCATAATCTTACATATTCTGTATATCATCATGTTTATGAAATATTCGTCATTATACTTCTTCTCATGTCCCAATTATTCAAGAAATTAAAACACCATCCGTGATGTGTCGATTTACCGACATCGTGGACGATGTGATTTCAATTTCTTTTACTTCCTTAAAGAATATTCATGAAACCATTTTTATGATTTAAAAAAAAATTATAATTTATTTATTATATCTTATATAAGGTTCTGGAATCAGTTTTACACATGTTATTAATTTATAAAACAAAATGAGTTCTTTATGATCGAAGAATCGCCAAAATGACCTAAACAAATATCAATAATGTTTTAACTTATGAATCACTATAATTTCAGAATTCAAAATGATAAATGGTATAATTTATGGTACTAAAAATATTTAAATATCATTTCATTCCAATTCTAGATTTTCACTTCCAATCTACAATAATATCCATCATGAACCGATCATGGAAATCATGTAAAGAACGCATCCAAAATAATGGCAGGAAAAAATACTAACAATTAAAGGGTAAAATTATGTAATGAAATGATCATATAAGATATTATAAATATGAATATATTTCTTTAAGATATTAATAAAACTCTTTTTACCATTATACATGAGGTTTGAACAAGTTTTAAGTAATACAAACCCGAGATAAGAGAATTCTTAACCCAATTTCTATTCTTTGGGTTAACCTTCTACTTCATTGTTTACATGGTATTAAAAAATTTTGTTTGATGAAAATTGTTTATATTATGTTTAATTATGTATATTTACTATTTATATACATATTACATCAACTCTATTAAGTATATATTCAATTATATGATATTTATAAGGGACATTTCTCTTAAAAGCTTCTTTTTAAATTTTGTTTTATGAAATTCAAAAGAAATGTTTTTATGAAATTATTCATGTTGTATGATTTTGTTCTGGTTCTTGGGCATTTTTTATGATGAATTTTGGGACCTATATCTCCCTCTAATACATTGGTTATGTGTAAGTTGTAGTTCGATCATATGGTTACTCCAAGTGTAACTGCGATGGTTGCACAAATTATAAGGTATCCCTGAGGGTTACAAATTTTAAGGTAGTCGAGAGGGTTAAAAAATTATGTAAGTAATGCTACAAGATAAATTTAGGGTTATATTTATTTTTTTATGTTTTTTTGGGATCTTGTGGAAATCACATGTTTCAAAAAGTAAGTATATATGGGTAAAAAGTATGTCTTTTGAAAATGATTTCATACGTTACAAGTATTCATGGACTAATGTGTTCTTTCGTTCTTTTTATATCCTTTATTGAGCTTTCTATGCTCATACCAGGTTTTTAAATTATTTTTATAGGTTATAAGGATGTGTAAGACAAATAAGGAATCCAAGTTAAATGTTTGAAGAATTATCAAAGAAATCATGTTTTATTTGAAAATTTTTATATTTTTGAAGAAATGAATACTGTTTTATATGGTATCCACTATATATTAATGTGTAATGTTATGAATTTATTATCTCCCAGTTCTATAAATCTCTAAAATTGAAAATATATTTAATGTGAAAGGAAGTTATTTCTTGACAAAATTCAAGATTATGTAATGTAATAAGTTTGGGTCTTTATAATATAAAATTCATAAAAATATAAACTTCTGAAAAATAATTAGGATGAAGTTAAATATGTCACCAATAGTCCATTTATATCCCCTTTGGAATTTTAGAGTGACTATATTAACCCTTAGTGAATAAAAATACATGTTTTCATGGTAAGAGTTAAATGAATTAATTATGGGTAAATCAAAATTATAAGGTTTAAAATAAAACTAAAACATGTCCAAAAAAATTATTGTATGAATAAGATTAAATACTTATCATAATATTATCTATTTTTAGTTGTTTAATGTACAATTTTACAATAAAATAAATTATATATTATTTAAATCAAATATAATTACAAAATATCACTATCTTGTATTTTAATATCTTTTATGTGTCCACATAGGGCCAAAATCAAGCTATGAACAAATCTAAATGCCTATTTTGATATAAATGAAACCATTTTCATTATATAAATTTATTTTGAATTTTTATAAGTTATATAATTACCTTAAAAGTATCTTCAATTCAAAATAATATTTATTCAATTAACATAAAAATAGAATAAATGATTTCAATAATATTAATTTTGTCATATTTTGGATTATTCAATGTTTCTAAAAAATTTCCAATATCTATAAGATATATTATATATGTTTGAAATTATTATATTAAAATTACCACTTTTTATTATAGTATTTTAAGTCAAATTAAATGAATAGTATTAAATTTAAAAATAATAATATCTTATTGAATTAAATTATTATTAAATTATTTAAAAATAAAAAAATGTTAAATAATCACAATGGGATAAGATATGGTTGAACATGTATTATAAATTTCATTTATGGGCCATTTTTAATTATTTAGATCTAGAATAGTCTTATTATATTTTGATATTTTGAGAGTTTCCTAAAGTGCCCCTCTCCTCTCTTATAAAAAAAGCATCTCCTAGCACATTTCATCACACCTCCTAGAGCCTTATAGATTGACCAAACCCTGCCCAATTCTCTTATCAACATCGTTAGATAACTTCTAGAGGTCTTAGTTTTCCAAAAATTCTATCACCAGTGCCCCTAAGAAGAGATCCAAAGGAAGTCCAACGAAGAAGAGGTAATTGCTTTACCAATTCAATTCAATTTCTTTTCTTCATATACATCTTATTTCGATGTTTATTCTATAATAAAGAAATAAATCTAGTATATTCTACATTCTGAAATGTTATTATAATTATGGGAAAACTTTATACCTCCTTTTATCCATCCTATTAATAACAATATCACAATGTGTGCATACGTACGTCTTACCGTCTCCACGCCATGGTGTAATTTTTTATTCAAAAATACTTTATTAGGATGGGTATAATGATGATTATAATGGCTTTAAATAATTTATATTACATGATAATTATTATGTATAATTAATATACCATCCAATTTTATACCATTTAACCATCAAGAGAATGATAACGTCGCTCGTGCATACGTACGGCCTACCGTCTCCACAACTCAGTAAGATTCATTCTCCACATTAACAATTAAAGAATGATTATAAAATTTATATTATGAGGGGAAATAATAATTATAAACTTAATTTCATGAATAAAATACATCCTATGTGTAAAAAACATGACTTACATGGAAAAATAGGAATGGGAAAACTAAGCAGTTAACACCCAAAATAATGGTAATATTGAAATACTATTAACAGAATGATATAATAAGATCATATGTGATATCATAAATACAGATATGGTCATTTTATAATTTAATAACTTGATTTAACCATTATACAGGAGGTGACCGCACCCTCGACTAATGAAAAGTACAAGGTAAGGGATAATTTTGCAATCTCATTTTTATCCGAGGTTGTTTATAAATAAGTATTTACTATGGATATACTTATCATCCATGTTTTATAAAAATGTTTTCATAAATTTTTTACTATTATTATATGTATATTTAAAGTCATTTTTACCCATTTTTTATTATTATTACATGGTATGGAAGGATTCTTTATTTTGTTTACTATACGAGGTGTGTTTTGACTTTTTTGGTAAAAGTATGAGGAGAAAGTTTTTTTTAACTTATACGGCATGAACAGATTTTTACATCTTCATAATGCCTTCTTTCCATGAATCATCCTCTGAACTATTTCAAGTTTTTTTCAACCAAATTGTTTTCTTTTAAAATTTCATGACATTTTGAGAATAGAAAATGTTTTTGAATAAGAAATGATATTTTCCTTAGGAATTAAGCTCAAGTATTTTATCAATATTATTTTCCATATAAGATGACTTAGGGTTATGTTTCAATACTTATTATTACTTTTATTTGATTGTGTGTATGATTGAATTATTAAATACACTTATCTTTTTTGGATTATTTTATTATGGAATGATGTTTAAGAAACCCATAATATTTCATGGGTTATGCTATGATGAATGATTTATGATTTTTTGGAACATGTAAGAATCATTTCATTATGATATGGGTGGGAACTATATCTTCCTCCAATGCATTGGGTAAATATTTATATCTCATGATATATACATGACTATAACAACAAGTAAATCCGGTTCATTAATACATGGTTGGAACGACATGTAAACCTGATTCAGTAATGGACTTTGTTTACTATGATGGTCTTGGAAACAATGCCTTGGATACTATGGAAATCATATTATGTGCTTAATTGTTTTCCAAAATTACATGTTTTATGCCAATTATATTTTATCATGGTTAATGTTCCTTTATGATCTATGCCTTATTAACTTCCAAGATTTATTTCATGGATCATGATTTTGATATTTAAAATTTATGTTCATGTTTTTGCATTCTTACGTTTATGGTTTTTTTTATGTTTAGATTTTTAACTTTACTGATAATTTGATCTCACCCTTTTTCCCCCCAGGATATAAATAAATGTTTTAGGTAGTAAAAAAAGGGAAGATCACTATGGGATATGTTGAAAATATTTCACCAAGTTAGAAGATTATGTTCCATGTTTTTAATGTCACTAAACTAATATGGTCTTGGGCGTCAGTTTGTGTCATGTATTAAGTATTCCAAAAAGGAAATGTAATTTCCATGTACGCCAATATTGGGTATTTATAGTTGGTATCAAAGTAAAGGTTTAGTGAACCTTTGGAAACTAGGATGCGAAAATTTTAGTGATATCCCTAGAGAAATTTCTAAGGTATGTCTAGGAATATCCCTAAGGATAAGTCTAACTATAGGATACAATCATATAATTATAGTAACGATCTTGAATAACCTAGTATTAAACCTAAGATATTATAGGTTGGAATTAATCCCCCTTGATTATATTATTTTCCTAGTATTATTTTTTCCTCTCACGCTATTCTATTGGGGTTTTAGATGATGGCTGGAACCCGAAGGAACCGTGTTAATGATCAATGCACTAGGAAATACAATGATTTTACTACTAAACAACCAAATTTTATGGGAGATGGAGTGAAAAATATTATTGATATACTTACACAAGCTATGAATCATCCTAGACTTCCAAATGAGCAGATAAGGGAACAACATTCTATTGAGTCCTTTATGAGGAAACATACACCTTCTTTCAGTGGGTCTATTGATCCACTTGTTACTGAATATTGAATCCTTACCATTGAAAATATATTTTCCATCCTTCGCTGTTCGTAATATGAAAAAGTAATTTTGGTTTTTTATCATTTAGAAGGTGAAGTAGACCAGTGGTGGAATCTAATTAAGAATACAAGGCATCAAGATGAAATTGAATCCATGGAATGGGATGATTTTAAGAACTTGTTTTTCTATAAGTATTTCCATCATATTTTTTGAAAAAATATGGAAAAGGAGTTCCTTGATATTAAGAAAAACTATGATGAATATGTTGGTATATATGAGGAGAATTTTACAAGACTTGCAAGGTATGCTTCTAGATTTATCATCCAACCTAAAAGTAAAGTTGACTGATTTTTCAGTGGCTTAAAACCAAGTCTTAGAAGGGCATTAGATATAAGATACTTCATTAGCTATAAATAGATTGTGCATTTTTCTATCAAGGTTGTAATGTAAGTTCGTGTTACATATCAATCTCATGGTTTTGATAAGAAATCAAAGATGGAGTTCAAAGGAAAATCTCAAAACAATGGTGAAAAGAAGATGAATGTTTCCTTATGATCAAAGTGTGGAAAGAAGCATGGCATAGATTGCCTTAAAGGGACTATAAAATATATTAAGTGTGTAAAATAAGTTCATTGAGCATTTAAGTGTTATAGTAATTGGAAAAAGTTTGATAATGATGTGAATAGAGAAAAGACTATAGAGAATGCACCACCCACACTTCAATGCTACAAGTGCTTAGAAATGGGGAATTATTCTAACCAATTAACTAATCCAAGGGTTAATGATGATCGATGTTAGAAACCTCTTAAGGCCAAAGACAAGGGAAAATCACATGCGATCACTATTGGTGATGCTGATTATGATAATGAAATGGTGGAATGATTATGTGTTTATGTAATGGGATTCCAAAATAGTGTTATAGGATCTATTTTATAGTATTATGGAATATTGGAATATCTATGTATTGGTACATTGTGGTTTTCCATAATTATATGGTACTGATAACCATGAAAATTGATTGAAATATTTTTGGAAAGAACATAATATGCACATAATGAAGGGATACGGAGATATTAAGATGTTTTATAGTGATACCATGGTTTGAGTATATATAATTTTTGGTATTTTTGGTTTGTGGAAAGAGTTAATTTTGAAAAAATACATGTTTTCACTAATTTTATATGGTAATCCATGTCATTACCATTTTTCAAGAGAATACATGAATAAGGTATTCACATTTTTGGAATGTGACAACTAAGAACTACCAAATGAGATATGGGAGACAAATGTTAAGTCAATTTCGTTCACCTCTTTATAAAGTTTAATATTTTAAGTTTTTGTAAGGATTGTAATGTTATCCATTTATGGATAGTATAAGTTATATTCTAGTTGAAGTTTTTTAGAATAATGTATTATCTCACTATAGGTGGACTTGTGCATATTTGATAATCTGTTCTAACCTTTTACTTGAGACATATGGAATAACCTATCATTCTATCTTATGATTTGCTAACACTTCAAGAATGAAAAATTAAACTTCATTTATTTAAATATGATATGAAGTGGAAATTTTTCATGGAACAATCAATGGTGATATTGTACTGAAATCAAGTAAGTATTTCTTATAATACAAAAATTCATCAACTTTCGGAAAAAGATCTTCAAACCAAAAATGTTATCCTAGTACCTTCTTATTTGATGTATCAGATGGTCCCTTAAATCATCACAGATTTATGGCTTTCTGGTAGTTAACTTTATCCAAGCCTTATTCTCTATCACTATCCATCAGAACTTTATGGTTAGATTTCTCTTCTATATCCATGTTTTCACTTCTCACTTATGTTCTCCTATGTGGAAACCCAGTGATGAGTTAATTTGAGAAACTGTTATGTTTCAAACTTTTCAATTTTAAAATGAAGTTTTAGTATTAATTTTTACGATATGGGTTTCCATGAAAGAAACTTCATGTAGTAAACCATTTATAACCCTGACAAATTTTAAGGGAAAAATTCATTTTAAGGGGGTAGAATATGACAGCCCAAGATTTTATGAGATAGATTTTTTTTAATTTCTTTGATGTCTTGTGTTTTAAGTTACACCAATATTATCTTGTGTTATACACAACACTATATTATATTGTATTATATGCAACACTATTCTTGGCTTGTGTTACACACAAGAGTGACCTTCCTCAATAGCTAGTGTTGTACGCAATAATGAGTTTCACTAAATGATGATATAATGGGATATAAACTAGAAATTATGAATAGTATTAACCCCATTTTTTATTTTATATAAAATTAACATTCATCTTATATATTTTATAAACATTATATAAGAACAAATTCAATTTTTCGGATAAAAGAAGTATTTTTCAAAAAATACAGTTTTTCCCCTTTTGATGTCGCACCTAGTATAAATTTAGTTTTTAAAACTTTTATATATTTTATTTGACAAAATAAACTTCTTATTTGAAATAGAAACATAAAAATTTACTTTTTTTTTAATTTTTGGTCTTTTTTTGATAAAAATCATATTTTAATGAATAGTGAAAAATACTTCATTTTAATTCAAAGCTGCCTTTTCAACTAATTTATTTATATAGTTAGTTTATCTTTTTAATTGGTTTTAAAGTGTAATTGTATTATTTTTTTATCATTTAATATAATTTTTGACATTGTAAGTAATTTCACATTTAAATTGGAAATAAACACATGGTACTCTTTTGATAATTTTTTACTTCTTAAAAACCCGCTTTTTGGTTTTAACAACAGGGATTAATTTTAAATTAATTTATACCAGTAATGTGTTTTGAATTATGAAAAATGGATTTCATATTTCTAATTAGTGCTTCCAAATTATGTTAATATATTAATTTTATTTTTTGGCATTATGAATAGTAACCTTAGTAATTATTTTTATTACCATGGTTAAAGGTAAATCATGTAATTAAAGGTAAAAATAATATTATAAAATTACCTTAACACCTTTCAAAATCCTATTGGATGAATAAATTATACCCTTTATCATCTATGGTTCGAAATGGGATCACTTAACTACCACTTTCCCATGGATATGACTTGAATATAAAAACCATTAATGAATGTGACAAAATGCCACAATCTCATTTTATGTAAGTGTATTAATTTTAATTTAGGGATTACCAGGGAATGAAATCGACTATAGGTAGTCTATATAAATCTAATAAATTTACCTACATCATATAAATTTATTTATAATTTTTATATATTAAATATTTATCATTAATTATGACTCAATAGAGATGCATAAATTATTTTATTAATAGAAATATCAAATAATTAATATTAAAAATATTAAAATAAATATAAATTGAGTGAATTAATGTCATAAACTAATTTTATGGATGAATATGACATTTTATTTATGGTTTAAAGGAGTTTTTTATAACATATCTTAAAGTTATGATATTTCTAAAAAGTTAACTAATGAATAGTGTCAAAATTGACACTTGATATTTTAAATAAATAATATTTTATTAAATTATATAAAATTCATAAAAATATAAAATTCAGCCAAATAATAGGTTTGAAGTTAAATATGTAACCAATTTTCCTTTTATCGATCCTTTTTCACTTAAGAGTGATTATATTAACTCTTAGTGAATAAAAATACATGTTGTCATAGTAAGAGTTAAAGAAATTAATTAAGGGTAAATCAAAATTATAAGGTTTAAAATAAAACCAAAACATGTCCAAAAAAATTATTTGATAAATAATATTAAATACTTATCACAATATGATCGATTTTAAGTTGTTTAATGGACACTTGTACATGAAAATAAATTATATATTATTTAAATCAAAGATAGTTACAAAATATCACTATCTTGTATTTTAATATCTTTTATGTGTCCACATAGTGCCAAAATCAAGCTATGAAGGAATATAAATGTCTATTTTGATATAAATGAAACTATTTTTATTATATAAATTTATTTTTAATTTTTATAAGTTATATAATTACCTTAAAATTATCTTCAATTCTAAAACAATATTTATTCAATTAACATAAAAATAGAATAAATGATTTTAATAATATTAATTTTGTTATATTTTGGATTAGTAAATGTGTATAAAAAAATTAAAAGATCTATAAGATATATTATAGATGTTTTAAAGCATTATATTTTAATTTCAACTTTTTCTTATTGTATTTTAAGTCAAATTAAATGAATAGTATTAAATTTGGAAATAATAATATCTTATTGAAATAATTTGTTATTAAATTATTTAAAAATAAAAAAAATGTTAACTAATCACAGGGGGATAAGATATTTTCAAACATGTATTATAAATTTCATTTATCGGCCATTTTTAATTATTTAGATCTAGAATAGTCTTATTATATTTTAATATTTTGAGAGATTCCTAAAGTGCCCCTCTTCTCTCTTATAAAAAAAGGATCTCCTCCCACATTTCCTCACACCTCCTTGAGGGTTCTAGCTCAACCAACCCCTACCCAATTATCCTATAAAAATTATTAGTTATATTTTCGAGGTCCTAGTTTTCCAAAAATTTCATCCCTTGTGTCCCTAAGAAGAGATCCAAAGGAAGTCCAACGAAGAAGAGGTAATTACTTTACCAATTCAATTTAATTTTTCCGCTTATTCTACTTCTTATTTCTATGTTTATTCCATACTAAAGTAATAAATAAATTATATTATACATTATTATATGTTATTATAATTATTGGACAACCTTATACCACCTTTTATTCATCCTACGAATAATAATATCATCATGTGTGCATACGTACGTCTTACTGTCTCCATGTTGTGGTGTAATTTTTTATTCAAAAATACTTTATTAGGATGGGTATAATGATGAGTATAATGGATTTAAATAATTTATATTACATGATAATTATTTTTTATAATTAATATACCATCCAATTGCATACCATTTAACAATCAAGAGAATGATATTGTCGCTTGTTTGTACATACGGCCTACTGTCTCCACGACACGGTAAGATATGTTCTCCACGTTAAGAATTCAATAATGGTTATAAAATTTATATTATGAGTGAAAATAATAATTATGAACTTAATTTCATGAATAAAATACATCCTATGCATAAAAAACATAACTTACACGGCAAAACAATAATGGTAAAATAAAGCAGTTAATGCCTGAAATAATGGTAATATTGAAATACTATTAACAAAATGGTATAATTAGATCATATATGAAATCATAAATACGGATATGGTCCTGTTATAATTTAATAAAATGATTTAAAAATTATACAGGAGGTGACCACACCCTCTACTATTAAAAAGTACAAGGTAAGGGATAATTTTGCAATCTCATTTTTATCTGAGATTATTTATACGTAAGTATTTACTGGGGATATATTTATCATCCATGTTTTCTAAAAAAATTCATAAAATGTTTACTATTATTCTATGTATTTTTAAAGTCATTTTTACCTATTTTTGAGTTTTACTACATGGTATGGAAGGAATCTTTCCTTTGTATACCATACGAGGTACTTTTTGACTTTTTCGATAAAATTATGAGGAGAATGTTTTTTAACTTATACGGCATGAACAGATTTTTACATATTCATTATTCATTATTTCCATGAAGCTTCATCTACATTATTTCAAGTTTGTTTTAAACTAAATTCTTTTCTTTGAAAATTTCCTAGCATTTTGAGAATATAAAATTTTTTTGAAGAAGAAAGGATATTTTCCTCAAGAATTAAGCTCAAGTGTTTTATCAAAATTATTTTCCATCTATAATGACATAGGGTTATGTTTATATCCATATTATTACTTTGATTTTATTTTTTTTATGATGGAATTATGAAATTAATTTATATTGTATGGATTGTGTTGTTATATAATTATGTTTAAGAAACCCATAATCTTTCATGGGCTATACTATGATGAATGATTTATGTTTTTGTGGAACATGTAAGAATGATTTCATTATGAGATGGGTGGGACCTATATCTTCCTCAAATTCATTGGGTAAATATTTATATCTCATGAGATAGAAATTACTAGAATTTCAAGAAAATATTGTTCAGTAATACATGGTTGGAATGGCATGTAAACCCGGTTCAGTAATGGACTTTGTCCACTATGATGGTATTGGAAACAATGCCTTAGATACTATGAAAATCATATTATGTGCTTAATTTTTTTCCACAATTAGATTTTTTATACCAATTATATTTTATCCTATTTAATGTTTCTTTATGATCTATGCCTTATGAACTGCCAAGATTTATTTCATGACTCATGATTTTGATATTTAAACTTTATTTTCATGTTTTTACATTATTATGTGTATGGTTTGTTTTATGTTCTCCATGTTTAACCTTACTGATAATTTGAGCTCACCCTTTTTATGTTTTATTTCCCCAGGATATAAAATAAAGGTTTTAGGTAGTAAAAAAAGGGAAGATGTTTATGGGAGATGTTGAGGATCTTTCACCAAGTTAGAAGATTATGTTCCAAGTTTCTAGAGTAACTAAACTAATATGATATTTGGCGTTAAATTGTGTCATGTATTAATTACTCATCAAAATAAATGTAATGTCCATGTACATCAATCTTGGGTCTTTATAATAATAATATCTTCTATAAATACTACCAAAAACTGATTAAGGTAATATATAAAGACTCTATTCAATAAATCCATGAATATAGAGGAGACATTAATAAGACCAAATTGAAACACTATAAATTCATTTTTTATATCTTTTGTCTTGGGTATATCCTCCTTCTTGACCCTTAATTGATTATATCTATAATTAAGTTTAATCATAGAAAAGTAATGATCTTCTTATAGTTGATCAAATAGGTCATCAATATAGGGTATATGATACTTTTTCTTAATATTTATCTTTTTAAGTTATTTATAATCAATGAAAATTCACATTAATCCATATTTCTTTATAATAAAAAGAATAGGTTCACCCCATGGTGATTCACTTGTCTAAATGAATCCATTATCAAGATTCTCGTAGAGCTTCTTCTTTAATTCCTACAACTCATTTGGGGTCATTCTATATATATCCTTTGAATTAAGTGTAGCTCCAAGTATGAGTTCTACTGAGAACTCAACTTCATGATTTAGAGGAATACCATAAAATTTTTATGAAAAACATCATAAAACTTCTATATAATAGTTATATATTCTATGTTGAGTTTCTCCCTATCCATATGAGATAAGAACTCCTTCTGAATAGAAATCATGACCCATATAATGGATGTAATTCCCATCAAAAGTTCATATTTATCATCGCATTTATAGATGATCATATGTTATTTTTAAATATAAAACATGGCTTCCCTTCCTCATCAATTTATGTGGGATTTATGTAAATAAATACAATCCATGTATAAGATAACATCAAATTCAACTATAGGATAATAACACAATTTTCAGGAAACACATTACCACAAACATCAACTAAAGAAGAATTATAGGCTTGAGATGCGATCATTATACCATTAGGTATTTTCACTACTAATTTAGCATCTAATCATTGTATTAGTATTGTGATACCCTTCGAAAATTCTTTAGATATAAAATAGTGGGTAAATCCAAAATCAAATAAGACATTAGCAGTTATAGAGTGGATAGTAAGTTTACCATTCATCACTTTTTTATCCACATAAGTAATAGTTACGTATGATATTTCCCTTTTTCTTTGGGATTAAGAGGTTTATGACATTGATAATCATCATTAACCTTTATATTTTATCAATGTTTATTATAATGCCCATACTCCTCACATTTGAAACACTAGAGTATGGGTAGTGAATTCTATGGTGCTTTTCCTCCATCATTGGATAACTTCTTACCATCACTTCAATATTCTATTTCCTAATGAACTTCCTTTACACACTTAAATAATTTAATAGTCCACTTAATAAAATTTACTTCTATCATCCTTCCACACTTTTAGAATAATGGAAGTTTTATCTTCTTCCCTCTATGGTTCTTATTATTATAATTTCCTTTTAGCTTCATATTTATTTTCTTATCAAAACCATGATATTTATGGGTAACTCCAATCTCCATTTCTCCCTTGGAAGCACACCAAAAAAATTAATCATATCTACTAAAATATCTTATACCTAACAACTTTAGATACTTGGTTTTAATTCAATAAATAAACTACTAATCTTACTTTCTAGTTTAATGATAATACTAGAAGCATACCTTGTAAGTCTTGGAAAATTTTCATCATATGAAGTAATGGATTCATCATCGTTATGTCTTAGATCACATAAATCCTTCTCCATTTTCATATAAAGGATATGAGGAAATTAATTACTGAAAAATTTCATTCTAAACTCATACCACTCCATAGAGTTAATTTCTTCTCATTTACTTGTGTTCTTGATGAGATTTCACTATTAATCTATTTCACCTTCCAAACAATAGACAACTGAAATGAATTTTTCATGATATGAATACTATATAATAGAAAATATATTTTCAATGGTACTGATTTTTTGGTCAGTAACTAGTTGATCATAAGATCTACTAAAAGAAGGTGGATGTTTCCTCATGAAGAACTCAACAGAATGTTGTTACCTTTTTTTCTCATTTATAAGCTTAGAATGATTCAAGTATGGGGAAAGTTTTGTAAGAATTTCAATGATATTTTTCATTCTATTTATCATAATATTTGGTTTTTTAAGAGTATAATAATTTAATTATCCATCACATTCATAATTTACATGGTTACTTCAGGTTCCTACCATTGACTATAACCAAAAAGTATAGTGTGAGCAAAAATAATCATATTGGGGAAACCACATGATCATGAAAAATAATTTATAGGATGTCTAAATCATGACACCTTCTTTTAAATATATGAAACATTGGGTTTAACCTAGTTTATCCATGATCATCATCTATTACAATCCTTCATCATGGTTCATAAAGAAAATGTGAATTTCCCCAATCATATATCCCCTATGAGTGTAAAAATAGGTTCATAGTAAGGGCACACTCACCATAAACTGGAATGATGGTCGAGATATACTCGACCAACTCTTTTAAGGGCTATTACTCTTGTATGCCTCGGTTCCAAAACCACATCCACTTATAGTATCCATACAGAGATGTTTTCTAGGAAAACCACACTTCTTTATTTACCATAACTTAGGATGTTCTCCTATACATATGATTATCCTATGAGTTCTCACTAAATTTTTATAATCCTAGTTTCTAAAGATAAATAAACCTTTCTCTAATACCAACTACATTGACCCATAATTTTCATATATATATATTACATCTTATTAAATAAATATTCCATGAAAACCATTACAATACACCCATAATCATATAGTTTTATTGACTTTTGAAATATTGACACATAAAAAAACTTATTCATAAGATATCTACATCACCTCCCACTTATTTATTCACAACTATAACCCCTCTTATACATATCATACTTAAAATATTTATTCATAATTTAGGGAAAGGAAACATAATAAAGGGTGAGCTCAGATGCTCAGTAAGGTTAAATAAGGGAGATATCAATGAAAACATAACCATAACATGATCATAAGGGTGTGAGAACATGAACATAACATTTGAAAACCATACCCTATATACCATAGATCATAATCTTGATCCATGGGATAATTTTTGGTAGTTCATCAGACATGAATCATAAAGGGATCAAATAACATGATAAATAAAATCATAAATTTGGTATAATATCTTATCATAAAAGAGTGACATAAAATATTTCATTGTAATAATCATAAAAATATCATGTCAAAGCTATTTACCATGACATTTATCATATTTTAGGTTTGGGATAACCTCTTGTGTACCCAATTTTTTAGGCTTGGAATAACGTCCCATGTACCCTTTGATCTCATAAACATTATCCTTTTCCCAATACAGTATAGGGATATATAATTCTAATCCCTCACAACATATAATCATAAAATCCTTCATATGTATTCCACAATATCATAAAAACATTCATCATAACTTAACTAATGGAAAATAAAATGGGTTTAATTGACATTTCATCATAATAACTATAAAAAAATATATAGAAACAATAAATATAGTATAATTGGATCATATCCCTGGTAAATCATAATTAATATCATAGGATTTTATCAAAGATGATAAATTCCTTTAAAAATATTACTCAATTGTTTTTAGGAAAATAACCTTTTCACTTTGAAATCAGTTATTTTAAATTTAAAAATTTACCAAATATTAATGAAACCGTTTTATTTAAAAAAAACTTGGAAATTTTTAAAGTAAGATTTAAAATATTGAGAATTCATTATGGTAGGAAATTATATTCATGTCAAGTGCATTAAAACAAATATTCTATTCACATTTTCAGTAAAAAATAAAAGGTTTCTCATTCAAAAAATGATAAGAAGATTACTTTGAAAAGTTTTTATAAAAATTAAAAAATGTGTAAAAATTACTTTAAACTATCATAGGATAATATTAAAAAAAATTATGAAATGTGGACATGGATGACAAAGATTCATTACTAAACAGTAAAACATACTCGGTTTTCCTTAAAAATGTTCTTTCTATCTCTTGAGTTCTTAAAGCGAGGAAAATGAAAGGAAAACATATCATATTTATAAATAGACATAGTAGAATAAAATTCATGATATTATTAAGAGGTAGATCATATTATTTCATCATCGGAAACTTAATCATAAACAATCATGGTAAATAATGTTATTTTAACATAAAACCCTTTCCTTGAGTCTAAAATTATTTAAAAGCGATTTAACTTCATGTAACATAAAGTTAAATTTATTATAATTTTGTAATGGGTTTATGAATATATTTATAATATCATATATGATCCAATTATAATATTTTAACACCCATTTATTAATATTTCCTTATTCAAATCTCTATTATCGGGTGTCAACTGTTTCATTCTTCATGAAAATTCATGTTCATTAGTTCCAACCCTTGTACTTCAATCATGGTTCCATAATATCCATAGTTTAATTCATAATTTAAATATCATATATATTCATTATATACATATTTATATTTATCCCTAAATGGAATAGTTATAAAAATGTTTTATACCATTTATGGAGAAGGTAGATTGTATGTACGCATGGATGCTGTTTTCATTTTTCAACAGATGGAACAAAAGAAAGGTATATAATAATTTAACTTTATAAGAAATTTTTTAAATCAAATATCTCTTTTATATTCATTAAATATATCCTTATTACTATCCATATAAAATGTAAATGAAAAACTAATCGCATCGCATCGCTTCGTGGATGTGGTAGTCCACACGTACGCATGAGGGATGTTATCATTTTCTAATGGATGTGAAGAAGGTGGATAATAGTAGTTACATTCTCATAATAATAATTCATTATATTAAATATAATGAATTCATTATTTTAGAGTGGATATCATTAATTTAACATTGGTACAATAAGAAATAATGTTGAAAATAATCAGTTAAGATTTATACCTATTCATTGAGAATCTTATTTTGGCTTACACTAACTGACTAAAAATTAAAATTTTTTATTATAAAAACACTTTTAAGGAAAAAGTGAGAAACCAAGGAATAATAATTAAGTGACTAAAACATCAAACCATGCCCCATAGGTCCAAAATCCAAAAAAAACCAGATCAAATAACAAATAAAAGATCCTCCCCAACATAAACAACATTAACACCAGTTTCCACCATTCTAACGCTGCACGGCAAACTATCCCGTAAAAATACGGGTCGGTACTGATGGATAAGGTCATACCCTATAAAACATCCAAATCCAAATCACGTAAGTCTTGTGAAAACTTATAGTTCTACCTCATTTGGAGCAGTCATTGAAGATAATTTGGAGTCAAGAATGTTGAACAGCCAACCGTAGGAGAACAACCTTCACAATAACAATAAAGCCACACAAACCAAACCAAATCATCACCAGTGTATTAATGAACCATAATAACAAAATCAGCACAATTTCTCCTCCTCCATGAATCCATCGCGATGCATACACAGATTTCAAGTCCTCCACCATCACCTCACACAACATCAAATTTCAACAACAAAAGTAGCTATCACCCTCAACTAGAAATCAAAACCAAAACCAGTGCAGAATCACCAGCGACATCGACCCATCATGTGACCAAAACTAAAAGAAACACATATTAAGAATAAGAAAAATGAACCAAAACCGAAATAAAGACCTTTCGAGTCTCTATAGAAGAATACCTCACTGAAATCCAAAGCCGCAGATCCCAACACTACCTTTAAACCCACACAGAGAGACCAAATCCTCCCAGCACATCCACATCCAACACGAAACATGACAAAAACCTTAAGCAATAGAATCTGGAGCTCGATATCTGAATCAACACCACACCTCCATGAAAACCCTATCTGACTCAAATGATATGGTGAGAAAAAGGCATCAAATGATTGAGAATTCCAAGAGTGACGAGCCCACATGATGCCGCCACTAGAGGGTTAATCACACCACGAACAATGCCGACTAGCAGTGAGGGACTAGGGTGTCTCTATGGGGAGACTATTCCCACATGATCAGAGTATAGAATAGTGGTAAAAAATAATGATAAGTTTTAGAAATTTTATTAAACAATCAACATATTAATAATAATAAACAATCCAATATAACCATTAGGTAGAAGGTGAATTAATATCTAATACAAAAATTATGATTAGTTCATGATGTTATAAAAAATTATAATTACATGAGATATGGGGTATAGGAATATAAAACATTATAAAAAAATAAAAAAAAATGAACAAAATATTCCTCCACTAGAATCACGGTCATAGGCTCAATCCTCTTCCCCCGTACTCCATCCTAGTATAGAAAATCAAACATCGAAAGTTGGCTACTTCCCTTTGTCTACACCTATAGTAATGAAGTCTGTTCGGGTACCATAGGCATCCTGAATAGGGTGTGAGATATACTTAGTAAGTCACCACAAATGATATCTATAACTATCAAGTCATTTCATATAAAATGATAAGTATCAAGGTATATAGTAAATGTAAGGAAATAAATAAATAAACCACATCATACCAGGTTCCTAATGAGATACCTGACAGATGCTACTTGATTTAGCCTAAGCTGGATATCATTGAACCAAATTCAACCTGTATAGATATGATATGGGTGTAATAATGGGTCATTATAATTCAATTATTAAGAATTTACTAAACCCAAGAATGTTATTTGGGTTAGAAGATGTGTCTCTGGTTTAATAGTTTTTGTTCTTAGTTCCTGATAATAAAATTTAACCTTATAATTTAATACAAGACATCCTGACCCAATCTAAGGTGATCTTAAGAAGGAAACCAAGAACCACTCTAGTATCACCACAAGTACCCATCCCCATGAGAATCATTCCAAGGAAATCCATAAAAAGGAATCCCAAGTATCACTTTCGACATGGTGTAAATAATAACCCTCTGAACCCATCCCAATTATACCATATAGGGGACCAAGTATTTCTTGTGGAATGGTATAACCATATCACCCACTGAGTTCGTCTAAGGTAACACCCCTAGGGAACCTGTATCACTCACGAGTAAGTAAGTGATCTGCTCGGTGAAGCCATCTGAGTCGTCCTATAAAGGATCCAAGTATCTCTTTTAGGGAATTAAGATTAATTTCAAATTTTATTATAAAGAATGATGATTCTATCCAAGGATTCCTTAATTTGGGACCCTTGTATTTCCATCATATTAATATTAATGAATTATTTAGATATCAATAACTAATACTATTTAACAAGGAATTGCAATCATACCCTTTAATCAAGTTGTAAAATCCATTTAATTCAAGTAACGCAAGTTATGGAATAAAGCTTAAGGGCCTAAACACATGGCCTACCATCTCTTTTTTTAATTCATAATTTTTTTACATTTATTACAATCCAATTCACACATCCATGGTACAAGTAATTAAATTTATTCCAAGATATAAGGTTTTTAATTATTTAGGGTGGGGAACACCCCTAGGGGTGGATCATATAGAGTTAATCACTCCCACAATATTCATTCATGGGTGGAAAGGGTCTTACTACACATGAGAATAATATTTAATATAATTTATTTAACACTTTGGAGGCATCTCCACAAGATTTTGGTGTATGGTAAAATGGTTCATGCTAAAATTCATTGATACTTTTAGGGAAAATGACTTGACCAACTACCTTATGCATGTAGTATTCTTCTAATCCATTATCATCCCTTGAATTGAGATATGATGGGAGAAAATTGAAACATGAACGAAATCCCTAAAAATAGGTCATAAGATCTTGCACTAAAATAGTGCAATTGATGGATACATAAACCAATAAAGGATGCAATAGGGACACGGATCTTACCATTGCATATCCAATGGGACTGATGGGGAAGGAAACAGAGATCGGATGAAGAAGAATCAGAAGTACCTATGTAAGGTGTGGAGGTCCTATATCATGTGGATACTTCTAGGGAAAGGGAGGTGTTATCTATAAAATAAGATACCCTACCTCCTTTTAAGAAAATAGACCCAGGGAATCCAAATGGTGTGTAAACTTTAAACTCCATGTAATGCTTGGGTTTTTCCTCCTGGTAAAAACTATTACACATCGTGAAAAGGGTCTATCATGACCAATACATGTTGTGTATTTAATAAATGCTATGTATTTAAATACACATCATTTATTTTTCCTACATCTATGCCCCAACCCCCCTAAAAATTTTCCTTCAAAAAGGAAATGTATTAGTATAAAGGTATAGTTACTGGGACTTAATCAAAAAGAGAAAATTAAAAAGTGTTTATTTAAAATTAAAAGAATTTATACCTTTCCAAAAAGTAGGGACATTACAACCTCACCTTACTAAATAACTTGTCCCAAAGTTCCCCTTCAAAGGGTGGTAAAAAATCATCTAAAAAATTTATTTCCATTGAGCACATATATTGGCCTCTCTCTCAGGTCTCATCATGTACATGGTTGTGCTGCCACATTACTCATACCAAAGGAACTGACCTACCTTAGAGATAATTCTTTCTCCAATCAACAATATTTATAGTATGATCCTTAAAGGACACATCTATATCTACCTCAATATCCTCAATATCAAAAGAATATGTTATGTTGGAATGATAATGGTGAAGCTGTAATATAAAGAATATATCGTGCATGGAATGATCCCTCTGAGATAACTACAACTGATTGGATACCGGCCCAGATCTCTACAAGATCTCAAAAGGTACAATATAATTGGGTGATATCTTGCCCAGTATCTAAATATGTCTATGACCCAATCTAGAAAAAAATCATAGAATGAACTGATGTCCCATCTCGAACTCTAGAGATCACCAGTGATGATCGGTATAAGACTTCTACCTGGAATAATTTTTAGTCATGTGTTTTTGTATTAGTTATACTTTCTATAAAGTATCTTGAATAAGAATATAACCCAATAGTGTTGTATCACCTACCTCAAACTAGATTAGGGGTGAATGGCATGACCTACTATAAAGGTCCTCATAGGAAGTCATCTGAATAGTTTCTTAAAAATTATTACTATAGGAAAACTCAATAAGGGGTTATTGTTTCTACCAAGAACCTCCAAAATCAAGGATTCATTCTTGTTTAATTTCTTATAGCACACATATCTTCCATTCATACTTCCCATTAATTTGAGGTTGATATGATGTACTCAGATGCACCTATTAACCAAGTGATTTTTGAAACCCTTTCCAAGATCATGTTGTAAATTGGGAATATCAATACAATATTATATAACTAGAAACACCATAAAGGCATAAAATCTCTTAAATGTAAAACCTCCTAATCTCATCAACTAATAATATCTATTTGGTAGGTTAGAAGTGCATGACCTTGGTTAATCTATTAATGATCACCCATTTTGCACCACTACCTTAAGGGGACTCAACAAATTTGATATGAAATCCATAGTGATGTCATCTTATTTCCACTCAGGAGTATACATAATATATAAAATTCTAGTAGGTCATTGGTGCTTAGCCTTCTCCTTCTGAAAGGTGGAGCACTGAGTGATAATACTTACAATCTACCTATTCATGCTCTACCACCAATACTGACAACATATGTCTCGGTACATCTTGGTAATCCCAAGGTGAACTTCCCAAATAAAGGTATGATATTCCTACATAAACTATACCCATATGTCTGTAGGTACCCAGATACGCCTATGAAACTGCAGGATCTCACCCTCATCGATAATACAACCATGTAGTGGGTCTTCAATTGAGAAACTCTCCCTTATGACTAGGAATTTGGGATTACAAATCCATCTCATCCACACCCATTCAAAAAGGGAAGATTTTACTGTCAAATATATTAAAACAGTCTACCCATGATATTTCTAAACCTCTAGGTGCATCTCAGAAAACATATCTATCAACTTTCACTCACTATTTTCCTCTTAGATAGCCTGTGTCTGAGTCTTCTAGCTGAATGTATCATCCACTGCATTCTCCTTTCCAAGTGTTTAAGCAGGATCAAAGTAGAAAAATTATGGTTATTCTACCCACATGTGATACCTAAGATTCAAGTCACATTGTTTGGAAATATATTTGATACTTTTTTAGTCTGTGTAAATGACCAACCACTCACCCAATAGAAAATGCCTCTGATAGTGTAAATCATTAACCAAAACTTATAGCTCAAGGTTTTTCATAGGGTAATTTTACTCATAAGGTTTCAAATATAAGTATTTGTACACTATATCTTGATCTCCCTGCATTAGAGATGCTCCAAGAATGATTCCTAATGCATCAAAATAAATTTTATAGCTTCTTCCATGATTTGGAATAATTGGGATCAAAACTCATGTCAGTCTCCCTCTTAACTTTTGAAAGGATGTTTCACAGGCTTCAGACCATAATAACTTCACAAAATTCTCACTCTATCCCATGATGGGTGCTTCTATGCATGATAAGTCCTAAATAAAATGCCTATAATAACAAGTTAACCCTAAGAAACTGCGTATGTCAAAGAAATTCTTGGATTTCTCATAGGAAACTATAGTGTTCACCTTCTCTAGGTTAATAGATACTCCTACCTATAAAATGATATGACTCAATAAGTGAACCTTATTGATCAAAAAGTTATATTTGGTGATATTATCATACATCTGGTGCTCTATTTGTATATTTAGCATGATCTCAAGATGTTTTTCATGGTCATGTCAAGTATGAGAATACACCAAGACATTGTCTATAAAGACTAATGCAAATGAATCCAGATAAGGGTTGAAAATCTAATTCATCAGATCCATAAAAACTCATGGAATGTTCATAAGATCAAATAGAATAACAAGATATTCATTCAAGTCATATATACTATAGAATTTTGTATGTGGTATGTTTGAAGGTCTTATAAAAACTTGATAGTAGCCCAACCTCAAATCGATCTTAGAGAAATTATCACTCCTTAGAGATGGTCAAAGATGTCATCTATATGAGGTATTGAATACCGGTTCTTATCCATGAATGGGTTCAATCGGTAATAATCCATGCACAACCTGAAGCTACCATCTTTCTTCTGGGCTAAAAGGATAGGTGGACCCCATGAAGAAGTACTCAGTCTGATAAAATCTTTAGATTCCAAGTATTCTAGATGCTTTTTATATTCCTGGAGCTCTATAGGGGTCATCCTATGGGGAGTAATGGACATCGGTACTTCTCCTAGAACTAGCTCAAAAGTGAAATCTAACTCTCTCATAAAAGGAAATATAAAAAATTCATCATTGAATATATACTTAAAACGATCCACACATTGAGGAAATTTTACATTTTGCATTCCTTGATTTATAAAAAAAAGTATAGACATATGGGCTTCCACTCTACCCATACCATGATGATCGGGTCTCGATTGAATCTCCAGAAAATACCATTTTCCCTTATGAACGTAGGTACTTCCCTAAGGTGATGTAAAGGACACCCTCCAGTGATATAAATCGATGTGGGTGTGGTATGGAACCAACCAGTCCATATTAATAATGACATCAAATCCATCCATTTCAAGGACAAAAATATTCTAGGGGGATATATATCTATCCAACTCAAGAGGGTAATCCCTTTACTGGCGTATAATTTCTATACAAACCCCTAACAATGTGTTGATAGTCATCATGCTACAAAATTACTCCATTTTCATCCCAAATATCTTACCAATTACCAAAGATATAAAAGAGTGTGAAACACTTGTATCAAACAAAGAAAACAATTAAAGTATAGGCTACTAGAATAGTACCTATAACTATATAAGGCCCTAAACTCTACACCTTTTAAGTAGGATGCACTACATATATATGGTTTGATCTATGACCCTGAGAAGCAACATGACTAACATGGGTAGGTCCACTCTGCTAGTTTTGAACCACTAAATTATGACTACCTCAACTATAACTACCTCCTCAACCTGATTGGTTAATAGTATACTAGATCTCAACCTAACATAGAGATAATAATCATGTACCAGAATATGGGTTCAATATAGATCCTTTAACACTAAGAATTAAAGGGAAAGTTTTGAATAATCACTTAAGGCTAACCATCCTACCACAAGCTCGACACTCAATTATGTTCCTCGTACATTGGGTCTTCTCGTGGCCTGTCCTACCACTCTGGTGAAACACCACATAATTGTTGGTGTGTGTCATCTGGTTGGCACTGCCCCCATGAGCAACCTCAAAATCACATTTCTGACCACTAGAAGAATCGTCTTCTGGTCTCGATGCCAAACTACCATAGTTCACATTTCAACTTCCCTTAGGTTCTTCTATATGACGAGGGCCTAATTCACTATCTCTAAAATGGTGGTCAACTGGAATACTTTCACCTACGATCGAATGGCATACACAAGTCTATCCTCAAACTGTCTGAGAGTCTTTAATTTTTCACTAGTCAGTATCGATGAAAAATGATCAAGCTCAGTTAATTGAGTTGAATACTCCATCCCTAACATAGCACTATACTATAGATGCATAAACTCTCTAGCATGGACCTCTGTCAGTTTCTATGGAAAGAAGTAGTCATGAAGGCTATCTAGATTTCTACCCAGACCATACCCTGATGATGATCATCCTAAGAGATGGAATCCCACCAATGTTAGGTAGATTAACAGAGTATATAGGTTTTGATATTTACCCTCCACTCCAGATTCATCTCAATATGATCTTTGATTGATGACATGTCCTTTAGACATGATTCTACAACCTAAGGATCTCCATCCCCAGAGAAAGTGAGAGGGTGTTGCTACTGAAATTCTCACATAAACTCTGCCATAGTGGGGTCAAGTCATAGAGATCCCTGTATATACTACAAGAAATGAAATAATCTATCTCCAAACTGAGTATCAGTTCTCTGTGGAGGATCAACTAGAGGTGCCTGTAGTGGCACTACAGGGGGTAATACTGGTGGCTCAGGGGCCACCACCTCCAGATCATGGTCATTTCCACCCTTCTATAACATGACTTGAGGATGAAATGGAGGAATAAATCTATAATTTACTAATGCACACCACATATAAAATTTAACAGAAAATTGGATCAATGATAATAGAAAGGGACATGTACAAAGTCTTCCTATAAATGAGTTACACCCCTCTGCATATACCCAATACAGACCTACATAGTAAGAATGGTCATATAATTCACAAGATACACTACTTACTTCCCACTAATAAGGTTGGGTAAGGGTTAAGGTCACATATTAGACCACAAAGGTTCCAGTATATAGCATTTAAATTGAAAGGTATAGAGGAAAACACCCTTCAATTTTAAATTGGAATCCCCATTTATAAATAACCATTTCATTTAAAAGTTTACATTTATTTATATTCATACTCATTTATATGTATAAAAATATTATAGTACAATTTTATATTTCACCATTCCCAATTTATAAAAGAACATACTCTTTATAAATTTTAATTGGTACGTCATGTAACTGCAACCTAACCCTTATATATGGTATCATGATGTAATAAATAATGTAAAAATATTTCATTGAATGAATCACCATTCCTAATTTATAGAATTAAATGATTCATAAATTATAATTAACATTCAATAAATCAAATCAACTAACGTTTCATCCCATAGAACCAGTGGTTCATGGCTCAAAAATGTCATAATCGGTTAATTAATGTTCCATAAATAATTTATATGGGAAAACATCATTTAGATTAATGTAGAGACTTTAATTAATCCAATTATGTTATCCCTTCAAGAAACATTATCAATTTTCCTTATATAATAATCTAGTTATTCATAAAACACATAGGCAACACAGGCAATGCACGTAGTAATATAAATATGGCATGGAGTAATGCATGACATGTGAATCCTAAAGTATATATAATGATGCATGATATGATACCTATTTTCCATAACAGGATAAGGAAAAAAGGAAATACATAATTATAATATCAATAATAATTATGTCACAAGATGTGTGTTACCCAACGGTGCAATCAATACAGCTATAATAGGCACAAACCAAAATAGTAATAACCTATCCCAAGTAATTTGGGTTTCCCCTATACATGGGTTAGATATTCCATGAATAAGCTCATTAAAAAATTGAAATGAATTCCTAGTCTCCTTTACAATACCCAAATAGTAAGACACAATGAAAAAAAGAACCTCTAATACCACTTTGTAGCATCCTGGCATGGAAGCCAATGAGCAGTGCCTCAAGCTGGTTGGCCACATGACCTCAAGTGTGCCTCCAAGTACACCAGAGGCTACTAGCTAATAGTGAGGGTATATGGTGTGTCTATAGGGAGACTATCCCTTCATGATCATAGTGTAGCATAGCGGTAAATAATAATGATAAGCAATGGAAACAGTAATAAATAAGCATCTGTGGAATAATAATAAACCATACAATATAACCAATAGGTGAAAGATGAATCAATATTTGATAAAAAATGATGATCATGCCATGATGATATAAAAAATTAAATTAAAGGGGATATGGGAATACAGGCATATAAAACATGCTAAAAAAAGGAAAAAAGTCCAAAAGATACATCCATAATCTTTATGAGCATAGGCTTGGTCCTCTGCTCTCGTACTCCATCCTAATGTTTAAAATCAAACATTGGAAGTTGATTTCTTCCCTTTTTCTACACATGCAGTCATGAAGTATGTTCAGGTACCATAGGTGGACCGAATAGGGTGTGAGACATACTCAATAGTCCACCATCAATAGTGTTTAGAACTATCCAATCTATGCATATAAAATGATCAGTGTGCAGGTACATAATAAATCTAATGAAAAGAATAAATAAACCACATTGGATTGGGTTCCTCATGGGATTCCCAATCGAGGCTACCTACTTTTTCTTAAGTTGGATATCTTTGAACCGAAGTCAACCTGTATATATATGATATGGGTAAAATAATGGGTCATCATAAGTCAATTATCATGAATGGACCGAACCTAAGAATGTTATTTATCTTGATGAACATGTACCTAGTTTAATAGTTTTCTTTCTTAATTATTGATAAGAAAAAAACCTTAGAATTTAATACAAGGAATCCTGATCCCATCAAAGGAAATTTGTAAAAAAGAACCCAAGTATTTCTCTAGGATCTCTATAAATACCCACCACTGTAAGATTCTATCCAAGGCGATCCATAAAAATGAATCCCAAGTATCACTATTATCATGGTGTAAAGAATAACCCTCTAAGCCCATACTAGGTATACCACATAGGGGAAAAAGTATCTCTCATGTAATGGTATAATTATATCTCCCACCGAGCCCATCCATGGAAACTCCCCTAGGGAACCAGTATCACTCATGGTAAGTAAGTGATCCATCAGGTGAGCCTATTTGAGGCATCCAATAAATGATTTTTGTAACACCCCGAGCTTCCACGATACGCCTCTCTTTCAATAATGCAATAGCTTGCATTGTACGCAAATTCGAGTTCTAAAACACCGCGACTAATCAAAGTAGCCGTTATTAATAGTAATAACCACTTTTTGAAATTATAGAAAATTTATATTTCAAAATGGAATTCATTTTTGTATTCCTAATATTGAAATTAGCCTATGTTGAATTTTTTGTAATTTTCTGAGAACTTCAAAAATTTTATGAATAGTGAAAAATACTTAAAACAACTTTTTTAATCAAAATAATTTATAGTGATAAGTTATACTATTGAGTGGTTTTAAAGTATAATTAGAATATATTTTTACCATTTTATCCAATGGTGTTCATTAGAATTAATTTCACTTTGAAATTGGACATAAATAATTGTCAATCTTTTGATATATATTGTTTCTTAAAAACACGCTATTTGTTGTGACAGCGGGAATTAATTATAAAATTAATTAATGCAACTTATATGTTTGGAATTTCATAAAATAGACATCATTTTTGAATTCGAATATCAATTATAGCTTAGGGTGAAATTTTGGCATTATTCTGAAAAACATCAATTTTTGATGAATAGTGAAACCACTAAGTGGTAGTTAAAAAAACTGATTTTTCGTTTAAATGAAACATTACCACTTCTGTGATTTGAATTTCAAAAATCCGACATACATGGTTTTCATTATGAAGTAAAATGTGGTTAAATGGGATTAAAATAATTTTTTGGTGAATAGTAACTTTTAAGTTCTTAATCGCGATTAGAGGTAATTAGTGTAGTTTAAGGTAAAAATAATGTTTTAATAATATGAGATGAGCTTGACACATGTACTAACCTCATTAGATGTTCCATGTCCGACCAAGACAATCCATGGGTCAACTTGGGGACCCCATGGAGCCACTTTAGTTGGAAAATGACATAAATTCCTTTTATTTAATGTTAAAGTAAAAAAATGACACAAACATGAAATGTTTTACTAAAACAATTTTTACATGGGGTTGTACAAGTCATATTTTTGACTATAAATAGTCATTGGAAAGATAAAAAGATTTCCTAAATCATATTATTTTTTTTATAATTTTTAAACATTAAATAAATTAAATTATTTATGACATCATTATGATGCAGCGATGACCTCATTATTTAACGATTTTAATAAAATGAAAAGATAATGTACAATCCAAGTCTTAAACTTATCCAAAGAATATTGTATGGGTAGATTTAGAACCCTTATCACCTTAGAAACGAATTATATAAGTGTGGGACCTTTATAATCCGAAAAGAATTGTATAATAATGTAAAATTTCCTTACTTTCCAAGAGTGTCCCTCCTCTCCACTTATAAAAGGCCCCCACCTCTACCACCTCATTCACACTTTCAAGCCATTTGGCTCGGCCAACCTCTGCCCAAATACTCTCCCAACATCCCCCTCTTACTCCTAAAAGCCTCACTTTGGGAAGAACTCTTCCCAAGGAAGCCTTTGGCTCAAATCAAAAAGAGTTACCCGATTTTAAGGTAATGTCTTCTCTAATGTTGTTTTGTTTTATTTTTCTTCTCCAACCCCCTAAACATTTTTTATTAATTTCTTTTGTAACAACACCAGTATCGTCAATATACTAGGATGTTGTTATAAGAAGTATTCTAGCTACACTTACACACACCTACATCTAATGGTTAAAGAACATACGGTTTCTGTGGATGACGAATTTCTGCCTCACGAAATGATGATTGTTCAACACTCATAAAACACCTTCAAAGGTGGCCATTAAGATGTCACTATATTTATATATAATATATAATATGTTTATGTTTTCCTTATGCTTCTTTATTTCTCATTTATGGCATACTTTATGATTTCCATTATGGGCAAATGCGATAATTTCATTTTAGGAAGTGCGGACTACCGCCCCCTCAAAGTGATGTGAATCATTAATGCCCTGTGTGGGATGTATAAAGGATGGAGTAAATGATATTATATATGATATTATACTGGAACTATATTATACCTTTATATAATTATGATTTCATTCCATTAAATATGAAATAGAAATGAAAGTAGTGTTCATGCGTACGTACGGCTTACCGTCTCCATGAATGGTGCATTTCATTTCTTACCTCTAAATGTTACGTAATATTATGAATGAATGTATATACTGGATATATATGATATATATGACATCTAAATCATGAATATAATTCTGGAGATAATGGATATTCTACCACATAAACAGTTTGTAATTATAAGAAGTTTATTGTTGACTCAAGTACCAAAAATCGACAAAACGACCGTTATTAACTTAAATAATTACATAATGTTCATAACATTGTAATAAGTGATATTAAAAGGATAATGAAATTGAAAATGGAAGATATTAACTCTAGTTTATTATTCAGGAGGTTAAATAACGGTCGAATCAAGTCGGACACAAGGTAAGGGAACTTCTTAACCCAACTTCCATTCTTTGGGTTAATCTCCTACTTTCAAATTATGTCATGATATTATTATGTCTTATTTTGTATTTTTACTTTCTTTATGTGTACCTATAGTGAATACACATAATAGATCTATTTTATTTAAAAAATGATCTTTTTAAGGACTTCGTCTCAATCTCCTTTCATTGAGGCATATTTGGTTTTATACACAACTTTCTTTTATACGGTGTATAAACCCCTTTGACTTTTACGTTTATTCAAAAGGAATCTTTTTTATACGAAGCGTTTTACTAAACGACAAAAAGGGAATGTTTTTCTTTCCGTACATATGCGGAGACAATGACTTCTCCGCCACCGTGACCATTATTTGAGTTTCGGCTTCCTCTACAAGCCGTAACTTTTTTTAATGAAAAATAAATACAAAGTGTTAACATTCTTTTATTCTGGTATTGAAAATGGTTTTGAAAGCGTTTTTACTATATCAATGTGTTGTATTGATATCTTGTGATTGAAGTGTGGAAATGTTATTTTTCCTTTATGCATGTATTATGTGATACGATTATGTTATGGTTTATGATATGTTTAAACCTATTCATATGAGGAATGCATTGGACTTAATAAGTGACGGGTGGAGCCCTCTATAGCTCCTCGATGCATCGGCAGGTCTCATGAGACAAACTAGTGTCTTGGCACGAGGCCTTGACAAAATCTTATTTGTGGTCTTGGCACAAGGCCTTGGTTACGTGGTTATGATAGTCTGGAATTATGCATTCCATCATTATGAAAGTGGTTATTGATATTGCATGTGATTATTCGACCAGTAGAATATCCATGTAAAGAAGTAAATGGCATTATCTCATTTTACGTTTGTCATATTATGTTGATGTTCAAGTTTAAAAGGCTTTTGTTTTAGTTATACATTGCCTTAAATGTTTATGTTTATTTATGAAAGCTTCCGCAATATTGTTATCCTTACTGAGCATCTGAGCTCACCCATTTCAATGTTTTAATATTTTCCAGGATGTGAAGAAGTATTTTATGAATGACCTGCAGGGATAGTTAGAAGAGGATATGAGTGTGGACTAAGGAGACTTTGTTATTTTAGTTTTTCACTTTATGATGTAATGTAAGACTTATGAATGTGTCTAGTGTTTCCAAGGCTACTAAACTAATCAGTCTTTCGAGACTTGATCTTTTGTGATCATGCCAATGTTATGAAGTAATGCACCGACTCTGGGTAGCTGGGGTTGGGGCGTTACAGTTGGTATCAGAGGCAGTTTAGTACTAACCTTGGAAGCTAGATTTAAATAAACTCTGATTAGAGCACATAGCCCAAAGATAGACTTTGAGGATTAGTATAGAAGAACTTCCTAGAATTTTGGTATTATAGAGATTTTGTGAGTTTTCCGAGCAATACATCCCTGTCTGGATATGAGCAGGTAGAGGCAGCTCTGGCACAGATGTACCTAGGGGTAAAACCCGAAAACACCGCTTTGAGCTAGACTCGAACGGGAACTGGTGCACGACAACGGGCCTTGCTGCACTCTTGGTTACGACACTCCCGAGGGATATGCTTAGGATAATTCTCGTTTTCTTTACAAACCACTATGAACGGTTATGAGTATATACTTCCTCAAAGAAAACCTTTTTATGATTATGGATTATATCCATAAATAGTTCAATTTATGTTAAGTATTTTATAAGTATGGAATTATGTATTTTGATTCATAAACTAATCTAGTTTATGCCATTGTATAGAAATGGCGCCTAGTGGAAGGAATGGAAACCGTATCAATGCATGCACTCCGTGTAGGGATTGCCCTCCAGCTCAAGATAATTATTGTGGATCTGGAGATAAAACTGGTGCTGATCAACTTATTACCATACTGGGACAACTCACTCAGGTTATGAATAATAACCTTACTCGTACGGAGCACCCTGATCCGCAACGTGGAGGATCAATGTTAGACCGCTTCATGAGCCAACAACCACCAACATTTAATGGGGGTACAAATCCATTAGTAGCTGAGCAATGGATAAACACCTTAGAGAAAATATTCCACGCTTTGGGGAGTAGAGAAAGGGAGAAGGTTATCATGGCATTTTACCGCCTCACTGGAGATGCTGATCAATGGTGGTCATTGATTCAAAATACAAAGGAAGATGAAGAAGTATCAAGTATGGAATGGAGAGAGTTCAAAGATCTTTTCTTAGAAAAATACTTTCCACATGACCATCGAGCAGATATGGAAAGGAAATTTCTGAGTCTGAGGCAGAAGGAGGATGAGAATGTCGCAAAGTATGAGGCTAACTTTACAAGGTTAGCGAGGCATGCTGCAGATTATATACGTAACCCAAGAAGTAAGATTGATCATTTCTTTTATGGGTTAAAACCATTTCTCCGTCGAGCATTAGTCTCACAAACCTTCTCGTCATACGAAGATATTGTCTCGTGTTCTATCAAGACAGAAAAATAATTCTCTAAGTGTTAGGACAACAAAGTAAAGCAAGAGAAGAAGAGAATGATGGAACAAGAGATAGATAAATGGAAAAATGGAAAGAAGTATTTTCCATTATGTGATAATTGTGGGAAGAATCACCCTGGTACTTGCCTAAAAGGAATGGGATTTTGTTATAAATGTGGGGAAAAAGGTCACCAGGCGCGTGATTGCAAGGGAAAGAAAGAGGCTATCAATGTTGAATGCTACAATTGTAGGGAAATGGGGCATTATGCAGATGAATGTCCTAAGCATCAGGGAAACTTACCTCAAAAAAGGCCAAGGGATCAAGGACAATCTTATGTTGTTACTACAGTTGAAGCAGAATAACTAATGTATTGGTGCTTTTGGACTCATGGATTATATTCTGGTTATTAGAATAATGTGATATATATATAAGGATTGTACTGCAGTACTTGTTGATTTCAGTAAGGTTTTAATATGATGAAAGTAATTATATTTTTAGTATGTGACAATAATAGAAACTTTACTTTGTTTGGGGAATCTGATAAATTGATTTTGGAATTAAGAGACCTTTTAGAGAAAGTCTGGACAGAGGTATTTTGGATAACTATAAAGGTTGGAGTGGATTAAGTTGATCTTTGGATAGTATTGTTTAAGGTTAAAAAATTTATGAATATTATTTTTGGAATATTATAATACTATAGTTTTAGGAAAAGGACAACCTGCAGGGTGGGGCATAAACCATCGCGCCGAACAAAGCTGCAGGAATCGAACCCACAACCATAGTGCGACAGGACTTTATTCCCTACCACTAGCCTAAAGGAAGTCCTTGGTTATTACAATATAATTTTACTAATCTAAATGGTATGTGTTAACATTTGGAACCTTATACAATTAGGATAAGTATAATATTTTTTATTTCTATTATCTTTTTGAGTGAAAGATGAGTTGAAGGTTGAAACTCTAATTGTCAAGCATAAATATATATATACCTATCTCTTATTCAATGAATAAATTAATTCTTAAACTTTAGTAAAGGGATATTAAAACAAAAAAATGTGTTATCCTAATACCTTATGTCTTGTTGAACTGATGATATTTTAAATCAACATAGATTGAAGGCTTTGAGGACCTCAATTTGATAGTTGATTGTGATTGATGACCTCAATCACTCCCTACAAATATTTACATTTTTCCTCCAATTATATGTCTCTAATTGCCAACAATGTTCTCCTTATCGAGATCATAATTTGGTGGTGACTTTCTTATTTCCATTTCCCTCTTATTAAGGCTAAATTTTATTAACCTTATTTCCGATGTGGGTTTTCCACAAAGGTATTTTCTATTTTCAACCTTTTATTTTCAAAGAAAAATATCAAATTGCGAGGATGCAATTTATTGAAGGAGGGGAGAATGTAACACCTCGAGCTTCCACGATACGGCTCTCTTTCAATAATGCAATAGCTTGCATTGTACGCAAGTTCGAGTTCTAAAACATCGCGACTAATCAAAGAGTCGTTATGAATAGTAATAACCACTTTTTGAAATTATAGAAAATTTATATTTCAAAATGGAATTCATTTTTGTATTCCTAATATTGAAATTAGCCTATGTTGAATTTTTTGTAATTTTCTGAGAACTTCAAAATTTTTATGAATAGTGAAAAATACTTAAAACAACTTTTTTAATCAAAATAATTTATAGTGATAAGTTATACTATTGAGTGGTTTTAAAGTATAATTAGAATATATTTTTACCATTTTATCCAATGGTGTTCATTAGAATTAATTTCACTTTGAAATTGGACATAAACAATTGTCAATCTTTTGATATATATTGTTTCTTAAAAACACGCTATTTGTTGTGACAGCGGGAATTAATTATAAAATTAATTAATGAAACTTATATGTTTGTAATTTCATAAAATAGACATCATTTTTTAATTCAGAATATCAATTATAGCTTAGGGTGAAATTTTGGCATTATTCTGAAAAACTTCAATTTTTGATGAATAGTGAAACCACTAAGTGGTAGTTAAAAAAACTGATTTTTCGTTTAAATGAAACATTACCACTTTTGTGATTTGAATTTCAAAAATCCTACATACATGGTTTTCATTAGGAAGTAAAACTTGGTTCAATGGGATTAAAATAATTTTTTGGTGAATAGTAACTTTTAAGTTCTTAATCGCGATTAGAGGTAATTAGTGTAGTTTAAGGTAAAAATAATGTTTTAATAATATTAGATGATCTTGAAACATGTCCTACCCTCATTGGATGTTCCATGGCCGACCAAGACAATCCATGGGTCAACTTGGGGACCCCATGGAGCCACTTTAGTTGGAAAATGACATAAATTCCTTTTATTTAATGTTGAAGTAAAAAATGACACAAACATGAAATGTTTTACTAAAACAATTTTTACATGGGGTTATACAAGTCATAGTTTTGAATATAAATATTCATTGGAAATCTAAAAAGATTTCCTACATCATAGTATTTTTTTATAATTTTTAGACATTAAATAAATTAAATTATTTATGACATCATTATGATGCAGTGATGACCTCATTATTTAACGATTTTAATAAAATGAAAAGATAATGTACAATCCAAGGTTTAAACTTGTCCAAAGACTATTGGATGGGTATATTTCGAACCCTTATCACCTTATCCACGAATTATATAAGTGTGGGACCTTTAGAATCCGAAAATCATTGTATAATAATGTAAAATTTCCTTACTTTCCAGGAGTGCCCCTCCTCTCCACTTATAAAAGGCCCCCACCTCTACCACCTCATTCACACTTTCAAGCCATTTGGCTCGGCCAAACTCTGGCCAAATACTCTCCCAACATCCCCCTATTACTCCTAAAAGACTCACTTTGGGTAGAACTCTTCCCAAGGAAGCCTTTGGCTCAAATCAAAAAGAGTTACCTGATTTTAAGGTAATGTCTTCTCTAATGTTGTTTTGTTTTATTTTTCTTCTCAAACCCCCTAAAAACTTTTTATTAATTTCTTTTGTAACAAAACCATTATCCTCAATATACTAGGATGTTGTTATAAGAAGGATTTGAGCTACACTTACACACACCTACATCTAATGGTTAAAGAACATACGGTTTCTGTGGATGGCGAATTTCTGCCTCATGAAATGATGATTGTTCAACACTCATAAAACACCTTCAAAGGTGGCCATTAAGATGTCACTATATTTATATATAATATATAATATGTTTATGTTTTGCTTATTCTTCTGTATTTCTCATTTATGGCATACTTTATGATTTCCATTATGGGTAAATGTGATAATTTCATTTTTGGAAGTGCGGACTACCGCCCCCTCAAAGTGATGTGAATCATTAATGCCCTGTGTGGGATGTATAAAGGATGGAGTAAATGATATTATATATGATATTATACTGGAACTATATTATACCTTTATATAATTATGATTTCATTCCATTAAATACGAAATAGAAATGAAAGTAGTGTTCATGCGTACGTACGGCTTACCGTCTCCATGAATGGTGCATTTCATTTCTTACCTCTAAATGTTACGTAATATTATGAATGAATGTATATACTGGATATATATGATATATATGACATCTAAATCATGAATATAATTCTGGAGATAATGGATATTCTACCACATAAACAGTTTGTAATTATAAGAAGTTTATTGTTGACTCAAGTACCAAAAATCGACAAAACGACCGTTATTAACTTAAATAATTACATAATGTTCATAACATTGTAATAAGTGATATTAAAAGGATAATGAAATTGAAAATGGAAGATATTAACTCTAGTTTATTATTCAGGAGGTTAAATAACAGTCGAATCAAGTCGGACACAAGGTAAGGGAACTTCTTAACCCAACTTCCATTCTTTGGGTTAATCTCCTACTTTCAAATTATGTCATGATATTATTATGTCTTATTTTGTATTTTTAATTTCTTTATGTGTACCTATAGTGAATACACATAATAGATCTATTTATTTTAAAAATGATCTTTTTAAGGACTTCATCTCAATCTCCTTTCATTGAGGCATATTTGGTTTTATACACAACTTTCTTTTATACGGTGTATAAACCCCTTTGACTTTTACGTTTATTCAAAAGGAATCTTTTTTATATGAAGCATTTTACTAAACGACAAAAAGGGAATGTTTTTCTTTCCGTACATATGCGGCGACAACGACTTCTCCACCGCCGTGACCATTATTTGAGTTTTGGCTTCCTCTACAAGCCGTAACTTTTTTTAATGAAAAATAAATACAAAGTTTTAACATTCTTTTATTCTGGTATTGAAAATGATTTTGAAAGCGTTTTTACTATATCAATGTGTTGTATTGATATCTTGTGATTGAAGTTTGGAAATGTTATGTTTCCTTTATGCATGTTTTATGTGGTATTATTATGTTATGGTTTATGATATGTTTAAACCTATTCATATGAGGAATGCATTGGACTTAATAAGTGACGGGTGGAGCCCGCTATAGCTCCTCGATGCATCGGCAGGTCTCATGAGACAAACTAGTGTCTTGGCATGAGGCCTTGACAAAATCTTATTTGTGGTCTTGGCACAAGGCCTTGGCTAAGTGGTTATGATAGTATGGCATTATGCATTCCATCATTATGAAAGTGGTTATTGATATTGCATGTGATTATTCGACCAGTAGAATATCCATGTGAAGAAGTAAATGGAATTATCTCATTTTACTTTTTCCATATTATGTTGATGTTCAAGTTTAAAAGGCTTTTGTTTTAGTTATACATTGCCTTAAATGTTTATGTTTATTTATGAAAGCTTCCGCAATATTGTTATCCTTACTGAGCATCTGAGCTCACCCCTTTCAATGTTTTAATATTTTCCAGGATGTGAAGAAGTATTTTATGAATGACCTGCAGGGATAGTCAGAAGAGGATATGAGTGTGGACTAAGGAGACTTTGTTATTGTAGTTTTTCACTTTATGATGTAATGTAAGACTTATGAATGTATCTAGTGTTTCCAAGGCTACTAAACTAATCGGTCTTTCAAGACTTCATCTTTTGTGATCATGCCAATGTTACGAATTAATGCACCGACTCTGGGTAGCTGGGGTCGGGGCGTTACAATTTTTGTATCACTCCTAGGGAATTAAGATTCATTTAGGAATTTATTATAATATATGATGAGACTATCTAAGGTTTCCTTAAGTCAGGACCCTTGTTTCACCATCGGTTTAATATGAAGGTATTTTTTAGCAATCAATAACTCATTCCATTTAATAAAGAATTTCAATCATACCCTTTAATCAAGTTTTACAATACATTTAATTCAAGTAACTCAAGCTATGTCATAAATCTCATGGTCCTAAACACATGGACTAGAATCTCTTTACTTAATTCATAATTTCAGTACATTATTACAAGCCAATTTACACATTCATGATAAAAGTAATTAAATTTAGTCTAATAAATAAGGATCTTAAGTATTTATCTAGGGAAGCACCCATAGGGGTGTATCATGTTGAGGTAATAACCCAAAAAAATTTATTCATAGGTGGCTAGGGTCCTGCTACGCATGAAAATAACATTTAATTTAATTTATTTAACATTTTAGAGGCATTTCCATAGGACTCTAGCACATGGTACAAAGATGCATGATAAAATAAAATGATAATTTTAGGGGAAATGACTAGACTAGCTGACTTATACATGTAGTACTCTACTCATCTAGTATCAGCTCTTGAATCGAGCTAGAATGGGAGAAAATGGCAACCTTAACAAAATCCATGAAAATAGGGCATAAGAGCTCATATCAAAATAGCACAAAAGATGACAAGATGAACCAAGAAATGATGGAAGAGGAATAAGGATATTTCCATTGTGAATCTAACATTACCAAAGGATAAGGAATAGAGATTATATGAAGAATAATCAGAAGAATCTATGTTAGGTGTGGAGGAGCTCTCTCGCACAGCTCATGTTAGAGAAAGGGGAGGGTGTTCTATAAAAAATAAGAGGCCCTGCCTCCTTTTAAAAAAAATAGACCCAAGGAATTTACACATCTTGTAATATTTACACATTGTGTAATTCTCAGGCTTTAATCTCTTGTAACAAACCATTAAACATCATGAAAATGGTCTTTCCAAATAAATACACATGATGTATTTAATACACCCCATGTATTTAAATACACATCGTGTATTTGGCCTACATCCATGCTTCATCCCCCTGCAACCTTTCCATCTAAAATGAAACGGACCAGCCTAAACCCATGATTACCTAATCTTAATCCAAAAGAGAAACTTAACAAGGTTTTACTGATATTATTGTAAGGATTGGTTGTAACACTCTTATATTTTGTAATATATTTCTTTAATCTCTTTGATGGATTTCAATACATGAAACCCCAAGTCTAAACAAACTATAATATAGTATACCATTATAAACTAGTCATTAAATTGGAGGTTATGAATATAAATAACTATATTATGAAAATTATATGGTTTTCATATGCTTGAATTAATTATAAATGAAAATAAAAATCATTTGAAAGTAAAAATAATGTTTTTCTAAAAAAAAATTTATGAACACAATATTTTTTTATCTTAATAAATAAAATTAATAATAATTGGTGAATGATTTTAATTATTATATATTCAATAAAAAAATCTATCATTCATATATATTTTTCCTAGGAATGGGATTGGAATAAATCCAGTTTTATGTATAATTTTTTTTTCAAAAAGCGGTTTCACCGCATTTTTTACACATAGTTTAATATTAATTTTGAAACTTTTAGAAAATTTATTATAAAAAATTATATTAATTTTTTAATAAAACATGTAAAATTTATCATAGATTTAATTTTTAAAAATTCTTTTAAATGATTAATTTTTTAGTTGATAGTAAAAAAGTATTGCTTTTTATTATAAATTATATTTGCATTTAAATATTTTTCAAAGTTAAATTTTTTAAATGGTTTTGAAAGTTAAATTATTTAAAATAAATTATTATTAATCCAATTTAGGTCATTGGAATCTATTTTATGTTGAATTTTTATATAAAAATTTGTTCTACTTAAGAAAACTTTTTCTTTGGAAAACTACTTTTCATCACACTTACGAGTTTAATTTTAAATTAAATTCCACTGCTTATATGAATTGAATTTTATAAAATGGATTAAAAAATTTGAATCATAATAATTAATATTATTTAATATGTTCAACTTAATTTTTGGTCATAATTAATAGTAAAAATAATAAAATTGTGTTACCATGATTAAAGATAAAACAGATTTACCGAGAATTAATCTATAAAGATAGGGGTTAAAATGACATAAAAACTTATTTAAACCCCATTTTTTGTTTTAATTTTACCTTAAAATTATTACCTTTTAATATGAACTATTTTTTAGCCACTGTTCCAAGAAATGGACATGAAATTATTTTAAATTTTTAAAAAATTACAAGTGTGTCACTCACCTCAATTGTAAAAGGGAACCTCCTCCCCTCACTTATTCACACCTATTATGCCATTTATATTAAAAAAACTACCAAAATCTCTCCCCAAAATCCTTATAAATGTTCTAAATCTCCTATTTTTTTCAAAATACCCACCCTAGGGTCTTTAATAATCGATCAAAAGGAGGTTTTTCTAAGTGAAGGTAGTTGTCTTCACCAAGATATTTCTTTTTTACAACCTTAAATTATATATTAATAATTCCAATATAATAAAAATATTATATAAAATATACTGATATTTTATTATTATTATTTAATAACCAACATCTATATCCTTTCATCAAATGGGAAATGAAATTTCTAATCATGTGTATAGAAAACTACTGCCTCACAAACTGATATAATTTGTTTTCCATCATTGCCACTAATGATTGGATATAACAATGTAGTAAATATGTATATTACATTTATAACATAATTATAATTTAGTAATTATAATATCAAATCTACATTCTTACATTCCAATCTATTAGAAAATGATGATGTCGCTCGTGTATACGTGTGGACTACCGCCCCCAGAAAACGATGTGATTCTTTTTTTTAAATGGATGGTAATATGGATAGATTTAATGAATATATATGATATATATGTATAATAATTATTCTATTAAGGTTAATTTATATTTGAATTTCTTTTTTATCCTTCGAAAATTGAAAACAGTGTTTATGCATACGTATGGCCTACCATCTCCATAAACAGTGTAATTGGTTTTTTTCTATCTCTAAATTTTATGGATTACTATAAATAAATTTATAATGAATATATATGATATTTATATAATTATTAAAATTCTATAGATTTTTGAACCATGATCAATGTACAATTACTGAAACTAAAGAACCAAAACATACATGAAAAACGAAGCAGTTATTACCCGAAACAGTTATTTTAACAAATAATTATTAATAAACATGCGATAAAAGGTTCTAAGTAAATAATATATGGTTTGGTATATATGATTATATTTATATAATATAATTATTATAAACTTATATTTATTATACATGTAGTTCAAACACATGTAAATAAATTTAGCTTGAGGTAAGGGTTTATTTCACAATCTCATCATTATTCGAGATTGTTTATGCTTAAACCTCCATTGGGAGAATTATTTTATATTTCTATCTTAAAACCAATTTATTTTCTTATCTTATATTTATTTATATAAATTAAAAATTTTCCTTTAATTTTAACCTATTTAATTACTCAAGATACCAAAATAATGTTTTTAAAGGAAACTGACCTTGTACTTTCTACTCAGTCAAGGATCTTTCCTTTAAATGTACATATATTCCTTAAAATGTCTAAAAAAATGTTTATAACAATGTAAAATGTTTTATTAACGAATTTTTTACCATTTTATGACTTTTTCACAAAATTTTTTAGAAGTAATCCACTTTTCGTTTTTCAAATGAGGTACTTTTTGACCTTTTTACAAAAGTGTGAAGGGAATATTTTTTATCTTATACAGAATGAATGGAATTTTCAACCATCATGAACACTAATTTTTTTGAATATTAATTTAAAATTTTATAATTTATATTTAAAATAAATTTTTTTACTTAATATTTGGGAAATATTTTAGACTTTAAATAAGTGATTTCAAAGTGAAAAGGGTATTTTACTCAAGAAATTTTCTAGTAATCTTTTTAAAGTATTTTCATCCATGTCAACATCCTTTGTTGAATATTATATTGAAGATATACTTCAATGATACCATCCACTATATTTCTCTAGATGGTTTATGATCAGTTTGACTGGAAAAGGTATTGATATTCCATATGTTAGTTCTTATAATATATATAGTTATTTATTTTTAATGCATGTTGATTAAGTTTTATTTTTTATTCATGTGATGAATGTGTTAGACTTGTTAAGTGATTGGTGAGTCATATAATTATATATCCCCTCTGTTTATTAGTATGTTTGATCAGAAAAACTAGATTAGGTGTTTGGTTGAGTCCTTACACATTTATGTAATATTTTTTGGCATGAGGCCTCGATAGTATGTTTCAGATGTCATTTATTGTGAATTCCATTAATTATGAAATCAATTATTGATATCCATGTGATTATTTGAAAAGTTATGATGTCCATGGATAATTTTATATCTCATTTGATTATTTATATAGAATTATTTGATCATCATTTATTCTTACCATATTATCCATGCCTTATTAGATTTCAATGTATGCATACCCTTACTGAGCATTTGAGATCACCCCTTTATTATATTTTCTTTCTCCATGATGTTAGGAAATGTATTATGATTGACATTAAGGGATATTATAAAGTGAATAATGGTGTTATCAAATAAAATCTTATGTTTTATTTTATGTTTTTAAATTTAATGTGATATTAAAGTATGTATCTAGTTTTCTAAGAATACTAAACTATTCAGTCCTTTTGGATGTAATCGTGTATATCTAGAACCAATGTAATAAAGTAACCATCGACTCTGGGCTATAAGTTTTTGGGTCTTTATAGTTAGTATTAGATTAAATTTAGTATAAATCTTGGGAACTAGATTTAAGAAAACATAAATTAGAGTATATAACCTTATAAATGACTTTTAGGATAATTCCAAGTATAGGATAACATACTAAATTTTTGTTAAGGTATATATTCTGTGGTTTTACTGGAAATACATCTATTTTTGGATATTATAAGTGGATGTGGTTTTGGAATAGATTCATCTAGAGGTAATATCCTTAAAAATAGTTGGTTTGAGTATATATCAACTATCATTCTAGTGCATAGTGAGTGTACCCTTACTGTGCACCTAGTTTGACACTCAAAGGGGATATGCTTGAGTTAATTTAAATTTTCTATACAAACCATTATAAAGGATTTGAAAATATTTTTATGATCTGATAATTTTCCCAAAGAAACAAAGTTTATGATTTTGATATTAGTTATACACAAATTTTTCAATTTATGTTATGTGTTTCACTAGTTCTAACATTAAATATTATGATTCATAATGTTATGATATAATCTAGATTATTAAATTGTTAAGAAATGGATCATAACAGAAGGAATGGAAACCATATTAATGCATGAAATTCATGTATAGATTTCCATCCTAGGTAAGATAATAAATCTAAAGTTACATCTACAGCTGAAGTTTAACAAATTATAACTATATTAAGGATTCTAACTCAGGTTATTACCAAAAATATTTCCTATATGGAGTATTATATTGATCCACAACATAATCTAATAATGATATACCACTTGATGTGTTAAAAACCACCATCATTCAAAGGGACTATAAACCCATTTGTAGCTAAGAAATGGATAAGTTTCTTTGAAAAGATATTTGTCACATTGGTAAGTAATGAAAGGGAGAAGGTTTTTATGGTAGTTTATCATTTATTAGGGGATGCAGATCAAGGGAGGATGAGGATGAAATGACAAGCATGGAATGAAAGGATTTTAATGAAATTTTCTTGGAAAAATATTTTCCTCACAAAAAAATGAGTGGATATAGAGAGATAATTATTGAGTGTGAGACAATATGAAGAGGAAAATGTTTATTAGTATGAATATAATTTTACAATGTTATAAAGGCATGTTACAAACTATTTATGTAATTCAATGAGCAAGATTGATCATTTCTTTGATATTATTAATTCAATACTTCAAAGGGAACTAGTCTCTCAAACATTATCATCATATGAGGATATAGTATCACGTGTTATCAAGATAGATAAATAATTCCCCAAGTATTATGGTTTCAAAGGAAAGTAATAGATGAAGAGGGAAGAAAATAAAAATATAGATAAGAAGAAGAAGATAAAGGGTAATTTTCCAATATGTGGTACTTTTGGAAAGAAACACCTTGGAACATGCTTAAAATGAAAAGAATATTGCTTCAAGTGTGGATAAAATGATCATCATGGTCATGAATTAAAGGGTAAGGTAGAATCTATAAAAGTAAAGTGATTTAACTATAAGAATATGGGGAACTATTATAACCAATTCCCCAAATATCAAGGTAACTTACCAAAAAAGAATCCAATGGGATAAGGTCAAGCTTATGAAATTACTACATCTGATGAAGAAGTTCCTAGAAGAACATGAGCCTTGGCTCGGTTGGTGAGGACTCGGAAAGTGCATCCAAGAGACCCAAGAACAAATTTGGTTAGAGACATATTTCTAGGTTACTCTAGCAGTAAAATAGTAGTATTGTATCAGGAACTTCTCGGTACTATAGCAGCCAGAACTATTCATCCATCTGGTCCTCTGGGCCATCAATTTGGTCCTTGGGTCCTGCAAGGCTTTCAGGCCACCCAAGGTATGACAACCTTGCTTTTTATTACACAATCAAACATAATTTATTACATAAAATTCACTTGATACAACATAGAAGATCGAGAGGTATAGTGTCTTTGGGTCTTAGGATCATTACATAACAACTTAAAACATGAAATAAAATATCTTTATTGAAAACTTTTTTTACATGACCACTACATTCCCTTGTACTTAGCATTGCATGGGATAACCTGAGGACATGCATAAGAAAAGGGTGAGATATAAAGCCCGGTAAGGGAATAATCATGGAATAACATGAGGAGTAAAATATATTTTAGACAATAGGAATATCAATATAGCACAAGACAAGCATAAACATAAAGGCATGATAAATCAAAGATAATCATAACATAGAAATGTGTCAATAACACTTAACATGGAATTAACATGATCCAAGGGACATTGCACATGGAGCATGAGTAAATACTCATTGCACGTGAAGCACAATTAAACCCTTGTTGAACTTTAATTAGTATGAGTAAACACCCATTGCACATGAAGTATCATAATACTATACTTTACCCAATGCATTGGAGCTCTATAAGGGCACGCCCTTCTTAAACATTTCATTTCATGCATAAGTGTGCCACATGGATCATAAAACATTGATTCATTAAACATAATAAATTATTACACAATAAATTAATGTGGAATAAATAAATGAAACTCTTTAAACAATAAGTAAATGTGCATAAAATTGAATAGCCTTGATAGAAAAATGGACATGGTATTCACTACACAGTGACTTTGGCTTGGAAAAGCGCGATGCAATTTCGGCAGAATAACGGCGTGACATAAGAACTCATAAAAATGGTTGATGAGATAGAAAGGGGTTTCTAATCATATTTACATGAAATGGATAGTAAGGGAGTCATAAATATACATGTCCCAAAAAATTTAATTGAATTTAGATTCATGACACAAAAGAATTGCTTGAATGTAAATGAGGAGAGAGAAATTCCTTCTGGAATTTCGGCATAGTAACGGGTGTACATGGAAGGCATTTAATGAGAGAGAAAGGGGTATACCATCATTCAAGAATAAAGAGGGAATTATGGGGGAGGTGAGAAATCATACCCCATCATCTATAGTTGAAATTAAAAGGGCATAACAACATTAAGAAAATTGGACAAAAATGGGAAAGGAAGAAAAAACCCATACTTGGATGTGTGCTTCCAAAAGCTTGAGAGAGGCTTGAGAGATGATTATTGGGAGATTGGGGCACCTTGGGAGGATTCTAGAGAGAGGAGGTCAGAGTCTTGATGAACTCAAAAGGCTTTGAGTGAGGAATAAGTGGGATCATGGGTGGGTTTGTGTAGGAAAGGTGACAGAATTCTTTATTATTTATATTTGGGACACCTCACATTAAACTAATCCAAACCACAAACCATCCCATGGTTTTTGCCCATGTTTTTTTCAAAGGGAATCAGAAAACAATATTTTATAAGTCCAAAGTCCTAAATTCTTAAAATAATGGTGTTTTTTATGTGGTGGTGAGTCACACTGCCAAGGAAAACAATTTAAAAAGACAAAATGTTTAATAAGTCTTGAAGGGTCCACTAAAGCTTTGTAAAATAAATCAAACAAACCCAAAATCACATTATTTTAATTTTAAATCATATATTGGCCGAACATAAAATTTATAGTATTTTTTTACATCACTATTGGGTCATTATGATGTCATAAAACACATTATATATTTAAACGTTATTTAATTTTTACCCAAAAAATTGACTATCTCAGAAAATTATGAAAAATTCACCGTTGGATAATTTGGATATCCTGATTCTAGAAATAATATTCATTTCATCTAAAAAAATCTAAATATGTTAATTTTCACATTTAAAATAAAAACCGACATTTATCAAATATTCATGGGTATTGACCAAAAATGGCTTTCAAACCTTAATAAAAATTACAATTGAATTCATAAAATTATACAATCATTTATATTTAATAAAAATTAATTTAATAATAATAATAATATTTTATTAAAATATTATTTAATTCAAAAATCTATTAATTCATCAAAATAGATTTCTTAGTTGAACATTAACTAAAAATATTATTTGTGATTTAAAAACTATTTGCAAGGTAACAATAAAATTAAAGTATATTCATTATTATATACAAAAATAATGTACATAACCATAGTACTAGGTTCTTGTTACATAACCCCTTATAACACTTATATAAGACCGAAGAGTAAGGTGTGCGATGGTGACAGACTCTTGGGGTGGCTCGGATAACATTGCTCGGGTGGTAATCTCTATCAACTTCCACTTCTCTCATAGGTGGTCTCACTTGAGCTTAAGATATTCAAGATCGGATTGGTCTTGGTTAAGAGCGAAGCCCAAAGAAGAAACCTCCTTTCCGCGCTCTGACAAATGGGCTTTGTATGGGGCACGTCTACTGGATGAGTCCATCGCTTCCTTTGTCTGAGTAAATTGGATTTGTTAAATCTCTATATTTATATTAATCATGTGATCACTGTTCAATGGATATATTAGTAATGGTCACAATTATTAACAGTATTTTAAAATCCAAAAACATAAAACCAAAGAAGTTGACATTTTATATAAAGATTTTACATAAAGAGACATTTAATTAGATCAAGAGGGATTTCCATTAATGAAAGTTTGGGTCGTTACAATCTTCCCCCCTTAAGAAATTTTTCCCTATAAATTTCATTTTCCCTCACTAAAAGAGATGTGGGTAACACTACTTCATTATTTCCTCTAATTACCACATCACTTCTTCAAACTTGTGGTTTCTCTACAACACCTTGATGAGTTGCATTGTCTTATTTCGTAGAACTTTTTCTCTGCGCTCTAAGATCTTTATTGGTTTCTCCTCCTAAGAAAGATCATCCTCTAACTATACCACCTCTGAAGAGAGTACATGTGAAGGGTTCAGTATGTACTTCCTTAAGAAGGATACATGAAAGACATCATGTACTTTGGTCATGGTAGGTGGAAGTGCTATCCAATAGGCCATAGCCCCGACACGATCAAGAATCTAAAATGGGCTGATGTACCTTGAAATTAACTTCCCTTTCTTTCCAAACCTCATGACCTTATTCCACGGAGATATGTGTTGAAATACCATGTCTCCAGCTTTAAACTCAAGGTCTCGTTGACGGTTATCTGCATAACTCTTATGTCGACTCTGGGCTGCCTTGATATGCTACTGAATGGTTTTCACCTTCTTCACTATTTCTTTGACCATTTCTGGTCCAAGTAGCTTATGCTCACTGACCTCATCCCAACACGCCAGTGTTCTGCACCTTTTCCCATAAAGGGCTTCATATGGTGCCATTTGGATTCTTGAGTAGAAACTATTATTATAAGAGAACTCAACCAGAGGAAGATGTTGATCCCATCCTCCTTTAAAGCCCATTGAGCATGCTCTCAACATGTCCTTAAGTGTTTGGATAGTTCTCTCGGATTGGCCATTAGTTTGAGGATGATAAGTTGTGCTAAAGTTCAGTTCAGTATTTAGAGCATGTTGAAGACTCTTCCAAAACTTAGAGGTGAATCTTGGATCTCGATCGAACACAATAGATAGTGGTACTCCATGAATCCTTACCACTTCCCTGATATATATCGGTGCCAGTTGATCCAATGATAAATCCTCCTGAATAGCAATGAAGTGTTCATCCTTTGTAAGACGATCCATAATAACCCATATTGAATTGTTGCCTTTGGATGTCTTCGTAAGTCCAGTGAGAAAGTCCATGGTGATGTTCACCCATTTCCATTCTGGTATGGGCAATGGTTGCATCATCCCCTTAGACTTATGCCTCTCTGTCGTCACTTGCTGACACACTAGGCACTTTGATGTATATTCAGTGATCTCTTTATTCATATTATCCCACAAATAATGCTCTCAGATATCTTGATACATCTTTGTTTTTCCTGGGTGAATAGAGAAATTTGAACTATGTGCATTATCCAAAAGTTCCTTCTTCAGCTCTGTACTTGATGGAACACATAGTCTTTTCCCAAATATAACAATTCCTTCTTCATTAACTTTAAACTCTAAGGATTTCCCTTTGATAGCTTCCACTTTTTCCTAAATTTCCACATCATCCTTTTGAGCATCCTTTATCCTTTCCAAAAGTGGTTGTTGATCATGTGAAAGGATTGATGATGTTCCATTCTTTATGATTCTCATGTCCATATTCATCAAATATAAGAAGATTGGATCCTTTTCAATTCTCATAAATGATAGAATTGTTGGGTCCTTTCTGGTTAGGGAATCTGCCACCTTGTTCGCTTTCCCAGGGTGGTAATGGATTGAGTAGTCATAGTCTTTGATCAGATCTAACCATCTTCATTGGAACATGTTCAACTCTTTCTATGTGAATATATATTTGAGGATTTTGTGGTCCGTATATATTTCACACTTCTCCCCAAAGAGATAATGCTGCCAAATTTTCAAAGCAAAGATCACTACAGCCAACTTGAGGTCATGTGTTGGATAGTTATGTTCATGAACTTTCAATTGCCTTGAATCATAGGTAATGAATTTGTCATTTTGCATCAACACACATCCCATTCCCTTCTTTGAAGCATCACTAAATACCACAAAAAGTTCTCCACTTGTGGGTAAATTGAGAACAGGCGTAGTGATAAGCCTCTTTTTCAACTCCTTAAATCTTTCTTTGCATTCATCACTCCAAGAAAAATTTACTACCTTCCGAGTTAGCTTGGTAAGAGGGTCGGACAATCGTGAGAAATTTCTCACAAATCATTGATAATATCCAGCTAATCCCAATAAGCTACAGATATCTATTACCGATGTTGGCCTCAGTCATCCCCCAATTGCATCTATTTTAGAGGGATCCATAGATATCCCATTGCTTGTGCTGATATGGCCTAAGAATGAGACCTCCTTCAACTAGAACTCACACTTTTTGTACTTTTCATAGAGATTCTCCTTCCACAAGGTCTCTAGTACAGTTCTTATATGCTCCTCATGATCCTCCTTGGTTTTTGAGTATATTAGAATATCATCTATAAAGACTACCACAAATTTGTCTAGGTAATCTCTAAAGACTCTATTCATCATGTCCATAAATATTTTTGGAGCATTAGTGAGTCTAAAAGTCATTACTATGAATTCATAGTGCCCGTATCTTGTACAAAAAGCAGTCTTGGGGATATCTTCCTTCTTCACCCTTACTTGATAATATCCCAACTGCAAATCCACCTTGGAGAAGTATTGTGCTCCATGAAGCTGATCGAACAAGTCATCAATTTTTGGGAGAGAAAACTTTTTCTTTATCATGATTTTTTTAAGCTCGCGATAATCTATGCAAAGGATCATTGACCCATCCTTCTTCTTGACGAAGAGGAATCGTGCACCCCATGGTGAAGCACTTGGGAGTATAAACCCTTTATCCATATTCTATTGTAGTTGTTTATTCATCTCCTAAAGCTCCACAACATCCATTATATATGGAATCTTGGATGTTGGCAATGCCTCAGGTGTAAGATCAATTGAGAATTGAACATCTCTTCTAGGAGGAAGACCATGCAATTCCTCAGGAAACACTTCATTGAATTCCCTCAAAATAGGCATTTCTTCTTGGATGGTTTCTTCCTTGGACTCAATCATCTAAGCCGGATATGCGTGCTTATAGGGAAGTAATATCCATGCTTGATATGATGGAGCTAAAGAATATTGATCTTCCTCCATGCACTTGTAAAGAATCGGGGGTCGATTCTCCACATGGAGAGTGATTTCCCTCTCACGACAATTTATGTTGGATCTATATAAGGAAAGTCAATCCATGCCAAGAATTGCATCAAATTCCACCAGAGGGAGTATTAAGAGGTTCTCTGGGAAGTTTAATCCACAGATTATGATAGGGGAGGATTTATATTCAAGGTATGTAATGATTTCTCCATTTGTCATACTCACTGACATCTTCACTTACATTATTTGTGGTGGTGCTGGGATTGTTCTACTAAACTTTCGAGATATAAAATAATGCGTAGAACTTGAATCAAAAAGTATGTTCTCTATTCTTGAATGAATAACTAGTGTACCTATCACCACTTCATTGACGGGGTTCACTTCGGTAGTAGTGATGGAAAAAGCTCTCCCTTGCTGCCTTGGAGGTTGTTGGTTGCCTCTAAAACCCTTAGCTTAGGGAACTGATTTGTAATATGCCCTGGTTCTTTTCAGTTGTAGTAATGAACCATGAATTGAGGTTCGAACGGAGCATTTATCTCCTCTTTTATAGCTACGGGTCTTTTGTGCTGACAGTTAATATCCAGGTGCCCTTATCTTCCACACCTAAATCATTTCCTCATCCCCTTCAGGCATTTTCCAGGGTGCTTCTTTCCGAACATTTGGAAAGTGGGGTGTTGGATCTTCTTAGCGTCGTTGGATTTATCCATTGGACCGCTAGCATTAAATTCAACCTTACACTTCTTATCCCCATGATACCCCTGAGATTCTCTAATCTCCATTTCGACCTAGAGGGCACATTGGAAAATTTCCTCATAGCTATCGAAGTCACGGATCGCCAGCGCTTTCCGCAAGCTAGGTTTCATCCCACCAAAGAAGCGGTCAACCATGCATTCAAGGGTAACAACAAAGCCAAAAGCATATCATGAAAGCCTTTTGAAGTTTTATCATACTCTCCAATAGATTTGTTGTCTTTTTGCTTTAGGTCAAGGAAGTCCCTTTCCATCTTAATCCAGAGGGTGCGCGGAAAATATTTATCAAAAAACATCTTCCAAAAATCCTTCCATTCCAATGCCTCAGTCTCTTTATCAAGATTTTTATTTTTTGATCAACATAAACCATTGATCAGCTTTACCCTCCATATGATAAGCAGCCCAGAGAACCTTCTCTTATTCAGAACATTGAAGTATGGAGAAGATCTTTTCAATGGATTTGATCCATTTTTCAATGATTGAGGGATCAGATGATCCATTAAAAGTAGGAGGCCTTTGTCTCATGAAGCTCTTGATAGTGGATTTTTCTTTCTTAGGGGGGGGGGGGGTTGAACATTCCTCTTGACCCATGTTTCTATTCAAAGATTGAGTTAGCTGAGAGAGAAGCGTGCAAAGTCCGCGATTCCAACTCCCATTGGATTGGGAATCTCATTAGTACAGTCATCACATTGATCTTCACATCAGTCGTTAGCATGAGTCCTCTTATTACTGGCCATTGTCAAAGCATATCCCCTGGGAGTGTCGTAACGAAGAGTGTAGTAAGGCCCATTGTCGTGCACCAGTTCCCATTTGAGTCTAGCTCAAAGCGGTGTTTTCTGGTTTTACCCCTAGGATACATCTATTCCAAAGCCGCCACTACCTGCTCATATCGAGACAGGGATGTATTTTCTTGATAAACCACTTACTCAATACTCACCAAAACTTACGGATGTTTTTATTATACTTAGTCTTGTCTCTAAGGCTTTACTAGGGTTTTCTAATCCTAATCCCAAAAATAACTAAACCTATCCTCTGATGCCAACTATGGAAACCCTTCTTTTTATTACACAATTAAACATAATTTATTTCATAAACTTCACTTGATACAACATAGAAGATAGATAGGTCTAGTGTCTTTGGGGATTAGGATCATTACATAATAACTTAAAACATGAAATATAACATCTTTATTGAAAAATTCCTTTATATGACCACTATATTCCCTCATACTTAGCATTGCATGGGATAACCTGAGGACATGCATAAGAAAAGGGTGGGCTATAAAGCCCAGTAAGGGAATAATCATGGAATAACATGAGGAATATAATACATGTTAGACAATAGGCACATCAATAGAGCACAAGAGAAGCATAAACATAAGGGCTTGATAAATTATGATAATCATAACATAGAAATGTGGCAACAACACTTAACATGGAATTAGCATGAGCCAAGGCTAATTACACAAGGAGCATGAGTAAATACTCATTTCACATAAAGCACGAGAAAACCTTCTTTTCACTTTAATTAGCATGAGTAAACACCCATTGCAGATGAAGTATCATGATACTATACATTACCCAGTGCATTGGAGCGCTATAAGGGAACACCCTTCTTAAACATTTCATTTCATGCATAAGTGTGCCACATGGATCATAAAACATTGAATCGTTCAACATAATCAATTATTCCATGATAAATTATGAGATCAGAGGTCATAACGGCCCTCAAAATTACATTTATTACTCCTACACTAGTATAACAGTGCAGGGTTGATCCACAGAGAAGGCAGATGAGTGATTTATTAGGTTTTTGAATTTTAAATCCCCACTGTTGTCAGTAGTGGGGAAAACATATTTTTACTTTTTATATTTTTTTATTTTATTGATGAAATGGAAACCGGATGAGGAAACAATATTCTCTATGAAGAAACTAAAATTTAAACTAAGTACTATCAAACCAAAGTATTAAAGAAAACTAACATTTAATAGAAAAGACAAAGGAGCTCAAATCAACCAAAGTCACTCTGGAAATCTAATATACTGGTTAAAATAATTGACATCTTCACAAATTTTATTGAATCACTCCTCAAGAACTTGCTGAAGAATCCCCCTCACCAAAAAATTCAACAGGCAGAAGATTAGGTTTTGGAGTTCGCCACACCAAAACTTAATCAAACTGCTAAGAAGTTTGAAAAAGATTAAATTTTGAAATAAACTCGCCATAAATTTCCAAAATTAATGAAATTAATGTTCTTAAAGATGCATTCAAAAACAACCTCACCAGTCAAAATTGAATTATTAATTTTGAAATCAATTGAGAGGTGAAACAACTTAACAAAGAATCATAATTCTATCTCACTGATAGATGATGATTCTAAAAAATATAAAGTAATTGAATAAGTCTGAAATATAAACCAGTAGAATTGAATTCCAAAGCCAAGAAAATATTAACCTATGATCATCTTGTTAAAATAAGTGAAAAACATCCAAGACAGAGTATGAAAATTAAAGACAGAGGGAAGAAGAACTCCCCAAAAACAACTTTCCACTCGGGCTCCTTGCCTCCATGTCTGCTCTAGCATCTCTCGGGAGTCTCTGATCTCAAATGGATGTGTTCCTCAAAAATAAAATGAGCCTCTCTTGAATTTCTGCTACCACTCTACTTAAGTATCCTGCTGTCATAAACTGCATGTCACTGCTCTATTTCCACCGACTTGGAATGTCCTTCATGAGTGCACCGCACACGTGCGTTTTTTCGTGACTGGAACGTTGCACTAATTTTTCCCTCGTAACTAACTCAGGATGACTTAGTTGGAAGTACTTGGACGTGTTTTAGCCTCTTGAATGAACCTACACATGTTAAAAACAAAATGAAATAATTAAAACTCAACAAAAGTAAATTAATATGTTACAGTTATTATTTTATGTTTATTGCTATAATACTTATTAAAAAGTAATTAAATCTAATTATTAAATATATTAATTAATAATTAATTTTTACTTTTATATAACATTATTACAATAATTTTATCAAAATGCTATTAATTAAATTAAATTAATAAATATAAATACTAAATACTAAATTATTTTAGTTTATCATATTTAACTAAATCATTAAAATTTAACAACATAAGAAAATAAGTAATAACAATTAAGATAGTATTAATTAATAATTTTATTATCATTATTATTATTACTTCTAAATAAATTTAAGTGTTTGATTAATATATTAATTATTTTATTATAATTTAGTAATTATAATTAATACTTTAGTTTTAAATATTTTTAAATTAATAAGTAAATTTTATAATTTACTTATAATTATTATTAATTATATCTTTATACTATAATCAGTATATTAATTTATTATTAACACTTATTATTAATTTATTTTTGTATTTTAATTTATAATTTATCTATTTGTTAATATTATAATTGTTTAAATTTATAACTTTTACAAATTCTATTATATCCATTTGATTTATTAAAGTTAAATTTAACTTTAACTTTACTTTTTTTTCTTATTTTTGTTTTACTTTACTTTTATTATTATTTTTAATTTATTTATATTTTCTTTTTCTTGGGTTATCTTATTCCTCCCCCTCCCCCAATTAACGACGCACAGGGGGAGGGCTTCTTCCTCCTTTGAACCCGGATCAGCAGCGGTCTTTGGATCCAGTGCTGCTCTACGGCCTCCATGGTGGTGTGCATCCCAACCTTCAGTATGGTGTAGGTTCCCTATATCAGCAGCGCAGTAGGATCCTCTCACAGCAATGGTATTCAGATTCAGCACATCCAGAATCGGCTGTAGTAGTTCTCCTCGGCAACTCAATTCCAGTGGCGAAGAGCAGTGGCTCCAGCCCAGTTCTGGTCCTGTGCACGGTGGCTTCAGAACTCACCAACAACAGAAGAAAGCTTCATCCCTCTCCTCATAGCGGTGATGCAGCTTCTCCTCACGGCGAGTGTGGTGCTTGTTCGACCCCAGTGGCGTAGCAGCAAGGAAGGATAAAGGGTTTTTGGTAAATGGATGAAGATTCCGCTGCAATGGTGGAAGAGATGTAGTGTGTTCGTGTGACGAAGATGGTGATTGATAGCAAGAAATTGAGGTATAATAGTGAGAGAAAGAGAGGTGCAACGGTGAGGTAGAAATAACAGTGAGGTAGAGAAGAGCAGTGAGGAAAGATTAATGGTGAGTTTGAAGGGTAACAGTGAGGAGGTTACTGTTAGAAGTAAATAAAAGAGGGAAGATGCGTAATAGTGATTTTCAGCGAGAGTTGTCTAACAGTGGGGAGCGGAAGGTCACTGTTAGAATAAAATTAAAGAAGAGGGGCACCGACAACGGGGTCACTTTCACGAAAGGTTACCGGTAGAATTAAAATACTAATGGTGACCCTTGTTGAAAAAGAACTTAAAAATTAAAACTTAAGTTATTTTTAATAAGGAATGAAAATAAATAATTACAAAAAAGGTAAACACCATTAATTTAAAACAAAATTTTTGTTAAACTTAAAACTTTGAAGTTATAATAAAAAGTATTAATTGATAACGCTTAAGTTAATAACTGGATATTTAATAAACTAAGATTACGAACAACTTAAATTAAGATTACTATATAAATTAGTTAAAAAGGTTAGCTGCAATTAAAAGAGAAGAGTATCGGTGACCCCGCAGGTCACCACTAGTTCTTGTCTACCTCACCGGTAGACTAAAACCAATAGAAAATGAATTAATAATCAAACTGCATACATAAAATAATATAATTAATGTTTAAAAACTCTTAATTAATTAATTAATTAACTAATTGAATACATAAAATTAAATAGATAACTACTTAATTTAATTAAAAACACATATTATTTACTTGAATGATTAGCAGGATGACTAAACACATTGATTAATATTATTAACTTATTCTAATGTAACTAAATTAAAAGAAAAAATATTAAAATAAAGACTAACTTAATTAAATAGGATTACATTGATTAAATAATTTCTTAAAATAGATATTAACTTATTAAAAATTCAATCATATTTAAATTAACCAAACTAAATAAGACATAATTAAAATTGATTAGTTTAATAAGATTAAAATTATTATTTTGATGACTAAAAATACATAATTAATTAAAAAATTGATTAATTAACAAATTTAACTATAAAAAAACAAAAGTACAATTATTTGGTAAAAAGTGATTAAATAATTAATTAAATTATTAAAAAATTAAGTAAAAAGATGTGGCAAAACTATGTAAAAATAGAGCCACATCAAATTCCCCCACACTTAAGAATTGTTTGTCCTCAAACAATCCCATGTTTTATTTTCTTTGAAAAATAGTAAAAATGTATTTATGATTAAGATCACACTGTAACATGTCCAGCACTCAAAACAGAGGAAAAAACATAACAGTAGGCTTTATGAAAATGAATTACTCGTATGAATCTTGCATATAACAAATACTCAAGGGTAATTAAAAAATCTATGAATCATCAAGCAATGAAAATGTCATGCCTCATACGTGATACAACTTAATGACTCACTTCAATTCAATCTCAGGTTCTAAGTCCAAGAATGATAGGAGATAAAATATCAATGGAATTAAGATCTTAACCAAGGAACTTTGAACTTTGACTGAATCCTAGGTTCCAAAAATAATTAATTTTTTTGTGAATCACCTCAATGATAAAACCTAAATGACTCCCATATAAACCAATTAACCCCTTCTTCATCTAGAATTCATTATCCCACTCACCCTAATGAGATCATTTTTGACCCTAGACACTTTATTTATTTTTTCCAAGCCATGTTTCATTGTGCTAAGCAGTGTGCATAAGCACTTATTCAAAGTGTACAGTGGGCTTAAAGTAAACAGAAACACACCCAACATCTAGGGTATTAGAGACTCACTATGGGATCCCATATGCCAAAATTACTCTAGTTTCAAAATATTTATATCAAAATTCATTTACATTGGCTCATTAAAGAAATTACTTTTAATATAAAAAAATGAGGCCCCTAGAATCAGAAACAAACTTCCAGTTCCATAAGATTGTGATCATAACTCCATTAAAAGGGTACCCAAATCACTTTCAGAAGTAGTTCCTAAATCAAGATATCCATTCAATCACTAAACAATACCACTCAGCAATCATCCAAACTCGTTAATTTCAAATTCAAAACAAATCTTAACTACCAGAAAGGTACTTTTCCTAAGGCAAGACCCAATTGAATACAGTGTAAATCCTAAAATTATGCAAGAATTTTTGAAAAAATTTAACCATTTTTTACAATAAATTTGAATTGAAGTGGGAATTTATGGGCTTTTAATTAAGCACAATTTAGCACAGTCAAGAATTGACCCCCTCCCCCACACTTAAAACTCAACTTTTTCCCCAAAGTTTACTTCTAAATATAGAGAAGAATAATTAATCAATTAAGGTTCAAAACAGATTTTCAATTAAGTAGATTTATAACATGTATAAAGGGGTACATTTAAGTTCAAAAATATTGTTTTCCACAAGGAATAAATAATCATAAGGTTCATTATACAAGTACATGCATTAACATCTATGTCCAGTGACATAGAGTTTCCATTAAAATTCAAAAAAGTCATGTGACTTATGGGTGCACAATTAATTGGGTGTAAGCAAGTTTAGAAGAATTTATTCAGTAGATATTCAATAAAGCAGACAAAGTTCATTCTAAACACCCCAACATTAATCTAATTTAAAAGACTAGTAACATGTACTCCCCCACACTTAATTTCAAGTAGTGGAAAATATTTTAATAACAATGCAATTTAGTTTCCAACAATGAAGTACATGCAGATTTTTTAATCACAACATAGTGACATGCAACAAAAGTTTTTTTAGTAAATGCAAGATATGCAGTAGATTTTCAGCAAATATGTAGCAGAATTTTTCAATACAAGCAGAATTTTTCAAGCAAGCAAAACATGCAGTGGATTTTTTTCTAAAGCATTAAGGAGCAGAAAAATGAAATAAATGATAACATTAAGATACTTACCTGACTAGGTTTTCCATTACTCCTTTAGAATGGGAATTACACTTCTTAAATGACACAGTAGCAGCATCCTAGAAACACATAGCATGTAAACAAGAACAAAAATCCAGCAGAGATAGAGCATATAGAACACAACAAAGCAGAACTTTATTATACACTAAACAGTACAAAAATGAAGATAAAGAAAGAGAAAGGTTTGACTCCCATGAAGTACTGATTTTAAAGTATTCAGCTAGACTTTATTTAGTCACTTTTTTTTTATTAACACAACAAAAACCATGGGTTGCCTCTCATGTAGTGCTAGGTTTAAAGTCCCCAGCCAGACTCGATTTAACTAGATATTTCTATCCATGATCATTTAATGTAAATGAATTATTAATAATGTGAACTTCACTATTATCTAAAGATTCAAAAATAGTATCAACCAATACATTCTTATCTACAGTTCCAAACAATATTCTCAAAATTACTTTCAATGAAACAGTTGCTAATAAACTTTTGGGCTCTAAATATCACTTCCTCAGCTATAAAATTGTTCAGAAACTTCATAATAAAATCACTAAATTGAACAGTAATACTGACATGGAAACAGTGCCAAAAACATGACATGTACTGTCATTGAAGTAGGTCAAAGTTTAAAATTTATATTCCTACTAACTACTGTGTATGTGGCATGCAGGGTTGAACTCACAGGGAAGGCTATTTTGACCACTAGTCCTCTAAAAACTAACTAAAGATCCCACTGTTGTCAGCATTTGTACACTAATGAAACACTACAGTCTTTTTGAGTTTTTGTTATAAACTATTATGAAACAATAAATAGACTAAGAACAGTGAGAAATAGAGATATAAAATGTTTATAAGTGAACAATCAAGTAAAATTCCTTGGGAAAAATCTCTTTTATATTGGTTTTATAAGTATTTTCATTCACTTTAAAGTTACTGCTTTGCACCACCAAAAAGAGAGTGACTTATCTCCCTCACCAAGAGTTAAGTCACACAACCTGATTGATTTCAGAGTTCTTCACTCCAAAACAAATCAACTATGAAAAGTTCGAAAAGAAAATGACAACAGGAAGAACTCGCCGTAAGTCCCAAAGTAATTGTGAAATGATTATTTTTTTTAAATGTTTCCACGATCAATCTCACCAATTTGATTGTGGAGTTTTGAAAATTAAGTTCTAGTGGTGAAAAGAAATTGAATGAACTCAGCACCAATCTCACCGATTGATACTAAACACATTAATGTATGAAAGTATAAAGGAAGAAAAGTAACCAGTAGAAGTAGTAATTACCCGATCTCAAAGGTTTAGACAATTAATTTGTTCGTTATCAATACAGGAAATGAATTCATGCTAAAACAGAGTACAAGAATTCCAACTAGAATGAAGAAGAACTCCCCTAATTCTACTCTGCACTCAAGCTCCAAGGCCTCCAGCTCGTCTCTATAGCTTCTCTACTATCTTGTTTGGTGTGTTCGTCAAATGAATGAGAGTCTATCTCCCCCACACATAGAGGTCATATCCAACCTAGAATCAGAAGAAAAACAATCAGAAAACTCTTTAGTATTTTCATCAAATATTCCCAGCACATCTTGCACAAAAGACAACTCAGAAAACTCTCGAAAGAAGGAATCATACTCAGGTTCCAATACGTGGTACCCAATGTCCACAGATGACTCAAATGATGTGATTCTCTCAAGTTCAGGTTGGAAGTAATCACAAACAACATCAAACTGATTGAGAAAGAAAGTTCCCAGAAAATACACTTGTTCATAATGGGCACAATTTAGTTTTTCATTAGGACTCAGACCAGAACTTTCTCCAACTTCAGTAACCCTTAGACAGTCTACTTCATAAGGAAAACTTTCAAAAACGGGTTGAGACAGTTGAGGAAAATAATATGACTCACTCTCTAGAATGGGTTCTAGGGAATGATTTTTCTCATCTATAGGAAGGAGTGGGACATGAATAGAATCTTGAAGAAAATTTTCAATAGGCTGGGGAATCAAAATCCATGTGAACTCAAGAGGAAAAGAACCATACTCAACTCGGACCTCAATTTTAAAACATTGATTCTCAGCAACATCTATCAAATCAAAACCAACCACATGTTGAGGCTTTTTAAACACTAAAAACTCCTCCAAATCATCAATAGCTTGGAGAGTTATTTTCCCCTTGGACATATCTATGACAGAACCAGCTGTAGCAAGGAAAGGTCTCCCTAAGATGATTGGGACTTTTTCATCACACTCCATATCTAAGATAAGGAATTCTGTGGGTAGTGTCAGTTTTCTTACACTCACTAATAGATCATCTACCCTACCTGAATGGTGTGTGAGTGACCTGTCAGCAAGTTGAAGACAAACAGAAGTTGGTTGCAAATCCCTCAGACCCAACCTTCTAAATAGGGAGTAAGGCATAAGATTTATGCTTTCCCCTAAGTCACAAAAAAAATTAAGTTTCTCACTTTCTCCAATTTTTCATTGAATAATAAAGCTACCAGGATCCTTCAATTTTGGAGGTAAGTTCTTTAACAAGATTTCACTACACTCCTCATTGAGATTAACTTTATCTAACTTCTTATAATCATTTTTTTTTAGAACCCTTTTGGTAAAAGCAACATATGAAGGTATTTTATCTAAGGCTTCTACAAATGGCATGTTGATACTAAAGTTTAGAATATTTTTTAGAAACCTAAAATAATCAGGTTAATTATTCTTATTCACTCTTTTAGGGAAGGGAATGTGAGGGGCATAATTTTTAAGAATACGTTGATTGTTCTCCTTCTCCTCAATTCCATTGTTTTTATTTTCTTCTTTAATTAATTCCCACTTCATTTTCCTTGGTTCTTGAACTTTTTTAGATGTAAATTCAACATTCTGTTCATGTCGAACAAAGCTGTCCAGATTCTCAGATTCTGTTTCAAGGATAATTCTCTTTCTAGATTCAGTTTTAGTTTTCCCAGAGTGAAGCTTAAATTGTTCTTGGGTTTGAAGGCCAGATCTAGTGGTTACAGCCATGATATTCTATCTTGGATTAAGAATTGAGGTGTTTGAAAGCTTTCCCTTTTCTTTATCGCCTTGATCCTTAGCCATTTAAATTATTTGATGTTCTAAATTCTGAATCTTACCATATGTTTCCTTCTTAAATTAACTGATCTCTCCCAAAACTTGTTGTAACAGCCCCTTTAACTCCCCTTGAGAATTATAATATTTTCCCCCATATTGATTTGAGTGAAAAAATTTAGGGTATGATTGGTAGTTAGGGGTAGTGGTCTTTTTTATGACACCTTGTTCTTTCTAGGAAAATTTTGGGTGATTTTGATAACTATAAGTGTTTGGAATGGAGTATTGATCATTTTTTCCATTGTTTTCTAGCTCTACAATCCACAAATTTGGCACTCTCATCAAACCGGACAGGGAGATCAAAAATAGGATAACATGTATGAATGTGACCGAACATCCCACAATGATTACATTTCTCCCTTAGGACCTTATCACTAACAACAGCAGCTTGAGGATTTACTTCACCTCTATGGATGACCCTCTTCCTAGAGCACTTATGCTGAGATTTTTGAGTGATATTTTCATACACATGTTTTAGCTCATCAGCAGTGGAGTCAGAAAAGTCACCCCCACAGAATTGATCAACTAAATTTTGGTTATAAGGGGTGAGAGAATTATAGAAAGTCTCTATGAGTAGATGGGGAGAAAACTGGAGATTGGGAATTTTTCTAAGGATACTTCTAAACTCATCCCATGCCTCATGAAATAACTCTCCCTCATCCTGAAGAAACCCAGAAATTTTTTGCCTAATCTCAGAGGTGGTGTTCCTAGGATAGAATTTTGATATAAAGGCAGTAAACACCTCTTCCCAGGTCTCAAAAATTTCTTCATCTAAGTTCTGAAACCAAGTCCTAGCCCTCCCATTTAGACAAAATGAAAACATCCTCAATCTCAACTCCTCCTCACAAAGCTCTCTCAGAGGTATTTGTTGTACAGAACTGTAGAACTCTCTAATGAACTCAAGTGAATCCTCTCCTGGAAGACCATTGAATGAAGGAAGTTGAGAAAGGTGAGACTGCTTAATTTCGTAGTTCCTAGACCTAGGAGTAAACCTAATACAAGATGGGTTACTTGATACAGTTGGAATTTGAAACTCGCTAAGTTTAGGTAACTGAAGGGCTGGAACTATGGGTTGTGGCACATTCATGTTCTGATCAACTCTAATATCCAGATTCTCTATTTCAATGTTTTTTAAGGAGCAGTTAAATGTTTGTCTAGTTCAAAGTTTGAAGACTTTAATGTAATAATGAATTCTCTTGTGCTCAAGAAAAGTGTAATAACAGTTCAAAATATCACAATATTAGAACTAAAAAGAGTTCATCAGTAGTAATACAGTAGTAAATGAAGCATATTTTTTTAAAATTTTAATTTTTTCAATTTTTTTGGTGTTTTTTATATGTTTTTTTTCATCTTTTAGAAAAATAATGGCTTATTACTTCCCCGAAAATGGTGCCAAATTTTTATGAGGCCATAGGTCATCATGGCCCTCAAAATTAAATTTATTACTTCTACACTAGTATAGCAGTGCAGGGTCGATCCACAGAGAAGGAAGATGAGTGGTTTATAAGGTTTTTGAATTTTAAATCCCCACTATTATCAGTAGTGGGGAAAACATTTTCCTACTTTTTATATTTTTTTATTTTACTGATGAAATGGAAAAAAGATGGGGAAACAAGATTCTCAACGAAGAAACTAAAATTTAAACTAAGTACTATCAAACTAAAGTATTAAACCAAACTAACATTTAATAGTAAAGACAAAGGAGATCAAATCAACCAAAGTCACTCTGGAAATCTAATCTAATGGTTAAAATAATTGAATTCTTCACAACTTTTATTGAATCACTCCTCAAGAAAATTCTGAAGAATCCCCCTCACCAAGAAATTCAACAGGCGGAATATTAGGTTTTGGAGTTCACCACACCAAAACTTAATCGAATTGCTAAGAAGTTTGAAAAAGATTAAATTTGGAAATAAACTCACCATAAATTTCCAAAATTAATGACATTAATGTTCGGAAACATGCATTCAAAAACAACCTCATCAGTCGAAACTTAATTATTAATTTTGAAATCAATTGAGAGGTGAATCAACTGAATAATGAATCATAATTCTATCTCGCTGATAGATGATGATTCTAAAAAATATAAAGTAATTGAAGAAGTATGAAATATAAACCATTAGAATTTCATTCCAAAGCTAAGAAAATATTAACCTATGATCATCTTGATAAAATAAGTGAAAAACATCCAAGATAGAGTAAAAAAATTAATGACAGAGGGAAGAAGAACTCCCCAAAAACAACTCTACTCTCAGGATCCTTGCCATTGTGTCTGCTCTATCATCTCCCAGGAGTTTCTACTCTCAAATGAATGTGTTCATGAAAATAAAATGATCCTCTCTTGAATTTCTGTTTCCCCTCTACTTAAGTATTTTTCTATCATAAACTGCATGTCACTGCTCGATTTCCACCGACTTGGAATGTCCTTCATGAGTGCACCGCACACGTGCGTTTTTTCGTGACTGGCACGTCGCACTAATGTTTCCCTTGTAACTAACTCCGGATGAGTTGGTTGGAAGCACTTGGACATGTTTTAGCCTCTTGGATGAACCTTCACATGTTAAAAACAAAATGAAATAATTAAAACTCAACAAAAGTAAATTAATATGTTACAGTTATTATTTTATGTTTATTTTTATAATACTTATTAAAAAGTAATTAAAGCTAATTATTAAATATCTTAATTAATAATTAATGTTTACTTTTATATAACATTATTACTATAAGTTTATCAAAATGCTATTAATTTAATTAAATTAATAAATATAAATACTAAATACTAAATTATTTTACTTTATCATATTTAACTAAATCATTAAAATTTAATAACATAAGCAAATAAGTAATAACAAGTAAGATAATATTAATTAATAATTTTATTATCATTATTATTATTACTTCTAAAGAAATTTAACTGTTTGATTAATTTATTAATTAGTTTATTATAATTTAGTAATTAGAATTAATACTTTAGTTTTAAATATTGTTAAATTAATAAGTAAATTTTATAATTTACTTATAATTATTATTAATTATATATTTATACTATAATCAGTATATTAATTTCTTATTAACACTTATTATTAATTTAGTTTTGTATTTTAATTTATAATTTATCTATTTGTTAATATTATAATTACTTAAATTTATAACTTTTACAAATTCTATTATATCCATTTGATTTATTAAAGTTAACTTTTACTTTAAATTTACTTTTTTTCTTCTTTTTTTTACTTTACTTTTTTTTATTAATTTTAATTTATTTATATTTTATTTTTATTTTTTTGGTTATCTTATTCCTCCCCCTCCCCCAATTAATGGCGCACAGGGGGAGGGCTTCTTCCTCCTTTTAACCTGGCTCAGCAGGGGTCTTCAGATCTAGTACTGCTCTGCGGCCTCCATGGTGGTGCGCATCCCAGCCTTCTGCATGGTGTAGGATCCCTATATCAGCGGCGCAACAGGATCCTCTCACAGCAGCGGTCTTCATCTTTAGTGCATCAAGCATCATTTGTAGTAGTTCTCCTCGCAAACTCAATTCCAGTGGTGAACAGCAGCAGCTCCAGCCCAGTTCTGGTCATGTGCGTGGTGACTTCAAAACTCACCAACAGCAGTAGCAAGCTTCGTCCCTCTCCTCACAGTGGTGACGTAGCTCCTCCTCACGGCGAGTGTACTGCTTGTTCGACCACAGTGGCTCAACAGCGAGGAAGGATAGAGGGTTTTTGGTAAATGGATGAAGATTCCTCTACAATGGTGGAAGAGATGCAGTGTGTCGGTGTGATGAAGATGGTGATCTATAGCAAGAAATTGAGGTATAACAGTGAGAGAAAGAGAGGTGAAATGGTGAGGTTAAAATAATAGTGAGGTAGAGAAGAGTAGTGAGGAAAGATTAACGGTGAGGTTGAAGGGTAACAGTGAGGAGGTTACTGTTAGAAGGAAATAAAAGAGAGCAGAGGCGTAATAGTGAGTTGCAGTGAGAGTTTTCTAACAGTGAGGAGCGGAAGGTCACTGTTAGAATAAAATTAAAGAAGAGGGGCACCGGCAAGGGGGTAACTTTTACGAAAGGTTACCAGTAGAAATAAAATACTAACGGTGACCCTTGTTCAAAAAGAACATAAAAATTAAAACTTAAGTTATTTTTAACAAGGAATTAAAATAAATAATTACAAGAAAGGTAAACATCATTAATTTAAAACAGAATTTTTGTTAAACTTAAAACTTTGAAGTTATAATAAAAAGTATTAATTGATAACTCTTAAGTTAATAACCGAATATTTATTTAACTAAGATTATGAACAACTTAAATTAATATTACTATGTAAATTAATTAAAAAGGTTAGCTATAAGTAAAAGAGAATAGTATCGGTGACCCCGCAGGTCACCGCTAGTTCTTGTCTACCTCACCATTAGACTAAAACCAATAGAAAATGAATTAATAATCAAACTTCATACATAAAATAATATAATTAATGTTTAAAAACTCTTAATTAATTAATTAATTAATTAACTAATTGAATACATAAAATTAAAAAGCGAACTACTTAATTTAATTAAAAACACATATTATTTAGTTGAATGATTAGCAGGATGACTAAACACATTGATTAATATTATTAACCTATTATAATGTAACTAAATTAAAAGTTAAAACATTAAAATAAATACTAACTTAATTAAATAGGATTATTTTGATTAAATAATTGTTTAAAATAGATATTAACTTATTAAAAAGTCAAGCAGATTTAAATTAACCAAACTAAATAAGGCATAATTAAAATTGATTAGTTTGATAAGATTAAAATTATTATTTTGATGACTAAAAATAAATAATTAATTAAAAAATTGATTAATTAACAAAGTTAACTATAAAAATAAAAAAGTACAATTATTTGGTAAAAAGTGATTAAATAATTAATTAAATTACTAAAAAATTAAGTAAAAAGATGTGGCAAAACTATGTAAAAATAGATCCACATCAATAAACGAATGAGGAATACATACATGAAACTCTTTAAACAATAATTAATGTACATAAAGTTGAAAACCCTTAATAGAGAAATGGGCACGATATTCACTACACAATGACTTTGGCTTGAAAAAGTGTGGTGCAATTTCGGCAGCATAACGGTGTGACATAAGAACTCATAAAAATGGTTGATGAGAGAGAAAGGGGTTTATCATAATATTTATATGACATGTACAGTAATTGAGTCATATAGATACATATCCCAACAAATTTAATTGAATTTAGATTCATGACACAAAATAATTTCTTGAATGTAAATGAGGATAGAGAAATTCCTTTCAAAATTTCGGCATAGTAAGGGGTGTAAATGGGAGGAATTTAATGAGAGAGAAAGGGGTCTTCAATCATTAAAAAATAAATATGGTAGTATGGGGGAGGTGAAAAACCATACCCCAACATCTATAGTTGAAATTAAAAGTGTATAACAACATTAAGAAAATGGGACAAAAATTAGAAACGAAGAAAAAACCCTTACTTGGAAGTGTGCTTCCAAAGGCTTGATAGAGGCTTGAGAGAGGATACTTGGGAGCTTGGGGAACCTTGGGAGGATTATTGAGAGAGGGGGGCATAGGTTGGATGAACTCCAAAGGCTTTTATTGAGGAGGAAGTGGGAGCTTGGGTGGGTTTATATAGGAAAGGTGAGGGAATTCTTTATTATTTAGGTTTGGGACACCTCACATTAAACTAATCCAAACCACAAACCAGCCCATGGTTTTTGCCCATGGTTTTTAGAAAAGGGAAGTGGAAAAAAATATTTTATAAGGCCAACATCTAAACTTCTTAAAATAATAGGTTTGATTATGTGGAGGTGAGTCACACTCCCAAGGAAAACAATTTAAAAAGACAAAATGTTTAATAAGTCTTGAAGGGTCCACTAAATCTTTGTAAAATAAATCAAACAAAACAAAAATCACATTATTTTAATGTTGAAACATATATTTTCTGAACATAAAGTTTATAGTATTTTATTACATCACTATTGGGTCATTTTGATGTCATAAAACACATTATATATTTAAACGGTATTTAATTTTTACCCAAAAAATTGACTATCTCAGAAAATTATAAAAAATTCATTGTTGGATAATTTCAATATCATAATTTCAGAAATAATATTCATTTTATATAAAATAATTTCTAAATATGTTAATTTTCACTTTTAAAGTAAAAAATGACATTTATCTAAAATTCTTGGGTTTTAACCAAAAAAGGATTTCAAACCTTAATAAAAAGTACAATTGAATTCATAAAATTATAAGATCATTTATATTTAATAAAAATTAATTTAATAATATTATTATTATTTTATTAAAATATTATTTAATTTAAAAATCCATTAATTCATCAAAATAGATTTCTTAGTTGAACATTAACTAAAAATACTATTTGTGCTTTAAAAACTATTTACAAAGTAACAATAAAATTAAAGTATATTAATTATTATATAAAAAATAATGTACATAACCATAGTACTAGGGTATTGTTACATAACCCATTATAACACCCACATAAGACCGAAGAGAAAGGTGTGCGATGGTGAGAGACTCTTGGGGTGGCTCAGATAACACTGCTCGGGTGGTAATATCTATCAACTTCCACTTCTCTCATAGACGGTACCACTCAAGCTTAACATAATTAAGATCGGCTTGGGCTTGGTCAAGAGCGAAGCCAAAAGATGCAACCTCCTTTCTGAGCTCTGAAAAATGGGATTTGTATGGGGAACGTCTACTGGATGAGGCCATCGTTTCCTTTGTTTGAGTAAATTGGATTTGTTAAAGCCATATATTTATACAAATCATGTGATCACTGCTCAACAACTATATTAGAAACGGTCAAAATTCTTAAAAGTATTTTAAAATCCAAAAACATAAAACCAAAAAAGTTGACATTTTATATAAACATTTTACATAAAGAGACATTTAATTAGATCAAGAGGGATTTCCATTAATGAAAGTTTGGGTCGTTACACAAGGCCTTCAGTCCAGTTTTCTCTCAAGGCCTTTGGGCCACCTTAAGGCCTTAGGGACACCCCAAGTCCTTTAGGCCACATAAACATGCAGATGTACTAGTCAGGCTATAAAGGACAATGCTCCAAATGAGGATCAGGGCAGGTGCATTCTCTAGATCAGAGCTGATTGAAATTGGAAGAATGAGAGGGTATGTCATTGTTATCGGTACCAGGCCTATGCAGCATTGCATAAGATAGCTATCCAACTAGCCCTGTGAAGGTGGAGTGATGATATCATGACATGTGCTGGGGAGGATCAGTTCCAAGTTGTCTTGTCTGGGTGATTCCCTCTAAGACCTATAGGTTATGTAATTGTATCTAAGCCTTTAGGCCTTGTAAGGGTTCCACCTCGCCCCTTGAAAGGTGGATTTTAACAAATAAAAAAAATGAAGGCCTTTCAGCCATTCATTAGGAATTTCCTAGCAATATGGTGAAATGTAAACTTATCATATACTCTAGAATTGTGAATGTTTTATTTGATTCTAGCTCTACCCACTCTTTTATATCTAAAGAATTCTATAAGGGTTTTTAATCACCACCTCAATGATTAGATATTAAATTGGAGATGAAAATCCTAATGGTAGGTTGACCACATCTCAATTATATAAATCTTATCTAATATAATTTTGTGGGATGGTTCTTCCTACATATATTTTTATTCTTCCTCTAGTTGAATTCGATGTAATTTTGGGTATAGATTAGCTCTATCAGTATAGAGCCTATATGAAATGTTGAGGAAGGGAATTTACATTTGATATTATGAATCAGTCTTCAATAATCTATCAGTGTGAGGATGAACCTAAACACCTAATGGAAATTACTTACATCGTATGGGTTTTGATACCTATTAATGAGGGATATTTATCTCTAATGGTTGGGGAGAAAGTTTATATTGAAAATTAATCTATTTATCATGAATATTTTGATGTGTTTTCTAATTAATTATTGAGTCTTCCCCCAAATTGTCAAGTTGAGATTTCAATAGAACTCATACCTGGTGATATGCCCATTTCAAATACTCCATATAGAATGATCCTGAATGATTTGTAAGAATTGAAGAAGAAACTATAACAGAATCTAGATAAGGGATTAATTTAGCCTAGTTCTTCTCCATGGGATGCACCAGTTCTTTTTGTTAATAATAAAGATGGGTTAATGTGTCTTGGCATTTATTATCATGAACTTGACATGATCACAAGTTAGAAAAAGTATCATTTACCCCATATCTATGATTTGTATGATAAACTATGAGAAGATATTTATTTTTATATGGTTTATCTTTAATCTAGGTATCATAAAATAATGATAAAGAAGGAGTATATACCCAATAAAGACTTATATATGAGGTATGGTCATTATGAATTTATAATAATTCCATTTGGACTTATCAATTATCCTACTATCTTCATGGATTTAATGAATAAAGTCTTTTGAGATTACCTTGAATAGTTTTTGGTAGTATTTATAGATAATATTATTATATATTTAAAAATAAAGCAAGAGAAAGGTGAACATTTTAAAATTATGTTGAAGACCCTGGGGAAGAAGAATTTGTATGCTAAATTTACCAAGTGTAAAGTTTAGATTCAGAAAGTATCATTATTATGTAATATAATCTCAATTGAGGGTATATTGGTGGATCCTTTAAAGACAGAATTTATTGAGAAACATCCTAGACCAACCATAATAAAAGAAATCTATAGTTTTATTAGTCCGTTTGGATACTATTTATTCTTTATTATAGATTTATCATGTCTCTCTATCCACTCACCAAGTTGGCTTATAAGAGGGTTAAGTTCTTATGGACATATGAATGTGAAAAGAGTTTCAAAGAACTGAATAGAAGGTCAGTCATCACACTTGTGCTTATGCTACCCAGTAGTAGAGAAGGGTTTGTAATCTATAGTGATGCTTCATATAAAGTTATGGGATATTCCCCCATTCAGAATGATATGGTGATATCTTATTCCCCACAGAAATTTTAGGTTCACGAGTAAAATTTTCCAACACACAATTTGGAGTTAGTAGTGGTACTTTTTTCATTAAAAATACGGAGACATTGTCTATATGGTGAAAGGTGTGATATATATATATATATATATATATATATATATATATATATATCATAAAATCTTGAATTGTATATTTATATTAAAGGATATGAATATGTTCTAAATAATATCATTGGATTTGATTAAAGATTGTGATTTCTCAATGTATTACCACCCTAGGAAGGATAACAAGGTGGAAGATACTTTGATTCAAAAGGATTGTGATAACTTATCCCTGATGAGAATTACAAAATATCTAATATTTATGTATTTTCAAAGGATAGATGTTTAAATATTGAAATAATAGGATAAATATTATCTTTCTAAAATGAGTGTTCAATCATCTATCCGTGTGAGGATTAAAGTCGTGAAGAAATAAGATATGGATATTTAAAAGAAGGTGAGTAATGTTTCTAAGTTTAACATTGATTATGATGGAATGATAAATTTTAGTGACCATGCATTTTTTTAATCCATATTATATTTTAAGAAGAATTTATTAGATGAGGCTCATATTTCATCATTCTCTATTCATCATAGAATTATAAAGATATGTAGATATCAAAAAGATTATTTTTTGTGGGAAAATATGAAAAGATATATTGTTGAGAATGTATCTTAGTTATTGGTATATTAGTAAGTTAAGGCTGAGATACATAAGTCCAAGGTGATGTTACAACCATTACCCATACCAAAATGAAAATGGGAAAACATCACCATGGATTTTTCTCATCAAACTCCCCAAAAATCTAAATGATATAATGTTATTTAGGTTATAGTTGATCACCTTACAAAGTCGTCACACTTCATTACTATCAGAGAATATTTATCTCTTGATCATATTGTCAGGATGTACATTAATAAAGTGGTAAGGTTGATAGAGTACCACATTACATTGTATATCATTAGTATATTAGGTTTACCTTGATGTTCTAGAGATGTCTTTAGTAGGATTTATATACATAATTGAGTTTTAGTACGGCATATCATCCTTAGATAGATGATCAATCTAAACCGTTCAAATCCTAGAGGATATACTGAGATCTTTTTCTATGGATTTCAAAGGTATTTGGGATCAACACCTTCCTCTATTCAAGTTTTCTTACAATAATATATTTCACTTGAGAATTCATATGGATCCTTTTGAATCCCTCTATGGACATAAGTATAGAAATCCAACATGATGGGATGAAGTTGAAGAAAGAAATATTGTAGAACCATAGCTGGATAATTAAATGGAAAGAAAGTTAGAACCATTCAACAACACATCAAGGAATGTCATAGTCAACAAAAAAGTTATGTTGATAATCAAAAATGAGATTTGGAGTTTGAAGTTGGTGAGAAGGTGTTTCTGTAAATTTCTATATGGAATAAGGTTATGAGATTCAGGAATAAAGGAAAGTTAAGGCCTAGGTATATTATCTTCATTGATATTCTTGATTGATTAGGGATGGTATCTTATTGCTTGGAACTTCCACTGAACTACTCTAAAGTTCATGAAGTGCTCCATGTATCTCTCTTGAGGATATACATATCTGCTCCTTCACATGTACTAAACATAGAGTTTATATCCCTAGAGCATGATCCTTCATATGAATAAAAACCATTAGAAATATTTAATCATATAGATAAATTTCTATGAAATAGGACTACTCACCTAGTTAAAGTTATCTAGAGGAATCCGAAATTTGAGGAAACTTCATGGTAACATGAGTATGAAATGTGGTATAAGTATACTCAATTGTTTATATATGAGTGATGGAATTTTTATATTGAAATTCATTTTAAGGGGGATAAAATGTAACACCCTGATATTTTATGATATATTTCTATATTATCTTCAATAACTTACGATACACACAACCCTAAATCTAAAAAAATGTAATATAGTGTAACATTAAAAAGTTTCCATTAGATTGGTGGGTATGAATAAGACTAAATAAATTATGAAAAGTATATGGTTTAAAAATGTATCAATTGATTATAAATGAAAATAAAAATCATTTGAAAGTAAAGGAAAAGTTTTTTCTAAAAAACTGTTTTTATGAACTCAATATTTTTTTATCTTAATAAATTAAATTAAGCACTATTAGTGAATTATTTTAATCAAATTTATATATTATATATTCAATCAAATGTTTTATCATTCTTTTTTTACTAGTTATGGGATAATAATAAATTGAGTTTTATGATTAAAAACTATATTTTTCAAAAATTAACATAATTTTTTAAATCAATATGTCAAAATTATCTTAGAGTAAATTTTTGAGAATTTTCTGAAAAGATTAATTTTTTGATGAATAGTGAAAAATGCTGATTTTTATTATAAATTATATTTTCATTTAAAGCATTTAAAAAAGTTATATTTGATTTTAAAATGGTTTTAAAACTAAAATTAGTTCAATTAAATTGTTATTAATCTAATTTAGGTCATTATAATCAGTTTTTTGTTTAATTTTAATATAAAAACTTTTTATACTTAAGAAAACTTTTTCTTTAAAAAACAGTATTTCATCACATTTGTGGGTTTAATTTTAAATTAAGTTCTTCCAGTTATCAAAATTAAATTTTAAAAAATATATTTAAAAGTTTTAATCATCATAAATAATATTAGGTACTAAGTTTAACATAATTTTTGGTCATAATGAATCGTAAAAATGTCAAAAACTATTACCATGGTTAAAGTTAAAATAGGTTTATCGAGGGTTAATCTATATAGATAGGGATTAAAATTAAATAGACACTTTATTGATCCCCATTGGTTGGTTTTACTTATACCTTACCCTTATCACCTTCAAATATTATCTATTTTGGATCCACTTTCCCAATAAATTTACTTGACATTATTTTAAAACTTGAAAAGTTACAAGTGTGCCACTCAACTCAACTATAAAAAGAAACCTCCTCCCCTTACTTATTCACAAATATTAAGAAATTTAGATCAATTAAACCCTATGAAAATATCTCTACAACATCCTTATACACATTCTAGATATTATGTTCTTCTTGAAATTCCATCCCTATGGTTCTTAATAAGATATCTAAATGAGGTTTTTCTATGCAAAGGTAATTTTTTTCACCATGCTCTTTAATTTTTATTTCTTATTTTACCACATTAAATTATATATTAATAATTAGAAAATAATAAAACAGTATCTAACATATAATTATATGTTATTATATTTATGTAATAACCTATATTCATCTCCTCTTCCATCAAATGGGAAACGAAATTGCCGATCATGTGTATCGTGGACTACCACCTCGAAAACTGATGTATTTCATTTTCCATAACCACATATCATGGGTAGATATAATGATAGATTTAATATATATATATATATATATTATAAAATAATTATACTTCTAGATTCATAATATTTCATCTACCATCTTACCTTAAAATCTTTTAGAAAATGATAACAGCGCTCGTACATACTTGTGGATTATCACATCCACGAAGTGATGTGATTCGTTTTTAATTTTATTTTGAAATAGATGGTGATAAGAATATATTTAATGAATATATATGATATATATAATATGATAATTATAATTAAAAGGTGAATTACTATTTACCTTTATTTTTTTTCATCCTTCAAAAAGTTAAAACAGCATTCATGCGTACGTACGGCCTACCATATTCATAAATGATGTAATTTAGTTTTTTTCTATCTATAAATTTTATAGATTAATATAAATAAATATATAATGAATATATCTGATATTTGTATCATGATAAAAATAATTAATATTATTGAACAATGATCAATTTATAATTACTAAAACAACCAAACAAAAACATACATAAAAATGAAGTAGTTATTACATGGAATAGTGATTTTAACAAATAATTATTAATAAATGGGTTATAAAAGGTTATAGGTAAAGAATATATGATATGATATAAATTATTATGGTTATTTAATATATTTATAATAAATAAATATTTATTATATAGTAGGTTTTAACATTTATGAAGTAATTCAGACCTGAGGTGAGGGTTTATTTCACAATCTCATCATTATTTAGGATTGTTTATGTTTAAGTCTATACTGGGAGAATTATTTGATATTTTTATATTAAACCAAATTTATTATCTTATTATTTATTTATTTATATAAATTAAAAATTTTCCTTTCATTTTACTCTATTTATGTACTCAATAATCTGGAATAATGTTTTTAAGGGAAACTGACAATGTATTATCTAATCAGTCGGGAATCTTTCTCTTACATGGCTATATTTTCCTTAAAATATATAATAGAATGATTTTAACATTATATTATTATTTATTAAAGAAATTTTTACCCATGTCTGAATTTATTACAAAAAATTTTAAAAGTATTCTTCTTATCATTTTCTAAATGAGGTACTTTTTGACCTTTTTATAAAAGAGTGAAAGGAATGGTTCTTTTAACTTATACAGCATAAAAATAATTTTCCACCATCATTACCAATCATTTATTTGAATATTAATTTAAAATTTTACAATGTTCATTTCAAGTAAAAAAATCCTTAATATTTGGGAAATATTTTAGCCTTTAAATAAGTGATTTCAAATTAAAAATGGTATTTTCCTCAATAAATTTTTCAGTGATATTTTTAAAGTATTTTCATCAATGTCAACATTCTTTGTTAATTACTATAATTAGAATATACTCTAATGATACCATCCACTATATTTTTCTAGAAAACTTATTGTAAGGTTGACTGGGGAAATTATTGATATTTTATATTCTAGTTCTTTTAATACGGAGAGTTATTGATGTTTAAGGCATATTGATTAAGTTGTATTATTTATTCATATGATGAATATATTGTAATTATTAATTGATGGGTGGGGGGGAAATTATATAGCTCATCAATGCATGGATATGTCTCATGAGATAAACTATATTGGGTATTTGGCCGAGGCCTTACCCATTTATGTAATATTTCTTGGCATGAGGCCTCAATAGTAAGTTTCACATGTCAGGAATTATACATTTCATCATTATGAAATAAATTATTGATTTCATGTGATTATTTTAAAATTTATGATATACATGGATAATTTTCTTATTCATGTGATTATTTATATGTCATTATTTGATCATCATTTATTCTTTCTATATTATTCATGCCTTATTAGATTTTGTTGTACACATACTCTTACTGAGCATCTGAGCTCACCCATTTCTTGTGTTTCCTTTCCACAGGATGCCAAAGAGTGTATTATAACTGATATTAGGTGATATTATAAATGTAATAATGCTGTTATAAAAAAACTACTTTGTTTATTTTAAGTGTTTAAATGTAATGTGAGATTCGAGTATGTATTTAGTTTTTCAAGACTATTAACTATTCAGTCCTTTGGGATATGATCACTTATATCTAGTACCAATGTAATAATTTAACCACTGAATCTTGGATACTGGGGTTGGGGTATTTACATTAACTGAGATAGAAGTCTAAAAGTGGCATAATGAAGGGAAATGATGGGTTCCCTTTTATAAGTTAGGTTAGGGGAACTCTTGGGATTTCTTAAAAGATTAAAAATATAATAAATTTATTCTCAAGAAAAATGATTCCAAATGGATATAGATTTAAATATAAGTTAGGTATTAGAAAAAATACCATAAAAATGTAAAATTTAGACATGTTTATGTGGATTTTTAAACATTATGTTTTAGTTTAACCCCTTAGTTAACCAATTTTTACGTTAAACATGGTAATGATTTACTCCCTATTAAAGGGATATAATTTTTCTTATAAGTTAAAATTTTAATCATAAATATAAAATTTGTGATATCTTAGACCAATTTCCATCCTAATTGTCCTCTTAAAATTTTTTATGATTTTTAATAAATTTAATAAAAAAAATTATTCATAAAATATCATTAATTTAATTTTTGACAATATTAAAATAATTTGACTTTCAAAACAACATAACAACAATGGAATTCAAATCCAAACTTTTCAAACATCCCTAACATGTTATATTTATCTAAAAATTTCTTGGAACATAATAACTGACCCATATTATATTACTTTTAAGAATTTTAAAATCATTTATTTATTTTTCTATTAATTGAATAAATATCCAGTCAGTATTGCATAAGAATTTAAGGTAATTATTTCATCATTTAATATTATAAATAAATAACCATGAAAAATAAAATTAATTATTATTTCATATAAACATTTAGAACTGAACTTATCCATTTTTTATCCTTATGTAAAAATTATAGAAATATTAAAATCAAGAGACTAACATTTTTTTATTCTTTTCTTAAACTAATATAAAGGTCATAATCAAAGAAAAATGGAACCAAGTTTCCATATATTCAATAATTGGATGAAAATATCCAAAATCAACTCATCAATTAGTATAAAGGCAAGTGTTATTGAAATTTTAAAGCTATATCCCAAAGTTTTAACCATATTTTAACTATTTTACCCTTACTAAGGTGAAAAATATTTACCAAGGTTACTATTCAAAATGAACAAAAATAAAATAGAAATATTTAAAAAATTTAAATCAATGATTCCATATAAGGAATCAATTTTTGAAGATTCAAATTGTTAGAAATTAATTTTAAAATAAGTGTTCAAAACACAATGAAAACCGTTTTTTTAGAAAAATACATTTTTAAGCATAAAAATAAATTTATTATTATCCCATTACTAAAAAAACATTAGATTAATATTAAAATATTTTATTAAATATATAATATGAATATTTTATTAAAACTATTTACCAATAGTGATTAATTTAATTTGTTAAGATAAAAACACATTGTGTGCAAAAAAATATTTTTTCAAAAAAAACATATCTTTTACATTAAAATAATTTTTATTTATATTTATAATTAATTAATAACCAATGAGTTTATTTAATACATGTGTAAACCATAAATTTTTCATAATTTATTTTTTTTATTCATACCCTCCAATCCAATGGCTAGGCGATAACCTTCATGTTAAATATTAATATTTTAATAGTATATCATAGTTCATTTAAGCTCAGGGTTACATGTAAAGAAGTATATAAAATAAATAAAATTTATCTATAGGGAAATATATCATAATATCAAAGGTTGTTATACTTAAACAATATTTAGTTTCTTTCAGTTTATCACATTGGTAAGTATAATGATTAAGAGAAGAACACAGACCATATACCTTTGTTAATACTTACTTTTCACTGGATTGATTCATATATATTTATCTAAAAAATGTTTTTAATTACTCAAGATAAAATTATATTAAGGTGGATTCGAAAGATCTTACCTCATATAGCCATCTAGTGATAATACCCCTTATACCAGACTATAGAGAATTTTATGATATCTTCTCAATAAGTCCTTTAGTCTCCACTGGTGAATTTTCAATAAAGGATCCTCCAAAGGATGCATCTGGAATATTTATATCACTATCAAGTATTCCTTGGTGGAATAAAATAATGAAATTATGCTCTTAAATTTCTTGGTGAGTAAAACTAGAACACAACTTCTTTAACCTATCCTGGTACTCATATATAAGTTCCCCTGATTCTAGCTCGATGTAATTGATTTCATTTTTTGATGGTTTTTCTTCTTTAGGTGTGGGATAATATTTAGATAAAACTTCTTTAAAATTCATTCCAATCATTTACCTTTCCAAGTTAAAAACTATACAACCACTCTACGTTTGCTCCATCTCGATAGAATGGGAAGGCCATCCACTTCACTTACTCTTATAGGACTCCTTTAAGATTATATGTTGAGTAGAACAAGATTAATTACTTGATTTTATTGATATATTTTTCACTAGAAATATCATTGAATTAATGTAGTAATTTAATGGGTTAAATTTTTAATTCAAAATTATTTTCCAAGGAAGGCATGGAAATTTGGTTATTTTAATAAATGAGGTGAATATAAATCCCTTGGTGTATGATTAGTATTTTCTTACATGGTGGAAGGCTCACCATGACCACTTAAAATATCACTAGTGTTTGTCAAGGAAATTTCTGCAAATTTAGTATGTAAATTTAACTTTCAATGTTTCTTTTGGTAAGTCCCTCAGTCTCAGGTTTATTAGAAGAAAAAAAATTAGTATAGATAGGGTCATGTAATTTAAGAGTTATAATTTCTTACACCACCTCCCTCTAAATAAAATAAAGTTTTTGAAAACATATGTTTTGAGTATAAAAATGATAATTTAAACCCTAATTTATTATAAATATAATATAGTGACAATCTTGGGTTTTCTCTAGACATGGGTGCAAAAATTCATGTCATAATTATTTATAAAATAATTTTTCTTTTAATTTGGTTTGAAATAAATTGAGAGTACTTAATAGGTAGGTTAAAATCAGGAAGGTGAAAGGTGTTTGGTTCAAGTTTGGACTTCCAATTGTAATGTAATCAAAGTTTTTAAAATAGTTTACTCCTATTGTTAATTGATAAATGAAATAATCCTAAATCATTTCTATGATCACCCAAGGTTGAAGGTTATTGTGAAGATTAATCTAGCAGTGACTAGTTATTTATCACCCCCTTCCTATGTTTATGAAAAGTATCAAAGAAACTAAAAATATTGAACCAAAACAACACAACCAAGTAAATACCAAATTAGGTTTTGGTTATCTTTAGTTATTCGAGAGTAGAACATTGTCCTTCATACATGTTTCAGGAATCTCAAGATAATCACTACTCAACTTCACATATTCCATTGTATATAATCTAAACTAAATTTAGGGAGAAAATTAATTATCATCTAAAGTATAAAATAATGAAAATTTTAAAAAAAATTAGACACAGACTCGTTTTAAAGTAATAATCAATCATTGAATATTGAAACCAATAAATAGAAGAGATTTTATTCATTAAGTATGAAGCTAAAGTATTACATTGTATTTTCTCCACTTTCTTGATCACTGGTAGGTTTTTATCCCTCTATTCAAGGGATATAATTAGTGAAAGTGGAAGATATATTTTCATTAATAGATTGAAATATAAAATAAATTACATATAAACTTTTATAGCAGTAGTAGTGCGATGAACACCTCATCTTATTAATCACTTATAATTTTTTATTTTCTTCCTTCCCTACATATTTTGTAACGCCCCGACCCTAGTTACCCAGAGTCAGTGCATTATTACATAACATTGTCATGATCACAAAAGATCACATCTCGAAAGACCGATTAGGTTAGTAGCCTTGGAATCACTAGATACATTCATAAAGTTTACATTACATCATAAAGTGAAAACTACAACAACATCATGTCTCTACACTCATATCCCCTTATACTATCCCTACAGGTCATTCATAAAATACTTCTTCACATCCTGGGAAAAATAAACATAAGAAAGGGGTGAGATCAAATGCTCAGTAAGGGTAAGTAATACATCGTAAAATGACATAAATATTAAGCATGGTAAATAATTGAAACCATATGCCTTTACCAATAATAAACAAGAATACTTTTATGGAAAGAATATGAGCTGAGTAAATAATTCCATAATAAAACATAATCATGGGTATTCTACTAGTCGAATGACCACATGAACCATCAATATTATTTCTATAATGAAGGAATGTATAATGCCGGAAATTCTAAAACATTTTGTCAAGGCCTTGTCCAAGATGTCTAAAAATGATATAGGCCTCGGCCAAAACCATAAATCAAATTGGGAAAGGGACTCAGCCAATTCCACGTCTAGTTGTCTCATGAGACCTACTGATGCATCGAGGAGCTATAGTGGGCTCCACCCATCACTTACTAAGTCCAATACATTCCTCATATAAAAAGGTTTAAACATATCATAAACATTCTTATAAGAACTAGGATAAAAAATGTCAATAATTTAACCATATACCACGAATGGTATAAAAATAGCACATCCATAGTCAAACATATAACAAAACCTTCAATTCAATATGGAAGTTTTGTATCATAATAAATCAACTCCAAATAAACTTAAAATCCATCAAAGGATGTTGACATAGATGAAATCAAATCTCTTTTTAGAGAAATATCTCTTTCAATTTTGAAATCATTTAAGAGTCAAATAATTATAAAATAAAGAATTTACTTTAAAAATATTCTTATAAGCTTTTAAGGGAAGCTTCGACGGGTTTATAATGGTATAAAATAGCCACACCCACCGTATAAGTTAAAAAAGACATTCTTACCTTAATTTTGTCGAAAAGGTTAAAAAGGACCTTGTTTGGAAAACGATGGAAAGATTCCATTATAAACATATTATAAAAAGTCAACAAGGGTATAAATGACTTTAACTCATTGTCTATAAAATAGTAATAATGATTTGAAATACATTTTTAATAAACATGGATTTGGATGATAAAGAGGTCCCAGTAGATAATTATGTATAAACAACCTCAGATAATGAAGAGATTGTGAAATAAACCCTTACCCTGTACTTTTCCTTGGTTTAGGGTAGGTTAACCTTCTGTATAATGGTGAAATAATTTTTATTAAATTATAAAATAATCATATACATTAATATGATATCATATATGATCTTTTAACATTTATTTGTTAATAATATCTTAGTATTATCATCATTCCGGGTGTTAACGGATGCGTTTTTCTTTATATTCTTTGTTATGTGAGACATATTTATTATGGATGGGATGTATATTATTCATATCCAGAATGATATCCTGTCTCTAAAAATTATTTTTAATCATAAAATAAAATTTATTCTTGAATGGATACGATGGGGAATGAATCTCATCGCGTTCGTGGAGATGGTAATCTGTACGTATGCACGAGCGACAATATCATTCTTTTGATATTAAAATAATATATAATTGGATGTTATATAATATATACAGAATAATTATCATGTTATATTTATTATTGAAATGAATTAAACATCATTATTATACCCATCCAAATAATAATGTATTGAATAACAATTACACCACAACATGGAGACGGTAGGCCGTACGTACGCACGTATGGTGACATGTCATTAAAAGGATGGATAAAATACTGAATATGGTTGTACCATATTTATAATAAAATCACAGTATATAGAATATACTGGAGTTATTATTTTATAATGGAAATAACAAATAAAGAAGAAGTTGAAGAAGAAAGGAACTTGAAAGATGGTGGTGAAAACATTACCTTTTCTTCGGGTTCTTCCTTTTGATTTGATCAAAAGGGCTCCTTAAGTTGGATTTATGACTAAATGAAGGACTCTAGGATTAATAGAGGATATTTTAGATGGTATTTGGGTAGAGTTTGGCCGAACCAAAAGGCTTTGAATGTATGAATAATTGGTTAGAAGTGGTGTCCTTTTATAAGTGGAGGAGGGGCTCTTTAGGTAAAACTTAAAGTATTATTTTATAATAAATTCATATTCAGTTTCTAAGGGCTCCAAAGTTTATTATTCAAATTATAAGGTTTGTATGGGTCAAAAACAACTCAACAAATAGATTTTAGATAGGGTTGGGTCACTATAGTAACCTTATCTTTTAGATTTAACTCTTAGTTAAATAGTTTGACATTTACCATGTCTCTTTGTATTTTTATATTATATAGTTAATAAACTTACTATATACTACCAATAGAACCCCAAGTGGTCCATTAATGATACAAATATAATTATATGAGTCCTTTGGCAGAACCTTATATTTTTAGGAATATAATATCAATTAATAATATAATATTTTTTTAAAAAACTCTTTTATGTCAATTTTAACACTATTGGGTATTTTGTTTTTGATAAATTCATAACAGCATTATTACTTCAAATAAAATTCATATAACCAATAATAATATGTCATATTAACCTATAAAATTATTTTAATTCATAAAAAGTCTCAAATTACATTTATTTGGATAATTATAACATCAATTATTTTAATATTTCATTAATTAGGTAATTACTTCATCATCATTGTGTCATAAATAAATTAAATTATTTAATGTATAAAAATTATAAATAAAATACCATTATGTATGAAATCTTTTTAGATTTCTAATTAATATTTATAATCGAATTTATCTTATGCATAACCCTATATTATGAATGTTTTAGTTATTAAACTTTGATTTTAACTCTTTTAACTCTTCATTGAATTAAATAATAATAAATGTCCTAATCTAATCCATATTGATCAAATAGGTTCATATTTTATTTATATGGTTGTTTTTGGTCGAATTATACTTATCCAATAGAATTAGGGAAAGTTTTAGGGTAATAATAATATCATTTTTACCCTTAATTACCCTATTTACTTTTTACCGTGGTAAATAAAAGTAAAAAGTTATTATTCACCAAAAATTATTTTTATCTTATTAAACCACATTTTACTCCTTGATATTAACCTTGTCTCTCAGATTTTCAAAATTCTACTCACAGAAGCGGTAAAACTAAGTTTTATGCGAATTTGCAAATTCTCCTAGGAGATGGGTAAAAGACGGTGAAAATTTCAATAAAATTTTTATATGTCACAAATTATTATAAACTGACTCCAATGAATTACATTGAACTTATATAGGTATTAAGTATCTATTTTGACCTAAAATAAATTTAAATAAAATAAATAATTATTAAAATAAAAAGTCGATTTTAACTAATAACTTAGTGTTTTTCACTATTCATCAAAAATTGAAAGATTTCAGAAAAATACCAAAAAATTACCCTAGACTAATTTCGATATTATGAATACAAAAATGAAGTCCATTTTGAAAGATAAAATATATAAAATTTCAAAAAGTGGGTATTACTATTCATAATGGCTACTTTGATTAGTTGTGGTGTGTGTTAGAACTCGAAGTTGCGTACAACACACGCTACTGTATTATTCAAGGAGAAGCGTATTGTGGAAGCTTGGGGTGTTACATCTTTGGTCGATAAATCCTTGAATTATTTTTTATTCATAGAATTTAAAATATTTTATCTTTTTCCATGATCTCTCTAATGATTTATAATCTTTATTTATCCATAAAATCCATAACATTACTTTTCATATTTTCATGATTCCTTTCTCTATTTAATGTATAAATCATTAATTATCATTGATATTATTCAATAAAATTCACATGATCAAATATGATTGTCCTATATACATGATAATTTTTCATCGTAGATCATTAGGTCTAATCATATATTGACCTTCTAAAATATATTAGTATATCATAAGAGTTTATAAGTCTTATAAATTATGGATTTTTAAGAAGTATTACATTCTTTTGTGGATCCCTATTCTCAAATTTTAAAAAATTTGGGAACCCTAAAAATTACTAAATTTAACCTTACATGTCTTAATGTGAGCCTTTAACTTTGTAATTTTTCATTTTTCTCCACATCATAAGAATAAACAATCCTTATGGTTTCCTAAATTATTCTTATAAACTTATACTTTATTATTTTGAAGTCCTATATGTATACTAGATTTGGGAAATTATTAAATAATCTAAACCTTAATAGAATACTAATAAACCTTCCATGGAGTATAGTAACCTTCCAAGCCACACTTTTAACCTTCCATGAAGTCAGTTAACCTTCCAAAACGAGGTTAACCTTCTGATATTTATTAACCTTCTATGCCTCGGTTAACCACATAAAAATTCAATTTTCTATTTTCATAAACCTTTCGATATGATTTAACCTTCTGATAAAGGTTAACATTTTGAGATAAGTTAACCTTCTGTGTTCAGGGTAACTCCTCCATGCCATTGAAAAGGTATCAAATACCTCTATGAAATTGAAACTTTCTATTTGAAGGTTAACCTTACGAGTTTTAAGTTAACCTTATTAAATGACTTATAACCTTATAGAATACAATTTAACCTTACAAAATGAAAAATTGACTTTATAAAAAGAGTTCCTTTACTAAATTCACAATCCTAATAGAAAACTCAACCTTCTTCTTATAGGTAACTCCTCGTGATTTTTCTGCATTTCCTTCTCTAGAAAAATCTTCTTAATAATGAGTTCAAACTTAGCCAAATTCCTCTCCATATAAATAGTTAGGTTCTCTTTCCCTAAAAATAAAAAATATATAAAAATTCAATAACAATCCACTCATTTTATTTCAAAAGTAAATAAGATTTTTTAAACTTACAATTCAACCATTTTAAAAAATATTTACCAATCATATTGAAATGACACTTTAATTTAAAAAAAACTAAAACTATAAGAATTAATGAATATGAGAGAATAAGATGAATAATATTTCAATAAAATATAAGTAATTTATTTGTTATATAAATTTTTAAACTCTGAGGTTTGTGATGGGGAATAAAAGGAAATACTTTTTGAGAACACCTCTTAAGGGATTTTCTTATAGGGGTGAAGTCATAATAAGTGGAATAGCTATAGAGTATTATGGAAGGACTAGAATTTTCTACACAATAACATGGTAGGCTCAGTGACTATATCCATACTCAATAGAATAATACTTACCATGTGACAACTAACAAGATGTTTAGAAATTGGCTATAGTGTAAGTGGGAGTCTATTGAAGTTCATTAGATAGAAATAAATTACTTTGTACTTTTTATTACATGAATATCAAAAGATTTGAATATTAAATTAATTCTAATCACATGATTAGTGTTCTTCTATATAGAATTAATGTGATAATTTCCTCAGAATATTTATCACATCGAAAGGTCATAATAAGTTATCTACTATGATAAGAACATTGAAGTTCTATGACAATATTATTAAACATATATGTTCAACATTTGGGATAATATTATATGATAATACACATAATATTTTTTATCATTGGGTTATTGATACTCATAAGTAGATAAGACTTTATCTCATGAAGTTAACACTTGGTAATCTCTAAGATGGGAGGCTATGAGGATAAAAACACCAATAGGAATTTTAAATTATATATATATATTTCATTAGATATTATTTTCTATAAGCATATGTATCAGTTCATAGACTTCAAAATATTATTAATACATATAATGAGTTGAAAATATTAATTTATTGATGAAAATTTCTATAACATCTGCTTGCATTGAGGTAGGATACATCGGGTATGTCATGAGTGATATGAAGTCAATGAAAAATATAATAATGTATTTTTATTTTCCATCAATATGAAATTTTATATCTCTTTTCTTTTAATTGAAATGGTACTCTCTAATTATGTTCATGGCCATGGTGTACTGTTGAAAAGTTCATTTAAAATAGTCAATGAAATATATATAAAGTATAGTGGTTGATGTTATGATTATAAAACTTGGTTGATTAGAGATATAGAGACAAAGATATTATGTTACATGGTGATTATTCATATGCATATTTTGTCATTATGACATTAAATTCTTTCTCTATGGGTGCTTTGATGTGTTTCTAGACATTAATCTTGGACTTCAGGAAAACCTACCTAATGTCACTAAGAAAGAGGCCTAGAGGGTCACACACTAAGTGTATCCATTATCTCAGTTAAATTTTATTTGAATTTAATAATTTTAATAAATAGTATTCTCAAGACCAAGTAATGATATTGATCAATAATTCACTTATAGTAAATATTCTATCACCTGTTATATTCGAAGGAATATGTATGAGTTGAATATTTAATAAATATATATTTACATTTCTAATGAATATAAAATTTATATTATATATTTTTTATTCATATGGTAGTAAAAAATTATTTATTTTAAAAAAATTATTTATTTATGTATATGGACATAAAATAAATATTTATTCTCAAGAACTTGAATATAATATTTTTTCAAATAAATATATAAATTCATAAATAATGAAATACATAGTCAATATTTTTAATAATTTCATTTTAAAATTCAATGTTATAATCCTACCAATTTAATACTTTAAGGGTAATTATCATATTTTTAGGTTTTTTGGAATTATTTCAACTTAATTATGAAAATGGTTTAAATTATGAATTTTAATTATTTTAAATCAATGTCATATTTTGACCAAAAATTTTCTAAACTAATCCAAATTGTGAAAACAAAATATAGTATTATATGACCAACATGATATATTTCATCCAATAGTAGCAAGATCTAAATCAAAATATTTTAGGCCCAAATTAATCTTACAAGTTCATCCTTAGAATATGTCCCCAGTATGGATGAAGTTTAAATATGGTCCCATATCTAATTAATTAAACAACCAATTAAGATGAAATTTTTAGGGGAGATAGATAAAATGACTAAAAAACTATGTAAACTATGGAAAATATATATTCTATTTATTTTAAGGTTATAAATGTATTGGAATCTAGAACATTATAATTAAAATAGTCATCGGTCTAGAATTATTTTCTTGAGTAATTATGTCATAATATTTTCTACACTTATCCAAAAAATATAAAATTTGAATGGAATGTGAGAAAAAAAAAGAGGAAAAAATTTAGGGAATACCAATTTTCAAAATTCTTCAATTTAATGGGTCTACCATCCATAATATTTTGGAGGAGTGTTTTTGGAGAAAAAATATTTCACCCCTCTTGCTTATAAATGTACACATCCTCTTTGTGATCTACTATACTAATGATAATGAGTAGCTAACATGAGGAATATACTAGGGTATTAATTGAGTGTTTGAACCCAAGTCTTTACAAATTCATGATAATAATTTCTTATTTACTTATAGTTAGTATGACGGGGTATTTAATGGGAAAGGTGTCATTATGCCTCCAATTTCTACCCATTTCTTAGCTTTCTCTTCTGCTTTATTTTCCCTTAAACAAGGATATGGGTGTTCGATGTACTTGTAAATAATTTATTTAACTATATATTCACAATCTAGTAAGGTCATTATATTCAAACTTATGATAGATCATGATCATTAATTAAATATAAAACTAATTTTATGCCAATAAAGGTTCGCTATGGGTAATTCTCCCAGGGTAATCTCCTTTATCTCTAACCTTTATTCATCCTATTTGAGTATGAATTTCATATTTAGTTTTAGTTTTAATTCTATAAACCAATAACACAAAATTATATTGATTTTATAAAATATAAAACAAAAAAATGAATGATAATTTAAATAGTAATAGTGATCATCTGAACTGCAAAATATCCTCAGGAGAGATGAACTTAGTCTTTCACTGTGCTGCAATGGGAAAATAAATTATACTTTTTGTACCACCCTATAATAGGTGTTTCAAAACTTATATCCACTAATGGAGATCCATTGGTATTCATTCATTATTTTTATTCACAAGTTTATAAATAAATTTCTTTTATTTCATTAAAAAACTAAAAAAACTAAAAAATATCTTTTATGATATATTATAACTCAAATTATTATGCATGGAAAAACCAATCTCAGGAGAAATAAGCATAATAATACTAGTTTAAAGGGATTAAAACACACATATAGGAGATTATAAACCAAGTGAAATGTATGGATAAATACATTCATGCATATCAAGTGAAAAAACTAAGTAGTAACCAAAATCACTAGAGATGGAAGAGATTTCTCCACTCATCCTTGCTATTAAAGAACCTGGGGAGGACTTGAAGGAATTAAAAGAATTTCCATTCAACCTTTGCTAACCATTTATAGAATATTTTTATGAGGAAAAATTTCAAAGGATGTACTTATAGTATATTCAGATGATTTGAATAGTATTGGTTAGATTTTGTAGAACTTAACAAGGTAAGTTATTCTCTCGTCTATGGTAATTAAAAATAAAAACCTCTCTACCTATATATTTCTTTAGAAGAATATGACAAAGAATCATATATTGAGACCTCATTTTTAGTGACCTTATGTGACGCACTTCATATCACTGGTATGTCTTATTTTGAGTCTAATTTATCCATGATTTTGTTCTTGGAATTCTTGGGCATTGGGCATCGAAACCATGAGTTTTGGGTGATATACTAGCATTCACGGTTAGATCATAATTTTTCTAAACCATGTGGAAACCATGTGAAGTGTGTTTTATCTCTGAACATTATGGTTTCATACAGATTGAGAATGGTTTTTCAAATCATGTGACGCCCTAGAGAAAACCATACAGCCTCTTTTGGGTGGATAGTGGTACCGACATGGCTATAGCATGGTTTATATAACAATGAGAACAAACCAAGTGACCTTGTTTAGATCATTAAAAATTGTGAATTTACCCTTTCCCCCTATTGATTTCTTAAGGTTTGGGTGATATTTTTTCTTCCCCTATTCTTGCAACCCCTCCTCCTTGTCTTTGGAGCTCTCCACCTCTTTACTTAGTGTATTTCTTCTTGGATTCTTAGTCGTTTGGTTTGAGGTAAGTCAATTTTTCATTGATTTATTCTTACCTTACATTCCTCTAGACTTATTTTCCCATTTTTATGGAGTTGTGGAACCCTAGTGGTGGTTTTTGGGAATTTAGGGTTTTAAATGGGGTTTTTTTGTTTTATTTCTTATGTATTAGGTTTGTAATTCTTAGTTATACCTCTTCTGAGTGGTCTTTATCAAAGGAAATGAGATTTGGACTGAATATGAGGTAGGTGTCTCTATTTAAGTGCATTTACCATGGAATATCGTTAAATTTCTACTTTCATTTGGTTTATATTGTTCAAATTTACATTAAAATTATTTATTCTTGGTTTGTATTCTATGTTTCATGTGTTTTATGGATTTTTTTGAAATTTTCATATTTAAAGAAGGTTTTTCTAAATAGGGGTGTATGTGTGCACCACAAGTGTTTGATAAAATAGATCAAATAGGTTTTTTGATTTTATATGAATTTATAAAGTTTTTTTTGGAATGGTTTTACCTTGGGAAAGGTGTTTTGATAAATTGGGAATTATTGTCTGTAAAATGTCTTTTGTTATGGCTTGATTGATATGTGAACTTTATTGTGATGTGTTGGCATGGAGTAGCACATGGGTAGCCGAGGTGTGAGTGAGAGGTTTTTCAGATGGATTGTGTGAGCCTCCATAGGGAGGGCCATGCAAGCCTCCAATTAGTTCCAAGAGATCTAGTGAGACTTTGGTTAGGAATATTGTGTGAGCTTCCATGTTGGTTTTTAAGAGACCATGTGAGCTCATGGAGTTGGGACTAGGGAAGTTCGTTTGAGCTTTCATTGCTTACCTAGATAGTGTACTTGTTTACTCACTCATTATAAGAATTATTTTTAGATCCCTAAGTGAAGATTACTCACACCATATTGGTTTATATGCTTTATGCATTTAATTAGTTCAATTTTGATGTGAGGATATTTATTATGCCCATTTTTTATTTTACATTTATATGGTTATATGATTTTGATTTTATTCTCACCTTAACCATGCCTTTTTTTATGATGATAATGTTGTTCCTTGTATACTTATTTATATATTTGATCCTTATTTAGAATTTTTTTTGGAAATCCATGACTTTTTTGGAAATAAAACACAAAGGTACTTTAGAGGTTCACTTGGAAATGGTATATTTTCAAAGTTGTTTTTAGTTTTGAAAAATTTTTCAAACTAGTTTATTGATTTTCATGGGTAAAATACTTAAATAGAATCATGGTGGTATCCTATAGGGATTCATGTCTCACATATTTTTTGGGACATTTGGGGTGGTTGCAGATTTTGTTTTACAAGACACGGGTAAAGGCGAGGACACCATGTTCTAGGGTTGCTCTTCTTGATTACCAATGTCTAGTGTTTTGTGTACAAGACGTGGTCTCATGGTAATTGGATCCTATGATGTTTTCATTATTTTTTGTACCCATTAGGTTGTACTTGGTACTTTTTTGTCATTATACCCTTTTTTGAGTTTGGATTTGATTTTTGAGATATCATGTATGTGTATATGTCCTTTTTGGAATGTTTTTCCTATGATGTATGTTTTTTTGTGGTATCTATTTATCTTATAGTTTTCAATATAATGATATTGGTGTTTTAATCATATTTTATGGATGGTTCATGCTCATTTACGATTGAAAAAACCATAACCAAGTTCTAGTTAGTTATGCTCGGTGATTTTTTCCAGCCTATGGAAATAGAGAACATGTTTTGGGATGTGTGGAAGGCTAGCTCGAGTGACAGGTGAGGTAAAACTAGGTTGGTTTGTTACATAATTATATCAAAGGTTTTTATTTGGGATTCATTGGTAGTTTGATCCAGTAAAATTGATACTATAAAGATAAGAACATGGGAGTTCTGGGACAACTCTTCTTTATGTCAAACCTCAAGTTGGCATGGGTGGTCTGGGATTTTGGTTACGTTTTGAACCCAATTATGGGTAGTTTTTATGATTATTTTTCTTCTTCATAGTTTAATTTTAGTATGATTCCCATGTTGGGATTTTTCTTTTGGTGCTTTTATTATGGTTTGGTTTTTTACACATTACCTAAAGAGATTGAGTTTCAAGCTCCTTTACTTAAAGGGAAAGACTTATATATTGATTTTTCTTATTTTAATGTTATTCAAATTAAAATTGTCACTAATTTTTATTTCATTGATATTTTTAATATAGTTTCTGCAATATATTAGGCCCTAAATGTTATGAAAGAGTCTAAATAAGTTGTAGCATAAGAAAATTATCTCAAGGAGCCCATGGTTATGTGACTTCCACCTCTTCATCAACTTTAAGAGTTATAATTTTTGACACCATCTCCCTCTAAATGACATAATATTTTTCAAAATACTTTTTGTGAAGGTAAAAAATGATAATTTAAACCCTATTTTATTATAAATATAATATGGTTACAATCTAGGGTTTTCTCTATATTTGGGTGAAAAAATTCATGCCATAATTATTTATAAAATATCTTTTTTTTTAATTTGGTTTGCAAGAAATCGAGAGTACTTAATAAGTAGGTTGAAATCAAGAAGGTGAAATCTATCTAATTTCAATTTGGAATTCCAATTGTAATGTAATCAAAGTTTTTAAAATATTCTACTTCAATTGTTAATTAATAAATAAAATAATCCTCAATCGTTTCATTGATCACCCAAGGTTGAAGGTTATTGTGAATATTAATCTAGAAGTGACCAATTATTGACCCCCCTTCCTATGTTTATTAAAAGTATAAAAGACACTAAGAAATTGAACAAACCCAACACTACCAAGTAAATACCAAATCAGGTTTTAGTTATCTTAAGTTATTTCATAGTAGCACACTACCTTTCGTACATGTCTTAGGAATCGATAGATACTCACTACTCAGATTCGCATATTCCATCATATATAATCTAAACTAAATTTAGGGAAAAAATTAGTTATCATATAAAGAATAAAATAATCAAAAGGTTTAAAAAATTAAACACAGTCTCATTTTAAAGTAATAAATAATCTTTGAATATTGAAATCAATAAATGGAAGAGAGTTTATTCATTAAGTATGAAGATCAAGCATTACATTGGATTTACCACACTTTCTCAATCACTAGTAGATTTTTATCTCTCTATTAAAGGGATATAAATAGTGAAAGTGAAAGAGATAGTTTCATTCATAGCTAGAAATATAAAATAAATCACATGTATACTTTTATAGTAGTAGTAGTGTGATGAACACCTCCTCTTGTTGAGCACTTATACTTTGGTATTTTCTTCCTTACCTGTACATTTGGTCGGTAAAACCTTGAAATATTTTTTCTACATAGAATTTAAAATATTTTATCTCTATTCATGATCCCTCTAATGATTTATAGTCTTTATTTCTCCATAAAATCCACAACTTTACTTTTCATATTTTCATTCTTTCTTTCTCTAGTTAATATTTCAATAATTAATTACCATTGATATTATTCAATAAAATTCACATGATAAACTATGATTGGAAAACATACATACTAATTTGGCACTATAGGGTATTAATTCTAATCATAGATTAACCTTCTAAAATCTATTCATATATCATAAGACTTTGTAAGTCTTATAAAATATGGATTTTTGAAAATTTATACCTTCTTTTTAGGATCTGTGTGCTCAATTTTAAAAAATTTGGGAACCTTAAAAATTCCTAAGTTAACCTTATATGTATCAATTTGAGCCATTAACTTTGTTATTTTTCATTTTTATCCACTTAATAAGAATAAATGATCCTTATGGTTTCCTAAGTTATTTTTAAAAACTTATATTTTATTCTTATGAATTACTCTATGAATAATGGATTTGGGAATTATTAAAGTATCTAAACCTTAATAGAATACCAGTAAACCCTTCATGGAGTATGGTAACCTTCTAAACTACACTTTTAACCTTTCATGAAGTCAGTTAACCTTCTGATATATCTAAACCTTCTATAACTAGGTTAACCATATAAAAATTTAATCTTATATTTTCATAAACCTTTAAATATTATTTAACATTCAAATATAGGTTAACATTATGATATAGGTAAACCTTATGTGTTTAGGGTAGCTCCTCCATTCATTTGAAAAAGTATCAACTACCTCTCTGAAATTGAACCTTTAGATTTGGAAGTTAACCTTACAAGTTGGAAGTGAAACTTATGAAATGAATTATAACCTTATTGAATACAAGTTAACCTTACAAAATGGAAAATTGACTTTATGAAAAGAGTTCCTTTACCAAATTCACAATCCTTAGGTAAAACTCAACCTTCTTCCCATAGGTAAATCCTTATGATTTTTTCACATTTTCCCCTCTAGAAAAATATTCTTACCAATGAGTAAGGACTTATCCAAATTCCTCTCCATATCCATAGCTGGGTTCTTTTTTCCTTAAAAATTAAAAATATATGAAAATTAAATAACGACTAACAAAATACTTACTATGTGACAACTAATAAGATGTTTATAAATTGGATCTAATGAAAGTGGGAGTCTATAGAAGTTGATTAGATAGAACTAAATTACTTTTTACTTTTGATTACATGAATATCAAAAGACTTGAATATTAAATTAATTCTAATCACATGATAATTGTTATCCTATATAGAATTAATGTGATAATTTACTTGAAGTATTTATCGCATCGAAAGGTCATAATAAGTTCTCTGCTATGATAAGAACCTTAAAGTTCTATGAAAATATTATTTAACATATATGTTCAACAGTTGGGATAATATTATATGATAATACATATAGTATGTTTGATCATTGGGTTCTTGATACTCATAAGTAGATGAGACTTCATCTCATGAAGTTAACACTTGGTAATCTCCAAGATGGGAGGCTATGAGGTTAAAATCACCAATAGTAATTTTAAATTATATATATATTTCAATAGATATTATTTTCTATAAACATGTGTATCAATACATAAACTTAAAAATATTAGTAATTCATATCATGAGTCACAAATTTTGATGTATTGATGAAAATGTTGATAACATGTTCTTGAAGTGAGATAGGATACATTGGGTATCTCATGAGTAATATGAGTTTAATGAAAAAAATAATATTGTATTTGTCCCTTCCATCTATATGAAACTTTATATATATCTTCCTTTAATTGAAATGTAACTCTCTCATTAAGTTCATGGACATGGTGTACTGTTGAAAAGTTCATTTTAAATAGTTAAATAAGGATATATAAATCATAGAGTTTGATGGCATGATTATGAAACCTATTTTATTAGAGATATAGATACAAATAGATTATATTACATGGTGATTATTCATATGAATTTTTTGAAATTGTGACATTAACTTCTTTCTCTATGGTTGTTTTCAGTTGTTTCTAGATGTTGATCTTGGACTTCAAGAAAACCCGCCTAATGTCACTAAGAAAGAGGCCTAGAGGGCCACACGCTAAGTGTATCCATTATCTCAGTTAAATTTTATTTGAATTTAATAATTTGAACTAATAATCTTCTCTAGACTAAGGAATGATATTTATTGATAATTCACTTATAGTAAATATTTTGTCACCTATTATATTTGATGGAATATGTATGAGTTGAATATTTAATAAATATATATTTATATGTCTAATGAATAGATAATTTATATTATATATTTTTTATTCATAAAGTAATAAAAATTATTTATTTTTGAAAATAAATATTTATTTATTTATGTGGATATAAAATATTTATTTATTCACAAGACCTTGAAAATAATATTTTCTTAAATGAATATATATATTCACAAATAATTAAATACAGAGTCAATACATTCAATAATTTATTTTTAAATTCAATGTTATAATGCCACCAATTTTATACTTTAAGGGTAATTATCATATTTTTAGGTTTTTTGGAATAATTTCAACTTAATTATGAAAATGGTTTAAATTTGGAATTTTATTTATTTTAAATCAATGTCATATGTTGACCAAAAAATTTCTAAACTAAATTAAATTGTGAATAAATATAGTCTTATAAGACCAATGGGATATATTTCATCCAATAGTATCAAGAGCTAAATCTAAATATTTGAGGCCCAAATGAATCTCACAAGTTCATCCTTGGAATATGTGACCAATTTAGACTAATTTTAAATATGGGTCCATATCTCATTAATAAAACTACCAATTAAGATGAAATTTTTAGGGGAGATAGAGAAAATGACTAAAAACAAATACATAAACTATGGAAAATCTATATTCTATCTATTTTAATGTTAAAAATGTATTGGAATCTAAAACATTATAATTCAAATATTCTTTGGTCTAGAATTATTTTCTTGATTAATTATGTCATAACATTTTCCATACTTATCCAAAAAATCTAAAATTTGAATGGATTATGAGAAATAAAAAGAGGAAAAACTTTAAAGAATACCAATTTTCTAAATTCATCTATTTAATGGTTCTACCATGAACAATATTTTGGAGGAAAGTTTTTGGAGAAAAAATATTTCACCTCACTTGCTTATAAATTTACACCTCCTCTTCCATTCAAGGATTTGAACATTTTAGTTATACATTTTTAGTATATTTAGTGGTTTTTTATATTATGGTATACTTATAAATATCTAATGTATGTTATCTTTATATTTCTATCTTCTTTCTTATTTTTTATTTTATTTCTCTTTTGTGTTTCCTCTGCCATTATTATCACTATGATCTACTATACTAATGATAATGATAAACTAACCTGAGGAATATCCTAGGGGATTAATCGAGTGTTTGAACCCAAGCCTTCACACATTCATGATAAAAATTTATTATTTACTTAGAGTTAGGTTGAGGTTGTATTTAATGGGAAAGGTTTCGTTGTGTCTTCAATTCCCACCCAATTCCTAGATTTCTATTATGTATTATTTTTCCTTGATCGAGAATATGGGTGTTCATTGTACTTGGGAATCATTGATTTCACTGCATATTCACAATCTGGGAAGAAGTTTATATTCACACATATGATGGAGTGTATTCATTAATTAAATATAAAACTAATTTTATGTTAATGGAGGTTCACTCTGGGTTCTCCTAGGGTAATATCCTTTATCTCTAAACTTAATCCATCCTGTCTGAATATGAATTTCATATTTAGTTTTAGTTTTAATTACATAAACCAATAAAAAAAATTCTATTATTTTTATATAACATAAAATAACAAAAAATTAATTATAATTTAAATAGTAATAGTGATCATTTGAACTGCAAAACCTCCTCAATAGAGACAACCCTAGTCAGACACTGTGTTACACTAGAAAAATAAATTATACTTTTTGTACCACTCTATAATAGGTGTTTCAAAACTTATCACCACTAATGAAGATCCATTGGTCTTCACTCACTATTTTTATTCACAATTTTATAAACAAGTTTATTTCATTTCATTAAAAAAACTAAAAAACTAAAAAAAATATCTTCCATGATGTATTATAATTCGAATTATTTTTCATGGAAAAACCACTCTCACAAGGAAGAAGCATTAAAAAACTAGTTAAAAGGGATTAAAACACATGTATATAAGACGAGGAACCAATTGAAATGGATGGATAAATACATCCATGAATATCAAGAGAAAAAACTAAGTAATAACCAGAACATCTAGAGATGGAAGATAATTCCCCATTCTTCTTTTCAATTAAAGAACCTAGGGAGGCCTTGAAGGAATTAAAAGAAGATCTATTCAAACTTTACCAACCATTTCTAAAATAGGTCTATATGGAAAAAAAATCAAAGGATGTACTTATGGTATATTTATATGATTTGGATTAGAATTGGTTATGTGTTATAGAACTTACAAGGTAAGTGATTATCTTATCTATGATAATTAAAAATCAACACCTCTCTTCCTATCTCTTTCTTTATAAGAATATAATCAAGAATGACCTACTAAGATAGAATTGTAAGTGACCTTATTTGACACTCTCTGGGTTATTGGTATGTCTTATTTTGAGTTTTATTTTTCCTTGGCTGTGATTGTGTAGTTCTTGGGTGTTGGGTGTCAAAACTATGATTTTTGGGAGATAGACCAGTGTGTATGGTTAGAGCATGATTTGTGTAAACCATGAGGCAACCATGTGATGGGTGATGTAGTTTTGGACAGTATAGTTTCATATAGATTGAGAATGGTTTTTAAAATAATTTGACACCCTATAGAAAAACATATGTCCTATTTTGGGTAGACAGTGGTACCGACATGGTTGGAGCATGATTTATATAACCATGTGACCTTGTCCGACTCATTAAAAATTGTGAATTTACCCTTTTTCCTGATTGATTTCTTATGTTTTGGGGGATCTTTTTTCTTCCCCCATTCTTGAAACCCCTCCTCCTTGTCCGTGGAGATCTCCCCTCCATTTCATATTGTATTTCCTCTTGGATTTTTAGTGGTTTGGCTTGGGGTAAGTCGATTTATCCTTGATTTCTTCTTCCCTTCCACTACTCAAGCATGGTTCTTCTATTTTTATGGAGTCGAGGAACCCCATGGGTGGTGTAGGCTGAATTTAGAGTTTTAAATGGGGGTTTTCGGTATTATTTCTTGTGTATTAGGTATGTAAATATTGGTTCTACCTCTTATAAGTGTTCTTCATTAAAGGCAATGAGATTTGGACTGAATCTGAGGTAGGTATCTCTATTAAAGTACATTTTCCATTGAATACCATTAAATTTCTACTCGCATTTGGTATATATTGTTTAAATTTCCATTAAAATGATTTATGATTGGTGTGTAATCTATTTTTTATGTGTTTCATAGATTTTTTTTTCAATTTGGTTCTTTAATGGAGGTTTTTCCAAATGGAGGTTCCATGTGTACACCACAAGTGTTTCATAAAATGGATCAAAGATTTTTTTTGATTTTATGTTAACTTATAATTTTTTTTTTGAAATGGTTTTACCTTGGGAAAGATGTTTTGATAAATTGATAATTCTTGTCTATAAAATGGATTGTGTTATGGATTGATTGATATGTTCCCTTTCTTATGATGTGTTGGAATAGAGTAGAACATGGGTACCTAATGTGTGAGTGAGAGGTTTGTCTGATGTATAGTGTGAGACTCTATATGGACGACCATGAAAGCCTTTGTTTATTTCTAAGGGATCGAGTGAGTCTTTGGTTAGGAATACCCTATGAGCTTCTATGTTGGTTTTTTAGAGACTATGTGAGCTTGTGGAGTTGGTCTTTGGGAAGACCGTGTGAGATTTCATTACTTAACTAGCTAGCGTACTTGTTTACTCACTCACCATAGGCTTTATTTTTAGATCCCTAAGTGAAAATTACTCATGATGGGTTGTTTTATATGCTCTATGAATTTAATTAGTTCTATTTTGATATCAGGATATTTATTATTCCCATTTTTCATTTTCTATTTATATGGTTATATGACGTTGATGTTATTCTCACCTTTATTGTTCCTTTTTGGTTATGTTGATCATATTATGCCTTGTGGACTTATTTATTTATTTTATCAATGTTTGGAAACTATTTTGGAAATCCATGATTTTTTTAAAGGAAACCCAAAGGTACTTTAAAGGTTTACTTGGAAATGGTTTATTTTCAAAGTGTTTTTTAGTTTTCAAAATGTTTTCAAACTAGTTTATCATTTAGCATGGGTAAAATACTTAAATATAATCATGGTGGTATCATAATGGGATTCATTTCTCATACATTTTTTGGGACCTTTGGGGAATTTATATTTTTTTTTTGAAATACATGGGTAAAGGAAAGGGAACCATGTTATATGGTGGATCTTCTTGATTACCATTGTCTAGTGTTTTGTATAGAAGATATGGTCTCAAGGTAATTGGTTCCTATGGAGTCATTTTTGATATTTTGTACCTGTTAGATTTTACTTTATACTTTTTTTTCATTATATCCTCTTTTGAAGTTTGGGTTTGATTTTTGAGATATAATGTATGTGTATATGTTCTTCTTGGAATGTTTATCCTAAGATGTATGTCTTGTTTTGTGTTACATGTTTATCTTCTAGTGTTGACTATGATAATATTGTTTTTTCCATTATATTGTATGGATGGTTCATGCATAGTTAATATTATAAAAACCATTACCAGGTTCTAGTTAGTGATGCCTAGTGCTTTTTTCTAGCCTATATTAATCGAGAACATGCTCCGAGCCATGTGGAAGGTCGACTCGGGTGATGGGTGAGGTAAACCCAAGTTGGTTTGTTAAAAAATGGTATCAAAGGTTTTTATTTGGGATTCATTGTTAGTTTAGATCTAGGACTATTGAGACTCTATAGAAAATAATGTGGGAGTTCCTAGATAGCTCTTCTTCGTGACGAACCTCAAGTTGACTTGGGTGGTATGGGATTTTAGTTACATTTTGAACCCAATTATGGGTTGCTTTTATGATTTTTTTTCTTCTTCAGAGTTTAAGTTTCTTATGATTCCCATGTTGGGAGTTTTATTTTGGTACTTTTGTTATGGTTAGTTTGTTACACCTTAACTAAAGATATTTAGTTTCAAGTTGCATTACATAAAGGGGAAGACTTCTATATTGATTTTTCTTATTTTAATTCTATTAAAATTGAAATTTTTACTAATGTTTCTTTCACTGATATTTTTAATATAGTAGCTAAAATAGAATAGGCCCTAAATGTTTTGAAAGAGGCCACATAAGTAGTGTCATAAGAAAATGATCTCAAATAGAACATGGTTATGTGACTTCCTCCTCTGCATCAATATTAAGAGTTATAATATTTTACACCACCTCCCTCTAAACGACATAAATTTTTTGAAAAAAATTTTGAGTGTAAAAAATGAAAATTTATACCCTATTTTATTATAAATATAATATGGTGATAGTCTTGGGTTTTCCCATGATTTATGTTCCAAAATTCATGTCACAATTATTTATAAAATAGTTTTTTTAATTTGGTTTGCAAGCAATTGGGAGTATATAAGAAATAGGAAGAAATCGGGAATTTGAAAGGTGTTTGGTTACAGTTTGGACTTCCAATTTTAATGTAATAAAAGTTTTTAAAATAGTTAACTCCTATTGTTAATTGATAAATGAAATAATCCTAAATCGTTTCATCGATCACCCAATGTTGAAGGTTATTGTGAAGATTAATCTAGCAGTCACCAACTATTAATCAACCCTCATCCTATGTGTATGAAAAGTATCAAATACACTAAAAATAGTGAACCAACCAAACACTACCAAGTAAATACTAAATTAGGTTTTCGTTATCTTATTTTATTCAAGAGTAGAACACTTACCTTTGTATATGTTTTAATAATTTCTATATACTCACTACTCATCTTCACATATTCAATCATATATAATTTAAACTAAATATAGGGAGAAAATTAGTTATCATCTAAAGCATAAAATAAGGAAAAGGTTTTAAAAATAAAAATAATCTCATTTTAAAGTAATAAACAATCATTGAATAATGAAATTAATAAATGGAAGAGAGTTTATTAATTAATTATAAAGCTCAATAATTAAATTGGATTTTCTCCACTTTATAGATCACTAGTAGGTTTTTATCACTCCATTCAAGAGATATAAATAGTGAAAGTGGAAGATGTAGTTGCATTCATGGCTAGAAATATAAAATAAATCACATATAAACTTTTATAGAAGTATTAGTGAGATGATCACATCCTCTTTTTGAGCACTTATACTTTTTTATTTTCTTAATTCCCTTCATCTTTGGCCAGTAAAACCTTGAAATATTTTTTATCTATAGAATTTAAAATATTTTATCTTTATTTAGGATACCTATAATGATTTATAGTCTTTATTTATCTATAAAATCCACAACTTTACATTTCATATTTTCATGCTTCCTTTATCTAGTTAATATATCAATCATTAATTACCATTGATATTATTCTATAAAATCCACATAATCAACTATGATTGGCCTACATACATTCTAATTTTGAACCGTAGGGAATTAGGTTTAATTATAGATTGACCTTATAAAATCTATTAATATATTATAAGACTTTATAAGTCTTATAAAGTATGAATTTTTTAGAAGTCTTACATTATTTTTTGAATCCATTTTCTCAAATTTTAAAAAATTTAGGAACCTTAAAAATTACAAATTTTATCTTTACATGTCTCAATGTGAGACTTTACCTTTTTTATTTTTTATTTTTCTCTACTTAATAAGAATAAATGATCCTTATGGATTCCTAAGTTATTCTTATAAACATATATTTTATTCTTATGAAGTCATCTATGTATACTGGATTTGGTAAATTATTAAATTATCTAAACCTTAATAAAATACTATTAAACCTTCCATGGAGTATCATAACCTTCCAAGCTATACTTTTAACCTTCCATGAATTCACTTAAAATTCCAAAATAAGGTCAACCTTCTGAGATTTATTAACCTTCTATTCCTAGTTTAACAATATAAAAATTTCATTTTCCATTTTCATAAACCTTTAAATATGATTTAACCTTCTAATATAGGTTAATATTTTGAGATAGGTTAACCTTTCATGTTCAAGGTAGCTCCTCCATGCCTTTGAAAAAGTATCAACTACCTCTCTAAAATTGAACCTTTCTAGTTAAAATTTAACCTTAAAAGTTCAAATTTAACATTATGAAATGAATTTTAACCTTATAGAATATAGGTTAACCTTTAAAAATGGAAAATTGACTTCATGAAAATAGTGCCTTTGTCAAATTCACAATCCTTAGGGAAAACTCAACCTTCTTACCATAGGTAACTCCTCAAGATTTTTCCACATTTCCTCCTCTAGAAAAATATTCTTACTAATGAGTTACGACTTACCCAAATTCTTATCCATATCCATAGATAGGTTCTTTTTCCTTGAAAATAAAAAAATATAGGAAAAATAAATAACAATCCAATCATTTTATTTCAAAAGTAAATAATATTGATTAAATTTACAATTAAACCATTTAAGAAAATATTTACCAATTCTAGTGAAATGACACTTTAATTCCAAAACAACCTAAAACTATGTGAATTAATGAATATGAGAGAATAAGATGAATGATATTTTAAAAAATATATTGAATTTATTTCTTCTATCAATTTTTTAAACTCCTACTTCCGTGATGAGGAATAAAAGAAAATAATTTTTGAGAACACCTCTTGAGGGATTTTCTTAGAGGGGTGAAGTCATAATAAGAAGAATATCTATAGAGGATTGTGGAAGGACTACCATTTTCCACACAAAAAACATTATAGGCTCAGAGGCTATAGCCACACTTGATAGAATAATACTTACCATGTGGCAACTAACAAGATGTTTAGAAATTGGCTCTAGTGCAAGTGGGATTCTATTGAAGTCGATTAGATAGAACTAAATTACTTTGTACTTTTGATTATATGAATATCAAAATACTTGAATATTAAATTAATTCTAATTAGATGATGATTATCTGTCTATATAGAATTAATTTTATAATTTCCTTGGAGTATTTATCGCATCGAAAGGTCATAATAAGTTCTCTTCTATGATAAGAACCTTGAAGTTCTATGAAAATATTATTGATCATATATGTTGAACATTTGGGATAATATTATACGATAAGACAAATAATATGTTTGATCACCAGGTACTTGATACTCATAAGTAGATGAGACTTCATATCATGAAGTTAACACTTGGTAATCTCCAAGATGGGAGGTTGTGAGGATAAAACCACCAATAGGAATTTCAAATTATATATGTATATATATATATACCATTAGATATTATTTTCTATAAACATGTGTGTCATTCCATAGACTTAAAACTATTATTAATCAATATCATGGGTCACAAATTTTGATGTATTGATGAAAAGTTTGATAACATGTGCATGGAACGAGGTAGGATACATTGGGTATGTCATGAGTGATATGAATTTATTGAAAATTAAAATAATTTATTTGTTTATTCCATCTATATGAAAGTTTATATCTCTTTTACTTTGATTGAAATTGAACTCTATGATTAATTTCATATCCATGGTGTGTTGTTGAAAAGTTCATTTCAAATAATCAAAGAAAGATATATAAAGCATAGAGGTTGATGGTATGATTATGCAACCTGGTTTATTGGAGATATAGAGACAAAGATATTATATTTCATGGTTATTATTCATATGGATTTTTTTTCATTACGACATTAACTTCTTTCTATATGGGTGATTTGATGTGTTTCTAGACATTGATCTTGGACTTCAGGAAATCCCGCCAAATGTCACTAAGAAAGAGGCATAGATGGTCACACACTTAGTGTATCCACTATCTAATTTAAATTTTATTTGAATTTAATAATTTGAATAAATAATCTTCTCAAGACCAAGGAATTGTATTTATCAATAATTCAATTATAGTAAATATTCTATCACCCGTTATATTCGGAGGAATATGTATGAGTTTAATATTTAATAAATATATATTTACATGTATAATGAATAGATAATTTATATTATATATATTTTTATTCATAAGGTAATAAAAAAATATTTATTTTTGAAAATAAATATTTATTTATTTATGTGGATATAAAATAAATATTTATTCACAAGACCTTTAATATAATATTTTTTCAAATAAATATATATATTAATAAATAATTAAATACACAGTCAAAATTTTTAATAATCTCATTTTAAAATTCAATGTTATAATCCCACCAATTTGATACTTTAAGTGTAATTATCATATTTTTAGGTTTTTTGTAATGATTTCAACTTAATTATGAAAATATTTTAAATTTTTAATCTTAATTATTTTAAATCAGTGTCATATTTTTACCAAAACTCTTTTAAACTAATCTAAATTATGAGAATAAATTGTAGTCTTATAGGAAAAATGAGATATATTTCATCCAACAGTATCAAGAGCTGAATCTAAATATTTGAGGCCCAAATGAATCTCACAAGTTCATCCTTGGAATATGTTCTTAGTTTAGAAAAAATTTAAATTGGGATTATATATCATTAATTAAACAACCAATTCAGATGAAATTTTTAGGGTAGATAGAGAAAATGACTAAAAACTACATAAACTATGGAAAATCTAATTTCTATATATTTTAAGGTTATAAATGTATTGGAATCTAGAACATTATAATTCAAATAGTCTTCGGTCTAGAATTATTTTCTTGAGTAATTATGTTATAACAATTTATAAACTTTCCCAACAAATATAAAATTTTAATGGAGTATGAGAAAGAAAAATAGTAAAAACTTCATAGAATAACAATTTTATAAATTCTTCAATTTAATGGCTCTACTATACACAATATTTTAGAGGAAAGTTTTTGGAGAAAAAATATTCCACGCCTCTTTCTTATAAATGTACACCTCCTCTTCCATTAAAGGATTCGTTCATTTTAGTTATCCATTTTCATTATATTTAGTGGTTTTTCTATTATGGTATACTTATAAGTTTTTAATGCATATTATATTTCTGTTTCTCTCTTCTTTCTCATTTTCTATTTTGTTTCTCTTTTGTTTTTCCTCTACCATTATTATCATTGTGATCTATTATACTAATGATAATATGTAGCTAACTTGAATAATATCCTAGGGGATTAATCAAGTGTTTGAACCCAAGTCTTAACACATTCATGATAAACATTTGTTATTTACTTAGAGCTAGGATGAGATGGTATTTAATGGGAAAGGTGTCGTTGTGTCTCTAATTTCCTCCCAATTATTAGCTTTTTATTCTACATTATTTTCCCTCAATCAAGGATATGGGTGTTCAGTGTACTTGGAAATCATTAAGTTCAATACATATTCACAATTTGGGAAGAAGTTTATATTCACACATATGATGAAGTGTATTCATTAATTAAATATAAAACTAATTTTATCCTAATAAAGGTTCACTATGGGTAATTCTCTTAGGGTAATCTTCTTTATCTCTAACCTTTATTCATCCTGTTTTCATATGAATTTCATATTTAGTTTTAGTTTTAATTATATAAACTAATAACACAAAATTATATTGATTTTATAAAATATAAAACAAAAAAATAATTATAATTTAAATAGTAATAGTGATCATCCTATAACAAAACCTCCTTAGGAGAGATGACCATAGTTATCCACTATATTTGACTATAAAAATAAATTATACTTTTTTTCACCCTACAATAACTTTTTCAAAACTTAAAGCCACTAATAGAGATCCATTGGTCTTCACTCATTATTTTTATTCACAAATTTATAAATAAGTTTCTTTTATTTCATTAAAAAACTAAAAAAACTAAAACAATATCTTCCCTGATGTATTATAATTCAAATTATTATGCATGGAAAAAACCAATATCAGGATGAAGAAGCATAATAATAGCAGTTTAAAGGTATTAAAACACACATATAGAAGATGAGGATCCAAGTAAAATGGATGGATAAATACATCCATGCATATTAGGAGAAAAAATTGAGTAATAACTAAAACCACTAGAGATGAAAGATATTTTCCCACTCATATTTACTATTAAAGAAATTGGGGAGGCCTTATAGGAATTCAAAGAAGATCCATTTAACCTTTCCCAACTATTTGTAAAATAGTTCTATGAGGAAAAAATGTCAAAGGATGTACTTATGGTATATTGAGATGATTTGGATTATTATTGGTTAGATTTTATAGAACTTAACAAGGTAAGTGATTCTCTCATTTTTGATAATTAAAAATCATCATCTTTATACCTTTCTCTTTCTTTAGAAGAAGATGATGAAGAATGACCTACTAAGACTGAATTTTTAGTCACCTTATGTGATGCACTCTGGGTTACTAGTACGTCTTATTTTGAGTTTCATTTATCCTTGAGTACATTCTTGGAAATATTGGGTATTGGAGGTCGAAACCATGAGTTTTAGGAGATAGACCAGCATGTACGGTTAGAGCATGATTTTTCTAAACCATGTGGAAACCATGTGAGGGGTGTTGTAGTTTTGGACAGTATGGTTTCATACATATTGAGAATGGTTTTTCAAATCATTAAACGCCCTAGAGAAAACCATGCGTCCTATTTTGGGTAGACAGTGGTATCGACATGGATGGAGCATGATTTATCTAACTATGTAACCAAACCATGTAAGCTTATCTGGATCATTAAAAAAATGTGAATTTACCCTTTTTCCCTATCTATTTCTTAAGTTTTGGGGGATATTTTTTCTTCCCCCATGCTTAAAACCCCTCCTCCTTGTTTGTAGAGCTCTCCACCTCCTTACTTGGTATATTTTCTCTTGGATTTCTAGTGGTTTGGCTTGAGTTAAGTCAATTTATCCTTGATTTCTTCTTCCATTCCATTCTTTAAGCCATGTTCTTCCATTTTTATGGATTCTTGGAACCCTAGGGGTGGTGTTGGCTAAATTTAGGGTTTTAAATGGGGATTTTTTGTTTTATTTCTTATGTATTATGTTTTTAAGTCTTAGTTCTACCTATTCTGAGTGGTCTTCATCAAAGGCAATGAGTTTTGGAATGAATCTAAGGTAGGTGTGTCTATTTAAGTGCATTTTCCATATAATACCATTAAATTTCTACTCGCATTTGGTTTGTCATTTATTCTTGGTGTGTATTCTATGTTTAATGTGTTTCATGGATTTGGTTTTAAATTTGGGTCTTTAAATAAGGTTTTTACAAATGGGGGTGGCATGTGTGAACCACAAGTGTTTGATAAAATAGATCAAAGAGGTTTTGTGATTTTATGTTAACTTAAAAGGTTTTTTTTTTAAATTTTTTTACCTTGGGAAAGGTGTTTTGATAAATTGGGAATTCTTGTTTATAAAATGGTTTGTGTTATGGACTGATTGATATATGAAATTTCTTGTGATGTGTTGTAATAGAGTAGCACATGGGTAACCGAAGTGTGAGTGAGAGGTTTGTCTGATGGATTGTCTGAGCCTCCACAGGGAGGACCATGAAAGCCTCCATTTATTTCCAATGGATCAAGTGATCCTTTGGTTGGGAATACCATGTGAGCTTCCATGTTGGTTTCTGAGAGATCATGTGAGCTCGTGGAGTTGGGCCTGGGGAAGACCGTGTGAGCTTCCATTGTTTAGATATCTAACATACTTGTTTACTCACTCATGATAGGATTTATTTTTAGAGCCCTAATTGAAAATTACTCATGTCATATTGATATGTTTTATGAATTTAATTACTTCCATTTTTATTTGAGGATATTTATTATGCCCATTTTTCTTTTTCAATTTATATTATTATATGATGTTGATGTTATGATCACCTTTATTATTTATTTTTTATTATATTGATCATGTTGTTCCTTGTGGCCTTATTTATTTATTTGATCCATGTTTGGAAATTGTTTTGGAAATCAATGGTTTTTTCAAAAGGAAACACAAAGGGACTTTAAATGTTTACTTGGAAATGGTATATTTTCAAAGTTGTTTTTAGTTTTGAAAATGTTTTCAAACTTGTTTATTTGTTTTCATGGGTAAATTAGTTAAATACAATAATTGTGTTATCCTACTGGGCTTCATGTATCATAGATTTTTTGGGACCTTTAGGGAATTTTTAGATTTAGTTTTTTAAGACACGGGTAAAGGCAAGGGAACTATGTTCTAGGGTGGCGCTTCTTGATTACCGTCATCCATTATTTTGTGTAGAAGATGTGGTATCATGGTAGTTGAATTCTATGGAGTTGTTTTTTTTCTATTTTGTACCTATTGGGTTGTACTTGGTACTTTTTTGGCATTATACCCTATTTTTGAGTTTGGGTTTGATTTTTAAGATATCATGTATGTTTATATGTCCTTTTTGGAATGTTTTTCCTATGATGTATGTTTTGGTATTTGGTATTTGTTTATCAAATGGTGTTGAACCTAATGATATTTGTGTTTCCATCATGTTTTATGGATGTTTCATTCCCATTTAATATTGTAAAACCCATTCCCATGTTCTAGTTAGTTATTCCCAGTGCTTGTTTACAGCCTATGGTAATCGAGATTATGCTTCGGGCCATGTGGTAGGCCGACTCAAGTGACGAGTGAGGTCAACTTGGGTTGGTTTGTTACAAAATAGTATCAAAGGTTTTTATATTTTATTCATTGGTAGTTTGGATCTATGACCATCAATACTCTAGATATAAGAACGGGGGAGTTACTGGATATCTCTTCTTCATGTCGAACCTCAAGTTGACATGGGTGATCTTGGATTTTGGTTACATTTTGAACCCAATTATGGGTTTTTTTATGATTCTTGAACTTCTTCATAGTTTACATTTCTTATGATTCCCATCTTGGGAGTTTTCTTTTGGTACTTTTGTTATGGGTTGGTTTTTTACACCTTACCTAAAGAGATTGATTTTAAAGCTACTTTACTTAAACGGTAAGACTTATATATTGATTTTTATTATTTTCATTCTATTCAAGTTGAAATTTTCACTAATATTTTTAATATATTAGTTACAATAGAGTAGGCCCTGAATGTTATAAAATAGGCCGCACAAGTAGTGGCATAATAAAATGATCTTAAGGATCCCATAGTGATGTGACTTCATCCTCTACATCAACTTTTATGTCATGTGGAGGAGTGCACAATAAAATTTAATATAGAGCACCTTTATATTATTTTACCTCCCACTCTAAAGCTCAAGTTCTCTCTTTCTTCTCTTATAAAGTATGGGTTTCTATTATTTTCTTTCAGGGGTCCCCATTCTCACTGTCTACTCATGGACACCAAGAAAAGTCACATGTTATAGTTTATCTCAAAGAAAACACATCCACTATTAGATTGGGGATAAAATTCTAGAACATTCAACTAAAGGCACTTAAAAACAAATACCCACTTAGGGGGTTAAACCAATTTTTATACCTATTTTTCTATCACCTCTTATCTTTATTTTCCTTTATCTTTATTTCAATAAATATTTTATGTTTTTTTCTTCTTCTTGCTTTCTTATAGTTTTAAAGTGGCAGTATATAGTATATTAAATCAAGGCTACCACTAGAAAATAATATTAGTTTTTTTCTATCATTTACTTGTTTTTTTACTTATATTTTTTTTTTGAGATGAAATAAAGGGTAGTTAAATTTAGGTGTGGGTGGTGTTGAACATCTTAGAAGTTTCTGTTTGTTTTTTTTTTATTTTTCATTTTTTTGGAATTTTGAGATGAATATTATTTATCAGATTTTACACTTGAATTGGTTTTAAGATATTTTTATTTAATTGTGAAGAAATGTATTTTAAATTATTATTGATGTGGAACTTTTTTCATGAATTTTATTTTCAATAAATATTATGAGTTTAACGTATTTTTAAAATCTTTTCCCAAGAAACTCTAACTCAATTTATTTTTCCTATCTTATGAGTTATTCTAAACCACTTTAATATATTCATCCTAATACCCATTATTTCTTTAGATAAACTTGTATTTTTTCTTTGAATAAAAACGTATGATTTTTTTCATTCAAATCCTTTTAGTTTATGATATTCTTTAGATATCATTGAGTATTTTTTTAGATATTCATATTTTAACATGATAAATTCCTTTAAATTTATCCTTGTTTATCCATAATAATCCATGTATTTTCTTATAGGTTTAATCCATATTAAAATCTTATTTTTCCTTACCCACCTTCACTCTTAATATTTTTTCCATATATATTTCAAGTTTAAGTATAGGAGAATGACCTTTCATGTTTGTTATTTGGGATGAAGTTAATTATTGGTTGTGTGAGGTGTGTGTCAATATTTTTGGAATTTTATTAATGTGAATGAATTATTATTCATTTTACTTTATTTTTATCATCCAATTCTCAAAAAACAAAAAAAAACAAAAAAGGAAAAAATTGAAAAAATTGAAAAAAATAGAAAAAGAAAAGAATGGAGATGAGATTTAATTATTTATTATAATTAAATTTATGAATCAAGTCACTCTATAAAATTAAGAATATAAATTTTAATTCATTCATTTTATTATATTTTCATTTCATCTTCTATGAAAAAATGAAAAAAGATAAAAAAAATTAAAAAATGAGAATTATCATGAATTCCTTTATCATATTAATTATTGACCCATGTCACAAAATGGGGGTGTTTTGTTTTGAATTTATAAGGTTAATTGAGTGTGATTTGTATTTCATGTGTTTTCTCTTTAATATTTATGCATTGGTATTCAATATTTCAACCTTATTTTTTAGAATTTAATTTTTAAATGATATACCTACTGACCCTTAGACACCAAATCACCTTCAAAATACCTCATAATTAAAAATAATTTAATGTATCATGGTGTGGATATATGATAATTTTTAGAAGCCTATGGTGATACATAAAATTTCCAAGTATTATTATAACTCCATATTTCATTTGTCATGAGTGAAGAGTGGCATAAAATTCCATGTGAGTTAAGTTTTGATTGGGTTGTGGATGGATTTTTGAAGTTGAATAAATTTAAATGTGTGTGATGAAAATTAAATGGAATGTTTTTCATAGATGAAACATGATATAATTCAATTTTGTAAATGATCTTGTAAATTATCTCACTTTTTATTCTTGTGTTTATTTTGATTCAAAATTTTGATGATTGCTTAGAAATGAAATGTTTAAGTGTGGGATGATTGAAATAGTTAATAATTTTTATAATTTTACTTTAAATTTCAATATTATAATCCCAATAATTTTATATTTTAGGTTTTTGGAATGATTTAACCTTAATTATGAAAATGACTTAAAGTATTTTAATTATTTTTTATATTTGGATCAAAAAAAATTCTAAACTCATCCAAATTGTGAAATTATTTTTTATAGGGTTACTATCTTGATGGAAAATATTTAAAAAAATAAGAAAAAGAATTGAATTCAACTATTTGAGCCCCCAATTAAGACTATAAGTTCATCCTTAGAATATGTTCCCAATTTGGATGAAGTTTAAAGATGGGCCCATATGTTGTAAAATTAAAAAAATGAGAAAAATTTGGAGGGAATATAGAGATCATGATGAGAAATAATTACTTCAACAGTGGCCACTTGAGATTCTATATCTTTCAAGGTAATATATGTATTAGTAATCAACACATTGGAATTAAAATGGTCTCCATGGTAGAATTATTCGATCAAGTAATTATATCATAACTTTTTCTACACTTACCCAAAGAAGCTGACATTTTGGTGTTGTAATAGATTTAAAGAAGACAAATTTTCTAAATTATACTATTTAATGGGTCCACCGCACACAAACTTTTCAAGGACAATTATTGTAGCCAAAATATTTCACCTGTCTTACCTATAAATGTGCACCTCCTCTTTATTTCAAGGATTTATCCATTTTAGTTGACCATTTTTAGTATATTAGGAGGTGATTTTATGGTGTCGTATACTTCTTGATATCTAATAAATTTTAGCTTTCTCTTTATCGCATCTTTCTCATTTTTTCTACTATTTATCTTTTGTGTTTCCTCCACAATTCTTCTCATTATGATATCATATACTAATGATAATGAGTAGCTAACCAAAGTAATACCTTATACTATTAGTATATTTTTTGAACCCAAGTACTTTCACATACATTCTTAATGTTTATAATTTTATTAGAGTTAGTTCAGGGGGATCTTTAGTGGGTAAAGAGCCTATGTGTCTCCACTTTCCACCCACGGATTAGTTTTTACTTCTGCATTATTTTTCCTTTATCGAGGAGGAAAATGTGTGGCATAATTAGTGATCATTGAGTGCACCACATATTCACAACCTGGGAAGAAAAGTATGTTCACATATACAATATAGTATGTTCATTAAGTAAATATGAAATTAATTTAAAGGTAATGAAGGTTCACTCTAGGTGATTCTCTTGGGGTAATCTCTTTTATCTCTAACATGAAATCATTTTGTTTGCATATATATTTCATATTTAGTTTTATTTTGTATTTCATTAATCAAAAACCCAAAATTGTATTGCTTTAATGAAATAAAAAATTACAAAAACATAATAATTGAAATAAGAATAGTGAGTTTTTGAATCGTAAAAACTCCTCAAGAGATATGTACCTGATCATCCATGGTGCAACACTAAGAAAATAAATAATTGATTTTTCCACACCCCATAATAGTTGTGCATCAATGAATAATATTTATTTATTTATTTCCTAAATAAATAATATGAGGATATATTATTATGTGGTATGATAAATTATGTGAAGGATTAGTGGGTTGAGTTAATGTAGTAGATGAAAATAATATATTTTATTTAATAACATTTAAATTAATATTTATTTAGTTATTAAATAAAATACATTTAAATATTTGTGAGTAAGTGAATTTCATAGTATATAATAATGATGATATTATTATTATTTTAAAAGGGTTTTACTTATAATTAATAGATTGGTGAAGGTCCATTGGGCAGTAACTAATTCTCTAACCTTAAATATATAACCCCACTTATATCATTTTCAATTATGGATAGATAAATAAATAGGTTGTACAAAATGGATTATCTTAAGATAATTCTATCTACACCGTAAATATTTATCCAATAAGACTCTAAAGAATGATATTTGATCCTACTCCTCCCTCGCAAGACTGATATAAAAATAAATATATAATCTTTCAAGGCTAAAGATATTCTTATTAAAATCAATGGAAAATGATGAAAGACATTTGGATCATCTTTTCTATCACTATATGATCCATTAGCAACATTCTAATATTGTGGAGCTTGTGTGGATACCACAAAAAGGATTGTACTTTAGATCCTATCAAAATAACAATGGTATGAATTGAGTGGCATTCAAACTAATCAATGATGGTATAAAAATAAGTTCAATTGAATTCATCAATGAATAAAAAAACCAACTTGAGATATTTTTTTACTATAAATTATATGTGAAAAAACTCTATATTTTATTTTTTTATTTCCGTTATTCATTTGGTTCCAAGGTTTTACCCAAATAAATAAATGAAAATAATTGTTGGGCACAGGCATGATATGCTTCCATTATGCCACAAACTATCAATGACATGTTTCAAGACTCTAAAATTATACATCAAGTAAGTTCACCTAATTCTGCTGAGAAAGAGGCTTAGAGAGAAACACACTAACTATATCTAGTATCTCAATTAAATTCTATTAGAATTTAATAATGGGAATAAATATTATTCTCAGCTTATGGAATAATAATTTTTCAAATATCATCGATCACATAAATTCAATCATTAGTAATATTAATGTTTAGAATTTATAATTTGGATATTAAATAAATATTTATTCACTAGTTAGTGAATATAATATTTATTTATCTATTTTTAATTATTACCAAGGTAATAAATAAATATTTATTTATTCTGTAGCTAGTGAATAAATTGATATAAATATTTATTTATTTACATGAATATTAAAATAAATATGTATTAGTGATTTTAGTGAATATAATATTTATTTATTAAATGAATGAATAAAATTTATTTGAATAAATATTTATTATTCATGGTTTAATAAAATTCAAATAGTATTGATGGGACAAGTTAAAGGGTTTGATAAAAATGATATAAATTTTAATATCATTTAAATAAATATTGATTTATTTATTTAATAAATGATATTTAAACATCCCTAAGTTTAGTGCATGTCATGGAATATATTATTATTATTATTATTATTATTATTATTATTATTATTATTATTTGACATGGGTTTTACTTATGATAACCAATTAGTTAAAGGCATAATGTGCAAATATTAATTATTTAACCCTAAGTATGCATTTCAATTTATATTATTTTTTGGTGCAATAATTTTTGAACATAGTTGGAATTTTTTCAAGATAACTCTCTTAATACCTAGGGAGCGTCTTAAGAACTCCCTAAATAAGTAAGAGAGATTTTCCAACTCCCTCTCAATAAAAAATAGGATGATATATAATCCACTATTGTGATCGATATTGGACAACATGAGACTCTTATTTCCTCCATGTTTGCACCCCAAATACCAAGAGCGTCATTTTGAGATTTTTAGAGCATGTTTTAATATATTTAAAGGGATCCTAGTTTGGATTCTTCATCATAAAGATGGTATGAATTTAGTGGTACCCAAATTGATCATCAATAAACAAGAAGAAATATCAAGATAAGGTAATTATTATTTTAAATTAATTATAAATTTAATGTGAAAATATTATCTCTATGAATATTTGGGGGGGTATATTTTTCAATTTATTTGTATATTATCCATTAAAATTGATGAAAAATATTATTGGGAACTGGACCAGCCTTCTTATGCTACTTTCCAAAACCTTTATTCACCCATATCAAGGGTGAACCTTGTAAATATTTCATATTGTTGTCCTATTTATTTACTTCTTTGTATGTGGTTTGTTATGTTGGGTAGTATATAATAAATTATATTCATCCTAAAAAATATAGAGGTTTGAATTATTTAAAGATAAAAATAATTTTATAAAACATTAATCAAACTAATTTTCCCCCTCTCTCAGTGTGGTTACATGATTATATAAGATTTCAATTCAAAACTAGGTGAAATGTACACATGAAACAACCATCACCAAGAGACCATACCACATGAAAAAAACATAAGTAAGTTAAAATATACATAAACACCTATTAAAAATGCATCACTCATACAAAAAATTATTAAAAAATAACTTGTGAAATTTATTTAACTAAAATTAGAGTAGTTATATTTAAATGTCACCTAAATAATACAAGAATAAAAATTATTATACAATTTAAAATCAAAATGATAATTAAATATGTAAAAAATTGGATTATTATAACTTAAGAAATTTAAGTTTCAAGGCACATCTACTATGATAAGGTGACTATATGTTTAGGCTCATACACCAGCAAATGTCAAATAATCAACCATATTATATACTCTGAATTGGTTTCATGGCATAATTTTTTAGATAAGTTGAGTCTAAAATCATTAATTATAACCATTGTCTCAAAATTAAATTCATGAACAATATAAAAATTCAACCAATATATAATGTGGGGTACCTACACCGTGACATAAAATCACTGCATATAGGGGAGAATTTCTCCATTTCATTGATGAGTAGAGGAGGTTTAGTAAAGGGGAATGCATATCATTAGAAGACTGTAGTATTTCAAAATTCAATAGTTTTTTCTATTTAGGGTTATTTGTTCAATGTGATAGAGATATTAATTCAAATATCTCTCATATAATTAAAACTAGATAAATAAAATGGAGAAATACATCTAGTGTGATTTTTTATTATAAAATTAAATTGAGATTAAAGGGTAAATATTATAGGTCTGTCATTGGAACTGTTATTCTATGTGGTAATGAGTGTTAACCTTTGATGGAAAATCTTGAATAAAAATAAATTTATGAGAAATTAAAATGTTAAGATGGATATGTGGACATAATAAGATGGATAATATTAGAAATTAATATGTTTGATAGAAAATTAGAGTATCTCTGATTGATGAGAAAGATGAATGAGACAATATTAAGATGGTTTGGAAATGTTGTAAGAAGAACTAGGGATACGCCTTTTAGTAGGGTAATCTTAATGACTAATTTACATATTAAAAGGAATATAGGTGGACATAAAAGTAACATTAAACAAATAATTCAAGATGATCTTATTTTAAATAATTTCAAAGAAAATATGGTCTTTAATATATATAATTAGTGATTTTTTATCCATTTAGGAAACCCCATTTGATTGGGTTTAAGTATTTTTTGATGTTTTTTTGTTTTTATACAAATATATTACTTAATTAGATAAGATATGGAGTTATTCATTTTCCAAATAAAATATTACTTGAGTAATGCTCTATATAGTAAATAAAAATGATAATTTAGATTTCAATGCCTCAATAAAATCCATGCCTCATCTTTTACCCATGATATATTCAGATAGTACTAACTATTTTAATATACCTTAAACCTATGTTGTATAGAATATGAGAAACTCCTAGGGTGGAAATAATGATAATTCTTCTATATTATGGATAGATCGGATATGTTTTCTAAGTAATATTATTAACTTTAGGCAAATTTTTTAGTCAAAAAAGTTTTAGAAAATTTATTCAATTTTTTTATTCAAAAAATGATCCCAAAATGAATGGATGGGATTTTAGACATTCAGGTTGTGAGATGGAGGTGCACCACTGTAACACCCTAAGATTTTATGAATTATTTTTTAAAATAAATTAAAATTATTTGATGTCTTGTGTTGCATGCTACACCAATTTAAGCTTGCTTTATAGGTAATACTGAGTTTAGATTTTGGTATATGAAACAATATGTTTGGATTTTGTTACACACAATACCAATTTTATATTATGTTACATGCAACACTGATCTTATCTTGTGTTACACGCGATACTAAGTTTAAATGAAATGTGACATATTATTAAAATATTAGTAGTTATCATCTAGAATTTGAAATTAAGGGTATTAAAATGATTAAATAAATTATTAAAATATGGTTTATGAATGTTTATAAAATTAATTCTTTGGTAACCAATTAATTTTAAATGAAAGTAAGAACTATTTTAAAATAAAGAAATTCCTTTTTTGAAAAAACTATTTATTTTATGCACAAAAATGTTTTATCTCAATAAATTAAAAAAAACACTTTTGATGGATGATTTTAATGAAATTTATATATTATATATTCAATCAAATATTTAAAATTCATCTTATGTATTTTATATACAATATATAATAATAAATCCAATTTTATGCATAAAAATATGTATTTTTCTAAAAGGTAGGTTTACCGCATTTTAATGGCATACTTATTTTAAAACAAAATTTTGATACTTTTATAAATTATATATTAAAAATAAACTTTATTTTTTTAATAATAATTTCAAAATTATAATATGTTTAATTTTTTTTATTTTTCAAAAATGATTCATTTTTTTATGAATAGTGAAAAATACATAATTTTAATTGAAAATTGCCTTTTTGTTTGAATTGTTTATATAGTTAAATTATATTTTAAAATACTTTTAAAGTATAATTAGATTAATTATACATCTATTAATCCAATTTAAGTTATTTTAATCAATTATATATTGAAATTTGATATAAAAACTTTGTAAACTTTTGCATATTTTCACTTTAAAAACTCACTTTCTCATCGCGCCTGGGGAATTAATTTTAAATTAATTTTTTCTACTTATGTGAATTGGATTTTAAAAAATGGATTAAATATTTGGAATAAATATAATTTCTAATTTCTAATAATTCAAACTTAATTTTTTACAAAAGTGATTAGTGAAAGCAATTAAAATTAATTACAGCGATTAAGGTAAAAACAAGATTAATTAGTGGTTGATCTTTGTATATATGGTATAAGAATGACCTAAAACTTATCAAAACCTATTTTATGGAAATATTTATACCCTTGTAACATTATTATCTAATTTTATGAGTTTTTGGGACACTTTTCTATGAAATTCTTCCATATAATAAGATAAGTAAAGAAAAGGATAAAAAATACACCTTTCTTCCTTTTAATTTCTATAATGTTTTGGAATTGGGAAAAACTAATTAGGTTTAGTTATAAATATTATTCTGGATTATAAATGAGTTGTTTTATCATTATAATTTATTTTAATTTTTTATAGATGATATAATTACATTAAATTCTTAAGAAACACCAATGGATGGTCTATTTAGTTAATAATTAAATAAATCAAACGATACAAAAAACATTAAACGTGAAGTAAATTAAATAAATTATTGTGTTAAATTATTTTTATATATAAATATACCATGTTAAAAATGTGTGAAAATAATATATTTTAATTCCATAATTTTCTTGATTGTTTTTAACTTTAGTTAAATGAATAATGTCAAAATTCACATTAATGTTATTTTATAATAAATGATATTTTATTAATTTATTTAAAATTACTAAAAATCCTATAATATTTTAAGTGATTTTTAAATATTAATAAATAACATATATGTTCCATTAATTTAATAATAGTTATTTTATAATTACTATATAGACTGTTAAGTAGTAAAAACTCAGTTAGCACGATTAAGGTTTAAGTGGTGTTTATGTGTGTTACATGCGCTTATGTTAAAGTTAATTTCCAAAATATATGGTATTTTTATTTTATAAATTAGATATAATATTTTATAATCAGTTTTTATAAATTATATAATTATTCTCACTTTAAATTATTTATAATGGATACATTTCCTGGGTTTGAAAATTAGTTAGCTAAATGAAAAACAAAAATAGTAAAATAAGGAAACTTAAAAAGTTAAGGTATTGAATGTTTAAAACATGTGTATAATTGTGTTTTTGAGATTTTTATAGATCATATAATCTCTTAAAACCTTTAATTGTCATTTTTTGAGAAACTTGAGGTAATATTGACCTCCCAATAGTGAATACTTTTATGTATTTTGAGGAATGCCACTCCTCCTCAACTAAAAAAGGGCACTCACTCTCCCCCATTATTCACACCTATCAATTCATTTTTATTGAACAATATCTAACTAAATAACTTCCCAAATCCTAACACCTCATATTATAATCCTTTATTTGGGCATAAATTCAACCAAGTAAGTCCTTTGGTGTAAACCACATGGAGATACTCGAATAAGAGGTAACGTTCATCAATAAATGTTTTTATTTTATTTCTTCCTCAAACCCCTTAAATTATTTTTATATCATTATTATATAATAAAATCATTTATTAAATATAATTAGATATTTTTATGTTAATTTTATTAACTAAAAACACACACATTTTCATCAAATTTGTTATGAAATTATCATTCGTGTGTATGACAGACTACTACCTCATGAAATGATGTCGTTCGTTTTTTCATTACCACCTTTCAAGGTTGGGAATAATGATGAAAATAATATTTTTATATGATATATATTATATTTATGGTGTATTTATTCTTATTTAATTATTATATAACACATACCTTCATGTATTCCATTTTATGGGGATACAATAATGTCGTTCGTGTGTACGGTGGACTACCACCATGTGAAGCGATCTGATTCATTCACACTTTACATGGAATTATAATATGAATATTTTTTATATATATTAAATAAAAATTATAATGTAATTATAATATATATATATATATATATCATTTACTTTTTTTTCTTTCAATATGATAAGAAAATGGAAACACTGTTTATGCGTACGTACAGCCTATCATCTCTGTGAACGGTGTATTTCATTTCCAATCACTAAATTTTATATATTACTATAAATAAATATATAATTAATATATATGATATTTATATAATGGTTATAATTATATATATTATGAAATAATCATATAATTATGAGGACTAATAATAACAAGTCAAAACATGTACAAAAAACAAAGTGGTTATTACTCAAAATATAACTTTAACATGGAATTGTTAATAAAAAAATAATATAAAGTAATAATTAAATAATATATGGTATTATATATATTAATATTGTTATTTTATATATATATAAGAAAATTATATTTATTAAACATGAGGTTTTAATGAGTACGACAAGAGTCAAGACTTAGGTAAGGGACTTTTGTCTTCCTTTTTACTTTTGTGAGACACATGCTATATTCACCACCTATTTTTTATATGTGGTGTATATACTTTCCATGAATATATTTTATGATTCTTATACTAAAATTTATTGGTATTTACATATCCATTTTATTATCACTGTTTCATGAGGTTTACGGTTCAAAAGTTTCCAAATCGGTAAGGGAATTTTGTCTCAATTTTCCCTCATTGAGACACATGTTATGTTATGAATTGATATTATTTTACAATGTGTATATAAATCACATTTTAAATATTATATCACGAATTTAATTATTTTAATGATATTTTAAGCTTCATGTAATGTTATTATTTCATGGGTATTATGATTCAAAGTTACCAAAGTGGCAAGAGTTTATTGCTGCAATCTCATCATCTATCATGATTGTTTATGATTATACTTACATTAATGAAATTTTATTATCCATATCTCAATAATTAACATGAATTTTATTATACTCTAATTATTCATGATTTATTAGATTAATTTTACCATTTTTACACTCTTTGGTACTTAATATAATTATTAATAATAAAAATTGTGAAAATCCAACTTTATTTATCTCATAGGTCGGAAATATGTTTTCTTTAAAAACCATGTTTTTTAAAACAAATTCAAAAAATTTATAAAATTATCCAATTTTTTTAAAATAAATTTTTACCCATGTTTTAATTGTTTATAAAATAATTTTTAAAAGGAATCTTCTCTTCATTTTCTGATCAAAGTTTTTTTGACTTCTGACGACAATATGAATGGAATCTTTATTTTTACATATACATCATGTATGGAATTATCCATTATCATGACCACTCCAATAATTTAATAATAATTTATACATTTTATAGAATATTTCCAAAATAAAAGGATTTATTAAATACTTTGAAAATATTTTTATTTTAAATTTATTTTAAAGAAAGTAATTTTGAAAAAAATTTATGTTTTAAAAAGTGTTTTAAATGATTTTCAAAGATTACTTTATAAGTTTCAAAGGTTGTTTTCAAAGAAAAATATTTTAAAGGTGTTTTATTTTTAAAAAATATTTTAAATAATTTTCAAATAATCCTTTATATATTTTCAAGGTTTTTTTAAGAAAATATTTTTTAAAGGTTTTACATTTTAAAAATAATTTTTCAAAGCAGAAAGTATATTTTCTCAAGAAATGTTTTAAATGAATTTTTAAAAATTTATTTATAAGAAAAGGATTTTGAAAATGTTTTATGAAATTTATTTTCAAATAAAGGATATTTTCCTTAAGAAATGTTCTAAGTGGTCTTTAAAAATCCTTCTCCATTTAAGATGACATACTTTGATATAGTTTATACTTTACTGGGGATATGATCAAAGGATGCCATTATTATTCTTTCTTTTAATGGTTTGTGTTTAAGATGAAATTTTGTTTATAAACCCTTTTTATCTTCCATATTTTATACCATTATAAAATTCTTGTAAAACCCACTTTTTCATGTGTTATGCTATGATGAAATGATTATGAAACCTGTCTCTTTTTCATAGGTTATGATATGATAAAATGTTTATGATACCCATTTCACTTCATTGTTTATGATTTGATGAATTATTATGATCTTGTAGAACACATATGAATGATTTCATTATGTGATGGGTGGGACCTATATCTCCATCCAATACATTGGATAAATATTTATATATCTCATGAGATAAACATGGCTAAAATAGGGAGTGAACCCAGTACAGTAAGGAACTTTTTACATTATGATGGTTTGGGGAGTGAAATCATTCCATTGTAAGGAAAGGGATATTAATGGGGATGGTGGTTTGTCCCACCCGGTAGATGTATCCCCCATTAAGTTCCATAATAATTTTTGGAAATGATCTTTGAATTCTATGAGATTATTTTATATGCTTTTGTGTATGCCAAAAATATATGTCTTATGATGATGTTATGCTCTCATGGATCATGTTATTTGATTAACTTATTGTTAAATTCTTATAAACTACCAATATTTATTACATGACTCTTGATGATGATCTTTGATATGTAGGGTATGGTTTTCAAATGTTATTCTCGTTCTCTAAAACCCTTATGTTCATGTTATTCTTACATATATTCTTCATTTACACTTATTGAGCATCTAAGCTCACCCTTTCTTATATTTCATTTCCCTATGTTATGAAGAAAGGTTTTAAGTAGGAGTAATAAAGAGGATGATCTTTGTGGGATATATTTAAGATATTTCACCAGACCAAAATATTGTGTTCCAAGTTACCAAAGGCACTAAACTTTATGGTCATTGGGCATGTGTTTATATAATATAATGAATATTCATCTAAAAATATTTAATATCCATGTATAAAAATCTTGGATCATTATAGACACCTTCAAAAAAAATTATAAATAATGGAAACTTTAATAATGATGGTAAGTATGAGTGAAGGAATACATGTCATGATCCCCTCCCTCCAAAAGTACACCTCTTTATGATAGCAATGAAGAAAGGGGGATAATAACCCCTGAATCCCACCTCTAATTGGATATAGGTTAGTGATTAGAATTGAGGGTATATAATTTACACACATGGGTTCCATTTACCTCATATATAGTTTAAGGATTAAGATATAAGAAGATAACCCACCAACTAACACCATGCATAAATAAGAAGTAGTCCTAATACATAATGTAATGTCATGAATAACTAAAACAACTAAAAAGAAAAACTGAAAGTAATAAAAGTAAATCCCCAAAAGTGACCATGAAGCTCCAAAAACTCTTTAATAGCTCCTCAAAATATTAATTCCTAGCTCGATCACCATCTAGATCCTACATAACTAAAAAATAGTTTATATATTTATAGGATGAGGATAACATGTATATTTAGTAGGATCCTTCATGAAACCTCTCTTGTATAATGTGAAAGAAGCATACTAAAGCCTATTGAATAAAAAAATGAGACCAAATAATCACCTAAATGTGTAATATTATTTCCCATCCTCACACCAGGTTTCACTCACTAAGTAACGCATAAAAGTAACCCATTTTATATTAAATGAATATATATAAATGAAGGTACCATATTTCCACTTCCCAACTAGTTTGTATCTTTCATGCCCCAATTCCACATATCATGTGTTAATATCTCCTAGAATTCATCTTATGTCGCATGTAATCGTATCAAATCCATTATACATCATGCGCAGTTTGACACTTTATCATCATCATCCTTATCAATAACCAAGTGTATGTTTGAAATCCTCTATAGACCACATAAATACATTATACCTTAAGTCATCACATCCCATGCACATACACCCATGGGAATCCTTAGACACCATGACTGGATACAAGTATGTGTTATACCTCAAGATGTTATAACCTAGACATAAATGTATATTGAAACCAAGATACATCATAACCTAGGTAGGAATTCACCCTATATCATAATCTATTATAACTCGGGATGCACCTACACTTAAATATAGCTAAATAAAAAGTGGGGAAGAGGAAGAATCCAATCATTCATTCCCTCTCCATCCTAGATATTAGATAAAACACCCCCCCCCCCCAATGGTTTTTGGTTTCCCTGCTAATGTGAGTGGTGAATTGTATAAAATCATAAAATATAATTAATATCACACACAGACACACTAAAGGTGACTACCTAGACTTAGAATCATCTATCATTATTGCCACATAGGACACCCAGCTACAACTGAAATGGACTATATCTTAAAAACTAACATAAGTATTAAAGTCCCATATTAATTAATTTAATCATCCATTAATTAATTAATATTATTCTTTATTAATTTACAAGATTAGCACTTTAATATTATAATCCAAATGCATTCATAACTATATTTACTTGATTATATTTTCAAGTATTTCATTGTCATATAATTACTAAAAACTAACTCTATTATTTTAATTAATTCTTTAATCATGTCATGATTCATCTAGGTACTCCAGGACTCACCTTAGGCTACCATAGTAGAGACTCACTTGTAGTGTATAACATCAAATTGCATCAAGAAGTTATAACTAAACATATATTATCTGGCCAACATGCCATTCAAAAGAATCAATAAATAAAATATCAATGATAAAGTCCTTCTATGAAATTTTCATAACTACCCCAGTGTCTTTCCCATTCCATTATTTATATTATAATGTGTCCTTACATTACTAGAATTAACTATAACTACACCCTAAATCTCCCATCCCATTTCTCATCAAATGTTCCCAACCATTTTGGGTTCATGGTTAATAAAACATGGAAGTGATCTTAAATCCTAGAGCATGAACAAAAGATAATAAAGGTATTTTAAACACACAATTCATGGAAACTAATGAAATATAATCAAGGAATTCAAGCCTCCTATAAATAATAATGGGATCACTCATCCCTAAGAATTATATTTATAAAAAACCATTTTAATACCCATATTGAATTAATAGATTAGAGTAATTCTCAAAATCATAAAAATTCACATATTTATATGGACGGTATTACTAGAAATGAGCGATATTCTTATGGTGTGCAAGAACCAATAAAAATATTTATAATTTTATGAAATAGAATAAACTATATTTATTCATTAACAACTATGTATGAAGTTGTGATTCTAATCTTTTAATAATGATAACCATGTGTTAAGTCACACTTATCATTTTATTTCATTTTATGAAGATAAATAACTCAATATATATTTATTATTTATTATTTTTGAGTTATGCATTGTTTTCTGATTTTAAAACACATGTGATAATGGAAAGAATCAAGTAAATACACTGAATAATTATAATCACATGCTATCTAAAAAACAATCAAGGAAATAAGAATACTACAGCATGTGGTAAATTTTTCCCTTCCTAGTTCTCTAATATCATAATTATAAAATAATAATGATAATACATCTGATAATTATCTCAAATAAAAAATATTACCACAATATGTGAAAAATTTATATTTTTATTCCTTAATTTCCAAACTATAAACTAATAATAATTTTCATGAAACAATACAAAAAATTATTCTTCCTTAAATTTTTTCAAATAAAGAAATAATAACATAACATATAATAATTCATTTCTATTTCTTCAATAATTTATTAGATTATTAAATTTATATGGTTGATCCCATATATTCATCTAAAGAAACTTCAGTATGATTAAATTACACTTGTACATAAAATAAAATAAAAATTAGATTTATGAATCCCCTACCTGGTTTGAATCCTGATGATTTTTTGTGAAAGGATCATAAATATGTGTGGGAAAACCCTATAAATATAAAACTATTAAAAAATCTATGACCGTTTGACTACACATTCAAAACTCAAGGGATAACTCTGATCTTTCGAAATGATGATAATAGAAGGAGGGATTTGAATCGGGGGGAGTAGGACTAACTCTTACATTTTTTTTCTCGAATCTCATTTCGTGTTAGGGGTAGTGTGAATTTGTTATTGTTTCTTCTGAATAGGGATCAATATGGTATCTACATCACTTATCCCCCAAATTTCTAATCTATTTAAATCATATGATATTCCTAAATCAAAAAGGAAATTCATGTTTCCTTTTTTAAAACCCTCTTCCTTACTTCGCACCCCCAAGCATGACTCATATCTTTATTTTCTTTTATTTTTATTATTTTCACATGTTTTGACTCCCTTTAATCATGCATTTTTATTTAAAATATTTTCCTTTTTTTCAAATAAATACATTGTCGTACACATGTTTTTTATCACAAATTGATATAATATATATATATATAATACATATATAAGAATTTAATATATAACAAAGAAATATTAACAACTTGATATGAACATATATATATATATATATATTAAATTTCATAACATAAGATTTTTTAAATGTATTAGAATAACATAATATATATATATATACATAATATATTTTATATACATAAAATTATTTATGAGAAAAAAATCCAACATGTAAAAAAATAGATGATATGTAATATTATTTCATTACGTAAGATAATTATAATTGACATGTAACATTTTAATAAATTATTTTTATATTTCACTTATTCTAAATTTGAAAATAAAATTTTAAACTCAATAATATAGAATTACTTATAATTAAATAACCCTTCTTAAATTTATAACACTACTATAAAAACATCATCGGAATCCCTCAATAGCCAAGAAATGATAAAGGAAGGGTTTGGGAAAATCAAAGCCCATACATTAAATACCCCTAAAATAATTATCATCCTTGAGAATTAAAACAAATCCTGAAGGAAATGATATAGGGGCCTGAACAACCACCCTATGAGATGCCTCTCAAGGATCTATATAGAATAAGAAAAAAACCAACCCATGAATGTAAAAAAGTTTATAACTACACAACATCAATAACCAACCTCAAAATATTCTATAAAGGGAGATACCTCTCAAACAAGGGAAATTCCATGAACAAGAAACACATAAAGGAAGATAATAAATCTCATAAAAAATATAATTAAAAATAATAATATCAACAAGGATCAAACAAATCATAAAAAAATTCAAGATATTGAGTGCACATCTATGAATCCCATTTATAAGTGCTCTCCTACAAGACATTATTCCACCATAAAACATGAACCAGGGGAATGGTACACCATAAAACACATTCTCTTGATAATAATAAATCTTAAAAGTTCATTCCTTGAAGGTATCATCATCCTCAAAATCCATATTTACCTAATTGGTGACTTTAGATTCATTATGAAGATATCAAAAAATGTGTGACACATGGAAGGAATAATAAATATACCTCATCTATAGGGGTGGTGTTAATTGTTATGAAACAATACCAACTCATGCCAACACCTCAAAAAGTAAAAAAAACTAGGGATAATGCCTAATCCATCAACCAAACCTTTATTGTCCACGATGAGGAAATAACTTTAGAAACACATGATTTCCAAACATGAACTATAGAGGCCTCCTCGTATGATCAACATAGGACTTATTATGATTGTGTTCAGCCTTTATTCACTCATGAATCTCTTTTACCTGCTCAATCATGCTCTAAAACAATTCTGTTTTGAGAATATCTAACACTCTAACCTCAATATAACATAATAGAGATAAGAAAAATCTTACATACAATTCTTTAAACGGTGTCATACCAAAAGTGGCACCTCACCCATGAAGCTCCAAAAATCTAGAATACACATGCACAATATATCCTCTAAAGTCAAAATCGTTTACTTGGTATGACCATTCATATAAGGATGAAAAAGTAGTGTAAAGGAATAACTAGGAGCAAAAATCATTCCAAAGACCTCTCTACACCTAATAGGTAAACTAAGTATCATGATCAGAGATGATCTTCATCAAAATCTCATGAAGCCTCACTATATCCTCTAAATACCACCTCAAAAAAAATATTGAGTTCAACTCCTTAATTACTAAGAAGTGAGCTTACTTTATCAAGTTTTCCTTGATCACCTAAATATCATAATAACCACCATGATATCTATGTAAACTAGTGATGAAGTCCATTGAGATATCCTCTCACTTCCATTATGGAACATCAATTGGCTAAAAAAACATCGGGAACAAGATGCTTAGTCGTCACCCTCTAGAAAACTAGACACAAAGAAACAAACTCTGCAACTAAGCACTTCAAACCAGACTATAGAAACTAACTCCTTAGAGTGTGATACATCTCTTCCAAACCAGGATATACCATTAAGGGTGAGTTATAGAACTCATGGAGAACCACCTAATGCATGATTGGAGAAATGAAAAGCTTCCCTTGGAATGGAACTTGATGTTTTTCATCCTCAAACCATCCCTTAGGAGTGTCACCACAAACAACTCAATCACGCCAAACATCTACCTTAGAATTCCCTACCTAGGACTCCTCTACCTAATGCACCAATCATAATTACAATGTCATCTGATAAATACATCCACTAACTTTTAATTCATTCATATAAAGATTAAATGCTTTCAATTCTTCTATCTCCCTCCAAGTGTGTCAAAATTCACACACAATACCACTATCATACTTTCTACTTAATTCATTTTCCATAATATTCCCTTTACTAGGCACAAATAAAATCTCAAAGACGTAGTCAATTAAGAACACCATAAATCATCATTGTTGAATATTCAAGTCATGCTAGGATAAGAAATTCTTCATAATCATGTGATCCATGGAGACCATAAAATTCTCACTAATAAGGTAGTGTCTCTAAAAATTCATAGAAAACACAACTGCATAAAGATCCAGATCATGGGTGGGATAGTTACATTCATAAGGTTGTAATTTTCAAGACCCATAATATGTAACCACATTTTGATGCATCAACACATAACCCAAGAAAATTTGTGAAGCATTGCAATAAACATCAAACATAATACCCTCCTTCAGTAGATGAAGAACCAAATCACTAACTTCTCCTTTAACTACTCAAAATCAGACTTGAAATGGCCATTCTTCACAAATGTTTGATCCTTCTAGGTTAATTATATCATAAGAGTCATAATTCAGAAGAATCTATGTATGAACCTCCTATAATATTCAGTGAATCTAAGAAAAATTTATACTTATATAATACTCCTGGGGGATACCCAAGAAACCACTACTTCAATATTCAAAGGATATATAGTTACTCTATGATGAGATATGACATGCCCTAAAAATGGATCTCATAAGCCCAAAAATCTCACTTTTATAGATTTCTGAATAGTTTATGAAACAGAATAACTTTCAACATAGCTCATAAATTCTATGAATTATCCTCTTTAGAATCAAATAACATGAGGATGTATTCAATAAATACCACCATGAACTAGTCCAAAAACTCACAGAACACATCATTCATTAATACCATGAACACATATGGAGTGTTCTTACCTCCAAAAAAATCACAATGAACTCATAAATCCCACAATGACATCTGAAATTATATTTCAAGATATGCTCATCCTTTACTCAGATTTTATGATGTCCATACTACAAACAATATCTGATAACCAGCTAGATCCCTTCAACTGATCGAAAAAAATTTCAATCTATGAGATAGTATAGTGGTTCTTCACCATCACCTGATTTAAATAGTGATAATTTATTCCCAAAAATCACAAATTCATTGGAATTATTCGAAAAAGAATTATAGCTACCCAAGGTAACACACTAGGCCAAACGAATCCTCTCTGTAAGAGATCATCAATACGAATCTGTAGATCTTGCATGTAGCACCCTAAGAATTTACAAAAAAAATTAATATTGAATGCATGAAAAACTGAGTCTCTATAAAACAAAACTTTTTTATAACCTATCCAATGAACATAATTTTTCCTCTTCTGAGATTTGAATTTCAAAAAACTAACATACACAGTTGCGATTGGTAAGATATTTAGAGTCTGATAGAATAAAATTACATTTTTTGTGAATGGTAACATACAATTATGAATAGTAACTTACCCTTATGAATATTAATGTACCCTTATAAATAGTAACCTCACCCATGTGAGTATAAATAAAATTTAGGCACCATATAAATGAGAGTGAATATTGTAAAAATTAATAATTAAGTGTTGGTATTTTTGTAAGTAATAAATATTTAATTAAAATTTTAAATTAATAAAATTTATTTTCCTAAATTTTATTCCAAAATAAATATTTTTTTGTCCTATTATTTTAAGATAATTTTGTGAGACCTCAGTTAATTATTGAAAGTATTATAAAATCAGTTTTAAATTTAAAATCAGTATTTTTCAAGTAAATAATGATTTGATTTAAAAATTAAATTTATATTATTTAGAAAATTATTTTGATAAAATGGATTTTATTTTCTAATTCTACACATCAAAAAATGTTTAGGGTGAATTTTTTGGATTTTTCTGAAATACTTGAATTTTTTTTTGAATAGTGAAATTCGATAATTTACGAAATATGCTAAATAAATGAATTTATGCATTATTATTAATTTATGGATGATGTAAATGTACATTGGTTAGAACTCACATACCCTTATTACTATTTTTGGTCATAAGAATCAACACTATTTATTTTCTTGAGAAAGATAATAAAATAATGAATAAGATATTCAAAAATCACTCCTCTCCTCCACTATACAAACCACCCATCACTCCCACTTCTCTTCACTCCTCTAAGCCTTGAAGCTTCTCAAAGTTATTCCCAAATACTCTTCCATATTCCCTCTCCATGTCTAGGATCTATTGGTCTTTCCAAAAGACAAAAAACCTTTCCCTTAAGGAGGTTCTCAAGGAGGTTATTTCAAGAGGTAAATCCTTTTCCTTTTTCATTTAATTTCATTTCAATTTATAATATTTTCTTATTCTCTCATAACCTCTTCTATCCAATTGATAATTATAAATCCAGTATCATCTATATACTATAATTATATCATGTTAATGTAATAACCATTATCAATCTTATTACTCACCCTCTTTTATTTTATAAATGAAATTATTGTTCGGAGGGTTCCAATTTACAACATTCGTAGACGACGAAGTTTCATGATTAAAATTATTATTCAAATACATTCATGAAACCATTTTAATGGATGATACAGGTTTGAAAATATATAATATAACCCTTTTTATGTTCTGGAAGTAACATATTTACATAATACTAAACAATAAAACAAAATGAGTTCTTTATGATCAATAACCACTGTAATAATCTAAACGATTATCACTAAATGTATTATCTAATGATTCATCCTCATAATATGTAACCAAATGAAATATATAACAATTTACACTTATTAATTCTCATTAAAACATGAAATTCCAATTCTGGATAATTATACCAGTTTTAAATGAACTTCATTACTTATAATCAAGCGAACCGATCATGAAATCAATGAAATGAACACTCCGAAACGAAGAAATTAAATCATATAACTTATCAATAAGGCCATAAATGAACTTAATAAAACTATAATGAATAAAATACATGTAGATAATATTATTAATTAATTTATTTATTTATTTAATTTTATTATCCAGGAAGTTAAGGTCAAGTATAGAAAACATTCGAACATAAGGTAAGGGTTTTCTACCCGAACCTCCATTTTCTTTCGAGTTACTATTATTATCTTATTACCTCAATAAAGTTATTAATTATACTTATTTACTCCTCATAAATTCTGTTTTAATGTTCTATATATGTGTACCAATCATAATCCTTCTTTATTTTATGGGGAGTTACATTTTTTAAAAGATCTTTCAAAAATTCTTCCCGATAAACAAGCCCGTTTCAAAGGAACTTCTATAATTCTTACCTATTTTAAAATGAAATATATTATATATTTTTAAACTGAATTATTTTTATAAAATCACTCATTTTATAATAAAAAACTACATTAATTTACTTTTGGTTTTATGAAAATATTTTTCCAAAAGAAATCTTCTTTTCAAAGTAAAAGAGTATTTATCTTAAGAATTACTCGATGATTTTATATGAGTATTTTCATATATTTCAACAATCTTGTTGATTATTATGATTAATTGGGATTAATATTTTATTATATCAGCTACCATGTTTTATTTAATGGTTTTTGATTATTTTGACTATGTATGTGCTATATTGATACCATTCACCATATTACTTTGAATGGTTAGTGTTCATATTTAATGATTGGGGAGAGTTATTTACATTTCAAATGTTAGTTTCAATATGAATGTATATGTTTTTTATGTTTATCCCCATTCATATTAGGAATGAATTGGACTTATTACGTGATCGGTGGGGCCTTCTATAGCCCCTCTATGTATTAGTAGGTCTCATGAGACAAACTAGTTTGGGTTTTTACCTATTTTTTATGGTCATGGAATGAGGCCTTGACAGAATGATTATGATATCCGACATTATGAATTCCCTCATTATGAAAATATAGATTGATAGCCCATGTGATTATTATAATATTATAATATCTATGGTTATGTTTTATGGAATTTTTTAATCAGTTTTAATTTTTCCATATTATGTTCAGGTTTATTTTTAAAGGCATGTGTTTTTTGTAATTCATCGTGCCTAGTGTTTATGTTTATGATTACTTCCATTGTATTATTTACCCTAACTGATCATCTGATCTCACCCCTTTATTATGTTTTATATTTCCCCAATATGTGAATAAGTGTATTATGAATGACTAGTAGGGATAATCTAGGAGTTATGGGATTTACTAATGGATATGCTATATTGTATTTCATTTCAAGTTGTAATGTTGAAACTATGTATGTATCTAGTTCTCCAAAACTAATAAACTACCAAGTCCTTTGGGATACAAATTTCTTCCTCCAAATCTTTTTTTAATATTTTCATAAAATTCACTTTAAGGTTAGAGTGGGAACCAATTAAATTACACCAAACAGTAGAATATTCAAAATTCAAGGGAAAAGTAACCAAATATAAAATCAATGGTGATGAGGGAACAAAATCCCGCAAATCACATGATCCACCCGAGAATACACTACACCATCGTGTCACTATCTTCATCATCACATCGCCGTCTTCAGCATCACATTGCCTGTCGTTTCCATCATCAATTTAGGAAAACCATCGCCGATGTCACCGCCCACCAATGTCAGAGACGATGACTGGAGAACACAAAATGCATCCTTAAAACGTTCAAACTCAGCATCAATATTCACCACCTTTGTCTTCAGTCACCGTCTCAAAACTCCATTGATTCTGCTGAAAATACATCATGAAAGAAAAACATAAAAACAGAACCTCATCGATATAGAAAGCACAAACAAAACAACTGCCTGGTTTTCATTGAGGAGCTGATGACCAAAAAGAACATAGAAGATCCATCACCATCAACCACATGGAGCTAACCACTCAAACACACATCCCAAGGAACTGAGAATACCACCACAGACATCCACCTTGGAGAGAATGGTGGGGTCCTAGAGCAATAGTAGAGAAATGAGCAGACACTGCCAGGTTGGTGAGACACACTGAAATTTGTCATATCAGCACCATTACACAACACAGCCCAAATCCTTTTCCAAAACACCCTGGAAGAAACACAATACACTACCATTGAAGAATAAAAATAGGTAAAATGGTATCGGGTATGAAACCCTAATGAAATGAGGAATAGGGAGAAATAAGGGGAAACCGAGAATGAAACCCTAATTATGACAATGTAATAAAATAATGCACCGACTTTGGGAAACTGGGTTTGGGGCGTTACAGTTAGTATCAAATGAAGTTTATTAGAAAACTTGGAAACTAGATTTAGAAAATGTATATTAGGGAACAAAACCCTAAGATATACTTTTAGGATAAACATACAAGAACATCCTAGAATTTTGGTAAGGAAGAGATTATGTGGATATTACTAGAAAATGCATCCCTATCTAGATACTATAAGTGGGCATGGTTTTGGCACAGATATACCTAGGAGTAACAACTCTGACAATGTGTTTTGGGCTTAACTTAGGGTAACCTGGTACACAAAAACAGGTCTTACTGTACACCTGGTTTGACACTCCTGAGGGATATGATTTAGATAATTCACATCTTCTTTTTAAGCCATTATAAAGGATTTAAAAGTAAATTTTCCTTCAAATAAACCATATTTATGATTATGGGATTAGTTATGTATAGGATTTCAATTTATGTTAATTATTCTGCTAGTTGAGATTATACAATATGATTCAACCTGATCTAGTGTATGCCATTATTTATAAATGGTGCCTAGTGGAAGTAATGGAAAACAGATGAATGTGAATATCCCATGTAGGGATTTCCCCCCTATGCAAGATAATGATGTTGGTTATGAAGCTGCGACTGGTGATTAGAAACTTATAACTATACTGGGATAGTTGACTCAAGTTATGAATAATAACCTTACCCATATGGAGCACCCTGAACCACAATGTGTAGGAGTAATGTTAGACCACTTTATGCAACAAAATCCCCTAATGGAACTAAAAATCCATATGTATCAGAGCAGTGGATAAGTTCCTTAGAGAAGATATTTCTCTCTTTGGGAAGTAATATAAGGGAGAAGGTTTTCATGGAAGTTTATCATTCATCAAGATATGATGATCAATGGTGGTCACTAATTCAAAACAAAAAGGATGAGTAAGAGATTAAATATATGTAATGGAGGTATTTAAGGAAATATTCTTAGAAAAATACTTTCCTCATGAACAGCGAGCGGATATGGAAAGGTAATTTCTGAATCTGAGGAAAAAAGAGGATGATAATGTTGCAAATTATAAAGCTAAATTCATAAGGTCATCAAGGAATGACATAGACTACATAAATAATACAAGGATCAATATTGATTTATTATTTTATAGTTTAAAACCATTCCTCTAAATGGAACTAGTCTCCAAAAGTTTCTCATCATATGAAGATATAGTCTCATGTGATATCAAGACATAAAAATAATTCTCTAAGTCTTATTACATTAAGGGAATTCAAGAGAATAATAGGGATGTTAAACACTCTAGTAAAGGAAATAAAGAAAAGGGGAATAAGTGAAGAATTTATTTTCCATCCTGTGATATTTATGGGAAGAAACGCCCCGTTACTTTTCTAAAGGATATGGGTATTTGTTATAGGTGTGGAGGAAAATTCCACCAATCTCATGATTGTAAAAAAAATAATCCACCAATGTTCAAAGATATAATTTTAAATATATGGGAAATTATGTAAATTATTGTCATAAAAATTCTCCAGATAATTCCAAGGGAGAAAGGCTAAGCTTATGCAATCACAACTACTGAGATTGAAGTTCCTAAGGATATGGTAGAAGGTACTTTAATCATTTCCTCAAAATTATACAATTATTTATTTGATTCTAGATCATCTTATTATTTTATATCTTCCTAGTTTTCTAAAAAAATTAGAAATTTCCAATTTGATTTAATAAAAGAGTTTTCATTCAAAACTTATAAGGGAAGTATCATAGCAACAAAGATGTGTCAATCAGTCCCCCTTATGACACATAAACGTATTTTAGTTGTTTATATTAGTATCATACCTATGATTGACTTTGATATAATCATAGGTATGGATTGTCTTTCAAATTATGATGTGAAAATATATTGTAATAAGAATATGGTTACAATTTTTTAGAATGATGTGGAATCCCTTATCTTTAGATCAGAAACATCATCATCTGATTCTTATGTAGATCCACCCTCAGTAGCTCTACTAAATGAAATTATTGGTTTGGATGAGAACTCAATATCTATAAGTGATTAAAGAAATTTTCTAATTGAGGATGTTCCTATTGTTTAAGAATATATTAATGTATTCCCAAAGGATTTACATGGACATCCTCTGGAGTGGTCGAGTTTTCTATTGATCTAAACCTAGTGCAAGGCCTCTATCGAAGTCCCCTTATAGAATGGCCAAAATGGAATTAGTAGAGATGAAGAAAAAACTAGAGGAATTGAGTGATAATGGATTTATCTTCCCTAGTGTTTCTCCATGGGGAGCTCTAGTTCTTTTCATTAAGAATAAAGATGGATCTATAAGGTTGTGCATTGACTATAGGGAGATCAATGTTATTATGATAAAGAACAAGTATCATATTCCTCACATTGATGATTTATTTGATCAAATTCATGGAGCCCAATATTTTTTGAATATTGAACTTTCATCTAGATATTATCTTTTACGTGTGAGTAAGGAAGATATTCTAAAAACAACATTTTTAACCAGGTATGGGCATTATAAGTTTACATTAATTCCTTCTGTACTAACAAATTAACCCTCTGTTTTCATGGATCTAATGAATAGAGTTTTCAAGGAATATCTTTATGACTTTGTTGTGGTATTTATTGATGATATCTTGTTATAATTCAAAATCTACAAAGAACATGAGAATCACCTGTGCATTATTCAGAATACTCTTAGAAGAAATGAGTTATATGGGAAGTTTATCAAGTGTGAATTTTGGATTCAAATAGTTTCTTTTCTTGGTAATACTATCTCTAAGGATGGAATCTTAGTTGATCCTAAAAAGATAAAGGTATTTCAGGAATATACTACTCCAATGAACATAACTAACATATGTACTTTTATTGGTTTATCAGGTTATTATTGATGTTTCATTCATAACTTCACCCGTTTATCCAACTTGTTGACCAAGCATACTCGTGAAGGGGTTAAGTTTGTATATAAAAAATAATGCGACAAATTTTTTGAAGAATTGAAGAGTATATTATTAAATTCTTTGATCCTGATTCTATCATTGAGAAATGGTAGATTTTTTATCTATGGTGATGCATCAAAGAAAGTACTTGGTTGTTTCCTCATGCATATTGATAGAGTTATTGACTATGCATCAAGGAGGTTAAAAATTCATGAATAGGATTATCTAACTCATGATATTGAGTTAGAAATTTTAATATTTTCTCTGAAGATATGGAGACACTATCTCTATGGTGAAAGATGTGAGATATATATGGATCACAAGAGCTTGAAATATATCTTATCACAAAAAGAACTAAAAATGAGTAAAATGTGGTGGATCGATCTAATCAAGAATTATGATTGTTCCATACACTACCACCTAGGAAAGAAAAATAAGGTAGCTGATGCATTTATCTGGAAGGATAATGGAGTTTTAAACAAAATGAGGATTGAAAGGGATCATGTATTCATGGATCTAGTAAATATGGATATGGGAATTATCAAAGAAGGGGAAACATCATTACTTTTTCAATTGGTTTCCTAACCATATTTATTGAAAAAAATTAAAACTTCTTATTCTGATGATGAGAATCTTCAAAATAAAATTAGAGGTTTCAATGATGGAAGGATGCCTTTATGTGTGAGGATGAAATTCTAAAATTTAGGAAGAGTCTATCTGTTCCCTCTATACCTGAGCTGAAAAGGGGATTATTGGATGATGCCCATAGCTCTGATTTCTCTATACACCCTGGTAGCACTAAAATGTATATATATTTGAAGGAACATTTCTAGTGGGACAACATGAAGTGAGAAATTGTTGATTATGTATCAAGATGTTTAGTTTGTCAATAAGTAAAGGTTGAACGACAACATCCTAGAGGAGTCATGCAACCTCTACCGAATCCTACATGGAAATGGAATGAAATCACCATGGATTTTTTCATTGGATTACCCAAAACTCTAAGAATGAATGATGTAATATGGGTAATTGTTGATTGAATTATGAAATTTACACATTTCTTTGCTCTAAGGGAGGATTTTCTAATGGATCACCTTGAATGAATCTATATAAATGAGGTTGTGAGATTTCATGGAGTACCTCTCCCAATTGCATCTGATCGTGATCCATAATTCAGATCAAAATTCTAAAAAAATCTTTAAAAATATTTGAATACTGAGCTTCTATTGAGTACTGATTATCACCCTCAAACTGACAGGCATTCAAAAAGGATGATCCAAACATTAGAAGACATGTAGAGATCATGCTCACTTGATTTTCAAGGTATGTGGGATCAATATTTACCCTTGGTGGATTTTTCCTATAGTAATAGTTTCTATTAAAGTATTTAAATGGAATAGTATGAAACATTGTATCGAAAGAGATGTCGTACAATGATATGATGGGATGAAGTTGGTGAAAGGAAGCTTGTAGCCCTAGAGCTTGTGGAGAAAACAATAGTAAAGGTAAATACTATTCAAACTCGTATCAAAGTAGCTCAAAGAAAGAAAAATAGTTATGTTGATAATCGAAGGAAGGATTTAGAATTTATAGAGGTAGATCACATTTTCTTAAAAGTAACTCTATTGAAGGGTGTTATAAGATTTGGAAAAAAGAGAAATTGATCCCTAAGTACATTTGAACTTTTAAAATTATAGAGAGAATTGGAGTTGTGGCTTATCATTTGGAAATTCCTCCTAGCCTTTATAAGGTACACAATGTGTTCCATGTCTCATTATTGAGAAAGTGCATACCAGACCCAATGCATGTCCTCACTTCTGATGGTATAGAATTAGAACCTAACTTATATTAATATGAAGATCCTATCTAGATTTTGGACACTAAAGAACAATTGTTAAGGAATCAGATAACTTGACTGGTAAATGTACTTTAGAAAAATCATAAAATTGAAGAGGCAACATGGGATTATGAGGAACTTATGATAAAGAACTACCAGAACATTTTTGTAAGGTAAAAATTCTGGTAATTTCGAGGATGAAATTTTTGTAAGGGGGGAAGAATGTAGCACCCCAAGAATTTAAAAATAAATTTAACATTGAATGCATGAAACATTGAGTCTCTATGAAACAACACTTTGTTATAACTTATACAATGAACATAATTTTTCTGCTTTTGAGATTTAGATTTCGAAAAACTGACATACACGGTTGCGATCGATAAAATATTTAGAGTCTGACAGGATCAAATTAAATTTTTGGTGAATATTAACACACCCTTATATATATTAACTTACCCTTATGAATATTAACCTCACCCATGTAAGTGTAAATAAAATTTAGGTACCATATAAATGAGAGTGAATATTGTAAAAATTAATAATTAAGTGTTGGTATTTTTGTGAGTAATATATAATCAATTATAATTTTAAATTAATAAATTAATAAAATTAATTTTCATAAAATTTATTCCTAAATAAATATTTCCCCCCTATGATTTTGGGATAATTTTATGAGACCTCATTTAATTTTTGAAACTATTATAAAATTAGTTTTAAATTCAAAATCTATATTTTTCAAGTAAATAATGTTTTGATTTAAAATTTAATTTTTTATTATTTAGAAAATTATTTTTATGAAATAGAGTTAGTTTTTTAATTCTACATGTCTAAAAATGGTTAGGGTGAATTTTTGGTATTTTTTTGAAATACTTGGATTTTTGGCGAATAGTGAAATTCGATAATTAATGAAATATACTAAATAAATGAATTTATTAATCATTATTGAGTCATGGATGATGTAAATAGCCATTGTTTCTAACTCACATTCACTTATTACTATTTTTGGTCACATTAATCAACACTATTTTTTGTCTTGATAAAAATAATAAAATAATGACTAAGATATTAAAAAATCACTCCTCTCCTCCACTATAAAACCCCACCCATCACTCCCACTTCTCTTTACTCCTATAATCCTTGAATCTTCTCAATTTTCTTCCCAAATAATCTTACCTAGTCCCTCCCCACATACAGGATCCCTTGTTCTTTCCAAAATACCAAAACTCTCTCCCTTAAGGAGGTTCTCAAGGAGGTTATTTCAAGAGTTAAATTCTCTTCCTTTTTTATTCAATTTCATTTCAATTTATATTATTTTATTATTCTATCCTTACCTAATATATCCAATTGATCATGATAACTACATAATAATCTATATACTTTAATCTTATCATGTTAATTTAATAACCATTATCAATCTCTTTACTCTCCCTTTTTTATTTTATAAACGAAATCATTGTCCGGGAGGTACCAATTTACAACCTTCATGGACAATGAAGTTTTATTATTAAAATTATTCTTAAAATATATTCATGAACCCATTTTAATGGTTTATTAATATTTTAAGATTTATAATATAACCCTTTTTATATTCTTTAAGTAACATATTTACATAATACTAAATGATAAAACAAAATGAGTTTGTTATGATCAATAATCGTCGTAATAATCTAAACAATTATCACTAAATTTATTATATAATGATTTATCCTCATAATATGTAACAAAATGATATATATAAACATTTATACTTATTTATTCTCATTAAAAACATGAAATTATAATTCTGGAGAATTTTACCAATTTTAAATGAACTCTATTACTTATAATCAAGCGAACCAATTTCGGAATGAAGAAATTCAATCATATAACTTATCAATAAGTCCATAAATGAACTTAATAAAACTATTATGAATAAAATACATGTAGATAAGGTTCTAAATTAATTAATTAATGGATTTAATTTTATTATCTAGGACTTTAAGGTCAATTGCAGAACTTGTTTGTACATAAGGTAATGGTTTTCTACATGAACCTCCATTTTCTTTTAGGTTACTCTTATTCTCTACTTAACTCAATGAAATTGTTAATTATAATTATTTACTCCTCATAAATTCTATTTTAATTTTATATATGTGTGTATCAATAAAAATTCTTCTTTTTTATGGTTAGTTACATTGTTTAAAAGGATCTTTCAAAAATTCTTCCCGATAAACAAGTTTGTTTCAAAGGAACTTCTATAATTATTTCCTATTTTTCTAAAATGAACTCTATAATATGTTTTTAACCTCTATTATTTTTCTAAAATTGTTCATTTTATTATGAAAAAACTATTTTAATTCACTTCTGGTTTTATGCAAATATTTTTCCAAAAGAACTCTTCTTTTCAAAGTAAAAGAGTACTTATCTTAAGAATTGCTCGATGATTTTATATGAGTATTTTCATCTATTTAAAAACTCTTTTTGATTATTATGATTAATTAGGATTAATATTTTATGATATCATCTATCATATTTTATTAAATTTTTTATTATTAGTTTGATTGTGGATGTTCTATCTTGATATCATTCACCATATTACTCTGAATGGTTAGTGTTAATATTTAATGATTGGAGAAAGTTATTTACATTTCATATATTTATTTAGATATGAATGTGTATATTGTTTATATTTATCCCTATTCATATTAGTAATTCATTTGACTTATTACGTGATGGGTGGGTCCTACCATATCCCCTAGATACATCAGTAGGTCTCATGAGACAAACTAGTTTGGATTTTTACCTATTTATGCATGGTCTTGGAATGAGGCCTTGACAGAATGATTATGGTGTCTTATGTTATGAATTCCCTCATTATGAAACTAGAGATTTATATTCCATGTGATTATTATACTATTATAATATACATGGTTATGTTTTATGGAATTATTTAATTACTTTTATTTTTTCCATATTATGCTTAGGTTTAGTTTTAAAGGCATGTGTTTTTAGTCATTCATCATACCTAGTGTTTTTGTTTATGATTACTTATGTTATATTATTTACCCAAACGGGGCATCTAATATCACCCCTTTCTTATGTTTTATATTTTCCTAGGATGTAAAGAAGTGTATTGTGAATGAATTGAAGGGATAATCTAGGAGTTATGGGAGTTACTAATGTATCTCTTATATTGTATTTCATTTCAAGTTGTAATCTTGAAATAAAGTATGTATCTGGTTTTCCAAAACTACTAAACTACCCAATCCTTTAGGATACAACTTTCTTATGATCATTACAATTTAATAAAATAATTCATCGTAAATGGGTTACAGTGGTCGGGGCGTTACATTGTAGCTCTGAAAGGGACATTTGATACGAAGACATAAATATATAAGAAACACCTGGTTGCATCTCTATCCCAAAATCAATCTCTAATTGAGGGGGTAACATCACAACCTCTTCAATAATTACATCAGGGTACTCCTAAACCCCTAGGAAACACCATCAGTTGATCCTATTTATAAATCAACATCAAAACCAACCAATAAAGAAGATAGAGACTCAACATGCCTCCAATTCATATGATGGTCTCAATCACTAAGAAACACTGCCTAGTATATATCAATGTTGTAGAATATAATGTGCCTCCTGAAGAAATCCATGATAACCTACACTGAATTTATCCAATACATATTAATGATGGTGTTTTATGGTTCTATCTATAAACATAATAAGTATCTTGAAGATTGGTGCTTCCCTATCACCAACTCAAAGTATTTGTACACGTCCCACAAGCTAGCTCAACCTCTAACTAGTGCAGTCAATTACAAAGGAACTGGAAGTATCTCCACCTCAAGTCCCAAATAATGGACTAGATTAGGTGAAAAAAATATTTCATATCTTCTGAATCAAACAAGTCATAAACCCTAGTTTAAAATAGGTAGATAGTATCTAATACAACATTGGGATCACCTGGTGTTGGAAAAGATAAGGCATGCATCTGACTACGACCTACTTCACAACCTCTCTAGACCTAATGTTGACCACCTTCATGGCCTCTCTCTAATTGTTTTCAATAAGGATAAGGGATATCATAGTAATTCCCTTTGTCAACCTCACACCCTCTATGCTGATAAAAAATGGAGCACCCCGCCGTCATTCCCTCAACTGAAACTACTACAATAGATGACCATGAAAAAGGACACCAGTCACACACTGACTTATGAGGAAGTTTATAAACTCTTGTTTCTTATGGATACAACCTTATTAAATAAATAAAACTATTCCCAACTCAGTGGCAGGGATTTGAGAACTACTAGCCTCAACAAAACGAGTTAAAGAAGGTTGAAACCTACTCCTTATTAACTGAAACTTAATATTCTAACCAAGAAACTAATAAATGGTTGAATATACTCTATATAATATCCTAGAGAATCCCATATCATGAAAACCTATTCCTAAACAACATCCTTTCAATGACCTCCACCTTAACCAATACCTCAATATATGACTTAAACATAAATGGGGTGACCCGGCACTAGATCTTTGGGTGTATAACCTTCATGAAATGTCTCGCCCTATCCCCATCATCTAGAAGAATGTCTAAATAATAATGTATGAGGTTATTATATATTATATTTAACTCTCACACACTAGAACTCTCATGTTGAAGGATCACCAACTAACAAGATACCTTAGTGGTCAAAGATGGAAACTTGTCTTGGAACTAATTTCAGAATTTCTCCCACATAATAATCGACACCTCAAAATCCCTAAGGAACAAAAGCCACCACTACCAAGATGACCCATTTAGTGTCATCATAGTTGAAGAAACCCAGTGATCCTCCTCAACATGGATTGAACTAAAGGGTATCTCCACATACTCTGACTAATCCATTATCTCCCAATATGAAATGGATCCCTCATAATTATGTATACCCTAGGGATGAAACTATTGGACTGAACTCCTCTAAGTTTTATTTTTATCAACATCTAATCTATGGTGATCCATTGGAATATTCTTATTAATGAATTTTTCCTATATTTTATGAGGATATCAACTTATATCCATATCTATAAAAGAAAAAATCTCAAGAAATCCTAAACCTAATACATAAAACATTTTAAGGTTAATTGATTAATTCATTTTAACCTAATTTCCCTTATCTAACCAATTTAAACATATAATCAAAACATCATAATTCATGATCCTTACCTAGGTCTCTACCCAAAAATTATAATAACTTCACTTATCATGTTTAGTAATCTTGAAGTTCCTTACATCGGATCATAGGTGGTCATAAAATCACGTTTCGTAACTAGCCTCCCTTATTTACAACACATATTAAGCCCATATGATATTATTTCCCTACTAACCCATGTATCTTCACTAGTTTCTAACTCTAAACTTCATCCTCTCTCTCAAACATTAGCTCTGATAGCACTCTATCATGACCCCTTCCCTCTAAAGGTATCCCTATTGGATTGGAAATGAAGAAAGGGAGATAATGACCCCTAAAGCTTGCCTCCAATAGGTCATGGGTCGGTGAATAGAACTAAGGGTATATAATCTAAACACATGGAATGAATTTACCTAATATATATTTTAAGGAATAATATATAAAAGGATAACCCACCAACCAATATCGCGCATAAATACGATTCAATCTTAATACATAAAGTAATTTCATACATAACTAAAAAAAATTAAAAGAAAAATATAATAAGAGTCTTAGTCCTATTGGTGAGGACTCAGAAAGTATATCCTCAAAACCCAAGATCAAATCTAGGTAGAGATATATTTACAACTACTATAGTAGGTACAGTAGCATTAATGTAGCAAGTACTGTAGCAAGCACTGTAGTATGTAATATTCGATACTATTGAATCCAGAACTATTCATCTTTTTGGGCTTTCAGGCCACTGGTTTGGTCCTCAGGTCCTTCAAGGCCTTCAGTACATCCAAGATCTTCATGCCAGTAATGATTTCGGGCCACATGATATTGTGCTTAAATAGACCAGGAAAACTCAACAAGGATCAGGCTCCAGATGAGGATTAAGAGCAAGGCGCATTCACCAGAGTAGAGCTAATGGATTTAAAAGAATGAGAGGGTATGGAATTTCCTATTGGGACCAACCTATGCATGAATGGGAAGCCTAGCCAAACAACCATGTGAATATGGAGAGTTGACATCATGTTGTAGATGTTGGGGAGGAGTAGTTCCTAGTAGTTATAGTCTGGATGATTTCCTATAGACCTTCAACTCATGTAATGTCACGAAGACTTCAGACCATGTAAGGGTTCCCCTTCAACCCTTAAAATGGGGATTATAAAAAATGAATAAAAATAGAATCCCTTAGATCCATTTGGGAAATTGAAAGACAAATAAAAATTACTAAAAGTAAATCCTCAATGGTGACCATGGAGCTCCAAAATCTCCTGAACAAGTCCTCAAGCTAGTAATGCCCAACTCAGTCACTAACTATCACTTATAGACCTGAAAATAGTTTATATATATAGGGTGAGGATAAAATTTATACTCAAAAGTACCCTCACAAAAACCTCTCATTAAAAATTGAAAAGAAGTATACTAAATCCCATTTAATAAAAAATGAGATCAACTCATCACCTAAATAGATAATACTATTTCTCATCCTTACCAAGTCTCAATAGCTAAGTAATATATAGAAGTAACCTATTATATATATATATAATTCCACGACCCATCCACCAGGGCCCATGTCATGGATACCCCAAGCCCACCTTCTATAGGCCAGGGGATGGCGACTAGCACCAAAAGGCATATCCCAAAAAAAGTAAGGCATTTCCTTTAAGCCTGTAAACACACACATCCCATATTTTGGAAAGTAGATCTAAAAATGGGATACTAACAACAAGTATTTCACATAGGGAAGCAACCACACAAGTAAAGGTGCAACTGAAAGGGAAAAGGGGGGCCAAAATACATACCCAACTAAAAAGGAAAGTATAATAAAAGTAAGTACAAGCTCCGGAGGTCATCCACCAAGGATCCTACCTAAAGGGTAGGTGTAGCTCACTTTCAGATGTTATTGAAGTGTATTGCTCCTATAGGTCCACCTCTGATCACCACCTGGTCCTGGATCTCCAAAATCCCAATCAAAGTTTTCCTTTTTCTGCAAAAGACACGACAGGTGCGGGCAAAACCCGTGTAGGTATGAACATAAAAATACTCATTATGGACCCTAAAACCAACTCAAGTCTCACAGAAATCCACAAAGTAAATCACAAAATAATGCACAAATATTAGAGTCACTAGAGTCAGATCGACACAGGTATAACTTAATGTGTTGATAGAAAAACCAACGGTTTCAAACACTGAACAACAATAACTTCTAAGGAACTCACCCACGATGAGTCCTTTAGGCTATCTAGGTTTCATAGACCTATTTATAAGCTAAGTCACGAAGCCTCACTAGGTAGTTGAGTCACGGAGCCTTGCCGATAGCTGAGTCACGAAGCCTCACTGAGTAGATGAGTCACAAAGTCTCACTAATAGTTGAGTCACAAAGTCTCATTGGATATCTATGTCATTAATTCTTGATTATAGATGAGTCACGGAGTCTCTTTGGGTAGCTTAGTCACAAAGTCTCACTGGGTATCTGAGTCACAGAGTCTCCTTCAAAGCTGAGTCACGGAGTCTTGTTGGGTAGCTGAGTCACGCAGTCTCGCTGATAGCTGAGTCATGGAGTCTCACTGGGTAACTAAGTCACGAATACTCACTAGGTCAACTTCCATGAAATCTTACTTAGAGGATTTCATAAGAATTTTTCCATCATGTGGGTCCCAACTCCTCAGATGGCGCATCAATCGGACGCACAACCTCAGAGATACGTCTCTTTTTGTAAACAGGGCTCGGTTGCGTCTGGGCCCTGTTCGACTGGTTAAGACCGACTTAGCCAACCTGACCTGGGGTCCCACATGAATTAACCCTATCCGTATGGCCCATTGTCCTGGCCCGTTGGGCCTCACTAGACCTAGTCAAGGTTGGTCGTGGGTCCAGTCTTCTTGGTCACCCAGTGACTCGAATTTGTCCAACCCAGCCCACACTGGTGGGCCGGTCTCTTTTCCTAGCCCAGGCTATCGTACGACCCAGATTTACCCCACCAGATCAGTCCGCTAAAGTGGGTTGGCTCAAATTTTAGTTGGTCCACTCAGGAGACCCAGTCTACTAGGTCATCCAGTTCGGCCGGTCGGATTGGGGCACGTGCGATCGGTCAGCCGGCTACCCCCCATGGTCAGCACCTGGCTCGTATGGAGTAGGCCACTCCTCCTATGCCACGCCACACTGGACCTGCATCCAGCTAGCCGCCACAAACGATGGGATACAGCCCTCCTCCACCTGCGGTGTGTTCCAGGCCCATCGCCTCCACCAGCGTGGCTGGAAAGGGCTGGCCGCTTCATCCCACATGCGTCACTGGTTACTGTCGCCACTGCCAGTCACATATACCACAATTCCAGTGGTTTCGTGCTAGTGTTGTCTCACCAACGGCACCTTCCGCGGGCCATTGGGTCTGCTCCGGTGGTCCAATCTCAAATCCACATGGGCCCTCGGGTCACTTCCATCACTACCACGACCTCGAATCTACCTTGTCACCATTTCGAGGATGCATCCACGAAAGACACACAAGTAGAGGGCCTCGGGCCTTGTTTTTTTCATCCCACGCCCTCCACATTATAAGTTTAAAAAAATGGGAGGCTTGGGATCATAGTTCTATCAGATAATCATCAATCCCAGTGCAAAAAACCCCAAGGTAAACACCCTCTCAAAATAACACATGATCTGTGGATCAACATGTTCGTGGGTTGATCTGCGTTCTTTGTTTTAGAATAAGAATGGGGAAAACTTGAAATAAAAAAAACCCTACTTTGATTGATGTTCACCACTGGAGCATTCTATTTGCGGGGGTTCAAGAGGTTGAAGGCATTCGTCACTCACCAGTATCATTCTTCGAGATGCATCGAAGTCGTTAACAATTCTCCAGCATTCATAATTCATCATTGGAGAGAGTTCTCACCATCAGTTCATCAGAGAAAAATCCACCCATTTGATTCCCAACTCTCCAACGTGTTAACCCATTAAAATAAAACATGTCTTAGTGTTTATATCACATTGTGACGTCACATCATTACACTATTTTATTTATGAAATAGAGTATCTGTTATGCTTCACAAAAATGATTTGTTAATGATCTTCATTAAATTTTCCTCGTCACCGCACCGCAGCACCACCATCCACCTCTCAACGGTTTTGAAAAACAAAATAAAATATATTTTTAAGTTAATTTTTTTTTTTTTTGAAAAGTCTGAAAATTAACTTTTCTATCAGACTCTTGTTGGTTGAAGTTTGGTCCTTTCTAAGTAAATAATAGAATTATAAGTTCAATGATACCCTTGGATTTTTTATCTGAGCACTAGTTTAAATTTTAGAAAAACCCACTAGCACATTTACTTAAACAAACTTAAAAAAAGTTCAAAATTCTGTTTCAGGATCACCAGGCCTTGGAATCACATGTCGTCAAAGTGTGTGGTCTCGAAATAATTCCATATAATTTTAAAAAAAATACACAGAAATTATGGGACATTACATTCTCTCCACCTTAGGTATTTACATCCCTGAAATCCAAAAAAGAGTTAATCAAACAAATGGGGGTACTTAGAATAAATCTAAGCCTCCCGCTCCCATGTTCTTTCCTGCAGATTCTTGTGCCACCACTGAATGCACACCAGAGGAATCGATGATCCATGAAGTACCCACTCATGTTGATCCTCTATCTTTATTGGGATCTCCACAAACATCTCCCTATCATCAATGTCCATCTCACCCCAGTCGATGACGTGTGATGGATCATGCGCGTACCTCCTCAACTGCAATATGTGAAAAACATCATGCACCCGGTGCATTTGTGGGGGAAGGTCTAGGTGGTACATCACCTCGCCAACTCTACTAAGAATCTGTAAAGGTCCGATAAACCATGAAGATAACTTATCAGCCCATCCAAATCTCCATAATCCCCATTGGGGTGTGACCTGAAGGAACATGTGGTATCCCTCCTCAAATTCCAAGGGTCTCTGTCTCCTGTCACTGTATGATTTCTTCCTACTATGTACAGTCCTCATTTGCTTCTGGATGATCTGAACCTTCTCAGTGGTAGAAGTAACCATCTCTAAACTCATTATTGTTGACTCCCCTGGGTCTGTCCAGTATAGAGATGATCTTCATGGCCACCCGTACAAGGCCTCGAACAGTGCCATGCCAATGGTGGAGTGATATTTGTTGTTGTATACAAATTCCACTAGTGGCAGGTGGTTCTCCCAACTACTACCGGAGTCAAGGATGAAAGCACGAATAATTTCCTCTAAGGTGTGTATGGTCTTCTCTTTCTGACCATCTATCTAAGGGTGAAAGGTCGTTCTCAAGAGTAGTTGAGTCAAGAACACCTCCTACAATCCATTCTATAACCAAGATGTAAAGCAAGCATCATAGTCTGAGATGATCATTGAAGGAACCTTATGAAGCCACACTATCTCATAGATGTAGAGGTGTCCCAATCCCTCTACTGATCCCTACTCCCAGATGGGTAGGAAGTGATCCAACTTGGTGAGTCGGTCAACGACCACCCAGATAGAATATTGGCCCCTGGACGTGTGTGGTAACCCCATCAGAAAGTCCATCGAGATACAATCCCATTTCCACTCTGGTAACTCGAGTGGTTGGGACAATCCTATTGGAACCTAATGCTCGGCCTTCACTTTCTAATAAGTGAGGCATCATGAAACAAACTCTGCCACCACTTTCTTCATCCCTGACCATCAGTACTAACATTAGTGGTCCTAGTACATATTTGACACACCAGGATGTACCGCCAAAGGGGATGTATTGAACTCCCTCAATACCTCCTCCCATAATGTCAATAGCACTATGGTTCATCCTCTGAAAAGGATGATGTGCTCCCCACCTATCAAAAATCCATTAGGAGCATGTCCTGAGGATATCTGAGCATGTCAGGCCTCAAATTCAACATCCACAAGTTGTGCCTCCCTAAATTTCTATAAGAGCAGGGGAGTGATAGTAATTGACTAAAAGTAAACTGCTTCATTATCATCCATGAAGGATATCTACATCGTGACTAACTGCTCTATCACCTCACTCAATAGTTGTAGACCAGACCTCCTGCTGAGCGCATCTACCATCATGTTCCCCTTACCAGGAGTATAGACTATCTCAAAGTCATAGTCCTAAAGCAACTCTAGTCATTTCCACTGTTTCAATTTCAGGTACTTCTGTGATAAGATATACCTGATACTCTTATGGTCAAAGTAGATAGTAAATTCTTCACCCATCAAGTAGTGCCACCACGTCTTCAATGAAAATACCACTACTTCTAACTCTAGGTCATGGGTTATGTAGTTCTGCTCATGCTACCTCAATTTTCATGAGTCGTAGGCAATCACTACTCGTTCCTTCATTAGAACACAACTCATTCTAGTCCCTAATGCATCGTAGAAGACTACATAACCAATTCTCTCTTCTAGTAGTCTCAAGATGGGGGCACTCATCAGTCTCTATCTCAACTCCTGGAAACTCTAATGGAACTTCTCCATCCACACGAAGGGATATCCCTTTTTTTAAGGACGATAAAGGTGTTGCTACTCTGGAAAAGTTAGGCACAAACCTTCTATAGTATTTGGACAACCCTAAGAAACTACGCACCTCATTCACACTTTTGGGTGGCTCCCAAGCAAGCACTACCACTATCTTTGTAGGATCCACTACAACTCTATCCTATGAGATGACGTGTCCTAGAAAGTGGACCTCCTAAATCTAGAACTGGTACTTCGAGATCTTACCATAAAGCGGGTGCTCTCAGAGTGTATTTAGGAATATCTGCAAGTGTGTAGCATGTTCCTCCTCCGAAACTGAGTACACCAAGATGTCATCAATGAAGACTACCATGAAACGGTTGAGGTAAGGTTGGAAAATCTGATTTATGAGTCCCATGAATACTATTGGGGCATTGGTCATGCCAAAAGGCCTCACCAAAAACTCATAGTGGACATACCGACATCTAAAGGATGTCTTCAGTATGTCCTCATCCCATAACCAAAGATGATGACAACCTAATCTGAGGAGTATCTTCGAGAACCACCTCACTCTCTTTAATTGGTCAAAGATATCATCAATCCTCGGTAGTGGATACTTGTTCTTCACGGTCACCTAGTTCAGGAACTGAAATTCTATGCATAGCCTCAAGCTCCTGTCTACCTTCTTGGAAAACAACATTGTGTCTACGCATGGTGAAATTCTAGGCCTCGCGAAGCCCTTCTCCTGCAAGTCCTCCAACTATATCTTTAACTCACGAATCTCCGTGATGGCCATCCAATATGCCGGTGTGGATATAGGTGTCATGTCAGGGTATAGGTCAATGTCAAAGTCTACCTCCCTGTGAGGAGGTAGTCCCGTAACATCCTCAGGAAATACATACTCATACTCATCCACCACTACAAGAAAGATCGGACTCCTCTCGTCCACTACACCGAGGGTGAGGCTCGCCAACTGGTGAGTGATCGGCTACACCCTCATCTGAGAAAGTTTGTCATGTGCTACAAAAGTTCCCTTCTCTATAGTGAATGAAATCCCGGTCTCATCCTCATAGACAAACCGTACTTTGTGCCTAATATGGTCGATCTGAGCATGGACTATAGATAACCAGTCCATACCTAAGATGATGTTGTAAGGCCTTGACGCCGCTACTAGGAGATCATATATGAAGTTATCACCTCCTAGATTAAGATCACACTATTGGTGCTAGTGTGTATTTACTGAATCCCCTCTCGTAGGAGTCTCTAATTGTAAGGTTCGATCCAACAGCTCCAACAGAATCTCCAAGAATCGAATGAGGTTCGTGGTAAGGAAAGAGTGATTGGAACCTATGTCTATAAGAACTACAGCTAAAGTGGAGTAGACACAGATCATACCTCTAATCATCTATGGAGTGGCATGGTCATAGGCATCCATCACCTAAAGCTGGCTCCACCCCTATCCCCTGCCACATTTTCCTCTCTGTGGACCACCCTGTTCAACTCTCTGCCTCTGCCTTGGTGATCCCTCAACCTCCTGTTGACCATATTTATTGAAATTCGGGAATTCTTGAGTTATGTGACACTACCTTCTGCACATGAAGCACAACCTGTACCTTTGCTGGTGTCCACTGCCTGTGGGGCCTCACACTGCTAATCCAGTATCACGAGGTCATCCTTTAGAGGGTCTGGTCCTCTTGGACCCATGTGTCAGTTTTCAGCTACCAGCTACCAAGGACTCTGTTGCCTATCGTCCTGTGGCATCTCTCACAGTTGGTGTAGGTTCTGCTAAGAATTTCTCCATCCTATGTAGGGATGCTGAGAGATATCATCGATGCTCTGATCTCCCATTTGAGGCCCTTCTCAAAGGTTCAAGCCCTAAAGAAAGGGTCCCGCACCATATCAGAAGAGTATCAGGAGAGGTATGTGAACCTTGTAGAGTACTCAGGCATGGTCAGGCTTCCCTTCTGTAAGTGGAGAAGCTTCTATATGTATACTGAGCATAAGGTCATAGAGAAAAACTCCTCCCTGAAAAGGTTCTCGAAGACTACCCAGGTGAGGGTCGCCTTCTCATGCGTCTATAGTGTCAAGATCCACCATCTCCCTAGTGTTCCCTATAGAAGGCTAGTGGCTAGAACCGCCATCTAGTCTGAAGGTGTCCTCACCAGTCGGAAAACTCACATCACCACCTCCAGCCAATCCTCAGCTTCCTAAGGATCTGTCTCACCTTGAAACCTCAGAGGCCTCTTCCTCTGGAACTCATGCAATGCACTCAGTCGGTGTGCATCCTCTGCTGGTAAGGCTGGTAGAAACTACTGATCGATGGGTATTGGTGCCTCTAGTACACCACCCAGGGGTACAATCTTAGGAACCGGTCCCTGCACTGATTCCTTGCCACTCGGTGGACCATCGTCGTGATCCTGTATCGGGATCCTAGTTGGCCCTTTACGTGGAGGCATCTTGATAGAAATCAAGATGAACCATGGTTAGTTAATTATACCTGGTGAGATAACTATGACTCAAATAGATCATGAATAACATTTTAAATATGCAAGAAACCAGTGTTTTCATGCACCGAGTCAGAAATCAGAATCCAGGGTCCTGCTGTATGGATATGTCGGCCGCCACACCAACATTGGACTCCCCGAATCTAAAAGTAGAACTCGAAACACTTAACATTGTTTCTAAAAAAACAAAACAAATGAATCTCGATATTTGAGGTATAACCAACCACCTTTGATACCACTTTGTCAAAACCCATCCCCCGGGGCCCGTGTTGTACTACCCCAAGCCCACCTTCCATAGGTCAAGGACTGGTGAATAGCACCAAAAGGAATATCCCAAAAAAGGAAGTCATTACTTTTAAACTTGTACACACACACAGCCCATATTGTGAAAAGTAAAGCTGAAATTGGGATACAAACAACAAGTATGTCACACAAGGAATCAACCACACAAGTAAAGGTGCAACTAAAATGAAAAATGGGGGACCAGAATACAAACCCAACTAAAAAGGAAAGTACAGTACAAGGAAATACAAGCTCCATAGGTTGTCTGCTGTGGATCCTACCTGAAGGGTATGTGTAGCTCACTGTCGAATATCGTTTAAGCATACTACATATGTAGATCCACCTCCGAGCACCACCTGGACCTAGCTCTCCAAGATCCTAGTCAAAGTTTTCTATCGTTTGCACAAGACACAATAGGTGTAGGTGAAGCCCATGAAGGGGTGAGCATAACAATACTCAGTAGGGACTTCGAAACCAACTCGGTCATCAAATAAATCCACAAAGGAAATCACAAAATAATGAACAAAGATTAAAGTCACTAGAGTCAAATCAACACAGGTATAACTTAAAGTGTTGATAGAAAACCCAATGTTTGAAAACACTGAACATCAATCACTTCAAAGTCACTCCTTCTTGATGAGTCCTTTAGGATAGCTAGGTTGCCTAGACCTATTAAGTAGCTGATTCACAAAGTCTCACTGGGTAGCTTATTCATGGAGCCTCACTGGTAGATGGGTCATGAAGTATCACTAGGTAGCTGAGTCATGAAGTCTCACTGATAGCTAATTCATGGTGTCTTGCTAGGTAGATGAGTCACAAATTCTCGTTGGGTTGTTGAGTCACAGAGTCTCACTGATATCTTAGTCATGAAGTCTCACTGGGTAGTTGAGTCACGCAGTCTCGTTGATAGCTGAGTCGCAAAGTCTCACTGGGTAGCTGAGTCACGAAGCCTCATTGGGTCAAGTTCCAGGAAATCTTATTTATATGATTTCATAAGGACCACCCCTTCATGTGGGTCCCAACACCATAGATGGAATGTCAATCGGACGCACGGTCTGGGAGATATGTCCATTTTTTTAAATAGGGGTCGGTTGCATCAGGGCCCAGTCCAAATGGTTTGGACTGACCCAACCAACCTGACCTAGGGTCCCGCATGACCCAATCCTGTCCTTATAGCCCATTGTCCTGGCCCATTGGGGCTCACTGGATCCAACTGAGGTTGGCCGTGGGTCCAGTCTGCTTGGTCACCTAGTGACTCGAATTTATCTAGTCCATCTAGCACTTGTGGTCCAGTCTCTTTTCCTAGTTCGAGCAGTCGTGTAGCCCAGATTTATCCTGAATTCCTAGTCCTCTAAAGCGGATCGGCTCAAAATTTTAGTTGGTCGGGTTGGGGTGCACACGTCCAGTCATTCGGACACCCCCCATGGTCAGCACGCGACACGCATGGAGTGGGCCACTCCTCCTATGTGGCGCCAAGTTGGAGCCGCGTCCAGCCAGTCGTCGCAGTCGATGGGCTGTGGCTCTCCTTCACAACAGTTTGCGTTGGTCATGCCTCCTTTTACAGCAATGTTCAGCCTCTTTATCCCACATGCAGTTTCGGTTGGTGTTGCCTCCCGCCTGCAGCCACCGCCACACTAGTGGTGTCGCGCCGGCGACACCTTTAACAGGCCACTGGTGTTGGGCGGAGAAAGCAAGGGAAGTGATGGCAAGAGGGGGGGTGAATTGCCTTTTAAAAAATGATTAACAAATTAAAATCAAAGTAAAGAATGCAGCGGAAATAAAAGAGGCAAGACACAAGAAATTGATAACGGAGTTCGGCCAAAACCCGGCCTACGTCTCCGCTCCCAACTCAACCGTTGAGAGATTCTACCGCTTGCTTTTCAATGGTTTTAGCAAGAAACCCACTAGGCTTTGAGGTAGCACTAGAACCTATTACAGCTTGCTTTTGATGGTTAAGCAAGAACCCACTTGCTTTTGATGGTTTAGCAAGAACCCACTATCCTTCTTACAGGTGAAGGATAGCTCACCTATGTCTCAAGCTTTTTAAAGGAAAAGCTTGTGAACCTCTTCACACCTTAGTGGTGATGTGAAACCCAAAATAAAGAAGGGATAGAGAAAAGGTTGGGGTTTGTAGGCACAAACCCAATTTTAAGCTCAAAATAAATAAAACGATAAAAACCATAATTGGGAAGACTTGGGTGCCAATGGATGATGGAGTTGATGTAGCGTGCTCTCCCAAGCTTCTTGAGGTGCTCCTTGGATGTGGAATTGTATGGAGCACTTTGGGTTCCTTGAAGAAATCCGTCGGAGGTTCGCCAAAATGATCAACAATGTGTCCGGTGGCTTGGGTTTAGTTCCGGTTCGTGTCCGGGGCTTCCTCAGCCTTTATTTATAGGCATGGAACCCTTGGGGAGTCTTCGGAGCCGTTGGAGAGGCTTAAAGAGCCGTTGGAGGCCAAGTGGGGGTTGACTGGTCAAAGCCAACGGCTAGTTTGACTGTGCTACCGGCTGGCCGGTACAGATCCACCGGCTGGCCGGTGCCTTGGATGTTGAGAAGGATTTTGGTCCAGGCTCCACCGGCTGACCGGTGGAGGAGCCACCGGCTGGCCGGTGGGGAGACAGTAGCTCACACTGTTTGGGCTGGGTGCCACCGGTCGACCGGTGACAGAGCCACCGGCTGACCGGTGGAACCTGGCTGTGGGCAATGCCTCTGCCAGGTCCACCGGCTGGCCGGTGCTATCACACCGGTTGGCCGGTGGACTGCAATTCAGTCCATTTTTTCAGCTTTCTTGGGCCAATCCTTTGGCAATCAAATGCCTATCAACAAAAACACTTAAAACACAATTAGATAAACAAGAAAGTGATTGTGATCATGAAAATTAAACCACGAGGGGATACGAGAGGTACAACAATCTCCCCCTATTTTGATGATCACAATCACCAAAACAATTAAAGTAAAAACATAAATGAACGACATGCTTAAAGGATAAAGAAAATAAATCAAAGCATGATAGAAAAGATTCTCCCCCAATCAATCAAGAAATTTCTCCCCCTTTGTGATTATCAAAATAGCTCGGGGCATAAAACTTGATTGAGGGAAAGGGTTTGAAAAACTAGATTTTAAACCAATTGAAAATAATACCAAATGTTGAAAATTTTGAAATGAAAATTGAATAACAGTTTGAATTGAAAGTTTTGAATCAAAAACCAATTGAAATTTGAAATGTGAATTGGAAATTGAAATTTGAAACCAAATGAAATTTTTGAATTTGAGAGTTTTGAATCAAAAATGAAAACAATTTAGAAAGTTCTCCCCCTAAATAAAAACAATGAATCACCGGGGAGAGGGATTTTGAAAAGAGACAATTTTAGGCCCGGAGAGACTCGCTAGAAGGGATTTTTCAATCCATACTTGTCTCATGGCGGGTCTTCTCCTATAGAATTCATCCGAATAAAAAATCGATTTGGGCCTACCATACCGGGCGTTTTTGCAATCACACTCATAAATGAGGTGCCCGGGTTTTTTACAATAATTGCAAAATTTATAACTAGAGCTCCCCCTTACAAAAACAGTGGGTGCGTGGGAGGAGGAAGCTACATTGGTATATCCTAGCCCTTGGGTGGTTCTAGATATACGTTGGGAACCAAGCAAATTGTTCAAATTTTGTTCCCCTTGGGTGAACTTAGCTAGGGTCTCCCTTAGGTCTTTGATGGTTGATTCCATAGAATCAACATTTGGAAAATTTTGGATTTTAAGGGTGAGTTCCTCCTTCTCTTTGAGAAGTTGGTCTTTTTCGGAGGAGAGTTTTTTGAAAGACTTTTTTAAAGCAACAAATTTTGACGATAAAGTATGAAAACCTTTTTCTAGTTGATCTCTAGCGTATTGGAGATCTTCATAGGATAAATGATTTAAAGAATTTGAATTTGAAGAACAAGAGGAAGAGGAGTCGGAAGAAGTTACCTCATGGAATGCCATTAGGCATTTTGTACCGTTGTCGCTCGAGGAGGAGGAGGAGAATGAAGAGGTGGAGCTATCACTCCATGTTGCCTTTGAAGCCTTCTTCTTCTCCTTTTTCTTGGCCCTTTTCTTGTGGAGTGGGCAATTGGGCACGGATTTTTCATCGGGTTCTTGCTTTTGATCGGATTCTTTCTTTGGATCCTCGCTAGTACCTTCATAGGTTAGTTCTAAAAATTTCCAAAGATCGTAAGAAGTAGAGCAAGTAGAAATACAATTAAAAACATTACGGTCAAGACCACAATGAAGAGCGTTCATGGCTTTGCCATCAAGCTCAAAAAAAAGCAATGTCATTGGGGGTCCATTTAGACTCATCGGGAGAGGAGAGGGAAAATCCTGGCATAACAATTTTATAAATTGGATAACCAATACTTTTAAGAAATGTGGTCATGCGGGTTTTCCAAAAACTATAATCGGTTCCATCAAAGAATGGAGCACTATCCAAAGAATGTCCTTCGGGGGATTGAGAGGAAGAAGCGGTAGAAGCCATCAAAAAAATAGGATCTTTAATTTGAAACCGGTTAAGGAATTATTCAAATACGTCCTCTGATACCAATTGTTGGGCGGAGAAAGCAAGGGAAGTGATGGCAAGAGGGGGGTGAATTTCCTTTTAAAAAATGATTAACAAATTAAAATCAAAGTAAAGAATGCAGCGGAAATAAAAGAGGCAAGACACAAGAAATTGATAACGGAGTTCGGCCAAAACCCGGCCTACGTCTCCGCTCCCAACTCAACCGTTGAGAGATTCTACCGCTTGCTTTTCAATGGTTTTAGCAAGAAACCCACTAGGCTTTGAGGTAGCACTAGAACCTATTACAGCTTGCTTTTGATGGTTAAGCAAGAACCCACTTGCTTTTGATGGTTTAGCAAGAACCCACTATCCTTCTTACAGGTGAAGGATAGCTCACCTATGTCTCAAGCTTTTTAAAGGAAAATCTTGTGAACCTCTTCACACCTTAGTGGTGATGTGAAACCCAAAAGAAAGAAGGGATAGAGAAAAGGTTGGGGTTTGTAGGCACAAACCCAATTTTAAGCTCAAAATAAATAAAACGATAAAAACCGTAATTGGGAAGACTTGGGTGCCAATAGATGATGGAGTTGATGTAGCGTGCTCTCCCAAGCTTCTTGAGGTGCTCCTTGGATGTGGAATTGGATGGAGCACTTTGGGTTCCTTGAAGAAATCCGCCGGAGGTTCGCCAAAATGATCAACAATGTGTCCGGTGGCTTGGGTTTAGTTCCGGTTCGTGTCCGAGGCTTCCTCAGCCTTTATTTATAGGCATGGAACCCTTGGGGAGTCTTCGGAGCCGTTGGAGAGGCTTAAAGAGCCGTTGGAGGCCAAGTGGGGGTTGACTGGTCAAAGCCAACGGCTAGTTTGACTGTGCTACCGGCTGGCCGGTACAGATCCACCGGCTGGCCGGTGCCTTGGATGTTGAGAAGGATTTTGGTCCAGGCTCCACCGGCTGACCGGTGGAGGAGCCACCGGCTGGCCGGTGGGGAGACAGTAGCTCACACTGTTTGGGCTGGGTGCCACCGGTCGACCGGTGACAGAGCCACCGGCTGACCGGTGGAACCTGGAGTGGGCAATGCCTCTGCCAGGTCCACCGGCTGGCCGGTGCTATCACACCGGTTGGCCGGTGGACTGCAATTCAGTCCATTTTGCCAGCTTTCTTGGGCCAATCCTTTGGCAATCAAATGCCTATCAACAAAAACACTTAAAACACAATTAGATAAACAAGAAAGTGATTGTGATCATGAAAATTAAACCACGAGGGGATACGAGAGGTACAACAACTGGGTCCTCTCCGGTGGTCCGATCTCAAATTTTCCTGCACCCTCAGTCCTCTCAGGTCACCACCATCACTTCTATGGCCTCGGATTAACCTTTCCACCATTTTGAGGATTTGGACATGAAGGACTCACAAGCGGAGGATCTTGGGCCTTGTTTGTGTCAGCCCTCACCCTCTACGTTAGAAGTTTAAAAAAATGGGAGGATTGGGATCATAGTTCTATTGGATAATCATCAATCCCAGTGCAAACATCCCAAGGTAAACACCCTCCCACAAGAACACATGATCCGCGGATCAACCTGTTCATGGGTTGATCTATATTTGTTGTTTTAGAATAATAATGGGGAAAAGTTGAAACAAAAAACCCATACTTTGATTGACATTCACCGCTGGAGCATTCCATTTGTGGGGATTCAAGAGGTCAAAGGCATTCATCACTCATTGTTCCCATTCTTCGAGATGCGTCGAAGTCATTAACAATACTTCATCATTCATCATTAATCATTGGAGAGAGTTCTCACCATCAGTTTTTTAGATAAAAATCCACCCCTTTGATTACCAACTCTCCAATGCGTTAACTCATTAAAAGAAAATACATCGCATCATTTCTGTTACATTGTGGCGTCGTGTCATTACGATGTTTAATTTATGAAATAGCGTATCTATTACGCATCACAAAAACGATTAATTAATGATAATAATTTAATGCACCTCGTCGCCACACCATAGTGCTACCGTCTTCCGCGCAACAGTTTATAAAAAACAAAACAAAATATCTTTTTAAGTTATTTTATTTTTTTCCAAAAATTCCAAAAATGAACTATTCCATCTGACCATAGTCGGTCGAAGTTAGGTCCTTTCTAGGTGAATCCCAGCATTATGAGTACAATATTTCCCTGGTATTTTTGATCCGAGCACCAGTTTAAAATTTATAAAAACCCACTTGATTCATGCTCAAATTTACCCAAGAGATGAAGGTAGAACATTCCTTGTAGTTTAGCTTGGTTTGTCGAATCCTCAGAGACCTAAGAAGTAACCTACAGACACGTACATTCTATGGATTGTTTTTTGCTATGAAGTGGCCAACTTGGGTTGATTTTAGATGGTTTTAAGGTATCACTAACAGATTTAAGTTAATTCAAATTAATATAATGAGTTTATCCAAGGTTATCGCTTGGGGTGGATTGGATGAATTCCTTTTTTAATGATTTCAATTTCTTATATTTGAGATGGGTTCATGTAAGAAGATCAAACAACATCATCACTTACTGGTTTAATACCTAAATCCTTTAATACTAATCACCTATACACTTTAATGATCAAAGTTTTGAGCACTTCAAGGTAAATTTTTGTATTATCACTTGAATTGTGTGGCCTTAAATTCAACAAGGATGAAGGAGTTTAAAGATCTTCAAACAAAATTATCAATTAAAATAAGTGATTAGAAATTAATGGAGTGAGAAATAACATCCAAAACATCCCCTTTACACTCTCTTGTATCAACCCATAAAATAGTTATCCCTCCATTGATTCTATGGTTTCAATGGAAGTGGAAAGTAGACTCACGAGGGAGGAATTGGAGAAGTAAAAAAACAATAAAAAGAAAGCAATTACTCCACCATTGTGTGAAGAATATCACAAGGTACAGTGTGAATAAACTCACACCTTAAGGAAAATATATCAAAGTGATAAGAAGAAAAATATAATAAGAGTAAAGGAAGAAATTTTATTAAGAACTAAGGATATTTGAACAACTTACATGAGAAAGAAGAATGTTACAAAGACAAATCAACATAATAACATTATAATGAAAAAAAATCTCCAAGGATTCTCAACTACTCTACCACCAATACCTTAAATAGGAAATTTTGAAGCCTTGGGTCGAGCATACAATAGTGTAAGTCACCTCAATTAATGGTGGTGGTCCTATTTTGGTGGAAAGTTAAGAGAGAGTAAACTTTTCCACCCTTGACCCGAGGTGGCATCTAGCTTGCTTCCACCGAACAGAGGCACCTGTAAGACCTTATAGATTTTATAATTGGAGTGTTAAATAGAATAAAAAAATTAATCTTAGGATGTCCCCTAGATCTCTGTAAAATTTCATCCCAAAATAATATGTGGTTTCATATATATTATTAAATTGGTGGGATGATTTTATGGGCCTCCGAATATGGATCAGAATTTAATCTCCAAATTGGGCTACCTTAATATCCACCATGAAGGTCTAATTAGCACTATCTCATGAATAATTATTTATTCCTATATATCTCTTCTATCATCCCATGAAATTTGGGCTTCATTGGGCCTATATATTGGGCCCCATATTCTCATCAGTGGGTTGGTGTCCAATCTGCCTTCTCCAGAATTGTTTGCATGAAATCCCATTTTGGTGGGCTTCCAATGTGAATATTATAACACTCCACAAGTATGAATTGTTCCCAATATAATTATAAACCTAAAAATTAAATATTAAAATAAAATCAAGATCATTGGGTACTTTAAATGATGTTCAAAAATGTACCACATAATAGTGCATTTTAAGAAGGAATTGCAATCATAATGTGAAATGATGTTCAAAGTGTAAAATGCACTAAAATGGTGTTTATGAATAATAAAACACATGAATATTATATATATTAACAATTAATATTAGCCTCATTTATTTTATAATCACCACTCGCACGTTTACTTAAATGAACTTAAAAAAAGTTCAAAATTTTGTTTCGGGCTCACCGGGCCTTAGAATCATGTGTTGTCAAAGCATGTGGTCTTGAAATAATTCCATATAATTTTAAAAAAATACACAAAAAATCCAGGACATTAAAAAAACGTGTATATTAATTAAGTTACCCCACTTCCCCACTAGTTTTTCACTCTCACTCTCAAATGCCACACATTATATGATCATCCCTCCTGAAATTCATCTGACACCTCATGTAATCATATCACAACCATTCTGTATCTTGTATAGAATGACACCTCGTTATCATCATCCTTAGTGGTAACATAGTGTATTCCTAGAATCCACTACAACCCATATGAATTCATTATACCTCAAAACATCACATTCCATTCATGTAAACTCATAGTAAGTCATATCCATCATAATTATATACAAGTATGTGTTATACCTAAAGTCATTATAGACCATTCATAAATGTATAGTAAAACTAAGAACTATCATATCCCAGGTAGGAAAACACCCTATACTATAAGACATTGTAGCTTAGGATACACCTATACCTAATTATAGCCTAAGGGTTAGTAGGGGATAAGGATAATTGAATCATCCATTCCCTCTCCATCTTGTATATTGGATAAAATGACCCCTCCCTAAAACATTTGGGAGTTGGTTTCCCTACCAATGCAGATAGTGAAAATGATAAGAAGATTAACTTTAAAAAAATTAAAAATTCAAAAATTGGTATAAATGTCTTTAAACAATCATTTGAGAATGTTAAATATTTCTTTAAAACATTTTTAGAAAAAATATACATGGAATAAAAATGGTTTTTGATTTAAGAGAGAAATAAATTTGGTTTTTCCTTATAAATTTACTTTGTGATATTGAGTACATAAAGAGTTTAAAATGAAATTTAAACATGTATTTTCATGAGATAATTAGAGTATAATAAAATTCATCAGTTTCTTGAGAGATAGATCATAATATTTTCTCATTATAAACTTATTTGAAAACAATCTCGATAAACAATGAGATTATAACATAAAACCTTTTACCACTTTGGTACATTTTAAATCATAAGACCCGTGAAATAAAGAATATTAGAAGGATATGTATATCCTATAATTTCATGAGAATAATCATAAAAGGAATTCATGGTCATTATTTACACCACACACAAAAATAATTGGTGTATAAGGCATGTGTCCCACAAAAATAAAAGTGAGATGAAAATCCATTACCGCTTTGGTAATATTTTGAAAAATAAAACCCATTAAATAAAACATAAAATATAACTTTAAATATTATTAAAAAAATTATATTCTTGATTTAAAATTTCAAAGTATTTGGTATATATTCCAAAAAAAATTATAAAAACTCTTGGTTCACTCCCCCACTTATAAAAGGGAACCTCGTTTCCTATCCTCTTCACACTTATAAAAACTCTTGGTTCAGCCAATACCTACCCAAATAATTTAATTAATTCCATACTCACATTCCTTAGTCTTTTTTTTTATTAGGATTCCTACTTAGGAAGGCTTTTGGTGTAAACTTAAGGAGGTTATCCAAAGAAGAGGTATTATTCTCAATCAAGCATTTTTATTATATTTTTTCTTCAAAATATTTTAGTTATTGTTCAATTATGATGATATAATAAAAAATATATCTCCCATATATTGAGATTTTATTATTTTAATTTAATAACCTATATTCATATCCTCTTCAATCAAATGGGAAATGAATCTGTTGATCATGTGTGCGGAACAATACCACCTCGTGAACCTATGAAATTAATTTTCCCTAACCACCTATCACATATATATATAATGACATATTTAACATATGAGTATGATATTTATGAAAAAATTATAATTTTTTAATTTTTATATCACATATACCTTCTTACTTTCTATTCTGTGGGAATACGATAACGTCACTCATGTGTACAGCGGACTACCACCACACAAAGTGTTGTGATTATTTTTTCACTTAATCTTTACATAGAATGTGATAAGGATAAATTTAATGAATATATATGATATATATGACATCATAATTACTATATAAGGGTTATATATTTTTTATGTTCTTTTTGTTCCATCCTCCAAGAAAATGGAAACAACGTTCATGCGTACATATGACCTACCTTCTCCATATTAATTTTGATGAAAAATAATGTTGAACTTATTTTATAATATTAATTATTCTTATTAAAAATATATAATTTATTTTTCCAAATTCCATTCATATAATTGGTAAAATTTAACTTAAAATTGAACCCGCAAATGCAATGAAAACACAGTTTTCCAAAGTGAAAATTTTCATAAGTGTAGAAAGTTTTAATATAAAAATTAAACATTAATTTATTTAAAATAACATAAATTAGTTTAATAGTAAAATAATTAAACTAATTTTACTTTTAAAAAAATTTAAAAGTATGTACTTTTGTATATTCTTTAAATAAAAAGGCAATTTTTCATAGAAATTGGTTTTTTTCACTATTTATCAAAAAATTAATCTTTATAGAAAATTCTAAAAACAATCACCCTAAGATAATTTTGAAATACTGATTAAAAAATTAAGTAAATTTTTTCAAATATATTTTCTAAAAGTTTCAAAAATTAATTTTATTATTTGTTCACAAAAAGTAATATAAATCATTTTTTGAGAAAAAAAAGTATTTTAGAAGCATATAAAGACTTTACTAAAAATAAGTACTTATTTATAAATATGTTTTATTTATATAAAACCTTTATAATCAATTTTAAAAATGTGTTTATTCTTATTCATAACACCAAATTTAAATTCTAGGTTATAATTTTCAAGTTTTAATAATAATATTAATAGTATATTGAGGTTCCTTAAAACTCGGTATTGTGTGTAACACAAGCTATCAAAAAAATTAAATTTATTTGAAAAAACAATTTCATAAAATCTCATGTTGTTGAATTATATCCCCCTTAAAATAAATTTTACCCTTGAAATTAATCGCTATAATATGAACAAATGAGGATACTTCTACCTCATCATATCCTCATGTTCCCATGTAGCTTCTTCAAATTGGTGGTTTTTTCACAAAACTTTGACCAGGTGAGTGGACTTGTTTCATAGAACTTTCTCTATATAGTTAGGAATTTAAACTATTCCTTGTAAGAAATATATTTCTCTAGTGGTACAACATTTGATTTCAGTACATGTGAAAGATTAGGTATATACTTCCTCAAGGGAGATACACAGAAAACATCATGGACTTGAGAGAGGTTTGGTGGAAGCACCAAATGATAAGCTACTATCCCAATATGATCAATAATTTTAAAGGGACCGATATACCTAGGCATTATTTTTACCTAATTTTTGAATTTCATTACCTTCTTCCATGGAGATATTATTAGAAACACCTTGTCACCAACTCAAAATTCTAGATCCTGATCGATATTGTCAGCATAACTTTTATGTTGACTTTATGTTTCCCTTATGTGTTTATGAATTGATCTAACCATATTTTCCATTTCTTTAGATATATTGGTTCCCAATAGCTTTGTTTATTTAAATTTATCTCAATACAATGGATTTCTATACTTATTTTCATATAGGGATTCATAAGGATCCATCTAAATGCTTGAGTGAAAGCTATTGTTGTATGAAAACTGAACTAGAGGAAAGTGGTGATCCCAAACACCTTTGAAATATAGAGAAAAATATCTCAACATATCCTATAGGATTTAAATTGTTCTCTTAGACTGACTATCTTCCTGAGGATGATACCTAATTCTAAAACTTATCTCTATATCTATGGCCTATTGAATACTTCTCCAGAACTTTGAGGTAAACCTTGGATCCCAATTAGATATAATGGAATATAGTACTCCAAGAAACCTTGCCACTTCCCTAATATATATCTAGAAAAAATGATCCATATATAAATTCTCTTTGATAGTGATGACATGTGAATTTTTTTTTAAGGAAATTGAATATAATTGTTTGATTCCCAAATGAATGATAGTTTGTTCCCTATGGGTCATGGTTACTGGCTATAGGGGTGTCATGGTGTGACATATGGGTATAATTCTATGACTCTTGTATCCCTATCCCACATGGAAGACTGGAGGGCTGTTGGGAGTGGTATATAATTCTTATCTATCCCCCTACCCATCTAAATTATTTTTCATAGGGTATGGTAGTGATCCACCCTGGTGGGTAGTGATCCACCTTGGTGGGCAGTGAGCCCTACCGAAGAACAAATTTGTGTGGTAGTGAACCAAAGTGGACAATATTGTGATTGATGGTCCTCCAGCCCTAATATAGATTCTATAATTGGTATTATAAGAGGTATTCATCCATTTATTCATTTATTAATAATTAATAGGGATATTTTTGGAGTCCTAAATTAATGGTAGTGTGTGCCTTATGGGTCACGGTTGCTGGCTGCAGGGGTGTCATGACGTGACATACGGGTGTCAATTCATGAATAATGTGTACCTATACCACATGGAATACAGGAAGGGTTTTGGTAATGTTATATAATCCCCAGATATCCCCCTCCCCATCATAAGGCCTTTTCATAGGGTGATGACAGTGATCCACCCCAGTGGGTAGTGAGCCCTGCTGAAGAATAAACCTGTGAGGTAGTGAACCAAAGTGAACAATATTGTGATGGAGGTTCATGTAGCACCAATGTATATCAAACTCTAGTGTTACTAAAAAATGGATGAGTTTTATATCATACGGTATATCATTTTCTATCCTTATCAAATGAAAATACCATGTTGATAAAGGGTAAGAAGTAAAAATACCACTACCAACATCATTGACAAAGAAAATGGAATTCAATGAAATAATAAATAGTCTAAATGTCATTGAATCATGAAATATTATGTTTTTTGAAATCAATAATATAGGTAGATAAGTATTATTTGGATTTTATGTCAAAGGGGAAAAATAAAGGATTATGAATCCACCCTAAGAAGAAAGAATCAAGAATTTTTGTGTGTTCCCACCCAACCATTCATAAAGAGAGTAGGAATTGAAGGCCATAAATTTGATGATGATGAATATTTTTGTTCAATAAAGATAAATCATAGAATGATTTTTTGATTAAATCAATTACCTATTGGGGTTGAAGAAGTGGCCTTCTCGTGTTCCAAGCATTTTGAAACATTTGATATTGATTGCCAACAATAATCAATAATTGGTATTGGTATTCATGGATATTTGGTATCAAAAATGGTTTATCAGGTTATATCTATCAATATAGATTCCAAAGATTCGTGAAATAGTTTCCAAAAAATCAAAGGGGGAGATTTTTTGACACCAATGGGCATTGGTGTTTCCATGTGTTTTTTTTTGGATTCATTTACAACCATATCATTATCAACCCTGTTGAGTTGGTGTGTTCGATGTGGTGTTACCATTAATATGGTATGGTGACCACATTGTACTTTCTATTCACCATATAAATATTTTCATGATATTATGATGTTTCTAATGAAGGGAAATAGGTGGAAGTATTAAGAGAAGGTGGTGTTCTGGATAAAGGGAAAGTGGCAGATTGAATGAAGCAATGAGTGAGCCTAGAATATCGATCATGATAACATTGAGATACAGTTTGGATCTATTGAAGAAATAAAATCACCCAGACAGGGTTGCATCATCAAAAGATCAATTTTTGGAGTCACAAATGAATGACAGTGTGTGCCATACAGGTCATGGTTGCTAGTTACAGAGGTGTAATGACATGAAATATGGGTGTCATTTGATGACTCTTATGTCCCTACCCACATGGAAGAATGGAGGGGTGCTAGGAATGGTATATAATCCTCAGTTATCTCCCTTCCCATTACAAGGCCTTTTTAGAGGGGGGTGGCAGTGATCCACCCTAGTGGGCAGTGAGCCCTGTTGAAGAACAAACCCATGAGGTAGTGAACCAAAGTGTACAATATAGCTCTAATTTATATCCTATAATAACCAATACAACATTATTCCCATTATACATATTATGGAGTCCAACAACAAAATTCATGGTGATTTTTTCCCATTTCCATTATGGTATGGGTAATGGTTGTAAAATTCCCTTATACTTTCATCTCTAAGCCTTAACTTGTTGACATAAAAATCATTGAGATATAAGATTTTTGATATCTTTATTCATTCCATACTACTAGAAATACTCTTTAAAATCTATAAACATATTTCTATTTCCAAGATGAATATATAATAAAGAACTATGTTATTCCTCTAATTGCTCCTTCAATTATAGTATCTAAGGAACACATAAACGGTTCTGAAACATTATAATTACATTATAATAAATGTTAAACTTCAAAACATCTATAACCTTCTTCTACAACTATAAATCATCCTTATTCACCTCTTTAATCTTCACTTTGATATATGGTTGCACACTCATTTCAAAAAGATAAGATTTTTCCCCTTCTTTCAACATTCCCATATCCATCCTTTGAAAATCTATAAATATTGGATCATTTGTGATCCTTATAATAGATAATCTAGTATGATCCTTTTGACTCAAATCATCATCCACCTTTTTTTCTTTCCTGGTATGGTAATGTATTGAGCAGTCAAAATATTTAATTAGTTCGAACCATCTTCTCTAACACATATTAAAATCCTTCTATATGAATATATACTTTAAACTCTTATGATTAGTATATATATATATATATATATATATATATCACACCTTTCTCTATAATTATTATTCCTCTATATATTTAATGAAAAATTTACCACAGATATCTCCAAATCATGAGTTGGGAAATTTTTCTCATGAACCTTCAATTGTCCTAAGGCATAATCTATCACTATGTCATTTAGTATGAGGATCCATCCCAATCCTTCATTTTATGCATCACTATAGATTAAAAACCCTTATCCACTATAGTTTAATGTAAATACATGTGTATTTACTAACCTTCTATTTAGTTCCTTGAAATTTTCTTCACATTCATCTTTACAAAGGAACTTGAACCCCTTTTGAGTTAACTTGGTTAGTAGATTAGATAGTCATGAGAATTTTTCCACAAGCCATTGATAATATCTATCTAAACCGAGAAATATTCAAATCTCATTCATAGTGGTTGGTCTGGGACAATGTTCAATAGCCTCCATCTTTGATGGATCCACCAATATGACCTCTATTGAGATTATATAACTCAAAAATGAAACCTTTAATTTTAAAAGTTCACACTTTGTAAATATTTCATGCAGTTTCACCTTACTTAGGGTATCCAGTATAATTCTAAACTGATCTTCATGTTCTTTGTTTCCCTTTGAATAGATAATAATATCATCTGTAAAGACAACCACAAACAGATAAAGGTAATCTATAAATAATTTATTTGTTAAATCCATGAAGATAATGGGGGAATTAGTAAGAGAAAATGGAATCACTATATACTCATAGTGTCTATACATTATATGAAACATTTTCCTAGGTATATCCTTCTTCTTGAACCTCAATTGATGATATAAAAAAAAGGTCAATATTTGAAAAGTATTGATCTCCATATAGTTGATTAGATAAGTCATCAATTAGGGTAGTGGATACTTTTTCTTTATTGTGGTCTTGTTCGGTTTATGGTAATCAATTTATAGTCGCATAGATCAATATTTATTCCTAAAAAATAGAATATTTTCACCCTAATGTGACACACTTAGCTGAATGAATCCCTTTTCAATGTTTTCCTGTAGTTACTTCTTCAATTCCTACAACTCGATTGGGGATATTATACAGGGATTCTTTGAAATATGTGAGGCACCATGTATGAATTCTATTGAGAAATTGACTTCCTGATTCGGTGTAATACTAGGAAAATCTTCAGTAAATACATCAATAAACTCATGTACAATAGGAATATAATTGATGTTGAGTTTCTTATTAACCATCTAGGATAAACACCCCTTTTTAAAAGGAATCAGGACCCATATAATGAATGATATTTCTATCAAAATTTCATATTTATCATCACGCTGGTAGAAGATCATAGGTTGGTTAGGAATATCAAACATTACTTCCCTTCCTTGGATATTAATGTGTTATTTATATATTGAAATTCAATCAATGCCTAAGATAACATAAAATTAAACTAGATAGAGAATAATAAGATTTATAGGAAGTAAATTCCCACAATCTTCAACCAGATAAAAATCATAGATGTGAGATGAGATCATCATCCCATTAGGGGTTTTCACTACTAATTTAACATATAATCACTGTGGATAGAAATTAACCTTCCTAGAGACTTATCATGATATAAGGGAATTCATATAACTAATATCAAATAAGATACTCCAATATTTTTTAATACTTGTCACCACCCCAACTTTATCATTCTATCTTTATTCCCTTACTAAACAAATGGTTAGCATGTCCATTAGGTATATTTGATCAGAGTGATCAACCATAAAATATCATTCATAGTATGTCTAAATAATGAAACCTTATTTTCAATCTATGTAACCTTAGGTTTTATCTAGTTCATTCATGATAATTATCTATTTATATACTTCATGATGGTTCATAATGATTTTTTGAATTTCCAAAATATATCCCTCAGGAGTTTCAAACTAACCATGTAGTAAGGCCCATTTTTATGCACCATGTGATGATCAAGTCAAATCCCAATGCACCCTTTTAGGAGTTATTACTCCAAGTTACAATTGTTCTAGATCCACATCCACATGTATCAGCCAAAATATGGATGTAATTACTTGGAAACCACTCACTCTATCCTTTACCAAAATTCAAGGATATTTCCCTATAATTAGACTTATACTTAGACATGTCCTTATACATATCCTTAGATATATACCTAGGTATATCACTAAATTTTTCTCATCCTAGTTTCAAAATATTAACTAAACCTTTATCTGATACCAACTATAATGACCTAGTCTTTTCATAAATAAATATTATATCTTTTTAGATGAATGTTCAATGAATTTTACAAATACATTCTAAAGGATTGTAAAATTTTAGTGAATTTAGAGACTAGTTGCACAATATTCTTATTTAATGAAATATATTCAACATATCCCATAAATATCTTCCCATTTAGTACTCTTTATATAAATACCATACATATACCTTTCTTCATGACCTGGGGAAAGGAAACATGAGAAAGGGTGATCTCAGATGCTCAATAATAGTAAAAATGAAATATATCAATCCATGATCATATGAAAGAATAAGATAGCCATAAGTGTATGAGATTATGAATATAACTTAAAAAGTTTATACCCAATATATCATGGATTGTAAACATAATCCATAGTATAAAACAATATCATTTAAAAAGAAATTAACTATAAGAGTGATAAATCATCATAAATGAATCATGAATCAAAAGTTAATGTCATATAAGGGTTTCACCGTCATAAGTATATAAACTATTTCATATGTCAAGGTTAATATCTAAGACCATAAAATAATAATGGATTAGGCATTAAAACCTATTTATAATTTTATAATAGATCAGGAATCGTCACATGTTTCTCATAGTGGATCAAGAACATCGGTCTGTTTCTCATAGGGGATCAAGCACATCATCTTGTTTCCCATTATTATCTCATGAGATATAAATATTTAACCAATGAATTGGAAGATATATAGGTCCCACCCATTACAAAATATATAAATTTTTGTTCCAAAAGACCATAAAACATTCATCATATCATAACCCATGAAAAAGGAAATGGGTTTCATAAACATTTCATCATAGCATAACCTGAGGAAAAGAAATTATTTTTATAAACATTTTATCAATTCATCATATCATAACCCATGGAAAAGGAATGGGTTTTATAAAAAAACATTATAATAATAAACACAACCATCCAAATAAATAATAATTTTGGTACCATTGGATCATATCCATATTAAAACATAATAAACACCAATTTTTTTTGTTATTTATGGATATATATTCCATGAAATATCATTAAAATATACATGAGGAAAATATCCTTTTCATTTGAAATCACTTATTTAAAATCTAAAAATTTCACAAATATTAATGAATAAATTTTATTTGAAAAGAAACTTGAAAATATATAAATTAACATTCAAAAAATTGAGTGTTCATGATAGTGTAATATTATGTTCATTTCATTCATATTAAAACAAATATTTCTTTCACATTTTTTATAATAAGTAAAAATTACCTTGTTCAAAAAAAGACAAGAAGGGTACTTTTAAAATATTTTTTTTAAAATAAAAACATGGGTATAATTTTATTTAAATAATCATTGGATAATGGTAAAACTTTCTTTAAATAATTTTTAGAAAATATAGACATGGAAGAAAAAGGTTTTTCAACTGAAGGGATAAATAAATTCATGTTTCATAAAAAAAATATTTTGGAATATCGAGTACATAAAGAGAGGTAAATGAAATGAAAACATTTATTTTAATGAAATAACCATATTATAATAAAATTTATTTGTTTATTTATAGATATATCATAATATTTTCTCATTGTAAACTTAATCATAAATAATCTTGATAGACATTGATATTGTAACATAAAAACTTTTACCACTTTGGTATCTTTTAAATCATAGTCCCCGTGAAAGTAAAAACATTAGATGGATATTTATATCCCATAATATTATAATAATAATCATAAAATTCATTCATGCGTAGTATATACACCACACAAAATAAATAAGTGGTGTATAAGTTATGCATCCCATATAAATAAAAGTGAGTCGAAAATCCATTACTGCTTTGGTAATCTTTTAAATCATAAGCCCCATTAAAAAATAACATAAAATTTAAATTCAAATATCATGAAAAAATATATATTTATGATTAAACATTTCAAATTGTTAGTATATATACCATAAAAAATAAATGAGTGGTGAATATGGCATAAGTATCCTAGAAATAAAAGAGAGACTAAAAATCCCTTACCTCAAGTATCAACTTCCTTCATACATGTTCAAAATTCCTACATAATAAATATATTTTTATTATAAATATATTTTATAACAATATTAATATGTTTCATATCATATATTATTTACTTATAACCTTTTATCACCTATTTAATAACCATTCTTTGTAAAAATCATTGTTTTTGGTGATCACTACTTTGTCTTTTATATATGTTTTTGTTTGGTAGTTTAGGTCCTTGTACTTTTATAATGGTTATGTTATTTAAATAATTTTAACCATGTTATAAATATCATATATATTAATTATATACATATTTATAGTCATATATAAAAATTAGAAATATAAAAATGGATTACACCATTCATGGAGACAGTAGGTCATACGTACACATGAACACTATTTCCATTTTTTTAACGGATGGGACGAAAATAAGGTAAATAATATATCACATTTAAGATTAATTATTATGTCATATATATCATATATATTCATGAAATTTATCATTATTACCTTCCATGTAAATCGTAAGTGAAAAAATCTCATTTCTTTGCTAGGCGATAGTTTGTCGTACACAGGAGCGATGTTATCGTATTCCCACATAATGGGAAGTAAGAAGGTATATGTGATATCATAGTTCCAAAAGTATAATTATGTCATAAATATCATAAAAATATGTTAAATACATCATTATATGTGTTTGTGTGTGTGAGTGTGGTGGTGATGGAAAATGAATTTCATCGGTTTGCAAGGCGGTAGTTTGTCGTACACACGATTGATGGTTTCATTTTTCATTTGATAGAATATGAGGAAAATATAGGTTATGAAATTAACATAATAACATATAAGTATATTAGAGATAATTTTTGTATTATATCATCATAATTTTATAATATTTTAAGGAGGTGGGATAAGAAAAAAATAGAAATGCTTGGTTGAGAATGATACCTCTTCTTTGGATAACCTCCTTAGGGTTACACCAAAAGTATTCCTAGGTTGGATTCCTAATAAAACCGAGGACTCTAGTGTATGAATATATAATTAATTAAAGTATTTGTGTAGGTATTTTCTGAACTAATAGGTTTTAGAAGTATGAATAGTATAGGAGAGGGGGTTCCCTTTTATAGGTGAAGGAGAGGACACACATGGAATTTTTGAAAATAATAAAGTGTACCCATGTTTTTTACATGAAACAAGTCTCAAAAATGGATCATTATAGATACTTATATGATATAAGGTCAAAATATTTCCATAAAATGATATTTGGACAAGTTTTAGGTCATTTTACTTCTTATATTTTTAGTTTAACCCCGGGTAAACCCGTTTTAACCTAAATCACGGTAATTAATTTCTACTATTTTTACTATTCATTTTGACCAAAAATTAAATTGACCTTATTAAATAATATGAATTATTATTATTAAAAATATGTAATCCATTTTTTTAAATTTCATTCACTTAATTGGAAAAATGTAATTTAAAAGTAAACCCATAGACATGCTAAAAAACCAATTTTTCAAAAAGAATTTTCATAAGTATATAAAGTTTTAATATCAAAATTAAACATGAATTTGATTAAAATGACCTAAATTTTTTTAATAATAAAATAATTAAACTATTTTTATTTTTAAAATATTTTTTAAAAATGATGGAATTTTGTAAATTCTTTAAACAAAAAGACAGTTTTTAATAGAAATCTGTATTTTCATTATTCATCAAAAAATTAATCTTTAGTAAAATTATAAAAAAATTAACCCTAAGATAATTTTGACATGATGATTCAAAAAATGAAGTTAATTTTTTTAAATAATTTTTTTAAAAGTTTTAAAAATTAATTTTATTATTTGTTCAAAAAAATCAATACAAATCATTTTTTGAGAAAAAATTATTTTTGAAACATATAAATACGTTACTAAAAATTAAGTACTTATTTAAAAATATATTTTATTTATATGAAACCCTTATAATTAATTTTTAAAATTTTTTATTACTATTAATATCACCAAATTTAATTTTTAGGTTATAACGATCAAGTTTAAATAATAATATTAATAGTATATAGTGGTTCTTTAAAACTTGGTGTTGCGTGTAACGCATGCTATCGAAAAAATAAAATTTATTTGAGAAAAAACATAAAATATACTGGTATTAAATACATAGTCAATATATATGTGTAAGTATATTTTAAAAATGATGCGCTATTTTTATATATGAAATAATTCATGGTCAATGTGTTCCAATAAAAAATAATCCAAACAAATGGTTGAAATAGTTAATATAGTTATAAAGTTATAGAGGAATAAGTATTACTTGAATCAATATAAAAGTGTATTACAAGGGTCTAAATTTTACCTGAGATGGAATGATTTATATACACTACATATTGTAACTCATTATAGATAGATATGAGATCAAAAATGTAAATTCAAAATATTATAATGTTTGAAAAAATGACATGATCAATATAGATCCAAATTTTGATATCAAATATAGGAGTTATCTAACTGTAGGAGTTATCCATCTCGATTTTTCACACTTTGATTCTGTGAGCAAAGGAGGGTTGACTTCAGAAGTTCATCTATGGAATAATTCATCATTTCTACCAAAAGATGGAATATGGTGGCGGGTAGAAGAATGAATTTCTATGTAGTTTCAATGGTAATATTGGAAAAAAAATAAGTATGAAACCTATTATGGGGTATAATATATATATATATATATATAATTAAGTAAATATGACACTATATACTATAGAAGTTCTAAATTGAGGATGAAACCATTCTAGGGTTTGTTGATATAGATATTACAATTTGTGAGGACGAATTGATAGGATGAAATGGAAGATGGGTATTGTGAGGGTATCATGGTAACCGTATTAGAGGTTCATGGGGAGGTTTTTTTTGGTGTGTGGAGGGAGACGGTGATTGAATTAGTTTAGGGTATGAAGGGTATTACGGGGAGGGAGAGCAGTATTGAATAGGAAATGAGTGGCTTAGGGGAGGAAAACATGTAAGGGAGGAAGTCCCTGGATATAGTGACCTAGAATTTTAATACATGGATATTACATCTTTTTAGATTAATATTCACTACATTACACAAAAACATGCCCAAGTACTATAATGGTTTAATGCCTTTGGAAACTTGGAACAAAATATTCTAATCTTGTGAAAGATCTTCAATGTTTCTCACAAAGATCTTCCCCTTTAGTACTCCAACTTAAAACCTTTTTTCATAACCTAGGGAAAGGAAAAATAATAAATGGTGAGATTAAATGCTCAGTAAGGATAAATAAAGGAGATACGTAAGCATAACATGAACATAAGGGTATGAAAACATGATAATAACATTTAAAAACCATACCCTACATATCAAAGATCATAATCATAAGTCATGGAATAAATATTGGTAGTTCATAAGACTAGAATGATGAGGTAATCAAATAACATGATCCATGAGATCATAATATTGGCATAATACATAGATTTGTGGCCTATACATAAGCATTTAAAATTATTCCCTATAATTAAAGGCTCATTGAAAAAACTTATCAGGGAACTTCATGGGGGTACACTTACTAGGTAGGACACACCACCGTCCCCAATCATATTCCTTTCCTTATAGTGGAATGAGTTCACTCCCCAATCCATCATAATGGAATTCCCTTACTGTATCGGGTTCACTCTCCATTCTAACTATGTATTACCGTACCAAGTTCCCTCCTTGTTCTAGTCGTGTATAACTATACTAGGTTCACTCCCCATTTCGGTCAAGTCTATCTCATGAAATATATGAATATTTACTTAATTAATTTTAGGGAGATATAGGTACCACCCATCACATAATAATCATGCATATATGTTCTATAAGATCATAAACATTCATCATATCATAACCCATGAAATAAAATGGGTATCATAAACATTTCATCAAATAATAACCTATGAAAAAGATATATATTTCATAATCATTTATTCAGAGCATAACCCATGAAAAGAAATGGGTTTCGCAAGAATTTTATCATGGTATAACCCATGTAAGATAAACGGGTTTCATAAACAACTTTTCATCTTAAACATAAACCATTCAAAGAAAGAATAAGAATAGTGTCCTTGGATCATATCCTCAGTAAAACATAAACTATATCAATAATTTCATCTTATATGGAGAATAATTTTTTAGGATCACTTGGAAATTTTATTAAGAAAAATAACCGTAACACCCTGAGATTTTGTGAAATATTTTTTTGTAATTAATTTAATATTGTTGATATTTTTCATTTCACACAATACTGAAAATAGATTTTTATTATTATTAAAGCACTAAGTTTGGATTGATTTATATGAAACACCAATTTAATCATGAACTACATTCAACATAAAGTTTAACTTTCTCTACATGAAACATCAAGGTTATCTTATGCTACATGCGATATTGACTTTCCCCAATAGCTTGTGTAACACGCAAGATCAAGTTTTACCGAAAAATAATATATTATTAAAAATATTGTTATCTAATAATATATAAACTAACTTTTAAGTTGTTATTTATTAATAGTATTAACTAACATATAAAAATACATGGTTAAATTAGTTTGTTAAAAATTAATTATAACTAAATATAAGAACCAATTGAATATAAAGGGAATGTTTTTATAAAAAATACTTTTATGCCTATAAAGGAATTTTATCCTAATAAATTAAATTAATTACTATTGGTGAATAATATTAATTAAATATATATTTTATATATTAAATAAAATATTTTTTTACATTAATTTAATATATTTTATAGGCATATTATAAGAACAAACCCAATATTACACATAAAAACCTATATTTTCATAAAAGTGGTTTTACCACCTTTTAATGGTAAACCTATTTTAAATATAAATTTTGAAAATTTTATATATTTTATATGTAAAAATAATCTTCATTTTTGAAATAAAAACATAAAACTTAGATTAGGTTGAATTTTTTGTATTTTTCCGTGAAATTTCATTTTTTGATGAATAGTGAAAATATTGAATTTTAATTCAGAACTGATTTTTCATATAATTTATTTATAAGTATAAATTATATTTATAATTGGTTTTAAAGTATAATTATATAAATTATATATAAATTAATCCAATTTAGTCCATTTTTATCAATTTCACTTTGAAATTAGATATAAAAACTTAGCAAACTTTTGAACATTTTTACTTTAAAAACTCATATTGTCGTCCCATATGTGTGATTAATTTTAAATTAATTTTTTTCACTTATATGATTTTAATCTAAAAAAAGATGGATTACATATTTTTAATAATAATAATTTCTAATTTCTAATAATTTCAACTTAGTTTTTGACCAAAAATATTAGTGAATGTAATTAAATTTATTTATAACAATTAAGAGAGAAATTAGCTTAACAAAGGACTAAACCTTAAAATTAAGGGTCAAAATTACCTATAAAATTGTCTAAAATTCATTTTATGTTCATATTTTTACCCTATTATCCCTTTTCTATATTTTTTTCCATTATTGGATCCAATTTACATGGTAAAAACATGGGTGGAATTCTCTTTTCCAAAATTTACAAGAATGACACTCCTCCTCCACTATAAAAAGTCACTCACCCATCCCCCTTGTTAATAACTCAAAATAACTTTTTATCAACCAAAATATACTAAAATAATCTCCCAAAATCCCTAACTCCATCATATAATCCTCTATTTTTTTCATAAATCCATCCAAGTAATCCCTTTGGTGCAAACCAAAAGGAGTTACCCAAAGAGGAGGTAACATCCTTCCTCAAGCTCCTTTGTTTTATTTTTATTCTCAAACTCCTAAAATATTATTATTCCATGCTTATATAATAACATAATTATCCTAAATATACTTATATTTTTTTTATTATAATGGTTCTACCTACACTTATACACACTTTTATCTAATGGGTAACAAACTTACCGTTCTTGTGAATGGAGAACTATCACCTCACGAGAGGATGTTGTTTGTTTTTACTTTACCACCTATCATGGTTGGGTTTTATGATGTAAAAACTAATTTTATATTATATATATGATATTTATGATTTATTTATTCTTATTTAATTTTTATATAACACATTCTTTTATTCTTTCCACTTTGTGTAAATATGATAATTTCATTTGGGGAAGTGTGGACTACCGCCTCCTCAAAGCGATGTGATTCATTCACACTCTAAATGAAATGTATTAAGGATAGGTTTAGTAAATTTATATGATATATATGAAATGATAATTATACTATAATTATTATTATTATTATATATATGTGTGTCATTTTCATTCTTTCTTTCAATATGACAATAAAATGGAAACAACATTCATGCGTACGTATGACCTACTTCTCTATAAACGGTGTATTCTATTTCATACATATATATTTTACAGATTTTTATAAATAAATATATAATTAATATATATGATATTAATATCATGCTTTAAATTCTTTAAATAATTAAATCATGATCTATGAAATAAGATCAATAATAACAAGTCAAAACATATATGAAAAAATAAATCAGATATTACCTCAAACGTAATATTAACATGGAGTTGTTAATAAACGGGTAATATAAAGTCATAAAAAATCATATATGTTATTATATATAATAATATGGTTCCATTTTATATGTATAATAAACTTATATTTATTATACAGAATGATTGAATTTGTACAAATAAATTCAATACTTAAGGTAAGGGTTTTCTCATCTCACTTTTTATATCTATGAGATACATGCCATGTTCACCACTAGTTTCTTTTGTGTGGTGTATATACTGCCCATAAATTTATTATATGATAAATATAATTAAATTTATGGGTATTTAAATCTCCATTTTATGATATTTCTTTTATGGGGTTTATGGTTGAAAAGTTACTAAATCGATAAAGTAATTGTATCTCAATTTGCCTTCTTTGAGATACATTCTATGTTATGCACCTATATTTTTATATGGGGTGTATATACTACCATTTTATATGTTATATCATGAAACTATTTATTTTAATTATATTTTAATATTCATTTAATTTTATTCTTTCATTGGGATTATGATTCAAAGTTACCAAAGTGGTAACAACTTATTGCTATAATCTCATCATTTATCGGGTTTGTTTATTATTATCCTTAAATTGAGAAAATATTGTGATCTATATATTAAGAACATTCATTAATTTTATTATCCTATATATATCCATGATATATTCATGTATTATTACCTTTTTTATACTCTTTGGTACTTAATACAATTAATAAAATGTTTTTAGGAAAATCCAACTTTATTTCTCCTTTAGGTTGGAAATCCGTGTTCTTTCAAACCTGTGTTTTCAAAAATGTTTTACTATTATACTATGATGTTTAATGTAAATTTTTACCCATGTTTTACTTTTTTACAAAAAAAAATTAAAAGTAATCTTCTTATCATTTTCTGATCAAGAAACTTTTATAAACTTCTAAGGTGCAAAAGGAATGTTCGATCGGTACAGACTTACCCACTATTATTTCCATGAAGATTCCTTTGTAAGTTTACAAGTTTATTTTTAAAGAAATTATTTTCTAATATTATAGAAATTTTTTGAATTTAAAGTTATTTTCAAATAAAAAGGTTTTCAAAAAATATTTTTTAAAATTGTTTTAAATTATTTTCAAAGATTCCTTTATATGTTTTCAAAAGGTCATTTCCATGAAAAGGATTTCAATGATTTCAAGATTTATTTATAATTTTTCAAATAAATTTTCTATAAAAGGGTTTTCAAATGATTTCAAGCCTTACTTTTAGGTTTTAAAATTATTTTAAAAGAAAAAGGTTTTCAAAAAAATTGAATCTTTCTTTATGATTTTTTAAGGTTTTTTCAAAGAAAAAGGTTTTAAAAATGATGTATAATTTAAAAGGCATTTTTTTAAGGAGAAAATATATTTTCTTCAAGAAATTTTTTAAGTTAAATTGTAAAACCTTATTTATAAGAAATTTATTTTTTAAATGGTTTTATGAAAAGGATTTTCAAAGAAAGTCTATTTTCCTTAAGAAATTTTCCATGTGATCTTTCAAAATATTTCTCTATCTAAGATGAAATGTTTTGTTATAGTTTATGAATACAATTAATATTATTTATTTAATGGTTTATGTTTTTATGTAATGATATTTATGATACCATTTTCTCTTCAGTTGGTTATATGTTTTTGAAACCCACTTCCTTTCATGGGTTATGCTTTGATGAAATGATTGTGAAACCTATCCCTATTCCATAGGTTATGATGTGATGAAATTTTAATGATACCCATTTAATTTCATAGGTCATGATATGATGAATGTTTTCTTATCTTGTGGAACATGCATGTATGATTTAATTATGTAATGGGTGGTACCTATGTCTCCCTCCAATGCATTGAGTAATGATAAATGTTTTATGATCTCAAGAGGGTACATGGGAGGGAATCCCAAGCTTGAAACAAGAGGGCATATTATACCCAAAAAAAGGTACACATGAGGGTATCCCAAGACTGAAATAATAGGGTATATTAAACCCAAAATAAGATGGTACATGGGATGTCATCCCAAGCCCAAAACAATGGGGTACATGGGAGTGAATCTTATGCACTAAATAAAAGAGTACATGAGAGGGCATCCCAATCCTGAAACAAGAGGGTACACTGGAAGGAATCCCAATCCTAAAGTAATTACACTAGTGATTAGCCTAATCCTAACATGTTATGGAGGTCTTGGTAGGTATCCTTGACATAGGATTTTCTATGATTATGTGTATGCCACAATTCCATGTCTTACTCCTATTTTATGCTCTCATGGATTATGCTCTTGATTCTCTTCTGATTCATGTCTTATGAACTGCCTATATTTATTCCATGATTCATTGTTTATGATCTTTTATATATAGTGTGTGATCTTATAATGTTATGACCATGTTATCATACCCTTATTCTCATGTTATGCTTATATATCTCCCTTGTTTACCCTTATTGAGCATCAGAGCTAACCCCTTTCTTATGTTTCCATTCAATGGGTTATGAAGAAAGGTTTTAAGTAGGAGTACTAAAAGGTGAAGATATTTATGGGAGATATTGAATATCTTTCACCAAGTTAGAAGATTATGTTTCTAAGTTTCCAAAGACACTAAACTATTGCAGTCCTTGGGAATGTATTTTTGTAATGTTTTGAATATTCATCTAAAATGATGTAATATCCATGTATGTTAAGCCTAGGTCACTATAGTTGGTATCAAAGGAAAGGTTTAGTAAACCTTTGGAAACTATGATGAAAAAAAATTATTCATATCCTTAGGTATATTTCTAAGTATATGTCTAGGGATTTATCTAAGGAAAAGTCTAGGGATAAGTTAATGTTTAGAAAAATGTATTGGAATTTTGGTAAAGGATAGAGTGAGTGGATTCCTAGAAATACATACCTGCCTGGATACTACAAGTGTATTTTCCTTTGGAAAAAATGTACATTGGGGTAAAAACCCCAAAAACACCTTGTTGATCAAGACTCTATTGGGAACTGGTGCATGAAAATGAGCCTTACTGCACACCTGGTTTGATACTCTCAAGGGATATGCTTTAGAAAATCAAAAAAAATTTACGAACCATCATGAATGCCACATACATGATTTTTTTAGGAATTAATTTTATTTATTTTTGTTCTATAATTTTTCCTTGGGTTTCCTTTGTGTTTTTAGAGAAAAATGGAAAATTTGGGCTAGTCAGCATGTGTCGCACGGTTGGCGTACAGTTAAGGGAAACCGTATACCCTACCCAAGAAACCATGTGGCAGGTGTTGGGGTTGGATAGTAGTTATCACATGGATTATGCATGTTAAGTCAGGATGTGTGTAATAACCATGTGTTAGTTACCTATTGGTTATTACGGGGTGCACGGTTATAGCATGGTTTGTTAAACCGTGCAGTAAAACCATGCGACTTTTCTAGGTCATTAAAAAATAGAAAATTCCATTTGTGTCCTCTCAGGATTTAACCCAAAACCACCCCCATTTTACCCTATATGTGATTTTTACCCATTAGATCTCCCTATAAGCTTCCTTTAACTTCTTGTGTATCATTTCTTGGGTGGTTTTGACCTCAATTATCTAAAAAACATTAAGAAAGTTATTATCCTCTTGATTTATCCACCTTTCTAGGGTTATTCTCCCCTCTTTCTTGAGTTCCAAATTTCTAGTGGAGTATTCAAACTAAATAGGGTTTAATCTTGTGTTTTCAGGGAGATATTGATGTTTTTTGTTAAATATTTCCTTTTTAGGTTCTTTTGGTAGTGCGATTGAAGTTTTTCATAAATTTTCAAAAGTTTCCAAGTGTGAGGTATATTTTTCCATACTTAACACTATTATATGGTTTTTAATTTCTTTTTTTCTTCCATGAAAGTGTTCTATGGTTTAATTTTGTGGTGTGAAATATATTTTGGGAAGGTTTTGGAATGCATTTATTAAGAAATTGGATTTTATAATGGAATATGGTCATGTTTTATGTATGCTTTATTGTGGTATTTCTTGAAAGTGTCTTATACCGTGTGTAGAAGATGAAAAACAGGTTTTCAAAGGTGTTTAAAGGTTTAAATGTGTTAAAAGTGAGTTTTCTAAAAGAAATGATAATTTTTGTATGTGGCTTTGTTGTTGTGAACCTTTAATATGACTTTTGACTTTTTTAAATTATGGGAAACATGTTTTAAAATGAAATTGGTTTATGTGTAGATTTGAAAGGAGATTGGGCCATGTAAATAGTTAAATTTATTTTTTTATTTTCTTGTAATGTTTCCAAACAGGTTTCATGGGTTGTGGATGTGGTGTGATTTTTTTTTCAAATGGTTTTGGTGTGTGTAAAAATGGATAGTATCTTGTTTATGAAAGATGGTTGTTTTCATGTGATGATTTGTGAAAGAAGTGATTTCCTAATGTGTATATAATTCTTAGAATATGTGTGTGAATGTGATGATCAATGTGATATGTGAAATAGAAATTGAGCAAAAAAATGGAATCCTAGGTGACTAAGTGGGCGGACTAGGACTAATAATCTAGTTGGATCAGTAAGGTCGAGGCCTAGTTATTTCTAGCAGGATTGAAAATACAAAACTAACTAAAATTTGATGATTAGGGACTAGTAGAATTTTGTATAGATTCCTCTCTAATGAATATTTCATGATTATGATGATCGGTGTGGTTGTTATACCATGTTTCACCAATATATGAGGTACTTAGTGTCCTACTATAGCTAATGCCTATAAGTATTTCCCATGACTTAGTTCTCTTGTGTGATATCGTACTTACCGTCATCATACAATGTACTTTGTTGGTTATATCAAAAGAAAATCACATTTTTTCATTAAAATGTTCTTCATTTGAATATTTTTCCTTTAAAATGTTTTCTATAAAAATGATTCTCACCCTTTTATTAAAAACTTGCATGTTAATTTGTCTTATAATGTTTTTGGAATGGAATCTTTCCTTTTGGGTGGAATATTACTGGGATTTGGCTCACACCCAGTATATTCCTTTGGGTGTATATAGACTTAGTTATGTTTGAATCAGGTAAAGGAAATATGTATGGAGATTGTGGTTCAGGTTTCTAGTGGTCTTCCTCATGCATGTGTTGGTGGTGGTGGCTTGAGGGTAACATCCCTCTTGTTACATGGTGGTTTTGGGATAGTTTGTTGTTCCCATTTTGTTGTGGTACCTTTTTGGTTTTTCTTAATGTTGTAAACCATGATTCTAGAAATTGGTGTACCTTGTTTGGTTATGTTATTAGTTATGGTTCATTGTTTTATTTATTTATTTTTTTTATTATGGTTATACTCATGGGTAAAATTATTCCCAAAGTATATTATTGATACTCAAGCACTATTTTCTAGCCTATGGGGATTGGGAATTCCCTTTAGGCCATATAATGGACCGGGTTGGGTGTTGGGTAAGATGGAATCCCAGCTTGGTTTATAAAACAATGGTATCATAGTAGGCCAGACTCTTTAGAGGACCTTGTTTTTGGAGCACCCTATGTTATTTGGGATGTCAAGGTAGATGAAGTAGGATTGTCAGAGCTTGGGTTATAGGCCTGGGGGAGTGTTTGGACAATGATTTCTGGACTGAACCTTGAGTTTCCATGGAAGTTGGGTTTTGTTGATATTTTTGGATCTTTTGGTTGTTTGGTGTTTGGTAAATGAAATGGAAGTTGGTACAGTGGTCTCAGTGAACTTACAGGGCCTATAAATCCATGTGTATCCAGGTACATGGTCCTAGAATACTCTCTGTGATGTTGGTATAATCAGTGTATGGACCCTAACCTAATGTATTAGTCACCCATTGACACTAATTTTCCTTTTTGATTGTCTTGTGTCTTTTTGGGTTCTAAAAATTGCTTTGAAAACCCATGTTTTGAAGTTGTAAAATATTGTATTTTAAAGTGTGAATGGTTTGGTTTTGGAAAGACATAAAACTAGTTTTTTGAATCATTTTGAAGGAAGCTTTAGAAAAGTGAATTTTTATAAAATGACTTTTGAGAAAATGGGGATGAGTTTATCAAGATTTTATTTTTTTTATAATCAAAACCTAGGGTTTATTGAAATCAGTTGTTTAGAAAATAGAATTTATTTTCAAGAGGGTTTTGGAAAGTTGTTTCAAATAAGAATAAATGAGTTTTAATCATATGGTTTTTGATGTAATGTGATTTTTTGTACTGATGAAAATGTTTTGAAATAGTATTAATTGGATTTTAAAATGGAATCCATGGAATTATGTTTTTAGAAAAGAAAAAAAAATATTTTATGTGTGGTATTTGAACATGATTTTTAACTCGATGGTGGGTGAGTTTTTGAAAAAAATTATGAATTTTTAAATGGGAAGTAAGTTTAGAAGTTGATAGTGTGGGTTGGATATTTTATCTTCAAAATTGTTTTGACCTTTCATATTTTTATGAGTGACCACATGGATGGATATGTGTGGAAAAGTGGATGAGTGTCTAATTTGTTATGAGAATACACATGTGTGAGGCTCCATGGAATACCATTGGTGAGTGAGAAACCCACCAAACTTGTTCTCTTTTCAAAATTTATTTTAAATAGAAGATGTTATGTTTTGATAATCCATAGTTTCATGGTGTGTCTCCTTGTGATTTGAGAATGTTCCTAGTGAGGTGTTTTGAGTTTGAGAACCCCTTTTTGTTTAAATGGTGTTTCAAGTTTGAGTTCTTGTTGATGAGTTGGTTTTGAAATAATGGTTAGTGGATTATTTTGAAAAAAAATTTGGGAAGCCTTTGAGTTGGTTCCCTTTGTCTGTTTGGTGTTTGTTTATGGTAAGTTTTGGCCAATGGATTAGTTTTATTGGGTTATTGGGTTTCTTGATTGGATAGTGTATTCCCAAAAAAAGATTCAATGGATATTCTAAGTGAGGCCACTGGTAGTTCACCATTGGTAGACCCTCTAGTTGATCAACCCATAGACCTTCTTCTTGAGTTTCGAAAGATGAATCCTCCTCTCTTTTATGGTCAAGAGTACCCTCTCATAGTGGAAGAGTGGATGCGGAAAATAGAGAGAAACTTTAGTTTCCTTGAGTTATTTGAGTCTTTAGAGATGAATTTCATTACCTTTATTCTTGAAGGTGTCAGAGATTGATTTGACCTATTTTACTAATGTAGTGAGACATGTAATTCGTATTAAAGCTTTGTTAATAAAGAGTTCTTGAGGTAGAAAATTTTACTCCTATCTCTAGAAGCAGTAAAGGGAGTGCTGTTAAAGAGAAGGGGGAATTGGCCTAAAGTTTTTTGTGTTGGTTGCAGGATTAAAAATGGCCTCTCGATCTTTCATCAGCCCCATTTGGAAATAGGATCATGTTGTGCCACTAGTGTGGTAATTCTAGTCATAAGAAGTCATTGTGTCCATTTTCAGAAGTAGTGTGCTATTTGGGTCTTGTTTTAAATTCCCTTTCCTTGTAATTATTATTTAGTTATAATGGTCGTGTCTATTGGTGTTTTGTGGTGTCTCGTTCTCTTTAAAATTCAAAAGTGGATGTTGTGTGATATTTTGATAACTCTTAATTAAATGGGAGTTTGTTTCTCATTTTTAAATTCTATAACTTTTACATTTTATATAGAGGTGCATTCTGTGGACATATTTTTTTCATTGTTCCTTATTCTAGGTGAAAGAGGATGATACATGTGCATATTCTTAGTCCCTGTCTTGGTGAAAGTGCCAATTTTGAGAAAAGTGAGTCACATGGAGCGTTGTGTTCTTCAGGTTCTACCTGGAGTGTTGTGTGGTTGCTTATGAAACCAAAATAAGGTGTCCTAACTAGGGATTTTCAACTCTTAAATGTGAGGTGGTAGATGCTTCAAACATCAGAGCTCTATCCATAGGCTCCATAGTGAAGTTGGAATGTATTCAGGAGCCTAGGGGTGGGAGGGACCTTATGCTATCTTTTGTATCTAATGCTATAATGGGGAAATTTTAAGTTACCTATGGCAGTTTCTTCACCATGAAAAGTTTCCCCTTTACGGAAAGGGTATTGAGGCCTCATTTATTTGGTGTGACCATTATGGTTTGAGAATTATTCATTTTTTGTAAGTAGGCATGGTAATCTCATTTTATTGAGGTTATAAAGGCTGATATTTCTAGATATAGATCTATTTTTGGTGATCCTTTTGTAGTTTGACTTCATGAATTGGTTTTGGTTTTCGCCTGTTTTATGGGTGGTTGTTTCCCCCATCAATGAAAGGGTTTTTTTGTCTATGTTTTATGGTCTTTGTAGGAAGTTCCTAAGTTGGACCATGTTGGGTTTCTCATTTTTGTCTATTTTGGTTGGTTAAGATGGTTAGTTATTATGGTGGAGAGAACCTTCATGGATCTCCTTGAGATTTATTATACAGTAAATCAGTGCTAGTTTGTTTCCTATGGTGGGGAGTCTATTTAGACCACCCCTTATTGATAATATATTTTAGTATCTAGTGTAGATTGGCATTAATAAACTTCATTTGGAGATGTTGGCTCTGAGTTTTCCTTCCAAGTGAGCATGGGGATTTTGAAGAATGACCAATAGTATTGTTTGAAGCAATATTGTAAAAGTTTTGGCTTGATTTTTTCCATTGTTTTCGAGATGTGGTTTTGGGTTCTTTGATTTGTTTCAGGAAAGAGGCATGATTTTCATTTAAATCTGGTTGAGATGTTCTTGGTTTGAGAGGTTGGATTATGTGGTTTTGAGAGTTCATTTTCTTTTTATCAATAAATTAGAGGTGTTGCGTCTTTATAGGGGAATAAAGCATATAGTGGGGAGTCCATTTTTTCCCCTCAAGTTAAATCTTGTGAATCACTATCTCCATTCAGTGTGTTATTTCTTTATCCTCATTTTTATGTTTGTGAAGAATTTCCTTGAGTTGTGGTGGAGTATCATTTTTGTTTCTAGATCAAACCTTCGAATGGATTTATGAGGGTGGAAAATTTTCATAGTGGGTAGAATTTTCACATTCATGATTTTGTTTTGAGACATTTCTTTTATTTATTTATTTTCCTAGAATTTTTCCTTAAGTTTCCTTTGTTTTTTTTTGAGAAAAATGAAAAATTTGGTCTAGGAAGCATGTGTCACATGGTTGATGCATGGTTAAGGGAAACCATGCACCCTACCCAAGTAACCATGTGGAAAGTGTTGGGGTTAGACAGCAGCTATTGCACGGCTTGCGCATGGTAGGTCAGGTTATGTGGGCTAACTATACAGTAAGTGCCTCTTGGATAGTGAGGAGAACACAATTTCTACATGGTTTGTTAAACCATGAAACTTTTCCAAGTCATTAAAAATTGAAAACTTCCATTTGTTTCCTCTCAGTATTTAACCCTAAACCACCCCCATTCCTCCCCATATGTTATTTTTAGCCATTGGATCTCCCTCCAAGTTTCCTTGAACTTATTGGGAATCATTTCTTGGGTGTTTTTTACCCTGGTTCTCCAAAGAAACATCAATTAAGTCATTCTCCTCCTAATTTCTCCACATTTCTAGGGTTATTCTCCCCGATTTCTTAAGTTCTAAATTTCTAGTGCAGTATTTGACCTAAAGAGGGTTTAATATTGTGTTATCAAGGGATATATTGATGTGTGTTGTTAAATATTTCCTTGTTAGGGTCTTATGGTGGTTTAACTAAAGTTTATCATAAATTTTTTTAATTTTCCAATTGTGTGGTAGGTGGTTCCATACTTTAACATTATTATATGGTTTTGACTTTCTTGCTTACTTCCATGAAATTGTTCTATAGTTTAATTGTGTGGTGAAAAATATTTTTTTGAAAGTGTTTGGCATGCATATATGAATAAAGTGGATTTTATAAAGGAAAATGTTCATGTTTTGTGTATTATTTATTGTGGTATTTATTGAAATTGTTTTATGTCGTGTGTGGAAGATGAAAAAAGGGACTTTAAATGGGTTTAAAGGTGAAAATGTTTTTAAATTGATTTTTATAAAATAAATGAGAATTTTTGTATGTTTTCTTCATTGTTTTGCACCTTTAATATGACTTGTGAATTGTGTAAATGATGGGAACCATGTTTTAAAGTGAAATTGGTTTATGTTTAGATTTGAAAGGGGATTGGCCCATGGAAATAGTTAAATTGATTTTTTGATTTTCTTATAATGTTTCTAAATGGGTTTCATGGGTTATGGAAGTGGTGTGAAATGTGTTTTCAAATGGTTTTGGTGTGTGTAAAAATGTATAGTATCTTTTTTATGAAAAATGGTGGTTTCTGTGTGATGATTTGAAAAAGTGGTGATTTTATGGTGTGTCTATAATTCTAGGAATATGTGTGTGAATGTGGTGATCTATGTGATATGTGAAATGGAAATTGAGCACAAAAAGAAAATCCTAGGTGACTAGGTGGGTGGACTAGAACTAGTATACTAGTTGGATCAGTAAGGATGAGGCTTAGTTCTTTCTAAAATAATTAACGATAAAACACTAACTAAACTATAATGATTGGGGACCATTATAATTTTGGATAGATTCCCCTCTAGTGGGTCATGCCTGAGGATAATGATCAGTGTGGTTGTTATATCACATTTCATCGAGATATGTGGTACCTAGTGTCCTTCTATATCTAGTGCCTATAGGTATTTTTCATGACTTAGTGATCTTGTCTGATATCATACTTACTATCGTCGTACAGTGTACTTAGTTGGTTATTTCAAAAGCAAAGAACGTTTTTCCTTTAATTTTGTTTCCTTTGAATAGTTTTCCTTTAAAATGTTTTCTATAAAAATGCTTCTCACCCTTTTATTAAAAACTTACATGTTAATTTGTCTTATAATGTTTTTGGAATGAAATGTTTCCTTTTGGGTGGAATCCTACTAGGATTTGGATCACACCCCGAATACACCTTTGGGTGTATATAGAATTGGTTATGTTTGAATCAGGTAAAGTAAAAATGTATGGAGATGCTGGTTTGGGTTTTCGTGGTCTTCCTCATGTAGGTGTTGGTGGTGGTGGATTTAGGGTGATGTCCCTCTTGTTACATGGTGGTTTTGGGATAGTTTGTTGTTCCCATTTTGTTGTGTCGCCTTTTTGTTTTTTATTAATGTTGTAAACCTTGATTATGGAAATTTTTGTACCTTGTTTAGTTGTGTTATTAGTTATGGTTCATTATTTTATTTTTTAGTTTTATTTTGGTTATACTCATGGGTGAAATCATTCCCAAAGTATGTTGTTGATACCCATGCACTAGTTGTAAGCCCGTGGGGATTGGGAATCCCTTTTAGGCCATGCCACGGACTGGTTCAGGTTTTGGTTGGGATTGTATCCCATATTGGTTTGTTAAAATGAAGGATATAGATAAATATTTACTTTGAATGATCTAAGATAAACCTAAGGTTTCAAATATTAAAAATTAGGTGTTATGATTTAGAAATCCTATAAGTGGTTTGTAATGGTTATGTTGTTTTACTCTATGATAAGTGTTTATCAAGATATGATTTCTATTTTTAGTGAATGGATAAAACCCAAAGGAACTATGTTAATAAGGAATGAAATGGACAATTCAATGATGTTCCTCTATAGAAACCAAATTTTATGGAATATGGAGTGAAAAAAACTCATTGTTATGACCACACAGCCCTATCAAACCATGAATCGTGATGAGTTTCCAAATGACCAAAGTATGGAACAACTTTTTCTTGAATCCTTCTTAAGGAAAAATCCATCTTATTTTAGTGGAATGACCAATCCACTAGTTTCTAAGAAATGGATCTGTACCATTGAAAATATATTTTTCATTCTCCATTATTCATAACATGAAAAAGTTATGTTGGGAACTTATCGCTTGGAAGGTGAATTAAATAAATGGTGTAACTTTATCAAGAATATGAGACAATAGGATAAAATTGTCTCCATATATTGGGAAGAGTTCAAGACCTTATTTTTCAGTAAGTACCTTCCTCATATTCTTCTTACAAAAATTGATATTTAAGTTTCTCATTAATCTCATGGTAATAATAATAAAATAAGGATGGATTTCAATGTAATGTTTAAAAACTATAGAGAGAATAATATTATATTTTCTTTTTGATCAAATTGTGGAAGGTAACATGAAGGAAATTGTCTTAGGGGAACTACTAAATATTTTAAGTGTGGAAAGAATTGTCATCGAGTAACAAAATACTGAGGTGATGAGAATAAAGATAAATCTATAAATAATTCACCTCCCATAATTTAGTGTTTAAAATGTAAGTAGTATGGGAATTATTTTAGGAAGTTCTTAAAACTAAAGGATAATGATGATGATCAACATCGTCAATCTCTTAAGCCGGGGTATAAAGGTAAAGCTTATGTTATCATAATAGATGAAGTCAACCATAATAATTAGGGAATACTTATCCACCCCACCTTAGTTGGGAATTTCATATTTGGTTTTATATGAATAATCCCTATAAAAATATTATTGTTCATCCTTTAGTGAATTTTCATGTGATTATATCCCTATGTATGGATTTTGGAATAAGAAAATTACATTTCATGTTTTATCAGCACAAGGATGGACCCAAGTTTCCAATGAAAATATTTTGGTATAAGATAAGAGCTTATTTAAGGAATAAAGGGTGAATTATATTTTTGGAAGGGTTACAAGGTTAACCATTTATAGAATGATTTATGTTAAACTTTGGATAAGGTTTTAGAGATTAAATTATTATCTCACCATATGAGGATTTATACATATTGGATAATTTTTTTTAACCCTTTTTGGTGACAAAAACAGATGGAATGACATGTCATTATATTCATGGATCTCATGATCTGTTAATGATTTAAGAATGAAAAATTCACCTTCATTTCTTAGAATGGGAGATAAAGTGGAAGTTGATCAAGGCACAAAAAAGGGTATGGTTGTTTAGAAACCATGTAAGTATATATTTTCATGGAGATTATTCAACTTTATGAAAAGGGATATTGAAAGAAAAAATGTTATCCTAGTGCCTCTTTTTCTAATGAATCAAATGGCCCCTTAGTTCATCGTAGAGTTATAGCTTTGTAATTATTAACTTTATCTTAACTCTGTTTTCTATAACTCTATATTAGAACTTTATAGTTATATTTCTCTTCAATTTACATGTTTTCACTTCCCACCTATGTTAACCTGTGTGTAAACCTAGTTATGTGTTACTTTGGGTAACTATTATGTTTCCAACTTTCCCTTTTTAAAGTAAGTTTTACTATTCATTTTTACGATGTGGGTTTCTATGAAAGGAACTATCAAGTATTAAACCTTTGATAACATAGATTAATTTCAAGGTATAAATTCATTTTAATGGGGGTATAATGTAACACCCTAATATTTTGTAAAATATTTTTTTTAATTAATTTAATGTTTTTTATATTTTCATTTCACACAAAACTAAAAATGGTTTTTTATTAATAAAGTGCTAAGTTTTTATCATGTTATATGAAACATCAGGTTAATAATGAACTAAATTCCACATAAATTTTATCTTTCTCTACATGGAACACCTAGGTTATCTTATGTTATATGCAAAATAGACATTACTTGATGGCTTGCGTAACACGCAAGACCAAGTTTTACCGAAAAATAATATATTATTAAAAATATTATTATTTAATAAGATATAACCTAGGATTCAAGTTGGAAGTGATGAATAGTATTAAAAAACTTATGAAAATAAATGGTTGAATTTATTGGTTACAAATTAATTATAAATTAATATAAGAACCAATTGAAAATAAAGGGAATGCTTTTATAAAAACTACTTTTATGCTCATAAAAAAATTATCCTAATAAATTAAATTAATTACTATTATTGAATTATATTAATGAAATATATATTTTATATATTCAATAAAATATTTTTTACATTCATCTAATATATTTTATAAACATAATATAGAAACAAACCCAATATTACACATAAAAACCTATATTTCTATAAAAGAAATTTTACTGCCTTTTAATGGAAAACCTATTTTAAATATAAATTTTGAAAATTTTATAGATTTAATATGTGAAAATAATTGTAATTTTTTAAATTGAAATATAAAAATTAGTTTAGGGTGAATTTTGGTATTTTTCTATAAAGTTTCATTTTTTGATGAATAATGAAAAATGCTGAATTTTAATTCAAATTTGATTTTTCATATAACTTATTTATATGGTTAAATTATATTTATAATTAGTTTTAAAGTATAATTATATAAATTATATACAAATTAATCCAATTTAGGTCATTGGGGTCAATTTAACCTTCAAATTAGATACAAAAAGTTAGTAAACTTTTGAACATTTTTACTTTAAAAACCCACATTATTATCCCATTTACAGGATTAATTTTAAATTTATTTCTACCACTTATGTGATTGTAATTTGAAAAAATGGATTTCATATTTGTAATAATAATAATTTATAATATCCAATAAGGTCAAATTAGTTTTTTATCCAAAATATTAGTGAATGTGATTAAAATTAATTACAATGATTAAGAGGAAAATTAGCTTAACAATAGACTAAACCTTAAACTTAAGGGCCAAAATGACCTAGAAAATTGTCAATAATCCATTAGGTATTAATATTTAGACCCTATACTCCCTTTTATATAATTTTTTTCAGTATTGGATCCACTTGATGTAGGAAAAATGTAGGTGGAATTCCCATTTCCAAAATTTACAAGAATGACACTCCTCCTCCACTGTAAAAAGGCACTCACCCCTTCCACTTATTAAAACATCTAAAGCTATTTATATCACCAAATATATTCTAAAATAATATCCCAAAATATATCCCTCCATCCTAGAATCCTAAATTTGGGAATAAATCCATTCAAGGAATCCCTTTAGTGAAAACCAAAAGGATTTACCCAAAGAAGAGGTAGCATCCTTCCTCAAGCTCCTTTGTTTTATTTTCATTCTCCACCCACTAAAATATTATTATTCCCTTATTATATAATAAACTAAGTATAATAAATATACTGATATTTTTATATTCTAATGGTTATACCTATAATTATACACACTTCCATCTAATGGGAAATGAACTTACCGTTCTTGTGTACAGAGAACTGCCACCTCACAAAACAATGTTGTTCGTTTTTCCTTTACCACCTATCATGGTTGGAAATTATGATGGAATCTCTATTTTTATATTATATATATTATATTTATGGTGTATTTATTCTTCTTTTATAATTATATAACACATACTTTCATGCTTTATATTTTTTGTAAATACGTCAATTTTTTTTTTGGGAAGTGTGGACTATTGCCTCCTCAAAACGATGTGATTTGTTCACACTATACATGGAATGTATTAAGGATGATTTAAGTAAAATTATATTATATATATGACCTAATAATTATACTTAATTATTATATATATGTGTGTGTGTGTGTGTGTGCTATTTACATTTTTTTCTTTCAATACGATAATAAAATAGAAGCAGCGTTCATGCGTACTTACGGCCTACCGTCTCCAAGAACGGTGTATTTAATTTCATACTTATATATTTTATAGATTATTATAAATATATATATACTTGATATCCCCATATGAAATCATTAATTCCCTATAGTACTATAAAGAAACAAATTTATAAAACCCAAAATATGTTACTCAATTAATTAAAATGTAGTATAATGAAAGTTTGGGATCAAACCCATAGAGATAGTGTGTATGTTTTAAATTAATTAAGGAAATAGAAATTTAAATTATTTAAATTTTTTGGAAAGATAAATAAATATTAGGATTTATTGGGTTGAAATTAAAGATGAGATAAATTCCAGGTTTAGTGATTTCTGGTTCGTGTGCTAGGGATTTAATTTAAAGTGTGTTTATTCAATTTTGTTGTCAGAATCGGGTCAACAGGGATCCTTGGTCTTGGTATCTCATCCTAATAATATCATTGAACCTTTGGAATGGCCATGTACTTGGTTCAATCAAATAAATATGTGACCTATAAACATATTTAAACATAACCATCCTATATTGCGTAATGGTTATACACAAACTAAGGTGATTAATTAATAAAACAAAATAATACTCTTAAAATCACAAGAAATGCTCTAATACCCCGAATTCTGATTCGGCAGGCTGGGGTTTACTTGAATTCTAGAAGGACGGCGGGAATGGATAGTGGCCCTCAAAATACTCATTCTCTTCTGTCGGATCACTCAAGTGATGTCACAGACATGTCTGATGGTGGTGATACTCTGGTTCAGTACATTGTACTTCGGTGGGACCTCATTATCACATGGATGCTGGGGAGCATCATCACTCAAGCCAGCCATACTTCTGTGTCTTCCATTTGGATGAACAAGGAAGACCCGCACACATTGCATTATTGTGGCACTAATAACCTCAATTACATGCACAAGGTTACTCTTGAAGTTAAGGGAGAACCCCAGATTTGGAACTTCTCAAAAAAACTTACAGAAGGTGGTATTTTTCATAAGCTTTGGATAGAATAACCTGAAGGGTCCTTTGGGCCAAAAAATGGGCTTTCAAGCATAGTATTCATGCCACTTGGCCTTGGGCCTTCAGTCTATGTAATGGGTCACCCTCTAACGAGTCAAAAAATGTGGTCTTTTCTTTAATAATAAAAGTGAGCCTTTAGCCCCAACCTTTTAAAAAAAACACAAGAAATGGTCATGAAATTTAAAAAGGAAGGAGATTAGAATTGATAAATGGTGTTATAAATAATCTAAAACATGAATAATAAAATGAAACAACCCCTAATCACCACACCCCCTACAATCACATCACCTGGTACTAAGTAGACTACTCGCTCATGGTGAGAATGAGAAGAATGGATACCCAAAGTAGAAAGGTGGAGAAGTGGGGCTTTGGATCATCACTCCTTCATCTTTTGGTGTCACACTTTCTCCTTCTGGTCCCAGAGTATGTTGGAAGGGCCGTCAGAGGTCTCATTTTATAGGATTTCCCATCTGTGTTTCTTACAGTTTATTTTTTATTTTTCACACATCTTCATCATCATGACGTATAACTCGGTTACACATTGTGTAATCCCTCATTTTTTCTCTTCACATCTTCCAAATATGCATGAATCCCATGCAAATCTCATTTTCCAACTTTGACTCCAGTCACGATGTGTACTGGGGACTCACGCCATATAATCGGATTTCACAGCGTGTCTTCATGTCATGACTTGTCCCAGCAGTGCAATTTCCTTTTGAACATGTCGCGATGTGTAATGTTAGTACACAACATGTAATTAGTTTGTTCCATTTTTCCATGTCCGCTTCATCTTCAAAAATCCAATATCGCACCACGAGCAAAGTGAAGCAGTGTGAAGTTTCCTTTTTCTCATTATTTCTCCCCTTTTCATTCATTTTTCATAAATATGTTATTTCCTACCATAAAATGTTAAAAACTCAATTCATTCCAATTTTGGAAAGATTTATCATTAAAATACAAAAAACATCACATTGAAATACCATAAAATATATGAATGAAATATACTTTTCAATACTAAATATATATGATATTCATATCATGTTTTACATTATTTAATAAATTAAATCATGATCTAATTAATAATATCAAGAATAAAAAGTCAAAACATATATGAAAAAATAAAGTGGATATTACTCAAAATGTAACATTAACATGGAGTTGTTAATAAATGGGTAATATAAAGTCATAAACAAATAATATGTGGTAATATATATAATAATATGTTTCCGTGGTAGATTTATAATAAATATATATTTATTATACAGAAGTTTTGAACATGTACAAAGAAATTCAATACTTAAGGTAAGGGTTTTCTCATCTCATTTTTTATACCTGTAAGATACATGTCTTTTTCACCACTGGTTTATTTTATGTAGTGTATATACTTCCCATGAATTTATTCTGTGACACTTATAATTAAAGTTATTGATATATACTTATCCATTTTATGATCTTTATTTCACAGGGTTTATGTTTCAAAAGTTACCAAATCCATAAATTAATTTTATCTCAATTTTTCTTCTTTGAGATACATACAGTGTTATGCATCTATATTTTTCTATGTGGTGTATATACTACCATTTTACATATTATATCATGTATATATTTACTTTAATGGTATTTTAAGATTCATTTAATTTTATTATTTCATGGGGATGTGATTCAAATTTACCAAAGTGGTAATAATTTATTGATACAATCTCATCGTTTATTAGGTTTTCTTATGATTATGCTTCCATTGATGAAATATTATGATACATATCTCAAGAAAACTCATGAATTTTCTTTTCATATGGATTTAAATGATATATTCATTTATTATTACCATTTTTTAACTCTTTGGTACTAAATACAATTATGTAAATGTTTTTAGAAAAATCCAACTTTATTTCGCCTTTTGATCGGAAATTTTTGTTCTTTCAAAACCATGTTTTAAAATATGTTTTAATATTATACTATGATGTTCAATAAAAAATTACACATGTTTTACCTTTTAAAAAAATATTTTTAAAAGGAATCTTCTTTTAATTTTATGATTAAGTCTCTTTTTTAAAATTTTAAGGAGAAAAAGGAATGTTCAATGGGTATAGACTTACTCGTCATCATTTCCTTTAAGATTCCATTGTAAGTTTATAAGGTTATTTTTGAATAAAATGTTTTCCTAATATTTTGGAATTTTTTTAAATTTAAATTTATTTTCAAATAAAAATTATTTCAAAAAATATTTTTAAAAGGATTTTTAAATGATTTCCTTTTATGTTTTCAAAAGGTTATTTTCCAAGAAAATTATTTCAATGATTTCAATATTTCTTTATATATTTTCAAATACATTTTCTATAAAAGGGTTTTCAAATAATTTCAAGCCTTGATTTTAGTTTTACAAATTATTTTCAAAATAATTTTTTTTCAAAAATGTTTTCAATATTTCTTTGTTAGTTTTCGGTGTGTTTTCAAATAAAAAGGTTTTTAAAATGATTTATGTTTTAAAAGGAATTTTTTTAAGAGGAAAATATATTTTTCTTAAGAAATTTTTTAAGTTAAATTGTAAATTCTTATTTATAAGAAATATATTTTTGAAATGGTTTTATGACAAGTATTTCTAAATAAAGGCTATTTTCTTTAAGAAAAATTCCATGTGATATTTCAAAATCCTTCTTCATCTAAGATGACATACCTTGTAATAGTTTATTAAAACCAATAATATTATTTCTTTAATGGTTTATATTTTTATGGAATTATATTTATGATAACCTTTTATATTCAATAGTTTATATGCTTTTGAAACCTGATTATTTTCATGGGTTATGCTTTGATGAAATGATTATGAAACATATCCATTTTCCATAGGTTATGATGTGATGAAATGTTAATGATACCCATTTAATTTCATAGATCATGATATGATGAATGTTTTTTTATCTTGTGACACATGCATGTATTATTTCATCATGTGATGGGTGGAACTTATATCTCCCTCCAATGCATTGGGTAATAATAAATGTTTTTTGAGATCAAGAGGGTATACGGGAGAGAATTCCAAGACCGAAAAAAGAGTGAATCTTAAGCCTGAAAAAGATGGTACATGATAGGGAATCTGAAGCCCAAAATAATAGGGTATATTAAGAATGAAACAATAGGATACATAGGAGGGTCTCCTAATCTCGAAACAAGAGGGTACATGGCAGGGCATCCCATTCCTGAAACAAGAGGGTACACGGGAGGGCATCCCAAGCCTGAAGTAGGTACATAAATGATTGTCCCAATCCTAAAATTTTATAGAGTTCTTGGTAGTTATACTTGACATAGTATTTTCTATGATTATGTGTATTCCATAATTCCATGTCTTGCTCCTGTGTTTTTATTTCATAGCTTATGCTCTTGATTCCCTTCTGATTAATGTCTTATGAACTGCCTATATTTGTTCCATGATTCATAATTTATGATCTTTGAAATATAAGTTGTGATATTATAATGTTATGATAATGTTATCATACCCTTATTCTCATGTTATACTTGCATATCTCCCTTGTTTACCCTTACTGAGCATTAGAGATCACCCCTTTCTTATGTTTCCTTTGCCCGGGTTACGATGAAAGGTTTTAAGTAGGAGTACTAAAAGGTGAATATATTTATGGGAGATATTGAATATCTTTCACCAAGTTATAAGATTATTTTTCCAAGTTTCTAAATACACTAAATTATTATGGTTATTAGGCATGAATTTTTGTAATGTGCTGAATATTAATCTAAAATGACACAATATTCATGTATGTTAATCCTAGGTCACTCTAATAACATCTATTTGAAAATAAATTTTTTAAAAAATAAAACAATTTCAAAATACTTTTAATTTAAAACCACTCTGAAAAGTTATAAAGTAAGTTTTAAAAATTATTTAAAACATTTCTTGAGTAAAATAACCTTTCCACTTTGAAAAATTCTTTTTAAAACATAAAAACATTTTGAAAAACTTTTCTTTGAAAATAACCTTAAAAACTTATAAAGGGAGATTTTAAAATCATTTAAATGAATTTTTAAAACATAAAAAAAATTAAAAATTATTTTCCTTGAAAATTATCTTAAAATATCATTTAAAAACATTTTTTAAAACATTTTTAGAAAACATGGTTTTGGAAGAAAATAGATTTCCAACCAAAGAGAGAAATAAATTAGGATTTTCTTAATAACATTTTATTAATTATCTTAAGTAAAAAAGATTGGAAAAATGATACCATTATAATAATATATCATGAATAACCATAGTAGAAGAAAATTCATGAGAATTATTGAGATATGGATCATAATATTACATCAATGGAAGTGTAATCATAAACAATCCTGATAAACGATGAGACTATAGAAATAAACTCATACCAATTTAATAAATTTGAATCATAATCCACAAGAAATATTTAAATTACATGAAGCTTAAAATATAATGAAAATAATTAGGTTCATGATATATCATTTCAAAGGGGAAATATATACACCTTATAAAATAATATAGGTGCATAACATAACATGTGTCTTAAAGAAGGAAAATTGAGAAAAATTCCCTTACCATTTTAGTAACTTTAAAATTGTATCCCAATGAAAGAGATATCTTCAGATGGATATTTAAATACCAAAAAATTTAATTATATTAATAATAAATTAAATTCATGTGTATTATATACACCACATAGAGTAAATAGGTGGTGAATATAGCATGTGACTCACAAAAGTAAAAAGTGAGAGGGAAACCTTTTACTTTAAGTCTTGCCTCTTGTCGTACTCGTTCAAACCTACTGTATAATAAATACAAGTTTATTATGAATCTATAATAGTAACATATTCATATATATAATACCATATATCATTTAATTATGACTTTATATTACCCTTTTATTAATAATTTCATGTTAAAGTTGTGTTTGGGGTAATAACTGCTTTGTTTTTCGTACATGTTGTGACTTTTTATTCTTGGTCCTCTTACTTAGATCATGATTTTATCATATCCATAATTATAAACATGATATAAATATCATATATATTTATTATATATTTATTTATAGTAATCCATAAAATTTAGTGACAGGAAACAAAATACATCATTCATGGAGATGGTAAGTCGTATGTACGCATGAACACTGTTTCCATTTTATTATTGTATTGAAAGAAAGAAAAGTAAATGATATATATATATATTATCATTAAATTATATTTTTATATCATATATATCAACAATATTTATTAAAATAATCCTTAATACATTCCATGTAAAGCGTGAATGAATCACATCGCTTCGCGAGACGGTAGTCCGCTGTACACACAAACAGCGTTATCATATTCCCACAAAATGGAAATCATGAAGGTAAATGTTATATAATAATTAAAAAAGAATAAATACATAATAAATATCATATTTATCATATAAAAATAGTATTTCCATCATTATTACAAACCTTGAAATGTGGTAATGGAAAAACGAATGACATCGGCTTGCGAGGCAATAGTCTATCGTACACACGAATGATGATTTCATAACCCATTTGATGAAAGTGTGTGTGTTTTTAGGTTTTAAAATTAACAAAACAAAATATAAATATATTTAAGATAATTATATTATTATATAATCATTATATAAAAATAATTTAATGTATTTGAGGAAGAAATAAAACAAAATCATTCATTGATGAACGTTACCACTTCTTCGGGTATCTCCTTTTGGTTTTCACAAAAGGACTTCTTCGGTTGAATTTATGCCAAAATTAAGTCTTTTATGATGATGGTAATGAAGTTTGGAATTTATTTTTTCAGGGTTTTTTCAAGAAAAATGTTTTTAGAGGTATGAAGAATGAGGGATAGTGAGTGCCCTTTTATAGTTGAGGAGAAGTGGAATTCTTGTAAATACTCAAAAGTATTCACTATTGGGTGGTTAAAGATTACCTCAAGTTGATCCAAAATTTATAATTAAAGGTTTATACATATTATATGGTCTATCAACATATTAAACACACATTTATACATATTTTTTAAAAAAAATTCCTTAACTCTTAAGTTTCCTTATTCTATCATTTTTGTTTTTCATTAAGGTAACTAATTTTCTAACCTAGGTAATTTATAAATTAGAAATAAATTGAAGTTATAATTATTATAAAATTTATACACACTTATTATAAAATATTATATCTAATTTATAAAATAAAAATCCCACATGTTCTAGAAATTAACTTTAAAACAAACACATGTAACGCACAAAAACACCGCTTAAACCTTAACTGTGCTAACTAGGTTTTTACTACTTAATAGTCAATATAGTCATTATAATAGAAAAATTGATTTATTAATGTAATATAGTTGATATATATTAATATTAAAAAAATTAATTGATATATTATAGTATTTTTATTAATTTTAAATAAATTAATAAAATATTATTTATTGTAAAATATCTTTAATGTCTATTTTGACATTATTCATTTAACTGAATTTAAAGATAGTAAATACAATGATATAATTAAAATATATTATGTAAAAAAAATTAATAGGTTATATTCATATGAAAAACAATTTAACACAATAATTCAATCAATTTACTTCACTTTTAATGTTTTAGTATCATTTGATTTATTTAATTATTAACTAAATAATTACTATGTTGATATTTCTTAATCATTTAATGTAATTATATCATATCTAAAAAATTAAAATAAATTATCATGATAAAAAAATCATTTATATTTAAAAATAATATTTATAACTGAACCTATTTAGTTTTTTCCCTATTCCAAATCTTTATAGAAATTAAAAGGAAGAAAGGTACATTTTTTGTATTTTTCTTTACTTAACTTATTATATGGATTACTTTCAAGAAAAATTATCCCAAAAACTCATAAAATTAGATCCTAAGGTCAAAAGGGTTGAAATATTTCTATCCAATGGGTTTTGGACAAGTTTTAGGTCAATATTGTACCTTATATTCTAAGATTAACCACTAAGTAATCTTGTTTTTACCTTAATCGTTGTAATTAATTTTAATTTATTTCACTAATAACTTTGGTAAAAAATTAATTTGGACTTATTAGAAATTATAAACTATTATAATTAAAAATATGGAATCCATTTTTTCAAATGAAATTCTCAAAATTGGCAGAAACTAATTTAAAATCAATCCCGCATACACAATGAGAAAACATGTTTTTAAAGTGAAAATGTTCAAAAGTTTACAAAGTTTTTATATCCAATTTCAAAATAAAATTGATTATAATATCCTAAATTAGATTAATATATGTATAATTGAAATAATTATACTATAAAACTAATTTAAAATATAATATAACTATATAAAAAATTCAAACAAAAAGACAGTTTTCAATTAAAATTTTCTATTTTTCATTATTCATCAAAAAATGAATCTTTTCAAAAAAAAATAACCCTATTATAATTCTGAAATTTTTCTTTCAAAAATGAAGTTTATTTTTTCATATATAATTTATAAAATTTACAAAAATTATTTTTAAAATAAGTGCGTCATTAAAAGGAGGTAAAAATGCCTTTTAGAAAAATACATCTTTTTATGCATAAAATTGGATTTATTTTTATATCTTATCTATAAAACACATAATATTAATGTTAAATAGTTGATTTAATATATAATATATAAATTTATTTAAAATAATTAATCAAAAGTGGTTTGTTTAATTTATTTATATAAAAAAATTTATACGTAGAAAAATTGTTTTTCAGAAAAAGAATTTCTTTATTTTCAAATAGCTATTAATTTTAATTTAAATTAATTAGTTACAAAAGAATTAATTTTATAAACATTCATAAAACATATTTTAATAATTTAGTAAATCCCTTTAATACCCTCTATTCTAATAACTAGGTGGTGAATATTAATATTTTAATAATCTGTCATGTTTTATTTAAACTCAGTATCACATGTAACATAGGATAAGCTTGGTGTTGTGTGTAACGCAATATAAACATGGTATTTCATGTAACATAATCCAAACTCAGTGTTTCGTGTACTAAAATATAAACTCAATTTTTCATGTAGCATAATCTTAACTTGGTGTTTCTTATAAAAAAATATGAAATTAGTGTATCATAAAATGAAATCTATCAATGAATTTTAATTTATTCGAAAAATAATAATTCATAAAAACTAGGGGTGTTACATTATACCCACCTTAAAATGAATTTCTCTCTCAAAATTCATATGGGTCATCAAAGTCTTAATACTTGAAATTTCATTTCATAGAAACCTACATCATAAAAATGAATAATAAAACTTCCTTTAAAAATGGAAATTTAAAAACATAATTCTTATCCAAGTAACGCATAACTAGGATTCCACATAGAAGAACATGGGTGGGAAGTAAATATTTGGACATTGAATAAAATTGTAAATAATTATATAGAGTGATAGAGATCACTGATCACAATAAATTGGTTGATCCATTGACAGTTAGTGATCATAACACTATATACCAAAGAGGCATGAAAAAAGGTCATTGGTATCATCAAAATGATGATAACATAACAACATTTTATTTTAAGAACCCTTACCTAAAGTTGAATAATTTTAACAAGAAGATATACTTATTTGATTTCATTCTATTTTATAAGAACAATCTCATTCATCAGTTGTGCCTTGATCAATTTTAACTTCATCACTTACTCAAAGAAATAAAGGTGAATTTGTTGTGTCTGAAACACTAATGGATCATAAGATCCGTAAATAGAATGATAAGTCATTTTGTCTATATTTAGTTATCATCAAATCAAAATGGTTAGAATAGGTCATCCAACATGCATAAATCCTCATATGGTGAGATAATAATTTAATCTCTAAAACCTCATTTGAAGTTTAACTTAACCCATTCCATAAATGGTTAACCTTGTAACTCTTATGAAAGATGAAAATCCAAAACTTTTAGAAATAAGGTCACTAAATTTCTCAAAATCAGCTTAACATCGATCCCCTATATATCATAAAGTAACTCTTGGTTATCACATAGCAAACATGTGAATACCTCTATCATGTATTCTCTTGAAATAAGGTAATAACCTGAATTTCTATATATCCTTATTAAAAACATACATGCTTCCTCATTATTCATACAAATCTTTCAATCCAAAAATTTTATAAACTTCATCAATGATAACACAACCTACTTTGTCAAAAAATAAACAATAAGTTCCATGGTAATTAGTACTATCCAACTTACTTTATCCAAATTAATCATCTCTTTATCCCTACATCATTATCTCAACATCAGGATCATAATAAGGGTTATCTTTCCCTTAACCATGAATTTTTCATGAATATCACTTTTCCATTAAATCATTTTTCAACATTTTCTTATAAATCCTTAGTGAAAAAATTCTACTAAACAATCCTAATATATTTCACAATTCATATAACATGATTATTGAATATAAATACATGAAAACTTCAATTATTCCACTTCATCCTTAATCCATTAACTAGAATTCCTCATCCTATTACTTAATAACTCTTTTCATTCACATGTCATTTATAGTTTCTCTATAATTATTAATGTAACCATTAATTTTACCACCTTTCTGATCATATTCATGAGATTTCCCCTAGGGCATTGATTTTTTTAACTCCCATACTTTCCTAATTTAAAACATTCAACAATAAAGGATATCTTAAGGAGTCCATTATTCTCATCCATTGCATTAACCAAACTTTTCATATTCCCTTTTCAGTTACTTACTTTTTTTCCTTCTTTTCCATAGTGAAAAACATCGTTTTTTTCCTCTAAGACATTCACTTGGCTGTTTCTTCCCACGTACTCGACACATGGGAAACTGAATATTCATTTCTCTATGGTATCTATTACCTGAACTCTCACTGAACTCTATCCTTATCTTTTTTACTGATTCTGAGATTTGGTTAAGGTACACATTGTTAATTATGTTCTATAAAAACTAATTAGGAATTATCACAATTTCCTTTACTCTAGTCATCATCTCATTTTTCTTCTCATCAAAAAATTTTCAATCACATTCAATATTAACCTAGTTCCTTCTGGTTCTTGTCATTGACTAAAATCATAAATCCTAGTGAGAGTAACACTAATCATTATAGAAAACCAAATAAACATGATAATCACTTATATAATTTTTAAATCATGAAAATAAATATAATATATAACACATTTGTTTTATCCTAATTTATTCATAGTCATCATTTATTTAAATCCTTCATGATGGTTCAAAAAGAGTTTGTGATTTTCCAAAGCATATCCCTTAGGAGTTTCAAACCAGGTGTGCAGCAAGGTCCATTGTCATGCACCATTTCACAATCGAGTCTAGATCAATATGGTGTTTTCAAGGTTGTTACCCATAATTATATATGTGTCATAGACACATCCAATTGTAGTATCCAGACAGGTATGTGTTTCTGGGAATCCACTCTCTCTATATTTTACTAAAATTCTAGAAAATTTTCCTATTATTTGACTCATCCTTAGACTTATCCTTGGATACATCCCTATACATATCCTTAGAAATATCCCTAGGGGTCTCACTAAATTTTTCACATCCTAGTTTCCAAAGGCTAACTAAACCTTTCCTTTGATGCCAACTATAGTGACCTAGGATTTTCATACATGGATATTATATCTTTTTATATGAATATTCATCACATTACGTAAACACATGACCAAGGAACATAATAGTTTAGTGCCTTTGGAAACATGGAACACAATATTCTTGTTTGGTGAAATATCTTCAATATTTAACACAAAGATTTTCCCCCATAATATTCCTACTTAAATCCTTTCTTCATAACCTGAGGAAAGTAAACATAAGAAAGGGTGAGCTCAGATTCTTAGTAAGGGTAAATAAATGAGATACATAAGTATAACATGAACATAAGGTTATGAGAACATGAGAATAATATTTAAAAACCATACCCTACATATCAAAGATCATAATCATGATTCATAGAATAAATATTGGAAGTTCATAAGACTTGAATTATAATATAATAAAAGAACATGAGCTATGATTTCATAACATCAGCATAAGACATAGATTTTTGGCCTACACATAAGCATTTAAAATAATTCCTTATAAGTCAAGGCTCATTTATAAAGATTATCAAGTCACTTGATGGGGGATACACCTACTGGTTGGGACACACCACCATCCCCAGTTGTATCCCTTTACTTATATTGTAATGGGTTTACTTTCCAATTTTTCATAATAGAAAAAGTAATTTACTGTATCAGGTTCACTCCCCATTCAAGCCATGTATAAGTGTACTGAGTTAAATCCTCATTCCAACCCTCTATTATTGTACTGGGTTCACTCCTTATTCAATTCATGTCTATATCATAAGATATATAAATCTTTACTCAATGCATTGGAGGGATAAATAGGTCTCACCTGTCCCATTATAATCATACATATGAATGCCACAAGATCATAAATAGTCATCATATCATAACTCATGAAATGAAATGGGTATAATAAATATTTCATCATATCATAACCTATGAAAAATATATAGGTTTCATAATCATTTAATTATAGCATAACCTAGGAAAAGAATTGCATTTCATAATCATTTTATCATGGTATAACCTGTGGAAGAGAAATAGGATTCATAAAAAACTTGTCATCCTAAACATAAACCATTAAAATAAATAATAATAATGGTTTTCTTGGATAAGGAAACAAAAACTATATCAATTATATCATCTTATATGGAGAAGTATTTTGAAATATAACTTGGAACATTTCTTAAGAAAAATCACCATTCTTTGAAAATCACTTTTTTCAAACATAAAACAATTTAAAAATACTTTTCAATGAAAACCACTTTTAAAACTTATAAATTAATATATAAAATCATTTAAAAATCATTTAAAACATTTCTTGAGGAAAATAAACTTTTTTCATTGAAAATTTATTTTTAAAACATAAAATATTTTAAAAACATTTTTCTTTGAAAATAACCTTGAAAAATTATAAAGGGTGATTTGAAAATCATTTAAGTATTTTTTTTTAAAAAAAATAAATCATTTTCCACGAAAATGAGCTTAAAATATCATTTAAAAACATTTTTAAAACATTGTTATAAAATATGGTTTTGAGAGAAAACATATTTCTGACCGAAGAGAGAAATAAAGTTGAATTTTATTAAAAAAATTCTTAATTATATTAAATACAAAAGAGTGTAAAAATGGTACCATTACATGAATATATCATGAATAAATAGTGGAGAATAGAATTATTTATAATTCTTAATATATGGATCATAATATTTCATCAATGTAATTATAATCATAAAAAATCCTAATAAACGATGAGATTGTAGCAATAAACACTTACCACTTTGGTAACTTTGAATCATAATCACCATGAAATAATAACATTACATAAAGCTTAAAATTTCATTAAAATAATGATTTTAATGATTTAACATGTCAAATAGGTGGTATATACACCTCATAAAAGAATACAAGTTCATACCATAACATGTGTCTCAAAGAAGGAAAATTGAGAAAAAATTCCCTTACCATTTTAGAAACTTTGAAATCATATCCCCTTGAAAGAGAGATTATCAAATAGATGTTTAATTAAAAAAATTAAGTATAAAAATCATAAAATACATTCATGGGTAGTATATACACCACATATAGGAAATAGGTGGTGAATATAGAATGTGTCTCACAAAAGTAAAAAGTGAGACGAAAATCCATTACCTTAAGTCTTGACTCTCATCACACTCATTCAAACCACCTATATAATAAATATAAGTTTATTATACATATATAATATGTCCATATTCATATATATATATATATATATATATATAATTCCATATATGATTTACTTATGCCTTTATATTACTTTTTTATTAACAATTTCATGTTCAAGTTATGTTTTGGATAATAACTACTTTGTTTTTTATACATGTTTTGACTTGTTATTCTTGGTCCTATTACATATATCATGATTTAATCATCTATATAATGATAAAAATGATATAAATATCATATATAATCATTATATATATACTTATAGTAATCTATAAATGCCATGAATCAAGCTGAAGTGCCATCCAACCCAACACCCGACCCAACTCATGGCATGGACCAAAGGTCATTCCCAATACCCATGGGTTGGAAACTAGTGCTTGGGTATAAAAAATATAAATTGGGAATGATTTAACCCATTTATATAATCATAAACAACCCAAAATAATAAACATCACAATAACTTATAACCATAACCAAACAAGGAACAACGATTTTCAGATTTAAAGTTTACAACTTTAAACAAAACCAAAAGGCACTACAATAGAATGGAAACAACAAAACTATCCCAAAACCACCATGAAACAAGAGGGAAATCTCCCTCAATCCATCACCACTACCACCTACAAGAAGTGTAACATTATAAACTGGATCCACCATCACCAACATGACACATCTTACTTTTACCCGAGTTATACATAACAAATTCTACATACACCCATAGGTGCATATAGCGTGTGAGCCAAGTCCTGGTAGGATTACACCCAAAATAAATATTATATTTTATAATAATAAAATACAAATAAACATGCATATTTCCATTTGAATATTTAAAACATTTCTAGGAAAACATTTTAAGAAAAACTTTCTCAATAAACACTTTTTAAGGAAAACCATTTTTCACAAATAATATTTCTTGAAATAAAAAATGTATACAAGGTCTACCATATGTTAATGGATGGAACCACATCACATAAGCATCATATCACAATATATAACCATGGGAAATCCCTATAGGTAACTAGCACAAGTGGGACACTATAAACCTCATAACTCGGAGATCAAAATCCTCCAACTCAACTACCAAAAGTGTTCTCGTGCATGAGTCACTAGATGGGAATTCATTACAAGGTATAGTGGTCTCCAAAACCTAATCCAATAACAATAGAGTTCTCGTGAATGATCCACAATACAGGAATGTATCCCAATGTCTAGTGGTCTCCGATCATATTACATGTTTAGTTAGTATTGTAATCTTCAATTTGGCTAGATGAATTCAGGACTCAGTCACTTTCAAATAAACTAGAATACTAGTTATAGTTTTCCCAATTAGATACTCAGGATTCCCTCTATGCTGAAATTCCATTTCACATATCACATAAATCAACACTTTCACATACATATTCCAAGCATCACACACACACAAGTAAATCACCACTTTCACATTTCCACATTGATCCAGTGATAAAAACTCACATAGAAACCACCCCTTTATATAAACAATACCAATTTACATTTTCCACACACACCAAAACCATTTGGAAATACATTTTACACCACTTTCACAATTTATGAAACTCATTTCAAAACACAACAAGAAGAACACATGTTAAATCCAACCATTTCCATGGGCAAAGCCCCTTTCAAATTCATACTCAAATCAAAACTATTTTATAACATGATTCGCATCACTTTAACAATTCAAAGACACATTTAAGGTGAACAAAAAAATATACAACATGAAACAAAAACCTGTTTCCCTTGGAAAATTCACTTTTAATACATTTTCACCTTTAAATATATTTCAAAACATGTTTATCACCTTTCAAACAAGGTTTAAAACATTTTTAAGAAACACCAAAATAAAGAAAAGATTAAACACAACCACTTTCCTTTATAAAATCTATTTTTATCACATGTTCATCTTAAAAACCTTTCCAAAACATATTTCTTCCCACAAAAAAATCCATATAATACATTTAAGCAACCGAGAAAGAATATAAAAATCATTTAATAATATAAAATCATGGAACCACCTACCCCACACTTGGAAACTTATGAAAATCGGTGTGAAACCATAACCATACCACCAAAAGACCCTATAAATGAAATATTGAACAATAATAAATGTGATTTCTCCCAGAATCACATATTGGACCCTCGTTGGGTCAAAAAATCCACTAGAAAATAGTAACTCAATAAAGAGGGAGGAGAAACCCTATAAATAGGGAGAAAACATGAGAAAAGAGGCTTACTTGAGGATTTCTTGAAGTTACCACACCAAAACCACACAAGTATTGAAGATCAAGAGGTCCAAGGAAGCTTAGAGGAGGTTCCCATGGCTGCAAATCCCAAATGGGGTGAATGGGTGGTGTTTTAGGGTAAAAATTGAAGAGGGTAGAAGGGTAAGTTTCAACTTTTTAAAGACCAAGACAGGTCACATGATTAGCTTAAATAGATTTCCAAACTGTGCAAAAATCATGTGTCCCTCACTGTCCAAGAGGAATAAGTCATACAGTTATCCTGCACAGTTTTCCAAAGTGTGTGCCAACTGTGCAGTCTCCACTGTCCAAAATGACAATTGGTTGTACGCTTACCTAGAGTAGGGAACATGGTTTCCCCTAACCATTCACTAACTACTATCAAAACCAAAATATCCATTTTTATTTAAAAACTCATGGGAAACCCAAGGGATAAACACTAAACTAAAAATAAAATAAAAATATTACCTCAAAAAAATCATGGATTTAACAATTCTTCTCACCATGAAAACATTCTGCCATAGGAAAGTCACTCCAAATCTTGATCAGAGAACAAAAATGGATAATCTTCCTTAACCCAATACTTATTCTCCCACATCTCATTTTCATTGCTACCATGCTTCCAAAGGACTCAGACCAATGGAATAGACTTCCCAGGAAGCACTTTCTCTTGAGAATCTACAATCTTCACTGGCCACTCAAAAACTAAAAAATCAGGCTCTAGATCTAATTCCTTCCAAGTAAACAGATGAGATGGGTTTGGGTTATAGTTTTTCAGTTGAGATACATGGAACATATCATGAATTAAAATCGACTAAAAGAGAAAAGATAACTTATATTCCACCTTACCAACTCTCTCAATAATCTCAAATGGTCATCATCATTAGCTTCCCTTTCTTACCCAGATGATGATGACCCAAATGAGTTCCCACCTCCAGGAACACCTGTTCACCCATAAAAAAAACTCCAAATATCGATTCCTCTGATCAGCATAAGACTTGTGACGACTCTACGCTATCAACAAATGTTTTCTAATCAACTTAACTTTATCAAAAGTTTCTTACATAAGGATTGGTCCCAATAACAAGGTCTTACCCACCTCATTCCAAAACCAAGGAGACCAAAATGTCCAACTATAAAGTGCCTCAAAGGGAACCATTTGAATTTAGAATTGGTAGTTATTGTTATATGAAAACTCAACCAATCCCAAATGTCTATCACATGAACCACAAAAATCCAAAACACATGCCTAAAGCGTGTCTTCCAAAATCTAATTCCCCACTCCGTCTGACCATCTGTTTGAGTATTTCATGCCATAATCAACTTGATCTATGACCCCATTGCATTCTAAAATCCTTCCCAAAACCATGAGGTAAAAAAAGGTTCCCTATCTGAAACAATTGTTGATGTCACACCATGGAGCCTCACAACCTCCTAAACATGAAAATGACCCAACTCATTCACCATGGTTGAATACCTAGTTAGAATTAAATAGTTTTATTTGTTCAGAAGTTCAATCACTAACCAAATAGAATTACTCCCCTAAGGTGTACGAGGTAATACAACAATAAATTCCATGGAGATCTTGTCCCACTTCTAAGTAGGAATGGTTAGTATATAAAGAAAACTAGAGGGCCTTTAGTGCTCTTATTTAACTTACTGATAAGGTATAACACCATGATACAAATTCAGTTATGTCTAACCTCATACCAGTAAAACTCACATCATAGTACATCTTGGTATCACCAAGTTGAATGGACCACTAAGACTGGATGTTATCATGCATCACCACCTTCCTCAACAACAGTGGCACCGCAAAGAAAACCTCGAATCACAAAAGTCCCTCAGGATACAACAACCATTCATGAGGCACCTCCCTACCATTTAGAAACTACATAGACTGCTAGCATAACTCATCATTGGGATGATCCTTCTAAATCAATTTCATAAGGTAAGGTTTCAATTGTACATTGTCCAAGGATGCACCTCTATTATGTTCCTTGTTCTATAAATGCGTGTGAGTGAAAATAACCATCAACATCCACTCATTATTGGACTCTTTCAAATCTCACACAGGTAATTTACTATTCAAGTAATATTCATCCACATTTACCTTGCTCAGGGTATATATCATATCAAAATCAAACCCCTAAAGATACTTAAACCAAAGACATTGCCTCAAATTCAGATCTTTCTGGGAGAAAGTGTAGGCTAATCTCTTATGATCTGAATAAACTACAGACTTCTTCCCAAAAATATAATGGTGCCACATCTTCAAGGCATGCATCAGTACTGCTAAATTTGGGTCATGGGTTGGGTAATTCTTTTCATGTGGTCGGATCTGTAACGAACTATAATCTACTACATGGTCATCCTTCATCATCACACATCCAAGACACATACCTGAGGCATCACAGTAGACCACATATCCCTTTCCAGACTCCAAAAAGATCAAAACAAGGTTTAGGGTCAACCACCACTTAATCTTTTCAAAGGATGCCTGACACTCTAGTCTTCATTCAAGATTTACCCCTTTTTGGGTAAGTACTGTCATAGATGAAGTAATCCTAGATAAATATCAAATAAACCACCTATAATACCCTGCTAGGCCCAAAAATCATATGATTTCAAACACATTATTCTTATGTTACCATGAAATCACTACATTAATCTTCTCAGGGTCCACTAAAACCCCTTGTTCTGAGATCACATGCCCTAGAAACTTTACCTCCCTAATCTAGAAGGTGCACTTAGAAAACTTAGAATAGAGATGATAATCTCAAAGAGTGCCTAGAAAAATCCTCAAATTCCACTCATGATCCTCCTCGGTCCCAGAATAGACCAAGATATCATTAAAAAATACCAAAATAATGGAATCGAGATACTGGTGGAACACCCAATTCATAAGTTCCATAAAGACCTCTAGATAATTTTTCAACCCAAAGGGCATGACCAAATACTCAAAGTGGATGTACTAGCTTTGAAAGGCTATTTTTGTGATATTTGTCTCTCTAACTCTGACTTGATGATAATAGGAATGAAAATAAATCTAGAGAAACACCTTTACCACTTAAGTTGATCAAAAATCTCATCAATGAGGTATAAAGAATACTTGTTCTTGATAATTACCTTATTCATCTTCTGGTGGTCAATACACAGCCAGAGAGATCCATCAGCCTTTTTTTCAAATAGAATGGGGGCAGTATAAGGTGAGATGCTTGGTCGAATGAATCCTTTGGATTCCAAATCATCTAGTTGTACCTTTAATTCCCTCAAATAGGTGGGGGATATATGGTATGAGGGAAGAAATGTCATCTATGTTCATGACACTAAATCAATGGAGAACTCCATATCCCACTTAGAAGGAAAAACTGAGAAATCCTATGGAAAAACCTCTAGGAACTCATCCACCATAGGAGGTAATCCACCCTCAAGAGCACAATCATCGTTCTCCAATATGAGCGATGAGATATGATCAACAAGGTTTCCCAATTATCAAAGTGGAGGTCCAGCATGTCCCGACTGAGGATCCCATTCACCATGAAAAACTTAGGTAGTTCCATTAGGTGCCACAAAACTCACTCGCCACCTATAAAAATAGATGTGTGCCTAAAAATGAACCATCCAATCCATACTGATGATCAAGTCAAATAGGTCATCTCGAAAACTAGAAAATTACATTCCATCTCAACCCTTGAAATGATGAGTGCACAAGATGGACACCTGAAACCTTGCTCTCACTTATTACCAAGAAACATTACCAAATACATTGCATACGGTATAAAATCATTTGGAAACGTTAATACATCCATAAGACAGGTGGAGATAAAAGAAAAAAAGGCACTATCATCAAATAGAAAAACATCTAAAGATGATTTAATAAGAATAGTACCTTGAACTATCATAGGCCTTGCATCTAATTCTAGTGGTGTTGGATCCATCACATAAAGTTTCCTCATCTCAGTCTGAGCCTGAGAATGACCACTAGCATGTGGATCTTTCTTTAACTGAATCTTCCTAGAAGATGATCTAACCCTGCCGCCACAGTCTCCAAAATGATAACCCATTGCTCTAGATGGTTTTGAATGGGATGACATTCCTTTAGAAGCTACAAATCTTGTACCACTCTGATATGGACATATCACTTTGAAAAATAAGTGAAAGTAACCCATAAATTTGCATCGATGAAAAGACTTGGGTGGGTATGAACATATCGATCACATGTTCCCTACTTTCTCACAATGATGGAACACAATTGACTCAGCATCATAGGCCACAAATGAAGACAACCGAGAAGGATGGCCTGAACTACCACCTCCCTTGTTCCCCTTCTCATCCCATTTCCTCTTTTTCTCAGAAGAACTACCATTTCCCTCTACTGATACTACTCTGTAGAAACTAGGCTTGTTTCCACGATCAATTTCTACCATCATGGAATAATCGACCACCTCAGCATAATTTTTTAGCTTGAACAAGAAAATTTGGTATCAGGTTTCTAGCCACAATCCCATCTCAAAATTCATAGCCTTCATCTGCTCATTGGAAACGATATTGGGTGCATGCATAATTATATATGCAAAGAGGTTAGCGTATTCCATCATGGTATGATCTCCCTGGGAAAGATCCAAGAAATCCTAGGACCTAGTGAAGGACAAAATATTAGGAAAATATTTCTCATTGAAGACAACCTTAAAATATTTCTAACCTATCTTCTCATGCTTCTTATCTTATACCACTGAGTCCCACCACTTCTGACCAGGACCTTCCAACATAAACAACGCACACTTAACTCTGACTGCCTCAAGAGTATCAAGAAATTAGAACATTCTCTTTATCTTCTTAATCCACTCCTATGCTTCCTAAGGTTTCGTGATACACCAAAAATGAAGAGGATTATTCTTGAGGAACTTCTAATCCTTTTTATTTCCAGGACCTGGTTCAGATTCTATAAAATGAGAAGGACTAGAGCCCACTCATAACAAATCTTGGATAGACTGAACCACGTCTTCCACTAACCTTTGATTAATTAGTGAAGGATAACTCTCTCCAGCCTCTTCCCATGGATACACAGGAGGTCTCCAAGGAGGAATATTGTTATATCAAGCAACAAAAACAAGGAAAAACCCATCAACGCTACATTATAAAAAAATTTAGGAATAGAAACGAATCTCAAACACTTTCATAAATCAAAACATAACCAAATCCAGCATAATAAAAAGTCAACCAAACCACTCCACCCCTATCCAATGTTTATATATAGTTTTTATCTTGTACATATCACCTATAGGATTAGACAAACCAATCCCAAAAACCCATTGTGACTCGAGTCCTATCACAAGGTTGTTTGTACATACACCTCACTCTCAACTAGAACCTCAGGCCTCGAAAATCCTAAATTTGGTCTATCCAAAATCTTTCCCCAAGTAACTTGACCCAAAAATAGTGAAACCAACTCTGATACTATTTGTTCACTAACCAATCCGAAGTACCATCCAACCCAACTCATGGCATGGCCCAAAGGGCCTTCCCGATCTCCATAGGCTAGAAACTAGTGATCGGGTATCAAAAATATACTTTTGGAATGATTTCACCCATTTATATAATCATAAAAAACTAACAAGAATAAACATCATCACAACTTATAACTATAAATGAACATGGTACAATGATTTTCAGATTTAAAGTTTATAACTTTAAATAAAACCAAAAGGCACTACAATAGAATGGGAATAACAAAACTATCCCAAACCCTCCATGAAACAAGAGGGACATCACCCTCAAGCCCCCTCCACCAACACATGTAAGAAGTGGAACACTAGTAACTATATCCACCATCACCACCACGACACATCTTTCCTTTACCTAGTTCATACATAACAAAGTCTACATACACCCAAAGTTATATGTAGGGTATGATCCAAAGCCAAATAGGATTCCACCCAAAAGAAATATTCCATGTTATAACATTAGAATACAATTCAACATTCATATATCCATAATAATATTTAAAACATTTCTAGGAAAACATTTTAATAAAAACTTTCTCAGGAAACACTTTTTAAGGAAAACCTTTTTTAAAAAATAATTTTTCTTGAAATAAAAATGTACACAAGGTATACCATATGTTGAATACTATAACCCCATCACATAAGAATCATGTCACAAAATAGCACCATGGGAAAATCCCTAGAGGTAACTATCACAAGTGTAACACTATGAACCTTGTACCTCAATGATCAAAATCCTTTAACTCAACTACCAATGACATTCCTGTTCATGAGCCACTATAGGGGAATGCATCCCATGGTCCATTAGTCTTCAATGCATAAGCCAATAACAACAGTATTCCCATGCATGATCTGTTATAGGGGAATGTATCCCAAGGTCTAGGGGTCTCTGATCATATCACATGTTTAGTTAGTGTTGTAATCGTCAATCTTGCTAGAGGAATCTGAGCCTCGTCCACTTGTGAATCAACTAGAGTACTAGTTCTAGTTTTCCCACATAAAAACTTGTTATTCCCTTTGTACTCAAATTCCATTTCACATATCACATAAATCAACACTTTTACATACACATTCAAATCATAAAAAGCACATAAGGAAATCACGACTTCTACATTTTCACATTGATCCAACAATCAAAACTCACATGGAAACCACCCATTTCTATAAAAAGAAACACTTTCCATTTTCCACACACACCAAAACAATTTGTAAATAAATTTCTCATCACTTTCATAATTTATGAAACTCATTTGAAAACACAAAATAAAGAACACATATGAAATCTCACCATTTCCATGGGATAACCCACTTTCAAATTCATACTCACATAAAATCCATTTTATAACATGCTTCTCATCACTTTCAAAATTCAAAGACACATTTAAAGTGCACAAAAAATATCCAACATGAAAAAAAAAACCTATTTCCCATGGAAAATCCACTTCCAACACATTTTTACCTTTAAATATCTTTAAAAACACATTTTTTACCTTTTACAAATAGTTTTAAACATTTTTAAGGAACACTACAACAAATCAAACATGAAAAATAACAAATTTCCTTTATGAAATCCATTTTCATCACATGTGAATCTCAAAACCTTTCCAAAACATATTTATCACTACATAAACAATCCATATAACACATTTAAGCAACTAAGAAAGAATTTCAAAATCATCTAATAAGGTAAAATCATGGAACCACCAACCTCACACTTGGAAACTTCTAGAAATCTGTGTGAAACCACAACTGACCCACCATAAGACCCTATAAAGGAAATATTGAACAATAATCAACATTATTTCACTCAAAATCACAAAATTGTACCCTCATTAGGTCAAACAACCTTCTAGAAAATATGAACTCAAGAAAGAGGGAGGAGAAACCCTAGAAAGAGGGAGAAATCGTGAGAAAATAGGCTTACTTGATAATTACTTGAAGTTTCCATACTAAAACCACACAAGGATTGAAGATAAATATGTACAAGGAATCTTGTAGGAGGATTTCATGGTTGTGAATCTAGAATGGGGTGGATGGGAGGTGCTTTAGGGTAAAAATATAAGAGGGTAAAAGGGTGAATTTCCACTTTTTAATCACCTAGACAGGTCACATGGTTAGCCCACACAGCTTTCCAAACTATGTAGAAACTGTGCATCCCTCACTGTCTAAGAGGAACAAGTCATATAGTTAGCCTACACAATTTTCCAAACCATGTGGTCACCACTATCAAAAATTAAAATTAGTCACATGCTTACCTTAAGGAGGGTGTGCAGTTCCCCCTAGCCATGCACCAACCGTGTGCCACCTACTATCAAGACTAAAATATTCATTTTTATCCAAAAACTCATGGGTAGACCAAGGGATAAATACTAAACTAAAAATAAAAAAAATATTACCTAAAAAAAATCACAGATGTGACAATAATATTTATTGATAGGAAATGAAATGCATCGTTCATAGAGACGATAGGTCGTACGTATGTATGAATGTTGTTTCCATTTTCTTATCATATTGAAAGAAATAAAATTAAATGATATATATATATATATATATTATCATTAAAGTATCATTTTTATGTCATATATATCACAAATATTTATTAAACCCATCCTTAATACATTCCATGTAAAATGTGAATGAATCACATCGCTTCGTGAGGCAGTAGTCCATTGTGCACACGAACGATGTTATTGTATTCCCACAAAATGAAAATAATGAAGTTATGTGTTACATAATAATTAAATAGGCATGAATAAATCATAAATATCATACATATCATATAAAAATTGTATGTGCATCATTATTTCCAACCTCGAAAAGTGTTAATGAAAAAACGAACGACATCGGTCCGTGAGGTGGTAGTCTACCATACACACGAACGATGAGTTCATAACCCATTTAATGGAAGTGTGTGTGTTTTTAGGTTTTAACTTTAATATAACAACATATCATTATATTTAATATACTAATGATATTATACAATCAAGATATAAAAATAATCTAACAGGTTTGAGGAATAAATAAAACAAAAATTCTCATTGATGAACGTTACCTCTTCTTTAGGTATCTCCTTTTGGTTTACACTAAAGAAATTCCTTGGTTGGGTTTCTTCCTAAATTAAGGCTTATATGATGAGGTTGGTAAAGTTTTTAAGTAATTTTGGTAGGTCATTTTTGATAAAAATGGCTTTATAGGTGTGAATAAGTGGGGGAGTGAGTTCCATTTTATAGTTGAGGAGGAGTGACATTCTTGTAAATACTCAAAAGTATTCACTATTGAGAGGTCAATCTTACCTAAAGTTGATAAAAAAAATAATTAAAGTTTTTCAGGGATTATAGGGTCATTAAAAACCTCCACCACACATTTATACACATTTTTTAAATATTTAGTTCCTTAACTCTTAAATTACTTATTTTACCACTTTTGTTTTTCATTATGGTAACTAATATTCTAACCTAGATAAATTATCCATTAGAAATAAATTAAATTGATAAATATTAAAAAAAATAGACCTAATGATAATAAAATATGATATATAATTTATAAAAAAAATATCATATTTTTTGTAAATTAACTTTAACACAAGCGCATGTAATGCATAAAAACCCGCTTAAACCTTAACGATGCTAACTGAGTTTTTACAAATTAATAATCAACATATTCATTATAATAAAACAATTGGTCAATTAATTGACCATATTTGATATGAATTAATATTTAAAAATAACTTTATAGATGATAGTATTTTTATTAATTTTAAATAAATTAATAAAATATCATTTATTATAAAATAACATTAATGTGAATTTTGACATTATTCATTTAACTGAATTTAAAAATAATCAAGATAATGATTTAATTATAAATATTTTATTTTCAAACCTTTTTAACAGGTTATATTCATCAAAAATAATAATTTAACACAATAATTTATTCAATTTACTTCACTTGTAATGTTTTTAATATTGTTTGATTTATTTAATTATTAACTAAATAATTCCTCTGTTGGTATTTCTTAAGCATTTAATGTAATTATATCATATATAAAAAATTAAAATAAATTATCATGATAAAAAAACTCATTTATATTTACAAAATAATATTTATATCCAAACCTATGTAGTTTTTTCCCTATTCCAAATCTTTATAAAAATTAAAAAGAAGAAAGGTATATTTTTTTATCTTTTTATTTACTCATTATATGGGTCACTTTCATGGAAAAGTGTCCCATAAACTCATAAAATTAAATACTAAGGTCCCAAGGGTCTAAATATTTCAATAAAATGTGTTTTTGACAAGTTTTAGGTCATTATTTCACTTTATATTCTAAGATTAACCACTAAGTAATCTTGTTTTAACCTTAATCATTGTAATTAATTTTAATTGCTTTCACTAATAACTATCATAAAAAAATTAAGTTTTAATTATTATAAATTATAAATTATTATAATTCCAAATATGAAATCTAGTTTCCTAAATTCAATTCACATAAGTGGTAGAAATTAATTTAAATGAATCCCACAAATGCATTGAGAAAGCAGGTTTTTAAAGTGAAAATATTCAAAATTTTACAAAGTTTTTATATCCAATTTCAATATGAAATTGATTAAAATTACCTATATTGGATTATTAAATGTATAATTTATCTAATTATACTTAAAATATAATTTAAAATATAATTTATCTATATAAATAATTTGAACAAAAAGGCAGATTTCAATTAAAATTCTATATTTTTCACTATTCATCAAAGAATGAATCTTTTTAGAAAAGTCCCAAAAATTCAACCTATGATAATTTTGAAATTATTATTTAAAAAATTAAGTTTATTTTTTCATATATAATTTATAAAAGTTTCAAAAATTATTTTTAAAATAAGTGCGTCATTAAAAGGCGGTAAAAGTGCCTTTTAGAAAAATACATCTTTTATACTTAAAATTGTATTTATTATTATCTCTTGTATAGAAAACATGTAAGATGAATGTAAAATATTTTATTGTATATATTATATGTTAATATCTTTAAAATAATTCATCAAAAGTATTTTGTTTAATTTATTTATATAAAATGTGTTTGTTTATAGAAAAATAGTTTTTTAGAAAAAGAATTTCTTTATTTTCAAATAGTCCTTACTTTTATTTCAAATTAATTGGTTACCAAATAATTCATTTTATAAACATGAATAAACCATATTTTCATAATTTAGTTAATTATTTTCATATCCATCATTCCAATGGGTAGATGATAAATAATAATATTTTAATAATATGTCACATTTAGTTTAAACTCAGTGTCGTGTGTAACATAAGCTAAGCTCGATGTTTCATGTAATGTAATATAAACTTGGTATTTCATGTAACACAATCCAAACTTAGTGTTTCATGTACCTCATTCTAAACTTAATGTTTCATGTAGTGTAATATTAACTTGGTGTTGCATATAAAGTAAGCTTAACTTTGTATAGCGTTCAATGCAAGCCATCAGTGAATTTTAATTTATTCAAAAATAATAATTCATAAAGACTTGGGGTGTTACAATAGAGGATCCACATGTCCTTAGAGACATAACCTATTGTATATTTAATATATTTTTCTATATTTTAATTTCTATTCATATGAAGAATGGTTTTTGTCATAATTAATATATATTAACTATTTATAATATAAAGAGTTAATAGTAATTAATATTATAGGGAAATTTATAAAAATATATTTCTACATTGAAAATATAAATGTTAAATAAGAACATACCATCGTTACAATCATTGTTGATTTCATTATTTAAATTTCTTTGTAAAGTGGTCATGTAATACACATATGCTACATTAATATACAAAAAAATTAGTTTCAAATGATAAAAAAAATTGATAACCACATTGATGTAAGAGAAACCAATTGTTGTTGGCACAAGTTTACATGGATTGAGGATTATAATAAATTAGTGATGAACCTATATTTGAATATGTGGTGTTAATTATTACCAGTTTTTATGGAATAATATTGGAAGTTAATTGATTAGTAGATTAAAAATACATTCATTTTTCCATTTTATTACAATTATGTCAAAGGAAGATGACTTGCACTTGGTACAATACTGAAATTGATGGATGTAGGGGTTTTAGTGGTAACTATGGATATTTTATTAGAATATAATGAACTGAAAGAATTATATGAATCTATAATATGGGTTTAAGACTTCATTAATATATAATTATAACAGAATAATATAGTATAAGTTAGTAGTACTCAAATTTTTGAGGATTGATAAAATAATTAAAAAGATACTTAGAACAGTTTATTTATATTTTTTCATACAAAACTTTCATTACATCCTTGCCTCCTTCTAGGGTAAAGCTTGTTTTTTATTGTAAGTAGTTGGAAGAATCATATTTTCCTATAGACTTTTAATATTTTTTCATGTTTATAATGTAAATTGTTTTTAACTCCTACTATTTTTAAATTTAGAGATTTTGAAAAATAATAAATGCATATAATTTAGTTAAATGATACAAAGCCTAAAAATTATATTAGTAACCCTATAAGAAGGTATAAACCCATTTATTTTAACTTTTGACAATGGAAATCGCAATGTAGACAGTACGGTGTTGTCAATATTAAGCGATGTGTTTAAGTGAAAATAATTTTCTATTTGGTTTACCTTATTTGTTAGATTGTGGTGAATATGTGAACCTGAAATAAAGGAGGAAATCTATCATATTATTTTTCAATATTTAAAACATTTTTATCTCATATAGTTTTTTTTATAATTTTATTGAAGATAAAAATATGTAAGGCTAAAACTATGCCACTGTTGACTTTATTTTTCATATTCAAAATCATTTGTTACCTAGTTTCCTTACACAATGATTTTTTATTTTTATCCATTTGTGACATAAATTTCATGGTGTGTCATGAATTGTTTACAAACATTTTAATAATAGATGTCAATGGATTATTAGATCATAAAAAAATGAGTGCATATGTTTTTTATTAAAATAAAACAAAATGAAATAGGAATTTAATGCTCACTAAGAAATAATTCAAGGTTTTAGAGAATTTATGTTAAGAAATTTATGTGATGGATAGAGAAATAGGAATAATAAGTATACATTGAACATGTAAATTTTTAATTTCTATGTATATTTTTCTGTATTATGTAAATTTGGTATAAAATAGTAAAGTTGGAATAATACTGAAGAAAAATAAAAAAAATCATTGAAAAAAATAGAACCTTCAAGAGAGTTGAGTAGTTTTTATAAAAAATATATATTAGAAGATTTAATTTTCATTAAAGGTGTCCCTTGATGTTGCAGACCATGAGACTGTTTGAAATAGAAAAACATCGATTGATATACAATCTATGATGATAAGGAATATCATAGATCATAAATTTTGTATATAGTATGTTGATAGTGAAATAACATGATAATTTCAAAAATATTTCATTCAAATATTTCAAGAGGATATTTCATTAAAAAATCAATGTATATATATTATATTAGAATAAAATGAACAAAAATAGGATTTTAGTGCTTACTAATTAATATATTTTCATTCAAATACATTATATTATGAAATTCAAATATTATTATTGAAATAGGGATAATAGAAATATGTAGAACATGTCAATTGAATATATCTATGTAATAAATTTTAATTTGTGAAGTTAAACATCCATAGAAGCTGTGACATTAGGGAATATCACAGACTCAATGAAATCGATTATCTATGGTACATAGACTCTGAATTAATATGTTAAATATAGATAAAATACCTTAAACAATGTCGAGTAATGGTAAAAATAGTTAATGACTCACATTAATGAAATAAAATTAAAGGGAAGTTTGAATTTTTGAACCACGTGACTTGGTTTCGAGATAAAAGAATTTCAACTTTAGGAGTTCATATTTGAAAGAATTCCTTATTTCTGTCAGAAAATAGAAGATGGTGGAAGTCAGGAGAATGAATTTTCATGTGATTTTATTGGTAATATTATAACAAAAACAAATGTAAAATTTAATATGGTGTAAAAAATATATGTACTAAAGGATATATGGCAATTTATATGGTATCATATTTGAATAAATGATAAATATATACTAGTATTCGTTGATATGGATGTTTCTATACATGAGGATGGATTATAGGATAGAATAAAATTTTATGGTGAAAAATTGTTGGTCGGAATCATGGTAGGGTTTCATGAGGTTAGATTTTTTGGAGCGCAAAGTGAGAGATTGATTGAAATAGAACAGGGTAGGAATTGTATCATAGGGAGGTAGATTGGGAATTAAAATGGAATATGGGTTGAAGAGATTCATTCTACTTGGGAAATTCCAACACATAAGGGAGATATGTGTTGAAGGATACATGTATCATGGGATACACTCTCTATAGTACAGATAATGGATGTTATGCACAATTCAATCACACTCCCAAATCATCATATCATGACTGGTATTTATAATACAATTTATAATACTCCCATTGTCTCTCAAACAAATCTCTTTCATATCCAATATATAGATATTGTATATGGACCAAATTATTTTGTAGTAATGGTGGTATAGTTGAAAATCAAATTTTATTTATTTATTTTTATCTTACACATCCATACATAACCATGATATATGATAACTTTTAATGATATTTTTTAATTTTTAGTGAGATAAAATTTTCTTAGTTTACACATTTTCTCTATTATTGTATCAAAAGAGATAAAAATGATCCATTATGCTATGAAACATAAAATTTAAAAATAAACCCCCTAATTATTATTATACATTCCATCACACTAATAATTCATTTTCAAAAAATTGTGCTTTAACCCATCAATATAGAGAACATACGTTAAAATAATATAGTCATTAGTACTTACCTCATATGTTTGTATGTCTTTTACATTATAATTATTTCTAAATTTGATTTAACCACCTTTAACCTTTTGAATTGTATTAACCTTATTGAGTTCATGATCATTTTAATTGATAATTTAATATTCAAACACTATATATCATTTCTAGTTATTCTCTTAAAATATTTCTCCTATAAAAATTAGTGAGATAAAACCTTTGGTATTGAAATTATTTTGAGTCAAATAAAATTAATGAGTGATACCGTTTAGATTAATTAAAATTAACTTTTCCCTTTATATTTTTTAAATATTATTTGATATATTCATAAATATTTAACCATAACTTATCAAATTTGTGTAATTTTATTATTTTGTTTTGCGACCAACATGATTAATCTAAAAATTTAAACTTTGGGTGATTTATAAAAAACAAAATTCCTTATTTTGGTTTTGGCTTTTTTAGAATAACCAATTTGATAACTCTCTCACCCATATCTCCAAGTAACCAATATTTTATTAATTTTACTCATCATGGGTAAATTTGGAGACTTAATGAGTCAATTTTTTACTTGTTTATTCAATTAGACCACCACTTATAGAAAAAATATTGTTAACTAACTAACTTAATAGGACTTTTAATTCATTATTTTTATCACAGAGTGAAACATTATTAAGTTCATTATACTTAATGTTGAGATCTTAAATCTCCCCCTCAATCCCATTAAATTCATCTCTCTCAATTATTTATATGATTGAGTAAAGAATAATTATTCCACGTCATCAAACTTGACAATTATGTAAGGTTTTATATTTAACCCTCCTCTATCAATCTCTCATCTAAGAATTTATATTTTGGGGGTTTAGGGACACTCTAATCATCATAAAAATAATAAAAAATAAAACCAACCCACATCAAACCATCCAAGTGTTAATAAAATAAAAACTAAAACTAAAAAATCTATAATAACTTATAATAAGTTTGGAATATTGAATACTAAATTTTGAAACCACAATAGCTTCACAATAGAGAAAACAATACAAAAGGAAGAATAAATCACATGGAGTTTCCTATAATATTTTCATTATATTTTTCTAATAATAAATATTTTTTACCATTTTATAATCATCCCCTCCTGCTCTTCCTAACCTATTTTCTCACTAAAATAGTGACCAAAATAATTGGTTGTTCCCACCCAACCTTTTCCTTAGGTGATTGATAAAATACCTATTTTTCTAATGACTTATGGTGAGGGAAAATACACACACACACATTTAATACATGTATGTTATGTATCTCATACATCATATATATAATACAACACCGCTTCTATTTATTAAAAACATTACATATAAAAATAATTTTGTATTTAATCATGATAATAAGCCCCATATATAATTAGAATTATTTATGTTCTAATATTAAAACATAATTTTGTATTATTTTAATTAAACATTACATGTTTAACCAAGATAATAAATCTTATAAAATCAGAATATAAATATTATTTAATTAAGTGATTCAAATTTAAAATATTTAATTAAATGTATAATCCATATTGAATCACTACTTTATTCTATCATTCCCAAATTATTTAGATAATTTATTCCCCATTTAAAAAGTTGATCATGTGGACTTATACCATTTTATATTATTATTAATTATGAATCACATTCACATTTAAAAAATGAATAATAAAAGGCATGGTGTTATCCAATCACTTAAGGAATGTAATCATTATCATTGTGATTTTTTTTATTAACATTTAGAATAAATACAAGTCATAGATATTATCCATTATATGAGAATCATCTAGTATTCATATCACTAACATACCATGATAAAACTAAGAAATATTTATATATATAATGTAAGAAAGTGTGGTCACACATTTCTAATTAAGTTCATCGAGAGCTTAGATGCCATGCCTATCTTATAGGTACAAAAATATTATCTTAACTTTAAATGATGTCCCACCCATGATTAGTAACATACCCAAGGACTACCAAATTATTCCAAAGTATATAATGACATAACATGAAAAATAAAATATGAAAGTTCTCATATCATTTGCACCTTGAACCTTTTAATAGATCCAATATATAAGGATTATACATAGACCCCATGATTAAATTTTGACTTCATAACATTATAAAGGTAAAAGTATATAACTTTACATAAAAAAATAAAAATAAAAAACAAAATCACAACTCCCAATAGCCCCTCCCATAACCTACCAAGAAAATTCCACATTCATCTAAGATGATGAATGTTTAGTCTAACTGGCATAAATTTAATGATAATGGATAGTGAGAACTTAGTTAAAACTACATCAAACACTTAATTCACACATAAAACTACCTCACAAACCAAATTAAAAAATAAATCATTACACATAAAAAAAACCTTGAGGAAAAAGAAACTTCACACCCAACTACACCAACAAAAAAACATATACCAAATACCTTTTAATTAATTCATAAATAAAAAACCTTTCATCTATATTCAAAATTAAAGAATTGCTTATATGACGATACTCCTTTTAATAAAACGTTCATAACTTAAAGTATTTTTAATGATTCAAAATATTTTATCCTAATTCCTTAATAATGTATAATGAAAAAATTATTTAGGATCTTAGAGTAATCCCATTAGTAATTAATGAATCTTGAGTTCCACATATCTTTAGAAATCAGAGAAGGAGAAATATATTTCATTAATAAAGTATAAGATAAATCATCAATCAAACACCAAAAAAGATGAATTTTCCTCCATTTTCTCACCACCATCATCAAACAACTATTGACTATAAACTATAACATGTTTTCTAGGATTTTCACCTCAACATCACAACTATTAAGATTGGACTTAAATAAAATAAAATTGATATTTCCTTTCTAGTTGATGACCACATGGTAACATTTATTTTTAAATTAGGGTATCCATTTTGAGCTCTAAGATTCCTTGGTTTTTCTACCTCATCAGATATCTCTATATTGATACAGGCATGATGTAGGCAGGAGGTGATGTAGGTATGATTCAATATCAGTGACGTAGTCAGGATGATATAGGAATGATGATACATTGGGCCTTTGGTCCAGTTTCATGGGTCACTTGGCCTTGGGCCTAAAGGATATGTAATGGGTCTCCCTCTATCCAAATATAAATAGGTCTTTGATTTAATAATAAAAAGGAGGCTTTGACCCTAAATTTTATAAAAATAATAATGATTACTTTCTATATTTGATTTAGCTTAGGCCACAACTAATCTATCAATACTTCCTTCTAGATATGTAGCAACCATGGTATAGTTCCCCTCAATAACCAAATCAAAATCATTTGTATTCAAAACATCTGTTTTGATTAAAACAATTCCATATATAATTTTTAGTGTTAAACATATAATATCCCATGTTTCCATGTGTCACTAGAAAGGGTAAAAGACTTAACTCCAATAGAAATGAAGTTTATGGTAATTTTAAATTTATAATTTGAACCAAGGGATTAAATTTTTATATGTATTAGAATAATTAAAAGGAGTTTTTGAGGTTGATGGATGGTTGGAAAGATCCCAAATGGATTTTTTAGGTGTTATATAATTAAATGGATTTATTAGATTATAGAAGAACACACCAGAAGCCCAATAATATCCCACCGAGAGTATATTGGGATGGAAGTGGTATTATGCTACTAACCCCACTACTGGGAACCTAATAGAATCCCACTAAATCATGGTAAATTTTGAAAAAGAAAATGGGGATTTTATGTGATGTATAAAGGAGGATCAATAAAGGTAAATGTGTATCACTTCTAACTATTTTAGTGAAGGAAAGTAATATGTTAAATTATACATGGAATTTCATCATTTTTTTATGAAATTGATTGATCACTTAACATGGAAATTTTTGTATTTTTCTCATAGGGGGACCAAGAGTCGTCAATAAGATATCTGCACTCTGTTGCTTGATATTATGATGATGTAGAATTCATTTATTGGTTTTATTATATTATACCAATTATGAAATTAATTATGGATTGTTTTAATAAATTATTAGTGATTAATTAATTACTAATTTTATTAAGACAATGGCTTGTGGAGATAAAATATAGGTGGAATGATACTTAATAATATGGGAAGTTATTTGGGGTAAGTAGTCCATATTATTTTTACTCATTTTATATGTGTGTTGCATATGTTGTGTGATATTCTAGTAGGGTGCATGATTGTTGGAGACCCAATATGGAACCATGGGAAATTATATGTGTTATAGGAGATAGGTTATACCTATCATAATTATAAATTAGTTTCCACACATATTCCCTTGAATTGAGAGTCTCTTCATGACTCTGTTGACAATATAAGACTTAGGTAGATATGAGTAGGGAACCCATGGAGGGTTATCATCTTCAAGAGTCAATTCATGAATGATATGAACTAAGGACGAGCCTTATAGACCATGACATTGTATGATTGTTAACTCGTGAAATGATTGGATACTAAATAGTGTAAATCAAGGGTATCCTCATATGAAAATGATATATTGAAATTTCAAGGGTGGGATATCAAGTTTACCATAAGGTGATTGGTTTTTCTCATGGACTTAGGGAGTGGGATTGATGATTCATGGCCTAAGGGTCCGTTATCTAAGAAATTATCACTGAGAGTTGTAAACTATGCTTGGGATAGATGACCTTTGTATCAAGGATACTTGATACTCGATGCTCATGGTTCTGATAGTCAATGTTATCCAAGGTATAAAAGATTGGTACATTAAGACATGTGATGCATGAGGTACAATGGGGTTATTAACCATGGGTAAGGATGATGGGTTACACAATGTTATATGTGTTTTTGTTTATCATCCTAGTATTTTTATTGATGATGTGATACATTTTTTAGTGCCTGGGAAATGAATAAATTTACATTAGACATGATATTAATAGGATACTTCCATTGGGTATGAGTCTAGTCCTAAGCCTGTCATGTTTGATTCAATTATTAAATACCAACACTCATTAGAAATTTGACAGATTCAAACCCCTATCTTACCATATATCCTTGGATATTATTTCTATATATCGAAAACAGGTTTAGCAAGGATAAAATTGATTTCCACCATATATTCTAATATATTATGTTCCTACGCCAACTATATGTTGATTGAGTATGTAATGAACCAACCCAAGCTACCCCTAATTTGATCTCTCGATTCAGCCTATATCATGGACTGAAAGGCATTATCGATCCCTATGGTCTGGATAATAGTGTCTGGTCATCAAGGAAGTACTCTTACAAATAGTTACACCTAAATAAACCTAAATAAAATTAGGCTTCCGCGTATAATTATGATATAAACACTTCATAAATTTGATAATGATGCATATCAAATAAGCATGTTAAAATATAAAGCATACCAAATGATGAATTAACATATATAACACAGCTCATAAATCATAATACAAGACTAATCCATCAAAAATAGAAGAGTCTAAAAGGACTTACTAACATGGAATAATAAAAGTGAAAAATAAAATACTAAAATAAAATAAGGACATCAACACCCATTACCTTGTGTTAAGAAAATCACCTTTTCTTGGCACCATCACCATACTCAAACCAAAACCTAAGACTAACCTCTATGCCCAAAAGAACCTGTAATATCTATAGGCATGAGCATAAAATCCCAGTAGGTATCCTCTTATATCACTCCATGAATAACCATTTAAAAATAAATAATTTTAAAGCTATTTTAAATATGTAACTATAAAATTAAGTGTTTTATTAAATTTTGAAAATAATTCATGTGATTCCATTATTTAAATTCTTTTTCACCCAAAATAAAAAATATTACCATTTGAGAAATACAAAGATAAAAATAATAATAAATTGAAGACATTTATAATAAAAGAATCACTTTCCAAACCATTATTTTCAAATATCCACATTTTAAATATAATAAGCATCCCACTTTTTAATTCCCATTTCCAAAATAGGTGAAGAATTCACCCAATAGATAAATCCATAATTTTAAGATAAATGAATCTACAAAACTGATAAAGGACAACATAATAACAAAAAACCATCTACCATAAAAATAAGCATAAATGGGATTTAATCACTACATGAAAATAAACATATTCAGTAAAGGAATCTACTCAAGTAAAGAAAAGGTGACTGAATATAAACATAAACAACACTTGGTTAAAATAAATAAAGAAAACTAAATATAAATCAGCAGTATTGTTACTCGGTCAAAACTGAAAAAATATTAATACCACAGGGTAATTCCCTTTAGGAAACTATAGTTAAGACCACCTAATAAATGACTTCACAAGAATATAGTATAAATGATAATAAGTAATTAACTTTTTAGTGGAGGAAACACACATACCTAGTGATAAAGATCTCATCCTTTCTAGGTTGAACTACCCAAGTACCTAGGGTTTCTCAAAAATTAGTCATAGGGGTGGGGAAATAGTTATCACATGGAAAGCATATTTCAATAATAATCATCACAAAACATCTCAAAAAACACCTCATACCACCCACACATACCCCTTTTTAGTCAAAATTCATAACCATTATACAAGGTGTAAACCAGGCATTTGGAAATATCTTCTAGAAAAACAAATTATAATTCCATATCTTGAAAGAAAAAATCCATAAAAAAATATTTTTAAAAATACTTTGAAAAAATTAAATACATTCATCAACATCACCCAACCACATTTAAGTCCAAATATCAATAAAAATTTATAAAATTTCTCAATGGTCATAAAACACAAATAAAACTTAGAAATAGACAATATCATCTTTAGTTTATAAAACCTTTTTATAAAAATATGAATTTACACTCTTTAAATGATGAAGGATAAAATGCCCCAATATTATTAAAAATTTACCTTGAAAATAACCCTTAATACATTTTATCAAACACTACTAAATTTATCTCATATCATTTTTCTTTAAGTAGTTCAAATCATGGATTAAAAATTAGTAAGAAATCAAGGATTTAATTTTAAAAAGTTATGCATGAATCCACCTACCTCAGCCAATGACCCAAACATTGATCCTGAGATTAGGGAAACCTCCTTCAAGTCTACGAGTGAATAACTAAACTATAAACACCCTTAAATTAATAAAATGGACATTTATAACCAAGAACTCACAATAACATAATTGGATCCAAACTCATTAGATAACTTATTAGGTCCAAAACAAAAAGACAAAAGGTGTGGCTAAATCCCAACACACTTATAGGCCTAATACCTAAAAAATATCTAATTATTAAAACCAGTACAATAATAAATTTCACCCAAAATCACCAAAACCCAAAATACAACCACAAAGGCACATACTTTAAGATGAATGATGAACAACGATATGAACATCCCCTTCTAGGACCACATCTACAAGTCTCACACCAAAACCCATTCAAGTAGAATGATTCCACTATGTATTGGTGGAATCATCTCTCCAAAACCCTATAAAATGATCCAAATATTAGTGGAAAGACAAGGAATATGAACAAGATAGAGGATAGGGTGTAACTTACCAAGAATCAACATGATGAAATCATTCTGAGCAACCTATATCTGAGGGAGAAAAGGGGGAGGAGATGGGAGAGACAAAAATAGTTTCTCCCTCTTCTCTCCATCGACTAAGGCTAAGGTTATTGGAGGGATTCCAAATAGGAACCCCAAAAAAACCAAAAATTCCCCTTAAAATTTTGAACAGCCAAAATTCCATGGAGTGGCTTCCCCTTATTCACCATAATACACCTCCCCAGTATCCATAGTTAAACCACAACACAGAGTGCTAAGGTATGGTTCTTAAAATATGAAACAATTCATGAGCACCCATGTTGTGTAGGGGTAACGGGTGATACTACACTACATAAGTGTAACATGTGTTACCCCTATGAAATTACCATGCTACATAAGGGTTACCAATGTTACCCCTACATAGCCTCACCAAACTATGATGTGGCATGGTTTATGGACCATAGTGCAAGAAACTCCCAGTAGGTAGGGTGTTCAATCTCCCCCTGGCCACCCCCCTTGCAGTGTATCTCCCCTACCACACCAAAGTGCCTACACCTAGAGAAGCTCCATAGTGTATCCCTAGATATTGAAATGTGGGCCTTCCTAGACTCAAACCACCATAGCATAATGCTTAGTGGATATGTCATGGAGCCCTACAGACTATATCCTTCAGCACCTGATAGTTTCTACAGGTATTCTTCCACCAGACTAAAATCCCTGAAACATCCTAAAACCATATAAAACATGATTAAACCCCCCATTCCAAGAAATGAATTTAAAAATTAAAATTATCCCAAAATTTCACCAACTTTAATGACTCGGTTCATTAAAATCTCCCCACCATAAAAACTTTCCATCCCCAGAATGTCCCAAAAAAACTTAATCCTATGTGACCGATCAGAAAACCAATATTTAAACTCAACACATAGGTGAGGTTCTCCCCACTATAAAGGAATCTACCTCTAACGAAACCAAACATCATGAAAATATAATTTAATATCAAACAATCATAAAATTTAAATCAAACCATGAAAAAATTTATTTAGATAAACAAATTCCCTCAATATGGATACACCAATATGAACCCTATAAAAACAGGAACCAAATAAGTAGAAACTCATAGACAATTAATAATATGATAATAAAGGTATCCAATCAAATCTATATAATTTATTAAGACCAATTACATTATAAAAGTAACACACTTTGAAAACATAAACCATCGTCAACACATAAGGGATTTTCCAATACCAAAGAGAATAAAAGATCACAAAATAAAACTTGTGTCCCTTGAAATAAAATAATTTATTCAATTTAAAACTAAACATGGAATAGTACACAAATAATAAATTCAAACCAATAATATACAAGATTTACTTTACACAACCAAATACGACATTTATAATTATAAAAATAAAAACCACCTTCAAATACTAGAAACTATTTTATTTATATTCACATGGTTTCTCATTGACAAATTATCTCAAAAACATTTTCCAAAAAACAAAACTCTTAATAAATTTAACCCCTAAACTAGACATATTGATATTAAAAGGAAATAAAATAACACTAACTATATTAATAAAATATAACTTTGATTTAAAACATACTAGTATATAAAATGAGATGGTAACCCCTTCTCAATTAGGTTTCCACCAAAATAAGTCATTTAGAGTAGGCTATGAAACTTATTTAATGATGATTAAAATGATAAAAGTCCTATTTTATTTTATGACTCCAAAATATCAATTCAAAACCATATAGACAACCCAATACAAAAGTCCTTCATTTTCAATTCACAAACCCATTTAGCAAAAACAAGTACATTTTTCATATTTGAAAACATTTTTTACCACTTTAAATAACTAATCCTCATTCAAAATACCACCATTATACCAATTTAAGTTCTTAACTTCTACCAAGATTCAATCTTTCCAATTAAAAAACCCCATTTAAAACCATTATTTCCTTTTAAAGTGTTTAAAACATGGAAACTGTCCATTTAAACCCCATCAATAATATAAAAAAATTGTTTCTTTTATCAAAATTGATTAAAAATATTCAAAAGTAATTTTCATAAAAAATAAATCCCCATTTATTTTAAAATAATTTCCAAGGAGTCCAGTTTTAAAAATAAAACACCAAAATCCATAACACATGAAATAAAACCCAAAATATCAAACAATAATAATGCCTTAAGGAAATTATCTCAATTTTTTTCACACTTAAAATAAAGTGGGATAAAAGTAACTTGAAATAATATAAACACCACTAACATAAATCATAACCAACTCATGGAATCAATAAAAAACATTGAAAAGTTAAAAACATCCCAAAAACACACCCTTCCAAGATACATGGTCTACACGGTCTGCAGCTTGCACACCCTAACCATAAAACTCATTGGTTCCTCTTCTAACTTTCTTCAAAGAAGGAGTTTATCGATAAAGAAGGATGAATAAAACTTGAAAATATAATTAAACATTTCAAATTAACCTAATAACTCAAGGTTTAGTACAAAAAGTGGTGATTAAGAACTTAATCATAGTCTACTTCTCAAGATCTAACACTCCTATCTCATGTCGATCTTGACTCCCCAAATAACATAAAACAAAATCAGGCTCTAATAACATTTTATCATGAACCAACCCTGGTTAACCCCAGTCCGAGCACTCAATCAGACCCATGACATGGTCTGAAGGGCCTTTTAGATCCCCACAAAATAACAACTAGTTCTTCCGCATCAAGGAAACACTATTAGGAATAGTTTCTCCCAAATAAACCTAAATAAAATAGTTATTCCACTAAGAATTTTGATGTGGCCACTTCATATGGTAGATGATAATACATATCAAATGAGAAATTTCAAATATAAACCAATCCAAACGAGGCATAAACATATATAACATATCTCATAAATCATATTACAGAACTAAACCAGAAAAAACAGAATAAACAAAAATAACCAACTGACATGGTATAATACAAGTGATAAATAAAATACCAAAATAAAATAAGGACCTAAACATCCACTACTACATGCCAAGAAAATCTCCTTTTCTTAGCACCATCACCATACTTGAACCAAAACATGATACCAACTGCTACAATCAATGGATCATGTAATATATATAGGCATGAGCATAAAATCACAATTGGTATCCTCTCACCCAACTCCATGCATAAACTTTTAAAATATATATATTTTTCAACCTAGTTTCAACATACAACTATAAAAGTAATATTTTATTTCAAATTTTAAATAAGTCATGTAATGCCATTATTTAAATTATTTTTTACCCAAAATAAACAATATTCTCATTTAATAAAAACCAATATCTAAAATATTTTAATAAGAGAAAATATTTATAATAAGCGAATCCATTTTTAAATCATGCTTTATAAATACCCACATTTTAAACATAAAAAAAACAACCCACTTTTTAATTATATTCTTTTTAATTTGTGAAGAATGAACCAAAGAGATAAATCTATACTTTTAAGATAAATGAATCCCCAAAATTGATAAAGACCAACATAATAACTGAAAAATCAACTTTTATAAAATTAAGCATAAAGGTGAATGAATAAATTCATAATGATAAATATAGTAAGTAAAGTAATATATTAAATTAAGGAAAAAATAACTAAATATAAATAGAAATAGCACCTATAAAGGTAATATTAATAAAGAGAACTAAATATAAACCAAAATTAGTGTTATTTAATAAAAACAAAATAAATACTAATACCACAAGAGAAACCCCTTCTAGAAACTATGGTTAGGATCACCTAATAAACAAATAAACTAGAATCTAGCGAAAATGATAATAAGTAATTCATCAGCCAGTGGGATCAATGCATATATAACTTCACTAATTAGGGCGACACACATAACTAGTGGTAAGAACCTTGTTCTGTCTGGGTTGACCTACCTAAGTACCTTGGGGTTTCTCAAAAAAATCATAGGGGTAGGGAAACATTTATCACATGGAAATCACATTTAAATAATAATCATCACAAAAAATATCAAAAAAAACACATAATCCCACCCTCATATAATCCTTTTTATTCAAAATCCATAATCACTATACAAGGTTCCAAGTGGGCCTTTGGAAATATCTTTTCAAAAAATGAATTTTAATTATATCTCTTGAAAGAAATAAATCCATAAAACAATATTTTTGAAAATAATTTGAAAATATTATATCGTTTAATAAACATCACCCAACCACATTTAAGTCAAAATATTAAGAAAACATTAACAAAATTTCTCAATAATCATCAATCATGAATCAAGAATAGAAATATCCAAGATAATCTTTATTTTATAAAACCTTTTTATGAAAACATGAGTTTCCTCCCTTCAAATCATCAAGAATCAAATACCCCCTTCTTATTACCAATTTCTCTTGAAAAGATCCCTTAGGGTATTTTAACAAACACTATTATGTATCTCATATCATTTTTATTTAAGAAATTCAATGCATGGATTAAAAATAGGTAAGAAATCAAATATTTAAATTTAAAAAGTTATACATAGATCCACCTACCTCAGCTGACAACCCACACATCGATACTATGCTCATGGTGACCTAATTTAGGTCCATGATCACCTGAATCAACTATAGACACCCTGAAATTAATAAACAAAACATTTAAAAATAATAACTCACAATGGAATAATCATATCCAAACTCACCAGATAACGTATCGGTGTCAAAACAGCAAGCCACAAGGTGCGGTAAAATCCCAACACACTCTCGGTCCTAAGACATGAAAAATAAGAAATTATTAAACCCAATATAATATAAAATTTCTCCCAAAATCATTAAAACTCTAAATACAATCATTTAGATAGATTCCTTAAGACGAACAACAAACGGTGACATAAATATCCCCTTCCAAGACCTCTTTTATGAGATGCACTCTAAATTCCCTTCAAGTGGAATGATTCCACCATGTATTAATGGAATAAAATCTTCAAAAACCTATTCAAAAAGACAAATATTAGAGGAAAGACAATGAAGAAGAACAATAGATAGGAGAGGAGGGAACTTAAAAAGAATAAACATGAAGAAAACATTCTAAACACCCTAGATAAAAGGGAGAAAAGGGAGGATGGGAGAGACAAAGAGAAATCCTCCTTATTATCTCAGTTGACTAAAGCCAAAGGTCTTGAGGGGGTTTTAAATGGGAACCACATAAAAAGACCAAAAATCCCCTTAAAACTTCACTTCCCAAAGTCCATAGTTTAACCAGCATCCCTAATCAAACCTTGAAATATGGAATTATGGTGTGTTCCTTAGACCACGATATAATCCATGGCCACCCCTTCTATATAGGGGTAATTGGCGATACCCTTATACAAGTTCTATGTTGTGTAAGGGTAACCAGTGTTACCCCTACATAGGCCTTTCACTGAATAAGAGTATCTGATGTTACCCCTACACAAGCTCTATGTTGCGTAAGGGTAACTGATGTTACCCATACACCACCTCACCAAACTAAGTTGCAGAATGGTCTAAGGACCAAAAATAAAGAACCTCCTGGGATTCAAGGTTTTTGATCTCCCTCTGGACACCCCCATATAGTGTATCTCTCTTACCTCATCATAGCTCCTACACCTAGGGAAGGTCTATGGTGCATCCCTTTCTACTGCATTGTGGGCCATCCCAGACCTATACCATCACATCATAGTACTCATTGGCTATATTATGGATCCATGAATACTCTAAATATTGTAACATCTAGAAACTAGGACTCACTCTGGGTGGTATTCTATAGAAATAACTCCCATGAAACATCTCTAAAACCATCTATAACATGATTAAGACTCATTCCAAGACCCAAATTTAAAAATTCAAATTCTCTCAAAATTTCACCAACTGTAGTAACCTGATTCATTAAAAAGGATAAATCTAAGCCTACCATGAACTAGAAACTATTTTACTGAGTCTAAGCCCTAATAAACCCTTTATATTTGATTAATATTACCCTAAAATAGTTTTTGGTTAACTAATTATATACCTAGGCCTACTATATTTCATCTGGCAGTGTTTCACTTCTGATTCATTCTCTATACAATCATGTTAGTGGTGATTTATATGATTTGATCTTGATAATTATTATCCCATATACCATATTAGTTCAAAGCTAAAAATTTCAATCATTAGGGTGACTACACAAGCACCTGATGATTCGATGTATGTGATGCATGTGTTTACTTCATCTTTAATTTTATATTATACATGCATACACATATTTTATGGTTTATATTTGGGTCCCTTTGGTGGTGTATTACTAAGTTTTATACTCAAAATCTACACATTCACCTTGATGGATGTGAAAAAATTATGTTTGAAATACAAGTTAGGTCAAGGCCTATAATACAGGGCATTTAACTGAAGTCACTTGATGAGGATATAGAAACAATACCAAGGAAAGTATGAGGTCCTAATAGAGGTGTATCCCTTTATTGTTTTTTTTCCTTTTATATATATCATGTATAAAATCAACACATTGGGATATATTATTCTGATTTATGATTTATATGTCATAGTCTGGGTTCATTTTATTTTTTTATGGTGTATATTATTTTTTATTGTTAGATTTCTACTATGATTCCATATTTATTTGATTTTATTATTATTTCTATGGGTTTTTATGTTCTTTATTACTATTTTATGGTTAGTATATCAATGGTATTGTATCCCCATGGTATAATATTTGATCATTACTACTAGTTAGAATCCTCTTGTTGGGTTTATTAGAGGTTGATTAAAGCTTAATCGCAGTAGCAGAAGCATTAGAAAACACAAATCCATGATCGCTATGGAAGAAATATGAAATAATATAAAATAAAAAATAAAGAATAGTTGTAAAAATGGGTACCATTCCCTGAATAATCCTTCATAAACTTCTTAATCTTCATCTAATATGTTTGATGATGATCACCAAAGTAGTAGATGAAATCCTCTTACCTCTGAAGGTATCCATGGTCCAAGTTGAATCTCTCATCGTATGAGAGGAATTTTCCTTCAAACATGGTTTTCTAGCATCTTTACTTTCTAAGGATGAATAAGAAGAGATATTTGGTTCTCTGGAAGTTTCATCTAAGCATGAAGCAATCACACTCACACACACTGTCATAAAATAAAGATGATTTATATTACACCCAAGGATTCACCTTGGGTTTTATCTCATTAGCTCATGTATTACAATGAATAATTTAATTTATTTTACAATTTATGAATCACATACACGAATATAACTCTTCACTTTCATTAAATCCCATTTAGTTCTTTAATAAATGAGATCCTAAGTGGGTTAAATCATTCAAATATTAACAAACTTAATATTAGTTTTCTCATATGATCAGAGGTAATATCATGAATTAAATCATATTTTATGAATACATCATAATATCATATGATATTATATAATTCATATATTTATTATGGATGTATTCATCCCAAGAATATGGATTTAGGGAATATATCTCCTTTAATATCACACTTTCACTAAATCCTAAAAGACTTTGTGTCATTTAACCTTATATTATATCATATATAATAACTTTCAAAACCATATCAAATACTCTTTTTATATATCTTTTAAAAAAACTTTTGGAAATCCATTATTGTATTCACCACATATCGCATTGTATGTAATACCTTGTGAATACCCATTTAAAACTCATTTTGAATTAACTCTAAAACACTATTAAAGTAACTCTTTGAGTCAAGATAAATCCCCATTAAGTCAACCATAAAGTTTCACCCCATGTATATTCATAGAATTGAAAAAAAATATATAAATTTTTATATCTATATATGTAAGAAAATTGAGGCCTCCAGAAAAGTGTCAATGCAATTCAAGATATAAAGGGATATAGCATAATCTCTATTAAACACATATACCTCTATACTTGTGTCCACCAGTTTTAATCATATAAAAATTTTCATTCTCATATTTCTCATTTTTTTTCAAAACATCAAGTGGCCACGGGACATAGATTATGTCAATCCCATATAGGTTACTCATCTATTCTCAATTCTCAGATTATAGACTAACATGTTCAATGAATAAATCGCTTTTCATTCATCTACATAGATGATCACATCACATGTGTAAGGTCCCAAATCCATCTATTCCAACCCTTTGTGTGTTTTTAAAGACCATGGTGCTCAAAGGAGGCCTAGAGAAGGTCTTTAGGTGTTTAGTAGATAAAAACTGGAAGTATGGAGAATTCACAATGTATAATGGTTTCACATCATGAACGTGTGGTTCATGGCTTGTGTGAAGCTATTTCATTGGGTGATTCATGATGTGAATTAAAATGGGTTTAAATTGTTTGAGGAAATCTGTTTTTCAGTGGAACATAAAACTCAATACCTAGATGACATGAAAGGCTTTCATACTGTGAAAATCCGATGTGCAGCACACCTTTATAAGTCTTAACACCTCGAATTTTCTCAAACCCTATGGCTCTCTCTCGATTTCTAGGCAATTCATAGCACTAAATTCTAGAGATTTTTTATCCCTTCGATGGGAATTAATCCCAGCCTTCCATCTTCAATCCATGGTGATCTAAGGTATGTTCTGCCTCTTCTCTCATGGTTCTCCAATCTGGATCCTCCCGCTTCAACTTTCCATGAGGTAGTGGTTTCTCCCCATCATTCTAATAGAATTTTATTGGTTATTTTTTGATGTGTTTGTGTCATGGAATACTTGTAGGGATAAAACTATTATGGTAGGGGTGATCAGGATCTAAGAAATTGTTTCATTCTCATGCAAAGAACGTTGATGCCTTTTAGGTAGGGGATCCATTGCTTCATCTATTTATTTATGTGTAATTATAAAGCTATCATGGTTTATCCCTTTATATGTAAATAGAATTAACTTGATAATTATTTAACTGGATTAATAATGAATTGGATTGTAATCGAAGGTTGATGTTTGATACCATGATAACAGTTTTCCTCTTGATTGTCTAAATAGTGTGATATCTATGTCATGATTGTTATCATGTCTTGTTATGATATGGATTATCATGTTTTTCCTGATGAAAATTAATAAAGAATATAAATCCAAAATTAATTGATTAATTGGATTAATAAGTAAATGAAATACATTTTAATGAGAATTTTACTCCTCTAAGTTTGTTGAAACTAGTTTTAATGCAAAGAGCATGTTTACCTTTTCGTAGATTATTATAGCTTGATATCATAGGTTATCCATAGTTGGAACCTTTGAATAATGAATAGGTCAATTCAAGATGGAATTAAAAATGGTTGTTTGATAAATATAATCTATAGGTTTTGAGTGGCCCATCTACTTGACAAGGATGATTTCCTTGAGTTTGGAGTCTTGAGAGTTCATTTATGTGTGAAGTCTGGATGCCTTGTTTTAGGGCCTAAACTACCTTGTTGGTTAGGCTTGTTTATTTCCTTATGATTTTGTGATGTGCTCTATATATGATCCTTTATATACAATGTGATATGGGGTAGGGAGGCCCAGATGGGATAGCTAGTCCTAGGATGGTTCGTATGATGTGGTCGGGGAGGCCCAGATTATGTGGCAACATTTGACACCTGTGATGGATAGATGCATCGAGATATGCATCTGGGTGTTAGGGATAGAACTATATATGATGGAATGTGTTGAATCTAGGCTTACCCATTGATGTTATAAAGTTTGATTATTTATTGAAATTAATTTGTTTAATGTATGATGGTTGGGTTTCTTGTTTTATCTGCATTCCTTTCCCCACTGCTTGAGGCAGCTAGATGTTCTTGGTTTCATGTTTCCTCTAAGCAGTAGATTAGGATAATTTTCATAGAGTAACTAGATTATTTAATAATGTTAATAATGTTTAATAAATGATTTAACCCATGGGGTTGGTAATGATGCAATGAAAATACTAAAAATATGTTAATCTTAAGAATCTGTGGACTTGGTTTGGATTATACTTAGAAGGAATGGACTTTGATCTAATGATTAAAGTAATGTAATTCAAAATAATTTTGTTGGTTAATTAATGGTTAATGAGTTAATTAAAGTAAATTGGACTATTTTATGAAATAAAAGAATGAATTTAATGTAGATATTTAAATGCTTGTGTGATTATAAGATACCTAGTCTTAGTAGTGGCAGTCAAGAGTCCAAGTGATGGTAGCCACAGTTGAGTCTAATACTATGTTATTCCCATAGTGTGGTTGTGAGATAAATTATATCAAGTATATTTTTTTATTTCATATGATACAATACCCATGTAGGTTAGGTAAACTGACACCCAGTGGACTCTGGGTGGACGTTTTCCCCAATATCTCAGTGGGAGGGTGGATGGATGACTACCCCCTCTGGACCCACTCTCTTCTCTTGGTAGTTACTTGTGCTGGTATACACAGTGGTTACTTTTTCCATATATGTGTATAGAGTCCCATGATGGATTGTAGTTATTTCTCACACATGTATCTTTAGATATATTATCCAAAGGATTATTATAGGTATGATGTGTATAGATTGTGATAGCTTAAGGTACCTTACTTGATGTATGGGTTTTGATGGCTTGAGGTATAATACCTGATGTATGATACACATCATAAGGGATGTGGTGGATCTTGGAAAATACTTGGTTACTATATATGGTTTTGTGATATAGGATGATGTGATGATGTGATGCATGAGGTGTATGTTGTGATTCCTTTCCCATGTGTCTTCAGACTGGCTTATTTTGGAGAGAGGTGGCTCAGGACGTGCGATGTTGGGGCATCACGGTAAACCAGTGGGGAAGTGGGAGTGGGGTACCCTTGATGTTTCATTATTATATTATATTATCTCTTGTATGTGATACTTGGAGATAGTTATCCATGGTGAGGCTGGGAACTTATTATACCTATTTAGGTGACGAGTTAGTTTCATTGTTGTTCACTATGCTTTAGCATGATTTCTTTATATTTCACATGAGAGGATCTAGGGAGGATCCTGCTGGGTATACTATTATATTCACCCTGCATATATATAAACTATTTTTTAGGTCAAATAGATTAATTTGGAGATCAGGCTGGATTTTACAAGCTCATGGTTTTTCATGAATAGTTTTGGATTCGTGATCATTGTCCTTATTACCTTTTGGTACTTGAATTTTTCCTTTCAGTTGTTATAGTATTGTGTGGCATTGCATGTTTACACTTGGGATTTCTTTATATATTTTTCTAAGTAGGTTTTTATTGGTGCATTTATCTTATCTCTCTCTTCTTCATGTTTTTATAGAGGGTAATGCCTCCCATATGCATGTTTATTATACCCTCGATGCTAGTCACTAACCTGAGTCCTACTATAGGTAAGACTTAGGAAGTCACCATATTCCTTCTATCATTTTTGGCCCAAGAGGGGTACCCTTTAGGGGGGGAGTCATGAAAGAGTGGTATCAGAGGTTTTGGTTGAGGAATAGGATGGAGTTTGTTGTTAGACACATGTGAGATTACAAGGGTTGGTAGGGTAATGGTGTCAGATAAATTTAGTGAGTGATGTAAACATAGTATACCGGATGAGACATGAGTATTTAAGGCCCCCTATTATCCAATGTATGGACCTTTAAGTTTACTGAGCCCACTAAATGAAGTGATATTGCTTTCAGGGTAGATACCTAGGAATGGATCATGAATAATTCTACTTTGTGCATGTGTTTGAAATGGGTAGACCTTGGGATAGGTTAAAAGCTTAACAAGATAATAAAATAATTAATAAATTAATGTTAAATATTCTATATTGCAGTTTTAGGAGCTATAATGGTTTTTTATTTTTGCAAGCATGGCTCCAGGTCAACATTCAAATCAGGTTTGTTCTGAAGATGTTCAGCAGGATGTGCTAGTAGATCACCATAGAGTGGAGGCAGATGATGAAGACACTTTTAGGAGGACACTCTGAGAATTTAAATGCTATATTATTTATAAGTATGATGGATCTATTTTACATTTAGTCACATAAGATTAGTCGAAGGAGTTTTAGATAGATTTAATTTCAATTTTTTCTCATAAGGAGCATTGGGTTCCATTGGTTGAGATGATTCTACGTGGAGCAATGAGGCGGTGGTGGTTCTTGTTTCTCGGGGATTATAGAGAGTCAGAAATCCTGTGGGATAAGTTCCCAGACTAGTTCCAAGAAGAGTTCCCTTCTTCAACTGCAAAGGTGTCCAGTCACTAAGATCTATTTACCCTTTGACATGGGAGTTCTAGCATGCAGGAGTTTGGGATCTGTATCGGGACCCTTTTGTGGTATGATTTAGAATTTTTTTCAGATGAGGAGGCTAGGGAGAGTCATTTTGAGAAGGATTTGCATCCAAAGATCCAGTGTCAGGTCACCCTATTTATGATTAATACATATCTTGATGTACTAGTGAGATTATAGTTTATTGAGAGGATGTTGGCTAGAATTGAATCATTATGAGAGGGGAGTCATTAGGATTCCTCACAAAGTAGATTTATGGTTTGGGGTTCCCATTTTTTAGGATATAAGATTTTTTAGTAAGTTGGGGGTAGGTCTCATCCCTCTTCATCTCATTTTTATGGGAGAACTATCTCTTAGACCTATGCCAAGGGATCATATGTATGTTTTTATTGTGGAGGCTGAGGTCATTAGTTGCGATAATGTTCAACCTTTCATAGCAATCAGTATGTTCCAAGTGTTCCACTTTAGGTTCCTCTGTTGAGATAGTTTCATCTGAGGTAGTAGTGGTAAGGTGTTCTATTTTGGGATCAGTAGAGCAGATATGGGGTAAGAAGAGTACAACCTTGAGTTTCTCCTTATCCTCAAAGGGTAGAGCGTGTCCTTGGAGGTGGTCTTAAGCAGTGTTAGAGAGGTCGTGGAGCAATTCGTGGTCAACTTCATGCTTTATAATTGTCAGCATTAGGTGAGCCAGATGTTTTTTGAGGTACCCTTTTCTTGTTTTCTTAATGAGTGCATGATTTTTTTGATTTAAGAGTGAAACACTCCTTTATATCACATACCATTATCCATTATTTAAAACTTGAGGTAAAGGTTTCCATAGCCCTTGGAATTGACTATGCTAGTTAGAGGTCGAGATAACTTGTATGAAGTATTTAAATATTGTGAATTAATGTTGGGGAGACACCACTCTTAGGGATATTTCCTATGTTTATGGATACATCCATATGACATCATCCTTGTAATGGATTGGTTATATTTTGTGTAGGCTATTTGGGGATTACTTTAGGATGTAGGTTGTGTTCTATGATGTTGATAGAGATCCAATGGTGTTTTTTAGAGATCAAGAACCTCGAATGGGTTAAAGTCATGTTTTGTATTTATCTTCCTTAATGGACTATTTAATGTTGAGCTTATTGGAATTTCAACAGTCAATGTTTCCCATGTTTATAAAATAATACCCTAATGTATTTCTATAGGAGGTTGTATCATTACCCCATCGATGTGAGATTGAGTTTGGGATTAATATACATATAGGTGTGTCTTTTATCTTTATGTATCCTCATAGTATGGAACCTTCTAAGTTGAAATAGTTGTGATTACATCTCGATCATCTATTATAGTGAGGTTTTGTTCAGCTGAGTGTGTCACCTTAGGGTGCACTATTTTTTTCATGAAGAAGTTTTATGGTAGTTGAAAGATTTTTATCGATTATCATCACTTAAACCAAGTGATAGTGAAGAACCACTATCCTATTCCATGTATTGATGGTTTATTCATTTAGCTGAATGGATCAAGCAGGTTCTTGAAAATCAATTTTCATTCAGGATATCATCATATGTGGGTGAAGGATGGGGATATTCAGAAGACTACTTTTCATTATCATTATAGGCATTATGAGTTTGTTGTGATATTGTTCGACAAGACTAATTCTCTAGAATTTTTCATGGTATTGATGAATTTAGTTTTTATAGAGTTCAAGGATATGTTTTTGGCGGTTTTAATTAATGAAATCCTTATGTACTTTGTGTCTGAGGAGGAGAATGCAGAGAATCTGTGTGCCGTTTTGGGAATTCTTCATCATGAGCAGCTATTCAGGAAGTTGTAGAAGTGTGAATTTTGGGATCATGAAGTTTTTTTCTTATGTAATTTCATGTCCTAGTAGGTATTAGTTGTGGATCCTTTGAAGATACATGTGGTTGTGTCTTGGGTATCCCCAAGATAGTGGCAGAGGTGCATAGTTTCTTTAATCTTGTGGGCTATTACAGGAGGTTTATAGCTGATTTCTCTTAGGTTATGAATCCTCTGATAAATTTGACTAGGAAGGATCAGAAATTATTGTGGACTAAATAGTGTCAGGCATCTTTTTATTACTTAAATAATAATTTTGTCAGCTCTTTATTCATTTTCTAGTAGGAGTTTGGTTTTATGTTTTTTGTGAAACTTAGATTCTTGGATTGGGTTATGTTTTGATGTATCTGTGATCAATTATTTCTTATGTGCCTCATAATTTACATTCCCATGAGCGTAACTACACCACCCATGAACTAGATTTAATAGTAGTTGTATTTTCTTTTAATTTTTTGAAACATTACCTCATTGGTGAGCATTTTTTGGTTTTTACCGACTATAAGAGCATGAGGTGTGTCTTCTCCTAGTGTGAATTGAACTTACATCAGTGTTTGTGGATGGAATTATTATAGGATTATGAATTTTGTATTTTGTATACACCAATAAATAGAAATTTTTTGTTTGATTCACCAACTAGGAAGTCATGTAGTGATGCTATGTGAGAATTTGGGGATTCCTTGAGAGTAGTGTAAGAACTCTCAGTAATGCATCTAGATATGGGAGTGGTTGGAGGCAGAATTTTTCTTTTCTAAATTAAGTTCAATTATCTTTGGTGCAGTATGTAGAGGAGTCCCAATTGGGTTATTCTAAGGTGGAAGTTTGGAGTGATTGAGTTATTTTTTGTGAGGCCCCTGATGGTTGGTCTAAAGATGGACAACATCGAGTGTTGTTCTAGGTGAGGATTTTAATTCCATTAATGATGCATCAGATAGTTCTCTGTGAGTTCCATAACTCACCTTTGGTGGAATATCCCAGCATGAAAAATATGTATCAATATTTAAGAGGTCAGTTTTGGTGGCCTGGGTTAAAGCATGTAGTTGCATAGTTTTTTTCAGTGTTTGGTCTACTAAAAGGTGAAGGTCGAGCACCATGTTCTTGGTAGTTTTATCCATCTATTAGATATTACCCAGTGGAAGTTAGAGGATATATCAATATAATTATTTACTATTTTACCTCAATATAAAATAGGATATGATTCTATATGGGTGATAGTGGATAATTTTATGAAATTACCCTACTTTATAGTGATCAGGGAGTCGAGATCAGTAGAGGTTTTCTAGAGGCAGTATCTAGAGGAGGTGGTGTGACTCCAAAGAGTCTCGAGTATGATCATCTCTGATCAAAATCATTATTTTACCACTAGGGTGTGTAGAGGTATCAAACATGATTTTGTCTCTCAGTTATTCCTTAAAACTGTTTTTCATCCACAGATAGATGGTCGGATAGAGAAAACCATCCAAACTCTTGAAGAAATGTTTCACTCTTGTGTCCTAGATTTTTGTGGTTCATGGATGAGGCACCTAACCTTGGTCAATTTTTATTATAATAATATTTTTAAATCCAACATTGGTATGGTTTAATTTGAATCTTTTTATAGCCAAACTTTTCATTCTTCATTATGTTGGACCAAGGTCGAAGTGGCAGTAATTATTGGGCCAAAACTAGTAAAGAATACAATGGAGATGGTATAGGTGATTAGTGAGAGTATGAAGGTAGCATGTAATCATCATAAATCCCAATAAAATCATATGATAATACCTCTTTAGTTTTATGTTGGAGATTAATTGTTCTTGAAGGTGAAACCTCATTGTGGGCAGTAAAGGGTTGGTCATGAGAGTAAGCTTCCTAACCGGTTGGTTGGGTCTTTCAAGGTGTTGGATCATGTTAGAGTCATGTCACATCAAATAGAACATCCCCTAAATATGATTTAGATAAACTATTTTTTTCACATGTTACATCACCATTGTTATCTTCATGATGAATCTCACATCATCTATTGGGGTGAGATCGATGTTGACGATGATGCGACCTTTGAGGAGCGGCCTGTGGAGATACAGAACCACTAGGAGAAGGTGTTATGTGGGTGTGATATTCCATTGGTTTATTTCTTGTGGTATAATGGTGTAATAGAGAAGAATACCTAGGAACAAGAGTCACATATGTGAACTTCGTACCCTAAATTTTTTAATGTTTATCTCTTCTCTTGTAATGTTGTTTATTTTGTAGATGTTGACATTTCTAGTTTATTATATTGTTCCCTCTTGTTTCTTATTGGTAACCTTACTCTCATTTGAGATTTATCTCCCTTGAGAGAGTTTTTAGGATCTGGTTGTTGATATTTCATGGTTCCACGTTGTTCCTATGGTGAGGTGGTTGAGCCCCTGTGATGGAAAGATCTTTGAGAGGTATCTCATGGGGTGTCTTTTCAAATGACCCCCTTTTCATTTTCCCTCTGGGTTTGGTTTTGTATTCTTTAGGATGATAATGTTTTGATAGGTACCTAATGTAAGGGACCAAATCTGTTTATTCGGACCCTTTTCATGTTTTTGAAGCTCATGGTGCTTAGAGGAGGCATAAATTAGGTCTGGAGGTGTTAGGATTCTAAAATCTAGAAGTAGGTATAATTCATGACATGTAAGGGTTTCACATCTTGAATGTGTGGTTTATGGATTGTGTGAGTTTTTTTCATGGGTTTCTTCAAGACAATAATTAAATCAAGGTTAAATGGTTTGAGGTGATGCATTTTTTGGAAGAACTTAAAACCTGATACTTATACGACATGAAAGGGTTTCACATCATGAAAATTCATTGTGTAGAACACATTTATAAGTCACAACACCTTGAGTCTTCTCAAACCCTATGGATCTTTCTCAATTTATAGGAAATTTATGGTGTTATCTTATAGATTTTTGGAATCCCTTTAACAGGGATTAATCTCATCCTTCCATCTTCGATCTATAGTGATTCGAGGTATGTTCTAAATCTTCTCTCCTGGTTCTTGGATCTGGGTCCTCCCATTTATTCCTACCATGTGGTGGTGGTTTCTATCCATAATTTTAATGGAGTTTTATTAGTTTTTTTTATACAGTTATGGCACGACATCCTTTGAGGGATGCTACTCTTATGGGAGGGGTCATCGAGATCTATGATGTTGGTCTGTTCTTATGTGAAGAACATTTAAGCCTTTGAGGTAGAGGATTCATTGATTCATATATTTATTTACATAAAAAATTAATGTTTTCATGGTTTATCCTTTTTATGGAAATGGAATTAACCTAATAAATATTTAACTGGATTAATAATGAATTTGATTGAAATCTCATGTTGATGTATCGTATTGTGATAACATTTTGATTCTTGATTTTCTATATAGTGTACTCTCTATGTTATGTTTGTTATCATGTCTTGTTATTATATGGATTAAAATGTTTTTCCTAATATAAATTTCTAAAGAATGTAAATCTAGAATTAATTGATCAATTGTATTAAGAATTAAAGGAAAGTAATTTTAATGAGAATGGTACTTCTCTAATTTTGTTGAAACTGGTTTTAATGTGAAGTGAATGTTTACCTTTTAATAAATTATTATAGATTGATTTCTTAGGTTACCTATAGTTGGAACCTGTGAATAATTAATTGGTTAATTCAATATGGAATAATAACGGGTTGTTTGATAAAGATAATTTTTAGGGCCTGAGTTTCTTGTCTACTTGAGAAGGTTGAGTGCATTGAGTTTGGAGCCATGAGAGCTCATTTATGTGTGAAGGCTATATGCCTTGATTTAGGGCCTATAATTCCCTGTTGGCTATTATTTTTTGTTTCCTTATACTATTATGATATTCTCTGGATGAAAGCTTTGCTATGTGATGTGATATGGGGTGGAGAGGCATTGATGGGATGGATGAGCCTAGGATAGCTGATGTGATGTGGTCCGAGAGGCCCAAATGATGTGAAATCATTTGACGTCTATGATGGAGAGATACACCGGGATATGCATGTGGGTTTTAGGGATGGAATTAGAGATTATGTAATGGGTTAAAGTTGGGATTACCCGTTGATGTTATAAAGCTAGATTCTTTCTTGAAATTAATTTTTTAATGGATGATGGCTAGGTTGCTTATTTTATTTGTATTCCTTTCCCCATTACTTGAGGTAGCTGGGTGTACTTGGTTGTATATTTCCTCTTGGTGGTATCTTAGGATGGTTTTCCTAGAGTACCTATATTATCGAATGATGCTAATAATTTTTAATATATGACTTAACCCATGGGGTTGGTAATGACGAAATGAAAATGCTGAAAAGATGTTAATATTGAGAAACCATGGACTCGGTTTGGATTATGCTTGGAGGGCATGGACTTTTCTCTAATGATTGAAGTAATGTAATTATGAATAATGATGTTGGTTAATTAATGGGTAATGAATTAATTAACATAAATTGAATCATTTGATGAAATAAAATAATGAATTTAATGTATCTCTTTAAATGCTTATGTTCTTATAGGATACTTAGTCTTAGTAGTGGAATCTGAGAGTCTAAGTGATGTTATTTACAATTGAGTATAAGACTAGGTTATGCTCATAGTGTGGTTCTGATATATATTATATCATGTATATTCTATGATTTCATATGCTACCCCACCCATGTTGGTTAGGGAAACTAACACCCAGTGGACTATGGGAGGGTGTTTTCCCCAACATCTCGATGGGAGGATAAATGGATGACTACCCCCATTAACCCCACTCTCTTTTCTTGGTAGTTACTTATTTTGGTATGCATGGTGGTTAATTTTACCATATATTTGTGTAGATGGCTATGATGACTTGTGGTTATTTCATACACATATATCTCCAGATATAGTATCCAAAGGATTATTATAGGTATGATGTGTATAGGTTGTAATGGATTGAGGTACCTTACTCGGTGTATGGGTTGTGATGGTTTGAGGTATAATACAAAATGTATGATACAAATGATATGGATTGTAGTGGATCCTAGAAACTACTTGGTTACTATATATGGTTATGTGATATGGGATGATGTGATAATGTGATACATAAGGTGCATGTTGTGATGCATTGCCCAGGTGTCTTTAGGTTGGATTATTTTTAAGAGATATGGCTTAAGATGTGCTACGTTGGGGCATAATGGTAAACCAGTGGGGAAGTAGGAGTGAGGTACCCTTTATGTTTCATTATCATATTATATTCTCTCTTGTATGTGATACTTTATGAGTTATACATGGTGAGTCTGGGAACTTAGTATACCTATTTAGGTGATGAGTTAGTTTCATTGTTGTTCGTTATGATTTAGCATGATTTATTTATCTTTTTCATGAGAGACTATAGAGAGGGTCCTAATGAGTATACTGTTATTCTCACCCAATATATATAAACTATTTTTTAGGTTATCCAGAGTAGGTTGGAGATCGGGCTGGATATTACTAGCTTGTGGTTTTGCAGGACCTGTTTGGTCTTTGTTGTAATGACTCGGATTTTCCATGTATTATTTTTTGATATTTTATGGATTATTTTTGAGACCTAGAGCTGAAAAAAAGTGTTATTATGAGGCCCTATGTGGCTAGAATAAATATTTTAAATATATTAAAATTATTAAATAGAACGTGTGTGCACTTTTCTAAAAAATTGTAATAACTTCTAAATGGGGGATTATATCAGAAAATTGAGGGAACTATTGAGTTTAGAGTGTGGGTTTTACCCTATGCACAACATATACTTCATTGGCATGGAGTATTTTTAGAAAATTCATTATGGGCATGGATGATAAATAAATTAATAAAATTAATTTATTACAATGCAATAACCAAAGGATTATATATTTAATCATTCTTATAGAAAACTTTTAGGGTTAGATGCATAAACCTTCAAATTATTGGAGAGAGTTAAATGATATTACATTGGAGGATGATTACTGGATCGAAGATCAGTGACTGGTGCAATACGGAATTAGAGGATCTCACTAATGATCACGACATAGCTCTATTCTTCATTAGTGATTGATCTGAATTGAGGTAGGACATTTGTTTTGATTAGATTCCTTCCTTGTTATATTTTTCTATGACGAACATGAATCAATAAACCAATGGTTTGATATGTGGGTTGTGCATATTGTGGTATGGGTTAGTTTCGTTCAGGAATTGGGGAATTGCTTTGAGAATTTTTTATTATCTCTTCATTTGTCATTTTAATGGCAATGAATCAAGGTTGATACAAATATCAGCTGAGGTCCATTCCTCATAGATGTTCTTTATACATTTCTTTCCCATTTATCATTCATCATGGGTGATTTCCTTGGCCTATGGTTTGATGAACTCTAAGGAATTGAATGTTTCACACCTGTTTCTTGATGTAATGACCTGATATCATAGATTTGGGCTTGGAATGACGTGACTGTAGTGCGATGATAGAAGTAGCAGCAGATCAGACAGTGTAGATACCCAGTTTTTGTATTATTTGGTGAATAATTAATAAAAATGTTTGAAGGCATTTTCCAAATAGATTTGATGGCCATATTTTGATGATTCGATGATAGAAAGGCTTGGCCAATGACACTCCTTGGTTCTGGCATGGGGTGAAACTAGATCATTTTTCAGGGAAGCAGAGAAGATGCACAATTGTAGGTCTATAAATCTATAAATTTCTAATCTACATGGAATGTACTGTAAATATGAACATTGTGTGGGACCCTTCCAGTGGTAGATAAGGTTTTGGGAGGGAGTTAAGTATCACATGGTGTGTGACCATCTCACATGGGGTGTGGTCCCCTTTTGTTAGCTTGGCTTGTACCTCATAGGGTACATGAGCATGACTTGTGGTAAATATCCATGGGAACACCTTATACCCCTAATCATACACGTCTATCAAGGTGGTACATGAGTATAATTACATGGGTAGCATCATGTCGTCTACTAATACATGGACATGGGCACGAGTTGTTTTTACATAGGTAGTACCTGAGGGAAAAGAAACACATAATATACTCCTTGAAAGTTGTCTTGGATCCCTTGTTCAATGTATCTTGGACAAGATTCATTTCTGGTGTATTCCCTATATCCTTTTCCCTGAGGGTTAGTATAGAATCATGTCTTACACCTAGGATGGTGATCCCTTCAGCATGAATTCTTATATATAGTTGTTGGAATCCTTCCATGAGGCTTGACGTGATATCCTCTATCATCTTTGTTCCCTAGGTGGGGTCCTTGGTATCATCATGACCAACACTACATGGGAGTCGATCCTCTACTTAGAGAGTTAATATAGATTGAGTTTTTAGTATACCCCATGACCTTGGGAATTATCCTCATCAGTGTATCATATCCCTTCATACTTCTGGCATATACTTCTAATAGAGAGGCCCGATGAGAACTACCTCTTGGGCATACGTCAGTAGTGTTATCTAACTCATGAAGTGTGTTCTCCTAGATGAGTGCTTCATGGAACCTTCGAGCTGGAATCCTAGGATAGAATTATTTTTCAAACTTTAAATTTAGATTGTGTGTCTTTAATGACTATATTTGGATATTCTTGTTATATGTTTTGTGGACATATATCTATATAGAGCTGACTGCTATTCTTTTTGTTATATTCTTTATGGTTTTGGGGGTTTCCTACTGGGTATTGTTATAATCACACCTACACAGGCTTTGTCCAAACATGTAATTTATTATTAAGATTATTGACCTTTTAACGGAGGTCTAAATAGACCAAGAACAGATGGTGCTTAGTGAGAACAGACGGACTGAGGTGTGTTCCTGCGGTACCTTGACAGCATTCCCCATCTTTAATTTTAGGTTGGACTTGTTTTTCAGACTCTTTGTGGTGGGATTATATTTTTACTTTTTACTTTCATTTACTTCATTTCATACTATGGTTTTGGTATTAGATGTATGCATACATAGTTTCTTTTAGTTGTTTTATATTTCATCATTATATGGGCTTTTAGATGTGTCTGTGTGTATAGGTACCTAGGCTAAGGCCCCCTATGTTAGTGATATGCCTACTCAATACTACTCACTAGCCCCTGTCCTATTGGAGGAGGGATTAGGGAGTCACGACATGGGCCCCATTATGATGGTTTGTGACATTTGGGATCATTTATTCCCTTACCTTTTGGTACTTGTAGTTTTCCTTTCATATGTTATAGTACTATGTGAAATTTCATGTTTACACAAGGTAATTCTATATATATATATGTCTAAGCATCTGTTAATTGGTGTATTTGTCTTATATATCTCTTTTTTATGTTCTCTTATAGGGTAATGTATCCCATATGAATTTTTATTATACCCTCAATTATAGTTATCAACCTGGGTCCTACTAGAGGCAGGACTCAGGCAGTCACCATCTCCCTTATCTCATTTTTGGCCCATGAGGGGAACCCTATGGGGAGATGGGGTCATGGTAGCATGTCACTCATTCGAATAGAAAAGAACATCATATGTACTTTCTAGGTGTGATTTCACACTCCACAATCTATCTCTATCAAGGGCCCAAATTACATACTCATTATTTGATAGGAAATATCCCATATCTAGTTGAGTTCCAACTGATGAAATTATCAGCAGCATACCCAACCATCCCCTAATTAAAAAATTCAACATGTAAACTTTTATAAGTAAGGTATAAAAGTATAAAGGTTAACAAGCTAGGTATCTCACTAACCTTAGGTATTGGGGACCCAAATATGATCCATGCACCCCTAGTATACCAAATAAATTATGTATGACACTCTATGTGGTATAATTAGTGTGCCATCTGGCACATAAAAACTCATTTTGGTGACTTATGAGCATATCTTGTATCTCGATACAAGAAACCTACTCATGCTAACCATAAAATTTCATCACAACCTATAATACTCCATGATGAACATTAGTTAAGGGTAACTCAAATTCCTACTTTGAGGGGTAAATTATGATTACACTTCATGAAATGCATGACTATATATACATTTATACATCCAATGTGAAATAATGATAAAGTAGAGATTTCCTTATATATAATATGATACATTTCATACTCTTTAACCCTTTTAAAAGTATTTAACAAACCCAATATAAGAACCATTCTATCATATCATGTATAATAAACTTCCAAATTAGCCTTATGTATATTATGTTTTTAGGGTTTTCGTTAACTCATTAAATCATATGTAATTCTTGTCACATCTCTATGTGGTCATATGATAAAACCCTCTTACTAAATCTTAGTGAGAAACATCTATAAAATAATAAATTTTGAATAAAGGAGAGATTTAGGAATAATGTTCTTAATTTCTCAACCCTTTAAAAATATTTAAACTTATTAACTTTATAACATAAAATGTTATGATATAAAATTCTATTGTTTACTCATAACTCTTTCTAAGTACATCACCATCATCCTTAGAACTCTTTCTATAAAACTTTTTCCTTTAAATTTTTCAAATAATGTAGCTATTTACATTATTACTTTACAATAATTTCATAAACCCATTTAAAATAATGTGACATTTACTTTGTAATGGTAACTAATGCAACTCTTTAAATTTTTCTTCACCAACATACCCTAAACTCTTTTAGGATATCAATAGTAATTGAATTTTTAATTTAACTAGCACAATACTATAGGAAATAGTGATGTTCACTTATACATGATAATTAAATGTAACTCTTTAAATTTTTCTTTATCATCACATATCCTAAACTCTTTATGATATTAGGTGAAAAACACATTAATATTATACTGGTATAATCCTTTATTTTATAAATTTGAACTTCTTTAAATTCAAACATACTCCCACTAACCTCTTAGTCACTATATTCTTTTAATAATATATTTCTAATATATAAAAAATACTTTATGTTTAGGAAATAACACTTATTTCCTTTTATCTAGAATATTTAATAAATAAACAATCCATACCATATCATATATGGTATTCTATGTGTTTGAAGCATTTTTCGTGAAAAGAATTCAATTATTTAAAATATGCCACTGATGGGTGGAAAAATCACCTTCCTTTGTATTTTAACAAATATCTAGATAAACACTTTTACCCTTTTCTTATTTTCGAGAATGTTATAGAATCTAGTGAATCTTAAACCATGTGTATACAATCAATCATCTCAATTTTATTCATAATAACTCTTTTTTATTGAACCAATATTATTATCATATAATAGAATTAATATTAGGATATATATATATATATCCTTTATATAGATTCATTTGAGATTGATAAATTATTTTATAATCAAATATTTGTTGTTGCGGCTCTTTAGTTCACCATTTGAATTAAAAATACAAGATCTATCAATTATTCCATTTATTTTGAACTTCTTTATATTTACAACACTTGTAAAATATACACTCGATATCACATACCCTTTAAAATTAAATAATTGATTTCTATAACACTTATACCTGGCATGGAAAATCCATTGAGTTTCCTAAAACTCTTTTAGGTGTCTTAGTAATCCATCATATAAAATTATTACTCCTTATACCTAGAAACTCTGGGTTTAAATGACCTTGACTAGATTCTTAAATAAACATTATTGAACTTCTTCAACTAAATTTTCTTCTTTCAGTTTTAACTTTTACCCACTTTCATTATCCATGTAGTATTAGTGCCTAGACATCATATTCCTAGCTCACTTATCCTCAACACTTTTAAGGATACTGGGTAAAATTTTCTTGCACTCATTCATATTGTCTAAATATTTTCATAAATAACAATAAGATGAATTCTCTAACCATAACATGCCATTTTAAGTCTCTATTAAATAATTTTATATAATTAAACAAATTTTAAACTATTTTTGTTAAAAATAGTCATCTCGTTTTATTAAAAAAATTGTTTACACATTTTTCTCAAGAGATAAATTAGATAAAATACACATCTTATAAAAAATTTATCTAAACTTGAAGTATCCAAATTATTAACGTAGTAACTCCTTTGCTCCATTACTTGAAAGAAAAATTCAAGTTCATTCAATTATTTCTCATCTTTTGACATATTATATATTTATAACTTTTATAAAACTTTAATTCGATATAATATATATTTCATAATAAGCCTCAAGGAACACTAAAGTCACACCAAATCATTAACATATTCAATCATATTGAATATCATTTGACATACCCAATAATATTGAGTATATGAAACTAAAAATCCTTAAATAACCTATCATTTAATGATTTTTAAATCTTAAGTGAATCATTTTATGCTTCTATAAGCATCTGGATTCATATGTTGAATAACTTCAATACTTGATTACTCAAGAATAGGTATTTCTCTAACACATACAATACTTCTTGTACTTAACAACTTTTCTCAAGTTACCAGTCTAAGTAGTTTCTTACATCAAGACAATCCTTATAAGTATTGATTTCAAAGTCAAGTTCAATGATGATGATGATGTTATTAATTTAAAAATGAATATTTTATCATATAAGTATCATGTTTTATTAACCATTTAATTAGGATTTTTATTAAATGGGATCCCACTAAAATGATGATCCCTTTATGAAAAAATCATATCCAATAGTGGGACAAGATCCATATTTCAGAATGAATTATACTGGTTTGTTCAAATAAATAATCCATGATTATTTAAGTATAGCATCACCAAAATAACAATAGTTATGACTCTTAGATAGTTGAGTAGATAAGTCTTTATACAATCTATCATATAGATAAACTTAACTTCATTACTCTGGTATCCAAACCCTTATGGTTTCACAGCTAGTGTAACTCAAAGAAAATGCTAAGAATAATATAGAAAAGAATAACCATGGGTACTCATGTTGAGATCAATAATTCCCAAAAAATATAATCTCAAGTCACTTATAACTTACTTGACTTATACATGTAATACAGGGGTACTTGTGTTAAGCTTGATAATACTTGATTGGATGATCAAGTTCATGAAATGTGACTCCTTTGTAGTAATCTCACACTTTGTATTTGAAATGGATTTAATATCACCATCATATATCATGATTATTCCCTTATGTATTCATTATTCTAAAGATTTTGTTTTGTATTCATATTCCCTCCACCAAAACAATCTATTCAAACCATATTGATGTGTAACTAATTACATGGCCCAAAAGTTTTTTAATCACCAAAAATAGAAGTCAAGTATATTCATACATACCTAAATGCATCATATGAATAAGGTATATAAAATTTTTATGTAAAGGCATGGAGTTAAATAAGACTGAAAATCTCCTCATGAGTAAGCCTAGAGTGATAGATAAGCAACCCCATTCACCTTTCTAGACAATACAAACCCTCCAAGTCAGTAGGTAGTATGACCCAAAGTCCCTCTCCCTAAGAAGACTTTACTCAAGAGATAATTCAATCCATTATATCTCCAATACCAAATATACACAAACTATGCCCAACTAATAAATTCAATATAATAAAGCCAATTACAATCCAAGGTCAGGGTGGATGAAAAAATAAATTCATTATCATACCTAACATCTAATGTAGGGATTTATATCCTAGAATTAGTTTGATATTTAAACAAGAGAATACACTATTCATAATATAAATAGTTTATAATCATGAATAATATAAGTAATAACCATTAAATAAATAAATCAATCAAATATTTAAACAAGAGATAACCATTGATGAATAATCCATGAATAAAATATAAATATAAACATTTTATATTTTTAGATTATCGTTATGGGAATTCCATAATTTTTTGAATATAAGCACTTTTATACTCAATCCAACATGAAATGTTTCATATTCAATATAATATGTAATTTTTCTTCTAAACATATGATATTTTATGAATTATAAATATTTTATAATTCAATTTAAATTATGTAGATAGTTTATATAATCTAGATATCATATATTTGTCATTTCAAATAAGGCCTTATTAATTTTGAAAAATTAAAAATAATTTATTATGAACGATTCAAAATTTAAAATATAAAAAAATTATATTTTTTTCTTATTTATTTAATTTATAAACACTTTAAAAATTACTTTATTATGATTATAAAATAAACCATTTTATTTATAATCTACAAAGCATGTAGTGAAAATTTAAAAGATATTTTAAATATTAAATTTTAATATTTCAATAATATTTAATAATAAACGTTTCATAAACATTTTTAATTTAATTATAAACCTTTTATAATTAATTAATTAATTAAAATTTTATTAATTAATAAATATACTTAAAATTTATTTTAATGTAATTTATAAACCATTTAAATATTATTCATTCAATCCAAAATTGAACATTTTGGAAAATAGTTTTTCTCAGCACCATGGATTACACTTGGTTTTGGTGCTATATATGGTCACCCTATGGTTACTTTTAAAGAACTGTGAGAGTCTTGTGATAAATAGTTTCCACCTCCACACCATAGTGAAGACTGACTGGTCATTTTTCATGCGTTAATTCATAACACATTGTCTAAAAACATCTTCCAACTCCACACTATAGTGAAGTGATGCACACCTATTGTAGGTCATGGTAAAGCATAGAGGCTGACCAGGTTCATCTCACTTGAGGAGTTTCGTAGTCGGTTCAATCATTTATTCTAATTCACCTAATCTAATTCTTTTTGTTTGTTTTTATTATTTATTGAAAATAATGGTTTTGGGGGTTTTGGAAAAAATGAAATTAAAATAATTTAATGCTGATTTAAAACCTAAATGAAGATGCAGACAAAATATAGATTAGAAAGAAAGTTATTGGTCTAGGGTTTGATAACATGGGTTCTTTCATTATTTATTTGTTGTTTAAATTCAATTTGATAATTTTTTTGATGAAACCTCATTAACAAATTACTTTAATTTGATTTATTGAGTGTGTGATTTTATAATTTTTTCATCACATAAAACCAAAACTCCGACAATAGTCAAATTGGATAACACCTCAATAGAGAATACAATTCCTAAGATACCTGGCTCCACCGTATGTCATTTAGTCCCTTCAGGCAACCCCAACTTCATCGTATAAAGGGTTGTCTAGAGAGAAGGGAGGAAAAAATAACGAATCAAAGAAAATGAATGTAATTGGAAATAATTTCATGGTGGATGACCTTCACACCCATGGAATACTTCTGTATTCACCACAAATAGATTTAAAACATGCTGAATTGAAGATAAATAAAAAAGAACACCATGAAAACTTCCCTAGGGCCAAGCCTCAGGTTATTCACCTGCTATTGAAAAGTTAAAATAGATCAAGATAGAAATATATAAGAGAGATTGAATGATATTAGGGTTGGAATATAAATAGTCATGGAAGAAGAAAAGGAAAACACTTTAATAAAAAATATGCATGCATTACATTGAAAAGGAAAACTAAAATAAAAAAGAAAAGAAAAGAGAAATCCTAAGCAGCAATCATCATCCACAGCTTCCCTCACCAATTGATACTTCTTAAATACACCTCTAGACTCTTATTTATAGGCATGGAAGAGTATTATGGGTATCATAAAGGGCCATTAATGTGTTTTGAGTCATAATGGACCTTCAATGGTTAAAATTTTGATTCCAGAATTTTCCTTCAAAAGTTTTCATATGAATTTCCCTTTATTTTAGATAATCATAAAAAAATTTCTTCTTGAAAGTTATTTTAAAATATTCTTTTAATTTGACTTAAAAATTTAAGCTTTATAATCTACGTGTAGAAGAAGTTATATCCTAATTACTTAAAAAAATTATTCTAGATGAATGCTTCTTGAATCTCACTCCAATGTTGAGCATTCAATGGTCCACTTAATGAGTGAATAACTCCTTCAAAATTAATAGAGGAACCCATAAATGAATCATATTTCAAATTTATTTGTAATCACATCAATTTTAGTTTTTTATCCAGATTTATGCCTCATTTTTAGAGGTGGGGTCCACTCTATCTTCTTGAAAGGTTTTTCAAATTGATTGATTTTTAGGGCCTTAAGATGTATGAATCATCTCTTGGTACAAAATAAAAAAATTTGGCCCATAAATCATGGAATCATAAAAAAATAATCACTCAAATTGGAATTATATTTCAAAGTTCTACTCAAAATACCAAAGTGGTTAAAATCTACTAAAATTTCAGAATTAATCAATTTTTATATTTAAGCCCAAAACGCACCATAAATCCAAAATTGGTGCAAATAAGCTCAAATTGATAAATTTTGAGGGTGTTGTTAGTTCCACTAGGCAAGATACCCTAAGAGGGGGGTGAATTAGGGTATGACAAATTAAAACAACTACCCCTTGTGATCTTGTTTTGATGTTAGACAAAACCCTCTTCTCTCTCCTTCCCGATGCAGAGTATGAATAAAACTTAAAGCATGCACAGGATACAATGATTTTTACTTGGTTCACCCTCACTGGGCTACATCCAAGGAGCATACACCGGCAGTGTGCCGATGTACCAATTACACTATAAGCGCACTGCTGTTTATAAGTTCGAAGTGGACTCACTTTCCCTCCTGGTTTACAACCACTCACAATTTGAGAACTCACTGCTCCCTCAACTGAAGTAAGCTCACTGCTTCTTCAGAAGATACACTCATAGTTTATAGACCTGTAGGTCTCTTCATTTTCATGAATACATGCATCCTTAACTATTGATAGATGCTCTGTTGATGTCCAAATTTCATCCACTGATGAATACTCCCTTTGCCTCTGAACACTAGGCAATTCCTTTGGAAATACCTTCAAAAAGAACCCTACTTCACAAGGCTCCCAAATTTGCGAAGCTTAAACAAGCCTTCGTGAAGATCCTGCCTTTTAGTGAAGCACTCTCACGAAGCACTCTCACGAAGCACTCTTGCGAAGCTTAAGTCATCACAGAGCAACTTCCCTCACAAAGCTCACTGAGCCAATGCGGAGCTCGCAACTTTTGCAAAGCTAGAATAGCCGCCGCGAAGCTCCTTCCTTTCGCGAAGCACACTACCTTCGTGAACTAACTTCGCGAACTGAGATCAAATTATTTTCTCTGAAAATTCTCTCTCCTTCTCCCGAGGGGGTTGAGGCCTATTTATAGGCGATTCCACCGACCCTCTAACCTTCCACGCGAAGCCAATGTCACGTCATCTCAAATCGCAAAGCTCCTAAGTTCTCGCAGAAATTCTATCAAAATCATGAAGCACCATGGAAATTTTCCGATCGTGGAGATTGACGTAATCGCAGAGCATCACCTTCAATCTCTTCATGCCTTCACTGCAAAGCTCCCTCGCAAAGCCCTTCACCGTCGCGATGTGCTTCAACCTCTGCCATTCGCGAAGATTGACGTAATCGCGAAGAATCACCGCCATCATTTTTTTGGTCTTTGTGAACTCCAATCCATAAAGCATATCTTCACAAAACTCAGGACTTTTCCATATTTAAATAAGATCTTCAAGGATATCCACTTTTCACGATGCTCACCAAACTCCAAATTTTGGACCCCAAAAATTTGGAAAACACTGGAAAACGGCACCACCTTGTACTGCTCTTTTTGTACCGCCTCCAGATTCCCTGTTCCTTTGTCATGGTTCTTTGTCAATATTAATTGTCAAAAACATCTCTGGAACTCGACAATTCACCATGGAAACCTTCTTTGTTAACAAACACAATCAACCCAAAAATGTTGCAATGTTACCTTGATGGATTTTTTCCCAACAGGTGTAAATAATTAAAATACATATAAAAAATGATGAAAATATTAGCTCTGTCAATTCCCCCACACTTAAACCATACTTTTCCTCATGCATAAAATATCAATATTGAAAATCAGAGGGTTCCAATGTTACCAATATTCAAATTCCAAAGTAATAAATCAAACAATTTTCATTGTTAAACCAAATTTTCAAAATTCCATATAAAATATCAATTTAATTTCTCAATTTTAAAAGAAATAATCAACTCAATTATTTTACTTTATCCATTTTGAAAATGGTGAAACTTATCTTCTCATTCATTCAAGTTCATCAATTCATTATTATTAAACATTTCAAATCATGACTTACCTCACTTTCTAATATTTTCTCTTATCAATCATGATAAAATTAAAGTTTATATATGGTTATATCATGAATACATGATCCTTATCCATATACTTGTAAAGGAACTACTTTATTAACTTTGTAAAGACAAAATGCACATAAAATCATGAGGAATTTTCAATAAAGGTTCAAATGACTTTGAGGCTTAAGGTTGGTAGGCTTTGATTCTTTAAAAATTAAGGCTCGAGAGGAGGTTTATCTATTAAGTACAAGGCATGATATCAAAAATAAAATTTTAATGAAATTAACTCCTTTAAATTAGTAACTCCCACTTCTCCAAAACTTTCAAAGCAAAGGTCCTAAATAATGAAAGCATAATGAATGATTTGCACCTTCTTGAATTTTTCTCTACTTTTATATTTAAATATATTTTTCTTTTTAAAAGTTTATTTTTATTTATTTTTCTTTTTCTTTTTTAAAATTTATTCTTATAATAAACCTCACATCCACCACCTAACCACATATGATAAAAATAATTGGTCCAGTGATGGTGATTTTGTATTCTTCTAAGCCACAACCCATTCCATTTTTTCATTTTTTTAAATAAGGAAAAACAATTAAGTACAGTTAATGAATCAAACCCTTTTATTTATTCCCATAGTATCACCCCCACACCTTACAATGTAGTTCATCCCTTCAACCATGACCGCCTTCACCCCCACACTTCAATTTTAAAATATCATTCAAATACTAAGAGGAGTGTAGAAATGGATAAAAATGGATTGAAACATGGATCATCCATAACAAGGTCATTCATGGTCTCTATGGGATAAATAAGGATTTATCTAAATGTAGTATTTTAAGGATAAGTGGTTTATCAAAATATTCCTCAGTTATTTTATGTGTTTTTTCACAATCGTAGCTTTGATAAGTTCAAATGAAAGTTCTAGCAGGTGGCATGTCTCAAGATCACTCAAGAAATATGATCAAGAATAAAATAGGAATTAATTAGTCTAGAAATCATCTTGGGAATGTGAATTTTAATATTGTACAATAAATCAAGGCATGATAAATAATAAATAATCAATTCACATGAATTTCAAAAAATTGAAGCATGAAAAATGTTTGGGAAATTTCATTTACATGAATCAATTAATTACATAAAATCATGAGTCCTTATTTTAATATCAATGATTCACTTTAAAAATTAAATTCTTCATTTTACTCATTAAATATCATTAACATTGAAATATAAAACATTGTATCACAGGATTCCTAAGAAACTCATGTCTCCTAGATAAGTTGAGTAAAGCATAAATTCAAATTTGTGTATGCAATTTCATATTTAAAGATCAAACATGTTGTCAGACCAAAAAAATATAAGGAATTTAAAAGATAGACATAAAAAGTGAAACACATTACCCATTAGTATTGTTCATATTTCCTCTGCTATTTGGGACTTCCTTATGCCATCATGGTCCTAAAAAAGATAATTACTCAATTAATCACAAGGATCATGTCATTTAAGCTTAAAAAGATAATAGAGAGTGGTCCATATGCTAGAATAATCCAAAAAAGGAAATTTAAATTTTAATTCCTAGAAATCATGTAAAGATAAATCTTGGTATGATCCCCCAAGTGGGACTTGAATTTTTACTGCCTCCAGAAGGAAGTACCAGTTATTATCCATAATCAGATGGTGGGTGGATCTTCTTGGACTTGAACCATCACATATTGTTCTTCCCAGCTTGTGATTATTCCTTCTTATTGAGGAATGATCCATGTATAGAGTATACTAAATCCATCCCCTTCATAATTAGTTATATATTTCATGGTAAGGGTAGGATGGAGTATGGGTCATCCTCTTACTTAGTTTCTACTTGTGAAACCTTCTCTTTCTCTTCCAGTGCTAGATCAACATAGGCCTTTTAAATGTGAGATGAGTCTATCTTGGTTTCCTCAAGCTCAACTACATGGACTTCCTCATGGGGTTCCTTAAATTCATGTTCAATAAAGTAAAGGAGCTATATACATTATTCAATAGGTGCATGTTCGGTTTATTCATATTCTTCTAAGGTATAGAAAGGATTGACCAAATCTGAAAATTCAAAACAATAAGAAGTGGTACTCAAATCAGATTGAATAAAATCAAAAAATAAAGATTTAAAAGAATGATCATCTCCCTGAGTTGGTTTTGGTTAAATCACTTCTTCAGTGATAAGTGCCTCTTGAAGTTTTATCTCAGTGGATGAAAGTAGGTAGTTAAGATCCTCCACCTCAGTTTGGATTCAAGTTCTTGGATTTTCTCATAAAAATAAGGAAATACCAGTGGAACCTCCTTCTTATCCTTGAATCTTTTCGCATCATTTTTGAGTTCATCAACCATGAGCAACAAATTTTGAGGTGATATCCATGTCTCTTGGCCTCTTTTCATTTTTTTGACCATTATCATTAGAGTTTCATCCCTTCATTGGAGGGAATCCTTAGTGTAGTATGTTTCTTGTTCTTTAACCTATGAGTAATTGTTCCTTATATAATAATAGAAGTTTGGATACATCATGGAAAAAATTAAAAAAACAATTAATAAAGAAAACAATGATTTTTTTTACAAAAATGTGAATTTAGATAACGTTATCAAAACAACTATCTAGCTCCCTGAAAATGGTGTTAGTTTTGATACATGCTTGTTATAGTGCATGGAAAAAGAAAATTTATATTCTTAATGCAGTATAGAGGCTAACCAGTGTCATCTCACTTGAGGAGCATCATAGTCGGTTCAATCATTGATTCTAATTCACCTAACCTAATTATTTTTGTTTATTTTTATTATTTATTAAAAATGATGGTTTTGAGGATTTTGGAAAACATGAAAATAAAATAATTCAATGCTTATTTAAAACCTAAATTAAAATGTAGACATAATAAATATTAGAAAGAAAGGTCTTGGTCTAGGGTTTGATAATGTGGGTTCATTCGTTATTTATTTGTTGCTTAAATTCAATTTGATAATTCATTTTATGAAACCTAATTAACAAAAAAAATTCCTTTGATTAATTGAGTTTTTGATTATATCATGCATTCAGTGCATCAAACCACACCTCATATAATAGTCAAATAGAATAACACCTCAACTGAGAATGCAATTCCTAAGAGACCTAGCTCCACCATATGTCATTTCATCCCTTCAGGCAACCCCAACTCTACTGTATGAAGGGATTTCTCGAGATAAGGGAGGTAAAAATAATTAATAAAAGAGAATTAATGTAATTGGAAAGAATATCATGTTAGGTGGCCATCGCACCTATGAAATAGTCCTATATCCACCACAAATAGATTTAAAACATGTTGAATTGAATCGCAATAACAAAGAACATCGTGAAACCTCTCCCAGGGCCAAGCCTCGGGTTAGTCACTTTCCATTGAAAAGTGAAAATATACCATGATTGAAATATATAAGAGAGATATAATGAGATTAATTTTGAAAGAGAAAGGGGTATGGAAGAAGAAAAGGGAAACACTTTAATAAAAAATGTGCATTTGTTACATGGGAAAAGAAAACTAAAATAGAAACAAAAGAGAAGAGAAATACTAAGCAGTAGTCGTTATCCACATCTTTCCTAACCAATATATATTTTATTCAATCCACCCTGGCCTATTATTTAAAATAATGGAAGAGGCTTCAAGTGTCATAAAGGACCATTAATATGTTTTAGGTCATAATGGGTCGTCAACGATTGAAATTTAAGTTCTAGAATTTCCTTTAAAAATTTTGTGCATGGATTACCCTTCATTTTACCAAATCATAAAAATTATTCTTCTAGAAAGTTTTTCTAAAATAAGTTTTTCATTTTATGTAAAAATTTCATCTTCATCATCCATGTGTAAAATAATTTATATCCCAATTACTCAGCAATTTTATTCTATATGAATGATTCTTGAATCTTCCTTCAATATTGAGAATTCAATTTCACCCTTAATGAGTGAATAAATCCTTTAAAATTAATGAGGTAACACTTTAATGAATTTTATTTCAAATAAATTTAGAATCACCTCAATTTGAGGTTTATATCCCGATTTATGGATCATTTCTGGAGGTGGAGTCCACTCTATCTTCCCAAAAGGTTTTTAAACTTGATTGATTTTTTTGGGCCTCAAGATGTTCTCATAAGATCTTGGTATAAAATAAAAATTTGGGGAACATAAATCAATGAATAATAAAAAAATAATCACTCAAATTGAATTTATATTGAAAAATTTATGCCCAAAATACCAAAGTGATTAAAATCTGCTAAAATTCCAGAATTAAGCAATTTTCATGTTTTAGCTCAAAACACACCATAAATCCAAAAATGATGCAAATAAGATCAAATTGATAAATTGGGAGGGTTAAAATAATTTAAATACATATAAAAATGATGAAATTATTAGCTCTATCATGAAGACTGGATAACTATTTTTCATGTGTTAACACTTAATGCGTGGTCTAAAACACCATACTCTATAGCATGGTTATGAGATTCTTAGGAATGTCATCAAAAAATGAGGCTCGGTTTTTTGGTTATTTTTAATTTATAAAAATTGATTTTGTAAAAATAAGATCATTTCTTGCTCTGATACCATTGTTGGGTTTCTTCATGGTTGATTATCATAGCAATGAATACATTAGAAACTGAAAATATTATATCTCCATGGAAGAAATATAAAATCATATAAAACCAAAAATGAAGAATTTTTGTGAATGTGTGTATAATTTTCCAAAAAACCCCTTTGTAACCTTCCTGATATTCATATGATATGTTTAATGAGGATCACCAAAGTGGAAGATGAAATCCTACCACCTTTGAAGGTATCCATGGGCCAAGAAGAATCTCTCATAATATGAGAGGGATTATCCTTAACCTTTGGTGTGATAGAAATTTAACATTATAAGGATGAAGAATAATATATATTCATGTCTCTATGAGTTTTAACTAATCATAAATTAATCACACTTACACACACAACCATCAAATGGCAGTGATTTATACAATACCTGAGGATGCTCCTTGGGTGCTATCACATTAACTCATGTGCTAAAATGCATGAGTTAATGCCTCAACCTATTCATGAGTCACATGAATGAATGAAACTATTTACTTACATCCCATATAATTATTTAATAAATTATATCCTAATTAGGTTGAACCATTCGAATATTAATAAACTTAATATTCATTTGCTTATATGATCAAAGGTAGTAGCATGCATGAAATCACATTTCATGCATGAATCATAATATCATATGATATGATATAATTCATATATGTATTATAGATTTATTCATCCCATGAATTTGGATTTAAGGCAGATATCTCCTTTGCCTCTGGAATATGAGGAGGTGATCATGAGGTCTTGTGGCATTCTTTCCCAGGTTAGTGTATGATTAAATGATCTGGGACATCAAAAAATCATATTAGATAACCTTATTTTATTTTTATTATGATTTTGAGGTTTGGTACATGGATAAAGGTTAGTCAAAACTTGTGATGGAATCCATTATTCTTCCTAAAAAAACCATTTTATGAATATAATTCTAGGTTTCCAGTGGTCTAGGATTATGATTATTGATTTTCATTATTACAATTGATATATTTTTATAAAGTGTGATATTATCGATTATGGTTTTTTTACTCTTTGGATCAAGTTGGAAAGAGGCATGTGTACATGTATCATACTTGAAAATATAGTTCACGTGACATTTTCATGTTTGTGTGTGATTGGAAAAGTTTTTGAAAATTTATTTCAGTTAATTAAAATATCATTAATAACTTATTCGATGTTTGATTGAATAACTTAGTGGTGGTGCATTAATTAACTAAACCTGGCCATGAAAAAAATTCAGATGCTCATAGTGTGATAGAGATGATGTTGTGATATACACATGGGTGTAAAAAACCCTATAATGGGTAGTATGGGTATGCAGAAACCATGATATGTATAAGAGCTCAAAGATGCGTCTATTGGCATGAGATTACTTGAGTTATGTCAGTATAGAAGTTTGGATATTTCTTCATGATATATGACTTATATGGGATATATGGTTTATAAATCATGAAGGGGTTATAGTGATGATGAAGTATAGTTTATAATGGTGTGAGTTGAGTGTGTTGGAAGAGTAGTGAGGTACTCTTCCTATTTATGCGTGAGATAGGTTGTATTATCCAATATCATGGTGATACTATGATATATTCATATAAGTGATGATATCTATATAGGGGGTTGATCCAAGAATATAGGTTCCTAAGGTATGAATGGAAATAAAATCTCAAATAATCCTCTATGATAAATGTGATTGAAATTCAAGGGATGCATGGATGACTGATTAGGAATGTGTGATTCACATTGATAATACATGACTCATGATGATATGAGTTATGTTATATAGACATATAGTTTGAGGGTTTATTCCTTCTTAAGGTGAGTGAGTATTCACACAATATACATAGCATGTGAGATAGTATGGACTAAGATAAATCTTAATACTATGAGCTTAATGATTAGTTTTTGGTGTGATAAAACTTTAGAATCATGTAAAAATTTATGATCAGGGGAAGATGAAATGATCCCTTGGGAAGTGTAATCTTGATTGAGTTTAAAAAAATTTAGTTTCTTGTACTAATTAGAGATAAATCATAGGGTTCCTATGAGAATTTTATGGGTGATCAAACTAGTGTTTTTATCAGGGCATGGGGCCACCAGTGGAAAGTTTTGAGGTACCTCTTCTTGATTTAGGAATGGGTGAGGGAGTTTACTATCAGTATTATGATGAATTTATCTATTCAGAAATGAAAAAAAAATAAGTGATCATGTGTTAGTATCCTTAGTCTGAATTGGGATATACTTTCTTATGGACCCTAGTGATTGAGGTGGGTGATAGTCCTTGAATTAATTTAAGGGTCAATGTTATGGTGGTAAGGTATTCCTAGTGATGTGAGGACTGGAGGAAAGAGACATGGTTGGTGCAAGAGATAAATTCTTTGTGATATTTCTATGAGATGACTAAGGGGTGAGTGGTATTTAAGTAGAAATGGTCATCTCATATGGGTGTGAAGTGTGGAATTATTATGAACATAAAATGCAATTGAGTCAAAAGATTGTCTCAATAATGGTGAGTTGTAAATAGACATAAGTTATAGGATTTCTCATTGGGAGGCACAAAGTCTATAATTAGCATGTGGTCACTATCCTTGAGGTATAACCTAAACATTCAATTTTGGTGGTGATATATCATTTTTAATATTGAAAAGTGGTAGCGTAAAGCACCATAATATTGTTAAATCCTAGAGTGAGGCTCTTAGGGTAGGTTTATCGGGTTATAATGAGCATAGATTTTGGGTACTTGTATCCCAGTGATGATGGATTATGGGTATCATGATACTCATTGGGTAATGATAAGGAAAATATTATGGTGGGGAGTGCACCATTTATTTCTTAAGTGTATAAACCTAGTATCAATTGAATTATGGTGAACATTGAGAGTAACATTTATGGAGAACTCAGACCAGTGGTGGTTGAGGTTTCACTATGGTTCTTGAATGTAAGCAGGTGAGTTGTGTTCAATAAGTGAATATGGTAAAAGAAAGAATGAGTGGTTCAAGGACCAAACTAAGTAATTATTAGAATTGTAAAATGTCATCAATTGCAAGTGAAGTATAACAAAATGTATAATGAAATGATATTTCATGAGATAAACCAAGTCACATGTGGGTGATTGTGAATCCAAGGTACATATTATTAGGATATTTCTAGGAGTAGCTTCAAGCTGGTGGTAATTTAGTGTATACTAGCAATGTTAACTATTAGGGTTTGATATCAGTGATAGGGTATTTTATGACTGTTTCATGTTTCAGGATATTTTCACTGAGGAGATGGATTATTTAGAACCATGGTGTGTGAGATGTTGGAGAATTCAGAGGGATTTGGCATAGTGAAGTATTAGATAGTGCTCTTCATGCATGATCAGGTGAAATGAAATAAAAATCGACCCAAGTAAATAATTTTAGAAATGATTGGGTGAAAGATGAATCAAGGTGATAGTATTTAAGAGACTAGGTTTTTCCTTTAGTTCAGGTGTGGTATTGACGCAACTTTAACCTATATGAATCTTCAAGAGAAGAGATAAACACTAGATTTTAGTGACTAGTATAGTTTATTATAGATATGTAATGAAACTTCTTGATGATAATAAGTGTTATAGTGATGATTTTGTAACAACCCAAACCATTATGTGTTGGTGTAAAGGGGAAAAGACCCAACTCCAGTGACATAGGGGTTGGTGGGAATTTTAAATCTAGAATATAACTCAAGGAAGAGACTTTTTATATGTTTTTAGAATAATGAAAATATAATTTTAAGAGTTAAATAGATGGGTGTAAAATACCTAGAGTGAGTTTTCAGGTTTTATTTAATTAAAAATTTATTGGGATCCCAGTGGGGGTCCACCTAGAATCATGTGGTTTAGAATAACCCACGCTTAAAGTGAGGTAATTTTGGTCATTTTTAGGGGGTTAATTTTACCCTTATGTGGGGTATTGGGTCTAGGGAGCCACACAGATGGGGAATATAACCCTTAATCCTTCTTATTACTCTCATTCTTCATCTTTTTATTCGAAAGGTTTGAGGCAAGTTCATTCAATAGTTAAGGTAAGGATTCCTCTCTTCCTTCTTCCTTTTATATTTTTTCTCCCTCTCATATAATTTGGATCATTACATCATGGTGTTTGTTATCATATTTCACTAGATCATGAAGAAATATAGTTGATATAATGAGGATTTCATATATAGTAACTATAGGAGGTTCAGTAAAGGTAAATTCATATCATTTATTTCTAGTTTCATTAAAGTTAAGTCATTAATTGGATAAGAAATTATCCATTAATATAATATTATCATCCTTACCATAAATGTTCTCCTTATTTTTTAAGAATTACAATATTAAAAATATGGATAAATAATTAGGGAATCTTTTTACTATGCTTCACTGCATGGATAAGGATTGTTGAGAACATGGTTCCTCACCCCTATGGTGAACAAAATGAAAGATCAGGATGAGAATAACATGACTAGTCCAAAGTCTATGGTGTCTTTACAATTACCTTTAAAAGGATAAAAGATTCTTAGGAAAAGATTTAAATGGAAGGATATCTATTTCTCATTTGGAAATAAAGGTCATTGGAAGATGAATTGCAATGAATTGAAGAAGAAAAAATTATAGAATTATACTTTAGGTAAATTCATCATTTCATGTAATATTTATATTAAAATTCATGGGTATTAAATATAATATTTCTATCACATATGTGTATTAAAATATAGGAACCAAGAAAGTATATAAACATTACAATAAGTAAGGTGTATTCACCAGGTAGTTGAACAAGGGCGATTCGTAGATCAATAATGAGAAGCACACTACTTCATAATTATTTAGTGGGTTGATTCAAGTTAAACCATTTTTTTGTATTAAGTATTACCAAAAAAAATATATCAATGTTTATATAGACATAATGAGACATTATTTTATGATTATAGTGAATGTTTTTATGGTATTTTATACTTAAGTAAATGGATCAGTAATTCTTGAATAACTGATATCCAACTAATAATAATGATGAATGTAAAACATATAAGACTTATACCCATTTTTGTAAAGATAAATCTTTTTCAAATAAAATTGATAGTAGTTGACAAGTTTATATCCAGAAGATTTTTTAGTCTCTCATAAACTAAAACACTAAGTATATTGAAAAACTTACTGATTAAGTTTTAGATAATGAAACCATTAGAAATAAAGTTACACCATAATAATTATAAAATTATTTGAAAAATACCATGTGAACTATTATAAGGAGAATCTATAGGTAAGATCGTATACATCATGGAATTCATTTAAGATGTTTTAAGACTAATCGGTGAATAAATAAATGCACTTGGTAAAAGGTATTAAATTTTATGAGTGGGATTGTTGAATAAATTTTAACCAAGTATTCATAAATAATATAAATTTAGAGTAAATATATTCCTAAAATCACATTACATTATACAAATCAAGGATGTAATGGTAGTATAAGATCGATGATGATTCTTGTAAATATTTCAAATCTTCTATGACTTCTTCCAAAAACAATTTTCACAAATAGAATAGAAACAAATAAACATATACCAACCATATTAACTAATGGATATCATATCAATATGATAAATAATTTTTTATGTCAAAAATTCATGTTTTTTTATGTGATATGTTTGTTAAGATGAACAAATGTACATAAATGAAAAATATTATATGAATCTAAATTAATTATGTTATTATTAGTTGGGATATTTCAACCCCTAAAATGTAAATAAATTATTCAATACCAACTATATTTCTAGAAAGGTAATCATATATCTTTTTAGATAGTGGGGGAATAATATATTTTAATAATGTATATGCTCTGGATGCACATGAGTTGACATAGGAACACAAAATCCACTAAGATTAGTGGGAGGAGTTATTTCACAAACACATACTGCATAGGAAATTAAAAACCAAAGAGGTAGATTTATATTCACTGCGGTGGGTGATATATTTTATTCTCTAAGAATAATGATTCATATAAGAAATCAGTAAATTGAAACATGGCCTGATAGGAAAGTTCATATAAATTTAAATATAGATTCCATGTATCAAGATCTAGTTATGTATTTTGGTAGTTTCTCCAATTTATGTAAAGTTATTGGTGGGTATTTAAGAGAAACTAAACATGGATGGTCAATCCTGGACCAATAAGACATGGATGATTACTAAAAATTTTATAACACCTATAAATAGTCAATGAAAAAAAACCTCCACACCAATCATTATAAAAAAATCCATTTGAATTATACTTGTTAAAGAAAATTTATATGATCATTATATTAATCTATTAGTTGTTAAGGACACCTTCCTTGGATGAAACCTTTTGGGGTATGCATATATAACATGACCAAAAGGATTGGTGACACCAAAAAAAGCCAATAAGATGTGTATATTTCATAAATCCATTTATGGAAATAATTATGTATAATGATCATAGAATATTTTTCTTGGAAAGAAATGTTATTCCTTGTTTATATAAGTGGTTAGTGGGGGTGCTATAGTTTTCAAAAATAAATATGTTGATAATATATAGAAAATAGGATTTAAGTCTTATAAGTTGGTTAATACTTATTTTTTCTCTAATAACAAGTTAATGTTGTAACCCAAGTTCTAGGTAACAAGATCTATAGATATCAATCTATAGAGTTTCTTAAACTGGCCATAGTATATATATTGAAGTGGTATTTGAATACAAGATAAAACAATTCAAGACCAAACTGTTACCCTTTTTATATAGAATATAATCTCTCTATGAAGGGAGAATATTATTATAAAAAATAGTATTCCATATTCCAAAACATATTTTGGAATCTATCTCATATACCATAATATATACTATAGTTTTATATTTATTATGTGTAAAGAATGGTGGGAAAATATCAAATAGAATGATGAGTACTACATGGATTTATAGTCAACACTATCTGATAGTACTTAAGAAAGTAAAACTGGATGAGTTAAAGTATTTAGAGAAATCAGAATACTAGTTATCAAGGGGATATGAAACTATTCTTCTTTTAGATCAATTCGATCTAGTATTGAAGTGAGGATAAGTTAATATTCAAGAAAAACTTATTACAGCTAGTGGTTTATATTTATATATAAACTAATTATATTGCAGCTTCTAATGCAACTTAAAATGCAGTTTTGCAATTATTTTTTCCAGATATGGGGATATACTAGGTTCATATAGTGTTATCATTATTATGATAAAACTTGGATTTGGTATTCATGAAAACACTTTCCATGGGTGTACAAAAAATATAATTTAAATTGTAGGTTATTATAAATATAGTATTTTGGAAACCTCGAGTTGTCTCCAGAGAGGGGTGAAAAAAATCATTTTTTATAACTAGTTATAAAAATGGGGTTTTCTGAATTTGGTATGAAATAAATTGAGATTACTTAAGTAGTTGGTTGAAATAAAGAAAGTGATTGGTGATTTTTTTTTGGGTTTGGATTTCCAATTGTAATGGTATCACAAATTTTAAAATAATTTACTCCTATACTTATTGATTGATAATGAAATAATCCAAAATCATTTCATCAATCATCCAAGGTTTAATGTTATCATGAAGACTAGTCTATTAGTGATCACTGCATAATTAATCACTCTTCTTGTGTGTGTCAAAAGTATTAAAGACACTCGAAACAATGAACCAGCCCTGAACTACCTAGGCAATACCCAATCCAGTTTTGGTTATCCTAACTTATTCAAGAGTATTTAATTTCCCTTCACACACATGCTAGAAATCGTTAGACACTAACCATTCATCCTAGAATGTTCCATCATATATAGTCTAAAATGGGTTGATAGAGAAAATGAGTTATCAACCAAAGTATAAAATAATAATTATGTTTAAAAAATAAAACACAATCATATTTTAAAGTAATAAAAAATAATTGAATGCTGGAATCAATGATTAGTAGGGAGTTTATTTATTGAGTATGAAACTCAAGAATTACATTGAATTTACTCCCCTTTATTGATCACCAATGGGTTTTTACCCCTCTATTTTAGGGATAATAGTAGTGAAATGGGAAGATAGAGCTACATTAATAGAAAAAATATAATATAAAACACACAAAAAAATTGACAAAAACAAAAATGTGAACTCCCCCTGTAATGTTTTGTGCCTTCCTGGTCTATTACTTTTCCAGTTATGGGTGTTGGAGGTGCTTGGAGGAGGTCTAGAGCAGACCTAGAGGAGTTTGGCTACTAAAATCTCTAAGTAGGGGAAATAGATGTCATGTAAAGTTTACATTACATGAAAGTGGGTTTCATGGATTGTGTATGGATGGTTAATTATGTGTAATAATTTGAGTGATTAATACTTTTAGATGATGCATTTTTTGGTGAAAGTTGGAAATTTTTAGAAACTCGATGATTACACAACATGTAATGGTTACATTATGTGAATCCTACAGGATTATAGGTTTTAAGTTATTTTGTTTGTATTATTTATCATTATTAATCCAAACCCATGTTTCACTCATTTAGGAGGAACCCTAGGCACCTTAAGGAGATCTTTTATCCCTCTTCCTCCCACTTTGATCCATTGGTTCTAGTTAATCCCCATTGGAAATCCATGATAAGTTATTCTCCCTTTATGGGTTATTTTCTTCCATTATTCTCTTTGGGATTTGTTGTGATGGTGTTTCTTTGGTTTGGGAGGAGTTTTGGGCTATGTTTTTATAACCCTTTTGTGTGGTATAGGTTGATCTATGTTTTTCTTATGCGTCGATGGTTTTTGGGTGTTCCTTCTTTGACCTACGGTGTGCAAAGAGATCAAAAATCTTCTTTGAGGTAGAGGATCCTCATTATCACCCTTTTTATATGCTATGTGTGGGATCTTCTTTCTTTTTATTACCTTTGGATAGATATTAAGGGTCTAAATAATCATATAATTTATTGGAATGTCTAAAATTGATGGGTATGGGGAATTATCACATGCTTTACTACTTCGATATATATTATGGATGTTATTATACATGCCTGTTGCCAATTATAAAAATAGTGGTTGTTAGGAGACTTGTATACACTGTATTTGATATATTTTGATAACCCTTGTTGTTTTGTTGTGTGATCAAACCTGAATAAAAGGTTAAAGAATGTATATTTGGCAAATAATTGGTTTCCCCTGGATATCTAGTTTGTGTGATAATACCCATGCTAATATAAATAAGTATTGTGATAAAGCCCCTAAATAAATGTGAAGTAGGGATGTGTTGTTTTTGTGTGTGTTTATGATTATTGTGATGATTTATGTGGCTTGAAATTGTTGTGTGGTGATATTAGTGACTGGATGGGTTGTGTAGTGCATGGGGCAGTGATGTAGTGGTTGGTTGGAATGTATGTGGTGTGAGAAGTTGTGTGGTGTGGTGCGATGAGGTTGTGGCATAGAGGTTGTGGCATAGTGGTTATGGCATAGTGGTTGTAGTTTAGAGGTTATGGAACCATGGTTGTGGCACAATGGTTGTGGCATAGTGGTTGTGGTGTAGTGGTTGTGGCGTAGTGGTTTTGGTGTAGTGGTTGTGGTGTAGTGGCGTGTTGTGGTGAGATGACTTGGGTGATGTGATGCGATGACGATGGTGGATGTGTGGTTTTGTCACAATAGTTATATTTGTTGGGTCGGTTGTGTAGCATGGTTGATATAGTTACTCAATTATCCAAGGGATAAAGTATGATGATAAATGAAAAAAATATACACTAGTAAATAAACAAGGTGGGATGGAAATAGATATGTGGTAAATGGATTAAACTGAAATGAAATGAATAAATAAATGGGTTGGTAATTGAATGTAATGGGATGTAAGTCGATGTGTGGTAAATGGATTAATGAATAAATGTGGTAAAACTGGTAAGTTGAAAGTGGAAAATGTTGTGTGGTAGTTATGTAGTGTGTTGCATATAGTGGTGGAAACAATTGTGATGGTTGATGTGTGGTATGTGGTAGTGATGTGGTGTGTGATAGTGTTGTTGATATGAACCCTTAGGTTGGGTATTTTGTTCCATATCTATATCATGTATGTTTATATTATTTTATACGCACCCCACCTGAGTTGGATAACCTTAACAATGCTCAGAGGTGTTGAGATCTGAGTGTTTTCCTCAATATCCAGGATGGTAGTGATATATATGGTTAGTTACCCCTTATCCCCTTCTCTTTCTTAAGTAGTAATGTGTTGGCCCAGGTGTCTTCAAGCAAGATGTGATGATTTGGACCATGTGTCTTCTCATGAGATGTGATGTGTTGGCCCATATGTCTATGGGTGAGATGTGGTGTGGTTGTGATGTTATATGTGGTTTGCAATGCCCCGACCCTAAAATACTAGAGTCGGTTACTTACTTTATTAAATTATCATGATTATAAGAAATCAAATCCCAAAAGACTGAACATTTTAACAGTTTTGGAAAACCAGATTACATACATGATACCCATAATACATTAGAAAAAGAAAACAAATCATAACATAAGTAAAATCTCATCATTCTTGAAATTGATTCCAAGAATTTATCTTCATAACCTGGGGAATGGAAATATAATAAGGGTGATCTCAAATGACCAGTAAGGGTAAAGTACAATATAAGCTAACTTGAATTAATAATAAATAATAAATATAGAAAGAATTAAAGATAATTGAATAATTACATATAAATAATCACATGAGATTAAAACTTGAACATGGATATTATAACTAGTTAAATAATCACATGGAATATCAATAACTAATCTCATAATGATGGAATGCATAATTTTGGACAACTGAAACATACCATCAAGGCCTCAACCAAGGCATGTAAAAAATAAATGGTTAAGGCCTTGGTTAAAATCCATATCAATTTTGTCTCATGAGACTTACCGATACAACAAGGGGATATATTGTACCCCACCATCACTTACTAAGTCCAATATATTCTTCATATGAAAATGGTGAAACATAAACAACATAAATATTCCTATTGAAAAACTAGCACATGAAATGTGAATACTTTAACCATAAACCATTAATGGTATCAAAATAGAACATCCATAGTCAAATTGATCATAAACTATTCAATGAAATATGGTAGATTGTATCATAATAGATAAACATCAATGAATTACAAGATTTAAAAAAGGATTTTGACATATATGAAGATACTTTTAAATGAGAAAATTGAAAAATTCTCGAGGAAAATAATCTTTAAACATTCCAAAGTGTCTCATACCACATTGAAACATTTAAATAATAATCATTATAAAGGAATAAAATTAAATGAAACTTATAATATCATTATTAAAAGGAGATTTGTGATATGATATATCAAAGGGTAGCATATACACCACACATAAGGAAGAAGTGGTGAACATGGCATATGTCTCACAGAAGTAAAAGTGAGATGAGAAAACCCTTACCTTGTGTTTCCTTTTGGGTGAAAGTCCTTTAACCTCATGTATAATGGTTTTAAGAATGTTAATAACTTATTCCAAAAAATATATTAATATTTATGATATCATATGTTATCTTCTTATATTATTTTATCACCCGTTTTTTAATAACATTTCAACATTTTTAATATTTTGGGTGTTAATTGTCTAGTTTCTTGGGTATATTTTGACTTTTTATTTGTTGTTCCAATTACTTAGATCATGATTTAATCATATATATAATATAAAACATGATTTAAATATTATATATATTCAATATATATATATAATAATCCATAAAATTTGGAGATAATAAATAAAATGCACCATTCATGGAGACAGTAGGTTGTACGTACGCATGAACACTACTTTCATTTAATTATCGTATTAAAAGAATGGAAATTAAATGATATATATGTATATTATAATTATAATATCATATATATCACATATTTTTATTAAAAACATCCTTTATATGTTCCATGTAGAGTATTAACAAATCACATCGCTTTGAGGAGATAGTAGTCCATACTTCCACCAACGATGTTATCGTATTTACACAAAATAGAAAGCATGAAGGTATGTGTTATAAAATAATTAAAAAATCATAAATACATAAAAAAATATCATATATAACATATATAAATATAGTTTCTATCATAATATTCAACCATGAAATTTGGTAAAGGAAAAATGAACAATCGTCGTTTCGTGAGATGGTAGTTCACCGTACACATAAATAGTATGTTCATTACCCATTAGATGGAATTTTGTATAATTTTAGATAGAACCCTTAGTATAAAAACGTATAAGTATATTAAGGATACTTTTTTTGTAATATAGTCATGGAATAATGAGTGTTTATGAGAGTGGTTAATGGAAATAAAACTAAAGAGCTTGAGGAAAGATGTTAGCTCTTCTTTGGGTAACTCCTTTTGGTTTGCACCAAAGGGCTTACTTTAATAAATTTATGCCTAAAGGGAGTATTCTACGATGAATAGAGTGAATTTTTGAGTTTATTTGGATAGGTTTTTTCTAAACCAAATAGGTTCTCAAGTGTGAATAAAAGAGAAGGATATGTGTCCTTCTATAATTGAGGTGAGGGGCACTTTTGGAAATCCACAAAATATTAAAATATAATAAGGTTATTCTAGATAAAAAGACATAAAAATGAGATATAAATTAATGGTGGGAGACATTTTAGACCATATATTATCCCATTTGTTTTTATTTCACATTTTTTATTTTTAAATGATTTAATAATATATTAATTCAATAAAATGTCATTATTGTCAAATTTGATATTATTCATTTAACTTAACTTTAAATACATCAATACAAAGTGGTAATTAAAATATAATGATTTAAAACATATATTATATATGTTATAGATCTATAAAATTTGTTTTAAACTTTAATTTATCTAAAATATATCGAAATTAATATTATTAAAATCAATTATTTTATTTTTCTGTTAATTAAATAAATATTGTTTTAATGTTAAGGAAACATTTAATGTAATTATATAATTTATAAAATTAAAAAAATATATATAATGAAAAAAATTAATTTTTATAAAAATATACATTTATATTCATTCATATATTGATTTTTTCCCTATGTGGACACATAAAAGTTATTAAATTTAAAGAGAGTTATATTTTGTAACTATCATTGTCTTAAATAATATATAAGTTATTTTCATATAAAAGTGTCCATTAAAAACTAAAATTCTATATTAAGGTGATATGGGTCTAATAATATTCATCCAATAATTTTTTGGACAATTTTTTATTATTTTTTTAATCCTTATCTTTTTGTTTTAACCCTTATTTAAACCCTTTAACTCTTACCGTGTAACATGTGTTTTTACTACTTAAGGATTAATATAGTTACTATAAAATGTCAAAAGAACCTTAAATGAGCCATAGATTACATTTTAAGACTTATCCCAATTAGTTGGCCTAATTTTAGATTTTTATATATTTTATATCATTTAATAAAAGATTGTTTATTTTAAAATATCAATAATGTCAATTTTGACACTATTCATTATTTTGTCTTATACAAAAATAAAAAATGAGATAAATTCTAACCAATACTTCTAAAAATTTAATAATATGTCAAATTAATCAATAAAATTCATGTATGACATTAACTATCTCATATTTTATTTATTTTAATATTTTTAATATCATTTATTTTATATTTCCTTTAATTAAACAATTATTGTATCATCATTGTGTAAGCCTTTAATTAAATTATTTATTCTATAAAAATTAAATATAAATTATATTAATAAAGATAAATATTTTATATTTCCAATTAATATTTATATTCAAAGATATATTCTTAATAACCATATATAAAAAATATAATACTTATTAAAAACAAGAGTGTGACATATTGGACTTCCCTTAGAATAAAATACTATAAAATATTTAAAGTCATCTAAGTGACTCCAAGAGGCCATAAAATTGGCAAAAGGATGATTTTGGTCAAAAATCACTCATCCAATAATATTATTACAAGTGTTATGGTAATTTTATAATACTTGTAAAATTATTTTTACCCTTAATTACTTGATTTACCCTTAACTTTGGTAATTAAAATATTACTAAATTTACTATTAATATGCCCAAAAATAAAATAAACCTATTTACAAAATTTTGACTCACCAATTATAAATATTAAATACATTTTTCAAAATTAAAAACACATAAGTTTCAGTAATTAATTAAAAATTAATCTCGTTGATGGAATAAGAAAATGGGTTTTAAAAGTGAAAACGTTCAAAAGATTGAAATGTTTTTATATAAAAATTCAATATGAAATTGATTAAAATGGCATAAATTGTATTAAATGATAAAAAAATAATCTATTTATACTTTAAAATCATTCAATAATATAATTTAACACTGTAAATTATTTCGATTTAAAAAGTTTTTTTCAATTAAAATTTAGTATTTTTCATTGTTTATCAAAACATGAAACCTTTCATAAAAATGACAAAAATTCAAAAAAAAGTAAATTTTTATATTAAAATTTAAAATAATAAGTTTATATTTTCAAATATAATATATAAAAGTATCAAAATTGGATTTAAAATAGGTTCTCCATCAAAAGGCAGTAAAACTGCCTTTATAAAAATATAGGTTTTTATGTGTAATATTGGGTTTGTTCCTATATTTTTCATATAAAATATATTTAATTAATGTAAAAAATATTTTATTTAATATATTATATATATATTTCATTAATATAATTCACCTATATTAATTAATTTAATTTATTAGGATAAAATGCCTTTGTGAGTACAAAAATGGTTTTTATAAAAACATTCTCATTATATTCAATTGATTCTTATATTCATTTATAATTAATTTGTAACCAATTAATTCAACATATATTTTCATAAGTTAGTTAATAATATTCATAACCACCAATTTAATGGGTAGGCTATATCTTATTATAGTAAATAATAATATTTTAATAATATATTATTGTTCGTTTAATCTTGGTGTTGTGTGCAATGTAAGATATCGAAGTGATTAAATTTAAATTGAGACATACCATAAAACCTTGGGGTATTACATGGTTGGGTTCATTTGTGTTAGGATGAGGTCATTATTCTTATATCATTCACGTTCATGATACCCTACTGCTCTGGTTTTGGTTGTGCTGTGATGTGTGGCCTGAGTGTCTGCGAGCGGGATGTGATGTAATGTAATGTGTGGCCTAGGTTTTTGTGGGTAGGATGTGATGTGATGAGATATGTGTGGAAGTTATGTGATCATAGTTCATTCAACATTGTTTAATGATAGTCAAAAATTAGTGGGGAAGAGTTAGTAGGGCACATTTATTTGTTATGATCTCGATGTTATATTATTATATTGGATGTGTGATTTGGTGAATGAGCCATAGTGAGGCTGGGTTTGGTTAGATGACATGTATAGTGTGATATTTTCATTAATGCGTGATCTTTTCATATGTAAACTCGAGGATTTTTTTTTGTCCCCACTAAGAGTACCTTTTATTCTCACCCAACGTATATAAACTGTTTTCAGGTTTCCAAGAGGACTTTGGGGACCAAGATGGACATTACTAGCTAGGCTGGAGTTGTTGTTTATTTTCTATTATAGATTTTTATTCTTGGTATTTACTTTGGAGACTTTTATATGTATCAGTTTTATTTATTAATTCATTTTGTAATGGTTTTTTTTTACCTTATATTATTTTCTGAAGTTATTTGGTGATTTTTTATCCCATCTCCCAATCATGTTTCATTTATAGAGGGTGATGCCTCCCATACTATGAGATTTTTATACCCTCGGTACTAGTTTCCAAATCAGGGCCTACTGGAGGTGGGACACGAGGGGTCATTATCTCTCTCCCTTTATTGTATCTTATTTGGTTGGAGGGGGTCATGACACCCCCTCTTCTCAACCTCTTCTCCATTTTTAGTTTCTTCCTTCCATTAAAATTTGGTCATTCAAACCCTACGAGATTATTTATCATTTTATTTTCAAATATTTATTCTTTACTCACTACCCCCTAAATATTCATAGTATTAAGTTCTCCACAAAATCCATAACATTCATTTTTATAGTTTCATGATTCCTTATTTCTGGTCAAAAAATAAATCATTAATTATGATTGATTTTATTTAATATAATCCATATGGCCAACTATTACTAGCATGTATGAATGTTGATGTGGTGTAATAGGGAATTAGGTTGAAACATATATTAAAATTCTAAAATCACTTCATATATCATAAGAATTTGTAAGTCTTTTGAAGTATGTATTTTTGAGAAGTCTTACGTTCTTCCATAGATTTATGTGCTTAAAATTTTCAAATTGTGGGAACCTTATGAAGTATCAAATTTAATCTTACATGCCTTAGTATGAGCTTTTTTCATTTGTTATTTTTTAGTTTTCTCCATCTTTTAAGGATAAATTATCCTTCTTATTTTCTGGGTTATTCTTACAAACTACTATTTTATGTATAAAAATTCACCTATGTAAATTACCATTATTAAATTACCGAAGTATTTTAAACTTTTGATAATATTAGTTAAACTTTTTTAAAGTATGTTAACCTGTCAGTCTACACTTTTAACCTTCCATGAAGTTAGTTTACCTTATGAAATGAGGTTAACCATCTTGGATTCCTTAACTTTTTATGCCCAAGTTAACATTCCAAAAATTTCTTTTTCATTTTATTTAGCCTTATAATATGAATTAAACTTATAATATAGGTTAACATTATGATATGGTTTAATATTTTTTTTCCCAAGTCATATTCTCCATGCCTTTACTAAATTATAAAATTCCTCTCTAGAACTGAACCTTCCAAGTTTGAAGTTAACCTTCCGAGATAGAATTTAGCCTTCCAAAATAACTTCCAACATTATGAAATATAGGTTAACCTTAAAAATAGAAAATAAAACTTCCAAAATTGAGTTCATTTTCCAAATTCAAAATCATATGGGAAAACTCAACCTTCCTCCCATAGGGAACTCCTCATGCCTTCGCCACATTTCCACCTCCTCTGGAAAATCTTCTTCCCAATGAGTTCGGACTTAGCCAAATTCCTCTCCATAGTCACAGCCAGGTTATTTTTTCTTAAAAATGATAAATATATGAAAATTTAATAAAAATACATTCATTTTATTTTAAAAGTAAAGTAGATTAATTAAATTTACAATTTGACCATTTAAATCAATATTTAGCAATTTTAATGAAGTGACACTTTAATTCCAAAATAATCTAAAACTCACTGAATTGATGAATGTGAGGGAATAAAATGAATGAAATTTTAATAAAATATAATGAATTTATTTCTTATTTCAATTCCCCCACACTTACACTTTGGACTCCTAGATTAGTGGGATCAAAAAGATTACCAAAGGAAAATTCAAATTACTAGCCAATGTGAGTTCCCTTTTCAATAGTCAAGGCACTCAAATATATCATGCCACCTAAATGGCCTTGGTTATATTTCCTTTATGTAGTAAATTTAATTAATTTCTACCATTTATATCCTCCCATGATAATTTATACCTACCTTCCTAGAATCATTTCACTCATCACTCCAAGTATGAATTTTAAACAAAGTTTTTCCTATTCCAAGATCATACAATGGTCACTATAGGCCAGCTAAATTTATTCATATCCACTCGATGAGTCAAGTACGTATGCTTATCAGAATTATTCTCCATGGTTTTTATATGGATGAGGTTTATTAGGTTTAAAATATTAAAAATTAAAAGTTAAAATGATGAGGGTATAACTCTGAGGTGAATTAAAATGCTTGAAAATGGTTTATACTCAATAATGTGGTGATCTTCACTCTCCTATGTAAACAATTACCTCCAAAATCATCTTATAAATCTCATGGGTAGTCCAAATTTTAGTATTTTTAATAGAAACAATGTTTCTTCCCTATTCCCCTCACTTATAATATCATTGTTTTTAAATCAATAAAATTATATAATTTAGTGAAGAATTTAGTTTTTTTAAGGAGAGAGGGGCATCTTTTGATCTTCAAACTATAGTGAACTCCCAAACTAGTTTTGAGTGGTATATTGGATATAATTATATCTTTTTAGCATAAATTTTCTCCCAAAATAGTAGTAGGAATGGTTTAGTATTTATTTTTTTCATATTAAGTATATTTTTCAAAACATCTTGACACATCTCATATTCTCCCACCCCTACAATTAAGTTCATCCATGATCCATGCATTAACTTATAGATATATTTAGTTAAGGATTTTGGGATTCTAATATGTATTCCTAACAATTTCATTTATGTTTTTTGAGATTATAATTGTTAAATGTCATGGTAGGATAGAAATAGGATTTTACTATAAATGGGGACTTTTATTCAAAAGAATGCCTCAATCATTTATAACACATGGTCTTAAAAACTCTAAGGTTTTGACTAGATTACTCTAGAAATTTTAGTTATTAAATAATTAATTTGTTCTCTTGATAAATTAATGTAATTTTAATAAGATGAAAAAATTATTTTAATAGCCTCTCAGGTAAGTGATTTTATTTTATTGTAGTATTTTATAGCATGGGATTCAAAAATCATTGGTCCTTTCATAAATTTCACACACTTTGAATTTTAAAACAAGTTTATTCCAACATTAATCTAAGTTTATTTCATAGTTCAAATCAATTTATCATTATTTAAATAGGTTTAAATTTTGAAATGTTATTTAAATTAAGCTTAACTAGTCTCAAAACACGTAAAAAATGAAAAAGAAACACATAGGAAAAAAATAAAGACAAAAAGAATGACCAAAAAAATTTGAACTCCTAAAACTATAAATGTTTCCCTCTAATGAATTGTAATGATACAATTTACTCTATGAATTATCATAAATATAGTAGTTTGGACAAATTTAATGTAGGCATAATAATCAATCAAGTGCTAAAGGGAGGTATAACCTGGTGTTTCTATTGGTAGATAGGTTAGACGAGTATGATATCATCCATAGGTGCTTATGAAAAATTAACATGGAACTTTTTTAACCAGTTATAATTAATAGTAAATGGGTTCATGTATTACTATTTAATGATCTATACATCACCAAAATGGGAATAAATTAGTGAAAATAAATAGAACTTCTCATTTAGAATAAATCTTAATTTTTATTAGTTTGAGTCTAGAGTTGTACATCAGTGCTTAGTCTCCTTGATGAAAGTATTGTTTGAAAAATATTTTTTTATGACACATTCTAGTCCTTTATTTCTAAACTCTAGAGTTCTCAAAATCTTCTCTTATAATTTATTCAATCTTCTAAAGTCGTAACCTTTTTTCTCTTCTAATTCTTCCAAATCTAGATTTATCTCATTTACTGACCAGTAAGACTTATACTATAGCTCCATAGGTAAGTGGTAACTTTTTAATAGATAAATCAATATGGAATCATTCTAACAAGTGTTTTATATTCTATTTTTTAATATCATAATGTTTCTTCAAACCTTTGGATCTAATCTTTTCTATTTGGATTGATATTTTTTCCAAGATTCCTTTTATCTCTTTATTTGAAACTTCATCTTGGCCATTTATTTGTTGATGGTAGGGTGTTGATGTCTTGTGATGTACTCCATACATTCACATCAAAGATTTGATGTTACTATTGTATAAATGGGTTAATTTATCACTAATCATGTCTCTTCTAACACCAAACCTATAAAAAATGTTAGCCCTGACAAAAGCACAAACAACATTAGCATCATGAGTTTTAGTGGCTTTAACTTCCACCCATTTTGAAACATAATCAACTTCCAATATGATGTATGAGTTTTTAATTTAAATGGGGAAGGGTCCCATGAATTATATTCCCCAAAATTCAAAATTTTCATTAAAAACTATGGGTTTGGGGGCTATTTCTTATCTTTTGGATTTGTTACTAGTGAATTGAAATTTCTCACATGTTTTACAAAATTCATGTGAATATTTAAACAAAGTAGTATAGTATATTAAAAATTATAAAACTTTCCTAGTAGTCCTTTGAGGTACAAAACAACCTCCATAAGCTATAATATGGAAAAAATTAAGGACAAACTTACCTCACTCCCTCTAAAACACCTTATGATCATTTAATTATTACATATTTTTTAATGATATGGATCATCCAGAATATAAAAATTGGATTCAAATTTGAATCTATGAATTTTTTTATGGCTTTAGTGATATGTTAATTAATAAGATACCAAAAAAATTACCATATTAGAATATGAGGGTGCCTCTCCTTCAAACAAATACAGTTTCTCTCCAAGTAATTAAGTTATTCGATGGATTTTTTTATGGAATTTCCACTTATATTGTATTGGGAAGTATGCTCATATGATCTACCATATGGTTATCATATCCCTTTTTTATTATATTTTTAGATCAAACTCCTAAAGTATCAACATATATATAATCATCCTTATTTTTTCCTCTAATTTCTTCATCAGATATATAAGGGGTGCATGTTTAGAAAAAATAGTTATATTAGTTCCCAGTAAATAGTACCTAAACTTATCCAAACTAAAAAAACTACTTAAAATTCTTTTCCAGTGGTTATGTAATGAGTTTAAGTATCATCTAATGTTGTGGAAGCATATGAAATGACTTTAGGTTTGCCTTCAATCCTCTGGGATAACACTACTCACATAGCATGGTTCGAGGTATCACAAAGCAGTTCAAAATGGTTCTCCTGGTGGGGTGGCTACATCATTGGTGTTGTGATGAGCCTACTCTATAACAAATCAAAAGGTTCCCTAAAATAATCATAAAAAATAAATTCAAAATATTTAAAAAGTAATCTATAAATTAGAAGAGTAACTTTACTGAAATATTTGATGAACCTCCTGTAAAATCCTATATATCATAGAAAATATCTAACATGCTTCACATAGGTTGGATAAGGTAATGTATTTATCACTTCAATTTTATACTTATCCACCTCATTTACCATTTTTTAAATAACATTCCCTAATATTATTTATTTTTATACCATGAAATGGAATTGTTCAAAATTCAAAACAAGGTTTTTTCAATACTAGATTTCAATACTTTTCCCATTTTTTTAATAAGTGTTCAAAGGAATTACCTAATACTATGAAATAATCTAAAACACCTCCAGGAGGTCTTTAATATGGTCAAATAAAATACTTACCATGCATCTCTAAAATGTAATTGGTATATTACATAGGAAAAATAGAATGATTTTATAGGTAAAGGTGTTATAAGTACATGAAAATATTGTATTCTCTTGATCCCCAATTGATATGGGCACATGAAAGTAACCTAAAAATCAATCTAGGAAATAATATTGAGTTATCTATACCAATATTTCCAATATTAGGACAATAAAAGGAATGGGGAAATGATATTTCTTGGTGAACTAGTTTAATTTCCTATAATATATACATACTCTTCATCTATCATGAATCTTAATAGGTATCAATTCATTTTACTCATTTTTTACTATGATCAATCCAGTTTTCTTGGGAAATATATAAATGGGACTAACCCATTATGAGTAAGAGATGGGATAGATTAATCCTAATTCTAAAAATTTATCTATATCATTTTTTATTACCTATATAATGGTTGGATTAAGCCTCTTTTAGGGCTGCCTAACTGGCCTATGATTTTCTTCCAGGAAAATTTCTATATGAAGATTTTGGGATTATTCTAGGAATATCTCTTAGACTCTAATATATATCTTGCACGTGTTTTTTAAAAAAAATTATTGATCTTTATTATCAGTCTAATTCCATATTTCTAGAAATTATTACTATAACACCCTAATATTTTTATGAGATATTTTTAAAAAAACAATTGATTTCATTGATATCTTTTATTACAGACAACACCGGATTAGCTTGCATTATGTGCAACACTGAGTTTCTACGAAATATCATTTTATTATTATACTTATTTAAAAAAAGAAAATTATAACCTAGCCATTAGAATAAAAGGTATAAACAAAATTAACTGAATTATGAATTTATGGTTTGCACATAATTATTTGACCAATTAATTATAAATGAATGTAAAACTTTTTTAAAATAAAAGGAAATGTTTTTCTAAAAAATTATTTAAATATGCACAAGTGTGTTTTATACCAATAAATAAAAAAATTAGTATTGATGAATTATATTAATGAAATATATATATAATATATATTAAATTTAATGTTTTACATTCATTTTATGTATTTTCTAGACATTATATAAGAACAAATCTAATTTTACATAAAAAAATATTTTTCTAAAAAGGTCATTTTGCCTCTTTTTAATGGGAAAACCATTTTAAATATAATTTTTGATACTTATAATTTTTATAAAACAAAATAAACTTATTATTTGAAAATAGTATATCAAAATTTACTTTGGTTGATTTTTTGGTATTTTTCTGATAAGTTTCATGTTTTGATGAATAGTGAAAAATACTAAAATTTTAATTGAAAACAGTTTTTTCATCAAAATAATTTATAGTGTTTAATTATATATTTTATTGGTTTTAAATTAAAATTAGATCAATTTTTTATCATTTAATATAATTTAGTTCATTTTAATCAATTTCGCATTTAATTTAGATATAAAAACATGTCAATCTTTTGGACATTTTCACTTTAAAAACTCGTTTTATCGTTCTGTCAAAGAGATTAATTTTAAATTAATTTTAGAAAATTATGTGTTTTGAATTATGAGAAATGTATTTAATATTTTTAATAATAAGTTCAAAATTTATTAAATAGGTTCGTTTTATTTTTTGTCAACATAAATAGTAACTCTGGTAATTTTTATTACAATGGTAAAGGAAAAATTAGGTAATTTAAGTTAAAAATAAAGTGATAAGGATTATAAAATGGAATTAAAGCTTTATAAAACTTTATTTGATGAATATAATTCTACCCTTAACACATAATTATCTAAATTTAATAATTTAATGGACACTTTTCCATGAAAATTACTTGGATATTATTAAAATCAAAGAGAGTGACAAAATGTCACACTCTTACTTTTAATAAGTATAATATTTTTAATATGGGATTAAATAAAATATATGTGTGACTATATATATTATTATGAAATATAAAGTTCTTATATAAATCATAGATTTTCTTTTAAAATTTTAGTCAATAAATAATTACAAAATGATGATGTAGTAATTATTCAATTAATGAAACATTCAATTAAATGATATTAGAAATATTAAAAGATATATAATTTGACTTAATTAATGTGATAAATTAATTTTATTGATTAATATGACATGTTATTAGTGTATTAAGTGAATCGTTTTGAATTTATCTTGCTTTATTTATTTTCTTAAATTCAAAGTAATGAATAGTTTCAAAATTGAAACTTATGATATTTTATGAAAATAATATTTTATTAAATTATTTAAAAATAAAAAATATATATTAAATAAGGACAAATGGGGTGATATATGGTCTAAAATATCATAAATTGGCCATTTATGGTCCAGTTTACACTTTATAAGTAAAAATTGCATCCTCTTAGTATAGAAAAATTGGTTATCATAGTTAAAATTAGAATGGGTTAATTAAGGGTTGATCAAAATGATAAAGATTAAAATAGCACCAAAACTATTCTAAAATATATTGGTTTGTGAGATTAAAACATTATAATATCTTATCATATAATTAATAGAATTTTTGAGGTATTATTATTGATATATAATTTATTATAAATTAATCTTTTGAGAAATTCTAAAAGTCCCCTTCCTTCTCTTATAAAATGGCACCTATTCTTATCTTTTACTCACACTTAAAAACCTATTTGGTTCAGAAAAAATATATCAAAATATTCTACCAAATTCCCTAAATTCTTACTATAATCTTTAATTTGGTCATAAAACCAACCAAAGAAGTACTTTTTTGAAAATAAAAAGGAGATACCCAAAGAAAATGAGGTTTTCACGAGTATGACAAGAGTCAAGACATAAGGTAAGGGAATTTTGTCACACTTTTATTTATATGGTACACATGTCTTATACACTACTTATTTCTACTACATGGTGTATATACTACCCATTAATTTCCATTATGATTCTTATTCTGAAAATTTATGGGTATTTTCATATCCACTTGGTGATCTCTCTTTTATGGGGTTTACGGTTCAAAAGTTACCAAATTGATAAGGAAATTTTGTCTCAATTTGCCTTCTTTGAGACACATGTTATATTATGAATATATATTATTTTAAAAGGTATATATACTACCCTTTAAAAAAATTTATCATGAATCTCCTTTTTTTCATCATATTATAAGTTTTATGTAAAGTTATTCTCTCTTCAGTCGGAAATTTGTGTTCCTTCGAAACAATGTTTTCTAAAAATGTTTTAAAAGTGATTTAAATTATATTTTAGGAATTTTAAAGGAAATATAACTTAAAATATGTTTAAAATGGTTTTAAAATATTAATTTAAAATTTTTAGAGGATATTTTCAATGAAAAAGGTTTGATAATTTTTTATGATTTAAAAAGCATTTTTCATAAAGGAAAGAATATTTTCCTCAAGAATGATTTCAAGTGATATCTAAAAATTATTTTCTATATAAGATAATGTTATTTGATGTTACTTATGATTTAATAGGGATATGAACCAAGGATACCATTCTTATATTTTCTATTAATGGATTATTTTTACGATGGAATGATATTTATGAAACCTATTTCTTTTTCATGATATATATTATGATGAAGTATTTATGAAAGCTGTTTATTTTTTATAGGTTATGATATGATTAATGATTTATGTTCTTATGGTACACATATATATGGTTTTCATTATGTGATGTGTGTGACATATATCTCTCTCAAATGCATTGGGTAAAGATTTATATCTCATGAGAAAAACATGGATGGAACGGGGAATAAACTCAGTTCAGTAAAGGAATTTGTCCGCTAATATGGTCTTGTGAGTGAACCTTGACTAATAAGATGGTCATGTCAGTGAACCATAACTACCAAGATGGTATGGGGAGTGAACTCATACTAATAATATATCTTTGGTAGTGATTCTATGACTACTATGGAAATCATTTTGTATGCTTATGTGTATGCCACAATTCGATGTCTTATATTGTGCTCTCATATAATATGTTCTTTGATTATTTATGAACTTATATAATTTATTACATGACATGATATCAAGATATTTGATATATAGGATATGATTTTCAATTTTTTTTTGTATATGTATGTATTCCTTATGATTATGTTATGATTGATATCTCCCTTTTTTACCCTTACTAAGCATATGAGTTCGCACTTTCTTATGTTTCTTTTCCCCAGGATATGAAGAAAAGTATTAAGTCAAATATTTCAAAAATGGTTCTAGTTATGAAGAAATAGGTGGTAGAATAAGTAGATGTGTTATGAACCAGTTTTTTATGTTTCCAAGTTTCCAAAGGCACTAAACTAATACGGTCTTTAGGCGTGTGTTTGTGTAATGTATGAAATGTTCCACAAAAATGATTTAATGTCAATGTACATTAATCATGGATCATTATATTTGGTATCAGAGCAAAGGTTTAGTCAACCTTTGGAAAATAGGATGATAAAACTTTAGTGAGATCCCTAGAGATATATCTAAGGATATGTCTAGGGATTTCTCTAAGGATAAGTCTAAGTATAGGTTATAATCATAGAATTTTGGTAAAAAAACATGAAAACCCTAGGATTAAATCTAAGATATTATAGATTAAAATTAATTTCCCTTGATTATGTGGTTATACCACTATTAATAGTGTTACTCAAATTATACTATTGTTTTAGTCAATGGATGGAACCCGAAGGAAATGTGTTAATGATGAATGCAATGGACAATACAATGATTTTCCTCCTGAGCAACCAAATGTTATGGGAGTTGGAATTAAAAAATTTATCATTATACTCATACAAGATATGAATCATTATGGACTTCCAAATAATCATAGGAAGGAAAAAATTTCTTTTGAGTCCTTCATAAGGCAACGTCCACCTTATTTCAATGGGTCTTTTGACCCACTTATTACTGAATAATGGATTGGTACCACTGAAAATATATTTTCTATCCTTTAGTGTTCGAAACATGAAAAATTCATTTTAACTATTTATCATTTATAAGGTGAAGCAGACCAGTGGTGGAATATAATCAAGAATATTAGGTGGAATGATTAAACTGAATCCATGGATTAGGATGAGTTTAATAACTTATTCTTCAATAAGTAATTTCCTCATGTTCTTCATATGAAGATGGAGAAAGAGTTACTTGAGTTAAAGAAAGGGGATGATGAGTCTTTTGGTACCTATGAGGCTAATTTTACAGGACTTCCAGGGTATGCTTCTGGTATTATCATCCAACTTAAAAGTAAGGTTGATAGATTCTTTAGTGCCTTAAAACCAATTCTTTGAAGGTAATTAGCCATAAGAGACTTCAGTATCTATGGAGAGATTGTATGTTGTGCTACCAAGGTGTAAATTTTGGTTGGAGTTACATATCAATATCATGGTTTTGACAAGAAACGGAAGGTGGGGATCAAATAAGAATATAAGAACCATGGATAAAAGAAGATAAGCTTTACTTTATGCCCAAAGTATGGAAAGAAAAATAGAGGAAATTGTCTTAAGGGGACTGGTAGATGTTTTAAGTGTGGGAAAGAAGGTCATCGGGAATTTGACTACTGAGGTGATGGGAAAAAATTATCTAATTATGTGAATAGAGAGAAGGCTGTAAAGAATGCACCCCCCCCCCCCCCCACACACACACACACACACTTCAATGCTTAATGTGTAAGGAAAATGGGCATTATGCTAATCAGGTCCCTAATCTAAGGGTTAATGATTATGATCAACATCAGCAACCTCTTAAATCCAAATATAAAGGGAAATATCATGTTGTCACTATTGGAAATGTGGAGTATGAAAACGATGTGGTGGAATGATTAGATTTTTTTATATTGGAATACAAGAATAATGTTGTAGAAATACTTTTATGGTATTTCAAAATAATAAAATATCTAAGGATTGGTCCACTATAGTTTTTTCTTAAGGATTTGAAAGCATATATTGAATGGTATTAGAAACCATGAAAAGTAAATGAGGTGGTAAGGTGATATTTTTGGATAACACGTGATTAAGGGAAGGATAACCCTTGATATTTTTATGATGTTGGGATAATAATAGGATAAAGAGATATTTGATTGTGTGGAAATATAAATGGAATAGTGTTGATGACCTTAGAACTGTTTAGTAATATGATGACAAGGTAGTTTAAGGATTGAGTTTATAGATTTATGGTATGAGTAAATAGTTAATTTTTGAAAGCATGCATGTTTTCACTAATTTTTTATGGTAATTAAGGATATTACCATGTTTCAAGAGATTACATGATAATGGTCTTCACATGTTTGGTGTGTGACGATTAAGATCTACATTAAGTTTTTTGGGGGGTTAATGATGAGTTGATTTTTTAAAGTTAGTTACATTATTTTGAAAGTTTTGGATTTTAATATTTTAGAAGGGTCATAAAGGTAACCATTTATGAAATTGTTTATGTTTAAATTTAGATGAGGTTTTATAGATTAAAGTATTATCTCTCTATATGAGGATTTATGTATATTGGATAACCTTTGTTAACCGTTTTGTTATAATATTAAGACGGATAGAATAATGTATCATTATAGGAATTTCATGATCTTCTATGTAACGTCCCGGTTCCAGAAGCCACCCAGAGGCGCCCCGTACCCGGTTGGTCACATGGCCTCAAGCGTATTTCCCCAAACTCTAGAGGCTGCCGACTAGCAGCGAGGGCCTTGGGTGTGATAGTGGGAAAACTATACCCTCATTGGAAGAGTACACAATGGAAGATAAACAAAAGCAATAGCGAAAGAAGTAAACATCCATACAATAGTAAACAACAGAAGACTGAAAGTGTAAACAAATGGAGCACATATATAATTGATGCATGATATATAAGTCTAGGAAAGTAGCCAAAAAAGTCACAATGCTAGAATATAACAGTGATAAACCAAAGTTCAAAATAAAGCAGATAAACTCCACAGCATCACAAGCTATAGCTTGGACCCATGCTCTCCATCTCCATAGCAAGTCAAGTACCTAAAGTAGAAGGGCGCTTGCCCTTGTCTATAACTGTAACAATATAATTTTTTTGGTCCCAAAAGCAAGGCCTAAACAGGGTTTGAGACTAAATCCCAGTAAAAAACCACCACGAGATCTGTGCCTAATAGTCAGTTAATATATGGAAGGTAAAAGTACAGAAAAACAGTAAGTAGGAAAGTACTCAACAGTAAACAATCCACAGTTTCAAGCATTTAAGTCACAATAGGTAAGAAAATAAACAAGAAATAAGAAACAACAGGTAACCCTCTGGGTAGTTCTCATACTCTAACCCCTCTGGTTTAACCAACAAGTATTAGCAACCCCCTAGGAGACACACACAGTCTCACCCCTCTGGTTCAGCTAAAGTATAGACTCTCTGGGGAAGCACTCACCGTCAATTCCCTCTATAGTCTTGTATCATACTAAAGGCGCTCTGGGGAAGCACTCAACATTTATTCCCCATGTGGCCCACATCGAGGAACTATAGACACTCTGATGAATCACTCAATGTCAATTCCCCATGTGGTCTCGCATCGTAAAATTATAAAGATACTCTGAAAAATCCCTTACGTCTATTCTCCTTGTGGTCTATTACACTAGGTTATCACGGCCCTGTGTAAGTCAAACATGTATAGCGCACGTATCGCCCCAAGTAAACCCCAAGAACTACTTGGCTAGAATTCTAAGACATATCAGCATAATAAAACAATAGTCACACTATCCTACAAACTAGGCATGGCAACTGGCAATATCCTAACAGGAAAAACTAGACCAAACAGTCATAAACAGGAAAAACATGCATGGGAAAAACATCCAAAGCACAGAAAAATTTCCCTATTCACAAACAATAACCTCTACTCAAGCATACAAGCAAAGCAGTCAAACAATAGGGTTAAAATAGTAAACACACAATACCCCGTTCAAGAGTATTGGTGGAATTCACACAAAATACTCAAATACTTTCAACAAAAAGACACAAACCACCTACCTCAGGATTAGGAGATCAATATACTTGAACCACAATGCTTGAATCTCCTTAGAATGTTGTAGATCTATTAAAACGTATAAAAAATTCAACCCACGGTAACTTAGAAAAGAGGAGGAATTGGAAAATGATGCTCTGGGAGAAGGAAGAACTCACCGATATGATTCCAACGCAACTGACGGAGTTCTATTCAGAGGACAGACAGAGGCTTGGGGGCTCGTCGAAGATCCGTAGCTACTCGGCGCTCTTGGACGAACAGGACCTAAAAGAAGTGTGTTCTATCCGTCAGACGCGCCCCCGGTGCGTTTAATGAAAAAAAAGTACACGACGTGTGCTTTTGAAGTACACAGCGTGTACTTACTATTTTTGTACTCCGCTTTAAGCGGCCTCTGAACACCCCCCACACGGCCGTGTGCATGGTCGCTACACAGCCAACACCTGGCTGCATGCGGTAAAGAAGTACACGGCATGTACTCATAAAGTACACAACATGTACTTTAAAAATTTACAGAATTTCCTCTTTTTCCCAAAAATGACCAGAAAAGGAAAAACATACCTGAAAAGAAGATATGGGTTCTTACATTCTAATTCTTCAGTAAGGACAAATTCACCTTTATTTCTTGTGATAAGAGATGAAGTGGAAATTAATTCAGGCATAATGAAAGGATTCTATTATGCTTATAAAATGTGATGAAATAAAGTAAGTATTTATTCTCATAAAAATTATACAAATCTAGGAAAAGGATATTGAAACCAAAAAATTTATCTTAGTACCTTCTTTTTTGATGAACCAAATTGTCTCTTAGATCATTGTAGATTTATGGCCTTATGATTGTTAACTTTCTCTTAACCATGTTCTCTATCACTATCCATCAGAACTTGATAGTTATATTTCTATTTCATGCCCATGTTTTCACTTCCCAACTATTTTCCCATATGTGGAAACATAGTTATGAGTTACTTTGGGTAACCATTAAGTTTCTAACTTTTCCTATTTAAAATTAAGTTTTAGTATTCATTTTTATGAAGTGGGTTTCTATGAAAGAAACTTTCAGGTATTAAAACTTTAATGACCCAGATGAATTTTTAGGGTATGATTTATTCTAAGGGGGTAGAATGTAACACATTGATATTTTTATAAGATATGTTTTTTTTTAAAATAACTTATTTGATGTCTTACATTACACGCAACACCAACTTAGCTTGTGTTATACATAACACTGAGTTTCTACGAAACATCATTTTATTATTATACTTATTTAAACAAGAAAATTATAAACTATCCATTAAAATGGAAGGTATGAACATGATTAACTGAATTATGAAATTATGTTTTTCACATAATTATTTGACCAATTAATTATAAATAAATGTAAAACTTTTTTAAAATAAAAGGAAATGTTTTTCTGAAAACATATTTAAATATACATAAGTGTGTTTTATACCAATAAATAAAAATATAAATATTGTTTAATTATATTAATGAAATATATATATAATATATTAAATTTAATGTTTAATAATAATCTTATTTGTTTTATAGACATGATATAAGAACAAATCTAATTTAACACATAAAAGAAATATTTTTCTAAAAAGGTCATTTTGTCGCCTTTTAATGGCGACCCCATTTTAAATATAATTTTGAAACTTTTAGAATTTTTACATGAAAAAATAACCTTCTTATTTGAAATCAATATATCAAAATTTACTTTTGTTGAATTTTTGTTATTTTTCTGATAAGTTTCATGTTTTGATGAATAATGAAAATACTAAAATTTTAATTGAAAATAGCTTTTTCATCAAAATAATTTATAGTGTTTAATTATATATTTAATTAGTTTTAAAGTATAATTAGATCAAATTTTTATCACTTAATCCAATTTAGGTTATTATGATCAATTTCAAATTTAATTTGTATATAAAAACATGTCAATCTTTTGGACGTTTTCACTTTAAAAACTCATTTTCTCGTTCCATTGATGGGATTAATTTTAAATTAATTTTATCAAATTATGTGTTTTTTATTATAAAAAATGCATTCCATATTTTTAATCATAATTTCCAAATTTATTAAATAATTCCCTTTTATTTTTGCCAATATGAATAGTAATTTTGGTAATTTTTATTATAATGGTAAAGGGAAAACTGGGTAAATTAAGTTAAAAATAAAGTGATTAGGACTATAAAATTACCCTAACACTTTCTCAAACTTTATTGGATGAAGATAATTTGACCCTAAAAACATAAGTATTGAAATTTAATAATTTAATGGACACTTCATGAAAATTACTTGAATATTATTAAAATCAAAGAGAGTGACAAAATGTCACACTCTTACTTTTAATAAGTATAATATTTTTAATATGAGGTTAAATGGAAGATATGATCGACTATATATATTCTTCCAAAAGATAAAATTTTTATCTACATCATATTTTTTTTTTAAATTTTAGTGAATAAATAATTATAATAAATAATTAAAAAATGATGATGCAGTAATTATTCAATTGATGAAACAATCAATTAAATAATATTATAAGTATTAAAATAAATATAATTTGAGTTAATTAAGGTGATACAATAATTTTATAGGTTAATATGACATTTTAGTAGTGTATTAAGTGAATTTTTTCAAAGTTATATTTCTGTATTGATTTTTTTAAAGTCAAAGTAATGAATAGTGTCAAAATTAACACTTATGATATTTTATGAAAATAATATTTTATTAAATTAGTTATAAACCATAAAAATAATCAATAAGGACAAATGAAATGAAATATGGTATAAAATATCAAAAATTGACCATTTATGGTTCAGTTGACACTTTATAAATAAAAATTACATCCTCTTAGTATAGAAAAATTGGTTACCAAAGTTAAAATTAAAATGGGTTAATTAAGGGTTAATAAAAATGATAAGGATTAAAATAACACCAAAACTTGTCTAAAATCAATTTTTTGATGAGATTAAAACCTTATAATATCTTATCTTTGAATAAATGTCCTTTTGGAGGTATTTTTATTGATATTGAATTTATTATAAATTAATATTTTGAGAAATTAAAAAAGTGTCCATCCCCTCTCTTATAAAAGGGAACCTCTTCTTCTCTTTTACTCGCACTTCAAAATCTATTTAGTTCATCCAACATCTATCCAAATATTCTCCTAACTTCCCACAATTAATCCTAGATGACTTAATTTGATTATAAACCCAACCAAAGAAGTTATTTTGTGTAAATTGAAAGGAGATACCCAAAGAAGAGGAGATTTTCATGAGTACGATGAGAGTCAAGACATAAGGTAAGAGGTTTTTGACACACTTTTATTTCTATGGGAAACATACCTTATACACTACTTATTTCTTCTATGTGGTGTATATACTGCTCATGAATGTAAATTCTGAGTCTTATTCTGAAAATTTATGGGTATTTTTATATCCACTTGATGATCTCTTCTTGATGGGGTTTATGGTTCAAAAGTTACCAAATAGATAAGGGAATTTTGTCTCAATTTACCTTATTTGAGACACATGTTATGTTATGAATGAATATATATTCTTTTATGTGGTGTATATACTTCCTTTTGACATTTTTTATCATGAATTTACTTCTTTTCATGATATTATAAGTTTCATGTAAATTTATTCTCTCTTTGATTGGAAATTTGTGGTCCTTCAAAATAATGTTTTCTAAAAATACTTTAAAAGTATTTTAAATGATCTTTTATGAATTTTCAATGAAAAATGATTTAAAAGATGTTTAAAATTGTTTTCAAATATACATTTATAAGTTTTCAAGTATATTTTCAATGAAATATGTTTTATAAATGTTTTATGATTTAAAAATCATTTTTCATAAAAGAAATGATATTTTTTTCAAGAATGATTTCAAGTGATCTCTCAAAATTATTTTACATATAAGATAATGTTATTTTATGTTACTTATGATTTACTAGTGATATAAACTAAGGATAACATTCTTATCCTTTCTATAAATGGTTTATGTTTACTATGGCATAATATTTATGAAACCCATTTCTTTTCCATGAGATATGTTTTGATGAAGTGATTATGAAATCTGTTTCTCTATTATGGGTTCTGATATAATGAATGATTTATTTTCTTATAGAACACATATGTATAGTTTTCATTATGTGACGAGTGGGACCTATATCTCCTTCCAATGCATTGGGTAAAGATTTATATCTCATGAGATAGACATGGATAGAATGGGGAGTGAACTCAGCTCAGTAAAGGACTTTGTCTGCTAAGATGGTCTTGGGAGTGAACCTTGACTACTAAGATAGTCATGGGAGTGAACTGTGACTACCAAGATGGTATGTGGAGTGAACTCATACTACTAAGATGGCATTATAAGTGATTCCTTGACTATTACAGAAATAATTTTTTATGCATATGCGTATGCCAGAATTCCATGTCTTATGTTGTGCTCTCATAGAATATTTTCTTTGACTCTTAATGAACTTCTATGATTTATTTCATGACACAATATCAAAATATTTGATATATAGGATATGATTTTAAAAAAAATTGTTCATGTATGTATTCCTTATGATTATGTTATGATTGATCTCTCTCGTTTGTACCCTTACTAAGCATCTGAGCTCACCCTTTATTATATTTATTTTCCCTAGGATATGAATAAGGGTATTAAGTCTGATATGTCAAAAAGGGTTCTATTTATGAATAAATGGGTGGTAGAAGAATTATATGTGTTATGAACTAGTTTTTTATGTTTCCAAGTTTTCAAATGCACTAAACTAATACAGTCTTTAGGTGTGTGTTTTTGTGATGTATGAAATATTCCACAAAATGATATAATTTCAATGTGTGTTAAGCATGGTTTGTTATAATTACTTATAATATTTCGATTTTTATTAGGTACATGTAATTTAGTTTAGTAGATAGGGGTTTAAATTCCAAGATTATGGTTATTCTAATTATAAGATGATATTTGGGATCCTTATCTGCATTGTTGAGACTTCATTTTCACCAAATGATTTATCAACTTCCTTTGTACTGAAAAAAAAAACTATAAAAGATTTTTTTTAGTTTACCTATTCTTCCAAGTTTTATAATGATTCTTCACATGGATTTCGTTCATTATCCACAACGATTTAAAATATCAATTGTTTTTTTAGAGATAAGATTTATTTTTAACATACCTAGTTCTTCACTAGGATCTTCCACTTTATAATGTGATAGTGTGAAGATCAATTGATCCTCCATAGGGTAATTTTGAATCAAAGATGTTGAATTGGGAAATTCTATCACTAGAATCCATGGTGAGAGTTCCTTCATGTACATTTATAGTGGTCCTTATCATCTTTAAAAAAGGTCTACCTGATATGATGGGTGATTGTAATAGGGTCATATTATCTTCCATATTTAACACATAGAATTAAATTGGAAAATCAAATTTTCAACTCTAACTATCACATCTTCCAGGACTCATAATGGGAATTCAGTGGATCTATTTATAAATTAAACTACCACTCTTATGAACTTTAGTTATCTAATTTGAAAATAAGTAAATACAAAATGAGGCATTATATTTATAGAGGCACCAAGATCACATAAATAAAACTTTAAAAGTCATAGAACTGATGGTACAAGGAATAAAAATGTATTTTTATATTGACATTTTATATATAGTTGTGGGGTTATTAAACCTGAAACACATCTTCTCAAATTTATTCAATCATTCCCTAAAATTCTAGTCTTCTTGGTGTATATCTCCTTAAGGAACATAAAATACTTTGTAATTTGTTTGACAGCTTTAAGGAGGGGGTATTAATCTTTGATTTTTGAATTTTTTTAAAAAATTTCTTTTTGAATTTCTTCCTATTGCATATTCCTTGATTAGATTATCCTTGATAGTAATGGAATTGGAATATCCTTCTTCCCCCTTCATTATTTTTTAAAGGGTATATCTGGTCTCCTTTTAATGTTTTTTGACATACCGTCTTATTTCTTGTCTTATTCTTACCTGGATTGGTTCTTAAGGATCTATCTATCTTCTTTGACTACATGTTACTCGATGTCAAGTTAGTTTTGTTCGAAATCTTGTGTGGTCATGGGGAAAATTTTCTTACCCCTTCTATTTGTTACCAAGCTCGTATTACTTTTAGGTTTTGGGAATAGTTGATTTGGTAATTTATTTGGGTTTTTAAAAAAATATCTTTATAAGGATTCCAAGTTTATCCTTTAATTCCTTTACTTAATTCCTAAACTCCTCAACCTAATAACATTATTGGGGTTATAAATAGTGTTGGGAATTGGTTTAGGGTTTCTAAAAACATTTATTTTGTTGGAAATGAGTTGGTTGGTAAGTCTGTTGATTGAAATGTTGGTTATATGATTATTGAAAGGGTATAGGTTTTCAATATTATTATTGGAAAGGTGTTATAGTTTGTTTTTATTGATTCTTAAATTCATATTGGACTTGGGTATTGTCTCTCCATGCAATAAATCAGACCTCCTGGCCTGTTACATTATAGGAATTCGGGTGGTGGAGTTTTTTGGGGGAAATCCTGAGGAGTTGGAGAGTAGAGGATAGGTTGCGGTTGGAAAATCTAGTTGGGAGGAGTCATGTGGCATAGATCTTGGGTTTGTGAAAAAAAGGTGGACACTATGGCATAAAAGGGTCAGCTATGGCATAGGGGATATTGGGAGGAGTTTTGAGGCTACTTATATTTTAGGGGGTAGTTGCGTTGTGGAGCCTTAGCTATGACATATCCATTCTCAGCAGATGGTTCCTATGGTGTGGAAACCCTAGTTGTATCATAGTGTCCTGGGGGTCAATTTTTAATGGTTCTACCAAAATCTACACAATTGTACCACACTGTGGTGCATCCTTCTTCTTGGGTGTTGGGGGTTTGCGGTAAAGTTGTCCGGTCTATGTCATGGTCACCCACTATTTTATAGGATATGTGACGTGTGAATAGTTGTGGATATCATAGTTCTATTTGATCATAAGGGTTTTAGCACGGTGATGGGTGTTGTGTCATGGTCCCTTCAGTTTTCAGCTATTCTTCATCATGGTCCTATGGGTTGCATTGTGGTCTTATGTTTTTCAAACTAGGTATAAATTCCTATAACCCCTCAAAACCCCTCATTATTAAGTCTTTTTTATAATTTCTTGTGTGACCCAAGTGCATCCCAAAGATATATTTCAGCCCCTAATTCGTGGATTTCAACCCTGACCCTTATAGATTGATCTGTGGTAGTTTAAGGTGAGTCCCCTCACTTCTCCCTATTTTCTTATAGTTTATCATTTGGGGAAGGATGTTGTCAAGGGAAACCTATAATTTTAGTGTTTTTTGGTAATAAGGTGTTGTGGGATGTTTTTTTAGGTTGATCATGGTGTTCCCCTTCATTGAGGTGCTTAGAAGTTGTGTCCCTCTCAATCCAACCTTGCACAATAGATCAAAAAAATCATTAGGTAGGGTTCCTTCATTTATCATTTATTTATATCCTGTGGGGGGGAGTTATACTCTTGTTTATATATAGGGAGATAGTTTGAACCTACCTAATAAAGATAATGAAATTGTTAATTGAAATTTAAGGGTAAGGAAAATGATTCACATGTTTTTACACCCTTTTGATTTTGTTGATATTGACATTATTCATACTTTTTGTACCACTGAAAATCATGGATGTTAGGAGCCTATATTTTTTTTTGGATTTATATGTGTCATGTATCCCTTGATGTGTTATTATTGTGATGGCACCTTGAATAAATTGTTAATCACTTATATTCAGCTAAATAACTGGTTTCACATGGAAACCATGGCTTGTGTGAGAATGCTCTAAAATAAAGAAGTGTAATTGATAAAGCCCCATTATTAAATATGAAATATGATAAGTGGATTTTTTGTGGTTGTTAAATGTATAGTAGTAGTGTGTGGGGTTGATGTGTTTTGGTGTGGTTGTGGGGTGGGGTGGTGATGTGCAGTTGTGATGTGGGGTGGTTATGTGATGAGTTGAGTGGTTGTTCTATAGGGTGGTTGTGATGGAAAATTAGTTGTGATGTGATTGAGGTAAGGAGGAAGTGGATGTGTCTATGAATGGTGGTGATGTGAGGTTGGTTGGATTTATGAGGATTATGGGTTGTTTGTTTATGTGGTGTTGTGATGTGCTAGTTTCCCAGGTAGTAATGGAATTGGTTAATAATGATTTAAAATGGCATGGGATGGTTTTTTTAATGGGTTTACTAGCTAATGAATAAATTAAAATGGGAAGTATGAATTAAATGGTTGTTTCTTAATGATAAATTAGATGGAATGGATAATGTATGAGTTAAATGAATGTAATTGGTTGGAAATATGAAATCTAGAAAGTGGTTTAAATTGATAAAGAGGATAAAATGTAAAATGTGTCTTGTGGCTTGTTGTGTAGTGTTGTTTATTTAGTGGTGGAAGTGAAAGTGGTAATATCGTGAGGTTGGGTGGTGATGTTGTGAGTTAGTTAGTGCTTTTTTGTAAACCCATAGTTTGGAATTTTTGTAGTTATATATATATACCATGTATATTTCTTGTGATTTTCTATACACATCCCGCCCACATCGAACACCATGTGTTGACACACATATATTTGGGGGTATTTTTTCCAACATCCTGGTGGTGAGTATGGATGGTTTCCTCCCCACTCTCTCCCTTTCTCTCTTCCAGGTGATGATTACATGCACGATATATGATGTCTAGAAGTCAAAAGTGCATTTTAGTGATGATTAATGAGGTGATGATAAGGATTATGGTGGGGCTTATGCATGGGAGGAGGGGACATGCGGTTGATGTCCTTCATGTTCATGATAACCTACTACTCTGGTTACGATTGTGGATGAGATGTGATGTGATGGTATAGGTGTCTTCAGGTGAGATGCGATTTGATGGTCGAGGTGTCTTTGGTAAAGATGTGATGTCATGACCCAGGTTTCTTCGAGTGAGATGTGATGTAATGGTCAGTTACACATGGGGTACTTGGTATGATGTGATGTTCGTAAGAGATGAGAGTTTCAGGACATATGACATTGGGTTGTGATATAGAAAAATCAGTGGGAATGCAGTGTAGTGTACCCTTTATCTATATGATTCTTATTATGTTATTATACTTGTATGTGTTATTTGGTGAGCATTCCGTATTGAGGATAGGCTTGGTTAGTTGACCAGTGTAGGTGTCTTTGGTTCTATTATTTGATCACTGGTGTATTCGTATACTCTTTTGACATGTTCACAAGAGAATTTGGTTACCCTAATGAGCATACTGTATACTCACCCTATTTATAAAAAAATCAGGTTTTTAGGAGGACTTCATGGATCGTACTGAATATTACTAGCTTAGACCTCTGGAATTTTGTTGTGTCACTACCTTAACTTTTCTTTTGGGTATTTAATTTAGAGAATTTTATTTTTATTACATTATATACATGCATTATGGAATTTTTTTTGTTTACTTTTTATATTATGTTGTGGATTTTCTTGTGGATGATTTATCATATCTCTTAATCCTATTATTATAGATGGTAATGCATCCCATTTGTGAGATGTTTATACCCTTAGTACTAGTCACCAGCCTGGTGCCTACTGGAGCTGGGACTCAAGGGTCATTATCTCTCTTCATTAAGTGTTGGACCAAGAGGGGTACCTTTTTAGGTAGGGGTTGTAACACTCTATCCTTGTGAAGGTTGATTAAGTTGACTTTCTTGGTAGGTATTTGAACAACTTTTAGTTCTCTACACTCTAACACATTGGACAGTATAATGATTAAGAGAAGAATGAATACTACATACCATTATTGATGCTTGTTATTCACTGTATTGGTTCAAATACATTTGTTTAACCAAGGTGGTTAGTTCCTAAATCTTAGATTCTAGTAAGGCATATTCATAAGATCTTACCTCATGTAGTCCTCTGGTATCAGTGCCTCTTATCCAAACTACTGAGAATTTTGTGGTATCTTCTCACCTCCACTGGTGACTTTTCAATGAGGTGTCCTCTTTCTAATTCATCCAATAGGTTTATATCATTATCTATTAGGACTTGATAGAATAATATAAATAAATAATTCTCTTTGATGGCTTGGTGAGCGAAATTTTCACATAACTTTTTAAACCTCTCCCAGTACTCATACAAAGTTTCTCTCAATGCTTGCCTGGTAGGATGAATTTCTTTTATGATGGTTGTACTCCTTGAAGTGAGTAATAATATTTAGATAAAACTTCTATGAATTTCATCTCAATCATTTACCTCTTCTAGTTGAAAACTATACAACCATGCCTTTGTTGCTTCTTCTAAATAGAATGGGAAGGCTCTCCACTTCACTTTCCATTCTACTACTCCTCTAAGCTTCAGTGTGAAGCAGACCAAGGTGAATTACTTGATGTTATTATTAAGGTTTTAACAAAAATACCATTGAATTTATTCAATAATTTAATTATTCCATTTTTTAATAAAAAAATCATTTTTTCAAGCTATAAATGGAAATTTTGTTATTTTGATAAATTAAATAAAATGCATATAGATCCCTCAGTGTCTAGTTTAGATTTTCTACCATGGTAGTAGAATAATGGTCAACACTTAAAGTTTCACTAGAGTATTTTATGATAATTGCCTCAAATTAATTTTGTAAATTTAAGTAATTAAGATTCTTTATTAAGGTTCTATCAATCTCAGGGTCAAGAGAAAAAAGTTTTCCTGTACTTAATCTGGTTAAGAAATTTAAGATTTTGAATTTTTTATACCACCTCTCTAGAAATGAGGTCAATTATTTTATAATGATTTTTATGTGTGAGAAAAAAACTAATTTAAACACTAGTTTATTATAAATATTGTATAGTGAAAACCTCAGGTTGTCTCCAGAGAGGGGTGAAAAAATTCATTTGTCACAATTAGTTATAAAAGGGGTTTTTTAATTTGGTTTGAAAGAAATTGAGAGTACTTAATTAGTTGTTTTAAATAAAGAAGGTGAATGGTGATTGGTTTATGTTTAAATTTCCAATTTTAATTCAATCGTTATTTTCAAAATAGTTTACTCCTCCTCTTATTAATTGATAAATAAAAAAATCCTCAATCATTTCTCCAGTCACCCAATATTTAAGGTTATTGTAAATACTGATTTAGCAGTGGACATTGCTTGATAAATCCCCCATCCTATTTTCATGAAAATTATCAAAGACACCTGAAATAGTTAACTATCCTCAAACTAACTAGGCAATACCTAATCAAGTTTTGATTACCTTAAGCTATTTGGGAGTAACTCGCTACCCTTCACACACGTGTCAGTAATTTCTAGACACTCACTGCTCAGCTTATCCTATTCAATCATATATAATCTAAACTGAGTGTAGGGATAAAATTAATTATTGAATCAATCAAAAAATAAAAAAAGTTTTAAAAAATCAAACATAATCACATTTTAAGGTAATAAAGAGTCATTAAATACTGAAATAAATCAATAGAAGATAATTTGTTCATTAAGTATACAAATTAAGAATTGCATTGGATTTACTCACTTCACTAGACACTAGGAGGGTTTTAACCCTCCTCAAAGGGATAATATAAATTAAAATGGGAGAGAGATTTATATACATATCTATAAACAAAAGATAATGCACATAGAAACCTTGACAACAGCAACATCATGAAAAACTCACCCTTTTCTCAACCTATTCTCCTCTTGTAGTTCTGTTATTCTCTCCATATTTAGTCAATCAAACCCTATGATATTCTTTCTCCTTCAAATTTAAATTATTCTGTCTTTCCTCATGAACCCACTAAAGAGTCATGGTTTTCAATTCTCTACAAAATCCACAACTTTCCTTTTTGAAGCTGCATGCTTCCTTATTTCTAGATGAAATATTAATAATTAATTATAATTTATATTATTTAATATAATCCACATGGATGACTATGACTAGATTTTATGCATGATGATGTGGCACCTAAGGGCTTCGAGTTTCATCATAGATTAACCTTCTGAAATCTCTTCATATATTGTAAGACTTTGTAAGTATTGCAAAGTATGGATTTTCTAGAAGTCTTAATTTCTTCCATGGATCCATGTTCTTGAATTTTACAAAAAATTTAAACCTTATGAAGTATTGAAGTTAACCTTATGTACCTCAGTGTGGTCCTTTTCCTTTGAAATTTTCATTTTTTTCTAATTTATAAGGATAAATGATCCTTATGGTTTCCTGAGTTGTTCTTATGAACTTCCATTTTATTATTATGAAGTATCCTATGTATAATAACTTTGTGAAATTATTAAAGTATATAAACCCTCTGATAATATTAGTTAAACTTTTGTTTCAACCTTCCAGGCTACACTTTTAATCTTCTATAAATCCAATTAACCTTCCAAAATGAGGTTAACCTTCAAGGATTCCTTAACCTTTCATGCCAAGTTAACCTTATAAAATTTTCCTTTACAATTTTCTTCAAAATTATGATTTAACTTAACATTATGAGATAGGTTAACCTTTTATTCCCAAGGTAACTTATCAATGCCTTTAAAAATTATAAATTGTCTCTCCAGAACTGTACCTTTCGAGTTGGAAGTTAGCCTTGTGAGCTATAAGTTAACCTTATGAAATGACTTAAAACCTTTTAGGATATAGATTATCCTTAAAAAATGGAAAATTAACCTTATGAACCAAGTCCCCTTGAAAAATTCACAATCCATAGGGTAAACTCAACCTTGTTCCCACAGGGAACTCCTCATGCCTTGACTGCATTTCCTCCTCCTCTGGAAAATCTTATTTCTAATGAGTTGGGACTTAGACAAATTTCTCTCCATGGTCATGGTCGAGTTCTTTTTCCTTAAAAATTACAAATAGAAAAAAATTAATAGCAAAACATTTATTTTATTCCAAAAGTCAAGTAGAATAATTAAATTTAAAATTCTTCCATTTAAAGTAATATTTACCAATTCTAATGAAATGAAACTTTAATTACAAAAAAAAATTAAAAAAAATTAATTAATGTTATGGGATAATATGAATAAGGTTTTAATAAAATATAATGAAAATATTACTTATGAAAATTTCACAAACCATTTGGTTCATAAAAGGTTATAAAAGATAATACTTGGTGAGATTACCTATTGAGGGATTTTATTAAAGGGGTGAAGTTATAATAAGAGGAATAACTTTGAAGGATTGTGGTAGGATCAAAATTTTCCATGAGAAAATGTAGAGAGATTAGTAATTATAGTCGTGATTAGTAGAAGCATGTTTACCAAGTAAGAACTAACAAGATGGTTGGTAATTAGCTCTAGTGAAAGTAGGAGTGTATTAGAGTTGGTTCCCTAAAACCAACTTTGTAACACCCCTAAAAGGTTAAAAGCATAAATTTTACTACCCATGTCAACAAGATACACCTTTCTTTTAGGATACTACCTGATTAGAACTCCACATTTAAATAGTCTTGTCCTAGAGTAGTGATTAGGATGGGTGACCTCCTGATAAGTTTCCCAGAGTGTGTGTGAGTAAAGAAAAAACATATTGGAAAGAATATGTGTTGAACTATGGGGATATTAATTAGTTATATGAAACATTCATTCATATTATTGGGCCCTAATAAGGGTATAACACATATCTATGGGTCCACTAGGATGCATGTGGGGAAACTAGGGTGCATGTGGGGCCTAATTATTACATTGGTATTAGAGGAGGAACCCAAATAGAAGTGTAATGGTACTTCCTAGGTTGAGATTTAGGGTCTGTAATGAGGATGGTGTTCTCTAAAGGGTGGAAGTGATTGTAACACTCTTTAATGTTAAAGGGTTAAAATTCTAATTATTACTACCCATGTTAATAAGATTCACCTTTCTTTTTAGGATCCTTCATGATTAGAACTCCAAAGTTAAAGACGTTTGTCCTGGAGTAGTGATCAGGATGGGTGAACTTCTAGGAATTTTCCTAGGGTGTGTGTGATTGAGGAAAAAATACTCTAAAAAGAACATATGTTGTCTTTTGTGGAAAATCATTAGCCAGATTACCCATTCAGGCATGTGGGTGGGTCCTAGGGAGGAGACAACAAGTGTATGTGAGGCAACTAGTGTGCATGCAAGGCCCAGTTGTTACAAACTTACTTTATACCTTTGATTACATGAATATTCAAATACTTGGATATTAAATTAATTTATTATCACATGATGATTTTTCTTATTCGTAACATTAATGTGATAATGTCCTTGGAATATTTTTTGCATCAAAAGGATAAATAAGTCCCTGCTATGAGGAGAACCTTGAAGTGTTATGATAATATTTGTAAATATATATGTTCTATAATTATGATATCATTATATGATGAGACACATGGTATGTTTTATTATTAGTTGCTTGATACTCATATGTATATGAGACTTCATCTCATAAATTATACACTTGGTGATCTCCAAGATGGGAGGCTATGTGGACAAAACCTCGAGTAGAAATTTCACATTATATATATGTGTGTTGTTGGATATTCTGGTCTGAAAATATGTTTATTAGTCATTATACTTTAGATTATTATTTATTTATATCATGAGTCATGTTCTTTAATGTATTGATAAAAACCTTGATGACATATGATCACAGTGAGGTAAGATATGTTGGGTACGTCACGAGTGATATAACGTTAATGAATAAGTCAAGAAAGAATTTATACCTTCCGTCTATATGGAAGTTGATATCTTTGGCCCCTTGATTTAAATGGAATAGTTTGATTAATTCCATGGACATGGAATACAGAATATAAGTTCATTTTAGATAGACAAAGAAATATATATCGAGCACATAGGTTGATGACACAAATATGAAACTTGTTTAATTAGAGATATTGAGACAAAGGGATTGTATTACATAGTGATTGTTCATATGTGGTTGTTTTCATTATAACGCTAACTTATTTATCTATGGGTGTCTTGACATATTGTTATATTTTGATCTTAGACTTTAGGTAATCCCACCTAATGTCGCTAAGGAAGATACCTGGATAGTCACACATTTAGGGTATCCATGATCTTAATTAAATTATATTTTAATTTAATAGTTTGAAGGAATAATATTCTAGTGACCAAAGAATAATATTTATTGAGGATTTGGTTATAAAAAATATTTATTCAACCATCATATTTGAAAGAATATGTGTGAGTTGAATATTAAATAAATCTTTATTCACATGTCCAATGAATAGAATATTTATATTATCTCTTATTTATTTGCAGGATAATAAATAATTATTTATTTATTAAAACAAATATTTATTTAGTTATGTAGATACTAAATAAGTTTTTACTGATAATACTGTGAATACAATATTTATTATAATAAATATATTTATTCATAAATAGTTAATAATGTGTATTTATTTATTTATTGAATTAATAATATAAACATATATTATTCAAATGTTTGATAAATGTTGAGGGGGATTGGTGGGGTGGGTTAAGGGGACAAATAAAAATGATGTATTTTATTTACTATTATTTAAATAAATACATATTTATTTATTTAATCAATTATATTTAAATATCTGTGAGTTAGTGTGTGTCATGGTATATAATAATAATGATATTGTTATTATTTCATGGGGGTTTATATGGAATTAAGATATTAGTTAAGAACCATTGTGCGGTAACTAATTCTTTAACCCTGAGTATATAACCCCACTTATATCATTTTCTATTATGGATGGATAAATCAATCAATTGTGTGCAACAAATTCTCTTAATAGAATTCTCCAAAAAGGATCTCAAGAACAAGAGTCGGCCCTCCTCCTTCCTCGAGAGATAAAGAATATTTTAGGACCAAAGGGATTCTTGTTACGGTCAATGGAGAATGGCACAAGACATTTGGATCATTTGTGCTAGCACACATAGATCTATCGGTGAAGTTCTAAGATTGTAGATCATGTGTGGATACCACTAAAAGGATTCTACTTTGGATCATCTCGGAGCAATGATGATACAAATCAAGTAACATTTAAACTAATCAATGACAGTATGACAATAAGGTCAACCCGATTCATCTATGAAGAAAGAAAATAAACTCTAGGTATTTCTTGACTATAAATTAATTATAAATTGTATGTGAAAATATCCTCTCTTTGATTCTTCTGATGTCTCCCTCTATCTGGTGTCAAGGATTTACTCAAATAAAACATTGAAAAACATTGTTGGGCACGAGACCAACGCAATTCCACTACGCCCCAGAACCTTCATTGACCAATTGCTAGATGATAATATTTGACTTTAGGTAAGTTTACCTAATGCCACTAAGAAAGAGGCCTAGAGGGACACACACTAAGTATATCCATATTCTTGACTAAATTTTATTATAATTTAATAATAGGAATAAATATTATTCATAGCTTATAGAATAATAATTTTTCAAGTATCGTAAATCACATAAATTCAATCACTATTAATATCTGAGTTTAGAATATATAAGTTGGATATTAAATAAATATTTATTTTTTAGTTATTGAATATAATATTTATTTATTTATTGTTTATTTTCCACAAGGTAATAGAAAATTATTTATTTATTCACCAATTAGTGAATATATTAATACAAATATTTATTTAGTTATGTGGATATTAAAATAAATATATATTCATGATTTTAGTGAATATTTTATTTATTTATTTATTGAATGAATAATATTTATTTGAATAAATGTTTATTATTCAAAGTTTAATAAATATTGAGGAGGATCGACTGACCAAGTTAAAGGGTTCAATGAAAATGATATATGTTTTAATATTATTTAAATAAATATTATTTTATTTATTTAATAAATGGTATTTAAGTATATGCGGGTTTATATCATATCATAAAATATAATAATAATAATTTTATTATTATTTGGAATGGGGTTTACTTATGATAAACAATTAGTTAAAGGGTCCATGTGCAACTATTGACTATTTAACCCTAAGTATATGTTTTTGTTTATATCATTTTTATAGTGTGAGAATTATTTCTCATAATAGAAATTTTCTCAAGAGAACCCGCTGAAGACATGTATAGCTTCTCAAGAACTCTCACAAGAACACAAAGTGACCATTATCTTCCCTCTTAAGAACTAAGATAGCAAGAGACAACCCCTTGTTATGATCGATGGTAGACGACATAAGATGCTTGGTTCCCCCATAATAGAACCTAAAATACCAAGAGTAATATTCTGATATTCATAGAGCACACGTGGATACAGATAAAGGGGTCCTGGTTTGGATTCGTCATCACATTAACGATACCACTTGAGCGATAACCAATGTAAAAACCTAACCATTTTTTTAGGCACATAATTTATTAAATTTTTTCTGAATGTGTGTATTTTAGTTAATAATATAGGTTTTGAGGGTTAGGGTGGCCCAATAATGCTTTTGGGGAAATCAGGTAGGACTACATTTGAAAAATTCATGTTATAACCATTCACAACATGACACAATGTGTCTCATTGTGGATTTTCATGATTTTAGGGAGGAAACCATTATCACAACTAATTCATGACATGAATCAATGATTTAATACATGAATTTTTCTCCATGTTTTTGTAAGTTTTTATTTATTTTATTTTGTTTGGGGGTTATAAAAATAGGGGAGGATTCACCTGGGTAGTGCATGTGATGGATCCCCTCTCCCTTGGTGTTCTACCTCCTTCAAGAGGAGATCTTCCATGTTCATCAATGGAATAATGTGTCATAAATTGTGATTAAGATCTAGATGTGATTCTAACCTTACACCTTTGGTTTTTCTAGGTTTCCTTCATTATCAAGAATTCTCACATCATTTTTATCTAGTATGACCTATTTTCAATATAGTATTATTATTTTTTAATTTTTATCAGTTTAGCTCAAATTAAAGGATGGTTTTAGACAAGTGTACATATATGAGTGTGAAGTAGGTGGTTTATAAGATTTTCCCTTAAAGTCTTGTTGTTTTATTGATGCATGTGATGTGTGTTCATGTCAACATATTGCACGCTTGACCTAAAATTAATAAGAAATATTGTATGCCTTTAATTTATGAAATTGTACCTATCCATGAGCCACAAATAGCTCGTTGGTGGGTAGGATGAAATATTATCAACCCTTGAGGTGTGTATCACCTTGGAAAGAAGTTTTAAATTTTAAATAGGTGGCTCTAGGGATGAATTGGGTTTAAAATGGGGCTTTGTGTGTGTGATTGGGGATTCCTAGGATGGGAATTAAGATCAGATAACCATTTTCATATTGTGAGACTTGATGTAATTAGATTAAAATTGTTAATTAAATGAATCTCTCATATAATTTAATTATAACTAATGGTTTTGGGTGCCTAGAACGCACTCTAGGTGTTAGAGTTGGTGTCCTGTGATCAACTTTTTATGCTTTTATTGCATATATATTTGATAATTTGAATATTAATAAAATATCTTGTTACATATTGTTCATTGTTCTACATGAATTTAATATAATAATTTCCTATGGTATCTTTCACATTGATAAGGTCTTAGCAGTTCTCCACTATGATGAGAAACTTGAAGTGTTATGATGATATTCTTAAATATAGTTCAACAATTATATAACATACTATGATAGGACACGTGGTATGTAAACTATTAGATGAGAGTACTCGTAAGAGGATGAGGCTTCTTCTCATGAAGTTCACACTTGATAATCTCCAAGATGAGAGATTATGAGAACAGACCCACCAATAGGAATTCCTCATGTTTTAGTGTCATTGTATATTCCTATTTGAGAGTGTGTATAATAATCCTTAGACTTTAAGATTACCATTGATGCATGTCATGACTCGCACACTTTGATTTACTAACCAAAATCTTCATGCCATATGTTAGAGAGAAGTAGGGCACGTTGGGTGTGCCATGAATGAAGTGTTATTAATGGATAATTTGATGAAAGATTTGTCTCTTTCATCATTATAGAAGCTTATATCTCAACCCTTTGATTGGGATAGAACTGTCTCATTAAATTCTAAGGTCATGGTGCAATGACGTGTTTATTTCAGATAGTCAAAGAAATATGTATCGAGCATATAGGTTGATGATATATATATGCAACCTGCATGATGAGATATTGAGAAAAATGGATTATATTACATAGTGAGTAGTCGTATGTGGTTGTCATTGTTACAACATTAAGTTCTTTCTATTGTGTATATTAACTTGTTGTTAGACAATAATCTTGGACTTCAGCTGATCCCACCTAATCCCAATGAGAAATAATCCTATAGGGCCGCACACTAAGTGTTTCTGTTGATCATGATTAAATTTTATTTGAATTTATTTAATGGGATAAATATTATTCTCAAGACCGGGGAATAATTTTATTCATATTTTATTGATCACTAATATTTTCAAGGTAATAAATAATTTATTTATTTGATTACATGAATATTCGATAAATATTTATTCACTATATTGTGGATAAAATATTTATTTTATTTATTGATGAATAAAATATTTAACTAAATATTTATTCAGGTATTCAATAAATTTCAAGGAATTAGAGCGGATCAAGATCGTTTCCAGTGATGAATATTTATTTTCAAGCTGGTAAATAATATTTATCACTTCTAAAGTTAGCATACAATATAAAATAATATTATTATTATTATATAGCATGGTGTTTAATAATTATTAATATATTATTTAAGAGTCGTTTCACAATTAAATAATATTTTATCCTAATATCTCACTCTATAAATAGATGGTTATGTCTATTATATAGGGTTAATTGAGATTTGAGAATCATTGCGCAAAATTTAATTCTCTCCCTATTTTCCTCTTCTCTCCCTCTCAAGATCAAGAAGCACTAGAGAGATTCTTTTAAGCTATAAGGAAATTAAAGTGATCAATATAAATAATGCAAGACAATTGATTTTTCGTGATAATGCTCAAAAATCAATTGGTGTCGTTCGGAGATCAAAGGAGCACATATGAATCACCACTAGAGGGATTCTATACTTGGATCCCCCAAGAGTAACAAGGTAATTTGAATAGGTTTTTTTGGAATGATCAACATCTACATAAAATAAAGATCCTATTATAAGGTAATCATTTTTTAGATCTAAATAAATTAATTATAAATTTAACATGCAAGATCCTCTATTGGGGTTTTGAGCAACTTCATATTAAAATAAATTTTAATATAATTCCCACCAAATGTGCTTTTGTTATGACCAAAACCTTTAAGTGGTATCAAATGGGTCGTATTTTAAATTTATAATTATTTATTTTATTATTGATCAATATGCACAATCGTGGTTGAATTTTTCAGTTCATATTATTCGTTCTTTAAACTGATTTGAATTAACATGTTTTCAACATATTAATCATCATCATTCAGTGTTTACTTTTATTAAAGGACTAAGAATATATGAATAATTATTGAATATTCCATTGGGAAGTGTCAAGGATTCTATTCAGATAACATAGGACTACACGATGTGGAGTTAGAGTATAAGTCGTGCACCCGAGTGCACTGCACCTAGCCATATCACGAGATACACGACGCACCAAGCAGCAATTACATGCAATGAATTTATTACACACTATGTGTAGACTAAGAAAACTTAGCACATTTTATTTTGGATTACATGGTGTGTAGCTGGAGTACACATCGTGTAGTCAACATGAATTAGCAGAAAAATTCACACAACCCATGTGATCATTATAAATGATCAATACTATATGAGACTGGCAGCCTATTGCATTAATATAGTACAGTATGTGTATTCATTGTAAATGGAATGTAAATAATTAATTCTCATGTCTAAAATACACATTGAGCTTTTTGGCGGGTTGTGCGGACACACAATAAGTGGAACACACGATGTGTAGCTAGTTAGTACACACCGTGTAGTTCGGCCAAGGAACGCACCGAATCCCCAGGCATGTGTACCCTGGATACATAACAACCAAGGTACATGACATGTTGTTGGATAGTACATGTTGTGTAATCTACCAATAAGGTAAATAATTAAAATTATATTTAATTGGAAATTACAACATTAAAACATTGTTATATTGATTGGAACTTATTGTTTTTGAAAATTTAATAATGGTTTTAGAGAATTTTAAATGATCAATTAATTTATTGTAATAATCTGTAATTATTGGTTCTGCAATTTATTTTTCATGAATGCATTTATGATGGGTATCTCCAAGAGAATTTGGGTAGTCATTAAAATGAATGAGAATTAATTAATTAATTAATTAATGCAAGCATGTTTATCTTAATAATAAAGAAAGAATAGAAATGAATGTTAACCGGTTTACTTTTGTGTATACTTTTCATGTATGAGTGGTCATGATATGAACTAAAAACTATGTATGCATTGTATGTTTTAATTTAATTTATTTCATGGGTTTACAATTATTTAATATTTAATTAAATTTGATAGCCTATGTGTCGTCCCTCCCTCCATTATTATATAAGACCTTTATGTCTATGGTTATTTATGTAATCTCCATTAACCAAACCTTTGGTTCCCCTCACCAACATGTGAGTTTTAAATACTTGTAATTAATGGAGTATCCCAAGGTGATATGGTTCAAGAAGGAACCATAATGATTTCAAACCAGATGATACATATGTGGATAAGAGGAATGTTGTAACCTGTTCCAAGACCGGCACAAAGAGTTATTCTCCTAGGTCATAGGTTGATTTATTTCCTGCTCAATAAATAAATTATTAGATAATCTCATGATTAGGTCATTTATTGTTTATTTATTTATGTCTTATGCATTATTTATTTTATGGATGTATGACTTTTATCACATAAATAAATGAACTAATGTGCAAATATGTAATTTAAATAAATTGATTATGCATAAATGTTTTATCCAACATGGTTAATTAATTAAATAAAATACACTTAATATTAACAAGTTATGTAAAGGATAAAAAAAGATAAAATTTATGCATAATAAATTAAAATCCCTTATATATATATTAAGTTAAACTTGGCCTTCCATTACTTTATTAGGAATGGAAGCATTAGAACTATGTGTTGGACCAACCCTTGATGAGATGCTTACTTTTAACATAGATTTATTATTAAGTTTATGGGTTGAATTGACAATCTTATATCAAGGGAAGTAGACCTCACTGGACTTGATGTAACTTGGAGTCAAGTGATGAGGAAATCCAAGTCAGGATTTCAGGACATGGGAGTCCACTCAACGGATCAAGGAGTTGCAATCCCATAGTTGGAAAAGTCCTACCTACCTAAACACCTTAAAATAGATTGACCAACCCTCATTGGGGTTATGATAAGGGGCATATGGATACTTTCCACTAGAATTTCCTAACAACTAGACATTCCAAGTTCAATGGTGAGGACTATTAGAACTTGATAAAATAGTGGGAGATTTGATAAAGTTAATTATATTATTTATCACATAATTTTTAATAAAGAAAATTACTAATAATATGATATTTTATAATTATAAAAAATGGAAAGTTCATCATCCACACTATACCTACGATCTATACTAGAAAAAGACCATCTCCTCATAGGTAGTAACTTCCAGGAGTGGTTCAGACACCTTTGGGTTGTGTTGCGGCATTAACAGAAACATTGCACAATAGAATCCTCAATGCTTGATTTGTTTACTAATGAGGAGAGTGATAAAGAGTTCAAGTTTATGAAAAACATATGAATGATGTTGTCGAAGTTCAATGCATGATGCTTTCATCTCTGTCTAGTGAACTCGTGAAGTAATACAAAAGCATGGATTCTTATATAATGCTTGAGCATCATTATGATTTATACCATGAGAGAGATAGATATGAACAGTTTTATATCTCCAAGGCTCTTTTTTAGAGAAATATCATAAATAAAGCACCATTTGGGCCTCACATAGTCATTCTTATTGGCTGCATTTAGCACCTAGAGGTTTTAGGGTTTAAACTCCATGAAGGACTACACACCAATATCATTCTTGCATCACTCCCTTAGAGTTTCTCCAACTTTTTTGTAAATTTTAATATGAACAATATTGAGAAGTCTCTCTCAGATCTCCTCACTCTTCTTATCTAATTAAATAAGGAGATAAAGTTTGAAAATCCTTCTATCCTTGTGGTGAACAAATAAAAAGGAAAAGTGAAGATCTATAAGCCCAAAGCTTCTTCGCACCCTTCTAATAAGAGAAATATCAAGGGGAAAGTAATGAAGAAGGATGTTGTTTATTTCACATGTGGAGAGAAGGTCCACTGGTAGAAAAAATGTACCCAACCTAAGAAGCAAGGGGAAGCTTCAAGTGTGTTTGTTATCAAGTTAAATTTATCTATTTCTAAAAATTAGTTATTAGATATAGATTGTGGTGCTCACATATATATTCAAATATAGGAACCAAGTAGATTTATAAAGATTGACCAAGGGGATGTAGATCTATGAGTAGCCAATGAAGCTAAAAATTTTGTTGTAGCTATCGATGACTACCACCTAAAATTACCAATGGGAATGATATTGGTTTTAAAGGTTATTATGATGTGTTTTCCATTACCAAAAACATTATTTTTATATCCAGACTAGATACGGATGGATTTATTTTCAAATTTGGGAATAAATGTTTCTTTTTTTATAAGGATGACATTTTTTATAGTAAGACACATTTAAATAATGGTCTTTATGTGTTGGATTACTCAAACCAAGTAATATAAATTGATAATAAAATCACTTCATATGACTCATACCAAACCCAACTTTAGCATCACTAGCTACATCATGTAGATAAAAATCATTTGACTAAATTACACAAATATGTATATTTAGATTCTTTTAAAATAAAACCACTTGGTGTATGTCACACATGTTTACAAGGAAAAATGACCAAATACCCATTTAGTGGAAAAGGTGAAAGGGCCAAATAGATTCTTGAATTAGTTCATACTGATGTGTGTGGACCATTTAAAGTTGAAGTAAGGGGTGGGTACTCATACTTCATAACTTTTACTAGTGATTTTAGTAGATATGGACATGTATATATGATGAGGTATAAGTTAGATTATTTTGAGAAATTCAAATAATACAAGAATTAAGTTAATAACCAAATTTGTAAAAATATTAAGAAACTCCACTTAGACCGCTGTGAAGAATATATTAATCAAGACTTCATTGATTATTTATGGGAATTTGGGATTCTATCTTAACTCAATTCTCCTTATAAACCTCAGTGGAATGGTGTAAGTAAAAGGAGAAAATACACCTTGTTAGACATGGTGAGATCAATGATGAGTCATGTGACTCTTCTATTATCCTTTTGGGGATATGATTTACAGACAACAACACAAGTACTAAACTAAGTGCCAACTAAAGTGGAAAATGGTATACCATGCCAATTATGGTATACCATACCATCTATGGTATGGAAAGAAACCTGTGTTTTCATACTTAAATTTTTGGGGTTGTGAAGCATTTGTTAAGGCCTCCTCAGGTAATAAACCCGCACCTTGAGGCACAAAATATAACTTTATAGGTTACCTCAAGGAAATAAGGGGATATTACTTATATGACCCCTCAGATAAAATGGTAATAGTGGGAATACATGTCGTATTCCTTGATAGGGAGAACATCTATAAAAGAGATAATGGGGGGGAGATAGACTTTAATGAAGTTGAGGCTCGAGGTACCCAAGAGATGACATAAGAACAGGTTCCACAAAGCCCCATGGAAGAATAAAAAGTTTCAGATACACAAGTATTATGTAGGATTAAAAGAGAGGTTAGAGAACTAGATTGGTAGGATTTTCTAGTCACTAAGGTTGGTGACTCATTATTAGTTGATAATAATGATCTGCTAACCTATAATAAAGTATTAAGTGGCATAGATGTTGTCAAGTGGCAAGAATCCATGAATTCTGGAATAGATTCCATGTACTAAAACCAAGTCTATATTTCGGTAGATCCTCTAGTAGATATAAATATTGTTAGTTATAAATGGGTATTTAAGAAGAAATTGTACATGGATGGGTAATTTAATACCAATAAGTCATTATAAGTTGCAAAAGGGTTTAAACAGTGTCAAGGCATATACTACGAAGAAAACTTTTCATCTGTTGTAATGTTGAAATCCATCAAAATTCTACTTGTAATTTCGGCCTTTTATGACTATAAGATTTGTAAAATGGATGTCGAAATGGTCTTCCTTAATTATAACCTTAAAGAAGATGTCTATATGACATGAACTAAAAGGTTTTTAACTCCAAAATATTCCAATTAGATATGCAAATTTTAAAAAACCATTTATGTATTAAAGCAAGAATCTAGGTCATAGAATATTTGATTTGATGAGGCCATAATGGAATTTGGTTTCATAAATAACTAATGTGAGTCTTAAGTCTATAAATATTTTAGTGGTAGTGTGGTCATTTTCTTAATAGTATATGTTTATGATATATTACTCATTGGAAATGAAATACCAGTCTTAAAGTCTATTAAGGAATGGTTGAATAAATGCTTCTCTATAAAGGAATTAGGTGAGGCAAAATACATTATTAAAATCAATATATATCATGATATATCCAAGAGACTTCTCATCCTAAGTCAAGATATATATATTGAAAAGATACTAGAGAGTTTTAGTATGGAAAAATACAAGAGGGGATTATTTCCAATGTCACATAGCATTCATCTTTCCAAGTAAATTTGTCCTCAAACACATGAGGAAATAAAAATAATGACAAGGATTCCATACGTTACAGTGATTGGATTATTCATGTATTTTTTACTATGTACTGGTCTAGATGTCACTTATGCCTTAAGTGTGGTAGGCAGATATCAAGCTAACCTAGGTGACTACCATTGGATGGAATTCAAGACTATCCTTAAGTATCTAAATCATAATAAGGATATATTTCCTATCTATGGAGAATATGAGGAACTAGTCATTAGAGAATATATTAATACTAGCTTCCAAATAGATAAAGATGATATGAAATCAAAAACATGATACATTTTTACTTTGAATGGATCTGTTGTGAGTTGGAAGATCTCAAATCAGGCTATGATCACAGATTATATAATAGAGTATGAGTATATTGTGGCTTCTATGGTACCTAAACAAGTGGTATGGATATGAAAATTCATCCAAGAGCTTTTCATGGTACCTAACAACAATTATCTTATCACACTCTATAGTGATAATACTGTAGAGGTGGCTCTCGCAAAGGAGCCAAGGTCACATCAATTGATGAATCATATACTTTGGAAGTATCATCTCTTGATGGATTTTTCTTATAGAGGTGAGGTTATAGTGAGTATTATTTCTATATAAGACAATTTGTTGAATCCCTTGACTAAATTCTTGACTAAGTAGAACCATGACTATCATGTGAGGTCTAGTGAACTAAAAGTCATAGGTAGTTGGCTCTAGTCCAAGTGGGGGTTTGTTGGAGTCGTTATCCTATAACTAGCTATATGTACTTAGATTTCATGTATATTCTATGATTTGGATATTAATAAAATATCTTATTACATATTGTTCATTGTTCTGCATGGATTTAATGTAATAATGTCCTAGGATATTTTTCGCATTGATAGGTCATAATTATTCCCCACTATGATGATAACCTTGAAGTGATATGATGATTTTCTTAAATATATTTCTATGTTTGGATAATGTACTATGATAAGACACATAGTATATAGACTTTATGTTCGGGTACTCATAAGTGGATGATACTTCTTCTCATGAAGTTCGCACTTGGTAATCTCTAAGGCGGGATATTATGAGAACAGACCTATCAATAGAAATTTGGCATGATTTGGTGTCATAAAATATTCCTATCTATGATCATGTGTAATGGTCCTTATACTTTAAGATTATCATTGGTGCATTTCATTACCCTTGTGCTTAGATTTACTGACCAAAATCGCCATGCCATATGTTGGCGAGAATTAGAGTACATTGGGTGCATCATGAATGACATGTTATTAATGGATAATTCGAGTATGGATTTGTCCCTTCCATATTTATATAATCTTATATCTTGGCCCTTTTATTTGAATAGAACCATCACATTAAATTTCATGGTCATGGTGCAATGATATGTTTATTTCAGATAGTCAAAGAAAGACATATTGAGCATATAGGTTGATGATACAAATGTGAAACTTTTTTTATGAGCAATCGAGAAAAAGAAATTATATTATACAGTGAGTGTTCGTATGTGTTTATCATTATTGTGACATTAAGTTATTTCTCTCAGGTTCCTTGACCTGTTGTTAGACAATAATCTTAGACTTTAGGCGATCCTGCCTAATGAAAATAATAAAAAATCTCAGAGGGTCACACACTAAGTGTTTCTATTGATCTCAATTAAATTCTATTTGAATTTAATTAATGGAATAAATATTATTCTCAAGATTGAGGAAAAAATTTATTCATATTTTATTGATCGCTAATATTCATAAGGTAATAAATAATTTATTTATTTGATTATGTGAATATTTGATAAATATTTATTTACTAGATTGTAAATAAAATATTTATTTTATTTATTGATGAATAAAATATTTAACTAAATATTTATTTGGGTATTCAATAAAAGTCAAGGAATTGGAGTGAGTCAAGGTCGTGTTCGGTGATGAATATTTATTTGCAAGCTGGTTAATAATATTTATCACTATGCAAGTTAGTACACACTGTAAAATAATATTATTATTATCATTATTATGTGGCATGGGGTTTAATAATGATTACTATATTATTTAAGGGTTGGTATGTAATTAAATAATATTTTAACATAAACCCTAGCTTTATAAATAGATGGTTATGTCTATTGTGTAGGGTTAATCAATATTTGAGAATTGTTGTGCACAATATAATTCTCTCTTTGATCTTTCTCATCTCTCCCTCCCAAAAACAAGAAGTGCTAGAGAGATTATTTCAAGCTCTAAGGAACTTCAAGTGATCAATACGAACAATGCAAGATAATTAATTCACCATACTAGCACACGTAAATCAATTGGTGTAGTTCGAAGATCAAAAGAGCATGTGTGGATCACCGCTAAAGGGATTATATACTTAGATCCTCCAAATGTAATGAAGGTAATCTGAATAGGGGTTTTCAAAACAATCTACATCTAAATCATTAAAATATCCTAAAACAAGGTAATCATTTCTTTAGGTCTAAATAAATTAATTATAAATTTAATGTATAATATCCTCTATTGGGGTTTTAGAAAACTTTATATTAAAATAAATTTTAATATAATTCCCACCAAAGGTGCTTCTATTATGCCTGGAAGCTTCATTAGGATCTAGGGTGCATGTTAGTTATGTGATATCGATAGTGAATGAATTTAAAGAATTTTTAATTGGTTTGTTTATGTGTTTGGTTATGATAGCATAATTTGGAACATCATGGGGAAATCCCCCATGGGATTGAATTATAAAACATGGTTTGGAATGTTGTGGGGTAGGCCCCTATGGGTTTAAATTATGAAAAATAGTTTGGAACATTGTGGAAAATCCCCCCATAGGTTTAGATTATAAAACAGATTTTGGAACATCATGGGGACCCCCCCCCAAATAGGTTCAGATTATGAAACATGGTTTGAAATGTCATGGGGAAATTCCCCATAGGTTTAGATTATGAAACACAATTTGGAATGTTAAGGGGAAATCCCCCACATATTCATATTATGATGATGAGTTTGGAATGCCTTGGGGAAAACCCCTTGAGTTCAGATTATGATTACTAGTTTGGAACACCTTAGGGTAACCTCCCTTGGGTCTAAATTATAAATACAGGTTTGGAATGCCTTGGGATAGTCCCCCTTGGGTTTTTATTTTGATTACTGTAATGGAGGGCCTTGGGGAAACCCTCCTTGTATTTGAAATGATACATGGTTTGGAGCACCTTGGGTAAGTCCCCATTGGACTCGTTATGACTCATAATTTAGACTACCTGAGGGAATAACCCCTTGGACTTAGGAGGACACACAGTTTGGAGGGCCTTGGGGTAGTCCCTCCTTGACTTTTTATGACTCATGGTTTGGAACACCTTGGATATGCTCCTTGTGTATGTTGTGGTTTTATGGTATACTATGGACAAATATTTTTGGCTAAGTCCAAAGTAGGTATGGTTGATCCCGAGTGTCACTACAGAACCCATGGATCAATGATGGTTTATTTATTTATTTTGTGCCTTTATTTATTATACATATCAGCATGAAATTTATACTCATACTGAATGTACTTATAGATGCTTTTTTGGGGAAGGTGAACTGGAAGTAGCAGTATGCACAAACCCAAAAAGGACTGATTGGGTGTTTTATTCACATGAATCAAATCGAATGAAAACTAAACATTTAAGATGCAATAAAGAAATAGAGAAGTAAAAGGGACATAAGTATTTAATGTGATTTAGTCCCATTGGGGCCTACATTCATGGCAAAAACACCACCCACACACTCATGTGTTTTATTAAGATCAAAAGAAATAGATTTATAGCATACATGCTCAAATATCAAAGAAATGGTAACAAAATCTTTAAAGAAATTAAAGTTAAAAAAATGAGAAACAAGAATGTAAAACAATATTTTGTACTCACAAAGGTTAGAGGACTCACTGAGTCTATAATTCAGATGTTGATCAATCAAAAACTCATCAACGCATCTTATCTATGAAGGATGTTGTCAGAACTCCACCAGAGGTAGCACACCAGCAGTGTACTCCAAAGGATGGCAGACATAGAGATTCAACTCTAAGAACAACAAACAAACCAAAGATAGGGTTTCCAAAATGTGAGGAAGAGCCAAACCTAGGTGAGAAGAATGTGGATACTGAATGTCTAAGGATGAGTACATGGGTCATCAATTCCCCTGACATGCCTACTCCTCGAAATAAGTCAGCCAACCAGAATGTGAAATGTACATGCCACTAAACCAAAATGAAATGGAACACATGGGAAAGGATGGAAATATGGAGGGATGAGATCTAATGGGAGAAAGCAGTGATCAATGAATGTGAACAAAGCTATAATGGATCACTGACAAGTTAGTCACGGGTCAAGGAAAATAAACAGGTCGAGCCAATGGCTTAGGGAACAAGAAATGGCCCAACGAAAACCAAGTATATAGAATTTGAGCAGAAAAATAACAAAAAAAATGAAAATTAATTTTTCATGAATGCATATAACATAATTAAATGGTAGAATATAAACATGGTAATTTCAATATGAAAACCAAAATTCACATCCACCATTTTCAATTGAAAATTACAATGTTATTGAACCTAAGATTATTGAATGGGAACCAAAATCAATTTATCAAAACAAAATTTTAATTTAGATAATACCATGACTTTAGTCAAACTATTATCCATGTTATTATCTATATGTATCTTATTGAAACATACAATTCTATATTCAACAACATCTCTAATAAAATGTAATATTATATATATGTTTTTGGATTTACCATGTCATATTAAATTTTTAGATAAATGTAGAGCAGATTGACTATAATTATACACATTAATAATAGAATCGTAAATTTTTAGTTCAGCAGACAAAACCTTGATCCATAAGGCCTCCTTAATAGCCTCGGTTAAGGATATGTATTCTTATTTTGTGGTGAAAGGGAAACCAAAAACTACATATTGCATTTAAAAGAAATAGGTCCTCCGCAAGTAGTGAAAACATACCCATTTAATGGATTTCTAGTGTTAATATTTCCTAAATAGTTAGTATCTACATATCCAACAATTATTTTAGCAACATAAACATTATTACTATAATGAAAAGATAAATCAAAAGTACATGAAAATACCATAGAATCTACTTAAGGTCATTCTAATATGGATTCCCTGGACTTGCCATAAATCTGCTAAGGGTGATGATTGCAAAGGTAATATCTAGCCAAGTGAAAATCATGGAATACATAATGCTGCCAACTATATAGGCATAGGTAATTTGAGGCATAAACCATACATCATCAGCATTAGTAGATGATTGAGTTAATGAAATTTTAAAATGTTGTTGAAAAGTTACACTAATAGGTTTGAGAGATTCAAATAGATACCTTTTGAGAACTTTCAGAATATAAGCATGTCATGAGAGATATAATAGTTTATTGGGTCTGTCCTTAATGATTTTCACACCTAGAATCTACTTAGATTCCCCTAGGTCCTTCATTTAAATTTTCAAACATACCCTTTAATTGAGATTTAACTGCAGTAATAATCCTCATATTATTGCAAATAGAAATCATGTCATCAACATACAATGACAGATAAAGCATACAATTTATAATTAACTTAAAATAAACACAAGCATCATACTGGATCCTTGTGAAATGGTTATCAAGCATGAAATAAACAAATTTTCCATACCACTACCTTGAGACCTATTTTAAACCATATAATGATTTATTTAAAAGGAAAACTTGGTTAGATTTTAATTCTTTAGAGTAACCATCAGGAGGCTTCATGTATAATTTTTAACTAAGGTTTACATGAAGGAAATTAGTTTTCACATCTATTTTTTCAATGTGTAGGTCATTGTAAATAGCATAAGCAAGCAGCAACCTAATGGAAGAATGCTAAAAAACTGAAGAAAAATTTTCAGAATAGTATATTTATTCTCTTTGGAGGAATCCCTTAGCAACTAGTCTTACTTTAAATTTGATTTTATTTTCAGTAATGTTGTCCTCCTTTATTTTATAAATGCACTTACATCCAATTACTTTAACATTTGGAGGATTATCAATGATATACCAAGTGTTATTTTTATTTAAGGAGTGGATTTCTTCATTCATGGAAGAGTTACACTATTTTGAATCTTTTTCATTAAGGGATTTCTTATAGGTATAAGTATCATTATTAACAAGATATTGAGAAACATGAAAGGTATAAGAAGCTATATCATATTGGCTAAACTGATCAGGAGGTTTAGGGACTCTCCTAACTCTATCGCGGGTCAACTGATAATTTATATTATTGGTTGGAGGTTCAGTATCTAAATATGAATTAGAACTTGAGCTTAAATCAGCTCAGGTCACAAGTTGAGGATCAAGTGAGGTAGGTTGTACAACAACCTCAAATTGGGTTGATGTTTTGGTTTCAATAGCCTCGTCAATGGATGTTTCATCACTGTCAAGTGTGACATATTTTGATTTAGAAGAACAAGACTCATAAAACACCACATCTCTGTTAATTATATACTTTTGGTAACCGAGATTATCAACCCATAGTTTATATAACCTTTGATAACCTCTGGATATCTCACAAAAATACACTTAAGAGCTCTATGTTTAAGCATACCGGTCTTGACATGGGAATATGTAGTGAAACCAATGACTTTTAATTGATTATAATAGGGTGGTTTATTATTCCAAAATTCTTCTAGGGCTTTAAATTGATTAGTAGAGGATGATTTATAAGATACACTTCCATAGTGTAAGCCTTTTCCTAGAAATATTTAGGGAGAACCAAGCATTCAAGAATTCTTCAGACTCTTTCTATAATATTTTTATTCATTCTTTCAATAGGCCCATTATGTTGGGGGTTTACCTAATGCTCTGGAACCTTGTAATTCCCTCAGATTAATATAATTGTATAAATTAAGTGGAGAGGTATTCTAAACCATTGTCATTTATCATTGCTTTAATTTTCTTTCCAACTTGATTTTCAATAATTCTTTTATAGGTTTTAAATGTTTCAAAAACATTAGATTTATTTTTTAGTATGTAAATACAAACCCTTATTAAGAAGTCGTCTATAAAAGTAACAAAATAGGACCCTCTTCCATGGGATGTAGTACTAGATAGTCCCCACAAATCAGAATATATGCATTCTAAGGGGTAGCCATCCTTGAAGTTAGATATGTTAAAAATGACTCTCTTATCCTTTCCCATTACACAATCTTCACAAAAGGTAAGGTTGCTTGGTGTGATTTCATTCAACAACCTTTGTCTGTTAAGTTCCTCTAGACCCTTAGAGGTTACATGTCGTATCTCCTATGCCATAATAGTGTATTATCAATATTAATGGTATATACACTACCCAACTATCTTTAATGTGTCTTTCCATTCAAAACATACAACCCATTGATAAGGGAACCTTTAATGATAGTTCTAAGGCCTTTTAAGATTTTTAGGCAACCAGATTAGAACCTAAAATTGAATCCCTTTTAGTCTAGAATCCCTAAGGATATCAGATTTATATGGAGGTCAGAAACCCACCTAACATCTAGAAAATTAATGATAGAGTGGTCATCTAGTTCTATTAAAACATAACCTCTTCCCTTTACTTGACACATCCTATTATTGTCTAAAAGAACATATTTTTTACTCTTTATACCAAATCAAGGAAGGACTCCTTAAAGGGACACATATGGAATGATTAGCCTAAATCTAAAACCCACTCATGGGTGAGTTCATGGCTAGACACATTAAATACTTCAGCTACATTATAACTAAAATCCACCAAAAGGGATTGGTCAGTGGGTTGTTTATTCTCTAGGTTTTGTTTTAGCTTTTCACACTCGGGTTTAGTGTGCTCAGGTTTACCATAGTGGAAGTAAATAATTTTTCTTTCCCTATAATTAGACCTAGGATTGGTTTATTTATTGTTCTTGATTTTATCCTTATTACACTCTTTCTTTTTAACCCTAGATTTTGGTATACCTCTTGTAAAAAGACACTCTTTCTCACCTTTAACTCTGGGTTTTGAATATAATTCCTTAGAGAGTAGGAAAGTTTTAACCTCTTATAGGGTTAAAGAGTCACCTACATACATCATTATTTCAACTAATGTGACATAATAATTGTCTAAAGAAATTAAAAGAATCATTGCTTGATCTTCATCATCAATAGTCGCATTTATGTTGGAAAAATCTAACATGACTTTATTAAATTTATATAAATAGGATTTAATTAAAATACTAGGTTTCATTTTAAATTTAAATATTTAGTGATTATTATAAAGCCTAAGTGAAGTTTTCATATAAAACTTCTCTAACTTAAGACATATACTGGCAGTAGTAGTTTCAAAAGCAACTTCCATAAGGAATTTATCACCTAAAGAAAGAAGCATAGAACTGTGTGCCTTAATAAGAACATCAGAGGATTAATCTTGATAAACCATAGAAAATTTTCCAATAATGTAAATAGTAATAATGGGTTTCTTAGGCTTGAACAGGGCATTAATTAATCCTTGCTGAACCAGTAAGGCTCCTATATTAATTCACCACAGATTGAAGTCATTTTCACCGTCAATTTTTTTCAATTTTGAACCTAGTTATTAACATGTTTACCCGAAATATTAGATATCAAGTTGTTACGGACAATGATAACTGTACACCCTCAAGAACCGGCCAATATCAATGCGTATACATGATTATCCGATTAAGTTTTAGAATTTTAACGAATTGTCGAGGTTACAATGAATTCAATTACAAATAGAAGAAGGGAGAGGTGAATCAAGATGAGATTTATAAGTGGAATTAAAATAGAATCCAGATTGAAAATGTTAAATAGATTCAAAAACAAAAGATAACCTTATGAGGATCTATTGCCACTTTGTTATGGGAAGGTGCATTGGCGGTAGTAGTACACATGAACCCGAAAAGGATCGATTAGGTGTTTTTCTCATAGAAATCAAATGGAAAGAAAACTAAACATTCAAGATGCAAGAAATAAAGAAAACAATAAAAGTTATGTAAGGATTTAATGTGCTTCAGTCCCACTAGGGCCTATGTGCATGGTAAGAACACCACCCACACACTCACGTGCTTTATTAAGATCAAAAGAAACATATTTACAACATACATGCCAAAAAACAAAAGAAAAAACAATAGAAGCTTTAAATAAATTAAATCTATGAAAATAAGAAACAAGAATGTAAAAAGTACACCACCGGATGCACTAGTCCAGTTGTCATGCTCTCTTTAAGCAGTTTCTGGGAAGTCATAGAAAATATTTTGTTCTCATGGAGGTTGAAGTACTCACCATGTATCACCTCTATTTTTAGGTACATGACACTTTATTGATGTACTTTGAGCTTGTATAATGCTTGGGTTTAGTTTTGGAAGGTTATGAGGGATTTTGGCATGTTTTGGAGGCATTTTTGGAGGTGCGTAGTTTTTGCACGGTTAGTAGAAACCATGACACATGTTTTGGGAGTCACTAGGATAGTGTACAATTATCACATAGTTTGTACAAACCGTGCAAGTGCCCATGGGAAACCATGTAACTTGAAACAAATGGAAAATCATGGTTGGTGCATGATTTTTCTAATTGTGCAATCCAACCATGTGAGGAGTTGGCTTGAGATAGTAGTACCACACAGTTTGTCAAACCGTGTGGATTAACCATGAAGTGTATATATGGAACCCTTAATTTTGTGGATCTAATCTGAATTAATTCTCATGAACCCCTTTAATCCTCTATTATCTTAAGATAGCAAATTCATTTTACTCCCTTGGCTTAGTATGATACTAAAAATGCTTTGTTCATGATTTGTCATGGTTGGCCTCACTGATGTCATCTTTTATGAAGAAAGGCGTTCCTTTCTAATAGAATGATGAATGTCAGAAATACTTCCAAGAAATTAAGGTTAGGATTACATTATCACATATCCTCATGTTTCTAGAGTCTGGATTGGGCTATGTAGTCTATTTTGATGCATCAAGATCTGGGTTGGGATGTGTTCTCGTGCAGGTTGATCATGTTGTTGCTTATGGATCACAGTAGTTATGGGTACATGATAAAAATTACCAAACACGTGATTTGGAGTGGATGTAATAGTACATGCTTTGAATACTTGGAGAAATTATCTTTTTGGTGAGAAATCTATGGTGTTTATGGATCATAAGAGCTTGAAACACATTTTCTCACAAAGAGATATGAATATGTGACGACGAAGATGGATGAAATATCTGAAAATATTTGACTTCAACTTATTGTATACACTGGGGAAAGGAAATTATTTAGTATATTCCTTGAGTAAGAATTCATATAATCAATTTTATATAGAGGCTTCAGATCAATTATAGCTTATGTTATTCATAGATGATATGCATATAGATTACACAGAACAAGATGATGTTGCAGTTTTCTTTTTGGTTTTAGTTGTTCCTAATTTGATTGATCGTATCAGAGTTACTCAAACCTCTGGTCCATAATTTATATCTATGAGGTTAAAACTCAATGGTGGGGATACCATTAAGGGATGGAAGCCAGATGGGAGTTTAGTGTTGCATTTTAAAGATAGGATCATAGTGCCTTTGGATTATCAAGAACAAATTCTTTCTACCAACCACCATTCGAGATGGGTTTTCCATCCTGGAATTTAGAAAATGTATAAAGCTTTGAGAGAATAGTTTTGGTGGGATGACATAAAGAGTAAAGTGGCATAGTTTGTCTTGAGATTCCTTACATATCAGCAGGTCAAGGTAGAGCATCAACGACCAGTGGGTATGTTGCAGTCTTTACCAATTCCCATGTGAAATTAGGAGAAGATAGTCATGAATTTTGTAACAGTTCAACCAAGGAAGGTTAGGAAACATGACACCAAATGGGTGATTTTGGATCGTCTTACAAAATCATCTCACTTCATCCCTATTCTTGAAACCAATACAGTGAAAGACTTGTCCAAATTCTATATTGGGAAATTATAAAGATGTGCAACATTCCAATCTCGGCTGTATCTGACCGAGATCCTAGGTTTACGTCTCATTTTTTGAAGTCCTTACAACAATCCCTTAGAACCCAATTGACTATGAGCATGACTTATCATCCTCAAATAGATGGACAATCTGAAATGATGATCCAAACATTAGAGGAACTACTTAGGGATTTTATAATGGATTTTAGCAGCTTATGAGAGGATCATATACCTTTAGTGGAGTTCTCATATAATAACATCTATCAGACCTTGATATATATGGATCCTTTTGAAGCATTGTGTGGGTGTCCTTGTTGTTCCCCTATTTTTTGGGTGGAAATAGGTGAGACTTCACATATTGGACCCAGCCTAGTACAAGAGGAAACATAGAAGATTCAGTTGATCAAAAGGAGGATAGAGACGGTTCAAAGTTTCCATAAATCATATTTAGATCATCGTTGGTGATCTTCATCATTTGAGGTGAGTGGTCATGTCTTCTTGAGGATCTCTCAGAGACTTGGACACCGTCATTTTGGTAAGTAGGGAAAGTTATCCTTGTAGTACATAAGCCCTTTTTATATACATGAATGAGTTGGTGAGGGGGAATATTGGTTGTCTTCGCCACCAAGTTTCAATTTAGTTCACAATTTATTTCATGTATCTCAATTGAAGAAGTGCCAACATGGCCTTGACTATGTCATTCGATGGGATCATGTTGACCTAGAATCGAATGCTACATTGATTCATGTGTCGGTATGAATTGTGGATAGGCAAGATAAGATCATGTGTGGGAAAATCATCGATCTAGTATGGTTTTTATGGCAGTATGGTTGGATTAAGGTTGAAAATGGGAGATAGAAAAGGAAATGTTGGAGCAATGGTCCGAACTCTTCCAGGACAACACCAGTTTTCTACTTTCTAGGGACAAAAAGACCAATGTTGGGGAGAATGTAACACCCCCGGTTTCTGGTAAATTAACCTTTATTGATGTAATTTGATCTTATATAATGATTGGGTTTAGTTTTAGGGGGTTCAAAGGGGTTTTGGCGTGTTTGGAGTCATTTCTATAGGTGCTCGGTTAGTAGAAATTGTGCACCACCTCTAGGAAATCATGATCATGTTTTGGGAGTCATTGGGTAGGTGAACTATTGGAACACAGTTTGGATAAACCATGCGAGTGCCATGGTAAATCATGTAACTTGAAACAGAGGGAAAAGAACGATTGGAGCACATTTTGTCTAACCGTGCAAGGGGTTGGCTTGAGATAGTAACACCACACGGTTGGAGCATGGTTTGCCAAACCGTACAACCTAACCATGCGGCGTACAGTTGGCACCCTTAATTTTTTAGATCTAATCTAAATTAAGTCTCGAGACCCCCTTTTATTTCATATTCTCTTAAGATCCTAAATTCATTTTTCTCCTTAGGCTTGAGAGACTTTTCCTTTTGATCTGGAAGCTATTCTCAAGCGAATCAAAGCACATTAGAGGTCCAGATTCATCAACAAGTCATCACTATTAATCATTCTTCTTGGATCTAGTATTCTTCTCTCTCTCTATAAAAAAATTATGTATCCAAATTTTGGTGGATAGATCCATGTTCTTTGATGGGAATCCTGATGAGTTCTGCTTGAATCCTTTGAAGGAAAGGAGATCTAAGCCTGGATTTAGAGTATCGTTGCGTTGTTCTTCATTTTATCCAACTATTGAGAGGTAGGTGGATTCTCTCTCATATCCACTTGAATTAGAACTTGAATTCTTGGTTTCAATTAAATGTTTTTATTGAAATTTTTGTAAAATCCATGTGTGATTCTTGATGGAAACCTTATTTGGGTTATGACTTTGAAGCTTTGGAAATTGGATGGGTTCTTAGAAAATCCACTTGTATGAAAATTTTAAAATAATGATTTTAAAATTATGGTTTTCTTTTAATGAATGGAATTTTTTTATGGAAATGATTTAAAGAAATAAAGGTTTTATGTGAAATGTTTTAGCATGGAATTTGGCATACATGGTTGGTGTGAGTGCATTCATAGACGTGACTTTGTAGAAGGGGCATGTACCATTGGGAACCTCATATTGGGAACCTCATGATGACTTGGTGAATTGATGAGAGACCACTCATGAGTATGGAACTGTCACCCAGACATTCATTGGTGTGTGTGTGGATATGTGGTTATGGGTATGCCAAATTATGAGAAATGGTTTTGAGAATTTGTTTATTGTTTTCCATGGAAGTGATTTTGGTTTTGATATAAGCTACTTTAACTATTTAAAATTATTTTTTATAAAATGTGTTAAATGGTTCTTGTCCTAATGGTGTGGGTTGGGTATTCTTTGGGGAAATCCTACCGAGTTTAGACTCACCCCCTACTTGGGAACTTCGGTGCGTTTGCATATGTCATTTACCGGGACTTTGAGAAAGGCAAGGTATCATGTTTCTCTAGTGGTTCATTTTGATTGTGTGGGCATAACAGGTAGATTTGGAGCTTGGAGCTTGGCCAAGTGTTTCTTGAGATTATGTCTTTGATTCATCATTGGTACTTGGAGTCACTTGATATTTTCTAGTTATAGACTTTTGGTTTCCACTTGTACTATGGTATGGTTTGTTGTTTTGGTTTTTTAGTTATTCATGTTGGATTTGGTGGCCTAAAACCAACTAATTTGTACTTTATTCATTAATAAATGTATTATCACATCTTGATTGTTCTTCTGCGTGACAATGCATGTGATAATGTTCTAAGGACAACTGTTGCATTAATGGGTCATAGCGGATCCCTACTATGATGAGAACCCGGAAGTGCCATAACACTGTTCTTGAATATATGTTCTATGGCCGGATGATGTTATTTAATGGACACAAATAATACAGGCCATTAGGGGTGAGGACTCATAAAACTTTGAGGTACCTTCTCATGGTGTGCGCCCTTGGTAATATCCAGGATGATATTATGAGAACGAGACCCACCAGTAGGAAATCCACATTTCATAGTGTCATTGGATGTTCCTATCTGCGGACGTGTGTATTGGTCCTTAGACTTTAAGATTATTATTAATGGGTATTACAACTCGCCCACTTAGATGTATTGACGAAAATTGTGACGACACACTGTTCGCAGTAAGGTAGGATACGTTGGGTGCGTCACGAGTAATACCGAATTAATAGATAATGCGAGAAAGGATTTGTTCCTTATGTTCCATAACGGAAGTAGATATCTCAGGCCCTTTGATGGAATTGATATATCCTAAATAAATCTATGGCCATGGTAAGGTATGGGCGAGTTCAATTCCGGGAAGTCAAAAAAAGAATAATCGAGCACATGGGTTGATGTCACTAGCATGCAACCCGCTTGATTAGAGATATCGAGAAAAAGGGATTATATTACACGATAAGCGTTCGTAGGAGGTGACACGTCATTGCGGCGTTAACTTCTTTCTCTATGGGTGCCTTGGCATGTTGCTAGATGCTAACCTTGGACTTTAGGCAGGCTCCGCCTAATGCCACTGAGAAAGAGGCCTAGAGGGTCACACACTAAGTGTGTCCATGTATCTCAGTTAAATATTAATTTAACAAGTTAAATAAATATTATTCCCGATTGTGGTTTAATAATTATTAAAGGATGCCTGATCGCATTTATTTCGACACTAGTTATTCGAGAGAATATATTGTGGGCGAAATAATATATTTATTAGCGAGTAATGCAGTTACATTTATTTAAGAAATAAATATTCATTACTCAAGGTCTAATAAATATGGTGGAGAAAAATGAAAAATAAAAGTACACGCCGTGTATATTAAATATACACGCCGTGTAGTTTTATGGAAAACAAGTACATGTCGTGTATTAATTATTACACGCCGTGTAGTTTCCCAGTCGAGATTTTAAGGATATAATATTGTTTTATTAAATGATATTAATTATAATCAGCGTGGGTGCATGTCAAGGAATTAATAATTCGACATGGGGTTTTAATAAGAGTTAATGAAATAAATAAAACGCGTAACGCGTTTATTTATTGTCATAACTCTATTAACCTCAAACCCGATTATAAATATCCTCACAACCCCAACACTTTTCCTGAGCCATTTTTTTTTGTGCACAACGGATTTGGAAATACTCTCAAGCCAAGAGAGAATTCCCTTTCCACAAATAATGCCCTCAAGTTACGAGAGCGAGATCCTCCACCGGATCAAGGCGGTTGAAGGCGGACATCGCAAGCGAAGGCTCTTCTGCGCTAGCACCCGGAGATCCCTTCGGCGACGTCCAAAGATACGTGGCACACGTGTGGATCACCGCTAGAGTAATCTTACACTTGGATTCTACGATGCAACGATGGATCACAGGATCGTGACCAGAGACATCAACGAAGAAATAATTCCACCAAGGTAATTCTTGTGAATTAATTAAATTAATTATAACCAACATATGATGATCATATCTCTATGGTTCTGGGATTCCCTCTTAAGTTTTTCGTTCTTCATTCTATTCCGAAGATTCGGCATCTTAAATCGTGACGGATCTCGGATTGAACGTTGCTTAACGTTAAAAATTAAAGTTGGGCAAACCCACTAACGCGCTTCTGCTGCGCCCGGAACCTACAATTCATACATCATATAATTGTTTTAGTTGATTATTCTTTAGAGGGGAAATCATCCCCCAAATGTTCTTGAGTCCATTAGCATTTATTTTCAGCCTTTAGCATCTTAGGGATGTCACATAGGGCTAGTAGCACCGTCGTCTCTTCTCAAGTTAATGAGGAGGGGCGGGATGTTACACACCGGGTCTAAAAATCATATGTTCTTCAATCAAAAACTCAACCGAACATGTTCTCTGTAAAGGATGTCATCATAACTCCACTAGAGGAAGCACACTGACAGTGTACTTCGAAGGACAGTAGACACAAAGATTGAACTCTGAGAACAACAAACAACCAAAGCTAGGGTTTCCAGAATGAGAGGAAGAGACAAATCTGGGCGAGGAGAGTGTGGATATCAAATGTTGAAGGATGGGTGCGGGGGTCATCAATCCCCTTGACATGGTTGCTCCTCGAAATAAGCCAGCCAACCAGAATGCACCATGCACACGTTGTCGGACCGAAATGAAATGACACATGCAGGCGAGGATGGATAAATGGAGGGATAAGATCTAATGGGCGACAACACTGATCAATGGTCATGAGCAAAGATGCAACAAATCTCTAACAAGGTAGGCGCAGGTTTAGGCAAACAAACAGGTCGAGCTAGTGGCCCAAGGAATAAGAAGGGACCCAATGGAAACCCAGTACAACAAATATCCAGTACATGAAATTTTTGCAGAAAAATAACAAAACAAAGCGCAAATTAATTTTTCATGCATGTGTATAACACAATTAAATGAAATAATATAAACATGGTAATTTCAATATGAAAACTAGAATTCACAACGTTGTTAGTGGTGGCCTATTGAGTCGTATTCACACCCTGCTCGGGTCACTGGTTGGTATCCAGGCAGACTTCATGGTTGCAGGAAAAAACAAGGGCAAACACCCTATGACTGATGCTTGATCCAAACTACCAGGATGGAGCAGGGGAGTTGGTACTAGGCTTGGACTCAGGATCGTCTTGGCGGAGTTCCCCAGTTCTTGTCTTTTGGGATATTTGTGTATATGGTCTGCAGATGTATGACTACTTAACATTGTATATAGCTCATTTTGATATGGCATGGGTGACATGGCATGGGTTTATGTTTATTCATTGGAACTTGCCATGATGTATGATTTACTATTTTATCTGGATGGATATGATTGCCTTTATTTTTCAACACTGCTTCACTCTGATGTGCGGGTATAGTCTTTCCACCCTACCACTATAGATTTGCACCGCTAGTCAGGAGACTCTGGCGAATGGGAAGGCACGCCTGAGGTCACTAATAGAAAAATATCTCATACCAACGGTTTGCAACTGTTGGTATAGCCTGTACCAACAATATGGAGAACCATCGGCTAGTTTGACATTGGGACAGGTCTATACCAATGGTTTTGATGAAACCATTGACATAGGGTGGACTTATACCAACAATCTTTCCAAAATAGTTGGTATAGGTCCTAATTATTGACGAAACCGTTGGTATAGGGTGGCTACAAGAGACCTATACCAACAGTTTCTTCAAAACTGTTGGTACAAGTCTCTCTAAGGTACCTATGCCAACTGTTTTGTACAAACCGTTGGTATAGGTCCTATTTCTGGTAGTGGGTCCTACTGGTGACCCCTTCGAGTTGGGCACCGCTCAGTGGCCGCAAACTGGAGTCGAGACGTCACAACCAAATTGATCATCAGTAAAAAAGAAGAATTATCAAACTGAGACAATTCTTGATTTCAAATAATTATAAATTTAATGTGAAAAGATCTTCGTTGTGAAGATTCTAGGGAAACTTCGCCAGATTCTTCAGATATTATCTGTTGAAACCGATGAAAAACGTTGTTAAGCATGGGCTCAGACTACTTTCACTATGTCCCATAACCTTTAGTCACCCATATCAAGGGTTGAACCTTGTAAAAGTTGTGTGGTGTTGTCCTCTTTCATTAACTGCTTTCATGTGGTGTGTTGTGTTGGGTATCACGAAAGCAGATCCACCCATCCTAATAGGTGTGAAGGTTTAAATTATGTAAAGGGAAAAAGGAATTTTATAATGCACTAATTAAATGGATTTACCCTCTCTCTCGATGTGGGTGCATGATCGTATGACATTTCAAATAGAAACCAAGTGAAATGTACACTCAAAACCACCATCACCAAGAGGTCATACCACATGGAAAACATACGATTAGGTTAAAAACCATGGAGACACCTGCCAAGTATTCATCATGCATCAAACAAATTATTAACAGATAATAAGTTAAACATTCTTAACTAAAATGAAAGTACCTAAATTTAAATGTCACCAAAATTGTACAATAATAACAATTACTATACAATTTAACGTTATAAACATCATTGAAATACGCAATACAGGGGATTGTTACGACTTAAGAAATGTGAGTTTCAAGGTGTCTGATTAGCCACTAAATGAGGCTAATATTCATTGTTAATATATATAATATTCATGTGATTTATTATTAATAAACACCATTTTAGTGCATTTTACACTTTGAACATCATTTCACATTATGATTGTAATTCTTACTTAAAATGCACTATTATGTGGTACATTTTTTAACATCATTTAAAGTACCCAACGATTCATCTAATTTTAAGGAATCTAATTATAAATATTTTAATTTGATATTATTTTTAACTGGATATTCACTTCAATATGAACATTTTTCATTAAAGGATCAATGAAAGATTCATAAAGGATGATGGAGATATTTGGCAATGAAAGGAAGCAATTCTAGAGAAGGCAGATTGGACACCAGCCCACTGATGAGAATGTGGGGGCCAACATACAGGCCCAATGAATCCCAAATTTCGTGGGATGTTAGAAGACATGTATAGAAACAAATCACCATTCAGTATCCAATGCTAATTTGGCCTCCATGATGTCCATTTAGGCGGCCCAAGTTAGAGATAAAATTCTGCTCCAGATTCTGCGGCCCAGAAAAATAGTCCACTAATATGATCATATATCGGAATCCACAACTCCAAATGGACCAAAATTTTACAGGAGGTTAGAAGACATCCAAAAATCCATTTTCTTCTTCTATGACCCACTCTGATTCGGCCATCTAGAAGGTCTTCCAAGCGCGTCTATTCGGTGAAGGAAAGTTGGCTGCCACCTCGAGTCAAGGGTGGAAAAATCAACTCTCCCTTGCTTTCCACCCACCTATGGCCTACCACAATTAATTGAGGAGACTTGGATTGTTGGAGGCTCGACCCAAGGGCTCAAAAATGCCTATTTAAGGCAGTGGTGTTGGAGGATTGAAGAATATTTGAGCTTCCTTTCATTGTAATGTTATGCCGCGGTTTTGTTGTCTCAAATTTGTCTTCCACATGTAAGTTGTTTTAATTCATCCTTGTTTCTTAAAAAAAGTTCTTCTTCTCTTATTATTTTGTTCTTCTCCTTATCACTTTGATACCGTTGGTTCAAGGTGTGAACTTGTTCATACCAAATCTTGTGAGATTATCACACAACGGTGGAGTGATTGTTATTTTATTGTGTTTTTTTTTACTTCTCCATTTCCTCCCTCATGAGTCTACTTTCCGCTTTCATTGAAACCATAGCATCAATGGAGGGCTAACCCACTTATGGGTTGATCCAAAGAAGTAGCAAGGGGCTGTATTGGATGTTATTTATCACCCCATTAATGTATAATCACTTCTTTAACTGAGGTTTTTATTTGATGATTTTTAAACTTCATCATCCTTGTTGAATTTAAGGTCACACACTTCAAGTGCTAATACGAACCTTTACCTTGAAGTGCTCAAAAACATTGATCCTTCAAGTGTATAGGTGATTAGTATTAAAGGGTGTAGGCATTAAACCAATAAGCGATGATGTTGTTTTATCTCCTTAAATGAACTCATCTCAAATATAAGAAATTGAAATCATTGAAAAGGAAATACGTCCAATCCACCCCGAGCGATAACCTAGGATCAACTCATTCTTTTAAATTGAATTCACTTAAATCTGTTAGTTATCCTTTAAACCCATATAAAATCAACCCAAGTTGGCCACTTCGTAGCCAAAAACAGTCCATAGAATGTATGTGTCTATAGGTTTCTTCTTAGGTCTCTGAGGATTCGATAACCCAAGCTAAACTACAAGGACTGTTCTACCTTCATCTCTTGGGTAAATTTGAGCGAGAATCAGTGTATCTCCCGGGCTAAGGTAACATGGCTAGGTTCCCGCAAGAGCACATGTCAAACGCCCAACCACGTGACACGCTCTGAATTGCTTTCATGACACGAGTTTTTAGACTAGTTTAGTTTAGAATCATTACTCCCAACCATCAGTTCAAAATCATATTCATGAACAATATAAAAGAGACAACGATCCTATGTGTTTTCTTAAATAAGTTGAAGATTAAAAGATACAAACCTCTATGGTGAGATCATACTCGACACCATTGGTGCAACAAAACCATTGTTCTTTTATTGTATCATTTTTTATCATTAAATTGAATGTTGGGTTAATGATCATTGCCCATTACATTTGATTTTTTAGTAAAATATCGCTGTTTAAAAAACATCACAAACTTAAATATCTATTTTACAAAATGTCACAAAAACAACTTGTACTGAGTTTTTAATTGGGTTTGATTTTGAAAAATATTTTATATTTATTTTAAATATATCGAAAAACATGTTATAAATATTTTAAGATGTCGAAATAAAACAAATAACAACAAGAGTTATTTATCCAACATTTTTAATTTTCATGAACATGATGTAAATAAATTATTTTTTATTTTTCAAAAAACAATCACTTCCATTTTTTTTCTTTCAATATTCTCTCATTTAAGTAATTAAATACATTTTTAATATATTTTTAAGAAAGAAAATAAAAAATGTTTTTTGAAACCACTTTGCTTGTTTTTTGATATAGATATATTTTGTGGCAAAATTTTAATTAATAATCAAATATTTATATCGTTTTAAAAATCTAACATTTTTTCCACCGAGCCAAGAACAGCTCTCCTGCCCACGCTTGTAGGTTCCGGCGTCCAGTATCTAGGGTTCCTTACCCCCGCTTCGCCGATTTTCCTGAATTTTTGCTGTTCAAACCTTAGACAGAGCTTCCTAGACATCTATCCTTCGGTAATATTTCGACATCTAATCCATCTACTTACCAAAAAGCACTCAGGCGCACACATACACGATGATAAACCCCCCTATCTGTTTGCGCTGCTTGCTAATGCTGTGCATGGATAGTGAGCTCATTTATCCCATGGAAGTGTCGAGATTGTTTCTTTAGTATTTTTAAACCTCTGCTCGTTCTCATGGAAGCATCATTCCTCATATCTTAGCTGCAGGCAGTAGCAGCCAAAAGTGTTCAATATCCGAATCTGCGATTTTTTGGCCCTTAAATACGCAGCCATCAGTGTATAAATTCAGAAATTACACCCCCTATTAATAATCTCGTGTTCGCTGAATTAAAGTGTAGTGAAGGACAAATTTGGAATCAAACTGTAACAACTATCGAAGCAACTGGATTTTTTAAATATATTTTATGGCACCATATAAAAAACGGGGATTCTTGCAAAGGTTCATCGAAAGCAAATCATCTGGTTTTAGCAGCTCTGGTGGTAGAAGCCTATTTTTAAAAGTGTGATGTTATTATAACAATGGAGCCTATAATGAAATAAAATGCGGGCGGCTGAAATCACCATGATTTATAAATGAGTTTTTTATTTGTCTCATTTAGAAACTTAGTGAAGTATAAATTTAAGAGTTGATTTCCATGCGCATCTAATGTTCTTGGTGCTGATTTTTTCCTGGTACGGTGCATGCTATACATATTTTTTGCCTTTGTATCCATGGTGAAATGATTATAAATGAAGGTGTCATCTAGGTTTTGAGCTGCTTGAAAAATGATTAATTTCATTAGAACATACCTTGTAAATGGAAGAAGTTCAGATCCTTCATCGACCTTATAAACATGGGTATACAATCAATTATCATTTTCCAATAAGCACAATTAATTTACATGTTGCCGACTTTTTTTTAGCAAACATCATCTGTTTCTAAATTTCATTTTAATTCTTCGATATTAATTGCTTTTTATATTGATATTTTAAAAACCAAAGTATGTTCCCTTTCCTATTCATAAAAATCGATGTCGTGAAGTCATTTTAAAAAAGAATTTGGTAGCATATGGCTAGAAATTGGTTTTGACAACTCATGAGCATAAAATTTTACACGACTTGACCCACTAGGACCCCTTCTAGGTGGTGGTAAGCCGAGTGTGCCACCTCAAGTCTGCTTTCAATAGGCTAGTGGCTGGTAACTAGAACCGAGTAGTCATATCTCTCATGATGGGAGGCCTTAGCCTAATGCACTTGTACACAACACACACCTCCACAAAGAACATAATAATATAGGGTGATCAAAAGCAATAACTGCAATATATTATGCATGCGACAACCATTAAGATCCACAAAGAGAAATCAATGCATAAATCATAATGTAGAAGGGGCAAGATACACGCCCAGCAACCCAAAGGAAAAACCAACCTAGCTGCTGAGGTGAGAAGGTCCTCGCAATGAATCGACTTTAGATACGAACGCTATCCGCTACTGCCACTTCCATGTACCACTAAGCTCCACTGACACTGCGTCCATCAAGGTCGTTGCCGAACTGTTCGTCGTCTGCATAAGACACGATATGTGCGGGCGAAGACGCTCATACATGAGTAAGTATATGCATACCTAGTTGAACGTCCTGAAAACCACAAAGGAACAATAAGGAACCCAGTCAGCTCCAACCGCAAGACAAGTAGGGAAAACTGACCCATCAAAGACCTAGATATGCTTTAAAGAAGTGAGCCCGAAACATAGGAGAAAGTTTCGCTCTGCAGTAACCTAACTACAAGAGAACTAACAAGCAGTCCCTAGAGTTCGATCTACCTAGACCAAGCAACCCGTGTAACCTCTTTGGAACTGCTTTGGGAGACCTGCACCTTGCCGAATGATCAGTATCGATCGAGGGGGTAACCGATCTCGGTGGAGGACCTGCGGTCCGTTTGAGCTCTTAAATGAGGGGGTACCGACTCTGCTGATAGATGACCCACCACGTCCCGAGTATGTGGGGGGTGGGTGGGTGGGTACTGAACCTTACCCGTGATGCGGGGGACCCACACCCTGACATAAACTCACCGCCAGTGGGGTATCAACCTCGAGAACGCTCTGATCTCCGTGCCCGATCCTCGTTGTCGGCCCTACGGAGCTAAAGAGACTAAAATGCATGCATAACCTCTCATCCCACTTCTAATGTCGAAGAAGAGCGCACCATCGTGTTCTACGCAGGAAAACACTCATAATTGATTACCTATGCGCCCAAATCTGAGTCCCGAGCGAGGAGATACGCAAAGCAACATAGGTTGAAAAAGTACACGACATGTACTATAGGGGTGCCGACGTGTAGCCCTTCAGTAGCTGTCTGGTCATGTACTGCCATGCTACATGGCGTGTGTGATGGGGTACACAAAGTGTGGGACGCGTGTGTGATGGGGTGCACAAAGTGTGGGACGCGTGTGTGATGAGGTACACAAAGTGTGGGACCGACGAGGTTCTTGGCGTGTACCACTGCAGCTCGTGTCGTGTAAGGCCCAAACTACACAACGTGTCCTATTTGGTACACGGTGTGTGGACTCAGCCAATTCACACGTGTACTTTCGGGGAGGCTGGGTTGTGTAAGGTTGAGAGATACACAACTTGTAGTTATGACACACACGGCTTGTATGGCTAAACGACCACCTGGATGGGTACTCCTTGTACATGCCATGCCGGCTAGCTAGGGGAACATAGCGTGTGTGCGGAGGTCACATGTCGTGTGATCCTTAACTCTTACGAAATCGTAGCTGCCATAGCCAAGGAAGTACATTGTGCGTGTTCTTCTGAACTACAGGCTGTGTAGTCACCTTCTTCGCCCAAATTTGTAGTTACTTCTGATTTCCACGCCGCTGTCGCTTGAATCTGCCTCCAGCCACATCATTGCGCCACTTGAGACCTTTGGGAGTCGATTTTCGGTCATCCTCTATTATAAACGGGGTTCGCAATTGCTCTGCACGAAGCCCCATCGCTTGTCTCGTCACTACGTTTTAGGGAACCGCACTTGCATGCCTGGATTGGTTCGCCGTTGCTCAATGATCCTGTTGCACGCCTCGATCTTCGCTGCCGAACCCAAAACAATCGCCCATGGTTCCGAATATCGATCGCTTGTCGATTCAAACCAAGAGTTCATTGGACCTTCGACTGTAATGAAGGCTGGCGGTGGACACACGAAGAACAGGAGAGGGAAAATCAAAGGAAAATTGCCAACGGAAATTGATGGTGGCCTTTGCGAAGCTCGACACCGATTGTTGGCATGGAATTTGAAGAACGACAGGGAAACCACATAGGAATCATAAATACTCGGCCAAACCAAAGAAAAAGATAAGTTTGCATGGCCATGCTTTTGAGGGACAATTCATGAACAAGCAATTCATGCTTAAAATCACGAAAAACGGGACAAAACAACAATAATGAAGCCTTACCCCGCGTTTGTATCGTTTGTCGATGAAGATCGCGTCCGTGTTGGGCTTCGTTGGTGATTCCTTGATGGCACGTTCGTCGAATCTCCAACCTCTCTTAATCTCCCTCTCAAGCTCTAGGGTTTATGGAGAATCCCTCTAGGTTTGAGAGGTAGAGAGAATTAAATGGTGGGGGGGACTAGGGTTTCCAGCGGCGACTGCCCATTGATTATCTAATTAATTAATTAAATCAATCAATTTAATTAATTAATCCTTCTCATGACCCGAGTTTGGGGCCCCCAATGTGAGTGAGGATTATACCGTCCTTAGGGTAAAACCCCTGTTCTGGAAGCAATCACAGCGTTGGTTTCCCATCGGATTCTCCGTTTCGGGGGAAATACCATTTTCCCGCGGACGTTTGCGTCGGCTAAAAATAGTATATTATTTTTAGGATATTATTTCTGTTGCAACCACATGTTGTAATATGTTGGATTTGTTGTCAATTGGAAGTTCTTTGGTTGTCATGTGAAGTAGTTTGATGCTTTGTTGAGGGTGTGACTAGTTGGTGAGCACATTGTTCACCACTCCATTCACCACGCTGTGGTAATTAGCCGTAGCGAGTCTGGATTTGCTTCAGTGGATCTGGAAACGACCAGAGTGCGGGAGCTGTGGGTGTTTTGTTCGCCATTTCAAACCAGGAGCATTTCGGTATAAAACGGCCCAGCTGACCATGCTGTGGTAAATGGTGTTTCAGAGGAGTTGGAACAACGAATGTTGCGGAAGACCTGGAGATCTGGAAACGGCATGCAAACCGTTTCACTAGACGTTTGGAAGACCGTGGTGATGAAGACTAAAGTTAAACAGGGAGAAGTTTAGTGCCACGCTGTGGCACTTGGCGTTTTGAGAAGGGATCACACCGTGGAGTTTGAAATCTGGAAGTTACGTCCAGTTTTGTTGTTTTGGCGCTTCTTAAACTGCTTGACGGTTATGGAACAGTTTTCAACAGTTCTTACGGAGATAAATGATGGAAATCAATATGAAGACGAATCAATAGTTGGATTTGATGAAGCGAAAGATGGTAGTTGATTTGAGATTTGAATTTGAAATTGAAATTAATTCCCAGGTCAACTTAGAATCTGCTGTGCAGAACGTGAAAAAGAGAGCAGAGAACAGAGAATAGAGAAGTAGAGAGGGAACTGTGTGTTTTGAGAGAAGGGTCAGCAACATGGACTTTATTATATATCTGATCTGGAGAGGAAGCATTGTTGCTGAATAGGAATATCGTTGATTATCTGTTTTGATGAGGAAGAGTGTTGTGCACAAGTGGAAAAAACGACTTAGGGATTGTGGAATATCATGGATACATCTGGCTTGTTAAAGTAAGGTGGACAGAACATTTTGAAGAATAATTCCAATGCTGGAATTATTATATCTGGAGTATTTTTTGTAGTGTGAAGTTTGATTGAAGTTTAAAGAATCAGCTCTTTTTGATAAGCAGTTGATTATATATGGCTGTGGATTTGGTGTAGCACATTGGTTTACATCAGAGCATCTTTTTGGAGATGAGGATGCAAGACATATCAGTTCCTTATTGAACTTGAAATGACCTTCATGTCATTAAACTGAGAAGAGACCTACAAGTTTATAAACTGATACTTGTAACCCTCTTGGAAGCAGTGAGTGAAAGAGAGGAAGAGGTCGTGGACCTTGGATGAGCAATTGACTTATCCTAAAGCTTGTAATCACATACCAGTGATGTAGTGGTTAATTGGCATATCAACACATTGTTGATTTGTGCTCCTTGGATGTAACCTTTTACGGGTGAACCAAATAAATCGTGTGTTCATGCTCTTTAATGTTTTGCATTTGGTTGAGCCTACGAGACATATTCAAGTTGTTAACGAAAAGACAAAATCCAATTTGTTTTAAAGATAAAAAGAGTTTTTTGAGAAATTCCAATTCACCCCCCTCTTAGGGTGTAAAGCGAGACCACATGTTACAACTAGTGGTATCAGAGCCACTGTTTATTCCTTGAATCTGTTGAGGGAAAGCCACTGTCATGGAGAATATTATGAATGCAAGAGGGGATTACTTTAATTTGATGGGTGCAATTATCAGATTTGGAAGAATAGGATGAGTTCTCATCTACTATCTCTTGGGCCTGATGTTTATTCGGCAACAATTCATGGAATTCAAGTAAGCGACTCTATCGGAAGGGCAATGACAGAAGCAGATAAAATTTCTGAATAATGATGAGAAGGAAAATGTTGTTTTGCCAGGAGCATTATCTAATCATATATATATAAAGGTGCTGGGTTGTTCCACAACAAATGGAATTTGTGATAAACTCGCTAAGATAAATGAAGGTGATAACAAAGTGAAAGAAGCAAAATTGCAGGTTTTGCAAAACAGGTTTGATGATCTGAATATGAGTTCTAGTGAAAATGTGGATGCTTTCTTCAATCGTCTCATTGAAGTGGTTGGAGATGTTCGTGGGCTTTGTCAGGAGATGAAAGATGCTGATATTATAAAAAAGATCATATATAGATTTCCACCAATTTAAAATCCAAAAGTGTTTGAAGAAGTAAATCTTGGGGAATTATCTCTCGATGATTTACACAACAAACTGGTTACATATGAGATGCAAGTGAAGCCTGAAAGTTCTTTAGAACATTCGTCTAAAGAAATGTTGGTTCAATCTATGATGACTCGTTCATCGACATTGTGGAGGGTTACCCGGGAGTATTTAGCCTTGCAAAGTGATCCTTGCCGATTCACACGGGATTCCACATGCCCCATGCTACTCGGGTCAGAGTGGAAGTTGTGGAGAAGCTAGATAGAAATTGAAGAAGATGTAAGTGATGATTTATTATCACTTGTGGCAAGGAATTTTAAGAGGAAAATATAGATTTGTGGGTAAGCTACCCATAGTCTATTTTTGTTGTGGAAAGATTGGACACATCGTTGCTAGATGTCCAAATAAGTTTGATAAAGAGGACGGTGAGTTTGAATTCCCACAAAAACAAAAGAAGAAATTTCCCCTTAAAAGGAATTTCAATTTTGGAAATTCAAGTGGCAAGAAGTTTCATAGAAAGGTGTTGGTTAATAAAGAGGAGGAAGATGCCGAGGAAGATATGTTGGAAGGCATTGAGACCGAGTTTATCATGCCATGATGGCTGTGGTGGAGAAATCTAAAGCTTTTTAGAAAAAGATGATCAGCCAGAGGGAGTTGTTGATCTCTAGGTAGAATTGGAAGGGGAACTTGAGAAGCTTGATTTACAAATAAAGAACAAGAAGATTGGAGGGATTGTGGATTGAATCCTCAAATTATGTTGATGAACTTGAAGCGGAGATTGATCGTTTAGAGAAGGTTGTGGAAGAACATGAAAATGTTTATGTGAAACTTGAAGAAGCTGTGAATTGAAGATTGAAGATTGAGGAGCAAACCAAGATTGATAGAACCTCGCTATCAAACAAACCTTTTGGGAGCAGGCTTTGTTGTATATTGAGAAATATAAGAACAGAGTCACCGATATAAGGAAGAAGAGTAGAAGAGAGAGAGAGAGTCTCGAGGGATCCCCAGGATCCTCCCGCCCAAGCCAGGTGGCCACACCACACAAACAGGATCATTCCCCCTAGTCTCACTCTAGTCCTTGTTTTACACCCCCCCCCCCCCCCAACAACTTTGATTCTGAACACTGTTCATCCGTGGAAAACACTAGAATGACTCATACTCAATGCTCAAATGACTCATACTCATTTTTTTTGAAAATTTTACCGAAGTCCCAAAACCCCCAAAACCTCAAAAATTCACTTTTAACCCTTCCAAACATGTCCAAACCCTCAATTAACGGTAGATTCACGCCGGAAACACCTACAACAACATTTATAAGAATCAACCCCTAAGCCCGGGCCAACTCCCAAGTTTCGTTTCTCGGCCTATATCGTTTTTTCCAACACCTCCATCGGGTCACAATACACCTCGACGGGCCAAGGTTTGATCCCAAATACCATTCCCGAAAGTGCATCCTTAAATGGAAGCCCAAAACACACATAAATGCAACCCCCACCATAAATTATAACGACCCTAGCCTTTTACACATTTTATTACATGATTTTAAGCATAAATAATCAACAATTACAAGCCAAAGATCGTAAAGTTTAGTGTTTTTTGGAAGATTTGGTGCATAATTAGAAAACATGAAACCAAAATAAAAACATCTTTTATTTATTTTCCATAATGAGCCTCTAACTCCCATTGAGCTCTAGCATCTGCATAGGGTAACACGGTGAATACACGAACAAAGGGATGAGCTAAAAGCCCAGTAAGGGAATAAACATAGTAATAAAGCATAACACATGAGTTAGAAGGCATAACATGATGACGTAAAAGGCATGAAACATGAATAAACATATGGAAGCATAACATATAGAATACGAGATCATGTAATCATGGAATCATAGAAATGTGGCAACAACATACAACATGACATACACATGAGTTAAGACTAACCATCAAGACCATTACACATGATTAGCACGAGTCACGACTAACCACCAAGACCATTGCACATGACGTCTTATGAGACGAAACATTACCCAATGCATTGGAGCGTTATCTGGGCGCACCCATCATAACATGTTCATGAATATGTGTGCCACATGAAAAATTATACATAAGAATTCAAACATAAACATAAGGGTTATCCATGGAAAGAATTAAGTATCATAATCATGTCAAAAGACATAACAAAAGAGAATATCATAATGGTGTCCATAAAAGAATGAATTTAAATCATACACGAACATTCATAAGGGAAAATAGGCATAGATCATGATAAGTGATGAAGTGAAAACATGTAAAAAGAGTATTTAAGGAACTTTAGAAATAAAACATTTTAGTGCGGTTTAAAGAAAATATTAAAGATTTTTTTTAAAACGGAAAAAGGTATAATTGTTTGTATAAATCAGAAATGAATCAAAATAGTTTTTTATGATAAAAAGAGTGATTTTAGAAAAATAATGGTGGCTTAAAACAGATTACGGAGAACACTTGAAAATGGGTAAAAATCGAGAAGTTCTCTTTAATTAGACTTTGATTATCGAGAAGAATTGAGAAGACAACCTTTTTAAAACTTGTATTTTTCTGTTAAAAAAGGATGAACTGATCTGAATACATGAGTTTGGAATAGATACATAGAATGTAGAAGAAGTATATAAAAAGAAAAGAATTACATTGGGGTAACGAGAGAGAAAGCGTAACTTAAAGGAAAAATGGGGGTTCAGAGAGAATCCCTTACCTTATGTTTGAAAGTGTTCTGCACTTGATCTTAATGACCTGAATAATCAAATTAAATCCATTAATTAATTAATTCATAACCTTTTCTACCCTATTTGATTTAGTATAATTTTATTAAGTTCATTTATTGTATTTTTGATGAGTTATTAGATACATTTTTATCTTTCATGAGCATTCGTTTACTTGGTTTTCACGATCGGTTTATTTGTATATGTAAGAAAAATCATGTGAAATGAGAATAGTTTTCCAGAATTGAAATTATATGTTATCAATGAACTTTCAGAATATCAAATGGTCTTATATATCATTCTGTTTCCAGATGTGAGGATGATTCATTAGATAAAGCGTTAATAATAACCGTTTAGATTATTTTGGTGTTTTTTGATCATCACGTACTAGTTTTGTTTTATTAATTAATATTATGTATATACACTGGTTCCAGAATATTAAATAAGCTGTAATACATATATTATAATCTGGTTTAATCATACCAATGGTTTTATGACCAACCTTGAAGGTGGTAATGGAAATTGAAAACTCGTCGTCCTTGAATACGATAAACGATAAATCAACACATCACGGACGATGTTTTCATTTTTAGAACAAAAGGAGAGTGGAAGAGAAATGATGGTTTGTTCCGTAAACACAATAATATTTCAGTATATAAAAGATACTAGAGTTATCATGTCACTTGGATTAGGGGAGGCGAGAAGAGAATAAGAAAAGAAAAGAAATTAAAAAGAAATTAAAAGAAAAAGAAGAGTTTTTATCTTTTGAATTCTTTTCCTTGAGAATCTCCTCGAGGCACTTGAGTTTGGTCTTTTGTTGAGACCAAAGGCTCCTGAACGTGGGGGAAAAACTTGGGAAAAAGATTGCGTAGAATTTGGACAAGTTTCAAGGCTTTTGAGGTGTGAAGAGAAGATGTGGTGAAAGATGATATTTATAGTGGAGGAGAGAAGTGTTTTTTTATTATTTTATTCATTTGTTTATTATTTTGACTCAAGACTATGAATAATGTTGATTATTGTGACTAAATACAGTAACTAGTGCATGTGAGTTCAAACCAAAGGTGCTTACATCAGCCATACATCATTCATGATTTAATAATTCATGTATTTAGGTTATACAGTAAATTACTGTATTTCAGTATTCACAAAAAATTCAACTATTTTAGAAAAATTTCAAAAATTCATTCATTTTTCGACGTGTAGAATTAAAAAATGGACTCTATTTTATGAAAATAATTTTCTAAATATGAGAAAATTAATTTTTAATTAAAATCATCATTTATTCGAAAAATACTAATTTTAAAATTATAGCTGATTTTATAACACTTTGAAAAATTAATTAACGTCTCATAAAATTATCTTATAATCATATGACAACAAAATATTAATTTATGAATCTATTTTATGAAAATAAATTTTCTTTTTAAGTCATTATATTAATTATAAAATTATAAATAAATATTTATGTTTCACAAGAATACCAATACTTAATTTATCATTTTTAAAACATTTATTTACTTATACTATGATATAATTATATCATATTTTCATTTATAAGATGGCTAAATTTTATTTATAATTTCATTGGTGGGTTTACTATTCTATTGACCGGTTTACTATTCATAAGAGTCATATTACTATTCTAAAGGTCAGTATCTCCATCTCATTCTTCTTCATCTTCTTCTTCTGTAATTTATGTTCCTCTTATTGAAATAAGAGAACCCACTGTGCTATTGTTTAATTCTTTCTACTTTAATTCCTGCCGTGCGTCCACTGTTAGGCAAGATTCCTAACAATTTGGCGCTTTCATTGAGAGAACCGGATTTGTTGAACTCAAGGTGAAGGCTCCACTGCAGGTGAGAGACCGTTTGCTACTAAAGGCTCGCACGAGGAGGAAAACAAATTCTTGTTGGACGAACAAAGTGGAGAACCATGTTTGCTGCTGGAGCAGACGTGATTGCAGCTGGAAAATTAAATAATCGGATTCATCTGGGTGATCTGCTGTGAGTCATCATCACAGCTGTGGATGACTGTAACTTGAGTTTTTGTACGCTGCAAACAACTTCTTGTGGGAGAGCGTCGATCTTTACGGACTTAAGGAAAAGATTCGAGAACACTGCTGTGATGAATGTTTTGAGGAACGCCGTTGATTGAAAGTTGTAGGTGTGCAACTGAGGGACGATCGGAGCAAGCTGATCGTAGCTGTGCTTAGTGCGTGACAGTTTGGAGTACGTTGAACAAAAAAAAAACACGATTGTTGGAAGAGACGAACGCCGGGAAAACACGTTCGCCGGAGGTGGCCACTTTCGTGTCTCGATCACAGGGGGAAGACGCGTGTAGGGAGCGAAGGAGGCCTCGTTGAGTCATTGCGGTTGGAGGGCACGAGCAGGGAAGCCCGACAGAGTTGGCTTGTGCTGACGTTTGGGTCAGGTACGACTCCACGGGGAGGAGAAAAGGAAAACCGTTGTGCAAGTGCCGGCCTTTTCGGGTGCTGCGTGTGGGAAGGACGATGACGACTGGACGATCGAGTTGCAGTCGCGATTGGAGGGGGACAAAAAAAAAAGAGAGAGAATGCCGACTTGCAGGATATTCTCTCTCTATTGAGTATATTTCACTTAATTGGACGTGGAATGCTAACACTATTGGAAAGCGAATGCCGCTAGGGAGTGCGAAACGCTGAAGAGGACAATCAGACTTGACGTACGTTGTGAGCAGACACAATTTGTGGCCACAACTTGAGTCTTGGCGAGATTGCTAGGACGTACGCTGCTGGTTGAATATTTTGCGGAAAACATTAGGTGTGGACGCGGACACAACTGTGTGATGCGATCGTAGGAGGGGGAAACTTTACAGACTGGACGACCGAAGCTGGTCGATCGTAGAGTGAGGGAGTGTCGAATGTTTACATGTTCACTGAAAGGTTGATTATTGCAATCGGGAAGTGCGAGGTTGACTTGCGTGCCTCCTTGTTTGACAACAACTGAATATGGAATTAAGAGTTATAGCAGAGTTGGCGCTGGAGCGGTTTTCCAGTGTGCAAACAATGCAATTGGTGAAGCTTCAGTCATCAATGAATGCTTTTGCTAAATTGCAGGCGAAGCACGTGAGGCAATACCATGAGGAGCTACAGTATCTGCGAGATCAATTTCGGGAACTGGCAGAGTTAGTTGTTCACCAACATTCTGAGGAGCACCTTGTTCCTGGAATTTCGACATCTTTGACTGCCAAAGCAGTGCGTTCAAGCGTACCTCCAGCAGGACAACTGTGGCAGGAGTGCGTTGATGATCCTGTGAAGATAGCTGATCCAAACACTGGTTGTATTGCTGAAAGTGAGCATGGAATTGTTACTGCTACTGCTTAGATTGACTGAGAGCTTTGCGATTTTGCCGGAGGCAGTGGGTGGGCTTACAAGTGCAGAAACCATTGTTGCACGCAGGACCATGGTCTCTTGAAGGGGGCAGAGAGCTTGGAGCTGGTCGAATCCAGCCTGGTGCATCCAGTAGAGGTAATTCTTAATCATAGTCTTAGCGCGGACAAGTTCCTTAGTAGTGATGCTGCTGCTGCTTCACCATTTTGGGCTGATAATGGGCTTGCTCAACATAACCAAGGAACACAAGTCCTTGTGAACAAGTTTTGGGCTTGTGGTGGCATACGTAGAGTACTGCAAAAGAGGATATTTCAATCTGCTCGATCAGCAGATGTGAGAGCTGTTTTAAACCGTTAATAGCTTGCAATTAATGCTGGATTTTGTGTGAGGCAAGTTGCTATAACTGATGGGCATCCAAAGCAGCCTAAAGATGGGTGGAATTTATGGTTAAATGAAGTCTTATTGTGCTGCAAAGCAACTAGAGTTCACTGAACTTGTTGTTGGGGACCGAAGGGTGGACAAAGAGGATCACGATCCGCCACTTTGGAAGAAATTTCATCATGTTTCAAAATCAAAGGCAGACCATGTTGTTTTGTTACTTCGGCCACCACCAAAGCCACCACCAAGTGGTTGCCTTACCAGTGCTACTATGACTATGTTGGGAGGCCCTTTTTGGGGACAAAGTGTTTTTTCAAGGAGGAGGTAATGTTAGGTAGTGGGGCTGTCTGTGTATGTAACTGCCAGGGGCTTTGTCATTTCCTTTATTAGTTTGTTGGGGTAGTTGGCTGGGTTGTTGTATTAGGTAGTGGTTGGTCCTATTAATAGGCAAGGATGGCTGTAGGGGAGGGGTACAAATCATTTTAAACCCGTTGCTTGGTAGCTGCTGGAGAGCTGATCCTTGGGAGGATACGACTAATCTCATTCTTCTTCATCTTCTTCTTTTGTAATTTCTGTTCCTGTTATTGAAATAAGAGAACCTACTGTGCTATTGTTTAATTCTTTCTACCCTAATTTGTAATGGCACAGACCTCCCTGGTCCATTACTTTGTGAGAATCAGGTGTTTGAGGTGTTCTGGGAGGTCAAGATGACTCATTTCAACACTTTGCAAAATTCTTAGTTTTCTAAGTTTTCCAACGGCGTCTCACTCTTGCGGTAGCTCACCCTAGCGATGGCTCGCTGGCAGTGGCTCGCTGGCGGTCGCTCTCTGGCGGTGACTCGCTCACTTGTCCAGCAGTGTCTCGCCTCGCAATGACTCACTAATGGTGGCAGACGTTTCATCCTAGCGGTCACTCATCGAGCGGCGCCTCGTTGAGCAGTGCCTCGTCAAGTGGTGCTTCCTCTAACGGTGGCTCGTGAGTGGTGCCTCATCTAACGGTGCCTCATGAACAATGTTTCTAGCATCTTCCAGTTTCGCCCTTTTGACGTTTTCTTTGACGTAAAATGCTTTTACGGCTTTGTTTGAAGGGATTTGAGACCGATTCAAAGCCCATAAATTCTATCTTAATTTTCCTAAGGGTTCGGGGGATTTTTATTTGGTCAAAACGTGTTATCTTGACCAGATCCGCTTTTAATGGCAAATCAAAAACGTATCTAAACCGTGATTCCGTTTAGATCTTCTGAAGGGTGATATTCCTTTTCCCTTTGTTCTTCCTTCATGCTTTCTCTTGCATTCTCTTGCTACGGGATGCCTCGAACCCTTCTTCCCGTAGGAGTCGAGTCAAGTGCTACAACTTTTGGTTTGTGTTTCCCTCGAGTTTTCTTGCTGCATGCGCACCCTTGTTTGGGTGCAACCAGGAAGTGCCAATCGTCCTTCTTCCAAGTAGGTTTTTACTTCGTCTTTCTTAATTGTGTATCATGCGGGGTGGGTATATGGATGTTACCCTTGTAAAGATAGTTGTTTCCGGATTAATAAAGATAATTGAACCGGTTTAAGATTAATATGTAGGGGCTGGGAAAAGTGACGCATGTTTTTGCTGTGTTATTGTTTTGTTGATATTGTGATTTGTATGGGCTAACTACCCACTGAAAATCGTGGCCGTTGGAGGTCCTTGTTTTCGCATAGAATGGTTTACATCTCGCATGATTGTTGGGTTCCGTTGGACGCTTATTTATAAAAGTTTGTTAATCACGCAAAATCGACTAATAAATGGATGCCCTAGGATCATACTGTTTATGTGATAACCCCTGAATTAACAAGTGGAATTAAAGAAGGGATGCCTTGTTAAATCTGGAAATATGTTTTGTTTTGGTTGGTGCGGTGATGTGGTTGTAGGCACAATTGTGCACAAGGGGGGTTGGTTTTGTTGGTATGGTAATTTGAGCGTGGTATGAGTAGGCAACAGGGGTGCGAAACTGTTGATTTGGGCGTATGTTTTTGGATGTGGTTGTATAGTGGGGCTGTGATGGGCGTGGTATGATTATGGAGCAGGGTTGCGGAACTGGTTGTGTTATGTTATGTTGCTGGATGTGGTTGTGAGTTGGGGGTTTGTTTTGGTTAGTATGTTGGTTTGGGCAGGATGACTTTGAAGAAGGATGGTAGTGATTGGTATGGGTGCTTCGTCATTGATAACATGCAGAAAGCTTCACTCCGTATCTAGAGGTCGTGGTATGATGTGTCTTTAATGTGAAGTGCGTTAATTTACCATGATTGTTACTGTGTTGCCTAGTTGCCCGAGTAGTGGTGGAATGAATAAATATTGTTTAATAAAGTTTGGAATGACTTGTTTGGTTTGATTAACAGAATGGAAATGGTTAAATGAAATTGGTTGGGAATGTGAAACGGGTTTTATGACTTGTTGTGTGGTGTTGTGCATTTAGAGGTAGCAGCAAAGGTGACACTTTTGTGAGTTGGTTGTTTGTCTGAGAACCCATAGGTTGGGTTTGAGTGCTTGGTATCATATATTATGTATATACTTGTATTTTCCTTGTGATTTCTATACGCACCCCACCCACGTTGAACACTATGTGCTGAACACCCGCATGGTCACGCGGGGGGTGATAGGGGAGTTAGGTCAATGGTAGTCCATACTTACCAAAGGAAAAGGAATCGGGCTGCTGCTACAGCTGGTGTCCAGCTGGTGTAACTGCCTCCTCTGCCAAACTTCTTGTACTGCTCGAAATCCTATTAAAATACCAAAGTTTCCTATCAGGGGTTGTCTTTCCCAAACATCCCGGTGGGAGGATGATTGACTGATCACCCGCTCTTCCCTGCTCCCTCTTCCAGGCAGTGACAACCCAAGTTCCTTCAGGCAGGATGTAGTGAGATGTGGTAGCCCAGGTGTTTTTGGGCGAGATGGTTTTTTTCCCAGATGTCTTCGGGATGAGTTATGATGTGCTTTCCCAGGTGTCTTTGGGATGAGATGTGACGTGTTGCGAGGCCCAGGTGTGTGCGGGTGGGACGTGTTGTGAGGCCTAGGTGCATGCGGGCATGATGTGTCGTGAGGCTCAGGTGTGTGTGGGCATGACATGTTGTGAGGCCCAGGTGTGTGCGAGCGGGATGTGCTGTGAGACCTAGGTGTGTGCGGACGGGTTGTGATGTGGTATGTTCAGAAGTGGTGGGAGTGTCAGGACGTTTGCCGTTAGGGTGCCCTACCATCGATGTGTTTTATATTATATTACTTGACTTGCGTTACTTGGTGAGCGTGCTTTGATGAGGTTGGGGTGGTTGGTATACCTGCTTAGATGCTGTTTGGTTTTGCTGTTTTCTCACGGGTGCATTAGTATGCCTCTTTCACATGTGCACGGGAGACATTGGTTTTTCCTACTGATTATACTTGTATGTTCACCCTATGTATATAAAACTGTTTTCAGGTTTCCAGGAGGATTTCACGGACTGTGCTGAGCCTTACTAGCTCGAATCTTGACAGTTGCTGTGTCGCTGCTTAACTTTATTTTGGGTATTTACTTAAGAATTTTGTATTTGTATCAGTTCTATTTCCCACATGCATGTGGGATAGTTTTGGTTTTCTTTATATTATGTCTTGGAGTTGCTTTGTGGATGATTCATCTTATCTCCTGATCTTGTTTTCTTATAAAGAGTAATGCCTCCCATATTGTGAGATTTGTACACCTTTGGTGCTAGTCGCCATCCCAGGACCTACTGGAGGCGGGACTCGGGGGTCATTATCTCCCTTTCTTCATTGCCATCCCAAGAGGGGTATCTTTGGAGGGAGGGGGTCGTGACATAATTCCTGATGTGCGTCCATTGTTAGGCAAGCATTCTTGCTGGACGAACAAAGTGGAGAACCACGTTTGTTGCTGGAGCAGACGCGATTGCAAGAATTCGTTTTCCTCTGCGTGCGAGGCTCTAGCAGCGAACGGTCTATCAGCTGTAGTGAAACCTTCACCTTGAGTTCGACAAATTTGGTTCTCTCAATGAAAACATCAAATTGTTAGGACTCTTTTGCCTAACAATGGATGCACAACATGAATTAAGGTAGAAAAAATTAAACAATAGCACATTAGGTTCTCTTATTTCAGTAACAAAAACAAAAATTACAGAAGATGAAGAAAAATGAGATGGAGATACAGTAGAAAGGAGAAGAGGAAGTAGAAGGAAAAATAAGTGCTCCGGGAGAAGACCACTCTCCTGAAGCCCAAGCCGTATCCTCCCTGGGATCAGCTCTCCTACAGCATGTTTAAAATGATTCACACCCCTCCTACAGCCATCTCCACCTATTAACAGGGCCAACCACTACCTAAAATGATAGAGGGCTGGATAACTATGCTGAGCGACCACCCCTGCTGTACACGTATCAAAGGAGGAGGAGGCAGTAGTGTTTGCTGTGTTTGTTTCTTTCTGTTAGGCTGTTATAACTAATTAGGGGCAGATATGTAATTGTTCCTGTTAGTTATAACAGCCAGGGGGTGGTTTTGTAATATGTCCCTGTTCTGTTAAGTTGTAGTATAAATGTTAGTAGGGGGCTGAATGGGGAGTCAGTATGGTATTTTCTTGGAGGTTGAGAACCTCGGCTCTAGAGAGAGATGCTCTTCTAGAGAGAAGTTGGCCGAATCTGCTATAAAGTTGAGGTAAGAATTCCTGTTTTTTTCTTTCTACTCTATCATTTGGTGCTTTTATTGTCATCAATGCATGCGATTCACTGAAGTTGAAGAAGTATGACAGGAAGAAGATGAAGAGAAAATTGCAAGGATATAGGAGGAAGGAGCACTGGCCAGGCAGGTTGAGATGCCAATATTTACAGGAGAAGATCCAGTATCCTGGATTTCCCGAGCTGAGGTATATTTCTCCTTACACCGAACACGAGAGGAGCAGAAGATTCCGATTGCACAACTATGTATGGATGGTTTAGTGCAATATTGGATGACTTCGTTAAAATCTATTAGAACGAAGTTAACCCGGTCACAGTTGAAGGAAGAGCTGAGAATCTGCTATAAAGTTGAGGTAAAAATTCCTGTTTTTCGTGTGGGCAGCGGTTTACACCTGGACATAGATGTTCATAAAGAGGCTATAAACTCATGGTCTGGGAATGTATAGAACCTCAAGAATACAATGAAGAAAAAGAAGGGCATGATGCAGGTTCAGTAGAACTGGAAGGAGAGCTTAAAGAGATGAAAATGATGGGAACAACTGTTGGTGAACAAGAATCAAACAAAACTGTCTCCAAGAAGACCATGACTATGAAAGGTAAACTGGAAGAGGTTCCGGTATTAGTTAGTATTAGTGGACAGTGGTGCTAGCCACAACTTCATCTCTAAGCAATTAAAGTCCCTCACGGTACAGATCAGCAAGACCAAACCGTATTATATTAGAATGGGGGATGGGCATCGGGTTGAATCTAAGGATATGTGTATGACACTACAATTGAATTTGGGAGAGATAGATTTTGATATCGACGCATATATATTTGATACATCTAGTCCAGATTTGGTCTTGGGCATATCTTGGTTAGAAACCTTGGGGTATGTCACAACACATTGGAAAAAAATGACAACGGAGTTTGTCTGGAAGGGTAAACAGGTATTATTACAGGGGGTGCAACAGTTGATGGAAGTACCAGGAGCTTTGCAAGAATATTTGGGCAGAACTAGTTATGTGGTACAGGGAATTCAGCGGGAAGCAGTGGGCCGAACAGTTTCCAAGCAGACAGAACTGAATTCAAATCAAATGTCTCAAATTCAAGAACTATTGCAGCAGTACAGTAGGGTATTTGAGGTACCAAAGAAGCCACCCCCACACAGAGGAACATACCATTCAATTCGGTTGAAGGATGGGGCAAATCCAGTGAACATTCATCCCTATAAGCTAGCTTTCCACATGAAGAATGAAGTGGAAAAATGGGTTCAGGAACTTTTAGAACATGGGTTCATAAGACATAGCCACAACCCCTATTCAAGTCCTATCATTATGGTAAGGAAAATAGATGGTGGATGGCGGATGTGTGTTGATTATAGGGCTTTGAACAAATTAACAATATCGGATCGGTATCCTATACCTGTGATTGAAGAGTTGATGGATGAGTTGTATGGGGCCGCTTATTTTACTAAGATATATCTAAAATTCGGTTTCTATCAGGTTAGAATGAAGGGAGAAGATGTTGAAAAAATAGCTTTTAAGACTCATGAAGGGCATTACGAGTACTTGGTAACGCCATTCGGATTGATGAATGCTCCAACCACTTTCCAAGCTGCAATGAATACAGTTTTTCGATCTTTACTTCGGAAGGGAGTATTAGTATTTTTTGACAATATATTGGTTTATAGCAGTCATTGGAATGAGCATTTAAAATTACTACGAATTGTGCTGCAGTTGATGATAGATAATATACTGTTTGCCAACAAAAAGAAATATTTCTTTGGAAAGAGGTCTGTCGAATACATGGGTCACATAATTTCTGCCCAGGGAGTATCTATGGATACCAAGAAACTGATTACAGTCCAGCAGTGGCAAATACCCAAGAATATCAAGGGAGTTTTTGGGTTTGACGGGGTATTGCAGGAAATTTACTTTTCAAAGATAGTAGACTGGTATTGTCGCGACATTCTACTTTGATTCTCAAACTCCTCCATTATTACCACTCTTCACCGACTGGGGGCCACCTGGGATATCTAAAAACTTATAAGCGGCTTGCAAATAGTGTGGTATGGACTGGCATGATCAAAAGGGTATTACAGTTTGTGCGAGAATGTTCTGTTTGCCAACAGAACAAATATGAGACCTTGCGGCCCGTTGGGTTACTTCAACCTCTTCCACTTCCGTCTTTGATTGGGAGGAAGTCACTATGGATTTTATATCCGGTTTACCAATGTCGCAGGGATATGAAATTGTCTTTGTTGTGGTCGACCGACTAAGTAAGTTTGCTCATTTCATCCCTTTAAAGCACCCAAATACAGCCAAGTCAGTAGCATATGTTTTTATGAAGGAAGTTGTTCGGTTACATGGCAAGTGCGATTGTTAGTGATCGCGATCCACTGTTTACAAGTTTATTTTGGAAGGAGCTTTTCAAATTACCGAACACAACTCTCAAAATGAGCTCCTCTTACCATCCCCAAATCGACAGTAAAACCGAAGTTGTTAATCGTTGTTTGGAGGCTTATTTACGGTGCTTTGCGACTGATCAACCAAAGCAGTGGGTTATTTGGTTACCATGGGCCGAGTATAGTTACAACACGTCTTATCACACTTCTACAGGGACAACTCCTTTTGAAATAGTATACGATCGTAAGCCCCCACATATTACTCGTTGTTTGATAGGGGAGGCAGCTGTAGAGGCAGTGGCTAATTCTTAGTAGATTGTGATGAAGCTCTCGGACAACTCCAAATTAATTTGCATCGGGCGCAGCAACATATGACTAAGTAGGCTAATCAACACCGTCGTGATATGGTTTTTTTGGAAGGGGACTTTGTATGGGTGAAACTACGACCAAATCAACCAGTGGTTGCTTCTTGAATTAATTGAAAACTCGCATCCAAATATTATGGGTCTTTTCAAATTATCGGGCGGGTTGGAGAGACAACTTATAGACTTCTTTTGCCAGATCATAGTAAGGTTCATCCGGTCTTCCATGTTTCACAATTAAAGGCGGGTGTTGGAGCATTTCCTGTTACTCCAACTCTTCCAACTAATTTGGTGGAGGAAGACCTTTACCCTGCAGCGGTTCTTGCAGAACGCTTTCATGGTACCTTTCCACAGTGGTTGATTCACTGGCGTGGTCATTCTCTGGATGAAGCGACTTGGGAAGATGCAGGTGTCTTTTAGTTTCGATTTCCAGATTTCAACCTTGAGGACAAGGTGGTTTCTCAAAGGGACGATAATGATAGAGCAGGAGGGCCGGACAACTATGCCGAGCGACCACCCCTGCTTTACACGTATCAAAGGAGGAGGAGACAGTAGTGTTTGGTGTGTTTGTTTCTTTCTGTTAGGCTGTTATGACTAACTAGGGGCAAATATGTATTTGTTCCTGTTAGTTATAACAACCAGGGGGTAGTTTTGTAATAAGTCTCTGTTCTTTTAAGTTGCAATATAAATGTTAGCAGGGGGCTGAATGGGGAGTCAGTCTGGTATTTTCCTGGAGGTTGAGAACCTCAGCTCTAGAGAGAGATGCTCTTCTAGAGAGAAGTTGGCCGAATCTGCTATAAAGTTGAGGTAAGAATTCTTGTTTGTCTCTTTCTACTCTATTATAATACAACAACCCAACCAACTATCCCAACAAACTAATAAAGGAAATGACAAAGCTGCCCCTGACAATTACATACACAGACAACCCCACTACCTAACACTTGATAAAAGTTTTTATAGGCGAACTCCACGAAAGTCAAGTGGTTCTCCCAGGCACCACCAAAGTTCAAGGCACACACTAGAAGCATGTCTTCAAGTATTAAAATAGTCCGCTCAGACAACTTGTCTGTTTGGGGATGATAAGCAGTGGTTCAATGCACCTGCGTACCAGGCGCCTTTGGTAAGCCTTGCTAAAAGCGCGGTGTGAAGCAGACATCTCTATTTGAGACAGTACTCTGAGTTACTCCATGTAAACGCACCGCTTCTTGGACATAGATCCTTCCCTGCCCGTTCATAGAAAGTCTCCTGGATAGGTAGGAAATGAGTCACCTTAATCAACCGATTCACAACCACCCATACCGCATCATTGCCTCGAGGTGTCCTCGACAACCTCGTCACAAAATCCATGGTAACATCATTCCACTTTCACTCAAGAACGGACAATGACTACAAAATACTAGCGGGCCGCTGGTGCTCAGTCTTCACCTGATGACAGGTGGAACACTGTGTAGCAAATCTCACTATGTCTCTCTTTATCTTGGGCCACCAATATTGCCTACGTATATCTCGGCACATCTTAATTAACCGCGGATGCACCGCCCATTTTGAGGTGTGTGAGTCCCTTATCCGCTCCTCACACATGCTTGTAGGGACCACAACATGACCACAACATGACCACAACATGACCACTGACATGAAGAATCTCGTCACTATCAAGAGATTGGTTTGGTGGTGGCTCCCCACTATATATGTTGTCCCTCATAACCAAATAGTCCGAATCCGACAACTGACTCTTCTTCACCCTACCGAGGAGTGAAAAGGTGATAGATAAGGGCACTAGGGTCGCTTGACCTGATACCCTTGGACATCCATCCAAATGCATCTCTGTAAGAAGGGCCATCACCTGCCATTCCCTGCTCGACTCCTGCACCACTTGAGTTCGAGTCTCCTTGCGCAATGCATTTGCAACCACATTATCTTTTCCATGGTTATAAGCCAACTCAAAATCATAAGACTACAACTATTCAACCCACCTTTGATGTTGAAGGTTTAGGTCCCGCTGTGAGAAGGTATACTTTAGGCTCCTATGGTCGGTATAAACCACGAACCTCTCACCTAAGAGGTAATGCTGCTAACACCTTAGGGCGTACACCTCAGTGCGTGCATCATCGTGCCTAACTCGAGATCGTGTGTTGGACAGTTCCGCTCATGCGACCTTAACAACCTGGACCCATAAGCAATTACTCGACTGTCTTGCATCTGAACCGCGCCCAAGCCGACTCCTGACACATCACAATATAGAGTGCACTCCTTACCTGGTTCAGGTAAGGTCAAAATTGGTGTGGATCTCAATCACCCTTTTAACTCCTAAGGATTTATCACAAGAATTAGACCAAATAAACTTCGCCCCAAGGGGCTGTATTTGGTTTGATGAACACCTTTGCCTCCAAGTCCTTTAGCCGAACCTTCAACTTTCGGAGCTCCGCATGAGCCACATCCTGTAAGGTGGAATGGAAATAGGCTCCACAGCTTGTACCGGCTTGATTGTAAACTTAACCTCTTGCTTAGGTGGAAAACCCGAGAAATCCTTAAGAAAAACATCATGGAACTGATCAAAAGACTGCATGATGCGTCTCCCCCTCATCCAATACAAGGCTGGCAACTTGGGCTGTGATTCCGCCCAACTGCTGATAGTCAGGTCCTGCATGACTTGTCTGCACATCTCACTCTCTAATATGAATACAACTGTCACCCTCGACGGACGTAAACAACACCCGTCGATGATAACAATCGATTTGGGTTTGATACTGTACTTGCAACATCTTAAGTGATAGGTATGCGGGGTCAGTGGGCTGCCTAAGGGTCCTGCTAGGGGGTTGGGGTGATGCTGTACGTAAGGGGAATGAATGCTGCAGGGGTAGATATGTAAATACCAAGGTGGTTGTTGCATAGGGGTCTAGGGGTGCTGCTGTGCACGTGGGGGAAGAAGTGTTTGGGTGGGGAGTGTTTAATAACCAGCCAGGGGTAGTCTTGTAATCTGATATTAGTAGTTGGAGCTGTCAGAAGTAGTTGAAGTTGTTAGTAGTTGTTAGGATGTTGATAGTGGTTAGTGAGGTTTGTCTAGAAGGTTCCAGTAGAGCCTTTAAATAGGGGGAGCAGTGGGGCATCTAAGGGGATGAACTGTATTAGTTGGCTATTGTCTAGCAGAATCGGAGGGTTAGGCCTCAGGCCCTGGGTGTAGCGCCCCTTGGGGGTTCTTTCTCCTCTATTTCTTCTCCTTCATTTCTTCTTCTCTTCCATCCTTTTCTGCTGGTTACTTGTAATTCTGGTACGCTGTATTTGCTGGAAATAAAGGAATTCTCTCGTTATTTTCTCTAGCACCTATCAATTGGTGCTTTCACTGAGAGAGTTTTAGAGAGAGAAACGAGATAGAGATTCTTGCTAGTTATTGCTGGAAATTTTTGGACCGTGTGAACTGCTGCAAACATGACTTTTTTCTGGATGCAGTGACGCAACAGTTTCGTGAATTGCGGAGGAGTCTTCTTCTTCTGATTTTTCGCTGTATTCTGGTTTGTTACTGGTTTGGACATAGCTGAAGCAGACAACAAGACCTTGATCGGCTGGATCTTCCTTTGATTGTCGGCTTGGTTGGAAGACTGAAGTGGACATCGCTGTCGGAGAGGAATCACAACAGTGGAGAAACAGTGGAATGCGACACACAATAATAAAAAAAGAACGTCCACTTAGCTGCAGACGCACCAGACGCAAAAGCTGAGGTGGAACGCGACGATGGAGGATGATCACAGCGCAACAGAAACTAAGACGCTGTGGCTTGAACCTCGCACAATAGAGAGACGACACACGGCAAACAGAAACAAAAGAGGGACGTCACACAACGGTGAAAAAAACCCGACAATGTTGAGCAGGAAATTTGAAGTTGCACCAGCAGTTCTTGGATCGTGGCTTCAAAAGTTTGCATGGAGATTGTTCTTGATGGCGAGGCCTAGAAGCTTTGGTGAAAGAAATGAGGGTTGGTCTTAAACAGATGATGCAGAGGAATGCACAGATGGCGAAGGAAATAACAAAGGTTAGGAAGTTGAACCGAGAGTCATTGAATGTGCTACACAGAAGCAAGCAGAACATGAGACAAATCAGGAACAGTCCATAACAGGAGTACCAAGTGAGGTCAAAGCTAGCAGTGAAGTCCACAACTCGAGTGGAGGCACTTCGACGCACCAGATTGAAGTGACCGGAACTGGAATTCCTGTTCGACTGCTACCTCCTGAATTACTGAGACTCGCGCATGACATTTTCAATCTAAAACAGCAGAGTGGGATGCTACAGACTATACCAGAATGGGTGAAGCGCCCTGAGGCTGTAGCTAGAAGTCTAGCGTTGAGTTTGCTGGATGAAGGGAACTACAAGTAGATTAAAGTGGTTGCTGCAGATGTTGGGGACTGTAAAGAACCTCCCCATTGGAAGGAGATTGACCGTGGGTGGCTTGCTGGTAAGTTGGCTGTGCTGGCTGGAGACTCTTTTGATATAGCCAAGTTGAGTCCAGCATTTGTTTCAGTTGATCACAGGAGAAGGATTCAATTCCTGCAGCTAGCTTTGGAAGTCAGTGAGGTCGTTTCTTTGACTTTGGTTGTCAGTGGGACAACATTTCTGGGGTTGGTTGCTATATCCGAGGTTGTACCAGCTGCTACACAAGCTGCATTTCTGCCACAACTGCCGCGAAAGCCACCAGATCGTCACCTTGAGGACAAGGTGATTTTTCAAGGAGGGGGGAAATGATAGGTATGTGGGGTCAGTGGGTTGCCTAAGGGTCCTGCTAGGGGGTTGGGGTGATGCTGTAAGGGGAATGATTTTTGCAGGGGTAGATATGTAAATACCAAGGTGGTTGTTACATAGGGGTCTAGGGGTGATGCTGTGCATGTGGGGGCATAAGTGCCTGGAGAGCAGGCAAGGGGAGTGTTTAATAACCAGCCAGGGGTGGTCTTGTAATCTGCTATTAGTAGTTGGAGCTGTCAGAAGTAGTTGGAGTTGTTCGTGGTTAGTGGGGTTTGTCTAGAAGGTTCCAATAGAGCCTTTAAACAAGGGGAGCAGTGGGACGAACTGTATTAGTTGGCTGTTGCCTAGCAGAATTGGAGGGTTAGGCCTCAGGCCCTGGGTGCAGCGCCCCCCGGGGATTCTTCTCCTCTATTTCTTCTCTGTTGGAGTCTGTATCCCACATCGGACTGGTCCGATGTGGTCTTTATCATTTCTTATAAAAGAATGCCTCAGCCTCACTTTGAGGTAAGGAGGTCCGGCGGCCCTTCCTCGTGCCTGCGCCGCTTCCTCTCGCGCCAGCCCTGCCCTACCAGCGCGTCCGACGACCTCGCCTGAGGCCTTCCACGCCGGCTCCCTTTCCGGCGGATCCCTACCGCCGTCCATGCCGGCCTTCCACCCGACGGTCCCTCCCGGCGTAGGCACCCCGATTTTTTTTTTCTCCTCCTTGCGCGACGCATCAACAACTGCTCCCTCCATGCCGGCCTCCTCCTGCTTTCTGCGGAATCCCCGCCTCCCTGCCTGGTGCCTCCTGCGGAATCTCCGCCTCCCTGCCCGACGCCTCCTGCAGAATCACCGCATCTCATCGCCGGTACCTCCTGCGGATTCCCCGGCGCTTTGATGACCGGCCCTCCCGTGCGGATTTCTCGGCGCTTTGACGATCGGCCCGACATTGCGGATTTCCCAGCGCTCTGACTGATTGGCCCGTAGTGCGGATTTCTTGACGCTCTGACGACCGACCCGCCGGTGTGGATTTCCCGGCGCTCTGTTGTCCGGCCCCGCACTTTTTCGGCGTTTACCCACCCCCTTTCAGCGGCATCATATCAACATCGTCAGGGGGAGCAACAATGTTGAAGCTTTATCTTTTATTATGTTTTGTCTTGTTTTTGTCATCAAGCTGGGCCACTCCAGCTTGAGGGGGAGTGTTAGCGTCTGTTTTGTTGCTTTCTTTTCATTATGTGTCCAAGCTAGGTACACCTAGCTTGAGGGGGAGTGTTGGAGTCTGTATCCCACATCAGACTTATGGTCCGATGTGGTCTTTATCATTCCTTATAAAAGAACGCCTCAGCCTCACTTTGAGGTAAGGAGGTAAGGGGGTTTCTCAACCTACATTCTCCTTCATTTTTTCTTCTCTTCCACCCTTTTCTGCTGGTTACGTGTAATTCTGGTACGTTGTATTTGCTGGAAATAAAGGAATTCTCGTTATTTTCTCTAGCACCTATCATCAAGGATCACATCAAAGTTGAACATCACCAACACAAAGAAGTCCCAAAGGAATTTGTAGCCACTAATCACTAGGGCATGGTCTCTACACCTGCGAATGCTAGATCGCATCCCTAAGTGTGTATCAAGCGACATTACCCCATATAAATAATATATGGCTAGCCCTAAGCCACCAACGAACTGCGCAAATATAAAAGAGTGTGATGCCCTGATATCGAACAAGGTGGATGCTAAAGTGGAAGCTATTAATGTAAGAACCCGGTTCTTGTTTCAGAGGTACGAGTTTCTTCTTTTCTCTTTTCCTTTAGTGTTTTTGAGAAAATATGGAAAATGGGGAAAATCCCAGAATTTTGGAAGTACACGCCGTGTACTTTTCCACACGCCGTGTACTTTTGGCCGTTTGGGATGAGTACACGGGTCGTGTGGCCATGTCGGCGGCGAAGGGTGTAAAGACTGACTACACGCCGTGTAGTGGTCCCTTACACGTCGTGTAGTCAGTCGGCAGACGAATAGTAAGGCGGTGGCTAGCTGTGTGACAGAACACGCCGTGTACTCAAGGAGACACGCCGTGTAGTCATGTCGGCAGATGAACGGTGCCACGCTGGCGGGAAGCCGCCAGAGGAACAGTTTAAAAAATGGGAAGTACACGCCGTGTACTTGGAAATACACGTCGTGTACTTTGTTTTTCGCTTAAAATGGGCAGTAGCCTCTCCTGTTCACAGGGAAGGCTTAGAACGGGAAGAGGGAGCTCGGGAGAGGAGGCTGAAGCTTTGGAGATCCGCCGAGCGTTCGTTGGGAATCCGTTTCCGCCTCGGACGATCTCGTTGGAACCGCACGGGTAAGCCCTCCACTCTCCTTAAACAGTTCTTGCCAATTCTTCCTCTAACGGGAGTTATTTAAGTTTAAACGGTGTTTCTTCCACTTCAGATCTACGCCGTTCTTGGGCTTTTCTAGAATCGACGTTCACGTATATCGTTCGTTGGTGGTTAAGGTAGGTGACTTGGTGTTTATTTCCAACTGTCGTGCGTTTTGTGTGTTTTTGATCTACGAACCCATATTTGGGGTGTCGTGTGGCTGAGGCCGTGGCTATTTTAAATACCTAGAATTGAATAGGTAATTAACTGTGATAATAAAATGCTGTTTGGGATCATTGCTTGGATCCAGGACCATCCCGAGGGGTGCGTTTCTCTGTTTAGCCGTTTGGCCAGGATACCCGAGGGTATGCCATGTTTAATTATGCATTACTTTTGTCTTGAGAGGAATTGTATGTAAATTGCATGTTTATATGTTGGGCATGGCCCGATTACTTATGCCTGAGGGCGGTGTTTACTATAGCCAGAGGGCGTGGCTGTATTAGCCTGAGGGTGATGTTCTATTTCGCCTGAGGGCAACCATTCGTGCCTGAGGGCTTGACTTCTGTGCCTGAGGGCGACACTTCGTACGCCTGAGGGCAATTTCTGTTACGCTTGAGGGCAATACCTGCGGGTTGGATTCTGATTACCTGAGGGTGAGATTTGTTTGTCTGAGGACGCTGTCTGTTTACTTAGAAATTCACTGTGGTGTTTTCTTATGTTAAATGGATTAAATGAATAATTTAAATGGCAATATAACTGTTAAGTTAGTTACTTTTGAGTACTGCTTAGTTTATTGCATTCACTACTGCACACTGTTGTTGCATTTTTACACCCAGTTGGGCACGGGCCTTTGGTGGGTACCTACTGAGATATATTTCTCACCCTGTTTGGGCCATGTTTTTCGGCCCAGACAGATTACGTTTCTGCAGGTGTAGATAAGGGCAAAGGTCCCTATAGAGGTACTTGATTGCTGCTGGGGTGTAGGAGAGCATGAGACCGAGCATTGGCTCGCGATGCCTGTAACACCCCAGGTAAATAAAGAATATTACATTTTCATATTTATCCATATTTGTGAATAAAATATTAATATGACTTTAAAGGGGACGCTATGCTCGATGACGTACCCAACACGCAACAACGAGTTTCTTGGAAATCTTACGTTGCACTCTAATAATAAAATAATATTATTTTAAATGGTAGTTAACATGTAGCTGTTGTATTAGAGGGAATGGATAGAAATAACTAAAATATGATTATATATGTTTTTAAATGTTTTTACATTTATCCAATAAAAGATAAAGGCTTAAAATACGGAAAGAATTCAATTTTAGGCGTATATGCCCTAGTTTTCACTAAAGGCTCACTTATCACCTTTTGATGGTGAACCGTCATTAAATATAGTTTTGTTCACTCTTATACATCCTTTTGGACCAAATAAAACTCTTCTTATGAATTGGGACATCAAAATTTACTTTGTGTAAATTTTTGGTATCTTTCCGATAAAGTTCATTTTTTTAAATGAATAGTGTAAAATGTTGTATTTTAATTCAAAACCTCTTTTTAATCTAATTTATTTATATGATTAGATTATCTTTTGAATTGGTTTTAAAGTGAAATTAGAATATATTTTTACCATTAAATCCAATAGTGGTCGTTGGAATTAATTTCACTTTGAAATCAGACTTAAACTAGTGTCAATCTTTTGATACTTATTGTTTCATAAAAACACGCTATTTGATCTGACAGCGGGAATTAATTATTAAATTAATTAATGTGACTTATATGTTTTGAATTTTGTAAAATAGACTTCATTTTTGAATTCGGAATATCAAATATAGCTTAGGGTGAATTTTTGGGATTTTTCTGAAAAACTTCAATTTTTGATGAATAGTGAAACCACTAAGTGGTACTTATAAAAACTGATTTTTCCGTTTAAATGAAATTTTGCCATCTTTGTGTTTTGAATTTCAAAAATCCGACATACATGGTTGTCATTAAGAAGTAAAATGTGGTTCAATGGGATAAAAATAATTTTTTGGTGAATAGTAACTTATTAAGTTTTTAATCGCGATTAGAGGTAATTAGTGTAGTTTAAGGTAAAAATAATGTTTTAATAATATTAGATGAGCTTGACACATGTCCTAACTTTATTGGATGTGTCATGGCCGACCAAGACAACCCATGGGTCAACTTGGGGACCCCATGAAGCCACTTTGGTTGGGAAATGACATAAATAACTTTTTATTTAATGTTAAAGTAAAAATGAGACAAACATGAAATGTTTTACTAAAACAATTTTTACATGGGGTTATACGAATCAGATTTTTGACTATAAATATTCATTGGATAGCTAAAAAGATTTCCTACATCATAGTATTTTTTTTTTATAATTTTTAGACATTAAATAAATTAAATTATTTATAACATCATGATGATGCAGCGATGACCTCATTATTTAACGATTTAAATAAAATGGAAAGATAATGTAATATCTAAGACCTACACATGTCCAAAACCTATTGGATGAGTGGTTTTCGAACCCTTATCACTTTATCCTCGAAACACATCAATGTGGGACCTCTTAAATCCGAATACCATTTTAAAATAAAGTGACTTTTCTTTATCTTCCAAGAGTGCCCCTCCTCTCCTCTTATAAAAGGCCCCCACCTTTACCTCCTTACCCACACTCCCAAAGCCTTTGGCTCGGCCAACCTCTGCCCATTTTGTCTCTCTACTTCCCTCTCTTACTCCTTGAAGCCTCACTTTGGGCAGAAGTCTTCCCAAGGAAGCCTTTGAGCTCAAACCAAAGGGAGTTACCCGATTTTAAGGTAATGTCTTTACTTGAGTCATTTTGTTTTATTTTGCTTCTCCAACCCCCTAAACTCTTTTTATTGATTTCTTTTATAACAAATCCAGTATCTTCAATATACTAGGATGTTATAAGAAGTATTCGAGCTACACTTACACACACCTACATCTAATGGTTAAAAAACATACTGTTTCTGTGGATGACGAATTTCTGCCTCACGAAACGATGATTGTTCAACATTCTTCTAACACCTTCAAAGGTGACCATTAAGATGACACTATATTTATATATGATATATAATATGTTTATGTTTTACTTAAGCTTCTGTATTTTTCATTTATTTCATACCTTTATGGTTTCCATTATGGGTAAACACGATATTTTCATTTAAGGAAGTGCGGACTACCGCCCCCTCAAAGTGATTTGATTCGTTAATACCATATGTGGTACGTATAAATGATATATTTAATAATATTATATATGATACCATACTGGAATTAAAATACTATTATGTATCATTATGTTTTAATTCCATTAAATATGAAATAAAAATGGAAGTAACGTTCATGCGTACGTACGGCTTACCGTCTCCATGAACGGTGCATTTCATTTCTTACCTTTAAATGATTATGTAATATTATAAATACATGTATATTCTGGATATATATGATATATATGATATCCAAATCATGAATGTAATTCTGGATATAATGAACATTTGACCATACGAACAACATGTAATTGTAAGAAGTCCACTTTCGACTAAAGAACCAAATATCGACAAAACAAACATTATTAATTTAAATGATTACATAATGTTTATGACATGGTAATAAGTGATATAAAAGGAATAATGAACTTGAAAAAAGTTTTTAAGGAAGTAGAAATTAACTCAAGTTTATTATTCAGGACGTTAAAGAACGATCGAGTTAAGTCGGACCCGAGGTAAGGGATCCTACTCCTCTCTTTCTTTTTATGTACACTCTTTTATGTCATTCCTTCTAAGCTCATCTTTCTTGTTATTGGGATGTTCTTTTATATTAATCCAACTGTACTTATTATGTTCATATGATGATATACCCTATTTCCTCTCATCAATCCATTTTGGAAGTTTTGAGTGGCGCCGTTAGGCTGCCAAATTTTCATAAGAGATCTAACCTCTCTCTTTCTCTTTAAGTACTCTCCTGTATGTCACTTCTTTTAAGCTCCTCTTTGTTATGATGGGGGATGTTATTTTATATTCCTCTTGCTATACATTTTATTGTAATGTGATGAGATACCCTATTTGATCTCATCAATCCATTTCTGGATGTTTTAAGTGGCGCCGTTAGGCTGCCGAGTTTTCGTAAGGGATTTTTCATCTCACTTTTATTCCCGTGAGATTTATGCTAAATTTGTTACAATTTCCTTTGAGTGGTGTATGTATTGCCCATTATTTTACTCATTGTGTAATATACTTTCTTTTATGAGTATTTACATCAATGTTGTATTGTCCTTCTTTCACGAGGTGTATGTTTCGAAAGATACCCATGTCGGTAAGGGAACCTTTCACCCTCCTCTTTTTAAAAGACTTCTTTTGTTGGGTCTTTTAATTTACATACTGTTATGTTGAGATATGTTCTCATATATCCTTATTGATATAAATTTTATGTCCAAGTGATGAGATACGCTTTTTATCTCTCATCAACTCTTTTTGATGTGACGCCGTTAGGCCGTCAAGGGAACTTCTTAACCCAATTTCGATTTCTTTGGGTTCAACATGTAGTTATTGAATATGTCATCCTTTGAATATGTGTGAATGACCTTCGATTATTTTACACTTAATATCCACTTATATTTGGTGTATTCTTTTGTCACACATAATTATGTAATTGATTTATCCTTAAACCAAGGATACCGTCTTTGTATGGGACTTCGTCTCCATCTCCATTCATTGAGGCATATTTTGTTTTATACACAACCTTCTTTTATACAGTGTATAAACCCCTTTGACTTTTACGTTTGTTAAAAAGAGAATTTTTTTTATACGAAGCGTTTACTAAACGACAAAAGGGAATGTTTTTGTCGTACGTATGCGGCGACAACGACTTCTCCGCCGCCGTGACCATTATTTGAGTTTCGGCTTCCTCTACAAGCCATACCTTCTTTTTAAAAGAAAAATAAATACCATGTTTTACTTTTCTTTTATTTTGGTATTGAAAATGGTTTTCATAATGTATTTATATCAATGTGTTGTATTGATATCTTGTTATTGAAAGGTGGAAATGTTATGTTTCCTTTATGCATGTTTTATGTGATAGGATTATGTTATGGTTCTTGGGCATTGTTATGAAGACGGGTGGTTCCGTGATAAACTAAGGGCGGGTGAACCCGATATAGCTCTCCAATGCATTGGGTAACGCGAAGGAGTGAAACGTTAAGGTTTCTCCGAAGAGATTTAGGGAATATACTGTGATGGGTATTCCAAACGTAACCAAGAGGGTTACTCCCTACGTAAGAATGTTATGAATGCCTCAAGTTACCGTTTATGTTTTATGATTTCTATGATTTATTCATGGTTTGATGAGGTATGTTAAAGTGCCTATGTTTTATGGGTAAAGTATGATTTCATTCTTATGTATATATGAACTCATGTTTCCTTTCCATATTTTTATAACCCTTACTGAGCTTTTTATGCTCATCTCAAGTTTTTGAAATGTTTTTCACAGGTAAGGGAAAGGTACAAGATGTGATGATAGTGTCAAAGATGTGTCAAGAAAGAATCCATGTTTTATTTTAAATATGTTTCCGTTGATGGGAAGAATGGATACTGTATTTTATGTAACCACTTTGTTTAAATGTGGAATGTAATGCAAGTTTCATGATCTAATTCTCTAAAACTCTAAACCTGAAAAGATCCTCAATGTGTAATCTTGTAATAACTCAAGATTAAGTAAGGTTTAAGGCTGGGGCCTTATAGTTGGTATCAAAGGTCGGTTTAGGTAACTTTAGAGGTTAGGGTATTCTCTAAGCATAAGTGACAGTACCATAATGGATAGGATTTCAGAAAGAGTCCTAGTTTTAGATAAAGTGAATGAGTAAGTATATCTTAGTGGTTATCTCCCTCATTAGTACATGATGGTTTTGTTGATATACTCACACTGACATTTCTGTTTTTAGTGAAATGATGGATCTAGCAGGCACCAAAGACACAACAGGTTTGAAGGAAACTGTGGTGGTTCTCTGATTAAGAGACTGGATGAAATGGGGGATTCAATGAGGAATCTCATGGTTGTTCTAAACCAACTATCAAGGAGTCCTGATCAACCACTTGAACCTTGGTATGTTCTATAATGCATCATGTACGAGATGACCAAATCGATGTGGAAGTTTAGGTAATAATTATAAAGGTAACAATTAGGGTTTATATGATCCTTACTTTTGAGCTAATTATGGGTTATTATATGATATGATGGAATAAGAAGGCATGAGATAAACTTGAGGAATATGTTATATTTATTTTTGATGAATTTATCTCTTTTTGAGGAATGTTATAAAATTATATAGTTTTTGAAAAGGGACAACATGCAGACCGTGTGACAACCCGTCGCGTCGGACGAAGCTACGGGAATCAAACACACAACCAAAGTGCAACTGGTATTTATCGCCTACCACTGGACTACGTGAAGTCTCTGGTTAGTTTGACCGATTCTTTTTAGTTAGATGATTTTATGAATTAAGAGTAAGTTGATTTTGGGTTATTTATGAAAATGATTAACCTATCATGGAGGATATGTGATTTGGTTAATTACTTTTCAATACGAGACTTTAGGAGCAACTGATGTTTGGAGATAAATGTTACGATTTAACTTGGAAGACTATGTGACTAAATCCTTCAAATATTTGGGTTTCAATCTTAGATTGGTTTACTTTGAAGAATTCTATGGAAAAATTGGTTATCGAATGGTCCTCGTTGAACTTTGGGTTTTGTTGGACAAATTTTGAGATTAAGAATAGATTTTCTTTTTATAAAGGGTTATCCTTTTCTGGATTATCTGATCTTGTAGTAACCTTTTTGGTTTTAGTTTTGGTTAAGGTTTGAAGACATGGGAAATGTATAGTTCTTTTTTTGTAGATTAGGTGCTCCTCTAGAAGTTGTTTATAGTACTCTTAATGCGAACAAGTCTTCCTAAATACTCGTCTTTTGGAGAAAGTATGAGTTTGTGTAAGAAATCTAGTAAAAGTTGAAAGTCAACATGATAAGTGATTATGTTTCCCTATGAATAAATTACTAAATAAAAAGTAACTTAAAACAAAAATGTTGTCTATTAACTTTTCCTACTGGGGAATCGAATACTGTTTAACCCATCACAAGTTTGTGATTTTCTTGTGGTTAACTTTCTCCTAAACATGTTTTCTATCACTCTCCATCAGAACATGACCCTATGTTTTCTCCTCCATGTCCATGTTTTCCTACATGGAATCCTAGTATGAGTTAACTCGGGTGACCTCTGTACTTATCTTTCTTTATTTTAAAGTGATTGTTTTACCGACTCTTGTTTCGATGTTGGATTTTCAATGATGTTTCCGAGCCCAATTTTAAAATTGCGAGGACGCAATTCCCAAAAGGGGGGAAGGATGTAACACCCCAGGTAAATAAATAATATTACATTTTCATATTTATCCATATTTGTGAATAAAATATTAATATGACTTTAAAGGGGACGTTATGCTCGATGGCGTACCCAACACGCAACAACGAGTTTCTTGGGAATCTTACGTTGCACTCTAATAATAAAATAATATTATTTTAAATGGTAGTTAACATGTAGCCGTTGTATTGGAGGGAATGGATAGAAATAACTAAAATATGATTATATATGTTTTTAAATGTTTTTACATTTATCCAATAAAAGATAAAGGCTTAAAATACGGAAAGAATTCAATTTTTGACGTATATGCCCTAGTTTTCACTAAAGGCTCACTTATCACCTTTTGATAGCGAACCGTCATTAAATATAGTTTTGTTCACTCTTATACATCCTTTTGGACCAAATAAAACTCTTCTTATGAATTGAGACATCAAAATTTACTTTGTGTAAATTTTTGGTATCTTTCCGATAAAGTTCATTTTTTTAAATGAATAGTGTAAAATGTTGTATTTTAATTCAAAACCTCTTTTTAATCTAATTTATTTATATGATTAGATTATCTTTTGAATTGGTTTTAAAGTGAAATTAGAATATATTTTTACCGACCCGAAATATCGTCTGTGGAAGCCTGTGGACAGCAAAATCTTTGCCTTGCTGGTCAATTCCATGGACCGCTTTGTCAAAGACGTCACCCGGACAACCAACACAATTATGGAACTCTGAGATTCCTTGAATCTCATGTACTCTGAGACCAATAATTTGGCTCGGGTCTCCGATCTTCTTCAGCGGCTGTCCCTCCTCCGCCAGTAAACCTGTCCATTTTCGACCTACTTCATGGAATAGAAGGCTCTACGGGATGAACTGCTTGAGCTTTGGTTCATTCCACAGACACCTGCGGAATCATCAGCCCAGAGGGACCAACTATGCCTTTTCAGCCTCCTCCATGGCCTCGACCCAGAATATGCGACGACGACTACGAAGATGCTCGCCAACCCCTCTTCGCTAGAGATTCCGCAGGTCTATCATCGCCTTAGGAAGGCTCATTAGGCCCTTGCCCCACCCACCCCTAGCCTTGATCACACTGCTCGCCTGAGCCATGACAGTAGCCGCTCTTCCGACACTCGTGGACGCGGACGTGGAGAGAACCGACCTCGTCCCCTCTGTCAGCATTGTGGCAAGCTTGACCACCTGGTCGACCGCTGCTGGGTCCTTCATAGCCATCCCTCTCAGCACCCATGGCAGGGCCGGACTGCAGTCCAGGATGCGTCCCAGTCCGCTGCCGCTCTTCCTTCATCTCTGGATCTCTCCATGGCTGAGATTCAGATGATTCATGATCATCGGGTCACCTCCCTATCAGGCCCTTCTTCGGCATCTCTTGCCCACTTTGGTGGCTCCACTGCATTTGTCAGTCATCGCTCCCCTGTCTGGATGCTTGATTCAGGTGCGTTTGACCATCTTACGAGTGATGCAGGTATGCTATCCAACTACAATCCCTATACTGGTTCCTCAGCCATCACTGTCGCTGATGGTTCCACTATCTCCATTTTGGGCTTTGATACATGCTCTCTGACCTCATCTCTTCACCTGTCATCTGTGGCTCATGTACCACACAGTCATTTTAACCTTCTATCCATTATTAAGCTGACGAAAGATTTCAATTGTAATGTTATCTTTACATCGTCTACTGTTATGTTTCAGGAGCGGACGGCGAACTGGGAACTTGGTAGAGGCCAGCTTCGGGATGGGGTGTACATGTTCGATGGCCCGACATCCGTTGCCTGCACGTCAGTCTCTGCTCGTGCCTTGGACCTCTATTCTTGGTTGGGTCACCCCTCCGCCTCCGCCCTTCATCAGCTCTATCCAGATATTAGTCAACATTTTTATTTTCATTGTGAGTCTTGTACCTTTGTGAAACATCATCGCACTTTATATCTTCCTCGAGTGGATACATAGGCTACCAAACCCTTTGATTTGGTTCATTCAGATGTATGAGGTCCCTATGCCACCTCGAGTCAATTAGGGGTATAAATATTATATATCTTTCATTGATGATTTTTCGCGTATGACTTAGCTGTACCTTCTTCGCGATTGGACTGAGGTCTTTTCCACCTTTTAGACATTTTACCATGAGATCCATACCTAGTTTTCCATCTCTGTAAAATGTCTCCGCTCCAACAATGGGCGAGAGTACTTGTCCACTCCCTTTCAGCAGTTTCTCCAGGCGAACGACATCATTCATCAGATCTTCTGTCCTGATACTTAGCAGAATGGAGTGGCCGAGCGAAAACACCGCCATATTCTGGAGACTGCTCGTGCCCTCCTCTTCCACCGCAAGGTGCCTCTTCTCTTCTGGGGGGATGCTATCCTCACTGCTACTTACCTGCTCAATCGCCTTCTTTTTTCCATCCTTTAGGGGGAGACTTTTTTTCGGAATTTGTTCCCCGCTCTCTCTCCTCACTCACTTCCACTCCGAGTCTTCGGATGTCTCTGCTATGTTCGTGACACTCGTCTCAACTTCTCCAAACTCTCTTAAATCCCTCCGCTGCATCTTTCTCGGATATCCACGCGCTCAGCGTGGATACCGCTGCTTCTCTCCGGACTTACGACGGTATATCGTCTCCGTTGACGTATCATTTGTCGAGAACACTCCCTTCTCTCCTCCCTCTCCTCATCCAGACACTACTATCGATGAGTGCTTTTCTCTCATCATTCACCCTCCTCTGGTGTCTCCCCTGTTGGTCATCGCTTTGGGACAGTCTACTCTCGTCGCCCATCGACTATATCCCCTGTCTAGGTCGAGGACATCATCGTTCATACTTCGTCCGATGCTCCTTCCACAGCACCAGACGACTTGCCTATTGCTCTCCGGAAATGTACTCGCTTTTGTCAGACTACTCCTCTCTTTACATCTTCCTACAGAGGTTTGTCAGCACTGGAGACGATATCTATCCGCCGCACGGTTGGCGATGCCAAATCCCACCCGGGGTGGCTACAGGCGATGCGGGATGAACTGCAGGCTTTGGATGACAACTATACATGGGATCTGGTCCCCCTTCCTGCAGGCAAACAGACGGTCGACTGCAAATGGATTTATACGATCCGTCTCAATGCCGATGGCACTCTCCATTGCCTCAAAGCCCGCCTTGTGGCGAAGGGCTTTGCTCAAACATATGACATCAATTACTTTGAGACCTTCTCTCTGGTTGCCAAGATTACCTATGTCTGCCTATCCATCTCTCTGATCGCTCATCATCACTGACTGCTTCATCAATTGGATGTCAAGAATGCCTTTCTCCATGCCTTTCTTGACGAAGAAGTATACCCGCAACAACCCTCCAGATTTCGTGCCTCTGGAGCCGACTCCCATGTCTGCTGCCTCCGTCGATCCCTATATGGCCTCAAGTAGTCTTCTCGTGCTTGGTTTGGCCGCTTCGGCACTGTCATCACCGCCTTTGGCCTTTCTTGCAGTATGAAAGATCACACCGTCTTCTTCCATACGACGTCAACGATTGTATTTTGCTGGTGGTATATGTTGATGATATAATCATCACAGGGAGCGACTCCACTGGAATTGCCCAACTCAAGGCGCACCTTCACCACCACTTCCACACCAAAGATCTTGGTCTTCTCACCTACTTTCTTGGCATCGAGGTCTCCCGTTTTGAGGACACTATCTTTCTCTGCCAACAAAAATATGCCTTCGATATCTTGTAGGATGCGGGGTTGAGCTAGGCGACTGCAGTGGACACTCCTCTTGAGCCTGAGGAACGCTCTCTCCATGCCGACTCGACTTTCCTCACCCAGAGAGCTACCGTCATCTGGTGGGAAAACTCAATTACCTCACCATGACACAACCAAACATTGTCTGTACTGTTGGCAAAGTGAGTCAGTTCATGGAGCATCCGACCAGATCTCAGTGGGATATTGTTCTCAGCATCGCCAAATACATCAAGCAAGACCCTGCACGTGGCCTTCGGTACTCACATCACGCTCATTTGGATGTTGAGGCCTTCTGTGATGCGGACTATGCGGGTTGCCTTGCTACCCGCAAGTCTACTTCTGGATTTGCTGTGTTCTTGGTCGGTAACCTTATCTCATGGCGCAACAAGAAGCTGACTGTCGTATCCTGATCTAGTGCAGAGGCAGAATACTGTGCCATGACCACGGTCACCACTGAAATCCTCTGGCTTTGTCATCTTCTCCATGAGCTTGGTTTCCCAGCGTAGACATCTGCTCACATCTGGTGTGACAATCAGGCAGTCACGAAGATTGCATCGAATCCCGTCTTCCATGAACAGATGAAGCATATCGAGGTGGACTACCACTTTCTTCGCCACCATCTGGAGCAGAACTATATCAGTTTTGGCCATATTCCGACGACAGATCAGCTTGTCGACATCTTCACAAAAGGCCTTCCAAGTGCTCGCCTGGACTCTCTCACTACCATGCTGGGTATTCACAGCCTCCACGGCCCAGCTTGAGGGGGAGTATGTATGGCCTTGTTTGATGTCGTCTTTTTCTTTTTGTGAGATTCTCAGTACAAGATGGCATGTTCAGCTTGAGGGGGAGTGTTGGACCCCATTTTAGTATAATGGGTATTTCCGAGTCCCACATCAGAATATCTCGCCTTGTAATTTATTTTACTCATCTGTAAAAGAATATCTCCGCCTCACATTGAGGTAAGGAGAATTCACCATCTACATCTTCCATTCTTTTTTGCTGGTTACGTGTAATTCTGGTACGTTGTATTTGCCGGAAATAAAGGAATTCTCTCATTATTTTCTCTAGCACCTATCATCAAGGATCGCATCAAAGTCGGACATCACCAACGCAAAGAAGTCCCAAAGGAATTTGTAGCCACTAATTACTAGGGCACAGTCTCTACACCTCTGAATGCTAGATCACATCCCTAAGTGTGTATCAATCGACATTACCCCATATAAATAATATATGGCTAGCCCTAAGCCACCAACGAACTGCTCAAATATAAGAGTGTGATGCCCTGATATCAAACAAGGTAGATGCTAAAGTGGAAGCTATTAAGATCGTTCCTCAAACGGTAGATGGTCTGATATCTCGATCAGTTGGAGTTGGCTCGACTGCATTCATCTAGCTTGAACCTCGATTTTGTGCTCCTGCCTGATTCCCCTGGACTGCATCTCTCTCCCATCTCTGCTTCCCCTGCCCTTGGGCGCTGTGCCCTCCACCATGACCTGATCGACCGGTGAAACTCCAACTACCTACTTGCTGCGGCGTACTCGATCCGGCTCCTGAACCCCGCGTCTGGCCAGATCCCCTACCATGCACAGCTTGTTGGGTACTCTTGCAAATCTGTAACGCCCTAGCCTGCGGACAACTCAAGAGTGTCCTGAGCCTCGGGGCGCTACGTGACCTCAGGTGCGCTTCCCAGTACACAAGAGGCCGCTGACCAGTAGCGAGAGCTAAACATGCATTAGGGAGATTGTGCCCACATATTTGAGTAAACAACAACGGAAATAATCAAACATATTAGAGTCCCCAAGGTGTTCACTAAAGGAGCCCTTGGGGTGTATTTATAATGAATATTAAAAACCACACCGGACCTCAAGTCCGATGTGGGATGCAGACTCCAACACTCCCCCTCAAGCTAGGTGTACCTAGCTTGGACACATAATGAAAAGAAATCAACAAAAACAGACGCTAACACTCCCCCTCAAGCTGGACATACCCAGCTTGATGACAAAACATGACGAAATAAAAAGAAAGCTGCAAAAGTTGCTGCTCCCCCTCACGATCGAAGCTCCCCCGCAGGATGATGGATGGAAGATGTTGCGGGCGCAGCAGGTGACCACTCAGACCGTCCGGTTGACGGAACGCCAGGAATGCCGCACTAGTGGGGCCGGTCGATGAAATGCCGGGAAATCCAATCTAGCACCGGGAAAACCGCACTTGCGGGGCCGGCGACGGGAGGCGGGGATTCCGCAGAATTGTTGCGGGATCTGGTGGCGCCAAATGGACCGGTCCGAGTCGGGCAAAGTGTTGCGCCACGGTGGAGGAAGACCACGGGCGTGCCGATGGACAGAGATGCGGCAGCCGAAAAGATGCCGGGAGATGCCGACGAGGCGGAGATTCCGCAGGAGGTGCCGAAAGGGAGCGGATGAATCCAGTCGGAGGGAGGGCCGCCTTGCAGGAGGAGGCCGACAAGGAGGGAGAGCAGCGGAGATGCGCGGGGACGGATTTGACCGGAACAGTCCGAAACTCGCCGGATCTTGCCGGATCTGGCTGAAAATCGCCGGATCTGGCCGGAGTAGCCTGGATCAGGCCGGAGCCGGCCGGAGCTGTCCGGATCTGGCCGGAAATCTCTGGATCAGGCCGGAGTAGCCTGAATCTGGCCGGAGCCGGCCGGAGTAGCCTGGATCTGGCCGCCGGAGAGCAGCAGGCGAGGTCGCCGGGAGGGGAGCGGGACGGGAGATGCCGCCGGAGAGGGGTCGCCAGACTGGAGGGAGATCCGCCGGGAGCCGCGAGCGCGCGGGAGCAGCGGGAGGCGCCGGGAGGCCGTCGGGGCTTGGACGCCGACGGGAAGAACCGCGGAGGGCCGACGACCGAAGGAGACGCCGGGGAGTCGGGAGCCGCGCCAGGCAGGAGCGGCCGCCCGGACAGAGAGGGCCGTCAGGAAGGAAATCCGTCGGGAGGGATCGTGCGCAGGAGGAGGACGCGCCGGCTGGGTCGGGAGACGGGAGCTGCGCCTGGGTCGGGAGCCGAGTCACGCCGGGGTCGGGAGTAGAATCGCGCCGGGGAGCCGCGCAGGGAGGAGAAGTGCGCGGGGCGGAGGGGGCGGCGGCGATAACCCTACGGGGCTTTGAGGCCGCCGCCCCCCGGACGGGGAAACCCTAAAGGAAGGGGAAAAAAAAATCAGAAGGGAGGGTGGGGAGTAAATCCCTTTGATACCATGTAAGAGGATAAAATGAGAGGAACCCCCCAAGGTGTTCACTAAAGGAGCCCTTGGGGTGTATTTATAATGAATATTAAAAACCACACCGGACCTCAAGTCCGATGTGGGATGCAGACTCCAACTGAATTGAATAAAAATTATCCCCCAAATCCCGAATAAACAAACCCATACCCGTAATACGATCGATCTGCGAATCAATCTGTTAGTCCATTGATTCACGTTTGTCGTAGGATGATAAAACGATGATAAATCTACAAAACAAACGTCCTACCTCGATTTGGATCAATTGTTGACGAAGAATGATCGCACGTCGTTGTCGTTGACAAGATCCACATGCAGCGTTGTCGTTGGCGTTCCTTACGGTACTCCGATCGTCGATCCACTATCCCAATGCCCGTCAGCGTTCCTCTACGCTCTCCTCCCAATTCTCAGGGTTATGAAGCTAACCCAACGAATTGGTTATAACAACGTATTTATAGAAGAAAAACCAGGTCGCTCAACACAATAAATAAATAAATTAAATTAAATTATTTTATTATTTGCGCCCGCGACGACTTTTAACCCAACGCCCAACATCATCAACGATTATGCCGCGTTTAGGGTAAACCCCGCGTTCTGAACTCAACGGTGGTCTCAGATTTTCGATCTGAGACTCCGTTTGGGAGTCATTTCACTTTTTTTTTTCAGGAAAACCGCGCGCGCGTGATATTAATATATTTAATATCTTTAAAATATCAATTTCGGGTTCATTAGGACTTGGAATCTCGCGCCGTCTCAGCGCCTGACTCCAGAAATATTTCTAGAAATGTTCCAAAGTCTGAAACGGCAAAAATCGAGACATTGCAGAAACAACAATAACAAAGACCTACCTTGCGTTTGAATCGTTCGTCGGTGAAGATACCATCTGCGTCGGGTGCCATTGGTGATTCCTCGGAGGCATGTTTGTCGGATCTCTGGCCTCTCTCAATCTCCCTCTCAAGCTCTTGGGTTTATGGAGGCCCCCTTTAGGTTTGCGAGTTAATTCAATAGGGGGGATTAGGGTTTCTAGCATCTACAATCCATTAATTATCTAATTAATTATTTAATTAAATCAATCAATTTAGTTATTTAATTCCACCCGCGGGCTTGGCCCCCCCCCCAATGTGAGTTGGTGATAATTCAATGGGGGGGATTAGGGTTTCTAGCAGCGACAATCCATTGTTTATCTAATTAATTATTTAATTAAATCAATCAATTTAGTTAATTAATTCCACCCGCGACACTGTGAGCTTCGGCCCCCCAATGTGAGTAGGTTATAATTCAATGGGGGGGGGGATTAGGGTTTCTAGCAGCGACAATCCATTAATTATCTAATTAATTATTGAATTAAATCAATCAATTGAGTTAATTAATTCCACCTGCGACACTGCGAGCTTGGGCCCCCCCGATGTGAGTGAGGATTATACTGTCCTTAGGGTAAAACCCACGTCCCGGACACAATCGCGGCGTCGGTTTCCCCATCCGATGTCCTTTTTAAGAGGAAATATCATTTTCCGCGAACGCTCAGACTAAAAATAATATATTATTTGTAATATATTGTTTATGAAGCCCCGCAACCTCAAAATCGATAAAACGACTCAGCGACCAACCTCAAAAATATCACTTAAAATATTCTAAAGGTTCACACAGCAAAAACCAGGTTCACTATAGAATTTGTTATTGCCATTGATACATTTTTATGATTAACTGAATTAAATTTAAACGTTCATCATTGAATTTTGGTGATCATTTGTTGGAATGCAGTCTCTTGCCAAACTGTAGTCTAGTTGGTGGCAGTGGTTTCATGGCAGACAATAAACGAGGAAGATCCATAACTTTCAAAGCCAGTTTCTGGAGCTCCTTGGGTTTTCATTCTCCATTTAGTGCATCATACAATTTTATTTATTTTCTAAACCTTTTTTTTTTGCAGGGAAGGGTCATGATCGGTATGTTTAGTTTGGTCCTGGTGTTAGTTTTGTGAGATTTGGCAATGTTGTGGCCTGACTCCTTTCTGCTGGAGCAGTCTCACCTTGTTCTTTCTGAATCATCCTGGAAATTGTTATGCTGTTGTGCTGCCTTAGATATTAAATTTCTAATATAAATCTCTTACTATCTTATCATCCATTTGATATCCTTTTTACCATATACTGCATCCTGTCTGCGGGCAATTATGCATCGATGGGTGCATCAGTGCATGCAATGTCGTGGACTATGACATTAGCAGTTTTTGGAATATTTATTGTATTTTGGGACCCCAAATCTTGCTCTAACTTGAAATATTCACTTTTTGTTTTTTGCACCAGCTTCAAAAATTCCTGTGTCATTCCACATATCTCTTTTATCCACTCTCTTTTTAACTTTGCTACTATTATTGTTATCATCACTCTAATAAAAAAATTCCACCTCCTCTTATTGTCATCTCTCTTGTCATGGTTTCAGTTGACTTTCTTTCTTTGCAACTTCTTTTGGCCTTTCAATTTGTTTCCTCCTTTCACGTGCATACAACTTCCCATGAATTCTTCTGGCTTCTGTACCTTCTCCACAGTTGCCTTGCAAGCTTATTTAGTTAGATACATAAATGCCAAGGGGAAAACCAGCTGATTACAATGAGAAGGTTGATATCACTGGGGACACTGATTCTGAGGACTCAATGGAAGAAGAGGTTGAGTATGAAGAAGTAGAGGAAGATGTTGAGGAAATGGAAGAGGTAGTTGTCGAAGATGAAGGGGGGGAGGAGGTGGTTGAAGAAGAGGAAGAAGAGGCTAATGATGCTGGGAAATGTGCCGGTAGTGATGAGGATCAGGTTCAAGAAGAGGATGAAAAGGAAAAACATGCAAATCTTCTTGCCCTTCCTCCCCATGGTTCTGAAGTTTATGTTGGTGGCATTCCCAGCGATACTTCTGAGGATGAATTAAGGGGGTTCTGCCAGCGAATAGGAGAAGTTGCAGAGGTTCCTCTCTGTTCTATGGCTGATGCCGTGTTATCTGAATTTTCCTTTTTTCTGTTATTTTCCCCTAATACTTCTTGATCCTGACTGCAGATTAGGATAATGAAGGGAAAAGTCTCAAGTCAGAATAAGGGTTTTTCTTTTGTGACTTTTAAAAGCGTAGAGCTGGCTTCCAAAGCCATCGAGGAGCTGAATGATACTGATTTTAAGGTGATAATATATTGTCAGACTTATGCTGTGTTAGTCTTTTTTTGGGTCACATAGAATGATATGAGATGACTTATGGTGCAGGGCCATTATTTTGAAGATTTTTTTATGAGTCGGTGAGATGACAAGCAATGATCTTTCAAGCCATCTTTGACCCTCCAATGTTCCTTTTTCCCAGGATCTTCAAATGGGAGGATCAACGATGGGATGACTTGAAGAATACATTACTATTACAGAAAATTTCTAATAAAAATAAGAGAAAATAAAATGAATAAACATAACAAGGATAATTTTAGAAGTCGTGAATACAAAATTGGTTTTCCAATTCATTTTATAATAAAATTTAAATAATGGTTGGGCGAGACCATTCCATTCCATTATGAACTCCCAAACTATTGAACTTTCAAATTCTACTCCATTCCATGCTTTTCCATTTCATGACTTTCCATTAATGACCATTCCAATTCATTCCATTAAAACTCTCAAACATTGGCTTGGTAAACCCTTTTGTTCAATAAAATGATTTTTTTGTCACTGCCAGTTGTAATCTCTATCCGAATCCATTCTTTGGAATCCTTTGAAGCAGACTGCTGTTTTTTGGGTTTTTTGTTTTCTGAATTGTTTTATTCTTCCCCTTTCAGGGGAAAAGGGTAAAATGCTCTCTGTCTCAAGCAAAGAACCGGTTGTTCATTGGCAATGTTCCTAAGGCCTGGGGAGATGAAGATTTGGGGAAGGTTGTTACAGCCATTGGTCCGGGTGTTGTATCTCTAAAATTAGTCAAGGTTTGTGTTAATCATATTTTTTTAGTTGTTGATAATGGATTTGATTTTGTTGCAATTTTTCTCCGATTTCTATTCCTAATATATGTTTGTATTTGTCACTAATCGTGAACATTTTGATTACAGGACATGAATAACATGGCTAAGAACCGTGGGTTTGCATTCATTGTCTATCATAACCATGCTTGTGCTGAATACGCCAGACAAAAGATGACAGACTCAAAGTTCAAGCTAGATAATAATGTTCCTACTGTCAGCTGGGCTGATTCAAAAAATGAAGATTCTTCTCCTTCTCCACAAGTAATTTTTTGTTTGATTTTACATGTATTTAGGCCTTGTTTTGCATGAAGGATTTTGAATATTGGAATGAGTAACAGAGATGGGAAGACCATTTTACCATTTTTTGGCGGGGGAGGGGGGATGCCTGGTAGGACAACGTGGGAGGGCATTTTGCTAAACAAATAATGTTTACTGTAATCTTTGAACAACATAAATATTCCATCCAAAATTTTATTACACATCATACACACATTGAAAGGGCATTTCCATTCCTATCCCCACTTCTTTTCCTGTTACCTTTCCTATTCCGATTCAATTAAAAATATTTGCAACATACCAAACAGGGTCTTAGACATTGAAGCTTCTATTGAATGTGCTGTTCACAATGTTTTGTGCAGGTCAAGGCTATATATGTGAAAAACTTGCCAAAGAATGTGACTCAGGATCAATTTAAGAAAATATTTGAACACCATGGAAAGATCACAAAGGTGGTCCTGCCTCCAGCGAAGTCCGGACACGAGACAAGCAGAATTGGTTTTGTACATTTTTCAGAGAGGTCAAGTGCGATGAAAGCGATAGAGGCTACTGAGAAATATGAAATGGATGGTGATCATTTTTTCTAATAATTATTTTGATTTTGTGATGCCTGATATATGTTGTTGATTTTTCTTTTTTTAAAATGATAATCAGATCGACTTTTGGAGTGTTCTCTGGCGAAGCCACCAGCTGATCCGAAGTCAGTCAAAGCATCAAACTCACAGAAGCCAGGATTGTTGTCAAGTTATCCGTCCCGCACTGGATATGGTCTTGCTGGAGGCCCGTATGGCTCTTTAGGTGCAGTCTACGGCACACAGGTTATTGTGTAAACTTTGCTTGATTTGCTCATTATTTTGGTTCAAGCCAGCATTGGATGAATCTTTAGCCATTACGTTTTGTTGAATTTGTTGTTCTATTTTGCATTTAACCACGGTCACTTTAGATTGAAAATATCTTATTAAATGGCGTTGGTGGTTTTGTTAGGACTCCAGCTAACAGTAATACGCACCAATGAATTTAGATAGAAGAAACAATCTGAATCGCTGTATTGAACCAGCAAAACCACAGAACCTTCTTTAGAGTTACAGTAGAAGACGGGGGAAATGAAACAAAATTACAGTAGAATAAGAAGGAGATGAAGAAGAAGAGCGCTCTCCATGGAAGACCACTTCCTGGAGCGAAGGCCGAGACCTCCCAAAGTCCAAACCTCCCAGCTAACTGAGCTGAAATGTAAAAGGATTCATTTTCCTCCTCCCCAACAAGCAACCCCTCTAATTTAATACCAACCTACTACTAACAACCCCCAACCTACTATCCATAGAAAAGTACAAATTTGCCCTTGCAGCTATGCACCACTCCCACTCACAAACCGCCCACACCCTCTCACGGACAACCCTGTAGAATCGAAAGAGTATAGTTCCTACAAGAGGGGAGGTGAATTGTAGTTTATAAAATAAAACATACAATTTTCCTACCTCTTTAAGAAAGTAATTGGACATAGAAACGTACCAATACATTTTATATTTTGTTGGATTGGTGCAGTCCGATCCTCTCGGATGATGTTGGGCTGAATGCTTGCGGCCCATGCTGTGCACCAGACCGCAACTCCGCGGTGAGTTTGGTGGGGGTTGCAGGGGGCAACGCGTCCCTTCCCCGGGCTGCTCCGGGAGTCGAAGGTCCCCGATCCAAATTTTGAGGTCCTGTAGCAACTTTAACCGACTGTAGTAGGGATGACCGGTCGACACCGATAGGGCACTGTAGACTTTGGAGATAGCGGTACCGTAGCTCCGCAAACTTCCAGCTGCCTTTCACTGTAGCATAACGGACTTTCTGTGCGGTTGGTGGAACAATGCTTCGTCCTCCTTATTAGCCCATTTCGGGCTAGGGTTTCTATGTGTTTGAGAACTCTGGAACTCCCTGTAATTTTGTGCTCCCGACTATAGTGATATTTCTGCCCCTCCGTGGGCGTAGAGATCATTTCCCGAACCACGTAAATCTTCGTGTCCATGTTCTTCTTCTTTTGTTTCCGACTTTTCTTCATCCGCAAATCTGTTTTGTCGCTGCGACTCCCGGCATTTCCGCAACATATTTTTCAGAGTTAGGAAAGTTTATAACAAACTATATAAACTTTCCTTAACAAATCGCACAACAGAAATAGAAGCTTGTAAACAAACAAGTATAACAAAATTTTATAAAGTTCTTAAGAAAACTTATAAAAACTTTATAAAAGGAATATCCACATTTTTACCTTCAGTATAAAGGAAGTCAATAACCTTGACTTTAGGTGTAGAATGGGAAAAAAGGAGACCGGAACCCCCAAGGTTTTTTCTCTAAAGGAGCCCTTGGGGTGTATTTATAATGAATATTAAAAACCACACCGGACCTCAAGTCCGATGTGGGATGCAGACTCCAACACTCCCCCTCAAGTTAGGTGTACCTAGCTTGGACACATAATGAAAAGAAAGCAACAAAACAGACTCCAACACTCCCCCTCAAGCTGGACAGACCCAGCTTGATTACAAAACAGACGAAATAAAAAAAAAAGAAAGCTGCAAAAGGCTGCTGCTCCCCCTCACGATCAAAGCTCCTCCGCAGGATGATAGATGGATGATGTTGCGGGCGCAGCAGAAGAAACCACTCAGATCGGCTGGTTGACGGAGCGTCAGGAATGCCGCACTAGTGGGGCCGGTCGATGAAACGCCGGGAAATCCAAACTAGCACCGGGAAAACCGCACTTGCGGGGCCGACGACGGGAGGCGGGGATTCCGCAGAATTGTTGCGGGACTGGCGGCGCCAACGGGCCTAAATCCTAGGTGGTCAAGGTGCTGCGCTAGCGAATGGACGTGCCGGCGGACAGAGATGCGGCTGCCGGGAGTCGTCGGGAGATGCCGGCGAGGCGGGGATGCCGCAGGAGGTGCTGAAAGGGAGCGGATGAATTCAGTCGGAGGGAGGGCCGCCTTGCAGGAGGAGGCCGACAAGGAGGGAGAGCAGCGGACGGAGGCGGCGCTGGAAGCCGGAGGAGGCCGCCGGTGTGAAGAGGCCGGCAAGGTGGAGGCCGGTCGCTGGAGGCCGGCTGTCGGAGGCGCCGGCAGGAAAGGAGGCCGCCAGGAAGGGATGGTCGGCAGGGGGGTTAGAACCGCCGGGCAGGAGAAGCTGCTAGAAAAAAAAGAGGGGCCGTCGGATCTGGACGCCGGAGAGCAGCAGGCGAGGTCGCCGGGAGGGGAGCGGGACGGGAGATGCCGCCGGAGAGGGGTTGCCGGACTGGAGGGAGATCCGCCGGGAGCCGGGAGCCGCGAGCGCGCGGGAGGCTGTCGGGGCTTGGACGCCGACGGGAAGAACCGCGGAGGGCCGACGATGGGAACTGGAGCCGTGGGAGAGACCCGCGGAGGGATCCGCGGCCGAAGGAGACGCCGGGGAGCCGGGAGCCGCGCCAGAACTGGACTCCGCCGGGAAGAGCTGAGGAGGGCCGGCGACGGGAAGCCGCGGGAGAGACCCGCGGAGGGGACCCGCGGCCGAAGGAGACGCCGGGATTTGGTCGGCCGCGCGGGAGGAGGAAGCCGCCGGGGGTTGCAAGGGAAGAACGCCGAGGGAAGCCGCAGGCAAGGCGGGGCCTGGCGCCGGGAGAGATCCGCCGGAGAGGGTGGTTCGTGCGTAGCGGGAGAGGCGGGCCGGACCGGAACGTCCGCCTGGAGAAGCGGGAGCTGTTGCGCATAGTTACAGGAGCCGGAAAACCGCCGGGGAAGGCCGCCGGGAACCGCTGAGGAGGAGCGCCGACGGGAGGGTCGCCATTAGGAGGAGCCGCGGCGAGGCGTGCTTGCGCGCAGGAGGAGCGGGAGGAGAGGAACGCCGCGCCTGGATCGGGAGAGCCACTTGGAGAAGAGCCGCGCCGAGGAGAGCCGTGCTGCGGGAGGAGTCGCGCCGGGAAGGGGAGCTGATCCGCCGCGGAAGGAGATGTCGGCTAAAGGAGATCCGCCGGGAGAGGGATAACCGGCAGGGGGCTTGCGGGATAAACCGAGGGCTTGCGGGCCATGGAGGCCGCCGCCCCCCAATGGGAGAAACCCTAGATGCGGGCGGGGAAAAAAAATGGGAGGAGGGGGGTCGGGATTAAGATCCCTTTGATACCATGTAGAATGGGAAAAAAGGAGACCGGAACCCTCAAGGTTTTTTCTCTAAAGGAGCCCTTGGGGTGTATTTATAATGAATATTAAAAACCACACCGGACCTCAAGTCCGATGTGGGATGCAGACTCCAACATTAGGTATCAACGGTTTTAACCAAACCGTAAAAGTCCGTCTTCCTTAACCAAGGAAGTCCTCAATACTAAGATTGGACGTACTTCTGGATCAGGCGAAAAACTATTACAAAATCAAAACATCTAAAGACATTTACAAAGGTCCTCTCACAAATGTCTTGAGAAAAAGACTCTTGAAAGATTACAATGAAGCGCTCTCAATGTAACAAGATGTTACAAAGTCTTCACAATAACTTTAGATAGCTTGAGTTGCAAAAGCTCTCTCCTTGAATGCAGCTCTATTTATAGGCATTTCTCAAGCGGTCATATTTAGCATATCTCGGAGGTGGTTGCAATGATATCTGTCGAACTCCTTCACTTGAAAGCATACGTCTCCGTATAGTCGTTTTGATGGAGCACCATTACAATGCTTGATGGATTTCGTCCAGTAGAATAGAGTTTCTTCGTCCAGTAGAATAGAGTTTCTTCGTCCGATAGATTTTATAGAAGTTTGTCCGGAAAACATGTCTCCCTCCGTCCAATGAAGTTCATCCTATAGTCTTGGTAGAATTTCGTTCGATGGACTCCATTCTACTTTGATTGTTGGGATTTTATAAATCTACATCCAATGTACAGAATAAATGTACATCCGATTTAGGAAAATTCCGTCTGATGGAAAGATGTTTCTATGTACGGTAAAACAACTTTTCTACAAAAACTTTTTAAGAACTTGGGAAGTATAAAAGTTAGAAGAGTAAACTTTTAAGAAAGTGTATTGTGATTTTCAAAATAAGTTTATAAAGTGTTAAAAGTAATCCTTTCGACTCGACAAGCCCTTCGCACACATTCCTAACAATTTCTTCTCTCCTGAAATACCACCTTGTCCTCAAGGTAACAGGGCCAGGCAGTTCCTCTATCGTGGTTCGATGAAGGATCCTCTTTCCATATGCTGAGCATGTTCCCCACCACACAAAATTGTTGCGCCTTCGCCTTTAGCAGTTGAGATGGACTTCAGTATCTTCTCATTCTGTCCTCCACTGTAAACAGAGCCCAACCTATAGCCTTCTACCAACGGATCTGAAACCCTGTTACTTTTGGGCCATCAACTGTTCCGATGGAGGTTTGACCTTAGAATCCTGCTTGCTGAAACCCATGGCAGTAACAGTTTCATCTTTGTGCAGGATTTGAACTGCCTCTTTGAACTCCACCACTGGTGGCCTTTTCAAAATTCCATAACTTGTCCCTGCAATGACCCCGCTGTCTCGAAGGCATCTGGAACCAAAATAGCGCGTTGCAACATTTTTCCCTGGACATGAGTTTAAACTTGTTCACAAGCTATTCAAATGTCACTTTCTGCTGCGCGGAACCCATTACTTCCAACCTTGGCACCAACCTTTCCTCCAACGGTGTCACTGTTATCCATTGGTTGTCCTCTCAGAATTCGTAGCAATGAAACTGACGCAGAGATATCTACATCACCCCCTTCGCAATCTTGTTGTGGCTCACTAAAATACTCGTGAGAAACCAGTTTTGTCGTCCAGAATATTATTTCCTGAGTTCTCCATTGCATTTTCTGTCTCTTTGATGTTCTCATATTGGGCTATGGCACCGTCAGTGCCATCTTCAGTTAGAGAGATATCTAGCCCTCTCCTTTTCAGGTCTTTCCAGCACTCATAATTTGATATTTCTGCAATCACCTCCGGGGATAACGCCACATACAGAGGTCTGAAACCAAATTCACAAGCCATCACAAATGGAGCTCCCAGTCCTTTGGAAATTATTTCCAGCTGAGAGTATTGACATGCGTTCCATCTGCACGTGAACTGTTCTCTGAAAATGTCTTGCATGGAACAATTCTGTGAAGCCCGACCGGATAGTTTTCCTCTATCTCTACACTGCACACAAGAAGTCTCAAACTAGATTCAGAATTTGCCTCACCTTGCCGTTTCGGACTGGAATCTAGCTGTTGCTCCTCCTCTCCCGATCAGACCAGTATGTTTTCAAGCGTGCTACTGCAGTTTCCAATCCTTGAGGTGCATTCGCAGCTTGCTGCAACAGTTTTGGATTCACCTGGCATATTATCAAGTCAGTGGAGTATGTCTGTTCCCGTTGCACACTTTGTGTCTTGGGCCCCTGCTTTTGACTAATCACCTCACGTCTAGGACTCGAAATTCCAGGTGTAGGTGGACAATCAGAAGAAGAGAAAGAAGGTCCTGCAGTTTGCGTATCCCTACCGTCCGTCATCACTGCCACACTCTGGTTCCTTTTTTCTATTTCCACCATAAGACTACTTTCTAGCACCACCTTGCGGATAGCGAGCGGAACTCCTGCCCTCATTATCACCACAGACAAAGGTACAAATGAAACTGACGTACTGTGTTGGAAAAAAAAATAGCTTGAATTTGCATGGTGTGCTGCATCCGCGTCTGTCCTTGACCAAAATCGTTGAAGGAAGATTTTGCTTTCTGCATGCGACAAAGTTTTGTAGCCTCTCTGTTTGCGTTCATCTAAACGTGAACTAGGTGCCTCTGGATCTCCTCACTAGTCCTGCAACAGTGGCATCATTGTGCGATGATGCATCAAGATCTCTGCATGTTCCCTAGCCTGGACTTCTCTTAACGTTTGAGGCTTTTGCATTACTGCCACAAGTGCTTGCATCGTTCGATGCTTCGACTCCACCACTGCATCTATAGACCCCATTCTGGACGGCACACCACGATTCTCAAACGCTGCGTGACCCTCTCAATGAAAACACCAATTGTTAGGATCATTGGTGCTAGAAAGAGGAATTGCAATGGATTTCAATTGCCAACATAGGAATTATAGTAGTAACAAAAGAAGTGGGAAAAAAGGCCAAGGCCTCCACAACAGCAAAGCTGAAGCCCAATCAATAATTCCCGTCCCCCCTTACCAACTACTCGTGCCCCTATTTATTATTCCCCCAACTATTTCCAACAGCTCTAAAAACTATGATTACAGATCACATTTTTTTCCTTCGTAGTAGTATTATTCATTCCCCTTCCCTGCCCTTACTCTTTACCCTTATGTACTGCATAACAAGACCCCTTCCGCACAACAACACCCTTACGCAGAAACGCCCAACACCCCGACACCCTTACGCAAAAGCACCCAATCCCAATGACCCTTACGCAGCAACACCCCAACCCCTGGACCTTTACGCAGCAGCTTCCCAGCACCCCAAACGCGCCCCACGCCCTCCAACCTGACCTGCGCTTCCAACCCACCTTCCTATCAGATAGTGACATGACTGGTGACGTTGACGATCACAAGAGCACCACTGAGGCGTTCTTCTTTGGAAACAACCCCATCACTCAACAATCACAGAAGCAAAAGGTGGTGGCGTTATCATCATGCAAAGCATAGTTCATTGTTGTGTCGACTGCGGCGTGCCAGGGCATCTGGTTGGCTCGATTGTTGGGGGAATTTCTCTACTCAGAGCTCAGCGTGCTGGTGCTCAAGGTGGGCAGCAAGTCCACAATTTGCCTTAAGAACTCCGTTTTTCACAATCGGAGCAAGCACATCGACACCTAACTTCATTTCATCCGGGAGTGTGTTGATGGAGGAAAGATTGTCCTCGAGCACACTCGCACTGAGCAACTCGTGAACATTCTCATGAAGTCACTTGGACGCGCCAAGTTCCAGGAGTTACGTGCAAAGATTGGCGCCGTTGAGATCTGTTGAACGCGACAAAAATTAGAGGGGAGATAATATTGTTGACTAATTTTAGCGCGGTGAATAATTTCACTGTTATGTTTTGAATAATTAGGGGGTGATAATTATGTTGAATAATTTCACCGTTGCGTTTTCTTTTCCCCCATTAATTCCCATAACACGGTTCGACTAAGCCGCGTGGCTCTCGTGTTTTTGTTGGCAGCACAAAATCGCTCCTGTGTTCTTGCTTCATCCTTCAAGCTTTCTGGCGTTCATGTGAGTTCGTGTGTGTTGACTGACCGACATTGCCAACACATCTCTCTCAGGAGATGCACCCTGGGTGGTGCGTCTTCCCAGGAGATGCACGACGCACATCGCAGGGCTCCCTCTCCATGCACACGCACACCCCAGGCTTCTTCTCTAGGCGTTTGCATTTCCCCAACCGACTTCGTTCTTGCTGCTTGTCACAGACATTGTTATAGCAGATTGTCATTTTTTTTCTTTCTTCATGACTTCTCATGAATCCTTAAAAGGCCATTCTCTGTTTTATAAAAGATTTGCTGCTCTTCTTTTACCGCCATGACCACTGCTTCCTCTCCTGTTCCAGATCTGACTGCCGCACCTCTACCTGAGATGATCACAACCTCTACGCGCCTTGTGGATGAGCGCTTCAATTTTCATAATTTCACTATGTGGTAGAAGACGATGGTTGCTTCCTTAAAAGGGACGAGTCTCTATTCCCATCTAGTGAATTCTCCTCTGGACCCCAAGAGATCCGACTTTGCAGTATGGGAGTAAAAAGATAACAAGATCCCCGCGCTCCTCAATTCCATGGATAAGTCTGTCAAGTATGTCACCAAGAATGCAACTATTGTCAAGGCGTTCTGAACCTGCTTCTTATGTTCCCTGAGACCAATAATTTATCTTGTGTTTCTAATCTTTTCCAACAATTATTCTCTCATTGGCAGGGGTCTTGCTTGATCCCACCATATTATAACGAATGAGAGACGATTGTGGATGAGATCAGTGACTTATGACCAGTCCCTCAGACTCCTGATAAGATGCTCACTCAACGTGAACAATTCTTTTTGTTTTCTCTCTACGGGGGTTGAATCTTGAATTTGTTGCTACTGTAACCGAGATGCTTGCTAGCCCTAGTGCTCTATCCATCCCTGGTGTATAGCCCTATCATTCGAGCAAGCTGTCCAACAAACTCTGCTGCTTCCAAAGATTTTTCAGATCGTAGTGCCTTTGCTTTTTGTGGTGGCGGTCGAGGTGGCAGTCATGGTGGTCGATTAAGTGGTGGGGGTGGCGGTCGTCCTCGACCTCAGTGTATTCATTATGTCTGTTTTGGTCACATCATTGATACTTGTTGGCATCTCCATGGTTGTCCCGATCATCCTCCTCCTCTTGGCTGCTCGTCCTGTTCAAGCTGCAGTTACTGATTCTATGACCCCTTATTTCGATCATCGCGATACGATGGAGTTATCTTACTAGGATCATCACCTTCTACAGCCCTGCTATGCTGAACCTACATCTTTCGGTGCTTGTGTAGCTCAAATTCCGCAACATTATGCTCATTTATCTTAGCACCCTGCAACCTGGTTATTATACTCCAGTTCTTTGGTCTATGTCACTGACAATATAGGTATTCTTCGGTCCTGCCGCTTGATCTCAAAGGGCAGTGCTATCACTGTGGTCGATGGCTCCTTCACACCTATCGCTGGTTTTGGCACTTGCATCGTCACTCCTGAGATTGCACTCTCTTATGTGGTCCATGTTTTATGTAGCCCCTTGAGATTATTGTCTATCAATAAGCGTGCTCATGATTTACACCGCTTTGTTATATTCTCATCGACAAATGTTTTTTAAAAGATATCAACAAATCAAGTACTTGGTAGTGGTTGAACGTATAGAGGGGTGTATGTGCTGGACTCTTTTGTTCGTCTCTTTCCACACACCAGTTCTTCGATAGCTTTATCTAGAGTTAGGACCTCTTTCAAATATCAATTGCGAGTCATGTCATCTTGCCAAACATCATCGGGTCACTTATGTTCCCTGATCGCATAAGTGTGTCTCGAGTCCGTTTGAGTTAATTCATTATGATGTATGGAACCCAGTTCCTAATAAAATGGGCTATCAATGCTACGTGTTATTCATTGTTAACTTCAAACGGATGTCATGGATCTCTCTCTATTGAAAAGTCGGCAAAACATCTTTCCTATGCTTTGCTCCTTTTATCATGAAATTAAAAATCAGTTCTCGATCTTCTTAAAATGTTTATGCTCTGACAATGGTTGTGAATATAATAGAGCCCGAGACCTGCTTGGAGTTTAGAAGATCTATTTTAGAAGGGGCAAAAATGTCTATCCAGAAGAGGTTCAAGTCGTTAGGCCTGCTGTCCCCCACATGGGGACGGGGGTAGGAGTATTTGTAAGGGAGCGGGTGGGAGCGTGAAAGGGTACGTGGAAGTTTGTATGGGATTTTCGGTTGTGAGCTTGTGCGAGAGAGCATAGGGGCCTCTCGAGAATTCCTTCCCTTCTTCTTCTTCTTCCTTATCTTCTGTAAATCTGATACTTAATACTGCAATTAAAACCAAGCAGTATACATGTAACGTTCCAACCCGGGTGCCACATACCGGTGCCTCGATCCGGTTCGCTACGTAACCTCAAGAGCACCTCCCCACACGCAAGAGGCTGCCAACTAACAGCAAGGGTCTGATATATATAATATGGGGAGACTATACCCTCTTTATCAAAGTAGTGCAACAACGAAAATAAATAAACCAAATGATATAACCAATAGCCAGTATAATACCATAACTAAAACAGACCAGTATCACATGATGAACTAGAATAGGAAAACAATATCATAACCAAAATAGTAGATATGTCATGCCATATATGTGTCAAGTGTCTAAATAAAACTCAAAATAAGGACACACTGACAACTCCCCAAGCGGGTCCCGACATCACGTCTGGTTCTCTCATCCATGCTCTATCTCAACTCAGTCACTGTAGCACTTTTGACTTGGGTGACCGCCTTTCACTATAGCGACGCGGATTTCCTGTGCAGTTGGTGGAACAATGGATCGTATTCTCCATTTGTAGCCCATTTCGGGCTAGGGTTACTTACTGAAACACTCTGTAATTGTGCTCCTAAGTCTAGTGATTTTTTGCCTCTCCGTGGACGTAGGGATTATTCTCGAGCCACGTAATTCTTTGTGTTCTTGTTCTTTTTTTCCCCTTTTACTCTTCTGTGTTTTGCTATTTCTGTCGCTGCAACTCTTGACGTTTCTGCAACAATGACTGCATATACTTAATTCATCTCCATTGCCGGAGATTCAAATCTCGTTGCGAAAAAGTATACTTTAAACTCTTGTGATCAGTATACACAGTAAACTTTTTGCCCAACGGATGATGTCACCAACACTTCAAGGCATAAACAACTGCAGCTAACTCGAGGTCATGCGTAGAGTGATTTCGTTTATGTGGCCTCAACTACCGTAACACATACGCCACAACTCGATCTCTCTGCATCAACACTGCTCCAAGTCCTATCCCAGATGCGTCGCGAAACACTATATACTCCTCCCCTGACTCGGGTAAGATCAAGATCGAAGCAGTTGTAACGACCCGGACCCGGCCAGCTACCCGAACAGTGCCAAACGGGTCGAGTGTTACTACCTTAGGCGCACCTCCCCGAACGCCAAAGGCTGCCGACTAGCAGCGAGAGTCTGTTAGGTATAGTGGGGAGGCTATACCCTCTCGGAGGATCATAATAAGGGTACTGGTCCGAGAATAATAATAAATATGCAGCGGAATGAAAGACTCAGCAGACTCGAACCAGACCCGCAGAGCGGAAGCATAATCAATATAAATAAACAGCGGAAGCAATAAATATAACAACAGCAACGGAAATAACACAACAACATGCTGAAACATGTAACTACTACTGAACAGTAAAACATGCATCCAAAGCAGGTAATACACAACTAAATATAAAAGGGCGCTAATGGCTAACCAACAGTAGCTACAACAAGCATGCCGATACCGAAAAGAAAACAAAACAAGTAAACCCAACTAGGTATGACCTCAAGGTCCATACCATCTCCATGCAATAACTAACGCAGCCCAGCTCCTGAAACTGGCCTCTTTCCTGCACGTAAATCCATAAAGTCTGCACGCGTCCCGAAGGGCCCGTGCAGGGTGTGGGACAAAACTCAGTAGGATACCACCCAACGGTGCGTACCAAATATATGTGTTTAAGCAGTCATGCATTTACAAGGAAAGCAGTAAACAGTACAATGCACAATTAAACACAAACTCCACTGGTACTCAACAGCCACCATAGAGCGTCACCTGCTTCAGCCAACGCCGGAATCTCTGTCGTGTAACCCGGCACCACGTGCCACCTGACACCTCGTGTCTCAAGTACCGACGTCCCGAAGGCACGCCCAAGAATAGTAACCAGGCACCATGTGCCTCCTAACACCACGTGTCTCAAGTACCGATGTCCCGGAGGCACGCCCAAAAATAGTAACCCGGCACCATGTGTCTCCTGACACCTTGTGTCTCATGTACCGACGTTTCGAAGGCACGCCCAAAAGTAGTAACCCGGCACCATGTGCCTCCTGACACCTTGTGTCTCAAGTACCGACGTCCCGAAGGCACGCCCATTCCCTGAAGGCTCCTCACCTCCCCTGTGGCTTTCTACGACAAACACCCCCAACCAAAATACCTAACCGCAACTACGGGGGCCTCTACCCACACGAGTGGTCAAAACCACCTCATCACGGAGTATCTCTGTGTGCACACTACTCAAAGTTCCGGGTGAGCGGTAATCACCAAAATAGTACCTAAGCCACCAACATATCTGACACCTCGTGTCCCTGCGACCATGTCGCTCAAGTCCGATGGCATCGCCATCCTAGTAACCCGGGCCATGCCTAACCTGCCAGCCGTACTGCCTCAAGCCGACGTCCATGACGCCCAATCCCGTGGTCAAAACCACCCATCGTAACCCGGGCAAAGCCCCAACCTGTGATCAGCATCACTCAAGCGTAACTGGGCCAAACCCAACACAACCCAAAGGGTCCAACAGATGCAATTCAGCAATTGCATATATACACATGTAAACAGAAAACATATCCAGGCAAAACAAACTAAACAGTTGAATTGCACTATGCAAGGTGGTGTCCCATACCAGCACTGAGGTCTTAAATGCCTCTAATAATCATATCAGGCTTAAATAAATTAAACTAACAGTTTAACACATTAATATTCCAATTTAAACCATTTTGGCGTTCCCCGGCCAAAATGCCTCGACGAGCAACGACCCCTCACCCGGCCCTGCTCACGCAAATTGGTAACAGAGCATACCCAAAGGCATCCCATAGGTCCAACAAGCAATACTATATGAAACAACAGCTAAAACGGGTCCCGCTCAAAATACCCGAAAACGCGCCGAAGGCCACGCCACCCAAACAACCACGAAAACACAAAATGAGGTATGCACCACCTACCTGAGACTCGTACGATGCTACTCCTCCGGTAACAGTCGCCAACTCGGTCTAAAACGCGGTAGATCTACAAAAGAATCTAACCCGCTCAAACCTCTATAACTCGTTCTAGAATGAGAATCAAACAAAACGGACCAAGAGGAATCGAGGCCTTATCGAGGGGGTTCCAACGCATCAATCAGAGCTTGAAACGGAGTTCGGACGGCGATCCGGGGAGCGATTGAAGTCCCGACCGACTTGGTTCGCGAAACCCGGCCAAGTATTGAGGTTCTTCCTCAATACGAGGCTACTGCCCGTTTTGAGCAAAAAAAAAAAGAAAGTACACGGCGTGTACTTTAGGACTACACGCCGTGTATATGTCATTTAACTGTTCATAAGACGGCTGATTCCGCCGCCTTACTTTCCGAACCTGCCGACATGAGTACACGGCGTGTACCTAGGGGTACACGGCGTGTACCAGGTTTCTCTTCTCTCCCTCGCCGACTTATCCACACGCCATGTATATCCTTCATACACGGCCAGACTACGCGGCGTGTCCAAGGGGAACACGACGTGTACCTGGTTCTACCCGGCCAACGGCCTACACGCCATGTTTGGCCACCACACGGTCGGGGGATACACGGCGTGTTGAAAACTACATGTAAGAAATTTCTACACGGTCATCACACGACATGTACTTGGCGAGCACACGGCCGACACTCGCTGAACATATACACGACGTGTACTTAAAGCAAACGGCGTGTAGTCTGGAAATTTCCAGAAACTGCCCATTTAATCCAGTTTCCTCAGAAACCAGTCAAAAATTTAAACAGGGTCGGGATTTTGACCCGTTCCAAAAACCCGGGTTCTTACAAACTCCCCACCTTAACGTAGCTCGTCCACGAGCTACCGAACACGCCCATCCCAGTTAAACAACCTGGACTACCCCGATCCCAAGGTTCTGGCTAAATTCCTCAAGGGGCTCCCCACCTTAGAAATTGCCTACTCGGTCTCAACGAAACAAAACTCAAAGCAACCAAGGTTTACTAATCTGTTTTCCGGACGCATAGTCCTTCCGTGACGCATCGTCACCTCCGCACTTCGTTGGTGCTCCTGTGTCGCTTCCGACACCCAACGTATTCCGCACCGCATCGGTGTCCGCCTCCACGAGGTCCTGGTGCCTAGCACCTCAAGTAACCCGCATCCACGATGCCCCGATGCCGACGACACCTCAAATAACCCGCATCCTCGATGCCCCGATGCCCATGGCACCTCAAGTAACCCGCATACTCGATGCCCCGATGCCCTCGGCACCTCAAGTAACCTGCATCCTCGATGCCCTGATCCTACGCATCTCATACATATATATAGAATATATCACGCACCCGATATGGCGCCAATCCCACTGACTAGCATCTAATCAGTCCACATAGATTCTGTGCACCACGTGCACTCAAAACAGACATGCCTCTACAAGTCATGCCAAAAAGGAAACATGGAGATCACGGCCACACCGCGGTGTACCTCTAATTGTCGTCGGCTCACCAGCCTGCTCAGCCTCTGGCAGCTCCACGGCGTGCACCTGGCCTGACACACGGCTGCCTGATGCCTGACCTCCCTACGATGCTTCTCCAGTCACCGGCCACTGACCCCTCAGCTGGGTCCCACCGTCTCTGTCACGACCTCTGTGCACAGCTGAACCTCGACTACCCTCTCCGGGTACTGAACCTGAACCAACTCCAAACGCTACAATCTGTCCTGGTCCCTGCCTGCCGGCTATCTGAGAAGGCTGCCTGCAAAACCTCTCCAGATGCCCGTCTTGTCCACATGCCTGACACTCCTTCGGAGGCCTATCGCACTGAGCCCAAACATGTCCCAGCTGTCCACACTGAAAGCAAATCACCGAAGAATTACCACGAGGTGGTCTAGCTGAATCCCTGGCCTGACTGCCATGCTGGAACTCATCCCGTCCTCGCTTCCTGCTGTCCGAACCATCACCTGAAGCCGTCGTCCTGCCCAAGCGAGATTTCTCTCTCTCGTTGCCCTCGGCTATGAGCGCCTGGTTCACCGCCTAAGAGAAGGAACCCAGTCTAAAGATGTTCACCTGGACCCGAATGGCGTGTCGTAAGCCATCCTCGAAGCGCCTCACCCTAGCTGCGTCGTCGCTTACCATACCAGGTGCAAAGCGAGATAACTCAGCAAAAGTAGTTGCGTAGTCCATGACGGACATGTCTCCCTGCTGAAGGCTCAAGAACTCCCGAGCTCTCTCTGCCCTCAGTGTCTCCGGGTAGAAGTGCTCAAAGAACCTTTCCTCGAAGTCCTTCCAAGTCAGTCCCTCGTGCCTATGAGCCTGTACCTGTACATCCCACCAACGCTTCGCCGGTCCTCTCAGCATGTATGTCGCCAGCTTGACCTTCTGCCCTGGAGGCGTCTCGAGCTACTCGAAGATCATCTGCATACTTTCTATCCAGTTCTCAGCCGCCTGTGGACCACCCTCACCCGGAAAAAGCGGCGGGTGCTGCGACTGGAATTCCCGCGTCAGATAATTCATAGAAGGCTCTGTACCGTGCGCGCCTTTGTTAAGGCCCTGCAAGACACGTACCAGGCTAGCTCAGAGCTGCTCGTCGAGCCACGACCCGAACGATGCCAGACCCGGCTGCTGTCCTGCCTGCACTGGATCCTGAACCTGTTCCTGTCCCTGAGCCTGTACCTGTGGCTCGTGCTCAGCCTGTACCGAATTCTGAACCTGATCCTGCGACACTGTATCATCTCCTGCCTGACGCTCCATCGAGTCGTGAAGGAGTAAACCGCTTAATACCATAAATGGTCAGACAACCCATATATATATATATCAATATATTCTACGCAGATAAGGAAAGCAGTAAAAGGCAGTGCATAACAACTACCCTTACTTCCCCTCACCGCAACCCATGCCCCACGGCATCCCGGCCTCACGACCTCTTTACCCGCCCTCAACAGAGCCAAGTATCAAAGTACCTCGGGCCATGCCCGTCCCGACAACTCACGTTGCCTCAAACCGACGACCGAGTCGCCCAATCCTGACAGTTACACTGCCTCAGCCATAGTACCTGCCTGCTCTCATAAGAGTCGGACCCAAATATCCTGCAACATGCAATTTTACAAAATATAAAGCATGACATACACATTTGCACAACTAGGAATTCTATCAGGAATTTCACCAATTCACATTTTAAAGCATATAAAGCATGACATTTGATATTTCATTTCAATGACATTATCATTTCACAAAGCATACGTGCAATTATGAAATTGAAATACCCTAAAATGTGCCTATCAAAAGCCCAGCAACCCAGCCTTGCTATACCGGGCCAAGGTCCAATTCTCCCTTACCGGACCGGGTCAAGGGTCACATATCAAAATCAACAACATCACACATCAAGTGAGCCACCAAGGTGGAAATCATATAAACTGTAATCTGAGCAAAAGCAACCCGTAATTCCCACCCGCGACAACTAGGTCCATCCCTCGTACCTGGGGCTGCAGGCACCCAAGCACAAGCTAAAAACCCAGTCTCTGTAACAAACTATCTCCAGTCTACCATATCCCAAATAGTAAAACCAGCAGAAAGAAACGAGAAGCCTCGAACTCATTAGTAGTCAGTAAAACGGTGCTACTAAATCCCTGTCAAGAACTCCTTTGATACCACTTTGTAACGACCCGGACCCGGCCAGCCACCCGAACAGTGCCAAACGGGTCGAGTGTTACTACCTTAGGCGCACCTCCCCGAACGCTAAAGGCTGCCGACTAGCAGCGAGGGTCTGTTAGGTATAGTGGGGAGGCTATACCCTCTCGGAGGATCATAATAAGGGTACTGGTTCGAGAATAATAATAAATATGCAGCGGAATGAAAGACTCAGCAGACTCGAATCAGACCCGCAGAGCGGAAGCATAATCAATATAAATAAACAGTGGAAGCAATAAATATAACAACAGCAGCGGAAATAACACAACAGCATGCTAAAACATGTAACTACTACTGAACAGTAAAACATGCATCCAAAGCAGGTAATACACAACTAAATATAAAAGGGCGCCAATGACTAACCAACAGTAGCTACAACAAGTAAGCATGCCGATACCGAAAAGAAAACAAAACAAGTAAACCCAGCTAGGTATGACCTCAAGGTCCATACCATCTCCATGCAATAACTAACGCAACCCAGCTCCTGAAGCTAACCTCTTTCTTGCACGTAAATTCATAAAGTCTGCAGGCGTCCCGAAGGGCCCGTGCAGGGTGTGGGACAAAACTCAGTAGGATACCACCCAACGGTGAGTACCAAATATATGTGTTTAAGCAGTCATGCATTTACAAGGAAAGCAGTAAACAGTACAATGCACAATTAAACACAAACTCCACTGGTGCTCAACAGCCACCATGGAGCGTCACCTGCTTCGGCTAACGCCGGAATCTCTGTCGTGTAACCCGGCACCACGTGCCACCTGACACCTCGCGTCTAAAGTACCGACGTCCCGAAGACACACCCAAGAATAGTAACCCGGCACCATGTGCCTCCTGACACCACATGTCTCAAGTACCGACGTCCTGGAGGCACGCCCAAAAATAGTAACCCGGCACCATGTGCCTCCTGACACCTTGTGTCTCATGTACCGACGTCCCGAAGGCACGCCCAAAAGTAGTAACCTGACACCATGTGCCTCCTGACACCTTGTGTCTCAAGTACCGACGTCCCGAAGGCACACCCATTCCCTGAAGGCTCCTCACCTCCCCCGTGGCTTTCTACGACAAGCACCCCCAACCGAAATACCTAACCGCAACTACGGGGGCCTCTACCCACACGAGTGGTCAAAAGCACCTCATCACGGAGTTTCTCTGTGTGCACACTACTCAAAGTCCCTGCGACCATGTCGCTCAAGTCCGATGGCATCGCCATCCTAGTAACCCGGGCCATGCCCAACCTGACAGTCGTACTGCCTCAAGCCGACGTCCATGGCGCCCAATCCCATGGTCAAAACCACCCATTGTAACCCAGGCAAAGCCCCAACCTGTGATCAGCATCACTCAAGCGTAACTGGGCCAAACCCAACACAACCCAAAGGGTCCAGCAGATGCAATTCAGCAATTGCATATATACAGATGTAAACAGAAAACATATCCAGGCAAAACAAACTAAACAGTTGAATTGCACTATGCAAGGTGCTGTCCCATACCAGCACTGAGGTCTTAAATGCCTCTAATAATCATATCAGGCTTAAATAAATTAAACTAACAGTTTAACACATTAATATTCCAATTTAAACCATTCTGGCGTTCCCCGACCAAAATGCCCCGACGAGCAACGACCCCTCACCCGGCCCTGCTCACGCAAATTGGTAACAGGGCATACCCAAAGGCATCCCATAGTCCAACAAACAATACTATATGAAACAACAGATAAAACGGGTCCCGCTCAAAATACCCGAAAACGCGCCGAAGGCCGCGTCACCCAAACAACCACGAAAACACAAAATGAGGTATGCACCACCTACCTGAGACTCGTACGATGCTACTCCGGTAACAGCCGCCAATTTGGTCTAAAACGCGGTAGATCTACAAAAGAATCCAACCCGCTCAAACCTCTATAACTCGTTCTAGAATGAGAATCAAACAAAACGGTCCAAGAGGAATCGAGGCCTTACCGATGGGGTTCCAACGCATCAATCAGAGCTTGAAACGGAGTTCGGACGGCGATTCGAGGAGCGATTGAAGTCCTGGCTGGCTTGGTTCGTGAAACCCGGCCAAGTATTGAGGTTCTGCCTCAATACGAGGCTACTCCCCGTTTTGAGCAAAAAAAAAAGAAAGTACACAACGTGAATATGTCATTTAACTGTTCATAAGACGGCTGATTCCGTCGCCTTACTTTCCGAACCTGCCGACATGAGTACACGGCGTGTACCTAGGGGTACACGGCGTGTACCAGGTTTCTCTTCTCTCCCTCGCCGACTTACCCACACGCCATGTATATCCCTCATACACGGCCAGACTACACGGCGTGTCCAAGGGGAACACGGCGCGTACCTGGTTCTACCCGGCCAACGGCCTACACGCCATGTATGGCCACCACACGGTCGGGGGATACACGGCGTGTTGAAAACTACACGCCGTATAGTAAGAAATTTCTACACGGTCATCACACGGCATGTACTTGGCGAGCACACGGCCGACACTCACTTAACATATACACGGCATGTACTTAAAGTACACGGTGTGTAGTTTGGAAATTTTCAGAAACTGCCCATTTAATCCAGTTTCTTCAGAAATCAGTCAAAAATTTAAACAGGGTCGGGATTTTGACTCGTTCCAAAAACCCGGGTTCTTACAGCAGCAGTCAAACACTTTTTCAACTCCTGGATAACATTCTCACATGCCCTAGACCATTAAAACTTTATCCCCTTCTTGGTCAAACCTGAAAGTGGTGCTGCCAAGCGGGAAAAGTTCTAGATGAACCTCCGATAGTAGTCCGCTAAACCCAAAAATCTACGGATGTCAAAAACATTCTTGGACTGCTCCCAAGAAACCACTGCCTGCACCTTTTTTGGGTCTACTGACACACCTTCAGTGATGATGCGATCCAAGAAATGAATCTGATCAATCCAGAATTGACACTTACATAGCTTGATGTATAACTGATACTCTCAGTGTACTCAGGACGATGTCAAGATGTTGGGTATCATCGTGATGAGTCTTGGAGTAGACCAAAATGTCATCCACAAAAACAACCACAAACTGATCCAGGTACGGGTGGAAGATTCTGTTCATTAAGGCCATAAACACTGTCAGAGCGTTCGTCAGTCCGGACGACATCACGACGAACTCATATATGCCATACCTGCTTCTGAAAGCTGTCCGTGGTATATCAGAAGGCCCAATTCTCAGCTGATGATACCTCGATCTCAAGTCAATTTTGGAGAACACACAAGCTCCTCTGAATTGGTCAAAGAGATCATCTATACGTGGAAGAAGATATCAGTTCTTCACTGTCAAATGATTCAACTTCCGGTAATCGACACATAAACACAAGGTTCCATCAGCCTTTTTAGCAAACACGACTGGAGAACCCCAATGCGACGTACTCGGACGGATAAATCCCTTATCCATCAACCCTTCCAGCCGAGTCTTAAGCTCTTGAAGCTCTGTTGGTGCCATTCTATAAGGTGGAATGGAAGCTGCCTCAGCTTCATGCATGAGCTCAATAGTAAACTCCACATCTCTCTCAGGTGACAGCTCTGAGAGGTCCTCAGGAAACACATCCTGGAACCGATCTACTACGGGTGGAAAGTCATCATGCTTCACACCCTCGTCATCCAACAAAAGACTTGCAACCTGGACGGTGAGCTTCCCCAGTTGCTGATGAATTGACCCTGCACGACCTGCCTTGATATCCCACTCTCCACGATGAACATAATTGTCACCCTCAGGAGATGCAAAAGTCACTCTCCTGCGGTAACAATCTATTTCTATTTGGACTCAGTATGCTACTAACCAGTACATGCTCAAAATCAACTCGAAGCCCGACATATCAGGTATGTAAAGATCCCCGCAGAAACGGTACTCCCCAACCTCCAAAGAACACCCCTTATATAAACAGACGTCTCTCGACTGTACTCTTAACGATGTATCGCTTGTCATAACCCCACTCACGAACTCCACGGTCAGACTCAACCCGTTCACAAGTTGTGCAAATATAAAGGAATGAGAGACACCAATATCAAATAAGGCACTAGCAAGCGTAAAAGCTACAAGAATAGTACATCTGACTGTCATGGTCCAACCTCGCTATCCACAAGTGCAGGTTGAACTGCATGCAACTGTCCTACCCCTCTTCCTTGTGCTGCAGTCCGAGTCCCCTGAGTGGCACCACTCTGCTGATACGGGCGCTCTTGCCCATAAGTACCATGCCCACTGCCTCGACCGCCACGACCAGTAGAACTTCAATTCCCAGACTAATATGGGGGAGGACCTTCTTCCAGCACTCTGATTCTGCCTAGCTCCTCCGTCATTACCCATCTGCCGTGGGTTTCTGTAGAACCGTTGTAGACGCCCCATCCCGCCGTAAGCTCGACACTCTACTGGTGGTCGGGGGCACTGTCTACGTATGTGACTCGTCCTACCCTACTGGTGGTAGATCACTCTAGTCATCTCCTGAGTAATTGACCCTTCCTCTTGGCCACTCTGCTTTCCACTGCTCTGGTTAGCATTCTCATAGCGATGCTTCATACTCTCGGAAGATGTACCCCACCTAGCCGTCCACCAAAAACAACCTGCATCTCACTGAAGGCATCCTTCATGTTCCCCTTAGACATGAGAGTCCGATTCACCACTTCTGAAAACTTCTTCAGCCTAAAGATGTTAACCTTAGACTTAATCTCATATTTAAGCCCATTCTGATACTATTTTGCCGTAGTCGTCTCATCTCCTGCCAACGCTGGAACAAAGCGCTGCAAATCAGTAAAGCGGTATGCATAGTCCATCACAGACATACTTTCCTGGGTCAACCTTATGAACTCAGCTGCCCTCTCCGGTGAATGTTGGAGGGTGTTGCAACTGGAACTCCCGTGCGAGGTCTAACATATTCTTCACAACCCGCCTTGGGTATCTTTCCATAAATTGCATGAAGCGAGCAAAGTTATCATGAAACTGCTCTCCGGCTTCCGCACTCGGAACTATCGGAGCCTCTAGTTCTACTACTGGAGGATCATTTCTAGCCATGTCCTCCTATCGTCCTATCAACAAGCGTCGCCGTGAAGACATATCTCTACAATGCCAAACACAGGTCTTAGGACACATTACACAACATTAACACATTTTAATGAGAGGGACTCACAATAAGCCATAACAAGTCATCCACCATACCCTACCACACGGTCAAAACCGAGACACTATCACTACCCTCATCTAGGTCATGGTTAACTAAGGGTAAAACATTTTCAGATTTCAAAGTTCTCCACTTCATTTACCACATTTTAGCACCATTTTACAATTTTCAAATTCATATTAGGCACCAACCCATTTAAATCACACAAGAAAAGAAAAACATTTTCATTTAACAACTTACCCCAAAACCTTTTTTTCCATGCGTGCCTAAAACGATGCATGTCACAATTAGTCCTGGGTGCCTAAAATGATACACGTGTACACAACTCTCATGCCATTTCGGGCCACGATGCAAAAATCTCAGAAAAATAATATCACACGAGTGCTCACTCGAGGTGAAATAACATTGAACTGTAACATCAAACATCAATAACATCAATCCCACCTCGGGTACTTGGGTTTTTCCTCGTACATGTGTTAGCTACTCCCATGCACGAGCTCATAACTAAGGTCCGACTCATCCTAGTCTCCTGTCCACCTTTCCTAAATAGTAAGACAAAAGAAAAGAAAACTCATCTGATACCACTTTGTAACGTTCCGACCTGGGCGCCACATACCGATGCCCTGAGTCGGTTCGCTACGTAACCTCACGGGCGCCTCCCCGCACGCTAGAGGCCGCCGACTAACAGCGAGGGTCTGATATATATAACATGGGGAGACTATACCCTTTTTATCAAAGCAACACAACGACATAAATAAATAAACCAAATGATATAACCAACAACCAAAATAATACCATAACTAAAACAGACCAGTATCACATGATGAACCGGAACAGGAAAATATATCCAAATCAAAACAGTAGATATGTCATGCCATATATGTGTCAAGTGTCTAAATAAAACCCAAAATAAGGACACACTGACAACTCCCCAAGTGGGTCCCGACATCACCTTCGGTTCCCTCATCCACGCTCCATCCCAACTCAGCCATCTAACACAGGGCTCCTGTCCTGTAAACATGAAGTCTATTCGGTTACCGATTAGGCACCCCGAGTAGGGTGTGAGTACAAATCAGTAGGTCACCCACCAACGACGTCTAAAACAATAACCATTCTATAAGTATATGCAGTTGTATAAAGAATAAAGTACAATAAAGTAAACAATTATCACATTTCATTATCCTTTAATTAACCACATAAATTTCCTGGGTTCACATTGACACCCAAACCTTCAATACCTTCTTCGGTCCGTGCTGGAGTTTGAACCATATCACATAGGGAATCGTAATTCATTATAACATGGGCTTCCATTATTCATTTAATTTCAATTCATTACATGACTATTTGGAACCATAGTCCAATGCCAACATTTTGGGCCTAAAACGGCATGTTTAGCACTCTATGGGCTTCATTGTTATCACATATGGGCTTTTGAAGCATTAGTCTGTATCCCACACTCATAGTTATCACATATATCACATATATCACAACATCACATATATCACATCATCACATTTATCACATTCATCAAGGTTAATCATCATTAACCTTTTTATCCATTATTAACATAACGGCGCACCATTTCAATTTAACAAAGCAATCATGGTTCATCACTTTTATCTCATGGAGATAATATGAACATTTCAACATGAATCCATTTTACAACATTTAATCTTATAAACCATTAACCCTTCAAGGTTAAGCCAACCAATCCCTTTAATTCCAATTTTCATTCAATCCCATAATTCCATTATTTGACAAATTACATAAATCCATATTCCACCAATTCCATAATCCCAACAACCCATCAATTTCATAAATTCCATTAATTAATCTAACAATTAATTAATCAAATTCATGTTCAATTGCCGAATGTGACAATTGAATTTACACAATTACATACATGCAATAGAATTCAAGACGATGAGAATTGTCATTTAGACCACCTACCTCAAGGTTGTTGACGGACGTTTGCCTAACGGAAAATCCCCAAATTGAAACGGAACGATTGAATTCACAACGATGCAGAAGATCTAGAACCAAATCCTAAAAACAAGATCAAACGGATCAACATCCAACAAAACCTCTAAACCAACGCTGATGTGAAATAAAACATTCCTCTTCCTCCGAAAAGAGAAATAAAAGAGAGGAAACCACACGGGAAGAGATTACATACCGGAATAGGTGCAGATCCGTCAATCGGGTCTTCAATTCGCCAAGAACGGAGTTTGAGGGGCCTAGGGATCCGTCCAGGAGCTCCTAAAAATGAAGGAATTAGGTTAGGCCTGAGCCGGGTCGATTTGGGGTTAATACTGGGGGGTTCAGAATTTTAAAAATATCTTTTTGTGGGATTAAAAACCGCACGCACGAGCGAATATGGTTAGCGCTGTGCTAGAACCAATACCGATCACTTGGGGCGTGGAGTTGCCGGTGTTTGATGGGAATGATTCTAGGGGGATGAATCACACGAGCGAAGCTATATTTCTGCATCCACTAGACACCCGAGGAATCGGAGGTTCCCCTTGCCTAAGTAAGTATGGAGGGGGTCACCATAAAATGGTTTACCGTTGTTATGGAAGTTCAGACAAATTTCTCATTGACAATTCTTAAAGAGTTAATGGAGTGATTCAGTAGATTGGAGGTTCATGATCCGTATGAGGAGTTGGCTGCTCTTCAACAAAAGGGAGCAGTGCAATATTTTATTGAGCAATTTGAATATTCGACCTCCTTGATTCTTTCCGAACCACAATATATTGGATTTTTTTACAAGGATTGCGAGAAGAAATCCAAAGTTGGGTGCACATCCACAATCCAGAGTTGAGGTTGCAGGCAAAGTGATTTGCTCGATATGTTGAAGTTGCCATCCAAAAGGGAGTAGGCCCATAGTTTGGGGGGGGGGGGTCACACCTATTTGATGTGACCGTGGTTGCCGCAACTGAACACTTCCTCACAGTAGCTCGCAAAGCACGTTGGAAGTTTATAGGGAGGGTCGAGTTTTGAGACAAACAAACAGACAACAACCAGTGAAAAGGGAGTTTGATATTTGATGAACCAAGAGTGTGAAGAGCGGAGGAAAAGATGTTTGTACTTCAGGTGTGGGATACCCTATAACCGTTTACATAAATGTGTTGATCCTAAAATGTGTGTGTTAGTTTCTGGAAAAAGATGACTATCTTGTTGAGAATAGGGAGCCAGTTTGGGAGGAGGTGGCACCAGAGACGACAGACAGACCGGAAGAAGCCAAGTGCAAAGTTGAGGTATGAGGACCTGGACGTTGGTTATTCAGCTCACGATAAAAAGAGCAGGGAGATAGCTTCTATGAAAGTGGAAGGCCACCTGTGAGGCATTTTTATTTTCATACTCTTGGGCAGTAGAGTTACTCACAATTTCTGTAGTACCCCCGGTTTCAGGTACATAACCCCTTTCCTCACGTTTTTTTTTAATTGGTGTGTCTTTAATAGAGAGTTTTCATAAAATAGAGAGTTTCCATAAAGTTGGGTGTTTCCATAATGTTGGTTGTTTCCATAAAGTGGGGTGTTTCAATAAAATGAGTTGTTTCCATAAAGTGGAGTGTTTCCATAAAAAATGTGTTTCCGTAAAAAGGGCAAAGGTGAAGGATGGGAGAGTTTGGGGGTTTTATAAGGAGTATTGAGACCAAAAGGAAGGTCGCACGATCCATATACGGTTGGCCCAAACCGTGTGGTCAAACATTGCACAGAGGTCAAATCTAGATCCTATTTTCTAGGAGCTTACTCGTTTTTGCTCTATATATTTCGTTTTGGCTTAAAAATGCCCCTATTTCGAGATTACTCTCCCTAGAAGGCTGGAGAACCCTCCCCACATGAGTTGGAGCCAACCCAGAGCCTTCCCTTGGTGATTTCGAGTCCGATTCTTGAGGTATGTCACCATTCTTTCCGGATTTGTCATCTTTTCTTAGATCTGCTTAGATCTATTTCTACGATCTCCATTCTTTCTCAGATCTGAACCTATAGTGGGTAGATCTACATTTTTGGATGCCAAATAATTTAATGTTGAGTCGTGATCTTGCTAGGATAAGAGAACTAAGACCGTTCTTGGAGAATCGACCTGCTTTCTTGTGCGTTCTTCGTCTTTTGTCAAAGTTTCGTCAAAACCTTCGAGGTAGGTGGTTTCACTCTCATCTTCTCTTGCTAGAATTGATTGGCTTAGATTCAAATTGTTTTATTGATTGTGAAATGCATGGAAAAATCTTCATTTATGATGATTTATGGTTTTTGTGAAATTGCGTGATCTTGGTGAATAGTTGTGCAAAATGGGATTCAGTTTCATGAATTTAAAATGATGATTTTAAATTATGGATTTTCTGGAATTGCTAAATGGTTGATGAAAAAGACATTTTCAACTGAAATTGTTTTCAATAAAAATGGAGTTTTATTGAAATGGTTTGGAATTGAAATGGTTTGACATTGAAATGGTTTTGACGGAAATGATTTTCAATAAAAAGGTGTTAATTGAAAGGGTTGTTTTGGCATGATCGTTGGGAATATGTGGTGTGTGTTCATGTTGCATATACGGGGCTTGGTTGTAATATGACATTGTGCTCGGTGCCAAAGGTTTAATGGCACATGGGAATTTCATACATGAGGCTTGGTTGAAATATGATCTTGTGCTCGGTGCCAAAGGGTTAATGGCACATGAGAAACAATTACCTTGTGACGACTTGGTAGATCGACGAGAAACCGCTCATGAGTATGAAACTGTCATAACGTAGCATGCATGGTTGGTTACATGGGTTTGAGGAATGGTTGGGTATGCTGATAAAGGGATATTGTGAAATGGTTGTAAAGATTGTTTAGTTATTTTTTCTGGAAAAATATCTTGCTGGGAAAATTGGTTTCAATTGCATTTGTATGCTTTTGGTAATGAATGGTTTTGGAAACTTGTTTATATTTAGTTATAAACTGTTTTTGAGAAATTGTTTTATATAAACTTTTTTATATAATTGTTGGTAACTCTTCTATCCTAGTGGCGTGAGTAGAGAAGTCATTGGAGAAAACCTAATGAGTTTTATACTCACCCCTACTTTGGCACTTTGGTGCTTTTGCAGATGCTATCTTCCGGGACAAGGGCAAAGGTAATGTTTCACACGTGTTTAGCACTACCTCGTGATGTTTGAGCTGTTCGGAGATTTTGGAGCTTGGAGCTTGTGGAGCATAGAGTCTTGAGGTCTTTGGAGAGTCTTGTGTAGTCTATCCGCTGTGTACTTTGATACTTGGTTATTCTTCTGTTGTGGCTTACTTTGATGTGATTTTGAGATACATGAAGTTGTTGAGTTGTCTTCCATTTGTTCATGCATCATATAGTGAATGTTTGGTTATGGTTGATATGGTTGGTAGGTTTATTGGTTTATTTCTTAAAGGGTAAATCGTCCCCCACGTGTATTTGAAACCCTTTGGCATTTGTTGCCAGCCTTTGGCGTCTTGAAGTTGAATACGGGAGAGAGTGCTTGTTTGATCGACGCTCATGTCTTAGAAATTGGGGGTTTGGATCTCATTTTGAGAATTGCTTGGTTGCGTACGTTCGGGGAAGTGCAAATTAACTGGAAAATGATGACGATGAGGTTTGCGGCGGAGAAGAAGGAATTTGTTCTCAATGTGGTAGACCAAATCAGTCAAACAACCTCATCTTTGAATGGAGGATCAATCAAGTTTGGAGGTTGCGGTAGGTAGTGATTTATGCTCGGGACCAAATCTGGCAGAGAGCAGTTACCCTTGGTTGGGTAACAACAACGAGATTTGCAAAGATTGCTTGGCCATTTCGGTAGGGCGTTTGAAGAACCCTAAGGACTTCCCCCTAACCGGCAGTGAGTCAATGCTATTTGTCTGGTGCCAGGGCATGGACTTGTCATAGTACGACCATACTGTTATCCACATTCCCCAAAAATTGAGATTGAACAACAAGTAGAAGAATTATAAGTCTTAGGGATAATCCAAACGAGTTCCAACACCTATTCTAGCCCTGTGCTACTTATCAAAAAGTACGATTCTTTGTGCTTGTGTGCGGACTACCGGGCACTCAATAAGGAAATTGTTCCCGATAAATTTTCCATTCCTGTAGTGGAGGAATTGTTTGACTAACTAAATGGTGCAATGTATTATTCTAAACTAGACCTCAAATCTGGTTATCACCAAATTCGGATGGAGGAGGATGTAGAGAAGACTGCCTTCTGCATCCATAGTGCCCATTTGGGACATCTGGAAGCCGTTATGCAGATCCTTGATGATGGTCATTTCTTAGTCAACCGTGGGAAATACCCTTTTGCAAAATGCGAGGTTGAGTACTTGGGACATGTTATTTCTGAAACAGGGGTTTCCATGGACCACACTAAGGTCCATGCGCTGTTGGACTGGCCAACTCCAGTTACAGTGAGGGGGGTTCGTGGGTTCCTTGGCCTCACTAGTTATTATAGGAAATTCATCCGGGATTATGACAAAATTGCTCGACCCCATAGTTTTTAGTGGCCTTCGGAGGCATTTCATGCCTTCCAATGCCTCAAGCGGCTCATAACGGAAGCTCCAATCTTGGCTTTACCCAACCTTTCTAAGGAATTTGAAGTGGAATGTGATGCTTTCAGACGAGGGGTCGGAGTAGTTCTCATGCAAAACCAACATCCCATTGCTTTAATAAGGATTTGACAGAGAATAACTTACCAAAGTCAACATATAAGAAGGAAGTCATGGCTTTGGTCCTAGCTATTCAACATTAGCGCTCGTATTTACTTGGCATGCCCTTTACTATATATTCAGACCACCAGAGCCTCAATTTTCTTCTCCAAAAGTGCATTGCCACTGCAGACTGACAATGTCGGATAGCCAAACCTTTGGGTTATCAATTTGATGTAAAATATAGGCCTGGTCGTGAGAGCTCGACAACAAATGCTCTTTCTCGATGGGATCAACTATCTGAGCTGCAATTGATTCGCTCACGTTCTGTATAGTTGGAAGACATACACTTTTTAGAGGGAGTTTTCGTGGATCCTTAAATAAATCCATCACTGTAACAATTGGGCCCCGTAGGCACGTGTTGTCTCCTCCCCGGGGTCCACCCACGTGCCCGAACGGGTCATCATAATGATAAGCCCCCAAAGCCAACACATGTTTTTTCCAGTATGCTTTGTCCTCACTCGCACACACTTTGAGAAACTTCCCTGGAGGTCACCCATTCTAATCACTACTCTATGCCAAACTTCGCTGTGGAGTTCTAATCAGGTGGACTCCCGAAAAGAAAGCCGCACCTTGTTGACATGAATAGTAACATTGAACCTTTTAACATTTTAACATTATGGGGTGTTACATTCACCCCCTTTTAGAGCATAACGCCTTTGTTGTGAACCCTGCATCCCAACCCAGGCAGTGCCATCGCACTTCTGGCTGAGTTCCTCCTCTAATACCAATGTAATAATTGGGCTCCACAGACACCCAAGTTGCCTTGCAAACACGTGTTGTCTCCTCTTTGATGTCCCACCCACGTGCCCGAATGAGTCATCAGACTAACGAATTGTCCCCAAAGGCCAACACATATTTTTTCCAGTGTGCTTTGTCTTCACTCGCACACACCCTAAGAAACATCTTAGGAGGTCATCCATCTTGATCACTACTACGTGCCAAACTTAACTGTGGAGTTCAGATTAGGTAGACTCCTGAAAAGAAAGGTATACAATGTTGACATGGGTAGTAACATTTATCCCTTTACCCCTTTAACATTCCGGGGTGTTACAATCATATCACTCCAAGCGGGTGCAACCTATTATCCATCATTCTCTTTGAACTAGGGAATACTTGCTATAGGGGCCGACCAGTACTTCCAAGCTCATCATCTTGGGTGCCTAAGTTATTGGCTGAATTCCATTCTAGCTTACACCAGGTTGGCATAAAGAAGCAAGTGCAAGATTACTTGTGGCAATGTCCAATTTGCCAACGTAATAAGTACTCTACACAGTCTCCAGTGGGTTTGCTTCCACCGTTAGAAATTCCTCATGTTCCGTGTGCTGTTCTCTCAGTGGACTTTATTACAAGGCTGCCCAAGTCACGGGGTTATGTGATTTTTGTGGGTGTGGATCGGCTTTCTAAGTATGACCATTTTATTCCTTTGAAGCATCCTTACAAGACTAAAGGAGCGGATGAGGTTTTTATGTGGGAGGTGGTTCGTTTACATGGCATGCCGACCTTTGTCTCCAGCTGGCTTTGCTGCACCCGATCACGCTCTAGCTGGCTTTGCTGGATCAAAGCCTGTGCTTCGCCGACCACCGACGACATCCAAGCTGCATTCCTCCCCATCTGCTCTTGATGTGCCAAATTAGCTGCAGTTGTGCTTGGCTTTTCTGTCTCGTTTTCAGCCGATCCCGACTCCTCTTCTTGCGCAAAAGTATCCTCCGCTATTGCTCGACCAAACATTGCTGCTTCAGTGCGTCCCATGCGTTGTTCCGTGCTTGCTTCTGCGCGCCCTGTGCACTGCTCCATAGCGCTAGACGTCGTATGTTGCGCTTTAGGCAGTGAGATCATCAAATAAGGTGGGGTTGCTTCTGGGTGGTATCTTCTCAAGGCGACGCAACAAGAGAATGAGGTTTTTCTGGTACTTCGCCTCTCCTGTCATCTCCTGATTCATCTGCTGCTGGTTTCGCGGTATAGCCGCTTCGACCCGCTCCATCGTTAGTGCTCCCCCCCTTGCGAGGAGTTTTTGGCAGGTTGGACCAAGTGATAAAGACCCCTGCTCCATCAAACAATAAACCGAGGCAGTTTGTATAAAAGTATGGTGTAACCAAAATTACAGTATGTAAGGGGAAGAGAAGGAAGAATAGAGGATGAGGAAGGGGAAGAACTGGACACAAGAAGAAAACTCAAGGGACCCAGGTCCTCTCCCCCAAGCCAATTGGCCGATCCCTAAAACAGAATATAATATTCCTCCCCCTCGTGCCGTACCTCGCCCCCGCCCTTTATGATGCGAAAACGTTGGGAGTCACAACGATTGGAAAGAAATGATTCGAAGACTAAAAAGAAAAAAATACAGAACGAGAACACAAGGATTTACGTGGTTCGGGAAAAATCCCTATGCCCACAGAGAGGCAGAATAACTTCACTATGAAAAATCTGTGAGCACAAATTTACAGGAGTTCCTCACACACACACACTAAGAAACCCTAGCCCGAAAATGGGCTAATGTAGAGGACAAAGCACTATTCCACCTATCGTCAAAAAAATCCGCATCGCTACAGTGAAAGATGGCCACCCAAGTCAAAATGCTACAGTGGCTTCCGGCTGGAAGTCCAAGGAGCTACAGTGAATGACAGTTGGAAGTCTGCGTCGGTATAATGCCTTGTCGGTGTCAATTGGTCAGCTCTGTTACAGTGGTCAGAGTTGCTACAGCCCCCCAAAAAATTTGGATCGGGGTCCTTCGGCCCCCGGAGTAGGCTGCAACCCCCAACGAGCTCATCGTAGAGCTTGACCCGCGAAAGTTGCGGGCTTGTGCGCAGTACGGGCCACAAGCATTCGGCCCAACCGGATCGGGCTACACCAATCTTAACAATCTCCCACTTGGAGCCTGATCCACTACGTTGCTATGCTTCGATGCCATTGACTAAGATAACTTAATCTGAGCTCTCCCTCTTCTTTACTCACCAGTGACGTGCTTTCTATTCACAACTTCAATTTCAACCTAACAATTCATGAAATACAAGTTGTTTTCCTCTTGTGCTCCCATCATGTCGTCCCTTATTCTGCTTCTCATCCTCTGTTCATCAGTGGAAACCAACAGAGGCACAACAGTGCCTCAACTTCTGCATTACCATGGGCTTCGTCAACATTTCTGTCGGATTATTGGTTCCACAAATCTTCTGCAATGTCAGCAACCCATCCTGTATCAAACCTCTGATGAAAATATACTTCAATTGAATATGCTTTGTCTGGCTATGAAACACTGGGTTCTTTGCAAGATGTATAGCACTCTGACTGTCACATTGCAATACATTCTCCTCTTGCTTTTTTGTCAACTCATCCAAGAAGTTCTTCGGCCACATTATTTTTTTTCCAGTTTCTGTTACAACAATGTATTCTGCCTTTGTGGTGGATAATGCCACCACCTTCTGCAATTGTGATATCCAGCTTACTGCAGTTCCTCCACATGTAAAAATATAACCTGTGGTACTGCTCCTGCTGTTGACGTCATCTCCAAGGTTAGCATCCACATACCCCTGCAATGAATTTTCTTTCCCAAAGCACAGAGATACCTCATTGCTGTCCTTCAAATACCTTAGTATCCACTTCACAGTTTTCCAATGTTGTTTTCCAGGGTTAGCCATGTATCTGCTCACAACTCCCATTGTATGAGCGATGTCAGGTCAAGTGCAGATCATGACATACATCAGGCTTTCAACAGCTGATGCGTATGGAACCTTTGCCATGTAATCAACCTCTTCTGCTGTCTTCGGTGATTGTTCCTTTGAGAGTTTGAAATGGCCCGCCAGAGGAATAGAGACTGCCTTTGCCTCCAGCATATTGAATCTTCTCAGAACCTTCCCAATGTAGTCAGCCTGTGATAACATTATGGTTCCAGCCACATGGTCTCTCTTGATCTTCATCCCCAAAATCTTGTTAGCTTCTCCAAGATCCTTCATTTCGAACTCCTTAGCCAACTGTCCTTTCAACTTATCAATCCTCTGCATACATGATCCTGCAATGAACATGTCATCCACATACAGAAGCAATATAATATATTCATCACCAAAGGACTTGATGTAGCAACATTGATCCATGCCACATCGTTTATATTCATTTTTAGACATAACTAAATCAAACTTTTTGTTTCATTGCCTGGTGCTTGCTTCAATCTATATAAGCTCTTTTGGAGTTTGCACACCAGGTCTTCCTTTCCAGAGTCAACATATCCCTCTGGCTGCTGCATGTAGATGTCCTCCTTCAGATCTCTATGAAGAAAAGCAGTCTTGACATCAAGCGGCTCAAGATGCAAGTCTTCTGATGCCACAATGGTGAGAACCACCCGGATGGTGGTAAGCTTCACTACCGGTGAGAATATTTAAGTGAAATCCACCACCTCCTTTTGTTGGAAGCTTTTCACTACTAGCCTTGCCTTGTATCTTCTCTTTCCATCATGTTCTTCCTTGACCCGGTATACCCATTTGTTCTGCAATGCTCTCTTTCCTTGTGGTAGAGGTGTCAACTCCCAAGTGTTGTTATCGTGCAATGAGGAAATCTCCTTTATAGCCAGCTCCCACTTGCTTGACTCCTTTAGTTGCATTGCCTGTTCAAAGCATTTTGGTTCTCCACCGTCAGTCAATAACAAATAATGTAATGATGGTGAATACCTCTGCACAGGCCTTCTCACCCTTGTTGATCTCCTGAACTCCATTGGAGTAGTAGGTTCCACCGCTTTCGATGTCTCGTGATCAGGTACACCTTCAAGCTCCACTTGCTCTTTGCACTCTGATTCAATGTTCCCATTTTCATTTTCAACTGTATGTCGATCTTTGTACGTGACACCTTCATTGAATACCACGTTTTGGCTCCTGATAACCATCTTATTGAGATCATCCCAAAAGCGGTAACCAAACTCCTCACCACCATAGCCAATAAAGAAACATGACTTGGACTTAGCATCAAGCTTGTTCCTTGAGTTAACATCAATATGTATATAAGTCAAACTGCCAAAGACTCGTAAATGTGAGTCTTACCTCCTTACCAGACCAGAGCTCCTTGGGTAGACATTCTCCCATTGGTACAGATGGACTCCTATTGATGAGATATGATGCCATGTTCACTGCATCAGCCCAGAAAGTCTTGGGCAACCCCGAGGGTAACCTCATACTTCTGGCACGTTCATTCAACGTCCTATTCATCCTCTCCGGCACACCATTCCGTTGCGGTGTACCTGGAATTGTCTTCTTCCACCAAATTCCATTTTCAGAATAGAATTCTCTGAACTCATTGCTGTCGTACTCTCCACCGTTGTCTGACCTCAAGCATTTCAGTTTTGCTCCTGACTCATTCTCCACAATGACCTTCCACTTCTGAAACATCTTAAACACGTCAGGTTTGTTTGTCAGAAAGTAAACCCATACCTTGTGGAGTCGTCAATGAAAGGCACATAATATTGTGACCCTCCAAGGGAATGTACTGGTGCACGCCCCTAAACATCAATGTGCACCAGCTCCAGCTTCCTAGCTTTCAGTGTTCTGTCTCCTTTTGCAAATGATATCTTCTTCTGCTTTCCAAGGATGCAATCTTCACATAAACCAACGTCCACCGATTTTAGCTCTTGTAGCAGCCCTTTTGTTGCCAGCACCTTCATCCATTTCTCACTCATGTGGCCTAGCCTGTAGTGCCACAATTGAGAATCCTTGATCGCATTTAATGATGCCACCATGTTCATGCAAGTCTCTGTCATGTTGTATAGAGTACAATTTTTTGCTCCCCGAGCTTGACCATAGCTCCTTTGGTAATCTTCCAGGCACCACTAGTAAACATGGTACTAAAGCCTGCATCATCAAGTTGCCCAACAAAAATGAGATTTCTTTTTAAACCAGGGATATACCTCACGTCTTCTAGAACCAGCAAACTCTCACTGTTGGTCTTGATCCGTGCATCTCCTTTACCCACAATCTGCAAGGGTTCATCAACAGCAAGATGTACCTTGCCGAAATTTTCAAAAACATCATTGTTCAAGAAACTCTTCTCCGATGTCGAATGAAAAGATGCCTCAGAGTCTAAAATCCAAGACTCCATTAAGCTATCCACGATCAGTAGCAGCACATCATCGGTTCCTTCAGCCGCCGTGTTTGCTCCACTAGTTTCAGGCACCTTCTGTTTATCTCTGCAGTCCTTGACATGTCCTTTCTTCCCGCAAGTCCAGCAGGTAGGACCAGCCCCTTTTGCCTTGTCTCGGCTTTTCCCTCTTGACTTTGATCGCTCTCTACTATTGTCTCGCTGTAGGTATCTTCCTCTTCCTGAAACGTTCAGAGCAGAATCAGAGAACCTGTCTGATTCTCTTCTTCGCATATCCTCACTGAGCATCAGGTCTCGTACATATTTCAAATCCAAATTTGAATTCCCCGAAGAACTGCTCACAACTGTTATAGTTGCTTCCCGACTGTCAGGTAAAGAGGTCAGTAAGACCAGTGAACATACCTCATCACCAATGTCAATTTTCACCGATGTCAGATGACTTATGATAGTGTTGAATTCGTTGATGTGGTCTGCAACAATTCTCCCTTCAACCATTTTCAGGTTGAATAATCATCGCATCAAGTGCACCTTGTTTGCCGCAGAAGGCTTCTCGTACATATTCGCGAGAGCTTTCATATGATCAATCATCGTCTTCTTCTTTCTGATGTTGAACGCCACGTTTTTTGCCAACGTAAGACGCACAATGCCCAGAACCTGCTGATCCAGCAGCTCCCACTCCGACTGCTCCATGTCCAGTGGCTTTAGACCCAGAAGTGGCAAATGCATATTTTTTGATAAAGATAATTCTCGATCTTCATCCTCCAGAAACTGAAGTCAGTTCCATCGAAGTGATCGATCTTCACCTTGCCTTTTCCCATGACCATCGTTGGAGAATCCCGAACTCAACCTCTGATACCAGTTGATGCGGAAACATTGGGAGTTGCAACAACCGAAAAGAAATGATCCAGAGAAGTGTAAAAAAGAAAAAAAAAACAGAACGAGAACACAAGGATTTACGTGGTTTGGGAAAAATCTCTACGTCCACGGAGAGGCAGAATAACTTCACTATGATAAATCTGAGTGCACAAATTTACAGGAGTTCCTCACACACACTACGAAACCCTAGCCCAAAAATGGGCTAATGTAGAGGCCGAAACACTATTCCACCAACCGTCAGAAAGTCCGCATCGCTACAGTGAAAGACGGCCATCCAAGTCAAAAGTGCTATAGTGGTTGCCGGTTGGAAGTCCAATGAGCTACAGTGAATGGCGTCTGGAAGTCCGCGTCGCTACAGTGCCTTGTCGGTGTCGGTCGGTCAGCTCGACCCGCGAAAGTTGCGGGCTGGTGCGCAGTACGGGCCACAAGCATTCGGCCCAATCGGATCGGGTTACACCAATACAACATTTTATAGTCGTTTTTCACTTAATCTAACTCCCCATGGGCCCCACAGTTACAACCCTTGAATATTCTCTTACTCTCTCTCTCTCTCTCTCTCTTGTAACTACTTTCTTCCCCACGCGGCCAGTTGCTCCCCACCACAAAACCACTTCTGCCTCTCTTGGAATGTTCCTTCCGACTGGTATTTTGGTATCCATCAGTCTGACGACTGTGCTATGAGAGCCCCGAATTTGTACTTCCTAACTGAGGTCGGGTTGTTCTATTTATAGTTGAAAATAAAAGATATTGCCCTGAGATAGTGAGATATCTAAAATTCGAAATGCATTTCAAATTAAAGACTGTCCTAATACCCCCCAGGATGGACATGCCCAACTTGATTACAGAAAAAGACAAGAATAAGATAAGAACATTTGTCGCCTTTGCTTGTCGCTTGGTGGATCCTTCCTGTTTGTTTGGTTCCATCCTCCCCTCTTTGTGGTCTCCCCCTCTTGATAAAAACGATTCAGATTAATTAGAGATAATGGATGCTACTCCTGAAGATTATGAGGCAACTGAAGATTTCTCGAGCTGATGACGTCCAGTGCTTTAATATGCTGGATGAAATGGCAACTGATGCGCGGTCTCAAAACGGTCAGGTAAACGACGCTCGACTTGCGGATCTGTAGAATGGTGATGTCCCCTTACCTCAAGGAGAGGTGAAGACATTCTTTTATAGATAGAGGAAAAGATTTACTGGTCGGAATAATTCGATGTGGGACTGAGAAACACTTTTTTCCCATAAATACAATAAACTGGGTTTAACACTCCCCCTCAAGCTAGTACATGATAGCTTGGAAAAGAGTCCCACAAAAAAGAAAGAAGACACCAACAAAGACCATACACACTCCCTCTCAAGCTGGGTTGCTAATGCTGTGGATGCCCAACTTGGTACAGAGAGAGTCAAGATAAGCTCTTGGGAGGCTTTTGATGAAGATGTCGGCAAGCTGATCAGTCGTCGGAATGTAGCTGAAACTAACATGGTGATGCTCGAGGTGATGGCGAAGAAAGTGACAGTCTTCGTGCGTTCATGGAAGAGGGGATTAGAAACAATCTTCATGGTTGCCTGATTATCACACCAAATATGAGCAGATGACTGTGGCGAGAAACCAATCTCATGGAGAAGATGACGAAGTCAAAGAATTTCAGTAGTGACCGTGACCATCGTACGGTATTTTGATTTAACACTGGATTGGGAGACGACAGTCTGTTTCTTGCTGCGCCATGAGATTAAGTTACCTGCCAGAAAAATGGCAAAGCTAGACGTAGATTTCCGGGTAGCTAAGCAACCAATATAGTCATCATCACAGAAAACCTCAATATTCAGATGACCGTGATGAGATAATTGAGTTTTCCCACAAGACGACGGTCTCTTGGTGAGAATATGGTTTTGTGTTGTCATAAAGTGATGTTCCTCGGGCTCAAGAGGAGTGTAAACAGCAGTTGCTTGAGTCATACCAACATCCTGCAAGATATCCAAAACATATTTCCGTTGACAAAGAAAGATGGTGTCCAGAGAACGAGAGACTTCAATGCCAAGAAAGTATGTCAGAGAACCCAAATCTTTGGTTTAAAAATGGTGTTGAAGATCACCTTGAGATAGGCAGTTCCATTTGAGTCGCTCCCAGTTATAATGACATCATCAACAGAGACAACCCGCAAGATAGAGCCGGAGGACGTCGTGCGGTAGAAGACAATGTGGTCCTTCATACTTTGAGATATGCCAAATGTAATGATGACTGTGCAGAATCTTTCAAACAATGCACGAGGAGACTGCTTGAGTCCATAAAGAGAGCAACGAAGCCGACATACATGAGAATCGGCTCCTGAGGCACGAAAGTCAGGATGTTGTTGCAGATATACCTCTTCGTCAAGAAAACCATGTAGAAATACATTTTTGACATCAAGTTGATAAAGAGACCAATGATAATGAGCAGCAAGAGAGATAGATAATTGGACATTTGCCATCTTCGCAACCGGAGAGAAGGTATGAAAATAATCAACACCATATGTTTGAGTAAAGCCTTTTGCCACAAGTCTGCCTTTAAGGCGATGAAGAGTGTCATCTGCATTCAGGCGCACCGTATAAATTCATTTGTTGTCGCCGACTTGTTTACCTGTCGGAAAGGGGACCAGATCCCAAGTATGATTGTCGTCCAAAGCCTGAATTCATTCGACATTGTTTGAAGCCACCCAGGGTGAGATTTGGCGTCGCCTACCGTGCAAGGAATAGATATCGTCTCCAAAGCAGAAAGACCTCTGTATGAGGATGTGCAAAAACGAGTATTCTGGCAAAAACGAGTACCTTTTCGCAATGCAATGGGCAAGTCGTCTGTTGCCAACACAGGAGTGTTTGATGAAGTTGGGGTGATGGTGTCCTCGGCCTGGACGGGGACACATTCGATGGGCGACGAGAGTAGAAAGTGGCAAACCGGGGATCAGCAAAGTGGGACACCAGAGATAGGGGAGTGGATGGTGAGAGAAAGACAATCATCGATGGTGGTGTCTGGATGAGAAGAGGGAGGAGAGAAAGGAGAGCTCTCAACAAAAGATACATCACCAGAGATGATATATCGTCGTAAGTTTGGAGAGAAACATCGGTATCCGCACTGAGTGCGGGAATATCTGAGGAAGATGAAATGGAGGGATTTGGGAGAAAACTTTGAGCGGTTGGGACTAGTGTCACGAACATAACAAAGACACCCAAACATACGGAGAGGAAGTGGGTGAGGAGGGAGAGGAGAAGAGAGTCAAAAGAGTAGAAAAAGAAAGATGATTTATGAGGTATGCAGCAGTAAGGATGACATCTGATGCGGAAACGTCGGGAGTCGCAATGAAAAAACAACGATTCAGAAAAGAGTAAAAGAGAAAAAACAAACAGAATGAGAACACAAGGATTTACGTGGTTCGGGAATAATCTCTACGTTTACAGAGACAAAATATTCACTACGAAAATTTGAGAGCACAATTTACAATAGTTTGAGTTTCTCACTGCACAAAACCCTAGCCCGAAATGAGCTAATAAGGAAAACGGAAGACTATTCCACCAACCGTTAGAAAGCCTGCTTGCAACAGTGAAAGACGTTTGGAAGTCAACGTCGCTACAGTAAAAGGTGGCCACCCAAGTCAAAAGTGCTACAGTGGCTGACAGTTGGAATTCCATAGAGTTGCAGTACTGTTGACTCCAAAGTCCGCACTACTACAGTGCTCTGTCGGTGTCGGTCGATCTGTTGGATTGGTGTAGCCTGATCCTGTAGCATCTCTGACACTGTAGCGGAGCTGACCGACCGACACCGACAGACACTGTAGCAGCGCGGACTTCGGGGTCAACTGGACTGTAGAACTTTTGACTTCCAGCCGGCATCCGCTGTAGCGCTTTTGACAAAGCTGGCCGCCGTTCACTTTAGCGACGCAGACTCACTTTTCGAACAGTGATCGTCTTCTTCTTTGTTTTATAGCCCATTTTCGGGCTAGGGTTATTACTGAAAATCCTCTGTAATTTTGTGCTCCCGATATAGTGAAATTCTGCCTCTCCTGTGGACGTAGGGATTATTCCCGAACCACGTAAATCGCTGTGTTCTTGTTGCTTTCTTTCTTTCGTTTCTTGTTTCTGTCGTTGCGCCTCTCGACGATTCCGCAACATGGTCAACTCTGGTACAATGGTCGGAGTTACTATAGTGCCCCCAAATTTGGGTCGGGGGCCTTTGGCCCCCAGAGCAGGTGCGCGTTGCCCCCTGTAATCCCCAACGAGCTCACCGCGGAGCTCAAACCCATGAAAGTTGCGGTCTGGTGTGTAGTATGAGCCGAAAACATTCGGCCCAACAACATCCAGAATGGATCGGGCTACACCAAACTAACAGCATCCCCCCCAAAAAGAGGGACCTGCATGTGGAATAAAAGGGGCACAAGCATTCTTCAGAATATGACATTGTTTACGCTCGACCACTTCATTCTGCTAAGGTGTGTCGGAGCAGAATGTCTAATGAATTATGTCTTTATCCTTGAGAAACTGCTGAAAAGAAGTGGATAAATATTTTTGTTCATTGTTCAAGCAGAGACATTTAATAGAGGTGGAGAACTGAGTATAAATTTCATGATAAAAGGTCAGAAAAGTAGTAAACACTTCTGATCGATCACGAAGAAGGTAAAACCATGTCATACGCGAGAAATCATCAATAAATTATACATAATATCGGTACCCTAATCGACTCGGGACTACACAGGGACCCCATACATCTGAATGAACTAAATCAAAGGGTTTGGAGGCTCGTGTTACCAACCGAGAAATATATGATATGCGATGATGTTTCGCAAATTCACACGACTCTCAATGAAAAGAAATATGCGGACTAATCTCAGGAAAAAGCCGATGAAGGGTGGAGGCAGGTGGATGTCCCAATTGAGAATGAAGATCCAACGCATGGGCAGAGAGTGTCGTACATGCTACGGATGTCGGGTCATCGAACATGTACACCCTGTCACGAAGTTGATCTCTACCAAGTTCCCGATTCGTCGTCTGCTTCTGAAACACAACATCAGACGATGTAAAAATGATAATACAATCGAAGTCTTTTGTGAGTTTACTGATAGGGAGAAGATTAAAAGGACTTCGAGGAACATGTGCTACAGTCGGCAGACAAATACATGAATTCAAGGAGGAGACGCCAAATCTCGCAATAGGGATAGTGGATCCATCAACAACAGTGATGGTTGTGGGGCTAGTATACGGACGGTAAGTAGATGATATACCTGCATCACTTGTGAGATGATTGGATGCGTCTGAGTCAAACATCCAAGCAGGTAGGCGATGTGTGACACAAGTAGTGGGGCCACCAGTATGGGCAATAGATGCCGAAAAAAAATCAGGGTGCGAGGCGGCCCGACGAGTGTGAATAAGTTGGAGCTCATCTATGAAGAGGTCTAGAGTGGGAGGAAGATCAGAAGCTGACGGGGAAGCATCGAGCACCGCAGTCTGACCCTGCCGATGTGGCTGAGACGGGCGTCTGTGAAGCACCCAACATCGCTCGATGAGATGACCTAGCTTGCCACAGTGCTGACATAAAGGACAAGTACGACCCTCACCACAGCCACATCCACGAGCACCCAAAGAACGTCCACTGCCACGACCCAGAAGGGCAGTAGGATCGATACTGTGAGTGGGTGGGGGAAAAACCCGATGAGTTTTTCCAAGGTGATGATAAACCAACGGAATCTCAAGCGAATAGGGGTTGGCGAGCATCTTTGTGGCCATTGTTCCATATGCGAGATCAAGGCCGTATAGATGGGTGAAGGGACATAATTGGTCCCGCTGGGCCAAAGCTGCCTCAGGTTTTTTGAGGAATGGGTCACAACTCAAGTAATTCATCACGGACTTTCCACTCGATGAAGCATGCCGGAAAAGGACGGTGTTGTTGGCAGATAATGGACAGGCTGTGAAGAACATTTGACACCCGAGCCAAATTGTTTGTTTCAGAATACATGAGTTTTAAGAAGTCCCATAGTTCTATAACCGTATTTGATGTCCAAGTCACATCCTTTACCGAGCGATCCATAGAATTGACAAGCAAAGCGAAGATTTTGCTGTCAGCAAGCTTCTAGACCCTGTATTTCGGATCTGACAGTGGTGGCGGATAATCATCTAAGTGTGAGTCAAGGTCCATGCCGATGAGAGACATTAGGTCCGTCTTCCGCTAGGCAAGAGTGCATGCGAAGGTGTCAACGCCTCTACAGAAGGTGGACATGAGCTTGGTCGGGCCGGACTGGGGAGGGCTGCGGGATGGGAGGGGCACAACGCAACAGGCGCTGTTGGTGTGTGGGCGTGTTGGTTAGAGTAAAGATGGCAAAAGGGGAGGGTGAATTGTCTTTTAAAACTTTTTAGAAATTAAAACTAAATTGGATAGAATTAAAACAATGAAAGAAATGAACTTAAATTATAAGAGTTAAACTCGGCGGAAATATAAATTTAAAAGACAAAGCACAAGAAATTGGCAGTTCCACAATAATACACAAGGGATCCCTATGCTCTCCTCAAGTAACCTTGAGAGGTTTTGATTTAAAAATTGTTTTTAATGGTTGTAGCAAAGGAAATCGGTTACAAGAAGTAAGACCCTTGGTTTTTAGTGGTTGGTACTAAGAAACCCAAATACACAACTAGCTTTTTAATGGTTGTAGCAAGGAACCCAATCTCCCTCACTTTAAACCTATCCCCCTCACATTAAATGGTAGTGAGCACCCAATCCATCACGGTAAAGGTAATGTTAACCCATCTCCCTCACACTCAACGGTAGTGAGCACCCGAGAAAAGAAAAAAGAAGAGGCTTGCTTAGCAAAGTCTTTTGAAGCACACCCTCAACCCTCCACCAAGAATACAACAAGAGATGGGAGGAAGAGAGAATTGTGAGAGAGAGCTTGAGAATGATGAAAATGAAGCGCAATGAGCTCAAAAATGATCTTCAAGGTATCCACATGCATCCAATCACCCTTGGGGGTGTATTTATAGCCTCAAATAGCTTTTGGATCATTCTGGAAGCGTTGGGGGGCTTAGAGAGCCATTGGGGTTGAATTAAGGCATGCAGGACCCTCTCCAATGGTTATATTTTTTCTCTGTCTCGATGCCATCGGATAGCCGGTGTGTGTCACTGACAAGCCATTGGCACCTGGAAAGAACCATGGTTCTGTCCATACCTCACTGACTTGCCCACGTCCACCGGCCATCGAGTGGTATCCCATTGGGTCGCCGCTGGCACTTGCATGTGGGGGGCTCCAAAAATGCTTCTCATGGTTCTCTTGAAACCTTCCGTTTGATCCGGAACCTCCATGTCAAAATGCCTAAAATATAAACACTAAAATCCATCAAAAGAAACTGTTAGAAACATAACTGGTGTTTTGGCCAGACCGCCGCTGCTTCCCCTTGTTTGGGGGAATATTCTATGGTTCTTTCTAGGAGAGAGAGAGAGAGAGGAGAGAGTGGGGGTTAGGTTTGGGAAACCTGCTCCAATACTGTTAGGTCCACTAGGCTGAATACCCTGAGAGGGGGGGTGAATCAGGGTATGACTAATTAAAAATTAAAGCCCTTTCTGATCTTGTTTCGCTGTTAAGCAAAACACTCTTCTCTCTCTTTCCTGCTGCACAATATAAACAGAAAGTAAGGCAAGCACAGGACACAACAATTTTACTTGGTTCACCGCTAAGGGCTACGTCCAAGGAGCATACGCCGACAGGTTGCCGGTCGTACCAAGTCCACTAAACTTCACTAGCTGCGGATTACAATGTTCGGGCTAGATCACTTCTATGCCCAGGCTCACTGCCTATACAATGTTTAGGGTCAGCTCACTGCTTTCCCAAGGGTCACTCCCTGTTTCTCTCTCTCTGGCTCACTGCCGGTGGAGAGGATCACCTTCCTTCTCTTCCTAAGCTCACTGCTCTTGGAAGGGATTCACTCACAGTTTATAGACCTGTAGGTCTCTTCATTTCGATGAAGGAATGCATCTTTCTCTGTATGTAGATGCTCTTTTGAAGTTCGACTTTCACCCGTAGATGAATACCTCTTTGCCACTATCCACTGGGCAACCAACCTTTGGAAAGACCTTCGCAAAGCACCCTACAATGCGAGGCTCCCAATTTCGCGAAGCTCAAACAAGCCTTCGCGAAGCTCCTGTCTTTTCGCGAAGCTCACTCGCGAAGCTCCTTCGCGAAGCACTCTCGCGATGCTCAAGCCGTCGCAAAGCAACGACCCTCGCGAAGCTAAGTAAGCCAACGCGGAGCTCGCAGGTTTCGCGGAGCTACAATAGCCGCCGCGAAGCACCTCTTTCGCGAAGCACACTGGCTCCGCGAACCACCTTCGCAAATCGAGAGCAAAGTATTTTCTCTGAAAATTCTCTCTACTTCGGTTGAAGGGGTCGGCCTCTATTTATAGGCGATTCCACCGACCCTCGTCCCTTCCACGCGAAGTCAACGCCACGTCATCTCAAATCGCGAAGCTCCAAAGTTTCAGCCGGAATTCTGTCCAAATCGCGAAGCTCCACGGCAATCTTCCGTTCGCGGAGCTTGACGTAGTCGCGATGAATCACCGTCAACTTACCTTCGCGGCTCGCGCCTTCGCCGCGAAGCTCTCTCGCAAAGCCCTTCTCCGCCGCGATGCGCTTCAGCCTCTGCCGTTCGCGAAGCATGACGTAATCGCGAAGCATCACCGCCTCCATTCTTCTGGTCTTCGCGATCTCCAAACCATGCATGCTATCTTCGCGAAATTCATGCCTTTACCATATGAAATAATGCTCTTCATGGAAATCCACATTTCGCGATGCTCACCAAACTTCAAATTTTGGACCCCAAAAATTTGGCAAACACTGGAAAACGGCGCCACCTTGTACTGCTCTTTTGTACCGCCTCCAGATCGCCTTTTCCTTTGTCATCGTTCTTTGTCAACATGGATTGTCAACAACTTCTCGGGAACTCGACAAATATCCATGAGAACCTGCTTTGTCAACAAACACAACCAACCCAAAAATACTTCAATGTTACCTTGAGGGATTTTTGCCCAACAAATACAATGTAGAAGGAGAGACCTCAAATCTGTACCTTGCTTCCATCCATTCCAAGCGAGGTCGGGCTGTTCTATTTATATATGAAGATAAAAATACAACCCCGAGATTGCTGTAGATATGAAATTCTAAATACATAAGATAAGATTGACCAGTCAAGCCTAATATCTTAAATATCTAAAAACTCAACAAATCCAAAACCACATAACCAATGGTTGACCCCCCCCCCTCCCATTGACATCATAAGATTAGGGGATAGAGTCATAGCAGTTAAGATAATTGTCAAGAATGAGACTTTAAACTTCGTTAGTGTTTATGCACCTCAAGTAGGTCTAGATGCACAACATAAGATTCCTTGTTGGGTTATTTTAGAAACTTTGATTCAGAATTTGTCGCTACATGAAAAGATTTTTATAGGTGCTGACCTCAATGGGCATGTAGAAAAGGATTCTAGAGATCACATAGATTGTCATGGAGAGTTTGGTTTGGGTGTAGTAAATGATAAAGGATCAACTTAACTTAGACTTTGCTCATAGTTGTGATTTTGTGGTATGACAAATATGCTCTCTAGGAAGCGAGAGGAACATCTAATTATAAAAGCAGAGTCACGAAATCCCAAATTTATTATTTTTTGGTAAAAAGGCCAGATAGAAGATTTATTAAGGATTGTGAGGTTATACTCGGTGAAAGTCTGACCACCCAACATCATTTATTAGTTTTAGTCCTGCAAGTTAAAAAATACAAGAGAAATATGAAACAATTAATGAATTCAAAAATCAGATGGTGACACCTAAAGTATGACCTTATTATGGAATTTAATAACAAACTTTTGAAAGAAGGGGATTAGGAAGTTGAAGGAACCGCCGACTACATGTGGGACAAGGTGGCTAAAAGTGTTCGCAATATAGCCAATTATATTCTAGGATTATCTAAAGGGTTTTGTCCTAATGGAAAAGAATCGGGATGGTGGAATGATTTGACGTCCCGACCTGGGTGCCACTAAATGGTGTCCCGAGCCAGTTGGTCACATGCCCTCAAGCGTGCCTCCCCGTACATTAGAGGGTGCCGACTAACAGCGAGGGTCTTGTAAGTCAGTCATGAAGAGACTATATCTTCTTTTATCAGAAGAAGACACCAACGGAAGCAAACAACAATAAACAAGTGAGGAAACATATAAATAACCAGAACAATACCATGTCACATGATAGTCAAATCAGGAAATACAATACTCAACTGAAAGACAAAACATGCTATGACAATGCAAGTATCAAGTGTCAACAATGCAACTAAAAGTAAAGACACAACGAATCCAAAGCGGGTCCCGAACCACGTTCGGTTCCCTCACCCATGCTCCATTCCCAAACAACAATCTATCCCAGGGCCTTGCCCTTATCCTGTCCTGCAACAACAGTCTGCTCGGGTGCCGATCATGTGGCCCGAGTAGGATGTGAGTGTTGGATTAGTGTAGCCCGACCCGGTTGGGCCGAATGCTTGTAGCACTTTTGACTTGGGTGACTGCCTGTCACTGTAGTGACGTGGACTTCCTGTGCAATAGTGGATCATCTATTCCATTTGTAGCCCATTTCGGGCTAGGGTTTCAAACTGAGAAAACCTTGTAATTGTGCTCTCGATTTTAGTGAAGTTATTATGCCTCTCTGTGGACGTAGGAATTATTCTCGAACCATGTAAATCTTTGTGTTCTCGTTCTCGTTTTTTTTTTTCTTTTTACTCTTCTTGAATTGTTGTGTTGTTGGTGCAACTCCTGGCGTTTCTGCAACAGTGAGTATAATCCTGAACTGAAAATTAAGATCAAAAGCATCAAGGTCTTGCAACTCTAGATCTAGATCCACAATCCTAGATCTAGATCTCAACACATAGGTTTAGATCTCTGAAAACAGTGGAAATCTTCCATGAAAAGATCAAAGAAAGATAGAGGAAAGAATGGGAGAAACATCGGGATGAAATCCACTTATCGAGAAGAGATCAGATCTTCAATCCGGGCTTTAGATCTCGAAGAATGGTGTTTGAATCGCCTTAGAATCCCTCCGGAAGGCTCTGGGATCGCCTAGAATTTGTCAAGCCCGAGCCTAGGTCGAAATAGAGGGGTCTCGGGGGTTCGGGTGATTTAAAAGCTAATTTTCGGATAATAAAAACCCGCGTGCACGGTTTTTTGGGCAGGGGTGCACGGTTAGGGTAAACCGTGCGCCAACTGTGCGGACCTCTGTCCAGATTTGCACGGTTCACACGGTTACCTGGGTTTAGGGGCACAGTTTGTCAAACAGTGCGCAACTTGTCCAGAGCCCTCTGTCTGTTAATTTTTCTTAAAAACTCACCCAAACGCACCTCAAACCAGAACTCCAAAACAAATGTACTTAAGAACAACAAAAAGTACCTGAAAATGGGTCTGAGATGACTTCGTAAAAAGGTCGGGATCTTACAAATGAGAATGCCTAACTAAAAGTTAATGCGAAAAGAGTGTTTTAAAACTTTGCACCTTTGTAGAAATGGAGATATTTGAGATCGATATTGTGTTGCTTGTTAAGATGCTAAGAAAGCAGTTGGTGAGGCTAAAATTCAAGTTTTTGAGGTGGTGTACAATTTTTTGCATACTAAGAACAGTGAAAGAAAAATCTATAGTTTAGCTAGAGGTAGAGAGCGAAAATCTAGAGATTTAGATCAAGTTCAGTGCATAAAAGATGAAAAAGGAAGTATTGTTTTTAAGATTGAAGAAGTTATGAAAAGATGAGGATGCTATTTAATAATCTCTTCAACGAAGAGCGGATGTGTGAATTAGACTTGGATATCTAAGTATTAGTTGAGAGGAATTCAATGACAGTTATTATCAAAAAGTTCGTCCTTTTGAGGTTAAAAATGCTTTAAGAATGATGAAAAATGGTAAAACAGTTGGGTTAGATAACATCTGCATTGAATTGTGAAAATATTCAGGGGAGTTAGGTACTAGAGAACTCTTTCTCCATTCATCGAGCATTTTCTTAGATTTCATAATTGCATTAAATAACTTATGAAAACCATATGAAAATCTTACGCTTTTTGATGATAATACTCCAAACATAAAGTTCCTAGAGAGATTTTATGGAAAGTTCTTGAAAAAAAAAGGGTGCAGGCCGCGTATATAAAACCCATCCAAGACATGTATGCAAAAAGTTTGACTCGGGTTAAAATTCAATTAGGTGACACTGCAGATTCTCTATCTCGATAGGATTGCATCAAAGTTTGACATACCTTTTTTGCTTTGTGGTTTAAGATGAACTTATAAAGCATATTCAAGAAGAAATGCCTAATTGCATGTTTTTTGCGGGTGATATATGGTCCTTATTGTAGAATCCAAATAGAGTGTCAATTTAAAGTTAGAGCTTTGGAGAGACTTTAGAATCGAAAGCTTTCTGTCTTGGGATAAGAAAAAATATATGGAGTGTCGTTTTAGAAAATGCGGGTCTAGTAATGTTGTGAATGTGAGATTATGAGACCATGTTATTTCAAAAGTTGATTTTTTTCGATATTTAAGTTTTTTTCTGCAATGTGACGAAGATATTGCAAATGTTTCTCATAGGATTTGAACTGGATGGATGAAATGAAGAAAGATTTTTAGGGTGCTTTGTGATTGTAAAATTCTTTTGAAATTGAAGGGTAAATTTTCTAGGACCGTTATTAGACCAACTATTCTATATGGTAGTGAGTGTTTGCCTTTGATTGGACATCTTGGACAAAAAATAAGGACAACGGAAATGAAAATGTTAAGATGTGGACATACTAAGATGGATAAAATTAGAAATGAATGTGTTTGAGAGAAAATTAGAGTTGATTGTGATTGATGAGAAGATAACTGAAACTAGATTAAGATGGTTTGGATGCGTTAAAAGAAGATAAAGAAATGCATTTGTTAACAGGGTAAGGTTAATGACTAATTCATTTATTAAAAGAAGCAGAGGTAAACCTAAAAGGACTTTTAAACAAATCATTTAAGATGATCTTATTTTAAATGGTTTCAATGAAAATATGGTCTTTAATGAAGCTAATTGATGATGTTTGATCCATGTAGCGGGTTCCATTTAATTGATTTTAAGGCTTGTTTTTCATTTACAACCGATCTCTTTAGCTGGTATTGTTTTAATGTGCTTGCAGCCTATGATGTATGGAAGGGGAGCGGCTCCTGGGGTGGCAATGATGCCAATGCTTCTGCCTGATGGACGGATTGGATATGTTTTGTAAGTAATATTATTAAACCTGTGCTCTTTTTCTTAGTCAAAACAATATTATTAATTCTGTTGTGCTATTTTTATAGTCAAAACGTGTTTGGATGGGATTTGTGAAATTGCAGGCAGCAGGGAGGAAGAGCGCCGCCTACACAACACAGAAGTGGAGGCAGCTTGAATCGGGACGGCGGGCGTGGGCGCAGGCGCAGGTATCGCCCATACTGACAAACACCTTCAATGGCGGAGTGTACAATATTTAAAAAGTAGCGCGCTTGTATGTTTTGGTGACAAGTGATAAGAAAGTTGCCCCTTTTACCTTTTACCTTTATGCTGGTCTTATGAGAATCCCTGGCCGGACCCAGTTATTAGAACCGTTTATGAAATTGATCCTCGACCCAATCATTTTTCTCTAGAATCGACATTCAAACAAAATATATAATTTCTATTGGCGCTCTTGAAATACTTCTCATATAAAAAATCGCGAGATAGAACTTTTGGCATTCAAATTATTTAGTCAAATAAGATTAGTGAGTGAAAAAAGCAACATGAGATGAACTTTTGGCATTCAAATTATTTGGAGTCAAATTATATAAAAGCAACCTGCACCTTCTATAAAAAAAGTGAAAAAAAGCTAATCTTAGCTTTAAGTGATCTCACCCATGATTAGTAAAATTCTCACCGCCTATTTGATTAGTTTAAAGTCTAGAACATCCTAAGATGAAGACCAAAACATGAAAGTTCTCATACTAGGTATACCTCATAGCTTTCGGTCTGAGGACACATGAGCAACATCTCACATGGTATACACCAAAGACCATCCATGTAGTGTTTATATAGGCTCACATCCAATTTAATAAGTCTTCCAATAACCTACAAGACCACTCTGTATAACTCTCACTACAATTTATTCTCATACTAATCTTGAATCACGATTTTCACTTTAGTGGTTATTTTCAGTTAGGGATAGAACCCAAAATACTTTACTGGATTATTATCACGATATGTTTGTTAGCTCTGGCTGGCTTCGTTCTCCCCCCCGCGCTCTGATACCACTAGTGGGTGAAGTCTTCGACGAGGTCTCCGACGAGATCCCGGTTTGGGAGTCCAAAAAGGCTGCAAAAATCACAAATAACAACAAAACATTATCCACGAAGAGGATAAGGGGACTACCTGTCGACGACTTCGCAGGATCGTTTTAGGAATCGCTTCACACGAAGAACACAAAGGCTTAGAGAGAAGGTAGAGAGAGAGTTTCTGAAATCGTTCTGATTTCTATTCAAAATTACCTCTTCGAACAAATGGGTCGGAGGTCCCTTATATAGGCCTCTGGGCTCAACTTACCCAAGAAGCTGACTCGATACAAGACACACAAAAGCAAAAGCAAAAGCAAAAGTAAAATCAAAAACAAAAGGTGGACCACACTATTGCGAAACTTCCACCGCACAATTTACAATAAATACAAACTACATAAATGACATGTTCGATGTGATCCGCTCGTACATGCCGGGTATGACGCGTGTCTGGATCAGCGTCTAGAATCCATCCAAGTCGTAGAGCATCAATCATCTCTCCAACTGAGACTTCCTTCTCTGACTCCTTCATCTTTATCAATTCTTTGATGGGGCGTTGGATTTGATCTCTGACAATAAAGATATCTTCTTTATGTCCCTTCTACGTCTTGAGTTCTTCAAGAATCGTGTCTGCCTCCACCGCGAAGTCTGTCAGATGTGTCATCTCTGCATGCTGCATGTCTCTAGAGTTGATAGAGACCAACAGATTGTCTCCTGCAAAGAATATACAATCTTTGCTCGTTGATTTTGATTCAATTAGATAAATGCTCAAGGCGATTTGGATACGTTCATAATGACTTTTGTTCAAACTGAGCTCCAGCCAATCTTCATCGCTAAACTGCGAGTCTTCGAATGCTTTCTGGACAGGTCCTTTAGTCCAGTGTCCTGGGTACAAGTTTCAAAGCATAACAACCCTGTCTGCTAATCTGATAGGTTCAATATGTGCAACCCACCATAACAAACTTGGATATGCATTGTTCAGAACTGTTCTGACCATCCTGGGTACCCAATTGAATGTGGAATTTATTTTCTTAAATCTCAAAAACTGTACTGCTCCCATGCTGAAAGCTTTCTGGCATTCAATGAACTCTTCTGGTTCTAATGCCGTATCTGGTATATGGAGTTTTGGAATCCCTGTTCCTGACATTCTCCAAAACCTCTTTAAAACTGGATATTCTTCCATTCCTGTTTCATTGATTCTCCTAACTTTGTCAAGGAATCCTGAAACTTGGACCTTCAGCCTGATCTCTTCAGTGATGATCATACTGATCATATCTCGATCAGTCTTTTTATAATCTTCCATAAGATCTTCAGATTCTGCAAGCATGTCCAAAACATGGTTCAGACCTCTTTTGAATATCCGATCATCTTTGCTTTTCTGGATCAGATTATAAACGGTTGTGGACTTATTTCTCGAAATATTTGGAATCCTCTGCAAATATTTCCATATTTCCTTTGCTGGATTGGGCTCTTCATCTAGCTCATCATCCATACTTTCTTGATCTTGTTCTTTCTGAACATTCTGTCGTTGAGGTTCTTTCTGAGACCTTTGATGCTTTTCAAGTTCTTCATCTACATGATCAGCCCAACTCTTAATGGTTTTCTCTTTTCCTTTAGAGCTTCCATTCGTCTCAACCTTCTGGTTCTTCCGAGCCTTTCTATTCCTCAGATTATCTGCACATTGAGTACTGTAATGACCTTTTTGACCACATACAAAGCATTCAGTATGACTTTTATCCTTAGACTTGCTGTCTAGAGGTCTTTTTGAAGCATTTCCTGTTTTTTCAGCCTTTCTAGCTGAGGAACCTGTGCTTTCTGATCTTTCAACCTTACTGGATGAAGATCCCCTCTTCTGAAGGTTATTCTCTGCTAGAATCCCCTTCTTTTGTTCAAGTCGATCAACCCTTTCATTCATTGCTATGATAATCGGGCATTCTGCCACAGAATGATTATCTATGAAAACAGGGTATCTTCTTGATTTGCTACTTTCTGCCATTGCACCTGCAAGAGTCAAAATAGCGTGTTAGTGCATCTGGAATGACATTGTCTTTTCCTTTAATATTTTCTATATTAAAGTTATAGTATTGCAATTCATTCCTCCACCGTACAAGTCATGCCTGGGTAAACCTTTTCAATTTAATTCTCATAAAATTCTTTATATAAGAACTATCTGTTTTTATAGTAAAAGGTTTTCCCAAGAAAATCTCGTTAGCCCTAATTCCTTTAAGGACAACAAGCAATTCTCTTCCATGGATAGGATAATTCTTCTCTGCCTTGTTAAAACATCCACTCCAGTATCTGCTGATACTATCATTATGGTTTTTACTTATCTTTAAGATACATCCCCATGCTGAGTCTGATGCATCTGTTTCTAAGATAAGCTGATCTTCACTCCCATCTGGATATTCCAATTCTGGGAGATTCTGTACTTTCTGCTTCAGAATTCTGATTACTTCAGAATCTTTTTTTGTCCAATCCCAAGGTACCTTACTGGATACCTTTTTCTGTATTGGAACTGAGATTTTTGCTAAATCTATGATGTATGCTTTGGCATAACTTAGTATACCGAGAAACACCTGTATTTGCTTACGATCTGTAAGCTCATCGGGGAAAGTTTGTAGCTTTTCTGCAATATGCGGTTGAAGCTTTTCTCTACTTCCTTGGATTTGCAATCCCAAGAATTCTATCTTTGGTTGCATCCAAATGATCTTTCTTTCTGAAAGTATCATCCCTTCTTCTCTGAACACTTCAGCCACCTACTGCAAATGTTTTATATGGTCTTCTATATTTTTACTAAATATGAGCACATCATCTATATAGACTGCCACAAACTGTGATAATCTATTGAATGCCTTATCCATTCTTCTCTGGAATATTCCTGGTGCATTCTTGAGTCTAAATGGCATAACTAGCCATTCAAACAAGCCAACTGGCATTGTAAATGCTGTCAATGGTATAGCCTCTTCTTTGATCTATATCTGCCAATATCCTGAGTTGAGATCAAACTTAGAATATACCATTGACCTTTCATTCCTAATCCTGCTTCTCAAAGCTTCTTGGTTAGGAAGGTTGTAGCCATCATCTTTTGTAGCACAATTGAGATCACGATAATCTATAACCATTCTGGCATTACCACGCTGTTTTTCTGCATGATTCATTACCATGAATGTCGCACTCCTGTGAGGACTTTCGCTGTGCCTGATCAATCCAAGATTGATTAATTCTGGAATTTGTTTCTCAAATTCCTTAACCATCTCATCTGGATAGGCAATTCCCTTACTTCTGATCACTGTACTAGGATCTTTAAGGGTGATGGTAGCTTCTGGCATTGCCTTCTGCCATAGTTTCAGAGGATTTTCTGACCAATTTTTTTGATAAGTATTCTTTTATCTTGGCCAATGCCTCTTCTTCATTAATCCTCAGGACTTTTAATCCAACTAGTTCTTTACACTGCTCAATCTTTCTGTGGGATTCTCTATCTTCATCTGGATAGACTTCCACTTTAACAGTAGATGCTTTCTTATCTGGAACCATTCTGGTTTTTCCAGATACAGTTGGAATCAAATAGTTGTCACGGATAATTCCTTCTGAAAATATCGTTACAAGTTGATACCTTCTAAGGAACCCATTTCCAGTCAAGAATTCATCTAACAATTGAGGGATAAAACAAATCATCTGTTCTATAAATATCCTACCATTGAGTTCAATCTGAACATCCTTGGCTACTTCTTGAATCAGAACTGTTGCATTATTACCAACTGTAACTTGCAACCCTGAAGATTCCCAGGTTACTCCTGAAAATCGAATTCTTGTACAAGAGAATGTACATCCTGTATCAACTAGGGCAATACATGCAGTTTAATTAATACTTAATTTTACTAATGTGGCCCAGTCCTCTATCTTTGCACTGAGTAATGGAGATCCCATATATCCTACATGAGTTTCTTCATCCTCATAGATAGGTAGTCGAACAGTCCTTTGTCCAATTATTTTTCTGGAAATTGATGTTCTAGGTGCTTCTACTGAATTACCTTCATCCTTTCCAATTGAGATCCTTGGATCTTCCAAATGGTTCTCCAGTATTTCTGATTTGAAGTCTTCTATCTTCAAATCTGATATGCCTGATCTTGATCCTTCTGATCTAATATCATCCTCATCTTCTCTGACCTCAAAGATAACAAGTCTATTTCCAACTTGTCTAATAACATCTGAAATAAGTAGCTTCTGCCTTCTTTCTTCCTCTGGATTTGGTGAAACCCATTCTCTACGCCAAGTTAGCCTCTTGGGGTTTATCACATATGGTGTCATTGCTCTAATTGATGTTCTTTCATCCTGAAAAAGATGTGTAAATCTTTCCACACCATTCCTTAGAGCCGGTCTTCTAGTATTATAGAACTTCACATAGAGACGAGTAATTACTCTGACATATCTTCTGTCGGGTGGACATCCCGACGTCTTCTGCCAGTTCCTCGTGTAGATCTTTACTTCTACAGTTCTACTAATACTTTTGTCCATAAGAACAACATGCAAGTCTGGTATTACCTTTACCCATGCTGCTCCTGCATGCAGATTTGCACGTGCTCCTCCTAATAATGCATTAGAGAAATTTGCTAAACTGCCATCCACAACTGCAATTAGGACTGGTAGATCTTGTCCTTTTCTGACAAGAGGATCTACTCCTATCTGGATTATTCCAAAATGCACATACTTTGCATTTCTCTAGATTACCTTGTTAACCCTTTTTGGTTTTAGCAAAGGCATTGAAAATAATCCTTTATCTGTTTTATAAACTTCAGCTGTCTCTTCATCTTCAAATATCTTGGTCATTTCTCGATATGGTACCCAAGAATTTTGGTATACATCATACCAATCAACTCTGGGAATCTTCCATTCTTGACAATCTCTTCATTCTGAAGGGATTTCAGTTTCTGAAGAATGAACCCGATCTCCTTTCATTTCCTCTAGTTTTACTAGTTCTGGAGAGTCTTCTGATGCACTAGCTCCTGTTCGAATCATGGCTATTCGAAGCTAGCTCAAAATAGGGTTACTTCCTTCTTCTTTATCTGAGGTAGAATCTTCCTCCTCTGAGTACTCTGAATATAAAGAATATAAACTCTCATCATCTGAGTCTATATCTTCTCCCCAGATTGACTCAAACAATATCTCTGATGAATCTTCCATCATTATTGTTTTGAGACTACCCCTTCTTTTATCTGCATCTGGGCAACTGTCTGCTCTGTGACCCTTCTTGTCACAAAACCAACAACAATCACAACTGGATAGAGACTTTCCTTGAGGGAATTTGGGTTACTTCCCATATTTGGCGTTAAAGTTTTCTCTCATATCCTTCTGGATTCTATTTGGTCTAAAAAATCTCTTAGATTTTTCTGGCTTTCTGCCTGAAAATCTACTTGATGATTTTCTTTTCCCAAATCTTTTCCAGACCTTTTTGAACGGTTTCTTTCATTCACACTGGCCATCCTGACACTGTGTTTTGAATGTTCTTTGTGGGGTTTTTCCAAGCTCCTGCCTGGTTGGACTGCACCCATATCTTCCTGCAACACCTTCTACTTTTGGGCAACAACAAGAACTCATGTATGAAATATTTCTTACATCTTGTAAGACATGCCTCTGCATACAATAGAGTCTTATCACCTGCCTTATTGTTTCTGCTCGAACTCCTAGAGTGTCTTGAAAATCTCCACTCCGAGAAAGACGAGTCTTCAAAGCTTGTTGAACAATTTCAGGCCAACTGCCTGAAAGCTATTGGATAAAGACATCTAGGGCATATGCTTGATCTCCTGGTCCAAGAAGATAATACAAATGCTGAAACTCGCAGAGATATTCTTCAAAATAGCACATGTCACAAATTTGGATTTTGATTAAAGCTGTTATAGGTTTTTCTACCAATGCTCCATCCCGATCCACCAGTGAATTTCCTGCAAACTCTTATTTAAGGAAATCAGCAACTACTGGTATAACTTCAATTGGGAATGTAACATATTCCTGGATAGTTGTTCTCACTTATGAGTGTCTTAGTAGCATATCCCAAAATCTCCCCGCATTACCTCTCAAGGTAGCTCCAGCGAAATTAAGTGCACTATCTATGGTCCACGATTGTAAACCAACTGATAGCATGTAATATCGAAGGTCTAGAGCCCATTCATCTATGGCTGCTCCTAGATCCTTTTCACAGTCTAGCTTTAGGATCGTCCCATGTTGAGGAACACCTTATGGATGTGATTTCTTTGGCTTATATTCTTCCTGAATATAGCTGGGATACGAGGGATTTCCTTCCCTATTGATCTTCTGAAACAATTCCTTGAATGATCCTTTCTGTTGTTCCCAAAGAATTGGTTTCTGGGAGATTGCCTGCCATACTGGCTTGGCTTCCCAAGGTTTTACACCGAGTCTTTCGGTGGGAGATAACTTACTCTCTTTCTTTTTCCTCTTTTCTTCGAGTTTGTCTTGTAGGTATTAAACTCTCTTGAGATTTTCATTTAGGTTTTTGGAGGCACGTTCTATATCTCCCAGTTCCCATTTCTCCCGAGTAATAATATCATGGATCTGTCTCTGGTATTCCTGGATACTTTGAGGAATACTTGAAACTTCTTCCTGATATTCTTGAGCTTCTCCTGCTAAAGGCCATGTGTACTCTTCTGTAGTATATCGTCCTGATAAACTTGCTCTCTCAGTATCTCGGTGTGGATTTGTATCAGAGACAGTGGCACCGGGCTGATTGGAAGCTTCTCCTGAAGCTCTCCCTTCAAGCCTCTGCCAAATATCTCGGATATTTGGTCCGACACCAGATCCTCTTCCGGCCATATTTTACTGTTGAAAGAAAAATACTTCTCCTTCTGGATCTCCTAGAGTTCTTTCTAGGTTTTCGACTAACCACTTGGCCTGTCGAAGTTGAGACTCTGTACGCCTAATTTATGCCTTTAATTCTTCAAGCTTATCACGAGTTGCCTGAGCTTTCTGCCCTAACTCGATTACTTCGGGTTCATTCTCAAAATCGAATCTGGCTTCTGGAATTTGATGATACTTTATAAGACAAATATGATTGGGTTTTTTCTCATAATATCGTACCCTTCCTTCTAGCCGTTTCTGCTCATAATAAAGACCTTTAACCATGGGATACAGAAATTCCTCACTGGAAATTCCGTGAAAGCAGCGCTCTGGCTGGCTTCGTTCTCCCCCCCGCGCTCTGATACCACTAGTGGGTGAAGTCTCCGACGAGGTCTCCGAGGAGATCCCGGTTTGGGAGTCCAGAAAGGCTGCAAAAATCACAAACAGCAGCAAAACATTATCCACGAAGAGGATAAGGGGACTACCTGTCGATGACTTCGCAGGATCGTTTTGGGAATCGCTTCACACGAAGAACACAAAGGCTTAGAGAGAAGACAGAGAGAGAGTTTCTGAAATCGTTTTGATTTCTATTCAAAATTACCTCTCTGAACAAATGGGTCGGAGGTCCTTTATATAGGCCTCTGGGCTCAGCTTGTCCAAGAAGCTGACTCGATAGAAGACACGCAAAAGAAAAAGCAAAAGAAAAAGCAAAAGCAAAAGCAAAAGCAAAAGCAAAAGAAAAAGGTGGACCACACTACTGCGAAACTTCCACCGCACACTTTACAATAAATACAAACTACATAAATGACATGTCGATGTGATCCGCTCGTCCATGACGGGTATGTCGCGTGTCTGGATCAGCATCTAGAATCCATCCAAGTCGTATAGAGCATCAATCATCTCTCCAAATGAGACTTCCTTCTCTGACTCCTTCATCTTTATCAATTATTTGATGGCGTGTTCGATTTGATCTCTGACAATAAAGATATCTTCTTTATGTCCCTTCCATGTCTTGAGTTCTTCAAGAATCGTGTCTGCCTCCACCGTGAAGTCTGTCAGATGTGTCATCTCTACATGCTGCATGTCTCTATAGTTGATAGAGACCAACACATTATCTCCTGCAAAGAATATACAATCTTTTCTCGTTGATTTTGATTCAATTAGATAAATGCTCCAGGTGATTTGGATACGTTCATAATGACTTTTGTTCAAACTGAACTCTAGCCAATCTTCATCGCTAAACTGCGAGTCTTCGAATGCTTTCTGGACAAGTCCTTTAGTCTAGTGCCCTGGGTACAAGTTCCAAAGCATAACAACCCTGTCTGCTAATCTGATAGGTTCAATATGTGCAAATCACCATAAGAAACTTGGATATGCATTGTTCAGAACTATTCTGACCATCCTGGGTACCCAATTGAATGTGAAATTTATTTTCTTAAATCCCAAAAACTGTACTGCTCCCATGCTGAAAGCTTTCTGGAATTCAATGAACTCTTCTGGTTCTAATGCTGTATCTGGTATATGGAGTTTTGGAATCCCTGTTCCTGACATTCTCCAAAACCTCTTCAAAACTGGATATTCTTTCATTTCTGTTTCCTTGATTCTCCTAACTTTGTCAAGGAGTCCTGAAACTTGGACCTTCATCCTGATCTCTTCAGTGATGATCATACTGATCATATCTCGATCAATCTTTTTATAATCTTCCATAAGATCTTCAGATTCTTCAAGCATGTCCAAAACATGGTTCAGACCTCTTTTGAATATCCGATCATCTTTGCTTTTCTGGATCAGATTATAAACGGTTGTGGACTTATTTCTCGAAATATTTGGAATCCTCTGCAAATATTTCCATATTTCCTTTGCTGGATTGGGCTGTTCATCTAGCTCATCATCCATAATTTCTTGATCTTGTTCTTTCTGAACATTCTGTCGTTGAGGTTCTTTCTGAGACCTTTGATGCTTTTCAAGTTCTTCATCTGCATGATCAGCCCAAATCTTAATGGTTTTCTCTTTTCCTTTAGAGCTTCCATTCGACTCAACCTTCTGGTTCTTCCGAGCCTTTCTGTTCCTCGGATTATCTGCACATTGAGTACTGTAATGGCCTTTCTGACCACATACAAAGCATTCAGTATGACTTTTATCCTTAGACTTGCTGTCTAGAGGTATTTTTGAAGCATTTCCTGGTTTTTCAGTCTTTCTAGCTGAGGAACCTGTTCTTTCTGATCTTTCAACCTTACTGGATGAAGATCCCCTCTTCTGAAGGTTATTCTCTGCTAGAATCCCCTTCTTTTGTTCAAGTCGATCAACCCTTTCATTCATTGCTCTGATAATCGGGCATTCTGCCACAGAATGATTATCTATGCAAACATGACATCTTCTTGATTTGCTACTTTCTTCCATTGCACCTGCAAGAGTGAAAATAGCGTGTTAGTGCATCTGGAATGACATTGTCTTTTCCTTTAATATTTTCTATATTAAAGTTATAGTATTGCAATTCATTCCTCCACCGTACAAGTCGTGCCTGGGTAAACCTTTTCAATTTAATTCTCATAAAATTCTTTATATAAGAACTATCTGTTCTTATAGTAAAAGGTTTTCCCAAGAAAAGCTCGTTAGCCCAAATTCCTTTAAGGACAGCAAGCAATTCTCTTTCATGGACAAGATAATTCTTCTCTGCCTTGTTAAAACATCCACTCCAGTATCTGCTGATACTATCATTATTGTTTTTACTTATCTTTAAGATACATCTCCATGCTGAGTCTGATGCATCTGTTTCTAAGATAAGCTGATCTTCACTCCCATCTGGATATTCCAATTCTGGGAGATTTTGTTGTTTCTGCTTCAGAATTCTGATTACTTCAGAATCTTTTTCTATCCAATCCCAAGGTACCTTACTGGATACCTTTTTCTGTATTGGAACTGAGATTTTTGCTAAATCTCTGATGTATGCTCTGGCATAACTTAGTATACCGAGAAACACCTGTATTTTCTTACGATCTGTAATCTCATCGGGGAAAGTTTGTAGCTTTTCTGCAATATGCGGTCGAAGCTTTTCTCTACTTCCTTGGATCTGCAATCCCAATAATTCTATCTTTGGTTGCATCAAAATGATCTTCCTTTCTGAATGTATCATCCCTTCTTCTCTGAACACTTCAGCCACCTACTACAAATGTTTTATATGGTCTTCTGTATTTTTACTAAATACGAGCACATCAACTATATAGACTGCCAAAAACTGTGATAATCTATTGAATGCCTTATCCATTCTTCTCTGGAATATTCCTGGTGCAATCTTGAGTCCAAATGGAATAACTATCCATTCAAACAAGCCAACCGGCGTTGTAAATGCTGTCAATGGTATAACCTCTTCTTTGATCTTTATCTACCAATATCCTGACTTGAGATCAAACTTAGAATATACCACTGAACTTTCATTCCTAATTCTGCTTCTCAAATCTTCTTGGTTAGGAAGGTTGTAGCCATCATCCTTTGTAGCACAATTGAGATCATGATAATCTATAACCATTCTGGCCTTACCACGCTGTTTTTCAGCATGATTCATTACCATGAATGCCGCACTCCTGTGAGGACTTTCGCTGTTCCTGATCAATCTAAGATTGATTAATTCTGGAATTTGTTTCTCAAATTCCTTAACCATCTCATCTGGATAGGCAATTCCCTTACTTCTGATCACTTTACTAGGATCTTTAAGGGTGATGGTAGCTTCTGGCATTGCATTCTTTCATAGTTTCAAAGGATTTTCAGACCAATTTTCTGATAAGTATTCTTTTATCTTGGCCAATGCCTCTTCTTCATTAATCCTCAGGACTTTTAATCCAACTAGTTCTTTCCACTGCTCAATCTTTCTGTGGTATTCTCTATCTTCATCTGGATAGACTTCCACTTTAACAGTAGATACTTTCTTATCTGGAACCATTCTGGTTTTTCCAGATACAATTGGAATCAAATAGTTGTCAAGGATAATTCCTTCTGAAAATATTGTTACAGGTTGATACCTTCTAAGAAACCTCTTTCCAATCAAGAAGTCATCTGACAATTGAGGGATAAAACAAATCATCTGCTCTATAAATATCCTACCATTGAGTTCAATCTGAACATCCTTGGCTACTTCTTGAATCAGAACTGTTGCATTATTACCAACTGTAACTTGCAACTCTGAAGATTCCCAGGTTACTCCTGAAAATCAAATTCTTGTACAAGAGAATGTGCATCCTGTATCAACTAGGGCAATACATGCAGTTTTATTAATACTTAATTTTACTAATGTGGCCCGGTTCTCTATCTTTGCACTGAGTAATGAAGATCCCATATATCCTACATGATTTTCTTCATCCTCATAGATAGGTAGTCGAACAGTCCTTTGTCCAACTATTTTCAGGAAATTGATGTTCTAGGTGCTTCTACTGAAGTACCTTTATCCTTTCCAGTTGAGATCCTTGGATCTTCCAAATGGTTCTCCAGTATTTCTGATTTGAAGTCTTCTATCTTCAAATCTGATCTGCCTGATCTTGATCATTCTGATCTAAGATCATCCTCATCTTCTCTGACCTCAGAGATAACAAGTCTATTTCCAACTTGTCTAATAACATCTGGAATAAGTAGCTTCTGCCTTCTTTCTTCCTCTGGATTTGGTGAAACCCATTCTCTAGGACAAGTTAGCCTCTTGGGGTTTATCACCTATGGTGTCATTGCTCTAATTGATGTTCCTTCATCCTGAAAAAGATGTGTAAATATTTCCACACCCTTCCTTAGAGCTGGTCTTCCAGTATTATAGAACTTCACATAGAGACGAGTAATTACTCTGACACATCTCCTGTCGGGTGGACATCCCAACGTCTTCTTCCAGTTCCTCGTGTTGATCTTTACTTCTAGAGTTCTACTAATAATTCTGTCCATAAGAACAACATGCAAGTCTGGTATTACCTTTACCCATGCTGCTCCTGCATGCAGATTTGAACGTGCTCCTCCTAATAACGCATTAGAGAAATTTTCTAAACTTCCATCCACAACTGCAATTAGGACTGGTAGATCTTGTCCTTTTCTGAAAAGAGGATCTACTCCTATCTGGATTATTCCAAAATGCACATACTTTTCATTTCTCTGGATTTCCTTTTTAACCCTTTCTAGTTTTAGCAAAGGCATTGAAAATAATCCTTTATCTGTTTTATAGACTTCAGCTGTCTCTTCATCTTCAAAGATCTTGGTCATTTCTCGATATGGTACCCAAGAGTTCTGGTATACATCAGACCGATCAACTCTGGGCATCTTCCATTCTTGAAAATTTGTTCCTTCTGAAGGGATTTCAGTTTCTGAAGAATGAACCAGATCTCCTTCCATCTCCTCTCGTTTTACTAGTTCTAGAGAGTCTTCTGATGCACTAGCTCCTGTTCGAATCATGGATATTTGAAGTTGGCTCAAAATAGGGTTACTTCCTTCTTCTTCATCTGAGGTAGAATCTTCCTCCTCTGAGTACTCTGAATATAAAGAATATAAACTCTCATCATCTGAGTCTATATCTTCTCCCCAGATCGGCTCAAACAATATCTCTAATGAATCTTCCATCATTATTGTTTTGAGACTACCCCTTCTTTTATCTGCATCTGGGAAACTGTCAGCTCTGTGACCCTTCTTGCCGCAAAACCAACAACAATATCAATTGGATAGAGACTTTCCTTGAGGGCATTTGGGATACTTCCCATATTTGGCCTTAAAGTTTTCTCTCATATCCTTCTGGATTCTATTTGGTCTAAGAAATCTCTTAGATTTTTCTGGCTTTCTGCCTGAAAATCTACTTGATGATTTTCTTTTCCCAAATATTTTCTATACCTTTTTGAGCGATTTCTTTCGTTCACACTGGCCATCCTGACACTGTGTTTTGAATGTTCTTTGTCTGGGTTTTTCCAAGCTCCTGCCTGGTTGGACCGCACCCATATCTTCTTGCAACACCTTCTACTTTTGGGAAACAAGAAGAACTCATGTATGACATATTTATTACATCTTTTAAGACATGCCTCTGCATAAAATAGAGTCTTATCACCTTCCTAATTTTTTCTGCTCGAACTCCTAGAGTGTCTTGCAAATCTTCACTCTGAGAAAGACGAGTCTTCAAAGCTTGTTGAACAATTTCAGGCCAACTGCCTGGAAGCTTTTGGATAAAGGCATCTAGGGCATATGCTTGATCTCCTGGTCCAAGAAGATAATACCAATGCTGAATCTCGTAGAGATATTCTTCAAAATAACACATGTCACAAATTTGGATTTTGGTTAAAGCTGTTCTAGCTTTTTCTACCAATGCTCCACCCCAATCCACCAGTGAATTTCCTGCAAACTCTTGTTTAAGGAAATCAGCAACTACTGGTATAACTTCAATTGGGAATGTAACATATTCCTGGATAGTTGTTCTCACTTCTGAGTGTCTTAGTAGCATATCCCAAAATCTCCCCGCATTAAAGGTCTAGTGGTATCAGAGCGCGGGGGGGAGAACGAAGCCAGCCAGAGCGCTGCTTTCACGGATTTTCCAGTAAGGAATTTCTGTATCCCACGGTTCAAGGTCTTTATTACAAGCAGAAACGGCTAGAAGGAAGGGTATGATATTATGAGAACAAAGCCAATCATATTTGGCTTAGAAAGTATCGTCAAAATCCAGAAGCCAGATTCGCTTTTGAGAATGAACCTGAAGTAATCGAGTTAGGGCAGAAAGCCTAGGAAACTCGTGATAATCTTGACGAATTAAAGGAAGAAATTAAGCGTACAGAGTCTCAACTTCGACAGGACAAGTGGTTAGTTGAAAACCTAGAAAGAACTCTAGGAGATCCAGAAGGAGAAGTATTTTGCTTTGAACAGAAAAATATGGCCGGAAGAGGATCTGGCGTCGGACCAAATATCCGAGATATTTGGAAGAGGCTTGAAGGGAGAGCTTCAGGAGAAGCTTCCAATCATCCTAGTGCCACTGTCTCTGATACAAATCCACACTGAGATACTGAGAGAGCAAGTTTATCAGGGCGATATTCTGCAGAAGATTACGCATGGCCTTTAGCAGGAGAAGCTCAAGAATATCAGGAAGAAGTTTCAAGTATTCCTCAAAGTATCCAGGAATACCAGAGACAGATCCATGATATTATTACTTGGGAGAAATGGGAACTGGGAGATATAGAACGTGTCTAAAAAAACCTAAATGAAAAGCTCAAGAGAGTTGAAGACCTACAAGCCAAACTCAAAGAAAAGAGGAAAAAGAAAGAGAGTAAGTTATCTCCCACCGAAAGACTTAGTGTAAAACCTTGGGAAGCCAAGCCAGTATGGCAGGCAATCTCCCAGAAACCAATTCCTTGGGAACGAAAGAAAGGATCGTTCAAGGAATTGTTTCAGAAGATCAATAGGGAAGGAAATCCCTCGTATCCCAGCTATATTCAGGAAGAATATAAGCCAAAGAAATCACATCTAGAAGGTGTTCCTCAACATGGGACGATCCTAAATCTAGACTGTGAAAAGGATCCAGGAGCAGCCATAGATGAATGGGCTCAAGACCTTCGATATTACATGCTATCAGTTGGTTTACAGTCGTGGACCATAGATAGTTCACTTAATTTCAATGGAGCTACCTTGAGAGGTAATGCGGGGAGATTTTGGGATATGTTGCTAAGACACTCAGAAGTGAGAACAATTATCCAGGAATATGTTATATTCCCAATTGAAGTTATACCAGTAGTTACTGATTTCCTTAAACAAGATTTTGCAGGAAATTCACTGGTGGATCGGGATGGAGCATTGGTAGAAAAAGCTAGAACAGCTTTAACCAAAATCCAAATTTGTGACATGTGCTATTTTGAAGAATATCTCTGCGAGTTTCAGCATTGGTATTATCTTCTTGGACCAGGAGATCAAGCATATTCCCTAGGTGTCTTTATCCAAAATCTTCCAGGTAGTTGGCCTAAAATTGTTCAACAAGCTTTGAAGACTCGTCTTTCTCAGAGTGAAGATTTGCAAGACACTCTAGGAGTTCGAGCAGAAACAATAAGGCAGGTGATAAGACTCTATTGTATGCAAAGGCATGTCTTAAAAGATGTAAGAAATATGCCATACATGAGTTCTTCTTGTTGCCAAAAAGTAGAAGACGTTGCAGGAAGATATGGGTGCGGTCCAACCAGGCAGGAGCTTGGAAAAACCCCACAAAGAACATTCAAAACACAGTGCCAGGATGACCAGTGTGAACGAAAGAAACCTTTCAAAAAGGTCTGGAAAAGATTTGGGAAAAGAAAATCATCAAGTAGATTTTTAGGTAGAAATCCATAAAAATATAAGATATTTCTTAGACCAAATAGAATACAGAAGGATATTAGAGAAAACTTTAAGGCCAAATATGGTAAGTATCCCAAATACCCTCAAGGAAAGTCTCTATCCAGTTGTGATTGTTGTTGGTTTTGGGGCAAGAAGGGTCACAGAGCTGAAAGTTGCCCAGATGCAGATAAAAGAAGGGGTAGTCTAAAAACAATAATGATGGAAGATTCATCAGAGATATTATTTGAGCCGATCTGGAGAGAAGATATAGACTCAGATGATGAGAGTTTATATTCTTTATATTCAGAGTACTCAGATGAGGAAGATTCTACCTCAGATTAAGAAGAAGGAAGTAACTCTATTTTGAGCCAGCTTCGAATAGCCATGATTTGAACAGGAGCTAGTGCATCAGAAGACTCTTCAGAACTAGTAAAACTAGAGGATATGGAAGGAGATCTGGTTCATTCTTCAGAAACTGAAATCCCTTTAGAATGAAGAGATTTTCAAGAATGGAAGATGCCCAGAGTTGATTAGTCTGATGTATACCAGAAGTCTTGGGTACCATATCGTGAAATGACCAAGATCTTTGAAGATGAAGAGACAACTGAAGTCTATAAAACAGATAAAAGATTATTTTCAATGCCTTTGCTAAAACCAGAAAGGGTTAACAAGGCAACCCAGAGAAATGCAAAGTATGTGCATTTTGGAATAATCTAGATAGGAGTAGATCCTCTTGTCAGAAAAGGACAAGATCTACCAGTCCTAATTGCAGTTGTGGATGCCAGTTTAGCAAATTTATCTAATGCATTATTAGGAGGAGCACGTGCAAATCTGCATGCAGGAGAAGCATGGGTAAAGGTAATACCAGACTTGCATGTTGTTCTTATGTACAGAAGTATTAGTAGAACTCTAGAAGTAAAGATCAACACGAGGAACTGGCAGAAGACGTTGGGATGTCCACCCGACAGGAGATATGTCAGAGTAATTACTCGTCTCTATGTGAAGTTCTATAATACTGGAAGACCAGCTCTAAGGAAGGGTGTGGAAAGATTTACACACTTTTTCATGATGAAGGAACATCAATTAGAGCAATGACACCACCGGTGATAAACCCCAAGAGGCTAACTTGGCCTAGAGAATGAGTTTCACCAAATCCAGAGGAAGAAAGAAGGTAGCAACTACTTATTCCATATGTTATTAGAAAAGTTGGAAATAGACTTGTTATCTCTGAGTCCAGAGAAGATGAAGATGATCTTAGATCAGAAGGATCAAGATCAGGCAGATCAGATTTGAAGATAGAAGACTTCAAATCAGAAATACTGGAGAACCATTTGGAATATCCAAGGATCTCAATTGGAAAGGATGAAGGTACTACAATAGAAGCACCTAGAACATCAATTTCCAAAAAAATAGTTGGACAAAGGACTGTTCGACTACCTATCTATGAGGATGAAGAAACTCAGGTTGGATATATTGGATCTTCATTACTCAGTGAAAAGATAGAGGACTGGGCCACATTAGTAAAATTAAGTATTAATGGAACTGCATGTGTTGCCTTAGTTGATACAGGATGTACATTCTCTTGTACAAGAATTAGATTTTCAGGAGTAACCTAAGAATCTTCAGAGTTGCAAGTTACAGTTGGTAATAATGCAACAGTTCTGATTCAAGAAGTAGCCAAGTATGATCAGATTGAACTCAATGGTAGGATATTTATAGAGCAGATGCTTTGTTTTATCCCTCAATTTCTAAATGACTTCTTGATTGGAAATAGGTTCCTTTGAAGGTATCAACCTATAATGATATTTTCAAAAGGAATTATCCTTGACAACTATTTGATTCCAACTGTATCTGGAAAAACCAGAATGGTTCTAGATAAGAAAGTATCTACTGTTAAAGTGGAAGTCTATCCAGATGAAGATAGAGAATACCACAGAAATATTGAGCAGTGACAAGAACTAGTTGGACTAAAAGTCATGAGGATTAATGAAGAAGAGGCATTGGCCAAGATAAAAGAATACTTATCAGAAAATTGGTCAGAAAATCCTCTGAAACTATGGCAGAAGGCAATGCCAGATGCTACCATCACCCTTAAAGATCCTAGTACAGTGATCAAAAGTAAGGGAATTTCCTATCCAGATGAGATGGTTAAGGAATTTGAGAAACAAATTCCAGAATTAATCAATCTTGGATTGATCAGGCACAGTGAAAGTCCTCACAGGAGTGCATCATTCATGGTAATGAATCATGTATAAAAACAGCGTGGTATGGCCAGAATGGTTATAGATTATTTTGATCTCAATTGTGCTACAAAGGATGATGGATACAACCTTCCTCTCCAAGAATCTTTGAGAAGAAGGATTAGGAATGAAAGGACAATGGTATATTCTTAGTTTGATCTCAAGTCAGGATATTGGCAGATAAAGATCAAAGAAGAGACTATACCATTGACATCATTTACAACGCCAGTTGGCTTTTTTGAATGGCTAATTATGCCATTTGGACTCAAGAATGCACCAGGAATATTCTAGAGAAGAATGGATAAGGCATTCAATAGATTATCACAGTTTGTGGCAGTCTATATAGATGATGTGCTCGTATTTAGTAAAAATACAGAAGACCATATAAAACATTTGTAGCAGGTGGCTGAAGTGTTCAGAGAAGAAGGGATGATACTTTCAGAAAGATAGATCATTTGGATGCAACCAAAGATAGAATTCTTGGGATTGCAGATCCAAGGAAGTAGAGAAAAGATTCAACCGCATATTGCAGAAAAGCTACAAACTTTCCCCGATGAGCTTACAGATCGTAATAAAATACAGATGTTTCTCGGTATACTAAGTTATGCCAGAGCATACATCAGAGATTTAGAAAAAATCTCAGTTCTAATACAGAAAAAGGTATCCTGTAAGGTACCTTGGGATTGGACAGAAAAAGATTCTGAAGTAATCAGAATTCTGAAGCAGAAAGCACAGAATCTCCCAGACTTGGAATATCCAGATGGGATTGAAGATCAGCTTATCTTAGAAATAGATGAATCAGACTCAGCATGGGGATGTATCTTAAAGATAAGTAAAAAAGATAATGATAGTATCAGCAGATACTGGAGTGGATGTTTTAACAAGGCAGAGAAAAATTATCCTATCCATGAAAGAGAATTGCTTGCTGTCCTTAAAGTAATTAGGGCTAACGAGCTTTTCTTGAAAAAACCTTTTACTATAAGAACATATAGTTCTTATATAAAGAATTTTATGAGAATTATACTGAAAAGGTTTACCCAGGCATGACTTGTACGGTGGAGGAATGAATTTCAAAACTATAACTTTAATATAGAAAATATTAAAGGAAAAGACAATGTCATTCCAGATGCACTAACACGCTATTTTGACTCTTGCAGGTGCAATGGCAGAAAGTAGCAAATCAAGAAGATGACCTGTTTGCATAGATAATCATTCTGTGGCAGAATGCCCGATTATCAAAGCAATGAATGAAAGAGTTGATCGACTTGAACAAAAGAAGGGGATTCTAGCAGAAAATAACCTTCAGAAGAGGGGATCTTCATCCAGTAAGGTTGAAAGATCAAAAACCACAGGTTCCTCAGCTAGAAAGGCTGAAAAACCAGGAAATGGTTCAAAAAGACCTCTAGACAGCAAGTCTAAGGATAAAAGTCATATTGAATGCTTTCTATGTGGTCAGAAAGGCCATTACAGTACTCAATGTGAAGATAATCCGAGGAACAAAAAGGCTCGGAATAGCCCAAAGGTTGAGACGAATGGAAGCTATAAAGAAAAAGAAAAAACAATTAAGAGTTGGGCTGATCATGTAGATGAAGAACTTGAAAAGCATCAAAGGTCTCAAAAAGAACCTCAACGATAGAATGTTCTGAAAGAATAAGATCAAGAAAGTCTGGATGATGAGCTAGATGAAGATCCCAATCTAGCAAAGGAAATATGGAAATATTGCAGAGGATTCCAAATATTTCGAGAAATAAGTGCACAGCCGTTTATAATCTGATCCAGAAAATCAAAGAAGATCGGATATTCAAAAGAGGTCTGAACCATGTTTTGGACATGCTTGAAGAATCTGAAGATCTTATGGAAGATTATAAAAAGATTGATCGAGATATGATCAGTATGATCATCACTAAAGAGATCAGGCTAAAGGTCCAAGTTTCAGGACTCCTTGACAAAGTTAGGAGAATCAAGGAAACAGGAATGGAAGAATATCCAGTTTTGAAGAGGTTTTGGAGAATGTTAGGAACAGGGATTCCAAAACTCCATATACCAGATACGACATTAGAACCAGAAGAGTTCGTTGAATGCCAGAAAGCTTTCAGCATGGGAGCACTACAGTTTTTAGGATTTAAGAAAATAAATTCCACATTCAATTGGGTACCCAGGATGGTCAGAATAGTTCTGAACAATGCATATCCAAGTTTGTTATGGTGGGTTGCACATATTGAGCCTATCAGATTAGCAGACAGGGTTTTTATGCCTTGAAACTTGTACCCAGGGCACTGGACTACAGGACCTGTCCAGAAAGCATTCGAAGACTCGCAGTTTAGCGATGAAGATTGGCTAGAGTTCAGTTTGAACAAAAGTCATTATGAACGTATCCAAATCGCCTGGATCATTTATCTAATTGTATCAAAATCAACGAGCAAAGATTGCATATTCTTTGCAGGAGACAATGTGTTGGTCTCTATCAACTCTAGAGACATGCAGCATGCAGAGATGACACATCTGACAAACTTCGTGGTGGAGGCAGACACGATTCTTGAAGAACTCAAGATGTGGAAGGGACATAAAGAAGATATCTTTATTGTCAGAGATCAAATCCAACGCGCCATCAAAAAATTGATAAAGATGAAGGAGTCAGAGAAGGAAGTCTCAGTTGGAGAGATGATTGATGCTCTATACGACTTGGATGAATTCTAGACGCTGATCCAGACACGCGTCATACCCGACATGGACGAGCGGATCACATTGAACATATCATTTATGTAGTTTGTACTTATTTTAAAGTGTGCGGTGGAAGTTTCGCAGTAGTGCGGTCCACCTTTTGCTTTTTCTTTTGCTTTTGATTTTGCGTGTCTTGTATCGAGTCAGCTTCTCGGGAAAGCTGAGCCGAGAGGCCTATATAAGGGACCTCTGATCCATTTGTTCGGAGAGGTAATTTTGAATAGAAATCAGAACAATTTCAGAAACTCTCTCTCTACATTCTCTCTAAGCCTTTGTGTTCTTCGTGCGAAGCGATTCCCAAAAAGATCCTGCGAAGTCGTCGACAGGTTGTCCCCTTATCCTCTTCCTGGATAATGTTTTGCTGCTGTTTGTGATTTTTGCAGCCTTTATGGACTCCCAAACCGGGATCTCGTCAGATACCTCGTCGGAGACTTCACCCACTAGTGGTATCAGAGCGTGGGGGGGGGGGGGGGAGAACGAAGCCAGACAGAGCGCTACTTTCACAGATTTTCCAGTAAGGAATTTCTGTATCCCATGGTTAAGGGTCTTTATTATGAGCAGAAACGGCTAGAAGGAAGGGTAAGATATTACGAGAACAAATCCAATAATATTTGGATTAGAAAGTATCATCAAATTCCAGAAGCTAGATTCACTTTTGAGAATCAACCCGAAGTAATCGAGTTAGGGTAGAAAGCCCAGGAAACTCGTGATAAGCTTGAATAATTAAAAGAAGAAATTAGGCTTACAGAGTCTCAACTTCGACAGGTCAAGTGGTTAGTTGAAAACCTAGAAAGAACTCTAGGAGATCCAGAAGGAGAAGTATTTTTCTTTGAATAGTAAAATATGGTCGGAAGAGGATCTGGTGTCGGACCAAATATCCGAGATATTTGGCAGAGGCTTGAAGGGAGAGCTTCAGGAGAAGCTTCCAATCAGCCCGGTGCCACTGTCTCTGATACAAATCCACACCGAGATACTGAGAGAGCTAGTTTATCTGGACGATATACTGTAGAAGATTATGCATGGCCTTTAGCAGGAGAAGCTCAAGAATATCAGGAAGAAGTTTCAAGTATTCCTCAAAGTATCCAGGAATACCAAAGACAGATCCATTATATTGTTACTCGGGAGAAATGGGAACTGGGAGATATAGAACGTGTCTCCAAAAACCAAAATGAAAAGATCAAGAGAGTTGAAGATCTATAATCCAAACTCGAAGAAAATAGGAAAAAGAAAGAGAGTAAGTTATCTCCCACTGAAAGACTCGGTGTAAAACCTTTGGAAGCCAAGCCAGTATGGAAGGAAATCTCCCAAAAACCAATTCCTTGGGAATGAGAGAAAGGATCGTTCAAGGAATTGTTTCATAAGATCAATAGGGAAGGAAATCCCTCTTATCCTAGATATATTCAGGAAGAATATAAGCCAAAGAAATCACATCTAGAAGGTGTTCCTCAACATGGGACGATCCTAAAGCTAGACTATGAAAAGGATCTAGGAGAAGCCGTAGATTAATGGGCTCTAGACCTTCGATATTACATGCTATCAGTTGGTTTACAGTCGTGGACCATAGATAGTGCACTTAATTTCGCTGTAGCTACCTTGAGAGGTAATGCGGGGAGATCTTGGGATATGCTGTTAAGACACTCAGAAGTGAGAACAGCTATCCAGGAATATGTTACATTCCCAATTGAAGTTATACCGGTAGTTTTTTATTTCCTTAAACAAGAGTTTGTTGGAAATTCACTGGTGGATCGGGATGGAGCATTGGTAGAAAAAGCTAGAACAACTTTAACCAAAATCCAAATTTGTGACATGTGATATTTTGAAGAATATCTCTGCGAGTTTCAGCATTGGTATTATCTTCTTGGACTAGGAGATCAAGTATATGCCCTAGATGTCTTTATCCAAAAGCTTCCAGGCAGTTGGCCTGAAATTGTTCAACAAGCTTTGAAGACTTGTCTTTCTCAGAGTGAGGTTTTGCAAGACACTCTAGGAGTTCGAGCAGAAACAATAAGGCAGGTGATAAGAATCTATTTTATGCAGAGGCATGTCTTACAAGATGTAAGAAATATGCCATACATGAGTTCTTCTTGTTTCCCAAAAGTAGAAGGTGTTGTAGGAAGATATGGGTGCGGTCTAACCAGGCAGGAGCTTGGAAAAACCCCACAAAGAACATTCAAAACACAGTGCCAGGATGGCCAGTGTGAACGAAAGAAACCGTTCAAAAAGGTCTGGAAAATATTTGAGAAAAGAAAATCATCAAGTAGATTTTCAGGCAGAAATCCAGAAAAATCTAAGAGATTTCTTAGACCAAATAGAATCCAGAAGGATATGAGACAAAACTTTAAGGCCAAATATGGGAATTATCTCAAATTCCCTCAAGGAAAGTCTCTATCCAGTTGTGATTGTTGTTGGTTTTGCGGCAAGAAGGGTCACATAACTGACAGTTTCCCAGATGCAGATAAAAGAAGGGGTAGTCTCAAAACAATAATGATGGAAGATTCATCAGAGATATTGTTTGAACCGATCTAGGGAGAAGATATAGACTCAGATGATGAGAGTTTATATTATTTATATTCAGAGTACTCAGAGGAGGAAGATTCTACCTCAGATGAAGAAGAAGGAAGCAACCCTATTTTGAGCCATCTTCGAATAGCCATGATTCGAACAGGAGCTAGTGCATCAGAAGACTCTCCAGAACTAGTAAAACTAGAGGAGATGGAAGGAGATCTGGTTTATTCTTTAGAAACTGAAATCCCTTCAGAAGGAAGATATTTTCAAGAATGGAAGACGCCCAGAGTTGATTGGTCTGATGTATACCAGAAGTCTGGGGTACCATATCGAGAAATGACCAAGATCTTTGAAGATGAAGAGATAGCTGAAGTCTATAAAACAGATAAAGGATTATTTTCAATGCCTTTGCTAAAACCGAAAAGGGTTAACAAGGTAATCCAGAGAAATAAAAAGTATGTGCATTTTGGAATAATCCAGATAGGAGTAGATCCTCTTGTCAGAAAAGGACAAGATCTACTAGTCCTAATTGCAGTTGGGGATGGAAGTTTAACAAATTTATCTAATGCATTATTAGGAGGAGCACATGAAAATCTGCATGCAGGAGCAACATGAGTAAAGGTAATACCAGACTTGTATGTTGTTCTTATGGACAGAAGTATTAGTAGAACTCTTGAAGTAAAGATCAACACAAGGAACTAGAAGAAGACGTTGGGATATCCACCCGACAGGAGATGTGTCAGAGTAATTACTCGTCTCTATGTGAAGTTCTATAATACTGAAAGACCAGCTCTAAGGAAGGGTGTGGAAAGATTTATACATCTTTTTTAGGATGAAGGAACATCAATTAGAGCAATGACACCACAGGTGATAAATCCTAAGAGGCTAACTTGGCCTAGAGAATGGGTTTCACCAAATCAAGAGGAAGAAAGAAGGCAGAAGCTACTTATTCCAGATGTTATTAGACATGTTGGAAATAGACTTGTTATCTCTGAGGTCAGAGAAGATGAGGATGATCTTAGATCAGAAGGATCAAGATCAAACAGATCAGATTTGAAGATAGAAGACTTCAAATCAGAAATACTGGAGAACCATTTGGAAGATCCAAGGATCTCAATTGGAAAGGATGAAGGTACTTCAGTAGAAGCACCTAGAACATCAATTTCCAGAAAAATAGTTGGACAAAGGACTGTTCGACTACCTATCTATAAGGATGAAGAAACTCATGTATGATATATGGGATCTTCATTACTCAGTGCAAAGATAGAGGACTGGGCCACATTAGTAAAATTAAGTATTAATGAAACTGCATGTATTTCCCTAGTTGATACAGGATGTACATTCTCTTGAACAAGAATTCGATTTTCAGGAGTAACCTGGGAATCTTCAGAGTTGCAAGTTACAGTTGGTAATAATGCAACAATTCGGATTCAAGAAGTAGCCAAGGATGTTCAGATTGAACTCAATGGTAGGATATTTATAGAGCAGATTATTTGTTTTATCCCTCAATTTCCAGATGACTTCTTGATTGGAAATAGGTTCCTTAGAAGGTATCAACCTGTAACGATATTTTCAGAAGGAATTATCCTTGATAACTATTTGATTCCAACTGTATCTGGAAAAACCAGAATGGTTCCAGATAAGCAAGTATCTACTGTTAAAGTGGAAGTCTATCCAGATGAAGATAGAGAATACCACAGAAATATTGAGTAGTGGAAAGAATTAGTTGGATTAAAAGTCCTGAGGATTAATGAAGAAGAGGCATTGGACAAGATAAAAGAATACTTGTCAGAAAATTGGTCAGAAAATCCTCTGAAACTATGGCAGAAGGAAATGCCAGAAGATACCATCACCCTTAAAGATCCTAGTACAGTGATCAGAAGTAAGGGAATTTTCTATCCAGATGAGATGGTTAAGGAATTTGAGAAACAAATTCCAGAATTAATCAATCTTGGATTGATCAGGCACAACGAAAGTCCTCACAAGAGTGCGGCATTCATGGGAATGAATCATGCAGAAAAACAGTGTGGTAAGACTAGAATGGTTATATATTATCGTGATCTCAATTGTGCTACAAAGGATGATGGCTACAACCTTCCTAACAAAGAATCTTTGAGAAGCAGGATTAGGAATGAAAGGCCAATGGTATATTCTAAGTTTGATCTCAAGTCAGGATATTGGCAGATAAAGATCAAAGAAGAGGCTATACCATTGACAACATTTACAATGCCAATTGGGTTGTTTGAATGGCTAGTTATTCCATTTGGACTCAAGAATGCACTAAGAATATTCCAGAGAAGAATGGATAAGGCATTCAATAGATTATCACAATTTGTGGCAGTCTATATAGATGATGTGCTCATATTTAGTAAAAATATAGAAGACCATATATAACATTTGCAGCAGGTGGATGAAGTGTTCAAAGAAGAAGGGATGATACTTTCAGAAAGAAAGATCATTTGGATGCAACCAAAGATAGAATTCTTGGGATTGCAGATCCAAGGAAGTAGAGAAAAGCTTCAACCGCATATTTCAGAAAAGCTACAAACTTTCCCCGAGGAGCTTATAGATCGTAAGCAAATACAGGTGTTTCTCGGTATACTAAGTTATGCCAGAGCATACATCCGAGATTTAGTAAAAATATCAGTTCCAATACAAAAAAAGGTATCCTGTAAGGTACCTTGGGATTTTATAGAAAAAGATTCTGAAGTAATCAGAATTCTGAAGCAGAAAGCACAGAATCTCCCAGAATTGGAATATCTAGATGGGAGTGAAGATCAGCTTATCTTAGAAACAGATGCATCAGAATCAGCATGGGGATGCATTTTAAAGATAAGTAAAAACCATAATGATAGTATCAGCAGATATTGGAGTGGATGTTTTAACAAGGCAGAGAAGAATTATCCTGTCCATGAAAGAGAATTGCTTGTTGTCCTTAAAGGAATTAGGGCAAACGAGCTTTTCTTGGGAAAACCTTTTACTATAAGAACAGATAGTTCTTATATAAAGAATTTTATGAGAATTAAATTGAAAAGGTTTACTCAGGCATGACTTGTACAGTGGAGGAATGAATTGAAATACTATAACTTTAATATAGAAAATATTAAAGGAAAAGACAATGTCATTCCAGATGCACTAACATGCTGTTTTCACTTTTGCAGGTGCAATGGCAGAAAGTAGCAAATCAAGAAGATGCCCCGTTTGCATTGATAATCATTCTGTGGAAGAATGACCGATTATCAGAGTAATGAATGAAAGGGTTGATCGACTTGAACAAAATAAGGGGATTCTAGTAGAGAATAACCTTCATAAGAGGGGATCTTCATCCAGTAAGGTTGAAAGATCAGAAAGAACAGGTTCCACAGTTAGAAAGGATGAAAAACCAGGAAATGCTTCAAAAAGACCTCTAGACAGCAAGTCTAAGGATAAAAGTCATACTGAATGCTTTGTATGTGGTCTGAAAGGCCATTACAGTACTCAATGTGTAGATAATCCGAGGAACAGAAAGGCTCGGAAGAACCAGAAGGTTGAGACGAATTGAAACTCTAGAGGAAAAGAGAAAACTATTAAGAGTTGGGCTGATCATATAGATGAAGAAATTGAAAAGCATCAAAGGTCTCAGAAAGAACCTCAACGACAGAATGTTCAGAAAGAACAAGATCAAGAAAGTATGGATGATGAGCTAGATGAAGATCTCAATCCAACAAAGAAAATATGGAAATATTTGCAGAAGATTGCAAATATTTCGAGAAATAAGTCCACAACCGTTTATAATCTGATCCAGAAAAGCAAAGATGATTGGATATTCAAAAGAGTTCTGAACCATGTTTTGGACATGCTTGAAGAATCTGAAGATCTTATGGAAGATTATAAAAAGATTGATCGAGATATGATCAGTGTGATCATCACTGAAGAGATCAGGCTGAAGGTCCAAGTTTCAGGACTCCTTGACAAAGTTAGGAGAATCAAGGTAATAGGAATGGAAGAATATTCAGTTTTGAAGAGGTTTTGGAGAATGTCAGGAATAGGGATTCCAAAACTCCATATACCAGATACGACATTAGAACCATAAGAGTTCATTGAATGCCAGAAAGCTTTCAGCATGGGAGCAGTACAGTTTTTGGGATTTAAGAAAATAAATCCCACATGCAATTGGGTACCCAGGATGGTCAGAACAGTTCTGAACAATGCATATCCAAGTTTGTTATGGTGGGTTGCACATATTGAACCTATCAGATTAGCAGACAGGGTTGTTATGCTTTGGAACTTGTACCCCGGGCACTAGACTAAAGGACCTGTCCAGAAAGCATTCGAAGACTCGCAGTTTAGCGATGAAGATTGGCTAGAGTTCAGTTTGAACAAAAGTCATTATGAACGTATCCAAATCGCCTGAAGCATTTATATAATTGAATCAAAATCAATGAGCAAAGATTGTATATTTTTTGCAGGAGACAATGTGTTGGTCTCTATCAACTCTAGACACATGCAGCATGCAGAGATGACACATCTGAAAGACTTCGCGGTGGAGGCAGACACGATTCTTGAAGAACTCAAGACGTGGAAGGGACATAAAGAAGATATCTTTATTGTCAGAGATCAAATCCAACGCCCCATCAAATAATTGATAAAGATGAAGGAGTCAGAGAAGGAAGTCTCAGTTGGAGAGATGATTGATGCTCTATACGACTTGGATGGATTCTAGACGCTGATCCAGACACGCGTCATACATGGCATGGACGAGCGGATCACATCGAACATGTCATTTATGTAGTTTGTATTTATTGTAAAGTCTGCGGTGGAAGTTTCGTAGTAGTGCGGTCTACCTTTTTCTTTTGCTTTTGCTTTTGCTTTTGCGTGTCTTGTATCGAGTCAGCTTCTCGGGCAAGCTGAGCCCAGAGGCCTATAAAAGGGACCTCTGACCCATTTGTTCGGAGAGGTAATTTTGAATAGAAATCAGAACGATTTTATAAACTCTCTCTATACCTTCTCTCTAAGCCTTTGTGTTCTTCGTGTGAAGCGATTCCCAAAACGATCCTGCGAAGTCGTCGACAGGTAGTCCCCTTATCCTCTTCGTGGATAATGTTTTGCTGCTGTCGGTGATTTTTGCAGCATTTCTGGACTCTCAAACCGGGATCTCGTCGGATACCTCATAGGAGACTTCACCCACTAGTGGTATCAGAGCGCGGGGGGGGGGGGGGGGGGGGGGGGGGGGGGGGGGCGAACGAAGCCAGCCAGAGCGCTGCTTTCACGGATTTTCCAGTAAGGAATTTTTGTATCCCATGGTTAAAGGTCTTTATTATGAGCAGAAATGGATAGAATAAAGGGTACGATATTACGAGAACAAAGCCAATCATATTTAGCTTAGAAAGTATCGTCAAATTCCAGAAGCCAGATTCACTTTTGAGAATGAACCCGAAGTAATCGAGTTAGGGCAGAAAGCCCAGGCAACTCATGATAAGCTTGAAGAATTAAAGGCAGAAATTAGGCGTACAAAGTCTCAACTTCGACAGGACAAGTGGTTAGTCAAAAACCTAGAAAGAACTCTAGGAGATCCAGAAGGAGAAGTATTTTGCTTTGAACAGTAAAATATGACTGGAAGAGGATCTGGTGTCGGACCAAATATCTAAGATATTTGGCAGAGGCTTGAAGGGAGAGCTTCAGGAGAAGCTTCCAATCAACCCGGTGCCACTGTATCTGATACAAATCCACACCGAGATACTGAGAGAGGAAGTTTATCAGGACGATATAATATAAAAGATTACACATGGCCTTTAGCAGGAGAAGCTCAAGAATATCAGGAAGAAGTTTCAAGTATTCCTCAAAGTATCCAGGAATACCAGAGACAGATCCATGATATTATTACTCGGGAGAAATTGGAACTGGGAGATATAGAACGTGTCTCCAAAAACCTAAATGAAAAGCTCAAGAGAGTGGAAGAACTACAAGCCAAACTCGAAGAAAAGAGGAAAAATAAAGAGAGTAAGTTATCTCCCACTGAAAGACTCGGTGTAAAACCTTGGGAAGCCAAGCCAATATGGCAGGAAATCTCCCAGAAACCAATTCCTTGGGAACGACAGAAAGGATCGTTCAAGTAATTGTTTCAGAAGATCAATAGGGAAGGAAATCCCTCGTATCCCAGCTATATTCAGGAAGAATATAAGCCAAAGAAATCACATCAAGAAGGTGTTCCTCAACATGGGACGATCCTAAAGATAGATTGTGAAAAGGATCTAGGAGAAACCATAGATGAATGGGCTCTAGACCTTCGATATTACATGCTATCAGTTGGTTTACAGTGGTGGACCGTAGATAGTGCACTTAATTTTGCTGGAGCTACCTTGAGAGGTAATGCAGGGAGATTTTGGGATATGCTGCTAAGACACTCAGAAGTGAGAACAACTATCCAGGAATATGTTACATTCCCAATTGAAGTTATACCAGTAGTTGCGGATTTCCTTAAACAAGAGTTTGCAGGAAATTCACTTGTGGATCGGGATGGAGCATTGGTAGAAAAAGCTAGAACAGCTTTAACCAAAATCCAAATTTGTGACATGTGCTATTTTGAAGAATATCTCTGCGAGTTTCAGTATTGGTATTATCTTATTGGACCAGGAGATCAAGCATATGCCCTAGATGTCTTTATCCAAAAGCTTCTAGGCAGTTGGCATGAAATTGTTCAACAAGCCTTGAAGACTCGTCTTTCTCAAAGTGAAGATTTGCAAGACACTCTAGGAGTTCGAGCAGAAACAACAAGGCTGGTGATAAGACTCTATTGTATGCAGAGGCATGTCTTACAAGATGTAATAAATATGTCATACATGAGTTCTTCTTGTTGCCCAAAAGTAGAAGGTGTTGCAGGAAGATATGGGTGCGGTCCAACCAGGCAGGAGCTTGGAAAAACCCCACAAAGAACATTCAAAACACAATGCCAGGATGGCCAGTGTGAACGAAAGAAACCGTTCAAAAATGTCTGGAAAAGATTTGGGAAAAGAAAATCATCAAGTAGATTTTCAGGCAGAAAGCTAGAAAAATCTAAGATATTTCTTAGAACAAATAGAATCCAGAAGGATATGAGAGAAAACTTTAAGTCCAAATATGGGAATTATCCCAAATGCCCTCAAGGAAAGTCTCTATCCAGTTGTGATTGTTGTTGGTTTTGCGGAAAGATGGGTCACAGAGCTGACAGTTGCCCAGATGCAGATAAAAGAAGGGGTATTCTCAAAACAATAATGATGGAAGATTCATCAGAGATATTGTTTTAGCCGATATGGGGAGAAGATATAGACTCAGATGATGAGAGTTTATATTCTTTATATTCAGAGTACTCAGAGAAGGAAGATTCTACCTCAGATGAAGAAGAAGTAAGTAACCCTATTTTGAGCCATCTTTTAATAGCCATGATTTGAACACGAGCAAGTGCATCAGAAGACTCTCCAGAACTAGTAAAACTAGAGGAGATGGAAGGAGATCTGGTTCATTCTTCAGAAACTGAAATCCCTTCAGAAGGAAGAGATTTTTAAGAATAGAAGATGCCCAGAGTTGATTGGTCTGATGTATACCAGAAGTCTTGGGTACCATATCAAGAAATGACCAAGATCTTTGAAGATGATGAGACAACCAAAGTCTATAAAATAGATAAAGGATTATTTTCAATGCCTTTTATAAAACCAGAAAGGGTTAATAAGGAAATCCAGAGAAATGAAAAGTATGTACATTTTGGAATAATCCAGATAGGAGTAGATCCTCTTGTCAGAAAAGGACAAGATCTACCAGTCCTAATTGCAGTTGTGGATGACAGTTTAGAAAATTTCTCTAATGCATTATTAGGAGGAGCACGTGAAAATCTGCATGCAGGAGCAGCATGGGTAAAGGTAATACCAGACTTGCATGTTGTTCTTATGGATAGAAGTATTAGTAGAACTCTAGAATTAAAGATCAACACGAGGAACTGGCAGAAGATGTTGGGATGTCCACCCAACATGAGATGTGTCAGAGTAATTACTCGTCTCTATGTGAAGTTCTATAATACTGGAAGACCAGCTCTAAGGAAGGGTGTGGAAATATTTACACATCTTTTTCAGGATGAAGGAACATCATTTAGAGAAATGACACCACATGTGATAAACCCCAAGAGGCTAACTTGGCCTAGAGAATGAGTTTCACCAAATCCAGAAGAAGAAAGAAGGCAGAAGATACTTATTCCAGATGTTATTAGACAAGCTGGAAATAGACTTGTTATCTCTGAGGTCAGAGAAGATGAGGATGATCTTAGATCAGAAGGATCAAGATCAGGCAGATCAAATTTGAAGATAGAAGACTTGAAATCAAAAATACTGGAGAACCATTTGGAAGATCCAAGGATCTCAATTGGAAAGGATGAAGGTACTTCATTAGAAGCACCTAGAACATCAATTTACAGAAAAATATTTGGACAAAGGACTGTTCGACTACCTATCTATGAGGATGAAGAAACTCATGTAGGATATATGGGATCTTCATTACTCAGTGAAAAGATAGAGGACTGGGCCACATTAGTAAAATTAAGTATTAATGAAACTTCATGTATTTCCCTAGTTGATACAGGATGTACATTCTCTTGTACAAGAATTAGATTTTCAGGAGTAACCTAGGAGTCTTCAGAGTTGCAAGTTAAGTTGGTAATAATGCAACAGTTCTGATTCAAGAAGTAGCCAAAGATGTTCAGATTGAACTCAATGGTAGGATATTTATAGAGCATATGCTTTGTTTTATCCCTCAATTATCAGATGACTTCTTGATTGGAAATAGGTTCCTTATAAGGTATCAACCTGTAACGATATTTTCAGAAGGAATTATCCTTGACAACTATTTGATTCCAACTGTATCTGGAAAAACCATATTGGTTCCAGATAATAAAGTATCTACTGTTAAAGTGGAATTCTATCTGGAAGAAGATAGAGAATACCACAGAAAGATTTAGTAGTGGAAAGAAGTAGTTGGATTAAAAGTATTGAGGATTAATGAAGAAGAGGCATTGGCCAAGATAAAAGAATACTTATCAGAAAATTGTTTAGAAAATCCTTTGAAACTATGGCAGAAGGCAATGCCAGAAGCTACCATCACCCTTAAAGATCCTAGTATAGTGATCAGAAGTAAGGTAATTTCCTATCCATATGATATGGTTAAGGAATTTGAGAAACAAATTCCAGAATTAATCAATCTTGGAATGATCAGGCACAACGAAAGTCCTCACAGGAGTGCGACATTCATGGTAATGAATCATGCAGAAAAACAGCGTGGTAAGGCCAGAATGGTTATAGATTATCGTGATCTCAATTGTGCTACAAAGGATGATGGCTACAACCTTCCTAACCAAGAAGCATTGAGAAGCAGGATTAGGAATGAAAAGCCAATGGTATATTCTAAGTTTGATCTCAAGTCAGGATATTGGCAGATGAAGATCAAAGAAGAGGCTATACCATTGACAACATTTACAATGCCAGTTGGATTTTTTGAATGGATAGTTATGCCATTTGGACTCAAGAATGCACCAGGAATATTCCAGAGAAGAATGGATAAGGCATTCAATAGATTATCACAGTTTGTGGCAGTCTATATAGATGATGTGCTCGTATTTAGTAAAAATACAGAAGACCATATAAAACATTTGCAGCAGGTGGCTGATGTGTTCAGAGAAAAAGGGATGATACTTTCAGAAAGAAAGATCATTTGGATGCAACCAAAGATAGAATTCTTGGGATTGCAGATCCAAGGAAGTAGAGAAAAGCTTCAACCGCATATTGCAGAAAAGCTACAATCTTTCCCCGATGAGCTTACAGATCGTAAGAAAATACAGTTGTTTCTCGGTATACTAAGTTATGCCAGAGCATACATCAGAGATTTAGCAAAAATCTCAGTTCCAATACAAAAAAAGGTATCCAGTAAGGTACCTTGGGATTGGACAGAAAAATATTATGAAGTAATCAGAATTCTGAAGCAGAAAGCACAGAATCTCCCAGAATTGGAATATCCAGATGGGAGTGAAGATCATCTTATCTTAAAAACGGATGCATCAGACTCAGCATGGGGATGTATCTTAAAGATAAGTAAAAATCATAATGATAGTATCAGCAGATACTGGAGTGGATGTTTTAACAAGGCAGAGAAGAATTATCCTGTCCATGAAAGATAATTGCTTGTTGTCCTTAAAGGAATTAGGGCTAACGAGCTTTTCTGTGGAAAACCTTTTACTATAAGAACAGATAGTTCTTATATAAAGAATTTTATGAGAATTAAATTGAAAAGGTTTACCTAGGCACGACTTTTACGGTGGAGGAATGAATTACAATACTATAACTTTAATATAGAAAATATTAAAGGAAAAGACAATGTTATTCCAGATGCACTAACACGCTATTTTGACTCTTGCAGGTGCAATGACAGAAAGTAGCAAATCAAGAAGATGCCCTGTTTGCATAGATAATCATTCTGTGGCAGAATGCCCGATTATCAGAGCAATGAATGAAAGGGTTGATCAACTTGAACAAAATAAGGGGATTCTAGCAGAAAATAACCTTCAGAAGAGGGGATCTTCATCCAGTAAGGTTGAAAGATCAGAAAGCACAGGTTCCTCAGCTAGAAAGGCTGAAAAACCAGTAAATGCTTCATAAAGACCTCTAGACAACAAGTCTAAGGATAAAAGTCATATTGAATGCTTTGTATGTGGTCAAAAAGTCCATTACAGTACTCAATGTGCAGATAATCTGAGGAACAAAAAGGCTTGGAAGAACCAGAAGGTTGAGACGAATGGAAGCTCTAAAGGAAAAGAGAAAAACATTAAGAGTTGGGCTGATCATGTAGATGAAGAACTTGAAAAGCATCAAAGGTCTCAGAAAGAACCTCAACGACAGAATGTTCAGAAAGAACAAGACCAAGAAAATCTGGATGATGAGCTAGATGAAGAGCCCCATCCAACAAAGGAAATATGGAAATATTTGCAGAGGATTCCAAATATTTTGAGAAATAAGTCCACAACCATTTATAATCTGATCCAGAAAAGCAAAGATGATCGGATATTCAAAAGAGGTATGAACCATGTTTTGGACATGCTTGAAGAATCTGAAGATCTTATGGAAGATTATAAAAAGATTGATCGAGATATGATCAGTATGATCATCACTGAAGAGATCAGGCTGAAGGTCAAAGTTTCAGGACTCCTTGACAAAGGAGAATCAAGGAAACAGGAATTGAAGAATATCCAGTTTTGAAGAGGTTTTGGAGAATGTCAGGAACATGGATTCCAAAATTCCATATACCAGATACGACATTAGAACCAGAAGAGTTTATTGAATGCCAGAAAACTTTCAGCATGGGAGCAGTACAGTTTTTGGGATTTAAGAAAATAAATTCCACATTCAATTGGGTACCCAAGATGGTCAGAACAGTTCTGAACAATGCAGATCCAAGTTTGTTTTGGTGGGTTGCACATATTGAACCTATCATATTAGCAGACAGGGTTGTTATGCTTTGGAACTTGTACCCAGGGCACTGGACTAATGGACCTGTCCAGAAAGCATTCGAAGACTCGCAGTTTAGCGATGAAGATTGGCTAGAGTTCAGTTTGAACAAAAGTCATTATGAACGTATCCAAATCACCTGGAGCATTTATCTAATTGAATCAAAATCAACGAGCAAAGATTGTATATTCTTTTCAAGAGACAATGTGTTGGTCTCTATCAACTCTAGAGACATGCAGCATGCAGAGATGACACATCTGACAGACTTCGCAGTGGAGGCAGACACGATTCTTGAAGAACTCAAGATGTGGAAGGGACATAAAGAAGATATCTTTATTGTTAGAGATCAAATCCAACGCGCCATCAAAGAATTGATAAAGATGAAGGAGTTAGAGAAGGAAGTCTCAGTTGGAGAGATGATTGATGCTCTATACGACTTGGATGGATTCTAGGCACTGATCCAGACACGCGTCATACCCAGCATGGATGAGCGGATCACATCGAACATGTCATTTATGTAGTTTGTATTTATTGTAAAATGTGCGGTGGAAGTTTCGCAGTAGTGCGGTCCACCTTTTTCTTTGGTTTTGATTTTTCTTTTGCTTTTGCATGTCTTGTATCGGGTCAGCTTCTTGGGAAAGCTGAGCCCAAAGGCCTATATAAGGGACCTCCGACCCATTTGTTCGGAGAGGTAATTTTGAATAGAAATTAGAACGATTTCAGAAACTCTCTCTCTACCTTCTCTCTAAGCCTTTGTGTTCTTCGTGCGAAGCGATTCCCAAAATGATCCTGCGAAGTCGTCGACAGGTAGTACCCTTATCCTCTTCATGGATAATGTTTTGCTATTGTTTGTGATTTTTGAAGCATTTTTGGACTCCCAAACTGGGATCTCGTCGGAGACCTCGTCGGAGACTTCACCCACTAGTGGTATCAGAGTGTGTGGGGGGGGGGGGGGAGAACGAAGCCATCCAGAGCGCTACTTTCACGGATTTTCCAGTAAGGAATTTCTGTATCTCATGGTTAAAGGTCTTTATTATGAGCAAAAACGGCTAGAAGGAAGGGTACGATATTATGAGAACAAAGCCAATCATATTTGGCTTAGAAAGTATCGTCAAATTCTAGAAGCCATATTCTCTTTTGAGAATGAACCCAAAGTAATCGAGTTAGGGCAGAAAGCCCAGGCAACTCGTGATAAGCTTGAAGAATTAAAGGAAGAAATTAGGCGTATAGAGTCTCAACTTCGACAGGCCAAGTGGTTAGTCGAAAACCTAGAAAGAACTCTAGGAGATCCAGAAGGAGAGGTATTTTGCTTTGAATAGTAAAATATGGCCGGAAGAGGATCTGGTGTCAGACCAAATATCCAAGATATTTGGAAGAGGGTTGAAGGGAGTGCTTCAGGAGAAGCTTCCAATCATCCCGGTGCCACTATCTCTGATACAAAACCACACCAAGATACCGAGAGAGAAAGTTTATCAGGACGATATACTGCAGAAGATTACGCATGAACTTTAGCAGGAGAAGGTCAAGAATATCAGGAAGAAGTTTCAAGTATTCCTCAAAGTATCCAGGAATACCAGAGACAGATCCATGATATTATTACTCGGGAGAAATGGGAACTGGGAGATATAGAACGTGTCTCCAAAATCCTAAATGAAAAGCTCAAGAGAGTTGAAGACCTACAAGCCAAACTCAAAGAAAAGAGTAAAAATAAAGAGAGTAAGTTATCTCCCACCGAAAGACTCGGTGTAAAACCTTGGGAAGCCAAGGCAGTATGGCAGGCAATCTCCCAGAAACCAATTCCTTGGGAATGACCAAAAGGATCGTTCAAGGAATTGTTTCAGAAGATCAATAGGGAAGGAAATCCCTCGTATCCCAGCTATATTTAGGAAGAATATAAGCCAAAGAAATCACATCCAGAAGGTGTTCCTCAACATGGGACGATCCTAAAGCTACACTGTGAAAAGGATCCAGGAGCAACCATAGATGAATGAGCTCTAGACCTTCGATATTACATGTTATCAGTTGGTTTACAGTCGTGGACCATAGATAGTGCACTTAATTTCGCTGGAGCTACCTTGAGAGGTAATGTGGGGAGATTTTGGGATATGCTGCTAAGACACTCAGAAGTGAGAACAACTATCCAGGAATATGTTACATTCCCAATTGAAGTTATACCAGTAGTTGCTGATTTCCTTAAACAAGAGTTTGCAGAAAATTCACTGGTGGATCGGGATGGAGCATTGGTAGAAAATGCTAGAACAACTTTAACCAAAATTGAAATTTGTTACATGTGCTATTTTGAAGAATATCTATGCGAGTTTCAGAATTGGTATTATCTTTTTGGACCAGGAGATCAAGCATATTCCCTAGATGTCTTTATCCAAAAGCTTCCAGGCAGTTGGCCTGAAATTGTTCAACAAACTTTGAAGACTCGTCTTCCTCAGAGTGAAGATTTGCAAGACACTCTACGAGTTCAAGCAGAAATAATAAGGCAGGTGATAAGACTCTATTGTATGCAGAGGCATGTCTTACAAGATGTAAGAAATATGCCATACATGAGTTCTTCTTGTTTCCCAAAAGTAGAAGGTGTTGCAGGAAGATATGGGTGCGGTCCAACCAGGCAGGAAATTGGAAAAACCCCACAAAGAATATTCAAAACACAGTGCCAAGATGGCCGGTGTGAATGAAAGAAACCGTTCAAAAAGGTCTGGAAAAGATTTGGGAAAAGAAAATCATCAAGTAGATTTTCAGCCAGAAAAGCCCGAAAAATCTAAGAGATTTTTTAGACGAAATAGAATCCAGAAGGATATGAGAGAAAACTTTAAGGAAAAATAGGGAAAGTATCCCAAATTCCCTCAAGGAAATTCTCTATCCAGTTTTGATTGCTGTTAGTTTTGCGGAAAGAAGGGTCACAGAGCTGACAGTTTCTCAGATGTAGATAAAAGAAGGGGTAGTCTCAAAACAATAATGATGAAAGATTCATCAGAGATATTGTTTGAGCCGATCTGGGGAGAAGATATAGACTCAGATGGTGAGAGTTTATATTCTTTATATTCAGAGTACTCAGAGGAGGAAGATTCTACCTCAGATGAAGAAAAAGAAGGAAGTACCCCTATTTTGAGCCAGCTTCGAATAGCCATGATTCGAACAGGAGCTAGTGCATCAGAAGACTCTCCAGAACTAGTAAAACTAGAGGAGACAGAAGGAGATCTGGTTCATTCTTCAGAAACTGAAATCCCTTCAGAAGGAAGAGACTGTCAATAATGGAAGATTCCCAGAGTTGATAGGTCTGATGTATACCAGAAGTCTTAGGTACCATATCGAGAAATGACCAAGATCTTTGAAGATGAAGAGACAGCTAAAGTCTATAAAACAGATAAAGGATTATTTTCAATGCCTTTGCTAAAACCAGAAAGGGTTAACAAGGAAATACAGAGAAATGTAAAGTATGTGCATTTTGGAATAATCCAGATAGGAGTAGATCCTCTTGTCAGAAAAGGACAAGATCTACCAGTCCAAATTGCAGTTGTGGATGACAGTTTAGCAAATTTCTCTAATGCATTATTAGGAGGAGCACGTGCAAATCTGCATGCAGGAGCAGCATGGGTAAAGGTAATACCAGACTTTCATGTTGTTCTTATGGACAGAAGTATTAGTAGAACTCTAGAAGTAAAGATCAACACGAGGAACTGGCAGAAGACGTTGGGATGTCCACCCGACATGAGATGTGTCAGAGTAATTACTCGTCTCTATGTGAAGTTCTATAATACTGGAAGACCAGCTCTAAGGAAGGGTGTGGAAATATTTACACATCTTTTTCAGGATGAAGGAACGTTAATTAGAGCAATGACACCACAAGTGATAAACCCCAAGAGGCTAACTTGGCCTAGAGAATGGGTTTCACCAAATCCAGAGGAAGAAAGAAGGCAGAAGCTACTTATTCCAGATGTTATTAGACAAGTTGGAAATAGACTTGCTATCTATAAGGTCAGAGAAGATGAGGATGATCTTAGATCAGAAGGATCACGATCAGACAGATCAGATTTGAAGATAGAAGACTTCAAATCAGAAATACTGGAGAACCATTTAGAAGATCCATGGATCTCAATTGGAAGGGATGAAGGTACTTCAGTAGAAGCACCTAGAACATCCATTTCCAGAAAAATAGTTGGACAAAGGACTGTTCGACTACCTATCTATGAGGATGAAGAAACTCATGTAGGATATATGGGATCTTCATTCCTCAGTGCAAATATAGAGGACTAGGCCACATTAGTAAAATTAAGTATTAATGAAACTACATGTATTTCCCTAGTTGATACCGGATGTACATTCTCTTGTACAAGAATTCAATTTTCAGGGGTAACCTGGGAATCTTCAGATTTAGAAAGTTACAGTTGGTAATAATGCAATAGTTCTGATTCAAGAAGTAGCTAAGGATGTTCAGATTGAACTCAATGGTAGGATATTTATAGAGCAAATGATTTGTTTTATCCCTCAATTTCCAGATGACTTCTTGTTTGGAAATAGGTTCCTTAGAAGGTATCAACCTGTAACGATATTTTCAAAAGGAATTATCCTTGACAACTATTTGATTCCAACTGTATCTGAAAAAACTAGAATGGTTCCAGATAAGAAAGTATCTACTGTTAAAGTGGAAGTCTATCCAGATGAAGATAGAGAATACCACAGAAAGATTGAGTAGTGGAAAGAACTGGTTGGATTAAAAGTCCTGAGGATTAATGAAGAAGAGGAATTGGCTAAGATAAAAGAATACTTATCATAAAATTGGTCAGAAAATCCTCTGAAACTATGACAGAAGGCAATGCCAGGAGCTACCATCACTCTTAAATATCCTATTACAGTGATCAGAAGTAAGGGAATTGCCTATCCAGATGAGATGGTTAAGGAATTTGAGAAACAAATTCCAGAATTAATCAATCTTGGATTGATCAGGCACAGTGAAAGTCCTCACAGGAGTGCAACATTTATGGTAATGAATCATGTAGAAAAACAGCGTGGTAAGGCCAGAATGGTTATAGATTATCGTGATCTCAATTGTGCTACAAAGGATGATGTTTACATCCTTCCTAACCAAGAATCTTTGAGAAGCATGATTAGGAATGAAAGGCCAATGGTATATTCTAAGTTTGATCTCAAGTCAGGATATTGGCAGATAAAGATCAAAGAAGAGGCTATACCATTGACAACATTTAAAATGCCAGTTGGCTTGTTTGAATGGCTAGTTATATCATTTGGACTCAAGAACGCACCAGGAATATTCCAGAGAAGAATGTATAAGGCATTCAATAGATTATCATAGTTTGTGGCAGTCTATATAGATGATGCGCTCGTATTTAGTAAAAATACAGAAGACCATATAAAACATTTGTAGCAGGTGGCTGAAGTGTTCAGAGAAGAAGGGATGATACTTTCAGAAAGAAAGATCATTTGGATGTAACCAAAGATAGAATTCTTGGGATTGCAGATCCAAGGAAGTAGAGAAAAGATTCAACCGCATATTGTAGAAAAGCTGCAAACTTTCCCCGATGAGCTTACAGATCGTAAGCAAATACAGGTGTTTCTCGGTATACTAAGTTATGCCAGAGCATACATCAGAGATTTCGAAAAAATCTCAGTTCCAATACAGAAAAAGGTATCCAGTAAGGTACCTTGGGATTGGACAAAAAAAGATTATGAAGTAATCAGAATTCTGAAGCAGAAAGCACAGAATCTCCCAGAATTGCAATATCCAGTTGGGAGTGAAGATCAGATTATCTTAGAAACAAATGCATCAGACTCAGCATGGGGGTGTATCTTAAAGATAAGTAAAAACCATAATGATAGTATCAGAAGATACTGGAGTGGATGTTTTAACAAGGCAGAGAAGAATTATCCTGTCTATGAAAGAGAATTGCTTGCTGTCCTTAAAGGAATTAGGGATAACGAGCTTTTCTTGGGAAAACCTTTTACTATAAGAATAGATAGTTCTTATATAAAGAATTTTATGAGAATTAAATTGAAAAGGTTTACCCAGGCGCAACTTGTACGATGGAGGAATGAATTGCAATACTATAACTTTAATATAGAAAATATTAAAGGAAAAGACAATGTCATTCCAGATGCACTAACAATCTATTTTGACTCTTGTAGGTGCAATGGCAGAAAGTATCAAATCAAGAAGATGCCCTGTTTGCATAGATAATCATTTTGTGGCAGAATGCCTGATTATCAAATCAATGAATGAAAGGGTTGATCGACTTGAACAAAAGAAGGGGATTCTAGCAGAGAATAACCTTCAGAAGAGGGGATCTTCATCCAGTAAGGTTGAAAGATCAAAAATCATAGGTTCCTCAGCTAGAAAGGCTGAAAAACCAGGAAATGCTTCAAAAAGACCTCTAGACAGCAAGTCTATGGATAAAAGTCATATTGAATGCTTTGTATGTGGTCAGAAAGGCCATTACAGTACTCAATGTGCAGATAATCCGAGGAATAGAAAGGCTCAGAAGAACCAGAAGGTTGAGACGAATGGAACCTCTAAAGGAAAAGAGAAAACCATTAAGAGTTGGGAAGATCTTGTAGATGGAGAACTTGAAAAGCATCAAATGTCTTAGAAAGAACCTCAATGACAGAATGTTCAGAAAGAACAAGATCAAGAAAGTCTGGATGATGAGCTAGATGAAGAGCCCAATCCAGCAAAGGAAATATGGAAATATTTGTAGAGGATTCCAAATATTTCTAGAAATAAGTCCACAGCCGTTTATAATCTGATCCAGAAAATCAAAGATGATCGGATATTCAAAAGAGGTCTGAACCATGTTTTGGACATGCTTGAAGAATCTTAAGATCTTATGGAAGATTATAAAAAGATTGATCGAGATATGATCAGTATAATCATCACTGAAGAGATCAGGCTGAAAGTCCAAGTTTCAGGAATCCTTGACAAAGTTAGGAGAATCAAGGAAACAGGAATGGAAGAATATCCAGTTTTGAAGAGGTTTTGGAGAATGTCAGGAACATGGATTCCAAAACTCTATATACCAGATACGGCATTAGAACCAGAAGAGTTCATTGAATGCCAGAAAGTTTTCAGCATGGGAGCAGTACAGTTTTTGGGATTTAGGAAAATAAATTCCACATTCAATTGGGTACCCAGGATGGTCAGAATAGTTCTGAACAATGCATATCCAAGTTTTTTATGGTGGGTTTCACATATTGAACCTATCATATTAGCAGACAGGGTTGTTATGCTTTGGAACTTATACCCAGGGCACTGGACTAATGGACCTGTCCAGAAAGCATTCGAAGACTCACAGTTTAGCGATGAAGATTGGCTAGAGTTCAGTTTGAACAAAAGTCATTATGAACATATCCAAATCGCCTGGAGCATTTATCTAATTGAATCAAAATCAAAAAGAAAAGATTTTATATTCTTTGCAGGAGACAATGTGTTGGTCTCTATCAACTCTAGAGACATGCAGTATGCAGAGATGACACATCTGACAGACTTCACGGTGGAGGCAGACACGATTCTTAAAGAACTCAAGATGTGGAAGGGACATAAAGAAGATATCTTTATTGTTAGAGATCAAATCCAACGCACCATCAAAGAATTGATAAAGATGAAGGAGTCAGAGAAGGAAGTCTCAGTTGGAGAGATGATTGATGCTCTATACGACTTGGATGGATTCTAGGCGCTGATCCAGACACGCGTCATACCCAGCATGGACGAGCGGATCACATTGAACATGTCATTTATGTAGTTTTTATTTATTGTAAAGTGTGCGGTGGAAGTTTCGCAGTAGTGCGGTCCACCTTTTGCTTTTTCTTTTGCTTTTGCTTTGGTTTTTCTTTTGCTTTTGCTTTTGCGTGTCTTGTATCGAGTCAGCTTCTCGGGAAAGCTGAGCCCAAAGGCCTATATAAGGGACCTCCGACCCATTTGTTCGGAGAGGTAATTTTGAATAGAAATCAGAACGATTTCAGAAACTCTCTCTCTACCTTCTCTCTAAGCCTTTGTGTTCTTCGTGCGAAGCGATTCCCAAAACGATCCTGCGAAGTCGTCGACAGGTAGTCCCCTTATCCTCTTCATGGATAATGTTTTGCTGTTGTTTGTGATTTTTGAAGCCTTTTTGGACTCCCAAACCGGGATCTCGTTGGAGACCTCGTTGGAGACTTCACCCACTAGTGGTATCAGAGTGTGGGGGGGAGAACGAAGCTATCCAGAGCGCTGCTTTCACGGATTTTCTAGTAAGGAATTTCTGTATCTCATGGTTAAAGGTCTTTATTATGAGCAGAAACGTCTAGAAGGAAGGGTACGATATTACGAGAACAAAGCCAATCATATTTGGCTTAGAAAGTATCGTCAAATTCTAGAAGCCATATTCTCTTTTGAGAATGAACCCGAAGTAATCGAGTTAGGGCAGAAATCCCAGGCAACTCATGATAAGCTTGAAGAATTAAAGGAAGAAATTAGGTGTATAGAGTCTCAACTTCGACAGGCCAAGTGGTTAGTCTAAAACCTAGAAAGAACTCTAGGAGATCCAGAAGGAGAGGTATTTTGCTTTGAACAGTAAAATATGGCCGGAAGAGGATCTGGTGTCAGACCAAATATTCGAGATATTTGGCAGAGGGTTGAAGGGAGAGCTTCAGGAGAAGCTTATAATTATCCCGGTGCCACTGTCTCTGATACAAATCCACACTGAGATACTGAGAGAGCAAGTTTATCAGGACGATATACTGCAGAAGATTACACATGACCTTTAGCAGGAGAAGGTCAAGAATATCAGGAAGAAGTTTCAAGTATTCCTCAAAGTATCCAGGAATACCAGAGACAAATCCATGATATTATTACTCGGGAGAAATGGGAACTGGGAGATATAGAACGTGTCTCCAAAAACCTAAATGAAAATCTCAAGAGAGTTGAAGACCTACAAGCCAAACTCGAAGAAAAGAGTAAAAAGAAAGAGAGTAAGTTATCTCCCACCGAAAGACTCGGTGTAAAACCTTGGGAAGCCAAGCCAGTATGGCAGGCAATCTCCCAAAAACCAATTCCTTGGGAACGACCGAAAGGATCGTTCAAGGAATTGTTTCAGAAGATCAATATGGAAGGAAATCCCTCGTATCCCAGCTATATTCAGGAAGAATATAAGCCAAAGAAATCACATCCAGAAGGTGTTCCTCAACATGGGACGATCCTAAAGCTACACTGTGAAAAGGATCCAGAAGCAGCCATAGATTAATGGGCTCTAGACCTTCGATATTACATGCTATAAGTTGGTTTACAGTCGTGGACCATAGATAGTGCACTTAATTTCGCTGGAGCTACCTTGAGAGGTAATGTGGGGAGATTTTGGGATATGCTGCTAAGACACTCAGAAGTGAGAACAACTATCCAGGAATATGTTACATTCCCAATTGAAGTTATACCAGTAGTTGCTGATTTCCTTGAACAAGAGTTTGCAGAAAATTCAGTGGTGGATCGGGATGGAGCATTGGTAGAAAAATCTAGAACAACTTTAACCAAAATCGAAATTTGTGACATGTGCTATTTTGAAGAATATCTCTGCGAGTTTAAGAATTGGTATTATCTTCTTGGACCAGGAGATCAAGCATATGCCCTAGATGTCTTTATCCAAAAGCTTCCAGGCAGTTGGCCTGAAATTGTTCAACAAACTTTGAAGACTCGTCTTTCTCAGAGTGAAGATTTTCAAGACACTCTATGAGTTCAAGCAGAAACAATAAGGTAGGTGATAAGACTCTATTGTATGCAGAGGCATGTATTACAAGATGTAAGAAATATGCGATACATGAGTTCTTCTTGTTTCCCAAAAGTAGAAGGTGTTGCAGGAAGATATGGGTGTGGTCCAACCAGGCAGGAGCTTGGAAAAACCCCACAAAGAACATTCAAAAAACAGTGCCAGGATGGCCAGTGTGAACGAAAGAAAACGTTCAAAAAGGTCTGGAAAAGATTTGGGAAAAGAAAATCATCAAGTAGATTTTCAGCCAAAAAAGCCCAAAAAATCTAAGAGATTTCTTAGACCAAATAGAATCCAGAAGGATATGAGAGAAAACTTTAAGGCCAAATATTGGAAGTATCCCAAATTCCCTCAAGAAAAGTCTCTATCCAGTTGTGATTGCTGTTGGTTTTGCGGCAAGAAGGGTCACAGAGCTGACAGTTGCCCAGATGTAGATAAAAGAAGGGGTAGTCTCAAAACAATAATGATGAAAGATTCATCAGAGATATTGTTTGAGCCGATCTGGGGAGAAGATATAGACTCAGATGGTGAGAGTTTATATTCTTTATATTCTGAGTACTCAGAGGAGGAAGATTCTACCTCAGATGAAGAAGAAGGAAGTACCCCTATTTTGAGCCAGCTTCGAATAGCCATGATTCGAACAGGAGCTAGTGCATCAGAAGACTCTCCAGAACTAGTAAAACTAGAGGAGACGGAAGGAGATCTGGTTCATTATTCAGAAACTGAAATCCCTTCAGAAGGAAGAGACTGTCAAGAATGGAAGATGCCCAAAGTTGATAGGTCTGATGTATACCAGAAGTCTTGGGTACCATATCGAGAAATGACCAAGATCTTTGAAGATGAAGAGACAGCTGAAGTCTATAAAACAGATAAAGGATTATTTTCAATGCCTTTGCTAAAACCAGAAAGGGTTAACAAGGAAATCCAGAGAAATGTAAAGTATGTGCATTTTGGAATAATCCAGATAGGAGTAGATCCTCTTGTCAGAAAAGGACAAGATCTACCAGTCCTAATTGCAATTGTGGATGGTAGTTTAGCAAATTTCTCTAATGCATTATTATGAGGAGCACCTGCAAATCTGCATGTAGGAGCAGCATGGGTAAAGGTAATACCAGACTTTCATGTTGTTCTTATGGACATAATTATTAGTAGAACTCTAGAAGTAAAGATCAACATGAGGAACTGGAAGAAGACGTTCGGATGTCCACCCGAGATGAGATGTGTCAGAGTAATTACTCGTGTCTATGTGAAGTTCTATAATACTGGAAGACCAGCTCTAAGGAAGGGTGTGAAAATATTTACACATCTTTTTCAGGATGAAGGAACGCCAATTAGAGCAATGACACCACAGGTGATAAACCCCAAGAGGCTAACTTGGCCTAGAGAATGGGTTTCACCAAATCCATAGGAAGAAAGAAGGCAGAAGCTATTTATTCCAGATGTTATTAGACAAGTTGGAAATAGACTTGCTATCTCTAAGGTCAGAGAAGATGAGGATGATCTTAGATCAGAAGGATCAAGATCTGGCAGATCATATTTGAAGATAGAAGACTTCAAATCAGAAATACTGGAGAACCATTTAGAAGAACCATGGATCTCAATTGGAAAGGATGAAGGTACTTCAGTAGAATTACCTAGAACATCAATTTCTAGAAAAATAGTTGGACAAAGGACTGTTTGACTACCTATCTATAAGGATGAAGAAACTCATGTAGGATATATGGGATCTTCATTACTCAGTGCAAATATAGAGGACTAGGCCACATTAGTAAAATTAAGAATTAATGAAACTACATGTATTTCCCTAGTTGATACCGGATGTACATTCTCTTGTATAAGAATTCAATTTTCAGGAGTAACCTGGGAATCTTCAGAGTTGCAAGTTACAGTTGGTAATAATGCAATAGTTTTGATTCAAGAAGTAGCCAAGGATGTTCAGATTGAACTCAATGGTAGGATATTTATAGAGAAAATGATTTTTTTATCCCTCAATTTCCAGATGACTTCTTGATTGGAAATAGGTTCCTTAGAAGGTATCAACCTGTAACGATATTTTCAGAAGGAATTATCCTTGACAACTATTTGATTCCAACTGTATCTGAAAAAACCAGAATGGTTCCAGATAAGAAAGTATCTACTGTTAAAGTGGAAGTCTATCCAGATGAAGATAGAGAATACCACAGAAAGATTGAGTAGTGGAAAGAACTAGTTGGATTAAAAGTCCTGAGGATTAATGAAGAAGAGGCATTGGCTAAGATAAAAGAATACTTATCATAAAATTGGTCAGAAAATCCTCTGAAACTATGGCAGAAGACAATGCCAGGAGCTACCATCACCCTTAAATATCCGAGTACAGTGATCAGAAGTAAGGGAATTGCCTATCCAGATGAGATGGTTAAGGAATTTGAGAAAAAAATTCCATAATTAATCAATCTTGGATTGATCAGGCACAGCGAAAGTCCTCACAGGAGTGCGGCATTCATGGTAATGAATCTTGCAGAAAAACAGCGTGGTAAGGCTAGAATGGTTATAGATTATCGTGATCTCAATTGTGCTAAAAAGGATGATGGCTACAAACTTCCTAATCAAGAAGCTTTGAGAAGAAGGATTAGGAATGAAAGGCCAATGGTATATTCTAAGTTTGATCTCAAGTCAGGATATTGGCAGATAAAGATCAAAGAATAGGCTATACCATTGATAGAATTTACAATGACAGTTGGCTTGTTTGAATGGCTAGTTATACCATTTGGAATCAAGAATGCACCAGGAATATTCCAGAGAATAATGGACAAGGCATTCAATAGATTATCACAGTTTGTGGCAGTCTATAGAGATGATGTGCTCTTATTTAGTAAAAATACAAAAGACCATATAAAACATTTGCAGCAGGTGGATGAAGTGCTCAGAGAAGAAGGGATGATACTTTCAGAAAGAAAGATCATTTGGATGCAACCAAAGATAGAATTCTTGGGATTGCAGATTGAAGGAAGTAGAGAAAATCTTCAACCGCATATTGCAGAAAAGCTACAAACTTTCCCCGATGAGCTTACAGATCGTAAGAAAATACAGGTGTTTCTAGGTATACTAAGTTATGCCAGAGCATACATCAGAGATTTAGCAAAAATGTCAGTTCTAATACAGAAAAAGGTATCCAATAAGGTACCTTGGGATTGGACAGAAAAAGATTCTGAAGTAATCAAAACTCTGAAGCAGAAAGCACAGAATCTCCCAGAATTGGAATATCCAGATGGGAGTGAAGATCAGTTTATCTTAGAAACAGATGTATCAGACTCAGCATGGGTATGTATCTTAAAGATAAGTAAAAACCATAGTGATAGTATCAGCAGATACTGGAGTGGATGTTTTAACAAGGTAGAGAAGAATTATCCTGTCCATGAAAGAGAATTGCTTGCTGTCCTTAAAGGAATTAGGGATAATGAGATTTTATTGGGAAAACCTTTTACTCTAATAACATATAGTTCTTATATAATGAATTTTATGAGAATTAAATTGAAAAGGTTTACCCAGGAACGACTTGTACGGTGGAGGAATGAATTGCAATACTATAACTTTAATATAGAAAATATTAAAGGAAAAGACAATGTCATTCCAGATGCACTAACACGCTATTTTGAATCTTGCAGGTGCAATGACAGAAAGTAGAAAATCAAGAAGATGCCCTATTTTCATAGATAATCATTCTGTGGCAGAATGCCTGATTATCAGAGCAATGAATGAAAGGGTTGATCGACTTGAACAAAAGAAGGGTATTCTAGCAGAGAATAACCTTCGGAAGAGGGGATCTTCATCCAGTAAGGTTGAAAGATCAGAAAGCATAGGTTCCTCAGCTATAAAGGTTGAAAAACCAGGAAATGATTCAAAAAGAAATCTAGACAGCAATTCTACAGATAAAAGTCATATTGAATACTTTCTATGTGGTTAGAAAGGCCATTATAGTACTCAATGTACAGATAATCTGAGGAACAGAAAGGCTCGGAAGAACTAGAAGGTTGAGATGAATGGAAGCTCGAAAGGAAAAGAGAAAACCATTAAGAGTTGGTCTGATCATGTAGATGAAGAACTTGAAAAGTATCAAAGGTCTCAGAAAGAACCTCAATGACAGAATGTTCAGAAAGAACAAGATCAATAAAGTATAGATGATGAGCTAGAAGAAGTGCCTAATCCAGCAAAGGAAATATGGAAATATTTGCAGAGGATTCCAAATATTTCGAGAAATAAGTCCACAACCATTTATAAACTGATCCAGAAATGAAAAGATGATCGGATATTCAAAAGAGGTCTGAACCATGTTTTGGACATGCTTGAAGAATCTGAAGATGTTATGGAAGATTATAAAAAGATTGATTGAGATATGATCAGTATGATCATCACTGAAGAGATCAGGCTGAAGGTCCAAGTTTGAGGACTCCTTGACAAAGTTAGGAGAATCAAGGAAACAGGAATGGAAGAATATCCAGTTTTGAAGAGGTTTTGGAGAATGTTAGGAACAGGGATTCCAAAACTCCATATATCAGATACAACATTAGAACCAGAAGATTTCATTGAAAGCCAGAAAGATTTCAGCATGGGAGCAGTACAGTTTTTGGGATTTAAGAAAATAAATTCCACATTCAATTGGGTACCCAGGATGGTCAGAACAGTTCTGAACAATGCATATACAAGTTTGTTATGGTGGGTTGCACATATTGAACCTATCAGATTAGCAGACAGGGTTGTTATGCTTTGGAACTTGTACCCAGGGGACTGGACTAAAGGACCTATCCTGAAAGCATTCGAAGACTCGCAGTTTTGCGATGAAGATTGGCTAGATTTGAGTTTGAACAAAATTCATTATGAACGTATCCAAATCACCTGGAGAATTTATCTAATTGAATCAAAATCAATGAGAAAAGATTATATATTCTTTTCAAGAGACAATGTGTTGGTCTCTATCAGCTCTAGAGACATGCAGCATACAGAGATGACACATCTGACAGACTTCGTGGTGGAGGCAGACACGATTCTTGAAGAACTCAAGATGTGGAAGGGACATAAAGAAGATATCTTTATTGTTAGAGATCAAATCCAACGCGCCATCAAAGAATTGATAAAGATGAAGGAGTCAGAGAAGGAAGTCTCAGTTGGAGAGATGATTGATGCTCTATACGACTTGGATGGATTCTAGACACTGATCCAGACACGCGTCATACTCGGCATGGACGAGCAGATCACATCGAACATGTCATTTATGTAGTTTGTATTTATTGTAAAGTGTGCGGTGTAAGTTTCGTAGTAGTGCGGTCCACCTTTTTCTTTTTCTTTTGCGTGTCTTGTATCGAGTCAGCTTCTTGGGCAAGCTGAACCCAGAGGCCTATATAAGGGACCTCCGACCCATTTTTTCGGAGAGGTAATTTTGAATAGAAATCAGAACGATTTCAGAAACTCTCTCTCTACCTTATCTCTAAGTCTTTGTGTTCTTCATGCGAAGTGATTCCAAAAACGATCCTGCGAAGTCATCGACAGGTAGTCCCCTTATCCTCTTCGTAGATAATGTTTTGCTGCTGTTTGTGATTTTTGCAGCCTTTCTGTTCTCCCAAACTAGGATCTCGTCGGAGACCTCGTCGAAGAATTCACCCACCAGTGGTATCAGAGCATGGGGGGGAGAACGAAGCCATCCAAAGTGCTGCTTTCACGGATTTTCCAGTAATGAATTTCTGTATCCCATGGTTAAAGGTCTTTATTATGAGCAGAAATGGCTAGAAGGAAGGGTACGATATTACGAGAACAAATCCAATCATATTTGGCTTAGAAAGTATCTTCAAATTCCAAAATCCAAATTCTCTTTTGAGAATGAACCCGAAGTAATCGAGTTAGGGCAGAAAGCCCAGGCAACTCGTGATAAGCTTGAAGAAGTAAAGGAAAAAATTAGGCGTACAGAGTCTCAACTTCGACAGGCTAAGTGGTTAGTCAAAAACCTAGAAAGAACTTTAGGAGATCCCGAAGGAGAATTATTTTGCTTTGAATAGTAAAATATGACCGGAAGAGGATCTGGTGTCAGACCAAATATCCGAGATATTTGGCAGAGGCTTGAAGGGAGAGCTTCAGGAGAAGCTTCCAATCATCCCAGTGCCACTGTCTCTGATACAAATCCACACCGAGATACTGAGAGAGCAAGTTTATCAGGACGATATACTGCAGAAGATTACGCATGACCTTTAGCAGGAGAAGCTCAAGAATATCAGGAAGAAGTTTCAAGTATTCCTCAAAGTATCCAAGAATACCAGAGACAGATCCATGATATTATTACTCGGGAGAAATGGGAACTGGGAGATATAGAACGTGTCTCCAAAAACCTAAATGAAAAGCTCAAGAGAGTTGAAGACCTACAAGACAAACTCGAAAAAAAGAGGAAAAAGAAAGAGAGTAAGTTATATCCCCCTGAAAGACTCTGTGTAAAACCTTAGAAACCAAGCCAGTATAGCAGGAAATCTCCCATAAACCAATTTCTTGGGAACGACAGAAAGGATCGTTCAAGGAATTGTTTCAGAAGATCAATAGGGAAGGAAATCCCTCATATCCCAGCTATATTCAGGAAGAATATAATCCAAAGAAATCACATCCAGAAGGTGTTCCTCAACATGGGACGATCCTAAAGCTAGACTGTGAAAACGATCCAGGAGCATCCATAGATGAATGGCCTCTAGACCTTCGATATTACATGCTATAAGTTGGTTTATAGTTGTGGACCATAGATAGTGCACTTAATTTCACTGGAGCTACCTTGAGAGGTAATACGGGGAGATTTTGGGATATGCTGCTAAGACACTCAGAAGTGAGAACAACTATTCAGGAATATGTTACATTCCCAATTGAAGTTATACCAGTAGTTTTTGATTTCCTTAAACATGAGTTTGTAGGAAATTCACTGGTGGATCAAGATGGAGCATTGGTAGAAAAAGCTAGAACAGATTTAGCCAAAATCCAAATTTGTGACATGTGTTAGTTTGAAGAATATCTCTGCAAGTTTCAGCATTGGTATTATCTTCTTGGACCAGGAGATCAAGCATATGCCCTAAATTTCTTCATCCAAAAGCTTCCAGGCAGTTGGTCTGAAATTGTTCAACAAGCTTTGAAGACTCGTCTTTCTCAGAGTGAATATTTGAAAGACACTCTAGGAGTTCGAGCAGAAACAATAAGGCAGGTGATAAGACTTTATTGTATGCAGAGGTATGTCTTACAAGATGTAAGAAATATGTCATACATGAGTTCTTCTTGTTGCCCAAAAGTAAAAGGTGTTGCAGGAAGATATGGGTGAGGTCCAACCATACAGGAGCTTGGAAAAACCCCACAAAGAACATTCAAAACACTGTGCCAGGATGGCCAGTGTGAACGAAAGAAACCGTTCAAAAAGGTCTGGAAAAGATTTGGGAAAAGATAATCATCAAGTAGATTTTCAGGCAGAAAGCCAGAAAAAATCTAAGATATTTCTTAGACCAAATAGAATCCAGAAGGATATGAGAGAAAACCTTAAGGCCAAATATGGGAAGTATCCCAAATTCACTCAAGGAAAGTCGCTATCCAGTTGTGATTGTTGTTGGTTTTGCGGCAAGAAGGGTCACAAAGCTGACAGTTGCCCAAATGTAGATAAAAGAAGGGGTAGTCTCAAAACAATAATGATGGAAGATTCATCAGATATATTGTTTGAGCCGATCTGGGGAGAAGATATAGACTCAGATGATGAGATTTTATATTCTTTATATTCAGAGTACTCAGAGGAGGAAGATTCTACCTCAGATGAAGAAGAAGGAAGTAACCCTATTTTGAGCCCGCTTCGAATAGCCATGATTCGAACAGGAGCTAGTGCATCAGAAGACTCTCCAGAACTAGTAAAACTAGAGGAGATGGAAGGAGATCTGGTTCATTCTTCAGAAACTGAAATCCCTTCAGAAGGAAGAGATTGTCAAGAATGGAAGATGCCCAGAGTTGATTGGTCTGATGTATACCAAAAGTCTTGGGTACCATATCGAGAAATGACCAAGATCTTTGAAGATGAAGAGACAGCTGAAGTCTATAAAACAGATAAAGGATTATTTTCAATTCCTTTGCTAAAACCAGAAAGGGTTAACAAGGAAATCCAAAGAAATGCAAATTATGTGCATTTTGGAATAATCCAGATAGGATTAGATCCTCTTGTCAGAAAAGGACAAGATCTACCAGTCCTAATTGCAGTTGTGGATGGAAGTTTAGCAGATTTATCTAATGAATTATTAGGAGGAGCACGTGCAAATCTGCATGCAGGAGTAGCATGGGTAAAGGTAATACCAGACTGGCATGTTGTTCTTATGGAAAGAAGTATTATTAGAACTCTAGAAGTAAAGATCAACACAAGGAACTGGCAGAAGACGTTGGGATGTCCACCCGACAGGAGATGTGTCAGAGTAATTACTCATCTCTATGTGAAGTTCTATAATACTGGAAGACCAACTCTAAGGAAGGGTGTGGAAAGATTTACACATCTTTTTTAGGATGAAGGAACATCAATTAGAGCAATGACACCATAGGTGATAAACCCCAAGAGGCTAACTTGGCCTAGAGAATGGGTTTCACCAAATCCAGAGGAAGAAAGAAGGCAGAAGCTACTTATTCCAGATGTTATTAGACAAGTTGGAAATAGACTTGTTATCTCTGTGGTCAAAGAATATGAGGATGATCTTAGATCAGAAAGATCAAGATCAGGAAGATCAGTTTTAAGATAGAAGACTTCAAATCAGAAATACTGGAGAACCATTTGGAAGATCCATGGATCTCAATTGGAAAGGATGAAGATACTTCAGTAGAAGCACCTAGAACATCAATTTCTAGAAAAAATAGTTGGACAAAGGACTGTTCGACTACCTATCTATGAGGATGAAGAAAATCATGTAGGATATATGGGATCTTTATTACTCAGTGAAAAGATAGAGTACTGGGCCACATTAGTAAAATTAAGTATTAATGAAACTGCAAGTATTGCCCTAGTTGATACAGGATGTACATTCTCTTGTACAAGAATTCAATTTTCAGGAGTAACTTGGGAATCTTCAGTGTTGCAAGTTATAGTTGGTAATAATGAAATAGTTCTGATTCAAGAAGTATCCAAGGATGTTCATATTGAACTCAATGGTAGGATATTTATAGAGTAGATGCTTTGTTTTATCCCTCAATTTCCAGATGACTTCTTGATTGGAAATAGGTTCCTTAAAAGGTATCAACCTGTAACAATATTTTCAGAAGGAATTATCCATGACAACTATTTGATTCCAACTGTATCTGGAAAAACCAGAATGGTTCCAGATAAGAATGTATCTACTGTTAAAGTGGAAGTCTATCCAGATGAAGATAGAGAATACCACAGAAATATTGAGCAGTGGAAAGAACTGGTTGGACTAAAAGTCCTGAGGATTAATGAAGAAGAGGCATTGGCCAAGATAAAAGAATACTTATCAGAAAATTGGTCAAAAAATCCTCTGAAACTATGGCAGAAGGAAATCCCAGAAGCTACCATCACCCTTAAAGATCCTAGTACAATGATCAGAAGTAAGGGAATTCCCTATCCAGATGATATGGTTAAGGAATTTGAGAAACAAATTATAGAATTAATCAATCTTGGATTGATCAGGCACAGCGAAAGTCCTCACAGGAGTGTGACATTCATGGCAATGAATCATGCAGAAAAACAGCATGGTAAGGCCAGAATGGTTATAGATTATCGTGATCTCAATTGTGCTACAAAGGATGATGGCTAAAACCTTCCTAACTAAAAATCTTTGAGATGAAGGATTAGGAATGAAAGAACAATGGTATATTCTAAGTTTGATCTCAAGTCAGGATATTGGCAGATAAAGATCAAAGAAGAGGCTATACCATTGATAGCATTTACAAAGCCAGTTATCTTGTTTGAATGGCTAGTTATGGAATTTGGACTCAAGAATGCACCAGGAATATTCCAGAGAATAATGGATAAGGCATTCAATAGATTATCACAGTTTGTGGCAGTCTATATAGATGATGTGCTCGTATTTAGTAAAAATACAGAAGACCATATAAAACATTTTTAGTAGGTGGCTGAAGTGTTCAGAGAAGAAGGGATGATACTTTCAGAAAGAAAGATCATTTGGATGCAACCAAAGATAGAATTCTTGGGATTGCAGATCCAAGGAAGTAGAGAAAAGCATTAACCGCATATTTCAGAAAAGCTACAAACTTTCCTGGATGAGCTTAAAGATCATAAGCAAATATAGGTGTTTCTCAGTATACTAAGTTATGCCAGAGCATACATCAGAGATTTAGAAAAAATCTCAGTTCCAATACAAAAAAAGGTATCCAGTAAGGTACCTTGGGATTGGACAGAAAAAGATTCTGAAGTAATCAGAATTCTGAAGCAGAAAGCACAGAATCTCCCAGAATTGGAATATCCAGATGGGAGTGAAGATCATCTTATCTTAGAAACAGATGCATCAGACTCAGCATGGGGATGTATCTTAAAGATAAGTAAAAACCATAATGATAGTATCAGCAGATACTGGAGTGGATGTTTTAACAAGGCAGAGAAGAATTATCCTGTCCATGAAAGAGAATTGCTTACTATCCTTAAAGGAATTAGGGCTAACGAGCTTTTCTTGGGAAAACCTTTTACTATAAGAACAGATAGTTCTTATATAAATAATTTTATGAGAATTAAATTGAAAAGGTTTACCCAAGCACGGCTTGTACGGTAGAGAAATGAATTGCAATACTACAAATTTAATATAGAAAATATTAAAGGAAAAGACAATGTCATTCCAGATGCACTAACACCCCATTTTCACTCTTGTAGGTGCAATGGAAGAAAGTAGCAAATCAAGAAGATGCCTTTTTTCATAGATAATAATTCTGTGGCAGAATGCCTGATTATCAGAGCAATGAATGAAAGGGTTGATCGACTTGAACAAAAGAAGGGGATTCTAGAAGAGAATAACCTTCAGAAGAGAGGATCTTCATCCAGTAAGGTTGAAAGATCAGAAAGCACAGGTTCCTCAGCTAGAAAGGCTGAAAAACCAGGAAATGCTTCAAAAAGACCTCTAGACAGCAAGTCTAAGGATAAAAGTCATATTGAATGCTTTGTATGTGGTCAGAAAGTCCATTACAGTACTCAATGTGCAGATAATCCGAGGAACAGAAAGGCTCGGAAGAACCAGAAGGTTGAGACGAATGGAAGCTCTAAAAGAAAAGAGAAAACCATTAAGAGTTGGGATGATCATGAAGATGAAGAACTTGAAAAGGATCAAAGGTCTCAGAAAGAACCTCAACGACTGAATGTTCAGAAAGAACAAGATCAAGAAAGTCTGAATGATGAGCTAGATGAAGAGCCCAATCCAGCAAAGGAAATATGGAAATATTTGCAGAGGATTCCAAATATTTCGAGAAATAAGTCCACGGACGTTTATAATCTGATCCAGAAAAGTAAAGATGATCGGATATTCAAAAGAGGTCTGAACCATGTTTTGGACATGCTTGAAGAATCTAAAGATATTATAGAAGAGTATAAAAAGATTTATCGAGATATGATCAGTATGATCATCACTGAATAGATCAGGATGAAGGTCCAAGTTTCAGGACTCCTTGACAAATTTAGGAGAATCAAGGAAACAAGAATGGAAGAATATCCAGTTTTGAAGAGGTTTTGTAGAATTTCAGGAATATGGATTCCAAAACTCCATATACCAGATACGGCATTAAAACCAGAAGAGTTCATTGAATGCCATAAAGCTTTCAGCATGGGAGCAGTACAGTTTTTGGGATTTAAGAAAATAAATTCCACATTCAATTGGGTTCCCAGGATGGTCAGAACAGTTCTGAACAATGCATATCCAAGTTTGTTATGGTGGGTTGCACATATTGAACCTATCAGATTAGTAGACAGGGTTGTTATGCTTTGTAACTTGTACCCAAGGCACTTGACTAAAGGACCTCTCCAGAAAGCATTCAAAGACTCGCAGTTTAGCGATGAAGATTGGCTAGAGTTCAGTTTAAAAAAAAGTCATTATGAACGTATCCAAATCTTCTAGAGAATTTATCTAATTGAATCAAAATCAACGAGCAAAGATTGTATATTCTTTGCAAGAGACAATTTGTTGGTCTTTATCAACTCTAGAGACATGCAACATGCAGAGATGACACATCTGAAAGACTTCGCGGTGGAGGCAGACACGATTCTTGAAGAACTCAAGATGTGTAAGGGACATAAAGAAGATATCTTTATTGTCAGAGATCAAATCCAACGCGCCATTAAATAATTGATAAAGATGAAGGAGTCATATAAGGAAGTCTCAGTTGGAGAGATGATTGATGCTCTATACGACTTGGATGGATTCTAGACGCTGATCCAGAAACGCGTCATACCTGGCATGGACGAGCAGATCACATAAAACATGTCATTTATGTAGTTTGTATTTATTGTAAAGTGTGCAGTGGAAGTTTTGCAGTAGTGCAGTCCACCTTTTTCTTTTTCTTTTGCTTTGGCTTTTGCTTTTGCTTTTGCTTTTGCATGTCTTGTATGGATTCAGCTTCTCGGGAAAGCTGAGCCCAGAGGCCTATAGAAGGGACCTCCGACCCATTTGTTCGGAGAGGTAATTTTGAATAGAAATCAGAACGATTTCAGAAAATCTCTCTATACCTTCTCTCTAAGCCTTTGTGTTCTTCGTGCGAAGCGATTCCCAAAACTATCCTGCGAAGTTGTCGACAGGTAGTCCCCTTATCCTCTCTGTGGATAATGTTTTGCTGCTGTTTGTGATTTTTGCAGCCTTTCTGGAATCCCAAACCAGGATCTCGTCAGAGACCTCGTCGGAGACTTCACCCACTAGTGGTATCAGAGCACAGGGGGGAGAACGAAGCCAGCCAGAGCACTGCTTTCACGGATTGTCCAGTAAAGAATTTCTGTATCCCATTGTTAAAGGTCTTTATTATGAGCAGAAACGGCTAGAAGGAAGGGTACGATATTATGAGAACAAATCCAATCGTATTTGTCTTAGAAAGTATCGTCAAATTTCAGAAGACAGATTCGCTTTTGAGAATGAACCCGAAGTAATCGAGTTAGGGAAGAAATCCCAGGAAACTCGTGATAAGCTTGAAGAATTAAAGGCATAAATTAGGTGTACAGAGTCTCAACTTTGACAGGACAAGTGGTTAGTCAAAAACCTAGAAAGAACTCTAGGAGATCCAGAAGGAGAATTATTTTGCTTTGAAAAGTAAAATATGGCCGGAAGAGGATCTGGTGTCGGACGAAATATCCGAGATATTTGGCAGAGGCTTGAAGGGAGAGCTTCAGGAGAAGCTTCCAATCAGCCTGGTGCCACTGTATCTGATACAAATCCACACTAAGATACTGAGAGAGCAAGTTTATCAGGATGATATACTACAGAAGATTACGCATGACCTTTAGCAGGAGAAGGTCAAGAATATCAGGAAAAAGTTTCAAGTATTCCTCAAAGTATCCAGGAATACCAGAGACAGATCAATGATATTATTACTCGGGAGAAATGGGAACTAGGAGATATAGAATGTGCCTCCAAAAACCTAAATGAAAAGATCAAGAGAGTTGAAGACCTACAAGCCAAACTCGAAGAAAAGAGGAAAAAGAAAGAGAGTAAGTTATCTCCCACCGAAAGACTCGGTGTAAAACCATGGGAAGCCAAGCCAGTATGGTAGACAATCTCCCAGAAACCAATTACTTGGGAACGACAGAAAGTATCGTTCAAGGAATTGTTTCCGAAGATCAATAGGGATGGAAATCCCTCGTATCCCAGCTATATTCTGGAAGAATATATGCCAAAGAAATCACATCCAGAAGGTGTTCCTCAACATGGGACGATCCTAAAGCTAAACTGTGAAAAGGATCTAGGAACAGCCATAGATGAATGGGCTCTAGACCTTCGATATTACATGTTATTAGTTGGTTTACAGTCGTGGACAATAGATAGTGCACTTAATTTCGCTGGATCTACCTTGAGAGGTAATGCGGGGAGATTTTGGGATATGCTGCTAAGACACTCAGAAGTGAGAACAACTATCCATGAATATGTTACATTCCCAATTGAAGTTATACCAGTAGTTGCTGATTTCCTTAAACAAGAGTTTGCAGGAAATTCACTGGTGGATCGGGATGGAGCATTGGTAGAAAAAACTAGAACAACTTTATCCAAAATCCAAATTTGTGACATGTGCTATTTTGAAGAATATCTCTGCAAGTTTCATCATTGGTATTATCTTCTTGGACTAGGAGATCAAGCATATACCCTAGATTTCTTTATCCAAAAGCTTCCAGTCAGTTGGCCTGAAATTGTTCAATAAGCTTTGAAGACTCGTCTTTCTCAGAGTGAAGATTTGGAAGATACTCTTGGAGTTTGAGCAGAAACAATAAGGCATGTGATAAGACTCTATTGTATGAAGAGGCATGTCTTACAAGATGTAAGAAACATGTCATACATGAGTTCTTCTTGTTTCCCAAAAGTAGAAGGTGTTGCAGGAAGATATGGGTGCGGTCCAACCAGGCAGGAGCTTGGAAAAACCCCATAAAGAACAATCAAAACACAGTGCCAGGATGGCCAGTGTGAATGAAAGAAGCTGTTCAAAAAGGTCTGGAAAAGATTTGGGAAAAGAAAATCATCAAGTAGATTTTCAGGCAGAAAGCCAAAAAAATCTAAGAGATTTCTTAGACCAAATAGAATCCAGAAGGATATGAGAGAAAACTTTAATGCCAAATATGGGAAGTATCCCAAATGCCTTCAAGGAAAGTCTCTATCCAGTTGTGATTTTTGTTGGTTTTTCGGCAATAAGGGTCACAGAGCTGACAGTTGCCCAGATGCAGATAAAAGAAGGGGTAGTCTCAAAACAATAATGATGGAAGATTCATCAGAGATATTGTTTGAGCCGATCTGGGGAGAAGATATAGACTCAGATGATGAGTGTTTATATTCTTTATATTCAGAGTACTCAGAGGAGAAAGATTCTACCTCAGATGAAGAAGAAGGAAGTAACCCTATTTTTATCCAGCTTCGAATAGCCATGATTTGAACAGGAGCTAGTGCATCAGAAGACTCTCCAGAACTAGTAAAACTAGAGGAGGTGGAAGGAGATCTGGTTCATTATTTAGAAACTAAAATCCCTTCAGAAGGAAGAGATTGTCAAAAATGGAAGATACCCAGAGTTGATTGGTCTGATGTATACCAGAAGTCTTGAGTACCATATCGAGAAATGACCAATATCTTTGAAGATGAAGAGACAGCTGAAGTCTATAATACAGATAAAGGATTATTTTCAATGCCTTTGCTAAAACCATAAAGGGTTAACAAGGCAATCCATATTAATTCAAAGTATGTTCATTTTGGAATAATCCAGATAGGAGTAGATCCTCTTGTCAGAAAAGGACAAGATCTACCGGTCCTAATTGCAATTATGGGTGGAAGTTTAGCAAATTTCTCTAATGCATTATTAGGAGGAGCACGTGAAAATATGCATGCAGGATCAGCATGGGTAAAGGTAATACCAGACTTGCATGTTGTTTTTATGGATAGAAGTATTAGTAGAACTCTAGAAGTAAAGATCAACACGAGGAACAGATAGAAGACGTTGGGTTGTCCACCTGACAGGAGATGTGTCAGAGTAATTACTCGTCTCTATGTGAAGTTCTATAATACTGGAAGACTAGCTCTAAGGAAGGGTGTGGAAAGATTTACACATCTTTTTCAGGATGAAGGAACATCAATTAGAGAAATGAAACCACGGGTGATAAACCCCAAGAGGCTAACTTGTCCTAGAGAATGGGTTTCACCAAATCTAGAAGAAGAAAGAAGGCAGAAGCTACTTATTCCAGATGTTATTAGACAAGTTGGAAATAGACTTGTTATCTCTGAGGTCAGAGAAGATGAGGATGATCTTAGATCAGAAGGATCAAGATCAGGAAGATCAGATTTGAAGATAGAAGACTTCAAATCAGAAATACTGGAGAACCATTTGGAAGATCCAAGGATCACAATTAGAAAGGATGAAGGTACTTCAATAGAAGCACCTAGAACATCAATTTTCAGAAAAATAGTTGGACAAAGGACTGTTCGACTACCTATCTATGAGGATGAAGAAACTCATGTAGGATATATGGGATCTTCATTACTCATTTCAAAGATAGAGGACTGGGCCACATTAGTAAAATTAAGTATTAATGAAACTGCATGTATTGCCCTAGTTGATACAGGATGAACATTCTCTTGTACAAGAATTCGATTTTCAGGAGTAACCTGGAAATCTTCAGAGTTGCAAGTTACAGTTGGTAATAATGCAATAGTTCTGATTTAAGAAGTAGCCAAGTATGTTCAGATTAAACTCAATGGTAGGATATTTATAGAGAAGATGCTTTGTTTTATCCCTCAATTGCCGGATGACTTCTTGATTGGAAATAGGTTCCTTATAAGGTATCAACCTGTAACGATATTTTCATAAGGAATTATCCTTGACAACTATTTGATTCCAACTGTATCTAGAAAAACCAGAATGGTTCCAGATAAGAAAGTATCTACTGTTAAAGTGGAAGTCTATCCAGATGAAGATAGATAATACCACAGAAAGATTGAGTAGTGGAAAGAACTAGTTGGATTAAAAGTCCTGAGGATTAATGAAGAAGAGGCATTGACCAAGATAAAAGAATACTTATCAGAAAATTGGTCAGAAAATCCTCTGAAACTATTTCAGAAGGCAATGCCAGAAGCTACCATCACCCTTAAAGATCCTAGTACAGTGATCCGAAGTAAGGGAATTGTCTATCCAGATGAGATGGTTAAGGAATTTGAGAAACAAATTCCAGAATTAATCAATCTTGGATTGATCAGGCACAGCGAAAGCCCTCACAGGAGTGCGGCATTCATGGTAATGAATCATGCAGAAAAATAGCATGGTAAGGCCAGAATGGTTATAGATTATCGTGATCTCAATTGTGCTACGAAAGACGATGGCTACAACCTTCCTAACCAAGAATCTTTGAGAAGCAGGATTAGGAATGAGAGGACAATGGTATATTCTAAGTTTGATCTCAAGTCAGGATATTGGCAGATAAAGATCAAAGAAGAGGCTATACCATTGATAGTATTTACAATGCCAGTTGGCTTGTTTGAATGGCTATTTATGCCATTTGGACTCAAGAATGCACCAGGAATATTCCATATAATAATGGATAAGGCATTCAATAGATTATCACAGTTTGTGGCAGTCTATATAGATGATGTGCTCGTATTTAGTAAAAATACAGAAGACAATATAAAACATTTGCAGCAGGTGGCTGAAGTGTTCAGAGAAGAAGGGATGATACTTTCAGAAAGAAAGATCATTTGGATGCAACCAAAGATAGAATTATTGGGATTTCAGATCCAAGGAAGTAGAGAAAATCTTCAACCGCATATTGTAGAAAAGCTACAAAATTTCCCCGATGGGCTTACAGATCGTAAGAAAATACAGGTGTTTCTCAGTATACTAAGTTATTCCAGAGCGTACATCAGAGATTTAGCAAAAATCTCAGTTCCAATACAGAAAAAGGTATCCAGTAAGGTACCTTGGGATTGGACAGAACAATATTCTGAAGTAATCATAATTCTGAAGCAGAAAGCACAGAATCTCCCAAAATTGGAATATCCAGATGGGAGTGAAGATCAGCTTATCTTAGAAACAGATGCATCAGACTCAGCATGGGGATCTATCTTAAAGATAAGTAAAAACCATAATGATAGTATCAGCAGATACTGGAGTGGATGTTTTAACAAGGCATAGAAGAATTATCCTGTCCATGAAAGATAATTGCTTGCTGTCCTTAAGGGAATTAGGGCTAACGAGCTTTTCTTGGGAAAACCTTTTACTATAAGAACAAATAGTTCTTATATAAGGAATTTTATGAGAATTAAATTGAAAATTTTTACCCAGGAATGACTTGTACGGTGGAGGAATGAATTGAAATACTATAAATTTATTATAGAAAATATTAAAGGAAAAGACAATGTCATTCCAGATGCACTAACACGCTATTTTGACTCTTGCAGGTGCAATGGAAGAAAGTGGCAAATCAAGAAGATTCCATGTTTGCATAGATAATCATTCTGTGGAAGAATGCCCGATTATCATAGAAATGAATGAAAGGGTTGATTGACTTGAACCAAAGAAGGGGATTCTAGCAAAGAATAACTTTTAGAAGAGGGGATCTTCATCCAGTAAGATTGAAAGATCAGAAAGCACAGGTTCCTCAGCTAGAAAGGCTGAAAAATCAGTAAATACTTCAAAAAGACCTCTAGACAGCAAGTCTAAGGATAAAAGTCATATTGAATGCTTTGTATGTGGTCATAAAGTCCATTATAGTACTGAATGTGCAGATAATCTGAGGAACAGAAAGACTTGGAAGAACCAGAAGGTTGAGATGAATGGAAGCTCTAAAGGAAAAAAGAAAACCATTAAGAGTTGGGCTGATCATGTAGATGAAGAACTTGAAAAGTATCAAAGGTCTCATAAAGAACCTCAACGACAGAATGTTCAGAAAGAACAAGATCAAGAAAGTCTGGATGATGAGCTTGATGAAGATCCCAATCCAGCAATGGAAATATGGAAATATTTGCAGAGGATTCCAAATATTTCAAGAAATAAGTCCACAACTGTTTATAATCTGATCCAGAAAAGCAAAGATGATCAGATATTCAAAAGAGGCCTGAACCATGTTTTGTACATACTTGAAGAATTTAAAGATCTTATGGAAGATTATAAAAAGATTGATCGAGATATGATCAGTATGATCATCACTGAAGAGATCAGGATGAAGGTCCAAGTTTCAGGACTCCTGGACAAATTTAGGAGAATCAAGGAAACAGGAATGAAAGAATATATAGTTTTGAAGAGGTTTTGGAGAATGTTAGGAACAAGGATTCCAAAACTCTATATACCAGATACGGCATTAGAACTAGAAGAGTTCATTGAATGCCAGAAAGCTTTCAGCATGGGAGCAGTACAATTTTTAGGATTTAGGAAATTAAATTCCACATTCAATTGGGTACCCAGAATGGTCAGAACAGTTATGAACAATGCATATCCAAGTTTTTTATGGTGGTTTTCACATATTGAACCTATCAGATTAGCAGACAGGGTTGTCATGCTTTGGAACTTGTACCCAGGGCACTGGACTAAAGGACCTGTCCAGAAAGCATTCGAAGACTCGCAGTTTAGCGATGAAGATTGGATAGAGTTCAGTTTGAACAAAAGTCATTATGAACGTATCCAAATCGCCTGGAGAATTTATCTAATTAAATCAAAATCAACAAGCAAATATTGTATATTCTTTGCAGGAGACAATGGGTTGGTCTCTATCAACTCTAGAGACATGCAGCACGCAGAGATGACACATTTGACAGACTTCGCGGTGGAGGCAGACATGATTCTTGAAGAACTCAAGACGTGGAAGGGACATAAAGAATATATCTTTATTGTCAGAGATCAAATCTAACGCGCCATCAAAGAATTGATAAAGATGAAGGAGTCGGAGAAGGAAGTCTCAGTTGGAGAGATGATTGATGCTCTATACGACATGGATGGATTCTAGACGCTGATCCAGACACGCGTCATACCTGGCTTGGATGAGCAGATCACATCGAACATGTTATTTATATAGTTTGTATTTATTGTAAAGTGTGCGGTGGAAGTTTCGCAGTAGTGTGGTCTACCTTTTGATTTTTCTTTTGCTTTTGCTTTTTCTTTTGCGTGTCTTGTATCGAGTCAGCTTCTCGGGCAGGCTGAGCCCAAAGGCCTATATAGGGGACCTTGGACCCATTTGTTCGGAGAGGTAATTTTGAATAGAAATCAGAGGCCCCTTATATAGGCCTCTGGGCTCAGCTTGCCCGAGAAGCTGACTTGATACAAGACACGCAAAAACAAAACCAAAAGCAAAAGCAAAAGCAAAAGGTGGACCGCACTACTGCGAAACTTCCACCGCACACTTTACAATAAATACAAAATATATAAATGACATGTTCGATGTGATCCGCTCGTCCATGCCAGGTATGACGCGTGTCTAGATCAGCATCTAGAATCCATCCAAGTCGTATAGAGCATCAATCATCTCTCCAACTGAGACTTCCTTATCTGAATCCTTCATCTTTATCAATTCTTTGATGGCGCATTGGATTTGATTTCTGACAATAAAGATATATTCTTTATGTCCCTTCCACATTTGAGTTCTTCAAGAATCATGTCTGCCTCCACCGCAAAGTCTTTCAGATGTGCCATCTCTGCATGTTGCGTGTCTCTAGAGTTGATAGAGACCAACACATTGTCTCCTGAAAAGAATATAAAATCTTTGCTCGTTGATTTTTATTCAATTAGATAAATGCTCCAGGCGATTTGGATACGTTCATAATGACTTTTGTTCAAACTGAACTCTAGGAAATCTTCATCGCTAAACTGCGAGTCTTCGAATGCTTTTTAGACAGGTCCTTTAGTCCAGTGCCCTAGGTACAAGTTCCAAAGCATAACAACCTTGTCTGCTAATCTGATAGGTTCAATATGTACAACCCACTATAACAAACTTGGATATGCATTTTTCAGAACTGTTCTGACCATCCTGGGTACCCAATTGAATGTGGAATTTATTTTCTTAAATCCCAAAAACTGTACAGCTCCCATGCTGAAAGCTTTATGGCATTCAATGAACTCTTCTGGTTCTAATGCCGTATCTGGTATATGGAGTTTTGGAATCCCTATTCCTGACATTCTCCAAAACCTCTTCAAAACTGGATATTCTTCCATTCCTGTTTCCTTGATTCTCCTAACTTTTTCAAGGAGTCCTGAAACTTAGACCTTCAACCTGATCTCTTCAGTGATGATCATACTGATCATATCTCGATCAATATTTTTATAATATTCCATAAGATCTTCAGATTCTTCAAGCATGTCCAAAACATGGTTCATACCTATTTTGAATATCCGATCATATTTGTTTTTCTGGATCAGATTATAAATGGCTGTGGACTTATTTCTTGAAATATTTGGAATCCTTTGCAAATATTTCCATATTTCATTTGCTGGATTGGGCTCTTCATCTAGCTCATCATCCAGACTTTCTTGATCTTTTTCTTTCTGAACATTCTGTCATTGAGGTTCTTTCTGAGACCTTTGATGCTTTTCAAGTTCTTCATCTACATGATCAGCCCAACTCTTAATGGTTTTCTCTTTTCCTTTAGAGATTCCATTCGTCTCAACCTTCTGGTTCTTCTGAGCCTTTCTGTTCCTCAGATTATCTGCACATTGAGTTCTGTAATGGCCTTTCTGACCACATACAAAGCATTCAATATGACTTTTATCCTTAGACTTGCTATCTAGAGGTCTTTTTGAAGCATTTCTTTGTTTTTCAGCCTTTCTAGCTGAGGAACCTATGCTTTCTGATCTTTCAACCTTACTGGATGAAGATCCCCTCTTCTGAAGGTTATTCTCTACTAGAATCCCCTTCTTTTGTTCAAGTCGATCAACCCTTTCATTCATTGATCTGATAATTGGGAATTCTGCCACAGAATGATTATCTATGCAAAAATGGCGTCTTCTTGATTTGCTACTTTCTGCCATTGCACCTGAAAGAGTCAAAATAGTGTGTTAGTGCATCTGGAATGACATTGTCTTTTCCTTTAATTTTTTTATATTAAAGTTATAGTATTGAAATTCATTCCTCCACCATACAAGTTGTGCCTGGGTAAACCTCTTCAATTTAATTCTCATAAAATTATTTATATAAGAACTATATGTTCTTATAATAAAAGGTTTTCCCAAGAAAAGCTCGTTAACCCTAATTCCTTTAAGGACAACAAGAAATTCTCTTTCATGGACATGATAATTCTTCTCTGCCTTGTTAAAACATACACTCCAGTATCTGCTGATACTATCATTATGGTTTTTACTTATCTTTAAGATACATCCCCATGCTGAGTCTGATGCATCTGTTTCTAAGATAAGCTGATCTTCACTCCCATCTGGATATTCCAATTCTGAGAGATTCTGTGCTTTCTGCTTCAGAATTCAGATTACTTCAGAATCTTTTTATGTCCAATCTTAAGGTACCTTACTAGATAACTTTTTCTGTATTGGAACTGAGATTTTTTCTAAATCTCTGATGTATGCTCTGGAATAACTTAGTATACCGAGAAACACCTGTATTTGCTTACGATCTGTAAGCTCATCGGGGAAAGTTTGTAGCTTTTCTGCAATATGCGGTTGAAGCTTTTCTATACTTTCTTAGATCTGAAATCCCAAGAATTCTATCTTTGGTTGCATCCAAATGATCTTTCTTTCTGAAAGTATCATCCTTTCTTCTCGGAACACTTCAGCCACCTGCTGTAAATGTCTTATATGGTCTTCTGTATTTTTACTAAATACGAAGCACATCATCTATATAGACTGCCACAAACTATGATAATCTATTGAATGCCTTATTCATTCTTCTCTAGAATATTCCTGGTGAATTTTTGAGTCCAAATGGAATAACTAGCTATTCAAACAAGCCAACTGGCATTGTAAATGCTGTCAATGGTATAGCCTCTTCTTTGATCTTTATCTGCCAATATCCTGACTTGAGATCAAACTTAGAATATACCGTTGGCCTTTCATTCCTAATCCCGCTTCTCAAAGCTTCTTGGTTAGGAAGGTTGTAGCCATCATCCTTTGTAGCACAATTGAGATCACGACAATCTATAACCATTCTGGCCTTACCACGCTGTTTTTCTGCATGATTCATTACCATGAATTCCACACTCCTGTGAGGACTTTCGCTATGCCTGATCAATCCAAGATTGATTAATTCTGGAATTTGTTTATCAAATTCCTTAACCATCTCATCTGGATAGGAAATTTCCTTACTTCTGATCACTTTACTAGAATCTTTAAGGGTAATGGTAGCTTCTGGCCTTTCCCTCTACCATAGTTTCAGAGGATTTTCTGACCAATTTTCTGATAAGTATTCTTTTATCTTGGCCAATGCCTCTTCTTCGTTAATCCTCGGGACTTTTAATCCAACTAGTTCTTTCCACTGCTCAATATTTCTGTGGTATTCTCTATCTTCATCTGGATAGAATTCCACTTTAACAGTAGATACTTTCTTATCTGGAACCATTCTGGTTTTTCCAAATACAGTTGGAATCAAATAGTTCTCAAGGATAATTCCTTCTGAAAATATCGTTACAGGTTGATACCTTCTAAGGAACCTATTTCCAATCAATAAGTTATCTGGAAATTGAGGTATAAAACAAAGCATCTGCTCTATAAATATCCTACCATTGAGTTCAATCTGAACATCCTTGGCTACTTCTTGAATCATAATTGTTGCATTATTACCAACTGTAACTTTCAACTCTAAATATTCTCAGGTTACTCCTGAAAATCGAATTCTTGTACAAGAGAATGTATATCCTGTATCAACTAGGGCAATACATGCAGTTTCATTAATACTTAATCTTACTAATGTGGCCCAGTCCTCTATCTTTGCACTGAGTAATGAAGATCCCATATATCCTACATGAGTTTCTTCATCCTCATAGATAGGTAGTCGAACAATCCTTTGTCCAACTATTTTTCTGGAAATTGATGTTCTAGGTGCTTCTACTGAAGTACCTTCATCCTTTCCAATTGAGATCCTTGGATCTTCCAAATGGTTCTCAAGTATTTCTGATTTGAAGTCTTCTATATTCAAATATGATCTGCCAAATCTTGATCCTTCCGATCTAAGATCATCCTCATCTTATCTGACCTCAGAGATAACAAGTCTATTACCAACTTGTCTAATAATATCTGGAATAAGTAGCTTCTGCCATCTTTCTTCCTCTGGATTTGGTGAAACCCATTCTCTAGGCCAAGTTAGCCTCTTGGGGTTTATCACCTATGGTGTCATTTCTCTAATTGATGTTCCTTCATCCTTAAAAAGATGTGTAAATCTTTCCACACCCTTCCTTAGAGTTGGTCTTCCAGTATTATAGAACTTCACATAAAGACGAGTAATTACTCTGACACATTTCCTGTCGGGTGGACATCCCAACGTCTTATGCCAGTTCCTCGTGTTGATCTTTACTTCTAGAGTTCTACTAATACTTCTGTCCATAAGAACAACATGCAAGTATGGTACTAACTTTACCCATGCTGCTCCTACATGCAGATTTTCACGTGCTCATCCTAATAATGCATTAGAGAAATTTTCTAAACTGCCATCCACAACTGCAATTAGGACTGGTAGATCTTGTCCTTTTTTGACAAAAGGGATCTACTCCTATCTGGATTATTCCAAAATGCACATACTTTTCATTTCTCTGTATTGCCTTGTTAACCCTTTCTGGTTTTAGCAAAGGCATTGAAAATAATTCTTTATCTGTTTTATAGACTTCAGCCGTCTCTTCATCTTCAAAGATCTTGGTCATTTCTCGATATGGTACCCAAGACTTCTGGTATACATCAGACCAATCAACTCTGGGCATCTTCCATTATTGACAATCTCTTCCTTTTGAAGGGATTTCAGTTTCTGAATAATGAACCATATCTCCTTCCATCTCCTCTAGTTTTACTAGTTCTGGAGAGTCTTCTGATGCACTAGCTCCTGTTCGAATCATGGCTATTCGAAGCTGTCTCAAAATAGGGTTACTTCCTTTTCTTCATCTGAGGTAGAATCTTCCTCCTCTGAGTACTCTGAATATAAATAATATAAAATCTCATAATCTAAGTCTATATCTTCTTCCCAGATCGGCTCAAACAATATCTCTGATGAATCTTCCATCATTATTGTTTTGAGACTACCCCTTCTTTTATCTTCATCTGGGCAACTGTCAGCTCTATGACCCATCTTGCTGCAAAACCAACAACAATCACAACTGGATTTAGACTTACCTTGAGGGCATTTGGGATACTTCCCATATTTGGCCTTAAAGTTTTCTCTCATATCCTTCTGGATTCTATTTGGTCTAAGAATTCTCTTAGATTTTTCTGGCTTTCTGCCTGAAAATCTACTTGATGATTTTCTTTTCCCAAATCCTTTCTAGACCTTTTTGAACGGTTTCTTTCATTCACACTGGCCATCCTGTCACTGTGTTTTTAATGTTCTTTGTGGGGTTTTTCCAAGCTCCTGCCTGGTTGGACCGCACCCATATCTTCCTGCAACACCTTCTACTTTTGGGAAACAAGAAGAACTCATGTATGGCATATTTCTTATATCTTGTAAGACATTCCTCTGCATACAATAGAGTCTTATCACCTGCCTTATTGTTTCTTCTCGAACTCCTAGAGTGTCTTGCAAATCTTCACTCTGAGAAAGACGAGTCTTAAAATCTTGTTGAACAATTTCAGGCCAACTGGCTGGAAGCTTTTGGATAAAGAGATCTAGGGCATATGCTTGATCTCCTGGTCCAAGAAGATAATACCAATGCTGAAACTCGTAGAGATATTCTTCAAAATAACACATGTCACAAATTTGGATTTTGGTTAAAGCTGTTCTAGCTTTTTCTACCAATGCTCCATCCCGATCCACCAGTGAATTTCCTACAAACTCTTGTTTAAGGAAATTATCAACTACTAGTATAACTTCAATTGGGAATGTAACGTATTCCTGGATAGCTGTTCTCACTTCTGAGTGTCTTAGCAACATATCCAAAATCTCCACGCATTACCTCTCAAGGTAGCTCCAGCGAAATTAAGTGCACTATCTATGGTCCACAACTGTAAACCAACTGATAGCATGTAATATCGAAGGTTTAGAGCCCATTCATCTATGGCTTCTCCTGGATCCTTTTCACAGTCTAGCTTTAGGATCGTCCCATGTTGAGGAACACCTTCTGGATGTGATTTATTTGGATTATATTCTTCCTAAATATAGCTGGGATACGAGGGATTTCCTTCCCTATTGATCTTCTGAAACAATTCCTTGAGCGATCCTTTCTATCATTCCCAAGGAATTGGTTTCTGGGAGATTTCCTGCCATACTGGCTTGGCTTCCCAAGGTTTTACACTGAGTCTTTCGATGGGAGATAACTTACTCTCTTTCTTTTTCCTCTTTTCTTAGAGTTTGGCTTGTAGGTCTTCAACTCTATTGAGCTTTTCATTTAGGTTTTTGGAGACACGTTCTATATCTCCCAGTACCCATTTCTCCTGAGTAATAATATCATGGATCTAACTCTGGTATTCCTGGATACTTTGAGGAATACTTGAAACTTCTTCCTGATATTATTGAGCTTCTCCTGCAAAAGGCCATGTGTAATATTTTGTATTATATCGTCTTGATAAAATTTCTCTCTCAGTATCTCGGTGTGGATTTGTATCAGAGACAGTGGCACCGGGCTGATTGGAAGCTTCTCCTGAAGCTCTCCCTTCAATCCTCTACCAAATATCTTGGATATTTGGTCCGACACCAGATCCTCTTCCGGACATATTTTACTATTCAAAGCAAAATACTTCTCCTTCTGGATCTCCTAGAGTTATTTCTAGGTTTTCAATTAACCACTTGGCCTATCGAAGTTGAGACTCTGTATGCCTAATTTCTGCCTTTAATTCTTCAAGCTTATCATGAGTTTCCTGGGCTTTTTGCCCTAACTCGATTACTTTGGGTTCATTCTCAAAAGTGAATCCAGCTTCTAGAATTTGATGATACTTTCTAAGACAAATATGATTGGATTTCTTCTCATAATATCATACCCTTCCTTCTAGCCGTTTCTGCTCATAATAAAGACCTTTAACCATGGGATACAAAAATTCCTTACTGGAAAATCCGTGAAAGCAGCGCTCTGGCTGGCTTCGTTCTCCACTAGTGGGTGAATTCTCCGACGAGGTCTCCAATGAGATCCCGGTTTGGGAGTCCAGAAAGGCTGCAAAAATCACAAACAGCAGCAAAACATTATCCACAAAGAGGATAAGGGGACTACCTGTCGGTGACTTCGCAGGATCATTTTGGGAATCGCTTTGCACGAAGAACACAAAGGCTAAGAGAGAAGGTAGAGCGAGAGTTTTTGAAATCGTTCTGATTTCTATTCAAAATTACCTCTCCGAATAAATGGGTCGGAGGTCCCTTATATAGGCCTCCGGGCTCATCTTTCCCGAGAAGATGACTCAATACAAGACACGCAAAAGCAAAAGAAAAAGGAAAAGCAAAAGCAAAAGAAAAAGCCAAAGGTTGACCGCACTACGGGGAAACTTCCACCGCACACTTTACAATAAATACAAACTATATAAATGACATGTTAGATGTGATCTGCTCGTCCATGCTGGGTATGACGTGTGTCTGGATCAGCGTCTAGAATCCATCCAAGTTGTATAGAGCATCAATCATCTCTCCAACTGAGACTTTCTTCTCTGACTCCTTCATCTTTATCAATTATTTTATGGAGCGTTGGATTTGATCTCTGACAATAAAGATATCTTCTTTATGTCCCTTCCACGTCTTGAGTTCTTCAAGAACCGTGTCTGCCACCACCGCGAAGTCTGTCAGATGTGTCATCTCTGCATGCTGCATGTCTCTAGAGTTGATAGATACCAACACATTGTCTCCGGCAAAGAATATACAATCTTTTCTCGTTGATTTTGATTCAATTATATAACTGCTCCAGGTGATTTGGATACGTTCATAATGAATTTTTTTCAAACTAAACTCTAGCCAATCTTCATCACTAAACAGCGAGTCTTCGAATGCTTTCTGGACAGGTCCTTTAGTCCAGTACCCTGGGTACAAGTTCCAAAGAATAACAACCCTGTCTGCTAATCTGATAGGTTTAATATGTGCAACCCACCATAAAAAACTTGGATATGCATTGTTCAGAACTGTTCTGACCATCCTGGGTACCCAATTGAATGTGGAATTTATTTTCTTAAATCCCAAAAACTGTACTGCTCCCATGCTGAAAGCTTTATGGCATTCAATGAACTCTTCTGGTTCTAATGTCGTATCTGGTATATGGATTTTTGGAATCCTTGTTCCTGACATTCTCCAAAACCTCTTCAAAACTGGATATTCTTCCATTCCTGTTTCCTTGATTCTCCTAACTTTGTCGAGGATTCCTGAAACTTGGACCTTCATCCTGATCTCTTCAGTGATGATCATAATGATCATATCTCGATCAATCTTTTTATAATATTCCATAAGATCTTCAGATTCTTCAAGCATGTCCAAAACATGGTTCAGACCTCTTTTGAATATCCGACCATCTTTGCTTTTCTGGATTAGATTATAAATGGTTGTGGACTTATTTCTCGAAATATTTGGAATCCTCTGCAAATATTTCCATATTTCCTTTGCTGGATTGGGCTCTTCATCTAGCTCATCATCCAGACTTTCTTGATCTTGTTCTTTCGGAACATTATGTCATTGAGGTTCTTTCTGAGACCTTTGATGCTTTTCAAGTTCTTAATCTACATGATCAGCCCAACTCTTAATGGTTTTCTCATTTCCTTTGGAGCTTCCATTCGTCTCAACCTTCTGGTTCTTCCGAGCCTTTCTGTTCCTCAGATTATCTGCACATTGAGTACTGTAATGGCCTTTCTGACCACATACAAAGCATTCAATATGAATTTTATCCTTAGACTTTATGTCTAGAGGTCTTTTTGAATAATTTCTTGGTTTTTCAGCCTTTCTAGCTGAGGAACCTGTGCTTTCTGATCTTTCAACCTTACTGGATGAAGATCCCCACTTCTGAAGGTTATTCTCTGCTAGAATTCCCTTCTTTTGTTCAAGTCGATCAACACTTTCATTCATTGCTCTGATAATCGGGCATTCTTCCATAGAATGATTATCTATGAAAATAGGGTATCTTCCTGATTTGCTAATTTCTTCCATTGCACCTGCAAGAGTCAAAATAGTGTGTTAGTGCATCTGGAATGACATTGTCTTTTCCTTCAATATTTTCTATATTAAAGTTATAGTATTGCAATTCATTCCTCCACCGTACAAGTCGTGCCTGGGTAAACCTTTTCAATTTAATTCTCATAAAATTATTAATATAAGAACTATATGTTCTTATAGTAAAAGGTTTTCCTATGAAAAGATCGTTAGCTTTAATTCCTTTAAGGACAACAAGCAATTCTCTGTCATAGATAGGATAATTCTTCTCTGCCTTGTTAAAACATCCACTCCAGTACCTGCTGATACTATCATTATGGTTTTTACTTATCTTTAAGATACATCTCCATGCTGAGTCTGATGCATCTATTTCTAAGATAAGCTGATCTTCACTCCCATCTGGATATTCCAATTCTGGGAGATTCTGTGCTTTCTGCTTCAGAATTCTGATTACTTCAGAATCTTTTTCTGTCCAATCCCAAGGTACCTTACTGGATACCTTTTTCTGTATTGGAACTGAGATTTTTGCTAAATCTCTGATGTATGCTCTGTCATAACTTAGTATACCGAGAAACACATGTATTTTCTTACGATCTATAATCTCATCAGGGAAAGTTTGTAGCTTTTCTGCAATATGCGGTTGAAGCTTTTCTATACTTTCTTGGATCTGCAATCCCGATAATTCTATCTTTGGTTTCATCCAAATGATCTTTCTTTCTGAAAGTATCATCCCTTCTTCTCTGAACACTTCAGCCACCTGTTGAAAATGTTTTATATGGTCTTCTGTATTTTTACTAAATACGAGCACATCATCTATATAGACTACCACAAATTGTGATAATCTATTTAATGCCTTATCCATTCTTCTCTGGAATATTCTTGGTGCATTCTTGAGTCCAAATGGAATAACTTTCCATTCAAACAAGCCAACTGGCATTGTAAATATTGTCAATGGTATAGCCTCTTCTTTGATCTTTATCTACCAATATCCTAACTTGAGATCAAACTTAGAATATACCATTGGCCTTTCATTCCTAATCCTGCATCTCAAAGCTTCTTGGTTAGGAATGTTGTATCCATTATCCTTTGTAGCACAATTAAGATCACGATAATCTATAACCATTCTAGACTTACCACACTGTTTTTCTGCATGATTCATTACCATGAATTCCGCACTCCTGTGAGGACTTTCGTTGTGCCTGATCAATCCAAGATTGATTAATTCTTGAATTTGTTTCTCAAATTCCTTAACCATCTCATCTGGATAGGAAATTCCCTTACTTCTAATCACTGTACTAGGATCTTTGAGGGTGATGGTAGCATCTGGAATTGCATTCTTCCATAGTTTCATAGGATTTTCTGACCAATTTTCTGATAAGTATTCTTTTATCTTGGCCAATGCCTCTTCTTCATTAATCCTTGGGACTTTTAATCCAACTAGTTTTTTCCACTACTCAATCTTTTTGTGGTATTATCTATCTTCATCTGGATAGACTTCCACTTTAACAGTAGATACTTTCTTATCTGGAACCATTCAATTTTTTTCAGATACAGTTGGAATGAAATAGTTGTCAAGGATAATTCCTTATGAAAATATTGTTACAGGTTGATACTTTTTAAGGAACCTATTTCCAATCAAGAAGTCATCTGGTAAGCGAGGGATAAAACAAAGCATCTTCTCTATAAATATCCTACCATTGAGTTCAATATTAACATCCTTGGCTACTTCTTGAATCATAACTGTTGAATTATTACCAACTATAACTTACAACTCTGAAGATTCTCAGGTTACTCCTGAAAATCGAATTCTTGTACAAGAGAATGTACATCCTGTATCAACTAGGGCAATACATGCAGTTTCATTAATACTTAATTTTACTAATATGGCCCAGTCCTCTATCTTTTCACTAAGTAATGAAGATCCCATTTATCCTACATGATTTTCTTCATCCTCATAGATAGGTAGTCTAACAATCCTTTATCTAACTATTTTTCGGGAAATTGATGTTCTAGGTGCTTTTACAGAAGTACCTTCATCCTTTCTAATTGAGATCCTTGGATCTTCCAAATGGTTCTCCAGTATTTCTGATTTGAAGTCTTCTATCTTCAAATCTGATCTCCCTGATCTTGATCCTTCTGATCTAAGATCATCCTCATCTTCTCTAACCTCAGAGATAACAAGTCTACTTCCAACTTGTCTAATAACATCTGGAATAAGTAGCTTCTGCCTTCTTTCTTCCTCTAGATTTGGTGAAACTCATTCTCTAGGCCAAGTTAGCCTCTTGGGGTTTATCACCTGTGGTTTCATTGCTCTAATTGATGTTCCTTCATCCTGAAAAGGATGTGTAAATCTTTCCACACCCTTCCTTAGAGTTGGTCTTCCAGTATTATAGAACTTCACATAGAGACGAGTAATTACTCTGACACATCTCTTGTCGGGTGGACATCCCAACGTCTTATGCCAGTTCCTCATGTTGATCTTTACTTCTAGAGTTCTACTAATACTTCTGTCCATAAGAACAACATGCAAGTCTGGTATTACCTTTACCCATGCTGCTCCTACATGCATATTTTCACGTGCTCCTCCTAATAATGCATTAGAGAAATTTGCTAAACTGCCATCCACAACTGCAATTAGGACTGGTAGATCTTGTCCTTTTCTGACAAAAGGGATCTACTCCTATCTGGATTATTCCAAAATGCACATACTTTGCATTTCTCTGTATTGCCTTGTTAACCCTTTCTGGTTTTAGCAAAGGCATTGAAAATAATCCTTTATCTGTTTTATAGACTTCAGTTGTCTCTTCATCTTCAAAGATCTTGGTCATTTCTCGATATGGTACCCAAGACTTCTGGTATACATCAGACCAATCAACTCTGGGCATCTTCCATTCTTGACAATCTCTTCCTTATAAAGGGATTTCAGTTTCTGAAGAATGAACTAGATCTCCTTCCATCTCCTCTAGTTTTACTAGTTCTGGAGAGTCTTCTGATGCACAAGCTCCTGTTCGAATCATGGCTATTCAAAGCTAGCTCAAAATAGGGTTACTTCCTTCTTCTTCATCTGAGGTAGAATCTTCCTCCTCTGAGTACTCTGAATATAAATAATATAAACTCTCATCATCTGAGTCTATATCTTCTCCCCAGATCGGCTCAAACAATATCTCTGATGAATCTTCCATCATTATTGTTTTGATACTACCCCTTCTTTTATCTGCATCTGGGCAACTATCAGCACTGTGACCCTTCTTGCTGCAAAACCAACAACAATCACAACTGGATAGAGACTATCCTTAAGGGAATTTGGGATAGTTCCCATATTTGGCCTTAAAGTTTTCTCTCATATCCTTCTAGATTCTATTTGGTCTAAGAAATCTCTTAGATTTTTCTGGATTTCTGCCTGAAAATCTACTTGATGATTTTCTTTTCCCAAATATTTTCTAGACCTTTTTGAACGGTTTCTTTCGTTCACACTGGCCATCCTGGCACTGTGTTTTGAATGTTCTTTGTGGGGTTTTTCAAAGCTCCTGCCTGGTTGGACCGCACCCATATCTTCCTGCAAAACCTTCTACTTTTGGGCAACAAGAAGAACTCATGTATGGCATATTTCTTACATCTTGTAAGACATGCCTCTGCATACAATAGAGTCTTATAACCTGCCTTATTGTTTCTGCTCGAACTCCTAGAGTGTCTTGCAAATCTTCACTCTGAGAAAGACGAGTCTTTAAAGCTTGTTGAACAATTTCAGGCCAACTGCCTGGAAGCTTTTGGATAAAGACATCTAGGTCATATGCTTGATCTCCTGGTCTAAGAAGATAATTCCAATGCTTATATTCGCAGAGATATTCTTCAAAATAGCACATTTCACAAATTTGGATTTTGGTTAAAGCTGTTCTAGCTTTTTCTACCAATGCTCCATCCTGATCCACCAGTGAATTTCCTACAAACTCTTGTTTAAGGAAATCATAAACTACTGGTATAACTTCAATTGGGAATGTAACATATTCCTGCATAGATGTTCTCACTTATGAGTGTCTTAGAAGCATATCCCAAAATCTCCCCGCATTACCTCTCAAGGTAGCTCCAGCGAAATTAAGTGCACTATCTATGGTCCACGACTGTAAACCAACTGATAGCATGTAATATCGAAGTTCTAGAACCCATTCATCTATGGCTGCTCCTGGATCCTTTTCACAGTCTAGCTTTAGGATCGTCCCATGTTGAGGAACACCTTCTGGATGTGATTTCTTTGGCTTATATTCTTCCTGAATATAGTTGGGATATGATGGATTTCCTTCCTTATTGATCTTTTGAAACAATTCCTTGAACGATCCTTTCTGTAGTTCCCAAGGAATTGGTTTCTGGGAGATTTCCTGCCATATTAGCTTGGCTTCCCAAGGTTTTACACCGAGTCTTTAGGTGGGAGATAACTTACTCTCTTTATTTTTCCTCTTTTCTTCGAGTTTGGATTGTAGGTCTTCAACTCTCTTGAGCTTTTCATTTAGGTTTTTGGAGACTCGTTCTATATCTCCCAGTTCCCATTTCTCCTGAGTAATAATATCATGGATCTGTCTCTGGTATTCCTGGATACTTTGAGGAATACTTGAAACTTCTTACTGATATTCTTGAGCTTCTCCTGCTAAAGGCCATGTGTAATCTTCTGCAGTATATTGTCCTGATAAACTTGCTCTCTCAGTATCTCGGTGTGGATTTTTATCAGAGATAGTGGCACCGGGCTGATTGGAAGCTTCTTCTGAAGCTCTCCCTTCAAGCTTCTGCCAAATATCTCAGATATTTGGTCTGACACCAGATCCTCTTCTGGCCATATTTTTCTGCTCAAAGTAAAATACTTCTCCTTCTGGATCTCCTAGAGTTCTTTCTAGGTTTTTGACTAACCACTTTTCCTATCGAAGTTGGGACTCTGTACGCCTAATTTTTTCCTTTAATTCTTCAATCTTATCACGAGTTGCCTGGGCTTTCTGCCCTAACTCGATTACTTTGGGTTCATTCTCAAAAGCGAATCTGGCTTCTAGAATTTGATGATACTTTCTAAGCCAAATATGATTGGCTTTGTTCTCGTAATATCGTACCCAAGACATAATATAACAATAATTAAATGGAGCCTTATATAAATAATGTTATACATTCAATCATACATCCAAATCATCATATCATGACCGGTATTTAGAATACAATCTACAACACTGCCACTTGCACCAGAACAAATCTATTTTGTATTCAACATATAGAGATTGTACATGGACCTCATGCTTTTTCTATAATGATGGTTTAGTTGAAAATCAACCTTGTTTTATCCGTTGTGATCTTACAAATCCATACATAACCATGATATATGACTTCTCAAAAGTGATAATATATTTGAAAGATATATTTGAATTTTTCATTCTTTAATCCAAACATAAGAACATTAATAATTCCTCTTTGTTTGCAGTATTATCATAATCTTGACCATGATCTATTATCCTTTCATTCCTTAAAGAAAGTATCGGGGTATTTCTTTCCACAATTATCATGTGTGGGAAAATACTTTTTTCTTTTTCTTCCCTTTATACATCTTTTGACCTATCATCCTCTTCTTTTCCTTTTTTCTTTCAAATCCATTAGACTTGGATAATTCTTTACTCATCTCGTTATCACATGATAATATTTCCTCATATGATGAGAATGATTGGTAGATTATTTCTCTTTAAAATATTGTCCTAAGACCATAAAATATATGATCCTTCTTACTCTTTGAATCATTTACATTGGTGAGGTTCACATTCCTTTTGATAGGTGCCAAATTAGTTCATATCATTATAAAACATATTATATAATCCCAAAACTAGTAAAATACTTAACATAAATTGAAAATTTTATTCGTATCTAATCTAATAATCATAATCATGGTTTCTTTGGGGACATTTTTACTTTAAATCCTTCATAATGGGTTTTAAAGAAAATTTTAATTATCCTAAACATATCCCTCGAGAGTGTCAAACCAAGTGCATACTAAGGATTGTTTTCATGTACAAGGTTACGCTCAAGTCAGGCCTGATACACCTTTTTGGAGTTGTTACCTCTAGTTATATCTGTTCTAGAACCATGCCCACTTGTAGTATCAAGTTAGGGATATATTTCTAGGAATACCCACATAATCTCTACCTTACCAAGATTCTAGGAAGTTCTTCTATACTTGTGTCATCAATGTCTATCTTAGGGTCATGTTCCCTAATATAAGTTTTCTAAATCCAGTTTCCAAGGTTGCTGCTAAACATGAACTGAAACCACCGTAACTCCTCGACCCTAGAAGCCTGGAGCCAATGCATTACTTTATTACATTGGAATATATACAAGCTTCAAATCCCGAAGTACTGAACAATTTAGCAGTTTTAAAAAACCATATTATATACATGATACCCATAATATATTGGGAAAAGAAAATAAAGCATAACATAAGTAAAATATTAGAATCCTTTAAAGCTCATTCAAATATTTCTTTTTCATTTCCTGGGAAAAGAAAACAAAATAAGGGTGAGCTCAAATTCTCAGTAAGGGTAAGTATAATAGATGCAATAATGAATAAATAAACATAATAAACATGGCATGGTAAATAAATGAGAACACATTCCACTCAAATAACTGGATAAGGAATAATCAATATGGAAAGGTAAATAATTTAAACATATGTTATTTAATCAATAAATTGATAATTAAATTCATCCATATATATGTCGAAGCAAAATCTCAAGGATAAATAATTACTAAGCCTAAATTAGGGAAATGATTAATTATTGGATGCCTTGTTTCCTAGGTACTTGGTACATATACCATCAAGACCTTTCAAAATAAGGTTTAGTATATCGGGTAAAAAACCATCTAATTTTATCGATTGATTCATCTCATTAGACTATCGATGCATCAAGGGGATATCTATAATCATGCTTCACCCGTTTCATACTTGTCCAAATTATTTCTCATATATCTAATAATAAATTTAACAATGTGCCTTATCAAATATCTGTATAGAGTAGAAGATACAGATTTATCAATATTTCCTCAGTGGTGGATAATTAACAACATGGTTTGTAGATTTTTATTAATGGAAATACCATTGAAATATCATTAAAAACATTCCGGAGGAAAATAATCATTAAACATTCCAAAGTGTCTCATACCACATTGAAACATTTGAATCGTAATCCTAATAAAGTAATAACATTAAATAAAACTTATAATATTCTGAGAATAAGGATATTCATGATATAACATGTCAAAGGGAAGTATATACACCATATATAAAAGTGAATTTGTGCAAAACAAATAAGTCTCAATGGAATGTAAATTGAAACAAAATCCCTTACCTTGAGTCTGACTTGTCACGTGTGTCCTTATATTCCTGAATAATAAACTTATGTTAATTATTTAATTTCTTTATAACCTTTTTAATTTTTATCATTAATTTTATTTCACTTATTAAAATTTCTTAAACAACTCCTTAAAAAATTATGTTAGGGTGTTTTGACCAACTTTGGTTTATGTGTGAAAAATGAATTTTGTAAGTCAACTATGGTCAAAGGGGTCACTATATAAACATATTCAGAATAATAATCATGAAATAATAATCATATTTATAAATTAATTGTACTTTTAAAACCAATCATGAGATATTTTTATGAAAAATTAACCTATGTTACAACATGGAGACGGTATGCTGTATATACCCATGAGTAACATTCCCATTTTTCAGTGATCGTTATAGAAAGAAGGTAAGTAACATTATATCTTTACATAATTATAATTATATCATAATAAAATTTAATTTAATCATATATATTTATATATATAATTCTTGTGATGTAAAAGGAATCACATTGTATCGAGGAGGTGGTAGTCCACACATCCACGACTAACGTTATCACTTTTTAGTGTGTGAAAAGGGTGATAAATAAAATGATATGTGATATTTATAGGAAGTTAATTATGTAATGAATATAAAATATATTTAATTTTTGTTACATTTTTTTAATTAAACATATCCTTAATAGATTCCATGTTATGTGTGAACCTATCACATCGCTTTGAAGAGCCGGTAGTCCAAAAATCCACAAACAATGTTATCGTATTTACACTAAATGGAACACATAAAGGTATGTGTTATACAAAATTTCCAGAAGAATAAAGATATAATAAATATAATATATATCATATATAAATATATTTCACATCATAATTCCCAACCATGAGGGTGGGTAAAGGAAAAATGAACAACATCATTTTGTGAGGCGGTAGTTCGTCGTACACACAAACAGTAAGTTTGTTACCCATTTGATAGAAGTGTGTGTAATTATAGGTATAAAAATTAATATAACAACATGTAAGTATATTTAGGATACTGATTTTTTTATTTAATAGTTGAATAATAATATTTTAGAGGGTGTAGAATGAAAATAAAACAAAATATCTTGAGGAAGGATGTTACCTCTTCTTTGGGTAACTCCTTTTGGTTTGTACCAAAGGGATTACTTGGATGGATTTCTGCCAAAATAGAGGCTTCTAGGATGTGGGGAATTATGTTGGGAGGTTATTTTATCATATTTTTTGTGATCCAAAGGGATTTATATGTGTGAATAAGTGGTAGGGGTTAGTACCTTTTATAGTGTAGGAGCAGTGGCATTCTTGTAAATTTAGGAAAATGGAATTTCACCCACATTTTTCCCATGTCAAGTGGATCCAATAATGGAAAATTTTATTTAAAAGGTAGTATGGGGTATAAATATGAAAATCCAATGTATTTTGTAGAATTTTATAGGTCATTTTGGGCCTTAAGTTTAAGGTTTATTCTCTTGTTAAGCTAAATTTCCTCTTAATCATTGTAATTAATTTTAATTAATTTCACTAATATTTTTGGTAAAAAACTAATTTTACTTTATTAGATATTATAAATTATTATTATTAAAAATATGGAATCCATTTTTATAAATTCTAATCACATAAGTGACATAAATTAATTTAAAATTAATCTTGTTGATGGGACGACAATGCAGGTTTTTAAAGTAAAAAGGTTTAAAAGTTTGCTAAGTTTTTATATCCAATTTCAATGTAAAATTAATTTCAATGGCCTAAATTGGATAAATAGATGTAAAATTTATATAATTAATATTTAAAACCAATCAAAAATCTAATTTAACCTTATAAATAAATTATACGAAAAATAAGTCTTGAAATAAAATTCAGTATTTTTCACTATTCATCAAAAAATAATACTTTTTAGAAAAATACCAAAAATTCACCCTAACCTAATTTTGATGTTTCTATTTCAAAAATGATTTTTTTCATATTAAATTCATAAAAATTTCCAAATTCATATTTAAATAAGGTGATCCATTAAAAGGCGGTAAAATTGCCTTTATAAAAATATAGTTTTTTATGCATAATATTGGGTTTGTTCTTATCTTATGATTATAAAATCTATTGGATGAATGTTAAAAATATTTTATTGAATATAATATATATATATATATATATATATTACATCAATATCACTCACTAATTGTAATTAATTTAATTTATTAGGATAAAATGACTTTGTGAGGGTAAAAATAGTTTTTTATAAAAACATTCCCTTTATATTCAGTTGGTTCTTATATTCATTTATAATTAATTTCTAACCAATGAATTCAAGTATATATTTTTATAGTTTAGTTAATCCTATTCATAACCATCAATTTAACAGCTAGGTTTCATCTTATTATATTAAATAATATTATTTTTAATAATATATTATTTTTTGGTAAAACTCGGTCTTGTGTGTTACGCGAGACATAGAGGAAAGTTAGTATTGCATGTAACACAAGATAAACTCGGTGTTTCGTGTTAAGAAAGATAAAGTTTATATTGCACGTAACATAATTTTAACTTGGTGTTTCGTATAAAGCAATCTAGAAACAAAATTTAAATTTATTCTAAAAACAAAATATTGTAAAGTCTTAGGGTGTTACACTTACAATTTATCTCTAGAAGACATTCTTAAAGATAAACATATAGAGATTTTTTCCCAAGGAATATTTTCCAAACTAGATGTATGGGTTGACCTACAAGTTGAAACCATTTTTTCATAAATGGAATCTAATGTTTTTTCCTATGATGACTATCGTATAGTTTTAGATTTTATGTCCTCCATTGTTTAATCCAACCTTTAGGTCTATCCTCATCTTGATATAAGGGATCTATCATGGAAGTAATAATAACCCTCAAATTAATTATTGGTATTTCATGACTTTCAATGTGTATTTTTATTGGTTTATATATTTTTAATGGGTTCCCACTTAACCTCAATGTAGTTTTTTGAAAATACAAAACTATGGATTTGGATGTGGGGTAACCTACACACAACCAAATATCTATAGAATATAAATATAATAATAAAAAACTAGACATAATAACCAGCTAAAACATAATATATATATATATAACATGATAAACATCCATAATAATATAATGAATTCAACACTAGAATATGTGGGCAAAAACATAATCCCAATATCCCAAGTAAAGTTATACCTAGATTAACTAAAAGGGGAAACTCCTCATAACACTATCTCTTGATATGAATATCAAAAACATTCATAGTCATTGAACACTACTAATATCTAGAACCACCAACCATACATCCACTATGATCACCTCTAAACATTTTATCATCTTTATAGTACATATCATGTGTAGGTGAACGCCCATGAAGGGGTGAGTATATATATACCAAATAGGATACCTCATAAACCAAGAGGGAGGAACAAGATATAAGTTATCTCAAAACCCACACCAAAGGAATGAAAATAATAATCCAAACAAGTATTTAAGGATAAATAAATAGGGACATAAATAATTACGACTATTCATAGCCTAGATAATAAGGATTTAATGTCATAAGAAAACTAAAGAATGAAAACTACCCAACTTTAAAAAACACACATCACCTCTAAGAATATATAGTTGGGGGTTCATGCCTCATTAAGGTAAGTGTGTTAGTCCAAGGAGTACTGAAACTGATGGAGGGCACATGCATTGATTTCACTATCATGTTCTACATGGATAAAGGATTGGTATAGGCTATTTACTTGTTCAATTATAGAACACTATAAAAAATGTGAAAAAAAGGGACTAAAAATAAGAGAATAAATCTATGTGTAAGATCATGGAGTGGGACACATGGCATTATGAATCGGGATAAGTGCCCAAGGGGGTCTGTGGCCACCCCATGCATGGGACAGTGCATGGGAATGTGTTTCCATGTGAACCACCACCTTTGTGGGTTAGGTCAAGAAGGAAATACCCAAGGTCTTTTTCTATACCTGGTTATGTAGCTAAGCCGACCTAGTAGAGGAGGGTAATGAGTAATGTCATCCTTCTCCTCGCAAGTCACTAAATAGGGAGTTCATCCCGCACAGCTCATAGGCTAGATTGAGTTGGTATGCCCAACTTATTAGAACCACCCGCTCTATGACCAATGTGGGACATTGTGAAAATCCATCCCACATCACTGAACCCAACATGAGGTTAATCCTAGTTAATCTAGCAGTGGAATAAGGCTCACAAAGCTAGCCTAATTTTATTTCCATGTGGTGAGTGGGAATCCCTATGATCTTAAATAATCTAATGTCTAAGTTATAAACCCTAATTTTTTTTATAATGAAAACCCTAGAAACTACCACTTTATATTAGATCACATACCACCACCATCACTGGACTTAGATTCATGGTGCCTTTCACACCCACTATTGCCTTGAACTTTCGTCATCATGCACCAACCAGGCCTCCCAAAACCCCACCACTATGCTTAGTCTCAAGACACACCCCTATCCATTACCCTACTATCATCTGTCCAAGGTATGTTTCCCCTCACTATGTCATCATCCACTATCATCGACCACCATAAGGTTCTATGACCCTTCACCATCCAATCTCTATGAGGATGAGAGCGAAACTGGGAGGTATGAGAGAGGGGGGGGGAGGGAGGGGGTAGCGTCCTGGGATTAGGCCACCCTTTTGAACCATTATTTTTTATTGATGAGACATTATTCCATGCCATGTATCATGAAACACAAAGGAGGGTAGATGGGTTAATGGTTGAGTTATTTTGGCCACCAAGTTTTTGATCTGCTGACGTGATCCTCCATAAATATCTATGAAAATTAGAAAGTAAAAAAATATTATTATTATTTTCATAACATAATTATAATGATTAATATTTCAAGAATGATGAAAACTGAAAATTTAGTTTAAAATGCATGAAGAATGAGAAAAAATGAGAAAAATTAAAGCCCTAACTCAAGTAGCGATGAAAAGCGAGCTCACGGCCCGCGGGATTTACGGGTATGAGGCGGATGTGGGGTGGGGTGGGCCTAAAAATTTTGACCATTTAGAGTGCGGGCCAATGCGGGTTAAGCCCGTGTGGGTGCGGGCCAATGCGGGTTGAGCCCGCGCGGGTGCGGGCTTGCCCGCGGGCCTGATTTAAAAAAATATATTATTTTTACAATATATGTTTCTTTAACATTTTAGTTTTTTTAATAAAAAATCATGGTTAAATGATGACATATGGTTTCTCATCGTAATGGTCATATTAATTCACCATTTATTCACATGTGAATTTTAAATAGGCCTATATTTATTGTTTTAATATAATATTATATTATTTATATAGTAATTATTAACCATATTCACATGGTGTGTCAACCCACCTCTCGAAAAATGTAACTCATCGCCCCTGCACATGGTTTCAATTCTATAAGATTTATTATAATAATAATATTTTTTAGGTCGATTTAATTTTGTTATTAAGAGAATTGGATAGAACCTCGTGAAATCACTAATAACTTCATATGAAACTGATCATTACCTAGAGAGACTTCATTTATTCACAGGTTTAGTTGTTCACATCACCACACAACCAACATTATCATTCATGGCCCATCACCAATCACTCACCTACTTTCTATCACAATAGTTCACCACCACATCGGCGTTACCGCATGCCACCATTAACCCACAAAAAAATGTTCCATCACATAATTTAAAACTCTATTTATTGTTAATTTATACTTCTCCCCACAAATACCTTTAAGAATGATAAAAAATACAGTATTTAAATGAGTATAAATAGTATTTTTTTTTGTAAATATGGGTAAGCCCGTGGGAAACCCGCGGGTTTATGCGGGGCGGGGCAGGCTTGAAATTTTTTGTTCGCATTATATGCGAGCTTTTGTGGAAAAACCCGCGTGGGATCAAACCCATGCGGGCTTGTCCCGCCCCATCCCGGCCCGCCCGTTTCGCATTACTAAACTCAAGGTTGGATCATTGTTCCCTATAATTCTTACATTCTCCTCGATCCATTTTCGATTCCTCACAAAACGTGCACTCAAATATTTAATTACACAAACTCTATTTCAATTTATGTTTATGTATAAATGATTGATAAACCTAATTGAGAGGGTTGAAGATGAATTTATAAGGATTTAGTGATATTTTGAATTAAAATTACAAGATGAGCCCTATTTGTGGCCCAAAACTCAAACACTAATCACACCACCCCTAGCATAAATGTCCTGTGTCGAGTAAAAATGTAGTGATGGATTTTTATTTCAGAATTTATTTTAGAATATATTTATGATTTATGACATTTTTGCGCATGTATACCATCACAACCACCAAGCTATGGTGATGGATTCATCAACCATTTCATATGATTTCCATCTCTCACATGTCCTATCTCAATCATTGATATAGTACTATCACAACTTATAGAAATGCCCTTATTCCACACCTAAAAAAATTAATTAAAATTAAAAGGTATTAAGAAAATAAAATTATTATAAATACATATATATATATACATATATATCAAAACTAAATAATTAAAATACAAAAACTATTAAATCCTATGTTAAAATTAATGATACCTATCAATTAAAATCCAATGTTTATAATATAATAATAAATATTATATATATTAAAATTATATTATAAATATTATAATATATATATTAATAATATCTATAATATTTATAAATACATATATTTATTATACTAATATTCATTAAAATTAAGCAAATTTAGAGTTAAAACTATCTTTTTAAATGCATGCAATTATCATATATCAATACGAGTGATTATTATCAAATTATATTTTGTATCAATTTTTTTCTTGATATCAATGAATTATAAATAAAGTGTCTTTATTTATAAATACATATATGATACAAGATATCCCCTATATAATCATCTCATGAAACCCCTCCTTTGATCGTTTCAGCGGGATCAAGTCAGTGTGATCCATACTAATTCAACCAAGAAATAATAATATTTTTCAGATCGTTTTGGAATTATAAACAAAAATATTATCCCTTACACTCTATAAACTTTTCCAATATCTTTAAAAGGGGTACTTGTAAATTGATATTGATTGGTCTCTAAATCCTTACCTAATCCTCTAGGGATACTTCCACCAAGAACCCTATAGAAACTAGTGGGGTGGATTAAACCCTTTTGATGAGTAAATTCATTCACATTACATGTCTATATTTAAATCTATTTCCCAATGGTTTTAATTATTTTCAAAATTAAAAAAAAAACATGTTTCTCGATTATCCATTATCTAAGTACCATGAATATTTTTCAATTGATCACTTGAGTGATTAATTTTGAAAAAATAAATGGGATAAATGTGTTGGTATCTAAATTAATTTAGGTCTATTAAAATTAACCAATTTCACTTTGAAGATCCAATTTTATGTGATTTCCCATTTTTCACCATGATATTTTTTATGTATTTTTCATAATTTTCTTCACAATACAATTGAAATATTATGTGTGTGTGTGAAACTAAAATCTTATCCAAATTTTCTTTCCCTTGGATTAATTTTCAAAGTAATTAAACCAAAAACATGATTAATTAATTGAATTATTTGATTTAGTTTCACCCATTTTCACTATCAAAGCATCTTTTTTAACTAATATTAAAGTATATTTTTTATTCAATTCCTTATACTTGAGATTAATTTTATAAATTCAATCTACAAGCACATCACATCTCTATTTAATTTCATTATAAGAAATAAAGTTATAAAATGATACTACATTTCAAGGTTTTCCATAATGCAATAATTTTCAACCAAATATTTTTATCTCAATCCCTCCTTTAGTATTTCATATTGGATATAATATCATACTAAAACATTCACAGATCACTTTCCCTTCTTAGTGTCCCTCTTTATCCTTTTAAGTTGTGACAATCAATCTTGATATATTATTTATTTTTATTTATTTTTTATTTTTTCATCTGTGACATGTTAAATCAAAGATATAGTTCTATTATTTATTTTGGTCATTTTCATTAGATTTTTTAATCCTTATTAGCCTATACATTTTTTTTATCAGTTAAGTCATCTTTTTTATCTCCACTTAAAAGGATTTGAAGTCAATTTTATTATCTCTTATATTTGTATCACTATTACTTAAAATGGTATGGCTTATAATTCATGAGTGATCCAATATATTCTTTGTATGATAGGTTCTTCAATTGACCTTTTTCTTAATTTATGAAATTAAGAGGTTTCTTGTTGGATTTGTTGATAATAAATGTAGAGTTTGAATTTTTTATATGTGAGAATGTATTGAATATATAGTTATTCAAGAATTAAGTTGAATATGGATCCCATATATAGAAACCTTATTTGGTGGAGGATTCATAACATTGATATTCATGATTTTGGAAGATCGATATTTGGGGATATGAGATCAAGACTTGAAGTGTGATGATCAATATGGATGTTTTTATGGGATAAAACTGTTTATTATGATATATCAGGGATCTGGAAGAATTGTAGAAGTCTAGAAATATGTAATATTAAAATGTATTTTATACTAGCTATGTTAGAATAAAATTATAATCTAACCAGATATATATGAGTATAAATTTAGAAAAGCAGATACACTTGTGTAATCTATTTCTTTAATAGGTTATGTAAGATTAACTCAAGAATTATAAGTGGTTTGTATGATTAAATTCTGAGTTTCCAGGGACACATAAGAGTAATCCAAAGTTTTCAATGCCTATATATGATTAATTTAGTGTTGTGTGTGAGTAACTTGAAGTAAGATATATTTTCACAGTGAAGAAGGAAATCACCATGACCATATTGGAATAAAATATGTTGTGGTGAATATAGAAAAGGGGACCTCATTGAGTTTGTGGTATTTTTAGAGATTGTTATCATCTAAAGATTTTCTTTCTTGAAATGGCATGGAAGTTATGTTGTGTAGAAATCCATTTTAAAGAAAAAATGTTGATTTGGATTTTTTAAGAGTGAGATTTTTCATAAATAAATCATGAATAAGTTGGAGAAGGTGAAACAATATGTTGAACATGGATGAAGGCAATTTGGATATTTTGGTCCTGGTGTTTGAACTGAAACAAGGAGTTGATGATTGAAATGGCCACAGAGGTAGTTGTAGTACATTGTAGATTTTATTATAATAAATAGGGAACCCGAAATAGGAATTATGGAGAGCATGAAGATCCCACATATGAATAATCAAAATGGGAACCTAGAAGAAGAATATGACATGGAGTAAAGATTTTTGTGTATTAGGTTTTCTGGAATGAAGTGGAAACAAGCACCAAGACATAAGGAAAGCCACAATTCAAGGAGTTTCTCATGGAGGTGTATTATGTTTTAGTATAGAGTGTTCCATGTCATAGATAGTTGAGATTATTATTTTTATGTTTAAAATTACCAAGATTTTTGGGATAGTTGGAGGTTTTAAGAACACGGCTCATAGAATATATAGATAGATTGAACTTCAACATGGGAATTTTGAATATTCTTTATGCTATGATGGTTTGACATATTTAAAAATAAATATTTTTATTTGAATTCAAGATCCAAAAGACATGGCTCATGATTTGGAAGTTAGAACCAATATTTTTGGACATATTTCAATATATTTAAATGTGAAGGAGTTATATCGTAATCATGGATATTGGAGAGAACAAGGTTTGATCTCAACCATTGATCTAAGGGTTAGAGACTTGTATGTTCATATAAAAGTAGCTTTAGAAGTTATAGAAAAAGTGAGGAAAATTTTTAAAATATGATTTCATGCAGATAAAGGATATCCAAATAATAGGTAATTCTTTTTCTAAATTTGGTTATAGAGAATAATATCTTGAATGATACATTTGGATTTGAGTGAAGATAATAGAATCGAAGACAATGTGTTGTAGATACATTTGGTTTGTTGTAGAATATTCTCATTGAATATGGAGTTCCATTAGCATATCTGATTATTAAAGATGATGGCAGATCATACCAAATATAATTATAGTGTATAATTAATCTTAATCTGGAGGATATTGTTTCTATTATGATTGTGTATAATATAAATAATTGACTCTCTCTTTGAGGATTTGTTCTCATATGACCATATAGAAGAAGAGTTTAATGATCATGGATTTCAATGGAGTGTCAATATTGGAGTTAAGATGCACAAAGTTTTAGATGTATATGTTGAACATGAAGATACCTACATCACTATAAACTGGTAAATTCATCCTTAAATCATTTCATAGAGTTGGAAGAAGATATAATGATCCTTGGGTGATCAGTGAGAAAACCCTAAACTTTGTAGTGTGCCTTGGCATGGAGTGAAAAATACTGAATCTTGTATCCACTAAATAGTGTGTGATATTGGATTTTGGTATATTATAATATCACCACATGCATTCTCTGTGTATGTATCCTAGTATACGTGAACCAAGTAAATATATTTGTGTCTTTTGAGATTTAAAATTTGCATTCATGATTTCATTTAGTGATAAATGATGAGGTAGTGATAGATTGAATGTGGTTCCTTCCAATTAGGGAGAAATATTTGTATGGGTGAGGGTTATCATTTGAATAGTGAAGTAAAAAAGTTTAATTTAGGTAGTATCCTACACCCTCCTCATGTTTCCTTATTATAGGTATTATAACCCTCTAGCCCCAAAAAGTGGTATCAAATCCCATAGGTTCTAGTTTATAGTTCAATATTTAAATCCATTTTTTATTTATTTCACATATTAAATTTTTTATGAAACCTCATGTTTTTAGTGTCACTAAATATGATGACTTGAAGAAGGATATGTTTTGTTTTCTATAGTCTTATGGTGATGATTTTTGTGGAGTATATACATCATTATGCTAGTTTTAAAAACACAACGAAAGAATCTATTATGAAAAAATATTGAAAAAATATAGGTTAGATCAATTACTAGTGAAGTATATAAGAAACCTCTCATTACACTAGCACATTTGAGATGTGGAATGTAGCTGTCAATATGGGATCCAATCACCACATTAAATGGTGGATCAATTAGAGATTATTCATGGAGTAAACTATGATTTCATAGTAGATATTATTTTAGATAAAAAGAGGTTAATAAAATAAGATATGGGCCTAAAATAATCCATTTATAGGATGGGTGAAAATATTAAAGCGAAAAGAAGCTTACTTGAAGATTTGGAATATGAGTTAGAGGATCAAATGGTAAAAAAAAGAGTTGAAAAAAAACTTTATCCTTCTTAAAACACAACTTGAGGAGAGAATAAAATCATGAAAGAATCATGTTCAAGGATAAAGTATATGGATTCCTAATTAAAGGATAATGATGAGAAGGTCAAGGATATTGTAGTGAGATTAAAATCATTAAATGGAAAGTTATAGATTACTCTAATTTAATCATTAAAAAGTGGAGTCTACAAAGGAGGAAATCTAGAATCATTATTTATATAGAATAATATTTCTAAATCTAGAAGTGAACATACTAAAATGAATAAGGTAATGAAATGATACTATTATTGAGTTTTGGGACATAGCTTGGATGTGTAACTAGAATCCAAAGTGCTCAATAGTGCAAGGAAATCTGTTTCACCATCTAAAATGAGATTTTAAAACATGAGGTATAGTTTTATTAAGAAATTTTTTATTTGTAATAATCATAGAAATATGGAAAATAACTGTAATAGTAGATGTGGTAGAGAATTCAAGGATAAATCCCCCATTCATATGTTATGGGGGAGGCATGAATGGGAAGAATAAGAATCGGTTATGCTGAAGAATACATTCACTAGGTTAATAGAAGGTAATGTTGAAATGATACGGTAGGTGCATAAATAACCAATGGTGTATTATTTATATAAATTATCATGGAAGGAAAAGAATCATAAATGTAGGAAGAAAAAATAATCTACCTATGTTGAAAAAAAAGTGGATTAATATTTGAAGAAATACTTACCAAGGAAAAATAAATATTGGGTGGTATTAATGGATATCAAAGATTAGAAACATGAAGCATGCCTAAGCGGTTTCAAAAATACCACTACAAGGAAAGAGTTTAAGATTAGTGGAAAGGTACTCCTATAAAAGAGGAAGCATGATTAATAATGTAGTGATGTATTATAAAAGGAATAAACTTGTACAAGTGGGATTACTCTCACAATAGAGTTAGATATAAAGCCAAGAAAGACGGGGGATTAAAATTCAAACATCTATAAAGAAGTTTGAATGAGTGGTACATAGAATAACCACTAAGAAATATTAGAATAAAGTTTAAAGTAAATGGTTGGTTTATCATGATCAACAACATTCCTCAACTTGAGGATATTCATGAAGTACCCCTCTCCCCATACACATAATTATTATAACTAATGTTGGAGTGATGCAAGTTTAAAGGGTAGATGTGAACCATGGGGTGAATTTGTCGAGAAGGGAGGAATATATTGAGAAGGATATAATGCATAACATGTTATGAATATAAAAAGTGGTGTAGGATAAAACACCAGTAGAACTAAGGAAAAATATATAATTTCTAGTACTTGATCATTATCCAAAGTTAAAAGTGGTTTCAAAGAAATTCCAATTGGTATTAAAGACCAATATAAAAATGAATTTGGTATCTTGTTAAATCTAGAATAGTAAGCATAGTGAATATATTGAGTGATATGGATTCTGATCTAAAATTCAAGTGGTTTCAAAGCCTTATATGAAGTATAAAGTGGTGTCAAGCCCAATTTGGTGATCAGAAAGTGATATTAGGTTATATACCAAGTAGTTTCAAACCATGAAGAAAGAGAAGAAGCAAAAAAATTCATAAAATATTTAATATTTTATTTGTTTATAATCTAACACAGTGGCATCATATGACATTTTTTTAGGATATCAAAAGATACAAAAACGATACTCCCATGATGAATATCAAATATTATAAGCGATTTCATAGATAATAAATTCAAGGGGATTTGGTATTAAAGACTCAAAGGTTGATTAACTAATTTGGAAAACAAGAAGAATCATGTGAAGAAAGAAAGAGATAATATTATAAGTGATATCATGAGTATATCATAACAAGTATAATCAATTGGATCAACTTTTTTAATGACTCATACACTTTATTATTTATTTTTTATTCACCAATGATCATGTATTAGTGTGATTTAGATCAAATGGAGAAATGTTGAAGGAAGTTGAATCCAAAGTTTCATGTATTCATAGAATTTAGTGGGTGAAATGGATAGAATTGAATTTATTAGCTTAATTTTTTTCCCTATACCAAGTTATGACTTGGTAGGATTAGAGGATCTATTAATGACTTCTTACTAACCGGTAAGTTCACTTGATGGAAAATATTTTAGAGTGTAGTTGTAGGCAAAAATAGTTTTGAACTTGAAAAAATATCTGGAATTACTATTGAAAATGTGGTATCAGACAAATATGAATAAGTGATTCTAGAGGAATTGATAACATAACTTATAGTATTAAGTATTAAGAATTACTGAGTAGTAAATGTTTTAGTTCAATGAGTGGTAAAAAGATCTAACAATTCATAAAATGAGTGTAAATCATAGCTAAATATGATTTTCAAAAGGTTAAAAGTGCCTAAAAGTTTTGAATAGAAAAAAGGGACTACAAGTGGTTGATAGAGCCTATAGGTATGGAGGAGAAATCAAGTTATTAAAAGAGATAAGGTATATAAAGGAGTTTTATGGAAAAGGGGAGTAGATATTTTGAAGATACCCCCAATGTGTTTCAGTGATAAAGGGGGAGAACATAGAGAAATATATAGTGGATAGGCCCTTCACATTTTATTAACAAATTTGTAGTGGGAAGGATACATCATAAAGCCAAACACTGGTTATGGGATAATATATTGGACTATAAAGATAGATTTATGATATTATTTTCAATAAAATATAAAAGAGGGAATGTTACAATTAGGAGGTTTCCTGTTAGATTTGTTAACAATAAATTGAGTTTTGAATTGGTTTATATGTGAGAGGGTATTAAACATATGGTGATTCATAAAGGAATTTGAATATGGATCCCATACATGGAAACCTTACTTAGTAGAGGATGGATAACATTGAAATACATGACTTTGGAATATTTGGATTTGGGGAGATGAGATCAAGACTTGAAGTGTGATAATTGATCTAACTTTTATAGATATTTTTATGGGCTAAAAATGTTTATCCTGGTGTATTAAGGCTTTGGATGAATTAGATAAGTTTGTATATACATATGATTAAAATTAATTTTACACTGTCTATATAAGAGTGGCATAAAAATACAATAGGCTATGTATGATAAGAAATATGGAAAATTATCCACATATGTGTAATCTATTTATTCAATAGATTATGTAATATTAACTTGAGAAGTGATAGTGGTGATTATGATTAACTTTGGAGTATCAAGGTCCATATAAGAGTAAGAAAAAGTTTACAATGCTTATGTATGAGTAATTGAATGCTATGTATGAGTAAAATGAAGTAAATTGGAGTTGCATCATGAAATTTGACATCACCATTCCCATTTTGGAATAGAATCTATCATTGTGGATATGAAAACATGGACCGTGATAAATTTGGGGGAATTTTGAAGACTATTTTCATTGGGATATTTTCCTATTGGAAATAACATGGATGTAATGTCATGTGGTAACTTTTTTGAAGAAAAAAAATATGGAGATGGGTGTTTTGAGAGTTAGATATGCTATGGTGAAGCCTTAAATAAGTTTTAGAATCTTAAATGAAATTTTGAACATGGTTGAAGTCATTTTGGAGATCATGGTTCTAATGTTTGAACTAGAATGTTGAGTTGATGATGGAAACAACCTCATAGGAAGTCTTAGTGCATTACAGCAAGGAGCCTAAAATGGAAATTATTATGAGTATGAATATCCTATGTATACATATACTGGAAGTTGATTATGTCATGGAACAAAGTGTTTTGAGTATTGGGTTTTTTGAAATGAAGTGGAAACAAGCATCAAGCCACATAAAAAGTCATAGAGTAAATAGTTTCTCCTAGAGGTGGATTGTGTCAAGGTTTGGGGTGTGACACACCACAGATGATTGAAATGAGATTTTGTTTGAAGTTTGAAATATTCAATATTCTCAAGATAATTGGCAGTTTGAATAACATGCTTCATATAATCAGGATATAGGTTGGACTTCACCATGGGTGTTTTGATGTATTTCATGGTAGTTGGAAATCTAGAAAAATAAATATTTTGGTTTGAATTCAAAATCTAAAAGATGTGGCTCAATATTTGGAGGGTTGAGTAGGTCATTTTGGATGTATGTGGCCACATTTAAATGTATAGGAAATCTGGAATTATCTTGGATCTTAGATAGAATGAGGCTTGATCCCAACCATTTATCGAATGATTCAGGACTTGTATGTTCATATAAACCTTTCTTTAGGAATTCTGAAAGAAGGGAGAACATATTTTCTCATATAGTTTTAAATAGAGAGAGGAGAACCAATAAATAAAGTATTCTATTACTAAATCTAGTTCTAGAGCATAATATCTTGAATGATTCATGTAGATTCGAGTGAAGGAAAGATAACTAAATACAAAGTGTTGTTGATACATACCAGTTTATTGAAGAAAAATATCATTAAATATGAAGTTCCATTGACATATCTGGTTGGAGGAGGAGGAGATAGAGTGTACCAAAGATAATTATAGTGTGAAATTAATCATCATATAAAGAAGATATTTTTTATTGATTTTTTAGAAGATAAAGAATCAACTATCTCATCAAGGATTTATTTTCATCTATCCTTAGAGAATAAGGGTATAGTAAACATGAATTTCAAAAAGGCATCAATTATAGAGTTATGGTGCATAGATTTTCATATGTCTATACTAAAAATTAAGAGACCCTCAAATATATAAATTGAAATTATTCCTTGAAAATTTTCATAGAGTGGTAATAAGAGAGAGTGGTCCTAGGATAAGTGGTGAGTAAGACCTAAACTTTGTAAAGGCATGAGCCTTGGCGTGGAGTGACCATTATCGAATCTCGTATCCATAAAATAGTGCATGATAGTGGATTTTGGTAAACTAGAACATATTCATGTGTACACTCCTTGTATGTAGGCCAATGTATGTGAACCAAGTAAAAATATATGATTCATTTTTTCTTTGATTTATGCATTCTTGATTGCATTCGGTGAGAAATGATGAGGGAGAAATAGATTGAACAATTTTACTTCTAGTGAAGGGAAAAGATCTATACAGTTTAGGGTTAACATTTGAATATTGAAGTAAAAATTGTTAATTTTGGTAGTGTACTAATTCACCCCCCCCCCCTCAGGGTTCCTTAATATGGTTATCATAATCCTCTGATCCAAAAATAATTACATATTTGGATATTTATATTAGATTTAAAACCCTAGAACCAATTACTTTGGTACTTTCTGATTACATGTATATTCAATGACCTGAATATTAAATGGATGTCTTATCACATTATGATTTTTCTTCCATGTTACATTAATGTGATAATGTACTATAATATTTATTTCACTAAAAGGTCAAAATATTTTCATGCTATTATGAGAAATTTGAAGTTCTATGAAAATATTATCAAACATAGTCCTACGGTCAGGATAAAATCCTATGATGGGATACATAGTATGTTTGACTGTTAGGTGCTAGTACTCATAATCAGATGAATCTTCATCTTATGAAGTTAATAATTAGCAATCTCTGAGATGAGAGATTATGAGGATGCACCCGCTAGTATGAATTCTTCATGTTTGTGTGTCATTGTATATTATTACCAACAAACATGTGTAATGGTCCTTAAATTTGAGATTATTATTAATGAATATCACAATTCTTTGATGTATTATTGAAAACCATGATGAAATTTTCTCATGGAGAAGTATGATATGTTGGGTGGGTCACAAATATTATGAAATTAATTAATAAGTCAAGAAATGACTTGTCCCTTCTGATTTATTGATGTTGATATCTCAGGCCCTTTGATTGAAATAGAATTTTAAGATAAAATTCATGTCCATGGTGATTGATTAGTTCATTTCAGGAATTAAAATTATGAGAAATAATTAACATAGGTTAATGACACAAAGGAAACCTGCTAGATTATAGATATTGAGACAAAGGGATTATATTATATAGTGAGAATTCATATATGGTTTTTTTGCGACGGTAACTTATTTCTCTATAGGTGCATTGACATGTTTCTAGACACTAATCTTGGACTTTATGCAATCCTATCTAATGTCACTAAGAAAGATGCCTAGATGATATCACACTATGTGTATCCATTATCTCAGTTAAATTCAATTTGAATTTAACAATTTGAATAAATAATATTCTCAAAATTGAGGAATATAATTTATTTAGGATTTTCCAATTTCAAATATTTAGTCACTATATTTGAGTTAAATATTAAATAAATATTTATTTATAATACCATCGAATAAAATATTTATTCATATCTTGTTAATTATTCAAGAGGTAATTAATAAATATTTATATTTATTTAGTTGTGTGAATATAAAATAAATAATTATTCATAAGATGATGAATATAGTATTTTTTATTTATTGAATGAATATTATTTAATTAAATATTTATATAAGGTTTGATAAATATCGAGGATGATGGAAAAACTAGGTAATGGTCTGTTGAAAAATATGTATTCAAAAGATCATGAATATAATAATATTTATCATTGTGTGAGTTAGTGTGCACCATGATATATTATTATTATTATTATTATTTGGAATGGGGTATATGTTTAATTTAATATATTATTGAGGGCCTCTATGTAATTAATATTATTGAATATCAGTGCTATATATACCATGTTATATCATTTTGGAGGATAACAATTTTTTGCTGCACAACATCTTCTCCCTATAGATTTCTCTCAAGATAGAAGAATAGCATCTCTAGGATTCTCTCAAGAACAAGAGAAGTGGTTCTCTACCACCTCCCTCTCAAGACAAAGAGAATAAGAGATGTGATCTTCAAGACAAAATGATAAAATATTTCAATCAATAATGAATGATTCAAGGTGATTGGTACATCCATGCTAGCACCTAAAGATTTGATAGTGATGTTAAAATATTATGCAACATGTGTAGATTACTGCTATAGGGATTCTATTTTGGATCATGTTGGTGCAATTAGAATCAGGTTCTTGTGTTCAATATCTACATCAAAGAAAGAAATTAATACTAGGGTGTCCTTTTTATTATAAATTAATTATAAATTTAATGTGAAAATATTCTCTCTAATGTTATGGGGTTCCTTTCACTGAGACTCTTCAGGTATATTCATGATACATAAAAATTCATATTCATGTTCTTATGGAATATTCGTTGGATACGATGGAAAATTATTATTGGGTATGATACTGAACAGTTTATTTTTCACCCAAAAACTTCAATTGGTATTAGATCAGTCACATTTAAATTTATAATTATTTAATTTTTTTATCATTATTGTAATTATTATGTTAGTTTTTCATTTTTATTTTTTTCTATTAATCCATTAATTCGAGATCATGGTTTCATTCACATTCATATGATCATAAACAGGCCAATAAAATGTGAAGAATGTATGAAGATACCATCTAGAGGTGTTGGGAATATCAACGAATTGACATGAGTACACAACGTGTAATATAAATTACACATTGTGTAGTCGTAGTCAACACACAAGGTCACACTTGTGAAAATCATGTCACGTCATGTGGTTTTAGTTACATGGAATGTATTAATACACACCATATGCAGACTTCCAGTTGGAACACAACTTGTATGATTACACTTCATTTAATTAGACTATACACCATATAATCATACGTGGTTTTCGATGAAACTGAGTGGTCAATGTACGTTGTGTTCAATTAAATATAAATTTATTACAGGATCACATATTAATTTCCAGCCTATAAGAATAGTCCAAAAATTATTACATGGTATGTTGCAGTGTACACATTGTGTAACATTTAATTTTTCCATGCAAATTACATGCTGAGTCCCTGAGGGTGTAATGTCGATGGCCACAGAAAAGAGTACATGGTTTGTTGTTTGTTTTACACACTGTGTAACTCGTATCTAATCATGTGGAGTAAACTCCAATCTAGACCATCCTCATGTGAGTAAAAATACATGGAAAGAATATTAATTATAGTATTTAACCAAACTACACTGCATGAAGCTAGTGTAAACATCGTGTGATAAGGTTTTCAAAGTAGTTAGTGATTAATTAATTTTTGTGTTATTTTGAAACTACACAACATGTATGGTAATCATACACATCATGTACTTCACAAACATTAAAATTGGTACACTTTGTGTATATTAATGGTGTTTTGTGTGTTTTAAATGCTTTGCAGACTACATGACTTGACACACAGAACTAAACATAATGTAATATCACATCAAGTCATGTAGGCTACTTATCATGTATGTATATAGAAAATGACCAAAACCATATGTAATGTAGTCACCCTCCATGTGAGTGACAGTACACATCGTGTATTAAAATGGGTACATGGCATGTTTCCTCCAACATAAGGTGAGTTACTGGCCAGTAAGAGTAAACATCATGTATTTTGTCAGTACAATCCATGTACTTAAATAATTTTAAATAAAACTAATTTGTTTAAAATAATTATAGGATGGGTATATAATGTGTCTCTAAGACTGATCAAATTAATAATTAAGATAAATAATTAATTAATAAGACCATTAATTATTAATTCAAGAAAAAATTATCTTAATTAAGAATAATTATAAATAAATGCTAGAAATGTTTAAATGTGATGTTGTTTCATACATGGGTGACCATGATCTTAGACCAACATATGTATGTGTTGGTTTTTATTTAATTTAATTATTATTTTATATGTTTTTTGTAATAATTATTATTTAATTTAAATAATGGTATGTGTTTCATCCCCTCTTATTATGTATGGGTATGTGTGTCTATAGTTTCTTTTATGTGAACCCCTTAACCATTCATATGGTTCCCATCATCTACATGTGAGTATACATATGTAAAAGAAGGATCTCTCAGGTGACTGGTGGTGATTCAAGATAGTGTTGAAGTGAAACCAACCATGGAGATACATAGAAGTACATGTGGAATACTGTAACTCAATCCAAGCCTGATTTAAGAAGTTATTCCCCTAGGGTTAAGAGTTTGTTTATTGTCTGCTCAATAAACAAACTAGCAGTTAAATTCCATGATCATTCCACATATTTTATTTTTTTCTTATTCATTATTATTTATTGATATGTGGATGAATGTTTATTATATGCTAAAATAAATCACATAAATAAATTAAAAAGCATGATCAGATGGAATAAAATGAAAAAAATGATTATGCATAATTATTTTATCAAGACTTAGTTAATTAATTATGTAAAATCCACATAATATTAACAAGAAATGTAAAGGATAAAATAAATAAATTTACATGTAAGTAATAAAAACCTCTCAAGGAAATATTAAGTTAGTAAATCCTTTCATTACTTGATTAAGAATGGATCCATAGAACTAAGTGTTGGTCTGGCCCACGTTAGGACACATACTTTTATCGAGGAGTTCCTATGAAAGGATTTGGGTCAACTTAACCAAGTATACATGCATAAAAGTGTCCTTATCTAGATTTTGTGTTATTTGTAGGAAAGTATTGAGGATATTCAAATCAGGATTTTAGGATTGGTGGGTCCACTCAACGTATCAAGGAACTGTGTGGTGATGCAATTGGAAAGTGTCACGACCCGTCCTTGGGGCCTGTGTCGTGACTACCCCAAGCCCGCCTTCCATAGGCCAGGGGCTGGAGACTAGCACCAAAGGCGTAAATCCCGACCAAAGGGAAGACATTGCCTTTATAAAGTAAACAAACATCACAAAGTAAGCTAGCAGAAGTAAACACTAAGTAAAACTGGGTACAAAGGTAAGTGCGGAAAGTAAATGGGCCAGAATACAAACCCAAACTGAAAGTAAAGTACAACTGGAAAGAAAGTATAGCAACTGAAAGTAAAGCAATGTCGAGCCGTCCACTGGAAATCCCACTTGAAGGGTGGGTACAGATAGCCACCTCAGCTCCACGGGTCCAGTCGTCCGCTCCGTGTACGTCCCGTCCAGTGGTCCACCTCCAGGTACCGACTGCTCCACAAGCATCAACCACGGTCAGCATTGTCCGTCGTCTACATCCAAAACAACGTAGTGCGGGCATAGCCCATACAGGGGTGAGTATACGCTACTCAGTAGGGACCCCGAGACCCCCGAAGGTCTCCCAGAATCCATAAAGGAAAATCCACAAAGGAAAGATACAATCACGAAGTAACATCCACCACTACTTAGGTATATACCCATACATATACCTAAGCCATCAATCCAGTTCGGCTCCAACATCCGAGCCCAAGTTCGATCACGTCCACATAGGATAGTACAACCCAATCCACACAGGAAAGCACAACACAATCCACATAGGAAAAAAAGTCAATTATATTAAAGATAATGATTGAAAGTCAAGACTCAACTCACACATGTATACTTCTTCATAAGGTGATAGAGATGATCAGATATAGCCACTGATTCATCTAAGCTGGGACCCATATAGGATACTAAACCAACTAAGCTGTCAGACCCACATAGGATACAGACCAGCTACTCTGCCAAACCCACGTAGGATAGCAAAAACAGAGTCATCGTCGTCGAACCCATGGAGGATTTCAGTACGGTCTTCATTGCTGCCGAACCCACGAAGGATTTCAGTGCAGTCTTCATTACTGCCAAACCCACGGAGGATTTCAGTTCAGTCTTCATCACCGTCGAACCTACGGAGGATTTCAGTACGGTCTTCATCACTGTCGAACCCACGGAGGATTTCAGTGCAGTCTTCATCACCGTCGAACCCACGGAGGATTTCAGTACGGTCTTCATCACTGCCGAACCCACAGAGGATTTCAGTGCAGTCTTCATCACCATCGAACCCACGGAGGATTTCAGTACAGTCTTCATCACTGCCGAACCCACGGAGGATTTCAGTGCGGTCTTCACAGTCCCAGCCAGCTCTAGGGTTTCCGCACATAGCATGCTCGATTCCGGGAGGGTCCACTCCACAAGCCAATGGTGGTCGATACATCAACTAACACGTAGTCCGGAGTTTATGTATCCCAAAGTTCCATCTCGACAAGAGGAACTCAACGTGACAGACGGCGCGTCAATCGGACGCCCGGTCTAAGAGTTATTGGTTTTTTCATTCCAGGGGCCCGGTTGGTTTTTTAAGTCAAAACCAACCCGACCGCACTCCAACTGCGTCCAAACCTCGATCGGAGTAAGCCAAAAGGTCCGTCTCACTAAGAGGAATCCAACAAAGTCGACGACACGTCAATCGGACGTCCGGAGCTCAAGTTATAAGCGTTTCCGCTCCAAGGGCCCGGTTGGTTTCGTGTTCGAACCAACCCGGCCATACCCAAAGTTCTCATAAACCTTGAGTTTAATATACCAAAACGACCGTCTCGTTCCAAGTATCTCCACGCAACTGATGGTGCATCGATCGGAGATCCGTAGCCCAAGATATGGGCAAAAGAACGAACATGTCTGGTTTAGGGGGGTTTTGGGCTCGGACCGACCCGGCCCGAGACCCATGGGTCGGCCCGAACCGGGTTCGGGTCCGGCCCATTAGGGTGCGGGTCAGCCCGGTGGGCGCAGCCCGGCCCCGCCGGCATGGCCCGGCGCTGGCGCGCCTCGCACGGCCAACTCGGTGCTGGCCGTGCCGTTGCGGAAGGGGGGGGATGCTCCCCTTGATTGAAGTCGCGACCCCACGTGGGGGGGGGGGTGGCACTCCCTTCTGCCAGCAGACGCGGCGCTGGTCGCCGCGTCTCCCCCGGGTCCCACACAGTCGTGGGACCGGTCGCCTACCGCCGAGGCTTCAGCCTCAGCATTCCCTCCTGGTGGCGCGCCGGGACGCCGCAGCCTTTGGGTTGTCGGCCGGTGCCGGTAACCCGCACCGCCGGTGAAGTCTGTGGGCCACCGGAGCTGCTCCGGTGGTCCGTTCTTGCTCCCATCTGCGTTTGGGGTCGTCTTGGGACCCGTAGATTACTGTGACGGCCTCCAATTGCTCAATGGTCCCGTTTCATCGTCACCCAACGTTCCACGCATCAAGAACAGAGAATCGGTGGGTTAAGACTTGTTCGTTGGTCCGCACCCACCGTGTTAGTGGTTCAAATGACTTTCAACAATTTAATCATATGCTGAGGATATAAACCACATAAATTAAATTAAACCAAACCCCCTACCTCGATGAAGTCGTTGAACAAGGTTTGTCGTGGGAAAGGGACGTCGTGGAAGACGACGTCGTGGAAGGAGGATCGTCGGCGTCGCGGTACACGGCGTCACATCGTCGATCTCTGAGGAATCAGCGTTAATCGTCGTCTTTCGTCGTAGGTCGGCGTTCTTCGTCGGTGAATGTGTGTTCTTTGTGTTCTTCAATGAGGAAGATGAGGATTCCAAGGCTTGAGCAATTCCTCTCCAATCCTTCTCGCACAACGAAAACAACAATAATAAAATAAGGCGTTGCCTTATTTTATTACTCATGCCATCCCTTATTTGAAATTCAAAATTAAAACATGATTTAATTAACGTGCGTTGACCAATTAATGAGGCGTTTAACAATCCAATTAAACGCGAGAGTTTACTTGTCATTTAAAAAGGGTGTGCGGGTGAGTTACCAAAATAAATGCTCATGGAAGGTGAAAAGGAAATAAAGGGGGTGGGGCTCGTGTGGGCCCCACCTCACTAATATCCTACCTAGGAGTTAGGGTATTAGTGGGTCCCACTCCAACCACCATACCTAGGTTATCATTACTTAGAATAAAAATAAAATTGTAGCACAATATTTTATTTTTATTTTTTAGTTAACCCAATTAATTAATAACCTCACCCGAGCAAACACAACTCCAGAAAAGGTGTTCCTAAGAAATTACCGGCGTTGTGGTTTCATCGGTGTCCTTGTATTTCGATTCCGAGCACCGGTTCAAAAGTTAAGAAAACCCGCTCGTTCGTTCACTGAACGTACCTGAGCTTAAACTTTGGAAATTGATTCTGGGCACACCGGGCCTCGGAATCAGGTGCCGTCAGAAACTGCGTTCTTGTAAAAATCCCAAAGAAAATTAAGAAAAAAAAATTCCCTTGAATTTTACGGGTCTTTACAGAAAGTTTGGCTACCTAAATACCTTTATGTAATTGACTAGACCCTCACCATGATTATGAGAAGGAAAATATGGATATTTTCAACTCATGATGAGAAATTATGAATCCAATGGTGAGGCCTATTGAGATTTAATAAAATATTTGGAGATTGATAAAATAAGATTTATTACGTTACACCTGGTAATCGAAATAGAGTATTAAAAATATGATTTAATTTTTTTATAGAAAATGGAAAGTTCATTAACCACAATATTCCTATGAAATGTTTTGGAGAAAGATAATCCCCTTACCATTGATAACTTCCAAGAGTGTTATAGGTGATTTTACATTGTACTACACTAAGAGAGGATGTTATTTGTGTTGGAGACCCCATTCCTATTGAACCTATTAAGGAGGCTAGTGAGGTTGTGCATGTTCTCTTTTGGAAGCACATGGATAATTTTTTAGATTTCAAATTCTTGATGTTGTCATTATTGTATACTGAAATCCTAAAGCTTTACTAATACATGAAAAGATATTACATGTTATCACATCTATGTGATATTTATCAAGATAGATTTAGATATAAGAGATATGAGATATCCAAGGAACTATTTACATGAAATCTTGGAGATGGTGCATTAGTGGGACCTCATGTAGTCAAGATGACTGGATACATTGAGCACCTTGATATATTGGGTTTCAAGTTTTCCAAGGAGTTATGCACAAATCTCATTCTATCCTCACAACCTTAGAGTTTCTCATGCTTTATTAGGACTTTGATTATGAATAATATAGAGAATCCACTCCCATATCTCCTCAAATTGACTCACCAGACTGATAAGGATAGGAAGCGTTAAAAGTCATCAGTCCTTAAGGTGAATAAGAGGAAAGTAAAGGAAAAGAGCTCCAAGACTGAGACAAGATCTAGATATTCTTCACACCACCCTTCCAAGAAAAGGATGATCAAGGGGAAAGCTAGGGAGTATGATGTTTCATTTTTTTCATATGGGAAGAAGGGTCACTGGAATAAGAATTGTTCCTTAGTGGAGATGTGAGGGGAATCTTCGGGTGTTTTTTATAGAGTTAGATATTTCTATTCCTTATAATTGGTTATTAGATATAGTTTTTCGTACTCACATTTATATCCAAATACAATAACCAAACAAATTTCAAAAGGTTTCACGAGGCGAGGTGGATCTATGAGTTGATAGTGAAGTTAAGCTAGTTGTGCTTGCGATTAGAGACAAACACCTCACATCATTGAAGGGATTGATCTTGGTTTTAAATAATTTTTATTGTGTCAAGTGTAACCAAAAACATAATTTCAATATCCAGCCAATATATTGATGGATTTTGTTTTCAAATTTGTAAATAAAAGTTACTACTTTTACAAATATGACATATGTTATAGTAGCACACATCTTAATAATGGTCTTTATGTATTGTATTATGAAAACCAAGTGTTATAAATCAATAAAGAATCAGGTTTTCATGACTCATATCACACCCAACTATGGAATCATTGCCTAGATCATGTAAATGAGAAGCACTTGAAAAAACTATAACAAGGTGTATATTTAGATTATTTTGAGCTAAAACCACTTGGTGAAGTTCCCAGTCAGGATCCAAGTATCACTGAGAGGGGGAGGGGGTGAATCAGTGATATCTTTTTCTTTTTAAGTTTCCTTCTTTATAAAACAACCTTCACCTCCTGTTAAAGATTTTCTTCCCTACTGAACACACACAACCACAGGAACACAAGATTTACAAGGTTCACTACTCAATAAGAGTAGCTACGTCCTTGATATGGTATGGAAATAATCCAGTACCACACAATCCACTAGAAAACAATCCTTTGATGTGGAATACAACGAGTAGGATATACCCTTACACTCATGTAGCACTTTGAAAACAATCCAATAGTGCGTGTGCTCCCTCTTAGCACAAATAGGGTAATGAAATAATTCTGTGCTTCTTGATGAACTTTCCCAGATCAAATCATTCAAAAAAATTCTTCACTTTCCTACCCAGAAGCTGGTAGAAACCTCCTGGAGAAAACAGCTTGCGCGCCTCCTTCCACTTGCATGCCTCCTTTATACTTGCACACCTCTTTGTGGACAACACAACACTTGCGCGCCACCCTTACCACTTACGCGCCCTATACTTGCGCGACAAGACCTACTCGGCAGACTTCCACAGTAGACCTGCACGGCAACACTTGCACGGCAGACTTGCGCAGCGACACTTGCACGGTAGACCTGTGCGGAAACACTTGCACGGTAGACTTCTTCGACTTGCATGCTCAAAGATCAAAATATTTTTCTAAGTATCGAGCCTTGAAAAATGAGGAGGCGAGTCATTTATTTATAGGCATTTTGGTGACTTGCACGACCTAGACTTGCGTTCCACCACTTGCGCACCACCACTTGCGTGCCACCACTTGCACGCCACCACTTGCGCACCACCACTTGCGTGCCACCACTTGCGCTCCACCACTTGAACACCACCACTTGCGTGCCTTATTCTTTCCTTTGTCATTTTTGGATATGATGATGTTGGAATATGACTTGCACGACACACTTGCACTCTAATACTTGCGCGCCAAATACTTGAGCGCCATTCTTGACTTGCGCACCACTCTCTTTCCTTTGCCATATTTCTGAAATAATGCTCTTTTGAAATATAACTTGCGCACCTCTACATACTTGCGCGCCTACTGCATACTTGAGCGCCTACTGCATACTTGCGTGCCTACTGCATACTTGCGCACCTACTGCACACTTGCGCGCCTACTGCATACTTGCGCGCCTACTGCATACTTGCGCGCCTACTGCATACTTGTATGCCTACTGCATACTTGCGTGCCTACTTCTTTCCTTTTCCATATTTTTGATCTGATTATATTTGTGATATGACTTTTCCAAAAACACTTCTTTGTCTCTCCCTTTCCTTCATAAGGCTTTCATCACAAGTTCTCCAAACTTATGATATTTGTGAAATACAAATCAGCAAAGCATCTTCTGGTTTTACAAGTCTTTTACAAAGTGAATTGATTTAGCTTCTTTGTCAACAAAAGACAACACTCTATAACAGAAAACTTTTCTTACTTCCTTATCCGTTCAACTTGGTCCCAACAATCTCCCCCTTTGGATTTTGTTGTCAACCATGATTCATAAATCACTGAACTTTGTAACCTTAAGCAATGGATTACTTATCAACAATTCTAAGCCTACGTGAGCTAACTAATTGTAGGAAACAAGAATTATTGATAGCCAAAACCATGTTGTCCAAAAGCAGTGACTATGAAATATCATGAGCGTACATCCTCAGCCTTCTTCAGAACATATTTCAAGCTTCTACTTCAGCATTCTTCACTTCCTCAACTTTCTTGGAAAACAACATTGTTTCCTACAACCACTCCAACAAACAGTTAGAATAGTTCACACACATACATGCTGGATTCACAACTTACCCACAACTCCCCCTTTATGCATGAATCTATAAGGATAGATTTATGAAACAATTCTCCCCCTTGACAACACTATCCAAATACAAGATGAGAGAGGGGACAGAAACACGTACCTTAACCTTGATGAGAAGGAGGTTGGACACCCATGTTCAACCTCAGTTTTGCAAATGGTTCTTTCGGTAAGGGTTTGGTGAATATATCAGCAACTTGTTCAGATGTAGGAACATACTCCAGCCTTAATTAATTCTTTTCCACCTGCTATTTGATGAAGTGGTACTTTATATCAATGTGTTTTGAATTATAATGTTGTACATGATTTCTTGTAAGATTTATTTCACTCTGATTATCACAACCCAAGAGAAATGGTAGCTTTACTTCAACAAGTAGATCTTCCAGCCGAGTCTTCATTCACATTAGTTGAGTTGCAGCCTGAGTAGCAGCAACATACTCAGCTTCAGCTGTGCTAAGAGTTACTGAATTCTGTTTCTTGGCATGCCAACTAACACAACTTTTTCCCAGAAAAAAAAACTCCACCTGATGTGGATCTTCAATCGTCAACATTTCCTGCCCAATCAGCATCAGAATACCCGAATAGATCAATATTTCCTGAGCCATCATACCTGATTCCAAAATTTTTTGTGCCTTTGATATATCTGAGAATTATTTTTCCAGCAATCAGATGTGATTCTTTAGGTGCACTTTGAAATCTTTCACATAAGGTGACAGCATAGACAATGTCAGGTCTTGAGGCAGTCAAATACAACAGACTTCCAATTAGCTTTTGAAACTCTTTCTGATCAACTTTCTTGCCTTCTCCATCTCTAGACAACTTGGTTCCCACTGAGATAGGTGTAGACTCTGGTTTCAAATTTTCCATACCAAACTTCTTCAGAAGTTCCTTAGCATATTTTTCTTGAGACAGAAAGATATGATTCCTTTTCTATAAGATTTGTAACCCAAGAAAGTATTTCATTTCACCCAGCATGGAAATCTCAAATAACTTCTTCATCTCCTCAAAAAATCTTTCACATGATCTTTCATCATTCCCATCAAAGATGATGTCATCAACATAAACAATAACAATCAGTGAAAACTCCTGGCCCTCCTTAATGTAAAGATTTCTATCAAATCTTCCTTTCTTAAAATTCATCTTCTTCAAGCAAGTATCCAATTTAGAATACCATGCCCTTGGAGCCTGTTTTAGCCCATAAAAAGCCTTATTCAATCTTCACACATAGCTTTCATCCTTTCCAATAACAAATCCACAAGGTTGATCAATGTAAAATTCCTTGTCAAGGTCACCATTCAAGAATGCAGATTTGACATCCATTTGAAAGATTTTGTAACCTCGTTATGCAGCAATGACAAGAAATATTCTGATTGTTTCTAATATTTCTACCGGAGCAAAGGTTTAATCAAAATCAATTCCTTCAATTTGGGAATACCCTTTGCAAACCAATCTTGCTTTGTTTCTTATTACTTCACCTTCTTCATTCAGCTTATTCCGGAAAACCCACTTTGTGCCAATAATGTTCTTGTTGTCCGACTTGGGTACAAGTTCCCAAGTATTGTTCTTATCTATCTGATCAATCTCTTCGTTCATAGCATAAACCCATTCTGGATGCTCAAATGCTTCATTTACATCATTCGGTTCAATTATCGAATAAAGAGAAGTATGTGATATAGCATTTGTTGTTCTTCTTGTTTGAACCCTCTGATCTTTATATCCAATAATGTTCTAAGCCTCCACTTGCTTCCTCAATCTAGGATGAGTTATTTGAACTTCTTTATCATCACTCGAGATCTCTGAGTCAGATTCCTCTTCTTGATTTGGATTAACACATTCTGCAGCATTATCAGAATTATTAACAAAAACTTCTCTATCTTGCTCAACTTTCACATCAACATATGGCTGCTTTTCTTTCTCAGCATTTTCAACAACTTTTACATCTGAAGAATCAACAATTCTTCCTGTTTCTTTATTAAGGCATATATAACCTCTTCCTTCTGGAGCATAGCCAAGAAAAATTATGTCATCTCATATTTGCTCAAACTTTCCCAGGTTTCCACCTTTCTTATTTATAATGCATGGACTCCCAAAGACTCTCAAGTGTTTCAGACTTGGAGATTTTTCATAGAACATTTCATATGGAGTCATATCTGAGTTTGGCCTATAGAAACATCGGTTCTAAATATACACTACAGTACTCATGGCTTGCCTCTAATAATAATAAAAAAGACTATGTTCAAGTAACATAGTTCTCCCCATTTTCACCAGACTTCGATTCTTTCTTTCAGCAACCCCATTTTATTGAGGTGTGTATGGTGAACTGTACTCATGCCAAATTCCATGTTTGTAAAGGTATCTTGAAAACTCCTCATTCTTATACTCTCCACCATTATCAGTTCTCAACTTCTTCACCAAATACTCACATTCCTTCTATGATTTCCTCTTGAAACTCTTAAAAAATTTCAGAGCATCTGACTTATGTCTCATGTACATAACAAAAGTAATGCGAGTAAAGTCGTCAATGAAAATGATGAAGTACTTGTCTCCATTTTTAGATTGCTTTCTCATTGGTCCAAAAATATCAGAGTGTATGAGTTCCAATGGCCTTTTGAGTGAATTTCAATTTTCTTATGAATAGAGTTTGTAATCTTCCCTTTCTCACAAATGGTGCAACACCAATCTCTTTTTCTTGATAAATCAGGCATATCTCGGACACTGTCTCTCTTTGATAACTTGCACATATTTCTCTAACACATATGTCCCATCCTTTTATGCCATAACTGATTTTCATCCACTACACCCATGTAGCAAGAGCTCTTCACTTCACCAACTTGAAACAAATTCCCTTTTGTGTGTTGTCCTCTCGTAACTATATTTCCATCATTTTCAATTTTAACAATAAATCCATCTTTTCTGAAGATAACTTTGTTTCCTTCATCATAGAGTTATGACACACTAAGCAGATTATGTTTTAGTCCATCAACATATAATGTTTCCCTGTATTTCATCTTTTCTTTTCCAATGATGACTGATCCAACACCTTTGATCCTTAGAGATTCATCATTTCCAAAAGTCACTGTTCCTTCTTTGAAGTCTTTTACATTCTTCAGCAGCTTTAAGTCTCATGTCATATGAGATGAACATCCACTATCAAGAATCCATGGGCGTTCTCCTTTTATAGATTTCAAAGCGGTTTCAACAATAAGATCTTTTACTTATTCCTTTTCTTTCTTCACCTCCGGCTTTTGAGAATTGTTAATGAGATTTTGTTGTGCTGGTAACAAAACAAGGCATCCTTTCACAAGATGTCCAGGTTGTTCACATCTTTCACAAATAGTTTCTAGGGGTTGGAACCTATTTTTAATCTTTACTCCAACATTCTTAGGTTTCTTTACAACCACATTTGCTGACTTCTTTCTTTGAGGAGATTGACTCCCCCTCAAACCCTACCTTTCATAACCTGTGGAATAATAGTAATGTTGTTGGTTGAACCAACACATATTTGCAGTATGTCTGAATCCACCACAATACTAGCAGTATCCATAGAAAGAGTATTTGCCTCTGAAAATTCCATACTGACTAGAATTGAGAACACATTTCTCTGCCACCTTCCTGTCTTTCTTTTCTGAGCCACCAGCCTTTCTGTTATAAATCAAAGTATTGCTTTACATTTCAGTTTTATCAAAACCAGAAGTTTTGGAAACTTTTCAGGATTCAGAGTGTTTTGAATCATTTTTGAACTCAGGGTTCTTTGAAACATCTGAATTCCCAATTTTGTTGGTATTTACAACATACATGGCTTTCCCAGTATTCTTCATTCCAGAACCACTTTTACTTTTCTTTTCAACATTTGAAGGAAACCCTTTTTGATCCTTCTTAGGTTACTACTTCAAAGAACATTCACCAACTTCAGAGATAGATTTTTTGAAACTGATACTCATTTCTTTAGCTTTATAAAGTTTTTTTGGATAGCTTATAACTCTTCTTCTTTTGCCTTCAGATTTACTTCAAGATGATCATTGAGATTCTTTGCATTCTCAAAATAATTCTTCAAATCATCAATCTCCTTTTTCATATTGATTTTCTCATCAGTAAAACCTTCTTGATTGTTTATTGTAGAATTTTTATTTGTCAACTTCTTGTTTTCCTTCTCAAGCCTTTTGATCTTTCTCAAATATTCCTTCAACTCTTCTTTCAGATAGGATTCAAGTTGAGTTTCTTCTTCTTCAGAACTACTTCTCTCATAATAATTATTATTCACAGTTTCAACAAAGGTCTTCTCTCTAGCTTTCTCAGCAACTGAATTTTTAGATTCAGTCTCACTATCATCTTCTTCTTCACTTTTTGAAAATAAGCTTCTTCTTTTTGATTTGAAGAACTTTTTATCCTTACCTCTTCCAGAAGAACTATCTTTTCCACCCCGTTTCTTCCAAGACCTTCTTGGTCTTCTATCTTCTTCATCACTATCTTCAAATTTATTCTTTTTAGGACAATTAGCCGCAAAGTGGCCAACAACTCCACATTAAAAACATTTCAAGGGAAGTTTCCCTTTATATTTTCCTGTACCTCTTCTCACATTTTTAGAAAACAAGGATAAAATTTCATCAAAGTTTTCACATACCTAATTTTCGGAGTCAGAGCCAACAACATCATCTTCCTCATGATCCTTCTTAGATATTTCTCTCTTGGCAGCTTTAAAAGACATTTCTCTATCAACTTTGGTTTTGTTCTTCATAGTCTTCTCCCTTCTCATTTCATAAGTGATAAGAGTGATATGAAAATAATCTAGAGATAATTCTTCAGGGTCTCTGTCTTCCAATGAAGAAAATTTAGCATCAAATTTGTCAGGAAGAATTCTTAAGATCTTTTCAACGACTGTATAATCCTCTAGATTTTCACCAAGACATCTGATAGTGTTGACAATGTCATTTACCTTGGTAAATAAGTCCCCAACAGATTCAGATTCTCCCATTTTCAAGTCTTCATACTTAAGTCTCCAGATTTGTAGTTTAGCCTTCTTCACTTTCGTATTTCATTCATATATGTTCTTTAGTTTTTCCCAGATTCCTTTAGATGTAGAAACACCTTTCACTCTTAAAAATTCACTCTCGAACAGAGATGAGAGTAACGTATTTTTAGCTCTTCCATCATTCTAAAGATTCTTCTTATCAACAAGAGTAAGAGGAACCTTGTCATCAATAGCAGGAAATCCATCTATTGTTGTTTCAAGAACTTCATATCCAAGAGACATAAGATAAGACATCATTCTGTCCTTCCAAATGTGATAGTTCTTTCCGTCAAAAATCGGAATCCCCTTACTGTTCACACAGTTTATATTTTCCATCACAGCTTCTCTTCAACCACTTCAGCAAAGAATAAACGAAGGCAAACTCCCTTTGATACCAATTGAAGTTCCCAGTCAGGATCCAAGTATCACTGAGAGGGGGAGGGGGTGAATTAGTGATATCTTTTTCTTTTTAAGTTTCCTTCTTTATGAAACAACCTTCGCCTCCTGTTAAAGAGTTTCTTCCCTACCGAACATACACAACCACAAGAACACAAGATTTATAAGGTTCACTACTCAATAAGAGTAGCTACGTCCTTGGTATGGTATGGAAATAATCCAGTACCACACAATCCACTAGAAAATAATCCTTTGATGTGAAATACAACGAGTAGGATATACCCTTACACTCATGTAGCACTTTGAAAACAATCCAATAGTGTGTGTGCTCCCTCTTAGCACAAATAGGGTAATGAAATAATTCTGTGCTTCTTGATGAACTTTCCCAGATCAAATCATTCAAAAAAATTCTTCACTTTCCTACCCAGAAGCTGGTAGAAACCTCCTGGAGAAAACAGCTTGCGCGCCTCCTTCCACTTGCGCGCCTCCTTGCACTTGCGCACCTCCTTTATACTTGCGCGCCTCTTTGTGGATAGCACAACACTTGTGCGTCGTATAAACCAATTCCAACTTTTATCCCTGTACCTCGTGACCTGTTAGGATCTTGATTCTCTTATTCTCTTTTCCCTATCACATGCAATAATATAAAGTAGTAAAAATATGCACATGATATTTTTACAAGGTTCAACACTCAATAAGAGTAGCTACGTCCTTTCCATGCATGGGTATGACCACTACATGGATTCTGCATTATAATGTGATATGATTTTACAATGGAGTGGCTAGGAAAGAAATCCTCTAGCCCGTGTGAGTCCCTACACTTTAGAGGGGGGTGGGAAACAATCCTCTTCCCTGGACTAGTGATGACCTAGCCCAACTTGTAGCGTCTAGCTGGTTCTTTATACTGCCTATGGAGATAGTCTTCTTACTTCTTCAAAAGGTAGGTTCTGTTCTTGATCTTCTTTAGTGCTCTTCACTTGATTACTTGCAAAGCAGTAGGCAAGCAATTCTTCATGTCTTCTTCTTTTCTTCTTCACTAGTACAAAACCAGCTGCACTAGGACTTCTTCTTCTTCTTTAGTGCAATAACAGGATGCACTAGGACTCCTTCTTCTTTCTTAGCAAGAATCACATATACCAATGTGATTAATTAGGAAACGAAGACCAGCTTACTTGGCATCATCAGAGTGAGTTCTCCTCTTGTTCATAAATGCATGTGATCATGCATATGGAATGTAGTTGAACTCTTTTCCTTCTTCTTCTTTCCTCTCCAGAAGATGGCAGGAACTCCTGGAACAAAAAGCTTGCACGCCTCCTTCCACTTGCGTGCCTCCTTGCACTTGTGCGCCTCCTTGCACTTGCGCACCTCCTTTATACTTGTGTGCATCTTTTTGGATAGCACAACACTTGCGCGCCACCCTTACCACTTGCGCGCCCTATACTTGCGCAACAAGACCTACGCGGAAGACTTGCACGGCAGACCTGCGCGGCAACACTTGCGCGGCAGACTTGCGCAGTGACACTTGCACGGTAGACCTGCGTGGCAACACTTGTGCGACAGACTTCTTAGACTTGCACGCTCAGAGCTCAAAATATTTCTCTAAGTCTCAAGCCTTGAAAAATGAGGAGGTGAGTCATCTATTTATAGGCATTTTGGTGACTTGTGCGACCTAGACTTGCGCACCACCACTTGCGCGCCACCACTTACGGCCCACCACTTGCATGCCACCACTTGCGCGCCACCACTTGCGTGCCACCACTTGCGTTCCACCACTTGCGCGCCACCACTTGTGTGCCACCACTTGCACGCCACCACTTGCGCTCCACCACTTGCGCACCACCACTTGCGCGACTTCTTCTTTCCTTTGTCATTTTTGGATATGATGATGTTGGAATATGACTTGTGTGACACACTTGCGCACCAATACTTGCACGCCAAATACTTGAGCGTCATTCTTGACTTGTGCGCCACTCTATTTCCTTTGCTATATTTCTGAAATAATGCTCTTTTTAAATATGACTTGCGCACCTCTACATACTTGCGCGCCTACTACATACTTGCGTGCCTACTTCTTTCCTTCGCCATATTTTTTATCTGATGATATTTGTGATATGAATTTTCCAAAAACACTTCTTTTTCTCTCCCTTTCCTTTATAAGGCTTGCATCACAAGTTCTCCAAACTTATGATATTTGTGAAATACAAATCAGCAAAGCATCGTCTGGTTTTACAAGTCTTTTACAAAGTGAATTGATTTAGCTTCTTTGTCAACAAAATACAACACTCTATAACAAAAAACTTTTCTTACTTCCTTATCCATTCAACTTGGTCCCAACACTTGGTACATGTCATGCTTATTTATAAGGAAAATGTTTAAATCCCTATTTAGTGGAAAATGTTAAAGGGCCACATAGATTCTGGAATTGGTCCATAATGATGTGTGTAGACCATTTCCAATAAAATAAAGGGCTGGATTATTATACCACATAACTTTTATTGATGACTTTAGTAGATATATATTTATAAACATGACATGGTATAAGATATATTCCTTTTATAATTTTTAGAAATTCAAGAAAGAATTTGAAAATAATCTTTTTAAAAAGATAAAGAAACTTCAGTCAGACTGTGGTAGAGAATATTTTAACCAATAGTTCATTGACTATCTATGGGATTCTGGAATATTATCTCACCTCACTCCTCCTTATACACCATAGTGGAATGGTGAAAGTGAAAGGAGGAATCACACATTATTGGACACGGTGAGGTTGATGATGATTCGTGAAATTCTTTCATTATCCTTTTAGTGATGCGCATTACAAACTGTTGTGCACTCACTAAACTGAGTGCCAACTAAAGTGATAAATAGTATAATATACCAAATATAGTATGAAAAGAAAACCATTTTGTTATATATTCATGTATGGGGATACGAATCATTTTTTAAGGTCTCTTTAGGTAATAATATTTCACCACGAGGTATGAAGTGTACCTTTATAGGATATCCCAAGTAAAGAAGGGATATTATCTATACAACCCCTCAGATAAAAAGGTTATAGTGGAAAGAAATGTCATGTTCTTTGATAGAGATAACATATCTACAAGAGATAGTGGGAGAGAGATAAAATTCAATGAAGTCATGGTTCAAGGTGAATAAAAGTTGGCATAAGAAAAAGTTCCACACATCCCTATGGAAGAGATTATTATAGAGACATAAGTACTACGTAGGAGCACTAGATATATTATAGAACCATAGAGATATGATTTTTTAGTTTCCAAGGATGGTGACTCATGATAATAATGAACCTTTATCTTACAAGGAAGCAATGGGAGACTCAACAACTACAAATTGGAAAGAATCCATAAATTCTGAGATAGATTCCTTAAACCAAAACCAAGTTTGGATTTTGGTAGATCCTTTAGTTAATTTAAATCTTGTTGGTTGTAAAATGGTATTCAAGAAGAAACTATTCATAGATTTACAATCATTATGTATAAGGAATGACTTGTTGTAAAAGGGTGTAAACAATATCAAGGCATTGACTATGATGGAAAATTTTCACCAATTATTATGCTGAAATCCATTATAATTCTACTAACTAAAAATTATATTTTAATTTGATTTTTGAAATCAGTTTTTTGGTTGAGAGGTAACCAAGAATACATGAGATTACCAAATTACCAACTTCAAAAAACCTCTTTGACAAAATCCTCTTTTGATTCAAAATTTAAAATAAATGTAAAGCTATCATAATAGTAGTATACCATGATTATGAGATTTATAAGATGTTTTTAAAAACAAACTTCCTTAATGGGAACTTTTAATAATATTTTTATATGACACAATAAGAAGGGTTTGTGACTCCAAAGGATGCTAATAAGGTATGCAAGTTTAAGAGATCCATGTATGGGTTAAACCAAGCATCACGATCATAGAAAATTTACTTTGATGAATCCATTGGATAATTTGGTTTCATAAAGAACAAATGTGAGTATTTTTTCTACAAACAGTTTAGTGGGAGTGTGATTTTTTCCTAGTATTATATGTTTATGGCATGTTATTTATGGGAAACAAGATAACAGTCTTATAGTCCATTGAAACATGGTTGAAAACATGCGTGTCACGAACCGGCATGGATACCCTGGTACCCTCATAACTGAGTCGATCCTGACATAGCTCAAAGAGAATTCCTAATCCCCATGGGTTGGAGACTAGCACCTGGAATCAGGAAAAATAAACGTGTGAAAAAATTTTCCACAAACACATCAGAAGATAAAGATACATATCAGTATACTCAAAAACTCCAAAGGGAGGTATTACCTGAAACCAAACAAGTATATCAAAAACACAAACAGTACATCATCAAAGTACCAGAAGTCTAAAAAGACAATCTCAATTTCCCAAAGGACACACCACTCCAAGATCTAGGGGGTCAAGAACATCCACCTCCTCTAATAGGAAACTTCCCTTTACTCAGACCTGGCAGGAGAAAATATAAAAATGACTGAATGCAAAGGTAGGGTGTAAGGTAAAAAGACCAATAGGTTCTCACCAAGTGTTCTATAATAAGATTCCATAATAATAATAAACCAAATCATGATTTAAATTTTAATCAAAATAGGCATGGTGGTACATTTTCATATTTAATACAAAACATGATTTTTATTTCAAATGAGGGAAAACATTTCCATCATGGCATTAATAAACACTTTATATAAAACAGTTTATATAAATAATTAGGCATGAGTAAAATAGTTCAATATTAATGGAATATATATCAAAACAATCAAGATAAGAAACATGGTCATCTACCCTGTGGTGTGATAGTTTCTAGTTATAAGATACTCACATATCTCATATCAGTGATCATGGAAAATATGTGTACACACGTCCCTTGGGATCAGGCCAAATAGGACCCATCAACATTCCATTGGGGATAAAATATACTAAAATAGGTTATTGTTAGAGTTTTAATCATTAGTCTATTGCCAGTTAATTACCATCCTAGAGTTCCTGTCCAAAATAACCCACTAACTACCCATATTCACATGTTCTCAATCAATCAATCAAAAATAGGCAAATTATTTCAAATCAGTTTAAAATATAGTTTTCCCATTTTCAGTTTCAATATGTTTCCTTCCAAAAACCAAAACAGAGGGTTTTCATCATTTCATTCCTTTTAAACCCAAACACAATCATAAGTTTTTATCATTTCAATTTAATCCATTTTTCTCAAAATCAATTCACAAATAATTTCACAATTTCCAACAATTTCAAAATACATCCCAATCTCCAATTCCATTAGAATTTGGGGGTTCCCCAAAATCCATACCATATTAATTTCAATCCCAATTCGCATCAAATTGGGTTTTTCACAATTAAATTTAAATAAATTTTAAACAACAATAAATTCAAGGTTTATTCAGTTGGACATCTTAAATGGAACCACCTACCTTTTTCATGGAATCACAACACTCGCAACGGGGCTCGCCAATCAAAAACAAAGGTGTAGAAGATCTAGGAACTCAACCTAGAAACAAGATTTAAAAAAGGATTTTAGATCCATCAATCCCAATATGATATATCAAAATACAAGGAAATAGAGAGAGAGAGAGATGGAGGAGATACGAAAATTGCTTACCCAAATAGATACATTGCAACCAACACGATGATTAATCACCAAATAGATGATCCATAGGGACTGGAGATCACCAAAATCACTTGGGGATAGCTCTAGGTTGAGAGGGAAGGAATCCTAGAGGAATGAAATGATATTTTAAGCTGATGAACCTACTTAAAACCAGTACATTAGATTTTACACAGTGTGCAACCCAATTACAGGTCATGTAATTTTCGAGTCCCATATACGCCGAAAATCCTGTTGCCTTTTTATTAAAAACTGATTTTTAATATTTACATGGCATGTAAATTTTAAATTACATATAACCTTTAATATTGTGCACCCATTTCACATAATCTTCCAGATGATGATTACACATTGTGTAACACCATTACATAACATGTAAATCCCCAGCAGACTGCAAAAATAGTAGGTTTTGCGTTGAAAATTCCAAAAAATATCTAACATCACCATTATAGGTGTCCTCCTAATGCCATATCGGTATTACTCAACCAATAAAAAAGGAAATCCAAAACAAATCTTAAAATTTACCTAACCTAAACATAATAGGGTGTTACAACTTCCCCACCATAAAATATTTTTCCCCAAGAAAGCCTTTTAAGAAGCCTCCATATCAAAAAAATTGAGGCCATTTCTATCTCATAAGTGCATATGCTCCCATATCTCATGAGAATCATAATCTTGATTCCATAGCACTCAAACCAAAGGTATATTCCTCCCATGAAGTACCATGGTCTTAGAATAAAAAATCCAAAATGTATGCTCAGACATAGACAAATCAGGCTCAAAATCTAGATCACTCCAACTCAAAACATGAGATGGATCAAAAAGATAATTTTGTAGTTGTGATACATGGAAAAAATTATGTATCAAAGTCAAATATGTTTGAAGTGATAAACAGTAATCCATTTTTTCCACCTTCTCAAAAACCTCAAAAGGTCCCACAAAACGTGGAGTAAACTTCCCTTGCCTCCTAATCCATCAATGACCCAAATGGGATGAAAATTTCAAGAACACATGATCACCAACTAAAAAATCCAACGGTCTACTCCGATGATCAGCATAATATTTATATCAAATCTGTGTTGTTAACATCCTCTGATGAATCAATTGAATCTTTATTGTCGTCTCTTGAACCAAGCTCAGTCCAACCAAGGAACTTTCACCGATCTCCAACCAACAGAATGAAGATTTATAAGGCCGACTATACAAGGCCTTAAAAGGATCCATTTTGATCATGGAATGATAACTTTTGTTATAAAAAAACTCAACCAGTCCCAAATGATCATCTCAAGCTCCACCAAAATCGAGGATGCGGTCATGAATCATATCCTCAAGAATATGTATAACCCTATCTATCTGAACATCCATATCTGGATGGTATGCCATACTCGAATGAACATGATATCCCAGTACCTCCTGGAGACCTCTCTAAAAGCGTGAAGTAAAATTGAGATCCCTATCAGAGACTATAGAATATGGAACTCTGTGCAAACAAAAAATATCTCTCACATAGAGATTTCTCGGTTCCTCAACTTTGGTTGCGTCAAGAATGGGTATAAAGGGAGTTGATTTGGTTAACCTATCAATCACAACCCATATCACATTATTCGTTCTCTAGTTATGTGGAAACCCAACCACAAAATCCATATATATCTCATCACACTTCCAAGTCATCACTGGAAGTGGCTGAAGCAAACCAGAATGTCTCTAGTGCTCAGCCTTGACCTATTGGAAAGTATAACAATGAGATACTAAATTAGTAATGTCTCGCCTTATACCTAGACACCAGAATTGTCACCGTATATCATAGAACAGCTTCATGATTCCTAGGTGCACTTCCCACTAGGAATTATGGAAACCCCCATCATAACTTTGCTCACATGTAAAGGTACAACATACTAGTTCAAGAAACATAGAATAACCTCCTTGGAGAAAGACCACTCAGAAACAGTCTCCCCACCATAAAGAGAGTTCTTAATGTCATGAAATTCATCATCAAGGTATTTTTCTTAAAGAATCATCTCAATAAGAGCAGATTTCAACCAAACACTAGCTAAAACATCGTCAACCCCTATTTCCCAAACACCAATATGAAACTATGGAAAAAGAACCATTAAATTCTACTCATATGATGATTCTTCTATGGACTAGGTTGTAAGATTTATTCTCAAAGCATCTGTAATGACATTCCCTTTACCCGGGGTATAGGCAATATCAAAATCAAAACATTACAGGTATTCCACCCAATGCCTCTAGTGGAGATTCATATATTTTTAAGAGAAGATATAACTCAAGATCTTTTGGTTGGAAAACATGTTAAACCTTTATATGAAAAGGTAATGTCTCCAAATATTATGCGCATGCATCACAGAAGACTATATAGCCCTAGTCGTCCTATGGAAGAGTTAACACTGGCACAGAAGTCAAATCATATTTTAACTCGACAAAAGAACTATGAAATTTATCATCCCAAGAAAACTTCACTCCCTTATAAGTTAGAGTGGTCATCAGAGAATCCAACTTCGAGAAGTTCTTTACAAACCAGAAATAATATCTTGCTAAACCCAAGAAACTCTGAATCTCAAAAATATTATACATTTTTTCCATGTCACGCCATCATTTTCCTTCTCATGATCGACTAAAACACCATATTCTGAGACTACATGTCCCAAGAACTTCACTTCACAAATTTGGAAATCACATTTCGATAACTTAGCATAGAGACAGTGATTTCTCAATAGTTCCATATGTGCTCTCAAATGATGCATATGATCCTCTGTGGCTTGGAGTAAACCAGGATTTCATCCACAAAGACCACCAAAAAAGTATCTAGATACTTGTGGAAGATACTATTCATTAAATCCATAAAGACTGTAGGAGGATCGGTTAGACCAAATGGCATGAAAAGATACTCATAATGGTCATACCTACTCTGAAAGGTGGTAATATGAATGTCAGATTATTTTATTCTCAGCTGGTCACTACTGGAAAATAAGCCTTTACCAACAGTTCAAAACCATTGGAAAAGGCTGGATAACCGTTGGTATAATATATACCAACGGTTATCCAAACCATGGGGAAGTAAGGCGTAGGGAAAGAGATATGCCAATGGTTTGTGGAAAACCTTTGGAATATCTTAGGATATCCACATTATACCAATGGTTTTACATAACCGTTAGTATAAATTTTTCACCAATGATTTGAAACTGTTGGTAAAGAGTTGGTATAAAAATACCTATGCCAACGGTTCTAAACCGTTGGCATAGGATATGCAGGTATAATCCATATTCCAATGGTTGTAAATCGTTGGCATAGGTGATGCTGGGAAATTACAGCAGCAGGCTGCTGCTGTGAGTGGTGAGCTGCTACTGTCCAGGCCTCTTTTAGTGATTTTCAAGCCTGTATTTCCAGGCCTGAATTGAATACATACATAGAATGAAAACATATACAATAAAAAACATAATTCTAAATCAATTAGTTTTCACCTTCGAGAAACTATACACATATATAATGAAAACATAACTCATAAGGCAATTATAAACATACATAATTGATTTAGAATTCAATTATGAGAGACAATTACATGTGCAATCCGAAATTCAATTCATAATTGAATACTGAATTTAATACATACATAATTTAATTATCAATTATCAATACAATACATAAAAAACTAAATACGTAATTATATGTTTTATACATAATTAAGAATACATACAAAATTGCATTTTGTATAACACATACACGATTGAATAAAGAAATTAGAAGCTAATAACCCCAAAATAAGGAAATGGATAAATGAATTCAACCAAACACAAATATAATGTCTCATGGTTTGGGCGGGTGTCTTTGAACTTAGTGATGATGATAATGGGTGTGTATCAATGAGATTGTGTGACTTAGGGAATGTAGTCATCCTTGGCATAATAAATGACATGTGTTTTAGAATAGGGGTAGGAGTTCCTCACATGAGAAGTGGATTGTGTGAGGCTGGACCATGGATCCTTGTGCTCAAGTATCAACATAATCCGAATATGTTTGGTCGGTTTTTCGTATGCCAGTTGTTTTTACCTAAAATGATGTCCATTTTAAACAAAAGACAAATACTTAAAGTGATGCAGGCCACACCATACCTCGGATTGAGGTGGGGTTGACTCTTACACGTCACAAATGAACCATGTATCATTTTCCTGAAGTATCAATAAAATCCGAAAGCGTTTGGTCAGTTTTCCATATGCCAGTTGTTGTTTTTACTTAAAATATTGTCCATTTCAAACAAAAGTGAGACACTTTGAGTGGTACCGGACACACCGTGCCTTGTATTGAGGCGGGTTTGACTCTTACACGTCACAAATGACCCATGGATCATTATGCTAAAGTATCAATAGAATCCGAATACGTTTGGTTGGTTTTCTGTATGTTAGTTGTTGTTTTCACTTAAAATGTTGTCCATTTCAAATTAAAGTGAGACACTTTGAGTAGTATCGGCCAAACCATGTCTCAGATTGAGGTGCAGTTGACTCATACACGTCACAGATGACTTATGGATCGTTGTTCTAAAGTATCAACACAATCAAAATACGTTTAGTCAGTTTTCCATATGTTTGTTGTTTTTACTTAAAACAGTGTCCATTTTAAACAAAAGACAGACACTTAGAGTGATACCCACCACATCGTGCCTCAGATTGAATTGGGGTTGACTTGTACATGTCACAAATGACCCATGGATTGTTGTCCTGAAGTATCAACATAATCTGAATGTGTTTGGTCAGTTTTCTATATGCCAGTTGTTGTTTTCACTTAAAATGTTGTCTATTTCAAATAAAAGTGAGACACTTTGAGTGGTACCGGCCAAACCATGCCTTGTATTGAGGCGTGGTTGACTCGTACAAATCAAAAATGACCTATGGATTTTTTTTCTAAATTATCAATACAATCAGAATACATTTGGTCAGTTTTCCATATGGATGTTGTTTTTACTTAAAACAATGTCCATTTTAAACAAAAGACAGACACTTCGAGTGATATCTACCACACTGTGCCTTGAATTTAGTCAGGGTTGACTCATACATGTCATAAATGACCCATGGATTATTTTCTTGAAATATCAACAGAATATGAATGCGTTTGGTCATTTTTTCATATGTTAGTTGTTGTTTTCACTTAAAATGTTGTCCATTTCAAATAAAAGTGAGACACTTTGAGTGGTACCGGCAAAACCGTGCCTCGGATTGGGGCATGGTTGACTCGTACACGTCATAAATAACCCATTTATTGTTGTTCTAAAGTATCAACAAAATCAGAATACGTTTGGTTGGTTTTCTGTATGGCTGTTGTTTTACTTAAAACAGTGTCCATTTCAAACAAAATTGACACTTTGAGTGGTACCAGCCACATTGTGCCTCGGATTGAGGTGGGGTTGACTCTTACACATCATAAATGACCCATGGATCATTGTGATAAAGTATCAATAGAATCCGGATGTGTTTGGTTGTATTTTCATATGTCAGTTTTTTTTTTCACTTAAAATGTTGTCCATTTCAAATAAAAGTGAGACGCTTTGAGTGGTAACAGCCAAAACGTGTCTCGGATTGAGGTGCGGTTGACTCATACACGTCAAAAATGAATTATGGATCATTGTGATAAAGTATCAACATAATCAGAATAAGTTTGGTCAGTTTTCCATATGTCTATTGTTTTTATTTAAAACAGTGTCCATTTTAAACAAAAGATAGACACTTAGAGTGATATCCACCACATCATGCCTCAGATTGAGTCGATTTTGACTCTTACGCGTCACAAATGACCAATGGATCATTGTCCTGAAGTATGAACAGAATCCGAATGCGTTTGGTCAGTTTTCTGTATGTCAGTTGTTGTTTTCACTTAAAATGTTGTCCATTTCAAACAAAAGTGAGACACTTTGAGTGGTACCGGCCACACCATACCTCGGATTGAGGAAGGATTGACTCATAAACATAAAAAATGACCCATGGATCGTTGTGCTAAAGTATCAACAGAATCTGAATATGTTTGGTTGGTTTTCCGTATGTCAATTGTTGTTTTCACTTAAAATGTTGTCCATTTCAAATAAAAGTGAGAAACTTTGAGTGGTATCGGCCAAACTGTGCTTTGTATTAAGGCGCAGTTGACTCATACACGTCAAAAATGACTTATGGATCATTTTTATAAAGTATCAACATAATCAGAATAAGTTTGGTCGGTTTTCCATATTTCTGTTGTTTTTACTTAAAACAATGTCCATTTTAAACAAAAGACAGACACTTTGAGTAATACCAGTCACACCGTGCCTCGGATTGAGTCGGAGTTGACTCGTACACATCACAAATGACCCATGGATCATTGTTCTGAAGTATCAATAGAATCCGAATTTGTTTGGTCAGTTTTCCGTATGCCAGTTATTGTTTTCACTTAAAATGTTGTCCATTTCAAATAAAAGTGAGACACTTTGAGTGGTACCAGCAAAACCGTGCCTCGGATTGGGGCACAGTTGACTCGTACATGTCACAAATGACCTATGGATCGTTTTGATAAAGTATAAACACAATATTAATACATTTGGTTGTTTTTCTGTATGGCTGTTGTTTTTACTTAAAAGAATGTCCATTTTAAACAAAAGACAGACACTTCAAGTGATACCCGCTACACTGTGCCTCAGATTGAGTCGAGGTTGGCTCATACACATCACAAATGACCCATGTATCATTTTCCTGAAGTATCAATAGAATAAAGATACGTTTGGTCATTTTTCCATATTTCAGTTGTTGTTTTCACTTAAAATTTTCTCCATTTCAAATAAAAGTGAGACACTTTGAGTGGTACCGGACAAACTGTGCCTCGGATTGAGGTTCAGTTGACTTGTACACATCACAAATGAATTATGGATCATTGTGATAAAGTATCAACACAATCAGAATATGTTTGGTCAGTTTTCCATATGTTTGTTGTTTTTACTTAAAACAATGTCCATTTTAAACAAAAGACAGACACTTCGAGTGATACCCACCACACCATGCCTCGAATTGAGTCGGGGTTGACTCGTACACGTCACAAATGATCCATGGATCATTTTCCTGAAATATCAATAGAATCCGAATGCGTTTGGTCAATTTTCTGTATGCTAGTTGTTGTTTTTACTTAAAATGTTGTTCATTTCAAATAAAAGTGAGACACTTTGAGTGGTACCGGATAAACCATTCCTTTTATTGAGGCGTGGTTGACTCGTACATGTCACAAATGACCTATGGATCATTTTTCTAAAGTATCAACATAATCAGAATACATTTGGTCAGTTTTTCGTATGGTTATTTTTTTTACTTAAAACAATGTCCATTTTAAACAAAAGATAGACACTTCGAGTGATACCCGCCACACTGTGCCTCAGACTGAGTCGGGGGTGACTCGTACACATCACAAATGACCCATGGATCATTTTCTTGAATTATCAACAGAATCCAAATGCGTTTGGTTGGTTTTTCGTATGTCAGTTGTTGTTTTCACTTAAAATGTTGTCCATTTCAAATAAAAGTGAGACACTTTGAGTGGTACCGGCCAAACCGTGCCTCAGATTGAGGCATGGTTGAATTGTAAACGTAAAAATGACCCATGGATTGTTGTGATAAAGTATCAACACAATCAGAATACATTTGGTTGGTTTTCCGTATGGATGTTGTTTTTACTTAAAACATTGTCCATTTCAAACAAAAGTGAGACACTTTGAGTGGTACTGTGGGGTTGACTCGTACACGTCACAAATGACCCATGGATCTTTGTGCTAAAGTATCAACAGAATCCGGATATATTTGGTCAGTTTTCCATATTTCAGTTGTTTTTTTCACTTAAAATGTTGTCCACTTCAAATAAAAGTGAGACACTTTGAGTGGTATCGGACAAACCGTGCCTTGGATTGAGGCGCAGTTGACTCGTACATGTCACAAATGAATTATGGATCATTGTGCTAAAGTATAAACACAATAAGAATACGTTTGGTCATTTTTTCATATTTCTGTTGTTTTTAGTTAAAACAGTGTCCATTTTAAACAAAATACAGACACTTTGAGTGATACCCGCCACACCGTGCCTCAGATTGAGTCAAGGTTGACTCGTAAACGTCACAAATTATCCATGGATTGTTTTCCTAAAGTATCAACAGAATCTGAATGCATTTGGTCGGTTTTCCATATGCCAGTTGTTGTTTTCACTTAAAAATTTTTCCATTTCAAATAAAAGTGAGACACTTAGAGTGGTTACATCCAAACTGTGCCTCGGATTGAGGTGCGGTTGACTCGTACATGTCACAAATGACCTATGGATCATTGTTCTAAAGTATCAACACAATCAGAATAAATATGGTCATTTTTTCATACGGATGTTGTTTTTAATTAAAACATTGTCCATTTTAAACAAAAGACAGACACTTTGAGTGATACCCGCCACACTGTGCCTCAGATTGAGTCGGGGTTGACTCGTACATGTCACAAATGACCCATGGATCGTTATCCTAAAGTATCAATAGAATTAAAATGTGTTTGGTCATTTTTTCGTATGTCAGTTGTTGTTTTCACTTAAAATGTTGTCCATTTCAAATAAAAGTGAGACACTTTGAGTGGTACCGGCCAAACCGTGCCTCAGATTGAGGCGTAGTTGATGACTCGTACACGTCACAAATGACCAGAATTAATATGTTGGGATTCTATAGTGTAGGATAATTTTCACAAAGTTCTTACCTGGGTTTCATTCAATAAGATATTTAACCAGCTTTTTATCATGAAACTTTACACGTGTAAAATACTTTGGAGTTTCTAAAGTTGGAGAAAGTGAAGCGTACTCTTCTAGAGTTCTCCAACCACTTTGTTGAGTTGGTGAATCTTACACTATATCTTTTCAAAAATTATTACATAAAAGCTTGTAGGTTTTATATGGGAATAAGGGACGATGTTTGGTTGATGCTAGTTCTTCTTAGCCTTCCAACCTTCCTGGTGGTATTGGATAATGTTTATTTTTCTAAAGAAGACATATTTGGAATGATAGACTTGGGAGGAGATTTAGTGGATGAAATAATTATTCAAAGTTCTTATTTTGGTTATAAAAGGAAGTACAAAAGTGTCCAGTATTTGGTCAAAAATAAATATTTATACTGAATTCAAAAATAACCATACCAGATTGAAAAACCAGGTTTAAAAATAAAGAGTTATACAGAATTCAAAAATGTAATGGATCAATCTACCCCTGATCACCATCACCATCACCACTGTCATCATCAGCCTCATCCTCGCCGCCATCTCTATCCTCATCATCGTCCTCATCATCGTCCCCATGCTCATCCTCATCCCAATCCTCGCCCTCGCCCTCAGCCCCATCCTCACCCTCAGCCCCATCCTCACCCTCGTCCCCATCCTCACCCTCGGCCCCATCCTCGCCCTCGGCCTCATCCTTATCCTCACCCTCATCATCTTCAGCATCCTCATCATCACCAGGAACATAATCATCTCGACCACCACTAGAACTGCCACCTAGTGCACTGGATAATGCACCCATCGACGAAATATATGTCTGACAAGCCGCGCTGGCCTCTGGTGGAAGTGATGAAGATAAAGATTTGATCAGTTTCATAAATTCTTTGTCCCTCATTTGAACATGTTCTTCCAACTCAGTGACCATTTTATCAGACTATCTTGCATACTCCTTGACCTGTTCCAACTCAGTGGTACTAGAATGGATACCTGGAGAGGACCAATACCTCGTCGGGACTATATTCTTACCAGGTCGGCAGCGTACTCGACCAGAGTGCTCATCTCCCAAAACCTGATATAAATGATCGTGTGGCCCTAAATTGTCAGGCAATTAGGAATCAAGGGCCTATAAAGCATCCTATTAAAAATATTAATAGATTATTAAATTTCAAAATAGATATTAAACTTTGAAATAAACAAATTAAAACTTACAATCTTTTCTTGTGTCGGTTCATTAACTGCAGTTCCATCTTTTTTCCTTATACTCGAGCAAAACAATTTTTCTCGAGGGATACGTCCTTCAATATTCAATTTTTGCTTCTGTAATGACATTGAAACAATATAAAGTGAAAGTATAATCATATATTCAATATTCAATAAATCACATAATTTAAGTAGGAAACAATAAAAAGGGAAAGTCCTAAAGAAAAATTATAAACTACTATATCGTACCAGCTGCCTCTCATGATCTGCCATAGTAGTGCACCCCAAAGTGTGGAGGTATTGCTTTGAATCAATGTTTTTTTGTTTTTTTCATAAGATTCCTAAATAATGTTTAATAATAAATAATATAGTATTAATGAAAATGTGAAAACTGTCATTTAAATACCTCAAATGGGATTAATACCTTAAATTTGGCAGTCGCCCAATGGGTAATAATTTGGTGATATTTCTCTATCGGGTAGTCATCCATGATAGGTAATGTATCCAACTCCATGCCCACTCTATCACAATAGCCAACATACAACTCATGCTTATAAGATCTCCAAATCTCTCCTAGCTCCTTTAAATGTGCTGGTTGTGCACATTCACCATCAGGGAAGTTAAATCGAAGCTGAAACCCAATATATTAATGCATATAAATACAAAAAAATACTACATTAAATCCAATAGATCTTTTACCCATATTTGTGCCCGCACATTATCCTTGACTTTGTGTGGTAGATGTCTCCAGGAGAGAGGGCTGACCAGAATGATGTCAGAGTATTTGGATAGCGTCGCCAAAAAACCCCGACATTCCTGCCCAAATTTATCAATCATTTATCCATCATCATTGTATTCAACTATAAATTGTGTCTGGCGGTTCCATACCACACACAAGCGAGTACGCCCCCTCCCCCGCCTCCTATCAGTAGATGAATCTGTTATTAAAGAAAAAAAATTTCAGTACAAGTTACACTACTAGAAATGTGGTTTTTACCCACGGTTCTTTACCAACGGTTTGCTTAAACCGTTGGTAAATAAGGTTTAGGAAAGGGCACCCCTTTGCCAACGGTTTCATAAAACCGTTGGCAAAGGGGTGTTTAAGTTACCCTTTCCCAATGATTTTATGAAACCGTTGGGAAAGGGTACCCTTTTCCCAATGGTTCAGAAAAACCGTTGGGATGAACACCCCTTTGCCAACGGTTTTTAAAAACTGTTGGCAAACATTTCCCCCAAATACAATCGGGCTGCTGCTCTCCCCCATTCGTGATAGAACCCTAAAATCAATCTGGTGCTCTGCTGCTCTTGCGAACTCCCCCATCTGAACAGGTGAAAAACCATCTGAATCATCTAAAATCAGGTATTTTATTCTTTATACACATATGCTACCTTGTTTTTATTGTTATTGATCTAATATTTTTGTTTTAAGTTTGGATTTTGATGTGATTTCACCGTGAAAAATAGGGAAATGAACGAATATTTTGTTAATTAATTAGTTCCCCATGGAATATCATTTGTGTTATAATTTCCATGCTAAATAAAGGGGTAATGTAATAAAAGACCTTGCATAAATTGTGGAAGTTGGGGTATGTTTCTTCTATGAGAGGTTTTTTTTTGTGTTTCATTATATGTTGTAGGCTGTTTTATGGTGATTGAGGTGACCAGTTGGGCTTTGTGATATGTGGGGTTGTAATGTGATGGTTAGTGGGCATGGATGTGACATGTGAAGTTGTGTGATAATGATGATGTGTGGTGGTGTTGTGCCGTGTGGAGGTGTTGTGTGATGAGGTTATGGTGTATGATGTGGTGAGGTGGTTTTGGTTGTGCGGTGGTTTGTGATGTGCAATAGTTTTGTTGTGATATTTGGTTGTTTTAGTGAGATGGTTGGCCGATGTAACATGGCGACGATGGTTATTGTGAGATGGTGAGTTGTTGTGTGGTGGTTTTATTAGTTTCTTGGTTATCTATGGAATAAATTATGCTGTTAAAACAAGAAAACAAGATAGTAAATAAATGAGATGGAATAGAAATGGATGTGTGGTAAATGGATTTAATTAATTTAACATTAAATGAATGGACAATGTAAGTGTGAATAAAGTGGCTTATAAATGAAAGTGGGAAATGCTATGTGTCTTGTGTGGTGGTGGTGTGGTGTAGTGTTGCATATAGTGGTGAAAGTGGTTGTGATGGTTTATGTGTTGTATGGTATTAGTGAAGTGTGTGATTATGTAGTTAATGTGAACCCATAGTTTGGATATTTTGTGCTATCTATATATCATGTATTTTATGTTATTTCTACACATTCCCAACCAGAGTTGGATAAACTTACCAACGATCAGAGGTTTTGAGTTATGGGTATTTTTTATAATATCTAGGATGGTGGTTATATGGTTGGATAGCTGCCATGTCTTCCCTACTCTTCCTTCATAAGTGATTGACCATGTGTTTTTAGGCAATATGCGATGTGATTGTCCATGTGTCTTCAGGTGAGATGTACAATGATTTCCCTAGTTTTTTCAGGTGAGGTGCGATGTGATAAGGATATAATAAGATGTGGCATGTGGTTGGGGTCATGCAGGGTAGAAGGATGGCACAAGGTTGATTTTATTCATGTTCATGATACCCTACTAATATGGTTATGGGATGAGGCGTGTTGTGATGTGATAACACATTAAGTTCTTATTGGTTTTACATTTTTTCAATAACACATTAGTATGTTTTTTTCACATGTATAGTTGATACCTTGATTATTTTATTCCTTAATCGTTTAATTAAATGTATTTTCTATTAAAGTTCAATCCTATTGAATTGTTTATGAAAAAATGACTTATATAAATCCTTTTTACAGAATGGACAGAAGTTGGATGTATGAAACCGATTGGATCTCAAGCGATTTTCAAAACAATTTGGAGAGCTTTACAGATTTTTCATTTCACAATGCTTCAGATAGTGGTCGTATACACTGCCCATGTTCCAATTGTATTGGTAGACCTTGGTTGAGCCATGAAGAAGTCAGCTACCACATAACCAAAAATGGTTTTCAAGCAAACTACTTTGTGTGGTATCACAATGGGGAGAAAATGAAATCTCAAATTGGTGATGATCGAAATGAAAGGACTGGAATGGAGAATTTGTTAGATGATCGGTTTCCATTTATTCGTCATCATGAAAAAGAAAGGATTTCGACTCAAGAAGACTTCGATATGAGGAAAGCTGATGCATCTAGTGAAAATGATGATATTGATAGGGTGAAAAAATTAAATGATGCTGACACGACTCCAGTATATCGACAATGCGATAAAATGAAAAAGCTGGAATTTTTAATCTGATTGTTTCATGGGAAAACTATGTATGGGATTTCTAATACAGCAATCGATTACATTCTTACCCTCTTGGAGGATTTAATTCCAGATGATGTAGATATTCCCTCAAACCACTATATGGCACGGAAGTTAGTTGAGGAACTTGGATTTTAAAGAAAAAAAATTCATGCTTGCCTGAAAGATTGTAGTTTATTCTGGGAGGAAACTGCTGAACGAAATGATTGTATAAAATGTGGCACATCCTTCTGGAAGTCAAAATCTGATGGAACACCATCCTGTGTTCCACAGAAAGTAATGTGGCACTTTCCATTGATCCCCAGACTCCAGAATCTTTTTATGTCTGATGACATATCAATAAAAATGAGATGGCATGATACCGAGAGAAAGAAGACTAATGATGAGTTGGTTTATCCTGCAGATGGATCTGCATGGCATAGATTTGATGCTCGACATCCTGATTTTGAAGTTGACGTGCGTAATGTGAGGCTGGGTCTTTCATGCAACGGTTTTAATCCGTTTGGGCAGATGCTTACTTCGCACAACACATGGCTAGTTTTTATACACATTTATAATCTTCCCCCATGGTTGTGTATGAAAAAACCTTTCACTTTCATGAGTATACTCATATCTGGTCCTTCTGATCCCGGCATTGATATTGATATATACATGCAACCTTTAATAAACGAGTTGAAACTTCTTTGGGATGTGGGTGTGTGCACATACGATGCATGTTCGAAAGACATATTTCATATGCGTGCTACGCTTATATGGACAATCAATGATTTTCCGGCTTATGCAATGATGTCTGGATGGAGCACGAAGAAAAAACTGTCATGTCTAGTTTGTATAAAGAATACATGATCCAGAAGACTGAAACATCGCTGTAGTTTCAATTTTATGGGACATTGACGATTCTTACCAAAGGATCATCCATATAGAATGAATCGTCAAAGATTTGATAATACTATAGAGACCGGTGATCGAACTCGGCGTATGTCTAGAACTGATGTGCTTAATGAATTGAAAGATTTCAGTTTTTCGTTCGGGAAGGGTCAAATGAAATCTGGAAAGAGAAAGAATGTTTCCACTGAAACCTGTTACAATTGGAGGAAGAGGAGTATCTTTTTTGATTTTCCTTATTGGTCAAACAATTTGTTATTTCATTGCTTATAAATAATGAATATTGAAAAGAATATATGAGAAATGTTGCTTTCGGTTCTTCTAAATGTCAATGGGAAGACAAAAGAAGATTTACGATCTCGGCGTGACTTGGTGGATTGGGGCATCAGACCAAAATTTCATCCTGTGCGTATCAGTGAAAATAAATGGCAACTTCCATGTGCTTCTTATGTGATGACACCTCCGAAAAAAAAATTCTGGAAGTATTAGAAACTATTAGAGTTCTTGATGGTTATTCAAGCAACATATCTAAATGGGTCAACAGAAGAGAGTTGAAGCTAAAATCTTTGAAGACTCATGATTATCACGTTCCCACTGCATGAGTTGCTTCCAATAGCAATCCATCATCTTTTTTCCAATAATGTAAGGGTGGTTGTTATTCGGTTGTGACATTTGTTTAGAGATCTTTGTGCTAAGAAGTTTTCCAAGTCTTTCTTGCAAAAAATATTGACAGATGCCCCATTAATTTTGTGTGAGTTGGAGAAAATATTTCCTCCATCATTTTTCACATGCATGATGCTTCTGACTGTCCATATTCCCACTGAAATACTTCTCGAAGGACCTGTTTCTTTTCATTGTATGTATCCAACTGAAAGAAAAATGTTCACATTAAAGTCTTATGTCTGAAACAGAAATCATCCCGAAGGTTCTATCATGAACGGTTACCTGGCTCAAGAATGTATGGATTTCTGCTCGATATATTTTTCTGATCTTACTACAAGATTGAACAGACCAATAAGAAATGAATAATAATAGTATGAGTAAATTGAACCCAGTTTTCCATCACTTCCTCAAACAGGAGGAATTCCTGGATCATATACATTGAAGACATTAAGCCATGAAGAGCGGGAGATGGCATATCGCACAGTTTTGTTCAACTGTGATTTGTTCGATGACTATATCAGGTAACTAAATTGATTATGTATATCTTACATATATATATGTTAAACTATTCGTATTTTTTATCTACAGGGAACATAAAACAATGATAAATAGGAAGTATCGTTCTTTATCTTTGAAAAGGAGAGAGACTTTGCATAGCAAAGAATTTTCTGCTTGGTTAAAGTTGAAGGTAAAAATATTTCTGTTTAAATTAATTATTTCAATATTTAATTAAGTTTAACAGTCATTTATATTGCTGGTATTGAGTTTGTCTGCTGACTCTGTCTCTGAGGAAATAAGATCTTTGGCTTTTGGTCCTAATACCGTGGTTCATGACTGTAAATCAATTTTTATCAATGGGTACAAATTTATTGTCACTGAATGAGTAAAGAACATGAGAACACAACATGATGGTGTTATGGTTACTTCCACAACAGATTGTTATGTCAGTGCATCAGATAGTAGACCATGATTTGAAAATGTGGGTTATTATGGAGTCATTGAGAAAATAATAATATTGGATTATTACTCTCATGGACGAGTCACAATGATGAAATTCCATTGGTTTGATTCAATGAAGAGACATGGCACATTTATTAATGATTGTGGATTTCGAGTAATTAATATGACTCACACTCTTTCTACTGAAGAACCATATGTGTTGGCATCAATGGATAAACAAGTTTTTTATGTCAAAGACCAACTTCGACCTGAATTTGGTGTCATAGTTGAAGTAATTCCAAGACATATTTTTGATGATGGTGATGATGGAATTGACACTATCCCTATTGCCATTAGAACCAATCCATTTATTTCTTTTGATGACTCCAATAGCTCAATTGTCAGAGTTGATTGTGAACCTGAAGTTGTGGTTAAAAATATATAGAATCATTCATCCATGTTCTCAATTCTTTTGGTTTACCTCGAGTTGGGTTGTTAAGGTTGATAATATTCAAATTGATTTAGTATTGATCACAAATATGTTTTAGCTAATTTGACCGTTATGTGAATTTTCAATGTTTATTGGTTGCTGTTTTATTTGAATTGCATTTTCTAATTTGGAATTGAACTGTATTCAAACCTAGTCAAACAATATTTCTAAATTGATGAACATTACAACTTTTATGATTTATTAAATTCATTCAAGATCTTCTAAAACAATTGATAGCTAAATTACCAATAAATCCCCATATTCCCTCATATATTTAGTTTTTTGGTTTACACATTAGTTTCCTTTTTCTAATTAATTACATATTTGTTTTCAAAATCAGGAAATGCAGCCAATTGAAGAGAGACGAAGGAAAAAAATGACAGAGAACAATCGTTGGATGGCGGAGATGGGCGTTCCACCATTAGTGCCTACAGTGAGTACTTTATTTCAAATATATATATATTTAAAGAATATATATGTCATGTGATTAATTTTTTTGTAAACATCTTTGTAGGATCCACCTATACGTCGACAGTTATTCGATGAGGAGCCTAGTATTGGTCCTAGTACTTAGGTCAGTGGTACGAGGAGGGTTCGTACCAGAGGTGGACGATCAGCTACGCGTGCCCTACTAGACCCTGCCCCTCCCACTGACATGTCATCCTTCCCACATTCTGATCCTGGTGTGTCGTTAGGGACACACGGGATATTTAGGCCTCCCATGTTTTCGCTACCTTCTGCATCTTTTGCCCCATCATTTTCACATCCCATGATGATTCTCACTCCCCAGTCAGAATCTGGTCATACTGCTGTCCCATATTATTTTCCTTCTACTTCTGTCTCTCCGAGCTTCTATATTCCATCTTCTTTGACTCCTATTCCATCACAGGGTGTTCCATCAGTTTCTGTGGATCCGGCGGCGCTCAGCGATCAGACTGGCGCAGGTATATTTATAAAACCCTAAAAAAAATTTATAGCAATATTTCTTTTAATTATAACATGTTTTGATAAAATATTTGTTTTTATTTCATGACAGATACATCTACTGATAGGAGGCAGGGGCGGGGTCGTACACACATGCGTTCGGTGTGGAACCGCCACCCACAGGTTATGGTGGATTACAATGAAGACAATCAAATGGTTGAGAAATCAGGGCAGCAATGTCGGAGTTTTTTGGCGACGCTTACCAAATACTCTGACATCATTCCCGTAAGCCCGCTGTCGTGGATACATTTTCCACATGACGTCAAGGATAGAGCTTGTTAAGAGATATGGGTAAAAAAATCTGTTGTATTTAATTCCATGAATTATTTTTGTATTTATATGAATTAATATTTTTATGTCAGCTTCGATTTAATTTTCCCGATGGTGTGGGTGCTTGAGTGGAATTTCTAAAGGATTTAGGCGAGCTTTGGAGAGCCTACAATCATGAGTTGTATATTGGATGGTGTGCTAGAGTTGGCACTGAGTTAGAGGTGGTACCAGTCGTGGATGATTTTCCTATAGAGCAGTATCGTTAGATGATTACTCATTGGACGAGTACCCAGTTTAAGGTATGAATTACATTTGAGGTATTTAAATAATAACTTTCATGTTTTGCATTAATATTATCCTTTTAATTATCTAATTTTATTTAGTAATCGTCTAGAAAAAATAAAAAAAAATATTGATGCAAAAAAATACCTCCACACACTAGGACGTACGACGATGCCGGATCATGAGAGGAAGCATGTATGACAATTTTTTATAAGTTTTCTTTACGACTTACATTTTCTTTTGTTTTCTCAATTATTTAATCTTTTTCTAAATTTTTCATATAACTTTAGTTTTCAATGTCATTGTAGAGGAAAATACAGAATATTGAAGGACGTGTGACTCGAGCAAAATTTTTTTGATCGAGTAGACGGAAAAAGGATGGAAGTGCCGTCAACGAAGCGACTCAGTAGCAGATTGTAAGTTTTAATCTGCTGATTTTATATTTTAATATATATTTTGTAACTTAATAATATATTTATATTTGTAACAGGTTGCTTTAGAGGCCCTCGATGCCCAAGAACCAGACAATTTTGGGCCAACAGATCACTTACATCAGGTGTTGGGAGAGGAGCATCCTGGCAGAGTACACTGCCGACCTAGGATAGCCCCGATGAGGTATTGGCCCTCCGAAGGTATGAGCTGTAGAGCCACCGAGCTGTATCAAGTTAGGGCATAGGTAGAACAGGCTGAGAAAAGGGCCACAGAGATGGCAGAACAATCTTCTAGGGAAAATAGTGCGTTTATGAAATTTATTGAAGTTGTACGTCCAACACTTCCAGCAGAGGCCAGCCCAGCTTTTGATGAGTATATGTCATCGATACGTTCTATATATGGTGCAACAGGTGTCAGTTCTAGTGGTGGTCAGGATGATGTCCATATTGACGATGATGATGGCGAGGATTCTGATGCAGAAGAGGAGGGAGAGGAGGAGGGTGAGGCGGGTGGTGAGGGCGAGGAGGAGGGAAAGGGCGAGGAGGAGGGCGCTGAGGAGGGTGAGGACGATTATGGGGATGAGGACGAGCATGATTATGATGGTGATGATGTTGATGGTGATGTGGGACAAATTGATCCATTACATTTTTGACCGATATTACTTAGATTTGGTATTTAATCTATTCTAGTTGTTGGTTTTATCTAGACTCGTAGTATAGTATTGGAGTTGAGTTATTTTTATATATTATCTGTTTTTATGGATGCTGTTTTCTTTTAGTGGTTGTGTGTTTGGGAAGCCCCCTCCTTCCTAGACCCTAGACAACCCCCCACCATCCTCCTTGGACCCCGGACACCCCCTCGGACAGCCCCTGGACAGCCCCCCGGACAGCCCCCCCACCCTCCTCCCTGGACCCCGAACAGCCCCCCGGACAGCCCCCCAGATAGCCCCCCCCCCCCCCACCCTCCTCCTTGGACCCCGGACAACCCCCCGAACACCCCCCGGACAGCCCCCCACACAGCACCCCCCCACCCTCCTCCTTGGTCCCCGGACAGCCCCCTGGACACCCACCTGACAGCCCCCTGGACAGCCCCACCAGACAGCCCCCCACCCTCCTTGATTTCATTTACTACTAGAAAATCTATATTATATATTTTATTTATTTTCATTATGATAATCAATGTAAATCACATTTACACATCTAATCAATATCATAGATTTTTGGTATGTTATAAAAGAGATGTATTCATTGGGCATGACATTGTTAGCTCCGAAATGTTTCATAGCATGATAAACTAAAATATAATCCATACTAAGAATGATATAAAAATATTCTATATGAATGTCCACAAGATTTTAAGTAAATACCATTCCACTAATAGACACATGAGGATTCTCATAAAATGGACAACATTTTAAGTACATACGGAAAACCGACCAATGCATTCGGTTTCCATTGAAACTTTAGGAGAATGATCCATGGGTCATATGTGACGTGTACGAATCAAGCCCGCCTCAATCCGAGATGCGGTGTGGCCGGCACCACTCAAAGTGTTTGTCTTTTGTTTCAAAAGGACGTCATTTTAAGTGAAAAACATCAACTGCCATACGGAAAACCCACCAAACGCATTCGGATTGTGTCGATACTTTAGAAAAATTATCCATGGGTCATATGTGTCATGTACGAGTCAACCCTGCCTCAATCTGAGGCATGGTGTGGCTGAAACCATTCACAGTGTCTCTCTTTTGTTTAAAATGGACAGGATTATAAGTGAAAAGAAAAAATGACATACGAAAAACCAACCAAACACATTCAAAATGTGTTTATGATTTAGTAAAATGATCCATGGGTCATATGTGACATGTAAGAGTCAACCTGGGCTCAATCCGAGGCACGGTGTGGCCGAGATCACTCAAAGTGGCTCCCTTTTGTTTAAAATGGACAACATTTTAAGTACATATGGAAAACTGACCAAACGCATTCGGTTTCTGTTGAAACTTTAGGAGAACGATTCAGGGGTCATATGTGACGTGTACGAATCAAGCCCGCCTCAATCTGAGACACGGTGTGGCTGGTACCACTCAAAGTGTTTGTCTTTTGTTTCAAAAGGACGTCATTTTAAGTGAAAAACATCAACTTCTATACGGAAAACCGACCAAAGGCATTCGGATTGTGTCGATACTTTAGCACAACGATCCACGGGTCATATGTGTCGTGTAAGAGTCAACCCCACCTCAATACGAGGTGCGGTGTGGTCGACACCATTCACAGTGTCTCTCTTTTGTTTAAAATGGACAGGATTATAAGTGAAAAGAACAACTGACATACGAAAAACTGACCAAACGCATTCGAAATGTGTTAATTATTTAGGAAAACGATCCATGGGTCATATTTGACGTGTAAGAGTCAAATCGGGATCAATACGAGGCACGGTGTGGCCGGGATCACTCTAAGTGGCTCCCTTTTGTTTAAAATGGACAACATTTTAAGTACATACGGAAAACCAACCAAACGCATTCGGTTTCCATTGAAACTTTAGGAGAATGATCCATGGGTCATATATGACGTGTAAAAATCAATCCCACCACAATACGAGACGCGGTGTGGCTGGCACCACTCAAAGTGTCTGTCTTTTGTTTCAAAAGGACGTCATTTTAAGTGAAAAACATCAACTGCCATACGTAAAACCGACCAAACGCATTCGGATTGTGTCGATACTTTAGAACAACGATCCACGGGTCATATGTGTCATGTACTAGTCAACCCCGCCTCAATCCGAGGTGCGGTGTGGCCAAAACCATTCACAGTGTCTCTCTTTTGTTTAAAATGGACAGGATTATAAGTGAAAAGAACAATTGACATACGAAAAACTAACCAAACGCATTAGAAATGTGTTGATGCTTTAGGAAAACGATCCATGGGTCATATGTGACATGTACGAGTCAACCTGGGCTCAATCCGAGGTACGGTGTGGCCAGTATCACTCAAAGTGTCTCCCTTTTGTTTAAAATGGACAACATTTTAAGTACATACAGAAAACTGACCAAACGCATTCGGTTTCCATTAAAACTTTAGGAGAACAATCCATGGGTCATATGTGACATGTACAAATCAACCTTGTCTCAATCCGAGATGCGGTGTGGATGGCACCACTCAAAGTGTCTGTCTTTTGTTTCAAAAGGATGTCATTTTAAGCGAAAAACATCAACTGCCATATAGAAAACTGACAAATGCATTCAGATTGTGTTGATACTTTAGCACAACGATCCACAGGTCATATGTGTCATATACGAGTCAACCCCGCCTCAATCCGAGGCACGGTGTGGTCGAAACCATTCACAGTGTCTCTATTTTGTTTAAAATGGACAGGATTATAAGTTAAAAGAACAACTGACATACGAAAAACCAACCAAAAGCATTCGAAATGTGTTGATGCTTTAGGAAAATGATCCATGGGTCATATGTGACGTGTACGAGTCAACCCAGGCTCAATCCGAGGCACAGTGTGGCCGGGATCACTCTAAGTGGCTCCCTTTTGTTTAAAATGGACAACATTTTAAGTACATACGGAAAACAGACCAAATGCATTCGGTTTCCATTGAAACATTAGGAGAACGATCCATGGGTCATATGTAACATGTAAGAATCAACCCCACCTCGATCTGAGATGCGATGTGGCCAGAACCACTCAAAGTGTCTGTCTTTTGTTTCAAAAGGACGTCATTTTAAGTGAAAAACATCAACAGCCATACAGAAAACTGACCAAACGCATTCAGATTGTGTCGATACTTTAGAACAACGATCTACGGGTCATATGTGTCGTGTACGAGTTAACCCTGCCTCAATCCAAGGTGCGGTGTGGCTGACACCATTCACAGTGTCTCTCTTTTGTTTAAATTGGACAAGATTATAAGTGAAAAGAACAACTGACATATGAAAAACTGACCAAACGCATTAAAAATATGTTTATGCTTTAGGAAAATGATCCATGGGTCATATGTGACGTGTACGAGTCAACCCAAGCTCAATCCGAGGCACGGTGTGGCCGGGATCACTCTAAGTGGCTCCCTTTTGTTTAAAATTGTCACAAACCGAATCTGGTCGCCGCCAAAACCAGCACCGAACCCAGCCCGTGACATGATCCGAAGGGTGTTCCCTATCCCCACGGGCTGGTACAAGTGCCCGGGTATCATTAATTTAGGTTTGGGAACAATTTACCTGAGTATGAAAGCATAAAACATTAAAAACAATCCATAATATAAATATGAAATTTTTGATCCAAACAAGACTTAAGTAAAAACTAGAACTGAGTACATTGGTTTAAAGATAATACAAGTGGTCCAAATAAAAATAATTATAGCATCAATACAGCCCCAAGGACTCCACACGACTAGGGGTCATCGCCCCCAAGCTATCTCCACAACTCCGCACCAAGGATGGGAACTAACACCCTGAACCGCCATCACCCTTAGCCTTTACTTTACCTAAATCAAACATAACCAAGTCTAGTTATACCCAAGGGGTGTAAGTAGGGTGTGAGCCTAAGCCCAGTAGGATACCACCCAATGATTCCAAGTAGTAATAAATACAATGTGAAAAAGCAAGCAGTTTTCAAACGCATGGAAAATTAGTGTTAAAATTTCAAGAAATGAAACCTCCAATTGAAAATAGTTTTCAATCCAAAATTTTCAGAAAATTAACACATTAAAATAGAAATGTTATATACTATAATTTACTTCCAAACACACCCTAAGACATGGGTAAATACTACAAATCCAATGAGCAACAACATTGGGAACACCCCTAGGCACTAGGTTGTCTTGGGCCCTATGTACCTCATACCTCGGTGTAAAGTAACCATAGAAAAATCCATTATCATGCACGATCCACTAGTAGGGAACATACCCATAACCTAGTGTTCCCCAATAATCATCCACATAGTTTAGTTAGAGTTGTCATTATCCAAATGCTAAGTGAAACAGGGACAAAAATCATCTGGTCCACTAGTCGTACTAGTACAAATCCGCCCCACCTAGGTACCCGGGCTTCCCCTTTTGTGCTCAATCAATTTCAGAATGTAACATAAATAAATTTTCATATAAAACACCATTACTGGTCAAACACAACCAAAACAGTAGCTATCACATTTTATACCACTTAAAACACGCAACAAAACACTTAGATTTTTCATAAAACAATTCCTCAAAATCCCGTAGTGTTTCAGACACAAAACTCCTTATAAACCTCACTTTCATACTATGTGCACATTTTTTTAAGTTTCCAAAACATAAAGGGAAGCCTACTACATTTCAGTGAAAACACAGAATCATTTTTAGGGCAGCCCCATATGGTTCAAGAAATGACATCATTGCAAAATCTCCATTTTTACACAACACAACTCTTAGAATTTCATGTGGTTTACAAACACCATTAAAACCAGATTTTGCACCCAAAAAAACAAGGGATAATCATTAAAAACAGTATTTTTATCTCTGTTATAGTTAAATAAAATCAACTAATTACTTATAGGGTATCCCTAATTAAACTAAGAAAACATTTCTATGAAGAAACCCCCAATTTCACATGAAATTGGTGTTTAGGATTCATTCTAAATACAAACACCACTAAAACTATTTTTTTCAGAAATAATAAAATTAAATAAGCATAAAAATACCATAAAAACAGTATCCAATTCACAAAGATTTCATACACAATGGAATCACCTACCAAAACCAAGGAAACCCTTGAATCCTTTGTGCGAAAACTCAAACGCACCACCGCCGCACCTCAAGGAAGGTAAACCAGACCTAAAACCAGAATTTCATACCATGAAATACAAGATAAAACCCTAATTTTTAAACCCTACTTTATGGACATTAGTAACCTCAATGATAAGGGAAGAAACCCTAAGTAAATTGGATGTAACCCTAAACAAATTGAAAGAAGAAAGAAGGAGAACAACTTGCTTAAAATATCTTGTAGAAGTCTCCCCCAAAAATACCAGTAGCTGATTTTAAAAATACTCAAAACTTTAAGGGAGGTTCGAACAAGGATATGGAGATCATTTAGGAATTTTAATGGGGAAAAAATAGTAAAAATTGAGAGAGATATGAAGGAATGAACTTACCTCTTCAAATCTGGACTATTTGAGGAAGCCTATGAAGTTCAACACCAAATCGTGATTAACCAGAGCTCCAAAGATGGGGGGAGAGAGAAGGGTCGCGCGTTTGGGTTCAGTGGGCTTGGGCTCCACTTGGAATCACCAAAAAATCCCAAAAATTGAATAAGTTATAACATAATCAAAATTTATTTTTAAAACAGGAATTGGGATTTCGGGCAGGCCCAACCCCTTAGATAAAAACCCAAATAAACCCTGGTTATGGATTTCTAAAAGCACCAAATTACCTTGGTGGTGTTAATAGGTTAGGTTAGGTCAAGTAGGAATTTGAATAGATGAAAAATGTTGAAAAATGAAAAAGTTATAGAAGATACAAAATTTATTTTCTTAATCTGAAATTGGGCTCACGGTTTGGCCCAATTCATGAATACTCATCTATTCCTCCTTAAAACCTAGGTAAACCCCCAAAACAAAGCAAGTATGTAAATTAAATGAAAAAATACATTTAAAATATGTCTTGTATGTGACAAAAATGGACAACATTTTAAGTACATACGGAAAACCGACCAAACGCATTCGGTTTCCGTTGAAACTTTAGGAGAACGATCCATGGGTCATATGTGACATGTAAGAATCAATTTCGTCTCAATCCGAGACACGGTGTGGCCGGCACCACTCAAAGTTTCTATCTTTTGTTTCAAAAGGACATCATTTTAAGTGAAAAACATCAACTGACATACGGAAAATCGACCAAATGCATTCGGATTGTGTCGATACTTTAGAAAAATGATCTACGGGTCATATGTGTCATGTACGAGTCAACCCTGCCTCAATCCGAGGTGCGGTGTGGTCGACACCATTCACAGTGTCTCTCTTTTGTTTAAAATGGACAGGCTTATAAGTGAAAAGAACAACTGACATACGAAAAACTGACCAAACGCATTCAAAATGTGTTGATGCTTTAGTACAATGATACATGGGTCATATGTGATGTGTACGAGTCAACCCAGGCTCAATCTGAGGCACGGTGTGGCCGAGATCACTCTAAGTGTCTCCCTTTTGTTTAAAATGGACAACATTTTAAGTACATACAGAAAATTGACCAAACGCATTCGGTTTCCATTGAAACTTTAGCAGAACGATCCATGGGTCATATGTGACGTACAAGAATCAACCCCGTCTCAATCTGAGATGCGGTGTGGCCGGCACCACTCAAAGTATCTGTCTTTTGTTTCAAAAGGACGTCATTTTAATTGAAAAACATCAACTGGCATACGGAAAACCGACCAAAAGCATTCGGATTGTGTTGATACTTTATCACAACGATCCATGGGTCATATGTGATGTGTACGAGTCAACCCCACCTCAATCCGAGGCGCGGTGTGGCCAACACCATTCAGAGTGTCTCTCTTTTGTTTAAAATGGACATGATTATAAGTGAAAAGAACAACTGACATACGAAAAACCAACCAAATGCATTCAAAATGTGTTGATGCTTTAGGAAAATGATCCATGGGTCATATGTGATGTGTAAGAGTCAACCCGAGCTCAATCTGAGGCACGGTGTGGCCGGGATCACTCTAAGTGGCTCCCTTTTGTTTAAAATGGACAACATTTTAAGTACATACGGAAAACCGATCAAAAGCATTCGGTTTCCATTGAAACTTTAGGATAATGATCCATGGGTCATATGTGACGTGTAAGAATCAACCCCGCCTCAATATGAGACTTGGTGTGGCTGGCGCCACTCAAAGTGTCTATCTTTTGTTTCAAAAGAACGTCATTTTAAGTGAAAAACATCAACTGACATACGGAAAACCAACCAAACGCATTTGGATTTTGTCGATACTTTAGCACAACGATCCATGGGTCATATGTGACGTGTACGAGTCAACCCCACCTTAATAAGAGGTGCGGTGTGGCCGAAACTATTCAGAGTGTCTCTCTTTTGTTTAAAATGGACAGGATTATAAGTGAAAAGAACAACTGACATACGGAAAACCGACCAAACACATTATAAATGTGTTGATGCTTTAGAAAAATGATCCATGTGTCATATGTGACATGTAAAAGTCAACCAATCCTTAATCTGAGGCACGGTGTGGCCGAGATCACTCTAAGTGGATCTCTTTTGTTTAAAATGGACAACATTTTAAGTACATATGAAAAACCGACCAAACGCATTCGGTTTCTGTTGAAACTTTAGGATAACGATCCATAGGTCATATGTGACGTGTATGACTCAACCCTGCCTCAATATGAGATATGGTGTGTCCGGTACCACTCAAAGTGTCTATCTTTCGTTTCAAAAGGACATCATTTTAAATGAAAAACATCAACTGGCATACGGAAAACCGAGCAAACACTTTCGGAATATGTTGATACTTTAGGACAATGATCTATGGGTCATTTGTGATGTGTATGAGTTAACCTCGCCTCAATCCGAGGCATGGTGTGGACGGTATCACTCCAGGTGTATGTATTTTGTTTAAAATGGACATCATTTCAGGTAAAAATATATGGTATACGAAAAACCGATCAAATTATGAATTTAATTCCAGATTCCACATATAATTGTCATCTAAATTTTAAATTGAATTTTAAATGAATTATGTATGTTTATAATTATGTTATGAATTATAATTTAATTATGGATGTGTATAGTTCCAGGATGCATTATATGTCAAATGTGTATGAATTTGTTCTCTATATGTATGTGTTAGTTGGTTATTGCAGGTACAATAATTGTATATGTATGTGTTAGTTTACTGCAGGTAAAATAATTGGATTGAAAATGAGAGGGAACCCACAAAATGAGACCTGGTGGGAAAATTGGAGAGTTGTTGGGAAAATTGCAGAGCTGCTGTGCAATTTGCCCCAGCATAGGCTATGCCAACGGTTTGAAACCGTTGGAATAGAATCTATGGGTTTTGTTTTACCAACAGTTCCATGAACCATTGGTAAAACACTTTTCCCAACGGTTTAGAAACCGTTGGGAAAGAGGAGACCTTGGGTTTTTTCCAACGGTTTGGCAGAATCGTTGGGATAGGGTAATTTTTCTCCACCCTATCCCAATGGTTCACTGTAAACCATCAGAAAAATCTTTCCTAATGGCTTACTTCCCTACGGTTTGCAGAACCGTTGGTATAACATATACCAACGGTTCTGCAGCCTTTCCCAATGGTTTAGAACCGTTGGTAAATACTGTATTTCCAGTAGTGTTATAATAAAAATAAATTTTGGTATAAAAATTTGTTAGAGTTATATAAATATACCTATGGTAGTTGGATAAATGGGTGTCAATGGATGTACAGAAGCTGAAGGAATATCCTATACAGGTGGAGTGTCCCTCAGTGTATGCTCCTCAGCCACATACTATGTCAGAGCAGGAGTCGAAGAAGGTGGAATATAATAGCTCAGAGATAATGAACCAGAAGAAAAAGATGATGGCACATACGTCTAGCCAACTGGTAGTGTAAACATCGGAGGCCTAAATATCCCGTGTGTCCCTAAAGACACACCAGGATCAAAATGGGGCATATCAGATACGTCTATGGTAGGGGCATAGTCCAATTGGGTACGACCAGTGGATCTTCTAACTCTCACACCATGAGCCCTCGTACCACCAGCCTCAGTACCGGGACCACCAGATGATCCTCTAACTTTGACACCCCCCCCCCCTCTCACCACTAGCCTCTATACTGGGAGCAATATCAGGATCCTCGTCGGATATCTCTCGTCTAGGGGTGGATCTTGAAAAAAAGTTTAACACAAAAGTAAACACATGATATTATAAGTTATTGAAATATATATATTTTAAATAAACTACTCACAACAGGGATGAGTGGAGGAACGCCCATCTATGTCATGTGATGATTATTTTCTGTCATATTTTTTTTCACCTCTCTTAAATGGGTGTCATTTCCTACAATGAAACAAATATGGAAGTAATTAGAAATAGATAACTAATGTGTAACCCAAAAATCAAAATATAGAAAAACCATTATGATAAAAAAAACATAAAGAAACAAAATATTTATGGTGGTTTGAAGGTAAGTACTAGGATACACACTCTGAATGATGTAAGTGAAACATGTATGTGAGAACAAGACTATATGATTCTATATATTTCCCACCACAACTTCGGGTTCACAATCAACTCTGACAATTGAGCTATTGGAGTCATCATAAGTAATAAACGGATTTCTTCCAATTGAAGTAGGGATAGTGTCAACTTCATCATCACCATCATCAAAAACATGTATGGGATTTACTTTAATAATTACACTGAATTTAGGATAACGATGATCTTTGACATAAAAAACTTGTTTCACCATTGATGCCAATACATATGGTTCATCGGTGGCAAGAGTGTGAGTCATGTCAATAACTCGAAATCCACAATCATCAATAAAGGTGCATTGCCTTGTCATTGAATCAAACCATTGACATTTCATCATCGTGACTCGACCATGCGAGTAATAATCCAAAATTATTATTTTCTCCACGACTCCATAATAAGCTACATTTTCATAACGAGGTCTATTATCCAATGAACTAACATAACAGTCTGTTGTGGCAGTTATCATAACACCATCATGCTATGTTCTCATGTTTCTTTCTCGTTCAGTGATAATAAATTTGTATCCATTGATTACAAGTGATTTACAAGCACGAACCATGGTATTAGGACCAAAATCCAAAGCTCTTATTTCCTCAGAAACAGAGTCTGCAGGCAAACTCAATACCAGAAATACAAAAAAATAGTAAACTTAATTAAATATTATTTTTATTTAGTTATTACAGAAATATTTTTACCTTCAATTTCAACCAAGAAGAAAACCCTTTGCTATGCAAAGTCTCTTTCCTTCTCAAAGATAAAGAATGATGCTTTCTATATATCAATTCTTTATGTTCCATGTAGATAAAAATAATAATATTTTAACAAATATTTAAAATTACCAGAGATAAGATAAGAGATACATGTACAATTTACTTACTTGATATACCCATTGAACAAATCACAATTGAACAACACTGTGTGATGTGCCATCTCTCGCTCTTCAAGGCTTGATTTCGTCAATGTATATGATCCCGGAATTCCTTTTTTCTGAGGAAGTGATGGAAAATTGGTTTCAATTTGCTCATATTGTTCTTGTTCATTTCTCATTGGTTTGTTTATTCTCATAGTAAGATCAGACAAATATATTGAGCATAAATCCATACATTCTTGAGCCAAGTAACTGTTCACAATAGAACCTTTAGGATAATTCCTATTCCAAACATATGATTTCAATGTGTACATGTTTCTTTCAGTTGGATACATCCAACGGAAAGTAACGGGTCCTCCAACAAGTATTTCGGTCAGAAGATGGATAGTCAGATGCAACATGCATGTAAAAAATGATGGAGGGAATATTTTCTATAACTCACACAAAATTAATGGTGTCTCTGCCAACAGTTTTTGCAAGAAGGATTTGGAAAACTTCTTAGCACAAAGATATCTAAACAAATAGCACAACCGAATAACTGAGACTCTTACATTATTGGACAAGGGATGGAGGATTTCTATTGGAATCAACTCATGCAAAAGGATGTGATAATCATGAGTCTTCAAATATTTCAGCTTCAACTCTTTTCTATTGACCCGTTTTGATATATTACTTGAATAGCCATTAGTAACTTTAATAGTCTCTAGCACTTCCAGAAATTGATTTTTTCCAGCAGGTGTCATCACATAAGAAGCACATGGAACTTTCCATTTATTTTCACTAATACAGACAGGATGCAATTCTGGTCTGATCCCCCAATCTACCAAGTCACGCCAAGATCGTAAATCATCTTTTGTCTTCCCCTTGACATTTAGAAGAATCGAAAGCAACATTTCACATATATTCTTTTCAATGTGCATTACGTCTAAAAAATTACGTAACAAGAAGTTTGACCAATATGAAAACTCAAAGAATATACTCTTCTTCTTCCAATTGTAACAGGTATTATTGGAAACATTTTTCCTCTTTCTTTATTTCATTACACCCTTCCCAAATGAATAGCTGAAATCTTTTAATTAATTAAGCACATCAGTTCCAGGCATACGCTGAGGTGGATCGTCAGTCTCCATGGTATTGTCAAATCTTCGACGATTGTTTCTATATGGATGGTTCATTGGCAAGAATCATCGATGTCCGATAAAACTAAAACTATGATGATATTTCAGTCTTCTTGATCGAGTATTCTTCATACAAACTGGACATGACAATTTTCCTTTTGTGCTCCATCCAGACATCATTGCATAAGTAGGAAAATCATTGATCATCCACATAAGCGCAGCACGCATCTGAAATATGTCTTTCGAACATGCATTGTATGTAGGCACACCCAAATCCCAAAGAAGTTTCAACTCTTTTATTAAAGGTTACATGTATACATTTATATCATTGTCGGGATCAGAAGGGCCAAATATCAGTATACTCAATAAAGTGTAAGGCTTTTTCATACACAACCATGGGGGAAGGTTATAAATGTGTATGAAAACCGTCCATGTGCTGCACGAAGTAAGCATCTGTCCAAATGGATTAAAACCATCACATGAAATACCCAGTCTCACATTACGCACATTGGCTACAAATTCAAGATATCGAGCATCAAATCTCTGCCATGAAAATCCATCTGCAGGGTGAACCAACTCTTCATTATTCTCTTTTCTCTCAGTGTCATGCCATCGCATTTTTACTGATATTCCATTAGACGTGAAAAGATTATGTAATCTAGGGATTGATGGAAAGTTTCACATTACTTTTTGTGGCACACGAGATGACATTCCATTATATTTTGGATTACATTGGGAGGTTCCACATTTGATACAATCATTTCTTTCAGCAGTTTCCTCCCAAAATAAGTTGCAATAATTCGGGCAAGCATGAATTTTTTTTGAGAATCCAAGTTCATCAACTAACTTCCATGATATATAGTGGTTTGAGGGAATATCTGCATCATCTGGAAGTAAGTCCTTCAAGAAGGTAAGAATGTAATCAATTGTAGTATTTGAAATCCCATACATAGTTTTCCCATGAAAAAATCGGATTAAAAATTCCAACTTTTTCATTTTACCACATTGCTGATATACTGGAGTCGTCGCAACATCATTCAATTTTTTCACCCTATCAACAACATCATTTTCATTGAACACATCATGTGTGCTTGTATCGAAATGTTGTTGGCTAGACATCCTTTCCTTCTCATGATGCCGAATAAATGGAAACCGGTCATATATCAAACTCTCCAATTCATTCCTATCATTTGGATCATCAACATTTTGAGATTCCATTTTCTCTCCATTGTGATACCACACATAATAGTTTGTTTGGAAATCATATTTGGTTATATGATATCTAACTACTTCACGACTCAACCAAGGTCTTCCAACACAATTAGAACATGGGCAGTGTATGCGACCACTATCTGAAGCATTGTCAAATGAAAAATCTAAAAAGCTGTTAAAATTATTTTGAAAATCGGTTGGAATCCGATCAGTTTCATACATCCAACTTCTATCCATTCTGTAAAAAAATTTCAATAAGTCATTTCAAAGCAATTTAATAATATTGAAGTTCAATCAAAAAAATATTTAGGTAAATGACAATTTTTTACTTTAAATAAAAGCATAACTAACACATTACTCTATATGAGAATCATATTAAGAAATACAAAAAAATACAGTGTATATAATAAAATAAGATACAGAATTTCTAATGACTATATTCAAGGATTTCCCAGTAAGATATTAGAAGTGGATCAAGGAATACATAATCCTTAAGGGTCTTGTTGGGAGTACATGAGTTTTATACTTTAACTTCTTCTGGGATATCAGGATGAGGAGTAGGATGAGGTTCACATCAAAAGTAGTTATGGCCTCATCAAGTTTCACCTTAACCATGGATTAAAGGATCCTAGGTTTGGGGCCATAGATCATAGGTTGGTAGAGTGTATTCATTGAATTATGTCCCAATTGATTTTGGAGAGGGACCTTCAATAGTTATAGGTATGGATTTGATTAGAAACACCTATAAAAAGGATATATAGGAATTGTGATGTCCCAAACCAGGATGCCACTCATTAGTGACCTGAACCTAGATGGTCACTCATTGGAGAGGGACCTTCAAGTTCTATTGTGTTTTATATCACATACGAATAATGATTTTTGGGATGTCCGAGGTCCCGGGAGGAGAGGGTGGTGGGATATCCGGGGTCCAAGGAGGAGGGTGGGGGGTTGTCCAGGTTCCAGGAAGGAGGGGGGCTATCCTAGGTCCAGAAAGGTGGGTGTGGGGCTGTCCTAGGTCCAGGGAGGAGGGGGGTCTGTTCGGGTTCCAAGAAGGAGGGTGGGGGGCTGTTCGGGGTCCAGGGAGGAGGGTGGGGGGGGGGGCTGTCCAAAGTTCAGGAAGGAGGGGGGTTGTCCTGGGTCCAGGAAGGAGGGGGTTGTCCTGGGTGGACCTCAAACAACCGAATGGGGTTCCAATCTATAGTTTTGAGAATATATTATCCAAATCTACAAAGATTCCACCTGTAAAAATGAAAACTTTAAATCAGTTCCTACTGTAATTTCATGACATTTAAGGGATATGTGTTTTGTGAAAGGCCTATACATTACAGTGATGTTCGTGAATGATGGTGTTTTTCCCAAATGTGTATGGAATTTAGTAACGAGGATGATTTCTTCCATTTAACCAATGTTATAGTGTACGTTTAGGATGAATTCTTTCATTTAACCAGTGTTCTAGTTTATTTTTAGGTGAGGTGAGTTAGAAACCATGTTAGGCATGTCATTAGAACATGGGTTCTTCCATTTAACCATATAGTCTTGAATTTTAGGGATGAAAGTGTTTTTACTGAGCTAATTACTACCTACTCTATAGTATGGCCAACACATCATGTGGGCATACCCATGAAACAAAGCCATGTGTAAATGGGACGTTTTCAGCACCCCATTTGGCCAAACATACTTTTCACCATAAGGGATTGGGCATGTATATTTACATGGCTAACCAAGTCATGTACTGTGTGTACATTCCCATGTACATTCCCAGGACACTAGATTATCATAGACACCATGTCAACCGTTATACACACCATGTGAACCCTTATACCATATCGTCATTATTACAACCATTAATAACAACTTATTAAACAACATCACTTGTCAAAGATAATCAAATTGAACATAAATCAATAATAATATTGGATATATCAAGTAAAATGAAGTCATACTATCTTACATCCTAAATTACCACCCACAACCATGATTAATGACCCCAAATCTCCCCTTTTAGCCAAATCAAAAGTGAAAAAAACACATAGTTGCAGAAAAAAACTTCATTTGTGTGAAGAATAATAATCCCATGGTCCTCTTGATATTTGAACCACACAGTCATGATTTTCAAGATGAACTTGTATCCATGAAACCATATGATAAGAACGATTCAATACATGTGTTTTTCTGATTTTCCCAAGCATTTTGAGGAACCCCAAATCAGTGAAAATGTTCATTGTGTTTTAAAAAGGTGATTGAATAACTCATGTAATATGTTGAAGGAATAATGATTAATGGTTATATTAGAAAAACTAATATTCATTAATGTTGCGAATTTGACATTTAGTGAATTAGTTTCATGAAGAAGGAAGAAGTACTACATGGGAAAAATAGAGGTCCCACCGAGAGTTCCCTTTCTAGATATTTTATTCATAAAGAACATTGGATTGTATGGTTAAGTATTTCTTATTTCTTCTGTGAAGAATAATTAGGGACCACATACTATTTTGAAAAGTTCAAGAAGATACTCCATATGTTCTATTGTGCAAAGGATATGTGAACAATGTGTCATTTTATATATATATATAGATTTTGATAGAAACATGATACATACTTGTTATGTAATACACATAGTGTACAAAAATTAAGATGAATAGGATCTTCATGTTTGAAATGATCTTAATGAAAGGAGTGATTTTCATGAAATACTATGAATAAATATTACAAACAATTTCTTATGAGTTTATATACATGAATCTGTAATATTTGAAGCACTAAGATTAAAAAAACTATGAATCTTTAAAATTAGAACACAAGAAAGAGACACCATGCCCTTATAAATGTATATGTGTAATGAAAACATTAATTGGACAATGTGTACACCGATGTAGTGATTTGAGTACACAATTCATGGAGTAGTGAATCATAAAATTTTCCAAAATACCTAGAAATTGGGAATAACGATATCCTTGAGAATATAAGGATATCCTTGAGAAGAGGTGGAAGGATATTCTTGAGAATAGGTGGAAGGAGTCTAACTTGGAATTTGATCGGATGGAAGAGGTGCACCTGTGTTGGGGCTTCTGGGAGTTGGGAAACACTTCTGGGAGTCGTGCAACGTGCTTCTGAAATAGGGGGGGTCGCCTGCCTTAGTCGAATTTGGGGGTTTATTTTCCCAATAGTTATTAAAAACCGTTGGAAAAAATCCATCAAAATGCATCTTTACCAACGGTTTATGAAAACTGTTGGTAAAGATCACCTATACCAATGGTTCAAGAGAACCATTGGTATACAAGTGTTGGGAAAAGAATGATTTACAGTAGTGGGTGATAACCAGATCGAAGATTAATCTTCAAAAACCACTTCACCCCTTTTAACCAGTCAAACAGGTTATCATTCCATAGAAAAAGATACTTGTTTTTTATCGTGACTCGATTGAGTTCCCAGTAATCAACATATAGGTGAAGTGCTCCATCATCTTTCTTAACAAAGAGAACAAGCATCGCCCAAGCTGACATGATCAGGTGTATAAATTACCTCTCTAACAAATCATCCAACTTAGTCTTCAAATCTTTCATTGTATCTAGTTCCATGTAGTAAGAAGTAATAGATACTAGTTGAGTAGCATACACTAAATAGATAAAAAAACTCTACATCCCAAACTGGTGGTAAACTGGAGAATTCATAAGAAAAAACATTGGGAAACTCTACAAAAACTGGAGGGAGATCACCACTCAAAGATTCCCACTCTAGATCAAAAGAAAACACTGATATTACTTTCCCTAAATCTAGATAAGAAAGTTAGACTCTACTCAACCTCAGGTCCCGTTCTCCCTAAAAGATATGGAAAACTCCATCGGGTGCAGAAAAAGAGACCCATTAAAGATAACAATCAATTCAGGATTTATTATCAATGATCCATTCTATCCCGAAAATGACATCAAGAGGTTTCATGTCAAGAACCAAAAAATCCTAAGTAATCTCAATCTAGGATAATGAGAAAACACAAGATGGACAATGAAGACCTTGATCTCTCTTCATTTTGAGGGGTGTTATAATATCCATCATATAAGATAAAATATTCATAGGAAGATTTATCGTATTCACAATAAAGTTGATATAAACTAGTGAGATAGACTAGTATCAAATATAGTAGTCACTAAAGATGGAGGTATAGTGATGGTACCTCTCACAATCGTTAGACCTGTATCTGCTACTTCTTAAGAATCTCTCACTGCATGAAGAATCTTCATTATGGATGCATGTGGATGGAACCCCTTAGATCTTGAAGCGTCAGATATCACCATAGTTCTCTTTGGTGGTGATGACCCCATTCCACTATGTGGAGTAGAATAGATATAACAGAATTTTTGCAAGTGTCCTGAATGACCATAGGAACCACATATCTTGGGTACCTCATTGCAAACCTATTTTGAATTCCCAATCTTACCGCACTGAAATCAAGTCAAAGGGACTCTACTAGGAACTATAAGATGTCTATAAGAACCCTACTATCAAGATCCAACATGCGACTCATCACTCCTCTTCTCTTTATGGAAAATCACAAAACTACTACTGGGAGAAAAAGGAACTTCCATCAAACCTGACTTATCAGCCATATCAAGTTCAACCATCAAAGTTTATCCATCACATCAGCATAATAAGAGAGCTCCAGCAAAAAAACCTAATAATGAATATCATATCCAAGTCCCATCTCAAATCATCGAGTTTTCATATTCTCATTCGATACAATCTTAGGTAAAAATTGAACGAGATTATCGAATTGGTTGGCATATTCTATCACGGTCCTGTCAGTCTGCTCGAGTTTGAAAAACTCCATAGTCTTATCCAGCATCATAGACTCTGGATAGAACTGGTTAGTGAAAAGAAATTTAAATCCCTTCCACTCTAAACCCTCGTTCTTCTTCATCGTCTCCATTGTATCCCACCATCTCATAATAGGTCCATCAAGCTTAAAGGTAACACACTTTACCTTAATAGCTTTGGGAGTTTCTAGAAAGTCAAAGAGAAGCTTTATCTTTCTCAGTCAATACTCATCCTCTTGAGGATCATTATAACATTGGAAAGTTGGTGGTTTCTGATGAAGGAATTCCTTAGCACAATTCCTAGATTCATCCCTCGGAGTTTCCACAACTGTAGCCTGAGAGAGTGTGGGTGTAGGTGCCTCTCCCAGAGCTTGGACATCATGCACAACAACCTCAACCAAATTATGATCCACAAGAGGATTGGTTCATTTTGGTTCATCATCAGCTTCCTCCTAGATTTTATTCACACATCTTCTTAGAGACATGATGTTACACAACATTGACAAACAACATTGAAGACACCATAAGATCACTTAGATCAATAACTCAAACAAGAGAAACAAGAAAATTTAATCTCATCAGATAAGAAAACAAGATTTGGATTTCAACTAACCAAATCAAAAGTACGGAAAAGACTAGAACTGGTCATCAAGACGTCTTTCCCAAACCACCCATGGTGACTTAAGGCTCATTACGATGAGAGATGGCCAGACACTCACTCCTAACTACCTCTTATGTTCGAACAAGATTTCTCAACTGCATACTGACATCAAGGAAAGATACTTAACCTACAACTCTGATACCACTTTGTCATGAACCATCCTGGATACCCCAGTACCCTCATAATCGAGTTGATCCCAACATAGCCAGAAGAGCATTCCTGATCCTTATAGATTGGCGACTAGCACCTGGCATCATGGAAAATAAACGTGGGAAAAAAATTCCCACATACATAACAGAAGATAAAGATACATATCAGTATGCTCAAAAACTCCAAAGGAAGATAATACTAGAAACCAAACAGGTATATCAAAAGCCCAAATAGTACATCATCAAAGTACCAGAAGTCTAACAAGACAAACTCTGCATCCTAAAAGACACATCACTCTAAGCCCAAAGGGATTAATAACATCCACCTCCTCTAAGAGGCACCTTCCATTTACTCTGACCTAGCAGGAGAAAATCTACAAATTCATGAAGGAAAATGTAGGGTGTGAGATAAAAAGATTTGTAGGGTCTCTCCAAGTGTTCCATAATAAGATAGCATGATAACAATAAAACAAATCATGATTTCCATCTTAATCAAAACAGGCATGACAATACAGTTTCATATTTAAGACAAAACATGTTTTTCATTTCAAATGATGGAAAACATTTCAAACATGGATTAAATAAACACTTTATATAAAATAGTTTATATAAATCATTAGGCATGAGTAAAATAGTTTTATATCAATGCTATATATATCAAAACAATTACAACAAGTAACATGGGCATTTTCCCTATCGTACGATAGTTTCTAGTTATAGGATCCTCACACATCTCATATCAGTGATCACGAAAAATATGTGTACACGTGTCCCTCGAGCTCACACCGAATAGGACCCATCAACATCTAATCGAGGATAAGATATTCCAAACTAGGTTTTTGTTTGAGTTGTAATCACCAATCTGTTTCTAGGGAATTACCATCCTAACATGCTTTTCCAAAATAACACACTAACTACCTAGGCTCGCATGTGATCAATTAATCAATCAAAAATGGGAAAATTATTTCAAATCATTTTAAAATACAATTGCACCATTTTCAGTTTCAATATGCCAATTTCATTCCAAAAAACAAAAGATAGGTTTTTCATTATTTCATGCCTTTTCAAACCAAAACCAATCATAGGTTTTTATCATTTCGATTTAAGCCATTTTTCTTAAAATCATTTCACAATTTCCATCAATTTCAAAATACGCCCCAATCTCCAATTCCATTGGAATTGGGGGGTTTTCCTAAAATCCATAACATATCAATTTCAATCCCAATTCGCATCAAATTGATTTTTTCACAATTCAATGGAAATCAATTTTAAAAAATAACCAATTCAAGGTTTATTAAATTGTTCATCTTAAACAGAACCACCTACCTTTTTCACAGAATCCAATGCCCGCAATGGGACTCTCCAAAGGAAAATGAAGGCATAGAAGATCTAGGAACTCAGCCAAGAAACAAGATTCAACAACATGGAGTTTAGATCCATCAATCCCAAGATACTCTATCAAACTCCAAGGAAGGAAAGAGATATATAAAGGAGACTGGGAGACCGCTTACCTGGAGAGATACACCATAATCAATACGACGATCAATCACCAAACGAATGATCTAAAGGGATTGGAGATCACCAAAATCACCTGGGGATGGATCTAGGTCGAGAGGGAAGGAAAACTGGAGGAATGAAATGGGATTTTCAGCCGAGCTGCCTGCTTAAAACTGGCACTTGGGATTTTACACAGCGTGTAACCCAATTACACATCGTATAATTGTCAAGTCCCATATACAATTAAAAATTTTGTCACCATTTTATTAAAAATCAATTTGTAATATTTACACGACATGTAAACTGTACACAGCGTGTATCCTTTCACGTTGTGTACCCATTTCACGGCATATGTCAGGTGATGATTGCACATCATGTAACACCATTACACGACATGTAAATCCCCAACAGACTGTAAAAACAACAGGTTTCATGCTGAAAATTCCCACAAGTCTCTGATTTCACCATTACAGGTATCCTCCCAATTCATTTTCGGCATTACCCAACCAATGAAAAAGGAAAGTCAAAAAAACATCTTAAAACGTACCTGACAGAAATGTAACGAGGTGTTACAATGCTTCTCTATGAATGACATAGGTGAAGCAACCTATATTCTAGGGATCAAGATCTATCATGATAGATCTAAAATGATGCCTGGGTTAAGTCAGGGTATATATGTTGACAATGTACTAAAGAGATTTAGTATGGAACAATCCAAGAGGAGATTGTTTCCAATGTCATATGTTATCCACCTCTCCAATAAAATATGTCCCCAGTCACATGAGGAGAGCTGGATGATGGAAATGATTCCTTACATGTCAATGATGGGACCTGTCATGCTATGTACCATAATTGATATTGCCTATGCTTTATGCATGGTAGGCAGATATCAAGCAGATCCAAAGGATTGTCATTGGATGACAATCAAGAATGTCCTGAAGTAATTGCGACGTACTAAGGATATGTTCCTGGTGTTTGGAGGAGATGAGAAACTAGTCATCAGGTGATATACAAATGCTAGTTTCCAAACAGATCATGGTGATCTGAATTTGTAGTCGGGGTATGTTTTCTGGATCAATAGAGGAGTTCAGAACTAGAAGAGCTCAAATCAAGCAGTGGTCATTAATTATATAGTAGAATTTGAGTATATTGTGGCTTTTGATGCGGTTAAGGAAGCAGTGTGGATACACAACTTCATCGTGGAGCTTAATATGGTACCTAGCAGTAGATCTGTTATCACGTCCTATCGTGATAGTACTACAGTGGTGGCTCTTTCCATGGAGCTAAGGTCATATCAACAGACAAAACATATACTTCAGAAGTATCATCTCTTGGGGGATTTTTCTCAAAGAGGTGATGTCATAGTGAGTGAAATTTCCATGGAGAAAAATGTGGCAGTCCAATTGATTAATGTCTTATCTCAACAAAATCATGAATATCGTGTGAGAGCTAGTGGATTGAAGGTCATTAACAATTGGGTCTAGTGCAAGTGGGAGTTTGTTGGAGTTGATGCCTTAAAATCAACTACTTTGTACTTTATGACTACATGTATATTCAAAGACCTGGATATTAAATGAATATTTTATCACATGATGAGTGTTCCTCTACATTACATTAATGTGATAATGTCTTGGAATATTTGTTGCATTGAAAGATCATAGCAGTTCTCTGTTATGATGAGAACCTTGATGTGTTGTGACAATATTCTCAAACATAGTCCTACGGTCAGGATAACATTCTATGATGGGACACATAGTATGTTTGACTATTAGGTGCTAGTTTTCGTAAGAAGATGAAACTTCGTCTCATAAAGTTAACACTTGGTAATCTCCAAGATAGAAAATTATGTGGATATACCCACTGGTAAGAATTTCATATGTTTGTGTGTCGTTAGATATTTCTATTTGTGAACGTGTGTAATAGTCCTTAGACTTGAAATTATTATTAATGCATATCATGATTCACGTGCTTTGACGTATTGTCAAAAGCCATGGCGGCTTATGCTCTCATAGAAGTCATATGTGTTGGGTGTATCACAAATGATATGACATTAATAAATAAGTCAAGAATGGATTTTTTTTTTCTCTTTTGGTTTATAGAAGTTGATATATCAGGCTCTTTAATTGAAATAAAACAATCGAATAAAATCCATGGTCATGGTGATTGACTAGTTCATTTTTGGAAGGTAAGAGAAATTGAGCACATGGGTTGATGACACAAAGTATGCAATCCGCCGAATTAGAGATATCAAGACGAAGGAATTATATTACACAGTGATCGTTCATATGTGGTTATTGTCGTTGCGACACTAACATCGCTCTTTATGGATGTCTTGACGTATTGCTAAACTTTAATCTTAAACTTTAATCAAATATGTCTAATGTCACTAAGAAAGAGGTCTAGATGGTCACACACTAAGTGTATTTATTTATTTCTTATTAATTATTCACAAGATAATAAATAAAAATTTATATTTATTTAGTTCCGTAAATGTAAAATAAATATTTATTTGCAAGAACATGAATATAATATTTATTTATTTATTGAACGAATAATATTTAATTAAATATTTATTCAGGGTTCGATAAATGTCCATAAAGATGGATAGATCGGGTAATGGTTTGATGATAAATATTTATTCACAAAACCGTAAATATAATAATATTTATTATTGCGCGAGTTAACATGTGTCATAATATATGTTGGATTTAAAGGGTCTTTGTGCAATTATCATTATTAAACCCTAGCTCTATATATACCACATTGTATCATTTTGGTGGATAACAATTATGTTGTGCACAACATCTACTCCCTAGAGATTTCTCTCAAGACATAGTAAAAATATCTCTAGGATTCTCTCAAGAACGAAAGAAATGATTCTCCACCCCCTCACTCTCAAGATCAAGAGAACAAGGGACATGATCTTCAAAACCAAAGGTTCACATCTTACGATCAACAACGAATGATCCCCTAGGAAACATGTTTCTTTCATTAAACAATACTGAGGTATTAATTACCATTGTATCCAACTCCATGTTCTTCTTATCATCAACCTGCTTCAACCTTTTATTCTTGGAGAGTAAATACATCTTTGATCATATATCAAAGTTGAAGACTCATGTTCTCCAAGTAAACCATCTTCAATCTCCCAATAATTGTAATCAATCGAGTTGAAGAATGGTGGTCAATTAGTAGTTCATCCATCAATAGATTCATACAACTCAGTGATTATCATCATGATCAGTCTCTAAAACAAGTTCTAAATAACCTCTCTAATATCAACTGTTTGTTTAATATAAAAACAACCAATAAGACAGTTAATTGGTTTGTCTCATCTTTTCTCAACAACTGTGTGCAAACTTAGATTTAATACAACAAACCCAACCAATAAAATAATAAAAGCAGGCAGAATGACGTTCATTTTTTATTGTCATTTGGCAAGAGATGTTTATGTTTGGTTTCTTTAATCGCCTCAGATCAAAGGTTCCACTAAAAGTAGAGTTGGTCAGTAATGTACAATCTCTCACTTTATGTAGTAAGCAAACTTAAATCCATGGTAACCAAGACACTCAGAAACCCTAACTTCCAGCAATATAGAAAACTCCATAGTTTTCTTGAAGAACATGGAGTTGAAGAAGTTTTGATCTTCTTCAATGATCAAACTTCAACAAGTGATATAGAATGATCCTCTAGGATCAAATATGAAAAGCGCTTCAATTGTGTCTCCAATAGCCCTCAAGAATCATCTAAGCATGCCCCAAAATAACAACAATATTTGAGTATGTTAGACACAAAATCTTTCAATTTATCATTATCATCATCACATTAATGATCATCTTCGCCGTCATTTTGTTCGCCTTTGCCATCCCCATTTGCTAACACCTGTTCTTCCACTTTTTTCATCTTTTTTACTTCCTTTGCCACAGGTGCACCAGCCCTCTTCTCGGCATTCTTCCTCTTGAAACCTGGAAGATAAAATTTAACAAGTAAAATTATTGGTACCGCCGTCGATAATACCATTGACAAATAGCTTATGAGTCATTCAGCGTATTCACTGAATCATTGCAGTTGAAATCCTACAGAGAACCCAAATTTATTCTATTCATTCAATTATTCCAGGGCTGTTCTCAATCCTCTAAAATACAGTAAAAGTGAACTATGCATTCAAGAATTGTCTTTCTTATTGCAGAACACAGAAGACTGGAATATTTAGCAGTAAATATGGAACCATCATTGAGCAAATTGACCATTAAACGACAGTTTTGTTCCTCTCAATACAATATCATAATTCTGACAAGGGAAAAAAAGTACCCAAGCCAAAGGGACACAAACCCGGGAACAGAAGAAAAAAGGATAATAGAATGCAACACACCATCAAGAGAGGCTTTGAGAGGGCCAACAAACTCAGGATATTCAATTTCTTCAAGAGCTTTCAGCACATCATCCGCATTGATTGTCTGCCTCTTCGATTCCTTGCAAATGTCATTGGACCTGCAACTCCCTATTAGCCAAGACCCATTGCCCACCATAACAAATTGTCATAGATCATGTAAAAGAATATGACAAACTGAATGGAAGATCTACCAACTTGGAGTTAAATATGCAGAAATGAACTAAAACCTAATCACCGGAAGAGGCAGATATTTAATAGGAAGACCCCTTATTGGAGGTAGCACAAGTGGGATTCAGTGGGCAAGATTTGCCATTTTATTTTCCATAATTTGGTGGTTTTGATGACGTTTATCAGCTTGCTAGTGCTTCAACCTTAATTCTGAGCTTGGCAATCCCAAGGTGCCCAATTATCAACAGGTATTTCACTTTAAAATGAAGAAAAAAGTAACTTCTTTGGCCTTGTGCGTGAACCAGCACAACTTTTCAAAAATCTGAAATCCCCGCCAATTCACCTACATCTTATCTCTAACCCGATGTTTAAGCTGATTTCCAATTGACAATTTCCATTCAAGACAGGTAATTTTATATATTTGCATCAAAAAATTCTCTTCCAATCCTGAAATCCACGCCATTTGCATAAAAAATGGCAGGGTTCGGGTTTAGTTAAGTCGGGCGGGGGAGCATCTCATCAAAACGTAGCATTCCCGCAACTTCCAAATGGTTGATTCTGGAAAACATTTACGGTTAGGCCAGCAGTTCAAATGCTCTGGTCCTGATCTTGAAGAGGCATGGAAGTGCATCCAAATATTTATAACAAATCAATTACTGAAGCAATCAAAACTACGAAGCAAAGTGGAACGAAATGTCGAACATTTCGAATCAAAGAACTGCAAGAAACATAAAAGCAATTCGGAACATCTAACCCTAATTTGGCCAGGCTCAGTCAGAGGGCTTACGTAGCGGAAAGGTAATGAATGAAGATCCGGGCGCTTTCACAGAATGCGAGGAGGGTCTCCTTGTTAATATTGATGTCTCCTTCACCGTACAAGTCCGAGAGCTTGTTCTTCACCACTCGCCGAACCACCGCCTTGGGCAGCTCCTCCGCCTCACCCGCCATCTCTCTCCTTTTCTCCCTTTCCTGAGCGTTTATAGATGGGGTATTTCCCGCCATCACTGGGCTAAATTCGACATGTGGAAGGCCACCGACGAGGCCATCCGAGAGCCCACTTTGTGGTGGGTCGGGTGGAGGAATTTGGGTTGCCGTAGTAATCAAAACCGGAAATTGATTGCCATATAGGTTTTTCAATTATCGTTTTAATAATCAAATCAAATAATCGTTTTTAATCGATTTCGTCTAACCAATTCGTTGTTTTTATTTTGGTTTTCGATTAACCATTATGTTAAAGAAGAATCGCCCTAGCCAAGTTGGGAAAAAATCCAAGACCGTAAATAAATCCTTAAATTTTATAAAAATCAGATCATTTTAAAACCATCCTAAATTTATCAATAGAAATATTTTGTTTTTTTTAATGGTTATAATCAATCCCATAATTCATTTATAATATTAAATTAATAAAAATTAATAAATTGTAAAATCTGTTATTTTTTCAGTTTTCAATAATTAAAATTAATAACCCAAACTATAAATGCTCGCATATTTTTTATTGAGTTTTCGGTTAACCGTTATTTACCCACCCCTGTGGTGGGCCTAAACTCATTTCATGGAAGGGATTATTTAGACAGTCAAAACTCAATGGACCATCTCCAATGGACAATATTATAGCATGAAAAGGCCAGTTTAGTGGGGGTGGGGGGGCATTTCCAGCACCAAAATGGTGTTTTGCTATAGTGCGGTGCCAAATTTGGCGTTGTACTATAGACGCGCTATCACATTTTTTTTCTTTTTTTATGTCTTCCATTTATTTGCACAATAAATGATTATATTTGATTAAAAATAAAAAAAACAAATAATATTATGTTTTGTGTAAAATATGATGCAATACATTAGTGTATATTTTACCATCCATGTACCTTTTTGGAGTAACCTTACTCCAAAATGGTGTAATTAATACATTGGAGGTGCTCTTAGTGGGCTTCTTGTGATTTTTTTTTGCAATAAAACATTTTATAGTAAAATAACTTAATAAAATATATGACAAAACACAATCATTGTTATTAAAAATAACAAAAAAATCAAAAAAATATCCCCTGGGATAAAGCCCAGTGGTATATGTCTGGTGGCCAATCTCTGCTCAGAGGGAACTGGTCTAAGTTCGAGTCTCACGAGTTTGAATTAAATGAGGGACTAAAATCTCCTTTGGGTTTGATGGAACCATCAAGGGAGTGTTTCACGGTCCCTTTTTCTCTTGTAGGGATGATTAGGTTCGTTTGCATATTTCCTCGGGGATAGGGGTTCAATTTCCGTTGGTAGTTGTTTGTTGTTGTAATTTCATGCTTGTTGACTTAAGTCTGTCAACAGTGTTGGGTTGCACGGGGAGGGAAGGTTTTACCCAGTTTCAACCATGAGATGGAGGACGAGACTTGAGGCTCTTTAATCGGGTAACTAGGGTTGCACTACACTGGAAGATTTAAGGCTTGTAATGAGCGGGCGGATTGGGGTTTCCTTTCAAATAAATAAATAAACAAATAAATAAATAACATGTAGTTTTATTGGATGAAAAATAAAAATAAAGATGTCAAGTCATATGTTTTGTCATACATGATTGAACACACGCTTTTCCTTCAAACATATATTTAGATTTTTTAAAATAAAATGTTGAATTAAAAACATGTTATGTCTTGATTTAAATTGACATAACATACGTTTTGTCCATGAAAAAACATTGGAAAACACAAGAACATTGAAAAATATGAGTAAAAGATGACAAGACATAGACAATATGTGACGTCCCCGGTATGGACCCACCCCCAAGTTGGCAACGCCACGCGACCTCGAGTGCGTCTCCCCATAAACTAGTGGCTATCGACTAGCGGTGAAGGGGTTAACTCATGCCATTGTAAGACTATGCCCTCAATATAATACTCATTTAATAACGATACAATGATAACAATCCAAATAATAACGCTACAAAAGCAATATAACCAACTAGATAAATAATACCAAGAGTTGGTAAAGCCACATTCACATGTTTTGCAATGCCACACGCGTCATACATACACATAGGAAACTCTATACAAAGGCCTAATGTCCAATCATATATATGCATTATAATTGGAGTTTTTTTTTAAATAAGTTTTTTTTAAAAAAATATTTTTTAAAAATAGGCTAGGTTAAATTTTTTTTCGAAAATACGCCACAAAGGCGGAATTTATCCGCTATTTAAAATTCAGCAGTACCGCCATTACAACAGTCTGGATTCTGACAGAAGCTCTCACCCAGAGCTCCTTTTTATAAGAGTGTTTACCCTGGAAATCATTCTGCATTTCCGATGTGCGATTATGGTTCTCCATTTCCTGCACAGAACATTCTGCATTTCCGATGTGAGATTCTGTTTCAAGTACGTAACTTTGAAAGACTGTAAAATATAAACTATAAGGCCAATATAAATGAAACTTAAAACATGGATTAAACATATAAAAAATAGTTGAAAACAAAAAAAAATCATAAAAAATGATGATAAAAAATAATTTATAAGCTTTCAAAACCACTTACTTGAAACTTAAGAAGTTTCAAGTACGTGATTTTGAAAGCTTATAAAATATAAATTATAAGACCAATATAAATGAAACTTAATACATGGATTAAACATAAAACAAATATTTGAAAATAAAAATAATTTCGTAAAAAATATTGATGAAATATAATTTATAAGCTTTCAAAACGACCAACATAAAACTTAAAAATATTTCAAGCACGTGACTTTGAAAGCCTATAAAATATAAACCATAAGACCGATATAAATGAAACATAAAACATGGATTAAACATATAACAAATAGTCGAAAATAAAAATAATTTCATAAAAAATGTTCATGAAAAATAATTTATAAGCTTTTAAAACCACCTACTTGAAACTTAAAATGATTAAAGTATGCGGTTTTGAATGACTAAAATATAAACTATAAGACCGATATAATTTAAAGTTAAAACATGGATTAAACATATAATAATTTATTTAATTATTAAATTAATATTATTAATAATTAATTATATAATAATTAATTAGTTAATTAGAAGTTATTAATAATTAATTATATAATAATTAACTAATTAATTAGTAATATAATTATTCAGTATATAATAGTTAATTAGTTAATTAGTAATATAATTATAAATTATATTTATCCATTATAATTAATAATTAGTAATTATTCAAAGTTATTATATAATAATTAATTAGTTAATTGGTTATATAATTTTTAATTATATAATAGTTAATTAGTTAATTAGTAATATAATTATAAATTAAAATTATTCATTAAAATTATTAATTATAATTAATAATTATAATTACTAATTATAATTATTCATTATAATTACTAATTATAATTATTAATTATTAATAATTAAATATTAATTTGTAAATTAATAATATAGTTATTAATTATAAAACTATTAATTTTATAATAATTAGTTAGTTAATTAGTAATTATTAATAATAAAATATATAATAAATAATTAGTTAATTACTAATATAATTAGTAAATTAGTAATATAATTATTAATTATTTAATAATTAATTAGTTACTTAGAAATATAATTATTAATTATTTAATAATTAATTAGTTACTTAGAAATATAATTATTAATTATATAATAATTAATTAGTTGATTAGTAATATAATTATTAACTATATAATTTGTAATTTGTTAATTAGTGTTTATTAATCATTAATTATATAATAACTAATTAGTTAATTAGTAATAAAATTATTAATTATATAATAGTTAATTAGTTAATTTTTTGAGAAAGATAGAGTCGAGCCCCTTTTTATAATTAGTTAATTAGTAGTATAATTATAAATTATAATTATTCATTATAATTAGTAGTTAGTATTTATTAAAAATTATTATATAATAATTAATTAGTTAATTAATAATATAATTATTAATTATATAATAGTTCATTAGTTAATTAGTAATATTATTATTAAAAATAATTATTATAATTTTTAATTAGTAATTATTAATAATTAAATATGTCATAATTAATTTGTTAATTAGTAATATTATCATTAATTATATAATAATTAATTAGTAATCTAATTATTACATATATAATAAATATTTAGTTAATTAGAAATATAATTAATAATAATAACTAATTAATTAGTAATTAGTAATTATTAATTATTAATTAGTTAATTAGTAATATAAATATTTATTATAGTTATTCATTATAATTATTAATTATTAATTATTAATTATTAATAAGTAATTAATAATTATTAATTAGTTAATTAGTAATATAATTATAAATTATAATTATTCATTATAATTATTAGTTAGTATTTATTAAAAATTAATATATAATAATTAATTAGTTAATTAGTAATATAATTATTAATTATATAATAGTTAATAAGTAATTAGTAATTATTAATTAGTTAATTAGTAATATAAATATTAATTATAACTATTCATTAAATTATTAATTATTAATTATTACTCATTAATTATTACTTATATAATAATTATTTAGTTAATTATTAATATAACTATTAATTATATAATAATTAATTAGTTAATTAGTAATATAATTATAATCTTTTAAAGTCACGTACTTGAAACATTTTTAAGTTTCAAGTAGGCGGTTTTGAAAGCTTATAAATTATTTTTCATTAACATTTTTTTGGAAATTACTTTTTTTTTCAACTATTTCTTATATGTTTAATCAATGTTTAACGTTTCATTTATATTGGTCTTCTATTTTATGTTTTATGGTCTTTCCAATTCACGTACTTGAAAAATTTTAAGTTTCAAGTAGGCGGTTTTGAAAGCTTATAAATTACTTTTTATCAACATTTTTTTGGAAATTCCTTTTGTTTTTAACTATTTATTATATGTTTAATCAATATTTAAAGTTTCAATTATATTTGTTTTATAGTTTATATTTTATAGTCTTTCAAATTCACGTACTTGAAACATTTTTAAGTTTCAAGTAGGTGGTTTTGAAAGGTTATAGATTATTTTTCATCAACATTTTTGAGGAAATTCTTTTTGTTTTCAACTATTTATTATATGTTTAATCAATGTTTAAAATTTCATTTATATTGACCATATAGTTTATATTTTATTGTATTTCAAAGTCACGTACCTGAAACAGAATCTCACATCGGAAATGCAGAATGTACTGCGCAGGAAAGGAAGAACCTGAATCCCACATCGAAAGTGCAGAATAATTTTCAGGGCAAGCCCTCTTATAAAAGGGAGGCCTGGGTAAGAGTTTTTGTCAGAATCCAGACTGCTGTAATGGCTGTAGCGCTGGATCTTTAATTGCAGAGAAATTCTGCTGAAATTTTTTGTTTTGTTTTTATATATATATATATATAAACAAAACAAAACAAAAATAAAAATAAAAAATTTCAAAAAAATTTTTTTTTTAGGGGAAAGGCGGCATCCGGGATGCCGCCTTTAAGGTGCATTTTTAAAAATATTTTTACCCTAACCGTTTTCTGGATTTTTTTTTAAAAACGTAAAAAAAATCCTGATAATTGACACAAGATCATCAAAACTCGCACTACTACAAATATGGCTTATAATAGCGCTAAAAACCTCCTTTAACAGTGCTAAAAAAGCGCTGTTAATCTCGACGAAGATAAAGGGGGGTCCCCTTTTTCAGTGCTAAAACTAGCGCTGATAAAGGGTCACCTTTATCAGCGCTAAAAAAAGCTCTGATAAAAGTGATCCTTTATCAGCGCGAAGCAAGCGCTGATAAAGGTAGTATTTATCAGCGCTATTTTCAGCACTGATAAATGTATAATATATCAGCGCTCAAAATAGCGCTGATAAACACTCCCTTTATCAGTGCTATTTTGAGCGCTGATAAAAGCTACCTTTATCAGCCCTCAAAATAGCACTGATATATTATCCATTTATCAGCGCTTAACTAGCGCTGATAAAGGCCAAAGATCCTGTGCAAAACCAAAACCCGCACAGAACCTGCACAGAGCCTGGAAAAATTACAGCACCTGCACACAACACAAGCAACACCTGCACACAGCACAAACAACACCCACACACAAAGCACAGAAGAAAAAAAATGCTACATACATTTACTTGAAATCATGAATACAAAACAACACACTGCTATATACATTTCAAGCAATGTTTAATTTGGTTACAATTACAATTATCCAACACAGTTAAAAAATAATGATGTTCCATCCTTTTTGCATCCATCCGCTCTAAAAAATTGTTGTCCATGGCGGCGGTTTCCGAACAAAGCATTCGAATTGAGGAAAAAAAATTCACCTACATAAGAAAACAAATATTATGTTAGTAATACAATAATGAAATAAAGAATGAGGTTGCTAAATGGAATTATACTAGTGAGACACAAAACATAAAATAACCAATTAACCAAGAGACACAATTAGGTCAATGCCCTTACCTCAACCAGAAGTCCAATAAACTATCTTCAATTCATACCAACCACAACTGAGTCCATGATCACATGTATTAATGTCCAAAAACATTAAATTACATAATTAGTTAATTTTAACCAAAAATCCAGCATGGTATAATAGGCGCCAAACTCATCGTGTAATCCAACAAAGCCAGAATGCTGAGAAACTCGGTGCGATCCACTCCTGACGCACCCCTAAGCCTAGAAAACACTAAATCCCCAATCTATATTACTAAATTTATGACAAATTAAGCCTAAATTTTTGAAAACCCATAAATAAATCTTCCACAAAATATAATCTGCATCAAATAATAATTGATTACTAGTTTATAAAATTTTGAGACATGCTCTAAGAGTCATATATAAAAGTCCCATGAAGAACAACGATTTATCCATACTATGGTATAATAATTACACCTAGAACCCTAAAAAATGAATGCAAATCTTTGAGCAAGAAGTTAGAGAAGCAAGGAAGATGTAGGATAAGATACCACATTGATTCGAAATGACGAACAACCGATAATCCACTCAGGTCTAAGGGGAAGGAAGGAGGGGAATGGGGTTTGGCCACCCCCTAAGAACTTGGTGCCCAAACGAAGAAACCTGAGGAGGTTTATACTTTATAAACCCATCACCCACATAAAAATAAGTTTTAATTCATGTTACATGAAATGAACCAAGTGGTGACATCACTATATTTTGGGTCCAAACCCTTACTTGACCCCTTTTCCCCATTCACGACCATTATCACCCTATTAAATGCATTCATGTTGTGAATTACCCTTTCACACTATGAGTAGCCTAATGCTACTACATTTCAATAGAATGACTACCCAAATCATCCTTGATATCCTCCCAAAACCCAATGAAATCCCTCTAGCCCCAATACATGTCTGAAACACCTATTAGAACTGGTATATTGTACCTTTTTCGATGATTTTTTTTGTTATTATGGAATTCCATAATTCCCCATTGGAAGTGTACCAATGTACTAATTATATGTTATATGATATACCATGAAGATTCTTGTGTCCATGTATTAGATGAGATATCAATGAAAATTTATCTCATTATTATACATACCAACACATCAAATCCGAGCATTAGAGACCTTCAGGTTTTCTTCAACTACTTCCAGTTCTGACATGGAAGTGGGACAAGATTTCTGTGGGATATTAGGTTAGGTTTTCATGTACCCCTCGATGGAAGAATTAAATATGGGTTTTGATCAATTAGATGACCAAATAATCTCAATTTATATACATTTTATATGAAAAAAATTATAAGAAAATTAAAATTCAATTTTTAATTGAGATTATCTTTTTACATGGATTTAATTCTACTATAGTCTTTTATAGGGAACCTCATTTTACATCTTGTTTTTGGAGAGGTCCCTATGAGAAAATGGGATGCCATGTATGATTGAGCATGACATATGTTTCTGACACTTTCTACAGGGGCACGTTGCCTAGAGCATGTTGACGTTCGATGGCGGTGCATTGTACCACACATTCATTCGTTACAAAGGTGAGTGATGTTCATCACTTGTAAAGAGATGTCTTTTCCTTGATTGAAACAGGGTGATGGGATGTTGTTCATTCCATCCATGGATTCCTCCTCAGAATTCATTACCTAGTATGAGTCTCCCTTACAGAATAAGACGTTGTTTGTGAAACTTGTTCCTGGTTCCATCTCTTTATGGATGATGGTTAATTACAATGATTATATCAGGACATTCCAAAGGGTCATTCCAGGGCATAATACTTCGGTTAGGAAAGTATTCACATTAGGAATCAGTGGAATGTATGTACACTAGAACATTGGTCACATGTATTCATCATCGTCAAAGGGATTCTCAACGAAATGGAAACCCATGTTTAACTTGTGGTATTCCATGAGTTTAACATCCCACAAGGATAGAGGGTCACGATTTAATGTCTTACAGATATGTAATGGGTGGATCAAAACACTTATAAAGGTGGATCAGGTAGGTACATCTCTAGGAGGGAGCACTTGGAATGTTTACTAGATAGATGGATCAAAACGCCCAATGAGGTCTGACCCAAGTGTGGTGCATCCCATAAAGGTAAGGTTTCTCATTTTTAAGACTTATTCAGACCCCACTAAGGGAAAAAACAGGAGGGAAAATAAGCGATGGTGTACCCTAGTGAGGGGGTCACCATGGTTTACCATTGGTTGGGATTTAACCTCATGGAGGCTTCCTACGTACCCTATTTAGAATACAAGGATCAAAACCCATATATTTAAAAGAGGTATGGTGTGGGTATTACCCATGGTTATCTTCCCTTCATATTAGGAATACTCTTGGTTGGATGAGTATAGGTTTTGTGGGGCTTATGAATTGTCAGATTCCCAGGTTCTTCCAAGAGTAGCAATGGGATGAATGGGACATACGTGCTAAGATGAACCATGTGAATGGCGTGATCCTACTAGGATGTGGTGGCCTGAGTAAAATTAGGATGGAAATGGGGGAAGTATTAAAGTGGAATGGAATGGATGAGATATAATCAAAGTGAAGATGAAATTGTTGGGCTTGAACCTTGAGGGGCATCCGACGCACCCTAGTTGGCTAGGAATCAATGTCCACGTAGTTATTATAGGGAAATATGAGGCTTATGCATGGTTATACACCAAATAAAAATGGTACATTTGGTTGGGGATTATACATGGTTAGACAGGACGTGCACCCCTAGGAGGAGGGAACCAGGGTTTACCAATGGTTGTCATTGAACCTCTGGGAGGCTTCATAAGCACCTATTTAGAATATAAGGATCAAAACCTATGTAGTTAGGTGGTTTGAGGATTACGCATGTTTAGCAGCCTGGGTGTTGTAAATATAGGGGGATCGTAGGGAGGATCTTTATGATGTTTAGGTTCTTCGCTGAGGTTAGGGCTTTGTAAATATAAGATCTCCACGAAGTAGGGTAACCCTTGTTTGTTGTAGAGACCTGGGTTGTAAAAGCAGTTCATTGTGAATGATTAATGTTTCTCAAATCCTGATGTACCCTGAAGTTCCTTGCTTCTTAGTGAAGGGTATCCCTATAATAGGAAGGGGTAAATATGAAAAGGGAAAGGGGGTTTCTCAATGCTCCAGTACCTTGGGGGATTTTTAATTCCCAGAGGCACGACATGAAGAAAAATTGATCCCTATAAAGAGGCACGAGGCACAAAAAACATGTGGAGCTATCTGTAAACATTATTTCTGGTGGCCATGGGGCTCATCAGACTCCCCATACCTTCCATAAACACCTCAGAACATCACGAGGACCAGATTCTACATGATGGTGCATCACAGGGTTGATTCTTTTGACGATGTACTGGTCATTTGAGCTTGGATTTCATCTCAACCAGCCTTTCCCTTACTTGAATTATCCTGGGACACATATTTTGCTTCCAAAAAATCCCTCAACGATACCGATTATCTCATGCATCTACCTAGAAATAATTGTGCAAGTCAAACAACAACACATGTTCTCAAATACAAGTTAAAAAAAAAACGAGATACAGAACATTGAAATTTCTTAAAAATGAACCAAGGGGTACACATGTGCTCAAATACTATCTCTTCATGTTGAATATGATCCCTCTACTTTAATTTCAGCAATATTTATATTTAGGACCTATATCTAACTGAAAATGGTGGATATAGACCATATTTTTTGTTTCCATCCATCTTTTGTTGGAAAATGGATTTTGTTGATCCTCAGTGGTTTCGTCGTTCACCCCATATGCACTGCACACCATCATGCCTTCAATATTGATTTGTTCAAAGATCAATAATATGAATCCGGGGATAGAAAACATTGAGTAATAAATTAAGATTTCAATACATCAGAGCATTCTCAATTCACCAAAGAAGGTTGGAGGATAATCAATGATCATATCTAGATAACATAAGTAGTAAGAATTCACCTTTATCCTATTTTTGTATAATCTTCCATCAGGTATGTTTCCCATTCGTTTCTAAACACATCTATATCATCTTCTGAATATGAGTTTTTGCGAAAGTCATGGTAGTACTGAAAAAAATATAAATACACAAAGGATTAATAAATATTTTAAATGGACTCGTAATTATTTTCGAAAATACCTCGTTAGGGATGCTAGTTTGTTGATGAAATACAATCTCTTTCAAAAATTTACAAACATAATACCCACAGTCCTTTCTGTTTGTTTGTTTTGGACACTGTAGAAACATCGACAACAATAAGTAATTTGTTTTGATATGTGTTTGGATAGTGAAATGTTATTATATATACCAGTATACTTTTCCAGTTGTAGATCTTTTAGGCATTCTTATCCTTAGGCCTTGGATTCATTCTATGCATTAGACGATATTGATGCACCGCCCTATCATAACAGAATCCTCATTAAAATATAACATAAATTATATAACTAGATGTTTAGTTTTAAAGTGATGAATCTAGTGTCTTAAAAATTAACAAACTCCATCATGCGTGGTCAGTTTGTTGGATATCCATGCATTGAATCCATAAAATAAATATTTGGAGTATCCAAATTGACTGCAATCAGCATCCAATGGTTCCTAAAAATACAAAAAGGAATAATTAAAGAAAGAAATGAAAATATAGTTGATATGATTAAATTGTAGAGTTTTACCCCTGTATCGTTGGTATTAAAAAGAGTCTATCATCTGTAATTTTGTTTTCAAACTATTTGAGCAGGGATGACATTATTTCAGCCTCTTTATCAGAATCTATTTCGTCTTTTAAAGAGGTGATGTGAGGACTAACGAGTACAAATTTTTGTTCATGGGGAAATCCCTTCAATTGTTTTTCATATATACGCTTGAAACAAATATAAAATGTATTTAGTCATAATTATCATAGTATATCAGCTTTTGTAAAATCAAATCATGAAAACATACCTCATGTATACATTTACAACTAAGGCACCTAGCCATTCATACTTGAGAAGTTCATTTACATTTTTAGCACTAATGAAATCTGATGTTTCCTCTCCATACATATCTTTTTCAAAATCAACTGTGTGAGTATTTTCATCTTTCAATTTTTTATCTACATGAGCTTGCAATGATATTAACTGTGGATATAGAACAGTCGGGGTGAAGGTGCTCTTAGTAGACTGTTTCAATCGGTTGGTTGATCCTTGAGATAGTTTTGAGCTGATATTTCGTTTCACCCCACAGTCTTTGTAATTCTGCAATAACATTCATCAGTTCAGACGTTTTTTCATTAAATTTTAAAGGTCCATCTTGAAAAATAAATTGGAAATGGATACCTTTTTGTCAACATGTTTGTTTACAAGAACTGTCAGCCATGTGATGAAAGTTCCAACAGCTTGTTCAATCGTATGAATGTCGTCATCGTCATTTGGAATAGGTATCTCGGCACTCGGCTCATTAGATACATTAATTGACACTCTAAGATGATCTTTTGGAAGCTGTCTGTTGTGTATCATGTCATTTTGTGTATTGAACACTGTAGCCCTCGCTACAAGGCGATAGGTGGGAGTTTATAAATATAAATCACAGTCATTTTCACCCTGTGGAATATTAGCACAGGAAATGTATCAATGTCTATGTGAATCACATTTCACAGAAACAATTATTAAAACATTGATTACCTCATCTAATTCAGGTTTTTAGGGGAATGACTCACCTCAAAGCTGGTGGGGGGTGGGGCGAGATCGTCACACACGGGTTGTTGTTGAGTTGTTTCTTCTCTTTGCCTCTCCCCCATCAATTTTGCTATCATCTCTCTCTGGTATTGTAATTATTCTTAAAAAATAGATAATTGTTCTTGCAGCTTTTCCACTTTTTCATTTTGATCCTCCACTTGTTTTTGTTTTTGAAAATATGTTCGGGGTGTCACCCCAAAACCCGCACCTCTGATGCGACCATACTGTTCTGGCTGCTGAAAGTATGTCTGCATCTGGCGCGGTTGTTGTTGATTCTTGTGACTATGTCAGATAGAAAGTATAGAAAAATAAGTAGTTATTGTAATGTAATAGCGATTTAAAGAAAATAAAATTTATATTATGTCATACTTACACATGTTTCCCACACTTTTTGTGTGTTTTCATCTATCAGTATCCCCTCTTTATTTACACGAGCCTCCTTCCATAGCACATGGCGTGGGATGAATATGACTTTCGATTTTGATTCATCAATCTTTATATAAACAGAGAAACATGGTTATTGTGTTGTTTTATGTCACATACTAGTAGTAGGATAGATTTAAAAGACTTAACAATTTTTTCTCAAGTTCAGTGTACCCCATCCTTGCTTTACGGTAAGGGTACACTGGTTCTGTTGCGTGTTTTTTATTTTCAGCACTCAGTAGTTGTTTCATAAATAAAAAACTGTCAATCAGAGCAATGAATACAAGTAAACGTCAAACAACGTATTACCCCACACAATGTACCTGAAAAGTCTGCTCTCCATGATGGTTGCTAAATGCATCCCACACTCCTTGGGATATCAAGTGTGCGTAAAGAGGAGGTGGGTGCGGCTTGATTTTCCCTTATGCATCTTTAAGATGATATTTCGTTAAAATTGTGCGGAAACCTCTATGAATCCTTCCTGCAACTCTTAATACATATTCCTTGTGCGAGGCATATAATATAAATGCTGTAAAGACCCGTAAATTTCAAGGAAATTTTTTTCTTAATTTTTTTTGGAATTTTACAAGAACGCAGTTTCTGACGGCACCTGATTTCGAGACCCGGTGTGCCCGGAATCATTTTCCGAAGTTTGGCTCGGGTACGTTCATTGAACAAACGAGCGGATTTTTCTAACTTTTGAACCGGTGCCCGGAATCAAATTCTGAGGGCACCGATGGAATCGCAGCGCCAGTATTTGCTTAGAAACACCTCTTCCGGAGTTGCGTTTGCTCGGATGTGGTTTTTAATTTTTGGGCTTAAAGTTAAGAAATAAAATAAATTGTTCGACAAACTTTATTTTATTTCACTTGAAGCCACTTGAAAGCCACTTAAACTGATTTGAAACGGATAGGGTATTATCCAAAAATATCCTACCCTCTTGGTAGGATATTTGTGAGGTGGGGCCCACACGAGCCCCGCAGTTTCTTTTTCGCTAAGTAACGCACCCGCGAAAACCCGTCATTATGAAAGTCAACTGACGCGTTTTCTTAAATTCTTAACGCACCATTTAATTGGGCAGTTTTATTCGTTGAATTAAATGGGTCGTTACTTACCTCTTATTAGTTTGTTGGCGTAATAATAAAATAAGACCAACACCGACTTTTGGAGGATTACACGTTGAGAGACTTTTGACAAAATTTCTTGTGACTTCACCCTTCTTTGCGAAGAACGCGAAGAACACGAAGAACGCGAAGAACGCCGGCCTCCGAAGAAGAACGCCGGACCCGCGGAAATCGACGACACGACGCCGTGTGCCGTGACGCCAACGTTTCCTCTCCCGCGACGTTCTTCGGCGACGTTCCTTAATCCGCAACAAAAACCTTCGATCATCCGTTGAGGTGAGAGTTTTGGATTTCTTTTAATTTTCCTTTGTGGTTTTTAACTCAAGAAGGATTTAATTATTAAAAATTAAATCTGTAGTTTCTTGGACCTCGGAGTTCGTCGACGCAACGCCAGATACCGCGACGACGCGACGATCCCCTCCTTCCGCGACAATCAAATCCGCGAAGAACCCGCGTGCGACGACTTGACAAGGTAGGGGTTGTTGTGAATATTTTATATTCCCGTGAACGTTTCTTTAAAATTAAAGAACTAGATTCATATGAACAATTTTAATTTATTAAAATTGTTGTTTCATGTGTTGAATAATTCTCCCGTTGTTTTTATCTAACGCGGAGGGTGCGGGCCAAACGAACACGGCCCGACAACCCTCCGCTGTTCTTCGTGGTTGTGCGGATTTGGCGGGCGACGACAAAACGTGACGCAAGGGCAATTTGACGATCCCGCAATGAAGAATGAAACCCGGGAGGAACAACAGCGCAGACGGGAAGGAAAACGGACCACCGGAGCAACTCCGGTGGCCCGCGGAAGCGGCCGGCGGCGCTGGCAGCCGGAGGCGGCGGCGGCCAGCGGACCCGCGGCCGCGCGGGTCCGGCTCACCCGCACGGGATGCGGCGACATGCCGCGTCCGATCGATCCAGCGCGGCCCCACGCAGGGCCGCGACACCTCCAATCCACGGGGGTAGCGCCCCACGGCGTCTAGCTGCTCGGCCGCTCGGCCGAGCCGAGCCAGGCCGGTCCGACCGGCCGGGCCGCGCCCTGGCCGGACCGGACCAGGTCCAGCCGGGTTGGACCGGGTCGGGTCGACCCAGTTCGGCCGACCCAGGGGGGGGGGGGGGGGGTCGGCCCGGGTCGGCCCGGGCCCAGACCCCCCGTCTTTGGACTATTTTCGGTCTTTTGCCCGTAACTTGAGCTACGGGCCTCCGAACGATGCGCCGTCAGTGGAAACGCGATCCTTGGATCGAGACGGTCGTTTCGGTATATCGCACTCAAGGTTTCAGAATACTTTGGGTTCGGCCGGGTTGGTTTGTACACGAAACCAACCGGGCCCTCGGAGCGGAAACACTCATATCATGAGCTTCGGACGTCCGATCGACGTGCCGTCGACTTCGTTGAATTCCTCTAAGTGAGACGGATCTTTTGGCTCACTCCGCCCGAGGTTTGGACGCAGGTGGAGTACGTTCGGGTTGGTTTTTCCTTAAAAACCAACCGGGCCCCTGGGACGAAAAAGCCAATAACTCTCAGACCGGGCGTCCGATTGACGCGCCGTCTGCGACGTTGAGTTCCTATTGACGATACGGAACTTTTGGATACATCAAATTCGGACTTTATGTCAGTTGATATATCGGCCTCTCGGCTCGTGGAGCGGACCCTCCCGAACGAGCTTGCTGTGTGCAGGAACCCTAGAGCTGGCTGCGACTGCTACTGCGACGACGACTGTGCAGAGATCCTCAGTGGACTGCGACGAAGACTGTGCAGAGATCCTCAGTGGGCTGCGACGACTACTGCACTCAGCGATCCTACATGGATCAGTGCTACAGGTCTTGTGTGGGCCCGATCCTGTGTGGGTCAGCGCTCAACGGTTCTGTGTGAGCCATCGCCTACAGGTCCTGTGTGGGCCCGATCCTGTGTGGGTCATTGCGGGGGTTAGTTACCTATCAATCCTTTGTGGGTCCGACGACTTAGATGGATCACTGATCATCTTTATCGTCTTTCAAAGAAGTATACCTGTGTGAGCTGAATCCTGTGTTACTCTCCTTTGTGGATTGTGTTGAGCTATCCTGTGTGGATTTACTGTTTACTCTCCTTTGTGGATTGTGTTGAGCTATCCTGTGTGGATTTACTGTTTACTCTCCTTTGTGGATTGTGTTGTGCTATCCTGTGTGGGTATACGTTTGCTTTCCTGTGTGGACTGGGTTGTGCTTGGGCTCGGACGTTGGAGCCGAACGGGAATCGATGACTTAGGTATATGTATGGGCATATACCTAAGCCGTGTCGGATGTTACTTCGTGATTGTATCTTTCCTTTGTGGATTATCCTTTGTGGATTCTGGGAGACCTTCGGGGGTCTTGGGGTCCCTACTGAGTAGCTTATACTCACCCCTGCACGGGCTATGCCCGCACTTCGTTGTGTTGGATGCAGACGACGGACAACGCTGATCGTGGTGGAGGCTTGTGGAGCAGGACGATACCTGGAGGTGGACCACTGGGCGGGACGCACTCGGAGCGGTCAGGTGGACCCGAGGAGCAGTGGAGGCTATCTGTACCCTCCCTTCATGTGGGACTTCCAGAGGACGGCTCGACGCTGCGGATTTTCTTTTTAGTTGCTGTTTTTCCCTTTCAGTTGTACTTTACAGTTGGGCTTGTATTTCCGGCCCCTTTTTACTTTCAGCACAGCTTGTTACAGTTTTTACTTAGTGTTTACTTTTCCGCTTGCTTACTCAGTGGTGCTTGTTTACTTTTCAAAGGCAATGCCTTCCCTTTTTCCGGGATTTACGCCTTGGTGCTAGTCGCCAGCCCCTGGCCTATGGAAGGCGGGCTTCGGGTAGTCACGGCACGGGCCCCGAGGACGGGTCGTGACAAATTGGTATCAGAGGTGGTCGGTTCTACCGCAGACTCTGATCTTTATTCTATGTGAAGCAATAGTGTTTAGCGTATTGGGTGTGGTTATCAGTCCAGGGAGTCTAGTGTTGGTGCGGCGGCCGACGTATCCATACACCAGGACCCTGACTTCTGATTTCCGACTTAATGCCCGAAAACATTGATTGCATGTGTGTTTCAAGTTTTCTTTGTGATTACTTGTGTCAGCTTACCAGGTATACTGTTCTGACCGTGGCGCACTTGTTTCCTTTTCAAGATGGCCCCACGATGACAGCCAGATAGGGTTCCGAGAGTAGAGCGTGACGACAGCCCGCCGAGCGACGAGGCCTCGGCACAGGGCCCGTTGACAGCAGGGGCACCGGCGGTACCTTTACCCGCCGAGCCCCCGATGCTTCCAGCACCAACCGCTGACGATGCACGTCGCCTCGGAGCTCTGCACGAGTTCCAGCGCCAGCGACCACCCAGGTTTTGTGGGGAGACGGACCCCCAGGCAGCCGAGGACTGGATGGAGGTGGTCGTACGAGTTTTCAAGCTAGTGAGGACACCAGCAGACCTCATGGTGATCCTCGCAGCGAGCCTACTGCACGCAGAAGCAGGACGATGGTGGAGCTTGATGCTCCAGGTGCACGATGAGGCATCTCTTCTCTGGACGGACTTCGAGAGCCTCTTCCGCTCAGAGTTCGTCCCGACCACCCTCCGTGCGGTGCGCATTCAGGAGCTTCTTCAGCTGCGGCAGGGCAGCTTGACGGTCACCCAGTACGCGGCGAGGTTTACCGACCTTTCTCGCTACTCGACAGACATGGTACGAGACCCCTTCTTCCGGGCCCGGACCTTTGAGCAGGGTTTGAGACACGAGATCAGGGCATCACTGATCTCCCTCAGCATCCCGACCTAGGCAAGAGTACTGGAGTGAGCCCTTCTGATCGAGAGCTTTCTTGCTGAGTCTACTTCAGCAGCGAGACCTACCGCAGGGTGGCAAGTAGCGGAGTCTTCGGCAGCAGGTAGCCGACGAATGACTCAGGGTTCCAGGCAGACCAGACCTTCCGGCAGACGACCTCGGGACACTGGCTCAGCAGTGCGGGGCACACAACGCGAATCCAGTCTTCCGAGAGGCAGGCAGTGCTACGCCTGCGGCGGGCAGGGCCACATGGCTCGTGACTGCCTGGCCCGCCGTACCGAGGAGCAGCAGACGGTGGAGGGGCCACCCAGGCAGAGGCAGAGGGTCGACCTTGGCGGTCCGCAGGGAGGACGAGGACGAGGCAGAGGAGCTGGCTGAGCAGCAGGTGGTGGGCAACGCTTTGAGGCTCTACCACCACCACCACCAGGAGGTCTGCCCCGACCACAGGGAGCTGGCGGGCAGAGACAGGCACAACTCCAGGCAGCGGAGGCCTACGACCACGGTGCGCCGGAGATGATTCGAGGTACGATCTGTGTCTATTCCACCCTTGCTGCAGTTCTTATAGACACAGGAGCGAGTCACTCTTTCATAGCCGCTGCCCTTGTTCGGAGCTCGGAGATTCCGACAGAGCCGTTGGCTCAATCCTTATGGCTAGAGACCCCTACGGGAGCAGACTCGATGATTACGCACTGGTGCCGACAGTGTGAGCTTACTCTAGGAGGCGAGAGCTTCGGCTGGGATCTTCTTGTAGTGGTGTCGAGGCCTTACGACGTCATCTTGGGAATGGATTGGTTATCTACAGTCCATGCACAGATTGACTATTTTAGGCGCAAGGTGCGATGTGTACGCACTGACGGGAGCAGGTTCACCTTCACCGGCGAGAAGGGAGCCTTTGAAGCATAGGATGGACTCACGCAGAGGAGAGGGCAGCCCATCACTCATCAGTTGGCTAGCCTCGTCCTTGGAGAAGTTGACGTGCAGAGTCCTAGTTTTCCTGCAGTGGTGGATCAGTTCGCGGACGTCTTTCCCGATGACGTTCCAGGGCTACCTCCTCGCAGAGAGGTAGACTTTTATATTGATCTGTACCCCGGGACAACCCCGATATCCACTCCAGCGTATCGGATGTCCCCCGCTGAGCTTCAAGAGCTGCGGGTACAGTTGGAGGACTTGCAGGGCAAGGGGTTCATCCGACCCAGTGTTTCACCCTGGGCTTCCCCGATATTGTTTGCCAAGAAGGCAGACGGGAGCTTGCGACTGTGTGTCGACTATCGTCACCTAAACCAGGTGACAGTGAGGAACAAGTATCCACTACTGAGAATTGATGACCTCTTTGATCAGCTCAAGGGAGCACGGTGGTTCTCGAAGATAGACCTCAGGTCAGGTTATCATCAGCTCAGAGTTCGAGATGAGGACGTGCAGAAGACGGCCTTCAGGTGTCGGTATGGACACTATGAGTTCTTGGTTATGACTTTCGGCATAACCAATGCTCCAGCAGTGTTCATGAGCCTCATGAACAGGATCTTCCAGCCATAACTCGATCAATTTGTCGTGGTCTTCATCGACGACATTTTGGTGTACTCGACCACGGAGGAGGAGCACGCCTACCACTTGCGGGTTGTACTAGACACTCTCCGAGAGCACCAGCTTTATGTAAAGCTCTCGAAGTGCCAATTATGGTTACGTGAGGTCCACTTCTTGGGGCACGTCATCTCTGAGGTGGGAGTTGCAGTGGATCCCACGAAGATCGAGGCAGTGCTAGCTTGGGATCCACCCAGGAGCGTGACGGAGGTGCGGAGTTTCTTGGGCCTAGCCGGATACTATCGGAGATTTGTGCCGGACTTCTCTAGAGTTGTGGCGCCACTCTCAGATTTGACGAAGAAGGGGAAACCCTTTGTGTGGTCGGACAGATGTCAGCAGAGCTTTCAGGATCTGAGACAGAGATTGACCAGCACACCTATCTTGAGGTTGCCTGAAGAGGGAGTTGGATACGTAGTCTACTGCGATGCATCAGGGACTGGACTCAGATGTGTCCTGATGCAGGAGCGGGCCGTGATTTCCTATGGATCACGTCAGTTGAGGCCGCATGAGCATAAATACGCTACCCATGACCTGGAGTTGGCAGCAGTGGTCTTCGCCCTGAAGACTTGGCGGCACTATCTGACGGGCGAGCGCTTTACAGTCTTTTCTGACCACTAGAGTCTCAGGTACATATTCTCTCAGAAGGACCTGAACCTGAGACAGCGGCGACAACTCGAGTTCCTCTAGGACTATGACTTTGAGATAGTCTATACTCCTGGGAAGGGGAACGTAGTAGCCGATGCCCTTAGCAGGAGGACGGACATTCAGCTACTTGAGGAGGCGACAGAGCAGATAGCCGCCTTGCAGACATCCTTCGTGGATAGGGACGGAGCAGCCTTCCTTCAGTCTCTCATAGTCACCCCTCCACTTCTACAGCGGGTCAGAGAGGCACAGCGTGGGGACGCTGACTGTGAGACGCGGTGTGCACAGATATCCTCAGGACAAGCACCTGATGGTTTCTCCCTTGGAGCAGAGCATGACGTCCTTTTCAGAGGAAGTACCTTGGTACCAGTTGCTTTACGAGAGGAGGTGCTCAGAGAGTTTCAAACTTCTCCTTTGGCGGTACATCCTGGGGTGGCGAAGATGTACCAGGATCTTAGACGACAGCACTGGTGGCCGGGCATGAAGAAGGATGTGGCAGAGTTCGTTTCTCGATGCCTCACCTGCCAGCAGGTGAAGGCAGAGCATCAGGTACCAGCAGGCTTGGTACAACCCTTGGAGGTCCCGGAGTGGAAGTGGGACGAGATATCTATGGACTTCGTGACTGGACTTCTACGCACTTCCAGAGGTCACGACTCCATCTGGGTGATTGTCGACCGACTCACCAAGTCGGCACACTTCTTACCCATCAGAGAGCAGGGCTCAGTGGAGAGCTTGTGGTGTCTCTACGTTCAGGAGATTGTACGGCTTCACGGTGTGCCATCTTCTACCGTCTCCGATCGGGACGCTCGTTTTACTTCCCGGCTTTGGAAGGGGTTGCAGGAGGCATTCGGGACGCGGCTACGTCTGAGCACCGCCTTTCACCCTCAGACGGATGGTCAGACAGAGAGGACCATTCAGACTCTCGAGGACATGCTCCGCGCATGTGTCCTCGACTTTGGTCGCAGCTGGGAGGACCACCTACCCTTGGTGGAGTTCGCGTACAACAACATCTACCACTCCACTATCGGGATGACACCATACGAGGCGTTGTATGACAGACCTTGCAGATCTCCTTTGTGCTGGACAGACCCTGGGGAGTCAGCACTTGTGGGACCAGAGATGGTCTGGGCCACGACAGAGAAGGTCCAGGTCATCCAGGAGCAGATGAGGACAGCTCAGAGCTGGCAGAAGTCTTATGCTGATAGGAGGCGGAGGCCACTAGAGTTCGAGGATGGCGACCACGTCTTCTTGCGTGTCTCACCTCGACGTGGATTACGGAGATTTGGCTGAGGCGGCAAGTTGTCTCCACACTTCATCGGACCTTTCCAGGTCCTCAGCAGGATTGGCGAGGTGGCTTATCTCCTGGCTCTACCACCTCAGTTGCACCGGGTGCACGACGTCTTTCACGTATCTCAGCTGAGGAGATACGTGCACGACCCGACACACATCATTGACCATGGGGAGCTAGACGTGGATGATGGAGCGACTTTTGCGGAGGTCCCAGTGGAGATCGAGGATCGACAGGAGAGGGTCCTACGTGGGTGATCGATTCCTCTTGTGCGCATCAGATGGAAACACGAGAACCTCTAGGAGAGCACATGGGAGTGGGAGGCTCAGATGCGTGCTCAGTACCCACTTTTGTTTCCCTAGTTTATGATGTATCTTTACGGGGATGTAAAGCCCTGAGGTGGGAGTAATGTAAAGACTCGTAAATTTCAAGGAAATTTTTTTCTTAATTTTTTTTTGGAATTTTACAAGAATGCAGTTTCTGACGGCACCTGATTCCGAGGCCCGGTGTGCCCGGAATCATTTTCCGAAGTTTGGCTCGGGTACGTTCAGTGAACGAACGAGCGAGTTTTTATAACTTTTGAACCGGTGCCCGAAATCGAATTCCGAGGGCACCGATTGAATCGTAGCGCCAATATTTTCTTAGAAATGCCTCTTCCGGAGTTGCGTTTGCTCGGGTGTGGTTTTTAATTTTTGGGCTTAAAGTTAAGAAATAAAATAAATTGTTCGACAAACTTTATTTTATTTCACTTGAAGCCACTTGAAAGCCACTTAAACTAAGTTGAAATGGATAGGGTATTATCCAAAAATATCCTACCCTCTTGGTAGGATATTTGTGAGGTGGGTTCCGCATGAGCCCCGCCGTTTCTTTTTCGCTAAGTAACGCACCCGCGAAAACCCGTCATTATGAAAGTCAACTGATGCGTTTTCTTAAATTCTTAACGCACCATTTAATTGGGTAGTTTTATTCGTTGAATTAAATGGGTCGTTACTTACCTCTTATTCGTTTGTTGGCGTAATAATAAAATAAGACCAACACCGACTTTTGGAGGATTACACATTGAGAGACTTTTGACAGAAGTTCTTGTGCCTTCACCCTTCTTTGCGAAGAACGCGAAGAACGCGAAGAACGCGAAGAACGCTGGCCTCCGACGAAGAACGCCTAACCCACGGAAATCGACGATGCGACACCGTGTGCCGCGACGCCGACATTTCCTCTCCCGCGACGTTCTTTGGCGACGTTCCTCAATCCGCAACAAAAACCTTCGATCATCCGTTGAGGTGAGAGTTTCAGATTTCTTTTAATTTTCCTTTGTGGTTTTTAACTCAAGAAGGATTTAATTATTAGAAATTAAATCTGTAGTTTCTTGGACCTCGGAGTTCGTCGACGCAACGTCGGATACCGCGACGACGCGACGATCCCCTCCTTCCGTGACAATCAAATCCGCGAAGAACCCGCGTGCGACGACTTGACAAGGTAGGGGTTGTTGTGAATATTTTATATTCCCGTGAATGTTTCTTTAATATTAAAGAACCGGATTCATATGAACAATTTTAATTTATTAAAATTTTTGTTTCATGTGTTGAATAATTCTCCCGTTGTTTTTATCTAACGCGGAGGGTGCGGGCCAAACGAACACGGCCCGACAACCCTCCGCCGTTCTTCGTGGTTGTGCTGATTTGGCGGGCGACGACAAAACGTGACGCAAGAGCGATTTGACGATCCCGCAGTGAAGAACGGAACCCGGGAGGAACAACGGCACAGACAGGAAGGAAAACGGACCACCGGAGCAACTCCGGTGGCCCGCGGAAGTGGCCGGCGGTGCCGGCAGCCGGAGGCGGCGGCGCCCCGGCGCGCCGCCGGACAGAGCCGCCGCGGCGGCGGCGGCCAGCGGACCCGCGACCGCGCGGGTCCGGCTCGCCTGCACGGGACGCGGCGACATGCCGCGTCCGATCGATCCAGCGCGGCCCCACGCGGGGCCGCGACACCTCCAATCCGCGGGGGCAGCGCCCCGCGGCGTCCAGCTGCTCGGCCCCTCGGCCGAGCCGAGCCAGGCCGGTCCGACCGGACCGGGCCGCGCCCCGGCCGGACCGGACCAGGTCCATCCGGGTTGGACCGGGTCGGGTCGACCCGGTTCGGCCGACCCAGGGGGGGGGGGTCGGGCCGGGTCGGCCCGGGCCCGGACCCCCCCGTCTTCGGACTGTTTTTGGTCTTTTGCCCATAACTTGAGCTACAGAACTCCGAACGATGCGCCGTCAGCGGCAACGAGATCCTTGGATCAATACGGTCGTTTCGGTATATCGCACTCAAGGTTTCGGAATACTTTGGGTTCAGCCGGGTTGGTTCGTACACGAAACCAACCGGGCCCTCGGAGCGGAAACACTCATATCTTGAGCTTCATACGTCCGATCGACGTGCCGTCGACTTCGTTGAATTCCTCTAAGTGAGACGGATATTTTGGCTCACTCTGCCCGAGGTTTTGATGCAGGTGGAGTACGGTCGGGTTGGTTTTGCCTTAAAAACCAACCGGGCCCCTGGGACGAAAAAACCAATAACTCTCAGACCGGGCGTCCGATTGACGCGCCGTCTGCGACGTTGAGTTCCTGTTGACGATACAGAACTTTTGGATACATCAACTTCAGACTTTATGTCAGTTGATGTATCGGCCTCTCGGCTCGTGGAGCGGACCCTCCCGAACGACCTTGCTGTGTGCGGGAACCCTAGAGCTGGCTGCGACTGCTACTGCGACGACGACTGTGCAGAGATCCTCAGTGGACTGCGACGACGGCTGTGCAGAGATCCTCAGTGGGCTGCGACGACTGCTGCACTCAGTGATTCTACGTGGATCAGTGCTACAGGTCCTGTGTGGGCCCGATCCTGTGTGGGTCCGATCCTGTGTGGGTCAGCGCTCAGGGGTTCTGTGTGAGCCAGCGCCTACAGGTCCTATGTGGGCCCGATCCTGTGTGGGTCATTGCGGGGGTTAGTTACCTATCGATCCTTTGTGGGTCCGATGACTTAGATGGATTAGTGATCATCTTTATCGTCTTTCGAAGAAGTATACCTGTGTGATCTGAATCCTGTGTTACTCTCCTTTGTGGATTGTGTTGAGCTATCCTGTGTGGATTTACTGTTTACTCTCCTTTGTAGATTGTGTTGAGCTATCCTGTGTGGATTTATTGTTTACTCTCCTTTGTGGATTGTGTTGTGCTATCCTGTGTGGGTATACGTTTGCTTTCCTATGTGGACTGGGTTGTGCTTGGGCTCGGACGTTGGAGCCGAACGGGAATCGATGACTTAGGTATATGTATGGGCATATACCTAAGTTGTGTCGGATGTTACTTCGTGATTGTATCTTTCCTTTGTGGATTATCCTTTGTGGATTCTGGGAGACCTTCAGGGGTCTCGGGGTCCCTACTGAGTAGCTTATACTCACCCCTGCACGGGCTATGCCCGCACTTAGTTGTGTTGGATGCGGACGACGGACAACGCTGATCGTGGTGGAGGCTTGCGGAGCAGGACGGTACCTAGAGGTGGACCACTGGGCGGGACGCACTCAGAGCAGTCAGGTGGACCCGAGGAGTAGTGGAGGCTATCTGTACCCACCCTTCAGGTGGGACTTCCAGAGGACGGCTCGACGTTGCGGATTTTCTTTTCAGTTGCTATTTTTCCCTTTCAGTTGTACTTTACAGTTGGGCTTGTATTTCCGGCCCCTTTTTACTTTCAGCACAGCTTGTTACAGTTTTTACTTAGTGTTTACTTTTCCGCTTGCTTACTCTGTGGTTCTTGTTTACTTTTCAAAGGCAATGCCTTCCCTTTTTCCGGGATTTACGCCTTGGTGCTAGTTGCCAGCCCCTGGCCTATGGAAGGCGGGCTTGGGGTAGTCACGACACGGGCCTCGAGGACGGGTCGTGACAAATGCACTCTACAATGGATGATGAAGAGTAAGTCAATGTTTTAGTATTTTATTTTATTTTAATAAATTAAAAAAATGATATCATAATGTTACCGTAATCTCTTCCCACATTAGTGTCTTCAGCCCGGTGACAACATAGTGCCACGACTGTACGTCAATCGGCACGCGTTGCCGAGTGACGATTCCAATGTAGCTACTAAAGATGGCTCTGTTGGGGTTAACATGTTGGCCTCTCTTATTCCATCCCACCTCAAATTTAATGCCTTTTGCGTTTGCCTTAAGGATTTTGGCTAACACTATCAAACTACGACGCTTTTGTTTTTTTTGCGCTTTCAGGGTTTCATTTCCTACAATTTCCTCAGAAGTAGCATCAATATCTTCCCCCGGAGTGCTAGCATCGACAATGGGACCAGCAGCAACAAGTTGAGGAACCTATTGTACCTCAGCACTGGGACCAACAACAACAGGTTTAGAAACCTGTTGTTTCTCTGTACTGGGACCACCAGCATCTGGTTGAGAAACCTGTTGTTGCTCTGTAGTGGGACCACCAGCTGCTGGTTGAGAGACCTTTTGTGCCTCGGGATTGGGCGCATTAGCAGGTGCAGAAGTCATTATCTGTAGAAGTTGTTTAATATTTAATTTAGATTACATAAAAACATCAGTGAACAGATAATAACATAGCGTAACACAATTTATGTTACAATAAACAAATAACCTGATTATTGTACTCTCTTTTTTTCTTTAAAGGATGAAGAGATTTGACTCCTCTATCGACTATGTAAATCCCTTCATTGTGGTCTCCTCTGACATACAAAACACCGTCTACATTGGGACCGTTGCGAAATGATTGTGAAGTCCCTATAAAATGGTCAACCTCCATTGAAATTTCATCTGACCCTTCAGTTGTTTTGGTCAATAACAGAAAAATTGACCAATTTCGGTTTGCGGGGTCTGGAACATAAAATACTTGTACTGCCTGTGATTCCATTATAAATGGTTCATCTTTCTCCCCTTCCTTACTGAAATCAACTTTCACGAATCCTAATTCATCTATTTTAACAGCACTCCTGTTATCAACCCACTTGCATTGAAAAATCATCACTTTGAATTTCGTATAATCCAACTCCCATATTCGTTTGATGATGCCAAAGTATGACATATTCACATAAATTGGATTTTTTCCCTTAGCACCGGAAACATGCATCTTCTCAGCCACAAGTGTAACCCCACTATTCTGCATGGTACTATCTTCATCATGTTCATTAGTATAGAATGTATAACCATTAACTGCATAAGAATTGTAAGATAATACGTACACACTTGCTCCTCCATCATGCCATCAAAGTCGTTCTGAAATTGAGTCTGGATTTTCATCTAACTGCTTAAAAATATGGTCTCAAAACCATCCTATAAACTATCTATTATGTGTATCTGATATCCATTTTTTAGCCCTATAAGGATTCAAACGCCTAAGAATTTCTTTGTGGGTTTGAACATATGAGTCAACGTCGAAACTGTTATGCAAAACATAAAGGTGGGTCTGCTCCCGATCTGTAATATTGATTGTGACAACCTCTCTTCCAGAAATTCCTTCACCCTCAAGCTGATCAGTGTGACGAGATTTTGGTAGGCCAATGATTTCCACACTAGAAAGGTATTCGGTACAAAATTCAACAGCTTCCTCAACAATATATTGCTCCACAATACAACCCTCTAGCCGACTTCAGTTTTTTACATACCCTTTCAAAATATTCATATACTGTTCAATGGGGGTACATCCATCTATAATGTACAGGACCACATAGTCAAATCTCTCTCACCAAATGAACCATCAAATGAACCATCATATCGAAAAATTTCGGCGGTAAGAACATTTCCAATTCACATAATATGATAGAAATTTCTCTTTCCATAGTTGGCAATTTTGCCGGGTCTATAACTTTTCTACATATAGCTTTGAAGAAGAAATAGAGCTTCGTTAATGTATGGCGGACATTCTTGGGAAAAATGAAACGTAAAGCTATAGGAATTAGATCTTGAATCAAAACATGGCAGCCATGTGATTTTAGACCCTTTAATTTTAAATATCCCATTGACACGATGTTCTTGATATTTGATGAATACCCCTCTGGAACCTTTACGTCATTCAAGAAGTTGGAAAACTAATATCTCTCTTTCCTGGAAAGAGTGTAAGCAGTAGGAGGAAGAAATGTTCATTTTTCACCCTTCACTGGTGCCAACTCTTCTCATATTCCCATCTCAACCATGTACAATCTAGCCTTAATTCCATCCTTTGTTTTGCCGGGTGAATTTAGCAAAGTTTTGATGACACTATCACATACATTTTTTTAATATGCATAACATCAAGAAAATGTCTAACATACAGACAATTTCAGTATGGCAATTCAAAAAAAATGATCTCTTTTTCCAACCAGTTTTCATAAGGTTTTTCGAAAACGGTTTACCAAAAGTAGTGTCCAAATATTTTACTTTCTCAAACAATTGATCACCTGTTAGTGGATACGGTGCTGTATGTTCTTCTTAACTTCCATCGAATGATGTCGTCCAAGATCAGTACTTATGTCATCGGGGTAGAAATCTGCGATGTCCTAGAAACACGGTTTTCAATGAATGTTTCAACCTAATTGACTGTGTACCTTGTTCGCAAACGGGACACCCTTGTGTTCCTTTAATGTTATATCCTGACAAATTTCCATAAGCAGGAAAGTCATTTATCGTCCCGTACAAAATGGATTTCAAAGTGAAATGTTCATTTTTGTAAGCATCATACAACGTAACACCTGAATCCCACAATCTTTTCAAATCCTCGATCAATGGGGCCAAATAAACATCAATATCATTACCCATTTGTTTTGGTCCTTATATAAGCATAGATAACATGATGTATTTTCGTTTCATGCATAACCATGATGGTAAGTTATAGTTTACCAACATAACCGGCCATGTACTGTGACTGCTGCTTTGAAAACCAAAAGGATTCACCCCATCTGTAGATAACGCCAGGCGAAGGTTTCTCGGCTCGTTCCCAAATTCAAGATACTCGTGGTCAATTATCTTCCACTGAGGAGAGTCTGTTGGGTGACATAGTTTCCCATATTTAATTCTTTTAACTGTATGCCATGTAAATTTTCCTGCAGTCTCCTCACTTCCATATAGGCATCTAAACCTAGGAATGATTGGAAAGTACCATACAACTTTCATAGGACTAGAATCATCTTTCTTTTATCGGGAAGCACTACACTTTGGGCATTCTCTAAGTGATTTGTGGTCCTTGAGAAACAATATACAGTCATTTGGGCAAGCATGTATTATTTCAGAGATCATACCCATCGATTGTAGCATTCGTTTGGCATCGTATGTTCGGATTGGGAGTTCATTATCTTCTGGGAGCATGTCATTCAAGAGAGCAAGTAGTTCTGTAAAACTGGCGTCACTCCACCCATTGCCTACTTTCAAATTATACAGCTTCAATACGGCTGACAATGCTGTATATTTAGTGCAACCAGCATACAATGGTGTTTTTGCACAACTCTTTAACTTCTAAAACAATTTTGGGCAATCACGAAGTTCATCTTCAACTGTCCTTTTCATTTCATCAATACAATCTTCATCATCATTCACATCTGTAATCACACCCTCCATATGATCTTCTTCACTGTTCACGCTTCTAATCATATCATATGATCTATAAAATGTCGTGTTCTCTAAGTCACTACCTACATTCGTTTTTCCCCGTGTTTATTCCAACATGTATAACTTCGAACTATTCTGTGACAGATCAGGTGTTCTTCCAACTCCTCTGGACTAATTTGTCTTGAATAACAACAGCGTAAACATGGACAAAGGATTTGAGAAGGGTCACATGCATGATCTTCTGCAAACTTGATAAACTATTTCACGCCATCTTCACACTCTATTGTCAACCGATTGGCATTCATCCATTCTTTATTCATATTCATCGTCTTTATGGGTTCGATCTTGAACTTGACTAATATTATGTTTTAATTAATCAGGTTGCATTGTTTGGGTTTTATAAAAACAAATCATGGTACAAATGCCTTTAAACACATGTGAAATCCATATACATGGTGTTTCCAGTAGGGTGAACATCGTTTATGTATAAGATACCTGATTTAATCTGACATATATCAAATTTATTCCAAGTTAGTCTTACAAATACTGAATGATGCCTTTGAAAGTACATGACATTTAGAACAACTTGAGCTAAAGGCATTTACTTTAGATACATATTGAGTCACCTCACTAGATATGCATCACATTTTTGTGGAATACACGGTGTGTAGTCCTTAAATGACCACTAGGGGTGTATAGTCTATACACATCAAGTATCTATGGTGTCTATACATGGTGTGAGTGAAGTAAAACACATGTCATACGGTTCTACCATTATTTCATGGCATATATATGGTTTCATGCTGAAGTATATGTCTTGGAGATACATTGTGTGTGACCTAGGTTCACATGACATGTAACATTTAAAATGAAACTTATTCCAAGTTTGAGTCAGAAGATTAGTCATGTGGTGTAAATTTTGGAGATAAATGTTGTGTGGCATTAAAATCTATATGAAATCCATGTATGGTGAAGCATGTTCCATGTATTTTAAAGTGTCTCATAGAGTCCTCTAGAAGTGGTTTTCTAGGATTCAGTGGAATTTCACTAGTAACAAAGTGGTGGTTCCATTCAAATGGGTAAAGTTTGGATTGATATTTAATGGTGGAAGAAATACAACATGGAAAAAATGGCATATCAATCATGTCAACAACCGCAACACCATACAAGAACACAATCGTGATCACAATCGCAACACCATACAAACCAAACAATCAAAATTTTAGATTTTAAAAAGCATCCCTTATTCAATTTTGTTTGTTAATTCAGGGGTTATCACAAAAGTTTTATCATCCTGGGGTGTTCATTAATAAGTCAAGTATACATAAATTATCAATTTATTTATTCCAATGTTCAACAAGAACCGACCAACATTCAATTAATTTAGTGCGCAAACAAGGACCACCAACGACCACGATTTTCAGCGGGGAATTTAGCCCATACATTTCACATTATAACCATAAATATCAAACAGTAATAACATGCGAACAAGAGGAAACCAATGAGTAACAGGAGAAAACTCACCACGAAGGTGTCGTTTGACACGCGACAGAGGAGCGTTCATGGCAGAGGAGAGGCGCACAACAGAGAAGATTTCCAACTGAAAAGAAAACATAAAATAGGGGAAACCCATGAGAATAAAATAATCTAAAACCGAGTACACCATTTACCACATCCCACAAACCCCAAAAGACAATGCATGCAAATAAATTCAAATTTATTGATAGAAATCACTATCTGATCACTAATTTTTATCCAAACCATAGGTGCAAACAAATCCAAATAGGAATCAGAAGGATCACATACCTCGAGAAAAGAAATCCAACCATAATAGTGATCAAGCATAGAAAAATGTGAACTAGATGGGAGGGAGTGACCCAAAATATCATCGGGATAAAGATCTATCCAAGAGGATAATTTTTAAAAAAATATGAAGCCTCAAGAACTCTATGGATCCCAAAAAACCTTTTCTGTAACATTGACACTACCTGTAATACATTTACATGTCGTGTAATCCTTTTGACTAAAAAACAAGTCACTTTTTATTTAAAACATTATATTTTTTATTTAAATGATATGTAACCATTACAAAGTTTGTAAAATTGTCACACTCTGCATCCAATTAATGTGTCATTTTTGGAGGTCATTACATGTCATGTACTCCATTATACACGTCATGTAATTTCTCAGAATATAGTAAAAAATGTTGTTTTGTTTCTAAAAATTCCCTAAAGATCACTAAATTTACCAATACATGTGTCCTCCAAATCCTTTCTCAGCATTCCTCAACCAAAAAAAATCCAAAAAAATGTTAAAACACACCTCACATAAAATGTAATGAGACCAACCAAGAAGTCTTAAAACCACATAGGAATAGAATTTCAAATTTCCCTCGATTTTCTCAACCCATAACATTGTTGGTCAGCACAACCTCCCCCATAATGATTATCTTACATGAAAAGCCTTGGTGGTTAAACAATATCCATGATTTCACCTTAGATACCATCAAATCAAATGCCACCTTGAATATCAAACAACCAGTCTCAAAGTTCCCCCAACACTTCCAACATGATATTCATTCATCCAGGACTGTTTTTATTCTTCCCATCATGGGAATATCATTATCATCACCCCATAGAAGAAATAATAAACCCCCACAACCCATGATCTATATAAAAATGAATGGAATGATTAGAAATTATTGAATTAGTATGAAAATAGTTTCCAATCCCAATTCTCAGATCACCATGAATGACATCCCATATGTTCAACAATCCACTTATATTGAGGATCACAATCTCCAATGACCAATGGTGCACTCCTCCCTATATGGATTCCTAGAAATTTATCCTCAACTACTCACCACCACTATCCTTTTCAATGAAGAGTTAATCCCCAAGAACCTCTCATTGGTCCTTATGAAACCTGAATGAAAAACTGGGATCAGACTCACATGAGTCAGACAACAAAAAAAATAGGCTAAAACACACAATCAACCAACTATTCCCCTATAGCATGTTAGTCCCAAATAGCTGGAGCACTTTCATTTCTCATCTTCAGAATTAAGGCATATTCCTCATACTAAGATAAGATACACGACTACACACCACCTAGGTATTGATCTAGAATCATGCATTACAAACCATACTTTGATCATGTTTCCTGAAGTGAAACCAAAAATAGAAGAACCAACATAGAAAAGCATCTAACCACACCCACCTTGTCGGCAGTGGCAGAGGCGGAGGTGGCGGCGGCGGCAGAGGCGGCGGCAGTCGCGGCAGCGGGGGTGGAGGCGGCAGTGGCAGCGGCAGTCACGGTAGCGAGAGTGGGGGCGGAGGTGGCGGTGGTGGTGGAGGAGGAGAATGAGAAGGAGGAAGGATGAAAAGGAGGAGGACGAGGAGGAGGACGAGGAGGAAAACGAGGAGGAGGATGAGGTCGCGACAGTGAGGGGGAACCCTTACAAGGCCCGTAGGCTCAGAGATTACATGGCCCGTAGGCTTAGGAGATTACATGACCCGAAGGTCTTAGGAAATTCAACCAGATTATCTACAAGGAACTAACCCTCCCCAACATCAACATCATGATAGTAGCTCTTCACCTTCGCATGACCGTCTGACTATGCTTCCCGTGCAAGCATAGGCTGGTCTTGATGGCATAACCATACCCTCTCATTCCGACAAATCCATTTGGCTCTACTCTGGTGAGTGCACCTGATCTAAATCCTCTTCTGGGGCTGCTCCTTTTTTTTGTAGTGTGTCTGGGGAAACTGCATGTGGCCAGAAGGCCTTAAAGGTGGCCCAAAATCCCTACTGATCCGAAGGCATGGGTGGCCTGAAAGCTTTAAGGACTCCAAGCCTAAACTGGTGGCCCAAGGTGAATAGTTCCAGCTACTACAGTACCTGCTACAGTACCCAAACAATGTACAGTTCTGCTACAGTACCTGTACAGTGTATAGTCTTGCTTAAGTATAATGGTTTTATATGAAGAAAACATATTGATAAAAAAGTGATTAATTTTTAGAAAAGTATTTATATGTTTCCAAAATACTATTTTCTAAAAAAATGTTTTTTATTTCTTTTTGTGAAAAATATTAAAATTAATTATTGACACTTTCAGAATTTTTTTGATAAAATAAAATTCATTTTTAAATCAACATGTCAAAATTAGTTTAGGGTGATTTTTTTGTATTTTTTTTGAAAATATAAATTTTTCAGTAAATAGTGAAAAATACGAATTTTTATTGAAAACCGTATTTTCTTAATTTTAAATTAAAATTTTTCCACTTATGTGAATGAAATTTAAAAAAATGGATTCTATATTTAGACTCAGAATAATTTATATTATCTAATAAGATTAACTTAATTTTTGACCATAATGAATAGTAAAAACAGTAAAGATTATTTACCGCTGTTAAGGTAAAAATGAGTTTACCAGGGGTTAAACTAAAAATATAAGGGTTGAAAATGATCCAAAACCTGTTTAAAACCCATTGGATTACCATATTTTGACCTTATCTCTTATAGTCTTGATAATGGTCCATTTTGGAGCATTGTGGCATGAGAAAAAATGGGTATACCTTTTTCTTTTCAAAAAATACTAGTGTGTCACCCACCTCACTTATAAAAGGCCACCCCTTATCCTATCCTCTTCACACTTCCAAAAATATTTGGTTTGGACAAAACCTTCCCAAATCACTTCCTTACTTCCCTCATCCCATCATAGAAGCCTTAGTTTGATCCTAAATCCAACCTAAGAAGTCTTTTGGTGCAAACCAAAAGAAGTTGTTTGAAGAAGACGTAACACCCTTAACCGAGCATTTTATTTTATTTATTAATACACCTAATTAAATTATTATTCAACCATGATTATATAATAACCTCAGTATATTACATATAATGAGTTTTTTTTATTTTAAAGGCATGACCTACAACCATCTCCTCTTCCATCGAATGAGATACAAAATCATCATTCGTGTGTACGATAGACTACCCCCTCGCAAACCGATGTTATTCGTTTTCCATAAAAACCTCTCATGGATGGATATAATGATTGATTAAATGTTTATATATGATATTATTATACTTATGGAATCATTATATCACATATAACTTCATACTTCATATTCTATGAGAATACGATAACGTCGCTCGTGTGTACGGTGGACTACCGCCCCATGAAGCGATGTGATTCGTTCATGCTTTACATAGAAGGAAATAAGGATGATTTTAATGAACATATGTGATATATATGACATAAAAATTATTTTTTAATGGTAATATATTATTTAACTTTCTTTCTTTCAATCCTTCTAGAAAATGGAAGTATCGTTCATGTGTACGTACGGTCTACCGTCTCTATGTACGACGTATTTCATTTTCTATCTCTAAATCTTATGGATTACTCTAAAAACATATATACTTAATATATATTATATTTATATCATTATTAACACTCTTTAGATTATGAAACCATGATCAAATTAATATGAGAAAAAATAAAAAATCCAAACATTCAAAAAAAATAAATCAGTTATTACTCGAAACATGACTTTAATACGAAATTGTTAATATAAAGGTAATAAAATATCATAATAAAATCATATATGGGGGGGGGGGGGGGGGCATTTCCAGCACCAAAATGGTGTTTTTCTATAGTGCGGTGCCAAATTTGGCGCTGTACTATAGACGCGCTATCACATTTTTTTTCTTTTTTTAAGTTTTCCATATATTTGCATAATAAATGATTATATTTGATTAAAAATAAAAAAATCAAATAATATTATGTTTTGTGTAAAATATGATGCAATACATTAGTGTATATTTTACTATCCATGTACCTTTTTGGAGTAACTTTACTCCAAAATGGTGTAATTAATACATTGGAGAAGCTCTTAGTGGGCTTCTTGTGATTTTTTTTGAAATAAAACATTTTATAGTAAAATAAATTAATAAAATATATGACAAAACACAAGAATTGTTATTAAAAATAACAAAAAAATCAAAAAATATCCCCTGGGATAAAGCCCAGTGGTATATGTCAGGTGGCCATTCTCTGCTCAGAGGGAACTGACCTAAGTTCGAGTCTCACAAGTTTGAATTAGACGAGGGACTAAAATCTTTTTTGGGTTTGATGGGACCATCATGGGAGTGTTTAACAGTCCCTTTTTCCCTTGTAGGGATGATTAGGATCGTTTTCATATTTCCTCGGGGATAGGGGTTCAATTTCTATTGGTAGTTGTTTGACGTTGTAATTTCATGCTTGTTGACTTAAGTCTGTCAATGGTGTTGGGTTGCACGGGGAGGGAATGTTTTACCCAGTTTCAACCATGAGATGGAGGATTAGACTTGAGGCTCTTTAATGAGGTAACTAGGGTTTCACTACACTGGAAGATTTAAGGCTTGTAATGAGTGGGCGGATTGGGGTTTCCTTTCAAATAAATAAATAAACAAACAAATAAATAAATAACATGTAATTTTATTGGATGAAAAATAAAAATAAAGATGACAAGTCATATGTTCTGTCATACATGATTGAACACATGTTTTTCCTTCAAACATATATTTATATTTTTTAAAATAAAATTTTGAATTAAAAATATGTTATGTTTTGATTTAAATTGACATAACATACATTTTTTCCATGAAAAAACATTGGAAAACACAAGAACATTTAAAAATTTGAGTAAAAGATGACAAGACATAGACAATATGTGACGTCCCCGGTATGGACCCCACCTCCAAGTTGGCAATGCCACGCGACCTCGAGTGCATCTCCCCATAAACTAGTGGCTATTGACTAGCGGTGAAGGGGTTAACTCATGCCATTGTAAGACTATGCCCTCAATATAATACTCATTTAATAATGATAAAATGATAACAATCCAAATAATAATGCTACAAAAGCAATATAACCGACTAGATAAATAATACCAAGAGTTGATAAAGCCACATTCACATGTTTTGCAATGCCACATGAGTCATACATACACATAGGCAACTCTATACAAAGACCCAATGTCCAATCATATATACACATAATAATTGACATAGGATCATTAGAACTCATGCAAATTAGTTATTTATAACTCTACTTAAAACTAGTTTAGTGATGAGAAGAGATCGATACATAGGGAAGGATTCAAAATATGTGATTTAAGTGTATGACGAAGTAGACAATCATAACAAAAATAAAATAAAACAGAAAAAACAAGGGAGATAAAAATGGGAATGGTGATGAAACATTGATGAGAGAGAATATTTGTGTGAGTTTGTAACACCTAAAGTTTTTATAAATTTATTTTTTTAGAATAAATGAAATTCATTTGGTAGCTTGCATTACACCCAACAAAATTTTTAGCTTGCCAACACCAAGTTTTAAAAAACCAAGATATATTATTAATATTATCATTTAAATGCTCGAATGGCCCTAAGGCCTTAATTTTTTATTGATTTTTGATAACCCCCCTTTCAAGGGATGAGGGGGAACCCTTATAAGGCCCGTAGGCTCAAAGATTACATGTCCCGTAGGCTTAGGAGATTACATGACCCGAAGGTCCTAGGAAATTGAACTAGACTATCTATAAGGAACTACCCCTCCCTAGCATCTGCATCATGATAGTAGCTCTCCACCTTGGCATGACCGTCTGGCTATGCTTCCCATTCAAGTAAAGGCTGGCCCCGATGGCATAACTATACCCTCTCATTCTGAAAAATCCACTTGGCTCTGCTTTGGTGAGTGAACCTGCTCTGAATCCTCTTCTGGGGCGGCTCCTTTTTTTTTTGTAGTGTGTATGGGGAAACTACATGTGGCTTGAAGGCCATAAATGTGTCCTGAAAACCCTACTAACCCGAAGGCCTGGGTGGCCTGAAAGCCTTAAGGACTCCAACCCTAAACCGGTGGCCCAAGGTGAATAGTTCCAGCTGCTATAGTACCTGCTACAATACCCACACAATGTACATTTCTGCTATAGTACCTGTACATGATTAAGTATAATGGTTTTATATGAAGAAAACATATTGATAAAAAAGTGCTTAATTTTTAGAAAAGTATTTATATGTTTCTAAAATACCATTTTCTAAAAAAACATTTTTTATTTCTTTTTATGAAAAATATTAAAACTAATTATTGACACTTTTAGAATTTTTTTGATAAAATAAAATTCATTTTCAAATCAACATGTCAAAATTAGTTTAGGGTGATTTTTTTGGATTTTTCTGAAAATATCAATTTTTCAGTAAATAGTGAAAAATACGGATTTTTATTGAAAACAGTCTTTTCTTAATTTTAAATTAAAATTTTCCACTTATGTGAATAAAATTTTAAAAAATGCATTCTATATTTAGACTCAGAATAATTTATATTATCTAATAAGACTAACTTAATTTTTTACCATAATGAATAGTAAAAACAGTAAAAATTATTTACCGCGGTTAAGGTAAAAATGAGTTTACCAGGAATTAAACTAAAAATATAAGGGTTGAAAATGATAAAAAACTTTTTCAAAACCCATTGGATGACCATATTTTGACCTTATCTCTTATAGTCTTGATAATGGTCCATTTTGGAGCATTGTGGCATGAGAAAAAGTGGGTATACCTTTTTCTTTTCAAAAAACCTCACTTATAAAAGGCCACCTCTTCTCCTATCGTCTTCACACTTCCAAAACTATTTGGTTTAGACAAACCCTTCCCAAATCACTTCCTTACTTCCCTCATACCATCATAGAAGCCTTAGTTTGATCCTAAATCCAACCTAAGAAGTCTTTTGGTACAAACCAAAAGAAGTTGTTTGAAGAAGACGTAACACCCTTAACCGAGTATTTTATTTTATTTATTACTCCAACTAATTAAATTATTATTCAACCATGATGATATAATAACCTCAGTATATTCCATATAATGAGTTGTTTTTATGTTAAATCCATGACCTACAACCATCTCCTCTTCCATCGAATGAGATACAAAATCACCATTCGTGTGTACGACAGACTACCCCCTCACAAACCGATGTTATACATTTCCCATCACCACCTCTCACGGTTGGATATAATGACTGATTAAATGTTTATATATGATATTATTATACTTATGGAATCATTATATCACATACTTCACATTCTATGAGAATACGATAACGTCGCTCGTGTGTACGGTGGACTACCGCCCCAGGAAGCAATGTGATTCGTTCATGCTTTACATAGAAGGAAATAAGGACGAGTTTAATGAAAATATGTGATATATATGACATAAAAATTATTTTCTAATGGTAATATATTATTTAAATTTCTTTCTTTTAATCTTTTGAGAAAATGGAAGTATCGTTCATGTGTACGTACGGTCTACCATCTCCATGTACGACATATTTCATTTTCTATCTCTAAATCTTATGGATTGCTCTAAAACATATATACTTAATATATATTATATTTATATCATTATTAACACTATTTAGATTATAAAACCATGATCAAAGTAATATGATCAAAAATAACAAATCTAAACATTCAAAAAAAATAAATCAGTTATTACTCGAAACATGACTTTAATATGGAATTGTTAATATACTGGTAATAAAATATAATAATAAAATCATATATGGGGGGGGGAATTTCCAGCACCAAAATGGTGTTTTTCTATAGTGCAGTGCAAATTTGGCGCTGTACTATAAACGCGCTATCACATTTTTTTCTTTTTTAAGTCTTCCTTTTATTTGCATAGTAAATGATTATATTTGATTAAAAATAAAAAAAATCAAATAATATTATGTTTTGTGTAAAATATTATGTAATACATTAGTGTGTATTTTAACATCCATGTACCTTTTTTGAGTAACCTTACTCCAAAATGGTGTAATTAATACATTGGAGATGCTCTTAGTGGGCTTCTTGTGATTTTTTTTTGAAATAAAACATTTTATAGTAAAATAACTTAATAAAATATATGAAAAAAGACAAGTATTGTTATTAAAAATAACAAAACAATCAAAAAATATCCCCTGGGGTAAAGCCCAGTGGTATATGTCAGATGGCCATTCTCTTCTCAGAGGGAACTGACCTAAGTTCGAGTCTCACAAGTTTGAATTAGATGAGGGACTAAAATATCCTTTGGGTTTGATGGGACCATCATGGGAGTGTTTAAAAGTCCCTTTTTCCCTTTTAGGGAAGATTAGGCTCATTTGCATATTTACTTAGGGACAGGGGTTCAATTTCCGTTGGTAGTTGTTTGCCGTTGTAATTTCATGCTTGTTGACTTAAGTCTGTCAATAATGTTGGGTTTCACGGGGAGGTAAGGTTTTACCCAGTTTTAACCCTAAGATGGAGGATGAGACTTGAGGCTCTTTAATCAGGTAACTAGGGTTGCACTACACTGGAAGATTTAAGGGTTGTAATGAGCAGGCGGATTGGGGTTTCCTTTCAAATAAATAAATAAACAAACAAATAAATATATAACATGTAATTTTATTGGATGAAAAATAAAAATAAAGATGACAAGTCATATGTTCTGTCATAGATGATTGAACACATGTTTTTCCTTCAAACATGTATTTAGATTTTTTAAAATAAAATGTTTAATTAAAAACATGTCATGTCTTGATTTAAATTGATAAAACATACGTTTTTTCCATGAAAAAACATTGGAAAACACAAGAACATTAAAAAATATGAGTAAAAGATGACAAGACATAGAAAATATGCGACGTCCCCGGTATGGACCCCACCCCCAAGTTTGCAACACCACACGACCTCGAGTGCATCTCCCCATAAACTAGTGGTTATCGACTAGCAGTGAAGGGGTTAACTCATGCCATTATAAGACTATGCCCTCAATATAATACTCATTTAATAATGATACAATGATAACAATCTAAATAATAACGCTACAAAAGCAATATAAACAACTAGATAAATAATACCAAGAGTTGGTAAAGCCACATTCACATGTTTTGCAATGCCACACAAGTCATACATACACATAGGCAACTCTATACAAAGACCCAATGTCCAATCATATATACGCAATATAATTGACACAAGATCATTAGAACTCGTGTAAATTAGTTATTTATAACTCTACTTAAAACTAGTTTAGTGATGAGCAGTGATCAATCCATAGGGAAGGATTCACAATATGCGATTTAAGTGTATGACCAAGTAGACAATCATAACAAAAATAAAATAAAATAGAAAAACAAGGGAGATTGAAATGGGAATGGTGATGAAACATCGATAAGAGAGAATATTTGTGTGAGTGCGTAACACCTAAAGTTTTTATATATTTTTTATAATAAATGAAGTTCATTTGATAGCTTACATTACACGCAACAACAAGTTTAGCTCGCCAACACCAAGTTTTAACAAACCACGATATATTATTAATATTTTCATTTAAATGCTCGAATGTCCCTAAGGCCTTCATTTTTTATTGATTTTTGATAACCCCCCCTCAAGGGATGAGGGGGAACCCTTACAAGGCCCGTAGGCTCAGAGATTACATGGCCTGTAGGCTTAGGAGATTATATGACCCGAAGGTCTTAGGAAATTCAAACAGACTATCTACAAGGAACTACCCCTACCCAAAATCTGCATCATGATAATATCTCTCCACCTTCGCATGACCGTCTGGCTATGCTTCCCGTGCAATCACAGGCTGGTCCCGATGGCATAGTCATACCCTTTCATTCCGAAAAATCCATTTGGGTCTGCTCTGGTGAGTGCAGCTGCTCTGAATCCTCTTCTGGGGCTGCTCTTTTTTTTGTAGTGTGTCTGGGGAAACTGCATGTGGCCCGAAGGCCTTAAAGGTGGCCTGAAATCCCTAGTGACTCGAAGGCCTCGGTGGCTTGAAAGCCTTAAGTACTCTAATCCTAAACCAGTGGCCCAAGGTGAATAGTTCCAGCTGCTACAGTACCTGCTACAATACCCACACAGTGTATAGTTCTGCTACAGTACCTGTATAGTGTACAATTCTGCTTAAGTATAATGGTTTTATATGAAGAAAACATATTGATAAAAAAGTGCTTAATTTTTAGAAAAGTATTTATATCTTTCCAAAATACTATTTTCTAAAAAAATGTTTTTTTATTTCTTTTTGTGAAAAATATTAAAATTAATTATTGAAACTTTTATAATTTTTTTGATAAAATAAAAATCATTTTTAAATAAACATGTCAAAATTATTTTAGGGTTATTTTTTTTAGATTTTTCTGAAAATATTAATTTTTCAGTAAATAGTGAAAAATACGGATTTTTATTGAAAACCGTCTTTTCTTAATTTTAAATTAAATTTTGCCACTTATGTGAATGAAATTTAAAAAAATGGATGCTATATTTAGACTCAGAATAATTTATATTATCTAATAAGACTAACTTAATTTTTGACCATAATGAATAGTAAAAACAGTAAAAATTATTTACCGTAGTTAAGGTAAAAATGAGTTTACCAGGGGTTAAACTAAAATGATAAGGGTTTAAAATGATCCAAAACTTTTTCAAAACCCATTTCATGACCATATTTTAACCTTATCTATTATAGTATTGATAATGGTTCATTTTGGAGCATTGTGGCATGAGAAAAAGTGGGTATACCTTTTTCTTTTCAAAAAATACTAGTGTGTCACCCACCTCACTTATAAAAGGACACCCCCTATCCTATCCTCTTAACACTTCCAAAACCATTTGGTTTGGACAAACCCTTACCAAATCACTTCCTTACTTCCCTCATACCATCATAGAATCCTTATTTTGATTCTAAATCCAACCTAAGAAGTCTTTTGGTGCAAACCAAAAGAAGTTGTTTGAAGAAGACGTAACACCCTTAACCAAGCATTTTATTTTATTTATTACTCCACATAATTAAATTATTATTCAAACATGATGATATAATAACCTCATTATATTCCATATAATGAGTTTTTTTTATGTTAAAGGCATGAACTACAACCATCTCCTCTTCCATCGAATGAGATACAAAATCATCATTCGTGTGTACGACATACTACCCCCTCGCAAACCGACGTTATTAGTTTTCCATCACCACCTATAAAAACTAGATATAATGATTGATTAAATGTTTATATATGATATTATTATACTCATGTAATCGTTATATCACATATACCTTCATACTTCACATTCTGTGAGAATACGATAACGTCGCTCGTGTGTACAGTGGACTACCGCCCCATGAAGCGATGTGATTCGTTCATGCTTTACATAGAAGGAAATAAGGAAGAGTTTAATAAACATATGTGATATATATGACATAAAAATTATTTTTTAATGGTAATATATTATTTAACTTTCTTTCTTTCAGTCCTTCGAGAAAATGGAAGTATCGATCATGTGTACGTACGGTCTACCATCTCCATGTACGATGTATTTCATTTTCTATCTCTAAATCTTATGGATTACCATAAAAACATATATAATTAATATATGTTATATTTATATCATTATTAAAACTCTGTAGATTATTAAATCATGATCAAAGTAATATGATCAAAAATAACAAATCCAAACATTCACAAAAAATAAATTAGTTATTACTCAAAACATGACTTTAATATGGAATTGTTAATATACAGGTAATAAAATATCATAATAAAATCATATATGGTATGATATATATAATTATGTTTCTTTAATAAATGTATAATAAAATTATATTTATTATACAGTAGGTTCAAACATGTATGAAGGAAGTCGAGACTTATGGTAAGAGATTTCTAATCTCTCTTTTATTTATAGGAGACATATACAAATTCACCACTCATTTATTTTGTGTGGTGTATATACTACCCATTTGACATGTTATATCCTGAATCTACTTATTTTAATTATATTTTAAGTATCATTTAATTTTATTCTTTTATGGGGATTATGATTCAAAATTATCATAGTGGTAAAAGTTTTATGTTACAATCCCATCATTTATTAGGATTGTTTATGATTATGCTTCCAATGATGAAATATTACGATCTATCTCTCAAGAAACTCATAAATTTTCTTCTACTCTGGTTATTTCTAGAGAATAAATTTTTTACCTTGATTTTACTCTCTTTATGTACTCAAGAATTTAAAATGATGTTTTTTAAGAAAAATTATCTTTATTTCTCTCTTCGGTCGAAAACCCTTTTTCTTCCAAAACCATATTATCTAAAAATATTTTCAAAAAAGTTTTTCACATTATTAAAATGATTTATTAAATACATTTTTACCCATTTTTTACTTTTTAATTTTTTTGAAAGGAATATTCATGTCATTTTCCAAACAATGCCTGTTTGACTTTTATCGAAAATGTGAAGGGAATATTTGTTTTAACATGTACAACATGAACAGAATTTCCCAAAACAATGACCATTATTATCTTTGAAGATTCATTTATAAATTTTCATGGTTATTTTTAAAGAAAATTATTTTCAAAAAAAATTATGTTTTAATTTTTTTCAAAGTGGAAATGATATTTTTCTTAAGAAATGTTTTAAACAATTTTTTATGCTTTCTTTATATGTTTTGATAGTTATTTTCAAATAAAATAATTTCTAAAATGTTTTATATTTTAGAAAGTTTTTTTTAAATTGTAAATTATATTTTCCTCAAGAAATGTTTTAAATTATTTTTTAAATATTCCTTTATAAATTTTCAAGGTTATTTTCAAAGAAAATGATTTCCAAAATGTTCTATGAATTTTTAGTTTTAAAAAGTTGATTTTAAAAGAAATTTTATCTTCCTCAAGAAATGTTCCATGTTTCTTTTTAAAATCATTTTCCATCTAAGATGACATCTTTTGATGTTACCTATTCCTTATTAGGGATATAATCAAAGCATCACATTCTTATTTTCTCTCTAATTGGTTCATGTTTATGATGACATGATATTTATGAAACCTGTTTCTCTTCCATAGGTTATACCATGAAGAATTTTTTATGAAACCTACTTCTTTTAATAGTTTATACTATGATGAAATGATGAATTGATTATGAAACATATATCTTTTCCACAGGTTATGATATGATGAAATGTTTATGAAACCCATTTCACTTCATGGGTTATGATATGATAAATATTTTATTATCTTGTGGCACATGTATGTATGGTTTTCATTATGTGACAGGTGGGGCCAGTATCTCTATACAATGCATTGGGAATTGATTAATGTTATATGAGATAAAATGGTACATGGGAAGTTATCCCAAGTTTAAAAGAGGGTACACAATAGGTTATCCCAAGCCTGAAAGAGGATACACAGAAGGTTATACCAAGCCCAAAGCAAGTGCACAGATGGTTATCCCAAGCCTAACATATAATGAATGTCTTTCTGGTTAACCTTAACATAATATTTTCTATGCTTATGTGTATGCCACAAATATATGTATTATTATAATGTTATGTTACCATGGCTCATGTTATTTGATTCCTTTATGATTCATGTCTTAAGAACTACTAATATTTATTCTATGACTCAAGATTATGATCTTTGATATGCAGGGTATGGTTTTCAAATGTTATGTTCATGTTCTCATACCCTTATGATCTTATTATGATTACATATCTCCCCTGTTTGAGCTCACCCTTTCTTATGTTTATTTTACCGAAGTTATGAATAAAGGTTTTAAGTAGGGTATGTCTAATAAGAATACTATCTGGGAAGATATTTACAAGAGATGTTGAAGGTATTTCAAGAAATAAAACGATTTTGTGTCTAGTCTCTAAAGGCACTAGACAATTAGGATCCTTAGGCATGTGTTTGTGTAATGTAATGAATACTCATCTAAAAGATGTAATATCTATATATAAAAATCCCAGACCACTATAGTTGGTAACAAAGGATAGGTTTAGTAACCTTTAGAAACTAGGATGAAAAAACTTTAGTGATATCCATAAGGACATGTATAAGGATAAGTCTAAGGATGACTCAAAGTATAGAAAAATATCCTGGAATTTTGATAAAGGATACAATGAGTGGTTTCCAAGGAATTACATCCCTATTTAGATACTACAAGTGGATGTGGATCTAGAACAGAGGTACCTAGTGGTAATAACTCTGAAAAAGGAATATTGAGATGCACTTGATCATCACATGGTGCACAACAATGAGCCTTACTGCACTCCTAGATTGAAACTCTTGGGGGATATGATTTTGAAATTAACAAACTATTTATGAACCATTATGAAGGATTTAAATATATGATGACTATGAATGACCTAGGATAAACCTAAGGTGTCATAGATTAAAAATAAGGTGTTATGATTTAGAAATCCTATAAGTGTTTTTCATGATTATGTGGTTCCCCACTATGATTATTGTTGCTTACACTATATTTTTTAGTTTTAGTGAATGGATGTAACCTGAAGGAACCATGTTCATATTGAGTGTGATGGACAGTGAAATGATTTTCCTCCTAATCAGCTAAACTTCATTGGAGCTAGAATAAAAAATATCATTGCTATGATCATGAAAAATTCTCAATCCATGAATCATGTTAAACTTATAAATTAGTAAAGGAGGTAACAGCATTTTTTTGAGTCCTTAATGAGACAAAATTAACCTTACTTTAATGAAACTGATAATCTTCTAGTTTCTAAGCATTGGACTAGTACCGCTAAAAAAGACATTTTCCATTCTTTAGTTTTTAGAACATGAAAAAGTCAGTTTTTGTCTATTATTTGGAAAATGACACAAATCAATGGTGGAATCTCATTAATAATACAAGAGAACATGATTAAATTGACTCTATGGATTGGGATGAGCTCAAGAACTTATTTTTTAATAAGTACATTCCTCATATTCTTCATACAATGATGCAGAAGGAGTTACTTGAGCTAAAACAAAAGGATGGTGAATCATTTGGTACCTATGAGACAAATTTTACAAGGCCTGCATAGTACAATTATGGTATTATCATCCAAAATAAAAGTAAGTTTGATCGATTCTTCAATGGATTAAAAACACGTCTTTGAAGGTCATTATCCATAAGATAATTTAATAGTTTTTAATATATTGTTAGATGTGTTATCATGGTGGAAATAAAGGTTAGAGTTATGTATCAATATCATGGTTTTGATAAGAAGAGAAAATGAAATTCAAAGGAAAATTTAAAAACCATAGAGAGAAGAATATATGTTTTCCTTTATACTCAAAGTATGTGAACAAACATGGAAGAAATTATCTTAAGGGGACTATTAAATGTTTTAAGTGTATAAGGGAAGGTCATCAGAAAATTGAATACTGAAGTGGTGGAAAGAAGTTAGCTAATGATAGAGAGAATGATCCACAGAATGATCCATAGAATTCATCACCCACGCTACAGTGTTTAAAATGAAAGGAGTATGGGTATTATGCTAACCGGTTCCCAAATTCTAAGGTTAATAACGATGATAGACATCAATAACCTGTTAAGCTAAGAGAAAAATGGAAATGTCACGCGATCACTGTTCCTGGTGAGGGGTGAAAAAATGATGTGGTGAAAGGTACACTTACCATCCACTCTAGAACTGATAATGTCTTATTTAACTCTATATCCACTCATTCATTCATATCTAAATAATTTTATAAGGGTGTCAATATTCCACCAAAATGATTAGATATTGAATTAGCAGTGAAAACCACTAATGGTATGATGATAACATCTCAAGTATATGATTCCTCTCCAATTGGATTTTGTGAGAATGTTATTCCTGTAAATCTTTTCATTCTCTCTCTAGTTGAATTTGATGTTATCATAGGCATGCATTGACTTTATCTATATAAAACCCAAATTAATTTCTAGGGAATGGAAGTCACATTTTATATTCTAAATCAACCTATGATCATCTACCGGTACGAACATAAATATGAACTTCTAATGTAAATCATATCCATTGTATGATTTTTGATTTCTATTCAAGAGGGGTGTTTATATTAAATAGTAGGTGATACAATTAACATTGATGATACACCTATTGTGCAGTATTTTTTTGACATATTTCCAAAAGAGTTTCCTAAACTTACACCAAAATGTGAAGTTGAGTTGTTAATAGAACTCACACCTGGTGACACACCAATTTCAAAAAAACTCCCTATATAATGGAATTTATTTATTTGTAGGAATTAAAAAAGAAACACTAGGAGAACCTTGAAAAGGGATTAATTCGGGAAACTTTGTCACATTGGGGTAGAACTATTCTTTTTTTTAAAAGAAATATGAATCAATGTGACTCTATATTGATTATTAGAAGATGAACAAGATCATGACCAAGAACAAGTATCCTCTACCCCATATTGATTAACTATTTGGTAAATTGTGTGGAGTTCAAGACTTTTCTAAGATTGACCTTCACTCTAGATATCATCAATTGAGGGTCAAGAAGGAGGATATACCCAAGAAAACATTTCTTATAAGGTATTAACACTATTAATATACAGTGATTCCATTTGGTCTTACTAATTCCCACACTATCTTAATGGATTTAATAAATATAGTCTTTAGAGATTAACTTGATCAGTTTATGGTTGTATTTATATATGATATTATTATCTATTAAAAGAGAAAGAAAGAGCATCATGATCACTTGATAACTATAATAAATACCATAAGTAAGAAGAAACTATATGTAAAATTTACAAATTGTGAATTCTGGATGCAAAAGGTTTCATTTTTGGGTTACATAATCTCAAGAGAGGGCATATCAGTAGATCCATCAATGACATTAGCTATTGAGTATTGGCCCAGACCAACCATAGTGACTGAGATACATATTTTTATTGATTTAGTTGGATATTATTGATGGTTTGTGGAGATTTTATCATGACTATATAATCCAATAACCAAGTTAACTCAGAAGGGAGCCAAGTTCCTCTGGATAGATGGATGTGAGGAAAATTTCAAGGAACAGAAGAAAATATTAGTTAGCACATTTATTCTTACACTAAACTAAAGTGGAGAAGGGTTTATAATCTATAGTGAGGAATCCAAGAAGGGATTGAGATGTGTTATTATACATAATGAAATAGTTATATCTTATGCCTCAAGAAAATTTAAGGTTTATTAGAAAAATTACCCAACTCATGATTTGGAGTTAGCTTTGGTAATTTTTGCATTAAAAATATAGAGGCATTATCTTTACATAGAAAAGTGTGATATATATACCAATCAAAAAAGTTTAATGTATAAATTCACATAGGATTTTAATATGCACCAAATATGATGGTTAGAGTTGATTAATGGTCATGACTACTAAATACATCACCACCTTGAGAAAGAGAATAAGGTGGCCGATTCTTTGAGTCGAAAAGATCATGCTAGATTATCCATGACGAGGATCAAAAAATATCTAATGTTTCTATATTTAAAAATGATGGATCCATAAATATATAAGGAAGGTGAAAAATTATATCTTTCTCAATTGAATTTTCAACCATCTATCAATGTAAATATTAAAGAGGCGTAGAAGGAATATGTAGAGCTGCAAAAGAAGGTTAGAAATGTTTTTGAGTTTAACCTTGATCATGATGGAATGATAAGGCTCAATAACTATGTATGTGTTTCATATATATAATATTTTAAGAATTAGTTTTTAGGTAAATCTCATAGTTCTTCATTATCTATTCATTATGGAAGTATGAAAATGTATAGAGATTTGAAGGAGTATTTCTGGTGGGATGGAATGGAGAGATAACACATAGTTTGTATCTCGATGCTTGGTACATAAACAAGTTAAGGCTGAGAGAAAAAAGTATAAGGGGATGTTACATCCATTACCCATACCATAATGGGAATAGAAAAATATCACCATGGATTTTGTCATCAGACTTCCCCAAAATGTCTAAAGGGAATAATGATATATGGGTTGTATTCAATCTCTTTACAAAGTTAGCACACTTTATAGCTATCAGAGAAGACTTCTCTATAGATCATATTTCCAAAATATAAATTAAAGAAGTGGTAAGGTTTCATGGAGTACCACACTCTATTTTGTTGGATTGGGATCTGAGGTTTACCTCGAAGTTCTGGTGAAGTCTTCAATATTCTCTAGATATAGAGTTATTTTTCATCACTACATATCATCCTCATATAGATGGTCACTCTGAGAGAATAATTCAAACCCTATAGGATATGATGATATAATGTTATATAGTTTTAAAATGTGGTTGGTATCAAAACATTCCGCTAGTAGAGTTTTCATACAATAATAGATTTCACTCGAGCATTCAGATGGATCCTTATGAAGCCCTTTGTAGAAAGAAGTATAGAGCTCCAAAATTCTGGAATGAAGTTGGAGAAAGAAATATATTGGGACCTGAGATAGTTTAATAAATGGTATATAATGTTAAATACACCTATTAACACATCATGGTATATTAGAGTTGGAAAAACGTTATGCTGACAATCACCAGTGTGATCTAGAATTTGAAGTTAGTGATAAGGTGTTTCTAATAATTTCTCTAAGGAAGAAGGTAATGATATTTAAAAAGAATGGAAAAATAATACCAAGGTATATCAATCCTTTTGAAATTATTGATCATATAAATATGGTATCCAATCATTTGATTCTTCCACCAAACTTCTCTCAAGTCTATGATGTGTTCCATGTATCTCTCTTGAGGAAGTACATACCCGAACCTTCATATGCACTGAAATCAGAGATTATACCACTGGAGCATCATATTTCTTATGACGAAAAACTAGTGGATATTTTGGATCATATAAATAAAGTTTAAAAAACACATACACTCACTTTGTCAAAGTTTTGTGGTGAAACCACCAATTTAAAGAAGCTATGTGGGAACCTATTGAAATGATGAGATAGAAGAATCCCCATTTGTTTATATCAGAGTAATGAATTATGTGGGTGAAATTCATTTTATAGGGGGTATAATGTAACACCCCAAGTTTTTATGAATTTATTTTTTTTCAAATAAATTAAATTTATTTGATAGCTTGCATTACACGCAACACCAAGTTTGACTTGCATTACATGCAACACCAAGTTTTAACAAACCACGGTATATTATTAATATTATTATTTAAACATGAATGTTATAACCTAGAAATTAAACTTAGAGATATAAATATTAATAGGTTACTTTTAAATATTAAGTATAATGTGTTTATATAAAGAAAAAATATTGATAAAAAAATACTTAATTTTTAGAAAAATCTTTATATGTTTCAAAAATACTATTTTCTCAAAAAACAAATGTTTTTTGATTTCTTTTTGTGAACAATAATAAAATTAATATTTGAAACTTTTAGAAAATTAATTTTATAAAATAAACTTCATTTTTTAAATTATCATTTCAAAATTATCTTAGGGTATATTTTTGGGATTTTTCTGAAAAGATTAATTTTTTAGTAAATAGTGAATAATACTGGTTTTAATTGAAAATGAACTTTTCATTTAAAGAATTTATAAGGTCCATTTTTATTTTAAAATGGGTTGAAAATAAAAATTACTTAAATTATATATAAATTAATCTAATTTATTCTATTTGAATTTTTTTCATATTGAATTTTGATATAATTTTTTTAAACTTTTGAACATTCTATCTTTGAAAACCCACTTTCTCATCACGTCCGTGGGATCAATTTTAAATTAAAATTTTCCAATTATGTGAATTGAATTTTGAAAAATGTATTATATATTTGTAACAAAAATAATTTATATTATCTAATAAGGTTAGCTTAATTTTTTGCCATAATTAATAGTAAAAACAGTAAAAAATTATTTATCACGGTTAAGGTAAAAATGGGTTTACTGGGGGTTAAACTAAAAATATAAGTGTTAAAAATGACCCAAAAAATTTTCAACACACATTTTATGGAAATATTTAAAACTAATATATTCTATTATCGATAATGGTCCATTTTCCCCCTTTTTCCATGATAAAAATGTGGTCACAGATTTTTGTTTTAAAAAATCATTAGTGTGCCACTCACCTCACTTATAAAGGGCCACCCCTTATCCTCTTCCATTCAAAATTAAAAAGTCCTTTTATTCAGACAATACATACCCAAATCACTTACTAAATTAAATCATCCCATCCTATAAGCCTTAGTTTAATCATAAATTCAACCTAAGAATTCTTTTGGTGCAAACCAAAATAATTTTCCCAAAGAAGATGTAACAACCCTAACCAAGCGTTTTATTTTATTTCTTCATCCACATCCTTAAATTATTATCAAAAAACGATTGTATAATAACCTTGTTATCTTAAATGTACTTATATGTTATTATTTTAAGTTCATGACATACAATTATCTCCTCTTCCATCAAATGGGATACGAAATCATCATTCATGTGTACGGTAGACTACCGCCTCACAAACTGATGTTATTATTTTTCCATAAGCACCTATCATGGATAGATATAATGATGGATTAAATATTTATGTATGATATCTATTATATTATTATACTTCTAGAATTATTATATCATATATACCTTCATACATTACATTTTGTGAGAATATGATAACGTCACTCATGTGTATAGTGGACTACCGCCTTGCGAAGTAATGTGATTCTTTAACGCTTTACATGGAAGGTAATAAGGATGTTAGTAATGGAAATATTTGATTTATATGACATAAAAATTATTTTTTAATGGTAATATACTATTTACCTTTCTTTCGTTAAACGTTTCAAGAAAATGGAAACAATGTTCATGTGTACGTATGCCCTACTATCTCTAGGTATAGTGTATTTCATTTTCTATCTCTAAATCTTTTAGATTAATATAAAAAAATATATAATTAATGTATATGATATTTATATCATGGTTAAAATTAAGGAGATTATGGAACCATGATCAAAGTAATATGACCAAAAATAATAAATCAAAACATACATGAAAAACAAAGCAGTTATTACTCGAAACATGACTTTAACATGGAATTGCTAATAAATGGTTATAATAAAATCATATATGGTATGATATATATAATTATGATTATTTAATATATATATAATAAACTTATATTTATTATATAGTATATTTTAATGTGTATGAAGGAATTCGAGACTTAAGGTAATAGATTTCTAGTCTCTCTTTTATTTCTGGGAAACATATGAAAATTAACCTATCGTTTATTTTGTGTGGTATATTTAATGAACCATTTAAATTTTATATAATTAATATATTTATTTTAATAATATTATAATTTTTATTTAATTTTATTCTTTCATGGGGATGATGATTCAAATTTACTTATGTGGTAAGAGTTTTAGGTTATAATCTCATCATTTATCAGGATTATTTATGATTATGATTAAAATGATGAAATATTATAATAAATATCTCAAGAAACACATGAATTTTATTCTCATATGGTTATATTTATAGAATATATGTTTTCCATTCATTTTCCTCTCTTTATGTACTCATGAGTTCAAAATTATGTTTTTAATAAAAATAGTCTTTATTTTTCTCTTCGGTCAAAAATCCTTTTTCTTCCAAAACCTTGTTTTCTAAAAATGTTTTCAAAATTATTTTTAAAATTATTAAAATGTTTTATTAGAGAAATTTTACCCATGTTTTATTTTTTATATTTTTTTTTGAAAATAATCTTCACATGTTTTTCCAAACAATGCCCATTTGGATTTTACTAAAAATGTGAAAGGAATTTTTGTTTTAACATGTATGGAATGGATTAAATTTCCCACCATCATGACCATTATTTTATTTTAAGCTTAATTTATAATTTTTTATGGTTATTTTCAAATAAAATAATTTTTAAAATGTTTTATATTTTTAAAAAATATATTTAAAAGTGGAAATGATGTCTTCCTTAAGAAATGTTTTAAATGATTTTTAAAGATTCCTTTATAAGTTTTCAAGGTTTTTTAAATAAAAGTATTTTCAAAATGTATTATGTTTTAAAAAGTTATTTTTTCAAAGAGGAAATGATATTTTCCTCAATAAATGTTTTAAATTATTTTTAAATCTTCCTTTATAAATTTTCAAGTTTATTTCCAAAGAAAAGGATTTCCATTTTTTTTATTATGAATTTTTAGTTTTAAAAATTTGATTTTAAAATAAAAGTTATTTCCCTCAAGAAATGTTCCAAGTGATTTTTCAAAAATATTTCCATCTAAGGTAACATCTGTTGATGTTACCTATACCTTACTGAGGACATGATCTAATGATACCATTCTTATTCTTTATTTGAATGGTTCATGTTTATAATGGAATTTTTTATGAAACCTATTTCATTTACATGGGTTATACCATGAGTAAATTCTTATGAAGCCCACTTATTTTCATAGGTTATAATATGATGAAGTGATGAAGTGATTATGAAAACTACTTCTTTTCCACAGGTTATGATACGATGAAATGTTTATCAAACCTATTTCATTTCATATATTATGATATAATGAATGTTTTATGATATTATGGTACACATATGTATGATTTTCATTATGTGATGGGTGATATGTATATCTGCCTTCAATGCATTGGGTAATTATTAATGTTATATGATCTCAAAGAGTATATGATAGGTTATCCCAATACTGAAATAGGGTACATGGGAGGTTATCCCAAGCCTAAAAGAGGGTACATAAGAGGTTATACTAATCCTAAAAGAGGGTACACATAAAGTTATCCCGAGCCCAAAGTAGGTACACATGTAGTTAGCCCCAACCTAACATTTAATGAAAGTCTTGGTGGGTATCCTTGACATAAGATTTTCTATGCTTACGTATATGCCACAAATCTTTGTATTATACCAATGTTATGTTCTCATGGATCATGTTCTTTGATTAATTTATGATTCATGTCTTATTAATTGTCAATATTTATGCCATGACTAAAGATTATGATCTTTAATATGAAAGGTACAGTTTTAAAATGATATTCTCATGTTCTCAAACCCTTATTCTCATGTTACGATTAAATATCTCTCTTGTTTACCCTTATTGATCAATTTATTATATTTCCTTTCCCCAAGTTATAAATAAATGTTTTAAGTAGGGTATGTTTAAGAATAATACTATTTGTGAATATCTTTATGGGATACGTTGAAGATATTTCAAGAAATAAAAATATTTTGTGTCTATTCTCTAAAGGAACTAAACCATTATGATCCTCAGGTGCGTGTTTGTAAAATGTAATGAATATTCATCTAAAATATGTAATATGTATTCAAATACTATTTACCTATAGAGTTTCAGTGTAGGAAAGTAAGAAAGGCAGAAGATCAAAATCTAATAAGAACAATAAATTGATGAAATAGGGGGAAATTGGTTGACTGGTTTTTATAACGTTTTTACTTCATTAATTCATTAAATAAAACATCATGGAACTAATCGAATGAGTATAAATATATTTTTCTTGAGGTAATCCACTAAATGAATGGATCTTACATCTTTTCAACTACAAAATTCACTCGATCACTCAGTGAGAAAAAATCAGTTATCACTGAGTTCAGATTGTCAGTTGAACTCAGTGTGATAATCTCTCTTGAGATTGATTAATTTTTTAGTTAAATCTTCAGAATGAATAAAATTTGAATTTATGCACGATTAAAATTAGTTTTCACTGATACTTTATGTTTTGTAAAAAATTATTATCGGAAGAGAAATCGAGAGTATCATCCAGTCAAGTAAATTTATAAACAAAGTAAAATGGATTAATCGACATAACATATTCCCCCAAAGGTTTTTTAACACCTCGTTACTTGTTTCAGGTATTCCTTAACCTTGTTTTGATCCCCTCTAATTTGGGTCTGTTTTGGGATAATTTGAGAAATTTTAGAGGTTTTTTGGGCTGTTCATGGTTGACACATAGTTTCCCAAACCTTGTATCCACTAGTAAAAACCATACACCCCATATATAGTGGGGAATACATGGTTGGTTCACACTTTCCCAAACCATGAACACTTTAATAGTTAGTCCAGAGGGGGTTCATGGTTTTTCTAATCGTGTGACCCTCCCTAGGAAACCATGTGGGTGGTTATTTTTAATTTTGAAAATTAATAAAATAATTTATGAACCCCCCAATTTAAGTGACTAGTCTCCCCAATCAAACCTAACACAAATTATTCTTCCTTGGAGGTTCCCTATAGGTGATTTTGGATCCTCAAAACCATTTTATCAGTGGATCAAATCTTTGTTAGTATCGATCGATCTCTTTTGGGTAAGTTGATCTTCTCCCATGTAGTTTATTCTAGTATCTCTACCTAGACTACTTAGAGAGTGTTATATCATCATGTTTTTGATGGATATAAACTCCTTTTTATTGGATCTAATTCTTGTCTTGATTCTATAACTGATTTATAGATCTTCTTTGCCTTAATTTTTCGTTGGCATTCCCATTATGGGCATTGATCATTTTATTCCGTGATTTAAAGGCAGGTGGTTCCATAATATATTTCACTAAAATTAAAACCTATAATTTATAGATTAAATTGAAATGAGTTTTTAATTGATTTAAAAACATGTAATTTTGATTATTTGATTCTTAATTTTAAAGAGGTATTGAAATTGATGAAAAACCCAAATTTTAATGGAATTGAAATTTTGGGGTGGATTTATAAAAAATGTTTTCTTTATTTGGAAATCATTTTAATGAAATTATTTGGTGTTTAATCTTGAGAAAATGGATTAAATTGAAAAGTGATTTAAATGGAATGAAATGATAAAAACATATGATTTGGTTTTGAAATGGAAAAGGAAATTTGGAAATTTAAATTGAGAAATTATATTTTAAAGTGTTTTAAAATGATTTATTACCAATTTTTTTGATGAAACTTTACCTTAAGTGGGAGTGGATTTGTTTTACCCTTATGTGGGAGTGGATGCAATTTTCCTTCAAGAGGGAGTAGATATAATTTCCCATTAAGTGGGGGTGCAATTGTTTGATTTGATATACATTCCATTGATTTATGGAACTGTTTTATTCATGATAGTTGATTAATATAATTTTTTTATATAAAATGTTCATTTAAGACTTTTGAAAGTTTTTTGAAATATCTTCCATCTGTTTGAAATGAAATCATGTTTTTTAAAATATGAAAATGAAATTCCATGCCTAGTTTTTTTTGAAATTTATAGAATATATTTTTTATTATTTTTAGCATTGATTATGGAACACTTGGAGAGACCCTACTGGGATTTATAGTTCATACCCTTTTCTTTTGGGCATTTATAGATTTTCTTATGCCAGGTCCAAGCGAAGGGAAAACACCACTTGAAGGTAGTGGTTGTTCTTGATCCTTTGGGCTTGGAGTGATGTTTCCTTTGGGATGTTTGAATTTTATCTTGTTAGTTGTTGAGTAATTTAGTGATGTGCTAATTTAGGTTTTATTTATACCTATTTAGTTTCTGACACTTTCTCTCTTTGGAGTGTTGTGCATACTGACTTGTAATATTTATCTTCCACTGTGTTGTGGAAAATTAATTCCTTCTTTTATCTTGTATGATACTAGGTGCTATTCTACAACCTATGAGGATCATGAAATCTCTATAGGATATGTCAGTGCCGGTTAGGGTATAAGGGTACCAGGGTATCTAGGATAGTTCATAAAGAAGTGGTATCATATGTGTAGGTTAATCATGTTTTCTTGATGTTAGTATGTAGTTTGGGGTATCTGATCAGGTCTTAAGAGGTAGTTACGAGTGAGTGTCTATCCATATCTCATCGTAACAAGCCTTAAGTAACCATGGGTGGTTTGGTAAAGGTGTCTTGAGGAATAATTTTATCTAATTATAGTATTTTACATACTTTTTATTTTTATTGGTTGAAGTCCAAATCTTGATATCTTATCTGATGAGATTAATTTTCTTATTACTATTGTTTTATTTGTTTATATGAGTAATATTATGATGTATTTAATGTTGTTTTTTGATGTTGTGTAGCATCATTCTTCTGATAATACATTCAAATAGTCTCTAAGAGGAAACTACTAGTGAACCATAGAGAGCAGATCCTCCTGTGGACTATAATCTTGTTGAGGTTATTGTGCATGCTGTCCAAGCTCAAGGATAGACACATACACCCATTCTCATTCAGGCTCCATCTATAGAACATCATAGATATGAATCTTGGAATCATTATTAGGATTTAATTTTACAGAATCCACTATCATTTAAAGGCTCTAATGATCCCCAATAGATTGTGGATTGGTTGAGAGAGATAGTGATTCTATTTGATTTCTTGGAAGCACTTGATTTGATTAAGGTGAAATGTTCCACCTTCAAGATAGAGGGACCCAACAAGATATGGTGGGATTCAATGGTTACTGTGAAAAATCATGAGGGTTAAGATTATAAGGACTTTAGGGTTCTTTTCACTGATTAGTTCTATCTCAATTATATGGTGCTGGCTAAGGCTATGTATTTTTTCAAACTTGAACAGGATGACAAAACCATGAAAAAGTATGTGAACCTCTTTCTCGATCTTGTGTAGTTTTCACCTGAGATTATATCATATGAGAAGATTAAGACTCAATGGTTCGAGATGGGTCTTCAACCTGATTTCCATTCTTAGATCTTCTTGTTGAATCTCTCTTCTTATACTAATGCGTTTGATAGGGAATTAGTGGTTGATCTTGACCTGTATGGTAAGTCATGATTGATAGGAGTTACCTTTTCTCCCAATGGTGGTTTTATGAGTTCATTTAAAGTTAAGTGGAAGAATGATTACTCTCATGGTGGTTCTTGACAGAATGTGTCCTCTAGACCTTCTGCTGTTCCTGACAAAGGACCTTTAACTTTCTCCTAGTGTGGAATGGTTGGGCATTTAAGACATGTTTGTACTGAGGTGCCAAAGAAATGTAGTTATTATAGATGCTTGGGACAACTATATAAACTTTTCCATTTATTTTATTCTTTATATAGTTGCATGGGATCATCATCACCAAAAAGTACTATGGTGAAATCAGATGCTTCAAGAATAAAGGAGCTCTAGCCATAAACACTTGATTTTCTTCTTCTTCACAAAGTAGAAGAATCTACAAAGTAAGGTGATATAGTTATAGCGATTGTGAGAGGTAACATCACTATAGATGCATATTTAGTGAATTTTTTATTTTATACTAGTGCATATCACTCATTTATATCAACTCATATTATGGACCTACTAAATTTCCTATGGTGTTTTTTTTATGATAGACATTACTATGTACCCTCAAAATGAAGAGAGAGCAGGGTATCCATTGTCTGCTTGTGTATTCTCTTTATTAGAGATCAGGATTACCTTATTTTTTTATTCTCGACATGAAACCTCTTGATTTCATTTTTGGGATGGATTTGATTATTACTAATAAGGACCGAATTGACCATTACCTTCAATGAGTATCTTTTTATACACCTGATGGGGTGTGCCATATATTTTAGGGAGAATGGGACCCCAGGTCGAGTAGTGTCAGACCTTATTATCCATAATTAAAGAAATTAATATCAGTGTTTGCTTTTGATTTGGAGTGGGAGTCTTTGAGAGATGATCTACCTTCAGTTATCATTGAGTTTCTAGATGTTTTTTCCTTATGACTTCTCTAGTTTTCCATAGGTAAGAGAGGTAGAGTTTTCTATTGATTTAGTTCCCGATACTCAAACAATATCTATTCATTTTCACGACATGAAACCAGATAAAATGAAAGAGTTGAAGACTCAATTGGATGATCTCTTAGAGAAAGGATTTATACACCCAAGTGTGTCGCCTTGGGTGGTGTCTATTTTCTTTGATAAGAAAGTTAACATAACACTTCTCTTATTTGATGATTAACTAAAAATCAACAAATTTATAATAAATAAAAAGTATTTAATGCCACATACTGATGATACTTTTCACCAGTTGAAAGGAGTGAAGTGGTTCTCGAAGATTGATATTCGACCTAGTTATAGTTGAGACTAAAAGAATCAAACATTTAGAAAACTACCTTCAGGAGTAGTTATAAACATTATGAGTATTTTTTCATTCCCTTTATTATAACTAATTATCCTGTAGTCTTTATGAATTTTATGAAAAATATCTTCCATGAGTATGTTGATACGTTTTTTGTGGTCTTTCTGGATGAAATTCTGGTTTACTCTAAGTCCAAGGAGGATCATGTGTGTCATCTAAGAGTAGTTTTGGAAATTTTTATAAATCTATATCTCTATTCTAAGATATCAAAATATGATTTATGGATTCAGGAAGTGAAGTTCTTGGGACATGTGGTATTAGAACATGGTATCTCAGTTGATCCTTAGATGGAGAAAGCTGTTATGACATGGGAGAAATTGTGTAATATTTTCAAAATTCAGATCTTCTTGAGTTTAGTGGGGTATTATCACCGGTTTGTAAAGGATTTATTAAAGTTGGATTCTCTGATTACCACTATAACTCAGAAGGGGGTAAAGTTTTTTTGGAAAGATAAATGTCAGAGTTCTTTTGTTGAGATGAAATGTATTTTGACTATTACACCAGTGTTAAATATTCTAGAGGATGTACAGGGTTATGTGGTCTTCAATGACACATTAGGTTTGGTTTTAGTCTATGTTATTAGGAAGGATGATCATGTGGTAGCCTATGTATCTCAACATCTTATGCTATATGAGAAGAATTATATAACCCCTGACCATGAACTCGTAGCCGCGATTCATGTGCTTAAGAGTTGGAAAAATTACCTTTTTGGATAAAGGTTTACTATGTATTCTGACCACAAGATCTTGAGTTATTTCTTCTATAAAAAATATTTGAATCTCTTCCAGAGGCATTGGGCGGAGTACCTGAAGTCATTTAATTTTGACATTGCCTATACCCTAGGGAAAGGGAATGTTGTTTCTAATTATTTGAGAAGGAAACTTTCAACCTAGGCCATGAAAGAATCATCAAAAGAGTAGAAGAGGATGGATCATTTTGCAAATCTACATTTAAGATTATAAGAATAAGAGTCTGAGGTTGTCTTGGACCATGTCTAGTTGACCTCCTCTCTTCTTAAGATGATTATTTAAGAAAAATAACTTGATGTCAGATTTCATAGAATTAGGGACTCTATTTATGGTGGGGATACTATTGTTTAGTGGTCATTCTCCATAGAGGGTATTATATTTTTTCAGAATTAGTTTTTTGTGCCTTTTTTTGTGAGAAAATATGTAATGGGATATTTCCATAATTCCCAGTGGGTAGTGCACCCTAGAACCACAAAGATATTTTATGACATGCGATGATGATTATGGTTTCTAGGTATGTTATGAGACATTGATGATTTTGTTTCTCATTGTTATACTTGATAGCAGGTCAAGGATAAGCACCAAATACCTTCAGGTATGATCCAATCCTTTCTAGTGTCGGCTTGGAAGTGGTATGAGAATTATTTTGACTTTGTGGTTGGGTTTCCACTTACCCCTAGAAAGAAGAATTCTATATGGGTTGTGATTGATCATTTGACCAAATCAGCTCACCTTATACCCATTTTTTATACAACCAAAGTTGAGGTATTGTGAAATATATATTTGAAATAGATTTTTTTGGTCACACAAAGTTCCATCTACTATAGTTTTTGATAGAGATCCCTATATTACCTCTCATTTTTGGTGAGGCCTTTATGAGGTTATAGGATCTTAGGTTCATTTGAGTATGGCATAATACCCACATATGGATGGCTAGACATATAGGGTTATATAGATTATTGAGGATATTCTATGTGTATTTGTTCTTGACTTTAGTGGATCTTGGGATAACCATTTGGGACTAGTTGTTTTTTCTTATAATAATAGTTATTAGTCTATGATCAAAATGGACCCTTTTGAGGAATTGTAGAAACGTCCATGTAAATATCTGTTGTGTTGGCATGATATTAGATAAACATACTTGTTTGGGATAAGTTTGGTCCAAGTGATGATGGAGAAGATTCAAGTGATTATTTAGGGAATTTTAGCAACACAAATCTAGTATAAATACTATGTTGGTCATCATCATAGACCATTGGAGTTCTTTGTTGGTGACCAGGTGCTCTTGAGAGTTTCACCTCAGTTGGGTCACCAAAATCTTGAGAGGAAAGGGAAGATTTATCCTTATTTTGTGGGACCTTTTGAAGATATTTAACAGGTGGATAAATTGTCTTATCATTTATAACTTCTACCATAGTTGAAATTGATACATAATGCATTTCATGTATCATAACTTTGGAAGTATCTTTCTGAAATATCTCATGTCTTGATCTAGGAGGATCTTGATATTGAACTTGATTTATCTATGATTGAGAATATAGTTAGGATCGTTGATTCTGATAAAAAGATACTTCATTAGAGTAAGATACCTTTGGTCCATGTTCCATGGAAGTATGGTTCTGATTCTAAAGAGACTTGGTAAAGAGAGGCACTGATGAGATAGTAGTGGCCTCATCTATTTGATATGGAGACTTCTTGATAGACTTTCTAGAGATAGAAAGTTTTTATAGTGGAGAGTTTGTAACATCCACATACACGTTTCATGAATTTCTTGACCCTTATTTTAATAACCTTTGAGTTAGGTATTGTTTTGGGGTTATTCTGGTAGAATTTGACAATTTTTAGAGGTTTTTTGGGCTGTTCACGATTGGCACATGGTTTCCAAAATCATGCACCCCACTAATGAAAACACTGCACCCACTAGATAGTGGGGAATGCATGTTTGGAACATAGTTTCCCAAACCATGTTCCCACCTAGGGGAAACCACATTCCCTTGGATAGTGAGTGTAGAGGGGGTGCACAATTAGGGAACATGGTTTTTCTAACCACACGACCCTCCCCAAGAAACTGTGCACACAATTATTTTTAATTCAAAAAAATTAATAAAAAAATCCTGAATCCCCACTGTTTAAGTACCTAATCACCCTGTTCGACCCTAACATGAATTATTCTTCCTTGAAGGATTCCTAGAGATTATGTTGTCTCCTAAAAACCCTTTTTTATCAGATCTAAGTGATGTTTGTCTCGATCTTCTCCTCTAGATACGTGGATCTTCTTCCATGTATTTTCTTCCAGTCTCTCTCCCTATCCTCCTTAGAGAGTGTTATATCATCATGTTTTGAGGGATCTAAACTTTTTTTATTGGATCTAATCCTTGTCTTGATTCTAGATCTGATTCTTAGACCTTCTTCACCTTTGTTCGTCGTTGGAATTCTCATTATTGGCATTGAATGTTTGATTACATGATTTAACTGTAGGTGGTTCCATAATCCTTTTCCCTACAATTGAAACCTAAAATTTATATATTAAATTTAAATGGGTTTTAATTTATTTAAAAACATGGAATTGTGATGATTTGATTCTTTATTTTAAAGAGGTATGAAAGTTTATGAAAAACCCCAATTCCAATGGAATTGAAATTACATGGTGGATTTATGAAAAATGATTTCTTGATTTGGAAATCATTTTGATGAAATGATTTGATGTTTGATCTTGAGAAAATGGATTAAATTGAAAAGTGATTTGAAATGTCATTAATTTATAAAAACCTATGATTTGGTTTTGAAATGGAAAAGGACTTTTGGAAATTGAAATTGGGTAATTATATTCTGAATTGTTTTAAAATGATTGATTGCCAAATTGTTTGATGAAACTTTCCCTTAAGTGGGAGTGGATGTTATTTTACCTTAAGTGGGAGTGGATGTAATTTCCCTTTAAGTGGGAGTGGATGTAATTATCCCTTAAGTGGGAGTGAATAAACTTTTCCATTAAGTAGGGGGTGTAGTTGTTTGATTTGATATACATTTCATTGATTTATGGAATAGTTTTATTCATGCTAGCTTATTTATATAAAATGTTTTATATAAAATACTCATTTAAGACTATTTGAATATTGTTTGATATATCTACCATCTATTTGAAATAAAAAATATTTTTTTAAAATATTCAAATGAAATGTCATGCCTAGTTTTGTTTAAATTGACATCATATATGGTTTATTATTTTTTTAATTGATTATAGAAAACATGGTGAAACCCTATTGGGATTTATAACTCACACCCCACAATTTCCTTCAGGAATTTGTATATTTTATTTTGCTAGGTCTAAGAAAAGGGAAAGTGCCACTTGGAGGTGGTGGATATTCTTTATCCATTGGGCTTGGAGTGATGTTTCATTTAGGATGTTTGAGTTTTATCTTTCCAATTCTTGAGTACTTTGGTGATGTACTACCTTGGGTTTTGTTTATACCTGTTTGGATTTTGAAACTTTCTCCCTTTGGAGTGTGGAGCATACTGACTTGTAATATTTTATCTTCCATTGTGTTATAGAAAATTCATTCCTTCTTTTATCTTATATGATTCTAGTTTCTAGTCACAAACCCATGGGGATCATGAAAACCCTTTAGGATATGTCAGTGTTGACTTGGGTATCAGGGTACCAGGGTATCAGAGATGGTTTGTGACATGTTTATCCAAAGATCATGATCACATTAAACATATTAAAATATTTTGATATAGAAAAGTAAAAGTAGAAATAAATGAATAAACATGGGAAGAGAGAATAAATATTCTCTATCCCATAGCTCTAAATTAATATCCTTTAGTGATATTCAGTAGCTCTCAATGTGTTTCTATTCTCTTCATATGCTCCATGTTCTTCCTATTATGTGTTGGTGGGTATGTTTATCCCCCCTTCTTCTGTACTATTCTTCTATTAATAATCTGATTGCCCGCCATATCCCCCTCAATATCACAGTTTATGTTCTATGAGTAACTTTATGTATTCCATGTGGAATTTTTATCACTGTATGTCTTCCATAGTGGTTACCAAAACCAATATCCTTCAAATAGAATGCACAACTCCGTGAAAATCTATGCCATGTAGTGGTAATTATTAAAAGCTCAGATACTCTCCATGTGGATGGATCAATGGTCATGATCATTGAGTGAGGATGCTCGAATCTTCCATCCTTGATTTAATTCCCATGATCTCCTCTATAGTTGAGTTTCCTTGAATTATAGAGAAAAAGGAGTAAGGGATTTATGAATTTTTTTAAAAATATTTCCCTATCTAAAATTTAGTTTGCGGACTTGGGTTAGAACAGTTTACTGGGCCTACAACCTAAATCAATTTTTGGGATCGAACATCACTGGTTGATGTCTGCACATTTTTTATATTATTATATATATATATATTACATAATTTTATTATATTATTAGTATTATATATATATATATGTATATGTATTTTTATATTTATATACTTAGTATTATTAATATTATATATATATTATATTTATTATTATAAATATTATTATAGAAATATAAAAGTATTTAAAAAAATATATACTTACTAATATTAATAATATATATACAAACACCAATTATTATTGTTATATATATATTTTAATTATTATTAATTTAATATTTATTTTTTCATTTCTTCTTCTCTTATCTGTGGGTTATCATCTCTAGGGGGTCTTCACAGGCAAGTGTCTTTTAGCTGGTTGGCACTTTGGTGACACAAAAATCATCAATCTTAGTTAAGGATTTGGGATCAAAAAGATTATATCAACTTCACACTAAGAATTTGAGGTGCATCATATTTAGTCGTTCAGTGGGGGTTCTCAATGGTGGTTCTGCTTAGCGACAGCAGCGACTGTAGGAGGGTAGTGGCTAGAGGTAGATATAAAGGTGGAAAAGTAAAATGGTGGTAGAGATGGATGTGGATGGTAGCAAGCCTGACCCTGTCGGTAGAGGATGTCAGTAGGAGGGTGGTAGTAGCAGTGGGAAATGGAGGTAGAATAGTGGACAATAGTAGTAGATGGGAAGGTGGTAGGAGGGGATACGGCTGTGGACTGAAAATAAAACTTCTAAAAAAATATTGATTCTATAAAAAATGATGGTTTTTTTCACCTAAAACATAATATTTCATTGGAAAACAGTTGAAAAATGATGGTTTTTTTTCACCTAGAAATTTCAGATAAATTTTCTTTTTCCAAAAAAATGATTTTCATAGAGAAATTAATCAACGAATTAATCTCATTTAAAATTTTAATTCAATAAAAAATTAATGAAATATATTCATGGAATTATTGAATATGAAACATGGTTTTGAAACATTTAAATTTAATCATTGAAAAATATTTTCCAAAATTAATACTTCTTAGAACACTTCTAAATTCAAAAAATAACTGGCAATTTTGATTGAAAATAAAACTTCCAAAAAAATATTGATTCTATAAAAAATGTTCAATAGAAATAAATGAAATAAATAATTTCATCCAAAAAAAATTCATTAAAAAATAAGTATATTTAATCCCTAAAATCCATATTTTAATAATTTATTCACAAAATGTATATTCTAGGTGAAAAAAATCATCATTTGTCAATTGTTTTCCAATCAAAGCTCATATTCATAAAAAAATCTCAATTAATTAACAAAAAATGATGTGGAAAAGTGCATAAATAAAGGCCACATAAAACTTCCCCACACTTAAATATTTATTTGTCCCCAAACAATTTCATGCCTTTTTCTATCTGTAAAACAGACAACAAGAATTTTTTACCATTAGCTCAAAATGAAGCATGTTAATACATTTATTTATAGAGAAAAAAATTATAAGGTGATTTAATCTCATCAAATAATTATCATATTAGGTTCTTCCTAAGTTAAAATACACATTATAAATGAAGTGAACATAGATTCACTCACTATTCAAGATTTCATGCCCCCTATATGAAGTCACTCACTTCCCTACTTCAATTCTAATTCAAGATCTGATTCTAAGAGTGATGAAATGATATATTTAAGTGGAAATAAAACCTTAATAAAAATAACCTTAAATTATTACCTGAAAATTAATTTCTAATTTTGCAATCACTTTTAAGGGGAAGTGAGAATCCATGTCAGTACAAAATAAAAAGCTTGAAACATCATAAGAGATAGAAAAACCATTGAAATCTAATTTAAGTATATTAGACACATTATTCCTATGTAATTTCCAAATAAGTCCATTTACCTCTAAATTCAGATCATCCTTAATAAGGTCTTTGAACCAGTAATCCATCTTATCTCACATCTATATGAACTCCTCCATGTTTAACTTCCCTACATTGAATCCTCTTACCAAAATACGATCTTGATTGTCGATTCACTATGATTGAACCTTATTAGTGTCTACATATTGCAATCTATCAGACATCTTATCACTATACTATTTTAAGGCATTGATCAAAAGCGATTTCTCCAACATTTCTTCCTCAGATTGAATAATAATCTCCCAAACTCCCCTTTTCCTATAGCTTAACCCGATTAGTGTTGACCGCATTGGAAGACAGGTTCATCACCTTGGAAATATCCAATAGGTATCTTTATTCTTGTATCTAATTTTTAACTTCCCTAAATTCAACATCCCAGTCTTGATCCTTATAAAAACCACACTAAAGAATTTGATAATCATTCTAAGAGTTTAAATGCATTTCTCCTACCTAATCACTAACAGTGGGAATGTCATCCCTTTCATCAAGACATAGATTCTTGTATGACCTAGTCTCCATCAGTTTAGGTAAGTACGAGTAATATTTACACCCTTTATATTTATTCCCCTTAATTACAATGCACCTCCCCGGATCACAGTTTTCCTTTAGCCCCTTATTTCTCATAGGGATGTGGAGTCCACTTCCATAAATACCCTCTACAATCTCAGCTGAGACTAGTCTAGAGTTATCATCTCTTGACTCTTCCTCACATAGTTCTTTACCTTAAGATATATTATCCATTGGTTGAGGGCTATGAATTCCCAACATATCCTGAGTTAAGTCTAGATGCTCTAGAACGAGATCCTCCACCTCCAAGCCTTCAAAACAGTTACTAGTGATAATATTCTAGATTAGAATTATATAACTCGACCTTCCCATAACCTTAACCCAACCCCTATTCCCATCCTACATTCCCTTCTTAGAAAGTCCACATTCAAAGTAGGTAGTTGGGTGCTCCTATTTTTCCACCTATAACAGAACCATACCACCACCTATTCGAACAACCTCTGCATAGGAAGTAGGCTTTGGTAAATCACTACTTGGATTCAAGGACCTAAAATCTGAATCCATCACAATGCCTCCTAGTTCAAACATGGCCTTCTTTTTCAGAATGGACCTAGCCAAATCATGTATCAATCTTTTGAAGATGTTTAAAACCTTTGGGTTGGGATTCAAGGGTATCACTTCTTTCGGGATGGGATCAGTGGAGGATAAATTCTTATTACCCAATTGACCAAATTCAATAGAATCATAATGATCTAGATGAAATGGATTTTGATTAGGATTATCTTTACACATATGCCAACATGATAAAACAAAATGTCCTAGGTGATTACAAGAAGAAAAAAAATATATACAAGACTAAAAAATGATGGCTTGGTTGTAGCAGAATTCCTCCATAAAAGTAATCCATACCCATTCCACTGGCGGCTTAGACACATCAAATTAAATACAAACATGAGGAGAAATTGTATGACAAACAAAATTCACATAGTTATCAGAGTATAGATAGAGACCACGTAAATTCCCAAGCATATGAATAATTGATGGATTTTGGAAAGGCAAAGGGAGTTCGGGGAAGATTACCCATAACACGGAAGATGGATAAACACATGTCATGTGAAAATTGTATGATAAACAGAAGAGGTATAAGTGGAATCCATTGTAGGATTAGGGATCTATATACCAGGTGAGGATCAAGTCATTCACCAAAGCAAAAAAAATCATTATGTGACATTTTTCAAGGATCCCAATTATCGCACGCTATTGAAGACCCCAAGATCCAAATACGAACCTGTCGAACAAATCAACCGAAGGCTGATGGTGTTTGAACCAAGAAACCAAGGTAAGATACAAAATTCTCAAATATTCATTGAACTCTGAAGTCAAAATCCCCAGCTGAGGAGAGCCATCAAAAAGATCTATAACTTTCGTGAAAATTTCAATGGTCGAGAATGGGGGACAACAATCCAGGTTGGATAATTTTTTAAAGTAATGAGGTGGAGACGATGAAGAAGAAAAAGGAAGAACAACCTCACCCTTTAGTGAGAGGGATGGGTTTAGGGTCAAATCCATCACCTCCCAGGGCTTTATTGAGATGGATCACTGAGGCTGTGAGACTCTTCAATTATCACTCTCCCCTAGGTTCCAAAAATTCAATTTCATTTTTTTGTATTTTTATTTTTAAACTTCATTGATAAAACCAAAATTATTTTTATATAAGTCAATTATCCCCATATTTATTTGGGTTCAATATTCCTCTCACCTTAATGAGATTATTATTTACAAGGCCCTTTATTTTAATTTTTCCTAGCCATGAGTTGTGTATATAACTGTGCAAAGAAATTATTGAGTTTGGATTTTATTTATTTATAGAGATGTAATAATTACCCTTGTCTCAAAGACTCATCATGGTATTTCAATTGTCTGATTTACTCTAGTTTCAAAGGACATATATGAATATCATTTGAGTTATCACCCTAAGGTGATTGATCTTCAAAAGGTGAGTTCCCTAGTTCCGAGTTCAAATTTCTAGTTTTCTCAAGTTATGATCATAATTACACAATGATAAATCCTATTTCACTCTCTTTCTTAGTTCATAAATAAAACATGCATAAAAATAGTATGTAACACCACTCAGTAATCATACACCCCCAACAATTGCAGAATCAATGAAAGCCTCAACAAAAATCATGTGATTATCCACTAGGTAGGACAAAATTTAGGTATATATTGAAGCCTAAAGAGCCTTAGTTTCTGAAAAAATTTGAAAAAAATTGACCATTTTTTACAAAAAATTAAGGGGGATTTTGATGTGTCCAGATTTAAAGCATAACTTAGATAAAAACCCCTATCTCCCACACTTAAAACACAAAATTTTCCCCAATTTTGAATCCTAAGGTAGGAGAATGTTTCATTTTTTTTTTCAATTCAGCAGAACAAATAATATTAAAAGGGTTATAGGAATGTTTTAAAATCTCATTTCCAAAAATCCAAACAAATTTCATAGACATTTTTGTTTTTGGAAGTACATTATTTTTATTATTATTCACAAAAAAAAAATAAATTCAGTTCAAACAATATCATGATAAACAATGTTGTACAAAAATAGTTGAATGGAAGTGATTATAATAGGTGTGAGACGGTTTCACAATGAAGATCAACTTAATTTTTAACTCTCTAGAATTCAATAATCTAACACCCAGGCAAGAAATTAGGTTCAAAATTTTTACAATATCATGGGGGATTCCCCTATACTTAGTTCATAGTAGCATACAATAATAGATAAGTAGAGTATTGAAATGGGAAAAAGAAAAACAACACTTCCCTGAATGTGGGAGATTTTATCATTTAATTTTATTTAAAATTTCCCCCTATATAGTCCCGAGTTAAGTGCTCTAGTTGGTATATTCAATTTCTTACAAGGTTAAGAAAATAGAAATAATAATCAATAATTTAAATTTTAAGAAAAAATTTCAATAAAAGATTAAGTTAAAGATGTTTCACAACAGGAATTTATGATAATTTGTGATGAATTATTTACGCCGAATTATCATCACAAATGAATTTTTGTGACAGGTGTCCATTACAAATAGCCCATTGAAGAATAGGGCATCACAAGTATAATTATTTGCAATGATCCATTGCAAAAAAACTTTATTGCAATAGATATACAATTCATCGCAAAAAAATACCAAAATATTATTTAAAACACTTTTACGATGATCTGTCAAAAACAATCTTTTTTCAAAAAATAGAAACAATTAAAATTATTTATAAATAAAAAATAAAATTAAAAATATTTAAAAATCATTAAAAAAATTTAAAAAAATTAAAACACACTTAAAAGAAATACATCTTTTCAAATATAATATGTCTACCTTACCAAATTACAAAACAATCATAAAATCATTAGATATCATCAAATGGAATCAGGTGGAGGAGGATCACTCAAAGGACCCGGGGGAAGAAACTCCATACAAATGATACGTGCAAGTTGCTGCATCTACTCAATCATCTCATCATCTCTTAGATGCTGCTGCTCATGCTCTTCCTCCCTTTGCTTCTACATCTACTATATCATCTCATCCTGAGCTCTCAACCTCTCCTCATAATGTGCAGTGGACGACAATGTCGATGAAGACTCTCCATGAGCTCCTTTCTCACTCACTAATGTCATCAAAAAAGTACCATAATAACTCATAGGTGTTAATCAAGAACCAATACCAATCACTTGAATTTTCTCGACACCCTACGAAGTCACGTGTATCTAAGCCCACTCATCAAAACCTAAATCAGAAGTGACATCTTGTCCGATCTCATCTTGACTCTCCCGCAAATGAGAAGTCACAACACCATATGTTTCATTTAAATATAATGTAAAATTATAATAATAATAAAATTAATATTGATGAAATTGTTCACAAAAATCACTAACCATAATACGACGCTGTCATTTGCCTACAACTTCTCATGTACGAGGATCAATATACATCTTCTTATAAACTTAAAACTCCATAATTGATGGGTCAGTAACAACCATTATAATATAACAAACATGTTATAGTTAAAATAAATATTCATTAATCAATAAGATCAATTACCATATGTCATCGATGTATGCCAAATATATGACTCCCGACCCTATGGGTGACATATTGCCTTCCCTGGCTCTAACGTCCAACTGATGATCTCCTCCTAAAAGTCTCTCCTAGAAAGAAGGATAACAACCCATCCCATACCTGAGATGATATATAGTTAGGACAATGTGATATGAAATAATGATCAAATATGGTATCATATGATTTATCCATAGCTCTCTTTCTGATGTTTTGTAGAAACTGACAAAAGCGCTCATGTATACAGGTATCCCATGCTTTTTAGATAGGACCTCTCTAACTATCAGAAATCAGAGAAAATAAATTCTGAAAAATAGTTAAAAAAATATGTTAATAATTAAATAAATTTTAAAAAAGTATATATTATTTAATAATGTACAATATGGTGTTTGAACATCTAGTCACGCACGACGATGGGTACTAGGTCCCATGACACCCATGGCTTAAAAAAATAATTTCTCAGAATCGCATCAGCCTGCCCGATGGATAAATGCGAAAAACTGTGAAAATTGAAAAAAATAATAAATTTATTATCAAAATTGATACACTTATTTAATATAAAATAAATATATTAAACAATTAAACACAAATCTATAAATGAGGATCAAAATCAATAGATATTCGTCTTTCTAGAATAGGATCTGGAATTAGTAATCGAGAAAAACCATGCCCCCTCCTAGTAGGTGCACCAACCTGAGGAGGAGGAGCTGAATTGGGCTCATTATTAGAAAGACTGACATATATGAGAGAACGTAATAAATCATTAGGATCATCTCCAGCCATCTAAAACAAATATTTTCACCAATAAGAGATTTTTAAAAAAAATATGAAGTATAAAAAACTAATAAATGTCAGAATAAAATAATGTTACCTATAACATATTGTTAATATAAATATAAAATTTAAAAAACTAATAAATATCAGAATGTGATACCTATAACTAATTACCTAAATATAATACATCAATCATCATCTTCATTTCCATTTTCATCTATATTAATGCCTTCATCCTCATCTTCAGCATTGTTAACTTCCATATGACTTTCAATTTCATCACCCCTTATTACTTCATCAACATTATCTATATAATCATTCCTTAACTGGGGGGTTTCATCATCGATATTTATATCCCATTGGGTAAGAGATATATTTTGGGATGTTTCTTGAAAAATTTCAATATGTTGCACTTTCACAGAACCTTTTTCATTTTCAATAAACTGATTGTCATGTGATTTAATTTTTATCTCACTCCACCATTCCTTAAAATCTCTCAAAACATCATAGTAATTTGCATAGTAAACTTGATGTGCTTGATGTGCCAATATAAATGGTTCATTTGATGCAAAATATTTTTATATTTAATGTCAATGACTTCATATCGTGGATGAACTCACAACCCCCGATCAGTATCAAACCAATGAAATTTAAACATTATAACATAATTTAGTCCCATATAACATAACTCAATTATTTCAACTAGTATACCATAAAATTCAACTTCACTTTCCTTATGATGGTATCCTTTCAAATGAACACCACTATTCATTGATTTCTTTGAGTCACCATATATGCGTGTATGGAATCAAAATCTATCAACCACATACCCATTATAAGATTTTACCAATTTTGATGGAGGGTTTTTAAGCACACATAATCGAATACCAATTTTATTTTCATGTTGTGTTACCTATAAACAATAAAAATTATTAATAATAGATACCATTCAAATTTGATTTATTATTCCATAGAAAGAAACTTAACTTACCAGTATTTGAAACCAATATGCAAAATTTTGTTGTTGACATTTCTTAAGAGCAGTAGATGTAATTTTTATAAATTGATTTTTGATATGGTCATCATATAGTCTAAAAAAAGTTAATGAAAATAAATAGATATTTTAGAAATATTTAACTAAATAATAAAAAAGTAGTACTTACTGCATACATTGTGTCATTTCTTCACAATTCAGAAAAACACACATATGATCTCTATACAGTTCTTCATCTGCAAGACATCGCTCATGATAACCACAAAAACCAAGCTCAGTCTGATTAAAAACTAACAACTGATGGTATGTGACATCATCAAAAATTTTCTCATTGTGATCCATGCGATTATGTTTCGAAGGATATTCTGACTAAAAATAATAAGAGATTTTTTTTGAAATTTCCTCCTGCAAGTATGCTTATGAAATAGACCCTTCAACTGATGCTTTGTTATGTACTTTATTATTTAATTTTTTCATACATCTATCAAATGAATATATCCATCATAATTGTAATAGCCTTCCAAATTTAGCTTCATATGGCAAATGAAATATTAAATGTTCTATGGAATCAAAGAAGCTCAGTGGGAATATTTTATCCAATTTACCTAAAATTAAAACAACATATTTTTTTAAAAAACAAAATACATTATAATATGATGTTTCTATACAAATATCTCAGAAAAAATATGATATTTCAGTCAATATGTCCCAGATTGAAGAATTCAACAGCCTTATTAGACCAACATGCAACAATATTTCAATTATGACACGACAATCATGACTTTTTAACCCGATAATATACCCATTTATGATAAAATGAGACAAATTAGAAGAATAAATATCAGGTAACCTCAAATATATAATCCATTGATAGAATAATAAATGGTTTTCTTTACTAACTATGTAAGCTACTTTTGGATTCATTAATTTGTGGGATCTTTCATCTTTAAATAATTCAAGTTTAGGACGTCTAAAAATCTATGCAAGATCTAATCATGACTTTACATTATATTTGGTCTTAGCAGGTGTTTCCAACATGATATAAAACATGTCATCAAAAACATTTTTCTCAATATTCATTACATCTAACATGTGACGAACTGAAAAATCAGACCAATATAGAAGGTTCCAAAAAATAATCTGTTTTATCCAATTATGATCTCTCCCAAAACCATTTATATTTTGTTCATTTATGGTTGGTCCAAAAGTAACATGAGATAATACAGAGATAATAGATTTTACTTGATTACATGTGAGCACTACTGGAGGTGTATCTATTTTAATTTGAGCTTTTATAAAATTAATTTCATTTCTTGGAAAAGGGTGATCCACAGGAAGAAATTTCCTATGAAAGTCAAAATAACCAACCTTTCTCCCATTACAAATCATAAACACTTTATTCTCATCCATGAAGTACGTACATGATTTTAGAAAAATATATATTTAAAATAAATACATACATACATACATAAAAATATACATATATATATATATGTATGTATATTAAAACCTTACACATTTTTTAAAACATTTATATACGTCTATCTGTAGACACACACACACACACACATCATAATCTTTACACATTTTTTAAAACTTATATATATATATATTCACATTTTAATATACATACATGTATGTATATATATATATATTAAAAACATTACACAATTATATATATATATATATTAAAAAATTTACATGTTTTTTAAAATGTTTATAAATTTATACACAAAATGTATTGTTTACATTTATTTAAATTAAAAAATTTCTTAATTAATCAGAATGCATTATTTATATGTATTTATATTAAAATATTTATTAATTAATATAAATATATAAAATATATTTTGGAATTTTTTTTAATAGATCTATATATCAAACTTATATATACATATATACATATATACATATATACATATATACATATATACATATATACATATATACATACAAACATACATATATGTATATATATCAAAAAACATAAAAATATTTTTAAAATCATTTATATATATATATAAACACATAAAAATATCAAAATTAAATACACATTTTAATATATATATTCACACACAAACATATATCAAAATTAACATGGTACATAAACATACTTATATATATATACAAATATAAATACAAAACACATATAAATATGAAAAATAAAAAATTAGTAGAATTCCAAAAAATCAACTAAAATAAATTATAAGAACTAGATTAAAATAAAAATAGAGATTAATATAATTGAATCAATCCTAAATATCAAATAAAGTATAAAAATCAGATAAATTTCTAAATTTAGGGTTTAACTAAACTAGTATATTTGACATTAAACCAAAATAAAAAAACAGAATAAAATCAAAATACAAATTAATAAAATTGCGTCTATCCTAAATATCGAATAAATCATTCAAATTAGATAAATTTCTAAACCTAGGGACCAAACCAATATATTCAAAATTAAACCAAAATATGATAAAAAAACTAACGAAGAATGTAAGTGTATTCCATACCTTAAAGATATGATCCAAAATCAGCAAAAAAAAACAGGAAGAACAGAGCAGCATGGTGATGTGAAAAATTAGTCGACCATAGGGTTTGTAGCATGTTCGGGAGAGGGAGGAGAAAAAAGAAGATAAAGAAAAAAGGAGGGCCACACGACTGTTAAAATGATGAGTTTTTTTGCGATGGTCTATTTGTGACGGAATTAATGCCATCACAAATAGTTTTTCATCAAAATTATTTGCGATGGACACTAATTTCCATCACAAATAATACCGAGCCTAGGGGAATTTGTGACAGATTTTGTTGTCTGTCACAAATGCTAATCGTGATTACTTTTCACGCTGGGTGACAGGAAAGCCCACCAAAACTATTTGTGACAGATTATTTATTTCATCGCAATAAACCATTATTTGAGATGAAATAAATAATCCATCACAAATGGTAATATAAAGCACACTATTTGCAATGGGTCATCTGACCGTTACAAATGAACGAAATTCTAGTAGTGTTTTATCCAGATAATCCAGTGTATTGATCCCTTAGTTTTCCCTTACTAATTTTATGGAAACAGTAACACTCTAGTGATAAAAAATCATCTAACAAAAATAGATAGGAGTGATAAAAGATAGGAGCCTCTGACAATAGGAGTTAACCTTATTGTACAAGATAAATAAAAAGAAAATAGGTAAGAACCATAGGTTAGTTCATATAAAACAGTTAATAAATAGTCCCTAGATAAACTTGAAACTCATTTAGCCTTAAAGTAAAGATATAGAATCCAATTCCTTTAGATTCCCTTCAAAGAATTTTTTGATTATCTATCCATTGAAAAAAAGATTTTTCCTCTCCAACTAGCTCTACAACTCCATTAACAAGACCTCTTAGAATGGTGAAGGGTCCTGACCACTTGGTTTTCAATTTTTCTGGGAATATTTTCAGCCAAGAATTGAATAGAAGGAACCCTTGACCAACCTTGAAATCCCAATTATGAATTATTGAGTGATGAAATTATTTTTTTATCTCTATAAATTTTAACATTTTCACATGATTCCCTCTTAATTTTCTCCAACTCACTCAACTCCAGTAACCTCCTCTCTCTAGCAGACTTGAAGTAAAAGTTTAGGGCCTTTGTTACCTAAAAATACTTTTTATGTAGTTCTATAGGTAGATGAAAAGTATTTTTAAAAAGAATAATGTAAGGGGATATCCCTATGGGAGTCTTATAAGAATTTCTATAATCCCACAAAGTTTTATCCAACTTCATAGAACAATCCTTTCTTGATCTAGAAACTGTATTCAACAAAATCTATTTGAGCTCTATATTAGACACTTCATCATGACCATTGGATTGTGGGTGGTAGGTTGTATGAGTTCTATGAGAAAAACCATAGTTATACATTAAATTTCTAAACATATAATTTTTTAAATTGGTTCCATTGTCTAGAATGAATGCTCTAGGTACTCCAAACCTAGAATTTTTTTCTTCTTGATGAATTTCACTACACTAGAAGCTAGATTATTGGGAAGGGACACTACCTCAACCCACTTGGACAAATATTCCATAGCCACAAGAATATATCCATTTTAATAATAATATAGGAAAGGTCCCAAGAAATCTAATCCCCACACATAGAAAACTTCCAACATAAAAAAATAATTTTTTTCCAGCTCTTTCCTTCTACCTACATTTATAAGAATTTGGAACTTTCCATAACTAATCACCAAACTTGTAGTATCCTTAAACAAAGTTGGATAGTAGAACCCAACCTATAAAAATTTACGTGCAGTTATTTCCCCTCCATAGTGTCCACCCCAAGATGATGAATGACAACTCTAAAGGATGGGTGGCATTTATTTCTTAGCTAGAAACCTCCTCAAAATACGATCAACACATATTTAAAATAGAAGGGGGTTATCCCATAAGTAGTATTTTAACTCAGAAATAAACCTCTTTCTTTGGTTCTATAAAATCTCATTAATCATAACACCAACATCTTGAAATATAGAAAAATTTATAAACCAATATGATTTATTCATAGAAGAAGAAAATAATTTTTCATCTAATAATGATGCGTTGATATCCCTTGGTTTCTCAATTTGAGTATTGGAAAGCCTAAAAAAATAGTCTTCAGCCACATTTTTATACCACTTTTTATTCTTTATTACCAGATCAAACTCCTACAATTGAAGAGTCCACTAAATGAGCCTTGGTTTTGAGTCTTTATTAGCTAGTAGGTACTTGAGGGATGAATGGTCAGTGAAAATAATAACCTTGTACACAATCAAGTATTTTCTAAAATTTTAAAGGGAAAACATAACAACATTAAGCTCCTTTTTAGTGGTGGAATAATGCTTCTGGTCATCATCTACAAAACTTGCTAGTATAATAAATGACATGCAACCTATTATCCTTACTCTTCCCCAAAACAAATCCTATTGTTATATAAAAATCATCACACATAACCTAAAATGAGAACTTCCCATCTAGGTTAGTGATCACTAGTGAAGTAGTGAGTTTCTCCTTAATCAAGTTAAAGGAGTCTAGATATTTATTATCAAACAAAAAGGGTGTGTCCTTAAAAAGCTGAGAGTAGAGTGGCATAGTGATCTTAAAAAAATATTTAATGAACCTCCTATAAAATCCATAAGGCCTAAAAAACTTCTAACCCCCTTGACATTCTCAGGTGGTTGAAGCATTTGGATTAACTCAATTTTTGAATTATCAAACTATAGTTCCTTATTATAAACTTGTGACCAAAAAAAATTCATTTAATATCCATAAAATGAAACCATTTCTAATTAAAAATAATATTTTTCTCTTAGAATATTTCCAAAATAGTTTCCATATTTTCAAGACAGTTTTCAAAATCACTTCTAATAATTGAAAAATAATCCATGAAAAAATCAATTATTATTTCAATCATTTTTGATAAAATTAACATCATGTATCTTTGAAAAGTGGCTAGTACACCACATAAGACAAATTAAATTTGTCGGTATGAAAATTTATCAAATGGACAAGTGAAGGTGGTCTTATCTTGATCCTAAAGAGAAATATAAATCTAGTTGTAATAAGAATATCCATTAAGAAAACATAAATACTTATTTCCATCCAACCTCTATAGAATTTAGTCTAAGAAATGGCATGGGGAAATGATCATTCCACATGGTATTATTGAGTTTTATGTAATCTATGTAGACCCTATATCTGTTCATAGTTTTTTTTTTGAATTTGATCATTATTTTCATTTTTTATCATAGTCACTCCACTCTTCTTAGGGACTACATGGATAAGGCTTACCCCTGGATTTTCTAAAATTGGAAAAGTTATTCCAGAATCAAGTATCTTAATAACTTCCACTCAAACCACTTATTTAAATTTTTAGGTTAAGACTTCTATATAATTCCACTCTTGGTTTAAACCCAGTTTTTATGGGGACTTTATACATGTAATATGATTGACTTATACCCTTAATATCAACAATAGTCTATAATATGATAGATTTTTTACTTCCTAAAGACACTTAACATGTTATATTATTTAATTTTCTATATTTTGGATGAAATTATGGTAAGTAATGTCAAGAAATATCTAAAAAAAATAATATTTCAAATGGGTTGGCAGGGGATTGAGCTCCAGATTGGGTGGTACTTAGCTCGAGGGATGAAACTTGGGTCTTGGGGGTCCAATGTCCTAATATTTCCTCTTAAATAAGAAAGTGTAAAAAGCTATATATTCATCACTATTACTTCCATAAAATTTTTCCTCACATCTAGATTATTTTTTTGGTTCAAAATGTGTTCTAAGGAAAACTCATCCAGGTGTTCTAGGAATCCCCCCTCAAACTCATCTAAGATATCCTTATCCTTGCTAGAACTAATTTCCATGTAGGTATTGGAAGGGATCTCAGGTACACCATTAATTTCTTCTAAAATCTTTAAAAAATTATCTTACTCTTCATAAATATATTCTACATCTCTTAAAAGTTCATATCTAGGATAGATTTGGTCTTTGGTGGGTTATTTTTTTAAAAAATCAAATTACTCTTTTTGTTCACCTAGATTAAAAAATAATTTTCCCTTTGAGTCATTAATGACTTCTCCCTTGGTGGTTAGAAAGGGACTACCAAGAATGATAGGAAAATCCTAGTAACATTCCATATCTATTATTATAAAATCATTAGGAAAAATAGCCTTCCTACTCCCACTAGAAAGTCATCTACACTACTAACTAGGTGAGAAATGGGTCAATCTGCAACTATAGAATAATAATGGAGGGTTGTGGGACTCATAATCCTAATAGTTGAAACAAATAAATTGGAATTAAATTTATATGAGCTCTAAGATCACAAATAAAATTAAACTAGTCACCTCTATCTCTAAAGGTACAAGGGATGACAAATCTCCCTAGGTCTTGAAGTTTGGGAAGTATCCTATTCTTAAACACAACATTACACTTCTCTATGAGATTTTAAGTGGAATTATTCCATGGGTTTATTTATTGAATATATTTTTTTGAGTGATTTAAGATAATATAGGATTTTAATCAAGTCATATAGGAATGGAATGTCAATGTTTATTTTTTTTGACAACCTTGAGAAATTTTAATAGTTTAGAATCCTGGTTTTCTTTTTTTTTTCATTATTTTTTCAAAAAGGAATTATCGGAGAAAAGTTCTTCACAATTTTAGGTATCCCTAAAAATTCTTCAAGATTTTATTGCCTATATTTTATTTTTTTTTCAATTCATTTTCTTATTCATTTTCAGTTTGAATAGTAGGGTCCTGAGTGTTTCTAGTGCTACTATCCAAATTTACAGATTAAAAATTTTATAGATTGGAATTTCTAGATTCATCAATTTTTTCTTTTTCAACAGTTTTGGGTAATTTCCAAGCTTCTTGGTGGGTTTAGAGACCAATCCTAGTTGTCACATACATGAAATTTTCTCTGGGGTTCACTTCAGTAGTGCTTGGAAGCTTACCCTTGTCTCTACCACCAATATATCTAGCTAGTTTCCCCATTTCAATTTATAGTTTTTTCATCCTAGAATCCATTTCCACTATCAAAATCATTTTTAAACTTTTTCTTATCAAACCTACCTATCATTTGTCAGAACATGACCCTTAATTCATCTTGTTTGTTAGAGGATTCAGATTTTGGTTGGTACTGAAACTATTATCTGGGTTTTTACTAAAAAAGAAGGGGGAGAAACAAGTCTAAGCACTCCTTTATCCCTCCATGATAGATTTGGGTGTTTTATATACCTTTTATTGTATGTGTTTGAGAATGGTTCATACCTAGGATTCATCCTAGGAGAATAAACTAATGTAAATATGGAATTTATCAGTGGTAGAAAAGCACATTTACAACGCTAATAATCAAGGAAAAGATAAAGGGAGGGTCCCCTTTAACAGCACTAAAAAAGTGCTGGTAAAGACCCCTTTTATCAGTGCTAAAAAAGCACTGATAAAAGTTAAAAACATAAAAAAAAATAAAAAAATATTTCTACATATCAGGGAGGACCTTCAACAATGCTCGAAGCCCCCTTTAATAGTTCTCCCACCCCCAACCTACACGCCCCAGCCACCCTGAGCCCACATGCCCCAACCACCACCCCACCCCCTTTAACAGCGCTAGTAGCAATTCCACCCATGCGCGCGACCTGCCTCCCCCTGGATTCGAACCCAAGACCTCTTGCCTGGGGGCCTAAGCCTTTACCACTCCACCATATTGCTTTGTACTCCATTTAATAATATACCTATTTATATATATAGTTATATTTACTTGTATATTAATATATATTTATATTAACATATATATATATATATATTAATATATATATAGTTATATTAATATATATATCCGTATATTAATACATATATATATATACATATATAGTTATATTTATATATTTATATATTTATTCTTATATTAATATATATATATATATATTTATATATATTTATATTTTTATCTGTATATTTATTCGTATATTAATATATAATTATTTATAAGATCAGTTTTAAATATATTTATAAAATTTACTTTTGTGTGTGTGTGTTTATAAATACATAAATACATATATACAACGCACACACACATATATTATATGTGTATTTGTAAGTATACTTATACATATTTATATATATTTACAAATATTATATATTAATATGTATATACATATTTTTAAAATATATATATAATATATATCATCTTGTCAATATAGATGTACAAAAAAAAAACACACACACACGCCATATAAGTATATAAATATTAATATATTTGTATTTTAAATAAAATGGATATTAATTTTTTATTTATATAATCCTTATATATTGAGAAATATACTTTATAGGTAAATATGTTTAATTATTTATTTATAAAATTAAATTTTTATGGGTGAATATATAAAAAATATGTATATATTGTTATATAATTGATTATAAATAACATTAAATTGTGACAAAAAATAAAATTTAAAATCCATAATATCAATATAAATGTAATCCCTCAGAATAAATTCAATCCCTAGTGAAAACGGTTAAAAAGACCCCCTGAAACGAGGTTGAAATTCTATTGAATGTTATAAAATTTGGGAATCCGGACTAAAAACTCAGTTTTATAGGCCTTCTAATCCTTTTTTGGCTTTGAAAAACATGACATAAGGTTATCTTGGGTTATTAGCGTGTAGAGCTCATCGCAGGATTCGATTTGATATGTTGTAGAGCTCAAATGAACACCCGGATCAAAAGTTATGGTCATTTGATGTTTGAGTTATGTTTTCAATTTATTTTAGATATTTTATTGATTTTTTGATTTTTTTGTGTCTTCAAATTATTAGTAAATGATTATTAGTTGATGATAATTAGGAAAATAATAATTAATAAAATTTTAAAGATATTTTATAAGCCATTTTCACTACATATCTTATATATTAAGTGGAAATGTTTATTTATACATATCTAAAACATATTTTAAAAATATATATTATGTTTATATCTATATAAATATAATTATATATTTATATATCAATATATAATTTTTTATGAAATATATATATTTTTGAAATATACCCTTTATCAATTCTAGGGAAAAAATCACTGATAATGCCCCCCTTTTATCAGCGCTACTAAAAAATGCGCTGATAAAGGGGCCCCCTTTAACAATACTAAAAAAAGTTTTGATAAAGGGGGTGACTTTATGAGTGCTAAAAAAAGCATTGATAAAGGGCCACTTTTATTAGCGCTTTTTTTAGCGCTGTTAAAGGGTGTTGTTTCGGAAACCCAAACTTATGGTAGTGATAGCTATAAGAATTGGTATTTTCAGAAGTTCCGACAAGCATGTAAAAACTAGGACAAAATGATTGTAAATTCCTAAACATTCCAAAATAGTGACATTACTTTCAAAGTGTGTTTTGAGTATTTTCATTGAAAAATCTAGCAGCCTGTGATTTAGCTTATGCAACAAGATTGGGTTCCTTTCTCACAATGGTTCTTCTTCTAGAGAATTTATTTTTATTTTTATACCAAAGTGTTAAAAATTTGTTTCAGTTCATTGATAGTTCGATCACTGAAATCCCCACCAGTAGATTGGTCTACTAATGTTTGGTGGTAAGGGGTGAGACTATTATAGAAAGTGTACACGAGGGATTGAGGAGTGAATTTATGGTTTAGACATTGTTAAATTAATCCCCCAAATCTATCCCAATCTTTATGAATTAGTTCTACCTCATCTTGAAAGAAACAAGTGATTTTATGTCTAATTTCAGAATTCTTCAACCTTGGGTAAAATTTCATGGTGAAATTATTGTAAACCAGATCCAAAGTGTCTAAAATTTACTCTTCCAAATTTTGAAACCAATTTTGGGATTTTTTTTGATTCATAAAGGGAATAATATTAGTTTAATATCTTTCTCACTCATTCCCCTCAGTGTAAACTATTAAACACTACAATAGAAGTACTTAATGAAGTCAAGAGAGTATTCAATGGGAATTACATAGAATGTAAGCATACGAGACAACATGGATTATTTTATTTCATAATTTTTAGACCTCAGCTAGAGATTAATTCATGAAGAGTTACTAGAGACATCATGCAACAATAATTCTCTCAAACTATGCCTCTCAATTATCTCATTTCCAGATAGATTCACATTTCTAGGTGGTTGATTATTAATGTTTTGTTTCTCAGTCTCTATATTATCTTCCATTTTGATTTTTTTGTTTTTTCTTTTTCAAATACATAATGAATATATCATTTTTGGTATGGTGGGATCTATGATCTCAGGTTTACACCTAGTTTTTATACACATAATAACTTTAGTAGTTATTTCCTTTTGGATTTTGTTGTATATTTTTTTTTTTTTTTGTATATATTATTTTTTTTTGAATTTTTAATGTTTTTTATATGTTTAAATTTTTGTTTTATTTTTCATCTTGGTCACATGTTCCCTTCTTAACAATGGAGCCAAAATTTTACACGGGGTTGTTGGAACCCGTGAAAATTAATTATTTATAACTTTACTTAAAACTAGTTTAGTGATGAGTAGATGTCGATTTCAAGGGAATTACTCATAGTGTGTGATTTAAGTGTGTGACCAAGTAGACAGTCACAAAAAAAAATATAAAACAAAAAAAGAGGGAGATGAAAATGAGAATAGTGATGAAATATTGACGAGAATATAGATATTTGTGAGTGTGAAAGTGAGTTTAAGTGCAGGAAAGTAGGAAATAAAAAAGATCAAAAGCTAACAAAAATATTCAATTGATAAAATAGGGGGAGATCTATTGGATAGTTTTTATAATAATTTTAATTCATTCATGTCTTGAATGAAATATCTTGGAACTGATTGAAGGGTGATAACCTTATTTTTCATTAGGTCAACCTATAAATGAATAAATCCTATAAATTTTCAACTTCATAAGTCACTTGATTACTGAATTAGAACAAACCAGTTATCACTGAGTTCATATTTTCAGTTTAACTCAATGCACTACTCTCTCTATCTTGATTAAATTCTTAGTTAAATCCAAAAATTGAAGAGAATTTGAATTTTAGCATGATAAAGATTAGTTTTCATTGATACTTGATGTTTTGTAAAAAATAATTGTCGAAAGAGAAATAGATAGAATCATCCATTCAATTAAATGCATGAACAAATTAAAATAGATTAACCAAAAAAATTTATTCCCCAAATCTATTTATCCGAATATCATGCTCGCATTAAATATATTAAAAGATTTAGATATAGAACAATCCATGTTAAAATAAATAAAGAAACAGGGGAAGAGAGAATAAATATTCTATATCCCATAGCTCCAACTCTAGCTCCTTCAGTGATCTCCAGTAGCTCTTGATGTGTCTCTATTCTCTTTATATGCTATGTGTTATGTCTATTTTGTGTTGGTGGGTGTTTTCATTCCCCTTATTTTGGACCCTTATTCTATTAATAATATGATTTCCTACCATCCCCCGCTCAATCTAACAATTTATACTCCACGAGCAACTCTCTGGCTCCCATGTGGAATTCTTGTCACTGTACATCACTCTCAGTGGTGAACAAAACCATGCCCCCTCAAATAGAATGCAAAAATCCATGAAACTTTGTGCTATGAAGTGACCATGATAAAAAACTAAAATTCCCTCCATGTCGACAGATCAATGGTCATAATCGCTGAGTGAGGATGTTCGAATATTCCACCCTTGATTTAATTCCCACAATCTCATTCATAGTTGAGTTTCCCTAATTTAGGCAGAAAAAGGAGTAATAGTTTTTTCAATTTGAAAAATAAATAAATTAGTCCATCGGAAATTTAGGATCCATGCTTGTACTAGAATAGTTTACGCCACTAGTTGACGTCTGGGAATTTTTTTTATATTATATATATATTAATTAATTTTATTATATTATTATTAGTATTAAATATATACATATATATTTAAGTATAATTATTTTTATTTTTATATACTTATTAATATTATTAATATTATATATATATATATAATAATAATAATTATTATAGAAATATGAAATTATTTACAAAAACACATACTTATTAATATTAATAATATATATATATATGTACAAATACCTATTATTATTTTTAAATAAATAAATAAATAAATTATATTATTACATTTATTTATTTATTATTATTTATATTCATTTTTTTCTTTCTTCTTCTCTTATCTACAGGTCATTAGGGGCCGATGGGTGTGGGGGTCTTCATAGGCAGGTATTTTGCAGTTGGGCGACACTCTAGTGACACAAGTATTCATTAATGATGGTGATTGGTGATCGATGAGGGTCAGATCACGTGGGATTGGAAACTATTAGGTTAATTCAGCAATCAACAGTGTGGCTTCCCTTGGCGACGACTGTTGGCTCGATCAACAGTGGTGGTGGGTCTTCAATAGTGCCACGACACTTGGTTTGCTTTAATGGTGGGTTTCCTCATATCTATGGTGTATCAGTGTGCTATTCTTCTTCACCAGTCATGAAGGGTTCAGTGTTCAGTGTCTTTGACATCAAGTGGTGTCAGCAGTGGACTAGTGTTTTCATCAACAGGCGACTCCAGCCTTCTTCAATAGTGGCTCAGGTGCAGCGACATCAGTGGATTTCCTTCATACTTTAATCAGTGAAGCTTAGTTCAATAAAAAATAATTGATTTTGGTCAAGGATTTCAGATTGGAAATATTTTATCAACTTCGTGCTATGCATTTTAGATGAATTAAATTTGATCATTTGGTGGGGGATTCTCAATAGTGGCTCCTCTTGGTGGTAGTAGTGGTGGTAAGAGGGTAGTGGTTGGTGGTAGATGCATCAGTGGTAGGGTAAAATTACAGTACTAATAGATATTGACGGTTTCATGCCTAACCCAGGTAGGTAGCGGATGATGGTATGAGGGTGGAAATATTAGTGTGAAATTACGACAACATAGGGTACAATAATAATAGATGGGAAGGCGGTAGGAGGGGATACATCAGCAGACTGATAACACAGAAGATGAGAGGCAGAAGCAGTGGTGGTGGATTTTTGTGGAATTTTATTAGTAGGGGTGGCGATTGGCGGTAGTATAAGTAAGGGATGAGGCTAACGAAAGTAGTGGAAGATGATATAATATATGGGTGGTAAAAGTGTCGGCCGATGATAGTTATGTTATTATCTTATTTATTTATTTAATTTATTATAATGGTAGCAGTTCCCACAACTATAGTAGGGTAGTGATCACATGGAAAATTATCATATCAGGTTTGGTCATGAACCTAACCCTCAGTTTGGTGGTTGGATTCCTGACACCTATCTAGAAATTTTTCTTGCCCTTTCATAAGAAATGGGTTTTGAAAACCATGATGGACATTCAGTTGGGATTTGAAAAAACACATCAGTCAGAAATCTGTGTGAACCTGGATTTTTAAACCCTCAGCAAACATCTCGGACACATCTGAGATGAAGCTATCAACGAGAGTTAAAGGAAATCCTCAGGCAATCAGTCAGTGGAAAACCACAACAAACACATTGGTAGATCCATCACTAAATAAACCCTCAGTGAAACCCTGACCACATCCCTCATCTAATCTGAGGCCAACCACATCTCTCGGTGAAGGTCTCCATGAACCTGTCAGTGAAACTTGAAGGTAATCCTTAATGAGGCCATTGGTGGAAACTTGAGAGAAAACACATTGGAAGATCCATCGCTGAAGCAACCCTTAGCGAAGCCCTTCGAGAATCCCTTATCTATTCTGAGGTAAATTTTTTGGTGAACCCATCAGCAAATATCTCAGAAAACTTTAGTTTTCTACCACAAACGACAGAAGATGGCATGTGGTTTATGTGATTTCTGTTTGTTGGATGTTTTTTTATTACAATGTCTGGGATATAGTGGTAGTTATTTGTTTTTAAATATTATGTAGATATAGAGATAAATAGATTAATATTGTCTTCATTTGTTTTTGTTTGTTTGAGTTATTGGAATAGTTAAAATGTGATATTTTGGTTTCTTTATTATGTGATTTTGAAGTTCCAATATTTAATTTGAATCTCAGTTTATTTTCCAGTAATGTATAGAATGGAATATTTGAGTGTAATTTCTAATTGATTTGTATCAATTTGTCTTTTTTAGTGTTATTTATTACTGGATGATTCCATTTTTAGTTGTAATTGTTGATTAGTATTTAAGATTTAATTTTATCACATTGATTTTAAAAACTAGTATTTTGGATTTTGATTTGTGAATTGGTTCTAGAAATTCACAGTGTAAATCAATTATAATTCTGACACTTGTAATATTAGAGAGATATTTCTAGTGATTTGGTCTTGAATTCCTCGTTAAATTTCCCAATGTAAATTCTAACTGAAAATTCATTGTGGAAATTTGCACTACCAATTCCCACTACTAATCCACACTGCCAATTCCCACTGCCAATTCTCACTGCCAATTCCCACTAGAAATTCCCACTGGAAATTCCCACCAGGAATTTGGATTTCCATGAAAATATAATTTGGAACTACATAACAATTTATAGAATGTTATTAAATTGCACAACTAGAATTCTAACTTGTGGGTTGGAAATTCCCACTGGATATTTCAACTGGGAATTCACATTGGGAATTTAAACTTGAAATTATCACTGGGAATTTCCAGTTACAACTTTTAGTGGGAATTCCCACTGGAAATTCCCACTAGCATTTCCCATTGGAAATTCCCACTAGGAATTTCCATTTGAATTTTACACTGGAATTTCCCTATGGAAAATCAGATTACTATGAAATTATAATTTTGGAACTACATAGCAATTTCTAGAATGTATTGAAATTATAGAACTATAATTCTAACTTATTCTTTGAGGATTTCCACAGGATATTCCAACTTAGAATTCGTACTGGGAATTTACACTTTAAATTCCCACTAGGATTTCCTAGTGGAAATTCCCACTGGAATCTATCACTGGAAATTCAGATTCCTATAGAATTATAATTTGTAACTACATAAAATTTTTAGAATGTGTTGAAATTTTACATCTAGAATTATGAATTCTGGGTCATATTACCACTAGATATTCAAACTGAGAATTTGTAATGGGAATTTACACTTGAAATTCCCACTAAGAATTCGCACTTGTAACTTCTAGTGGGAATTCCTACTGACAAATCCCATTGAAATTTCCCACTGGAAATTTCCACTAGAAATTTGAGTTGTTATGCAATTATAATTTGGAACTACATATCAATTTATATAATGTGTTGAAATTATACGATTAGAATTATGACTTGTGTGTTGGAAATTCCCATCAGATATTCTAATTGGGAATTATCACCATGTATTTACACTTGAAATTCTAATTGGGAATTCCCATTTGTAACTTATAGTGAAAATTTCCACTGGGAATTCCCACTGGAATTTTATATTGCTAGGCAATTATAATTTGGAAGAACATAAAAATTTCTAGAATGTGTTGAAATTGTACAGTTAGATTTATGACTTATGCCTTGGAAATTCCCACTGGATATTTCAACTGGGAATTCATACAATGAATTTATAGTTTAAATTGTTATTGGGAATTCCCAGTTACAACTTCCAGTGGTGATTTCCACTAGAAATTTCCACATGGACTTCCCACTGGCAATTCTTACTTGCAATTACCAGTGAAAATTCATAGTAAAAATTATTTAAATTTAATAAGTACTGAAAAATTTAAAATTTAATTAGTTTTAATTTTCTAGTGGGTGAAATTTTGGTGTTGAATTCACAGTTAAACTTACCACTAGAAATAGACACTAGAAATTCCTAGTGGAAAATTTTACATCAGAAATTCCCACTAGCATTTGCACTTAGAAATTGTTAATGGAAATTACCACTAAGAATCCTCACTAGAAATCTCCAGTGGAAATTTACTCCAGAAATCCCCAGGAAATTTCCACTAGAAATCCCCAGGAAATTCTCACTAGAAATCCCCTGGAAATTCCCACTAGAAATTTTCAGTTGAAATTCCCAGTGTAACTTTTCACTGGAAAGTTTGAATATGAGTGTAAATTACATTTGTTATTCAATTATAATTTCAAATATGATTTTTAGTATGATTTCCAGTGTTAGTTTTTACTGGCAATTTATTGTGTGATTATCATAGAGAATTTTGATTGGTTCACTAATTTGAACGTACTGATTCAAAGTCATGTTGAATTTATGTAATTGCAATTTTCAATTTTATTTTTTCACTCTTATACCTTATATTAATATTTAAATTTTATTAATGCTAAATTTTAGGGATATTTTTTATGGTAAAAGAAGTGTCTATATAAGCTATAAAACACTACAGGTCTTCGATGACTGGGCTGTCAAAATTTTTTAATGACATTAGGCCTAAGATTAATGAAAATCACATTAAAAATCTTCAAAGGATTCTGTTTTGGAAGTTGTTTAAAGTGTTTATTAATAACCTACTATCATTTGATAATTGTAATAAAACTGATGGTTCCGTGTTATTTTTACTATAGAGGTTCAATGTTGATTTAATAATATTTGAAATAACTGGTAGGATGATGGATTTAAGAGTTTCTGACATTTTGCATATATTCAACTTTGAGGATGGAAAATTACCTGCATCTTTTTCCTATACATCACGTCCAACTAGTTCAATACTTTTTATGAGGAGGTTTGCTAATGATGGATGACTATTTTTCTAGGGTGTGTTATAGAGAGCGATTCTTGAGGCTGTTGAAGCTACTAAGGAGTAAAATTTCTCTGATGTGACTTATTTACTTTCTCTTTTTGCATGTGCAGCGTTAGTTTTTCCTACTTCTGGTTCTTATACTGGTTGGATTTTTTTTACATATTTTGAAGATGTAGCAAAAGTGAAGAGTTATTCTTGGGCTGTTACTATTCATGAGTAACTTCTTACATCAGTGAAAAAAATATAGAACTCCCTTAAAATTTATTGGTTGTGTTTTCTGTTTATTGTTAAAGTCTTAAAATATATTTAATTGGTTATTTTTTCCAAGTTGGTTGACCATTTCATAATAATGTCAAATTTTACAATATTGGTTTTTTGAGAAGTCTAAGAATTTTGTTCCCAAAAGAGAGGGTGCATTGTTATTTGTACGGTGGAGTTTTCGAGACATTGTTGCTACTGTAGAGGAAAGTACCAAGGCATTTTTACTATTTTATATTTTCAAGCAGTTCTTTATTTTCATATTAATTTATGAAATCTACATTTTTGATTTCACTATATACTGTAGACTCAAACGACCCCGAGAAAGAGCTGTAGGCTGCAGTTAATACCTTGTGAGGATAAAGAACTTGTTCAGTAGGTTGTTAAAGAAAAAAAAACTCTATTTAAGTATGAAAGAAGTAGTGCCAAATTTTTCAAATGAGGATAATCTCAGATTGTATATAGAGAATGTTAAGCTTAACAAAAAGTTTTAAAAACTTGATGTGTAATTAAAAATGAATAATAGACAGATTATTATTTTGAGAGAAAGGCTAAAGATGAAAAATTAGGATATGAAATTAGTTATTATTGAGGGGGAAGGAACTGTTTTAGAGAATTTTCAAATTCAAGAGGTTGAACTTGAGAAGAATATGACTTTAGCTACTAGTATTTAGGGAATCATAGAGGAAAATGATGTAGATGAGATGAAGGAAGTGAGTAATATAGATGTAAGTGAGGAGGATGATGTGAATGAAGAACTGTGTATGGATGATAGAAAATGTGTTGTTAAGTCCACTGTAAAATTTTATTCCTCTAAGATATAAACCTCATTGGTTAGAGGTTTGAAGAGTAGGGAAAGAAAAATGAAGCATCAATGTCCCTATATATATCTATAGCTGACTGCCAAGAAGAGGCCACCAATGACCCCAAAACTATTCTAGTTATTTCCTTGGTGGGTGTAACAGTATAATATAGTAACAACTCATGATATAAGGATCATTTTCATGCTTCTTGATGCTAATGGGGGAGAGTTACCATTATTTATTTACTGTATTTATAATATATTTTATTATATTTGAGTATTTACTAAAAATAGAAATGAATTTCCATGAAAATAGTGGTGTTGTCTAGGAATCTATAGAAAAATAGTATTAGATAAACATTAAAACTATTATTGATTTGTTAAACAAGATGTGTACTTTCAGTATGGTATTTCTTATATCACTGTTTTTAATCACCTTTGTTGTTTTATTTTTTATTGAGTTATTTTTTTGGAAACTGTTTATTGATGAATATATGGTGATTATTCAAGCAAAATGTCGACTTTGCAGTATGGATGAAATTGAAGAATTTATAAGTTGTTCCTTCATGCCAAGCATCTTCACTATAAGATTGTTGCTTGTTTTTTGACAAACTGTTGCTTATATTTTTCTAATTTTTTGTTTTTTGTATTCCATTTTTGAAGTAAACCATGAGTACATTATTATATTCTCTTTTGTTATTGGTATGTATGGAGTTATTTATTCATCAAATGAGAACTTAAAGGAGAGTTTTTTGAAACAGGAAGTAGTTGCAAATATGAAAAACTTCAATTTTTTATTTTGTCTAGTAAACCCAGATAACATTCATTGGACTTTGTTAGTGATGGATTTTAAAAATTAGATGTATAGATATTACAACTCTATACAACCTGTTATAGTAACCAGAACAAGTGATCCATTTATAAAATATGTAGTTAGTGTAGTAAGATCTTATAGAATGTGCATGAAATTTTGGAATACATTAAAATATGGTCTGCTGATTGATGTTTTTTGCAGAAATCATATTTAAAAGATGTGTTATGTGGATTTCATGCTGAAAAAGTAAAGTACAAGAAATAGGAAATGACAACTGAGAAGACCCCACAACAGGGAGACTCTAGTTTGTATTGTGGTGTCATTATTTTTTATTTCCTGGAGTGTTTTTCTATAGGAGTTGCAGTGGTAGAGAGTTTGACAGAAAAGGAAGTTGCTGAGCGGTGGTTGTTTATGGTTCATTATTTATTAAATGATTATAGAAGAAGTACGTTGGAGGTCAATGCTGAGAGTAGGAAATATTTGGTTGCTTCCAGAGATATTTTAAGGGATTTAAATGATTTTTTTAGTGAAAAAAATATTTTGGTTGTTGTATTACAAACATAACTATTGTTTCAGTTATTGTGACGATTTGGGTGGGTGTGGGATTTGGGGCTCATGTTTTTTTTACAGATATTTGGTTGTTGTTCATTGAAACAAATATTTGGTTAAAACACATATTTGTCTATTGTTTTACAAACTTAACTACTATGATTTTATGTAGTTGTTATAGTATACTTTTTGTTTGTAGTCTGCACCATCTTTTATTTTGATCATTTGAAAACCTAGTGTGCTTATAAATTCAAACTAGGAATTCCCTTTGGAAATTTCCACTAAAAATTCCTACTTTAAACTCAAGTAGAAATTTTCTATTTGGTTTTCCTGAATTCAGTGGGTCATACATAGTGGGTGGAAATATTTATTTTTCAATCTGGATGTACATTTTTTAAAGGTGATATTGTTATATTTCAATATATTATGATAAGTGTTACACTTTAATTTATCTTGGTACTCTTTACTGTCAATTTTTTGAATAGAAACCTTCTTTGTATAGAAATTACAACTTTGAATAGCCATTAGAAATTTTCAGTGGAAACCCATATGGTAAAATCAGTAGAAATATCCACTTTGGATTACATAAATTGGATGGTTGGTGCATAATGGGTATAAATGATTATTTTATGATGTGGGAAAACATTTTGATAGATATTATATTAATTTAATATGTGATAAATGATAACTTTAACACTGTAATTTTTCTTTGTAGTATCTTCTTTCAGTTCGTTGGATGGTAACTTGATGTACATAGAAATTGCAACTGGGAATTTGAATTGGAAATTTCCACTAGACATTTATACTATAAAATGGGAGGGAACATTTCCACTTTGATTATGTAAAAGATGCTAATTGCAATTACCCTATCTACAACTACAACTTTAATTATAAAAACTAATTTTCAAAAGCAGTTTCATATTGTGATGGCATCTGCTGTTGAAGATCTATATCAGCTAAATTTTGAAATGATTCCAATGAGTTCTCAATCCTCATATTTATTTTTTAATTCCCATTTGTAGTGGTTGATGAATCTTATAACTTCAATAGAGGAAAATTTGTCCTTGGTGGCTCCTAATTGCATCAAGAATTATATATTAATAACTACAAAGATAAATAATTGAAGTCTTTCATAATATCTAAAATAAGAAAATATGTCAAATGATATAAACTATGTTTAAAATTTTAGGTCTTGAACATATGGTACAATATGTACATACATTGAGATTTATGATAGGATCATCATTATAGCCAACATTCAATTATTCTGTTTCATTTCCCTACAAGAATATTATAACATTATTTATGCATGATAGAATTGAATTCAATAGTTCAAAAAACACAAGAAATTAAAAATATAACTATTGTATATGGTTTTAAATATCACATTATATGAAGTGCTATGAAGTGGGTTTCAATATCAATGTTTTTAACCTACTATAAAATATTTACATATGTTGAAATATGTGAAAGGATGTCCATTGCAGCAACTATTCAACTGTTCTGTAGCTATTCCTTGCAATAACATTAAAATATTATTTATTCATGGCATTAAAAAATGTATTAGTACAATAACATAAGAAAATAATAACAATGTAATACAAGTTTTGCAGTCTCTTGATTTCTGATCTTACGCCTATTTTTCATGTGTTTTGTTTCCTACTCTAGACAAATTTTCAGCCTCTCACCACCTTTACTTTTATATTTTTTCTTGAATGATGTTTTAGAATGTTGTCATCCTTTCCTGTTATATTATTATTGACTTAATTTTTAGGGTACATTATTTTTAACTTCAAGAAATTCCCTGAAATAATTTTTCATATTTGAAATTCCAATTTTATATCCTTGTTCAAACTCATAGGATTCCATTACAAGCTTTATTGCCATTCATGCCAACTATTGGTAACATTTAGCTTTTATTGCTAACAATAATATCCAACATGATTAATTTTAAGGTCTTCCAAGTGGATGTCATGAGAATTTATTGTCCATATATTATGAATATAAAACTTTGTCAAGTACTACACATCCAACCTTTCCAATATTTTCAGTTCATGACAATACAAATATCCATAACTCTCAAATTTTAGAAAAGTACAACCAATTATGATATGTTACTTTTGGTACAATTATACTTTAAAATTATTTGATGAACCTTTTATTGCTATAATATACCTTTTTGGGGAAAAAATTTCATTACAAGACTTAAGGAAACAAGAAACACATAGTTGGTTTTCTTGCTAAAAAAGGTCAAATATTTTTTGAGTGTACAACTGACTTGCTTGAACCATGATCGGATGATATGGAAAATGATTGTGTTGGATATTTTCCCTTCCATAAAATCCATATTTCATTTCTTGATACCGATTCTTCTCTAATAAACACTCAAATTGTTGGAAGAATTCCAAGACACTGAGTTTATGATTCAAGTAATCCTTTAATACACTTATGAAACTCTCACTTAACTGTGTGCTTAAAATTCCTAATGTCAATGCAGTTTTAATAAAACAATGAGCCCATTTTCTTTGACTTTGAACATATCTTCTATCCTTGTTGAATTTGTATCACTGCAATCTAGTCAGATTTGTTTCCATATTGTTTCAAATTGTGAAATCTATGCAATGCCATACATGCATTTTTTGAATTTTCCTAACATTGTCGAGTCATCTTTCATTACATGGTCCAAGTGTTTTATTCCATTTTGAATTAGTTTCTAAGTTCATAGGCCGTGTCTTGTTTTAGGTAGTGTAAAACCAATGGATTTACACATAGCTGCATCTTGATATGTGAAAATTGTCTCCGGATTATTTCTGCCTTGGAAATGAACAAATCTACTAAACAAACAACTAAATAAGTCTAGAGTATCATCATATAATAATGTTGCACTGAAAATTACAATCTCCTTATAATGATTTATACCTAAAAACACTCCCAAAGTCCTAGACTCCTTTTTTGTGTTTAAGGTAGTGTCGAACACAATGACGTATCCAAAATTCCCATAACTAACCTTCATTTTCAGATCAACCCAAAAAATGTTTCTAATTTGACCACACATATCAAGTTGCACCGAGTATAAGAATGATGTGTTATCCCTTGATTTCATCTCTAGGTATTGTAACATACTATCATAATCACATAGATTCAAGTCCATTTTTCTTTTGGAGCATAGATAATTTATTTGGTCTACTCATGTATATCTAAGACTCATAGGGCCACCTGTAATAATTGTTACAAGTGAAAACAAATCACCAAGATTCAAACTAACTTTTTCATTAACATCTAACTTGTCACCTTTTGCATCACTAATGTGTCTTTGTAACCTCATGAAATACATGGTGTCAGGAGAATTTAAAGCATGGTTATGATCCTTAACAAATTGTGTGCACTCATAATAGTTATTGGACATGTAGAAAACTCCCATTCATGTTGGAAAATTAGTCCTTGTTTCTGTATGTGGCTTTTTGAAATTGACATTACATTTTTCTTCTTTTCGGAATCCTTCTTTTCTACATGTATACAATGTTGATGTTATTAATATTTTTTCCTTTTTATGTTTGTTGACATACTATTTCTGTACACTAAAACCAATAATTCATCCATAATGAATATAAAATTAATAATCTTCAGAATATGATTTAAAAACCATCCCGATACTTGGTCTCCATGTACTATTTTGTTGAGAAATGTTTTCACATGGGGTTTTTTCTTCTGAATTTGGGACTTCATCTACATTGATGATAATTTTCATACTGCTCTTTTAGCTTGTAATGTACTCACTACTATGCTCCCTCACGTATCAGCCATACGGATTTTGGATAATATTTAAATCAAACTAATGTATGTAATGTGCATCCTATAGAGCATTCAGATTCAGGTCACTTATTGTCATTATGATCTGTGTAATTTTTCTGCACAAAGTATCAGATCATAGTTGTTTGTAATTTTTTTAATGGTGTTTTTTCCTTTGGATCCACTATAAATTCCCATTAGAACTTGTAATTAGAAATTCGTATTGGAAATTCCCATTAGAAATCCGCATTGGAAATTTCCATTGGAAATTCCTACTAAAATTCTCACTAGAAAATTCCCATTAGAAATTCCCATTGGAATTTACCATTAGAAATTCTCCTTGGAAATTCCCATATGAAATTTCCCTTGATTTTTTAGAATGAAAATTTCAACTGGAAAGTTCTACTTACTATCAATATTATTTTTTGTCAGCAAAAAAAAATGATATTTGCAGTTTGAATCAATTAAAAACCCTAGTTATCTTCTTCTAAATATTTTCAAAGTTGGAGTTTGTAATTTCAATTTTCAATTAATATTCAAATTTTGTAGTATAGATTTCATTATATATTTAATTTTAGAAAGTTGTAGTGGACTTTATAGTGCCAATTAGTAGTGAAATTTTGTACAGGTTATTCTTGAAATCAATTCGAAATTTCCACTGTAATGGAAATCTCATTTGGAATTGACATTTGGAACTTTCAGAATAAATTTAAAATGGAAGTTCCAACTGAATTTTTTTTATTTTTTTTCTATTTTATATTTTTATAGCCATATATCATAATATATTCCACTTTAAATCATTATCATATTTTAAAACACTTGTTTTCAAAAAATTATAAATTTCAACGCATAATTTGAGATGTGATTTCATGATGTTATTTATAATAGAATAATAGACTAATAGAATCCCAAACCTTGATATGAAATCATACTACAAATGGGTATTCTCTAGGGAAGGGTACCTGAAAATGCATCCTGCAAATGCTCCCTCAAAACGCCCCTTGTAAACGCACCTTCAAAAAGCTCCAAGCAGATGCCTCCTACAAACGCATGCTTCAAATAGAACCAGTAAATGAAAAGTTTGTGGAATACGTCCCCTGTAATAGTAAAGGTCACCACATGAGTATAACCAACCCTGAAAGATAATCCCTAAGTTAGCCACTCTGGTGTAGCTTCAGTGAGAGAAAAATTTCTGTCACCCTTCTTTAGGTAGGAAGTAAATCAGCCCACACTTTTTTTTACTTTACATTAGGATATTTATTTATTTATTTTTTTATTTTAACCATTCAAATGAATTTACATGATGTTTTATTCATCCAGTAGCCAAACTGACCCTCATGTTTAGGTGATGAACCTGAAATGATGTAAATCTATGATCACATGTGGAGGTACCAAAGTAGACTGGTAGCTAATCTTGAGAATGACATATTTAACTTATCTCTAAATAAAATAAATTAAATGTCCTAATCTCATCCAAGTGGATTAAAAAGGATACCATTTCGACCCATGGATGATTTAGGTTGAAAAAAAATATAATGATATTAGGAGAAGTGTTAGAATGATTTTATAATATTATTTTTACCCTTAATTACACAATTTACCCTTGTACCATACTAATAAAAATGACCGAAGCTGCTATTCATCATGCCCAAAAATAAAAAAAGAGATTTAAGAAATTTATACATAATGATTCCAAATATGGAATCCATTTTTTCAAAATTAAAAACATAGAATATTTGGTAATTAGTGTTAAATTAATCCCATTTTCGGAATGAGAAAACATGTTTTAAAAGTTAAAAAATTACAGAAGAATGAAATGTTTTTACATCTAAATTTAATGTAAAATTATTTACAATGAACTACATGACATTAAATAATAAAAATATAATATATTTATTCTTTTAAAAAAATAAATTATATTATTTTACCATATAAATTATTCTGATGAAAAAAGTTATCTTCATTTAAAATTTATTATATTTTTACTATTCCTCAAAACATTAAAGTTATCGGAAAAATATAAAAACATGATCCAAAGTAAATTTTTATATTACACTTCCAAATAAGAAGTTTATATTTGAATATAAAAATTATTATTTTTTAAAGAAAATTTATGTTAAAATAGTTTCACAATTAAAAGGCGGTAAAATTACCCTTTTAAAAAAATATAGTTTTTTGTACATAGAATAAGGTTTATTCATATCCTATGATAGAAATATCTATTGAATGAATATAAAAAATATTTTATTAAATATATAGCATTTAATTGGATTGTATTTTTCATAAATAATTGGTAGCCAAAGAATTCACAATACATGTTTAAGTTAGTTATATTTATTTCCAATAACTTAATGGAGAGGTTATAATGGTTATTATATACTAATGGCATCTTGTGGTTTCATTTAAAATCATGATTTCATGCAGTGAAAGCTATTAAAGAAATTAAATTATTTAAATAAAATATTTCATAAAAACATTTGTATGTTACAATTATAGCCATATTTTTATATTCTATGTTAAGTATCTATTATCCCCCACCACAATTCTTTCTATAAATATCTTTCTTAATATATTAAATTATAATTTAGGGAAAAGAATCATAATAAGGATGAGAACAAATGCACTGTAAGGGTAAACATTGGTATTAAGAACTGAATATATTTAGTGATCACATGATGAAAATAACTGTATGAGAAAATATTCAAGGTTAATGAGAATTATAGAAGTAAAATCACACCCTTAAAAACATGGATCGGTAAAAATATAACATGGAACAATGATTTGAAAAAGGAAAGTGTCATAGGAAACAAAAAACATGATCCGTTTGATGTAAGTATTGATCAAATTAACCATTAAAGACTCATATAAAGTATAGATAAAACATGTTTGTATCTTGGAATATTATATTTATCACATGTATTCACTCATGTCAAAAATAAATAGAACCTAGTTAAATCAATGGGATAAACATCCCTAATCAACTCTATTCTTATTACCTTTAACAAAAATGAACATTACTCAATGTGTTGTTGATCTATATCAGGACCAACCATCATATAATCTATATCATTCTCACCCATCATAATAAATTATTTCCAAGTATAGTATATTAATATTACACATGGAAGATTTAATTTTCTTTATAAAACATTTTAAAAAATTATTTTCTTTATAGATTTATTTACCCATTAAAAAGAAATGGGTTCTATCATATTCTATATAAAATAATATTCATAATCTATCCATATAAAAAGATGGATGGTATACTAATATCATATTTCCATAAAATTAGAGGAATTATTAATGTATGTTCATATAGATAAAAATACCTTTAAACGAAAATTTGAATCTTTTATTTGAAAATAAGGGGAAACTATTTATTTTTTTAGTACTTTTAAAAACAAAAAAATTTAAAAATAAATAAATATAGATTTTCATATAAAATAATCAAAGGAAATTATAAATAAAGCTTCAAATAAAAGAATAGTTATTACTATGGGAAAAGAATTTTGGGACGTATATGTTAAAATAAAGATTTTGTTCATACCATTGGTAAAAATTAAAATATTCATAAAATGAAAATAATTTTCCTATTAATAATTTTCATTGAATAAAAAAATGGTTAATATTTAATTAAATCAATCATTCAGGAATACTAAAAACATTCTTAATTTTTTTATTGATTATATGGTAATTGAAAAAAATTAATGAACGATTGGAAATGATGTTAGTTTTTGTTAAAAAATTTGTTAGTTATATTCAATACCAAGGAGAGGAAAGTGAATAAAAAATATAAAAACCATTGATAAAAATAGTGGTGAATAATGGATATTTGGTTCACAAAATTAAGATCACACAAATTCTCCCAAATTAGCCTTGAACATAAACAATCCAAAAAAGAAATGTGATTGAAATGTGATGTATTTACCGCTTTTGTAGGATTCGAATGAAAATTAATTGAAATCAAGAATATGATATGGAATTATTAATCCCATGAATCCTGAATTATTATGTAAAAATTCATTCATGGGGAATTAATTACACCATATAAAGAATAATTTTTGTAAACATGAAACATGTCTCAAGAAAATTAGAATGTGATGAATAATCCTTACAATGATTGTGTCATTGAAGTTAGAAATTTTCAATTATGTGATTATGTGTACCAACATCAAAGAAACAAAAAATAAGTGTAAATAAAATATAATACATTCATATATTTTTTCCCACAGAATATTTTCATAACATAGTGAATGAAGTAGAAGTATAACCCAATGAATGGAAGATGAGTTATGAAACCTATTACATCATTTCCACACAATAAATATTCATCCATTAAATCATGACTGACTGAAAAGTAGCATTTTTTATTATAAAATCACTTTTAAGGAAAATGTGTGAAACCATAAGGTTAAAAAATTAAAGGAAATAACAAATCCATTAATGGGAAACTTAAGTCTACCATAATCTATCTCCCTAAATAACTTCCAGGTGAGAGTGTTTACCTATGTATCTAGATCATCCTTTAAAAAAATCTTCAAATTGATATGCCAGATTTCCCCAAGACAACATATACTCTTCTTTCATGATCTTACCATCATTAAATCCACAGATCGAAATTAGATCTTTCTTGTCTATAATTGTGCTCTGTTTTCCACTTTTCATAATTCTTAATGACATTCCCATCATCTTACTAGATTATTTATTAAAATCATTAATCATTAGAGAAGCTTTAACCATTTATTATTTTGAGTGAAACTGTATATCCAAATATTTTCTATTTGCTTTACCTGAATTCCACTGCTGACTAAAAGAGGCATCCTTGGAGAAGATATCCCCAAGATCCACAATCTCTTCTCGAGAAAAAATTTTTAGAGCCTTAGAATCACTATCCAATATGTTGTCTTGTGATTTCTTAGAGGATATTGTTTCCATGGGTAGAGAAAAATATGAGTAATCCTTTATCCAGTTTTGATTTAACCTCTGTATTTTTCTCCACCTCATACTGGGATGCCTTCCACCCTGTTAATTATCTACAATATCACATAAAGAATGACCAGAAATCTCATCAGTGGAATCATTATTGAAGTCCCTCTACTCATATGTGGGAGGCACAACATGAGATTCTTTATATTCTTGAGTCATATAATCATTCAAAAGTCTGTAAAATCTACTGACAATATCAATAACTACAACCTACCTTAGTGGTCATGTCCTAATCAAGGCCTCACACCCTATGAACATCTCGAGAGCATTTCCACTAGAAGTGTCCCCCTCTTTTGGTACATTAGGTTCTACTGCTTGAACAATACCAATTGTACCATTCCCTAATAATATTGACTCAGCATATGATGTATCCATGAGAGTCTTGAGGACTCCCTCATAAACTATTAGTGATTCCACTATAGGATTATTACCACTATAAGATTTCACATCCCCTCCACCAGGACCACCAAGAGTGTTATGAGGATCCAAAACACCAACTACCCTCACCGCCTTGAAATTCACTTTCCCTAAATAAGCATGAAAAAAATAATTGGGATCACTTAGATCCCCTCTAAAATGACTTAATTTTTCTACCAAATTTGTATTATCCTTTTGTGTTCCACAATGCAACCCATTTGAAGAATTTAGGTTCACAAATGCACCCAAGTGTCTCCTTCCAGAAAAATTATCATCAACACTGGATCCTGATCCCTTAACACTGCCTCCTAAATTCACACCCTTATACATATATATATTCTTAGACCTCCACCTATAGGTTACAATTTAATGTCCCATTTTCTAACTATAGGAAAAAAAATTGAACCATGATTCATAAACTATAGGTTTTCGACAACAGAACTCTTCACCCACTAAAATAAAAACATACTCAATAGGTAATTTTGATTCATCAACTTTCACAAAGACTTGGGGATTGGCATTATGAAAAACAGAACTAGTTTTACTATCTAAACAAAAGTATCTACTAACAAGGTTCCCTAACATTTTAATAATTGAAGGGTTTTGAAATGGTAAAGGGAGATCAAGAAACCTAACCCAAATCACCACTGATGGAGTATTGTGCTTCATAAGGTAATTTTAAGTCCATATGAAGAGGTAGAAATGAGATCCATTATATCTATGGGGTGCACTATACCATTCTCTAACTATGACATCATCTGAAGAGAAATGAACCATAATGTGTCTGTTGTCGAGAAATCCCACCATTTACCTTACATGTAAATCCAATGACCAAAAAACAAACATATCAAAAGAGTCAACAAAATTTTATCTCTTCTTGAAATGATTAATCAGTGGTAGATTCAGGAGGTCCAAGACCTCATGTAATTCGATGGTCTAAATCAAAAAGTTAGGGAAACCGTTGAACAAATCAATAATTTTAGGATATATGGATATTTGGGGAAATTGGGGGAGAATTTCAGGTTTGGGAAAAATGGGAGAAAGGGGTAGACAGCGATACCTCAAAAGACATTGGAGGACACTCCCCTTCCAATGGTGGAGGGACCTGCATGTTGGCCACCACCGTCAAAGAGCTAGAGCATCCATCACAGACCTCCCTTTGCGCACAATTTGGTGGAATTGGATAATGAGATCTTAAATAGTGTATAATAAAATTATATTAATTATTTATATATTTTAAGAACCATATATATTTTTTTACCTTATTATTAAACCATTCATTTCAATCGTAATTTTAATTACTTAATCGGTTAAGTCCATGTCAGGTGTTTTGAGGACATTCAGTTCATAATTGTAAAATGACTTTACAAGGTCAAACGTGGTTGAATGGGTCATTTCTCCATAACCTACAAAATATTAATAATTAAATAATTATATTTTTTATACATTAAAAAAATTTCATAAACCATCCATTAAATGTGAACATGAAAAATTCATCACAACTCTTTATAGAGGTGGTAATTCACACGTACATAAAAATGATGTCATCATTCTCCAATGGATGGAAGGGTATGGATATAAAAGATATGTTATAATTATAGAATAATAATCACATCATTAATATAATATATTTATATATATAATAAATCTATTATTATAATTATCAATGAGAGGTGGTGTTGTAAATAAAAACACATCACATTGAGAAGGTGGTAGTCCACACGCATGCCTGAATGATGTTTTCATTGCCTATTGAATGAAAAAGAAAATTAAAAAGGATTTTACTGTAGTTATAATAACATTTTAGTATATTATAGACACTATTATTTTATATAATAAAATTCTAATATCATTTAATAAGATGTTATAAGATGCAAAATAAAAATTCTTAGTTAAGAATTTTTTTTTATTTTTTGAGAAGACCGCCTTTAGCTTATAAATCAAGAATTCTAAGATTGTATTTTATTGAGAGCAGAATATATTGGAATTATATAGGTATTTTAGGATTTGATTTTGGTATTATTTTCCATGATAATATTCTCTTGAATTTTGGGGAAGAGAGGAGTTTAGGTATCTTTTTATAAGACAAGAGAGGGAAAACCTTTGAATTACATAATGTAATATATAAATGTAAATTAATTGACTATAAAAGTGGATAAAAATAGGTATTTTTCAAATATATGATTGGTATATGTTAAAATACTGTCATAAAATTAAATTTATAAATGTTTTGGTGATGTTTTAATCCTCATCTCTTAGTTTTTACCTCCTATTAATGTTTTCAACGATTATCATGATAAAAATGTTTTTTACAATTTTGTGGTCATAAAAGTTATAATAAATGGACAATTAATCCTTAAGTGTTATTTTTTTATATTCCTGACTATATCCCAATTATTTTTCCCAAATATAATATTTTTATGAATTTTTAAGCATTAAATAAAATATTATTTGACCAAAAATACCATTAATTTCATTTTCAGGCCTATTCAAATAATTTTCATTTAAAATATTTATTAAAGTAATTTCATTAGAATATAAACTTTTCAAAAATCCCTAATAAATTATATATAATAAAAAAATTACACATTAAATTCACCAAATTTATTACTTTTAATATTTTCCAAATCATTTACTTGATTTTTATACTTCTTGGTGTTGCACTGTGTCATCGTTTTGTAAGAATTTAAGGTAATCATGTCCTTATTAAAAATAATAAATAAATTAATATAAATAAAAAAGTAGTTATTTTAAAAATAAAAAATTTAAATCTACTCATTTATTGTGTTTATCCTTGTAAAAACATATTAGAGAAATTAAAATCAAGAAAGTGACATTTTGAAATTATTCATTACATTAGATAATATAAAGTTCTTTGTAAAAGACAGAGGCACAAATATGACATATTTTTTAATATTTTAAGGGTTTTTTCAAACTAAAATCATTAAAAGGATTAAATGAAACTGTTAGGGTGATTTTAATTACTTTTCACTTTATTTTTAACCATAGTCAACCTAATATCCCTTTACAATGGTGGAATTTTTTTACCATGGATCCAATTCATTATTAATATAAATATAGTTTTACTATTTAAACAAATTGGACATTTAGATTAAAAATATGGTTCCAATATCAAAAAATTCAATTCCTTTAAGTGGTTGAAATTAATTTGAAAATTAATCAGTAAAATGTGACAAAAACAGTTCTCTTTGAAAATGAATTTTAAGTATAAAGAATATTTTTATACAAAAATTAAGCATAATGTAAATTCTAGTGAAGTTACTTGAATTATTTTAATCAAATTTATCAAATTAAATTTTAAAACTAAATAAAAACAAAATTGTTCTTTTTAAATAATTTCAATGAAAACATTCTTTTCCATAAAATTTTAATTTTTTAAAATTTATATTTTTATGAATCCCAATATTTTACTATAGAGTAACTTTGATATTGTTATTTAAATAATGATATATCTTTTATCAAATAAAAATTATGAGATTAGTGTAAATTAATTATAATATAATCTCTTAAAAATATATAAAACCCATATCGATGAAAACATATTTTAGAAGCATATAATTACTTTACTCGAAATTGATTTCTTATTTGAAAATAATTTATTTCTAAATTTTTTATGAGTAGGGATAAAATATATATTTCATAATTAGGTTACTTATATTCATATATTCAAATTTAATGATAATATTCTAAAAATAATATTAAATGATAATATTTCATAGTTGTCAAAGCTCAGTGTTACGTGTTGTGTACACTATAGAACATAGTTTTTTTAATATATTATTGTGTTGCATTATCCCCCACTTCAGCAAATAACATCCTAATTTTTTTATACTGAATATGGTAATAAAATGTTTAATATTTGAAAATACCTTATCTAAAAACCCACATAAAAAAGGCTTAATAAAACATCCTGTTGAGAAGTGGGAATGGAAAATATGATGTTCATATAGAATAATACAAAACTTGGTTTCCAAATTGGATAAAATCAATGGGAAATGAAAATATGGATATAGAGGAGAAAATTAATGTCTAAATAATGATGGGGGGATTGTATAAAACATTGTTCATAAGAAATTGAATACTCATAAGAAATTCAATTACCAAAAAACTATAAATCAATATGTGATAAAAAAGATCAATTAATCAAACATGAAGGTAAAAGGATAGATTTTTTAATCAAATATACATTTCCTAGATTTGATGAATTCCTCTATGATTTAGATAATTTTTAGCATTCACCAATATGTATATCCATCCGAATAGTACTTTCGGGTTGGGTTCCACTAGCCTAAGGCACACCTCCCTGAATTCCAAAGGATTCTGACTAGTAGTGAGAGTATAAATAGAAATAGTGGGGAGTCTATACCCTCTCATGATAGATAATATACTGGTACAATTGTATAAATATAACATGAAATGGAAATTAAAGACTCATTATACTCAAACCATACCCGCCAAAGGTGGAAGAACATGAAACTACAATAAACAGTGTAATCAATAAATGCAAAAGAAGTGGATAGTAAATAAACATAAAAACATTCCAAACACACCATTTGTAGCTCTAAACAAAAATAATAATTCATTTCAAAATAGTTCATACATACAATATCTATTAGAGGGTCTCTAATGGATGAACATTACAAGTCATACAAATATAGCATGTTTATATAGAGAAAAAGTTAAAATAGAAAGTCCAGCTCGGAATGGCCTCATGGTCGCATGCCAAAATCCAGGAAACTACAACTAAGATCCAAATCTTGAGGCTGATCCTTTACCTGAACATAAATTCATAATGTCTACACACTTCCCGAAGGACCCGTGTATGGTTTTAGATGATCCTCAATATGATTCCATTGAAAGGTTCATACTAGAATATGTGTTTAAGTAGGTGTGATATAATAAATACATAAATATAAACAATGTGTAAAGTAAAAAAAGACCCCCCTCATGCTCAGAAACCACTAGGAATCCATCACTTTCCTCCACCTATGATAGAATACTAGTAGTAAAGAGGGCCCTTGTCCCATGACCCAAGGTACCCCTATAGTAGCATAAACCAGGTAAACTCTCAGGTTCCACCTCAAGAATGTATCTCGACACAATGTTCATAATAATAACTCATGTCTCAATAAGTACCAGCATCATGAAGGCACACCCATGAAAATAGTAACCAGTCAATTTTACCCCTTTTTAAAAGCACACATAGTCTCAAATCATGAAAACAAGAGAAAAAATGTTATCCATACTCATATAAATATCACCATCGGCTCATAGCCTGATGTCCTAAGGAACAGTGATGCCCATCCTACAATATAAATCATTTCCCAATGGCATTAATCACGACATACCTTATCCCCCAAACATCATCCTTATCAATGTAATATGAAGGCTCATCCCCTTCTATGAGCCATTCTATGGAAAGAACCCCCAAACCATTTCCTAAGATACACTACAAAGGGTCTCTGCCTACATGAGTGCTTAAAACCACCTCATCAATGGAGTCCACATGTGTGCACATGACTGAATTCACTGCTTTGTCCATCATGGGTGAGTGATAATCACCAACATAATAACATAAGCCACGTCAATCGGAACCTCATTCTATTGTGACCATGTCACTCAAATTTGATGGCCTTGACATCCCAATATCATGTTTCATGCCTGACCTGACAGTCCTTACACCACAATATAACATCCCTATTGCCGAATCCTCTGGTCAAAACCACCCATGATATCCAGGCCAAGGCCAACCAGTGATCATCATCACAGAATTCTAATATCCATTCCATATCAATTTTCTAGGAAAATACCATGAATACCTTTTGGGTATCAGCAGTAAATCATAAGAAATTATATAGAAATAATTTGGATTCAATGATAATAAATTCAATGAAATTGAATTTAACATCAGAAACACAATATCAACAGATATTTAAATTTAATATGATTGAATTACACCATCTAAATAAATATAGAAATTTAATATAGATATCTTAAATATGTCAAATTTGGATAACTAAACCAATTAAAAAACAAATCAATTAAATGAATGTTGGAACACATAGTGAAACCACACCAAGGTGAAAAAACCTCTAACTTGGCCTTTCTCAAGTGTAAAAAGGTTGGTCATTCCCATATGCAGCTCATAGGGTCACACAGTAATTTTGATATGAAGCAACATGTAAAAAAAAGGTCTTAATCAAAATACCCAAATTAACTCTAAAATATAAAAACCCAAAATGAATTTGAAAACCCAAATAAATATATGAACTACATACCTTGGACTCATAGTTTTGGGAACATCCAATATCGAGTTCCAATTTGAAGTGAATTGGATTGGATATGGGTTTCCATCAAACTCTAGGAAAATAGGGAGAAATTACTCAAACATATTTATAGACCTATGTAGAAAAAGAGAAATAAGAAGGGGATAGGGTGTGGTTAGCCTTACTAATGCAGTTCTATATAATCTGATGGATCTGAAATCAGAGCACTGTTGAATGATGGATTGAAATATGAAGAAGGATAAGAGGAGTATTTCCTCCTGGTTTGTGCAACCCATGAGGTAAGAAGGAAAAAAGAAGGAGGAAAAAATGATAAATAAATAAAATAAGAACATAAAAAAATCTTATATAGGCTTCATATTTTACTCACATGGGTTTCAATACTCTGCAAAAACCATGTGAGCAACAATGTTGAGAAACTTCCCAAAAGGGCTCCCTCACATGGCTTGCACACGATTTTCCATAGCTGTGTGAAAACAAAAAAAAATACCTCATAAAGACTATAGAGAACCTCAAATGACTGTATGCCTTAACTGTACGGTTTGACAAAACAATCTGGTAGTTCAAAACGAACCACACAATTAACTAGAAGGGGCTGCATGGTTTAACCTAAACTGTGCACCCAGACCCACAATTCTAAAATGGGCCATTCAACCTCCAACACTCCCGAGACCCTTTTGAAACACCATAAGAACTCTCCAAGACTCTAGAATAATGTAAAATTATGATATAAAGTTGTTGAAACTCTCATAATTAATTTCTAATCAATGATATAGAAAAATCACCCCATTATTTGAAAAGTTCCAAACGAGAGTGAAAATTTGACACGATTAAAAAACTCATGATTTTACAATCTCCCAACCTTGACATAGCTCATCCTAGAGATATTAAACAAAACTCATAGATTTTACCAAAAGTACGCATCTCATTTTAGACAACCATGACTAACCCGATTTGGGTAGAGACCAATTATCTCAAGGGGCTCCCTACCTTAGGAATTTCTTAACCCGGTCACATCTTGAACAAAACTCAAATAATTCAACTGGTCCAATAACCAAATCCTGGAGACATAAGTCCTCCTGTGATTTATCACCACTCCCATACCTCAATTGGTGCTCCCGTGTCATACCCGGCTCCCATTTGCAATCTACACCGCATTAGTGGCTGCCTCGAGCCCATATCACATATGGAGCTATGAGGTCCCACATCACCCTAGATGATCAAATAAATCCTGGTTCCTCACACCTCAAACATGAACCACAACTCATCAGGGCCTATATGCCTCACACCTTAGGTATCTATATCCATAGATTCACTGATACAAATAAGCTTATAATCAGGCATCTATCGATGCTCAATCATAAAAACCGATGCGTCACACGTTATATATATATATATATAACACTTATGATATGATACCAAACTACTGAATAACATCTAGTCAGCCCATTTACATATACTTTTCACCTCATGAACCAAAACAGACATGCCTCGATAGGCCATTCCAAAATAGACATGCCTCAAAAGTTCAATCCAAAATAATGCAGAAGAAATCACAACCACAATAGTGACATACCTTTAACCATCACTAGCTCACCAGCCTATATAGCCCCTGGATCCTCCACAGTGTGCACCTGGATTAAAGCATGACTTCCTAGATCCAAGACTCCCTATAATGATGCTTTAGCCATCGGCCCTTGATGCCACTACTAGGTCCCGCTGTCTATACCTTGACCTCCATGTGCAGCTGAAACTCTAATAGCATCACTCGACACTGATCCTAAACCAATACTAGAGCCCTAAGTATACCCCCGAACTTGATTTCTGACTGAAAAAGAATCCCTCCTTCAGAACCTCTTGAGATTATCGTCCTATTTTTATGCCCGAAACTCCTTTGGAGGTTTCTTTTATTGTGTTCGTACATGTCATGGAAGTCCATTCTAGAATAAAAACATAGAAGGTCCACTACGAGGTGGTCTGCTTGAGTCCTTGGCCTGAATTACCTTCTAGAACTCGTCTTTACCTCACTTTTGTCCATATGAAGTGTCACCACTAAAATCAACTGAATATACTTCACATATTGAGTAGGAAATATCCATTAGGATTCCCTTGTCTAGGAGTTCCTAGTTCACTACCTTGGAGAATGAGGCCAATATAAATATTTTTACCTACACCTGAATGGAATGTCATCAACCATCCTTGAAGTGACTCACCCTAGAGGTGTCACCACTCACAATACTAGGTGTGAAGTGAGAAAAATATTTAAATTTATATGCATAGTCTAAAACAGACATGTCACCCAACTAAATGCTTAGGATATGATTCTCACTCAAATTTACCTAAGAGATGAAGGTAGAACAGTCCTTGTAGTCTAGCTTGAGTTATCGAATCCACAGAGACCTAAGAAGTAACCTATAGACACGCACATTCTAAGGACTGTTTTTGGCTATGAAGTGGCAAAATTTGGGTTGATTTTAGATTGGTGTAAGTGAAATCTAAGAGACTTAAGTGAATTCAATTTAAAATAATGAGTTGATCCTTGGTTATCGCTCGGGGTGGATTGCACGTATTTCCTTTTTAATGATTTCAATTTCTTATATTTGAGATGGGTTCATTTAAGGAGATAAAACAACATCATAACTTACTGGTCTAATGCCTACACCCTTTAATACTAATCACCTATACACTTGAAGGATCAAAGTTTTGAGCACTTCAAGGTAAAGGCTCATATTAGCACTTGAAGTGTGTGGCCTTAAATTCAACAAGGACGATAGAGTTTAAAAATCATCAAATAAAAATCTCAATTAAAGAAGTGATTATACATTAATGTGGTGATAAATAACATCCAAATACATCCCCTTTCTACTCCCTTGGATCAACCCATAAGTGGGTTAGCCCTCCATTTATCCCATGGTTTCAATGGAAGCAGAAAGTAGACTCATGAGGGAGGAAATGGAGAAGTAAAGAAAACAACAAAAATAAATTGATCACTCCACCGTTGTGTGAATAATTTCACAAGGTTTGGTGTGAATAAATTCACACCTTGATCCAACGGTATCAAAGTTATATGAAGAACAACATAATAAGAGTATAAGAAGAACTTTTCTTAAGAAACTAAAGTGAATTGAACAACTTACATGTGAAAGACAAATTTGAGACAACAAAATTGCAGCATAACATTACAATTGAACAAAGCCTCCAAGATTCTTTAATCCTCAAACACCACTGCCTTAAATAGGCATTTTTGAGCCCTTGGGTCGAGCCTCCAACAGTCCAAGTCTCCTCAATTAATTGTGGAAGACCATAGGTGGGTGGAAAGTAAGGGAGAGTTGATTTTTCCACCCTTGACCCGAGGTGGAAGCCAGCTTTCCTTCACCTAACAGACGCGTCTGAAAGACCTTCTAGATGGCCGAATCAGAGTGGGACATAGAATAATAAAATGGAGCTCCGGATGTCTTCTAACGGCCTGTAAAATGTGGTCCCATTTGGAGTTTTTTATTCCGAGATATGATAAAATTAGTGGACTGTTTTTCTGGGCCGCAGAATCTATCCCAGAATTGTATATCTAACTTGGGACGCCTTAATTACCACCATAGAGGCCGAATTAGCGTTGAATCATGATAAGTTATTTGTTCCTATGCATGTCTTCTAGAATCACACAAAATTTGGGATTCATTGGGCCTGTATGTTGGGACCCACAGTCTCATCAGTGGGCTAGTGTCCAATCTGCCTTCTCTAGAATTGCTTCCTTTCACCACAAAATATCCCCATCTTCTTCCATGAATTCCCCATTGATCCCTGAATGAAACATGTTCATATTGGAGTGTAAATAAATTTCCAAAAATATAAAATTAAAATATGTATAATCAGATGAATCATTGGTTACTTCAAATGATGTTCAAAAATGTACCACATAATAGTGCAATTTAAGAAGGTATTACAATCATAATGTGAAATGATGTTCAAAGTGTAAAATGCACTAAAATGGTGTTTATGAATAATAAATAACATGAATATTATGTATATTAAAAATGAATATTAGCCTCATTTAGTGGATAATCACACCCCCCAACTTGAGTTTTTCTAGTCCCGAGCAAAATATATCTCAACAATATGAAATTCGAATTCCCTTTTCCAAAAACATTTTAATACACAATGATCACCAGAAAAAAATTATACCAAACAATCATGAAACCCATAAAAATATTTTAATACAAGATAGTTTCATAAGCAGATCCCAATCCCAATCCCATTCCTTTGTTCAAATTCATTTCCATATTTCATTCAATATCAATTAAGTATGAGGATGTGCTGTGCATCACAATAGACATGGAGGTTCATCTTTATTCAAGGGGGAAATTATAGAAGCGCTAGGTGGAATCACATTTCAATATTAAGATGAGTATTCATTTGTTTTTGTATAATGTTTTTTTGTTTTTTTTTTTGTTTTTTCAATTTTTCCATGGTAATTGAAGTTGCACTCAAAAGAGTCAACCCCTGTAGCGAGACTTTGCCGATGACTACCAGGCTCAAAGACCTTAGGGCACCATGTGAAGCCCACATACTCGGGCATCATCTCGAGTTAACTCAGTCAAAAACAAATTCAAATTACCAAAAACAGAGATAAAATTACTAACTCTGGGCCAGACAACTATGGAGTCACGATCCCCAAGTGCCGAAAGCCACGCATTAGGTCATTTCATTGCTCTACGTGCAAATTTTTTTTTTAATATTTTTTTTGAATACTCATATTAAACTAAAATGATCACCAAACCTATGCTATTTATTTAGGAGACCCCATGAACTCAAACTAATACCCCACTATCCAAGGGACGTGCATTGTGATCTTTTTTTTATTTGGATGAAAATATAAACGATGAAATATCACATTGGACAACCACACTTTTCAAAATCTATGATCATGAAATTATACAAGGATTAAAATCAGAATTAGGGCATGCTAAATTATTTGATATTCAATTTCAAAGTTTTCAATGTGTATTACCATGTTCAAAGTTAAAGGAATTTTCCTTCCATTTACACTTTTTTTTTCAAATCATTCATTTTTTTGACACAAAAGCATTTTTTTATTTTATCTCCCCCCCCAACATAAAACAACACTGTCCCCAGTGTTTGAAGAAATGAAAATTTAGAAGGAGTAGAGGCAGATAATGGAAGTTCAAAAAGGAAATTGAAAATGAGGGTCATGGAATGAAGTCACCTGGTGGTTGAAGTTTGAAGTTCTTGCTGCTCCAATTTAGTCCTTTGATATCCATGTCGCTTGCAGAGTTCCCTAGTGGAAAAAGGAAAAAAAACAATATATATATATATATATATATATTTATATAATAAAGGAAGTAAAATATAAGTATATATATAAAAATTATAGAATAAGGAAGCACAAGAAGCCGCGGGTTAGTGGTAATCGTGCGCCCCTGTCTCCCTTCGGTCTCGGGTTCGAGTCCCCGCGGCTGTGCCGGTTGTGACGGGGTTTGCCCCATGGCCTATGGCATGGAATTTTTTTTATTATTATATTTTTATTTATTTATTTTTGTTTTTAAAATTTTTTTAAACATAAAAACACATAAAAAAAACAAACTGTTGATACATTGTCTTCTTTTTAAATTTCTGGGTAAAATATTACTCAAGGATCACACCACGTGACATGGATGAATATGGTGCTCCCCTTTCATACCCATCCATACTCATTATAGAAGAACAGGTCAACAGTTTATTTTTTTTCGAAATATCAAAATGTCTCATTAACCCTATTTAAAATATAAAGTTGATTAAAACAACGAAATTATTGGAAACTTGAAATCCATGGGTTGCCTCCCATTCAGCGCTTTGTTTAACGTTGTTAGCCCGACATAGACCCTAAATCTATTAATTTGTTCCTGGTTCATAGGTTGGCTCAGTTAACTCAACCTATATTTCCTGTTTATTGAATGATTCAATGAATGGTTTTAACCTTTGACCATTGACCTTAAAAATATAACCACTTGTGGGATCTTGAATTTCTACTGCCCTATGGGGGTACACATAATGCACTATGAAAGGTCCTGACCATCTAGACCTTAACTTTCCCGGGTGTAAATGAAGTTTTGAACTATACAAGAGCACAAGTTTTCCCGGTTCAAAATGTTTGACCTTGATATTCCTAGATTGGTAGGATTGAACTTTAGCTTTATTGATCCTTGAATTTTCATAAGCCTCCATCCTTAATTCCTCCAGTTCATTGAGATCTAATTTCCTTTTTGTTTTGGCCAATGAGAGGTCATAATCCATTTTCTTAATTGCCCAAAAGGCCTTATGTTCAATCTCCAATGGCAAATGGCATGCTTTACCATAAACCAACCTATATGGGGACATTCATAAAATGGTTTTATATGCGGTTCTATATGCCTAAAGAGCATATAAGAGTTTCTCAGACCAATCTTTCCTAGAGGGGTTGACAGGTTTTTCAAGAATTTGCTTAATCTCCCTATTCTCTAACTCAGCTTGACCATTGGTTTGAGGATAGTATGCAGTGGAAACTTTATGAGAAATACCATACTTGGACATGAGTGAAGATAATGGGTGGTTGCAGAAATGGGTTCCTCGATCATTGATTATAGCCCTAGGAATTCCAAATCGGGAAAATATGTTATCTTTCAGAAATCGAATCACAACTTGATGATCATTGGATTTAGTGGGAATGGCCTCAATCCATTTTGAGACATAATCGACAGCTAAGAGTATGTAGAGGTATCCCCGAGAGTTTGGGAAGGGACCCATGAAATCAATTCCCCAACAGTCAAATATTTCAACCACTAAGATGGGAGTGAGTGGCATTTGATTCCTTTTTTTGATGGACCCTACTTGTTGACACCTAGGACATCTTTGAAAAAATGTGTAGGAGTCCCTTGAGAGGGTGGTCCAGAAGAGACCACATTGAAGAATCTTAGAAGATGTTTTCTTAGAGGAAAAGTGACCTCCACATGCCTCACTGTGACAGAATTTAAGGATGGACTCTTTGTTCAGATTCGGGAACACACCTCCTAATGACTTGGTCAGGGCAGAACTTATAGAGGTATGGATCATCAAACACATAGTGTCTAACATCAGAAAGAAATTTCCTTCGAGCTTGAGTCCCTAAGAATTTTGGAATGACTCCTGTCACTAAGAAATTTGCTATGTCAGCATACCAAGGGCAGTCACTCATAGAGTATAGGTGTTCATCAGGAAACGAATTAGACACAGAAAGGCGATTTGAGTTGTCTTTGAATTCCATCCTAGAGAGGTGATCAGCTACAACATTTTCAACTCCCTTTTTATCCTTGATTGTGAGGTAAAATTCTTGTAAGAGAAGGACCCACCTAATCAGTCTAGCCTTAGCATCTTGTTTTTGGAAGAGGTATTTTAGTGCAGAATAGTCAGTGAACATAGTGATGGGGGATCCTAAGAGGTAGGACCTAAACTTCTCTAAGGCAAACACAATAGCAAGTAACTCCTTTTCAGTGGTGGTGTAGTTGATTTGGGCATCATTTAAGGATTTTCTTGCATAAGCAATGACGTATGGATTTTTATCACAATGTTGTCCTAACACAGCTCATACAGCAAAGTCACTGGAATCACACATAATTTCTAAAGGAAGGTTCCAATTTGTAGATTTCATAATGGGAGGAGAGGTGAGAGAGGATTTGAGGGTTGAGAATGAACCCTCACAGCTTTTGGTCCAAACAAATGGAGCATCCTTTACTAGCAGAGCACAAAGGGGATGAGAGATTGAACTAAATTCCTTGATGAATCTTCTATAGAAACCAGCATGTCCTAAGAAAGACCTCACTTCCTTGATGGTTTTGGGTGATGGAAGGTGACGAATGATGTCAAACTTTGCTTTATCAACTTCAATCCCCCTACCTGAGACCAGATAACCTAAAACTAGTCCCTCTTTAACCATAAAATGGCATTTTTCCCAGTTTAAGACTAGATTCTTTTCTTCACATCTTGATAAGACTCTCTCTACATTCCTCATACATCCCTCAAATGTATCCCCAAACACAGAGAAGTCATCCAGGAAGACCTCTAGAAAATCCCCTACCATGTCTGAGAAGATTCCCATCATGCACCGCTGGAAGGTTCCAGGGGCATTGCATAACCCGAAGGGCATGAATTTGAAAGCAAAGGTACCGAAAGGACATGTGAATTTAGTCTTCCCTTGATCCTCTAGGGAGACCTCAATTTGATTGTACCCCTAGTACCCATCTAAGAAACAGTAGAATGCATGACCTGCCACTCTCTCAAGGACTTGGTCAATGAATGGTAAGGGGAAATGGTCCTTCTTGGTGAATGAGTTTAGCTTCCTATAGCCAATGCAGACCCTCCATCCACTACTCACCCTTGTTGGAAGAATCTCTCCATCCTCATTGGTTATCACTGTGATTCCAGCCTTTTTTGGAACCACTTGGATTGGGCTCACCCATTCACTCTTAGCTATGGGGTATATGATACCAGCTTTTAGAAATTTCAGGAGTTCTTTTCTTACTACATCCATTAGATTAGGATTGAGTCGTCGTTGAGGTTGACAACATGGCTTTGAATCAGATTCCATAACAATCCTATGAGTCTCGATAAGTGGGCTAATCCCAGGAATATCAGACAGGGTCCAACCAATGGATTTCTTATGTTTCCTAAGGACATCTAGAAGCATCATCTCATTATTGGCTTCAAGATAAGAAGAAATGACAATAGGATGTGTTTGATTGTCCCCTAGGAAGGCATACTTGAGTGTAGTGGGAAGTTCCTTCAATTCAAGACCAGGTTGGTTTAGAATTTCAGCAGAAGATTGGGACATTGGATCAAGTTCAATTTCTTTTTTTAGATTTTCTGATAGGATTGATTCCCCTCATGTAGAAGTTTCAGCTACTAGATTGGCTTGATAGGATTTAGGGAAGGAAGTTGTAGTGGTCTCCATGAAAGTGGTTTCTTGAAAGGTTTCACTGATTGTTGGACCTAAGACTTCATCATAAGAGAAATTTGAAAATGATTCAAGCCAAGGAGATAAACTTCCTTCATATGAACAAAGGAAATCAATCTCATCTTGACTTAAACATTCATCAAATATTCCTTGATGTTCTATGTATTCATTATCAATTCTTCTTATCATGTTTACTTCATGAATTTCCTCGTTATCCCCTATTTGTGAGCTTGCATTATAGATGTTCAAGTCTAGACTCATGTTCCCAAAGGTGATGGTCATGTTCCCATTTCGGACTCAGATAACAGAGTTGATTGTTGAAAGGAAAGGACGACCAAGGATGATTGGGGTTTGTTCCTTATTTCCTAAGTTTGGATGGTTGTCATGGACAATGAAGTCAGCAGGGTAGATGAAGTTTTTAACCTTTACCAGAATGTCCTTTAAAATCCCCTTTAGAACCCTAATGCTACGATCAGCAAGTTGAAGTGTGACAGATGTGGGTTGGAGTTCTTATAGGCCTAACTGGTAGTACACAACATATGGGATGAGATTGACACTAGCACCTAGGTCACACAAGGCCTTGACAACTTTGCTTTCTTCTAGTTCAACATTGATGTAAGGGCAACCTGGGTCTTTCAACTTAGGAGGAATGGTCCCTTGAATGGTGGTACTCACATTAGCAGCCAAAAGGACTTGGTTTTTATGTGAAAATTTTCCTTTAAAAGTGCACAAGTCCTTAAGGTACTTTGAGTAGGCAGGTATGGTTTGGATTTTATCAAGAAGGGGTATGTTCAACTTGACTTGTGAAAAGATTTCCCTCAACGTTTCACTTAGTTCAGGCTTGGGTTTCCCCCTCATGCGTTGAGGAAATGGTGCAGGTTGTGGGGTTGTTTGTTGAAGAGTTGTTTCCTTGAAAATGTTATCAGTTTCCTCAGTTTGATCTTGTGGTTCATTTTAATTTTCATCCAAGTTTGAATCTTCAGGTGGGTTCTGAATTAGTTGTTCAGGTTTCTCAATTGATTTCCCACTTCTTAAAATAGTCACATCCTTTAGTTGTTCATGAGTTGTTTGAGCACAACTTGACTCTCCCCTTGAAGTTGAGGATGGCACCGCCTGAGTAGGCATGGGTGCCTTTCCAGTTTTTATGGTTTGAAGTTCTTGTTTTATGGAAGAGACTTCTGAGTTCATCCTCTCCATTTGTTTTCATAGTTGTTCTAGTAGGCTTTGTGGAACAGTTTGGGTGGGTGCTTGAGTAGGTTGGTTTATCCTAGGGGGATATTTTGGAGCTGATATGGTTTGTTGAAAATGGACCGGTGGCCGTTGGTATTGGATAGGTTGGGTTTGGAACTGGTTATGGGTTTGGTAGTTCTGATGGGGGTAAGGATTTTGTCCCTGTGGTTGGATAGGTTGTTGGTTATCTTTACAGCGGAAGCCTGGGTGGTCGTTATACCTAGGATTGAATTTGTTTTGGTATTGAGGCTTTTGAAAGTTCAAGGCATTTACTTCTGCTGGGGGTCCTCATAAAAGAACATCCTTGATGGATGGAATGGTTGGGCAGTTGTCTGTCTTATGGTCATGTTTGTCACAAATTGTGCAAATAGGGTCAACAGTTTGGATTTCATGGACTTTCCTAAGGTCTATCTCTTCAACCTTCATAGAGAGTGCTATGAGCTTATCCCTAAGGCTTTCCTCTTCTCTAAGTGTATGAATTCCAATAGTTCTTTGTGGATTTTCAGAATAAGGTGAAGTTCCCCATGTTTGGTTTTGTTCAGAAAGGCTTTCTAGATACTCATAAGCATCATTTGGGGCTTTTTTTAAAGGTTCCATTACACATCATGTCAATGAATTGTTTGTTCCCCGGACCCAACCCTTCATAGAAAATTATCACTTATTCAGGAATAGAAAAACCATGGTGTGGAACCATGTTTATAGTGTCTTTGAACCTCTCCCATGTTTCATAGAATGACTCTCCCTCTTTTTCAAAAAATTTTGGATACTCTTTTTAAGTGAAATTGTTTTGTGGTGGGGAAAGTATTTTTTGTAGAATTCTCTTTGTAGTTGGTCCCAAGAGTTTATGGATGATGGTCTCAAATTGTTTAGCCAATTTTTAGCTCGATACTTTAAAGAAAAATGAAATAGCCTCATCTTAGCAGATTCTAGTTGATGTGGGGGACACATGGTTTCTACAATGTCATTGAACTCCTTAATGTGTAGGTATGGCATCTCGGACTCCATTCCATGGAATGTAGGAAGGTGGTTTAGGACATGGGGTTTAAAGATGTAGTTGGAATCTCCTAGGGAATTGTGTCTAATGCATGATGGGGCATTGGTCCAGGAAGGTGTGGGGTAGTCATTCATGGTTTGATCAATTGTATTCCCTAAGTTTGGGGCTGCCACATTTCGGTTTCCATTTTGGTTCCCACCTGGGTTTATGAGTTGGTTTCTTTGAATACCTTCCATTGGAATGGGCTCAATTTTTGACTCGGGGGTGATAGAAATATTAGGATCTAATGGAAAGAGTTCCCTTGGTGTACTTGACTCCCCAACCCCAGGACTATCCACCCTAACTAGACGATTTGATTGATCGCGGGTGTAGGCGGACATGCGCCAAAAGAAAAAAAACGAGAAAGGGACAAGATAAGATAATTTGGATGAGAAAAGAAGAAATGGGGGAGAATAGAATGGGTGTTTAGATGACTTACTTGGTTCCCCAGAAACGGTGCCAAAATTTGATTCTTGCTCAAATTTACCCAAGAGATGAAGGTAGAATGGTCCTTGTAGTCTAGCTTGGGTTATCGAATCCACAGAGACCTAAGAAGTAACCTATAGACACGCACATTCTAAGGACTGTTTTTGGCTATGAAGTGGACAATTTTAGTTTGATTTTAGATGGGTGTAAGTGAACTCTAAGATACTTAAGTGAATTCAATTTAAAATAATGAGTTGATCCTTGGTTATCGCTCGGGGTGGATTGGATGTATTTCCTTTTTAATGATTTCAATTTCTTATATTTGAGATGAGTTCATTTAAGGAGATAAAACAAGATCATAACTTACTGGTCTAATGCCTATACCCTTTAATACTAATCACCTATACACTTGAAGGATCAAAGTTTTGAGCACTTCAAGGTAAAGGTTCGTATTAGCACTTGAAGTGTGTGGCCTTAAATTCAACAAGGACGATGGAGTTTAAAAATCATCAAATAAAAATCTCAATTAAAGAAGTGATTATACATTAATGAGGTGATAAATAACATCCAATCCAGCCCATTTCTACTCCCTTGGATCAACCCATAAGTGGGTTATCCCTCCATTGATACCATGGTTTCAATGGAAGCGGAAAGTAGACTCATGAGGGAGGAAATGGAGAAGTAAAGAAAACAATAAAAATAAATTGATCACTCCACCGTTGTGTGAATAATTTCACAAGGTTTGGTGTGAATAAATTCACATATTGATCCAAAGGTATCAAATTTATATGAATAACAACAGAATAAGAGTATAAGAAGAACTTTTATTAAGAAACTAAAGTGAATTGAACAACTTACATGTGAAAGACAAATTTGAGACAACAAAATTGCAGCATAACATTACAATTGAACAAAGCCTCCAAGATTCTTCAATCCTCCAACACCACTGCCTTAAATAGGAATTTTTGAGACCTTGGGTAGAGACTCCAATAGTCCAAGTCTCCTCAATTAATTTTGGTAGGCCATAGGTGGGTGGAAAGTAAGGGAGAGTTGATTTTTCCACCCTTGACCCGAGGTGGCAGCCAGCTTTCCTTTACCGAACAGACGCGTCTGAAAGACCTTCTAGATGGACGAATCAGAGTGGGCCATAAAAGAATAAAATGGAGCTCAGGATATATTATTACCTCCTGTACAATATGGGACCATTTAGAGTTTCGTATTCCGAGATATGATAAAATTAGTGGAATGTTTTTCTGGGACGCAGAATCTGTCCCAGAATTGTATCTCTAACTGGGGATGCCTTAATGATCACCATAGAGGCAGAATTATCATTGGATAATGTAGAGTTATTTGTTCCAATGCATTTATTATAGCATCCCACAAAATTTGGGATTCATTGGGCTTTTATGTTGGGCCCCACAGTCTCATCAGTGGGCTAGTGTCCAATCTGCCTTCTCTAGAATTGCTTCCTTTCATCACAAAATATCCCCATCTTCTTCCATGAATTATTCATTGATCCCTGAATGAAACATGTTCATATTGAAGTGTAGATCAATTTAAAAAAATATAAAATTAAAATATGTATAATCAGATGAATTATTGGGTACTTCAAATGATGTTAAAAAATGTACCACATAATAGTGCAATTTAAGAAGGTATTACAATCATAATGTGAAATGATGTTCAAAGTGTAAAAAGCACTAAAATGGTGTTTATGAATAATAAAGAACATGAATATTATGTATATTAACAATGAATATTAGCCTCATTTAGTGGCTAATCCGGATGTATCAAGCCCTTTAGTCCCTATACATCTATAAGAAATATTTCTTGAAGAATCCTGGCTAAAAACCCATCCAGGAAAAACCCTCATGTCTACCGACCTGAACCTTCACATCCCACCAGCACTTGGATGGTCCTCTAAGCATGTATTTCACCAGATTCAACCTCCTACCTATAGTAGTCTTGAGTTTCTTGAAGATTATTTGCATACTCTTGATCCATTTATCAACCACTTTTGGGCCACCATCACCCATAAAAAGTGGCGGGTAGTACGACTTGAACTCCCATGTAAAATATGCCATAGATAGATCTTCTACATGATAATTCCCATCGATAGCCTGAACCTGTACCCGACTCGTCCATAGCTACTCATCGAGACACTACCCAAAATTAGTAAAATTTGGTGGCTGCCCCAACTGCACTAGAGCCTGTACCTGAGCCTATTCCTATCCTTGAGCTTATAGTCACTCTACCTAACCCTCAGGGGTCTGAACCTGCTCAAGCTCCTACAACACTATTCAATGAACCACCTAATGATCCATATTATCCATCTAGGGGAACTCACTGAATACCATAAATGGTCATACAATGTATATATACATATACATACATATATATATATATATAATAGATATATTTAAAACATATGAGGAAAGATGTAAAAGTAAACCCACCCTCACTACCCTTATTCTTCCCCATCGCAACCATGGAACATAACTTCCCAGCCTCCTGGGCAACTTACCCTCCCTCAACAGAGCCATGTATCATAGAATCACCGAGACATGCCCGTCTTAACAAACTGTGACGCCTTAAAATGACAACTAGGTCTCCCATCCTGGTGATCAAGTTCAACCAATGAAACATGGTATAATCATTTATAAGGCATACATAAATTTATAAATTTAAAATACCCTAAAATATTCCTATCCAAAGAAAAAAAACATGTGATCACACCTTGCCTTACCGGTCAAAGGTTCCAAACACCCCTTACATTACAAGTTCAAGGGTAAAATATCACAACAATTTAATAACTCACATTTCAAATAATCCACTCCAAATAGAAATAATATAAACTATAAAATGATAAAAATAGAATAGAAATTCCCACCCCTGACAACTGAGTCAGTCCTCCATATAGGGGCTGTAAGCACCCAATCATGAGGTGTGAATCTATTTCCAACAACGTAGAAATATCCATTCTACCATAACCCAAATTTTAATATTAATAAAAATGGTAAAGGAAACTCCACTGATACAACTTATAGGATCCCCAACTAGATAACCACCTCAATAGTGAAATTGGATGGGTTCCATTGGACTTAGGTGTATGTCCCTAAATTAAAAATGCTGCCGACTAATACTGAGGGTGTAAAGAAGTATAGTGGGGAGTCTATACCCTCATATAATAGATAATATATTGGTTCATGTATAAAATTATAACATGCAGTGGAAATAAAATACTTAGCAGATTTGAACCAAACCAACTAATGGAAGAAGCCCATGTAATAACAATAAACAATGGGACCAATAAATATAAAAGTAGTGGAAAGTAAATAAGCATGAAATCATTCCAAAACACCACTTGTGTCACTAAAGAACACAATCATGAATTTCAATACTGGTCATACATACAATATCCAGAAGAGGGTCGCCATTGGATGACCAGTATAAGTCATATATATATATAGCATGTTGATACATAAAAGAAACTAAAACAAAAACTCCCATAAGGTACAACTTCAAGGTCCCATGCCAAACATCATGCATTAGCTACTAAGATCTATCTCTTAATGTTGACCCATTACCTGAACATAAATTCATAAAGTCTATATTCATCCCGAAGGACCCATGGAGGGTGTGAGATGAGTCTGAATAGGATACCACCCAAAAGTGCATACTTAGAATATGTGTTTAAGAAGGAATAATATAATAAATACATAATAGAGAACAATGCGTAAAGTAAAAATAGACTTTTCTATTTCTCAACATCCTCCAACAATCCATCACCTACCTCAACTGACACCGGAATTCCAGAATTGAAGAGGGTCCTTGGCCCATGGCCCAAGGTACCCCTATAGTAGTATAATGTAGGTCAAACCTCAGGTTCATGATTGATAATGTTTCCTGACACCATATGTCTACTAAAACCACATGTATAAATAAGTACTGATGTCTTGAAGGTAAGACCAAGAAAATAGTAACTAGTTCCTTGGACCCCTTCTCAATATCACACGTCGGCTCAAAGAATGACAACTGAAGGAAAAAATGATACTTGTTCCCATATAAATATCACCATCATCTCATAAGTAGATGTCATGAAGAACAATGATTCCCATCCTCAAATAAAAATCTAGGCATAACAACCTCAATCCAGATAGGCCTTAAATCCCAACATTCATCCTTAATGCTGACATATGAAGGCTCCTTACCTTCCATATGGATTTTGGATCTTTGGCCATTACGTGTGACCAAAAATCAATAACATAACTACCTAATCCATTTCAACTAGATATCATGCCTCTAAAATATTTTAAATTAAATCTAATGGCCTTTCATTCCTAACATAACTATCCATTCCCAACTAGAAATACTTAGCACCTTAATCCGACATCCATGAGGTCCAATCCTTTGGTCAAGAAACTCAAGTAATTCAGGATAATCCCAACTAGTGAACATCATCACTCAATACTGATAGACATGCCTTATGAATTTATTGGGCTAATACTATCATTGCCCATTGGGTATCAGCAGTATAACACAATCAATTATATATAGATAATTCACTTTCCATAATATTAAATTAAACAAAAATTGAACTACACACCATAGTCTCAATATAAATAGACAATTCAATTTAATACAATTTAATTTAATTATCTAAATAGAAATATAAATTTTCAGGTCTTGAATGCCTTATATTCGGATAAAAAGACAAATTAAATCAAAACAACACAATTAAATAAATTTTGGAACTCCATTCAAACCACCATAAGGAGTAAAAAACTGTAACCTATCCTTGATCTAGTGAAAAAGTATTGGGCATTCCCATAGGCATCCCTTAGGTTTACATGATCATTCTGATATGAAGAAATTGGTAAAAAAAGGTTTGACTCAAAATACCCAAATTCACGCTAAAATACACACCCCCAAAATGATCGTGAAAAAAAAATAAAGATATAAAATATCTACCTTGGACTCATAGACATAGGCACTTCCAATATGGGATCATATTTAAATAATATTGGTGTAATTTTGAGTTTCTATCAAACACCCAGAAAATAGGGTGCAACAACTCAAACAGATTTAGAACTCCATGAGGATAAAGAGAAATGAAGAAGAGGCTAGTTAATGTTATCCAAAACAAAATAGTTATATAGAATCCCAAAAATCTAAATTTGATTACAGATCCAGGATGGAGAGAAATCTGAAGGAGGACAGGAGGGAGAGGGTTTCTTCCTATTTTGTGTGCCCTATAAGAGAAGAATGATGAAAGGAGGAAAATGAAAAAGAAAAAAATAAAAATGTAAAAAATCATGTATAAGTTGTACTGTTTACTCACATAGTTTTCTTAACTGTTCACAAACCGTGTGAGCTACAGTGTTAAGATATTTCCCAAAAGGGCTCCCTCACCCAACTTGTGCACAATTTTTCTTATCCATGTGAAAACTATGTGGAATCCTTCTGCAACAATTGAAGATAACCTAGAATGATCATATGCCTCACCCACATGGTTTTATCAAACCATGTGTAATTTCAAAATTATCTACATAGTTCCCTAGAAGGGGATGCACAATTTACCCTAACCTATGTTCTATGACCTACAATTACAAAACTGTCCATTCGACCTCTGACACTCTCAAAACCCTTCTAAAACACCTCATGCACTCTAAAATATTTAAGAATCAAGTAAAAATATGATATAAATATAATGGAACTCTATTAATTGAGTTCCGATGAATGATATAGAAATTGAACCCCTACTATTTGAAAGGATCAAAACAGGAGTGAAAAATTGACCCGATTAACAAATCAAGGATGCTACATGATGAATATATATAAATATACGTACTTGGTATTCATAAAATCCATAAATTTAGTTTCATCCTTAATTTTCATGGTTTTATCAATTTACACCTTTATCTTATCATTTAATCTAAATGATGAGTTTGAATATTTACTTCCTAAAACAGTATAATTAATTTATGATAGACTATGAGATATATACAAGGATGAAAAAAACATTCTTACCTTTATTAAAAATAAAAGGTCTATCATATAAAAATAATTTTCCAAAATAAACTATTATATGAATATATAAATCATTAATCTCCAATACATCAGCAATAACACATATGTTTTAATATAGATCATTCCATAAGTAGATAAACCATAAAATTCACTAAAGCAATATTTTATTGAAATAACTTGAATCACTCAAGAGTTATATGATGTAATGAACTTTAACATAATAACAACAATCAAATTTATATAGTAACCTGAAAGGTTATTCATTTCTTGATAAAAAATATATAAAAAAACACTTTTAATAAAATCACTATTCAACCATTAAGGTTAACTACATATCCAATAGAATATTACTACATTAATGGTGTATCCTTCCTAAAACCCAATATACATCCCTAATAAACTTATGGTATAATCACTTATGACCTTAAAATGGAACTGTATCTATTTAAAATATGATCAACCTTAAAATTATAAACCCATGATGGTATCTATAAGAATTAACTTAATATAACCTGAAATGATCCTAATATCTATATTAATCTAAACCATACACTGATACCAACTATAATAACCCATTTCTCACATACATAGATCTCGTTATAAAAACAATCTTTACATTTATAACTTTAATACCAATAAATGTGGCCCAATTTTATCTATCTAAAACATGGAAAATAAAATGGAAATATATTATCACTTATATACCCAGGGACATTTTAGGAATAGAGCTTTATTGAATTAGAAAAAAAATTATATAACAATACACATGTCTTTATGGGAGATTTTCATGCCACTATACCTAGAATTTATTCTTCCTCGTTAAGTGTTAATTATCTACCATATGAAACCCTTTATGAAATTTCATACTTAAAATCATTCTTTATGACTTGGGAAAAAATAAGAAGGTTGAGACCAAATAATTAATAGGGGTAAACAAGGGCATTAAAATTTAAATATATTTAGTGAGAATAAGATGAGAATAAAGGTATGATAGAATATTTGAATTTAATATGGATTATATAAGATAATTTAATCCCATAAAACCTTGATCAATAAACATGTGATAAGGAATAGATCTTATAAAAATTTAAGAGTCATAAGAATCCATAATCAGGATCCATGTAATGTAAATATTGATGAAAGACACCGTTAAAAAAATAATATATTGAATAGAGAAAATGTGTTGGAATCTTGTAATATTATCATCACCCTATATGTTCACATATTTTTTTAAGTAAAAGGTGGTTAAATAAATCGATAGGAGAAACCTCCCTGATTAATGACCTCATCTTTCCCTTTATAAACAAGGAACATTTCCTAATTCATTACTAAGGGGTGAGTCATTGTATAAATTATATCAGGCTCACCTATAGTCATGAGATTTACCAATATAACCCATAATCATGAATAATTTTCATGTATTTTACATGAATATGACACATGTAATCTTTTATTTTTATCAATAAAAATTTTAAAAGAACTTATATTCCTTTATTGTGTGATTTTCCCATGAAAAAAAAATAATTTTCAAGATGATATATTTAAAATAATCATTGTTATCCCTAAAAATAATGATTATTTGTGGTATTATAAGACAATATTTGTAATGAATAAAATAATAAATATATTATTATGACATACATGAACAATTGTTTAAAATAACTTTTAAAACATTTATTTGAAAACAGGGGAGACCATCCTTTTTATTTGGCACATTTAAAATAAATAAACTACCAAGATATTGAGAAAATGGTCTTCCATAAAATTATACATGGAAACATATAAACAATGATTCAAATCAATGAATATTTATGATGGTTTAGAAATCTATTCATTCATTATATGTTAAAACTAATATTTTATTCACACCTTTGGTAAAATGTACCTTGTTTAGAAAATGAAAAAAATATTCCTTTCAGAACATTTTATCAAAATAAAAATATGGAAAAAATAACTTTAATAAATAATTGGATAATTTAAAATTAATTTTTTTATTTTTTTTAAAGAAAATATGGACATGGAAGAAAACATTCACCGACCAAAGTGAAAATGAGGCCAGTTTTTCTTGAAAACACATTCATGGTAATTTTATGTAAAAAAGAGGGTAAAATGATATAAATTCATGTAAACCATAGAAATTAACATAGTATAAAAACATAGACATGTTTTATGAAATTAATATCATACAACTTTCCACAAAGTAACCTTGAATATTAAATAATTTTGAAATTAAAGAAGATTGAAACATAAAGAATTTACTATTTTTTTAAATATTAAATAAAAATAATTGAGGGAAATAATATGATATAGATATTTAAATACCATTAAATACATGAATTTATATTTAAAAATTCATTCCTAAGGTACTAACTATACCATAAAGTAAAATAAGGTTAATGACATGAGACTTGTCTCACAAAAATGAGAATGAGATGAATAATCCTTATAGAGATCATATTATTGACGTTAGAATTAATCCATAAATTGATTATGTGTATCAATTTAAAAAAATTAAAATGAAAAATAATAAAATCAAAGTTAAATTCACATAAAATATTTTCCAAACTTAGTTAATTATTTTGAAGTATAACCCAATAAATGAAAATTGAGTTATAAAACCACTTACCTCATATCTAAACTAGTTATGAAATTTCATTAACATTAGTATAATAATCATAAATTAATTATTTTAATTATTTAAGAATAATTTGTAGTTTTTACCTTATTATTAAACCATTTTTTTCTCAATGACATATTTAATTACTTAATTAGCTAAGTCTATGTCGGGTGTTTTAAGAAAATTTGGTCAAAATTAGAAATTAACTTCGGTAGGTTCACCATGGTCAAAGTGGTCTTTTTCAAATCATATAAAAATATTAATAATAAAATAATTTTTATTATTATGTAATAAATAATATTTTAGAATCATTCAAGAATTGTGTACATGGAAAATTATTCACATCACGTCGTAGATGTGGTAATCCAGATGCATGCATGAACAATGTCATTATTTTCTAACATATGGAAGTGTAAGGAAAGAGTTCATATTTTATAATTATAGAATAATAATAATTTAATAAATATTATATATATATATAAATTAATTTAATTATATCATTACAAATATATGAGAGATGAAGTGATGAAAAATGAAACACATCCCTTCATGGAGGTGGTAGTCCACACGTCCACACGAATGATGTTTTTATTTTACATAAGACGGAAAAGATATGAAAAACTGTTTTAGCAGTCATAATAAGCTTTATTTATATTTTATAAACTAATTTTTTTATATATTCATTGTTTAATAATATCTAAATGAGGTAGAATAATAAGTAAAATGAAAATGTTCAGTTTAAACAATTACCTCATCTCTTGAAGACCACATTTGGTTTATAATTTAAGAATTATAGGTTGGTCTTTTAGTGTGAATAATACCTCTAAAAAGTGGGTATGGATATTGGAAATGAATTTAAAAAATTAATGGATAATATAACCGGCTATTGAAGTGTAGAGAAGAGAGGATATGGGGTGTTCCTTTATAATAGAGGATAGAGGAACCCTTAAAATTACTTAATGTATTAAAATAATATAAGTTAACATTTATTTTCAAGTGGATAATAATTAGTTTATTTAAAATATAGAATGTATATAATTTGGATTCATCTCATGAAATAAAAATTATACAATTTTAGGTATTTTTCAATCTCTTATCTCTTAGTTTTAACCTCATGTTAACCCTTTTAATGATTACCATGATAACAATGTTTTTTACTCTTTAAGGGGAATGAAATTTTTCAAAAAAGTAATAGTGAACCATATATTAAAAAAGGATGACATTATCTACCATATATAATTAAGATGGATAAATATAAGAATTTATTAATTTTAAATAATTTAATAATATATATTTTAATATTAAATACCATTACAATTATTTTAGGGACTATTTACATAACTTTAATTTAATAAATATAAAGGTAGTAATTTAGATTGAATATAAATTTTTATAACCTCACTAATAAATTATACTTATCTAAATATTTCATGTAATACCATAAAGAAACTAAAAAATATATTACTTTACATGTTTTTAAAATAATTTAAATTATTTTTCTATTGTTTGCATATACACAATGAGGACGTTGCATAAGAATTTGCGGTAATTTTTCATCACTAAAAATTAAATATAAATTACCATAATAATGAAATTATTAATATTTAAAACAATAATTTATAACAATTCATGAATTGATATTATCCTTTTGAAAAAATATTAGAGATATGAAGATCAACAAAGAGATATTTTAGAGTTATTATTTACCAAAAAAATATAAAAGTCCTTATCAATGAAAAGCACAACCAAAATGAATTATTTTAAAATTTTTTAAAGAGTAGGTTGAATAAACCTCTTAGAAATATTAAAATCATGTGATAGTTGGATTTTAAATTCTTTTGACCTTAGTTTTAACACTATTTAACCCAATTTACCCTTTAATGTTGTGATAAATTTTACCATGTTTATTATACATTATGACTAAATTTTTTTGACCTGTTTACTTACAAGACCTCGAGATTTTGTGAATTTTTTTGAATTAATTTAATCAATTTGATATTTTTCCATTTCACAGAACACTAATTATATCCTTTATTATATTAATGCGCAAAATTTGGCACACACAATACCAAGTTAATTGTGAACTACACAAAATATAATTGATAGATTTCTCTATTGGAAATAAAGAGGTTATATTAAATTATATTCAAGACTTTCTTTCCTCGATGGCTTGCATAACACACAAGGATGAGTTTTACCAAACAACAATATATTATTAAAAAATTATTATTAAATATATTAAGACTTAAAATAGATATAAAGTAATAAATTATGAATAGTATTAACTAACATATTAAAACCCATGGTTAACACAAATATAAATTTAATTTTTTAGTTATAATTAATTCATGAACTAATTGAATATAAAAAGAATATTTTTATAGAAAACTATTATTTATCCCACAACGTTTATTAATCCTAAAAAATTTAAATTAGTAATTTATATTTATATAATATAACATATATATTATTGAGTAAAGTATTTTTTATTTTTATCTAATATATTTGATATACATAAGATAAGAACAAACCCAATATTAAACAAAAATGCCTATATTATTATTAATGAGTTGTTTCCACATTTCAATGGAGAACCCATTTAAAATATAAATTTTGGAATTTTTATAAATTTTATATGTCAAAATAAATTCCATTTTAGAAATAAAAACATTAAAATTAGGTTAGGGTGAATTTCTGGTATTTTTTTGTGATGTTTTATTTATTAGAAAATCGTGAAAAATACTAAAATTTAACTCAAAACTCAATTTTCATATATTTTATTTTAAAGGTTGGATTACATATTTAATTAATTTTAATTCACAATTAGATCAATTTTTTTTTCAATTTATACAATTTATTTCATTGGAATCAATTTTACATTGAAATTGGTTATGAAATCCTAGTACACATTTTAACATTTTTACATCAGAAACACACTTTGTCATCTTCACGTTTTCTTTGCGGGGGTTAGTTCCAAGCCCAGAAACCCCCGTAACCACTTTGTTGTCCCATCCATGGGATTAAATTTAAATTGATTTATGCCACTTATTTTATTGGAATTGGGAAAAATTTATTCCTACTTTTTAATCAAAACACTATATAAATTCTAATAATTTAAACTTAGTTTTTGACCAAAAATGTTGGTGAAGGTAATTAAAATTAATTACAATGATTAAGATTTCATTAAACATAACAAGGGATGAAACCTTAAACTTAAGGACTAATATGACCTAAAAATATTTAAAAAATCCATTTTATGTTCATATTTATACCATATTTCCCCTTGGATCTAATTTTTACTATTATTGGGTCCACTTGAAATAAAAAAACATGGGTGGGGTTTCCCTTTTCCCAAATATTATAGGAGGGTCACTCCTCCACCACTATAAAAGGATTCCACTCCTCCCTATTCCTCAAACCACTCAAGACACTTTGTATCAACCAATATTTTCCAAAATATCTCCCAAAATCCCTACATTCCTCCTTGATGCCTCCCATTTGGAAAAAATCCATCCAAAGAATCCCTTTGGTTGAAAACAAAAGGAGTTACCCAATAAAGAGGTAATATCATTCCTCAGGATCCTTTTATTTATTTTATTTATCCACCCCATAAAATATCCTTATTTAATTATTACATAAATAAAATAGTATCCTCAGTGTACAATACATTTTTATATTAAGGGTTCTATCTACCCATACACAAACCTTCATCTAATGGGTAATAAACCTACCGTTCGTGTACGGTGAACTACCGCGCCATGAAATGAAAATCATTTATTTTTCCTTTACCACCTTTATATTTTGGGAGTTATGATGGAAACTGCGCTTATATATGATATATATGATTTATATAATTTATATATGCTTCTTTAATTATTTTATAACACATTCGTTTATTTTTTCCGTTATGTGTAAACACGATAACATCATTTATGGATGCATGGACTATTGCAACCTAAAAGTGATGTGATTCAATCACATGATATGTGGAATGTATAAAGGATGGTTTTAGTTAAATATATGTGAAAATATATATGATATTCATGATATAATTACATTTATTTAAATTTAATATATACCGTTTTATTTATCACCCTTTCACACACTTATAAAGTGATAATGTCGTTTGTGGACGTGTTGACTACCATCTCCTTGACAAAATGTGATTCATTTTACATAAAATGAGATATATATATATATATGTATATATGATTAAATAATATGGTATTTATGATATGATTATCATAATTTAAAGATTAATGTTACTTACATTCTTTCCATAATGATCATTGAGAAACGAGAATGTTACTCATACGTACGTATGAACAACTGTCACCATGATTACAATGTTAATTCATTTTCACAACCATATTTAATGATTGGTTTTAAAAATATAATTAATGTATAAATATGATAATTATTTAATTATTACTATTATTGATATGTTTATATAATGAACCCTTTTGACCATTTTTAACCCAACAAATTTTTTTTAACACATGAACCGAATTTGGTCAAAACACCTTACCTAAAGTTAAATATTTACATATTTGTATAAAAATTTGTAATTAGATAAGTAAAAGTAATAATAAAATTGAAAAATTTTATTAAAAAACAATTAATTAACATAATTTTATTATTCAAAAATATAAGGACACACAAGACAAGTCAAACTCAGGGTAAGTGAATTTCATCTCACATTATTTTCATGAGATACATACATTATTCACTGATAACTTATTTTTTGTGGTGTATGTACTACCCATGAATATATTCTATGAATATTATACAAAAATATTGGTTTATTTACATAACCATTTTATGGTCTTTATATAATGGGGTTTATATTTCAAAATTTACCAAATCGGTAAAGTAATTTTGTCTTAATTTTTTTTCTTTGAGACACATGCCATGCTATACACCTATATTTTTATATGAGGTTTATAAACTAGATTTGAAATGTTATAACATGAAACTAATTATTTTCATGAAATTTTAAAGATCCATGTAATCTCATTTTCTTATATAGAGAGTAAGATTAAAAGTTACCAAGTGGTAATAGTTTATTGAAAAAATATCATAATTTATCGAGATTGTTTATGATAAAATTTTAATTAATGAAATATTATAATCCATATTTCACGAACTTGAATGAAAATTATTCTCCTCTAGCTATTCTTGATGTCTTCATGTATTAGTACCATTTTTCCACTCTTTGGTACATAATATAATTAAGAATTGTTTTTATTAAAATATGAATTTATCTCTCTATTCAGTCAAAAATATATGTTCTTTAAAACCACATTTTCCAGATAGGGATTCAAATAATATTCTACTAATATTATATGATCTTTAAGATACATTTTTACCCTTTATTCTTTTACCACTATTTTCAAAAAATTATTTTTGTCTCTTTCTAAAAAAGACATATTTCTAACCCTTTTACTATGAAAAAGGAATGTTATTTTTACCTAATACTTCAAGTATGGATTTAAACACAATCATTTCATTTAATATTACTTTTCATTTTTAAAAGGTTAATTTTTAAGAAAAAATTTTAAAATATATTTGACGAAATGGTTTTAATTTTTTTTCAATATTCTTTTATATGTTTTCATGTAAAATGGTTTTCAAGAGGTTTTCAATGCCCTTTATAAGTATTCAATAGAAAATGGATTTCTGAATGTTTTCAATATTTCTATTATAAGGTGAAAAATTATTTTAATTAAAATGGTTCTCAATAGGCATTACATTTTAAGAATCATTTTTCAAAGGAGAAAGGGTAATTTTTAAATGATGTGTTTTTAAGATATATTTCAAAATTATTTCCTATATAATATGACGTCCATTGATGTTACTATTTCATTTCTATGAAATGATATAATGTTAGATTCATATTATTTATCATAATGGTTTATGTATTGATTTCATAATGTGTATGAATCATTCTTATTTTCACAGGTTATATATCTATGAAACCCGATTTTTATTTCATGGGTAATGATTTGATGAAGTTATTATGAAACTTGTATCTTTTTTCATAGGTTATGATATGATTACATATTTATGATACCCATTTCATTTCAGGGGTTATGATACAATTATTATGATTTTGTGGCACCTGTATGTAAGATTTCATTAAGAGGTGGGTGGGACCTATATCTCCCTCTAATGCATTGGGTAAAGATTTATATCTCATGAGATATATGTCAATTAGGATGTGTCTAAGAAGGGTTCTAGTCAAGAAGAACCTATAGGGAGATAATGTATCCCACATATGTACCAGCATTCATGTTTCTATGTTTCCTAAGGCAATAGAATAAAATGGCCTTTGGGAATCTGTTTTTTGTAATATTTTAAGTCTTCTATAAAATTGATGTAATGTCTAAGTAAATTATGTTAGGTTCATTATAGTTGGTATCAGAGAGATTTTTTAGTTAACCTTTTGAAACTATAAGTATAAAAATATAGTGAAAAGTCTAAGGACTTGTCTAAGGATATTTCTATGGATAAGGAAAAGTATAGGAAATTGTCCTAGAATTTTTATAAAGGATACATCAATTGGTTTCTTAGAAGTACATCCATTTCTGTATATAAAAATTTAATGTTTCTTTGGAATGGATTTTCCTAGGGTTAACAACTTCGACTAGATATACTAGGACTGACTTAGGGTAATCTGGTACACGACAATGGGCCTGCACACCAAGTTTGACACTTTCAGAGGATATGCTTTAAAAATTTATGAACACATCATGAACCATTATGAAGGATTTGAATAGAATATGACTATGAATAATGTATGATAAATATAATGTGTCTTATATTAAAAGGTATGTGTAATTATTTATATATCCAATTAGTATGTTTTCATGATTTTGAATTTTTTTATGATATGTGTTTCTCACCCCATGATTTCTAGTTTTAGTCAATAAAAAAGCTATAAGGAACATGGTTAAAATTGAAATTTTAAGATATGGAAAGTATGGGAATTATGGAAATCAATTTCTGAAGTAGAAATATCATAAAGAAAATTAGGAAGCTAGTATAAGTATTGGTTATCCTTCTGATGATAAAGAGACCACAAATGACATGTGAAAGGTATGTGTTGTTCTTCTAGTATTGTTTCATTAATCATAAGAATAATGATTAGATTGAGGTTGTGTAACCTTAATACATGATTCATATTTTATATTATAGGAGATGGGTTTTATTGAATAAGTTGATGAAGCTCAAGTAATGGTTTAAGAATAAACTTGGATGAATGAGGTACTTATGTTTTGGAATTCAATTATTATGTAATATGAATCATGAAATACATAAGTATTTTCAATATAAGTTTTAATTATGGATTTAAAATGATATGTTTAATGGTGATGAATACTTAGAAAAGTGATGTTTTGATTAAGGTAAGGTAACCCTTAATGTGATAATGATGTTGAGAAAATTGTGTTTCACTTGGATAAAGAGATGACTGGTTTGGATAAAATAAATTAGATCACACTAATTACCCAGGATCACATTATTGATTTATTGAAAAATAGGTCTATATCATCATGGATGAAGTATAAAACTTCTTTTATTTAAGGAATATATCTACTATCCTTTGAAATATGGAAGCATTCCTGTTTTCCAGATGTATTTATGGTAATTCAAGAAATTACCATGTTTCATGATAATATATGATGAGGATATTCACATATTTATAATGTGAAAACTGATAGATACAATTTGATATACGGGGGGATCAATGTTAATATGATTTTATGACTTTATTTCTAAAGTTTTATATTTTAAACCTTTGGAAGGGTTATAATGTAAACTAGTTATGGAATGTTTAATTTAAACTTAAAGTTAAGTAAACATATAGTGAATTTGTATTGAAAAACATAGTTAACGGATATATAGCAATTAAAAATATTTCAAGGATTTAAAACATATTTATTTTTAGAATTTTATTAATATAGTTTTAGAAAATTATATCCTATATTTCTAGAGACTACCCATCAATTACAACAATGTGGCATGTCTTGAATCCATGATGGATGGATGATATGGATTTTATGCCTACCATTGTCCTACACGATGTCCTAGTTAATGTATAATTTTTTTAGTTAAAAATTTAATGAATAAATATATTTTTTGTGATTGATGACCTCAATCACTACCTAATATTTATGATTTTCCTCAAAATCCATATTTTAACCTCCCACTTATGTTCTCCTATATGGAAACCAAGTTATATTTTACATTGGGTAACCGTTATGTTTCCAACTTTTTTAATGTAAGTTTAAGTATTTTTTATGATCTAGGTTTCTATGAAAGTAAATTTAAAGTATTAAACTTTGATAAAATAGAATAATTTAAAGGGAAAATTAATTTTAAGGGGGGTAGAATTTAACACCCTGAGAATTTTGGATTTTTTTGAATTAATTTAATCACTTTGATATTTTTCATCTCCCACAACACTGAATATATATTTTGTTTTATTAAAGCATGAAGTTTGGCTTAGGAAATACCAAGTTAATCATGTACTACAAATAATATAATGGTTATCTTTATCTACACAGAACACTGAAGTTAGCTTACTTTATATGCATGACTGACTTTCCTCGATGGCTTGCGTAACATGCAAGACCATGTTTAACAAAACAAAAATATATTATTAAATTACTATTATTAAATATATTTATACATAAACTAGCTGTTAAGTTAATAGTTATGAATATTAATTACTAACTTATGAAAACTTATTTTTAACAAAAATATAAAATTATTTCATTAGTTATGATAAATATAAAATGCAATTGAATATAAAGGGAATAATTTTATAGAAAAATTCTTTTATGCTCACAAATATGTTTTATCCTAATAAATTACAATTAATTAAAATTATTAATTAAAATTATTTATATAAATATATTATATTAAATAAATTATTTTTGATATTCATACAATATATTTTATTGGCATAACATAAGAACAAACCCACTATTACACATAAAAGCCTATATTTTTATTAAGGCACTTTTCTGCCTTTTAATAGAGAACCTATTTTAAAAATAAAATTTTGAAATTTAATAAATTTTATATGTAAAAACAAACTTTATTTTTGAAATTGAATCATAAAAATTAGTTTAGGGTGAAATGTTTTTATTTTTATATGAAGTTTCATTTGTTAATGAATAGTAAAAAATACTGAAATTTAACTCAAAATTGTGTTTTCATACAATTTTTTAAATTTAAATTATATTATTAATTAATTTTAAATTATAAATATATCAAATATTTATCCATTTATCCAATTTAGGTCATTGGAGTCAATTTCACATTGAAATTTATTATAAAAACATAGAAAACATTTGAACGATTTTACTTTATAAATCGGCTTTGTCGTCCCCTCTATGAGAATAAATTTAAATTAATTTCTGCCAATTATTTGAATGAAATTTTAAAAAAAGGATCCCATAATTTTAGTCATCATAATTTATAGAGTTTTCTGATCATAAAAATTATTAAGGGTAATTAAAATTAATTACATTGATTAATATAAAATTAAGCATAATAGGGGACTAAACCCTAAACATAAGGTCTAATATGACCTAGAAACTTATCAAAAATCCATTTTATTTCCATATTTTAAACCTATAATCCATTTTATATAATTTTAACCATTATTGGATCCACTATCAATAAAAACATTTGTGGGTTTTCTCTTTTACAAAATATTATAAGAGTGCCACTCATTAACTATAAAAGGACTCCTCTCCCCTCACTTTCTCACATCTCTCAAGCCACATTGGACTTCAAAACTCTTCCCAAATTTCTCCCCCAAATCCCTCTATTCCTCCTCGAATACTTCCTTTTGGAATTAATCCATCCAAGTAATACCTTTCATGTAAACCAAAATGAGTTTCCCAAAGAAGATGTAACATTATTCCCCAAGCTACTTTCTTTTATTTTCTTTCTCTGCCCCATCAAATTTAATTATTTATGGAATATATGAAAACACCAGTATACTAAATATAATTATATTTTTATATATTAAGGATTATATCTATACTTAAAAACACATATATCTAATGGGTAATGAAATTAACATTTGAGTACGATAAACTACCGCATTGTGAAACGACGATTGTGGAAGTGTGGACTACCGCCCCCTAAAAGGAATATGATTCAATCACATGATACATGGGATGTATAAAAGATGGTTTTAATTTAAAATAAAATATATTAAAATATTATATGTGATATTCATTATATAATTACTTTTGTGGAAATATAATATATACCATTTTCTTTATTTACCTTTCACACACTTATAAAGTGATAACATTATTTGTGGACGTGTGGACTACCGCCTCATCGCACAATGTGAATCATGTTAAATAAGATTAATTATTTGTATAAGTTTATTAGAATAAATAATATGGTATTTATGATATAATTACCATTATGTAAATATAATTTTTACTTACATTCTTTTCATAATGATCATTGAGAAATATGAACTTTACTCATGCATACATACGACATACCGTCTCCATGGTTATAACATTGATTCATTTTTCACAACCATATTTAATGATTGGGTTTAAAATTATAATTAATGTATAAATATTTTAATTATTTTCTGATAATTATTCTGTATATTTTTATATAATAACCCATTTGACTATAGTCGACCAACCAAAGGTGTTTTTAACACTTGAATCAAATTTGGTCAAAACACCCGACTTAAAATATATTGTTTATTTAGTTGTATACAATGTGGTAATAAGTGAAGTGAAAGTAATAATAAAATTGAAAAGGGTTATGAATAAATTAATTAATCAACATATTTTTGTTATTCATGAATATAAAGTCACACAAGACAATTTGAAATCAAGGTAAGATAATTTCATCTCACTCTTTATTTTCATGAGATACATGCCTTATTCACCGCTAAGTTATTTTTTGTGGTGTATATAATACACATAAATGTATTCTATTCCACTTATGCATAAATCTCTGGTTTTTTATATAACTATTTTATAATATTTATTTTAGGGGTTTTAATTTTTAAAAGTTATGAAATCATTAATGTAATTTTGTCTCAATTTTTTATTTTGAGACACATGTCTTGTTATACACCTATATTTTTATATAAGGTATATAAACTACCTTTGAAATTTTATAACATGAATCAAATTATATTAATAATATTTTAAATATCAATGTAATTTAATTTACCTACATGGGTATTATGATTAAAATTTACATTGTGGTGAGAGTTTATTAAAACAATCTCACTGTTTATTAGGATTGTTTATGATCACATTTTCATTAATGAAATATTATGATCTATTTTTAATGAAAAATCATGAATTTTATTCTCAATAGGTTAATCATGATATATTAATGTATTAGTACCATTTTTTAAACTCTTTGGTACTTAATATAACGAAGAAATGTATGAAGAAAATATGACCTTATCTATCACTCCAGTAAAAAATCTTTGTTCCTTCAAAACCATTATTTTAAAAAGGGTATTACAAGAATATTATAATAATATAATATGATTTTCAAATGAAATTTTTAACTTTTTTTTAATTTTTCTATTGTTTTCAAATGAATATTATTATTAGTTTTCATAAAATGATTTTTTCTGACCTTTCCACCTTGCAAAAGGAATGCTCTTTTTACCTCGTACGATATATATGGATTTACTCTCCATTATTTCATTGAAGCCTCATTTGAATGTTTAAATGTTTAATTGTAATTAATTTATTTTAAAATAAATTTTCTACTAAATTGTTTTCAAAATTGTTTCAATCATATATTATAAGTTTTAAAAGGAAAATTATTTTCAAAAGGTTTTCTAGTTCCTCTATAAGTTTTCAAAGGAAAAAAGGATTTAAAAATGTTTTAAGTATGTTACAAAAGTTTTTTTTTCTGAAAATGGTTTGAAGAAAAATTAGTTCCCAACTAATATGATATCCATTATTGTTACTCATGCCTTTATGATAAATGATCCAAAGGTTCCATTCATATTCATTCTCTGAATGATTCCTTTATTTATTACATGATGTTTATTAAACCTACTTATTTTCATGAGTTATATGTCTATGAAAAGTGATTTTTTTCAAGGCTTATATTTTTATTTAATTATTATTAAACTTTCATCTTTTCACATAGGTTATTATATGATTATATGTTTGTGATACCCATTTCATTTCATAGTTTATAATATGATTATTATGATTTCGTGGAATGTGTATGTATGATTTTATTATGAAATGAGTAGTAACTATATAACCCTCTAGTGTATTGGTTAAATATATTTTTTCTCATGAGATAGACTAATATGGTCTTGGGAGTGATCCTTGACTACTAAGATGGCCATGGGAGTGAACCATGACAACCAAGACGGTATGAGGAGTGAACTGATGCTACTAAGATGACCATGGGAGTGAACCATGACTACCAAGATGGAATGGGGAGTGAACCACTAATACTAATGTGGTCTTGTATGTGATTCCTTAGATACTATGAAAATAATATTACATGATTTTGTGTTTTCAAAAATTCCATGTTTTATTCCTCTATCATGCTTTCATGGATTATATTCTTTATTTCCTTATGATTCATGTCTTATGAAAAGTCATGATTTATTCCATGATTCATGTTTATGTTCATCGATATGTAGGGTATGATTTTAAAATGTTTTTATCACTTTCTCATATTCTCAGTCTCATTTTTATGCTTACATATCTACATTACTTGCCCTAAGTGAGCATTTGAGCTCACCCCCTTTTATGTTTCTTTTCTTAGGATATAAGGATGTGTATTATGTAAAATGTTTCTAAGAAAGGATATAGTCAATAAGAACCTAGTGAGAGATAATTCAGCTTAATTATGTACCATTTTTCATGTTTCCATGTTTATAAAGGCACCAGACTAATACAATCTTTGGGAATATGTTTAAGTAATGTTTTAAGTATTCCACAAAAGTGAGGTAATGTCTTTGTAAATTAAGATTGGGCCGTTATATTATTGAATTTGTAAATTATGATTAAAAATTTAGAATTATTTTTTATCCCATTAAATTCCTATATGTAGAGAAAATTAAATTTAAAATAATCCTAAAAAAACAGGACAAAAACTATTTTCTTGAAAAAACGCATTTTAAGTTTAAAAAATGTTTTTATACCAAAATTAGGAAAAATTTCAATTAAAACGAAACTAACTGAATTATTTATTAAAAAATAAAATAATTATTTATTTAAACCACTTAAAATTAAAATACTCATTTTTAAATACTTTAATTGATAATATTGTTTTCTATAAAATCAATTTTTTTTAATATAATAAAAAATCAATTATTTCAAAAAAATATGAAAATATCACCCTAATATGATCTTTATTTGATCATTAAAATGATGATAACATTTTTATAAAATTGAATTTATAAATGTGTATGAATTTTATTATATTATTCACTCATAATAATCAATACAACCATTCTTGAAGAAAACATATTTTTAAAGCATAAAATGACTAGTAAAAATTGAGGTCTTATTTATTAAGAATTTATCAGCCATTTTTATTTAGTGAGATATATATATATATATAATAATTATGTTACTATTATTAATATCCACCAATTCAATGTATAGTTTACAATAATCTTATTGAAATGACAATTTTTTTGTAATCATTATAGCTTGATGTGGCGTATTGTGCACACTATCAAACATAGTATTCATTTAAGATCATATGGTATTATAGGGAGGGAAAACATAAATAAATGATTTGGGATACATTTTTTGAATAATTTAGGGATAATTTATTACCTTTTATCAATTTGTGTCTTTCAAATCTATCCTAGGCTATATAGCCCTCCCTACCACATGACTGGACTGGTTACACCACCACCAGCCATGTGGTGGGTGGAGAACCATTTGAAATTCGATGGATTAGAGGGTAGGGGGTAGAAAACAAGATAAACCTATAATATCAAAAAACTACCATGACTTACTTTTATAGAATTTTCCCTAGACACATCCCAGTTTCCCACCCCACCCGCCTTTTATCTATGTTTTCCCTTCCATTCTTTAGTCACCTCTTGATAACTCTACCCCTACCATACCATAACCATCCTCCAAAATTGACTTCAAACAATATAATCACAAAGTGATGAATTTACTGATTCGATTCCCATACCAACTCCATCAACATCATACACTGATCACAACAATTTCCTAGTTTTCTAAGTTAAATATGTCTGTCATCACAACGGTTAGTGGTGATTGCCCACCTCATTTGAGAGGAAAATAATTTCCACCAAATTATTCACAAAAAACATGAACTATAAATAAACTTAGGAAATTAAAATCTTTATCATAATAACATGATGGTGATTTATGTGAAATATCATAATGGATTTTTGAATAAAATAGGTTCTAAATTTAAGAAGGATAACCTCTGAAGAGTGATCAAAATGATGGAATATGTTAGTAAAAATATAAAAATTTATTTTTAAATTAAAAAATAAAACATGTAATTTTCATGTACATTTAGTATGATAAATTTAGCATGAATCCAAAATAATAATCCAAACCATGATAGAAAATCACTCTTACATAAATTCATTGATGATGGTATTATTCCATTTATCATTTTTACATGATCCAAACATTAATATCATCAAAAATATGGTAATGTTCTCATGATCTACAGTTGATTCAACCATTATATGTAATTTATATCTCTATCATCTTTATATCTATCTTTGGTTTTCACCATTATGAATGGAAATTATTAACCCTAGAGATAAAATAAAAGGATGGGTTTATAGGGTAATCTAGGGCTTTAACAATTCTATATTAATTATTTAAAATTTTATTAATTTAATTAGTTTTCATACCCATGATACACCACCCTAGATCTACAAATGTGAATTAACATAACATCTCCCATAAGATAAACCACTTAGTCTAGAAAACCTCAACATTATTTTTCCATACGATGATCCATTCAGGCGTAAATTCCAATAATTCACCAACATGTGTGTGTAGACTAAAAAAATATTATTATTTGTGATCTATTACACTTGAAATATCAAAATGTCTTATAAAACCATCATGAAAATACAAAATTAAATATTATAAAGGTTCAAATAAAATAAATTCAGTTAACCCAATCATCCCAACCTATAAAACATTTCACCAATAAAAAATGAACAATAATTTCTCTATAAATTGATGATAAAAAACCTTATAACAACCCTTGTCTTTAATAAACATTGAAACATGATTTATTAAATAAAATTGCAATGAACACAAATCAGATAATTATGTGGTGTAGTTTCTTTAGGGATTAGGAACGTTACCTGGAAAATTATGACATAAAATAGAACATCTTTATAGAAATCATATTTTACATGGTCACAGCTTTCCTTTGTACTTAGCATTGCATGTGATAACCTGGGGACATACATAAGAAAAGGGTGAGCTATAAATCCCATTAAGGGAGTAAAAAAGTCATAATCTGAATAATAAAATACATGTTAGAAAATAGACATATCAATGGAGTATAAGATAAACATGAACATAAAGGCATGATATATTATGATTATCATAATATGGAAATGTGGCAACTAGTTAAAAAATAGCATCATAAACATAAAGAAATTAGATAAAACCCTATCCCATCATGGTGAAAAAATTACCTAAAAGGAATCAGGTATAACCCTATCCCAACATGACATATCATGATACTAAACATTACCCAAAGCATTAGAGCGCTATCAGGGTGAACCCTTCTTGAACATTTCAATCTCATGCTTAAGTTTTCCACATGGATAATGTTACATGGATTTATTGAACATCACAATTTATTAAATTATAATGTAATATGGAATACATAAATTAAAGTCTAAAATCAATAAGTATATGTGTACAATGATGAATCCCCTTAATTGAGAAATGGTCATGGTATTCACTATACGATGATTTGGCATGGGAAAATCAGAGTGCAATTTCGACAGCATAACAACATCACACAGGGGTTAATAAAATGGGTTGATGAGAAATAATGGGGTATATCAACATTTATTAATTAAATGGGGAGTAAAGGGATCATTAATCATAATATATTAACATATTAAATGGAATTTTAGATGCATAATATAAAATAAATGCTTGAATGGAAATGACGAGAGAGTGATCCATTACAGAATTTCGGTATGGTAATAGGTGTACATGGGTGGTAATAATTAGATAGAAAGGGGTATAATATCATTAAAACATAACAAGGGATGTATGGGTAGGTTATAAAACATACCCCATTATTTCTAATGAAAAAATAACAGGGTATAACAATATATGGAAACATGAAAAAAATATAAAGGAAAGAGAGGATCCCTTACTTTGCTGTGTGATCCAAAAGGCTTGGGAGAGGCTTCTTGGGAGCTTTTGGGATCGTTTGGAGGACTCTAGGGAGTGGAAAGAAGAGTCATGAATATATTTAAAGAGTTTTATTGAAGAGAAATGGGTGAATGGGTTGGTTTATATAGGGAAGGAGGGGGAATTCTTTATTATTTCGGTTTTGGACACTACACACTAAAATATTCAAAACCACAAAACAAAACATGGTTTTTTACCATGGTTTCTGGTCAAGGGGAGTGGAAGAAATTATTTTATAATGTCAAGGGACAAATACATTAAAATATTATCCTTTTTTATGTGGAGGTGAGTCACACCCTCAATGAAATGAATTTAAAATCATAAAATATATTATAATTTTTTGAGGATTCACTAAGGCATTATAAAATAAATCAAATATATATAATATAAAATTATTTTAAAGTTAAAACATATATTTGGTTTAATATCCATTTTATGGTATTTATTACATCACTATTAGGTCATTATGATGTTATAAAACACACTGCATAATTATATATTGTTTTATTATTACCTAAAAACTCAGCTGTCATAGAAAATTATGAAAAATAAACTATTGGATAATTTCAATATCCTAATTCCAAAAATAATATTCATTTTATCTAAATAATTTTCTAAATATGCAATTTTCCCTTTTAAAATGAAAATTGACATTTATTGAAAATCGACAGGTTTTGATAAAAACTTTTTTTAAACCTTATTAAAAATTACACTTGATTTCATAAAAATTATATACTCATTTTTTATTAATAAAAGTAACTTGATAATAATATTTTATTAAAATATTAATTATTTCAAAATCTCAATAATTACATAAATTAAATTCTTTAAAATTACACTTTCTATTTTATCGTATAATAATATAACTCTAATCAAACTGGTTACCTAACCATTTATTAATATGGAATGGATATAATAATAATTTTTAAGATATTTTATATGCAATATTATTAATAAAAATATTAATGTTTATATTTCCAAAAAGTACCATTTTTACCCAATGAATCAGTTTATCAAATACATCATTTTTTAAGAAACACTATTTCAATAAAGGAATTGATAGAATAAGAGTTTTATTTATAAAAAGGGATTACACTATAATTAAGTCATACTTTATTACATAACCCCTTAAAACACCCATATATTACCTAAGGGTAAGTTGTGTGATGGTGACAGACTCTTGGGGTGGCTTAAATAACATCACCTGGGTAGTAATCTCTTTAACATGAACTTCTCTAATATGTGATTCTGTTCAAGTATAATATGTTGATTCTTGACTTGGGATTTGTCAAGATAAAATCCCAGTGATGCTACCTCCTTTCTAAGCTCCAAAAAATGAGCTTCGTACAACCCGAATCTACTGGATGAGGCCATCGTCTACTTTTTCTATGTCAAAAGGATTTGTTTGAACCTTATATTTGTATTAGTTGTGTGATCATTGTTCAATGGTCATATTTTCAATGGTAATGATACATAACATTCATTTAAACCAAATAATATTAAAAAAAGAGTGCTTGTGTTTTCTATATCTATATAAAATTAAAATAAAGGTAATTTTATTCATAAATTATCTGGTTGTTACAACCTTCCCCCCTTAAGATTTTTTTCCATAAAATTTCATTTTCCCAAAATAAAATAGACGATGGACACTCTTCTTCATCACATCCTTCAATTCCTATGTTGCCTCTTCAAACTTGAGGTTTCTACTCAATAGTTTGATGAGGGGAATAATCTTATTTCGTAGAACCTTTTCCCGGTGATCTAAGATCTTCACAAGTTTCTCCTCATAGAAAAGTTCATTATCTAGTGGGACCACCTTTGGATTGAGTACATGTGATAGGTCATGTATTTACTTACTCAAGAGTGATACATGGAACACATCATATACTTGAGACAGGTTCATCAGGAATTCTATTCGATAGGCCACTGCTCCGATGCAATTAACAATCTCAAAAGGGTTGATGTACCTTGGAAAAAGTTTTCCCTTCATCCAAAATCTCATAACTCTATTATATGAAGATATGCAGATGAATACCATGGATCTAACATCAAACTCTAGGTCTCATCAACAATTGTTAGTATATTTCTTTTGTCGACTCTGAGAAGCTTTAATGTGTTGTTGGATGGTCTTAACATTCTATAGCATTTTTTCGACCATTTATGGATATAGAAGTTTTTTTTGCCCCAAATTCATCCCAACATGCTGTTGTTCTTCACCTATTCCCATAAATAGCTTCATAATGAGCTATTTTGATGCTTGAGTGGAAACTTCTGTTTTAATTGAACTCAACCAGAGGAATATGTTGATCTCACCCCCCTTTGATTTCCATTGAGCATGCTATGAATATTTACCCAAGTGTTTTGATAGTCTGCTCAGATTTTCCATCAATTTTAGGGTGATAGGCCATGATAAAGTTCAACTTAGTGTTCAGAGCGTATTGGTGATTCTTGAAGAACATATAGGTGAATCTTGGATCTCAATCAGATTCAATTGATAGTGGTACATCATGTAGCCTTACCACTTCTCTGATGTATATCCATGCTAATTGATCCAATGAGAAATCCTCTTGAATTTTAATGAAGTGTCCAGTATTTGTAAGACTATCTACAATAAACCTGACAGAATTTTTTTCTTTGGATGTATTTAAAAGTCTGATGATTTATTTCATAGTGATGTTCTCCCATTTCTGTGTTGGTATTGGTAATGGTTGCATCATCCCCTTAGACGGTTTCCTCTCACCCTTCAATTTCTAACATACCAAACACATTTATGTATATTTAGAGACCTTCTTCTTCATGTTATCCAACTAATAGTACTTCTGGAGATCTCGATACATCATTTTGTTTCCAAGGTGAATGGAGAAATTCAAACTATGTTCATCATCCCAAAGTTGTTTTTTTAACTTCATATTTTATGGAACACATAGTCTTGACCCAAATCTCACTATTACTTCTTTATTAACATTGAACTTTGAGGATTTCAATTTTTTGATAGTTTCCAATTTTATTTTAATTTCCACATCATCTTTTTGAGCTTTATTTAACCATTCCAAAAGAGGCGGCTAAGAAATAATTAGTGAAAGGATTTATTAAGTTATCTTCTTTATTATTATCATGTTTGTACTCATCAAATCTAAAAATATTGGATCCTTCTCAATTCTTACCAATGATATAATCATTGGGTCCTTTATACTTATAGAATCATCCACCTTGTTTTCATTCCCAGGGTTATAATGGATTGAGAAGTCATAATATATAATGATCTCTAAGCATCTTCATTGGTACATGTTCAACTCATTCTGTGTGAAAATATTTTTGATACTTTTATGATCTATAAATACTTCAAACTTTCCCCAAAGATATAATGATGTCATATTTTCAACGCAAATATCATATATTACATCTTCAGATCATATGTGGGATTGTATTTCTCAATAATTTTCAACTTCCTTGAGGCATATGAGATGCATTTTTCATTCTTTATGAACACAAAACCCATGCCCTTCTTCAAAGTATCATTGAATATCATGAAAAGATCCTCACATTTGGTAGTGTGAGCATAGGGGCCGTGATAAGACACTTCTTTATATCCATGAATATTTATTCAAATTCATCATTCCAAGAAAACATGGCTCCCTAATGAGTTATCTTGGTAAGAGGGGTTGAAAATCATGGGGAATTTTTCACAAATCAGTGATAATATCATGCTAACCTCAAGAGGCTATAGATATATGTTATAGATGTTGGCATCATTCATCCCTCAATTTATTTTGTTTTGTAAGGATAAATAGATATTCTATTTCTTGTTATTATATTCCCCAAGAATGAGACTTCCGTTAACCATAACCCAAACTTTCTCTACTTTCTGTAGAGATTATCTTTTCATAAGGTCTCCAGTACAGTGCTTAAATGCTCCTCATGCTCCTCCTTGGGTTTCGAGTATATTAAAATATCATCTATAAAGACTACAATTTTTTTTTCAAGGTAATCTTTAAATACACTATTCATAAATTCCATGAATATTTCTAGAGAATTAGTGAGTTTGAAAGGCATTACTATGAATTCATAGTGCCCGTACCTTGTATGAAAAGATGTCTTGGTTATATCCACCTTCTTCACCCTTATATGGTAATATCACGACTGAAGTTCATCCTTAGAGAAGTATTGTGATCAACATATATGATCGAACAAATCATCAAGTCGTAGAAAATGATACTTGTTCTTTATCATGATTTTGTTGAGCTTGCGATAATTGATGCAAAGGCTCATTGAACCATCATTATTCTTGATGAAGAGGACTGGTGCACCCCAAGGTGAAACACTTTGGTGTATAAAATCTTTATCTAGATTCTCATGCAGTTGTTTCATTAGCTCCAAAATATTCACAATATAAATTCTATATGGAGTCATGGATATTGGAAACTCCCTAGGTATATGATCAATCAAGAATTAAACATATCTTATAGGTAAAAGAATAGAAAATTCCATAGGAAACACATCAGCGAATTCTTTCACAATAGGCATATCTTCGAGGAAGGTTCCTTTCTTAGAATCAATAATCTGATAAAGATACACATTCTCATAGATAATTAATATCCATACTTGAGATGATGGTTTTAAAGAATATTCATCCTACTCCTTGGAATTTTACATAATTGGCAGTCAATTTTCCATTTGGAGAGTGATTTCCCCCTTATAAAAAATTATGTGGGCTCTATATAGGGAAAGCCAATCCATACCATGAATTTAATTAAACTACACCAAGGAATATATGATGAGGTTTACTGAGAATTTTAGTACACATATTGTGATAGGGGAGTGTTTATATTCATGGGATGAAATAATGGTCTAATTTTCTATTCTCACTGACATCACTACTTCCATGATTTTTGGTGGTGTTTGGATTGTTTTAATAATCTTTTGGGATATAAAAGAATACATAGAACTAATGATGATAACACTGACTTTCATTTTTTGATTTTGGTTATAAATTATCCAATATATACTTAGGGATGATTATTTTAAAATATTAAACACAAAAATGGGAATCCAGTTACAAAAGGGATAACTTATAAATTACATTTTTCCTTTACTTATGAATATATAGGATGCAATCTATGTTATCCACAATCTATTTCCTAATGTATACTCTTATGAAATTTTCCCCTAGTAATAATGGTTCATACTAGGAATGTGAATTTAACAAATCATATCCCCCAGGAGTGTTGAACCAAGAGTGCAGTAAGGCCCGTTGTCAGGCACCAGTTCCCATTTGAGTCCATCTCAAAGCGGGTTTTTCAGATTTTACCCCTAGATACTTCTGTGCCAGAGCCATATCTACATGTTCTTATCCAGAAAAGGATATATTTTTATGATAAAACACTTACTATATACTCAAAAAAATTAGATATTTTTTATTATAATTATTTTTATCATTAAGTATTTCATTAGTGTTTTGTAATCCTAATCCAAAAAATAACTAAAGTTTCCTCTGATACAAACTATAACAACCTTGTTCATTATTTCACATTTAAACATTATTTATTAAATAAAATTGAACTTAATAAAAATCAGAATATTGATAGGTCTAGTATCATTTGTGATTATGAACATTATATGACAACTTAAGACATAAAATAAAACATTTTTATTGAAAAAATATTTTACATGCCCACAACATTCCTTCATACTCAGCATTACATGGGATAACTTGAGGACATATATAAAAAAAGGGTGAGCTATAAATCCATTCAAGGGAGTAAAAAAGGAATAACATGAAGAGTAAAATACATGTTAATAAATAGGAATATCAATGGAGCCCTAGAGAAACATGAACATAAATGCATGATATAACATGATTATCATAACATGGAAATGTAAAAACAACACGAAACACTACATCATAAACATAAAAGTATCTGGAAAACCAATCTACCAAAATGGTGGAAAATTTTCTTAAAAGGAATCTGGTAAACTCATATCCCAACACGGCATATCATGATACTAAAAATTTCTATATTCATTGGAGTGTTATCAGGGTGCATCCTTTATGAACATTTCAATCTCATTCTTAAGTGTGCCACATGGATAATATAACAAAGATTCATTCAATATCATAATTTATTCCACAATAAAGGAATAAAGAATGAATAAATGAAAGTATATTATCAATATGTATACATTCATACAGGTGAATATCCATGATAGGTAAATGGGCATGGTATTCACTATACAATGATTTGGAATGGAAAAATAGCATTGCACTTTTGGTAGCCTAACGACATCACATGGGGGTTCATAAAATGGGTTGATGAGAGTGAAATAGGTCTCCCATAATTTAGAAATGAAATGGGAAGTAAAGGGATCATGGATAATAATATCCGAAAATGTGAAATGGAATTTGATATGCATAATATAAAAATAAATTCTTTAATGTGAATGAGGAGAGAGAAATCCCATATAAAATTTCATCATGGAAACAGATGTACATGGTAGAGATTAATGATAGTGAAATGGGTATATCATCATTAAAATATAATATGGGTAGTATGGGGGAGGTTGAAAACATACCACATTATTTGTAATTGAAAAATAAAATGTTATAACAATATAAGTAAACTTGACAAAAATGAGAGAGGAAGGAAAGTGAGGATCCCTTATGTGGATGTGTGATGCCAAAGGCTTGGGAGAGGATTCTTGGGAGATTGGGGGCACCTTGGGGGGAATCTTGGGAGTGGAGAGAAGAGTGAGGATGAGATTAAACAAGTTTTACTGAAGAGTAATGGGTGATTGGGTGGGTTTATATATAGAAAGGAGGATGAATTCTTTATTATTTAGGTTTGGGACACTACCCAAAAAAATATTCAAAACCACAAACCAACCAATGGTTTGTGCCCATGGTTTCTTGATAAGGGGAGTGTAAAATATTATTTTATAAGTCCAAAGTCATAATATATTAAAACAACATCCTTTCATATATGGAGGTGAGTCACACCCTCGTGGAAATGAATTTAAAATCATAAAAAATATTTTAAATTTTGGAGGATTCACTAAGGAATTTTAAACAAGTCCAATAAATCTAAAAATACATTATTTTAAATTTAAAGAATATATTTGGTAGAATATAAATTTTATGGTATTTATTACATCACTATTGGGTCATTATGATTTCATAAAACATAATATATGTTTATATATTAGTTAATTTTTACCCTAAAATTTGACTGTCTTAGAAAATTATAAAAAATTCACTGTTACATAATTATGATGTACTGATTAAAAAAACATTCATTTTATCTAAATAATTTTCTAAATATGTTAATTTTTACTTTTATAATGAGAACCGACATTTATTGAAAATTAATGGTTTTTTGACAAAAATAGTTTGTAAACCTGAATTAAAATTTCACTTGGATTCATAAGATTTATATAATCATTTATTATTAATAGAATTAATTTAATAATATTTTTTTTAAATATTAATTATTTAAAAAATTCAGAAATACAAAACATAAATACTAAAAATTACACTTTCTGTTTTATCATATAGAAATATAAATCTTATCAAAATGATTAACTAATCATTTATTGATAAAAAATTGATATAATAATCACTTATAAGAATTGTTTTTATAATATTATTAATAAAAAACTTAATTTATATATTACTCAAAAGTACCATTTTTACCCAAAAAAATCTATTTATCAAATCAATCATTTTTAAGAAGGACTATTCCCACAAAGTAATTGATGGAATAAGACTTTTATTTATAAAAAGGGATTACACAATAAGTAACTAATACCTTATTATATAACCCCTTATAACACCCACATATAACCTTATGGTAAGGTGTTCTATGGTGCCAGACTCTTGGAGTGGCTCAGATAACATAGATTAGGTTGTAATCTATTTAACTTGAACTTCTCTTGTAGGTGATTCCCTTCAAGCTTAACATGTCTAAGCTCAGATTGAGATCTGTCAAGAGCAAAGCCTAGTGACGCTACATCATTTATGAGCTCTGAAAAATGAGATTTATATGGACCGAGTCTACTGGATAGGTCATCCTATCCTTTTTCTGTGTCGAAAGTATTTATTAAAACCTTATATTTATATTAGTTGTGTGATCACTGATCAACGACTATATTATGAATGGTAATGATACTTAATGTTCATTTAAACTAAATAATAATAAAAAAGGCGTGCATGTGTTTTCTATATCCATAAGACATTAAAAGAGAGACAAATTTATTCATAACTAATCACATCGTTATAAACCTCATGTTGAAAAGACCCACACCCACCTACACTTTCATCATCTTTAGTGTTCTAATATCTAAATTAACTTGGCACACAACCACCCAAGAATGAAATATCCTCTTCAATAACCAAATCCATTGGCTCTAGTTCATCATAAAGAATTTCCTTAGCATGAACATAGTCCCAACTTAAGTGATAATTTATAATTATACATACTCAAAGGTCATCTAGTTACATTGGATGAAATGAAATCAAGAACCATATATATCTACCATTAAATAGTTCATTAAAAAAATCCATCAATAATGGGAGGACTTTTATCACCTTATTTAAGGAGTTTTATTGATTTTTTATATAATAACAAAATATTTACATAATACTTCACTATTCATCCCTTGATATGATTTCAAACAAACACAAAAAAGAGTCGCAAAATAACATGCTCCACAGAACTATGACATATTTCTTATGATCTCCATTCATCCCAGAATAGTAACCAATGCCACTATCTTAAGGAACAAAAGAATTATGGGATTTAATTAACAATATAATTTTAACCATCCATATAAATACTCTTTCCATATATTTATCTCAATTTTTTTATATCTACTATCGAAGATAGTCTGGTTGTGATGTACATGTTCTTTTTGGTAAAGATACTAGAAAAACCATTAAGAAATAACACCAAAATCCTTAAAATACTCAACATCATACCACTAACCATTTATTTGACTAATCCACAAAAATATGAATTATATATTTCTGAACATTAAAATGGAAATTCAATATTGTTAATAGACCTTCTGAAAACACCTTCAAAAAATTGAGGGAATATGAACCCAAACTTCTAAGAATAAATCCTTCTCTACCACATAAAAATAGTTTCCTAGTGATGGGAATTTACAGAATAATCAGATGAACTTACCACATTGAGGTTCAAATTTCATTATGGTGGTAACTTACAAGGATTTATAACCCAATATTTAATATAAAAAATAAAATAAAAAAAGTACCCACCTTGGAAATTGGGTGACATGCACCCAAAATTAAAAAAGAAACTTATGGTCAATCACTTGAGAACATCTAGTCCCAATAGAACACTAAATTTACACCACTATCATTGTCCTCTCACATTTAATGGAATATTACAAGGTCATAAAAAACTATAAAAGGTGAGAAATACCTCCCTATCCCTGATGCAATCAACAACTCCAACAAAAATTCATAATGTACCTCCTCCATTGTCTAAACAAAAAGATCTATACTAGAGGAGATAACGACCAAGATACTAATATGAAACTATAATATCATAATTTTCCATATTTTAATCTTTACAAAGGCCAATAAATACTCAAAAAATATAGATAAAATGATAGAAAGAGTTTAATATAAAACTGATTGTCTCATAGAAATACTTAAAAAATTTATTGAATTATATATAAACTCCTCATTGAATAGAAATAATAATGGATTTGACCCATAGGCTCCATGAACCCCACCAATATGTTTATAAATACAAACAAAAACACTTGAAACTCATATATTAAATACAAGATAATTCATATGTTCATCTTAAATCAAGGACCAAATACGATACACCCTTCATAAATATTCATGATTTTTTTCACATTCATTGGATGTGAATTACCATCCATGCACATAGATCATTAGGCTATGATTATGAGATCATGCATAGTTGTATTCTAATTCAAGTGGGTTTTCTATACTCACCACACCTTAGGGGATCCAACACCCACTAAAAGTTTAATCAACCACATTCACACAATTTTCAACAACTCTTGATAATAGTAATGGGTAACCAATTCATATTAAGTTTGGTAACACTTGACCTCATATCTGCATATGAAGGAATATTATTAATGAAATCATTATACACTAAGTATCAATTGAAAATAATTTATGGGATTCCTGAAATATGGTTTCTATAAGTGGAAGTATTCTATATAAAAAGGGAATGGCTGGGGGTTCCACACAAATCTCTAACTCCCAAACATATAATGAATATTGAATATCTTTCTCATACTCTATTCACTATGAGGGTTTATAGGGGAATGAAATGAATCCTAATATAAAATATATCTATTGATTTCTAAACATAGTTGACCCTTGTATGAATTTTCCCACAACTCTGATTATGAATAGTACATGATTGGCCAGAACTAACCCAAGGTGGTTATGATGGGGGGAGATTGTAGCATCATTCATCTCCATTTAATACTACACCACAAAATTCTCAACCAAATCCGCTCCATACTAGGAAACTTCCATAAATATAAAAATCTATGATTTTTTCACTATCATTGATTTAAAGATTCATCAATAGAACCACTCTAGATATATTCAAGAAATCACTAGTGTTTTAACCGTGAGGATGAATATTGGAATTTTTGACAATCAATGAAGATTTACTGATTGGAAGGTTGTTTGATTTAGTGATGGTAAAAAATAATGTTTAGTGAAGGATTAAACATCATAATAAATAATTTTTATGAATTATTAATGATCATTGATATTTAAAATGTTATACACTTAAGGTTATATTTGTTGAAAACATGGAGAGAGTATGAGTAGACTTTGATGTTAATGATGGTAATTTTAGAAGAAAAGGTGAAGATGTAATCACCCAGTAGTGAGATATATAAATAAACCATGATAATTCTATATATTACAAATTTGAGTTTGGAAGAGTGGGATTGAGATGGAATTTGAAATATGAATCAAATGGATTTTAAATGATGATTAATATTATTATTCATTTGTATTATGGATTTTGGAGATATTATTATCTTATAATAAATTATATTAAGATAAATAGAAGTATTTTTATAAAAAATAAATTCAATATTACATTTACCTTTTCATTGTGAATCTATCTTAAAAATAACAGAAATGAAAATGGAGAGAGTGAATGTGATGTGGAATTTTTGTTCACCATTTTAGTATAGAGTTATTTTAATTTGAAATGGTCAAAAAAGAGATCATTGGGTTTTTAATTATAATAAACTTTTCATAATATGGAGACACCTAATATTGATATAATGGTGGTTGTAGTAGCCATGGTAGAAATATAAAACTGATGAATTCCTAGATATATGGAAATGACATGCAATATATTTCAGTAAGTTTTCATAAGTTATAGTGATGTTGAAATGGTGATATTTTTGGTACCATTATGTAGTGGTCATATTTTCTTAATTCTAATGTACATATATAGAACAAGGAATAATAACATGGAATTTTTTCACTATAAATGAGTTATATAAAATAGATAAAGTGGGTGTTTGTAGAAGAACCATTCCTAGAGGGGCATGTACCAAACATTGGGAACTCTGTAATTGAAGTGAAAACAAGAAAGGATACATAAATTCAACCTTTCTAGAGGTTGTTTCACCTTTAAGGGTGAAATTTCCTAGAAATTATGTCACTATTATATCATCTAGCCTGGTTCAAAATAACTCATGATTTTATATATCTATAAGTCTATGGATATGAGGAGAAAAAATCATAGAGTGCAGAGCATGACATTGATAGAAATCCCTAAAATAGGTTTATAGAATATGACTAATCCATTATTGAAAAAAACCTAGATAAATAATAATGAAACCATTTTAAATTATGTATATAGTTTATGGAAAAATATCTGGATAACTTCTTAAGATTAGATAATAATGATTGACAACACTACATTCATGTGGTGATGTTTTTGAGATCATAAAACATCGATGAATAAGATATGGTCTACACCATTGATGGTAGTGGTTTGGAAGTCATATTTTCTTATAAAACTAATTTAAGTAGTTCTGGAAGGATAAAATATAATTGTATATAAAAATTCATTAAAAAAAGAAGATATATTGGAAATAATGTTGAAAAATGTGAGTAATAAAAAAAATATAGGAGGCTGAGAAAATTTCATTATGTGATTCATCCTATAAGTGAAAATGATAAATTAAAGAATTATATTTGAATATATAGTTAATTTGAATAAGGTGAGGCTAAATATGATAAAATAAGAACTGCTATATATTATTGGATTAAAAACAGGGCAACAAGAAAATTCTAGTGAGGAATTATCTTCATCCAAAAAAAATATGAAATTGATGTTGGGATATAATAAAATAAATTGATTCAACCCTCATATTGAGGTATTGATATCATATTTCAAATTATAAGGATAACATAATTAAGTAAAGAAAAATAATCATCAATTCTGGTGATATGATGCAACTAACATATAATGTTGAACTGAATCTAACCCTCAATTTTATAAATTATTGAAGAAGACCTGAATGTTTATAGGATTTATAAGAATTTTATCTACAAATTGGATAAAAAATAAGAAGAGGGAGTATCTCTTGATCAATATTTCACTATTTTGAAACCATTAATTCATAAAAACAATGAGTTATAGTTGGGTTTTGTTACATCGAAACAATACTGAGTGTATTACCCTTGGATTTAACAAAGTGAGAGTGAAAAAAGGTAAATCACCATATCATAGGAATGATTTATATTCTACATTTTAATAAATTTTATATGAATATGAAGTGATAAAAAGGTGAGGGTTAATTTTTCTTTCTAATATTGGAAAAAGATCTATATAGACCAAAGGGACTAAAGAAGTGACAAATATTAAAATCAATAAACACTCTAATTCATCCCCACCACTTAAGGTTTCTTTGGTACATGTAACTATCCTATAATATAATTATAGAATTAATACCCATCAAGATTAGTCAACTATAAATTCTCTTTTGGAGGTCTCCATCATTTTTGGGATTGTGTGAAAATGAAACCAAAACTCAATAACCCTTACTCTAAAGTATCTTCCTGAACTAATGAGCTTAAAAAATTACATTATAAACCATGTACACATAACACCTTGTGAGGTCCAAGGACCTCAATGTGCACTCAATCACTATCATGATAACTTTAAGAGGTTCCAAATTACTTGGAAAAAACTCCACCTTGAACACATTATTAAACTCTAACCATAATATAGAATTCCCATTATGAGTTTAAAGAAAAAAAATATACTAAGGAATCTCAAGGAAATATAGAGAGATCAGTGTAAGAATCATCATATGTGTAGTGGGAGTTTGAACACGGTCAAAATAATATAATATGACTCTATCTAAGCATTTATCACATAAGTATTATATACTCCTTACAAACCTATGACGCCTTTTTCGTTGAAACTCACACAACATATCAAGCCTATGGGTAATCTCATACAACTTAGTGGGAACTTCGGTCTACTCTACAAGAAAGTCTATACTTAGAATGAAGGGGGGATAAATTAGCTCAGATGAAGGGGAAAGGAAGTCTCTCACTAACTCTATGAAAAAATTCATCATCACTCACTAAATGGTTGTGAGAGGACCCACTATAAGAATGGTCTTACCCTAACCCTTCTTGTATCTATAAGCTTTATATTAATTGGTTTCTCCATTAATTTTATAAGATGATCCCATAAGGATGAAATAATTTATGGAAGAGATAACATATAAAGTAATGAATGATCATAACTAATTTCTATATGGTTTATGTACTAAATTGAATGTACCTTACAATGATTACTTCGATCATTGGATTGACTAAAATGTTATCAATGTCTGGAAAAAAGGATACATTGTATTAATAAAAAACATTAGTCTAACTTTTTAATAACCAAACTCAAAACCCCCATATAATTGTTGATGTAAATTATCAAACCATTCCTCACATGACTAATAACTCTTAACTCTATCCTTATAAATTTATTACTTTTATACCAATATAACAAAACATGGCCCAACATTTCCTCACCCAGATAAGTGGTAAGCTGAGTGTCTCATCCCATCCATGACTTCATTATGGCAGGGTCATGTGATAATTAACAAGTCAGTATATTACATAATATGAGAGGGTTTATCATATACCAAGGTACAAAAATCACATATCTCTAATGCATAAAATAACAAGAAATACACTTTTATATACATAAAAATCTAAAATATGTGTAATACATATATAAAAAATCAAATAAAATTAAAACACCATATATGAAAATATCATGGAAACTATATAACTATACGAACCTAGAATTTGATAGTTACAAGACTCTATAAAGATCCTACTAATTGAGTGTACCTCAAGATTGTTCTATAGCTTTAATGACCACCTCAACTATCATGAGACACCACAATCGTCCATGAAATTACACAAGTCACCAGATTTTATATTAAAAAAAGAAGCACCAACTCAATATCCACCACACCACATCTGAACTGTGTGTCATCTACACATCAAAAAATCTATGGGAACAAATCCCTTGCGTGGGTGAGTATATATATATATATATAAATTTATTTGAATGAAAAGTAATTATAATAAAATTTTCATATTTAAATATGAGAAAAAAATTATTTGGGAGTAAAATAATGAAATATCTAGATAAGATATTTGACAATAAATTTCAATCATGCAATAAAGTATGATGCCACCCAAGATAAATATTATTTTTTTGAACACTATTTTAATAATTTAAACACTAATTTAAATAATAAAATCAATATATCTCATGAATTATAAGGTTTAATTTATTTGGAGACTAGCTATATAAAAAAAATATTTTGCAATCCTTATAAAAATTTCTTCATTATTTTATCAAATGAGGTCATGTTATAAATATATCCTAATGATAAACTCATCCTCATGACCTAGAAAATAGAAACATAAGAAATAGGTAATATCAAATTCCCTCTTTGGGAGAAATAAATATATTGAGTTTTACCTATAGTGAGATCAAAAACATATTGTAAAACATAATCTATAGAGAAATATAATATTAAAAGAACACATAACCATAAAATAAATTTTTATGGAATGATAAAAGAATAATTAATTCCATGTGTTCAAACAAATAACATTGTGAATACACTGAAAAAACATAAAAATTAAATAATGTTAAAAGGGTAATAACATAGTAAAATATCAAAGGAGTGTGAGCCAAAGTAATCATAGAAACCTAACATCATGGATTTGGTATTCCAATCTATTTCCCATAGTGAATCATAAATCAAAATCGTTTTCCCAAATAGGATCATGAATCAAATCCTATTCTGAATAGAGGTCCCAGAGTCACAACCAATTTTCCATTTTGGATCAAGAATCACTATACATTTCACTATTTTCTGATGAGATTTAAAGCTTCGCCCAATGAATTGGAGGACTATATAGGGACAACCCATCACTTAAAAATGAACCATACATATGTGTTTCACATGAATACATCCAGTCATTAAATCATTATATCCTATGAATAAGAATGGGTTTCACATGAAAGTTCAAAAGGTATTAGAAAAATAAACACATAATCCTGATCAGTTGATACAAAATTAAATAACCTAGAAGAGGACCATTATAAAATTATTTGAGTGGTTATTTATAGAATATAACATCATGGAAAATATACCCCATTAGAGATAAAGAATAAAAAAGAAGAAAATCACAAAAGGGGGTAATAAAGATTTACACTATAAGTAAATTAAAATAATCACATAAGTAAACACATATTTCTAATTAAAAATAATAAAGAATACCTTTGGTTAAATTTCATAACACTAACATGAATGAAAGATCCATTTAACTTAAAGAAACACTTAAGAGGATGAGAATTATTCAAAACATATTATATTTTTTTTGAAAAATAAAATCATTCATTGAAGTGTATTTAAATTAATAAATAATTTTCCCAAAATATATAAAAGTGGAAATAATATGTAAAATTAAATATTGGATGTAGGGAATCTTTTAAGGTCGACATAAAAAAGAAATTACCCAACTCAAAGAAAGAGATTTTATTTTCCAAAGTAACTTACATTAACCCTTGATTCACAAGGAAGTTATTTAACCTCTTATATCATAAATATAAATATCTTAATTACCTATTTAAGAAACATACTCATTTACCATTCTACTTAGACACTTAACATTTAATAATTCTATTAGTGTATTGAATTTTCAAAAATTGGTGTTGATCATTTTTACTAATCTTGTAATAACAGTGTCACACATTATTATTTACCTATATTTAACATTTAAAAATTAATTAATGTTATTACAATTTATGTTCTATAGTTTATTATAATTATAAAATTCCCTTTCATGAGTGTTTTCTTCATTTTGAGAATGTGAACTCAATGAGGAACTTGTGTAAAGTTATTTATCGGTATCGACAGATTACCTTATAATGATAATTTATTTATTTTTATTTATATAAAGAGTCATATTAAATTTATATAGTACTCATATATATAATAATTATTAATTAATTTTAAACTAAACCCAACCATGTTGGTGGTATAGAAAAATGGAATGCAATATTCCCTGGAGGTGGTATTTCACACGTACGCATTGATAATGATTTCTATTTTCAAGGAACCTGAGAAAATATAAATACAATTATTTATTTAATAATCATATAAATTTTATACATATCATAATTATTATTATAATCACCCTTTTATACCAACCAGTTTAGTAGTTGATGGAAAAAAAGACGCATTTATTCATGGAGGTAGTTATTTGCACGCATTCCTAATTCATGTTTTCATTTTTAAATGGAAAATGGGAGGGTGTATAAGGATTGTAACATAATTATCATAACATATCAGTATATCTGTGATACTTATGTTATAATTTTATAATTTTTTTTATGGATTTATATGAAAAATAATTTCATATGAATAAGTATAAAAATGAAGGAGTGGTTAGAAATTTATACATCACTACTTGGATTATATCCTCTGTGAAGGGTGTTAAATCTTTGAGGGATGTTATTTTGAGAATAAAAAAACCTTTTTAGGTAATTTTGAGTGTTTATGAAAGGTTTATCCTAATTTTCTTCAAAAGTATGGGGTTTTTTGTGGGGGGATATGAGGAGAGGAGTTCACCATTTATAGATGAAAGGGGATGTAATTTTTGTAAATATCCCCAACCCATTAATAATTGGAAGTCACTACCCAAAAAAGTGGATTCGAAACTAAGAAATAATGGATCATAAATGTTATAATATCATGTCATTCCATATAAATTTATTCCCACATATTTTTTAAATTTTTTTTAGATTATTTACATTTTTTACCATTTTAGCTTTCACCACTTCAATTAGTTTTGACCTAAGTAAGATATCATTTATGATTAAAACATCAATTGTATATTATCATATTATTTGGAAATGATGATATAAAATTTGAAATCCATTAAAAATAATTCACTTTATAAAATTCATGAATATAAATTTTAAAATAAAATGAATAAAATGAATAAAATGAATAAAATGAATAAAATGTATTAAAAATAATTTCTTTATAAAAATATTAATTATGTTCTAAAACATTAATTATTTATCTTTAAATAGAAAAATATATTTAAATTTATAATATAACATATAAATTTTTATTTCTATCAAATAGATTCAGAAATTTTGAAATCATTCTTCTATGTTAATAATTTTATAAAAGGAATGATATTTGTGAAAACAATATATTGCACTTTTCACATAAAAATCATTTTTTTGGGAAAAAATATACATCTTAAGATAATATTTCCATGAGAAATAAAAAATTTAGTAAATTTTCTAAATTGATATATAAAAATTAATATTTTAATTTTTAATTAAATCCAGCAAATATAGTGAAAACCTATTTTTTTTGGAAAACAAATTTTGTAATATTATCCATTATTCTTGATGTTTCTTATAAATAATTAATTTAAATAGTGTAAATCCATTATTCATACCATAATATATTATAATTTAAATAAGAATAATTTTAGATAATGTTTTATGAGTTTTTTTCTTCACTTATTGAGTCAATATATAAAAGTGAACTATAATTTAGTTTCATTCTCATATATATACATATATTACAACTATTTAAACATGCCAATTATATAACTACCTTATAATGTTCAATATTTTATTAGTTTCAGTGTTTTATATGAAGAAACTTGTGAAAAATAGTATTTATTTAAGAATCAATATTTTACTAAAACATGAGTCATTACATTCTACTCCCTTAACATGAATTTTTTCAAAAAATTGTTTTTTTAAATGTAAATAAATAATTTATTGTACTCTTTTGTATTATAATTCTTATGATCCCTTAAATCCTCCTTAAACAATTAATTTTTAGATGAATTTGACTAGATGGGTGTTCTTTTTTTCTTAGAACCATTTAACTTCAATCCAAGGTGTTGATAGAGTGTTCCTTATATGAATGGCCATGTTCCAGTATACGACTTCTAAGTTGAGGGAATGTGATTGATCTAGTATATAAATCATCAAAAGTGACATATGGAACACATCGTGTACTTGAGAGAGGTTTAGAGGGAGTGTTAAGAGATATGATACAAATCAAACATGATAAAGGATCTCTAAGGGACTGATGTATCTAGGGATCATATTCACTTTATCCTCAAATATCATGACCCACATCCATTGATATATTTAAATAAACACTTTTACACTAAATTCAAACTCTAGATATCATTGATGATTATCTAAATAAATTTTATGTTGACTTTGGGATGCTTTCATATGATTTTTAATGGTCTAAAAATTCAACATCTTTTCTTGGTGATGGTTAATACCTATCAAATTCCTCTCTCCAACTTCCTTATAAAATGTTGGAGTGAAACATATGTTTTTTCATAAATAACCTCATATGGTACCATATTAATGTTATAATGGAAAAATAGTTATATAAGAAATATTCTTATGGGATGTGTTCATCCCAGTATACTTGGATGTACATCAAATAAGATCTCAATATATAATCCAGAGTTTGAATGGTCTTTTTAGGCTGACCACCCACTTGAGGATGATAATAAGTGATGAAACTCAACTCGATATCTAGTTGTGAGTTTAGTAAAATCTTGAGGTAAACCTCAGACCCCAATCCATTATGATGGATAGTTTTACTCTATTCAGACTCCCCACTTCCTTTATGTATATATCGGTGGGTTAGTCATGGGAGATATAATTATTGAAGGAAATAAAATGAACTAAATTTCTAAGCTGATAAAAAACCCAAATAACATTACTGAAATTTGAAATTTTGGTTAGTAGTGTGACATAATCCATTGTTATTTCTTCCCATTTACATACTATTATGGGTAATGTTTGAAACATATTCTTATACTATTTTCAATCTTTGTTAACCTGATAGCATACTAAGCATTGGGATACATATTCTGTGATTTATCTAATCATGATATCCATGTAGAAGTACTTTTTTATGTATTTGTACATCCTCATCCTTCCCGAATAAATAAGGAAGTATGTGATATGTATAATTTTTAAAGTATCCTCCTTTAGTTATAGTGTTTATGGGATAAATATATGGTTTCCAAAACTTATAAATCCATCCTTATCAAACTCAAACAATAGAATATTCAATACCATTTTTATAGCTCTGAATAATTTTTCAAGGATTCATTAATCTTTATGAAAATGGATATAGGATAATTTATTTGGTAAATAATGTATTTCACACCATCCCTTATGAATTAAAGATTTATCCTTTTCAAATATACGAGTACATAGTCATTTTCAATCCTCATCATGGATATGGTAACATGATATTTTCTTATCATATCATTAACCTTTTTATTTTATTTACCATTATTGAAATGTTTTGAGTAGCCATAATATTTATCAATTCCAAACATATCCTTTGATTTATATTCAAATCATATTATGTGAATATATATTTCATGATATTTTGATCTGTATAAATATCACACTTTATACTGTAGATAAAATATTTCCAAATATTTAATACAAATACAACTACTACCAAATCAAGATCTTACATTAGGTAATTTTTCTCATGAGTCAATAATTGGTGTGAGACACAAAAAATTACCTTATAATTATATATGAGGATGCAACCCAAACCCATTTTCAATGAATCATAGGATATTTCAAACTCTTCTCCATTATAGGGTAATATAATTATAGTAGTAGTGAAAAATATCTTTTCAGTTATTTGATACATTATTCACATTCCTCTATCCAAATAAACTTCACACCGTTCCATTTAATTTTTTTTGAGGATTTTATTGTCATTTTAAATTTTCCACAAAGAAATGAAATATCTTGCTAACCTACAATTTTTTTTCCTTATTATAGTTGTTGGTCTTGTACATTCAATGATAAATTTCATATTTTATGGATCTATATAAATTTACTTTGTTATGAATATGTAACACAAGAATGATACATTCAATAGCTATACATCACACTCAATAAATTTGGAATACGATTTCTCCTGTGTCAATATTTATAAAACAATATGAAAATGATCCTCATTCTCTTTCCTAATCTTTAAGTATATAAGAATAACTTCTATGAAGGAAAAAAAGAAATAGAGAAAGGTAATATCTAAATACTCTATTTATTTAATCCATGGAGATAAAAGAAACATAAGTGCATCTTAATATAATCAATACAAATTCATAGAGTCCAAGTATCGTTCAGAAATCTGTTTTGGGAACATCCTCCCTTTTGACCCTTAACTGAGGATATCTAGATCAATGTTTAATCATTAAGGAGTATTAAAATACTTTGAGATGAAAAAATAGGTAATTAATATTATTTTAATGATATTTATTATTATATTTAATATTTTTAAATATAAGAAAATCATTTTAAAGATTTATTGATCCACATTTCTTCAAAATGAATAGGATTTCCCCTCTCTATAGTGAAGCACTAGGGTGATTGAAACCCTCATCCAAATAATAATTAAGTTGTATATTTTATCCCTCAGATTAAATATATTTCATCCTACACAAAATATTTAATAGAATCATATATCCATATCAGTTTAATCATGAAATCAACCTCACACTCTGGGGGAGACCAGACAATTCATCTAGAAATGCACCCATATATTTTCATACAATAGGCCTGTTGTTAATGCTAACTTCTTATATGAAAATTTGAGATATAAATACATCATTGTTGGGTATCTAAAAAAATATTATATAATTTTCTTACAAGGTGAGTTCATCATTCTATTGATATTTGATAATAGGATTAACATTGATATGAAATTAGATCTCCACATCCAAAAAGTTGGAATCAGATCTATGTTGGGATATCCAATCCATACCCAATTTAATGTCAAAGTATTCCATGAAGAGAAGAATTAGATCTATTGAAATTAACATCCAAAAAAAATTATATAGGGGAATTTATATATCTTATATGTGATTGTCATGCCTCGAGGTGTTTTCATAGAAAGTTAAATATCCAAATCAAAAGGTGGTTATTTGATATTCTTAGAAAAATTATTTGATATAAACGAACTCAAAGAACTAAAATCAAATAAGGTAATCATAGATATAAAATATAGAATAGGTTTACCACATATAACTTCCTTATCATGATCCACCTTATCTGTAGTGAATGTGCATACTATATATTACTCCATAGGTTTTGGAGGATTCTACTGTCTATAATCTTCATTAACATTGGGGTTATAGCATTGATTCAAATAATTACTGAACTAAATTCATTTGAAACATTTAAGAGTTGGTAGTTTATTAACATGGATCTTCTTCTCAATATTTTTTTTTCATTTTTTTCTTTTCAGAAACTGTGCTATTTGTGGCCATATCTACCATATTTTAAACATCTCTTTGAACCCCTTATGCAATTTGTCAAATTTTTAATCTCATATTTCAATAATTCATGGAGTCAAATATTATTTCATTTCTAATATATTTCAACTGTGATCCATTAAAAATCCTTATATTGTTTTATCATATATAGATTAATGAGAGACTCTAAGTTTTATGTCCTCCTTAACTGATCATCATAAAGTATCATCATTGATACCAAATTCTATTACATATAGTTTACTTCAAGGAATTGTATCAAGGTAGGTGGATAATTGTTCAATATTACTCTTAGGATATGTAACAAAGATTGGGGCTTACCCCACCACTCTTGTAAAGTTCTCTTTGTACGTTAAAATGGACTCAGAAGGATTTTGTTTCAACTCCAGGAATTACATCTATATATTCCAGAAAAGAGTTCATAGAAAATACCAGGTGATGATAATTTCATGAAGTATTCCCATAAGAAATAGTATACTTCTTCATTATTTTTATTCTTAATCAAAGTCCACCATTGTTCGATCCCTCTTTCTATCCTATAAATTACTATGAAAACCTTATCATGTTTTTATCACTAAAGAACAAAAAATATCTCTCCATCACATTGGACCATTGCTTAGAAATAAGTTGATTATAATATCCACTAATGGATGGTGAGAGTTTTCACATGAAAGAATCAATAACAAGATTTTATCTCATGGGTGAATTGGGATATCAATATGATATGTGTAATTATTCATATCCTATGAGACTTGGGTGAGAAACGGAACATAGTTTTGTTCTCCATACCATACACTATTATGTTTTTTACTGGGGAAGTTGTCACATTATCCCTCACACCCATTGATAATTTAGTTTCTTTTAGTTCCAACTATATTTATAACTTAAAAGGGTTAACTTGAGTTATGGACATAAAACGTCATAGAGATATTTTCATAATATAACACATAAAATGAATTCAATACTACATCCTTTTACCTGATTACACCACCAAATTATCCTATAATTCCATGAGTTCAACCTATATAAAACCCATGATACATGATGTTGGTTTATCTTATACTTCCTAATATAATAGATTAAATTAACTAGGAAATCAATACTCTAGATATGTTCATAAAGAGCATATTATAAACAAAAGAATGCATCTGGACTATATAAAACCAAGTGTGTCGTTAGGAAACTTGTTTTTTTACTGGGTTTTGATTTATTAAATCTTCATTACACCCTTTTCAAGGACACCACCCCTAGCTAAATTTTTTCTGGAACTTTCATCCACTTGTAGTATCCAGATGGGGAAATATTTATTTTATATCAATTTACTCAATAATTTACCAATAATATCTGATATCACCTTATACATAAACTCATATATCAAGTTTCATATATGGATATATAATCTTAATACCAAAGTTACCTAAATTAGTCTTCAATAATAACTAAACCTTTCCTCTGATACCAACTGAGGATACCCCAGTTCAACATGCCTTTATCCTACATAATTTTTGAAATTTAAACAATACATTGAAAATAAATTCAACATCCTAATAATAGAGATGTTTAGTGTTTTTGGAGACTAGAAACATAATAAAAAGATTTTATAATGATTGTGAACATTACATATTATTTAAACATGCCATGTATTCTTCTAAATATTTCCCAAATTAAACTTATCCTCATGCATTAGGAAAAGGAAATATTAGAATGGGGTGAGCTCAAACACACAATGGGGGAAGTAAACATATCAATATGTTACCTATGGTGGAATAAAAAGTAAATGGGGGATACATAATAAGGATAAAAGATATATGATTAAATGAAAATAGAAACATACAAACGGTTCATATGGAATTCTAAGAGAAAAAGTAACCCCTTGTGATTAAATATATAACATGATGTATATACTAGAAAACCATGAGACCTAAATAATTAGATTATGGTAGAACATATATTTATGTCAATGGAGTTTAGTACTAACTTAAGTATAGAAACATAATATTTTTTTATTAGTAATCACTGCCTATTTTCCATAGTATAACAGACATCATGACCTACTTCCCAATACAGATTAGGAATCAAAATATATTTCCCATAATGGATCAGGAATCACATCCTACTTACTATATTAGATTAATAATCCCCAATCTATTTAAAATTATCTCATAGTATTGACCGATTATACCAATACACTAGAGGACTATATAGGGATAACCTATCAATTTATTATTTACCATACACATGTGTTACACTAGGAAATATAATCATCGCATAATTAAAACCCATGAACAATAATAGGACTCAAATTATATTTTAAAAAGTGTCAAAAAATAACTAGAAAATAAGATCAATGGATACCAAATTCAATCATCCAAAATAAGAACTTCATAAAGTCATCTAGAGGGTGAGTTTGAAGAGATAACATATTGGTAAATATATCCCTTTTTAGATAAAGAGGAAAATAGAAGACAAATCATAAAATAGGGTTACAAATTATATATTTAAAATTAAATTACTAATATCAAATAAATCCATACATATCCATATTTTAAAATAAGATATTGTGAATTTTTTTGGAATGTGAAAACATGGATTTGAAAGAAACATAAATATAAGAGAAATCAATACATAATATGATCAAAATTATTTAAACTATATAATAATTTTATGGAAAAAAATCATCCATAGAAGGGGATTTTAATTATGAATTCATTTTCCCTTGAAAGATGAAATTGTACATCATAGGTAAAATAAATCATTGAAAATAAGGAAACATTGATGGTGAAAGTTCAAATGAAATAAAGAAACTCGAAGAAGGAGATTTGAATTAACAAAGTCTCATACCTTTAACATTTATTCTCAAAGAAATTATTTAACCTTCTGTAACATAATGATAAACATATTAATCAACTATATAAGAAATATATTCAAATACATTCCCATTTATACCCTTAATTTTTAATAACTATTTTCAAGTATTAGATTTTTATAAATGGATGTTGACATTTTTATTAATTTATTAATAACAATATCATACATTATTATTTTAAAAAATATAATTAGTTAAAAACATTGAAGTTAATAAAATTTATGTTCTATAAAGACTTATAATTTTATAATTACATTAAATCAAATTTTTATTTATTTTTTAAAGTTAATATGATGATGAAATTGTTTCTTGTTATATATTAGTGTCGAAAACATTCCATATAAATATTTCTAATTAATTTTTTTCCCATAAAGGGTCATATAAATGATATATAATTAGTCTATAGAGATTACATTTTTATGATACCATGGTGAATAACCTCAGTAATTATGATTTATGAAATCTTGGTGAAAATCCTTGGTTATATGCTTATGAATGTCTCCTTATTTATGTTTAATCCACATTTAGTTGTTCTGATTCATGTTCTTTATATTGTAATATGCATATTGTTCATATCATCATTCTTTATTGACATGCCTCATATCACATTCAATGTATCTCATTTTTTTATTTCCCTTATAAGTCATTATGCTCAGCCCTTTATTTCATGTGTGTCCCCTAGATATGAGACATAGTAAAAGTAACTTAGGATGGTCCTTTGAAGAAGGATTTAAAGTGGACTACAATAATGTGTCTATTTTTCATGTATTATGTTCTTGATTTTCAAGACACAAATCATCAATAGATATTCAATATTATCAAATGTTGTACCATTTAATGAATGGTTTATAATATAAAAAGAGGAGTGGACATAAATAATTTCCCATTACTATATATATAACATTCATATTTCATTCCCATGTGTATCCTTATATGAATTATAAAAATCATTTACTTTATTAATTTACTTATCTTTATACACCTATATTATATTTATAATTATATAATTTATTTATATAGTTTCAACTGGGATTATAATCATTATGGAAAACCACAAGGATGAAAATTAATTTCATGGTATTTTTGTTTAATTTTTTTTTCCACTTGTAATTTTCTTAGTTTTGTTTCATATTTAATTCTCATAATTATTTTTGACATTATAATATTTTCTCACATGAAAATATTTTGTGGTTCATTTTAGTATAGTGTTTCATGTGAAAAATTTATTTAACACAATATTTATTTAAATAACAATACATATTAAAATCATAGGGTGTTACACTCTACCCCCTTAAAAGAATTTTTATCATAAAATTTCCTTACTCTTATGAAATAAATAATTATATTTTTTCCTCATGGCATGTTTAGGTTCCCATCCAGCTTAATCAAACTTATTATTCATCTAGAGAACATTAACTAGGTGAGTGGTTATTTTTCATTGTACTTTACCTATACGATCTATGATTTTTATCAATTTTTATTTACAAGACAACCCATGTTCTAGCTATGCTATATATATGTTTATTAATGTTTATGGTTTAGGATTTTGCTTCCTCAAAAGTGATATATAGAACACATCTTTCACTTAGAAGAATTTTGGAAGAAATGAAATATGATAAGATACCATACCCACAAGATTAATTATTTCAAAAGGGAAAATGTATATATGGATCATCATTCCCATTTTCAAAAATCACATAATTGTATTCCATGGTTATATTAAAAGGAATACTTTTTATCCATATTTAATCTAAAAATATCACCAATATTTCTCATCATTTATCTTTTATTGAATTTGAGCAGTTATAATGTGACGTTTATTGGTTTTAATCTTTTATTACATATCATGTGAAATATATTGTCCTAATATTTTTTCCTCTCTAAATTGTTCCCGACATGTTAGAGTTATTAACATATTCCCATAAATAGCCCACATGTTTCCATTTGAATACTATAATTGAAACTATTGTTAGATGAGAACCCTATTAGGGTATGTTATTGATCCCAAACTCCATTTAATGTAATTGTAACATACCCTATAGAGTTTGAATGGTCCTTTAAGATTGACCTCCTATCCATGGATGATAAGGAGTTCAAAAATATAGCCCAGTATCCAATACTTGTTGAATACTTGTATAGAACATTGAAATAAACCTGAGATCTTGGTTAGATACATTTGAGGGTGGTACGCCATATATCCTTACCACTTCGTTAATATATATATATCAGAAATTTCATCAAGTGAGAAATATTATTAAATAGAAATGATATGTGATAAATTAATAAGATGATCCACTATAACTGAAATGAAATTATGGAATTTAGAATTCATGGTAAGTCGTACAATAGAATCAATGGTTATGCTCATCCAACTATTTACATGTGTAGGTAATAGTTTCATCATCCAAAAATTATTTTCTTGTTCTTATTTAACTTAATGGAATACCAAGAATCATGATACATAAATTATAATTTCCTCTTTTATTTTGACTCACTATAAAATATTTTTGAGATATCTATATATCTTTGTGCTTCAAGGATAAATAAAGAATGATGTGACATGTGCATCTTACAATATTCCATTATTAAATATTGGTTTTGTTGAAATATATATTTATTCCTTTAGACTTATCATTAATTTATTTACAATTTTTAACTTAAGAATAATCCTATCTTTATTATGTATCTTTATATCTTCCACTTATTCTTCCTTGACCCTTACATAGATGGACAATTGATAAGTCATTTGGGAAAGATATTCTTTCTCCCATTAACTTGAAATTTAAAGGAAAATATGTTGAAAATACATGATCATTGGGTATATTTTAATCACAATCATGGATAAGGTACCCTGATATTTACTATATAGAGTATGATCTTCCTTATTTCCCTTTCCCGGGTGGTAATGTATCAAGATTTCATTTTCCTTTATCATCTACAACCATATCATTTGGTGCATGTTCTACTCCTTTTATGTGAATATATACATTAAGATCATATTATTAGTATATATTTTAGAGTTTTCACTATAGAGTTAATTCCTTGATATCATTATCTAAATTGTTACCATTATTATATCCAGAATATGTGTCATGTATTTTTTCTGTTGAGTTTTTAATTATAATGATGCATAAGCTACAATGATGTCATTCTTCAAGAGGACACATCAAAATACCTTCTTTGATATATCATTGTATTTTAAAAACACTTCTCTACTATATGTTAATGTAAGTATAGGTGGAGTGAACAAACATACCTTGAACTCCTTGAAATTTTATTCATATTGATCAGTAAATTTGATCTTAACTCCCATCCACATTAAATTGGATTTTATATTTGAAAAATGATAGAATGTTTTCACTAAAAATCAATTGTATCTAAAAAAACCTAGAAAACTTTGGATCTAATTTATAGTAGTTGGTCTTTGAATTTCATTAATCATCCGAATCATTTAAATATCAATAGAGATAACCTTACTTATGATTACATGACCTAATAATGATACTTTATATAACCAAAATTCATACTTGATTAATATTTAATAAAATTTATTCATTACAAAGTTTCATATATATGAAAATATCCTCAATAAATACTATAAAAAATTATTGACGTAATATCTAAAGATTCTATTTATCATATACATGAAGATATAAAGGGAATTTTTAATCTAAATGACATCGCTATGAATTCATAGTTGTCGTGTCTTGAATACAATTATATCATAGGTACATCCTCTATTTTAACCCTTAACTGAAGATATACATATTAAAGGCCTATATTTTAGAAGTATTAATCCGATCACATCTGATTGAATAAGGCATAATACATGTTACATGATACTTGTTCTTGGTCATGAATTTTTTATAATATATAATATAGAGATGTATTAATCCATATTTTTTACTAAGAAACAGGACTGATTCACACTATAGTGATGCACTTGGGAGTATAAAACTGTTTTCTCACTTCTCTTGGGGTTACTTATTTAATTATTCAAACTCTATATCTGTTATTCAATAAAGATTTTTTAATATAGGCATAACACAAAGTATGATTTATATGGAAAACTCAACCTCATGACATGATTAGAAACTAGAAAAATATTTATAAAAAAGTATCAATGCAATTATTTACAATTTTAATATCCTCAATATTGAGTTTCTACACAATCATTTGAGATAAATTCTCATATATATTGGGTATTATGACCCATATAAATTATGTAATCTCCATAAGGTGTTCATGTCCATCCTTTAATTGATATATGATCATATGTTTTTTCAGGATGTTAAATGAGACTTAAAAATTCTAAAAATTGAAATGGGATCAATATCAAGAGAGCCAATACATGCAAAATATCACATTAAATTTCACTAAAGTGATACTAATAATATTTATAAGAAGATAATTTTCATAGGAATCCATTAAATAGTAGTAGAAACTGGGGATGAAATAATCATACCACCAAGATTCTTCATATAATATGAAATATCTATACATTAGGGTAGAAATTTTAGGCCCTTATAATATTTATCACATATGAAGGAGTTGGACGATCCAGAATAAAATCAAGAACATTTAATTTTAGATTTTATGATGAGTGTAACATTCAAAATTTTTTTTAGGATCATCTTTAGTATTTGTGATTGCATAAGATTTTACTTTCTCCCTTAGCTTTAGGGGTTAATGGTGTTATTTTTTAAAATTTACCATTATATAGGTGGAATAATTTGAGTAGTTTAATACATTATAAAAATAAATAATTAGAGTGTGTATCACATACATGAATTATTTTAAAGTCATATTTCATTTTATTTCCATTCATTCTTTTTTTTGGGGTTTCCCAATTTTTTATGGATAAATGAGTGAGTTTTCATTAATTGAGCCAAACTTTGAGCCCAATTCCAGATTTAAAAATAAATTTTGATTCCTTTATAACTCTTTCATTTTTCAACATTTTTCATCCATTAAAATTCCTACTTTTCATCCCCTGACATATTAACACCACAATATTAATTTGGACCATTTAGGAATCCATAATCATGGTGGATATGAGTTTTTATTTAAGAGATTGGGCCTGCCCGAAAGCCCATTTCCTGCATTAAAAATATGTTTTAATTTTTTAATATATCATTCATTATTTGCTTTTTTTCGGTGATTCAAACTCTACCTCAAGCCCACAGACCTAAGGAGCGCCCCCAAGCTCTCCTCCCCCTCTTTTGAGCTTAGTTTCATCATGAAATTGGGAGAAACTTATCTAGATTTCACAAATCTCCCAGATTTGAAGAGGTAAATTTATATTTTCCTAACTCCTTCAATTTTTATTATTTCCCCCCCCCATTCCAGTTCCTACATGACCTATTAATTCTTTTTCGAATCTTAATTAAATTTTTATCTATTTTAAAATTCAGATTCTGGTCGATTTTGGGTCGTTTTCTTCAGGATTGTTTTGGGTAAGTGATTCCTTCTCAGTTTCTTCCTTTTCCCTTAGGGTTTTCTCTCTCTTTCATTATGTTATAAAATTTCAAAAAGTTAGGGTTAGAAACTAGGGTTTTATTTGGATTCTTTATTTGTAAAATATTGCGGTATAGGTCTGGATTTATCTTCCTTGTGGTGCGGCATTGGTGCGGTTGATGTTTCGCACCAAGTTTTGAGGGATTTGACATTTCTGGTAGGTGATTCCATGTGTAATAATTTCTAGATGAGTTAGTTTGATTTAATTACTTATTATGCATGTTCCTAATATGATTTTTGTGGTACGAAAATTGTTTACGTTGAATTTGGTTAAGAATTTATTTTTATAGTTTCATTTTAGCTTAGAATTGGGTGTTTTTCATGTGCAACCCTTTGGGTATTGTTTGGGTGTGTATTATAACATATGAAATTGGTTTAATAAATCTTTTTTGGGCTGAAAATTATGATTTGGAAGGGTATTGGTGTTCCATTATGTTTTAAATAGGGTTTTGTTATTGGTTTAAGGTGTAAAACCTTATTGTACTTCTTGAAAGCGATTTTGAAAAATGTGCTTTTCATGTGGATCTTTTGTGGTATTGTTTGAGGTGTTTGTATAAAAATTGGGGGTAGTTTAATAAATGTTTTTAGGGCTTCCAATTCAGTTTTGAATTTTTATTGGTGTGATTTCGTCCTTGAAATACGGTTTTGAAATGGGTTTTATGTGAAAAGATTTGGTACACTCTTTAGAATTGTTTTATGAAAGTTTTGAATGGTTTAAGGATTTATGTAAGAGGTGAAACCATATTAGAAAACTGTTTTGGATTGTTTATACTTTCAAGTGGACCATTTAAAATGTGAATAGGTATTTCATGTTATGTGTATCCTTTTGGAAATTATTTATAAAAATGTTTAATGGATTTAGTGAAATGTGAAAGAGGTGTGAACGTGATGTGTGCTTTTTGTGTGAGTGCGATGTGAAAAATGGATTTTGTTTATAAAAAGAGTTTTATGAAACATGTGAGTGGGCTGTTATGTGATGTTTAGAATATTTTTAGGGACTTTATAAAATTGTTAAAGGATGTGTTGGATTGTGAAAGTTATTCAAAAAGTATGTGGGCTATTTTGGTGTGAGTTTGATTTCAAAATGTATTTCAATGAAAAGTGGAATTTGTGACTTGTGTGATGTACATGGGGCTATTTGGTTAATGTGTGAGGTGGAAGTGATATTTTCATGTGAAAACTATATTTCTTGTCTTGTTGAACTTGTTTGAGCACAAAGGGAAAACCCAGGTATCTAGGTGGGTGGACGTGTACTAGTATGCTAGTGAATTTGTGGGGTTTGGCCTCAGTTTCACTTAGCAAGATTTACGCTTACAAATATAACTAAACTATGATGATGATGATTGGGGACCACTAGGTTATGGGTATGTTCCCTACTAGTGGCTCGTGCATGAGAGTGAGTATTTTTTTTGTTGATACTCTCACCGAGATACGAGGTACCTGGGACCCACAACTAGCTAGTGCCTATGGGTTATTTCCTATTGCTTGTGCTCTTTAGATCCTTTATAATTACCATCGACATATGGTATATTTGGCAGTAAAAATTCAGTAGCCTTTTAATTTATTTTAAAAGTGTTGATTCTTTAAATTATCCCACTTGAAAACTGATTTTTTAGTTACATCTTTTAGAAATTGTAACTAGAAATTACATGTTTTTGAAAACTTTCATGATTTTTGTCTTTGAATGTTTATCACATGGAATCTCTTAGTGGTGGTATCCTACTGGGCATTGGATCACACCCTACTGACACCCTTGAGTGTAAGTAGACTTGGTTATTTTTGTTGTCGCAGGTTTGGGTACAACTATTGTGCCAACAATTCGGGTTTTTAGCGGTCCATCATGATACAGTGTTGTGGATATGGCTTGAGGGTGGTGCCTCTCGCTATGTAGAGGTTCTTAGGATATACATTGTGGGTTTATTCAGTTGTCATAGTCTTCTATAATTGTTTTAAACTATGTAATTCAGTTCTGAAATTTAGTAAAATATGGTTTTGTTTAGAAAATCCAGATTTGTTTTATTGGATTCGTTCATTGTTTTATGTTTATAAACTTGGGTAAATCATTCCCAAATTTCATTTTCTATTACCCGGGAACTTGTTCCAGCCCATGGGGATCGGGAACGCCCTTCGGGACTTGTCACGGGCTGGGTTTGGTGCCGGTTTTGGCGGCGATCAGATTCGGTTCGTGAAAAAATGGTATTAGATGAGGTTCTCTCTCTTTGGGTCATGTTATTTGGGGAACAGTTGGGATAGTTTAGAGATAGGATTGTCGGGACTTGGAATTTCAGTTGTGAGTAGTGTGGATAATCATCAAACCTCATTATGGGATTCAAGTATCCAGGGGAAGTCGGGACCTTTCAGAGTCCTTTGGTTTTCTTGGTTTAATGATGGTTAGGGGAAATGAAAAGAGAGTTGGGTTAATGGTCTCGGTGAGCTCACAGGGCCTAGCAAGCCATGTATAGCCGGAGATATTCCCTAGAACACTACCTGTGATAGTTAAGTGATTGGAATATGTCTTCCAACCATATTTCCAAGTCACCCACTGAAACTAGTTTCATCTCAGATTGTTTTGTGCTTTAGTTCTGCAATCTTGGAACTTTGGGTTTAAAGGGACTTGGTTTTAAGAAGCATAAAGTTTTTGTGAAATTATTTTCAAATAAAGATGGAATGTATTGATTTATTAAATAGTGGAACTGAATTTTCAGAATTGTTTTGAAATGGAAAATGGTGTTTTTACACCTCTTTTGAAAGCAGGAACTATATTGAATTTGGTTTTTAAAAAGTGTTTCCAATAGAGTTGTCTAAACAATCAAAGGGTGTTTTAATGGGATGATAGGTATTGAAATTGATGTATATGAATTGAAATTGAGTATTCATTTTAATTATTGGGATTGTTATTCCATGGTTAGAGGTCTTGAGAAAAAGGAAGTATTGGTTGACTATTTTGGTTTTGAAATGTGGAAAGAATATTTGTTTTAACCTTTAGTATTTCCATGAGCGACCACATGCATTTGGTTTTATGAGATGATGGATGGTTGATGGGATGACTGGATGAGTGCCAGGATGGATATGAGGAGGGTGCCCAGTGTGGCACAAAAACATGCATGTGTGAGGCCCATGGGGTACCATTGGTCGATACGCTTACCGCTGAACAATTTTTTTTCAAAGAAATGGTTTTAAAGAAAAACATGATGTCTTGATGATTAGTTTAGTATGGTTTGTATTATGGGTTTTTGAAAATTTTGTTTTTGTGGGACGTTTTTTTAGTCCAAGAACCCCTTATGTATGATCTATGTTTTGGGTTTGTGCTTGGTCGGTAAGTTATGTTGTAGGGACGGTTAGTGGTCTCTCCTGAAAAATGTTTTTGAATTACTTTACAGTGGTTCCCTTCAGGTGTTTGGATCTGGTTTGTCATATATCTTGACTAATGTACCATCTTGGTTGGGTCCTTGGGTTTAATCGTTGTGTAAGGTATCCCCCATTAAGGGTTATTTCACAACTGAAGTGAAACACAGATTGTTTCGCCGTTTGAAGACCCTCCAGTTGATCAATATAAGGAATCTTTTTCTTGAGATTTTGAGATTGAGTCTACACCCTTTCCTTTCTTGGTTTTGTGTATCCTCTTGTAGTGGGAGAGTTACAATGAAAGGTTTAAAGATACCTTATCTTCTTATGTTTCCTGATTTACCGAAGGTGGAAGTGGTCTGGGGTTGTTATCCTAGATGAGTATCTGGATTGTGTCTAAGAGGCCCTCTTGGTCCTTTGTAGTCTATTCGAAGAAAGAGTTCACGTTAAACTACCAGTGTGAGAAATGTGGTCATGAGGGGATATTATGGACACTTTTTGGAATTGTGTGTTGTTTTGGGATGTTGTATAAGGTCCCTCTCCATGCATTGTTTATATCAGTCACAATGGCCATGTTCGGTGATGCCTTATGATGTCATGTGCTCGATTGACCATAAAGGTGAAATTCATGCAATCCCATGAGAGTCACTGTTATGTTGATAGAATGTCTCCCTTGGAAAAACATCAAAATATTCCATTTTATAGGATGGTGAGTATTAGTGTTCTTTACTTCTATTGTTTCTCACCTGAAGAAATAAGGTGTGATGTGTGTACATATTCTAAGCCCTTGTTTTAGTGAAATATCAGGTTAGGGTAAAGTGAGTCTGGAATGTGTTATGTATGGGAAAACATATCGGGGATTGTGGTGTAGTTTTTGGTGACACCGAAAGAAGAATTATTGTTCATGGGGTTTCCAAAGCCTAACTATGAGACCAAAGATGCTTCAATCATTGAGATCCAACCATAGGTCTCGGAGAGAAGCTGGCTCGTAGTCAGGGGAAATCCTAGGGTTGTTTAAACCCTCGTACAAAGTCCAATCCTTAGTATGAAAGATGAGAATAGTTCAAACCTTTGGTGTCGTAATGGTTGAGCACATAGTTTGTTCACGATTAGTAGTGGTCGTGTGCTAGGAAGCCATGTAGAAAGAATTATATTCATAGTTAGTGCACAGTTTCCCAAACCGTGCGGAATAACCCTGCACCCTTCCCAAATCATTAATTTTTTTTGGGTCTTTCTGTGTCGGCCCATGCTGGTCAGTTAAGATGGTTAGTTCTTATGGTGGGGAGACCCACTATTATTCTCATGTATGTTCCTTAATAAAATTTTAATGGAATTATACCCTTTTTACTAGGGATTCTATTCCGGCCTCACCCGGTTAGTGTCTAGATTCGGTCTCAGAAAAATATAGGTTGTATTTTATGGCGGGGTGCCTATTTGTGTCCCCCCATACCAATAACTCAGATTTATCCATGGTCTTGTCTTGGAGGTAGGTAGTATTGTATGTAACTATCTAACCACCAACATCTTCCTTGAGTAAACATTGGGGTTAGAGAGTGGCCAATAATTTAGTCAAAGTAAGGTAAGTGTAACCTTGTTCGAAGTTGTTGTTCGTTTAGGTGAATTTCTTGAGTCTTGTTCGGATTGTGTTTGAGGATTTTTATTTTGGGATAAAGAATGAATATGATTGATTGTTTCAGGAAAGTAGTGTATGTATAGTTTTTGAGGGTATTCCTTCCTTAATTGATCATTGTAGGTGTTTTGGCCTTGGGGGTGAAACCTGGCAAGGGAGTACCTCTTGGTTTCTCAGTTGGGTTTGGTTGTTGCTTTTCACTTGCTACGACTTTCCGGGGCAGAAAGTTTTCATGGTGGGGAGAATTATCACATAAATGACTTATTTTAAAGTCATATTTAATTTTATTTCCATTAATGCTTTGTTTTTGGGGTTTCCCAATCTTTTATGGATAAATGAGTGAGTTTTCATTAATTGGGCCAAACTTTGATCCCAATTCCAGATTTAAAAATAAATTTTGATTTCTTTATAACTATTTCATTTTTCAAAATTTTTCATCCATTCTAATTCCTACTTGTCATACCCTGAAATATTAACACCACCATATTAATTTGGACCATTTAGGAATCCATAATCATGGTGGATATGAGTTTTCATTTAAGAGATTGGGCCTGCCCGAAAGCCCATTTCCTGTATTAAAAATATTTTTTAATTTAATAATATCTCCTTAACTATTTGCGTTTTTTCAGTTATTCTAACTCTCCCTCAAGACCAAAGACCTAAGGCGCCCCCCAGGCTCTCCTCCCCTATTTTGATCTCGGTTTCATCACAAAATTGGGATAAACTTCTCTAGATTTCACAAATCACCCAGATTTGAAGAGGTAAATTGATATTTTCATAACTCCTTCATTTTTTATTATTTCCCCCCCATTACAGTTCCTAAATGACCTATTCATTCTTTTTCGAATCTCCATTAAATTTTTATCTGTTTTAAAATTCAGATTCTGGTCGATTTTGGGTCGTTTTCTTCAGGATTGTTTTGGGTAAGTGATTCCTTCTCGGTTTCTTCCTTTTCCCTTAGGGTTTCCTCTCTCTTTCATTATGTTCTAAAATTTCCAGAAGTTAGGGTTCCAAACTAGGGTTTTATTTGGAGTATTTATTTGTAAAATATTGTGGCATAGGTCTGGATTTATCTTCCTTGTGATGCGGCATTGGTGCAGTTGATGTTTCACACCAAGTTTTGAGGGATTTGACATTTCCGGTAGGTGATTCCATTTGTAATCATTTCTAGATGAGTTATTTTGCTTTAATTAATTATTATTAACGTTCCTAATATGCTGTGTGTGGTGCAAAATATTTTTATGTTGAATTTGGTTAAGCATTTATTTTTATAGTTTCATTTTATCTTAGAATTGGGTGTTTTTCATGTGCAACCCTTTGGGTATTGTTTTGGTGTGTATTATAACATATGAAATTGGTTTTAAGAGTATTTCTGGTGTAGTATGACAATTCAATAACAAAGGGGTTCTAAATACATGCATATTGAATGAATATTATTCACATATTGTATGAATCTCTAGACGAAGATAAGTTTTTTTTGGGACTATTAGAGGTACCATTACTGTTGGTTCACCTTTAGTCTCTTAATTTTTTGATACAAAATCCTCGCATCCATTATATATACTTGTATCATGGAATTGTAAAATCATTCTATGGATATCATGACTTATATTATGGAGAATAATACTTAACTTTGGACAAAGAGAGATAAGGGTCTCTAATTCCCTTCTTGTTCTCTCACTATTTCATAAGTCAAGATTCATTGGGACTTTTAGGTTATATATATATAATCAATGGATTCGGTTCTTTGGATGGATTTTTGGACTTCCCACAAATCTCATATCAACTGTTATATCAACGAGTTCATTTATGGGAATCAATAGAGAGAATAACGTCTTTTAGGGAGAATGGTAGCAAATTTTGAGCTAATTCAAACCTTTTATTTTAGAGTCAAGTGAGTTGACCTTATTATTATTTTTAAATGGAGCATGAACCTTTGGATGGTGTACTTCCACTAGTATTCATTAAATTTCCCAATATTTTTCAAATATAACTTCTTTAGTTTTTTTCTAGTAATAGATGTATAATTTTTGATCGACATGGTACCAAGTTACTAACTTATCTGTATTCCCCCTTTTCAAATTAAACCCTTGGAAATGAGATAGTTCAAAACTTTATTGGATGGTATTTTTTTCAAAGGATATTTCTAACCTAGTGGTTTTCCTTTGGAAACACTAGTTATTTTTAATAATAAATTATATGGGACCCTTCTCCATGGAGTTTACTATATAAAACATAATCGGGCTATAGTCAAGAATAAATATCCATTTCTTTAGTTTGATGATTTAGTGGGACAATTAAAAGGGAAAAAATATAAAGGAGCATAAAATTCCAAATAATTTCTTAAAAATTAGGTTTGGAAATTATGAGTACCTTATTATGTCTTTTGATATAACCAATGCTCATGGAGTGTTTATAGAATTAATTAACACAATTTTATTTGAGTACCTTGATTCTATTGTTCTAGTTTTTATATGTGACATCTTGGTTTTCTCTAACAAAAAGGAGGACCATGTTTTTCATCTAAGATAAGTACTATCTATCATGAGAGAAAAACATTTATAGAAATTTTGCTAAATAAAACATCAGGATATGGAAAAAATAAATTCTTATGGTATGTGGTCTTCAAAAATGGTGTCACTATTGATCCTATGAAGGTGAAAAAAGTTATTAACTGGGAGGAATATATTTGAGATTAGAAGCTTCGTGGTATTGGTTGGATATTATCACTATTTTATGAAATATTTATCTATATTTTATTCTATGATAATATCTCTTAGTTGGAAAGGATTAAATATCATCTGGGATTTAAAATGTTTTGATTACTCTGAAGAGTTGAAACAATAGTTGAATTTATCTTATATTTTTACTCTTCTAGAAGGTGGTCATGACTATGTAGCCTTCTTTAAGGCACTAAGTTCAGGTTTTGGTTGCGTTCTTATATAGTGTGATCATGTGGTAACATATTGTCATTGTCAGCTTTAGGTTAATGAAAAGATATATCCCATTCATGATCTTTAACTCACATCCAAGATATATGCTCTAATGTTTTGGTGTGATTATCTTTTTGGTGAAATTTTTACCATGCACACTGATAAAAAATGATAGATTTATATCATCTATGAAAAATATTTGACCCTTTGGAAGATATGGTGGTAGAGAATGTAATGAACCTTGCTTTTATCCAAGGTATAATTCTAACATAATTAAAATATATTATGTTTAATGGACATGATATTCTTTTAACCAATCTTTGGAATGTAATTACTAGTGTTGGAACACTTGAATGTTTTTCCTTTAGGTGTTTTTTTTTGGCCTGAGAGGTATCCCATGTGTATGGATGGTTTTAGGGTGAATTAGGGGCCCAAAGGACCATTTTAGAAAAAAGAAGAATGAGGTACATGAATAGATTTTACAGTGTGGCATCTAAGTGGTAACTATGTAGCCCTACAATATCATTTGGCATAGTTTTTCAAACTATGAATGTGTGGGCACATATCTGTGTGGGGTTATGCTTTTTTTAGAAAATAGTGTATATGGGATGTGCACACTATGGCCAAAGAGTACACCTACCCCGCATGCTTAGTCCCAATTATGTTGTGTGTGTTTACTGTTCCGCGTATGGTTTCTTCATAGTTTGGGAAAACCATTTAGGAAAACCATGTGGGGGTATGGTTCCTATGTAGTGGGATTATCACAGTTTTCGCATGGGTTTTACAAACCATGCTGTCAAACCATTCTACCCTTTTTAAGGGTGAAATCAATAAAATTAACTGAGTGGTCTTTAAATCCATTTTAATCCTTCATTTCTTCTTCTCTAGTCATGTGGGTCTTCTCCCTTACACCTTTCTTTTCTTCCCCTTCATCCACTTAGAATCATTAAATCTTCATCAACAAATTTGGATTCAAGCATCATCAAACATGTTGGATCTGCAAATGTAATCTATTGAATCCTCCTGTTTCATTTTTAATTTTATATTTTGATCTGTTTTTTGGGAAAAAATCCCTCAATATAACATTGTAGTGTTTTTGGGTTGACTGTGATGGATGGAAAAGTCAGGATCCATGGTTAGTTTTGGAGTTCCAAAGATATTATTGAAATAATATTATGAAAAATATCCAAGACTAGGGAATGGAATATATTGAGGTGGTACATAAATATTTTTTTAAAAGATGGTGTTGTTTCTCAGTGTTTACCAAATTTTTAGGGTCCATAATTTGGAAGATGGAAAATGGTGTTTTTTTAAAGGATTTATTTTCACATAAAAGTAAAAATGTTGGATGCAAGGGTGATAATGACTCTAAATTTTTCATGCAAGTCAAGATTCAGGATCAAAAAATCAAAATATGGAAAAAGAAAGATTCATATGAAAGATCTGAATTTTCATGAATGACAAACTTACTTGAAAAAGGTTATCTTATGCACAACCATGAAATAAAAACGAAGTGATTCACGTGAAAGAGAGTTACACGCTAAATGTGACATAAATTATATAGTTCCACATGTATCCATAACAGTTATGCTCATAGAGGATGGAATTTAAGGATTTTTCATGAAAGGGTTTGTTGGGTATATCAATTGATGGTTACCCCCCCTCACACCAGTAGCTCAACCCCTAGAAATTTTTTTGGCTTTGAATCATGTTAGAGTTGAGTAAAAGGGAGTAAAGTGGCACATATGGATACTTTCTTGAGGAAATGAATAAAATATTATTTTCACACAAAATCTAACTTGTGTGTAATTCACTAATGTAGTTTTTCATAAATCATAAATTTTTCGTGCAGGTTGGGCTTTCATGACATAATTTTAATGTTTTTTGCAAGACACTCAAGTTGTGTGCATGAAAAAAGGGTGAATAATAAGAGATTTCCTAATAAAGCTATGGAAAAGTGGTATTTATCTTTTTGATGAAAGTGGTACTTAATTATACAATAAATTATGTGTAGAAAATATTTATTCAAGTAATCAAAGGATGGTATTTTGAAAAATAAGTGATCACACATCAGTTAAGAGAGAAGTGATATTTTATATTATGATTGGTTGTAAACTAGGAGAGATAGTGATTCCACATTGAACATTTTCAAAACAGTGTGCTTTAGAGGATTTTTTATATTGGCACATTGCCTTTTTATTCTCCTTAGACTTATCCCAATTATGGTGAACAATGTAAAGTTGTATTGTCTCATGCATGCTTTAATTTCTATTCATATATTTCTACAGGAAATGGAGAGAAGAGTTTTTTAACTATGAAATAGGATTTTATGGGGAATTTGTTTTAAACTACCATTCCCTAATTCACCCCTATAATAGGGTATTTAACCTACATGGTATAACAATTCTTCTATTTTGGTGAGAGATCATTTGCCCTATTTTCAGTGACAATGCTCGTTTCTTCCATTTCTTCCAAACCAGCCCAAATCAAGCCTTAATATTGGTTGAGTGGAGCATCCTAAGAATGAGTTATGTGGTTTATATCTCTTTCTCCATGTTTCCACAAATTTAAAAATATTTCATTTTTTCAAACGCTGACCTTTTCTGTATGTCACCAAAAATTTGGTTTCTTAGTCATAAAATTTTATACCCACATTTTTATACCCCCTGAGGATCTTAGTTACAGAAATAGAGGATTCCAACCTCAATCATGAACACCACTTGGGTGTGTCATCTTAATTTTACCATTAATAATTAATTAATTAAAATTTTTAAATACCAATTAAGTATTATTCTTGGATTAAAAATTATAATTTACCTATGTAGGTAATTTTACAATTAATTATAGCTCATCTTAAGTTCCATGTAGAACCTTGTAATTGTTTTTCTATGACTATTACATTCAATAAATTATTATTTTGATAAATTGAGTTAGGAATTTTTAACCGGAAACATGCTTGTACTAAATGGATTTTTGAATAAACAATATCTTATTTATAATAAAACCCCTCAGATGAGGTATGTTGTATTCTAAACTATGAAGCTGTGATTATCTATTTAAATAATGCTTAGACTTATTGTTTTCTGTTTTTGTTATAACCTCATGTTATTATTAGATACATGAAATTCTTAGTACATTGACTCAAATGATAATCATAAATAGAATGAATAAAGGGATTAAACTTATTTTATTTAATTTTTTCAAGGACCAACCACCTTATATGTGGGTTTAAGAGCTAGAAAAAATGAACAAGATTGGTTTTTTTAAACAACATGCTTCAATATGGTCTTCTTGACTTGATTAAATTGCATGGATTAAATTAAATGAAATTGATCTGGATGGTATAAACACACCACATGATATTTTTAAATAAAAACATATTAATTGGAATGTATTAAATTTAAAGGGTGGAAAGGCCAGACATCTTGTAGGTTTTTAATTCAATATTAATTGAAATTCCCTTAGTTATATTTTTTCTCAATAAATATAAATAATGAAAATTAATGAATCATGGATATTATTATAAATATGATTTTCCCTCTAAAATAGGTTGTGGAATGATGGTAAGGGTTCTATTGTGAATATAGATTCACACTACATTACATCAAGTGACGAGCAAGATGCCTCACACTATTGAAAATATTTAGATAGTGCGCAAAAACACCACATCCATTGTCTCGGGTGTTGGTATGATGGAAAATTTACTATTTTGAGTGTTGGGATGATTTAACACTCACCATATCATTTATTGAGAATGAAATCTCTCATTATTTATGAGATATTGGGGTTTTACCATTTTCTAAAGAATATAGGTTTGTTTATACTAGTTATGGATGACTGAGTTATGTCTTCATCCAGCCAGCACCAAATATTCCAAGAATATAGCTACATAAGTCCTCAAATAATTTTTCCATATATTTGGATGAAATATATAACTAAACTATATATATATTATTACTATATATATAGTTAATAATCAGTCACCCATTATGGCTATGATCTTATGTAGGTAGAGTCAGTATGGTGTCCTATTAGAAAATAATCTGACTTGAATTTATTTATGAATAACTGCTTACTATTCAATTTATAATCAAACTACTGATCTTTATTCTCACAAACTAGATTTAGTTTTAGAAACCATGGGTGGTGGCCTACTGGTATTTTATCTCACAACCTACTCTGGCCACCATTACACTGGGGTATAAAAGAGGATATCATGTTCGTAGAATCATAGATTATTTCTTGCATTATTATGCTTGTACCTTGGATTTTTTTTTCATAGGACTGAGTTAGAGCTAAGGATACTTATAGAGTTCATCGTCTGGGATTTTATTTCTTATTTTTATTTATTTATTTCAATGTATCATGTTTCCTATCATATGTATAATGTTTTATTTTATGCACCATCGTCTATATGGGCATGCATTATTTTATATTGGCATTGGCCATTTATATTCAGTTTATATTATTTTTTCTCTTCTCTATCTTCATTTATTAATGCATCTTCTATTATGCGATATTTATTTTTTGATATACCATTGTGCTACTCTGGTTATGAGGGTATAGTCTTCTTTGTACCACCTTCTTACACCCTCACTACTAGTCACCATCCTCTAGCGTATGGGGAGGCGCACTTGAGGTCATGTGGTGACCAGTATAGCTACTGATTTAGTGGTCAATCAATCCAGGATTTTACAAAGTTGTATCATAGCCTTCTTTTTCCTTTGTCTTGATATTTGGGGATGATAAATATGAGACTAGGAATGTGTTGTCACTTGGTAAATAGCCATGTCTAGGAGTGATCACCCCACCCATAGAGAAAAGTCAAAGTGTACAAGGCTAAGTTTATTTTTCATGTTGTTTTCTATTATAGTTAATTATGAGTTAACCATGAGTGAATAGTGTACTTTCATTTCATATTGATTTATGAAATTTGTGGTATTTTCTCCTTATCATAGTAAGTTAAGGAAGTATCATTATGTGCATCATTGTAGGCACATAGATGTTCACATGTCATTCATATTACATACCATGTAGTTGAATTTGAAATATTGATATTTATTGTGATGACATGAATTGTGTGTTCATAAACTTGGTTTTTGTATACCTTATTTGGAATATTAATTATATTAATATTTTTTTACATATTTAGTTAATTATTAGCATTCTTGTTTTGATTATATTTCCATATTCCTAATTATTTAGCAATAATTGACTATTTATCATTCTTTTGAACTTATTATCATGTTCATATGTGTTTATTTGTTGTGATAGAATGACTAGTTATTATTTAAATATATAATTGGGTTGTTATTAGTGGAGATCCATTATTTAGTTGTAAGATGTAAGGGCACCTTATAAATTTGGGAAAGGTAACCCATATACTCAAACCACCTTTTACATCTTATGAATATATCTATAGACATTTGTTAAAATCTAAAATATGACAAATTGGATGTTCTAAAGTGAATATATCTTGATTAATGGGTCCAAATTCCAATATGTTTATTGTATGGGCACTTAATAGATCAAGAGAGAGAAACCCATATTATTAAACCATTATATAAGACCATGATATATTCAAAAAATGTACATAGATGTAAAATATGTTTAATTTTGATCCCAAATGTATTATTTACTTATGGATATCTTACGTGAGTCGAACATATTAGGTCATCTATTCTATTTAATCTTATCAGATAAAAACCAATAAATGTAATTTAAAAATTTAAACTTTGATGGTTGCCATTATAATAGCCTGTGACTCTATCTCTGAGACATGACAGTCCATATGATTAAATTTTCATTAATGCACAAATATAAACTTGTAGGTTAGTTAGAGAATTTATTTTATGAGATAACCCTTTATAGGTGTTTCAAAACATTGAAAAATAAGAAAATTCTATTGGGTTTCATTCTGATGAACCCAATTTGGCTTAGCAGGACCCTTGTAGGTCAGTTAATCTATTACGACTAGGATTTTAACTGAGCCTTATTGTGAAGTTACTTTTTTATAAATGAAATTAATAAAAGGAATTTATGTGATAAATTTACTAACTATGGTGGGATGTTAATAAATTATTAATTTTTTAAAACGAAAGTTCGATAAGAATTACCAATTCTTCGATGATGTGTTAGTTAAATTAGGTTCTGATTGATTTTTCTTATAATTGGTACTTGATATTGTATTTGAAATATTTAAAAGTTCAATTATTGAATGTAAATAAATGAAAATACATTAAAATGGAACTTTAAGCAGTATCCTTTGTATAAACCCTCATGTAAGGGTAACTTAAATTTGTTTTGAATTGCCTTGGAATAGAAATGTGATCGGTTTTTACTGGATGTTTTCCTTTTTAGAAAGAGATTAAATGATATGTGTTGGACCTAGTAAAATTAATTTGGAATGACTTAGTGACATGGTCATCTCTTTTTTCCTTTACAATGAGATAACCATAGGTAGGTATCACCCTTAAAGATTAAATTCCTTGATAAATACTTTTAATTTTCTGATATTTGGTACTGTTTGAGTGTCATTGTCCCTAGAAGGAATCATAGATTTAAAATTTCACCCTTACTTAGATGTTTGATCATTGTATCTTTGACCCTAGTAGTGGGTGTGATCATCAAGTAATGATTTTTTTAAATAAGTTAGAGATATCTATGTTATGTTTGGTTGTTTAATAGGTCACAAGACCCTATATTATTCATCAGTGATGGATGAATTGGTACACCATCATCCAAGATAATGTCCTTATGGGGAAATATGACTTTGGGATAAATCATTTGTATAGACAACTGGATTCATTGATGCATAGTGCAGACAACCTATGGATAGTATTGAGGATGTGTCGTCATTATTTTAAATCCTCATGGTAGTGAGGATCCATATAAATAGTACACAATGAGTTACTGAAGGATATAAAATACTGGTTGAGTATAGTAGAATCATTGAGCCTTGAGCTATTGAGTATATTTTGTAGTAATCTTCGATGTAGAGTGATCGGGGCATTAATGAGATTTAGTGTGCTTAGGTGCATCTAGTCAATTTTTTTCCTTTCAATGAATATAACACTGCAAATTTAGGGATCATAATGTCATTCTAGTGAGTACTTTTCCTTCTAGGTAGATGCAAAACAACCGGGGAGGACCATTTTGAAAATGGTTGGTCTTTCTTGAATTATCTCAAGGCTTGCATGTTTTAAACCATGTTAGTGCTTGCAAGTTAGCGCGATAGTGAAATGGTTTAATGTATATGAATCCCTCAGAAAACACCATTATTAATGAATTGAATTTGGTTTTTATTTTTGAGAAATAACAGGATAAATTAGGTGGAAAAATCATGTCATCAGTTAATGGTGGTGCATCGTTAGGTGAATCCAATATTATTTTAGGAGAAGCCTACCTGTAGTGGTTTGACTACTCTTTTTTTTGTAGTTGGGAATGGTTGGTTGAAAAATGTACTGAGCACTTTGTATTGGAAATTTTATTGGTATCTTATACTTTTTGTAAACTCTTTATATCTTGTTAGTGTAATATTTCTTAGTGATGAGAATTTTCCCTATCTTGACATCGTCCATGATTCACTAAGAGAGCATCATCTATACACCTATATAAATGTTTCAAATGCCCTTTTTTTTCAATAAAATTGATTTATTAGAGTTTAACCCTAATCACATGGTTTATTGTTGAAATGTGGTTTGTACTGAGTGATACTTGGGTTCCTATGTAGGAATAACTTGGATGGACTCTTGGACACCAAATTTATCCTATGACTTGATCTCAATAGGGTGCTTCTCTGGGCGTAGTAAATGATTTGATGTGGATGATGTGGCCTTATAATAATGTCTCACTTGTAAGAATGGGGTATGGAATACATTGGGTTAGTTATTTGGACTCCAATTTTATGATTTTGAGGTTAACCAAGACTTATTATTAGGCCTAGAGGTGATTTTTTAAGGGAGACTATCCCAGTGGGCTAGATCTGGGTTACAAAATGTCCATACTAAGGCACGACTAATAAGATGGTCAGGGGATGGTTTGATCAGGAAATGTCACTCTATGTCAGGTATGGTATTTGGTTAACATGATCATTTTAAACATGATATACCTTTTATGGAGGCATTTTAATTTAGTTTTGTGTATACCAACTGTTTAATCTTAGTTTTTTCAAGATAACACTTCTATAGTGGCTCAACTTGTTATCCTTCTTGTTAGATGTGTATGGTCGAATGGATGCATTTAAAGAACATAATAATGTTAAGGTGGGTTTCATGCTAAAGTTTTATGTGTCTTCCATGGAAATAATGTGTGGACTGTTTTAATTTGGGAAATTAGGGTTTGACCCTTTCTTTAAAAGTGAGGTCTGTGATATGACCTCATAGGTAATCAAGTTTTCCCATTTAAATAAATCATAATAGGAGCATCATAAGAATGATTAGGGAATAATTTTTAGGAAAATCTGATGTGGGAGATTCTATGGATCGGAATTGGCCTCCTTTTAAAGTAAAAAAAATTATGGTAGGGAGAACCATTAACAAGATGTGCAAAGAGATGAAGATGTGATCATTTATCTATCTAAAGAATCTCGGGTAAGCACCATTTCAGTATTTATATTTTAGAAATTGAGTGTTATATCATTTTTTTCATGTCTTAAGTGTCATACAGTTATGTAATGCTTAGAGTTGTGTTTTATTTTTGGGAATGCAACGAAACTATTTGAATGAAACTTCACGACCCTTGTAGGTTGTGTGATGTTTTCATTGTTTTCCCCAATGATTCTAAAGGATGAGAAGTTATAAGGTAGGGATGTTGGGATGAACTGTGTTTTTAACAAAGGTATAACTCCAAGGGAATTTTAATTTTGACATTTGGTGGAATGAATGTTATTTGAACAGAGCTTCAGAATGTAATTCTGAGTGTTAAAATAATAGAATGTGTTTTTTAGGAATGGTTTAAATCTTGATATGTATCCCAAGTGTTTTTATGGGTTTTTGGACCATTGGGGGACCAAAAGACTATTTTAGAGAAATGAAGAATAAGGTGCATAGTTATATTTAACCACATGGCCTCCTAGCACTAATCGTGTATCGCAAAAAAAGCAATCGGAATATATTTTCAAACAATGTTGGAGGGGGCACATGCCCATGAAGGGTTCTACATTTTTTAGTAGAGGGTGCACATAGTCTGTGCATGGTTTTCACAAACTGTGTGACTTACCTGTATGATTAGTTTCTATTTAAGAAGTGGTTATGCACTATTTAGATCACATCTAGTGCATGATTAGGGAAAACCGTACTCGAAAACCATGTGAGGTATGGTTCCAAAGTAGTGGTCTTAGAAATGTTTGCGAACTATTTGGACAAAACATGCATCAAAAAAGTGCGACACAAATTTTAAATGTGAAATTAATAAAATTACCTTAATGATCTTCAAATCTCTTTTCTTCCTTATATTATTCTTCTCCAGACCCATGAGGCTTCTCCCTTTCTCCATGGGTTTCTCTTCATTACCCTTATAGTGATCATGATATCTCCCTCATCTGAAGTCATATTCAGGCGCCATCTGTCACATTGGAATAACAATGGTAAGCTCCTGATTCTTCATGTATTCTTTATAAGTTTATATTATAATATATTTCTATATTTTTGGTAAATATCATTCAATATATTATTAGGGAGGATTTAATTTTCTTCAATTTATTCAAAATCAGACCAAATAAAGCCTTGATATTGGATGATTAGAGAATACTAAGCATGAGGATGGTGGTATATAGCTATTTTCCCATGTTTCCTTTGATTATAAGTATTTTCATTATCCTTCACGCAGACCTTTTCCTTTATTTTTATAAAATATGTTACTTCTTCATAAATATTCATATGGACATTGTTATACCCCAGAGGATCATAGTTATAAAAATATAAGATTCTAAACTCTATCAAAGACATCCTTTGGGTGTATTGGATTAATTTTATCCTTCATAATTAAATAATTAAAATCCTATAATTACATTTAAGCATTCAGATTGGATTAAAAATTGAACTTTCCCTTGAATTTAATTGACCAATTAATTATATCACCTCTTAAGTTCTATGTAAAAAATTGTAATAATTTTTCCATGTTTGGTAGTTTTCTATAATTATTCATTCGATAGATTGAGTTATGATTTTTTAATGTGACACATGGTTGTGCTAAGTTAATTTTCAGTTAAAAAATTTCTAATATTATAATAAAACCCCTAAGATGAGGTGGTCTATCTTCTAATCTAAGAAGTGGTGCTTAGCAGTTTAAATCATGCTTGGACTTTTCGCTTTGTGATTTTATTATGCACTTGTGTTATTGAAAGATACATGATATTTTTAGTACAAGGCCTCAAATGATAATCATAAATATAATGAATAAAGGGACTAAATTTATTTCTATTTAATTTTTTCAAGGACCAAACACCTTATAAGTGGGTTAGAGAGCCTTGGAAAATGAAATAACTTGGTTGTGTTGAACGAAATGATTCATGATGGTTTTCTAGACTTGAATAAATATCATGATTCAAATTAAATGGAATTGATCTAGGTGGAATGACCATGACACTTTCTATAATTGATAAAGCATGAATTATGTGAATTTTATTAAATGAAATGGGTGTAATGGCCAAACCTCTTGCACGTTTTTAATTCAATATGAATTGAAATTCCATTGGTTATATTTGGTCATGATAAATATAAAGAATGAAAGGTAATTACTCATGGATATTAGTATAAATATGATTATGAATATGATATAAGATATGGAACAATGGTAAATGTTATGTTGGGAATGATTATTCAAACACCCTTACATTTGGTGTTAATTTTGACATATCACACCATTGACACTATTTGGATGGAGGACATGGCACACCATGTCACTTGTTTTGGGTGTTTGAATGATGGTGGACCCTCTATTTTGAGTATTGTCATGATGCCACACTCACCCCATAGAGTGTTGAGCATGTTGTATCCATTCATTATGAGATGTAGGGATTTTACCCATTATGGGGTTAATGTTCATTTAGACTGGTTATGGTTGATTGAGTTACACCTATGTCTATCCAGCACCTAGTATTCTTGGTATATGGATACATAAATCCACAAGTACATAGCACATATAGGTGGATGAAATATATTACTGTATATATAGTTACTAATCAGACACTCATTCTAGCCATGAGTTGAAGAAGGTAGAGTCATCCTGATCTTTTATTAGAATATAATTTTAAGGGTATTTATTTATTCAACAATACTTATTATTCTATTTACCTATAGGATGCTATAATTTCTACTCATGAACTAGATTTAGTTATATAAAACATGGGTGGTGGCCTATTGGAATTTTATCTCACACCCTACTCGGGCCACCATTTCATTAGGGTACCTGATAAGATATCATGTTTATAGGATCACTGTATTTTTCATGAAATTTTTTGCTTTGGATTTGGAGTTTTGAGCACAGTAATGAGTTTGAGATTAGGATTATCATGGAGTTCACACCGAAGGACATCATTTCTTTTCATTATTCTTGTATTGAATTTTATCCGGTTTCATGTTATATTTATACTATTATAGTTTTTATATAACCATCTATACATTCATGAATTACTGTATATTGGTGTTATCCATTTATATTTAGTTGATATTATTCTTATACTTATCTGTCTATATTTATTATTGCTTCTAATGTCATATGATATTTATTTTCTGATATACCAATGTTCTACTATGATCATGAGGGTATTGTCTCCCCACTATCACCTTCGTAGACCCTCACTACATGTTGACATCCTCTAGCATATGGGGAGGTGTGGTTGAGGCCATGTGGTGATGGGTCCGGGTAGGGGTTTAGTTGTCATTCAGGTCAGGACTTTGCAAAAAATGCGAATTCTTTTTATTTTTACATTTTAACCATCATTGTGCGGGGAATGACAATGATGATTCTTTTTTTAGGAAACCTACATAATATTACATAAAATAATCTTTTGATTAGTGGAAGTTAATAGAACTCTTTTTACATATGCATATAAGAGTCTAGGAGGGTGAGACCAAGATAAATTTGGAGGGTTCTCAGTTAACAACAACACTACATGAGATGATTCTTTAGAAAAAACAACTCAATAATGATTTATGGGGTATTATAAATTTTATATATGGTGGGGATACCATTAATGAGTGGTATCTATCTTCAGAGGGTATTTTTTTATTCTAGAACCAGTTTTTCATAACTCTACCCATGATGAAGGATGTGATGTGAGATTGACATGAATCTTAGTATGATGTACACCCTAGCACCACAGGGTTGTTTTATGATATGATGCGACAATTTTGATATCCATTAATGAAATGAGTCATTTATAATGTTTTTTCCTATTGTTATGCATATAAATATGTAAATGATGAACATTAAAATCATTTGGGACTACTTCATCCTCTTATAACTCTAACTTGTATATGGTATTTGATATCTATGGAATGTGTGGTTAAATTTACATATAAACCATGAGTTAATAATGAATTGTGGGGGTGATTGACTGATTAAAAAAATTGGTTTAGTCCATTCCAATTTGTCCTACCATCATGGTTGATGAAATAAGATATTTGTATGTCTATGAAATCATTAGATTTAATAGAGTTTGATATGTAATAATTTCATATAGGGATCCCCTTTTCACTTATATCTTTTTAAAGGGCCTCCAAGAGGTTATGGGATCCTAGGTGAAGTTAAGCATGGTATACCATCCTCAAATGGATGTTTAGACAGAAAAGGAAATTCATATTCTTTATAAAATTATATAAGATTGTGTCTTTAACATTAGATAAACATTAGATATCCATTGGGACTAGTCAAGTTTTATTATAATAAAATATACCAGTTATCCATCACGATGACTCCCTTTGAGGATTTGTATGGATGAATATGAAAATATATATTTTATTGGTCTTATATTGGATAATAATCCTAGTTAGGCCCATGTTTAGTTCATGAGATTATAATTAAGACCCAGTTTATTCATTATAGAATGGTAATAGTTCAAAGTAGGTAAAAATCCTTTACTAATCATCACTGATTCCTTTTGGAGTTTGGCATTGGGGAGCTGGGTTTTTTGAGAGTTTTACCACTGTCCGATCACTGATTGCTTGAGAAATTGGGAATATTGGTAGAAATACATTTGGGACTATTTACAGTTGTAAATGAGTTGGTAAGTTAGCCTACCATTTGGATTTTACTACAAAACTGACATATATCAACAATGTGTCCATGTCTCATAACATATGAAATATCTATCTGATCAATCTCATGTCATAATTGAGGTGGATTTGGATGTGGAACTTTATTTATCAATGACCATGCAGTTGGATTAGATTTCTGAATCTCAAATAAGAATTATTTTGGAAATTCATGCCCTTGATTTAGTTATTTTTTTATCAGCTTTCATATTCACAAGAGACCAGTGAGCATGAGGCATTGATGAGAGAATAATGGCATAAAATCTTTGATATAGAGTTATGTTGATAGGATTTCATGGGGAAAAATATTTTCTTGTGAGGATAATTATAACATGATGAAACATGGGTTTAGGCATGTTATTTAATTATTTATGTTTCCTCTACTTCTAATCACTATTTTTTGTAATATCTATGTTCATCAAAGAGATTGAGAGTTTAAAAAACTCAAGGAATCATACATGACTGTTTTTGGAAATATCCAACAAAAATAAATGGTACAATGACACAACACTAAAAAATACACCGTAGAAGTGTCTGATGGACTATTTAGGTAATGGCTATAATATGGAGAAATTGTAGGGGATGGGGCCATGTTGTATAGGGGATATATGTGTCATAGTGACCCCAACCATAGATCTTGTATAATAGTCATCACAGTGGAGGGGAACACTAAAATGTGTTGTCTTGGACCACATAGCAGAGGCTGTTCCACATTAATTTTAGAACAATTTTAAATTTTTCAGTCATCTAGGGTTATTATTTTCATTCAGAGGATAATGAATTAATTTAGGGATCCATTTTTTGGTTTTAATTAAGAGTGTTTGTTTCATTTTTAAGGGATATTAATTGTTAGTTTTCCAACACGCATCAAACCCCTATAAAAACCGATCTTCTTCTTCACTTTTCCCTGTTAAAACATTCCCAAGGACTTGTAAAAACTCAACTCTAGGTTGTAGTTCCCATTCTATGACAGATACTTCCATGTTCTATGTGGTTACACACTATAGTCCCACTCTTTACACCACATGGGTTATGTTCCAATGCATCATATGACATAGTATTAACTTACACATTATGAAGACACTTTCAACACCAATTAAATATATCATACACCATGGTAGTCTACTCTAGTTTACCACTATACTATGGGTGTTCCACCAAGTTATGTATAGGTTGATTTTTCACTACAACACCTTACTTACAACATGGATCCTTCTAGATTTAAAAAGTATTTCCTCTTTTTGAATCCATAGTAAGAGTTTTTTGTATGAAAACATATTTTTATTATTTGAAACTTTTGAATCATATTTATTTTAAATTGGTTTAGAAATCAATTTATGAATCTTGAGTTGGGTTTTGATATATTTACTTTGAAATGGAATGATGTGTGATGAAACATTCTTGATAGTAAATGATTGGCGATTTCTAGGAAAAATGATCTAGGAATAGAGTTTTACTACAAATTGGTTTTTGATAGAAATGAATTTAATGACATATTTTTTAATGGAAATTTGAAATTTAGATATATTATGATAAAAAATATTTGATGATGGATTTTGAAAATAATGGCATGAATTTTGATAAAATCATTTTGATGGTTTTTTTGAAAGAGTGAATTAAGTTTTTGATAAGTGATGTTTGATGTTGGTATTTAAAATGAAAGGAATGTTTTGAAACATGAATTAGGTATTAATGAAATAATTAATGAAATGGTTTTTAAACCAATGATATCTCCTCATAAATTATTTGATTTAACTTGAAACACATGGGAGACAGTTTAGTTGAGTGGGAAGAACACACATTAGAAATTTACATCTTCCTAAATATGGATTAATGATGAAAACATAACAAAAATAATTGATATAATAGAGATTATTCTTTAGATAACATCTTATTTTCATCATTAGGGGTTTCACTTGTGATTATTGGAAGACATAATTCACTGTATATTTGTGACAATCCATATATATCTTACCCATAGTTCTCTTAAATAATGTTCTATGATTGGAAATGATTTTACATGACTTGTGATATAAACATTTTATTGATGTTTTTTTAATTTAATTTCATGTTCAATAAATATTTTTATAAATTTATTAATCATTCCCATTTGATAATGACTCTTGATTACAACTTCTATGATGAAAAAGATATTGCACCTATTTTTTTAAAATCACTGGAATTTTTTTTCTTCAAGAATGTTTTATATGAATTGTTAAATTGTTTATATGCCTTGATTTATTTAAATTAAAAATAATTGGTTTATATAATATGTAATACTTATGAAATCATTTGTTAAATCCTACTATTATTGTTTTTCACACCCTACCATTTCCTTTAGGAATTTATAGATTTACTTATACCAGGTCCAGGTAAAAATGGGGGTGGAGGGTGTGCTTGACTTGTGAGACCTTTAGGAGTTGGAAGCACATGAAGGTGTTTGTGATCCACTAGTTATTCCAGGATATTTTTCCATCTTTGAATATTATATCAGGGTATTTCCGACACTTTTTCTCATGTGGAGTGCTTAAAATACATTCATTTTTATTTTATTATTATCCACTACTTTTCTATGACTTTTAACACTTATTTTGAAATCATTCCCTATTTATTTTTATTACTACCATGGTGACTCTATCCAACCCGTGAGGATTGGGGAAACACTTCGGTATATTTCAAGATAAACTCAAGTAATATTGAGGTTGTTTATTTCAGATTATTTTTGATATATCATATCTATTTTATTTATAATTCATTACTTTATATTTAAAAATTCAATGGGGTTATTATCTTTATTAAAAAACACAAGGATAATGATTTTATTTTAATTATTTTTATTTAATTTTGGTCTAATTCTGACTTTAATTTTCTTATTGATCTTTCATATTTTATGATCATCATATTCTTATCACTTTGTAATATTTTTTATCATTAAATATAATTTTATATTTCATTGTATATTGACTTTTTATGCGAAACAATATATTTATTACCATTTTTTGTAGAAAAATAATTCATAGTAAGATCATAGGCTGTTAGAACCATGTAAACCATGATATATCAGATTGTTGAGGATGAAACTCTAGACACTCCCATATCATCTCATTTTTTGGAAGTGGATGGAGTGCCCCTATGATCTATGATCACCAATATATTTGATGATATCTTGACATCACCCCTACTCTCTGTGGATGACTCTTTCAAACATCATAAATATCAGATCATGAAAACCTCTTATAGAGATCATTCTTGGCACATCATGAACACCTCATAGTGAAACCCTAATGTCCCTCTCTTGGTAATATGATTCTTCAACTAACTCCATCGCCAGTGGACACTGACCGCTATACCCTTCAAATAACCCAAGTTCAATATAATAGGATCCTTAAAGGATGAAAGTATTATTTATCTACATCTTAGTGAAAAAGAATCATGAAAAAGTGTACAATGTGAATTAAAATTACTCGAATAACCTCATGAACATTGTAACATAATTAACATGAGGCAATGGGAATATTTATTGATAAAATGTGATGATAATAAAATGGAAAGATCAAGAGGGATTGTCTTACTAGATACAGTAAAGATTTAATATAAAGGAATAAAAATAATGATCACAATAATGATATAAGTCGAGAGTAATATGAAAAATAGGTCAAAATAATAAAAATAATATAGCGTATGTCTATGTGTTTATTTTCATGAAGAGTGATGCATGTGATTGAATATAGAAGACTTACCATGATAGTGAATCATTATCACATCAATCCCTAATGACGTAAGGGTTTTATTAATCATATTTTCATGATTTGATCTTTGATGATGTCATAGATCATGTCTCATTCCCTCAATCCAATTTCAATTTCTACAACATCCAAAATCTCTCTTTATTCCCTCCTCTATTTATATATGGTTTATATCATGAATAAGAAAACATTACATAGAGACTCAACATAAGGATATGTTTATAGGTTAATCTACAACCTAAAAAATTATTAATTAATTGAATAGATATTAATTAATTTGATTATTTAATTACATTATGCACTATCAAAAGATTGCATTGAGATGAAAAATATGAATGATGTTATATCAACCAAATGGTAAACCCCATATTATAAACACAACCACACCATTGGTTTTCCATATCTGAATATCCATTTGATAGGTACTGAAAATAATTAACCAATATGTGTGTGTCCATAAAAAATATTTTATTTTTAAGATATTATCATTAGGATCTACAGCCCTTAAAACATCACAACAATGAGGGAGCCACATCATAAATAATATTATGAAATATTTTAAGGGTTTAGATCAATAAATTATAAGTCATTATAGATTTACTAGATAAATTATAGGAATGTTGGAAAAAATGTGGTAATTGTGTTGAGGAATGCATGACAATATTTCTTGGAAAAAATATTTATGATGTTAAACATGAGATGAACTGGAGAAGATAAAAAAATAAAAATAAATTCTTTTTTATTTGAATTTTAAATAAATAAATAGAACTAAGATATTGACACATAATAGTTATTTTCCTAAGGTAATTTTATATCAATTGAATTTTAATGTTTGTGAGAATTATGACTAAGGAATAAATAAAAATTTATAATATATTATAAATTGGAAAATAAAGTAATTATTGTTATTTAAGATCAAAATATACAAACAAGATATGTCATAAAATTCATTACCACCCCTTTCAAATAAATTTTAGGCAATATTTAAAAGAGATATATGTTAATAGACATACTTTAACTGAAGATATATAGAGAGAGAGGACATGTTTGAAGCATGTAAAAAAGATAAAATGATGCAAATATGTGAACAAGAAGTGGAAATTACTTTTACTAGGACACTTTAATTAAAACATTTACAATTATATACTCCAAATATACATCAATACACTACATGTGACCTATACGTCACCAAATTTATTGATGATTTTATAAGGATGGATAATTTTATAATCATGACGCAAAAATCATAGAAAATAGAGATGATAAAAATTTTATAAGAGAAGTTGAGAATGATTTGGGGGTTTATATCAATATTTTTATAATGAATAATTAAAGGGAGTTCACCAAAAATACATTTGAATAATATATTTTCAGCACAAGAATTAAGAATTAGTATATAGAACCATATACATCCCTAATAAAATGGTCTTAAAGGGAGGAAATATAAATTATTTATTGAGATATGGAAAACCATTCTAGTTGAAATCAAGATCTCAATGTTTTTTAGAGAGAATCTGTCAGTTTATATATGAACATTTAATATAGTCGACTCTTGAGAAATGAATCAAATATGTTATCATATGAAATTTTAAACAAAGGAAATACTATAGTTAATTAGATCAAATTTCATAGAGTCCATTATTTCAAAAGATAAAAAATTAATATATAGAAAAATTTGTTGAAAAAGAAAAATGAGGAGCTTTCCTTGGTTATTTACCTAATAGAAATGGTAAAAAGTTAAAAAAAAGAGGATTTATAAGATTATGGGTTAATTTTTTATGGATTATATAAAATAAACAAAATTTTAGTTATCCAAATATTGTATATTTGAAATTTTTTGGATTAAGATAGTGGGTAAATATCTATAGAAAAAAGTAAAGAATAAACTAGTATTAAACTTGGAATTTTTAATATTGAATCAGATTAGATTGATGAAGATAGGGATGCTTCTAGAAAGGATACATTAAAACATCAGAGTCTGTAGAACATATTAAACATAGAAATAAAATCAATTTAAAATAAAATAATGTTGAGACTTGATAACCAAAATAATACATATTTTTTGAATTGAGCTTCAATTAGTTGATGAAGTTATTTAGTATATTGAATAGATTAATGAAATAAATGATGGACTATATTAGATAAAAAATAATCCCACTTGGGATATTGTTCCATGAATAGAATTAAGTAATGTTATTTGAACTATTTGGGTATTTAAAAACAATATCAATGATAATGTTGATGTTTCTTAAAGAAAATCATATTAGTTTGAAAAATCTACTCTCAAGTTGAAAAAGATTAATTTGATGAAACGATTATTCATGTTTCAATACATGAAAATATAGTAATTTTTCTAGATATTGTAACTCAAATAAAATAGAAAATATATCAAATAAATGTGAATCAATCTTACTTGATTACAAGATTTTAAGAATAATTCTATATTAAGAAATCAATAGTTCTTATTATTGACAGAGATCAAACCATGATGTTTGGGTTGAAGGAATATTTTCAAGGGTTAAAATAGGCTCTTATAGCTTAATATTATATGGATGAAATATTCTAAAAGAAAATGAAATTTATTGATGTGAATTACAAAAATATTATTTATATAAAATAAAATTGTACATGTTCTCATATCGTCATTTTAATATTGATAACATCATTTTGATAGGTGAAAATTTGTGATATTTTGAGGAGTTTCCGAAAAAATGAAGAATCAAATTGAAATGTATATGTTTATAAATAGGATTATATTTCTTGTATTATATGTTTTTAAAAATAAATATATATTTTTATATTCCAAAAATGATATATCAAATAATTGTTGATAAAATTATTCATAAAAGATTCTAATGTGATGTATATGCCCATGACAGTTAGTTTAAATCTAATCTAGGATAATGAAAAAAAATATGTGAATTAAATAGAATTGATAATACTGATAAGTTGTTTTATTTATATCAATGATATAATAGAATAACACATTAAATCTATTGAGATAATTAGGAAGTTGAAACCATAGTTTGATTTAAAAAATAGACATGGAACTATTTTTTTGTGTAAACCGATTCTCATTGGGCTTGAAACTAGGATTATAGGATGTCTACATCAAGAGGCAGATTCTTTTTGATAGACAATTATGTGAACTAGAATATCAAGATGAAAAATTCAGTGACATTGGGCATTATTGGGGTAGATTATGTGGATATTATGCATATTTATAAAAATTTATTTTGGATAATAGAGAAGTTATAGGACATCATAGTGATAATTGAGAGGACATTGTAAATTTTATGAAATAAACATAGTGCAATTAATCTATCCAATAATCCAAGGAAACACTCTAGATCTAATCAAATTAAGTTTATATATGATTTTATCAAAGAGAATTTTGAAAATAAATACATGAAAATAGAATATATTCATACAAATGATAAAATTATTGATATATTCACAAATTAAATTCCATTAGATATATTTTAGGACATGAGTGTGAATATGAATGTTCGAACATACCCACTCACTAGAGACATTTTGGGTTTTTTGTCATTTCTATGGATTTTTTTATCAAATGGGTAGAAAGGTACAAAACTCATGAGTATTACAATTTTTAATAAAAAGATAGTTTTCACATAAAAGGGGGAGAAGTGTTTGAGCTATTTTATGGTGAGGGAATTAAAATAAGTTAGATACATTTTACTTATCACTGAGGGATGAACCTATCTCAAACCAGATACTTTATCTATAAATGTGGTTTAATTTTTTTTTACCTTTAATAAATAATTTCATTTGATGAGATATGTTGTGAGTTTTTAGTGATGAAAATAATTCAATTTGGGAGAATTAAAAACCCATTAATCTGTTGAACTTGTGTTTTATTTCTTTTCAACCATGATTAATGATAATTGTAAGTTATTGAGATGTAAAAAATTTCATTAAACTAATTTGAGATGAATTATAATGATGAAATATATTTGAAGAAGAGTTTAAAATGCAATATAAGTATTCTCGATTATATGGAATTTAGATGATTTGTAAATGGACTAGATTATATTGGGATAAGTGACATATTATAGATGGTACATAGGATATTATTTCTGATTCATAACATATTCTAGTCCATACAGAAGACATTTAACATATACAAAATATATAGGATAATGTGCATGTTTAGATATGGTAAATAAAATGTCCTATTAAAAATAATATATTTCATAGAATATATAATATATCAATTAAAGTTTATGTTAAAGTGGATCAAAGGAAACACAACACTATGATATGTATTATATTTGAAGCATACATAATATATCTCAGATGATACAAAAGATATTTCAGAGTGAAAATTAGTAATGTATTAGAATATATATGATACATAATATATCATATATAATATAGAAGATATTAAAATTAATTTATAATTATTCTCTGAGAATATGAAAAATTATCATTAATATACAAAATATAATCTTATGCATTCATACAATTTTTGTATCTCACTATTATGGTACATAAGATATTTAATCTCATATATATTGTTTATTATTTTTAGAAAATGGGAGATTTCCTGAGGATAAAGTCGTATGATATTGAACTATTATTCATGGAATAGATATCAAAATTGAGTTTTTATTCTAATAGAGTAAAAAAAAGCGGTAAGACAACAAGAATATATTGGAATTACAATTATATAATTTCAAATAGAACATTTGAAATTAGTATTAATGATCAAAATGAATCTTTTATCATGGTATATATTGAATAGTTTTTAAATATAGAATACATATTTTATAAATTAAGGGGTTTTTTTTTGTGTGTTGAAGCTTCTCATATATTTAAAAATTTATTTGTATAAACTGTTGTATGTTATTAAGAGAGGTTGATGAGAACCTTTTAGTACTGGTTATCATCTAGGTGTAGAAAAAAATTCATGTTCTTGACAATAAATGGATTTTTTCCCAATAAGATTAAGAAACATATATTTTCATGTTCCCATGCATATGTTTTCCTTTATAAAATATCAAATATAATACCAATGTTTACGAAATTATTTTTATTATATCTTGGTCCATTATGTCCTTGAAGTTGATAAATAATATCATATATGGTTATGTTGTCACATTTTTTAATCCATCTAAAGATCATGTTCATAGTTCTAGAGGATTATTATCATAAACTAGTGCAAATAATTATAATTAATCCACAGATAGTTAATTCCAATATATGGAATCGTAAGAGTCAAGATGTATTCTTACCTTTTCTTATTGACTTCAAAAATGTCTAGTATTACTTGAACCCTTCTCGTGTATTCAATTACTTGTTTATTATAAAATATATGTCTTAGGTTCAACATAAAAAATAAAGGTTTAGTAACCCACATTGGGGGTGAACCTTATAAAAATTCATATGTTCCATATTTTTAGTTGATTTTAGTTGCATATGGGGGAGAGTGATACTTAAAAAGGAGTGAATTTAGAGTTTAAATAGTAAAGGAATTTAATTTTAAAGAATAAATTATAAAATGTGTATCATTATGTCATCCCTTGTTCTCAGTGATATATCACCACTTACCTAAAAACTGTAATATAATGAAATATGATTGTTTTCATCACGTAATATGATTAAACTTTCCATAAAACATGACGGAAAACACATGGTAGTGGTTATTGTAAGTTCCAATTGAATCATGACATACTATAGATAATTGAATTATAATTCATAATATATATTATAAGACAAATTTTTTAAAAATTTAAGATTTTGGGGAAATTATATTGGTCCTTAAATGTTTTATATAAGATAAGTACTATAAATTATAATAGGAAATTTTTTATTTATAAATAAAATTTATAAATTTCATATAAATATCTTATTAATGGAAAATATTTTTTTTTTAATTTTTTATAATTTAAATATTGTTATTTATAAACATGTTATATAACAAGAATATTGCAGATCCTCTAATTAATATGATGAATTAATTCTTAAGAATTATGTAACTATAAATATATATATAAATAAAACATGAGATAATGAAGATATCATATGTATAAATAATTATGTATCTATTATGTATATGATTTACATTAAAATGGATAGACTAAGAAAAAACCCACAAAAACTATGTATGAGATTCATTTTAAAGAAAACTCATTTCAAAACCCCGATCATCTAATTAGGTAGGTCATGGAAAATTCTAGGGACCATAGATTATTATTTGTATGAAATATTGTATATGGCTGGACCTAATAGGATTAGATTACCATATTAAATTTTATATTCTTGGTTACACATAAGGGTGACCCTAATAAGATTATATTCTCATTAGAATAGATTCAGGATGATTCATATGTGGAATATGGTAACGTTTTCTAAAAATTACCATACAAGATTCATATTTGATATAATTGGAATTATAGATTACATAAATAGATTAATGATTGGAGAGTCACTAAAGATATCCAATATTTAGTGAAACATTAATCTTTACCCACAAAATATTAAGTTGTACGGTGTTATTTTTTTGTGTGAGTACTTTTCGTTAAATATATAATGAAAATATATAAAACATGATTATCACCCATATATATGTCTTTGTTATAGATTATAGAATGAAACATGATTATCATTTTGATACATCTTATATGTATGATCTATAAATTAATTATATGTTGGTATTTAATTATGATAAATGTTTTCAAAGGGAATTATTTTAAGAATATGGAATGTTTTCAAAATAAATATTTCAAATTTTACTCAAAGGTATTGAATATTGAGTGTGAATATAAATCATTTTGCTAATAAACACATTATAATAAATAATAGTGAATTGATGAGTGATAAATTATATATTCAATTCAAAATGGGTTAATAGTTTTTACATTGGAGTCCAAAACCAATGATTTATGTTTACATAATTGATTAAAACTAGAATTGAAAAAAAATCTAAATTTTTTCTATAAATGGAAATCAGGTTTATATATTTTTTATAATAATTTAATAATTTTTTTTTTCAAACTTAGTTGTTCTATATATATGAATTAATGTTTTTATATATTTAGGATTATGATTAATTGTTTATATATTTTGAATATGGATAAAACTCTTTATAAGATCTAGAAAAGGATGTTCAACTTTAATTTGAACACTTATTATCTTCAAAATTGTCAACATGGATTTATGAATGAGAAAAAAATAAAGACTCTATAGGGATGGATTATTGGACACATTTGATTTTGTATATTGACTAATTTTGACTCTTGGTTAGTATAAAAATGACCATAGATATTTTAAATGAAAAAAGGTGAAAGGGATAATGGACCATTGGATCCTATATATAGTGATATATCATGGGTAATGTGTACCTAGGAATGTAGTAGTTATAGGTATTGTTTAAACTTTATTGATGAATTTAGTTGGTATGGTTATTTGTTAATTATGATATAGAATTTGGAAAATTTTAAAAACTTTAATGTGATCGATAATTAATTATATAATAAACTACACAAATATATTAAGATTACTTAATCATATATGGGTGGTGTATACTTTCTGAAGAATTCAAAAATTGTTTGAGAGTTTGGGAAATTGTTTCATAACTCATTTCTCTTGAAACCTTATAGTGTAAGGGTGTATCTAAGGAGAGAAATCATAACCTATTGGAAAATATTCAATCATTGATGACATATTGTGACATTTCTATATAATTTTAGGGATATGTTATAGAAATTACATTATTCTTCTTAACTATGTTCCATATAAATATGTTATAATGAAACCATATATGATGTGTATTTAGATGTTTCCCAATTTAAAATTTATGAATTTTTAGTGATATGATGCTGATGTAGAGATATGATTTCCAAAAAAAATTATTTATAATAAAAGAAATGTTTATTTTATGGTTATCTTAGGGAAACTGAGGGGTATTATTTCCATAATTATACTAAGAATAAAGTGTTTCTTGATAAAAATGTTATATGTGCCAAAAAGGAATATATTTTTCAAGGATTCATTAGAAGTAAATTGATCTTTTATAGGTTTAATACCTATTATAAGGATCTATTATTATTATATAAAAAGAATTATCTTCACATAGAGTTGTGGAAGTACAACTGAATGAGGTTATAAAGAACTTTGAATCTTAGGTAGGATTTAGTAGGTGGTTAATATATATTGATTTTTTTTGGAAAATAATAATGAATATATGTTTATAGATTACGAATTAACTACCTAACTTGGGACCATTGAGAGTTTTTATCTTGAGGGATGGTCATATTTTATAAAATATAAGATACAATCCTTGTAATCTAACAATGTTTGAAACATGGTGGATGAACATGAAGGGGTGACACCTATAGTATTAAATCAGGGTTTCTATTATAGAATCAAATTATATGATTGTGCGTCTACCAAAAAATATATTTTCATTGATAAATGTTATAAAAAATCATGTTATTAACTATACAAAAACATTTTCTCAAGTTGTTATTACAAAGTCTATTGGGATATTTCATGCTATAAAAACTCATTATGAGTATGAGATATAGTAAATAGATATAAAAACCAATTTTCATTTGAGTTTAGTCAAGGGTGTGTATATGATATATATTAGGGTGTTTTAGGTTCTAAATGGTAATGTTATGGTTTACATTATACAATAGTAAATTTAAATCAGGCATCTTGGAGTTGGAAAATATGTTCTGATAATGAAATCAAAGAGTTTGGTTTCATTAGTAACACATATGATTACATTGAATAAAAATATGATTGTGTGTGTGTTGTGAAATTTCTTATATTTTTTATGGTTGGTGTACTTCTTATTATAAATTATATCTCAACTTTAAACTCTTTAAAGATGTGGATGGGAAAGTTCATTTTGAAGAAAGGAATATATGAAGTTATCTATATACATGGTATGGATATTTGTTGATATATATTGAATAAGTTTCTGGGAATGACTCAAAATAGATATCTTTGTAAATATATAAAATTATTTAGAATAGAAAATACCAAGAAGGGGACTAACTAGAGTTTCATGGAAACAATCACAGGAAGATTCGAGATCCTTATAAATAGTGATAAAGTATGGATACAATTCATTATGAATTTTCCAATTTATTTTTCATTTATTAAATTCTATATATACGAATCTATGTGAATTATTATTTGTGTATAACATGTAGATACTAATACAATACTTTTGACATTCTATAGTATTTTTTAAAGAATCTTATAATGTACCTAAAGAGTATAGATATATTCTTGGTCTTTGGAGGTGAGGATACGATCATTGTATGGGGTTACACTGATTATCCTTTTAGATTAAAAAATGATGGAGTACCCAATCTACTTTTATCTTTTACATCAATAAGGGATCCATTATTTATAATAATTACAAATTTTCCACCATAGTTGAAACAAAAAAATGATGAATTTATCACTATACAAAATAATATAATGTAAACATTTTGGATAATGATGTTTATTATTGAACATGGGGTGGTTCTAATCATTTAAATAAAAATTGATCTTTTCTGTGATAATAATAAAGCTATTTCCCTATCCAATTTTTCTTTATCTTCTTAAAGGAAAAAACTAACTCTTTAAATGTACTATCTCAATTGATAGATTATTGATATAGGTGACATAATGATTTTTTGGGAGGATAGAATGTCTTTATATTAGTAACATGAGATATTTTATCTAATGGTTATAAAAAGAATCTTTTTTCATAATAATTAAAATATCTATTTTTTTCATTCACATTTATTTCTTATATTACATGAAAAATAGAAAAATAGGATCCCCTAAAAGTATGGATTTATTTTTCCCCAATCAATGATAATCATAATGTATTATGGGTTGTGATGGTATACTTATATTAACATGGGTATAATAATGTAAGCAATACAAGATTATACTCTTGAGAAAATAAGTGGAGACTTATTATCTAGACTGAATTGCTATAGTATGTCACATGGAATATCATATGTTCATTGATATACATAGGCATGTATATAAATTATTAATCACCATTACCTAAGGTTGGAAATATACTTACCATGTGGACTTTTATAGTAATAAATCTTTCTTATACCACCATAAAGGCTACAATAATCAATGGTTGTTGGGTAAGATGTTGAACTTGTCATTAATTGAGGCTAACCAAGATTATACTTTTCCCATTACATAAAAATTATGCAATATGATCCCAATATTTAATTATACTATGGTAAACCATGGACATTTTTTATTGAGTGACATTAATTGTGATTAACTACATAGATTAATGACATGTGATTTATTTAATTATACTATGAAATCCATGTAGAAGAACATGAATGTATGATAAATACTATACAATTTTGAGAAGTTCTAATTCTAGTGGTCAGCCAATATCATAGCTAAAGGAATTATATGATTAATCATATTATAGGAATTTTTATCTAGAGATATGAGTGTGTTTGGTAGAGATAATTCCATAACCCTTTATAGATTGAGTAGAGCCATCATTTTCTAGTGGCCTCTATTTACTTACATTTTTGAATTGAGGAAATCCATTTTTTCTGAATTTAAAAAGTCTCATAGGATCACAATTATATTCCTTAGAATAAGAATTTAATTATGAATAAATTATTTTCTTGAAAAAGAATTTAGTTTTATAAAAAATATCCAAATGATTTTTTATGGATTCATAAATTGTTTTTAGGTTTTATTTTTAAAATAATTTTAAAATTTTAATGAAAGTAAGAGATTATTGGATATTCAAATAAATAGGTCGAATAATATTTTACAACTCATCCATATCATAATCGATGATATTCAAGTGATTCATTATGTAAGAAATGATACATATATATATATATATATCACTAAATGAACAAAGAATATTATGTTTTATAGTATGACATATGATGTGGAATGTGATATGGATATCAAGTGCATCAAATTTGATTCATCTTCCCAAAGGTTTTTTATCAGTTATTAATAAAAAAGATGAATCATTTATGTCCTAAAAAATATATCATAGTAATTTAAACAATAAATGACCCTAATTCTTAAATTATAATATGTTATGTTTATTATATAATGATTTTCAAATATTGGTGTCCAATACGTGACTTCCAACATTATATAAAAGGAGATTTTATATTGTATTGGATTATTATATTGTGTTTTTTGGCCATTTTTTCATGAATATATGAATCTATTTTCATTAATAATATGTATTTTCCCTCAAGGATAAGGTTCTAACACACCATCGAAGTTAGAGCAGTCCTCTCATGGTAAACATGGATTCTGTTGGCCATTTTATTATCTATATAGGGGAGATAATTTTGGCTCTCTCTATGTGATATCTATCGAAACAATTCTATTAAGATGGATAGTTTTATATATGAGGTACACATTCTAATTATATTTTATTCACATAAATTTTCAGTTGATAATGATTAATACTATTTATAAGTTTCTTTCTTTTTATATGATAATTACATTAACATACAAAACCCGTCATGTCAATTGATATATCTAGTTCTTATGATTGAAGGTTTTTTTGTGATACATGGAGTTTCATTGATCAAATTAATTAGATTAAAGGAAAATAAATAATTGTATGTAATAATTTTTTTCAGTACGGAATAAAAATCATATAGAAAAGTATATATTAGGTTATATTATAATAAAAATAATCCCTTTTCTAGTCTTTTCCTTATTGAGATATCAATTTTGGGAAGGATAATGATTTTATGACGATTGTTTGGAGTGAATAACTTCATCAATCTTATTTATAAGTTTATCATTTCTCGATTATATTGAATGGAGGTATAAAGGTAGATATAAATAACACATCTAATATAGATTTAATATAGAAAATAACTTCATGATAATCATTGAGTGGACATCAATATTATAAATTATTGATAAATTTATTTTTACAGGTTATTAGAAAATTAAAAATAGAGTGCAGAACGTGGTAGTTTGTGTACCTCCCCTAAACATACATCATAGGTATAATGATCCTTATCATAGTGTTATCATTAATTATATTTTATATCCACTAAAATAGTGTATCTATAATGTATTTTGGTATACCAACACATCACCATGCGCATTCTCATCAGATGAATCTATTTTCGATGGATTATATAAAATCGTTTTATTTTTGTGTACTTTTATTTAAAAATATTATTTACATGCATACTGTGGATGAATTAAAGTGAGTTATATATTGAAATGAGTTTATACTAGTATGAGAACAAGACCTACTGGTGGGTGATGGTTAGATAATTCTTTTAAGTTGGAAAGCACCATGATTCATCCACCTATTGAGGAGACTTAGGATTCACATATTAACATAGTGGTATGAATAATTGGTATTATATCTCAAAGGTTATGATTTAGAATCCAATATATGAAATAAATATTTAGTATTTATTGCACATAAGTATTAATTAACAAAGATCCCTTTTTATGGTACCAAATTTATTTATTAAAAAATATATAACATTTATTAATATATAATCTCACATAAATTATTATCAAAGAATTATTAATTGAGCATATAACATGATAATATATGAGGAATGGGATCCTTATAATATGGTCATAAAGATTTTTATTAATTCTATAACTATAAATATTATCAAGATTATTATTTAATGTGTTACAAATTTTAGCTATTGGATAAATTATAGGTGATTTATGAAATATATATGAATATTGAGGACATTGTGACTCCGTATACATACATTGGAAAACATTATTTGATATCTCACTTAGTTTTGATTATAAATCTTGTAATGTTGATTTGTTGATGGATATAGGTGGATAAAATCATCTTATGTCAAGATATAATATGAATAATATGATTTAGGAGAATAAGTTCTCCTAGAATATGAATAATTATACTAAGGTTAATGAAATTGATTCTATTTTTTATTATATTGTAAAACTAATTTTAAATTAAAAAATATATTAATAAATTCAAATTCTTACTTGAAGTTAAAGAGATACAATAAGGTTTTTAATTATGAAGTGATTAAAATATAATGTTTCTAAACAATATAATATTATTATAAAATCAAGTAAAAATACAATTCTTATAAGAGAAGGTATACCATTTATAGATAATCCCTGAAATAGGTTATAAATTCGTAGAATTTTTTTTAGAAAATAAATGGATGAGGAAATATGAGTGATTTTAAGGGGACCCCTTGAAATAATAAGTGGAATGAAGAATGGGAAAATTGATTTTCTATAAGATATTTTACATGAACATGAAGGTCACATTACCAAAGTGGGAAAAACTAAAATCTAACTTTATCAATCTCAGTATATATTGATGGAATGATAAGATCAAGAAAACATTCCTATTTTAGAATGGATCATATTGATAATCATATAAAAGAGAATGTTTTAAAAATCAAGAATCTTGAAGAAAATATGAAATCATTAATAGGAAAGGGAAATATGGAGGTCACATATATAAAAGATTGAATGAGTGTATTTTTCCGGGGAAAAAAATATAGAATCAGTAAATAAAAAACTAATTATTATGGAATATTAATAAAACTAGTATGAAATATTTTTTTGTAATGTTCTACTATTATTAAATCATGGGAAACACCATAAACATATGTGTGGAGGCTAAGGAGTTGAGTGAAGAAAGGAAATATACTTTTATAACTTAGTTAAGGAGCAAATTAGGTATAAGTTTTAATGAGACAATTAATTATTTATTACCATATTCATAATGATAGAAATTATAATATGAAAGGAGATGGATATTATAATAGGAAAACCCTCATTCACATGTTATGGGAGATTAAATTTTGAATAATAATATAATTTATTATGATAAAAAACATATTCAAATTGTTAGAAGATAATGATGAAATAAATAAATTAACTGTATATGAAGTATCAATTGTGGATTATTTATAATATATCATGGATAGAGTGGGATGAATAATATACTATAAAAATCAAAATAAGACATTAAAAAATAAGGATGAGTTTTTGAAGTACTCATGAAGGATAAATCAATTCAGGTTAGTTGTAATGGCTATCAAAGTGATGCATAAAAACCATATATATGTTGATTCTGATAATACACTATAAGAAATGAGAGGAAAATAATTATTTTTTCTCTCATATGGAGACTGCATCAATTTATTTACAAGTATATAAACATAAATTATAGGAGAAATATCACATTAGAGATAAAATATAGGGGAAAATAGAAGGAGTGTATAATTAAAAAAAATTAAATGATTTTTGTATGGTATAGGGAAAAAATTATAACCACAATTAATTTTAGGAAGAGATATTTAATTAAAATGATTATTCACTATAAGAAGGAAAATTCCTTAAATTGATAATGATTTGAAAGTAAACACCCTCCAGATCTATGTAATTTTCATGACTATTGTTAGTGTGGTGTCAGTTTATTAGAGATATATGAATAGTGGGGGAATAAATTAAAAAATGTGATTACATTGAAAGTAATAATATTCATAAAATATTATATCCAAATATGGATTTTAAATATGAAAATTAGAACACAAGTGGTGTCAGTATATAAATAAATATATAATTATTATGTTAATCCTTGTGATACGTACTTAAATTTTTAAGTGGTATTTATAATTCCTATAAGAGGTGTCTGTTATAGGTTATTAAAAGTGGAAAAAAGTTATACCAATTCTATTTAATCTATGAAGTAGATGGATAACAAAAATATTTTAGAGTAGATACAACTTATTAAGAGGATATCTTGAATTATTCATTCATAAACCAACAAAGTGATATAATATATTTTCTTGGTAAAAAAGGATTCTGGAAGTAAAATCCAAATAAAAATTTGTTTTATGAAATTGGTTCTAGAATTGGAATAAATTTGGGATATTCTAAATGATAGTTTTATATAATTACAATTTTTTTAAAATTACATTATGTTTGATAGTGTATAAAATATAAAACATAGACCATAAATTAAAAAAAATACCCTCAAATTTTAAGAAATTATTTATTTGATTCTAGATCTTTGAAATAATTTATACCTTACATGTTTTCTATGAAAATTATATATTTACCTAGATCCTTAAAAAGGAAGTGTTCAGTAAAAAATCCTAGTGAAAATATCTCAATAATAAGTAGAATTCAATCAGTTCCCATTATGACCTATAAACATGACATATTTGCAGACTTTATCTTCATACATATGGATTATTTTTATATAATACTTGGAATGTATTTAATTTTAAAATATAATAAAAAAACTATTAAAAAGAGAAGGAAATTATGATTCACGATGAATATGTAAAATTAAATATCATTATAGGATATAATTGATCACCTATGTCATGTATATACCCTCCAATAACTCTTACAAATAACAATCTTAAGGAATAATAGAATACACATCTTATATATGGAAAAGTTAATATTCAATCCAAGTATATAACTATTGTACTTGAATAAATTAATGTATTTCTAGGGTAATTACCTAGAAATCCACCAGAGCTTAATGTTTTGTTTTCCATTTATTTAATCCCAAATTCATGACCTATATCAAAGACTCTCTATATAATATCCACTATGGAATTAGTAGAGTTAAGGAAAAAAAATAAAGGATTTTCCTAGTAAGGGATTTATTTTCCCCAGTATCCCACCTTGGGGATCCCCTATTAATTTTATTAACAGGAAATATGTATCTATTAGGTTATTAATTTATTATATTAAAATCAATGATTTCGTGATAAATAAAAAATTTACCTTTTCTCACATTAACAATATATTCGATCAACATCAAAGAGATTAATATTTTCAATGATTTACCTTCACAATGTGTATCATAAATTGTGATTAAAGAAGAATGATATTTTGAATACATATTTCCAAATTAGGTATGGAAGTTATGAGTTTATAAGAATTTTATTTGGATTGAATAGTGCACCCTCTGTTTTTATGGAGCTAATAAATATAGTATTCAAGGAATATCATGATAATTGTTTTGTGGTATTTATTAATGATATATTGGTGTAATATAAAATCTATGGGGATAATAATAATAATTTTCAGATTAATCTTGATCCTATTCAAAGAAAATATGTATATGGTAAATTTATCAATTTTAAATTCTGTCATTAGAAAGTTCTTTTCATAGCCATATTTTCTCCAAAGATGGGTTGTTAGTTGATATCATAGAGGAAAAAGCAATCAATGAATATCATGCCCCAAAAAATATAACTGAGGTATATAGTGTCCTTGGTTTCATAGGTCACTATCAATGATTTGTTCAAAAATTATCTATATATGGTAACCCATTAACCAAGAATACATGTAATGTGGTTATTTACTGATTAAAAGAAGAATGTGAATAAAGTTATGAAGTATTTAAGAGGAGAGTGGCCAATGCTTTGATTTTTATTATACCATCCAAAAATGATAGATTTGTGATATATAGTGATTCAGTGAAGAATTGAAAAGGGTTTATACTTATACATAATGATAATAATTTTGAATATGAATCAAGGTAGTTAACAATTCATTAATAGAATTGTATAACCCGTGATCTTGAGTTGACAGTTGTAATATTTTATTTGAAGACATGAGAACATAGTATATATGGTGAATGAATTAAGATATACATAGAACATAATATATTGAAATATATATTTTCATAAGAATATATCAAAATTAGGAAAGGATGATAGCTTGAACCACTCAAGGATTATGATTTCCCAATACATGACCACCTAGGGAAGGAAAATAAGGCAACAAACGTACTCACATGGGACGTTATCAGTTTTTAATATGTGTAAGGGTAATAAGGAAAGTAATTTATTATATTTATGTAATATTAATTATGAAAATAATATAATATATATTAATTAAATCCATAATAATTAGCTTCCATGAAATATAGTGATTTGAAATGAATCATATCACTAAATGGAGGTGGTGGTCCACACACACGCATAAGTGACAATTCGATTTCCCAATTGATGGAAAGGAGGTTGAAAATGGTTGTCCCATAATCACAATCACATATCATTATATTTATAAAACATGAGAGATTATTATTGTACGGATACAATATATTAAGATGAGGTATAATAATGAATGGAATTTGAAAGTTTCGGTTAATATTATTACCACTTTATTGAGAGAACTCATTTAGTTAACACCTTAAGAATTCCTTGGATGGTATTAGGGGAATACCAGTAGCTCTTGTAATTAATAAAGAAATATAGAAAGGTATTTTTTATAGTTTTAAAGATACATAGTTTACAATCATTATTAATAAATTAGAAGAGGTGATTCCCTTTTATAACTGAGGTAAAGGACACATTGGAATTACTCAAAAGATGTCAAGATTATATATATCATAATATTTTAAAGTGGGAAAATGGAAATAATTTCTAATTTAGGAAATTATAGGTTTTAAATTACTTAAACCAATAATTTTTATATATGTATATGTTACATTTACACCTTATATTTTATTTTTAACACATAGTTATCATTTTTTACCTCAGCTATAGAAACACATTTTATATCCATATAGGGTCTTGGATTTACTTATAATGTTAGAAGTGGATACCAAATATTTCATGGATGAAAATTTTTTCAACCTAAAAACCCATGTTTTCTATTTAAATAGTTTTTATGTATTTTAATAAACTATTTTTATCATAATATATAAATAATGTAATTTTTAGGACAATTAATTCAATTTGACCTCAAGACACTGTGATAGAAATGGTATTAGAATATAAACAGATTAAAAAAATTTATAATTTATGATTAAGTATGGAAATCATGAATTATACAATTCATAAAATAATAATTGATACTGTTTTTTAAATAATTTACAAGAATTTACTTACTCTTTCCACCGACACTATATCTACTATGTAAAGTGTTTAAAATAATTATATCTTCACTTAAAAGTAAAAATAAATAAATTAGATAAAAATAATTTGTTAAAATTAAAATAAAAACATTATAAATTATTCTAACTATTTTTTATCCAAATGATATTATATTATAGTTATTAAAAGTAAGAGAGTGATATTTCGAAACCTTTTTAACATAATATAATACAAATTCTTTTGTGGAAGAAAAATAGCCCAAAATATCGTATATTCTTATTTAGGAAGGATATGGTTGAATTAATACCCTCAAATTAAATAAATGATATTTTTTTGGATTGGTTTTTAATTCCTTATCACATTATTTTTATCCATAATTACCCAATTTGTAAGATATTAGTGTTTGGTGAGCTGTAATTTCCTTTAATTTTGTTTATAACATTTTTAAGATTGTTAATGTATTAAATTTTTAGAGTAGGAGAGGTTTTATGTGTGTATCATGTGTTTTGTACGTGAAAAGGGAGAAAAAGTTCCATACTCTGTAGGGTGCATGGTTATCACATGATTAATTGTAAACATACACCAAGATCATGTGACCTAGAGGATGAAAGTTGTTGGATAAAAAATTATAAACAAAGGGGATGTAAATAGTGTGGAATTGGATATATCCAAAACACATGGACTATGAACAATTTTCCGAACCATGTGGTTGCAAAGGAGACTGCGCATCTTTGTTCTGTTTTGGAAAGGGGGAACCCCATGGTTGGCACAAAGTTAGGAAAACCATTTTTCCTAACCACATGATACATTAATATTGGGTGTTTTAGCTTCTTTATCCCAAAATAATATTTATTTCTTACTCTATTTAGATATCTAATAAATCACTAGAAATGTGGGGTGTTAACCAAGATCTCTCACTACCTCCATGGATGATTCCCATTCAATTCATAAGAATTTGGAGTGTCATTTAATGTGAATCAAAGATCAGGGTAAGTAATTAAATCTATTTTATTCAATTTTCTAGAAGAGGTTTTTTGGTTTTTTTACTATGCTTAAAAATTTCATAAACCATATTTCACGGAGGTTCATTGATTAGGATTTTGTGTTGATCACATCTCAAAAAAAGTTTCAATGATAGATAGTTTGTTTTCAACGATCATGAGGTAGGTGGGATAAAAATTTTTCATGCAGTATTGGTGTTTTTATTATGTATGTGATTATGAAAATTCTCTAGATTACTGATTTTTTCATTGAACATGGTAATTAATTTTTTAGTTGAATAGTTGTGCGAAACCCTTTAGAACTCTATACTTTATTTTGATGAATTGTGGTCTGGCATATGGCTACCCATGGGGTATTCCATTATCTTGAGAATGGTGTAAAAAATCATATATAATGAGATAAAAATTTTATGATATAAACATGGGTTTTAATTATCAATTTGTGTGTTAGTATAGATATAGATATTCTTGATATAATTTAATAATAAGTGGGTTTTTTTTCATGTTAATAGGTTTAATAGAAATGTTTCGTATGATAATATTTTTATGAAATGAATAGGTTGTTTTGAAAATTTTTCAATGGTTTGCCATGGAATTTATATTATATTGATTAAAATGATAGAAAAATTATGTATTAAAAAAGGGATAACTTGTTAATGTGACTTGATGATATCAAGGTGATACTAAAGGTATTTTTTAATGTGTTTAAAATTTATACTTTAAATGAAGTTGTGGATCCCAATATTGTGAAAATACTCTAACATCTCTTCTAAATGGTTTGTAATGGGAATTCAAGTATTGGATAATGTTTGGGTTTTCAAAGTGGAATGCCATTTTTTAGAATGGTTTCAAGATTTTTTAAAATATTATTTGGTTTTGGTGATTTATTCCATGATAAAGTGGATGTGTTTTATTTGAAACAAATTTTGGTTTTAAGGGACTATTGGGACCTCGGTAAATGATGAGATGATATATGAAAATGAGAAATGGTTAAATGGGAATGGTGACATTAAAAAATGGGTTGAAGAACCTTTAATTTTTATTGTGTTTAAAAGGGAAAGTGTGATGGACCATAGAAATTAGTTGTTAAGAAATAGGTCATTGACGGTGAACCTTTAAGGATATAAAAAATGGATTGATTTAGATTTTTACTAGTTCTTCTCGTCATTATGTTTGGATAGAATATTGTTCTAGTCCCCACAATGAATTATGTTATTTCGATGATGAACTTATTTTCCTAATCATTGGGTTTGGAAAAGGTATTTCTCTATTCCCACTGATGTATTATGTGATTTGAATGTTGGACTAAGGCTTTTAATACAAGGGTTTTTCCATAATGATGTTGTTGGTCCAATGATGTATTGTATGGTTTGGATACCTTTACTAATTATTCTAGGTAAATTGGTTTAGAGTTAATTTAATAAATAGTTTCTTGTTAATTGATGAGTTTTACACCTCTTTCTACGTCTCTAAAACTTTTGGAATGTGTGATGTAGGTTTGTTTGGTTTAGGTGACACTGTGTAACCAAGGAACCCAAGTGGGTAATTAATAAATTATTAAAATAGGAAAATGTGAAATAATGTTTTTACCATTATTTATTTATCTTTATACATTGTTTTTTGACAGGTTATTTCCTTATACACTATTGGTGTGGGCATACTGAGCTGTACTGACACACTGGTCGGGCTTCCATGGAATTGGGGTACCCATGTAGATACTACTTATTTTATTAACTTGTTTAGGATAGGAAACTGGATCATGGTATAAGTATTTTATGATGGGTTGGAACATGGGATTTCTGGTCTAGGATGGGAGTGGGGTTTGAATTCAGGGTTTTCTCGTAGTTCCAAAATTTTGGGTTTGTATTGTATGACTTCCTGACATGTAGAGTGTACATATCATTGTAAGATCATGTTTTTTTGGGATATTGTTGTTACTTGATTAATTTTATTCCATATACTAATTATACTAATTATGGTATATTGTGGTATTATCTATTTTTTGTTTCATTTTTGATAAAGTACTTATAGACTTCCAACATTAATTTTTATAACCTCAATGCTATTCAAATACCTTTGGCATATGGGGAGATGAACCTAATATAATGTGGCACACCATCTTGGAGAACTAGTTCATTGGAACCTAGGATTGTTAAATTGCATAATGGTATCTGAGATAATGTCTATTCTATTTCTATTTGGTCATGGTATAAATGCCACTAGGATCTTATCATAACATGGTAATAAGCTCATGTTTGGGTGTCTACAGACTGAATAACAATGGAAAAACCAAGCTGTCAGTTGTAAAAAATTGGTTTTCCTGCTTTTCACTTTCACCATAAACCAATTTTACAAATCCAGTGGCACACTAGGATTTGATATTACAAATTTATGTGTTTTTTATATCTAGGACTTTAATGGAATAATATGGTGTGAATTTATGCGTCATTATAGGAACATAGGATTTATAAGTCATCCATATACTACCTGGGATTGATAGTTTTGTAAGGTTCATCCTTCTGGTAGTGTAAAATTTATATTTTATTATTTATATCTATAGTTTATTCATGTTTTTTTGTGGTTAGAAATGATTCTTATGTGTTGGTATTTAAAGTGTATGCAACCATTTATATTGATTATATATAAATAATTATTTCCCCTATACTAGACCAAATCCTTATGTAATTTTTAGATAATTGGTAGGTATAAATTAGTTATAAGGTGATGGTTCAAGTTAAATAAAATTTAAATAAACATATTATAATATTTTGTCATTATAATTTGTGGATGAAATTCTATTTTGCTAAAATGATGAATTGTGAAATTGAATAAAATTGAGAATAGTGAGAAATATTAATGAAATGATTTGAAATTTTAATCCTTAGGTTTAAAAATGATAAAGTTAATTAAACGGAAATTAGAAATTATGGGACTTTTAAGGAAATTTTATATGATAATCCCTTGCATTTTCTTGACCCTATGTGTGGGTGGTTCTGTATTTGAGAGTTCACTAGTATTAGAATGTTGGTTATGGGTTGTCATGCCTTGATATGTTTGGATGTGATAGTTAATGGGATGTTATATGTGTGCATTATGTTAGGTTTTGATCTTGAGGATATGATAGGTTTTCTAATATTTTGTAATTGGTGACCCTTGTGGGATGTGATGGTGTGGGTTGTGTGTTGGAACAAGAAATTGGTGTCTTGGTTTGAGGTTTCATGGGCATGATAAGTGGTTTTCTTTAACAAATTAGACATACTGTATTTGGAATAAAGCTAGGATTGTCACCTGTACATTGTGACTTGTCTGAGGTATGATGTTATGGTTTAGTGGAATAACCAAGGGACCTTCTTGATGTAACTATAGTTTAGGGAGTTTTTTCCTTCTTACTATTGAGGGTGAACCATGATGGGGTCTTCTTTATAGTGAGTTCCTTTGGGTGTATGAGGCATAAGTGGATGTTTTTTTATTTTTAATGTGAAACACAATATGTGATTCATAGTTTTGGTTTATTCTTGGGGGATAGGTGGAAAGACCAATTGTTTTATAGAGGAGACTCAGGCTGTGAATATGAGTTGGTGGCTTTGGAAGATCGAGGGTAACCGCAATTGAGATTGTCCCTTTTTACGATGCTTTAGAATATAAAATAGGTGTGGTTACTTCTGAGGTGGGGTCAATGAATTGTAGTTTTCATAGTATTTTTTCAAAACTCATTGTTTTTACATGGGTTATTTTATAAGGAAATCACCTTGAGTGCTTATGGTTAACTTGGAGTCCAGTTTGGAGGGTAAGTATTTTTAGGGTTCTTGGATTATTTTTTCTAAAACAATTCGAAGAAAGAATCAATGTTGACATAGGATGGATGAGGTAAGGATATTTGGGGTATGTGAATATTCTTCTAATTTAGGGATGACTCCTAAATTGATATATAGTCATTTGGTTGGACCAAATGTCACACCTCGACCTGACGATTTATTTTAATTTAATTATTTGGGGACTTGTTTTTGGAATTCAGTTTGAACCGGGTTAAATTTAAAAAAATTGGGATCTTATATGGGTGCGTGACCATACATGCAACCATGTGTAGAGACCAACTGTAATAAGATGTCATTTTATTATTAAATTTATTATTACATGGGTGTGCAACCGATTGCGTGACCATGAACGTGACCGCACACGCAACCGCACACGCGACCATGCGCACTGTCCAACCTCAGTTAATAATGATATTATTATTTTGGTTGGTTTTATTATTTTTGTTTTATTATTCATATGATTGTTATTTAAGATGATATTTAAATTAGGTTATTATCAATATTATTATCAATTCAATTTATATTTTAATTTCTTGGTGAATTTTAAATTATTTTTATAATTATAAAAAAAATTATTAACTGATTATTATTATTATTATTATTATTATTATTATTATTTAATGGATTAACTTCCATTTTTTTGGTTTTATTTTGATTTTGTTGTTTTTTATCTATATTTTATTTTCCTTTTTCTCTCTTTCTTTTTTACCTCTCTTTCTCTCCCCTCCCTTTGTGTTTTACCCCTCATACCTGTCGTACACAGGACCCCCTTCCCTAAACCCTACCAGTGCAAGCCTCCTGCGCACGCTCCATCTTCCAGTCTCCCTTCCCTTCGACTGATGCTACGTCCAACGACCCCCCCTTCGGCTACTCCGACCAGTGACCAGAAACCCGCGCTGCTTCCTCCCACTCTCAGAAAGCCGTGCACCTCCCAAACTCGTGCTGCCTCCCGAAACAATCGGTTTTCCGGCATGGTGCACCTACGGTATTCCTCCCCCTTGCCCAGTTGGCCATCCATTCCCTTGCCGCATGTTCATTCTTCTTCGTTTGGTTGATTTCATTATTTGAAAGATTAATGGATTAGGGCTTTGTGTTGTATTTGGTTCAATTTTGATGTTTTTAGTTCAACTTATTGATTTTAGGGTTCAATTTGAATTTTTTGTTGTGCGATTGGCGAGCAACTGAAGTTTCGCACTGAAATCAGGGGTTTCAACACAAAAGGTAGGGGTTCTGTACATAATCTTTATTTGGTGTTTTATTTTGCTTATTTAATCAATTTAGTATGTTATTTGATTAATCTTATTTGTGGGAATATGGTTTTTCTTGATGTATATATATGATTTCGAAGTTTTTAGTAACGTGTTTATGTGATATGAATGTTTTGATTTCATGAAAACTTTTTTTGATCCATTCGTAGTGTTTTATAAACTATGCTCTTAATTAATTATGGTGCACAAGAGGGGTGAATTCTGTTTTGACATGTAAGTGGTGTGTGTTTGGCCTTAAAAAGGGGTTTTTGGGTGGTATTTTGTGTTCACGGTATTGAAATACTATTTGGAGTCGCTTGAAAATATTTTTAAGTGGTTTATTAAATCTTATAAAGTGTGGACATTATGTGTATGAAAGTGTTTTAGTGTGAGATTAATTTTAAAGAGGGTAGTTGGAGTATGTTTTTTAGTGAAGCTTTGTTATGTATCTTTGAAATGTTTTATTAATTATGTAAATGATTTATTAAGTTGAGAGTGTGATGAAAATTTGGCCTTGTGACGTGTTTTCCTTGAAAGGTGTATTTTTCATGTTTTGTGCTTAGTTTATATTATTTTATGGGAATTGAAATTTTTTTAGTTGTGTTTGAAGCCTTTGGTAGTTATTGGATTCCCTTGTATCGTTGAAGGGTGTTTTGCTCATTGCGGTGTGGGTTTTGGTCATCAGTGACAAAAAACTATAGGTATATACATGGGTAATCATGTATATATATATATATATATATATATATATATGTATGCTCCTTGTGAATATTCCCTCATGGCATGGGGAATATGCAATTGGGTTAACGAATATATATATATATATATATGAAAATATAGATGTGTATAGGTGAAGAGGTTTTGGGTTTTCATCTTCAAGAGTAGCTGCTTTTAGTTAGAAAGCGTCAAGAGTCGAGTGGACGACTTGGTTTCACCTTGAGGTAGGTCCCCCACTGCACTCACCTTTAAATTCAGAATCTATTAATTACTTGATATTTTATAAATTTTAATAAATGGGAAATAATATAATATATTTAATTTTTAAATGATTACTTGGTGTAAAAAGAGCCGTTTATTTTATACACGACACATGAAATATTTTCTTGATGAACGAACACCCAGTAGTGAAAGAATGCTCGTTTGGCCTTTAAACGTAATTCACAGAATTTAAAATGTAGTTATGGTTTATTGATAAATGATTTCTTTTGAAGTGTGAGAAAATGTTTTGGTTCTCTTGAGAAATGAGGATTTTTTTTAAAATTGGTGAAGGCCCGTTTGGTACTTTAATAAAATAAATTATTTTGGAAAACTCTCTTTGGGGTGACTCAGGGGTGATCTTTGGTGTACGTTGACTGCATAAGTTGTGTGTGATATTTTTTTCTACTTTATTGACTTTGTGGACTCACCCATTTCCTTTTTATTATACATGTTAACATGGGAACCTAGCATAATAAGTGAATCTTCTGAGAATGATTGCTGCACTAGTTTAGATTACGCACTGGCTAGTGGCCCTTAGTAAGGATTATACTATACTAGGGGATTGGGCCCCTTGGTTAGGCCATGTAGGGAAACACTGGACGTTAGGGCGTTATGAAGTCATCAAGAGTAGGCATGACTTCAGGATGAGTCACATGTACGGTATGTTCTGGATTGTTCACGAGCTCCTAGGTTCGAACCATGTTTTCTTTATTATTTATTTGTATGTGGTGGATGATCGAGAGGTCTAGTTCGGTTACTAGCCCTTTTGTGCCACTTTTTCCATTTCCCTTAGTGTGTGTTGTGTGTTGTGTGTGGTTTTCCTATTGACTAACAATTAAAATATGGTTTTCTAAATTGTTTGAAAAAAAGGTCTTAAAATGAAATACACCTGTCCTTTTCAAACATTAAGTTTTTTTTAAATTAACAAGAGAAATGGATTATTATTGTTTTAGAAAAGAAAGTGTGTGTGGAAACCCATATTTTATATATTTTAGTTCAAACCTAGAATTAGTAAATTCGTTATTTAAGGGTAGTGCATTGGGAATAGTTTTTTTGGGCACACCTACTGAGTTTTAATACTCCCGCCTATAGTTTTTTCTTGTTTTTAGTTCTATTACAGGTTCAACATGAGATTGTTTTCCTTGGGCGACGTTCAGTCGTGAGTTGGAGAGTGACCTAAGAGGTCACATGGAGATAGTAGTCGTTTTATTCGGTTAGTTTTATTTTCTTCAGTTCTTGTTTAGTAACTTTATGTGGTTTATTTATTCTGAGTTTCTCTTTATTATTTCCCTTTCTTTTATTTACTTATACTGGACAAAACTGTTCCAACCGTTTTAGTCGATGCCCGGGTGCTTGTCTCCATCTCGGGAGGATCAGGAATGCCTCTGAGGGTTTTCCGTGGATCAGCTCGGGTGACCGGTTCAGGGTCGACCTGGGTTGGTTCATGAAAAAATGGTATCAGAGGGGCGTGGTTTTGTTCTTGTTATTTGGGATGTCAGGTCGATCAGAGATTGGATTATCGGTACTCGAATGGTAGGTGTGGGAAGAGCACCATGAACTCTTTCTCGTTCTGATACTCGAGTAACTAGGGTTGTTCGGAATTTAAGTTTTGGCTTTGGTCTTTGTGGATGGGGGATGATAGTAGGAGTAAACTAGTACTGCGTGGGACTTCACATGGAGTAGAGACCCATGTGATGCTCAAGAGTACGGTTCGACACTCCTAGTGGTTGGTGCTTTCCTAGGGCATGGTATGCTAAACCATGTAGTCGGGTTAGACACGACCACTAGTCCTCTATCCAGGTTCTTTAATGTTTTTGATGTCTGTCTTCAGTTTTGGGTTGGAATGAAAGTGTTTTCTTTTAAAAATAAAATGGACCTTGGGGTTGCTCTTATTTTATTTTGGTGTGTGTTCAGCACGATTTTTGGGGTGCATTTCTCTTGGAATTTGGCATTTTATTTGTTGAAAATTGAATTCCTAAAAATAATGTCTTGGGTTATATGAAATTGAAGTGGGTTGTTTTAGAAATGGAAAGAATTTTGAAAATTTTTCTTGATTCTTTGAAATGGTTTTTAGAAAAAAAAGAGAGTATTTTTGGAATATTGGGAATGTTTTATCTTTGAAAGCAGAAGAGCCTTGTTTTTTTCCAGTTGTGTTCTTTTAAGTGCCCACATGTGTATGTAGATGTGGTTAATGGAAAGTTGGTGGATCATGTCGATGAGTTCATGAGTGGCACAAAAATGTATATCTGCAAGGCATCTAGAAATATCAGTGGTGAGTGATTGATTTTTGTAGGCTTATTATTGTTTCATGAAAAGTGATTTTTTAAGTAAAATGGGTTTTCATGCTTAAATGATTTTGGAAATTGTAAAATGACATTGAGTTGAGAGTGAAGATGACTTTTTCAAAAGAGATTTTAGGTTTTGTTGTGTAGTGTTTGGTTCTTCAAGTGGGTGTTTTTCCTTGAAAAAAATTTGATGTTTTAAATTGGAATTAATGGAATTTTTTCTGAGGTGTTGATGTTTGTTTTGTTATGTGTTTGGATTTTTAGAAGGATGTTTTGTGTTTCTTGATTGGGATATACCTCCTAGAAAGGTCCCATTAGTTTCCAGCAGGTCTCTCAGTTCTTGGAGTGGTGGAGTTGGGTTCTACTCAGTTGTGTCTATTAGAGACGTCGAGGTCAATTGGATATCATTGAATGCTTTGGGAAAGTTAGGTGTGTCTTCGATTTTGGAGGAACTCCAAGAGATGTGTGGGTGTAATTTTTCTTGAGTACATCTAGTGGAGTGGGATTAAACCAGTTAACGGTGATCGTTCCATTCTTGTTGCGAATAAGGATGTCTTCGAGGATTATTAAGACTAACTTCATCCCATGGTCTTACCTAATGAAGTGAAGGCGAGAGAAATTGTTAGATTTTGTAGGAGCTCAAACAATCAATAGGAGAATATAGAGGTGTGCTAATCATTCTGATAAGCTAGTCTCATGTTCCCCAGAGGTTTTGTGGAATAACCAGTTTAATGTTCGTAATAGATGCTGGTCTTGTTCATATTATGGTAGGTGAAGGTTCCTCGTCCGATGAGAAGTGTGGACCAAAGAGACATGTTCTTGGAGTGCCCCTTCCATTAGTTGCGTCACACGTTTGATAGACTGATCAATTTCTTATCTCTTGTGTGGTCAGTCGGGCGCTCTAAGTTGTTTACCACAATTCTCAGTTGGTAGGTTGACGGAGTGGCCGCTTGGGGCATGAGGAGAAGTACTCAGGTTGCTTTTCTAGCAGAGGAAGTTCCAGACAGAGCTGGTCAGCTTATGACTGCAAGGCGGTAGATGCTTCAGACATCAGGTCCCCAGCCATAGGTCTCAGGGCGAAGCTTGCACGCTATTAAAACTCGTCAAACGTGGTGCGAGCTTGGTCCGACTTAAGTCTACAGTGACGTATGAGGACAAATTAAATTTCCTTATTGCAATATCATCTTTAAAGGATTCATTTTTTGTTGTGAGGGGTATGAAGCCCCTTTCTTCTTTCTATAGTATTAATTTTTGGGAGTTCCTCTTGGTCCTTAAAGAGGTACAAATAATCCATATTCTTGTGAAATTGGTGGGGGTGCTCTGTGAACCATCTTGTGGTTGGTTATGGATCAGAATTGTACTCATCTAGGAGATGCTCATGTCTTGTAGAATTGGCACACACCTGTCTGGTTCACCTCCTGAATAGGGGTTTCTACTATCAAAACCATCTCATGTGGCAGAGTTTTGTCTAGTGTAGCAATCATCCAGGCAGGCCGGCCTGTGTTGGTGTGTTCGTGATGAAGTGTTCAGTATGTATCACTAAAAGTAAATGGGGAATGCCTGTACGAGTCTCGTGGTGTTAGGAAAATTATAAAATCGTGGGAAGACCCATCTCGAGCCTCGCTGACATCCCTTCTCGTGTTGGTTGGTTAAAATTAGGGTGCTTGGACAGCTATGTCAGTGTTAAAGGTCTATCTGAGTTTGTGATTTGTTTGGGTTTGAAGAACCAATATTTGACAAGAACCCTAATATGGTGGGGAGACCTCCACAGGACGAGTTTGTGGAATACTCTGTTCTCAAAGTGTGCTTGGTGGAACAACCCCTTAATTCTTCTATGCTTGAACTTGACCATGGTAATTGGTTAGCTTGGGTGGTGGGACACCTGATGAGTGTTCTTGGAGATATCGAGTGGCCCTGGTGATCCCTAAGTTAGGGTTCAGGGTGTTCCATGTTGTAGTTGTGTTTGGAGGTGAATTTCCTGATGTTGCCTATCCTTCTTGTTGATTTTGGTTTTGAGATATTTAAAGTTTCAAGTCATGGGTGTTTTGAATACTCAGACTTTGGGTGATTGAGTTTTTATTTTAGGTATCTTTGTGGTATTGTTTGGAATCTTGGGCTGGTCAAGTATTTTGGGACTTTTTGGGGGCAAAAAGTGTCATGGTGGGGAGAATTGTCACACCCCGCCCCGACACTTTATTTTAATTTAATTATTTTGGGACTTGTTTTTGGGATTCAATTTAAACCGTGTTTAATTTAAAAAAATTGGGACTTATATGGGCACATGACCATACGTGTGACCGTTTGTAGAGACCAACTTTCATAAGATGACATTTTATTAGTAAATTTATTATTACAAGGGCACACAACCAGGCACGCATCTTTGCCCGCTACTGCGCACGCGCCGCACACGCAACTGCGCACGCGACCATTCCCACGACCGCACACGCGACCGTGCATACGGCCTTGTGTGGTGTCCAAACTCAGTTAGTAATGATATTATTATTTTGCTTGGTTATATTATTTTAGTTTTATTATTCATATTATTATTATTTAAGTTGATATTTAAATTAGGTTATTAACAATATTATTATCAATTCAGTTAATATGTTAATTTCTTTGTGAATGTTAAATTATTTTTATAATTATAAAAAAAATTATTAACTGATTATTATTATTATTATTATTATTTAATGGATTAAGTTCAATTTTTTAGTTTTATTTTGATTTAGTTTCTCTATTTTATTTTCCTTATTTTCTCTATTTCTTCTCTCCCTCTCTTGATCTCCCCTCCCTTCATGTTTTCCCCCTCATTCCCGTCGTACACAAGACCCCCTTCCCTAAACCCTACCTGCATGCGCCTCCTGCGCTCCCTCCATCCTTCGGTCACCCTTCCCTTCAGCCAATGCTACATCTAATGACCCCCCCTTCAGCTACTCCGACCAATGATAGGCGACCCGCACCACTTCCTCCCTCTCCCGGACAGCCATGCGCGTCCCAAACCTGCACCGCCTCCAGAACCAAGCAGTTTTCCGGTGCGGCGCACCTCTGGTATTCCTCCCCCTTGCCTAGTTGTCCATCCTCTCCCTTTCCATAGGTTCATTATTCTTCATTTAGTTGATTTGATTATTTTAAAGTTTAATGGATTAGGGATTGGTGTTTTATTTGGTTCTATTTTGATATTTTTAGTTCAACGTATTGATTTTAGGGTTCAATTCGAATTTTTTGTTGTGTGATTGGTGTGGAACTGAAGTTTCTCTCCGAAATTGGGGGTTTCGACACCAAATGTAGGGGTTCCGTACATAATATTTAATTGGTGTTTTATTTTGCTTGTTTTATCAATTTAGTATGTTATTTGATTAATCTTCTTTGAGAGAATATGGTTTTTCTTGATGTATATATAAGATTTCAAAGTGTTTAGTAACCTGTTTATGTGATATGAATGTTTTGATTTTATGAAAACTTTTTTTGAGCCATTCGTAGTGTTTTCTAAAATGTGCTGTTAATTTATTATGGCGTACAATAGGTGAGAATTATGTTTTGACATGTAAGTGGTGTGCGTTTGGCCTCAAAAGTGGTTTTTTGGTGGTCTTTTATGTTCACATTCTTGCGATACTATTTGGAGTCACATGAAAATATTTTTAAGTGGTTTATTAAATCTTATAAACTATTTACACCATGTGTAGGAAAGTGTTTTAGTGTGAGTTTAATTTTAAAGAGGGGAGTTGGAGTATGTTTTTTTAGTGAATCTTTTGTTATGTATCTTTGAAAAGTTTTATTAAATATGTAAATGATTTATTAAGTTGGGAGTGTGATGCAAATTTGGCCTTGTGACATGTTTTCCTTGAAAAGTGTATTTTTCAGGTGTTGTGCTTAGTTTATATTATTTTATGGGAAGTGAAATTTTGTTAGTTTTTTTGAAGTCTTTGGTAGTTATTGGATTCCCTTGTATCATTGTAGGGTGTTTTGCTCATTGTGGTATAGGTTTTGTTCGTCAGTGACAAATACCTGTAGGTATATACATGGGTAAGAATGTATATAAATATATCCTCCTTGTTCATATTCCCTCATGGAATGGGGAATATTCAATTGGGTTATAAGAGATATATATATGAAAATTTATATGCATATATGTGAAGCAATTTCAGGTTTTCATCTTCAAGAGCCGAGTAGACGGCATGGTTCCACCTTGAGGTAGGTCCCCCACTACACTCGCCCTTAAATTCAGAATTTATTAATTTCTTGATATTTTATTTATTTTAATAAGTGAGAAATAATATAAGATAATTAATTTTAAATGATTAATTGGTGTAAAAATATATTTTTATTTTATACAGAACATTCGAAATATTTTCTTTATGAATGGACACCCAGTTGTGAAAGAATGCTTGTTTGGACTTTAAACATAATTTATAGAATTTCAAATGTAGTTCTGGTTTATTGATAAATGATTTCTTTTGAAGCGTGAAAAATGTTTTTGTTCTCTTGAGAAATGAGGATTTTCTTTTAAATTGGTGAAGTCCCGTTTGGTACTTTAATAAAATAAATTATTTTTGAAAACTCTCTTTGGGGTGACTCAGGGGTGATCTTTGGTGTACATTGACTGCATGAGTTGTGTGTGATGTTTGTGCTACTTTATTGAAATTTTTGACTCACCCATTTCCTTTTTATTATATGTGTTGACATGGGAACCTGGAATAGTAAGTGAATCTTCTGAGAACGATTGCTGCACTAGTTTAGATTACGCACAGGCTAGTGGCCCTTAGTATAGATTATACTCCGCTAGGGGATTGGGCCCCTCGGTTAGTCCATGTAGGGAAACACTGGGAATTAGGGCATTATGAAGTCATCGAGAGTAGGCATGCCTTCAGGATGAGACACATGTATGGTGCATTATGGATTTTTCAGGAGCTCTTAGGTTTGACCCATGTTTTTTTAGTGTTTATTTGTATGTGGCCGATGATCGATAGGTCTTGTTCTATTGCTGGCCCCTGTGTGACACTTTTTCCATTTCCCTTAGTGTGTGTTGTGTGTGGTTTTTCTCTTGACTAACAACTGAAATTTTGGATTTCTAAATTGTTCGCAAAAAAAATGTTTTAAAATGCAATGCACCTTTCCTTTTCAAACATTAAACTCGTTTTCTAAATAATCAAGGGTAATGGACTGTTACTTGTTTTAGAAATGAAAGTGTGTGTGGAAACCCATATTTTATATAATTTAGTTCAAACCTAAATTATTAAATTCTTTATTTAAGGGTAGTGCAATGGGAATAGTTTGTTGGGCATGCCTACTGAGATTTAATTGCCACGCCTATAGTGTTTTCTTGTTTTTAGTTCTGTTACATGTTCGAAATTAGCTTGTTTGACTTGGGTGATGTTCGGTTGTGAGTTGGAGAGTGACCTACGAGGTCACATAGAGATAGTGGCTATTCTATTCAGTTAGTTTTATTTTCTTCAGTTCTTGTTTAGTCACTTTATTTGGTTTATTTATTCTAAGTTACTCTTTTTATTTGTTCTGATTTTATTTATTTATAATGGGAGAAATCATTCCCATCATTTCTGTTGATGCCTTGGTGCTTTTCTCTAGTCCGGGAGGATCGAGAAAGCCTTTCAGGATTTGCGACAGATCAACTCGAGTGATCGGTTCAGGGTCGACCCAGGTTGGTTCGTGAAAAAATGGTATCAAAGGGGCATGGTTTTGTTCTTGTTATTTGGGATGTCATGTAGATCAGAGATAGGATTATCGGTACTCAAATGGTAGGTGTGGAAAGAGCATCATGAACTCTTGATCGTTATGATACTCGAGTAACCAGGGGTGGTTCAGAATTTATGTTTTGGCATTGGTCTTTGTGGATAGGGGATGAAATTAGGAGTAAACCGGTACTACCCACGACCTTACATGGAGTAACAACCCATGTAATGCTCGAGAGTACATTTCGACACTCCTAGTGGTTGGTGATTTCCTGGGGCATGGTCTACAAAACCATATAGTCGGGTTAGACACAACCACTAGTCCTCTGTCCATGTTCTTTAATGTTTGTGTTGTCTTTCTTTAGTTTTGGGTTGGTGCAAAAGTGTTTTCTTTTAAAAGGAAAACGAACCTTGGGGTTTCTCTTATTTTATTTTGGTGTGTGTTCGGAATGATTTTCGGGGTGCGTTTCTCTTAGAATTTGGCGTTTGATTTGTTGAAAATTGAATTCCTAAAAATAATGTCTTGGGTTATCTAAAATTGAAGTGGGTTGTTTTAGAAATGGAAAGCATTTTGAAAATATTTCTTGAATCTTTGAAATGGTTTTTAGAAAAAAAATATTTTTGGAATATTGGGAATATTTTATTTTTGAAAGCGGAAGAACCTTGTTTTGTCCAGTGGTGTTCTTATGGCTGCCCGAAAGTGCATGTAGACGTGGTTAATGGACAGTTGGATGATCATGTGGATGAGTGCATGAGTGGCACGAAAATTCATATATACAAGGCATCAAGGAATATCAGTGGTGAGTGATTGATTTTTTTAGGTTGCTTCTTGTTTCTTGAAAAGTGGGTTTTTTCTCTAAATGGGTTTTTGTGCTTAAATGGTATTGGAAATTGGAAAATGACATTGAGTTGAGAGTGAAGATTACTTTTTTAAAAGAGATTTTATGTTTTTTTTGTGCATTGTTTGGTTCTTTAAGTGGGTGTTTTTCCTTGAAAAAAAATTAATATTTTAAATTGGAATTACTGGAATTGTGTCTGAGGTGTGGATGTTTGTTTTGTGATGTGTTTGGATTTGTAGAAGGATGTTTTGTGTTTCTTGTTTGGGATATACCTCTTAGAAATGTCCCATGGGTTTCCAACAGGTCTCTCAGTTCTTGGAGTGGCGGAGTTGGGATCTACTCGGTTGTGTCTATTGAATACATCGAGGTCAGTTGGATATCATTGAATGATTTGGAAAAGTTAGGAGTGTCTCCGGTTTTGTAGGAACTCCAAAATATGTGTGGGAGTAAGTTGTCTCGAGTACATCTGGTGGAGTGGGATTAAACTAGTGAATGGTGATTGTTCCATTTTTGTTGCAAATATGGATTTCTTGAGAGATCCGTAAGACTAAATTCATCTCGTGGTATTACTTAATGAAGTGAAGGCGAGAGAAATTGGTGGATTTTGTAGGTGCTCGACCAATCAACAGGCAAAGATAGAGGCGTGTTGACCTTTCTGATGAGCTAGTCTCATATTCCCCAGAGCATGTGTGGAACAACCAGTTTAATGATTGTAATAGATGCTAGTCTTGTTCATATTTTGATAGGTGAAGGTTCTTCGTCCAATGAGGAGTGTGAACCAAAGGGACCTGTTCTTGGAGTTCCCATTCTATTAGTTATATCACACGTTTGACAGACCAATAAATTTCCTATCTTTAGTGTGGTTAGTCGGGCACTCTAAGTTGTTTACCGCAATTCTTAGTTGGTAAATTGTCGGAGTGGCTACTTGGGGCATTAGGAGAAGTACTCAGGTTGATTTTCTAGTAGAGGAACTTCCAGTTAGAGGTGGTCAGCTTATTACTGCGAGGTGGTAGATTCTTTAGACATTAGGTCCCCAGCCATAGGTCTTGGGGCGAAGCTTGCGCACAGTTAAAACTCATCGAACGTGGTGCGAGCTTGGTCAAACTTTAATCCGCAGTGACATATGGGTAAAAATTAAATTTCTTTACTCCAGTATCATCTGTAAAGGCTTCATTTTTGTTGTGAGGGGCATGAAGCCCCTCTATCCTTTTTATAGTCTTAATTTGTGGGAGTTCTTCTTGGGCCTTAAAGAGGTCTGAATAATCCATATTCTTGTGAAATCGGAGGGAATGCTCTTTGATCCTTCTTGTGGTCGGTAATGGATCATAATTGTACTCTTCTTGGAGATTATCATGTCTTGTGGAATTAGCGCGTTACTATCTAGTTCACCCCTGGATAAGGGTTTCTAATATCAAAACCATCTCATATGGAAGAGTTTTTTCCAGTGTAGGAATCATCCAGGAAGGCCGGAATGTGTTGTTGGGTTCATGATGAAGTGTTCAGTCTATATCGCTCAAAGTAAATGGGGGAATGATCATGTGAGTGCCGTGGTGTAAGGAAAACTATAAAATGGTGCGGAGACCCACCTCGAGTCTCGCTGACGTCCCCTCTCGTGTTGGTTGATTAAACTTAGGGAGCGTGTATGGTTAGGCCAGTGTTATAAGTCTATCTGATTTTGTGCGTTTTTTTGGGTTTGAAGAACTAATGTTTGACGAGAACCATAATATGGTGGGGAGACCACCATAGGAAGAGCATGTGGAAGTCTCTGTTCTCGAAGTGCACTTGGTGGAGAAACCCCTTACTTCTGCTTTGCCCGACCATGACCATGGTAAATGGTTAGCATGGGTGGTGGGATGCTTGACGAGTGTTCTCAGAGATCTCGAGTGGCCCCGGTGATCCCTAAGTTAGGGGTTATGGTGTTCCATGTTGTAGTTGTGTTTGGAGGTTAATTCCTAGCTATTGGCTATCCTGGTTGGTGATTCTAGTTTTGATATCTTTAAAGTTTCAATTCATGGGCATTTTGAATTGTCGGCCTTCGAGTGATTGAGTTTATTATTTTAGGTATCTTTGTGGTTTTGTTTGGAATCTTGGGTTGGTCAATTATTTTGGGACTTTCTGGGGGTAGAAAGTGTTATGGTGGGGAGAATTATCACACACCTACCCAACACATTATATTAATTTAATTATTTTTGGACTTTTTATTGGGCTTTAGATTGAACCAGGTTTAATTTTAAAAAAATGGGATCTTATATGAGAGCGTGACCATACACGCGACCGTGTGTAGAGACCAACTTTAATTAGATGAAATTTTATTATTAAATTTATTATTACAGGGGCGTGAAACTGGGAGCGTGACCGTGCACGCGACGACCCACATGACCACACACGTGAACGTGCATGGTGTCCAAACTCAGTTAGTAATGATATTATTATTTTGGTTGGTTTTATTATTTTAGTTTTATTATTCGTATGATTATTATTTGAGTTGATATTTAAATTAGGTTATTATCAATATTATTGTCAATTTAGTTAATATTTTAATTTCTTTTTGAATTTTAAATTATGTTTATAATTATATTAAAAAAATTATTCGCTGATTATTATTATTATTATTATTTAATGGATTAAGTTCCATTTTCTTGGTTTTATTTTGATTTTGTTGTTTTTTATCTCTATTTTATTTTTATTTTTTAATATCTTTTTTTCTCTCCCTCTCTTTCTATCCCCTCCCTTTGCGTTTTCCCCCTCATTCCCATCCCGAACAGGACCCCCTTCTCTAAATCCTACCTACGCGCGCCTCCTGCACACTCTCCATCCTCCGATCTCCCTTCTCTTCACCGATGCTACGTCCAACAACCCCTCCCCTCTTCAGCTACTCCGACCAATGATCGGTGACCCACACTACTTCTTCCCTCTCCTTGACAGTCGTGCACTACCCGAACCGACGCCGCCTCCCAAACTGAGTGGTTTTCGGTTGCGGCGCACCTCCAGTATTCCTCCCCCTTTCCTAGTTGGCCATCCTCTCCCTCACCACAGGTTCAGTCTTCTTCGTTTGGTTGATTTAATTATTTCAATGTTTAATGGATTAGGAATTTGTGTTGTATTTGGTTTTATTTTGATGTTTTTAGTTCAATGAATTGATTTTAGGGTTCAATTTTAATTTATTGTTGTGCGATTGGAGAGCAACTGAAGTTTCACACCGAAATTGGGGGGTTTGACAACAAAGGTTGGGGTTCCATAAACAATATTTATTTGGTGTTTTATTTTGATTGTTTAATAAATTTAGTATGTTATTTGATTAATATAATTTGTACGAATTTGGTTTTTCTTGATGTACATATATGATTTCGATGTGTTTAGTAATGTGTTTATGTGATATGAATGTTTTGATTTTATGAAAACTGTTGTTGAGACATTCGTAGTATTTTCTAAACTAGGCCGTTAATTTATTATGGTGTGAAAGAGGTGAGAATTCTGTTTTGACATGTAAGTGGTGTGCGTTTGGCCTCAAAATGGGTTTTTTGGTGGTCTTTTGTGTTCATAATCTTGCGATACTATTTGGAGTCGCATGAAAATATTTTTAAATGGTTTATTAAATCTTATAAAGTGTGCACACCATATGTAGAAATGTGTTTTAGTGTGAGTTTAAATTTAAAGAGGGGAGTTGGAGTATGTTTATTTTGCGAAGCTTTGTTATTTATCTTTGAAAAGTTATATTAATTATGTAAATGATTTATTAAGTTGGGAGTGTGATGAAAATTTGGACTTGTGACATTTTTTCCTTCAAAGGTGTATTTTTCATGTGTTGTGCTTAGTTTATATTATTTTATGGGAAGTGAAATTGTTTTAGTTGCGTTTGAAGTCTTTGGTAGTTATTGGATTCTATTTCATCGTTGTAGGGTGTTTTTCTCATTGCGGTGTGGGTTTTGGTCGTCAGTGACAAAGACCTATAGGTATATACATGGGTAAGCATGTGTATATATATATATATATCCTCCTTGTGCATATTCCCTCGTGGTGAGAGGAATATAAAATTGGGTTAAAGGATATATATATATATATATATGAAAATTTATATGCATATAGGTGATTGGTTTTGGGTTTTCATCATCATGAGAAGTGTTTTTTAGATAGAAAGCATGAAGAGCCGAGTGGACAGTATGGTTCCCACTTAAGGTAGTTCCCCCACTGCACTCACCTTTAAATACAGAATTTATTAATAGCTTGATATTTTATTAATTTTAATAAATGGGAAATAATATAAGATAATTAATTTTTAAATGATTACTTGGTGTAAAAAGATCCATTTATTTTATACACGACACTTGAAATATTTTATGGATGAATGGATACCCAGTAGAGAAAGAATTGCCATTTGGAATTTAAACATAATTCACAGAATTTCAAATGTAGTTCTGGTTTATTGATAAATGATTTATTTTGAAGCGTGAACAAATTTTTTGGTTCTCTTGAGAAATTAAGATTTTCTTTAAAATTGGTGAAGGCTCGTTTGGTATTTTAATAAAATAAATTATTTTGAAAAAATCTCTTTGGGGTGACTCAGGGGTGATCTTTGGTGTACGTTGACTGCATGAGTTGTGTATGATTTTTGTGCTACTTTATTGACTTTTTTGACTCAACCCTTTCCTTTTTATTATACGTGTTGACATGGGAACCTGGCATAGTAAGTGAATCTTCTGAGAAGAATTACTGCACTAGTCTAGATTATGCACTAGATAATGGCCCTTAGTACGGATTATACTCTTCTAGGGGATTAGGCCCCTCGGTTAGGCCATGTAAGGCAACACCGGGGTTAGGGAATTATGACGTCATCAATAGTAGTCATGCATTCAGGATGAGTCACATGTATGGTATGTTCTAGATTGTTCACGAGTTCCTAGGTTCAACCCATGTTTTCTTTAGTGTTTATTTGTATGTGGCGGATGATCGAGAGGTGTAGTTCGGTTGATGGCCCCTATGTCCCACTTTTTCCATTGCCCTTAGTGTGTGTTGTGTATGGTTTTTCTTTTGACTAATAACTGAAATTTGGATTTCTAAATTGTTAAAAAAAAATGTTTTAAAATGAAATGCCCCTATCCTTTTCAAACATTAAAATTGTTTTTTAAAATTAAAAAGGGAAATGGACTATTACTTGTTTTAGAAATGAAAGTGTGTGTAGAAACCCATTTTTTATATAATTTAGTTCAAACCTAGAATTATTAAATTCTTTATTTTAGGTTAGTGCATTGAGAATAGTTTTTTGGGCCCACCTACTGAGTTTTAATACTCACTCCTATAGTGTTTTATTATTTTTAGTTCTATTGTAGGTTCGACATGAGCCTATTTGCCTTGGGCAACATTAGGTCATGGGTTAGAGAGTGACCTGCGAGGTCACATGGAGATAGTGGTTGTTCAATTTAGTTAGTTCTATTTTCTTCAGTTCTTATTTAGTCGCTTTATTTGGTATATTTATTATGAGTTTATCTTTATTATTTCCTCTGCTTTTATTTATTTATATATGGAGAAACCATTCCGATCATTTATGTCAATTCCCTGGCACTTGCCGCCATCCCGGGTGGATTGGGAATGCCTCTCGATCTTTGTCGAGGATCGGCTCGGGTGAATGGTTCAGGGTCGACCCGGGTTGGTTCGTAACACCTAACATTTCCAATGGTGGAGTTATTGGATTCTAACATTGAGGAAAACTCAAGTAAAATTGGTTTGAAAACTAGGATTCATGTATATTTGTTTCAATGTCCACTTGATCCTAGTTTCGATAGTATCCAAATCATAGGATTTTGATTCCAGATTAGTGAATGGTTTTAGGAAGTCATGTGACCTAGGTTTTCTTGTATGTTCTTTATTATAGGAACATGTCGATGGTGTGTGATGCTATTTGAGGTATGTGAATAAGTGGATCAAGAAAAAGAATCTATTTTTTATGTAAAATTAGGATGATTCATTCCTCTTATGAACGTAATCTATTTATAAAAAACTAATATTAATATAAATTGACATTACATTATTTTTGAGAATACTTAATACAATACCCACACAGATGCCCAATGACCACAATAGTTTTGTACCTTTCAAAACATGGAAACATAAACACTAGTACATAAGTGAGCTATATAATCTCCCACTAGGTTCATCATGGCTAAAACCCTTATTGTAAACATCATAAATAACACATATATTCACAACTAAGGTAAAGGAAACATAAAAAAGGGTGAGCTCAAATTCTCAGTAAGGGTAACAAGTGATATGCATAAGCATAATCATGAACATAAGGGTATGATAACATGAGAATATCATTAGAAGATCATACCCTATATATCAAAGATCATATACATGTGTCATGGAATGAATATTAGAAGTTCATAAGATATTAATCATAAGGTAATTAATAGAATAAGCCATGAAAGTATAACTGAGGAGTATACATGTAATTGTAGGCATACAAATAATCATAGAATATCATATTTCTAGGATACCTACCAATACCATCATAACATGTTGGCATTGGGATAAAACCCATGTACTAACTTTGGGAATGGTATAACAACCTTTTTACCCTCTTATGTTTGTTATTGGGAAATAAACCATGTACCCTCTTATCTTTTCCTTAGGTTACAGCCCATGTACCATCTTGTTTTCAGGCTTGGGACACAACCCATGTAACATCTTGTTTTCAGGATTGGGTAAAAACACATACAACCTATTTTTCCATGCTTGTTCTACATCGCATGTACTCATTGATATCATATACCACCCACCATTACTGAATTCATTGGGGAGATATATAAGTACAACCCTCAGATAATGAAACCATGCCTACATGTGCCACAATATTATAAAGAATTCATCATATCATAAACCAAAAAAAGAGATTGGTTTTATAAAAATAAAATCATATCCCTTGAAATGAAATGGGTATCATTAACATTTCATCACGTAATAAACTATACAAAATACACATGTTTCATAATAATTTCAATAAATCAAAAATTGTGAAAATAAGCAGGTTCCAAAAACATATAACCAGTGTAAGTGAAATGAGTTTCGTAAAAATCATGCCCTCAAAACAAAAACCATTAAAAAAATAAAATGAATGGTATTATTGGATCATTTCCCCATTAAATATTAAACTATACCAAAGGATTCCATCATCGATGGATAATTATTTTGAAAGATCACTTGGATCATTTTTAAGGAAAATAAAGTTTCTTTGAAAATCACTTTTTAAAACATAGAACATATTCAAGATCCTATTCTTAAAAACACTTTGAAAACATTTAAAGTTATAATTAAAATAAATTAAAACATTGATTGATAAAAATAAATCTTTCTATTTGAAAACCTCTTTTTAAAACATATATCATTTTGAAAACATTTTTTATAAAATAGGTTTGAAAACTTATAAAGGAATCTTGAAAACATTTATTATTCATTTTTCTTAGAAAATAATTTGAAAACATATGAAGAAAGTTAAAAAAAATTAAAACTTATTCCTATAAAATATATAAAAGGGTATTGAAAATGTTTAAAACACACATTAAACATAAAACATTTTGTAAAACATTTTTTATAAAATAAGGTTTTTGAAGAACACATATTTCCGACTCGAATAAAATATTGATGAATTTTTATAATTTTTTTCATTATAATAAGAAAAATTGAGTAAAATAATTGTAATAAAACATAATAATATCATGTATAAACATATTATAAGAAATGTAATGAGTGTTCTTGAAATATGGATCAAATGATTTCATCAATTGAAGAAAGATCGTAAACAATCTCGATAAATGTTGAGACTGTTGCAATAAACATTTTCCACTTAGGTAACATTGAATCAATCTCTACATAAGATAATAAAATTACATTAATCTTAAAATATAATTAATTAAGGGGATTCATGATATAAAATGTCAAAGGGTCATTATATATACCTAATAGAAAAATATTTGTTCATGAAAGGGCATGTATCTCAATGAAGGAAACATGAGACCAAAAATTATGTTTCTGATTTGGTAGATTTTGCACTATAAAACCCATGGAAGAAATATAATCAAACGGATATTTAAATACCCATAAATTTAATTATAATTATCATATAATACATTAATGTTAATTATATACACCACACAAAATATATGATTGGTTAATAAGGAATGTATCTCATGGATATAAAAAGTGAGATGTGATGACAATCTTTTGAATAATGGTCCTTATGAAATAAAAAAAATTAAAACATATAATATAATTAAATAAATAAAATTAACTATATTACATTTCAAAATTATATATATACACTGCACAAAAATAGAATGGTTGTGGATATGGTATGAATCTCAAGGAAATAAAAATTGAGATGAAATTCCCTTACCTTAAGTATTGAATTTTTTCATACATGTTCAAACCTATTATATAATATATATAATATTATCATAAATATATCACATAATCATATTATTATATCTAATACCAAATATTATTTTGTTTTGACTTTATATTACCTGTTTATTAACAACTCCATGAAAATGTTATGTTTTGGGTAATATCTGCTCTATTTTTCTAATATGTTTTGGCATGTTATTATTGATCCTCTTAATAAGATCATGATTTAATTATTTCTATAATGTAATTAATGAAATAAGAAGCTTATATATTCATTATATATGAATTTATAATAATCTATAGAATATATAAATATGAAATGAAATTCACCATTCATGGAGACGGTAGGTTGTACGTACGCATGGATGCAGTATCTATTTTCTTGTCATATTGAATGAATGAAATTAAATGACATATATGTGAATATATATAATATAATTAAATTATTATTATTATTTAATTTATATTACAAAATTTCACTAAAAAATCTTTAATACATATAATGTAGGGTTTGAATGAATCACATCGCTTTGAGGAGGCGGTAGTCCACACTTCCCCAAACGAAATTATCATATTTACAAAAAATGAAAGAATGAAGTCAAGTGTTATATAATAATTAAATAAGCATAAATATATTATCAATATCCAATATATTATATAAAAATAGATTTTCCATCATAATTTCCAACCATGAGAGACGGTAAAGGAAAAACAAACAACATCGTTTTGTGAGGCGGTAGTTCTTCGTACACAAGAAAGGTATGTTCATCTCCCATTAGATAGAAGTGCGTGTAAGTGTAGGAATAAAAATAAAAAAAATATAAGTATATTTATGATAATATGTTTATTAAATAATAATTTGATAATAATATTTGAGGCGGTGGGGAATGAAAATAAAACAAAGGAGCTTGAGGAAGGATGTTACATCTTCTTTGGGTAACTCCTTTTGGTTTGAACCAAAGGGATTACATGGATGGATTTCATCCCAAATGGATTATTCTAGGATTAATGGTGGTATTTTTAGAGAATTTGTTTGAAGAGTATGGTTTCTCAAAATGGCTTGATAGGTGTGAATAAGTTTGAGGGGCGAGTGCATTTTTATAGTGGAGGAGGAGTGACTTTCTTGAAATTTTTTGAAAATGTAATTCCACCAATGTTTTTACCATGGAATGTTTCTCAATAAATTGTAAATATTATATAAAAGGGAGGTTATGGCCAAATTATTGCCATAAAATTGATTTTGGAAAAGTTTGTTGGTCGTTTTGGGCCTTATTGTTAATGTCTTGTGCTTTGTTATGCTAATTTAACTCTTAATCATTGTAATAAATTTTACTCACTTTCACAAATATTTTTGATCAAAAACGCTGTTGAAATTAGTAGATATTATAAATTAATGAAAATAATAATATTTTATAAACTTTTTGAAATTCAAATTTAATATGTGGTATAAATTAATTAAAAATTAGTATCATAGTAAGGATGACAATGCAAGGTTTTAAAGTAAAGATGATTAAAAGTTTGTTATGTTTTATATTCAATTTCAAAATTAAATTGATTAAAATGACCTAAATTGTATTAATTTATGTATAGGTAATATAATTATACTTAGAAACAAAATTAATATATAATTTTACTATATAAATAATTTTCCTAAAGAACAGTTTTGAATGAAAATTCTGAATTTTTCACTATTCTTCAAAAAATGAAATATTTTTAAAAATACCAAAACATTACCCATAGTAAATTTTTATATTATTATTTAAAAATTTAATTTAATTTTTTCAAATAAAATAATAAATTTGTGAAAAGTTATATTTTAAATTGTTTCTTCATTAAAATGTGGTAAAATTACATTTTAGAAAAATATAAATCTTTTTGAGTGAATAAGGATTTATTCTTATCACTTGTCTAGAAAACACATAAGATGAAAATTAAATAGTTTTTTTGAATATAATATATTTATATTTCATAAAAATAATTTATAAAAATTGTTTTAATTAATTTATTATGGTAAAACATGTTTGATTGCGTAAATTGTTTTTTAGCAACATATTTCATATACTTTCAAAAGGGTTTTATTTTCATTTCTAGGTAATTAATTACCAAAATAATTCTTATTTTTTGTAAGTGTGGACTATATATTTGTAATTTAATTAAATATTATTAATAAACATTATTCCAATTGATATGTGACAAATATAGTTATATTTTAATAATAATATTAGTAGTACATTGTATTTTGGTAAAATAAGGTCTAGCGTGTCACACAAGTTATCAAAGGAACTCATGATTGTGTATAATACATGCCACACACAGTTTTGCATGTATCAAAAGATAATATAATTTTTTCATGTAACATATGGTTTACCAGGTGTTTTTCATAACTCAATATAAACATAGTTCTTTTATATGAAAAAAATCAATATTTAGTGTTGTTTAAAAGAAAAAACATTGAAATGTTTTAAATTAATGTGAAAAAATTCACAAAATCTCTATGTGTTACATTCAACCCTCCGGAAAATAAATTTCACCCTCAAAATTCATCTTGTTCATCAATGGTTTAATATTTGAATATTAATTTCATAGAAACCCACATAATAAAAATGAATACTAAAAATTCCTTTAAAAAGGGAAAGTAGGAAAAAATGGTTTCCCAAAGTAACAGATAACTAGTTTTCCAAATTGGATAACATAGGTGGGAAGTGAAAACATGGATATGGATGAGAAGTGTAAATAATCATATATATTAATAATGATCACTAATACCAAGGAAGTTGGTGATACAAAGAAAATTAATGATCACAAAATCTTAAAGTGAAGAAGCATGAAAGAGGTCATTGATATCATCAAAAATTATTATAATATGGAAAAAATTTATTTCAATACGCTTTCCCTGAATATGAATTGTTTTTTTTCAAAAGAGGATATACTATCTTAATTTATTTACCTTTTAGAATTAAAATCTCACCCTTTTATTATGTATTGGACAATTTCCACTCCATTACGTTGTCCAAAAAAGAAGGTGAATTTTTCATTCTTGAAGCACTAACCAACCATAAGATCCATGAAAATCCATCCCATCTATATTCAAATAAAATCAATACTAAGTGGTTATAAAAGTTTATCTAGTATGTATAAATCCCCATGTGGTGATATAATACTTTAATCTAACTAACTTTACCTGAATTTTAAATTAAACATTCCATAAATGGTTAATATTATAACCCTTACAAAAGATTAAAATGAAAAAAATTAGAATGAAGGTCCAAAAATAATCTTAACATAGATCCATAACATATCATAATATATCTCTTGTTTATCACATTCCAAACATGTGAATATCCTCATCATATATTCTCTTTAAACATGGTAATAATCTCAATTACCATAATCCCTTTTGGAAGACATATATCCTTCCTTATTTTAATGATTACATGGATATATTATTTATATACAATAAGTTAGAAACATCATATATCTTAACATAACCCACATTTTCAACAAATTCCTTATCATATATACGGTAATAAATATTTTCCAAATTACTTTATCCATGTCATTAGTTCCTTATCCATATAAAATATCATTTTATCATCCTCATGAACATGTTAAGAGATATCCTCCCTTAATGTAAACTTTTCATTAAATAATTTTTTCCTAGTCATTAGAATCATTTAAAAAATTATTTAAAATCCTTAAATAAACTTCTACACACAATACCAAAATACTTCATGATTTATATAACATAACCTTTTAATACCAAAACATATACACTTTAACCATAAAACATTTTTCATAATCCATTAATCAAGATTCATCATTTTATTCTATAATACCCCTTTCTTGTAATATGAAATATGAATCTTGTGTTAGATCCCAACCTTATTACAATGTCATCTTGATCCCTTTTTTAGGAACTCTTTTCAATCTTTAAGTACCTTTTTCTTGGAGTTGTAGTTTGAGGTGTGTTTGGGTGAGTTTTTAAGAAAAATTAATGGGTAGAAGGTTGTTAATGGTGAATTAATTATGTTCCATGATGTTGATTAAGATAATTAATTGTGAGATTAATTATGAAAAGTTTATATTTTGTTTGGATAACTAATTGTGAAGAATTAATTATGTAATAAAATTTATTTTTATTGAATAATTAATTTATTAATTAATTAATGGGTTGTGTACTTAGTAAATTGTTGGGTTAACTAATGGACATTAATATGTTTAACTAATAGTTAGATTAGTAAGAGAATGATATGGTTAATTCTTGTAAATTAATGAATGATTTAAATAATTGAGAATGTAGGTGCTAGACATGGCATTTTAGAAAGATTAAGATATTGGGACTTGGACATGACATTCCTCCCCAATAGTTAATCAATCACTTGTGATGCAGGGTTCTAGACATGGTGATCTACACTAAATGAGATTTGGGGTGTTAATAATGGAAATCTATACTGAATTATCTTTGGGGTTTTAGATATACTGATCAATAGAAAATGTGATTTGGGGTTCTTGACATGGAGTTCAACACCAAATGAATGATAATAATGAATTATTATTTAAATGGGAGACATGAATTGAAACATGATCTAATGTGATAATTAATGAATAAATGAAAATGTGATAACAATTTAATTATGCATTGTAATTATTTCTTCATAGAATTTCATACACTGTATTTTGACTAGATTTATTTTAGACACCGTTGGTGGTGGCCTACTGAGTTGTACTAACACCCAAGTCGAGCCGCCTGATCAACACCCGAGAAGACTTTGTTGTAGGAGGACCAGATAAGGGAAAGGCCCTAGGATAAGTTTATGTTTGGGAATAGATCATGGAAGAGGGAATCATACATAGTTTATGACCCACCTGGGATTGATTATTTCTTTATATTTATTTTCATTATAGAAACTTGACACTTACATTGTCATAGCATTTATCCCCTTTTTTGTTGAGTATTGTATTTCCTGTTTTGACTATCATGTGACATGGTATTTTTCATGTTATTTATATTCTACTGCACTTTTTTATTGTATTTTTATTCCATTGGTGTTTTATTTTGAAAATGTAGGGTATAGTCTCCCCATGACAAACTTACCAGATCCTCATTTCCAGTCAGCACCCTCTAGCATATGGGGAGGCGTGCTTGGGGGCAAGTGACCGACTGACTTGGGCTGCTATTTCATGGCACCCAGGATATGACAATACCAATTAGTATCAGATGTGGTTTTCTTTTTCATTATTCTTAAATTTTATTACTTTCTTGGAAAGGTAGAAATGAGACTAGGAAAATTTGGGGCTTGGTAATTAGCTTGTGCATGGGAGATGCAAATAGTTGTATGGGGGGAAATTCTGGTACTCAGGGTGGGATTGTTGTGATTATTTTTTGTTGTTACTGTTGGATAACATTTCACCTTGGGTGACTCACATGTGGTGTGATGTGATATTTGTTTTGACAATTTTTGAAATTTTATTTGTGGCCTAAAGAGGCATAAGATATGAGTCTTCATGCATCATTCTTGGTACTTAGGGTTATTATTACACACATCATTTTAGTCACTCATAGGAAAATGGGTTGTGGGTAATTTATTGAACTTAATATATTTTTCCTTGTTGTTATATTGAAATAATGATGCAAACTGAAAATAAATGGGTGTCCAATGAGAAACATGAATAATGAGATGGGTTTGATTAATTAATTAATTTTAAATAATGTAATTAATTAATTGTGATAATTAATTAATGATAATTTTTTTACCCTTATTATCCAAGACCATGGAGAAGGATGGTTAATGGTATTGATAAGGACTCAGTGTTGAATGTGTGGTGAGAAATAGAAAAAGGACATGTTGAAACTGGTTGTGTATATTTGTCCTCTTACATAAATGTTATAAGGTTTCATTATGATACCTAATAGGTCTGTTTTGATTTGTAGATATATGACTCCATGAAACATTTTGAGAGGGATATTGAGGGGTATGGATCATAACAAACTTCTAGATAGGGAACGTGAGGCACCATTGTTGTAGGCGAATGAGGTAGGGGAGCAGTTCCCAGAGAACATTTATCCTTTTATGCAACTCATGGAGAGATACCTAGGGCAGGTTCTGAAAATAATGTCTGATTTGACAAGGGTGTTTCAGCTGCAACACCCTCCAACTTTAACTGGATAGGGTGGACCTATGGGATCTTAATTCTGGATTGAATCCATAGAGATTATATTTGACCATTTGGAGATTATTACTGAGTGGATGGTCAAGTTGGATACTTATATGCTTTGGGGGTCAGTGAAGAACTTGTGGGAAATTCAGGTACGATCTGGATTGACTGATGATATGTTTTGGAAGGCCTTTCTGGAGAAGTTCTTAGAAGACTTCTTTCTAGACACACTGAGACAATGGATGGATTCTGATTTTATGCATCTGACTCATGGAATCATATCTACAATGGATCATTCCAAACGTTCCACATATTTATAATGTTTTTCTCCGTCATTTTTGGATGATGAGGCTTCTTCAGAAAAAAATTTCAGGCCGAACTTAAGTATAAAATTACGTCCCAGGTGAATATTTTTAGGTTGAATAAGTTCTTAGAAGTGTCAAATCAAGCTCTCATTTCAGAGGGGAACCAGAAGGAGGCTTATAGTACTGGAAAAGTAACTGTTATTGGATGATCAGGGAGTATGCCTTCTGAGATTAGGAAGTGCTATTATGAGAACCTTAGTTCATACAATGGAAATCAAGGTGAAAAATCAGGAGTAACAATTGCATAGGATATTACTCATGTTAGTTTACACAAATGTGGTCGGAATAGACACTATCACACATAGTTTCCTCAACCAAAAGTGGAGATCCAATTTTTTGGCAAGATGGAGAACCTACCGATGTTCTGCTAGAAGTAGCAACAGACTGGTGGTGAGGGAGCAGATGCACAGTGTCAATGTGTGGTATGGGGTCTTCTATGCCTTATTGTTCTGGCAGCTACATTTCTACTAGAAGAGGAAGTAGAGGCGGTGGATTTGGCGCATTAGGGTATGAGCACCCATATCAATAAAGTGGTTCTATTCAAGGGAGTCATACAACACCATAGAGAAGAGGTGCATGGGAGTTACATGGAGTGAAGACTAAAATTTTGTAAAGTGAGGCTGGGATATAGATAGTGAGATGTACTATTATAGTAGCTTCTACTTTATCTAGTTCCTTGTTTGATACCGGTGCCTCCCATACCATTATATCTGTAATGATTGTTAATGGCTTGAGTTTAAAGGTGGAGTCCATAAGAGGAGTGATGAATATCGATACACCATTGGGAACATAGTATGGAGATATCTATTTATGAAAGGTATTTTCACTAGAGACCAGAGAGTATCATTTTCATTGGTATCTTTATGACCTTAATATGATGGTATTCGACCTAATTATGGATATGGACTGGTTAGTCGCATATCGATCCCACATCGATTATTACCATAGTAGATTTAACGTTGTGTCTCCTAAGGGTGACCAGTATGTTCATCATGGAGAATGCGATATCCATACAAGAAAAGAAGGGCCTCTTACTCAACAACTGGGAGAGCTCACATCCCAAGTTGGATGTCTTTTTATTAATGATCGGAGTGGTACAAAAGACATACTTCCACTAGTTGTTTAATAGTTACAAGATTTCTTTCTCGAAGACTTCTCAGTGTTTCCACCTGAGAGAGACATGTAATTAACTATTGAGCTCATGTTAGGGGCTGATCCAGTGTCTATTAAATCATACAGAATAGAACCAACTAAGTTTCAAATTGTAAAGACGTAGCTGGAGGAGTTAATGCATAAAGGGATTTTCCATCCAAGTACGTCACCTTGGGAATCACCTGTCTTGTTTTCAATGAAGGTAGAAGGTGATTTATGATTGTGTCTTGATTACTAAAAGTTGAATAAAATGATCGTGAAGAACCAATGTCTTATTCCACGTATTGATGATCTATTTGACTAGTTAAAGGGGGATTGTGTGTTCTTAAATATTTATTTGAGATCAGGGTATCATCAGTTGAGAGTTAGGAATTCTGATATACTGATAACTGCTTTTAGTAGTAAGTATGGAATTTATGATTTTTTTGTAATGCTGTTTGGGTTAAAAAAACTCCAATAGTGTTTATGGCCTTGATGAATAAGATCATTCATCTGTACCTGGATCGGTTCATGGTGGTGTTTGTGGATGACAACTTGGTGTACTCTAAGACTCGTGACAATCATGCCCAACATCTTGACATCATCCTGAGTACACTGAGTGAGTATTGGTTATATGACAAGATATCTAAGTGTCAGTTTTGTATTGACAAAGTACACTTTTTAGGGAATATCATCTCAAAAGAAGGTTTGGTAGTGTTCCACCTTGAGGTAGGTCCCCCACTACACTCGCCTTTAAATTCAGAATTTATTAATTTCTTGATATTTTATTTATTTTAATAAGTGAGAAATAATATAAGATAATTAATTTTAAATGATTAATTGGTGTAAAAATATATTTTTATTTTATACAGAACATTCGAAATATTTTCTTTATGAATGGACACCCAGTAGTGAAAGAATGCTTGTTTGGACTTTAAACATAATTTATAGAATTTCAAATGTAATTCTGGTTTATTGATAAATGATTTCTTTTGAAGCGTGAAAAATGTTTTTGTTCTCTTGAGAAATGAGGATTTTCTTTTAAATTGGTGAAGTCCCGTTTGGTACTTTAATAAAATAAATTATTTTTGAAAACTCTCTTTGGGGTGACTCAGGGGTGATATTTGGTGTACATTGACTGCATGAGTTGTGTGTGATGTTTGTGCTACTTTATTGACATTTTTGACTCACCCATTTCCTTTTTATTATATGTGTTGACATGGGAACCTGGAATAGTAAGTGAATCTTCTGAGAACGATTGCTGCACTAGTTTAGATTACGCACAGGCTAGTGGCCCTTAGTATAGATTATACTCCGCTAGGGGATTGGGCCCCTCGGTTAGTCCATGTAGGGAAACACTGGGCATTAGGGCATTATGAAGTCATCGAGAGTAGGCATGCCTTCAGGATGAGACACATGTATGGTACATTCTGGATTTTTCACGAGCTCTTAGGTTTGACCCATGTTTTTTTAGTGTTTATTTTTATGTGGCGGATGATCGATAGGTCTTAATCTGTTGCTGGCCCCTGTGTGACACTTTTTCCATTTCCCTTAGTGTGTGTTGTGTGTGGTTTTTCTCTTGACTAACAACTGAAATTTTGGATTTCTAAATTGTTCGCAAAAAAAATGTTTTAAAATGCAATGCACCTTTCCTTTTCAAACATTAAACTCGTTTTTTAAATAATCAAGGGTAATGGACTGTTACTTGTTTTAGAAATGAATGTGTGTGTGGAAACCCATATTTTATATAATTTAGTTCAAACCTAAATTATTAAATTTTTTATTTAAGGGTAGTGCAATGGGAATAGTTTGTTGGGCATGCCTACTGAGATTTAATAGCCACACCTATAGTGTTTTCTTGTTTTTAGTTCTGTTACATGTTTGAAATTATCTTGTTTGACTTGGGTGATGTTCGGTTGTGAGTTGGAGAGTGACCTACGAGGTCACATAGAGATAGTGGCTATTCTATTCAGTTAGTTTTCTTTTCTTCAGTTCTTGTTTAGTCACTTTATTTGGTTTATTTATTCTGAGTTTCTCTTTTTATTTGTTCTGATTTTATTTATTTATAATGGGAGAAATCGTTCCCATCATTTCTGTTGATGCCTTGGCGCTTTTCTCTAGTACGGGAGGATCGAGAAAGCCTTTCAGGATTTGCGACAGATCAACTCGAGTGATCGGTTCAGGGTCGACCCAGGTTGGTTCGTGAAAAAATGGTATCAAAGGGGCATGGTTTTGTTCTCGTTATTTGGGATGTCATGTAGATCAGAGATAGGATTATCGGTACTCAAATGGTAGGTGTGGAAAGAGCATCATGAACTCTTGCTCGTTATGATACTCGAGTAACCAGGGGTGGTTCAGAATTTATGTTTTGGCATTGGTCTTTGTGGATAGGGGATGAAATTAGGAGTAAACCGGTACTACGCACGACCTTACATGGAGTAACAACCCATGTAATGCTCGAGAGTACATTTCGACACTCCTAGTGGTTGGTGATTTCCTGGGGCATGGTCTACAAAACCATATAGTCGGGTTAGACACAACCACTAGTCCTCTGTCCATGTTCTTTAATGTTTGTGTTGTCTTTATTTAGTTTTGGGTTGGTTCAAAAGTGTTTTCTTTTAAAAGGAAAACGAACCTTGGGGTTTCTCTTATTTTATTTTGGTGTGTGTTCGGAATGATTTTTGGGGTGCGTTTCTCTTAGAATTTGGCGTTTGATTTGTTGAAAATTGAATTCCTAAAAATAATGTATTGGGTTATCTAAAATTGAAGTGGGTTGTTTTAGAAATGGAAAGAATTTTGAAAATATTTCTTGAATCTTTGAAATGGTTTTTAGGAAAAAAAATATTTTTGGAATATTGGGAATATTTTATTTTTGAAAGCGGAAGAACCTTGTTTTGTCCAGTGGTGTTCTTATGGCTGCCCGAAAGTGAAAGTAGACGTGGTTAATGGACAGTTGGAGGATCATGTGGATGAGTGCGTGAGTGGCACAAAAATGCATATCTACAAGGCATCAAGGAATATCAGTGGTGAGTGATTGATTTTTTTAGGTTGCTTCTTGTTTCTTGAAAAGTGGGTTTTTTCTCTAAATGGGTTTTTGTGCTTAAATGGTATTGGAAATTGGAAAATGACATTGAGTTCATAGTGAAGATTACTTTTTTAAAAGATATTTTAGGTTTTTTTGTGCATTGTTTGGTTCTTTAAGTGGGTGTTTTTCCTTGAAAAAAAATTAATATTTTAAATTGGAATTACTGGAATTGTGTCTGAGGTGTGGATGTTTGTTTTGTGATGTATTTGGATTTGTAGAAGGATGTTTTGTGTTTCTTGTTTGGGATATACCTCTTAGAAATGTCCCATGGGTTTCCAACAGGTCTCTCAGTTCTTGGAGTGGCGGAGTTGGGATCTACTCGGTTGTGTCTATTGAAGACATCGAGGTCAGTTGGATATCATTGAATGCTTTGGAAAAGTTAGGAGTGTCTCCGGTTTTGTAGGAACTCCAAAATATGTGTGGGAGTAAGTTGTCTTGAGTACATCTGGTGGAGTGGGATTAAACTAGTGAATGGTGATTGTTCCATTTTGGTTGCAAATATGGATTTCTTGAGAGATCCATAAGACTAAATTCATCTCGTGGTCTTACCTAATGAAGTGAAGGCGAGAGAAATTGGTGGATTTTGTAGGTGCTCGACCAATCAACAGGCAAAGATAGAGGTGTGTTGACCTTTCTGATGAGCTAGTCTCATATTCCCCAGAGCATGTGTGGAACAATCAGTTTAATGATTGTAATAGATGCTAGTCTTGTTCATATTTTGATAGGTGAAGGTTCTTTGTCCGATGAGGAGTGTGAACCAAAGGGACCTGTTCTTGGAGTTCCCATTATGTTAGTTATATCACACGTTTGACAGACCAATAAATTTCCTATCTTTAGTGTGGTTAGTCGGGCACTCTAAGTTGTTTACCGCAATTCTCAGTTGGTAAATTGTCGGAGTGGCCACTTGGGGCATGAGGAGAAGTACTCAGGTTGATTTTCTAGTAGAGGAACTTCCAGTCAGAGGTGGTCAGCTTATTACTACGAGGTGGTAGATTCTTTAGACATTAGGTCCCCAGCCATAGGTCTTGGGGCGAAGCTTGCGCACAGTTAAAACTCATCGAACGTGGTGCGAGCTTGGTCAAACTTTAATCCGCAGTGACATATGGGTAAAAATTAAATTTCTTTACTCCAGTATCATCTGTAAAGGCTTCATTTTTGTTGTGAGGGGCATGAAGCCCCTCTATCCTTTTTATAGTCTTAATTTGTGGGAGTTCTTCTTGGGCCTTAAAGAGGTCTGAATAATCCATATTCTTGTGAAATCGGAGGGAATGCTCTTTGATCCTTCTTGTGGTCGGTAATGGATCATAATTGTACTCTTCTTGGAGATTATCATGTCTTGTGGAATTAGCGCGTTCCTATCTAGTTCACCCCTGGATAAGGGTTTCTACTATCAAAACCATCTCATATGGAAGAGTTTTTTCCAGTGTAGGAATCATCCAGGCAGGCCGGAATGTGTTGTTGGGTTCATGATGAAGTGTTCAGTCTATATCGCTCAAAGTAAATGGGGGAATGATCATGTGAGTGCCGTGGTGTAAGGAAAACTATAAAATGGTGCGGAGACCCACCTCGAGTCTCGCTGACGTCCCCTCTCGTGTTGGTTGATTAAACTTAGGGAGCGTGGATGGTTAGGCTAGTGTTATAAGTCTATCTGATTTTGTGCGTTTTTTTGGGTTTGAAGAACTAATGTTTGACGAGAACCATAATATGGTGGGGAGACCACCATAGGAAGAGCTTGTGGAAGTCTCTGTTCTCGAAGTGCACTTGGTGGAGAAACCCCTTACTTCTGCTTTGCCCGACCATGACCATGGTAAATGGTTAGCATGGGTGGTGGGATGCTTGACGAGTGTTCTCAGAGATCTCGAGTGGCCCCGGTGATCCCTAAGTTAGGGGTTATGGTGTTCCATGTTGTAGTTGTGTTTGGAGGTTAATTCCTAGCTATTGGCTATCCTGGTTGGTGATTCTAGTTTTGATATCTTTAAAGTTTCAATTCATGGGAATTTTGAATTGTCGGACTTCAGGTGATTGAGTTTATTATTTTAGGTATCTTTGTGGTTTCTTTTGGAATCTTGGGTTGGTCAATTATTTTGGGACTTTCTGGGGGTAGAAAGTGTTATGGTGGGGAGAATTATCACACACCTACCCAACACATTATATTAATTTAATTATTTTTGGACTTTTTATTGGGCTTTAGATTGAACCAGGTTTAATTTTAAAAAAATGGGATCTTATATGAGAGCGTGACCATACACGCGACCGTGTGTAGAGACCAACTTTAATTAGATGAAATTTTATTATTAAATTTATTATTACAGGGGCGTGAAACTGGGAGCGTGACCGTGCACGCGATGACCCACATGACCACACACGTGAACGTGCATGGTGTCCAAACTCAGTTAGTAATGATATTATTATTTTGGTTGGTTTTATTATTTTAGTTTTATTATTCGTATGATTATTATTTGAGTTGATATTTAAATTAGGTTATTATCAATATTATTGTCAATTTAGTTAATATTTTAATTTCTTTTTGAATTTTAAATTATGTTTATAATTATATTAAAAAAAATATTCTCTGATTATTATTATTATTATTATTTAATGGATTAAGTTCCATTTTCTTGGTTTTATTTTGATTTTGTTGTTTTTTATCTCTATTTTATTTTTATTTTTTAATATATTTTTTTCTCTCCCTCTCTTTCTATCCCCTCCCTTTGCGTTTTCCCCCTCATTCCCATCCCAAAAAGGACCCCCTTCTCTAAATCCTACCTACGCGCGCCTCCTGCACACCCTCCATCCTCCGATCTCCCTTCTCTTCACCGATGCTACGTCCAACAACCCCTCCCCCCTTCAGCTACTCTGACCAATGATCGGTGACCCACACTACTTCTTCCCTCTCCTTGACAGTCGTGCACCTCCCGAACCGACTCCGCCTCCCAAACTGAGTGGTTTTCGGTTGCGGCGCACCTCCAGTATTCCTCCCCCTTTCCTGGTTGGCCATCCTCTCCCTCACCACAGGTTCAGTCTTCTTCGTTTGGTTGATTTAATTATTTGAATGTTTAATGGATTAGGAATTTGTGTTGTATTTGGTTCTATTTTGATGTTTTTAGTTCAATGAATTGATTTTAGGGTTCAATTTGAATTTATTGTTGTGCGATTGGAGAGCAACTGAAGTTTCACACCGAAATTGGGGGGTTTGACAACAAAGGTTGGGGTTCCATAAACAATATTTATTTGGTGTTTTATTTTGATTGTTTAATAAATTTAGTATGTTATTTGATTAATCTAATTTGTACGAATTTGGTTTTTCTTGATTTACATATATGATTTCGATGTGTTTAGTAATGTGTTTATGTGATATGAATGTTTTGATTTTATGAAAACTGTTGTTGAGACATTCGTAGTATTTTCTAAACTAGGCCGTTAATTTATTATGGTGTGAAAGAGGTGATAATTCTGTTTTGACATGTAAGTGGTGTGCGTTTGGCCTCAAAATGGGTTTTTTGGTGGTCTTTTATGTTCATAATCTTGCGATACTATTTGGAGTCGCATGAAAATATTTTTAAATGGTTTATTAAATCTTATAAAGTGTGCACACCATATGTAGAAATGTTTTTTAGTGTGAGTTTAAATTTAAAGAGGGGAGTTGGAGTATGTTTATTTTGCGAAGCTTTGTTATTTATCTTTGAAAAGTTATATTAATTATGTAAATGATTTATTAAGTTGGGAGTGTGATGAAAATTTGGACTTGTGACATGTTTTCCTTCAAAGGTGTATTTTTCATGTGTTGTGCTTAGTTTATATTATTTTATGGGAAGTGAAATTGTTTTAGTTGCGTTTGAAGTCTTTGGTAGTTATTGGATTCTATTTCATCGTTGTAGGGTGTTTTTCTCATTGCGGTGTGGGTTTTGGTCGTCAGTGACAAAGACCTATAGGTATATACATGGGTAAGCATGTGTATATATATATATATATCCTCCTTGTTCATATTACCTCATGGTGAGAGGAATATAAAATTGGGTTAAAGGATATATATATATATATATATATATATGAAAATTTATATGCATATAGGTGATTGGTTTTGGGTTTTCATCATCATGAGAAGTGTTTTTTAGATAGAAATCATGAAGAGCCAAGTGGACAGTATGGTTCCCACTTAAGGTAGTTCCCCCACTGCACTCACCTTTAAATACAGAATTTATTAATAGCTTGATATTTTATTAATTTTAATAAATGGGAAATAATATAAGATAATTAATTTTTAAATGATTACTTGGTGTAAAAAGAGCCATTTATTTTATACACGACACTTGAAATATTTTCTGGACGAATGGATACCCAGTATGGAAAGAATTGTCATTTGGAATATAAACATAATTCACAGAATTTCAAATGTAGTTCTGGTTTATTGATAAATGATTTATTTTGAAGTGTGAACAAATTTTTTGGTTCTCTTGAGAAATTAAGATTTTCTTTAAAATTGGTGAAGGCTCATTTGGTATTTTAATAAAATAAATTATTTTGAAAAACTCTCTTTGGGGTGACTCAGGGGTGATCTTTGGTGTACGTTGACTGCATGAGTTGTGTATGATTTTTGTGCTACTTTATTGACCTTTTTGACTCAACCCTTTCCTTTTTATTATATGTGTTGACATGGAAACCTGGCATAGTAAGTGAATCTTCTGAGAAGAATTACTGCACTAGTCTAGATTATGCACTAGATAATGGCCCTTAGTACAGATTATACTCATCTAGGGGATTAGGCCCCTCGGTTAGGCCATGTAAGGCAACACCGGGGTTAGGGAATTATGACGTCATCAAGAGTAGTCATGCATTCAGGATGAGTCACATGTATGGAATGTTCTAGATTGTTCACGAGTTCCTAGGTTCAACCCATGTTTTCTTTAGTGTTTATTTGTATGTGGCGGATGATCGAGAGGTGTAGTTCGGTTGATGGCCCCTATGTCCCACTTTTTCCATTGCCCTTAGTGTGTGTTGTGTATGGTTTTTCTTTTGACTAATAACTGAAATTTGGATTTCTAAATTGTTCAAAAAAAATGTTTTAAAATGAAATGCCCCTATCCTTTTCAAACATTAAAATTGTTTTTTAAAATTAAAAAGGGAAATGGACTGTTACTTGTTTTAGAAATGAAAGTGTGTGTAGAAACCCATTTTTTATATAATTTAGTTCAAACCTAGAATTATTAAATTCTTTATTTTAGGTTAGTGCATTGAGAATAGTTTTTTGGGCCCACCTACTGAGTTTTAATACTCACGCCTATAGTGTTTTCTTATTTTTAGTTCTATTGTAGGTTCGACATGAGCCTATTTGCCTTGGGCAACATTAGTTCATGGGTTAGAGAGTGACCTGCGAGGTCACATGGAGATAGTGGTTGTTCAATTTAGTTAGTTCTATTTTCTTCAGTTCTTATTTAGTCTCTTTATTTGGTATATTTATTATGAGTTTCTCTTTATTATTTCCTCTGCTTTTATTTATTTATATAGGGAGAAACCATTCCCATCATTTATGTCAATTCCCTGGCACTTGCTGCCAGCCCGGGTATATTGGGAATGCCTCTCGATCTTTGTCGAGGATCGGCTCGGGTGAATGGTTCAGGGTCGACCCGGGTTGGTTCGTAACACCTAACATTTCCAATGGTGGAGTTATTGGATTCTAACATTGAGGAAAACTCAAGTAAAATTGGTTTGGAAACTAGGATTCATGTATATTTGTTTCAATGTCCACTTGATCCTAGTTTCGATAGTATCCAAATCATAGGATTTTGATTCCAGATTAGTGAATGGTTTTAGGAAGTCATGTGACCTAGGTTTTCTTGTATGTTCTTTATTATAGGAACATGTCGATGGTGTGTGATGCTATTTGAGGTATGTGAATAAGTGGATCAAGAAAAAGAATCTATTTTTTATGTAAAATTAGGATGATTCATTCCTCTTATGAACGTAATCTATTTATAAAAAACTAATATTAATATAAATTGACATTACATTATTTTTGAGAATACTTAATACAATACCCACACAGATGCCCAATGACCACAATAGTTTTGTACCTTTCAAAACATGGAAACATAAACACTAGTACATAAGTGAGCTATATAATCTCCCACTAGGTTCATCATGGCTAAAACCCTTATTGTAAACATCATAAATAACACATATATTCACAACTAAGGTAAAGGAAACATAAAATAGGGTGAGCTCAGATTCTCAGTAAGGGTAACAAGTGATATGCATAAGCATAATCATGAACATAAGGGTATGATAACATGATAATATCATTATAAGATCATACCCTATATATCAAAGATCATATACATGTGTCATGGAATGAATATTAGAAGTTCATAAGATATTAATCATAAGGTAATTAATAGAATAAGCCATGAAAGTATAACTGAGGAGTATACATGTAATTGTAGGCATACAAATAATCATAGAATATCATATTTCTAGGATACCTACCAATACCATCATAACATGTTGGCATTGGGATAAAACCCATGTACTAACTTTGGGAATGGTATAACAACCTTTTTACCCTCTTATGTTTGTTATTGGGAAATAAACCATGTACCCTCTTATCTTTTCCTTAGGTTACAGCCCATGTACCATCTTGTTTTTAGGCTTGAGACACAACCCATGTAACATCTTGTTTTCAGGATTGGGTAAAAACACATACAACCTATTTTTACATGCTTGTTCTACATCCCATGTACTCATTGATATCATATACCACCCACCATTACTGAATTCATTGGGGAGATATATAAGTACAACCCTCAGATAATGAAACCATGCCTACGTGTGCCACAATATTATAAAGAATTCATCATATCATAAACCAAAAAAAGAGATTGGTTTTATAAAAACAAAATCATATCCCTTGAAATGAAATGGGTATCATTAACATTTCATCACGTAATAAACTATACAAAATACACATGTTTCATAATAATTTCAATAAATCAAAAATTGTGAAAATAAGCAGGTTCCAAAAACATATAACCAGTGTAAGTGAAATGAGTTTCGTAAAAATCATGCCCTCAAAACAAAAACCATTAAAAAAATAAAATGAATGGTATTATTGGATCATTTCCCCATTAAATATTAAACTATACCAAAGGATTCCATCATCGATGGATAATTATTTTGAAAGATCACTTGGATCATTTTTAAGGAAAATAAAGTTTCTTTGAAAATCACTTTTTAAAACATAGAACATATTCAAGATCCTATTCTTAAAAACACTTTGAAAAAATTTAAAGTTATAATTAAAATAAATTAAAACATTTATTGATAAAAATAAATCTTTCTATTTGAAAAACTCTTTTTAAAACATATATCATTTTGAAAACATTTTTTATAAAATAGCTTTGAAAACTTATAAAGGAATCTTGAAAACATTTATTATTCATTTTTATTAGAAAATAATTTGAAAACATATGAAGAAAGTTAAAAAAAATTAAAACTTATTCCTATAAAATATATAAAAGGGTATTTAAAATGTTTAAAACACACATTAAACATAAAAAATTTTGTAAAACATTTTTTATAAAACAAGGTTTTTGAAGAACACATATTTCCGACTCGAATAAAATATTGATGAATTTTTATATTTTTTTTTATTATAATAAGAAAAAATGAGTAAATTAATTGTACTAATACATAATAATATCATGTATAAACATATTATAAGAAACTTAATGAGTGTTCTTGAAATATGGATCAAATGATTTCATCAATTGAAGAAAGATCGTAAACAATCTCGATAAATGTTGAGACTGTTGCAATAAAAATTTTCCACTTAGGTAACATTGAATCATTCTCTACATAAGATAATAAAATTACATTAATCTTAAAATATAATTAATTAAGGGGATTCATGATATAAAATTTCAAAGGGTCATTATATATACCTAATAGAAAAATATTTGTTCATGAAAGGGCATGTATCTCAAAGAAGGAAACATGAGACCAAAAATTATGTTTCTGATTTGGTAGATTTTTCACTATAAAACCCATGGAAGAAATATAATCAAACGGATATTTAAATACCCATAAATTTAATTATAATTATCATATAATACATTAATGTTAATTATATACACCACACAAAATATATGATTGGTTAATAAGGAATGTATCTCATGGATATAAAAAGTGAGATGTGATGACAATATTTTGAATAATGGTCCTTATGAAATAAAAAAATTAAAACATATAATATAATTAAATAAATTAAATTAACTATATTACATTTCAAAATTATATATATACACTGCACAAAAATAGTAGGGTTGTGGATATGGTATGAATCTCAAGGAAATAAAAATTGAGATGAAATTCCCTTACCTTAAGTATTGAATTTTTTCATACATGTTCAAACCTATTATATAATATATATAATATTATCATAAATATATCACATAATCATATTATTATATCTAATACCAAATATTATTTTGTTTTGACTTTATATTAACTGTTTATTAACAACTCCATGAAAATGTTATGTTTTGGGTAATATCTGCTCTATTTTTCTAATATGTTTTGGCATGTTATTATTGATCCTCTTAATAAGATCATTATTTAATTATTTCTAGAATGTAATTAATGAAATAATAATCTTATATATTCATTATATATGAATTTATAATAATCTATAGAATATATAAATATGAAATGAAATTCATTGTTCATGGAGACGGTATGTTGTACGTACGCATGGATGCGGTATCTATTTTCTTGTCATATTGAATGAATGAAATTAAATGACATATATGTGAATATATATAATATTATTAAATTATTATTATTATTTAATTTATATTACAAAATTTCACTAAAAAATCTTTAATACATATAATGTAGGGTTTGAATGAATCACATCGCTTTGAGGAGGCGGTAGTCCACACTTCCCCAAACGAAATTATCATATTTACAAAAAATGAAAGAATGAAGTCAAGTGTTATATAATAATTAAATACGCATAAATATATTATCAATATCCAATATATTATATAAAAATAGATTTTCCATCATAATTTCCAACCATGAGAGACGGTAAAGGAAAAACAAACAACATCGTTTTGTGAGGCGGTAGTTCTTCGTACACAAGAAAGGTATGTTCATCTCCCATTAGATAGAAGTGCGTAAGTGTAGGAATAAAAATGAAAAAAATATAAGTATATTTATGATAATATGTTTATTAAATAATAATTTGATAATAATATTTGAGGCGGTGGGGAATGAAAATAAAACAAAGGAGCTTGAGGAAGGATGTTACATCTTCTTTGGGTAACTCCTTTTGGTTTGAACCAAAGGGATTACATGGATGGATTTCATCCCAAATGGAATATTCTAGGATTAATGGTGGTATTTTTGGAGAATTTGTTTGAAGAGTATGGTTTCTCAAAATGGCTTGATAGGTGTGGATAAGTTTGAGGGGCGAGTGCATTTTTATAGTAGAGGAGGAGTGACTTTCTTGTAATTTTTTGAAAATGTAATTCCACCAATGTTTTTACCATGGAATGTTTCTCAATATATTGTAAATATTATATAAAAGGGAGGTTATGGCCAAATTATTGCCATAAAATTGATTTTGGAAAAGTTTGTAGGTCGTTTTGGGCCTTATTGTTAATGTCTTGTGCTTTGTTATGCTAATTTAACTCTTAATCATTGTAATAAATTTTACTCACTTTCACAAATATTTTTGATCAAAAACGATGTTGAAATTAGTAGATATTATAAATTAATGAAAATAATAATATTTTATAAACTTTTTGAAATTCAAATTTAATATGTGGTATAAATTAATTAAAAATTAGTATCATAGTAAGGATGACAATGCAAGGTTTTAAAGTAAAGATGATTAAAAGTTTGTTATGTTTTATATTCAATTTCAAAATTAAATTGATTAAAATGACCTAAATTGTATTAATTTATGTATAGGTAATATAATTATACTTAAAAACAAAATTAATATATAATTTTACTATATAAATAATTTTCCTAAAGAACAGTTTTGAATGAAAATTCTGAATTTTTCACTATTCTTCAAAAAATGAAATATTTTTAAAAATACCAAAACATTACCCATAGTAAATTTTTATATTATTATTTAAAAATTTAATTTAATTTTTTCAAATAAAATAATAAATTTGTGAAAAGTTATATTTTAAATTGTTTCTTCATTAAAATGTGGTAAAATTACATTTTATAAAAATATAAATCTTTTTGAGTGAATAAGGATTTATTCTTATCTCTTGTCTAGAAAACACATAAGATGAAAATTAAATAGTTTTTTTGAATATAATATATTTATATTTCATAAAAACAATTTATAAAAATTGTTTTAATTAATTTATTATGGTAAAACATGTTTGATTGCATAAATTGTTTTTTAGCAACATATTTCATATACTTTCAAAAGGGTTTTATTTTCATTTCTAGGTAATTAATTACCAAAATAATTCTTATTTTTTGTATGTGTGGACTATATGTTCGTAATTTAATTAAATATTATTAATAAACATTATTCCAATTGATATGTGACAACTATAGTTATATTTTAATAATAATATTAGTAGTACATTGTATTTTGGTAAAATAAGGTCTAGCGTGTCACACAAGTTATCAAAGGAACTCATGATTGTGTGTAATACATGCCACACACAATTTTTCATGTATCAAAAGATAATATAATTTTTTCATGTAACATATGGTTTACCAGGTGTTTTTCATAACTCAATATAAACATAGTTCTTTTATATGAAAAAAATCAATATTTAGTGTTGTTTAAAAGAAAAAACATTGAAATGTTTTAAATTAATGTGAAAAAATTCACAAAATCTCTATGTGTTACATTCAACCCTCCGGAAAATAAATTTCACCCTCAAAATTAATCTTGTTCATCAATGGTTTAATATTTGAATATTAATTTCATAGAAACCCACATAATAAAAATGAATACTAAAAATTCCTTTAAAAAGGGAAAGTAGGAAAAAAATGGTTTCCCAAAGTAACAGATAACTAGTTTTCCAAATTGGATAACATAGGTGGGAAGTGAAAACATGGATATGGATGAGAAGTGTAAATAATCGTATATATTAATAATGATCACTAATACCAAGGAAGTTGGTGATACAAAGAAAATTAATGATCACAAAATCTTAAAGTGAAGAAGAATGAAAGAGGTCATTGATATCATCAAAAATTATTATAATATGGAAAAAATTTATTTTAATACTCTTTCCCTGAATTTGAATTGTTTTTTTTCAAAAGAGGATATACTATCTTAATTTATTTACCTTTTAGAATTAAAATCTCACCCTTTTATTATGTATTGGACAATTTCCACTCCATTACGTTGTCCAAAAAAGAAGGTGAATTTTTCATTCTTAAAGCACTAACCAACCATAAGATCCATGAAAATCCATCCCATCTATCTTCAAATAAAATCAATACTAAGTGGTTATAAAAGTTTATCTAGTATGTATAAATCCCCATGTGGTGATATAATACTTTAATCTAACTAACTTTACCTGAATTTTAAATTAAACATTCCATAAATGGTTAATATTATAACCCTTACAAAAGATGAAAATGAAAAAAATTAGAATGAAGGTCCAAAAATAATCTTAACATAGATCCATAACATATCATAATATATCTCTTGTTTATCACATTCCAGACATGTGAATATCCTCATCATATATTCTCTTTAAACATGGTAATAATCTCAATTACCATAATCCCTTTTGGAAGACATATATCCTTCCTTATTTTAATGATTACATGGATATATTATTTATATACAATAAGTTAGAAACATCATATATCATAACATAACCCACATTTTCAACAAATTCCTTATCATATATACGGTAATAAATATTTTCCAAATTACTTTATCCATGTCATTAGTTCCTTATCCATATAAAATATCATTTTATCATCCTCATGAATATGTTAAGAGATATCCTCCCTTAATGTAAACTTTTCATTAAATAATTTTTTCCTAGTTATTAGAATCATTTAAAAAACTATTTAAAATCCTTAAATAAACTTCTACACACAATACCAAAATACTTCATGATTTATATAACATAACCTTTTAATACCAAAACATATACACTTTAACCATAAAACATTTTTCATAATCCATTAATCAAGATTCATCATCTTATTCTATAATACCCCTTTCTTGTAATATGAAATATGAATCTTGTGTTAGATCCCAACCTTATTACAATGTCATCTTGATCCCTTTTTTAGGAACTCTTTCCAATCTTTAAGTACCTTTTTCTTGGAGTTGTAGTTTGAGGTGTGTTTGGGTGAGTTTTTAAGAAAAATTAATGGGTAGAAGGTTGTTAATGGTGAATTAATTATGTTCCATGATGTTGATTAAGATAATTAATTGTGAGATTAATTATGAAAAGTTTATATTTGGTTTGGATAACTAATTGTGAAGAATTAATTATGTAATAAAATTTCTTTTTATTGAATAATTAATTTATTAATTAATTAATGGGTAGTGTACTTAGTAAATTGTTGGGTTAACTAATGGACATTAATATGTTTAACTAATAGTTAGATTAGTAAGAGAATGATATGGTTAATTCTTGTAAATTAATGAATGATTTAAATGATTGAGAATGTATGTGCTAGACATGGCATTTTAGAAAGATTAAGATATTGGGACTTGGACATGACATTCCTCCCCAATAGTTAATCAATCACTTGTGATGCAGGGTTCTAGACATGGTGATCTACACTAAATGAGATTTGGGGTGTTAATAATGGAAATCTATACTGAATTATCTTTGGGGTTTTAGATATACTGATCAATAGAAAATGTGATTTGGGGTTCTTGACATGGAGTTCAACACCAAATGAATGATAATAATGAATTATTATTTAAATGGGAGACATGAATTGAAACATGATCTAATGTGATAATTAATGAATAAATGAAAATGTGATAACAATTTAATTATGAATTGTAATTATTTCTTCATAGAATTTCATACACTGTATTTTGACTAGATTTATTTTAGACACCGTTGGTGGTGGCCTGCTGAGTTGTACTAACACCCTAGTCGAGCCGCCTGATCAGCACCTGAGAAGACTTTGTTGTAGGAGGACCGGATAAGGGAAAGGCCCTAGGATAAGTTTTTGTTTGGGAATAGATCATGGAAGAGGGAATCATACATAGTTTATGACCCACCTGGTATTGATTATTTCTTTATATTTATTTTCATTATAGAAACTTGACACTTACATTGTCATAGCATTTATCCCCTTTTTTGTTGAGTATTGTATTTCCTGTTTTGACTATCATGTGACATGGTATTTTTCATGTTATTTATATTCTACTGCACTTTTTTATTGTATTTTTATTCCATTGGTGTTTTATTTTGAAAATGTAGGGTATAGTCTCCCCATGACAAACTTACCAGATCCTCATTTCTAGTCAGCACCCTCTAGCATATGGGGAGGCGTGCTTGGGGGAAAGTGACCGACTGACTTGGGCCACTATTTCATGGCACCCAGGATATGACAATACCAATTAGTATCAGATGTGGTTTTCTTTTTCATTATTCTTAAATTTTATTACTTTCTTGGAAAGGTAGAAATGAGACTAGGAAAATTTGGGGCTTGGTAATGAGCTTGTGCATGGGAGATGCAAATAGTTGTATGGGGGAAAATTCGGGTACTCAGGGTGGGATTGTTGTGATTTTTTGTTGTTGTTACTGTTGGATAACATTTCACCTTGGGTGACTCACATGTGGTGTGATGTGATATTTGTTTTGACAATTTTTGAAATTTTATTTGTGGCCTAAAGAGGCATAAGATATGAGTCTTCATGCATCATTCTTGGTACTTAGGGTTATTATTACACACATCATTTTAGTCACTCATAGGAAAATGGGTTGTGGGTAATTTATTGAACTTAATATATTTTTCCTTGTTGTGATATTGAAATAATGATGCAAACTGAAAATAAATGGGTGTCTAATGAGAAACATGAATAATGAGATGGGTTTGATTAATTAATTAATTTTAAATAATGTAATTAATTAATTGTGATAATTAATTAATGATAATTTGCTTACCCTTATTATCCAAGACCATGGAGAAGGATGGTTAATGGTATTGATAAGGACTCAGTGTTGAATGTGTGGTGAGAAATAGAAAAAGGACATGTTGAAACTTGTTGTGTATATTTGTCCTCTTACATAAATGTTATAAGGTTTCATTATGATACCTAATAGGTCTGTTTTGATTTGTAGATATATGACTCCATGAAACTTTTTGAGAGGGATATTGAGGGGTATGGATCATAACAAACTTCTAGATAGGGAACGTGAGGCACCATTGTTGTAGGCGAATGAGGTAGGGGAGCAGTTCCCAGAGAACATTTATCCTTTTATGCAACTCATGGAGAGATACCTAGGGCAGGTTCTGAAAATAATGTCTGATTTGACAAGGGTGTTTCAGCTGCAACACCCTCCAACTTTAACTGGATAGGGTGGACCTATGGGATCTTAATTCTGGATTGAATCCATAGAGATTATATTTGACCATTTGGAGATTATTACTGAGTGGATGGTCAAGTTGTATACTTATATGCTTTGGGGGTCAGTGAAGAACTTGTGGGAAATTCAGGTACGATCTGGATTGACTGATGATATGTTTTGGAAGGCCTTTCTGGAGAAGTTCTTAGAAGACTTCTTTCTAGACACACTGAGATAATGGATGGATTCTGATTTTATGCATCTGACTCATGGAATCATATCTACAATGGATCATTCCAAACGTTCCACATATTTATAATGTTTTTCTCCGTCATTTTTGGATGATGAGGCTTCTTCAGAAAAAAATTTCAGGCCGAACTTAAGTATGAAATTACGTCCCAGGTGAATATTTTTAGGTTGAATAAGTTCTTAGAAGTGTCAAATCAAGCTCTCATTTCAGAGGGGAACCAGAAGGAGGCTTCTAGTACTGGAAAAGTAACTGTTATTGGATGATCAGGGAGTATGCCTTCTGAGATTAGGAAGTGCTGTTATGAGAACCTTAGTTCATACAATGGAAATCAAGGTGAAAAATCAGGAGTAATAGTTGCATAGGATATTACTCATGTTAGTTTACACAAATGTGGTCGGAATAGACACTATCACACATAGTTTCCTCAACCAAAAGTGGAGATCCAATTTTTTGGCAAGATGGGGAACCTACCGATGTTCTGCTAGAAGTAGCAACAGACTGGTGGTGAAGGAGCAGATGCACAGTGTCAATGTGTGGTATGGGGTCTTCTATGCCTTATTGTTCTGGCAGCTACATTTCTACTAGAAGAGGAAGTAGAGGCGGTGGATTTGGTGCATTAGGGTATGAGCACCCATATAAGTAAAGTGGTTTTATTCAAGGGAGTCATACAACACCATAGAGAAGAGGTGCATGGGAGTTACATGGAGTGAAAACTAAAATTTTGTAAAGCGAGGCTGGGATATAGATAGTGAGATGTACTATTATAGTAGCTTCTACTTTATCTAGTTCCTTGTTTGATACCAGTGCCTCCCATACCATTATATCTGTAATGATTGTTAATGGCTTGAGTTTAAAGGTGGAGTCCATAAGAGGAGTGATGAATATCGATACACCATTGGGAACATAGTATGGAGATATCTATTTATGAAAGGTATTTTCACTAGAGACCAGAGAGTATCATTTTCATTGCTATCTTTATGACCTTAATATGATGGTATTCGACCTAATTATTTATATGGACTGGTTAGTCGCATATCGATCCCACATCGATTATTACCATAGTAGATTTAACGTTGTGTCTCCTATGGGTGACCAGTATGTTCATCATGGAGAATGGGATATCTATACAAGAAAAGAAGGGCCTCTTACTCAACAACTGGGAGAGCTCACATCCCAAGTTGGATGTCTTTTTATTAATGATCGGAGTGGTACAAAAGACATACTTCCACTAGTTTTTTAATAGTTACAAGATTTCTTTCTCGAAGATTTCTCAGTGTTTCCACCGGAGAGAGACATGTAATTAACTATTGAGCTCATGTTAGGGGCTGATCCAGTGTCTATTAAATCATACAGAATAGAACCAACTAAGTTTCAAATTGTAAAGACGTAGTTGGAGGAGTTAATGTATAAAGGGATTTTCCATCCAAGTACGTCACCTTGGGAATCACCTGTCTTGTTTTCAATGAAGGTAGAAGGTGATTTATGATTGTGTCTTGATTACTAAAAGTTGAATAAAATGATCGTTAAGAACCAATGTCTTATTCCACGTATTGATGATCTATTTGACTAGTTAAAGGGGGATTGTGTGTTCTTAAATATTTATTTGAGATCAGGGTATCATCAGTTGAGAGTTAGGAATTCTGATATACTGATAACTGCTTTTAGTAGTAAGTATGGAATTTATGATTTTTTTGTAATGCTGTTTGGGTTAAAAAAAACTCCAATAGTGTTTATGGACTTGATGAATAAGATCATTCATCTGTACCTGGATCGGTTCATGGTGGTGTTTGTGGATGACACCTTGGTGTACTCTAAGACTCGTGACAATCATGCCCAACATCTTGACATCATCCTGAGTACACTGAGTGAGTATTGGTTATATGACAAGATATCTAAGTGTCAGTTTTGTATTGACAAAGTACACTTTTTAGGGAATATCATCTCAAAAGAAGGTTTGGTAGTGTTCCACCTTGAGGTAGGTCCCCCACTACACTCGCCTTTAAATTCAGAATTTATTAATTTCTTGATATTTTATTTATTTTAATAAGTGAGAAATAATATAAGATAATTAATTTTAAATGATTAATTGGTGTAAAAATATATTTTTATTTTATACAGAACATTCGAAATATTTTCTTTATGAATGGACACCCAGTAGTGAAAGAATGCTTGTTTGGACTTTAAACATAATTTATAGAATTTCAAATGTAGTTCTGGTTTATTGATAAATGATTTCTTTTGAAGCGTGAAAAATGTTTTTGTTCTCTTGAGAAATGAGGATTTTCTTTTAAATTGGTGAAGTCCCGTTTGGTACTTTAATAAAATAAATTATTTTTGAAAACTCTATTTGGGGTGACTCAGGGGTGATCTTTGGTGTACATTGACTGCATGAGTTGTGTGTGATGTTTGTGCTACTTTATTGACATTTTTGACTCACCCATTTCCTTTTTATTATATGTGTTGACATGGGAACCTGGAATAGTAAGTGAATCTTCTGAGAACGATTACTGCACTAGTTTAGATTACGCACAGGCTAGTGGCCCTTAGTATAGATTATACTCCGCTAGGGGATTGGGCCCCTCGGTTAGTCCATGTAGGGAAACAATGGGCATTAGGGCATTATGAAGTCATCGAGAGTAGGCATGCCTTCAGGATGAGACACATGTATGGTACATTCTGGATTTTTCACGAGCTCTTAGGTTTGACCCATGTTTTTTTAGTGTTTATTTGTATGTGGCGGATGATCGATAGGTCTTGTTCTGTTGCTGGACCCTGTGTGACACTTTTTCCATTTCCCTTAGTGTGTGTTGTGTGTGGTTTTTCTCTTGACTAACAACTGAAATTTTGGATTTCTAAATTGTTCGCAAAAAAAATGTTTTAAAATGCAATGCACCTTTCCTTTTCAAACATTAAACTCGTTTTTTAAATAATCAAGGGTAATGGACTGTTACTTGTTTTAGAAATGAAAGTGTGTGTGGAAACCCATATTTTATATAATTTAGTTCAAACCTAAATTATTAAATTCTTTATTTAAGGGTAGAGCAATGGGAATAGTTTGTTGGGCATGCCTACTGAGATTTAATATCCACGCCTATAGTGTTTTCTTGTTTTTAGTTCTGTTACATGTTCGAAATTAGCTTGTTTGACTTGGGTGATGTTCGGTTGTGAGTTGGAGAGTGACCTACGAGGTCACATAGAGATAGTGGCTATTCTATTCAGTTAGTTTTATTTTCTTCAGTTCTTGTTTAGTCACTTTATTTGGTTTATTTATTCTGAGTTTCTCTTTTTATTTGTTCTGATTTTATTTATTTATAATGGGAGAAATCGTTCCCATCATTTCTGTTGATGCCTTGGCGCTTTTCTCTAGTCCGGGAGGATCGAGAAAGCCTTTCAGGATTTGCGACAGATCAACTCGAGTGATCGGTTCAGGGTCGACCCAGGTTGGTTCGTGAAAAAATGGTATCAAAGGGGCATGGTTTTGTTCTTGTTATTTGGGATGTCATGTAGATCAGAGATAGGATTATCGGTACTCAAATGGTAAGTGTGGAAAGAGCATCATGAACTCTTGCTCGTTATGATACTCGAGTAACCAGGGGTGGTTCAGAATTTATGTTTTGGCATTGGTCTTTGTGGATAAGGGATGAAATTAGGAGTAAACCGGTACTACGCATGACCTTACATGGAGTAACAACCCATGTAATGCTCGAGAGTACATTTCGACACTCCTAGTGGTTGGTGATTTCCTGGGGCATGGTCTACAAAACCATATAGTCGGGTTAGACACAACCACTAGTCCTCTGTCCATGTTCTTTAATGTTTGTGTTATCTTTCTTTAGTTTTGGGTTGGTGCAAAAGTGTCTTCTTTTAAAAGGAAAACGAACCTTGGGGTTTCTCTTATTTTATTTTGGTGTGTGTTCGGAATGATTTTCGGGGTGTGTTTCTCTTAGAATTTGGCGTTTGATTTGTTGAAAATTGAATTCCTAAAAATAATGTCTTGGGTTATCTAAAATTGAAGTGGGTTGTTTTAGAAATGGAAAGAATTTTGAAAATATTTCTTGAATCTTTGAAATGGTTTTTAGAAAAAAAAATATTTTTGGAATATTGGGAATATTTTATTTTTGAAAGCGGAAGAACCTTGTTTTGTCCAGTGGTGTTCTTATGGCTGCCCGAAAGTGCATGTAGACGTGGTTAATGGACAGTTGGAGGATCATGTGGATGAGTGCGTGAGTGGCACAAAAATGAATATCTACAAGGCATCCAGGAATATCAGTGGTGAGTGATTGATTTTTTTAGGTTGCTTCTTGTTTCTTGAAAAGTGGGTTTTTTTTCTCTAAATGGGTTTTTGTGCTTAAATGGTATTGGAAATTGGAAAATGACATTGAGTTCAGAGTGAAGAATACTTTTTTAAAAGAGATTTTAGGTTTTTTTGTGCATTGTTTGGTTCTTTAAGTGGGTGTTTTTCCTTGAAAAAAAATTAATATTTTAAATTGGAATTACTGGAATTGTGTCTGAGGTGTGGATGTTTGTTTTGTGATGTGTTTGGATTTGTAGAAGGCTGTTTTGTGTTTCTTGTTTGGGATATACCTCTTAGAAATGTCCCATGGGTTTCCAACAGGTCTCTCAGTTCTTGGAGTGGCGGAGTTGGGATCTACTCGGTTGTGTATATTGAAGACATTGAGGTCAGTTGGATATCATTGAATGCTTTGGAAAAGTTAGGAGTGTCTCCGGTTTTGTAGGAACTCCAAAATATGTGTGGGAGTAAGTTGTCTCGAGTACATCTGGTGGAGTGGGATTAAACTAGTGAATGGTGATTGTTCCATTTTTGTTAAAAATATGGATTTCTTGAGAGATCCATAAGACTAAATTCATCTCGTGGTCTTACCTAATGAAGTGAAGGCGAGAGAAATTGGTGGATTTTGTAGGTGCTCGACCAATCAATAGGCAAAGATAGAGGTGTGTTGACCTTTCTGATGAGCTAGTCTCATATTCCCCAGAGCATGTGTGGAACAACCAGTTTAATGATTGTAATATATGCTAGTCTTGTTCATATTTTGATAGGTGAAGGTTCTTCGTCTGATGAGGAGTGTGAACCAAAGGGACCTGTTCTTGGAGTTCCCCTTCTGTTAGTTATATTACACGTTTGATAGACCAATAAATTTCCTATCTTTAGTGTGGTTAGTCGGGCACTCTAAGTTGTTTACCGCAATTCTCAGTTGGTAAATTGTCGGAGTGGCCACTTGGGGCATGAGGAGAAGTACTCAGGTTGATTTTCTAGTAGAGGAACTTCCAGTCAGAGGTGGTCAGCTTATTACTGCGAGGTGGTAGATTCTTTAGACAATAGGTCCCCAGCCATAGGTCTTGGGGCGAAGCTTGCGCATAGTTAAAACTCATCGAACGTGGTGCGATCTTGGTCAAACTTTAATCCGCAGTGACATATGGGTAAAAATTAAATTTCTTTACTCCAGTATCATCTGTAAAGGCTTTATTTTTGTTGTGAGGGGCATGAAGCCCCTCTATCCTTTTTATAGTCTTAATTTGTGGGAGTTCTTCTTGGGCCTTAAAGAGGTCTGAATAATCCATATTCTTGTGAAATCGGAGGGAATGCTCTTTGATCCTTCTTGTGGTCGGTAATGGATCATAATTGTACTCTTCTTGGAGATTATCATGTCTTGTGGAATTAGCGCGTTCCTATCTAGTTCACCCCTGGATAAGGGTTTCTACTATCAAAACCATCTCATATGGAAGAGTTTTTTCCAGTGTAGGAATCATCCAGGCAGGCCGGAATGTGTTGTTGGGTTCATGATGAAGTGTTCAGTCTATATCGCTCAAAGTAAATGGGGGAATGATCATGTGAGTGTCGTGGTGTAAGGAAAACTATAAAATGGTGCGGAGACCCACCTCGAGTCTCGCTGACGTCCCCTCTCGTGTTGGTTGATTAAACTTAGGGAGAGTGGATGGTTAGGCCAGTGTTATAAGTCTATCTGATTTTGTGCGTTTTTTTGGGTTTGAAGAACTAATGTTTGACGAGAACCATAATATGGTGGGGAGACCACCATAGGAAGAGATTGTGGAAGTCTCTGTTCTCGAAGTGCACTTGGTGGAGAAACCCCTTACTTCTGCTTTGCCCGACCATGACCATGGTAAATGGTTAGCATGGGTGGTGGGATGCTTGACGAGTGTTCTCAGAGATCTCGAGTGGCCCCGGTGATCCCTAAGTTAGGGGTTATGGTGTTCCATGTTGTAGTTGTGTTTGGAGGTTAATTCCTAGCTATTGGCTATCCTGGTTGGTGATTCTAGTTTTGATATCTTTAAAGTTTCAATTCATGGGCATTTTGAATTGTTGGCCTTCGGGTGATTGAGTTTATTATTTTAGGTATCTTTGTGGTTTTGTTTGGAATCTTGGGTTGGTCAATTATTTTGGGACTTTCTGGGGGTAGAAAGTGTTATGGTGGGGAGAATTATCACACACCTACCCAACACATTATATTAATTTAATTATTTTTGGACTTTTTATTGGGCTTTAGATTGAACCAGGTTTAATTTTAAAAAAATGGGATCTTATTTGAGAGCGTGACCATACACGCGACCGTGTGTAGAGACCAACTTTAATTAGATGAAATTTTATTATTAAATTTATTATTACAGGGGAGTGAAACCGGGAGCGTGACCATGCATGCGACGACCCACATGACCACACACGTGAACGTGCATGGTGTCCAAACTCAGTTAGTAATGATATTATTATTTTGGTTGGTTTTATTATTTTAGTTTTATTATTCGTATGATTATTATTTGAGTTGATATTTAAATTAGGTTATTATCAATATTATTGTCAATTTAGTTAATATTTTAATTTCTTTTTGAATTTTAAATTATGTTTATAATTATATTAAAAAAATTATTCACTGATTATTATTATTATTATTATTTAATGGATTAAGTTCTATTTTCTTGGTTTTATTTTGATTTTGTTGTTTTTTATCTCTATTTTATTTTTATTTTTTAATATCTTTTTTTCTCTCCCTCTCTTTCTATCCCCTCCCTTTGCGTTTTCCCCCTCATTCCCATCCCGAACAGGACCCCCTTCTCTAAATCCTACCTACGCGCGCCTCCTGCACACCCTCCATCCTCCGATCTCCCTTCTCTTCACCGATGCTACGTCCAACAACCCCTCCCCCCTTCAGCTACTCCGACCAATGATCGGTGACCCACACTACTTCTTCCTTCTCCTTGACAGTCGTGCACCTCCCGAACCGACGCCGCCTCCCAAACTGAGTGGTTTTCGGTTGCGGCGCACCTCCAGTATTCCTCCCCCTTTCCTGGTTGGCCATCCTCTCCCTCACCACAGGTTCAGTCTTCTTCGTTTGGTTGATTTAATTATTTGAATGTTTAATGGATTAGGAATTTGTGTTGTATTTGGTTCTATTTTGATGTTTTTAGTTCAATGAATTGATTTTAGGGTTCAATTTGAATTTGTTGTTGTGCGATTGGAGAGCAACTGAAGTTTCACACCGAAATTGGGGGGTTTGACAACAAAGGTTGGGGTTCCATAAATAATATTTATTTGGTGTTTTATTTTGATTGTTTAATAAATTTAGTATGTTATTTGATTAATCTAATTTGTACGAATTTGGTTTTTCTTGATGTACATATATGATTTCGATGTGTTTAGTAATGTGTTTATGTGATATGAATGTTTTGATTTTATGAAAACTGTTGTTGAGACATTCGTAGTATTTTCTAAACTAGGCCGTTAATTTATTATGGTGTGCAAGAGGTGAGAATTCTGTTTTGACATGTAAGTGGTGTGCGTTTGACCTCAAAATGGGTTTTTTGGTGGTCTTTTGTGTTCATAATCTTGCGATACTATTTGGAGTCGCATGAAAATATTTTTAAATGGTTTATTAAATCTTATAAAGTGTGCACACCATATGTAGAAATGTGTTTTAGTGTGAGTTTAAATTTAAAGAGGGGAGTTGGAGTATGTTTATTTTGCGAAGCTTTGTTATTTATCTTTGAAAAGTTATATTAATTATGTAAATGATTTATTAAGTTGGGAGTGTGATGAAAATTTGGACTTGTGACATGTTTTCCTTCAAAGGTGTATTTTTCATGTGTTGTGCTTAGTTTATATTATTTTATGGGAAGTGAAATTGTTTTAGTTGCGTTTGAAGTCTTTGGTAGTTATTGGATTCTATTTCATCATTGTAGGGTGTTTTTCTCATTGCGGTGTGGGTTTTGGTCGTCAGTGACAAAGACCTATAGGTATATACATGGGTAAGCATGTGTATATATATATATATCCTCCTTGTGCATATTCCCTCATGGTGAGAGGAATATAAAATTGGGTTAAAGGATATATATATATATATATATATATATATATATATATGAAAATTTATATGCATATAGGTGATTGGTTTTGGGTTTTCATCATCATGAGAAGTGTTTTTTTAGATAGAAAGCATGAAGAGATGAGTGGACAGTATGGTTCCCACTTAAGGTAGTTCCCCCACTGCACTCACCTTTAAATACAGAATTTATTAATAGCTTGATATTTTATTAATTTTAATAAATGGGAAATAATATAAGATAATTAATTTTTAAATGATTACTTGGTGTAAAAAGAGCCATTTATTTTATACACGACACTTGAAATATTTTCTGGACGAATGGATACCCAGTAGAGAAAGAATTGTCATTTGGAATTTAAACATAATTCACAGAATTTCAAATGTAGTTCTGGTTTATTGATAAATGATTTATTTTGAAGCGTGAACAAATTTTTTGGTTCTCTTGAGAAATTAAGATTTTATTTAAAATTGGTGAAGGCTCGTTTGGTATTTTAATAAAATAAATTATTTTGAAAAACTCTCTTTGGGGTGACTCAGGGGTGATCTTTGGTGTACGTTGACTGCATGAGTTGTGTATGATTTTTGTGCTACTTTATTGACTTTTTTGACTCAACCCTTTCCTTTTTATTATACGTGTTGACATGGGAACCTGGCATAGTAAGTGAATCTTCTGAGAAGAATTACTGCACTAGTCTAGATTATGCACTAGATAATATCCCTTAGTATGGATTATACTCTTCTAGGGGATTAGGCCCCTCGGTTAGGCCATGTAAGGCAACACCGGGGTTAGGGAATTATGACGTCATCAAGAGTAGTCATGAATTCAGGATGAGTCACATGTATGGTATGTTCTAGATTGTTCACGAGTTCCTAGGTTCAACCCATGTTTTCTTTAGTGTTTATTTGTATGTGGCGGATGATCGAGAGGTGTAGTTCGGTTGATGGCCCCTATGTCCCACTTTTTCCATTGCCCTTAGTGTGTGTTGTGTATGGTTTTTCTTTTGACTAACAACTGAAATTTGGATTTCTAAATTGTTCAAAAAAAATGTTTTAAAATGAAATGCCCCTATCCTTTTCAAACATTAAAATTGTTTTTTAAAACTAAAAAGGGAAATGGACTGTTACTTGTTTTAGAAATGAAAGTGTGTGTAGAAACCCATTTTTTATATAATTTAGTTCAAACCTAGAATTATTAAATTCTTTATTTTAGGTTAGTGCATTGAGAATAGTTTTTTGGGCCCACCTACTGAGTTTTAATACTCACGCCTATAGTGTTTTCTTATTTTTAGTTCTGTTGTAGGTTCGAAATGAGCCTATTTGCCTTGGGCAACATTTGGTCATGGGTTAGAGAGTGACCTGCGAGGTCACATGGAGATAGTGGTTGTTCAATTTAGTTAGTTCTATTTTCTTCAGTTCTTATTTAGTCGCTTTATTTGGTATATTTATTATGAGTTTCTCTTTATTATTTCCTCTGCTTTTATTTATTTATATAGGGAGAAACGATTCCCATCATTTATGTCAATTCCCTGGCACTTGTCGCCAACCCGGGTGGATTGGGAATGCCTCTCGATCTTTGTCGAGGATCGGCTCGGGTGAATGGTTCAGGGTCGACCCGGGTTGGTTCGTAACACCTAACATTTCCAATGGTAGAGTTATTGGATTCTAACATTGAGGAAAACTCAAGTAAAATTGGTTTGAAAACTAGGATTCATGTATATTTGTTTCAATGTCCACTTGATCCTAGTTTCGATAGTATCCAAATCATAGGATTTTGATTCCAGATTAGTGAATGGTTTTAGGAAGTCATGTGACCTAGGTTTTCTTGTATGTTCTTTATTATAGGAACATGTCCATGGTGTGTGATGCTATTTGAGGTATGTGAATAAGTGGATCAAGAAAAAGAATCTATTTTTTTTATATAAAATTAGGATGATTCATTCCTCTTATGAACGTAATCTATTTATAAAAAACCAATATTAATATAAATTGACATTACATTATTTTTGAGAATACTTAATACAATACCCACACAGATGCCCAATGACCACAATAGTTTTGTACCTTTCAAAACATGGAAACATAAACACTAGTACATAAGTGATCTATATAATCTCCCACTAGGTTCATCATGGCTAAAACCCTTATTGTAAACATCATAAATAACACATATATTCACAACTAAGGTAAAGTAAACATAAAAAAGGGTGAGCTCAGATTCTCAGTAAGGGTAACAAGTGATATGCATAAGAATAATCATGAACATAAGGGTATGATAACATGAGAATATCATTAGAAGATCATACCCTATATATCAAAGATCATATACATGTGTCATGGAATGAATATTAGAAGTTCATAAGATATTAATCATAAGGTAATTAATAGAATAAGCCATGAAAGTATAACTTAGGAGTATACATGTAATTGTAGGCATACAAATAATCATAGAATATCATATTTCTAGGATACCTACCAATACCATCATAACATGTTGGCATTGGGATAAAACCCATGTACTAACTTTGGGAATGGTATAACAACCTTTTTACCCTCTTATGTTTGTTATTGGGAAATAAACCATGTACCCTCTTATCTTTTCCTTAGGTTACAGCCCATGTACCATCTTGTTTTCAGGCTTGGGACACAACCCATGTAACATCTTGTTTTCAGGATTGGGTAAAAACACATACAACTTATTTTTCTATGCTTGTTCTACATCCCATGTACTCATTGATATCATATACCACCCACCATTACTGAATTCATTGGGGAGATATATAAGTACAACCCTCAGATAATGAAACCATGCCTACGTGTGCCACAATATTATAAAGAATTCATCATATCATAAACCAAAAAAAGAGATTGGTTTTATAAAAATAAAATCATATCCCTTGAAATGAAATGGGTATCATTAACATTTCATCACGTAATAAACTATACAAAATACACATGTTTCATAATAATTTCAATAAATCAAAAATTGTGAAAATAAGCAGGTTCCAAAAACATATAACCAGTGCAAGTGAAATGAGTTTCGTAAAAATCATGCCCTCAAAACAAAAACCATTAAAAAAATAAAATGAATGGTATTATTGGATCATTTACCAATTAAATATTAAACTATACCAAAGGATTCCATCATCGATGGATAATTATTTTGAAAGATCACTTGGATCATTTTTAAGGAAAATAAAGTTTCTTTGAAAATCACTTTTTAAAACATAGAACATATTCAAGATCCTATTCTTAAAAACACTTTGAAAACATTTAAAGTTATAATTAAAATAAATTAAAACATTGATTGATAAAAATAAATCTTTCTATTTGAAAAACTCTTTTTAAAACATATATCATTTTGAAAACATTTTTTATAAAATAGCTTTGAAAACTTATAAAGGAATCTTGAAAACATTTATTATTCATTTTTCTTAGAAAATAATTTGAAAACATATGAAGAAAGTTAAAAAAAATTAAAACTTATTCCTATAAAATATATAAAAGGGTATTGAAAATGTTTAAAACACACATTAAACATAAAACATTTTGTAAAACATTTTTTATAAAACAAGGTTTTTGAAGAACACATATTTCCGACTCGAATAAAATATTGATGAATTTTTATAATTTTTTTTATTATAATAAGAAAAAATGAGTAAAATAATTGTAATAATACATAATAATATCATGTATAAACATATTATAAGAAACGTAATGAGTGTTCTTGAAATATGGATCAAATGATTTCATCAATTGAAGAAAGATCGTAAACAATCTCGATAAATGTTGAGACTGTTGCAATAAACATTTTCCACTTAGGTAACATTGAATCATTCTCTACATAAGATAATAAAATTACATTAATCTTAAAATATAATTAATTAAGGGGATTCATGATATAAAATGTCAAAGGGTCATTATATATACCTAATAGAAAAATATTTGTTCATGAAAGGGCATGTATCTCAAAGAAGGAAACATTAGACCAAAAATTATGTTTCTGATTTGGTAGATTTTGCACTATAAAACCCATGGAAGAAATATAATCAAACGGATATTTAAATACCCATAAATTTAATTATAATTATCATATAATACATTAATGTTAATTATATACACCACACAAAATATATGATTGGTTAATAAGGAATGTATCTCATGGATATAAAAAGTGAGATGTGATGACAATATTTTGAATAATGGTCCTTATGAAATAAAAAAATTAAAACATATAATATAATTAAATAAATTAAATTAACTATATTACATTTCAAAATTATATATATACACTGCACAAAAATAGTAGGGTTGTGGATATGGTATGAATCTCAAGGAAATAAAAATTGAGATGAAATTCCCTTACCTTAAGTATTGAATTTTTTCATACATGTTCAAATCTATTATATAATATATATAATATTATCATAAATATATCACATAATCATATTATTATATATAATACCAAATATTATTTTGTTTTGACTTTATATTACCTGTTTATTAACAACTCCATGAAAATGTTATGTTTTGGGTAATATCTGCTCTATTTTTCTAATATGTTTTGGCATGTTATTATTGATCCTCTTAATAAGATCAAGATTTAATTATTTCTAGAATGTAATTAATGAAATAAGAATCTTATATATTCATTATATATGAATTTATAATAATCTATAGAATATATAAATATGAAATGAAATTCACCGTTCATGGAGACGATAGGTTGTACGTACGCATGGATGCGGTATCTATTTTCTTGTCATATTGAATGAATGAAATTAAATGAAATATATGTGAATATATATAATATAATTAAATTATTATTATTATTTAATTTATATTACAAAATTTCACTAAAAAATCTTTAATACATATAATGTAGGGTTTGAATGAATCACATCGCTTTGAGGAGGCGGTAGTCCACACTTCCCCAAACGAAATTATCATATTTACAAAAAATGAAAGAATGAAGTCAAGTGTTATATAATAATTAAATAAGCATAAATATATTATCAATATCCAATATATTATATAAAAATAGATTTTCCATCATAATTTCCAACCATGAGAGACGGTAAAGGAAAAACAAACAACATCGTTTTGTGAGGCGGTAGTTCTTCGTACACAAGAAAGGTATGTTCATCTCCCATTAGATAGAAGTGCGTGTAAGTGTAGGAATAAAAATGAAAAAAATATAAGTATATTTATGATAATATGTTTATTAAATAATAATTTGATAATAATATTTGAGGCGGTGGGGAATGAAAATAAAACAAAGGAGCTTGAGGAAGGATGTTACATCTTCTTTGGGTAACTCCTTTTGGTTTGAACCAAAGGGATTACATGGATGGATTTCATCCCAAATGGATTATTCTAGGATTAATGGTGGTATTTTTGGAGAATTTTTTTGAAGAGTATGGTTTCTCAAAATGGCTTGATATGTGTGAATAAGTTTGAGGGGCGAGTGCATTTTTATAGTGGAGGAGGAGTGACTTTCTTGTAATTTTTTGAAAATGTAATTCCACCAATGTTTTTACCATGGAATGTTTCTCAATAAATTTTAAATATTATATAAAAGGGAGGTTATGACCAAATTATTGCCATAAAATTGATTTTGGAAAAGTTTGTATGTCGTTTTGGGCCTTATTGTTAATGTCTTGTGCTTTGTTATGCTAATTTAACTCTTAATCATTGTAATAAATTTTACTCACTTTCACAAATATTTTTGATCAAAAACGATGTTGAAATTAGTAGATATTATAAATTAATGAAAATAATAATATTTTATAAACTTTTTGAAATTCAAATTTAATATGTGGTATAAATTAATTAAAAATTAGTATCATAGTAAGGATGACAATGCAAGGTTTTAAAGTAAAGATGATTAAAAGTTTGTTATGTTTTATATTCAATTTCAAAATTAAATTGATTAAAATGACCTAAATTGTATTAATTTATGTATAGGTAATATAATTATACTTAAAAACAAAATTAACATATAATTTTACTATATAAATAATTTTCCTAAAGAACAGTTTTGAATGAAAATTCTGAATTTTTCACTATTCTTCAAAAAATGAAATATTTTTAAAAATACCAAAACATTACCCATAGTAAATTTTTATATTATTATTTAAAATTTTAATTTAATTTTTTCAAATAAAATAATAAATTTGTGAAAAGTTATATTTTAAATTGTTTCTTCATTAAAATGTGGTAAAATTACATTTTAGAAAAATATAAATCTTTTTGAGTGAATAAGGATTTATTCTTATCTCTTGTCTAGAAAACACATAAGATGAAAATTAAATAGTTTTTCTGAATATAATATATTTATATTTCATAAAAATAATTTATAAAAATTGTTTTAATTAATTTATTATGGTAAAACATGTTTGATTGCGTAAATTGTTTTTTAGCAACATATTTCATATACTTTCAAAAGGGTTTTATTTTCATTTCTAGGTAATTAGTTACCAAAATAATTCTTATTTTTTGTATGTGTGGACTATATGTTCGTAATTTAATTAAATATTATTAATAAACATTATTCCAATTGATATGTGACAACTATAGTTATATTTTAATAATAATATTAGTAGTACATTGTATTTTGGTAAAATAAGGTCTAGCGTGTCACACAAGTTATCAAAGGAACTCATGATTGTGTGTAATACATGCCACACACAGTTTTGCATGTATCAAAAGATAATATAATTTTTTCATGTAACATATGGTTTACCAGGTTTTTTTCATAACTCAATATAAACATAGTTCTTTTATATGAAAAAAATCAATATTTAGTATTGTTTAAAAGAAAAAACATTGAAATGTATTAAATTAATGTGAAAAAATTCACAAAATCTCTATGTGTTACATTCAACCCTCCGGAAAATAAATTTCACCCTCAAAATTCATCGTGTTCATCAATGGTTTAATATTTGAATATTAATTTCATAGAAACCCACATAATAAAAATTAATACTAAAAATTCCTTTAAAAAGGGAAAGTAGGAAAAAAATGGTTTCCCAAAGTAACAGATAACTAGTTTTCCAAATTGGATAACATAGGTGGGAAGTGAAAACATGGATATGGATGAGAAGTGCAAATAATCATATATATTAATAATGATCACTAATACCAAGGAAGTTGGTGATACAAAGAAAATTAATGATCACAAAATCTTAAAGTGAAGAAGCATGAAAGAGGTCATTGATATCATCAAAAATTATTATAATATGGAAAAAATTTATTTCAATACGCTTTCCCTGAATTTAAATTGTTTTTTTTCAAAAGAGGATATACTATCTTAATTTATTTACCTTTTAGAATTAAAATCTCACCCTTTTATTATGTATTGGACAATTTCCACTCCATTACGTTGTCCAAAAAAGAAGGTGAATTTTTCATTCTTGAAGCACTAACCAACCATAAGATCCATGAAAATCCATCCCATCTATCTTCAAATAAAATCAATACTAAGTGGTTATAAAAGTTTATCTAGTATGTATAAATCCCCATGTGGTGATATAATACTTTAATCTAACTAACTTTACCTGAATTTTAAATTAAACATTCCATAAATGGTTAATATTATAACCCTTACAAAAGATGAAAATGAAAAAAATTAGAATGAAGGTCCAAAAATAATCTTAACATAGATCCATAACATATCATAATATATCTCTTGTTTATCACATTCCAAACATGTGAATATCCTCATCATATATTCTCTTTAAACATGGTAATAATCTCAATTACCATAATCCCTTTTGGAAGACATATATCCTTCCTTATTTTAATGATTACATGGATATATTATTTATATACAATAAGTTAGAAACATCATATATCATAACATAACCCACATTTTCAACAAATTCCTTATCATATATACGGTAATAAATATTTTCCAAATTACTTTATCCATGTCATTAGTTCCTTATCCATATAAAATATGATTTTATCATCCTCATGAATATGTTAAGAGATATCCTCCCTTAATGTAAACTTTTCATTAAATAATTTTTTCCTAGTCATTAGAATCATTTAAAAAATTATTTAAAATCCTTAAATAAACTTCTACACACAATACCAAAATACTTCATGATTTATATAACATAACCTTTTAATACCAAAACATATACACTTTAACCATAAAACATTTTTCATAATCCATTAATCAAGATTCATCATCTTATTCTATAATACCCCTTTCTTGTAATATGAAATATGAATCTTGTGTTAGATCCCAACCTTATTACAATGTCATCTTGATCCCTTTTTTAGGAACTCTTTTCAATCTTTAAGTACCTTTTTCTTGGAGTTGTAGTTTGAGGTGTGTTTGGGTGAGTTTTTAAGAAAAATTAATGGGTAGAAGGTTGTTAATGGTGAATTAATTATGTTCCATGATGTTGATTAAGATAATTAATTGTGAGATTAATTATGAAAAGTTTATATTTGGTTTGGATAACTAATTGTGAAGAATTAATTATGTAATAAAATTTCTTTTTATTGAATAATTAATTTATTAATTAATTAATGGGTTGTGTACTTAGTAAATTGTTGGGTTAACTAATGGACATTAATATGTTTAACTAATAGTTAGATTAGTAAGAGAATGAAATGGTTAATTCTTGTAAAATAATGAATGATTTAAATGATTGAGAATGTAGGTGCTAGACATGGCATTTTAGAAAGATTAAGATATTGGGACTTGGACATGATATTCCTCCCCAATAGTTAATCAATCACTTGTGATGCAGGGTTCTAGACATGGTGATCTACACTAAATGAGATTTGGGGTGTTAATAATGGAAATCTATACTGAATTATCTTTGGGGTTTTAGATATACTGATCAATAGAAAATGTGATTTGGGGTTCTTGACATGGAGTTCAACACCAAATGAATGATAATAATGAATTATTATTTAAATGGGAGACATGAATTGAAACATGATCTAATGTGATAATTAATGAATAAATGAAAATGTGATAACAATTTAATTATGCATTGTAATTATTTCTTCATAGAATTGCATACACTTTATTTTGACTAGATTTATTTTAGACACCGTTGGTGGTGGCCTACTGAGTTGTACTAACACCCTAGTCGAGCCGCCTGATCAGCACCCGAGAAGACTTTGTTGTAGGAGGACCGGATAAGGGAAAGGCCCTAGGATAAGTTTATGTTTGGGAATAGATCATGGAACAGGGAATCATACATAGTTTATGACCCACCTGGGATTGATTATTTCTTTATATTTATTTTCATTATAGAAACTTGAAACTTACATTGTCATATCATTTATCCCCTTTTTTGTTGAGTATTGTATTTCCTGTTTTGACTATCATGTGACATGGTATTTTTCATGTTATTTATATTCTACTGCACTTTTTTATTGTATTTTTATTCCATTGGTGTTTTATTTTGAAAATGTAGGGTATAGTCTCCCCATGACAAACTTACCAGATCCTCATTTCTAGTCAGCACCCTCTAGCATATGGGGAGGCGTGCTTGGGGGCAAGTGACCGACTGACTTGGGCCACTATTTCATGGCACCCAGGATATTACAATACCAATTAGTATGAGATGTGGTTTTCTTTTTCATTATTCTTAAATTTTATTACTTTCTTGGAAAGGTAGAAATGAGACTAGGAAAATTTGGGGCTTGGTAATGAGCTTGTGCATGGGATATGCAAATAGTTGTATGGGGGAAAATTCTGGTACTCAGGGTGGGATTGTTGTGATTATTTTTTGTTGTTACTGTTGGATAACATTTCACCTTGGGTGACTCACATGTGGTGTGATGTGATATTTGTTTTGACAATTTTTGAAATTTTATTTGTGGCCTAAAGAGGCATAAGATATGAGTCTTCATGCATCATTCTTGGTACTTAGGGTTATTATTACACACATCATTTTAGTCACTCATAGGAAAATGGGTTGTGGGTAATTTATTGAACTTAATATATTTTTCCTTGTTGTGATATTGAAATAATGATGCAAACAGAAAATAAATGGGTGTCTAATGAGAAACATGAATAATGAGATGGGTTTGATTAATTAATTAATTTTAAATAATGTAATTAATTAATTGTGATAATTAATTAATGATAATTTGCTTACCCTTATTATCCAAGACCATGGAGAAGGATGGTTAATGGTATTGATAAGGACTCAGTGTTGAATGTGTGGTGAGAAATAGAAAAAGGACATGTTGAAACTTGTTGTGTATATTTGTCCTCTTACATAAATGTTATAAGGTTTCATTATGATACCTAATAGGTCTGTTTTGATTTGTAGATATATGACTCCATGAAACATTTTGAGAGGGATATTGAGGGGTATGGATCATAACAAACTTCTAGATAGGGAACATGAGGCACCATTGTTGTAGGCGAATGAGGTAGGGGAGAAATTCCCAGAGAACATTTATCCTTTTATGCAACTCATGGAGAGATACCCAGGGAAGGTTCTGAAAATAATGTCTGATTTGACAAGGGTGTTTCAGCTGCAACACCCTCCAACTTTAACTGGATAGGGTGGACCTATGGGATCTTAATTCTGGATTGAATCCATAGAGATTATATTTGACCATTTGGAGATTATTACTGAGTGGATGGTCAAGTTGGATACTTATATGCTTTGGGGGTCAGTGAAGAACTTGTGGGAAATTCAGGTACGATCTGGATTGACTGATGATATGTTTTGGAAGGCCTTTCTGGAGAAGTTCTTAGAAGACTTCTTTCTAGACACACTGAGACAATGGATGGATTCTGATTTTATGCATCTGACTCATGGAATCATATCTAAAATGGATCATTCCAAACGTTCCACATATTTATAATGTTTTTCTCCATCATTTTTGGATGATGAGGCTTCTTCAGAAAAAAATTTCAGGCCGAACTTAAGTATGAAATTACATCCGAGGTGAATATTTTTAGGTTGAATAAGTTCTTAGAAGTGTCAAATCAAGCTCCAATTTCAGAGGGGAACCAGAAGGAGGCTTCTAGTACTGGAAAAGTAACTATTATTGGATGATCAGGTAGTATGCCTTCTGAGATTAGGAAGTTCTGTTATGAGAACCTTAGTTCATACAATGGAAATCAAGGTGAAAAATCAGGAGTAACAGTTGCATCAGATATTACTCATGTTAGTTTACACAAATGTGGTCAGAATAGACACTATCACACATAGTTTCCTCAACCAAAAGTGGAGATCCAATTTTTTGGCAAGATGGGGAACCTACCGATGTTCTGCTAGAAGTAGCAACAGACTGGTGGTGAGGGAGCAGATGCACAGTGTCAATGTGTGGTATGGGGTCTTCTATGCCTTATTGTTATGGCAGCTACATTTCTACTAGAAGAGGAAGTAGAGGCGGTGGATTTGGTGCATTAGGGTATGAGCACCCATATCAGTAAAGTGGTTCTATTCAAGGGAGTCATACAACACTATAGAGAAGAGGTGCATGGGAGTTACATGGAGTGAAGACTAAAATTTTGTAAAGTGAGGCTGGGATATAGATAGTGAGATGTACTATTATAGTAGCTTCTACTTTATCTAGTTCCTTGTTTGATACCGGTGCCTCCCATACCATTATATCTGTAATTATTGTTAATGGCTTGAGTTTAAAGGTGGAGTCTATAAAAGGAGTGATGAATATCGATACACCATTGGGAACATAGTATGGAGATATCTATTTATGAAAGGTATTTTCACTAGAGACCAGAGAGTATCATTTTCATTGGTATCTTTATGACCTTAATATGATGGTATTCGACCTAATTATGGATATGGACTGGTTAGTCGCATATCGATCCCACATCGATTATTACCATAGGGGATTTAACGTTGTGTCTCCTAAGGGTGACCAGTATGTTCATCATGGAGAATGGGATATCCATACAAGAAAAGAAGGGCCTCTTACTCAACAACTGGGAGAGCTCACATCCCAAGTTGGATGTCTTTTTATTAATGATCGGAGTGGTAAAAAAGACATACTTCCACTAGTTGTTTAATAGTTACAAGATTTCTTTCTCGAAGACTTCTCAGTGTTTCCACCTGAGAGAGATATGTAATTAACTATTGAGCTCATGTTAGGGGCTGATCTAGTGTCTATTAAATCATACAGAATATAACCAACTAAGTTTCAAATTGTAAAGACGTAGTTGGAGGAGTTAATGTATAAAGGGATTTTCCATCCAAGTACATCACCTTGGGAATCACCTGTCTTGTTTTCAATGAAGGTAGAAGGTGATTTATGATTGTGTCTTGATTACTAAAAGTTGAATAAAATGATCGTGAAGAACCAATGTCTTATTCCACGTATTGTTGATCTATTTGACTAGTTAAAGGGGGATTGTGTGTTCTTAAATATTTATTTGAGATCAGGGTATCATCAGTTGAGAGTTAGGAATTTTGATATACTGATAACTGCTTTTAGTAGTAAGTATGGAATTTATGATTTTTTTGTAATGCTGTTTGGGTTAAAAAAAACTCCAATAGTGTTTATGGCCTTGATGAATAAGATCATTCATCTGTACCTGGATCGGTTCATGGCGGTGTTTCTGGATAACACCTTGGTGTACTCTAAGACTCGTGACGATCATGCCCAACATCTTGACATCATCCTGAGTACTCTAAGTGAGTATTGGTTATATGACAAGATATCTAAGTGTCAGTTTTGTATTGACAAAGTAAAATTTTTAGGGAATATCACCTCAAAAGAAGGTTTGGTAGTGGACCAAGAGAATTTTCAGGCAGTGGTTTCATAGAATAAGCCCAAGAATTTTTTTTATATCCAAATAATTTTGGGGTTAGATGGATATTATAGGAGGTTCATCCATGACTTTTCAAAAGTGGTAGAACCAGTTTATGGTTTGACAAGGAAAGGGGTAATGTTTGAATGGACAGAAGCATGAAAGAATACTTTCTATAAGTTGAATAATCTCTTGAAATTGGTTACTATTTTGATCTTATGTGATTCATGTAAGGATTACATGGTGTATTGTGACACTTCTAGGATCATACATAGATCTGTGTTGATGCAAGGGGATTGAGTAATATATTATGGGTATCAGAAGATGAGGAAACATTAATAAAATTACCATATGCACAACCATGATTTGGAATCGATGGTTTATGATATTAAGTGTAAGAAACACCATCTTTTGGGTGAAATGTTTACTGTTTTTAAAGATAAAAAAATCTTGAAGTATATCTTTTCATAGTGTAACATGAATCTTCAGTACCGAATATGGGTAGAGTATATAAAGTCCTTTGATTTTGAACTAGTATATACACCCAGAAAGGGGAATAGTATGGATGATTCCCTGAGCAAGAAAACTCAAAATCATTTGGTACATGAGTCGAGTGAAGAGTGGATGATGATGACCTTACTGGCATAAATTAACATGATTGTTTAGAAGAGGCAGGAGAAGATGACTCTAGTTTCCGTAGCAGTGAATTCTACAATATTGAGATGAATCAGGGATATGCCGTATGATGATCTGGAGTGTTTAACTTTAAGGGAATGTATTGAAGGTTATGATACAACATAAAACTAGTTAATTAATGAAGATGAGTTCATCTATGTGAAGAATCAGGTTGTGGTGATTGTGAGTATGCGAGAGGAACTCATGTGATAATTTGATGCCTCGAAGTGGGAGGTAACATCCTGGGGTGAAAAAAATTTAATGTGGCCTGCAATGATAGTTTTGGTGGCCACACATGAAAAAGGATATATTAGGTTTTGTAGTAAGATGTTTCACCTATCAGTAGGTGAAGGTAGAGCATCAATGACCTAGAGATCTATTGCAGCCGTTGCCTATTCCAGAATGGAATTTGGACGATGTGACAATGGATTTTGTGGTAGGTCTTCTGAAGATTCTTAAGAAGAATGATTCTATTTGGGTAATTGTTGATCAAATAAAGAAGGTATAAAATTTTTTACCTATAAGGTAAACCTTTATAGTATAATAGTTAGGAGAATTGTATATTCAAAAGATAGTTCATTTGTATTGGGTGACATAGGCTATTGTTTCATATCGTGATTCTCGATTTAATTCACACTTCTGGAAGGGCTTATAGAAGGCACTTGGCACACAAGTTTTTTTAATTATAGTTTTCCACCCAATAAAATATGGGTAGTCGAAGTGTACCATACATGTGCTAAAAGATATGTTGCATGCATGTGTTCTTGACTTTGGTGATTCTTGGGAGAAGTACTTGTATTTAGTGAAGTTCGACTATAACAATAGTTATCAAGAAACTATACAGATGGAACCATATTAGGAACTTTATGATAGACCTTGTAGATCGCTGATATACTGGTTAGAGGTGGCTGAGTCAGAGTTGTTGGGATTGAGTCTCATGTAGGAGACATTGAATCTAGTTTAGTTGATTTAAAAATGTATGGATAAGACTCATAGTATGTTGAAATATTATGCTAATAGGCAGAGACTACCACTTGATTTTACAAAGGGTGATCAAGTATTCCTTCGGGATTCACCTAGGATGGGTTACCACTGGATATGAAGGTAGGGAAATTTGGAACCTAGGTTTGTATGACCTTTTGAGGTAGTGGAGAGAATTAGGCTGGTGGCATACCAATTGGCCCTTCTATAGAGATACAACGCTATGCATGATGTTTTCTATGTGTCACAACTACGATGATATCACCCCGACCCTTCTCATGTGATCAGTGTGCATGCGGCTGACCTTGAGATAGATGGGTCCTTTTAGGATCATCTAATATGCATACTAGATCACCGTGAGAATTTGTTGAGGGTATAAACAATGCCATTAGTTTATGTGTTATGACAACATGGAAGTGTTCAAGAGGATACGTGGGAACAAGAAGTAGATATGAGGGAATAATTGCTCAATATTTTTTCATAGAAATCATAGTGATGCTTGGGAGTGAAGATCAAGGATGAGATGATATAAGGTGGGGATAATATAAGATCCCTACCTTTTTACAATTTCATATCAGGCCCATTTCAGGTATCGTTTTCTGTTTTTAAGTACATTTGTTTTGAAGTTTGTGGTTTGAGGTGTCTTTGGGTGAGTTTTTAAGAAAAATTAATTGACAGAGGGATATTCATGGTTTTCACATGGTTTGAAAAATTGTGAACTTAAACCCAGGTAACCATGGGAACCTAGATAGAGAGGTCTATACAGTTGGTACACAATTTTCTTTAACCATGTTCCCCTACCTAGGAAACTATGCCCGAGGGTTTTTATTATCCAAAAACTAGTTTTAAAATCACCTTAACCCCCCAAACCCTTCTAGTTTGACCTAGAAAAGGGTTTGATGAATTTGAGGTGATACCAGAGCCTTCTGAAAGGATTACAAGGAAATTAGAACACTGTTCTTTGAGATCTAAATCCTAGAGGGAAGTTCGACTCTTTTCTCAGAAAGTGGATTTCAACTCGTTGCCTATTCCGTTCTTTCCTCTATCTATATTGGATATTTTCATAGAAGATATCCACTATTTCCATGGACCAAAACCTATTATTCAGGATCTAGATCTTGGATTGTGGATATAGATCTAGATTTGTAGGATCTTTATGCTTTGTTCTTAATTTTGTGTCTGGGTATTTCGATCCAAATCTTCATCAATGTTGTTTTGCCTCTCAGATTTTGTGCATTTCAATTGGACTAACATCCATCAAAAATCTAAGTTTGGTGGTCTAAATCAAACTCTTATAGTCATGGATTTGATATGTGTATGTGATATTGAAGAATTACTAGCTTTCTTTAGTAATTGATTTCCCAAATTGGAATAATTTGGAATGTGATTTGACTTGTTGATTCATTAGAGATATAGATGACTAACTGATGATTTAATAATAGAACTAAGGGGATTACAAAATATATAATTGATTTGGGGAAGTTTTTTATGATTTGGGATATTTTAATTGAGATATATAATGTGGTTGTGTTTGAGATAATTAATGAAGTGTAATTAATTATGAGAAAATGTTTCACAGTGTGAGATAATTAATGGTGAATTAATTATTTGTTGTGATGTTGATTAAGATAATTAATTATGAGATTAATTATTAAAAGTTGAGAATTGGTTTTTATAATTAATTATGATGAATTTATTATGGAATAATATTTGTTTGGATTGATTATTTAATTGATTAATTAACTAATGGGTTGTGTAAATAGTTAATTTTTGGGTTAACTAATGGAATTTTATATTTTTAACTAATTATTGGATTAGTAAGGGAATGATGTGGTTAATTTTTGTGAATTAATGAATTATTTAAATGATTGATAATGTAGGTGCTAGACATGGCATTCTATACTGATTGAGAAGTTGGAACATGGACTTGGGACCCCTCCCCAATTGTTATCCAAGCGCTTGTGATGTGGGGTGCTAGAAAATGTGATCTGCAAGAAATGTTATTTAGGGTGTTAGACAGGGATATCTAAACTGAATGAGATTTGGGGTGCTTGACATGGTGTTCAGCACCAAATGAATGATACTAATGAACTATGATTTAAATAGAAGATATTAATTGAAACATGGTCTAATGTGATGATTAAGGAATAAATGACAATGTGATAACTATTTAATTATGAATTTTAATTATTAAATCATAGAATCACATACACAGTCTTTTGACTAGACTTGTTTTAGACACCATTGGGGATGGCCTAATGAGTTGTACTCACACCCTATTTGGGCTGCTTGATCAGCAATTGAGGAGTCTTTGTTGTTGCAGTACAGGATAAAGGCAATGCCCTGAGATAGGTTTTTGTTTGGTAATAGAGAACAAGTGAGGGAACTAGATGTGGTTTAGGACCTGCTGGGGAGTCGTTGTGTCTTTATCTTCAGTTTCATTATAGACACTTGACACGTGCATCATCATATCATGTTTACCCTTTTTTGAGTATGGTATTTACTATTTTTACAATCACATGACATTGTATTTTTATGGTTATTTATATTATTCCACACTTGGTTATTGTTGTTTGCTTTAATTGGTGATTTATTCTGATAAAGGTTGGTATAGTCTCCCCATGAATGACTTACTAGACCATCGCTGCTAGTTGGCACCCTCTGGCATATGGGGAGGCGTGCTTGAGGGAATGTGACCGACTAGTTCGAGACCCCATTGCACATCATCCAGGTCAGTAATTTGCCTAATTTATTAAATATCCTCAGCCATAAACTAATAATTATTCTTACGTTTAATGTAAAAAATACTATTAGAGAATCCATAGATTTCATATGTCATTTTTGGTATCTTTATCTTCAGTAGTATAACTAATACTCGTACCATATTCCTAATTTTCTTCATGGCACTTCTACTTAGAAAATCAATTTTACTAATGCCCATACATTTAACATCCGAATCACTTAATGTTAATGATGTTACTTATAATTAACTCCATTGAAAAATACAAGAAATAATATTTTGAGAAACACTTATCGTTACAGAAAAATAAATAATCAAGAAAAATTACTTATATGATGCCTAAATCATAAAAAATATATAATATAATAAAATATAGCTTTATCCTAGGTAATTTATAGCCATATAAAATTTAAATAATTCATGATGGTTAATAAATAGTTTATTAATTCTTAAATAATATCCCATAAGAATCTAAATCTAGTTGGGCAGTAAGGCCCATTGTCGTGTACCAGGTTATGCTCGAGTCAGGCCTGACTCACCATTTCAAATTTGTTACCCCGAGGAACGTATGATTGAAAGCCACATCAACTTTTAGTATCCAGAATGTGATTTATTTCTAGGAAACTACACATTCTATCCTTTACCAAAATTATTGGAAATTTTCTTATACACTTCCCTATCTTTATACTTAACCATAGAAAAATACCTAGACATGTCCATAGACATATCCCTAGGGATATCACTAATGATTTCTCATCTATGTTTCCAAAGGTTGACTCAAAATTTGATCCGATACCAACTATAATGAACCCTGATTAAATTAAATTAACATTACATTGATTTTTGTAACACTTTATACATTATACAAATAGATTACCAAAAACCATATTAGTTTAGTTCCTTTGTAAATATGTTAACATAAAAAATGGCATATAAGTGAGCTACATTATTTCCTACTAGGTTCTTCATGACTATAAATATTCCTAGAAACACAATACATAATACATATCTTCATAACTTGGTAAAAGGGAACTCATAAAGGATGATATAGGATGATCAATAAGGGTTATAACTGATATACATAAGAATAATCATGAACATAAGTATATGATAACATGAGAATGAAATTCGAAGATCATATGGTGCATATCAAAGATAATATACATGAGTCATGTAATAAATATTGGTTGTTCATAATACATGAATAATAATGGAATTAAGATAATAATCCATAAGAGAATAAATGATTAATAAAACATATAATTTAGGGCATACACATAAGCATAAAAAATATTATATCAAGTCTACCTACGAAGAAGTTCATAACATGTTATGCTTGGGCTAAAAACCTGGTAACTGCTTCGGGTATGGGATAAAAACCCATGTACCATCATATTTTTGTCCTTAGGCTATAACCTATGTACCCTCTTGTTTTTGGGATTGGGCTAAAACCCATGTAAGCTCTTGTTTTTGGGATTTGGCTATAACCCATAAACCCTTTTGTTTTCGGACATGGGCTGCAACCTGTGTACTCTCTTGTTTTCAGTATTAGGCTATTAAATGTACACCCTTTGATATAATATACCACTTAACATTACCTAATTAGTTATAAGTATATACAGGTCCCACCCATCACATAAATAAATCACACCTATGTTTTCCACAAGATAAAAAATCATTCATCATATCATGACCCATAAAAAGAGATGGGTATTATAAACATAAAATCATAAAAATGAAATGAAATGGGTTTTATTAAAATTTCATCACATCATAAAAATGGAAAATATATTGTTTTCTTACTCATTTCATTAAAGCATAGACCTTGAAATGAAGCGGGTTCCAAAATCATATAACCCATGGAAGAGAAAATGGTGTCATAAACAGCATGCCATCAAATCACAAACCACTCAAGAAAGAATATGAATGGTATTATTTGTTCATTTCCCCAATAAATATAAAACAATATCTAACTATTACATCACATATGTATAAGGATTTTGGAATATCACATAGATCGTTTCATAAGGAAAATTATCTTTCATTGAAATTTAATTTTTAAAACATATAACGTATTAAAAATCATTTTCTTAAAAAAAATACTTTGAAAACATATAATGTAAAATATAAAATCAACTAAGACCCATTTTTATGGAAATATAATTTCATCTTTGAAAAATTCTCTTTGAATCATAAATAATTATGAAATATTTTTTCCTTGAAAATAGCTTCGAAAATATAAAATGGAATCTTGAAATCAATTACACTTCCTTTTACTTTCAATGTACTTTGAAAACTAATAAAAAATTAATGATAGAATTTTTTTAAAGCCTTTTTATTTTAATAATATAAATTCAGATTGAAAATATTCAAAAAAAAAATTAAACATAAAAACTTTTCTAAAACAATTTTTAGAAAAATTTGTTTTGGAATAACACAGATTTCTGACGAGAAGAAATAAAGTCATATTTTCATAACAACATTTTCATGATTATCATAAGTACCAAAGAGTTTAAAATGGTACTAATACATTATGATATCATGGATAACCATAAGTTAACTAAATTAATGAATATTCTTGATATATTGATCATAATATTTCATCAATGGAAGCATAATCATAAACAATCTTGATAAATGTTGAGATTATAGAAATAAACTATTACCACTTTAGTAACATCAAATCATTCCATAAATGAGATAATAAAATTAAAGTAAACATAAAATATCATGAAATAAATATTTTCATGATATAATTTGTAAAAGGGGTAGTATATTCACCCCATATAAAAATATGTGTGCATAACATGGCATGTATCTCTAAGAAGGTAACTTGAGACAAAAATTACTTTACCAATTTGGTAGATTTTTCACCATAAAACCCAAGGAATAGTGACCATAAAATGGACATTTAAATACCCATAAATTTAATTATAATAATAATAGAATACATTTATCAGAATTATATACACTAGACAAATGAAATGAGTGGTGAATATGGCATTTATCTCATGGATATGAAAAGTGAGATGAGAAAACCCTTATTACATGTGAAATTTTTGAATTGTGATCATCAAGAAGGAATGAAATAAATTAAGAAAATAATATCATTACATAAATTAAAGTAATTATTTTAAATTTCCTATGTAATTATATAAACCACAAAAATGGAGAGATTGGTGGATATGACATTAATCATATGAAAATAAAAAGTAAGCTGAAATTCCCTTTCCTTAAGTCTTGAATTTATTAGTACACATTCAATACTCATTTAGAATAAATATATATTCATTATAAATATACCATATAACCAAATTATTATAATTAATAACATATAGTATTTGGTTATGAATTTATAATTCATTTTTATTAACAACTCAATGTTAATGTTACGTTTCAGGTAATATCTGTTTGGTTTTCTTATATGTTTTGTCTTGTTATTCATGATCCTCCTACTTATATCATGATTTACTTATATCAAGAATGTAAATAATGATATAAATATCATATATATTCAGTATATGTGTATTTATAATAATATTTAGAATATATAAATATGAAATGTAGTAGACTGTTCATGGATATGGTAGGCTATACGTACACATAAACATTATTTCTATTTGATTTTCATAATGAATGGAAGAAAGTAAATGATATATATATATATATATATATATATCATTAAATTATAATTATCATATCATATATATTATTTAATTTTACTAAAATATCCCTTAATACATTCTATGTAGAGTGTGAAAAAATCACATTGCTTTGAGGAGGCAATATTCCACACTTCCCCAAACAAAATTATCGTATTTACAAAAAATGGAAAACCTAAAGTTTTGAGGTTTATAATAATTATAGAGTAATAAAAATATAATATAAATCATATATATCATATCAAAATATAATTTCCATCATAATTACAAACCATGATAGGTGGAAAAGTAAAAACGAACAACATTGTTTCATGATGCGGTAGTTCATTGTGCATAAGAACAGTAAGGTCATTACCCATTATATGTATATTTTTATAATTTTTTATATAAAAAATATAATAAAAACATCTCAAAATATTTATGAAAATTATTTTATTATATAATCAAGGACTAATAGTAATTTAGATGTTAGATAATGAAAATAAAACATAGGAGCTTGAAGAAGGATGTTGCCTCTTTTTTGGGTAACACTTTATCGATTTCACCAAAGGGATTACTTTACTTGATTTTTTCACAAAGATATTATTATATTATTAAGGGAGGTATTTTAAAATCTCATTTGAGTATATTATAACAGATAAAAATGGATTTAGAGGTTTGAATAAGTGGGAGGGTTAAGTGCCTCTTTATAGTGGATGGGGAGTGGCATTCTTATAAATTTTTGAAAAGGGAATTCCACCCATATTTTCCCTAGTACAATTATCTCCAATAATATAAAAAATAAAAAATAAAAGGGAGTATAGGATAAATACATTTCTATAAAATGGATTTTGGACAAGTTTCTAGGTCATTTGTGCCTTAATTTTAATGTTTAGTCCATTAAGCTAATTTTTCTATTAATAGTTGTAATTAATTTTAATCAATTTCAATAATAATTTTTATCAAAAAGTAAGTTTACCTTATTATAAATTATAAACTATTATGATTCAAAATATTTAATCCAACTTTCCAAATTCCAATCACATTTGTGAGGGAAATAAATTTAAAATTAATAACGTAGTCAAGAAAACAATGTCTGTTTTTAAGTAAAAGTGCTCAAAGGTTTTGTATGTTTTAATATCAAATTCCAAATTTGAATTGATCATAATGACCTAAATTGGATTAATATATGTATATTTTATCTAATTAAACGTTAAAACCATTTTTAAATATAATTTAACTATATAAATAAATTATACATTTTTTTTGAATTGAAATTCAATATTTTTCAGTATTTATCCAAAAATAAAATATTTTAGAAAAATACAGAAAATTTACCAAAAGTAAATTTATATTTTCTAATTTTATAAAATAAATATTATTTTATCAAATAAATATTATAAAAGTTTCAAAAATTATATTTATAATGGGTTCATCATTAAAAGGTTGTCAAATTAGCCTTTAGACAAATATAAATCATTATGAGTAAAGATGGTTTTATTATTCTCTATTGTTTAAAAAAACATAATATGAATGTTAATTAGTTGATTGAATATATATATATATATATATATATTATATAAATCATTTATCAAATGTTTTTTAATAAATTAATTGTGGTAAACCATGTTTGATTTCATAAATACAGGTTTTCAGCCAAAGATTTCCTATTTTTTCCAGAAGGGTTTTATTTTAATTTCTAGGTAATTAACCACAAAGTGAATTATATTTATATGAATGTGTAAACCATATATTCATTATTTAATTAATGTTTATTAATAACCATTATTCCAATGGTTATCGCATAACTATAATTATATTTTAATAATAATAATATTATTATATTATGGTTTGGTAAAACTAGGTCTTGCGTGTCAGACAAGTTATGAAAAGAAATCGTCATTGTGTATAACACAAGCCAAGTACATAGGTTCACATACCGAAAGATAATATAATTCTTTTATGCAATGTATTTTTTACTTGGTTTTTTGTATAAAATAATACAGACATAGTTATTTTATATGAAAAAGATATATTCATGTTATGTGCAATTAAAAACATCAAAAATATTTAAATTAATTCAAAAAAAATTAAAAAATATTAGGGGTTTACATGGTTGGTTTTGGATGGTTAGGATAGACTGCTTATGGTATCATTATAAATAGTATGAGGTTATGGTGGAAGGAATCGATAAGTGTGCAGTGGTAGTTCTAGGGAGAATGTTAATTCACAATAACATGATAGGGATCCATGAGGATATAATAAGTTTGGTTATCGAGTTCCTCTTGAATCGTGGTGTTAAGGTGTTGATGTGACACTTGAGAGAAGGGTTACCTGAGGCCATTTTTGGGGTTTAAAATGTGTTTCCAGCTATAAGTGAAATAAAAAAATGATATGGTAGTGGTGGTATTATTAGTGACATGATAGTATAATACCAGTTTAGAGATTATCATGTCCAACTTCTTAGCATCAAATCGAGTGCACTGAGATGGTTTCAATTATATGGAAAGATATAAAAATGAAAATTTTGGTTTTATAAAGGGTGTCGTTGGAGATTGTTCTCATGGAGTGGTGTATGTGAATTCAGATGGAGGTATTTTCTCCATCATTTTATCTATGATTATGGTCCTTGGTATGGACTATATGTTAATAAATTACATGATTTCTATTCTCTGATGTCGAAAATGATAAATGGTTGAATTTTCATTGTGTCTCTGAGGTGAGTGAAAGGTGGTCACTTAAACTTTTATGGTTCAGCTATGAATAGAGTATAAGATTTGGTAGTTGGAGTTTTTTTAGTAAGGTAGAGAAAATGATACTATTGAGGTGGAGAATGATGTGTTTGTTATGGTTAAACAACCCTCATGTCATGGGGGGCATTGAACTGTAGAGATGGTCATGAATTTTTCAAGGTGTAACAGGGGTACCAGTAGGGAACCAATGATCTATGTGAATAATTTCTATAGGATTTTTTTTAGAGAAGTGGATTTGGTGATAATCGAGATGAGAATTTGATTCATGGTTGAAGAGGTTCTAAAAGTAATTTGAGTTTCATGTGTTGGAGGTGAATCGGTGGGCATGGTAAGTCACAAAAACAATTTTTCCAGAGAATTGGTTTTGTCTATGAAATCTCATTGGGAGGTGGTTATGGAATCTAGCAGGCATGATTGAGAAGTTGAAGGATGTATCTAGAATGGTAGACATCATGGAAAGGAGAGGTGATAACATGCCTATTGTAGAGTTAAGAATTTTTGGGATACATCAGATGAGTTTAATTTCAATTAGTTTAATGAATGGAATTTTTTTTAGTTATTTTCAAAACATATACAAGGTGTAATTTTTGGAAATAAGGAGTAACTTTTCAGAATGTATTATTATTTTTAAGAGTATTTGGTTGGACATAGTTTGTGCATGTGAAGTGAATAATAATCCATTTAAATTAGTTTAAAATGATGAGGATAGATGGAATTTTTAATTGTAATTATCATGGGGGTTTGGGTTGGGCTACGTTCATAGGTATGCAATGAAAATATAGGGATTTCAAGTTCAATGTTATTTTAGTTTGTTAGATAGTATAAGTGAAAGTATAAGAAGTATGTGGAGATAATATGAATCTTATTTTTTGGAGAACCATAGCTCGAGTGTGTGATCTGGTGATAAAATAATTGGTGATTTGGTTGGATAGGCTCGATAACATGCCATATTGATGTTTTATTTTTGATGAAGGGTATGGCTCAAGTTTTGGCATGTTTAGCACCTTGAGTTGTATATTTTTCTTTTGTTGTGTTTCATGCTTTAGAAGATAAACAAGGACATAGTTTATATCTAGTGATGGATGTAGGTTAGGAGGTATGAATGGATGTCAACAGAGGCTTCTCAGGGATGATAAGTGTTATGGTAGAGATTATATAAAATCTTGGTGTTTGGAAATATATGTTTTCATTTAATAATGGTTAGACCCATTTTACCATAGATAATAGAAAACCTTATGAGAGTATGATAAGTAACAAGGGTTTCCTAAGAGTTCATAACAAGAAAAGTGGAAAGAAGGGAAATAATTTACAAGGATCATGGTTGTTCCATGGGTTTCAGAATCCATGTTCCAAGACATTTTTTCCGGGTAAAGTAAATTTAATGGTTGAAAAACCATGCATAATGTTGATAGAAACCTTATGGACTTGGATAAATTGAAACCACATAGTTTATACATGATTTTCATAACTGTATAGGTTTCCCTAGAGACCGTTTGGTTCCATTTCCTTATTGATAGTGGAAACCACAAAATTGGTTTATAGATAATAAATCCACAAAGCCAAATAGTGAGCCTCATTAAAGTGGGAGTTTTAAAAAATTTTCTCAAGACTATTTATTTCTTTACATATATTTCTATATTAACCCCTTAATTTCCAAGGGTAAAAATAAGGAGCTCTCCCCTCTTCCATGTATGATTATCATTTGATTCATAGGAATTTGGAGATCTACTTAGTGTGAATCAAAGATTTGGCTAAGACTATGAATCCATTTACTTCTATTTTCTATAAGATTCTTGTTTGTTTGTTTTCTCTTATTTGAAATATTAGGATCCAAATTTCGAGTAGGTTCTTATCTTCTATTTATAAATCATTTATCTCAAATAAAGGTTCATTTTCTAGATGTGTGGTTGTCTATGAGATTGAGGTATGTAATATTTAAGCGTTTTCTCATATACTTGATGTTGTTCTTTTGTATGTTATTATGCTAACCCACCACATTATTTTGTTGTTTTCATTAGACAAGAAATGTAATCTGGGCCTTAAATTGATGTACAAAACACTTTACAAACCGTTTATAGTCTATTAATTGCATGATTTTGGGCCCAGGTATATCCATGGGGAATTATATTTCCTTTCTAGTGGTGTAAATAAATTTATATGATGAGATAGAGAGTGTTTGAGAGAAAATGGATTGTAATTTTCATTTTTTGTGTTATTTTTACTTTTTCTATACTTTATATAATTTGGGAATAATTGGTTTTTACATGTTAAAATGTTGAATATAAGTACAACCTATTCTAAGATTACTATGAAATGAATATGTGGGTTTGAATTTTTTTAAATGGATTATCTTGGAATTTTATTCGATTGTGATTTCAAAGAGGTAACAACTATTTGATTAAAAGGGGATAATTTTTTGAAGGATGTTTTTTACCTAAGGTGAAACTAAAGGTATTTTTTAATGGATTTTAATGTTTTATTTAAAATTATGTCATGGTTACCCATTTTTTAAAAATTCATTAATGAATATTTTAAAATTTTTGTAATGTGAATAGATTTATTGGACCTTTCATGGGTTTTCAATGAGGAATACCCATGATTTGAAGAGTGTAATCGATTTGTTTTAAAAGATAATGTGGTTTTGTTATTTTATTCTATGAGAAAGGGGTCAATTTTTTTAGATAAGTTTTTGTTTTAAGGGTATATTAGGACCTTGGTAAATGATGTGATAATGATGGAAAATGTGGAATGGTTGAAGGGTCTTGTTCATGTTAATAACTAGGTTGAAGATACATTACTAATTATTATGTTAAAAATTTAAAGTGTGTTGGAATTTGGAAATGGGTTGTTAATAAATAGGTCATTGATGTCAAACCATGAAAGATATGAATAATTGTTTTATTTGGATGATGTAATTATACTTCTCATCATTATTTTTGTCTAGAATGATAATCTAGGACCACTTATTTATTATGAAATTTGGATTATGGTATGATTCTCTTCATCATTGGGTTTAACCAGAATGTTGATTTAGGATTATCAATATTTTTTTGGATGATGGATTGAGGCTCATTATCCATGGTTTTTTCAAGACTGATGCTCTATGTCCCTTGATGTATAGCACAATTTGGATACCTAGACTGATTCTCTAATGTAAATAGGGTTAGGTTGATTTGATTAATTAGTTCCCATGTGACTTAAAGACTTTTAACCCTCTTGGAATTTGACTCAGACTTCCAGAATAACCATAGAGGGTCTAGTTAGTTAGAATGACATATTGGAACCTGAGAACCAAAGTGGTTAATTAATAAATTGTTAAAAGAGAAACAAGGTCCCTAATGTTTTGTTTACCATTATTTACATATCTAGATACACATTTTTGGAGTTTATATTTACTTATACACCGTTGGTGGTGGGATACTAAGTTGTACTTACACCCTTATCCAGCCTCCATGGAACTTAGAAACAAGAGAATATGCTACTTATTTTAGGTATAAGTTCAGGATAGGGACTTGGATTTTGGTATATGTTAGGGTTGACAGGTTAGAGAATGGGATGTCATGTCTATGTTGGGACAAATTACAACATTTTTGAGTTTTCAATGTTTTCATATTTTTGATTTGTATTTAATGATTTCCAGACATATAGTGTGTACATCTAATTTGTATTCCATTTTTCATTTGGTACTTATTGGTACATGTTGTAGGTTGTTCTATTTTGTTCTTATACTGATTATGGCATCTTTTGGTATTATTTATTTAGGGGCACAAGATCCTAGACATCACATGATTTACCCTTTACTGTGGTGTAAAAAATTTACCCTAATTATTATTTATAATGATAAAAATTTAAAGGTAAATACTTATAAAATTTAAAAATCAGGATTTTAAATAGGGAATCGATTTTTTAGGATTCAATTTCTCTATGTCAAATAATAATTTTAATATAAATGTGTACATCTTAATGAGAAATAATTATGAGAAAAGTGTTTTTTCAGCACAAAAATGAACTTATCAAAAAATAAAATATAATTTTGATTCATAGCAAATTATTTTGATTATTTTTTTATAATTTTACCATATATTACATTAAAAAAAATTCAAAATAGAATTATTATTTAAAATTACTTAATATAAATAAAATAAATGATAAGTTAAAAAATACATATTTTTAAATATTTTTTTACTATATGAATATTTTAAGAGAAATAGTAAAAAATTAACTATAAAATAATATTTAAATATTAAGTGGAAAAATTATATTCATTAGTTATAGTGACATTTATAAATCTGGAAGAAATTAGTTATAATATTTTTGAACAAAATGCAATAAAAATCATTTTTGAAGAAAATATATTTTAAAACATAAAATGATATTACTGAAAATTGTATACTTTATAATTTTTCATTAATCAAATTTTTTTATTATTTAAAAATAATATAAATAATATTTATAATTTTTTATTACTATTCATACCATTAGCTTTAATTTCTTGGTTATAATTTTCACATTTATGTAAGAATATTTTTATATAATATATTAGTTTTCATAAAACGCATTGTTACATGTTTTGTAACCTATCATGCATAATATTATTTTAATCTAAATTTTTAGGTTTCTAAATTCTTCCCCTAAAATAAATTTTATCCTTTAATTTTTTTATATAATGGAAGGGTCAATAGTTGAAAACATCTTTGCTAAAAACCCACCTCATAGAAATGGATAATAAAACATACATAAAAAATGGGATGTGGGAAACATAATTTTAACCTGAAAAAAAATAATCAGTCCCCCAAATAAAGAAAACATTAGTGGAATGTGAGAATATAGACATTGTGGACAAAAATAATGTTCTAGGAAGAATAGATAGTGAAAGAGAAAATTATAATCAGAAAGTTAATGGCAAAATAACATAAATTGGTAAGGGATAATAAAGGTCATTAATTCCTTATAATTTCAGGTAAAAGGATAATTTTTTTATTTAAAGTTATTTTCCGAATATTTGATGTATTATTTTACTATCAAGATAGAGAACATTAGAAAATATACTTACATTATTTAATTCCATTACACAAGAACAATTTCATCCTTTCGTTGTGTATCATTCAATTTCCACATCTATCTTCTACATACTCTAAGAAATGAATACTCTAGATGAATTATTCATTTATAAAGCACTAAAATTTAGTTTCTGTAGATAAATATATCTATAAAATAATGAAAATCCATCCCTTATATCTATAAATATTTATGAAAATCAAAATATTTATCAAAAGTTATCAAATATGGATAAGCCTTATTACGATGAAATAATCCATTAATCTCTAAAACCTCAATAATAACACCCAATTTTAAACTTCAACCATTCCACAAATAGTTAATGCTATGACTCTAAAACATGTCTGACTAAATTGAAAATACTAAAATATAAATTATTTGATCAATTTTTTTTCCAAGATCAACTTTAAAATTTATCCTCAAACAATATATAGTATCTTATAATGTCAAATTCCAATCATGTGAAGACCTTAAAAATATATTGTCTTGAAAATTTCAATAATTTTCTTAAAATACACAAATCACTATAAATTAAAATGAAATAATATATTTTCTATAAATTAACTAAATATTCATTCCTCAAATTATGTTTACCTTTATCATGTAATATTCCCAATATAATTTACTATTAAAAAAATATCATTGATTAATTATTCACCAAATGATATTTTAATCTAATGGTTATCAATATGATAAATTATATTTTAAATAAATATGATAAAACTTTATCCCAATTAAATATATTAATATCAAATATCATATTAACACTAAATGGTATAATTAACTTCCAACTTATTTCCACAAAATATAAAATAAAAAAAATACATATTAAACCAAAGGGTTTTAATCTTATAAATGTCTCCCAAAATAATTTTAAACATTTGAACCCCACAGTATAAAATTATCCAAAAGGTTATATATTCAATTGAACTAATGATTAACCTTCAACTTATCAACCCATGACACTTTATAATTATCAGATATCACTATGGAATATCATATACTTCCATATGTTATATCCTCTCATTCCTTATTACAACATTTAAATAAAATGTGAATTATATCAAGAATATCCTAGAGACTATCTTTCCAGGTCTGAAGTCGTAGTCCCAATAATCATGCACTATTTTTGATTGTGTTAATTTAAAAAATTTCACTTTTGGATTTGTTACCTATAGGTGCATATATCCCACAACCTAAACTAATTTCCATTATTCAGACATAGATTCATTTTCTAGGAAACAACCACATCACTACTTTAGAAAAAAATCCTAATATTACCCTATATTTAGTCTCATCCCTAGAATCTAACATAGGGTTATGTTTGGTAATGTATGTTTTCCTAAATCTAGTTCCCAATGGTCCCATTAAAAATTCCTTTGATATCAAATATTCCACCCAAACAATAGTTTCCTAGATCAAGTGATTATTTTATTACATTATCTCAATATAAATGGCATCATATATCAATATATATAATAGTTTATATGTCTTGAAAAACTAGTATCATGCTTGAATGTCACATTATATTTGAAAATATAATGTAAAACAAAGTACTTTCCTGAGACCATTATTATTCACTCCATCATATCCTTACATATCAATCCTCATACGCTTCCTATAATCCTTGGGAAAAAAACCAAAATAAAAGGGTGATATAAGATGCTTAATAAGGGAATAAATATATATAATTCTATAATTGAATAAATAATTCAGGAATAATATGGAATGAATATATAATGATCAAATAATTCTATTTAAATATTCACATTAGCATGAAACTAATACATAGATAATAAAACTATTATAATAATCATTTAGATATCAATAAATGTTTTTTAGTGATGTATTTCGTAATTATAGACATCTTAAACATACCATTGATGCTTCTCAAATAGACATCATACCTAAATAGGTAAGGAATATTCCAAATACCCAAACTGTGTAATATCATGAGACCCTTTGATGCATTGATGTGATATAGTAGTCCCCACCCATTACTTAATTCGTCAAATGTATTCATTATATGAAAAAGGTTGAAAAATGAATAAATTAAATAACAAAAAAATAAATATTTTAAAACTTTCCTTTTGAATGTGAAATTATTTCCCCATTAAAAAATAGTATATCACGATCATAATGCATCAAAATTATTGTATTGGATGATATCATCAGTGCATATCCCTATTAGAGAATATGATTCATCAAAGGATGTGGAAGAGGATAAAAATACTTTTAAATTATCTCTAAAACATTTCAGGGTAAAGATATATTTTTTATTTTGATATCCCTTATATAAAGTTTAAAAAAAATAGAATATAAGGGAAAAATGTTCTTATAAAAGAAAAAAGGAAAATTATAAAATAATTTTTAATGAAAATAGTATCTATGACGATGGGATGTGTCAAAAAATACCTAAAAGTAAAAAAAAAAATTCTTTTTTCACATTGTAAATAATGTCAAAATGTTACATAAGTGAAAACATAAAAATAAAACTTCAAAAAAAATTATGTAAAGTTATATATTTTTTAAAATTACCCTATGAAATCATTTATCTGTAAATAATAACAATCTTAAAGTATTTTTTAAAAAACATGGACATGGAAGGAAAATATAACAACCATGTTATCTATTTCACATTAATACATAATTTATTACATTAGATTAAACTTAATACAAACAAAAATATTGATAATTCTAGTGTATTTTGTAATTAGTTACATATCATAACATATTGAACATTGGATATAACAACATTATAAAAAACATCCATAACATGATTCTAAAATGCTATATCTTTTATAACTATATGAGATAACCTAGGGATTAACATAAGAAATGGGTGAGCTATAAATACAAGTATTAAAATAAAAATGGAATAAGGTTCTATATGTTATATGATATGTATATCTATGAGGCATAAATATAGTAGGAATCAAAAAATTGAACAATTAGACATAATATAGCTTGATAATCATAACATGAGAACTATGGAATCAACTTAAAAACTGCATCATAAACATAGGTCAAGGATAAACATCCAAAAATCATTATAAAAAAAGTCCGATAAATGAATTTGGTTCAATCCCTATCCTAACATGACGTATCATGAGACTAAATGTTACCCAATACATTGGAGAACTATATAGTTCCAGACGCACCCATCACTTTCATTTAATTATCATGCTTAAGTGTGCCACATGTATCATACCATGTGGATTCATTCATCCTCATACTTTATTGCATGATCAGAGAGTTGGAATAAATATATTTAAGTCCCCAATAAAAATTTTAGGTTAATAAATTTGAATAAACTTGATATTAAAAGCCTATGGTATTTACTACAGAATTGTATTGACATTGAAAATAACAGTGAAACTTTGGAAGCATAATGGTTTTACATAAAGATTTATAAAAATGGGTTGATGAGAGAGGAAGAGGTCTCGAATAACATATAAATTAAATAATAATTAATCGAGACATGAGAAACATATCCCAAAATTAGAAATTGGAAACATAAGGCATAAGTTAATGAATAAACATGAATATAGAAAAGAATCCCTAATTATTCTTCAACATGGTAATAGGTGTACATAAAGGATCATGGGAGTACTAATTAGAGAGAAAATTGAATATCATCATTTTTAAATTAAATTTAAGGTAATGGGAATATGGAATATCCTACCCCAACATATGAAAATGGAATTTATGAAGCATAACATAAGAGAGACTATTGAATATAAATGAGATGTGAGAAATCTCATTCATGAATTTATGACTCCAAATGCTTGAGAGGTGTTTATTAAGAGTTTAGGGTGACTTAGGAGGCCTCTATAGTGTTTGGAATGGTATGGACTTCTTTCAAGGAGTTTTAGTGATTATAAGAGGGGGTTTGGGTGGGTTTATATAAAAAATAGAAGGATTTCTCTATTTTTAATGTTTGGGACTCTACATAATAAAATAACCAAAACCATATATAAAACATTTTTTCCCATGGTTTATGAATAATTTTAGTGGTTCTCATTATTTTTATAAGGAAAATTTCCAAACATAATAAAACATTTCCTATTCTTATGTGGTGGTGAGTCATAATCTTAAAGAAATGATTTTAAGACAATAAAATATATTAGTGGTTTTAGAAGATTTATAAAGGAATTATAAAATTAACCAAATAAATATAAAATAACATTATATTCATGGTAAACTATATATTTGATCATGGATACACTTTATAGTATTTGTTACAAAACTTTGGGGTCATTATTATGTCATAATACACAAAGTATATTTATACTGTATTTAATTTTTACCCAAAAATCAAACTTTCTCAAAAATTTATAAAAAATTAAATATTTGATAATTTTTACATTATAATTCCAAAAAACATAATGTTTTTATCAAAATAATTTCTTAAATATGTGAATTTTTACTTTTAAAATAAAATCTACATTTATAATAAAATACTAGGATTTATTTGACAATAACGGTTTTCTAACCCTTATAAAAAATAAATTTTACTTCATAAAAAGTATATGAACATTTATATTTAATAAAAATTATCTAATAATAATATTTTATTAAAATATTATTCATTTTAAAAATCCATTAATTTAGGAAAACAAATTATGTAATTATTTTTCAATATTAACCAAAATTAATATTTCTGTTTTATTGAAAAAAAATAAAAAAAATTATAAAATAAAAAATATAATGAAAATATATTTATTAATCTTTAAAAAATAATTTTCATACTCATATATCACGTGTCTTTATTCATATCCATTTAATACACCATTAAAATCCCTGATGGTATGGTGCATGATAGAGGGGAGTTTCATGGGGTAGTTCTGCAAACATAGTTTGGGTTGTGTTATCGATGAGCTTGTGCTTCTCCTGGAAATGGTTTCACACATGCTTAAGTTATTAGATCTCATCTTGGTCTTGGTAAAGGAAAAATCCTAGTGATGATATCTTCCTCAGAAGATTTGATAAATGATCTTCACAGGGTACTATCTAACTAGTTGAGGCCATCACTTCCTTTTTCTGTGTCAATTGGATTTGTTAAAACCCAATATTAAAACTAATGATTTTATCACTATTCAATGATTTTATTTTTAATGGTAAAGATACATAATATATTTTAAATCCAATGGGATATAATAAAATGAAATAAGTAAATTTGTTTTCTATAACTATATTACATAATATTATATTTAATTTAATCAATAGTGGAATTTTGTTTTAAAATGTTTGGGTTATTACAATCTTACCTCCTTACAAAATTTCCCTTTCAAAATTTTCATTTACCACACTAAAAAAATATTAGGGTAACTCTATTTCATAAACTCCTTTGGTTCTCATGTCACTTCCTCAAACTTTTAGTTTCCCCAAAGCAATATAACCAGGTGCATTGTCTTATTCTGTAGAAATTTGTTTCTATGATCTAAGATCTTTACTGGTTACTCCTCATAGTAATGGTCATTCTCTAAAGGTACTACCTCTAGATTTTGTACATTTGAGGGGTTTGGTAATTACTATATCAAGAGTGATACATGGAATACATCTTGTACATGCTATTGGTTAGGTGGGAGTGAAATATCGTATGGAGCCTCTCTGATTTGATCAAGGATATCTAAGGGGATGATATATCTTGGACTAATCTTTCCCTTCTTTCTAAATATCATCAATTTCTTATAGAGATATTTGGGGTAATACCATGTATCCAATATGAATCTATAAGTCTCTTTGATGATTTTAAGTAATGCTATTCTGTTATCTCTGAGTGTCCTTGATGTGATAATAAATTACCCTATCCTTTTACACCATTTACTTGACCATTTCAAGAACTAATAGTTTTTTTTCCACCACTTCATCACAACATGAATGTGTTCTTCCACTATTTCAATAAATGGATTCATATGGAGAAAAGTGTTTTTGTAAGAAAACATGACCAGAGGAAGATGTTAGTCCAATCATCCTTTTAATTCAATTGAGAATGCTCCCAACATGTTATGAAGTGTTTGGATAGTCCTCTCATATTGGCCATTAGTTTGAGGGTTATAATTCATGATTAAGTTCAGCTTAGTATTCAGAGTATGTTGGAGACACTTCCAAAATTTACAGGTGATATTGGATCTCAATCAGAAATAGTCGATAGTGTTACTCCATTTAGTGTTACAACTTCTCTGATGCCTATCCGTGCAAGTTGATACAGTAAACAATAATCTCAAATTATAATAAAGTGAGATGCCTTTTTGATATGATCCATAACAACCCATATAGAACATTTCACCTTAATGTCATTAGAAATTTTATGACAAAGACCAGGCTGATTTTTTCCCATTTCAATGTTTGTATGGGTAATGGATTCATCATTACCTTAGACTTATATCTCTCATCATTCACTTACTAACATACTGGGCACATTGATCTATATTCACTGATCTACGTCTATATATTGACAGACCAATAGTGATTTTGGAGATCATGATACATCTTATTTATTCCTAGGTGAATGGTAAATTTTAAACTGGGTGCATCTACAAAAATTACTTTTTTAATTAGGATTTGATGGTACACATAGTCATTACCCAAATCACACAAATACTTCTTACAAAATATTAATCTTAGTGGATTTCCTTTTTTTTATAGTTTCTGCTTTCTTCTAAATTCTTGAATTATCTTGTTGAGAATCCTTTATCTTTTCTAAAAGATATTATTTTGAAATAATTTTAGAAAGGATCAATTATTTTACGTTCTTTATGATTCCCATGTCTATCCTTTCCATATCTACGAAGATTGGATCCATCTCAAGTATCATCAATGACAGAATTAATGGACCCTTTCTACATAAAGCATCCTCTACTTTATTTACTATACTTGGATGGTAGTGGATTGATTAGCCATAGTACATGATCAGATTTAACCACCAAAATTGTTTGATATTCATCTCTTTCTATGTGAATATATATTTGGGACTTTTTTTATCTGTATATATTTCACACTTATCCACAAAGAGATAAAGCTTCTATATTTTCAAAGAAAATATCACTACAACATACTAAAAATCAACCATTGGGAAGTTATGTTCTCAAACATTCAACTACATTTAAGCACAGGCTATTAATTTGGCATTCTTTAATAACACACAACCCAATACTTTCATTAAAGCATCACTGAATACTTGGAAAATTTCTCTACTTGTGGGTATTCTGAGGAAAGGGGTAGTGATAATAATACTTTTTAGTTTCAAAAAATCACTCTTCACACCCATAATTCTAAGAAAACTTAAGTCCCTTATGAGTAACCATGTCATCTGGTTTTACAATTGTGACACATTTTATCAAAAATTGATGACAATACCAATTTAATCAAAGGAAACTATGGATATATGTCACATATTTTGGCATAATCTTTCCTTAAATATCTTCTCTCTTTGAAAGTTCCATAGATATACCATTTAATGTACTGATATTCCCTATGAATGAGACTTCCTTCAACCCAAACTCTCATTTTCTGTACCTGGAATACAGCTTCTCCTTTTGTATGGTCTTTAGAAAACCAATCATATTCTCCCCATGATCCTCCTATCTTTTGGATTAGATTAGGATATAACTTAAAAAGACTTCCCCAAATATTTTGAGGTAATTTCTAATGAACCTATTCATCAGGTCCACAAATACTGAAGAAGAATTGATGAGTCTGAATGATATCACTATGAACAAATAGTGCCCTTACCTTGTATGAAAAGATGTCTTGGAGATATCCCCCTTCCTCACCCTAACTTTTTAATATCCCAACCATAGATCCATATTAGAGAAGTATATTTATCCACATAGATAATCAAAAAATTCATCAAACTATGGATGATGATACTTTTACTTTATCATGATCTTTTTGAGATCATGATAATCATTGTAAAGTCGTATTGACCCATCATTTTCTTCATGAATAAGGCAGGTGCACCCCATGATTATGATCTTCGGTGTATGAACCCTTTATCCATATTCTACTGTAGTTGTTCCTTTATCACCTCACATTACAAAATAACCATTCTATATGATTTCATGGATAATGTAATTCCCAAGGTATATGATCTATTAAAAATTAAACCTCTCAGTAATGATTAAGACTAGGAAATTTCTCAAGAAACAGATTTGTGTATTCCCTCCCAATAGGCATGTCTTCAAGTATGGTTCATTCCTTATACTCAATAATTTGATCTAGATATGCATCCACAATGAGAAATAATATTCATTCGTGAGATGTTAGTGCAAATAATATTCATCCTACTCCTTGCACTTGTCTGAAATCGGGGGTTGATTCACAATAGAGAGTGATTTCCTTCTCATAAAAATTTATGTTGGATCTATACAGGGAAAGACAATCCATGCCTAGAATTGCATCAAATTATACCAAATGAAATATGATAAGGTTTTATTGTATGATCTTCCCAAAAATAATGATAGGGGAGGAGTTAAATACCACAAATGGGATAATTTACCCATTTTCCATTTTCACCGACAACTTTACTTCCTCTATTTGTGGCATTGTTTGTATTGTTCTTCTAACATTTTGTGATATTAAGGAATTCAGAGAACCAAAATCAAAATGTGTGTTCTATATTATTGAATTAATAACTAGTTTACCTATCCCCACTTTGTTTTCAAGGTCCACCCATGTGGTTGTGATGGAAAATCTCTCTATATATTCCGAGGAGGTTGTGGATTGTCTTAAAAAACCCTTGGATTTGTGAATTAATATTTAAAGTTTTGTGGTTCCATTTAGTTGAATAAAATGAATACACACTAAGGGTGGACTAGGGTATTCCTTTCCACTATCGCATTAGTGGTTTTCTCCTATTATCAATGATTAGTTAGGTTTAATTTCTTCCTACACCTAAATCTTTTCCTCATTCCCCATGGGAAATTTCTAGGGTACTTATTTCCACACCTTTGACAAGTGGGATGATGAAATTTCTTGGAACCATTAGATTTTTCTATCAGACCACCTAAATTAAACTTCACATTACACTTCTTATCCCCATGACATGCTTGATACTCATCAATATCCATTTCGACATTGATTGAACAATAACAAATTTCCGCACAGATTTCAAAATCTAAGATCACTAGGGATTTTTGTAGACAAGGTTTTAGCCCACTAAAGAAGCGGACAACCTTGTATTTGGGGGTAATGAAAATGATAGAGGTGTATCATGAATGTGTTGTGAAGTTTCAATCATACTCCTTGATATATTCATCATTATATTGCTTAAGTGAATGGAAATAACATTTCATTTTAAGATTGAGAGTGTGAGTAAAATATTTATTGAAAAACATTTCCTAAAATTCCTTCTACTCCATTGCTTAGATATGTTCCTTAGGCTTAATTGTCTATATCAATTTACACCACTGATTATCTTCTAACTCCATACGATAAACATACAATAGAACAATCTCTCATCCATAACATTAAAGGATGGAGAATATCCTCTTCATAGAGTTAATCCATTATTCCATGATTAATGGATCGAATAATAAATTCAAATTTAGATTCCTTTTTTCACATAAAGCTCTCAATCACAGCTATTTATATATTAGGGAATGTGGAAACTCCTCCAAATCCAATTCTGTATTCATAACTTGAGTCATATAAGATAAATTCCTTATGAAGTTCATGATTCTTACTCCCATTGGGTTGGGAATCTCATTGGTCCAGTCATCAGATTTCTCACTGCATTGATTATTAACCCAATTTATCCAATTTTAGACCATTGGACAGAATAAAATAACAATTAGGGATGATTATTTTTAATCTATAAAACACATAAATATAAATATAATGAATTTAAAGTAATAACATATAAATTAAACGTATTTATTAAATTATTAATTTCTAGGCTTAAATCTATCATATTGATGGTTGATTTCTAAATATATATTATAATGGTCATTTTTTGTTCCCTGAATAATGGTTTGTAATGAGATTATGAATTTAACAAATTATATCCTTTGAGAGTGTCAAACTAGGTGTGATGTAAATCCCATTTCCATGTACCAGTTTACACCGAGTCAGGCCAAGAAAACCTTGTGAGAGTTGTTACCGCAAGGTATACTTATGCCAGAACCATGCCCAATTTTAGTATATAGACATGGATTTACATTCTTGTTAAAACAATTACTCTATACATATACTTTTTATTATACTTTCTTTTATCCTTAAGTATTTTTTATATTTTCCTAATCTTAATCCCAAAAAATAACTAAACTTTTCCTTTAATATAACTAAAACAACTTTGTTCATTATTTCACATTAATACATGATTTATTATATTCAATTACAATTAATACAGACTGAATGCTCGATGTGTATATGTTATTTGGGAATTTTCTATATAACATAACATCATGAATATTGGATTTGACAACCTTATATAAAATATCCTTAACATGCTTCTAAAATTCCATGGTTTTAAAACTGTACGAGATAACCTCGGGAAAAACACTAGAAAGGGGTGATATATAAATCCCTATAAGGGAATAAAAATAGAATAAGGTGATACATGTTAGAAAATAGGCATATAAATGGGGAATAAAAATGGTTTGAATCATAAAATTGAACAACGAGACACGATATAGCGTTATAATCATAACATGGGAAATTTGAAAATAACGTAAAACACTACATGATACACATAGGTCAAGGATAAACCATCAAGACATCATGGTGGAAAAAGGTCCCATAAAGTATTTAGGTTCAATACATTTCTGAACATGACTTCTCATGAAACTAAGCATTACCCAATACATTTGAGTGCTATATAATTCTAGGTGCACCTGTCACATTCATTTCGTTCTCATTCTTAAGTGTGCAACATGGATCATACAATATGGATTCATAAATAATCATAATTTATTCCATGACCATGGAGTGTGGATTAAATATGTAAAATTTTCTAATAAAAACATAGATGTTCATAAATGTGACACCCTGGATAGGAAATGGGCACGATATTCATAATATAATTGGGTTGGCATAGAAAATCACAGTCAAATTTATCCATCATAACATCATCACCAAAAGATTCATAAAAATGGGTAGATGATAGATAATGGTGTCTAAAATCACATATAAATTAAATGGTATGAAATTGGGATATGTAGAAACATATCCCAATGTTAGAAATTCGAAATATAATCCAATAAAGAAAAGAAAAGAATCCTATCAATAATTCTACATGGTAATAGGTGTACATAAAGGATCATGGAAGGATTAATGGGATTGAAAGGGGGATCCCATAATTCATAAATTAAATTTATATTGAGGGTAATATAGAAGAACATATAACAATATAATAAAATATTATTTAATGTACTTAACATAAAAGAAGTTCTTGAATGAAAATGAGAAGATATAATTCCCTTACATGTGTGTGTGAATCCAAATGGTTGGGAGGGGATTCTTGAGTGCTTGGGGTGCCTTAGAAGGACTCTAGAGAGTGTATGTGAGAGTATATACAAGATATAAGGGGTTTCATTGAATATAAATGGGATCTTGGGTGGGTTTATGTTGGAAAAGAGGGGGATTTCTTTATTATTTAGGTTTTGGACTCTACATAATAAAATACCCAAAACCAAAAACCTTACAACTATTTTTTACCATGAATTCTGAAAAATGGGAGTGAATATAATATTTTATAAGGTCAATGGCTAGAATTAATAAAATAATTCTCTTTCTTTTGTAGAGGTAAGTCATACTCTTAAATCAATGATTTTAAATACTTAAAATATATTAATGGTTTTGGGGGATTCATAAAGGCTTTTTAAAATTAAATAAATTAGAATAAAATCAATTAATTTTATATGGAAATAATATATTTGGTCATGGATACCCTTTATAGTATTTATTACATAAAATTGGGTCATTATGATTTCATAATATACAAATAATATTTTTACAATATTTAATTTTTACCTGAAAATTTGACGCTCTGAAAATTATGAAAAATTCACCATTGAATAATTTTGAAGTTATTATTTCAAAAATAATATTAATTTTATTTAAATAGTTTTATAAATATATGAAGTTTCACTTTCAAAATACAATTCATATTTATTATGAAATTATGGGTTCTTTGACAATAACAATTTTCAAACCCTTATAAAATTCACATTTGATTTCATAACAATTATATGATCATTTATATTTAATAAACATTATTCAATAACAATATTTATTAAAATATTATTTATTTAAAAATTCTTTAAATTATCAAAATAAATTCTTTAATTGTTTTTAAATATTAACCAAAAAAACTATTTTTGTTTTATTGAATCAAAATAAAAACATTTATAAGATAACATTAAGATGATGAAAATGTATTCCATATTCTATAATAAATAATTAACATACTCATATTTCTAGTATCATAATACAAATCCCACTAATAAACTATAAAACACCCTAAAGGAAAGGTCCTCTATGGTGGGACTTTCATGGGGTTATTTGGAAAAATTCATTTGGACCATGATCTCGATGATCATTAACTTCTCCCATAAACTATTCACTCAGGATTTAGTTGTTGGATATCAGATTAGGATTGGTCAGGGGAAATTCCTAGTGATGTTATATCCCAAGTAATCCTAATAAATGTTTTTCATAGGGTATGGCCCAACTGGTTGAGGACATCACTTCCTTTTTATGTGTCAGTTGGATTTTTTAAAACACTATATTTATACTAATCATACAATCACTATTCAATGGCTATATTTTCAATGGTAAAGATAATTGATGGAATTTTAAATCCAATTGGATATAATAAAATAAAATAATTTCATGTGTTTTATATAAATATATTACATGATAATACATTTTATTGAATCCAATGGAGAAAGTTATTTATAATAGTTCAGGTCATTGCAAATAATTTCTTTATCTAAAGAGGAAATAAGGCCAAATTTTCATAAAAAAAATTTATAGATCATATTATGAAAAAAATTCTGGAAGATGAATGAAAAAATAAATAAACTCCATTGATTAAAAATGATAAGAAGATATATTGGGTTTAAAATACAAAGTGATTTTAATTTCATTCAATAGATATTTAAACAAAAATAATCCAAAAAAAAGAGATTATATAATATACAATTAAACCTTTTGTTAACTTTTAATAATAACCCTGTAAAATGAAATAAAATAAAAATAAAATTTATATATCAGGAATATAAATAGATTCTTGATAAAAATTATAAAATTGATAATATAAACACAAAAAACATAGTGGTGATTATGGAATAGGTCCCATATAAATAAAAGTTAAAAGAGAAACCCATACAACGATCATAAAATTGATGTAAGACTTAATAAATGAACTGGTTAGGTATTAAAAATTTAAATTCATATAAAAAATTCTAAATAAAATATAAAATAAACATAGTCCATTATACCAATAATATTTTCATAAAACATATTATGAATAAATATTGTAACTAAATGAAAGGAAATTGAGTTAAGAAACAACTTACCACGAGTACGAATCACCACATACGTACTTTATCCCCTAGATAATAAAATTATATTAAATTTATAATTATATAATAACATTATTAATATGAATTACCTTATTATTATCACTTTATTTCATTTAATTACAATCCTTATATAGTTATTAAATCAGTTATGTTCATATTGTACGTTTTGAGTACGTTGGTTTCATAATTGGAAGACATCTTTTCTAAGTATAGAATGGTCAAATAATTCATAATTCCATAATCTACATAATATTAATCATGAATTAATAATCATTTTTAGACAATAAAATTAAATTTTATAATCATACATTAATGTAAGAAATGAAAAATGAATTACACCACTTTATAGGGGTAAGGGATGATTTCATTTTTTAATAGGTGGATGGGTGAGAAGGTAAGTAATATATTATATTTACATAATAAAACTTATTTCATGAATATAATATATAAATATAAATTAAATTCATCATAATAACCAACCATGAATTATGTTTTTGGAATATGAATCATAGCACTATGTGGTGCCAATAGTCCACACGCACACATGAATGATACATTCAATTCTCATTTGATGGGAATGAGGCTGAAAATGGTTTTCCCGTTATAAAAAAATAAGTATATTTATGATATTTGATTCATCATTTTAGGATAGATAAAACATATTTATGCTAAGTATAGGGGGATATAAACATTAAAATAATTGGGTAACATGATTACCTCATATTTGAGAGACCTCATTGGTTTACATTATAATCCAACATAGGATGGTATTCATAGAATACCAATAGATTTATGATGTGTATAAGGAACATAAGAATTTATTAATATAAGTATTGGCTGATATTTATTAATTACACCTTGTGAATGAAGAATAATACGAGGTGTCCTTTTATAAGATAGGAAAATGACACACCTGTAATTATGAAAAATATTTTAAAATAATATATATCACAATCATTTAATGTGGATAAAAATGTGCATAATTTCTATTTTGGTACTTGATAAGGTAAATAAAACTTCAACAAATAACATTCAGACATGTTTATATTATCATTGGGTTTAACGCTCCCATAAACACTATTTAACCTTAATAGTGGGTGCACTTTTTTTAGTCTTTATGGTTGATAAGTTTAAATATAAGTTAACAAGTTGATAAAAATTTGTCAATGGATGAAACTATAAACCTCTTAAACAACAAATTTTAATCTTTCAATATTAATTTTAATTTTATAATATTTTTTTAAAAAAACTTGTTATCATAAAATACCATTAATGTCATTTTTAAGACTACTTGTTTAATTTTACTTTAAAGACGTCAAGATCGCAATGGAATTAGAATATAAAAATATTTAACAAGATATAAACATTATAATTACCTATTAGATTCATGTAATACCACAATTAAACCCAAAAAATTAATTTTTTTTATTTTTAAAACCATTTACCTTTATTTTTCAAATACTAAAAAAAACAGTATATCAACATTGTATATGATTTAATACTAATTATATCATCAATAAAAAAATAAAAAGATATAATAATTTTTATAATAATTTTTTTTAAAAACCATATATAACTAATCATAAAAAATTTTATCTGAATATATTCATATTAGATATTTTAATAGGAAGAGGGAATAATTTGGAAATTTTCATAACATAATAAAACCTAATTGTCACTATAAAAAAATGGCATAAAAATTAAATATATTAGAATTTAGAATAGATATTGTCAAATTGACCACATAAAATGAAATATAATTATGTTTTTGATATATCTTTAAATAATTTTCTAAATTTTATCCTTAATTTCACAATTTAGCCTTTACTATGGTGAAATTCTTTACCATGGTTACTATTCATAATAAAAAAATGGGCCTATATGGAAAATTTTAACATCAGGATTAAAAATAGGGATTCAGTGATTCAAGATTCAATTTTTATAATTATAATAAATTAATTTTAAAATAAATTCATAAAACACAACAAAAAACCATTTTAAAAAAATGTGTTTTAAAGCATAAAAATTAAATTATACCTAAATAAAATTTAATTTTGACTCAAATTGAATTATTTATATTATGTTAAATAAATTATATATTAAGTTAATTTAATGAAAAAAATATAATGGTATATTTAAATTAAATTTCTTAGTGAAAATAAATGTTAGTTTTACTAAAAACAGTATTATTCACTATTAACTGAAAAAATTTAGAAAATTTCAAAAAATTCACACTAAGCTAATATTGAAATGATTATTTATAAAATAATATTAAATTTTTCATATAAAATTTATAAATGTGATAGTAATTAATTATAATATTCACACACATAATGCTATAAAAACTATTTTGGATGAAAACATGTTTTTGAATCACAAAATGTCTTTAATAAATATTTAAAACTTATTTATTATTTACTAATAAAAATATTTAATTTTTTTTAAAACATGTTAAAATATTTGTTTCAAAGTGTGGTTATTTATTTATAGACCCAATAATTTAATGATTTGGTTATAATGGTCAAATGGAAATAATTTTTTTTATAGTATATAATAGTTTCTTAAAGATCGATGTTGCGCATTAATAAAGATATAAAACCTAGTATTATTTTATGTTAGATTTTTGGGGTATATCATTATTACACCAGAAAATCATCATGTGTATAATCCTTGGATTTATTTCATTTATGTGAAAATGTAAAATCTTTGTTCTCTTCCATGAATTACATTATATATTTTATTTATATATTTGGTGTAAATGATTTCAATGAAGAGATATATTGAGATGAGTTCAAACTAACATGGGAATAAGACCCGAATATGGGTGAGGATTAAATATATAAAATTTTAACTGGTTAGATTCATGATTCATCCTCCACCTCTAAGGGTTACATTGGTTTTACATCTTAACTATATTCTCCATAAAATCCTTTAAACAAGTATTTTAATTTTTTATTGATAATAACATGTTATGTGTCTATTTAAACTGATAAAATAGTCTCCAGGTTAATGAAAAAATATTATCTTGATATGAACATGGGAAAAATATTGTAAAACATGAATGAACATAAAAATTACATGATCAAACCATTTTCTACAAGATCTTTGACTCCCTACCCTATCATTTCTCTAAGGTCCGGAGGTATCTTGTTCGTTTTTGGACGTGTTATCAAGGTAGGAGTATGTTTTTATCTCCCTAGAGGTTTACCAAGTAATGTTGGTGGCCATATTGAGGCCTTTTTTATAGAAATGAGTTGTTTTTATGATTATTTTTTGTTTTTCCATGAATCTCTGTCATTTTAGTTTTTAGTGAACAATGAGGGCTGGAATAATCATGATGAGGGTATAGTTCATTTATAATTTCATTATGTGAAATGGGGAGGGGATCCACATCCATGATATTGGGCGATGTTGTGTGAGGGTTCTGGTGGATTCAATTTTCTATGGGTGGAGCACAATTCCTTGGAGGTGGGGTTATTTTCATATGTATATGCATGGTAACATGAATTGAAGGGGGATTAAATTGTGTAAGGAGGAATATGAATGAAAATAATGGGATCTCAATGTAGTGATCATTATATTGGTGAACTAAAATGATGAATGGATTTTCTTATACTATGGTGATCAATTGGGTTATTTAAATAGAGTTTAGAACACTGTGGTTCATATCATGGTGCTGATAAATCATTTTTATTTTGTTTTGGATAGAGTGAGAGGTTTGGGGAGATGGGCATTATAAATGGTTGAAAAATAGGATCCCATGTTGACCAGAGGCACTATAGTTGTAGTTGATAGCACCATGAAAAAGTATAAGAAAGGAAATCAAGATTTATAAATATAATGTCATACCTTCCATTGTTCTAACTTTATTTTATCTCTTTTTACCCTAGAAAAATCTAGTCTATTTTAGTGCATGATATGTGTTTTTATTTGGGGATTAAACCTCTTGGTTTTTTTGAATAAATATCCCTTGAATCAGGATACCCTCTTTTACTCTCCTCATAGTATTCCATATCCATATTTTCTGAGGTTCACTATGGTTTTTTTTCTCATATATTTGTTTTATTTTTGAGTATACACTAATGGTGGTTATATATGTTTAGTCTATTGGGTGGCTTCAATTGATTTTGGTGTCGATTGATGCTTGATTATTCCATTTTCATTCAATGACATCTCAATGATTTATATCAAGGTAGGGGATTTGTAATTTCTCATTATATTCTATGTTCATAAAAAAGTATTATGCCTAGGATTTTTTATTATGTGGGTGAAATTCACAATGATGATAGTATTATGGAAATTTAAAATAGAAATATATTACTGATGTGTGGTTATCTTCATACAGTTATGTTATGTTTCAATGATTCCTTGTAATTTTTTCAATATAGTTTTATTTTGAATTTTTATGATTGTTATTTTTATATATAATATTTAACAGGATAAATGAGGTTCAATAATATAAATTGGTACGATAAAGTAAATTATATACGAGGGATGCAAAATGAGTTTATTATTTTTTCTTAAATAGATGAATATGAAATGAGGGATATTTTAGCTATTATAGATATTATTTATAGATTTTAATATCTATTAAAATATTAACATAATAAATACTCTAATTTAATATGGAAAAGGAATAAGTTTGTCATTTTACTTATATATTTTGGGTTGTTATAATCCAAACCTTGTTTGTTATGATTGTTTCATTGAATTATGGACTTGGATACCAATGAACCTATTGTTTTGAAAATATGTTTTTCTTCCATGTATGCATACCAAAAATTATAGATCCCTTATTTTGATTCATTTTAAAACTTTGTATAGTTGGATTAATTTTATGTCGATTGGGTCTCACTAATTATGCCAATGTATTGGTGCTAGTGATGGTGGGATGAAGTGGATGAAAAGGGTTGAGAGTTGGGTTTAATCATTTTTCATTTAGTTTATTCCTTTCTTGGATGTGGTTATATGTTTCTTTATTAATGCAGTTTATTATTAATGTAGGAATAACATTCCCATGATATGGATTTGGTTTCCTCATAGAATACCTATAACTATAGAATGGTAAATTAGATATAAAGAACTCCTGGGATTGGGTGTTAGTGTTGGTAGTTGTTAATTGAAAGAGACCTTGATATTGGGTTTGAATTAATGCTATAATAATGTTGGTTGGAATTTGGGTAATTTAACTATTTAACTCCAAAGATCCTTGTATTTTTATGTCTAATGTATGTGGTTAAACAAGAACATATGAATTGATTATGTAAGGTATATTATATAATACATGATATATGGGCTACGGTGAAATTTGAAAATGGATGTAAGATGTGATGGGGTATTATCATGATAAGATATATGTGGTGTATGATGATAATATTTTGTGGTTGTGATATAGATTCTTAGTTATTCAGGATTACTTATTGAAGGTATTAGAGAACACAATGTTATTCCTTGGGTACTGGGATAGAAGAACTATAGGGGATGTGGATACAAGGTAGTAGTATCATATATATATATATATATATATTATTTTGATATATAATTTATTACATTTATGAATTTATTATTTAACAATCCATGGTGAGGATGGGGTATTGTTTAGATTCTTAGGTAATGAGTTTCTTTCCTCTATTTTTTCATGAGAATTTATTATATTTCTTTCAAATTTTCATGATAGGTTTTGGTGAGGATCCTATTAATTATAATTGTATCCTCACCCCATATATATATATTAAGGTTTGTAATAATTTTTTTTGATTAAGGTGATCATTACAAGCTTTTGGAGTTCCTCATGTGCCCTTAGTGTTTGTGTTTACTTCTGAGGTTCTATTTAATTTTTTTTTATTTTTTATATATTATATTACTTCACATTCATGCAATAATATAGATTTTATATTTATTTATTTTATGTATTTTATTAGTCAACGATGTCTCCTTTTTTGTAATTTATCCATGAGGGTAACACCTCTAATTTATGAATTTTGTAATCTTGGTTCTTATCACCAACCTCTTGCCTATTGGAGGGGTGGGGGGGGGGGGGGTACAACGACCACCCCCATCTTCACTATCTACACAGAAGGGGTATAAGTATTGAAGACAAGACTAGGTTTTTAAAATCTCATGGTTGAGATATATGATAGATATTAGGTATAATCATTGGTTAATAATGCATGAATTAATCAGGTACCCTTATTTAATGAACATAGAACATGATACAATCAATGGATAATGGATACAACATGGGATTTTCTCCCATTTTATCCCATGGAAGGTGCTTAAATTGGTAAAACATTCTAATATATTTGATTTAAATTATAGGATAGAGACATAGTTATGGATCATATATCCTAATTATCTATGTCTATATTGAATTTTGTAGATAATGAGTATTATGGTGAATCAGAATCAATAAATATTATGTGATCCATTTTATAAGTTTAGGTAGACCTTAATAATATACTATTTTGACATTAATGGATTTATGTTTATATATTCATTAGGATGTTGATAATTATTCTATGTTGGATATGCTAACAGATCACAATAGTGTGGAGATTGATTATGATGATTCTTAAAGGAAGACTCTTTGAGAGTTTAAGTGCATGTGTTTATATAATTTTTAGTGATCCATTCAATATTATAAGACTAAAAAATTCTTGGAGCAATAATAGATTTAATTCATATTGATTCATTCTTAGAGGGAGTATTATAATCCATTGGGTACTACTATAATTCCAGGATATTTTTAAAATGTGTGGTTTTTGTTCTTTAGGAATCACGTGGAGTTGGATGTTTCATTGGATAATTTATTTGATCATTTGAGGATAATTTTGTTTCATCAACCATGAAAGAAATTTGTTTTTAATAGTTTTTTACTCTTCATTAAGGGAATTCAACATGAAAGATAATAATGATTTATATAAAAAACTCTTCCATTTTTCTTCAAAACATCCTCTATATAAGGATAAGGTTATGAATTTAAAATAGGAATTAAATTAAAGATCTAGATCTTGGATCCACTAATAAAATTTTGAAAGTACCTTTAGGTACTAATAATTTAAATGGTTATTGAGATGATACTATATAAGAATAGTGTGTCACTAGATGGGGGTCATAATGGATCTCCATAGAGAATATATAATGCTGGATATTCTCAGTTTCTGGGATATATAAATTTATAGATAATAAAGAGTTTGTTTTATTATTTAATATCTTGTTTCACTAGGGATGGTAGTTATCAGACCCCTATTATGGGATCAGGTTTAGTTTTTTTTGTGACGTGGTTGTGGATATCAAAATCATTAGTTTAAAAACCATCCTAAAAATTATTATAGAGTTGGAAGCTTTCTTTTTTCATATACATTATACAAATATCATCTATGGAAGCATAATCAACGATCTATAGTTTATGATCAGTAGATATGAGACATGAATGGAGAAGGGGGCCTAATGATTCACCCTATCCTCTGGTATAATGATAAAAGAAAAAACATAAAGGGGTATCCATTAGGGAAAGAGAGGCCTTGAATCTATAGTGGTGATATGAATACCTTATAGTTTTTATCTCATGGTGACCAAGATATCATCTGAGGTATTCTATGTTTATGTTATACCTGGGTGTATTATTTATTTGATTCGGGATATATTTACTCCAAAATTACACCTCCCTTGGAATTTTCATTGAGGATTGAGGTCGGTAGGATTACAGTTCCCATGGTTTTAACAAAAAAAAGTTAGAGAAAAGGATAGTTTGTTTTAAGTTTTTATCGATTCTGATATGATTCTCAGAAAACATTTTTCCCTTAGATATTTTCTAGGATTGTATATAAAACCATGAGAAATCATTATCTTCATGGGATAGTTATACTTTGTGGAGAATATTGTTGAATGAATTTTGAGGATTATAATATTAAATGATTATGAATCAAATCATGTCATGTTTTTTGGAAAGTGATACCATTAGATATGTATGAAACCTGTTGAGTTCTTATCTTCTTTGATGTCCAATATGATGTTGAGTTTAGCAGAGGATTAAAAAATTGTTTTTGTTATGGATGTTTAAGAGTATACTAATGTATTTAAAAAATTTGTTATTGTGTTTCCACCTTATAGTGAGATCATAATTAAAATGGAGTTGCAGTTGTGTGTCTCTATGATATCTATTTTTCTATATAGGATAATTCCTTATAATTTATGGGAGATACATATCTATATTAATGATATTTGGTAGTATGGTTTCAATTAACCCAGTGTCTCACATTGTGATGATCTAGTATTCTTCATGAAGTTGGATGGTATTCTTGGGCTATGTATCAATTATCATTACTCGAATAGGGAGAATGTGAAGAAAATTTGTCCACTTACATGGATTGATAATCTATTAAAGAAAAAGGGATACAATTAGTTCTTTATGATCTATTTATAGTTAGGATATCATTATATGTGTGTAAAGGATGATCATATCTTAACCACTACCTAAAAATATTGTTAAGAGGATTTTGAGTTTGTTGTAATGTTATTCAATGTAATGTTTTCTCTTACCATGTTCATTTGATTAATGAAATTTTTATTCCATAATATTGTTGGTCAATTTTTAGTAGTGCTCCTCGATGACATATCTATTTATTATTAGTAACAGGAGGAGTATGGAGAGAATATGTGAGCTATTCTAGAGGTTATTTGGTGTCATCATCTTTTTATAAATATATCAATGTTTATGTTCTTATCAAGTTATATCCATTTCATGGGACTTGTTGTGTATTAAATAGGAATATTTAAGGATCCTTTAAATATTTTAGTATTTGTTTCTTGGGTACCCCCTATTAATTTTTTAGTGGTACAAGGTCTCCTTGTTCTGTGTCACTATTACAGGTGGTTCATATAGGAATTATCATTTATTGAAACTCCTCATATAACTTTCAATATTAAGGAAAAACGTTTATTATATAATTATTAGTGTTTTTATGATTTTTGAGTATTTGATGTATTTATTGTTCATTACTCTAATTTTTAATGTATTAGGGATATATGATGGAGGTTTATTATGATTATTCATATATAGTATTAGGTAATATTTTGATACAATTGAGAGAAGTTACAACTTATCGTTCCTAGTAGTTCTATCTTCATGAAATTAACTAAACAATCCATGATATTGAACTTTATACTCTTTTTTTCATCTAATTTATAGTGAAATTATAACAATGGTAAATTCTATTTTTGTATTCAAAAAACATATGAGCTTTAGGTATATCATTACACATCACTATTTGAACATTCATTAGTGGTAGTGGATGTAATTATTATAGGAATATAAATTTGATATTTACATTTCACCAGGAAAAGAGAATTTTGTGGTCAATATTTTAAGAAGGATGTTTTGTGGTGATATTGATATTGGGTCTAGTGATTCCTGTAGAGTGTTATAGGAGATCTTTATATTGAACCTAGATATTGGAAAAAATTTATGGTAAAAAGTATCTTTATTAGATAATGGTGAATTTGTATTTGGTGGAATCCCATTTGGAGGCTTCTTAAGGTGGAGGTTTAGAGAGATTGAGTTGTTTTTGATGATCCTCCAAATGGATGGCCATAGGAAGATCAACATAGAGTATTTTTCTAGGTTTGAATCTTCATTCCTTTTCCAATTCATTATGTGGTTTTCCATGAGTTACACAATTCAACCTTAATATTATATCCTAGTTTGGCTATAATGTACAATGACTGAAGATTTCATCTTTGGTGTTTTGGTATAAATAGATCTATTTCAAAGTGTTTGAGTTAAAAATTATTATTTAAAAAGGTAAATGGTGAGCATCCTGTTTTTGGAGGGGTTCTTCAACTTCTAGTTGTTACCTAATTGAAGTTGGAGGAACTTTCTTCACTTCTTGATCAAATTAATTCATGATAATGGATTATTTGATTCCATCTATGAGATCATTGGCTTCGTGAAGAAATAAAATCACTTCTTTGTGGTTATGTAGTCATGTGTGATGGGTGTTTTAATGAAATTATATCAGGAAGTGGTTTTAAGGATATATGGTGTTTTGAATATGATAACCCCTTATAATTATCCCAATTTAACCTACATAGTGTATAGATATCTCTAACACGATTTTAACTCTCAATAATTCATTAGAAATTTTTTTCCCTGTATATGGATGATCGAACAAAGTAGACCATCAATAATTTAGAATATTTGTTTGGTTAATTGATTATATATATTTTATGTTCATGGTTAAGGAAATTAATTTTTTTTGAGTTTTGATATCAAAATAGTTATAATTACACCAATGGAATAGATCCATTCAAATAATTGTATGTCTAAACTTGAAGATCTCTGTTGTGTTGGCCTAATGTTGGAGATTTTGTTTCTTTATGTCCAAAATTTGGGTAAATCATGGTAGATAAGGTGTATGTGGTTCATGAGATAATGATGTCAGTGATGGATCTAAAAAAGTGGTATATATATCACTGGAGGAGGCCTATGGGGTTTGATGTCATAGATAAAGTGTTCTCTAAGGTGTCTCCTATTAATGGGAAGTAGAGGTTCATTCATAGAACTATTACTTTCCATGATTTGTTAAGAATTTTGAGGTGTTGTCATTTGTTGGAAAGTTTTTCATATCAATTATATTTTCCATCCTATATAGAAAATATTCATGAAATATTCCATGTACCACTGCTTCATATAGATATCCCTGATTATTCCAATGTTAATGAATGAGGTTATTTGGAAGATAGAGATGGTATGGACTTCAAGGAATGACTTGTTCAGATTCGAGATCATCATAATAATGTGTCACATAAAGGTGATTTTCTTTTTATTCTTTTCCAATAGAAGAAAGTTGTCATGGAGAAGTTTACATTAGAGCATAAGTCATATATGGATGTACAATATCCAAATTCATTTTATGTTTTATTCTATTAAGATGATATTATTACCTAGACTGATTTATGAGATGATTGATGTTGTTACATGTCCACATGACTTATTACTCTTATGTATTGGATGTTTTGTTGCTATATATATAAAACTGAGAGGTGTCTCAAAGGGTGGTTAATTTTTTAACTTGTTTCCTTTTCCTTTATGGGGTGTTTTTCTCTAGGATGATAATTATTTGATAGGTATATATCATATGGTGATGTAGATAATATTTTCATTATTTTCCGCATGTTTTTAAATGATTTAATCTCTTATAATTAATGAACATGAGCTGATTTTAATCATTTTAATATTTATGTTGAATTTTAGGCGTAATTTTGAAAATTGTTTAATTTTGTAAATTTAACAGTTTTATGGATCTTATGTATTTCAGGAATATCATTCACAATATTGATCCAAATTGAATTATTTATTTTTTTATGATTTATTTTTTCATTGGATTCATTTTTTTATTCTTGACCAAGACCCAATTAGACACACAATGGACCATAAAACTAAATCAACTAGAAAAAAAATTCTGTCTAAAATAATATACCCCACATAGTTAATTGAAGCATATATGAGCATAAATAAATCAAAATTATGTGATTCCAAATAAATTTTAAAGTTTACTCTAAACCACATCATAAAAAAATCAAAAATAAATTCAGCTATTAAAGCATACATTTCATGTTCCAATGTGGAGGTAGTTGGGTAATCTCCTCGGGAAGAAAAAGTATTCATTAGTAATTCGAGAATAAAATTTTGGAAGCTTGTCCAAATCCATTGATATTTTGTGGGACCATGAAAAAGATTTAGGGTAACACATTTTTTAAGAAAAATTCTAGTCATTGGTCTATTTAATATTAAAATTTAACTCAATATTTTTAAGGATTGAATCTGGAGGGATGATTTTCCACCCCTAAAGCCAATAAATATGTATGTCAACATCCATTGAAAGGTTGTTGAAGAAGGTGTAAGAGGGAATGAGATGGAGGATTGCAGTCTTGAATTGTTGTGAATTTTCTCTTTTCTTTTTTCTTAGTTTCATTATACTCTCTTCTTCCCATTTCAACACTCTTATCCTTCACATAGAGGGGTAAACACTTTGACTAATCTAGGAAGGGGTAGTTTCACATTTGTAATGTAGGAGTCTTGTGATTAAATATAAAATATATTTTTCTATTGAATGATTTATATTTTTAGTGGATCCCAATTTATTTAATGTGATCGTGGTTTGGGTTTTGATTGCATTCATTGTTAATAGCTTTGGTTTAAGTACTTTAAACTCCCTCCACCTAGTGTAATTTGTCACGATCAAGTAGATTATGTTTGGTGGTGAGTGTCTAGAAATAATTGACATGTGTGTTGAACTAGTGAATCATTTATATATTTATAAGGATCAATAATTACTGATCATAACATTCCATTGTTGTATAGGAATATTTCATGAACTTTCATACACAAAGGATTTGTTTTCATTACTTCCTTCAACGAAGGGTGATTGAAAACTCAATTGAGGAGTTGTTCATTTATCATTCAACGTGAAGAGAGGGGGAATGATTTTAATGACCATGATGAAATTTAAAAAGGTTAACTTATCCTGATTTCTATCACTCTCTTTATTTATTAGTGTTCATAATTCATTTTAATTTCGTTTTTTCTTTAAAAAAACAATTTCAAAAACAATTTCACTTCTTTCTAAAATTTTAAGTTGGAAACTTGATTATTGTGAACACCTATCTAGAGACATAATTGGTCAACCACATTACTAAATATCTTATAAAATTACTATTTTTGTCAAAACACATGACAGACATGTGTCAAAACATGGCATCATTCCCATGGATGTAGTGCCAAAAAAAATTCTTATCTCTATTTCTTATCTCTTTTCTTCTTTTCCCTCTAAAATTACATGAATAGAACCTAAAAAACTATAAAAATTATCCATATATCTATAAATTGAAAGAATATTTTTGAATATACTTAGAAAACATAATTTGAAATCTGAATTTGAGAAAATTTATCTTACAGAATCAAGTGAAACTTCATGTGTTCACTCCAAGCTGGTCATCATGGATGGAAATAAAAACCTAACCCTTAGAGACCTTTGTGTACCACAATTACTTAATTTAGACAAAAAAAATTCTATTCAAGTGTTATAAAATTATTTTTAAAGGGAACCTAACATCATTCCATTTCTTCCAATGTTTCATGTCTTGGAAGGTAGAGATGAAAACTAAAAAATTAAAGAGTTCACACACGTCTGCTCGTCTTTGAGACCCTATGGAGTAGCTGAGTAATAGGTAAAGTGGAAGTAGTTTCTGTATAAATTGGAAATATCTACCAATGAATGGTTTTATGGTATGAAACTTTAGATACATGAGTTATTTGAATTAATATGTATGATGCTTGTTGCAATGATTCTTCCCCGCCGCTAGAAGAACAACAATCAGAAAGGAGATCTATGTCATATAACACTCATATGGTGAAACCCTTAATCTATATTGGGAATGATTTACAAATCTACATTCTACCTGCCAAAATCAATCTATTTAAGAGCATCAGTTTCTTGTCTTTTTCTTTCAAGGATTACTAGAAAATGACAATAACCATCTTGGTGTATCATTTGGAAGAGCATTGATTGAAAAGTCACTGGAAGAATCCATGGGACTGATTGAGAATATTTAATAGAACTAAAAACAGTTTGGTACAAGAGGAAACAATAAAAGAGGTATTAATGAGGTGAAAACATCATATTTATCACCTTCATGGGAAACTAATATTTTTGAGCTAAGCATCATAGAGAGATAGATGTCCAGGATGTGAGTGAGTGGCCAACAAGCACCAGCTATGGTATGTAGTTTATTCTCATCACTTGATCATTTCACTCACCACTATGCTAAAATATAGAGAATGTAAACTAATGTGGTAGCCTTTCATATGATGCAGTTCTAAGAAAATCAAGGATGGATAGAGTATAATGAAGTTCAATAAGGGTTTGGAAATAATCATAGTCAATCTAGACCCCATGCCAAAACCAGTTCCAAAACCCACCACAATTTTAACAAAATAAATCTTGAAACCATCCTTCACACCACCAACCACCTAATTTTATAACACACTATGAGGAAAAATCCACTAGAAGATAAAATTATGTGGAATAACTACAATCCAAGTATGAGGTCTTGGAGGATAAGGTTTCTAAGATGACAAACATGATGGGAAGTATTATTGAAATATTTTCCAAAAACATAGGAAAACATCCTTCCCAAAACATCTCAAACCCAAAAGTGATTGTAATCATGATAAAAACATGAAGTGAAAATGAACTCTCACCACTAGTAGCCCAAAACCTGAAATTAAATCTACTAGGATAAGAGTGAATGAATTTGTAAATTTTGAAAATTCTATGAAAATGCACCATGAAGAAGAGAATAAATATGAAGAGGATAAAGATAGGATGGGGAGGAAGATACAAGAAATTACATTACAAAGGAAAATAAATTGAGAATAAAGACTTACCCCTACCATTCCTATTAAGTATGATTGATTCAAATATATTTCTGGAAGAAGCACTACAAAAAGAAATTCTAGACACCTTCTAGAAAGTGGATTTTAATACCCCCCTTCATAAAACAATTAAAAAAATTAAAAAGCATTCTAAAATTTTTGAGGATATTTTCATCAAGAAGAGGATTCTTAAAGGGAATAAAAGGATGAACTTGGTAATAAGTTTCTCAACCCTTATCACACCCTAATTTCCAGTCAAATCTCCAGATCCAGGGTCATTTTCCATTCCATGCACCATTGGTTATTTAAATTTCTCTAATTATTTGTGTGATCTATGTGATTAAATTAATTTATTTCCTTAATCACTAAGTACTTATTTATATATGAGAGACTTTAATCCCACATGAGTTGTGGTTTAGCTTGAAAATAGATCCATATTCATCCCAAAAGGAGTTATGGATGATTTCATAGTGAAACTCAAAGACCACATCTTCCTAAATTACTTTTATGTTCTGAATATAAAGGATGATAGGATCCCAACACAATCACACATCATTTTGGGGAGGGATTTATTGAATACATCCAAAATCGTTATCAATGTCTATGAAGGGACACTCACAAAGGAGTTTGGAGAAAACACTATCCACTTTAGTATTTTGGAATCCATGTGGCACCCATCAGATGATCACTCAATCTTTTCACTCTTCCATGAATTTGGTATTGAATCCTTAAAATAATTAAGTGTGTTCTATGAATTATTAGCCTTAGGAGAGACTTCACACTGAAAATATCATTGAACATGTGGAAGACCAAAATGATGGAGATTCTGATTTCATGTGGGATGAAGAGGTATAATTTAATTTTTTGATGATTTTTTTTAAATGATGAGATAGAATGTATGGTTTCTTACGTAAATGATTTCTATAATTTGGATATGGGGAAGGTTAGTTTAGTTTTATCCATTGATAATCCCCCAGATCTAAAATTAAAACCACTTCCCAATGACTTAAAATATGTATACCTTTGGGAGGGAGAGAAATTACCAGTAATAATTACAAATAATCTATCTAAAACCCATGAAAAATATTTTATTGATATTTTGAGATATAATTTTCAAGATATTGGTTGGAGATTTGGTGATATCCAATGAATAAACCCAAAAACATTCTCACATATAATTCTTCTTTAGGGAGATTCCAAACCTATCAGATAGCCCCAAAAAAGGCTGAATCCCACCTTGATGGAGGTTCTAAAGAAATATATTAGGAAGATATTAGAAGATGGTATCATCTATTCCATATCAAATTCATAATGGATTAGCCTAATTCATGTAGTTCCAAATAAAACTAGCCTAACCACTGTGAGGAATGAAATGAATGATTTAATCCCTATGATAATTCCAAAATAGCTGGAGAGTGTGAATTGATTTTAGAAAGTTGAATCAGGTCACTCAATAAAATAATTTCCTCATCCTTTTAGTTGATTAAATTTTAGAGAGATTATCATAGAGAAGCCAATATTTCTTTTTGGACATTTTAGGTTATTTTCATGTACCCATTGCTCCTATAGATCAAGAGATGACAACCTTTAGTTGTCTCTTTTGTACTTTTTCATATCAAAGGATGTCATTTGGATTATGTAATGATATAGTTTAATTTCAATGGTTAATGATATGTATTTTTCATAATCACATTTAATATTTCAAGGAGTTTTTATTATATGATTTTATAGTTTATTGAAATTCCTTTGACCATGTTTTTGATAAAAATGGATTTTTTTTCAAACATGCATTGAAAATAATATTGTTTTAAATTTTTAAAAGTGTCATTTCATGGTTGAGAGATGAATTTTCCTTGGTAATGTAAATTCAAAAAATAAATTGAAGTGGATAAATAAAAAGAAGAAGTGATAGATTAATATCCTTACCCAACTTGTGTGAATCATGTTAGATCATTTTTATCACATGTGTGGTTATATAGGAGGTTTATCAATGATTTACATAATATTTATCTCCCTATATCTAGATTTATTTTGAATGATTGTGATTTTGATTTTAATGGGGAATGTATGGAATACTTCGATGAGTTGAATAGGAGATTGATTACATCACCTGTGAAGCAGCAACCAAATTGGGAAGAACCATTCGAGCAACTTTTTTATGCCTTCAACCAAATAGTTGGAGTAGTCCTTTATCAGTAAATTGAGGGTAGGAAAAATTTCATTAAATATGACTAAAGAATATTGGATGTGGCTCAATTCAGTTACACAATCATAGAAAAGTATTTTTAGTAGTTGTTTTTCCTTTATAAAGTTTTAGATCATATCTTCTTGGAACTAAAGTCACTCTGTTTTCTGATCATATAGAACTTAGCTACTTTATGAATAAGGATGAAGCTAAACCAAAGCCAAATAGATGTATTTTACTTTTATATAAGTTCAAAATATAAATCAAGGACAATAAGGGATATGAGAACTAAGTGGCTTATCATTTAAGCAGATTGCCCTACACTATTGAAGCTGAAATTCAAGAAAAAGATCCCTTGAATGATCACCTTCTAGAAGAGATGTTGTAATTTTATTATGGAAAAGTTCATTGGTATAATAAGACCATTAAATATCTAGTAAAATCTCAAGTCCCATATAATTTAAATTATCACCAAATTTACAAACTAAATTATGACTCAAGATATTACATTTGTGATGATCCTTTTGTTTGGAAGATTTTCAATGACTAAGTTATAATAAGATGTTCTCCTATGAGTGAAATTGGTTATGTATTTGAGTTTTGAAACACATTAGATTATAGAGGACACATTTTACGTCAAAGGAAAATAAAGAAGATTTTAGAATCATATATTTATTATCCCACCCTTTTTAGAGATGATCATGAATTTTGAAAAAGGTGTAAGAATGTTAGTTTTCTAGAAACATTTCAAAGAGACAATAAATGAACCAGAAACCACTTTTTTGAGATTTTAGAATTATAGAGGATATATTTTATGAGATATTTACCAATTTTATTTGGAAATTGTTATATATTTCATTCAATTGATTATGTTTCAATTGTGTGAAATCAAAAGACACTAGGACTGATGATGCTAAATTTGTTTTTTATTTTTAGGGATAACATATTTTATAGGTTTGGAGTTACTAGATCTATCATAATTGATCAATAGAATCAATTTTTCAAAAGGATAATCGAGGATGTTTTGAAGAGGTATGGGGTGGATCATAAAAAATCAACTCCCTATCACGCACATACAAATGGTTATGCTAAAGTGTCCAACCTAGTAATCAATGAAATTTTAGAGAATACTGTTAAACCAAATCAGAAGGATTGGATCCAAAGTATGGAAGGAAAATTATGTACTAAGAGGATATCCTATAATACATCGATTATAATGAGTCCATATAGGATGATTTATGGGAAATGATGTCACCAACCCGTGAAATTGGAGAATAAAGCGTATTGGGCTATGAGGAAGATGAATTTGTATCTTGAAGGCACTGGGAAAGAGAGAATATTGCAGTTTAAGGAGTTGGAAGAAAATATAAGAGAATATTTTAAAAATTAAAGGATTTAAAAATAGGTAAAACGAGTTTATCATGACAATTTGATCTAATTGAAGGATATTTATCCTAGAGACAAAGAGTTGTTATTCAACTCAAGACTCAAGATAATATTGGGTAAACATCATTCGAGATGAGATTGTCTATTTACAGTTACTCATGTATATTATTTTAGTTATATACATATTGTGAAATACGGAGAGACAGATCCATTATCTGTTAATGTAAATATGCTGAAGAATATACATGGGACCATTCCATCAGATCCAATGGAGGAAATCAGGCTCCTCCAACTTGTCTATCAATAAAATCTATCATGTTATACCACTCCTTTACACTATATTTCTTGAGGTTATTAATTTTTAAATATTCATACATGTTAAATCCATTTGAATGAATTGAGGTCACTGCATAATTTAATACTGGATGAGGTAACCTTGGTAGTTTAGGTTTTTTGTTTGTATATATTTTTTTATTTTTTTTCTATTTTCAAAGAAAATGTTTCCATGTTTTTCAAAAATATTATGTGTTACTTTTTTTATTTTGAGTGTGTTTTGAATGTTTTGAGTTGAAATGATTATAATTTCCATTTTTTAAACCCATTTCAATGAGTGAAGCATTTTATTTCATGAAACTGAGTATAAATGAATGCTGAAAATGACTCGTTTCAAGTACAATTTTTTGGAATTTCATGAAACATGCTTTTATTTTGGAATCCCATGCCACATATAATTGTTTATATATTTGAAATACAATTTTCATAGTCCTCATAACCATTATTTTCATATTATTTACATTCAAATCACTTCTTAAGATAACATACCATTATTTATTTAACAATAATTTGATTTATTTCTATGAAAACATGAGGGTTTGAGATATTTATGTTTTAAAATATCGAGGCATTTATTTGGTTTTAAAGTTACTTTTTTTAAAAAATACTTTTCATTATACACTTCCTTGTATTTTTAATCCAATTATAAATTATAATCCATGAACTGAATGTTAGGTTAGCCACATTAACATCCAATTTTATATATCCAACGTACTTTTGAAGTGAACTTGCATTATCTAGTTGAACTTAAGTCTGGGGGAACCTTTGTTGTATAATTCTACCTCATTTGGTTAAAAATTGGGTGGGAAATAAAATTTATAAGAGATCTGTTTTCTTTTTTATATTATTTTTAAGGTGTACCTTTTCTAGATCTTTCATTATAAAAGATTTTGTGCCTTTTTAGAGCTTCTAGTGGATAATGAAAGTTGTTCCTTTTATGAAGCTTTCATGGAAAATTATGTTTGAGATTATTCAATTTTATTCTTCTAAAATGATGTGCGGTGTGCACTATCCTTTGTTTTTATGATTATAGATCATATTTTCTACAAAGGAGAGTGATGTGGAGACTGTACATGAGTGAAAATTAGAATCTTTCAATTTTTCTTCAAAAAGAGCCAAGCCCTCCTCATTTAGGATTAGATTTTTTCACATCAAAATCCAACTAACTAGAAGCCACAGAACAACCATACCAAATCCTCATGATAAACACACATACATGACTCACATCAGGTGGATATTTATGAATTTATCATGCCTATAGATACTCTTGTATTAGTTTGTATGAGAAACAATGTGTTCAAAATTGACATTCGTGAGATGAGATAAAATTCATGTAAGGTTGGTGTCTTGTGTGTGTTAGAGGAGAAATGAAGAAGAAAAATAATAAATGATATAAATGTATAAATTTTAATAATTCTTATTTATGAGGCATAATATATTTTTTTCTTGGTAATTGGTGGATCTCATGAGCATGTATTTTGAATTTTCATTGATTCTATTTTGTTATAGACGTGTCAAAGAGTCTATGTAATATGTTTTAGGGAGTTTATAAAGTTAATATTTTCATTATTTTTCATATTTATTTAAATAATTTAATCCTTGAAAATTAATTAATTTGTTTTTATTTGAATAATTTTAATATTTTTGGTGAATTTTGGGCTTAATTGTGAACATTATGAAATTATAGAAATTTTACAGTTATATAGATCTCTTATTATTTAGGAATACTTTTTTTAATTTTGATCCAAATTAAATTATTCCTTTTTTATACTTCATTTGTGTGTGGGATTCATGTTTTTCTTCTAAAACTATACCAAATTCGACACATAATGGCCAAGAAAATTAAATCTGGTAGAAATAGTTATCTACCCAATAGAACGGACCCCACATCAGTAATTGAACCATATTTCAGTCAACATAAATAAAAATGAAATTATTACAACTGAATTAAAAATAGGAATAAAATATTAATCTTCAAAATATAATTTAGGATTAAATTTCATCCTTAAGGTATACATTTCATGCTCCAAAGTGGTGGTAGTTGATAAGTCTCCCTGGGAATAAAAATTCTTCATTAGTAATTAGAGAATAAATTTTGGAAACAATTTCTAAATCTACTGAGGTTTTGTGAGAGAATGAATAATATATAGGGGAACAAAATTTATGAAGAAAAATTCCTATATTCAATCATTTAATATTCCAATTCAAATCAATTTTGTAAAGGATATACTTTGGAGGAAAAAGTTCTACCGCTCAAGCCAATAAATATGTGTGCCCACATCCATTAAAGGTTTGTTGAAGAACGTGCAATATGGGATGTTATAAAAAATTGGAGTCTCCAATTTCTATGTATTTTCTATTTTATTTCTTATTCATTTTATTAAGCCCACTTCTTCTTATTTCGACTCTTTTACACATCACATGGAGGGGTAAAACCTTTGAGTGATCAGGGAAGGGAGAGTTTAACTTTTGTAATGTTGGAGTCTTATGATTAAAGATAAAAAACTCCTTTTCTATTGAATTATTTATATATTCAATGTTTCAGAATTTTATTAATGTGTAACTATTTTTGGTTTTGGTTTTATTCATTTGTAACTACATTTGTTGAAGAACATTAAAGTCCTACTTTATAGAGCAGTTTGTCTTAATTGAGTAGATTATGTTAGGTGGTGAGTGTCTAGAGATCATTGGAACATGTATTGATCTAGTGAATAATCTCTAGATTTATAAGGATCAATAGTTCCAAATTAGGATGTTCCATAGTTTTTTGTCATTTTTTGGAACTTTCATTCACATAAGAGTGGTTTTCATTGTTCCCTTCAACCATGGGTGATTGAAAATTTTATTGAGGATTAATTTATTTATCATTCAATAGGAATATAGGTGGGGAGATTTACATGACCATAATTATATTGAAAATTTTGGACTTATTCCATCCCCATCACTCTCTTCATACATTTTTGTTTAACATTTTTTAACTTGTTTTTCTTTATAAAAAAAATTTAAAAACAATATCACTTATTTCTCAATTTTTAAGGTGATAGATTGATTATTGTGTGCACCTATTATGATAAATACTAGTTAAACCACATTAATATATTTTAAATTAGGAAATATTATTTTTTATCAAACCCCATGGTAGAAATGTGTCAATACTTGGCATTGTTATTGAGGAGGTAGTGCCAAAATTTTCTCTCTCTATCTCTCTCTTTTGTTTCTATTTTCATATTGTATCTTAAATATTTCATGACTAGAACCTAAAATGATGAATCATTCACCCTATATCTATAAATTGAAATATTTTTTTTAATATACTTATAAAACTTAATTTTCATTCTAAATTTCAGGAAATTTCTCTTGTGAATTCAATTGAAACATCAAGTTTTCACTCCGATCCTATCATCATGTATGGAAATAAAAACCTAACCCTTAGAGACCTTTGTGCACCAAAATTCATTAATCAAATAAATAAACTTACCATAACAATGTTATAAAATGATTTTTATATGAAACATAAAATTATTTCATTATTTCCAAAGTTTCATGGCTAGGTAGGTGAAGATCTAATCAAACATATTAAAGAGTTCACACATGTATATTATAATTTAAGACCCCTTAGAGTAGTAGAGGAATATGTAAAGTGGAAGGAATTCCCATTTTCATTAGAAGGAGCTTCCAGAGAATGGTTTTATGGTCTACAACCTGAATATGGGAATGATTGTAATGACTTGGTAATATGATTCATGTAATGATTTTCTATACCTCCAGAAGAACATCCATCTGAAAGGGTATCTATTCTATAATAAATTCATTTGTAGAAACCCTTTAAGAGTATTGGGAATGATTTTAAAATATATATACTAGATGCCTTCATCAATACATTGAAGATTATATATTTCTTGTCTTTTTTTATCAAGGCTTACTATACAATGATAGAAACCTATTTATGCATCATTTGGATGTTCATTGATTGCATGTCACAAGAAAAATCCAAGGTCTTGATTAAAAATATTTCCCAAAACAAAAAATAGTTTGGTACAAGCAGTAGTGGCACAAGAGGTATTCATGAGGTATGAACATCTTATCCATCACCTTTATAAGAAACTATGATTGATAGACCAAAACATATGGTGAGACTGATGGCCTTGAAGAATATTAATGAAAAAAGGCACCGACTAAGATATGTGGTTTATGCTCATCACTTAATCTTTTCACTGACCAATGTGCTAATATATAGGGAATAGAAACATGTGTGGAATCCTTTCAGACAAAGGAGTTCCAAAAAAACAAGGATGGAGAGATCCAAACCAATTTTAATATGGGTTTCGAAATTAGTAGAATCAAGGTAGACCTTTTTACTAAAACAAGTTCCAAAACCCACCACTATTTTCAAAAAATCATTCTTATAACTAGCCTTTACCCCACAAACCACCTACTTTCCCAAGAACCTATTAGAAACCACCAACCAACACACAACCTTCTACAGAAAAACAAAAATCCAAGTAAAAGGGAATGTTAGATAAGGTTGATAAGAAGACAAACATGGTGGGAATTATTATTTAATTCATGTCCAAAAAACTAGGAGAATTTCCTTCCCAGAAAATCCAAAAACCAAAAGAGAATGTCATCATGATAACAATAAGAAGTGGAAAAGAATTCTCACCACTATTAGTACATGAACATAAAACAATATCAATTAGGTTGAGGGAGAATAATGTTTTAACATCTGTAAAAATGCTCCATGAGGAAGACAATACATCATGTAACATACCTAATTAATTAATGGGTTCAGTATAAAATTCATGGGAGAGTGAAAGGAGTGAGTGATCATCTGATGGGTTCCTCATATATTCAAATATATTGAAGTGGACTGTCCTATCTCCAAAATCCATAGAGAGTTTCCCTCTATGGAATTTGATGATGGTTTTGGCTGTCTACAATAAAGGCCTCCCCAAAATGATTGGTGAGTGTGATGGTATCCTATCTTCTTCCATATTTAGTATATAGAAGTCATCTGGGAAAAACAGGTCTTTGAAATTCCCTAAGACATCCTCTATAACTCCTTTTAGGATGACTATGGATCTCTTTGCAAGAAAGACCACCAATATTTTGGGACTCAATTCCTCCATCTACAAATATGTTCATATTTACTGAGTCAATACATTATTAAAAGCACCAAGATCATACAAAGAGTTAGTGAAATTTAAATAACCAATGGTGCATAGAATTGAAATCATCCCTACATCTCTACATTTGGTAGGAATTTGTAGTGTGATAAGGGCTGAGACACTTCTTAAAAATTTTTTCCTTTCATTCCATTGAAATATACTCTTCTTGGTTTAAAAAATCTTCAAATTTTTTTCATACATTGTAATTTTTTTGAATTATTCAAGAAGTGGGATATTAATTTCCACTTTCTAGAAGGTGTCCATAATTTTATTTTGAAGTGATTCTTCCTGCTATCTCTTTTATTCAATCATCTTTGATAGAAAATCTGGGGGTATTTAATTCTTCTCCCTTTTTTCATTTTTAATTTCATTTGTTGTCTCTTCTTCCCATTCTATCCTTCTCCTCTTTTTTCGATTCTTCATGGTACATTTTCATTGAATTTTTAAAATTTAAAACTTCATTATCCCTATAAACATTTGATCTTGTTTCATGTTCATGGGATATTTGTGGTGAGATTTATTTTATACTTCTTATTTTTATCCTGCTAACATTATCCTTTGGGTTTGGGATTGTTTAGGTAGGATGTTTTCTTAGGTTTTTAGAAATGATTTCAACAAGACTTCCCACCATGATTTTCAGCTTATAAACCTTATCTAGTACACTCTCATACATGTATTATTGTTGTTACATAAAATTTTGTGTGATGGTGTATGTTTTATCATAGGGTCTTGGTAATATAGGTGGGTGTTGGTGTGAAGTCTGGTTATAATATTTCTTTTTTGAAAGAGTGGTGGGTTTTGAAACTCGCTTTGGTATGGGGGTCTAGCTTGATTCTATTTACTTAAAAACCCACATTGAAATTTTTTAGGCTCTATAAATCCTTTATTTTTATGGAACTACCTTAGATAAATTGTTTTCACAAAATTTCCTATTCCCTATTTGTCAGAACATTGGTCAGTGAAATGATTAGGTGATGAGAATAAACCATATACCATAGCTGGTTCTTGTTGGTCACTCACTCGCTTCAGGTATATCTATCTCAATATAATGGGTAGACCATCAATATTAGTTTTTTATAAAGCTAATGGATAATAATTTCATAACTCATTAATAACTCTTTTTTTAGTACCTCTTATACCAATCTATTGCAAGTTTTGGGAAATATTCTGAATCATAAGGGACATTTTTTACAAATAAAAAAAATTTCATTTTTCCAGGGCTTAGATATTTCAATATATATATATATTTATTAAAAATCTAGGGGTATGTTATTCCTCATAGATGTTGATCATAATATGGGGGTGGGTGTGGTGAGGCTTATTTTGGAGTTGTCATAATAATTTGATGTCATTGTGGTGTTTGGCCATGAACATCAACTTTTTTTCTTCTTAGTGCACTAAAAGGTAGGAAATTATTATGTTGGGAGTTTATTTCCTAGATAATTCCCCTTGGTTAAATATAAAATAATTCAATTCCTATAGTAAGGGGGATGATACCATGAGGAGTCTGGTGATTTCCCGTTTCAATGTTTGGAGTCAAACATCCATGGGTAAAGCTATTTTTATTGGTGTGGTCATGGTAGAATAATTTTGAGGAGAGGTTAATTTTTTATGGGGAGGAATTGAAATGATGAATATGGGATCTCTATATCATGGTCATGGGCATGGTGATCCAAAAAGGAGAAGGGATTTCCCTTATTCAATTTTTAGTGACTATAATGGTCATTTAGGTTGTTGAAAAACATCTAACACACCATGATGACTGATATAAAACTTGTAAAACTTGTTCAAGATTATATTAGATATATTATGTGGTTCCCAATGATAAATATTTCTAATGGATGATAAATATAATCTTTTTTAGGCCACATGCAGCATGAATGTTGTTGAATTTACCACTATATGGTGGAGTCTTATTGATATATCTCTCTAAATAAGAGGTTTGAACTTTTGTGGTATAAAATTTATTTCATTTCATTAAACCCTAGCTGACCAAATTCCCTCTTAATACCCTTTGGGTGTTTCTATTGAGGGATTAATCCACTTGGTTAATTAGGATGAATCTCTCTTGAATCATGGTATCACATTTTCACATTTTTATTTTATTCCTCATTATTTTGTTTTTGATGTTTCAGTGTGGTGAGGTTTGTCTGTTATTTTATTTTTCAGTATGACCTAATAGTTATTAACAATGGTAATGTTTTATGGTGGTTTCCTTTATTTTTATGGTGTTTGATTCTTGATTATTATATTTTTTCATGATGATTCCACAAAGATTAATAATAAGATATGTGATTAGAACTTCTCCAAAAATATTGCTTCCATGTGTATGTATCATGAATACAATTTTTTGGGTAATCAATTAAGATAAAAGTATGGATATTAATATATAAGTGATATTAGTGGGATATTTTAATTCATATGTAGTTATCTTATCTTCGATAAGGCCTCATTGTAGTTTCTTGATAGCATGATTTCTAATTTCAATTTTAATTATTGTTCTGTATCATATTTTTCAAGATAAAATTTGGTAAAAAAATATAAAGATTGTAAAATAAAGTGAATAATGTATGATGCATGTTAATTGAGTATATAATTATCCATAAATCTATTGAATATTAATTGATTTATTTATTTTTCTTTTTATATCTACTATATTTTTTGTTTATAGATTTATGGACTACTGAAATTTAATCATAATAAACTAGTTAATTTAAAATGGTAATGAAATAACTGGATTTAAGGAATTAATTTTTTTGATCTATTATAAGATGAACCTTTTTTTTCTAATCTTGTATGCTTGATAATGTAGAATTTGGTTTCCCCTAAATTTATTGTCTTGAAAATATTTTTTATTTCCATGTGTATATACCTTGAGATTATAGATCCCATGCTATATTTTCTTGGGAAACATTGTATGATTGGATGAGTTGGAGGGGGATGGTGTTTCAATTGTTATTGGTTTGGATTTTTTTTGGTGATGGTTAGTTCAAATGGATGGAATAATTTGAGAAAATTCTTACCTATTTTTTAGTTTGTTTCCTGGTCAGATACAATTATTATTTTTTTCTTGATGTATTTACATGATCAATTTTGAAATTATCTATCCATGATATGGGTTTATTCACATCATAAAATACCCATGATTATGGAATGTAAACTAATTATAAATATATCATGGGATTTGATGTAAACATTGGTAATGATTAATTAAAAGATAAAAATGGCTTGGGTTGTAATGAATGATCCAATTGAAAAGATTATAAATCATTGAATTATAATGTTGAACCCAAAAGAACCTTATCTATTGATGGGTAATGTGAATGGTTAACAAAAATTCAATGAATTTATTATTTAAGGAAAATTGTAAATGTTATATTATTCGATGATTCATGTGGTTGAAATTTAAGGTTTGTATGATTATATGAGAATTTACATCCTAGTCTTGGATATGAAAACTAGTTTTCCAAGAGGGATGTTTTTTATTTTTCAATTTAAGGGTAGGATAGTTTAACTTAGGCTAATTTTTTAATATATTATCATTATGTTTTATGATTTTATATTCTCTAACACCTGATTAGGAAGGGAAGATTGAAACATAATGTTTTATGTTTTGGGTATTTTCCCTTACATTTAGGTTCGTGAAGAAATAAATGGATGATTACTCCCTCTTTTCCCTACACTACAATTAGATATATCATATATTTTAGGAATATTTAGGTTGTAATGGAGTCAGGTATTAGGTATCTTCTCATTTAGCCTATGATGGAACTCAGTTATACTATTCATGTATATACTAGATTTTGTGACTTAATGTTTTAAATATTCATGTATTATAGCTTTAGTGACTTCATCTATTATAGGTTTACTTGCATGGACTCTAGAGACATAAGGTATAATGAATGATATATGGGATGTGATGGATTTTAAGCCTGTTACATGGTTATGAGAAGTGATGGGGTGTGGTTAGGATGGGTTTCAAGAGGTTCATGACTAGATGATAATGAGGTTATGATATGGTTTCCCTGGTAGGCATGGTGACAGATGAATGGTACTGAAGTATAAGTCATTTAGAATCAGGGCATGGGAGATAGAAAACAATATAGAACTTATATGAGGTACCTTTTTGATATATACTCTTTTTATATAGAATTGATTACTTCTATTTGTTATATAGTGAGCGATCCTTGGTGAGGATATGACATTCACTACAACAATATCAAATATTTTTGGAATTTTATTAAGAAAGGTAATATAAAAAAACTATAAATTATAAAAAATCCATTTTATGTTGAATCATTAGCAATTTTGTAACTAAAAAATCAGTAATTAATTATTAGTAGTGATTTATTAATAAACTGATGCCAACTCATTATTGGGTGGTTGATCATAAAAACCACCACCAAGATAAAATTTATTTTAATCAACCTTATTTTCCTCGTGATCAAACCCATCCCTATATACAAAACTTATACCTTCCTAATCCACTCGCCCCATCAGCCTCAGTCGTGTCATCATCAGCCTCTACTATGCCACACTAGCATCCACCACTCTTGCCAATGCACAATCCTCTAAGATCTTTTCCACCCATCCTACCTTAAACATATTCTACACATGATACACTATTTAATGATTCCCTCCCCTCCACCCCAATACCATACAATATTGTAGTGATGTTCATGTCCTTATCATATGCCTATAACTTATGAAATATCCCTCACCACTCTTCATCCAAAATAGTACATAAAAAATGTACCAATATTTTCTAAAGTAATTTATGGTATGATCATTTGTAGTATATAATTGTTCCCTTAACTAAAATTTGTCATATTATATTTTCTTTAAAATTTGGTATGTTTTATTGTCTAAAATGTTTTGTTTTAAATTTATGTTATCCAGAATTAAGTTCATGAATATTAAATAGTGCAAAAAGTATTATGTGTGTGGATGTGATTATGTATTGAACTAGTCTGCTTATTTATTCTCACATATATTTTTTAGTTTACTATATATGATAAAGATAAAAGTTTATTATTTTTTAGAATATATCATAATTTTTTTATTTCTTTTTTGATTCATAAAGTTGTTATGTTAATATTATGTTATATTTTAAACATGATTTCATTTCACCAATATGTTGTATGTTGTTTTATATTTATTTTTCAACTAAACGATTGATTTGTTTATGTTTCCGACGCTTTCACCGGGGCGCGTGCATCCGTCTGTGGAGGACGCACTGCTGTTTCCCCGTATTTCTGCTTTCCAAAGGTGGGTGGCATTCACTCCTTATTCAGGGATGTCTGCTCCTTGATCGAAACAGGATGATGGGATGTCGGTTCTTCCTTCTGTGGATTCCTCCTCAGAACTCGTCACCTAGTCCGGGTCTCCCTCATTGATTTAATACGTAGTTCGTGAAACTCTTCCCAATGCCATGTTTCCATGGACACCGGTTAATTACACTGCTTCTGTCGGGACATTCCAGAGGGTCCAGTCAGGGCAGCAACCTTCAGTCGGGAGAGTAGTCACGTTGAGGCATCAGTAGCGTGTTTGGATGCTGGGGAACCTGGCATGTCTGTCTGTTATCCCTGGTCACAGGGCTTCTCAAGGGCGTGGAAGGCCGAGGCATCCCACATCGAACGTGGGGAATTATATGCCATAGAAACATATCTGAGGTTTTCCTCAGCTTCCCGTGTTTAACACAGGGTGTGCCGTGAGTTTAACATCTAGCGGAGATGGATCAACCCGATCAGAGCATTAGCTAGGATAGATCGGATTGAGGGATTTCCCTTGATGAGATGCCGATACTGGGGCCAGCCCATGGGCGGCTGTGAAGAGGAGCGTACCGACATGGTCTCAAAGGGATATGACGGTCCGGGCGAGAATCAGGATGGTGCTGGTAAACCGACGTGAAGGTGGACCTTGGCCCAATGAATGTCTTCAGCGAACCAACGTAAAGGTGGACCTTGGTCTGATGTGTCAGCGAACCGACATGAAGGTGGACCTTGGTCTGATGGGCATCATCAGCATACCGACGTGAAGGTGGACCTTGGTCTGATGGGTGGTGGGCTTGAACCTCGGGGAGGCTTCCTACGTACCATGCCTTGATATGGATCAAAGACTTCGTAGTTCAAAGGGTTTCATCGGTGAACCGACGTGAAAGTAGACTCGTGGGTCCACTAGTGGTGGGCTTGAACCTTGGGAAGGTTTCCTAAGTACCATGCCTTGACATGGATCAAAGTCCTCATAGTTCAAAGGGTTGATGGAATACAGTTTAACGTCATGCGGGACGATATTGAACCCTGACGTGAATAAACGACGGGCATTGGGTGTCGGTGAACCGGCGTAAATGAGGGACCTTGGTCCAATGGGAGATGGGCTTGAACCTATGGGAGGCTTCCTACGTACCATGCCTTGACACGGATTAAAGTCCTCATAGTTCGGATTGGAAATGGGGGGCTTGGCACACCGACAAGGAGACGGTTTGGGCCAATGATTGTTGGGCTTGAACCTCAGGGAGGCTTCCTACGTACCATGCCTTGACACAGATCAAAGTCCTCATAGTTCGGATTGGGGAATACAGTTTAACGTCATGCAGGATGGGGGTGAACCGACGTGAATGAGGTCGGAATGACCGGATTGTGGGTTTGAACCTCGTAGAGGCTTCCTACGTACCATGCCTTGACATGGATCAAAGACCTCGTAGTTCGGGTTAGTCATAACAGCTTGCCGTCGGACTGGAATTGCAGTTTAACGTCGTGCTGGACATAGGTAGAACTCAATGTGAATTGGATGATGGGTGGGCTTGAACCTCGTGGAGGCTTTCTACGTACCACGCCTTGACATGGATCAAAGACCTCGTAGTTAAAATGGGGCTTTGTCGGTGAACCGACGTGAAAGTGGACCTTGGTCCAATGAGTGGTGGGTTAGGACCTCTGGAAGGCTTCCTACGTACCATGCCTTGACATGGATCAAAGACCTCATAGTTCAGGTGGGAATGAGTGTGAATTTTAATGTCATGTAGGACAAAGGGAGGGGCATACAGTTTCACGTCATGCTGGACGAGGGTGAAACTCGACGTGAATGAACGACCGAGCAATGTGGCTTGAACCTCAATGAGGCTTCCTACGTACCATGCCTAGACATGGATCAAAGTCCTCGTAGTTCGCTGGGTGGGGGTCAGGGTCGGTGCTCACTCTGAGCCCACGTGAGTCATGCTCGGTGTGAGAAACAAGAGGTTGCAAGGACCTGACGATCACGTCGCAAAGGATGCGTCCGTGAGAAGCGAAGAGGGGCTTACGCATTAGGCGGCCCATGGTGCTGAGACTTACTCTAGGATGGAGGCCCAGATGGGGGGTTCCTCGTTCCCTATCACGCCCTCCACTGACCTTGGTAGTGGGAAGTACGGAGATGCAGGGGTGCAACCATCCGTTGGGGAATTAGGGTCGCCCTTCTCCTGAGAACATACACCACTCCAATAAGGAGGATATCATCCCTTGTGGATGGGTGATTCCATTCATGTGGAGATGAGTGGTGTAAAGAATGTTCGAGCTGGGGGACCCTTCGTGAGAGGTACGAGGTCGGGTCACAGTTTAACATCATGTGTTGAGGACGTGGTGCTTGGTAGTTTAACGTCCTGCAGCTCGGACGAGGTGGGTTCACTCTGCACCCCTAGGACTTACATGACCGGTACCCTCTGGTCCTTGGGGAAGGGAAGGTACCAGTAAGGCCGTGGTCAAGGGGGGGGGGTGTGGAACAAACCATCGAGGGGTCCACATTAGCGTGGCTATGCGAAGAAGCAATAGCCGTTAGCGTGCCTATGCGAAGAAGTATTAGGTGAAGCAACGCTACGAGTGGTATTGTCCATGGGACTTTGAAATCACATCGTGCAAACCTGGAGGGTCGCACGGGAAGAGGAATTGCTAAGAAAAGGAGTGTGCTTCGCGAAGTGGAGTGCCTTGGCCTTAACATGGGGCATAGGTGTGAATGGAAGGTGCTTCGCGAAGTGGAACAATGTTCGCGGAGCACTACCTCGCGAAGAAGAGGTGCCTCGCGAAGCAGGGTCCTACGAAGCAGTGTGCTTCGCGATGTGTAGCGATCCTACCTTAGTATAGGGATCACTAGTGTAGCTTGGGTGTTTCGCGAAGCATAAGCGCTCCGCGGCTGCCCGGGTTCCCTTGGGAATCCCCTTCCTTCGCGAATTCCCTTGAGCTTCATGAAGGGCATCCCTCTTGGAAGAGGGGCTCAAAACGAGACAAAGCAAAGGCCTATCGCGAAGTAGAAGTACCTCGTGGAGCTCATGATTCCCGGGGAAAAGAGTGCTTTGCGAGTCCAGAGAGGAGAAGCCAAAAGGTCAGATTGTCTATCCCTGGGAATCAGGGGGAGTCCAGTATTTATAGGCAAGGGGAGCCGCGAAGCAGAACTCGCACGCCGCCTCAGGTGCTTCGCGGCGCGATCGCGAACGTCAATGGCGTCCGTGGAGGGTTACCGCCTCTGGAGCTTTGCGGCGGGCTCGCGAACGTCAAATGCGTTCGCGGAGCGTTACCGCCTCTGGAGCTTCGCGGCGGGCTCGCGAACGTCAAATACATTCGCGGAGGGTTACCGCCTCTGGAGCTTCGCGAGGCCGCGATGATCGGGGCGCTTCGCGTCGGGGCATCGCGTCGGGGCTTCGCGTCGGGGCTTCTCAAGGCAGCGCGCCAGCCTTTTTTGTGCCTTCCTTTCGTGCCATATTTTGGCGCCAACAAATTCCCCCCTCAGACTTGGAGCCGCGGAGGGTGAAGGGTCGAAGTCTTAAGGAAAATCGCCAAAATTGTCGGTGGTTCGCGATGCAGCTACGCGAAGGGGGCCCGCTGTACTGACCGGGGCCTCGGATCCGGACGCGCCGCGATGCTCCGCGCGGGTGAGGCACGCCGCGATGCTCCGGAGTCACCGCCTATAAATAGGGGTGTCGACCTCTTTTGTCTTCACGTGACTTCCTTGTCTTTTTGTGCTCTCGACTTCGCGAAGCTCCGCGTACTCCGCGGCAGCCCTCCGCGAATCGAGCTTCGCGGTGAACCGCGAGTCTCCGACTCCGCGTCCGTGCCAAGCGAACTTCTGCTTTTCGGCCTCGGCCAGACTTCACGGCTTCATCTCACGACCGATCTTCGCGATCCGGTTTCGTGATTCAGCTTCGCGGTTGAGCTTCGCGATCCAGCTGAAAATATTATTTTCTGAGGGCCGGAATCAAAATGTCCCATCAAGAGGCTGTATTGGGGGTGCTTGCAGATGCTGCTCGTCAGGATGAGATGACCAACTGTCCAGGCCTGGGGGAGATGGTCCGAAGCCACTCGGACCACACTTCTTTGATAGATCTGCTATCAGAGGGTCAGAAGGATTATCCGCAGTGCAAGAAACTGCCATTGTACGGCTTCGGGCTGAGGGATGACGTCTTTATCCCTGAGGCGAGTAGGGACGAACCAGCTTGCTGGTTCAGGAGCATACCATGCCATCACCAATGGTTCAGGGCGGACGATGGTCACGCACAAGAGAACTTCACACTCTTCACCACTGACTGTCTCTACAACCATTTGAACGACATTGACGGGAATCCACTACAGCCGGAGACGTCCCCTCCTCTCTACCGTACCATGCTGAAGGCGGCTTTGCAGGATTCGAAGAAGGGATGGTCCAATGAGTGGGACCTGCGCTAGGGTGGAAACTTTACTGATGACTGGGCCTGGCCCTACTGGGTAGGTGCCTCATGCGAGGAGTTTGGGGCCGAGCTGAGGAGAGTGGGGTTGTATGAGGCGGCATGGGCCTCCCAATTCCACATTTACCAACCGAAGCAACTGATGCCGGAATTGCTGAGCAGATGGTCGTCTAGGACCAATACCTTTCACCTGCATCACGGGGAGATGGGAATCAGCCTGTGGGATGTCCACCAGATTTCTGGGGTCCCGATCTTGGGGGCCATATATGACGAGTTCCTCCCCGTCATCAGCACATGGGAGGATACAGAGCAAATGCCGCGACTGGCGTCGGCGCTGATGGCACTTGTCCCTGGAGAGGACAAGGAGGCAGTGAGGGATGCCCACTTTAGGAGATGGTTCAAATGATTTCTGAATTTCCCAGAGAATCGAGAGCTCCCTCCGAGGCCTCAAACTTGTCGAAGGGCGGCCCAACGGGGCAAGGGGCACTCGTATTGGCGGGTCTTGGAGGACAGCCAATGGAAGACTTGGGGTTTCAGTGTCAGCACTGAACAACAGCCGATAGTTAGGCTGGAGGCGTTCATCGCGACTCTCATCTGTGGTTGGATCCTACCGGTGAGGGATACAAGCATGGGGGTGCGGCCCAGCTCGTTTATTATGGCGTCGATGTTGGCCATGGGGCAGCGGATCAATCTGGGGATTCCGATGCTCACCAAACTATACAGAATGCTGCGGCACATTAGCGAGGGCAAGAAGCCGCCAAGGACATGCGGGCCCTTCCACCTCCTTTATGGGTGGATCGCAGCGTATATCAGGGGGATTTACGAGTATCCAAACCCCATTTCGCCGCCGGGATCAAACTTCCGCCCCTCCATCCTGAACGCGGTTGGGAGCTTCCCGTTCAAACTGGCCGTTCCGATGGTGCTGAATCGGGTGTGGAGGGCGAATGAGTTTAATTTCCAACCCTTCCCATTGCCGACGAGGATACTTACTGACGACGGGTGGGGAACGAAAGAATATCGGGCTTAACTCCTGGCCTTTTGAGGAGGAGTTTTGGTGGCACGGATAGATCGTGAGCCACTCTGCGAACCGTTCACCCCGTATTGGTTTGCGAGGTAGTTACGGTGCCTCCAGCGGCTGACCCCGCAGGTCTACTGGGAGGTGAGTCACGAGGAGAACCCGTTTGTGATGAGGCATTTGTGGATCATGTTCACACGAGAAGATGGGAAGATGCGGATTACCTTGCCTCCATCCACTGCCGCTTTCGGATTGGTGAGGGAGTATGCCATCAGTTGGGAGGCTGCTTACCCAGGGGAGATGCTGAAGCAACCAACTATATGGGTCAGTGACGGTGGGCCTCCTCTATCTCGAGATCGGGGTCGGAGGGCAGCTAGGGCCGCTCGCGTTATCGGGGCTTCCATGGCGGCGAGACCCGCACCAACCGAGGGTATGGCAGCAGCGGTGGATCCGATGATTCCGGAAGAGCAGGGCCATACTGAGGGGTAGCCATCGAGGGGATTTCATAGGATATCCACTCAGGCTCTAGGGAAGCAGCTGCGTCATATCGACATGGCAGAGGATGCTGTCTTCCCGGAAGCCTGGGACATTTGGGATGTCAACCGGCAATTCCTCAGCCCACCCGAGATATGGGCCCACCTGAATCGCCTCGGGATGGAATTACTGGGCATAGGCCCAGTCCGGGCTAGATTCATGGCGTCTCCGGTGGAGGCAGAACAATACCTGGACGAGCTGGATGATTACGTCCACTCGAGTGGTGTCCCTCGCCCAATGACAGACCGGGTGAGGGTACTGTTGAATCAGACGGTCCCCCCACAGTTATTGGCTGCCGATCTGAGGGAGCGCTTCCCCCTACCGGAAGAATCGGCAGACTCCTCTCGGGAGGATGAGGCTAGAGGAGGGAGTCCGTTGGAGGAGGGCGAGGTCAGAGACCGAGGCTCAAATTCCGACGAATTCGTAGTGGCTCTCGAGGTAGCATTCCGAACTTCTTTCCTTATGATCCGTTCTTGGGTCACTATGAACTTCTCACCAATGTTTGAGCCATGCAGGAGGAACTTGTTCGCATGCCTCGTTCTCGCCCCTCGGCGGGAGATGATGCGGGACCTTCAGCACCCACGCCTATGGCTGCATCCAGTTTGGCGTCTGGTGGGACCAGAGCACCCGAGGTGGCTCCTCCAGAATCTCCAGACCTTCCAACAGTATACGGAGGGACTCGTCTCAGGGTCCCGTCAGTACTGGCTCAAGAGAAGCGCCAGGAGGTCGATCTTCGTAAGTCTCCTCTACCGGTTTCCTCGTCGTCACATGTATACCATGCCCGCCAACTAACGTTTATGTCCCTCTCCGCCGTACAGTTCTCCGACTGGTGTGGGATGCTGCGGCAAGACTGGTCAGGATGTCTGGTGGCGTCCCTCCTAGGGGCATGCCGATGATGGTGGCGATAGTCCCCCCATCTCCTCAAGCTTCCACACACATCATCACTGGCGGAACCACCAGCAGGGCCGTTCTCGAAGTCATTGAGGTGGACTCTGAGGAAGAGGATCAACCGGTCGGTCCCAGTCCTGTCACGCCTGCTTCGGCGCCAGGTGTCGTACTGGATTCAACACCAGATGTAGATCCTTCCGAGGATTTATTGCGGGCGTATCCCGCGTACGAGCCTACCAATCGCACAGACTGGGACGAAACGACCTCCGATGAGGAAGACAGCAGCACAGTCCACCGCCGGTCGTGGAACCTGATCACGCGCTTTATCAAGGACACCCCCAAGCACAATGGCTGGCCGAAATGGTTAGGCTCCGCTCGTGGTTGAGCGAACTGTGTGCTGGGGGAGTGGATTCCCAATGTCCTCATGCACTCATCCGAGATCTTATGGCTGAGAAGATCCGGGAGAATGATCGTGGGCTCAGCGTGGGCTGGCAGTGGAGGATAGCGACCAGCATCAAGAAGGTCCAGGAGGCTGAAGGAGAGGTCCAACAGATGCAGACCCGGGAAGACGAGCTTCCAACCTCTCTTGATGCACAATATGAGCTGGTCTCACGGTTGAAGGCCCAGCTGGTAGAGGTAGAAGAGCTTATGAGGAAAACCTCTGGAAGGATGGCTGCCGTTCAAGCTAGCGTAGAGAGGGCCAAAGCCAGGACTGACGAACTGCGCCCCGCTGCTACTGAGGAGGAGCAGGAGCTAAGTCAGCGGCAGCAAGCCTTGGATGCCACAAGCCAATGGGTGGCAGAGCTGCAACGCTCTTTTGATGGGGTCAACCCGTCCATGGGGGGAGTCGACCCCCGAGTATTGTAAAAAACCCAAAAACCTTTTATTGGTACTTTTGTGCTTCAATTTTTTCTTCTTCTTTGCTTTGAATGCCGTAGAGCGCACGATTTCCACTGTTTAAATTGCCTTGTTACATCCCTACAATGTTTGCGGGACGTTCGGTGACAATTCCCCAAGCCCACGTGGGTCGATCCCGATGTGGGAAATAGGAGATAATTGCCCTCTCATACCACCTAACATAGGAGTGGGGATCATGCTCCGGGCATCCGGGATTCAGATTACCAGTCCGGATTTCTGAGAGATGGGAGAGGCTTGATCGGAGAAGGAACTTTCAGGATAACTGAATTACCTTTTCTTCAGCGTGCTCTTATGCACGAACAGGGCAACGCCAGGGACGCTGAAATCGGCCCAAACAGATGAAAATGGGAAGTGTGAATTACAATACCCAAAATCCGGAACACTGTGGGGATGGCGTGACAATAAGGGACAACCGTTAACCTTAGAGGAGAAGCGGTATCCTTACTGTGTTATCCTGTAATGGGGACAACAAATGAGGGTTGACTGTTGACCATGTTTGAAACACGGGACCATGTCACAAATGTTGTTGATCAATCCTTCGGGACGTTGGCCCAGGATAGTTGGCAGACCATAGGTCAAAAATCCATACTGTTAGAGGGTCCTTCCAGACATGACCCGTCTTCCGGAACGTTGGCCCAGGACGGTAGGTGAGCCGATGAGGCATGAGACCAGGCCATTAGGGGGTCCCGTGAGACATGAAAGGGGACGAGGGTCCGAATAAGGGGCACCCAAAGCGTGGAATATGGAGTGATGGTCTGTCCGAACAGAATCCAACACTTAGGTAGTTACACCACCGTGGTGGGAGTATTCCAGATGGCCACATCAGTTTGATCATGGATCATTCCTTCTTTCAAACAGGGCCTCTCTGGCGAGGGGATCTGTCACTTCCCAATGGGATCTTGGGGCATCCTGAACTTGTTCAGGGTAGAACTGCAGTTTAGTGTCATGCGTTGAGGACACATGGACTCCTGTAGTTTAACGTCATACGATATGACGTGGAATAAAAGGAAAGATCCCAGGGAGCATGTGGTGCGGTAGATATGAAACCGACGTGAATGAGGACTTGGAGTCCAAATCATACCACATACCCTCGGAGGAAACTCTTCAGGTCGAGGGACCAAAAGTGAGGATTGGGCTGGGTCCGAAGCAGAGTGGCTAGGCGTTCCTACGTACCCCATGGGAATCAAGCCATATGTAGTTCTAGAATCACAGTTTAACGTCATGCGGGAAGAGGAGCATCCCGACTGTGTTGGTACACATCCTTCCAAAACCACTAATCCCACGTGAGTCGTGCTCGGTGTGGGAAACAAGCAGTAGTGGTGGGAATTTCCCGACAAAAAGGGGCAGGTTAGGTCAAAGGGACGCTCGGTGAATACCGGACCAATGACACTAACATGATCATTTAGCGTACCTAGATGCGTGAAGAGAAAGAGCTGAGTATGATGGAATTCCACTTGATCATGAGGAAGTGGAAATGTGTGAATCATGGTGCTCGAGATTTAGATCACGATGATGGAGGTGTGACGATGGAGGATAACTGCTGACCGTGTTCGCAACACAGCATCCTGTCGCATTAGCCTAGAATGGGGACAGACAAATGAGGGTCGACCGTTGACCATGTTCGAAACACGGGACCATGTCACAAATGTTGTCAAATATCCGTAGGGACGTTGACCCGAAACGATTGGAGGGCCCTTAGGTCCAGCATTCATGGAGAGCCCTTAATCCTAGTATCCATGTCGTCTGAGGGTCCTTTTGGATGTGGAAGAGGATGAGGATCCAATTAGAGAGCTCACGAAGCATGGTCGTGGGATGAGGGGGATGTCCCTGTAGAAATCCCACACTTCGGGCTCTTTGTCTAAACACATCTAAATACGACAACGAGATGTATTATATAGAGGGAGAAAATTACTTTCCCATAGGGAGATATTAGTTTAGGGTTGTAGAATTCGGACCATGGATGGGAAGAGACATAAGAGGCACATGGTGGAGTAACTCAAACACCTGGCGTGAATGGGAATAGGGGGTGTGTGCGGTGCGATGAACAACCTGACGTGAATAAGGAAGTAATCCCATACCACACCATATAATCCCCTCATGGAGAGGTTTTTTGGTCAAGGGACCGAAAGCGAAAGTTAGGATGGGCCCGTGGGGAAGTTCCCGGTCGCTCATACGTATCTCATAAGGATGAGAATCAAGCCTCACGTAGTTCTTGATGGGCCTTAGACCATAAATGGGTAAAGGGAGCAGGGGACACATGGAAACAAAACCCAACGTGAAGGAGGACCTAAGCCCTACTTACCATGCGTTCTCTGGGGAAATGCTCGAGTCGAGGGACCGAACACAAAGGTTAGGCTGGGCCCATGGGGAAGTGCCCGGGCGCTCCTACGTATCTCATGAGGATGAGAATCAAGCCATATGTAGTTCTGAAGGGTGACATGGTAAGATACCAGTGCCCAGGAAAAAGGGGAGTGCGGGCATGGCCCTTGCACTAAAAGAAGCGGAATTTGATGAATCTTGTTTGTTCTTTAAGGTGAATGGTTTTTTTTGTGAAGCGACGGGCCTAGAATAGTAGGCTGTGATGTTGCCACAAGGATCAAGCCGTGATGGGCGTTGAAAAATGGCATGGCACATGACCAATACCCAACGTGATGTCCTCTACAATGAGGTCACCACAATGCAGTGCCGTTTTTCGTCGTGCGGCCAGGACGATAATGTCATAGTTTAGGGTCGTATGATAGGACCAAGCATGCATTTTATCGTCATGTAGTGCAGACGTAGCAGAGATGATTCTAGGCAGGAAATGTGCGCAGTGTTATAAAACAAAATTGACGGAGACATGATCCCACATCAAATTGTACGCCAATCTAAGAGGGAGACCTTAGGCCAAGGGGCCGTAAGAGGTGAAACAGGGGGAGAGACTGGTTCCCTAAATGGGATGTACCCGAAGACAGGGTGTCCGGGCGGTCCTACGTATCCCATGAAGATGGGAATTAAGCCATACGTAGTCCTTAAGGGTGCCTTTTAATGTCATGCTGGACAAGGAATAGGAGGGCTAACTCTCAGAACAGGCGTGTGTGTGGTGCAGCTATTGCAAACCCGACGTGAATGAGGACATAATCACGCACTACGCTGCGCGGTCCCGTAGTCGGGGTCCCGATGGCAGGACCAGAGAGGCAAATTAGCTGAACTCAAGCTGGACCCAAGGACAAGGGGTCTGGTCATTCCTACGTATCCCATTAAGATGGGAATCAAGATGAATGTAGATCCAGATAAGAATCTTAGTTTATGGTCTTAGAGCTCAGACCGTGGATGGTGACAACTCCCTGAGTAAGCACAGATTTCAACCCGATCCCTAAGCCCACGTGAGTTAAACTCGGTGTGGGAAACAAGGGGGGTATCCTCATCGCAATACTTGGGGTGTCCATCAAAGGGGAGTCGGCAGAGAGCCCCGAAGGACACCTTTGACGCAGCTTATTCCCCCAACGTGCGGAAGTGCACGGAGGAAAAGTACCAAGAGTTCCGAGACTCAACTTGGACATGATGAAGTGATGAAGGGTGTGAATCGTTTACCCGAAATTTTGGGCTTAATGGGTTGGCGTGGAGATAGAGGAAAAGTGTTAACCATGGTGGAAACACAGCGTCCATATCGCGTTAGCCTGAGGTGGGAACAACAAACGAGCATCGATCGCTGACCATATTCGCAACGCGGGATTTTATCGATTCGTTGTCCGAAACCCTCGGGGTCGTTGGCCCGTAACGGTAGGAGAGCCCTTGGGCGTAGTATCCAGGCCATTCTTGGGGGTCCCTCCGGGTGTTAAAGATGATGAAAGCCCTGATGCAGGGATACACAAATCCTGGAAAGCAGGTGCGGACGTGTCCGAGTAAAGCTTGGCGTTCCAGGTAATAAACTAGAGTACTCTTAGGCACATTAGTGAACCGCCGAAGAGGGATCGACGAAACAGCTCAGTAGGGGGAGGTACATGGCGTGGTCATTACGGGACCGACGTGAATGAGGACATAGTCCCACACCAAACCATATAATCCCCTCATGGAGGAAGGATAGGCCAAGGGGCCAAGATGGGATGAAGATTCCCGAGAGATAGGGATGGACCCGAATCCTGGACATTCAGGTGGTCCTACGTATCCCATGTGGATGGGAATCAAGCCACACGTAGTTCTCTAAATGTAGTTTAACGTCATACGGGATGAGAAGGGGAGTAATATACCCCTAAACAAGGGAGGTGTGTGGTATGGAGAAGAAGCCGACGTGAATGAGGACGTAGTCCCACACCACACCGTACACTCCTATAAGAGAGGGCCTGGGTCGTGGCCTGGAAAGGCCAAGGGGCCTTATGGTTAGGCATTGGTCAGGAAGGCCTGAACTGCTTGTAGTTTAACATCTTGTAATGAGGACGAAGGTCGGGGACCCGAGGAGGCCAAGGGGCATGAGGCTGGGCCTCGTAAGGGAAGGCGTACGACATGGTACATGATCCCGACATGAATGAGGACGTAGTCCTACACCACACCGTACACCCTGGGTAAGAGGTTGGGCGGAGGGGCCCGAGAAGGCCAGGGGGCCTAAGGTCAAGCTTCAGTCAGGAAGGCCTGACGGGTCTGCAGTTTAACGTCTTACATGAGGACGGGGGTCGGGGACCCGAGGAGGCAAAGGGGCCTGAGGCTGGGCCTCGTAAGGGAAGGCGTATGACATGGTACATGATCTTGATGTGAATGAGGACGTAGTCCTACACCACACCGCACACCCCTATGGGGAATTGGGGACGTGGGCCCGATCGCTAGCACCACCCGGGGGGATGTTTGTCACCTCGGGATGGGGCAGAACGAATCACTGCACTCGATGTCTGGGACATCTCGGGGTGGACCCGAAGATCCAGGACACTGTTGACTATGTTCGAAACACAGCGTTCCTATGGTAACCTGATATGGGAGCAACAAATCACTGTCGACTGCTGACCAAATTTGCAACACGGGACTTGTATCGTCTTGTTGCTTGAAAACCCTCAGGGGCGTTGGCCCGTAACGGTAGGAGAGCCCTTGGGCATTGTATCCAGGCCGTTCTTGGGGGATCCTCTGGGTGTAAAAAATTATGGAATCCCAGTCATGGAGTGGGTGAAGCATAGCCGTATCCATCCATGAAAGAGGAAAACATCTCCAGGGGGGATGTGCAGCTGGGTCGAGGCTTGCTCGATGTGAGTTGGGGAAAAAGTGTGCACCCCTCCATGTCTTGACCCGAGGGGAAGATTTTGGCTTTTGGGCCGGGCCAACGGACGAAATGTCCGGGTGTTCCTATGTATCTCATGAGGATGAGAATCAAGCCATACATAGTTCTTGAAGGCCATGTAGTTTAGCGTCGTGTGGTGAGCACGTGGGAGGATAGAAGGACGGGAGTGGGCACATGGTGTGACCCTTACAATCCTTGTGTGAGCGGGGTTGTATGAGCGGGGCTAAGAAAGCCTACTCCCTACTACAAAAAGATCCTCCAAGGAAACTATTCCCAGGGGGGATAGTGGAAGAGAAGAGCTTGGGGATGGGCTCAGAACGAGGCGTCTGAGCATTCCTACGTATCCCATTGAAATGGGAATAAAGCCACACGTAGTTCTTGAAATGCAGTTTAACGTCATGTGGGACGAGGAGCATCTCATTTGGGTATATGTAAGGTACGACAAGTAATCCGACGTGAATGAGGACGTAGTCCTACACTATACTATACAATCCCGCGAGAGGGTAAGTCGGGGAAAAACCAAGGGGCCTGGGGCCAGACCGCGGTCAGGGAGACCTGACCAGCTTGCGGTTTAACGTCTCGCGGTGAAGACGGGGGGCCAGGGGCCCGAGGAGGCCAAGGGGCCTGAGGCTGAGCCTCGGTCAGGAAGGCCTGACTGGCTTGCAGTTTAACGTCTTGCAGGAAGGACGGGGGGGGGGGGGGGGGGGGGGGGGCTAAGGCCCAAGGAGGCCAAGGGCCCTGAGGCTGAGCCTCGGTCAGGAAGGCCTAACTGGCTTGCAGTTTAACGTCTTGCAGTAAGGATGGAGATGTAGTTTAAGGTCGTGCGAGACCATCTCGCAGTTTAGGGTCGTGCGGGACCCTTTCGCCCTAGGCAAAGTATCGCTTGAGGAATTTGGCATTGGTGGGAGGGGTTATACGCTCTCCATCCGTGGTCACCAAGGAGTATGCTCCATTAGGGTAAACCTTATGGATGATATAAGGCCCTTCCCATTTGGGTTCTAATTTGGGCGGTTTCCTACCGAGAATCATTGGCGCTCAAAGGGCCAGTACCAGGTCGCCCTGTAGAAAAGAGCGGAGAAGAACCTTCTTGTTGAAGGCCCTCACTATCCTATCCTGATGCCTTTCCAGATTGTGTAGGGCACGAAGCCGGTTCTCGTCCAGTGCTTATAATTCAGCTAGACGGATCTCGTCTACCTCATCTGATGTTTGGTGATCATAAACTACAGTACGTAACGACGACAACTGGATCTCAATGGGTAGGATGTCCTCAGCTCCATACACCAGGGAATATGGGGTCACCTGGGTAGAGTTGCGAGTCGTCGTCCGGTAAGCCCAGAGGGCGTTGGAGAGCTTGTCCGGCCAACTTTTCTTGTTTTGACCAACCATCTTCTACAGAATGTTAGAGAGGGTTTTGTTGAACGCCTCGATCTGTCCATTTTCCTGCGCGTGGTAGCGGGAGGTATGGTTCGACCGGATGTCGTACTTGGCATACAATTTCTTTAATTCAGCTGCTCAGAAGTTGGTGCCGTTATCGGTGAGGACGGCGTGAGGTACCCCAAACCAGTGAATAATGTTGGAGCTCACAAAGTCAACGATGGAATGGGCCTTGACCTCTTTGAGCGGAACTGCCTCTGCCCACTTGGAGAAGAAATTCGTAGCAGTCAGGATGAACCTATACTGGTGGGCTGTTACCGGCAGATATGGTCCCACTACATCAAGTCCCCATACCGCAAATGGCCAAGAGTACTTGGTGGGGTGGAGGGGCTCCGGCAGCCGATGCAAGAAGTTGGCGTGTACTTGGCACACGTGGCATATCTTGGCATATCCAATACAATCGTGGATCATAGAGGGCCAAAAGTACCCCAACCTCCGGATTTGATGGGACAGCTTCGGCCCAGCTTGATGGGCTCCACAGGAACCGGCGTGAACCTCTTGCATAACCTGAGGTATCTCTACTCCTTGGATGCAAAGGATGAGGAAACCATCGAAACTCCACTTATAAAGGATCTGTTCAAGACTGGGACCGCTATGGAGGGTAAATTGTAGTGCGCGGCGTCGGATTCGCTTGCGCTCGTCCCAGTCGTCTGGGAGGCAACCATTTTGGAGGTACTCGACAAAAGGCACCCTCCAGTCGGAAGTGGCTTCAACCAATGTGTCTGACGAACCTGGGACCCCTGACGTGGAGGGTCCGGCGGTGAGATGACCTACCTGCAGGCCATCATTGTCCTCTTGGGTGACAGGGGCAATGACTCTCTGGTGTGCAACATGTATGATCAAATCATCCTGCTCGGGTTCTGCGAGCGATGCGGCCAAGCCAGCCAAGGTGTCTGCTTGACCGTTCTGTGACCGTGGGACATGGGTAACCTCTGGTCGAGAAGAGAAATAGGCCATTAGGCGGAGGGTGTACTCCAATAACGGTGCAAGCTCCGGCTTCCTGATGACGTAGTCACCATTAACCTGTTTGATTACCACCTCGGAATCTCCCTTCACATGTAGGTGGGGCACATGGATCTCAAGGGCCAACTCGAGGCCAGTGATGAGAGCCTGGTACTCTGCCTCGTTGTTCGTACAACCTTCTAACAACATGAACGAGTATGGCAGGATAGCTTGCGTCGGGGTAATGAAGACAATACTCAGGCCCACTCTGTTGAGCTTGGGATCGTTGAGCCTCCTACCGGTGGGGCTCCGAGAGGCGCCGTCAAAATGCATTTTCCAACACGGGAAAACATGGTCGACTGAGAGGATCATCTCATTAGGGAAATCTAGGTCCAGGGATTGATCCACGGAGGTTGGATGGGCAGCTAAAAAGTCTGCCAACTCCTGTCCCTTAATGGCCTTCTGAGGTCCGAACATGATATCAAACTGTTGGAGAATCACTGCCCACCGTGCTAGTCGGCCATTTGGCATGGGGTGGTTCAGGATGTACTTCAGGGGGTCTACCCAGGAGACCAATTGCACCTCATGGTGCTGCAGGTAATGTCGCAACTTCTGCACGGTGAAGACGAGCGCAAGTCAGCTCTTTTCGATAGGGGAGTATCTGACCTCCGTATCGAGAAGCATGCGACTGAGATAGTAGAGACTATTCTCAGTACCCTCGTTATTCTTCTGGGCAAGCAGCGCATCGAGGGATCTCTCTAGGGTGGTCACATAAAGGACCAGTGGCTTTCCGGAGACGGGTGGCATCAAGACCGGAGGTTGGAGCAGATACGACTTGATTTCCTCGAAGGCGGTCCGACACTCCTCATACCATTAGTAGGCGGCGCCCTTCTTCATGAGCCGAGAAAAGGGCTTACACTTGCCGGCCAGATTCGCGATGAATTAGCGTATATAGGGTAAGTGGCCTTGAAGGCCTCGAAGCTCCCGAATGTTATTCAGGGGAGGAATTTGGCTGATGGCCTTGATCTTCTCCGGGTCGATCTCGATACCTCGGTATCTGACAACAAAGCCCAGAAACTTCCCATAGGTGACCCCGAAGGCACACTTCAACAGGTTCATCTTCAGGTGATGGGAACGGAGGAAACCAAACACTTTCTCAAGGTCTTTGAGATGGTCCTGGTGCTAACATGATTTGACTACGAGGTCATCCACGTAGCATTCCACCAATTTCCCGAGAATCGGTTTGAATATGCGATGCATGGACCTCTGATAAGTGGCACCTGCATTTTTCAAACCGAATGACATAACCTGGTAGCAAAAGGTACCTTGGGGAGCCCTGAAGGCAGTGGACTCCTCGTCCTCAGGGGCCATATGGATCTGGTTGTACCCGGAATACCCATCCATGAAAGAGAGGGCTTGGAACCCGGCCGTGGCGTCAATCAATAACTCTGTCACCGGGAGTGTGAAGTCATCCTTTGGGCAGTGGCGATTAAGATCACGGAAGTCGATGCAAACTCTAATTTGCCCATTCTTCTTCCTGACTGGCACAATGTTGGCAAGCCACTTGGGGTACTGGACTTCTTTAACGAAGTTGGCTTTGATAAGCTTGTCAACTTCGGCCTCAACCATAGCACCATGAGAAGGGTGCATTTTCCTGGGGGGATGCTTAAACCCATGATGTTTTGCTGGGAGGCCCAGGGGGTGAATGGATACCTGGGGATCTAGCCCTGACATCTCGTTGTAACTCCAGGAAAACACGTCACGGTGTTGTTTGAGGAAGTCTACATACTGCTGCCACTCCTCGGGGGGACATGGCTGCACTGATCAATGTGGGTTTCGGATCTGCGTCGCTACCAAGGTTCACCTGTACCAGTTCATCAACCGTGGTAGAGACGCCTTCTTCAAAAGCGGGGGGAGTATCCTCCAGGTCTTCCTCCCCACCCGTGGGGGGACTTCCCGCGACAGGAGATACTTCTGGGCTATCAAAACCCGAGGGGCAGCTGGTGCCGGCTTGGGCAGCAGCGGTCATCACATCGGGAGAGTCACTTGCCATTGAGACAATAGCAATGAAGGCAATCGATTCTATCCCATCTGGCCTTCGGCCTAAGGGGCCACGTTTGATAATATCAAAGCAGTGGTGACGTGTCGGCCTGAGTCGGTGGATTCCAGATCGGCGGAAGAGACACGTATGGCATACCGCCGTTGTCATAATCTTGACATTCTGGTACCGTACAGGGGTAGGAGGTTCTAGGATGACATGAGCCTGGTTGATGTAGGAGTACGAGGTGATTTTCCACCGTCGCTTGGACACAAGAACATGCCTTCCCTGCGTACCCGAAAAAACAAAACATTGCCCCATGTCGGGGGTCGTGGCCTCCAACCTGTGGATCGGAAGGATGTAGGCGTCATACATGCTTTCCCAGAGATCACTTGTGACCGGGGAGGGTTCATCCTCACTTACTAGGATTTGATTATCCTTACTTTTGTAATAACCCGCATCCAGATAGCGGGCCTCAAAAGAAGCGAAAGGGGACGCATCTCCTTGGAGCACGCCTACTCGACCATTGAGCGAGTACTTGAGGCACTGGTGATACAACGAAGGGACCGCTGCATGCAGATGGAGCCACGATCTACCCATCAATGCATTTTAGGCGGTGTCCTGAGAGACGACCATGAACTCGGTGCTGGAAATTAAGCCACCGAACTGAGTCTTCAGGTGGATCTTGCCGACCAGGGTTTGCTCGGTCCTGTCTTACCCCTGGATTATGAGGTCAGATGGAGTTAAATCACCTTTAGACAGACCCAACTTTCGCAACGTCCGAGTCGGAATTAGATTGATTCCGGAACCCGTGTCAACGAGGCAGCGGCGGACTTCCACACCATTGAAGTGGCTAGTGATGTACATCGGGTGAATGTGCCCCTGTATAGGAGGGTACTCATCTTCACTGGAGAATGAGATAACCGCCTGACATTCGGCATTTTCAATCGTCTCAGTATGGAAGGCTTCTGCAGCTGCTACCTCCGTCTCAAACTAGAGGGGGCTCTTTAGGGCCTCGGAAAGTGCCTCGCGCATTTCGTATGATAGGCGAAGGGCCTCAAGGATAGAAATCCTCGCCGGAATGCCGGCCAGGTGCTTCAGGACATCATACTTTCGTGCCAAATGCGAACCTCTGCTTATAGGAGGTCATTCGGCATTTGGAGGCATAGTGGGTCCTGCCGGCTGAACCGGCGGTCGACTAGTACTGGGTACATCCTGCTGCCTGCTAGTTGAAGCCTGGAGAGTAGTCGCCGGACTAGGATTGAACAACAGAGGATGGACTATAGCCAGGCAAGACTGACTTGTGATACGAACGAGGCAGCTCTCCCTGATCTAGTAGCACAAACAGCGGTGGAGGTAGAGCTGAGGGCGTTAGACGGGGTTGCACGTGCTGAGCTCTGCGCTGAGCCTGCTGTCTGGTCTCAGTAGCGTGCACAGCTTGGCTGAAAGTGCCCGCTGATGTACCTCGATGACCGGCGCGGTTGCAATTCCACTGACGTTGATGTCGGATGAGAACGTTGGGGAGGTTCGCCTGGCGTTCCCCCTCATCGGGGGTCATATAGGGCTTTACCAGCTCCACGGTGTTAACCGAAGCGTACCCCTGGCTGTCGCTCGAGGAGTCATCCACCGCTGGGCAGATTCTGGGAGGAATCTCCATTTCAGGGGGCATAAAGTCACTGAGAGTGCGGGATGACGACGACACCGGCGGTGCGCGTTGCTTCTTCTTGCGTCGCCGCTGCTTGCCCTTTTGGGAAGAGGTTAACTGTGAAGACGATGCGGGGGTACCAACTACTTATTCTGAAGGTCCCAGCTACTTCAGGCGTGCCCGGATGATAACATGGGCACAGACGACGGTTTTTCGAGCCATCCAGTCGTCATATTTCCAGGATCCGCGGCTGGGGACCTGCTGCCACTCGCCTTCACTATCGCTGCTGATCTCTGATCCTGCAAAGACACCCGCCACTTGTGCTGGTGCCGGGCCCAACTTGACTATGTTGTTGTTGACCTGGTCTTGAATCCAGTCTTTAAACACATATAATTGCTTGAGGTTGTGCCCCAGAATCTGATGATAAGGGCAGTAGTTGGGGGTGATCAGTGAGATTCGCCTCTGCCGGCCTTCTGCACTCGGGCAGGCGCACAATCCCTTGCTCTAGAGCACTTCAGAAGTAGCCAAGGACCTTATTTTCGTTGAACGAATAAGTCTGGTACCTTCTTTCCGGATAGGGGGCCCTGGGGGCCTGGCCCTGATGAGGGTCCGGAGGGGCCTGCCGAGGAGGCGGCGCCTAATTGTCTCTCCTAGGTGGCGGTGGTGCATTCCGCAGGGGAACCTATCGGTTCTGAGGCGGTCGCCGCTGGGCAGGAGCCTGTGCTTGAGGTGGAGGACCTCTGTGGGGTTGTGGGGATGGTGTTGCCGGTAGTAATTCCAGCTGCCTAGGGGCTTCTACTTGGGCCACCGCGGCGGGCTCAGCCCTGGTGGTCCTCCTGGCCGAGATCATGGGGGGCAACAAACGTGCCTGATTAGCCTGTTGCAGGGCTTCCTCAAGGCGCTGAGACTTATCTGAGAAATCTCTGAACCCTCTAGGGTAGTTCTGGGTAATTAGGGAGGGTACCAGCTCTGTCTTGACGTTCCCCACACACATCGTCAGTAATTTATCCTGAGCCAGTGTCATATCGAAGGAATACGTAAGTCCCTTCCACCGGGCGATGAAATCTGCAACCCGCTCATCAGGCCTTTGCTTGCACTTGAAGAGGTCTACAATGCTGGTCTTCCGCGTGGTGGAGCTTAACTGGTATAAGAACTTCCGGCGAAGATCCTCCCAACCGGTCACCGATCCGATAGGGAGCTGGCTGTACCAGACGAATTCTGGACCTTCCAATGTCTATACGAAACATCGGAGCTTGGCGGCTTTTTGCTAAGACGGGGTCCCCAACATGGGGCCACACCTGGAAGAAAAATGTTCCAAGTGCTGCGGCAGGTCCCCTATCCCGTTGAAAGGTGAGAAAGTGGGGTTCCCAAAACCCGGAGGTGCGGGCATATCATCCACCCACGCGGGATAAGGCTTGCCATCCGGTAGGACCGCCACCTGCCGTGTTTCCAACGCTTTGAGGTGGGCTGTGAGTGCCGCAATAAGATCATCCGGGTGGGGGTCCCTGTCTTGACGGGGATCCCTAACCACAAGTGCGTTTCTAGGTTCCTCAACACGGTAGATGGCTTCGGCAGCTCGTGGATCAACTGGCGGAACGACCTGCGGGGCGACTGGGGGAACCCGGGCTGGATTCTTCAGATTGCCCCGTCGTTCGGGGGGGTTTGGCGAGACGTATCGCGCCCTCTTTTCATACGTTCCGGCTTCTGCCCTTTCTGCGGCAGTAGCATGATCAGGGTTTCCCAGAGACATCTCACCGGGGTGAAATTGTTCCTGCCCCTGCTGCCCCGGCCTGGGATTACCATAGTCGGGTCACCGCTCTACGGCACGCTCAACCAAGAGTTCGTTAACCAGCCTCTTCTGCTCAGCAAGCTGCTGGCGTAAAGTGGCCTTCTCGGGATCATCGTCCGTTTTCTGCATAGAGGCGGACAGGTCGGAGTGCTTGACAGTTCCGACGTGCTCCTTACCCTTGTCGGTGTTTCGACCGAGTACCAGCGACTCGGTGGGTACGGGGAGGCCTAACAGGTTCATCTGCTGACGGGTAACTCTCCCTGATGGGTCCAGCAGTGGCGGTACGCCCTCGGGGGGTAAGTCTCCATCAAGGAATTCAAGCTCGTCTTCCTTGTCCACAACATCGGCCATGTGGACTGCGACACCTCTCGAGGGCATGTCCTCGATGTCACATAATGAATCGGGCTGCCGTCGGATAGGGTCGAAGAGGAGAGCAGCATAGTGTCCCCAAACACGAACTTGCACATGGGGGGTGGCTTCCCTGACGATCCTGCAGAGTACTTTGAAACTCTGGACGCATTTCCGTTGGAGGGCGCCCTGGCGGCCTAGCGACTCAGGGTGCTGGGCCACAAGAAGTGCGGCCGCATCGATCAGGCGGCACTGCTCACCGATTTCTTCGAAGTGCTCTCGACTTCTGGGGTACACCACCCGTTCGTAACGAAGGCGGAAGTGTGTCGCCCATGGGGTTCGACAAAAGCACCCCACTTCTTCAGGGTTAAGAGACTCTGGTACGCGAAAATTCAGCGCTGCCATCGGCCAGAACTTCTCCGGGAAGTAATCCGCTACAAGAATACTCCAGAAGCTTCTGGGCTAGGACTCAGGGTCTGGCCCTGTGTTGCCCCACTCGTCAACCGGGGGTGGCTGAGGGAACGGTAGCGGTACCGAGGTGGACCTCTGGGATAGTAAACTCGGCGGCGGAGAGTGCGGCGAGCGAGCTGACTGGCTGCCGAATTCCGGGCCATCCTCCGAAGAGCAAGGTGACCTAGCCATGATGTCACGATACGATGGGTTTATAGCCACAACTTCCGGAACAGGAGTCACGGCTACCAGAGACAGGTCGCGTCGTCGCTCTACCGTCGTTGGCCCCCAAAATAACTCTCCGTGATCTTTGGTAGAGGTAGAGGGCGCTTCTGGTGACGATGGCGATGATTGCGCGGTTGAGACCTGTGGAATTCTCAAGATTTCTTCCTCCTGGATGTACCTGCGGAGAGATATGGGAATCTGGTGGACCTCATATTCCGAGAGAATGAGGCTAACACGTTTAGTTTCTGCCCCAGTCCTTGATACGGAGGAGCGGGGAGAAGGTTCCATGGCCAAGTCGCATTCCGCTTCAGAGTCGGAGAAGCAGGCAGGTTTGATCTCCACCCGGGCCTTCCCAGGATTCTTCTTGTGGCGGCGACAACCCGCTCTCTTGCCCCGGGGTGGCTCTTCGGGACAGGGTTGATCCTTACCAAGCAGTCTCGGGGTGGCGGTGGCGCCGTGGCGGAGAGGTCCCCCACTCGAGACAGCCGGGGTATGAGGGGCACCGGGGCAAATTTCTAAGGGTACATGGGGAGGACCTCTATGAACAACACCCATGTGGGCGGAGCCTCTGTTGGAATCGGCAGGAGCATGGGGAGGACCTCCATGGTCGATGCGGGCGGAGCGAGGCTGACCTTCACTCCTCGAGTTGCTGGGGCGAGGAGGACCTTCGTCGGTCGCAGAGAGGACGTAGGGGGGACCCCCACATTGGAGAAGGACTGGATGAGCAGTTCCTTCAGATCGGCGGTCAGGGGCAGGAGGATGGACTCCATACCCTGTATAGTGGGTGCGGGAAAGGTTTCCGCGCTGAGCGTCACTGTCGCGGGGCAGGTCTTCCTTCGGGATGGGGGTAGCGTGAGGCATACCTCCATAAAGAACTTCGGAGCAGGGAAGGCCCACGCTCTGTGAAGTAGTGGCATGGGGAGGGCCTCCGTACGAGGTGACATCACCGCGGGTTAGTTCGTGGCGATCACCACTCAGGCCTGCCACCCAGAGAGTCAACCCAGCCTGCCCGTGGGGCGGTTGGGGTCTCGATCCTGGTTGGGTGAAGGAGTGCCCCTGCTCAGTGTATGCAGGGGCTTCATGATGCACGTCGGTGGTGGCTCGGGCCACTGTAGCTATCGACGTTGACGCGCCTGGGCGAGTATCCTCAGCCCGGGCCCGGCGCTGACCTCGGGTCAGGCGAGCTGGTGCAGGTGGTGCAGGGGCATGGCCTACCTTCTCTCCCTGCGGAGTCGGACGGCGGTGCTGACGTAGCCGGACGGGAGCTATCGCCTGGAGCCCTTGGGTCGGGACCCTGAGCGGGCTGATCCGGATGGCGCCCGCCTCATCAGTATAAGGCGAGGAGTCGTCAAGGCATTCCAGGGACAGGCTCCCGAAACGGTTGAACATTAAGGTGGGGAGCAGGGGCTCCCTGCACGGCCTGTAAGGGCGGCGTTGACGGCGGGGCCTGGAGGCCTCCAGGTCCAAGCGGGCCATATCCCTAGTTGGGATGACCCCTTCCTCCTCGTACCTGCGCACGAGGTTGTTGATCACCCTTCACTGGATGACCTCGGATGGGGAAAGGGGACGTGGGCGCCCCGTATTCCGCGATGTGGCAGCCCTCATGGCGGTAGCGGTGCCATGTGGGGTGGTTGTGGCTGTGTTTCCCCTGCCCCTGCGTAGGCGAGGAGCGGGTGGTGATCGCGTGTCTGTAACAGAAACCTGGTTCCTAAGAAACGAAGGGATCAACTCGTCAACACTGAGAGGAAAAGGATTGACAACCAGTGCCCCATCGCCCTTCCATTATCCACGTCTGTAAGAAGGATCCATGCCAACACGCTGTAGAACAGAGTGCCCCACGTTCTACTGCCCCAACTTCCGGTGAGTTTCACGACAGGCCTGCTATTTTCTTGGCGGGACCAGGCACCGGATATCTAGATCCGGTGACACGTCAATCTATTGGTGTCTCAAATGCTACTAATCTACATATTGAGGAGAAGAATTTCACATCGGGTTCACCATTTCTGCTTCTGACGCTTTCGCCAGGGTGCGCGCATCCGTCCATGGAGGACGCGCTGCTGTTGCCCCGCATTACCGCTTTCCAAAGGCGGGCGACATTCGCTCCTTATTCAGGGACGTCTGCTCCTTGATTGAAATGAGATGATGGGATGTCGGTTCTTCCTTCTGTGGATTCCTCCTCAGAACTCGTCACCTAGTCCGGGTCTCCCTCGTAGTTTTAATACGTAGTTCGTGAAACTCTTCCCAGTGCCATGTTTCCATGGACACCGATTAATTACACTGCTTCTATCGGGACATTCCAGAGGGTCCAATCAGGGCAGCAACCTTCAGTCGGGAGAGTAGTCACGTTGAGGCATCAGTAGCGTGTCTGGATGCTGGGGAACCTGGCATGTCTGTCTGTTATCCCTGGTAACAGGGATTCTCGAGGGCGTGGAATCCCGAGGCATCCCACATCAAACGCGGGGAATTATATGCCATAGACACATATCTGAGGTCTTCCTCAGCTTCCCGTGTTTAACACAGGGTATGCCGCGAGTTTAACGTCTAGCGGAGACAGATCAACCCGATCAGAGCATTAGCTAGGATAGATCGGATTGAGGGATTTCCCTTGAAGGGATGCCGATACCGGGGCCAGCCCATGGGCGGCTGTGAAGAGGAGCGTACCGACATGGTCTCACTGAGATATGATGGTCTGGGTGAGAATCAGGACGGTGCCGGTAAACCGACGTGAAGGTGGACCTTGGCCCGATGAATGTCGTCAGCGAACCAACGTAAAGGTGGACCTTGGTCCGATGTGTCAGTGAACCGACATGAAGGTGGACCTTGGTCCAATGGGCATCATCAGCGTACCGACGTGAAGGTGGACCTTGGTCCGATGGGTGGTGGGCTTGAACCTCGGGGAGGCTTCCTACGTACCATGCCTTGACATGGATCAAAGACTTCATAGTTCAAAGGGTTTCATCGGTGAACCGACGTGAAAGTAGACCCATGGGTCCACTAGTGGTGGGGTTGAACCTTGGGAAGGTTTCCTACGTACCATGCCTTGACATGGATCAAAGTCCTCGTAGTTCAAAGGGTTGATGGAATATAGTTTAACATCATGCGGGACGATAGTGAACCCTGACGTGAATAAACGACGGGCATTGGGTGTCGGTGAACCGACGTAAATGAGGGACTGTGGTCCAATGGGAGATGGGCTTGAACCTCTGGGAGGCTTCCTACGTACCATGCCTTGACACGGATCAAAGTCCTCATAGTTCAGATTGGAAATGGGGGGCTTGGCACACCGACAAGGAGACGGTTTGGGCCAATGATTGTTGGGCTTGAACCTCAGGGAGGCTTCCTACGTACCATGCCTTGACACGGATCAAAGTCCTCGTAGTTCGGATTGGGGAATACAGTTTAACGTCATGCGGGATGGGGGTGAACCGACATGAATGAGGTCGGAATGAACGGATGGTGGGTTTGAACCTCGTAGAGGCTTCCTACGTACCATGCCTTGACATGGATCAAAGACCTCATAGTTCGGGTTAGTCACAACGGCTTGCCGTCAGACTGGAATTGCAGCTTAACGTCGTGCTGGACATAGGTAGAACTCGACATGAATTGGATGATGGGTGGGCTTGAACCTCGTGGAGGCTTCCTACGTACCACGCCTTGACATGGATCAAAGACCTCGTAGTTCAAATGGGGCTTTGTCGGCGAACCGACGTGAAAGTGGACCTTGGTCCAATGAGTGGTGGGATTGAACCTCTGGAAGGCTTCCTACATACCATGCCTTGACATGGATCAAAGACCTCATAGTTCAGGTGGGAATGGGTGTGCAGTTTAATGTCATGCAGGACAAAGGGAGGGGCATACAGTTTAACGTCATGCTGGACGAGGGTGAAACTCGACGTGAATAAATGACCGAGCAATGTGGCTTGAACCTCATGGAGGCTTCCTACGTACCATGCCTTGACATGGATCAAAGCACTCGTAGTTCTCTGGGTGGGGGTCAGGGTCGGTGCTCACTCTAAGCCCACATGAGTCATGCTCGGTGTGAGAAACAAGAGGTTGCAAGGACCTGACGATCACGTCGCGAAGGATGCGTCCGTGAGAAGCAAAGAGGGGCTTACGCATTAGGCGGACCATGGTGCTGGGACTTACTCCAGGATGGAGGCCCAGATGGGGGGTTCCTCGTTCCCTATCACGCCCTCCACTGACCTTGGTAGTGGGGAAGTACGGAGATGCAGGGGTGCAACCATCCATTGGGGAATTAGGGTCACCCTTCTCCTGAGAACATACGCCACTCCAATAAGGAGGATATCATCCCTTGTGGATGGGTGATTCCATTCCTATGGAGACGAGTGGTGTAAAGAATGTTCGAGCTGGGGGGACCCTTCGTGAGAGGTACGAGGTTGGGTCATGGTTTAAAGTCATGTGTTGAGGACGTGGTGCTTGGCAGTTTAACATCCTGCAGCTCGGACGAGGTGGGTTCACTCCACACCCCTAGGACTTACATGACCGGTACCCTCTGGTCCTTGGGGAAGGGAAAGTACCAGTAAGGCCATGGTCAAGGGGGGGGGGGGGTGTGGAACGAACCATCGAGGGGTCCACGTTAGCGTGGCTATGCGAAGAAGAAATATCCATTAGCATGCCTATGCGAAGAAGCATTAGGAGAAGCAACACTACGAGTGGTATTGTCCATGGGACTTTGAAATCACATCGTACAAACCTGGGGGGTCGCACGGGAAGAGGAATTGCTAAGCAAAGGAGTGTGCTTCGCGAAGTGGAGTGCCTTGGCCTTAACATGGGGCATAGGTGTGAGTGGAAGGTGCTTCATGAAGTGGAACAGTGTTCGCGGAGCACTGCCTCGCGAAGAAGAGGTGCCTCGTGAAGCAGGGTCCTGAGAAGCAGTGTGCTTCATGATGTGTAGCGATCCTGCCTTAGTATAGGGATCACTAGTGCAACTTGGGTGTTTCGCGAAGCATAAGCGCTCCACGGCTGCCCGGGTTCCCTTGGGAATCCCCTTCCTTCACGAATGCCCTTGAGTTTCGCGAAGGGCATCCCTCTCGGAAGAGGGGATCAAAATGAGACAAAGAAAAGGCCTCTCACGAAGTAAAAGTACCTCGCGGAGCTCATGATTCCCAGGGAAAAGAGTGCTTCGCGAGTCGGGAGAGGAGAATCTGAAAGGTCGGATTGTCCGTCCCTGGGACTCAGGGGGAGTCCAGTATTTATAGGCAAGGGGAGCCGCAAAGTAGAACTCGTGTGCCGCCTCAGGTGCTTCGCGGCACGCTCGTGAACATCAACGGCGTCCGCGAAGGGTTACCGCCTCTGGAGCTTCGCGGCGGGCTCGCGAACATCAAATGCGTTCGCGGAGCCTTACTGCCTCTGGAGCTTCGCAGTGGGCTCACGAACGTCAAATGAATTCGTGGAGGGTTACCAACTCTGGAGCTTCGCGGAGGGCTCGTGAACGTCAAATGCGTTCGCGGAGGGTTACCGCCTCTGGAGCTTCTTGAGGTCGTGATGATCGGGGCGCTTCGTGTCGGGGCTTCGCGTCGGGGCTTCGCGAGGTAGCGCGCCAGCCTTTTTCATGCCTTCCTTTCGTGTCATATTTTGGCAGCAACAGTTTACTTCAATAATACACCTACATATTTTTAGGGTATAGAAACATTTTATATTTTTCAATTCAAAATTAATCTGTTGATATAATAATTAAATATCCATGTATTAGTGGTAATTTTATAAAATGGAGGAAAATGGATGAATTTTATATACACTTGATATCAAAACAATACCCCATTAGATATTTATGATTGATTTTTCTTGGTAAAATGAACATTACATAAATTTTGATCTTATTAAAACATCATAATCATCAAGATATTTTCCTGGTAGTATATATTGAAATTTAAAAATTAGTTATTTTTTTGTGTTCACAAAAGCGCAGCAAGATGATGATCCTAACATGTTAGTAGATTACCACATTTATTATGAATAGATTTATGTAAAGAATAACATAATAGATAAATAAAATTAGTTTTATGAACATGTATAAGAAGGAAATAAAATTTATTTTGAGGGATATTAAAAATATTAAAATATTTACTTTTTTATGCACTGTTAGTTCTTGTACTATTCCTCCACATACTGACCTCCATCCTCCGTGAACTGTACTGCACATCATACTACGAATGCTTCCTCCATGAACTGGTCCATCTCTTCTGCGTACTATACTACTTCTACTATGCACTACTTTGCTTTGTGTACAGTAAGGATTCCTCCACATACATCCCTACTCAACGTACTGAGAGGATTTCTCTGAGAACTTACTTTAAAAACTGTAACTGTGTACTACCTTTGTAAACAATGTCTGCATATTGCTTATTCCTTATAGACCAAACTCCTCCTCTATGAACTATCTTCTATGAACTGGATTTCTTCATCCACATAATATATTTTGTGAACTATTCTGGACATCACATAATTCTATTCATATTTTTAATTGAATTAATTAGAGGGTTTTCTTCTCATGAACTACTTCTAGATTTATCCAATATCCTCTTGAATTTTGAATATCATAGTTGATCCTCAATAAAGGGATTAGTTCTCCTTATATAGGTAAATAGATCCACATAATCCACTAAACCATGATTCACCAAATCATCGACATGAAACCGCCTTTACCACGTACTGTGCATCTACCATGAACCGTATTCTCAATATGGTATGCATACCACCATTCTCCATATGCAAAGGTACAAATCAACATCTCATTTCTGAAAACAACACCCTTCGTGGCTTCTCAAAAATCCGCCTAGTTTTGGCTAATGACACACCATCCCATGAACCATTTGCCTTCTACAAACCGTAGGCCTTTCTGTGAACCTCCATCACTTCAAGAAATGGTCTTCCTTGATCAACCCATTGTGGATTGAAAACTAAAACAAACCAAACTCCATATTCAACAAAGAACAAACTTTGTTCTAAAAAAAGTAGTAATGTAGTTCTATATCAAAATAATGTTAAAATTTTTACCCTTTCCACAAAATTCCAAAATAGTTTGGGTAAAAATACTTTCATGACATAAATCAAGAAAGATATTTCCATTTCATCAAAAATAGGTATCCCAAAGATAAAATAGTACGAATCTAAATCATAATGGTAAATAAAACCAAATATAATATTAGGATATGGTTATCTTATTCCCTCGTACATAAATCATAACTAGTAAACACTATGAGTTCCTAAAACCCAGACACAAAGGTCTATGGAATAGTGGAAAACCCTAGAAAGTGAACTCTCATACAATGTCAAGTCAAGTCATAGAGGAAAATGCTTCTTGATCTAGGAGTGGGTAGACACCCCATAAAGTGAACCTCCTTACAATATAACAGGTTAGTCTCAAATAAGACACATTACACCTTTTTACCCAAGGTTCCAATGTTCTATATTTCAAATCATTTAGAATGGGATTGCACATTTCATAGTAAAATTTAAAACACCATTTTCCATCAAATCCTTCATTGAAAACCCATTTCAAAAACCCAATTCACAATTCTTTGAAATCATCATTCCTTTAACAAATTAAAGATAAAACCATATTTTCATAGAAATACCATTTACACAAACAATGTGTAAAATCAGGAAAATTCATTTAGAAAAAATTTAGACAATGGAAGTGCAATAAATGGTTTAAATAACATATTATAGAGATTGAACCACCCATCCCAAACATGGATCAAACTCAACACACAACAGGACCCACACCCGCCTCTAAGAACAAGTAACAATAACTTTGGCCCTAAAAATAATTCCTACATATTAAAATTGATTTCATTAATGAAACATTTGATTGAGAGGATAGATGAAAATATAACTCAAGAAATGCATATGCCACACCACAACCAACACAAAGAATGGACATTGAAATAATATTGAAAAATATACCTAGACGAGATGAATGAGTCATCATCACATGGTTATTATATCCATAAACATATCCCAACACCACTACTACAACCAATACCAATTAAGAATAAAAATTTCCACCTACCTAGATAAAGGCATTGCAACCAAGATAGAAATTGAGCACTGAAGGGTGGAACTCGGATGAGGAAAATACCCCAAAAATCCCTGAGAAAAATACCTATGGTTTAAGGGATTGATATTCATAATGAATTATGAGAGATTTATGATAGAGGTTCCTAAAATATATAATATTGGATGGGTTTATTCTCTAAACCTTTTTTTATGATGTAAACATATCATATCATGTTTTCCAAAAAAACATGTTGCCACATGTTAGATTCTCTATAGGGACAATTTTATGATTTAAAAAATGGGGCTTATCAAATAAAAAGGTTTTATGACCTAATATATGTTCACTTCTTGTTCCTAGTGATACATTTACATCCTAAATGATTCTTCCAACATAAAATGGTTCTTTAGGTATCACCAAGTCCAAATCCTATAGAACACTCTCGAAATAAATTTTAGACCCTCTAAATCCAATAGACTAGTGGTTTAAAATTAAATGGATCATACCTTTACCGAGGATGTTACAAACTTTCTTTTAAGAAAATTTTCATTGTCAGTAAATCATATGGAAAAAGGGGGTTCTGAATTAGAAGAGCCCAATACACTCTTTCTGACAATTCACATTACAAGTCTCATGAGAATCAGTTTCATGTCGCCATAAAACTTTGATCAATGAAATAGACTTCCCACATAATAAGTTCACAAGAGAATCATCTATCTCAACTGGTTTCTCTAGAATAGAAGCATCTAGATACAATTAAATCTCTTCCTAACTCAGAATACGAGAGAAGTTAGGATGATATTTCTAGTGCTATGATATTTAGATAATATCATGTATACCTTTGAAATAAGCTAAAAATTATGACCAATATGAATCCATCCCTATATTCTCAGTGAAATAAAATGATCTAACATATTTTTTAGCCACTGTACCCTATTTTACAAGCCAATTATAACCTAATAGGGGAAAAATTTCAATAAATTCTTGTCACTAATTGAAAACTCCAAAGGATGACGTCGAAGATATGCATTTTATTTTTTTTAAAATAAAATATTTAACCAAGTTTTGACATATATCTTCAATCATAGGAGATATATATCGAATGAGGCATGGTCTCAATAGAGTTTATTCACCCACCACTTCCCAATAAAGAGTTAACCTTCACATGTGACCAGAAAATTCCTTTGTGGGTGAAATTATAATTGATGACTGGAAATTATTTTTATATAAAACATGACTACACTTAGATGAATATAACATGATATAATGAAATCCAAGACACAAGGATATGTTATATCCTCTCAGATCTATATAGAATTCACTGTATGACCACCATTTAGTTGGTGGTAAGCTATATAGAACCAAACCATAGTCCCTAACACATCTATGAGACTACTGCAAAACCTTGTAGTAAACTTGGGATCCCACTCCAAATCAATGGAAGAGGGAACCCCATGTAACCTCATGATCTACTATATATATGGCTTACTCAAACCATAAACTTTAGTGGTGTCACTAATCTAAATGAAATTGGTATATTTTTTTAACCTATCAACCACCACCCAGATAGAATTATTACCACAGGGAGCCCATAGAAAAATAAAAACAAAATCCATTTATACCTTATCACATTTCCAAACCTGTACTATAAGTGGATAAATCAAAATAAAAGGCCTCAGATGCTCTAAATTTTTCTACTAGAATATGTAATAGGGTGAAACATATGTTGTAGTTGTGTGATTTATACCTAGACACTAGAATCTCTATCTTATGTCATAATACAACTTTGTATTTCCCGAATGAATAAACCATGAAGAACAATGATAGTCATACAAAACTGAATTTCATATTGAAGATGGGATGAAATCAAAAAATGTATATTATATAACACAATCAGAATAAATAAACCAACTATAAATGGTTTCCCCACAATAAAAGGTTTCCCTAAATCTTCTTAACTCTTCATCCTGCAAATAACCCTATAGGATAAATCAAGGAGAGATGATGAAAACTGGACATCAGTAATAACCTTACCTGAATCATATGGTTTCACATCTAGATATAATGGAGTGATGTTTTACATATGGTTTCACTCTTCCTTTGATTAGAAAATATCCCATGGTAGATCATTCATAATAGTAGTGTCAGCGACAACATTCCCATTCATAATGATGTAGTGGATATTGAAGTGAAACTTCTGAGGATGTTCCACCCATTATCACTATCTACAATTCAATTAATTATTAAAAATATATATCTCAAACAGTTATAAACAAAAAATAATGTGAACTCTTCCCCAAAAAGATAGTGAAACAAAAACATAAGCAGATCCATACCCATGGATAGATCCAAATCATGAATGGGATAATTTTTTCATGCGAACAAAGATGATGTGATCCATAGGACACAATGAGATCATCATGCATAAGCACACAACATATACCAGCACCGAAATCTTTATAGTACACCACAAAACCTTTACCAATCTTAGGTAAGAAGAAAATAGGTGCTAATTTTAGAAGTTGTTTGAAATCATCAAAAGAAGATTAAATTTCCCATCCCATGTGAACATCACCCCCTTCCTAGTAAGAGCAGTCATGGGTGACTTCTAATTCTATAAATCCATGAAAAACCAACCATAGTATCCCAAAATACTATGGAATATTTATATCTTTAACAAATTGTATGTTTCCTCCCATGAAAATTATAAATTTCACATTCTTAGTATTTATTGAGAGCACATGTTATGAAATCATATGTGCCGAGAGATTCACTTTTTGAATCAAGAAACTTTATCTTTAAATCATTCCATAAATATAGTGGTTTATAAATATTCCCAAAGTAAATTTTATATTCCATTCATGTTTATGAATGGTTCACAAATAAACCAAGATATCATCCACGAATACAATGATAAAGGTGCTGAGATACCAATGTTATATCTGATTAATCAATTATATAAAATCTAATGGAGTGATATTTTGATGAAGAGGAATCATAAGATATTCATAATACCATTCATACTCCTGAAAGAGGTTTTCTTAATATCAGAATCTCAAACCCTGAGTTAATGAAGATCCAAGAGAATATGGAATTTAAAAAACCACCTCACCCCCATTAACAAATTAAACAAGTCATCCACATAGGAAAATTGGAATTTAATTTAAACCATCACACGATTGAACATCGGATAGTACAAAAATAAATAAAGGGAACCATCTTCTATATTTAAAAAAAATGTGTGAGGGTTCTGCATGGTGAAACCCTATGGTAAATAGAACCATTAATTATGATATAATCCATTTGGATCTTAAGATGTTTCATATTCACATGTGCAATATGATAATAGGTTATCAAGATCAATTGCATACATAAAACCAATATAATATGTAACTCCCCTTTCCTTTCATGGATAATACCATAAAAGTAATTAATGAAGAAATAGGGGAAATACCTAAGAACCAAGGGAAGATATTAAATAGAAAATTTTAATCTGGCTCAACTATAATAAAAGAAACAAAAAACATAAGCTTTGGGCTCGATGTTCCTTCTTGACCAAACTATAGATCTCACTCTACAAGAAACTCTTGAGATCTTCCATCAGTAAAAATGAAAAAACACGCACTAATGATAACAATCAATCTCAGTATGATTAGAAACATGCAATTCTATATATATGACCACATCAAATAGATCCTAATCATGAATAAGGAAATACTAGAATAAATTAAAGTCAACAATCTATAGTGAGAAACATGGATACTAAAACTCCTACTTTATCCTCCTTCCATGAGGTGTAACTAAATACATAACATTTGAGACCTATTTTTTTGTTAGTCTTTGAAATATTTCTATCTATATTTCAAAATATAAGAGCTTATATGAAATTATGTATTGATACTCAGTGTTTGTGGAATTAATTTAATAAAAATATTAAGAATATTGAATATTGAATGTGCATAATTTTTTAAATAGAACTAGATAACTATTAAACAGATGCTCAGATTAGAAATATAAGAATATGGTTGAGTCTTGATTACGATGTTTACCCTGGGCATGACCAAAAATAGGTTGGTACAGAGCATTCAAACACCTTGCTCATTGGTTGTACATTAAAAGGATTAATTAATTAATTCATTCATTTTAACATAATTAGAATGATTATAAATATACTTCCATGGTGAATTACTAGGGTTATCCCCATAACCATTGGAGTTTTGAGATATTATTTTTCCTATATCATTGGTGAATCACCTCGGAAGATGATGACATGATGGATTGAATTAGATTAGAGCACAGTGAACACAATAACATCCTTCAATCATTGAAAACAATGTTCTTTTAAAAAATATCATCCAATCTCCTTGTAGAACATATCAATTTTTGGTATACACCCTCTTTGATTAGATAGAATGACCATATCAATCCCTATCCTTGTATCTGTTCCAATTGTGTCGAATTTCATGTACTAGTGTACATAAATTTATTATTTTTCAATCATTTTAACCTAGAATTCTCATTTTTTATTCCTGTCCAAGAATGCTTGTCCAATGATGTTTAAAAAATTGTTATTTTTCTTTTCCCCCATGATTTCATCATGTTCTTCTCTAGTTAGACCCCAAGGTTCTGGTTTGATGTAGTCCATCATTACCTAGCTTGAACAGACCTTTGGGACCATTCTAAAATGAAGATCAAGGCTTGGATCGATGAAATATAGATTGATCTCAAATTGTTTCATGGAATGAAGGATAGTTTTGATGATTTAATATCATGAAGTCAATTGATAAAAGGTGGTTTGCATATGGGTTGAATGAAGAAACCACAAAGGACCACCAAAATTTTATTTCTAATAAACGACATATGGAAATGATGATCCAAGTCTAGATCCATATGTTTCTGGTAGAGACATGGTCAAAATTGATGTGATTTGGATAGATTCATGGATCTAGAAGTAGATTTGAGAATATATTAAAAACCCAACTATGCATCATGTACAAGGATGAACACATAGCATGTATCCCCCTATCTGTGGCTACTAGGGTTTAGAAAAAACATAAATATGGCACAACATGTGGCCCTATTACACACCAAGTACCCCTTCCCCATATGGGTAACTCATGTGGTGGATCACACATGTGTGATATCATTAGGAAGTACACAACCAGGTACATGGCCGTGTACCCAAGTACATGAACCCATGGTAAGTAAAAATACAGAACTAGTAGGACACGCCCCAGTCATGGATAGTCTGGAAATGTTGTGTAGTTCACTTGTATGGTGTTAAAATTTTTATGGGTTGGGAGACGTGTGTCATCCATAGACATGGAATGATGATGGAGGTGGATCATCTGACATATGGGTCCCCTCATACACCTTATACCCCTTGGTTCCTATTCAAGAAAATTCAATGTTCTGTATCTCCTTCGTTGAACATGAATTTTACAACAAGTATACTATCCTAAGTATTTTTATATGTATAATGAGATGGTTCACTTGGTTGTGGATTTTCAGATATGATGTGGAATAATCCTGGATAGAACTTTTTTAGGAAATAATCGACAAGGATATTGTATAGGAAGAATTACCATAGGCATATTATAGAGTGGGAACACCCATCAGCATGGTAGTGGGTCCTCTACAATTACCCTTCGAGTGGAACCCCTATCAGATAGTGAGAAATTCTTCAATGACCAGAGTGGAACTACCATGTTATACCAGGGCACATGTCATTTACCTACCTTGTGGAATTACTGTCAGATTGGGTCTGGGTTATCATGACACCTGACTTCAACCCCCATGATGTACCATGGAATGGGTCCTCAAATTTGGAGTAGAACCCCCTATCAGACTGAGTGTATGTCCTTAATAACGAGAGTGGAACCCCCTATGGTACCAAGGTGTTAGTTGTCTACCTATCGAGTTGACCACTAATCACATATGGTGTGTTTCTTCATAACACCAAAGTGAAACCCCCTTACACACTAGGCCATGATTCCTCCATGGATACATAGAGAGTGGATCCCATCTGATGTACTAGGTTGTGGATCCTATACTTTGACGTTGTGTCCCCGTGATAGTGTGACATAGTGACGATGTGTGTCTTGTCTTGGATGGATATTTCTAAGCAGACACCTGGGATGCTGAGCATCATTGATAGACTTTTTTAACTTTTTGTGACTCTTCTTCCTAGGATAAGTTGTGATATGAAGATTCACTTACTCTCCTATTTTGGACTCATTCGACTGAGCACACACACACACCCTGATATATATATATATATATATATATATATATATTCTTCTATATCCACAACTAGGATTTGGTTACTCTATTTTCATGAGAGGTGGGGACATATGGGTTATACCATTTGTTTAACATGTTTAACATCTCATGGTTGAATGATTTTAGTCTCTTGATTGGGTTGGAAAAGACTCAGTGTATAGTTTATAAACTCATTGTGTTAAGCACCATATTCTTGAAAGAGGCTACACTTTCTCTCTTAGTTTTTGTTAAGTTATTCTCTTTGATTTTATCTTCCACATACTATCTTAATTTTCTTGTTGTATCTATTACTTCTCCCCATCAAATTTTGAGGAGTCCTGTTGGGTATGTATATAATCACCCATGTATAGGATTTTCTTGTGTGTGTCAGGTCTTATGAAAAATATGGATAGTTCGATGGTGAATTCATAGAATCTTAAGGATAACTATTATTTTGGACCATGTATGGTGGACACAACTTTGGATTTAGGAGTCAGTCTCAATCAGTTGTTTAATTTTCTAGTTTTATCAGTTTGGGACATATTTTAGTTTGGTCATGTATTTTTCCCTTTACTTTTTATTTCTCAGTACTCTTGTATACCCTATATGTTATTCTTTCTTGTTTACTTTATAGTTGTTTCATCTTCTTTTCTTTTTTTCCTCTACATTTCTTCATTGATATGGTTGGGTTTTTGAATATAGTGACTTAGGAAATGGCCTACCATTTAGGATATTTATTTTAGATCTTGTCACCACCATCTGGATTATAGATGTGGGTGTGGGGTAGTTGCAGATCGAGCCCATTCTTGGGCCAGGTTTTGAGAGTTTGGTATAATAAAAAGTTCATTCTAGGGTACATTATTCAGACTAGACCCCTTATGAGGATTTTTTGGGTTTAGTGAAACAATGTCATAGTGTATTAAGTCATGCTCTCAGGATAGGGATTCTAGTGATGGTGCAGGTGTCCGATTTATCCATTCACCAAGACTATAACTACCTTCTTATATACTTGTAATACTGATATATTTTTTGCATAGATAAATGGTACATGAATCATATAGTATTGATTCTTTGACTCTATTTATTGAGTAAGATCCTCACTATTGATATATATATCTATATATATTATCTTCGAACTATGGTACATCTCGATAAATCTCAAGATGACTCTATGAAGACATCCAGCTAGGATAATAGTTATGGATCATGAGGATGATCTGATGAGCGATGATGCCTCGGTTCAAGGTTTGTCCTGCAAGATTTCCCCTCTTAGTGGGTAGGTAGCAGGAACTACACCTATTAAGAAGAAAATCATCCCAGTAGAGAAATATGGAGATGTCAATAGGCCTAGTGTGCTTTGTGAGTTGTAATGCCAAAGGCCGTTGTGGTGGTATAGCGAGACAGATCCCCAGGAAACAAAGGATTGGATAGAGTTGGTCATATATATCTCCAAGATAGTTAAGACCCCAATATATCTACTAGTTATGCTAGCCTCTAGCCTATTCCATGGAGCAGTTAGGTGATGGTGGAGCCTTGTTACACAGATGCATGATGAGTCAACACTCTCATAGAATGACTTTCTGTAGATATTTCATGAGACATAATAAACCTCTTTCTTTCTCTTTCTTCGAATAAAGATGTTTATAGAGATACAGTCAGGGGATGATGGTTGGTGAGTATGTAGTGAGGCTTACATACCTTACTCGGTACTCCCTTAACATGATCCATGATGGATACTTACGATCATAGAAGTTTGAGCAAGGAATCTTTAGATTGAACCTTTCCAATGGGATACCCTTGTGAATCCCCACATATTTTGGGGTTATATATAGGGAACTAGTGACGTGGATCTTTGTTTTAGACGAATTCGAGATAACTGGAGCCAATAGTGGGTGTCACTGATATGATTCTTCTATAGTAGCTAGTTTGTTCCTATTGATGAGATCTCAGTAGGAGAGGCATAACTGTGATTGGGATTAGGAATGTGGTCGAGGGAAACACAAATAACCCTGCTATCATAGAGAGGGTAAGTGATTCTCTTATGATGGGTGGGTCAACATAGTGGGAGACTTCTCGAACAGACGTGTTGAGCATCACATGTAGATAGATAATGGACCACCATGATAGAGGTAGTGTTGTGAGAAGGTATATTTCTTGCATGGGAAGGGTGGTTCCCATGGAGGTGGAGCTAGTAGAGGAGTAGAATAATATATGGGCGGTGAAGGATGATATAAGAAACATCCACCACTACCCTCATGTGGCCCACTTCAGGCTCTGGGAGATCAGGATCAGAGCCACAAACAACTGTAGGCTATAGAGGATTATAGTCCTACATTGTCGAAGATGATTATATGTATGATCTATTTTTATTATAATCTTACATCAGTATTACTAGGAACATGTATCAATCGTTCCATAATTTCTTTACCCTTGGTGTGATAGTTCTAGCTACCAATTGAGATGTTATCCTAACAACTTCATCTTTAGGTTCCTACTATTAATGATTATTTTATATCTTTTATCTAATATCATTGTGAGCTATTGTTTAGTAGATAGATATTTATTTGAAACTTTTCGTCATCATGATGGAACCCTATGACATCATCTTGGGTATCGATTGGATGGTTGAATCCCATATTGAATGTCACCATAGGCAAGTCAAATTCATACACATGAATGGGACGAGATAATAATTTTCTAAAGATAAATATATCCAGGAAAGGAAAGTAGGTTTTATGAGAAAAATGATGCATCCCATCACCCATTAGGTATCAATTATTTCCATCAGTGTAGCAGAATATTAAGGAATCTAGTTTCCTTCATTTTTGGTTGATTATAAGGGCATCTTCCCTGATGATGTTCTCAGACTACCTTCAAGGGTGGAGATGGAGTGTTTCATAGACATGATTCTTTACACCACTCCAATATCTTATACGACATATCAGACGGTCCCTACTTAGTACCAAGAGCTACAGTTGATGTTTGAGTAAGTTCAAGAGAAGTATTTCATTAGAATCAGTGCTTCACCTGGGCATCTCTAGTGTTGTTCATAAAAAATTTGAACATGAGATTGTGACTTTGTATGAATTATCATCACTTGAACTAGTCCAAGATAACAAACAAGTACCCCATACTAAGAAATGATCACCTATTTGACTAGTTGCAAGGAATGAGATGGTTCTCAAATATTTATCTCATGTATGGATTCCACCATGTGATGGTTTGCAATGATGAAATTCTAATTTTGGAATTTTGATGTCGCTACAAAAACTATGAGTACCCTGTGATGCCTTTTCTTATAATGAATTCCCCTTATGTGTTTATGGAGTTGGTAGATAGGTCTTCTATATGTATATGGACTAGTTTGTTGTCATCTTTATCAATGAAATACTCATCCACTCTAAATAATAGGAGGAGCATGCAGAGCCCTTGAAGATGGTCCTAAATTTTCTTCAAGAGAACCAGCATTATGGAAATATCTCGAATTTAATTCTATGGTGTCATGGGGATCATTTTCTGGCCCATATCATTTTGGATCATGGTTTAGTCATGAACCCAATGAAGATTGATGAAGTTATTTCATGGGAGCCACCCATGTGTGTGTCATAGGTAAGAAGACTTCTTCATTTGGTGGGATACTATACGAGGTTTGTGGTGGAATTTCGCAAAATTACAACCCCTTTGACTACCCTGATGTAGAAATGGAAGAATTTTACCCAGACATAGCAGTTCCAAAAGGCCTTCAAGGAGTTTATGATAGGGATGAAAATTAATAATATGTTGAGAATAATAGATGAGGGATTGAAGTACATAGTGTGTTACAAGGCCTCATGAGTTGGCAGTGGCTGCATGTAGAGGCATCAATATATAGTTGTCACATACGAGTCAAGGAAGTTGATAACTGATGAGAAGAACTATGCAACTAATGAACTAGATATGGAAGATGTAGTATTTTACTTGGGGATGTGGATTCACTACATTTTAGGGGAGCACATTGTGGTTTAGTTAGAACATCAGAGTTTATGGTACATCTTCACAAAGAGAGACTTCAACGAGATACAGAGGCACTAGTTAAAGTTCCTATAAGACTATGATTCTAAGATAGTATATTCAAAAAGGAAGGGAAATGTAGAAGTATATTATTTTACAAGAAACTATCATCCACACTTAGTATAGGATGATTCAGAGACGTTTCGCTACTTGCATCTATCCCTTGTGGTAAAGGAGGTAGATCGTTTCTACAATCGATGATATTGAATTATCCACTTCTTGATTGTCTGAGAGAGTCCCAGATATAATATATAATGTATGAGATCATTCATGACCATATATCCCTGGGGGACTCACCATATAGAAATTATTAAGGAATCATTTCACCCTTTTCTAGGGATGGACTCTGGTCCCAATCATGATGTAGAATGAAGTGATCTGATATTTTCACAATTCTACCCTAGTTGTACATACCAATGTTTGGAATATGTAAATGGAACTTCAATTGTAGTTTTGGTGGTCCTGCATTATATGAAGTGTAACTGAGTTCATCTCTCACTGCCTCACTTATCAGTGGGTGAAGGAAAAGATCCACATCCCGTCAGGTTTTTGGAATCCCATTAGGATACCAATGTGGGAGTGGGAAGACATATCCATGGACTTTATAACAGGGATTATGAACACACAAAAGGTCCATGACACCATCTGGGTGATATTTGGTCAACTCTTCAAGTAGGAACACTTCCTTTATATCAGGAAGCAGAGTTAGGTGGAGAGTTTGAGGCATTTATATACATGAGAGATCATTTTCATTCATGGGGTTCCCTTGACAATATTATTTGATCATGACGTGTGGTTTATATCAAGACTTTAGAAAGGCCAATTAGAGAAATTCAAGACCCATATGAGGATGATTATAACCTTTCACCCCAATACCAATGGGAAGTTGAATGCACTATCCTAGTATTGGAGGATATTTTTAGGGATTTTACTTTGGACTTTTCCTAAATATGGTAGGATCACATTCCTTTTGTAGAGTTTGCGTTCGACAACATCTACCACTCTAATATTCGTATGAAACCTTTTGAGGCCCTATAATATAGACTATATAAGTCAACCTTAGGCTAGACATAGATTTTTGAGACATCTCTTATGGGGCCAGGGATGCTGTAGGTAATGACAAAGAATGTAAAGTTCATCCTAGAGAATATGAGGATGGCCTAGTGGAGACATAAAACTTATACAGATCTCTATCATAGGACCTTGGAGCTCGAGCCGGGAGTACACGTTTTCCTATGAGTCTACCCATGATGAGGATTTCATATTTTCTTTGGGGGGGAACTATTCCTAAGGATCATTGGGTCATTTGAGATTATACAGAGGCTCGTTGGGGTTGTTTACCGCCTCTCCCAACCTCTATAACTAGATTGGGTGGAAAATGTCTTCTATATTTCGTAACTGAGAAGATATGTTCCTGGCCCCACAAACATCATCAAATTAGGGATAAATTCACATCGAGGATTGAGCCACCTTTGAAGATCACCTACTGGTGATCATGGATCGATATAAGAAGACCTTTCATAGAGATAACATCCCCTTGGTTTGTGTGTTGTGGTAGCATTAGAACATGTAAGATAATTTGTAGAAGAGGTAGAGTAAAAAGAGATCTTTTTACCTCAAATTTTTGTTTAGTTTTTCTTTTCTAGGACAAAAATAGTGATTTATAAATGATGTAGAGACCCAATTTATTTTATATAATACATTGAAATGATTTAACATATATCTAGAGTTAGGCACTAAGACGACGTGTTATTTTAAGGCCTAATGTGTCTAGAATTAATTTCATAAAAATAATAATTATATTCTATATTGAACCCACATATTTTTTAAAATAAAATAGGTTAACTATTAAATGGATGTTCATATCTTAAATATGATATCATATTTGAGTCCAGAATGTGGTGTTTACCCTATCCACAACCTAAAATAGATCGGTGTAGAGAGGTCAGACCCCTCACTCATTGAATTTATTTTCAGTGGATTAATTAATTAACCAATTAAATCATTAATTTTAGAATAAAAAATATTTATATATATAATTCCATGTAGATTCACCAAGGGTTAGACTCATAACCATGGGACCTTCTAGAGCTTCTCATTCCTCAATCATTTTGAAATCACCTTAGATGGAGAATAATTTCTGGATGAGAGAAGATTATAGTGCCAAAAATGAAATGAAATCCTTCAATCATTGTAATTTTCATTCTTTGATGATGAAAAATCAAATCTATAGGTAGTAATTTTCAATTTTTGGTTTATTACCTCATTGATTAAATAAATTGTGAAGATCGATCCCTCTTCATTGATATATGCCAATTAGGTTCAATTGCATGTTCTTGTGTACAAAAATTTATTGTTTCTCGATGTTTTAAAACCCCTAGAACCTTTTCATGATCTTTGGAAAATAATTATTTTCCAAATATGTTTAAAAAATTATTATTGTGCTCTTCCCCCTTAATATCTTAATTTTATTCACCATTTAGACCTCGTGGTCCCAGTCCAACTTTCTCTGGCCGTAAAAACCCCGATTGAACCCCTAGAACCATGGTGAAACTAAGATCAAGGATTTTATTAGTGAAACAAGATAGATCTAGAATTGTTTTAAGTCACATATTATTATTTTGATGATATAATATCATGAAATAAAATGAAAAAGGTGTGCTGAAAAAAAATTGAATAATGAAACCACTGAGGACCATAAGAATTCTATTTCTGAATAACAACGGTTGGAAACCATGATCCACTACTAGATCCATAAGTTTCAGTAGATAAAGGGCCAAAATGAAAGATAAATTAATAGATTAAGGGTTTCACATGTGAGTCTTCATATTTTTAAAAAACATGAACACACACTGTGTACAAGGATGAACACACGACATATAGCCTCTGGCTATGGAGGCTAGGGATTGGAAAAAAGATAAGGTTAGAACGTTGTGTAGACCTCAAACATGTTGTGTAACCCATTACTGAATGGGAAACCCATGTGGTGGATCACACATGAAAGATACCATATGGAATTAAATGGCTTGGAACACGGCTGTGTACCCATGTACATGAACATGGGTTTAGTACACAGACATGACCACCAGTACATGACCCTATCCTAGTTAGTTTGGACCCTTTGTGTAGTAATCCATCACAAAATATACTAATACATGGGTTATGATCTATTTTATGCTTGGGACACATACATCTGGTGGAGTCGAACCACACATGATGTGGGTCCCCTCACATGCAATGTACCCCATGGTTCCTTATGATGAAACTCTATGGTTCCATATCTCTCTTTTTTGAACTCAAATTTTGGCACATGCATAGCACATCCCGAGTGTTTTTCTATGTTTAACATGATTGTTTAATTGGTTATGTATTTCTAGATACTTTATTTAATGTTTTGGGAATAGATCTTGTTTAGTCAATGCTTCACAATGTTAGTGTTCATTGAGATTCATTAGAGTCTTATTATTGAGTGGAACCCCCCATCAGCATGGGCAAGAATCCTCTACAACAACCTTCTGAGGGGAACCCCTATTCAAATAGGGAATGAGTCCTTGATGACATGTGTGGAACCCCTCTATTGTACTAAGGCACTAGTCCAATACCTATTATGTTGAGTCCCTGTCAGATAGGGCATGAGTACTTGTGACACATGATTGGAACACCATATTATACCAGGGTGTGGGTCCTTAAATTCTGAGTGGCACCCCCAATCAGATAGCTCTCAAGTTCTAAATGACCATGGTGGAATTCCCCTTTGGTATCTGGGTGAAATCATCTACCATCAGTGTGGAACCCATTTATCAGATAGTGCACGGGTCCTCATGACACCAGAGTTGAACCCCTAATATAATGTGAACTGAGTCCTTTATGGATACATATAGAGTGGAACCCCCTGATGTACTAGGGAATAGTTCATCTACTTTGATGTTGTGATCCCTTGACTACGTGACACAGTTGTGAGGCATAGATTGACATGGATGGTTACTTATGAGAAAATACATGAGATGTTGGGATTTATTGATAGACTTTTGGAATTGTTAGTGACTATTCTTCCCAGGTTGAGAATTGAGAAGGAAATCTCTTTACTCTTTTATATGGGATTATTTTGACTAAGAATATATATATATATATATATATATATATATATATATTCTTCCATATTTACACCATAGATTAGGTTACTCTCTTTCCATTGGAGGCAATGATGCACAAGGTCTGTCATATGCTTTCCGTATTTATATTTTGGTGGTTGTAGGAGTTTACACCCCTTTTAGGGGTGTCAAGGACATATCATGTAGTTAATATACTCACCGTGTTGAACCCCCTATGATTGGACAAGGTTACTCTTTATCTCTTGGTTTGGGTTGAGCTATTCTCTTTGATTGTATCTTTCATCTACATTTTTTTACTTTAATATTGTATCTCTTATTACTCCCCCTTCATTGTTCAGGGAATCCCTAAGGGTATGTATATACTCACCCCCACATGGGATTTTCTGAAATGTGTCATATATTATGAATATTATGGAAAAGTTGGTAGTTATTTTAGAGGAGCTTAGAGATACCTAGTATTTTGGACCATGTATGGTGGTCACATCTTGGGATTGAGGAGATGGGATCTATTTACAGTATACGTTTCTAGATTTTTTTATTTTGGGGAATATTTTTTTGCAAATGTATTTTTCACATTTATTTTTGTTGTTTTAAATTTTGTACTCTAATAAAATCTAGAGGATATGTATTCTTGGTTACATTTATTGTTGTTTCATCATATTTTATATTTTCATCTTCACTTCTGCATTGATATGGTCGGGTGTGTTCATACATTTACATAAAAAATGCTTCCCATTTAGGATATGCCTTTATATTCTTGTCTCCACCCCATATCCTATAGAGGTGGTCTTGGGGTGGTTTTGGATTGATCCTCATCATGGTTCGTGTTGTGGCAATAATAAAGTACATGGCCTTTATTTTATTTTTTATCACATCAATAAAATTTCATGATATAAACAAGTGTGAGGCACCAATATCAAATAAATTACTTTCTATAGAAGATGCAAAAAAATGGCCCCTCTCACTACAACTTTTTCTATATAATCCTCTACTGGAAAATCATCCACAATGTGAAGGTACTTCACTCCCCAGGCCTATGGCCATAGCCCTATCAACAATGATGTATCTGACTACAATATAGTGTCCTTTTGAACTAATGACCCATAACTATAGAAAGGCATGGACATAGCTTGTAATAACCTCTACATCGAGTGTAGTCTATCATGCCACACTGGTAGAATTTTAGGAAAATTCTAATAGATTATTATGATGGTGTGGAGGATTCATGTGCCCATGTACCACCTCCACCACCCCTTCCATTATCCTATGAATTACTTTTCTTCTATAACTCCCCATTATAACTACCACTAGTAAGAAAATATGGTTTATAATAACTAAATTCATTATATGTACCTGTGATCTAATTCATGGTGATAAACCCTATATAATTTTTTATGATTTCAACTATCCACCACTAGTGAAAAACAAAATAACAATGAAAACAAATTGGTTTACTATAAAAGAGATCACTATACCTGATATAAATATTGGATCTCATATGGTTTTTCTGTCATCAGATACATTTGATTGAACTACTTAAAAAAGTGGGTTTTGAAAAATATATAATCCAAGCCAATGAGCATACCAACCTATACCTTAAAATCCCACCACCACTCACTAGTACTATCAATCCTAGACACTACTCACTATACATTGATTTCTTTGGGAGTGTCTAGTTAGTAAAATAAATGATCAATCAATTCATGATAGTATCCCACCTCTTGGTGTTCTTTTATACCCATAAAGGATGGGGGGTTTTCACATAGGAACTATCGATATTGGTTTATGCATCATGAAATCCTTGTTGTACCTGAAAAACTTGGTTTTGAACCCATATTACATTATAATCCACAATATGAACTATGATTTCTATAGCCTTGAAATTATTCTGATCAATAGGGGTATTCTTTTTAGGTAAATCTCTTAATGAAAACTCTCAAGGAACCCATCAAGGACATCTTTGAGGCATATATCAACATTCTAGAAATAAAATAAATGTACAGAAAATATAAAAATATCAACCTAAATAATAAAATCATATTCATAAACTGGGAATAAGATCACGAAATCAAATCCCTGAAATCCATACGTCCCATTCTAAGGAACATGGAAACACCCTAGAATGTGAAACCTCCTTCAATTTAATGTCAAGTAATATATTCAAATTCATCTCTATATATAACGAAGAAGACACCCCATAATGTAATTTCCCATACAATAAAAAATTATGAGCCCTAATACCACAACATCAACCACTGTACCAAAGGCTCACATGCTCTATATTTCAAATCCATTAAAAAGTGATTGAAAATTTCAGAGTACAATATCAAACACCCTTTTCAATTAAGAAATTCTTTCAAAAACTATTTCACAAATCCATTTCATAATTATTTGAAATCGTCATTCATTTACCAAACCAAGAGAAAAATAAAATTTTATTTAAAATTTTATTTACCAACATGAAGAGGTAAATCATTCCATTTCATTTTGAATAAAATTTAATAAAACATGACCAATCAATAGTACACACAACACATGCTAAAAATGGATCCACCTTACTCAAAATTGGGACAAACACTACCTGTATTGAGATGCACACATACCAAGATTTATGTAGAATAACAATGGTGTCACTGGAAATTAATACCATACCCAACAATATATTTCATTAACTAAACAGTCAGAAGATGGAATATATCCTAACATATATCGACAAACTACATTCCACTCCACAAAGAACACGATGAATAAATTTTAGAAGAATATCATTCAACAGATCTCAAATGGATTAATTAATCATAATCATATGATATATAGATCCATAAATACATCCAAATGCTATTACGAAAAAAAGGAAATGGAGAATAATAATGGATGATTTTCTAAAGATAAGCCACATAGCCAAGTCGGCGATCGAGCACTAAATAGAGGAACTCAAAGAAGGATAAGACACCCAATATCACATGGAAGAATAACTACCATTCCAGGGAGTCGTACTCATAATAAATGAAGGGTGATTTATGTAGTCTCTGTCTAAAACCTACTTTGAATGATATTTTTACATATTAATCCATATTTTTATGATGTAACCATCCCATAAATTACATACACCTAAACACATGTCACCTCGGGTTAAATAATCCCGAGTGACTATTTTGTGACGTAAAAATGGGTCATATGGTGTCAATTTTTTTATTCCCTAAACTATTTTTTGGGCTTGTGCAAAGTGAAACCATTATTTTTTAAATGATTCTTATGGTGTAAAATAGTCCTCCAGACTGTACAAAGGCTCAATTATATTGAAAAATCCTTAATTAACTCCCACACCCTCTAAAATGAAGATACAAGCTATTAAACATAAAAAACAGCATACCTTCAACCCGAATGTTACTGGTATAAACTATTCTTGGTAATATTATGGTTTAATATAGTAAAATTTATGTTTTTAAATTATTTAATTTCAGGAACCAGAGTCTTGAAGTATTCAAGTTAATGACGGGTGGCTATCATCTCGAGGAAGTTATGGTTACATTGATGGAAAGAAATTTTTTTTATGATGCATTACATGTTTTTATTGCAATTCTTCCCTTGGTTGGATGATTTTTTTAATGATAGGGTTCTTTCATATGCATATTTCAAATCTAAAAATATCTATAATTATGCAATGCTTCATTTTCATTGGGGTTGTTTTTATTATAATAATTATGTTAAATTTTTACATATAATTTTAGATATTATTCATGTACCATTTAAGATTCTCATAATTTTTAGAATTCAATTTTTTTATAATTTTACTATAGGGGATTTAATTTTAGGAAATTTTAGTTGAATTTTTTTATTTCTAGTGGTGGTTAAAACTATTATTAGAATCTATAAAATCACCACTAATTTATATGGTATCTAAAAACCCCATGTCAAAATAAATACCTATAGTTATTAGAACCACTATAAATTTTTAAAATAATATATATGTCACATTTATTATAGTTATTTTTAACTTACACAAAAAACATTCATATGTGATATGGATTAAAAAATAATTAAATAAAGGCTCCAAAATGATTTTCATCAAGTACATCCAATTAAAAAAATATGGAGTTTTTATTTACCAGCAACAATAATGTGAATTATTGTGAAACCACTGAAAATAATTTAATTATGGTTAAGATCCCCACATATACAAAAAAAAATCACTCTTAATTTATAGATTTTTTATAGTGATAGTTAAACTGCTTTGGTAATGAGTTAGTTTCCCGTTTTGTTTCCCTGATCTTTAGTTTTTTTATTTCACATGTTCCTGAGAGGATTTAGTGAGTATATAAATGATTATAAATAAATTTATACCTTATATATATATATATATATAGGTTCTATAGGAGTTGGTTATTTATCAAGTAGAGAATTACTAGTTCATGGGTTTTTTCAAGAGTTGTTTGAGTTCATGTTCACTTCTTAGGTTTTGATTGTGGTGTATTATTTTTGTTCAAATTGTATAACATCACCTAATGTATTGATTTGGATTTTATATTTTCTCATTATGATGAATATTACTTATGGATCTTGTCACATTTCTTATGATTTATTATTGAGGGTAATGACTCAAATTTATGAAGTTTATACCCTTATTGAGAGTCTCAAACCCATGGCCTATTAGAGGCCGACTTAGGGCGTCGTCCCCAACATTGTTGTCAGCCTATGAGTGGTATTAGTGGATTATATGGGGATTATGAAAGAAAACTTTGAAAGAATGAGGATGGGACATGAATGATTTATTTTCAAACTATTAAAAATATATATAACATAGAATAAAATTGTATAAAACATAGAAAAAATAAGTTATTAAAGAATATTATTTATACTTTTTTGAAAAATATCATATTATACCCAATTTAGAAAACATGAAACATGTTTTTATGAATTAAAATAGTATTATAAACACATAACATTATTTATAAACATAATTTGATACATAATATGCTCTATCAATAAAAAATTTTGTAAACAATTTTTCCAATAATAAATTGAATATGTATCAAATATAATTTATAAAAAAACATAATTTTATGTTTGAACCATATTAAAATATGTTTTATAACAAAATATTATAATTTCTAAATTTGTTTAATAGAAATATTTTCAAATTTTAATTTTATTTATTTATTTAAAACACAAATCCTATGCTAGGTGTTTAAAAATTAAAATATTTTTATATATTTTTATTTTTTTATATAAATAAATTCAAAATGTTTATAATATAATATTAGTAATACAAAAAATGAAATGGTCACATTTTTAATGTTTTAAATATAATCAAACATGTATTGAAAAATATGAATATGAATATTTTTAAAGAGATAACATATGGTTTTTATTTTAAAAATTAATCATTTGAATTTTTTTTAGTTTTTTCAATATTGATTTTTTTTACCTGATTGGAATTTTAAAATATTTAATATTTAATATTATTATATTTTATAAATACCTAATATTGAGTATTGTGTGTATTTTAAATGTTTTAAAAACATAAACAAATAATGGGTATCCAATCTATTTCCTAAAATATGTTGTATTTATGATTTGATGTGATCTTTGGTTTCTTGAAAAATGTAGTTTTAATTTATTATTTTAAATTATTATTTTTTTGTTTACAAATGTTTTTAACTTCCACTATCTTAGTTTGTTAGGGTAAATTATTGGTATCTATGAGCTTTGAGATTCCAACCCCAACAGAATCAATTTCCTTATATGTATGTTAGGTCACTATTCAATATATAAGCTCTTCATTCCACTCATTAATTATATGGAATGTCGAACACCCATTAATTTAAGGCCTTCATGACACCCTATTTAATGTAAGACATACAAGAAACCCCTCAAAATACATTGAATTTGGATCATGTTTTTCTGGATAAAAAATTAAAAATTGAAAAACCTTCCATTTATATAAATTTATATTAACATATGAAATGTTTACATATGAATGAAAATTGATCCACAAGTCAATGTATGGTCTTCTAACCATCCCATAAATAAACAAGGACCTTAGTGTAAGGTTTTGGGGTCATAGTTTTTTTTTAAAAAGTTATGTGTTTACATATTTAAAATAAATAAATAAATATATTACATGTTAATAAATTTAATAGAACATATATCCACTTTTTCATCTGTTTATTAAAATACATATAAATATACACATATATATTTGTAATAATATTTTAATATGAATATATATTTTTCTCTAAAAATAAAATAAGTCATAAATCTCATATAAGTAAAAACATCAAAACATATTATTCTTAACGTTTATTAAAGGGATTTTTTGTAAAAAATTTAGAAAAAATATGTTATGATGTTTGATTTATTGATAAATGATATAAATGAACAAAGAAATTAATTTTAGTATAATATATATTTATCTATAAATTTATCCACTTTTATATATGCATGCGCTCTTGAAGAATGAACATTAATTAGAGATTCCTTTATCATTATTTCTGATATGTCAACAAAACCACAAAATGATTCAGTGGAGTTCAAGCTATTAAATATAGAAAAATGACCAATTAATAATGTAAACACCATCCTCCAAGGTTTGTATGAGCTTAATTACCAAGTCACCCGAAATATAGATGCACCACTAATTTTGGGAAAAATAAGTAGGCTAACTCTGGGAAAATAGACCAATTATGATGGGGTATTTGCAACAAGTGGAATACTCATCACAAATAGTCCTATAGTTGGGGGAATGTTTTATAGAATAGAATATCCATAAAAAATAAACATTATTTTTTAATCATCATCTTTCATCATTATAAATGTGTTTGTCATGGTTTTGTACTCTTACACTAGAGAGAATATTGCATCGGGTATTTGTGCCAGCCAATTATTCTGTCGTAAATGGTTTTAATGAAATACCTTTTGTGGTGGGATAAATTCCATCTCAATTATCCCATTGCCAAAAAAATTAATATAATAATGTGCACACCCTTTATTTTTTTTATTCTTACACCATCAAAACCCTATGGCTATCTGATGACTCCCACACCTCAAGGTCCCCCGAAAACATATTTTTTTCTAGAATTCTTGCTAATTTAGACTTTGATCTCAAAGTTACATACTTATCTTATGTAATCCTTCATTTTTTTATTTTTTTATTTAATATTTTATATTTTAAATTGATCAAAACACTGTTCAACAATTCTATCAAATTTATATACAGTTTTTGGTATTTAGGTTTGATATATGTTTATTATTCCCTATTTGGATGTCCAATAGTTCCACAAGAGTTTATTTTATTTGATTTCAGGTATTTTGGCCATTCATTAAAATTTGGATTTAATATATTTTTTTCTTAGTGTTTAGGGTTATTGTAAGTTTATTTTTTTTCATCGCGATATTCATGGTTTATTTAGAATTTAAAATTATAGAAAATTTGTAATTCGCTACTTGATATTTGTATTTGTGTCCACGTATATATATATATATATATATTAATATATTTCATATTTGATATATTTATATCTATGAAAACCTTGGGTTTAATAATTTATCTGATTTTGCCTTTGATTCACCTTATTTATTATTCTCTATTTAATTTTGATATTTACATGTTTGTGTATAAATATAAATTAATATAAATTAGTAGAAAAATGAAAATTAAATAGGTCATCGATTTTAATGCCATGATCAATAATAAATTTCATAGTCACTTGGACAAGGTTAACACAAATTTGTTATTTCTCATGACCTAAAAATTAGAAATTCTAAGACTTACACATTTTTAGAAATTTATAATATATTTTATTACCTTATATTACATTATACTAACTATGATTAATTAATAAAAATTATGTTAATTCAATATAATTAATAGTGAATTTAAACTTATTTATCATAAATTGTTAAAGTATCTATACATTAAAAAAATTCAATTACAAACTCAAATTCCAAATATTTATAATTTTTACTAATTTATAATTTTTTTTAATTTTTTTTAATATTTTAATAATTTTAATAATTTTATTTTTTAAAATTATTATTTTTTAATTTTTATAATGATTTAATTTTTTTTAGTATTTTAAATTATTTATAATTTTTTTAATTATTTTTCATTCTTTGAATATTTTTAATGATTTGTAATGTTTTTAAATTTTTAAGTATTTTTATAAGTTTTTCATTATTTTTAATTTTATGATTTTGTAATTATTTTGTAATTTTTATAATTACTTGATTTTTAACGTTTTTATTTTATTATTTTATTATATATTTTTTAAAATATTTCTAATAATATCTAAATATGTTTAATTATATATAATATTTTCTAATATTTTTTTAAATTTTATCAATTAATTTAAATTATTTTAATTTTCTGTATTTTTTTAGTAACATTATTTGCAACTGATTAACTGTTTTTCACAAATACTATTAATTGTGATGGACTATCACTATTGTATTTTTTAAAACATAGACGAATACCATTAAGGATGAGCTCCTATCCCATCGAAACTAAATTTTATTTAAGATGGATCGTCACAACTACCATCACTTGTGACATCGTTTTTTATAATGACACATTAGTTGCGGACTCCCGTCGAAAATAACCTTTTGTGACGGAAGTCCATCGCTAATGCATCATCACAAATACCACAATATCTAGTAGTTTCTAAAGTAATAATGTTGCAATAAATCTTCAAAATTCATATGATTCATGTTCACCTAATATAATGAAAAGAAAACACAATATAAAGGATAAATAATAAAAATAGTAATGACTTAATTTTAATTACAAGGCCAAGGGGCACTCAAAGGTCACATAAAAAGATTAAAAACCACCTTCCCAATATAATTAATTAATCCACTAACTAATGTATATATATTCTTTTTTATTGATTCTCTTCTATATATTCTCCCTCCTATTAAAATTTCTACTAAAATTTCATTCATTTTCCATGTGGATATGTCACTTTGGGCCCTAAATATTTATGTTGTAGCCTACTACTATTTTGGATGTCATTAAGTGTGCGATGGTCTAATATGAATGAAAATTGGTATTATATCTTTTCAAGCCCAAAATTATTCTTATTGTGTCAGATCATGTTGATATCATTCCGTCCTAGTTAGAGTGGATTTTCTATCAAATCCATATAATCATCATCTTCAATGTATATAGACAAGTCCCCAATGTTTAACATTACCGAATCACCACCAAAATAATTTGGTAAATCAGTATTATATGAATTTATGTCCACTCAAGTACATTGAATAGACCTTCAGCTCGTGGTGCCAAATTTCTCTTCCCTTTTCATGGAAATATCTCCATATAAGGGTGAATCCACCCTTTTTCTCCAAATTGTAAAATGGACTTCTTCTGATTTATGTTATCTCACCTCCAATATAATTCCTTAGATATTTCTATTTTAAAAATAATATTTTCATGGAACTTATTTATTTTCTTTTTTATCAGCTATACATCAGTATTCTATTAAAAATCATGATGCAAAAAAGCAAAATTCTATAAGAGTGATTTGATTGAAGCCATAAATCACTTAAAATGGAAAATGCCAAGTTGCAACAATTAGATATCTATTTTAAGAAATATTATCTTGTATAAGCTATAAATCAAAATATATCATATTATTGTTAACTAATGTTCTTAAAGTATTTTGAAAAGTATAATTAGTGACTTCTGTTTCAAATCATTTTCAGGGTGATGGGAAGTACTGAAAAGAATCTTCTTACCAATTTTTTCCACATACTTTACTTAAAAAATGGTTGATAAATTTAGAATCTCTTTATGAAACAATATTGTGATAAATTACATGAAGAAAAACAATATATTTGAAACCAATTTTTTATATTTTCGCAGTATCTTCAGCCTTATAGTGGGGTATAAAATAATACATGGAAGAAAATTGATCTAAAAAAACCATTATCGAGTCATTAGCTCCCTGGACTTTGGTAAATTCGTAATAAAATCTATTCTTAGATATCCCAATGGATTATATAGAATGTGTAATGTAGGGTACAAACCATGCATGAAATAACTCTTTACTCTTTGACATGTCCCACATCATAAGTGAATTTCTTTTATATCTGATTGTATTTTGGCTAGTCAAAATTCTATTTTACTATCAATATGGTTGGTGGATTCCACATTCACCAATATCTCATCCTTATTTATCCTCCAAGATGATAACATCCTTACAATAACCCTTTAGAAAAAAAAAACAAATTCCTTTTGAATAAAAACCCATAATACAATGAATAGTCCTGTACAAATCCATTTTGGCATTGGATGAAAGTAGAATTTAATTCTATATAACACTGATAATCTCCATTAATAAGTTAAAATACACTAATTCAACCATAAAAAATTATATGTAAATCATTCCTTCGAGATAGAGAATGAGTAACCATTTTTTCTTTTCCATTCTCATATTTTGACACATATGAGAATAATTTCATGAATTCCACCAAATTTATACTCATTATACTCATAACGGGTTAACCATTGATAAATATAAATTCTAAATGGATATAATTTAAAAAATTATTTTGTTACCAAATAATTAGACCAATAATCTAGGGATATAATAGTCACATAAAACTACTTGTCATGGGTACTATAATTCCTTCTTAATTCATTAAATTTATCACTAAAATATGTTATGGTATTCTTTATTTTGATGAGAACAACACCAATCCCAACTTCACATATTTCAAACTTCACTTTTATTTCTTGATCAAAATTAGTTAATTTCGAAATTGGGGCTTCAAATAACTTTTTATTAATGATTTCAAATGACTCATTTTTGGCCTCTGACTACTTGAATTTCCAATTTTCTAGAATCTTTTATGTGTTCTATGATATTAATGAAATTGGATTCAATGAGAATATAAAAAGATTCTAATCCAAGAAAAAAACTTACTTTTGTTTTGGATTTTAGTGGTTTCCATAGATTTATTACTTCAAAATTTTATTGAACCACTAATATGTCTTATTTGGATATGAGATATTCAAAAAACACAACATGTGTTGAAAATAAAATGCAATTTTGTGTCATTCCATATATATTTTCTTCCAAAAAGCCATATAAATGGTGAAAAAGATCCACATGGATCTCAACATCTCTGCTTTGAATTAAAATATCATAAAAAATAACAATTAAATAATTCATAAATTTATTTATGTGTCACATGAATGTAATAATGAAATTTGAATGAATTAATGGAATGGAAAGCCACTCAAATAATATAACTTCTATTTTTAATTCCATTTTCACCCACCCCTTAAATCAATCAAATATGGTGGTATCCAGTACGAAGGAAAACCTTCAAAAATATTGATGTCCCATGTAATTCATGGGTTATTTTATCAAATTTTGATATGAGATACCTTTATTTGATTGTAATACTATTGAAATATATACAATCAAGGAACATGGGATTGGTACAATAATTCTTTTTCCGCATAGATTTCGTAACTATACATAGGATCATGCGTATAATTATAAAATCTTGGTCTATGAATTCATCAACATAATTCTAAAATTACAATGATTATTCCATATTATCCCAATAATATGATTTATTATAAAATCTAGAACCTGGTATAAGGTGGATTTGATGATTAATGCCTTAAAGGGTTGTAATAACACTAGGAGATCATTATTAAAAATATAATGATTTTCCTCAATCTAATAATGATTTAATAGATAGTGATGAATCTTCTCATCATAGAATGAATTACCTATCACAAAAACTAGACTTTTCATATGGATTTATTTATCTAAATTGTATTTATTGATAAATAAGATTCCTTTGGGATTTTATGGAACACATTTTTCTTAAAGAGTCTATTATAGATTCAAAGGAAAATGTGTTATATTATTTTCCCCAAATTGGAATGAATTTTTGTTTATCATCCCAACATATGTCACTTTATTGTCAAAATATCAAGGCTTGACCAAAAATAAGTGACAAAGAATTAATAGTAATAAAATAACAAAATACATCTATAATATTGTTCTTACTAATGAAAAATGAAATCAAAACCTATTTTTTAGTATGGAGTGTCCTTATAATGTTCAAACAATACAACTTATATAAACAAGAATGATTCTAAGTTTTATGATTCAATTTATAATTTAGTGTTGTTTAAGTAACATTTTTATAGCTACAACTATTGATAATAATCATGCATAGTCCTTAATTTATGGTGTGACAAGTTTGGAACAAATTTTCACATTGATCTTATTTAGTGTAGACATGATTTTGAAAAAATATTTATTAGATTAAATACCTTGAGAGGGTGAGGAATATGGGTATAAAAAATTAAAACAACCGCCCTATTGGATCTTGTTGAATATTTAAACAAAATGATCTTCCCTCCCTTTCTCATAGAAATTTATGAACAGAAATGAAATCATAAACGAGACAGATAAATTTTAACTTGGTTCATCCTCACTAGGCTGTGTCTAAGGATCATATATCAATAATGTGCAGATATACTGAATTTACTATGGATCACTACTGAATTATGTTTTAGGCTAGATCACTTATATGACTAGGACCACATCCTTTATAATGTTTGAGGTCATCTCATGGCTTTCTCAAGGGTCACTCACTAACTCTCTTTTGATAGTTCACTACCAATGGATAAGATCACATTATTCCTCTTCCTTTTCTCACTGATCTGAAAAGGTTCCAAACACATTTTATGAACATGTATACATCCCTTAATTACTAATAATGAATTCCTCCTCAGCAATAGGTAGATTCTCTGTTGAATTCTTGTTTTCACTTGGTAAATAAAATACACATTTTAGTGTACTATTAATTTGTAGAAATTATATTCAAGAACTATTTTAGTCCCTTTGTGGACTTTTTATATCCCTATACAAACTGGATAGTATCCTCTATGATCAACCTTGAATCCTTCATTACCTGCATTGCACCACGTGGATCAAGTGGTTTGTAGTTTCTTTTTTCTTCACAGATAACCCCTACATTGTGGAAAACCGATGCCTCACAGACTACCTCTTAAATGCAGTATCTTTTAACATGAAAGCTACATATCCCCATAAACCCCGTTTTGAAAACATTCCTCATGAACAGTCTCTTTTGTGGTATTGATCTCCTATGAAGCACTTTCTCTTTCATGGAGCCTTCATTCACAAACTACATCAAAATTCCTAGAATTCTTCCATCGATGATCTTATTAAATGAAATTACCACTTATTAATTATGTGATTAGAGTCTTTTGTAGAGGAATATAAATTCAACAAAACCCATTAATCACAAATACCCAAAATTTATTTGTTGGACATCCATTACTACGAATTTCTATATCGTCTACATAGAACCTTCATAATTTTTAGAAGTCGATGCCATATAAAAAATCATTTGGGGATCCTTAAATAACCACCTCAATTCTGAAAACATTAAGCCTCATTAAAATGCTGAGCCTCTCTCAAATGATGAGACTTACTTGAACTAACTTCTCTATGTGGTTCATGTAGTGTTCTTTGGGGTACACATGACACTAATATGTAAAAAATATTACTTTGACGATTCCTACAACATCCTTTGTGATCCACATAGAAAAACCCACAACTATGCAGTCAAAAAACTACACATATCACATTCCATGAATTGAGGTCTGTGAACTCCTTTGAGTAAAACATTCATTTTCAATAAAACAAACTCCCAATTTTGAGTCCTAAAATTTTATGAACACTGGGAAACTATGCCACCTAGAATATCAGCTTTGGAAACACCAACCATACTGAAATGTGGTCATCTAGATTTTAAAACAAAAATAATCACCCCAATAAATGGGGACATCACCTTGAGTAATTTTTCATAATATTTTTTTATCACAAACTTGTTACCCACATCTGCTTCTTCTGTAACATGATATTCGTTTTTATATTCATCAGCATCATGTTTACCCTCTTTAATTGAATTTTTAATATATTTAATCTTATTTATAGATATAATTTGATTATTGAGCCAATTGTAAAGAAAATTATTATACCCTTAGTATTTAAATCACTTCTAATTTCCATGTTCAAAGGAGTTAAATTTTATTTTTGGTGGTTATGTAGAATTATATTTCCTTTAATCCATAATCATGTTCCTTTAAAATTCATTTTAACAAACATTAGATATGTTAGATGAATTACCATTATAAATAGATCTACCCCTTTTATATTTCTCAAGAATAAATTCCTTTGATGTTCAATTTTTCTATACCACCATGATAGCCATATTATAGAAACTATTAAGTGAATATAATAGTTGTAAATCCACCAAATGAATAATTTCTTAACTTAATAAACCCAAAAGCTTGTAATAGTTTTATATTTTTACTCTATAGCACCATTTCACATTAATAAATGATAAAACTCTCAAATACAGTCTTCAGAAATTTTATCTCATTTTTACAATCTATGAATTTGAAAAAAATGATTTATTATAATTCTTGACCAGATATCATCTTCTCAAAAGTACATTCAAATTCACCCAGGAGAGTTTTTTCCTTTCCCATCACTTTATTGTTGTTTTTTAAAATTTTTATAAAAATGATATGCATCTTGTTTAAATTTTATAATTTCTATGTATCACTTTTTCTTGTTAAAAAAACACTTCAATTCAATGAATCATTCGATTTCCTATATCCAATATAGAAAATCATCCAGATTCATACTCTCATTAAATTATGGAATTCCAATTTTTAATCCTCTTTTAATATCATCATTGTCCCTTATTTATTTAATTTCCACATCTCAATGACTAGAATAATCACCATTTGAAATTTATTTATAAAATGGTTTTGGATTTAAAATGTTACATGGATATGGATATCATGAACAACACTATAGTGAAGGATAATCTTGTCACTTAACTCTCAATAGTGAACCATTTTTCTCAATAATTTGAGTAATTTGAGATAGTAACTATGCATTGGTATTTTTTATAAAGAAATAGGTGAACAAGATCCCCTCTTGGAATACTTGGAAGTGACGTTTTTCTTGTAGAGGGAAAATAAAGAATCATACATCACATACTCATTAGAAGTAGATGAGATACAAAATTACTACATCTTCTGATGAACAAAAGAAAAAATTAAAGATAAAGATGAAAAATGTATTCAAATGAACATGTTTTAAATACAATACAAGAAACCACTGTTTCTATGATCATAAAGACCATGTCACAAGAAATCATAGATACACCACCAATTCTAGTAAATGGGAAGAGGATAAAGAAATTAATCTTCAAAAAATATTAAAAATTCATGGGCTTGAAGATCACCATTTAAAATAGAGTGAAAATAAAATATAAATGCAAAATAAAAAGAGATTAACTACCCAATTATAATTAAAAGGCATGGGGTAACCCAAATGTCAAAAAAAATCAGAAAACACACATTCTCATGCTAATTAATGACCAAAATGTCTAATTTTGTGAAATTACTTCTTAATGATGAATTTATCTATGTTCACTCTCCACTTTAAAGTACATATATGGATTTTATTCCTTTTTCATGTTGATATTTCATTTAGGGCTCAAAATAAATTTTTTGTCTCTTGCTATCATATTGGATGTAAAAAAGAAAAGGTCATCTCAATTCAAATAAAAGTTTTTCTTAAAATTCTTTTAATTCCAAAAAGTAGTCTCCTTGGGTTGAATCTGGTCCAAGTTAGTTACAAAAAATATATGATAAAAGTTGATTTTGTCATTTTTTATATAACACTGAGAAAGTGAAGTCTCTCGTTATGATAAATATGTGCAGATAAAAGGATCTTTTCTCAATACCTTTTCAAAAAATGTTGATAAAGGATTTTCTGATTGAAACATACCACTGAATTTTTCTTCTTCCATTCCCTCCCCTTTTCCCACACTGCCATTCTGAATAGAATCACATAGTTTCACTAATTAGTTTTATTCCTGAAATCAAATCTAAATAATTTGTTTTTGAATCAAATTTATATTCTAATAATGTTGATGATTTTTAACATCTTTCCATTCTATCCTTTTTGTTATGTTGTCCTTAATTATTTTTAATTACATCTAATAAATAATATATAAATATTTATATAATATACCCAAAGATACACACAAACATATATATTAATATATATATATATATATATTAGGATTTATACACATGTATATATATGTATATATATATATATATATGTTTCGTTGATTTTATTTCTATGTATGTTAAATATTTTGTTTTATAAAATATATTCATATATATATTTATATATCTGTGTGTGAATGTATGTGGGTGTATATTTTAGAATATTTTTACATATAAATGTGGATACATTTATATATGTGTTGATAAAGTTTATATTTATATATTTTCAATATAATATATTCATTTACATTATATATATATGTAATTGTATATTGTTCTTATAATATATGCATATTTATTCACTATGTATTTATGTTTATATATAATATATATATATACTTATATGTGTATTTGTACATCTATATTATATTATATATTAAATATATTTTCAATTATGATTATCTGTATATATAGTTGTGTATTTTATTTATAATACATGTATATTTATGCATTTTAATTTTATATCTCCATATAATTTCTATATAAATATAATTATATATTGTTTTTATAGTGTATAAATATGATTTATAATATATATATATATAACAATATTTTATAATATATATATATATATTTTAAATAAGAGTGCATGTGTGTGTGTTTATATATATATATAATTTATATATTGTTTGTTTATATATTTTATATAAATAAATAAGTTTATATATATATATATTATATATACATATATTTACATGTTTAATTTTCTGTTTGTATATATATTATTATGTGTATTTAAATAAATGAATATTGTTAATATATTTAAATTTTATTCTTTTTAAATAAAATTTGATGAATATTAATAAAAATGGATGAATATTCATCATGCAATGAATTGAATCACTATAAGTATGTGAAATTTTGAGAAAATTTGATATTTAAAAAAGTAAAGAATATTTTTAGATTGATTAAGTTGATAATTAACAATCCATATTTTATTGTGTTTGAATTTATGTTGGGTTTTAAACAAAGTTACAAAATAATAATAGAGATTTTATTATTTTTTTCAAAAAAAGAAAATCATGGAAATATAAATCATTACATATAAAATTGGTCTATTTATGTGTTGTATATATATATATGTGATGTTTTAATAAATATTATTAAGTTAGTATTTATAGTAATAATTTTTTATTGACCTCTACTCATTTAATTTTTATATCACACTAAAATATTGGGAAGGGAATTCCTTGAATACCACCTTTCTAGTAATGGTGTTCTTTGTAGCTCTTTTTGTTGTTGGATGAAATGTTAGGTGATTTTCATGACATTTTATAAGGGGATAATTGTGGAAATCACAGTCCCAGACTCCTTTTTATATTTTTCTTTGTTACGGTCTTTTACCCCCGAATTTTGGTTTTTTGATTGATATTTGTATTATTTTTTTCTATTTTACTGATTATGTTAATGAATTTTTTAAAAAAATTAAATAATAGTTGTGGGTTGTGGGGTGGGGGGAAACTATATAAGAATTTGGATTGATGGAAAAAAGGGGAGGGGAATTGTGGTGTTACACATTGGCCAAAGGGGTCAAAAGGAAAAAAAATAAAGTAAATAAAATAAATAAAAGTAATGTGAAATAATAAAAGAAAGAAATTTGGGGGAGGTGGGAGACCGACATGGTGGAAAAAACACACACTAGGGGAATTATTTTACCCTTCTATTGATTCAATCTCTCCCCCTTTCTATATTAGTTCCCTAATATTCTTTCATCAGTATCATTTTTGATATTTATTGGATCAATACACCATAAATGGAATTTTATTTGACCTAGTGATTAGAAGGTAAGCGTTATGATTTATTCTATAGATAGTGATTAATTATTTTCAAATTCAATTGAGTTAATATTTTATGTCTTATTTTTTATATATGAATTTCTTATGATTAAGGGTTCAATTGAAGTGGCCTTTTGTGGTGGGATTGTACCCGAGCTGTGTGTTTAGTGGTTCAAGGTAAGTTTTCCACAATTATGACTTTATAAAATTTATACCATGATTTATTAAAATTTCTAACACAAGTTTTAATGTTTTATTCCCATTATCAAGTATGTTTTATTTTTTTATAGAAAAAGTTAATTTAATTTTTATTTGATGAAATATGAAAGGGATTCCACTTTAGATTTAATGTTGAATTATGATTTAATTTTTTTACACACATGTGGTGTTATTTATTTTTCCAATCATCTATTTGAAGTGAAATTACAACCCCATTATTGATTTTTTTAGTTTATAAACTGATTTAAACATGTGGTTTTTAAGATTATGGGTGTGTTTGGTTTATTAAAATACTTTTTTATTATTCTTGAGTTCCTTGAGATACTTATTTTCTGTTAATGTAATTTAATATTTAAATTTGACTTCATTCCTTGGGTTTAAATGATGTTTGGATTTCATATTTAAAAATATATATGTATTTATGGCGGAATTGAGTTTTATTTTAGTTTAAAATTATTTTTTATGTTATTGAATTGAATTTGGTATTAAAAATATATTTATTGTTGTTGATTCTCAAAATCTCATCAATGTATTAGTTAAAACTTTGTGAAATGGATTTGGATTGTCATCCCTTTTTTTACTTATTTGATCTAGATAGTTATATTGAGTGGGTTATCATTTTAGGGAATAAGGAAAATTAGTGAGGGAATTAATTTAGATGAGGTGAGTGGTTTTCTCACATGCTTCTAAAAATTATTGATACTAATATTATAATTTATACTCACCTATAAAGAGTTAATCATGGGATCCTAGAATCATAAGTAAGGACGACTATAATTAAACTACAAGGAATTGTGCATCATACATATCCCTTGAACTGCTACACAACACAAACTAAACATTATCATGAAATGTTTGGGTGGCACGTTCTAGGTTAACCCCTTCCCATTATCCATTGAGAATAATCTCTCTAGAGGAATGAACACAATTGTTTATGATGGTTATATAATTTATATAGTCTATGTTTCTAGTTTGTGTTGGACTTAAATTAACTAAAGATAGTACCATGGTGTTTTTTACTTTCAGTTGTCTACTTTATTTATGGATTTACTTATTTTTTTATGTATTTTTAATAAAATTTACATCAGATTTTATTTATTCTTATATTTAGTTTTTTCTCTTATTATGTTTTTTAATCTACATTATGTTTCTCAAATATAGTTTTATTTCAAATTTGACAGTTTTATTATATTATTGATGATTACAACATAGTTAGAAATATATTATTTAAAAAGTGATCTATTTTTTGCTATTTTTTTCTAAAATATAATGTTTATAAAAATTTTCTTATATAAAATAATTTCTATTATTTAAATATTCACTCACTCATAAAATATTTTTTAAAAGATAAATTTTTATTTAAATTGATAAAATATTGGTTACAAATGAAATAAATTTTTAATATGGTTACATGTGATTTTATTAAATTTAAATTTTTGAAGGTTACTTTTTAGATGAAATTTCAATCTAAACTGAAAAGTTTGAAATTTTAATGATTATCCCTGGGGTGTAGGTAAGAAGCCTAAATTTATTTTTTTCTTATTATGGTCCATTTCAGGTTTTCCTTTGGTTTAATCAGGATTTAGTTATTGGTATTAGATTTATTGTTCATGTATAGTGGTGGTTCCATGTAGAGGATCACTTTCTTGACATAAGGTGAAGGATGTACGATGTATTTATTTTTTGATATTTTATTTAACACATTATTTAAGTCACATTGATGATTTATTTGTAGTATATAGAATTTAAAGTTAATTTTATTATATTTAAATGATTTGATTTTAGTTTTATATTTCTGCCTTGTTTGGTTTTGGATAATTATTGAAACTATTGAGTTTTTGTGTGTGATAATTAAACGTAATAAGTGTTCACACCAAACTTTCTAGTGGAAGTTTTGTGTTATTATTATTATATTTGGTGAAATAATTCCCACATGTTTATTTTTAAGTCTATTAATTAGTTTTAAGCTATTAAAAAATTAGAAACACCCTTTGGGCCATGTGATGGGTTTGAATGGGTTCCTGGATCTAGGTTTTCCTAGGCTGTTTTGAGACAAAATATTATATGATCTTACTTTTCATTATTATTTTTTGGGAGACTAGGTATATGAGATATAATAATGCAAAAAATATATAGGTAGGTTATCATTATGTGCCTTATCACCACCATTCATATTGAGTCTTGAGTTTGAATTGGAAATAAGGAATATGTAATTCTAGTGTTTAGTTTAAATCATCCATCTTTATATGTAAAATTATATCATTTAAGAAATATAGAAGAAGAATCCATAAGATTAATGGGAAGGGTGAACATTCTCTACATTATGTAAATTGTCCATTTATTTATGACACGGGTGGTTTTTTTTCCATTTTTTTATTTTTTTTTAAAAATTTTAATAGATTTTACGCATTTATTAGATTAATAATCATGATTTTTATATGATTAAAAATTTATTTTAATCAGGTTTATTTAAATATTATATTGAATTGAATTGAAGTTAAATACCTATTATTGTTGTTTAATTATGTTGGGTCTCATTGTTTTGTGGTTTGAACTTTGGAGCCTTTTTCTGAAAGCTAAACTTTAGAAAGAGACATATTGAATATTTTATGTGATTTTGATAAATAAGAGGCTGTTCACTTATTTGTTTTATAAGTTTTAAGTTCATTTTTTCCTTATATAAAATTCATTATAATGTAAAAAAGTAATTAATAGTGGTATTTTAATAAAAACATGGAAATATTATATTGCATGGGATTTAAATTGGTTTTATTTTTCTATTTTGGAATCCAAAAATATTTAGAGTGATGTAAAAAAAAATTTAGTAACATGTGAAAATGTTTTAATGTATCTATTTTTTGTATATTGTTATGATGTACATTGTTATTTTTAGAGATGAATTGGTTTTTATGTTGGGATTGGAGGAAGGAATATTTTGGCCAGTGTTAGGAGGACTTAAAATAGTCAGAATATTCAGATAATTTTTTCATCACTAAATATGTATTATATATTGAGTTAAATGAGTTGTTTTAGTTGTAAATAAATTAGTGAGGGTTTTCAATTCATTTTATAGACTGAAATGGTTAATTTTTTTATCCAATGTTTCTAAATTCAATAAAATTTTATATTATTAGTTTTATTTTATTATGTTCATATTTATGGATTAATTAAATAAATATGAATACTATTTAATTTTGTTAAAAACTCTAAACCTTTAATAGATGTGTGTTTTAGAATTTTCTGTTTATGTTAGTAATGAATAACTATGTTCATAAATATATTTTATTTTCAATTATCATCTAATTAAAATTGATTTCAAAATTTACAAAAAAAGATTTTATTTTTTATGTTTAAAGATATTTATATTTATCTTATTAGGAAAACACTTAATATTTTGGTTTTGGGTGGTGTTTTTCGGGTTGTGTTCTTCTTGGTTTTAAAATGAGTGAACTCTTTTATTTCAAAAGAATGTTATTTATGTTTAATTATTTATATTTATTATTTTTTAGGGTACGACTTTAAGTTTTGAGAATGATTTATATTTTTAAGATTATTTTTTTCTTGAAATATGTTGGGATATAAAAATTTGTTTATTTCAGTTTATTTACTTATAAATTACTTTCATTATGAATATAAAATTATTATTTTTTCATTTTTTAATTATATTAGTTTTAATGGTGTAAATTACATACCTATGTATTAAAGTTTGATGATAATTTTATGGTGTTTATTGTTGTTACATCCTAAAACTTTTAAGGATAATAAAAACCTCTTTCTAAATAATTTGTTTGTTTCTAATGTGAAAAATGTTTATTTTAAATGAATAATTCATAATAGATATCTTAATTATTTAAAAAAGGATAAATAATTTTTTATACACTTTTTAATATTCTATGAAATATTTTTAGAGTCAATCTCTAAGTTAGTGTGTGATTCCTATGCCCATAGAGCGTTGGCGTAAATGGAATAAAAATATGAAATATATTATATTATCTATGCATGATTTTTTCAAAAATAATTTAATATATCATGAAGGGTGCATCATGTGAGAAATATATGACCACCATTAAATCCAAAATGATGAGTTTTACCTAGGTGTAATATAACATTTTTGCACGTTAGGCATTTGGTAACATTGGATGTGTGGATAAATTATTTAATATTTTTATTATATATATTTCATGAAAATAATTAAATATCTCCCAATTGATGTATCCTATGAGAAATATATGTCTGTAAGCTGAGTTTTACATTGGTTTGGAATGACCATTGTGAATTTTATGTTTTTACATCACATATAAGGGTATTTATAATTATATTATTATCACTATTTGTATCAAAAAAATATAAATTAGACGAGTAATTAAATAATTTTATTTTCACTTAATTGATGAGAGATGTTTCACCATCCAAGAAAATATTTTATGAGGTTACATAATAATGTTTATATTATTACCTTGTTATAAATAAATTAAAATTTGTGGTGAATGCCAATTTTTAACTATTATGAGAAAAGTATTGTTTAAAATGTTAACACCAGAAACAATTGGAGATAAATAATAATAATAATTACTATTTTTTATATTATTACAATTAATTTTGTAATATAGTATTATTTTTATGGAAATTTAAATGGTGTATATATAAGGGATAAATATCTATCAATATACATGCACAGGTGTATATACAGGTTTGTATATATATATATATAACATGTATATTTTGACTATAAATACATACATACATACATAAATATATATATATATGGGTATATATGTGTTTGTGCGTGTTTTTTGTGTGTTTATATATATATTTGAGGTGTATATGTATAGATGTGGATTACCTTTTGAATATAAATTTAACAAATTATTAAATGTTTGTTTTAAATAGGATTTTATAAAAAACAGTGTAAGATTTAATATGGTGAAGTGTGTTAAGATAAGAGGAAAGATGGAAAATTGATTAATTATTCAATTTTTTTATCAAAATATTTATGAAAAAAACACTTTTAATCAGGTTAGTGGGAGGCATTCAGTGTTTAGAAGGAATTCTCCCTCTCCCTCAAGTCTCCCTCCTATACCACACCTCCCTCTACCTCCCTCTCCATAGTATTTTGTTATTTTATTTCATTTTATTCTTAAAAACATCAAATTTCAATATCTTATTCAATATTGATCGAAATTATGAAATGTTAGTGTCATTGAATTTGTATTGACGAGCATAAATTTAATCCCATGTTTGTTTCTAAAGGTTAAAAGTTATTTTTTCCACATTTAGTTTAGTATTTATTTTTCCATGTGTTAAATATAAAGTATAAAAATTCATATTATATAATGATAATTATCATGAATTATCATTAGGTAATTCTACTAATTTATCTAAGAATAGTTTATTAAACAATTATAAAAAAGATAACTGTGCTTTTTATGAATGTTTAATTTGTAAGAAATTATCCAAGGATAATTATTCTATTATCAAGTATAATTATATGCTTTTTAATAAATAATTATAAGATATGTAAAATGTGTTCTTGAATTAAATTAGTGATATAAATTATTAAACATGGTTTTATAATTATTCTTTAGAAGAATATTGTGAACACATCTGTTAACCTAAAATGATAATATAGAAGTTATCTAGGAGAGAGTGTGTGTAACAACCAAAGTATTGATAGAAAAATCCTTTTTCATGTTTATCAATATTTATTATTGAGATAATACATTTTAATTAAAAATTGACACTATATTCAATAGAATAGAATATAAACCTAGTTTTATCATTAAAAACGGTATATTTCTAAAATATAGTTTTATTGTATTTTAATAGAGGAATTTAATTTAAAAATAAAATGAATCATATATAAGTTATATTTGAAAAAATAAAAATAATTTTTTAATTGTAATATCCAAAATTTATTTGGATAAATTTTTGTTGTTTTTTTTGATAAGTTGCATTTTCTGATTAATTGTGAAAAATACTGCATTTTAATTGAAAACTACATTTTTGTATAATTAATTAATAGTTTTAAATTGTGTTTTTATTTGGTTTTAAAGAATAATTAGATCTATTTTATATCATTTAATCCATTTTTTTTCAATTAAATCAATTTCCATTGAATTTTTATATGGAAACTTATCAATATTTTGAATGTTTTCTCTTTAATAAAACGTTTTCCCACCCCATCAACAGAACAAATTTAATATAAATTTTATACCACTTATGAGTTTATAATTTTTAAAAAAATATTTAAAATTTGGTATCAAAATCTAAAAATTTATTAACTATTTCCCTTTCATTTTTTAACAATATAAATATTATATTTATTAATTTTTATTACCATTGGTATGGGTAAGTTGGGTAATTGGGGGTGAAAATAACATTATAAACATTATAAAATTGCCCAAAAACTTGTCCTAATATACTTTTATGATTTATTTTCTACTAATTTAATCTTTATTATGATTTTTTACTTCTTGTAGCCTCTTGGATGACTTTAAACCATTGATAATATTTTTAATGAAATGTCATGGATGTAATATTTATGTTTTAATAACTATAACAATTTAAATATTGGTTTATTTAGAAGATATATTCGACTAAAAACATTACTTTATAATATAAATGATTTATCTACATCATAGTAATTTATTTATAAATTTTATGTGATTAAATAATTACATTAAATGGCAACACAATAATGATTTAGTAATTGTTTAATTAATAGAAATATCAATCAAATTATATTAAAAATATAAAAATAAATATAATTTGAAATTATTAATTTCATAAAATAATTTAATAGATTAATTTTACATACTGATGTGTTATAATAGTTTTTTATAATTTCTCTTTTTTATGAAATTATTAATTAATAGTGTAAAAAATAGAAATTAATGATATTTTTGAAAGTATAATATTTTATTAAGTGATATATGATTTATAAAAATCTAAAACATGGAATAAAATTTATATATGTTTTAAAATTTTATAAATTATTCATTTATGTATTTTTCTTCTTTTTATAGTGTCAATATTAACCCTTAAGGAGTAAAAATAGAAGTTGTCACAGTTAGAGTTTAAGGGGTAAAGTAGTGGTATAAGCCAAAATATATGCATAAAAGAATAGTAGAAACATATATAGTTTTAATTTAATGATGTTATTTAGACAAAAATAATCACATACTCTATTAAAATCATTTTGGATCTATATTTAATTTAAAATTAATATATATTAATTTAATATTTTTTGAAATTTCCACAGTGTCCCTCCCCCTATTATAAAAGGAAACATATTATTATTTATCATTCACACATAAATACCTTTTTGGTTCATTCATTTTTGAAAAAAATACCTTCCTATAATACCTATCTACATTATAGAGTTCTTATTTTATTCAGAACAAAATCCTTTGTGGTCTTAAGGTGTTAGGAAAAGGAGATTTTCTAAAGAAAATGTATCATTTCTATTCAAATATTTATATTTTATTTCTTCATCCATATTTTTCAACTATCATTAAACCAAATTGAAATCATAACTCCATTATCATCAATATAGTGAGAATTATTTATGTTAATTTCATCACCGAAATCCATCTTTTTTTTTCATAAAATCTGAAAATAATCAACCGTTCATGTGTACGTCGGACTACCACCTCTCGAACCGATATAATTATTTTTTCCATCACCATATCTCAATAATGGTTATAATGATTGAATCTATGTCTATATATGATATTCTTTACATGTTTATCATTATTAAAATAATATAATATTAATATTTTTTCTTTCCATTCCATGAACATATAAATAATAACTTCGTATGTGCGTACTTGTGAACTATCACCTCCAAAAAGTGATGTGATTATTTTATTATCATAAAATCACATGGATGATATATATATAAGTATAAATAATTTATTAATAATTTATTACTTATGTTTTTATAATTTTTGAAATATAAAATAACAGTTACCTTTTTTCCACAATGATCATTGAAAATACGAAACATTACTCCTTCGTACGTACGACCTACCATCTCCATGTTAGTAACATGGTTTATTTTACAAAAACAAAAACACTAGTTCGATTTAAAAGTATAATTTATGTATAAAATTTATAATTATTTCATTAATATTATTCTAGATATTATGGAATAATGACCACTTTGAATATAGACATCATGCCAATATCATTTTGGACATAGGTACCGAATATCGTCAAAACATTCTCCATGAGCATAAATAAATAAGTAATTACTATAACATGACAGTAAGTTATAATAAATATTAAAAATATTATAAATTAAGTAAAAACGTAACCTATGTTTATTATTCATGAAAATAATGATTTTATTTCACAATTCAGACTCATTGAAAGGGACTTTCTTTTAAAATATTCTTTTAAAGTTACTCTTTCAACTATTTTAACAAAATTCAAAATGAATTTTTTTAGCATAAAAATAATGAACCGAATTTCCCACTTTTAGGATTGAATATTTTTTTGATTTTCAATTTAAATGTTTAAAACATTATTTTCAAATAAATTTTTTTCATTTTTGAGTGAACGACTTTGCAAAAATGAAAAGTGATTTCAAAGTGGAAAAGTTATTTTTCTTATATGCATTCTTTATGTGTTATGATTATGTTATTTTTATTAAGATTTTTTTATGATTATGTGTGGTTCCCTGATATAATAAGGTCAGTTCAGCCCATTATATCTCTCCAATGTATTGGTTAATGAGATGGAATTAACTAGGTATGGGTTCTCTTAAGAGATTAATGTAATATACTATAGTGATTATTAAAAATATAACCATTAAGGTTACTCACTATGTAGCCATGAGAGCTATATTAAATGCAAGAGTGATATGGGAATTATGACACAATATAGACTTATTATTTACATTTTCTATGGAGTTTTATAAGAAACATATTTTTTCATGATGTAAACTAAAGAGCTTATGTTTTTTGGTGAAAATTATAACTTTGTGAAAATAATTCTGGGGTTTTAGAAGTATTCATGGAATAAAAGTTTTTTATTTTATTTTATATAACATACTAAGATTATCTTCTCATTCCATGTTTTATAATTCTTTCTAAGGGTATAAGAATGGCTGATACAAAGTATGAAGTAATGTTGAAAGTTATGAATATTTATCTTGAAAAAAATAATGAATTATTTTTTAATGTTTTATATTATAGAAACAATAGATAATATTTTAGTTGTATCCACTTTTTATGAATGTGGGATTTTATGTGTGAATTATGACCTAATTATACAAAAAAACAAAAAATATCCTCAATGTGAAATTAATTAAATTATTAACTAAAAATCAATATTATGTAACAGCTAAGAATGGGTCCTTATAACTGGAATAAAAGGTAAATTTAAATAACTATAGAGGTTTCAGTTTTGTTAATATAATGTCCATAAATGTTTTTTAACTATCTAGTTAATTTTGAATGATATTTTATTTGAAGATTAACAGGTTTATTTATCTAAGATATGTAGGTTCAAAATGTGTTTCCATTGAGGAAACATGGAAGCTATGGTGGGAAGGTATCGAGAGAAAAACATCCTTCAAGATTAGAATCCTAAGATGGTTAGAATTAGAACTGAATAGTTTTTGTCTTATATGGATTTATTGGAAATGGCTCTAAATTGTTGTGTAATCCATGCATGAGAGCATCCAGATCAACCAAATAGGAATATTTCATTAGCGGGAAATTTTATGTGGTGACACCCTCCTACATTTCTTATACCTTCAAACACGGTTGTATCTAAAGGGTTGATTAAAGACTTTGAAAATATTTTCGATGCAATGGTGTATTTAGAACATCAAAATCTGAGTCTTAAAATTCAATATTTTAAAGGTCAAAAATGACTATTGGTGGTATATTGTCAAGAATATCATGGAAAGTTAAGAGATTTATGTGTTATAATGAGATGAATTCAAAAAAATTGAGAAAAATTTTCCAAAGGTGAATCGTATTAAGATTGAAGAAAAATTCTTAGAATTAGACTAGAGGAGGATTCAGTGGCTATATAAGAAGAAAAAACCACTTGATCGGGATTTGTATGTTCTAAATTGTATCTGGGATATTGATAGAAAAACTGATCATTTTTTCTCTGTAGTGAAGCCAAAAAAGCAAAGGTCATTGGAAAATATTGAGTTCAAAAGTTACAAAAAACATGTTCAATTTGTGGAGAAGATAGAAATTGAGTGTTTTTATGATCATGTGTTTTTTGATAATGAGTAGAAAAAGTGGTCAAAGTGGAAGGAAAAAAGGAAAAAAGGAATCCAATAAGTTTGGTGGTAAGAAAATTTATTCAAATATTTTATGGGAATTATGGTAAAAACAATGAGGAATGCATTTTGAATTCTGTTAAGTGCTTCTAATGTGGTAAGATTGGCCATGAGGGTCATAATTTCAATTAAAAATATCATATTTTAGGTAATAAAAATTATAATATATAGTTTGTAATTTTTTTTAAATGTAATGAGATTGTTCATTATGAAAAAGATTGTCTAAAGAGGAACCTGAATGATGGGAATCTACCAGACTATATACAGAGAGGTGTGATGAAATAGTTTTCAACTACTTTATTAGATGATGGATCATTAAACAATGTGTTATTAGGTACATTATTTTTTATTATTATTATGATAATGTATTTTTTGATATGGTTTCTAAAAATTATTTCATTTTTGATAAATTTTATAGTAAATTCAAAATTAAACCATAGAAAATTAATCCAAAAAATGTGCTAAAAACACATGGGGGAAATATTATGGAAAAAATAAATTAAAAAAATCTGCATTTTATTGTTTTTTGAAGGAATATAAATGATAACCTTATTGTTTAGCAGAGTTTGATGTTATTATGGGTATGGATTAGCTTTCTGTTTACCATAAAAGTATCTCTTGTAGATCTAAAGAAGTGGTATTTCATAAAGAGACTCAGTTTTTATACAAGAATGAAATCATACCATTATAATATATTAGGAGGATGAGAAAATATTAAAAGATGGAAATGAAAATTATCATTGAATAATTTCCGAAAAAAAGGAACTGTTCAAACTAATGATATGCTGATGGTAAATGCATATTTGGATTTTTTTACTGGTGAGTTTCAAAGTATTATATGAGATAAAAAGATGAATTTACTATTGAATTAGTTCCTGAGGCTAAGCCAATGTAAAATCCCACTTATATAATGACTAATGTATAACATATAAAATTGAAATATTAGTTATAAAATTTGATATATAAAGGATTAATCTCACCTAGAACTTTATCATTGGGTGATCCTATATTGTTTATTAAAAAGAATTATGGTTTAATGATAATTTTAATTGATTATGAAGCCTTGATTAATATCACTATTAAGAATATGTATCCTTTCCCTCATATTGATGATTTGTTTGACCTGTTCCAGGGAGCACAATATTTTTCGAAGGTTGACCTGAGGTTGGGGTACCACCAGTTTAATTTAAAGGCATCATAGATTCTAAAGACTATGTTTCGAACTATATATGATCATTATAAAATTTTTATTATGTAATTTTTATTATCTAATGAACCTACTATATTTGTGGATATTATGAATAGAATATTTCATAAATTATTTGACAAGTTTGTGGTTTCATTTATTAATGACATTTTGGTATATTCTAAAAGTAAATAGAAGCATGAGATACATCTATGGTATTTTATCAAAACATAAAAGAAAAGAAACTCTATGGGAAATATAGTAAGTTTGAATTTTGGTTGAGAAAAAATTTATTCCTTGGTCACATTATTTGTAATGATGGAATAAACATTGATTCTTCAAAAAGAAAAAATATTGATTAATGAGAAATACCCATAAATAAAACTCCCACTCATAACTTTCTTGGCTTAGTAGGATATTACCAGAGGTTTGTTGAAAAATTTTCATGTTTAACTAGGTCACTGACTAAGTTAACTTGAAAAGTATTTAATTTAATATATACAATAGAATGTAATGATTGTTTTCTTGAATTGAGATGTAGATTGGTGAATGGTATAGTTTTTCCCCCGCCTTCTAGAATCATTTAATTTCTCATCTATAGTGATGCTTTATTGAAAGGACTAGTTTGGGTCTTAATGCAGAATGATCTGGTAATTTCTTTTAATACATGTCAATTCAAACATCAATATTTAAATTACACTATGCATGATTTGAAATTATATTCTGTTGTTTTTCATTAAAAAAATTTAGGAACTATTTGTATGGATTAAAATGTAAAATATATACTGATCCTAAATGTTTAAAGTATATATTAAATTATAAATAATTGAACATTAGAGAGATAATATGGTTGAAACTATTCATGAATTATGATTCCCTGATTCATTATAACCCTCAAAAATCAAATAAAGTGGATGATGATTTGAACTAGAAAAATAATTCTACATTAACTATGTTACATTTTTAACTTGACCCCTTGGTTAAGGATTTGATGAATTTTGTTTTGGAAGTTGATAGTGTAGTAAATTACTCTATATAGTTTCAAGTGTCCATGGAATCATCTCTATTATATATAATTAATAGATCATAGAAGGAAGACCATGAGTTATGAAAAAATGTGTAATTGGCTATAATGGTGTGTTTCATAAAATTTACATTGATAGAGATTGTGTTTTGAGATTTGGTAATAGATTATGTGTGCCTTGTGATTCCTTGTTTATGGAATAGTTGTTGACCAAAGATCAAAATTTTTCAATTTTCCAATCATCTGGGAATTACTAAGATGTATAGAGATATATGACATTATTACTAGTAGGATGGAATGAAAAGTGATATGTCATATATTAACATGAGAACTTTGACTTATAAACATGTTAAATAAGAACGAAAGTCACCAAAGGGGATGCTATATCTATTTCTAGTACTAGAGTAGAAATGGGAAAATATTTCCACGGATTTTGTTTTAGGATTACCGAATACAACTCAAGGTAATTATCTAATTTACGTTATTGTTTATTGAATGACTAAATATATACATTTTCTTTCATATTCGAGATGATTTATCTCTATGTCAAATATTTTAGTTTTATCTTGAAGAGATAATACCGTGACATGGATTTAATCTCTCCATTATATATTATTGTAATCCTAGGTTAACTTTTATCTTTAGGAAAAGACTTTATAATACATTGGGAACTGAATTAAATTTTAAAACATCCTTTCAACCTTAGTTTATGGATAGTCATAATAAACAATTAAATCATTAGAGGATATGATACATGTGTTTTCAATGTATTACCATGGAATTTGGGATTAACATATATCTTTAGATGAGATTTATTATTATAATAGTTTACATTCTAATATACAGATGGAATAATTTTATTCATTATATAGAAATCGATGTTGAACTCCAATATATTATAATGAATTAGGAGAAATCATGTTAATGAAACTAATTTTGGTAAATTAAATGATAGATAATTTTTAGTTCATTCAAAAATACATGAGGATAGATCAATTTATGTAGAAAAGTTATGTGGATAACCAGAGGAAGAATCTTTTATTCTAGGTAGGAAATCATGAATTTTTCAATGTTTTTCTATGAAGAAGTGTGATTCGTTTTGGTAAGAAGGGGAAGATGAGTCCATAGTTCTTTTAAAACTATTAAATCATTTTTAGTGTTGGATTAGTTTCCTATTGAGTGTCCCCCCCTCCATGTTTATACCAAGTAGAAAACATATTTCATGTTTCAATGTTAAATAAAATATTTACCAAATTCATCTCATATTTGGAGCCATAAAATAGTTGAGTTGGAAGAGAATGTTTCTTATGAGGAACAACTGATTCTGGTTGTTGGCCAAAGAGGTAATGTTTTGTGAAATAAGGTGATTCATTATGTAAAAAGTTTATGAAAAAACCATATGATTAATGAGGAAACATGGGAATCTAATTTTTTTTTGAGGGAATGATATCCCCACTTATTAATAAGTGAATAAAATTATGAGAATGCAATTTAAAAAAAGGGTATAAATTTAACAACCCATATAATGATAGAATAAGTATATTTCATTTTTATTAATAATTATGAATTAGATAATATTTTTTTATTAAAAATGGACAATATGTTTGATATCGTATATTATAAACCTAGTTTTATGGTAAAAACTAGATTTTTCTAAACAATAGTTTTATCACCTTTTAAATATGCACTTGTTTTAAATATAAATTTTTAATATTTTAAAAATTTTATACTAAGAAATAAAATTCAATTCTAAAAGTTCAATATAAAAATTTACATCAGTTAAATTTTTAATATTTTTCTGATATGTTTTTTATGAATAGTGATGGGCTACTTCATTTTAATTAAAAAAAGATTTTTCATCAAAATAATTTGATGTGTTAATTTTTATTTTTAATTGTTTTTAACCTATACAGGGATAATTATTAAATAATTTAATCTAATTTATGACATTTGAATCAATTTCAACTAAAATTTGGATACAAGTATATTTCAATCTGTTGAATTTTTTCACATTAACAAACCATTTTCCCACCCCATGAATGGGTTTAATTGCAATTTAATTTTAGAAAATTATGTGTTTATGATTTTCAGAATTGGTTTCCACATTTGGAATCAGATGGTTAAAAATTATTAAATATGTTCCATTTATTTTTAGATAATATGAAAAGTGACTTTAGTAATTTGTATTACCATAGTTAATGGTAAATCTGGTAATTAAGGGTAAAAATAATAAGGGTAAAAATAATAATATAAATATTATTAATTTTTTCTAATAGTTGTAATAAAGAATTTTTATCAGTGATTTTTACCCCCAATAATCATTGGGCTGATTTTATGACCTCTTTAGACACTTGGATGATTTTAATCCATTTATATTATTTTTAAAGAAAAGTCAATGATTTAATACCTGTGTTTTAATAACTATAACATTTTTAATAATGCTTTATTTAGAAGATATTTTTGACTAATAATAGTAAAGTTAAAGTGAAATTATTTATCTACATTAGGGATGTTTATATAATAATCTTATGTGAAAAAACCAATCCCCTTAAATTATTACACAACGGTGATGCATTAATTGTTAAATTAATGGTAATATAAAATAAATGATATTAAAAATATTAAAATAAACAGAATTTAAAATAATTAATTATGTTAAAAAAATTTAAATATTACTTTGAAATTTTAGTGGTGTTTTAAAATAATTTTTTAAATTTATATTCTTTTTATGTTATTTTTTAAAATTTATGTAATGAATAGTATCAAAATTGACATTAATGATATTTTAAAATAAATAATATTTTCATAAATGATATAAAATTTCTAAAAGTATAAATATAAGGACACGACCTTAAAACATTACTTAATATTGAATTACATTGAATAATTCACATTGAGGATATTTTCAGGTTTAGAGTTTTAGATAATTATGACATAACTATTACATCTCAAAGATTACAAAGTAGGCACATCTACTCAGTTTCCATTTTTTTCACAAAATAAAAACTCTTCAACAAAAGAGTCATGTCTAGTTCCTTGTTTTAGACAGCATAACATTTCCTTGATCCCATCCTTGACCCTATTCCACTTTTTTTCCTGTGAAAAACATTTCAAAAAAACTTGGGATGAGCATAAAAAGCTTAATAAGGGTTATAACAATATAGAAAGAAAACATTAGTCCATGTACACATAAGAATCAATGAAATCATACTTTACTCGTAAAACATAAGCAATTTAACATACCTCATGAAATCATAAGATTTATTCATAAATCAATAGAAATCATAAGGCATAAAGGTAACTTGAGGCATTTATGACATTCTTACGTAGGGAGTAACCCTCATGGTTACGTTTGGAATACCCATCACAATATATTCCCTAAATCTCTTCAGAGAAACCTTAGTGTTTAACCCCTTCGCATTACCCAATGCATTGGAGAGATATCACGATCTCACCCACCCTTAGTTTATCATTGAACCACCCGTCTTCATAAATAATCCCCAAGAACCATAACATAATCGTATCACATAAAACATGCATAAAGGAAACATAACATTTCCACATTTCAATCACAAGATATCAATAACACATTGATATAATAAAAACATTATAAAAACCATTTTCAATACCAAAATAAAATAAAATTAAATCATGGTGTTTATTTTTCTTTTAAAAAAAGTTATGGCTTGTAGAGGAAGCCAAAACTCAAATAATGGTCACGGAGGCAGAGAATTCGTTGTCACCGCATACATACGAAAAAACATTCTCTTTTATTGTTTAATAAAACACTTTCTATAAAAAATATTCCTTTTGAATAAACATAAAATTCAATGGGTTTCATACACCATATAAAAGAAGGTTGCGTATAAAACAAAATATTCCTCAATAAAAGGAGATTGAGATGAAGTCCCTTACAAAGTCGGTATCCATAGATTAAGGATAAATCAATTACATAAATATATGTGACAAACATAAATACACCCGATATAAGTGGATATTAAGTGTTAAATAATCATAGGTCATCCACACATATTCATAGAATGACATAATCAAGAAGTAGAGGTTTAACCCAAAGAATTGAAATTGGGTTAAGAAGTTCCCTTACAGAAATTCGACAGCCTAACAACGTCACATTAAAATTCAAAAAATGAGATGATGAGAGATAAAAAGGGTATATCATCACTTGTATATAACATTTACAAAAATAAGGATATTTAAGAACATATCCTAACATAAGAAGATGTAAATTAAAAGACCTAACAAAAAGAAGTCTTTTAAAAAGAGGAGGGTGAAAGGTTCCCTTACCGACTTGGGTAACTTTCAAAAAGTACACCCCATGAAAGAAAGAATATAAAACATTTATGTAAATACTCATAAATGAAAGTATATTACACAAAGAGTAGAATAATGGGCAGTACATACACCACTCAAAGGAAATGGTGGCAAATGTAGCATAAATTCCACGGGAATAAAAGTGAGATGAAAAATCCTTTACGAAAACTCGGCAGCCTAATGGTGCCACTTAAAACATCCAAAAATGGATTTATGAGATCAAATAGGGTCTCTAATAATATGAAAATAAAAATTACAGAATGAGTAATATAAAAGAACATCCCCAAACATAATAAAGATGAGCTTAAAATAAACGACATAAGAGAGATTACGTAAAAAGAAAGAGAGAGGTAGGATCCTTTACCTCAAGTCCGACTTGTCTTGTTCATTTCTTTATATTTCTGAATAATAAACTTTGGTCAATTAATAATTTATTAAGGACCTCCTTTAATGTTTATTATTAAATTCATATCACATATTATAATGTTATAATAATTAGTTAATTATGTGATTTCATATCAGATGTTTTTGTCGATGTTTGGTACATGAGTCAAAAATAAACTTGTTATAATTACAAGTTGTTCATGTGGTAAAATATCCATTATATTCAGAATTATATTCATGATTTAGATATCAAATATATCAAATATATCCATTATATACTTGCATTTATAATATTACATAACATTTAAAGTTAAGAAATGAAATGCACCGTTCATGGAGACGGTAAGCCGTACGTACGCATAAACACTACTTTCATTTCTATTTCGTATTTAATAGAATTAAAACTAAATGATATATATATATATATATATTATAATTCCAGTATAATATATTTTTTATATAGGTCACATATGTTCATTAATTTCATCATTTATACATTCCATATATTGCATGAACGAGTCACACACTTGAGGGGGCAGTAGTTCACACTTCCTCAAATGAAATTATTTCATTTACACAACATGCAAAGCATAAAAGTTTGTTTTAAATGTAAAATACAGAAGAATAGAGAGGAAATAAATATAATATATATCATAAATAAATATATTTCCATCATAATGGAAACCATGATAGGTGGTAGGAGAAGATAAATCAATCATCATTTCGTGAGGCAGTAATTCGTTATCCACGGAAACAGTATGTTCTTTAACCATTAGATGGAGGTGTGTGTAAGTTTAGCTCGAATACATATCATAAAAACATCCTAGTATATTTAATATTCTGGTGTTGTTATTAAATAAAGGATTAAAAAGAGTTTAGGGGGTTGGATAAGAAAAATAAAACAAAAGATCATTAGGGAAGACTTTACCTTTAAATCGGATAACTCCCCTTGGTTTGAACCAAAAGGGTTTCTTGAAGAGATTTATGCCTAAGGGAAGGATTCTAGGATTAATAGAGGGATTTGGAGAGATAAAATGATCAGATTTTTGCCGATCCAGTGGCTTGAGAGGTGTGGGTAAGGAGGTAGAGTTGGGGGCCTTTTATAAGAGGGAGGAGGGGCACTCTTGGAAAGTCATGAAATGTCACTTTATTTTAAAATGAGTTTCGGATTTTAAAGGTCCCAAATTTATATATTTCTAGGATAAGGTGATAAGGTTTCTAAATATACTCATCCAATAGATTTTATACAAGTGTAGGTCTTATATTTTTCATTATCTTTTCATTTTATTTAAATCGTTCATTAATGAGATAATCGCTGCATCACCATGGTGTCATAAATAAATTTATTCATTTAATATCTAAAAATTATAAAAAATATATGATGATGTAGGAAATATTTTTATATTTCTAATGAATATTTATAGTCAAAAATATTACTTGTATAACCCCATGTAAATTTTTTTTAGTAAAACATTACATGTTTGTGACATTTTTATTTTAACTTTAAATAAAAAGTTATTAATGTAATTTTCTTACCCAAGTGGCTCCGTGGGGTCCCCAAGTTGACCCATGGATTGTATTGGTCGGAAATGGCTCGTCCAATAAGGGTAGGACATGTGTCAATGTCATTTCATATTATTATAACATCATCTTTATGTTAAATTACACTAATTACCTTTAATCGCGATTAACAAAACTTAAAAGTTACTATTCACCAAAAATTATTTTCATCCCATTGAACCAAATTTTACATCATAATTACAAACATGTATGTTTTATTTTTGAAATTCAAATCACAGAGGTGGTAAAATTTCATTTAAACGAAAAATCAGTTTTTTAACTACCACTTAGTGGTTTCACTATTCATCAAAAATTGAAGTTTTTCAGAAAAATACCAAAAATTTACCCTAAGCTATATTTGATATTATGAATTCAAAAATGATGTCTATTTTACAAAATTAAAAACATATAATTTGTGTTAATCAATTTAATAATTAATTCCCGTTGTCAAAACAAATAGCGTGTTTTTAAGAAACAAAATATATCAAAAGATTGACACTAGTTTAAATCCAATTATAAAGTGAAATTAATTCCAATGACCACCATTGGATTAAATGTTAAAAATATATTCTAATTTCACATTAAAAACAATTCAAAATATAATCTAATCATATAAATAAATTATATTAAAAGGAGGTTTTGAATTAAAATACAACATTTTACACTATTTATTAAAAAATCAACTTTATCGGAAAAAAAAACAAAAATTTATACAAAGTAAATTTTGATGTCTCGATTCTAAAAAGAATTTTATTTTGTCAAATATAACATATAAAATTGTCAAAAGTGGATTTAAAAGGGGTTCTCCATCAAAAGGTAGTTAATCGACCTTTTAAAGAATATTAGAATATTCACGCTTAAAATTGGATTAATTCGCATTTTAAGAATCTAACATAAATGTAAAAATATTTTACAAGCATATATAATTAATTTTTAGTTAGTTCTGTTCATTTCCACGTTTACATGGCTAGGATTTTACTACTATTTACAATAATATTATTATATTATTAGTGTGCAACATAAGATTTCAAAGAAACTCGTTGTTGCGTATTGGGTACGCCATCGAACATAGCATCCCCTTTAAAGTAATATTAATATTATATTCACAAGTATGAACATTTCATATTCATTATTTACTTGGTATGTTATAATAAAATTGACCAAAATATTAGGATAATGTATTAAATTTAATCGATGATTCATTTATGGTTACTTTTTCTTTTTATAGTGACAATATTAACTCTTAATGAGTAAAAATCCACATTGTCACGATATGAGTTAAAGGGGTTAAATAAGTGTTAAATTTATAAGATATAGATTTAAAAAGTAAAAACATGTCTAATTATCACTAGATGAAGTTATTTCAACCCATAATCATCGTATATTAGAAATAAATTATTTTTAATCTATTTATAAGATAAAATTAATTTATATTAATTTAATATTTTGAAAATTTCAGGAATGCCCCTCCCCTCTATTATAGAATGGAACAAATTATTCTCCATTATTCATGCTTAAAAAACTCATTGGTTCAGCAAATATTTTACCAGATACCTTTCTATAAATCCTGCCTACATTTAAGAGATTTTATTTTAGTTATAACATTATCCTTAGTGGAATTAAAGTGTCATTCAAAGGAGATTGTTTGAAGGAAATGGATCATTTTTAATCAAGTATTTCTATTTTATTTCTTATTACACTTATTTAAAATCTTATTAAACTATATTGAATAATAATTCATGTATTATAAATTTAATGAGATATTATTACGTTAATATCACCACCTAAATTCATATCTACTTCCTTCAAATTGAAAAATAATTAATCGTTTGTCTGTATGGTGACCACCATGCAGACTGATATAATTTTTTTTCCATCATTATCACTCAATAATGGTTATTTGGATGGAATTAATTTTTATATGTGATATTAATGACCTATTTATCACTATTATAGAATATTATAACATATATTTTCTTAGCTTCCTATGCACAAAAAATGATAATGTCGTCCGTGCATACTTGTGAACTATAACCTCCACAAAGAGATGTGATTCTTTTTCATGACAACATCACATAAAAGATATATATAGTATATATAAAATTTTAATATGAATTTAATGATATTATTATAATTAGTTAAATATAAAATAATACCTACATTATTTTAATAATGATCACTGAAAAATGTAAACATTACTCATGTATACGTACGGCCTACTATCTCCATGATTATAACGTAGTCCGTTTTTCATAACCATACATAGTGGTTTTATTTAAATGTTTAATTATTTTATATAAATTACTATTATTTCATGAATATTATTAATTATATGTAAGACTAATGACCACTTTGATTATAGGCATCATACCAAGGTCATTTTGGACTCAAGTACAGAATATCTAAAAACACCCAACATGAACTCAAATAAATAGGTAATTTTTATAACATAGTAATAAGTTATAATAAAAATTAAAATGGTTATTAATGGAATTAAATAATTAATTTATGTTTTTTATTTAGGAATATAAATATGTTACAAGATGATTTCGACTCATGGAAAGGGACTTTCTTTTAATAACGTATTTTAAAGGTATTATTTCAACTATTTTTACAAAATCCAATTGGAATATTTTTTAATATATAATAATTAAATTAAAATTAATGATTTCATGTGGATTTAAAATTTATATATATCCTTTACATGTTTATAGTATATTTTTAAATAATGTGTTTTCATTTATGAGTGCATGACTTTATAAAAAACAAAAGTGATTTCAGAGTGGAAAAATTATTTTTATTTTATACCCGATTTATGTGTTATTATTAGGTTATAGTTCATGGTAATTATTTATTAGTATGGATGGTTCTATTATAAAAAAAGGGTGTGTGATACAATTATTGCTATCCAATGCATTTGGTACTGATATTGAGTTAACTGGGTAGGGTTTTATCTTAAGAGATTAAGGGAATACACTATAGTGTTTATTCCAAATGTAACTGTGAAGGTTACACCCTATATAGTTGTTAGAGATAAAGTAAACATAAGAGTGATATGGAAATTATTTCACATGTTAGATTTATGATTTATGTTTTCTATAGAGTTTTATAGGAAACTTATGATTTCATGAGGTAAGCTAAATAGCTTATGTTTTTTCGGAGAATATTATAACTTTGTGAAAATGTTTCATGGGTTTATAAGAATTCATGGACTAATGGTTTATTTATTTTCTTTCAATTCTATTAATGAGATTTTTGTGCTTATACCATGTTTTTTCACAGGGTATAAGGATGGGTAAGATGAATGAGGAAGTAATGTAGAATGTTATAAATAATTTTCATGAAAAAATCATGTTTTATTTTAAAAGTATTATATTATAGAAAAATGGATAATGCTTTATTATAATTAATATTTCATGAATGTGGTATGTTATGTATGAATGTTGAACTAATTATATAACACTATAAATCTTAAAATACCTCAATGTAAAATAATGTAAATTCTTCAAAAAAATCAGGATTTTATAATGTTTCATGTCGAGTCCTTACAAAGAGAGTATTATCACACAAATTATGTTATTTATTTTTTAAATAAATATCTATTTCTAGTTTTAGTAATCCTAAATATGTGATAATATTTTTGGTATGTGTGAGAACTTGACTTAGGTGACGTAACCTTTTATAGATATATTGTTTATGTCAAGGAATTTGAGGTAGGAATTTGTTACCATTTTGGTCTATGTATATGATGTTAGCATGATATGTGTATTATGGTTGAATAAAGTAGGATTTCTATGTAATGCGTGTCGGTGTATGTATAGCAGGAGTCTTTCTGGTTTTACATAATATTATTATTAATGATGATGTGCTTTAGACCAGGTTGAGTTTCTCACATGTGTCTATGTATGGCTTTGTTCACACTCCCGACATTTTATGTTTGATTCTAATTTTACCTTGTGATATTCTTGGTATATGATATGTTGTTGTGTAATAAATAGAATAAAAGTGATAGGTGGTCCTATCATGGATCTATTTCCCTTGGGGAGATTATGTTGAGATGATATATGAGACATGATGACGATACTGAGTTGGAAGACAGAGTAGGATTGCCTAGTGTGGCCTAACATGGGAGAATAAAAATCATGAGTGATCATATTTGTATGTGATTACTTGGATGCATGATAATAAAGAGTGATCATACTTATATGTGATGACCATGGGGCATGAGGGTCATGAGGGATAAAACCCATGAGGAAATAATTGGGCATTATTGACTATGTGACCTCACATGGAGATAGCTTCAGAGAATGATGACCTAGTATGATTTGACTTGGAGGTACAGGGCCTATAAAACTATTTATAATCATGAGTATAGTTCTAACATTGATACTTCTCCATTGTTTTTTTTGATGTTTTATTTTGTAACATAGAAGTAGGTTTAATTGAGGATTGTGTCAGCATGGTTAATGCATTAGTGCTCAAAATGATTGATTATTGTGTTAACATTTATTTAATATTATTTCAAAAAATATTTTGTATGTACACACTAGAATAATATGAGTTGGTGGTTTCCTATTGATATATTTACTCATACCGAAACCAGTTTTTTTATACTTTTTTAGATTTCATTAACATAGATATGGTAAAAGGAGAGATCCATATAAGGACCCAACCTTAAACATTACATAATCTTGAATTAAGTTAATAATTCAGATTGAGAATCTTTTCAGGTTTAGAGTTTTAGAGAATGAGGCCACAATTATTACATTATATCTCAAATGTTACAAATTAGACACTTCTACTCAGTATCCATTTTTTCATAAAATAAAAACTCTTCAAAGAAAACAAGAATTCTTTTCTTGATATAGATCTTCTTTAATTATCCCTTTCTCTTACCCCTCATTATAACCTTTGAAAACGATTTCAAAAAATTGGTATGGGAATAAAAAGATAAATATTGGTTATAAAATAAAGATAGAAAACATTAGTCTATCAATACATCCAAAACACAAGCTCTTTAATATACCTCATGAAATCATAATATTTATGAATAACACATAGAAATCATAAACCATAAAGGTAACTTGTGGAATCAATAACATACATACATTATAGCTTTCACCACTATGTACGGAGTTATGTTTGGAATACCCATCATAGTATATTTCTCTAAATCTCTTAGGAGAAACCTTAATGTTTACCACTGTCACATTACCCAATGCATTGGAGAGCTATCATCGGCTCACCCACCCTAGGTTTATCACAAAACCACCCATATATGTAAAAACTTCCCACAAAACATAACATAATCATAAAACATAAAACAATAATAAAGTAAAGATAACATTTCCACATTTCAATAACTATATACGACTTTAAGATATTGACATAATCAGTTCATTTTAAAAAACACATTTAAAACACTTAGAAAGAAGAGTTTTGAATCAAAGTGTCCCATACCATTTTGATACTTTTAATAGAATTAGAATTTTAAAACATTAATGTCTTTATAAATAGATCCTTAAATCCATTTTTAAAACATATACATTAATGATAAATATTTATATGATTAAATATTTAAAACACTTAAAACAATGTATTAGTTAAAAAATTCCCTTACCACTTCAGAAACACTTCAATAAAAATAATTATAGAATAACATTAAACCAAAATTATTATATAATGAGAATAAAAAGATTTAGGATATAATATTTCCAAGGGAAATATATACACCGTAAAATTTAATTGGTTTGTAATGAATAATAAGTATCAATATAATGTAAATTGAGACAAAATCCCTTAAAAATATCACATTCTTAAATAAAGGATAAATCAATGTCATAGTTATGTGTGAAAAATTTAAATACAACCAAAATAAATTGATATTAAGAGTAAAAAATATGAGGTTATGAACACATATTCTTGGAAAAACAAAACCAATGACATGTATATTTAACTCAAATGAAACGAGATTGATAAAATATTTCCTTTGCAAAGTTTGTATAAATGATGTAAGAATTTATCAATAGGGTGATTATGTGTTGAAAAAGTATATCCAAACAAGGGAAATAGAAATTATACCATTAATAAATAAACATTGATTACAGACATAATCTTGGCATGATATAATCAATTAAGTGTGCATAACACCTAACGAGAGGTGATTGAGTTTAAAAATTCCCATATGAAAATTCGGTAGCCTAATAGTGTCACTTAAAAATTCGGAAAATGAGTTGATAAGAGTGAAAAGGGTAGTGGAAATGTTATGTAATCACTTGGGCATTAAATGTAAAGTAATAAGGATATAGAAGAACATATTCCAACATATGAAAATGGAAATTAAAATGCGCAACATAAAAGAAGTCATTGACTAAAAGAGGAGGGTGAAAGGTTCCCTTAAAAAGACCATTTTCTAAATAAAATTGATAGATTATTTGTATTCACTATAAGTAAACAAAAATATAGTGTATATACAATATATGATATAAAAATTTATTTCTCACATAATAATATCACAATATAATCAATAAGCTGAAGTTTGACCCAAAGAATGGAAATTGGGTTAAGAAGTTTCCTTACCTTTTTTTCGACTTGTCTTGTTCATTCTTTATCTCCCTAAATAATAAACTTCAGTTAATTATAATTGAATCATAACCTTTTTAAAATTTATTATTCCTTTTATATTACTTATTACCATTATATAAAAATTATTTAATTATTCATGTTTGTATTGGTCTTTTTGTCGATACTCGGTTTTTGAGTCAAAATGAACTTGTTATAATTACGATTTGTCCATGTGGTCAGAAGTCCATTATCTGTAGATTTATATTAATGATTTAGATATCATATATATCATATATATCATGTATATCCAATATATATATATATATATATGTATTTTCAATATTTCTTATCATTTGTATATATGAAAATGAAATGCACCGTTCATGGAGATGGTAAGCCGTATGTACACATAAACGCTACTTTCATTTCTTTTTTTTTCATTTTTAATGGAATGAAAACCAAATGATACATAGGTTACTATAATTTCAGTATAATATAAAATTTTATATAAGTTACATAATTTTATTAATTAAATCTTTTATATGATCCATGTATGTAAGGAATGAGTCATACCACATTGAGGGGGTGGTAGTCTTCACTTCCTCAGATGAAATTATCGTATTTATCCATTATGGAAACCATAAAGGTATGATATAAATGAAAAATACAGAAACATAGAGATAATATAAATATAATATATATCATATATAAATATTTTCTTCTCATAATGGCCCCCATGAAAGGTGGTATGAAAAAATCGAACAATCATCATTTCGTGAGACAGTAGTTCGTTGTCCACAAAAACAGTATGTTTTAAATCCATTAGATGAAGTTGTGTGTAAGTATAGTCAGAATACTTATCATAAAAACATATTAATATATTTAGGATACTAGTTTTGTTATGTAATCAAGGAATAATAATAGAATAGTGGGTGATGAAGTAGAATAAAAGAAGAGAACTTGATAGAAGATGTTACATCTGAATCGGGTAACTCCCTTTGGTCTGAACCAAAAATATTTCTTGAAGTGCCTTCTTCCAAAGTTAAGGATTCTAGGAGAAATATAGTGATTTTTTGAGCTTATTTGGGAAGAGGGTGGATGATCCAATGGGCTTGAGAGTAGTGATTAAATGGGTTGGGGTGAAGCCTTTTTATAAGAGGGATGAGGTACTATTTTGATGAGTCTAGAAATATTATTTTATTATAATTTAATTTTCAGTTTATAAAGGACCCAAAGATAGTTGTGTAGAATATAATATGATGATGGATATAAATCCTTTAATCCAATGCGTTTTAGACAAGTTTAGGGCATAAAATTATCCTCATCTTTTAGCATTAATCTTTAGTTAACTAATTTAACTTTTACCATATCCTCTTTTATATTCATACTATATTATTATTATATTTACTATAAAATGACAAGAGACACAAAAATATATAATTAATGACATTTTTGACATTATATATATCAATTGGACGAATATTATTTTATAAATTAATAAAATTTTAATTATTTAAGAAACTCATTTATGTCAATTTATAAACTAATCGTATTAAGACTTTTAAAAATATATATAACACCTTTATTCTTTTGAAAAACTTATATTAATTAAAAGATAAAAAGTTATAATCATCTATAAAGTTTGTGGATGGAATAAAAAGTTTAAAAATAAATGCATTTTAATATTTATTATCTCATTTATTAAAATATTTCATTAACAAGGTAATCACTAAATCACCATTGCTTCAAAAATAAATTTATTTATTTAATGTATAAAAATTATAAATAAAACACCATGATGTAGGAAGTATTTTTAGATTTCTAATTACTATTTATAGTTGAAAATATCAATTATATAACCCAAATAAATGTATTTTTACTAAATGATATATGTTTATGTTACATTTCCCTTAACAATAAATTAATTTTTATAAAATGTCATTTTCACTTAGAAGTGGCTCCATTGGGTCCCAAAATTGACCCAAGGATGCCCATGGTCGTACATGTATCATCCAATAGTATTCGGACATGTGTTAGAGTTATTTAATATTATTATAATATTATATTTTACCCTTATTTAATAGATTTACCCTTTAAACATGGTAAATAAAATATTTACTGAAGTTACTATTCATAATGTCTAAAAATAAAAGATACCTATTTACACAATTTGGAACTCCTAATTCAAAATATGTAATAAATTTCTCCAAATTCAAAATAAAAAAGCTTCAGAAATTAATTTAAAATTAATTCCCACTGTCAAAACCAAAAAATGTGTTTTTAAGAAATAATAATAATCAAAAGATTGACATGCGTTTGGGTTTAATTAAAAAGTAAAATTACGTTAAATGACCAAAATTGGATTAAATGGTAAAAAAATAATCTAATTAATCTTTAAAAAAATTAAAAATATAATCTAACCATATAAATAAATCAGTTGAAAAGACGATTTTGACATAAAATGCAGTATTTTTTTCGTTATTCATTAAAAATGATCTTTATTAGAAAAATAAAAAAAAATTCCCAAAGTAAAATTTATTTTCGTGCTTCTAAATAATAAGTTCATTTTGTTAAATGGGATATATAAATGTGAAAATCTATATTTAAAAGTGTTTCTTCATCAAAATGCAGTAAAACTACCTTTTAAAAACATTAGAGTATTTATGCTTAAAATTGGATTTCTTATCATTTTAAGCCTTTAAATTTTATTGTATATATGTAAAAACATTTAATAAAAACATTTAATAATAATATGGTTAGTTTTATTCATTCTCTCTAATAAAACATCTAGCTAATAACTATCATTTAAAATAATAATATTATATTATAATTTTCAGCATGACTGAGCCTTGTGTGCAACATGAGATTTAAGAGAAACCCATTGTTACGTGTTGGGTATGCCATCGAACATTGAATGCCTTTTAAAGTAAAATTAATAACATATTCATCAATAATAATAGATAAAAAATGTATTATTCTATAAATACCTAGGTTGTTACATCCTTCTCCTCTTTTAGAAATTGCATCCTCGCAATTTTAAAATTGGGCTCATAAACATTATTGGAAGTCCCATATCAGAAAATGTGTTTATAAAACTATCAATTTAAATGAAATAAGTATAACTAAAAAGGTCACCCGAGATAAAAAAAACTAAGATTCTTTGAAAACATGGATATGAAGGAGAAACTAAGTGTCATGTTCTGATGGAGAGTGATATAAAACATGATCAGGAGAAAGTTAACCACTTAAAAATCACAAACTTTTGATGGGTTAAACAATCTTTGATTACCCAGTAGAAAAAGTAAACAAAAAACATTTTTTTATGTTCCTTTTCATAAATTTGAGTAATTTATTTATGATATTGAATAATAACATAAGGAAATATACTTACTTTTCATGTATACTTTCATCCTTTACTGAATTTATACAAAAAAAAACAAATCTTTTCTCCAAACGATGAGCATTCAAGATGACTTAGTCACACATGAATCATAAGAACTAACTTTTAGAGAATCACATAATCCATAAAAGTTGAACTATATATTTTCAATATCTTTTCAAATTGATAAAAATCAAAAGGGTTGGTACAAGATCACATAATCTCTAAAAATAATAATCCTTTATAAAATGAAATACTACTCTTAATCTCGAAAATTCACCAAATAATAACCCAGAGATCAACAAAGACCACTCAAAAAACAAAAGTTATTAAAATTATTCAAAATAATGCAATCTATGATTGAAACCCAAAATCTAGAAGAATTTGATCACATAATCTTCCATGATAAATCTTAACATTTATCTCTAAATAACATCGACTAATCTTTAAGTACCATATTTAGAAGTAATTAACCTAATCACATATACTCTATGATAGGTTAATAATTTCCATAAATAACCCAAACCACTATATGTCCATAATAAAAACATAGATTCTTCCAAAATAATATTCCTACACTACTCCAAAAATGAAATTCCAAAGTATTCTATTTTCCCTAGGCATATAGTGTTTCCAAAAGAGTCAACATCTTCTAAAATAACCTTTATCACTCAATCACCAAATCATTTTCCTATACTAAGGATATCTATTTGATAAAACATAAGATCTCAAATCTACTTATTCTTGATCAATAAAATCATTTAACTAATAAAATAAGTCTTACTAACTAGGGAAATCAAGTAGGCTAGTGGTAGGTGATAAATCCCAATCACACTTTAATTGTGGGTTTGATTCCCGTAGCTTTGTTCGACGCGATGGGTTTTCACCCATATTATGTTTTTTCTTTTCTATAAAACTCAAAAATAATCTTAACTTGTATTAGCCTCAAAGGATTTCTTATACCTATCATTTTCTTCCCATCTCATTAATACCTCAACATCTTTATTCATGAATTCTTATATATATTGTCATTTTTTATTTCACTTCCATATGATAAAATAAAACTATTCCCAAAATAAAGAACATCACACCTTGATCAAGGTGTCCACATGGATTCATTGATATCTTGTTCACATAGGCAGAAGGTCTATGGATTGTAATAATGAGTTATAAGTCCTTCAAAATCATTTGATTACTTTATCCAAATACACCTTGTACAACTTGGGACATATGGGTGTTTTCATTAAAATAGTTTTAGAAAATAATCATGTATGCCATATAATTTCAAAACATATTATAAAAATTGATTGTTATAAAACAGTCAGACCGAGTTTGAATGGAAACTTTAAATCAATGGTCCTTTTAAAATTACATAAGTATTTGTAGAGAGAGTATATTTTAAAAGAAAATATAAATAAGTTTCACAAGGGTCTCCTTCTTCAGCACCTTTTTCAAAATCTTAATATGCTTCCAAATCTTATGATATGGATAAATATTTGAAAAGGCCTTGATAATATTTACCTTTCATGAAAATATGAGAATATTGAAAAAATATGATTTGATTAAATACAATCCAAGATCCACGATGGTATTGAGGTATGGTGGAGGTGTCTGATATCTCAAACAACTTTTTTAAAGTTAGTGGTATTGTAGAAAAAGTGTCACAATCATATGAACATGACATTGTAAAAATTATTGCAATCATGTCATCTAGAATAGATAGAAATGCTGTTTGAGATCACCCTCCTTCCATTTGTATTTTACGTTCCTTGGTATGAAAATGTTATAAAACAAGAATTTATCTAAAAGAATAGGCATAGATACTAACCATATGTTTATATAAAACTCATAATCCCAAAATTTATCTAAACTGAGAATTGATACCAACTATAAGGTCCCAGCCTTAAACATTACATAATATTAAATTAAATTAATAATTATAATTTATAATCTTTTCCAGTTTATAGTTTTAGATAATTAAGCCATAACTATTACATTACATCTCAAATATTACAACATAGACACTTCTACTCAGTATCAATTTTTTCATAAAATAAAAACCCAAAAAAAGAATTCATTTTATTGATATAAATCTTCGTGAATTGTTCTTTTATCTTACCCTTATTTATACCCTGGTAAAAACATTTCAAAAACTTGGGATGAGAATAAAAATATCAGTAAGGGTTATAAAATAAATAAAGAAAACATTATTCCATCAATACCTAAAAAACATAATCTCTTTAACATACCTCATGAAATAATTATATTTATGAAAAACATATAGATATCATAAATCATAAAGGTAACATGTGGAATCCATAAAATAATTACATTGTAGCTTTCACAGCTATATAGAGAGTTTTTTTTGGAATACCCATCATAGTATATTCCCTAAATATCTTAGGAGAAACATTAACTTTTACCTCTATTAAGTTACCCAATGCATTGGAGAGCTATCTTGTGCTCACCCAACCTAGGTTTATCATGGAACCACCCATATATGTAAACAATGATCAAGAAACATAACATAATCATAACACATAAATCAAGCATAAAGGAAAGATAACATTTCCACATTGTAATAACTAGATATTAGTTCAATATATTTACACAATAATTTCATTTTAAAAAAGCACAGTTAAAACATTTAATAAGATGATTTTTGAATCAAAGTGTTTCATACCACTTTGAAACTTTAAAAGGAATTAAAATTTTAAAATAATAATGTATATATAAATAAATCCGTAAAACCATTTTGAAAACATGGACCGTAATGATAAATATTTAGAAGATTAAATCTTTAAAACATTTAAAATTATGTTTTAGTTAAAGATTCTCTTACCACTTGAGAAACACTGTAATAAAAATAATTATAGAATAACATTGAAAAAAACTTACTATATCAAGATAATAAGGAGATTCATGATATAATATGTCAAAGGGAAATATATACACCCTAAAAGTGAATTGGTGCATAAGGAAAAATAAGTCTCAATGGTATGTAAATTGAGACGAAATCCCTTAAAAAGATCATATCCTTAGATAAAGAATAAATCAATGACATAGTTATGTGTGAAAAATATAAATACACCCAAAATATATGGATATTAAGTGTAAAACACTCAGATGTTATTCACACATATTATTGGAAAAACAAAACAAATTACACGGATATTTTTTTCAAATGAAATGATATTGAGTTAAGATTTCTTTTACAATGTTCGTATAAATGATGTAAGAATTTATGAATGGGGTTATTATGTGTTAAAAAAGTATATCCACACAAATTAACTAAAAATTATAACATTAATCAATAAATAGTGATTACACACATAATATTGGCATGATATAATCAACAAAGTATGCATAAAACCCAATGATAGGATATTGAGTTTCGAAATTCCCTTACAAAAATTCAGTAGCCTAACAACATCACTTAAAAATTAAGAAAATGAGTTGATAAGAGTGAAAAAAGTTGTTAAAAGGGTATCTCATCATTTGGGAATAAAAATTACTACAATAAGGATATTGAAAAACATATCCCAACATATGAAAATGGAAATTAATATACATAACATAAAAGAAGTCTTTGACTAAAAGAGAAGGGAGAAAGGTTCCCTTATAAATATTATTTTATAAAAAATAGATTGATTATGTGTATTTAATATAACTACACATTAATCTAGTACAAATACAATATATGATATCAAAATTTATTTCTCAGATAATCATAGCATGACATAATCAAGAAGTAGAAGTTTAACCCAAAGAATGGAAATTGGGTTAAGAAGTTCCCATTACCTTGTTTTCAACTTGTCTTGTTCATTCGTTATCTCCCTGAATAATAAACATTAGTTAATTAAAATTTTATAAAAAATTATTTAAAAATTATTATTACTATTATATTACTTGTTACCATTCTATAAAAATCATGTAATTATTCAAGTTCATATCGGTCTTTTTGTCGATGGTTGGCATTTGAGTCAAAATGATCTTGTTATAATTACGAATTGTCCATGTGGTCAAAATTCCATTATCTATAGAATGATATTATTGATTTAGATATCATAGATATAATATGTATCTAATATAGATGTATTTATAATATTCTATATCATTTGGATATATGAAAATGAAATGCACCATTTATGGAGATGGTAAATCGTATGTACGCATGAACACTACTTTAATTTCTTTTTTTTTCATATTTAAAAGAATAAAAACCAAATGATACATTTATGTATTATAATTTTGGTATGAAATAATATTTTATATAAGTTATATAATTTCATTAATTTTATCCTTATATGTTCCATGTATGTCATTAACGAGTCATATCACATTGAGGGGGCAGTAGTCTGCACTTCCTCGAATGAAATTATTGTAGTTACCTATTATGGAAAGCATAAAGGTATTATATAAATAAAAAATACAGAAATATAGAGATAATAAAAATATAATATATATAATATATAAATATAGTGACATCATAATGGCCACCATGAGATGTGTTATGGAAAAATAGAACAATCATCATTTCGTGAGGCTGTAGTTCATCGTCCACAAAAACAGTATATTATAAATCCATTAGATGGATGTGTGTGTAAGTGTAGTTTCAATAATTATAATAAAAGCATCCTAGTATATTTAGGATAATGCTGGTGTTATTTAACTAAGTAATAAGAATATAATAGGGAGTGATGAAGTAGAATAAAAGAAGAGAACTTGAGAGAAGACGTGACCTCTAAATCGGGTAACTCCCTTTAGTTTGAACCCGAAGGATTTCTTAATGCGCCTTCTGCCTATGTTAAAGATTTTAGAAGGAAGAGTAATATGTTGGGAGCTTATTTAGATAGAGGTTTGATGATCCAAGGTGCCTGATAGGAGTGATTAAATGGCTTGGAGTGAAGCCTTTTTATAAGAGGGAGGAGGTACTATTTAGAAGAGTCTAGAAATATATTATTTTATAATTTTATTTTCGGTTTATAAAGGCTTCAAAGTCAGTTAAGTCATAGATAATTTGATTAGGGATCGAAATCCTATCATCCAAAAGATTGTAGACAATTTTAGTGCAAAAAGGTATCCTTATCTTTTAGTTTTAACCTTTAGTTAACTAATTTAACTTTTACCATGTCCTCTTGTAAATTCATACTATATGGTTAATATATTTACTATAAAGTTCCAAGTGACCCAAAAAATGGATCATTAATTTAAATTTTAACATCATATATATCCATTGGCTGAATATTATATTTTTAAAATTATTTTATCATTTAATAAAAGTTTATTTATTTTTAAAAATCATTTATGTCCATTTATAAACAATTCATATCAAGACTTTTAAAAAAATATATAACAACTTAACTATTTTGAACACAAAAAATTATTTCAAAGATAACAAGTTATATGCATCCATAAAATTAGTATATGGAATAAAAAGTTTCAAAATAATTTTATTTTAATATTTATAATCTCATTTATTTAAATCATTTATTAAAAAGGTAATAAATATATCACCACTGTGTCATAAATAAATTTATTTATTAAATGTATAAAAATTATAAATAAAATATCATGATATAGTAAATATTTTTAGATTTATAATTACTATTTATAGTCAAAATGAACAATTATATAACCCCATATAAAAGTTGTTTTATTAAATGATATATGTTTATGTTACATTTTCCTTAACATTAAATTAATTTTTATAAAATATCATTTTCACTTACAACCGGCTCCATGGGGTCCCAAAATCTACCCAAGGATACCCATGGTCATACATTTTTCATTTAATAGGGTTAGGACACGTGTTAGGGTGTTTTAATATTATTAGAATATTATTTTTGACCCTTATTTACCAGAAATACCATTTAACCATGGTAAATAAAATATTTACAAAAGTTACTATCCCTAATGTCTCAAAATAAAAGATTATTATTTTTATAATCTGAACATCCTTATTCCAAATATGGAATCTTTTTTTCCAAATCCAGACCACTTCTGTTTCTGAAATTAATTCAAAATTAATTCTCGTTGTCAAAACCAAAAAAGGTGTTTTTAAGAAATAATAACTACCAAATATTGACATGCATTTATGTATACTTAAAAAGTAAAATTACATCCAATGACTTATATTAGATTTAATATTAAAACATAATCTGATTAAAATTTTAAACTAATTAAAAAGGTAATCTAACCATATAAATAAATCCGATGAAAAGACAATTTTGACTAGAATTGCAGTATTTGTTTCACTGTTCATTAAAAAAAATTCAAATTATCAAATAAATACCAAAATTTTTCCCAAAGTAAATATTGATGTCCTTATTTTAAATAATAATTTTATTTTTTCAAATGGAACATATAAAAGTGAACAAAACTAGATTTAAAAGGGGTTATCCATCATATGGTGGTAAAACTACCTTTTAAAAACATTAGAGTATTTATGTTTAAAATTGGATTCATTATAATTTAGTCTTATAGATATTATTGTATAAATGTAAAAACATTTAACGAATATGTTTAATCATAATATGGTTATTTATGTTCATTCCTGCCAACACAATGGCTAGGAAATAACTACCCTTTAAAATAATAATATTATGTTATAATATTTCAGTATGACTCTGCCTTGTGTGCAACCTAATATTTCAAAGAAAACCATTATTTTGTGTCAGGTATTCCAACTAACATATCATCCGTTTTAATGTAAAATTAATATCTTATTCATAAATATTAATAGATATGAAAATTTATTATTCGATAAATACCTTAGTTATTATAGGACCAATGGTGGATGGTTAAGCTGTGGAGCATGTAGCTAGAGTTTTCTGGGATAGACACTAGAGTACCCCAAAATAGTTCATTTATTTTCATGTATTTTATTCACATAATTCCTATACTTTAGACATGCGTACCACTTTGGGAGCTTTTTTTATATTTCTGTTACTCATTTATGTTCCCACATTTTACTATGATTACTTCTTTTTTTTTTATACTACTTGATGAAATGATACAAAGGGTATAATATCTCCACTATTAGATTAATACCCTTAATTATAGTTGATAGGATCTTGTGTATGGGGAGGAATGAATGAGGTCATTCCATATTCTAGATCGGACCTAGTGATTTAGGATTGTATGTTACAAAATGGTATCAAATAATTAAGATTCACTAACTTTTTCTTCTCATTTTCTGAGGATTAGACATGATAAATAAGAGATGGGATTATTAGAACTTAGGTATAATAACTATTGCAGTGTCTGGACAACACTATACAGTGGACCTCTAAATTTCTAAAAATAGGAAATTATGCTTTTCTATTACCATTGATTGAATTCTCCTTGGGAGATTCACTTGATGTTGATATGTTAGTTATGGTATTTTAGTTTTATATTTTCATAGTCAATTGGATTATATGCCCACATGTCATGTATATACTGATTATTATGATTCATAATAGTTCATTAATTAAATTTATTATTTTGTAAAATCTGTTCAAGATAGTTTTATTGTATGATCGATCTGTTGACATGTTTTGTGATATATCATTATTATATTTAATTATTTTAACTGATCATATCGTGTGTTTGTATATATATGATCATTGTAACTAATGTGCATGGATGAATACAAGGATTATCATTAGGAGGGGTATATATTGGGTTTATGGTGGACTCTTATTGAAGAATTTATGTGATCCAATATACTAGATATGACATATTATGTTCCTAATGTTTCTTATGTTACATAATATGTCACCTTATAGATGTATAGAGAGACCACCAATAGATCAGATTACTCTTGACCATGTTTTTACACATTCCCAAGTGGGACATCTAGTAGTTCTACTCTAACAGGGAGTCCATCCATCAAGTTCTATGGTCAACTGTTTTTGAGACTTCTAGATTCTATATCCTCCATCATTTTAGGGAACCGGTGGACTGAAAGATACATATGACATGATATGCATCCTCATGTATGTTTTTAATATCATTGATACACTAGTGGTTTGATGGTGTAAACAATATCTTTCATGATACTAGGATGCACCAAGAGGAGTTGGGGGTAGTGAAAATTCCATGAATATATAAATGTCTTCCATGGACAATATTTGAAATCATTTTCTTTATAGAGTTCCTTCTTGGTATGCTAAATCTATACTATACCCATAAAATCATGGATCCTAAAATGATCTTAATGGAAGTGATTTATAATGAAACATGACTCATGGAGTTACATAAAAATGTTTTAATGGAAAATAATGGGTAATATGGGGTAGAACTACAGGACGCCTCCTAGTTTCTAATGGAAGTTACTACGATACTTTTGGAATAAGTAATTGGAAGGATGATATTTCTCATCATTGTGGTGGTGGAAAACCAGTGCAGATCAAGGGCTCTATGGAAACTCTTAGGAATGAAGTAGGTCTGTAGTGATTTAACTGTGATGAGGGTGGGAATTATTGTATTTTAGAACCATCACCTCACAACTAGTGCTAATAATGTGGAAAAAAATATATTCTTCAGTATCTTTCCAGAGCTATGAGCATAGGCTTTTACATCGGAATAGGTTTGAAATGCTTATGGTACCAATGATCCATTTGGGTTCTATAACAGTAGGCCTTATTAGTGGGGACTCTGGGGAGTCACTGACATGGCCATATAGATCAATAAAGATATGTCTACGTAGTAGATCAAGCACTAGTAGATGGTGATCATGAACATTTTTTTATACAAGGTAGGGTGCTGAACAGATCATTTTTTATCTTTTACATTGTTTAATACGGGTTATTTCCTTATATCTACATGAAACCTCTGTATTTGACTTTCTAGAAAAGTTATGTCTCTATAACATACCATATATGATGCATCCTTGAATTTTTATGTGGAGCCCTATCATATGTGATAATAATAATCAGTGCTTCCAATTGTGATAGAATGATAAGTTACATATCCATGATTAAGCATAACATACAATCCTCAAAATGATTTATGATATGAGTGGACTATAAGAAAACTAGAGGATATGAGTTGAGCTTTCATCCTCCATTTCTATACTATGTGGGATGAACACATAGCCTTAGAAATTTAAGAGTCTCTTTATGAGAGACCATTCATTCACCACCTTGATGGCATGAGGCTGGTGAGGCAGTAGTTATGGGGCCTTGTTAGGTTCAATATACCTATGAGAGAATACAACTAATTCATAATAGATTGATAATTGAACAATTTAAATAGAGATTATATACCAATCGTAGGAGGATACCTTTGGAGTTTCTTATGGGAGATTGAGTTTTTATTGTGGGTGAATCCTCAGTTGGTGCACAAATGTATACGGAAGTAGGGAAATATATCAAAATTATTTTTGTTACCCTTTTAGATCACAAAAAATTTAGGGATAGTGGTTCGCTATCTATAATTTTCTCTGTATTATTTTTTCATGCATGATGTGTTCCATGTTTCATAGCTTGGGTGGTACATAACTAATATTGTGCATTCTATAGATCATAATGAAATTGAGTTGGAACCAAATGAAACATTTGAGGATAATCTGATATAGATATTAATATAGAGTGAGAAATTAGATGGAAGATGATACCACATGTTTTAATTCGGTGATAGCATGGATGATTCTAGAAATATATATGATATTGGGAGTCTAATGATTGAACTCAATGTCAAGTGTTTTTTAAAAAAGGTCTCTTGAGATACTTCTTGGGTACAAGAAGTTGACAAAGGGAGAGAATTGAAACATTATCATGTTTTTAGGGATAAAAATAACCTTTTTATAAATAATTTATGTGCATTTTTTGTGTTAAAATTATAAATTTTCAAGAAAAATTGTCTAATAAAATTTTTAAATGGTTTACAAAAGGATAAAAATGATATTAAACACTATAGAATATTCTATGGAATATTTTTTGATTCATGTGCTGAGTTATTTCAAGATTATAAGGCCCATAGTGCATTAGTGTAGAAAGAATAACGATATTATGTATATTATATTAATCATGTGATATTTTTTTTTCTAATTTAATTTAATATCACCCAAACAGTGTGACATATGAGAAATATGAGACCACCATTCGGTTCAGTATGATGGGTTTACCCTAGGGGTGATATAAAAAATGTGCGTGTTAGATGTTTGGTGACATCGCACACGAGGATAAATTATTTATTATTTTTATTATATATTTTTATTAATATAATTTATTATGTCCAAAATTATATGTTGCAATGAGAAATGAAAGACCGCGGATTGGTAAAAACCATGAGTTTCACCCTAGGCATGAAATAAACTTTGTACGTGTCAGGTGTTTGGTTATATTTTACATAAATTTAATGATAATTATATTATTATAATTATTTTTTTGAGAAGAGTAGAAATTAAATAACTAATTAAATAATTTATTTTCCCCTTAATTGATGAGTGATATTTCACCATGAGTGAACATTTTTTCCAAGGTTACATAATTATGGTAATATTTTTACCTTATATTACATAAATTCACATGTGTAGTTAATGTTAATTTGTTAACTATTAAGAGAACTAATGGAATTCATGTTTAAGATTTTATTAATTGTAATGATGGGAGATAATAAATAAAAATAAAAATAATTATTCTTATTATTAATATTAATTTTGGAATATAATGTTATTTGTATGGAAAATTAAATGGTGTATATATATGAGATAAATATACATAAATTTACATGGATAGGTTTATATATGGGTTTATATATGTAACATGTAAATTTTTAGTAAAAATAAACACACACACACACACACACACATATATATATATATCTGCGTGTGAGTGTGTGTGTGTGTGAAAATATATGTGTGTGTGTGTGTGAGTGAGTGTGTGTGTGTGTGTGGTTGTATATATATATATATATGAGGTGTATATGAACACATGTGGATGACCTTTTTAATATAAATTACAAAAATGATTAAATGTGTTTAGAAAAAACGTGTCAGAGTTAATATGGTGTAGCATATGAGTTTATAGAAAGGGAGAAATAAATTAATTAAAAAATAAATTGGGGGAAATAATTAATGAATTAAAATGTAAAATAATTTAAATGGGACATGTGGGAGGCATGTAGTGCATGGGAAGAATTCACTCTCTCCCCCTCTTATCTCTTACCTCCCACGCCTCCCCCTTCATACCCCTCTCTTAAATTTTTTCATTTTTTTGTTATTACGAACACCAATATTCAATACCTTATTTGATATTGATCATAATAATGTGTTTTCAGTTTCATTTGTTTTGTATATCTGAGTTGAAATTTAACACACAATTTGTTTTTGAAGGTGAAATGTTATGTATTTCATATTTTAATAAATCTTTCTTTTGAACATTTTAAATATGTAGGATAATAACACGTAATTGCTTTTAATAATTATCATTAATTATTAAGAGGTGATTTAACTTAGTTATCAAAGGATAATTTATAGAAATTAATTATCAAATAATAATATCACTAATTATCAAATTATAATTGGTAGGAACTTATAACATGATAATTATGAAATGTTCAATGATAATTATTGGGTTTTTTTAAATAATAATTATAAAAAATACTACATGTATTCTGCAATTAATTTATAGAGATAAATTATCCGAAATGATTTTATAATTATTCTTGAGGAGAATTTTTCAAGCACATGTGTTGGCATAAAATGATAATTTAGAAATTATCCAATTGAGAGAGATAAATATTACTATTTCATATGATATTTTATTTCTTTTTGAAATAATATATATAGTTTTGGTTCTATGATTCCTTGTAGTGATGTCATATTTTTGGTTGGTGTGTGAATATATTTTAGGTGATGGAACCTTTGAAAGACCCCTCATTTACATTGATGACTCTGAGGTTGGATGTTTTATACCATTTTGGACCATGTATATGATGTCACACTGATATGTGTTTTATTCTTGACTAACCCATTATTTTAATGTTATGCATGAGTGTGTGTGTTTTTTCTTGAGTCTTTCTTCATTTACATAATATGATTATGGATGATAATGTCCTTTAGAAAATGTTGTGGTGTTCACATGTGTGTATGTATGTCTTTTGTCACACTCATGACATGTTATGTATTATTCCAATTTTACCTTGTAATATTCATTGTATATGATATGTTCTTGTAATTCACGATACTAATGTGATTGGTGGGATACCTGTGTCTTAGTATCCCTTGAGGGAGAACATATTAAAATGTTGAATGTGACTTGATGTTGATACTGAGATGGATGACATGGAATGATGGAATAGTGAAGCCTGCCCTGGAGGAATATCGAGCATGACTGATCAGACCCATTTATGATGACCAGGGGGCATGTTTATCACGAGTGATAAGACTTGTATATGGTGACCATGGGGAATGATGATCATAAGTGATAATACCAATCTAGAATGGTGGGGAATGATAGTTTATGTGATCTAACCTAAAGATAGCTCCATAGCACGATGACCTTTTCTGGTTTGAACTGGATTCATGGTGCTTGTATGGATTTTGAGAAGCATTAAGATGGATTTTATGTTGGAACTTTTTCATAATTTTTTGATTCTTTAATAATAGAACCAATGAAATCATGAGCATGGTTTGTGGAGGTTTGGTTAGTACAAAAATTCTTAGAATTATTGTTACTTGAGTGAAAATTTATTTATTAATATGTTATACAATCTTATATTTGTGTAAACTTATTAAGGATGTAATGGTGGTGTCCTATTGAGTCTTGTAATCATACCTTAATCAGAAATTTTAGTGTTATTATATATTTCATGACTATAGATTCTATGAAGGGAAAGGTCCCTTAGGTTTATTATTAAGTGGTGGAGAATTTAGGTATATCAGACTAGGATAGAAAGTATATTACACTTGATTTTTTTATTTACATTTCTAGTATTCACCTTTTCTTATACTTTAGAAAGGATTAATACTTTTGGATATATTTCTATATGTATGTAACGTAATTAGTTTCTACATTTTACCATGATTAATTTTTCATTTTTCAAAAAAATCATTATTTTCCTACTCGATGACTTGATACATAGGGTATAGTATTTTCGCTATCGGTTTTATACCCTCGTTGTTAGTTGGAAACCTCTTGTATATGGGGATGTGTACATGAGGCCATGTAGAATTACAATTTAGAACCAGTAGGTTGGGATGGTTTGTTACAACTATGGAGTTTGAGTATGTGAAATTATTCCTTTTTTTGTGAGTAGTTTCTTTAATAGGAAGTTTAAAAAAATATAGGGATTGAGATTATTTATAGTGAAAATGTTGTAACAAACTATGTCGTTAATGGTTGGTGAATGTCTGAGAAAATATGATTAGAAAAAATGTAAGTAATATTTTTAATTAATTTTAATTGATAGATGATAAATGTAATTTTACTCATATTGAATTTTTTCTGGGAAGTAACAAAAATATTGTTGATATTAATATTTATTTTGAATAAAATAAAAATAATAAAAAATAGTTTGTTTCAAAATAAAATAAATAAATAAATGTATGTATGTATATATATGTTGGTTTGTGTATAAATAAATATATATATACACACACACGCACATGATATTATATGAAATTTTACTAAATCAATGTTTATATAAATAATCAAATATTATTATCATTATTACTATTGATTTTATTTTTTTCAATATGTTAGAGAATTGAAAAAAAAAGAAACAAGGGATTGGGTGTTTGGGTTTCTATACATGGAGGAGTACTGAAGAAAATAAATGGGAGGGGAATTGGGTTTCTATAGGCTCAAGTCATTAGGGGTTAAAAAATAGAAAAATATATTTAAAATAATAAATAAAAGGAAAATGAAAAAAGAAAAAAATTGGGAGAGGTGGAAGACCCTGTAGAGGAAAATAGGAGCACACTAAGTGAATTATTTTCCCTCTATCACCCATATATCCCCCTCTTCTAGTTATTTAATATTCTTTATTTGTTATTTTTTTAGATATTGATTAGATTGATATACCATTAGTAGTGTTGGATAAATTGAGTGTGTAAAAAGTGTGCACAGTGTTTGCTTTCATAGATCACAAGTCATTTTACAAGATTCAATTAAATGTGAAATTCATATTTTAGTTGCCTTATATGGATTCTTATTATCTAGGATTCTATTAAAATTGATTCCTAATGTTAGAATAACATTAGGGTTGTGAGTTTAGTTGATTGAGGTGTTTTTTCTCCGTGAAAGATTTTTTTCATTCGAACCCATGATTTTTGGAAATTTATAAAATATTTTTTAATGTTTCATAACCACTATAAAAAAAATTTAAATGTTTTTTCCAAAAAAAGTTCACTTTTGATTTCATTGAATAAAAAAACTTTTCCTCTTTTGTAAGTAATATTGAAATATTTTTTAAATTTTATACACATATGTGGTATTATTTAAATGCTCATTTGAAACTCTGAATGGGTTTCATAACCCATTATGGGTGTTCTTTATTCTAAACGAATTTAAAAAGTTCATTTTTAATTCTGTGGGTGTGTTTGGATTATTTAACGATTGTTTTGGGATTATTGATTTTCTTGATATAGTAATTGCATGTTTATGTGATTTCAACTATAAAGAGGATTTTATACCCAATGTTTTAAATTATGTTTGGGTTTTATATTAAATTTTATAAATATTCAATTTATCGTATTGATTTTTATTTTATTTTCAATGTATTATTTCCATGTTATTGAATTGAATTTAATTTTAAAAATGAATTTCTTGATGTGGATTCTAAAAGGGTGTCAAAAACCCTCTTCACACTACATGAAAGTGATTTGTATTTCAAAAATTCGTTATTAATGATTTTGGTTTATGGTTATATTAAAAAGTTTATGTTTTTATGGATCATGGTTGAGTAGTGATGGATTTCTTAGAGATATGGTGAGTTATATATTTACATTTTTTTGACGTTACTTGTGGCCAATATTAAAATTTATTGTCACTTCTGCAAAATAAATCCTTAGAACATAGAAACATTGGTATTAAGAATTAGGACAGTTATTTTACTCATGTTGGTTCATTCATTTCCCATGGAATATACCATAACACTGACTAAATATTATCATGACTTGTCACAGTTTCACATTATGGGGTTACCCTTTCCCACTAAGCATTAAGACAACTCACCTTAGTGGTGTGTGTGTAATTGATTGTGATATTTCAAAAACTAATTCTGTGTAGGGATATATATTTCATTTACATTAGATCCCATAGAAAAACTCTCATTATGTTGTTTAATTTTAGTTCAATACATTATTTCTATATTTTCTTACTGTTTATATTTTTTCAAACATGAAACGTCCCTTAGGATTGTTGTAGACAATTGAGAAGGGGAGGGGGTGGTAAATCAGGTGTTGCTATTTTTTTTCAACTTTAAAATTATACATATAATATCTAACCCCCTTAAAACTTATCCTTTATTTATATTAAGTTTATATGGATCTATTTTTGTTTAGATAATAAATCATTGACCACATTAATTTTTTTAATTTAAATAAAAGGAACCTGATATTCTAAGAAGGATCAATTCAAAACCTGCTCCATTCCATGGTTGGTAATTATCCCCAATATTAGTTTCACTACTATAAATATTTACAACAATGTTAGTAAATTCCACACTTACACTAAGTCTCATAGTGTAGGAATTTACCTTATTGTCATAATACTTTCTTCAACATATTCTCACTATATTCATAGAGTCTCGCAATGAAATCTTTGCATAGAATTCCCCACATATATTATAAGGATATTATCTGTGTATACAAAATTCATTCATTCAAGATACATCTAAATTAAATCATTTATTATATACTGGATGTTTCTGCATCATCGAGATGGATCTCCTTCTTCTCACATATTTTATTAATTGACCAGTTGGTCTTCAAGAGAATACAACAACTCAATTTCTATTTCATAACTCAACATTACATATATCCATAATATATTTATCACCAATTGTTTTCACTTAAAAATGAATTAAAGTCTCAACTTATAAATTACTTGAACATCCAAAACCTATTTAGTCTCTTATAAACTTCATCCTTTATCTTATAATAACTTCAAATCATTTGATCTAAACATATATTGATGGTGTAATCATCAAATTATTCATGTATCATTGGTACCCAGTGATCTATATATTTTGATCAGTATCATATCCTCCTTATTCTTATTCTTTAGGAGTTATTTATAATATAACTTTAACTACATATTTGAATTTCTCCATTATAATATTAATACTCCCTCTCTCTATTTTTTCCAATCATTTATAGTTCACAAGAAAATGATATTTATTATATTTAGAATATATAAAATCCCATCAAATATTTTTGATCCCACAATCATTTCAAATTTTCAATTTTTTCTACACATGGTTATTCCCAAAATCTCAATATTTTTATTATTTTATAAACTATTGTCTCCAGTTAAATTATAAAAATTCCTTGACATGTTTTTTCTATTATTTTTTAGATTTATATCTACTAGACACCATATTCAATATTATTATAGACGTAATTTACGTTATCTCATCTACCCAAAAAAACTATACTAAAATCCACAACAAACATTCTCTATAGTTGTCTGCTAAATCATACAAAAACATATATTAGATATGAATCATTATTCTTCTTCTCATTAATATAACTTGATTCATATTAATTCAACATGTAGAATAAATAATATATCAATGGAATCATACTAATATAATCATCACCAGTGGATTTAAAACATCATAAAAACTAGCATAATTTGAGATTAATTATTCAAATATAAGATAGAAAATATGCTCAAACTACCATTACTACTATTTTTATTGAATAACATTCCTCTTAGTAATATTTATAATAAGTAATATTAGATCATGCATCATTAGAGTTATATTTTTTTTGGAATTTATTAATTCTAGAAACACCATTTTTATACATAAATGTATATAAAAATCTCTCTTACCTTTGATAACTAGTAATGTTATATAGTTGAGATAACGTAAATTACCTCTATATAACATTACTAATTACTACCATTTTTGTTTTTCTCTCACCCTTGTTACTATAAGAACCAGGATCTTCTGTCTTGGTATGTCTTTCTTTTTTGGATATTTCATGAGTACACACCATGTACTTATATGTACACATCGTGTACTAGGTTTCCATGGGTAGCCGTGTGCAGGCCGTGTAACGGCTGAGCACATGGTCATGTGTGGGGACATGGAGACCACCAAAAGCGAAGGCCAACTAAGGAATGTACACACTGTGTACTTTTAAAGTATACACTATGTACTTTTATTTTATTTTATTAAATAGATCGGGGTTGCATCTAATGGACAGAACCATCTTCTTCTTGACCTATCTCATCCATGAGCGTCTATACGGCCACAAATATTCACCGATCCCCCAACTCACCTTCTGTTCTCCGATTCAACCTCCATCAGTTGCATTAGAATCATATCGGGGAGTTCCTCTTTCTTTTTGAACATCATCTCTTGATTTCTCCTCTTTCACAAGATATCCCCAGGTGAAAATTTTTGGCATTTTTTTATATCCACGATGTTCTAGGGAAATTTGAGACCTTAGGTTCATGTTTATCATTCGTACAATACTGAGGTAGGTGGTTTGTTCCTTTCCATAGTTAATCTTTAAGTTATATGTGAAAAAGTTCCCAATACCTTTGTTTGGGGTATTGCTTGTTTATGGTTTTTGGCTTGATTTTTCTTGATATTTCTTTGTGTGTTTGAGTAGATGATTAATTATTGTGTTTAGGGTTTATTTTTATGCTATGGATGCATTTTCTCATGCTCGTTTGATTTTGACCGTTTGGTCATTCCTTTCCTATTAGGCTATTGTTTGCTATTCCTAGTGTTGTTAGGATAGAGTGACTATTTATCTAATATGATGTTCCAAGACTTGTAGATATTTTATCCATTAAGTACCTTAAGTTTTACTTTGGCTACTGATTATCGTTTGTGCATGACTGCTTTACATAGGGCTGTAGAAACTTGGTGTAGTGAGACTATAGGTAAAATTGACGTTGAGGGCATTCCCAATGTGTATGTTATAATTATCACATTGCAAGACCATATAGGGTATTGGAAGTGAGTGCTCCCTTAGAGTGTCTATAGTTACATTATGAGACTACAAGAGCAATTGATGTTGAGTGCTTCCTCAGAGTGTCTATAGTTTACCATTAAAAGACTATAGGGGAAATGGAAGGTGAGTGCTTCTGCATAGATTCTTTGATTACACATGACTATAGGTGGAATTTATGGTGAGTTCTTCCTCAGAGAGTCATTGTTATATCTTCTCTTGTAGATGAACCAAAGTGAATGTGTAGTGAGAACATTTCTATAGGGTTTCTTGTATTTGTTTTGTTTGGTTAAATTGATAGAAGCCAATGTTTACAAATAAAACTATAGGAGTTTTTACTTTGATTACTTCCTTGCTTATTACTTTATTTTTTTATTGCCTTCCACATATATTCAATGACTATTAGGCACAAATCTGTGGGTGTTTGCCTATTAGGATTGGTCTCACACTTTATTTGTGTCAGGATTTTATGCTCAAATAGATTATATTGATATCGGTGTAGATAAGGGCTAGAACCATTCTACACCAGGTACTTGATTGCTGTGGATCTAGGGAGCATGGGACCAAGATGAGTCTTGCGACGCTATTCGATATTATTTGTTTTCATTATAATTTAATTTAGTATTTTATTCCATTATTGTGAAATGTTTGGATACTTTTTTAGACATATGTATCATGCATCATTTATATACGTGCTCCAGTTATTTATTTCCTTCAGTATTCCATTGTCTACTATTGTATGGTATTATTATTGCTTACTCTATTGTTATTTTTTTATTTATACTTTGTTACTCTACAAATGAGGGAATAGATTCCCCATTATCGCACCCAAGGCCCTCACTACTAGTCAGCAGCCTCCAGTGTTTGGAGAAATGCGGTTGAGGCCATGTGACCAATCGGGTACGGGGCACATCTGGGTGGATTCCAGAATTGGGACATTACAAAGTGGTACCAAAGTATTCTTTTCTTCTTGGCTTACTTTTTAGAGCCTATAAATTGGGATAAGATGGAATAGGTAGTTCGTAATAAGTTTTAATTGGGATTATCTAACCCGTGTACAAGGAAAATCCAATTTACCCCAGTTATTACATTTTTCAATTTTTTCAATTTTACAGTTGGTTTGATTTCATCGTTCAGTGATTCACATGCTTTGTGCTATTATCATTGATAATATTGAGGTTCTATTTCTATTGAATCCCAATGAAATTAGGGTATTCCATCTCATGCATCATATAAGAAATTTCTACAAATCATATGTCATGCATTTTTATCATTCCATTTAGGGTGAATTAGTGATTGCATGTTGTCGTTATAGATGTTGTGATGGATATGCATGCTGTTGTGATAGATTCCTTGATATAATACATGATTTTTGATAGGGTATTAAATTTTGTATGGTTTCATTTGAATGAACACCAAAATTTGGTTCATGAGGTGTTATGAGCCCTCATGGATTGGAATTTGGTGGATCATTGCTTGTTATGATTTTTTATGACATGTATAAGATGCCAAGATTTGAGTTTTGGGGAGTATGGGCCCTCAAAAATTGGAATTTTTCACTTTATTGTTTTTCAGTGTTTTTACAGGGTTCTAGAGTAGTTTCTGAGGATTACTGTATGGAAAAACCCAGAATACACGACATTTAGTGATGAATACATGCCATGTGTGCTTCTGTTTAGGAAGGAACTATTTTTCTTAAGTACATATCGTGTACTATATGTACACACCGTGTAGTCTCTTCCCATGTCACTAGATATGTGGGAAGAGATACGGGGTTAGGAAATATTTGGTGGGACATGCTGTGTACCAGATGTACATTCCATGTTTCGTAGACCATTTGATCACCTGTGTGACTAATGACATGGATAAATAAATCTTAGGTTATATAAATCGTGTTAAGATTGAACATTTCATGTAGTATAAACCTTGTATCCATCCATGTAACGAACAACACGGGGTGGTGGAAATCCTTATATTTCATGCCATGTATGGTATAAACAAGTCATGTAGAGTCCTCTATGTTTTTAACCGTGTGACTAACAACACAGGCAGTTGAAACATAAGTGGTACATGTTGTGTCTAGAATAAACATGCCTTCTAGTATTTTCCTAAGATAACTGTGTGGGTTAGTGGTGTAGAAGAACTCGGGCAGGGGAACATGATTCAAGTACACGTCGTGTCTTGGGGAAACACGCCATGCATATGGGGTGTTACATGACCAATTTTGGCAGAAGTACCCGCCCATGTGGAGGCTTGAAGGAACACACCGTGTAAGAGTTATACATTCCATGTATCCATGTTTTGAAAAACATGAATGATTTATTTATTCTATTCCTTTCTTGTACCTCTATGTTTCAACCCTTGATAAATCTTGACCCTTAGGTGTGTGCCTGACTTTGTAGTGTCATGACACCAGGACATCCTCCAGTTATATGATATATACAAGGTAGTGATCAGAGACTGGATATGGCAGATTAGGGACTTCCATTAGATCCTACTATAGTACCAGTATCGGCACCAGTAGTCATTCTAGACACAGGTGCTGATGCATAGTTCTGAGAGGGCTTTATGAGGTTCATGCAAAACTTCTAGGGAGCACCGCATCCTTCCCCATCAATGGAAGAATTTACACCGGTCTTTTAGTAGCAGCATCCTCCCACATTTTCCAAGGATGGATAAAATAATTATGCAGAGTCATGGATAGAATCCATGCTTACGGTCTTTGATAATCTAGATATGCCTCTGGAGATGAGGGTCAAGCTCACTATGTATATGCTTTGGGATTCCGCCAAGAGATGGTGGGATATAATCTCACAGGAAAGATGCTAGCAGGTTAGGACTTGGTAAGAGTTTCAGCTTACCTTCTATGATTACTTCTACCCGAAGATATTGAGGTCCAATTGAGCCCAAGTGGTCATCAGTTTGAAGCAGAGTATTCTTTTAGTTATGGAGTATTCTTCTTGATTCACATAGATACATCGCTTTACACCTTTTTTAGGGGGGGGGGGGTAGGTTATTCATATCATGAATGTTTGAGGATGGTCTCAGGAAAGACATTCAAGCTCAGGTGAACATCTTTAGATTGACTTGCATCACTTCTATAGTCAACCAGGTGCTGATCATGGAGCGCAACCTGAGGGATTCTGGAGTTGTGGGCCAGGGCGGTTCAACATATAGAGATGGTACTTCTCTGTCTGATAGTAGGAAGCGCCAAAGATATTCTACACATAAATATCCTAGTATATGAGATACACCATCAGGTATCCAGGTTGTATGCTACCAGTGTGGGATGGTTGGAAATACGAGGCCCCATTAGTCGAGAGACCTAGTCGAGTGCTGATCTTGCGGTAAGATGGTCCATCTTCAGTGCTTATTTTAGTTTTTACAACCACCAGTGGGTGATAGGGGTTCTTCTATGAATCCTAGTTTAGGGGAATCACCAATAGTTTCTCATCAGTCTGGGAACCAAAGTTCTTCGAGCCTATTAGGCCAAGGTGGAGGTTGTGGCCACGGTGGCCATACGCAGGGTTTTCGACAGCCATAGGGTGGATCAGCTAAGGGATCTCAGCCAGCTTGATAGGGTCACTGTGGATGTCAGTATTTTGCAGTGTAGTAGACGCTGTAAGACCAGGATCCCAGACCCTCTACAGTTCGCGGTACTATCTTAGTAGACTAATTTTTACCTTCTGTGCTTTTCGATATAGGGTCTTCCCATAGCTTTATATATATTTCTATTGTAGAGAGCCTTGGGCTCAATATCTTTTCTTTTACTGATATCTTGATGCTAGACACTCTGTTGGGGACATGAATGGATAGTGTACATCCATTCAAGGAGTGCCCTCTTGAGGTTGGTGGGTGTCACTTCTTATGGGAAATTTATGTCCTAGAGATGGCAGGTTATGATGTCATTCTCGGAATGGACTGGTTAGTTACCTTCCTAGATATTTTCATCTTCTATCATCGCAGGATGAGTTTCAAATCACCAGAGGGTGGACCGTTTCATTATAAAGGAAAATGGGATGTCCATGGGAGCAGAGTAGGACCTGGGCATCATAAGTTGGGAGGAGTTACAACCCAGATTTCCAGTATATATCTAAATGACTATGAGACTTTATAGTTGGACTTTCCTGCAGTGGTCAATCTTTTTTGGGATGTCTTCTTATAGGTCATTTCAGGTTTTCCTCTATAGAAATAGGTGGAATTTTCTATTGAGCTTGTGATAGGAGAGGCAATGGTGTCCATTCCACATTATAGGATGATTACACCTGAGTTATAGAGGCTCAAGAAGTTTATTAAAGAGTTGTATGAAAAGGTTTTCATCTGACCCAGTACTTCTCTTTGGGGTTCGTCTGTCCTGTTTGTGAAAAAAAGGTGGACAGTACCCATCGAATTTGTGTGGATTATCAGAATTTGAACTAGTTGATGGTCAAGAACTGATATCCCTTGACAAGGATTGAGGATCTCTTTGATTTGGATCGAGGAGCCTGGGTGTTCTCAAAGATTGACTTGAGATCTGGTTACCATCAGTTGCGCATTAGACCATCTGATACACATCTTATAGCCTTTCAGAGCAGGTATGGTCTATACGAGTATTTAGTTATGTCGTTTGGTCTCATGAACGTGCCTATGGTTTTCATGGCACTGATAAACCATGTGTTCCATCCATACTTTGATTCTTTCGTGGTGGTTTTTGTGGATGATATCTAGGTGTACTCTCACACTTAACATGACCATGCCACACATCTTGAGATAATTTTGAGTACATTGAAAGAGAATGATTTATTTTCTAAGCTCAAAAAATGTCACTTTCGGATGGACCAAATTCCCTTCTTGGGTTATGTTATCTCAAAGACATGAGTATCAGTAGTCCCAGAGAAAGTGAGAGCTGTACTTTCCTGGGAGGAGCTGAAGAACGTTATTGAGGTACGAAGTTTTATAGGGATTTCAGGATACTAATGTCATTTTATATAGGACTTCTCATGCTTAGAATCGCCATTGACAAGCCTAACTAATAAGGGTTTGAAGTACTTGTAGTCATACTTTTATGAGTCAGCCTTTCAGGGGATAAAAGGGAGGATGATTTCCACACCAATACTAGTATTTACATATCTAAGAAAGTTATATATTTTGTACTATGATGCATCAGGTATCGGTCTAGGAGCAGTGCTTATATAGGGAGGAGAGGTCATTGCACTAGGGTCTCGGAAGTTGAGGCCACATGAGAGGAACTACCTGACACACAATCTCAAGTTGGATGATATTGTTATTACTTTACTCTATTAGAGACATTATCTGTTGGGAGATAAATTTGGGGTTTTCACCAAACAAAAACATCTCAATTATAGATTTTCGTAGTGCGATCTAAATCTATGATAGTGAAGGTGGGTCGAGTACCTTCATTCCTTTGACTTTGAGCTTTCCTACACGCCTGGGAGAGCCAACACTATGGAAGATGCATTTAGAAGGAATATTCACATACATACAGTTTAGGAGGCCAGTAATAAATGGATAATTATGGATCTGTTCTCTGAGATGCATTTATAGGTGCACAATAGATAGGGGAAAACTTTCCTTTCTTCTGTAGTTGTTACCACTACTCTACTTGATCGATTGCGAATAAAGAACCTATAAGATTCTGAAGGCCTAGTCCTATGGGAGATTATGAAAGGAGAGGACCCTATTCTGGGATGGAATTTAGGTGAGGATGAGATATTACATTTCTAGGGGCGTGAATGGGTGTCACCAGACATGCGTGAGGAATTGATGCATGGATTTCATTCCTCAGTTTTGGAAGTTCATCATTGTGTAACCAAGATGTATCAAGATCTTCACCCGTCAGTATTTGAGGCTTTGTATAAAGAGAGATGTTTCTGTTTTTTTCATGAGGTGTTCCACCTAACAGTAGGTGAAGGTAGGGACTCAGTGACCAGTAGGTATTTTTCAACAATTATCCATTCCCAAGTGGAAGTGGAATGATGTTGCGATGTAATTTGTGACAGGGTTACCAAGGTCTCTTCGAGAGAATGATGTTGTTTGGGTTTTCATTGATAGACTCTCGAAGGTTTCTAACTTCTTTCCGATCAAAGATACCTTCCATGTTGATGAGATGGGATGGTTTTACATCCGAGAGATTGTATGTTTATATGGAGTTAGACACTACCTTGATTCAGACAGGGATGCATATTTTACTTCTCGGGTTTGGAAAGGACTACAGAAGGATTTGGGTACACAGGTACATCCGAGTACAGCTTACCACCCCTAGATAGATGGATAGTCCAAGAATATAATTCAGGTGCTGGAGGGCATGATTTGAGCATTCATCCTAGATTTTGGAGGTTCTTGGGAGAAGCACATGCCTCTTGTGGAGTTTTCCAATAATAATAGTTGTCAAGAAACTATTCAGATGTAACCTTATGAAAATTTGTACATTAGGCCATGTTGATCACCCCTATATTGGATAGAGGCATGAGAGGCAGCTATGCCATGACCTCATCCTTTTCAAGAGACCACATAGAATATATAGTTGATTTGGAAGAGGATGACTACTGCACAGTCATGTCAGAAGTATTATGCTGATCGATAGAGACTACCTTGGGAGTTTGAGGTCGGAGATCAGGTTTTCCTATGTGTCACAATGAGGTTGGGACATAGAAGCATTAGGAAACATGGTAAGATTTCACCGAGGTACGTCGGGACATTTGAGGTGTTGGAGAGAGTTGGGCCGGTTTCCTTTTGGTTGCAATTACCTCAGAGGTTTTGGGCTATGCATGATGTCTTCCACATTTCTTATCTCAGATGTTACTTCTCAGACCCGTATCATGTTTTCCAACCTGAGTAGGTTGAGTTAGAGGTGGACGCCTCATTCGAGGAGCTTTCTATCTAGATTGTTGATCAAAGTGAGAGGGTTCTCCATGGCCAATCTATTCCTATGGTGTGAGTGCTATGGAATAAAGCCGAGTGCAGGATGAGACCTGGGAGAGGGAGGCTGATGTCCAATCAATGTGGTTGGAGCTGTTCAAGGATTCTTCTTCAATACCTCTTTGCTAGGGAAATTTTTGGATAAATTTCTTTAAGGGGGGAAGTTTGTAAGAACCCGGATCTTCTTTCCAGAAATGTATTTATTTTCTAGTTGTTTTTTGAGAAAAAGAATACTTTCTAGAAATTTCAGGAGTACATGCCATTCACTAATATGTACAATCCGTGCACTTATATGTACATGATTTGTACTAGGTTAACATGGGTAGTCATGTGCTAGTTGTGTAACGGCTAAGCACATGGTCATGTGTGGTGACCAGGAGACCACCTAATGTGAGGGATAACTAAGGAAAGTACATGCCGTTTACTTCTAAATTACACACTGTGTACTTTCTTTTTTATTTCATTAAAAGGACCAGGGTCACTTCTAATGGAAAGAACCATCTTTTTCTCAACCTACCTCTCCCAAGAGCATCCATACAACTGTGAATCCTCATAGATCCTCTAACTTGTCATCTTCTCTCCAATTCAACCTCTGTCAGTTTCATGGGAATCATATCAGTGAGTTATTATTTCTTCTTAAACTTCATCTCTTGATTTCTCCACTTTCACGAGATCTCCTTGGGTGAACGTTTTTAGTGTTTTTGTAGATACATGACATTTTAGGGATATTAAAGACCTTAGGATCATGTTTATCATTCCTAAAATTCCAAGTTAGGTGTTTTGTGCCTTTTGGTAGTTATTCTTTGAGTTATATGTGCAGAAGTTCCCAATACCCTTGTTCGGGGTATTGCGTGTTTATGGTTTTCATCCTAATTTTCCTACTATTGCCTTGTGTGCTACAGTAGTGGATTTAAGATTGTGTTTAGGGTTAATTTCCATGATATGGATGTGTTTTCCCATGCTTGTTTAATTTTGATTATTTGGTCTAGCCTTGATAATTAGGCTATTTTTTTCCATTCCTAGTGTTGTTAAGATGGAGTGACTATTTGTATGATATGTTGTGCCATGCCTTTTTTCTATTTCATACAAGTATTACCTTGAGGTTTACCTTGGCTGTTGATTATCATTTGTGCATGACTGCATTACATGGAGCTACGAGAACCTAGTGTAGTGAGACAATAGGGAAAATTAATGTTGATGGATTTCCTAGAGTGTCTATTATAATTATCACGTTGTGATACCATAAGGGGGATTGGCATTGAGTGCTTTCTTAGAGTGTCTATAGTTATGTTATGGGACCAAATTAGGAATAGACGTTCAGTGCTTCCTCAAAGTATCTGTAGTTTACCATTAAATGACTATAGGGAGGATTGGCGATGAGTGCTTCCTCAAAGAGTCTTTGATTACACATGACTATAGGGGGAATTGATGGTGAGTGCTTCCTTAGGGAGCCTTTGTTATATCTTATCTTGCAGCTAAAACAGAGGGAATAGGTTGTGAGAACCTTTCCAGAGGGTTGTTTGTATTTTTTTTGTTGGTTAAATTTTTAGAATCCAATGTTTGTAAATGAAACTATATGACTGTTTATTTTGAGCACTTTATTTCTTATTGCTTCATTTGTTTATTGCTTTCCATATATATTCAATGAATGTTAGGAACGAAACTTTGGGTTGTTTCCTACTAATATTTTTCTCACACCTTATTTAAATCATGATTTTTGGTCCCAAATAGATTATATTACTGCAGGTGTAGATAAGGGAAAGCTCCCTTCTACTTTAGGTACTTTTTTACTGTGGAGCTGGGGAGTATACGACCAAGTTGATGCTTGCGATGTTGTTAGAGATTGTTTGTTCTATTTTTAATTTGTTTAGTACCATATTCTAGCATTATGAATTATTTGGATTCTTTCATAGACATGTGTATCATGCATAATTTATATATGTGCTCCAGTTATTTATATCCTTCAGTCTTTCGTTGTTTACTGTTGTATGGTATTATTATTGATTATGCTATTATTATTTGTTTATTTCCATTGTGTTACTCTGCGTATGAAGGAATTGTTTCCCCCATATCACACCCAAGGCCCTCACTGCTAGTCAGAAGCCTCTGGAGTTCGGGGAAATGCGCTTGAGTCCTTGTGAACAACTGGGTACTGGGCACCTCTAGGTGGTTTCTTCAACCAGGATGTTATAGTCACAATATAAAATATTATCCAATAAGATCATCCCATATCTTTATTAAAGGAAATAACAATAGATCTATTGTAAATAAGGCTTAAGTATGTTATATCTAACTTTAGATGAGATAAATTGATGTATAAAAGATTGAGATTAAAAAGGAATAAAACATTCCATAAACATTTTTCAATGTGATATCGACTATAACTTACTTCATATAGAGGTTTTACAAACATATTTTTAATGATATAAAATAACATTTACTAAAAATCATGAAACATCTCAAAAAAATTTATGTGAATTTTTTTATAACCCCAAATTTTTAAATAAACACCCCCTTACAATTATAAAAAAAAATCATAAAATGGATGGTCAATTGATAATTATACCTCAATAATTAGATTTTATTGGGTTGTTATATTTTTTCATATTTAAAATGAAATTCAAGTTATTCAAAATAATGATTTTATCGATATATTCTCTATAATAGATGTTATAAATCCTCCACCACCTTTAATTTTACTCATATAAGAACAACTGGACTAATATGGTCATGGGTGGATCATCTATAAATTTTAAGTTGTAGCACTGGGGTTGAGAGTTCTTCTTTAACCATTTTACCTTTCATTGAAGTTCTAAAATGTTTATAATTTTTCAATATCTCATCCTAATTTATTTTACAATACTTTTCAACTTTGGGTATCATGTTTTAATTTCAATATTAACCTTTTTTATTTGTTGAGAATTTATTCCTTAATTTGGAAATTGAATAAAATTTCATCATTTCAACATTCTCTAAACTCATGCCATTTTTTTGCTAGGATAGGCATAAAAAATAATTCATTTTGAACATGGTTGACTATATTCTTGGCGGGGACCCCATCATTTTGACATTATATTTAGAACATGAATCCACTAGTTCTTTATCCTTATCTATTATAGGATAAATTTGACCTGTGAAAATATTCATACATATGACATCCTAAAATCTTTCTTGGTTTCACCTTCTAAACACTTTCCTAACAATTTTTGATCTACCCTTTTTTGGTATCCACTAAATCACTTCATTTTTAGTATCATCTATTAATCCAATTTTACTCTCTATTTCATTGAAGGATTCTCTTTTGTTGTTTAGACTGGTCCCTTCTTTATTGAGATCCATTTTTTGTGTATTAGTTCATTTTGTGGCCTCTTTTACCACAAAAAAATCATGTATTCCTTGTGGGCTGAATGATCTAATCATGTTCCATTATATTATTCTTAGAAGGGTGGGATTGTATATAGTTCTTTACTCTATTATATTCTTTGCCAAATATTTTTTTATTCATCACATGATTCTCAGTTTTGGAGGGTTATCTCTCCTCTTCTATGTATGAATGATAATTGGAAATATTGTACCTACATTTATCATAATAGTGACCACCAATGTTACAAATTATACAATATTTTTCAAAACAATGAAATATATTCATCATGGATAGTTTTTTTCTTTTTATTTAGAATATTTTATTTCCATATTTTTCCTCTGACTTTAAACTTTTCTCCACATTGCATTAGAACAATACTAACATGTATACCCTAATATATTAATCCAATAGCCGATGGATTTATTCTAAGATATCAAAAGAAACAAATAGTCCAATAAATATTATTCCTTTAATCATGGGTAATGTTTTTCTAGTATGACATGATAGCTCATTTTGAGTTGAAATTAAAATATTTTGGTCTCCCTTTGTAGATCTAATGTTCTAACACTTACTAACCTCCTAATTTTACCTATTTTTTGGGTTTTTCAAAATATTTTTATATTATTTTTTCCCTAAAAATACCATTTATCCGATATTTTTAGAAAAATTATATATAGTATTAATCGACTAAGATGAACAGTGATATTTATCATTGTATGAGATGGAGGTGTATGCTTCTCCAGATGATCTCCAAGTATTCCTTCCAAAATTTAAAACCTTTATAGAATTTAGTATATAGTCTTATGTTTGCAACACATCATTTGTTTTCTCAACTATATAGGAAGACTATGATTCTTTTCAATCCATATTTTACAATTTTACCTCTATATCCATAAATTTCAAATTGAGAGTATTATGTTAAGTCATAAATGAGATTAACATATCCTCTTACTCACTCTTCATCAAGCTATATTATTCAGGGTCTAATCATTGCCTTTAATTATTTTGGCTATTAATATTAATTAAGATTCCTTAATCCCCATGATATATTTATGTGTTTCTTCCATTGAATGGATATGATTATCACTGATCATAGTTATATTAACATCCATATCAATACAAAAATAAAGTTTCATTTATCCATGGATTATATATCTCTATTTTATTGGATTTCTTCTTATCTTTCAGTAACATGATGATATATTCTCACATTTTCAACTATCCTTACAATTCATTTTTAAATGATTTAATATCATCTATTAAAAATTATTTTTCATCATCTATTTTCTAAATAAAACAAAATATGTAAGAATTTTTTTTTCAAGAACACTCATAAAATAACTTCCAACCCCATAATAGAGGTTTTCAATAAAATTGAAATAATTAGTTTCATAAAAACATTAATTATTAGCACCACCCTGATAACATTCAGTTAGTAGTGGTCCTTTAGTATTTCATGATATTTTTCTCATCTTATTAGAATCTTTATTTTTCATATTTTCATTAGTCATAGTATGGAATTTAATATGAGTAAAAATAGGAATAGATTTCGATCATTCTATATAAAGGTTTTGAAACTAGTCAAATATGCACACCATTAATCCAAATGAAATTAAGCAGGTCTTAAAAATTAAATTTAAATAGTGTTTAAGTTTTACATTAATACCCCTTATAGTTTACCTAACGATTGGTACAGACACTTCGGGGGGGGGGGGGGAATGAATCTAGTGTTGGTTATTTTATTAATAAATTCCAATTTCACTTTTTAACTTTTAACCCCATTGTAATTTCACCTATTATATTGGTTAGTACATATGGATCTATTTTAGTTTTACCAAGAAGTCATCAACCATGTGAATTTATGTAATGTAAATAAAAGTCACATGTTCTTTATACTATGTTTGTTAAAAAATATCTACTATTTTTGATGAATGGTTATGTATAATAATCATGGTTTCTCTACTATAATCAGATTCTTACAACAATAGCTAGCGCTTTCCATCACTATATTAAGTCTCACAACATATAAAGTTTCCAACATCACACAAGACTTTAACAATTTCTCATTGTAGTAAAAAAGGAATACTATTCAATTACTTCATATCCTCAATCACACAAGTTCCACAACATCACAATATATATATATATATATATGTTGCTCCTTAAATCTATGTATAATGAAGATATATGATTCTTCACTGGAGGCTTCTTCACCATAAATATATATATTTTTTTATCACATAGATTTTTCAAATACTTACTGTTCTTGGGGAACACATACAAACTCAATCTTTTTTATCATCCCAGCTTCATTGATCTTATACAGATAATACTCACTAGGATTTATCACTTCTTAAAATCTAAAATGGATGGCTTAGAGATGATCAAAATAATGTAAACATAAAAAAATCTCCTTAACTTATATTATCTTCTTCTCACTACTTCAATTAACTTGTTATGAACATCAACTGATCTTAGCTCCACTCTTTCACCATTCATCCTTAGAAACCAATGATCTTAAATTTCAACTTAGTATTAGATCCTCGTTGTTCTTATTCTCCAAGAGTTCTTTAAAATTTCTTTCAAGCCACAAATATGAATTTTTTCAGAAGAAAACACTTTTTCTATTTCCACAATTTTTGTTTTATATATAGGTCACTAAGAAATGGTATTTACACTACTTAGGATATAGAAAATAATTTAAAATATTCCAATTCCCATGATCCCCATATCCTTTTAGTTTTTTCTTATGTGGGTGTTCCTACGATTCAAATATTCTTATTACCTCCTCAATAATTGTCTCATAAGATATTTTAGGATTGTATTTTAATTTTTTATATCATTTATTTTCTCATTTCTCTCATCCAGATATAGTATTATATGTTCTTCCTATAAGACCCATATTCACCTTTTCTTTATAAAAAAACTCAATAGAAATATGAAGTAAAAACTCCAATATTGTTTTTTGGTAAATTAAAAATAAAAAGTTCAAAATTAGTAATTATTATTATTAATCTCATTGAATAATATTTATTTATATTTTTTTCATATTAAAAAATGAATAACCTCTCCATTTATAAAAAATAAAATAATATTCTTTTATAACATGAGTTATTTAGTAAAACCATTTAAATTTATGACTATGTTTTTAACTATTACCTAATAGATCAACTAAAATTTATCTTCATATAATTTTCATGATTTATGTTATTCTTAAGGATATTTAGAATAAATAATATTTTTTATTATATCTTTAGACTTTAATTTTTCCAAGATTATGTACATCTAGAAACATATATTCTTAGAAGTAAAAGTTTCAAAAAATATCACATAGATTTGATATTAATTTTTCTAAATTTGATGATTAGTATATCAATGATTAAATATTGTATCCTATGTTTTTTTATTCTTTGATATATCTATAATATTAAAAACATTATCCTAATTAATTTATTACATAATATATTAAGTCTTGAAAACTAAATGTTCACCCTGAAACTTTATAATTTTTTTTCTAAGTATAAAAGTAATATGATGGGTATTTCAAATACACACACTCAAAAAAGGATTATTCATGACAAAAATACATAAAATTAATAAAAAAGGAAATACACTCATATAAGTATTAAAATCATTAGTATGGTAATAACTTTATCAAAAATGTAATATGTTAAAGGCGTATGATATTCCATAAGTCTTAGGGTGGAATAAAAGTTATAATATAAAGTCAAATGAAGTAATCTGAAGAGTTACACACGATTAATTTTCCATTTTATTTTCTAATAGAATATTTATAATGATATATTATGATAATGATTTATGTAAGGAAAATTTTTATGATGAATACTTATGATTTTCTCTGTAATACTCACACTCTCAACAAAGTCTTACAATCATCATATTCTTAGGATTTACATTCAATGTATTATGATAAAACTCAATACTTATGATTATGGATGCATTAAAAATATATCCATTTAACATGACATTAAAGTCACTTGATATACTCCATGTCTTATAATTTAAAAACATCTTCATTTTTGAACCAGAATCACATCTCTTTTATACAAGTATTCTTCAAAAACTTACAAAGGTATATCAACATTGAATTTTGTAGCCTTAAACTATTTGAACCTATGGATGCTTTCCTATATAATCATATCTCTTCCAAAATCTCTTCCATGTATCCATGGATGGTTTAATAAACATAACAAGTCTTCAATCCCCCATTGTCCTAGATTTCAACTCCATTTATCAAAAAACTTTATTTCATTCATGTTGTCCAAAACAGTAGAAAAAATTAATAATATCATCATAAAACATAATCCCTATGTTTTAAATACTTCATTTAGTAGTCAATAAAAGAAGAACACAAATATGGATTCTACAACAGATCTTCATTTCATATCCCCATTTTAGAAAACATTTAAAATTGAAAATCACATCTTCTACAAACTATTCACAAGTAAAGAGTTCACTTATTATGGTAATATTATATGAAGAGTTTCCACACACCATTACACACGTCTTTAATATGATGTCTAGTTCAAAAATTGTTTGATTTTATAACTACAACAAAGAAGTTTTCCAACCATATATTTATCAGTAATAGAAACTCTTTCTATAATTAACTAAAAACATATGATTATTAATTTTTCACTCTAATGGAATACCCAAAAATATTCTTTACCTAAAGTTCATGGGAGGATCCTTTTTTATATATTATGTGGATACTAAAATCCATAACCTATACACTCTATGAATTTACTTTCCTCCTAAAATTTTATTTCCAAAAAATATAACATGTGCATTAGAAATTTACATTAGCATGTAAACATTACTATCACAATGGAAGCTATTATTACTTATATTTAATATTTAACTATCTATTTTTGGGAAAATATTATTTTATTTTACTTTCAATTTATCATATATGGGTGTACATTAGTGTTTATAGTTTTATTATTTTTTTAATAGTATATCTTTGTTAAAAAGGGGTTATTTTAATAGTGATTCAATTTTATTTATTTTTTGAAATATATTTATGTTAGGAATGTTTTTTCCTTGATAGGGTTTTAATTATTTAAACTTATATTCCTTATTTAAATATTATTTTTGAAAAAACATGGTTTTGGTTTGAATATGAAAACTGTTGTTTATAAATTAATAAAATTTGTAATAAGGTTACACATTTTCTAAATTAAAAAATAAAAATTTTACTTTATAGATGTACTATAAAAAATGTGTGAATATGTTTTACGTTTAATGATTATAAATGGGGTGCAGGGATGATACATTCTAGGATTGTTTCTTATACCATTATATTTAAGGTTCTATTCAGGTTTCACCTAGATGTAATGGTTTTTCTTGGGTTTCCAGTTTTATTATAGAGGGGGTTCGAAATAGAGGATCTCTACCTTGAGAAAAGATAATATATGTTTGAATAATTTATTTTATTTAGGTTTTTTAACTATCTTATGTATTCTTCCACATTTTTATTTATTTCAAATTACTTATTAAAAATTAAAATTTTATTAAACTGATTTCCTCTAATATTTTTTATATATCTGTTCCTTTTATGGTTTTGGTTAATTATTAAAAATATTTTTTTTGTCTGATCTTATGACTTAAAGAGTGTGTACATAAAACTTCATGGTGGAAGTTCCATGTTATTCTTGTTTTATCAATCCAAATCATTCCCATTTTTTTATATTTGTTTCTAAAGAAATAGTTTACATTATGTAGGGATTTGGAACACCCTTCAAGCATTATCATAGGCTGGCTTGGGTGCCTAGATCAGGGGTATCCTAGTTTGGGTTTTAAAAGATTATATTAACAGAGAGTTTGAGGATAGTGTCAAAGAGTTTGTCAACTTTGAAATGAAAAATGAAGATAAACATTATTATATCATCTATTTGTATCTAAATTGTTTTTACTGAAAGATAATTGATCCAATATAAATATAATAACATTTTATTTGTTTCAAGTTTTACCCAAATTATAAATTTTTGGAACAAAACGATGAAGTAAATGTATCTAGAAAGCGGAATAAAAATATTTTTTTTGGATCATTATATATTGATTTAAATTTATACTATGATATAGATTATATTGAGTAAATAAAAATTGTAGTCGAAGAAAAAATTTGATATTGTCCCAAAATATTTTTTCAATTGAATAAATTAAAGGAAAATACATTTTTTAAAGGTTATATAAAATATAAATCAATATTAGTAGTACTAAACAATATTACCGGAATGAAAATAATGGATGGAGTGATGATAGTTCCCAAAATATTCTTTCTTCTGGAAAGGGTATGCTCCCGGATAATAAAGAGCCTTCATTTCAAATATAGAAAGATAAAAAATATATTATGTTTCACTTTTATGGGAAATTAAAAAATATAAATCTTTTCCATAAAAACATTAATTTATTTTTAATATATCAAACATTACTATAGGAACTTCCCAAGTTTGATTCATCTCAACCTAAAAAATAATTAAATTAAGAACATAAAAAAATATGGTATTATTTGATCATCCCTATATTTAAAAAACTATATAGAATATTGGTGACTATAAGTTAGTATATGTGGAAGACAAATAGATATATTATATATTATAAACTATGAAAATTGAAAGATCCATATCAATAGAAGAAAATTGACAATGGGTACCCACATTTTGGGAATGATTCTTGAAATATTCATATACTGTTACTTGAAGATTTCATTAATTCTCATGGTTTATAGACAATTAGTCAAAACACTTTAACAATTATGTTGGTAAATCATAAATTAATACATGTTTTGGAATATAGTGACATTAAATTATATTATGATTTATTATTTCTAGAGTAAAATAGACGAATAATTATATTGACATTTTTTTCGATCAACTTTTTAAAATATCAATATTTCAATTGATACATGAGTTATAGAATATAATGATCATAAAAAAGAATCATTTGTATCAAGATAAATTTTTTATATGATGAATGAATTTTAAACTTATTAAAATTGGTTAGGTCACCACATTGAATGATGGTAAACGTGTCCTTTGTGTGAAAAAAAGAAAAATCACTAAGATTGAAACATAGTTCTATAGTTTTTTAAAATTTTCCTAACTTTTTATTACCTCTATATCATTAATAACTATCAAGGGTAAAAATATTTGATGGTAACACATAAAAAGGATTTTCACCTTCTCTTTTAATCAGAGACGAACTAGTTGATAGGGTAAAGGATATCACCAATGTATCTAGTGAATATTTCTCTAAGATTATTTTAATAGTGGGTAGGAAAAGAGTCAAATTTTTTTAAATCACATTACTTGAAGATATTATATCTTATTAATATTATATACTTAAATAATATAAATAAAATTGTATTTGATAGTGTAAAAAATGTTTTTAAATACAAAAAGGAAAACCAATAATGATGTCAAGGAAAGGTTTGACACGATTGAAATGGGGGCTAGGGAAGAGTTGGAATCAGTATATAATGGGAGGTGAACATCTCTTATTGTAGTATACTACACTCATTCTAGATATAATATATTTTCATTATTTAACTTTCTAAATGATATAATAGTTCAAAAGGATTATTCTGAAAATTTTATGATTTTTTATCAAATAATGAACTATATTTTCAATTATTATTATCATATAACCATTATTTTTTGATTGAATATGTCATACCCCTAGAAATATAATATATATTGTTGAAAAATATTTAACCGAAAGTAAACAATATTTCATTTTCAGATCAATATCTAACCAAGTTAATAACCTATGAATGTTTCTAGTAGTAGAGAATGAAACATATATCTCATTATTTTATCTAGAGATATAATTGAACACATCATTATTTGATATCATGGCCTATTTGATTATTGTTTTTGTAAGGAATATCCATATTTGTAGACTCATATATTTCAGATAGTTGTACAACACTAAACTCTATAGGAAGATATTCAAAGGGTATATAAAAAATATAATCCATCTAGAAGGTAATATAATGGAGTATTATATTTTTGAAGATACCATTAAATTATGTATGGAATAATTATCTAACATGAATAACATTAGTATTCAAACATATCACCACGAAATATGCATCAAAGGTGAAATAATTTTTGGAATAGATTTTTTGACAATATCCATAATAGTTTGGGATCATGTTCACTTCTATGTATTTTATGGTAGTGAATAGTTTATTCCATATGTTGCAACGTGTAAAGAAATTATTTTTTATTTAAATACAACAATAGATGAATGATAAATATCAAATTAAAAAAACCAAAAATATATTAATTTTTTTTCTTTACCACTTTTATTTTGAGAGATATGAAAATCCAAAATATATTTCTAGAAAATTGAAATTGTTACCTAAAAACTAAGTGTTTGTGTATTATCTTATAATATATAAATATAGAATTATTATATGCTATTTATAAAGGAATATGACAAAAATAATATTTTCAAAAATAGAATAGATATATTTTGGATGAAGTAATTCATGTATCAGGTGTCAAAGAAATAAATCCAATTTATGAAAATATGATTTCATTGGGATTATGAATCAAATATATCGGTTGTATTATTCAGAATTTAATGTGACATTTTTTTGATATAGATAGGTTGGTAATATTTTTTCTAAAATATACTGAATCAGGTTTTGTAAAAGTCTATTTTAGTAAGGGATGAAAAAATTTCGAGTCCATAATTATGGAATCGTAATCACTATATATTTTTTTATACACATGACTCTAAAAAAACTAGTTTATTCATTTGTATGTGAATGAAAATGTAAAACCAAGTTTCAGTTCCTGAGAGGGAAATCCTTTACTATACTAACTTGATCCTTTTACATATATTATTGCATTATTTTTAACATAAACATACATTAATTTCAAAATAAGGATAAAAAATGTCTATTATATTTATAAAAAAGGTTTATAATATATCAAAAGGAAACATAAATATGAACTTTTTATTCCCCTCAGTGAGCTCCTAAATCCACTTGATTTTCCAAAACATCATTGGATAACTAGGGGAATATATAAAATTAAGGGGTGAGATAAAAATTCTCATAAGGTAATAAACATGATAAGTAAAAAACATGTGAGTCAAAGGTATGACATGATATCATAAAAGATAAGGTTCAAAAACAACCATATAGGAGAATAACATAATGAACATGGTATCATAACATTATGAAAAAATATTAAGTATGGAAGAAACACAGAACTTGACATTAGACTAAGTAAAGGATATCCACTAGAAAAAAATAACAATGTGGACACAACCCTATAATGGATTTTGTTCACTCCCTAGTCCCATACATGGTGTCTCATAAGACTATAACATTTCCAAAGGCAATGGAGGTCTATATAATTATGGGCCAAATTTTCAAATTCATTTCATGTATATGAATATTTGGGGCACATGGGTAAATTAATATAAAGGAATAAAAATAATAATTAATAATGAAGAGAAAATGGGTTGCATAATCATTCCTCTTATCATAATCAAATGATATTTATTAAATAATGAATTTGAGAAATGATCATAATGTATGTTTTAACCCATAAAAGTATGGTAGAGTGATATATGTATATATATAAGAGACATATATACATGATTTTTAAGCATTCCATAATACTAAATAGGGTTATAAAAGGAGTTATAGAGATATTTTTTATAACCCAAGGAAAATCATGGTTTGGAGAGATCTGTTACCTTGAGCCCGATTCCTTATGTGTGTTCATTATCTTCCTAAGTAATGATATTATATTTTTTTATCTAATTACTTATGAAAAGTTTTAAATATTACTATTAATTTTATTTTATTTATTATCATTTCATATACAGTTACTAAATCATTTAGGTTCAAAGTAGATGTTTTGATAAAGTTTGGCTCAAATGTAAAAAATCACCATTGAAAGCTGAACGAGGTCAAAAAATTAATATTTCATCATATCCAAAATTATAATGATGGGATAATTAACATTTTGATACCTAAATTATAATTTAATAAATAATAATGAGTTATGGTTATGAAAAATTAACTACGTTACAATCATGAAGATAGTAGGTTGTATGTACCCATATGGAACATTTTCATTTTTCAACGATCATTATGGAAATAAGGTATGTGTTATTTTATCTTTAAATAATGATAATTATATCTGAAATATAATATTATTTCATTAAATAATCTTATATATACCATCTATTTTATGTGTTAATAAAAAAATTAATCACATCACTTCACGTGGTATAAGTCTGCCATACACACAAACAACTTAATGACCCTTACAAGGATGGTATGGTAAGAATATATTTTATATATTAACTATAAATAATTATTAATATGTAATTAGTATCTTATATAATCATTTTACACATCATCATTAATAGTTGTGAAAGGCATTGATGGAAAATGATTTACATCGGTTCACGAGGAGGTAGTCTTCCATACACACAAACAATGGGTTTATTTCCCATTTGATGGAAGTGGAGATGGATTTAAGTTATTAAATAAACATAATAATATAATAAAATATGTGATATAATTATTTTATTATATCATCCTGATTGATTAATATTTTAAGTACATTTAACAAAAAATAAATCAAAGATGCTTAGTTAGGAACAATACCTATTCTTTGGACCACCTATTTTTCATTATACCTAAATCCTCCCTTAACTACCTCTATAATCAAAAAAAGACTATAGTACATGAGAAAGGTAGTAAAAAAAGGAATTTTTTATGATTTTATGAAACAAAATTTTTTATATATGAAAATATAAAAGGATTAGGGTTCCCTTTTATAAGTGGCGGAGGGGACACACTTGGAATTTTGGAAAATTTAGGGTTATACCCACATTTAAAATATAAAAAAACGATAAAAATGGATCATTATAGAAACATAGATGATATAATCTTAAGATATGAAAATATAATAAGTTTTGGAGTAGTTTTAGGTTATTTAAAACCCTAAAGTTTTAGCCTAACCCCCGGTAAATATGTTTAATCCTTAACTGTTGTAATTAATTTTTACTGTTTTTTGTATTAATTATGAAAAAATAAATTTGATGTTACTATATAATATTGATAATGATTATTAAAAATATTAAATCTATTTTTCCATGTTTATTTTATATTTGAGATAGAATTTAATTTAAAATCAAACTCATAGATTCTACAAAAAAATAGGTTTCCATAGAAGAATTTTTCATAAGTATAAAATGTTATTATTTGAAAATTTAACATGAAATTGATTATAATGACCCAAATTATATTAATAATAAAAAAATTAATATAATTTTTGTTTTAAATTTTTTTAAAAATATAATACATTGTAAATTATTTAAATTAAAATGCACTTTTTAATAAAAAACTCGTATTATTGTAATTCATTAAAAAAATTAACATTTTATAAAAATATGAAAAATTAACCATAAGGTAATTTTGAATTTTCAATTCCAAAAAATTAGATAATTTTTTAAATTAATTTAATAAATGTTCTAGTAGTTATATTTTTCCTAATAATTTATAAACTTTATTTTTTTGAGAAAATAGTATATTTAAAGCATATAAAGACTTTTTGAAAAATTAAGTACTTATTTATCAAGTTATTATCATTAACCTCTGTAATTATTTTTCAAAATGTTGTTATTCTTATTGAATACACAAATATTAATTTTTGAGTTATAATGTAATTTTTTTAAATATATTAATATTATTTTGAGTTTCATTCAAACACTATGTTTCGTGTTGCATATGTTATCTAACATAGCAATTATTTAAAAAAAATAGGATTTTAAACTCTCTTGGTAAATTGTATGAATTATTTCATATAATTATTGGATTTGATGTATTTTGTGTTACATGTGACCATATATAGTGAATTTGGATAAATAATAATATGGTTGAAACAGTTCAATCATTAATTAAAAATAGAATATTTTAAAATACCGGGGTTTTATCACAAGTGGTTTTATTATTTAATATTAGTTCTATTTATATAATTTGTGTACAATAAGAAGATTTCATATTTAAATTTATTTTTATAACTTTTTTGTAAGATAATTTATTATCTATATCTTGATTCTACTCACCCCTTAAGATTATCAATTATATATGTATATATTTGAATAACTACAATTTTAGTTGAAATATTTATTAACAACTTATATATATATATATATTTTTCAATGAAATATAGAAAATGATTTTAATTATTTATTGTATATCAAATAGATATGTTTAGATATGGATGGGAAACATATGTCATGTCAATATATTTACAAAAATATTGTAATTTTATTTATCAAAAAAACATTATTCATATACTATCATACACATTGAAAATAGTTTTAGATAAGTATAATGAAAGTGAATGTTAAAAATTTAGAAGTGATGTTTCAATTCAAAAAACATGTCACATGATCAAAACCTATCTCATAGTATCATGAAACTATAAGAAATAAAATCAATTAATCATTTTAAACCATTAATAATGAATCATTCATCATTTTTATCCATTGCAGGATTAATATGACAACAAATGTTCATTTTAAATTTAAAAAACATAATTTTTTTTTATCAAAGTACACGTAGAAAGTAAACAACATAAAAAGCTCTCTGATTTCTAATAAAATATACTCCAATGAATATGGATTCATTTATGACATTTAAAAATGAATTTTGCAACAGGATGATATGTTGTTTGGTCAGTATGACATAATGTTTTTTATTTCGATTTAAAAGTTATAATTTAGTTCAGAACATGTGTCACATTTTCAAAATAATAAAAAATATCATCTTTTTATGAATATTTAAGAAACATATTGATGATTAATTTTTTAATCAATGGAATAAATAACATATATTTTCAAAATATGGTGTGGTATGTATGACTACATGTGTGTGCATTCAATTTAAAAGAAAAATTTTAGTTCAACAAAATCATTATATGCTCAAAGCTATGAAAACAATCTCAAATTTCATTAAACTCTAGTAAAATAATCTATGATTTATTTTTACGTGTAGGAATTATTTTTACATAATTTTAATGTGAATTGTGGTCGGTATGAATAAATGTTCATTCTATTAATTAAAAATTTAGATTTTAGTTTAGAACATTCATCGCATGCTCAATTGTGAGTAAATAAAATATTATTGACATGAAACTGTTAGAAATGATCTATTTTTTTTAATGTATATTAATAAACTACATTACATTCTAATGTGATTCATGTTTAGTATGATATAATGTTTATAATTTCCATTTTAAATCAATAGTTTAGTTCAAAATTCTCATCACATGATTAAAACCAAGAAAAAAAAAATATTTCATCATCATTAAACTCTATGAAAATTATTTATGCTAAAATTTTGAAATATTTGAATGAATTTAATTACATCTTGATGTATCTTTTAGATTTATGGACAAAAATTATTGTTTTTTAATTTTAAATTAAATATTTTAGTTCAACATGTGTGTCACATAACTAAAAAATAAAAAATATTAGAATATTTGAAAATTATAGGAATGAAATTAGTGACCCATTTTTTAGAAGTAGGAATGAATAATATGTCATTTTAACATGTTGAATTGTGAAAAAAAATTATTTTCAATTTCATTCATCAAAGAAGTGAAAATCACACATCATGTGAAAAAAACAGTAGAATCACTCATTAAGTTTAATTATTCTATGTGAAAAGGATTTATAATTTATTTTTGGAATTAAACAATTTATTACACACCAATACATTTTGTGGTTTATATAGTCTTATTAAAAGTGAATGATTTAAATTTTTAAGTGACATTTCTATTTAGAACTTCAATTTCATGATGAAACTGAGAAAACATAGTTGAATTTTTCATTAAATACTAAAAGAATAATCAGTGATTAATTTTTAATCCTTAATAATTAACCTCACATAATTTTGATGCATGGTGGGTCTATTATAATTGAATGTGTGTGTTTTCAATTTAATAGTGATATTTTAGTTTAAAACACTCACTAAATACTCCACACCAATCAAACATTATTATATTGACATGATACTATAACAAAATGATTGATTATTCCGTTTTTGTCCCAACCCGTCCCCCAGGGCCTCTACCGTGACTACCCCAAGCCCGCCTTCCATAGGCCAGGGGCTGGTGACTAGCACCGAGAGGGCCTATCCCTAAAATGGGAAGGAATTTCCTTTTAACCTGTACAGACATGCAATCCAAGAACAAACAAGAAACAACCACGATGTAATCTGATGTCGTAAAAGTGTGATGAAAGTTAAGGGGACAGAATACAAGCCCAACCAAAAGGTACAAGTTCAACTGAAACTAAAAATACAACTTAAAGGTGAAAAATATCTCCTGGATCATCCACCGAGGATCCTATATAAAGGGTAGGTACAAATCACGATCAGTATTCCTTGGCCACGTCATGCCAAATAGTCCACCTCCGAGTACTATCCAGTCCTGGCTCCCTCAGCCTTGATCAATGTTGTATGTCGTCTGCACAAGACACAACAAGGTGAAGGCATTTCCCGTGCAGGGGTGAGTATAACGATACTTAGTAGGGACCCTGAGACCCCCGTAGGTCTCCCGATTTCTATAAAGGAAAAACCACAAAGCAAGACCCCTATCTCAATCATGAAGCGATAGACAAAAACTATACTTATGTATATGCCCATATATATACCTAAGGTGTCAAGATATACTCATCTCATACACAAGGGATGATTACCACAAAGGTAACACCACAAAGGTAGAACTTCCGCACTAGTAACACCACAAAGCTAGAAGTACCAAACAGGTAACACCACGAAGACAACACCACGACGATAGAAGTACCACACAGTTAACACCACAAAGATAAAAGTACCACATAGGTAAGACCACGAAGATAATACTGTGAAGGTAAAAGACTCATATCATATTTAGGTATAACTTGTATACATAATTACAGATGATTAGTGGTAAACTACATCATCTTATTCTGTTAAGAAGCAGTGCTGCTGACCCACAAAGGATCATTAGGTAATAACCCCCACTGACCCGCACAGGATGTGAATGCGCTGACCCACATAGGATCGCTGAGCGCTTTCCCACATATGATCTGATATATTTATACCAACATAATATTGATATATACTGACAAACGTAGGATTTATAGATGCTGACCCACTTAGGATCAATGTTCTTTCTTCACGTTACAACCTGCCACAAAATTCCTTGCACACGGTGCACTCGAGTTCCATAGAATCTGCCCCTCGAGATATTGGTCATAACTCAACTTCCAATAAGATCTATAAAGGAGTAACCCAATGGACTTCCATGTTGTAAGTGTTCCAACGCGACAGACGGTGCTTCAATCCGATGACTGGTTTGTGAGTTATAAGTGTTTTAGTTCCGAGGGATCGACTGGATTCGGGTTCAATCCAACCTGGGCATACAAAAAATATCTCTAAAACTCAATTAGAGTATACCAAATGGACCGTATCTATCAAAGGATCCTAGTGCCACATATGGTATGTCAAATGTACGTCTGGTTCTCAAGATATAACCCTTTAAGTGTTTCTGGGTCCGATTGGGCTTGAGTTTGATCCGACCGGATCGGACCGACCAGACCCGACCCGGTCTAGGATGGGCCGAGGTCCGGCCTAGCCTGCATGGGGGTTGCCCGGACCAGAAGGGGGTATGGCCCACCGGTTTGGCCCATGATGGGGTCCACCCTAGCCGGTGCAGGGGGGTGATACCCCCAGTCTTCCGAATGGCCCAGAGGACATTCTACTTGTGAAGTGGTGGGGCAACGTGGGCGTCACCTGATCACCATAGAACCCGTCGGAGGGGTGGGTTCCTTTTATACCGTGCCTTCTGCCGTGACCCCTTCCTCACCGGCGGTGCGCTGGTTGTGTCGCCTTCATTGTCCACAGCCGACCAGTGCGTCGGCCGCCTCCTTCACCCGCTGCGACTTCAGTAGTGGCCCCTTGCTCCCCGGCAACGCGCGACGATGCGCCGCTCCTCCTCCCCAGCCGACCAATGCTGGACGCTCCTGTGACCATCACGGCTTATTATCGTGGCCTCCTCTTGGGGCGTGCGATGGCACGCCGCCTCCATCGTAGCCGGTTGGTGCTGTCACGCAGGCGGTCTTCCATGAAGAACACAAAGGTAAAAAGGTAGCTAAGGGTCCGAGACGGGTATGTTAGGTCCACTGTAACACCCCAAGATTTCATAGTATGTTATCTCATTAAAGTAATTCAATTTCTTGCACTACACGCAACACCAAGTTCGAGCGCACCACAACTTACCAAACTGGTTGTTCAAAAAGCGGTTATGAATAATATTAACTGAATTTTGAATCTTATATACATTACATAATTTCAACATCAACATTATGTATTTCTTAGACATAATATAAGATCAAATTTATTTTTTTTTCAGATAAAAGAAGTATTTTTCAAAGAATGAAATTTTACCGCCTTTTAATGGAAAACCCTTTTTTAAAACCAATATTTGACACTTTTATATATTCAATTTAATGAAATTAATTACTTCTTTAAAATAGTGATATAAAAATTTATTTTGGATAATTTTTTTGGTACTTTTCTAATAACTTTTATATGGTGATGAATAGTTAAAAATATTAAATTTTAATTAAATTTTTTTTAATAAAAATAATTTATTGTGTTAAATTATGAATTTTAATGGTTTGGAAGTATAATTAGATTATATTTTTACCATTTAATACAATTTAAGTCATTATAAGTAATTTCACATTTAAATTTGACATAAACACATGTCAATCTTTTGATTGTTTTTACTTTTAAAAAACCTGCTTCTCGGTTTTGAAAATGGGAATTAGTTTTAAATTAATAAATGCAACTTCTATGTATTGAATTTGGAAAAATAGAATTTATTTTTTAATTCTTAATATCAAAATTATCTTAGGTTAATGTTTTGGTATTTTTCTAAAAACATTCAATTTTTGATGAATAGTAAAAAACACTGCATTCTTATTTAAAACCGAATTTTTATTTAAATAAATAGTTATTTTATTTAAATTTATTTTAAGTCAAAATAGATATATAATACTTATATAAGTTCAATTTAATACATTGAAGTCATTTTATAATAAAATTAGATGTATAAATTTTTATTGAACTTTTTATCATTTTTTACCCACCTTCTAGAAGCATTTGCAAATTTGCATAAAACATAGTTTTACCACTTCTGTGAGTTGAATTTAAAAATTCTTAGAGACACAGCTGGAATCAGTAAATAAAATGTACTTCAACAAGATGAAAACAATTTTTGGTGAATAGTAACTTTTGACTTTTATTTACTGCGATAAAAACTAAATAGGGTAATAAAGGGTAAAAATGATATTATAATTACCCTAACACATGACCTAATTCTATTGGATAAGTGGAATTCGACCGAAAACAAACTTAGGAATAAAATATGATCTTCTTTAGTCCACTTGGATTAGATTAGGACATTTATTATTATTTTATTTAAAGATGATTTTAAAGTGTTAAATTCATAGTTTAATAACTAAAACATTTTTTATATAGGGTTAAACACAATATAAATTCTACTATAAATATTAATTAGAAAGATAAAAAGATTTTCTAAATATTTTTATTTTATTTATAATTTTTATAAATTAAATAATTTAATTTATTTATGACTCAATGATGATGCAGTAATTACCTTATTAACAAAATATTAAAATAATTGATATTATAAATTTTCAAATAAATGAAAATTGAGAATTCAAATGAATTAAACCAATTTTATAGGTTAATATGACTCTTTAGGGTTGATTAGATAATTTTTTTTCGAAGTGATAAGGTTTTTATGACTTTCAGAAAAACAGAATACAAAATAGTGTCATAATTGATATAAATTATTTTTTTTAAAAATACTATATTATTGATTGATATAATATTCCTAAAAACCTAAAATTTAAAAAAAAACTTAAATAATAATATATGTGTCATTAATGAACCACTTGAGGTTCTCTTGGAAGTTTAGTGTAAGTTTATCAACCATATAGTGTAACAATACAAGAAGACGCGGTAAAATTTAAACTATTTAACTAAGAGTTAAATCTAAAAGATAAGGTTAAAAAGGTAACCTAGACTTGTCTAAAACCTATTGTTTGAGAGTTTTTAGACCCATCTACATCTTATCCTCTAAATAAATTATTTTTTATCCATTATAAACTGAAAATTATTTTATTATAAAATAATATTTCAAGCTTTTCTTAAAGTGACCCTCACCTCTCTTATAAATGGGTATTTCCCCTTCTCTTAATTTCACACCTCCAAATCCATTTGTCTAGGCCAACCCCTACCAAAATATCCCCCCAAATTTCCTCCCTTTGACTGAGATGCCTTACATTGATCATACTTCCACACTAATAGTCCCTTTTTATCAACTCAAAAGGAAACACCTGAATAAGAGGTAATAATTTCTCACCCCTCATTCAAGATCTTTTCATCTTCCCCTTCCTCTTTCTTTGTTTTTTCCATACCAAAATAATAACTAAAGTGCCATATACATAATTTTTATGTTACTATAAATATGGTAAAAATATATTCATCATTCTATCCATCCTCTAAATGAAAAGTCACCATACGTGTGTATGTACGCCTTACCATCTCCACGTCGTGGTGTAGTTTTTTATTCAAAGAATTCATTATTTTGATTGGTATAATAATGAATATAAATTAAGAAAATAATAAATATAACATTTTAATGATTCTATATATATGATATACCATCCAATTACATACGATTTCACCATTAATATAATGATATTGTTGCTCGTGCGTACGTACGGATTACAGTCTCCACGACACGATGAGATTCATTTATACATTCACCATTGAACGATGATTATAAAAATATATATTATTAATAAGTATGTAATATATGAAATAATAATTCTATTGGATATATATATATATACATACATATATCTTATTCACTTACTTCCATTCAATACGATATGAAAACGGAAACAACGTTTATGTGTACGTACGACCTACCGTCTCCATAAACGGTGCCTTCCATTTTATATAACTATGTATTACAAAAATTTATATTCTAAATATATACGATTTATAAATCAAGCTTTATATTTTAGAATTATTTAAATCATGATTTAACTGATATGATAAATAATAACAAGTTAAAACACATATGATAAAGAATGCAATTATTACCCGAAATGTTAATTTAACATGAAAATCATTATTAAATGGGTGGTATATAGTCACAAATGAATAATGAATGATATAATAAATATGAATTTGGTTCTGGTATAATTTAATAACATACTATGGTCATTATACATGAGGTTAAACGTACCCTCAACCAAAGGAAAGTGTAAGGTAAGGGTTAATTTTAAAATCTCTTTGTTATCCAAGGTTGTGTTTACGTAAGTACCTACTGGGAAATATTTATTATGAATTTACATGTTTCATTAAACTATTTTTAAAGGGATTAATTTGAAGGGAATTTTTACTAAAACATCATTTTAAATGTTTTAATGATTTATTTTTCTAAACCTTTATCATTAATGTCTATGTTTTCAAAATGGTTTTAAGGATTTATTTATATGAACATGAATGTTTTAAATTGTTAATTAATTTCAAAAGATTCAAAGTGGTATGAGAAAATTTTATTCAAAACTCTATTTTAAATTACTTCCTTTATAAATGTGTGACTTCTAAATGTTTTCATGAAAAATGGATATTTCTCTCAAAACGTTTTACAAGTTATTTTCATCTATGTCAACATCCTTTGATGGATTTTAAACTTTTTTGAAGATGATTTATTATGAAACAAATATTCCATATTGTATTGAATGTTTAGTGATATATTTGATGGGGGATGTGTTATTTTTATACCATTCATGGTTTGTGGTTAAAGTATTGAAATTTCATATGCTAGTTTTAATATGAATGTTTATGTTATGTTTCAACCTTTTCATATGAGGAATGTATTGGACTTAGTAAGTGATAGGTCGAGCCCGCTATATCTCATGGGTGCATCGGTAGGTCTCATGATACAATAAGAACTGGAATTAGTTGAGTCCTTTCCCAAATTTGATATATGGTTTTGACCGAGGCCTTGAAAAAATGTTTCAGAATTTCCAACATTATACATTCCCTCAATATAAAAATATTATTGATGGTTCATGTTGTTATTAGAATAATAGAATACATATGACTATGTTTTATTATGACATTATTTACTCAGATCATATTCCAACCATAAAGTGTTCACATTTATTATTGTTAAAGTCATGTGTTTATAATTATTCACCATGCCTAGTATTTATGTCATCTTCTGCTGTATTTCTTACGCTTAATAAGCATTTGAGCTCACCCCTTTCTTATGTTTTATTTTCCCAGGATTCCAAGAAGTGTATTATGATTGATAAGTAGGGCTATTCTAGTGGATTAATGGTGTTATAAAATGATTATTTATGTTGTGTTTTATTTTATAAGGTGTAATGTAACTATCATGTATGAAATCTATTTTCCAAGACTGCTAAACAGATCAGTCCTTCGGGACTTGATTCTTTGTAATCATGCCAATGTTATTTAACAAAGCACCAACTTTGGGTAACTAGGGTCAGGGTGTTATAGTTGGTATCAGAAGAAGTTTAGTATATACATTGAATCTAGATTTAGAACAACTCTGATTTTAGGACATTATTCTAAGATAGACTTTGAGGATTACTATAGAAGAACTTCCTAGAATTTTGGTAATGTAGAGATTTTGTGTATTTTCCAAGAAATACATCCCTGTGTGGATATGATCAGGTAGAGGAGGCTCTGGCATATATGTACCTAGGATTGAAAACTCCGACAAGGAGTTTCAGGCTTGACCCGGGGTATCATGGTACATGACAACGGGCCTTGCCACACTCTTGGTTACGACACTCCTGGAGGATATTCTTAGGATAATTCACATTTTCATTACAAGACATTATGAAGGATTTAAGAGTAAATACTTCCATAAAGGAAAAATTTTATGATTATAGATTATATGCATAATATTTTCAATTTACGTTATGTATTTTACAAGTTTATAACTATGCATTGAGATTTATAAACTAAGCTTGTGTATGCCATTGTTTAGAAATGTCGTCTAGTAGAAGGAATGATATTTCAAGAAATACACATGATCAAAAGATTATAAATGATCATATCTTTCATGTTATTAAACCAAAATTTAAAAGGAAAATAGTCTCTCATGTATTATCATTATATGAAGAAATAATATAATGTGTCAATAAGATTATTATATAATTCTCTGAGTCCTATTTCTTTGAAGGGAAGCAAGAGAAGAAAATGATCTTAGAGAGAAAGATGGATAAAGGGAAGAGGGAAAAGAAGGATTTTCCCATATGTGATAACTATGGAAATAATCACCTTGGTAAATTCTTGAAGGGAATGGGATTTTGTTATAAGTGTGGAGAAAAAGGACACCATGTACATGATTTCAAGGGTAAGAAAAAGGTTTCAAATGTATAATGCTTCATCTTCAAGGAGTTGGGACACTACGCGAATCAATGTCCAAATCATCAGAGTATGCCCCAATGATGCTCTTTGATAATAATCAAGTTATGATGTTACCATAGATAAAGATGAATGAAAAGTGTTATTATGTTGTAATTAAAGAATTATTTCATTTGAGTGTTATATCAACGATGCACTGGTTTTATGAATTATGGAAATAAATAATGATTGTACTGCAGTACTATTTCATTAAGGATTTGAGATTGTAAGGTACCATGTAAAGTGACATAGTTTCAGGTTAAACTTTTTGGAAAATACATGGTTGAAGGAAAGGTAAACCATAATATGGTCCTGATACTAAGTTAGTGATTTTGGAATAAGAGATGGTTGATTTGAATAAATTATATTGGATCCTCTTGACTGCCTTAGAACTGATTAATGGTTTTTTGATTCCATTATTGTTGGAATATTCAAAAAAATTTGATATAAAGAATATATCTAGTATTATATAAAAAATAAAAGAGCATTAATGTAATCAATAAGGTTTAATGGCAATTCAGGGTGTTACCATTTTTTATAAGAATACACGATGAATCCATTCATATGTTATTATGTGGAAAAAGAGATCTTTATTTTGTGTACCTTCCTTATAAATTTTGGACTATGAGTTTGGACAGAAGTATTTTGGATAAGTCTAAAGGTTGGAATCGAATAAGTTTGACACTAGATACTAATTTAAAGGTTAAATAATTTCTTGAGACTATTTTTGTATTTTCATAGAAAGGACAACCCAGAGGTCGGGCGAGAACTCATCGCGTCCGGCAAAGCCGTGAGACATGAACCAGCAATCAAAGGGTGGCAAAGGTGCATCACCTACCACTGGCCTATGTGATTTCCTGGTTTTTATAATGTAGTTTTTTCTAAATGGTCTGAAAATTGAATTATAAATTCATTATTTTTAGAAACTTATATGATTATGATAAATAAAATATTTTTGAATTCCATTGTATTTTGGAGTGAAAGGCGATTTTGTGGTGGGAATTAGTTGAAGGTTGAAACTCTACTTATCAAGTATATTTCTTTCCTCTTATTCTATGAATAAATTAATTCTTAAAATTTAGTGAAGGGATCTTAAAACCAAAAATGTGTTATCCTAATGCCTTATATTTTGTTGAACTAATAATATTTTAGATCATCTTAGATTGATGGCATTAGGCCCTCAATTTTACACTTATTAGTGATTGATGACCTCAATAACTCCCTATAAATATTAATGTTTTTCCTCTAATTATGTGTCTCTAATTTCCACCAATTTTATCTTAATCAAGATCATAATTTGGTAGTGAATTTTTCATTTCCCTTTTCCTCTTATTAATACAAAATTTTATTAAACCAATTTCCGATGTGGGTTTTCCAAAAAGGTATTTTCTATTATTAACCATTTATTTTCAAAGAACGATTTCAAATTTTTTGGATGCAATTTATTTAAGGAGGGGAGAATGTAACATCCCTATATTTCATAGTACGTTATCTCATGAAAGTAATTAAATAGCTTGCGCTACACGCAACACCAAGTTCGAGTGCACTACAATTTTCCAAACTGGTCTTTCAAAAAGCAGTTATGAATAGTATTAACTACATTTTGAATCTTATATACTCTATATGATTTTAACATCCATATTGTGTATTTATTAGACATAATATAAGATGAAATTAATTTTTTTCATATAAAAGAAGTATTTTTCAAAAAATGATATTTTACCGCCTTTTAATGGAGAACCCTTTTTAAAACTAATATTTGACACTTTAATATATTCAATTTAATGAAATTAAATTCTTCTTTAGAAGTGGGACATAAAAATATAGTTTGAATAATTTTTTGGTACTTTTCTGATAACTTTTATATTTTGATGAATAGTTAAAAATACTAAATTTTAATTGAAAACAACTTTTTAATTGAAATAATTTATTGTGTTAAATTATGAATTTTAATGGTTTAGAAGTATAATTAGATTATATTTTTACCATTTAATAAAATTTATGTCATTATAAGTAATTTAAAATTTAAATCTGATATAAACATATGTCAATCTTTTGATTATTTTTACTTTTTTAAAAAACAGCTTTTTGGTTTTGACAATGGGAATTAATTTTAAATTAATAAATTCAACTTTATATTTATTGAATTTTGTACACTAGACTTCATTTTTTAATTATTAATATCAAAATTATCTTAGGGTAAATTTTTGGTATTTTTCTAAAAACTTACAATTCTTGATGAATAATGAAAAACAGTGAGTTGTTATTTAAAACCAAATTTTTAATTAAATAATTATTTATTTTATTTAAATTTATTTTAAGTAAAAAAAAAATATAATATCTATATAAGTTCAATTTAATTTGTTGAAGTAATTTTATAATAAAATTAGATGTATAAAATTTTATTGAACTTTTTAACGTTTTTACCCACCTTTTAGAGGAATTTGTAAATTTGAATAAAACTAAATTTTACCACTTTTGTGAGTTGAATTTTAAAAATCTGAGAGACACGGTTGACATCAGTAAGTAAAATGTGGTTTAATAAGCGGAAAATAAATTTTGGTGAACAATAACTTTTGTCTTTAATTTTCCGCGATTAAAAGTAAATTGGGCAATTAAGGATAAAAATGATATTATAATTACCCTAACACATGTCATATTTCTATTGGATAAGTGTAATTCGACCAAAAACAACCTTAGGAATAAAATAAGATACTTTTTGGTCAACTTGGATTAGATTAGGACATTTATTATTATTTTATTTAAAAAAGAGTTAAAATTGTTAAATTCAATGTTTAATAAATAAACCATTTTTAATGTAGGGATAAACACAATATAAATTTGACTATAAATATTCATTATAAAGATAAAAAAATCCTTCATAGTATTATTTTATTTATAATTTTTAGACATTAAATAATTTAATTTATTTATGACACAATGATGATGAAGTAATTACCTTATTAAAGAAATATTAAAATAATTCATATTATAAATGTCCAAATAAATGTAAATCGAGACTTATGATGAATTAAACTAATTTTTTAAGTTAATATGACATGTTAGGGTTGATTAGATACACTTATTTTGAAGATATAAGGTTATTATTTTCACAAATACAAAATTTTAAATAGTGTCAACATTGACATAAATTAATTTGTAAAAAAAATACGATATTATTGGTTGATATAATATTCCTAAAAACCTAATATTCAGCCAAAAGACATAAATAATATTATATATGTCATTAATGAACCACTTCTGGTTCTCTTGGAATTTTAGAGTAGGTTTATCAACCATATTGTGTAAGAATACAAGAAGTCACAGTAAAAGATAAACTATATAACTAAGAGTTCAATCTAAATGATAAGGTTAAAATGTTTACCTAAACTTGTCTAAAACATATTATTTGAAATTTTTTCGACCCATACCCACCTTATCCTATAGATAAATTATTTTTATCCATTAGAAAAAAATATTATTTTATTATACAATAATATTTCCAGATTTTCCTAAAGTGTCCATCCCCTCTCTTATAAAAGGGTACTTCCCCTTCTCTTTATTTCACTCCTCCAAATACATTTGGATCATCCAAACCTTTCCCAAATATCCTCCCAACTTTACTCCCCTCTACCTAGAGGCCTTAATTTTATTATAAATCCAATATAAGGATCCCTTTTGATCAACTCAAAAGAAAACACCCGAAGAAGAGGTAATAATTTCACCACCATCTTTCAAGTTCTTTTCATCTTCCACATCCTCTTTTTTTGTTGTTTCCCTACCAAAACAATAACTATAGTAACTCCTACATACTATGATTATATTATAAATATGGTATAACCATATTCATTATTCTATCCATCCTCTAAATGACAAAGTCACCATCTGTGCGTACGTACGACTTACTGTCTCCACGTCGTGGTGTAGTTTTTTATTCAAACACATCATTATTTGGATGTGTATAATAATGAGTATAACTGATGTAAATAATAAATAAAACATATTAATTATTCTCTATATATAATATACCATCCAATTATATACTATTTCATCATCAATATAATGATATTGTCGCTCTTGCGTACATACAGATTACCGTCTCCACAACGTGATGAGATTCATTTCCACATTCACCATTAAACGATGATTATAAAAATATATATTATTAATTAGTATGTAATATATGAAATAATAATGCTATTATAGATATATATATGTATATAATTACAAATATATTATTCACTTACTTCTATTGAATATGATATGAAAACGGAAACAACGTTTATGCGTACGTACGACCTATACTCTCCATAAACGGTGCCTTCCATTTCATATATCTATAAATTATATATATTTATATTATAAATATATATTATATATAAATAAATGTTTATATTTTTGAATTACTTAAATCATGATCTAATTGATACGATCAAGAATAACAAGTTTAAACATGTACGATAAAGAAAGTGATTATTACCTGAAATGTTAATTTAACATGGAAATCATTATTAAATGGGTAGTATAAAGTAATAATTGAATCATAAATGATATAATAAATATGAATATGGTTTTGGTATAAATTAATAACATACTATGGTCATTATACTGGAGGTTAAACGTACCCTTGACCAAAGGAAAGTGTAAGGTAAGGGTTAATTTCAAAATCCCTTTATTATCCGAGGTTGTTTTTACGTAAGTACCTACTGGGAAATATTTATTATCCAAGTACATGTTTCGTAAAAGTGTTTTCAAAGAAATTATTTTTAAGGGAATTTTTACTAAAAATAATTTTAAAAAATTTAAATATTTATTCTTCTAAACCTTTATCATTAATGTCTATGTTTTCTAAATAGTTTTAAGGATTTATTTATATGCACATGAATGTTTTTAAAAATTAATTCCTTTCAAAAGTTTCAAATTGGTATGGGAAACATTGATTCAAAACTATCTTTTAAATTACTTACTTTATAAATGTGTGACTTTTAAATGTTTTCATGAAAAAGGGATGTTTCTCTCAAAGAGTTTTACAAATCATTTTAATCTATGTCAACATCCATTGATGGATTTTAAACTTGTTTGAAGATGATTTATTATGATAAAAATATTCAATATTGTATTTAATGTTTTGTGATATATTTGATTGTGGATGTATTATTTTTATACCATTCATGGTTTATGGTTAAAGTATTGACATTTAATATGCTAGTTTTAATATGAATGTTTATGTTATGTTTCAACCTTTTCATATTAGGAATGTATTGGACTTAGTATGTGACGGGTGGATCCCGTTATTTCTCCTCGATGCATCAATAGGTATCATGAAACAATTAGATGTGGAATTGGCTGAGGCCTTTCCCAAGTTTGATATATGGTTTGGGACGAGGCCTTAATCATTTTTAGATGCCTTGACCGAGGCCTTGACAAAATGTGTCAGAATGTCCTGCATTATACATTACCTCATTTTGAAAATATTATTGATGGTTCATGTGGTTATTCGACAAGTAGAATACCCATGATTATGTTTTATTATGGAATTATTTACTCAGCCCATATTACTGCCATAAAGTTTTCATGCTTATTATTTATAAAGGCATGTGTTTTTAATTATTCACCACGCCTAATGTTTATGTTATCTTCCGCTGTATTTCTTACCCTTACTGAGCATTTGAGCTGACCCCTTTCTTGTGTTTTATTTTCCCAGGATTCCATGAAGTGTATTATGATTTCTAAGCAGGGTTAAGATAGGGGATTAATGGTGTTATCAAATGATCATTTATGTTGTGTTTTATTTTCTAAGGTGTAATGTAATGTTCATGTATGTAATCTATTTTCAAAGACTACTAAACCGATCGGTCCATCAGGACTTGATTCCTTGTAATCTTGCCAATGTTATTTAACAAAGCACTAAATCTGGGTAACAGGCATCAAGGCGTTACACCCACGCCTTCCGCGTTAGCTTGTAATCATGAGGGAGGATTAAAGGATTTAATAATCACCTGAATTAAAAAAACAAATTCCTACCTCAAGAACGATGGAGAACGCCTATGATTGAGGAAGTGTCTTCATTTGTCTTTTCCTCAACAAGCTTCCAACGATACTGCTCATACGTCGTCCTTTGGTTCGTGGTTCCGTATCACCCATCACCTCCATCTAGAACCAGATCCCATCATCCAAGGGTTTGGTGTCTCGGAACTTTGTCAACACTTTGTTTTTAGGTGAAGCAGTGCTGATACCTCTCCCCATGCTCCTTATAAATAAGAGAGGGGGAGGGTGTTTAACGCTTGTAGGATTTATGAGGGTTTATTAATTAAGAACCTTCCGCATTCCCAACAGTATTGTTACTTTGGATTGAATGGTCAATCCATTTAATGGATTGACACATCGATGGTCCTACATTTCCCCTTGTACATTGAAATATAAGAAAGAAATTAATCAAATAACAATGTTATTTTATTTATTCTTTTAAAATGTCCCAAAATCTAACTTTTCCTCCAGAACAACTATGGATGAATTGAATCCTCCCTTAAGTGAATCCCGGTACTACAGATTCTATGGTGCCCTCAGATTTTTAATCTAAACACTGGTTCAAAAGTTAGTAAACTTTGCTCGCACCTTAACTGAATGTACCATAAAAAATTTATGAAATTCATTTCAGGAACACCGAGCCTCAGAATCACTCACTATCAATTTTCACATACTCGTAATAATTTCATATAATTAAAAAAATCACATGGGAAAAACTGGGTGTTTACGTTCTCTCCACCTTAGGTATTTTTGTCCCCAAAAGCTACAATATAGACTAAAAAAACAAGTAGAGGTACTGAGCATGAATTTGATCCTCCCGCTCCCATGTTCTCTCCTGGAGGTTCTCGTGATGCCCGAAAACATGCACTAGAAATGTTGATCATAAATGAAGGACCTTCTCCTATCTATCCTCAATCTCTACTGGAACCTTTGTAAACGTCTCCCCATCATCAAAGTGTAGCTCTCCATGGTCGATGATGTGACATGGGTCATTCACGTATCTCCTCAGCTGGGATACGTGGAAGACATCGTGCACCCTCTCCAGTTGTAGTGGAAGTGCAAAGCAGTATGCTACCTCGCCCATCCTCTGATGTATCAGAAACGAACTAATAAACTTTAGTGATAACACACTGCCTCGACCAAATCTCTGTAAACCTCATCGAGGTGAGACCCATAGGAAGATATGGTCTCCCTCCTCGAACTCCAAAGGTCTCTGCCTCCTATCAGAATAAGACTTATGTCTACTCTATGCTATCTTCATCCACTTCTAGATAATATTTACCTTTTTAGTGGTAGCCCATACCAACTCTGGACCCATAAGTGCTAACACCCTTTGGTCCATCTAGAATAGAGATCATTTGCTAGGTCAATAGTATAGGGTCTCGAATAGTGCCATACTGATGGTGGAGTGATAAATATTGTTGTTTGAAAACTCCACCAAGGGCAAGTGATCCTCCCAACTGCGGCCAAATCTAGGACAGAAGCACGAAGCATGTCCTCCAGTTTCTGTATGGTCTACTCTATCTGACCATCTGTTGGAGGATGAAAGGCTTTGTTCAAACTTAGCTGAGTCCCAAATGCCTTCTATAATCCCTTCCCAACCAGGATGTTAAATTTGAGTCATGGTTAGATAAAATCATCAATAGAACCCCATGAAGTCACACAATCTTTTGTATGTAGTGGTGTCCCAAGACCTATACTTATCCCTTCTCTTGGATAGATAGTGGGATGATATGGTGAGTTGGTCAGTGATCCCACAGACAGAATCATGTCCTTTGGATGTACGTGGAAGCCCTACCACAATGTCTATGGAGATTCCATCACACTTTCACTCTGACACCTCTAGTGGTTGTGCTATTCCTGTTAGAACCTGATTCATGACCTTCACTTGCTGACAAGTGAGGCATCGAGAAACAAACTCCGCCAATACTTTCTTTATCCTTGGCCAATAGTGCTGACAGTAGAGGTCTTTGTACATCATCGCCAAACCAGGATGTACTGCTAGAGGGAACGAATGGAACACCCTCAACAACTCCTCCTGTAGCGCCCCTGGTAGCATGGTACGTCCTCTGAAAAGGATGAGGTTCTCCTATCCTTCATAAAATTCTTCAAGTGCCTGTCCGGATGATATCTGATCACGTCGAGCCTCACCGTCAATGTTCCCAAGCTATGCCTCCCTGACTCACTAAAGGAGTGGGGAAGTGACAGTCATATACTGTAGTTAAGATGATCCACCCTTATCTGTGAAGGATATCTACAATGTGGTTAGCGACTCTGTCTCCTCACTCAACAACTACAGACCAGACCTCCTGTTGAGTGCATATTCTACACCGTTTTTCTTCCCAAGAGTATAGACTATCCCAAAGTCATAGTCCTGGAGAAAATCCATCCATAGTTGTTGTCTCAGGTTCAGGTCCTTCTGTGAGAAGATATACATGAGGCTCTTTTGATCAGAGTAGACTGTAAACATTCTCCCATCTAGTAATGTCACCACACCTTAAGGGAGAAGACCACTACGGCTAACTCTAAGTCGTGGGTAGTGTAGTTCTACTCATGATGTCACAACTATCTTGAACCATAAGTGATCATTGCTCACTACGACGTCAGAACACATCCATGTTTGGTCCCTGATGTTTCGTAGTAGACTACATTCCCAATTCCCTCTTCTTTTAGCCTCAAGATGGGGGCACCCGTTAGTCTCTTCCTTAGCTCTTGAAAACTCTGCTGTCATCTCTCCGTCTATACGAAGGGTTGTCCCTTCTTTGTCAATGCTGACAAGGGTTCTGCAACTCTAGAAAATTTAGGCACAAATCTCTGGTAGTATCCAACCAACCCCAAGAAACTTCGCACCTTGGTCACACTTTTGGGTGGCTCCCATGAAAAAACAACCTCTATCTTCACTAGATCCACTACAACTCAGGTCTTCGAGATAACACGTCCCAAAAATTGGACCTCTTGTATCTAGAACTGGCACTTCTAGAGCTTACCATAAAGCTGGTTCTCTAGGAGTGTATCTAGAACTATTTGCAGTTGAGAGGCATGCTCCTTCTCCGACATTGAGAATATCAAGATTTCATCAATGAAGATCACCACAAAGAGATCATGGTATGGCTGTAATATCATGTTCATGAGTCCCATGAACACTGTAGGGGTGTTGGTCACACCGAATGGCACAACAAAGAACTCATAGTGGCTATACCGACATATGAAGGTCATATTCGGCACATCCTCATCTCATACTCCGAGCTAATGATATCCAGATCTGAAGTCTATATTCAAAAACCAATAAGTTCGCTTCAACTAATTGAAAAGATCATCAATCATCTAATGTGGATATTTGTTTTTCACAGTCACCTGGTTCATGTGCTGATAGTCCACACAGAGTCTCAAACTCCTATCTACCTTCTTAGTGAACAAAATTAGGGCTGCCCATGGAGAAATGATGGGATTTATGAACCCTTATTTCTATAATTCCTCCATCTATACCTGTAACTCACAGAGCTCTACAGGAGCCATCCAATATACATGGGTTGATATCGGGGCCATCTTTGGGCACATGTTGATGTAAAAGTCTACCTATATTCATGAAGGTAGTACTATAACATCATCAGGAAAGAGATCAGCATACTGGTCCACCGCTACAGGATAGCGCAAACTCTCAATATATACTGATCCAAGGGTAAGGCTAGCCAACTGGTGTGTGATCAACTGCACCCTCTTCCTGGTAATTCCATCCTTTGCTTCAAAGATTCCCTTTTTTCGGTGAAGGAAAACCTAGTCTCATCCTCACGAGCACCCTTCACTATGGACCTAATACAGTCAATATGGACATGGACTGTGGATAACCAGTCCATACCGAAGATGAAATCATAAGGCCTCGACAACGCTACTAGAAGATCTCTGTTGAATCTATCACCTCCTAGAGTAATCTCACACCGTTTTCCATAGTGTGTAATCATCGAATCCCCTCCCGTATGAGTCTCTAGCTATAAGGATCGAGCCAAAGACTCCATTGGAATCCCCGAGCTCTGAACAAGGGTCGTGAAAAAAAAGAGTGACTGACACCCCAGTCTATAAGTACTACATATAAGGTGGATAAGACACAAATCAAACCTATAATCATCTCTAGGGCACCGTGGTTATAGGCCTCAACTTCCTGGAGTAGAACTCATCCCTGTCCACCTGCTCTTTGTGTTTAGGGTGTACCACCTAGAGGTGGTGGCGGTAGAACATTGAATCGCCACCCACCACCTGCTGCACGGACATCTCCTCTACCATGTGCACCTGCTACCTACGGACCTCCCTGATCGAATCTATTCCCTTGCTTCGGAGGTCCCTTGACTATCAACTGGTCATCCGTATAGTGGGTCGGGCACTCATGTGCCATGTGACCCTGCCCACTACATGAGTAGCACTGCATACTCGTAAACTAACCTCCTCTGTCTCGTGAGCACTACACCACCGACCATGTATCCTGAGGTCATCCACCAGAAGGTCTAGCCTGCTTGAGCCCATGCGTCGTCCATCTACTGCCTGTTGTAGATGACCTTGCTATCTGACGTCAGATGGTGGAACTTGACATCGGTGCCTTCTCAACTATAAAACACTCCACCAAAATTTCTCACTCTAGCACCCCAGCCAGTGTTGTAATGCTGAACAATATCATCAATGATCTGATCTCCCATCGGAGAACCTGCTCAATGGTTCGGGCATAGAATAAAGGGTATCGTACCATGTCGGTGGAGTATCGGGAGAGATCGGTGAAACTCGCTGAGTACTGGGCCATACTCATGCTTCCCTACCGTAAGTGTAGAAGATCCTATATACGCACAGAGCATAAGGTCGCTAGGAAGAACTCTTACCTAAAAAGACTCTTGAGGTCCATCTAGATGATGGTCACCTCATCGTGTATCTGGAGCATCAAACACCACCATCTCCCAACTACTTCCTGAAAAATACTGGCTACTAGGATCACCATAAGGTCAGCTGGTGTTCCAACTAGGAGGAAAACTCTGACTACAGCCTCCAGCCAGTCCTCAGCTGCCTGTGGGTCTGTCTCGTCTCAGAACCTTGGAGGACTCTACCACTGAAACACATGTAATGCACTTAGTTGGTGTGTATCTTATGTTGTTGGGGCTGCTAACAATGACTTCCCAATGGGTATTGGTGTTGCTGGTATACCACCCAAAGTTTCTAACACCGTAAGAGGTCCCTGCACCGAGGCCTCATCGCTCGGTGGACCGTCATCACATACTCTCTCGGGAATCCTAGATGGTTGTCTACATGGCATCTTCTTAAAATTAAATAGGTGTTCCACCGTTAATATGTTATACATGGTGAGTTTACTCAAAGAGATCACAAGAAAAACTTTTCAGAATAACACACAACCAGTTTTTCCATGTACTGAGTCAGAAATCAGAATTTAGGGTCTTGGTGTATGTGTATGTCGGCCACCACACCAACACTAGATTACCAAACTGAAAACCAAACTCATAAAACGTAACAATATCACCACATCGAAAAGATTAGATTCATAGTTATTCGGTAGAACCGGCTCCTCTGATACCACTTTGTCATGACCTGCCCCCCAGGGCCCATACCGTGACAACCCCAAGCCCACCTTCCATAGGCTAGGGGCTGGAAACTAGCACCGGATGGGCATATCCATAAAACGGTAAATAATTTACTTCTAACCTGTATAGACACATAGTCCATGTACAAAACAAGAAGCAACCATGAAGTAATCTGATGTAGTAAAAGTGTGCTGAATGTAAAGGGGCCAGAATACAAGGCGAACTGAAAATTGCAAGTACAACTGAAAGTACCAATACAACTGAAAGGTGAAAAAAATATCTTGGATAAACCACTGAGGATTCTACCTGAATGGTAGGTACAACTTAGGATCAGTAGTCTCTATGTCATGTCACACCAAATGTTCCACCTCTGTGTACCGTCCAGTCCTGGCTCCCTCATCCTCGATCAATGATGTCCATTTTCTACACAAGACACAACAAGGAGAAAGCGTAGCCCGTGTAGGGGTGAGTATAACGATACTTAGTAGGGACCCCGAGACCCCCGTAGGTTACCCGAAGTCCCACAAAAAAACCACAAATCAATACATCCATCTCAAGAACAAAGTGATTGACAACAAGTCCATTTAGGTATATGCCAATACATATACCTAAGTAATCAAGATATAATAATCTCATACATGAGGGAGTATTACCACAAAGGTAACACCACAAAGGTAGAAGTACCACGTAGGTAACACCACAATGATTTAAGTACCACATATGTAACACTAAGAAGACAACACCATAAAGGTTGAAGTACCACATAAGTAACACCACAAAGAAAACACAATGAAGGTAGAAGATCCACACAGGTAACATCATGTAGATAGAAGTACCACATAGTTAACACCATAAAGATAACAACACGAAGGTAAAAGACTCAGCTCACAATCAGGTATAACTTAAGTACAAAAGTACAAATGATTAGTTGTAAGCTATATCATTTTATTCTGTTAAGAAGTATTGTTGCTGACCCACATAGGATCATTAGGTAATAACCCCCACTGATCCACACTGAATTTCTGAGTGCTAACCCACACAAAAATCGGATATATGATAACCCACACAAGATCGATATATTCTGAATCACTTAGGATCAATATATGATGACCCACTTAGATCAATGTTCTTTCTTCACGTTACTACCTGGCACAGGATTTGACGCACCCCGTGTGCTCAAGTTCTATAAAATCTTCCCCTCTAGATATCGGCCATACCTCAACTACCACAAATCTCCACAAAGGAGTAACCCAAAGGACCACCATGTCGTAAGGGTTCCAATGTGATAGACGTTGTGTCAATCGGACACACGGTCTGTATGTTATAAACATTTCAGTTTTGAGGGGCCGGTTGGATTCGGGTTTGATCCAACCTGGCCATACTCCAACTATCTCCAACAGTAAAGTAGAGTATAACAATAAGATTGCCTCGATCTGAGGATCCCATCACCATTGAAGGTTCGTCAAATGGATGCCTGGTTCTCAATATATGACCCTTTATGTATTTCTGGGTCTGGTAGGGTCGGGGTTCGGTCCGACCCGGTCCGACCGACCCGACTCGACCAAGTCTGGGTTGGGCCGCAGTGGGCTCAGCCCACTGGGATGGGGTCCAACCCAACCTACAAGGGGGCATCCCGGTCTGCAAGGGGTGGCCCGGTCTGCAAGGTGATGGCCCGACATACAAGGGTGTCGCCAAGCCCGCAAGGGGGAGGGCCCACCCACATGCGGGTGGCCCAACCCGCAAGGGGGGCGGTCTGCCCCTCAAGGGGGAGGCCTTGCCTTCAAGGGGGCACGAACTTCTGGTCCTACCTATACTAGGGTCCTCCCTAGTTGGTGCCGGGGGGGGGGGGGGGGTGAGACCCCTATTCTCCCAAACGGCCCAGAGGCTATTCAGCTTGTGAACCGGCGGCGCCACATGGGTGCCTCCCGATCACTGTGGAACCCACTAAAGGCACAGATACCTACTCTAATATGGATTCAGCCATGAACCCTTGCTCACCGGCGGAACGCTAGTCACGCCACCCTCATCATCTATGGATAGCCACCTACTTCACCCCTCGCAGATTCGGTCGCGACCCCTTGCTCACGGACAGTGCACGTCGGCGTGCCACACCTCCTCCGTGGTCGGCCAGTGTCGGTCGCTCCACTGACCATCACGACATAGTTTTATGGCTCCCTCTTGTGGTGCACGACGGCGCGCTGCCCCCATCCTAGATGGTTGGTTCCATAACATCGACGGTCTTCCACAATGAATGAAAGGGTAGAAAGGTAGCAGATGGTCTAGGCCATGTTCGTTTGGCCCGTGCCCTCCGTGTTAGCTTGTAATCATGAGGGTGGATTAAAGGATTCAATAATAACTTGAATTAAACAAAACACAAATCCCTACCTCAATAATTATGGGGAATGCCCACGATCGAGGATGTGTTGGTGTTCGTCTTTCCCGCAACAAGCTTCCAACGACATCACTCGTACGTCATCCTTTGGTTTGTGGTTCGGTGGCATCCGTCACCTCATGCTGGAACATGCTCTATCCTCTAGGGGTTTGGCATCTCAACAATTTTTCATCACTTATTTACTTGGAAAAGTAGTGTCGATACCTCTTCCCAAGCTCCATATAAATTAGAGAGGGAGAGGGTGTCTAACACTCGTGGGATTTATGAGGGTTCATTAATTAGTAACCTTCCTCATTCCCGACGATGTTGTTACGTAGGATTGAAGGGTAAATCTAATTAATGGCTTGACACATCGTCGGTCCTATGTATCCACTTTTCCATTAGAGGAAAAGAATGAAATAAATTAAATAACAAAGTTATTTTATTTATTCTTCTAAAAAGTCCAAAAATCTAACATTTTCTCCAGACCTACTATGGCTAATGTGAAGCCTCCCTTAAGAGAATCTCGGTGCTTATGGATTCAATGGTGCCCTCAGATTTTTAATCTGAGCACCGGTTAAAAAGTTAGAAAACGCCACTCCCCTGTTTACTAAACGTACCTTAAAAAAAGTTCTGAAATTCATTCTGGGCACACCGGGCCTTGGAATCCTATGCCGTCAATTTTTGTAGAATCGTAATAATTCTATATAATTAAAAATTTACTTGTAAAATCCGAGTCTTTACATTTTTCTTCTATTAAAATGATATACACCCAATTACAATATAGAGTGTGGTTGAATTGACTAAAAGTGCATCTTTTCAAAATATGATTAATATTTTAGGTCAAAACATGCGATGAATTCATAAAAAAAGGAAACAATATCAGATTATTAGGAAACTATATGATAATTATTATTTATTTTTTAACCTATAAAATTTTAAATCAAGTGACATTAAAGCATGGTATGGTTGAAATAATATAAGTTTTATTTTTCAATGTTTTATTTTGTATGAAACAATAAATATTATCCATTATAACAAAAAATATTTTTTGTAAAATATTGATTTTTGCAAATTATTTCATTGATTAGGGTGTTTTTTTAGAAGAGTGGCGTGTGATTTCTCATATGACTCATTCCTTGAAAATTATTCAATGAAGGTGCATAACTAGAAATTTCTATCTTTGAAAACATTTCAAAGAAGGAATTTTCTAGGAGTGTTCATTTTTTAAAAATATTTCAAAGAGGGTGCTTTCTAGCTCATCGCCTTCTTCGAATATTTGAAAATGAATGTATCTTATGGTTTGAAATAGTCTTATAAATATTATATATATATATATATTAATTTTAAAAGTAAATAATATATATCTTTTTTATTTGAAATTTCTCTCATCATAGTATTTTGAATATATTACACACATGGAATATCACCAAATCCCTCATTTTTGTATTGATTCGTTATTACCATCCATTCTATATTTTCAATATCATATTTAGGCTCCCCTTTTCTGTCACATTAAAATATCAGTATTTTATTATTAAAAACAAAATAATAAATACAAATATCTTAATTAATAATGTAATTATAATTATTTAATATTTTAATTAAATATAATTGTTTATATATTGTAATAAATTTTATGTTTATGAAAATAATCAATAGATTAATTAATAATGTTACAAATATATTTTTAAAACTTAAATAAATATTAAAAAAATTAATAATGCAATTAATAACATATTTATTATTGAAATAATGAATATAATAACTACAAATAAGAATTTAGTAATTGATTATAATTAATTATAATAATAAAATTTAAATTTAAATATTTATCGAACAATAAATAATATTTACATAGGACTTATTAATCAAAATATAATTAATATTTCCTTAAAATTTACTATTAATGAATTATAATAGAGAAATTAATAATACAATAATATGTTATTTAAAAATAACTAGTACTATTTATTTTTTGACACAATGATTTAAAAAATACTATAAAATTTCTTTTTTGAATGATAATTAATAATATAATTATTATTAATATAAATAATTAATAATAATGTTGTAACTCTATGATAGTGTAAACCATGGGTTTTGGCCTGTGGTTATGTTTTAGTTATTAAAATACTTAGCAGTTATAAGTAATTAAATAAATATAATTATCCAACAATATAAAAAATAAAATAGTAATTAATTCAACAATTTAATTATTAATGTAGTTAAATATTAGAATATATATATCTCTCTATTTAATAATTGAAAAAATAATTATATATTTAATATTATATATATATAAATTAACAATTAATTAATTAATTAATGACCTACTTGTTAAAGAAATTCATAATACGTAATTATAATATTGTTATTAATATAATTAATAGTGTAGTTAATAATATAATTAAAAATAATAAATAAAATAATAAATAAATATCAAAACGGTGTGAACCATGGGTTAAAATCCATAATCCTTGAAAAAAAAATTAAAGGAAGGTACAAAGAAATTATAGTGTAGTGGTATGGTTAAAATAATGTGGGAATAACAATGCCACTTGAAACAAATGATTATGAAACAATCACCTTTTTTCAGGTCTACCTCCCCACGATCAGTAGCTACCCCAACCTCTCGGGTGTCTACCTCTCCTCCACTATTTGGGAGCCTACCATGTGATATCCAGGCCATCCTTGCTTGATGAGATATCTTGGTCATCATGAGGCACATTTCCTCCAATGACATAATTTCTCACAGAATAGTCATCTTACTATGATGGAATGTCCTATAGATCAAAATAACTATTGTATGTGGCTAGGGCTACACCTCAAAGTTTGCCAAATTATTCAAAGAACTATTCCCCACTAAAAGATCTATTAGAAATATCAAGAAATGTAATTATACTAGGCCTATATTTTGGAAAGGAAAAAACAACCCTCTTGATTGGCTCATTCCCTCATATTATACAATTAATTAATAGATCACCCCTTACATCATCAAAACATGCTATAAAAGATCATCCCTAATAATCTATTCTTTGATATGTTCTTGAGATTGACCATGAAGAACCTGAGGTGGGGTAGCCTAAAGAGACTTCTCACTTTGATGATTTATCACATACATCCCTTCTTAAAAATCCCTTGAAAGATATATGGCCATTAAATCCTTCTTTTACCGACATGAGATTGGCAGATGGATCGGAGAAGGTGTATCCTGCTTAAAGAGAGGCACACCTTTTTGTGTTTCTGAGGTAAAACATGTTCGAAGACCTCTTCATACACAATAATTTTATTATCATCTGTTATCTTTTCCATTATCATGGATGTTAGTTCATGGAATGAGGATGTTGTTGGGGTATATTTGGTGCTTACACCCAGTTCAGAACCTCATAAGGTGGGTCCTCCAAATACCAAGTGTGTGATGGCAATGAGGTTCCCCTAAAATTAGGGTTCCTACACTAGTGGAACAACATCCTAGTTTCCCTACCCCATTAGAAAAATAAGTTCACCAGCATGGTCCATAGTATCCTTTAAAGAATGATCAAAGGGTTTCACTTATCTCTGATCAATGGGCATCACTGATCCCTTTTTCGAGTTCTTCTATAGCACTAAAATAGAAGATTTTTGTTCTGATTGATCCACTCAAGCCTTATCATCTTTCTAGGTTTGAGTAGCTTCAACCTTCACTCCATCTTCATCATTCCTTATGTACCATTCAACATCATGTCCTTTTATCCTAAAAGTGGTGAAAACAAGCCTATTTCGATATGTATCAATTGTGTTCCCTATATTATGACATCCTAAGAAATAATATGGTGTTTTATCAAAATCAAAAATAAAGTAAAACTAAAACTTATCTTTATTTATCACCACTTTTTGATCAATGTACTATTGAGATCAACCTCTACTAATAGCCTTGTCATGTTTTCGTATCTAGAATTTTTAGTTTCTAAATCCATATTAATAGGGACTCTAATTTCAAAAGGATTTTCCCACATCATTTTCGAGTGTTATAGGAACCAACTCATCCCTATAATTAAAACCTAAATATTAGTAATTGAGTTTTTAATAGAAAATTAGTTGAAGTAAGGGTCGCAGTCCTGAATTTAGAGGAGTCTATGATTAAAAACTCACCACATCGAGGCCCCATTCTTTATACTTCAATGTCTTTTTTGGGAAGACAATATGGAAATACCTCTTACATAGAGAAGTGATTTTTCAGCCATTTAATGCACAGATTTCAAGGATAAAATTTATCAAATCGGAGATGCTCTATATGATCTATTGGGACTACAATAATAGATGTACAATTATGGATTTCATACATTATTATATCTGAAAGAAAATGATTATATGATTAGATTCCCCAAATTTGATATATCATTTCTTCGTAATCTCTATTGAGATAGGATTGTATTCACTATACAATCCCTCAAAGGATATTGGATTCATGGAAGACTCAACAATGAATGAAGACCCAAGATCATTATTTGGATTCACAACTAGAATATCACCATAAAATTGTTCTTTCACAAAATGTCATGTCACTGCTAACTGATCCTTGAAAAATGGATTGGAAACTAGATATTTTCTTGATGATATAGCCTTTAGAGTGTCAACCAATAATAATTCAATCCTCCCCACCATGATCTAAGCCTATGAGAAAGTAATTCCATTCCATGGATCCATAGCCCTAGAAATATAAGGGTCTTTAGGAGACTTTCGTGAGTCACTAGGGGTAGAGAATAGAAGAGGAGGACCAGGGGAAGGGAAAAGGGAACCATCCACAGGATGAACAACTAGAGAATACCTCATAGATTCCATGGAAATCTATTTATATTTAATAATCTTCAATTTTCAAAAAATAATCATATATTTCATGATAAAAAATTAATAATCTAATTATTAATGAAAAAAATAATACTTAATAATGTAATTTATGATATAATTATTTTAGTGCATTATAATACATAATAATAATACCATTATTAATGTAACTTGTAATTTTGTTTTTAATATAATTAATAATAATTAGTAATAAAATTTATAATGTATAAAATATAATTATTAATAAAAAATTTATGAATAAATAATTTTACAATTAGTTAGGGTTTAAAATAATTTTTTATACAAATATAATTAATATTTTTATTTAAATAATTATTAAAAATTATAATATATATATATATTATAATTAATTATTCATTTAATAATACTAAATGAATATATAGATATTACTATAATTAATTGTTAATAATCACTAAGAACAAAATATGTAATGTGATGAAGTTCCCATATTCACTGTGAAGAAGATTATTGCATTTTTTCTATTTTTTTATCAATATTTCAAGGAGTATAATGAGTATGTGCTAATGTTTCGTGATGATGAAGACCCCTACGAATGACGATGATAAAATTTGAGATATAGTTTGGAGTTCCACTAGACTACAGGTATTCTTGTTTTCCATTGAGTATTGAAGATCGATTAATATGTTGTCAATGAATATGGTGGTTGAGATACTTCCCTTGATAATGGGTAAAGATTTAATTGGTTGAAGTTTTTTTAAAAATAGTTTCAAGGTAGAAAAAAATATATTTTGATTTCTATGATTGACTCAATATGAAACAAAAAAAAGGATGAATATAGTATTTTCTATAACATCTTCTTCATGTAATAGATTGATGATGGTTAAGAATTGATTTGAGCACCCATCCTTGTTTTATCAATCATGAAGGTTGATACATAAGATCAATACAATTGAATAATTTCATATTATTTTATTTTAATAGATTATAATGTCTAAGATAGGTTTTATAATAAATGGTTATTAATGATGCACTATTAGTTCTATGTTTTTTGATAATATAAAATAAATTAAATAGGCATTTAAGAATTATTGAAATAAAAAAATCACTGTTTATATGTTCCAAGATGCATTTAAAATTATGATAATGATTTCAATGAAGTATTATTATATTCCTAAAGTCATTTATGTTGTTTTTTATTAGGTGTTGGATTGGATTATCCCTATGAATATTTTAAGATATTATGAGATGACTTGAAGAAGGTTTTAGATTTTGAGTTGAATATTTAAATTGGTAAGTGAAAAATCATTCATATGAAAGTACACCTCTGATTATTTTTTCAGGATACATAAGGGTTCCCCATGTTACACAATGATAATATAGTGTAAAATTGTAATAATCAAAACCTTTTATGTAATCTACAACACCAAACTATAAGTGAATTGTGATGAATTATAAAAATATTATTATTTAAATGCAACCAGTATAACCATAACATTAAATTTGAATGTATGAATATGAGTAAACACATTATGAAATATATTTATAATGGTTCTAGTTAATACATATTTTTTATTAATACTTTAGAAATATTCACTCATTTTATTTTCAAGACATTTTATGCTTTTAAAAAATTCCTTCTTTTCATAAATTATTTTTCTTTATTTTGTTGAGAAATTTTAATATTCAATTTTAAAAATTAGATATTATATTTTATAAAAAATATATCATTTCTGAAATCATCATATCAACATTATCTTATTGTGAAGTTTTTGGGTTTTCAAAAAAGAATAATTTTTTAATGAATAGTGAAAATCACCATGCTTATAGAAAACTATATTCTACATTAATGTATATAACAATTATCACATTTTTTTGAATTGATTTTTAAATTTCATTTGTTCCATTTGATTAAAAATTATCCAATTAATGTCATTTTAATCGATATTATATATAATTTTTGTGTAAAATCATTTTGAAACATAAAATTTCATTTTTCTAGAAAATAATATATCATCATGTTTTGAAGCTTTAATTTAAAATTAATTTCTACCACTTATAGAGATTTAATTTGATAAAATGGATTAAATATGAGGGAAAATAATGTAAATATATGGTAAACAAGAAACATTTTTTCATTATGAATAGTAAATACTGTAAATAGTTATAACCATATAATAAAGAAAATCCAGTTAATTAATGTTAAAACTAATGAGAAAAGGTTTTAAAAATACAAAAAACATGAATCTACCATTTTAAATAATTTAATTTCATCCATAATCAACTATGATTTTAGTTTATTGTGTCATGGAATGCTTTTTCATTGATAATGTCCCATATAGTATTTTATATTATGAAAAATAAAAAATTACACTCTCTCTCTTTTAAATTTATCATATATGTTCACAAAGGGATAAAAATAAGTTTTTAATGAATGTAAATATTTTTGATCATAATTAAATTTTGTAACAATGGTGTTTTATTTATATTTTTATCAATTGAAAAATTACCCTTAAGTCTAATAAAATATTAACACAATGCTTGTGAGAGAAGTGGAAAGATCAATGTAAATAATTTTATAAACATTAAAATTAATGAATATGGATAAATTATGGTGGAAAAATAACTTCATAGTAACTATTAATATACTATTGTAGGGGAAATAGATTATATTATAATTCAATATTAGTGTTGTTTTCATTAAATTGATATTATGTTAATAGTTCTACAAATGACTTTAGTAGTATTTTATTTTAAATTATATTTTAATAAATAATTTTAAAATCAAATAAAAAATTTAAATCAGACAAGTAGGATTATGAATAGTAATTTTTTTTATCATTTTTCCATTTTTGATCCAATTGTCACCTTATATGTAAAATTATGAACCATTAATATTGAAAAAGTTATTACAATGGATAGTGTTATGGTTGGTTTACTAAAAGGTTAAATGAAAAGATATGGTTTTGAATGCAATAAAAAACAATCCAGAATTTATTGATGGAATATATTTCAAGAATAAAATATCATGTATTCTAATACATGGATACCTGGTGAAACTTCTACATTAGAATGAATTTATTGTTTTTAAATATTTTTATTAGTTCCATGTGCGTCCTTTCCTTCAATTATAAAAGGGAACCCAAACTATCCTTTATTTACACATAATTGAGAAAATGAGGTCTCAAAAATCATAAAAAAGTTTCTTATCATGTTATTTAGAAAATAATTATAGGTTCTTCAATTCTTAAAAACCCATTCTAAGGGTCCTTGAGAATGGATATAAAAGAGGTCTATTGAAGAAGAGGTTATCGTCTTACCCAATCTCTCTAAATTTATTTATTATTCTACGTCCACCAAATTTGTGGTATTCATTATTAAATATAAATATTATTATAAAAATATAATGATTTATTTTAAAGATTATGGAACCAGTATCATCTACCATCCTTTATATCAATTGGAAATAAAATCATCCCTTATGAGTACGCATAGACTACTTCTTACATGTAGATATATCACTAATTTTCTCACCATAATTCATGGATGGTTATTATAATCGATTTAATTTTTATAAATGATATATATGAATTAATTATACTTATATAATTATAATATCTTATCTACCTTATTAACTTTATGTTAACTATAAAATGATAATGTTTCATGGGTGTACGTGTGTACTACCACCTCCATGGAACGATTTGTTTAATTTATCATTTCATCTTTAAATGAATAGTAATAAGAATTTACTTAATGATTATATATGTTATATAGGATATAATATTAATTTGAAATTTTGATTTATTATATACCTATCATTCATTATGACCATTAAAAATGGAAACATTACTCATTTGTAAGTACAAAATAATGTCCCCATGAAGTGATGTAATTCACTTTTCATAATTTTTTTTGAATAATTATGAAATAGTATATAATGAAGAAATTATTTACTTATTTCACCATTAATATTAATGAGATTTTGAAACCATGTTCTTTGTCCATCTACAGAAATAATCAATCTGAAATTTGTATGGGAAATATACCATTTTTACCCAAATGTTGATTTTAAAGAACAATTTTCTATAAATGGATAATTAGAAAATATAAAATAATGATAAAAACTAAGTTATATAGGTATTTTTTTTTCTTATATTTATAATAAATATATATTTTATTATAATGTAAATTTGAATGTGTATGAATCAATAAAGAATATGATGTAAATGTTTTTATCCCATTTTTGTTTCTATGAGACATATGTGATATCCCCCACCTATTTCTTTATTATGGTGTATATAATTACAAAACTTTTATTTTATCATTATTATCATAAATATTATTGGGATTAAATATCCATATATATTTCTCTCTTTCTTAAGGTTTTCATTCAAAAATTTATAAAATTGTAAGGGTTTATCATTTCTAATTATCTTGTTTGGGACTTATGTAATGTTATGAACTGATATTATTTTATAAGATGTATATAAATCTTTCTTTACATGATATATCAAGAATAAAATTTGGTTCATCATATTTATTTTTTCATTTGAATTTATTATTTATAGGGATTTTGATTCAAATGTTACAAAAGAGGAAAGGAACTCATTTTAATAAATATTACCTATGATTGAATTTTAAGTGATGGAATTACATGATCCTTATATGATAAACCACATTTATAATATTATCAAGTAATTATTCAATGAATTATTCTTGTAATAGTAATTTTTTCTTTATTTTTTCATTTAAATGTTTGGGAATTTGATTCTAAAAAAATCTGAATATTTTTTTATTTTGGTTTGGTGTATTTTTATTTTCTTTCTGAATTATTCTTAAAATTTTTATAATAATTTTTTACTAATCTGGAGTGATTTATTTATTTAATTTTTACCCATGTTCAAATATTTTATTTTTTTGAAAAATTAATATTCTTGTTATTTTTTAAATAAGTTAATTTTTACCAATGGAATGAACAAATTATTTTTTAACAAATACATCATGAAAAAAATTTGCTACCATTAAAAATATTATTTTCATTGAATAACCATTTACATAATTCCACGGTTCTTATAAAAGATTTTTTTTCATAATATTATATAAATTTTGTTTTTTTAATATGTTACTTCTATAGGAAATAATATTTTCCTCAAGAAATATAACTTAATATTTTAAAGACTTTTTTCATTTATGATAAAACACAATGATGTTACTTACGATTTACAAGGGATATGATCTAATGATACTTTCCTTATTCTTGATCTGTATGATTTATGATTACAATGATGTTATTTTTATGAAACCCATTTATTTTCATGTGTTATGCTATGATTAAATGTTTATTAAACCTGTTTCTCTTCCACATGTTATGATATGATTTTAGGTTTAATGATTAATGATCATGTGGAACACATTTGAATATATTGCGGTTATATGATGGATGGGCCGTGAATTATATATCCCTCCTATTCATTAGATAAATATTGATATATAAGGATATAATAAATACTAGAATGGGGAGTGAACCCAATTTAGTGAGGGTTTTTGTCTAGTATGATAGTATTTGGAGTGAACCATTAGATGGAAATGATGAAATGAGGAGTGATCCCAAGAGTTGACTACAAAAAAGTATTTTTTATGTTTATGTGCATGGAAAAAATTTAGTTGTAATTATTATGAGATTTCATCATAGATCATTATTAATTATTTGTTATTTTACAATCTTATGCATTATGTGATTTAATTGAAAAATATTACTCCATGATTCTTGATTTCAGATCATTGATTGATTAGGTTAGATTACTGTTAGCTATAATCATGCCCAAAAACGTTTATTATTATTCTATGAAAACTTATGATCATCAATTGAGATCTTTTACTTTTACCCATGTAGAGAATCTGAGGCAACCCTTTACTTTGTGTCCTTTTCCATTTGATATGAATAAGGTGTTTAAGTGTATTTTGTCTAAAGAGGGTAATAAATGTGAATAACTTATTGAGAGATGATGAAAATATTATATGTAATAGTAGTTAATGTATCCTTGTTTCCAAAGACACTAAACCTTTATAGTTATATTGTGGATCATATATTTATGTATTGAATATTAACATAAAATGATGAAATATTTATGTTTGAAATGTATGGGTCACCATAGATGGTATCTGAGTAAGGATTAGTAATTTTTTAGAACTGCAATGAGAAAGATATAGTGGGAACCCATAGGATAAGAATAAGTATTGGATAAAATCCTAAATAATGGTAAATAAATGATTTTTGTTTTCCTAAAAAATTCACCCTAGTATAGTTAGTATCAAGTGGATGTGGTAGATGAATAGATGAACCTAGGATTAACGAATCTAAATAGTGTGAATTAGGTATCAACTCAATTGTTACAAATGTAAATTTAGTGGACTTAAAAGTACCCACCTTTCTAGACACATCTTGGGAATATTATTGGGTTAATATATATTTTATATATAACCCATCAAGAAATATTTTAATAGATAATGAATATTTATGACTTAGGTTAAAACTATTGTCTCATGTTTGAAAATAAAGTGTCATTATTTTGACATCCCATGAATTATTTTTTAGGATTACATGATTTATATCTATGATTATTTTTACTCAAACAAGCTTTTTAGGTTTTACTCAATTAATAGAACCAATAGTAATCATGTTAACACTGAGGTTGATTAACAATGGAATGATTGTACTCATGGAAAACTAAATGAAACAGGATATGGAGTGAAAAAACTTATAATTATTACCAATCAAATATCACAATATATGATTAAAAAAATAAAAATGGGAGAGATTCCTAATGCATATAATATGACAGAAACTGTGTTTCATGGTAGTGTAGTTGATGAATTCAATGAATGACAGAAGATTCAACATCATAAATGTCATTAATATGGGAATTAAGACCTATTTAAATGTTCAAAGGAACAATAAGTTGTTTTATATATATGGAGGAAGGTATAGATCATATAATTTATAGGGAAATAATTAAGGGTTCAATGGATACAAAAAATTTATATCATAATGATACATACATATTTCAATGTCTTAAGTGTGGGTAACATAGGAATTAACAGATTCAATTCCATAGTCCAAATGTTAACTCCTAGACCAAGGAAGGTACATTTTTATTCTAATCGATGTAGTTCAATTATTAAAGTACCTATGTATTGGTATTTGTGAACTATATTTTAGAAGTGTTTATTAAATTGTATTCGGGTAATAATAATCGCGAACCATCTATTGTTTGTTCTACTGTAGTATTTCTTTGAGTATATGAAAGATTATATTGGATGATGCTAATAACATTGGAAAGTGATTTATTGCTAAGGTGATATTTTTGTAAAAAACGTGATTGATAGATAAACAACCCTTAATATGTTCTTATAGTTAAAATAATTATGTTTATTTGAAAAAAAATATTTGATTGATATTGATATAGTAAATTAAATTGTATTGGTGACCTAAAAATTGGTTAGTGATTTGATGAAAAAATTATTTAGATTAACTTTGATAATGTTATAGAATTTTTGGATTTATATAATATATTAAATAGTCTTTTATTTTATTTTAATAATAATGATATAGTTAATTTTTGGAAACATTTATATTTTATTTGAGGTTTTATGGGGATTTAGGTTATTATCATGTTTCAAGAAAATATATGATTAAGGTATTCACATGTTTAGTCTATGTCATTATGAGATACTTTATATTTTTTGGGGATAAAAATCTAAGTTGAACATGGAAAAAAAATGTGATAAAATATTTCAGATTTTTTTCTTTTGAAATTTTCGGAGATATTTTGGAGTAGTATAAAGTTTAACTATTTTTCGAATGTATTAAATTCAACATTAGTTTTATTTTTTTTAGGTTTTATAGATTAATGTATTACATTTATCCATATTTCATAACTTTTGAAAACTATATATTGTTTTGATAAATATTTAGATAAATAAGAAATTAATTTTCATTCACTTATGGATCTTATTATCCATTAAAAGTTTAATTTATTACTTCAGGAATGACAAATTAATCTTTAATATTCAATTCTTGAAGTAAGGGATGATGTAGAAATTGATCGAAGGATCATAAATTATAGAGTTTTTTTATTATTAAATAGAAATAAATCAAGTAACCAATTTTTAACAAGTCTTCAATGTTGGTATTAAAATAATCCCATGAAATTTGGAAAATGATATTGAAAGAAATGGTTATTCTTCTACCTTAATTTCTAATGAGTTGATGTCCTTTTTACCCCTCCATAGATTATGTTTTTATAGTTATTATCTTTCTCTGATCCTATTATTTTTTACTCTCTATTTTTTCATATATGTTATTTTTATACTCTAAGTCTATATTTTTACATCATTACAATGTTAACCTCTTCTAAGAACCATATTATTTTTATTATAGGTAACCTTTACATTTCCCACTCTAGGAAGTTTAATTACCCCTCTGAATGATTTTGGTTTTCAACCTAGGTATTTTTAAATATTCCACAAGTGATTGAAGAAAGAAATTTTTTAGTATCAAATTTAATTTTTTTGGTAGAATTTTATATAAAAAAATTGTTTAAATGAATAATAAGGTAAATATTCTTCTTAACTCTTAGTGCTGTTCATTTTATGAATTGTTATGTATTATTGAAATAATATTATTTAAATGTTTCCATTATAACCTACCCATTGATTTGGTGGGTATGAATACGAGTAACAACATTATGAAATATATTTACAATTTCTTACTCAATATAAATTTATTTATTAGTTCTTAGTAAAAATGTAATATATATTTAGTAAAGACATTTTATATTATAAAAAACAAATTTTCTTTTTTTTTTGAATTTTTTTAAAAATAATTGTAGAAAAATTATATAAATTATAAAAAATTTATTCTATAAAAAGATATTTTTTTAAATAATAATTTAAAAATTATCCTAAGGTAAACTTTTATTATTTTTCTAAAATTATTAATTTCTCAATAAATAGTGAAAAGTACCAAATTTATGGAAAACATTCATTTCCATTAAATTACTCAAAACAACCATTTTATTGAATTTATATTAAATTTATATTAGTTAGTTTTAATTATAAATAGTCCAATTAATTTCATTGTTATCAAAATAATTCCTATTTTTGGAATAAAAACATTTTAATACATTGAAATGCCTTTTGTGGGGAAATAGTTTTCATCGCATCTTGTGGGATTGTTTTAAAAATAATTTTTGAAAATTATTTAGACAAAATTTAATAAAATATACTCTATATTTTGAATTATCATGTATAACATTTTTATATTTTATTGTTTTATTTTTTTAATTATGAAAAGTAATTATGAAAAATAGTTATAACTACAGAAAAGGGTTAATCTTGTTAATTGAGGATAAAAAATGTGAATAGTTTTTACAATATAATAAAAACTTCCCCTTAAACTATTTTATGTGTGAATTTATTCCATAAAAATTTATGTTTTGAATTTATGGCAACTTAAATACTTTATTCTTTGATAATGTCTTATATAAAATTGTATGTAAAAAATACAAAAATGTCACTCTCTTTCAAATTTCAATTTTATATTCACATTGCGAAAAAAATTTGTTGTGAATAAATATTAAATTTATTTTTTAGAGTAATGAATTTTTATTGTGTTATTTTATTTATCATTTTAGTTTTTACATAACTAACTTAAATACTTATATGAAAATGACACAATTCTTGGGAAAGAAGTGTAAAAATCACTGTAAATAATTTTAAAAACAATAAAAATAATATATTTAAATGAATTGTAGATCCAAAAAGTTTTATAGTTAATAATATTTTATTATTTATATTAAATGTATGATATTATATTTCAATTTTTGTGTTGATGTTTTTGAAGTAAAATTGTATTAATAGTTCTTAAAATGACTTTTAATTGTATTTTATGTTTAATAATATTTAATTAAATAATTTAAAAATAAAAAAGGGTTTTGAAAGTGGAAAATTAGGATTAGTAATGGTCTAAAATTTCATATCCTTTTCATTTATAGCCCAATTTTTACATAATATGTAAGGTTATAACCCTTTGAGATTGGAAATGACATTAAAACTATTATGGTTAAAAATGGTCAACAATGGGGTTAAACCAAATGGTATGTTTTATAATACCACTTAAATATATCCAAATTTTATTTTTTAAAAGGTGATAAAGCCATATCCTATATTATAATTGGATTTTTTCCACATATTTCCACTTTCACATGAAATTTAATGGATTATATTTATAAATTTGTAGTAATTTTATGTGTTTCCTTTCCTACAATTATAAAAGGACACTCCTCTATTCAATTATTTATACCCTATTAAGCAACATATATAGAAAAAACCATTCTAGTTGTCTTATAAGATTCCCTATACATGAATTAGAGGTAATGGTATTGTTAAAAGACCATTTTGAGGGTCTTTATTAATGGATATAGAGGAGGTCTACCGAAGAATATGTAATCATCTTACCCAACCTCTTTAAATTATTTTTTCTTATACCTTCTTTAAAGATACGGTATTCATAATAATGTAATATATTTAGTATCCTAAATATTCAGAAACATTTTTATGATTTTTTAACCTCTATTATCCACCCCCTTTTATATCTAATGGGAAATGAAATTATTGCTTGTGTGGACTACCACCTTCACACAGGGATATGTATTATTTTCAATAACCATAATTCATGTTCAGTTGTTTTGATATATTTAATTTTTATATATGGTATTTATGAAATAATTATACTAATATTATACTAATATAATATCTATATTTTTACCATTCTAATAGATGGAAAATAAAAACACCGCTCATGCATACGTGTGGATTACCACTTATATGAACAGATAATATTCATTTTTCATTTCTACTTTACATGGATATTAATAAAAATTTATTTAATTAATATATATATATATATATATATAAGATGCATTTATATGTGATGTATTAATATATATATATTTTATAACTGATATATTAATAATTATATAGTGGTAAATTATTATTTCTATTTCTTTCATTCCAAGCATTGAAAAATAAAAACATCACTTGTGCACATGCACATATTTCCATACCCATAAAGTGATGTACTACATTTTTCATTACCAAATTACATCAAAATTTAAAAAACTATATATGATGAATAAAGATTATAATCATTAAATTATTATAAAGGGATTTTATGGAACCATTACAAAGGTGAAAGTACCCGAACCATTGAACTGGAACATGCATGGAAAACAAACTAGTTTTCACTTGAATGTCCATTTTTAGAAATAACTTTTAATTAAATAATACTTGGAAGTTAAAAAAGAATTATAAATATTAATTTATTTATGAATATTATTTTAATTTACAGGTATAATAAATTTAAATTTATTATACTGTATATTTTAACATGTACGAAGAAAGAATGAACTTGAGGAAATTGTTTCTCATCTAAACATTGTTTCGGTGATACATATTAAATATTCATCATTTTTCCCTTTTTGGGGTTTATATAATACAAATTAATTTTTCTCTCTTTATTATATTATTAATTATATTTATTTAAAAATCCATATATGGTTCCCTCTTTCATGAGGTTTTGGTTTAGAAATTATCATAACTTTGTTGGTTTATCGTCTCAAATTATTATCTTTTGGGAATATGTTATATTATGAACCTATATTATTTTATGAGATATATATATATCCCATAAAAATTTTTATATATTTAATATCTTAATAGTCATGAAATCTAATTTTCCATTTGACTTTAATCTTTAATGGGGATTATGATCTGAAAGCTAAAAAAGTAATAATAGATTTATGTTTTAATATTATTTTAACTCAGATTGGTTATGATTGAATCTAAATTGAGAGAAATATCTGATCCTTATCTAATGAAACCCTAATATTTTATTATTCTCAGATTACTCATGAACGTTTTCAAGAAATGGTACCATTTTCCTCATTTTTCTAATTAAAATTAATGAAATATTTATTTTTAAGAATAACTATTTGTATTTCCTCTGTAATTGGGAATATAATTTTTCCAGCTCCATATTTTTTTAAAAATTATTTAAAAAATGTTTTTAATATTCTCAAATGATTTATTAATGTAATTTATATTTTTTAAAAAAATGGAAATTTTTTAAAATTAATATTCTAATTTTTTTCTGAACAAGTTAATTTTTACTAGAGGTACGAACTACATAACTATTTTAAAATATACTACATGAAAAACATTTCCCACCACCATGAATACATTTTTTTTAAAGTCTATGTTATATGTTTCCATGGTTATTTCAAAAAAATTCTACGAAATTGATGATTTTTTTATTTTTAAATAATATATTTCCAAACCATAGTTTATCCTACTCATGAAGTATTTTAGTAATATGTTATATTTTTTATCTATGCTAACATCATATAATATTACATATTATTTATTGGGGATATGATCCAACGAAACCATCTTTACTATTTATCTAGATGATTTATGATTATGATGAATATATGATTAAAAACCCCCTTTATTTTCAATATTTTATTTTGTGTTGAAATTTTTATGAAATATATTTCCTTTACATAAGTTATGATATGATTATATGATATTTTTTTAATGAACATTGGGAAATAATGTGAATGGATAGTGATGATGTGATGTGTGGGAATATAATTATATATCTCTCTAATGTATTGTGTAAAGATGGATATCTCATAATATAATAAGGACTTGAATGAGGAGTGAACACAATTTACTATGGGACTATGTTCACTATGACAGTCCTAAGAGTGAATATTTACTATGAAAATAAATTAATAAGGAGTGATCCTAAACAACAATGATATTCTTAGAAGTGATCCTTGACTAAATAAATGATTTTCAATTATTATGTGTATTCCAAAAACTTATTTCATATTCTTAGGACCTATTATCATGTATGATGAATGATTATTTATGATTACACACCCTTTTATATTATATATTTTAATTGAAAAAACCTTATTCAATGATTAATTATTAATTATAATTTATTGAATGAATGTGATTATTTTTTGTTAGGATCATTTTGTCATACCAGTATTCTAATATTACGCTCATTTATGATCATAAATCAATATATCTTTTGTTTAACCTTATTGAGAATCTAGAATGGCCCAAAAGAATTCTTTTTTTATTTGTTTTTGATAACCCCACTTTCAAGGGATGATGGGGAACCCATACAAGGCCTGTAGGATTAGAGATCACCTGACCCGTAGGTCTTAGGGAAATATACAGACTATAACTACATGGAACTACTCATCCTAAGCTTCTTCATCATGATTTCGTCTCTCCACCATCGAATAGAATGTTCGGTTAGGAATCTTGTACATGAATAGACTTGTCCCGATGGCAATGTCATACCCTCTCTTTCTGAAAAATCTACTTAGCTTATACTCTAGTGAATGCACCTACTATGAATCCTCATCTAGAGTCTTCTCCTTATAGAGTTTATCTGGTCTTTCGCAGCAATTTCATGTGGCCCAAAGGCCTTGAGGTGGCCCTAAGGACATGAAGTAGCCTGAAGGCCTTGAGGAGACTCGAAAACCTTACTAGCCTGAAGGCCTTGTGTATCCCAACGGCCTTGAAGAACCCGAGGCCCAAACTGGTGGCCTATGAGACCAAACATATGAATATTTCTGGATGTTACAGTCCCGAACAGTGCATAAAACAATACTACTACAGTAACCTGGAAATTATGCCTCCTTCTGGTTTTGAACTCGAGTCTCTTGGATGCACTTGTAGAGTCCTCACCAACTGGGTTGAGGCTCTTGTGCCCATAATAAGAATCTGATCTCAAAATTTTTTATATTTTTATTTCCCCATAATATAGAGTATGATTTTAAGTATAATTATTTATAGGTAGGGTGATAGTTTTTAAGAATCCATTGTGAGATAATGTAAGTCTTTATGTACAATTTTTTTTGTATCCATATATCCAAATACATTAAACAATTATGGTTACAGCTTAGATTATAATATTCTATATTGAATATTCCTCTAATAAGATATAATATTTTTTGTATGAAAAGTTATGGTCACAATATTCCAAAACATGAATACTAGAAATTTGGAAAAGTTTTTTAAGATATATGGATACAAAAGTGTCACTCCATGATTCTAAAGTGTAGTTAATAGTGTACTTTGATTTCAAGGAAATATTTGAATGGAGTCCAGATATTATAGACTAAAAATTGGAAAACTCATGATCCATTTTGATACATAAATGTAAGTTTCTCAATATTTAAATCATATCCTAGTTCATAGAGGGATTTATAAGGGTACAAAAAAGAAAGTTATATTTGAAAAATTAATAAGAAACATTATGATACATAAAAAAACATTGATCGATGAATAATAGTTATCATAGAGGGATATATAAGGGTACTCAGATAAATGATAGAGATTAAGGAAAAGTTCTGAGCTACACTATAAAACATAAGAGAAAATCTAAATTTTCAATGCATAATTAATGTTTAACAAGAGAATATATAATATTCACTTGAATATTATAATGAATATGTAATAATGACATAGAGATTAAAGATGACAAGTAATCGTCATTAAGGATTTATATAAGAGTTAAAAATACCACAGAAGTGATATGTGGGAAACTCCATTTCTTATGTTATATTTATCATTTCAAGAATTATTATGATTTTTGGAGAATATAATCAAATGAGTATATAGTAGATTTAAATTTTGAATAACATGATTCTTTTAATGGTCATGACTATATATAGTAATGACATTGATAATTATTTTGGAACAAGTTATTTTTATGATGAGGGTTTCCATTATTTATGGGGTTTTTCGTAAGATCATATAGACAAGAAATAATGAGTTTTAGTATTTTATAGAAGTAAAAATGAAACAGAAATACCAATATTTTTTTAGAATATTTTAAGGATCTTTGTGTGGTAAATAAGGAGTTTCAAATATGAATATTTCAAACCTATTAATGAAGATAAAATATAGAATAATTAATAGAAGAAATAATTTACCATGTTAAATAAAATGATATGTATTTGTAGAATAATAGTTAACGATAATATCATTGTTCAATAATTAATGGGAATTATATGTTAAAAAATATAAAAAATATATTGAAATTAATTTCAGAATAAAAAATAGAATAAGAAGTACAAAACATGATTTAGGGTGTAGAAATAAACATTTCTTTGTTACTTGATATGTTATGTATCTAAGGGATATAATCCAGTGGTATTCTAGAAATAAGATCATTTGAATCTAGGATAATGAATAGAAATATTAAGAAAATAATTGGGGTGGGTTATCACTGTAACTTCGGGTTCATTATGTTTTTGTCAATGCACATGAATAAGGAGAAGAATATTGAGTTTCAATTGAGATAAAGAGATCGATGTGAATTTTCTTTTAGTTTATTATCTATAAGATATAAAACTATAACTACTGAGGAATAATATTTGACCATTTGTTGAAATTAAATCTTAGAGAATATTAGAGATCCATTATAAGAGTGAGTTGGTAAGAACCATTGTAAACTAGAAAAGCTCTGTATAAAAAATGTAATCATAAGATTGTAAAAAATTTGGAGATTGTGAAACTCTAGGGAGGTAGTAGAATTTTTTTAGGATATATCATTCATATATTCACTTTCAAAATATAGTGGATATTTTCATCTCATTCCTATCTTAAATTTAGTACGAATTATATTCCCACATTGGGGTCAAACCTTGAAAAAAATTTATATGTGATTATGTTGTTTCTTTACTTCGTTTTCTGTGATGTTTTTTTACATTAATAATAATATCCATCTATCTAAACTAATATTGATGTTTGGATACTAGAAGGGGAAAAATTAATGTATCCAATTAACCAGAGGTAAGTTGACCCAACACCTAAGTGGTTCCACCAAAAGACTCGAGGAGCATTCATGAATGCCTCAGGTTGGTGATAATAACCAGGGTATCGAAAGTGAGAATGTTAAAATGAATTAATACTTAATAAAACTATGAAAAATAATTTCCAATTAGAAACACAACACGAGGAATTATTATGTTGGACAATCAAGAAAAAAAATAGTGCAACCAAAATGAATGACAACCAAGCATGTAACAGGCACAATGAATAACCAAAATCATTCAAAATAGTATTTTCTACATAAAGAAACAAATTTTATAAAAATATTTTACATTTAAAAAATAATAAATCAAAATTAAATTGAAATTATAGTTGTTGTCCAAAGAGGCCAATACAAAAAATGACTTTAAACTAGTCGAATGAAATCTAGAGAAAAACGTGACAATCACTATGTGACTCTAAATCTACCCCCAAAACATGGAAAATTCTAACTTCTTAATGGGGAGTAGTAATAATCCAACTTATAAGTCATATCATGAGTTCCTGTAGAAAACATGATGACTATATACCAACCAATGAGTACATGATATGTGTGAGCCAAATGATAGTATGAAACCACCATGAGTCCATCACATTACATTTTTTATAAAGAGCTATATCTAATAGTTTTAAAATAAAAAAAATAAGTTTTTTAATTTCTATTATAAAAAATTAAAAGTAAATATACCATATCACATGTAAATTATAACAAAATAATTTTTAAAATATTCCACTAGGAAGCCATACCAAGGTGATGTAGTTTACAAAAACCCAACTACATAACTTTTTTGAAACAAGCCCACTTGTATTCAAAAATTGAACCAATAAAACCATTTATTTTAAAATCTATTACTTTTAAACAAAAACCATACATGGTTTAATATAAATTTTCAAGGAAACAAATTTCATTACTTGAATTGAAAAAACAACATCACTTTTCCCCCTTTAAATGTCAACATAGGCACACTCAACGTGTGTATAGGGTATAAAAACGTGGAATCCAATAAAATTAAAAATACAAAAATAATTATAAAAAATGAAAATAATAATGCAAGTAAAACCTTACAATAATAATTCTCATGAATTAACAATGTATATATCAAAACAGGGTACAGAAAGTGATATGTAACTCATATTCCAATATAAATGAAAATTGATAACATAGGATATATAAAATTATAAAATAACCTTGGGATTGATGGTGTGATTAAATTATTTTAAAAAGTATAACAAATTTCTAATATGATAATATTAATATATCTGATCCCCAGAATTACTCTCAACTAGTATCATTAGTGAAAACCGCATATCCAAGTAATAAAGTTATATTAGGGGATACTATCCAATGAATAAATCTAATCTAGTATATCCAAAGTTCCATAAATCCTAACATAATAGGCTTGTGATCCACATTTAACATATAAAAGAGGTGGTCCACTATAGATCTAAAATCAATTTCATGAAAACATAAATAATAAAATAATAAAATCACATCAATCATTCAATTTCTACCTTGAACAAACCCGCTTCAATAATTATCCCCAATCCTAACTACATAAACTTGAATCAACATTAATATATATTTAATATAGGAACAGAATAATAATAAAGGATATTTAAGGTTTTATTAGGCTCTAAACATCAATTAATAAACCACCATCACTTAAGGTGACTAACAAGACTTCTCTTTAAAAATAAAAAATTAATTTCTTGAAAATACATTTCTAATATCTATTTAAAAAAAATTCAAATTAAAAGTAAAGTTACACAAAAAACATTTAATAAACAAAACTCTAACTAAAATAAAGACATTATACCAAAATAAACAACTCAAGATGACACACACACGTCTATTTAAAAATTATAAAGACATTTAAATACAAACATCTCTTTCATAAAACATTGAATTATTTTATTAAATAAGAAACATTATTTTTAAAACATGGAAACCAATTAAAATAATTAAACTCATTATATAATAAATTTAATATCAGTTTATAAAACTAAATTTATTCATAACACAATTAATCAACCATTTTTCATAGGGAGAACCTTTAATGAGATTTTATGAGACACCTTTAATGCACAAAATACCATTAAAAACCAAAATTTAAATGTATAAAATAACTAAGAATTTTATTCAAAGGGAAAACCTATAAAACATTTGAAACTTTGATAATAAAAATATAGGTATTATATACATCCTTTATTTAGTTCTATGAAACTTTTTAAGAATCAAGAAACCAAGGAAATCCTTATTAAAAGTAAATGGAATGGAAACACCTAACTAGAAATACCAAACCATGTTTCCTATAAAAAAACCACCAGAGAAGATCCCCAAGGATAGATGACAGCCCTTAGAAACCAAAACAACATTTTTAGCACAACCAAAACCATAAAAATTTCCCAAAAATTCATTAGTTTTAGATGAAAATAGGGGAATAAATACGAAACTAATAGGAAAAATTAATATGAGTAATTAACTATTAACATGGTTGAATAAATAACATGGAACCACTCTAAATATACATATAGAAGTTTGTAAGACCAAAATAGTGTTGTGAGAGGTGCCTAGGCCTTGGGAGTTCAAGTGTGATGGATAATGGTAGAATATCTAATTAGAAATAACAAAAAATGAAAACAATATCCCCAATCAATTAGGTCACAAGGTTGGATCACAAAATTTAACAAACCCTGAACAGACCCTATGATAGATTGTAGCATAAAACATTATAGGTGAAAATGTTGTCTTTCACAGTTTACCAAACCCTTCACAAACCATGAGGTCACCTCTTTCTTGGAATAATGATGGAATAAAACTTTTACTATATAGTTCCCCAAACTGTACACCTAACCATGAATCTGGGGAAAATCGTTAAAAATCAATTTTTCAATACATGACACCTTGAACTCACGAAAAAAATCAACCACATAAACATGATAAAGAAAGTGACTTTTTATGATTTTCGAATTCTCCCCAATATTACACCTTTTCTCTAGAAATTCCACTCCTTGAATGTATCTAGCAACTTAAGACAATGGAAATGTAAATACCTACTCAAAATAAAGAATGATATAACCTAAAGTATAATTCCCAAACTTTTTACCAAAAATAAGGGACCCAAAAAAATATATATTAGGGAAAAATTCTCAACAACGTGTTTTTTCTCAACCCCCAAGAAATATGGATCCTATGATAAATTTTATCAAAACATATAGCCACAGAGACCACTCTCATGATGTCCTTTGAATTTGAGAACAAATCCGAAGGGATATACACTATCCGAAATGATCATTATGGTACCCAAACTAGACCATAGAACAAAAAATAAACACATCTTGAACATCTAATGTCATAAGGGATATAATAAAAGGAAGGTCCAAATCCACGCATTAAAAAAAAAATATGAATAATAATAAAAACACTTGGAGATAATACTATTCTCTCCCTAAAATTTAAAATTGATATAAAATGGTGAAACATCAATGGTCCAAACCCAAATGAATAAATATCTACAAATAAGAAGGGTATAAAAAAAATACATAAGATCTGATCACCACAAAGAGAACAATATAAAGAAAGAAACAAAATATCACCAAGATAAATCTATCTGAAAAACCAAATGAACACCCCAAACAAAAACATGAATTAAGAAGGGATTTTATGGTTATGAATTGGGGTCACAAAATACAACGACGGTAAGTTTAGGGAGGACCCATGAAATAGCCACTCTTGGTGATCTCAAAAGAAAATATTAACTCAATAGCTCTCAAAATATATGTGGTAACCAAAATCTTATCCATGATTCCCCATTCCATAGCCAACACATTTCTATTTAATCCAGAAAACCTCAAACCATGTTCATTAACTTGCACAACAATGATAAGAAATAAAATTAATGAGGCCTAAAAATATCAGTAGATAAGAATAGAATCCAATGTCCAAAAAAATAGTACTATAAAATAAGACTCGAAGAAAATTAAAAAACAATTTCTGACTCTCTTGGTGAAATAAAAATAATAGATAATTACTTGAATCAACGTTAGTCTATGAATTTTTCTACTTCTAATGTTAGTTTAGCTTACAAAGCATCTATATATGGTTTTGATGGTGACACCAATGATTGGTCCTCGTATATATGGGATATGATGACCTAACATTCTGAGACATTAAATAATGATAGAACAAAATTAACTTTCGTTATTGTCTCATCAGATCACTCTTATCAACACTTTAAGGGTCATAATATTACTTTTTATATTTTACTTTATAGAAAATGTTTCCACAACAAAAACCTTATACACAGCATTCATGAACTTAGTTGGTCTATATTAAAAAACCACCAAAGTTATATCTATTTAAATGCCTTTGGAATAGAATAAATCCTTCTTCTAATTTCCAAAAGCTGACTTAAGAGAAAAAAGAACAAGTCCAGTGAGCCAATCCGCATAATATTTTACATCCTGATCTCATTAATGGGCTCTCATGAATTTCATTTCATTTTTAATAATGACTTTATCATGTTAAAACTTTTAGATAAATCCATCCTTGATATCCTCCAAGTAAAATATTCAAATATGAAGGAATTTATAGCATGTTTCCTATAATCTATAACCAAACATTTGAATATAGGGTTAATGACTATAAAAATGATTTTGGGCAGAGTCAATGACTAGAAAAACTAATCCCTTCCACTCTATCATGATTTTGGGCAGACAATGACTAGAATAATGATTTTTGGATTGCTATGAAAAATACCCAAGAGATTACCTTGTAGACTTCTTGACATTTTTCTAGGGTTAAAATTCAAAAAATTCACTTCTTTACATCTTTCTAGGGTTAAAATTCAAAAAATGACAAAAATGAATCATTTAATCAAATAACCACAAATCCCAACAAAATCGATTATGTGCACAAATCAAATGATTTTTTTTGAAAAAAACCATGAAAAAAAGGTTTTGAAAATTTATATCAAATCATTATATCCATTTTTAAAACAGTAAATTGGTTTAAGACATTATAAATAGTTCAAAACTAAACATAAAAATTAGATTTTTTTCAAAAAAAATTAACTTTCTACCATACATTCCAATACAGTCTATGAATTTAACCACTAAAATCATAAAATTATTTCATTGAAACCCATAAAAACCAGAAATAATTTCATCCATTTAAATAAATTCCAATAGATTTATAAAAAATATTATCTAGAAAAAATAAATCACCAAAAATATAAGTTTTCAAAAGACTTTATATTACGAAGGAACCAAAAATTAGATTTTAAAACCTGATTATATAATTATAAAAATCCATAAAACTCCACATAAAAAACTTAAAAAGCCCCCAAAAAATATTGTAGAGGATAAAAGCATCAAATAAGGGAGAGAAACAAAAAATACCATATTTTCACAATATGCATTGTTTGGCCACACATTTTTTCAGACCCTATTCCAACCATTTGATTTCCATGTGTTTTAAATTTTTTGATATACCATGTGCATTTACTATATACTCCATAATTTACTCAAGTTTCTTATTGAGTTAAGTTTTTTTCCTAGAATATATTCAATAAACTTCCCAAAACTCATAAATGCATAAAATCACATCAAAATATAAAAAACTAGAACCACCATAAATCCATAAATTAATGAGTATTCTTGACCACCCATGTATTCTCAAGGTCTAGAATGAATAATAGCTGGCCAAGAAATATTCCATAGTCATACTCAAGCACTATTCATCTTAGATAAATTATAACTTTACATAAAAATAAAAAGTGTGGATCTAATAATATTTTATATAGAAACAACCTAGGATAGAATGACACATCACATGAGACATTACACTACAAATATTAATTTATGTTATAGATCCCTCAAATATAGTGATATGTAATCATAAATCATAATAAAATACATGGAAATGATTTAACTATTTAAAAAACTAAGAAACAAAATTCTAATTGACTACAAGAAATGAGGTATCATTATATTAAACGACCATTCCAAATATAAAAAAACTAAAATAAAGGAAAACCAAAAACTGAATATTAATAAAAAAATAACCAAAATATTTTGAATTTTTTTTCAATATAATAAATCTAATTTTTTACAATTATATCACATTTCAGAAAAATGGAAACAACACAAAAAAACAAAAATAGTTTACCCAAGAGGTTGATACACAACACAGTAAAAAACTAGTCGAACCAAACTAAGTGGTAGACCCAAATAATTTTCTTTTGACTATAATGTCACCACCATAAATTGAAAAATTTCACTCCCTAATGGAGATCAGTAAAAATACTGATAATAAGTTGTATCCTAAGAACCTGAAGAAAACATAAAGACTACATACCCTCAAATATAAGCTTGTAGTGTTTAATCTAGTGGCTAGTAGGACATCACCATGATTCCATTGAATTCATTTTTTATAATGAAACCATGTTTATTAGTTTGAAAATATGAAATTATGGTTTTCAATTTTATTATATAGAATGGAAAGAAAATATATAATATCAGATGTAATTTCTCAAAATACAGAAGTTAGAAATCATTCCTTAAATAAGAGTTGCCAAGGTGATGTATTTTAAATAAAAATAATTACATACCATTTCTAAAGAAAATTCACTTGTATTCTGAAAGGAAAGAAGTTATAATGTGGAGACCCTGACCCCAGTAGCATAGAGATAGTCTGTTACTTTACAACATTAGTATAAGATAGAAGTAATCACATTGGAATATATTGAATAGATTTGTAGTCATGGTAAAATCGATACATACATGAGTTTTATAGTGCATTTGAATACAAGAAATATGACATAATTTTTTAGGGGAATAATTTTATTCTACGTACAATAACTATGCATATAAGTCATTGGAAACTTAATGGAATCGTTAAGAAAGGAAAAAAATAAGGGTGAGATGAAATGTTCAGTAAGGTGTAGGTAAAAGAGAATTAATAATTAATAAATATAGACAGATAAATAACTTATAACACATTACATGTAATTAATAACTGATATGGATGTTTGTAAACAATATGGAGAGGAAAATAACTAAAAAATCATGACAATTAATCAATAAAATGATAATTAAATGAATCTATATATTTTTTTCATATTGAAAATATCATGGTTAATAAAAACATAATTTTCATTTTAGGAATGATTTAGTATTTGAAATCATGTCAAAGCCACATGAAACCCTATACCGTTATGACCTTTCACAAGAAAGTTTCAAAAAATAGGTATAAACCAATTTAATTTTGACAACTCATTTGTCTCATAATGCATGTTGATTCATCGAGGGGCTATATGAAGTCTTATCCCAACCCATCACTACCAGTGCAGAGTATTCCTCAAAAATGGGATTATTGATTTAATTCATGGACAAAAATCATTATAAAATATTTATATTGGGTAAGGAATAGAAAAATATCATTATTTCCATATATAAGAAAAAAATTCATGTGAAAACCATTTGTTAAAATGGATTACATTTTAGGTAATAATTATATCCATAATAAATAATATAGATATTTAAGAGAAATTTAATATTTAATGGTCACTGGAAAGTGAATAACTCAAGGGGAAGTTAATGACTAAGAAAATGATTGATGGAAATGAATGATAATTATATTCTTTTTCAAAATAATTATAATACATATAGGGGAATAATAATTATGGAATTAATATACCTTATACCCATTATAGTAAGAATACGGTTTGTTATTATTGATGAATATAATTACCATAAAAATATCGTTAAAAACATTCATGTTTAAAATATCCTTTTCATTTTGATAAATATTCTAGAAATAATTTTTTCTAAAATAAATTTTGAAAATATTTTATTTAGAATCATCTTCTTAAAATTTCAATGTATGATTTAATGAAATGATGATGGTAAATTTACTATTGGGTAAAAATAACATTTATTTTACATTGTAAAATGTTATAAAAGATCCTTGTTCAGAATGTGACAAAGAGATTCCTTTAAAATTTCTTGGTAGAAATATAAAATGGTTAAAAATTTCTTCAAATCAATCATTTTTAAGGGATAAATAAAACATTTTGAAAACTTTTTTAGAAAACATGGTTCAGTAAAAAAACAAATTTCTGACTGATGAGATAAATAAAGTCATATTTTATTAAAATATTTTCTCAGTAATGTTAAGTAAAAAAACACTAGAAAAATTAAACAAAAACATGGAGAATACAATAAATAACCATAATATAAGACATTAATGGTATTATTAAACAATTATCATATAATTTCTTTTAATGTAAATTCAATAATAAATGATCTCAATTAAAATTATAAAATAAAGTAAAACCTTAAAATGATCATGATAGTGTAATGAAAATTTAAAAATTAATCGATTTTGTGTATTCAATATAAATACACAGAAAAATATTTGGAATAAAAAAATATAATAAAAATTCCTTACATGTATAATCATAGTATGAAATAATCAATGAAGTATAAGTTTAACATAATGAGGGGAAATTATGTCAAGAAATTATATACCTTGCGCTCTATTTTGTTTGAAAACTATATAAACTTGTGTATAATTGATTTAAGAATTTTATTATGTTAAAAAATATTAATATTAATATTTATAATTTGGTAAATTGTTCTTTTATAATATCATATTACATGTTAGTTAATAATCAATCATTATTTTCATTGTTTCTTGTGTTAATTACACAGTTATTTGAGTATGTTTTGACTTCTTATTTTTTATTACTCATAATTTGATAATGTTTTCATAATATAAATAATGTAAACCATGGTGTAAATATAATATATATTCATTACATATGTATTTATAGTGATCCATGATATTTTTTATTGTGAATGAATTACACCACTCTTGGAGATGGTAGGTTGTACGTACTCCTGAACGTGATTTCAAATATCTTATTTTATAGAATGAACTAAAATTAAATAATATATATATATATATATTCATTGTAGTATCATTTTTTTCATATATATTACATATTTTTATTAAATACATTATTAATACAACTCATGTAAAGTTTTAATGAATCACATCACTTCATGAGGTGGTAGTCAGCCATATATACGGGTGATGTTATCATATTAACAAAAAATGGAAATAATTAAGATATATGTGTTATATTAATTAAAAAAGAATAAAAACTCATAAAAATAATATATAAAATATAAATCAATATTTATTTACAAACATGAAATATTGTAATGGAAAAAATAATCACATTAGTTTATGAGGCAGTACTCCGCCATAAACTCAAATGATGATTTCATAACCCATTTTATGGATGTGTTTGAAGTTGTAGGTAATATAACGAAAATACCAAAAAATTATATTTAAGATAATTGTGTCTTTATGTAATCATGATAAAAAAACAATTTATGGATTTAAATAAAAAATAATAATATAAAAACACATTTAAAACACATTATATCTTCTTTAGGTATCCTCATTGGGTTTGAAATAATACCTTCATAATTAAGATTTTTGACCATGTTAAGGTATATAAGATTATGGGATTGATGTTTTCATTTGATTTCGGTCAGTATTGGATGAACCAAAGTTGTTTTATGGGTGTAAAAATGGAGGAGGGGGCATTTATACGTGGGGTGAGTTGTAAATGTGTAACTTTTGGATAGTATGAATTCCATCCAGGTTTTTACATGTAATGTATCTCAAATAATGTAATAATATAGAAACTATAATATATATGGTCTAATAATATAAATAAAATGTATTTTAGATTGTTTTTAGGTCATTTTCCCCTTATGTTTAATGTTTTGTCCCTTAAAAACTCATTTTTCTCTTAACTGCTATAATTAATTATAAAAACTTTCAATAATCAATTTGGTAAAAATTTAAATTTATTTATTATAAATTATATATTTTATTAATTAAAAATATTCACTAAATTTTTACATATTAAAATAAAATATGTTCCAAAATTAATTTAAAATAAATCCCATACACAAGTCAAGAAATTGTGTTTGGAAAGCGAAAGCGATCAAATGATTAATAATTTTTAATATTGTATTTAAATATTAAAATGATTAAATTGACCTAAATTATATATATTTATTTATAATAGAACTATTTTTCACTTTAAAACCAATCAAAAATATATTCTAACATTATAAACAATATAAACAAAAAGGTAGGTTTTAATTAAAATTTAGTATTTTTCACTATTCATCAAAAAATGACATTTCATAGAAAAACAAAAAAATAACCCTAATATAATTCTGTAATAAATATTTCATAAATTAATCTAATTTTTTCAAATATTTTTTATAAATGTGTAAAAAGATATTTTTAAAACAAGTGTACCATTAAAATACGGCAAAATTGCCGTTATAAAAATATATCTTTTATATGTAAAATTTAGTTTATTTTTATATTATGATTATAAAATATATTGGATGAATGTAAAAATATTTTATTGAATATATAATATATATATTTCATTAATATTATCAATTTATAGTAATTAATTTAATTTGTGCGGATAAAATTCCTTCATCTCATAAAAATAGTTTTTTATAAAAACATTTCCTTTATATTCAATTTTTTATTATATTAATTTATAATTGTTGGTCGGAGTGGACACTCAAGAGGGGGGTGAATTGAGTTCCAATTATAATTTCTGTTTTAAAACTTTGAGTTAAAATCCCCCAAATAGAATATAGAATTAAACTTTAGTGAATTTATATCAAAGTAAATGTTCTGTTAGGTTCCCAAGGGATCGATTAGTTCCCAGTTAATCAAATTAGCAGACTTGATTAACGTTTGAAACTAACTTACTGATTTAAGACTAATATAAACACTTTCGAGTTTAATTATCAAAGTAGTTTTAAAACAATTTTGGTTTTAAAGTATTAGCAGCGGAATAAAAACAAATAACTTTGAAAGTAAATAAGCACAACAGTTTTAACCAAGAGGTTTAGTCTCAAGCTGAGACTTAGTCCTCTCAAAAGCTTTTATAAAGAGATGATCCACGCCCTGGATCGAGGATAACAATAGCAACCAGCTGTCCAGGTCCAAGACCTCTACCACAGTTATTCGTGGGAACAAACACACAAGCAACCAGCTGTTTAGGTCACACGACCTCTACCACTATCTCAGTGGGAAATACAAAATTTAAGAGAGGTGAGTGAGGAATTACAAATCCTCCAGTTAGAGTATAGGAGACAGTGTGTGTGTAAAAATGTATCATATAACACACACTGCTCAATATGTAAAAAGATAAATCACATAGCAAATGTTTAGAGTTTAGGAATGGCTTTAGTGATTGTCGTGCAGTTCTGGACTCCTTTGATTGATCAGAATTCGCACTGAGTCCTCTTCTGGTTTTTGTCTGGAAAACAGAGTATCGTTTGTTTCCTTGACTTCCAGGTGTAGAGACAGTCGATGAAGCTCTTTGTGTTATGTTCATGTTCTCAGCTCTTCACTGGTGAGTAGTGATGAATGAGTTCCTCGTGTAAGTTCAGTCGTCTCTTTTCATTCACCCTCAGGTGTTCTTCCAGCACACCTTGTGGTATTTGTATTCGTCTATGTGTCTCATTTTTGCAGTAGCACATCCTTCCTTCATTTAAAGCATGTGCTCCAGCAAAAGATGATTTGCTTTTTGTAGGTACGAGGTACGGTTCCCTGACATCCAACAGCACACATTAAATAAATTACAGAGCATTAAAATATTCTTAATATGACCATAGGTTAGATTAAATAAAGATAAAGAAATTCAAACAGCTGTTTATGACTATCAGTGTGTCAAGTGATTGGTAGGTCATCATCATCAGTATCGGTGAGATATCTTCGGTGACTCATTTGATCAACATCGGTGTGTCATAATCGGTGACTCATTTGATCAGCATCGGTGACTCATTTGATCTGCATCGGTGAGACATATTCGGTGACTCATTTGATTAGCATCAGTGAGACATCTTCGGTGACTCAGATGATCAGCATCGGTGACTCATTTGATCAGCATCGGTGAGACATCTTTGGTGACTCATTTGATCAGCATCAGTGAGACATCTTCGGTGACTCAGATGATCAGCATCGATGTGTCATGATCGGCGACTCATTTGATCAGCATCAGTGACTCATTTGATCTGCATCAGTGAGACATATTCAGTGACTTAGATGATCATCATCAGTGTGAACGTTGTCCTTTGATATGGATCGGTGCGACCATTGTCCTTTGATATGGATCGGTGCGACCGTTGTCCTTTGATATGGATCGGTGCGACCGTTGTCCTTTGATATGGATCGGTGCGACCGTTGTCCTTTGATATGGATCGGTGCGACCGTTGTCCATTGATCCAGAGGACTTCCAGAATACTTGTAAATCGATAACAAAGAGATAAAAACACGATCCAACCAATATACACAGATTCACTAAGAGAATTTGATTATGTATGTGAGAAATCCAACCAGATTAAGTAATTGATGATTTGTGATTATTAAAACAGCAATCATAGGAAGAATTTAACAATCTTCCAGAGGGCTCAACAGTCTCCCCCTTTTTTATAATCACAAATCTTAGTCAATCACAAAGCTTAGTCATTAATAAATATAATATAGCATCAATAATAAGGTATAATAAGAATAAAAACATAATGAGATATAAATCTCCCCCTGAAGAGATGCATCTCCCCCATATCTCCCATAGATCCATAGATATACAAATTTCTCCCATCTCCCCCCATATCTCCCATAGATCCATAGATATACAGATTTCTCCCCCTTTGGGATAATCAAAAAGGAGGGAAAACAGATAAAGAAGATATTAAAAGAAGGCAGCAGTGAGAATAACAATAAAAGAGAATAAAGTTTATAAGATATCCCAGTACAATCACAATAGGGTTCACCCTATCAACAACAACGCAAAACTATTTCTGGGGGTGTAACAAGGCTTTGCCCTTGTTAGAAGGATAAATGGTGGGTAAGTTGGAAGGCTTGGAGGCAGGTTGCACTGGGAGAATTTGAAATGGTGGTAAGATGACTCTGGAGGTTGGAGGAGAGGATGCCACTGGAATTTTCTGTGGAGCTGTAGGAGCTGGTTGAGAAGATTGCTGAGGAACTGGTCGGAGTTGAGAAAGAGCTTGGGAAACAGAGACCTGATTTGGAGCAACATCAGAGGCACCGAGAGGGTCAATAGTAGGAAGCACAATGGCGGTGGCTTGTGCATTCAGATAAGGCTTCAAAAGATTTATGAAATTCTGAATAACTTCTGCACCATACTGCATAGCCTTCTCAAAATCATCCTTATTTTCCATGAACCGTTCCAAGGTTGGAGTAAAATCTTGCAACTGCAGAACTTGAGTCTTGAAAGCTTGAGTGATTGGAGGTAGTCTCAGATTGTCAGCTAACACTTTGAAATTCGCGGTCATCTCATGCTTGGTATAGATTTTTGAAAAGTAGTGATCAACCTTTTCCTTGATCTCTCTCTGAGCTTTAGTGGCAGCTACTGAATATACTATTACCATCTTATGAATGTGATCACTGTGCTCCTTCATCTTCCTCAACGAGTACAATTCAAGAACTTTCCTAATGGCGGCCAATTCATCATGCACAATCTACCTTAGAGCCTCTAGCTCACAAGTGGTGATCTTGGTTACTTTGGATGTACTGGCTTGAGCAACTATCTGAGTTATCTCAGCTTTCAAATTTCTCAGATCAGACTTCTTAAGATGTTCAATCATATTTCTCAACACTTCCATCATACCAGAGATGGTGGATCTAAATTCGTTGGATAAAGAAACTAACCCAGATTATAGATCCTTCAGAATCTGATTTAGAGAGGCTATGTGCCTTCCAATAAACTCACCAGTATTGGCCAGGTCTAGTTTAATAGCATTTGAAACTTCTTCTCTGACTGTGTCTCTCACAGCAGTAAGCAACTCCCTTTTGAACTTATCAAAATCATACTGAGAGACAGTAGAACTAGGTAGATGAGCACCTGCAGCATCAACAACATGAGAAGACCTTGCCTCAACTGGTTGGCTTTCCATCATAACCGCATTAGATTCTGATTCTGATTCTTCTTCTTCAGAATACTCTAGACCCAAAACAGAAAAACCAGGGTAATCATCCCAGACAGCAGCACACATATTATATTTCGGTTTATCATAACTTGCTTTTCCACTATTTTCAAGAGATTCTCTCTTGCCATTGGCATCTGTTTCTGGTTTCGTTTGATGTGTTTCCGTTGGAGGTACAACAAGACCATCCATTGGTCGGTTATCAACATCATCATCATTATCATCATCATCTCCATTCTCATTTCCATTCTTCATAGAGACTTCACTGTCAGATACTTCAGTGTCACTAGCTTCTTCATCACCAAGAACTGGTTCTGATTCAGGTAAGGGTAAAGGTGGACTGGCAGATCCAAAGTCTATTCTTCTCTTAGGGATCACAGTATCAGGATCAATCCTATAATCAGGAGGTGACATACTTCCTTCTTCTGTTTCAGCGTCTTCCATCCCTTGTTTACCAGACTCTTCAGTGTCTTTATTCCTTTCAACATCTACTTCTTCTTCATCATCAGAATAAATTGGATCCTCATCTGATTTCAAACCAGGGTCTCTCAAACCCTTTGTCCTCTTTCCATGATCAGTGGGATTGTAAGATTCATACAACTTGTCCTCATCAGCAACCCAACATTTCTTCCATGGGTTCCAGTTTATTTTCATCCGTTTACAAATTTCTTTGTTAATACAAAAAGCACTATCAGATTTAGCTTTCTCATCAACTTCATCAACACATTCTAGATTCTTCAACATAGCAGAGATCATTTTGGAATAGAACAGGGCAGTGGATTTATTAAAAGGTTTCACCATTCCAGCTATGTGCACCATTAGATATCTACACAAATTGATCTTCTCATGGGTCTTTAGTAAAAACAATAGAAAAACATCCTGGTATCATACAACAGAAAAATATCCTTTCCTGGGGCAAATTTGGTGCTGAATAAACTTAAAGAGAAGTCTACATTCACCATCCAGCTCTGATGCTATGATTATCCTTGACTCTCTATTTCTAGTGAAAAGCTCTAAATCTAACTCATAAGAGAAGTATTCAGTGGTTGGAGGAATGTTTCCAGCATAATCCTCATACCGACCCTCATGGAGTATATTCAAACATTCAGCCCATTGTTTAGACGAAAAAGATATTTTCTTTCCTTTCACTACAGAAGAAATTCTGGCAGCCTCGACACCATCTAAAGTAACTTGCATATTTATATAAAACTCATGCACTAGCTTTGGGTAGTATACACAAGTGTTATCTGAGAACCAGGCTTTCCATCCTTGCAAATCTAAAACTTGTAACAATATCAACTTACTTTTCAAAAGCCAGGCGGAGCTGACTTCATTTTCTACAGCAACAATCCGAGTTTCCAGGTTCGGTTTTACTGATCTTTGAGTGGTACTACTCGACTCACCTCAAGCACGCTTTGAAGGTACATGACTTTTTGATCCTTTTCTCGGTCTCTTTTACTTAGCCATTTGACGATTCTGGGGAAAGTAGGAGTTCGAAGGATTGAAGTGGAGGAGAAGAGAGGAAATAAGGTTTGGTGGGAAAGAAATGAAAGGTCAATGGTTTGGGGAATAGAAATAGTCGCGTGTCATTTATTTCATCATTTAGGGTTCCCATAATAAAGATAAAAGTAGTTAATTAATCACAACAAAATAAAAAGTAATATAAAGAAAGATTGGTTTCACAGATCAGTTTCACAGATCAGTTTCACAGATCAGTTTCATAGATTAGTTTCACAGATCGGTTTCACATATCGGTTTCACAGATAGGTTTCACAGATCGGATTCACATATCAGTTTCACAGATCAGTTTCACAGATCAGTTTCACAGATCTATCATACACAATTCTTGTTTAATAAAATCCATTCTTTCATATCATAAAGGCTTTGTAAAAATATCAGCTAATTGATGTTCAGAACTAACAAATTCTAGAGAAATATCACCTTTCTGATAATGATCCCTTAGAAAGTGATGTCTGATATCATTGTGCTTAGTCCTAGAGTGAGACACAGGGTTCTTAGATATGTTGATCGCACTAGTATTGTCACAGTTAATTGATACCTGTTTATAATCAAATCCATAGTCCAATAAAGTGTGTTTCATCCACAGAATCTGTGCACAGCAACAACTAGCAGCAATATATTCTGCTTCAGCAGTAGACAATGCAACTGAGTTCTGTTTCTTACTACACCATGATACTAGGGACTTTCCAAGTAAATGACATGTTCCAGATGTGCTTTTCCTATCTAACTTGCATCCAGCAAAGTCAGCATCTGAATAACTAGTTAGGTCAAATGATTGTCCTTTTGGGTAAAACAAACTTAAATTCACGATATACTTAAGATATTTAAAAATCCTTTTAACAACCAGTAAGTGTGATTCTTTAGGATTAACTTGAAATCTAGCACACATACATACACTGGACATAATATCTGGTCGACTAGCAGTAAGATAAAGTAAACTCCCAATCATACCTCTGTAATTATTTTGATCAACTTGTTTACTAGTTTTATCAATATCCATTTTACAGGTAGTAATCATAGGTATATCACTTTCCTTAATACTATCTAGACCAAAACATTTTAATAAATCCTTAGTATATTTACTTTGATTTAGAATAATACCATATTTATTTTGAAAGATTTGAAATCCAAGAAAATACTTAAGCTCTCCCATTAAGCTCATCTCAAACTCATTTTGCATAACCTTTGAAAATTCAGTACATAAAGAATTTTTAGAAGATCCAAAAATAATATCATCAAAATAGATTTGTACTATTAACACATCTTTTGAAATCCTTTTTATAAAAAGAGTGGGATCAATTATTCCTTTTGTAAATCCTTTTGAAATAGGAAAGTTTGAAAGTCTTTCATACCAAGCTCTTGGAGCTTGTTTTAAACCATATAAATCTTTAGAAAGTTTAAAGACATGAGTTTGAAAATGAGGATTTTTGAAACCAGGTGGTTGTTCTACAAAAACATCTTTAACAATAAAACCATTTAAGAAAGAACTTTTCACATCCATTTGATATAATTTGAAATTCAGATGTGATGCATAGGCAAGTAAGATCCTAATAGCCTCTAATCTAGCTACAGGTGCAAAGGTTTCTTCATAGTCAATTCCTTCTTCTTGATTTTAACCTTGTGCAACTAGCCTAGCTTTGTTTCTAATGATGTTTCCAGATTCATCAACTTTATTTCTAAACACCCATTTTGTGCCTATGGTTATAGTGTCCTTAGGTCTTTCTACTAATTTCCAGACTTTGTTTCTTTCAAATTGATTTAGTTCCTCTTGCATATCCATTACCCAAAATTCATCATTGATAGCATCATTGATATTTTTAGGTTCTAGCTATGACAAGAAGGATTGATGTTCTACCTGATTTCTAAGAGAAGATCTAGTCTGTGTCCCTCTATCTAGATTTCCTACAAAAACATCTAAAGGATGGTTCTTTAGAATCCTAGTTGGTCTTGAAAGGTAGGGATGGAGATTTTAGGTTCATCAACAGGTTGGGGTTCAATAGGAGCAGGTTCTAGGAAATTTCCAGAACTGGATGTTTTAACTACAGGTCCATTGTTTTTATCATTAAGGTTCAAACCAAAGTGATCATCTTCAAGATTTTCAAGAGAGTTCTTAGGTTCATGTGGATCAGTTTCATCAAATTTGATGTGAACAGATTCTTCCACACAATTGGTTCTTTTATTGAAAACTCTATAGGCTTTACTGGAAGTTGAGTAACCTAGAAAAATTCCTTCATCACTATTGGATGCAAATTTGTCGAGATTGTCTTTAGTATTAAGAATAAAGACTTTGTAGCCAAAAACATTGAAGTATTTAACCTTAGGTTTCCTATGGTTCCATAACTCATAAGGGGTCCTCTTAAGAACAGGTCTGATCAAGACTCTATTGATAACATAAAAAGTTGTATTTACAGCTTCAGCCGAAAAATAACCGGGTAGGTCATACTCACTAAGCATAGTTCAAGCAATTTCTTACAGGGTTCTATTCCTCCTTTCTACTATACCATTCTGTTGAGGTGTCCTAGGGGCAGAGAAATTGTGACTATAGCCACTGTGTGAGTAGTAAGATTCAAACTCATGATTTTCAAACTCACGACCATGATCACTTCTCAGGGTTTTAATCTTAAGTCCACTAAGGTTCTCTACAGACTTGGAATATTTAACAAATTAAGAACAAGCTTCACTTTTGTGAGCTAGAAAATATACCCAAGTATATCTAGAAAAGTCATCTACAAGAACATAGAAATAATGCTTCCCACTTAAACTAGAAACTCTAGAAGGTACAAATAAATCTGTGTGAACCAACTCGAGTGGTTGAGAAGTTGACACTTATTTCTTTGATTTAAAAGAAACTTTATGTTGCTTTCCCTTTTGACAGGGATTACAAACTTTTTCTGCTGGAAATTCAAGTTTGGGTAGGTCTCTAACTAAGTTCTTCCTAGAAAGTTTTCTAAGTGAATGCACATTGCAGTGTCCTAATCTCCTGTGCTAGAGCCAAGACTCTTTATGAAAAGCATTTAAACAAGTAATATTTTGCTTAGCTAAGGAATTTAAATCGACAGCATAAACATTTTCATTTCTTAAAGAAGAAAACACTAAAGTATTTTTAGAATTAAAAACATTACAAGAATCATTTTCAAATTTAACATAAAAACCATCATCACATAACTGAGAAATACTTAACAAATTGTATTTAAGTCCATCAACAAATAAAACTTTAGAAATTAGTACTGAGTCAGTGTTACCAATCTGTACTAAGCTGATGATTTTCCCTTTAGAATTATCACCAAAGGTGACAAAACCTCCATCAACTCTGACTAAGATTTTAAATCATGAGAAGTCTCCAGAGATATATCTTGAACATCCGCTTTCCAAATACCTAGGCTTTATATAGGATCTCTTTAAGCAGGTTCCCTACAAAATAGATTTAGATAGGAAATGATTTTGGTACCCAGAACTTCTTGGGTCCAGATAGGTTAACAATCAGAGCTTTTGGTACCCAAATTTGTCTTATGGGTCTCATGAGAGTTGTAGAATCAACAGACTTTGAGAGATAAACTTTATTAGATCCATAACTATGAATATATCTAGTTAAAGCATATGAAGTTTCATAACTAGCTACATTCTGTCCAGATTTAGGAATGAATTTAGTTTTGGTAATCTTTCTTTGTCCATGTTGGCATCCTATACCAGTAGTGTATCTAGGTGCTATTTTCTTACCTAGCATCTGAGTAAGATTATCTTTACCATTTGTAAATTTCTCTAAGTCTTTCTTGAATTTCTCATTGGATAATTTTAGTTCAGTATTCTCTTTAAGAAACTGAGCATTCTTTTCTACTTCAATATCAAGATCATATTTATGTTTAACAGTTAAAGCATACTGTTTATTTAAACCTTTGTTTTTGTCTATCAGTTCATTACAGGTTTCTTCTAACATATCACAATATTCAAACAGTTCAGATTTAGATATGTTATCACATTCAGAATCATTTTCAGAATAATATGAATTAGAAGCAGGAGTTTCTGAAGTTACCTCAAAAGTTTTTGTTATAAAACACATGTTTGCCTTATTTTTGTGCTCAGTTTCAGAAATTTCAGATTCAGTGGAGCTATCCTCAGAAGCACTCCAAGTAGCCTTCATAGCCTTTTTGTACTTACTGTCCTTGTAATCATACATCTTCTTGTATTTCAACTTTGGACAGTCTACTTTTTTGTGTCCCTTTATTTTGCACTCATAGCAGACAACTTCATCTGATTTGTCAGATTTCTTCCAATCCTTTTTCCAATGTCCCTTTTTGTCATACTTACCTTTGTAGTTTGAATTTCTAAAAAACTTCTTCTTCCTATAAAACTTTTTAAATCTTCTGGCAATGTGAGCCATCTCAACATCACTATCAGAATCACTCTCACTGTCTTCACAGCTTGAACTTTCATTGATAGCTTGAAGATTTTCCTTATCCTTATTATTTGAGGTTATAGTTTTGAAGGCAACAGACTTCATTCTAGGTTCATATTCTTCTTCTTTGTTAACCTTGAGTTCCTCTTCATACATCATCAACTTTCCAATTAGTTCCTTGACTGGTAGTTCACCAATATCACATGATTCTCTAATTGAGACAGAAGTTCCCCTCCATCTTTCAGGTAGACATCTCAGAATTCTCATAATTTGTTTCTTTGATGGAACATCCTTTCCTAGAGAATTCATTGTGTTGATAATTTCATTAAACCTGAGATACATGTCAGAAATGGGTTCATCAGGATTCATCTTAAAATTATCATACTTAATAGTGTAAGTGTTCAATCTCATTTCCTTAACATTAGTTGTTCCTTCATGAGAAACAGTTAAGGTATCCCAAATTTCATAAGCAGTTTTATAAGAAGATATTCTATTAAATTCCTCATATCCTAGAGCACAGTACAAGGCATTCATAGCTTTGCAGTTATTATTGTAGGTTGTCTTAGTAGCTTCATTCCAAGTAGTTCTAACAGTAGTTGGTATTTTGTATTCAGATTCTATAGCAGTCCAAATATCAAAACCCATGCTTTCTAAATGAATTTTCATCTTGATTTTCCACTAAGAATAGTTAGTTCCATTAAAAAATGGTGTTCTATTGGTAGCGACACCTTAAACTCTATTATCCATGATAGCTTACTTAAGGCAAATATTTCAAAGAGATAAAAATTTAGAAATAATAGAAATTTTAAGAACTTTAAAATACAACTAAAATCACAGTTTAAAAAAAGAGTACATTTAGAAAATATTAAACACCCTCTGATACCAATTGTTGGTCGGAGTGGACACTCAAGAGGGGGGGGGGGGTGAATTGAGTTCCAATTAAAATTTATGTTTTAAAACATTGAGTTAAAATCCCCCAAATAGAATACAGAATTAAACTGTAGTGAATTTATATCAAAGTAAATGTTCTGGTAGGTTCTCAAGGGATCGATTAGTTCCCAGTTAATCAAATCAACAGATTTGATTAACGTTTGAAACTAACTTACTGATTTACAACTAATATAAACACTTTTGAGTTTAATTATCAAAGTAGCTTTAAAAAATTTTTGGTTTTAAAGTATTAGCAGCAGAATAAAAACAAATAACTTTGAAAGTAAATAAGAAAAATAGGTTTAACCAAGAGGTTCAGTCTCAAGCTGAGACTTAGTCCTCTAAAAAGCTTTTATAAAGAGATGATCCACACCCTGGATCGGGGATAACAACAGCAACCAGCTATCCAGATCCAAGACCTCTACCACAGTTATTCGTGGGAACAAACACCCAAGCAACTAGCTGTTCAGGTCACACGACCTCTACCACTATCTCAGTGGGAAATACAAAATGTAATAGAGGTGAGTGAGGATTTACAAATCCTCCAGTTAGAGTACAGGAGATAGTGTGTGTGTAAAAATGCAGCATATAACACACACTGCTCAATACCAGGAAAGTCTGAACCAGGCATAAACCTGGTCCCACAAATTTATTAAAAGAAAAGTGCAAGTAAAGTCAGAAGAAGATGAAACGCTACATAACATCAAAACCATATGCATCCTTCTCCCCATCATCAGATAACTCATCACCAGGATCAGCTGACTCCCATTCAGAAGATTCGTATTTCCGCATCATCTCAAGGTACATATTTTTCTTCCGCAACATTTCCTCAGACAACTTCTCTTTGACCGAACGTTTTCCACTGAGTCCTTTATCCCTCTTCGGGGACCCTCCTCTTCGTTTTCCACTGTACCCATTTGCAATGATATTTTCTTGTGACGCTCCAATCTTGTGTAGAGACAGTCGATGAAGCTCTTTGTGTTATGTTCACGTTCTCAGCTCTTCACTGGTGAGTAGTGATGAATGAGTTCCTCGTGTAAGTTCAGTCGTCTCTTTGCATTCACCCTCGGGTGTTCTTCTAGCACACCTTGTGGTCTTTGTATTCGTCTATGTGTCTCACTTTTGCAGTAGCACATCCTTCCTTCATTTAAAGAACGTGCTCCAGCAAAAGATGATTTTATTTTTGTAGGTACGAGGTACGGTTCCCTGACATCCAACAACACACATTAAATAAATGACAGAGCATTAAAATATTCCTAATATGACCGTTGTTTAGATTAAATAAAGATAAAGAAATTCAAATAGATGTTTATGACTATCAGTGTGTCAAGTGATTGGTAGGTCATCACCATCAGCATCGGTGAGACATCTTCGGTGACTCATTTGATCAGCATCGGTGTGTTATGATCGGTGACTTATTTGATCAACATCGGTGACTCATTTGATCTGCATCGGTGAGACATCTTCAGTGACTCATTTGATCAGCATCGGTGAGACATCTTCGGTGACTCAGATGATCAGCATCAGTGACTCATTTGATCTGCATCGGTGAGACATCTTCGGTGACTCATTTGATCAGCATCAGTGAGACATATTCGGTGACTTAGATGATAAGCATCGGTGTGTCATGATCGGTGACTCATTTGATCAGCATCGGTGACTCATTTGATCTGCATCGGTGAGACATCTTCGGTGACTCAGATGATCAGCATCGGTGTGACCGTTGTCCTTTGATATGGATCGGTGCGACCGTTTTCATTTGATATGGATCGGTGCGACCGTTGTCCTTTGATATGGATCGGTGCGACCGTTGTCCTTTGATATGGATCGGTGCGACCGTTGTCCTTTGATATGGATCAGTGCGACCATTGTCCTTTGATATGGATCAGTGTGACCGTTGTCCTTTGATATGGATCGGTGCGACCGTTGTCGCCAGAGGACTTCCAGAATACTTGTAAATCAATAAAAAAGAGATAAAAACATGATCCAACCAATATACACAGATTCACTAAGAGATTGTGATTATGTATATGAGAAATCCAACCGGATTAAGTAATTGATGATTTGTGATTATTAAAATAGCAATCATAGGAAGAATTCAACAATCTTCTAGAGGGCTCAACAATATATATATTTCATTAATATTATATTTCATTAATATTATCAATTTATAGTAATTAATTTATTTTGTGAGGATAAAATTCCTTCAGCTCATAAAAATAGTTTTTTATAAAAACATTTCCTTTATATTCAATTTTTTATAATATTAATTTATAATTAATTAATAAATAATGACATAAACCATATGTTTTACTAATTTAGTTAATACTATTCATAAATGGAAATTTATGTTCTATTATATAATTCTTATAATATTAATAGTATTTGGAATAACGACGTCTTGTTTGTAACATAAGCTATGGAAGAAATTTGTTGTTGTGTGCAACCAAAGATAAAATAAATATTGCATGTAATTAAATATAATGCCCTAATTTTATGATATTCAAAATATATAATATAATTATTTCATTTAAAATACAAAATATATTATAAAGTTTCATGATTTTATATTCCTTTCTCTATTTCATGTTCATGTCATATAGATTATCTGATACAATGTTATTCTTGTAGAATTTTTAAGGTTCTACATACTACATTTATTTTAAATATTCTTATTTGAAATTTAAGTAATATATCAATTAAATATAATTATCAAAGGAATCACTTTTGAATGATTTAATTTGAAACAAAATATCATTCCCCTTTTTTAAATCTAAATACAAGCACACTAAAAATTGGTTTCGAAAGGGAAAAACAAATGAAAATTCAAATCCATAGAGTGTCTTTAACAATTAAAATAGAAAAAAGGATAGATTTAAAACAATAATTCTCAATAATAAATAACTAAAACATCAGAATATTATAAAATATATAAATAATAAACTCATGTTCCAATATAAATAAAAAGGTACAAGATATGATATATAACATGAGACCTCAAAAATGGTATTAATGGAACAAGTAAGTAATAACCAATAGTGGAATTGACTACTGGCTGGTTAATGGTCACAAATTACATTCCCCAATTCACTCTCATAATTTATCAATTTTGATAACTCCTATACAGTTCATAACATTAATCTTGGGGATACTAGCCAGTGCTTAACTCTTAACTAGAATAGAAAATTTCATTGGAATCCATACATAATAGTTTTTTCTCCTTATTCCATTGAAAATAGAGGTTGAAAACTATTTAATAAATGTTAACCACAAGATAAGATAAATCCCAAGGGCAATAAATCACATCAACCATGGAAATTCCCCCTCAAATACACTCCTTTCAATAATGATCCCCAATTTGAACCACATAACCATGAATCCTCATTCATATGGATCTAAACATGAACAAAAGAAGAAAAAATGAAAAAAGGTCTCTATTAGGGGTGTAAAACTAAATAAATAAACTACCATCCCTCAAGGTTCCAAATGGTAATTCTCTTTATAAATAATGATGACATGCTTCAAAAAATTACAATTTAAAAAACACCTTAAACACCAATATATTTTCTAGGGAAATTACACCAAAATTATCACGTAAAGGAATGATCAATAAAATATATTATTCATGCAAAGACAAAATAACTCAATTTTATACAAATACCTCCATTTAATAAATGTAAATAAATTAAAATTAATACACCCCATCCATAAAACAAATTAAGCTCTTTATAAACAAGGAATCCTAATTTTCAAACATAGGAAATTATTAAAATAAGGAAACCCATTTTGTAACAAATAAAAATTCACTTTATAAAAGATAATTGGTCAAAAACACTATGATAAAACATTTTTTATTTATAATACATCTTATTTCATCTTAATAAACACCTTGAATGTGAAAAATACCATTAAAAATTAAATTTTTCATTGAACTAAATAATTTAACAAATTTTCATAAAGGAAAAACATTTATTACATAGAACCCATTAATAAAAAAATATAGGTTTCATACAAATAATTAATTTATTTTAGGAACCATTTTAAAACATTTTTAAACCATGAATAAATTTATTAAAATATAATATAATGGAAACACCAACCTCATGAGAGTTAATTGTGTCTCATAAGATGGAAGACAATGTAAAAGAACCCCTATAATGGTTCAAAAACATTAATACCAAAAAACAAATTATTAAACATCCCTAAACATTTAAATCAACCCACATAGAAATTTGGGTATGAGTAAAAGAATGGTAAATGGAAGAAACTAATAAGAGAATGAAAAATGAGTCATTAACTCTTGATTCGGATGAAGAAACACTAATGAGCATCCTTAAATCCACTTGTAAAATATTTTAAGAGATAAAGAGGGTTTATGGAGGTACCTAGGTTTGGTGAGTTTGAGTATGGTGGCTTCAATGATAAGTCCCAAATAAAAATAGCCCAAAAGGGAAAAACACCTCAACTCGAGCTTGTCACGTGGTTGTCATGCACAGACTTCCAATCCATAAAGACACCATGAAACAACTACATTGAGTGAATGTTTGAGGTTAAATAATTTTACCACAAAACATTACAAACTTTTTTTGTAACACCAACATACATTAGAATATATATTTTTAAATAAATCTATTCTCTTCTATAGCTTATGATGCATGAAACACCAGGTTTAATCAAAAAGTGACACTCTATCAAGTTATTATTATTTAAACATGACCATCAAAACATAACCATTGTGTTAGTAGGTTTTTATAGGAATAACTAACTGATAGAAATTGTGTGGTTAAACTTTTATAAACTAAATTGAATCGTTATCATCATATTTTAAATAAAATAAGAACCATTTGAAAGGAAAAAAGGGTTTTATGAAAAACTCTATTATTCTAAATGGTGGGTTTTTAAACATTGATGAACATAATTTAAATTAAATTTATAAAAATTTAATAAATTTTATTTTAAAAAATTATCATCATTTTTAAAATATGAATATTGATATTAAATTACAATGAAATTTTCAAATTTTTAAGAAAATAATAATTTTCTATTGGATAGTGAAGGAATGATGATTTTTTAAAATTTCTATTTATATTTAATTAATTAAGTACCATTATTATTTTAATTTAATATAAAAAAACATAAGATAAATTTTATTATTTTAAATCCAATAAATTATATTGAAATAAAAAATATACAATATTCTAGTTTCCATTTATATTTAGTATTTATAATAACTTTTATCTAAAAACTATTTTAAAGTGTATAATGATTATCCATTGTAAATAATTTAAATTACACTAAATCATGACTGATTTAAATGATGTGTATATATTATATATCTATAAAAATAATATAATAAGTATGAGATCATATTTTCATTAAAAATCGATATATTTATAAATCATTTTTCTGACATGTTTGAGGGTTTAATTTAAAATTAATTTATTTTAATTTTACATGTTGAATAGAAAAAAAGGAACTAAATATTTTTAATAATAATAATTTATTTTATATAACAATTCAATATAATTTGTTACCTTTATAAATAAAAAAAATACTAAAACAATATTTATAGCCGTTAAGGGAAAAAAGTTTTTATTTGTGCTTAAGTAAAAATATAATAGTTTAAAATTATCTAAAAGTTTTATAATTCATAATTATGTTCATCTGATAACTTTTATATTATAAGTATATAAAATGGTCCATTTTTCATCTGTTGTGGAATGCGATAAACATGGGTGAAATTATTTCATTTAAAAAAATACAATTGTGTCATCTCCCCCAATTATAAAAGTTCTCCCCCTATCATCTCTTTTACCCACTTCTAATACTCATTGGTTTATAAAATAGCATAAAATAACTTCTATATATACCAAATATTATGCAATAATCTTTTTTTTACATAAATACAACCTAGGAAGGCTCTTGGTGTAAACCAGAAGAAGTTGTCTAAAGAATGGGCAATGTCCTTAACCGAGAGTATTATATTATTTCTTATTCAACCTCATTAAAAATTTATTATAAAAACATGATGTAATAAAATAAGATTATAAAATATAATTATATGTTGTTATGTAAATTTCATGACCTAAACCATATTATTTTATTTTAAATTGGAAATGAAATTGTTGATCGTTTGTACGACGAACAACTGCCTTGTGAAACGACATAATTCATTTTCGTAAACACTTATCATGAATAGATATATTGAAGTATATAATGTTTAAATTTGATATTTATTAAATAATTACACTTTTTTAATTATAATATCATATATAACCTCTTACATTTTATTCCATATAGAATATGATAACATCGCGTGTGTGTACATAAAACTACTGACTCATGAAGCGATATGATTCTTTTATCATGTACGATTTGCATAAAAGTTAGTAAGGATAAATTTTATGTTTATATATTATATAAATTACATATTATTATTTATATTAACTAAATATTTCATATAATTTCTTTTCTTATCATCCATTGAATAAATGATAATGTTGTTCGTCTGTATGGTGGACTACTGTCTTAGGAAGAGTTGTGAATCATTTTTACCAAATAATATAGATTGTATATATAATATTATTTAAATAAATAATATCATATATATTATATAATTATCATCCTATTATGATAAAATAACACTTACTTTCCCTCCATCATGATATTATACAAAATGGAAACATTACACATGTGTATGTATAACATACGATCTCCATGATTGTAATATAGTTAATTTTTCATAAACATGTTTCACGGTAGATTTAAAAGGTATAAAATTTCTATTAAAATTAAAATTATTTAATTTTTACCATTTTGGATATGATTAATTAATAATCCCTATGGATTTATTCGACTTACTAATGTCATTTATGACATATGAGTCATATATTGTTAAAACATCAAATGTGAAATTAATTGGTTATGTAATTAAATATGAAAAGGTAAAAAAAAGTAATAATAAACATGAGGAATATTATTAATTAAGTAAATAAATAACATAGTTTAAATATTTATGTAGATAAAGAATACATGTGACAAATTAGTATATAGGTAAAGGATTATTCTAGCCCACACTTTTCTTCATGTTATGACCATTATCTCTCTCTATCCCTTTCACTCTCTTTTAAGATATGTATTTATTATAAATTATGTATATATGTATCTCACATGTAATCTCATATTATTATCCCTTAATTTTTTTGGGTAATACATTCTGAATGAGAATATCTCAAATTTATTCTTTAAGGAATATCTATTGATTATGTTAGGAGACAACATTATGCAACTCATTTAATTCCATGAGCAATTCTTATTTTTTTGAATTATTTATGATATCCTTATATAACATAAATATGAATTAATATGAAATTTATGTGATATGTGTGACGATAATTATATATCCACCCAATTATTTGTGTAATGTTTTAGTCTCATGAGACATCATATATGGGATTAGATATTGAACCTAATCCATTATGGGAGTATGTCCACCATCCGATGTTGTCTTGGTATTTAGCCTTGAATTATGCTTATTATACCAAAATATTCTTAACATACATGGAAATTACATCACTTTTTTTGGAATACTTAAGAAATTACAAAAATAGATTCCCAAAGACCGTATTAGTCTTGTTCCTTTGGAAACATGGGAACATGAACACTAGTATATAATTGAGATACATTATCTCCAACTGTGATCTTATTGAATAGAACCCATCTTATCCACATCATAGATAATACATATCTTCCTAACATGGGGAAGGTAATATAAAAAGGTATGATCTCAAAGGCTCAATATGGGTAAATAAGGGAGACATGTAAGTATAAACATGAGAATAGAAGTATAAGAACGTGATCAAATCATTTCAAGATCATACCCTACATATAAAATATCATAAAAATGAATCATGGAATAAATATTGATAGTTTAGAATACTTAAATCAAAAAAATATTTATAACATAATCCTTTAAATCATAACATAATAATAAAACATTGAATTATGGAAAACACATAAGATTATAATATGGTTTCTATAGTATCTAAGGAATCACTGCCAAGAATATCTTAGTGGTATGGGTTCACTCCCCATACAATCATGTTATCCATGGTTTACTACCATGTCTATACTATTAGCATGATTTCACTCCTTATACCATCATGGTAGTCATGGATCACTCCCATGGCCATGTTAGTAGTCTAGGATTACTCCCAATACCATCTTAGTCTATTTCATGTGGTATAAATCTTTACCCAATGCATTGTAGGGAGATATAGGTCACACCAATATCAAAATGAAATCATATACACATGTTGCACAAGATTTCAAACAATTATATCATAAACCATGAAATAAAATCAGTGTCATAGACATGTAATTCTATCATAACCTATAGAAAAGAGACGGGTTTCATAATCATTTCATCAAAATGTAACCAGTGAAAAAAAATAATATTTCATAAGAATATAACCTATGAAAGAGAAACAGATTTTTAAAAAATAATTCCATAAAATTTAAATTATTCATAGATATAATCCAAATAGAAAAAATGAATCATTTCCCTAGAAATGTATGAGTAACACCTACGAATGTTATCATAGAAGAAAAATAATTTTCAAAGGTATTTTAAAAGAACATCATGTAGAAAATATCCCTTACCCTTTGAATGATGGTTCTTAAAATTAAAAACCTTTTAAAACCCAATTTCATGAAAATAAATATGAAAACTTATAAAGGGAGAATTGAAAACTTTTTAAATCTTTTTTTCTTTGAAAACATGTAGAGGATCTTAAAACCATTTTAAAATCATATATACATGAAAAATTATAAATGATGCTTCCAAACCTTTTTCAAAACCATTTTATTGAATATTCATTTTATAAAAATGTTCTTAAACATACACATTTTAAATATGAAAAGGAATATTCAAATAAATGAAGTTTTGTAAATCTATAAATGTCATATGAGGTACAACGAACAATCGTTTTATATTGTAAAAAGGTTAGGAAAAAATCATTATTCAGAAAATAGAAATAACATTCCTTTAAAAAAATTAGTAAAATAAAAAAAGGTACGAGTTTATTTTAATTATCATATAATATTAGTATAATATTCATTATATCCTTTATTTTAAATCATGGTTTTCAAATAAAACATATTTCTAGTTAAATAGATAGGTAATGTCATATTTTCTTAAAAATATTTTATTAATATTCTTAAATACCAATGATTGGAAATATGGTACCAATATATGAAAAAATAAAGATAAAAAAGTGGAGAAGAAAATTAATTAGTGTTATATCAGTGTGGATTATAATATTTCAATAATGAAAACGTGATCATTAATAATCTCAATAAATGGTGAGATTGTTTCAATGAACTCTTACCACTTGGTAACTATGAATCATGTAACCCATGTAGAAAAATGAAATTATGTGGAGCTTTAAAATATCATGGAAATAAGGATGTTCTTGTTATAACATGTAAAAGGAAGTTTATACATCTCATATAATAATATATGTGTACAACATGGTATGTCTCTCAAAGAATGAAAATTGAGATTAATTTACTTTATTAATTTAGTAACTTTTGAAACATAAAATGCATGATAGAAATATCATAAAATGGTTATGTAAATACCCATATATTACATTATTTTATTAATATAATACATTCATGGTTAGTATATAAACCATACTAAACAAATGAGCTGTGAATAAGGCATGCATCTCACAAAAATTAAGAGTGAGGTAAAATTCCTTTACCTTCTGTCATGACTATCTTTATACCAAAAAAATATTCCATTATAATAAATTTACATTTATTATAAGATATTTAATTAATAATATTATTATATATAATACCATATATGGCTTTATTATGACATTATATTGCCCTCTTGTTGACAATTATATGTTAAGATTTCACTTCATATAATATCATATTTGTTCATCGCATGTGTCTTAATTTGTTATATATTTAGTCTTTATACTTATATCATGATTTATAGAATGAAAATAATAATATAAATATAATTTATATTTAGTATTTTTATAATATAAATATATAGGATATAGATGTATGAAAAGGAATATAGTGTTCATGGAGATGGTAGGTCATACGTATGCATGAATTGTGTTTTTGTTTTATTGTCGTTTTGGATGAAATACAGTAAATGAAATATAAGTATATATAAGCATATATATATAATTATTATAGTAACATTATTATATCATATATATATTATAATTTCAATAAAAAATCCTTAATACATTGCATGTTGTCTATGAAAAAATCACATCCCTTTGAGGGGGTTGTAGTCTACACTTCCTCAAGAAAAATTATCGTATTTACAAAAGATGGAATGTATGAAGATATGTGTTTAAAAATAATTTCATAAGCTTAATAAAATTATAATTATCATAAATATCAGATAAAAATATACTTTCCATCATATTTTACAACATCAATGGCGGTAACAGATGAATGAACAATCATTGTTTTGTGAGGCGGTAGTTCGTTGTACACATAAACAGTATGTTCGTTACCAATTAGATTGAATTTTGTGTATCTCTAGGTTTAAATATTACCATTAAAAAATATCAGTATATTTAGGAAACTTTTTATGCCATATAATAATTTAATGAAAATATTAGAGTGGATAAAGAATGAAAACAAGATAATAGTGTTTGAGGGAGGATGTTACCTCTTCTTTGGGTAACTCCTTTTGGTTTTCACCAAAGGAATTCCTTGGATGGATTTATACCAGAAGGGAGCATAAAGGGGGAAGTGAGAGATTTTTAGAATTCAATTGGGAATATCTTGGCAAAATTTAGTGTATTTAGAGGTTTGAGGAAGTGGGATGAGAATATGACTTTTTATAGTGGAGGTGTAGTTGCACTCTTGTAAAATTTTGGAAAAGGGAAACGTCACCCACATTTTATTATTGAATGTGGATCCAATAAAGATAAACATTTGAGAAAATGGAGTATAGTGTTTCAATATTTCCACAAAATATATTTAGTAAATGTTTTATGGTAATATTGGGCATCAATTTAATGGATTAGTCCTTTGTTAAGCTTAATTCCATCTTAGTCATTATAATTAATTTTAATTACCTTTACTAATATTTATTGTCAAAAATCTAATTTTATCATAATAAAAATTATTAATTATTATAAATCCAAAATATATAATACAATTTTTCAAATTCAAATCACATAAGTGATAAAAATGAATTTAAATTTAATTCCATAGGTGGGATAAAAATGTGGGTTTTTAAGAAACATTAACAAGTTTTCTAGGTTTTTATAACAAATTTCAAAGTAAAATTGATTTAAATGACCCAAATTGGATAAATTAATAAAAATATGATAAAATTATATTGTAATTTATCATTATTTATAAATTATATTATAAATCAATTTTAAGTTAAATGTCATTATTTTTTATTATTAATTGAAAACTAAAACACCATAGAAAAATACAAAAAATTCACCCTAATCTAATTTTTATGTGTCACATTAAAAAATGAGGTTTAGTTTTTAAATATAAAATTTATAAAGGTTCCAAAGGTTATAATTAGAATAGGTTATCCATAAAAATGTCGTGAAAGTTCCTCAATAAAAATATAGGTTTTTATACGTAATATTGTGTTTATTCTTATCTTAGGCCTATAAAATAAATTACATGAATATAAAACAAATTACTAAATATATAATATATAAATTATATTAATATAACTTACCAATTATAATTAATTTAATTTATTTGGATAAAACAACTTTATGAGCAAAAAATTTGTTTTTTATAAAAATATTTTTTTATATTCAATTGGTTCTTATATTAATTATAACCACTAAATTCATTTCATATTTCTATAAACCAAATTTTTTCATATGTTTTTTAATAATATTTATATCCACTAACTTAACGATTAAGTTAATTACTACTGTATTAAATAATAATAATTTAATAACATATATATTTTTTAGTAAAACTCAGTCTTTCTTGTTATGTAAGACATCGAGGAAAATCTATCTCGCTAATTAAGTAAGATAACCTAAGAAATCCATGTAGACAAAGGTAAAAATTATATTTAGTGTAGTTAATGGTAAAATTGGTTTTGTGGGAGCCAAAAAGAGTTCTTTAGTAAAATAAAATTTATAATCAGTCTTGTGTGAAATGAAAAAATATCAATGAGATTAAATTAGTATGAAAACAAATTCATAAAATCTCAGGTTTCCATATTCTACCCCTCTTAAAATGAATTTCACTCTATAAATACATATCTTTTTTGTGATTGATGAAGTCAATCACTCCCTAATATTTTTCCCATCATGTTTTTATTTTCACTTCCCATGTTTTATCTCAAATCTAGAATCCTAGTTATATGTTACTTTGGGTAACATATAACTAGGATTCTAGATTGGAGAAAAAACATTGGAAGTGAAAATAAAAACATGATGGGAAAAAATATTAGGGAGTTATTGAGTTCATCAATCACAAAAAAGATATGTATTCATTAAATTTTTAAATAAAAATATTATAAACTAACCAGGATATCATGTAGGTTGGTGGTAGGAATGAAACCCTTATCTTCCTTCAATCATGAGTTCAAGACCATTTACCTTTCCAAACATGATTGTTTATCACCCGAAAAAATGGTTGTTTGTTTCTAAACTACATTAATAAAATATCAAAAATAAATTTTATTTCAATCATTGAAATAATTTTAATCACTAGATATGGTTTTAAATGAGATTCTCAAAACAAAATCACTACAAAAATACTTAATCTGAAGTCTAACTTAGTATTCCCATAACTAGTAATCCTTATAACCCATCCAAAAGTTGAAAATCCAATGATTTAGTATTAATGTCATAAAATAATATTAAAATTTATCCCCCATATATCACATAGTAATTCTCATTTGTCCCATTCCAAACATGTTAATACCCTCATAATATATTCTCTTAAAACATAGTAACAACCTGAATTCACATAAATTCTATTGAAAACATGCACGCTTACTTATTGAAAATGATACTGGATATATTCCTTAAATGAAATAAGTCTTAAACATCATCTACGATTACATAGACTAATTTTCTCACTAATCAATAATAACATAAAGGGTAATAATTGTTAGCCAATTTACTTTATCAAAATCAATCATCACTTTATCCAAGAAAATCACAATTTTCTCAACATATTGATCACAATTAGGGTTAAATTACCTTAATAAAAATATACCTTTTCTAAGTATTAATCACCATTAAACACATCCTTTTCAAAATTTAATGAATAAATTTACCAAAAATAATTATATATCTCATGATTCAAATAGAATAACCATTGAATTCTAAAACATAAGTACCTCATTAATCCAACTATATGTTTACACCATTACACATGATTCATCAAATATTTCCTTAATACATCTTTCCTAGAATATGAAATATTAATACAATGACCCAAAAATTCATGAATAAAATTATCTTTCTTTGATTTAGTTAAATTTATATGGATATAAAAAACACAATAACTTTTTTTTTATTTTAACCAATTTGGTTTAAATGACCATTAAGTATCATTACCATTGATAATACAACCATTAAATAATGATCAAATGACTAGTATAAATTAATGGTTTTTAAAAATAATTTTTTCGACATAGGCAAAAGAGAGGATGACCTCATCCATTAGAATCGAGAAATACAATTCTCATTTTTCGAAGCTCAGAAAGGAGGTAGCATCACAGGGCTTTACTCTTGATGAAGACCAAGATGAGATTCAAACAAGTTATGCTTGAACGGAATCACCTACCAGAGAAGTAGAAGTTAATATAGATTAATGCCTGTGCAATGTTATCTGAGCCACCCCATGAATCTGTCACAATCACACACCATACCCTTAAGTCTTTTTCAAGTGTTATAAGGGGTTATGTAACAAGGTATTAGTTACTTTTTGTTTAATCCCTTTTATAAATAAAATTCTTATTCAATCAATTTCATTATGAGAATAGTTTTTCTTAAAGATATAAGGAATTAGATAAATTGACTTTTTGAGTAAAATGGTACTTTTCAGAAATTTATATATTATTAATAATGATATTATAATATTTTTATAAGAACAATCCTTTTAATTATAAATGATTGTTATATTTATTGTTTTTACTCTATAAGATATTATGGATTTAGATTCCTAAAAATTATATTTTTATATGATAAAATAGAAATTTTATTTTTAATTAAAGAATCTATTTTTATATATTAATGAGTTTTCGAAATATTTAATATTTTAATAAATTATTATTTATTAAATTACATTTATGAATAATAAAATATTATATATCTTTTATGATGTCAAATGTAAATTTTATTAAGGTCAAAATTGTTTTTTAACCCGTTAATTTTCAGTAAATGTTAGTTTTTATTTTAAAAGTGAAAATTAAAAAATTTATAAAATTAATTAGATAAAAAAATATTATTTTGGAAATATAGATGTCAAAATTATCTAATGGGGAGTTTTTCATTATTACTTGAGACAATCAATTTTTTTGGGTAAAAATTAAATATTGAATAAATATATAATGTGTTTTATAATAGTATAATGGCCTTATAGTGATGTAATAAAATACTATAAAAAGAATATTTGTCCAATATGTGTTTTACCTTTAAAATAATATTATTTTAGATGTTTTTTTATTAATTTTATAATGCCTTAGTGAACCCTCCAAGACTTATAAAATATTTTATCATTTTAAAATGATTTCCTTGAGAGTGTGACTCAACTCCACATAAGAAAGCCTCATATTTGAATATTTTAGGGTCTTTTCCTTATAAAATATTTTATACCACTTCTCTTTGGCAGAAACCATTGGAAAAAACCATGGGATGGTTTTTGGTTTTGATTAGTTTACTGTGTAGTGTCTAAAACCTAAATAATAAATACTTCCCTCTCATTTCCTATATAAACCCACCCAATATCCCAATTTTCATCACTCAAAATACTTGGATCATGTCCCTAATCTTCCCTACTCTCTCTATAATCCTCCCAAGGTTCACCAACCTCTCAAAAATCCCCTACTCAAGGTCTTGAAGTCACACACTCAAGTGAGGGATTTCTTCCTTTTTCTTTTTTGTCCAAATTTATTTTTGTTGATATACCCTTTTATTTTCCATTAAAAATGTTGGGGTATGATTTCAAACCTCCACCATAATTCTCTATTTATGTTTTAATGATAATATACCTCTTTATCTCTCATTAATCCCTCCCATGTACACTCATTACTATACTGAAATTTCATAAGAGTTATTCCATTTCTCCTCTTTCCTCAAGTTTCTTTATTACGTGATGCCTTTTAATTCCAAATTTCATGGGTTGTTACATGTATATATATAAAGATTTACTATCTATTTCATGTTAATGTGATGATATATCCCTTTCTCAGTCATCAAACATTTTTATGAATTATTTTTTCATGTCATTATGTTTCATAAATTGGACCACAATTTTCCATGAAAAAATCATCATGTAGTGAATACCACACCCATTTCACTATCAGGGGTATTCACCATTATGAACACATATTTATTTATTATATATTTTAATTAATGTATTCTACATTATGATCCATGTGGCACACTAAGGCATGAAATTAAATATTTGTAAAGGGTTCCCCCTGATAGCACTCCAATGCATTGGGTATTATTTAGTATCATGATACTCCATGTAAAATGAGGGTTTAATCATGCTAATTCAAGTTAAATGAGGGTTTACTAATTCTAATTCAAGTGCATTGAGAGTTTACTAATGCTAATCCATGTGAAATGAGCCTTGTCTCATGCAAACATCATATTGTGTGTCGTTGCCACATTTCTGTATTATGATAATCATGCTATATCATGCCTTTATGTTCATGTTTATCTTGTGATCCATTGATATTCCAACTTCCTAACATGTAATTTATTATTCATGTTATTTCTGGTTTACTCCCTTACTAGGATTTATAGCTCACCCTTTTCTTATGTTTGTCCTCATGTTATCCCATGCAATGCTAAGTACGAAAGAATATTTTGGTCTTGTAAAAGAATTTTTCAATAAAGATGTTGTATTTATGTCTTAAGTTGTCATGTAATGTTTCTAATTTCTCAATACACTAGAACTCTTTATCCTCAAAGTTGTATTAAGTTATAGTTTATATATTAAATAATGTTTAAATATATAATAAAGATTAGGGTAGTTATAATTAATCTTGTATTAAGGTTCATTAACCTCAATCTAATCATACTTATTATGATTAATGTAAAAAATACTTTCATAACATCACATAACTTTCACATGTCATTTGTAGTCTTTTTATCATGAGAAGTATAACCAATACTCATACCACCTTCCCGATTCTCTTTATGAGATTTACATTGGGGAAATTTATTTCCATAATGACCATACATTCAGCATCTAAAAAAATAAATGCTAAAAATGTTGTTTCTAGTTACCTCCATTGACTAAGGCCATAAATCATTGGGTGAGAAATACATATCCTAGAATAAAACCACATAATCATCAAAAATTTCTTATGGGATGTCTAAATAATTACACCTACCGTTTAATCGATGACACCATATTTTTATCCTCACTTATTCATATTCATATATTTTTTAAATACTTAATAATAGTTCATAAAGATTTTTTGAATTTTCAAAGATTATCCCCTGAGAGTGAAAATTCAGGTATGTAGAAAGGCCCATTGTCATGTACCAGATTACCCCGAGTTAAGCCCAATACATTTTGTCATAGTTGATACCCCTAGGTACCTTTATTCTACTGCCACATCCACTTGTAGTTTCTATAAATGAATGTATTTCTAAGAAACCACTCACTCTATCCATTAAGAAAATTATAGGAAATTATCATATACCATTCTTTATCCTTAGACTTATCCATAGACATGTCTTTATAGTTTCCACTAATGTTTTTCCTCCTTGTTTTAAAAGTTTGACTAAACCTTTTCTCTGATACAAACTGTAATGACCTAGTTATAACATATATAGACATTACATCTCTTTTTCATAATACTTAATATATTACAAAAATATATTTTCAAAGACCGTATTAGTGTAGTGCATTTGGAAACATGGAAAAATAAACACAGGTAAATAAGTGAGCTCAATTATCTCCCAATAGGTTCATCATGAGTATAACCCTTATTAGAAACATCCTACATAAAAATATTTTCATATCCTGAGGAACAAAACATAAAAAATGGGTTATCTCAGTTGCCCAATAAGGGTAAACAAGGGATACATGGAAGAATAAACATGAGCATAGGATTATGATAACCTAATAAAAACATTTGAATACCATACCATTAATAACAAAGATAATAAAAAAATCATGGCATAAAGATTTAAATTTCATAATACATGATTAAACATCCATCCAAATGTAAATTTTTATTAATCCATTTTAATGATAAATGGGAAACCATAGTTCAAAAACAAGATAGCACTATGTGCTAAAAGATCTCACAAAATGATTAAACACAAGAATAATATTACTCGAATCAAACACTCTATATAATTTCCATTACAGATAACTAACATATATATCTAGATCATCGTTGGTAAGCTCTTAAAGGTGAGTAATTATCCTATCCATTGTTTGAAAAAATTCCTCAGAGTTGATTTTTCTCTAGTTGAATCCCCAGGTCAGGATTCAGTCTTTTTATTTATCTATACTTCTTTATCCTTATTAGCATCACCTTGAAACCTTCTTTCATAAATTATTTTAATCTCCTATTCTGAGAAGTTGGGCCAAATGGCTTTTTCTAGCACTTCTTTTTTGGAGTGTAAGATAAGTTTAATGCACTCCCCATACTCTTCTTCCATGTCTCTTGTTTTCCTACACGATTATACACTTTCACCATTCTATAAGTCTTTAGTTTCATTATTTCTACCCTTTTTAGAGAATATAGTAACCATCAGTTTTGGAAAGTTTAGATAATATTTTCACCCCTTTGGTTTTTTTCTATGGAACACAATACTTTTCTCTAAGCCTTGATTTCCTTTTTTCCTATCTTCTTTCTAGGGCTGTGAGGACCTTTCCCTTGAATTCAGTCCAAACAATCCACTAAGTATTGTCTATATATTTAATCATCTAAATTATCCTCCTTTTGAGTCAATGATGGTTCTTGATCATCCATTACTTCAAATCGGTTTCCCGTCTTAATCGGCGAGCCTTCTATGAGGGGAATCTTCTTAAATAGAGACTACACCTTTCCTGATTTAATCTACAAGCCAGTCTTCTTCTTCCCACTCATAGCCTTCATATGGATTGAGGAGTTGGGACTGAGAGTGTTTGGGTCTAAGGTCCTGAAGAAACTCACCTCATACAACATCCTTTGTCCTTAATGGGATTTAGTTGCAACCAATAAGAAACAATTCCCCTACAATGGATTTTCAGATTGCTCAGCCTTTGCACTGTTGACAACCACAGTGGTAACACTTCTCGAGGGGACTGACATGTATGAACCTATGGGATACTCATATCTGCATCCCATAAACTGTGGTTTCTTGTTAGTTTCCTCCAAACCCTAACCTTTAGTACCACTAGTACCTTGTACATCACTAACTATCATGTTCAACTCACCTTCTATGATAGTGCTAATAATAACTGGAAGTTCCACCATATCCAAATCCCAGGGTACCTCCCTTTCCATTCCACCCCCCTGAACAACCTCCTTTTTGGACACCTATAAGGGGTTTAAACCCAAATCATGATTTAGAAAGAAAAAGACATCCAGACCAGCAGCTTTGGCTCCATAGTCTTAACACTCTTCACTATAATTGGAGTTACCGAGGAAGGGAACTGCAGGAGCTGACCCTCCTAGGAGATACCATCCATGATAGTTCTGGTCTCTACAGCTGGAATTTCTTGTTGCCTGATGGGTTCCAAATCCTGTAATATATCCTTGTGCACCTTCTCAGACTTACCCAATCCAGCATCATCCTGAACCTGGTGGTACACTACAAGATCTACCTACACCTCATACCCCTCTTTTAGACTTGAAAATGGGATCATGAATTGCCTATCTATGTGACCCCGACAGCATCCGGAGATCATATAAACTAATAGGAGACATCCCATAAAAAATTCTTCCCATGAATTTATAATACATGTTTCATAATGAAATAAAAAACACAATGTATGAAAGAATAACATAGGAATAAAACATGGAATTATGGAAAACACATAAGATTATAATATGATTTCCTTAGTTACGAAGGCTTCGTTTCCATGACCAACTTAGTAGTATGGTTTCCCTCCCCATACCTTCTTGGTAGTCTTGGTTCAGTCCCATATACATCCTAATAACATGAGTTACTCCTCATAGCATCTTGTTAGTAATGGTTCACTCTTATGGCCATCTTAGAAGACATGGTTCACTCCTAATATCATCTGGTAAATATCATGAGATATAAATCTTTACCTAATGAATTTGATTAAGATATAGGTCCCACCAACCTAAAATAAATCATACATACATATTCTATGACCTTATAAATAAACACATCAAAACACATGAAATTAAATGGTTGTCAACAACGTGTAATAATATTTTAACTTATAGAAAAGAGACATATTTCAAAATCATTTGATCAAAGAATAACCCAGGAAAAGTAGAATGATTCCTAAGAATATAACCCAATAAAAGGAAATAGATTTCATAATCATCATTCCATAGAACATAAAATGTATAGAGAAAGAATATGAATAGAAATATTAAATAATTTACCCTGAAATTCATGAGAAACACCAACAGATGTTATTTTAGATGGGAAATAATTTTGAAATATCATTTATCAACATTTCATGAGGAAATTATCATGTATCCTTTGAAAAATGAATATTACAATGTAAAACCTTTTGAAAAACATTTTAATGGAAACAAATATGAAAACTTATAAAGGAATAATTGAAAAAATCAAAAGCCTTTTTTCCTTTGAAAACTTATAGAGGACTTTAAAAACCTTTTTAAAACCCTCTTCCTTAAAATCATATAAATTAATCATGAATTTTTTTTGAAAACCATTTCATTTAAAATAACTTCAAAAAAAGATACTTAAAAAATAACCTTTTATACATGAAATGGTAGCATCAATGAAATGATGTCATGTAAATTTATACATGCTATATGAGGTAATAGTAACATTCATTTTTCATGGTAAAATTGTTATAAAGAAGACTTGTTTGGATAATAATAAGAATATTCTTTTCAGAAAATTGGTAAAAAAATGGTTAAAATTATTCTCTAATGATCATAGGATATTAGTATAATATTCTTATAATCCATTTTTGAAAAGCATTATTTCAAATAAAAACATATTTCTAACTATGGAGTGAGGTAAGGTAAGATTTTATTAAAAACATTTTCTTAAATATATTAAAAACCAAATAGTGAAAAAATGGTACCAATACATGAATACATTAATCTAACTATAGGAAAAAAAGCGAGGAATCTTCATGAAATATGGATAATAAGATTTCATTAATGAAAACACGACCATAAATAATCTCCATAAATTGTGGAATTATTTCAGTAAAATATTACCACATTGAAACATTGAATCATACTATCCATGTAGAAAAATTAAATTATATAGAGATTTAAAATATCATGAAAATAAGTAAATTTATGTTATAACTTTTCAAAAGATCTTTATACACCTCATATGAAAGTATAGTTGTATAACATGACATTGTGTCTCAAAGAATGTAAACTAAGAACAAATTACTTTTCAAATTTTGTAACATCTAAAACATAAATCCCATGATAGAAAGATAATAAAATGGATATGTATTACAAATGGATTTATGTATAAGGGGAATATAATACATTCTTGGGTAGTATATACACCACATAAAATAAGTGAGTGGTGAATAAGGCATATATCTCATGGAAATAAAGACTGAGATGAAATTATTTTACCATGTGTCTTGACTCTCATCATTCTCATACAAGATTCCTAAATAATAAATGAATATTTATTATAAATATTTTATAAAAATTTATTTTTATATATAATACTATATTTTCTTTATTATGAACATACATTATCCACTTGTTAACAATTCTATGTTAAGGTTTCACTTTAGGTAATATCCTCTTTGTTCTTCACATGTGTCTTAATTTGTTATATATTTAGTCCTTATACACATATCATGATTCCCATAATTTCAAAAATGATATAAATATCAATTTATTCAGTATATTTTTATTCTAATAATCTATGCTATATATAAGTATGAAATAGAATACTCTGTTCATGGAGACGGTATGTCGTATATATGCATGAACGTTGTTTCTATTTTATTATCGTTTTATAAGAAAGAGTGTAAATGAAATATAAGTATATATAAATATATATATAATTATTCCCATATAATTATTATATCATATAAATCATATAATTTTAATAAACACAAACTTAATACATTCCATGTAGTGTGTGAACAAATCACATCACCTTGAGGGGGCAGTAGTCCACACTTCCTCCAACAAAATTATCATATTTACATAATATGGATAATATAAAGATATATGTTATAAAATAATTATATAATATTAAAAAAATAATAAATAACATAAATAATATATATAATCAGAGTTTCCATCATAATTTTTAACATGAGGGAGATAAAGGAAGAATGAACAAACATTATTTTATGAGGCGGTAGTTCATCGTACACATAAATAGTATGTTTTTACCCATTATATAGAAGTGTGTGTATGCGTAGTTTGAATTCATAGCATAAAAACATCTCATTATATTTATGATACTTTTTTTGTATAATAATGGAATAAAAAGAGTGGAGGGAAGGATAATGAAAATAAGATAAAGGTGTTTGAGGGAGGATGTTACCTCTTCTTTGGGTTACTCATTTTGGTTTCCACTATAGGGATTCCATGGATGGATTTATGTATAAATAGAGAAATAAAGGAGGAAGAAAGGGATATTGGTAATTGAATTGGGTAGTGATTTTTTAATCTTAAGTAGATTTATAGGTGTGAGGAAGTTGTAGGAGTGGATGAATTTTTATATTAGAGGAGGAGTGACACTTGTGAAATTTTGGAAAAGGGAAACACACCCACATTTTTTATTGAATGTGGATCAAATAATTTCCAAAAGTAGAGAAAATGGAGTAATGGGAAGAAATATGGAAATCTAATGGATTTTGGACTTGTTTCTAAGTCACTCGGCCTTATGATTATAGTTTAGTCTCATGTTAAACTTAATTTCATCTTAGTCATTATAATTAATTTTAATTAGCTTCACTAATATATTTGGTCAAAAACAAAGTTTATTTTATTAGAAATTTAAAATTTTTTTTATTCCAAATATTGAATATATTTTTCCAAATTCCAATAAATGAAGTTTCAGAAATTAATATAAATTTAATCTCGTAGAAGGAATGACAAAGCCGGTTAAAAAATGTTCAAAAGTTTTTTGGGTTTTTATTACCAATTTCAATGTAGAATAAATTATAATGACATAAATTGGATAAATTGATAAATATATGATATAAATAAATTGTAAAATCAATTAAAAATATAATTTAACCTTATAAATAAATTAGATGAAAAAGTGGTATGTAGTTAAATTTTTGTATTTGTCACTATTCATTGAAAAATGAAACTTCACAGAAAAATACTAAAAATTCAATATAAAAGGATTTTTATATTTCTATTTCAAAAATAAGATTTATTTTGAAATATAAAATTTAAAAAAGTTAAAAAAATGTTATATTTAAAATATGTTCTCTTTCAAAAGACTATAAAAGTGCCTTAACAAAAATATAGGTTTATATTTGTTATATTGTATCTATTCTTATCATATGTCTATCGAATCTACTGGATGAATATTAGAAATATTGGATAGAATATATAATATATTTATTACATTAATATCACTTACTAATTATAATTAATTTACCTTATTGGGATAAAATAGCTTTGTGGGCATAAATATAATTTTATATAAAAATATTACCATTATATTCAACTGGGTATTATATTCATTGTAACTACTGAATTCATTTTATATATTCATAAATCATAGGTTTTAATAAGTTGTTAAATAATATTAATAACCAAAAACATAATAGATTGGTTAAGTCTTAATGTATTAGATAATAATATTTTAATAATAATAATTATTTTGTAAAAATGTGTCATTCATGTTATGAAAACGAAAAAATTTGTATTTTCCAATGGTTTTATTTTCATTTAGTGGCGGTTTAAACAGCTGCTAAATCATTCTATGACAAATTTGAAAAAACGCCGCTAAATCATGTATAGGGAAATAATTAGCGGCAGTTTTTTAAAATAGTCGTAGAATGATTTAGTGGTGGTTTTTTAGTGGAGGTTTAAACTGTCGCTAAAGTGTTTTTTATTTTTTTTATTTTTTTATTTTTTTTAATTTTCTCGTTAATTAATTAATTATTTTTTTTTATTATTTTTCTATTTATTTTATTTATTTACTTTTTTTTATTTTTGTTATTTATTTATTTATTTATTTATTTTTTACTTTTTTTCTTTTTTAATTATTTGTTATTTGTTATTATTTATTTTTATTTATTTGTTATTTATTTATTTATTTTATTTATTTATAATTTTTATATATTTTCGTAATTTATACATTTATTTTTGATTTTTTTATTTCTTTATTATTACCACGCTCATGCCCATCACCATGCATAAGTTTATGTCTATGCACATGCCCATGTAATATATAGAAATTCTGCGTTGGGTGAGATTTGAACCCCTTACCTCATGCTTATTCTCCGAAGACATTACCCCTCCAGCAGACTCTTCATGTGGTCAATAAATCAAATTTAATATACTTATACACATATATATTAATTGGAAAAAAACAAGTAATACATAACAAATAGATACATACTAAACAATTATTAATCAATAATTAATAATCAATAATGATTAATCAATAATCAATAATTTATAAATAACAATTAATAATATATAATATATGACAGATAACATATAACATATAACATATAAGACATAATATATAATACATAATATATTATACATAATACATAATACATAATACAAAATATATAATATATAACATAGAATATATAATATATATTGTATATTGTATATTGTATATTGTATATTTCATAATATATAATATATAATTGATATTATATAACATATAACATATAACATATAATATATAATATATAACATATAATATATAAGTAACGTATAAATGATAAATTAATTAAGAAGTAATTAAATATATGATAAATAAATCACAAATTAATAATAAATTAATAAATAACAGATAAATAAAGAAATAATAAATAAGTGATAAATAATAAATAATAAATAATAAATAATAAACAATAAATAATAAATTATAAATAATAAATTGTTGATAATAAATAATTAATAATTAATAATTAATAATAATTATAAATAATAATTTATAAATAATAAAGAGTAAATAATTAATAAAAAATAATTAATAATTATTATTAATAATAACTAATAATTAATATTTGATCATTAAGAATTAATAATCAATAACTAATATTTAATATTTAAAAATTTATAAATTATTAATAAATTATTAATAAACAATTAATAATTTATTAATTAAAAATAAATAAATAAGGAATATTCAATAAATAAATAAATAATATATAAATAATAAATGAATAATAAAAAATAATAAATTAATATTTAGTAAATTAATAATAAATAAATAATAAATAATAAATAATATATAATAAATAAATAATAAATAAATAAATAAATAAATAGATAAATAAATAAATAATAAATAAATAAATAAATTATAATTTATAATAACTAATTATTAATATTCAATAATAAATATTTAATTTTTAATAAATAATGGATATTTAATTATAAATAATCAGTAAATAATATATAAATAATATCTAAATAATAAATAAATAAATAACAAATTAAAAATAAACTACTAATAAATTAATATTTAGCAAAATTAGAAATAATTAAATAAATAATGAATAATAGAGAATAAAAAATAAAAAATAAAGAATAAATAAAAAATATGGAATCATAAATAAATATATACATTAATAAATAAATAGAAAAATAAAAAATAATTAATTAATAATTACTAATAACTAATAACTAATGATTAATAATTTATTATTAATAACTAATAATTAATAATTAATATCTAATTTTTAACATTCAATATTTTATATTTAATAAATAATAAATATATAAATAAATAAATATTAATTAATAATAAATAGATAAATAATGAATAACGAAAAAATAAATAAATAAATAATAAATGAATAATAAACTAATAATAAATAATTTAATTAAAAATAAATAAATAATTAATGTTGACATAACAACTAAATAATAAATAAATAAATAAATATTAAATAATAAATAAATAAATAAATAATTAATATTATATACAAATAATAATTAATAAATAAGTTATAAATATATATATATATTAAATAAGTAAATAAATAAATAAACAAATAAATAAATCATAAAACTTTAAGAACTTCTAAAAACCCTAAAAACACTGAAATGACCATATAAATTTTATCCAAGACTCCCTTTTCAGTGGTACAACCATTCAAATTGAAGATCATGAAATTTGCTTCGATATGATATCTAGTACTGGCCGAACAGACACCTATATCGAATGTTATAATGGTTTGAATTTTAAGAAATCGGTGTTTGCAACTAAAACCTCTATTTTGGAGGCCTTCTGGGCCTTTATGGTAGAATAAAAGTGGGTATAATACTCAAAGAGTAGGTACCAGACCTAAGTATCGTAGAGCTCGTCGTAGGCTTTGATTTGATATATGGTAGAGCTCAAACGGACACCAGGATTGAAAGTTGTGGTCGTTTGAAGTTCTACTTCGATTTCTGACTTTTGACTTTTGAATATATTTTTTTCCTTTGATTATCACATGATTTAAATCTCACTTGGTTTTTCCCAACTGATAAACATTTATTGGACTGGTTGTGAAGCTGAAATGGACTCTTAGATCAGAAGTTATTTTTATTTGATGCCGAATTCTGTTCTTCTACTTATTGAATATTTGTTTTCATTTTAAAAATATTATTAACAAATAATTATAAATATTAATTAATTTTAATATTAAAAATATTCTAAATTAAAAATAATAAACTATATTTGATAATAAATAATAAATAATAAATGATTTTTTTTAATTTTCTACACTATTGCGGCGGTTTTGAAAAAACCGCAGGTATTTCGTCGTGGTTTTTTTAAAAAACCGCCACTAAAAATTTGATTTCTTTATTTAGAAGATATTCAAAAAATACAATTAAAATTAAAAAAATTTGTGGCGGTTGCTTCACAGTAGTTTTAAAAACTATCATTAAAAAACAACCGATAAAACACTGTTTTCTTGTAGTGACATTGAGGAAAGTCAGTCCTATTTATAACATAAGATTACCTTATTATTTTGTGTAGGGAAAGATAAACATTATATTGATTGTATTTCATGATTAAATTGTTATTGGGATATCCAAAACTAGTTATATGATATAAGAAAATATATATTCCTTTTTGTATGAACAGAAAAAAATATCAAAGCGATAAAATTAATTTGAAAAAAGATTCACAAAATCTTCGGGTGTTACACTTATTCCATGTTTTATTTTATTTCAATATTCCCATGTTTTCATTAACTTATGATACCATGGTCTTTATGTTATGATTATACTCAATTACTCATATACCATTTCTTTTATGATATCATGTTATACCTTTGGATCACTTGTTATACATCTATATAATGTATATTCCATTATAGAGATTTTCATCTCACGTGTTTTGTTAATGTAATAATTCTGTTATCCTAATAATTTTTAGAATCTCAAATTAATTTCGGAATCTTACTATGGAGAATAAATTAAGGATTCCATGTTGTAGTTTATTTTATAGTATTATTTACCTAGCCTTCTAAATACACTAGGCCTTTACGATCCCTATATTGTAATTATTGTATATTTATGTTTATAAATCATGCAATAATATGTTTAAAAGGATTTGATCACCATATTTTGTATTAAATCAATTTTTTTTCATTAAATTTATTAAACTAAGATGTGAAATCATTATATAAACAATAAGGATAATTATAAGGATTTTTTAAGGATAAGAGAAAGTATATGAAAATATACTGGAATTTTGGGGAAGTATAGAGAGAGTGGTTTCTGAGAAATAACATAATTTTACATATACTAAAATTGTATGTGTTTCTGGAATAGATATAGCTATGGGTAATAAATATGAAAAAGAAGTTCCGCGCTTGACTCTAGCACTACCTGGTACACAACAACAAGCCCTACTTCACACCTTGTTTGACACTCTCATGGGATATGTTTGGAAAATACATAAACTCTTTTAGAAAATATGAAAGAAAAAAATTCCCATGAGATTTTATATTATGAAATAGTTCATGGATAATATAAGTTTAAACCTAGATATTCATATGTTAAGGAATAAATTTCATTTATGTGTTATCCTTTTAATTTTAATAGGTTCTTGTCTATATGTTCAGTGCTTTAAAAATATCGATCCCTATCTACTCATTTATTTTATTCACATGGCTATAAATTGGATAACACAAGTTCAAAACCATTGTGAGAGAAAATGTGATGACTAACCAAATGAGATTTCCAACTTGATAGAGGCATGAGTCAAGGACTTCATGTTAATACTTTTCTTGCTAGCCAAAGTTTTTAACTGAAAATTGAATTAGGAGGAAAGCCAAAATCTAGCCAATAAAAAGAAAATTTCAATTGAAACCTTTATAGAACAGAGTCCTCCAACATTTAGTGGATCTTATAATTATATAATTTTAGAAAAATCTATTATCACCATATTGAAAATTATTCTCTAACCTTCAATGTTCTAATTAAGAGAAGGTATTTAGGGTTGTTTATCTTATAGTGGGATAAGTTGAAAAATATTATACGTTGATAAAAAATTTAATGATTGAAGAAGATGTCAAATCGATAAGGAGGAAATAATTCAAAACAATTGTTGAAAATATCTTCCTCACACTCTCTTACATAAATTGGAGAGTGATTTCTTTAGCCTTATGAAAAATAATTAAGAATATATTGGGTAATATGATTTAAACATCCTATGGAAATAATGAGACACCTATAGATTTTTCATCTCCCTATAAAGTAATGTTGACATCTTCTTTGGTGGGAAAAATCCAAGTCTATAAAAAGATTTGGAAATTCAAGAATTCGATAATTATGTGAAAATTTTCCAATGTTTCCTCAATTTTGATGTGGGGATTAAAAAAATATCAAACCTTTAATAGAAATAATTAGTAGAAAAGAATTATTAAATATGGTGGTAGGATCAAGAAATTCTAACTTATTACTTATTTAAAGTGTGGGAATAAGTGTCTTGGAAATTTTATGAAGGGTACCGGGAAGTACTTGTTGTGTGGGAAAGAAGGGAACCTAGAAAAGGAATGTTGATAAGGGAATACAAAAAATGTTATATAAGAGAAAGTAATTATCCAACCAACCCTTGTTTTATTGTGAAACCTTACAATTGTAAGGAACATGGACACTATGTCAACCAAAGCACTATAAAACCAGTTGTTGATGATAAATGACAACAAGAAAATCCAAGACACAAGGAGAAAGAGTGAGCTTATCGCATCATAACATTATATGTGGTTCATGAAAATGATGTTGTAACATGCATATTAGTTATTTATTCAACAATATTTAATTTATTTGATGATTTAATTGTATTTTTCTTCAAATCTGGAATTTTTAGTAGAACTATTTAATAACCACCTAAAGAAAGGAAGTTGACTTATTAGTGAAGATAAAAAATGGGTAAATTATCTCCATATGACTATAAAACTAATTCTTTATTCATATTTGTGGGTTTAAATTCTTTGATAAACCTATGATAATTCATTTTAGTAGAATTTTATGGAATTGAAAGCACATATTATCTTTCCTTATATAGATCCAACAGAAAAATAAGATAGAAGAAATTCACCCTCTAAATAATGAATCACCCTATAATTTTATATTTGTATAAGGAGGAGGGTGAATCCCCTTCGACATCATTATCATCTAAAGCATGGATTTTTTTTCTTCTAAGAAAATATATCCTGCTCAAAAGACTTATTATAAATAAAGGATCATTCTTGATGGCACTCCCATTATGAGGGATTATACTAATGTATTTCTTGAAATATTTTCTTTTCATACTCTTTGTCGAGAGGTTTAATTTTACATTGAGATTATACTTGGATATTTGAAAATATCTAAGAATTAACATATATGGCCATTTTTTAACTTGAATATCACAATATGAAACTAAAATAGATTCTAAGTAATGGGTTTATATACCCAAGAGTTTTGTTGTGGGGTTCACCGCTCCACTTCATCAAGAAGTAGGATGGGTCAATGCATCCCAACATTGATTATCATGGACTCAACAATTAAAAATAAAGAATTAGTATCCCCTATTATAGGTAAGTGATTTGTTTGATTAACTATGTCGTGATATTTATTACATTAAGGTGGACCTTCAATCAGGATATCACCAATTAAGGTTGAAAAAGAGAGATATTCCCAAAAATACCTTTCTAATAATTAATGGACATGATGAGTTCATAGTGATTACATTAAGACTCACTAATTCTTTATTTATGGATATAATTAATATATTCTTCCAATATTAGCTCAATAAATTTTTCATAGCCATTATAGATGATATTCTGATATACCACAAGGGAAAGGAGGAGAATGAGATTCATTTGAATGGTGTGCTAAATGCATTAAAAAATTATAATTTATATGAAAACTATAGTAAAAATGATTTATTGATAAAGGAAGTAGAAATATTGGGTTATATTATCAATAGAAAATGGATATCTTTGGACCCCTCTAAGAAAAAGGCAACCTAGGACTAGCATAGACTAGTACGTGTAATGAAGAACAATAGTTTTTGTGGACTAGCTGGGTATTACTGATGATTTGCGAATTTGTTTTGGAATTTTCAAACCCACTAAACATGCTAATATAGAAGGGATCAAGTTTTTTCTTGACTAGTGAATGTGAAGAGAAAATTAGAAGTTGAAAAAGAGGCATATCATTGCACTAGTACTTAATCTTCTTCCTAGTGGGAAACCTTTTATGGTTTGTAGAGATGCTTTAAAGATGGTGTTGGTCTGTGTACTAATTCAAGAAATATAAATTGGTAGCCTATTCTTCAAATTATTTGAATGTTAATGAGAAAAAATATCCAAAACATGATATAGAGTTAGTTGTAGTTATCTTTGCATCGAAGATATGGTGATATTTTCTCTTTGGGTAGGTGCATGAAATATAGACGGATCAAAATAGATTTTAATATATATTCAAACCAAATGGACATAGAATTTACCATTGAATATGGTTATATTTGACCAAGAACTATGACTTATTGATCCATTACCATCCTAGGAAAGTAAAAAAAACTTTAAGATACTCTAAAAATAAAGTATTTGAAAATTTTATCAGTGATGGGAATTAAGAAGGATTCAATATACAAACATTTGAAAATGATGGGTATGGGGATATTAAAATGATATTTTTCATAACTTGATCAAACAAATAGTTGACTATCCATTCTTCGGAGGATCAAAGAGGCCCAAAATTTGATAACATGCTACAAAAATACGTAGCAAATATTCTAAAGTTCAACATTTTTGAAAATTGGATTATAATTTTTGGAACCTGGATATGTCTCCCATAAAAACCAAAGCTAATAGAGGAGCTTGTGGATGATTGGAATATATAATTCTTCTTTATTCATCTAGTAAGCACAAAGATATATAAATGTATGAATAAAAACATCTTATGGGATAACATGAAGAGGGAGATTGAAAATTTTGTATCTCCATGGTTTTTATTTCAGTAATCCAATGATGAATGATCGACGACTAAGGGTATGATGAAACCTTTTCCTATACCATCATGGAAATGAGATAACATAATCATGGATTTCATTAAAGGATTCTGCATGACACATAATCAGAATAACTCTAACTGGGTTGCAGTTGATCACCTTATAAAGTCAAAACATTTCATTTCTATTAAAGAATATTTATCTATTAAAGAACATTAAATAATATAAATAAGTTAAGTGGTAAGTGTTGTGGATTTAAAATATTTATTACATATGATTAAGACTTGAGGTTTATGTCATGGTTCCAGATAATCACACAACAAGAGAAGGATGCAAAAATAAATTTCTAGTGTTTCATATTACCAATAAATAGTTGAACAATCTAAGAGAACCATTCAAAATCTAGAGGTTTTGTTGAGGTTGTGTTCAATGGCTTCCAAATTATTTTTTTATAAGCACATTCCTATTGTAGAGTTCTCATATAACAAAAATTACCATTATAGCATTTAAATGGATCCTTATAGTGATATATATGGGAAGTAGTGTCGAACTCCAACAATATCATATTTAATTCATGAAAATTTTGTTAGAAAAGTTGTGAAAATAATAACCAATATCGCTTGGATATTGAGGTCAAAGATAATGTGTATTTCCATATTTCACAGTGGGGTAAATTCATGTGGTTTTGGAAGAAGGGAAATATTAATAATAAATAAATCAACTCCCTTAAAATCCTTGATCACATTATAGTTTTTTCATACTGACTAACACTCCCACCTAACATATCCCATGTACATGATGTGTTTTATGTATCATTCTTAAGGATTTACACACTATACCCATCACATATACTGAATCTAGAGGTGGTATATTTTGGTAAAGATAATTCATTAGAGGTAAAGGTGATGAAGAGATAATATCATAGATAAAAAGTTTTCTGAAACTAAACAACTCACTTGATAAATTTTTTATGATGAAACCACAAGTCAGATGAGGAAACATAGGAATAAGAAGATGTGATGAAGCTAAGGTACCCTCACCTATTTTCACCTTAGTATGCAATATAAAATTATAATGGATAAATAATTTAAGGGGGTAGAATGCAAAACCTGAATACTTTAAAATATATTTTCTTTTAAAATAAATCCAATATCTTTGATATCATTTAATGCACACTACATTAGGTTTAAATAAAACATGATGCACTATTAAAATATTATTATTTTAACATGACCATTATAACCTTGATTTAAAGTTGGTGAGTATGAATAAAACTAATTAATTATTAAAATTATATGGCTTATAAATTTAAAAAATAAATTAAATAATTCTTTACTAATTATAAATAAAATAATAACAATTTGAAATAATTTTTTTTGAAAAGCTATATTTTTTTCTAAAATGTAGTATTGTCGCACATTGCAAACTTAGTTTAACATTAATTTTTCAGAAAAATAGAATATTTATCTTAAAATATTAAAAATAAATAAATCATAATATCAATATTAATATATGATGAATTTTTAGGTTTTTTAATAAATATTGATTTATTAGTGGAAGATGATGGAAATGGTTCATGGGTTCTATCATATTGTTTTTTCATCTAATGAACTCAAGAGGCATGCTTATAGTCTTGGATCTGTCTCTATGAAACATGGATTCTTTCAAATTCATGAATGGGACAAGAATTTTGATCTGAATTATATTAAGAATATATATGCTCAACCATGGAAATGGGAATGAAATATTAACTGTATATATTGGCACACCAAAATTTTATGGGATATTGCTTCATCTGTTGTTAACCCAATTAGGCTGGATAAGAAAACTGAAAATCCCTATTTTGGTCATTATGTGAGGATTTTGGTTGAGGTTGATATGTTTTTCACTCTTGTGAAAGAAGTGATGCTGGCCAATAAGGATGATTGTCTTACTCTTGGGATTCTTTATGAGAGGAACCCCAAGTTTTGTACAGAATTCCCATTTTTTTGGAAATATGGCCTCAGATTGCAATAGACATAAAATCTATAGCTTCTTTAAAATCAAAGGCCATGAGGATTCAACTTGCAGGAGAAATAATGGAAAGGATATTGGACCTGAGCCCTCTAATGCTAAAGGAGACTCATGTAATCAGCATGCGAGAGATTATAACCTGGGGGATTCAATTCAGGTCATTTTGGGGGATCCCAATCATGCCAAAGAGCTTGTTGCACCATCTGTACATGTGACTACTCATGATTTGGATCCCTGTTAAGTTCCTCTCTTTAGAAGGGAAAGTCCTATATTGAGAAACTTTCTGCGCAACCCATTTTTTCCACTTAGGATGATGTTCCTATTCAATCTTGTGGCCAAGATTATTTTGAAATCCTTTTTTCGTATTTGGCTGGGCTTGCAAGTTAATCTAATCAAACTAACTCTACTACATTGGATCATGTTCCTGGAGCTGTGTTGGTGAATGATATCAATTCTGATAATCCATCCGATGCCTTAAAGGATGTTTTTCTCCCTTCCAGTGGTGATTCCTTTGTCACTATTGGTACTGAATAGAATTCTAGAATGCATTCTCGAGATTTCCTCTAGGTCCATCAAGATAACATTACGAGGAGAAGACTACCTAAAATTTTACTTATTACTATTTATTCCTTGAATAGGTTTTCACCTCTCAGTCCTGAGATCTTCTGTGAGGATAGTGATGAATCTCCCACTCCGAACCAAGATTCAGTTGCCCCTCCCCTAGATGAACTAGGTACTACTATATCTACTAAAGACATGAAAAAGGTGATGATAGGCCTTGAACCATGCTCATATCCAAGAAATGATTATTTTATTTTAGAACTTTCAAAGGATTGATAATTCCCTCATTTTCAAGTCCCTTAGGTATATTATTATGACCAACAATCCATTATTAATTGGTATTGCTAAGCCATGAAAGAAATTTGAGAATTGGTGTTCATTTAAGTGGTCTTATTTAGGTTAATCTTTTGTTGCCAATAATAAGGTGGGTGACTGTGCTGCATCCTTATGGGTCATGAATCATCATAGTGTTTTGATTAACTCTCTCAAGAATGATATTCAATCTATTACTATCTCATGTAGAATAAATTGTCTCAGTCTTTCAGTAACTTTTGTTTATGCTTTCAATCTATACACAAGGAGAAGAGCTCTGTGGATGAATCTTGTAGATATTTCTGAGGGTATGAATAATAGTTTGATTTTAATTGGTGATTTTAATACTGTATTGAGACCTTAAAGAAAAAACTAGGGAGAATTTCTATCATAATTCAGCCTCTTATTTTTCCCCTTGCATTGATAAATGCGGTTTGATTCAAGTTCCCGTGTCCAGAGCTTATTTTACTTGGAGTAGGTACACCATCAATGGATAGTAGACAAGCATGTTGGATAGATGTTTTGTACATTTGTATAATAGCAATAGTTCAATGGATGTTTCTAGAGTCACCTTTCCAAGGATACATTCTGATCATAATCCTATTCTTTTTTCGGTCTATGATAGCAGAGTGTGGTCAGCCCCAATTCCCTTTAAATTTAATAATGTCTGGATGGTCATTCTGGGTTGCAGGGAGATTATTTTAGATGTATGGAATTCTGATATCTTGGGATGTTCGACCCATATTGAGTGCTGTAAACTAATAGAATACAAGATAAGATTATGTAAATGAAATAAATCTTCTTTTTACTCCCTTGTTAATGAAATTAAAGAAGATGAAATTGTCTTGCTGAATCACTAAAGAGATAATATTCTCTAAGATGTACCCTCCCTAGAGGAGGTACAAGTTGCTTTAAATCTAGACTATCTCTTGACTCTTAAAGAGAGATTAGATCAGAATCAGATTAACATGAGATGGTTAAAGGAGGGAGATAATAACTCTAATCTGTTTCATTGTATTCATAAGGAAAAGATATCTAGGAGGAGTCTTAATTACATTAATATTTATGGGAATATGTTCTCCTATAAACGTGAGATCTTCAAAGTTGGTACGAAATACTTTGAGAAGCTTTATTTAGACAATGGAGTTGATAACTCTGATAAAATAATCCATTGTTTTGAGCCCTCTATCATTGAATTTTAGAATAATAGGCTTACTAAAATTTCCAATGCCAAGAAGATTTATGATGATCTTATATCTTTAAATATTGATAGTGTGGTAGGTCATGATGGTTTCACAAACAAGTTTTATATGTTCTACTAGGATATTGTTAATCAGGATGTTACAAATGCGGTGAGAAATTTTTATAGGACCTCATTTATGCGTTTTGGGATGAAATCTAATTTTATTTCTCTAATTTCGAAGAAATATTTCACCCTTGATATTAAAGACTTTAGACAAGTGTCTATTGGGAATACCATACCCAAGATTATTAGTAAAATCATGACTTAGAGGTTGAGTGAAATTTCTAAGCGGTTTATTTCTAATAATCATTTTGGTTTGGTACTAGGATGAAACATTCAAAAAATACTTTTCACTTCTTCTGAATGTGTCAACTCCATGAAGAGAATGAAAAAAGATAGTGTCATGGCTTTGAATATTGACATATCTAAGGCTTTTGACACTATCTGATGGAGTTTTCTTTTCAAAATTATTCAAATGCATGGGTTTTCACAAAAATTTATTAGAATTGTTGGCTCCATATTGGGAATTTTGAGGCCCTTTATTCTTATTAATGGATCCCTAAGAGGATTATTTCGATGTTCAAGAGGAGTAAGGTAGGGATACCCTCTCTCTAGACTTTTATTTTCTATTGCATAAGACTAATTGAGTTGGTGTCTTAATGACCTTTCTAATTTTTGTTGGTTTCAGAAGATGAAAGTTTGTGAAGCATATTCTTACTCCCTCTCACTTTTTCTATACTGATGACACTCTACTATTTAAAAATGTAGAAAAAGGAACCATTTCATGTATCAAGGGAATATTTTCACATTATGAGGAGGTTTCATGTCAGGTTATTAGTTGGAATAAGTCAACAGTTATGTTTGGGGAAGGCATCACCATTTCTAAACAGAATAGAATTTCTTTGAAGCTTGGCATAAAGAGGGGATATCTACCCTTTACTTAACTTGGAGTGCCTCTGTTTTGGGAAAGAATAAAGTGTTACTATCTTGAGAACATTTCTATGAAAATTTCTAATCGACTAAAATAATGGAAATGTAAGAATATATCCCAGGATGGAGGAATATACTTGGTTAATTCAGTGATTGCCTCAATGATTGTTTATTCGTTATCTCTTTATAAATGGCCAAGGGCACTTGTTAAATAATTTACTGGTAAGATTAGAATCTTTTTCTAGAATATATCAATTAATTATAGAAAGATAATCATAGTGGCCTAGAAAGACTATATTAAACCAACCCAAATGGGGGGAATGGTGGTGAATGACTTGAGGTTATTCAATGATACTTTGATTAAGAAGTTTGTGTGGAACCTGCTTTACCGATCTGATATTTATACAGAGTTTATCTACTCTAGGTTTGTGGAGGAGCTTCAACATGGTTATGGATACTATATGACTTCCTCTGTTTAGCCTTCCATCAAGTAGGCTTATGTTAGTCTTATGGAAAACTCAAGATGGGTGGTTTTTAAACACTCTCAACTGAACTGTTGGACAAATCCCTGGTTATCCTGGCCCATTTTTGAAGTCATTTTTTTCCTCCATCCTTGATAAACATTGTTGTTGTTGATATTCATAGTACTGTGAATATGAATTTTTTATTACATGACCACAATTTTTTTCAAATCTCACGATACATGTATATTGATTCTGATACTATGGTTTGGATGCCCAACTTAAATGGGATTTTTATTCTAAATATTGTTATAGATTGCTTTGTGTCCCCTCCCTAAACCCACCCTCATGGATTAAGGGTTTGATGATTTTCTTTATGCCACCTGGTTCAACCATCCTTGCCTAGAAAATTTGGAAACAACACCTTATTTTTTAGAATCTTATGCAGTGTGTTAGTGTTCAGTTGTCCCCTACTTGTCTTATTTTCTAAGAGGTAGATGAAAACCTTCAGCATATATTCATTTCCTGCAGTCTCACAGGCAGGATCTGGATATATCTACAGGATTATTTCACATGCTGCTTTAACTTTCAGTCTGTGGAAGATCTCTTATAGTCTATTTGTAGAAAGGATCAAAGTGAACAGATTCACTCCCTTCAGTTTTCTACTTCTATTAGAGTATTCTCCATCATTATAAATTCAAGAAATGATTTGGATTTTGACAAAATAAATCCCTCCTTTCCCAATGGTGATTTCTTCAAACATCATGCAATTCAGACTACCTCCCTTATTCATATATGATCTATGGATAATGATGTTGATGAAATTGTTCTTTTAAGATCAATTGATGTGAATGGAAGGGACATGAATCCGATAATGATGAATTATGTTCGATGGATACCACCCATATCCGGATGGCTCAGAGTCAATGTTGATGGAGTAGCCTTGGGTACTCTAGGCCTTACTGGCTGCAGTGGTGTTTTTCGAACTTTTTGAGGGTTTTTGAAAGGTTGATTCTTCCATTTTATCATCAATGGAATTGAAATTAAAGCTGAGATTTTGTCCATGATTAATGAAATTAAATGTGTTATTCTCCTTCACTGGCATCAATTATGGTTGGAGTATTATTCGAATACTGTTGTTCAAATTCTCGGGGATCACTCCCAGAATGTACCATGGTAGATTCTAACAGCTTGGATTGAATGTATTTGGCTTTCGAAGGTGATTTCCCTTGAAGATACACATGTTTATCATGAGGAAAATCGGTTTGTGGATGCTCTTTCTGAGAGATCAATTTTGGAGGTCAGGTCCAGTTGGTTTTGTGTCCTACTTAATTTTTGTAATGATCCTGTCTAGGCTAACCTTTGGGGTGAGGTATATTCCCGCCTTTGTTGAGATGTTCTGTGACTCTATTATCATGTACATTTTTTCTTTTATTTAATATATTTTCCTAGGAGCAAGTCTTTTTTATGCCTCCTAGATTTTTGGGTAAAAAGTCCACCTTTGTTTTTTACCTTAATGAATAGAAAAATAACTAAAAATTATTATTTTTAGTTAAGGTCAAAAAGATTTGTGGGGGGGGGGGATAAAAAATAAGGGTTAAAAATCACCATAAACATTTTAAATTAATTTTTATTGTATTATATAGGTATTATGTATTATAATTTTCAAAAAATATTCATTTTGGATACTTTATTAATGAGAGAAACATAGGTGGAATTCCTTCATTTTAAAATTTTCAAGTGTCTTCTCTCTAGAAATTATAAAAGGCCACCCCTATCCTACTATTTACACAAATCCAAAACCCATTGGTTTATAAAATAACTTCCAAAATTACTTACCAAATTCTACCCCTCATCCAATTATCCTGTCTTCATCATAATACATACTAAGAAAGACTTCCGGTAAAAACCAAATGATGTTATCCAAAGAAGAGGTAACGTCCTTAGCCTCCACCTATTTAAAATATAATTAAAACATGATGGTATATTTACTAATGTATCATTGATATAATTATATTATTCTTATATTTAGTTCATTATCTATAATCATATTCTCCTCCCTTAAATGGGAATTGAAACCCATAATTGTGTGTATATCATAAGACCACTTCACAAACTCACGTAATATGTTTTCCATCACCGATTCTCATTGATGGATATAATAAATTATATAATGTTTATATATTATATTTATGATATAATTATACTGTATTGAAATAATATCAAATATACCTTCTTACATTCCATTCATTAGAAAACATGATAATGTTTCTCATGTGTACAATATAATATAGCTTCACAAAATGATGTGTTTCATTTTTTTCTTACTATTTACATGGAATGTAATAAGGATTAATTATATATATATATATATATTAAATTGTTGGGGCCGATTCCCCATTTATTATTTTAATGAAAATACATCTTTCAAACTGGGTAGAGGGAGACCCATTACGTAGTACGAAGGCCCAAGACCAAGTGGTCTGAATACAAGGCCTGGAGCCCATTTTTTGGCCCAAAGAGACCTTAATTATATATATATATATATATATATTACTAATTTAATATTAGTAATTTTATAAAATAATATACCACATAACTTCTTATCTTATCATCTATTGAATAAATGATAAGGTCTTTCATGTGTATGACAGACGAACACCACCCGAAGCGATGTGATTATTTTTTTAGTGCATGACATGGATGGTATGTTTAAAGATATATAGAGAAAAAAATATTATATTATTGATATATTTAACATCATGTAATTATAAAATTACAATTAACCTCTTTCCATCATGATCTTTAAAAAATGGAAACCATACTCATGCTTACGTAAAACCAACTGTCTTTATGACTGTATGGTAATTCATTAATCATAAAAATATTTTATGGTTGGTTTAAAATGAATAATATTTTTATAAAACTAATAATTATTTCACAGTTAAAATTATATATATTATTAATATATAATCCCTTTGACTGTAGTCAACTTACCAAAGTAATTTTTGACATATCAATCTTTTATTGTTAAAAGGACTGATGTGAAAGTAATTTTTTAAATAATATAATATGTCATGGTAACAATTAAAATAAAATTAATAATAAAAAAAATATATAGAAATTAAATAGTTAAATTATTTTTATCATTGATGGAGATAAAGAACGCACATGAAAAATCTGGCTCGTGGTAAGGGGTCTTTCTAACCCACTATTTTCTTCAGGTTATGACCATTCTCTCTCTATATCACTTTCTAACATTTTAAATTTATGTACTGTTTATAAATTATCTATATACATGTCTCACATGTATAGCTATCTTATTATCTATTAATTTTATGGGTTAATACATTCCTTAATTCCATATATCAAATTTATTCTTTAAATAATTTATTTTGATTATGTTATCATACATGATTATGAAACCCATTTATTTACATTGATAATTATTTTCTATGACATAAAAAATTGGTATCCTTATGTGTAATGTATATAAATGTATATGAAATTAATTATATGGATGGGCCTTGAATTATATATCCAAAAATTCATTGGGTAATTTTTTAGTCTCATGAGACTTCTTATGTGTGATTGGGGAGTAAAGAAAATATATTGTGGGATGTTCTCCACCATGTGATACTGTCTTTTTAGTTATAATTGACATGTGTTTATGTCATTATATATTTCATTTCTACTTTCTCATGTTTCCATGATAAGTTAAACAATGATCATTATGTTATTCTTCCACATTATTACTCATATACCTTCTCTTTTATGATATCATGTTATACCTCTAGCTCACTCATTATACTTCCTTGTCAAGTTTATTCCCTTACTGTGATTTTTAGGACACACCTTTGTTTCATATATTATTTATGTTATCCCATGTAGTTTAAGGAGTTAAAATGGATTTTTGGATTCCACTATGGAAAATATATTAATAATTTCTTTTTTTATTTTCAATTGATGTTTTATAAACCTGGTCTTCCAAAGACACTATTCCATTATGAACCTTGTGTTATAATTAAAGAATATTTATGTTTATGAATCATGTAATAGTATGTGTAAATATATTGGATTGACATATTTCTTAGACTATACGATCACCCCCTTCCCAAACTATAGACGTTGTATATTTTCTATTGTATAGTTTCCCAAATTGTGAACCTACCCATCTAGACATGTAAAATATTCAAAAACTAAAAATTTATACCATGTTACACTCATATGTAAAGTTTTAAATCTACCAAAAAAATAGAAAAAAATGTGACATTTTAGGGTGTCAATCTTAATGTTGAAATAGTTTTGTAAAATTTATCTACATTGATTCACCCCCTCTCAATTTGACTGTATGACCCTTTTGGAGCATTTCAATTTATACGAGAGATAATCCATGTTTACTCTAATTATAACTAACATATTTTATGAATTTTTTTAATTATTTTATATGATATAGATAATTTTAGAGAATATTGAGTACTTAGTAAAAGTTGATGTGGAGGTTCATACAAAAATAATAATGAAGATGAATAATATAGAATATGTGAAGATGATATAATATAATTATTTGTATAGATAGAAAAGGTATATTAAAAACTAGTATAAGTGAATAAATATGGTATACCTCTTCTAAATCTTATGAAAGTAATTCTATAGAATAATATGTTTCTTGCTTTAATGTTAATGGATCTGTTGAATTGAATGATCTCCTCTACTCTTCAATTAAGGATTACATGAAATAAATTCTAGTTGAAGTTATGACTTATAAATTTTAGTTTATCCAACAAGTATATTATGAGAACACAAATATCATAGTAGATGGAAAAGGTATAGAAAAACAAAAAATCAAGAAATTACAATAGTTTAACATTCTCATGGACATATTTAAATCTAATGAACAGTCCCTACTGATCCATAAATATATGCTATTCATGAATAATGAATTATTGGAAATTAATTTTGAGGAGAAATCTGAAACAAGTAATGATTTTGATGAAAGGATGTATGCTTTAGAAAAAATTCACAAAGATGCCATTGATATCAATATTTGTCAATTGTAATTAAAAACACAAAGGGAAAATATCCAAAAAATTCCATGGAATAATGTAAAAAACATTATTAGTATATTGATAATATGAGTATTAAATTATAATAAATTTTGATATCAATTGATATTGAATTGACTTTCCCTTACATGTAGTTCCATGTGTTAGAACTAAAATTGAGAAAACATTATGTTAAAAATATGAAATTTTAGAAAATTGGAACATAAATTGAAAAATATGACATTTCCGAAAATTTATCATCTTAAATGTCCCAGTTCTTGATATTTATGAGTTTTAAAAAATTTCATTTAATATATTTAACATAAAATACTTTTATTGTCATTTTTGAGCTATTCTCATTATTTTAATTTGAAAAAAATAACAAAAATTTAATTTCATTATAAAAATTATAAACTTCGTTAGTAAGTTATATTAATCTAAAAAATCATTTCACATAATTCATCATCTAAAATTTTATTAATTTTAATATTTTAAAGATGTTTTATTTTATATTTTTATTAATCAAAAAAATATGGTGTTGGATTTACGTAAATATTTAAGAAAATTATTCAATCAATAAAAAGAAAAACTAAATTTTCAAGATCAAAAATTAACTTACATATCAAATGAACATTTAAAGATGAACTTATCCTTATTTTATCCTTATGTAAATATTTTATACATATTCAGTCAAGAGAGTGGCATTTTGTACTTATTTATTTCTTAAAATAATATAAAGGGGATAATCAATGGAAAATGGCACAATGTGGCCATATATTTTATAATTGGATGGAAATTGATGAATTTATCCCCTGAAATGAAATAATATCATATGTGGGGTTTATTATGAGACCTTATCTCATGGTTTATATAAGTTTTATCTAATGTAACTTTAGTGAGCTGACAAATAATTATCATTTATGCGATTCCAAATGATAAAAAATAGAAGGGAATTGAATAAAAAAGTTTATTCCCATGAGTCCAAAATATGGAATCGATTTTTTATTATCGTGATTTTATAATTAGAATATTAAATTTTAAAATAATCATGAAAAACATAACAAAAAACTATTTTTAGAAAAATGTGTTTGAATCTAAAAAATGAACTTATACCAAAATCTGCTATAATGTTTATTAAAATGTAACTTATTATCTTATATATAATTAAATAATTCTTAGGTTACTTTTATTTCAAATTAAATTCATAATTATAATTTTAATGAAAATAAATGACATTTTTATAGAAATAAATATTTTTCACTATTCAATTAAAATCAATCTTTTCAAGAAAATCCCAAAATATCACCCTATGATAATTTTAGAATTAAGATTTTAAAATGGTAATTTTTTTATAAAATTTAATTTTTAAATGTGATAAAATTTTATTTCAAAATTTACACAGAAAAAGGATTCAAACCCATTTTTGAAGAAAATATATTTTTAAACCTAAAATGACTTAAATATAATTCATAAATTATATATAATGGATAAAATAATACATTATATTTAATTTAATCCATTATATATATATATTTCATAATTTTTTAATCATATTCTTACTGTTCAATATATTGTGGTTTGTTTTAAGCTCAGTTTTGTTTGATAAGAAAGCTATAGAACACTTATAATTTACTTAAAGTGAAAATTTTGTAAAATATGGGGGTGTTAAATTATTCCCACAATATATTAAATTTTAACTCATTAATTTTATCGTGGTAAAAAATGATAAAAAATTAAAAGTCCATTTTTGAAAACCTATATAGTATAGTCGTATAGTGAAACTTAGTTTGAAAAGGGGAAGTGGGAAACATAATGGTTTCCTATAATGACATAGAATGAAGATCTTAGATATGTAGAACATTTGTGGGAAGTTAGAATATATACATGGAATATAAAACAAAAATCCAAGGACTAGTAGAGATGGATAGGGAAAATGAGCATGGGAAACATAATGACTACAATACCAAAATTTACAAGGGGAAAAAAGACAACGAATTCATTCAAAATATAGGTAAAAGTATAAAAGTTTCATATCAAGATCATTTTGATAATGCTGATAGATTACTTTAATGTCCATATTTATTACATTGAAACAAGTTATTTCTTAAATTAATTCCATTTCATAAGAACAATTTCATCCTATGATCATTCTTCGATGAATTTTCACATCATCTCTTACTATAATTAATTAATATTCAAGATGAATTTTTCATTCTGAAATAACTCGTTTTTTTAGTAGATCACAATTTCAATATAATTATATTAATTTATTTCTTCTTTCTCTAAATATTTATTAAAAAACAAAATGGTTATCAGAAGTTATCTAATTTGGATAATGATATTAAATTAATTTATAAATCTTTAATAATAACTACCAATTTTGAACTTAATCTATTTTATAAATAGTTAATCTTAAGATTACACCAAAATACATCTAACAAAATTCAAAAATAAAAAAATGTTTAGATAGGGTCCCTAAATTTAAAAAAACAACCAAAATATAATCCCCTATAAAAATTAACTCTTAATGTCACATAAAAAATATTTGAATAACCTGATCTCATATTCTCCTACAACATAGTAATATGATGAATCACCATAAAATCTCACTGAAATCATATAGGATTTCAAAAAATTAAATAATAATTTTTCTTAAAATTAAATTTCAAAGTATTAAAAATATTCCCTAAATAGAAATTTTTATTAAACACCATCAAATAAAACATAATCCACTTACCATTAAATTATCAATCAGTTCCATGGTCAGCTATATTATATGATATATTCTCTTGGTATCAATCATATCCTTATCCCAACCAATCATTATTAACCCATAATCCAGAACATGTTAAGGTTTATCTTTCCCCTAATATTGTGTTCTAAAAAAATATCATCTTTCCACTAAATAACATATCTTTTTTATCACTACCATTCAATATATTCTTTCAAATCCATAAATAAAAACATCTATAGAATAATCCCTATGTGTTTTCATATACTTATTACCAGAATATCATTGATAAAAAAAATTCTACAGCATTATTTTTTAATCCCAATACATAAACACATTAATCGTTCCACATCACAATATATATAACATAGGACCTTCTTGTTATAAAAGTTACACAGTGGATTCGTTTATTGACTTGGATAAAAAAACATATTCCCCACACATAATACATTTAATTCTTTATCAATTAATTACTCTATGAACTTATTTTCAACAAATAAAACATCTTCCCCTTCATTTGATACATTCTCATGGGTGATCCTTCTGAAATTATTAACATGAATAAAATAGAAAATTCTTTAAACTGTGTTCATTACCACATGAACATTCATTAAATTCCATCTTCCTCTTATTTGACATGTTATAAAACTCACTGATGTTTACATTGTTAACCATATACCATGATATAAGATTTAAACTAATCACAGGATCTTAAATTACTAATCTAATTTTTTTAGTTTCTCATCAGAGTAGTCGTTCCATTTTATATCACATTCAGCATTAACATGAATACTTCTATTTATATCAACTTTATATAGAGAAACCATAGTATGAGAAAAAATGTAAATAGTGAGATGTCATGAAAAAACACATATAAAATGTCTAAATCATAATTTTCTTCTTAATATATGACACCTTGGGTTTAGCATAGGTCAACAATTTTCATTATATATTAACATCATTCATAATGGTTCAGTAATAAAATTGGAAATAACCCATGTATATACTTTAGGAGTGTCAAACCAGGTTCATAGTAAGTGAACACACAATATGAACCATAATGATGGTCCATATATACATGAACAAAAAAAATTGGGTTATAAAAATAAGATTAATATATTATAAAATAATTTCCACATATAGGATCCAGACATGATTATTTTGGTAGGAAACCATAGTCTTTTATTTACTATAAAATGTTATGTTCTTCTATACATAAGATTATCGTAAGGGTTATCACTATTTTTTTTCTAATTCTAGTCTCGAAAGGTAACTAAATATTTATCTCATAACATCTACAAGGACCAATACTCTATATACATAAATATTATATGTTTTTAATTGAATATTAATTACATAAAATCATGATCCAAACTAGAACAAAAAAATAGGGTTTGGGAGACTTTTATACAGAAAAAATTGGTTCATAGAATATTAAAAAATGTCACCATCTTAGTTATTCACATACATCACCCATATTAAACACAAAATACCTAAATCATTTGTTAATGTCCATGAGAAATGAAAACATATTAAAATATGATCTCATATGCTCAGTATATGTTAATAAAGGAGATATCAATGATCAATTAAATGTAACATGAGAATAAGGGTATGTAAACATGAGCTTAACATTGTAAAACCATACACTGTATATAACAGATCATAATTATATGTCATAGAATAAATATTATCAATTCACAAGACATGAATAATAATGTAATTAATATACATGAGATATTAGTGTATAACATTAGAATAATATATAAGTTTTTTGCATACACATAGTCATAAAAAATAATTTCCTTGGTTAAAGTTCACTGTCAAATCTGGAATAGTGGATTGTGTTCACACCACATTCCATCATAACATTAGACAAGGTTCGTTCTGAATAATATTCTTGTATATAGGGTGTACTACCCATTATATTATATAATTAATAAAATTTTACTCCCAAGAATATTATAGTTGAAAAATTACTTTACTATATTCAATTCACTCCCCATTCCATTACATATTATCACATGAGATATTCATATTTTCCAAATGAATTTTGGTTCTACATAATTCTAGTTCTAGACATCAAATAATCATAATCCATTCATATGTGTCCCAAAGTATCCAAAATCTAATGTCATATACCAGAACAAATATAAATGAAATAGGTTTCATAAACATTTCATCATTTTATAGGAACATAAACCATAGAAAATAAATATGTTTAATAAACATATCACCAACATAATAAAACATAATTTCAGGAAATAACAAGAAGTGAATCATTTTATTATATATCTAGTAATAAATATGCAACACAAAATTATTTCATTTTAGATTAAAATTCTTTTAAAATATTAATCAGAATATTTAAGGAGGAAGGTAACATTTTCATTTTTATTAAATCATCTAAAATATAAAAGTTTATAGATTATTATAGAAGGATTTTTGCATGAAATGAAACATGGAAACATTTAATGGAATCTTAAAACAATTTATCTTTAATGGAAGTGATAAATTTTATTCCTAAAGGGTATGTTAGAACGAAGTCTCTGTTAATATTTTTGGTAAAAAGTACCAAATTATATAAATTAAAAGGAGATACCTTTTAAAATATTGTTGAAAAATTAAATCAAGAGTAAAAATTAATTTAAAATATAATTATATAATATCAAATCTTTTTTTGAAGAAATTTATATAAAATAATGAAATAAAGGAAAAAGGACTCTTGACTAAAGAGAAAAATTATTTCTGTTTTCCTAAGAATGTTATTTTTTATATTGAGTAATTTAAAAGAGTAAAATAAGATGAAAAATATTTAACATATATAAAAAACTAGAGTATAATGAAAATATTTAGGTTTGTGAGAGGTAGTTCATAAAATTTCATCATTGGAAACACAACCATAAACAATCCTCATAAACAAGTAGATTGTAACATGAATCCCTAACAACTTTGGAAACTTTGAATCAAAACATCATGTAAGAGAGAAGGAAATATGTGAATATAAATAAAAAAATTATTCATGAAACCAATCATAAAATACATTAATGGTATGTATATATATAACATTAATGAAAACGTGTTGAATCTCATAGAAATAAAATAGAGAAAAAAACCATTACTGCCTTAGTAATCACTAAATCAAAACCCTATAAAATAAATAAACATTGATTGATTTATTAATAGAAATAAATTTCATGTGAATCATAATAAAATACATATATAGGAATTATACACATTTTACATAGGATTAAATTTGTGAATATGACGTATGTATCAAGAAAATAAAAGTCGAAGGAGAAACCATTACCTTGAGTTTGAATTTCTTTGAAATCACGTCAAATTCCAGTGTAGAAAAATATATATTTATTATAATTTATTAATAGGGGTATTTAAATTCTTAAAATATCATATATTATCTAATTATAAAATTTAAATAGATATTTATTAAAAATTATTTGTGAAAAAGGTCTTTTCCTAGTGAGAACTGTTTCCTTTTTTTAGGAGAGTTTCATTTTAATAGTTATGATCTTTGTACTTGGATCATTGTTCCATAATTTATAGAATATATATAATGATATAAATATAATATTTATTAATAATATATATATATATTCATCCAAAAATAATGGTGTTAGAAAAATGAATTACACCATTCATGGAGACGGTAGGTTGTACGTACGCATGAACGTTTTTTTTCACATTTCATCAAATTGAATGAAATATGAAAATAATAATTAACCAGTAAAGAATAATAATAATATCATAAATTATATATATATATATTTATTAAATCAATAATTGTAACAATTCATGTGAACTGGTGATGAAGAATGAGCTACACCACAATGTGGAGATGGTAAACCATACGTACTCACAAGCATCAATTTCGTTTTCTGTATGATGAAAGGAATAAGGATAATGGTTGTTACATAATAATAAAATAAATTAATAATATTTTTGATACTTAATTCATTATTTTACAATATTTTCCATGGATATAGATAGGGTATAAAAAATAAATAAAATTAAAAATGATCGATGTAGAGTTATATGTCTTCATTAAGAAACTTGTTTTGTCTTGCACCTTAAGACAGGAATGAATGATATTTTTGAAGGAAAAAGGCTATAGAATGTGGGTATGGAATAATGGAAGGTATATCTATAAATAATATACAATATATATTACAGAAATGTGTTATGTTGATATGATAGGATGGGCCCTTTTATAAAGGAGGAGAGTGGCACTCATTGAATATCACAAATTATTAAAAAAAGATACATTAATTATAAAAGTAAATTGAATAAAAATTAATATATTTAAAATTTAAAATGATTATATGTAAAAATTATATCATAAAATAATATTTATACAAGTTTATAGGATGTTTTAACACCTTTCAATTCATTTTAAACCTTGTTAATCCTATTAACAATTATCATGATCTCGGTTTTTTTATTCTTTAGGGGAATATAAAGGTTATATAAAAGGTAAAGTGAAAAATAAATGGAAAATGGTTGATATTTATAACTGCATCCCATTAATGTTTTCAAATAATTTATTTTTATGAATTTTAATTATTTTTAAATATTTTTATTTATTATAAAATATAATTATTGTGATTTTTGGAAGTACATAAAATATTATATTATAATAGTTATGGAACTCATGTAAAATGGTTCCAAAATAATATATATTATATTATAAATATCATATGATCATTATATAGTCAAAAAAGAAAAATTTTATAGGTTTTGTTATCATTTTAAACCTTATCTTTGGGTTTAACCCATTTGTTAACCATTTTTGACCACAACCATAGTATTAATATTTTCAATTGTAAAGGGATTTAATATTATTATTTGATAAAAATTGGACCAGAAATGAAAAATAGCTTATATTTTAAACCATTAAAAATTTTATTTTTCTTATTTAGATAGTTTTTAATATTTTTAGATAAATTAATAAATTATATTTAATGTAATATATTATTAATTTCATTTTAAGAACTATTCACATAGTTTGACATTGCAAATAAGATTACAATAATAGAATTTGAATATAAACGTTTTAAACAACCCTAATATGATATATTTTATTAATAAATTCTTGTAACATTATAATTCATCCAAATGGTGTAACCTTTCCTTTTCTTAAAATCATTTAATTTATTTTTATATAAATAAAATTTATACAATGTCGGTGTCACATAAGAATTTGAGGTAATTATTTGACCATTGAAAATAAAAAATAAATTACCATAATAAAAAATAATAACTTATCTCTAAAATAAACATTAAAAACGAAAATCTCTTTATTCTTTTCCGTACATAAAAACTTTAGAGATATTATTGTTATGAGAGAGAAATTTTGTATTTATTGTTTTCTTAAAACAATATAAATGTCATAATCAAACAAAAATTTGAACAAATTAAACATATATTAGAGGCCATAATGGAAATATCCTAATTTATACTATAATGTTAATGAATATCAATCTATGGACTGATTTTGATACTTTATCTTGTGTTTTTACCTTGTTTTACTTATTTTCTCCTTACTGAGGTAAATAATATTTAATGATTTTATTATTTATAATGAAAAATAATTAAAGGGTGGTATTAAAATAAATTATCCTCCTGGTTGAAAAAATTTAATATATTTTTTAATATTATATTTCTATAATATTAAGAGTTCCATTTTAAAATAATCATGAAAAATGTAGTGAAAAAACTATTTTAAGATAAATTAGTTTTTAGCACAAAAATAAACTTAAAACAAAATAAATTATAATGATCAAGAAAATATATTTAATTATTTTATATAAAATTAAATAATAAATAATTTAATTTTATATCAAACTTATAAAATAAGGATACCTTTCAATGAAATGAAATTTCATATTTAGAAAAATTGGTATTTTTTGACTATTCACTAAAAAAACATTATTTTAGACAAATATTAATATTTAAAACGTCAGATTATTTGGGTATTATGCATTCAAAAATGATATAATTTTTATCAAATTCAATTTTATAAGCGATATAAAATAATTTTAATATTTACACACAAAATTTAATGAAATCTATTTTTAAAGAAAAAGTATTTTTGAAACATCAAATGAACATTATAAAAATTAAATTCTTATATATTATAAATTTACTAATAAATTGGATTTATGTGAAACACACACACACACACATATATATATGTGTATAATTATAGTGTTAATTTTATTCATACCCATCAATTTTCTTAGGTCTTTTTAATCTGAAATTTACATGTCTTGTATGTTATCGAATAAAATTAATTTTTGAAGGTAAATATATTCAAAAATCCTAAGGTATTAAAGAAATTTTATAATAATTTTACTAATTAGTTGTTAAATATGATTTATATTTATGATGATAAACTAAATAACCTCTTAATCCTAGTGACAAAGGTAAATCTCACATGATCACTGTTGCTAATGTCTGGAATGATAAAAAAGTGGTGAAATGTACACTTACCAACCATTCTAGAACTTATCATGTATTATTTGATTATTTGAAGTTATATTAGAAGTGAGATCCCATAATGGTGTGATTATCACATAGAAATTTTGTACTTCTTCCCTAGATAAAGTTTGAGGGAACATGCTTTCTAAAAATATTTTTATTCTCCCCCTTGTAGGAATTGATATTTTTCAATGCATTTATTGGATTTATTTACAAAAATACATCATTAATTGTTAATAAAGGGAAGTAACATTTTATATTCTAAACCTATGTATGATCCCATATCAGTGTGCTAAAAATATGATTTTTTAATGGAAATTATAGACAATATAAGGTTCTTGACTCCTATTCAAAAGGTAGGTTTATGTCAAATTGATGGGTAGAAAATGAAAATCAAATATATACCTACTTTATGAGAGTTTGAAGACATTTTTTGGAAGAGTTTCCTATTATTCATCTGATTCATGATCATTATTTTTCTAGACAAATCACAAATGGCGTTGAACCTATTTTAAATATTCCATATAGAATTTCCCAAATTGGGTTTTAGGAATTGAAAAAAATCTATGAAAATCTAGAATAGGGATTCATTCATCCAATTGAATAACCATGGGGTGTACATATTCTTTTTTTGGGGAATAAATAGGGATCAATGTGATTTTCATTGATTATCAAGAATATAACAAAATCAAAATGAAGAATAATTATCCTAGACATCGTATTAATTATTTGTTCGATCAATTAAAAGGAGATAAATAATTTTCCAAGATTGATCTTAAATCTAGAAAGATTCAATTGAGGGTAAAAATTTAATACATACCTAATATAGCCTTATTTAATTACTATAAATAATATTATTTTTTAGTTATTTCATTTTTTCTAACTAATTCCCCAGCTATAATCATGGATTTCAAGAATAGAGTTCTTATTGATTAATTTATTCAATTTGTGGTAGTCATTATAGATGATGTTTTTAAATATTCCAAGATTAAGGAAGAGCATGAATATAAATTGATTATTATGCTAAATACCCTAAAAAGGTTGTATGAAAAATTTTCCATTCATGAATTTTGGTTATTTTTTATTTTTGGGTCATATAATCTCAATGAAAGTATATCATTGGATCCTTCAATGACAAAAGATATTGAATGTTTTCCAAAAAAAAATATAGTGACTATGATATATAATATTATTTGTTAGGATGGATATTATTGGTGTTTTTTAGATAATTTCTCAAGACTATCTAATCTACTCACAAAGTTATCTCAGAAGGTAGTAAAGTTGCATTGGGCAGAGGAATGTGAGGAAAATTTCAATGAAATTAATAGAAGGTCGGTCAGGACACCTATTCTTACACTACCATATAGTAGATAATGGTTTGATATCTATAGTGATGCATTAAAGAAGGTAATAAGATAAATCACCATGAATAATTACATAGATATAACTTATTCCTCACAACAATTAGTGGTTCCTAAAAAAATTACCCAACATATGATTTTGATTTAGTTGGGGAATTTTATCATTAATGATATGGGTGAATTATTTTTGTGGAGAAATATGTGAAATGTATATTTATCATTCTAGTTTTAAGTATATATTCCTTCCATAAGATTTAAATATGTGTCAGAGAAGATGGATGGAGATGATTAATGTTTATGATTTCCCAATAAATTACCACCATGATAAAATGAACAAGGTGAAATATTTTATGTGTGAAAATGATATTATAGTTTATCTTTGATGAAGATAAAAAATGATCTTATATTTATATATTTTCATGTAATATATCTATAAATATTAAATGATTATGATAAATCCAATCTTTCACAAATAAGTGTTTGACAATATATCCAGTTTATAATTAATGTGGTGTCGATAGAAGATGTGGTGCTTTATGATAAAGATAGAATTTCGCATTAATTAAAACTTTATTGTTATGTAATGTTATATTTTATAAACCAGTTTTGGGTTATATAAAAACAATATTTGAAGAAATAATTGATGATAAATTAGGAACTCTCCATCTTTGTGCACTTTCCCTCCTCCCTTCCTGGAAATCTGGCTTTCCCTAAAGGCCCCATGTTTGTTTTGTGAAGTAGCCATTTTGCCTCTTCTTTCAGCGGAGCTCAATAATGCATCGGATCTGTGTCATCTCACCCTGGTGGCCCGTTTCCGGCTCAATCGTCCATCAGCAGTTGTATTTGATCAGTTCGTCAATACTGAATGGAATTTGCGTCAACGCATGGTTGTTGGTTTGATCGACCGAAAGCATTTTATGGTTTGATTTGGTTCAGAAGAATATCTGATCATTTCCTGGTCTAGGGAAACTAGACGATGCAGTGGATCCCCATTCTACCTTTTCCGGTGGAGCTTCGAGTATCACATGAGGCGTGACCCTTCGACAATTGTGACATGGGTAAGCTTTCCTGGCTTACCCCTTTATTTTAAGAACCCTTAAATTTTGTGTGCAATTGGGAATATGGTAGGGCGGTTCTTGTGTGTTGATCATCATACTGAGGTTGTGAGTCATCCAATTTGTCTACGCATTTGTGTCGAGGTTGATGCTGTGAGACCTCTGGTGAACTGTGTTTGGATCACTGACGGTAATGAGTTTCATTGGAGGTAAGAAGTTGTGTTTGAATCCTGGATGCAGTACTGCACAAACTGTTTTCGGTTTGGTCATTTGGAGTCGGTCCGCCGTCAGGGGAAGCTGAGTTGAAGCCCCCTGGAGGGTCCTGAGGGCTGTGTGGTCTCTGGTACAGGTTTTCTGGTGATGGAGGGTAGCAAGGTGGATTTATGTATGGGAGGGGATCCAAATAGTGCTGCAATGGTTGCTGAACCTTCGGCTCCAGTGGGGATGTAAGAGCAGTGGCAGGGGGATCCAGCAGAAGAGCCTGCGAGTGGTTGTAGAGTGAAGGAGGTGTAGGTGTCTGAAAACCCGACCGTGAAGCATGTTTTTGACATATTGATGAGTGACATTGATCTTGGGAAGATGTCTGAGATGGATAATGTTGTTTATTGCTCTAATTTGAGCTCGGGGATTAGGCAAAAGAAACAGTTCAACAGTGAGGATCGTGAAAACGGTGGAGTGAAAATTCATAGTAGGGAAGGCAATCAGTTTGCCTTCTTAGAGAATGAGGAGGTTCCTGTGGTGGCTGAGGGACAGAAATCAGTTGATGTTATGCAGATTGATCCCAGTAATCAAGTGGGAATTGGTATTAAAGAGCATGAAATAAAGTTGCATGATGGTCGTGGAAATCTGGTGATTAATCATGTTCTTGCACCGATTGATCTTAATAAGAAATCTGATCTAAGGGATGGTGTTAATAAATCTCCCTCTGTGGAAAGTGCTAGAAAATTGGAAAGTTGTTCTAACATTGACATAGAAAATAACGAATTTGTCAGGCCTTCTTATAGTGACATTGGTCAAGGTAAGCGATACAAGATGTCTGACAGTGATGGAAGGAGGAGTGTGCCGCAAAGGCAGAAAACAAGTAATGATTATTCTTACCTTCAAAAGGAAATGACCACCAGGTCTTCAGCAAAGAGAGAGAGTGGAGATTCTTGTGTCTAAAAATGGTCGAGGAAAATCCAAGAAAGAGGGGTTATCATTGGAACAATTGAATCTAAGAGAGAAGTACCTCAATCTATTGAAGTAATATGAAACGAATTCAGAGTGGGAATCAACTACTGCAGAGGAAACTCATGATTATGGAGGTGGTGAAGGATTTTAATATTACGATATGTAACTGTCTCATTTCTATTGGATCTTATGGGTGGATGTTGGCAAGATGTTCTCTCACATCGTTTTCATTTTATACTGTACTTTTTATTTCTTTTAATAAATGGTCTGGGTTCTTTAACCTTTGGCTCACTTACCCGGGTATATCTTGATGTGTTGTATTTTAGTAAGTAAATTATTAGATACATAAGTATGATGGGATTTCATAGTCTCTACTGATATCGTAATGGAAATTTGATAAATTCGTAAAAAAATTGTGGTAAGACTTCCCAAAATATCTATAGGATGTAATACTCTTTTAGATATAGTTGGCTATCTTACAATGTCAACACACTTAATTTATATTAGATAATATTTCTCTCTTGATCATATTGAATTAATTTAAAATAAAAAATTGTTAAGGATGTATGGACTACCACATTCAATTCTATCTCATGAGGATGCAAGTTTTGCCTCAAACCTCATCCAATGTCTTTAGAAAGATTTAAAATAAAATTTGTGTTTTATTAATACTTATCATCCACAGAAATATAGATACACTAATTGAACAATTTAAACTATGTAGGATATAATGAGATCGAGTTATATTAATTTTAATAGTGTTGGAATTAATACCTTCCTTTTACTGTATTATTTTATTACAATATCTTTTACTTGAAAATTCAGATGGCTCTAAATAAATACCTATTTATAAAATAAGTTTATAACACTATTGTTCTAGGATGAATATGAAGATATAATGTTATTAATATCTGATCTAGATAACTAAATGGAAAATAATTTCAAAGGAATTCAGGAGTACATCATGGCAGCTCATATTTGATAAAAAATTTATATTGATAATCAGTTGAAAAATTTAGATTTCAGCATTGGTGAGAATCCATTACTATAAATTTATCTCTGAGATAATGTTATGTGGTTTATATGGAAGGGAATTATGATCCCTTGGTATACTTTCATCTTCACGATTCATGATCATGTAGTGATGGTAGCTTATCGCTTGTCACTTCTGCCAAAACACTATGAAGTTCATGATGAGTTCTATGTATCTATCTTAATGAAATGAATACCTTATATTTCACATGTACAAAAATCGTAATTCATACCACTAGATAATTATCATTCCTATGAATAAAAATGAGTATAATTAATTGATCGTAGATATAAAGTGTTACCAAACAAGATGACTCTCATAGTTATTTTTTCCAAGAGGAATCATAAATTCAATGAATCTTCATGGGAAACCAAGGATTTTAACGACCCAAACATTCATTAATGTAAATCCCTATTGATCAAATTAAATGTCTCTTTATAAAAAATATTTATATAAAATTTCAACTTCCTTGGTTTTATGTTTTTGAATTTTAAAATATTGTTATGAATTGTGATCGTTTCTAATATAGTCATTGAATAATGATCACATGATTAGTATAAATATAGGGCTTTAACAAATCCAATTTACTCAGACAAAAGAAGCGATGAACTCATCCAGTATACATGCCCCATACAAATCCCATTTGTCAGAGCTCAGAAAGGAGGTTACAACTTTGGGCTTAGCTCTTGACCAAGCCCAAGATGAGCTTGAATATGTTAATCTTGAGTAGGACTGCCTAAGAGAGAAGTGGAAGTTGATAGAGATTACCACACGAGCAATGTTATCCGAGACACCACAAGAGTCTGTCACCATCACACACCATACTCTTCGGTCTTATGTGAGTGTTTTAAGGGGTTATGTACCAAGACCCATGTACTATTGTTATGTATATTATTTTTGTATATAATAATTAATATACTTTCCTTTTATAATTGTTACCTTGTAAGTAGTTTTTAAAGCACAAATAGTATTTTCAGTTAATGTTCAACTAAGAAATATATATTTCTGATTTAAAGGAATTTTTAATTAAATAATATCTTAATAAAATATTATTATTATTATTCTTAAATTAATTTTTATTATGAATAAATGATCATATAATTTTATGAATGTAGTTTTAATTTTTATTATGTTTGAAATCCATTTTTGTCAAAATCCCTGAATTTTCGATAAATGTCGGTTTCCATTTTAAAAAGGAAAACTCACATATTTAGAAAATTATTTAGATAAAATGAATATTATTTCTGGAATAAGGATGTCAAAATTATCCAACAGTGAATTTTTCATAATTTTCTGAGACAGTCAAATTTTTGGGTAAAAATTAAATACCATTTAAATATATAATGTATTTTATGACATCATAATGACCCAATAGTGATATAATAAAATAATTTAAACATTATGTTCAGAAATTATATGTTTTACCATTAAAATAATGTGATTTCGGGTTTGTGTGATTTATTTTACAAAGCTTTAGTGGACCCTTCAAGACTTATTAAACATTTTGTCTTTTTAAATTGTTTTCCTTGGGAGTGTGACTCACCTCCACATAAGAAATCCCATTATTTTGAGGAGTTATGAATTTGGACTTATAAAATATTGTTTTCCACTTCCCTTTTCCAAAAACCATGGGCAAAAATCATGGGCTGGTTTGTGGTTTGGATTAGTTTAATGTGAGGTGTCTCAAACCTAAATAATAAAGAATTCCCTCACATTTCCTATATAAACTCACCCAAGATCCAACTTAATCCTCACTGGAAGCCTTTTTAGTTCGTCCAACCTCTTACCTCCCCACTCTAAAATCCTCCCAAGTTTTCTCAAGCTCCCAAGAAGCCTCTCTCGAGCTTCTCTCAAGCCATTGGAAGCACACTTCCAAGTAAGGGTTTTTCTTCCTTTCTCATTTTTGTCCAATATTCTTTAAATTGTTATACCTTTTTAATTTAAATTATAAATGTTGGGGTATGGTTTTACACCTCCCCCAAACTTCCATAATTATGTTTTAATGATGGGAGACCCCTTTCTCTCTCATTAAATGCCTCCCATGTACACATGTTACGATATTGAAATTCTGAAAGGAATTTCTCTATCCTCACTTACACTCAAGCAATTATTTTGTATCAGGAATATAAAATCCATTAAATTTGTTGGGACATATGTCTATATGACCCCTTAATTTCCATGTCATGTAAATATTATGAGACACCACTATCTATCTCAACAACCATTTTTATGAGTTTTTATGTCACGTCGTTATGCTACCGAAATTGCATCGTGCTTTTCCTAGCCAAAGTCATTATGTAGTGAATACCATGCCAATTTCTATATCAAGGGTATTAAAATTTAGAAACATTTACATATTGTTTAAAGAGTTTCATGTATGTATTACACATTCGTTTATCAAGGAAAAAAATATTATGTTTAATGATTCAATGTTTTATGATCCATGTGTTACACTTATGCATGGAATGAAATGTTTAGGAAGGGCGCGCCCTAATAATGCTCCAATGCATTGGGTAAAGTACAGTATCATGATACATCATGTGAAATGGGTTCTGAATCATTCTAAATAATGTTCAATGAGGTTTTAACCGGGCTTCATTTTCAATGAGGGTTTACTCATGCTCCATGTGCAATGAGCCTTGGCTCATGCTAATTTTTTGTTAGGTGTTGTTGCCAAATTTCCATGTTATAATTATCATGATTTATCATGTCTTTATGTTTATTATTCTCTTGTAATCTATTGATACTCCTATTTCCTAACATGTATTTTATTCCTCATGTTATTCTATTATTATTCCCTTACTGGGCCTTATAGCTCACCCATTTCTTATGCATGTCCTCAGGTTATCCCATACAATGCTAAGTACAAGGGAATGTAGTTGTCATGTAAAAGAAGTTTTCAATAAAGATGTTGTATTTCATGTTTTAAGTTGTTATGTATTTATCTTAATCCCCAAATACACAAGGCCTCTGGATCTTCTATGTTTTATCAAGTGACGTTTATGTAACAAATTATGTTTAATTTTGTAATAAAAAGAAGGGTTTTCATAGTTGGTATCAGAGGATTGGTTTAGTTTTTTTTAGGATTAGGATTAGAAAACCCTAGTAAAGCCTTAGAGAAAATACTAAGTATAATAAAAACATCCCTAAGTTTTGGTGAGTATTGAGTAAGTGGTTTATCAAGAAAACACATTCATGTCTGGATACGAGCAGGTAGAGGAGGCTCTGGCCCAGATGTATCCTAGGAGTAAAACCAGAAAAAACTGCTTTGGGCTAGACTCAAATGGGAACTAGTGCATGAAAATGGGCCTTGATGTAGTCTTGGTTATGACACTCATGGGGGATATGATTTGGTAAATTCACTAGCTTAGTATGAACCATTATTAAGGGACAAAAAAAATCCCTAAGAATATATGTTAGAATATAGATCATGGATAACATAGACTAAAGCCAATAGATTCATATGTTATGGAAATAAAAGTTATTTATAAATCATCAGTTTTGTCCTTAAATTACCCTATATGTGTTACCCCTAACATTCCTTTTATTCCATCCAATATCCGGTAATAGGAGGACTCGAGCTAACAACCGATATGAAGATCAATGTGATGACTTTAATAATGAGAAGCCCAATCCAGTGGGAGCAAGAATCACAAACTTTTTCACACTTCTCTCTCATCTAACTCAAGATTTGAATAGAAACATGGGTCAAGAGGAAAGTTCAACCCCCCTCCCCCAAAAAAAATAAAAAGTCTCTTTTGAGAGCTTCATGAGACAAAGGCCTCCTACTTTTAATGGATCATTTGATCCCTCAATTGCCGAACAATGTATCACCTCAATTGAAAATATCTTCTCAATCCTTCAATGTTTAGAACAAGATAAGGTTCTCCTGGATGCTTATCATATGGAGGGTGAAGTTGATCAATGGTGTACATTAATCAAAAATACAAAGCCTGAGGAGGATATCAAGGCATTGGAATAGAAGGATTTCTAGAAGATGTTTTTCGATAAATATTTTTCGCGCACCCTACGAAATAAGATGGAAAGGGACTTCAATGCCGTAAATCAAAAAGTCTATCAATATATTGAATCATACAAGGAAACTTCACAAGGCTAGCATGATATGCCTTCGACTTTGTCGTTACCCCCGAATGCAAGGTTTACTGCTTCTTTGGTGGGATGAAACCAAGCCTGCAGAAAGCACTAGGGATCCATAACTTCGACAGCTATGAGAAAATTGTCTGATGTGCCTTCAAGGTCAAAATGGAGAACCGAGAATCCCAGGGGTATCATGGGAGTAATAAGAGTAAGGTGGACTTTAATACTGGTGGTCTGATGGATAAATCCAATGGTGCTAAGAAGATCCATCACCTCACTTTCCATAGGTGTGGAAAGAAGCACCCTGGAAACTAGCTGATGGGGACGAGGAAATGCGTTAGGTGTGGAAGAGAAGGGAACCTGGATATTAACTATCTACAAGAAATACACGCGGCTATGACAGATGGAAGGAACACTCTGTTCGAACCTCAACACGTGGTTCATTGCTACAACTTCAAAAAACCATGGAATATTTCAAATCTGTGCCCTAAGACAAGGGTCATCTGAGGCAACCAACAACCTCCAAGGTAGTAAGGGAGATATTTTTCCATCACTACTAATGAAGTGAAACCCGACAACGAATTAGTGATAGGTACGCTAGTTATTCATTCATTTAATAGTAAACACACTTTTTGATTCAGGTTCTATGCATTCTTTTATATCTTGAAAGTTTAGTATGACAATCCCAACACCACCACAAATCATGGAAGTGAAGATGTTGGTGAGTACGGAAAATGGTGAAATCATTGCATCCAATGAAGATAACTCCTCCCACGTCATAATCAATGGATTAAAATTCCTGGAAAACATCTCCATCTGGTGGAATTTGATGCAATTCTTAGCATGTATTGGCTTTCCTTATATAGAGCCAACATAAATTTCCATGAGAGGGAAATCACTCTCCATATGGAGAATCGACCCTCGATTATTTACAAGTGAAAGGAGGAAGTTCAAACTTCTTTAGCTCCATCATCTCAAGCATGGATATTACTACCCTATGAGCATGTGTATCTGGCTCAGATGATTGAATCTAAGGAGGCAACCATCCTAGAAGACATGCCAATTATGATGGAATTCACTGAAGTGTTTCCAGAGGAATTTTCTAGCACTACTACAATAACGGGAAAGGGAAGTGCTACCCCTTTATCAGCGCTAAAAAAGAGCATCGATAAATGGGGCCTTTATCAGCGCTAAAAAAACGCTGATAAAGGGGGGCCTTTATCAGCGCTTTTTTTGGTAGTGCTAATAAATGGGGGCTTTATCAGAACTGATAAAATTTATATTTCAAAAAAAATCATGAAAAATAAATTATTGTTATATAAGTATATTTATTCTTATATAAATATAATATATATTTTTTAAATATGTTTTAGATACGTATAAATAGAATATTACATTTAATATATAATAAATTTAGTTAAAATGGCTTTAAAATATTAAAAACAAATATTATTAATTAATAATTTTCTAATTATTATCGATTAAAAACCATTTAATGACAATTTGAAGACACAAAAAATCAAAACTGTTAATAAAAGATCTAAAATAATTTGAAAATATAACTCAAACTTCAAACAGTCATAACTTTTGATCTGTGTCTCTGTTTGAGCTCTACAACATATCAAATCAAAGACTGCGACGACATCTACGTGATAGTGACCCAAGCGAAGCCTCTGTCACATTTTTTAGGCCAAAAGGCCCATAAGGACTCCAAAACTGAGTTTTTAGTCGAGATACCATGATTTGTTATCATTCAACTAGGTATAACTTCTAATCCGGATGTTTATTAGCTCTGTACCACATATAACATCTAATATTGTTTCATTTTCTTCGATTTGATTGTTTGTGGAGTTGAAACAGGCTTCTAGATTATATGTTATGATAATTTTAATATTCAATGGCTTTTAAATACACATATATATGTATTTAGTCGTAAATATATATGTGTCTGTGTGTGTGTCTCTATGTGTGTGTGTATGTGTGTTGTATATATATATATGTATGTATTTATTTATTTATTTATAAACACACATAAAAACATATTTTTTCATAAATGTATTTAAAACTAATCATATAAGTATATATTAATATAAAAATAAATATACGAATAAAAAATTATAACTAAATATATATATATAAATAAATATAAATATATATTAATGTACGAATGAATATATCAATATATACTAATATATGAATAAATATATTTATATTAATATGAATATATATCAATATATGAATAAATATAACTATATATATTTAAATAGATATTTCATTAAATAGAGAACAAAACAAAATGGCTTAGTGGTAAAGGTGAAGTCGTGAAAGGGGGGAGGTCTCGAGTTCGAGACCAGGTGGAAGCAAAGTGGTGCACACGTGTGAGGATGCGCGGGAAGGGAAGCATGCGAGAGACCACCTAGAACTAATAAGGGGGGGGGGGTGGGTCAAGCACTGTTAAAATCTCTCCCCGAATTATTTAATTATTTTTTATTTTTTTGAGCTTTATCAGAGATTTTTTTAGTGCTGATTAAAGGGTCTTTAATTGCGCTTTTCAGAGAGTGGATAAAAGGGACCCAACTATATTAGCGCTGAGCTTTACATCACTTTTTTAGCGCTGTTAAAGTCCATTTTGAGTGTTGATATAGGCTGTTTTTGTAGTTTTGTGGTCTTCCTCCTAAAATAGATGTTGAATTATCAATTTATCATATACCTGGGGCATTGAAAATATCAAAGAATCCATATATAATGGATATTATAGAGCCCGAGGAGATGATGAAACAACCATTTGAGAATCTAGATAAAGGGTTTATATGACAAAGTGCTTCACCATGGGGTGCACTAGTCCTCTTTGTCAAGAAGAAGGATGGGTCAATGCACCTATGAATTGATTATTGTGAGCTCTACAAAATCACGATAAAGAACACGTATCCTCTCCCATGAATTGATGAAATTTTCAATCAGCTATGTGGAACACAATACTTCTCCAAGGTGGATTTGTGGTCGGGATTTTATCAAGTAAGGGTGATGAAGGGAGATATCCCCAAGACTACTTTTCGTACAAGATACAGGCACTATGAATTTATAGTAATTCCTTTCAGACTCACTAATGCTCCAATAATCTTCATGGATGTGATGAATAGAGTCTTTAGATATTACCTATACAAATTTGTGGTAGTCTTTATAGATGATATTATGATATACTCCAAAACCAAGGAGGATCATGAGGAGCATCTAAGAACTATACTAGAGACCTTGTAGAAGGAGAAACTCTATGAAAAGTATAGAAAGTCTGAGTTTGGGATGAAGGATGTCTCATTTTTGGGCCATATATTCACAAGAAATGAGATATCTGTGGATCCCTTCAAAACAAATTCAATTGAGGGATGGGCGAGGCCAACATCAGTAATGGATATCTGAAGCTTCTTAGGGTTAGATGGATATTATCAACAATTTGTGAGAAATTTTCCACAACTTTCCAACCCTCTTACCAAGCTAACTAGAAAGGGAATAAAGTTTTTTTTGGAGTGATGAATGCGAAGAAAGCTTCAAGGAGTTAAAAAGGAAGATTATCACTGCGCTCATGCTCACTTTCCCCATAAGTGGAGATATTTTTGTGGTATTCAGTGATGCTTCGAAGAAGGGCATGGGATGTGTGTTGATGCAAAATGACAAATTCATTACATATTCTTCAAGGCATTTGAAAGTTCATGAATAGAACTATCCAACTCATGACCTCGAGTTGGATGCAGTGATCTTCTCTTTGAAAATTTGGTGGCATTATCTCTTTGGGGAGAAGTTTGAAATATATACGGACCACAAAAGCCTCAAGTATATATTCACACAGAAAGAGTTGAACATGCTCTAATGAAGATGGTTAGAGCTTATCAAAGAATATGAATTCTCAATCCACTACCACCCTGGGAAAGTGAACAAGGTTCTGGATTCACTATGTAGAAAGGACCCATAAATTCAATCATTGATGATAATTGAAAAGGATCTAATATTCTTAGATTTGATGACTATGGACATGGGAATCATAAAGAATGGAACATCATCAATCCTTTCACAAATGATTTCTCAACCGTCACTTTGGGAAAGGTTAAAGGATGCTCAAAAGGATGATGTGGGAATTTAGGAAAAAGTTGAAGCTATCAGAAAAGGAAAATCCTTTTAGTTTAATGTTATTGGAGAAGGAATTGTGAGATTTGGGAAATTACTATGTGTTTTATCAAATATAGAGCTGACGAAGGAACTTTTAGATGATGCACATAGTTAAAATTTCCTTATTCACCCCGAAAAAACAAAGATGTATCGATATCTATGAGAGAAATATTGGTGGGATAATATGAAGAAAGAGATCATTGAATATACATAAAAGTGCCTGGTTTGTCAGCATGTGAAGGCAGAGAGGGAGATGTCTAAGGGGATGATGCAACCATTTCACATACCAGAATCGAAATGGGAGAACATCACCATGTTCTTTTCACCAAACTTCCAAAGAAATCCAAAGGCAACAATGTAATTTGGTTTTTTTTGGATCGTCTTACAAAGGATTCACACTTCATTGCTATTTGGGAGGATTTCTCATTGGATCAATGGACATAGATATATATCAGGGAAGTGGTAAGGCTTCATGGAGTACCACTATCTATTGTGTCCAATAGAGATCTAAGAATCACCTCTATGTTTTGGAAGAGTCTTCAACATGATCTGAATACTGAACTAAACTTCATTATGGTATATTATCCTCAAACTGATGGACAATCCGAGTGGACTACGCAAACACTTGAGGACATGTTGAGAGGGTTCTCAATGGACTTTAAAGGAGGATGAGATCAACATCTTCCTCTGGTTGAGTTCTCTTATAATAACAGTTTCCAGTTGAGCATCCAAATGTAACCATATGAGGTAATTTATGGGAAAATGTGTAGAACACCAGCCTGTTGGGATGAAGTCAGTGAGAGTAAGCTGCTTGGACAAATAATGGTCGAAGAAATGGTGGAGAAGGTGAAAACCATTCAGTAGCATATCAAGGCAGCCCAAAGTCGACAGAAGAGTTATGCAGATAACTATCAATGAGACCTTGATTTTAAAGATAGAGACATGGTATTTCTATTCTTATCTCAGTGGAAGAAGGTCATGAGGTTTGGAAAGAAAGGAATGTTAAGTCCAAGGTACATCGGCCCCTTCGATATTCTTGATCATATAGGGGTTGTGGCCTATTGACTAGCACTTCCACCTACCATGGCGAAAGTGCATGATGTCTTTAATGTATCCTTCTTAATTAAGTACATACCATACCCTTCACATGTACTCTTTTATAGGTGGTATAGTTAGATTATAGTCTTTCTTATGAGGAGAAACCAGTGAAGATCTTAGATCGTAGAGAAAAATTTCTACGAAATAAGACAATGCCCTTCATCAATGTGTGGTGAATAAACCACAAGTTTGAAGAAGAAACATGGGAATTAGAGAAAATGATGAAGCAGAGTTACCCAAATCTGTTTTAGTGTGGGAAAAAGAGATTTCGAGGATGAAATTTCATAAGGAGGGAACATTGTAACGCCCCAAACTTTTATTGATGGAAATCCCTCTTGATCTAATTAAATGACTCTTTATGTAAAATGTTTATATAAAATGTCAACTTATTTGGTTTTATGTTTTTGGATTTTAAAATACTTTTATGAATTGTGACTATTGGTAATATAGTCATTGAATAGTGATCACATGATTAGTATAAATAAAGGGCATTAACAAATCCAATTTACCCAGACAAAGGAAACGATGGCCTCATCCAGTAGTTGTTCCCCATACGAAGCCCATTTGTCAGAGCTAAAAAAGGAGGTTGCATATTTGGGCTTCACTCATGACCAAGACCAATCCAATCTGGAATATTTTAAGCTCGAGCGGGACCACCTACGAGAGAAGTGGAAGTTGATAGAGATTACCACCCGAGCAATGTTATCCGAGCCACCCCAAAAGTTTGTCACCATCGCACACCTTACTCTTCGGTCTTATTCGGGTGTTATAAGGGGTTATGTAACAAGAACCTAGTACTATGGTTATTTACATAATTTTTTTATATAATAATGTATATACATTCAATTTAATTTTGTTTCCTTGTAAATACATTTTAAAGCACAAATAGTACTTTTAGTTAACGTTCAACTAAAATAATATATTTTGATGAATTAATGGATTTTTGAATTAAATAATATTTTAATAAAATATTATTATTATTATTATATTAATTTTTATTAAGAATAAATTATGGTATTATTTTCTGAGGGAAATTTTAATTTTTATTAAGGTTTGAAAGCCATTTTTGTCAAAACCCATGAATTTTTGATAAATGTCGGTTTTTATTTTAAAAGTATAAATTAAAATTTTTAGAAAATTATTTAGATAAAATGAATATTATTTCTGGAATCAGGACATAAAAATTATCCAACGGTGAATTTTTCATAATTTTCAAAGATAGTCAAATATTTGGGTAAAAATTAAATACCCTTTAAATTTACAATGTGTTTTATGGCATCATAATGACCCAATAGTGATGTAATAAAACACTATAAACTTTATGTTCATCCAATATATGCTTTACCATTAAAATATTGTGATTTTAGGTTTGTTTTATTTATTTTACAAAGTTTTAGTGGACCCTTCAAGACTTATTAAACATTTTGTCTTTTTAAATTGTTTTCCTTGAGAGTGTGACTCGCATCCACATAAGAAACACTGTTATTTTAAGAAGTTCAGACTCTGGACTTATAAAATATTTTTTTTCTATTTCCCTTTTACAAAAACCATGGGCAAAAACAATGGGATGGTTTGTGGTTTGGATTAGTTTAATGTGAGGTGTCCCAAACCTAAATAATAAAGAATTCCCTCACCTTTCCTATATAAACCTACCCAAGATCCTACATAATCCATACTAAAAGCCTTTGTAGTTCTTCAAAACTCTTACACCCTCTATATATAATCCTCCCAAGGTTCCCCAATCTCACATGAATCCTCTCTCAAGCTTCTCTCAAGCCTCTGGAAGCACACTTCCAAGTAAGGGTTTTTCTTCCTTTCTCATTTTTGTCCAATATTCTTTAAATTTTTATCCCCTTTTAATTTCAATTATAAATGTTTTGGTATGTTTTTTCACCTCCCCCATACTTCCCTATTTATGTTTTAATTATGGGATACCCCTTTCTCTCTCATTAAATGCCTCCCATGTACACCCGTTACTATAGAAAAATTCCGAAAGGAATTTCTCTCTCCTCATTTACATTAAAGTAATTATTTTTTATAATGAATCCAAATTTCATTAAATTTGTCGGTACCTATATCTATATGAACCCTTACTGTCCATGTCATTTAAATATGATTAGATACCCATTTCTCTCTCATCAACCATTTTTATGATTTCTTATTTCACGCCGTTATACTGCCGAAATTGCACCGCGCTCTTCCAAGCCAAAGTTATTATGTAGTGAATACCATGATAATTTCTCTATCAAGGATATTCACCTTTATGCACATTTACTGATTTTTAAAGAGTTTCATGTATGTATTACACATTTTTTTATCGTGGAATAAAATATTATGTTGAATGATTCAATGTTTTATGATCCATGTGGCACACTTATGCATGAAATGAAATGTTTAAGAAGGGTTCACCCTGATAGCGCTCCAATGCATTAGGTAAAGTATAGTATCATGATACATCATGTGAAATGGGTGTTGAATCATACTAATTCTAGTGCAATGAGGTTTTACTCATGCTTCATTTGAAACAAGGGTTTACTCATGCTCCTTGTGCAATGAGCCTTGGCTCATGCTAATTCCATGTTAAGTGTTGTTACCACATTTCCATGTTATGATTATAATGCTTTATCATGCCTTTTTGGTTATGGTTCTCTTGTGATCTATTGATATGCCTATTGTATAACATGTATTATATTCCTCATGTTATTCCATGATTATTCCCTTACTGGGCTTTATAGATCACCATTTTCTTATGCATGTCCTCAGGTTGTCTCATGCAATGCTAAGTGTGAGGGAATGTAGTGGTCATGTAAAAGAAGATTTCAATAAAGATGTTTCATTTCATGTTTTAAGTTGTTATGTAATGATCATAATCCATAAATACACTATACATCTCGATCTTTTATATTTTATCAAGTGAAATTTATGTAATAAATTATGTTTAATTGTGTAATAAAAATCAGGGTTCTCATAAGGATGGGATCAAATAGATATATTCACCTTTTATTCAATATGATTTAATTTTTATGGTGAAATTATTTTTAATTTTGGTGGGATATAACACCTTGAGATTTTTTGATATATTTCTTTTCAAATAAATTTAATTTCCCTCATAGATTACAGTACATGAAACCCTTTGATTAAATGAAATGTAACAAAGTATACCATTTTAACCAAGACATTATGTTTTAAGAATGATTATGAATATCTAAATTCTGAAAATAATTTATACTTTATTTATATTAATGAAATATATTGAAAAATAAGTACTCCATTTTTAGTAAAGTCGTTATATGCTTTAAAAATAAATTTTTCTTACAATATGGTTTTTTTGTTTTTCTAAGAATGTAAAATAATTAATATATATAAATTTTAGAAAATTTATTTTAATTTTTTTAAATCATCATGTAAAAATTATAATAGAGTTAATTTTTTATGTTTTTTTAAAAACTTTGATGATTCAATGAATAGTGAAAAGTTCTTGTTTTTATTGAAACCTACCTTTTTTGTTTCAAAAATTTAAAAAGTATCATTTTTAGAATGGTTCCCAAATTAAAATTGTTACATTTAATTTATTATTAATAAAATTAATAAAATTATAATTAATTTTACATCAATTTTTAGTGGAAAATATTTGTATACTTATGAAAATATGTTTTGCAAAAAATAATTATTCATCGCATTTTTGGGTTCATGTTTAAATTAAATTCAACCAATTATATGAGTTGAATTTCCTAAAAAAATATTATATATTTAAATAAAAAATTCTAGTTATTTTAATGATCCAACTTTCATTTTTATTCATAATGAATAGTAAAAAATAAAAAAAAATTAATTATAGTTGTGGTTAAAACATGTTTAACGGGGGTTAAAAAAAATAGGTAAGCGTATTGTCTAAATTCAATTGTATAGATATATTTTGACATCATAATATCTCGACCTTGTGTCAATAGAATTTGTAAAAATTTTTCTTGGGAATGGAAATATTATATTTTAATATTATAGGAAATTCTATGTGTTTCCTCTCCCCCTCTTATAAAAGGTAACCCCTCCTTTATTTTAATTATCCAAAACTGATCCATATAACTCAACCAAACCCTTTAAAATTATCCTATGTACATACCAAGACATGATTTTTAGGTTCTAGTATTCTTAATATTCTAATAAAAAGTGTCCTTATAAAGTGATCTGATGGAGGCCTACTAAATAAGACTTTATTGTCTTACCCAACCTTTTTCAATCCATTTCTTTTTCCAACTCCATTAAATATGAGGAATTCATAAAAAATAATAAATTAAGTATCCATAATAATTTGAAATTTTATTATGATTATGTAATCCCTAATATTGACCCACTATTTCATTAATTGGGATGTGAAGGCATCGATCATGCGTATGTGTGGACAATCACATCCATATAGAAATTTATTTAATTTTCCCTTATCAGGTTTCATAGATGGATATTATGATGGAATAATATATACATGTTATTAATTACATATTTATTATTCAAGAATTATAATATCGTATCATAATTCTTAACATGCAATATATTGGAAAACAATAATGTCGCTCATGCGTACGACTACACTACCACCTCAGCGAAGTGATGTGATTAATTTGTTGATTCCTATTGACATGGATATTAATAACAGTATATTTAATTAATATATATATATAGATTATATATATGATATATTAATTATTGGATAGAGGTGAATTATTATTTTCTTTTCTTTAATTCCTTTCATCAAAAAGTGAAAACAACGTTCATGTGTACACACGGTCGACCATCTCTATGAACATTGTAATTCATTTTTATATATTACAAGATAAACAAATATATATATATAATAATTATATATGATATTTATATCATTATCAAAATTATTTTTGATGATTTAACCATGATCAAAGAGAATAAAAAGGAACTATAGAACAACAATTCTCATGAAAAATGAAATATTTAACTCTTATAAACGATTATTTTAATAAGGAATTGTGAATGGATGGGTGTTGAAATGTTATAGTCGGATTATATGTGATATTTTATGTATGTAAATTAATCTTGTATATACTTATAATAAATTTAAATATATTATATATTACGTTAGAGAACTTTTAAAGGAATCCAAACTTGAGGTAATGGTTTTATGTAACCATCTCATTTCTTTGTAAGACTATTTATTATTAGGTTTATGATAATGAAATTTTATGACATACCACCTGATAATATCATGAATTTTATTCTCTTATTTTTATTTCTATAGAGTAATTTTTTCCATTCATTTTCCTCTTTTTATGTACTTAAGAGACCGTAAGAATTTATTTTAAGGAAAATTGACTTTATTTTTCACATTGGTGAAAATTTGTTTTTCTTATATATAAATGTTTTCTAAATGGAATATTTTTTAATTTTATAGAAAACGTGAAAGGAAAATCATTTAATCATTAAATGAATGAAAATAATTTCACTCCATCATTACCTCTCAACGAGTTCAAGATTCTTTTACTATTTTCTAAGTTTCATTTAAATTATAAAAATTTCCCCAATATTTGTGAATTTATTATATTTTACCTATTTTATTTAAATTTGAAAATTTTATTTTCTTAAATAAATGTTATTATGAAATTTTAATTAAATATTTCATCTTTGGTAACATCCTTGGATGTTAATTGTTCTTTTTTGATGATATTATCAAATAGTACCATCAACATTCAATCTTTGAATGTATTATGACCACTAATTAATGATGATTTGATGAAACCCATTTATTTCAAATGGATTAGTTTATTTATGATGAAACCTTTATTGAACCATTACATTGTCTAATATTTATGCAATGATTCTATGATGAAATTATAATGAATTTTTTTCCTTTCCATTGGTTATGAAATGATTAATGTTTTCTCATCTTTAGGATTACATATATGAAATTTTAATTATGTGATTGATGGAAAAATAATTATATATCCTCCAAATTAATTGGGTTAAGATAGATATCTCAAAAGTTAATAAAGAGTATAATTGAGAAAAAAAAATTTAAAAAGTGACTCTTTCCACTATAATAAAGTTGGGTGTCAACCTTGACTATGGATATTATGGAATGGGGAGAAAACCCAATATACTATGACAGTCGTGCCAGTGATAATTCACTAAAAAAATGGGTTTCCATACTTTTGTGAATGCCGAGAACTTATGTCTTGTGAAAATTTTATTCTCTCATAGATCATGTTCTTTGATTAAATAATTAATTATTTTTTATGAACTGGAAAGAATTATCCAATGACACATTATTATGGTTGTCAAACTAGGGTTTTCATGTGTTGGCCTATGATCAAGTTCATTAGGAATCCTAGACTTTTTCACGAATTCTGGGTGTGATGGGGGTTGAGTTTTTTAAGTATATTCTTTTATATCCTTTCCCTCGTGGTTTACTCTTTGTTTTTTTTGTGATTTTTTTGAGAAAACACGGATGTTTTTCTATGGTGACCTAGCACACAGTTATCGCACAGTTAGTACTAACCATGCGGCCAGTCCAAGAAACTATGCAGTATGTTACAAAACATACTATATAACTACCACATAGTTTGGGATACAATGTATTCAATTCCTAGGTAACCTTGTAGATGTTACATTAGTAGATATTGGTAGTCACATGATTACAACACGGCTTGTTAAACCATGCAGTTTAACCATGCGACTTAACTAGTTTTAAACTTTTTAGGTATTCCACTTATACCCCTTTTAGTATTTTGACCCAAATCACTCTCTTTCTATACCATTTAGGTTTGTTAGTATTAAGAGACCTCTCCCCCTTCCTCAATCCACCCACCTCCATCTTGGGTGATGTAAATGAGAAATTATCAAGGGTTTTGTCAGATTTCACATGGTGAATCCCTCATCTCATCTGCCTCTTCCTTTCCCTCTCGTTTCTTCTTGGTTTTCACTTCTCCCTTTGTCATGTTTACCTGGGGTTTAGTTTTTGTATGTTTTTTTTACTCAATAAGAAATTATCTTTGTATATATAGGATTTTCAAACCAGTGTGGAGATGTTTCGGTGGTGTGTTGTCATTTATCCAGAGATTCGAGGTAGGATTTCCAATTTACTTGCCTTTTAAATTCAAAAAAAAATTAGTTTCATGAATTTTTTTTATCTTATATTACTAATAAATAGTGATATTTAATCATTGGTTTAATTTTTTTGTGAAAATGGTAGTTTTAAGCATTTTTGTGATAATTAGGCTTATTTTGTTGGGTAGCACACACCAAGGGTTCGATGAAATTCCCACCTACCATTTATGAGTTATTTTTGGTATGTAAATAATTGTTTAACCTAGTTAATAATTATGTAACATGTACAATTATGGCCTTGGTTTTCTAAAAATATTTTCAATGGTTTTATGTTAAATGAAGTGTGTATTTAACTTTTTAAATCGTATTATTTTTTAATGATGAATTATCACCCGATTGGATTTTTCATAGAAAATGATTTTGGCTAAGAAGTGATATAGAAATTATTTAAAGGAGTTTTTATAAATGTATTTATATGTTAATGATTTTTTTGACACCACTTTTTGGAATATTTATTGAATTTTTGGTAAGGCTTCATTTTGGGAAATATTTAAGGGCCCTTTTGGACACTTTGTGAAAATGATAAAAATTGTTTCTTATAAAAACCTCTTTTGGATATTTCTCATGACTTGTATATATCTAATAGATGGTATTTACTCCCATTGGAATCCTTGGACTCCATTATTAGGGTTCCTTAGTGGGAACCCTTTATGATCTATTTATTTTAAGGCATGAGATTAGTCATTTGGGAGAATCTGGGTGAGGCCTATTGTGAGTTATTATTATATATATATTGTTATTAGATAATCGGATGGCATTGGTTGGCTCAACCCAATTATGTATATAATATATAAGAAGGTATAATATTTAGATACTTTTCTAATAATGATTATCAAAATTTTAGTTCATGTACTGTTTAGTGGCTCATATTAGGTGGATATACTAGGTCTATTGCTATGGTATTTTCCATTAGTCAAATATAAGAAAGGGTGGCCAAGCATATTGAGAATTATGATTTCATCATGTGAGGTATGATACTGAGGATGGGGAGTCATGTATGGTGTCTTTTTTTATTCTTAATATCATGGGTTCACCTATGTCTATTAGTTTTTATCTTCTTGTAATTATGATTGAGATAATTTTATATCCATTTACATTGCCCTTGATATGTGATTGCTCTTCTATTATTGTGTGGTGTTATTCTTGGAATGTGATGTCATGGTTCCCAAACAGTTATGAGAAATTTTTTCAAAAGTAAAATAATTTTAAAAAACTCTTTTACCGTTTGAAAATGAAAGCGTCACTTTACCCTTGAAAATGATATGTTAACACTAGTGAATCGAACCCAGTTTTACAAATGAATATGGTAAATGGGTTTTAATTCTTATAAGTAAAACATGTAGAAAGAATTACCTTTATATATTGTTGTGTAAACATGTAAATTGATCTTTATTTTATTTTAAATGATGTTCATTGGGAAATAGATTATTGAACTAGCCTTTTAAGATTTATTACTCACTCCTATTGTTTTCTTATATTTGTATCCCCTAAGCTAGTTCATCCTGAATTCAATCTCCTTGGGCAATGAATGATCTTTGTGTTGGACAGTGACCTGAAGGTTCGCATGGAGATAATGCATTTATCTGGTTCGGTTTTTATTATTATGTAGTTTTATACACATTAAGTTTTCTTGTATAAAGGGTGTTTAATTAAGTCACATTTATATATTCAATTTCTTGTACATCTTGCAACCTTTTAGTTTCTTTTTATTTATTGGGTAAAATGTTTCCCTCTTTTTACTTTGTAGATAACCTACACTAGTTTCTAGTATGTGGGAACCGGGAACACCCTTTGGGTCGTACCACAGATCGATATAGGTGAATAGTTTACGGTTGACCAGGTTTGGTTCATGAAAAATGGTATTATAGAAGATAGGCTCTTAGCATAACTTACCTTCCAGAGAAATCTTTTTTATTTGGGGATGTGAAGGTATATTGAGTAGGATTATCAGGACTCATGAGGTAGGTGTGGGAAGAGCTTCATGAAATCTTTCTCATTCTGATCCTTAGGTTTCCATGGGATGTCATGTTTTGTTAGTTTCTTTGTCATTTAGGGATTGTTTGGTGATTGGGATATGACAATGGGAGTTGATACAATTTTATACATGATCTCACTGGGCTTGGAAAACCTTGTGGATATGGGGACATGGTCTTGGAAGCCACTCTATTTTGGTGGTGTGATTAGTATATGTCCTCCAACCATATGGTCAAATAACCCACTCACACTAGTAACCCTTGTATGTCTTTTTGGGTCATCATTGAAATCTGAAAATTGCTTAAAATACCTATGTTTTGGAATTGTGAAAATTGGGTTTTATAAATTGTTTGGATATTATAAACATGGGGAAATTGGGTTTTTATAATCAAACTTGTGGAATACCATGGAAAAATAATTTTTTTATAAAATGACCTCTTCTCGGTGAACTTGATATAATTTAACAGAGTTGGAATTTTATGATCAAAGGTTGGGGTTTTTTTGGAAAATAGTTGTTTGAAATAGAAATTTTGGCTTGAAATTTTCTTAGAATGAAAAATGGATGGGTTTTTATCCAAATGATTATTGGTTAAATGTGATTTATTGAATTTCTAGAATATACATTGAATTAAATAAAGAATTTTTTGATAGGAATATGAGGGGTTTTATTTTTAATCATGGTAAGGTGGTTTGATTTTTTAAATAATGAAAATGATTTTGACTTGGTGGTAAGTGATCCCTTTGAAGGTTCATGATTTTAAAATGGGTTGAATGGGTTGTTTTGGAAAATGAGATTGTTTTGTTTTATCTTTTGTAATTTTCTTGTGTTCTATCGTTCTCATTTGTATATGAGAATCTAGAGGTATTTCGGTTATGGATTGGTGCATAGGTTCCTGAGGTGGCACAGACATGTGCACATGAGTGAGAGTCTTTGAAAAACAATTGATGAGCATGAAAATCCACCAAGTTTGTTATTGAAATTGGTAATGGTTTTAAAAAGGATATTTCTTATATTAATAGTGTATTTTTTCTTGTGTTAAAATTTGGTATCTTGTACAATGCTCATTATTGAGGATTATTTGTTATGTTGTCTTTCATATGCTTCTTGTATTTTCATTGTTCAGCGGTTTCCCCCAGGGATCATCTATGTGTGATCGTAGTGCTTCTACAGGTGATTCCCCTTTATAAGATCTTTAGTTTGACCAACCTAACAATTTTTTGTTCATGTTTGGGAAGTTAGATACACCTCTATTTTATGGATAATAGGATCCTTTATAAAATTAATGGTTGATGTGAAAGGTCGAAAGGTAATTTATCCTCATTGAGTTTCCCAAGTCATTGAAGTTTAGGTTTGAGACTTTAATTCTTAATGGTTCATCATGGAAGTGATGGATGTTGGTATCTCAGAACAAGCCTCATGAAGATCTTACTTAGGATTTGTTCAAGACATTGTTCATTCATCAATATTTCTCTGAGAAAGAAATGGTGAAAAGGGATTAGAGTTGGGTTATTTGAAATAGGGTGATGGAATGTTTTCAAAGTGTTTCCATCATTTTAGGGACCTAGTTCTTTACTGTACAATGTATGTTACAGATGATTCCATGAAGGCTCAACATTTCAAAGATGGGTTTCATCCTAATCTATAGTTGAAGTTGTCAGAGTTCAACCTCAAATCATTTGCTAACATGGTGAGGGAATATTTTCATGTTGAAGCTATGCATGCAGGAGTTATCAAGGTGGTCCACCCTCCTTCAATCACTTGGAGAAGTGGGGAAGATTCTAGTAAGAATATAAGAAAATTGTTGGAAGATTATGGGGTAGGCTATGGAATTAAAAGGCATTAGGATATTTAATCAACCACTTCTAGAAATGAGGTATTTATATGCTATCATTTTGCTAAGCCAAGCCAAAAGAGGCTATCATATCCAGGTTCACATAGGCCCTTCCATGCTTGCGATGATTGGGTTCCATACAGTGATTATATCGAGGTATTTATAGAAAGCATCGGGGAGGCCTCAGAAGTGATGTTTAGTTGTGAGGCTCATTTCAAGTTCCTTCTGGTAAGATTTATTCTAGTGTATGGTTTCTTTTGTTGTGTCAGTTGTTTCGGTGGTGTCTTGGTTTTTGAAATGTAAGGCATGTTGTGGGTCCTTTGAGGAACTCCTATTATAATTGAAAGTGCATTTAACATTATAGGAATCCTAGTTTTTTATATTTATAAATAAGTTATGCATGTTTCTTTTGGGGATTATCAAATCCTGAATGTGATGTTAGAATACACTTCAATCATCAGAGATCTAACCATATGTCTTGGAGTGAAGTTGATGTTTGGTCAGAAGTCTTAGGAATATTGGATGTTTGGATAATCTCATACCTCTACCATGTAGTGAGATGGGTTTCTATGTTTCTGTTGTGATCTCAGTGGTCTAATAATTTTCCTCACTTCCCTCCCTGCCCAATATGGTGGGTTTTTTTGTGTGTGTGTAGGGAGAGTTAGCCCAGTTATTTTCCTCTTCATTCAAAATTAGGTAGTTTAAATACCCCTGTTATTTTTTTCTTTGCTTTGGTTGGTAGGTCTTTGTTAGGAATTTCTAGTCTTCCTATGTTGGAGAGTCTTAGTTCTTGTTCATTTCAAATTATAATTTGGTAATTAATTGTCAGTTCCTAATGGTGAGGACTGTGTTCAAGCCTCCCCTCTGCTAGTGAACTATTTCTAATTTGGTTTTGGTTTATTCAAGTTGAGGTATCATTCTTCTGTTGATTCATACGAAGGGGATATGGATTATCATTTCATTTTGGGCAAGAGGATCGAGTTCCAATAATGGTGGGTGAAATTTTATTCATATGAATAGGTTTGGGTCATATTAAGATAGAATTCCTAGGTGTTTTTTAATCGACTGGAATTTTCTCTGTCTTTCCGTGGGTAGAAAGCGTTAATGTTGGGAAGAATTGTCACACCCGGTTTTTGATTTTTTTCCTTATGATCTGGTTCATTGGGAATATTGGTTTCTTTCCCAGATCCGGGTGTTATGATGGTTGAGCTTCTGAATTTTACCCTTTTCTAGCCTTTTTCACATGCTTGATCCTTGATTTTTTTGGAGTATTTGGAGAAAACATAGAAGTTTCGCCTTGTCAGACCCTGGCGCATGGTTATCACAAGGTTAGTGTTAAACATGCTGCCAGTCCAGAAAACCATGCATCAGGTTATAAAACCTACCACATGGCTACAACACATTTTGGGAAACTGAGTAGTCAATTCTAAGGTAAATGTGTAGTCATTCCATCTATGGGCAGTGGCTATCACACGGTTACCGCATAGTTTGTAAGACCATGTGGTTTAACCATGCGACTTACCTAGTTTTTAATTTTTAGGGTTTTCCACGTATACCCATTTTGTTATTTTAACACAAATCACTCCCTTTATCTACCATTTATTATTTCTAGCCCTAGGGTACCTATCCACCTTACTCAATCCTCCCACCTCCATCTAGGGTGATTTCTATGGTAAATCTTCAGGGGTTTGGTCATATTTTTCAATGTAAACTCGTCCTCTCATCTCATCCCTCCTTCTCATCTCTTTTCCTCTTTCTTATCTCTTATACCATGGTCATGTCAATCTAGTATTTAATTTTCCTTTATTTTATTTTGGGTTTTTACTCATTAAGGGTTTATCTTTGTAGATCATGGGTTTTAGAACCCATGTGGAGAGGTTTCAGTGGTGCATGTCACTTTTCCATGGATATGAGGTAGGATTTCACATCCACATGCCTTTTAAATTTAAGAAACATTTGTGTCATGTTTTTTACAAATTCTATGACTAAATAATATTGGTATGTGATCCTTGTATAAACTTTTTAGTGTGAAAATGGTTGTTTTATGTCTTGTTTTATGATAATTAGTCTTATTTTGTTAAATAGCACACACCAAGTGTTCGATGAAATGCCCGATAAAATCTTATGAGTAATTTGTGGTACGTAATACATGTTTAAACTTGGTTAATAAATATGTAGCTTGTGGAATGATGTTCTTTTGGTTTATTGAAAGATATTTTAATGATTTTATGTAAAATAAAGTGTGTATTTGTAATTTGAAATAGGTTTGTTTTGTAATGATGAATTTTGGCCGGGTTTTCATTTTCATAAAAAAAATAATTTTGGTTTGAAAGTGATATGGATCATTTTTGAAGGAGTTTTTATAAATGAATTTATATGGTAATTATTTTTTTGACACTACTTCTTTGAATAAGGATTTCATTTTTGATAAATTTTGGTATTGTGAAATATATATGGGCGTGTTTAGCCACTTTGTGAAAATGATAAAAAAAAATTATTATAAAAATCTATGTTGGATGTTTCTCATTCCTTATTTATTCCTAGTGGATGGGATTTCTTTATTTTGGAATCATCGAGATACATTATCAAGGTTCCTCGGTTGGGACCCTTTGTGATCTATTTATTTTATGGCATAATATTAGTCATTTGGGGGACATGGGGTGAAGAGTTTTCTAAATTATTATTATATATAGAGATAATGTGATTGGAGGCTCATATGGAATCAGTTATCTCACCTCCATTATGTACATGAGACATAGGAACCTAGAATATTGTAATCATTTTATGAGAATGATTTCTACAATGGTAGGTCACAAACTGACTAGTGGCCCATAGTTGGTGGATATACTGGGTTTATTTCTGTGGGATTTTCATTTTTTCTATCCTGAGAAAGGGTGGTTGATAATATTGAGAATTTTGATTTCATCACATCTGGCATGCTACCGAGGATGGGGTCTCATGTATGGTGTCTTATGAATTATTATTGATATCTTGTGTTCATCTATGTCAATTAGATTTTAGTTGCTTTAAATTATTATTGGGATACATGTATGTCCATTTACATTTCCCTTAATAAGTGACTACCCTCCCACTCTTATGTAGTTTTTTCCAGGAATATTATTTCTTGGTTCCCAAGATGTTATGAATTTTATTTTAAAAATAAAAATTATTTTCAAACTCTCTTGTACCGGTTCAAAATGAAATCACCACTTTTACCTAGAAAATTATATGGTTACACTTGTGTATCGAACCCGGTTTTGTGAATGAAGAAGGGAATTTAGTTTTACATTGATTTTAAGTAAAACTTGTAAAAAATAATAACATTATATATTCTATTTAAATAATGGAAAATGATGATTATTTTATTTTAAATGAACTGAATTTATAAATAGATTATCAATCTACCCGACTAAGCTTTAATACTCACGCCTATAGTTTTCTTCTATTTTTATCCCATGTTTAGGTTCATCCTGAGTTCGATTTCCATGGGAGATGATTGATCATTGTGTTAGAGAGTGACATACAAGGTCTCATGGAGATAGTGTGGTCATTAGGTTCGGTCTATATTGTTGTATAGTTTGTTGCATGTTTCAGCTTCTCATATAGATTATGTTCAATTCAGTCTCATTTATATATTGAATTTCTTGTGCATCTTTTTGTTTTTTAATTCCTTTGTGTTTCTTTATTAGGAGAAAGTGTTCCCTATTTCAACTTTGTTTATGATCGACACTAGTTTACAGCCTATGGGGATTATGAACACACTTTGGGACATTCCATTTATCAGCTTGGGTTACTAGTTCTGGGTTGACCCAAATTGGTTCATGATAATGGTATATGACATGATATATATGAATTTTAAATGTTAGTATCATGCTCTCACAATATTATACATATTTTTTACTCAATGTATCACTGATATATACCTTATTTAAACTTATTGAACATCGAATATCACTATTTCATATGTTTCCTTTTCCCAAGTAATGGATAAAGGCTTTAAGCGTGATATGTATAAGAAGTATGATAGTTCATAAGAACATAGTATGGGATGATTTATATCTCTTATCAAAAAACTATTTTTGTATCAATGTTTCCAAAGACACTAAACCTATATAATCGTGGGATGGATAATAATTTTATGTTTTTAATATTCTTCTAATAAGATATAATATTTATTAATGAAAAGTATTGGTCTTTATAAAGATCTCCAGGTCTCTAAACTATGATTTTAGTTTTCTCAACCATCTCATCCTCTAGATGATGATGATATTGATCATGAGGACGATGCGTACTTTGAGGAGCATGTATTTTTATTCTGGGTAATATCGAGAAAATAATTCATGGATATTCTACCATCTCGTCTATGTGTTATGGAAACACAGACACATCTAGGATGAATCATGGGAGAGATAAATAGATGTACTGGCCTAGTAGACATAAATTTTCACTAGAGAGGTTGATGAAACTTGATGGTACATATTAGGGAAAATTTTTCTTATTATTTGGATATTATAAGACTCATATTTTCTTTATGGTATAAAATAATTTAATATTTTATTAATACCCCATAATATTTTATTAGTGCATGTTTCCAAGTGATCTGAGTAGTTTCTTAGATCATTTGGATGGTTCAGGTATTGGAGTTCCTTTTTTGAGAAGAAAAATAAGGAACATGGTTTGTGAAGTGATTGTACAAAACATAAACCTTAGAAATGAGGCTTGAAAAGGTAAGGTTTTTTTAAAAAAATTTATCTATGAATTTCAGACTTTCTGTGTAACACCTCAATATTCTATGGATTTTTTTTTTCAAATTATTTTAATCTTTTTGACATTTTTCATTTCATAAAACAATGAATATATCTTATGTTATATAAAACCACAATGTTATTATTGTATTATACAAGTATCACTATTTTTGTCTTGTTTTACAGAAAATTTCAAATTCTTTCAATATCTTGTGTTACATACAAGACCTAGTTTTACCAAATTACAATGTATAATTAATAATATTATTAAAATATTATTATATTTTCACTTGGTCATTGAAATGATGTCTATGATATGATTAATAGAATTATGAAAATATGGGATAAATATTTATATAAAAAGTTTTACTTGATAACCAATTGACTATAATTGAAAATAAAACCCTTTTGATAATATAGGAAATCTTTTTCTAGAAAAATATATTTATGAAATTAAACACATTTTACCTAAATAAATTAATTAAATAACATTTTTTAATTTATTTCAATGAAATATATATATATATATATATATATATATTATATCCATTCAACAAATTAACTTCCATATTACATGTTTTCTAGATAATAGATAAGAATAAAACAAATTTTATGCTTAAATATGCATATTTTTCTAAAAGGTAATTTTACCTCATTTTAGTGGTAAAAATATTGTAAATATATGTTTGTAATATTTTTAAATTATATTGGAAAAAATTAAACTCATTTTTATATTATAGTATCCATGATCACTTTGGGTGAATTTTTGGTTTTTTTGAGAAGTTTCATTTTTTTGGAAGAATACTGAAAAATACTGAATTTTAATTCAAAATGCTCTTTAATATAATTTATTTATATAATTAAATTATTTTTTAATTATGTTTTAAATAATAATGAGATAAATTATAAATAAATAAATCAAATTTAGTTCATGGGAACCAATTTCACATTGATATTGGATATAAAAACATTTCAATCTTTTGAACATTTTTACATTAAAATTATACTGTTTCGTCCTATCCACGAAATTAATTTTAAATTCATTTGTGAAATTTCTATTAGTTTAATTTTAAAAATTTCATTACATATATGGAATAATAAGATGAAAATTTAGTAATTATTTCCCTTTTATTTTTAAAAAATATGAATTGTAAACTTTGTAATTTTATTACCACGGTTAAAGGTATATTGGGAAATAAAGTGTTAATATAATATTATCAATATGATAAAATTAACCTAAAACATTCTTTACTTTATTGGATTTTTATAATTCAACCCTTAATAGCTAATTTTTAAAATTTAATTATTTAATTGAAACTTTTATTTAAAAATGTATTAGATTTTATTATAATCAAAGAGAGTGACAAATTGTCACACTCTTACTTTTAATAAGTATTATATTTTTAATATGGGTTAAAATATAATATATGCGTGAATTTAAATTTTATTAATAAATATAAAATGTTTCTATACATCGTGGATTTTTATTTTCAAAATTTATTGAATAAATAATTATAATAAATAATCACACAATTATGATGTAGTAATGATTTCATTTATTAGAAAAAAATAATGATATTATAAATATTAAAATAAATATATTTTTGATTAATTAAGGTTCTCCATGAATTTTTTAGGTGATTATGACATTTTAGGGGTTTATTAATGGATTTTTTTCGAATTTATTTTTTTATTGATTTTCTTAAGCTTAATGTAATGAATAGTGTCAAATTTGACCCTAATGATATTTTATAAAAATAATATTTCTTTAAATTAATAATAAATCATAAGAATATTAAATAAGAACAAATGGGTGATATATGGTCAAAAATATCATAAAAAATAAATTTATTATTCAATTCATACTTTATATGTATAAATTACTACCTTTTAATATTGAAAAAATTGATACCACTGTTAAAAATAAAATAGGTTTACTAAGGGTTTGTCAAAATGATAAGTTATAAAGTAAAAACATGTATAAAATGTACTAGTTGATGAGATTAAATCAATATCTTATATTATCTTCTAATATATGGCCTTTGGATGTATTTGGATTGAGATTAAATTTCATATAAATTAATCTTCCAAGAAATTCCAAGAGTTCCCCTGCCCTCTCAAATAAAAGGGAACATATTCTTCTTCTTTCTTAACACATTAAAACCTATTTTTTGGGATAACCCTGTCAATATTTCCTCCAAAATGCCCCATTCATCCTATGACACTCACTTTTGAGAAAACCAAAAGGTTCTATCCAAAGAAGAGGCAACACCCTTTAACAAGAACTTCTGTTTTATTTCTTTCTCCACGCATAAAGTATTCTTATTACATACATATATAATAAAATAATTATCATAAATATACATATATTTTCTTATGATAAGGTTATTACCTAAACTCCCATACACCTTCAACAAATGGGATACACAATCATCGTCCATGTGTATGACAGGCTATCACCTCACGAATTGATGTCATTCATTCTTCCATTACCACATTTGATGGTTGGTAATAATGGAGGATTTATAGTTTATATATGATATATGTTATTTTTATGAAGTTATTATGATTCTTTCATTGTTATATCACATATAACATCATGTTATTCATTTTTGGGAATACGATAATGTCATTCGTGTGTATGGTGGACTACCTTATCGTGATGCGATATAATTCATTAACTCTTTACAAATGGTGTATTGGGAATTATTTTAATAAATATATGTGATATGTATGACATAAAAATAATTATTTATGTTTAATATATCATATGAATTTCTTTATTTTAATATGAAAAGAAAATGAAAACAGTGTTCTTGCATATGTATGACCTACCGTCTCAATGAATGGTGAATTTTATTTTATACCTATAACATATATAAATCACAATAAATAAATATGTAATGAATATATATATATATGATATTTATATCGTGTATATCATTATTAAGATGATTAAATCATGATCTATGTAAGATGACCACGGATACCAAGTCAAAACTTGTACGAAAAACAAAGTGGTAACTTTCACATGAATTTGTTAATAAATAGGTAATATAATGTAATATATAAATTATATATGGTATTATATATATGAATATTGTTCTTTGAAATATTTATAATAAAATTATATTTTTTATACAAGATATTTTAACATGTACAATGAAATTCAAGACTTTAGGTATGAGATTCATGTCTCGCATTTATTTTTGCAGGACATATTCCTTATACAGAACATGTAGTTTTTTTGGTGTATTTACTTCCCATGAATCTAATATATGATCCTTATCCTCAAATTTTTAGGTATTTAAATTTCCATTTTATAATCTCTATTTTATGGGGTTTATATTTCAGAAGTAACCAAACTGGTAATGTATTTTTTTCAATTTGTCTTCTATGAAAAACATGTTATGTTATGAAAACATATTATTTTAAGAGGTGTATATACTTACCATTGACATGTTGTATCATGAAAATCCATATTTTCATGATATTATTTGTTTCATGAAATGTTATTCACTCTTCAGTTGAATTTTTATTTTATTCAATTTTTTTTATAATAACGTTTTCAAAACAATATTAATTGATCTTTAAACAATTTTCAAGGAAAATGATATAAAATTTGATTAATTTTTTTCCAAAGAATCATTTATAAATTTTCAAGGTTATTTTAAATGAAATGGTTTTGATAATATGTTTTGATTTAAAAATAATTTATCTTTGTGGGAAGGGTATTCTCCTCATGAAATTTTTTAAAATGATATACAAAAATTATATTCCCTCTAAGATGACATTAGTTGGAGATAATCAAGCCTTTCTGTGGATATGATCCAAGGATATAATTCATATTATTTCACTAAATGGGTTTTTTAATGAATTATGTTTATTAATCCCATTAATCTTCAATTATATAAGATATAATAAAATGTTTACAACAACCATTTCTTTTCATGATTGCGGATGTGATGAATGATTTATAATATTATAACACATATGTGTATGATTTCATTATGTGATGGGTGGTAACTATATATATTTTCAATGTAGTGGGTAATGAAAAATGTTTTATGAGCTCCAAGGTTACATGAGAAGTCATGCTAAGCCCACAACAAGAGGCTATATGGATGGTCACCCTAAGATCATAATAGGAGGGTACATGGGATGTCATCGTAAGAACATAATAAGAGGGTACAAAAGTGGTAATACTATGTATGCTACAAGAGGGTACAATTTGGGTAATCCTAATCTCAAAACTAGAAGGTACATGTGAGGTCATCCCATACCATAAGATAGTACACAGTTGATTATCTCAAACCTAACATAATTTGATTTCCATTCTAGTTTTCATTATGATAAGATATTTTATGGCTATCTGTATGAAACAAATTCCATGTTTTATGCCATTGTTATACTATCATGGTTCTTGTTCTTTGATTATCTTATAATTCATATCTTATGAACATCCAACCATTAATTACATTATTTAATATTAGGATCTTTGATATAGAAGGTATTCTTATCAAATGTTATGATCATGTTTTTAGACCCTTGTGCTCATGTTATGATTATGTATTTTTCATGTTTTCCCATACCGATAATCTGAGCTCACCCTTTCTTATGTTTCCTTTCCATAGGTTATAATGAAATTTTTTATGTATATGAACTAAAGGGGAAGATATTTATGGGATATGTTTAAGATCATTCACCCAATAATAATTATGTTTTCCAAGTTTTCGAACAAAAAAAACTTTTATGGCACTTGAGAAAATGTTTGTGTAGTATAATGAATATTCATCTAAAAAGATATAATAACCATGTTTGAAAATACTAGGCCATTAAAATTGGTATCACAGAAAAGGTTTGATCAGTATTTAGATACTATGATGATAAAAGAATAGGAGTATCCCCAATTATATTTCCAAGTAACTTTCTAAGGATGTCTCTAATGATAAGCCTAAGGTGTCATAGATTAAAAAAGGTTTCATGATTTAGACATCCTATAATTCATTTTTTAAAGTTCATATGGTTTTCCAATATGATAAGTGTTTCTCATGATATGATTTCTAGTTTCAGTTAATGGTAGGAACCAGAATGAAGTGGGGTAACAATGAATGTGACAAATAATTCATTGATAATTAGTAAAATGTGATGATCACTAGAGTAAAGGATGTTATGATCATTCTTAATCAGTTTTTATAGAACATGATTAACAGTATGTACCATTACCAACTCTCAAAATCACCCTATAAGAAAAGTGAAGAGTTTTATGTGAATTATGGTAGTGGATATCTTTGATGAATGAATATTCAATTTACATTGTGTGAATAATGTGTGAAGAAATTCCCAAATGTATGTCCTTGAGGAATATGAAGATGTTTTGATAAGGGAAAATAAGGATAAAAACAAGTAAAAAATGGAAAATGAAAATATTAATTGTTGCAACATATGTTAATATTGGCCTTTGTAAGGTACTATCAATTGATGAATGATTTAAATGATGAAAGAATAAGAATTATGAAAATGGGTTTCCTAATTGTAAATCACATGATGATAATCAGAAAGGTGGTATGGTAATAGTTATATTACTGATGATGATGAGACTATAAGTTAAATGTGAAAGGAAAGATCTATTATGTAATAGGATAAGGTAGTATTATTACTGGAATAAAAATTAAGTGAAACAATTAAAGGGTTTATGTATTTGTATTCGCAAATTATGTTACATAAATTATGAAATATATAAAGATTGTTATGTGTATTTGTTTTAAAGAATTAAAAAAATATGTTGAATGGTTTTGATGGACTAGAAAAGTTATTTAATTAGAAGGTGATATTCCAAGGAAACAAATGCTTAAGTGATATAAAACCCTTAATATGTTTCTGATGTTAAGATAATGATGTTTGTATAAAGTAAATATGATGGTATTTATTACTATATAATTAATTAATAACTGGTTGAGATAGTGAATTATTCTATCATTGATGACGTTTTTATCATTTTTCTATTGAAGTAATATATCAAATAATTTTTTGAATTATGAGGCACACATATTTTCAATATGGATTTACAGTAATTTAGGTTGTTAGCATGCTTCATGAGAGTACACGATTAGGGTATTCACAATTTTTTTATTTGAAAAACAAGAGCTACTTTATGATATATAGTGGATCAACTCTAAGCTGATTTTAAGAAATTGAGTGACCTTCTTTCTAAATTTTTGGAATTTCCTCTTTCATAAGGATTTCAATGTTAACAATTTATTAAATGGTTAATGTTAAAATTTAAATAATGTTTAAGAGATTAATGTACGGTATCACCATATGAGGATTTATTAATATTGGGTCACTTATGCTACTCATTTTTTGTGATAAAGACAGATGGAATGTCCTATCATTCTATTTATGGATCTCATGATCTTTTAATATTTTTAGAATGAAAAATTCACTATCATTTCTTAGAATAAAGGATAAAGTGTAAATTAAACAAGGAATAAAAAAGGGTGATATTGTGTTTAATCGAAGTAGGTATATCCTCTCATGAAAATTCTTCAACTCAAGGAAAATGTTCTTGAAAAGTTTTTGTCTCGTTATCATCATTTTTATGATATCAATTACATTTTTTAAATCCACTTTGGGTTATGGATTCGTGATACTTAACATTCTCCTTACCATGTTCTATATCACTCTCTATTAGAAGATAGTTATATTTCTCATCCATGTCCATGTTTTCACTTTACACCTATGTTATCCTGCATGGGAACATAGTTATGAGTTATTTTGTGTAACCATTCTGTTTCCAAATTTCCCTTTTGACACTGAGTTTTAGTATTCATCTTTACAATGTTGGTTTCTATGAATATAATTTTCAAGTACTAAAACATTGATAACCCAGATAAATTTTGTGGCAAAATTCAAATTAAGGGGGTAGAATTTAACACCATGAGATTTAGAGAATTTTTTTAATTAATTTGATATTTTTGATATTTTTCTTTTCATGCAACACTGAATATAGATTTATTTTATATGAAAGAACCAAATTATTCTTTAATTTTATGCAACACTATGTCAAGGCTATACTACAATAAAAATGTATATTATATTTCAGTGCATCCAACACTATGTTTGACTTATGCTACACACAATTCCAAAGTCATTTGATAGCTTGTGTTACATGGAAGACCTTTTTTTACCAAACTATAATATAGTGTTAATAATATTATGAAAAAAATATTATATACTTTACATAGCCATTGGAATGGAGGTTATTAATAAAATTAATTAATTTAAGAAAATATTTTTTACACATGTATTTATGGGGAATTATTTTTTGACCAATAAACGATAAATGAAAATAAAACCCTTTGGAAAATATTGGGAATAATTTCCTACAAAACAATATTTTTGAAATTAAACACATTTTAAATCAATAAATTAATTAAAAACATCTAATAAAGTATTTTAATGATATATATATTATATTACTTTAACTAATTAAATATCATATTATGGGTTTTCCAAACAATATATAATAATTAAACCAATATCATACTTAAATATATATATATTTCCAAAAAGTTATTTTATCACCTGTTAATGGAGCACCATATTTAAATAATTTATTTCCCATTTTAAAAAAAATTATATTTGAAAAAATAAACTTCATATTTTAAGAGGAATATCAAAATTTACTTTGGGTAAAAATATGATATTTTTCATAGAAGGTTCATTTTTTGGATGAATTGTGAAAAATACTGAATTTTAATTCAAAACTAGTTTTTCAAATAATTTATATTTATAGTTAAAATATATTTTAATTTTTTTGTAAAGTATAATTAGATAAATCATATATCAATTACAAAAATTTAGGTAATTAGAACAAATTTCACAATGATATTAGATTAAAAAAATCAATATTTTGAACATTTATACTTTAAACCCCTATCAATCCATCCAATCGGTGGGATTAATTCTAAATTAATTTATAAAGAATATGTGAATTGAATTTTAAAAAAATATTACATTTTTTGGAATCATATAGAACAAAACTATTTATTGTTCTCTCTTATTTTTGGATAATATTAATATTAAACATACAAATTTTATTACCATAGTTAACGGAAAATCAGGTAATTAAAGGTAAAAATAATATTATAAATATTATAAAATTACTGTTACACTTACCTCAGTGTTATTCGATGAATTTAATTCATCTATAAACCACTAAATATCTAAATTGAATTATTTAATGGATAATTTCCATGAAAATCACTTAGATATTATTAAAATCAAAGAGGGTGGAAAATTTTAACACTCTTAATTTTAATAAGTATAATTTTTTTAATATTGATATAGATAAAATATATGCTAAAATATAAATATTATTATGAATGATAAAAGGTTTATATACATAATTTAAATTTCTTTTTAATTTTTATTGAAGAAATAATTATCATTACTAATTATACAATGATTGTGCGTTAACTATTCAATTAATGAAAACATCAATTAAATGATATTTAAAATATTAAAAGATATATATTTTAAAATAGTTATGTTGTTCCAATATTTTTATAGGTTAAAAAGACATATTATGGGTGTATTATATCATTTTTTTTAATCTATATTGATGTAATGATTTGGTTATAGTGAATGTAATAAATGTATCAAAATTCACAATAATGATATTTAATGAAAATAATATTTTATTAAATTTTTAATGAATAATAAAAATATTTATCAAGGAATAAATGGGTTATTTATGGTCTAAAATATCATAAATTTTATATTAATGTTCCAATTATTTCATTATATTTAGAAATTATTACGTGTTTATATTGAAAAAATTGTTACCATTGTAAAAATTAAAATTTGTTAATTAAGGTTTATTCAAAATGATAACTTTTAACATAAAAAAACTCATATAAAAGTATTGTTTTATGATATAAAAACCTTATACTATATTATATTTGGATAAAATTCCTTTTTGAGTTATTTTTATGGATATTAAATTTATTATAAATTAATCATTTGATAAATTTGAAGAGTGCACCCTATCTTATCTAATAAAAGGTCTCTTATTATTCTTTTTTTATTTACACATTAAGACATATTTGGTTCGTCCAAAACCTATCCAAAGATCCTCAAAAATTACATATCTTCATCCTATAATCCTCCCTTTGTGAATAAATCCTACTAATTATTCCCTTTGGTGGAAACCAAAAGGAGTTATCCAATGAAGAGGTAACACCCTTCAACAAGAACTTTTGTTTTATTTCTTTCTCCACCCCGTAAAATATTCTTATTAGAGTATTATATAATTAAAAATAGTATCCTAAATATATTTATGTGTTTTTATTATAACATTAAAACATACACTCACACACACTATAATCAAATGAGATACACTATCATCGTTTTTGTGTACAGAGGACTACCACCTCGTGAACTGACACTGTCCGTTCTTCCATTACCACCTTTAATGGTTGTGAATAATGAAGGATTTAATATTTATATAAAATTTATATTATTTTTATGAGTTTATTATTCTTCTAAATTTTTTTATCACACATACCTTCATGCTTTTCATTTTGTGGGAATACGATAATTTCGTTAGTGTGTACGACAGACTAATGTCTCGTGAAGCGATGTGATTTGTTAACCATTTAAACGGTGTGTATTAATTAAATTTTTTGTAAAAAATGTTATTTATACTTATATATATTAAAATATATTCTCTATTGAAAATATTTCTTATACATTTTTTTTATTTTAGTAAGACAATAAAACAAAAACAATGTTTATGAATATGTACGGCCTACCGACTCCATGAACAATGTATTTTATTTTCTACAACTAAAATTTATAAAAAAATAATAAATACATATATATTGAATATATATATATATATATATAATTTATAACATGGTTATCATTCTAATAATAATTAAATCATTATCTATGTAATGGTATAAAGAATAACTTGTAAGAACATGTAAGAAAAATAAAGTGGTTACTTCAACATGAATTCGTTAATAAAAGATTAATATAAAGTCATGTGTAAATCATATATGGTGTTATATATGTATATATATATATGAATATTTTTTATTAGTAGATGTATAATGAAATTATATTTTTAATATGAGAGGTTTTAACTTGTGTGATGGAACTCAAGACTTAAGGCAAGAGATATTTGTCTCAATTTTATTTCTCTGGGACACATGACTTATAAAATACATGTTTCTTTGGATTAGGGTATTTAATTATCATGAAAATAATATATAATTCTTATAAATTTTTTTTGGGTATTTAAATATCGATTTTATTATCTCCCTTTCATTGGGTTTATGGTACTGAAGTTACTGAATCGGTAAGGTAATTTTGTCTCAGTTTCCCTTCACTGGAACATATATTGTGTTATGCACCAATATTCTATTATGAGGGTTATATATTTATATTTGACATGTTTTATCATGAATATCCTTATTTTCATCATATTATGAGTTTCATGTAATTTTATTCTCTCTTTGGTAAGAAATTCAATTTTTTCAATAATAATGTTTTTTAAAAATGCATTTAAATGATCATTTAATATTTTTCAAGGAAGATGATTTAAAATATGATTAAAATGGTTTTAAAAGAATAAATTATAAATTTTTAGGGTTATTTTAAATGAAAAAGGTATTATAAATGTTCTAATATTTAAAAATAGTTTTTAATGTGGAATATATGTTTCATCATGAAATGTTTTAAAATGATATTTCAGAATTATTTTTTAGCTAAGATGACATCTGTTGGTCTTACTTATGTCTTACGGGGGATATGATTCAAGGATAGAATTCATATTTTTTCACTGAATGTTTTATATTTTTATGGAATGATGTTTTGGAATCCTAATACTTTTTAATGATATATTATATGAGGAAATTTTTATGAAAACCATTTATTTTCATGATTTCTAATATGATGAATGATTCATGGTCTTGAGGAACATATATGTTCGATTTCATTCTGTGATTGGTGGGGACTCTATCTCCCTTAAATGAATTAGTTAATGATAATTATTATATTAGCTCAAATGGTACATAAGCGGTTATCCTAGGCTCAAAAGAGGTCATCCTGTGTCCACAACAAGAGGGTATATGAAAGGTCATCCTAATCCCATAATAAGCTGGTTCATGGGAGGTAATCCTAAGACTAAATCTAGAGGGTACATGGGAGGTCATACCAATTCCGTAGTAGGCACATCATTGATTATACCATGACTAACATACTATGAATTTCTTTCTATGTATTATTGACATAATATATTCCATAGTTATGTGAATACCATAAATTCCATGTTTTATCCCATTGTTATAATATCATGGAGCATGTTATTTGATTATATAATGATTCATATCTTATGAACTAGAAATAATTAATTCCATGATTCGAAATTATGATCTTTGATATACATGGTATGCTTATCAAATTCAATGATTCTTTTTTTATAAACATATAATCACATTATGCTTACGTATCTTTATTTTTTACCCTTACTAAGGAATTGAGATATCCATTTATTATGTCTCAATTTCCTTAGTTACAAAGAAATATTTTTTATTGATGTACTAAAGGGTAATATATTTATGAGTGATATTTAAGATCATTCCCCAAATTAGAAAAATATGTTTTGTGTTTCCAAAGGAAGAAAACTATTAAGGCCTTAGGCATATATTTATGTAATACAATAAATATTTATATAATGATATTTTATATCAATGTTTGAAAATATTGTTTCATTATAGTGAGGGACATAGATTTATTTAAAATCAATGGCCTATAGTTTTCACACATTCTGAGAAACCATGTGTCTACTCATGCGGGGTGTGGGGCTTCCAAATTGTGAGGTTTTCAGGGCTAGTTCACAGTTTTTGCCAATCATGTAGCTAAACTATGAACCCATATTAAGATTCATGAAAAATAAATATTCCCCCTTTCTAACTTTTATTCCTAACACTGTTCTCTCCCATCATTAGTTAAAGATAGTCCATCCATAATCTCATATCTTATTTGACATCAAGTTTAGAATATCTCTTTGTGTTCTACTCCTATTTGAGTTTTGTAAGAATTGATTGAATCCTTAAGGTAAATATAATATTATTTATTTCTCTTTTATTCTTTATATATTATACCTATTTTATTATCATTAGCTATAGTCCATATGACTTATTTTTAGGGGGTTTTCTTCATTATTTTTTTATTTAGTTTCTGTTTGAATCGAAGATTGGTATTTGACATGTGGACACCATCTAAAATATGGTAGGGGCCTTAAATGTATCCCTTATAGTTCACCATTTATATTATGTGATGATTATATCTCAATTCCAATTTTCCACGTGTTTGTCTTTGAACATCATTTAATTAATTTTTATCTGAAAATTAATCTTGAAACTTTTGAAAACCATTAGTTGTCCATTGGTTAATTTAAATTTTAACCTTGGGAACCACTTTAGGGTATACATGGTTATGTATGGATTTTTTTTGCTAAAATTTAATGTAGGGGGTGTATTTTCAATGATAATGGGTTATAGAATTTATCTTGTCAATGGAATATCAAATGACATAATTGAAATGGATATTTATGGAAATTTTATAGATTTTGGGTATGCCCCCTAATGCTCTTAAATGTATTATATAGTCATTTTTGGATTTTAATAATGAAATTGGAATGATGGGTTGAAATCCATCGATTTTGAGTGAAACTTTATATTAATTTAATGGGAATGTCTGGATGGGCTCATTGGATTCTAATTAATGACTGATTCCACATGAGTATGAATGTTGGGATGAGATCCTTAGATTCTATTTGGTGTATGAGTTATTTATTAATGGATAAGATCCATGGATTCTGCATTCCACCATATGATTGATATTGATGTGATGATAAATTGAATCACATGGTATATTTTATATTTGGAATGATAAGATGAGTATAGGGAGTCAGTATTTGGGTTATGATTGGTTTGGTGCTTGAGACATGATCAGATAAATCTTCCCTAAGATGAATCAAGTTGGTTAAACCCAGGTGTCATCGCAGAACCTGTATATCAATAGTGTTGATTTAATTTATTTAATTGTCTCATTCTATATTATATATGAAATATCTCTACATGAACTATATTTGGGCTCCAACTGGTTTTGATTTTAGACTTTGTTTGTGTTTTCTTACCGAGTCATACCCACACCATTATTGGGTATTTGATTATTACCCAATTACAATTCATGTATTTAGTGTTAGATAATGAAAATCACCCTATTTTATGATATTCATTTATGATTGGATAAAGAATGGAGACTAAGACTAAGATAGTGGTCAAAATTTTGGATTGATTGGTATCCTTTATTTCCTTTTCATATTTTTTGGGACTTGTATATGTGAATTTGACATGTATGAATTACCTACGTGTGTTTTGAGAATTTTTTTATAGTGTGGTTTATTATTTTAATTATTGTTTTATTATTCCATGCTTTACATACTTCTATATGGATTCATTTTCTCTCCCTAATTTTATTCTAGATTAAAAACAATGATATTGAGGGTGTAGTCTTGCCATGGTAACATAATGATCCCTCTCCAAAAGTCAGAAACCATTGGAATATAGAAAACAATTATTGAAGACTTCTGTATCATTTTCTTAAAAAAAATTAAGTTTATCTATCTATAGAGAATGACACATGAAATTCATTTTTTCGTTGAGAAAAACACCTTGACGGAAAATTTCTATCTAGGTGGAAATCATCCAGTGGATGAAATCGGTAGATTTTATTCTAGTTAGGTACACCCACATGGTTAAAGGTATTGGTATGGAGTATGTTTAGAAACATTTGAAGCACATGGGGTCCCCTATTCCATTATCTTGGACCAGGATCCCAGGTTTACCTACGACTTCTAGAAAAGTCTCTATGAGGTAGTAGGGACTCATTCTTAATTGATTTTAGCTTATCATAGATTGGAAGATGGTCATATGAGGTTTGTTATTTGTATTTGGAATTATATTCTCTACTAATGTGTGTTGTTATTTGGTGGAACTAAGGATGGCCATATGGGACTATTCTTACTTACATATAATAATAGCTACCACTTGTCTATTATAATAGAGTCCTATAAGAATTTGTATGGTATCCCATGAAGGCCATCCCTTTGTTAGTCTGTTGTGGGTGATGCCTTTCTTATGGGGTTAATGTCATTTAGGATATTTTTATGATGATTCAAGATATATGTTGACACAATGTAATGAAAAAATGTATTAATAATTCTTATGTGGCTCAATGATGTCTTCCTTTAGAGTTTTCCATTGGTGAAATAGTATTTTTAATTGTTTTTTCATAATTGGATGATCATTAGATTTGGAAATAGGGAAAGTTGGATCTGATATATTGAATAACATTTTATATCACCGAGGTTGTTGGATTGGTTACTTATTGATTGGAACTACCAACCAAGTTGTAATGTATTCATGATGTTTTTCCACATATCTCAACTAGAGAAGTATCATCCATATCCTTATAATGTTTTGAATTCTTAATAATTTGAGTAAGAGAAATATGTTTCAATTATGGAATACCCAGTGGAGATATTTTAATATCAAATGAAATTTCTATGTGGTAAGTCCATTTTGTTGCATAAGTTTTTATTGTACAATGGTTCAAATTATCATGAAAATTCATATCATGAATCATCAATGATGGAGTAGGAGAAACCTTCTTCTATGTGACTTTGTAGGGACATAAATATCATTAGTGTAGATAATTATGACATCCAACATTACCATTAGGTATAATCCCTATAAATTATAGTTTTTGACTACTTCTTGAGGTTTTGTATCTTATTTAGAGATTTGAAAATTTTGAATTGGGTGTTGGGAGGCGTAAAAATGTATTGGGATGGTTTGAGGATTTAGAACACCAGTGAATAGTAAATGTCATACTAAACTATTATAGTTATTATAGGAACTCCATATCCTGATGGGTGGAATAACATGAACAGGTTTGTGCAACTTCCAAAGGTACAGGCGCAATAAAAGGAATGACCATCTAGGTGGTGTCCGGTGGATGGGCTATGTTAATAAAGGGAAAATTTTCCTTTTAAACCCCTAAAAATCTTTTTTAAATTCTCTAATCACACCCTTAAACCCTACTTCACATTTTACTTATCAAAGGGATCTCTAGGGTTTTATTAGGATCTATCTACCATATTTTCTATGAGAATTGATATCCGATCAATTAGATGTTCATAATTATATATATTTGATCAAAACCTATTGTTTACTCCATTTAAATTAGAATTCATAGTAGTTCTATAATGAATTTTTGGAATTTATTTATCATTTTATGGTCTATCTCTTCACCTTGCAGATGTATAATTTCATTCTCTCGAATTTCATATCTCTAGTTGATTACGGTGTTCCATATTTTACCTTTGAGGTTTGTATTATTCTATCTTTTCCACTGAATTTATTATTATCGAATCTCAATTATCTGATCTGGGAATCAATGTTCATGTCCTCATCTTGATTTTTATTAGGTTCTATTTCTTTATAGTGAGTATATCTCATTTTTTTAACGTGTGACCCAATAATGAGTAATGGGTCATATTTCTATCTTATTTTTGATAAACCATAACTAGTTTACTCACTAGATTTCTAAATGATAATTATCAAGATCCTTGAGGTAATAGCCTGGGTTTTTTGAGTTGGTTGAAAACCTATCCCTCTTTGAATTTTTGGGATTGGTGGGTATTTAATCTTGTTTTTGATCATCAGAACGTAATTCTGGGTGTTCCATCAACCATATATATTCTTTTTGGATAGGTTTACATGATTCAAAAGTGACTCGGGTGTTGAGACTGGTTTTGGCTATTTAAGAGTCCCAAAGTCCTATTTTTATGGTTATAGGTCAAGGAACACAATTTAGGTATACCATGGGGCCTCTCCAATAAAACCATGCAACCCAAATTTGTATTATCACATCGTTTGGAAAATCATGTGGGTTAGGGTTGCATGGATATTTTTAAAGAACAATAGTTTTTGTAGAGTTATTGTTCTTGGATTCTGCATGGTTAAGGTAAACTATGAGCAAGCACATGGGTTGTGCCACTTAGGCATTACCTCAACATTGTATCATGCACAGTTTTCACCCGATTTGGGAAACCATTCATTTTAACCATGTTTCCTCATTAAAGGTATGAAATTACCAAATTTTCCCTCCATCATATTTGTTTCTTCTCTATATTTTCTCTTATCTTAGTCACATGATACACACGGGGATCCTCCATTTTCTTCATTTTTCTAGGGTGTGATCCCACTCCTCTATCTGAGCTCTATTTTGATCATCGTTATGTGAATTGGAACTATATCGGTAATTCTCTCTTCACTCATTCTTCTCCTTTCCTTTTCTCTCTCCACACGTACAACTAAATATGTGTAATTCAATTATACCTATTTTGAAGGTGTTCGATGGAAATATAAATTTCATCTAAATCAAATAAGAGTAAAAGGATATTGCCATATATTCCTATGTCTATGACTTCAATGTAGATGGCACATAGTTTCTGTTGTGCTTTAACAGTTGTTTTGGGGGTGAAAATTATAGTGCACCATGGGGTAGTTGAGTAAGACCCCAATAAATTGAATTCTTATTTTTTAATTAATTTTATCACTATATCGGATGTTATTGGGCATGCCCAAATTGTATTCTCTCATGTGACACCCGGTTAGAGGTCGTCGACTGACTGGGTAGTTAGGTCAGGGTATGTTCCTTTTATTGAATTTATGTTTTTATTTTGATTGAATTGAATAATATTTATATTTATTATGATGTACATATGAGATTTGTTAGATCATTATAGGCTTGACCTGAGGTGTGAAATGGCGATGGATATTTGGAATTGATGTTGTTGCACTGTCAGGGAGGGCTTGTCTCAAGTTACATGGGTGATGTGATCAGTAGTTGGGTGTCATGGACGCCATTTTGAGGTGAAATTTCTATTAGTTTGAGGTAATGTCCAATTATATTTGATGGAATGGCCATCATATATGATAGAATTGGTCAGAAGGTCACATGGTACCATTTGGATGTATATTAGGTGATAATTTGGTGATTTATGCTCACCCGTGATTGGAAAAGTTACACTTAGAGTCGTGGGAACACTGATTGACTCAGTGATGATGTGGTTTTGACCACTACTATTGGTAGATTACCTCGGTCATGAGGATTGGGTAATTGTTTTGGGGGTTATTTCTATATAAATACATGAGGAATGTGAGAAGCCTTCAGATGACAGTGTTGGGGCTGTTGGTTGGGGGCTAAGGTCTTCCATTGTAACGACCCAATGTTTTTCAATGGAAATTCCCTTCTTATATTTCTATTATAAAATAACATGAAAACACAAAATAATGAACTACTAAGTGATAAGTGTCCTTTAAACATAATTTTTTCACTTTTGTGTTTGGAATTTTTAAAATCTGACATACACGGTTGTGGTCAAGATGATTTTTGGAGTCTAATGAAACAAAAATAATTTTCGGTGAATAGTAATGTACCCTTAGGAATAGTAACATACCCTTATCAATAGTAATATGACCCTGATGAATAGTAAATCATCCAACATAAGAGTAACATTACCTATGAATAATAAAATAAAATTTAGACATCTTAGAAAGTGAAAATTTGACCTTAGTAAACGTTTTAGTATTTTGTAAGTCATAAATAAATAATTATAATTAATTAATAAATTTAAAATAATATTTATTTCCCTAAAATTTATTCATAAATTATTGAATCATTGTTTTATAGTTTTTAGAAAATTTTATAAGACCCTACGTAATTTTTGGAAGCACTATAAAATCAGTTTTAATCTTAAAAAATGTTTTTTTTAAGTAAATTATGATTTTAATTAAATATTAGATTAATAATATTTAGAATTTTTTTTTTGAAAAATGGACTTCATTTTTTCATTTTACACATCGATAAATTGTTGGTGTAAATTTTTTGGTATTTTTCTGAGATACTTGAATTTTTGATGAATAGTAGAATCCGATAATTTACAATAAATGCTAAATAATGGATTAATTGAGTCATCGATGATGCTCTGCTGATGTAAGCCCACTTGGTTCAGGATCACATGCTAAAATTACTATTATTGGTCATTCAAGACTCAATATTCTTTGTCTTAGTGGAAATTAATAAACTAATGAATTTTATATTAAGGAAACCCCTCTCCCCTCCACTATAAAAGCCACCCTTCACACCCTCATTTCCTCACACCTCTCAAGCTCCAAGCCTTCTCTAAACTCTTCCCAAACACCTTAATTATCCCCTCCCCCACGTCCAAGATCTACTGGTCTCATCAAAGGACCATGCATAGGACCTTAAGTATGTTCTCAAGAGAAGGATTCAAGAGGTAAATTCTCTCCCTCTTCTCCTTTAATTTCCTTTCAATTTCAAGTTCATTTCTTGATCTCTCCCCACCTATCTTCATTTGAATTGTATTGTAACTTCAGTATTATAAATCTATTGTAATTTTATGATGCTAATGGGATATTATATCATCCAACCCTCTTTCCCTCTTCCTTTTATTTTATTAAAGAGAACGTTGTTCGTGAGGTGTTAATATTTCACCTTCAAGAACGACATGCTTTCTTCTTCCATTTCTACCTTCAGATCTGGTCATGAAACATTTGTATGGTTTAACCATAACATTTTATATGTATTATATCCTTTTTAAGTATCTGTAAATAACTTATGATCATATTTCTAAGTGATAAAATAAAACAAGTTCATTATGATCGAAAAACCTCCCAAATTAACCCAAATAATAATCATTTAATTATTATCTAATGATTCATCCAAGTGGATCTAATTTTATTCATTATAAGACCATCTAAACTCCTCTAATATCATTAATAACATGTAATATCAGTTCTGGATGTTTACCCATGTTCTACCCAAACATCAATTTAAGAATACAAGTGAACAACTCAAGAAAATCATAAAAACAAACATTCCCAAAAAATATTTTAAATGCTATAACTCATCCAAAGGAACATAAATTCACTTAATTAAACCATAATGAAATATATTAATATATACAAGGCTCTGGATTTCTAATTAATGAATATAATTTCATTATACCGGACATTAAAGAGAAGGAAGCATTCAGATACAAGGTAAGGGGAAATTCTCGAACCCAACTTTCATCCTTCGGGTTCTACCTCTTTCACTCCATTTTTGAAATGGTCACTCCTTAAATATAATTTGTTAATCATTTTCTTTTCTTTTCTGGGATATACATGTTTTCTAATGATGTTTATGTCAATCCAAATGTTTTCTGAAAGAACTCTTATCTTAAGAACTCAACTTTTACCTCTCTTTCAAGGTTAATGGTTCTTGTATGAAGTATGTTATTCCCTCTTTCTTTTGGGAACCCAAAGTTTATGAATGTGTTCTTATGAGATGAAACCCATTCCTTTTTAGGGGTTAGTTATTTTCAATTGTGTTTTATGTTCATTGTAGAATTCATGATAAATTATAATGTTATGATGTGACGGGTGCACCCAGAATTATATAGAGCAATATGAATGTTTAAATGTGATGGGTGCGCCCGGAATTATATAGTGCTCAATTGAATTGGGTAAAGTGATGAATCTCATTATTAAATGTGAAATAATTTGTGAACAAGATTCTATCTTGGTTCACAAGTATGTGTGGTATTTAACCACTAATACCTGATGTTTCATTTTTATGCATTGCCACATTTCAAGTTTTTTATTTATGCTCCTCTCATGTTCATGATCTTTTGCTTATGTTATGATTATGCTCACCCCTTGATATATGGTTCTTATCTATCCTCTTGATGGGCTTCTAGATCACCCCTTATTATGTATATCCTCAGGTGGCTACATGTACTAAGGAGAGGACAAGTGCCAATAAGAATCTAGAGAAGAAGAAATTAAATAAATGTTCATGCTTGTTGTGTATCTGTTATTTATGGTCATAGTTCTCCCAAGACACTAAACCTTTGGATCCTCTATGTGTAATACTATTATGTTTTTTATCTTTAAAATTATGTAATAGAAATTTAAGAAAAGTCTGGGTCACTATAGTTGGTATCAAAGGGAGGTTTTGTTAATTTGGGAATTAGGATTAGTGAACCCTAGAGAAAACCTCTAGTATGAGATTGAGTACAAATATGCACACAAGAATATTTACTTAGGGATCCCATATTTTATGTTTTTGGTATAAATTTTTTAAATTAATAAGTTACTCATGAGGTTTTTACTTATGTTTTGTTCTAACCTTTTCTATTTTAGAAAATGGTGGGAACCAGGAGAAATTAGGCCAACAACTCATGTGAGGGCCAATGCAACAATTGCCTGAACAACATCCCCAATTATTTGGGAGGTGGAGTTCAAAAATTCATGGTGATGCTTACCTAATTATCTCAGGTTATTAACAATAACCATAATAATGGGAATGTCCTCCTTCACCAAAGAGGGATCAATTGGCTATCGAATGATTTATGTGGCAACGACCACCGACATTTAGTGGATCTTCTGATCCACTAGTTTTGGAATAGAGGGTCAACTCCATGGAGAAGATATTTTCTGTGCTTCAATGTTCTGAGATGAATAAGGTTACTCTAGCCATTTATCATCTTGATGGGGAAGCTGATCAATGGTGGGATTTGATTAAAAACACCAATCCAAGGGAGGAAATTGAAGAGATGGAAATGGAAGACTTTAAGATAATGTTTCTTAATAAGTATTTCCCACGAACTCTTCGCACGAAGATGGAGAGAGAATTCATAGAACTCAAGAAAAAATTAGGAGAATCTGTCACAACCTATGAAGTGAATTTTGCAAGGCTCGCAAGGTATGCTTTGAGTTTTGTTATCAACAATGATAGAAAAATTGATAGATTCTTTAGTGGATTAACACCACACCTTCGAAAGGATCTTGAAATTCGAGACTTTGGGAGTTATGAAGAAGTTTTTCAGTGTTCTCCCAAAGTGGATATGGAGTTTGGAGAATGGTCCCATGGTTATGGGGATAAGAAACGAAAGATGGAGTTTCAAGCCAGTGGATCTAGTAATAAAGGTGGGAAGAAAAATCAACGACCGACATGCCAAAAATGTGGGAAGTTGCACCATCGAAACTGCCTCAAAGGGACTGGGAAATGATTCAAGTGTGTGAAAGAAGAACACCTTGGTCAAGAGTGTCAAAAATACATGAAAAAGAAGGATAATTTAGCCAATGAAAGGAGAGAACCACTCATGGTTCAATGATACAACTGTAAGGAGCTAGGGCACTATGCAAACTAGTGCACTAAACCTCAAGCTCTTGATGGTAATCAACGTCAGCAACCACCAAAGCCAAAGGAACAAGGGAAGGCTTATTCCATCACCACTATGGAGGTAGAGCATGACAATGAAGTCGTACAAGGTATACTTCCTATTCACTCAATAATGGAAAAAGTCTTATTTGATTCTGGTTCTACGCATTCCTTTATATCTTACAAGTCTTCTAGAATTATAGAATCGAAGCCTCGAAACCTTGAAGTAGAGATATCTATAAAAACACCAAGTGGTGCAATCATTACAAACCAAGTGCTTCACTCTTCTCATATTGGCGCATGTGGGAAGATTCTTCTAGAAAATCTCGTAATACTTTCCTTGGTGGAATTCGACGCAATAATGGGAATGGACTGACTCCCGTTATATAGAGCACATATCAACTGTCGGGAAAAGGAAATATCTTTTCATATTCTGAACCATCCCATGCTCCTCTACAAATTCAAGGAAGATCATGAATATCCTTTGAAAAATCCTTCAATGGTGTGGGTGTTGATTCCCTATAAAAAATCATACCTCACCCAAATGGTTGAGTCGAAGGAAAGTTCCAACCTTGAGGAAATTCCCATCAGGAGGGAATACGACGATGTATTTCCTGAAGAGTTACCCGGAATTCCTCCAGACCGTGAGGTAGATTTCTCAATTGAACTCATACCCGGAGCTACTCTTATCTCAAAGTGACCCTATCGGATGGATCCTATCGAAATGGAGGAGTTAAAGAAGCAGCTGCAAGAGCATCTGGACAGAGGGTTCATATGCCCTAGTACATCACCTTGGGGTGCGCCAGGGCTCTTTGTGAAGAAGAAGGATGGAACCATGCGGCTGTGTATCGATTATCGGGAACTCAACAAGATCACCATAAAGAACAAGTATCCTCTCCCAAGAATTGATGACTTGTTTGAACATTTAAGAGGAGATGAATACTACTCAAAGGTGGATCTTCGTTCTGGATATCATTAGGTAAAGGTGAAGAAGGAAGATATTTAGAAGACTGCCTTCCGTACAAGGTATGGGCACTATGAGTTTTTGGTAATTCCCTTTGGACTTACTAATTAACCTGAAATATTCATGGATTTGATGAATAAAATCTTTAGACATTACCTCAACAAATTTTTGGTTGTTTTTATCGATGATATTCTCATCTACTCCAAGAGAAAGTAGGAACATGAAGAACATCTAAGACTTGTGTTGGCGACATTGAGAAAGGAGAAGTTGTACACCAAGTTTAGAAAGTGTGACTTTTGGATGAATCAAGTCACGTTCTTGGGACATGGGATCACAAGTGAGGTAATTTCTGTAGATCCTTCAAAGACAAAGGTGATTGAGGAATGGCCCAGGACCTCTAGTGTCACAGAAATCCGTAGTTTTCTTAGATTAGCTGGGTACTACCGACGTTTTGTGAGATACTTGTCATGATTATCAAGCCCGCTAAATAAGTTAACAAGGAAAGGGGTAAAGTATGTATGGACAGAAGAATGTGAGGGAAGATTCAAGGAGCTAAAGAGAAGGCTGATCACTGCACCTGTACTCAGACTACCGAAAAGTGGAGAATGTTTTGTGATATATAGTGATTCTTCAAAGAAAGGCTTGGGTTGTGTACTCATGAAAAATGATAATGTGATAGCCTACGCCTCACGACAGTTGGAGATCCATGAACAGAACTACCCGACACATGTTCTAGAGCTAGCAGCAGTGATATTTGCCTTGAAAATATGGCGGCACTACCTTTATGGTGAGAAGTGTGACATATACACCGACCATAAGAGCCTAAGGTATATATTCAAACAAAAGGAGCTCAACATGCGTCAAAGGATATGGTTAGAGATAATCAAGGATTATGATTGCTCTATTCACTATCATCCTGGAAAGGCAAACAAGGTAGATGATGCTTTAAGCAGAAAAGAACCTGCTACTCTATCCATGCTGTGGATTGAGAAAGACCCTATCTTCATGGATATGCAAAGAATGGAATTGGAAATCATAAGGGAGGCGGATAAATCCTACCTTTCCCAAATGATTGCGCAACCAACTATCCAAGAGAAGATTAAGGAATCACAAAGGGATGATGTGGAGATACAAAAGAGGGTGAATACCGTAAATTAAGGGAAGATGCAAGAGTTCCATATCGAAGATGATGGTGTGATTCAGTTTGGAACACAGCTTTGTTTGCCTTCATCACCCAGGATAAAGAAGGAGATATTGGAAAATGCACATAGCTCAACTTTCTCTATCCATCCTGGGACTACCAAGATGTACCGTGATCTTTGAGAACACTTCTGGTGGGATAAAATGAAGAAGGATATTGTAGAATATATATCGAGGTGCTTGGTATGTCAGAAAGTTAAAGCTGAGCGACAAAAGTTCAAAGGTATGATGCAGCCATTTCCTTTACCCATGTGGAAATGGGAAAATGTTACTATGGACTTTGTTACGGGTCTCCCGAAGATGTCAAAGGGAAATAATGTGATATGGGTTCTGGTTGACCGACTCACCAAGACTGCCAATTGTATCGCTATTCGGGAAGATCTCTAACTTGAACAACTTGCAAAGATATATGTTAAGGAAGTGGTGAGATTGCACGGTGTTCCACTCTCAATTTTCTCTGAACATGATCCAAGGTTCGCATCTAAATTCTGGAGGAACCTTCAACATGCTTTGAGTACTAAATTAAATTTCAGCACGACCTATCACCCCCAAACTGATGGCCAGTCTGAAAGGACTATTCAGACACTAGAAGATATGCTAAGAGCCTGATCTCTTGAATTCAAAGGTGTTTGGGATCAGAATCTCCCATTGGTTGAGTTCTCATACAACAATAGCTTCCACTCAAGTATCCAGATGGCTCCATATGAAGCTCTGTATGGAAAGCGATGTAAAACTCCAACCTGTTGGGATGAAGTTGGAGAAAGAAATCTACTTGGACCTGATCTTGTTCAAGAGATGATAGAGAAGGTTCAAGTCATCCAGAAACACATCAAAGCTTCTCAAAGTCAGAAAAAGAGCTATGCTGACAACCGTCGAAGGGACTTAGAGTTCGATGTTGGAGATAAAGTCTTCCTTCGAATATCTCCATGGAAGAGAGTCATGCGATTCGGGAAGAAAGGGAAGCTAAGCCCAAGTTATATTGTCCCCTTTGAAATCCTTCATTGTATAGGAGCTGTGGCCTATCATATTTCACTTACACCAAATATGGCTCAAGTTCATGATGTGTTTCATGATTCACTACTGAGGAAGTACATACCATACCCCTCACATGTACTAAACTCAGAGATCATCCTGCTAGAAGATGATCTCTCATATGAGGAGCGGCCAATAAAGATTCTGGATTAGAGAGATAAGGTTCTACGCAATAAGAAAACCCATCTTGTCAATTTTTTGTGGAGGAACCATAAGTTTCAGGAAGAAACTTGGGAACCAGAAGAGGCAATGAAAGAGAAACATCGTCACCTGTTTGTGTAAAGTGAAATTTTAGGGGCGAAATTTCTTAAGGGGGGAAGAATGTAACGACCCAATATTTTTGAATGGAAATTACCTTATTATATTTCTGTCATAAAATAACATGAAAGCACAACATGATGAACTACTAAGTGATAAATGACCTTTAAACATGTGTTTTTCGCTTTTGTGTTTGAAAATTTTAAAATCCGATATACACGGTTGTGCTCAAGATGATTTTTGGAGTCTAATGAAACAAAAATAATTTTTGGTGAATAGTAATGTACCCTTAGGAATAGTAACATACCCTTATCAATAGTAATATGACCCTTATGAATAGTAAATCATACAACATAAGAGTAACATTACCTATGAATAATAAAATAAAATTTAGACATCTTAGAAAGTGACAATTTGACCTTAGTAAACATTTTAGTATTTTGTAAGTCATAAATAAATAATTATAAATAATTAATTAATTTAAAAGAATATTTATTTCCCTAAAATGTATTCATAAATTATTGAATCAATGTCTTATAGTTTTTAGATAATTTTATAAGACCCTACATAATTTTTGAAAGCACTATAAAATTAGTTTTAATCTTAAAAACTGTTTTTAAGTAAATTATGATTTTAATTAAATATTAGATTAATAATATTTATAAAATTATTTTTGAAAATTTTAATACATTTTTGGATTCTAAATGCCGAAAAATGTTTGGGGTAAATTTTTGGGATTTTTCTGAGGTACTTAATTTTTTGATGAATAGTAGAATCCGATAATTTACAATAAATGCTAAATAATGGATTAATTGAGTCATCAATGATGCTCTGCTGATGTAAGCCCACTTGGTTCGGGATCACATGATAAAATTAATATTATTGTTCATTCAAGACTAACTATTCCTTGTCTTAGTGGAAATTAATAAACTAACAAATTTTATATTAAGGAAGCCCCTCTCCCCTCCACTATAAAAGCCACCCTTCACACCGTCATTTCCTCACACCTATAAATCTTCAAGACTTCTCTAAACTCTACCCAAACACTTCCTTCGCCCCTCCCCCACGTCCAAGAGCTACTGGTATCCTCAAAGGACCAATCTTAGTCCCTTGAGGAGGTTCTCAAGAGAAGGATTCAAGAGGTAATTTCTCTCCCTCTTCTCTTTTAATTTCCTTTAAAGTTCAAGTTCATTTCTTGATCTCTCCCAACATATATTCATATTAATTGTATTGTAACTCCATTATTATACATATACTGGAATTTTATGATTCTAATAGGATATTATATCATCCAACCCTCTTTCCCTATTCCTTTTTTTATTAAAGAGAACGTTGTTCGTGAGGTGTTAATTTTTCACCTTCAAGAACGACATGCTTTCTTCCTCCATTTCTACCTTCATATCTGGTCATGAAACCATTTTTATGGTTGAAACAGAACATGTTATACGTATTATCTCCTATTTAAAGATCTGTAACTAACTTATGATCATATTTTTAAGTGATAAAATAAAACAAGTTCATTATGATTGAAAACCCGCCCAAATTAACCAAAATAATAATAATTTAATTCTTATCTAATGATTCATCCAAGTTGATCTAATTTAATTCATTATAATATCATCCAAAATAATTTAATATCATTAATAACATGTAATATCAGTTCTGTATGTTTACCCATGTTCTACCCAAACTTCAATTTAAGAATACAAGTGAACCACTCCAGAAAATCATAAAAACAAACATTCCCAAATAATGTTTTTAAGCGCTATAACTCATCCAAAGGCACATAAATTCACTTAATGAAACCATAATTAACTATTTTAATATATAAAAGGTTCTGTATTTCTAATTAATGAATATAATGTCATTATACAGGACATTAAAGAGAAGGAAGCATTCAGATACAATGTAAGGGGAAATTCTTGAACCAAACTTTCATCCTTTGGGTTCTACCTCTTTCACTCCATTTTTGATATTGTCACTCCTTAAATATCATTTCTTCACCATTTTATTTCCTTTTTTTGGAAATACATTTTTCTAATAAAGTTTATGTAATCCAACTATTTTCCGAAAGAACTCTTCTCTTAAGAACTCAACTTTTACCTCTCATTCAAGGTTAATAGTTCTTGTATCATGTATGTTGTTCCCTCATTCTTTTGGGAACCAAAAGTTTATGAATGTGTTCTTATGAGATGAAACCCATTTCTTTTCATGGGTTAGTTATGTTCAATTGAGTTTTATTTTCATTGTGGAATGCATGATAAATGATAATGTTATGATGTGACGGGTGCGCCCGAAATTATATAGCACTGCAATGAATTGGGTAAAGTGATGAATCTCATGAGTAAATGTGAAATAATATGTGAACAATATTCTATCTTGGTTTGCAAGTTTGTGTGGTAGTTATCCACTAAGACCTGATGTTTCATTTTTATGCATTGCCACATTTCAAGTTTTTTATTTATGCTCCTCTCATGTTCATGATCTTTTTCTTATGTTATGATTATGCTCACCCCTTGATATATTGTTCTTATCTATCATCTTGATGGGCTTCTAGATCACCTCTTTTGATTTATATTCTCAGGTGGCTACATGTACTAAGGAGAGGACAAGTTCCAATAAGAATCTAGAGAAGAAGAAATTAAATAAATGTTCATGCTTGTTGTGTATCTGTAATGTATGGTCCTAGTTTTCCCAAGACACTAAACCTTTGGATCCTCTATGTGTAATACTATTATGTTTTTTATCTTTGAAATGATGTAATAGAAATGTAAGAAAAGGCTGGGTCACTATATCCATGCTTGAGGCTGTTGGGCTAGGACCATTTTGGAGGAAAAGAATTTCCATTTATCATGGTGTAGTTCTATGATATTATGATGATTTTACATAGAGTAGAGAAATTTTTAGGCCTTCAGACATCATACTTGAGCTGATGGGTTCTTTCAAGAAGGGGTGTGAGGGACCAAGTTTGTATCAATTGGGCCTACCTTTGATATGTCAGTGACGTGTTTGGACATGAGGTGTTAAGAGGTACATGGTTCTAGGTTACTTTGATAGAGGTATAACCTGAGGGTTCAATGGGAATTTATATATTAGGGGTTACATTGGTCTTAGGATAAAGAACTTCTCCACTATGGCATTCTAGTGTTGGTTGTGGATGGTGATAGCATCCTGATGGGTTTTGAGCACTGGTGAAGAGTGTGAAATTTTATACGCACATGTTTCCATTTATTTAATTAACTATTCATGCCTTCTTAATAACAAATTAATGGTAAAAATATTTCAGTGGTATCGTACTGAGACTCATTCGTACACCCTATAGGGGACCTTCAGGATGCATGTCGAATTTATGATTTTACGATCAAGTAAGGGTTTGGGCCCCAGAGCTGAATCCTACAATGAATTGTAATAGATGGTTGGAAGGGGTCCTAAAATTCCTTTCTTTAGTTGGAGTTTCCTTTTGATTTTTTGTTTCTATTTCAGCATGCTTATCTTATGTGTATATTCTGATGGTCAGACATAGGGATCCCTTTACATCTTATTGTATTTTATGACCATTTTTGGATGCATGTTCTATTTTAGCTTTTTTAAATTTCATTATTACATGTTTATCCATTCTGATGCTTTTGTATATATATTATTCTGATATGATTGATTGTGATTTTACTTTTAGAAGGTATGGATCGAGTTTGTTGAGTCTTTATTCTACTACATGTTATATATACACTCAAACAGTTACTATATCATTACATGAGTGTATAGCCTGTACAAATTTTTCTATTTACACCATTTCTATTAGTCATCATCCTTTGGAATTTGGGGATGTGTGCCTCGGTCCAGTGGCACCCAGAACAAAAGCACTATTATTGTGGATATTCAGGTTATGAATGCTATAAGTTGCATGAGAGGATTTTCTTTTACATCTTTCTTTTTATTACTGTTGATTCTATAGTGGAATAGATATTAAGATGATATCATAACTAGGTTTAGAACTCATGCTCGGGTGGCCACAGTCCCATTCACGGGGGACTTACAATGTTATCAGGGGTGGGAATTGATGTTATATTATTGCTCATTTTACAATTGATGTTATTTCCACCTTGAGTGGTGAACAAGGGATATGATGATTACTCATTATGAAATGTGACTTTGTCTTGGTACAACAAGGAATGTGTATTCCCTTGGCCCAATATGGAAGGGGGTGTTATATATGTTTTCATACATTCTTTTTATGTGGCTCTTGTTTAGGAACATAGTATAATGTTTACTTATATATATTCATGTTCCATGATAGAAATTGCTTGTGATATGTGATATTCTATGTGATATATGTATATATATGGGAAATCATCTTATTAGGGAAGGAAGGTATGATTTTATGGGGTGATTTTGATCCCCAGGTTATATGAATATGTTGTCAGTTCGAGGCGACATGATGATTATCTATGTAATGGTATAAAGAATAACTTGTAAGAACATGTAAGAAAAACAAAGTGGTTACTTCAACATGAATTCGTTAATAAAAGATTAATATAAAGTCATGTGTAAATCATATATGGTGTTATATATGTATATATATATATGAATATTTTTTATTAGTAGATGTATAATGAAATTATATTTTTAATATGAGAGGTTTTAACTTGTGTGATGGAACTCAAGACTTAAGGCAAGAGATATTTGTCTCAATTTTATTTCTCTGGGACACATGACTTATAAAATAAATGTTTCTTTGGATTAGGGTATTTAATTATCATGAAAATAATATATAATTCTTATAAATTTTTTTTGGGTATTTAAATATCGATTTTATTATCTCCCTTTCATTGGGTTTATGGTACTGAAGTTACTGAATCGGTAAGGTAATTTTGTCTCAGTTTCCCTTCACTGGAACATATATTGTGTTATGCACCAATATTCTATTATGAGGGTTATATATTTATATTTGACATGTTTTATCATGAATATCCTTATTTTCATCATATTATGAGTTTCATGTAATTTTATTCTCTCTTTGGTAAGTAATTCAATTTTTTCAATAATAATGTTTTTTAAAAATGCATTTAAATGATCATTTAATATTTTTCAAGGAAGATGATTTAAAATATGATTAAAATGGTTTTAAAAGAATAAATTATAAATTTTTAGGGTTATTTTAAATGAAAAAGGTATTATAAATGTTCTAATATTTAAAAATAGTTTTTAATGTGGAATATATGTTTCATCATGAAATGTTTTAAAATGATATTTCAGAATTATTTTTTAGCTAAGATGACATCTGTTGGTCTTACTTATGTCTTACGGGGGATATGATTCAAGGATAGAATTCATATTTTTTCACTGAATGTTTTATATTTTTATGGAATGATGTTTTGGAATCCTGATACTTTTTAATGATATATTATATGAGGAAATTTTTATGAAAACCATTTATTTTCATGATTTCTAATATGATGAATGATTCATGGTCTTGAGGAACATATATGTTCGATTTCATTCTGTGATTGGTGGGGACTCTATCTCCCTTAAATGAATTAGTTAATGATAATTATTATATTAGCTCAAATGGTACATAAGCGGTTATCCTAGGCTCAAAAGAGGTCATCCTGTGTCCACAACAAGAGGGTATATGAAAGGTCATCCTAATCCCATAATAAGCTGGTTCATGGGAGGTAATCCTAAGACTAAATCTAGAGGGTACATGGGAGGTCATACCAATTCCGTAGTAGGCACATCATTGATTATACCATGACTAACATACTATGAATTTCTTTCTATGTATTATTGACATAATATATTCTATAGTTATGTGAATACCATAAATTCCATGTTTTATCCCATTGTTATAATATCATGGAGCATGTTATTTGATTATATAATGATTCATATCTTATGAAATAGAAATAATTAATTCCATGATTCGAAATTATGATCTTTGATATACATGGTATGCTTATCAAATTCAATGATTCTTTTTTTATAAACATATAATCACATTATGCTTACGTATCTTTATTTTTTACCCTTACTAAGGAATTGAGATATCCATTTATTATGTCTCAATTTCCTTAGTTACAAAGAAATATTTTTTATTGATGTACTAAAGGGTAATATATTTATGAGTGATATTTAAGATCATTCCCCAAATTAGAAAAATATGTTTTGTGTTTCCAAAGGAAGATAACTATTAAGGCCTTAGGCATATATTTATGTAATACAATAAATATTTATATAATGATATTTTATATCAATGTTTGAAAATATTGTTTCATTATAGTGAGGGACATAGATTTATTTAAAATCAATGGCCTATAGTTTTCACACATTCTGAGAAACCATGTGTCTACTCATGCGGGGTGTGGGGCTTCCAAATTGCGAGGTTTTCAGGGCTAGTTCACAGTTTTTGCCAATCATGTAGCTAAACTATGAACCCATATTAAGATTCATGAAAAATAAATATTCCCCCTTTCTAACTTTTATTCCTAACACTGTTCTCTCCCATCATTAGTTAAAGATAGTCCATCCATAATCTCATATCTTATTTGACATCAAGTTTAGAATATCTCTTTGTGTTCTACTCCTATTTGAGTTTTGTAAGAATTGATTGAATCCTTAAGGTAAATATAATATTATTTATTTCTCTTTTATTCTTTATATATTATACCTATTTTATTATCATTAGCTATAGTCCATATGACTTATTTTTAGGGGGTTTTCTTCATTATTTTTTTATTTAGTTTCTGTTTGAATCGAAGATTGGTATTTGACATGTGGACACCATCTAAAATATGGTAGGGGCCTTAAATCTATCCCTTATAGTTCACCATTTATATTATGTGATGATTATATCTCAATTCCAATTTTCCACGTGTTTGTCTTTGAACATCATTTAATTAATTTTTATCTGAAAATTAATCTTGAAACTTTTAAAAACCATTAGTTGTCCATTGGTTAATTTAAATTTTAACCTTGGGAACCACTTTAGGGTATACATGGTTATGTATGGATTTTTTATGCTAAAATTTAATGTAGGGGGTGTATTTTCAATGATAATGGGTTATAGAATTTATCTTGTCAATGGAATATCAAATGACATAATTGAAATGGATATTTATGGAAATTTTATAGATTTTGGGTATGCCCCCTAATGCTCTTAAATGTATTATATAGTCATTTTTGGATTTTAATAATGAAATTGGAATGATGGGTTGAAATCCATCGATTTTGAGTGAAACTTTATATTAATTTAATGGGAATGTCTGGATGGGCTCATTGGATTCTAATTAATCACTGATTCCACATGAGTATGAATGTTGGGATGAGATCCTTAGATTCTATTTGGTGTATGAGTTATTTATTAATGGATAAGATCCATGGATTCTGCATTCCACCATATGATTGATATTGATGTGATGATAAATTGAATCACATGGTATATTTTATATTTGGAATGATAAGATGAGTATAGGGAGTCAGTATTTGGGTTATGATTGGTTTGGTGCTTGAGACATGATCAGATAAATCTTCCCTAAGATGAATCAAGTTGGTTAAACCCAGGTGTCATCGCAGAACCTGTATATCAATGGTGTTGATTTAATTTATTTAATTGTATCATTCTATATTATATATGAAATATCTCTACATGAACTATATTTGGGCTCCAACTGGTTTTGATTTTAGACTTTGTTTGTGTTTTCTTACCGAGTCATACCCACACCATTATTGGGTATTTGATTATTACCCAATTACAATTCATGTATTTAGTGTTAGATAATGAAAATCACCCTATTTTATGATATTCATTTATGATTGGATAGAGAATGGAGACTAAGACTAAGATAGTGGTCAAAATTTTGGATTGATTGGTAGCCTTTATTTCCTTTTCATATTTTTTGGGACTTGTATATGTGAATTTGACACGTATGAATTACCTACGTGTGTTTTGAGAATTTTTTTATAGTGTGGTTTATTATTTTAATTATTGTTTTATTATTCCATGCTTTACATACTTCTATATGGATTCATTTTCTCTCCCTAATTTTATTCTAGATTAAAAACAATGATATTGAGGGTGTAGTCTCGCCATGGTAACATAATGATCCCTCTCCAAAAGTCAGAAACCATTGGAATATAGAAAACAATTATTGAAGACTTCTGTATCATTTTCTTAAAAAAAAATTAAGTTTATCTCTCTGTAGAAAATGACACATGAAATTCATTTTTTCGTTGAGAAAAACACCTTGACGGAAAATTTCTATCTAGGTGGAAATCATCCAGTGGATGAAATCGGTAGATTTTATTCTAGTTAGGTACACCCACATGGTTAAAGGTATTGGTATGGAGTATGTTTAGAAAAATTTGAAGCACATGGGGTCCCCTATTCCATTATCTTGGACCAGGATCCCAGGTTTACCTACGACTTCTAGAAAAGTCTCTATGAGGTAGTAGGGACTCATTCCTAATTGATTTTAGCTTATCATAGATTGGAAGATGGTCATATGAGGTTTGTTATTTGTATTTGGAATTATATTCTCTACTAATGTGTGTTGTTATTTGGTGGAACTAAGGATGGCCATATGGGACTATTCTTACTTACATATAATAATAGCTACCACTTGTCTATTATAATAGAGTCCTATAAGAATTTGTATGGTATCCCATGAAGGCCATCCCTTTGTTAGTCTGTTGTGGGTGATGCCTTTCTTGTGGGGTTAATGTCATTTAGGATATTTTTATGATGATTCAAGATATATGTTGACACAATGTAATGAAAAAATGTATTAATAATTCTTATGTGGCTCAATGATGTCTTCCTTTAGAGTTTTCCATTGGTGAAATAGTATTTTTAATTGTTTTTTCATAATTGGATGATCATTAGATTTGGAAATTGGGAAAGTTGGATCTGATATATTGAATAACATTTTATATCACCGAGGTTGTTGGATTGGTTACTTATTGATTGGAACTACCAACCAAGTTGTAATGTATTCATGATGTTTTTCCACATATCTCAACTAGAGAAGTATCATCCATATCCTTATAATGTTTTGAATTCTTAATAATTTGAGTAAGAGAAATATGTTTCAATTATGGAATACCCAGTGGAGATATTTTAATATCAAATGAAATTTCTATGTGGTAAGTCCATTTTGTTGGATAAGTTTTTATTGTACAATGGTTCAAATTCTCATGAAAATTCATATCATGAATCATCAATGATGGAGTAGGAGAAACCTTCTTCTATGTGACTTTGTAGGGACATAAATATCATTAGTGTAGATAATTATGGCATCCAACATTACCATTAGGTATAATCCCTATAAATTATAGTTTTTGACTACTTCTTGAGGTTTTGTATCTTATTTAGAGATTTGAAAATTTTGAATTGGGTGTTGGGAGGCGTAAAAATGTATTGGGATGGTTTGAGGATTTAGAACACCAGTGAATAGTAAATGTCATACTAAACTATTATAGTTATTATAGGAACTCCATATCCTGATGGGTGGAATAACATGAACAGGTTTGTGCAACTTCCAAAGGTACAGGCGCAATAAAAGGAATGACCATCTAGGTGGTGTCCGGTGGATGGGCTATGTTAATAAAGGGAAAATTTTCCTTTTAAACCCCTAAAAATCTTTTTTAAATTCTCTAATCACACCCTTAAACCCTACTTCACATTTTACTTATCAAAGGGATCTCTAGGGTTTTATTAGGATCTCTCTACCATATTTTCTATGAGAATTGATATCCGATCAATTAGATGTTCATAATTATATATATTTGATCAAAACCTATTGTTTACTCCATTTAAATTAGAATTCATAGTAGTTCTATAATGAATTTTTGGAATTTATTTATCATTTTATGGTCTATCTCTTCACCTTGCAGATGTATAATTTCATTCTCTCGAATTTCATATCTCTAGTTGATTACGGTGTTCCAGATTTTACCTTTGAGGTTTGTATTATTCTATCTTTTCCACTGAATTTATTATTATCGAATCTCAATTATCTGATTTGGGAATCAATGTTCATGTCCTCATCTTGATTTTTATTAGGTTCTATTTCTTTATAGTGAGTATATCTCATTTTTTTAACGTGTGACCCAATAATGAGTAATGGTTCATATTTCTATCTTATTTTTGGTAAACCATAACTAGTTTACTCACTATATTTCTAAATGATAATTATCAAGATCCTTGAGGTAATAGCCTGGGTTTTTTGAGTTGGTTGAAAACCTATCCCTCTTTGAATTTTTGGGATTGGTGGGTATTTAATCTTGTTTTTGATCATCAGAACGTAATTCTGGGTGTTCCATCAACCATATATATTCTTTTTGGATAGGTTTACATGATTCAAAAGTGACTCGGGTGTTGAGACTGGTTTTGGCTATTTAAGAGTCCCAAAGTCCTATTTTTATGGTTATAGGTCAAGGAACACAATTTAGGTAAACCATGGGGCCTCTCCAATAAAACCATGCAACCCAAATTTGTATTATCACATCGTTTGTAAAATCATGTGGGTTAGGGTTGCATGGATATTCCTAAAGAACAATAGTTTTTGTAGAGGTATTGTTCTTGGATTCTGCATGGTTAAGGTAAACTATGAGCAAGCACATGGGTTGTGCCACTTAGGCATTACATCAACATTGTATCATGCACAGTTTTCACCCGATTTGGGAAACCATTCATTTTAACCATGTTTCCTCATTAAAGGTATGAAATTACCAAATTTTCCCTCCATCATATTTGTTTCTTCTCTATATTTTCTCTTATCTTAGTCACATGATACACACGGTGATCCTCCATTTTCTTCATTTTTCTAGGGTGTGATCCCACTCCTCTATCTGAGCTCTATTTTGATCATCGTTATGTGAATTGGAACTATATCGGTAATTCTCTCTTCACTCATTCTTCTCCTTTCCTTTTCTCTCTCCACACGTACAACTAAATATGTGTAATTCAATTATACCTATTTTGAAGGTGTTCGATGGAAATATAAATTTCATCTAAATCAAATAAGAGTAAAAGTATATTGCCATATATTCCTATGTCTATGACTTCAATGTAGATGGCACATAGTTTCTGTTGTGCTTTAACAGTTGTTTTGGGGGTGAAAATTATAGTGCACCATGGGGTAGTTGAGTAAGACCCCAATAAATTGAATTCTTATTTTTTAATTAATTTTATCACTATATCGGATGTTATTGGGCATGCCCAAATTGTATTCTCTCATGTGACACCCGGTTAGAGGTCGTCGACTGACTGGGTAGTTAGGTCAGGGTATGTTCCTTTTATTGAATTTATGTTTTTATTTTGATTGAATTGAATAATATTTATATTTATTATGATGTACATATGAGATTTGTTAGATCATTATAGGCTTGACCTGAGGTGTGAAATGGCGATGGATATTTGGAATTGATGTTGTTGCACTGTCAGGGAGGGCTTGTCTCAAGTTACATGGGTGATGTGATCAGTAGTTGGGTGTCATGGACGCCATTTTGAGGTGAAATTTCTATTAGTTTGAGGTAATGTCCAATGATATTTGATGGAATGCCCATCATATATGATAGAATTGGTCAGAAGGTCACATGGTACCATTTGGATGTAGATTAGGTGATAATTTGGTGATTTATGCTCACCCGTGATTGGAAAAGTTACACTTAGAGTCGTGGGAACACTGATTGACTCAGTGATGATGTGGTTTTGACCACTACTATTGGTAGATTACCTCGGTCATGAGGATTGGGTAATTGTTTTGGGGGTTATTTCTATATAAATACATGAGGAATGTGAGAAGCCTTCAGATGACAGTGTTGGGGCTGTTGGTTGGGGGCTAAGGTCTTCCATTGTAACGACCCAATGTTTTTCAATGGAAATTCCCTTCTTATATTTCTATTATAAAATAACATGAAAACACAAAATAATGAACTACTAAGTGATAAGTGTCCTTTAAACATAATTTTTTCACTTTTGTGTTTGGAATTTTTAAAATCTGACATACACGGTTGTGGTCAAGATGATTTTTGGAGTCTAATGAAACAAAAATAATTTTCGGTGAATAGTAATGTACCCTTAGGAATAGTAACATACCCTTATCAATAGTAATATGACCCTGATGAATAGTAAATCATCCAACATAAGAGTAACATTACCTATGAATAATAAAATAAAATGTAGACATCTTAGAAAGTGAAAATTTGACCTTAGTAAACGTTTTAGTATTTTGTAAGTCATAAATAAATAATTATAATTAATTAATAAATTTAAAATAATATTTATTTCCCTAAAATGTATTCATAAATTATTGAATCATTGTTTTATAGTTTTTAGAAAATTTTATAAGACCCTACGTAATTTTTGGAAGCACTATAAAATCAGTTTTAATCTTAAAAAATGTTTTTTTTAAGTAAATTATGATTTTAATTAAATATTAGATTAATAATATTTAGAAATTTTTTTTTGAAAAATGGACTTCATTTTTTCATTTTACACATCGATAAATTGTTGCTGTAAATTTTTTGGTATTTTTCTGAGATACTTGAATTTTTGATGAATAGTAGAATCCGATAATTTACAATAAATGCTAAATAATGGATTAATTGAGTCATCGATGATGCTCTGCTGATGTAAGCCCACTTGGTTCAGGATCACATGATAAAATTACTATTATTCGTCATTCAAGACTCAATATTCTTTGTCTTAGTGGAAATTAATAAACTAAGGAATTTTATATTAAGGAAACCCCTCTCCCCTCCACTATAAAAGCCACCCTTCACACCCTCATTTCCTCACACCTCTCAAGCTCCAAGCCTTCTCTAAACTCTTCCCAAACACCTTAATTATCCCCTCCCCCACGTCCAAGAGCTACTGGTCTCATCAAAGGACCATGCATAGGACCTTAAGTATGTTCTCAAGAGAAGGATTCAAGAGGTAAATTCTCTCCCTCTTCTCCTTTAATTTCCTTTCAATTTCAAGTTCATTTCTTGATCTCTCCCCACCTATCTTCATTTGAATTGTATTGTAACTTCAGTATTATAAATCTATTGTAATTTTATGATGCTAATGGGATATTATATCATCCAACCCTCTTTCCCTCTTCCTTTTATTTTATTAAAGAGAACGTTGTTCGTAAGGTGTTAATATTTCACCTTCAAGAACGACATGCTTTCTTCTTCCATTTCTACCTTCAGATCTGGTCATGAAACATTTGTATGGTTTAACCATAACATTTTATATGTATTATATCCTTTTTAAGTATCTGTAACTAACTTATGATCATATTTCTAAGTGATAAAATAAAACAAGTTCATTATGATCGAAAAACCTCCCAAATTAACCCAAATAATAATCATTTAATTATTATCTAATGATTCATCCAAGTGGATCTAATTTTATTCATTATAAGACCATCTAAACTCCTCTAATATCATTAATAACATGTAATATCAGTTCTGGATGTTTACCCATGTTCTACCCAAACATCAATTTAAGAATACAAGTGAACAACTCAAGAAAATCATAAAAACAAACATTCCCAAAAAATATTTTAAATGCTATAACTCATCCAAAGGAACATAAATTCACTTAATTAAACCATAATGAAATATATTAATATATACAAGGCTCTGGATTTCTAATTAATGAATATAATTTCATTATACCGGACATTAAAGAGAAGGAAGCATTCAGATACAAGGTAAGGGGAAATTCTCGAACCCAACTTTCATCCTTCGGGTTCTACCTCTTTCACTCCATTTTTGAAATGGTCACTCCTTAAATATAATTTTTTAATCATTTTCTTTTCTTTTCTGGGATATACATGTTTTCTAATGATGTTTATGTCAATCCAAATGTTTTCTGAAATAACTCTTATCTTAAGAACTCAACTTTTACCTCTCTTTCAAGGTTAATGGTTCTTGTATCAAGTATGTTATTCCCTCTTTCTTTTGGGAACCCAAAGTTTATGAATGTGTTCTTATGAGATGAAACCCATTCCTTTTTAGGGGTTAGTTATTTTCAATTGTGTTATATGTTCATTGTAGAATTCATGATAAATTATAATGTTATGATGTGACGGGTGCACCCAGAATTATATAGAGCAATATGAATGTTTAAATGTGATGGGTGCGCTCGAATTATATAGTGCTCAATTGAATTGGGTAAAGTGATGAATCTCATTATTAAATGTGAAATAATTTGTGAACAAGATTCTATATTAGTTCACAAGTATGTGTGGTATTTAACCACTAATACCTGATGTTTCATTTTTATTCATTGCCACATTTCAAGTTTTTTATTTTTGCTCCTCTCATGTTCATGATCCTTTGCTTATGTTATGATTATGCTCACCCCTTGATATATGGTTCTTATCTATCCTCTTTATGGGCTTCTAGATCACCCCTTATTATTTATATCCTCAGGTGGCTACATGTACTAAGGAGAGGACAAGTGCCAATAAGAATCTAGAGAAGAAGAAATTAAATAAATGTTCATGCTTGTTGTGTATCTGTTATTTATGGTCCTAGTTTTCCCAAGACACTAAACCTTTGGATCCTCTATGTGTAATACTATTATGTTTTTTATCTTTGAAATGATGTAATAGAAATTTAAGAAAAGTCTAGGTCACTATAGTTGGTATCAAAGGGAGGTTTTGTTAATTTGGGAATTAGGATTAGTGAACCCTAGAGAAAACCTCTAGTATGAGATTGAGTACAAATATGCACACAAGAATATTTACTTAGGGATCCCATATTTTATGTTTTTGGTATAAATTTTTTAAATTAATAAGTTACTCATGAGGTTTTTACTTATGTTTTGTTCTAACCTTTTCTATTTTAGAAAATGGTGGGAACCAGGAGAAATCAGGCCAACAACTCATGTGAGGGCCAATGCAACGATTGCCTGAACAACATCCCCAATTATTTGGGAGGTGGAGTTCAAAAATTCATGGTGATGCTTACCTAATTATCTCAGGTTATTAACAATAACCATAATAATGGGAATGTCCTTCTTCACCAAAGAGGGATCAATTGGCTATCGAATGATTTATGTGGCAACGACCACCGACATTTAGTGGATCTTCTGATCCACTAGTTTTGGAATAGAGGGTCAACTCCATGGAGAAGATATTTTCTGTGCTTCAATGTTCTGAGATGAATAAGGTTACTCTAGCCATTTATCATCTTGATGGGGAAGCTGATCAATGGTGGGATTTGATTAAAAACACCAATCCAAGGGAGGAAATTGAAGAGATGGAAATGGAAGACTTTAAGATAATGTTTCTTAATAAGTATTTCACACGAACTCTTCGCACGAAGATGGAGAGAGAATTCATAGAAGTCAAGAAAAAATTAGGAGAATCTGTCACAACCTATGAAGTGAATTTTGCAAGGCTCGCAAGGTATGCTTTGAGTTTTGTTATCAACAATGATAGAAAAATTGATAGATTCTTTAGTGGATTAACACCACACCTTCGAAAGGATCTTGAAATTCGAGACTTTGGGAGTTATGAAGAAGTTTTTCAGTGTTCTCCCAAAGTGGATATGGAGTTTGGAGAATGGTCCCATGGTTATGGGGATAAGAAACGAAAGATGGAGTTTCAAGCCAGTGGATCTAGTAATAAAGGTGGGAAGAAAAATCAACGACCGACATGCCAAAAATGTGGGAAGTTGCACCATCGAAACTGCCTCAAAGGGACTGGGAAATGATTCAAGTGTGGGAAAGAAGAACACCGTGGTCAAGAGTGTCAAAAATACATGAAAAATAAGGATAATTTAGCCAATGAAAGGAGAGAACCACTCATGGTTCAATGATACAACTATAAGGAGCTAGGGCACTATGCAAACTAGTGCACTAAACCTCAAGCTCTTGATGGTAATCAACGTCAGCAACCACCAAAGCCAAAGGAACAAGGGAAGGCTTATTCCATCACCACTGTGGAGGTAGAGCATGACAATGAAGTCGTACAAGGTATACTTCCTATTCACTCAATAATGGAAAAAGTCTTATTTGATTCTGGTTCTACGCATTCCTTTATATCTTACAAGTCTTCTAGAATTATAGAATCGAAGCCTCGAAACCTTGAAGTAGAGATATCTGTAAAAACACCAAGTGGTGCAATCATTGCAAACCAAGTGCTTGACTCTTCTCATATTGGCGCATGTGGGAAGATTCTTCTGGAAAATCTCGTAATACTTTCCTTGGTGGAATTCGACGCAATAATGGGAATGGACTGGCTCCCGTTATATAGAGCACATATCAACTGTCGGGAAAAGGAAATATCTTTTCATATTCTGAACCATCCCATGCTCCTCTACAAATTCAAGGAAGATCATGAATCTCCTTTAAAAAATCCTTCAATGGTGTGGGTGTTGATTCCCTATAAAAAATCATACCTCACCCAAATGGTTGAGTCGAAGGAAAGTTCCAACCTTGAGGAAATTCCCATCAGGAGGGAATACGACGATGTATTTCCTGAAGAGTTACCCGGAATTCCTCCAGACCGTGAGGTAGAGTTCTCAATTGAACTCATACCCGGAGCTACTCTTATCTCAAAGTGACCCTATCGGATGGATCCTATCGAACTGGAGGAGTTAAAGAAGCAGCTGCAAGAGCATCTGGACAGAGGGTTCATATGCCCTAGTACATCACTTTGGGGTGCGCCAGGGCTCTTTGTGAAGAAGAAGGATGGAACCATGCGACTGTGTATCGATTATCGGGAACTCAACAAGATCACCATAAAGAACAAGTATCCTCTCCCAAGAATTGATGACTTGTTTGAACAGTTAAGAGGAGATGAATACTACTCAAAGGTGGATCTTCGTTCTGGATATCATTAGGTAAAGGTGAAGAAGGAAGATATTTAGAAGACTGCCTTCCGTACAAGGTATGGGCACTATGAGTTTTTGGTAATTCCCTTTGGACTTACTAATTAACCTGAAATATTCATGGATTTGATGAATACAATCTTTAGACATTACCTCAACAAATTTTTGGTTGTTTTTATCGATGATATTCTAATCTACTCCAAGAGAAAGTAGGAACATGAAGAACATCTAAGACTTGTGTTGGCGACATTGAGAAAGGAGAAGTTGTACACCAAGTTTAGAAAGTGTGACTTTTGGATGAATCAAGTCACGTTCTTGGGACATGTGATCACAAGTGAGGTAATTTCTGTAGATCCTTCAAATACAAAGGTGATTGAGGAATGGCCTAGGCCCTCTAGTGTCACAGAAATCCGTAGTTTTCTTAGATTAGATGGGTACTACCGACGTTTTGTGAGATACTTGTCATGATTATCAAGCCCGCTAAATAAGTTAACAAGGAAAGGGGTAAAGTATGTATGGACAGAAGAATGTGAGGGAAGATTCAAGGAGCTAAAGAGAAGGCTGATCACTGCACCTGTACTCAGACTACCGAAAAGTGGAGAATGTTTTGTGATATATAGTGATTCTTCAAAGAAAGGCTTGGGTTGTGTACTCATGCAAAATGATAATGTGATAGCCTACGCCTCACGACAGTTGGAGATCCATGAACAGAACTACCCGACACATGTTCTAGAGCTAGCAGCAGTGATATTTGCCTTGAAAATATGGCGGCACTACCTTTATGGTGAGAAGTGTGACATATACACCGACCATAAGAGCCTAAGGTATATATTCAAACAAAAGGAGCTCAACATGCGTCAAAGGATATGGTTAGAGATAATCAAGGATTATGATTGCTCTATTCACTATCATCCTGGAAAGGCAAACAAGGTAGATGATGCTTTAAGCAGAAAAGAACCTGCTACTCTATCCATGCTGTGGATTGAGAAAGACCCTATCTTCATGGATATGCAAAGAATGGAATTGGAAATCATAAGGGAGGCGGATAAATCCTACCTTTCCCAAATGATTGCGCAACCAACTATCCAAGAGAAGATTAAGGAATCACAAATGGATGATGTGGAGATACAAAAGAGGGTGAATACCGTAAATTAAGGGAAGCTGCAAGAGTTCCATATCGAAGATGATGGTGTGATTCGGTTTAGAACACAGCTTTGTGTTCCTTCATCACCCAGGATAAAGAAGGAGATATTGGAAAATGCACATAGCTCAACTTTCTCTATCCATCCTGGGACTACCAAGATGTACCGTGATCTTTGAGAACACTTCTGGTGGGATAAAATGAAGAAGGATATTGTAGAATATATATCGAGGTGCTTGGTATGTCAGAAAGTTAAAGCTGAGCGACAAAAGTTCAAAGGTATGATGCAGCCATTTCCTTTACCCATGTGGAAATGGGAAAATGTTACTATGGACTTTGTTACGGGTCTCCCGAAGATGTCAAAGGGAAATAATGTGGTATGGGTTCTGGTTGACCGACTCACCAAGACTGCCAATTGTATCGCTATTCGGGAAGATCTCTAACTTGAACAACTTGCAAAGATATATGTTAAGGAAGTGGTGAGATTGCATGGTGTTCCACTCTCAATTTTCTCTGAACATGATCCAAGGTTCGCATCTAAATTCTGGAGGAACCTTCAACATGCTTTGAGTACTAAATTAAATTTCAGCACGACCTATCACCCCCAAACTGATGGCCAGTCTGAAAGGACTATTCAGACACTAGAAGATATGCTAAGAGCCTGATCTCTTGAATTCAAAGGTGTTTGGGATCAGAATCTCCCATTGGTTGAGTTCTCATACAACAATAGCTTCCACTCAAGTATCCAGATGGCTCCATATGAAGCTCTGTATGGAAAGCGATGTAAAACTCCAACCTGTTGGGATGAAGTTGGAGAAAGAAATCTACTTGGACCTGATCTTGTTCAAGAGATGATAGAGAAGGTTCAAGTCATCCAGAAACACATCAAAGCTTCTCAAAGTCAGAAAAAGAGCTATGCTGACAACCGTCGAAGGGACTTAGAGTTCGATGTTGGAGATAAAGTCTTCCTTCGAATATCTCCATGGAAGAGAGTCATGCGATTCGGGAAGAAAGGGAAGCTAAGCCCAAGTTATATTGTCCCTTTTGAAATCCTTCATTGTATAGGAGCTGTGGCCTATCATATTGCACTTACACCAAATATGGCTCAAGTTCATGATGTGTTTCATGATTCACTACTGAGGAAGTACATACCATACCCCTCACATGTACTAAACTCAGAGATCATCCTGCTAGAAGATGATCTCTCATATGAGGAGCAGCCAATAAAGATTCTGGATTAGAGAGATAAGGTTCTACGCAATAAGAAAACCCATCTTGTCAATTTTTTGTGGAGGAACCATAAGTTTCAGGAAGAAACTTGGGAACCAGAAGAGGCAATGAAAGAGAAACATCGTCACCTGTTTGTGTAAAGTGAAATTTTAGGGGCGAAATTTCTTAAGGGGGGAAGAATGTAACGACCCAATATTTTTGAATGGAAATTACCTTATTATATTTCTGTCATAAAATAACATGAAAGCACAACATGATGAACTACTAAGTGATAAATGGCCTTTAAACATGTGTTTGTCGCTTTTGTGTTTGAAAATTTTAAAATCCGATATACACGGTTGTGCTCAAGATGATTTTTGGAGTCTAATGAAACAAAAATAATTTTTGGTGAATAGTAATGTACCCTTAGGAATAGTAACATACCCTTATCAATAGTAATATGACCCTTATGAATAGTAAATCATACAACATAAGAGTAACATTACCTATGAATAATAAAATAAAATTTAGACATCTTAGAAAGTGACAATTTGACCTTAGTAAACATTTTAGTATTTTGTAAGTCATAAATAAATAATTATAAATAATTAATTAATTTAAAAGAATATTTATTTCCCTAAAATGTATTCATAAATTATTGAATCAATGTCTTATAGTTTTTAGATAATTTTATAAGACCCTACATAATTTTTGAAAGCACTATAAAATCAGTTTTAATCTTAAAAACTGTTTTTAAGTAAATTATGATTTTAATTAAATATTAGATTAATAATATTTATAAAATTATTTTTGAAAATTTTAATACATTTTTGGATTCTAAATGCCGAAAAATGTTTGGGGTAAATTTTTGGGATTTTTCTGAGGTACTTAATTTTTTGATGAATAGTAGAATCTGATAATTTACAATAAATGCTAAATAATGGATTAATTGAGTCATCAATGATGCTCTGCTGATGTAAGCCCACTTGGTTTGGGATCACATGATAAAATTAATATTATTGGTCATTCAAGACTAACTATTCCTTGTCATAGTGGAAATTAATAAACTAACAAATTTTATATTAAGGAAGCCCCTCTCCCCTCCACTATAAAAGCCACCCTTCACACCGTCATTTCCTCACACCTCTAAATCTTCAAGACTTCTCTAAACTCTACCCAAACACTTCCTTCGCCCCTCCCCCATGTCCAAGAGCTACTGGTATCATCAAAGGACCAATCTTAGTCCCTTAAGGAGGTTCTCAAGAGAAGTATTCAAGAGGTAATTTCTCTCCCTCTTCTCTTTTAATTTCCTTTAATGTTCAAGTTCATTTCTTGATCTCTCCCAACATATATTCATATTAATTGTATTGTAACTCCATTATTATACATATACTGGAATTTTATGATTCTAATAGGATATTATATCATCCAACCCTCTTTCCCTATTCCTTTTTTTATTAAAGAGAACGTTGTTCGTGAGGTGTTAATTTTTCACCTTCAAGAACGACATGCTTTCTTCTTCCATTTCTACCTTCATATCTGGTCATGAAACCATTTTTATGGTTGAAACAGAACATGTTATACGTATTATCTCCTATTTGAAGATCTGTAACTAACTTATGATCATATTTTTAAGTGATAAAATAAAACAAGTTCATTATGATTGAAAACCCGCCCAAATTTACCAAAATAATAATAATTTAATTCTTATATAATGATTCATCCAAGTTGATCTAATTTAATTCATTATAATATCATCCAAAATAATTTAATATCATTAATAACATGTAATATCAGTTCTGTATGTTTACACATGTTCTACCCAAACTTCAATTTAAGAATACAAGTGAACCACTCTAGAAAATCATAAAAACAAACATTCCCAAATAATGTTTTTAAGCACTATAACTCATCCAAAGGCACATAAATTCACTTAATGAAACCATAATTAACTATTTTAATATATAAAAGGTTCTGTATTTCTAATTAATGAATATAATGTCATTATACAGGACATTAAAGAGAAGGAAGCATTCAGATACAATGTAAGGGGAAATTCTTGAACCAAACTTTCATCCTTTGGGTTCTACCTCTTTCACTCCATTTTTGATATTGTCACTCCTTAAATATCATTTCTTCACCATTTTATTTCCTTTTTTTGGACATACATTTTTCTAATAAAGTTTATGTAATCCAACTATTTTCCTAAAGAACTCTTCTCTTAAGAACTCAACTTTTACCTCTCATTCAAGGTTAATGGTTCTTGTATCATGTATGTTGTTCCCTCATTCTTTTGGGAACCAAAAGTTTATGAATGTGTTCTTATGAGATGAAACCCATTCCTTTTCATGGGTTAGTTATGTTCAATTGAGTTTTATTTTCATTGTGGAATGCATGATAAATGATAATGTTATGATGTGACGGGTGCACCCGAAATTATATAGCACTGCAATGAATTGGGTAAAGTGATGAATCTCATGAGTAAATGTGAAATAATATGTGAACAATATTCTATCTTGGTTTGCAAGTTTGTGTGGTAGTTATCCACTAAGACCTGATGTTTCATTTTTATGCATTGCCACATTTCAAGTTTTTTATTTATGCTCCTCTCATGTTCATGATCTTTTTCTTATGTTATGATTATGCTCACCCCTTGATATATTGTTCTTATCTATCATCTTGATGGGCTTCTAGATCACCTCTTTTGATTTATATTCTCAGGTGGCTACATGTACTAAGGAGAGGACAAGTTCCAATAAGAATCTAGAGAAGAAGAAATTAAATAAATGTTCATGCTTGTTGTGTATCTGTAATGTATGGTCCTAGTTTTCCCAAGACACTAAACCTTTGGATCCTCTATGTGTAATACTATTATGTTTTTTTCTTTGAAATGATGTAATAGAAATGTAAGAAAAGGCTGGGTCACTATATCCATGCTTGAGGCTGTTGGGCTAGGACCATTTTGGAGGAAAAGAATTTCCATTTATCATGGTGTAGTTCTATGATATTATGATGATTTTACATAGAGTAGAGAAATTTTTAGGCCTTCAGACATCATACTTGAGCTGATGGGTTCTTTCGAGAAGGGGTATGAGGGACCAAGTTTGTATCAATTGGGCCTACCTTTGATATGTCAGTGACGTGTTTGGACATGAGGTGTTAAGAGGTACATGGTTCTAGGTTACTTTGATAGAGGTATAACCTGAGGGTTCAATGGGAATTTATATATTAGGGGTTACATTGGTCTTAGGATAAAGAACTTCTCCACTATGGCATTCTAGTGTTGGTTGTGGATGGTGATAGCATCCTGATGGGTTTTGAGCACTGGTGAAGAGTGTGAAATTTTATACGCACATGTTTCCATTTATTTAATTAACTATTCATGCCTTCTTAATAACAAATTAATGGTAAAAATATTTCAGTGGTATCGTACTGAGACTCATTCGTACACCCTATAGGGGACTTTCAGGATGCATGTCGAATTTATGATTTTACGATCAAGTAAGGGTTTGGGCCCCAGAGCTGAATCCTACAATGAATTGTAATAGATGGTTGGAAGGGGTCCTAAAATTCCTTTCTTTAGTTGGAGTTTCCTTTTGATTTTTTGTTTCTATTTCAGCATGCTTATCTTATGTGTATATTCTGATGGTCAGACATAGGGATCCCTTTACATCTTATTGTATTTTATGACCATTTTTGGATGCATGTTCTATTTTAGCTTTTTTAAATTTCATTATTACATGTTTATCCATTCTGATGCTTTTGTATATATATTATTCTGATATGATTGATTGTGATTTTACTTTTAGAAGGTATGGATCGAGTTTGTTGAGTCTTTATTCTACTACATGTTATATATACACTCAAACAGTTACTATATCATTACATGAGTGTATAGCCTGTACAAATTTTTCTATTTACACCATTTCTATTAGTCATCATCCTTTGGAATTTGGGGATGTGTGCCTCGGTCCAGTGGCACCCAGAACAAAAGCACTATTATTGTGGATATTCAGGTTATGAATGCTATAAGTTGCATGAGAGGATTTTCTTTTACATCTTTCTTTTTATTACTGTTGATTCTATAGTGGAATAGATATTAAGATGATATCATAACTAGGTTTAGAACTCATGCTCGGGTGGCCACAGTCCCATTCACGGGGGACTTACAATGTTATCAGGGGTGGGAATTGATGTTATATTATTGCTCATTTTACAATTGATGTTATTTCCACCTTGAGTGGTGAACAAGGGATATGATGATTACTCATTATGAAATGTGACTTTGTCTTGGTACAACAAGGAATGTGTATTCCCTTGGCCCAATATGGAAGGGGGTGTTATATATGTTTTCATACATTCTTTTTATGTGGCTCTTGTTTAGGAACATAGTATAATGTTTACTTATATATATTCATGTTCCATGATAGAAATTGCTTGTGATATGTGATATTCTATGTGATATATGTATATATATGGGAAATCATCTTATTAGGGAAGGAAGGTATGATTTTATGGGGTGATTTTGATCCCCAGGTTATATGAATATGTTGTCAGTTCGAGGCGACATGGTTTTTCAGGATTGGAATGGATCATAGTACATTTGATACTTGGCTTTGTGGAGAGTGGGTAAAGATTCCATGAGGCCGGGGTTTCAAGAGGAATGGTTACAATGGGATAGATTAAGGGTTGTGAGTTGATGATGCAAGTAATTCTTTCACTATTTTTGATATTTATATATATATGTTATTTGGGTTGTTTGATCGTGTAATGTTTTTAGAGGGTTCACCTATATTGATCAGATAGAGAATGAGGTGGGATATGATTTAGGGCCACAAGAGCATGTGCATGTTGATATACCTATGGGTCAGGTAGATCATGAGATGCCGGTATAAACTCAAGATCGTGTATAGGTTCCAGTGAAGGTGGGGAAGCTAGAAGACTTGATAAATTTTGGGTTGGGGTTGGATGAGATGCTCAGAGAGAGCCTAGCATGGGTTATATAGGGAATCGATATGGGAGCTCAAGGGGTAATGCCTTTGATGTAATATATGACTTGATAGTTTCAATCATATTACCCACCATTTTTTAGGGTGAGGGTGGTCCACATGCTGATGATAATTGGATAAGGTCAATGAAAATGATCTTTGAGTAGCTAGAGATGCCTCTAGGGTAGATGGTGAAACAAGAAACCTACATGGTCAGAGGACCAGCTAAGCACTAGTGGGACCTACAGGTTCAGATAGGAACACACGATGTGCTAGGATGGAAGGACATTGAGGCTAGGTTCTTTTATAACTTCTTCCCGAAGACATTGATATTGAAGATAGCTCATGAGTTTTTGAGCCTTCAATAGGGTGACATGTCCATCATGGACTATGCAGCCGCATTAAACATGTTTCTTAGATTTTCACTCAATATGGAGAGTGATGAAACCTAGTGGGTTAGGTTATTTAAGGATGATTTATGGAATTCCATTGGGGTGTAGGTAAACATCTTTAAGTAAGAATATTTCTTAGGCGTAGTGAATTAGGATCTTATTTATGAGGGAAACTTGATAGAAATATCATACTCATGATGGGTCATGACATCAGGTTATTTCAGTGTAGATGTATTAGATATTAGAGAGTGAGTTTGATATGAGTTCTTATAGGGTATTTAGGCCATGGATTCAGCCAGATCACCTAAGAGTGGGTCTTATATGGTGTGATTCCAGTGTAGAAAGCTAGGACATGTCTAGAATCAGTGTGAAAATCCGCAAAAAAAAGTGTTGAACATGTGCACAGGTCAACCATCTTGGAAGGTTCTATAAGAATCCTTCCTTTATATTTTTTAGTCATGGATGAGGGAAGACTCAGGGTTCTAATATTTTTCTATGAGTGATACCAGGTGAGGGTAGTTGATATTTAGCTTCATATGGAGGTCATGGAAGTGATGAAAGGACCCAATAGTGGGGATATGGGCTGGTGGATGGTGAAACACCACAGAGATGTTAAGATTCATGAAATTAGGCTTGAGGCCTAGGGCATTCCAGGGAGATTTTAGGGTTAAAAATTACTAGTGAGATGATAACGGTCAGAGGTATGGTGTGGTTGTATCCATTCTCTTTTGTTTTTCTTTTTCAAGGAATTTTTTGCATGTCCATTTTGGAAGCATGGTGTGAAAAATATATGTATATGGAAAACTAAATTCTAGTTATTAGGTTTGCACTAGATCAAGTGTATTATATATATATATATGTGTGTGTGTGTGTGTGTGTGTGTGTATGAGGTGCATGGCGCCGAAAATGTTTGTGTCAGGATCATTGGATGTGAGTCTTGTGAGGTGCTTTGGCATTTAGGCATTAAGTCGATACAGGTTACCTAAGGTGCATTGAAAGCAGGGAATCATTTATATGTGGGACTTGATTGATGTGTTTTGGAATCTGGTAAACATTAGATATCTTATTTGATTGAGGTACAAGGCACAAAGATTTATTTGAGAATGTTTTGAGATACAGGGCACTAGGCATACCATGTGAGCCAAGGGCACAGGGCTGGAAACGATGTGACATGGGATCCTGATGGGTGTTAGATATTACCTAGGACCACCTGATGAGTTTTAGTAGTGATGATGCATCATGGTAGGACTTTTGAGTTTGAGGATTGGTAGATGGACCATTATTTTGGTATGAACATTGGATCGGGATGCTACCAGGGTATGTCACTCCTATGGTGGGGAGTCCCCTTCAGGTAGATGACCTGTTCTCTTAAGACTGAGGTAGTCTGGGTTATTTTTACTATGTTGGGTATGTTCAGTACCATATCTAGTTCTTATTTTATATCATGGGAAAAAGATATGTTTTTTGGGAGATTGTAATGTCACAAGTTTATAGAGATGGTTGAAAACCTATCCCTTTTTTAATTTTTCAAATGAGTGTTTATGAAATTTATTTTTCAATTATCAGTAAATAATTTCAAGTTTTTGATAAACCCAATATATTATTTATGGATGTTTTAAAAGTATTGGTAAATTTATCAGGTGTTCGAATGAGTTTTGGCTTCGTCAGATGCCTGAAGGCATGTTTTCTAGGTTGTAGGTCAAAGAATGCTGAGTAAACCATGTTTCCTCTCCTAGAATAATCTAATTCAAAATTTTCTAGTGTCTCACCATTTTTTATATCATGTGGTTTGGGTTACACTACCATACGTGATGTACTTAATTTTTCATAGAGGGATTCCATATACCTTGTGCATTCTTAGGTTAAACTATGTGAAAGCTTCATGGGTTGTGCCACATAGGAAATACCTCAACATTATAGCATGCATTATTTTAACACGGTTTAGAAAACCATATGAGTTAATAGTGCAGTCTTATTAAAAGTGTGAAATTACAAAATTTACCCTCCCTCATATTTCTTTATTCTCTCTCATTTCTTCTATCTTCTTCATGTGCTCCATAGGGTGCACCTCCCTTTTGTTCTTTCGGCTAGTGTGTGATCACACTCCTTTATCCATGATCTTTTTCTATCTTGTCAATTTTTTAAGAACCATATCGATAAGTCTCTCCTCACCCATGTTTCCCTTTTCCATCTCTCTCTCCGGATGGGATACTAAATCGATGTAATTTATTTACCCTATTTTTAGTCTACTTTATGGAAAAGATAACTTCTTAGAAATATATTCCAGATAGAGAAAAATGCTAGATATGCCTATGTCTAAGACTCTATCATAGGTGTTGAATAGTTCTCATTGTGTTTTCATAGTTATTTTAGAGGTGTAGATTTTAGTGCACTATGGGTAGTTGAGAGAGACACTAATAAATTGAATGATTGATGTAAAATTAATTGTATGTCCTTATGAGATTTCATTAGGCATTCCCAAACCTTATTCTCTTAGGTGAGGTTGTGTTAGAGTCCATCGACCACCTGGGTAGTTGGGACATGGTGTGTTCCTTTTAATGAATTGGTTTTATTTATTTAAATTGCATTGAATTATATATGTAAATGTATTGTGATGTACTACTAAGATTCATTAGAGCATGATAGTATTGGACCAAGGATTAAATTGGTGATGGATATTTGAAATTGAGGTGGTATGACCATTATTATGGGCTTGGATCAGGTTAAATGGGTGATGTGATCACCAGATGGGCATCATGGACCTCATTTTTTTGCATCAAGGCCATAAGGTTGAGGCCATGGCCCATGATATTGGATGACATGGACATCAAATTTGAGTTACATGGTCATAGGGGTATGAGATACAATATTTATGTGGATTAGTTAATAATTAGGAGATTTCTTCTCATCTTTGATGGCAAATCACCCTTTGAAGTCATGTTCACACTAGTTGACTTAGTGGTGAGGTGTTTTTGTTTGCAAGTGTTGGTAGAGGCCATATATGGTGTGTATTAGGTAATTATTATGTGGTTATTTCCATATAAATCCATGGGTATGGTGAGAAGCCTTAAAATGATAGTGTTGAGGGTGTCGAGTGGGGGTTGAGGCCTGATGTGCTTGAGGCCATTGGGAAAGGACAATTTTAGAGGACAATAATTTATTTTCTTGTAAAATAATTTTACGAGCTGATGATGATCATACTTCGAGGACATATATCTTTGTGAATATGGAAATCAGGCTTGATTCCTTTTGTGATTTCTAGATGGGGCCTGAGGGGCCATGTTTATATTGATTGGGTGTTCCCTCAGAAACTGAGTGACTTATTTATACATGAGGTGTTATAAGGTATATGGTGTTTTGTTACTTTTCTAGAGGTGAAGCCTAAGAGTTCGCTAAGAATTTATATATTAAGGGTTTCTATAGTATTAGTCTAAGAAACCTATCCTCTATGTCATTCTAGTGTTGGTTGCGGAAGGTGATGGCTTCCAGGTGGATTTTGAGAACTATTGAAGTGTGTGATTATTTACATAAATGTGATACTATTTATTTTGTTTATTGTTCTAACCTTATTAATCATAAATTTAAGGTATGAACATTTGGTTGGTACCCTAATGCGACTTGTTCTCATACCATATATGGTCCCTTCCATATGTGGGTAGACATTATGATTTTATGTTATCATAAAGGTTCAGGGTCTATAGTGGGAACCCTAGTTGAGTTGCTGTGGATGGATGGTATGGGACGTAGAGGTTCTTTCCTTAGCTCGAGTTTCCTTTTGAGTTATCCTTTCTATTTTAGCATGATTCTGTTTTGGTTATATAATAATGATCATCCATGAGTGACACTTTAATGGTTATTTTATTGTATGACCTCTTTTGGATGCATGCCCAATTTTAGTTCTATAAATATAATTTTGAATTAGTTATTTATTCTAATATTGTTGATTACATATGCTTCTGTTATGATTGATTGTGCTTTCACATTTAGTAGGATTAGCTTGAGTTTTTTGAGTCTTTCTTCTACTACATCTTAAATATATACTCAAAACATTATTATATAATTCCTTGAGTTTATATCCTCCCCACTATTCCATATTTACACCCTCAATACAAGTCATGACATGTACCCCAGGGCTCGTGTCGTGACTACCCCAATCCCTCCATCCATATGCCAGGGGCTGGCGACTAGCACCAAAGGTGTAATTCCCTAAAACTGGGGAGGCATTGCCTTTATAACCTATAAACACACACAACAGAGCATACAACTAGATAGAAAACACTAGGTAAACATTATAACAAAAGAGTGATGAAAAGTAAAAGGGGCTGAAAATAGAAGCCCAACTGTAAAGTACAAGGAACTGAAAGTACAAGTACAACTAAATAAAGGAAAAATAGTTGTTGGTTCGTCATCTAGGATTCCTACTTGAAGGGTAGGTACAGATATCCTCCTCAGCACTCCACTCTCATCAGTCTCCTCTGTGTACCGATTTATCGTAAAGTCCACCTCTGGGTAATGTCCAGTCCGGGTAATATTAGCCTTGATCAGCGTTGTCCGTCGTCTGCATCCAGCACAACAAGGTGCGGGCATAGCTCGTGCAGGGGTGAGTATAACAATACTTAGTAGGGATCCCGAGACCCTCAAGGTCTCACAAAATCCATCAAGGATAAACCACAAATAAAACAATAGATAACCTTACTTAGGTATATTCCCATACATATACCTAAGTTATCAAGTGATCCATCTCAATCACGAGGAAAACATAGAAAAATTGACTCCGCTCAACCAGGATTTTATTCACATTATTGAAACCTAGGATGCTGGAGAACTCATCCTCTATCGAGTACAGTGGGCCAACCATGACACCAAGCATGCTTCCCACTAACCTTGGATTGTTGAGGTACTCCTACTATCGAGCACCGTGGGTCTACTGCGTCACACAGAGGCGCTCCCCACTGTGGGTCTGCCGCCACAACTAGACGCTCCCCCTCGTAGCCTGCTGAGGTACTCTTCCTGTTGAGTATTGTGGGTCTGCTTCCACAACCAGGAGCTCATCCACCATGGGTCTTCCACCACAACTAGGCACTCCCCACTGGGCTAGTAGAATCACACGAAGTCAAATGGTCAGCAGTCATCAGGTCACATCCAGTTACTAGGTCTCCGCACTCTGTTCGCTCGTCTTTGGGAGGTTTCACTCTGCAAGATGCTGGTTGATACTCCAATTGTCAAAAAGTCCCATGAAAAAGTATCCCAATGGTCTGCCATGTCATACAGGTCTCAACGCAATAGACGACGCATCAATCAGATGCCCGATCAGTGAGTTATTAGCCTTTTTCTCAGGGAGGACCGGTTGGATTCGTGCATGATCCAACCTGGCTGTATATCCACTATACACCAAACTCTAGTGGGTTATACTAAAAGGTAATGTGACGCTCCATGTTTTCTAGCACTGCTGACGATTCGTCAAACAGACAATTGGTGCCAAAGATATAGTTGAAGAAGTGTAAACGGGTCGTAGTGGGCCTGGGTCCGGTCCAACCCTATGGGACTGACCCGGCATGGCCCGTTAGGAGGGCCAGCCCGTTGGGTTTAGCCCGACCCGCTCGGTCTAGCCCAGCAGGCCGTAAGGGGTCGCAAAGGGCTGTGAGGGCACAGACCGGCCATGGGTTGGCGTGAGGGCGGTTCGGCCTGGAGGGCGCCACGAGGGCGATTCAACACAGAGGGTGCTGCAAGGGAGCCAGTTGGTCGGCCAGGGCATCGTAAGGGGCACGGGAGGACAGCTCGGTCGGGGCTCCACAAGGTGCGTGGTAGGGCGACTCAGCCGGAGGCACGACTGGGGCACAACACAGCTCAGGCCAGTTCAGCCGGCGGGAGGCGCAGTCGGCGGGCGGCGCGGTCAAGGTGGCTCGGAAGGCAGCGGGCGGCTCGGTTCAGTCTGGGGTGGCGGAGCCGGTTCAACCAGAGCACCAAAGCGTCGCAGGGGTTGCGCGGGTTGTGGAGGCCGTGGGTAGTGCGGGCATTGCCTTCTTCTCCTTTGTCGCCGTTGTCGCCTTCCTCTGTTTCAAAAAACTCATCAAAAGAGAACGACGGAGGGGTCGAGCCATGCTGGTTTGGTCTATACCCTCTGCATTTAGGGTGTTTTCATTTGGATCACAAGAATGAAGCACAAGAAACCATCCTGCAATGATCAATCCCAGAACCCAAAAATGGAATACATATGTGGATCAACTAGTTAGAAGTTGATCCACGTTCTTTGTTTTTGAAGGAAAGAATCATAGTAATATAAAATCATTCACAAAAATCCCCTACCTTGTTCGTTATTCATCGACGTTAGCATGAGAATGTGTACGTTGATTTATTGGAGAAGAACACGCTCTACATCAAAGGAGGTTCTGAGAAAGGAAGTCGAAGTCGAGGTTGTTCTTCGTAGTCGAAGGTGTTCCTCGTTAGCATTTTTCTTCGATGGAGAGTTCTTCGTTGGGAGATTTCTCCCAAGTTATCTCCTCTCCGAAGATCCACCAAAATGAAAATTCCAAGACAAAATAATAGATTATGTTAACTGTTATTTAATTGCTGACACAAATTTCAAAATGGTTAAGTTGGTTTAATTAAAAGTTAGAGGAGTTGGCACATTTATTGGCATGTGCGTTGGCACAATAATGGTGGAGGTGGTCAAGAGGATCTCCCTCATTTATGATGGAGTTGAGATGTTTTCCTCTCCCATCATTATTAGGTGGGTTTAGTCCTGAGTGGTCTCCACACCATAACCTCTCTTTGGAGTTTAGGTTCGGGTGGGCCCCACCACCATAATCTCTCTTGGGAGGTTAAGGTGTGGTGGTCCCCACCTTCAGTTTCCACATGGGTGGTTATAATAGATAAAATAAAATAAAACATGCATTCATTTTGTTTTATTATTTCCACGAAAAACCCAAAACTAACTTTCACCCCCGACAAACTACCGTCGAGTTGAAATTATTCTTAGGAGAATACCGGCATTGAGATTTCAACAGTGCCCTCAAATTACAATTCTGAGCACCAATTCAAAAGTTATAAAAACCCGCTTGAACTTCCAATGAAAGTACCCGAACAAAACTTCAGAAATTGATTCTGGGCATAATGGGCCTCAGAATCATGCTTCGTCAATTTTTTCGGGATCGTAAAATTCCCAATTAATTAAAAGAAATTACATGTAAATTACAGGTCTTTACATTCTCCCCACCTTAGGTATTTATTTTATCATAAGATACTACTCGAACTAAGGAAACAAGTGGGGGTACTGAGAACGCATCTGAGCATCCCACTCCCATGAGCCCTCCTAGAGGTTCCCGTGCTGCCAACAAACGCGCACAAGAGGTATCAACCTTCCATGAAGGACCCACCCCTTTAAATCCTCAATCTCTATAAGAACCTTTGAAAAAGTCATCTCATTGCTGACGTCCAACTCTCCATGGTTGATGATGTGGGAAAGGGTCGTGCACATATTTCCTCACCTGGCATGTGTGGAAAACGTCATACACCCGGTGCCACTGAGGTGGAAGAGCTAAGCATATGCCACCTTTCCAACTCTGTTGTGGACTTGAAAAGGTTCAATAAACCTCAGAGATAACTTTCCTTCTTGGCCAAATCTCCACAAATCTCATCAAGGTGTGACCTGTAGAAAGATGTGGTCGCTATCCTCAAACTTCATAGGTCTCTGTCACCTATCGTCATACGACTTCTACCTACTCTTTTCAGTCTTCATATACTCCTGTATGATCTGTAACTTCTCTGTGGTAGCCCATACCATCTCTGGTCCCACTAGTTTTGACTCCCCATGGTTAGGCCATCACAAAGGTGATATGCAAGGTCGCCCGTATAACGCCTCAAAAGGTGTCATCCCAATGGTGGAGTGATAGTTGTTGTTGTACGTAAACTACCCCGAATGCAATTGATACCCCCAGCTATGAGCGATGTTGAGGACACAAGAACAAAACATGTCTGCAAGGGTTAGAATGGTCCGCTCAGTCTGACCATCCATATGCAGATAGAAGGTGGTGATCAAATGAAGTTGCGTTCCGAAAGCCTCCTGCAACCCCTTCCATAGCAGGGAAGTAAAACTTGTTTCATGATCAGAGATAATCATCGAAGGTAATCCATGTATCCACCCAATCTCTTGCACGTAGAGGTGTCCCAAGCTCTCTACCGAACCCTAATCTCTATTCGGTAGAAAGTGGGATGACTTGGTGAGTCGGTCAATGATCACCCAAATTGAGTCATTCCCCCTTCATGTACATGGAAGAAATGTCATGAAGTCCCTGGATATATCACCCCACTTACACTATGGGAACTCTAAAAGAAGAACCAAGCCTACTAGTACCTGATGCTCTATCTTCACTTGCTGACAAGTGAGGCATCGAGAGACAAACTCTGTTATTGCCTTCTTCATTCCCAGCCACCAGTGCAGTCATCAGAGATCTTGGTACATCTTCACCACTCCTGGATGTACCGCTAGAGGGGATGTGTGGAACTCCCTCAACACTTCCTCCTGAAGGGACACTAGTACCATGGTACATCCTCTGAAGAGGATGACATGCTACCCACCTTCAAAAAAACCATTAGGTGCCTACCCTGTGGATATCTGAGCACGTCGTGTCTTGCAGTCAGCGTCCCCACATTGCACCTCCTTGACTCACTGAAGAAGTAGAGGTGTGACTGTAAGAGACTATAGGATGGATGCTCCATCTCTATCAATGAAGGATATCTGTAAAGCAGCCAGCTTCTCTGTCGCCTCGCTTAGCAGTTGTATACCAGATCTCTTACTGAGTGCATCTGCAACAACGTTCCCCTTTCTTGGAGTATAGACTATCTCAAAGTCATAGTCCTGTAGTAACTCAATCCAACGTCGTTGTCTCAGGTTTAGGTTCTTCTGGGAGAATATATACCTGAGACTATTATTATAAGAGTACATGGTAAAATGCTATCCCATCAGATAGTATCTCCACATCTTCAAGGTGAAGACCAATGTTCCAAACTCTTTGTCATGAGTAGTGTAGTTCTTCTCAGGATTTCTCAACTTTCGTGAACCATATGCTATCACTACTCACTCTTGAATTAGGACACATCCAAGTCTGGTCCCCAATTTGTCGCAGTAAACTACGTACCCTACTCCTTCCTCTAGAAGCCTCAAGATGTGGGCACTGGTCATCCTCTGCCTTAGCTCCTGAAAACTCCGATGAAATTTCTCCATCCACACAAAGGGTTTCCCCTTCTTCATCAAGGCTTATAGTGGTGCTGAAAATCTATAGAAATCTGGTACGACTCTACAGTATTATCTAGCCAAACCCAGGAAACTCCATACTTCTGTCACACTCTTGGGTGGCTTCCAAGATAGTACCAAATCAATCTTCGCTGGATCCACTGCAACTCCAGCGTCCAAGATGACATGTCCTAGAAAGTGAACCTCTCGGATCTAAAACTGTCACTTTGAGAGATTACCATAAAGTTGGTGCTCTCAGTGTGCGTCCAGTACTATCTGCAAATGATAGGCATGCTCCTCCTCAGTAGTCAAGTAGATCAGAATGTTGTTGATGAAGGCTGCGACAAAGCGATCGAGGTACACCTGAAATATCTTGTTCATGAGTCCCATGAACATTGTTGGAGTGTTGGTTACACCGAATGGCATAACCAAGAACTCACAGTGGCCATACAAACATTTGAAATCCATCTTCTGAACATCCTCATCTCGAACTCTGAGCTGGTGATAGCCAAATCTGAGGTCTATCTTCGAGAAACGATGTGTTATCTTCAACTGATCAAACAGGTCGTCAATCCTCGAGAGTGGGTACTTGTTCTTCATGGTCACCTGGTTCAGGCGCTGATAGTCAACAAAAAGCCTCAAGATCCCATACACCTTTTTAGTGAACATAATCCGGGCTACCCAGGGAGAAACACTAGGACAGATGAATCCCTTCCCTTGCAAGTCCTCTAGCTGTACCCGCAGCTCACGAAGCTCCGCAGGAGCCATCCGATATGCTGGTGTAGATATCAGTGTCGTTCCAGGGTAAAGGTAAATTTAAAAGTCTTCCTCTATACGAGGAGGAAAACTTGGGACATCATAAGGGAAAACATCAGTGTACTGGTCCACCAATACAGGATAGCTTGAACTCCCCACATCGATCGCTCTGAGGGTAAGGCAATCCAACTGATGAGTTATCAGCTGCACTCTCCTCTGAGTAAATCAATCCTGCACTCCAATGGCTCCCTTCTCACCGGTGAAGGTAAACCTAGTCCCATCTGTGTGGAAACACCACACTTTGCATGAAATACAGTCAATATGAGCATGGACTATAGATAACCAGTCCATACCCTAAATGACGTCGTAAGGCCTGGACGTCGCTGCTAGGAGATCCCAGCTGAAGCTCTCACCTCCTAGAGTAAGCTCACACTACTTGTACCAGTGTGTAATCATCGAATACACTCTCTTAGGAGTCTCTAACCATAAGGATCGATCCAACGACTCTGTCAGAATATCTGAGCTCCGAACGAGGGCAGTGGCAATGAAAGAGTGACTGGAACATGTGTCTATAAATACTACAGCTATGGTAGAGTAGACACAGATCATACCTCGAATCATATTCAGAGCACCATGATCGTAAGCCTCAGATACCTGGAGCAGAGATCTCCCCTGTCCACATGCTCCCTGTGGTCGGGGTGGACCTCCTAGTGGTGTTGACGGTAACACATCAAATCGTTGTCCACTGCCAGCTGCACAGCCAGCTCCTCTACCACGTTCGCCTAATCCCTGTGGACTGCCTCGATCAAATCTCTATCTCTACCTGGGCGGTCCTTTGACTGTCTACTGATCATCCAAATGGCGGTTCAGATAGTCACGGGCCATTTGACCCTACCCACCGCATGCGTAACACTGCCCACTCCTCCCATTTCTATCTCCTCTTCAGGTGCCCCGCACAACTGATCCTGAGTCATGCGGTCTTCAACCTATAGGTTTGGTCCTCTAGGACCTATGAAACATCTATCTACTGTCTGCTTCAGAAGACTCTTCTACATGTCGACTGAGGGTGGATCTCACTTCTGGAGATTTCCCAGCAAGGAAACTCTCCACCAAGAGGGATCTCTCTAACACCCCCTCCTACGCCGGGATGCTGAGTCAGACCATCGAATCTCTAATCTCTCGTATGAGCCCCTTATTAAAGGTTTGGGACCTGAAGAATGGGTCTCTCACCATATCATTGGAGTAGCATGAGTGGTCTGTGAACCACACTAAGTACTGAGCTACTATCATGCTGGCCTACTACAGATGAAGTAGCTCCTGGATGTGCACTGCGTGATGAGTCGGTGGGACAAACTCTACCTGAAACATGCTCTCAAAGTCCTCCTAGAGAAGCGTCACCTCATCATGGACCTAGAGCATCAATATCCACCATCTACCATTGATGCCTGTAGAATTCTAGCAGTAATAAACACTATGAGGTTTGCTGGTGTCCCTACTAGTTGAAAAACTCTCACCATGGCCTCCAGCCAATCCTCAGCCTCCTGTGGGTCCATCTCTCCCATGAACCTGGGTGGCCTCTGGCGTAGGAACTTGGGAAACACGATCAAGCGGTGTGCACCATCTGTTGTGGTGGATGGTGGAAATGGTGGCCCAACAGGGAGTGGTGCTGCTGGTGCCTCCATTGAAAAAAGGCCCTACACTGAGGCCTCGTCACTCGGTGGGCTATCATTGCATACAAACCTCAGAACTCTTGCTGGTTGTCTGCATGGAGGAATCCTAAAAGAAACAGGTGTGCTATGGTTAAAAAGTTAAACCTAGTGAGTTGACCTAGTTGAGATGAATTAAAGAAAAATTTTCAAAACACACATGCAATCAGTGTTTTCATGCACTGATTCAGAAATCAGAAGTCAGGATCCTGGTGTATGGATACGTCGGTCGCCACACCAACACTGGACTCCTTGAACTAAAAACCACACTCACTACACTTAACACTAGTTCTTCATAGAAAGAAAGATCATAGTCCTAAGTTCTGTGGTAGAACATACTCTATTTATACCAATTTGTCATGACCCATCCCCCAGGACCTGTTCCGTGACTACCCCATGCCTGCCTTCCATAGTCCAGGGGTTAGTGACTAGCACCAAAGGCATAATTTCCTAAAAATGGGAAGGCATTGCCTTTATAATAAGTAAACGCACATAATAGATCACACTACTAGATACAAAACACTAGGTAAACAGTATAACAAAAGTGTGCTGAAAATTAAAAGGGGCTGGAAATACAAGTCCAACTTTAAAGTACAAGGAACTGGAAGTACAAGTACAATAGAATAAAGGAAAAACGACTGTTGGTTCATCCTCTGGGATTCGTACCTATAGGGTAGGTACAAATAGCCTCCTTAGCACTCCACGTCTGTCTGTCTCCTCCGTGTACCGACTCATCAAAAGGTCCACCTCCGGGTACCATCCAGTCCTAGTAATCTCAGCCTCAATCAACATTGTCCGTCGTCTGCATCCAACAGAACAAGGTTCAGGAATATTCCGTGCAGGTGTGAGTATAATGATACTCAGTAGGGACCTCGAGACCCTCAAGGTCTCACAAAATCCAGAAAGGATAAACCACAAGGAGAACAACAGATAACCTTACTTAAGTATATGCCCAAACATATACCTAAGTTAGCATGTGATCCATCTCAATCATGAGGAAAACACAGAAAAAATGACTCAGATCAACTAGGATTTTATTCACATTATTGAAACCTTGGCTACTGGAGAACTCCTCTATCGATTACAGTGGGCTTGCCACGACACCAAGCATACTTCCCACAAACTTTGAATTGCTGAGTTACTCCTCCTGTCAAGCACCATGGATTTGATGCGTCACACAGAGGCGCTCCCCACCGTGGGTCTACCGCCACAACCAGGTGCTCCCCCTCATAGCCTGCTATGGTACTCCTCTTGTCGATTACTATGGGTCTGCCGCCACAACCAGGGACTCATCCACCGTGGGTCTGCCGCCATAACCAGGCGCTCTCCACTGGGCTAGTATAATCACTCCGAGTCAAATGGTTAGCAGTCGTCAAGTCTCAGCCAGCTACTAGATCTCTGAACTCTGCTCACTCATCTCCGGGAGGTTCTGCTACACAAGTTGTTGGTCAATACTCCAACTATCACGAATCCCCATGAAGAAGTACGCCAATGGTCCTCCACATCATAGGGGTCTCAATTCAATAGACGGCACGTCAATTGGACGCCCGGTCTGTGAGTTATTATCCTTTTTGTCCCGAGGGGGCCCGGTTGGATTCGTGCACGATCAAACCTGACCGTATCTCAACTATACCCCAAACTCTAGTGTGGTATACTCAAAGAGACCCTCATGATCCAAGTTTTCCAGTACTGTAGACAGTTCATCAAACGAACGTCTGGTGCCAATGATATGGTCTAATGAGCATAAATGGGTCGTAGTGGGCCTGGGTCTGGTCCGCCCGGTTGGACCGACCTGGCCTGACCCCATTTGGGTCAACCCAGCCTGACCCGTTGGGTCTGTCCCAACCCGTTGGGCCCAACCTAGCCGGCCACGAGGGGCCACGGAGGGCCGTGAGGATGCGGACTGACCGTAGGTCGACATGAGGGTTGTTCAGCCTGGAGGGCGCCGTGTGGGCGATTCGGCCCGAAGGGCGCCGCGAGGGCGCATGCCAATTCAGCTGTGGTGTTGCGAGGGGTGCCGGAGGCTGGTTCGGTTGGGGGGTCGCAAGGAGCATGGTAGGCAAGCTTGGTCAGGGCCCCGCGAGGGGTATGGGAGGCTAGATTGGCTGGATCGCAGCGAGGGGCATGGGAGGCCAGCTCGACCAGAGCGCCACGAGGGGTGCGAGAGGTCGGCTCGGCCGGAGGCACTTCCGGGGCGTGGAGTAGCTCGGGCTGATTCAACTGGTGGGTGCCATGACTGGTGTGCGGTGCGGCCGGTGCGACTCGGAAGCCGGTGGGAGGCGTGGTTCGGCCCGGGGTGGCAGAGCCGGTTCAGCCGGAGCGCCGGAGCAGCGCAGGGGCGGCGCAGGTTGCAGAGGTCGCGGGTAGTGCGGTTGTCACCTTCGTCACCATTGTCACCTTCCTTCGTTTCGAGGAACACCACAAAATAGAATGATGGAGGGGTCGATCCATGTTGGATTCGTCCGCACCTTGTGCATTTAGGGTGCTAGAATTTGGCTCATAAGAACGAAGGGAAACAAACCCTCCCACAATGATGAATCCCAAAACCCGCAAAAGGAAAACATATGCGGATCAACTATTTAGAAGTTGATCAGCGTTCTTTGTTTTAGAAGGAAATAATCACGAGAATATAAAATCATTCACAAAAATCCCATACCTTGTTCATTTTTCATCGACATTGGCACGAGAAGGAGGACATCAATTCCTTATAGACGAACACGTCCTACGTCGAAGGAGGATTGTAGAAAGAAAGTCGAAGTCGAGGTCGTTCTTTGTAGTCTAAGGCGTTCCTCGTCGGTGTTCTTCATTGGTGGAGTGTTCTTCGTTGGGAGCTTTCTTCCAAGTTCTCTCATCTCCCAAGTTCCACCAAATTGAAAATGCCAAGCCGAAATAATAGATTAAGTTATCTATTATTTTATTGTTGACACAAATTTTAAAATGGTTATGTTGTATTACATAAAAGTTGGAGGAGTTGGCACATTTATTGGCATGTGTGTTGGAACAATAAAGGTGGAGGAGGTCAACAGGAACTCCCTCATTTATTATGGATTTGAGAGGTTTTCCTCTCCCATCATTATTAGGGGGGTTTAGTCTCGGGTGGTCCCCACACCGTAACATCTCATGGGAGGTTAGGTTAGGGTGGGCCCCACAACCATAACCTCTCTTGTGAGGTTAAGGTGTGGTGTTATCCACCTCTAGCTTTCACATGGGTGGTTATAATAGATAAAATAAAATAAAACATGTGTTTATTTTATTTTATTATTTCCATGAAAACCCCAGAAACTAACTTTCACCTTCAACTAACTATTGTCAATGTGAAAATATTCTTAAGTGAATACTAGTGTTGTGAGTTCAACGGTGCCCTCGGGTTTCAATTCTGAGCACCATTTCAAAAATTATAAAAACCCGCTTGAACTTTAACTGAATGTACCCGAACAAAACTTTAGAAATTGATTCTGGGCACACCAGGCCTCGGAATCACACTCCGTCAATTTTCAAGGAATTGTAAAATCCCCATTTAATTAAAAAAAATAAATGGAAATTCCGGGTCATTACACTACAAGTCAAAAACCATTAGCATTTGGGGAGGTGCAACTCAGGCCAGCAACACCCAGCCCGAAAGCACTATTTGGGTGGATAGTCTGGTCAGGGATGATACACTTGATTTTATTAACATATAAAAAAATATATTTCTGATAAAACACGGATTTTCAACATGATTTGGTAAAATAAATTGATTTTCAAAGAATTACTAAATGTATTGTGAAATTGGTTATCAAGGGTAGATTTTTTATGGAAAATGGTTGTTTGGAAATAGACATGTAAAATTTGATTAGACCATTTAAATTGATATGAAATATGAAACACATGGGGGCCTTGGGTACCTATGTGGGTTTCTAATTCTATTCATTTTCCTTGTTTCCAAAAGGGGGTTTACATTCTGGAGTGTTCCTCCATTCCTTGAGCATATATTAATTGGCTAGAGAAACTTGATCATAATACTATAAGGGGGTTCATTTTCTTGGGTGTTCCTCCATTGCTAGATTTTATATTTATTGGTTATAGGGTTTTTATGTGCAAACTTATTCTGATTGACCATTGGGGTATGATAATCCTAGCTATCCGAAGCCTATGTTATCCTAGGGGTGATATCCATTTTTCATGAATGTTATATTGTTTGGATTTAATATGGTGTATGATTTATGCTATGATAAATATAAAATGATTTATTCTAATTGTATTTTAAGACTATATTACATGGATTTTTTTATATACTATGTAACTGAGAATATTTTTACCATGATTTTGATATAAATTTGAAAACTACAATATTAGGCCATTTTTTCTTATATTGTGCATATTGGGATTATTTACAAGATACTTTTTATAGAAATACTAGGTGAGATTCTATTGAGCCTTTTAATATCACACACTACACACTCCCTTGGGTGTGTTTATAACTTATTTTTATGATGTACTAAAAGGAAAGGCATCACAGGTTTATGGAATGGTTTAATATAAGCTATGTATGGGTATATGGTGGTGACACTATGGGATATTTCCCTCATATCATGTGGAGATTTAAATAGTTTTTGAGTTAATTTTTTTTCATTACAAAATGTATGCCATGGATTTGGGATTATATATTTATTATATTTCTACCATTATCATTCATTCTGGTTATAGAATATTACTTATTATGGTTATCTTATCTATATGTTTTCTATGTATAATGTTTATACTTAATAAAACCATTCACTTTACTCATTTTGGATTCCTGGGTTTTTTCCCCCGCCAGTAGGGATAGGGAAGACCCATCAAGTTTACTTATGGTCAGGTTCAGATCCATGTTGGATTGGTTGTCCAATTTAAGTAATGATAATAGTTTCCCATTATAGTGTTTTTTATAGTTTCCTCTTGGAAATGTTTAAATTTGTATCAAAAAATATATTGACTAAGTAAATAATAAATAAGTCCATCCATGATGAAGAAGGATGAGGTGTATTCTTTAAAGGGGAGTAAACAATTGAGGTGAAAATCATAAAATCTTTTTATGTCAATATAAAATTTGAGTAAAAATATGATTATTAGGTATAATAATATAAACATTGTAATATTTTAATCGAATCAAATATACTTTTTAAAGGGTATGCGTGTGCAAGGTTGCTTAAAATGGGAGTAATATACTTTCACATGAATTCATTTGATGTGTTTGTTATATTTAGTGAAAATGATAAATAATTTATAAAATCATCTCAACCAAACCATGTATAATGAAATATGAGTTATAATTGATTGATATAATGTTTCATAGAGATATTCGATGTCAAATTTAATCATAGTTGGTTTTTACACCTAACCTACTCACATAGGAATATAGTTGATTAATTTATGAATCATTGATTATGATAAATGTGATGATACCCTTATCTAAAGTGAATCTAAATTTATAATTTGGGGAAGAATATAATAGTATAAATTTACCTCACTATTTCACCTGTTATTTTATTATAAATAAGTGGAATAATGTTTTTAACCTGAGAATTGATACAAGTCTTTACAATTACTGATTTTAAAAATAATTGTGTTTTGAAAAATTACTTATCCACTCTATGATATGTTAAGGTACATATCTTGATATGTAAAGGTACATATCTTGATATATAAATGTTATCAAAGAGGGTAGATTGAGAATCTTGAAATGCACTATGTTGCATTGTGATACATAATAATAAATAAAAATGTATAATGCATACATATAGGTTAAGAGGATCAAACATAAGATTCATTTGAAGATAATAAATAATAGATATGTGCCACCTAGAGGTTTTTAATGATTCATAATGTTCTTTAAGTAAATGTCGAAGTGTTACTGAGCGCACATAAGTGATAAGTATAAAACTCTATTTCTTCTATATGGTTTGGAAGTATGAGAAAGTTTCATATTTATGGATAATTAAATCAGATGACTTTATGATGTTCATAAAATTATAATATCATGATTATTTGAGTATAAATGATTCTATCCAAGAAAAATGGATGTAAAAATTTTCAATGAAGGATATGTCATGATGAGGGATTATACATTATAATGTTTTTATGTATACCCATACATACTTATAGAAAGGTGTAGGGAAATATTGTAGAAGTTAGAAGGAATTTAAATAATGAGATTTGAGAAGAATATTTTAGAGATATACGTGTGATAAATAAATATTTTCAAATAAAAATATTTCAGATGTACTAATAATGATAAAATCTAGAATAATCACTACAATAAATAATTTTCTATGTCAAATGGAATTATGAGTATTTATGGAATTCTAGTTAAGAATATATTTATAATATTATTGTTCCAAAAATCATGATATTTATATATTATATATATATATAAATAATGATAACGTTATTTTAAGAGTGTAACAATTTATAAGAAGTATTGTTTTTGAGAATGGGTGAACAAATGAACACTAATATTATATTGAAAATATTTTTTTATCTATGGGATTGAAATTGATAATATTATGGAAAGAAGATCTTATTCATTAAATTGGAAGAAAAGGATAAAGAAAGTAATTATAGAAGGATGTAATTATGACTATTTATTTAGGATCTATGTGTTGATTCATTTGATGAAGAAGAAGAAGGTTGATTTTTAGTTGCGATATAGAGAACGAAGTGCATATTATAATAGATGATTATTTACTCATTTTCAAGGAAACTATATTGTGGAAGAATTTTGAATGATTTGATTCAGTGAAATCTCTGTGAATATTGAAGATCTTATTCACAAGTGAGTTTCATGGAATTGTTTTAAATTAGCGGGATCTAGTATAAAGAAATAAATTGGGAGATTTTTGAATGGTTAGGAGACTATGAAACTTTCAAGATACAATAATGGGTTTTATAGAATATCCATATTGTATTAACTAGTATAATATAATATATATATACATATAAATCATGACCCAATGTTAGTAATATTTTGATTCCTATATTGGGTTTGAACCTTGTAAAAATACCACGCATTGTTATCTTTCTTATTAATTTTTCTATTTGGTATTATGATTTTATATTATTATGTATGACCATCCATTTTAAAAAATTTAGAGTTTTAAATACTAAAAAGGGGAAAATATAATGTGGAATGAAATTGATAAAATAAGTCAATACTAATTGACCAAATCCCTAAATTGTCTATATGATCCAATTGAGGCATTTCATGGGAATTGTTTTTATTAAGATTAAATGTTATGTTTTGAAACAAAATTTCTTTTTATTTTTTAAATTATATTATTTTAATTATTTTTAAAAAATTATTTTTATATTCCAATATTTTTTTAGTTTTCATAAAATGTGTAAAATATATTTATAAAATATTTATAAGATATATTTTATAATATTTCAATTTTTCCTACTTTAAATATTTATATTTCATTAAAAATTTATTTTGAAATGATATTTCTTTGGATCATTTATTTTTTTTCATTTATACTGAAAATATTTTTCTTTTCAATTATTTTTTATGTTTAAATTCCATAATTAAAATTTAATTTTGGAAAAATTTGTACTTTATATTTTATAACATTTCAAATCCATGAAGTTTATTTTATTAAAAGTATTTTGAATAAAAAATGTTTTTTTTCTTTGAAAGATTAATTTTATATTAAAATTTTAAATTAATTTTATTACCAATTGATTTTTCTATTTTTTATACAAATTTTATATTTCAATAATTTTGTACCTAATATTTATATTTTATAAGGTCAAAAAGTTATCAATTTGAGGTATACATTTTGTGTTTGAATCACCATTGCCTACGATCATTTTTTATTTGATTTTATATTATTTTTGTTTAATATATTTTTAATTTCTATTATGTTTTATGTGTTCTTTCATTGTTTAAAGTTTCATTTAGGTTGTATTTATAGATTATATTTCATAAAATTTTGAAGCCATATTCTTGAATCTTCGTTTGAAGTATAAAATATATATTATGAAAAAATTATATCATTTAAATTTTCTTTGAATATTTTTTCTAATATTTTTTTTATTTTCAAATATTCTTCATGTGTCCAGTCAATGTAAATAATTTTTATAAAATTGTATGTAAGGAAAAAAATTATAGTCTTTCTAAGTCACATACATGAAAAATTATTATTTTTCAAGTAGGTTACTTTGAATTCTTATAAAATATAAAGTATACATACTCTCTATATGAAATATACTAAACTGGATAATTATAGAAACATTAATTGAAAATAAAAGGAAATTCATAAAAAATAAGTAAAAAATAACTCAAACAAAAAAAATTATGTTGTCTCAAATCATTCCATTTATACATCAATTTTATCCTATTTTTGGTTTTTCATTTAATGGTTATTTAATATTATTTATATTATTAATTATATTATTATAAATAATTTCTAAATTTCTAACACTAAAAGTTTTTTTAAATAGAAAACTATGTTCGATAGCATATACAATTGGAAACACCAAACTGAGACAAATGGTGATTATTTAAATAAGGTTATTTAACATTTCTAATAATTTTTCATATATAAGTTAGATTAACTACTTTATATAAATATATTTATAAATACTTAGTAAATAACCAATCAATTTTTGGTAATTTCTTTTTGTTCTCCAAAAATTGTTTTCTTAAAAAATGGTTTTTATTTATATCTATAAAAAATGTTATAATTATTTTATACAACATTTAGGAAATGTATTTGATAAATTGAACTCAATTTTTCTAATAATAAAATAAAAATTAAATTAGGGTAAAAATTTGGGATTTTATAGAAAAATTAGATTTTTTTGTGAATAGTGAAAATACCTTTTTATGTAAAATTGTGAGTTCTTTTGAAAAATTAGTAAATTTTAATGTTAAATTATTATTTTAATTTGATTTCAAGGTAAAAAAAGTATTATTTAGTTATATGTAATTAAATTAATTGCATTTATATCATCCATATTATGACAACTAGGCCTCGGTGACAACACAACCACCCCACCTTAATATGGTCGTCGAGTCCTTGCCCGGCAGGTACAACCAGTTGCCCCGCAGACACGTGGTTCCCACCCTGGGGCCCACGCACATGCCTAAACGGGTCATATGACTAACGACAATCCCCACAAGCCAACACATGTTCTTTCCAGTGTGTTTTTTCCTCACTCACACACACCCTTAAAAACATCCCATAAGGTCACGCATCATGGTCACTACTCCAAGCCAAGTACACTTAACTTTGGAGTTCTAATCAGATGGGCTCCTAAAAAAGAAGGTGCACCTTGTTGACATGAGTCATATCATTTCAGCATTTTTCCCTTTATCATTCGGGGGTGTCACCCCCCCCCCCCCTTTAGAGCACAATGTTCTCGTTGTGGGCCCTACATCTCAACTCAGACAGTACACCGGGGTGGGAACCGCCTCTGATACCAATTATGACAACTGGGCCCCGGTGATAGCACAGACACCCCGCCTTAATATGGTCATCAGGTCCTGGCTCGCACGGTACCACCAGTTGCCCCACAGACACGTGGTTCCCACCCTAGGGCCTACCCAATTTTCTGAACTGGTCATCTGACTAATGATAGTCCCCAAAAGCCAACACATGTCCTTTCCGCTGTGCTTTGTCGTCACTCACACACACCCTGAGAAACATCCCAAAAGGCCACCCATCCTGATCACTTGTCCAAACCAATCATGCTTAACTGTGGAGTTCTAATCAGTTGGGCTCTTAAAAAAGAAGGTGCAACTTATTGACTTGAGTCATATCATAGAGTCATTTATCCCTTTATCATTTGGGGGTGTTACACTTATACCAGTTTTTTGTATATGTATATTTCTTATGATTAATAATATATTTTTCTTAAAACATTCTTGAAATGAATATTGTTTCTTAAATTTAATTAACTACAATAACCACTAAATATAAATGATATAAAAGAAAATTTTCATATTATATATATTTACCTATATCTATAAATTAATATTTATATAATTAAGATTAATAGTTCATATTTCAACGTAAAATAATCTTTTCTTTTAAAATGTATTTATTGGAAAACTTATTTTCATTAGTCTTGTAGGTATTATATTAAATTAAATTCTTCAACCTATGTAAATTGATTTTGAAAAAATGGATTACATTTTTGGAATCAACATAATTAATTTTAGGTAATACGTGAATGTTAATTTTTGATCAATAAGAATAGTAATAGTAGTAAATATTTATTACCACAGTGAAATGAAAATAAGTTAATTAAGGGTAAAAATAATTTAACAATGAATAGAAACAAATTAACCCTAATGATATGAATATTTATATTTCCTTTTCAATGAAATAATTATTATATTTATTCATTATTGTTTTAACTTTGTAAATGATTAAGTAATCAATTTAATAAATTATACATTTTGATACGATAAAACACAAATTGTATTATTTAGTAATATGGAATTTCAATTAAAGAATTCATTTTTATGAATTAAAGTTTTTTTAAAATAAATTTTATGTTAATAAAACATTATTATTAAATAATTTTTATTAAATATAATTGATCATTTAATTTTTATGAAGTAAAATGTAGTTTTTATAAGGGTTTGAAATCTGTTATTGTCAATAACCCAACATTTATCAATAAATATAAATTTATATTTTGAAGTTAAAAATTCAAATATTTAGAAAATTATTTGGATAAAACAAATATTTTTTCTCAAATATTAATTTCAAAATTATCCAACGGTGAATGTTTAATAATTTTATGAGAAATTTAAATTTTCAAGAAAATTTTAAATACGGTATTAATATACATTGTTTATTATGACTAAATAATGACCCAAAAAAGATGTAATGAATACTATACATTATATCAATGACCAAATATGTGTTTCACATTTATAATAATTTTAATATTTGGTAATTTGGTTAGTATTATAATTCCTCCAAAACCTATAATATATTTTATGGTTTAAAAATCAATTATTTTGGAACATGACTCACTTTCACGTCACCAATGGTATTATTGAAATAATTTTGGTCCATGTATGAATAAAAAAATTAAAAACATACCTATTTGGTAGAAATAATTTCCTAAAAACTATGGTAAGGTTTGTGGTTTTGTTTATTCTATTATATAGGGTCCAAAAACTACATTTTTGAAATAATAAAAAATTCCCCACTAATTTCTTATATAAACACTCCCATGATCCCATTTATCTTCATTGAAAAACATTATAAAAGGTAATTAATCTACCCTAAAATTTATAGATTCCTCCCATGGTTCCCCCAATCTCTCAATAAGCTCTTCCAAATCATTTAGAATCACCATCTCAATGTAATGTGATTTCTCTCTTCTCATTTCAATTCAAGAATATTTTTATGTAATTTTAATTATCAATTTCAATTGGTTATATTTTCAGGTATTTATAATGATAAATATACTACCATATTATTCTGTAATAATTAATTACCATTTACCCTATCATTATGTAATTTACGTAAGTCTTTACTATGTCAAAATTTAGTAGGGGTCTTTCACTCTCTTTTTTATTCAATGGACACTTTTATGTTATAACTATTAATTTCTATTTGTTCATGTGAGAGAAAGTTATTACATATCCCCTTACTATCTATATAATATATAAATTATGAGTTACCCCTTCCACTATAATTAATTTCTCCCATGAAACTGTATGTACACATATTACCATGCCAAAATTTAGTAAGGGGTCCCCTATTTCTATTCTTTATTAAAGTATCTTATTTATATTCTATATTTTATCTCCATTTCCTATTTTTGAGATATGATATTACATTCCCCCATAATTTTAAATTATATTTATAAATTATATGAGTCCCATTTCAGTCTCAACATGTCCTTCCATGAATAATTATACACCCCTGTTATAATGTAGAAATTTCATTGTGATTTTCCATACCAAACAATTTTTCATTGAATAACAATACCCATTTCCAATAAATGGTGCTTAGATTTATAAAATTATACTTATTTTATTACATAAATGAATTTTTATATGCCACACTTCATGGTAGTGGAATAAAATTCAATGATAAATGAATTCATATTTCATGATATACATGCCTTACATAAAAATGATAATGAAATGAATGTGATGGGTTCACCTAGAATTATATTTCACTCCAATTGATTGGATACATATTTAGTCTCATCAGACCTCAGGAAATGGGTTAGGGAGTGAACCAAATTCATTAATGGATTTTTTCTATCATGATGTATTGGCATTTAGAATTAACCAAAGTTTATGGTTTAGTGTTTTGTGTTGTTGACACATTTCCCATGTTTCCTTTATGATTATCATGTTATATTATTCCTCATTGTTCATATTTATCATTCTCATCCCTTTTAAGTGTCATTGGTATTCCTTTTGTCAAACATGTATTTATTTGTTAATTTCATTACATGTTTATTCCCTTCTTGGGATTTATAGCTCACTTATTTCTTATGTATGTCCCCAGGTTATCCCAAACAGTTTTAAGTTTGAATGAATATTATGATCATATTAATCTTATTTTCAATAATGGAAATGTATTCATTTTATAAGTTGTTATGTAATTTACCTATGTCCTAAAGACACTACAAATAATGATCTTGAGGTTTTATTATGTGTAATATTATGTAATAAATTGTGAATTAATGTGTAATGAAGAGTTAGGTTTTCATAAAATAAATAAATAGATAGATTATATACAATGTGTATAATTATTAATAATTATTTATAATTTAAATTTGAATTATATTATTAATAATTATTATTATAAATGGTTATTAATTGTATACTAATTATTAATAATTATATTTAAATAATAATAGTTATATTTTTTATATTATTAATTATATTAATTATATTTTTAACAACATTATTAGTTACCATAATAATAATATTTTTTAATATAAAGCACTTTGATAATTAGATCAATATTTAAATTATTATTTATTATTTATTTCATGAATATTATTATTTATTATCAAAAACATTTTTTTCAAAATAATATATAATTAAATTTAAATATTTTGAATAATATTGTTAATTATAATTATAATTTAATTCCTTTTCTAATTATAATTTTAACTACTTCCATGAGGCCTGAGATCAATTCTTGGTGGCGTTATGATTTGGTTCTCAATTTGGGGTTGTAATTTCCCACACATGCAGAAATTGTTTGTGGCCCCCTATTGTGTCACCATGATGTGAGGGGATTGATTGGAATCCCACACATGAGGCATTAGATAATGTTAAATAGTGAGATGGAATCATGAAATGGCTATAGTACAAACGACGAACAAATATTAATGGTGTTAAGGTGTTAAGGTGAAAATATAAACTGGGCTCGATGGCTGCTCTATTGATGGACACAACCTATCAACATCATGGTTAGGTGGCATCTCATGAAATGGATGGACAATAGAGGATAAAGACAGATACTGATTTCATGACGGTGAATGGTCATAAATGTGAAAAGGGAACGACAACTGATATTTTTTATGAGTCCATCGATTAGCGGTGTGGAGAGTCGATTGAGTGAGGCACACATGTGGTCTTGGATTAGTGGGCCCATATAGACAGGGACTATGGGCCAGCTCATGATGGCCTAATAGGTCGTTTAATTCCTAGTCCTACGAAATGACATCATAGGAGCCTTCAGGACCATAGATATAACTTCTCATCATTCCTATAATATATATAAATAATTTACCTATAATGAGTTATAGTCCCTTGGCATGTGTCTAAGGAGACAATTAGTATAAGGTTGGGTGGGTTGTGTGAGTTTATTTAGAAATATTGTACACCCAATAAGTAAGATTAATAATTATACTATTAATTAAGCAATAGTTTTTATTTACTATGAAATAAAAAACATCTAAATTAACAATTATATTATTAATTTATTTTATTATTATCTATTATTATTTTATTGACTACGTTATTTATTACAAAATTATTAATAATGTTGATTTTAATTTCATTTTGGCAGCTCATTGTATTATTTCATAAATGTTAATAGAATGTAAGAACCCTATCATAGAAAATTTATCATTGTATAGAAAATATAGATAATTACATCTTTTAGATAACTAGATACGAATCCAAAACTTTTGGGGATTGTATGGTGATGTACATTCATAATAAAAGGTTCCATTCATATTTTTTTTCATCAGTGGATTTAAAATAAAAATTTTGGGGATATGGATTCATTAACCTTATGAATGCCAATTGGTACCCATATTTTAATCCTATTAACATAAGGAACTCAATAACTATGATTTTGATTCAAATATTAGAATTTATTTGGATCCTTTAGCACCAAAAAATTCTATTTGAGTTTTCCTATATTATTAGTGTCCTAATAAAAATATATAATAAAATAAATAAAGAATAATACAATCAATTTTTAGAAAATTAGTAGAATTCTATCTTGGTTATCCCTTAATGAAATTTTTGTTTTACTATTGATGATAAATTCTTCGATATTAGGGTTGATTAAGAAAATATTCTTAAATTATGTAAATGATGAAAAATTATAAGAAATATTAATGATAAACATCCTAGAATAATAGTCTGTAATTTCTATTGGATGAAAGGATATTTTATTAATAACTATAAAATAAATTTCCACACAGATGATGAGGCTTCTTCCATGGGGTAGAAAATTTTACAAACCATGAAGATACTGAAAAGGCTTCTTTTTTGGTTTAATTGTTCATGCAGGAAAGAAAACTACCTCTAATGAAGTGTTTTTTATGATGGATCTGATCTTCTAGTTTTAAAAATGATGCAATCTTAATGAACCCAACACATTTAAAGAAGGGAATAACTAAAAAATAAGATATCAACTAGTTATCAAGGTTCAAGTTACTAAAGACTCAAATTTAAAATATATTAGTGAAGGTCTGTCTCAATCTAATTATTAGCTTTAACAAGAGTAGGGTGATGCTAATATTCAAATTTATTCTAGAAAATACAAGACATTTCCTATGGTAAGACCCCATTCTTCAACAAGACTTAAGAGACCCAAATTTGAACATGTTAAGGGGATAAATAAGAATCAAAATGATTCATAATATATTGATAATATGTATATTTATGAATTGTACTCACTGAAGATGCACCAGATTAAGTAGAAACCATTCCTAAGACATGTGATCTCAATCAATCCACGTAAATTGATGGAAGGTGTAAAATAGGATAAATCATCATACCTGAATCACTTAACGTATCATGAAATATTGAAATTATATAACCTCACATTAATAAATTAGGATGTGGATGATCATTCACACTTAAGACATACAATTATCATTAATCCCTATATTATGAATGATGGAAATTTTACATGGCCATTGATATTAAGAAATCCATTGGTACCCGATGGAATGAATATATTCAATTAATCATTTTTAAACCAAAGTTCATAATGCCATATATGTATCTCCTAAATCAAATTATCCAACTACAATGTTGGGACAAAGTAGTGCTGATATAGGGAATATGAAATGTTATCCTGTGTGATCTTTGCTAGAGCATCCCATCAATAATGATTATAGGATGATGTAAATTCTTAACATCATTGAAAAAGTGGAAAATTGTATATGAAGTCTAGTTAGAAAGAAATTAATATTTTTGAATTTGGTATGTGGAAGATCTATAATTTATTCTCTATTATTAAAATTTTAAATTCTATATAAAAATATGAAACTGAAGAGGAATGGAATGATTAAGAAATTTATTTAACTTCAATGTTACTGAATCCTCTATAGAGGATCTTGAAAACCCAATAAAAATAGATTAATCATTTAGATGAAGTCATCACTCATGTGGTCAAGGAGATCTAGATTATGAGGGTAACAAAATGCTATCAAAAAATATATATTATCTTTTACTTATACATGTGATATATTAATTGAGTTCTTAATTGTGTAGTTCGGATTTACATTTGTGGTAGGAAGAAATTTTATTGTCCAAGGGGTTTGTTTTTTTAAATTTGTGACTCTTTATAAATATAGTGAACTTTCTGGTTTCCATGATGATGATGGTAGATCCATTTAGGTTTTCATTTTGGGAAAGAGTAAATATATTTTCATACTGGTAATGTCTCTAATCTTGAGGCAATATAGTTTATTTTCTATAGTTGATATCTGAATGAGTATGGAATATCATTTCATCTGGTATTACAATTGATGTTCTATGACTAGTATCTTGGTACTTGAGTTTCAAGTATGCTGATACTTGGACTTTGGAAGGATGCTAATCACATACACAATAGGAATTTAAAGAAATGTGTTGGACACACTTTTGAGATTGTGGTTTTTATGTTTTGTACTTTTATATTTTAGGAATTTTTTCTAATTTTCCTACCACTTCAATAATGTTATGTGTCTGTTTTCTCTCAATAAATTTCTTCAGGAATATGGGTTTGGTTTTCCAAACTCATATTTTATGCCACCATGTCTTAATAAGTAATAACTAATTATTATAATTTAGAAATTTCTATTAATTATTAAATAATTATTTAATTAGTAATTAAACTACTATAATTAATTATTATTAATTACTTAATCCTTAATTATGTTTATTTAATGGGTAATTATTCTAAAAATATAATATTAATTACATTATTATATTTATCTATATTTAATTACATTATTTATTAATATTATTATTATTGTTAATTAAATATTTAATTATTTTTAAAAATATAATATTTATTACAGTATTATAATTAATTATATTTAATTAAAATTTTAAATAATGTGAAATCGACAAGGGAAAATGGATAAATTCAAATAAAACTGAAAATTACCTCAATAAGGATGAAACTCAAGACCCCCCCCACCACCATAAGGGCACACCCACTAAACGTTTTCTTATGGGGATATATTTTTAATTAATAATAATAACATTGTTAATAAAATATTATATTATTATTTTTGTGTTGTTACAATAAAAATTTAGTTATTTTAATGTTCTAACAATGTGGTACTTAAACCCCACATTGAAATTCTAGAATGGGGGGATATTTAAATAATATTGTGTAAGAGTTGTATTTTTTGGCAATGAATGGTGAAAAATACATGAAATCAATATGAGAGGATGCTCAATATCTTGGATGAACATTAAATTTTTTCAAGAATTTTAAAAATGAGAACATGTTCTTAAAGAAAGGTGTTATGATGAGAAATGACTTACAATGATTACATGAGGTCTGATAAGTTATCTTATGTCTTATATGTTCATTTTGGTGATACTATTTTACTACAAAAGATTTCATCACTTGGTGGGAATGTAAAATGATGTTTAATTTTCTTTAAATGGGTATATATTAGTAATTCTTAGATATATTGGAATAGAGAATAAATACAAATTTTATGAGTTGAAATTGTCACTTATGTAAAAGAAACTACTGATTTCTACATGTTATATAAAATTAAGTCGAACATATAGAATATTACATTAATGTGACACTAAAATATATTTATATAAGTTTACTCTCCACATGAGTATATGAAATTAATAAATATAGTGCCTTGTATAAAGGTATGTCTTAGAAGAAAGCTTCTTTTTAATGGTATGTTTATTCCAACATCAAGGTAATGTTGAAATATTGGATAACACTAAAGGTAATATTAAAAATTGTTGTTATGTAATGGTAAACAAATTACTATGAAATTGTGATAAATAAAAATGTAATGTTGTGGAAATTTATCATGTGACATGCACTAGTTACAAAATGGTAAAGTGGGAATTGAATGTTCCATAGAAAGGTAATCATGGAACTACACTACCCATGTAATGGTAATCATTCAAACATGTGTAATGTAATTCCTTGGTTTTAATGGCTACATAAATTTTATTCGATACCTATGTAAGGATAAATAATGAGAATTCATGAAGTTAGAAAAATATTTGTTTGATATGAGTGTTTATGAATGTGGTCTCTTCACTTATAGAATTGAATCATTATTATAAAGTTATATTTTTTTGATGGTATTAATTGACTATAAACCATTTTCATCTATTTATTTCAAAATATATAATGTAAAATGTGAGTAAATACGGTATCTATTGAAATTATTGATGTATTAAAGAGAGAGAAATAAGGAACTAGTGTTGTATGTAATGTTTTCATCTATAGAACTTATTAAGAAAAGTATATATTGTCCTAGTCATTTTGTTTTCACTAAAGAAAAAATAAGATATAATAAGGATATTGTGTGTGAAATACATCGATTGATCACAATTTGGTTGATGCTATTGTGAAACCGAGACTATGACACTCTACTATTGATGCCTACATAACATAAAGGAAACCAATATGATTGTTGTGAGTGAGGGAAGAAGATTGATCCACATAGTCTATATGGGAATCAATCCATAAATATTGTATTTATTCAAGGAAGTATAATTTAATTCTCTTATACAAATGGAAGCATACCTTACTTTATTTTAACCTTGTTGGATCTACGATAATGAGGGAATAGTAATAACCTTGGTCATGCTTTAATTGACAATAAGAGGGAAGATTTGTATATGGGATAACAACTATTTGTCACTAAGGGCCTATCCATCCATAGAGTGGTGAAACTAAATAAAAAAACAAGTGTTCCGTTATATTTCTTTCTATCCATATCAGCATACTAACTAACATAGATAAAGTGAAATATATATACACCCACTGAACTAGTAAAGATTAGAAAAGGCGATAAAAGTTAATTTATAATAAATGTAAACCAAGATTGATTCACCAACCCTATCAATATTGAACACATCATATATGATCCTCACAATTTATATCAGAGTATTTCATACCTTTATTAGATTGTCATATATGATTTTTTAGAAGTAAATTTCTATTTACAAAGGATATATGAAGTAAAGACTTAAAGAAGCCTGTGAGTTTCCTATAAAAGTATCCATGGATGAAATATATACCAATACCATGAATAATATAGATAAATAGATTGGGAAATAATTATTAAATAAATATAACTCTACAATATTTGAAGTTAATCAAATAAGAAATATTTATGTTATATCTTGTTATTGAGTATCCTCTTGATGATAATAAAAAAGACAACTTCTTAATTAATGGAGGAAAGGAACCTTTTTTTCCATTATATTAATTCTAAATAACACAAGTGAGGCATACAAATATAAATTCATTTAATAAAATAAATCATGAAGGAAATGGAAATTCATTCTACCGGTATATAATAAAACCAGTTATGTGATAATGAATATGAATATTTATCATTGAAAAATTATACAATCAATGAACCAAGATTCAGTGGGAAAGATAAATATTTTGATAAATCATAATATGAATAAAATGATTCCATAAATTAAATCATTAATAATTAATTAAAATATATATTCACTCATTCTTGTGTATATTTAAGAGTCTTATAGAAGGATATTTCCAACTTTAAAGAATAATTAATGAAAATAGAGGAGGTACTAGCATAAAATGTGTTGATAAGTGTTGATCTAATCAAGAAATGAGATTTAATTAGTAATAGAGGTATGGATGTTGAAAATAATTCTCCAATGATGGGAATGAATTGTTTGAATAAATATGGAAAAGATATAAAGCCATCATGAAAAAGTATTAAGCAATTGAGAATCATAATAAACTTTTCATACATTAATGAAAAAGTAAAAAAGATATAATTTATTTTAGGAATTATAAAATTTTATTCAAAAACAATAAGGTAAAATTACTTGAGTATTTATTATAAGATAATATTAAAATGAAAATGGACATTCAGAAACATAATGAATAAATAATGAAGGAATTTAAAGAAAAATACAATAGGTAATGTATGATTAAAAAACCATCAATATGAAATGTTTAGAGATTGCAATTGAATTAGGGAATAAAGAAAAAAATAAAATATGGATATTTTAAAAAAAATTGAAAGATGATATGATGACACAAGAAATGCTAATGAGTAAAATTATGCTTAAAGAAAATATAAGGAAAGATACCATATTCATCTCAAAACATTAACAATGGTAATTATGTTTCGAAACATAGTGTAGACATAAAATCAAAATATATACAATGATGAATGTATAAAAATGATGAGAATACAACCAATATATTTTTTTATGGATATAAGAGTGTGTATAATAATATGTTCCTCAAATGGGTCCCAAATAGTTGATGTTTATAATAAAAAAAGCTTCTGGTTCTAGAAAATATTGATAACATAAAGTTCAAAAAATAAAATCATGGGTTTTTACTGTTTTTTCTGTAATAGGATTAGGAACATGTATTTGGATTACTAGTATTATATCATAGCCTATGTAAGATAATGAAACCTTGAACAATTAGTAAGAAGTATGTGAAGATAAAATATCTACAAACACTGAAAAAGAATATATATACAATAAACATATTTGAAAATATTGAAATTCTTTGTGAGGATTTCTATGGAAGTCATTATAGGGAAGTGTAATTTAAGTAAAAAATATTAAATGATGAAAATAAAAAAAATTATAATAGAATATTAAAAATATAAATAATAAATATAAATTCATACTTAGGATGACATATTATGAAGGGGACTAAAATAATCATTCTAAAGGTGTCAATGAAGAAATATGGTGAGTTATATTTCGGTAACAATATGATGAATAACTGTGGGGTTCCAAGAAAGACAAAAAATTTGAAGAATGTTTTAACAGTAAATGAGAATATATGATTATTTTATAAAATAATATAACACATCATGGGAATAAGTATAAATTCCATTAATGTGATAGTTTAAAGGAATAAGAATGAATAGATTTAAATAATATTATAAGAAATAAATTAAAGTATTATATTAGCAAAAATACCATTTTATAATCCATGTGAAAAATAAAATAGTAAAATAATATTCCTAATAATTGTTCATAAATTAGGCCAGATAACATGGAGAGAGTAATTGAATTAGAAGACCTAGATAAATAATGAACCAAAGGGAAAGATAATATTCCACATGATGTATAAATTTAAGTTATCAAGAGTTTACGAAAGTGGGTTTAACTAAGATCTTATGAGGATTAATGTGGATGTTACAAATGATTGAAAAAATTTGAATCAGTTCGTAGTGATTAATCTAGTCTAAAAAAATAATTAATTTGGAATCTGAACTAAGTGATACATGTTAATTTATGGATTATGTTAAAAGAAAAATTATGTTCTGGTAAATGGTAAAATAATCTAAGCTATCAGAAATAAACTCATTTTTCATAAATAATAATGAAAGTATGATGTATCCATTTATATTTGGAATTGAATTGAAAAGGAAAACTGGATGAGTTATAAATCTCCTTACAAAAATATAAATTGATAAAAAATTAGTTTTACCTTACTCCTTAAATATTATTATTATATTTATGGGATAAACATGAATAGAATTGAATGTAATTATGCTTCTTAGATAGAGAAATAAAGAAATAAAATAATCTGAAATAATTATTCTAGATATGAAGATGTCACTATCTAGGATGAAATTATCAAATTGTATTCTAAATAAAATCTATAGAAAATACGAACCATGATGATGGTTGAAATTATTGAAAAATTGGATAATATATTGATAATATTACATATCTTATCAGTAATGAAATACATGATCTCATAAAGTGTATCTGAACAATTGAATCTTCAGTTGTGATGAAATAAAAATAAATTCTTCCATGAAGGTGTTATCTCATAATATAGAATAATAAAAATTATTTGATGATGTGATCCTTTTTTATGATATGAAGGAAGAGATTATCCTATAAGGGGGAGTGGATCTCATAAAGATTTTAGAAAATAATCATTTAAAACCTATAATGCTAGAAAGTGATAAAAAAATTTCATTAGAGAGGTATGAATTCTCATATTCTCATCCTTGGATTTCAATAATTTTTCCTAAAATTAATGGTGAGAATTTTTTTTTAATTAATTATATAAATTATGATAATTTATGGTGTTCTAGGGATGTATAAAATCAAACCAATTTGTTTTAATTGATTTTCTTAAATATATGTGTTGAGTAAGTTCATAAAATTATTGTTAAAAATTCTTAAGTATATTTGCAACAACTTATTTCAATTAATAGTATCTGTCTATACACATGTGAATATACACTAGAGAAAAGATTTTACAAAAGTAAAATTTGTATCATATTTTATTGATTATGGTCAACCTCAATGTCTAAATAAAACCATATTTCTCTCTACACCATTAATCAACCATTTCTAATTATTGGAGAGGTTTATGTAAAATTTCATTAAGATGAAATGATACCATCCTCTCTCATACACAATTTAATGATTGTTAATAAGGGTCGAGAGAATAAAATGAACTTAATTAATTATGATAAAAGGTTTGAGAAGATGTGAATTATTTAATATATTAACATGTTATTTTCTATCATTAGTAATGAAAGAAATACTAGTTGGGATATTTTTTAATATATAATATGCTAGAGTTTTATTTTTTAAAAATAATTAAGAAACTTTCCTGATGTCAATATTAGAGGATGTTAGAGGGATTACATGGAAGTTAAAAGATTAAAATATTTTTATGAAGAATAATAAGTTCCCATGAAAGTTGTTATGATGAACAGTGACTTATGAATATTAAATGAGTCATGAGAAGTTACGTTCTATATTATAATATTTTTTGTGCTTCCATTGTATTATAAAGGATTTATCCACTAGGTAGAAATAGAAAGTGATGTTGAAGTTGTAGCCAATGGGGATTTATTAATGATTCATAAGTATGTTGGAAAGTAAAATCAATATGAATATCTTGAATTGAAATAATCACTTATGTAAATTTAAATATTTATTTCTATGTACTACATTAGATTAAAGTTAAAAATTACAGGGAAGCATAAATGTAACATTAAAAATTAATTACATAAGGATATTATCCAAATGCATATATGTAATTCATAAAAATAATTAATTTAATAAACTTATGTCTTGGAGGAAATTAGATGTATAAAGTTATTGTGATACATATATCAAGGTAATAATGAAGTAAAAGTGCTACGTGAAGTTAATATTGATAACATGGGATATATGAAGGTAAAATTATTCCTATATAAGTATAATAATATAAAATGTGTTGTTTTGGAAAGGAAACCTATGAAATGAACTTATTACAGAAAGGTAAAGTTAGAATTACATGCGATATATAAAGGTAGCCTTTGGTACTACATTGTTTATATATATGTATGTATACAAACCCTCATAATGGTAACCCAAGATTTTAGTGGATATTTAAGTGTTATAAAATACCAATATATTGGTAAATATTGAGTTAGTTCGACGGTGGGAAATATTGTGGTCGATTTGAATGTTTGTGAAATAAGTCCCTTCACTCATGACTAATTATGTTTTTACACATGGATGATCTATTGATTTTATGCTTTCTATAACCACTTTTGATTCACATTCAATCCATTTACCAGATCATTCATACAAAATATCTTGGAATTTGTAGTCGATCCATGACTTATATAATTTTAATAAATCTTCAATAATAAATATTTAGACTCTATACTTTATATTCTGAGAAAATATGTTAAAACTATCAAAAAACCACATTGAACATGTTGGTTTTTCATATTTTAATAAGATGTGAATTATCTGGTATGGAAATGAGTTGAATGTTTTGTGAGAAAAAGTGCCAGTTCTAAAGTACGATAACTGTGGTAAGAAAATAAGAATTTGAACATGAAGCTCATATAAATTCTCATATAATATGAATTGTAAGTTTATAAATTCATATGTTCATTATATAAATTTGAGTTCGAATATGTGTTTTTGATTATCATAAAATTCATTCATCGTATGTATTTATGATTATTACATAATTCCATAATTCATTGAGCATATGTTCTCTAAATATATATTTTTTTCAAATAACATTTTTTTGAAAGCCAATTTCATCTTCCATATTTATTTTAATTCAATTAAAATTTTAATACTCATATATATTTGAATTAATGTTATGAAAATTTGTATCTTGTATATTAGTTCCCAAAAATATTTAAGCATTATTATAAATTATATAATAACTGAACCATGATCAATATAATTAATTATAATATTAAAATCATATATTTATAATGTGTTAAATGTCATGAATCCAATAAAAAATAAAATGTAACATCCACAATTCATATATATAACAAAATTGGCATCCCTATTATAAAAATTCTAGTCATGATAATATATATATATATATATATAAACATTTATAACATTCATGGTCTTTATATACATTATAATTTGAAATATCTAAGAAAAAATTCATAACAATTCAGTTTAGTGAAATAATAATAACCTATATGCACAGAAGAAGATACCTAAGAAGCAACAAAAGGTTTGATGAAAATAATTTTCATCACTAAAGGTGAAAAACAAAAAAGATATATATTGTTTAAAATTAGATCAATAACCATCATCTTTATTTAGACCAAATTTCTATTTTAGAAGGATTTATATCATTTCACAATAGAAACATATTAAATATATTAATGGGTTAAACTAGGATTCCATTATATCCTCACAACCACACCAACCATTTCATTTCCAACATCAAATAATTAAACAATGACTTAAAAATAGACAAAACATAGTTTCTAAAAATTATCATATTATGAAAAAAATCATATTTATTCCAAGTAATTCTTGTTTATATACATAATAATTACAAAAATCATGATTAGTGTTTCCAAAAAATAAATAATAATTAACATTAATTCATATTATATTATAGTTTCAAAAATAAAAAAACTAATGAAAATCATCATTTTCTTAAAAAATATGTTTCCGGTGTTGAACAACCCATTTTATGTGTGAAACTATATATAATGGGTTGTTCAACACCCGAAATAAATATATTTTTATCTATAAGATCATGTTTGTATGGAAATTTTATATATTATTATGTTTGAAATAATTTGTTTCAATTATTTTAATTTAGGTTTGTTTTAAATATATTACAAAAGTAATAATTAAGTATTTTTTGGAGAAATAATGCATTTATTGGTTAGTTTTCAAATTGTTTTAAACATTTTAATTTGGTTTTATCTAAGAAAATTTGCGAAATGATTTTTACTTTATTTCTTACTTATATATAGATATGATATTTTTTTTAATAATTAATATTTAAAAATTATGGGTTTTATTTAGTTGGTCACTTAAATATAAAATTCATTTTTTTTATTTTTTAAAATATTATTTTCAATAAGTATTGACATGTTGAAGGATATGAATCAAAAAATAACATATTTATGAGGAAACAACAATATTTTTTGTTTATTTAATTGTAAATAACAATTTATACTCCATGTTTTCAATATAATTATGGTTGTTCAGTTTAATATATAAATAAATGATGGATCCTGCACATATATTAATTTTTTAAAAATTTATATGTGCGCTAATGTTGACCACATTGCAAGGAAATTTTATTTGTGGAGTTTATAGAATCCAAAATATTCCCATATTATCTTTTTTAATATATACTTGAGTTTACTTACCAAAAAGTTAAATTCCTTTAATATACCTATTTAAACATATATATTGGCAAGTAGTTCACCCTTAATTTATCAATCATGACACCAAGCATGCTAGTATTCTTCTATATAATAACTATAAATATATGGTTCTTTTACTATACCTATAACTTCATATTAAAATAAAAAAACATTATTTTGATCCAAAATCATCTAATTCATCATGATTTTATTAAATCACATTATACCTTTTAAAATAAAAAAATTAAAAAATAATAGTATATGATGAATATATAGAAATTATAATTTAATATACATTAAATAATCACATTAAAATAACTATATACAAAATTATAAATCTAATATAATTGATAAAAATGTACATGAATTTATATTATATTAAACTAGGAAAAATATTACCTATCCACTGAGAAACATGTACAATTTAAATTGACTAAAATTTTTAGAAAAATCCTTGTAACAATAAACATAAAATCTTAATAAAATAAAAAATAGGAATAAAATAAAAACATAATCCCATTAAAAAATAAAAGGAAAATGTTTTTTCCTAAAATTTACCACACATTAAGGGGATTAACAATGTCTCGTCAATAAATATCATGATGAAACTAGCTAATGATAAAAAACATGTTAATAATTACAACAATCCTAGGAATCAAATTAACTACATATTTTTTATTGAATGTATTTTTTTAGAAATAAATAAACCCCAATATATTTTTCAAATTTAGTTTTAACAGCATAATAAAATATGAGAACTGTAATTACATCATGAAAAAAATAAATAAAACTTATTTTTAAATGATTTTTTTGAAATATTGAAGCTAAAATAAGGTTTATTGAGGATAATAGATAGTCAAGTCTTAATTTGTTTAATATTAACATTTGTAATAAAAATAAAATTACCTGGATGTTGAAAAGTTTAAATAAAAAAATTCATGAAAATAAAATTGATGGAATACTACCTTAAATCAAAATGAAAACCCTGCCTAATAACCTAACAAACAATTTAATTTCACTATATTTTGGAATATTGGTTCAATATATGAAATAATATAAAGTAATTATAATGAAATTTGATATGAAATAATTGAATTATATTTCAATAAAATATATTAATATTGCATGAATAATATTAAATCATAGCATGGAATATTACATTTTATAAAAAACTATGTAGAAATACGATATATTTTTAGATAATTATATAATTATATATTTAATGAATTATATGGATGGTAGTTACCCAAATATAAATCCATTAAAATTTATAATTAATACAAAAAAAATTTAGATACAATATTAAAAAATTATTATTATTATTATTATTAAAACAATCTATTTTTTTTGGAAAAAATAAATGAATTCTTCTACAATGAAATTGTAATAGAAATAATGATTTTTAATTACCACATATTCTCTCTACAAGAAATATATTTTCTCTCATGTATCATGTTGTATCAATGAAAAAAACTAAAGTAATGATAATATTTATAAAATAATATTAAAGTGTGATATTCTTGTTATAGTATTTATTATTCAATATATAGAATTGAGGAATTATATTAAAGGCCACTGTTGATTAAAAAAATCTAATTAATATAATGTTTTTCTTTATAATTCTTTTCTAATGTCCCCATATATTTCAAAATTGTAATTTAATTTAGATCTAATATCCACCCTGTATTTTTGGAATCTGTTGATGTGTCATGGATTTTGGTGTAAACTATGGGATGAGTCTCAAGGGTTTTCCTTTTATTAGAAATTTACATCTATTAAATATTATTCCTTCTATTTTTTTTAAATATTCTATTGTATTTGGTGTTTTGTGTTTTAAATTCTAATAAGTATAAGGATGAGTCAATATATTAGAATTTTGATGTTTTGAAAATATTTTTGGTTTAATTATAAGATTTTTTAATTGTTATAGATGGGGTTTAAAAGTATTTTTTTTAATTTTGAAGCGTTTTTGGATTAATTGTATACTGAATGAGGTCTTATGCTTGTTTTGGTGGATTTTTGGGATATTTAATATTTTTATTTTATATTTAAAATTTTATCTATGTGTTTTACCTTGAACAAGGCTTCCCCCATATAAGTGAAAACTATATAAGGGTACTTTTAAAGTTTTTTGTAAGGGTACTGTAAAATTTTCACTACTTGTATAATGGTATCCAATAAGAAGGTCCATATTAAATTAGTGTGTAAGGGTAACTTAGAAACTATTCTAATTAAATATGGGTAACCTTCATTTTTCATATGATAAATTAGGGATCATATGTAAGAATCAATAAATAAGGATAAATGAGTTTTATAAAATCTCAAAAAAAGGATTTTCCCTGATTTTTCTGAAAATTCCCAAAATATAGATTTAAATGGAAAATTCAATATAAAAAATATATTTCAGGGATTTCCATGAATAAAAATCATGGATAAGTAATGGGAAATCTCTATCATTCATATATTATTCTCTATGTGAGATTCACGAAGTTCCACATCAAAATATAAAATTATGTGACGTATGGAGGAGATGCATATAAGGTCTATAGACATTGTTTGTTTGTTTTATAAATTTTTCTCTATTTTCTTTCTTTTTGTTGATGGTTCCCTAAAATATTGGTTATTTCCAAAAAAATGAATCACCTATTTAATTTTTATTGGGATGAATATTTTTAATAAGTGGAGTCTTTTATACTAGATATACATTCTATGAATATTTCCTTAATTCTATACATTTGTAAAGTGATGAGTATTAAACAAGCATGTGTGGGGTTATACAAGTGAGGCCAAGAAAAAATTTGAGTTTATGTACTTACTAGGGGTAATATTTTGTGAAAGAACGTATGAAAAATATGGTTTTAGTAACATTTTGACATGGATTTTTTTATATATTGTTATTTTGTTTTTTGGTTCAATGAAACCTATTATGGATGTTTTTCTATGATATAGTAAATATTGTTGTTTTGTGGGAACATGTTATGTATAACACATATGATTTTTGGTGATTTTGATAATCAGATATGGGGTGATATGGTTTGTCAAGAATATAATGATGGTGTTGACTATTGCTTTGAGTGGGAGACATTCTTTGCAGGTGCTGAAGGAGTTCTGTTGATGGTATCACCATGTATATTAGTGATGTCACTCCTAGTGGGTGAATCATGGCAACATTAATGTCATGTGACATAGGGAATGATTCCTGAGGTGATTGTGTTCACTCATTATGGGTGGAGTCTTCCATAAATTAATAAATATTGGGGATAATATTTCTCTTCATTATAGAGGAGGTGTGCCACATAACAACCGGGGCCATCCCATATTTGATCACCAAATATAACTTGTGAAAAGTCTATAAGGGTTTTCCCAATACCCATAGCATGGAAACTAATGAAATGAAATCATATTTATAAGTAGTGAGAATGATTTCACCCAAACATGTAGTAATGATTATCATTGACTATACATCCTAAAAATAACGAGAATAAAAAATACTTGACATTATCTATATTTGACTTTAAGAAACCACATATCCTCAAGATCAATATGAATACTCCTTGAGTGACTATAATAGTTGATCTTATACCTACAAGAAAATTTGATTGATCTATAAACAATGATGGGTGCAAGTAGGGTGTGAATAACTACCCAATAGAATTTTAACAAAGTTTCCATGAGTTTACATTTTCAAAACCTTATAGAACCTACAGTTTGAAATATGTTACTTTAAAATACGTTTTTAAGTATTTTAATATATTAAACACATAACTATTAACCATGACCCTTTTTTAATTAGAAATAGTTTTTTAAAATTAAAATTTCCATTATAAACTATTTTTTAATACACATTACCAATACCAACTTTTAAAAATAATATGAATGGAACTCCTCCCTAAACAAACATCAATCACATAATTTTGACCCATCAAGGAAAAATAAAAAAAATGTTGCACGATACATTCAAATCAAAATCAACCGTAATCCAAAGGCAAGTATTAGTGTAAGGAAACCGAGAATAAGTTATATCTAAAATTACCAAACATGTAAAAGTTATAAATATAATATAACATGATATAATGAAAATAAAGAATAAATTAGAGGCATCATTATATAAAATATTAAATAAATCCAGGAAAAATGTATATAGTCATGGGAAACACATACATATATAGTAATAAGATCCTAGATTCACTCTAGTGGAATCATATGTCGGCCAATTTGTATATTCCTAGTTTATAACCAATATATTTAGTCTCAACAACCTTTATTCACTGTACTCATGTAGTCGGTACCAGTCCAATACAAGAGGATAAAAGTATATGTCATAGAAATATATATAGAAACCATATCTCAATATCTCATTAAACTTCCAAGTATTTATATAATATGAACAATAATGGTTTTGGAATGATGCATCCAATATCAGATAAAAAATATTGAAGCAACATAGGGGAAAAGGCCAATAAAAACCTCAAACCACCCTTATGCACCCTTCTCACAAAAGTGTCCAATTGAGCTTAGACGAATAAAAATAATAATTATATTTAATCATTTAACCCATTTCAATATATATCAATGTTATTTAGTTAAGTATGTCATTTATTTGGGAAAATCCATTTAAATATACATCCAACCATGCCTTAAATTTGGAAACTCATAATATTTACTAAAATTTTCACTTAAAATCCATTACCAAATCAATATCATTATAAAATTTCCTTTCCATTAAAAAAATGTTCATTTTGATTCTAAAACAACTAGTACAAATATATATATATATATATATATATATATTATTTGAAAACCAATTTTTTAAGTTCAAGTAATGTTTAAAGAAACCTTTGAAAATTGAGGGGGTACCCCTATTCAAAATAAATCTCATAGAAAACATAGGAAAATAAATAAAAATTCATTAAAATTTTACAAAAACACTATAAAAATAAAAAAATAACATATAAACTAGTTCAAACACATATCAAGATCAATTAAAAATATATTCTCGAGAAAATAACCCTCGAAACACATTTGAAAAAACATTCTTGTTTATGATAATAATGTTTATACATAGTGAATAACTATAAATACATATAATTAAATGTATATAAATAATATTAATCCCATATAATTGTATATGATAATTAATAGGATAATTCATGAAATTTAATATCCAAGGAAGTAAATACATTTTATAAAATGAAAAAATGAGGTAATATCATAAAATAGTTTTTAATAAAAAATAGTTTTAACATTCTCTTAATAGAAGAAGTTATAGTTCATTTTAAAAATTCTAAAGGATTTTTTTTAAAACTATTAATTTTAAAAGGAAGCCTCAATAATTTAGTGTTAAAAATACATTACTTTTATTTCATGAAAATTGGGAGTGAAGGATAAAAAGTATGATCATGGATGAAAGAAACTCTAATGATGTAAAATATCATTATAGAAACCCACATTAAAATAAACCAGAATAATTCCCATTGAAAATAGGAAAATGGGAATGTTAAGGTCACATGAGATAACATATAATTGGGTTTCAGAGAAAAAAGGATATCGTTGGTGGAAAATTTAAAATATGGACATGGAAGTGAATTCATCATTGAATAGAGTTTGAGATATTATTAACAACGATATAGTTGCTAAGAATGAAATTTGAAATGGAAAAATAATTGAATTTAGAAGAAATTTTTACCTATATAGTAAGGTTATATACCATGAAGTAAAATATTAGTGGTGGAATAAACCAAGGATAGAAGCATGATGTTCATGAAAAGGTATTATAATTCAAGAAATGATATTTGACTTATCAAAATCCCTTATGGATATATTAAAATTTGAATCATTAATTATTTAATGGTAGAACCTGATTAGAATTTTTAAATACATTATATTTTATAGAATATTATTATGAATGGATTCCATGGAAAATATATACAACACAAAAACAAATCAAGTGGTGAATATACATCACATATCAATGAAGAAAATTTAAGATGAAAAAACTATTACATGCACCATTTTTTTAATTTAAGAATGATTCAAAATGTATTTTACAATGAATAAATGTTAATTTATATAAAAATATAAAATATAACATAAAAAATAATAGGGAATGATTTATTAAACATATAAAAATAATGATCATGAAGAAACAATGTAACTCTATAAAAGGGTGTTTGGTTATGAAACACCATTATATTATAATTCTAAATTTTAATGCATGTCTCATTTCAATCTTTATAGAATATTAAATTTTTTAATTAAATGATTTGAGGAAAGTTAGAGGTGTTAATAAGGGTAAATTACATAAAAAGATGGAAACTGGCTATAGGATCATGTTTACTTCGTGAATGGATATTCACTACATGAATGGATTTTGGGTAAAATCTTGGTATTTTTAATTTATGGTGTGAAAATATTTTTATGATGTGATATGTAATCCTTAACAAGAAATTAAATTTTCTGGATTTTAATTCAAAGTGAATTTATTTTTGGTGTATCTAAAAATAAAAAAGTTAATGTAATGAATACATAATTCATATAGTGAATTGATTCTATTACAACATATTAAATGTTTTGAGTTCTCATTTCTTTTCCCACATTCCTCCTTCCATATTCCCTGCAATCTAGACCTTGTCTAGGATATTTTGGGTGATCTAACTACCTCTAGAGGCCTACTTCATTATATCATCAAATTATGGATCTTGATAATTAGATTTTACTTCTCATAGGACATAGAATCTTTAATAAAGTAGATATTGTCATGTATGTTCAACCTAGTCATTACCTTTGGTTCCATTTTCCTCTAATTCCTTGGTTCTAGAGTTCTCATGTGATGAAATAGTTTTGGATATAGCTATTTTCTTCATGTATCATGACTTGGGTGGTGATTCTAGACATGAAAACAATGTTGTTGTAAAGGTTGGAAGTTCCTCACCATGTATAGTCCCTATATAATTTTTTTTCTTTGTTAGGATGTCATGTAGCCCATGAAACCACGTTTAATATTTGATCATAGGTATGTGAATGTGTATATTATGAGACTATGTTTTATGTGTGATCACATGTATGTGATTGTATCCCATGAAACCAAGTTTAGTATGGATCATGTGTGTATGTGGATATATATACCCTTTATTTTCATATTATATTGTTTTATAATATGTTATAAAATATATTTGTTTTATTCATAACCAATGTAATCTATTCCTTCTGTGATCAGGTTGATAGGTGGCCATGAAAGACTTAGGAAACTATATATTGGGGAATCATGGGAGACATAGCACATTGATGATGGATTTATGCAAGATGTTAAGTTCCTAAATTATTCAAAGCCCATGGGAAATACATATTCCTTTGGAAGAGTTCCAATATATGTGAGTATGATTCTCTGATGTGGAACATCATTTGGTATGATTATGTATCCATTTGATGGGTGTTCCATGTTCCCATTCTATCACAGTTAAGAAGGTAGTCATGGTCCATGAGTATGTGTTTACCTAAAAGGTGGGAATAGAGTTATTTATAAATGGTGTAATGAGAATTTTACTTAAATGAATATGAAGTGAAATCGAACGTTCTTATTAATATAGTTGACTACATTTTATATTCTACTGGAATAGCACTGAATCGTGTATAGATGTGGTTAGTGGAATCTTTATTATTGTATGATCACTCCTTATATGATTTATTGTATTATTATGTGCTCATATACTTTTTCATTATGTCATACACATATCTATACATGTTCACCAATGTTAATAATTCATTGGTGGTGTCCTACTTGGTTAATTTTAACACATAGCAGGGGAATCTCGATGCATGTGAATAATTCTAGAATAGGGGTATAGAGAAGATAATGGGCCATATTAATGTTTTCTAAATATAATTTAATATGAAGATAGAGGTGTTATGAGGAAAAAATCTATATTGATGCCGATGAATCTATTTATTTACATTTTCTAGTTTTACTATTATACTTGTCAACTTGAATCATTGGGGGCTATAGATTATTTTAGAATGTATTGCTATGAAATATGTTATAGAATTTAATTTAATTATCAAATATTATGTTGTTATTGTAATATATTTACGATTTATTATCATATGATGGATGTGATTTACACAAATATAGTCATTCCATATTAATTTAGACCATCACCGCATGTCAAAAACCTATTGCGTACAGGGTGACCTGCATTAAGTTATGTGAAACTTTAGATAAGACCTAATGATTTGGGTTGGGTTGTTTCAAAATGTTATCAAAGGCATACATTTTCATTTCTTATATTTTGGGATCATGGTATAAGAGACATAGTGGATGTGGAAATCAGGAATGGGAGCTTCCATGTGCTAGGATAGCTCATGTGTAATGGACCAATAAGTTATCAGTGATAATACTGTTGTTAAAGATTCAAGGTAATTGGTTGTGTCATTTAATCATGACTAGGAATATAAGATCACATGTCATATATATACCTATTGAGTGATGCATGATAGTTAATTAACTGAATTTATTTTTAGTTTGAACTATTGAGTGATGTATCTATGATTCATGTTGATGTGATATATCTATTTTGGAATTAATTAGTTTTACTTGTGTTGTTTATATATATATATATATATATATATATATATTATTACTTACGTGAAGGTATAAAGGAATAGTCTTGGGCCCTTATGGAAAACATGGAGGGTTATAACATTTCTATGGGTATATCTTAGGATATAAATTTTGATTTGATTTCTATACATATTACATGAAACTACTTACATTTTTTCTTAGATAACTTATTCTAATAAATTGAAATGAAAAATTATATCTTCAAAAAAGGTCCCACCTTGATGCTTATAGATTGATCATTCATAGGTTGAAATTTCAATTCCACAATAGGCAATGTAAGTGTATTTACATTAGAATTCTCCAACACCATCTCTAGTAGTTCATGAGGTAAACTGATCCCATCCTAGAGAACTACAGATTAAACCTACCTAGGTAAAAGGGGAGAAGAGGATGATGGTTGAATATTCTAGAGACTTTCATATCCATCATATCCTAAAATTATAGAAAACTATTGATCCTTGGGTTTCTATGGAATATATTGATATCATTGGGGGGATCCTTGACATTGTGGATACTACCAAGGATGAGAAGGTGACTCTTGTATATTGTTTTCTTCATGGACCTTTTAGGAGGTTGTTGGGTGTCATGGGTTAGGTAGGGAGGCCTGAGGGTCTTAATTGGGAGATATTCAAGGAGATTTTCTTTGAATACTTCATTATTAACACACTGAATCTACATGGATCTAAATAATTTATTAATCTCTTTAGAAGAATTATTTAAATACATTCATACTCAACTCATTTATTATAATTTATGTAGTTTTCTAATCTTTTGATAGTAATAAATCATATAATTAAAACTAGTTGAAGATTATTCTTTTTCTGAAGATGAAATGATAGGTTATGGTATTTGACCTAATTTTGTATTCTCAGGTGCATCTCAAGGACTAGGCTTTGGAAAAGGTACTATAAGAGAATAGGAATTTAGGGTTCCTTCTATCTAATAGTGTGATTGGGACTGAGCTATCTAGTGTAGAATTTAATTCCTCTTATTACAGTAATAATATGGAGGTTTTGTAGGTAAAAAGGTGAAACATATAGAAGAATATGAAATCCTCTACTCTCTATATGAGATGATGGTTGAATTGGTACTAAAACTATTGACGAAGGAAGTAACAGTACATTTTGTGTGACTTAACCTAAGAAATGTCACTTATTTGAAATAATGGATCATATAAAGTTAATTTTTTTCAAGGGTACAAGTTTATATCTGAGGGGTGTAGGTCTGAGTTCTGGTAGGGGTCCTCACTAGAAGTAAACTTAATAACCACATATATTCATTACATATAAAAGTCATTATATGGATAAATGACTGATTTATGTGATGGATTAGGTTCACGATGAAGGTGAAGAGGGAAATTTTATAGTTTTATGTACATTCATGATTACCTTTATAATATCTACACCATTTTTTGATATAAGATCATTAAAACATTTTTTGGATTAGATTTATTTTTTATATAATCAATGGTGTTACACAATCATATCACGCCCTTGGGAAAATATTTATTCCATCTCCAAAGTTGTACTATGTTTCCTCTAGTTATTTTTAGAAACATGAACCTATGAGATTTCATGATATTAGATATGAATTTTATCGATGTGATATTCAAAATGAACTGGCTGATAGGTTTCAGAGATCATATCAATTGCTGCCAGATATACTGTATTTTACTACACTTGGATGGTAGAGGATCATGTTTACTGATTAGTTGGTTCTCAATGCTAGTAAAATTGTACTAGACTTGAGTTTTGTTGGAGCTATCACGACACAAGTGGTAAGCTTGTATCTTAATATAAAATTATTTCTAACATTCAATATCTTTCCTCTAGTTATGGATCTTTATCAGGATTTTTTTTATTACAGGACATCTTAGGTCACCCTCTATATATAGGAACCGATCACGAGGATAAACTTATGCTTGCATGACAACCTATATCCATTTATATTTATCATAAAACAAAAAATAAATTCAATGTGTTTAAGGTTCGGTTATAATTTTTAGAGGTGAAGAGATTTATAAAACTTATAACATCTCCATGGGGTGCCCTCGTATTATTTTTGATGAAATTAGATAGTTGTATATTTCTATACATGGACTATATAAAGATAAATTAGGAGATGGTGAATAATAGTTAACATTCACCCATGATTTTTATATTTTATTAATTATAAAAATATGGTTTTTTGTCCAATATTTATCTTTGTTTATGCTACCATTATTTTTGGTTTAAAAATATGATATTCTCAAAAATAGTAGTTAAGATATTTTATCATCAATATGAGTTTCATGTCACCCATTATGGGAAAATAAATGATCCTAAAGTGATCATGGATATCATGAGTAGGATAATTCATTTGTATCAGGAATCTACAATATTTGTATTCATATATGAAGTCCTGGTATATTAGAATTCATTATACATGCATTTTATACCCATTGATCTTATATTGAGTACATTTAAAGAGAATTAAAAATATTATAAAATTTAAATATGCCATTTCTAGATTCTGGGGGTTCATTTTCTTTAGCATGTGGTTTCTATGATAAGGGTTTTAGTAGATCTGGGGAAGGTATATGTGGTGATTTCTAGGTTTTGACCCATGATTGTGATTTATATCTCCTTGGAATTTCATGGTTCTATTGATACTTTATCTAGGCCTTATCATATTTGGAATAATTGATTCTTTATATTGAGAGAAAGGGGGTAAATATTGAGTGATCTGATCAGTGTGAAGTTTCAATTAATAAGTTGAATAAAATATTGATGAAAACACATATTTTGACATTTCTAGTGCCTATGACTGGATATGAAAAGATATATGAAGCCTAAAATTTTGGGTTTAGATATGTGTTCATTTATGGTTCATGTAAGATATAATACCATGAGGGGAACTACTCAACACATGACCTATAGTTTGAAAATGTGGTATACACCCAGAAGTGTTTGTTTCACTATAAGGTTAGAGGGTTTTTATCTACCCACACCACAAGATATCTTGATATATCTTATCTCATATGGATCTCAATTTGATGTAGAGGAGTTTTATGGATAATTTTTAAAATTTCATTATTTAAAGGGATTATGTTTTATGGAATTGTAATGTCATTATAGATTCTCATAGTTGAAAATTCCAAATATATAGGATTCTATAATGTGGCCATCACATGGATAATGGAATTTGATGAGTTAGATGACTGAGTGGATTATGGATCCATCATAAGATCATCGAGTTTTGATATGTCCACCCTTGGTTTTGATTTCTTTATTAGTTTATTTAGTAAATACCCTATTGATTTAGATCCCCAGTACATAGTGATACAAGAATGCTTGGCTGAGGTTGATGTAATTATAGAGTGGTCTCTAGATTATTATTACATGATCTTAATTCGTGGGAGGTTATTAGTGAAAGAAACCTTATGGGGGGTGTAGTGGTATATTTTCATGATTCAAATTTGGAATTACATCCAGGTTTGAAGAATATGTATCATGGTATCTGGAAATAGTTTGGATGTCTAGGTATAAAGAGATATGTCACCAGTTTTATATTTTTATTCCTTACCTAATTGAAATTAAATTACTAGTAGAAGATTAAAAAAATTCATCATAAAATTCTAGTTCCTATGTGAATGTATAGTGACATAATGGTTGAATTTTTGATGGGGTTACCTTAGACCCCAGAGAGGAGTGATGTCATTTGGGTGATAGTATATCAAATAACAAAGGTGGATCATTTTCTGAAAGTTTTATAGATACTTTCAATTTATGAGTTGTGGAATTTATTTTAACATGACATTCTATAGATAAATGAAGCTCATTTGAGCATCATATCATACTGAGATGAACATTTCAAATATCATTTTTCATAGTACTTATAAATGTCTTTTGGAATCTAAATAATTATTAATACATCATATAATTCATAAACTGATGGACAACCAGATATTAAGATCCATATTTTAGAGGTTATAATGTGGGATTGTGTTCTAGACATCAATGCAACATGGGATAACCACAAAAAATGGATGAATTTGAATTCAATAATAATTTTAATGAAATAATTCATATGGAACCTTTTTAGGATATTTATGGTCAATCATGTCACTCACTAATATTTTTTATGAGGGATATATAGTAGTTATTGGGATGAGTATGGAAATTGTGACCTTTTAGAGACCATAGATAAGCTGAAAGAGGTTAGACACCGCTAAAATATGGGAGTGATTTAATGTCGATAAAAGAATATGACCCTTGGAGTTTTCAATGGGAAATATTTTTTGTTGGTGAATCATCGATTGAGACATAAATGGTTGTAAATATAAGATAATATATCGTCGAGACTCATTAAGATGTTAAAAATTAAGGAAATTATTGATATACTTTCTGGTAGTTTATATATTCCTACCTGATACTGAGATATGCATAATGTGTTTCATGTATCTTAGCTTCAAAAATAAATTCCTTATCCCACACATTCAATCTACTGCAATGATGTTGAACAGAAGTGTGATGCTTCTTTTGATGACCATTGGATTCATATCATAGACTAGAGTGAGGATGAATTGTGAGGTAATATGGTAAAACTAATTAGAGTCCATTATCCTTATGTATGGACTCCTAAGGAGACATGGGAGTTTAAGGATTTTATCTGGGCACAATGAATTGTGTTTCATGATCAAGAACACAAGAGTCACTTCATGGGTATATTAAATAATTAGACTGGGATATTTATAATATCCTCAATTTTAAGGTATACCTTGGTTTATGAAAATTTCATTAATTGAGTTGAGGAAGGTTAAAGGTGTTTAAATAGGAAAATTACTCCAAAATATAGAAACTAGAAACATTATTTAGTTAAATCTAAGAAATACTATTCATGATATGAATTGATTCGAGAAATATTTCATTAATTTTGTATATAAATCATGAAAATGTGTTTAGATTGTGGGTTTTTATTCAAAAATGAACAGTAATTCCTAGGATCTAAAGGTGAGGAAAATTTATTTATGATATTTTGAAAACAGTTTCCCACATCATAAATGGATTCAAATATACTAGATTAATTTTTTTGAGTGATTATTTATTTTTTCAATAACCCATTCCTTCCTCCAAAAATTTTATGCAATCTCTTTGAGATTTTTGGTTATCTAACTCCCACCAGGAACATGTTTCATTGGATCTTGAAATGATGAACATGGATAATAGGATTTTAATTCCTATTAGACCCAAAACATTAATGAAAATGTATCTTATCCTTTATTTATAACCTCTTCCATCTCTTTTGGGTGGTTATCCTCTTATATCTTGACGCTATATTTCTCACATGATGCAATGGGGTGTGTCTATTGATTATTATCATGAATCTTGAACTAGGTGGTGAATCTTATAATCATAACATCATTTAATTAATGATAATATATTATTTACCTTATTTAATCCAGTTATATATATATTTTTGTTTGATATTATCTTTCCTATCCCATGAGATTGTGTTTTATGATTCATCACATGTGGTTGAATTTGTATCTCATCTGACAATGTTTAATGATTGATGACATGTTTGTGCAAGTGTAGCCTGTGAGACCATGTCTATGTTAGACCACATGTGCATGTATATAGATACTGATACCCATTATTATCATTTTATATTGATACATGATATACACTACTTTATATATGTTTTTGGTATAGCCTATGGTGTATTTAGTCTCTCTGATTAGGTTAAGAGGTGGTCCCGATATACCCACTGAACTCCTTAGAGGGGGAGCTCGGGTATCATGAATCATTGATGATGGATTTATATATAATGGTTATAAGATTAACATGGAATTTATCATGAGTAATCCATATTAAATTCTATGAGATTCCACACATGTTGGTATTATTTACTAATGGGTAATGTCCTTGGGTATGAGAGAGATTCCACTACTCAGGCATGCCAAGTGTTTGTATCATCATAGGTGAAAAGGAAATAATGATTAATGGGCATATATTTCCATTAAAGGTGGGTATGGTGTTATTAAATATAGGTAAAAATATAATTTTATGTTTTCTTATAAGGACTTATATTGAATCAAATAATCATTTAGATAACTACATTTGGTATTGTACCAGAAAAGAAGGAACTGCTGAGATTCCTAGAAACTTGGTTAGCACATGATCCATTGATACATGGTTGACTGTATTCATGGATACACATTTTATTCTCCATAATTTAATACAAAATCATTTACATTTAAACTTATTTTAAGGATGTATTATTGGTTACCTACTAGTTTTATACTCATACCCTGCATGGTAATCTCATTGGGAATATAGACTTTAGGACTAGGGATTTAGAAAAAAGATAGAAACCTAGGATAGGTTATTCATTTTCATAGATTTTTTATATGGGTATGATTCTTATATAGACTATAGATTCATGCCACTTCACTTCTATTTTTTTTAATTTACTAGTTTTACTATTATACATGTTGACCTCCAACATTGGTGGTCTGTGGAATACATTATTATTACTTGGCATGACATCTGCTATAGAATTTAATTTCATTATCATCTATTATATTGTTATCTACTTATATTTACAATGTATTATCATGTGATGATTTTCCTTTATGGGGGAACAGTCTCCCCATGTTACTTTAGACCCTCATTGTTATTCGTCACCCTATTTTATATGAGTAGTCACACATGAGGTCATGTTGCACTTTGTCTCAAACCTAGTTATTGGGATTATGGTGTTACAATTATCTTTATTCCTTATTATCCCAACACATTGAATCCTCCTGTATGGAAACTTTTATTATATTATTCACATTTTTATAACCTTATTCAAATTTATAACCTTTTTAATATTTTATTTGTAATTAATTATTACAAATATATTATTTTTTTATAGTAAATCTTTGTTGTTGTTTTTTTCTATTTTTTATACACTCTTTGAAATGGAAGTGTTAGTTCTTGTGTTCTGATTCAATGTTCATCATTCAATGATTATCATAGGTAATGGAATGTATTTTTAATAATTATTTACAGTGTTATAATTTTATTTCACAAAAATTTTAGGCACAATTAATAATGATGAGGTCGATGAAAATATTTTTTTTTAAATTTTTATAAGAAGGGGTGGTATCTTAGAAATGGGTTAGATATTACCACTACAAATCTAGAACAAAAAAAACATTTTTAAATTATTAATTTACAACAATTTATTTAGTTATCCATAATAAAAATTTATTTCATTGTTCACATAGTGATTAAACTAAAACCTAACAGAAAAATCTATAATATATTAATGAGTATGTTTTCGAGAGATGAAAAAAAATATAACACTAGGCTTAAAAAATATGATACTTTCATGGAGGTTGTAATTCACAGACATGTAGGAGAGACACATTTATTTTTTATAATTTTAGAGAAAGATAAGGAAATTTTTATAATTTAAAAATATTAACAATTTTATAAATACTATATTAACCTATTAAATATATATTTAAAACCATCTGTGTATTTTAGTGATGAAAAATAAAGCACATCATTCATTGAGGTAATTGTCGACACATATGCATGATAAAATTTTCATTTTTGAATAGTGTTATATGAATATATAAAATGGATTTTAAGTTAGTATTATATTATTTTATCACATCAAAAATATGTATGTTTTCATTATTTCCTTTAGGGATTTGGTTTGAGGTCTAGAAAATAAATTTTGAGAGTTTGGCTGGGAATATTAAATCTCCTTTTTGATTTTATACTTGTGTAGGACCATAATGCTCTATAACATAGTCTTTTGGAAAGTCCATGTATTATTGGATGTGGGGAGGGATTTTATGAGATAATAAATAAGGCTTTTTTTCAATGTGATTTTTTATAATGTATGGAGAAATGGGGTGTAGGTGAGCTCGTTTTATAGTTAAGAAGAATTTAATTTTTATACTTATAACTCTTTAATATTGGGAGGGAATTTTTTCATAGTAAATTTGGAGAAAAGTGGATAATAATTTATGTTGATGATGAGATATGGTTGAGAAAACCTCAAAATTTTATTTAACACATGTTTTGAACATGTCTCTATGTGTTTTACTCTAATAATTTTCTCTTTTATGATTTGGGGTTTTTAATATGGAAATAAATTTTTCCCTAATTTACTTTTAATACATAAAAATGAAATGGGACTTAAATTCTAATTTGGAACTATTAATTATGAATAATAAATCTTTTTTATTAATAAAAACATCTATAACAATGAAGAAGTAATTTTAACATTAGTAAATTTAATGTTTAAATGCTCATTTTTAGAAAACGTGTATATATTAGAATAAATATTTACTTTATTAAAACATTATTATTCTATTTTATTTTAATGAAATTTACTAATTCAATATTAAACATATATTATTTATGTTTTTTGAGAAAATTTTAATATCAATTCACTTTTTGGGTGCATAATTAAAATAAATAGACCAAAATTAGTATTTATTAGAGACAAATATTAATTATGTTTCCATCATGTTATAAATTGGTTTTATAAATTAAAGATAGTATTTTTAAATGATTTCTTTCACTTCATTGATATATATTTTAAATTTGAAAAATGTTTCATATACCTTGATGTAATTCTTATTTTAAAGTAATTTAATAAAGATAGATAATATTTGCCGAATAATTATTTTTCACTATCCACAAAAATATCAACCTTTTTAGACAAAATAACAAAAAATAACCCTAATATATTATTTTCCTCATTGATTCAAAAAGTAATTTTATTTTTAAAAAATCATATTATAAAATGATATAATTTATCATTTAAATGAAAATAAAAAATATTAATAAAAATGTATGTTATTAAAAAAGATTGTTTATAAACATTAAGTGATCTCAATAATATTTAATATAAAATTATAATTTAAATAATTATAATATATTAGTTTATATATAATAATATTTTGGATGTATATTATTTAATTTCTTATTATATGATATAGAAAATTTTTATTCATCTAATATGGTTTGACTCATTTTAGTTCAGTGTTGAGTGTAAAACAATCTATGAAACAATAATTATAGAAAGGAAAGAATATATTAAAATATTAGTTCAATAAATTCTTACCCCATAAATAAAATTTTTCCTAAAAAATTTTAATTATAATTTTACCAAGGAAATATATAAGTGATCAATGAGAACCTCATGATAAATTTCCAACCTAGATATCAATGTAAAAACCTTTTATACTAGGAGACTCATCATTTACCTCATAATAGATAATTTTTGAGATTTTAATTTATCACATTGATTATACCAAATAGTCTTCCATAAATGGTTATATGTGTTTCTTGGGAGATACATTTCTCATCTTCATTTTCATGATTCTACTTACAACCAAATACTAATACCAAAGTGGTTATGATAGTATCTATTAAAATCAGATTAAAAGATCATATGAATATGAAAACTAAATCATAAGATGTCTTCTCCAATGAAATATTAATTTAAATCTATGAAACATTCTATTCAGTTATGATAAAATATTATCAACTTATCAATTCAGCAGTTTAATTGGGGATTTTCATGGTCATTTTTCTATTAGGTTTATAAACCCAACAAATTTTATATATTATCCTCAAATTATTTTTTAATATTTCATAATGGTTTATAAATATAATTTAAATGCAAAATTCTTATCATATAGAAGCGTGAATCAAGATTTTTAGTTAAGGATATTTATTTTTCATAGAGTTAAGATTGATTTAAAACCACATATGCCTCTTTCCATATTTCTACCACTAGGTACATTTGTGCTTGATCCTACATCATCCAATAGTATATGTATAAGGATTTAATTTCTAGGCAATCAATCAATTTGCACAATTATGATACTTCATCATGTTATCCTATACTTATTTTTATCTTCATGTTTTTTACTTATTTTATCTCATCAAAATCCCCAAAAAAATAACTAAACTAGTCTACAAAATTTACTAAATGTTGATTTGATACCCACTAAGGAATCCTAGAAACATATTGTTTAGCCTAGTTCTAAATAAAACATTAAAAACCTACTTTGATACAAAGTAAGATGATCTAATCTAAAAAAATCATGATTTCAAATCACTTCTATAATATAAACATTACATCTCAAAATTAACACACAATCCCAAGATCCTGAGGTTTTGTTTCATTGAGAATTAGCTACAAAATATAGTTTTTTTACAATACTGGGAAAAATTTATCTATAATTAACACACAATATACACTCATCTATAGTTATTATAAGATAAAATCATCTTTATTACTTGGGTATTTAAAATATAATAAAGGGGACCTCAAATAGTCATTTAGGGAAACTTTTTGAACATGTTATCAATGTTTAGATAAATATCATATGAGAAAACATGATTAAGGGTGAGATATCATGTTAAAAATAACATGGAATAATAATATTTGTCTATAAATCATGATATAAGGATATTTAATCTCAAATTAAAAAACATATACCTTGTAAATAAAGAAGATTATCATGAAATAATAAGCATGATCTATTGAGCATAATCACATGCATATGAAATGGAAATTTAACATGCCCATGAAATATAGTATAATTAAATAACAGAAAACAGTCTCCTATCAACTATTCAAATGTTTCTGTGCTCTACTTATGTGTATAACGACACTTAGGTTGAATCCTCATTGATGGTATTTTTATAGTCATTTTTTTGTTATTTGTCTTTTTAATGGGGAGTTTGTTAGTAGAGCTTAATTAAATTGATTAATGGATGATTATTTATTTAGAAGTTTGATAAGTATTGGGTTGAGATGAATATTGGGGATTTAAATCTTATAATATCCTTGATCTTTACTTTATACTGCATTAAATTAACACCCACTTCACGGGATGATTTTGATAATAATTCCCAAGTGTTAGGGCATTATGCTATGTCTTAATTTATCTTAGGATTCTAATATAAATCAAAAATTGTTTATGGTAGTGTATTTATAGTTCCAATAATCCTTGGAATGTACATGTTAAAAAACATGTCATTAATCCATGACATTTTAAGTTCATCATACACAATTTAAACCTAAAAAATACTTAATGAGAAAAATTTATCAATCACTTAGCATCCCAAATTTATTACTCAAAACAATTATAAATTTACTCATACATTGATTTGGTTTTTAATATTGTTTAATATTTTTATGGTGATGACTAAAAATGATTATTAAAATAAAGTGACAAGATAAGAGTAGTTCGTCAAACACACACAGAAATGGTAAAGATAATGAAATACAGACTTTCGATTGAATTAGGAATTGAGAAAAAGGAAGGGTTTATTTTGAGTGACTTAAACTATTTTAATACCATTAATATTATGAAACATATGTTGTATGATAATAAGATATGAAGAATAATAAAAATTCATTAAAATTATTTTTAAGTGAAAACACACATACACGATTGCTAATAAAAACCACTGAAAACAAACAAGAAATGGAATGTGTAGGAGAGGTCTCTTTTGTTGAAACAAGATCAAGGAATGTTCCCCCAAGCCCTTGAAAAGGATATTGTAATTCCAAAACTCTTATTTAAGTACTGAAATTCCAACTCTTTTAAAGAAGAGGAGGGAGATGTATTTATAGCCCAAGGTGGTGGACTATTTCTTTCCAAATATTCCTCTACATTTGGGTCACCAATTTGATAATAAATATAGCTGAATCTAGAGAAATATTATTCTTAAAAGTTTTTGACGTTAATTTTGAATCTATACCCTCAAAATTTTGTATCCATTGGACTTAAGGAGAAAAAGTTATGGTGGTTTTAATAAACAATTTTAATCTGTCCATTTCTATCCATGATTTTTCCAATGCATAAATGTGAATGGTTTTTTTAATAAGAATATGTCATCAAATCCAAACTATTTCATATACAACAAAGGATGAATATATCTTGTAATCCACACACACAAATCTCAGCTCCATTGGATGTCTAAAAAAGGATAAAATTTAAGTATTGTGTGCTGATTTTAATTCTCAGATAGAATGGTTAGATGGACTTCAAAACAACAATTGGGACCCTTTTATGTATATTTAGGCCTTAAATTTTTTATCCATAATGAATTATGTTATTCCTAAACTTTTTATAGAGAATAATAGAATTTGGACTTCTGTATTGAGCCCATAAATCTCTATTCATGTCTAGTCCAGTTTCTTCATAGATTCTGTGGGCCTTCTTGTGTAGACCGTATAACCCTTCATATGGCAGAATTGGCCAAATAATTATTCTAATGATATGTTGGGAGGTCAATAAGGATACCTAAAAAATATTAATCACTCAAATTTTATCAGTGATATGAGAGTTATAATTTAAAAATTAAACTAACTCGATTCTTTATTAATTCAAATAATGATCAAAAATTATATTAAATATTAAAACATGAATATTTCACAAAAAATATGAATATTTCATAGAAAATCATTAAAGGTAGTAACTAATAAGTTATGAATAAATTAATATAATAAATCCCACACACCTAGTCTTGTACATGTCCTCATGTACAACAAATATAAAAATATAAAAAAATCATTCCCTCTCACCAACAAATATTAATTTTTTTTCTCACCAATTTGCTGAGGTTTAGACCATTTCATTCATACGTATTAAATTCCAACGAAAAATGTTACAGAAAATATTTTACAAAAATAATTACTTTTCAATCTAAAATTTAGAAATTGAAAATGTGGGTACTCAAAACTCACTCCTGTAATGATGATACAAATTTATTAATGGAGGTTCACTCATTCAGCAACCAAAAGTAAAAAATCGAAGAGTCTTAAAGAGCTATAAGCTTTCATTCCCCATCCTAATGTGAAAAATATTAAAGAATTATTTTTAGGGGTTTTTCTGTGGCTATAGGATTGTAGGAACATACTGTCCAAAACAATGGAAAAGAGGGGTGAAACACAAACATGGAATAAATGAATAATTTTAAATAAGACATGGAAGGTTATGGAAACATATATTTATAAGGAAATGATTGTGTGAATGATTACCCAAAATATATGGATAAAATTTTAAGGGTATGAAGAGGTTAAATATCTACATGACACAAAACTTCTCCCAATACATAATAATATATAATACAAGTGTTATTTATTTTTTCCATTTATTTTTGTTGATTTTTAAAAAAATTGAACAAGAAAAAAATATCCAAATCATATCCCTACCCATGTTTGTTCTCCTAAAAAAACTAATTGTGACATTTATAACTAGATATAAGGTTAAAGAAGATAGACTTTTGAACTATCCAAGATGAAACCCATTTTTTTTTGTTTTTTTTTTCTTTTTTCAATTTTTTTGAACACTTTTGAATAAAATTTAAAAAATTACATAAATGCAAATATATTCCACAAACTCACTGAATTAAATCTTAACCCCAAACATAAATATATGATTTCCCTCAAGAATATGATAATGTATTAAAAATAAATAAATGGATACCCAAAATGAAATCCAATCCCCCACAAATAAATTTTAATAAATTATGCAATGTTATTCCATATAGATGTTGTGTGGGATAGGTATTGGGCTTGTAATGAGGCTTTTAAATAAAATGTTTCCATAGGCTCAAGGGGGATTTCATAAGAATGATTAATGTATGTTTAATGGGAGGCTATTTGGATATTTTGATTCTCATATGGTTTAAAAAATTCTTATATCATATTAATGGACACTAAATTATAAAAATTTTCTCAATGGTCCAAAAACTCACGACTCGCAATCGGGGTTGAAAAACACAAATTTTGAAATGATGGTCATATTGACCTTGGAATGAAGGATATTGTTGTTTCCCATGATTTGGGAAGAATGAATTTCTAAATAAAAATTGAGAAATATTTTTTTTTGATTTTGACACAATATTATTTAACAAAATTTATATTGAAAATACAATTTTTTTAGATGAAAACATGTCTTTTGAATCCCCAAAACAGTTCGACAAAATTTCAAAACTAGATGGTGAGTAATTACATCCCTTTTTCATATTTTATTAGTTTTTTTTATGTTTTTTATTTTTTTATTAGTTTTTTATGAAGAAACACCCACAAAAAATAGAAAGAGTAAATATAAATTTTGATGAGGAAAGTTGTAAAAAATTATAATGAGGGAGTAATAAGGAGAGATATAGAGAGTTAGAGGGAGGGAAAATGAGTGAAAGGGAAAGAGGTTTCCCCTGCGATGGATTTGGTGGGTCTCCATCTCCATCCAATGGTGGGTCAATTGTAGAATTTTTTCATCCAAGTCCATGTGTCCACTTTTGTGATTCTTTGGAAATTTTCTATTAACGAATAGAGAAAAAAGATTATTCATTTGAAGAAAAACTAACAGGAAATTAAAACTTAATAATATAAAAAAAATTGTTATTTCCCAAGAAACACTGAATTTATTTGTCTATAGCTAGATAGTTGTAGTGGACTACCCATATTCTGATGGGGGCCACCATTTTGTCTCAACATCAGTGTTCTTATAGAAAAACTTCTCCTTTGGGAGGCTCAGTTGATTATGGGATAATTTCATCCCATCCTTGTTTATGTGATTGTAATTAAATGTGGTTGGAAAGTGAATATGGGGATCCTCCCTTTTTTCTTTAACATCATGAATTATTTTATCAACAAAGTGATGGTTTTCTATTTGTGAAAATTCAAGAATTTGTTTTAATTATTATGGTGAATTTATGTACGATTTAGACAATATAAAATCAGAGTATAAGATCCGAGTTGTTTTTAATTCATTTTTTCATTGAAATCCTATGTTGAGTAATTAGGATCAAAGGGGGAATGAGATTGACTATATTTTTCTAGACCATTAATATGATTTTTTTTTCAAATAACGGTCAATATCAACCTCACCAATGATAACTTTATTAATTATGGAACAAATATCACAAACATCACTACTATCAGGATAATATAAACACATTGGTTCAAGGTTCACATCACTTAAAACATAATTTTTAGAATCGATGATGGGAAATGATGAATGTTGGATAATCTGATATGAATTATTAAATTAACAGGATTGTTCATTTTCCTTAATATCATCCAAGTTGGAGCAGTGAATATCTGATTTGAGATGGGATTCTAAAGAGTTTTAAAGAACATTTAGATCGACATTGTTTAAATGGAAAATTTCTAAATCAACTTATCTATTTAAGACATGGTTACTATGGATGAAAAATTCACAAACTCTTGTATCATTGGAATAGAATGAATATGATGGATCAAGGTTCAAAACACTCTTAGAGAGACTTTGAGAAGAATTAATGGAGAATACAAATTGATTCTGTAATGGGTATCACGTGGCTCAAAAAATATTGAACTTGACCAGTTGGTCACTAAATTCCATGGATAAGATGCCACCAAGGACATTAATTTTGGTTCTAGATGTCATGAGGAAACATATTCCAAGAATTAGTGGATATTCAAAAGTAGTTGTCTCACCTTCCATGTTAAGGACATAGAAATTAGCTCAAAATATTGGATTATTAACTCGGATAAGGACATACTCAATTATTCATGTAGGACAAGTTGTGCTTCCATTGGACTACTAGATGGAAACACTCATTGTGTGTAAGAGACCTAGACCAAGTTTTGAGAATATTGATATGGTCATGACATTTATTTAGTCTCATAGGTCAATGAGTGCACCATAAAAGTTGGAACTCCCAATTTTTCATGGAATCAAAAAGGTCCCTGGATCTTTAAACTTAATAAGAATGATCTGTTTAGTTGAAACATTTTTTATAGTCCGATGTTTTATCTTATGGGGGCACAACTACTTAAGAAACTATTTATAAATAGGGATTTTTATAATGGAATTTAAGAGGGGAATGTTCGATTCAACATGTCTAAACAATTCAGGAATATTAGAATTATGAAAAAGGCCCTATTTTTCTTAGTGGTATCTTGAGAAAATGGAATTGGTTTCCTTATAGGAATGGAAGTAATTGATAGAGGGGCTTTGGTATTTTTAGGATTTTTTGGGTTTTCTTTTTCAAGAACAACATTCAAAGGGGATTTTGATGAATCATCATGAGACATAGTGACTTTATTTCCCAATATAAGTTAAATTTAAATTACATTACCTTTAGGGTTGGGTAGTGGTTGAGCTATGAGTTGGTAATAATTTAATGGTTTCTACTGGCTAAGGTGGGATATATGTTTCCCAATTTTGGTTTCAATATTTTTATTCCTATAATGGGTGATAAAGGTAAGATCTTCCATAACACTTTCCAATATTTTTCTAGAAGAGTATGCATGTCCTATATTTGTATTACCTAGATTTTGGTTATTGGGAAGGTGAATATATTGGGTTGCGAATTGGAAAGTCTCATTAGGATAGTGGAATCCATGAGGAGAAAAAGGTGGATTGTTCCTTTAAGGTTGAGAAACAAATGTATTGGGTTTTTGGAAGTTAACACCACCTTGACCATATTGGAATTGGTTTGGATTTTGAGTAAGGAATTTAGGGGGATGAGAAATGGGATTACCATACCTTAAGCCCAGGCTAATGGTAGAAGATATTGAATCAGAGTGGGGTTGGTTGAATTTTCTAATGAACTGAACTGGTTTTTGAGGGTTGGTGGTCCTCTGAGTATATATTGCATTAAGCTCTATTATTCCAGATGAATTAGATGGATCCTCTTGAATTTTTGGACATGTGTGAGTTGGATGAACTAGTGAGATACATATTACCCAATTATTGATAAGTCCAAGGAATAGAGATTGTCAGGAAGATGAGGTTTTTGATTTTGTAACCATAGCTAGTTGACACACAGGGCTTGTAAGTTCAATCATCCACTCAGTCATCTAGTTGGGCTCTAGGGAGTGATTCTCAGGTACTTTTTTGACTTGAGCATATTCTCGAGTATTAAATTATTACAAGTTTTAATTCATTTTTCTTTTGAGATCACATATATCTTCATGAGTTTTATCAACAAGAGAACTACCACTTGCAGCATCAATGAGTGTTATCTATATAGAAAATAACCCCTAATAAAATTATTGAATCATGATTTGGTAAGGGATTTGATGATTTGGGTAGGTTTCCACAAGATTTTTGAACCTCTACCAATATTCATGGAGTGATTCATTGGGGAATTTGTGGATACCAATAATTTCCTTTTGTATATAAGCAGTATGAGAAACATGAAGTAATTTCTCTAAGAAAACTCACTTCATGTCAATCCATGTGTTAATAGAACAAGGAGGGATTTAGTAGATCCATGAAATTGTGGAGTCATATAGTGAGAAAGGGAATGATCAGAGATTTATTTTTTCCTTAGAAACCCCATGAGGCTTCATGGTAGAGCACAACACTTGCAACTCTTTGAGGTGATGATGTGGATACACAATGGCTAGCCCACAAAAATGTGTTAAAAGATGAATAAACCTGATTTGAGTTTGAAACCAGCCTCAATATTTAGATATTGAAACCAAGGGGTAGGTAATTCATATTAGGGGCAGTGATTTCTTAAAATATTTTCTCCCTAAGATTGGCCACATATAGTTCAATTGGATAGACAATGAATGGATCTTGAGTGATTTGATTATTCATAATGTTACTGCTAAATTGGTGAAGAATTATTTCTATTTCAGGGTCAAATAGATTTGAGATATTGTTTAAAAGGATATGGGGAATTCTGTTAAGCTTTCAAGGATGGGGAAGATAGTTTTTAATTTATTATTTTTATTCAGAATTATTTTTTTGTTTTATTTTTCTTGATTTTTTTGTTTTGTTTTATAAAAAATTAAAAAATACCAACTAATTAACTCACCATACCTAATAGGAAATTTATTTTAAGCATGAATGATTGTATTCTATCGTTCATTCAAAGGGTTTGTAATTTTCTAATGTGTATAATGACACTTGGGTTGCATCCTCGTCAATGATACTTTTTTATAGTCGATTGTTTTTGTGATTCATCTTTTTAATGGGGTGTTTTTTGTAGAGATTACTTTTATTTTTTAATGAATGATTTTTTATTTAAAAATTTTATAATGATTAGGGTGAGTTTATTATTAGGTATTTTTAGATTTTTATATCCTTCATTTTGGCATTATATTTCATTAAATTAACACCCACTTCACAAGATGAATTTGATTGGAATTCCCAAGTGTTTAGGATTTAGTCCAAGACTTATGATAATATTGGGTTTTAATATAAATCAAAACTTATTTATATTAGTTCATTTTTTGTAACAATAATCAATGGAATCAAAATTTTAAACAAAACATGGCATTAATGCATGGTATTTTAACTTTAACGTACACAATGTTAACCTAAATAATACTCAATGAGAAAAATCCATCAATCACATAATATCCCCAAATCATGACTCAAACTAGTAATATATTTAATCATTCATTAATACGGTTATTAATTTGGTTTAATATTTTTATTTTTATAATTTAAAAGTATAACAAAAAGAAAGGTAGGAGATAATAGTAGTGCACTGAACATACACACAAATGGGGAAGATAATTAAATACAAACTTTTGATTAACTAAGAATGTGAGAAAAAGGAAGGGTTTATTTTGAGAGAATTGAAATATTTTAAGACCATTAATATTGTGAAATTTATGGTGGATGGAAATAATATATGAAGAACAATAAATATGAATAAAATTTTTATTGAAATGAAAAGCCACATACACGATTACAAATAAAAACAATTGAAAACAAATAGGAAAATAAAAGTGAAGGGGACTATCTCATTGAAACAAGATGATGGAAATCCATTTATGGCCCTTTTAAAGAATCTATTCATTCCAATATTTATCCTTATGTTCTTAAATTCCAACTATTTTCAAGGAGAGGAGGGGCCATATTCATAGCCCATGGTGGTGGACTGTTTTCATTCTAAATATCCCCCCCACTTGGATCTCTAATTGGATAATTAATACATATAAATATAAAGAAAATATAATTCTTCAAAGTTGTATATATTAATTTTGAAAGTTTACCCCCAAAATTTTGCATCCATTGGACTTACGGAGACAATGTTATGGTGGTTTTAATAAACAATTTTAATCATTCCATTTCTATCTAGTCTTTTTCAAAGGCAGAAATGTGAATGGGTTTTTGAATAGAAATATTCTATAACATCTGAAACATTTCTTCCACAAAGTTTCCATAATATATCATTTATTTAACAATTAAAAATCTTAGCCCCATTTTATTTCTAAATTAGGAGGAAAGTCATGTATTGTGTTCTAATTTTAATTCCCAGACAGAATGATGGGATGGACTTTAAAACATAATTTGGGCCCCTTTTGTGGATTTAGGCCTTGAAATGTTTATCCATGATGAAATATATTTTTTCCCAAATTTTGGTGTTGAATAAAATAATTTTGACTTCTACATTGTGTACAGAAATTCTATCTTCATGGCTTGTCCATTTTCTTCACAAATTCTTTAGCCTTATTGTGTGGACTATATGTCCCTTCAAATGAACTAATTAGACAAATATTCCTTCTACTAATATGTTTGAAATTTTATAAGGAATCCTTTAAAACAATAATCCCATAATTTGATTTATAAGAAGATAGTTATTATTATATCATTAAAATAATAAGAATCTATATTAATTTAAATAATGCTAAAAATTTATATTTAATATTATAACATGAATCTTTCACACCACATATTCACTTTTCATAGAAAATAATTAAAGGTAGTAAATAAATATTTGGGAATAAATTAATAGCATCAATAATAAATATATTAGGAAAAACATAGTCATAGGGAACATCAACTCCATGAGTCTCAAAATTATAGCCACACTTTTGTCGAAACAAAATTATTCACATGTTTTAATCACATTCATGAGTCACTACTCACCCTCATGATTAGAAGAAAACCATAATTCAACCTACATATACATAACTCATGAGATATAAACTTCTTAAAAAATGAATTTGTGGTCAATATAGGATGCCTCTAGTCAATTATCCATTTGTATTTTTCCACCAAAAATAAATCATTCATCATATCATAAAGGATCCATGGAATTAAAATTAGTTTATATCATTTTTAAATGGAACCAAATAAGTAAATCAATTAAAATTCTATCAATACCCTTTACATGATAAGCCCATTGGTTGTAAATTTATATATGATGATATATAATAATGTTCTAGGTAAATACCCATAAATTATTACACAGATCTATATAGTATTTAAACCATATATATTATTGGTAAATGGTTTAGTCAATAATTTCTCCAATCAATTAGCAAGGGACCAAATCAGGACCACAACATACAATTCTAAAAAAATATGTATTGGGGGTATGGTGGTTATCTTATCCCATGAATGAGTCTATATGATGATTAAAGATGCATTAAATATATATGGAGGTGGTGTACTCTAGAAAAATGTAGTAGTGTGTGATGACACTAGGGGCAGCGACCTCCAACAAGTGGCAATGATATATGGGTGGTTTCCTCCATAGTGTGTTGTTGGGGAAAACTATGGATACTTTGGGGGATGATAACTCTTCTATGTGACATTATGGGGAAGATAAAATCATAATGATTCATCAATGACCACTGGAAAGCGATTGCATCACAAACCAAGTAGGGTATATACTTACGAAGGAATGTAATGTAAGTGTGTCGTATGAGCTTTGTAGGGTAGGACCTTTTGGAAGGTTCTTATTCATATAGTAATGGGTATTATTGGCTATCATATTTTTCTAGAGGACATGGGTCCTCTATACCATGTATAGTTCATTAGGCCATGTCATTAAAAAATTTCCTTGGGCCTATAGGTTATATAATTAGTCTTCCCCTACCTAGAAAGAAAATGGATCTTTTTTTTAATATCAAAATAAATATAACCCAAATTATTTTATAAAATAGAAATTCATGAAAATTATTATTAGTGGAAATAAATATATTTTATATAAATATAATAATTTATGTTATATTTTAAAATAGTTTTTAAAGAATATTTTTTAAAACCTTCAATAAATTAAGAAGTTATGTTTTTTTTCAAAATTATTTATTCAAATGGTGATGTGATTTTTTGTGAAAACAATTTCTTACAAAAATAATCCTAAATAATAAATCCTTGAATATATATAAATATTATACCATATAAATGTCCAATGTATGAAAAAAAATTAACATAAAAGAAAACCCAATTTAATAATTTAAAATTTCATTATTGAAATCCATGTTGTAAAAAGAGAAAAAATACATATGAAATAAAGAAAGAATAGATTTGAATGTAACATGAGATAACAGACAATGTTATTTCCATATGTAAAGTAGGACAATAGATTTAATAAGAAAATATGTACATGGATGAGAAATTGTAGTTATAGAGGATGATAATTATTATTAACAGTGATATACTTTTCTGAAAATATATTCATCATTGTAAAATGATTAAATATAAAATTCATTTTACCCTATATAGAAATGTACATTAGTATTAAATATAATCATAGGGAGGAGGACTCTAATCATATAATAATGATTTTCATGAAGAGGCATTATAATGTATCTAATGATATTTCAGTTATCAAAATCCATTAGGTTTTTTTAATAGTGGAATAGAATAACCATGAATAGATGTTCATGATATGGTTTTAAAAATAAATTATATTTCACGAAACATTATAATAAATAAATCAACGTAAAATATATACCCCATTAAATGGAAACAAGTGGGGAATACACATCATATCACAATGAATAAATATTGAGATGATTTTTATTAAAACATAAATTTTTTTAAGTAAGAATCATTTGAAAGGGACTTTATAAGAGATAATTTTAAAACCATATATAATTTGTTTAAATAATAAAATAAAATATTAGGGAATAATTTACACAAACTATGATAATTATTTTCAATAATAAAAATTATATATTAATGAAAGGGTACTATCTTTAGAAACACTGATAACTTTATTCCTACTTAATCACACATGCTCTATCTTAATATAAAGAAAAAAATATCATAATAACCATTATAGTAACTATATTCAAATATATATCCTTTTTAAAAACATTATTTATAAATAATTATTACAAATATATTATTTAGTTCTACAAAATTTTCACTATAAAAAAGTTATTAGTTTTAATAGTTATTTTTGTACTAGCTTTCTAATGAAAATGTCCTTTCTTATTTTTGGATTAAAAATTAAAAATTAATATATTTTTATAAATAGTATAATTTTTTATAATGATTCATTTAACCCTAATTTCCATTAGTAATTATTTTAGTTACAATTTATGACAGATGGTTTAGTGATTAGCCTTTTCTAGTAATTTTCATTAACGAGGGATGATATCTTAATAATGCATAACATATTATCATTTAAATTATATAAAATCAAAAAAACTTCAAATATTACCTATAATTATTAGTTTTTAGTCTCCCATTATATAAATGTATATCATTTCTCACATAGGTGGTTAAATCAACCCAAAAAAGATCAAACTAGAATCTATGGGTGAGTATGGTTAAAAAAATTATTCTTTTATAATAATATCATTATTAAAAAATTATATTGATATTATTTTTATCTAATCAAGTTGTTTAATCAGTTTATAATATAGTATCCTAAATAATTAAGAATAGATTGAATAACAATTTTCATCACATTCTTGGAGGTGGGAGTATGAATTTATGCATGAGCGATGTCTTTTTTTCCATAGATTGGGATGAAGATAGGTAATGTTTTATAATTTAAAAACATTAATAATTTTATAAATATCATATTATTCATTTAAATATACTTTTAAAACGAATCATATATTTTGGTGAAGAAAACAATAACAATGTTCGTGGAGGAAGTAGTCTGCTTGTATGCATGATGATGTTTTCATTGTTCAAATATATTTAGAGGAAGGTAGAAAATGGATATATCATTTTAATAATATAATTTTATTAAATTAATAATACCTATTTTATCCTAAATTCACGTGTATAATAGTTTATATGTGGAAGAAGAAGAAAAGTATTAGCAGATCTGGGTTGAGAACATTACCTCTCCCTTTTAATATTCTCCCTTAGATATAACCTTAAGTATCAATAGTTATGTATTTTTCAAATAATAATGATTTTAATACTTTTTTAGGGATTTAGTAAATACTAGGGAAGATTTTTTGTTGATAAAGATATTTATAATGACTATAGAGATGAGGTGGAGGTCAGCACATTTTATAGGTGAAAGAAATGAACTTTTTTAATATAACTCATTAATATAAAGAGAGAACATGTTTCACATGGAAAGTGAAGTCAGTGATTAAAATAGTTAAATTATGGTTATTTTTGTTTTAAAACCCCTAATCCATTCATTTTAACAAAAATTTCCAATATTTTTTAAGAGTTACTCTTAGATTTTCATACTTAGAATTTTTTGTTTTTATTGTGGTATTTACTCATTACCAATCTAATTTACTTTTAATTCCTAGAAATAAAATGTAAATAATTAAAAAACTTATAATGATTAAAAATATTAAATAAATATTATTAAATAAAATTTATATGTGTAATAAAAATAAATTTTAACATTAGAACAAGCAATGCCTAAAAACATAAACTTAAAAATGTGTATTTTTTAGAATAATTTATATGTTTAAGAAAATATTATAAATGTTGGTTATTTTAATTAAATTAAAAGGATTATTATTTACTATATAATATTAATTTTTCTTTCAAAAAAATATATATTTTGATTCTACCTTTTGGAAACTTAATTAAATGAAAATAGAACAAAAATAGTTTTTATTAGAGAAAAATATTATTATTATTTCAAGAAAATTAAACATGGGTTTTATAAATTCAAAAAAATTATTTAAATTATTTATTTTAATACATAAATATAAAATATTAATATAATAAAGTATTTATATACATTTAAATAATTAGTTTATTATCATAATTTCATAAATGTGACTGTATTTTTGAAATCATTATTTTTTTTGAATTCACCAAACAATAAATATTGTGAGAAAAATCAAAAAAATTACCCAAAGAAAATTTTGAAATGATAGATTGAAATATTAATTAATTATTTTAAATTAAAATTATAAAATATAAAAAATTATCTATTAAAATTAAATATCTAATATTAAAGAAAATTATTCAAAAAATATATTTTCAATAATCAAGAATTATTTATCCTATTTAATATCAAATTATAATTTAATAATTTTTCATATATTTTTTCATATATAATAATAATTTAAAATTATCTAGTTTAATATACTTAGATATAATATATAACACTTTTTATAAAAAAGATATATTTGAGAACAAAATCATTGTTAATATTACTTCAAATTAATTATTTATCCAATAAATGTAAGAATTTTTTAGTCGATTAATATTTTTTTGTTTAATATATGTTTTATTTTTTATGTATAATATTAATAATACACATATAACATTTTGTTGCTTATTTTAATTTATTTTTTTTAAACAAGCTATTAACATAATTTTTATTTAGATAAAACTTATAGTAAAATTATGGGGAATTACATTCTTTGTAGGAAATAACTAAATAGAAAAAAAAGCATTTGGCTTATTCTGATCATTTAAATTCAATCTCATTCTAATTTAAAGAAATAACAAAATAAAATTTTCGATAACCTTTTGAAATGGTTGTAGTCTATTTAAAATTTGGATGTTTACCTTTGAATTTGCTTTCATAATTAGGGAACTTCACATAAAATAATAATAAATAAAATTCTCTCTATGAAATGAATTTTACAACTCAAAATATTGTTATAATTTTTAAATACTCTATTGAAAACCTATTTTTTAATTTCAAAAACCAACCTTTACATCATTAGAATAATTTTACCATCACAAATTTTCAATAAATTACAACCAAATATCATCAAATCATTTCAATAATCTCTCTAATAAATATGAAATAAAAATGAAACAATTACGAAATATAACCATAATGATAAATGAATCATGAATTGAATTTTTAAAGGAGTTATTGGAATTTAATGGTTTGGTCATATGATTTGAGAGAGAATACAAAAAACATGTGACATGTTACTGAGAACTTCAACGAACCATGTGAAAGCGCATAAAATGTATTTTCATACAATGTGGAAGAACTGTTCATCCCTGGTTCTTGCCCCATTTTCACTAAAAATATAAAATAACTTTCAAGAAAATTCTGAAACATCCAAAAAATAAAATCATTGCCAATTGAAATCAAAACCCATCGAGTAAATTAAAAAAATAACCCTTTAAATTAATACTATAATAGAAAAATTACCTGGTAAATAAGGTTTCATTATGATAGTTAGTGATCATACACCCACCCATGACCTACCTTTAGTGCTCTAATAATTTGATATCCCATCAATGAAACATCCAAAACAACAAAGCATGCACTAATACCATTTTTTCATGAATAAACCTTAAACTGCCATGTAGGACCGTAATAGTTTATAAGGACCAGAATACATGGGATTAAAGTTTAATAAATTAAACAAATCAAAATCCCAAACCAATTTGTAATAGTTTATTAGAATTGTATTTCATCTAATTATTAGAGTACTTATAATGGACTCAAATTATGTCTACTAAATTGTATAATATAAATATTTATTAAAATAAACAATCCTTATAAACAAATAATTTATAGTTATGACTTCTATAAATAAGTAAAATAAAAATTCACAAATATCTAGAGTAAAACTAACATAATCATTATACAAGGAATAATTAAACATTAAACGTCATTCTAATTGTTGTAAATAACCTTAACTTTAGGTTTCCAAAATTTTAAGCAATTTTTAATTTCTATCTTCCTTCAAGAAGAAATAAATTGATCATAAATATTGGAATTATCTATGTATTCTTATTTCTATAATCCCTTGATATTCTTAATTTGAAACATCTTCTTTTTATCCCCAAAATACCTTGATCTTAACCTAGATCAGACAAAAAATAGAATTAGAAAATTTTCTATGGATTTTCAAATCCTCACATGGATTCCCTATATTGAAAAATCCCTTAATGAATAAAAAGTGACTGTAGTGAGATGTTATAGCAAGTAAAACATCATATGGGTTGACTAAAAAATAATCATATCCAAGATCATTTAATGCATGTCTATTTATAGAAACACCTCTAATGGTCATATTATGTTATTCTTGGAGTTGGTTTAAATGGTTTTGGATGATCCCCATGTTGATAGATCGGAAAGTATATCTCTATCTGATCTCATTTTGATAGCACTATAACAATGCAGATAAAAGAATTCTGTCTGATAGTCATAATTCCAACCATATGATTATAATATTTATTTTGATGGAACAAAATGGGGTTAGTCTAATGAATCAAAATAGTTTATTCTGATATATATGACCTAGTAAGTCTAGTGGACTAAAATCAGTGAGTCTGATAGACTAGACTTAATCATTCTAATAGAATAGACTTAGTTAGTTTTATAGATAAGTCTCAGTCAATCCAATGGCCTAAAATCTCTTAGTTTGATGGACTAGACTAATTCAATCTGATGGAATAGGATTTTATAGTTCGATGGAATAAACTTACTCTACCAAATGGACTAGACCTAGTCAACATGTTGGATTAGAATTTCGTAATTATGATAGACTAAACATTGTGTAGAATTTGTATAATTATCTATTTATAAAGATTTCAATGTCTGGAAAAATAAATATTTTTCTACAAAAGAACAATAAATTCATAGAAAATATAATTTTACAAAAATAAATTTTTATGAGTGTGTTGTTATTTTCAAAAAATAAGAATAAAAAGTGTATAAAGTATAACTTTCAACTTAACTGTCTTCCCCTTTTTTGAATAGTAAAAAACACAACACTTAAATATAATATAATAACATTGAAAAAAACCATTATTCATTTATGAAATCTTATCCCCTTATCTTTCTTATCTCCCAAATTATTTATAACTCACTTTTTGTTAAACATATTTTATCAATTAGAATAAGATAAGATATAAAAATCATAATAACATCTCCCCCAATGCCTTATCTCTTAATAAATTCTACCTGAAATAACTTCTTAAAAAACATCCAAAAAAATACCCCCTTTGTGATTTCTGAAAATAAATATGGGTGGTGGAATGTAAAAAAATACTAATAAAATAATATCCTGGAAATTTTTTGTATATATAACATTTACCCATGAATATTGAAAGGAAACTGAGCTAACTAAAATTGTAATAACATTCAAATAGAATATGTAGAGAATAATTTATTCAAACATATTCATTTGATTGTTTGGTTTTTTACATTACGATTTCAATGAAAATAAAATAAATATTTCTTATTTAAATTATCCCTGATCACTTTTATCTTATAAAATTATTCTTGGTTATTCTCAGTATTTACAATTGTTGACCAAATCATGGAAACTCCCTCTTCAAGAACATGAAACCATACAACCTTCTAATTTATTCTACCTATTCTTCTTAAAGAGAGTAGATCATAGATTTTTAAACATTTTTATTTAATACATTTTCTCTAAGTTAAAAAATATTATGCTTCAATTGTAATATTTATTTTCCAAAATACTCCAGTAATACCTTAAATTATTCAAATAATTCAAACATTTAATTAACAAGGGAAGGGGACCTTTAGAAGGAATCTGCAATCTCTAATGAAGTATTCTTAATTCCTTCAATATATTCACAATGAAACATAAAATCCGTTTCAGAATATTTTAGCCATATTAATTTTTTATTAACTCTTTTCCTTTATGACATAGATTTATCTTTGATAAATTCAAAATCATCCATGTTTTGAACAATGATTTTTTTAATTGATTTAATGCACTAAATTTTCAAACACTTTTAACCTTCTATAAATTTTCTTTCACTAAAAATTTATATTTTTTATAAAAAAATAAACCAAAAGACTATTCAAATATTCATTCAAGTAGGAAAATCTTACTTCAACCCTTTGATTTTATTAAGTAGGATGAGAATTAGCTGATCCCAATGAAGCATTAGAAACATGGCTTCTTATAGTTCAAACATAAAATCTTTATTTCTATTTATTATCTTATAATTTATAATCATTTGAAACATATATTACATAAATGTTTTTATCAGAATTATTTTTTCAAATACCTTTGTCAATGATTTTTAATTTTTAATTTGTTTTTAGAGATCTCATTCATTTTTCTAATTACTAACATAATTCCTTTTTCCTATACTTTTCTAAAATAAGAGGATGTAATACCTCGAAATTCTATGATTTTTTTTAAAATTAAATGGTATTATTGTGAGACCAAGCTCTAATATGGCATGTAATTATGAGTGCTGGAGGGGCTAGAATGTATTTTTGAACTATTTTTAAGCTTCATTAAATAAACCTGTGAGCATATTTTTCTAACCTTTAAACTGGTACCTGTATAAAAAATATGGTGCTACCGTTGAACTCTGAGAATCAAGATTCGCCCAGAAAGGTCCTAACATTGGCATGCACATGCCAATAGTGGAAATTAGTTTTTGTCTATAAATAAAATAATTATGTAATGATTATTTTATATTCAAATCTTTATAAATCCTAAATGGTGACTTGGATTGGGAATATGAGAGTACCGTTGACCTCGTGTGGGTGTGCTTCCATTAGACATATCTTGACCTCGATCTGTATATGTCAAGGGTGAAAGTCAGTTTTCAGACATTTCAAAAGAAAAAAATAACATAAAAAGTCATTTTATTTTTTTTCTCCTTCTTTGAGTAGTGAAACGTCAGGGTTGCGGTGCAGCAACGAGGCAAAAATGAATCTCATTAATGAAACTCATTAATGAGTTAGTGTAATGACACTGCAACACATCGTAACAAGAAGGCTGATTCACATATCGTCAATTTATAGCCTAAAATGTAATGCAGAATTGTTGGAAAAATCCTGGAATTTCTATGAAGCTATGGTGGGTGGCGACGATGAATGATGAACACACTTTATTCAACCCTTCAAAGAATCTCTCACAATGGTTGGATGTGGATCAAGAATGAAAAAGGGAGGTTTATGATCTCGTTCTTCCTCAACCATCAATCCTATCACAGATAGGGGATTAATTCTAAGTAATTTTTTTTGTTCCCCATTCTTGGTTTTGAGAGACGAACACAGGTCAACCCACAAATAGGTGACCTACTAATCAGTCGTCTATATGGGAGGGTTTGAGCTCAGGGTTTCGTATCAGGAAAATCCATGTTAGAAACTTAATCTCCACAACACTTGTTTCAAAACTATAACGCGGAGAAATTAGGCTAACATGAAAAAGGCCATGATTTCGACCCCTAGATCGATGACAATGTGACCTCGAGTTCGTAGTAGGGATGGTGGTGACCTGAGAGGTCGGAGGGAACAAACAGTTCTAGAATAGGACCACCAGAGTGGACCCAATGGCCCATGGAAGCTATTGTAGACAGGAGGTAGGGTTCCTCGATGGCTCGCCAAGGTAGTATAATTCGTGGCCCCTATCCATTATGGTATGGTGTGGTGACAAAACATGGGTACTGTATCGGAGGAGTGGCCCACAGACGCAGGCCACAACATGTGTGGAAGATGGTCTATGCAGGACTGCATGCGAAAGGAAGCATCTGGATTTTTCTAGCCGTGTAGTGGTGCTGGTTGAGCACCACATTGGAGGAGCATCCCACAAATGAAGGTTGTATTGTGTGTGTGGCATTATGTTCACTTGGGACTTCATGCGAGCAAGAGTCGGCAAACCTTATCTGACTGCGTGGCAGTGTGAACTAGGCGGCCCGGGCTGGAGGGAAGTCAGAACATCAGTGTGGCCCAGACTATTAGAACAAACTCGACCACTGGGAGGCCTGGGATGGGGAATAACCAGCCCGCTAAATCACGGGTTGGTCCAGATAAAACTGGGTTACTTGGCGACCTACCGAGATTCACCCACGGCCGAATCGGGTTGGGTCCAACAATGTACAATGGGCCCAGGCTAGTGGCCAGGATAGATAAAGTTGGCCCATAACCAACTGGTTCGAGTTGGGTTAGAGGAACTGGGATGGGTCATGTTGGACCCCCTGGTTGGGTTGGTCGGGTTGGCCCGTACACAACCGGCCTCTGTTTACTTAGACACCAATATCTTTTAGACCGGGCATCCGATTGACGCGCCATCTATTGAGTTGGGACCCTTGTGATAAGACGGTGCTTTTGGAATATTATAATTGAGATTACGTGATAATAAAAATATGAATAGTGGCTTGAGGTTTAGATTCACAAAAAATCAAGTGCACTGAAGAGTGGAAATCCTACATCTAGCTATGACTTGAAGGAAATGATGAGACTACCTCAGTGGTTCAACATATGAGGATACTTCAGTAGTTCAAAAGATGAGGGTACCTCAGTGGTTTAGAAGATGAGCGTACCATAGTGGTTCATCAGATGATCATACATTTTTGGTTCAGTATACGAGCGTGCCTGAGTGGTGTAGCAGATGAGTGGACTTCTATGGTCCTTCAGACGAGCATACCTCAATTATTCAGTAGACAAGCATACATTAGTGGTGCATTAGATAGGTGTACCTCTGTTTTATAGCAGAATATCACACCTTTGTGGTCCTGCATATGAGAAGATCTCAGTGGTACATAAAATGAGTAGACCTCTGTGGTTCAGTAGCCAAGCATACCTCAGTGGCTAATCAGGGATGAGTTCCTCAACAATATAAGATGTTTCATCTTTACCATTAATAAATTTTACTTTATATAATTTGAGTTATAACTTGTGGGAGATTTCTTTACATGCATTCTTGTTATGTGATCTTATTTTATGTTCTTTACTTTGTGGTTTGGGGTTCCAATTGAGTGTTATGTTACACACCCATTCGTGGGCTTTCCCTGCACGTGTCATGTCTCGTGTAGGTGATTGATGCTTCGATGGAGACCTTGGTGGTATGGGACCAGGTGGTGCCCAGTGACACGATATGGATGGGACATGTTTTTATAGCTACAGACAGCTACCCTCCACCAACCCTTAAGGTAGGGTTTGAGTAGAGGGACCTTGGTTGATGTACTTCCCTTTGTGGTTTTGAGTTTTTATTTTGGTCCCTTTTTACTTTTTCAGTTTGAACTATACTTCCAGTTGTTTTCTTAGTGAAAGTTGTATTTTACCTAGTTTTTTCCTTTCTGCAGTTTTATCTTTGTACGTGTGTATATGTTTAATGGAAAATTCCTTCCCTTTTTAGAATATGAATATTCTGTGCTAGTCAGTAGCCCCTGGCCTATAAAATGTGGGTTTCGGGTAGTCACAACATGGGCCCTAGTGGATGGGTAAAGAAAAAGTGGTATCAGAATAGGTTGGTTCTAGAAGTATAACTAAGAGTCTATAAATTTTGATTACGTAATAGTGTTAATTGTTTCGAGTTCGGTTTTCAGGCCAGGCAGTCTCGTATTGGTGCGACAACTGACGTATCCATACACTAGGACCAAAAAATCTATTTTCCTACCCATTACATGAAAAACCTGGTTGCATGAATCTTTGAGTATTTTTTACAATGATCTTTTGGAGTCAGAGTAAGTTCACTAGGTATAATAAATTGATCGTGGTTTAACTTGATCTCTTTCAGGGTGCCTCCACATAGACAGTCATCCAGGATTCTACTTTGGTACCATGAGGATAGTCCACAGAGTGATAAGTCTTAGGTGTATAGAATGTTTCATGATATGGATCCTTGGAGTGTCATCCCATCAATACCATCACCTGTGGGTTAGTAGTTACTACTAGCGTTACTCGTAGAGGATTTTCATAGGCTCATTACATTACATTGGTTCCAGTGACATAAACCTCTCAAGATCAGGGAAGAGATAGATCCTTAGGTCACTGTGGATTGGCTAGAGGTGGTGAAGTGAGTCATCCAATTAGTGAGGACACCACTTGGCCTGATGGATTTTCTAGCAGCGAGCCTTCTGTCGGGATCAATGGGGAGATGGTGGAGTTTAACTATATAGAATCATGAGGAGGCGACCCTAACCTAGTCTGACTTTGAGAATCTTTTCAGTGAGGATTTATTCCCCCTGACTTTTTACCCTATGCGTATACATGATTTGCTTCACTTGCAGCAGGGTATCCTGACAGTGGCTGAGTGCTGTGCAAGGTTCACAAACTACTCCCATTACTCTACAGATATGGTGTAGGACCCTTTATTTTATTCCCAAACCATTGAGGAAAGACTCCAACAATAGATTAGGGAATTGATGATTTCTCTCAGCATCCCTACTCAGGATGGGGTGTTGGAGAGAGATCTACTAGTAGAGATCTTCCTCGCTGAGTAGGCACTGATGGTGGGATCTTCTGTTGAGAAACGGGTGGTCGAGTCATCTATGTCATGTAGTTGACATATGAAACTGAGGCCCAAATGTTCTAAACCATTCGAAGGATGACCTCAAGACTCATGGTCGGCAGTTTGAGGCCCCTGGGCTAAAGGGAGTCATCAGGGGAGTAGATTATGCTATGCTTACGGCATGTAGTGGCACATGGCTCAAGATTAATCGAATCATCATGTAGACCACTGGAAGACAGTACATAAACTGCGGAGGAAATGGAAAATATAGGAACAGGGTGGTCCTCTAAGTGGCAGATGTGGCATAGGAGCAGGAAAAGTGACAGGAGGTGGGATTATGTTTGAGGTACCACCACCACCACCCCCAGGTGGTCCGCCACAGGCTCTAGGAGTATGTGGATAGTGGAGGTCTCATCTTTCAGACATTGAGGACTATGGTCCCAACATCTCATAGATGATACAAGGTATGATCTGTGTCTTCTCCAATTTAGCTTCAGTTCTTATATACAAATGTTCCTATCACTCTTTCCTTAACATGGAAAATGATCGGGGCTCATAGATTCTGATTGAGCCATTGTCTCGATCCTAATAATTAGATAATCCTATGGGAATGGATTTGATGATCACACACTGGTTCCAACTATGTGAGCATACTCTTGGAGGTGAGGGTTTTGGATGGGATATCCTAGTGGTGGTATTGAGGCATTTCGAAATAATTTTGGGTATAGATTGGATATTAGAATTCCATGCCAGATCGACTATTTTATATGCACAGTGTTGTGTGTCCATGGAGATGGAACTAGGTTTTCTGTCACTGGGGAAAATGGATCCCTAATAGCACAGGATGGACTCAGATGTATGAGGGTGCAACCAATCACTCATCATTTGGCTAGCATGCCCCTCAGTGCAATGAATGAGATGCGTCCATAGTTTCCTACAGTGGTGGACTTGTACGGGGATGTCTTTCTAGAGGATGTTCTAGGACTACCTCCTAACAGAGAGGTAGAATTCTGCATCGATATGTACCCTTGGATGACATTGATATTTACACCAGGATATTGTATGGATCTCATAGAGCTTTGGGAGATGAAGGTGTAATTATAGTACTTATAGAGGAAGGGGTTCGTAAGGCCCGATGTTTCACCATGGGCATCCCTAGTGTTGTTTTATAAGAAGGAAGACAAAATCTTAAGGTTATGCATAGACTTCTGATGCCTAAACCAGGTGACCGTGAGGAACAAATATCCTCTTTCAAGGATTGATGACCACTTCGATCATCTAAAGGGAGTAATAAGGATCTCAAAGATAGACCTCAGATCAGGCTATCACCAGCTTCGAGTACGAGATGAAGACATCTTGAAGACGGCTTTTAGATTTCACTACGACAACTAAGATTACTTAGTGATGTTGTTTAGTGTGATGAATGCCCTAGCAGTGTTCATGGGAATCATGAACAGGATCATCCATCCGTACATAGATCGGTCTGAAGTGGTATTCATTGATGAAATCTTAGCATATTCAATATCTGGGGTAGAGCACACAATACACCTGAGGATGGTTCTGGACACACTCTGAGATCAATAACATTAAGAAAATCTCTCGATGTGTGATTTATAGATACAAAAGGTCCACTTCTTGGGAAATTTCATCTCAGAGGCTGTAGTTGTGGTGAATCTAACAAAGATCAAGGTTGTGCTTTCTTGGGAGCCACCCAAGAATGTTACTGAGGTGCAGAGTTTCCTTAGGTTGGCTGGGTACTATTGGAGGTTTGTACCCAACTTCTACAAATTGTAAACAACCATGAAGACATTGATCAATAAGGGAAAACCCTTTATGTGGATAGGAACATACCAGAAAATATTTCAGAAGATTAGGTAGATCATAATTAGTGGTCTTATCTTGAGGCTTCCAAAGGAGGGAACCAACTATGTGGTGTACTATAATGAATCCGGAACTGGGCTTGGTTGAATCCTGATGCATGGGAAAGTAGTGATTTCTTATAACTCATTATATTTGAGACCTCATTAACAGAACTATGCAACTCACGAACTTGAGTTGGTAGCAATAGTCTTCGCACTAAATATGTGGAGACACTACCTTATGAGATAATGATTGATCATCTAAACTGACCACAAGAGTCTCTTGTATATATTGTAACATACCGATATTTTATGAGAAATATTATTTTTAATTTCTTCGATGTCTTGTGTTGTACGCTACACCAAGATTATCTTTCACTATACGCAACACCGTATTAGCTTGTAGTATACGCAACACTATTCTTGGATAGTGTTACACACAATTTCAAGTTTTTTTGAGAGTAGTTATTCTACACAAAATTGAGTGTATATATATATATATTCAATGTATAACTAGAATATGGTCCGATTTTTTTATACGCAACAATAATGGAGTCTTGCACTGCATGCAACCCTGACTTGGCTTCCATTACAAGCAATCACGACCTTCCTCGATAGCGTGTGTTGTACGTAATACCGGGTTTCACTAAACAATGATATATTGTTATAATATTATTATGGACTAGCCGTTATGAATAGTATTAACTACATTTTGAATTTTATAAAATTATTATTCATCTTACATATTTTCTAGAACATGGTATGAGAATAAAATAAATTTTTGGGTAAAATAAGTATTTTTCAAAAAATGCAGTTTTGCCACCTTTTGATGGCATACCCACATTAAATCTAGTTTTTGAAATTTTTATATGTTCAATTTGACAAAATAATATTTTTCTTTGGAATCATGAAATAAAAATTTACTTTGGATAAAATTTTCATATTATTCTGATAACTTTCATATTTTAATGAATAGTAAAAACACGTTATATTATAATTAAAAACAACTTTTTTATCGTAATAATTTATATGGATAAAGTATAACATTGGATGGTTTTAAAGTATAAATAGAATATATTTTTACCATTTAATATAATTTATGTCATTATCATTTATTTTACATTGAATTCCTAGGTAAATTCATTTCAATCTTTTGCAATGTTTTAACTTTTAAAACTCATTTTCTTAACAATGGGATTAATTTTAAATTAATTTTTGCAACTTTTGTGATTTGAATTTGGAAAAATGGATTCCATATTTGGAATCATTAGGTCCAAATTATGTTAATAATCTACTTTGTATTTTTATTCATTATGAATAGTAACTACGGTAAATTTTATTTAGCATAGTTAAAGGTAAATCGAGGTAAATAAGGGTAAATATAATATTATAAAATTACAATAACATTTTTCCTAATATAATTGGATGATTATATTTTACTCTAAATCATACTTGGGTCGAAATGGAATCTCATGGAACCCACTTGTATTTGATTAAGACCTTTTATTTAGTCTATTTAAAGGAAAGTGAAATGTCTCACTCAAACTTTAATAATTGGATTATTTTTAATATATAGTTATACAGAATATAAATTTAATTATAAATACTCATTTTAAATATATTTTTTTATTATGTTAATTTATTTTTAATTTTTAATAAATATTTTATTACCTTAAAATCTTATACAGTAATGATGTAGAAATTATTTATTTAGTGAAAAAATCAATATTATAGTTTTTATTAAAAGAATAATACCTATTAAAAAGGACCATAAACATGACGAAACATTATTGGTAGGGTATATCTATACCCTAATCATTCAAGGGTCTATTTTGGGACCATTTGGATCCTTATAAAATCGATTAGGACATTTACATTATTTTATTTTAAATGATGTCAAAGATGTCACCTTCATAATTTAATAAATATAACAATTTAAATTGCTATGATTGTAAGATGATAAATTCGAGTAAAAATATTATTATGAAATTTATTACATTTATATTAATCACTGGATTTTATTTTTAATTTTTATTCAAAAAATAAGTATATTAAATGATTATACAAAAAATATGTAGTAATTGTTTTATTAAGAAAAATATCAAATAAATGGTTTTATAAATATTAAAATAAACATTATATGAAGTAATTAATGTTCTTTAAAAATTTTCTAGACGAATATGACATGTTAAGAATCTATTAAACATTTTGGTTCGAATATATCCTTTGTTTGGATTTTATTTAAATTCAAATAAATGAATAGTGTCAAAATTTACACTATTGTTAGTTTATAAAGATAACCTATTATTAAATTGTTTAAAAATCACATAAATATTTAAAAATTATAAATTGAAATTTATATGGTCTAAAATTTAATAAATTACACAATTATGGATAATTCACAACACATATGTAATTATTTATAACATTTTAAAATTTAGAATATTATGACCACAAATAAGATTAAATAAATTAAATAAGGATAAATCAAATTGATAAGGATTAAAATTATTTCCCAACATGTCTAAATTTGATTGGTTGATGAGATTAAAACCATATATTACCTCATATACTCATTTGATTCACTTTGGAAGTTTCTATATGGGGTTTGATTTTATTATAAATTAATATTTTTGAGGTTTCCAAAAGCACCCCTCTCCTCCCTTATAAAAGGGTACCTCCTCCCTCTCCTCTTAACAAAACTTTGAGCCTTCAAGATCGGCCAAACCCTGACCATTTATCTTCTCCACTTCCCTAGAAACATTTTGGAGGTTCTGGTCTTATCAAAAGTCTAACTCTAGTGCCTTAAGAGGAAGCTTAAAAGAGGTACGTCGAAGAAGAGGTAATCTCTTCTACCGATTCTTTCGAGTTTCTTTCTTCTTAAACTTCTTCTTCTTTAGTTGTTTCACTATAAAGTAATAAAATAAGTATCACTAATATACTGATATGTTATTATAAATATTAAACAACCCCATTTCACCTTCTATCCACCCTACGGGAAACGAAATCACCGTACGTGCATACGTACGGAATACCGTCTCCACAAACGCGATGATATTCATTTTCCATGATTAACCATTAAAGTATGATTATAAAGTATATATATATAATAAATAATCATGAAAGATATTACATAATAATGATACTATATTTTTTTACATATATGTTTCATTTACTTAATTCTATTCAATTCAATAAGGAAACGAAAACAACGTTCATGCGTACGTACGACCTACCGTCTCCATGAACGGTGTATTTCATTCCATTTATCGATCTATAATATATATTTATATACTGAATATATATTATATATAAATAATGTTTTACATTATGTAATTAAATAAATCAGGATATGAGTAATAATATCAAGAACAACAAATTGAAACACGTAGGATAAATGAAACGATTTTACCCAAAATGCTGCTTTAACAGGGAATTTACAAAAGAACATGTAATATAAAGTCATAAGTGAACCATATATGATATCAAAACAATGAATATTATTCTGTAATAATTAAATTACATTATTTAAATCGTTATATAGGAGGTCCAGATACATATGATGTATATCAGACATAAGGTAAGGGATAACTTTTCCAATCTTGTTTTTATTCGAGATTGTTTATTCGTAAGTATTTACTCGTGTTATATTTATCATCCATGTCCCTTTTTTCTAAAAATGATTTCATGTATTTTTAATTTCATTTTACCCATTTTGACTTTTACTACAAGGTATGTAATGAAACTTTCTTTTGTTTACCATATGAGGTACTTTTTGACTTTTCCAGCAAAAGTACGAGAAGAATGTTTTTTAACTTATACGGCATGAACTGATTTTTATGGTTTCATAAGGACTAATTATCATAAATCTTACTTTAAAATATTTCATGAATATTTTCAAAAAAAGTATTTTTCTTTTAAAATTACATGGAATTTTGTGAAAATGAAAATTATTTTGAAAAGAAAGGATATTTTCCTCAAGAATTCCTTTCAAGTGTTTTATCAAAACCATTTTCCATACAAGATGACATTATTTAATATGTATATATTTCAAGTATAATGTAACTATGATATCCATGGTTCCAATTTTCTTATGATGAAATGATATTCATTTGTTTTATATGGATTATGTTATGATGGGATGATGTTTATGAAACCCATTTTCTTCTTGGGGGTGTGATGAATGATTTATGTTTATGTTGTGGCACAAGTATGAATGATTTAAATATGAGATGGGTGGGACCTATATCTCCCTCCAATGAATTGGGTAAAGATTTATATATCATGAGATAGACATGGCTGGAACAGAAAGTTAATCTGGTTTCATGATACAGGACTAGAACGAGGAGTGAAATCGATTCAGAAAGGGACTTTGTCCACTAAGATGGTCTTGGCAGTAATGTCTTGGATACTATGGAAATCATAACATGTGATTAATGGTTTCCACAATTAAATTTTTTATTACCATGATATTTTATGATGATTAATGTTTCTTTATGGTCTATGCCTTACGTACTGCCTTGTTTTGTGTCATTGTTCAAGATTTTGATGTTTAAACATTATGTTCATGTTTTTTTGTTAAAATCTATATGATTTGTTTTAATTTCTCCATTCTTACCCTTACTGAGAATTTGACCTCACCCTTTTTATGTTTTATTTTCCCCAGGATATAAATAAAGGCTTTAGGTATGTAAACTATAGTGGAAGATATTTATTGGAGATGTTGAAGATCTTTCACCACGATTAGAATATTCTATTCCGAGTTTTAAAGACATTAAACTATTACGGTCCTTCAGTGTTTGTTTTTTTCATGTATTAAGTATTCCACAAAAGTAATGTAATGTCCATGTACATCAAGTTTAGGGTCTCTACAGTTGGTATCAGAGGGAAGGTTTAGTTATCCTTTGGAAACTAGGATGTGAAAACTTTAGTGAAATCCCTAGAGATATTTCTAAGGTATTTCTAGGGATGAATCTAAGGTTAAGTATAAGTTTTGGTTATAGTCCTAGAATTTTGGTAACTATCTTAGAATTAAACCTAAGATTTTATATATTTAAGGTACTCCCCCTTTATTATGTTGTTTTCTTAGAATGATTTTTGCCTCTTACACTATTCTTTTTGAGTTTTAGACTATGGGTAGAACCCGAAGGAACCATGTTGATAAATGTAATGGAAAATGCAATGATTTTACTCCTGAAAAAACCAATGTTATGGGAGATGGAGTGAAAAATCTTATTTCTATACTTACACAAGCTTTGAATCATTATGGACTTCCAAATGAGTAGAGAAAGGAACAATATTCTATTGATTCCTTCATGAGGCAACATCCACCTACTTTCAGTGGGTCTTCTAATCCACTTGTTGCTGAATAATGGATTAGTACCATTGAAAAGATATTTTTGATACTTCGATGTTAAGAGCATGAAAAATTCATTTTGGCTGTTTACCGATTAGAAGGTGAAGCAGACCAGTGGTGGACTCTAATTAAAAATACAAGGCCCCAAGATGAAATTGAATCCATGGAATGGGACGAGTTCAAGAACTTATTTTTCAATAAGTACGTCCCTCATATTATTCAAACAAAGATGGAAAAGGAGTTCCTTGAGCTTAAGAAAAAGGATGATGAATATTTTGGTATATAGGAAGCGAATTTTACAAGGCTTTCAAGGTATGCATCTGGCTTTATCATCCAACCTGAAAGTAAAGTTGATCGATTCTTCAGTGGCTTAAAACCAAGTCTTCGAAGGGAATTAGCTATAAGATACTTCAGTAGATATGAAGAAATTGTGAATTATTCTATAAAGGTGGAACTCGAAGTTGGTGTTACATATCGATCTCATGGTTTCGACAAGAAACGAAAGATGGAGTTCAAGGAAAAATCTCAGAACAATGGTGAAAAGAAGATGAATGTTACTTTATGATCAAAGTGTGGAAAGAATCATGGTGGAGATTGCCTAACAGGTACTAGAAAATTTTTTAAGTGTTGAAAATAATTTCATCGAGCAGTTGAGTGTCGAAGTAATGGGAAAAAGGTATCTAATTATGTGAATAGAGAAAAAACTACAGAGAACGCTCCACCAACACTTCAGTGCTTCATGTGCAAGGAAATGGGGAATTATGCTAATCAATGCCCTAATCTAAGGGTTAATGATGATCAACATGAGAAACCTCATAAGGAAAATGTTAAATTGAAGTCACATGAAATCACTATTTGTGATATTGAGTATGAAAATGATGTTGTTGAATGATTAAGTGTTTATGTAATGGGATTTCAAAATAGTATCATGGAATCTCATTTATGGTATCATGTAATTTTGGAATATCTATGTATTGGTTTTCAATAATTATATGGTACTGGTAACCATGAAAAGTGATTGAAATATTTTTGGAAAGAAGATGATATGCACATATTTAAGGGATAAAGAGAAAATGAAATGAGCTCATGACTGATATCATGGTTTGAGTATATAGAAATTTTGGGATTTTGGTATGTGGAAAGAGTTAACTTTTGACAGCATTCATGTTTTCACTATGGTTCAATGGGTATTTATTTTTCAAGAGAATAAATTATTAATGTATTCACATGTTTGGAATGGGACCAACAAGATATATCATATGATATATGGGGGATAAATGATGGTATTCACATGCTCGGTAGATGGCATTTCTAGTCATTGTTTTCTTTATACTATGAGCTTGGATAGAAGTATTTTAGATAATCCTAAAGATTGGAATGGATTATGTTGGACATAATATAGTATTTTTTAAGGATATAACTCTTTCGGTATTATAATAATGTAGTTTTAGAAAAAGGACAACCTGCAGAATGGGCGAAAACCTGTGACGTCGGACAAGGCTGTGGGAATCAAACCCACAACCGATGTGCGACAGGTCTTTATCGCCTACCATTGGCCTATAGAAAGTCCATGGTTTGTAGAAATTAGTTTTATTTTATTATGTGGTATGATAGATGAAGTATAAGTCCATTTTTGGAAAGGTATACGATTAATCTTTCCATAAATGGACTTATGTATATAACTATTGCTAGCCTTATGTTTGAGACAGATGAAATGACCTATCATTCTACCGCATGATTCGCTAACACTTCACGGAAGACAAATTCAACTTCATTTTTTTAAGAGATGAAGTGTAAATTGTTCAAGGAATGAACAACAGTGAGATTATAACAAATCAAGTAAGTATTTATTTTAATTCAATAATTCTTCAACATTAGGGAAATGATCTTGAAAACCAAAAATGTTATCCTATTGCCCTCATATCTGATTAATCAGATGGTACCTTAGATCATCACAAATTTATGGCTTTGTGATTGTTGGCTTTTTCATAGCCATGTTCTCTACCACTCTCAAACATAACTTGACGGTTATATCTCTCCTCCATATCTATATTTTCACCTATGTTATTCTATGTGTAAACCTAGTGATGCGTTAATTTGGGTAAATTTTACATTACATACTTCAGTTTTTAAAATTAAGTTTTAGTATTCCTTTTTATGATGTGGGTTTCTATTAAAGAAACTTTCAAGTAGTAAATGATTTATAACCGTGACAAATTTCGAGGGTGAAATTCATTTTAAGGGGGGTAGAATGTAACACCATGAAATTTTATGAGAAAGTTTCTTTTTAATTTATTTGATTTATTGTGTTGTACACTACACCAAGACTATCTTGCACTATACAAAACACCGTATTAGCTTGTAGTATACACAACACTATTCTTGGATCATGTTACACACAATTTCAAGTTTGCTTGAGAGTAGTTATTCTACACAACATTGAGTGTATATATATATATTCAATGTATAATTGTAATATGGTTGGATTTTTTATACGCAACAACAAAGGAGTCTTTCACTACATGCAACCCTGACTTGGATTTCACTAAATACAATCACGACCTTCCTCAATAGCGTGTGTTGTACGCAATTCCGGGTTTCACTAAACAATGATATACCATTATAATATTATTATAGACTAGCCGTTATAAATAGTATTAAATAAATTTTAAATTTTATAACATTTTTATTCATCTTACACATTTTCTAAAACATGGTATGAGAAAAAAATAAATTTATCAGGTAAAATAAGTATTTTTCAAAAAATACAGTTTTACCACCATTTGATGGCACACCCAATTTAAATCTAGTTTTTGACATGATTATAAATTCAAATTGACAAAATAAAATTCTTCTTTTGAATTAGGATATAAAAATTTACTTTGGATAAAATTTTCATATTATTCTGCTAACTTTCATATTTTAATGAATAGTAAAAACACACTATATTTTAATTAAAAAAACTTTTTTCATCGTAATAATTTATATGGTTAAAGTATAATATTGAATGGTTTTAAAGTATAAATATAATATATTTTTACCATTTAATATAATTTATGTCATTATCATTGATTTTACATTGAATTCATAGGTAAATTCTTTTCAATCTTTTGCAATGTTTTAACTTTTAAAACTCGTTTTCATAACAACGAGATTAATTTTAAATTCATTTCCGCAACTTCTGTGATTTGAATTTAAAAGAATGGATTACATATTTGTAATTAGTAGGTCCAAATTATTTTAATAAGCTACTATTTATTTTTAGTCATTATGAATAGTAACTACGGTAAATTTTATTTACCATAGTTAAAGGTAAATCGAGGTAATTAAGGGTAAATATAATATTATAAAATTACCCTAATACTTGTACTAATATAATTGGATGATTATATTTTACCCTAAATCATACTTGGGTCTAAATGGAATCTAATGGAACCCACTTTTATTTTATTAAGACCTTTTATTTAGTTTATTTAAAGGAAAGTGAAATGTCTCACTCAAACTTTAATAATTGGATTATTTTTAATGTATTGTTATACAAAATATAAATTCGATTATAAAATACTCATTTGAAATATAAAATGTTTTTATTTATTATGGTATTTTTTTGTAATTTTTAATAAAATTTTTATTACCTTCAAATCTTATACATTAATGGTGTAGAAATTATTTAATTAGTGAAAAAACAATAATATAGTTTTTATTAAAATAATAATACCTATAAAAGGAACCATAAACTTGACCAAACATTATTGGCCGAGTATATCTATAACGTAATCAATCAAGGGTAGATTTTGGGACCATTTTGAGCCTTATAATTCTGATTAGGACATTTACATTATTTTATTTTAAATGATGTAAAAGATGACACCTTCATAATTTAATAAATAAAACAATTTAAATGTTGTGATTGTAAGATGATAAATTCGAGTAAAAATATTATTATGAAATTTATTATATTTATTTTCATCATTGGATTTTATTTTTAATTTTTATGCAAATAATATGTATATTATAATATTATACAAAAATGATGTAGTAATTGTTTTATTAAGGGAAATATCAAATAAATAGTTCTATAAATATTAAAATAAACATTATATGAAGTAATTAATGTTCTACACAAATTTTATAGATGAATATGATATGTTAGGAATCTATTAATCGTTTTTTTGAATATATCCTCTGTGTGAATTTTATTTAAATTCAAATAAATGAATAGTGTCAAAATTTACACTATTGATAGTTTATAAAAATAACATATTATGAAATTGTTTAAAAATCACATAAATATTTAAAAATTATAAATTAAAATTTATATGGTCGAAAATTTCATAAAGTACCCAATTATGGATAATTAAAAACACATAAGTAATTATTTATAACAATTTAAAATTTAGAATATTATGACCACAAATAAGATTAAATAAATTAAATAAGAATAAATCAAATTGATAAGGTATAAAATTATTTCCCAACATGTATAAATTTGATTGGTTGATGATATTACAACCCTATATTACCTAATATCCGAATTTGAGTCACTTTGGATGTTTCTATGTGGGGTTTGAGTTTATTATAAATTAATATTTCTGAGGTTTCCAAAAGTGCCCCGCTCCACCCTTATAAAAGGGTACCTCCTCCCTCTACACTTCACAACACTTTAAGCATTCAAGCTCATCAAAACCCTGCCCATTTATCTTCCCCACTTCCCTAGAAACATTCTGGAGGTTCTTGTATCCTCAAAAGACCAACTCTAGTGCCTTAAGAGGAAGGTTAAAAGAGGTGTGTCGAAGAAGAGGTAATCTCTTCTACCGATTCTTTCAAATTTATTTCTTCTTAAACTTATTCTTCTTTAGTTGTTTCATTATAAATTAATAACATAATTATCAATAATATACTTATATGTTATTATAAATATTAAACAACCCCATTTCACCTTCTATACATCCTATAGAAAACGAAATCACCGCGCGAGCGTACATACGGAATATCGTCTTCACGAACACGATGAGATTCATTTTTCATGATTAACCATTCAAGTATGATTATAAAGTACATATATATAATAAATAGTCATGAAAGATATTACATATTAATGATACTGGATTTTTGTACATATATGTTTCATTTACTTAATTCCATTCAATTCAATAAGGGATTGAAAACAGCGTTCATGCATACGTACGGCCTACCGTCTCCATGAACGGTGTATTTCATTACATTTTTTGATCTATCATATATATTTATATACTGAATATATATTATATATAAATCATGTTTTACATTCTAGAATTATGTAAATCAGGATATGAGTAATAATATCAAGAACAAAAAATCCAAACACCTACGATAAATGAAACGATTTTACCCAAAATGCTGCTTTAACATGGAATTTACAAAAGAACAGGTAATATAAAGTCATAAGTGACCCATATATGATATCATAACAATGAATATGATTCTATAATAATTCAATAACATTATTTAAATCATTATACAGGAGGTTCAGATACATACGAAGCATATCAGACATAAGGTAAGGGATAACTTTTCCAATATCGTTTTTATCTGAGATTGTTTATTTGTAAGTATTTACTTGGGTTATATTTATCATCCATGTCCCTGTTTTCTAGAAATGGTTTCACTTATTTTTAAAGGCCTTTTTACCCATTTTGACTTTTACTACAAGGTATGTAATGAATCTTTCTTTTTCTTACCATACGAGGTACTTTTTGACTTTTCCAGTAAAAGTATAAGAAGAATGTTTTTTAACTTATATAGCATGAACTTATTTTTACGGTTTCATAAGGCCTAATTTTAGTAAATCTTACTTTACATTATTTCATGATTATTTTAAACAAAAGTCCTTTTCTTTTAAAATTTCATGGCATTTTGTGAAAAGAAAATGATTTTGAGAAGAAAGGATATTTTCAGTAAGAATTCATTTCAAGTGTTTTATCAAAACCATTTTCCATGAAAGAGGGCATTATTTCATATGTGTATGTTTCAAGTATAATTTCTATATGATTTACATGGTTCCAATTTTCTTATGATGAAATGATATCCATTTGTTTTATATGGATTATGTTATGATGGGATTCTGTTTATGAAACCCATTTTATTCTTTGGGTTATGATGAATGATTTATGTTTATGTTGTGGCACAAGTAATAATGATTTCAATATGAGATGGGTGGGACCTATATCTCCCTCCAATGAATTGGGTAAAGATTTATATCTCATGAGATTGGCATGGATGGAATAGAAAGTTAATCTGGTTCAGTGATACAGGACTAGAACGAGGAGTGAACTCGATTCAGAAAGGGACTTTTTCCACTAAGATGGTCTTGGCAGTAATGCCATGGCTACTATGGAAATCATTACATGTGCTTAATGGTTTCCAAAATTACATGTTTTATTCCCATTCTATTTTATCATGATTAATGTTTCTTTATGTTCTATTCCTTACATACTTCCATTTTTTATGTCATTGCTCAAGATTTTGATGTTTAAACATTATGTTCATGTTTTTTTGTTCAATTGTATATGATTTGTTTTATTTTCTCCATGATTACACTTACTGAGAATTTGAGCTCACCCTTTTTATGTTTTCTTTTCCCCAAGATATAATTAATGGTTTTAGGTAAGTAAACAAAAGTGGAATATTTTTATGGGAGATGTTGAAGATCTTTCACCACGATTAGAAGATTATATTCTGAGTTTCCAAAGACACTAAACTATTACGGTCCTTCTGTGTTTGTTTTTGTTATGTATTAAATATTATAAAAAAGTAATGAAATGTCTATGTACATCAAGTTTGGGGTCTCTACATATATTTTCTCATAAGGATCTGAATCTGAGATAGAAAAGATGGCTAGAGTTCATCCAGGACTATCACATTGAGATATTCTACACTCCTGGGATGGGGAACGTGGTGGAAGATTCTCTCAGTAAGAGATTCAGTTCACAGCTAATGAACTAGGCCTCAGAGAAGTTGGACTTGCTTCAGATATCCTTTATGGATAGATATGAGGCATCTTATCTTTAGTTTATGGTAGTTTCCCCTCCATTCATATATCGATCCAGGGAGGCACAACTCGGAGATGCTTGCTGCGTGACTACACATGCCCAGATGTGCACAGGGCATGCCCCTGATGGATATTCTAAAGGTAGGGAGAACATCATTCTTTTCGGAGGATGAAACATATAACCAGTGGAATTGCGGGAGGAGGTGTTGAGGGAGTTCCATACATCCCCTTTGATAGTAAATCCAAGTGCAACAAATATGAACATGGACCTCAGATAGTAGTACTGATGGTCAGGGGTGAAGAAGGTAGTGGAAGAGTTTTTCTTGAGATGCCGCAGTTGTCTGCAAGTGAAGTCTGAGCACCAAGGTTTTACACAACCCCTCAAGGTACTAGTGTGGAATTGGGATGGGATATTGATGGACTTCATGATAGGATTTCCACGTATGTCCAATGGGAAAAATCCATCTAGGTGATCATATAACGACTCACTAAGTCTTCCCACTTCCTACCCATTCGAGAGAAGGGTTTAGTAGAGAGCATGGAGGGCCTCTACATGAAAGAGATAGTTCGAATCTAGGGAGTCCCATCTATGATACTATCATATCTTGATGCAAAATTTATATCCCAGTGTTTGAAGGGATTGTAAGAGGAATTTGGGAATCAACAGTGCTTGAGCATATCCTTTCACCCACAGAGGGATGGTCAGACAGAGTGGACCATACATGCGATATAGGAAATACTTCATGCTTGAGTTCTTGATTTTGGTCGCAGTTGGGTAGACCAAATACCACTGATGGAGATTGTATACAACAACAACTACCAGTCCCCAGTCAGTATGAAACTATTTTAGGCACTATACAGATGACCATGCAGGTCACTGTTATGGTGGACAGACCCATGAGAGTCAGCACTCGTGGGTTAAGAGATGGTACAAGCTACCACTGAGAAGGTGAAGATCATTCAAGAGAGGATAAAGACTACACAAAACTAATATAAGTCATGTGATGATAGGTGATGAAGACTTGAGGAGTTTGAAGAGGGTAACTACATCTTCCTAAGGGTATCTCCTTGACGAGGGATATGGATATTTGGCAATAGCGGCAAGTTATCTCTGAGGTTCATCAGACCTTTCCAGATACTGCATAGAGTGGGTGAGGTGGCATACCGCTTGGCCCTACCGCCACAGTTAGAGAGGGTTCGCGACATATTCCACGCATCTCAGCTAAGGAGATACGTGGATGACCCTTCTCATGTCATCAACCATAGAGATCTAGTGATTGATGACGGGGCAATATTCGCGGAGTACCTGATAGATATAGAGGTTTGATAGGAGAGGATTCTTTATGGATGGTTGATCCCTATGTTGTGTCTTCATTGATAATATGGGAATCTCTAAGAGTGCATGTTGGAGAAAGAGGATTATATCTGTGCTCAGTACCCCCATTCGATTGATTAGCATTTGTTTTGTCTTACAAGGACGTAATGACTTAATGGGGGAGTAATGTAATACCCCGAAATTCCATGATTTTTCTTTCAAAATTAAATTGGTTTATTTTGAGACAAGGCTCCTAGAAAAAACATTATTCTGAGGCTTGAAGTATCCAGAACATATTTTTGAACTATTTTTATGGATTACTATATAAACGTGTGAGCTGGTTTTTCTATCTTTTAAACTGATTCACAAATAAAAAATCTGAGCTTATTGTTGAACTCAAAGTTTCGGGATTCACCTAGAAAGGTTATAACATTTTCCTCCATGGTCCAATAGTGCAATGTAGTTTTTTTCCATAAATAAAATAATAAGTAATTATTATTGTATTTTTAAATCCTTATTACTCCAAAACGGTAACTCGGATTGGAAATACAAGAGTACCTTTGAGCTCATGAGGGCATTCTTACCTTAGATATAACCTAACCTCGATCGCTATAAGTTGAGGGTAAAAGTTAATTTTCATACTTTTTGAAAGAAAAAAAAAACTTAAAAACTTATTTTATTTTTGTTCCCCGTCGTTGAGCATTGCCACGTCAGCACTGAGGTCGAGCGACGAGGTGATGATGAATCTCATTAATGAACCTAATTAATTAGTTAATCTAATGATAATGTAACACAGCGTGACAAAAATTTTGATTCAAATTTCTTCAATTAATATCCTAAAAATCAATGTTGAATTGTTGGAATAATCATGGAATTGCTCTAAGGCTTTGGTGGGTGGAGACGATGAATGACGAATGAACATTATTCCACCATTCAAGGAATCACTAGAAATGGTGGGATACATATCAAGAATGAATAATGGAGGAGAGAAATCACATTCTTCCTCATCCAACAATCCTATCCTAGGTAGGGGTTTAATTTTAATTCAATTTCTTTTGCTCCCCATTCTTGGTTTTGAGCAATGAATGCTGGTCAACCCATGAATAGGTGAACCGAGAATCGATCACCTATGTGGGAGGGTTTGATCACAGGGTTTTGGAAAAGGATAATCCATATTAGAAACTTAATCTCCCCATGCCTTGTTTCAAAACTCTAACATGGAGGAATTAAGATGACAGGAACACGACCCTGATATCTCCATCTATGGGAATTCGTGTGTTCTTAATGAAGAAACCCCCAGATCGATGACAATGCGACATTGAGGCTATAGTAGGGATATAGGTGACCTATGAAGTATGAGGGGATAGACAGTTCAAGAATCAGACCACTAGAGCAGACCTGGTGGCCCGCGGAAGACACCACCGATGTTGGTGGCCCGTAGTGGTGGTCCTAGGTTGGAGGTGGCATGATGAGGAAGCAGTGGTGCGGAGTGGTGGTGCTGATCGGGGACCATATCAGAGGATAGGTCAGTAGATGCTGGTCATGGAATGAATGGAATGCGGTCCATGTGGGACCACTAGAGGAAGGAGGCAGCCATCTTTCCCCGACAGTGTGGCAGCACCACTAGGGCACCACTTTATATTAGCAGGTCATCGATGCTGGCTGCGATGTGTGGGTGGAATGTGTTCCACTTAAGAATTCATGTGGATAAGAGGTGTTTATCCTGAGCTAGTTGTGTGGTGTTGTGAACCAGGCTATCGGGCAGCCCAGGCTGGAGGAGATATGGACCGCCAATGTGGGTCGGGCCGTCAGAACAAGCCAGACCGCTAGGCGGCCCGGGTTGGTAAATAATTGACCTACTAAATTGTGTGCTGGTCTAGATAAAACATGGTTTTTAGGAGACCTGGTGTGCTGGACCCACGACCGAACCGAGCTGAGTCCAGCAGGCCCAATGGGCCTGGCCCAGTGGCCAGGCCAGATCGGGTCAGCCCAGGACCAACTAGGTTGGGTCATGTTTTCATAACCTGGTCGGGTCATGTAGGATCCCCGACCGGTTTGGTCGGGTTGGTCTGACCAAGTCAGACTGGGCCTGGACACAACCAGCCCATGTTTACTAAAACACCAATATCATTTAGAATAGGCATCTGATTGATGCACCATATGTGGCGTTGAGACCCTTGTAATAAGAAGGTTCTTTGGAAATATTGTAAGATAGATTCTATGATAGTTTAGATACAACTGATGAACTAATATGTATATTCTTCTGAAATCAAGCGCACTAGATAGAAGAAATCTTATGGCTGGATATGACACAAAGGATATGACGAGTGCACCTTAGGGGTTCAACAGAAAAGCGTACCTCAATGGTTCTGCAGATGAGTTAACCTCAGTGGTCCAGTAGACGAGCGTACCTTAGAGGTTCAACATATGAGCATACCTGAGTGGTTCAGCCGACAAGCGTACCTTAGTGGTTCAACAGATAAGCGTAACGTAGTGGTCCAGCAGATGAGAAAACCTCAATAGTCTAAGATATTATCAGAAATCAGTGTTCCAATAGCCGAGCAGATCATAATGGCTCATTAGAGATGATTTCCTCAATAGTATAAGCTGTTTCATCTTTACGAATGATAAATAATTCATTTTATAATTTCAGTTATACTTAGTGTGTGTTGTCTTTGATTTTAGACTTATTGTGTGATATTACTATGTGGTATTTACTTTATATTTTGGGGTCCTTACTGAGTATTTTTTTACTTATCCCTACACTTTCTTTGCTTTCATGTGTCATGTCTCGGGAATGTGATTAACGCTTCAACAAAGATCTTGGTGTTCTGGGACCAGGTGGTTCCCAGTGAGACCGGACTGATGAGATGTACATCTACAGATACAGATAGCTACCTTGTACCTACCCTTCAGGCATGGTTTGAGTAGAATAACCTGGAAACTGTACTTTCCTTTGTGGTCTTAGGCTTATATTCTGGCGATTTTTTACTTTTTAGTTTGTATTGTACTTATATTAGTTATCTTAGTGACAGTTGTAGTTTAAATAGTGTTTACCTTTCCACAGTTTGATCTTTTTGTGTGTGTATAGGTTTAAAGAAAAATTCCTTCTATTTTTTGGATATATCTATTTGTTGCTAGTTGCAAGCCCCTGGTCTATGGAAGATGGGCTTGGGGTAGTCACAACATGATCCCTAGGGGACGGATAATGATAGAGGACTCTAAATAACTTTCTTATTCCATTTATTTTTATTCTAATTACTCTAAATATTATTCATAATTATCATATAATTAATTCAATAGTTTTCTTTGTAATTTTTTATGACACCTAAAATCATTTTTATAGGTTTATTGATATATTTTTTAACTTTAACCAATTAAACTTCTTTTGTGGTAACTTTTTCAGAAAAATAAGTTTTCCTTTTCAATTTTCAATAGTAATATGAACATGTGATGTTATAAATTTTTCAGGTTACATAATATTTCTTTGAAAAACATCAGTAATGGACTGAGTAATAGGTTGGAAAATTAATAATGGAGAAATCAAAATTATTATTTATTCTTCCTCCCAAATAGAAATTTTTTATGTGCTTGTTCAACTCTTATCATCATTCATTAGAAAAATTCCTCATAAAATATATTCTTTTGGTTCCAATTATTTACTTTTTATGTAATAAATTAATCAGTTTTTTTATTTTAAATTTTAGAATTCTTCCTTATCTATTCTTAATTATGGATCATAATCTTTCACCTCTAACTTTAGTTTCACCAAATCTTGATAGGCCTTATTACACATATATTTAAATTTTATTTATGATAATGAACCAAAATTGATTTTCCCATGTATTTTTTTTACATGGAGATCTTCAAAATCATATGTTACTTTCTCTGATTTTTCTACAAACTTCTTCATCTCTGGTACAAAAATATTTTCATTCTCAAACTTGTTTCTTCACCAATATAAGAAACATTTTATATTTTTGTAATAAACTGATATTTCATCTTTATTATAAACATAAAGTTTATAAAATTCCTGTTGACAAAACAAAGAAACTATAAAATTATGAATTTCACTGAAATTTTCTAAATTTATTTGGTTGATAAGAAAAAAACTTCTCTAAGTTAAATATTTTCAAATTCATTAAAATTATAAAAAAATATATTCAACACATTAAAAACATTTCTATCACCTTTCTTTGGAATGATGTAAACATTATTATATATAGAAACAACTATGGCATCTGTTTTATGTTGATATAGTTTTATTTCATTCTCATAAGAAGAAAATAGAGTAGGTTTAGCCTTATATCTCTAAAAATATCTATTATTTTTTGGGAGTTTATGGGTTGCAATATATGGTTATCCATCCAATGGAATGGTTTATAACTAATTAAAATTTAGGAATTTCTGAAAACAGATTTTTATGAATATTTATTGGTTCACCATGGTTTTGAGTTGAATGAAGGATAATAGCCTCTCAAAGGATATAATCTTGGAAAAAGAATGTAGTTTCATGAAATCTAAAATAACTTTGAAGCCAAAAGTGAGCTTCACAAAGGTTGGGAGATTTGAGAAAAATATTTTTGAACATCTTTTTTGAGTGAATAGTGAATTCAAGTGCGTCAATTTAGTACTTTGGTGAATGTGGAGCCTCATTATAATCAATGATAAATAATTGTACGTCAAATATATTATGGTGACCATCAGGTTGATAAACTAAGTAAATATTCACCCAAATCTGTGATCACAAGGGGGGTTTATAGAAGTGATCCAGTGAAGGTATTATGCTACCCCTAAAATTCTTGTAGAGGAGGTGAGCCCAGAACATAGTTATTATTATTTTTATTTAGTAATCCATAATATCTAGTGAATATTAGTAGATTCAAATAAAAATGAGACATTGTTGGTGTGTGCACCATGGGCTACCCCTTAGTAGTGAACTATGTAAAACTATTATGTTGTGTTTCTATTTTGGTATATGGGTATTTAATATTTGCATGATTCCATTATAAAAGATTAGTAAGTTCCTACTAATGTGGGGACATGATCTATCTAATTGAAAGAAAAATTTGACACCCTGATTCATCCCTAACCCCATTGGGTGTTCTACGGTCCTACACTATCCCTAAAATATGATAATTTCATTCAAGAAAGAATTAGTCTTATCATAAAACTATTTTTAATCAAACTCTCATTGATAACATTAATTTCAGAGATTTTTTTAGGAGTATAAATTTTTCAAAAACTAATCTGTCTAAGAAGATTTGATCAAATGAAAAAATAATTGATTGGAAATAATCCAATAGTTCAGATTGATAGATAATTTGAGGACGATGAATCATCATCTATCTAACAAATCAATGTGAGATGTGGTGACCCATCCACATATTTATAGGCTTGGGGTGAAGTTCGAGAGGCCTAAAATATGATTACTTATATCTCGTCTCAAATATGGTTTGATGATAAAAAATTATCCTTAAAATATTGAAATAATATTTATGAGCTCTTAATGGTTTGTTGAGAAAATTTATATTTGACCTAATTCATGTCTAAAAATAAAAAATTTGGATCTTTTTTTATTAATTTTATAAAATTTAAACAATAATTGACAAAATGATATAATAAATGGTTAATACGAAATATTTGACACAACCTTCTGATGTAAAAAACATTTTGTGGGAAGGTTTTCAAGTAATTTTTATTTTTGTTTTTTTGAAAAAATAAATTTTTTAGAAAAATCAATGTTTTTGAAAAATAGAAAATTATAAAAAAAATAGAAAAACCAATGAATTTTACACAAACAAAAAATTTTAGGAAAATTAAAAAATTTAGAAAAACTAATGATTTTAGTAAAACTATTTTTTTTAGTAAAACATGACATATATACTCCCCCTTTGAAATAGAGTTCATTATTATAAAAATATTGATAAAAAATAAGTAGATATAAATAATAAATTAGTATAGATCATTCCAAAATTCTATTTACTATATTCAAATCTATTAGAACTAAGGGGTTCAGTAAATATATTAGCATGTTGATATTGTATTCCAATGAATTCTAAAAAAAATATCTCAATTTTATGCAAGATACTAGAGTAAATTGAGTCATATATATTTGTTTTTTTCTTATGATTGATATTTTGGGTTTTTAGATGAGGAAATGAAATCTGTGTTATCAAAAAAATAATAATTGTTTTACTAAAACTCATACAAAAAGTAGTATGTGTGTGTTTTATCCCCAAAATTTGATCACAAGAACTTCCACCTACCACATATTCTACTTTAGAAATGGAAAGTGCTACTGATTATTGTTTCCTACAAGGACAAAAAGCTATGTCTTCTCCTAAGAAATGACATGTTTATTTATCTATCAATTTTATATCCACCAAATTCATAATCATACAAACATTTTTGTTCAAAATCATTTCTAGAATATTAAAACAATATAAGATCCATACCACTTTAAGATAATGAAAAATTAATTTCACTACCTTGATATTGGAATATTTTGGATATCATTTATGTATTTCAAAAAATAATACATAAAACATTAAATATAAACAACTTGATTTTATGTATAATAAAATGAAATTCATTCCACTATTTTTTATTAAAAAAACTAGTTTTATAGATTCATTAATATCAATTATATTTGATTTTTTGATAGGAGTAATAAGAATTTTAGTATTTCCATATACAAATTAATTAATAATATAATTCATATACTTATATAGATATATAAAATTTACTTTTATTTTTTGTGAATTTTTTCCAATAAGAAAATATGTATATTCACCCATTATGCTCATTTCAAACATTGATTTCATAAGATCTGAAAATAAATCTGTAATTGTTTTTTTTAAACCAAATATAATTTCATTGAAATAAATTTGAAAAATTATTATGTTTTTAAAATCATTTTTAATAAAAATAATTGACTTAAACCTCCCTTAAACTAATTGTTCTTTAACAAAAAATAAATTGATCTACCATACTATGCTCTATGGGATTGTTGAAGTCTATATAGTTCCATATTAAATTTAAATACATGTTCAAGATATTTAATATTTTAAAAACTAGGGTTTGTTCTATATAACCTTCCACTTATGCATATTTATTAAGAAAACAACACTTCATATCCATGTTAAAAATTTTGGAATTGTGAAATGATTCATATGAAAGAAGAATATGAATAACTTAAAGTCTTTCTACTAGACCATAATTTTTAACATTTTATATTTCCTATTTTATATTATAAACCTTAAAAAAAATCCATTTTTATTTATTATTATAATTAAAAAAATCACATTTATGCCAAAAATCTAGTTCTTCACCAATTACATAATTAACTTTAAGTCGTTAAATAAAATTCCAGAAATGATTCCTCTTGAATTCATTGATCTCATATTGAATAACTTTTTTTTCAATATTCACCACATAAATCTTCATCATAATTTTTAGGTTCTCATTTTGATAAAAAAGAAAAAAAATTCAAAACCATTTCTTTAGAGACATCTAGTTCAAATAGGTTTATATACATCACTAATGATATTATCAGTAAGATGATTCCTACGAATCAACTAAATTAATAGGTTTATAAAACCCAATTCTACAATAATAGGTTGAAATTTATCTTAAAAGAGAACTTCAAGAAAATATTCTTCAGTTTTTATCCAATGAGAAGATCTTTACAACATTGGTTGAAAATAATTTTATGAAATGACATTTGATGATTTGCATTGTGGTTGTTTGAAAACTAAAGAATTTGTTTCATCTAATTTATAATTAACTCTTTTCTTAATTATACTTGTGTTTTTATTAAAAACTATACGATCCTTACTATTTGTATAATAACCTAAAATTATTCCTTCAATGTATTTTAGAGAAAATTTATATAAATTGTCTTTAATATTCCGAATGAATAATTTTAATCCAAAAACTTTAAAGTAATAATTATTTGGTTTTCTTCTTGTTCATAACTCATCAAGAGCATTATTAATAAAAGGTTTTATTAAAACATGATTTGTAGTATCATAGGAAGTACTAACCACTTCATCCCAAAAAAATTATTAGAAATATAGTATTCAATCAACATGGTTCTTTTAATCCCCTATATAATTATATTTCTACTTTTAACGATAGCATTTTTCTATAGAGTTCAAGGTGATAAAAAGGGGTGTATTATACCCTTTTTCTATAAAAATATTTCAAAATCAGAATTTACAGTTTCTACACTATGATAACTATGAATATATATCAATGATATATTTTTCAAATTTTAAACATGGGGTGAAAAATAATTAATAAAGGTAAACACGTAAAAATAATTTTCATGAAAAGAGACCCATGTATATCTAGTGTAATCATAAACTAAAACATATAAATTTTATTTTCCATTGAAAAATCGAGTTTTTATTGGAATGAAATAATATATGTTTAATAACTATGAAAAATTAGAAGATCATACTTCACTATTACATTTAAAACATGAATTCTGTTACTTTGAACGTTGACAAGGATTAAAGTTAGTAGAAGAACCAAACATAAGTTATAGTAGATATTTAACTATTCTTTTCCTGGATAGTATATATAAAATTATGACATTAAAATTTTCTAATATAATATTCCATAGCCATGATTGTCCATCCATTATACTAAGGAAAGGTAGCTATTGGATCCTAAAGTATTCTATGTCATGTGTTAATATTCTCACACCAATTGGAAGAAATATTACATTAATTTATTGTACTATAAAAAGTATATTTTACATTTTGGATGTTCACAAGATATTCAGAATCACATAATCAACTTATATTAATGTGGTTTTTCTCCAGACCTAAAAAATAGAACATTTTAAAATAATATTTTCCAAGAAGAATAAAATTACCTATTCTAATAATTCATCATTCTACATTTTCACCAAAGGTTAAATTTCCACAATTCATTTTCATAATATTCTTGATGAAATATTTATTTCAATTCATGATCCTGAAAAAATCACTTTCCATGTACCATATAATTTTTTTCATATTCTTATTATTTTCTTCAAAAAAAATATATTATCATTTTGGAAGCCAAAACATCTTAGGTCTAATTTTATTAGAACAAAATTAGGAATCTAGATCTATCCAACTATTTATATGGATAATATTTTAATTATTTTGAAAAATAAAAATTATGAAAACATAAAGAATGTTTTATTAAAGAACTCTTATTATTAAAATGCCATCAACTTTTAATTTTTTTACAAATTGAGGATCTTTTTTGAACAAAATAATTATTTTTAAAAATAGGTTTCTAATTATTATTACCCATTCAATATACATCTATATGAGGTTTTACTTTGATTTTCATCTTATCAATGTTTTATTTACCTATATTAAAATTTTATAGATTTTTTTTCTAACTAGATATTTCATAATATAGTTTTAAAAATAATTTTTTTCCTTCATAAAAGTTTTACATGAATTAATTTTTTTAGATCTTTTAATAATATACTTTTAACAAGTTTCTATTTTTCTTATACATTTGAAACATTATTTTTCTCAAATTAAATATTTTGAATGATTTAAATCACATTAGTGATTGTAGATATTCTTGTGTTTTATTTATCATTATTTTCCTCATAAATTTTATATTTTTAGCATTTTTTCAATTTTGATTATATAAATGTTTTTAAAATATTGAAAATTCATTAAAAATGGAGAAATGATTATTTTCATCAAATGAAGAAGATTAATTATCTAAATATTTAGAATTATTATGATTATCACATTCATCATTATAATAATTTAAAACAATATTAGTTAAGAATTAATCAATTACCATTACCATAAAATATTTATAGTTCTTTATAATAATAACATAAATTTGTTTTCTTTATTTTCATATTCATAATTTGAAGAACATTATGATGAATGATCATATGCACTTTTGGTCTATCTGTTTGATTATTTCATACATTTCATACACATATATATGTAAAAAAATTAGAATTTCTATCTCAATTAATATCCTTATTTTCATTTATTTTAATCTTGGGACAGTCAGGTCTTATATGAAAAACATTTTTTAAATCATAACTGATCACTTCAGAATAATTAATATTATCACTTCATTCCTAATGATTCTTATTATACGTATATCATAAATTTTTCTTCAAAACAATATTTTTCAACCTCTTGTAAACATTTTTTAATTAATTCACGAACTATTATGAACAACAACTCTCCTTTTTAACTATAACATTCTATTTCTTGGATCCATTAAATCCTTTTCAGCCGAATGAAATTTATTATAAACATTTTATATAGTAGAAAAATTATCACCTATATTATTTTTATTCATATTCCGAAAATCTCTTTTTAATATTCCATCATATTGAATAAGAGTGCCTATCAAATAAACCAAGGTTAAATTTGTTATCCTTCTCATTTCATCTAAAGTTGTTCTATTTTATTCCCTTAATATTAGTATAATTTCAATAAATTTTCTATCAAAATTTAATAAAATATATCATTCTCACAATAATATTAAATATTATTCATGATTTTAATAAATCATTGAATTATCTTTGGAATATAAATTCTAGGTAGAATATCAAAATCCTGAAATTATAATTTTATAATTTCTTTTTTTGTCTCAAATACTTTATAATCACCAAAATGTGTAACTTATAATTTCATCATAGTATTATTATCTACTTAAAAATAATTTGTTTTACTATATATGTATATATATATTCATTTTTATGGAACACAATAATGTATTCATGACTATATAGTTCAACTGATATTTCAGATTTTCCCAATTTGTAAATATAGAAGTTCCTTATAAAGAATCTTGTAATTTCCAATCAATATTAAAAAGTTATAAACTCTAGTTTTAATAAAGAAATTTCTTCATTCTACCACTCTACTATTCATAGTTATAACAATCAAAAATAGGTGTTCTGTTAGGATTTAAATTTTCAACTGTATAAACATTTAAAACACCCATCATATAAAAATAAACACACTTTCTTAAATATACTCGTTAGAGTAATAATAGTTTGTAGAAAATAGTTAATATTAAATTTTTACTAAATCATCAAAAAAATTAAAAAAATAGCAAAGGTAAAAACCAAATATTCAAGCAGTTATACTTCTTTTGATTCTAATTGTTAGATCGTAATAATTTATAATAGATATGAGAGGGGAGTTAATTTTAGTTTAAAAAATTCAAATAATTAAATTAAAAAACCTATTTATAAAATTTTAACAGAATCATATTTCATTTGATGATTTGTGTACCTATAACGAACTCAGAGTATGATGAGTAAATTTGAGTATAGAAATGTTTAGTAAAATAAATATTCCTTATAAATACACAGTGGAAAATTATAACATGTAGAAACATGTAAAATGAATATTTAAAATGTTATATAGTAAAACTAATAGAATCTTTATAAAAGTAATAATAACACTTTATCCTTCAGCATAAATGGATTTAATTACCTTAACATAATTTATCTATAGTTTTAAATAAACTATATAGCCTTTATTTCATCAAAAAGAAATACCTTATTCATAATGGTTAGAACCAATATTGTATTATTGTTCCTAAAATCCCTCGATCATTCTAATTGGAATAATCCTTCTTTAAATCCTTTCTATCCCCTGATCTTATCCCAGATCAAATACAGAAAAGAGTTGAAAAATGGTCTAAGGAATTTACAATCCTCAGATGTATTCCTTATGATGTAAACTCTATGAATTTTTATAAATAGAATGTAATGAGAGGTTGAATAAGGGAAAAAATAAGATGGGTTCAGTCACAAAACCATCAACTCCTACATACTTGAATGAAACTCTATTTATAAAAACACCTCTGACGGTCAAATTTTAGGATTCTCAGAGTTGGTCGAAACAACTTTGAATGATATCTAACTTGACATATCAACAAGAACATCTCTATTTGATATTTTTTTATTTCATCATTAGAATTATGAAAAAATTATTGAATCTTGGAGACCTAATCCTAACCATATGATTATAGAATTTGTTCTTATGGAACATTTTTTTAGTCCAACAAATCAAAATAGGTTAGTATGATAGTTATGACTTGGAAAATATGATGGAATATACCCAGTCAGTTTGATGGACTAGACTCAGTTGGTCTGATCGACTAGAATTAGTCAGTACGACGGACATGAATTAGTTAGTTTGATAGATCTTAGTTGGTTATTCAAAATAAATAAACATATTAAGTCTAATGTATTGGGCTTATTTAGTCTGATGTACCAAACATAATACTTTCAATGAACTATAAATAGTTAGTCCAATGGATCTAACGTTATAAATTTTTATGCACTAAAATTTGTGTGAAAAGTTTATAATTATCATTTTAGAAAAATTTATACATCCTTTAGAATAAATATTTTCAACAAAATATCTAAATAATTGATAAATTTAAATTTATTAAAATATCATTTTTACGTAAGTGTGTTGTAATATTCCAAAATGATTATTTAAAGTGTATAAAGAATATATTTTGACTCAACAACCTCTAATCTAGGGACATAAGTAACCACATGAAATGGATCAAATGGAGCTATCGATCCCTACTAGATTAAAAATAGTTACAAGGGGTCAATGTAGTACATGATGGGTGGAGGATCCTAACCCAAGATCCACTCAAATAGTTCCCTAATATAATGGGACATTGAGCTTTAGGCATGCCTCTTCAAATTCTAGAGGTTACCGACTAGAGAGAGGGTATAAAGGTTGTATAGTTGGTAGATTATATCTTCTAAATCAAATAAAAAAATAGTGAAATAAATATTAAATGACAGATAAAAATAAATAAATATATAATCATCACTAATAATGAAATAATTTTTCTAATTCATTAGCATGATAGAATGAGAACATAAGAAGGTATATACAGTGCAAGAAAAGTTTGAAAAAATAATTAAATATAATAGAGAATTTGAATCTATCTACATTGTCATCTAAATCACTAGATCAATTATCTTCTCATATACTACATCTTATCCCAAAGAATGATATCAATCAATAACAATCCTAGAACCTGATCCTATAAACCTGAGATCTGTCTGGGTACCCTTGTAAAATGGAAGCCCGAACAGGGTTTGAGATGTACTTAGTAGGCCACCACCCATGCTGTAAAATGCTATCAAGTATGTGAATATAAAATAAAGAAATGTGAAAGTATATCAAAAGTAAAAAAATTAGGTATTAATAAATAGAAACAAGTTGGGACCAAGTTCATCAATGTTACATAGACAACCATACTTATTTGAGCCTTAGTTGAGGTATCTCTGAATATCTCACCCTATATATATATATGTGTGTGTGTGTGTGTATTTATATATATGTAATCTATTTGTATAGGCCTTTATAAATATATATATTGATATTTTGTACATTTTAGGACCCTAGGCATAACTCATACATCCCTATAAAATCATAGGATTTCTATACACTTTAAGTGATGTCATGCCCATAATAACTTAATGTATGAATAGGGAAATTCCATCCCTCTGTCTCTGAGTAAGATTAATAGTCATTAAATTGTTTCTTATAACAAATGTTCTATATGAACAATATCTTAAACGGGATATAGAAATCACGTCTTACATCCTACTAATAGATGTGACCATAATTCTCAACATCTGAATCAAGGGGTAGTGAGATGCCCTTCCCAACAACCTGAGTAGTGTGAGATACCATTCCCATCCTCCTCAACATGGGGGTGTGTGATTTCATGATCTATAACCCTAAACAAGGTTCCACCATTAAAAATTAAAATCTATGGTAATCTTATATTCTCTATGATTCATTATCCCAATGTTTCGTACATAGGAAATTGTCATCTCTCAAGGAATTATGGATCCTTTTTGGGACAATACACTTAATAATTTGAATAATAGTTCAATATACCATCCATTACATAATTAATTAAATTTATGAATCTTGTCCATTTAATTTATAAGTCAGATGAAGGTCGTTACTTTTAACAGCATCTACAAAGATCATGGGAAGCACCCATTCCAATCTTATCAATCCTTATGCACACCATCAATTAAATCACTTTTGATTTATAATACAACATACCTCAAAAATAGGTTTTATTATAAAACAATTCATTTTCCCTCAAAACATTATTTTAATCTAATTAAAGCATCTCACTCAAGTTGAATGATTTTACAAACCAAACGGTGTAATTTAAAAGGTAAACCAAACACGAGCAGTTACAATGTACAAAAAACATCATAAACACAACCCTACTGTGGTTTAGTAATATGGTGAACAAAGATAATTATTTGTTTTGAAAACACACCTTATGTGGTGGTTCAATTTGATTTCATATGCCCCAACCATATTAAAGTGGGTCTAAAAGACACCAAACGGTGGTTGAGGTGTTTAATCAAAGAAATTTAGTAATTTAGAAGTGATTATAGTAAATTATGGTGTGAATCAATAATGAAATATAATATAAATGATGATACTTTAAGGAAAAATCATATAGACCACCAAAATAATTCTTATGAAACTATACTAGTGCATTATCAGCCATTTATTTGAGTTGACTAGATAAAAAACATAAGATTAGACAAACCCCATGAAAATAGAGGAAAAATATTACTAGAGAATAAAATCCTCAATAAAAAGATAAAAAGAAGAAGTATATAAAGATTCAAATATATTACTGATAAGAATCCGACATGAATGAGGGAAAGAGAAACCAAGTTTGGATGAGGAAGAGGGATCAAAGACTTTGTGAGGAGAATGAGGGAGCTCTCACACCGTCACCCTACTATACAAGATTGAGAATTAAAGGAGGGGCATGAAATGAAATAGGGATCAGGTGAAAATATTCATTTTAAACTCCATTAAGAGCCACAAGGTTTGGATACATTGTTTGGAAAACTGTATGGCGATTATGTTGAATTTTCTACCTATAAGCCACACCGTATATGGTTAGGTCACACAGTTTTTTCTAACCATGAAATAATCATGTATAATTACTACTTAAGTGGAACTTCATGTGAGATATATGAACATGGTTTAGTAAAACTTTTTGTAACCCATGTAGGACACCTTTTCACAATTGTAAAAAGGCACACAATTTCTCCTAGAGGGTCGCACTATTTTTGAAAAATCGCACACCCTTACCAACCTTTCCCCAACATGAGTTCTTGGGGCCTGACACGCTCAGAACTCATTAAAATTACTAATAAACCACCCATGACATAAAACACATATAAAAACAAAACTTTTAAGTAATCCAATGCTCATAAAAACATTCCAAGACTCAAACCAAGAGTCATCTCATCCACCAAATAAATGTTTCAAAAACTCAACAGATTTTTAAGATGATCTAAAACATGAGATGTTAAAATCTCCCCAGCTTAGAACATATCATCCTAGAGAACCCTTGAGGTAATAAAGAAAACATCACCTAACCTACTCATGTTGAGAATGTTTACTAAAAAAATCATGTTTCATATCATAACCCCCTAAGAACCTCAAAACATCACATTAAACATGTTGTATGAAAGCCACTAAAATGTGATCCATCACACCAAACTACCATCTAAACATTAAGGAAATTCTTTATAGAGCCTATATACCCTGATACATAGTCACATCATCATTAATTGTCCCAAAAGGACAATTTATATCCCCACCATAGGTCTCAACCTTTAAACAGGTAATTCTTATTCACAGTATTTAAACCACTATAATTCCCTATAGAATCACGTCTATAACATTACAATTTCACTCCCTCCATGTTTATCGAAAGGTTACACCCAATTAAATGTGATGTAACTTCTCCTGGTCCTCACTCTAATCTCTACATTTAACAATTGTTAACTAATCATATGACCGGTTATTTTGGATTCCATTGAAAATACTAGAGGAACCTTCTTATGGCACTTTACCAAACCCACATCATGCAAAAAAATGGTTCTATATTGACTATATCACTCCTTTATAAAACTTCTAGTCAAACCACCTTGAGAAAACTATCCTTGAAAAAGTAATGGCTAAGATGGTTAGTGTAATAAAAATCATGATCTACATTCCTTTATGTATATGCATCATGACATCACATCAAGAATGTTCATCAAAGACCATAATTCACTTATCAAGATGTATCTTAGTTGAAACATCCCTAGTTCCTTTATCCAAAAACATACATGTTCCAAAACAATTATCCATCAACCGATATTACATCATCACAAACTTTCTAAGTATATGGTTTTTCATGAGTGAACAACATTCCACCCATCACTTTAGAAGCATCATAAATATTGCATCAATGAAAAGAGAAGCTATAAATCATATCTCATTCCATATCCCATCCCGACATACATCTAGCATGGTAAATAACCTTCTCATACCGAAGTGATAAGTATGGTTAACCATCACCTATTTTTTCATCAATAGAATTGTTATCACAATAAAAGTAATATAAAATATAATGAGGGAAACATCCCTTAAATGTCCAAAAATGTCTTTGCACCACATGGATTACAAAAAAACTGCACTTTGAGCATAAATCTCGAGCACTCTTTCTTTAAAACTATAATAGATATTTAAATATATTAATTCGCATATATCTGATTCTTTCACGTCGTACTCAGGGTGATGTCAAGATAAGGGGAATGATCTCCTCTTCACTAGTAGCACACTGATATTTTATTAACATTCAAATATGTTTCTATTGATCCTTAATTATATCAAAGACATGTATAATAGCCATGGAAAAAAGTACAGGAAACACTTCTCATGTGGATTACATTGAAAACCATCAATAATTGTCTCATACTTAAACCATCACCAATATGGCATACATAGTTGAACCATGTGTAACAAAAAAACTAGACATTTCATATGTAATGGGAACATATCCCATATTTCATGATACAAAACATGACTCACAGACCTGATATTCATCCATCAAATAGTCACTCAAATAGAGTCAAACTAACCATGCTACATGGAATGTTGGTAGTTGAATACACTAGGATACCCCTTGGAACTCCTTTTTAAAATCAATCATCCCTCATGTGCCATTATTTTTCTATGATATCCCACCTTATAGTATCATATCTAGAATAATGTGTAGAAACACAACTTCTAGTCAACTAGGCCAAGCACCCAAATGGATTTTCTCATCTAATCCAATATTCATATTCATCACCCTTGGTGTTATCTATATAGAATTTCATAAATGTTCCATTACATAAAAAACTAATCACCTCCCATGCATCGATTTGGTAATGAGCTTAAAATGGTCCTCATTATCCTTAAGGAATTAGAAAACTTCAAAAAACCTCTCAAGTAGATTTCCTAGAACAATTGAATAGTGAACTACATTGATCTGTAAAACATTAGGGGCACCGATATCTCCCACCTAGCCTTGATTCTTATCACACAAAAACCAAAAATCACTCATGACACCGAAGAACCATGCCCAACATGCAATAAAAATATATGAAAAGAGGTTTAGCTGAAACAAGTAATGAATAATTGACCTACAATGGTCAAATCCTATCATCAAGGCCATAACGACATCACCTACCATTATCGGCTTCCAATCCATGATCATCACTTATCATCTGAATAGGGTATTTCTCATTGAAAGGTCACAAAATTATCATAAAGTATAGAAATCTTGTACATAGTAGTACCCATATAATAGATTACACCTTTATGATCAACTCTATAGACAACCACATGTCAATCAGAGGGTGTCCATTCATTACTGAAGAGTCTTAATCCAGAAAAACAACACCCAAATTAAAACTCTCATCTAAAATAGGATTAAAAAATTTATAAATACATAAATTTTCTGAGGCTATTTCATCCACATGAAAAAACCTTACTAAATAATATGACATGCTGCCTAAAACAAGTTTATACCTAAAAAATATCACTATCGATTATCACCTAACAGTAAATTCAAAAATAGCCTAAAAAGGCCAATTTGGGTCTACTGGCAATATCTATGTTCCTTACCCAAGTAAACATAAAAAACTAACCCTTAAACAAGGTTTCCCACAAGTTACACTAGTACTAGGATTTAATTTTAAGATATCTAAATGATACTCATTCAATAAAAATTTAAACAACTAGCATATAAGGGACAAAAATTACCATTTTCTGAGATAACTATAATATGAAAATTATATATCTTATAATATACATCACATTAGTTGAATTTTCTTATAATTTCATTTTTTTAATCATTCATTAGATTCTAGAGTCTTCAAAATTGGATAGGTTAAAAATATAAAAATTTCGAATATAGATAGAAAAATACTCATTATATTGTAATTGCAATTTTAATTGACGCCTCATAATATCATGGTACACCAGTAGATAAATATGATTTCATTAAATAAATAGACTTGTCAAGTAAGATAATACTATACATTTATATATAACACAGTTTAATCTATTTTTGTCCCCTTAAAAACAATTCTGTTAGAATATGAATACCCCTATGGGGTTAGGTTCTAACATGTGAAAATAAAAAAAAGGTGACCTACATGGGTCCCACAAATTAGGTATTTTAAAATATAGTGTTTTAATAATTTTTCTCATATTTCCAACACACATAATGGGTTTAACATATAATAATATCATATCATGATAGAACTACTTGGATCGACTCCAGTTATCTCATAAGAAATATTCCCTAACTAACCTACTCTGTCTTAGTTGTGTACTTCATGAATTAGTCAAATGGGTCTTCATGCCCAAATATCAATGTGAAATCATGTGCAATCCAATTATTTTCTATAAGGATTCCATATTAGAATTTATATATATCATCATTGTTCAATTAGATAAACTCTCATTCCCATGTTATAAAGGTAATTTTCTTTTATAAGATACAAATGACATTATTAGAGCTACTACAAGGTTTTCATCTTTATTTTAGGAATAAAAAAGTGTATAAATAACTATTTAATTATATAGGTTACTATTATCCAATTTATAAATTTCTATACACTTTATAAATTTGTACCATTGGTTCTTATTGAATTGTATCCATAATACCATGTTTAATTTCAACCCATATAAATTATATATGACATGAATCGATTATATGGTTCACAATTTCTCTATTTATAAAGAACCCATAATCTTTTAAAGTTGCAATCAAGATCCTGTTTAATCCAAAACATTAATTTTTTAGCCCATGTAACTAGTGGTTCATGTATCAAAATAAATCATTGTTTGATAAGAAATAATGACACAATAAATCTATGGGGTTAAAAATCATTTATTATGATGCATACAAATCTTTTAGTCAACCATATATCACAATTATCACTATATATACTATTATAATGAAATAAATATAGGAATCTATGGAAGAAATCTTGAAAACCTGATGTAATGATAAATATTGAACATAATCACATAATTTTGGAATATAATCAAGATAGTGGTATAATGTACTAAGAATTTTATACAAGTCATAATGCATCAAGAAACCTATAATGTAGTATATATGGCATGGAATATGCATCGTATGTGAATTTATATGTGCCTAGAATGTTCCATGTAACAATACCGCCTTGTCATACTAGGCTAATGGTATAATCTATAAAACCAATAAATCAATAACCATCAGATGTTAAAGAGTAACTCAAGGTGAAATCAGGATCAACTATAATAATAACATCATGAACAACAGTCTGATTCTCTGGGAACATGATCATTCCCTCATGAGTGGGTTGAACAGACTCAGACATAATCGATCTACCAAGTCCCAACACATTTCTCTTATCATGTCCATATTTTTTCTAAAATAGTATGTCCAAGGAAGAATAAAACCTTTGATACAATTTTGACTATCCTAACATGAGATATACTCAAACATCTCCCTAAGATGGTGGTCTACTTGGCCTTAGGTGCGCCTCCCCGAATTCCTGAAGTTGCTGAATAGTAGCAAGGGACAAAAGGTGGTATAGTGGGGAGACTATACCCTCTAAATGAAATACAAATGAAATGCATGAATAAATAAATAAATAAAATATAATATAAAAAAACATCTGATAACTAGTAATAATGAATTAAGAGTTTGAATGCATGATAATGCTACAAATGAGAATATAGGAAGGTATATACAAAACATGAAAATTCTGAAAAAAATATGTAAATAAATAAAATTCTCTAAATAAATTTCAAAAAGAAAAATTATCTCTAGCTCGGTTATCTTCTCTTGTACTCCTTCCTATATGAAATCATAAAAGTAAGAAATTGGAATCATGAAACCATATCCTATAACCCCGATATCTGTTTGGGTACCCCAGTGCAATAGAGGACCGAATAGTGTATGAGACATACTCAGTAGGGAACCACCAATGGTGTTTAATTTTCACTATTATGTGAATATAAATAAAATTAGTGTGTATGCATATCAAAATTAATTATGATATATAATAATAAATGTAAACCAATTGGGCTCAAGTTCCTCAATGACACCTGTATGACTATACTTGGTTCAGCCTAAGGTTAAATTTCTCTGAACAACTAACCCTACATATATATATAACTGTGTATATTAATATATATATATATATATATAATTTATATGTACAAGTGTATATATCCATATATATAAATAGGGTATACTAGTCAATAACAGAGGCGTATCTCTAGTTTAAAATTGAATTTTTATTGTTATGTGGAGGGGGTTGAGGAGGTGGGGAATGCCCCACCACCAACCAAACCATAAGATCAATTTGGAATAATAAATTAATATAATACAAGGTAATATCCTAGGATAATTTTTTTACAATATATTGAGAGAGAAACTAAGCTATAGTAAATGATAAGAGGCTCGCATGCACAACCTTCTCTAGCTAAAACATCCACTATGAAGTTTCATTCCCTCTGAATATGTCTCACTGTAACCCTTGGATCCAAATTCCTTTTGAAACCTCAAACTAGATAAACTAGCTACCATGGAGAGTCCACCTTCCCATGAAAAAATTTCACCAGCACCTCTTAATCAAATTCTACCACCTTGAGCTTTAAGAAGTTGCAAGGAGTGGGCCAACTCACCCACTGACCCTGAGGACTTGGACCTACAATTAGTCTTTTGAGAAAATTACAAAGAAGTTGGGAACACTAACCACCATTGGCCATAGAGCTTAGTTCCATCACCCAAGACTGTACTATAAGCTATAAATAAATAATCAAATTCCACACACCCATTCTGGCTTGATACCTTGCATCCCAGATAGTCTATCACACTGAAGTAAAAAATGTCACTATGAATTTTTCTTTCAATGAACTCCTATTTGGATTCATGAAACCATATGCCAATCACCTCCCGCAAGGAATCACCATAGAAAATAAGTTGAGGGTTTTGGTTCAGACCATCCCAAAGACCTCTATCCCATTCACTTTTGAAGAAAGCATCTTGAACTTATTCTCTCCTTCGGTGTTCACAACAGAAGCATCTCGATGCCAAGGAAATTAACCTTCTAGATATTGTTATATGTTGAAATAGCATGATTTATTAGCCTCCATACAAGAAATTACAAATTTGAGAAAACTTCACCACACAACATATTTTTATCCAAAACCTCAAGTTCATTGTCCACATGCAGACATTCCCAGAATTCATGCCCCGAAAACCTACTATAAATGGAACCTATAAAATTTCATCTATCTTGGTCTTAAATTATGATAATATTTTCAAAAACTACCATCTGATCACTGTTCAAAATCATATCTGTAAGCCTGTGGTATCCATTGGCCTCCCTGAAGGTCATATCCAGGACTGGACTACCTAAGAGGAATAGATTCTTTCCATCTCATTTATCACATCATATGTTAATGTTACCATGACACGCAATCCATCTAGTATAGGCCTCAAGATCTTCCAAGTGCCCACCCACAGGGGAATTAATCTCATCCTTCAATGGAATCTCTGTTAGAGAGTTTTTGTTTGATAAATCCACCTTCTTAGGAAGAAAAGAAATAAATTGATCATATTCTTTGTAAATCCTAGAATCATAGATCCTACTAATACTGGATCCATCTAAAAAATCATTATAGTGATTAAGCTCCATGTTTCTTAACACACTTACACCCGATGTACAATACTATTACTCCATATTTTAGTTGATTCTTATCTTATGAATTTTTTATTTCAAACAGTCCTAGAAAAGGGTCGTGTTCTAATCAACCTCCTTCAACCACTATGTTTTTTAGGATCATCTGTCACAGAAGATCACAATAGTTCCATACTCTCAAATAAATTTCATGTCCACAATAACTCAATGAATGAATAATCTCATCCCCTACATTAGTCTCATGTGTACGAATAATAATAATTATATAGGTTCTTATAATAAATGGGAGATAATAAAAATATCTAAAATGCAATATTTAAACCACATTTGTCATGCTACTCATGGATTTTTCCATCATTCCCAATATCCTACTCGAGAGGGTGTGAGACACCATGCCCAAAAACCCAAGAGATGTGAGATTACATGCCCATCCACCTTGACCAAGGGTTGTGAGACATCATTCTCAATGAACCTAACTAAGTTACTTAGATTAATAATGAAAATTTATTATAATCCTTCTTTCCTTATGATCTCTTATCCCATGTTCCATAAATAGGCTACTAGCATCGCTCAAGGCACATTGGATAATTTTTTATATAATAAACATAAAATGTTTTTAAAAAATACATAAGACCTTCCATTCATTAACAATTTTAATTTATATAACTAGTCCATTACATTTATAAGACACAATAGTGACATTATGTTTAACAACATCTATAAAGGTCCTTGGAAGCACCCATACCAATGATAAAAATCACAATACAAACCATTAATCAAATCACTTTTGATTTATAAGATAGCTCAACCCAAAAGATAGTTTATTATAAAACATGATATTTTTATCAAACCATTCAATTCATTCAATTTAAGAATATCTCTCTAGTGCAATTATTCTACACAACAAACATGGGAATTTGGATAGCAATCTAATCATTGGGAAGTTTCTATAAGTACAAAAAAAAATTAATTAATGTACGCAATGGGTGTTTTATTCATAAGAGAACTAAGGTAATTATTTTATTTATTGAACCCAAACAATTTTGTGGTATAGGATTAGGTCATAACATCCAACCATATCAAATGGTGTTTAATACACACAACGTGGTGGTCAAGGTATTTTATCAAAGTCATATCATAATTTATATGTGATACCTAGAAAGTCCAGTGTATGGATATATAGAAATATATAATAAATGATTATAATTTAAGGTAAAATCATATAGAACACATACCTCATGGTTTAGATGGTCTACTTGTACATTATCGACCTTCGATTCGAGCAAAAATGAGGGAAAATTTAATATTATAAAAACACCATAAAATTGGGAAAATGAGCTCACCTAAGAATAGAATCATCGATAGAAAGATAAAAAGATGAATAAGATAAAGGATTAAATCTCTTACTGAGAGGAATCTAATGAGAATAAAGGTGAGTGAAATCAAGTCTGAATGGAGAAGAGTCTTCAAATCCTTATCAAGGAGGGAGAGGAATATCTCATGTGGCCTCACTGTGATGCATGAATGAGGTATAAAGGAGTGAGGAGAAAATATATATGGACCATGTTAAATGGTAATTTTCATATCTTTTAATAACAACATGGTTTGGACACACTGTTTCACAAAATGTGCCACAACTATGAATCCTTCTCTACCTGTAAGCCACACTCCACATGGTAAGGTCGCACAATTTATTCTAATTGTGTAACAACCATGAAAATCTACTTATTATTTGGTAGTACATGTGTAGTCTATGAGCATGAGCTTAGAAAACTATGATTATATTGGAACCATGACCAATCTATGTTGTAAATCGAGAATATTTTGTGTTTGTTGTCAATACTCACTGGAATTTTAAGATGTTTTCAAGGAAAGGGATCATACAATTCAAGCGATAAACGGTATTAAAGGTGGCATCATTTCCCAGTGTTTGCCAAATTTTTGTGCCTAAAAATTAGAAAATAGAGAATTGTGTGTTTAGAAAAGGGAGTTTCCAGCAAGTTAAAAGGGTGTTTTGGCAGTTGCATGCAAGACCTAATTTGGGATCAGAATTAAAAAATATGGAAAAGGAAAACAGTGCGTCTAGGTTTTAAATGTGCAAGAAAGATGAGGTTGCGTAGAAGAATCTTACATGCCTAATGCGACATCAAAAAGGGGTTTTTTGCGATCAGAAAGAAACTTATGCACACCAATGAAGATGAGTCGAGATCTTGCGTGTAGGGTCATCAAAGGCCAACAAATATGTGGCTACCCCCATGAAAGATTTATGAAGTTTTCCAATGAAAATCTGGTTGCTCTGCTACGCGAAATATTTTTGTCAGAATGAATTACAAAAAGTTAATCTTGCGTCAAGGTGTTCCTTTAGTCTGAAAAGACCATGTGAACCTTTTGGTGTTGTTGCATGAAATATAAGGGTTTCACGATAGTAGGGGTTGCGTGAAAGTCATCTTCTGTGACAATTCCCAAATCTTGTGCATAAGTTGATGCATTTTTCACAAGTGTGGTGTTGTGATTCTGATAGGCTTTTGAATACCTGTTTTGTGTGAGCAGTGCTTTCAAGTAAATCTTTTCAGGACTTTGATGCAAGTAGTTTCTCATATTGAACAGAGACAAATACTATAATGAAAATATATTTAATTGAACTTCAAGTCTATAAACTGTATTAGACTTTTCCCAAGTCAGTGGTCTAGGGGGAGTCGATAGAAGTGATATGAGGTATCAGGTGAGATATCCCTAAACTATTGTAAAGGTAGTGTGTCTGTCACAAAGTGACTGTGAATGAACCTTGTAATCCACAAACCAGTGAAAATTTGTGAAATTAGGTATGACCAACACACTATCGGTGTATGCTCCATGGGTGTACCCCTTCGTAGTGAACCAATTAAAAGTGTTGTGTCATCTGCTTACTTTCATTTGTCTAACAGATTTAACAAGTTTCTACCAATGAGGGAACAATATCCATAACTTTGAAAAGAAAAAGATGACACCCCGATTCACCCTCCCCTATCAGGGTGTTATGGGGTCCTCTAGCATATCCCATGTGAGTCACCATAGAACACCTAAAACAATGTGTATAGTTTCCCTTAAAGGGTTTCACTATTTTAGAAAAATTGTGTGCCCATTATGGCCTTTCCCTATCTTTAATTATTGGGGTTCAACACTCCCAAAACTAGTTTGAATTCAAGAGACACCCCCCAATTCTAAGAAACATCTAAAAATATTAATTTTAACTATTATAATTACTGTGTTGACTTTCTAAAACTCAAACCAAGTTTCATACCATCCATATAATGATATGTTCAAAAAAAACTCTCAAGGAATTTTAGACTCAATCCAAAACTTGTGATGTTAAAATGGGAATAATTTCTCATAGATATTAATATTGAATAAAAAATACTAATTATACCAAGAATCCTCCATAGTACATCCATACAATTAATGTACACAAATAAATAAAATAAAGAGTTCTGAAAAATAAATGAAAACTAAATTGGGCACTACTAAAGTAGATAAAAATACCATTCAATGAATCCAAAGAATTAAATGAAAACCAAAACATAGGAATAATCATCTTGACCAATACATCCAAAATAGAGAATAGAAACTTGAAATTCATGACATGATCTTCATGTTACTACAAGTCACTGCCCATCCTCAAGACTAACACAGCCACTCCTTAAGGAAGAAAAATATTTGATTATAAAGAGTAAATAAATATAGTCATTCTATAGACACCGAGTGGTGTGATTAAGGTTTGATCATAAAAACCTCATAGAATTTCAAAAAATATTTTAGGAATTTAATTTTTCAAAAAAAAAATTGAAACTATATTATTAAATATGATATTTTAACATTGGTTTTAAGATGGTTTGAGATAAAAAAAATAAATCCATTACTCAGATTACATTTTAAAAACCAATAAAAGATTAAAATGAATATATATATATATATATATATATATAATAACCAAAAAATGGATAGTGAATAATGAAAAAATGTAAAATAAAAAGAATAAATCAATAAAAAGAAGAATCATTAGGTTTAATGGTGAATAAGTCTAATAAAAATGTATATAGTCTTGGAGAACTCATAGAGAATCAGTAAAATGATCTGAAATGTACTTTCATCAAGTTATCTACCGCTATATCAATGAATTCCTAGTGTATATATGATTAGCATACTCTCAATTAGGCTCATCGATCAAATCCATTTAGTCCCCAAAGATCCAATGCTTGAGGATACAAGTTTGTCATATTGGGATAGTTACACAAACCATCTTCCAATATCTCACTAAAATTATTATGATATCTTTGATATTAGTAAAAGAAGGTGAGTAATTATGTGTTGCATACTAGAAAAATACTCATAATAGATCACATGGAAAAGCACCCCCATGATTAAACTTCACTAACCCTCATGTACCCCACTCACTAAACCCCCTTTATAACTCACAAAAATTAAAAAATCACATTTAATCATCAAAATCATTCCAACTCACATCCACGAGTATTTAGTTAGGAGTTTAGTTCATTTATGGAAAACCATTTATATAAGTTCCAATTAGGCCTTATATTTTTAAATTAATAATATCATTTCAAAATATCCTAGAAATTATATTCTTAAGTCAATATAATTTCTAAATACCTATTCTATATACCAAATAGGGTTTGGATTCCAACCCATTAGTAAAATATGTGTGTGTGTGTGTGCATGTAAACAATGTTTGAAAAAAATACTTTTTGAAAACAATTTTCATTTTAAAATGTATTTGAAAACAATGGATAAATCCCCTCTTTAAAAACAAAAATATTATATAAACCATAAAAATAGGGAACAATATCATTAAACAATTACACAAATATCTTAATCATAAAAACCAACAAAAAACATAATAACAAGTAAAAAAATAGTTACAATAAAAAAAAGATTTTCCAGAAAGGACCCCTTATAACTAATGTGAAACTCCTTTTAAGTAAATGTAACTCATTTTTTAAATTATAATTCCTTTTTAGATAATTTATCTATCAATATTATTATAATCTAGGGAACATGTTATTTTTAAGTAAATGATATTAGAAATCATAAACATCACATTGATTTTAATGAAAAGGTGATAGGTGTTGAAAAACATACCCAGGTCATGCTAGCTTGATGTGAATCCCTTAGGTATAGGGATGGGAAGACCTGAAGAGAATTATTTACACCATAATAAACAATAAGATATGGATTTGAACCATATAAAAACATATGGTTTTGATAACACAAGTCCAAAATTAGATGGGGAGGAAAAAATAAGAAATGGAAGGAATGAATAATTGGTAAAAATCCTATAAAAACTACAAAGAATAAATTATAAAGTCCAAAAACCCAATGATGTAGAGAGGGGTAGGTTTCTTGGTTATCTTGTATCACAGGATCGAACGAAATGGGGGAGTTAAATGGTGATGGTGATTAAAATTGAGGTTATTTTTTGGTATTTTTCTAAAAAACATTTCATGGATACACTGTATGGTTTTTCAACATGGTTTTCTAAATCATGTTTCAATTGTGAACTTTATAATAGACATACCAAGGATACATCATAGTTTGGAGCACACTATTAGACAAAACATGTTCCAACTACATGAATTTATCTTCAAAATGTTGAGAGTTTCCAACAATTGGTTTGTATACTTAGAATAAACCACGAACCCTCCAATTAAACATTCAATTTAAAAAAAATCAATGAATTTCAACACAAAACTCAAGGAAAGTGATAAAAAAATAATTATATCTGGAAAATGATGGTTAGGCTATGGTAATGTTCTCAATGTAGAAAGATATAATTGGAGGTAGATGAGACAACTAAATGGGGGCTTAAGGATTACATTTTATATTGGAGATTATATTCTACGATTATGGAAGGACTATTTTCATCAGGATTTAGTCCATTTGGATATTGAGCTATTGTTTAGAAAATGAATATAGATTTCATTGGTAAATGTGATATGGTTGGTGGCTATGCATTTTTTCCATTGAGATGAATCAAACTATTTATATTATTATATTGGAATGTAGTTTCATGTACAATATATTTGGATGGATGGATATGGGATCTTATTGAATAATAACCTATAGTTGTATTTTTTTTACAAAACATTGGATGAGGTGTGTAAAGAGTACCTTAGGGATAGTTTAACTTGAGTGGAGTGAGTTCTTTATTTTATTTTCATGTTTTTTACGATGTTTTTTCGTACACTATTATACGTAATGATATAATCTTGAGACACTATTTGTGGTGGCCTTCTTAGTTTATACTCACACCTATTCCCTTGATTACACATGCCTAATTTATATCTCTTAATATAGGTAAGGTAAAATGTTCATCATCTAGAACCTAGTGGGGTTTGGAGAAGGTGAAGTTTGTGTCCTAGCTAGAAATGCATTAAATATGGGATTGTTTTTTAAAATATGATGGGTTGGTAGTTCTTTTTTGGTTTATTACAAATGTATATATTTGAGATTCCCATGGGTGATCTTGTTTACACATGTATAACTGAATAATAAGGTAAATGTTTATTAAAATAACTATATATATAATTGTGCATATTTTGATAATTATTTAATGTCATCCTATTTGTTATTTTGGTATTATAATCATTATAAAATTAATAGGGAATAGTCTCCCCACTGACACCCCATAGAACATGGTTATATGTTGGCAGCCATTGGCATACAAAGAGGTTCACCAAAGGTCCTCAAAAATCCTATTTGGTTAATGTGGTGTGATCTAGGTGAACACATTATAAAGTGGTACTAGAGACCAAATATTATAAGGTAGTACTGATGAAGATGGGTACCAAACTAGTATCTCCGAGTGATATTTATTATATTCTAGTACAATGTGGTTTATTATTATTATTGTGGTAGACTAGATGTCTATTAATGTGTGAAATATTTGGAAATATGTCTTGATTTATTTCTAGAAAGAATATATGTGGGAAAAATTCCATGTTACCAAAGAAAATGGAATTTTTATTGTTATAGTTAATGAATTTGTGATGGATTCATCAATTAATGAGGTTATTGATGTTTGATTCTGACACTTACACATGAGAGGTAAGAGGGAGTACTCCTAAACCATGTTAAGAAAAAAAGGCTCACATGAAATATGAGGGTTTCATGTGATTATTCTTTTGAACCTATAATAAAAATAATGGGTTCACCTTTTTAAAGTATCGAAAACATGCTAAATAGTTTTTTCTTACATAAAAAATTCGTGGAATTACACCTAGGTTAGAAAAAATAGTGGTAGTTGGAATGAAAAGGGGATTTACTATTTAATGATTCAGTAATAACCAATATAGAGAATTACCATATAGCATATAGTGAAAGATTACCCACCCATCCAAGGTGTGTGATACGGAATGGATAAATATATGGTTCTTGAACATTAAATTTGTAGGTGAGAGGGATAATTATACATGATATATGACTTTGGGGTGGTTGGAAAATTTAAATGTTAGAGGATCTCACTTCTTGTTATAGTTTTCATAGTTTTTGATATCAGGATTTTTATATATACATTGAGTAAGTTTTTACTATTTTTTTCTGATATAATAATTCTATCTATAGAGGATTAAGGATTTTGGGTAGTGTATGGATGATAAGTTTTTCCATGATCAGTACAAGTTATCATAGATTTAATATGATTATGGTATTTTTTTAATTGAGAATTCATGCAATTAATGTAAAGAGATAATTTAATTATAGATTATGTTGGGTTTTCAACAAATCTTTTGTGACCTTCATCAATGATAGTGGGAGACAAGGTCATTATGGTGATATAGATTGAAGGTGTCCAATAATATACTATTATGGTATAGGTAAAAATTCTATGGATGATATCATGCTTAGTGGAAGTGAACTTCAAATTGACAACATAATATAACCTATTGGATAAGAGTATACTTAGAAAGATATAGGTATTGGGAGAGATGGTTGGTATGACTCTAGGTGGCTGGGAGCATGTCCATGAGGAGAACAAGTAAGGTATTTATAGTAGAGGTATGATTTTTCCACTATAGTATTGGTTGGTGGTGACATAATTATTTTTTGGTATCATAAAAAATATTAATAACTATTATGATTAAACACTGAAAGAGTACTGGTCATGTGGCCACATGGATATATTGGAGAGTTACTATTATAATAACTCAAAGACAATTGGGGGTTACACATTAGGTTGGACTCATGCATTAAGAGTAGGACTAGGAGAAGTATTGGGAGATGGTAGCGAGTATATAACTACATATGTGGGATATGTAAGTGGGTGAAATACCTAGTGATAGTGACCATGGAAAACATGATTTTTATCTCTATATGGAGGATAATAATTAGGCAGTTAGTTTTTAGGCCATCCACATGTGATTTAAAGGAAGTATTCTGTGTAGTTCATAGAGATTTTGATATATAGGTGTGTTCCATGAGGAGATACATATAGTTTTTATATGATGGGAGAGGGTGTATGAGGTGTCAATGTGATAAATGGACTAACCAAGATCCCATTAATATATGATCATTATGAGCGATGCATGGTAAAAAAGAGGTACATAGAATCACATATTTATGTGGGCATCAGGCATGATTTGGTATTTATGTGGGAATTAGGATAGATGAGAGATTTATCTGGAAATATGGATTGATTCATGATTTAAGTAGTCATTAGGTGCAATTAAGGATTTATTTGGGAATTCAGAGTGATGTGTGATTTTTATATAAATCTATAGGAATATAGTTGTTTATGTGAATCTTGTAATATGTGAGTTCCAAATAGACATCAGATATTATTTTGGACTAATATTATATGATGTTAATAATATGTGTGTCATGTGATTATAGACTTGTTGTATACAATCATCTTTTATAAATTGGGTTGGTACATGACCAAGTAGTTAATTCATTTGTTGAGGAGGTCCCACAAATGGAATCAATGTGTTTGATTTAGGTAAATGAGGTAGTCCTTATTTTTTCAAAGGAGAATAAATTATTCAACATTGTCTCATTTTTTCAAAATGATGAGATTAAGTGATTCAGTTTTAGAAAAGAGTTTGAAAAACGTTTCTGAAGATGTTTTTTGGGTGATATAATATATTTGGGAGGTTGTAAGGATTTGAGTACATTAGAATGGTATTTCAGGTCAGATCTTGGAAAAATTGTATTTTTTGTACTTGTTGAAGTGTTAGGGGTGTAGGTATATTATAGGGATTATTCTCTAGGGTTTTCCTAGTCTTGAGGATTTATTTTAACTAATTTTTTTATAATTTTTTTTAAAAATAGTCTTCAGTTTTGGGTGTTTATTGTTTTGTAATTCTAATAATTTAGTGGAAGATAATTTTTTTGATTATTTTTATTGTTGAAATGATTTTTGGATTAATTTTTTGTATTTTTTATTGTTAAATATTTTTTTTATTTGTAACTTTGAAATTTTAATGTGTTTTTTGTTTGTTTTTTTTGTTATAATAGGGTTTGGGTGAGTTTTTATCGAATTTGGGTTATTATAATTTGGTAAATATATTTTGAAATTTTTTTCTATGTGTTTACCCTTACGTAAGGGTACCTTGGTACATAAGGGTAACTAGAGTAAAGTTAACACACGTAAAGTGCCTTTTTAAGTAGTGTGTATGGGTAAATTTATATTTTTATGAGCTTCTTAAGGGTAAACATGAAAATGGGTCCTTTTGATATTGTGATTAAGAGTAACTATGAATCTGTACTTACTTCGTAACTGTAAATAAATATTTTTATGGTATAAAAAGTTACATATGTAATGGGTAATATATTAGGGTAAGATAATTTTCGAAAATATCAAAAAAGGGGTCTTTTTTGGTTTTTCTAATATTCCCAAACCATTTATTTATGTTTAAAATTCAATATAAAAGGGGGTTTTAGGGCCTTCTATGACCAATCATAGATAATAACTAGGTATTCTCTGACATTATTCTTTTCTTATCAAATTGATATGTCAGACTTTTTTTGTTAGAATATCATGTTGTGTTGAGGTAACAACAAGTTTTGGGTAATCCTGGATTTCAATGTGAAATTATTATCTATTTTTTGTTTTAGTGATTCTCTCTGATGAATGCCTGAAATGGTTTTTTATCATATTTTGATTAATATTCTTATTATACACATATTTGATAGAGTTTATTAGAAGTATCAGTTATTAATACTCCAGGAAGGTGGTGGAAATATTTTTCCTATGATATACATGTTTTATGTTGTCTATGGTAAACAGGAATGAGTGGGGTGGTCACAGTTACACCATAAATGAAATTTCATAGTGGTTTTGTTTCTACAAGGGAATACCAATATAGAGTATTGTGTGAAAATATGGGGTTTATCTTGGATTTGGATGGATTGTGTGATACATGGATCCCTGGTTGTTTTCATAGTGATGAAACAATTTATGTATGTTTTTTTTTGATGTAGTTACTAATGTGGTTCTATAAGAATTAGTTAGCTAGAACCCTTATGATTATGGGTGATCTCGATCACCAAAAGTGGAGAGACATTGTTCGCCCGATAGATTTTAATTGTCTTGACCATTAATTTAGGTGGGAAATGTAAATCAAATTTGGAGAAAAAGGTTAACAAAATATATTTCATAGTATATTGGGGATTCCACTCACTATGGGTCACTGATGGAGCTATCTTGGACATGTTAACACAAATAATGACTAATGAGGTGTCTTAGTACACTCTTTATGCAGTGAAGACTATACATATTAAAATTAATATAGGATGGTGGTGAAAAATTGTATGAAGGATGGATTAACTAAAAAAGGACATGGTTGGAGGTAATTGGGACCACTAGATAGGATCATAAGGCTTTCTGTTTATGTTTGGTTTTTATGTGTTATTATTATGGAATGAATAGAATCATAGTGTTTTGGATTCATCGAAATTTTGATCTTGTTTTTAGAAAATGAATATGGAAGTCCTTGTGAGTTGGGACATGGTTTGTGGAAGTGCCTTTGGGAAATTGAGATGACTCATATTGGTTATGTGGATATATTGACATGTGGTCTATGTAGAGTGTATTTGGTTGCAAGACCAATGGAAATTATAGTATAATTTTTTTTGGATGTATCCTTCCACATTGGTACCAAATAAAGTTTGTAAAGACTCGCTCAGATATTTCTAAGCTTGAGTGGAGTGGGTTGTGTATTATGTTTGATTGTAATATATTATATTTTTTCTTGCAATGATATATATATATATGAAAATAATCTTCAGAAATTTCTGGTTGTAGCCTACTTAGTTCAATCCCACATCACTTACAACCCCTCTTGAATATTTTCAAACCTCATTGTTCCTTATATAGGTATGGGAAGATATTTGAAGTCTAAAACCTAGTGTAGTTGGGAGCATAAGTGGTGCATTATATGGTTGGAATGGGTTTAGATACAGTATGGTTTGTTCCTTGGTGATGGTTTGGTATTTCTTTTTGGTCATTTTTTACATGTATATATATTATTGACCCATAAGATATCCTATTTACTATTTTATGAATACATAATGTAATTAATTTTTATTAAACTATGAATAGTAATATTTCAAAATATTTTTTATTATTATTTAATTTATTCATCTATGTTGCCCTTGTATTATAGTTATTATTAAATATAGAGTGTATAGAAGCTAATCATTCACTCTCTAAACCCTCGATATAATTATATATCCATTAGTGTATTGGGAGGTTTCTCGATGGTTATTTTCCATCAGTTCCAGTTACTATGGGGTGAATCGAGTTGTGGAGTTAAAAATTGTCCATTTAAAACTTTTTCATCCTTGTAATGTTTAAAATTCATTATGAGGTTCTGGAAATAGAGTAACCCAAAATATAATATGATAAAACACCAAATTTTTTTTAAAAAAATCTTTTAAAAAATGATTAATATATTTCTTTTAAAATAATAAAAATAAAATCCATTTAAATAAACATTTTCATCACATGACTTGGGAAATTATTCTTTACTTATATTAATGCATCCATATAACATGAATGTATTTCTAAACTCTAAATATAAATAAAATATTTTATACAACAAATTCTAAACAATAGTAGTGTAAAAATAAATAAATAAGAATATAAATTCATATAATATAAGAGAGAAATATTATTTCCAAAAATGAATACAATGTTAAATTTAGAGGATATGGATGTGTACCTTGAATTAAAGATTATGGTAAATGGTAAAGAAATACCAAGCACTCATATCTACTTAGATTCTGTACTTCAATAATAACTTGAGAACCTAGAAGTTTAATTGAAATTATTTTCCATATGTCACTCGACTCCATGATCACAAAATTAGGTTATTTTTTTGGAAATGTGTTTATCAATTTAATTTTTTATTAATTTTACAAAAATTGGTCAAGATAATATATATGTAATACATAAACTAAAAAATATAATATCCTGTATGAATCATTAGGACCCCTTCATACAAAAAAATAATGAATAACTTGTTTTAATTCAAAACTAGTGTGCATTAAGATACGCAGAACCAATAGGAACATTGAAATTAACAGGCCTTAGATATCATTCTTAATCCATAAAAAAATTAATTATAACAATGAAACATAAAAGTAAATAATTTTAATGTTTTTTAGAGACATAAATATTAATATTATATTATATAACTCATTATGGCATTTGGAAATTATAGCTTAATAATTTCATGATTTAAAATATATTTCAATATGTATGAATTTTTATAAATTATTGTATAATTCACTATATGAAATCAATTATATATTTTTGGGGGTATAAAAAAATTATAAATGGCTATTATAGAAATTAAAAATGATTTTGAATTTTAGGTATTGTATAATAATATATAATTATTGTTAATATACTATATTATTCGAAATATAAGTTAGTGTTTATCAATATTCCATATTCGGAAGGCTTCATCCACTAAAAAACACATATAAGAAACCTTAACATATATCTAAAATACAAACCATGTTAATAGAGTAATTAGATAAATATTAGTTTTGACGTTAAAATGGGGTATAAATTTTTTCAAAAACATTATAATATTCATTGTGTATTGGGAGTATTGACATAATAGACACCCTGTAATAGTGGTGATAGGGTAGGAAAAGATTTTTTGGGGGGTTAATGAGAAAATCCTAAAAAAATGGGTAGTTGAGGTTGTGGAGAAACCTAGAGGTGGAAAATGATGAAAATGGGGGTGGTTTAAGAGACAAAGATAGTGGGGGATTAGTGTGGAAATGTTCCTTACAAGGTTTTCAAAGATGGGTGATAAAGAAATTGGGTAAATGAGGTTGCAGTGATGGTGGGGATTAGTTGAGACTCTGAAGACATGAATTTTTTTATGTTGCGAGCTTTTGGGGAAATTTGAATTTTTAACACTAGAACATGGATCATTTTAAGTATTGATAAATAAATTGAAATTATAATACTTTGAACCACTTATTAAGATGACTTTAGATATGGACCATGTCCTGATAGGTGTCTCAAGTTCCCCATTGAGTGTTAGGATCTTTAGGTTGAAATTTAAAGATATCTTTCGTGGAGTATGGTTTGGGGAAAATAGTTTTTTAAGAACAATATGGATTCCTTTATATTGGTATTTTAAACATTATTTTCATATTTCATAGTAACTACACATTTTTAGGGTAAATCATTGGGTTTGATTTTTATAAAGGTTTTGAACCATGGTTTCATAGAAAACACACACTGCCTTTAAATTTATTTAAGTAGAGATTTTCTCATCTAGTACATAATTTAGAATAATGTGTAAAAAATATGTTTGAAGAGTATAGTTTAAGATAGCGCTAAAGATATATTTTCTTTCAAAATAAAAAAGGATTCATTACAAAATATATATACTTTGGAAATATATGGGACCAAACTATGGGGCCTTCCATACCTAATTAAAAATGGGGAAATTACTATTTTTATCAATGATCATTAACCCCTGAATCCTATTTTTCTTCCCTATCATTCATAGACTAATGGATTCCTCTCCCCTCAATTCTAATTTGAAACACCTTTTATATGTTTCATTTTGTTGGTTTTTTGTATATAATGAAGGTTTCATCCCCATATTATTCATCTTTTCTTACTCTTATTGATTCCATGGGGATTTATATTTCCTCTAGATAGGTTTTGGAAATTATTTCCATCATAACATGGTTATAATTATTTTATATGATGGGGATTTTCTTAAGAATTGATAGACAACATCCTAATATAAAGTTTCATCTTGTCTCTACCTATTTTAAGAAATATATGTCACATTTTTAATTCTATTAGGGGTTCTTATTAAATAATTTGAAATTTTATGTTGAATCAAGTGAGTAAAATGGGGTTTTTTTGTGACTTATATTTGAGTTTTTTTGGTAGTGGGAGACACCCTGTTGCTCAAGTTTTTATTGAATTTATATTTCTTGATGGATTTTTAGGAAATCATGTTAATTTAAATTAAATTTTATAATTTATTATAAACATTTAAAACTAATTATTTATCATGATACTGTGAGATAGGGACTTGTGTAGATGGGTATTGATCTGTTGGACTGGGATGATCCTAGGAAGTGGTCATCAAAATGTGGTTAAATAAAATGAAATCTTATGAGGCAGGTGGTCCCTTGAGAACACACCTTTGGTTTATTTTTCTGACATGTAACATATGATATACAATCTCACCTCGTATGGAAGGTTAATATTTAAATTAAATACATTTTAATTGATTCATGTAGACATATCTAATGTTTCAAGGGCCACAATATAACTTTGATCACTAGTGTGGTCCTGAACTACCAATGGTTTAATTCATGATTATAGACACATTCAATGAGATATTTGGAAACCTGAGGTGTACTAGTGATATTTGAATGACATATTGGACCATGATATATGATACCTTATATCCCAACAATAGGAATTAGTGATAGAGGAGGTGTGGATAACCTCAAGGGTAACCTTAAATCCTAGGGTTATGTCATGAAAAGACCAAGAGATACCTCATTCCCATGGGAAACGCAATTATATAGTGGGGTGATTGTTCCTATCCTACTAGTATGTGATCACTTGGGGTGGAATTTACCTAGATACATATATGTTTTGATGTGGAAAAGGATATAATGATGACTTCTAATGTGAGATAGGAAATATGAAATCCCTCTAGAGTGATTCCAAAGTGTCTTCCCATATGAAGACACTAGGTATGTAAGATGATCATTATGATATTCATGCAATCTTTATAATCAGAGTTCCCGGAATGGTCCAAGATATGATAATTGGAAACTGGAGTCCATATGGGTTTTCGGGACAATATTATGACCCAAGGGACATTAGTGGGTTCCCAAGACTTACATTGACACTAGATAGGGTTAGTGAACCTCAAAATATGACATAAATTATAAGTGAAAGAATAAAAAAAATGGGTTGATGGTGATGTAAAAATTTTTTTTCTTTAAAGGAAAACCTATGAGAAGTGTGATGGGTCTGGGGATTGTACCTAAATTATTATTATTACATCTTCATCATGATTTATAGACTAGGTGGATATTGGAACCCAACTATATAGCATGAGATGGATCAGGAGGGATGCACTACCCTTGAGTTTTATGAATTGAATTCCTAATACATCACTTAGGGTATATCATTTGTCTTATTTTGGATACATATGGTACCCCCAAGATCCTATATTTTCCACCTGATACTATATGGATTTCTATGATTCCTAGAATTTGAATTTTCACTTAATGACTATGGATGTCTAATAAGATAGTGATATGACTTTTACCCACGATTAAAAATTATTCCTAGTATGCCTAAGTTTTAGAAGTTATTCATGTAAACTATTGATTGACAGAAATTTTAGGATTTTTTTGTACCTGGTGATCCTGGATTCTAGTTACACTTGAATCTGACTATTTATGCCCGATGACTATGGATTCCCAGTTTACCATGGATCTAGTTTTTCTCCATAATGAATATGAATTACTTGTACACGTAGGTTCCAGATTTTATTCTTCATGAATTGTGGATTCTTAGGATACTCCATAGGTTTTGGATATTTATTCAAGATTACCATGGATTTCTTGTTTGTCAATTATTTGGCTTTATATGCCTAACGACAATGGATGTATAGTATACATAGTATTGAGATTTTATGTTGTAGGACATGTGTATTATTTATATACTCCCTAGGGAATTTTATTGGGATAAATGACCTATGTATTCATAGGATACTCCCAAGGATTCGGTGTCTATGCCTACTAATATACAATATTCCTAGGATGCTTCATGCTATCCATTATTTAACTACTAGTTATTATTCAGTTGTATTCCTCATTATTCAATATATTCTAATAATATCACATGTTCATACCCTACTATTTTAGTTTTGTTAGGGACCCTACTTTTGGTTCCATACTGAGTTATAATCATACCTTTCATGAGTGACCATGGTACTTGGGTACCTAATCAGACTACATTTTTTATAGGTTCATATTAGGTAGTATCCTAGTGTTGCATGGTCGAGAGTAATAACTCAAATGGTTTCAGAAGATTTTCACAAGGTGGGGCTTGGTGATAGTAGAGGATTTTCCTGTGTTTTAAATTGTTATATTCTATAGATATGTTGGTGTCCTAGTTGGTGAGCAATTAGGACATAAAACTCATTTTTTTTCTACAACTCATTTTTATATCTTCATTTATTGATTATGCGTACTCTAATTATTTTTATGGATTTTTGGTTATTTTTCCTGTTATTTTTCAATATGATATTAAGGTATAGTATTCTCAGGGTAATACGTACTACCCTCCCTACTATTTTTCAGCCTTTTACATATATGGAGGCATGTATATAGTTATATAGTGAGCATTATTATGTGAACTAGTTGAGTAATACAATGTGATGGGACATTAAAAAGTGGTATCATAGTGTTTCATTTTCACCTTAAAAATTGGGGTGGTTGTAAATAGGTGACGTATGAGTGTTTTAGAGATTTTGATGAACCCTAGATTGGTGCATCATGAACACCTTTTTATAGGTGAATTATAGGTTAAAAAGAAACTGGTTTTAATATTATCTTTTTTGATACATATGAGATATTTATTTAAATATGGCATTTGTATTTGATATTTCTATTATGTTTTTTTGATCATTTTTTATTGGTAAGAGGATTTTTACATGAAACATTCTTGATACATAAGATTCATATGACATTTCCATGATTTCATGTAAATTATATCAACAACAATAATTATTCAATTATTTATGGAGTCAATACCAACTTATATGGAATTTTCAATATAAATTGTTGGTGGTCTTAAACTTAGTTGAACACTAGTATATTGATTTCCCATAAAAGATCATGCTGATTAGATGTAAAAATATTACTTGATAGAGACTATACATACCATCTTGTAAGGGATACATTGTGACCCCTAGTGAATTAGTATAGGTAGATGATTCCATGACATTAGTTATAGAATAATATTAGTTTAGTTAGTTAAAGTGTCAACTACAACCTATATAATATTTTCTTATATAGTTAATTGGTGGTATTCTAATTAACCAAACCATAAAATTATGTTATTCATGGAATGGATCATTATAAAATAATAATTTAAATATATACATATATATATATATATGATATCATTGTTATTGAATGTGTAGTCTCATATATAGATTCTATAATAGGATCAGTACCCTTTTATATTAATAATGTAACAAGTGATGCATGATATGTATATATATGTGTGTGTGAAAGAGATAGAGAACCGTTGAGTGAGTATGTGGGAATGTTATTTACCTTTTAACATCCGATATTTGACCATGGATGTATTTCTCTAGTCATAACCTATGTGATATGTGATTAATGATCAAGGTGGGAGTGATTATAACTTGAGATGAATTTCAGGATACTAGTTAGCCAAGGGATATAATAGAGAAACCCGAGAGACATGGGGTAACCCAAACATGTAACAGTCAAAGAGAGATGAATCTTGAGTATACATTTTAGATTCTGATATTGATGCATGAGAGGTGATATCATAAATGTTTTATAATCATAGAGACACCTTAGGCATTCATGATGAATAGAACTCGAGGTGTTTTTATCAATGTTTTTTATTATATGGTTGGTTTGGTGGGATACATTTCCCTATTGATTTAATCTATTATTCCCAATGATATAATGGATCGTGATATATGATTTTCATATAAAAATCTTATATAATGTTTGTAGATACTTCTAGTTATTGCATTATACCCAAGTGGAAGTAATCATGTGGTTGGTTGTAGAATGAGTGATATTCCTTACGATTGTAGGGATGAATGAAATATGGTGGTATAAATTATAATATATTGACATTAAATGGGATAATGTTTGGAAAATTATGTGTATGAACCTAGAATTGATAGTGTAAAACTCATTTTATTGGGAGTTGGGTTCTATGATTTGCTTGTAGGGGGCATAATTTTTTTTCGATGAGATTGAAGGTGAACTAACTGGATATGAGTAGTTTCCATTTCATTTATAAATCAGTTTATAGTGGTGTGTAACTTGGTGATCAATTTGATCAATGACTATGTTTTAGTTTTAGCCTCTTAGGTATTTCATAGAAATTACAGGTGTACATATGTGGTGATAGGTGAAATTAAAATGGATTAGTGTGGGTTGTAATGGTTAAACCATGTATAATATTATACAAGTTCTACTCGTAATGGATGATCATAGATTGGAATAAGAGAAATTGATTCATAAGGTGATCTATTGAGGTTCTTCTAGTGGAGTGGTATAAAGGAATCCATTTTTTGGGGATTTCACCATTGTCCATTAATAGGTCTTACCCACGTTATAGACAGAATTTTTGTGGATGTTTAAGGTGAAATTTTTAGTGATCAATAATATGAATGTTTTTTATATTTATATTAGAATATGGGTATTAGTGGAATAGACATGTTTGATCATTACATGTGGGGATGAACAAAAGCAGGGTGTTGGAGTACTAACCCCTATGTTTTTAAGTCCACGGGTGTGATGAGATGGGGTGTTGGATGGACAATATGACACCAATATTCTAATGAGTATATATTGGAAATGGAGTTGAATGTATTTTGTGCATTAGAACTATATTAATAAGTTTTTTTTATGTAATCCATGTATGTGTCAAATTAGATATGAGATAGTACTTAAAATTAGATTAAAATTAATGATTTTATTGGTTAAGGATCTAATCATGAAATTAAATTTATATTTAATCATGTACTTCTAGTTTGGTGATAGTATGACCCCAAATTTCCTTTTGGAGTAAATTAATTGATATAAAGAGGTAGGATTTCACATCAGTGGTGCAATCTGAATATTTTATATATAGGTTTGATAGAGGAGGTATAACTGGTATTTTTGTATTTGGTCTTGCAATATGAATTCAAGACAACACTAAGTGTTTCATTGGCCCACTAAAGATATTTATTTTATAGGTGATTAAAATGGAGGTATCCTACCACAAATTTGAACTATATGAGATAATACTTATATTGGGATGAACCATAGGTTTTAGAATGAATTATTCGATGAGGCCTTAGTGAGTTAGGATAGATGGGTTCCATTGAGCGTGGTCTCCAAATTGAAGATGGGGAGGAGTGGGTGGATTAGGTCTTTGAAAATAATTCTCATTGATTTTGGAGTTTTGAATACAAATCTTATTTGGTGTTTTATGATAGAACATAGAATGTTGATTATGAATTTACAATTTGGGTAGGATGTGTTATAAGGACCCGGCCTTAAACATTACTTATTATTTAATTAAATGAATAATTCACATTGAGGATCTTTTCAGGTATATAGTTTTAGAGAATTAGGACATAACTATTATATCTCAAAGATTACAAAGTAGACACATCTACTCACCTTCCATTTTTTTCACAAAAATAAAAACTCTTGAACAAAAGAGTCATGTCTAGTTCCTTGTTTTAGACCGCCTGACATTTCCTTGATCCCATCCTTAACCCTATTTAACTTTATGTCCTGTGAAAACATTTCAAAAACTTGGGATGAGCATAAAAATCTCAGTAAGGGTTATAACAGTATTGAAAGAAAACATCAGTCCATGTATACATAAGAATCAATGAAATCATACTTTACTCAAAAAACATAAGCAATTTAACATACCTCATGAAATCATAAGATTTATGCATAACTCAATAGAAATCATAAGACATAAACGTATCTTGATTCATAAAATTATTACATAGGGAGTAACCCTCATGGTTACGTTTGGAATACCCATCACAGTATATTCCCTAAATCTCTTCGGAGAAACCTTAGTGTTTAACTCCTTCACGTTACCCAATGCATTGAATAGCTATATCGGGCTCACCCACCCTTAGTTTATCACAGAACCACCCGTCTTCATAATCAATTCCCAAGAACCATAACATAATCATAGCACATAACTTAAGCATAAAGGAAAGATAACATTCCCACATTGCAATAACAATATACCATTTTAAGATATTTAAATAATGAATCCATTCTAAAAACCATTTTCAAAACCATTTAAAACATTTAATAAAGAGATTTTTGAATCAAAGTGTCCCATGCCACGTTGAAGTTTTTAACATTAAAAACCATTAATATCCATATAAATAAATCCTTAAAACGATTTTGAAAACATGTATATTAATGAGAAATATTTATAAGAATAAATCATTAAAACATTTAAAATGATATTTTAGTTAAAGAGTTTCTTAACAAAATGAGATACACTCGAATACCAATAATTGAGGAATAGCATTTAATTAAAACTTTATAATATCATGATAATAAAGGGATTCATGATATAATATGCCAAAGGACAATATACACACCATATAAGAGTGAATTGGTGCATAACAACAATGAAGTATCAATAGAAATGTAAAATGAGATGAAATCCCTTATAAAGAAGGTATCCTTAAATTAAGGATATATCAATTTCATAATTATGTGTGACAAAAATAAATACACCCAATATAAGTGGATATTAAATTTAAAAAAATCAGAGGTCATTCACACATATTCATAGGATGACATATTCAATAACTACAAGTTGAACCCAAAGAAATCCAAATTGGGTTAAGAAGTTCCTTTGGTAAAATTCGACAGCCTAATAGCGTCACCTTAAAATTCATAAAATTAGTTGATGAGAGAGAAAATGGTATCTCATCACTTGTATATAAAATTTACATCAATAAGGATATATAAGAACATATCCCAACATAAAGTTATGTAAATTAAAAGACATAACAAAATAAGTTTTTTTTAAAAGAGGAGTGTGAAAGGTTCCCTTACTGATTTGGGCAACTTTCGAAATGTACACCTCATGAAAGAAGGGTCATAAAATAAAGTTTTAACTACCCATAAATGAGAGTATATTATACAAATAGTAATATAATGGGTAGTACATACACCACACAAAAGGAAATAGTGGCCAATGTAGCATGAATCTCACAGGAATAAAAACACTACTGGAAATATCACCTATACCCACGGTTTCAAAAACCATGCGCTAAAGTGACGTCGCAATAGGTCTATACCCACAGTTTTCTGAAAACCGTGGGTATAGCCCACTCATATTTCATCTTACCCACAGTTCTGATAAACCATGGGTATACATCTATACCCACGGTTTACCGAACCGTGGGTATAAATTTTAAAATCACAACATATATACCCACGGTTAATAACCATGGGTAAATATTGTTTCACAACAGCATATATACCAACAGTTTATATAACCATGGGTATATATTGTTTACCCAGAAACAGAAGCAGTTCACACAGTTCACCTAGAACCCAAAAACAGAAGCAGACACAGTTCACCCAGAACCCAAAAACAGAAGCAGACAAAGGAATTTCAATGGAATCTCACCTTGATCCTGTAAAACAGAATGCAAATGCCAAAATGCAAAAAAAAAATGCAAAAAAATGGAATCTCAATTCATTGTTTCTACCTATTAAAACATTAGAAGAGATTTCCAACGTGGTCAAAGAATAAAAAATTTCTTACCAGAAAAGTCCTAAAAAAATTCTTAATGATGAAGCATCACAATCATTCATCTCTTATTGAATCCAAATAAAGTCTTATAGAGGATGGAAAATTCCTAGCTAAGAATTAATAAAATTATTCTGATATTAAAATAAATAGAGTATCCACTGAATTTAAAAATGTTTCAAAGATGCCTAGAGGAGAAACCCATGGGAAAGAGAGGCCACCTTGTTGAGAGTCTTGCTTTCAAATCTTCCATTCAAGCCACTGTAAAACACACAATAAATTATGGATAAGAACTATAACATAAATAAAATGCAGCAGGTGGAAAATTAGAAGAAAAATTACATACATACCACTTGATTCTGGTTTTTTATGGATTTTCTTGTTATGTATTTTTCATCATTGTCATTTCATCCTGACATTCGTCTAGATTTGATCCTCCTTTTCCCTGTCTAGCTTCTAGTTTCTTTGACATGTGCAATAATAGTTTCTGATTTCTCTACCTCACATCCTAATTTCCATTCAAACATTTGTTAGAACCATAATAAACTCCAATATTTTGATAATAATTGCTCACTACATTCATAATATGTGCTAAAGAACTGATTAAGGATACCGAGTTAGATTTTGAACTACTTTGATTGTTGCAGTTAAAGCAGGTGAAGATTTTCTTGTGTCATAACTTGAAGAAAAAAGATTTAAAAAATTGTGATCAAACTGTGGTAGCACTTCCACTCCATATAACCTAATCTAGATAAATCATGACATTGTGGTATGTTCCTAGAAAAATATCATATAAATCGACCACGACTTTAATTAAAACGCCCAAAATTGGTGTGATCATATGATAATCCTACAAGAATCATTTCAATGTGGTCACTATAGATAAAGAAGAACCAATGAAAGCAAGGTAATAAATGGTTTTATTGATGTTGATAGGATAAGATCCTATCAAGGATATACCATTTTCGATTTTAAAAAGTAGTTTTAACTATTTTTCTGAAGCTCAGGAATGAGTACCTAAGAAAACATGAAATGTATGTCATATGTGGCATGCACTGTGTTGGGAATATTTAAAATTTGAAAAGAAAAAATAGTCAGACTAAAATCATCATCTTTACATTGTTTTATGGAGCTATGATTTTGAACAAAGGTAATAAAAAACAACACAAACACTCCCTAACATACAACATTCAGTAGTCATGTCACTTATTTTATAATCATATTATCTAGTTGAATTCCTCTCCACATGTCAATGTTCAGAGACTGTAATCATAATATCCATTTCAGAGACCATAATTAGAGTAATTAAATTGAAAGTACTAAATAATGAATGTAAATTAATTCCTACAACACTGAGTTATATAATTTAATTGGATCTACACCCATCCATTTTAAAAATATAGTAATCTAATATGCAATTACACCCAACCAATTTTCATAGATAAACATGGTTAGAATTCCACCAATAATAAATAACAAATGGAATTTGGTTTCATTAGAAAAACACATCAATCCATTAGAATACATGGATGACATTATGTCCAGCATAATACAACATTAAAAGATCAATTGAGATTTAAAAATAACCTAATACAAAATAAATGACTACGTTGGCATCACATTCTTGATGTAAATTGATAAACATGTGTAGCTTGCACTGATTTTTTTCTAGATCATTTATATTCATAACATAATTCACAGAGATAACCAAGAAGTTGAAAACTGTAAAATCATCTCCAAATCAGTTTGATCAGCTTGTTAATCATTGAATTGATGTTGTATGAAAAAAATTTACTGTCTAAGTGAAACAAACTGATCAAGAGTATTCATAGAAAGAGGGTCTAAAGATCATATCATTGATTGAAGACCATAAACCCCTAGTTCCTTAGAATGGTGCATGAACCTTAGAACATTAAAAACCTAAACCTCATATATAAAACTATGTAATTTACTGTTCATATTCAAAGACATCATCAGTTGGAGAAACTCATCCACTTCATTCAAGATGATAAACTGTCCAAATTTGAACAATGAGTCAAAAAACCGATGACCAACAATTTAAAAGCATTTCTAGAATCCACCTACTTATACTCTAAACTCTATAGATTGTGAATAAAAATCATTCACCTCCTTGAAGATGAATTTTGATGAAGAAAATAGTATTCTAGTCCCATTCTAGAAATATTCTTTTTGATGAAGGAACACATTTTTCATAAATATTGTCATCAACTTTCTAACCAATATGGTGCAATCCATTACATAGATCCTATAATTCAAGGATAGGACAACCGTGTTAAATAAAACACCATGCTATAGAGCCCCACCCCCACACCCAGCCCCACCCCCTGCACTCCCCCCAACCTGCACCCATCCCCCCTCACCCCGCACTGAGCCCCACCCCCTGCACCTAGCCCCAACCCCCTGAACCAAGCCCCCACCCCTACACCCAGCCCCACCCCCCGCACCCATCCCCCACCCCCGCACCCAAAACACCCCCCCCCCCAACACACAACCCCACACCCCCGCACCAAGCCCCCACCCCCTGCACCCAACTCCACCCCTATGCACTCCCTCCCAACATGCACCCAGCCCACCCTCACCCTGCACCTAGCCCCACTCCCTGCACCCAGCCCCACCCCCTGAACCCAGCACCCCACCCCTTGCACCCAGCCCCCATCCCCCCACACCCAAAATCCCTCCCCCCACACCCAGCCCCACAGCCCCGCACCAAGCCCCACACCCTACACCCAACCCCACAACCCTGCACTCCCTCCCAACCTGCACCCAGCCCACCCTCACCCCGCACCCAGCCCCACCCCCTACACCCAGCCCCGCCCCCCTGAACCCAGCCCCCACTACCTGCAACCAACCCCCTCCCCCACACCCAGCCCCACACCCTACACCCAGCCCCCTCCCCCAACACCCATCCCCCACCCCCACACCATGCTCCCACCACCTGCACCCAGCCCCCCCCCCCCTCACTCCGCACCCAGCCCCCCCCCCCCTCACTCCACACCCAGCCCCCCTCCCCCTGCACCCAGCCCCACCCCTCCTGCACCCAGCCCCACCCCTACATCCAGCCCCCACCCCCTATATATAGATCATAACTCCCTATACCAAGAGGTACTATACCTATCCTACATACTATGAGTTCACCTTGCTCCTGTAAACCAGAATAAAAACTGCAAACCATAATATAAAAATACAAAACCAGAGTATAAAAACCGCAAAACAGAATAAAAACTAGAGAAAACCAGAATTAAACATCAAAACAAAAAATTTATCCAGATCTAACCTTCTGGTCAGGAGCAATAATAAGATGATCCATCCTTAGATATCTTGAAATTTTCCTCATAAAGGAAGTATCACCATCAGAAGAGCAGGTGTAATGAAAAAAGGAATAAAAAACCTCATAATTAAACATCGGAACAAAAATTAGAACTGCTAAACGGGTCCATATCCTAGTATAGCATAAAGGGTCTATCCATAGAGGCTTCAAATTTCCACAGCAAGGTAGAATCCCATCTGTAAAGTAGGCGAAGTGAAAAAGGAATCAGACAACCCTAGTTGTAATGAAGATAAGAATATAAAACCTCAGAATTAAACATTAGAACAAAAAATCAGAACTACTAAAAAAGTCCATGTACCAGTATAGCATAAAGGGTCAGTCCATAGAGGATTCAAATTTCCACAGCAAGGAAGAATCCCATTTGTAAAGTGGGTGAAGTGAAAAAGGAAGCGGAAAACCTCATAATTGAATAGCAGGACTAAATCAGAATTGTTGAACAGGTCCATTTAAACCAGAGTAACATAAATGATCCAGCCAAACATGTTCCAAATAGAAGTACAAACTCTTAATCAGATCCAAAAACCATCAACATTTCAAGACAGAACAATCATTAAAGCATCATATCAAAAAAACTCAATAATCATTAATAAAAAGAAGAATTTCCAATGATCAGACTAGTCCTAAACAGACATCGATTGAACAGGCTGTGCAAGACATAAAAGTTTCTCATAGAGAAAAAGAAGGAATAATCATCATACTCAGATTAAGCCCTAAAATAATCAGAATATAGTGAAGCAGTATAGAAGAACATAAAAAAAAGAATATGTTCTAAAGTTCTATGTAGTAAATCAAATCTGAAAAAAAAAACATTGATATCCAAGAATCCTAATATTTCAAGCATATAAAATATGATATATCAAATGATTATATGATCAGTATAGAGAATCATAGTTTTCAAATCAAGTTCATTAGTGAAGCTAAATAATTCACATATCATTGATCATAAAATTTTAGTGAAAAAAGAAGGTGATGTTGAATGTTTGAAGTCAACCCGTTCACTGCTTTGGAACATGATTCAAGAAAAATAATCGGATTATTATTTTAAAAAAATGGTAGAACTTTATATCTAAATATAATCAGGGATTTTTATGAAAACCATGAGTTATTACCTATAGAGGCAAGGGATACAGTAAATTAAAGTATAAATGGTGGATTTTTCTAATTCTATTCAAAGCACTAGGAAAAGTGTTTGAGTGTGACACACAGTAAAGAGTATGAAGATTTTCAAAGTTAATTTCCTATTAACCATACAAAATTTGAATTTTAGATTTCATTTGATCAGATCACTTGAAATGGGACTCCTAGAATACCCACTGATGATAACTTGAGTGGTGATTATATGCTCATGATCAATTTTATTCAGTATGTAATATACCCACGAAAAGGATACTTTAGTATCTCGAGGCATCTAAACCTATTAATGATGAATCTAGGTTGGATTATGAGGATGAGATATAATGGGATAAATTATTTATATATGATAAAGATAGGTATATATTAGAAGGATCTCTTATTATTGGGAGTACCCTTAGAAATCCTACACTAGATAAACTTTATAAGTGAGAGAAGTCCCCCAGATCAATTGGATCTGGCTTAGAATATCCTGATTCTGATGATGAAGATCATGGTGATGCTCCACTTGGTAGAGGTGGACTTTCCTAGAATATCACACGATTTACCATGAAAATTGATGAATTTTCATGCTGGAGAGGCCTATAATCCCCTACACTATGATGAAAAATATAGGTTTAATGTAGTGAACAGGAAAATGGGGCCTATGAACTCTAAATCGCAAGGTATTTCTTGCATTCAGACGAACATGTGCTAGAGACGATTTCTCAGAGTAGTAGATATTACGACCTGCATGTTTTTACAAGGTAATATACATGTGATGAAAAGATGTAACCATAAATAATACTTATATGCCTCGCATGATTAACACAGATCACATAGTGGAATTCTGGTTTGACATACGAAGGGAATCTCATAGACCATCTGGATTAAAATTTATTTAAATAAACAATCATTGAATGAATCTAATTAATTTGTAATATAGGGTTTATAAAGAAGATAAAAGGAAGAATACATAGAAAATCATGTTTGATGACCCCATGCCCTTCATGCGATCTATCGGCCAAGCTATAGAATAAATAGATACTATTCATATGGACATTTTAGAGTATACATCATTGTTCCCTTGGGTATGTCACTTTAGTTCTAGATTCCCTACTTCCCAATACTTTTATGTCCTTCAAATACAACTCATCACTAGTATATCATCCTAAATTAGCAGTCTTTGTCAGTTATATCCAAAGAAAAAAATGCAGTAATATAAAACATTGTAAATGAAAATAGATGTTGTGGTAACAATCAGAGGAAGAAAATTTTACCTCAAAGATGAATTTTTCTTTTCAAGAAGGTGACATGGATTGGTTTCCCAATCCATGCCGTAATTAATTTATTAAATAAAATGTTTACCTAGAAATCCCAAGGTATAATGATCTAACACCATCTGAAACATAAAAAACAACCAAAAAATGAAGCTTTATAGAACTGGGTAATCAACATCAAAATACTCAAAGTAGATGAATTGCACGATCGGGCAGCAGCAATCCAGGTGCGTGCATTAACAGAGAATATGGAGACAGCATTAAAGCCAAATAAAATAGAAAAACATGCAAGAACAGGAGAAATACAGATAAATTTAAGCTTTAACAGTCTTTCAACTAGGTCAACAATCTGTAAATGACTTCAAAGCTGGAAAAAAATAACCAGTGCAAGCTTTCCAACCCTACCTTAAACATTACTGCTAGAAACCATATAAATTCAGACAGAAGATAGATAATCAACAGGACTATATGAAGGTAGACCATAAAACCACAAAACCAAGGGTTTAGTCGAACCCAAATCCAGATTCCAAAATGCATTCCAATAAAGTAGGTAGATCGGCTCCCAAATAGACCAAAAAACACAAATAAAATCAAACAAAATTTCCCCAAAGATGCAGATAGATAGTCAGCCGGCTCAAGACCTTATACTAAATTTCCACTTAAGATGAATGATTATGGACTAAATAAACAATGAAAAAGATAATTGTGTAGTGATATAAGAATAAGTGATTAGTTTAAAAAGAATAAAAAAGATAAGGAGAAGCAATTATATACCTATATGGAATGAATTGGACGGGAAGTTGCGGGAGGAGAGGGAGCCGAGAGGTGGGGCGGGGACGTCACTGGATCTGGGGGTAGCGTGGTGAAGGCTTGGATGTTGAGGTGGAGGAAAAGGCCCGGAGGTCCAGGTTAGGTGTGGAGGCGGAGCCGGGGGGTGGAGGTCGAGGAGGGGATGAGATGACCGGGAGGTAGAGGTCGGATGGTCGGGGGTCGGAGGTCAGAGAGGGTAGGAGAGGGCCGAGAGGCGGAGGTCAGATGGCAGGGAGCCAGTGGTTGTGGAGGGGAGGATAGGGCTGGGATTCATAGGTTTGGAGAGGCTAGGGTTGAAGGGGGGGGGAGCGCGATAGAAGTGAGGAGGAGCCTGATATCGGGCTCAAATTAGGGGTTTAATACCCATAGTTTTTTTAAAACCGTGGGTATAGATAATAAAAATCTTTATATACCCAAGGTTTAATGAACCGTGGGTATAGATCCATGGGGATAAACCCCATTTCCAGTAGTGAAAGTGAGATGAAAAACCCCTTATGAAAATTCAGCAGCCTAACGGCGCCACATAAAACTTCCAAAAATGGATTGATGAGAAAAAATAGGGTCTCTCATCATATTAAAATAAAATTTATATCAATAGGAATATAAAATAACATACCCCAACATAATAAAGAGGAGCTTAAAGTAAGTTACATAAAAAGAGTACTTAAAAATAAAGAGAGAGGTAGGATCCCTTACCTCAAGTCTGAATTGTCTTGTTCGTTTCTTTATATACTAAATAATAAACTTTTTTCAATTTATAATTTCTTAAGGACCTCCTTTAATGTTTATTATTAAATTCATATCACATATTATAATGTTATAATAATTAGTTAATTATGTGAGTTTATATCAAATGTTTTTGTTGATGTTTGGTACATGAGTCAAAAATGAACTTGTTTGAAAAAAATCATCCATGTAGTTATAAGTACATAATCTCCAGAATACTATTAATGATTTAAATATGATATATATCTAGTAAATATTCATTTTATACTATTCCATAACATTTGGAGATAAAAATAAATGAAATTCACAGTTCATGGAGACGGTAGGTCGTACGTACACATGAATGTGACTTTCATTTCTTTGTCAAATTAATGGAATTAAAAATAATTGAGATATATATATATATATATTATAATTAAATTATAATATATATGTTATATAGGTCACATAATTTCATTAATTTCATTTTTTATACATTCCATGTATTGCATGAACGAGTCACATCACTTGAGGGGGCGGTAGTCCGCACTTCCTCATATGAAATTATCACATTTGCACAACATGAAAAGAATAAAGGTATGATTTAAATATAAAATACAGAATAATAATAAACCATAAATACCATATATATCATATATAAAATACAGTGACATCATAATGGCCACCTTTAATGGTGTTAAAAGAATATTGAACAATCATCGTTTCGTGAGGCAGTAATTCGCCATCCACAGAAACAGTATGTTCTTTAACCATTAAAAGGAGGCGTGTGTAAGTGTAGCTTGAATACATCACATAACAACATCCTAGTAAATTTAATATACTGGTGTTTTTACAAAAGAATGGAATAAAAAAAATTTAGGGGCTTGGAGAAGCAAAATAAAACAAAAGAACACAGGTGAAGACGTTACCTTTAAATCAGGTAACTCTTATTGGTTTGAACCAAAAGGGTTCCTTGAAGAGCATTCTTCCAAAGGTGAGGCTTCAATGATCAATAGAGGGACGTGGAGAGATGAAATGGGTAGGGTTTGGCCGAGCCAAAGGCTTGAGAGGTGTGGGTAAGGTGGTAGAGGTGGGGGCCTTTTATAAGAGAAGAGGATGGGAACTCTTGGAACGTTATAAAATATTACTTTATTATAAAATTATTTTTGGATTTTAAAGGCCCCAAAAGGATATATTTATAGGATAAGGTGATAAGGTTTCGCAATCCACCCATCCAATAGGTTTTTGAAATGTTTCAGACTTATATTTCACCCTATCTTCTCATTTTATTTAAATTGTTCATTTATGAGGTAATCACTCCATCACCACGGTGTCATAAATAAATTAATTTATTTAATGTCTAAAAATTATAAAAATAATATAATGATGTATGAAATCATTTTAGCTTTATAATTAATATTTATTGTCAAAAATATGACTTGTATGACCCCATGTAAAAATTGTTTTATTAAAATAATATATGTTTGTGACATTTTAATTTTAACTTTAAATAAAAAGTTATTAAAGTCATTTTCCAACCAAAGTGAATCCATGGGGTCCCCAAGTTGACCCGTAGATTTTCTTGGTCCTCCATGAATCATCCAATAGGGGTAAGACATGTTTCAAGGTCATTTCATATTATTATAACATTATCTTTACCTTAAATTACACTAATTACCTTTAATCGCGATTAATAAAACATAAAAGTTACTATTCACCAAAAAAATATTTTAATCTCATTGAACCAAATTTTACTTCCTAATGACAACCATGCATGTTGGATTTTTGAAAATCAAATCACATAAGTGGTAAAGTTTTATTTAAATGAAAAATCGGTTTCTTTAACTACCACTTAGTGGTTTCACTATTCACCAAAAATTGATGTTTTCAGAAAAATACCAAAAATTCACCCTAAGATATATTTGGTATTCCGAATTAAAAAATGATGTCTATTTTACAAAATTCAAAACATATAATTTGCATTAATTAATTTAATAATTAATTCCCGCTGTCAAAACAAATAGCATGTTTTTAAGAAACAATATCTATTAAAAGATTGACACTAGTTTAAGTCCAATTTCAAAGTAAAATTAATTAAAATGATCCCCATTAAATTAAATGGTAAAAATATATTCTAAATACACTTTAATATCAATTAAAAAGAAAATCTCTCCATATAAATAAATCATAATAAAAGGAGGTTTTGAATTAAAATGCAACATTTTCACTAAAAATGATCTTTATCGGAAAAATAACAAAAAATTACACAAAGTAAATTTTGATGTCCAGATTCTAAAGAAGGATTTTATTTTGTCAAATAAAACATATAAAATTGTCAAAAGTATATTTAAAAAGGATTCTCTATCAAAAGGTGGTTAATCGACCTTTTAAACAATATTAGAAGATCTATGCTTAAAATTGGATTCATTTTCATTTTAAGCCTCTAACATTTATTGGATAAAAGTAAAAATATTTGAAAAACATATATAATCGTATTTTAGTTAGTTCGGTTCATTCCCGCCATTACAGCGGCTAGGCGTTAACTACTGTTTAAAATAATATTATTTTATTATTAGAGTGCAACGTAAGATTTCAAAGAAACTCATTGTTGTGTATTGGGTACACCATCGATCATAGCATTCCCTTTAAAGTAATATTAACATTTTATTCACAAATATTGATAAACCTTAGAATGTAATATTATTTAATTACCTGGGATGTTACATCCTTCCCCCCTTTTGGGAATTGCGTCCTCGCAATTTCAAAATTGGGCTTGGAATCTTCATTAAAAGTCCCACATCAGAACAAGAGTCAGTAAAACTATCACTTTAAAAGAAAGGGAGAGAAGTGAAAAGGTCACCTGAGTTAACCCATACTAGGATTCCAAGTAGGAAAATATGGATATGGAGGATAAAAAAAAGGGTCATGTTCTGATGGAGAGTGATTGTAAACATGTCTAGGAGAAAGTTAACCACAAGAAAATCACAAACTTGTGATGGGTTAAACGGTATTCGATTCCCTAGTAGGAAAAGTTAACAGACAACATTTTTTGTTTAAAGTTACTTTTCATTGAGGAATTTATTTTTGAGCTTAACTAAATAATAATGAAACATACTTACTTGTCACGTAGACTTTGAAATTTTACTAGATTCCTTAATCAAACTCATATTTTCTCCAAAATATGAGTATTTAGGAAGACTTGTTCGCATTAAGAGTACTATAATAAACTTCTTGATAATCACCTAATACACAAAAGAGAACTATATATTTCCCATATCTTTAGATATCAACCAAAACCAAACCAAAATGTTTAGTAAGAGATCATATAATACCCAAAAAGGATATTTTTATTACAAAAATAAAAAAATACTCCTAATATCCAAAATTTGTGAAACAAAACCCAAAGTTCAACAAAGACCATTCAATAATTATCTATCCATACAATTCTTCAAAGTAAACCCAACTAAGATTGAAACCCAAATATTTTAAGGATTTAATCACATAGTCTCCCAAGGTACAAAGTAACATTTATCTCCAAATAACATAAGTTACTCTTAAAGTCTCATACTGAAAAGTAATTAACCTAATCACATATCCTCCATGATAGGTTAATAATTTCCATAGATAACCCAAAATGAACTTACTCTTGAATCATAAAATCATCTAACTAATTTTTTTTTGTCAAACTAACCAGGGACTTCACGTAGTCTAGTGGTAGGTGATAAATACCATTCACACATTGGTTGTGGGTTCGATTCCCATAGCTTTGTCTGACGTGACGGGTTGTCACACGGTCTGGATGTTGTCCTTTTTCCAAAACTATATAATTCTTAAAACATTCCCCAAAACAAGAAAAAATCATCAAAAATAACCATAACATAATTTAACCTCAAGTTTATCTCATGTCGTTCATATTCCATCATAACGTATAGTATCCCATAATTACCAAAAAAGTAAGGATTATATAAACCCTAATGGTTACCTTTATAATTATTACCTGAACTTCCATGTCGAGTTGGTTCTCTCATACATGATGCATTAGAGAACTCACCAAGGTTCAAGTGGTTGATCATGACTCCTGATAGTTGGTTTAGAATAACCACGAGATTTCTCATTGAATGCCCCATTTCATCCAGTCTCTTAATCAGAGAACCACCACAGTTTCCTTTAAACCCTTTGTCACTTTGGTTCCTGCTAGATCCATCCATTTACTAAAACTAGAAATGTCAGGGTGAGTATATCAACAAAATCATTATGTACTAAAGAGGAAGATAAACACTAAGATATACTTATCCAAGTTATCTCAAACTCATTCCAACCATCAAAAATAACAATGACTCTATCTAATATAATAACCATTGTGGTTATACACAACTTGTAACTTAACACTCTAACCTCTAAAGTTATCTAAACCATCATATGATACCAATTATAAGGATCCGGCCTTAAACATTACTTATTAATGAATTAAATGAATAATTCAGATTGAGGATCTTTTCAGGTTTAGAGTTTTAGAGAATTAAGACATAACTATTACATCTCAAAGATTACAAAGTAGACACATCTACCCACCTTCCATTTTTTTTACAAAAATAAAAACTCTTGAACAAAAGAGTCATGTCTAGTTCCTTGTTTTAGACCGCCTGACATTTCCTTGATCCCATCCTTGACCCTATTAAACTTTATGTCCTGTGAAAACATTTCAAAAATTTGGGATGAGCATAAAAAACTCAGTAAGGGTTATAACAGTACGGAAAGAAAACAATAGTCCATGTATACATAAGAATTAATGAAATCATACTTTACTCATAAAACATAAGTAATTTAACATACCTAATGAAATTATAAGATTTATGCATAACTCAATAGAAATCATAAGACATAAAGGTAACTTGAGGAATTCATAACATTCTTATGTAGGGAGTAACCCTCAGGGTTATGTTTGGAATACCCATCACATTATATTCCCTAAATCTCTTCGGAGAAACCTTATCGTTTAACTCCTTCACATTACCCAATGCATTAGAGAGATATATTGGGCTCACCCGCCCTTATTTTATCACGGAACCACCCGTCATCATAAATAATGCCCAAGAACCATAACATAATCATAGCACATAACATAAGGATAAAGGAAAGATAACATTCCCACATTTCAATAACAATATAACATTTTATGATATTGAAATAATGAATCCATTCTAAAAACCATTTTCAAAACCATTTAAAACATTTAATAAAGAGATTTTTGAATCAAAGTGTCCCATACCACTTTGATGTTTTTAACATTAGAAGCCATTGATATCCATATAAATAAATCTTTAAAACCATTTTGAAAACATGGATATTAATGAGAAATATTTATAAGAATAAATCATTAAAACATTTAAAATGATATTTTAGTTAAAGAGTTTTTTAACAAAATGAGAGACACTCAAATACCAATAATTGGGGAATAACATTTAATCAGAACTTTATAATATCATGAGAATAAAGGGATTCATGATATAATATGCCAAAGTATATATATACACCATATAAGATTTAATTGGTGCATAACAACAATGAAGTCTCAATATAAATTTAAAATTAGATGAAATTTCTTATAAAGAAGGTATCCTTAAATTAAAGATATATCAATCTCATAATTATGTGTGAAAAAAATAAATACACCCAATATAAGTGGATATTAAGTGTAAAACAATCATAGGTCATTCACACATATTCATAGTATGACATATTCAATAACTACAAATTGAACCCAGAGAAATCCAAATTGGGTTAAGAAGTTCCTTTGGTAAAATTCGACAGCCTAATGGCGTCAGCTTAAAATTAATAAAATTAGTTGATGAGAGAGAAATTGGTATCTCATCACTTGGACATAAAATTTACATAAATAAGGATATATAATAACATATTCCAACATAAAAAGATGTAAATTAAAAGACATAACAAACTAAGTTTTTTTTAAAAGAGGAGTGTGAAAGGTTCCCTTACCGATTTGGGAAAATTTCGAAACATACACCCCATGAAAGAAGGGTCATACAATGAAGATGTAACTACCCATAAATGAGATTATATTATAAAAATAGTAAAATAATGGGCATTACATACACTACACAAAAGGAAATAGTGGCCAATGTAGCAAGAATCTCATGGGAATAAAAAGTGAGATGAAAATCCCCTTATGAAAATTCGGCAGCCTAACGGCGCCACATAAAACTTCCAAAAATGGATTGATGAGATAAAATAGGGTCTCTCATCATATTAACAAAAAATTTACAGAAAGAGTAATATAAAAGAACATACCCCAAAATAATAAATAGGATCTTAAAGTAAGTTACATAAAAAGAGTACTTAAAAATAAAGAGAGAGGTAGGATCTCTTACCTCAAGTCCGACTTGTCTTGTTCGTTTATTTATATTTTTGAATAATAAACTTTTGTCAATTTATAATTTCTTAAGGACCTCATTTAAAGTTTATTATTCAATTAATATCACATATTATGATGTTATAATAATTAGTTAATTATGTGAGTTTATATCAACTGTTTTTGTCGATGTTTGGTACATGAGTCAAAAATGAACTCGTTTGAAAAGAATCATCCATGTAGTTATAAGTACATCATCTCTAGAATAGTATTAATGATTTAAATATCATATATATCCAGTACATATTCATTTTATACTATTCCATAACATTTGGAGATAAAAAGAAATGAAATGCATCGTTCATAGAGACGGTACGTCGTATGTACGCATGAACACTACTTTAATTTTTTTGTCATATTAATGGAATTAAAAAAATTGATAGATATATATATATTATAATTAAAGTATAATATATATGTTATACAGGTCACATAAGTTCATTAATTTCATTCTTTATACATTCCATGTATTGCATGAACGAGTCACATCACTTGAGGGGTGGTAGTCCGCACTTCCTCATATGAAATTATCGCATTTTCACAACATGAAAAGAATAAAGGTATGATTTAAATATAAAATAGAGAAGAATATATAAAACATAAATACCATATATATCATATATAAAATACAGTGACATCATAATGGCCACCTTTAAAGGTGTTAAAAGAATATTGAACAATCATTGTTTCGTGAGGCAGTAAAACATCCTAGTATATTGAAGATACTGAGGTTGTTACAAAAGAAAGGAATAAAAAGAGTTTAGGGGCTTGGAGAAGCAAAATAAAACAAAAGAACATAAGTGAAGACATTACCTTTAAATCAGGTTACTCCTCTTGGTTTGAACCGAAAGGGTTTCTTGAAGAGCATTCTGCCAAAGGTGAGGCTTCAATGATTAAGAGAGAGATGTGGAGAGATGAAATAGGAAGGGGTTGGTCGAGCCAAAGGCTTTAGAGGTGTCGGTAAGGTGGTAGAGGTGGGGGCCTTTTATAAGAGAAGAGGAGGGGCACTCTTGGAAAGTTATAAAATGTTACTTTATTATAAAATTCTTTTCGGGTTGTAAAGCTTTCAAAAGGATATATTTCGAGGCTAAGGTGATAAAGATTCGAAATCCACCCATCCAATAGGTTTGTGAAAAATGTAAGACTTAGATTTCACCCTATCTTCTCATTTTATTATCGTTCATTTATGAGGTAATCACTGCATCATCACGGTGTTATAAATAAATTAATTTATTTAATGTCTAAAAATTATAAAAAAAAATAATGATGTAGGAAATAATTGTATATTTCTAATAAATATTTATAGTAATAAATATGACTTGTTTAACCCCATGTAAAAATTGTTTTAGTAAAACAATACATGTTTGTGACATATTAATTTTGACTTTAAATAAAAAGTTATTAATGTCATTTTCCAACCAAAGTGGATCCATGGGGTCCCCAAGTTGACCCATGGATTGTATTGGTCTTCCTTGGCTCATAAAATAAGGTTAGGACATGTGTAAAGGTCATTTCATATTATTATAATATTATATTTAAATTAAATTACACTAATTACCTTTAATCGCGATTAATAAAACATAAAAGTTACTATTCACCAAAAAATTATTTTAATCTCATTAAACCAAATTTTACTTCCTAATTACAACCATGTATGTTGGATTTTGGAAAATCAAATCACAGAAGTGGTAAAGTTTCATTTAAATGAAAAATCAGTTTCTTTAACTACCACTTAGTGGTTTCCCTATTCATCAAAAATTGAAGTTTTTCATAAAAATACTAAAAATTCACCCTAAGCTATATTTGATATTATGAATTCAAAAATGATGTCTATTTTACAAAATTCAAAACATATAAGTTGAATTAATTAATTTAATAATTAATTTTCGCTGTCAAAACAAATAGTGTGTTTTTAAGAAACAATATCTATTAAAATATTGACACTATTTTAAGTCCAATTTCAAAGTGAAATTAATTACAATGGCCCCCATTGGATTAAATGGTAAAAATATATTCTGAATAAACTTTAATCTCAATTAAAAAGATAATCTATCCATATAAATAAATCATATTAAAAGGAGTTTTTGAATTAAAATGCAACATTTTCACTTAAAATCATCTTTATCGAAAAAATAACAAAAATTTACACAAAGTAAATTTTGATGTCCAGATTCTAAAGAAGGATTTTATTTTGTCAAATAAAACATATAAAATTTTCAAAATTATATTTAAAAATGGTTCTCCATCAAAAGGCGGTTAATCGACCTTTTAAACAATATTAGAATATTTATGCTTAAAATTGGATTCATTTTCAGTTTAAGCCTCTAAAATTTATTGGATAAAAGTAAAAATATTTGATAAACATATATAATTGTATTTTAGTTAGTTTGGTTCATTCTCTCCATTACAGCGTCTAGGCATTAACTACCATTTAAAATAATATTATTTTATTATTAGAGTGCAGCGTAAGATTTCAAAGAAACTCATTATTGCATATTGGGTACGCCATCGATCATAGAATACCTTTTAAAGGAATATTAACATTTTATTCACAAATATTGATAAACCTTAGAATGTAATATTATTTATTTACCTAGGATGTTACATGTGTTTTATTAATGAAAGACCATCGAGACATCTCAGAGGATAAAAGTTCTATAGCAGTTATCTTTAAAGGGTCACATCTTTAATGACTGGTAACATACAAGGAAATTTAATTTCTTAATTTTGTAATAGAGGATATTTTAGGAATTGAAATTCATATTGACATTATAAAAGTTATATCATTTCAACAAAAAATTCTTTTTGAAATGAACCATGGTCTTAGAGGTGTCTTGGTGATCATGTCTGTTATAGAAGCTTCATGTTGAAATTTAGTGATTTTTCATTTGGTGGATATTTTTTTGGAGAAAAGTTTAGGAAAAATAATGTTTATTCTCTCCCTTATTAATTTTATAGTTCTTTTTTAATATACATGGTTTGAGTGAAAAAATAGTTAATTGATGAATAATGATCATGAAACAAATTTCTGGCTTAGGGGTTAGTGCATAGTAGTAGTACAATATTGAAAAACCTAAAAAGTTGTTGTGGTTATGATTTTAATAGACGGAGAAAGGTTAATTAAATCAGTTATCCAAAATATGTAGAGTTAATGTATTAATATAGTTCTACCCACACAGTTGGAAGATAGTTTAGAAACCATTGCTTCCAAATCATGTGACATTTTAAATGTTATTAAAAAGAGAGATATTACTCATTTCCACCCCTAAAAATTAATCCTAAACTCTGTTCATCCAATATCTCATCTATAAAGATGGTTGGAATCCCCAATCCTCAGTTCTCCTTTAAACCCCTCAAATATAAGGTGTTGTTTTTTTAGTATATATTCATGGTGAGATCCCCATATTCTTCCTTGTTGTTTCTTGTTCATGTTTACCCACTAATTTATGTTGTATCCACCATCAGTTTAGTGATAATTTCTATTAGGTAATGGTTAAAATAAACCTATATGACATTCAATTTTCTTGATTTTGATTTTTTACTCCCCAAGATAATGAACACAAATTGTTTCCCACTATTTTGTTGAAGGTATGTCATCTGGTGTAATTTCAACATGTTTTTTCCTAATTAAATGAAATTGAAAATTCAATTGTGTTATAAAATTGTGGTTTTTATGTATATTTGGATAAGGATCACGTTGTGATTCGACCAAATCTCATTTCTCATTGTTTTAAGAAGAATAAATTGTTCAATGAGTTTTTCAGAAGTTTTTACTAGTTGAGAAAAATTTTAAAATTTATTTTAAATGGTTATAATTAATTGAATATTATAGTGTAAGATAGAGTCTCATGTGGATGGGATATGATTAGGTTAACATAGATAAGCTTAGGAAATTCACATCAGGTTTTTTTAATAAGAAATCAAATGATATGAGGTAGGGATCCCTTGATCATACCCGATTGTTATATGATTTATATATATAACATGTGATAGGTGGTCTCACCATGTATGGTTGATTTACCATTAAATTAAGTTAATTGTTGTTGATTAGTATAGATATCATTGATGTTACAAGGGATGCAATGGACTCTTAGGCACTATATTGATGTATCAACTTATTATTTTTTAGGGAATCATTATAGATACATTATATAAGACATGATGACCCTTGTAGGGTTTTAGTAGATTAGAAGGGAATGTTTCCCTTGATATCATTTCCCTTAGTTTCTATGAGTAGAGTTATTTGATTGACCAAGAATGGAAAATCTCAAGGTCACAGTAGAACCAAGGGGTAGGTCTTTATGGGAACTATAGATTTCTTATAACATTATTAAAGATGAAAAAAGAGTGATATGAGTATTCCTCAACCATTACTATATGATCACCTTAGTGTGTGTTCAATGCACCAATTTATATTAGTTTGGGTGAGAGGATCATCCTGTGACATGGTAAGTGAGATGTGAATTATGTAATCCCTCTACCGTGATGCAAGAGTGTCATAACCTTTGATGCTTTTGAGATTAGTGTTCCTTGGCCATTATGGGACCACTCATGATTTGTAGGGTGAGTGGGACACTGGATCAAGAAAATTAGGGCATGTTGTTCACTATACTAGGGTAATCTCATTCCACTTATTAAATAGATTTCTTAATTTAGTATACCCATGATTAGGTGGTCAATTTCATACAATTTTTTTCATACATTGAGGTCTTCCCAAATAATCTTTTTGGTTTAACACATAGATAGAGGTCAAGTTTACTATGTATATTCTTCCTACTATGATGCTTGTTTCTATTCCATCTTTCCATTTGGGACTCAAAGAGTTGGTGGAACTTATGGTCTAGCTTTAGGGACTATAGGCTAATGGATTTTTTCATCCATGAATGCCATTGTGGGCTACGCCTATCCTATTTTCTAAAAAGGTATATGAGAACCTCATACTTTGTACTCATTATATAAAGTTGAATCAGGTGACCATTAAATGAAAACATCATTTTCCAATGATTTATGATCTCATTGATCACCTAATATGGGGTTGTTGGGTTCTTATGATTTAACAATGGTATGGTTAACACCAGTTGACTGTTCTATAAGAGGATATACTTAAGAAAAATTTTAGGAGTTGATATGTGAATTTTGAGTTTCAGGTTATTATATTTGGTCACATTATTGCTCCTATGGTGTTTATTTCATTGAATAACTGATAAATCATTTATTCTTGGACTCATTTGTTTTTGTGTGTGTGGATGATATATTTGTGTAATCAACGTTAGAGCAGCAGTACATAAACCATTTAAATGTTATTATTAAAACATTAATAAAACATTTTTTTCGTTTTAAACATTCTAAATATGAGTTTCAGATCTAGTAAACAAGTTTTATGGGCCTTATGATACCTGAGAGGGGAGTCTAGACAGATCTCGAAAAGGTAAAATCCTTTCTATCATGGGAGAATCCCAGAAATTTGTTAGATACCCAATGTTTCTTGAGTTTTTCTAGTTACCATTAATGGTTTTTTATGACTTATCCATGATCGCATATTCTATGACCTCCATAACCCATAAGGGTGTCTTTTGTGGGGAATTAAAAGTTTTAGATATATTTTTTTGATTTTGAGGAGAGTATGGATTTAGAACAAATTTTTAAGCTTCCGAGATTGGGATTGGGTTATGATGTTTTCTGTGATTCTTTTGGTAGGGGTTTTCAATGTCTCTTGACATAGGGGAAAAAATTTGTGGCTTATGTCTGTCACTAGTTATTCTTTAATGAGAAGGACTACCCTGCCCATGATCATGAGTTGGTAGTAGTTATGAATGAACTAAAAATGTGGAATCACTATCTCATAGGTGAATGATTTACTTAATATTCTGATCATGAGATCCTGAAATATATTTTTACTCATAGGGATAAAAATTATTCCTAGAGACACCAGGTGGAGTATCTTCAGGCCTTTGAATTTGATATTTCATATGCCATTAAGAAAAAAAATATGGTTTCCAATATATTGAGTAGAAAATTAATGATATAATACATCATTGAATCATTTGAGGAGTTGTATCTGATGAGTCTTTTTTCTAAGATGATATTATATGTGGAAGTGGTTTCTGGATGTGTTATCTTCGCTTAAGTGAAATGTGACTTCTATTTTGATGAATGAGTTCTTCTTGATTAGATGATAGACATAGAGTTCGAATGATTTAATGCTAGCCTTTATAGTGGGGATACATCGAGCGAGTGGTCCTAGTATCCTAGTTAAGCTTTGTAATTCCACATTAAGTTGGTTGTTCCATTTTCCTTAAGGTATGACTAACTATACATTAGACACCATTCCCATTGGTCCATACACGCTAGGTCTACCACAAAGTATCATGGCCTGAGGTTTCAGTATTAGTGGCAGGGGATGATATGGTTGATTGTGGATTTTGTATCTTCATGCCTTAATTTTTAATGAATTAAGGTAGAACACTAGATACTTGTAAGGTTGTTTAACAATTTGTGCCATATATTATAAAAATGGGATGATATTTCAATGGATTTCATATTTGGTTTTCCATGGAATCCTAGTGGGAAGGATGCAGTTTGGATAGTCATTTATTGACTCACTAAATAAGTTCATTTACTACTTATAATGGAGGTGATGAAAGTTAAACATCTTGTGGACTTGTATATATGGCATATTTTTAGAATTAACGGGGTTCCCACTTTGGTATTATCTGATAGGGTCTTAAGGTTCACTTATAGGTTTTGGAATGGTCTAAAAGAGGTCATGGTTTTAAATATTATATTGATCATGTCATATCATTCATTGGTTGATGAAAAAACAAAGAAGGAAATCTAGGTTCATTAGGATATTCTATGTGATTGTGTTCTCAATTTTAGAGGATCCTGGGAAAACCAATTTACTTTGGTCGAATTTTTCCATAATAATAGATATCATGCTTATATGAGGATGTTTCCCTATGAGTCATTTTATGTACATCCATATATATCTCCCTTGTGCTATGAAATGTTGTGGGAGTGGTCCTTGGTTGTATAGAGTGTTTTTAGCGGATGACAGAGGTGGTGCGGTTGATCTAGAGGAGAATAATCCCGGAAGAGTCATAAAAAATCTTATGTGGACCATAATTATTGGCAACTAGATTTTGAGGATATTTATTGGGTATTTATCATAGTATCATCTCTCTTGGGATATCATGAGTTGGGAAATTGTGTTTATTGGCACCGAGTTTTTTTGGGTCCTTTTGAGACCACTGGATTACTTGGGAGAGTGACCTATCAGTTTTACTTTCCATCTCTCTCAACGTATATCTAATACATGTTTTATGATTACCATTTGAGGAGGTATATTCTAGATCCTTTACATGTGATTATATGAGAGGATATTATTCTTGATCCTGATACCAATTTTGTTAAAAATTGAGTTTAGATTATGCGTTTCCAAGATAACGTACTATGCTGTAAAATGATCATGTTGGTCTAGGTATTGTGGTAATATGGGTAGGATTTTTACATGAAATTGGATAGGGAGTCATAGATGAGTAAATAGTAAACTTATCTTCTTTTCAATGTAGGATATTAATGGATTTCTAGGGGTGGAAATGATTTTTGGTGAGGAGATTGTAACACACTGTTACTTTTCTATTAGGTATGTTTTAACCATTTCTCTTGGTTTCATTTTTTCCTTGGGTAAATAATTACAAAAAAGAATTACGATGATACCAACAATGTTGATGTCTAAAATTTCTTGTAATTTTAATCTAAAACCTTCTACTTTTGTTTTTATGGAAAATTACACACCATGTAATGGGATTACACAACTTGGTAAGTGTGCACACCATGTTATGGGTTCACATTTTTTAATTGACAATTTTTAGATCTTAGTAAAAATGATGTGAGTTTTTTAGTTATATTATCTTCATGAAATAATAAATGTATAAAGGGATTAGATATTGTGTAATATTCACAAATTGGTATTTTCTAGTGATCACCTATTGGTTTCTAATTTCATTCATTGCATAATTCACTTCCAATTAAAATTGTTCAGTAAAATATCACCTTTATTGTTGGATTTCTTCTCTCCTAGTGTGTAATCCATTGTTTTCATATTTGGGTATCATTATGATTATGGTTTTAGTTGTGGATGTGTATAGAGTTATGATCAGATAGTATTTTCTATCAATACTTTTCAGTTTCTTAGCATTCCATGTCATTCAAATGCCTCTCACTTGGTTTCTAGTCACTGTTATTGAAGGAAACAAGGTTTCTATCATATTGAGGTAGGTGTTTCTATACAATGGTTTAATTAGATAAATTCCATATTTTTATTAATAAATTTAATTGGGTTTTTCATTGATTAAAAGTAATATATTGATTGGAATGATTTCTTGGAAAAGTAAATGTTTTTCAAAAAGCAGGTTTGATTTAAAAACCGATATTATTGATTAGAAATGTGGTTGTCAAACTTAAAATCAGATTGGATTGGTTTTAAAATATTTTTATAAAATTATAAGAATGTTTTTTAATTTAATTTTAAAATTTTCAAATTGAGAAACTTGGGTAAATCTAGAAAGAGACATAAGTAGCATTAGTGTATATATGGAACCACTACAAGGAATCCCTTAGTGATGTAAACTAGCAAGAAATAATATCAGTTTGATCCAATATTACTCTTGTTTAATCTCTCTACAGTCTGTTACACAATTTCCCATAGGCTAGATCCCAATATGTGAGTTTCTTTTTCCTTTATGCTCATTTATTTCATTCTTTTTTATCATGTATTATTATTGATGGATTTATATTATGTTGTATCACATAGAAATTTTAGATAGGTTATTTCATTGATATGTGTTTAAATTATTACCTCATGAAAAATAAATGTGATTTAATGATTATATTACATCTACTTGTCATATTTATTTCTTGAGGATATGAAAATTTTTTATAAAAACCAAATGAAAATTTCTTTACAATTAGATTTTATTTTTAAAAATTATTTGTAAATCCATTTCATTATAAATTTAAGAATTGTGGCATTCATGATTATGGAACATCTATTAAAATGGTGGTGGTGTCTTACTGGTCCTTATCTCACACCCTACATCTGACATTGTGATTTTTTAGACGTTCTATTAGAGTATTTAGGTATTGTGATGAGCATCTTGTGGTATGATGACTTTCCTTATTGCTACTACTTTCAGTTTAACTTAGTCTGGAGGTGCATGTTGGCCATATGGGTTTCTGTATTACATTCCAGTTTAGCCTATTTTGTTTTGGATTTTATATATTTGTGGTATAACATATTTTTTTTTCTATTGTTCAATGTATTTTTAAAATATTCAAGACAAGTTTCTATTATCATGTTTTATCTTTATTATGTGATGGGTCAGTTCGGGTGTCTTTTGTAGTTGAACTAGGTCAGTTTGTTACATCAATCTTATATAAATGAATATTACATCAAAAAGTGTACAATACCACTTGGTATCCATTTTTTCATAATACAAAACTTGTAAAACCTAAATTTTTTTCCTTTCATGAAATAGATTCAAAATATTTATCTGAACCACATAATTTTCCCTAGTCCTATTTCTAATCTTGTGATATTTTTTAATGTGGGATGCATAAAAAATTTAGTAAGGGACATGTAAAAATAAATAAAAAAACCTATATTTCTTGAGTAATCATAAAACTTTTTATTTTTTAATAATATACTTTAAGCATAAAATAAACACTTTCTTACCCAATAAACCAATTTCCCAACAGAAATGTTTCCATAAAACTTTTCATAATAAATTTTAATGCAAAAATAAATCTCATAGAGGTTTTTTCAATTATGAAACACTAATTATATTTTACAAAAATTATTCATTTTACCATTAAACAGTTACATATACATGTATTTAAAAATAAGCTCAATAAAACACCTTCTTAAATCATGTGATTTCTATAATAAATAACATTATTAATTGATAAATCATGTATGTAACTTGAAACATCTTCTTCATATAACTATTACAAATAGAATAACCTACCTTAAAATTTTCAATAATTTCTCAGGAGAAACCAAATCAGTAATCTAAATCTCTTTACCCAAATATTTGAAGAGACATATTAGGCTTACCAATTATCATCATTTATATTTGTATCACTTGTCATTAAGAGATTTATTTGGATCACCTTTCAATGCAAATAATTCTAAATTATAATAACATAATCATAAAACCTGAAAGATTTCATTTTAAAACTTACACTCATAAAAGTTTTATTTGAAAACATAATTTTTTTTGGATATTTATATATCCATTCTATTTAATTATTTTCAAATAATTGGAAAAAGGGTAGGGTTTTTAATTGATGAAAACACTAAATCTTAAGTAATAATCCAAATATCAAATCATGGTTATGGTGGTGGGAAAATAATTATATATACAATACAAAAAAAATATTCCTTTTGGAAACAATTGAAAAAATTTCAAAAATTACTTGTAATTTCCTTTTTAATTTATTTAGGTCAATATAAATACATCCACATAATAATTTTAAGAATATAAAAATGAACTAATATTGTTTATAAAATTAATCATTAAAAACAAAAGAAAATATGGTTTGTAAGGTAATGTTTCATTTAACTCTAGTCTAAGTCATCATATTTGTTTATTATATTTCAAACTAATAAAATTATGTTAATTATTTACTTGGTTAAGAACCATTTTCATGTTTATTATTTCTTTTATTTTATGTATTACCTTTCTATATTTAATTATTTAACCGATTAATTTCATGTATAATGTTTTTTTAATATTCAACTCATTTTTAGAAAATGAATATGGTTTGCTGAATATAGTCCAATAGTTAATTATTACATTATCTCCAGAATTAAAATCAAGAAAAAATTAACTATTTATACATTTATTATAATTTTAAAACCGACCATGAATTATTGTTATGAATAATAAATTAATTTCCAATACTGGTTATAATTTTTTGTACGAACTCATGAGTAACACTTTAATTTTTTAAAGAGCTTGAGGGAAAGAATGTAAATATAATTTCATATTTAAAAATTATTAACATATAATAAATATATAATTATTTATATGAATATAATTATATATATTATCCATGTGATGTGGTTATGAAAAATAAATCACATCACTTCAATAAAGGTTGTAATCTACATATACGTAAGAACAACATTATCATTTTTCAATGGTTGGAACATTAATACAGAATATGGTACATTATTTCTATAATAATAGATATTTCACATAGAATATATATATATATATAATTTTAAATTATAACTATCCATTAGAGGAAGTGATTAAAAATGAAATACATCTGTTTGTTAAGCGGTAGTCCATTATAGACATGAATGTTGGTTTCATCTTCCACTTGATGGAAGTGGGAGAAAAACATAGGAAACTAAATTAACATAATAAAATTTAATTATATGGCATATAATGGTTTTATTATGTTATCATTCTTGACGAGTAATTTTTGGAGGTAGGAGAAAGAATAAATCCAAATTCTTGGTTATCAATTATGCCTTCTCTTAGAAAAACATCTTTAGGTCCACAAAAAATCATTTATAGGATAACATTATGATAAAAAAGGGAATCTAAAATTTGTCGATGGATGTAAGGAAGGTATTTGGGTAGTTCTTAGATGAACTAAAAGGATTTGGAAGTGAGTATATGATAGTATTTTGGGCGTCACGTTATAAGTGGGGGAGAGGACTCACTTGTAATACTCAAAAATATTAAAATATATTAATGTATTAGTCTAGTAAAATAAATCCTAAAAGAACCATTTTAGAAAATTAAATGATAAAGGGTAAAAAATATATCTATCAAATAACTTTTATAAATTTTGAGAGGTCATTTTTAACATTATCACTTAAGTTTAACCTTCGATGATCATGTTTTAACCTTATCTGTGGTAATAAATTTATACTATTTTTACTATTCATCATAATTAAAAATTAAATTGGAATTTTTAGATAATAATTATTTTTATTATTGCAAATATTGAATCCATTTTATCAAATTAAATCTGTAATATTTTTTTAATCAAATTGAAAATTAAACATAAAAAAATAATGAAAAATAGTCTTTCAGAAAAATGTATTTCTATGCATAAAAATGTCTTTTAACTAAACTAAAGTATAAATTTAATTCCAAAGTACATAATTATATTATAAATAATATAGTTGAGTAAATTTTTCTATTAAACCATTTGGAAACAAAATGAATCTTTTTAAATTCATGAAATGAAAAATATAGATTTCAATAAAAACAGTTATTTTTCAATTTTCATTGATGAATCAAACATTTCCAAGAATAACATAAAGCTTACTCTATTTTTATTTTGAAATTATAAAATAAAAAATAAAGTTAGTATTTTTTCAATTATAATTATATATTTTAAAATAATGAATTATGTAAATCTATATAAATGATGAAAACCAATTTGGGTAGAAATAAAGTAATTTTTTCCTTTTTATAAAAATATAACTAAAATAATTATAATGAATATAACTTTAAAAAATATAATTAAAAAAATTTAATAAGAAAAGAAAATTATTTATATTAACATTACATAGGTTATGACATTCTCCCCCCCCCCCTCATTTTTAAATTATGTTCTCATAATGTTATTCATTACATAAACTAGTGGGGTTATTTTTACTTTATATAATTTTATAATTTTAATGATTTTTATTCAACAATATTGATTTTACATAGATCTTATACATGGTTAATCACTTTATTCTGTATAAATTTGTCTCTGTATTCAATAATCTCTACAATAGGTTCTTCATAAAAAATTCTCTTTCAACTGAACTTCATTATGTCTCATAACATGATATTCTTCTATAACACATTTTTTTAACAAGTCATGAAATATGTCATTTATATAAGATTAAATTATAGGAAAATACACTTTATAAGAAAAAATAAAGTTATCTCTAAAATTTCATGTAGTCTACTGAACCTCATACATAACTTTCCACTTTTATAAAAACACATGATGCTTTTCCTTAGAGATATATCAAGATAAATATGGATGAATACCTCAAAAATAGTGGTCTTTCCTTCCATTAACTACATATTGTTTTTTCAACTCCTATCCTACCTCATGTGATACTAAATATTCTTCACATTTTAAACCATTTTTTCAACTAATGTTGGCCCCACAAACTTTATTTCCCTGAATTTACATAAACAATCATCATTCCAACACTAATTTACATATAATTACTCAAAATTTGACCTTTGTATACTAGATAAAACTGTTATTATAAGAAAACTAAACCAAATTCATATTTTGATACAAAAGTAACTAATAATACATTAATAAATCTTGAATAATATCCTCTAATTTTTTATTTGTTCGCTCTAACTATCCCTCAGATTGAGGATGAAAGGTTGTATATAAATTTAATTCAGTATCCAAGGATTTATAAATACATTTCAAAAAAAGGTAATTTTGGATCCAAATCATATATAATAGAGAGCAGATATCTAAGTAATCTAGTAATCTCTTTAGAGTAAATATTATAAATCTAATATAATGACATATTTGTTGAATGGGGAGAAATGTGTATATTTAGATAATATATCAATAATTTCACAAATGAAATTATTACCTTAAGATTCCATTGGTAATCCAACCATGAAATCCATAGATATATTATCACATATCAATTATGGGACTGGGAATGTTTAGATAATCCCCTTAGAAAAATGTTATTCATATTTATCCTATTGGAAATTCAAACAATTTATTCTAAAATCAGTATTATATTTCTTTATTAATTCCCACTAGCGATGTTGTTGAATGTATCTATATATTTTTGAGCTTATAGGTTGAATAAAATATATAACACTCTCAACCTCACTCAATAGTTGGATAAGAATATTTTTATACCCATTAATGAGGAAACCTTTTTATAATTCTCAAAACACCTTATTCTTCAACATTATACATCATAAAATTACCCTTCAGGATTGATTTTACCTTTTCCTATAAAATATTGTATTTTTTCTAAGACTTATTATTCCTATCTGAAAATTTAAATTATACTAATACATAATAAAAAGAGAATAAATTACTTCATTCATAATTTATATGAAAACATTTATCAAATCATTATACTAAGGATCGTGTTCTAGATTTAGTAAATTTAATGTTGTATTATATTTTAAACTAAAACAATCAGCTACTATGTTTTAATTACCTGGAGGGTAATGAATTGTGAAATCATAATCTTTTATCAATTATAGACATCAACTATATCATAGTATCATAACATTCTGAGTGAATATATACTTCAAGATTTTATGATAAATATATATTTCACAAATTATTCTATACAAATGATATATCTATATTTTTAATATAAACACTACAGTCACCATTTCATGTTCATGTGTATGAAAATTTTTCTCTTATTGTTTTAAATGACATGAAGCATAATAAAATACATGATATTTATGCACTAAAACACAAAAGAGTTCCTTCAATGAAGCATCAATATAGATAAAAAAGATAACATTTCTATCTGGAATGGAAAAACTCGGGGATTCACTAAAAAACATTTCAATTCTTAGATATTGTCATCGTATTGTTTTCTCTAGATGAACCAAACTCCTTTTTATTTTAACATGGTTAGTTCAATATATAACCATGAAATGGTTTCAATAAACTAATATTAATACCCTAATAATCTAATAAAACTGAAAATCTCAGTAACTTTTGAAGGTCTTAAATGTTCATCAACCACTTTAGTTTTAGCTGGATCAATAGTTATCCCACATTTATTTATAATATGTCCATGTAATGAAATATATTATTTAAAAAATAAAATTTACTAAATTTTCCATATAAATAATTTTCTTATAGGGTTTTTTATAGTAATCCTTATATATTTTTCATTATCCTCAATTTTTTTTGAATAAACCAAAAGATCTTCGAGAAAACTAACTACATAATAATCCTAAAAAATTAAGAAAAACACTATTCATAAGTTCCATGAATATAGTTAGAGAATTTTTAAACCCATATGGAATAACTACATACTCATATTTCCCATACCTTGTATGAAATATTTTTTTAGGGTTTTTTTCCTTCTTTACCTTCATCTGATATCAGCTAGACCTGATATCATCCTTTAGAAAATAATCCAATCTCTAAATCTGACCAAATAAATCATCAATACAAGGAAACAAAAATATATTCATTACATTAATGATAATCAATTATCTATAATGAATGTAAATCCTAATGGATCCATATTTTATTTTGAAAACGTAAACAAGAGTTCTTCATCATGAAGATATATGATGAATTAAAATATTATAAAGAAACTAATGCAACCTATTTTTAAATTCCAGAAGTTATAAATGATCTATTTTATTATGGGATTTGGAAATTTCTTTATAATAATAAACTAATTAATTATTAAACTCTACTTCTATATCTATTATAATACTAGGATAATCAATATGAAAAAATCTATATATTAATTTATTATCATCGCACCATTAATATGAAAATTTTCATTATTTCTAATAATATGAGAAAGATAACTTTTTATTACATCATTTAGTAGTTTCTAATATTCTTGTTATGTTATCAATAGAATGAACTCATTCTTTTATAAAGATGAATATTCATTTTGTAAAATAAATTATTTGGCTATTTAATTTATCTTAGTATGATTAAATGAAATCCAATCCATAACTAGAATAATAGTAAATTCTTCAATATAAAATAAAACAAGGTTTCGAATTAAATATCTTCCATAATAGATAATGGGATGGTAATTTTAAATGGTTGTATCCTTAATACCACAACTAGGTGTTTTTACAAAAATTATATATTTTATTTTTTATGGTGGAATGTCTATTTTGCCTACAATTTCCTCATATATAAAAGAATGTGTAGACATTGGATAAAAATTAAATTATCATAATCTAAATAAATATGTAATATCCTTTTACCACTTCATTAGATTGTCGATAATATGATGATGTAGTTGGAAAGGATTTCACCAAATGCTTCTTCTTATAGTCTTACTACATCCCATCAATTTTTACCTACTTTATACACACATCATTATAAATATAAATATCATTAAATTTAAAATATATTACTTGATGCATAATAGATTTAATTATACCACTACCATGTTCTTTTTCATTTCCATATGGAGACATATTCCCATAATTACCATATCAAAATCAATTCCAAGATCTCATAAGACATTCCCCAGGGATATTTTTCCACACATATTCCAAAATAAAAAACATTATTTTATTACTTACATATGTCTTCAATATATCATTCTCATGTTTCTACCAATTGAACCACATTTTATTCTTATTATAATATATTACATGATAATTGGAAAACTCTATTTATACCTTCTCACTATAGAAAACTATTTTCTCATAAATTTTAAATTCATTTGAGGAAAAATAAATTCAATATCATAGATATAATCCTAAGTAAAAAATATTGATTTTATTATCAATATATGGAATGCAATTTGGTTCATTACTTGGTAAATTAGTGAAGTTTACATCAAATGTGGTTACTAGATATTACTCATTATACCTTAATTATTTGAAATTATTTTTCATGATAAGTCAAGAAACCCTGGGAAAAAACTTCTAAAGAAAAATATTCTTAAATGTACTGCATCCCATGGTGTCAATATTTTCTCATTCTCTATTATTTATAACCATTGGCCACTATTGATAAGTTTAACCATCAAATTGATAAATATAAGGGGTTTTATTTTGATGATCTCAAAAACCCATGACTTCAAGGATATTTTCTAAAACATTAATTCAACCATCATCTATCACTAAATTAGATGATCCACTTAATACTAGAGGTTATTTTCTCATAAGATTCACTACTATCAACATATTACGCTATGGTTGATATGATTTATATATATCATGTATTCTGACACCATTTATAGCATGAGTTAACTGATCCGTCACAATAAAAACCTTTTCAGTTCCAATTATATCCTTTCAGGTTTCTCATTTAGAATGATATTTTTCTTTTAGTGCATTCATACATCAACATTCATGTTTCCTCTAGGAAGAACACTGTACATATACATAGTTTAGATAATGAAAAATGGTAATATTAAAATTCTATATCATGATAACCAAAAAGATGAATTTCTTAATTGTATTAAATTAAATTATTATAAACTCTTCGATTCTCTAATCCTTTTCTCTGATACCAACTATAAGGACCTGCTAAAAATTCCATAAAATTTATTCTTTATACAATAAGTAATTTTATTATATTTTAAAAGATATTTTAGTTATACTGTTTTAGAAAATTATTTCATTTCTCTTAAATAAATAAATATTACTTCACAAATGGGATAATACGACTCAATATTTGTTTTCCCACAATACAAATATTTTAAAATATAAAAAAAATTCATGAAATATATTTATAATTTTCATTTTTATCACATAATTTTCTGTAATATTCCTTAAAACCATTTGTAAACAAAATTGTGATGTGGGATGAGAAAAAAAATCACAGCAAGGGGAATATAAAAACGAGGAAATAAAACTTTTAGACCATGAATACTCATAGAAAACATCTTTTTTCATGATAAACATTTCAAAAAAAATAAATATTTTAATATCTATGAAATAAAATACTCTTCCCAAATATTTTCATAAATATTTTAAAGAAAATTAAATGGAAAAAATAATAAACATAGATGTTTCCTTGAAATCCTAAAAAGCACATGAAATTTTTTTCAAAAAAATTACACATTTTATCATTATGAATTAGCACAATTTTTTTTAAATATAAGATTAATATAATACCTTGAAAACATATATTTCTATAATAATCCATATAAAGAATATATAAATAATATATTAAACTTGGGTAAGCATTTTTTATTAATCTTTTCAATGGAAAAAACTACCTAGTAAATTCCAATAATCTGTATGGAGAAACATGGCTAGTTAACTCTATCTCTTTACCAAATTAATTGGAAATATATATAGGCATCACCTTACATCATGATCTATATCAGGATCACACATTATCATAATTTATATTAGGCTCAAAAAACATAATAAAAAATTCACATGTACCATAAAATTTTCATAACAAAATAAATCATTCATTTTCATAATCACACTAAAAAATTATTTATTCAATTTTTAATAAGAAACATTTCTAGAAAAATAAATATCCCTTCAATTTAAAATACATTTTAAAAATAAAATAAACAAATGAAAATAGGGTTTTTATTTAATGGAAAAATAAATAAATATTATAATGTATTCAAAATATCAGATAATGGTTTTGGTTTAGTAAAAAACCATTGATAATGCCTATATTATAATATAACTTTCCTTTGTCCCTTATGTCTAAATGTGTTATAAAAATATGTGTTAAAAGATTAATTTCGAAAAAAATTGAGAGAAATTAAAAATTGACTTCAAAGTGAAATTATAATTCATTTATTTATGTATAAATACCTATGAAAAAAATATTATGATTATAGAAATGGAAGTAAATTATAAAACAAATAAACCATTAAAATATTTAAAATGATTTTTAAGATAAAATGTCCCTCACTATGAGTTTTAATCATCACATATGTTATTTTTATTCCTAAATAATAAAATTATATTAATTTTTTTCTTTTATAATAATATTTTTTGTATTTATTATTCCTTTTATTTTATTCATTACAATTTTATATAAAGTCACTTAATCAATTTTGTTCACATTGGATTTTTGGAGTATATTTAGATCATTTATCCAAAATGACTGTGGTATAATGATTATTGTCAATGATGTCATTATTCAACCCTATCAATAATCATTATCATGATTGAATTATTATATTTATATATTAACATTAATTTTAAAACCAACCATAAATGATGGTTATAATAATTAAATTATGTTAGAATCATAGAGATGGTAGGTCCTACACACACATGTACATTGTTTTTACATTTCAAAAAAGAGGGAAAGAAGGTAAATTTCATTTTTACACTCTAGAAAAATGATTATTTAATAAATATTATATCACTTATTTAAATTCACTTATATATTTTATGCATGTTATGTTATGAAAAATGAATAACATCGATTTGAGGAGGTAGTAATCTACATGTAATCATGAATGACAATATCATTCTTCAATAGATAGAAAGGTAAGAATGATAATTTTATATTATACATTTATAATGATAAATATGAAATTAATACTATATATATACATTAAATACATCATTATAACTAAATTAGAGAGGTATTTATGGAAAAATATTACATTAGCTCATAAGGCGGTAATCCTCTATATACATGAACTGGGGTTTTGTTTCCCATTTCATTGAATAATATGAAAGATATAGGTAATTAAATTACCCTAAAAACATACTAGTATATGTAAGATAGTGGTATTTTTTCATCATGTTTTAGTAATATTTATTCGAGTTTAAAGAAGAAAATAAATGAAAACACTCAGTTAAAAGTTATACCTCTTCTTCAGAAAAAAACATTAGGTTTATAAATAATACCTTCATAGGATTATTTTATGATTACATCAGAGCCTCTAAGATATGGGTATAGAATAATAGAATGGATTTGTGTGTGTATTAGCTGAAAAAAAAGTATCATGATGTGTGGGAATGAGAGGATTAGGGCTGTCCTTTTCTTATAGGGTAGAGGAAACACGTGAACTTTTTTAAGAGAATAAAATAAATTAATGTATTACTCAAGAAAATTGCTCCAAAAAAGAACAATTTATTAGTTTACATGATTAATGGTTGGAGTATGGCCATTTAAATATAATTTAGACTTTTTATAGGTTATTATAACTATTAAGACTTAATTTTAACCCCCAATAAACATGTTTTAACCTTATATGTGGAAAAAAAAATTAATTATATTAACTATTAATTATATAAAATTTGTTAAAACCCTTAAATAATAATTATTATAATTATTTCAACTATGGGATCCATTTTATCAAATTAAATTCATATATTTTTATGTATTTAATTTAAAATTAATTGTGATAAATGTGAAGATTTTTTTTTTATAAAAATGGTTTTATATGAAATTTAATTTTAAAACACATTCAAAAAATAATTATTGGATTATTAATATTATAATTAAAATATTTTTTTTTGTTTTAAACCAATTAAATAAATTGATGTAACATTCCGTTAGACAATTTCATGTATTTTTCTTCTCTTAATTTTATTTTCCACTCTATTTGGGTGTGTCTTGGGACTCCTAAGGGAAGAGAGTATTTTTTAAGAAAAATGACCTGAGTTTCATGGATTTATGTTTATTTGAATTAATATTGACTAGGTATAAATTTTTTAGAGTATTTTTTGTTTCTCTTTGTGGTCATAGAACATCCTCAACGGTTTGTAGTTTTCTACTAAAAATAGTAATTTTTGCTATTTGTTGGACATTAAGAATCTATGTAATATGATTAAATGCCTTTTAATTGTCTCTAGTAATATACCATTAACTAGTATAGTGTGTGATAAATTTACATTTTTTTATGTATATTACACACCATGTAATGGTGAAATTAAGGTTTTAAAAAAAATGGAGTGGGTTTTTCAATATACCTGTGTTCTTTTATTATACATTGTGTAATGGGATTATAAACCACGTAAATCAAATGAGTAGAGATTTTAGGGAGCTGTATAGATTATTTCTTATTTTAATCATTTTAGACCTATTCTATCTTCACCTAAAGGTTCCCAAGGGATAGTTTGGAGACCTTCAATCCTTTTGAACCATTTTTCTTTATTATTAATCATTGTTTTGGTCACGGTGTATATATGTAGATGAGTATTACATATATTTCTTCATGTTAACCATATTTCACTATATTTAAAGATCTTCTTGTTTGATGTGTTGATTATTTTTGTTTCCTTATACACTTGTTGCATGACCTTCCACTGAAGGTTATCCCTTAGATTGGTTGTGGTGTGGGAAGTTTGTTTCTTAAAGTATGGTTTGTTTCAACTTCTCCACTGAATATTATTCTTGTTTAATTAATTCTATAATGCGTGGATTTATTCTAGTGATTCTATCACTTTATTTGATTTCTTCTATTTCGGTGGATTTTTTTGTGGGTGTGTGTGACCTGAGTTAGAGTTATGTGGTTATGTCTCAAACCTATGATGAATGTAGTGGAATTTCTTATGTTATTATAATTTTTTTATAAATAAATTTTCATGAATTACTGATTGGTTTGTGTGTATGGAAGTGCATTTTTGGTAAAATATTGTGTTAACCTTGATTATATAAATGGAAAATTTATTTTCCAATAATTTTGAAATATATTTCTCAAATTTTTTCAAAAAAAGGGTTTTAAAGAATTGTTTTAGAAAATGGAGCACAAGGGATTCCCTGGGTACATAGGTTAAATGGGTAGTAATAGGCCTCGTCCATTAATTTCATCAGGGGGTTCATTTATATGTTGTTTTATTGCTCCCTAGGTTCATTATTCTAGGGAACCGATAGACGCTATTGGGAGAATCAATTTGTAGGGTGTTCCTCTATTGTTTAGATTTGATGAATTTTTATAGGGGCTTGACTCATATGCAATTATCTTTGTTTTGGCTACAATTTTTTAAGTTATTTTGGTCTATTTGGATAATTTTTGTTATGTTACCTATGATTTTGGATTGTACTATTTTATATTGAACATCCATGGATTTTATATGATATATAATACTTGGTTTTATCTTATTTTCTATGATTTTATATATCTAGTTGATATATTTAAATGAATTTCATCAAAAATATTTTACCTGGATTTATTTGGAAATATTGAAAAGAGGAAAATTAAATGTGTTTTCAGGTCTTGATATAAAATTTTGAACTTCTTATCATTTCATTCTTTCATTAAATTGGAGCATGTTAAGATTAATATACGGTGACATGTTATGAAACACATTGGAGGGAACCTTCTAAATCCTGGTAGATCACACCATATTCACCCTTTCGGTGGTGCAAATACCTTGGTATTTTTTCCCATGTTTATATTATTTCATATATATTTTTATGCCTAGGTTCTAGAAGCCAGCCTATGGGGATCAAGAATACCCTTTGGTTATATGAAAATTAAGGTCGGGTACTATATAGATAGGGTATCCAAGGAAGGTTTTTTAAAGTTTGGAATCAAAGGTTGTAGATCCTCAACAGTCCTTGTCTTCATATGTCTGGTAGATAGGAGGTAGGAATGTTGGGATTTGAGAGGTAGGTTTTGGTGAGTACCTGGCCAACTATTATCACAATGGGACTCAAGTTACCATAGAATTTTGGGATCTATGTCTACTTTATTAGTTCTTGATCTTAGTATCATTATTTTCTTTTGGTTTACTTGTTTGAACTGAGGTTCTTCAATTATGTAGAGACCTGAAGCCTGACGTACATGAAAATTACATTACTTTTGAGGAATACTTAATACATAACAAAAACAGACACACAAGGACCGTAATAGTTTAGTGTCTTTGGAAACTTGGAACGTAATCTTCTAATCGTGGTGAAAGATCTTCAACATCTCCCTTAAAGATCTTCCCTATTTTTTTACCTAAAACCATTCTTTATATCCTAGGGAAAAGAAAACATAAAAAGGGTGAGCTCAAATGTACATTAAGGGTAAGCATGGATAAAATAAAACATACCATATACATTTGAACTGAAATACATGAACATAATGTCTAAACATCAAAAGCTTGAGCAATGACATAAAACATGGAAGTACGTATGGCGTAGATCATAAAGAAACATTAAGAATGATAAAATAGCATGGGAATAAAACATGTAATTGTGGCAACCATTAATCACATGATATGATTTCCATAGTATCCAAGGCATTGCTGCCAAGACCATCTTAGTGGACAAAGTCCCTTTCTGAATCGAGTTCACTCCTCGTTCCAGTCCTGTATTACTGAACCGGTTTAACTTGCCATTACAGCCATGTCTATCTCATGAGATATAAATCTTTACCCAATGCATTGGAGGGAGATATATTTCCCACCCATCTCATAATGAAATCATTCTTTCTTGTGCCACAAAATAAACATATATCATTCATAATAACCCAATAAATAAAATGGGTTTCATAAACATCATCCCATCATCACATAATCCATATAAAATAAATGGATATCATTTCATAATAAAAAAAGTGAAACCATGTAAATCATAGAGACATTACACTTGAAATATACACATGTTAAATAATGTCATCTTAGATGAAAATGGTTTTGATAAATCACTTTAAATGAATTCTTGAAAAAAATATCCTTTTTCTTCAAAATCATTTTCTTTTCACAAACTTTCATGAAATTTTAGAAGAAAAGGTTTTTATTGAAAATAGTCATTAAATCATTTCAAGGAATCTTCTTGAAAATAAGGCTTTATAAAACCATAAAAATTCCTTCATGTCGTATACATTAAAAAAACATTCTAATCGTACATTTGTCAAAAAAGTCAAAAAAAGTACCTTGTAACATAAACAAAAGAAAGATTCCTTACATACCATGTAGAAAAAGTCAAAAGTGGGTAAAAAGGACTTTAAACATACATGAAACCATTTTTAGGAAACATGGACATGGATTATAACAATAACCCCAATAAATAATTACGAATAAGCAATCTCGGATAAAAATGAGATTTGCAAAATTATCCCTTACCTTAGGTCTGATATGCTTCGTACGTATCTGAAACCCCTGTATAACGATTTAAATAATGTTATTGACTTATTAAAGAATCATATTCATTGTTATTATATCATATATGGTCCACTTATGACTTTATATTACCCGTTCTTTTGTAAATTCGTGTTAAAGTAGCGTTTTGGGTAAAATTGTCTCATTTGTCATTCGTGTTTTAACTTATAATTATTAATATGATTACTTGGATCATGATTACTTATATCCATAATGTAAAACATTATTTATATATAATATATATTCACAATATACATATATATAATATATCGATAAATGGAAAGAAATACACCGTTCATGGAGATGGTAGGTCGTACGTACGCATGAATGTTGTTTTCGTTTCCTTATTGAATTGAATGGAATTAAGTAGATGAAATACATATATATATACATAAATCCAGTATGTTTTTTATGTCATATATTTCATGATTACTTATTATATATACTTTATAATCATTCATGAATGGCTAATCATTGAGAATGAATCTCATCGCATCGTGGAGACGGTAGTCCGTACGTACGCACGAGCGATGATATCATTCCCATGATCGTGGAATTGTATTCAAGTCTATGTATAATATTTTAGAATCAATATAACTTTACAATAATCATATATAGTCATTATTTATACCATTATACCCATCCAAGTAAGGTGGTGGTGGAAAATAGATTACACCGCGGCGTGGAGACGGTATTCCGTACGTACGCACGCACGGTGATTTCATTTTTCGTAGGATGGATAAATTGTGAAATAGGGTTTTTCATAATTATAATAACATATAAGTATATGAGTGATACTGATGTTATTACTTCATAATGAAACAACTAAAGAAGAAGAAGTGGAAGAAGAAATAAAGTTGAAAGAATCGGTAACGAACATTACCTCTTCTTTGAAGCGCCTCTTTGAGATCTCCTATTAGGGAACTAAAATTGGTCTTTGAGGAAGACCAGAACCTCTAGGATGTTTCTATGGAAGTGGAGAAGATAATTTTTCAGGGTTTGGCCGAGATTGAAGGCTCAACGTGGTGTGAGGAAGAGAAGGAGGAGGTTCCCTTTTATAAGGGATGAGAGGGGCACCTTTGGAATAACTAAAAATATTAGTTTATTATAAATCCAAATTCGGTTTTAAATAGCTCCAAATTGATTTATTTTGAATCTAAGGTGGGGATGGGTCAAAATACTCTCATCCAATAGAATTTAGACAAGTTTAGGTTCCTATTTTAACATTATCATTTAGATTTAACATTAAGTAAAATAATTTTACTTTTACAGTGTCTTCTTGTGTTCTTATACTATAAGGTTAATAACATACTATAAGCAGCCAAAAGAACCCCATGTTATTTATTATTAATATATATAACCTTATATAAGTCATTTGGGTGAACCTTAGATTTTTAGGAATAAAATAACAATTACTAATATAATATGTGTTTTAAAAACTATTTTATGTCAATTTTGACACTATTTAGTAATTGATTTTTGTAAAAATAATAACAGAATGATTAGTTCGAAAAAAGTTAATTAAATCAATACTAACATGTCATATTAACCTATAAAATTAGTGGAATTTATAAAAAATATCAAATTATATTTATTTGGGTATTTATAACATCAATTATGTCAATATTTTATTAATAAGATAATTACTGCATCATCTTTGTGTCATAAATAAATTATATTATTTAATGTCTAAAAATTAAAAATAAAATACCATTATGTAGGAAATATTTTTATATTTCCAATGAATATTTATAGTAGAATTTATCTTATGTATAACCCTATATTAAAAATTATATACTTATTAAACTTTGATTTTAACTATTTTAACCCTTCTTTAAATAAATTAATAATAAATGTCCTAATCTAATCCAAGTGGGCCTAAATGGTCATATTTTATTCCTAAGGTTGTTTTTGGTCGAATTACACTTATCCAATAGAATTAGGACATGTGGTAGGGTAATAATAATATCATTGTTACCCTTAATTACCCTATTTACTTTTAACCGTGGTAAAAAAAGTAAAAAGTTACTATTCATCAAAAATTATTTTCATCTCATTGAACCAAATTTTACTTACTGACATCAACCGTGTCTCTTGGATTTTTTAAATTCCACTCACAGAAGCGGTAAAATTATGTTTTATGAAAAAATCATTTTTTTAACTACCACTTAGTGGTTTCACTATTCATCAAAAATTGAAAGTTTCCAGAAAAATACCAAAAATTAGGCCTAAGCTATATTTGATATTATGAACTGAAAAATGATGTCTATTTTACCAAATTCAAAACATATCATTTGCATTACTTAATTTAAAAATTAATTCCCGTCGTCAAAAAAATAGCGTGTTCTTAAGAGATAATAACTATCAAAAGATTGACACTTGTTTATGTCTGGTTTAAATGTGAAATTACATCCAATGACCAACATTGTATTAAATTGTATAAATATATTCTAAATATACTTTAAAACCACTAAAATTAATAATTTATCACTATTAATTATTTCGATTAAAAAGGTTGTTTTTAATTAAAATTTAGTAATTTTCACTATTCATCAGAAAATGAAAGTTTTCCGAAATGTACCAAAATTTCACCCTAAGCTAATTTCGATATTCCGAATGCAAAAATGAAGTCCATTTTGAAAACTAAAATTTAAAAAATTTCAAAAAGTGGTTATTACTATTCATAACGGCTAGTTTTAATAATATTTTAATAGCATATTGTTGTTTAGTGAAACTAATTATTGCGTACTACACATGCTTTCGAGGAAGGTCGTGATTGCGTGTAATGAAAGGCAAGTCAATGATGCGTGTTGTGCAAGCTTCTTTTAGTGTAGCGTACAACACAATACATTAATGAAATTAAAAATAATATTTTTCATAAAATCTCGGGGTGTTACATTCTACCCCCCTTAAAATGAATTTCGCCCTCGAAATTCGTCGGGGTTATAAATGGTTTACTACTCGAAAGTTTCTTTAATAGAAACCCACATCGTAAAAAGGAATACCAAAACCAATCTTTAAAAACAAAAGTATGAAACGTAACGGTTACCCAAATAAACTAATCACTGGGTTTCCACATAGGTGAAAATATGGATATGGAAGAGAAATCTAACCATCATGTTCTGATGGAGAGTGGTAGAGAACATGTCTATGGAAAATCCAGCAATCACAAAGCCATAAATTTGTGAAGATCTAAGGTACCATCTGATTCATCAGATATAAGAGCACTAGGACAACTTTTTTGGTTTTCAAGATCATTTCCCTAAAGTTGATGAAATTGGAATTAGAAGAAATACTTTTTTGATTTTGGTATAGTCTCACCGTTGGTCATTATTTGGATAATTTCCACTTCATCTCTTAAATAAATGAAGTTTAATTTGTCATTCATGATGTGTTAGCAGATCATGTGATAGAATGATGGGTCATTCCATCTGTCTCAAACAAAAGGATAGAAAAGTTATCAAAACTTACATAAGTCCATCTATAGTGAGATTAATCATATATGGTTCCTAAAATAGACTTATACTTCATATATCATACTTCTTAATATAATAAAACTAGTTTCTACTAAATATGGACTTCCTGTAGGCCAGTGGTAGGCGATAAAGGCCGGTCACACTTCGGTTGTGGGTTCGATCCCCACAGCCTTGTCCGACGCGATGGGTTGTCACCCGTCCTGCAGGTTGTCCTTTTTCTAAAACTACATTACTATAAAATCTCATAAATAATAAAAAAAAGTTATATCCTTAAACAATACTAACTTATGTCCAACATAATCCATTCCAATCTTTAGGCTTATCTAAAATACTTCGGTCCAAGCTCATAGTATAAAGAAAATGATTACTTGAAATTTCACATAACAATCATGTGAATGCCATCATTTATCCCCCATATATCATAAGATATATCTTGTTGGTCAAATTACAAACATATGAATACCTTAATCGTGTATTCTCTTGAAGAATGAATACCCATTAATTCAACCATAGTGAAAACATGAATGCAATCAAAAGTTAACTCTTTCCACATACCGAAATCCAAAAATTCGATATACTCAAACCATGATATAACCTTCTCCTTATATCATTCATGAGCTTATGAATACGGTCAAACATTTCATTTTCTCGTTTTCCTTTCATTATACGCATATCATCTTTTTTTTCCAAAAATATCTCAATCACATTCTATGGTTACCGGTACCATTGAAAACCACAATAGACCAATACATAAATATTCCAATATTCCATGATACTATATACAAAATTATTTTGGAATCCCATTATATAAACACTTAATAATTCCACCACATCGTTGTCATATTCAACATCGCCAATAGTGATCGCATGTGACTTCCCTTTGTCCCTTGCCTTAAGTGGTTGCTCATGTCGATCATCACTAACCCTTGGATTAGGGAATTTATTAGCATAATGCCCCATTTCCTTGCACTTGAAGAATTGAAGTGTTGGTGGTGAGTTCTCTACAGTCTTTTCTTTATTCACATCATTAGAAACCCTTTTTCCATTACTTCAACACCCAGCTGCTCGATGACCTTCTTTTCCACACTTAAATCATTTTCTAGTTCCTTTAAGACAATCTCCACTATGCTTCTTTCCACACTTTGAGCATAAAGAAACATTCATCTTCTTTTCACCATTATTCTGAGATTTCTCCTTGAACTCCATCTTTCGTTTCTTGTCAAAACTATGAGATGGATAAGTAAAACCAACTTCCATTTCTACCTTGATAGAACAACGCACAATTTCTTCATAGCTACTGAAGTCTCTTATAGCTAATGACCTTTGAAGATTTGGTTTTAAGCCACTGAAGAATCGATCAACTTTACTTTCAGGTTGGATAATAAATCCAGATGCATACCTTGCAAGCCTTGTAAAATTCTCTTTGTATATACCAACAGATTCATCATCCTTTTTCTTTAGTTAAAGAAACTCCTTCTCCATCTTTGTCGAAGAATACAAGGGAAGTACTTATTGAAAAATAAGTTCTTGAACTCGTCCCATTCCATTGACTCAATTTCATCTCTTGGCCTCGTATTCTTGATAAGATTACACCATTGATCAGCATCACCATCCAAACGATACACTTCTAAGATGACTTTATCATGTTCAGAACATTGAAGAACTAAAAATATCTTTTCAGTAGTACTGACCCATTGTTCAGCAACAAGTGGATCGGAAGACCCACTGAAAGAAGGTGGACGTTTCCTAAGGAAGGAATCAATAGAATATTGTTCCCTCCTATACTCATTTGGAAGTATAGAATGATTCATAGCTTGTGTAAGTATAGCAATAAGATTTTGCAATCCATCTCCCATAACATTTGTTTTTTCATGAGGACAATCATTGCATTGTCCATTACATTGATCAACACGGTTCCTTCGGGTTCCAGCCATCGTCTAAAACCCAAAAAGAATAGTGTGATGCAAAAATCACGCTAGGGAAAACAATATAATAAAGGGGGAGTAACTTCAATATATAACATCTTGGGTTACCGTAATTCTAGTACTATAACCTATACTTATACTTAACCTTAGGGACATCCCAAGACATACCTTAGAAATATCTCTAGGGATCTCACTAAAGTTCTCACATCCTAGTTTCCAAAGGTTGACAAAACCTTTCCTCTGATACCAACTGTAGAGACCCGAAGCCTGACATACATGAACATTACATTACTTTTGCGGAATACTTAATACATAACAAAAACAGACACACAAGGATCGTAATAGTTTAGTGTCTTTGGAAACTTGGAACGTAATCTTCTAATCGTTGTGAAAGATCTTCAACATATCCCTTAAAGATCTTCCCCCTTTTTTTACCTAAAACCTTTCTTTATATCCTGGGGAAAAGAATACATAAAAAGGGTGAGCTCAAATGCTCAGTAAGGGTAAGCATGGATAAAATAAAACATACCGTATACATTTTAACTTAAAAACATGAACATAATATTTAAACATCAAAAGCTTGAGCAATGACATAAAACCTGGAAGTACGTATGGTGTAGATCATAAAGAAACATTAAGAATGATAAAATAACATGGGAATAAAACATGTAATTGTGGCAACCATTAAGCACATGATATGATTTCCATAGTATCCAAGTCATTGCTTCCAAGACCATCTTAGTGGACAAAGTCCCTTTCTGAATCGAGTTCACTCCTCGTTCCAGTCCTATATTACTGAACCGGTTTAACTTTCCGTTCCAGCCATGTCTATCTCATGAGATATAAATCTTTACCCATTTCATTGGAGGGAGATATAGGTCCCACCCATCTCATAATTAAATCATTCTTTCTTGTGCCACAAAATAAACAGACATCATTCATAATAACCCAATAAATAAAATGGGGTTCATAAACATCATCCCATCATCACATAATCCATATAAAAGAAATGGATATCATTTCATAATAAAAAAATTGAAACCATGTAATTCATAGAGACATTACACTTGAAACATACACATGTGAAATAGTGTCATCTTAGATGAAAATGGTTTTGATAAAACACTTTAAATGAATTCTTGATGAAAATATCCTTTTTCTTCAAAATCATTTTCTTTTCACAAAAAGTCATGAAATTTTAGAAGAAAAGGTTTTTGTTGAAAATAGTGATGAAATATTTTGAATTAAGCTTCATGAAAATAAGGATTTATAAAACCATAAAAATCCTTTCATGCCGTATACGTTAAAAAAACATTCTTATCGTACTTTTGTCGGAAAAGTCAAAAAAAGTACCTCGTAACGTAAACGAAAGAAAGATTCCTTACATACCATGTAGTAAAAGTCAAAATTGGGTAAAAATGTCTTTAAACATACATGAAACCATTTTTAGGAAACATGGAGATGGTTGATAACAATAACCCCAGTAAATAATTACGAATAAGCAATCTAGGATAAAAATGAGATTTGCAAAATTATCCCTTACATTAGGTCCAATATGCTTCATACGTATCTGAAATCCATGTATAACGATTTAAATAATGTTATTGACTTATTAAAGAATCATATTCATTGTTATTATATCATATATGGTCCACTTATGACTTTATATTACCCGTTCTTTTGTAAATTCATGTTAAAGTAGCATTTTGGGTAAAATTCTCTCATTTGTCGTTCGTGTTTTAACTTGTAATTATTAATATGATTACTTGTATCATGATTACTTATATCCAGAATGTAAAACATGATTTATATATAATATATATTCAGAATATACATATATATAATATATCGATAAATGGAAAGAAATACACCGTTCATGGAGACGGTAGGCCATACGTACACATGAACGCTGTTTTTGTTTCCTTATTGAATTGAATGGAATTAAGTAGATGACATAAATATATATATATACATAAATACAGTATCATTATTATGTAATATATTTCATTATTACTTATTATATATACTTTATAATCATTCATGAATGGTTAATCATTGAGAATGAATCTCATCGTGTCGTGGAGACGGTAGTCCGTATGTACGCACGAGCGATGATATCATTCCCATGATTGTGGAATTGTATTCAAGTGTATGTATAATATTTTAGAATCAATATCAATTTACAATAATCATATATAGTCATTATTTACACCATTATTCCCATCCAAGTAAGGTGGTAGTGGAAAATAGATTACACCACGGTGTGGAGACGGTATTCCGTACGTACGCACGCGTGGTGATTTCATTTTCCGTAGGATGGATAAATTGTGAAATAGGGTTTTTTTATAATTATAATAACATATCCATATATGAGTGATACTAATGTTATTACTTCATAATTAAACAACTAAATAAGAAGAAGTGGAAGAAGAAATAAACTTGAAAGAATCGGTAACGAACATTACCTCTTCTTTGAAGCGCCTCTTTGAGATCTCCTTTTAGGGCACTAAAATTGGTCTTTGAGGAAGACCAGAACCTCTAGTATGTTTCTATGGAAGTGGAGAAGAGAATTTGGAAGGGTTTGGTCGAGCATGAAGGCTCAAAGTGGTGTGAGGAAGAGAGGGAGGAGGTGCCCTTTTATAAGGGAGGAGAGGGGCACCTTTGGAATAACTAAAAATATTATTTTATTATAAAGCCAAATTCGGTTTTAAATAGCTCCAAGTTGATTTATTTCGAAGCTAAGGTGGGGATGGGTCGAAATCCTCTCATCCAATAGAATTTAGACAAGTTTAGGTTCCTATTTTAACCTTATCATTTAGATTTAACATTAAGTAAAATAATTTTACTTTTACTGTGTCTTCTTGTGTTCTTATACTATAAGGTTAATAAACTTACTATAAGCAGCCAAAAGAACCCCAAGTTGTTTATTATTAATATATATAACCTTATATAAGTCATTTGGACGAACAATAGATTTTTAGGAATAAAATAACAATTACTAATATAATATTTGTTTTAAAAACTATTTTATGTCAATTTTGGCACTATTTAGTAATTGATTTTTGTGAAAATCATAACAGAATGATTAGTTCTAAAATAGTTAATTAAATCAATACTAACATGTCATATTAACCTAGAAAATTATTTTAATTCATAAAAAGTCTTAAATTATATTTATTTGGGTATTTATAACATCAATTATGTCAATATTTTAATAATAAGATAATTACTGTATCATCTTTGTGTCATTAATAAATTAAATTATTTAATGTCTAAAACTTAAAAATAAAATACAATTATGTAGGAAATATTGTTTTATTTCTAATTAATATTTATATTCGAATTTATCTTATGTATAACCCTATATTAAAAATGATATACTTATTAAACTTTGATTTTAACTATTTTAACCCTTCATTAAATAAATTAATAATAAATGTCCTAATCTAATACAAGTGGGCCTAAATGGTCATATTTTATTCCTAAGTTTGTTTTTGGTCGAATTAAACTTATCCAATAGAATTAGGACATGTGTTAGGGTAATAATAATATCATTTTTACCCTTAATTACCCTATTTACTTTTAACCGTGGTAAAAAAAAGTAAAAAGTTACTATTCACCAAAAATTATTTTCATCTCATTGAACCACATTTTACTTATTGACATCAACAGTGTCTCTATAATTTTTGAAATTCCACTTACATAAGCGGTAAAATTCAGTTTTATGAAAAATTCATTTTTTTAACTACCACTTAGTGGTTTCACTATTCATCAAAAATTGAAAGTTTCCGGAAAAATACCAAAAAATAGGCCTAATATATATTTGATATTATGAACTGAAAATGATGTATATTTTACCAAATTCAAAACATATCAGTTGCATTACTTAATTTAAAAATTAATTCCCGTCGTCAAAACAAATAGCGTGTTCTTAAGAGATAATAACTATCAAAAGATTGACACTTGTTTATGTCTGGTTTAAATGTGAAATTACATCCAATGAACAAAATTGTATTAAATTGTAAAAATATATTCTAAATATACTTTAAAACCACTCAAATTAATAATTTATCAATATTAATTATTTCGATTAAAAAGGTTGTTTTTAATTAAAATTTAGTAATTTTCACTATTCATCAGAAAATGAAAGTCATCCGAAAAGTACCAAAATTTCACCCTAAGCTAATTTCTATATTATGAATCCAAAAATGAAGTCCATTTTGAAAACTAAAATTTAAAAAATTTCAAAAAGTGGTTATTACTATTCATAACAGCTAGTTTTAATAATATTTTAATAGCATATTGTTGTTTAGTGAAACTCGTTATTGCGTACTACACATGCTATCGAGGAAGGTCGCGATTGCGTGTAATGCAATAAAAGTCAAGGATGTGTTTTGTGCAAGCTCCATTTAGTGTAGCGTACCACACAAGACATTAATGAAATTAAAAAGAATATTTTTCATAAAATCTCGGGGTGTTACAAATTATCTAATCATTCCTTCAATAAAAATGTGTATAATTATGCATATGATCTATTTTTTGTGGGTTCCCTATGAGGGTGCATTAGATGATCCTCAAGGGAATTCCCTTATATATGAAAATATTATTAAGGATATCATGTGGTTAGGTTATCTAATATAATGTATCACAATTCTAGAATATAGTTTTTGAGGTACAACTAAGAGTTATAGAAAATAGGTTTCTATCACTAGAGTTATTCCAGGAGGGGACACCATCCTTTAACATTACAAATGAACATCAAGAGGTGGAGGATTATCTTGAAAATATTGATTGGATCTGTGAATTACTTTACAAATCTTAGAGTATCAAGGGGAAGTGTTTGACATTCAGACATGAGGTTCCCAAAAAAGGATGGTATAATTCCATGGTAGATGTGAAAAGATACATGGGCTTGGACTGTAAGAGATTCAAGACTACCGTCTTCTAGATTTTTTTCCGGGTTTTTGAAGATAATCAAGTCTCTTGAGTTCTTATCTTTGTAGTAGGGAAAAATTTTGTTTTCTATGTACACTAATTGATTTTCTAAGGTGATTTTTTTTCTCTAGAGGTATTAAAGAATATACAGATAAAGTCATAGATATACCTATAGTATTTACAAACAGATATCAGATCATATGTATTTACATTAAATATTTTAAACAATATATAGATGGAAGAGTAATAATTGATGGATTAAATGAATATAGAAAGAAATTTTAGTTAATATACCCCTTCTCTTCAACCCAGTTCTAGATTTAGTGATGCATATGAAAAAAAATAAGAATTTAAAGGATTGTAGTAGTGGTGGGTGTAGTTTTTAGTGTTAGGATTCCTATGAACCTTCATTTATTTCTAGTTGTGTTCCACTAACATGATATCATGTTTGGGAAGGTCCAGCTCACTAAATATCTCTGTCCCTCACCTACAATGATGTGCAAGAATTGTGGGATTTATGGTCATCTATAGAATTTCTATCAAGTTATGTCTATTCCTCCATATGGTTATGGGGTTATTTACTCTAAATCCTAATGCATCGTATTCATATTCTTCAATGACTACTGGGATTTTTTCATAGGTTTTAGGAGTGAATCACCTTTACATAGTTGATGAGTTTTCAACAAAGGTATACTTAGGTCCCATGATAGTGAGAGGCACCATATCTATTTCATATTTAGTAGTGATTTAATTATTTCATATTTGTTTTTACTCATTTATATAAGGATTATTTGTTGATAAGAATAAAAATCCAATAGAGTTCATGTACTTTGTTATGGACTTAGTGGCACCTTTTTGGAAGAGTAAAGAGAAAGGGTTTCCGTGTTCTTCTTATGCACTATTGATAGATAATGTTTAGTTAGTCTGGGATATTCTTCTTCTCGATCTATATATGTTGACTTCATCATCGGGATGGATTGGATTATTTATCATCATGTATAGGATTATTTTTATCATCTACATGTCTCATTTATTATGGCCGATTGGAGATCATGGGTTTTTTTCTAGGAGAGTGGGATCCAAGGTTGGATCACGCAATACCTTCCCACATAGAGGTTAAGTGTTTTTTTACATTATCAATTGATCCCGATAATGTTTTTTCTTTTTTTTCTGTATTTATTGTAGGTGTTCAAGAATTTCCTGAGGTTTTCCCAATAAAATTTTATGTTCTTTTTCTAGAAAATGAATTATAGTTTATGGTTGATCTGTTTTTAGGTACAATAATTTTTTTGAAACCTTCTAATTGTATGTCACAGGTGGATCTAAAAGATCTCAAGATTATATTGGATAACCCAATATAATAAGGTTTGGTTCTCCCTAGTGTTTCTAATTGGGAATCCTCGGTTCTCTATTACAATTAAGAAGATGGTTTTCTCCAATTATGTGTGTAAATTAGAGTCTAAACTATGTAACGGTTAATAACATGCTTTATATTACTCATTTGGATGATTTGTTTGATTAGTTAAAGGGGGTAAGTTAGTTTTTAAATATTTTTCTTTGGAGATTTTATCACTAACTCATAGTTAGATATTTTGATATATTGAAGTTGGTCTTCAAGAGTAGGTTTGGCCATTTCAAATTTATTTTGATCGCATTTGGTCTTACTAATTCTATTATAGTTTTTATTTTTTTTATGAATAAGAAATTCCATGAATGTCTTTGGCACTTTTTTGGATGTGTTCATGGATGATATTTTGGTTTATTCGAGATCCAATCACAGGGATGGGAACCACCTAGTTTTTCTTCTGGAGATCCTAAAGATTCAATATTTGTATGTAAAGACATTGAAATTAAATTTATATATCTAGGAAGTGAAGTTCCTATGGAATGTTCTTTATGAGCATAGATTATCCGTCGAACCTGATAAGGAAAAGGCTTCTTTTTCACAAAAAGAACCATGTAATTACTTTGATATTCATATCATCATTGGTATTGCAAGATATAATCAATGTTTCATCAAGGATTTCTCTAAGTTGGAATCACCATTGAATTATCTTATGGGGAAAGGGGAAATTTTCATATAGTATTTAAAGTGTCATTTTATTTTTGATGAGATGAAATGAATTCTAACATTGACTCATATTCTAATCATACCTAAAATCTATAATGAGTATGTGGTTTTATATTATGCTTCTAATGATAGTTTGGGTTTCATGCTTATACATGGGGATCATATAGTTTTTTATGGATATCTTCATCATTAATAACATGAGACTAATTTCCCCACTCAAGATATAAATATTTATGGGGTTATTCCTCAACTTAAGTGTTGACTATAATATATTTATGAGGATACATTCATATTCATTTCTAAACAGAAGATTCTAAGCTATATCATTTCTCAGGAAGACATGAATCTCATATAGAGGTTGTTGGGGAGTACCTTTGGATAGTTTTCATCAATATCACCTACACCCTAGGGAAGGGTAATGTTAATGAAGACACAATCGGTAGAAATGTGATGTTGTAGGCTATTATGGAATTAATGGAAGAGTAGAACCTTATAGGTCTCTTCACTCAATTTAACATGGATTATTAGGAGGATGTTTCAGGTATTCTGACTATTTTTTAGTTATCATCATCTATCATAGATTCTATTATACAAAGTCAAAAGCAAGATGAATAGTTTAGTGGAATTCAGGAAACCCTTTATTGTGGGGGTTACTATTTCTAGTTGGTATCTCTTTTCATATGATATTATATAATTTGGGGATTGGTTTTTCATAACAGAATATATGAGGAGTATAGTTTGGTTTTAATATCATATTTTTTTTATGGTCTAGTCATACATGAACTATAAAGATGTATTATGATGCGAGATGGTGATTCTGGTGGCTTGGTATAAAGCATGACATTGCTGATCATGTCTCTTGCAGTTACACATACCAACAGAGAAAGGTATAGTAATTGAAACCTTATGGTTTTTTTCATCCTCTTCTTGTTATAGTTCGTAAATGGGATGATGTGTTAATTGAAATTTTTTATGGATTAACATAGACTATCATATGGAGAAATTCTATCTAGGCAGTGATTAATCAGTTGAAAAAGTCATCCCATTTAATTCTAATTAGGGACACCACTAATGTTAATGATCTGGATAAGATTTATGTGCATGAAATTATAATGTTACATGGTGTTCATTATTCCATGTTTGGGGATACGTATCCTAGGATCACCTCATGGTTCTGGAGAAGTCTCCAAAAGGAAATTGTGACTCATGTTAGGTTGAGTACAACTTACCATCCATAGAAATATGGTTAAACATAGAAATATATTTATATAATGGAGGATATACATCATGATTGTGTCTTCAATTTAATTGGATATTAGGATATATATATATATGACTAATTGAGTTTTCTTATAGAAATAGTTATCAGTCATTGATTAGAATGGATCTTTTCAAGGCTCCATATGGTCTCCCGCATAGTTCACCACTTTATTAGGTAGAGGTGGAAGAGGTATATTTAGTGGGACCGATTCTTGTTATGGAGACATAAGAAAAGATTTAATATATGCATTTTCATCTAGTTAAAGTGAATATTTTTTATAAATCTTTTGTGTATCATTTTAATTTTCATTTAGAGTTCCCTATAGATGATATGGTGTTCTTGAAATTTTCTCCTCAATTGGGCCATCATCAACTTAAGATATAATAAAAGTTGACTCTAAGATATATTAGACCATTTGAGGTCACTGAGAATAATGGGAAGATTTCTTCTCAGTTGGAAATTTTGGTCTATTTGATGGTAATTCACGATGTTTTCCACATATCACTACTCAAGAAATGCCATCATGATCCCAATTAGATTATGATTTGGGTAATGTTTGAGGTAAATCAAGACTTTTATTTTTTGGAGAATCCTATTGGGATCATTTACTATAAAATAAATGTCTTAAATGTGAATTTAATTCCTTTGGTTAGAGTGTTATGAAGGAACAGATCATATAATCATGATATTTGGGACCATGAGTTACTGATGAGGGTGTAGTGGCCTTACCACTTTTATAGACATCATTCTTCTACATGAATCCTCAAGGATGGAAAGTATTATGGTGAGATTTTGTAACATATTATAAAATGTATTCATATATTTACACTCTCTTAAATTATTTTTCTATAATATTTATGTTAGTATTGGGAATCTAGAGGATAAAGAGCATTTTATTTATAAAATTACATAATGTTCAGTGATGTATCTTTGTTTTAATTAATGGAATCTTGTTATAAATATGTTAATGGAATTATGGGTTCTCCCAAATATTGTTGAACATCAATATTGGTTTCGATTTTTTCCTAAAAAATAGACTTTTTTTGAATCGTCTAGAAATTTATACACTATGAAATGAGATTACACATCATGAAATGGACTATAGGAAGATGTTGTGATCTAGTATTGGATGTGAGAAGTTTAAATTCCATGAATATACATTATACACCACGTAATGGTAAAAGATATTTTTTAATAAAAAGGTGGTTGTTTTTTCAATGTACATGAGTTTCATTGATTACACATTGTGTAATGGGAATACACTCTATGTAAATTTCATGAGTTGAGATTTTAAGGCACTTTATGGTTAATTTTTTATTTTATTTGTTGTATTTGTCTTCCCTATCAACCTACAGGCTCTTAGGGGTGATTTCAAAGACCTCCATCCTTTAAAACAAATTCCACAATTTATCATTATTATAGTCATAGTGAATTTATTTAGGTGAGTATTCCTCATGTTTCATTTTTCATTGTTCAAGGTAGTCATATTACGCTATGTTTAAATATTTTTTGGTCTAAGGTATTAAATCTTTTGTTTTTTACTTGACATATTGCATGATATTCCTTAAGAGTCTAACCCTTATTTTGGTAGTTTTTTCACGTGCGTGTTTCTTAGATTATGGGTTTTTTTATTATTCTATTCCTACTGTTCTTATTGCTTTATCAATTTTGAGATGTGTGGATTGATTTAAGGACCTTTGTTGTTATCATTGAGTTATTCCTTGTTTTTGGATTTCATTGCAGGCATGTGTGACCTGAGTTTGAGGTAGGAAGTTCTATATCTATCCTAATTTAAACTAACATCATTTCAATTATTTTTAAAAAATATATAAATAAATTATCATAATTGATTGTTGTATTTGTGTGCGTGGAAAACGGTTTTGATAAAATATTTTTCACTTGTTTTTAAAAAAAGTAAAAGGTAATTTCAAAACATTGAAAATGGATTTAAAAAATTGTTTTCAAATAATGGTTTTGATGAATTGGTTTGTAAAATTTAAAAAATGGGATGCCTTGGGTACTTAGGTGAAAGGATTAGTAATTGTCCTTGTATATTGACACAATTGAGTGGGGGTCACTCATGGGTGTTCTTCTACTGCTAAGGAATTTTTTTCAAGAGACATAGTAGACACTAGTATAAGGTTCACATTATGGGGGGTTCCTATGTTTTCTATATTAATTGCATATGACTAGGGGATTGATGCACATGAAATTATATAGTTATGGGTACAAGATTCATTGATATCTTAACCTTGTGCGATCCTTGGGATGATGTTACTTGTGATTTTAGATTATAGTATTTTAGCTTTTACTACCATTGATTTCATATGATAAGAAATACATGATTTTCTATTAGTCGATATATCTTTATAATATATGTATATGAAGTTTTTTTGGAACATTTTTACCAAGATTATTTTGGATGTTTTGAAAAGGGGGAAATTATATTTTTTTTCTTACTTTTGACATAGAATAATATAAACTATTTTTCATGTCTATTATTATTTAAAGTTTTTTATGTTTATATTATTGTAAATATAGTCATTATATAACATTGTATGTCTTTTGATGTAGTTAAATGTATGATATTATAGTGGGGAGGCAAGGTTTTCTTTCATCAGAGTCTAGGTAGCTTGTAGTGAGATGGTGGGAGTTTTCCCATGCTTTTATATAGAGTAGTTTGTTTCTTGTTTTGTTTTATTATTGTGATTATACTTGTGTTTTTTTAGAAAATATAATAACTTTGATTTTATTAAATTTATACTATATTCATTCATTTATGTAAAAAAATTTGTATTCCTCTTTTTTCTCAGTTATGCATATATTCCATGTTATTGCTTTGGGTTGGGTGAAATATTTCCCTTTGGTTGTTGTGTAATGCCTAGCTGCTAGTCCCCAACCTATGGGTATTAGGAATTCTATTTGGGTATGTGGAAACATGGTTTAGGTACCCATTTGAGTGGGTATCTGGGTTGGTTTCATCACAACAAAACATTCTAAATTCTAGAAATGAGAAGATATTTTTAAATAAAAATCATTATTTTTTAATATTCATTGAAATATAAAACATTTTAGAAAATTCTAAAAATTTAATCCTAAAATGTTTTTTACATTATGAATTGAAAAATAAAGTTCATTTTTTCAATTTAATATTATATAATTTGATAATAATTATTCTAAATAAATTCATATAATGCATTGAACCCCAATTTGGTTAGAACTATAACATTTTCCTTTTTACTAAAAAATTACATAATATTCATATAATGAATATCAAATATAATTAACGAATATTAGTAGGAAATCAAAAAGATCTATCTTAAAATTATATTGGTTGTCACAAAGAATTTTTGTTATGAAAATGAAATTCAAATGGAAAATTATATTGTTTTATTTTAATGGAATACTTGAAATGATATTTCACAAGATTTGAAATGACTTGGCATCCTAAGATTCTTTTCAGTATACAATTTGGAATATTAAAAATATTTTTTTTAAACATGTGCAACAAAAATAGTTCCCCACATGTAATTTTTTTCGATGGTGGATTTTGAAACCTAGGGGGTGTTTTATATTTATGTTTTCTAATTTTCTGCTCTTTCATGGATGTGAAACAAGGCTATTTCATTGGAGGGTATAAGAATTAAAATGAGTTTTATTTTAAAAAGGTGTTTATTATCTCAATGTGACAATCAATTTTCTCACCATAATTTAAATAGTGATGTGATTCCTAGTTATATAATTAAATGTCTAGATAAATTAAAACCCTAGTTGGGATTATCACTAGGTTGAGTGGAAATGGTTTATTGAGTGTAGCTAGATGGTGGTCTCCATAGTAACTTTTCACCCTTATTATGGTTTTGGGCCTAACTAGTTTGATAATAACACTAGTATGAACATGTTCTTATAGGTAAGGATAAGGTTCATCTCTCTAGTTCAAATCAGGTTACATTAGTTTTAGGACGTTTCCTTTGATATATAGACCAATATGAGGATATATTTTTGTATTTCATTCCATAATTAATTTGTATTCTCATATATTTTTTGATCACGTAGAACCACATCTTTGCAATTGATTCATTTATCTCCTTATTCCCAATTGTTATTGTGTTTGTTTTTGTAATGGTTTTTAGACTTTAAGAATGAATCTCAAATGATTTCAAAATATTTGGATAAAAGGAATGGTTTTTTCCTAAATATAGTTTTAAGATAATTGTTTTAAAGTGAATTTATTTATCAAATATCTCATTTTTTGGAAATTATTTACTGAATTGGATTCTCCTATAATTTTTCAAAATTGATTTTATTTTTAGAAATGTGAGTGCGACACATTATTTATTTTATTATGTAAAATATTTGGAAAATATTGCATTTTTTATGTTCTAAGAATAATTTTATAAACTCTCTTAAAATGGAATTTATTGGGACTCATTGGTGACTTTTTACTATGAATGTTTTCATCAAACCCAATATATTCACTAGTTTCTAATTTTATATGTAGCTATATTGTTTCTATTTTAGTTTCCCTATTATACTTCAATTATTAGATTATTCATTAGTTAATGGGTGGATGAGTGGAACTATGGAGTGTTTTGGGGTTACTAGTAGTGTCAATGGAGCTATTTAGGTTTCACTTTCTCTTTCTATTGCGATATAGTGTTGTCTATTTTTCCTTATATTTTTACCAATATTTTCCTCAATTATGTATTTTTCTAAGTTATTCCTTTCGAGGGATATTTAATTATTATAACTTGTTGGTTTATTTATCATTATATATTCAATTAATGTTATTTATTTTTCAATAGGGATAAACCATTTCCAAAAGATCATCCTCGAGACCCAAGCGCCAGTTTCAAGCCTATAGAGGCATAGAATGCCCATTCTACTTAGTGGATGGATGGGTTGGGTACTGGTTAGGTTGGAATCCAGTTATAGTGAATTTAAAATGGTAAAAAAAATCCCAATAGCGATTTATTAATACCCCTACACTAGTTTCAGACCCATGGGGATCAAAATTGTAATTTGGGACTAGTTGAAGGACAAAATAGGTAACGATGTAGGTGGAAACCCACATAGGTTCATTAGAATTGGAATTAAACCATAAGTTTTTTTGTTAGGTTATATGATCTAGAATCACTCTCTTTATATTTAGGCTTCTATGGTATGATTTATTTAGGATTTTTATTTGATATTGGGAGGATATTGTTGAGAGATCTTATTTAGTTCTAGACTTCCCTGATCTTTGAGATTCTATGGATAGTTTGATTTTTATTTTGAATTTTTAATATCATTTTGAATATAATTTTTTTATCCTCGATGTAATCATATGAATTTATTGTGGGTTTTCTTACAATTTTGGGCTGAAAAATATGTCTTGTGGCTTGGGTTTGGTTTGTATGGCCTGATAAACTAGGTAGTGATCAATGGCCCGGTCTTTAAAACATCTGAGGGACTATTACATTACTAGATTTTGGTACCTCAAACTATATGACCGAGTAATTAAAGGTTTTATATCCAAATTGGGTTTGATATTTTTTATAATATTGAGGGATTCCAAGTGATGTAGAATAAAACAAGGGGTTTCCTATGATATATTAATATATATATATATATATATATGTGGATTTCCATTTATTTATGGTGTGCCTCTTTTAGAAAAATTATTCTGTATAATTAGTTCCCTATGAAAATGGAGAATTTTTTAAAAAATATTTCATTCATTCGAGATAATTCTATGATATTTTTTGTGAAATAGAATTTGTTTTAAATTTTATTGGTGGTCTAAGTCTAAGAGATTTTAACACTTTTATGGTGTGTTTTAAAAAATGGTATGCCTGAAAATTGAAAATTTAAATTTTTTTAGTGAATTCTAATTTATTAAGTTATTTGAACTAGATGGTTGATTTTATATAAATTTTATGAATTTAGGGAGTGGTTATTTTTACTCATCTAAATACATGATTAAAATTTTAAACTATTTTTTGGGACTCTTTGTTAAGGGGTTCTGAATTAAAATTAATTTTTTATTTCATCTTTTGTATTCTATAGGGTGACTTCTTTGGATGAGGTAAACAATACTTGATATGGTTTGAGAATTATTTAATTGAAATTATTCCCCCCGTAATGATCTTTAATAAAATTGTGGTGTTTTTTTTTCTCCTCTTAGTGGTGTGAATTGGAATCATTCAATTCAACGTTTTCTATCATTCTATTTGGGAATCTTGTATGTTGGGTTTGATAAATTAGGTCGGTGATACATAGATGGATAGGTTAATTGATGAGACATATATTTTTCTAATTTTATGTGTATGTATTTTTTTGGGATTGTGATCTATTTTTAAATCATTTATCAATGAGTTTAGATCCTTTGTGAACTTGAGTTGGATTTTTTTATTATATTCTTTATGTTCTCTTTTTTTTCTTTGGAGAGTGGTGGTTACTTTTAGATGTTCATGTCTATTTATTTTTTTTACGTTTTGGGGTTGGAATTTAGATAATATATTTATATGTAGATCCTTGCATGGATTTTTATTTGGGCATTTCGTCCTATGACTAACATGAATGTGATTTTTCAGTTACCGGAGTAAAAAATGGAACTAGGTGAGATTATACACTATATGTTGTTAATTTATATTTGGTTGTGTTTATTGTGAGATTTTAACCAAGTTATATGGTCCTATTTCTCTCCTTCCACTCAGTTTTATATCTAATCTTTAGAAAAAAATCATTTTATGGTTAGGTACATTTTTTTAGATTATGATGTTGTTGTATTTGGGTTTGGTGGTATTGGTGATCTCAAAAGATTATTTTGTTTTGTGGTCCCTGTAGTATTTTGGGGATGGTTATTCCTTTTTAGATTTGATATTAACTTTTTCAATGTTATTGGATAGTAGAATCCTATTTATTTGTTTTTGGGCTTATGGAATCGTGGTTATTTTTTGTAATAATGTCCTTTTTAGGTTGTAATATCCCACACTAGTATTTTAGTTCAGTAAAAATTAGTGGGTGGACCATGTTGGATCTCCTCCTTCTTCATGTTTCTTTTTAGGTGGTTGTGGTTGGATTTTAATTTATGTTTTTTCCATTCATTGAAGATTTTCATATTTTTATTAATATGGATCCAATTTATTGTTTTTCAATCAAATGGTATTCTTGAGTTATCCATAACCCTCTTAATTCTCATGTGTGAGTGTCAAGGTCTTCCTTTCATCAACACATCTATTTTGACAAGGTAATTTATGGTGGAAAAAAGTGTAATGGTGTAATGAACTGTGACACCTTCATGTAACTTTTTTTATTTTATGTAATATTATTTTATTATGGTGAATTTTATGTTTCTGTGATGTTTCTTTTTGAAGATTTAAAATCTAGATAAAATCTTTCTTTGTATGTTTTCCTACATGGGTTATGGGAAAATATTTAGTTAACTATACCTAGGGAGGTATTTAGATTAATTTATCATTGCATGGTTGGTCTAAATGGGTATTATGTGGTTCACCTGAAATTTTTTTTAGTTTAGTATAAAATGTGCTAGACTATTGGTGTATATGGGTACTGGAGTATAGATTTCACACAGTTAGAGAAAAATGTGCGGTAATCCAATGAAATATTATATTTTTTTAAAAGTGGGTATCAAATGATTGTATCATGGTTTGTTAAACCATGATGCTGGACTATTAAAGGTTTTTTTATAAGAATTATCATTATAAATATTGGCACATCATATGGAAAACCATACAGCCCAATAATATGGTCTTCTTAGTTTTAACATAAATGTTAATTTACTCTTCTACCCCCTCAAGTATTTTACCTTTTCCCCAATATATTACACTCCACCTACTAAAAAAATATGGTATCTCATGGGGGAGCTCCTTTAATATACACATATTTTATTTCAAGTGATTTTCTATTGATTTTAAGTATTCGTGTAGGTATTTTATCCTCCAATACACTTCCCCTCCCTTCTACATTCCATCTATGTCAACTTTTCTTCATTCTATGAACCTTAGACAATATTCAAGTGGTTTTTAAGGTTGTATATTTATTTAATTAATTATCTTTTGGTGTTTATGTATTTTTTCTAGGAATCCCCTAGATTTTTTGATTATTCACTATTAATGTTGATATGTATCATATGTCTATAAACTTGTATGAGGTAGGTGTTTCTTTGGAATTACCTTGTAATGTAGGTTATAATGTTCATGGATTTCTTAAATTTCATTATTATAAAATTATAGTCATATAGAATTCACTTATTGTGTTTAAAATAGTCTTCAAATTATTTAAACACATGGCATAAACATAGATCTATTAAAGGTTTTTATAATAATTCCCAAGAGTCGCTTTTAAAAGGAATCAAGTGTTATGAGAAGGTATTTTACACTGATCTCAATTTAAGATGCTATTTGGGATGTTTTTAAGGAATATTAAAAAAACATGTGGTATTATATTGTTTTATATTTAATGAGACAATTTTGTCCTAGGTATATTTTATAATGTTTTAAAATTAGTATTGTAGAATCATTTTAGTTATTCAAATGAAATTTAGATGTGTACTTTTTTTATTTTTTAAGGAACATTTAAAATAATACATCATAAGGTGTGAAAACCTCTCAGAATAATGAGATTTTTTAAATTTATTGTTAAAACAGTAAAAAGAGTTGATTAAAAACATGTATCACCCTCATTATATCTCCATTTTAATTTTTAAAACAATCATGTCTTGTGACCCCTTCGGGGATGTTTTATGTCGATTAATTTTTATTTGATGATCATGAATTGATGGGAAATGAATATGGTTCATACAAGGGTGTAGGAGGAGAGATGCAATTTATTTCAAAAAAATTATTATTTTCTTAACATGAGTATCTTTTATCCCACCTCTATTGGACCTGAAAAGGGAGTCTTAAGAATTAAATTATAGTTATAGATGACTAAAATCACTTATTAACCCAGTATATATAGAGTAAAACTACGCACTATAGTGAACTCATATGGTGGGTCCCATGTTACCCTTATTCCCAAAGGAAGGTTTAAGGCTATATATTTTTTATTAGTCTACCAGGATATAAATGTTTTTATAGGCTAACCTAGGGTTTGTGTCACAAGTTTAGATCATGTTTCTATAGTATAAAGATATTTCCCAGAACTCTTAGGTCATCCTTTGAGAATTTTAGTGGATATCATTAAATGAAATGTTTTTATTCAACTATATTATTTGATGACATAGAACCATTTATTGGTTATGATACATTTATTTTGATTTATTTATTTCTTTTTTCTATGTTTGGTTATGATTCATTTTTTTTATTATATTATTATAAAATAAATTTTTTTATGAAATGATTTATAATGTGTGGGTTAAAATGAACAGTTTGGTTAATTTTTATTTAGGTTTTTAATAAAATGGTTTTATAGCGAGGCTCTTTTTCAAAAGACATATTTTCAAAAAATGATTTAATAAAGGGAATTATTTTACCCATGTATTATTAAATCCAAGGGTTATTTTATAAGTTTTATTAAATCATGTTAACATATTTCTTTTATAAACCATTTAAAAACTTATTTTATATATATTCTTAATACAATAATTTTATGGAATACTTTATTAATAAAATTTACAGTGGCTTCTTGGTGGGATCCCACTGGGCATGTTTTTCTCAAACTATGTATATGCATTGTTTATAGAGTTCTTATGTAGATATTATGTTTGTATTTCAGGTACTCATCTATCTATAAATACTTTGGTTTTCTATTAGTTCATGGGGGAGGAGTGTCTGTGTGTGTAACTATGGGTCCCAGGTAGTGATTATAGTGTCATTTGGGTTCCAAATTATCAATCATTAGAGATATTGTATTGGAAATTAATCCTAGTATGTTATTTGTTATTTTCATTAATTATTTATTTGAATAAAATATTCCATTTATATGGATATTTATTAATATCGCAGTTTTTGGATGATTTATGATTTTTTTTATTACATATTAATTTTATAATTTAGGTGTGAAACTATTCTAAAAAGTGAATTCTTATACCCTATGGGCTTGTTTCTGGTCCATAGGGATTGATAGAACCCTAAGAAATATTGGAGTGTTGGGTTATTTGTTAGTTCACATGTCAGCAAAATCTAGTTAGTTACATATCATAAAAACCATAGAATATTTTAAATTATTTTTTCAAAGTGGGAAATTAATGTTACTAAAATCCATACTTAATATTTATAAACAACTAAATTTCATTATAACAATATAAAAAGTTTTAGAAAATATGGAAAATTAAATTTATTGACAATTTTAATTGCTAATTGTTCATCCCCAATCCCATTTTGTAAAATTATACGACCTAGTATAATGCCTCTCTCAACCATTAAATAATACTCTTAAAAATTCATTATAAAATTATTCTCAATACATCTATTCAAGACACTTACATAAAATTCCAAATTGTATTCAAATGAATTTATAAACATAGTAAAGTCATCCAAACATACCTCAATACAGTCCAATATTATTTTAGAGAACATTTTTACCACGAATCTTTGAAATAAACCTAGGGAATTTCAAAATTTAAATTCCATTAGTCTATAGGAAAAGGTATAATAATGACATGTTAATATTTTTTTCCCTAGTCCTTATGTTCAATGTCTACATGGAAGTGTTTCAAAATACCATCATGAAAAATAAAATTCGCTTTTACTTATAGTTTTTTAATAAATTAGTCAATAAATGGAATTTGAAAATTATCCATCCTTGTGACATGATTTTCTTTTTAGTATTCAATAATAACACTCAAACTATTTTGGTATCTCTTAGTAGTTGGATAATTTTTTCATTAATTACAATAATTAGTACATATTCATTTATAAATATATTAATTTGGTTGACTTGCTATCAATTATAAATATGTAAAATTATTTATACTTCCAAAAGCTTTTTAATTTCATTTTAATCACTTCAATAATAATTGGGTTAAGTATCCTCTAAGGACCTTTAATAGGTTTTTCTTTGCGAACATGTTTAATTATTTACATGTATATATTAAAATTTATCCCAATAATATCTCTTAAATTTTATCCTATAGATATAAAATTATATATCATTATATTTAATACTTATTTTTCCTTATTAGAATAAAGGTTAATGGAAAAACTATTTTTATCTTTTTTTCTTTCATTTCAAACACATACATTAAATCAAATGGAAATTACATCTATTCAAGATTTTGGGGATGTAAAAATATGAATAAATATATTTTTAAATTCCTCTAAAACCACATATTACATTGATGGAGATGAATAATAATATATTTAAATATAAAATAAAGAATAAATTTCCTCTAAAAATTAGAGGTTACCTTATCTTTATATGGTTAGATAATATTTTCATGTTTTTTTAAATTGTTTTTCATGAGATTTTCAAATCATAATTAGTTACCCAAACTAAAAATTACATTTCATTGTTTTTTGTTAAATAATCAAAGTGTGAAACATTATTTATCTTATTTTAAAATTTTCATAGAATCAAAAATATTAATGTGGCTAGTGTTAACATGAAACTCTGTTGTTAAAGTTTCATCTTGTACATTCAAGAGTGTGTTTTCTATTTCTAGGAATGATATTCCAAAAATGAGTTGTCAATGAGTATTTATACAATATTTTCCATGTTCAACATATAAAAATGAAATTGAAAGATCAATTTATACAGTAAGACTAGGAAATCCTCAACAAACTATACTCAAGAATGTATTTTATGTATTTTGAAGTTGGATAACTACACTAATTAGTTTTATTTCTACCATTTACATATAAGAAATGATTGAATGTGGGAAAATTAGTAGAATACACTAGATTAAATAATAAACCTATTTGATAATTAGATCTAATTTTACAAGGTATATAAAATTTACATGGATCTTTGAATTTGTTTAAAAAAATTTATGTGTTTAATTCATAAATTTTTCTACATAAATTAACTATACCATTCATTTGAAGTATCCTTTTTTGGTGAATAATTCATTAAGAAACAAAGCGTTTATGTAAAAAAAGTAAGGGAAACTATTATATGAAATTTTATATTAATATTTTTGTAATGTTGAATAATTTCAATTTGGATTTATTCATCCTATTAATTTTTTATTATATATTTCTTTAGGTAAATCGTAGTGGAAGTTATATTTTTCACTAATAAATTTTTGTAAATATCTTTCAGATTTTGTCTTACTCTTCTCATTATTATCCTTCTCTTCCTTAGTGGTAACCCTATGCTATTATAGATCATATTTAGAGTTAGATTTAGTAATAGGGTTAATCAATTTTCCACTATTTATCATTAACTTTCCCACATTACCTTTAATATTTTGAATGCTTTGAGCTATTAGTAATAATTTATTTTTTTAACTATTTCTACAAGACTCTAAAAATGATTTTTTTAATTATTATGTACCTTTTTTAGCATTTCAATATAAGGATCTGGATGAATTTTTTCTTGTAGGGATGGCTAGTTGAGGGATGTTTAAAAGAATTATTTGGTTTGAATGGTGGCGATTCGATGGTATGTTGATTTTTTATTTTTTTGTATATATTGTTCTTAAAAGGGTTATTAAGCTTGAGATTACTTATTTTAAAATACATATTATTCTTGGTAAGTTTCCTCCCAACCATGACGGTGTTATTGAAATTTCGTATATTGAGAGGTAGCTTTAAAGATTTCTATTTTCTATAATTCAAAACATTGATTAGTGAGATGGTTTATTAGATAACAAAGATTGTATTCCTTTTCTGATTTGAGTTGATTGGTTAATTTAGTATTTCCCATTAACCTAACAAAAGTGGTTAGTTCATCATGATTCATCTCACATAATGGTGATTCATTAGATCTTAAATTATTAAACCTTCTCATACTAGTACCTATTATTCAAAATAATTCATAGTTTTAAGGTATATTCCTAATTCATGCTCTAGATTCCACTGGTAATTGATTAATTAAATATTCTCCTCTTTATACATCCATAAATTTAATCTCACTATAAATAAAACCTTGATAGAAAAAAACTAGGAAATTGTGTTTCTAAATTATTTTTTAAGGATATCCTGCACATATATTCTTGAATATTTTAATGTAATTATATAGTGTCTATATTTTTTATCAAAGAATACTCCTTCTATAGGGTATTTATGTTGAAGTGAGATATAACCATTGAATAATACTCATTTAATGGTCATCCTAATCATTGATTTATCTTTGATATAAGTTGTAAATCTATTATTTAGTTAATCCTTGAAAATTGATCTAAAATATTCTTCATTTGAATTATTCTTAAAATCTTCCATGTGGCTTTATTGTTGAACGTACGAGGCTGAATCCCTTGATATGATTTTTTGGATCTATACATAGATATCTATGAAATATCAGAAATAGTTTAATTAGACTTGTTTTCAATTCAAAATCTTATTATAATTTAGGTATATATATTTTATTTTTTTATTAAAGAAATGAGATTAACATCATTCTCTAAGGCTATAGTGTTATTGATTGGTCATTTCTATAGATTCATAGTGAACACTTGAAGTTTCAATGAAGTCCTCTAGTGTAATATTTTCAAAATATTTTGGAAATTTGGTTATGATTCTTAATATTATATTCTTAGTGATAATTTTTCTATCAATATTTGGATCTAGAGGGAGAATATTGATTATTTTAGAACAATTCTTGAAAAATAATTTATAAGAATTGGAAATACCTCTACCATAATTTTAGTATATTTTTTTTCACCTAACTCAAGGTGCTATGAAAAAATTTTGATTGCATGAGTTTAAACTACATCATATGGTGATCGATGGAAGCCCCCATAGAGGGGTGAAAATAAATTTTTTCTTAATATGTGAAAACGTAGTTTATTTAACCTCATGTTAAATTAGAAAGAAAAATTTTTAAACATGTTAGAATTTATAAAGGTGATTATAATTTATTTTTAAGGGTTACATTTCCTATTACAATGCTATAATAATCCTTAAAATTCCTCACTCTTAATTTTATTATCTGATAAGTTAATGAATCCATAATCTCTTTTTTCCTTTACCCCAGGGTGAGAGAAATTTTGAAGTTTAATCAATAGTAATAACTATTGGTTGAATTACATTCCTATGTGTGTGGGAATACATCAAATAACAACTCAACAATAAAACGCCGCAAAAATACTCTGGAAAACCAAATTCAAGCAAAGTCGCTTTAAATTAATTCAATGATAATTCACATAATTCTAAACATGTATCATATAATTTCAATATGCACTCCAAAAAATTATTCCTACTTAATAATATATAATAAAAACTCATTGGATGTTTAAATTTTATTATTAAATTATATAGTAAACAGTACACAATAATTGTTAACAGGATACAATGATATTAAAAATAGAACCCTCCTAAAAATTATAAACATTAATTAGTGAAAAAAATTATCACTGATGAATAAAATCTGTAAGTATAAAATAATTCTACATTCCCCTATCCAAATCACCAAAAATTTTGAACACTTCATGGGTGAGGTTGCGGGATAAAAAAAAGCAAACCACAACAAAAAAAACTGAAATAATTGATATATCCCCCCTTAATGTAGGAAAATATTTATTTAAATAAGAAAAAACATGATTATTCAAGTGACAATGTGTGTATGAGATCATTCTATTTGAGATTGGATTAAAAATTAGTATATTTCAATGTTTTACTAAGTTCAAATGTTTTATAAATATTTTAATTTTTTCAAATATTCCAATACCTTTGGCCTTCCATTTAAATATTATACATGATCCTGTTTTCTTCGTTCCTTTAGGTTAATGTGGATGATCTCTAAAAGATAGGAAAATATATTTCGTACTGAGGATATCAAGAGAAATTAAATGAAACTTTGAGGTTATCATTACGACCATATTAAATATTTAATTCTCACATAACTTTCACATTTTATGATTTTGAAAAGGGTATATCTATTATGTATCCTCTTTTTTACTAATTGAACTTTTACATATCTCATTTGTGGTAATGTGCACCTTCTTATTTGTAGAAAAGTATGAAACCATACAATAAATAAATGGATAGAATTGGTATTTGTACAATACCTTACATATCACAAGGAAGGTATTATTTTGTATACTAATACGCCATTAAAAATAGGATTCTTCCTACCACATTCTTAATATCCATTATCTAATATATTTCACTTGTCGCATGGGGTAACCATTAAGTATCTATGTACGCAAATGTATGCATGAATATGTTGTTTCCCTTATACATCCTTCCACACTCTCATGAAAAAATTCCCAAAAATTCCATTTTTAAATCAAAAAGAAATAATTCATTTTAGTATTTTACTATAACAAATCATTTATCCTTTTAGAGAGAATCTTTTATATTACCTTTTTCAATCTTGATTACTCTTATAAATGAACTCCTTATTCAAATTTAATAATCTTTTTGAAATTTTTTATCTTAATTTTGGACTATGATGCTTATGGAATATTAATCCTTCTAGACATTATCATACAAGACATAAAGAATTTAAATCTATACTTTTCATATGAAACATTATAATAGATTATTAAGTGACCTTCATTCATGAACCTGACATATATGGTCCAAGACATGTAAGTCAAAATTATTTCTAAATGCCTTAGATGCTCATCCAAATTCTACTTCTCTATTAAAATAGTATATCAATACACAATTAATAACTAGGAATATATTTTATTATTATATAATTTAGTAAAATCCATTAAATTCATAATTTTATCTGTTTTATGCAATATCAACAAAATATAAATACAATATCATTTAATTATTAAATTTGAAAATATAAAATTAATTAAGAAAATTTAAGGAGTAAAATGAATTGAATATAGACAAAAAATAATAAATTTATTTCCAAATTTCTTGTAATTCCATCATCATCCAAAAATACAAAGTGAACCCACTGACCATTGGTATTTACCGCCACCTCCATTGGTCCCCTGCTATGATTATGGTTTTTCCATATTGAAAGAAGGTAAACATTCCTTTACTGGTATCATTCTACAAAAATATAAACTTTTGTTGAGGTGTGAATGTGTGGGGTGAGTAAACAGGCTCAATATGACACACCCAATAAATCCTATACATATCATTAACTTTAATATAAAATATGTTTTAAATTAATTTTATAAAATCAGGACCTTTATCACAACATTTTATGAAACCAAACAATGAATTTTACATTCTATCAAGATCCATTATTTTATCAAAACACATAAAAATATTCTAAATTTTTAGATCCATCATCTGGAACACCATTTACAATAAAAAATTCTAATGGACCTCTTATACCATGATTAAAAACTATTGGGAACCTTCTACTGATAAATAGACTGACAACCTTAATCCAACTTCTTCTTCTTGAAAAATACTCTTCTATTAGGATATATTTGGTTTATAAAACACTTATAGGGGAGGGTAAATTAGTGTTTGTATCTTAATAACTAATTTAAAACATTACACTTATTTAACAATACACATATTCAGTGAATGTATCTCTCTTTATTTTCTCAAATTCTATATGGATAAATCTAGTAAAAATGTAACATCCCGAGTAAATAAAGATTATGACATTTCATATTTATTAATATTTGTGAATATAATATTAATATTACTTTAAAGTGAATTCTATGTTCGATTGCGTACCCAATATGCAACAACGAGTTTCTTTGAAATCTTACGTTGCACACTAATAATAAAATAATAATATTTTAAATGGTAGTTAACGCCTAGCTATTGTAATGGAGATAATGAATTAACTACAAAATTATTATATATGTGTGTTAATTTTTCTTTACAATTTTCCAATAAATGATAGAGGCTTAAAATGAAAATGATTCCAATTTTAAGCATAAATATTTTAATATTCTTTAAAATGACGATTAACCGCCTTTTAATGGAGAACCCTTTTTAAATCTACTTATTGTAAATTTTATATGTAATATTTGACATAATAAAATCCTTATTTATAATCAAGACATCAAAATTTACTTTGTGTATGTTTTTGGTATTTTTCCGATAATGTTCATTTTTTAATGAATAGTGAAAAATTTTGTATTTTAATTCAAAACCTCCTTTTAGTCTAATTAATTTATATGGTAATATTATCTTTTTAATTGGTTTTAAAGTTTAATTAGAATATATTTTTACCATTTAATCCAATGTTGTTCATTGGAATTAATTTCACATTGAAATTGGACATAAACAAGTGGCAATCTTTGGATGGATATTGTTTCTTAAAAACACGCTATTTGTTTTGATAGCTGAAATTAATTATAATGTTAACTAATGAAACATATATGTTTTTAATTTGTTAAAATGGACATAATTTTTGAATTTGTAATATCAAATATAGATTAGGATGATTTTTTGGTATTTTTTCTGAAAAACGTCAATTTTTGATGAATAGTGAAACCACTAAGTGGTAGTTAAAAAACAGATTTTTTATTTAAATGAAATTTTAATGCTTCTGGTATTTGAATTTTAAAAATAATACATTCATGGTTATCATTAGTAAGTAAAATTTGGTTCAATCGGATGAAATTAATATCTGGTGAATAGTTACTTTTGAGTTTTATTAACCGCGATTAGAGGTAATTAGGGTAATTTGAGGTAAAAATAGTGTTATAACAATATGAAATTACCTTGACACATGTCCTACCCTTATTGGAAGAGTCATGGTAGACCAAGAAAATCCATGGGTCAATTTGTGGGACCCCATGGAGCCACTTGGGTATGATAGTGTTATTAATACCTTTTATTTAAAGTAAAAATAAAAATGTCAAAAACATGTATTATTTTACTAAAAACAATTTACATGGGGTTATACAAGTTATCCTTTCGACTATAAATATTAATTAGAAAGATAAAAATATTTCCTATATCATGGTAATTTTTTTTATAATTTTTAGACATCAAATAAATAAAATTATTTATGACACAGTGATGATGTAGTGCTTATATCATTAATGAATAAATTAAATAAATAAGAAGATAAAGTTTAAAAAAATATCCAAAACTTGTCCAATTATTATTTAATGATCTTATTTATAAAATGGGACACCTTATCTTAGAATATAATGATTATTGGACCTTTATAAACCTAAAATTATTATATAATAACATAATTGTTTCAAGATTTCCAAAAGAGACCCTCCTCTCCCGTATAAAAAGACCCCACTTCCTACCCATTTCCCACACTCCTCAAGCCATTTATCTCATACAAAAACTACTCAAATAATCTCCCAATATCCCTCTATTCATCATAGATGGCTTACCTTCGGCAGAAAGCTCTTCAAGAAACCCTTTTGGTTCAAACCAAGAAGAGTTACCCGATTTAAAGATAATGTTTTCTCTTATGTTTTTTTGTTCTATTTTGCTTCTCCAACCCCCTCAAATATTTTTATTCCTTTAGTTTGTAAAAAAACCAGTATCTTAAATATACTATGATGATGTTATAATAATTATTCTAGCTACACTTACACACACTTCCATCTAATGGGTGAAGAACATACTGTTTCTGTGGATAGGGAACTACTGCCTCACGAAACAATGATTGTTCAATTATCTCCTACCGCCTCTCATAGTGGCCATTATGATGTCACTGTATTTTATATATGATATATATGGTGTTTATGTTTTCTATATGATTTTGTATATTATATTTAAAACATACCTTTATGCTTTGAATGTTGTGAAAATGTGATAATTTCATATGAGAAAGTGTGGACTACCGCCCCTCAAGTGATGTGACTCGTTCATGCAATACATGGAATGTATAAAAAAGAAAGTTAATGAACATATTTGACAGATATAAAATATATATTATACTGTAATTATAATATTTATATCTCTCATTTAGTTTTAATTCCATTAATATGACAAATAAATTAAAGTAGCATTCATGCGTATGTACGGCCTACCGTCTCCATGAACGGTGCATTTCATTTTTATCTCCAAATGTTTTGAAATAGTATAAAATGAATTTATATAGTATTTATATGATATTTAAATCATTAATACTTTTCTGGAGATGATTTACTTGTAACTACATGGACAATTCTTTTCAAACAATTTCATTTTTTACTCATGTACCGAACATCAACAAAAACGTCTAATATGAAATCACATATTTAACTAATTATTATAACATTATAATATATGATATGAACTGAATAATAAACATTAAAGGAGTTACTTAAGAAACTATAAATTGACCAAAGTATATTATTCAATAATATAAAGAAACAAATAAGACAAGTTGGACTTGAGGTAAGGGATCCTACCTCTCTCTTTATTTTTTAAGTACTCTATTTTATGTCACTTCTTTTAAGACCATATTTCTTATGTTGGGGTATGTTATTTTATATTTCTCTTACTTTAAATTTTATATTCATATGATAAGAGACCCTATTTTGATCTCATCAATTCATTTTTGGATGTTTTAAGTGGCGTCGTTAGGCTGCTGAAATTTCGTAATGTATTTCTTATCTCACTTTTAATTCCGTGAGATTTCCATTGTTCGCCACTTATTTATGGAATTTGGTGTATTGTGTACTTACATTTGATATATATAATCATTATTATATTTATATTCATGTTATTCTATAATTCAATTGGTGTTTATTTTCTTTTGGTCATACGACTCGGTTGATTACAACGAGGTAAGGGGTTTTCATCTCACTTTTATTCCCATGAGATTCATGCTACATTTGCCACTATTTCCTTTTTTGTGGTGTATGTATTACCCATGATTGTATTAATTTTTTAATATACCTTAATTTATGGGTATTTACATCTTCATTGTATGATCATTCTTTCAGGGGGTGTACGTTTCAAAAGTTACCCAAATCGGTAAGGGAACCTTTCACCCTCCTCTTTTTAAAAGACTTCTTTTGTTAGGTCTTTTAATTTACATGTTCTTATGTTGGGATATGTCCTTATATATCCTTATTTTTGTAAATGTTATTTTCAAGTGATGAGATACCCTTTTTATATCTCATCATCTCATTTTCTGAATTTTAAAGTGACACCGTTAGGCTGTCGAATTTCTATAAGGGAACTTCTTAACCCAATTTCAATTAATTAGGTTAAACCTATAATTCTTAATTATGTTGTTATATTAATATGTGTGGATGAACTCTGATTGTTTTAAAATTAATATCAACTTACATTTTGTGTATTTATTAATTGTCACACATAATTATGTAATTGATATATCCTTAATCTAAGGATACCGTCTTTGTAATGGTCTTCGTCTCAATATCCTTTAATTGAGGCATATTTTGTTTTAATAAAAGACTTTATTTTATATGTTGTATAAACACCTTCTAATTTTCATTTCATTCAAATGGAATCTTTTTGTATGAAGTGTTTTATTAAACGACAAAAAGGAATGTTTCTTTTAATGTACGCGGTGACAATGGCCATTTCGCCGCCGCGAGTATTATTTGATCTTTGGCTTCCTCAATAAGTTGTAATGTTTTCAAAAGAGAATAAATACCATATAATATTTTATGTATTTTGGTATTGAAAATGTTTTTGATAATGGGTTTGTTATGTCAATATATTTTAGTGATATATTGTGATTGAATTGTGGAAATGATTTCTTTCCATTATATTTGTTTTATGTTTTATGATTTTATAATGGTACTTGGACATTTGACACGTGGTTACGTAATAAACCAAATTATGGGTGGTTCTGTGAATACCAGGACAGGTGGATATGTTATAAACTCCAATGCATTGGGTATGTAAGTTGGCCCTATGGCTATTCCATTTAGTGAAATGTGTGGAATTAGACTGTGTGGTTATTCTATTTAAGTATGTTTATGTCCCAAGTTACCTTTATATGTTATGTGTTCTTTATATGGGTTTTATGGTGATATTTTGGTTACAAAAGGGTAATAAATGATCTTTTATTCAATGATTAGTATTTACTACTTCATAAAGGTGAAAAGTATTACTTATGATGAAGTATTCATGATTTACTTGTTGTTTTGAAAAACTAACAGTTTTCCTTCCTTGAGTATCCCATATTATGATTTTTATGCTCATCCCAAGTTTTTGAAATGTTTTCCACATGACTTAAATATGAATAGGGTCAAGGACAGGATCAAGGAAAGACATGCTGTCTAAAACATAGAACTATTCATGTTTCTTTTTTTAAGAGTTTTTATTTTATGAAAAAAATAGAAACTGAGTAGAAGTGTCTACTTTGTAATCTTTGAGATGTAATAGTTATGTCCTAATTCTATAAAACTATAAACCTGAAAATATCATCAATGTAAATTATTCATTTAATTTATGATTATGTAATGTTTTAAGTCGAGGTCTTTATAGTTGGTATCAGAGGTCGGTTTAGATATCTTTAGAGGTTAGGGTGTTCTTTAACAATAAGTGACATTACCATAATGGTTAGAATCTCAGAAAGAGTTGTAGTTTTAGATAAAGTGAATGAGTTTAAGATAACATGAATAATTATATCTTAGTATTTACCCTCCTCATAAGATATAATATAATGATTCTAATGATATACTTACACTGACCTTTTTGGTTTTAGTCAATGGCTGGATCTAGAAGGCACCAAAGTAACAGTGGATGTGACGAAAACTGTGACGGTTTTCGGAAAGAACAACTGAATGATATGGGAGATGCAATGATAACTCTTATGGTTATTCTCAACCAAATATTAGGAGTTATGATTAACCACTTCAACCTTGGTGAGTTCTCTAATGCATCACGTATGAGAGAACCAACTTGATGTGGAAGTTCAGGTAATAATTATAAAGGTAACCATTAGGGTTTATATCATCCTTACTTTTGAGGTAATTATGGGTTACTATATGTTATGATGGAAAATGGAAGGCATGAGATAAACATGAGGTTAAATTATGTTATGGTTATTTTTAAAGATATTATCTCTTTTGGGGAATGTTTTAAGAATTATATAGTTTTGGAAAAAGAACAACACACGGACCGTGTGACAACCCGTCGCGTCGGACAAAGTTGTGGGAGTCAAACCCACAACCAAAGTGTGACTGGGATTTATCACCTAACACTGGACTACGTAAAGTGTCTGGTTAGTATGACTAATTATTTTTAGTTAGATGATCTTATGAATCCAGAATAAGTTGATTTTGGGTTATCTATGGAAATGATTAACCTATCATCGAGGATATGTGATTAGGTTAATTACTTTTCAGAATGAGACTTTAAGAGTAACTGATGTTATTTGGAGATAAATGTTAAGATTTACCTTTGAAGACTATGTGATTAAATCCTTCATAGATTTGGGTTTCAATCTTAGTTTGGATTACATTTGAAGAATTTTAGGGACAATAGTTTATTTAATGGTCTTTGTTGAACTTTGGGTTTTGTTGGACAAATTTTGGAGATTAAGAGTAGGTTTTCTTTTTGTAAAAGATTATCCTTTTTGGGTATTATCTGATCTCGTACTAACAATTTTGGTTTTGGTTAAGTTATAAAGACATGGTAAATATATAGTTCATCTTTTCTGGATTAGGTGATTCTCAAGAAGTTGATTATAGTGATCTTAATGTGAACAAGTCATCCTAAATACTCATCTTTTGGAGAAAATATGAGTTTGTGTAAGAAATCTAGTAAGTGATGAAAGTCTACACGACAAGAAAGTTTTTTTTCTTATGATTTAGTTAAGCTCATAAATAAATTCCTCAATGAAAAGTAACTTAAAACAAAAACGTTGTCTGTTAACTTTTCCTACTGGGGAATGAAATACCGTTTAACCCATCACAAGTTTGTGATTTTTTGGTGGTTAACTTTCTCCTAATAATGTATTCTATCACTCTCCATCAGAACATACCCATTTGTTTTTTCTTCCATATCCATGTTTTAATACAAGGAATCATAGTATGGGTTAACTCAGTTGACCTTTGTACTTCTCTTTATTTCATTTAAAATGATAGTTTTACTAACTTTTTTCCGATGTGGGACATTCAATGAAGTTTCTGAGCCCAATTTTTAAATTGCGAGGACGCAATTCTCAAAAGGGGGGAAGGAGGTAACATCCCAGGTAAATAAAGAATATGACGTTTTCATATTTCTTAATATTTGTGAATAAAATATTAATATTACTTTAAATGGAGTTCTATGTTCGATTGCGTACCCAATACGCAACAACGAGTTTCTTTGATATCTTACGTTGCACACTAATAATATAATAATATTATTTTAGATGGTAGTTAATTCCTAGAAATTGTAATAGAAGGAATGAACAGAATTAACTAAAATATGATTATATATATGTGTAATTGTTTTTACATTTATTCAATAAATTATAGAGGCTTAAAATGCGGATGAATTCAATTTTAAGCAGAAATATTCTAATATTCTTTAAAAGGTCGATTAACCGCCTTTTGATGGAGAACCTTTTTTAAATTAACTTATTGTCACTTTTATATGTTATATTTGACAAAATAAAATCCTTTTTTAGAATCAAGACATAAAAATTTACTTTTTGTATGTTTTTGGTATTTTTCCGATAAAGTTCATATTTTAATGAATAGTGAAAAATGTTGTATTTTAATTCAAAACATCCTTTTAGTCTAATTTATTTATATGGTCAGATTATCTTTTTAATTGGTTTTAGAGTGTAATTAGAAAATATTTTTACCATTTAATCCAATTTTGTTCATTGTAATTAATTTCACTTTGAAATTGGACATAAAGAGGTGGCAATCTTTTGATAGATATTGTTTCTTAAAAACACGCTATTTGTTTTGACAGTGGGAATTAATTAATGCAAATTCTATGATTTTAATTTGGTAAAATGGAAATAATTTTTGAATTTGTAATATCAAATATAGATTAGGATAATTTTTTGGTATTTTTCCGAAAAACATCAATTTTTTATGAATAGTGAAACCACTAAGTGGTAGTTAAAAAACAAATTTTTCGTTTAAATGAAATTTTACCAATTTTTTATTTGAATTTAAAAAATTCGATATACATGGTTATCATTAGTAAATAAAATGTGGTTCAATGGGATGAAAATAATATTTGGTGAATAGTAACTTTTGATTTTTATTAACTGCGATTAGAGGTAATTAAGGTAATTTAAGGTAAAAATAATGTTATAATAATATGAAATTACCTTGACACATGTCCTACCATTATTGGATGAGTCATGGATGGCCAATACAATCCATGGGTAAATTTGTGGGACCCCATGGGGCCACTTGGGTTAGATAATGTTATTAATACCTTTTATTTAAAGTAAAAAAAAATGTCAGAAACATGTATTGTTTTACTAAAACATTTTTTATAAGGGGTTATACAAGTTATATTTTTGACTATAAATATTAATTAGAAAGATAAAAATATTTCCTACATCATGGTAATTGTTTTATAATTTTTAGACATCAAATAAATAAAACTATTCATGACACAATGATGATGCAGTGTTTACGTCATTAATGAATAAATTAAATAAATAAGAAGATAAAGTTTAAAAAAAATTCCAACACTTGTCCAATTATTATTGGATGATTTTATTTAGAACATGGGAAACCTTATATTATAATATAATTATTATTGGACCTTTAGAAACTGAAAAGCATTATATAATAAAATAATAGTTTCAAGATTTCTAAAAGAGCCCCTCCTCTCTCTTATAAAAGACCTCACATCCTACCCATTTCACACACTCCTAAAGCCCTTTGGATATTCCAAACTATACTCAAATAATCTCCCAATATACCTATATTCATCCTAGATGCCTTAATTTAGGTAGAAAGCTCTTCAAGAAACCCTTTTGGTTCAAACCAATAGGAGTTACCAGATTTAAATGTAATGTCTTCTCTTATGTTTTTTTGTTTTATTTTGCTTCTACAACCCCATAAACTCTTTTTATTAATTTATTTTTTAATAAAACCAGTATCTTAAATATACTAGTATGATGTTATAAGAATTATTCGAGCTACACTTACACACACCTCCATCTAATGGGTGAAAAACATACTGTTTCTGTAGATGGTGAACTACTGTCTCACGAAACGATGATTGTTCAATTATCTCCTACCGCCTCTCATGGTAGCCATTATGATGTCACTGTATTTTATATATGATATATATGGTATTTATGTTTTCTATATTATTCTGTATATTATATTTAAAACATACCTTTATGCTTTGCATGTTGTAGAAATGCGATAATTTCATATGAGAAAGTGTGGACTATCGCCCCCTCAAGTGATGTGACTCGTTCATGCAATACATGGAATGTATAAAAATGAAATTAATGAACTTATGTGACCTATATAACATATATATTATACTGGAATTATAATATATATCCCTCATTTAGTTTTAATTCCATTAATATGACAAAGAAATGAAAGTAGCGTTCATGCGTACGTACGGCCTACCGTCTCCATAAACGGTGCATTTCATTTTTATCGCCAAGTTTTATGGAATAGTATAAAATGAATTTATACTAGATTTATTTGATATTTAAATCATTAATACTATTCTGGTGATTATGTACTTATAACTACATGGAAAATTCTTTTCAAACAAGTTCATTTTTGACTCATGTACCGAACATCGACAAAAACGTCTGATATGAACTCACATATTTAACTAATTATTATAAAAATATAATATGTGATATGAATTAAATAATAAAATTTAAAATAGGTCCTTAATAAATTATAAATTTACCAATGTTTATTATTCATGAATATAAAGAAACGAACAAGACAAGTCGGACTTGAGGTAAGGGATCCTACCTCTGTCTTCCTTTTTAAGTACTCTCTTTTATGTCAGTTCTTTTAAGATACTATTTCTTATGTTGGGGGATATTATTTTATATTAAATTTACTTTACTTTTTATCTTTATTTGATGAGAGAACCTATTTTGATATCATCAATCCATTTTTGTAAGTTTTAAGTGGCGTCGTTAGGCTGCTGAAATTTCGTAAGGGATTTCTTATCTCACTTTTAATTCTTTGATATTTCCATTGTTCGCCACTTATTTATGGAATGTTGTGTATTGTGTACTTCCATTTGATATATATTGTCATGATTATATTTATATTTTTGGTATTCTGTAATTAATTTGTTGTTTATTATCTTTTGGTCATACGACTCGATTGATTACAACGAGGTAAGGGGTTTTTCATCTCACTTTTATTCCCGTAAGATTCATGCTACATTTGCCATTATTTCCGTTTGTGTGGTGTATGTACTACCCATGATTTTATTCTTTGTGTAATATAATTTAATTTATGGGTATTTATATCTTTATTTTATAATCCTTCTTTCATGGGGTGTATGTTTCGAAAGATATCCAAATCGGTAAGGGAACTTTTCACCCTCCTCTTTTTAAAAGACTTCTTTTGTTTGGTCTTTAAATTTACATATTCTTATGTTGGGATATGTCCTTATATATCCTTATTTCTGTAAATGTTATTTCCAAGTTATTAGATATCCTTTTTATCTCTCATCATCTCATTTTTTGAATTTTAAAGTGACGTCGTTAGGCTGTTGAATTTTTATAAGGGAACTTCTTAACCCAATTTCAATTCATTAGGTTAAACCTCTAATTCTTGATTATGTTGTGCTATGAATATGTGTGGATGAACTCTGATTATTTTAAAATTAATATGCACTTATATTGGGTGTATTTATAATTATCACACATAATTATGTAATTGATTTATCCTTAATCTAAGGATACCATCTTTGTAAGGGACTTCGTCTCAATATCCTTTCATTGAGGCATATTTTGTTTTAATAAAAGAATTTCTTTTATATGCTGTATAAAAACATTTGAATTTTCATTTCATTCAATGGGAATCTTTTTCTATGAAGTGTTTTACTAAATTCCAAAAATGAATGTTTCTTTTAACGTACGCGGTGACAACGAACTTTCCGCCGCCGTGAGTATTATTTGATCTTTGGCTTCCTCAACAAGCTGAAATGTTTTTAAAATAGAATAAATACCATATAATCTTTTATTTATTTTTTTATTGAAAATGGTTTGGATAATGGATTTTTTATGGCAATATATTTAAGTGATATATTGTGATTGAAATGTGGAAATATTTTCTTTTCTTTATATTTGTTTTATGTCTTATGATTTTATAATGGTACATGGACATTTGATGGGTGGTTACGTGATAAAACAAATGATGGGTGGTGTTGTGAATACTAGGATGGGTGGTTACGTTATAACCTCCAATGCATTAGGTATGGAAGTCAGCCGTATGGCTATTCTATTTAGTGAAATTTTTGGAAGTCGATCGTGTGGTTATTCCATTTAAGTATGTTTATGTCCCAAGTTACCTTTATATGTTATGTGTTCTTTATATGGGTTTTATGGTGATATTTTGGCTACAAAAGTGCAATCAATGATCTTTTATTCAATGAAGAGTATTTACTGCTTCATAAAGGTGAAAAGTATTACTTATAATGAAGTATTCATGTTTTACTTGTTGTTTTGAAAAACTAACAGTTTTCATTCCTTGAGTATCACTTACTGAGATTTTTATGCTCATCCCATGTTTTTAAAATATTTTCCACAGGAATTAAAGATGAACAGGTTCAAGGATGAGATCAAGGAAAGAAATGTTGTCTAAAACATGGAACTAGTCATGTTTCTTTTTTTTTAGAGTTTTTATTTTATGAAAAAATGGAAACTGAGTTGAAGTGTCTACTTTGCAGTCTTTGAGATGTAATAGTTATGTCCTAATTCTCTAAAACTATAAACCTGAAAATATACTCAATGTTAATTATTCATTTAATTCATGATTATGTAATGTTTTAAGGTCGGGTCCTTATAAAAAACATGAAAGAACACCACAATGGAATACAAGGTTTTTGTAGAGCCCCATTAAATATTCACCACTGAGAGTGGTGTGAATCAGTGGTATAAATTTATGAAATCGTTTACATTTTAATCCCAAATATCTAACATGTTAAGGATCTCAATCCCCATAATAATACCCCATAGCCTCACCTCATATCAATGAATAATAACAGATATCACAACATATGATATTATAAGGATCAACATAAAATCCTACTCCTTACAATCTCATTCTTTAAGTTTGATATAATAATAAAAGGATCTTTATCTGCTCCAAGTATCTCTAATGCCTCTTCTAAAATGATCTCCCCCTATAATAAGGGTAGATCAACATTTCATTATAATGTAAAGTTTTCTAGAACTTCAATTAAAGATCAAACTAGTCTATCTATCAGGAACCTCACCTTGCCTTCTCGATTATTATGATCTTATTAGCTTACTAAATGCTCAGACATTCATGTATCCCCTTAGAAGGATCATCATGTTTCAATATCTTCTCTCACCTTAATAAAATGGAGGTATTTCTTAATATTTATCTCTTTAATTCTTACAACTCAAATTCTTCAATTATGTATATTTATTTCTAGTACTTCTAAACTATTTTATTTTTGAAATCCAGTTTAATTATCTACTATTTTTCCCATATAGTATACATAATTAATCCCATGCACATCAACTGATAATCACATTGAATATATGTTTCACGGTATACTATTTCATCAATTATTTTATGCTTTATGTATTTATTCTATACAAATAGGCATAAAGATTATTTAATAATTCTTCACATAGTAGTTGATACGTCGCACTATCTTTATGTAAAAATTACCCACTTCATTTCACATGAAGTATTGTCCACATATCATATTGTATCACGAATGAAAATAACATAGTATCCCTTCAATGTAATAAAAAATCTCTAAATTTATCCTACATGAAGTGAAAAACATTATTAGGATGACTCAACAAGAGAAAAATACTTTCTCACATAACAATATCCTCTATATAATTCTAATGTACCCTTATTATAAAGTGTGGTAGGTAAATATAGGGTATAGTTTACATTGATAACAAATGATAATTTAAAAAAATAATGGTTTATCATACATCTCATGAGGGAAAAAATATATCACCTCTATTTTGGGTACTACATTTCTTCTAGCTCTCACAATGTACAAGAAATTTTATTTAATCATTATTGTATAAACATCATGAATGGAATTTTGGAAACACATCCTTATTGGGGATCATCATTCCAAAAAAAATCTTCACCAGATCCAATTCATGGTATATGAAACATTGTATGTTATTATCCTAATGTATTACCCAAATAACATTCCACCTATGTTCATAAAAACTTTTCAAAATATCTCTTTATCATACTTCTTCCATGAAACACTTGTATTTTTTTCATTTTTTAATGTTTTCCTAAATCCTGAACTCTGTAATTCTCAAGTAGTTGTTTTTTCACTAATATTCAACATTAATAATCTAAAACCCCAAATCATTTTCCCATTCACATAGAAGCCTCCCAAACTACTCCTAATGGTCTGAAAATTTATTTTCATAACTAATTTATAATGTTCCATAATGATTCAGATGATATCATGTAGTGTTTAAGTTCTTATACAATCATACAACATAAAAACCTATTATATAAAACTTTAAAGGTCAATAGAAGAAGACAAAACTCAGTTTGATCTGGTGATTAATATAAATTAGATCAGGTAATAATAATTATATTATAATTTTTTAATATATGGACAATTCCCCTCATATTTTTTGTTCTACATATGTATTCACAATGGATTGAACCATCTTAATAAACAATTTCACTCCTCAAACAACTCAACCATGGAATTGTCTGGGACACACTCACACCCATGGATTCATGGGTCAAGCCTCTATGGATAAGACCACTTCCACTTATGAATGTTTTCTCACTTACAAACACCCACCAGCCTATGTATAGGCTTTAATCTTAGCTTGCATTTATATTTTTTTTGGGATTGATTGTTGTTTTATATTTGATTTCTTCCTTTGAGATTGATGTCCTATAATGGGAAAGTTGGGATAGCTTGGGTAATTGTTTTATCAAAATCTAACACCAAACTTAGGAAAATAAATCCATGTGTAAAATAATCATAATCCAAGGGAGAAATATAAAAAATGTTCTAAAAAATATTCTTACATGTCCTTAATAATTCTCTAATTATTATCAAAAAAAATATTTTTTTCCACATAAGTTAACATAAATTCATTTAAAAACATTCCAAACATTTATTTTTTGATTTTTCAAAACATATTTTCTTTAAAAAAATCATTCACAATTGTTTTTACAAAAAAAAATTAGCATCAAAATGTTTAGAATTTAAATATATGTTTTAACATACATAACATCAAATTCTACATTTCCTTGAGTATGTTGAATAATAACCGTTAAGGCTGATAAACTCAATATTTTCATATTCCATTAATCATGAAATTGACTCAATCAACTTGTAGACTTACAAGGATGATTTTTCAATAATGAAATCCAATAAATAATCATTAATCAATAAAAAACCTCCAATCATCATCACTTTAACATTTAATTCTTCCTTGTACACTAAATTTATAATAATCATACATCAAATACAACATTCATTTCACATTCAACCACATAGGCTCTTCATTCCACAAATTTTTATTTGTTTTCTATGCTACTTCAAATTATAATGACAATGTTCTTCCCCCATATTTAATAATATAAACACAATTTTACAACAACATCCTTTCCATTTCACCAATCTTCATCACATTCCATTATAATACCATTTCTATTTAGTCATTTAAAGCCTCAGACAATACCATTTATGAGAGAAGTATGGAATTACATGATATTACTTAGCAATAAGATTTCATCTAGACAAATCTATAACTACATGAGAAACCCATTTGTTTATAATATGAGTGTATTAACAATTTTATCAATTTATTCCATAAATTATGATCTATGTGATACTAAAATCAGATAACTCACTCCTTTAAATGTTGGGGATACTCAAGAAACATAAAATTATATAGGATATTTATTTTTCATTACTTTGATCAAATTTATAATAAATTTTAAGTGAAACAAATATAACTCCCTGATGTTAGATCAATATAATCTTCAAAAAGATAATATTTTTTTATAACAATTTAGAATAATTAACATCCCTTTTTCATTGATGGTTGTATTTTTCATCAAATATTCCCAGTTTCATTGTCGATTCCATTATACAAAGGTAATAAATTAGTTATGGACAAAGTATCCACCCAATATATAACAAAGAGTTTCTGAACATTCACTATAGGTAATGAACAATGAAGAGTTATCTTCTTTGAATACAAGGATGGATAGATTCATAGAATCCTTTCACATATAACGATTGAAAGAACTAGTCTTCATGTTTGTAAAAACTAGTGTAGGTAAAGAAGAATCATATTAAAGAGAATTATTATAAGTGTTAACACAAGATGAAATTAAAACTATAAATCCTATATATTTTTTAGTAATATTTATAAATTAGGTTCAAATTATGGAGGAGAGAAATTTGTATTAGGAGACTCATCTAGAAAGTAAAAATCAGGATGAATACTAAAGTTGGTTTCTACAGACAGATGAAAAAACCATGTGGTGAACATAGATGGATATGGATTTAATGAAGAATATGCATAGTTGGGATGGAAAAGGTATTGAAAAAAATAATATAACCTTATTATTTTACATGTTTAAACACCTGAAAATTTTATTATAAGAAGTGGGAAACTATTAAAATAATTAAAACAGAACATTAAAGAAGTTTCAAGATGATATGAACCTATTTTTGAATTTTTATAATTAGATTGAGTTGAATTTGAGGAATCATGGTTCCATATAGTCCAAAATATAAAATAAAATTGATTATAAGTTTCATATATGTGAATTTTAGCATAGGATAATTATCGGATACCAAATACACAATGTTGAAGTCATTGTGTATGTAAATAATTTGTTATGTGAACATATATGTACATTAATATAGTAACATAGTCGAATGACCAACATAATAAAATACATGCTTCCAAAGTCTTCAAGATATCTAAATTAAGGAATTATTTATGTGAATGATGTATTATATATCCCAATGAAACAACATGACCAAATGCCTTATGAAATGGATTTCTGTAGAGTTACCAAATTTTATATATCCAAAGTATACTATATATTTGAATTCGTATCCATGTATACAAATGAAGAATTGAATAGATGAATTTTCATAATATCACCACATAGTGAAATTCTGATCAATAATGAATCACTTAAGAAAATTTATCACATATGTAAATATGCATTAGAGAAATGGAAATTCCAATAGCTAGATTTACATTACATTTTTTGTAAAAATTAAAGACCTATGGATTAAAAGAATTTGAAGAATATATAATTTGGGATGATGATTGAACTATATTTCTAGGTTTTAAACATCACAAGAACCATTAACACTGTGTGATCCATGATTTATAAGAAAGGGGAACTGATCTTCATCCGTGGTAAAGGAAAGATCAAGATGAAATAAAAAATAGAGTTTCCATAATTATTTATTTTGAGGAAGTACAAATTAGTTAAATATAAATATTTTATTTTAGGGTTAGAATGTGATGAATCTTAGTGAATCCCTGATCATAGCATGTTTTTAGGAATAATTAATGAGGTGAACCGTTATATTTATTTCTTGAAGAACAAATTGATGTAATCAAGGTTTCAAGAATGATTAAAATGATGTTTCATTGAACCAAAATATTCTATTCATAAAATAAGAAATAATTTTGATACATGGATGTTTGAGTCTTCATTATTGAATGATATTTAATTCTTATAATTTTCCAAAGACTTGAGAAATTTAAATAACAGGTTTGTATTACCTATATTAAAAATGAGTTTCACTCTATATCTTTTTCCCTATGTTTTATAATGTTATAGAACTTTTATGAATGGATTTCAGTAGTTATATTTAAGAGAAGATGAATTTGGGACTTTTATTTAGATTTTATAAAGATATTTCTGGCTGAGTTTCAATATAAGAATAATTAATTAAGGGTATTTTGTGAATACCTTTTGAGTCGAAAAATAGTCATATAGGAAAACATAAAACCCTAAAAGGGGTATTTTATTATTATGATTTTGATAAGGATTATACTTTTTTCCCTTAAAACACCATTTCTAGACATTTATGTTAGTGTGTTTGAAGATTGAGGTGGATGAAATAATGGAAAGAAGATGCAACCTTTATTTCTATGAGTTTTAAGAATTAGTAAGACAAGAGTTGTGATGCTGGAGAGATCATAAGAACTCATAAAGAGGAAGATAATAATATGATGCATGATGTATTGAAGAATAAGTGGATCTACTCATCAATATGAAAATACTTTTGTAAAATATAAGGGTTTTTATTTTATAAGGCATGAGAAGATAGTGAGAATGTCTTGTAAAGAACATTGAATCTAATTTATGGTGTCTATTGAGTTAAATATAACATATCTTGAAGACTCAAACTAATTTTAAGCCTCTTATATTATTTTAAGAATATATTATTTTTGGATATAGGGGAACCTTGTAATATGGGATCCACTTAGGAGGAACTTCATGGAAGACAATATGGTCATATACATGGTAGCATTCTATAGAACATGTGCAACTCAGCGTATAGGTAGAGAGAATGATCTGTGTAACAACAATATAATTTGGATGATTTGAAAGACATTCTATGTTATATAACTTATATCACATGTCACACTAATTTAATAATAACGCAACTTATTAAGAAAAAAATATTAATGAAGCTATAAAAAGCCCTAAGATGGTAAAGGATTAATAGCTATTTTCTTCAGTAGGTAAATAACTGATACGAGTATTATTTAAAAAGTTATTTATAAGAAAAAATATTTTATTCATATTATAATTTTCTATTAAAAAAATAAATATAAAAATTATTTATTTTATTTTTTATTTAAAATAATTCATTCTTAAATTCCTCATAACAATTTTATCTTTGGATAAATTTTTGTGATTATTCTAAAATTATTAATTTGAAGGTGATAGTGACAATACTTATTTATATCATCACTTTTATGAATTTATTTTAATATATGAATACGTTGAATGTTTTTTAAACATTTTTCCTATAAATTTATATATAATATTGAAGAATAAATCGTCTTGAAATGCTATTTCTAATTTATAAACCCATGATCATCATTTTGAAAATATATGAATAATTTTGTTGAAACCAATTATTTAAATATTTTTTTAATAAGTTATAACTTGATTATAAAAACCCCGACTCCATTAACCCAGATCATATGTCTTATTTGCTACATTGGTATAGATACAAGGATTGAAGTCCTAAATTAAAATTCAATTTACGAGTATTGGAGAGCCAAATATGTATATTATAACCATTTTCATTAGGAAGAGAATATGATACATAATAAAATAAAATTACCAACCTCTTTAGACCTCATTCAAAAAATTCAGCTTCATATACTATGAAGAATAAAACAATAAGGGTGAGATCAAATTCTTAGTATTGGTTACGTATAATAGAATCTATCAGGAAAAAATAAGGAATAATCAGTATATAAAGGTAAATAACTGAATACACATGTAAATTATTCAATAACATTACTATCATAAGTACATAAGTCATTATCAATATGGATAGTCAAATAAATAAACATGCATTACATTTAATCAAAATTTTGTGAACAACAAATCATCCATGGATAATTTCAATGAAATAATCTCATAAATTATAATAAATGAATTCTAAATAAATGAAATTATTAATATTATAAATCATGATCTTGCACATCAGTATATCTATACAGTTATAAACTTTTATAAAATAGTTTAATACTGTGTATAAAACCCCATATAATTTAGCAAACTTATTTTTATCATGACCCCAACTTATGCATCAAGGTGTTATATAACATTGGGACCCACACATCATAGCATGTCAAATGCATTCCTCATATATCAAATGATTGATTTAATTCATGAATATACATGACTTATCAATAAATATCATTATTTTGTAAAGGATACATATTCATCAATATTTCTACATTCAATCAAATATATTTCAAAGAAAATAATATATGTAAAAATGGAAAAGAGTTTTGGAAATAATTATAACCATGATACAAAGAGTATCAATATTTAAGATAATTTTATTATCTAATTAAAAATGATCACAAGAAAGTTATTATCTAAAGAGAAAGTGAACAATATAAAAATTAATCAAGCAATGAGAGGTGACTATTGGTTCAAACTGGATATATGTTTTTTTAATGGAATCATTAGATTTTGAATAATAAAAAGAATATAAGCTAAATATTAAAACAGGATATCAGAAAAGAGTTTTCATTATAAAACCATTGAAAAATTATAGAAGAATATAAATTTTGTAAAATGGTTATGGTGGTAAGCAATTCAGTTATATCTATATATATTAAAAAACATTCATCTTATATTTTTTGTAAAAAATAAACCTTTTGGAAAACTATTAAAAGATAAATTTAAAGATACTTTCATAAAATTAAATTATAACACAATTTATCCTTAAGAAATTTTTTTAATAAATAAAATTACCTTTGTAAAAAAGTTTTGAAGAACATATACATGGAATAAAAATATATCTAATTAAAAGTGAAATAAAATTGTTTTTTGTTTTAAGAATTTATTTATGTGATTCGAGTAACAAAAAAGTGTAAAATATTGTTTAAAATATGGAAACTCTCTAAATATCTAGTTTATAATAAAATTATTGGATCTTGTTAAGGATAAATGATAATATTACTCCAATGAATGTGAAATAAATCCCATAAAAGGATTTTAGATTGTATAATAGATTCTTACATCATTGGTAACATTCAAATTGTAACCCCATGAAAGAATAAAATTGAATTAAAAAATTAACTATAATCAATAAATAGATATTCATGTTAAATAAAACTATGTTTTATTATGTACACCACATAAAATTGAATACGTGAATATAAACAAATATGTCTCAATGAAATGGAAATTGATATGAAATCCTATACCTCATGATTCCCTTTAATTGAACACACTTTATCCTCTAATATAATGGTTTTAAGAATGTTATTAATTTATACCAAAATAATATTCATATTTATAATGTCATATATGACCCATATTATTACATCCAACTACTAATTCATTAACAATCCATTATTATTTCTATCGTTTTGGGCATTAGTCGTGCCATTTTCTCATTTGTGGTTTCTCATTAAAGTTACAGTCCATGTGTATATTATATAGTTACAACATAAATATAATGATTTTTATTTTATAAATATCATATTTTATTATTAAATTATTTTTTAGAACAATTCTTGATTGTTGGACATGGAAAATGACTCACATCGCTTCAAGGAGATGTTAGGTCATACGTACACGCAAAATGAAAATATCATTCCCTTAATGGGTTAAAGGGTAAAGATGTGGATTACATATTAATTATAAGGAATTAATATCATGTCATGTTTTTAATATCAATTTATTACTTCTATCATTATGAATATCTTTGTTAGTCGATTATAGAAAAAAAAATATCGATTCATTAAGCGGTAGACTGTCGTACACACGACTTATGAATTATATTACCATTTGTTGGAGAAGAACATAGGTAAATATTATGAAATATACATATTAAAACCTTAGTGTATGGGATATATTGGTTTCATTTTAATAAAATTTATGAGACTTCATTGAATGTGTTAAACTGATAAATCAAAGGAATGTTATTTGTGAAAAAATTAAATACGCTTAGAGGAACCCCCTTTGGATATCTTATTAATAAACATAGGGATGGTCATTATGGAATACCAACTCCTCTATAATGAGTCTAAAGATGTTGGGTGGTGATTTTAAAAGGGTTTGGTAGAAGAAAATGGATTTATATACATGAATAATTGATGGGAGGGAGTTCCCTTTTATAATTGATTAGGGTCTTTTTTAAATACTAAAACATATTCAATAATGGTAAGTCACTCTAATAACATGTTCATCCAAAATTGATAAATAATGTCTTTTAGAGAAGGTATTTTCAATATAAACCTCCACCAAGTGAAGCTAAATGATTTTTTATCATGTCATTCCCTTATCCTCTAACAATACTTACTTTTACCATTTTAGTTTTTACCACATTAACTAGTTTTTCACATAGGTAGTTAAATAATCAAGACTAAACTAAAATGATAAATACTATATTTTTTTCCTTATTATTAAAAATATGAAATAAAATTTATCAAATAAAAATTCTATGTGTGTGTGAAATTATTTTTAACATAAGTTCATGGAATGCCAAAAACCTCATTTAACCTTAATTGTGTTAGTTAATTTTTACCGTATTTACTAATCATTTTGGTCAAAAATAATTTTCAAATCTATTATCTATTATATATACTAAACTTGGATTCTTCTAGTTTATGATTCACCATAGTATGTGGCCACATCCCCAAAAATACTACATTCCATCCCTTCAATATTGTGCATCATCATCCACATTTTTATTTTTGTTGTAGTTCCTCGCTCGGGATTTCCCTCTACTACGATTAGGGTTCAGTCTATTTCTGCTCTTCCTTCACCTATTCATCCTCATCCGACTGTAGACTCTACTGATCTCTCTGATTACATGTGTTCTCTATCTTTTCTGACTTCTCCTTCTCCTTTACAGCTCTGGCCATCAATACCTCCTCCTTTTGATTCCATTCATGCTCACCCCCCATGACCACCCTACAGTTTCGTGTCGACTTCTACCTCCATTTTTCCGTCATTTCCATTCCACATCCAACCATAAACACCTCCAATTATTATTTAATTCTCTACTACCTTCCATTAATCATTACCCATATCCACTAACCAAACCCCCAACGCAAACGGCTCCCAGTTTTCTTCCACTCCACCCCCATTTACTACTAATCTAGAACTTCCTACTACTCAGTCTACTCACCGATCGATATTGTATTTCACATAACACGTGTTTCCACTGATGCTTCCATAGAAGGCCTTAGGTATCCTTACCTCCATCAACACTACAATCCACTCCCAAAAACCCTCAACTCATCCTACAATTTTCATCTAGTATGATTCATTTATTTCAATTTATTGTCTTAGTTATTATCATATATCATTTCTGGTCTGTGTGCCTCTTTCTTGGAATTTTTCAATTCTTTTGGATGACATTAATATTAAATTTTGAAATGGTGAATGCTAATACATAGGTCTCAGCCTATGTAGAGTATATGGAGAAGACCAACCAACTTAAATATGCATTTTTTATTGCGACATCGGGGGACTTTTTCGGTGGTGCTTCTCAGACTATAACTCCACCCCTGGATGTGATTAAGATAAGATTCCAGATCTGACTATAATTCTATGATATTCATTTTCCTCACAACTTAATTCTTAACCATATCTTATACACTATGAATACAATAATCTATGAAAATGATATTGTTAATGTATTTCTGTTAGTTTACTTTTTTAGGGAAAAAATAAAATGAGATAAATATTTGTGTTTTCCCAATGAGTTGGTTGTTGGTTTACACTTTTTTATGTGTACAAGGATCCTCTATGGTGGGTTTTTCATTTCTTGATTTCTCTATTTCGTGTGTTACAAATATGTTTTTCTGTAACCTAGAACATACCCTGGTTGGTTCACTGAGATAAAGAATATACTGTTTTGATTATGACCCACTTTATTTCACTTTTTGGTTCCCTTTTGAAAAATGGAAAATGCGAATGAATGATAAAAATATGGTGTTAAGGTAATAGAAGGAAGAAGTCAATTATTTTTTTATATGTTCTAAGTAACAAAGTACTTCAATTTCACCAACATCATAATTTTTATTGTTTTTCAAACTCAAGATCAAGCTTCAGTTTGTTAAATCATTCATGCAGATTTCATCCACTCTGGTATAAATTTGTATTGTTGATTGACTATAACTTTTTATTGAATTTTTAAAAAATTTAATTTCAAATTCTATGTGTATTGTATAATATATTCCATTAATGTTTATTTTCAACTATAGTAATATTTTATCTTTATTTACGTAATTTTTTTCATTGTTTTTACTATTCAATTTTATAATTAATATAATCTATTATAACCGATGATGATTTCAATTTGCATTATTATTTTGTTCTCAAAAATACATTATCTTTGTGCATTATGTTTACTAAAAATAGTTTATGTTTATGTTTACTAATATTCGTTAGTTTGTTAACATTGAATTAACTTTTCTTTCAAAATTATATATGTATTGATAAAAAATTGATTATGTATTAGATTCCTTTTTTATAATTGTAAAACACTAATTTTATTTTATAATATGTTCCAGGTGAGGAACCCTTATGCTTTGTCGTTGGTCGGTTACTATTATGTCTTTTTTGGTACAAGAACCCTTGAGTTTGGATGCAAAAATCCAATTCACTTCCAACATTCAACCATCTAATTCATTCTGAAATGTTAGATTTTTATATTTTGTTTCATGCCTTTATCTACTTACCCATTTTTAATTTCCTCTCTATACTCATTAGATAATGTTATAACTGTAGCAACTACCATTTTTCTCAAATTCTAAAATTTCATTTATAAAAATAGAACTACCATTACCCTAAAATAATTCTTTTATCCTTATTTCATATGAGCATCAGAACAATATATCTTTATAGCTATGTTGTAGAACTAATGTTGGGTACATTAAATCAACCATGTAGAATTGATCCACTCATGTATATATATGTACTATTGATTGACTGTTATTTTTATTGGAAGTTTATGATTGAAAAATATTCATTTTTTCTTATTTCCATTTGTTTGGCTCATTTTTCTTTATTTTATATATTCATTAAATAATATTATGAATGTAGCATCATTAGACATAAATCACTCCCCTAGTTTTCCAAATACATGAATTGTCGCTAGACACCTACAACTAATCCACCTCCTGGTTACCTCTATCGCTATTTGGCCATCTTTCATGCCCATCCAAGCTTGACCAAGAATCAAGCTCATCGTGTAGTGTTCTCGAGCTTATATATAAACCGGTGTGCTTTCCAGACTCTGCTTCTCACCCAGGACATGCATCATTGCCCAGGAAAAAACCAAAATCCATGCACATATTCTGCACCAGGAATATATTCCCCATGGATATCTCCATAGTGCTTTCAGCCACCTATGTTTTCTTTTTCCCCCAACAGCTTCTTGATTATCTGTAACAAGCATATCTGACCTCCTACACCACTGGACATTTCCCTCTATGAGCTTCAGCACCATGTGATCTCTCTTTTTCATGTATTCCAAATGACCCATACAACACATATGGTGATGAACCATGTGATGAAATTATCAAAGCTCTAATTTCCAATAGTTAAACTGTTAAAAACAAAACATTATTCTCCCAAGTAATCTTTGATTGTTTGTTCTTGCGTGCAATATTTTTTCTGGATACATGTTTATTTCCATGAGCATAAATGCATATATATTTATTATCAATTGTTTACTCTCTACCATATTACTTTTGATTTATTTTGAACCTTTTTTCTTTACTTGTTGCAAGAAAAATATATGCTTAAATATCAAAAGAAATATACATCCAAAGTACTCTTAAGGAACCCTTCTGCTCAAAGGTAACATTTTGGTATGTTTATTTATTTCTTATGAACATAATAAAACTTTAATGTTGAGAGGCATCTTTTATCACAATTCATTCTTACGGTTTTCTATATTGAACTTCCTGATAAATATTTTCATACATTTATTTGAATTAAAAACAATGATATGCCATATTTCATTTTTACTATTCATTTGTGGTTTGAGATTAAGCAATTCATTCATTATGCTTATTTGGTTTTTAGTATACCAATAATTCTCGGCTTTAACATTTTTTCTATATGAACTCTTATATACATGTCTCTGCTTCTGTGTTGTATCTTATTTAACATTTGTGTTCTAGTTGATTGTTGTATAAGAATCGTTACTTATGTAGTCCTGCTGATGCTAAGTGGTGCATATCGAGAAGATCTGGTGAGAGGTCTTAATGTACATCATATTGACTTCAATCAAGTTGAAGTTCAAGAGTAACTACAATCATCACTCAATAGAAACAAGATGTGGTGGTTCCTACTCTAAATACCACACCCATTAATGGACTGGAGTTGACCTGCAAGAACTGTCCAGCTATGGATAGGTTAAATAAATCACCTCTTTGAGTTTTTAAACCCAAAAATTCTTGTCCTTTATCTTTTATCTTATTTCCTTTAGTTATTTTACTATTTAATAACATTTTTTAGGGCCGAAAAAAAGCTGGACAACACCTCACGCACCTATTGAAGATCGAATCATACAACTGTTGGAAGAATAAAAAAATATCCAGGTATATGTTTCTACTTTGTTTTCAATGTTTTTTATGTTTCCCACTGCACTATTTAAAGTTTATTTGAGAAATTTTCCATTTAATGTGCAGGTTTCTCTAAAAGACATTTAATGTGTAGGCTTCATGTCACTATTATCCAAGATGTGATTTAGTGCATTCTGTAATGGACATTTGTAAGACTATTTATGTAAATATCTCTTTGGTTGGTGCACTCCACTACTGTTGTTGTTACATTTTAGAAAACTAATTGAAAAACTCTTATTTCACTAAACATTTATAATAATTGGTTCCATACAATTTTTTCTAAATTACACATTGAATATATGTGTTTTTAATACTTATTTAAATGGTTTTCTTCTGGATAAGGTTCCCATGAAGATACGAGATGGGTTGTGGTGTCAGGATGGACAGGAGTAGGCGGCCACAAGTAGCATCCACCAGTACATAGTATGGAAGCGTACTAAATCCTCATCTACTCCGACAACTACAGGTTGATGATGCTTCTATGTTTTAGTAACCTAATGATAATAATTTCAATAATAATGTAGTCACTCCACTCCATTCTCTGGAATTAGATTATATAATAATATTAATAGTCATATTAATGATAAATTTCTTGAATTTTATATATTACCATAATTATTGTTATATGCATTGTCATCACTTATAGATATCATTGTCAATCTGTGAAAAATCAAAGAAGATAGTTATAGCTTCCTTGTGGGTTGTGTTTGGGATTTTTATAGGTGTTTCTTCAACACTATTAATTATGGAATTGGTACATCCATACCTTCTTTATCTTTATTATTTAACTATCTTTTCATTATGATGAATACTCTTTTGTAGGAGATGAAGTCTCAGTCACATGGATATCTTTAAACTATTCCATTCTTGACACACCTACAGGTTGTCACCAAAATATTTAACACCACCCCACAGGTAATTCCACAAGCTGTTAATTCTCTTTTGATTAGTTGTGAGTTTTGATTGTTGAGGTTAACTTAATTATAATATAACACGATTTCTATTTTTGATTTTTATTTTCAATTGAAAATATCTTTCTATTTTTTTATCCACAGTTGCAATGTTACATATTTTTTTATTAATGATGTTCTTATTTATAGATAACAGAACATGTTTTCTGTTGCAGTTTGTTTAGTTGATATACAAAACATGTATTCTCTTTTCATTTTTTTTTCAAAGTAAAATTTCAATTATACCTTTTGAATAGTATTTTAGGACTGGAAATACATTAATTACATGGGAAATTGATGGTCATGTGGGAAATCATGTGATTGAATCCAATATCCAATCCCAAGACAATCACATTCTATTTCACTAAATTGGTGGTAATGAAATTATACTAAAATACAATTTTTAACATTTTTCATCTATTCAATAAAATTCAATAAGTTTTGGATAGATTTTTGGACTGTGGTTGTAGGTTTGTAGCTGAAAAAACTAAAAAAGGACATGTTTCTAGATCTCTTATGGATCCATCTCAAACCACTACGGAGGTCCAATTCCCTCTTCTTTTGAAGTCTATATCGGACATAGGATATCCCTCTTCTAAAAATGCCCTCATTGAAAAATGTTTTGATGCTCTCTAACTCCACTGGTAATGGATGAAAGAAATATGGATTTGTTGATTATCAATTTATTGATGAAATGGTGTTGTGTTATGATTGGTGATATAGATGGTGATGTTTTAGCTAATTTTATTCAGTAGGTTCAATATTTTGATACTGTGAATATATATTTTGGTTCTAAATTATGATATCCCTAGGGTGTTTTCAAATGGTGGATCTAGATGGAGTTTTTCATATTTTTGATTTTTGATTTTTAGTAACTAAAGGATGTTGTCTTTTCCATTCCTCTATTCAATTAATCTTGTGGGTAGTTATTTAAAGGATATGGGTTTCTAATGTTTTCTCTCTATGGTTATCATGATTCCTATGTGGATAGAATTTTAATGTTTTGGTAAGATGTTTTGATGGTTTTCCTTTACTTTGAAAATGTTAGTTTATTTTTTAAACTACTATAACTAAAAAGAATTGGTTCCCTTTAAATTTTCAATTATTCTATATCCATGTGTTTCATATAGAAGTTAATAAATTTTTATAGGAATTTATCTGCAACGTCTATGAATATGAGAGACGATGTGAAACATCAATTATTTTCATTGTACATGATCTTTTTTCCATAGAAGGATTCCCCAAAGGGTATTAGAGTTTGTAGAAGGAAAAGGTATGTTTCTTTATACATTTTATGAAACTGTATTCGTGTTTTAATTTTAAATAAATTAATTATCACAATATATAAGTTTAATTATACTTTTCATTTCTTTTTTTGATTTCCAAACATTATTTAGGGAAACACTTCATTTTCTATTGTTCCTCATAGCTTAAGTTGAACAGCAATCCCTGAATAGGTAAGTGCCCAACTTCTTTATATAATAACTCTTGATCATCTAAATTGTTTCTAATTAGGGTTGAAATAGAATATAATTCTTTCATTTCTTCTTCAACATAACTGTAATTCACCATTTTTATTAGACTTTTCAGGGACCCCGGTTCCAGGATCTCATTCAATACAACAGGGTTATTTTTACTATGTTTCCCAAAAACACATGTAGTAATTATTCTCATATCTGAGTCATGTTTACTATGTTTCTGAATAAGCGCACTAAGTCCACCAAGATTACTAATTTAATTAGAATAGTCTATAGTTTCATCGAGTATAAGTAGTTAATATGGGTTGCTATAATCAGATCTATCCATGGTAATACAAGAATTGTCCAAAACAGCAGTTTCTAGGTTTTTATTCACCCTGTTTTAGGTTTATTATAATGGTATTGTTTTATTTTATTGGATTTCTAATTGTAGTTGGAATGGAATCATGTTTAAAAACTAGAAAATATTTATCCTCGTCATATTTACAATCAGAGTTTAAATAGTTTTTACAATCATAGTTTATCCTCATCATATTTACAATCAGAGTGTATCCTCAACATTTTACAATCATACTTTTTTTAAATCAAAGCTTATTCTGGTGGAGTATAATAGGTTATTTTCATGTAATAAAATATTGATAGTATAAAATACTATGATTTATCTGGTATCAATGGTATGAAACATGACACTAATCCTGACCTAGTTTTTTAGCATTCATTGTTGAGGGATCTTTTGGTTGGGATCTTAGTGGTTGGGATCCTAAGAATCATGATCTTTTCTTCTATGATCTAAAAATTTGGGAAATTTTAGCAGTTCTATTGGGAAAAAAACCATACAATATTTTCTCAACCATTTTTCTGAATGCTCTACCATTAATCAATCTTCTTGGGCTATATTACTAGCCTTACATGTGGATATTTTATAAGGTATCGACTTTGGAAACATCATTAAAAGATAAAATTCAAACAAACGGAAAAACTTATCATAGAGGCTGATGATTTGTTTAAAATGGGATTTCCAATATATCTCTTTTTGATTGCATGTCCCGTGTTGCGTAGGAAAACTCAGTTGATGGTTGTTCAGAGGAAGATAGAGTGGAAGGGAATGTTGTTGGGATAGATAAGATCATTTCTTCCTCATCTATTTGTGATAGTGTAGTAGATGCTTCTTTGTTTCTGTTGATGTTGTCAATAAACACTACTGAATGAGGCACTTCTAAATCTGCTCCACGGTCTTTGGGATGTAATTACATGGATTCTAAGGAGGATTTAAAATCTCTTCTATTTGATAATTTAAAAGCTCATCTATCCGGAGAGAGCACTGTTATTTCCTCAAAAACTGTAATTATTGCTCCCTGTCATTAAGTCTTTATGTAACTATTGTTCCTTCATTATGTATTTTATAGAGAAGGATGCTCATTATGTAACTTTTTTCATCAATTTATGTAACTTTTATTCCTTAATTATGTATGTAATTTTTTAAAAATACTTTCAATATTAATATGAACTATTATGTTTGATAAATAGTATTCTATAGTTAATAATAATAATTTTTTTACAATGTCATGCATCACACGGGAAAAGTAATAGTTATCACCAAATATTAGTTATGATGATTCAAAATATGTAATCCATTTAATTAAATACAATTCAAATAATTGGAATAATTTTGATAAAAAAACACACAAATTGTGTCGAAAAGCAACTTTGAAGAAATGCATTTTTAAGTATAAGTTAATCTTATATCAATAATATAAATAGCAATCATCGTTATATGGAAAAACTTAATATATTTATTAATATAATGATTAATTTTTTAAAATCATTGATCATTATATATTATTTTAATTTTTTAAAATGCATATATATTATTCCTCCTTAAACAAAAATGGGTTTTGAAAAATACCAATTTTATCTTTGAATGATATTATTTATTAGATATATATAATTTATAATTACAAAATTATTAAATATGTATATCATTACACATTATTATGAAAAAATATGGAATAGTAAAATACAAAATTTATTACAATCCATAAAATATTATTTCGTAGGGAGGATTTCAAATAATCATTCTAGGATTATTTTGACCAAGTACGTTAAAAATCAATATTCATCCTACCAATTTTAATTTTTATGATATAAAATATTGAAAAGTTAATTTTATTATAATAATATTAAAATAGATTGTTTACTTCTTATAATTAAGGATTGGCTGTCCCATTTATCCATCCTAAAAAAAATTAATCCATGAAATTTTCATGGATATTGCCTTCTAAACATATGAGGGTGGTTCATCTACCTAACATTGTTGGGTTCCCATGTTGATTCCTAAATTTTATTATTTCTCCAAAGTATATTTACAAGTTCATTCATATTATTCCTCAATACTTGATCTCTAGTATCATAAATATTTATAGGTTCTTTATAATAAGATAGACCAGGTACCAATTCTATTTTTTCATATGGGAGCATATTCATTGGATATGTAATGGAATTACATAACACTAATATATTGAACACATCATGTGAATTAGAGAGACTTGTGGGAATTCTCAAATGATATTCCCTAGATCAAATTATTTGTAGAATTTAAAATGTTTTGGTTGTACCTAGGGATTAGTTTTCCTTTCTTACTGAATATTATGACCCCCTTCCATAGAGTTTCTTTTAAGAAGATATGATCGACCACTTGAAATTAAACATGAATCTTATGATTATCAATATTACTATTTTTACTACTTGGATCTACATTAATTTTACCCTAAATAGTATTTAACTTTGTCTTTGTCTCTTCCACAAGTTATAGTCGAACATAATTCCATTAATAGTTCTTTTGGATGGTACATCAGTTTGAGGATGGTTGGAAGTTCTAAAATGATTCTCATTACCAGAGCCTTGTGAAAAATCTTATATAATTTTTATCTATATCAGGGATTATAGTCTAACACAATTGAAAAAGGTGTTTCATAATGTTTTATAACTTCATTAATATATAGCCTTATGAGGTGATAAAGTGTTAAATCTTCTCTTATAATGATGAAATAAGAGGATTTGGTTAGGAAATCAACAATGAAGAATATTAGAACATTCATTATTAGAGTCTTGACTATTCGAGTAAAAAATTCTAGATTAATGTCATACTATTTACACATAATAATATATAGAGATTTCATAAATCCTATATGATTGTTTCTCTCTATCTTCACCAATTGAAAAACTATGAGTCATAATACATAATCAGAAATTTCCAACTTCCTTATATTGTAAAAAAAATGTTCCCTCAAATCCATATACATATTTGTACTAGATAGGTTTATAGTGAAGTTCAAGCTATGTTTATCATCCAATAATTTCATTTCTCTTAATTTATATTTTTAAAAAAATCTATTTCAAAATTTTTAAATTTCATCCTAAAAATGATTCCCTCAAACCAACCATCATTCATAGCATTAGTTTTTTCTAAAATTTCTCAAAATTAGATTGATAACATTTTATCTTTTACAATTAGTATAGTTTCTCATTTACTTGAAATAAGGGTGATTCATCTCATTCATTAATAATTCTCATATACATCTTTATGAGATCTGTGAACGTAAGATTCTTTTTTATCCCAATTTGGTTCACAGTTCCATGAACATTCCTACTGAATTCAACAGTTTATTTATTTTCTTTTCATAGGTTGTAGTGTATTAATAAATCATATTCTTTGAGTAGTACAATCCACTGTCTTTTCCTAATGTAGATATATTTCTGAAAAAATATTTATTTTATCCTATTATTTCATAGGTGTATCTCACATATTTTAACAAATAAATAATTTCAAAATATCATTAAGAAAATATTAAAGCTTTATACTTAATGTCATGGGTTGGAAAATTTTGTTCAATAGTTCTAAACATACACAATGCATATTCAATAAATTTAACATTTTTATAAGGAATCAACCAATTCCATTCTTTGAATATTAATTATATATCAAAACCACATCATTTCCTGATGGTAGAGTCAAAATTGTAGTATTGACCAATCTACTATTTAATTCATAAAAACGTTTTTCACATTCCATTGTCTATATAAACATAACCTCTTTACCTGTAAGCTTGGTTAATGGGTTATAAATCTGGAAATATTATGAATGAATCAATCATAGTGACCTTCCAAACTAATGAAACTACATAAATATATTATGTTTGTTGGTGTAGGATATTCTATGACTGACTTTTTCTTCATAAGATCAACTTAGAGTCCATATTTAGAGAAAATATATCCAAGAAAAGAAACTTATTGAAGAAACAATTTACACTTTCTAAATGTATTATATAACTCTTTTATTCTAAGTGTCTCAATAATTATATACAAATGGTTATCTTGGTTCTCATAACACTTAGAATACACCAAGATATAATCAATGAATTCCAAAATGAAATTATCATGATATCCCATGAATACATATTGCATTTGATCCAGAAATAATGTTGAGGAATTAATCAATCAAAATGGAATTATTGTAAAAATATAGTGGCAATAACTTGTAAAAAACTTTTTCTTCATGATATATTTAATATTTACTAGAAATATATGATACCCAAAATGAATTTAAATATTTTTAAAATATTGTGCTCCAATAATTTGATAAAATAATTCCTCAGTGCGAGGAAAATAATACTTTTCATTTATTTTAATTGCAATTATTTCCCTATAATAAATGAACAACCTAACAAACCCATATTTCATTTTAATGAAGAGAATAGGGTATCCCCATGGTGAAACACTATAGAGAATAAATCCTATATCACAAAGATCCTATAGTTTTTTATTATATTTATATAACTCTGCAAAATACATTTTATAGGGAGTTTTTTATATAAGTCATGTATCATGGATTAAATCAATGGAGAATTCAACATAATGATACTTTTTTCAAGGTAATTTCTCAATAAATATATAAATATATTCTTTTACAATAGAAATATCCACAATTTTAAGATTACCTTCTCCAACCACAAATTTTTTCTCTTATTCTATAAGTAAATCATTCAAACGATATACTGGTTGTCGATATATACATGACTCAGATGATGATTTCTCTAATATAAATATAGTTATTTCTATATCTTCATCACATATCATAATTTCCTTACATTTACAATAAATTTTTTCATCATATTTTGAACTCCATTACATAACATGGATTATGTCAAAGTCAACCATAGTATTGATAATAATGTCTCCAAAAAGAGCACATTTATCTATCATAAAGAGAACTTCCTGAGATATCCTTTTTTCAGTGATACCTCCACTAGGATCATTCACTTAAAACATTCTTCTTAAGATTCTATATAAGTATCTAATTTTCTTGGGAACATGGAAGATATAAAAGAGCAAAAAGAAATAGAATCAAATAAATAATTGGGTAAATTTGAGGCAAGGATTAAAGTACATACCACCACATCATTGGTTAATTCCACCCAAACTATATTGAACACATAAGCTCAACATTCTCCCATTTCCCCTTATATTTTATGTTTTTTTGACTCTTGGGGAATTAGTGTGAATAATTCAATAAAATTTACATATTATGAAATGGAAAACATTTAATTTTCATGTACCATTTGATTCATTATCCAAATTACCCATGTTAACATACTTATAAATCATACACATTCCCTTTAATCATTTCCCATAATGTTTCTTCAATTATTTTTCACATGATAAAAATTTATTTATTCAATTATTCTTCATGGATGATTTACCTTTTTCTTGGTTATTCACTGGCCTCTTCATATCTTGATTTCTATCCAATATATTGGATCTAGAATGTTCCTTAACTTATTTTTATTTTGAAAAAAAACTATTTCATTATATGATGAAGAATGATGAGAATCAAGGTCTCTTTAGTTACTTGGATAAATCCATTCAAAGAAATAGGTAATTGTGTAATCCTTATTTCATTTATAATCTATAAAATTACTAACAAGTATTATAATGGTGTCCTTATACTCTAAAACACATTCTTATTCATTTTTCTTTATGATAAATAAATTTCTATTCATTTTAGTCTATTTCTCATTAGGGAAATATTTTTTGAATAATGAAACCCTAAAATATCTCAATTACAAATGTTTTATTTCTTATTCATTCCTAGTATTTTGGATCAACAACCACTATTGATCAAAAAACCCTTTATAAAATACAGTGTAACTGTAACCTTTTACTTTTTTATCACATCCTGTGGAATTAAATATTTTTTCAAGGGACTTAATCCATTTCTCAGAAACCATTGGATTAGTAGTCACAATAAATTATGGGGGTTATCTAACATGATGAAATCCAACATAGGAGAATCACTCTATAGAAAACTGGTTTCTCTACTAAGGAAATTTTATTCATTATATCCAATTTAATATTCCCTAACATATCCATTACTTTCTCATATCTAATACATGCATTGTTATTTTGATCAAAAGTGAAATTTCTAAGTTAATTATGAGTATTTATACCACTATTTCTTCCATGTAACATTTATAAATTGTTGAATATATAAGGTTACCTCATGAATTTAAAAATTTAAAATCATTATTTGTAATTCTAAATCCTAAATTGGAAAGTTATAAATTTTTAATCATAAAATATTAATCTTGATTTCTTTGGATATATCATTAATTTCAAATCCTTCATAATGGTTTTTAAGAAATATGTTATTTAACCTAAGAATATCCCCTAGGAGTATCAAACCATATGTTTAATAAGGAATTTTTTCATGTAATAGGTGAAGCTCAAGTCAAATCTCAATGCATCATTTTTATAGATATTACCCCAAGTTACAATTTTTCCAAAACAATGTACACTTGTAGTATCCAAAATGATATGTATTCCTTAGAAAAACCACATTACTCTTCCTTAACAAAACATTAGGATGATCTTGTGTAAATAACCTAAAAATGTACCACAGGTTTATGATCTCTAATATATTTTTTTCTTAATATAGTTCCCAAGGTTTCTACTACACTTTATTTCATAAAAACTGTCATGACCTTAACTCCAGTAACCCCGATCCAGTTTCTACTTTAAAACATTTCCATAAAAAAATGGATCAAATCTCAAAGGACCAATCAGATTTTTAGTCTTGGAGATAAATATATATACATGATATTCATTTTAAATTTATAATGTAATATAAAACATAACAAAAAAATCTCATCATCCTTGAAACTCATTCACATGATTAATCTTCATATCTCGAGGAGATGTAAAAAATAAAGGTGAGAAACTCAATAAGAGTTATGTATAGTGGATAATATCATAAATAAATAAATAATAATCAATATAGATATGTAAATTAATTAATACATAATGAATTTAAATAATTACATGAATATGAAAATTATATAATTCATTATTTGTATATAAAGGTATCTTACTAAAAACATATGACATTAAATCAATATCTTAAACACAAAAAGATTCCATGGATTATATCAGTGTAATAATCTCATGGATAATAAAACCTGAATTCTCAATGAAGGAAATTCATAAAATTGGATTTCATGATATCATACATAATGATATGTATATTATCAATACCTTTCATAGGACATTGTAAAACAATGGGTAAAAATGCATTTTAATTTTTCAATTGGATTTGTCTCAGTAATCCTTCCATTTTATCAAAGGTATATATAATTACATGTCTCACCCATTACATCATGTCCAATTTATTCCTCATATATCTAATGATATATTTAATTAATGAATCAATATTTCTCATAAAAAAATATCTTTATTGAGTAAATAATATGGGTATATCAGTATTTCCCTAGTTAATCAATTCACTTTAAAAATAAACACCACATTTAAAAATGGTATATGTTTAGGAAAAATTATATCCATGAAATAAAGAAAATGTATATTTAATATAAACATAATTCTTAATGAAAAATGACCACATGGAATTGATTGTCTCATGATAATTTTCACAATTATAAAATTAATCAAGAACTAAGAGGTGACCATCAATTAATTAGGAATATGGGTTTTTCTAATAAAGCCACATCCTTTGGAAGAATAAAGGAAATAAAGGGAAATATTAAAAATAACATTTATAAAATATTTTACGTTGTAAAACCACTGAATATATATATAATAAACTATATATTTTAAAATGGTTAGGGTGGTGTGGAAGTACATTATGGTCTTATATGTGTAAAAACATTTTTTTAGTTTTTTTAAAAATGTACATTTTTTTAAAAAAAATATAGAAAAATTACATTAAACAAATTAAAATTAAAGAAAAAACATTCTTTGGTTAATCATTTAAATAGATTAATGTTATTTTGTAAATCTATTTTAAAAAACATGGTCATGGAAGAAAAATATATTCGATTAAAGGATCAATAAGATCCATTTTTTACATTTTTTTGATTGATTCAGTTACCAAAGAGAGGAAAATTTTGAAATAATAAATGCAATACCAATAAATATCTTCTAGATTAAAAAATTATTGGATCATATGAAAGATAAATGATAATATTCCTTTAATGAAAGTAATAACAGTCCCAAAAGAAAGTGAGATTTTAAAAAAGATTTTTACCTCTTTAGTAACATTCAAATTGTAATACCTTGAAAAATAAAGTTGAATTAAAAAATTAACCATTAATGAAATACTATAAAGGGGTAGTATATACAACACATAAATTTGAATAGGAGTGTATTAGAAAACATGAATCAATAAAATGGAAATTGAGAAGAAATCACTTAACTCACTCTTACCATTAGTTGAAAACTCTTTGTTTACTACATAATGGTTTTAAAAAATTTATTAATTTATAAAATAACCACATTCATATTTATAATATCATATATGATCTAATTATAACATATTATCGTCTATTAATTAACAATATTATATTTTTAATATTTTTTTGAGTGTTAATTTCTATGTTTTCTCATGCGTGTTTTGTTTTTGGAGTTTCTATTCTAGTTTATATAATATAGTTCCATAGTATAAATAATTATATTAATGTTATAAATATCATATTAAATCATTAATTATATTTATAGAACCATTCATGAAATTTGGACATGGAAAATGAATCACATCGCTTCGTCGAGATGGCATGTCGTACATTTTCACTAGCGATACATATTCATCCATAAACATAATAAAATCTAATTATATTGGAAATTAAGGTGTAAAAATATTGAAATTTTTAGTATATAATTGAAGGTGGTAAAATAAGAAATAAAAAGAATGATTTTGCAAAAACAATTACCTTTGCGTAGAAATACCTCATTTGGATCTATTATTAAGGACACTAGGATTCATAATATGTGAATTAAACCACCTTTATAATGTTGATAAATATGTTGTGGGGTGATTTTTTATAGTTTTGGTTGTGAAAAACAGGATTTATATTTGTGATGATGTGAGGAGAGATAGTAACATTTTATAATTGAGGAGAAGGGATGTTTTTGTAAATAGCAAAAACTATTCAGTAATGAGTAGTCACTATCACCACAAGTTCATCAAATATAGATAAATATTTTATTGAATGGAGATTTATCTAAAACAAACCTCGGTAACATAAAAAAATGTTTTAACGATGTCATTTCATTATCATGTAATTTTACTTTTATTATTTTAGTTTTCACCATGGTAACTAGTTTTAACCAATGTAGTTGATTATTTAATCCTAAAATAAAAAAAATATTTGATAATTTTTAAAAGTTTATTATAAGTATAGAAAAAAATTATCAAATAAAAAAATATGTGTGTATATAATTAATTATAACCCAAGTGTATGTAACACACAAAACATCATTCTAACCTTAACAATATTAATTATTTTTTACTATTTCTACTAATCATTATGAAAAATGATTAAGTTGAAATTATTAACAAATATTTATTATTGTGAATCCAAATGTGGAATCCTTATTATTAAATTAAATTCACATAAGTTTTGGAATTTATTTTAAAAATAGTTCTACAAATCATGTTGAAAAATAGGATTTAAATAAATGAGTTTTTCAAGTATAAGATGATATTATATTAACTATATGACTATAAATTATCATTATATGGATTTAAATTCTTATATTAATATATTTAATCTATAAATTTAATTTAAATCATGAAAAATAATATTTATTTTAATTAAATAAAATGTATTTAAATTTTTCCTTTTAAAAAATGGTTTTCGAAGAAAAAATAGTTTTTTGAAAACATTCCCTTTCACCTTTTAAATATCATATATTTATTTATAAAAAATATAATGATGTTTATTCGTTAACTATATATATTATTTCACATTACTGTAAATATAAGATAGAATATGTAAAGACTAATTTTTCAATTATTCATAAAAGCTTTTTTTAAGGGAAATTTTAAAAAATTCATTCATAGATTATTTTAACCATGTTTATTGAAAATTTATATTAATTATAATAAATTACAAAAAAATCCCATGAAATATTGAAATTTTAGTTTTATTATATTTTTATTAAAATATAATATTAACTTACAATAATTGAGGGCTGGGATTTATAATGATGAAATGAATTTTTTGATATAGTTTTTTTCTTAAATATATACTATTTGAATGTTAATGAATGTTTTAAACTTATTGGAATAAATTTAATTGATAAATATATATTAATCCAAATTCTTTTTTATCAAAAATAATCTTCTTCAAAAATGGGTTTTTTTAAGATACATATGATAACATTAATATTAATTTCCCTACACATAGAAATATGGTTTTAAATTATTATTATTCTATTTGAGATAATAAGATTCATATTATTTAATATAGAAAATTTATTTTTAGATATAAAATTTAGATTGTTAGGATTAATACTAATTTCCACGATAATGTTGAAACAATTATTTTAAAATTATGGTTTTATTAATATCAATAAATTTTTTATAGAATCAATTAAATTGAAATAAATTAAATAATTAATATAATATTATTTATAATCATGGGAATATGTATATTAACATTCATAAAACTTTTAATTAATTATAAATAATTTAGTGAACAAAAAATATTCAAAATTTCAGTTTTTATAAAACACTTTTTTACATATTATCTAATTTTATATTAAAGTTATTTTTATAATATTTTTAATTTTAATTAGATTAAATTGATAATAAATTTATTTCCATCACACCTAATTTTTTTGAATTTTTTATGTCTTATTTTAAATAAAACATAAAATAACTGAATTAAAAACTATTTACCAAGTTTAAAAGTAAATAAGAAAAATATAAAAATGTAATTTTAACATCCTTATAACATGTTTAAAACATATATGGAAGGCCATTTTTTATCTATTGATCCAATTAAACCCCAAAAAATATTTCTAAAAATTTAAACTGTTAACCTAGGAAAAATTTCTGGAAATTATTTGAATATAAGGGGTGTTTCCAAAACATCTCTTTTCTTCTCTTATAAATTGGGATTTCTTACACACATTCAAACATATAACTCCATTTAGAATTAATTCATTAAAATCATCCATTTTAATCTCTATATAACCCTCTAAAAAATAATTATCCCTATGGTCACACATTTTTAGCTTAGTCCCTTTAATTTTATGGGGGCTTCGAATGGAGAAAAACAAGTCTCCAATGTAAGTATTATCTCGTTCTTTTTTTATTCATAATCTATCTCCTTCAAAATTAATATCACCATAGTAATATGATATCTTAACTATAATTATTATACTAATATTTTTTTTATTAATTTTATAATCTTATATATTCATTTTAATTCACTTAGAAAATCAAAATAATAGCATTTGTGTATTGTGTGAACTACAACATCCATTAAGATACATCATTTGTTTTTCATTAGAGCTTCTCAAGGATATAATAAATGGTGTTAATTGTTAATAAATATAATATATATCATATAAATATTATTTTTAAATTTAAATTTAATGTCCACTATCACCACATCTCATGCTTTGAGAAATAGGAATACTAATCGTGAGTATGTGCAGAATACTGCCTCTAAGGTGAATTTTTTTTATTTTTTCCATAATTTTTCACTAATTTTCTTAGAAACATAAAATATAGTTGAAAATCATAAAAACATCAAAATAATATCATTATTCTACTTTTATTATGATATTATTTAAAAATAAACATGTCGTTAACCATACCCAATAATCAAGTTAAAGCGTGTTCATGTTTTTGTTGGTTTAACCACCTATGTGAACAATGGTTTAAAATAAGATTATGAAGGAATATGGGATCCTGAACACTAATAGTAATATAATATAGTATTAATAGGTATTATTATATTGTTTTGTGAGATATTATATTACCATCAAGTCCATCCAGAAGATAATCTTCTGACTATTAATTAAATAAAATAAAAAAGTACATAGGAGACGGGAGAGGTCAAACAAATGGACTTTCCCTCATCTTTCAATCACAAAGATACAAATCATAATAAGATGTGTTAAAAACATAATCATATTCATCAGTATTTTTTCATTTATATTGGGAATTACCCTGATTGGGGATATTAAGAATATCATAATCGAACTTTTCTGATAGCTTAGAAGATCGGGTAGACATAGTAAGAGGTACATTAGAATAATCCCTCGTTAGTATTCTCTTAGAGGGGTAAGAGTGAAGTCCAAACAATCATCAACCTTACCTTTCCCATAAATGAAGTCATATTTGAAATAGGTAGGACAACTACTACATGTTTTAATCCCTTCTACCTTATAGATGTCACCCCACATCCCATATATCGTACAGTAGTTAAAAAGATTCTAGATTTCATGATGACAATCAACCTATTAAGGAGCCTTAATTTTAAGATCCAACTCCATAGTCTCATCACATAGAAAACCTACACCAGGACTATCATTCATGCTCATATTTGGAGGGTTAATTCAATTAGTAGAACTAGTAACAGATAGGTTATCATTTTTCTGTCTCTCAAAAAATCCAGTTGAAGTAATAGCACGACCATCATTGGATGTAATCTCCTTGTCAAAATAAACCCGAGCACTGCAGGGACCACTCATCGAGGACTTATACACCATTATTCCTTTTCATTTAAAATTATGAACATGAGGAATAGGTTTATCAGAAGCCAACATATCATTTTTAGTAGAATATGGTTTTTTAAAAACATTTATGTCATGATTAAGAGACTTTGGCGAAGCCACATGCTTCCTCTCAGGTTTCCTTCTTAAGAGAGTAGTCGGACGACCCTTCATCCCCATCTCTCGCAAGAGAACTTCCTCCAACATAACTTCAAAGAATTTCCAACATCTATACATTCAAGACAAAAATGGGCTTCCTTTTATACTCAACATCAATAAGGATATTATTAATGGGAGTGGAGATGGTTACATTATCAATCATGGTATATCTCAAATCAATCTCTACCAATATTCTAGATTAATTTTAAAACATAAAAACCTTGGTTTCCTTTTCAAGGTGAACAAGAGAACCAATTATCATGCTAATTTCATGCAAAATCTTTGGATGCCAAAGGACCCAATTAATCCCTTAAAAATAGACCAAGAACTTAGAAAAATCATTCCTTTCATGTGAGCCATTAAAATCAAGGGACCATTCATTAAGGTAAAGGAATTCAAGTTATAGAGATAGTGACTTTAGAGACCCAAATCTTGACGTACATGGACATTAAATTACTTTTTTGGAATACTTAATACATAAAAAACAAACACCGAAGGACTGTAACAGTTTAGTTTCTTTGCAAACTCGTAATATAATCTTCTAATCATGGTGAAAGATCTTCAACATCTCCCATAAAGAACTTCCACTTTTGTTTTCTTCCCTAAAACCATTATTTATATCCTGGGGAAAATAAAACATAAAAAGGGTGAGCTCAAATTATCATTAAGGGTAAACATAGAGAACTTAAAATAATCCATAAACATTTGAATGCAAAAACTGGAACATAAAATCTAAACATCAAAATCTTGAGCAAAGACATAAATATTGGAATTACGTGAGGAATATACCATAAAGGAACATAAATCATGACAAAATAGCATGATAACAAAACATGTAATTGTGGAAAACCATTAAGCACGTGATATGATTTCTATAGTAGCCAAGGCATTGCTTCCAAGACCATCATAGTGGACAAAGTCCCTTTCTAAATCAAGTTCACTCCTCGTTCCAGTCCTGTAACACTGAACCAGATTAACATACCATTCCAGCCATGTCTATCTCATGAGATTTAAACATTTACCCAATGCATTGGAGGAAGATATAGGTCCCACCCATCTCATAATTAAATCATTCTTACTTGTGCCACAAAATATACATAAATCATTCATCATAACCCAAGGAATAAAATGGGTTTCATAAATGTCATCCCATCAATACATAATCCATATAAAACAAATGGATATCATTTCATCATAAGAAAAGTTAAACCATGTAAATCATAGATACATTATACTTGAAATATTCACATATGAAATAATGTCATCTTAGATGGAAATTGATTTTGATAAAACACTTGAAATGACTTCTTGAGGAAAATATTCTTTCTTCTTCAAAATCATTTTCCTTTCACAAAGTGTCATGAAATTTTAAAAGAAAAGTATTTTTTTGAAAATAGTAATGAAATCATGTAGAGTAAGCTTCATGAAAATAAGGCATTATAAAACCGTAAAAATCCATTCATGCTGTATAAGTTAAAAAAACATTCTTCTCATACTTTACCGGAAAAGTCAAAAAGTACCTCGTATGGTAAACAAAAAAATTATTCCTTACATACCATGTAGTAAAAGTCAAAAATGGGTAAAAAGGACTTTAAAAATACATGAAAACATTTTTATAAAACTTGTACAATGATGATAAATATAACCCCGGTAAATACTTACGTATAAGCAATCTTAGATAGAAAACAATTGAGATTGCAACATTATCTCTTACCTTAGCTCCGATATGCTTCGTATGTATCCAAACCTCCTGTATAATGATTTAAATAATGTCATTGAATTATTGTAGAATCATATTCATTACTATGATATCATATATGGTTCACTTATGACTTTATATTACCCGTTCTTTTGTAAATCCATGTTAAAACAGCGTTTTGTGTAAAATCGTTTCATTTATCATCCGTGTTTCGATTTGTTGTTCATTATATTATTACATATATCTTGATTTACTTAATTTAAGAACGTAAAACATAATAAATATTCATCATATACATATATATTATATATTTATAAATGGAATTAAATACACCGTTCATAGAGACGGTAGGTCGTACGAACGCATAAACGCTGTTTTTGTTTCCTTATTGAATTGAATTGAATTAAGTATTTGACTGTAAGAAACCAGTTTTTTCTCCGGAAGACTGTGGAATATTCTTGATGATATTCCAGAGCAGCGCCTTCAGACGGCGTGCGATTCTGAGCCCCGGTGTGGCCGGAATTAAATTTTCAGTGCGTTCACACTAGAAACGCCAAATAAATGGGATAACTCCTAAACGGTGCACCGGATGGGGGATCTGAGTGTACGGATGGGTCTGGAATAGGGTTTTTACCCTACGAACGACATAAAACTTGTCGGAACGGGATGTTTGGACCCCTCGCTCGCTTTCGGAACGTTAAATGGATAAATTAATTAATTAATTAATTCGTTTAATGGTTAAACGCAAGTATCTCTTAAACGGTATCTCGGATTGGAAAACCGAGGGCATCGTTGAGTTCGGATCGTGCTGTTTACCCTAGGAGGGGTATGAGATTTGTGGGTGCGGGTCGTCGGTGAAAAATGGCCCCAGGGGCGTTTTCGTAATTTAGCGCCCTCGGGCGTTGAGTTTAATAAATTTTGAACAGGGCCTCAGATTAAAATTCCGAGATCTCCATTGTGCTCGGGAGGTGGTTTTTACCCTAGGGGAGGCTTAACCTCGACCCCGTCGGGAGTTTCGGATGCGGGTCTTTTCGGGGGTTTAAAATTAATTAAATTGTTAATTAATTTATTTAAACACCCTTCCCCTTCCTCCCCACTTCTCCCCAGGAACCAGAAGCTCCCAAAAATAGAGGAGGAAGCTCTCCTTCATCACCTTCTCCTCTCCGGCGAGGCGCGGCTCTGACGGATCGCGGCCAAGATTCGGGCGAAGCCCATCAAGGTAGGATGATGCGTTTTTCGTTTTAATTTCTGAACCCCCCTTTGAGTTTGATTATATGAGTCAAGTTGTTGTTTGATCTTAGAAGAAATCCCATAGATGCGTAGTATATGTTTTTATCTCTCCAACACATCTTTCGGAATCAAAATCCGAGCTCGGAGGAGGCCGGGGCTGATCGCCGAAGTTTGCGGGTTTTGAAGGTGATCTCGGACGGATTGGGTGCTCTGACGGTCCGAGGCGCAGCGGCGCGGGCATAGGGCAGCGGTGGTTTCCCTTGGTGGCGGCGGCTTCTCGTCCAGGCGGTGGCACGGCTCGCAGGCGGCAACGCGGCTTGCGGGCGGCGGCGCGGCGCTTCGAACAGGCGGCGAGTGCCGGTGGGCGCGCGAGGTCGCGGAAGACCGGGGTCGCTGACCCCGGCCGGCAGACCGTGGACCCGATTTTGGGGGTCTGCGCATGGAAGAGAGACCGGCCTTCGGGCCGGTCCGGTTTGGTGGGCTGGCCGGCTTGAGCCGGTCCAGGGGGAGTGGACCGGCCGGACCGGTCCGGACCACCCCCTCTTACGTCCGGTGACGTTTAAAAATGCCGCAACTTCCAAACGGCGCGTCCGTATTACGCGCCGTCTGCGGAAGTAGATCCGTATCGACGAGACAGACTTTTGGAGATGGTTTTGGGAATTTTTAATTCCCGAAACGAGGGGATTCGGTAGCACGACTCGTGCATTAAGTAATTTTGACATTTTTCCGGGGAATTTATTTTGGACAGCACGGACGCGTCTGACGTCCATTTTAAGCACCGTCAGTTGCGTTGGGACCCTGGAGCTGGGGCGAAGCTTCCCAGGGTGGTTTCGGGCGCTGAAGTCAGAGTTGGGGCATGGGCCCCATGGCCCGTCTTTTGAGCTGCGTGTAGTGTTTCACGACTTTTTCATCGGATGTCCATTTGGGGCGTGCGAGTAGTCGTTTTTAGGAGTTTTTCTAAGGGGATTGCAATGGTGAAATCTGCCTGCTCTAATTCGGCACGATGGTGCGGGGCCCACGAGGGTCGTTTGGGCGTCGATGGTGATTTTCCATCTTTATCACCAGGTGTCCTTTTTGGACAAGTGATTAGTCAAACTTGTGTACTTTTTCGAGAGGATCGCAACGGTATGATCTGTCCGTTGAGTTTCGGGATCGGGATGCGGGTCCCATGTGGCACCGCTCGTGTGCGGTGCGCCGGAATGCATCTTTTTCTCAGGATGTCCGTTGCACTCAAGTGAGTAGTGATTTTAATGTGATTTCCCGAGGGGATCGCAATGGTGCGATGCTCTTGACGGTTTTCGGGGCCGAGGTTCGGGACCACGGGACGCCATTCGGGCGTAAGGCGGTATTGTTGACTTTTACGTCGGATACCCATTTGGGGCGAGTAAGTAGTCGATCTCGCGTGTTTTTCTGTGAGTATTACAATGGTGTAATCTGTTCAGGCGAGTGGAGCCTCATAAGCAATCTTATTAAATGTGGGATGTGAAGGTGCCCCGGTGGTGGTTCTTCCTGCGGTGTTTGCAGAGAACCCTTGGCTTGTGATCGCGTTCACTCTTGGGAGAGTGAAGTGAATGCTTGAGGAGATGTGGATGGCAATGCCTGGGCCATTGAGGTGGAAAGTTGGATTTGTTACGTTACGCCTTCGCGTTGACGTTGGGTGTTGTGTGCTCGATAGCCTTAGGGCTGGAGACGTGGTATACTCTAGGAGTATACAAGAGCGCTTGGAGGTACGCGTGGTTTGTACCTAAGAATGTTTGTGCGCTTGGTTGGGGTTGATATGGGGCCACATGTCGTGTGGGCCCCATGTGCGTGTTGTGTTCTGTTTGCGTACTCTGACCTCTCGCTACGTGGAGGGTCCCTCTGTGCTCGTTTGCTCGACCAGCAGGGTAGAGTTTTTCCCCTGGCTCTATGCTTGTTTGTTTGACCAGCAGGGTTCAGTTGTCTCCCCCTGGCTTTGTTCTCGATGGATTGGCTGGTTGCGGTGCTAGTGACACCCTGTGATGGAACAGGTGCAGAACCTCTTTTGGGTGAGTTGTTCTGGTGTTGGGTGGTTGCGTGATACCCACTACGTGTTCGGTTGGCCAGTGGTGTACCCTCCAGTAGAGATGGCTAGAGAAGTTCTGAGTTTTACCCTCCAGCGGGGCTGGGCAGTGGGTTACTCATTGACTTCTTCAGGTTTACCCTCCAGTAGGGCTGGGCAGTGGGTTGCTCACTGACTTCTAGGGTTTACCCTCCAGTAGAGACTGGGCAGTGGGTCACCCGACCTCTTTGGGTCTACCCTCCAGCAGAGACTGGGCAGTGGGTCACCCGATGCACTTAGGGTCTACCCTCCAGCAGAGACTGGGCAGTGGGTCACCCAATGACCTCTTAGGGTCTACCCTCCAGTAGGGCTGGGCAGTGGGTCGCCCATCGTCTAGTTCCAGGTCTACCCTCCAGCGAGGCTGGGCAGTGGGTCGCCTGTCGACTTATTCCAGGTCTACCCTCCAGCAAGGCTGGGCAGTGGGTCTCATGTCGACTTAATCCAGGTCTACCCTCCAGCGGGGCTAGGAAGTGGGTCGCCTGATGATATATTAAGGTCTACCCTTCAGCGGGGCTGGGCAGTGGGTCGCCTGATGATGTATTATGGTTTACCCATCAGCAGGGATGGGCAGTGTGTCACCCGATAACCTATTATGAATTACCCTCTTGCGGGGCTGGGCAGTGGGACACCTGTTGGCATTCCAGGCTTAGTCCTTTCTACTAGGATAGCCTATGGATTTCCTCCGTGATTACCGAAGCGAGACCCTTGGTTATTCGGTTTAGTGTATTGACGACCTTGACCTTGATAAGACCTCTCGACTGTGCGGCAGTGATGAGGTGTGGTTTGACTTTCACTAGCCCTCCCAAGTACGAGGGAAACTTTCCCCACCGAGACGCGTTCTTGTGACGCTATCTAAAACTGTCTGAGCAAGTCAGTGCCTCCCACAGCAGATAGTGTCGAGGTGTGGTGATTGAGCTCCTTGGCTTGCGGTTCGGGGCAGACGTGCGGGATGTTGGGCATCGATGGTTTACTTCTGGGACTTTTTGCTACTCTTTTATTGGGCTGAGCTATGGGATGGAGATCCCATTACGGTCTTGTTCGAAATTCTTGAAAAATCATATGGATCTATATATACCATGTTCCAGTACCCACTTCTTGGGTTTGGATACTCTCCTTCCAGGGGAGGTTAAGACGCGCGGGGTATGCCCCGTGCTTTCTGTGTCTAGCTTCTCATGGTCGGACGAGTCTACTCTCCTGCTATAGGTAGCGAAGACTCGATGGGAAGTTCATCTTCTCACCATTTAAAACTCCTTGTGTCTGGACGAGTCAACCTTCCTTTCTCTTGTTGGGTTGAGTTGGACTCTTTACTGCACTCTATGTTGTACTTTTGTTCTACTCCCTGTTCGATCAACTGTTCACCCTTCGGTACCTCATTTGTTGCTCCCTCGAGCCTTCGGGGTATCCTGCTGAGTATTTTTATACTCACCCCATCTTGGGCTTTTCCCGCACTTGGTGTTCCCTTGCAGATGACGGACAGGTGGAGCATGAATTCCGAGGAGCTTAGGAGCCTGGGATCTTGGACCGCGTGCGGTGGTCGTGGATGGGTTCCAGGTGGGGGACCCTTTAGTTGTTTCTTGTTGTTTACCTGTTGCCAGGTTGTGGCACTTTTTCTGGTTGGGTGCGTGTTTTTTCCCATTTTCCCTTTCAGTACTTTACTTGTACTGTTTAGAGGTCGATGCACATTTGTGGTATATATATAGCAGTTTCTCTTTTACTCTGCTTGTCTTTTATTTTACTCTGCACTGTTGCATTGAGTGTGCTGCATGTGTGTGTACAGGTACTTAGGAAAAGGCCTCCCCGAGTTGTTGTGACTTTGGTGCTGGTCGCCAGCCCCTGGCCTATAGAGGTGGGCTTGGGGTAGTTTCGGCTCGAGCTCGGGTAGGGTCGGGTCGTGACAAAGTGGTATCAGAGCTGGTTCGTCCCTTGGGGCATTGTGCAGACATCCCTAAAAAGGAATTGGTTGGGATTTAGGGAAACAATGTTAATGTGTCTTGAGAGTGGCTCTCAGGCCAACGAGTCCAGTGATGGTTCGGTGGCCGACGTATCCATTCACCAGGACCTTGATAACCCGCTTGTCGACTCGGAATGTTGAGACACTTGTTGCGGGGAAAATTGGTTTGTGTATCACATAGGATTGAGTCTTTGACTGTCTTTCTTGAGTCAGCTCCCCATCATTTTTGTTGTTGGTATATACATTATGCTCATCTGACTGCGACACTCCTTGATAATATTCAGGATGTCTCCACGAAGACAGCTAGCCAAGATGCCAGCTTTAGTGCGTGACGACGACCCTGTGAGCTACGGGGCCACAGTCTAGGACCCATCATGCGAGCCCTTTCTCCGGGTGGGCCGGTAGCAGCACCCCCACCTGTTGAGCAGCAGATAGTTTCAACAGAGCAGGATGAGCTAGAGCGCAGGTTGAGCGCGCTCTATGAGTTCCAGCGGCAGAGACCGTTGAGGTTCAGTGGTGAGCCAGATCCTCAGGCAGCAGAGGCTTGGCTCGAGACAGTGGTTTACCTTTTCAGGCTTGTGCAGACGCTAGAAAATCTCATGGTGGCTTTGGCCGCCAGCCTTTTTGCAGAGCAGCTTGGCATTGGTGGAGTCTTGTGACCCAGTCTCTAGATGAGTCGTCTATTTCGTGGGGCGACTTTTAGTTGTGGTTCTGTGAGGAGTTTTTCCCCACCTGCTTGCGCTCCATTCGGATTCAGGAGCTCCTGCAGTTTTAGTAGAGAGGGATGACGGTGGCCGATTATGAGGCTAGTTTTGCAGACCGTGCATGCTTTTACCCGGACTTGGTCCGTGACGGCAACTTCTGAGCGCGGAAGTTTGAGAAAGGTCTCAGCCGAGAGATTCATGTTGTCATAGTACCCTTGGGAATTTCCACATATGTTGGGGTGCTAGAGCAGGCATTGGTAACAGAGAGCTTCCTGTCACGTTTTGCGGTTGGTAGTGGCTATGAGCATGATGGAACCGAGACGTCTTCCATAGCTAGCAGGCGCCGGATGATAGAACCTCGATGCAGGTGGCCTTCCCACAGCCGGTTTTGGAGACGTGGTCGTATACCACTGTGGCAGAAAGGAAAAGGGCCTCAGCTGAGGATTGCCTTCCGTGAGTGGATCCCGGGCCGTGCTTGTACACCACAGTGGTGCTGGAGGGCACCAGGGCAGCCCAAGGAGTGCCATTGTTATGCTTGTGACGGGTGAGGTCACTTAGCACGAGACTGCCCGACCCGAGTTGCTGAGAACTTCGGGCAGGAAGCAGGTGCACCACCACGGCAGAGGCAGCGCTGTGATTGGAGTAGTACCCAGAGAGGTGGTGCTAGCAGAGGAGAGGGAGGAGATGGAAGTGGAGGATGACCCTACAAGGTCTTCCCATCACCACTGGGTGGTCCACGTCAGGCTCTGGCAGCCGACAGTTGGGACCACGGACAGCCGTGGACTTTGGATGTCTACGATCCTGTAGAGCATGAGGTGAAAGAGGTACGCTCTATAGCTCTTCTACTTCTTGCAGTAGAATTTTTAGACTCTGTGTGTGGAATTCTATCCTCCCTGCTCTTTGCGTGAGGTGTTACCAGGGTGGCGCGGGGCGTCGGTGTAACCCTGTGTGGGTATGATAAAAGGCGTGGGGCCTTTTCCTTTAGTCGATGGTGTTGAATCCTTCGCTTCCGAGCGTGTAAGAGGGCCTTGGATGTGAGACATCGACTGTGGAATATTGCGTGACCAGATATCCTGGAATGTTCCACCATATGGATATTCTGAAGGAGGGAATCATCGGGTCTTGTTCCAGGTGCGGGCAGTGATTCCAGTCGCGACATGCGACGTAAGGGTTCGGTCGGGGAGGTGAGCTACCCCCGAGAGCCTTCGGGGCGTTTGAGACAGTGCGAAGGGATGGCGAGGTTCCCTACCGCCTTTCCCTAACCCCAAAGTCTAGAGTGGGGGCATGACATTAGCAAGGGCCGACCTCACATGAACGGATCAATCCTTTGGTCTGTGTACGGTGACGTAGAGCTGTGTGTGGGTTCTTTTGGGTATGGGAAAGCCATGTGCGGGCTTAGTACCCTGTGTTGCTCCCATGTTTTGCTTTTTGGGGATGAAAAGCTTGAAGGAGGGAATGATTTAAGAACCCAGTTTTTGCTTCGAAAGACTTTGGAATATTCTTGATGATATTCCAGAGCAGGGCCTTCAGACGGTGTGCGATTCTGAGCCCCGGTGTGGCTGGAATTAAATTTTCAGTGTGTTCACACTGGTAACGCCAAATAAATGGGATAACTCCTAAACGGTGCACCAGATCGGGGATCCGAGTGTACGGATGGGTCCGTAATGGGGTTTTTACCCTAGGAACGACATAAAATTTGTCGGCGCTGGATGTTTGGACCCCTCACTCGCTTTTGGAACATTAAACGGATAAATTAATTTATTTATTTATTCGTTTAATGGTTAATCACAAGTATCTCTTAAACGGTGGCTCAGATTGGAAACATGAGGGCACAGTTGAGTCTGGAGCATTCCGTTTACCCTAGGAGGATTATAAGATTTGCGGGCGTGGGCCGTCGGTGAAAAATGGCCCCAGGGGCGTTTTCATAATTTGGAACCCTCGGGCATTGAGTTTAATAACTTTTGAACAGGGCCTCGATTTAAAATTCTGAGACCTCCATTGTGCTCAGGAGGTGGTTTTTACCCTAGGGGAGGCTTAACCTCGACCTCGTCGGGAGTTTCAGATGCGGGTCTTTTCGGGGGTTTTAAATTAATTAAATTGTTTATTTATTTATTTAAACACCCTTCCCCTTCCTCCCCTCTTCTCCCTTAGCTCCAACAGCTCCAAACAATTGATGAGGAATCTCTCCTCCATCACCTCCTCCTCTCTGAAGAGGCGCGGCTCCGACGGATCACGGCGAAGCTTCGGCCGAAGCCCATCGAGGTAGGATTATGTGTTTTGCGTTTTAATTTCTAAACCCCCATTTGAGTTCGATTATATGAGTCAAGTTGTTGTTTGATCTTAGAAAAAATCCAATAGACATGTAGTATAAGTTTTTATCTTTCCAACACATCTTTCGGAATCAAAATCCGAGCTCGGAGGAGGTCGGGGTTGATCGCCGAAGTTTGGGGGTTTTGAAGGTGATCCCGGCCGGATTGGGTGCTCCGGCGGTCCGAGGCGCGGTGGCGCGGGTGAAGGGCGGCAGCGGTTTCCCTTGGCGGCGGCGGCTTCTCGTCCAGGCGGTGGCATAGCGCGTAGGCGGCGGCTCCGGCTCCAGGTGGCGGCGCGGCTTGCGGGCGGCGGCGCGGCGCTTCGAACAGGCGGCGAGCACCGGTGGGGGTGCGAGGTCGCGGAAGACCGGGGTCGCTGAACCCGGCCAGCAGACCGCGGACCCGCTTTTGCGGGTCTGTGCGTGGAAGAGAGACTGGCCTTCGGGCCGGTCTGGTTTAGTGGACCGCGGTCCGCGCTGGTGAGCCGCGGACCGCGGCGGCTCAGCTGGCTGAGCCGCGGGCCGGCTGGCTTGAGCCGGTCCAGGGGGGGTGGACCGGCCGGACCAGTCCAGACCACCCCCTCTTACGTCCGGTGACGTTTAAAAATGCCGCAACTTCCAAACGGCGCGTCTGTTTGATGCGAACGTCTACGGAAGTAGATTCGTATTGACGAGACGGACTTTTGGAGATGGTTTTGGGAATTTTTAATTCCCGAAACGAGGGGCTTCAGTAGCACGACTCATGCATTAAGTAAGTTTGACGTTTTTTTGGGGAATTTGTTTTGGATGGAGCGGACGCGTCTGATGTCCGTTTTAAGCGTCGTCATTTGCGTTGGGACCCTGGCACCGGGACGAAGATTCCCAGGGTGATTTCGGGTGCTGAAGCCGGAGTTGGGGTGTGGGCCCCACGACCCGTCTTTTGAGCTGCGTGGAGTGTTTCATGACTTTTTCATCGGATGTCCATGCGGGGCGTGTGAGCAGTTATTTTTTGGTGTTTTTCCGAGGGGATTTTAATGGTGAAATCTGCCCGTTCTAATTCGGCACGATGGTGCGGGGCCCACGAGGGCCGTTTGGGTGTCGACAGTGATTTTCCAGCTTTATCACCGGGTGTACTTTTTGGAAAAGTGATTAGTCGAACTTGTGTACTTTTTCAAGAGGATCGCAACGGTACGATCCATCCGTTGAGTTTCGGGATCGGGATGTGGGTCCCACATGGCACTGCTCGTGTGTGGTGCGCCGTAATGCATCTTTTTCTCTAGATGTCCATTGCACTCAAGTGAGTAGTGATTTTAATGTGTTTTCCCAAGGGGATCGCAATGGTGTGATGCGCCCGACTGTTTTCAGGGTCGAGGCTCGGGACCACGGGACGTCGTTCGGGTGTAAGGCGGTATTGATGAATTTTACATCGGATACCCATTTGGGGCGAGTACGTAGTCGATCTCACGTGTTTTTTAACGAGGATTACAATGGTGTTATCTGTTCAGGTAAGTGGAGCCTCACACGCAATCTTATTAAATGTGGGATGTGAAGGTACCCCGGTGGTGGTTCTTCCTACGGTGTTTGTAGAGAACCATTGGCATGTGATAGCGTTCACTCTTGGAAGAGTGAAGTGAACGCTTGAGGAGATGTGGATGGTCGTGCCTGGGCCATTGAGGTGGAAAGTTGGATTTGTTACGTTATGCCTTCGCGTTGATGTTGGGTGTCGTGTGCACGGTATCCTTAGGGCTGGAGACGTGGTATACTCTAGGAGTATACGAGAGCGCTTTGAGGTGCGTGTGGTTTGTATATGAGAATGTCTGTGCGCTTGGTTGGGGTTGAGATGGGGCCACACGTCGTGTGGGCCCCATGTGTGTGTCGTGTTCTGTTTGTGTACTTTGACCTCTCACTACGTGGAGGGTCCCTCTATGCTCGTTTGCTCGACCAGCAAGGTTGAGTTTTTTCCCTGGATCTATGATCATTTGTTTGACCATCAGGGTTGAGTGGTCTCCCCATGGTTTTGTTCTCGATGGATTGGCCGGTAGCAGTGCTAGTGAAACCCAGTGATGGAACGGGCGCAGAACCTCTTTTGGGTGAATTTTTCTGGAGTTGTGTGGTTGCGCGATACCCACTACGTGTTCGGTTGGCCAGTGGTGTACCCTCCAGTAGAGTTGGCTAGAGCAGTTCTAAGTTTTACCCTCTAGCGGGGCTGGGCAGTGGGTTACTCATCGACTTCTTTGGGTTTACCCTCCAGCAGGGCTGGGCAGTGGGTTGCTCACTGACTTCTAGGGTTTACCCTCCATCAGAGACTGGGCAGTGGGTCACCTGACCTCTTAGGGTCTACCCTCCAGCAGAGACTGGTCAGTGGGTCACCCGATGCACTTAGGTTCTACCCTCTAGCAGAGACTGGTCAGTGGGTCACCTGACGACCTCTTAAGGTCTACCCTCTAGCAGGGCTGGGCAGTGGGTTGCTCGTCGTCTAGTTCCAGGTCTACCCTCCAGCAGGGTTGGGTAGTGGGTCGCCTGTCGACTTACTCCAGGTCTACCCTCCTGTAAGGCTGGGCAGTGGGTCGCCTGTCGACTTATTCTAGGTCTACCCTCCTGCGGGGCTGGGCAGTGGGTCTCCTGATGATATATTAAGGTCTACCCTCTAGCGGGGCTGGACAGTGGGCCTCCTGATGATGTATTATGCTTTACCCTCCAATAGGGCTGGGCAGTGGGTCACCCGATATCCTATTATGAATTACCCTCCAGCAGGGTTGGGCAGTGGGACACCTGTTGGCATTCTAGGCTCAGTCCTTTCTAGTTGGCTAGCCTGTGGCTTCCCTCCGTGATTATCGGAGCGGGACCCTTGGTTATTCAGGTCAGTGTTGTGAAAACCTTGACGTTGAGAAGACCTCTCGACTGTGGGACAGTGATGATGTGTGGGTTGACTTTCCCTAGAACTCCCAAGTACGAGGGACACTTTCCCCACCAAGACACGTTCTTGTGACGCGATCTAAAACCGTGCGGGCGAGTCAGTGCCGCCCAAAGTGGACAGTGTCGAGGTGTGGTTATTGAGCTCCTTGGCTTGCGGTTCGGGGTAGACGTGCGGGATGTTGAGCATCGATGGTTTACTTCTGGTACTATTGGATACTCTTTTCTTGGGCTGAGCTATGGGATGGAGATCCTCTTATGGTCTTGTTCGGACTTCTTGAAAAAGCATATGGATCTATATATACCATGTATCGGTACCCACTTCTTGGGTTTGGATACTCTCTTTCCAGGGGAGGCGAAGACGCATGGGGTATGTCACATGCTTTCCGTGTCTAGATTCTCATGGTCGGGCGAGTATACTCTCCTGCTATAGGTAGCGAAGACTCGACGGGAAGTTCATCTTCTCACCGTTTACAGCTCCTTGTGTCTGGACGAGTGTACCTTCCTTTCTCTTATTGGGTTGAGCTGGACTCTTTACTGCACTCTTTGTTTTACTTTTGTTCTACTCCCTGTTCGATCTACTCCTCACCCTTCGGTACCTCATTTGGTGCTCCCTTGAGCCTTCGGGGTATCCTGCTGAGTATTTTTGTACTCACCCTGACTTGGGCTTTGCCCGCACTTGGTGTGCCCTTGCAGATGACGGACACGTGGAGCATGAATTCTGAGGAGCTTAGGAGCATGGGAGCTTGGACCGCGTGCGGTGGTCGTGGAAGGGTTCCAGGTGGGGGACCCGTCAGCTGTTTCTTTTTGTTTACCTATTGCCGATTTGTGGCACTTTTTCTAGTCGGGCGTGTGTTTTTCCCCATTTTCCCTTTCAGCACTTTACTTGTACTTTTTAGAGGTCGATGCACATTTGTGGTATATATATAGCAGTTTCTCTTTTAATCTGCCTGTATTTTCTTTTACTCTCCACTGTTTCATTGAGTGTGATGCATGTGTGTGTACAGGTACTTAGGGAAAGGCCTCCCCAAGTTGTTGTGCCTTCGGTGCAGGTCGCCAGCCCCTGGCCTATGGAGGCGGGCTTGGGGTAGTTTTGGCTCGAGCCCGGGTAGGTTCGGGTCATGACAATGACATACATATATATATATATATATAAATACAATAGAATTATTATGTCATATATTTCATTGTTACTTATTATATATACTTTATAATCATTCTTGATTTTTTAACATGGAAAATGAATCTCATCGCGTCGTGGAGACGGTAATCCGTACGTACGCACGAGCGATGATATCATTCCCATATTTATTGAATGGAATTGGAGTGGATGATATAATATCTTAGAATCAGTATGATTTTATAATAATCATATATAGTTATTCTTTACACCATTATAGGCATCCAAGTAAGGTGGTGGTGGAAAACAGATTACACCACGGCGTGGAGACGGTATTCTGTACGTACGCACGCGCGGTGATTTCGTTTTCTGTAGGATGGATATGAGGTGTAATAGGGTTTTTTCATATTTATAACAATATATCAGTATATGAGTGATACTTATGTTATTACTTCATAATGAAAAAAAATATAGAAGAGGAAGTTGAAGAATAAATAAATTTGAAAGAATCGGTAACAGATATTACATCTTCTTCGACACCCCTCTTTAAAACCTCCTCTTAGGGCACTAAAATTGGTCTTTGAAGAAGAAAAGGACAACTAAAATATTTATAGGGAATTGGATAAGGGAAATGGGCAGGGTTTTTCCAAGCTTGAAGGCTCAAATTTTTGTAAAGATGAGAGGGAGGAGGTGCCCTTTTATAAGGGAGGAGAGGGGCACCTTTGGAATCCTCAAAAATATTAGTTTAATATAAATTCAACCCCACATGAAAACCTCCAAAAATGACTCATTTCAAATATTAGATGATATAGGGTTTTAATATCATCAACCAATCAAATTTATACATGTTTTGATCTTATTTTAAACCTTATCATTTTGATTTATCCTTATTTAATCTATTTAATTTTATTTGTGGTAATAAAATTATAAATTATAAATTGTTATAAATAATCACTTATGCGTTGTTAATTATCCATAATTGTATACTTTATGACATTTTATACTAAATAAATTTCAATTTATAATTTTTAAATATTTTTTTATTTTTAAAAAAATTAATAATATGTTATTTTTATAAAATAACAAAAGTGTCAATTTTGACACTATTCATTTATTTGAATTTAAATAAAATTCACACAGAGGATATATTCAAACTAAAATATTTAATAGGATCCAAACATGTCATATTCATCTAGAAAATTAGTGGAGCATATTATATAGTTCATATAATATTTATTTTACTATTTGTAAAACCATTTATTTGATACTTATCTTAATAAAATAATTTCTACAACATTTTTGTATAATGATTAAATATACTTATTTGTTGTAAAAAAATTAAAAATAAAATACTAGGATGAAGATAAATCTTATATATTTCATAATAATACTTTTAGTCGGATTTATATTCTAAAAAACCCAACTTTTAAAATGTTATGTTTATTAAATTATGAAGGTGACAACTTTGACATCATTTAAAATAATATAATATAAGTGTCATAATCACTTTTATAAGACTCCAAACGGTCATATATTTGGTAATTGGATGATTATGGTGTATATATACACTAGAAATAATTTTTGGTCAGGTTTTTGAGCCTTTTAATGGGTATTATTATTTCAATAAAAACTATATTACTTATTTTTCACTAAATAAATAATTTATACATCATTAATGTATAAGCTATTAAGGTAATTAAATATCTCTTAAAAATTATAAATAAATTACCAAGATAATGAAAAACATTTTATCTCTATAATGAGTATTTATAACCGAATTTATATTCTGTATAAACTTATATTAAAAATACTTTATTCATTAAAGTTGAGTGAGACATATTTTTCTTTTCTTTAAATAAAATAAACTAAAGATTTCAATCACCTCCAAGTGGGTTCCAATGGATTTAATTTCGACCCAAATATGCCTTAGGATAAAATATAAGCATCCAATTATATTGAGACAAGTTTTAGGGTAATTTTATAATATTATATTTACCCTTAATTACCCGATTTACCTTTTCCTATGGTAAATAAAAATTATCGTAGTTACTATTCATAATGCCCAAAAATAAAAAGTTGCCTATAAACATAATTTGGACCCCCTGATTCCAAATTTGGAATCCATTTTTCTAAATTCAATACACAAAAGTTGTATAAATTAATTTAAAATTAATCCTGTTGTTAAGAAAACGAGTTTTAAAAGTTAAAACATTGCAAAAGATTGAAATGATTTTACCTATGATTTCAATGTAAAATCAATGCTAATGACATACATTATATTAAATGGTAAAAATAAATTCTATTTATACTTTAAAACCATTAAATAATATAATTTAACCATATAAATTATTACGATGAATAAGGTTCTTTTTAATTAAAATATAGCGTGTTTTTACTATTCATTAAAATATGAAAGTTATCAGAAAAATATTAAAACTTTATCCAATGTAAATTTTTATATCTTGATTCAAAATAAGAAGTTTATTTTTTAAAATTTAACTTATAAACTTTTCAAAAATTATATTTAAAATGGGTGCTCCATCAAAAGGCGACAAAACTGCATTTTTTTAAAAATACTTATTTTACCAGAAAAATTTATTTTGTTCTCGTACCATGTTCTATAAAATGTGTAAGATGAATTATAATGCTATAAAATTAAAAAATGTATTTACTACTATTCATAACGTCTAGTTTATAATAATATTATAACCATATATCGTTGTTTAGTGAAACTCGGTATTGTGTACAACACACGCTATCGAGGAAGGTTGTCATTGCGTGTAATGCAAGCCAAGTCAGGGTTGCATGTAGTGAAAGACTCCTTTGTTGTTACGTATAACAAAATCTAACCATATTTCATTTATACATTGAATATATATATATATATATACACTCAATGTTTCATAGAATAACTACTATCAAACAAACTTGAAATTATGTGTAACACGATCCAAGATCAGTGTTGCGTATACTGCAAGCTAATACGGTGTTGCGTATAGTGCAAGATAATCTTAGTGTAGTGTACAATAGAAGATATGAAATAAATTAAAAAGAATATATCTTATAAAATCTCGGGTTGTTACATTCAACCCCCCTTAAAATGAATTTCTCCCTTGAAATTTGTCGGGGTTATAAATCGTTTACTATTCATAGAAATCCACATCATAAAAAGGAATACTAAAACTCAATTTTAAAAAATAAACTATGAAACATAACAATTACCCAAAGTAACTCATCACTGGGTTTCCATATAAGAGAACATAGGTGAAAATATAGATATGAAATAAAAATATAACCATCAAGTTTTGATGGAGAGTGGTAGAGAACCTGGCTATGAAAAATCCAACAATCACAAGCCATAAATTTGTGATGACTTAAGGTATCATCTGATTCATCAAATATAAGGGCACTAGGACAAAATTTTTGGTTTTCAAGATGATTTCCCTAAATTTGAATAATTATTGAATGAAAAGAAATACTTACTTGATTTTGGTAAAATCTTACCATTGCTCATGCCTCGAAAAATTTCCACTTTATATCTTAATGAAATGAAGTTGAATTTGTCTTTTGTGAAGTGTTAGTAGGTAATCCAATAGAATGATAGGTCATTCCATCTATCTCAAACATAGTATTAGCAAAAGTTATATACATAAGTCCATTTTATGGTGAGATTATTCATATATGGTTCCAAAAATGGCCTTATACTTCATCTATCATACCTCTTAATACAATAAAACTAGTTTTTACTAACCGGGGACTTCTTGTAGGCCAGTGGTAGGTGATAAAGGCTTGTTTCACTTTGGTTGTGGGTTAGATTCTTGCAACCATGTCCGACGTGATGGGTTTTCTCTCATCCTGTAGGTTGTCCTTTTTATAAAACTATATTATTATAACATTCCAATAATATCAAAAAGTTCTAGCCTTAAACAATACTATCTGATGTCCAACTTAATGCATTCCAACCTTTAGGCTTATTAGAAATACTTCTGTCCAATATCATAGTATATATAAAATGACTACTAGAAAGGTCATCTACCAAACTTTTGAATACCATAATTTATCCCTCATATATCTTGTTGGTCACATTCTAATCATGTGAATACATTAATCATGTATTCTCTTGAAAAATTAATACCCATAGAACCTTAGTGAAAACATGAATGCTTTCAAAATTTAACTCTTTCCACATACCAAAATCCCAAAAATTCTATATACTCAAACCATGATATCACCTAGTCCTTACATAAATCATGAGCTCATGAATACTATCAAACATATTATTTTCTTCTTATCCATTCATTATGTGCATATCATCTAATTTCCAAAAATATCTGAATAACCATTCATGGTTACCGGTACCATTTAACATATACTTTCAAGTAATTTAGGAAAATATATAGTGTAACAATCCTTAGATGTGTCTTTATTCCATAGTACAATTACCTATACAACATAACTCTTGATAAACATAAATCATTCCACTAACTTTTTAAACCATTGGCCGAGCTTGAACAATTCTTTCATCTCACATATCATTTGTAGTCTCTTCATCATCATCAACATAAATACTACTTATATGACCATACTAATTCTATTCATGCAACTTTCCCTTAGGGAATTGGTTTGCATAATTCCCATACATTCCACATTTAAAACATTTAATCATTTTTGATGTTGTAGCATTACCATTATCCTTGTCCATGGTGTTAACTAAACCTTTTACTTTACACTTACTGGCATTGTGTCCTTCTTTTCCACACCCAAAGAATCTTCTAGTTCCTTTGAAACATTCTCCTTGATGCCTCTTCCCAAATTATTTACATGAGATAAATTGAACTTTCTTTCCTCTATGATCATCATGAAACTCCATCTTTCTCTTATTAGCTGAGTCGGGAAACTTTCCAAAGTTGAGATTATTGATCATATTATGAGATTGATAATTAGGCATAATAATGATATATAGACTTCCAGATCCAATTTCATTTGGTTTCTCATGAAGAATATCATTCCATTATCCATCATAACCTCCATTATCATGAATCTTTATGTTTCCAGCCATTTTCTAAAACCCAAAAATAATAGTGTGATAGGAAAAATCATACTATGAAAACAACATAATAAAGGGGGAGTACCTTTAATATCCAACATCTTAGGTTTAATTATAATATCATTACTGTAATTCTAGAACTATAACCTATACTCATACTTAACCTTAGGGACATCCCTAGACATACCTTAGAAATATCTCTAGGGATCTCACTAAAGTTTTCGCATCATAGTTTCCAAAGGTTAAATAAACCTTTCCTCTGATACCAAACTATAGAGACCCAAAGCTTGACGTACATGGACATTACATTACTTTTGTGGAATACTTAATACATAACTAAAACAAACACCGAAGGACCATAATAGTTTAGTGTCTTTGGAAACTCGGAACATAATATTCTAATCGTGGTGAAAGATATTCAACATCTCCAATAAAGATCTTCCACTTTTGTTTTCTTACCAAAAACCATTCTTTATATCCTGGGAAAAAGAAAACATAAAAAGGGTGAGCTCAAATGCTCAGTAAGGGTAAACATAGAGAACTTAAAACAATCCATACAATTTGAATGCAAAAACTTGAACATAAAATCTAAACATCAAAATCTTGAGCAAAGACATAAATCTTGGAAGTACGTGAGAAATATACCATAAAGGAACATAAATCATGTTAAAATAGCATGGGAACAAAAAAATTAATTGTGGAAAACCATTAAGCACATGATATGATTTCCATAGTAGCCAAGACATTGCTGCCAAGACCATCTTAGTGGACAATGTCCCTTTCTGAATCGAGTTCACTCTTCGTTCCAGTCCTGTAACACTAAACCAGATTAACTTACTGTTCCATCCATGTCTATCTCATGAGATATAAATCTTTACCCAATGCATTGGAGGGAGATATAGGTCCCACCCATTTCATAATTAAATCATTATTACTTGTGCCACAAAATATACATAAATCATTCATCGTAACCCAAAGAATAAAATGGGTTTCATAAATGTCATCCCATCATCACATAATCCATATAAAACAAATGGATATCATTTCATCATAAGAAAATTGAAACCATATAAATCATAGATACATTATACTTGAAACATACACATATGAAATAATATCATCTTAGATGGAAATTGGTTTTGATAAAACACTTGAAATGAATTCTTGAGGAAAATATTCTTTCTTCTTCAAAATAATTTTCCTTTCACAAAGTGTCATGAAATTTTTAAAGAAAATTATTTCGTTGAAAATAGTCATGAAATCATGCAGAGTAAGCTTAATGAAAATAAGGCGTTATAAAACCATAAAAATCCGTTCATGCCGTATAAGTTAAAAAAACATTCATCTCGTACTTTTTCAGAAAAGTCAAAAAGTACCTCGTATAGTAAACAAAAAAATATTCCTTACATAACATGTAGTAAAAGTCAAAAATGGGTAAAAAGGACTTTAAACATACATGAAAACATTTTTATAAAACTTTTACATGGATGATAAATATAACCTCAGTAAATACTTACGTATAAGCAATCTCGGATAGAAAACAATTGAGATTGCAACATTATCCCTTACCTTTGGTACGATATGCTTCATATGTATCCAAAACTCCTGTATAATGATTTAAATAATGTCATTGACTTATTACAGAATCATATTCATTGTTATGATATCATATATGGTTCACTTATGACTTTATATTACCCGTTTTTTTGTAAATCCATGTTAAAGCAACGTTTTGGGTAAAATCTTTTCATTTATCATACGTGTTTTGACTTGTTGTTCTTGATATTATTACTTATATCCTAATTTCCTTAATTTCATAATGTAAAACATAATAAATATTCATCATATAAATATATATTATAGATTGATAAATTGAATGAAATACACTGTTCATGGAGAGGGTAAACTGTACGTACGCATGAACGCTGTTTTCGTTTTTTTATTGAATTGAATGGAATTAAGTAGATGACATACATATATATATACATAAATCGAGTAGCATTATTATGTCATATATTTTATGATTACTTATTATATATACTTTATAATAATTCTTGAATTGTTAACATGGAAAATGAATCTCATCACGTCGTGGAGACGGTAATCCGTACGTATGCACGAGTGATGATATCATTCACATATTTATTGATTGGAATTGGAGTGGATGATATAATATCTTAGAATCAGTATGATGTTATAATAATCATATATAGTTATTATTTACATGGCGTGGAGACGGTATTCCGTACGTACGCACGCGCAGTGATTTCATTTTCTGTAGGATGGATAGAAGGTGGAATAGGGTTGTTTCATATTTATAATAACATATCAGTATATGAGTGATACTGATGTTATTACTTCATAATGAAACAACTAAAGAAGAGGAATTAGAAGAAGAAATAAATTTGAAAGAATTGGTAACAGATATTACCTCTTCTTCGACACCCCTCTTTGAAACCTCCTCTTAGGGCACTAAAATTGGTCTTTGAAGAAGACAAGGACCACTAAAATATTTCTTGGTAAGTTGAGAAGGGAAATGGGCAGGGGTTAGCCGATCTTGGAGGCTCAAATTTGTGTAAAGATGAGAGTGAGTATGTTCCCTTTTATAAGGGAGGAGAGAGGCACCTTTGGAATCCTCAAAAATAGTAGTTTAATATAAATTCAACCCCACATAGAAAAACTCCAAAAATGACTCAATTCTAATATTAGATTATATAGGGCTGTAATATCATCAACCAATCAAATTTAGACATGTTTTGATCTTATTTTAAACCATATCATTTTGATTTATCCTTATTTAATCTATTTAATTTTATTGGTTGTAATAAAATTCTAAATTTTAAATGGTTATAAATAATCACTTATGTGTTGTTAATTTTCCATAATTGGATACTTTATAAAATTTTCGACTATATAAATTTAAATTTATAATTTTTAAATATTTTTGTGATTTTTAAACAATTTAATAATATGTTATGTTTATAAAATAACAATAGTGTCAATTTTGACACTATTCATTTATTTGAATTTAAATAAAATCCAAACATAGGATATATTCGAAATAAAATATTTAATAGGTTCCAAACATGTCATATTCATCTAGAAAATTAGTGGAGCACATTGAATAGTTCATATAATATTTATTTTACTATTTGTAAAACCATTTATTTGATACTTATCTTATTAAAATAATTTCTACATCATTTTTGTATAATTATTAAATATACTTATATGTTGAATAAAAATTAAAAATAAAATAATAGGATGAAGATAAATATTATAGATTTCAAAATAATACTTTTAGTAGGATTTATATTCTAAAACACCCAACTTTTAAAATGTTATGTTTATTAAATTATGAGGGTGACAACTTTGACATCATTTAAAATAAAATAATATAAGTTTCATAATCACTTTTATAAGACTCCAAACAGTCATATATTCGGTCATTGGATGATTATGGTGTATATATACACTACAAATAAGTTTTGTGGTGGTTTTTGATCCTTTAAATGGGTATTATTATTTCAATAAAAACAATATTACTTATTTTTCACTAAATAAATAATTTCTGCATCATTAATGTATAAGCTATTAAGGTAATTAAATATCTCTTAAAAATTATAAATAAATTACCATGATAATGAAAAACATTTTATCTTTCAAATGAGTTTTTATAACCAAATTTATATTCTGTATAAACTTATATTAAAAATACTTTATTTATTAAAGTTGAGTGAGACATATTTCACTTTTCATTAAATAAAATAAACTAAAGGTCTTAATCACCTCCAAGTGGGTTCCAATATATTTTATTTCCACCAAAATATGTCTTAGGATGAAATATAAGCATCCAATTATATTAAGACAAGTGTTAGGGTAATTTTATAATATTATATTTACCCTTAATTACCTGATTTACCTCTTACTATGGTAAATAAAATTTACCGTAGTTACTATTCATAATGCCCAAAAATAAAAAGTACCCTATTAACATAATTTCGACCCCATAATTCCAAATATGGAATCCATTTTTCTAAATTAAATACACAAAAGTTTCAGAAATTAATTTAAAATTAATCCCGTTGTTAAGAAAATGAGTTTTAAAAGTTAAAACATTGCAAAAGATTGAAATGATTTTACCTATGATTTCAATGCAAAATCAATGCTAATGACATAGATTAAATTAAATAGTAAATATATATTATATTTATACTTTAAAACCATTCAATTTTATAATTTAACCATACAAATTATTACGATGAAAAAAGTTGTTTTTAATTAAAATATATTGTGCTTTTACTATTTATTAAAATATGAAAGTTATTAGAAAAATATCAAAACTTTATCCAATGTAAATTTTTATATCTTGATTCAAAATAAGAAGTTTATTTTTTAAAATTTAACTTATAAACCTTTCAAAAATTATATTTAAAATGGGTGTGCCATCAAAAGGCGGCAAAACTGAATTTTTTTAAAAATACTTATTTTACCCGAAAAATTTATTTTGTTCTCATACCATGTTCTATAAAATGTTTAAGATGAATTATAATGTTATAAAATTAAAAATTTTATTTACTAATATTCATAATGTCTAGTTTATAATTATATTATAACCATATATCATTGTTTAGTGAAACCTGGTATTGCGTATAACACATGCTATCGAGGAAGGTTGTGATAGAGTGTAATGCAAGACAAGTCAGGGTTACCTATAGTGAAAGACTACTTTTTTGTTGTGTATAACAAAATATTAGCATATTTCATTTATACATTGAATATATATATATATATATATATATATATATATACAATCAATGTTGTGTAGAATAACTGCTATCAAACAGACTTGAAATTGTGTGTAACACAATCCAAGATTAGCGCTGCGTATACTGCAAGCTAATATGGTGTTGCGTATAGCGCAAGATAATCTTGGTGTAGCGTAAAATAGAAGATATGAAAGAAATTAAAAAGAATATATCTTATAAAATCTTGGGTTGTTACAGAGACCCAATGCTCTATGCTTGTATTTTGAAATCATTCAAAGGAAAAATGCGATGAAAAAGTCACGCCCAAGAAAAACACACCTCCAATTAGAGGAATCCCATAAAAATGAAATCTTCTTGACCAGATCATCAAAACTCCAGGACTTCTCTCAACCTTCTATATAACAAGGTGTACAATTAGATAATTATTCCCAATTTGAATCCTTTTATAAAAAATATCTTGATTAATATCAATAGGATATGATGACCCCTTTATAAAGATCCTACTAGTGTAGAAAATTCCGTGAATGAAGTAAATAGGGGGGCCAAGGATGGATTGTCCACTACAGCTCTTCCATTCAGATCATTTCCAATGCCATTCTAGACCTTTGAAGCATCCTTCAATTTCAGCGTCTATGGATCAGAAATAACAGAACTAGAGGGAAATATGGTCGGCATCACCCTCTTCAAATAATCCATTAATTCATGGTATTATATGTTCTATGTCATTTTTATTCTCCTTATATAGATTTTATTTTTTTGTTACACAAGCTGTAAAGGTTTATTTTCAACATTCATAATAAAATCGAGACTTCAGAAGTGGAATAATACATTTGGGGAATTTATAGGGTAATTCATTCTAAATAATCCGTTATTTTCTTCTCCTCTGGATATCATTAGTTAAAATTAATTTATATTTACCCTATTTTAATGTGTATGTTTTAAAATCTTATATTCAATGTGGGTTTTCAAAAAGGTTCTTTTAAAATGTTCAAAAAAAATTCCATCCTTTTTAAAATAAAAGTTGTATCATCAACTCATGGTTTTTTGTTACACTTATGTGTTTTTTTAATATTTATTTTACAAAATTTTCTTTTTATAATAAATATTTATTGATTTATTTTCACTAATTTTATTATAAACATTAATTATTTTTCATGTTTACATTAATAATTATTCTCTTAAAATTTAAGGTTTTCAAAGTATTTTCACTACTATTTTTTGAAACATTTATGTCTCTTCATAGAGCCTTTATCAAGAACTATTTAAAATAATGACTTCAAAAAACATCTCTTTACTATAAAAAAATTATTTTGAAAGTAATTTTCACAATAATATTTCAAATGTTTTTTTGTGAAACCATTTGTATTTATAATTATATTTACCCTCCATGGTTTATTTTTCATGAAGTAATGTTTTGATTACACATAATATATTTTTATGATTTGATTTATTTTAGAAAATAAATATTTTAAAATCATATTTTTTTTCATGTTATGTGATATTTTTGAATGTTTTAGGAAACCTATCCTTTTTCCATGGGTTCTTATGATATGATGAATGTTAGATTTTATTGTTGCAGAAGAATATATATATTATAAGAGGGATGACACCTATATCTCACTTGAATTAATTAGGAAAAGGATAATATCTTAGAATATAGATATGGTATGTCAATAGGCTATCATATTTCTAGGATTACAATGGGTAAGTGTGATGGAGTTAATCACTACTCATAATTGTATGTGTGAATATGTTATAAATTCTCTAGGTTCGCAAAAGCTAAGTGTGATGGAATTAAAATATACTAAAAATTTTTCTTGTGAATAGGTTAGTAGGTCACTACGTTCACAAAGGTTGATTGTGATGGTCACTAATACAAAGGAGGTCATTGATAGCACTAGACTTTGTTAGTTCAAGCTAAAAAACAATGATAAAGGTAAACTTTATGAGGGCTGAAAATGCAGATAAAGGGTAACCTTTATCAGCACTTTTATTTAGCACTGATAAAAGGGACCTTTATCAGTACTTTATTTTTAGAATTGATAAATGTTAACATTTATCGGTGCATTATTTATAGTACTGATAAAGGTAAAAAATAAATTGAAACAATTAAACATATAAAAATTTAAAAAATAATATGAATTTTTTGAAGTAAATAATTATTGAAAAAAATGAAAAAAATGAATATATATATATATTCAAAAATATAATAAATATTATATATTAAATATATAGATATAAAACATGAATTAAATGAAATAATAAAATAAATAAAAATTAAAACTGAGTAAATTAATAAAAATATTAAACATTTTTTAATTAAGTAATTATCGATACAATCAAATAAATTTAATATGAATATATATATATATATATATATTGTAAGTATAAATAAATTTTATATATTAAATATAGACATATAAAACGAATAAATTATAATAATTAAATAGAAAAAAAATTAAAAATGAACAAATTGAAATAATAAAACAAAAAAATTAAAAATTAATAAATTGAAAAAATATATTTAAAAAGTTATTAAAGAAAAAATTACTAATAAAAAGGAATAAGAATAATATATATATATATATATATATATTTATATTAATTATAAATTGTAATAAATAATATATTTTAAATATAAATATATAAAAAATAAATAAAATTTAACAATTAAAAACATATTAATGTTTTATTCATTTTTAATGTTGTTTGATTTTTCAGTTTAACATATATCAAATGTCAGGTGTTACATTGGTTTCACATATATATGTGTGATTAAGGCATTTCTAGGCACAACGCACACACAAAAATGTATGCAGTTAATGAAATATTTAATAGAAACACATACACCTAATATTTATGTAATTTATTCAAATCTTAGTATATTTTAGAATTTCACTATAATGTGTTAACATTAATATATTATATTTTTAATAGGTAAATTATATTTATTGATTTTTATTTTTATTAAAGTTATGTATTATTTATTAATTTTTAATATCTTTTATTATCAAGACCCGCCTTCACCAAGATGAGGGAAGGGACAGTAGATGGCCAGAACCTTCCTTCCTCAAGTTTAAGGAGAGATAATGACCCTTGAGACCCACTTCAATAGGACTTGGAGTGGGGACTAGCACCAAGGGTATAGAATCACGCGTAATATGGAAGGCATTATCCTTTTTTATTTAGTAGGATCGTTAGATAAGAGAGTAAATCCCAAAAAACACCAAAACCTAAAGTAAAAGTAAATCCAACACAATCCATTCCCTTATGCATGTTCCAATAATAAGTGATAATAGTATAAGAAAAACTCCAAAGGTATGTACCAAAGAAAAGAAAAAAAGCAATAACAATTTTCCCAGTGTCCGAACTTGTACGGTCCCACATAGTCCCCGAAGTCCTCCTGGAAACCTAAAAGTAGTTTTATATACATAGGGCGAGAATACAGGTATACCCAATAAGGAAATCCAAAGGCTCTCATGAACAAGTTGGGAGGCATTCTAATTCTCTGTGAGAAAAGAAGATATCCAAAGCACCTAGCAGGGAAACGATCCACCAATACCTCACTAAGGCACACTCCCTAAATAACGCAAGTCACATAAAGTAATAGTAATAACACATCGATGTTTGGGTACTCCACACCACTTTCCCACTGTTTATTGAAGACATCATAGGCGTCAGACCTCTCCCACCATTATCACCACAGTCCCACTGCCATACCCCACCTGCACACACCTGGGCTACCACAACCACACATCCCGCCCGCAAACTCCTAGGCCACAACAACCATATGTAACCATGCTTGAAAAAACCTGGTCTAGAATAACTACCACCATTCCCAAAGACACCTAGGCCTTAACAACTACTACCATGCCCGAAGACTCTTGGGCCTCATCCTGAATACACTTGGGAAACAACCTGCCCGCACACACTTGGGTCAACCACCACAATGTACCCTGTCTAAAGAATCTTGGGCTATAATGAACCTCAGGCCATCACCATCTGCCCGAAGAGTCTTGGGAAACTTAGTAAAGGTATCCAAAAATGATCTAATAACCAAACACTCATAGGAGTGTTGGAAAAAACACCCTCCCCATGAAATTGTAACACCCCAGGTAAATAAAGAATATGAAATTTTTATATTTATCCCTATTTGTAAATAAAATGTTAATATTAATTTAAAGGGAACGCTATGCTCGATGGCTTACCTAATACGCAACAACGAGTTCCTTTGAAATCTTATGTTTCACTCTAACAATAAAATAATTTTATTTTAAATGGTAGTTAACACCTAGCCATTTTAATGACGAGAATGGAAAAAACTAACCACAAAATGATTATATATTTTTGTCAAATATTTTTACTTTTTACAATAAATTTTAGAGGATTAAAAATTTGAATGAATCCAATTTTAAGCGTAAACATTCTAATATTCTTTAAAAGGTCGATTAACCGCCTTTTGATGGAGAACCTCTTTTAAATCCACTTTTTGACAATTTTATGTGTTAAATTTGACGAAATAAAATTCTTATTTAGAATCGGGACATCAAAATTTACATTGTGTAAATTTTTGGTATTTTTCCGATAAAGTTCATTTTTTAATGAATAGTGAAAATGTTGTATTTTAATTCAAAACCTCTTTTTAATCTAATTTATTTATATAATTAGATTATATTTTTAATTGGTTTTAAAGTTAAATTAGAATATATTTTTATCATTTAATCCAATAGTGTTCATTGGAATTAATTTCACTTTCAAATTGGACTTAAACTAGTGTCAATCTTTTGATATATATTGTTTCATAAAAACACGCTATTTGTTCTGGCAGCGGGAATTAATTATTAAATTAATTAATTTAACTTATATGTTTCTAATTTTTTAAAATATACATAATTTTTGAATTCGGAATATCAAATATAGATTAGCGTGAATTTTTGATATTTTTCTGAAAAACTTCAATTTTTGATGAATGGTGAAACCACTAAGTTGTACTTAAAAAAACTGTTTTTTTCGTTTAAATGAAATTTTACCACCTCTGTGTTTTGAATTTCAAAAATCCAACATACATGGTTTTCATTAGGAAGTAAAATGTGGTTCAACAGGATTAAAATAATTTTTTGGTGAATAGTAACTTTTAAGTTTTTAATCGCGATTAGAGGTAATTAGCGTAATTTAAGGTAAAAATAAAGTTTTAATAATATGGAATGACCTTGACACATGTACTACTCTTATTAGATGAGTCATGGACGACCAATACAATCCATGGGTCAACTTGGGGACCCCATGGAGCCACTTTGGTAGGAAAATGACATTAATAACTTTTTATTTAAAGTTAAAATTAAAATGTCACAAACATGTGTTGTTTTACTAAAACAATTTTTACATGGGGTTATACAAGTCATATTTTTGACTATAAATATTCATTATAAATATAAAAAGATTTAATACATTATGATATTTTTTCTATAATTTTTAGACATTAAATAAATTAAATTATTTATGACACCATGATGATGCAACGCTTACCTCATTATTTAATGATTTAAATAAAATGACAAGATAATGTAAAATATAAGACCTAAACTTGTAAAAAACCTATTGGATGTGTGGATTTCAAACTATTATCACATTATCCTCTAAATATATAATTTTGGGACCTTTAAAATCCTAAAAACCATTTTATAATAATGTTACTTTTCAAGACTTTCCAGGAGTGCCCCTCCTCTCCCCTTATAAAAGGCTCTCACCTCTACCTTCTTACCCACACACCTAAAGACTTTGGCTCGAACAAACCCTACCCATTTTGTCTCTCCACATCCCTGTCTTACTCCTAGAAGCCTCACTTTGGGCATAAGTATTTTCAAGGAAGCCTTTGAGCTCAAATCAAAAAGAGTTACCCGATTTAAAGGTAAAGTCTTCCCTAGTGTTCTTTTGTTTTATTTTGCTTCTCCAACCCCCTAAACTTTTTTTATTCCTTTATTTTGTAACAAAACAAGTATCTTAAATATACTTGTATTTTTTATAAGAAGTATTCGAGCTACACTTACACACATATCCATCTAATGGTTAAAGAAAATATTGTTTCTGTGGATGGCGAATTACTACCTCACGAGATGATGATTTTTCAATATTCTTATAACACCTTTAAAGGTGGCCATTATGATATCACTATATTTTATATATGATATATATGGTATTTATGTTTACTATATGCTTCTTTATTTTATATTTAAAACATACCTTTATTCTTTGCATGTTGTGAAAATGAGATAATTTCATATGAGGAAGTGTGGACTACCGCCCCCTCAAGTGATGTGACTCGTTCATGCAATACATGGGATGTATAAAGAATGAAATTAATGAACATATGTGAACTATATAACATATATATTATACTGGAATTATAATATATATATATCTCATTTATTTTTAATTCCATTAATATGACAAAAAAATGGAAGTAGCGTTCATGCGTACGTACGGCCTACTGTCTCCATGAACGGTGCTTTTCATTTTTTTATCTCCAAATGTTATGTAATAGTATAAAATTAATATTTACTGGATATATATGATATTTTAATCATTAATACTATTCTGGAAATTATTTACTTATAACTACATGGGCAATCATTTTCAAACAAGTTCATTTTTGACTCATGTACCAAACATCGGCAAAAACGTCTGATATGAACTATCATTATTAAACAATTATTATAACATTATAATATGTGATATGAATTGAATAATAATATTTAAAGGATTTACTTAAGCAATTATAAATTGACCAAAGTTTATTATTCAAGAATATAAAGAAACAAACAAGACAAGTCAGACTTGAGGTAAGGGATCCTACCCCACTCATTCTTTCTAATTACACTCTTCTATGTCGTTCCTTTTAATATCATCTTTATTATGATTGGGATGTTATTTTATATTACTCTTACTGTAATTTTTTATATTCATATGATTAGAGACCCTATTTTCTCTCATCAATCCATTTTGGAAGTTTTGAGTGGCGCCGTTAGGCTGCCGAATTTTCGTAAGAGATCCAACCTCTCTCTTTCTTTTTAAGTACACTCTTTTATGACATTTCTTTTAAGCTCATCATTCTTATGATTGGGATTTTATTTTATATTAATCTTACTGTACTTTTTTATGTTCATATTATGAGAGACCCTATTTTCTCTCATCAATCCATTTTGGAAGTTTTGAGTTGCGCCGTTAGGCTGTTGAATTTTCATAAGAGATCTATCCTCTCTTTTTCTTTTTAAGTACTCTAATTTATGTAAATTCTTTTAAGCTCCTCTTTTTTAGGTTGGGGGATGTTATTTTATTTTCCTCTTTCTTTAAATTTTATTTTAATATAATGAGAGACCCTATTTAATCTCATCAATCCATTTTTGGAAGCGTCGTTAGGCTGCCGAGTTTTCGTAAGGGATTTTTCATCTCACTTTTATTCTCGTGAGATTTATGCTACATTTTCCACCATTTCCTTTGAGTGGTATATGTACTTCCCATTATTCTACTCTTTGTGTAATATACTTTCGTTAATTAGTATTTACATCAATGTTGTATTGTTCTTCTTTCATGGGGTGTATGTTTCGAAAGATACCCAAGTCAGTAAGGGAACCTTTCACCCTCCTCTTATTAAAAGACTTCTTTTGTTGGGTCTTTTAATTTACATATTTTAATGTTGGGATATGTTCTTATATATCCTTATTGGTGTAAATTTCATGTCCAAGTGATGAGATACCCTTTTTATCTCTCATCAACTCATTTTCTGAATTTTGAAGTGACGTCGTTAGGCTGTCAAATTTTTGCAAGGGAACTTCTTAACCCAATTTTGATTCTTTGGGATAAACTTGTACTCCTTGAATATGTGGTTCTATGAATATGTGTGAATGACCTATGATTTTTCTACACTTAATATCCACTTATATTTGGTGTATTCTTTGTCACACATAATTATGTAATTGATTTATCCTTAATCCGAGGATACCATCTTTGTAAGGGACTTCGTCTTGATCTCCTTTCCTTGGGGAATATTTTGTTCTAATACAAGGATTTCTTTTATACGGTGTATAATCCCCTTTGACTTTTAATTTTATACAAAAGGAATCTTTTTATATAAAGAATTTTAAAAAATGACAAAAAGGAATTTTTTTTTAACGTACGCGATGACAACGACCTTTTCCGCCGCCACGAGTATTATTTGGTCCTTGGATTCCTCAACAAGTCGTAATGTTTTTGAAAGTAAATAAATACCATATACTCTTTTATGTATTTTGGTATTGAAAATGTTTTATATAATGGATTTGTTATGTCAATATATTTTAGTGATATATTGTGATCGAAATGTGGAAATGTTTTCTTTCCATTATATTTGTTTTATGTATTATGATTTTATAATGGTACTTGGACATTTGATGGGTGGTTACATGATAAACCACATGACGGGTGGTGCCATGAATACCAGGATGGATGGTTACGTTATAACCTCCAATGCATTGGGTATGGAAGTCAGCTGTATCTCTATTCCATTAAGTGATATGTGTGGAAGTCGACCGTATGGTTATTCCATTTAAGTATGTTTATGTCCCAAGTTACCTTTATATGTTATGTATATGGGTTTTATGGTAATATTTTGGTTGTAAAAGGGTAATTAATGATCTTTTATTCATTTAAGAGTTTATACTACTTCATAAAGGTGAAAATTATTACTTTGAAAAAGTACTCATGCTTTACTTGTTGTTTTGAAAAACTAACAGTTTTCCTTCTTTGTTTATCTCTTACTGAGCTTTTTATGCTCACCCCAAGTTTTTTTTTGAAATTTTTTTCACAGGGCTTAATGTGGAATAGGGTCAAGGATGGGAACAAGGAAACATCATGATATCTAAAACATGGAACTAGACAAGTGTCTTTTTAAGAGTTTTTATTTTATGGAAACATAGTAGAAGTGTCTACTTTGTAATCTTTTGAGATGTAATAGTTATGTCCTAATTCTATAAAACTCTAAACATGAAAAGATCCTCTATGTGAATTATTCATTTAATTCAATAATAAGTAATGTTTAAGGTTGGGTCCTTATAGTTGGTATGAAAGGATGGTTTAGATAACTTTAGAGGTTAGAGTGTTAAGTGACAAGTTGTGTATAACCATAATGGTTATTATATTAGATAGAGTCATTGTTATTTTTGAATGTTGGAATGAGTTTGAGATAACTTGGATAAGTATATCTTAGTTTTTATCTTCCTCTTTAGTACATAATGATTTTGTTGATATACTCACACTGAAATTTGTGGTTTTAGTAAATGGATGGATCTATCAGGCACCAAAGTGACAATGGGTTTGAAGGAAACTATTGTGGTTCTCTGATTAAGAGACTGGATGAAATGGGGGATTCAATGAGAAATATTGTGGTTATTCTAAACCAACTATCAGGAGTCATGATCAATCACTTGAACTTTGGTGAGTTCTCTAATGCATCATGTACGAGAGAACCAAATCGATATGGAAGTTCAGGTAATAATTATAAAGTTAACCATTAGGGTTTATATGATCCTTACTTTTGAAGTAATTATGGGTTACTATACGTTATGATGGAATATGAACGACATGAGATAAACTTGAGGTTAAATTATGTTATTGATATTTTTGAATATTTTATCTTATTTTGGGGAATTTTTTAAGAATTATATAGTTTTGGAAAAAGGACAACACGCAGACCATGTGACAACCCATCACGTCGGACAAAGCTGCGGGAATCAAACCCACAAATAAAGTGAGACTGGTATTTATCGTCTACCACTAGACTACGTGAAGTCCCTAGTTAGTATGACTTATTCTTTTTAGTTGGATGATTTTATGAATTAAGAGTAAGTATATTTTGGGTTATCTATGGAAATTATTAACCTATCATGGAGGATATGTGATTAGGTTAATTACTTTTCAATATGAGACTTTTAGAGTGACTGATGTTATTTGGAGATAAGTGTTAATTTGATCTTTGGAAGACTATGTGACTAAATCCATCAAATATTTGGGTTTCATTATTACTTTGGTTTACTTTGATGAATTTTATGTACAAATTTTTTATCGAATGGTCCTTGTTGAACTTTGGGTTTTGTTGGAAAAATGTTGGAGATTAAGAATAGATTTTCTTTTTATAAAGGGTTATCCTTTTCTGGATTATATGATCTTCTTCTAACAATTTTGGTTTTGGTAAGGTTCTAAAGACATGGGATTTATATAGTTCTCTTTTGTGGATTAGGTGATTCTCTATAATTTGATTATAGTACTCTTAATGTGAACAAGTCTTCCTAAATACTCATCATTTGGGGAAAGTATGAGTTTGTGTGAGAAATCTAGTAAAAGTTTAAAGTCAACATGACAAGTAAGTATGTTTCCTTAAGATCAAAAATAAATTCCTCAATTAAAAGTAACTTAAAACAAAAATGTTGTTTACTAACTTTTTCTACTGGGGAATCGAATACCGTTTAACCCACCACAAGTTTGTGATTTTCTTGTGGTTAACTTTCTCCTAAACATGTTTCCTATCACTCTCCCTCAGAACAAGACCCTTTGCTTTTTCTTCCATATCCATGTTTTCCTACATGGAATCCTAGTATGGGTTAACTCGGGTGACCTCTTTACTTCTCTTTCCTTCTTTTAAAGTGATTGTTTTACCGACTCTTGTTCCGATGTGGGACTTTCAATGATGTTTCCGAGCCCAATTTTAAAATTGCGAGGACGCAATTTCCAAAAGGGGGGAAGGATGTAAAACCCCAGGTAAATAAAGAATATGAAATTTTTATATTTATCTTTATTTGTGAATAAAATGTTTATATTAATTTAAAGGGAATTCTATGCTCGATGGTTTACCCAATACGCAACAATGAGTTCCTTTGAAATCTTACGTTGCACTCTAATAATAAAATTATTTTATTTTAAATGGTAGTTAACACCTATCCGTTGTAATGACGGGAATGAACAAAACTAAATACAAAATGATTATATATGTTTGTCAAATATTTTTACTTTTTACAATAAATTTTAGAGGATTAAAAATTCGAATGAATCCAATTTTAAGCGTAAACATTCTAACATTCTTTAAAAGGTCGATTAACCGCCTTTTGATGGCGAACCTCTTTTAAATACACTTTTTGACAGTTTTATGTGTTATATTTGACAAAATAAAATTCTTATTTAGAATCGGGACATCAAAATTTACTTTGTGAAAATTTTTGTATTTTTTCGATAAAGTTCATTTTTTAATGAATAGTGAAAATGTTGTATTTTAATTCAAAACATATTTTTAATCTAATTTATTTATATGATTAGATTATCTTTTGAATTGGTTTTAAAGTTAAATTATAATATATTTTTACCATTTAATCCAATAGTGGTCATTGGAATTAATTTCACTTTGAAATTGGACTTAAACTAATGTCAATCTTTTGATATATATTGTTTCATAAAAACACGCTATTTGTTCTGACAGCGGGAATTAATTATTAAATTAATTAATGTAACTTATATGTTTTGAATTTTGTAAAATATACATCATTTTTTAATTCGGAATATCAAATATAGCTTAGGGTGAATTTTTGGTATTTTTCTGAAAAACCTCAATTTTTGATGAATAGTGAAACCACTAAGTGGTACTTAAAAAAACTGATTTTTCGTTTAAATGAAATTTTACCACATCTGTGTTTTGAATTTCAAAAATCCGACATACATGGTTTTAATTAGGAAGTAAAATGTGGTTCAACGGGATTAAAATAATTTTTTGGTGAATAGTATCTTTTAAGTTTTTAATCGCGATTAGAGGTAATTAGTGTAATTTAAGGTAAAAATAATGTTTTAATAATTTGAAATGACCTTGACACTTGTCTTACCCTTATTGTATGATTCATGGCTGACCAAGACAATCCATGGGTCAACTTGGGGACCCCATGGAGCCACTTTGGTAGGAAAATGACATTAATAACTTTTTATTTAAAGTTAAAATTAAAATGTCACAAACATGTGTTGTTTTACTAAAACAATTTTTACATGACGTTATACAAGTCATATTTTTCTCTATAAATACTCATTAAAAATCTAAAATGATTTCCTACATCATGATATTTATTTTATAATTTTTAGACGTTAAATAAATTAAATTATTTATGACACCATGATGATGCAGCGATTACGTCATTATTTAACGATTTAAATAAAATGAAAAGATAATGTAAAATATAAGACCTACACTTGTCAAAAACCTATTGGATGTGTGGATTTAAAACTATTATCTTCTTATCCTTGAAATATATAATTTTGGGACCTTTTAAATTCGAAAAAAGCATTTTATAATAATGTTACTTTTCAAGACATTCCAAGAGTGCCCCTCCCCTCCCCTTATAAAAGGCCCCCACATCTACCACCTTACCCACACCTCTCAATGCTTTGGCTCGGAAAACACCTGACCATTTTTTCTCTCCACATCCATATCTTACTCCTAGAAGCCTCACTTTGGGCAGAAGGCTTTCCAAGGAAGCCTTTGAGCTCAAATAAAAAAGAGTTACCCGATTTAAAGGTAAAGTCTTACCTAGTGTTCTTTTGTTTTATTTTGCTTCTCCAACCCCCTAAACTTTTTTTCTTTTATTTTGTAACAAAACTAGTATCTTAAATAAACTTGGATGTTGTTACAAGAATTATTCTAGCTACACTTACACACACATCTGTCTAATGGTTAAAGAACATACTGTTTCTGTGGATGGCGAATTACTGCCTCACGAAACAATGATTGTTCAATATTCTTTTAACACCTTTAAAGGTGGCCATTATGATGTCACTTTATTTTATATATGATATATATGGTATTTATGTTTACTATATGCTTCTTTATTTTATATTTAAAATATACCTTTTTTCTTTGCATGTTGTAAAAATGCGATAATTTAATATGAGGAATTGTGGACTACCGCCCCCTCAAGTGATGTGACTCGTTCATGCAATACATGGAATGTATAAAGAATGAAATTAATGAACATATGAGACCTATATAACATATATATTATACTGTAATTATAATATATATATGTATCATTTATTTTTAATTCCATTAATATGACAAAAAAATGAAAGTAGTGTTCATGCATACATACGACCTACCGTCTCCATGAACAGTGCTTTTCATTTTTTTATCTCCAAATGTTATGGAATAGTATAAAATTAATATTTACTGGATATATATGATATTTTAATAATTAATACAATTATGGAAATGATTTACTTATAACTACATGGTCAATCATTTTCAAATAAGTTCATTTTTGACTCATGTACCAAACATCGGAAAAAATGTCTGATATGAACTAACATTATTAAACAATTATTATAACATTATAATATGTGATATGAAGTGAATAATAATCTTTAAAGGAGTTCCTTAAGTAATTATAAATTGACCAAAGTTTATTATTCAGGAATATAATGAAACAAACAAGACAAGTCGGACTTGAGGTAAGGGATCCTACCCCTCTCTTTCTTTTTAAGTACACTCTTTTATGTCATTACTTTTAAGCTCGTATTTCTTATGATTGGGATGTTATTTTATATTACTATTACTGTAATTTTTTATGTTCATATGATGAGATACCCTGTTTTATCTCATCAATCCATTTTGGAAGTTTTGAGTGGTGCCATTAGGCTGCCGAATTTTCGTAAGAGATCCAACCTCTTTCTTTCTTTTTTAAGTACACTCTTTTATATCATTCCTTTTAAGATAATATTTTTTATGATTGGGATGTTATTTTATATTAATATTACTGTACTTTTTTATCTTCATATGATGATAGTCCCTATTTTCTCTCATCAATCCATTTTGGAAGTTTTGTGTTGCGCCTTTAGGCTGCCGAATTTTCATAAGAGATCCAATCTCTCTCTTTATTTTTAAGTACTCTCCTTTATGTCACTTCTTTTAATCTCCTCTTTGTTATGTTTGGGGATGTTTTTTATATTCCTATTTCTGTAAATTTTATGTTAATATGATGAGAGACCCTATTTGATCTCATCAATCCATTTTTGGAAGTTCTATGTGGCACCGTTAGGCTGCCGAGTTTTCGTAATGGATTTTCATCACACTTTTATTCTCGTGCGATTTATGCCACATTTGCCACCATTTACTTTGAGTGGTATATGTACTTATAATTATTCTACTCTTTTTTTAATATACTTTCATTTATGATTATTTATATCAATGTTGTATTGTCCTTCTTTCATGGGGTGTATGTTTCGAAAGATACCCAAGTCAATAAGGGAACCTTTCACCCTCCTCTTTTTAAAAGACTGATTTTGTTGGGTCTTTTAATTTACGTATTGTAATATTGGGATATGTTATTATATATTCTTATTGATGTAAATTTTATGTCCAAGTGATGTGATACCCTTTTTATCTCTCATCAACTCATTTTCTGAATTTTGAAGTGACGCCGTTAGGCTGTCAAATTTTTGCAAGGGAACTTCTTAACCCAATTTTGATTATTTGGAATAAACTTGTACTCCTTGAATATGTCGTTTTATGAATATGTTTTAATGACCTATGATTGTTTTACACTTAATATCCACTTATATTTTTTGTATTCTTTTGTCACACATAATTATGTAATTGATTTATCCTTAATCTGAGGATACCGTCTTTGTAAGGGACTTCATCTCAATCTCCTTTCATTGAGGCATATTCTGTTCTAATACAAGGCTTTCTTTTATATGGTGTATAAATCCCCTTTGACTTTTGATTTTATACAAAATGAATCTTTTTCTACGAATCATTTTACAAAATGACAAAAAGGAATGTTTCTTTTAACGTATGCAGTGACAATGACCTTTTCCACTGCCACGAGTATTATTTGGTATTTGGATTCCTCAACAAGACGTAATGTTTTTAAAAGTAAATAAATACCATATAATCTTTTATGTATTTTGGTATTGAAAATGGATTTTATAATGGATTTGTTATGTCAATATATTTTAGTGATATATTGTGATTGAAATGTGGAAATTTTTTCTTTCCATTATATTTTTTTATGTCTTATGATTTTATAATGGTACTTGGAAATTTGACGGGTGGTTATGTGATAAACCATATGACGGGTGGAGCCGTGAATACCAGGACGGGTGGTTACGTTATAACCTCCAATGCATTGGGTATGGAAGTCGACCGTATGGCTATTCCATTAAGTGATATGTGTGGAAGTCGCCCGTATGGTTATTCCATTTAATTTTGTTTATGTCCCAAGTTACCTTTATATGTTATGTATATGGGTTTTATGGTAATATTTTGGTTGCAAAAGGGTAATTAATGATCTTTTATTCATTGAATAGTTTATACTACTTCATAAAGGTGAAAAGTATTACTTTGATAAAGTAATCATGGTTTACTTGTTGTTTTGAAAAACTAACAGTTTTCTTTCTTAGTGTATCTCTTACTGAGATTTTTAGGATCACCCCAAGTTTTCTTTTGAAATTTTTTTCACAGGGCTTAATGTGGAATAGGGTCAAGGATGGGAACAAGGAAACTTCCTGATTTCTAAAACATGGAACTAGACATGTTTATTTTTTAAATTTTTTATTTTATGGAAACATAGTAGAAGTGTCTACTTTGTAATCTTTTGAGATGTAATAGTTATGTCATAATTTTCTACAACTCTAAACCTGAAAAGATCCTCTATTTGAATTATTCATTTAATTCAATAATAAGTAATGTTTAAGGTCGGGTCCTTATAGAAATGGGGGTGTTCGACCCGATGTTCTCAACTTTGGTAGGGCGTGAATAAGAAATATAAGAACAAAATTATACATATAGTTAAACAAGCACTCATTAAAGACTAGGGGTTCCAAAACTAGACCGTACACAAACACAAACATTACTATTCATTCATAAGAAGCACAACAGCCACAACCAAGTCACACTCATTCCTGGAAAAAAAATTTCCATTAAACCCATTCTTGTTATCACATTCAGGTGGTTCCATTGAAGTAATTCTTCACTATTGGGAAACAAATAGGCATAATCAGAAGACAAGGAAGGAAAAACATCCAAGAAGCAAATTAAGCATTCACACCCGGTTCTCTTGTAATGTCACAACAACAAAAGGGGTTAGTGAGATCCCTCAAAGTATAGGAACCAAACCAGACCCCAACATACAACCCCACATGGCCCAAATCCAAAAACTAACAACTGCACAATAGGGAATCCCATCCCATCCATGTCACCTCACAAGAATCATGAAGAACAACCATACACATCACTAGAACTGAGCAAGGGAGTCTTCAGATCTAAACACACCATTCCTTTAGTTCTGTCTTTCTGTTTGGTTAAGTGGGGTGACAACACAAGTATTATTATTCATTGGGAATCCATTTAATCAACCAAGATTATGTGATTAACTAGTTTTCATGTTACAACCATTCAGTCATAGAATTATCCATAAAACTAACATTCATTATTGTGCAATAACGGACCACCAATGGTTATGATTTTCAGTGGACACAAGCCAATACAATTCACGACATATAAGGAAAGGTAAAAGAGTATAAAAAATTCATAAAACACACCCCTTAATTCTTTAAAAACCATTTATTATCTTCATTAAGGGTTGGTTTCATCCATCTTTGTAGGAATTTTATTGTACCCTCCCCGCATGATACATAGTAATGAGAGATGAAGGAAAAAACCCTACATAGATGATCAACGATCGAAGTTTTTATCCTTGCACCATGAACTGGGAATGCTCGAATTGCAGGGGAAGAACTCTGAGGACTCTAAGAGTGTGTAGGAAAGGCCCCGGCACAGGTACAGAACTGGCCTTGGGAAGGGGGATCCAAATGCACTAAGGAAAAAAAAGAGACCAGCCAAACTACTAGAAAAATGATATATAGCCCCAGACCTATAGCCACCGTTTAATTGTTCTGTGGATATAGATTAAAATATATCCATGATTATTTGAAAACTATGGAATTAGAATTGATAGGCCTACGGCTAAACTGAGTCCCATGAAAATAGTTTCTAAATTAGTTTAACTCTATCATGTCTCATCTCCCACCCACATCTCTCCCTCATCGGTACTCATCTCCCACCTGTGAAACCTTTCTCCCTCAATGCCAACTGGTCAATTTTCCCTTGGTCGATCCTCGCCAGACTATCCACTCCGTTCAGCCCTCCCTAGCGTGATCCCTCTCATCCTCTTCTTCGTTCATTTGTCTCCTCCTCCACCCCCTTCATCACATGTTCCTCCTCCAATAACTGAATTAGCCAAACTGAGACCTTCCATGAGTGGGATTAGCGTGAGCCATCCCCTACACTTTCTGTGAAGATTATTGTGGTTTCTCCTTCATATAATCAACTCATGTGAAAGGGAAATCATTCCATGACCCCCTTTTCATTCCATTAATGGAGGTGAATTTTATTTTTTACATGGGGGTAGTCCCATTTATTTGAAATCAGGGTGATTTAGGTTTAAAGGGTTTTGGATATTAGGAGATGGTCAGTTCTTGATGGTTATACCTTACTTTATCCCCCCTTTGATCTAACTTGAGTGGGGATTAATTTCTAGTATTATTAGATGATTAGTTTGAGTGAGTTATTCCAGGAATTTCCTTTTGTTTTGGTTTCCATCCATAGTATATAATTTTAAAAGATTTATGTTGGGGTTTATTGGAAATTTCCACCAAAGGATGGTGGAAATTATCCCACATGATGGGGATTTTTTCTGTTGTAGATAGATGATGCCTTGAGATAAATAATGTATGTTATTTCATGTTGTTTCCTCAAAGGTACATCATGTGATGATTTTATTTATGGTTTTTAGGTAAATTTATTGAAATTTCCTATTAAATAGATACCATTTTTGGGATTTTCCCATGACAGTATCGGGTGTATTCCATGGAACCTCCATGTGTGTTTGTTCATGGTTTCAATGCATTGAGGCAGCCTAGTGAATGATTAAGCATTTATTTATTTTTATTTTAAATTATGAAATTAATTATAATAAATATAATATATTTAATTGGATATAATAATTAATTATTAAATGTTATAACTGATTATTTGTAATTTTGGGGCTAGGTTAGGAGCCTCAATTGATTCTAGATCTTATACAAGCTTAGAAGGTGGTCAATATTCATTAAAGGAAATAACTTCAATTAAGGTCAATGGTTTCTTGGGAATAACCCTTTGGTTTATAGAGGATTTATGTGAAATGTGATGTGTGAAGATTCACCACCTCAAGAGATTAACCTTTATAAATTAATTAATTAGGTTGATTATAATAAAAATCATTTGAATTAAATGTGGAAATTTCCAAGTTCCATGATGGACCACTGTGAACTGGCTATATATCTCGACTGTATATGTCTAAGAGTATAAATATAATTGTATTACTTGAGAAATATGAACCCCATATGGGGTTTATATAAAATAAGGTGAATAATATAAGCATAGTGGACCCGAGTGTAGGTTCCTTGGTGACCTTCAAGTGGATGGATATGATGAGAAATAGTTATTATACCTAGTATGCCATGAATGATCCTTAATATGACTTAAAACCTTCAATATAGTAGAGATGAGTGCGGGAAGGTGTTCCTCACATAATGAGGTTTAGATACCTTGGTGGGTATAATTTAGCTAAATTGATGATAGATTTGGTGAGCGGACCGACATAGTGTGACTTGGAATGTGATATGGGAAGGTTTCCATCTTTTTAGACCTATTCAAGTGTGGCTTTTCTTATGAGTGTAGTGAGGTCATGAGATGTTTGTGACTATTTAGAGGGATGTGATTCCCAGTGGTGGGTGTTGACACTATAGATGTGAATTTGATAAAGGAATCCAAATAGGGTGTTCGTGCTATAATTTAACCTAGGGAACCTATGAAGGTGCCTCAGTTATTTTAACCCTTGTTAGGGTGCATGAAATAAGGATTATAGATGACTGTAGGTGTCACTTTGGAACCCAAATCAATTGTGTGTGAGCCAGATATGGCATTAGCTATGATGATAGGTCATGCGCTTGAGATGGAAACCCTTGTTTTTTTAGATGAGTTTGAGAAGATTAACAATTTTTATATAATGTGTTATATGATATATTATGGGAGGGAAACACTACCCTCAAGGAATTAAGTGGAATACCCAAGAGGTTTTCTAGGATTCAACTATATGGTCAAAATAGGATGCATGGGATGTGCTCCTAGGCTCTGGCTGATGATTCCAATACAATATGAATACCTTGGGAAATCCCATTATATTCAATATTTTGGTTATATAAAATTCCCAGGATATTGGGATTCCATTTTTGGGTCAATATGATTACCTAGGGTCATTCCCTAAGGAATCGATTCTATTGATGATACTTCTAGATTTCTTAAGCCTATCACACTAGAAATCTATTATATGCTCAATACTACAAGATTTCCTAGAACACACTCTTTGGAATTTGGCATGGGACGGATACAATTAGATTTACTAGAATTTCCTCCAAGGAATCTATGCTTTCACCTTATAATACATTTCTATTGAGCTATGTACTAGTTAGAATGATCATGTGACATGCTAAAAAAACTCTTACACTAACCAATGTAGGTATAACCTTGAGTGTCACATTATAGCCCAAGGATCAATGATGGGTATTTATTTTTTCTTCCATAGTTTATTTATATATTCAACTAAGAATATCATCTAACCATACACTATATTTTCTGGTTATGCATATTACCTGATTGGAATGTGGAATGGAGGTAGACTATAGTGGAAGTTGGCTATTACGGCGTGGGTTTGACAAGTGAGCTGGAAGACTCTAGCTGATGTGCATGGGAATCTGTTGTTGTTATTAGGTAGATGGTGAAGTTAGTATGGGTGGGGCAGCTATGGTTTGTTTAGGGTGTGACTCACTACTTCTAGGGGAAGTAGTGTCTTTACTCTTAATAAATGGTTAGGGATCGATGTAGTGGGAATTGTACAACTATCCAGGGGAAACTATGTAATTACTCCTATAGTTGTTAGGTGATTGTTAGTTTGTTAGTTTGTTAGTTTGTTAGTTTTTTAGTTTTTTAGAAATCTGTTAGAAGGAGGGGTTGTCTAGAAGCTTCCAGTGGAGTCTATAAATAAGGAAGTTGTGGGATGTATGGGGGGGAATTGTTTTAGAGAGAAGGTTTTTACTGGGAAGAATTACTAGTTGCTGCCTTGGGCCTCATAGAGAAGCACCTCTGGAGGATTTCTTCTATATTTTTCTTATTTTCGTTCTTTGTTCTATAATTTATGCTACTATTAATTGAAGTGCCTACTGATTTTATCTCACTTTTTAAATTGACTCCTATCAGTACCCCATTGGTGGTTCTCTACTTTCTTTTACTAAAACACTTCTTGGGTGTCCATGATACTTGGGAACCTGAGAATAATTCACTAATCTTAGGTTCAAGTTGGGAAGAAGCTTATAGTTTCATGATTTATTATGGTATCTTGGATGATATTGAAAATTGGGATGAGGTGAGGATTAGGGATGGAAGTATAACCTTAGTTTAGGATCAGTTCCCTAATAGGATGGTGATTTCCATGTAATTCTTGATATGTATATATTTTATAAATTTAGAGTGGGTGTTAGCACATTAGTTTCATTAAGATATTTTAAATGGTAAAATAGTTGTTTTTTTATGATATTTGACCTATGTGATACGTGGTTATTGAGCTAGGTGGGAGGCCCTACTTCCCTTGACATATAACTCAAGATATTGATTTTTCAGGTAATATGCTTGAGATGGGATATGGTATATGATAGTAACCTAATAGAGGCATTAGCCTGGGATTGTTATTTCTTTTAGAGACAAAATTCGGGGTAGATGATTTAAATTATGATATTGGTGCATTATAGGTACTATCGAGTATGTGGTATAGGAATGGGGAATCTCTAGGCTTCCATGATAAAAGGTCACTTTAGGTGCTTTAGAATTTAGGTTTGGATTTCAAAGGGAAAGACTGGTAGGATACTTGGCCTAACTGTTTTTTGGTATGAATCTTGGCGAGGTAGATGATTATGATCCTAAATGGTCTGATATTGGATTGATAGATTACAAGTATACACTCAGGGTCCGAGAAGATGCTAGTTGTTGGGTGGTTGTGTGATTATACATGGAATGGTTGAAATGTTAGGCATAATGGGGCGAAAGCACTAATATGAGTTTTTGATGAAATTGTTTTGACTAAAGGCTTATGTGTGTCTACTTCTAAGGATAATATTATTTCGATCATTTGGATTCCTTCGATAATGTTATAGGCTGCATGGATTCCCCTTTATTCCATCCTCTCTTGGGGTGGGGGGAGGATTCATCCAAACTACTCTGAATTCATAGTTCTGGCCATTATCCCCCTTCATCAACCCTAGCCATTTGCCCAGCCTCCCAAAATTGAAATTAGCCCTAATATTCTGTCATGAGATGATGAAATTATAAAGACTATAGTTTCCCCCTATAATTTTTAAATGATTCTTAACTATTTAATCTCACATTAGTGGATCACTTTGGTAAGAGTCTCCCCTTGATGGAAACCTTTCATAGGTTTATTTTTTATTAATGTGGTTTTCTTGAATGTGTGATTATATGGATTATAGATCTGTGGAAAAATTTTATTCATGTTTCAACTGAATATGCCCTTATCTCTACCAGATTGAATTCTCCACATTCTTTCACTAGATTAAACTTATCTATTTTCTATTGGTTTTTCAAGTTCCACCTAAAATATGATCTTCCCACTATGGTGATTTGGATTTTTGTCCAAATCCAACATCCCCCATTTTAGAATTTGGTGATTCTTAAATTGATTGGTAATATGTTGGCCACTTCTTATGAATTAATAATCACACCATAACTTTATTCCGCCTAATTTTTCTTAAAATATGTGTTGAGCTTGATGTATTAATGGTACTGATGGATTTTTTCTATATTGATATTGAATGGGAGCTTTGTTGGAAGCAGCAGGTCTGCTATGAATCTTGGGATGATTTTTTTCATCATGTAGACACATGGGTCATGATCTATCCAACTACCATCATGGGGGGAAAGTTTAACATCATGTATTCCTCTCAATAGGTAACTCATAAATTAAAGGAAGCAAAATAAATGATTCTCATTGAAAGGGGGTGAGGTAACTGCAACTAGAACTAAGGGTCACATATATCTTTGTTAGTTTGAGGAAAGTTTTGGAAGGATCCAAGTGTGATATGAAATTCATGGGAGAGGTAGTTTCCAAATCTTCAACCGCTATCTCCACCTATTCTCAATCTGTGACTTCTATAAATGGGTGAAAATGGAAGGAGCTTGATGATGGTGTTGTTCTGATCACTACTTTCAAAATTTTGAATTACTGTAGTCTGATTCTATTAGATTTAGTTCATATATCAATATTCTATGTCGGTTTTCTAGTATTATTATAGCTTTTTTGTAAAAAAATGTGGTAGAACTGAATCCTCGGACATTTTATGGTCCAGATACCAGTGATTCTGAAATTTAGTTATCTTCTGAGATGTGATCCCCCTAACTCGATACATATTCACAACCATTTAAAAAAAATTATGAAAATTTTGAGGGTGATAACGATCCTTAAGGGTAGAAGATAGTCATTCCTAGGTGAAAAATGAAGCAGTTTGGTTCAAATATCTAAGTCGAACCATATCCGAGTGATAAATAAGTATATTTTGAATTTCCCTTAGACTATGAATAGGATCATAATGCAATAGTTCCATTTGGGTTTGGCTTAAGGAATTGGATGAAAGGAATCTATGAGTCATGGAATTATCCAGTTAGTAAAGGGAAAAGAATAATGCATCATAAGTATTATTCAATTTTATCGATTCCATTGGTTACTAGATCTTCTGGTAAAACATTGAAATCTATGGAAGAGGTAAGGCTGTTTATGTTGGCACCAGAATTAATTGCAGATCTAAATATTAAATATAATTAGGAGCAAGAAAAATTTTCTTATGATGATGTTGAGGAAGATAAATATGATAGAAAAAAAAGATCAATATTAGATACAGGAATCCGAGATAGTTGATGGTGTTTTGAAGGCTACAAGAGTGTGGAAAAATGTAATGGAATGTGTGTCTAGGCCTGTAGGTCTTTCAATAATGGGGGAATCACTATGTTTTAGTAAAGAGTAGTGTAATTATGACTTGATGGGAATGAATTGGTGAATGAGAATTCACGTTGTGTTTACATGTGGGGACTATTGAAACAATAGAGTGAGGTGGTGAGCTAACCATTGAGAATGTTTCTATTTATGTCGATGATCTCCAAGGAGGTGGTGATAGTTGGTCACTGGGGAATTTAGTTTAGGGTCACCCATATAGTTGGAAATCAACATGTTCAATGTGAATATGATAGCACTTGGTATCATAAAGAAGTGTGTGTGTGGATATATTTCTGTGGTGTTAGACAACATCAATGATAGATCTAGGTATCATTGTGTGATTGACTAGAGATTTTCATTTTATAGAAATACTATGGCTTGATGTAGAATAATTCATGAGGGGATAAAAACTATCTAAGTAAAAATTCATATCTCAAACCTAGGTTACTAAAATTCAGAACTCATTTCAATCATTGAATGCGGTGAGTTTTGTTCTAAGTAATCGAGGTGTATACAATAATTGGTAGTATCTTGGAAATCAAGTGTGAATTAATAATCATTTGTTGTCATTGTGTTCAGAATATGACTTGTCAAGGTATAGGTAGAATGATGTGAGTGCTACTAAGTAACAATAATGATACTATAATGGTGGGAATTATCAACCTGGTTTCATGTTAAATGACCTCTCTTGTGGGAAGGGTCATGGTCTTGCATAAGAATTACCCTTGGATTATATTGAAGACTCCATGAGACCAACATTCAATAGACCTATGAATATATAGTTCCATGATGAATGCCTAATTCTTGATTCAGATGTAAAACTGGATGGAGTCAAGATAATGGATTTAGAATCTAGAGGAAATATGTGCAAACTAAGAGGGGGGTGTCCAGGTGGAGGGGGTGTGTCTAGGGGGATATCCAGGGGATTGGATGGGGGGATTTACAGGGGTAAGGGGGGATGCAGGTGGATAAATATTCAGAAAATGAGGGGGTGGGGTGGGGGTCTGTCCAGGAAAGAGTGGGGGTTGTCCAGGGTGAGGGGGAGAAGTCTGGAAGGGGGGTCTGCCGTGGGGGGTGTCCTAGGAGGGGGGATGTCCAGGGGGATGCAGGGTGGGGGGTATGTCATGTAAGGTGGATTTTCTATGGGGGAGGGGGTGGGGGTCTATCTAGGAAAGAGTGTATGGAGGGTCTGTTATGAAGGAGTGAGATTTCATGAAAGGAAACTTCTCATTTCTGAAATTCAGAGGAAAATATTGATGATTCTGGGTATGACCCATTAAGGGGGAGGGAGAATATTCATGGGGGTGTCTAGGGAGGGGGTCTATCCAGGGGGTACAGGGTGGGGGTATGTCCAAGAATGGAGGGTCTGCAGTGGGAGACAAGGGGTCTGTCCAGGAAGAAGTGGGGGTATCCAGGGAGGGGGGCTGTCAAGGGGGGTGCAGGGTGGGGGGTCGATGGTATGTTTAGTAGGGGGGTTTGTAGTGGGTGAGGGGGTTGGGTTATGTCCTGAAAGAAGTGTGGGTCTGTCTAGAAGAGAATTCTTGGAACTTGGATCTTCTAACCAAACATCTTGGGCTTCTTATTCCTATAAGTGACAATGTCTATCCCTGTGCTGCGATGAAGCTGGTATGGGTCCCCTTCCACAAAAATATATTTAGAGACATATATATAAGAAATTAAAATGGAAACTGGTAGTCTCCCAATTGACAACCAGGTGTTCAACAATGCCTCATTACATTTCATGTGAATTTGTTTAGCTTTTTATAGTTATATTATAGTAATTATAAATCATTCCCTCCTCTTTTTGGCTCAACAGAATGCATTATTGTGGCACAAATTTTGTAAAAGCTGTACATCAAGCTGGGGGATTATTTAATGGAAGTTTCCTAGTTTGATTTAATTATTACATTGGGAATATGTGTTTCATGAATTATTAATCATTTATTTTTTAGGTCTATTATTTGTATTAATAGTTGTATCATATGATGACTGATTTGTTGGTTTATTAGTTGGATATAGTTCTATCCTGATTAGTGGGTTCATGTTTTTGGGAATGTAAATTCTATGTGGTATAGTTTTGTTTTTGTTTTTGTTTTTTTGTGTATTAAATATCAAGGGCAAGAAAATGCATGGTCCTAGACACCTGTCCAGGGGGACTGTCCAGGAGGGTGTATGGTGGGGGGTATGTTCAGTGGGGGGTCTGTAGTGGGGTAGGGGTGGGGGTCTATCCAGGGTTGGGGGTATGTCCGAAAGGAGTGGGGGGAGTCTGTCCCGGGTGGAAGGGGGCTTTAGGGGGATAAATATTCAAAAAATGATGTAATAAGGCTGGTAAATTGTATTTCACCAAGGAATCCTCTCATTTCTGAAATTAAGAGGAAAATATTGATGATTATGGGCATGACCCATTAAAATAGAAGTTACATCCCCACGACACAAGCTATTGAGATATCTTCGTAGTTTTTCATCCCCATAGATTTCATATATACCCTATTTTAGAGGGAGTGGGAAACATGGAGAAACTATCGGGATATTGATGGGTTCTAAAGTTTCTTTCAGGAGAACGAAATTATTCTAAATGCATATTGAGAAATTTCCATGGCTTAGAGCATTTCTTACATGAAGCATCCTGATATTGTGTAAGATTACATGCTTGACATGAAAACAATGACATTTATAGTTTTAAATATATAAACTCCCTCACATGGCCAAGCTCAATCACCACTCTTTGTTAACCACATCTCATTTTCAACCAATCTAATATATATATATATAAATATATATCCATCAGATCTATTTTCTCACAACTTCAAACTCCTCAACAACAATATTTTCAACATGTCTAACTCAAACTCACTTTAGGGGTGTCTATAAATCTCTCCATCATTTCAACCAATCAGCTTAGGAAATGTCCACACATTTTGTCAAAAAAATACAACAAAACACAAGGGGTGTCAAACTGCATCACTATCCCCTCATATCTTTCAAGTTTCCCATCAATAGTGGTGCAACCTACTCCATTATAAAATACTCAACAGATATAGAATAATATTACTCCAACGCATATGTTTTGTATGTATTGAATGAAATTTGATTTTATTTAAACAAAAATAATTTATTAACATTATTTTTATTCAGTATTGGGATTTACATATAGATCTGAATATTATTTGTTCATTTTTGGTGATAGATTTATGTATCATTTATCATGTGTAGTTGACACACTGATCACATATATATAAGAAGTTGTTATATATCACTTTTTTCCTATTATTTTCTTAAAAGTGGTTACTTATGATGAGGTTCATTCTACCCACCACCATAGAAGGCACTGAGTTCAACATATGTTTCAAGTAAGGTTTCTTCCATTTTTATTCTTTAGATCAATTTTAATTAGGGTTTTTGTGATTTTTGGGTTCCCTGTCTTTTTGCAGTGTGTTTCGGATCTCATTGAGAAGAGTGAAGCACCACATGACTGGGATATCCTTTCAACCTGTGGGAATGAGGCCTTTTAAAAGTTCATCACAAGGCCCGACTCTTGGGTTTAGTTTGGTCCAGGTTAGTCTTGCTAAGAAATTTTTTATTGGGTTTATTTTTTTGGTTTATGTCAATTTTAACATGTTCATTTTGTTCAATTTTGGGATATTCAGTTCAATTAAATTAATTTTATGTTCAATCAGGTATGTTTCATTAGTTTCATTTTTTGATTTCCCAATTACTCATTACTGAAGTCGGTTTTGATTGGTTTGAGTCAGTTGGGTTTCATTATTTTTAGTTTGGTTTAGTTTCATATTATTCAAAACCATTTGGTTTGGTTCCAATCTACTCAATTTGGATTGATGATGTTTGATTTAGTTCTAGTCATATTAGAATTTTTTTATTAAGTTAGTTAATTTGAATGGAAGTTTTTGTATAATATCCATATATTAGCATTTTTTGTTTTCTCAATTCAATTGACTGGTGTGTAGGGTGGGTTCTGGGCGTAGGGTGGGGGCATGTCCGGGGGTGGGGGGTATGTCCAGGATGGGATGTTTAAGGTGGGGGGTCTGTCCAGGAATGAGGGTTATCAAGGAAGGGGGAAGGGGGATACAGGGGGAGTGGGGGTGTTGCTGTCTAGGGAAAGGGGGGATGTAGGGGGAGTGGTGGTGGGGGAGGGGTGTCCAAGGGGAGGGAGGTGGGCTGCAGGGTAGTGGGGGAGTCTCGGGAAAGGGAGGGAGGGGGCTGTAGGGGAGTGGTGGGTGGGGGTGTCCAGAGGGAGGGGGATGTAGGGGAGTGGGGGGGGGAGGGGTATCTAGGTAGAGGGGGAAGTGGTGTCCAGCGGTAGGGAGTGGGCTGCAGGAGAGTGGGTGGGTGTTTTCCAGGGGAGGGGTTGTCCAGGGAAAGGGAGGGGCTACAGGGGGAGGGGGTTGCAGGCGAAGTGGTGGGGCAGGGCTGTCCAGGGGGTGGGGGAGGGGGGTTGTCCAGGGGGGAGGGGATTTAGGGGGAGTCGTGGGGGGATATCTAGGGAAAGGGAGGGGCTATAGGAGGGTCTAAGGGGGAGGGGGATGTAGGTGGAGTGGGGGCTATCTTGGGAGAGTGAGGGGGGTATCTAGGGGAGGGGGTGTGCAGTGAGGAGGGGGCATGGGGGCTGTTTGGGGGGTGGGCAGGGGGATATTCAGGGGGAAGGGGGTGCAGGTGGAGTGGTGGGGATTTCTAGGGGGAGAGAGGGGGGTTGTTCATAGGGAGGGGTGTGTAGTGAAGAAGGGGTAGGGGAGTACAAGGTGTAGGGGGTTCAAGGGGGAGGGAAGGGGAGGTGTGTAGAAGTAGGGGGTGGGGTGCTGGCAGTGTCCTCTCAACAGCCAACATGGTGAACTGTGCTGGTTTTTTATTATGCAATGGAAAGGCCTCTAGACACGGTTTTAAACCATGGCCAAAGCCCTATAGCCATGGTTTGAACCATGGATATAGGACTATAGCCACGATTTTATAAACTGTGGATGGTATTGGCATGGCTATAGGGCAGACCCTATAGCCACTGTTTGAAACCGTGGGTATAGCCCTATAGCCACGTTCGGAGCCATGGCTATCGGTCTATAATCACGTTTAGAACTGTGACTATAGGCTCTGTCCAATATCCAGGCCAATACCATCCACGATTCATGAAACCGTGGATATACCCTATAACCAAGATTTTTTTGGCCTATACCCATGGTTTAGAACTATGGCTATAGCCTAAATTTATAGTAGAGCAAGAAGAAGAAATAATCCCCATGAGATAAAAGTTGAGATCCTAGAGTTTTGGGATATGAAATCATTAATGGATTTAAAGATGGATTGTGGTTTCACAATGTGCTTGGATAGTTACACATGATCAAATTAATTTTTATTTAACAATTCTTGTTAGAGAGGTGGCCATAATTTTTGTGACTTAAAAGGTTTTCTTTAAACAAAGGAAAATGTGTAACAGTGAGGTTTGGGTTAGTCGAGGGTCTCTCCACTCTTGGAGATCTTGAACATCATTTATGGTCCTTAAAATATCCACAAACCACTTTAAAAAAGCATTAAACCTTAAATAAAACGTTACCAGGAAAGAAAAACCCAACAACCCCATGGCACTAAGCAGGTGTGGTGCCAATCGGTTTGACCGATTGGGGACAAACCAATCGGTGCCTCCCTGATCAGTGACTCCCCGATCGGTGACATCGATGGGTGACCCCATGGTGACACCATGCCACTGAAACTGCCGCTCTCACGACTCACTGATGGGTCCATGGTGCCCCAACACCAAAAAAACGAAAAAGTAATGGACCCATAGGGTTCGGGCTATTACATCAGATACCTCTCAAACTATTCTCATCCTTGAGAATTGAAACTAGTCCTGAAGAAAACAGAGTGGTTCGAACAACCACCATGAAGATACATCTTAGGGTTAAACCTCCTTGAAATCTAGGAACACTTATCCCTTAAGTACACAAACATACAAAGGTTACACCGTCTAGTCATATGGATTAGGGAGTCCCTTCCTCCATGTCAAGATACTATCTACTTTGGGTGGTAGTGACTCGCCCGCACAGGTTTAATCACATCCACCCTAATGCGGCTTGATTAGGGATCTGGTCCTCCCCTCCTCACAATCATGAATCTTTATACACATTCAAATAACAAGGAAAAAACACATTTCATGATTAACAAGTTCTAGCACTACATCAAAATCAAGTAAAAACTAAAAGAGAACAAAAGTCAAAACTACTCTAGATACTGGGTGTGCATATGAGTTTTTTGCTCCCGAGTACTATACATGGGGCCATTGTGCCTCCACAACACACAAACCAAAGGAATGGTTCATCCCTGAAGTACTATATCCTTTCAATATTCAATCCTTACTGGTCACTCCAAAAACATACTGTTGTCCCCTATATCAAACTCTCCCCAGTCAATGACATGGAAATCATTGTGCGGATATCGACGAAGCTGGGAGACGTGGAAAATGTCATGGGTCTTTTCCAATTGGGGTGGAAACAACAGCTAATATTCCACCTCATCGACTTTCTCCAACACTTCGAAAGGCCTAATGAACCTAGGAGAGAGTTTTCTCCCCTTACTGAACCTTCGCTTCCCACGTCGAGGGGAGACCTTTAAGAACACATGGTCCCCAACCTCGAACTCAAAGGGTCTCCTCCTGTGATCAGTATATGACTTCTACTGGACCTGAACCGCCTTCATCCTATCTTGCATGATCTGAAATTTCTCTATAGTGCTCTACACCACCTCCAGGACAATAACACCTGCTTCCCCGACCTCTGTCCTGCACACGGGTGAGCGACATGATCTCCCGTACAAGGCATCGAACAGAGCCATGCTAACGGTAGAGCAATAACTATTTTTGTATGAAAACTATACCAGAGATGAGTGTCATACCCATGATCCACCGAAGTCCAAAAAACATTCTTGTAGAATATCCTTCAATGTCTGGATGGTATGCTCGATCTTCCCATATGTTTGGGGGTGGAAATCATTTCTAAGGCATTGTTGGGTGCCAAAATCATGTTGTAATGCCCTCCAGACTTATGAGGTAAACCACGAGTCCCTATCAGAGACTATGGACCTCGAAACTCCATGAAATGACACCACCTCATCCATGTATCTACATGTTAAGGAATACATTGCACTCGACTCCTTGATCGCCAGGAAGTGAGCTAATTCTGTTAGCCGGTCCACCACTACCCTGATAGTATCACATCCTCCTTGAACCCTAGGTAGTACTATGAATAATGACATCAATATTTCATCGCACTTCCACTTGGGGACATCTAAATGCTGGAAAAAACCTCCTCAGACGAGGTTTTTGGCCTTCACTTGTTGACACACTAGGCACCTTGCCACAAACTCTGCCACATCCCATTTCACCCAAAGCCACCAAAACAGATTCCCTGATCCCCAGTGCATCTTGGAAACATATAGGTGTACAACTAAGGGTGATTTGTGGAACTAATCAAGAACTCTCCCACACATTTCTTTTAATACAAACAAATTTCCATGAAACATCATCTGATTTTGTCTGTCTTCTGATGATCCTTCTGGGGCATTTCCCTGGTTACCATGATCGTGCATCACTTCAGCCTCTACATCTCCCCACTGCGACCCCTCAACCTACTGAAACAAGGAGGACTATACTATCATCTAAAAATGATAGCCTCTACCATCCTCCATTCTTGCATCTAGGTTTAGGGTAGCCAATTCCTCAATTGCTTTACAAGCATCTTCCGATTCTCGAACCACATCCTTCTGTGACTTTCTACTCAAGGCATCGGTCACCACGTTCCCCTTTTCTGAGGTATAGGAAATCTCGAAGTAATAGTCCTGAAAAAACTTCATCCACCTCCACTGCCATAGGTTCATGTCTCGTTGAGAGATTATATACCTCAAGATATTATGATTTGTAAAGACCACAAAGATCTCCCCAATGAGGTAGTGCCACCACAACTTTAGTATGAACACAACCGTTGTGAGCTCCATGTCATGGGTGGCATAATTATGCTCATGGGGATGTAACTTACTAGACTCATAAGAGATCACCCCATATTGTTGCATCAGTACACACCCCAAACCTTGGCTTGAAGAATAACAAAACACCTCAAACATCACACCATCTTATGGGAACCTCAGCAATGGGGCACTTTCCAACTTCCCCTTCAGATAACAGAAGGCTGCCTGATATTGATCACTCCACATGAAAGCCTAACCCTTTCTGGTCAAAGCTATCAAAGGAGATGCAACTCGATAGAATTCAGACACGAACCTTCGATAATAGTCGGCTAGTCCTATGAAACTACGAACCTCCATTAAATTCTTTGGTGCATCCCAAGAAACAATTGCTTCAACCTTTTACGGGTCAATTGTTATTCCCTGCATGGACACCATGTGTCCAAGTAAGTGCACCTCTCATGTCCAGAACATTCACATGGACAACTTCCCATAGAGATGGTGCCATCAGAGGACCTCTAAAATCATTCTCAGATTCTCAGAATGATCCTCCTCTGATCTTGATTAGATCAATATGTCATCGATGAACACAATGAAGAACCAGTCTAAAAAATTTTGGAAAACAGATTTAATGAGCCCCATGAACACAAGAGGTGTGTTTATAGCACTGAACGACATGAATAAAAACTCAAAGTGCCCATACCTACACCAAGAAGTGGTCTTTGGGATATCATTGTCTTTAACCCTAAACCGGGGATACCCAGACTGCAGATCAATCTTAGAGAACCAACCTGCTCCACTTATCTAGTCAAAGAGGTCATTTATCCTCGGAAGAGGGTAACGATTCTTGATCATTACCTGATTCAGTCTCTGGTAGTCTATGCACATCATGAGACCACCATCTGCCTTATTTGTGAACAAGACTAGAGTACCCCATGGTGACATACTCGGTCGAACAAAACCCTTCTTCATCAGTTCGTCAATCTGAATCTGTAACTCCCGCAACTCAGAAAGCGTCATCCGATAAGGATCCATCAAAATCAGATGATCACTGGGTTGTAATTCTAACCCAAACTCAAAGTCACAACGAGGGGGTAGAGTAACAATCTCCTCAAGAAAAATATCCTGGAACTCTCTGACAACTCCTGGAACATCCATCATCTCATCATCCACTAACTCTACTAAAAGATCGGGAAATATAGAAAGAAAAGGCTCTACACGCCGTCTTTGCACCTGAAAACCCCGTTCGTCAAAAAAATCAACATGTTTTCTGTCCATATCTGAAAAAATGATCCTTCTCCAGAAGCAGTCGATAATGGTACACATTGAGAATAGCCAGTTGATGCAAAAAAAAGACATCATATGGCTGCATATGCAATAAAAGAAGGTCCCAAAAGGACTGATGTGGCATCAACATTAGTCTTCATCCCTGAAAAACATAATAAAAGATGGTCTGACCTCGGATTGGCATACTCAAAACTAGGGGCACGAGAATTCTCTCTACGTCTAGACCCAAAGCATGGGCTATAATGGGTGTAACAAAAGAATTATGAATCTCCTAAATCAAACAAGTAATAGGAAAGAGTGCTAAACAAGTTGATCGTACCTCAAATGACTTATGGAACTTATGAAATTGCTACCTCTGCTGCATGCAACTTCCCATGCCCAGCTCCTCTGCCCCTCAACTATCACCCCCACAATCACACCCTAGTCGAGGTCCCTGAGGAACTCCCTAAGGTCGGCCTCCTCCTGTAATGTCTACTCTAAGAGGAGTGAGATCTCATTGCCCTGAAACTGCTATTGAAAGGGCCTGGTTGGGAGCTCTTGCTGCTAGGTTGGGTGTTGAACCTTCCCACCCCCACTGTACTGCACTTGACCCAGGCACTAATTCCAAAGTTTCCCATGGATGCTACTAATGAAACATATTGGTCCTGGGCCTGCAAAGAAAGGACGAGGACCAGGATATCAAAATTGGAAATACTGTGGCCTTCTACCCACTAACAGAAACCTGGAAGGTCCAGATGTTGGAGGCATGTTGTTAACGGCCTTCCCCTTTGATGACCCCAACTGGCTCCCATTTCTTGACACACCTCATAGTGTGTTCATTCTCTCCACCACTTTATCCTTCTTCTAGACCTCCAAGTATGTCGGTAGGGTGAAGGGAGTAACAACATACTGAGAGGAGTCCAAAGTGCCCCACTAAATGTCTCGTTCGACAATCCTCCTCTGGAAAGTGGTCTGGAGCAAAGTGAAGGAGATCCTTGAACTTGATCCCCAACTACCTCATAGACATGATCCCCTGGTGAAGAGATAATAGCTCCCGCCTCTTCTCCACCTTCATTTTTGAAGAGAGAAATTCCACCTGGAACTCCATCTTGAAGTAGGTCCATGAAACCTCAACCTCCCTCTTCTAACCAAGATAGAGCGTCCACCAATGATGTGCTGCTCCATGCATCTGGATTACATCCAAAGGAACCTAGTAGTTCGACGGATTGTAAATCAAGATGAAATCTATCACCAGCTCCTCGATCCATCTCTCTATCTCCATGTCTGAGATGCTTCCCTCGTACTTCCTGAGGGTCTTCCACTGAAAGGCATGAAGCATCCTCTACCACTAGTTGTCCTCCTCCTTTCGATAATCCCTCTGCTGATCATCCAAATTATCCTTATGGGCCTCGATTACACACACTACATGTGGTCGTTGTCCAGGTGACATAGTTGCAAATTAAATAAGGAATGCCTAATCCCGAGTAGTGTAGAATATTTCTTTTAATTTTTTCCTAGACTTTTTATTTATTTTAGATCCCCAAAATACCCAAGGAACACAAAAACACAAGTCATTATGATGCATGTACCTTTCCTAGGGTCTCTACACTACAATCATTGTAGCCTCACTTGGTTGTTTAGTAAGTCCAGAGTCCCTGCATCGGATAATGGGGGACCCTAAAATCCTGTGTCCTAACTGGTCTTCCCTAGCCTATTTCATGTGCCATGATTTCTCAAAACTGTTTCCCTACCATCCCATGCAATCCTCATTGTGCCTAACCCCAGACTCTATCCTATCTCTTACCATCATGTTTGGATACCATTCTTTCATAACCCTACTTTTCCAATATGAGGGAAGGGACGACAAACTGATAGACCCTTCCTTTATCAATTTGAATGAGAGATAATGACCCATGAGACCAGCCTTCAATAGGCCCTAGCGTGGTGACTACCACAAAGGGTATAGAATCACACGTAATATGGAGGTCATTACCCTTTTTGTATTTAGTAGGATCAGGAGATAAGATAGTAAATCCCAAACAACACCAAAACTAGAAGTAAAAGTAAATCCAAAACAATCTATTCCCATATGCATGTTCCAATAATAAGTGCAACAAGTATAAGAAAAACTCAAAAGGTAAGTACCAAATAAAAGAAAAACAACAACAAAAAATGACCCAACGTCTGAACTAGTACAGTCCCACACAGTCTCTGATGTCCTCCTAGAAACCTAAAATCCATCTTATATATGTAGAGTGACTATATAGGTTTACTCAGTAGGAAAAACCAAAATCTCTCGTGCACAAGTGGGGAGGCATTCTAATTCCCCGTGGGAAAAGGAGATAACCAAATCCCCTAGCAAGGAAACTATCCACCCAAACCTCACCAAGGCACACTACCCAAATAACGCAAGTCAAGTAAAGTAATACTAATAACACATTGATGTTTGGGTACTCCTCAGCACTTTCTGACTGGTTATTGAAGACATCCTATGCATCATACCTCTCCCTCCATTCTCACTGCATTCCCACTACCATACCCCCCACACACACACCTGGGATACCAAAACCACACTTCTCGCCCGCAAAAACATGGAACACAAAAAACCATATGTAACCATTCCTACAAACACCTGGTCCTGAAAAACTACCGCCATACTAGATGAAAGATAGGCACAAAAAACTACTTCCACACCTGAGGATAGTTGGGCCTCATCCCAAAGACACTTGAGAAACAACCTTCCCACACACACCTGGTCCAACCACCACAACCTACCCTTGCCTAAGAATCTTGGGCTATAATGAACCTTAGGCCCTTCTAGCCTACCCGAAAAGTCTTGGGCTACTCGGGAAAGGGATAAGAAAAAGAGCTAATAACCCGACACTCATAGGAGTGTTGGAAAAAACACTCTCCCCCGTGAAATGGGGGTGTTTGGCATGATGTTCTCAACTTGGGTGGGTAAAAATAAGAAACATAAGAACTAAATTATATATATAGTTAAACAAGCACTCATTCCAACCTAGGGGTTCCAAAACCAGCCCATACACAAAAACCTTCATTACTATTCATTTAAAAGAAGCACAACAGCCACAACCAAGTCAAACTCATTCCCAGAAAACTATTCACCATTGAACCCATTCTTGTTATCACATTTAGGTGGTTCTATTTAAATAATTCTTCACTACCAGGAAACGAACAGGCATAACCACAAGCCAAGGAAATGAAAACAGCCCAGCAGCAAATTAAGGATTCACACCCAGTTCTCTTGTAAAGTCACAACAACAAATGAGATCAATGAGATCTCTTGAAGTACTGGAACCAAACCATGCCCCAAAATACGGCCCCACATGGCCCCAGATCCACAAACTAACAAATGCACAATTGTGAATTCCATCCCATCCATGTCACCTCACAAGCATCAACCAGAACAACCATACACATCACCAGAATAGAGCAAGGGAGTATTTAGATTTAAACACGCCATTCATTTAGTTCAGTCTTTCTATTTAGTTAACCAGGGTGACCACACAAGGATTATTATTCATTGGGAATCCATTTAATCAACCAAGTTTAAGTGATTAACCGGTTTCCATGTCACAACCATTCAGTCACAGAATTATCCAGAAAACCTAGGTTCATTAGTGTGCATTAAAGGACCACAAATGGCCACAATATTAAGTGGACATAATCCCATACAATTCAAAACACATGTGAAAAGGTAAAAGAGTACATCCACATCATCAAAAACACACCTTCATTCATTAAAACCCATTTATTAACTTCATTAAGGTTTGATTTCATCAATCCTCATAGGAACACTATCGTACCCACCCGGCATGATATACAGTAATGAGGTAAAAAGGAAAACCCCTACTCGAATGATCAACGATGGATGTTTTTATCCTCACGTCAGGAACTTGGGATGTGCGAATTGCAGGGGAATAACTCTAAGGACTCCAAGAGTGAGTAAGAAAGGCTTAATCATAGGAGAACCACTAGCAGAATTATGAAAAAACTTTAAGACAACAAGAATAATTATGAATATTTGTTTATCTATTGAGAAAATAATCTTCATAAAATTTCATAGATTGTTCGATGCAGATTTTCTATTAATTAATATTGGATGATTATTTTTTCATAGTTGATGTATTTTTAATGGATAGATAAGGTTTTTTCCTATGTAATAAAGTTATAGAATTCTATAGTGGTTTTTCTATAATATCATTCATTTGATTTTTTTGTTCGTGCACTATTTGAGTATAAATATGAATATAATTTCACATAATGAATATATTATTGAATAATGAGATGTTTATATACTTCATGAAATAATTATTAAATGTGTTAAGTGAAACTTGATTGAAATTTTAGAAAATTTATTCTTTCTTAGTACTATTATTTTATATTATGATTGTGGTAATTTTTACCATATATGAATTTATAAATTCAATCCGGTTAAATATAAAAGTGTTAGATGAGATTACATTGTGTTTGGTGGTGTGATTTTATGGAAAGTGAATTATATTTTTAAAATGCAATATGTTATAATCTATAATTAAAATTGAATTTAGGTTGTTTTTGAATATAATAGGGCTTGAATTATATATGGGATAATTATTTTCTTTTGAAAATAATAAGTTTTAGGTATTAATTATGTTATATTTGAGAAAACATATATTATATATAATCTTGAACAACTATTATTTATTACACATTCAATATTATAAATATTTAACTGATTATCATGTTTTATTATTCAATTAATGAATTTTATGGTTACGACACCCACTTTTTTAATGTTTTTATATATGTATTTTATTTTTTATTTTTTAGATGATGTGGTTCGTAATATATATATGTTGATAAGATAAATATATTCTTCATATTATTTTACTATAATCATATACAAATTTGATTTTAATAGTCATTATATTTAAAAACAAACCAATACACGTTTATAAATAATTTTTTTCAAGACCTTACAGTTTTAGGTAATGAAAAAATTATGTGAATTTTATTTAGTATATATTCATTTTTATATTTGTATACATATTTTACTGACATTTTAACTAATTGTTTTTTGTTTAATTGTCCAATATTTTTTTTCTGGAGTAATGTTTTTGAAAATTATTGTATTAAGACTAACATGTAACTAATATTTTTTGTTAAATTGTTATAAATCATGCCATATAATATTTTATTTGAATAATCACTTGATATTATATGATATGATTTTTAATATATGTCTCAATGTATGAATACAATAATTTTATATAAGAAATACATTTGTAGATATGATAGAAATATTTTTTATCTTATATTAGAATATGATGAGTCTTATGTGAGGGTTAGGTATGGTATATTATGGTGATGTGACATTTGTATTGTTTGTTCTTATTTATGGTTTTTAAAAGTTAGTATTAACTAATTTATTATGGCACGCATTGTGTGGTTATTTTCTAAGGGAACCGATTATTTTAAGACACCCCCATATTTAAAATGCACATCCTAAAAAAAATGTATATATGATACCCATTTTATGATATGGATGCATAATTACATGTTATCGTTATCCCCGAGGGATACTCTTGGATGCTAGGGGTTTGAGGATGAATTTCATTGTACTTATGATGTGTTTATTTCCCAAGGGTGATAAAGAATATTTTCTCCTCCTATGATTCAAATGTTAAACTCTTATTAGTGAAATTATTTGAATGTCAGGGAACAACCATGTTATTAACTTAAAGGTATGATTAGTATATTTCACTGGTATCAAATGAATTCAGTACATTTTATTATCATGGTGACTTGTTTTGTAGTTAGTTACTTGACATACATTTGTATTTCAAATTTTACTATTGTGAACATATGCTCAAATATATGTGTTTTTTGTATATTTTCAGGGTCATGTTAGTATGTACTTATTTATTTTTATACTCACACACTACACATGATCCTTAGTGGATATAGAGATCTTGTATTTGAGATACATGTGAGTGACAAGTACAAGTAAGATAGATTATAGTCAGTTCAACTCAGTGGGGATGATTCAATTTTCTCATGGTAGTGTCAAGGACCTTTTACCATTTTGAGATAAGATTTGAAATTTTAAAATAAGATTTCATAATTTAAAATGTCTTAAGGAGATAATTTTCTTCCTTTCCTACTTAATCACCTGATTAGTTATTATTGAATTTCATTTCTTAAGACTCATCCCCAATATATTTTATGTCTACTATACTACTCTAAGCATTAGTCACCCAAAATGATCATTGGTACCTGATATGGTATGACTAATTCTCATAGTAGTTCGAGAAATATAAGTGAATATGAAGTTAATGAGTATAAATATGGAGTTAAATTCAATTACCCATTTCTTTCAAAATAGATTCTAGCTAATTTTTTGAAAAAAGAGTAAGAAGATGGAGTTAAAGAGTTCATCATGTTTACAATAGAGCAAGTATGTGAATCTCCTCAAATACATTCTTAGTGTTTACATTGTTTTTATTTAAGACTAATTAAATTCGTAGATTCTGATACAAACATTGTCTTTTTCCCATGATTATGTTACCAATCCTAAGGAATAACATATTTTTGATGATGAAACTGAATATTTATTTTGGTATCAATGATATGTTTTTGAAAAAAAAACTACAACAAAGCATCACCATGATGAAAATAATTATCGATGAAAAATTTTAGGGTATAAAATTTACGGCTGGTTGGAATTAATGTAGACAACAAGTTAGCCCCAAAAAATTCAATGTTCATTAGTTATGTTGGGGTCACAACAAGGATGAATAAACCAATTGATATTGATTTATTCCGTCACTTCTAACAAATAATTAAGGAAATCCTTTAGAAGGATATAATATTAGTGTTATGATATACTTTATATTTTTTTACCAAAAAAATTATATAAATAAATATTGATTAAATTTAAATTATTCCTTCCATATTTCTTTTATTTCAAAATATTTTCATAAAAAATTTGACTCAATAGCTACTGGAAATCCCATAGAGTCTTCAGAACTTTTTTTACCAAGTTATATATAAGTGATTCTAAGTGGAATATAATGACCCACACACCGATTAGTTATGCACACATTATAAATCTAGAAACATTTACCTATTTCATAAATTATTGCAATGATAAATCATTTGAGGTGTATTTCAACAGAAAATATTTTATTTTAAATAATTTATTTTATCCAACTTGACTCAAAATTATAAATTTTTTAAATAGAAAAATAGTACTGAAAATAAATAACATGCATCAAAACTAATGAACTCCTATCGTAAAGCATGGATGGGGTACAATTCATTAGAGAATAAATTAGTATATATTTTAAACCAAAAATAAAATTTAATTGTGTTGTGTGAAAAAACATATGTTCCATTTTTTATATACATATTAATGAGTCAAAATATGAATCCAGTTCCATCCCACATCATGTGCTATGGAAGGAGGATCATGTGAATAAGAAGGGTAAACTAGTTGATGAAAACATAAAAATAGTATGGGAAACATGTGTACATATTATATAATTTTAATTAGTTGTGTATTATAACAATATTACATAAAAATATCAATTCATGTTAAAAAAATTATATGGTTTACACACAAGAATTGATAGTGAGTGTACTATAAGAAAAACTAATTTCATTAGCTTTAAAGAGGATAAAAAATATAGACATGTTTAATGATTATGTTTTAGAGTCTCCCCTCAAACACATTTTGAGAAGATAAAACCAAATGAATATACATATAATATGGTGAATGATTGAAGACACAAATAGACTCACTGCAAGATATTATTATTCATTCTTTTTTGATAGACCAATGTATGAGAAATGAGAAAATTGAACTGATGATGGACCAAAGATCCAAACATGAACCAAATTATCCCACTAGCTTTGAGGAAATTCATTCCCCAAAACTACATACCTTACCCAAGCTAATAAAACTTTTCATTACTATTTATTCTAAATTTTAATAAATCAAGTTTGGATACCTTTATATTACTAAAATTTGACATGGTATAGTTGTATGTGATATGTATCTTTTAACACCCAAGAACCACATTGTTACGATGTGTATAGTGTATACTATCATAGGAGAAAAGATACACCATAAAGACATCCCAAAAGATCACATCAGAGTTTGTATTGAGGTAGATTTTGAGTTGACTACTTAGTTTCTTATTCTACTTGATGATCCAGATGTTACAATAGTCAATGATGTTATATGATCTTTGACATCAGGGTTGTCTAATATTATAAAGATACATGAGGTATGTCTTTATAAAAATTCATATAAAGAACTTGTAATAGATGATAATAAAAAGTTCTTAAGTAAGGCATGATTTATAGATGGTCAAAGTGGTGGAGAAATGGAAGTTTGAATCAAGAAAATCTAGTGAATCATCCAAGAAATCAAAACAACATTCCAAGAGTATCTTCTCATGCCAATCCTATAGAAACATTTATTAACATTACAAATTCATGCAGAGACAAAATATAAAGATTTAAATGTGTCTTATAATCCAGATAAAAAATTAATATATGTAACATTCATGACATAAGAAATTTTTCTTGAAACTATAAATGAGAGTCTCAAGAATTAATGGTTGCGTGTCTCGGTTTTGAATATATATACAAGGCGAATTTTCATAATACCGCTGTCAAAATAGTGATATGGTATGTTTATTAAGGTTAATAACTATTTATATTTTCTAAATGCATTTATATTACTACTATATGAAGGTAAAACCATGGGAACAAAGATTTGTATTCATTAATCACTATATCTTTTCTATTGAACAATACTTTGGATAAGCATGAAATTGGGAAGAAAATTCATGGGTTACTTAATTAATTTGATCAAAATATATCAGAGGATAGAATATTTTTTATTCCTATGATGTATAATTAAAACACTACATTCTAATCACAAAAAAATGATATTTAATTTTTTAATTAAATATTTGTTTTTGTTTTATTAGAATTCACTGGATGCTAATCTTAGTCAATATAGATTCCCCAAATATATATTTTTAGATCCAATGCATGGTAATCTAACCAACTGACCACACATGATGTGTATTGTGGATTTTTAATACACCAAAATCAACATTTTATAGATATGATTGGAATTATATAATCATTCTATGTTTTAAAATAATTTTTGTATGATAAAGAGGTTTCTAAATAAATGCTAAATCATGGTATGGACTTGGTTTCTAAAGGGATAAAGCATTTGAATTACATCAAATGGAAAAATTCATTAAGGTATATATAGAATGATTTAGCTGTGAAAACAATTCAAAAAAATATACTTATATTTTCCAATCATCCAATATTATATGAATTAACATAATAACATTGATTATGGATATTAGGATTTAAAATTAATGAGAAAATTATAAATCCTAAAATGACTAACATCCCCCAAAAATAAATTTATAAAGATAATTAAAATTTCATTAAATATTTTTCATAATCATTTATGTTTCCATATTTTCTCAATACTATCAATATTGATTATAAACTTCATTCTCAAAAAAAGAATTAATTTGGTTTAGATATGAGTGTAAAATGTACATGTTGTCATCATATTTTATGGGAAAAAATCTAGGTGATTATCTACTGTATTTTAGATCTAGTATGATTTATGACCTTAGAAAAAAAATTGGGTGTTAAGAATTAGTTTTAGAAAGCTTGTATATCATTTTTGATTTTTTTTATCAAGTAAATGTATAGTAAAAGAAATCAATTTGTTTAAAAGTGGTATCCTACAAACAATAAAATCATTAAGAAATGGGAGAGGTGGAGGTAGAGATGGAGATGGAGGTGGTAGAAGAAGAGGAGGATAAAAAAGTGGTATATACATGGGTGGAGACATATTCAGAACTAGAGACCTATGTGGAGGAGGAGGCGGAGGTGGAGAATGAGGAAGTGAAGGAGATGAAGTGATGTATTCAAAACAATAAAATTTTTGGGAAATGAAGTATCGTGAGGATCATACCAGGATTATGTTTGAGAAAAATTATTGAAAATTATGTACACCAATTTTAACTTAAGATAAGATCCAATGATCAATTACTTCATGTGGCTTATTGAAAATTGGTTTTCACCACTTGGTTGAGTTATTTTAAACAGTAATTTAAGTAGAGGAATTTTTTTCAGAAACAAAAAAACACTGCTTTTTTAAAACTTATTATCATAGGCTATAATTTCTATTAGTACATTTCATGTACTATCAAATGAAACTGATGTTTGAAAAAAAAACCATCACTAAGAAGAAACTAAACAACAAAAACAAAATAGGTGTAGTTTCTTTTCCATGAATTCTCTATTCTTAAAAGAAAGCATCTTAGTATTGGATTCAATAGTCACTTGAGATTCATAAAACACCAATCCAATCATAAAACATCTATATAATCCTTCTAAAATATTTAAATAAATATGTGTATAATCAACCAACACATCCAATATGTGTATGATATAACTATTAGATGAAAACCATAATTAAGATATTGTGGTCATCAAAGAGGGATGGTGTTAAAGAAAACATGACATCAAATGAAAAGAAACTAACTTATAATGTAATTTCCAAAAATATAAACCCTACTTCAAATAAAATCATGAAGCACTAAAAATAAAAATGAACACCCCTTTGAAAAATAAGTTAGTAGATTTATCAAAAACCTATAAAAAATGAAATACAAAATTTCATTAACTGAATCATGAATTTTAGAAATGAACAATATAGTGGTTTCCCTTTGGTGGGTGGTGGAATTATTTGGGCTATTCGATCATCAATTAGATACAAGATATAATATCACAAATTATTTTGAAATCTATAAAAGTAATATTCATTATGAATGTTCACATTCATTATCTAAAATTATTTATGTTCACAATCTCATTAATAAAAAAACTCATAATACTTATCAATAAAAAAATAAATGATAATATAGGTATTACCATTTTATGTACAAATAATTATGATGTTATGCTAGAGTTCTTCACCCAAAAAATGAATCTGGATTACTTTGAAATTGACATTAATTTTAGTAAAACTAAGAACTGAAAAACTCAAAATCAATCAAAATAATTCCGATTATTTTAATACTTTATTAAAAAAAATTATTAATTCATTTTGTATATGTAGTAATTAGTTGAACCTCAATCTGATACACGAATCTCCTAGTATGACTCAGAGTGTCTGTTATCAGTTTAAAAATGACATTATAATTGAAATAAGTGTAACTCATTAAAATACAATAAAATGAACATATATTTTGTTGATAATTTCGAAAAATTATTAAAAATTAATTTGTGATGTGTATGAATAATTATCACATAAAATCGACACATCATGTGACTGGTGTGACTTAAAGTGCGTGTTTTCAGTGTAAAATGACATTTTAGTAAAAAAAGTGGAATAATCAAAACTAAGGAAACTATTTCTTATTGATTTTAAACATTATTAAAATGATCTGTAAGTCATTTGAGATGTGTATAAATCATTATTAACTTAATTCAACTCATTGTGTAATCAGTATGACTCCAAGTTCTTCTTTTTATACAAAATTGACATTAATTTTAGTCAAAAAGGAAACTTACATACTCAAAACAGATAAAATGCATTAGTATTGACTTTTTACTATAATAAAATGATCCATAAGTCATTTTTATGGGTATTAGTCATCCTCACCTCTATCAGATTCATGATGTTCCTGGTAAGACTTAAAGTGTTTGTTATCAGTTTAAAATTGACATTTTAATACATAAAAAGTATCCCTTACTAAGACCAAAACAAAAATTCTTGGATTTTGTTGATAATTTAATAAAATTAATCAAAATTCATTTTTGACATACATAAATCAGTCTCACATCAATCCCACACATGATGTGACCATTATGGCTCAAATTACACATTTCTAGTTTAAAATGACATTTTAGTAAAAAAACACAAGTGGTATACTCAAAACTAATTAAACACATTAATATTGTTTTTGAGAATTTATTAAAATGATCCATAAGTTTTTTGAAGTTTATGAATCTTTTTCATGTCAATATGACACATAGTGTGACCTGTATTACCTCAAGTGCATATTTTTATTCAAAATTTACATTAATTTTAGTAAAAAAACAACTGACATACTAAAAACCAAAAAACACATTTATATTGTTTTTTTACTTCTGTTAAATGATTCATGAGTCATTTTTTATGTGTCTCAAACAACCTTAACTCAATCCAATACACAATGTACCCTTTATGACTCAATTTGTTCGTTATCAGTTTTAAATTATCATTTTCATACAAAAAATTATCACTCACTAAAAACTAAGAAAATGAACTTGTATTATATTTATAATTAATGACAATGATTTAAACTTTATTTTTTATGTGATGTAACCATTCTCACATAAAAATAATACATGATGTGACTCATATGACTCACTGTGTGTGCTTCCAGTCTAAAATGACATTTTCTTTAAAAAAACAAAATTGGCATACTCAGAACAAAGGAAAAACATTAGGATTACTTTGATACTTTATGAAAATAATAAATAAGTAATTTTGGACGTTTATGAATCATATTCACCCCTTTTTGACACATGGTGTGACCTATATGACTCTAAGTGTTTCTTTTTATTCAAAATCAACAATAATTTTAGTAAAAAATAAAACTAACATACTCAAAACTGAGAAAACACATTCCGACTATGTTGGAAATTTATGAAAATTATCCATAATTAATTTTTGAAATATATTAATTATTTTCACCTCAATATGTTACATTATGTTCCTATTATGACTCAGAGTTTCTATTATCATTTTAAAAGTGATATTTAATATGAAAAGTTTCACTCACTGAAAATAATGAAAAAATTATTGTATTGTCTTGATAAATTATGGAAAATATTCATAATTATTTTGTGATGTATAGGAATTAGACTCACCTAAACCCACACACGATGCAACCTATATGACTCAAAGTGAATTTTTCCATTTTAAAATGTCATTTTAGTAAAAAAACACAATTAGAGTAGTCAAATTTGTGGAAACACATTTGCATTATTTTGATAATTTAGGAAAACAATTCATAAATAATCTAGGACACGTAGAAATCAGTTGAACCTCAATCTGATTCATAGTGTGACTGGTATGACTCCAAGTGAGTCTTTTCAATATATAAATTTCATTTTAGATTAAAACATGCATCACATCTCCAAAACTAATAAAATGAGACAATATTTTTTTCTCATCATTCTATTTTCCATTACTTAATTAATTCCATTAAAAATTTTATCTTATACATATTTAGTTAACTTTCATATAGATAATGTGTGAAGATGAAAAATAAATATAAATACATACAAAAATCAAGCACAATACAATCTGATACACATTGTTCCAGGTATTTGTAAAAGTTTAGTTTAAAATAAAAACATTGTATATAATTTATCTCTATATATAATTACATACATAAGAATTATTTTCCTATATAGGTAAAAAAAAATTCTCAAGTAGGGGTTTATATTTCTTTTATATAGGTGAGTTATTTTTCTCTGCAGTAGTGTTTTTTCTTGAAGTTTTATTATAAATTTTATTTCATTTAAATTATGTATTTGTATCTAATTTTTCTAATTTTTGTTGTTGTTTCTGGTGCTACAATGTGTTGTAACATCACACTTTAGTATTCCATTTTTTGGTGCTACAGTGTGTTAAAACATCACACTAAATAATTACCCTTTATCTTCACTTTTATAAGTGATGATAAATTATGCTTTTATCAGTACATTTTTTTGAAATTATAAAGAACTCCTTTATCAGAGCATTTATTAACGCTGATAAAGAATGTGTTTATTTAAACATTTAGTAGAACTCATAAATATTCCCTTTATGATTTCTAAATAAAATAAATGATAAATTTTTTTCTTTATCAGTGCTTTGAAAATCACTAATGAAAAGATAATTTATCAGTTCTTTTTTAGTGTTGATAAAGCACCACTTTATCATCTATTTTTTAGTGCTGATAATATCCATGGCCTTTTAACTATGATATGATAGTCATATCCTTTTTAGAACTGATAAAGGCCTACTCTGTGTCTATTAGGGGCCTCTTTTTTAGTGGTGGGTGTTAATATCTATTCATAATTTTACATTATAATAAGTGAAAAATTCACTAGGTTCACTAAGGGTGAGTGTTTTTCCATTAATACCTACTAAAATATTTATATATGAATAGTTTGGTGAGTATCAATTTTCAAAATAATAGAAAATCATATGTTTATAATTTTTCCACCTTTTCAGGTTATTTATCATTTTATGAAAAGTTTTCATTATTATGCCTTATTTTTATATTATTCCACACTTTTATATCATGATCACATGTTTTATGATTGTTTAATTTTTTTTAAGATCAGTATTTTTGTTTATAGTTCTCTACCATTTTCCATATGGATGACCCAGAGTGTTTATCCTTTAGGGAAAGCATTGAATATGGGTATTAACCTTCTTTTTGGACCATAGAATAGGATGAGATAATCCATGTTAGGAATCAGTATGTTCTGTCAATGACCATACTGGTGGAGCATATACCTGAGTTTCATTCCATGAATTAGGTGGTGTATCTAGGTGTGAATAAAATATACCATGACCTACGATGATAGTTTTGGTGTCTATGTATGAAAAATAAGATTGTAGGGTTTGTGACAAGATGTTAAATTTTTCAACAGATGAATGATGAAAATCAATGAACTAGTGGTGTATTGTAAATGTTTCCCATTCTAGAATGGAATTGAGATGATGTTATAATGGACTTTGTGGTGGTTCTTTTGAGGAATCCTCAAAATAATGACTATATCTAGGTTATTGTGGACTATTTGACAAAGGTATCACATTTCTTACCAGTATGGATGCCTTATTAAGTATATAAGTTGGGATAAATGTATATTTGATAGATATTTTATCTACACATATTTCTATGGAGTATTCTTTCATACCATGACTCACACTTTACTTCGTTCTTTTGGAAGGGATTACAGAAGGTGTTTGGTACATTGGTTTTATTGAGTATGGATTTCCACCCACATACTGATTGGTATTTAAAAAATAATATATAAGGGATTTAGGATATTTTTTGAGCGTTTATTCTAGACTTTGATGAGTATTGGGAGAAACACCTAGCTTTGATGGAGTTTTCCTAAAACAAAAGCTATCCGAAAAATGTAAAAATAGCACTCTATGAGGAAATCTATTGTAGGAGATCACCTCTATGATGGATGGAGGCAGGTGGGTCCAAACCATTGGGACTAAGTCTTGTGTAGGATATGTCAGAGCATGTTCAGTTAATTACGAAGTGGATAGATGCGGCACAGAATAGATAGAGGTCGTATAATGATAGTCATCGATGACCTCTAGATCTTATAGAGGGTGATCATGTATTCCTTCATGTTTCACCAAGGTTGGGTCACCATAGGATATGGATACAGGTTAATTTGGGACTAAGGTTTTTTGGACCATTTGTGGTTGTAGAGAGAATCATGTTGATGGAATACTGATTGGATATTCCATAGAGATATAGTGCTATGAATGAAATTTTCCATGTGTCACAATATCAGAGGTATCACCCTATCCCTTCTCATGTTATTGGGGTGGATAATGTTGATCTTAATATAGATGCATTGTTTTAGGAGCATCTGATATGTGTATTGGATCACAGTGAGAAAGTATTATAGAGAAAGACTGTGTCGATAGTTTGTGTATTGAAAAAATGTGGACATGTTAAGGAGGAAACGTGTGAAGTATAAGTATATATGCGGGCTTAGTGGAATAATATTTATACCTTAGATTCTTGTATATTCTTGTGAGTACACCTGTAGGACAAGCTATTATAGATTGGGAGATTGTATGATCCTGGCCTTTTCTGAAGATGTCTCAATATTTTTTTAGCTATTCTTTTTCCTTCTTTGTGTATAATTTTTTTTATCCTGGGTGTGTTAGTGTGAGAATTTGAAAAATTTTTATGGATGAATAGAATTGCACGGTTGGAACACAATTTTCCCAAATGGTGTGCTCTGGCCTAGTAAACCATGAACCACCTCATAGAGAGGGATTTCATGGTCGGTGCATGTTTTGTCAAACTGTGTGCTCTATTAAGAGAAATCATGCACCCCTCCCCCTATAATAGGAACACTGTTAAGGTGCATGGTTTGGATGATTGTTCACCCCTTTCTAGGAAACTGTACATGTGGTTTTAATTAAAATGGTTTAAAAAAAATAACCCACCCCATTTTAACCCCTATTTTGATCCGGATCGACCCTAAACATTATATCCCCTTTTTTAGGCTCCCAAATGAATTAATAGGCTCCTACCCTATGTTGTTTCTAATTTGAAGACAAAATTTAAGATCAACACCCCTTTGGGTATGTAATTCTTATCCCGATTGGTTTCTTTTATCTCTCCCATCATTCACCCCATTCCTTGAAGGTATGTTTTATCCCATTGGGATTAGTTATAGATCTAGTTTCATGGATTTTTTTTATATTTCATATAGTATTTTAATCAAGATATCATTATTCATCATAATTATAGTTATCACTCTCAAATTGGAGAATTATTTTGGCGAGCGTTCACCATTGATTTGAAGGTAGGTGGTAAATTATTCAAATCTCATTGTCTTGATTTCAATTATGTGTATTTAATTATTTAATTTATTTTGATCTTTTATATATTGAATTTGTTAAATTTAATTTATTAATTTGGTGAATTATATATTTTAGGTATTGTATAATTGATTGAATAATGGGGTCATAAAATTGATAAGTTAATGGGTTTGTGAAATTTCATAATTATTGATTTGGATTAATTAATTATTGAACTAATTAAAGGGATATCGGTATTTTTATTTAGATTAATTAATTTTCAATTAATTAATGGAATGGGTTGTTTTTCAATTTCTCTAATTGATTTAATTAATTGATTATTCAGAATTTAGAATTTAATTATCAATGTTTTGAATATATTAATGGATTGTTATGATTGTGAAATTAGATGAATTAATTGGTGGATTGATTAATGAAGCATAAGAATTGATTTAATTGGATTATTTAACTTCTGAATTAATTAATTGATTAATTTATGTTATTATGGAATTGATGGAGTAAGATTAATTAATTTATTAATTAATTAATTTAATATTGTGATGGTAAAATGTGATAAAATGATTAATGTTCATTAATATTTTATGACGTGATGTTTCGATACCTGTGATATTTTGATACATGATATATTATGATATGTGTGATATATTAGATTCTTTGATATATGAGTGTGGGGCACGGACTAACACACCAAATACCTATAGGGTTACAATTGAATGCATGAAAATATTATTGTATGGGATAGAGAATGATGCTCCAAATACCCATGGGGTGTGGGACAGTGACTAATTCTCCAAATACCCATGGGGTGCTGGACATGCCATTATATACCCATGATATTGGCATTCGACTATGGTTTCAATTGGACATGGTAATGAATTTAGATTAAATATATAATTAGTCCCATTTTTATAATTAATTTTGTATTGAATATTTTATATGATTCAGGAACCAAAATGGGTTGATGTAGGTATTGTGGTTCAGGTTTCCTTGGGAACCTGGGGGTTTATGTAGTTAATTTAAATAATAATAAATATGATAAATATTTAATTATGAATGTACTATATTATTTTTAAAACTACATAAACTATATTAAATTGAAATGGTTTTAGACATCGTTGGTGGTGGCCTACTTTACTCACACCCTACATGGGCTACCTGATCGATACATGAAAGGATTGCATAATAGGAGGATTGGCTATTGGAAAGGGCCCTATGATAGTTGGTTGATTTAAGATAGAACATGGAGCAAACCTGATGTCATTTCGGAACTGCATGGGAGTTTTCAATGTCATTATTTATTTTGGGTTTTGTAACTTAACACTTGATAGAAATTTTGGGATGGAATATCTATTGTTTAGATATGGTATTGTATTTTCTAATTTGTTTATAATGTGATACTGGTATCATTTTGGTGATGGTTATATTATTTGGTTATTATCTATTCATTTCAATAATGGTATTATTTGTATAAAAATGGTATTGTCTCCCCATGATTGATATTAGACCCCTGCTGCAAGTTGGTAGCCTCTGGCATACGGGGAGGTGTGAATGGGGTCATATGACCCACCAGCTCGGGGCATAGTATGTGGTACCCAGGTGGGTATGTTACATCCCCACCTATCACTGCATTTCCATGACATTCCTTATATATATAATTATCAATTTAATTCATAAACAATAATCATTATCAACAAATAAGCATATTGAATAAAAATGATTTAATTTATCATGTCTTCCCCATTCAATCAGGTAATATTCATAGTAAAACATCATATATATAAATATTATATGGTTTAGTAAATAATCATATCCATGATAGAAATAATATGAACATTAAAGGGAATTTATTGTTCAATGATCACAATAATGTAAATTTTTTAATAGAAATTTAATAAACATAAAATTAATAAGAGATAAAATATAACTATAAATTAATTAGAAATAAATGTTCTGAAATACATTGATTTTTAAAAAAAATATATGATATATATTAATTTAAAATTTATTAACATACTTTTCATTGTGACACCTTTAAAATACTATATATGAATCTAAATGTTTTAAAATGGTTATGGAGGTGGGAAGGTATGTTAATTCTTTATAAGTTAAAAAACATTCCTCTGTTCTATTTTGTAAAGGAAGTGGTAAAGAACCCCTTTTGGGAAAACATTAGAAATATTCCATCCATACCATGAAAAAAATTTAAGGATAACATAAAATATAATTTATAGATAATTTTTTAAAATAGATAGTATTTTTATAAAACAATTATTAAAAATATGTATATGGAAGAAAAATATACATGATAATGAAGAGAAAGAATATTTGCATTTATTTTTTAACATTCCTTTTATAAGATTAACATGAATATAATCATTAATAAATATAAATTTATGATAAATAATTCAAATGGGAAATATATACACCACACAAAAGTAAATAAATTCATATTACCATAAATGTATCAATGTACTAGAAATTGAGATGAAATCCCAGACCTCCTGATTCTATTTAGATTAACATGTTGTAACCTCCTATTTAATAAATTTAGATCTATTATAATTAAATTAAAAATAAATATATATATATATATATATATAATATCATATATGATAAATTAATTACATTTTCACCTTTTTGTTAACAATCGTTTACTATTTTCATTATTTTGGGTGTGACTATTTCCTTTTTTATATATGTGTTGAATTGGTAGTTCTAGACCATGTACTTTTATTATGGTTCCATCATATACATAATTTCATTCATGATATAAATATCATATATATTTAATATATATTAATATATTTATACTCATACATAAAATGTAGAGATATAAAAATTAATTACATTATTTATAGAGACATTTGGTTGTACGTATGCATAAATGTTGTTTTTAATTTTCAACAGATGAAAAAAATAAAGGAGAATATTAATTAATATTTATACATTAATTATTATATAATATATATAATATATAATCATTTAATTCATCCTTATTACCAACCACTTAAATCCTAAATGGAAAATGGATCACATAATTTTGTGGGGGGGGGCAGCCCACACGTATGCAAGAGAGACATTATTGATTTCCAATGGATTGGAAGGTAAGAAGTTATATAAGATATTATTATTATAAAATAATATTTTTGTCATAAATATAATATATAATAATTATTTTATTCTTTATAACAATCCATGTAAATTTTTGATGAAAAATTAATTACACTTTTTTGTGGATACGATAAGAGGTACGTATGCACGAGTGATGTTTTCACTATTTTGAGAATGGAAACAAGGTGGAATATAGTTTTCCCATAACCATAATAAAATCTAATTATACTGAAATAATATGAATATAATATTATTATAACTCGAAATGATATCATATAATACGATTTGGATATCTTTTGGGTTTGTTTCCACACTTATCTTTTAGATTTAACCCCCCCCATTAACCCTTTCAATAATTACCGAAATATTAAATTTTTCTACCCTATAAATGTTAATAATTTAACTATAAAATGAAACACAACCCTAAATAGATAATGGTTTATTTTCCAAACCATATCATATTATTTTTCAGAATATATGATTTTAATAGATTTTAAATCATTTAAACAAATATTATTAATTATAAAATATCCTTAGTATCATTTTAACACTAATCATTTAATTTGAACATAAAATACATAATGAAAAAGATTTAATTATTATATAATAATTTAAAACATTAGAAAATTTAATATTTAACAAAAAAATCATAGAAAATAATAATTATTTCAAATTATATTACTCTTAGTTTTTTAAATTTTGTTTATATAATTTCCCTATTAATTAAATAAGTGTTGTATCACTGTTGCGCAAGAATTTAAGGTTACTATTTAATCACAAAAAATTATAAATAAATTACCATGTTAAAAATAAATAATTAATATATCAAATTATTATTTACAATCAAACATACATTATATTTATCCATATCATAAAATAATATTGATATTAAAAGTAGAAAAGTGGCATTTTTGTCTTTATTTCCCACTTCAAAAATATAAAGGTAAAACTTCTAAAAAATGGAAAAAAATGTCATATACTTGAAATTTTTATATTTATGTATTATATATAGTCATAAATTAAAATTATTTAAATTTTTAGGGTCATGTTTTAGTCCCTATCATGTTATTTTACCATAAATTTTCAAATTTACCATTTTTGAGGTGACACAAATTTACTAAGGCTATTATTTATAATGTTAGAAACAAAAGGGGAGTGTTGATAAAATTTGAATATAATTATTCCAAATATGTAATAAAATTTTAAACATTAAATTTCTAAAATTAGAAGAAAATAATTTAAAATAAAATCACCAAACGCAATGAAAAACTATTTTTAAAAAACATTCCTTTGAAGTATAAGATTGTTTTTATACCCAATTCAACCATAATTTTTTTGATGAAATTAATTATATTTTTTATAATATAATAGATATAAATTTAATTTTAAATCATTGTGAAATAAGGTGAACCTTTTTACATTCTTGAAAAAATACAGATCTCAATAAAAATGGTATATTTAATTATTAACTAGAAATAAATGATTTCAAAAAAATACAAAATGTTTACCCTAAGATAATGTTGATATTATGATTTCAAAAATGAATTTAACTTTATGAAATAAATTTTATGAAGTGTAAAAAATTCTCTATATAATTTTCTCAAAAAAATTATTTTTGAAGAAAACATATATTTGAATAATAAAATGAATTTTCTAAATTTGAGTGTTTATTTCCTAACAATAAATAAATTTTTATTTATTAGTAACTTCGTATATATTTTATAATGTGGTTATTCCTATTTATAATTTCTAATTCAACTCCTATGTTATAATGGTCATATTTAGAAATAATTTTTTTTCAATTTCTTAAGATCATTGTTGCTTGTTATGTACACTAAAACATATTATTCTTGAAAATATTTGGGATATAAATTTTTTCAGGATTCATATGAAATAGATATTGATGTATAGGTATTAATATCCTCAATATCTATGAATTTATTTTATTCTCAAACAACTTCTTCATTCTTCTTTATTTTTCTCTTCTCAGGTGCTCGAGAAGGTTATGTGGGATGAGAAGAATTAATATTAAAATCTTTTTTATATATTTTTAAAATAGTTTTTATCATCTTGAACAACATTGGGATGATCATCCACTAAAATTTTATTTAAGATTTTATTTCTATTTGATTAAAAATTAACATCAATTGGATAATGAAAATTTGATAGATGAAATATATAAATATAATCGATATGCATAGATGTCGCATGTTTCTTTCTATATCATTAGTATGGGTAACCATTTATTGATTTCCATCATCCTCCTCATGAAATGCGTCAATTTCCTAGAATAAATCCTGAGAAATTATTCAATTTTTTTGTTTTGTTTCTTGATTCATTTTCCTCTCTTCTTACATAATATTATCGAACACTTTTTTATTTAATTATTTTTCCATAGATTTATCTAGAACAAATATTAGATCAACTTCCTTTTTTTAATTCATAAATTTTAAAAATGCTTCATTAGACATAATATTTTTCTTCTTTATAGTTATGTATGGATATGTGTGGTAAGTATCAATAGCCTTCCTTTCACAAAAAAATTATTCTTAATGGATTAATCTTCATCAATAGACACTTCTTTTGTTTTCTTTACTAATTAAATTTCTTAAAGAATGGAAAAAAGTAATCATCATATTTTTAATTGTCTCATAAAAAATATAATAGATTTTATCTTTGACTGATATAGCCTCATTCTTAAATATTATATCTAACATAATGTTAGCCAACAATTTTTTGATAAACCTTGGATATAAAAGAATATTAATCATAACTAATGTATAATTAGTTTACACAATATAGTAAAACATAAAATTTCTCATTTTTCAAATAAAATGTAAAATGTAGATATCTTGAACCTTCAAGGTGTACCTATCAACTTTTTTAGGAATAAGAATGTTTTGAAAATATTTTGATATAGACCATGCTTCTACTGTAAGGTTTGATAGCTTTCTTAATGTTTCATATGAAGAAAATAGATATGTCTCTTCTTAAAATTTATCAAGTTATCAAACCTTCTCAGGTAGCTTCTGAGTTAAAAATAAATCATATCCTTTCGATAAAATTTCGAATCGCTCAACAATTCTATTTATGTTTACATTATAATATTTTTTTGACGATTTTAACGAATTTGTTTCAAAAAATATACCTCATTTATCTTTAAAGTGACATGAAATTCTATTAGTATGTATATATAATGTAAATCGAAATATTATTTTGAAGCATAAATAGATTACCACCCTTGTAATAGTGTAGAAAACATTGTAAGATATTCATAACTTTAAAACCATATCATTTTAATAAACTACTTTGGAACAATATCTATTGATAAAAATTCATATGAGGATGTTATGAGAATTAATCAGTATGATATGAAAAGGAATTAATAAATTGCTAAAAACAATGTATTGAGGAAAATAAAACAAACAAGGGATCTTGAATTAATCAATAATTAGAGAAGAAGTGGTTACCTCTACATCTATATATATCCATAGGGGATAGATTATTAAACTTCTTTATATAATACATATAAAAAACAATATTACACAATCCAATAACTAAATAATGATCATCAAAATATGATAACATAAGGATTTTATGAATGTTATTAATTTTTAACACATGAACATTTATAATTTTGTAAGAATTTAGGTTTTATCAAACAAACATCAACACAAAAATTATTTAAAATTTTAAATTTTATTATATAATATTCTTTTACATAAATATTTAATACATTAATGAAAATGAAAAGGAACATTCTGATAAAATTATATTCTAATAAATCGAAGTACATTCTTATGAATTTTTTAGAAGTTATATAAATAACATAGGTATGTATAAAAAGATATACTAAGTGGTCTATCTGATTAAACTTCAAAAAACATTAAGATAATTTAACTAGATATTTTTTTGGAAAATCTCAATTCATATATTTATTAAGGAAAGGTTGAAAAAAATAAACTTATAAAATTAAGGATAATGAATAAAATATGAGAAATATCATCCCCCTTATAAGTATTTTTTAGTATAAAGAGGTAAATAAAACAAGAAATAGATAAATTATCACATTATATTAATCATTTTTAGCTTATATTCAATATATTCAAATTTATCATAATTAGGAGGTTTTTAAAAATATCACACAGTTGATCTTGCCTTCTGATAGACCATGGAATAATATCATTTATTATTGTGTGATCAAAAATGAATTAGCATCTTATATATGTTTTTTATCTTGTGATTGATAGGAAAGGTTTTTACTTAAATGTATGGAACATGTATTATCCCCCAAGATTGGGGTTTTACTAAAACTCATGAAAAAAATCAGTGAGTGTGTGTCGCATACACATCACTTGAGCATACTAGCTTCCGATTACTACATATTATAATTCATCATTGGAAAGCGATACCAAGTACTATTTCACACAATACCAAGAATCCAAATCCTCTCCTAATAAATGAAAAGTTATCTATGATCTCTTCCTACACATTTTACATCCACCAAATTCAAGATATGAAAATAATTTTTGTTTAAAATCATTTCTAAAATAATAGAAACATCCAAGATCAAATATTCCCTTAAGATATTGAAAAATTCATTTAAAATATTTCTAATTCAATTATTTATGATTTAATATGAATCTATAACATAAGTATAACAAAAAAATTAAATACTTATAACTAGGTGAAAGATACAGCGAACTACCAATCATTCCACTATTTTTTTGATCCGCTTGTTTCATCAATTAATCAAGATCTATTTATTTATAGGTTATAATAAAATTAATTTTACTTTAATACTTATCATAGCCTAATAATTTATGTAAATCTAATATATACATTTTTTTGAGATAAAAATGTACCTTCTAGTTGTTGATAAATTTGAAATCTAATGAAAAATGTTAGGTCTACCATCATTCTCTTTTCAAAGTCATATTTCATAAGTTTCATTGTAGAATTAGAAATAGATTTACGAGTTTAACAAAAAAAATTATTGATATAATTTTTAACTATGATAGTTTACTTGAAAACATTCTTAATAAAAATTGTTTGATTAAAAACTTCCTTAAAATAAATTTTTGAATTGAACAATATAATAAGTTTATCATATCATTCTATTGGAGATTTATTATGTTATTATAGTGACTTAGTAGTTTTAAAAACATGATTTAGAAATTTTTAATTTTCAAAATTCTGTGTTGGTTCTACATAAAAATCCTCTTATACATACACATTAAGAAAATAACATTACACATTCATTTTATAAATGGTATTATTTAAGAATGCTTTATATGCTAGTAGTATATGACTAGATTCATGTTTGGCTGCTGGAGTAAAAGTTTTGCTTATAATATATATCTTCTTATTGATTGCAACCATTAGTAAAAATACACAACCCAAGTAATAATATAGTTCCATTTTCATCTCATTTAATTCAGAAACACCATTTTACTCCCATTAGAGTAATATTATTAGTATATTATACCAAATTTAAAAATTTATTCCTATCGAATTCATCAGGTTTTTCAGATATTGACATTATCTAATATTAATCAAATAAATACTCATCCAAATTTATACATTAAAATTAAGATAATAATGAAAAATTTTCATATTTATTTCTAAATAAACATTTTGTTTTGATAGGTTGATCTATATCTCCAATTATATTATTAGTGGGATGATCCCTTAAGATCATATGATTTCTTAGGTTTGTAAAACATTATTCTACAACCATATGCTGGGTTTCATCAATAGGTATGACTTAAGAAAATTATTCTATAGTTTTTATTGCATGTGAATAATTTTATAACATGGATTGAAACAAATTTTTAAAATATCAAATGAAAATTTAATTTTAGGTAGTTTTAAAATAATAGTACAAGTCATGTCAAATTTTAAATGCATTGTTTCCTCCATAATTGTTTATTTATATTTTTAAAAATATTATTTGACTTAATTGTTTCGTAATGGAAGACAAAACTTCATTTTCTATATTTTGGAAAATATTTATGTAAATTATCTTTATGGTTTAAAATTAAAACTATACATAATATATTATTAAGTAAGAAAGTTTTTTATTTCTTCTGGTTTACAAATCATAAAAAGTTTTATTAAGTAATGGTCTATGTAAAACTGAATATATTTTATAATAACCAGTACTAATAAATTTATTTCAAAAATGTATATAAATTTATAAATTAATCCAAAAATATCTAGTAATCTTTTGAATAATATTTTTTTCTTTGATAAACAACACCAATTTCCTATAGTGCTCTATGAGAATTATTTAGAATTCCATTCTTACACATAAAAAGTTTCAATATAAACATTTTATTATTTTCCACCATGATCACTCTAAAGGGTATCTAATCAAATATTTTTTTTCATTTATAACATGGTCAACATAGTATTTTAAAAATAGTAGGTATTTTAAATTTTTAGAAAGTAAATACACCCACCTATATCTGGAGTAGTCATCAGTGAAGACGTATACATAGTACTTTCCCCAAATACATATAGTTTATGTTAGAAAAAATATATTCATGTGGACTAATATTAAATCATCATAATTTGATATGTCACTAAAATATTTGATAAATTAATTATGTTCCCTACCATATTTAAAAGGATACAAAACTTTAGATGAATATAACCTAAACACCAATAGGTCACAAATATGTCCTTTCTATGAATGTTTAGATAATATCCTTAAATAATAGCGTCCTAAACTTCTATTCCACAACCAATATTTTTCTTTCACAGAACATATGAAAGAAAAAAATTATATCCTAGGGTTCTATATGTTTAATGTGTAAACATCCTCAAGCTTATTTGCAGTAAGAATAAATTAACCTTAAAAACTATGAACAATACATTTATCAATCCCAAATTTAACAATATAACCATTGTCACTAAATTACATTATAATGATTAGATTTTGATTACTTCCTATAACATATATATATTTTTAAATTATTACTCTTATAATATTTTCAGGAACACCAATACTGAAAATATATCCTAGACAATTGTCTTTGAAATTTACATTTTCACCTTTCAACTTAATGATCTTATGTAAAAAATTGTTTTTCCTAATCAAATTCATGGAATAACCACTATCTACATACCAAATATTTTGGTTTTTAGAATTAATCCTTTCTCCCTAAATTATTAATTTTAATTTTTTTGGTTCTATTACAAGCTTGGGTGTAGGATTATTATCAAAAATAACTTTAGTAATCCATATATTCCAAAATTTCTTTTGCTAAAAATCTATTAATTATTTTGTGATATATGTTTTATATTATCTATAAGATTTACCATTATTCAAAGAATGTTAATTTTTTCAATAACCACCTCTCTATAATTTTTAATATAAGGGTGAAATTTTCGGAACAAAATAATTAGATTGAAAGTGTATTTTTTCTAGGGTGAAACCAACTTCCAAATTTATTTCAAAGTGGTTTCAACATTCTATAATGATTATAAAAAAATATATTCTGAGTAAAATTTGGTAAATAATTTATCAAAAAAATAATTTCAAAATTTAGTTTTACAACTATATTATTGTATTCAGGAGTTAAACTAGAATTATATTTTTTAACTACGTTCGTTGTAACATTAGATATCTCTTATGCATGTTTTTGAAATTCTAGAATTTTCTTTGACAAGTTTTTTACTTAGAACATCCATAGTATTTCATAACACTATTGTTTTTTTCTAAAAAACTATAAAATCTAGTTACTTTGTGTAAAGTAATTAATGTGACCACATCATTAGATATAACAAAATTTTATTCATCTAAAGAAGTAGTGATGTCATCGTCATCAAATTCAATACTATTAGAGTTTCATGTTATGTTTGTGAGTGAATCAGCAGATACATTTCCCATGTATCATTAGTTGAGAATAAGAGTTCCAAAATAGAAACCTGTATTTTTATAATCATCATATATTTTATTAGAAGTACGTTCAAAAGAACTATCTTCTCCAATTTAACTCCAAGTGTCTAAAGAATTATAAATTTTATTTCCATTATTCTTATAAAACATAATTTAATTTTTATCTATATTTTTAACCTTATACAATTTATCCTTATATGACCAGATTTCTTATATTTAAAACAAATTATATCATATGTATATTTTTTATAACCTCTTTCCTTTTGATTTTTCTTATATTTTTTTAGCAAATAATTCTCTTTAAAAAAATATAGTTATCCTCTTTAAAAGTTTATAAAGCTAATTTTCACTTTTCTATGAGGAACACATTTCTTATTCAACATTATCTTTCTTCATCAACATAGAAGATTTAAACAAATCACTTTATTTGACTTTATTAGTAGATGTAGATGAAAATGATACCCCATTAATCTTCTGTCCATTCTCAGTAACTATTTTTTATCTACCCTCATATTTCTTGAAATTTCCAATAAAATCATACAAACATAGCATGGTAATGTATTTAGTATCATCAATTGTTATAATCTATAATTCCCACTCCATAAGTATTACATTAATTATCTTATCTATCAAATTCCCTTCTACAAAATTTTTCTCTCATAGACATTGTAATATGTTTACTATTTTTATAAAATATTAATGCATCTAATTTACTCACTGACCTTGTAGAAATTAAAACACCTGATAGTCTTCTTGAATTATTTTATTCCTAGTTTTCAAAACCTTTAAACATCCAAAATTAGAAACTTCAAAAATCTTCTCTATATTTTTATCTATTTCTCAAGATGAATTCTATCTACAAACATTTCATTTCATGAGGAATAATAACATATTTTGAACATGATAATTCAATGTATATTCATACTTTTATTCTCTACTAATTTGTTTACTTCATTTTCTTCAATATTATAAATTAAAATCATTATGAAAAAGTTTTCAATTATAGTATTGATAAAAATATTATTCATGCAATATCACCAGTATTTATAATTAAAATTATCAAATATTGGTGGAATTATTTTTGTAAATATTCTCTAACATCCAAATAGATAAAAATTCCATCTTTAAATAATATATTATACTATAAAAACATGGTTAGTGTTAATAAAAATGTATATCGAAACATCATATGATACATAATGTCTGATAGAAAGAGTACACACAATACTACAAGAGGGGTTGGGTGAATTGTAGTCTCTAAAACTCGAACCTACAATTTTTATAACCTCTTTAATGAAATTTAATGAATTATTTTTTTGGAAAAATAATTCACACTAGAGAATATTTTAATCAAAGGTATAAATAGTTCAAAAGACAAAAAATAATCTTTTTAAAAAAAATCAATGCAAAATATAAATATTTTAAACATGTGATTTATAATGACAAAAAAAGTAATACCTATTTTTTAAATAAAATAAAAAACCATAAAAATCATTTTAAAGTAAATGTATATATTTTTACATTAATTGTTAAATATGTATATAGAAATGACTTTATGTATCCATGACATAACCCATCATAAGGTCTATTTTCCTATTTTCAAAATCCATCGATCAGAATGATCAAACAAACATTTTTTCCTTATCATTAGGAAGCCTCAATCTATACTATCATACAAATTTTTGTCTCTCTAACCTTGATATACCTCGATTCACCAAATTTTACACACAAAAAATTAAAATAATAGATGATATGGAATTCAAAAAAGATCTCCTCATAAGAAATTCATTAAGAAAACTCTCTAAAAGTTAAAAACGAATCCATCATTGTAACAAGTTGTTACAAACCACTTTATAAGAAACCTAGATTTTTTATGTGAAAAATATTATTCTCATAGATGATTTGGATCTATTTATAGATGAACTCCAATGGTCATATTCCACATTTCTTAAGAGAAGTTAGAATTAAATTGGATAAACACATTATTTAATTGATTGGTTCATTATAATAACATTATATCTAATATTCATCATGATATAGCACCATAAACATGATTTAAGGTTCAGTACAATAAAATGAAAAAAATTATCTGGTAAAATTATTCTTCTTTTTCTATTAGGTTTAATAAGTATTCCTCTTGTATAAATTTTTTCTGTATTTTATAAATTCTTTTTATTAGACTTGGTATAATTCCTTCCAATTGACATCATTATACTTCATATACAATACATTGAAAACCATTTGACTAATGAATTTGTATATATGCTTTCAATGTACAAAGTAAATTTCTCTTTGATATAATTTTTATAGATCTTTGTTTGATAAAATGAATATCCATCATCTAATAATACTATAAAATTTCTTATAAATAATCATTAGATATTGGGAAATTAAAATGTTATAAGCATATAAAAAACTAAAATATGATTTTTAATTTTCAAAAATAATGGTATAAATGAATTATTTTGACTAAAAAAAGTGTGTCCATTAATTATTCCTAAATTTGAATGATAGAACTGATATTTGAAGAAGAACTATTAATTACTTATCAATAATGATTATTTAAATTCTAATAAATAGTTAAGGATGATAAAAAATATTAGAAAGATGAAAAAAATTTCATCTTGTTGAGAATAATTTTATCAGGGAAATTAAAATTAATGTTATAGAATAGGATAATGATCATGTGATTTTCAAAATGAAATTTATTATTATAGAAACGGAATTAAGAAAGCACAAATATAACATTGAAAATAATTTTCCAGATGTTAATAAATGATCAAAGAAAAAAATTGTAATATTTTAGGTTTTAGTGAATTTTTAAATACATGTTGAAACAAAAATTCACATTAAACAACTAAAAAATAACTTTAATATGTTGGTGAAAAACATTATTTAATATTACAAGTGAATAAATCAAATTTAAGAAAAAAAATATGAATCTAATTTTTTATTATTAATAAAATATAAATTTGAATATAAAAATTGTAGCTAAAACAGTGATTCAGATAAGGCCAAAAATATGTATAAAGTAAATAGGGAAATTTTATAAGTTTATAAAAAAATTGGTTTACAAAATATATTCAAAATTTGTTGTTCAAAGGTGGATAGAGAGCATGTTTCTAGACAACATGATATTTATAAAGGAATGTTTGAATTTTATGAATATTATAAGTACCATGGAGTATTTAAGAACGCAGAGGGAATATTTTCCTATAATTAACAATATTACTAAAAGTTCATAGGTTTTAAGAGTTTTTGTTTTAGGGGTAGTAAAACCACTAATAGGATAAATTTTCGGAATTAATCACAAAATTATGGCATAAATATAGAATCATGTTCTATCAATTAGAAGAGAATTTTAAATGATATAACCATCTAAGTGATTTTTTAGTATAGTTTTACCATTATACATACCCAATGGAATGTTATTTTTAATAATAAAATGATATAAACCAATTCCCCTAGAAGAACCCTTCATATTTGGGTAGTGAATGGAGAGGGATAATGCCCCCATGAGTAACTCATTCAGTAGGACATGGGTTTTCAACTACCACTAAGGGAATATAAAATCTAAAAAATGGAATAAATCACCCTCAATAATGAATGTAGGCCTGGGAGATATAATGAAAACCATAAAAAACCCTCTTTACCTTAAAAAATAAATCTAAAAACTATCACATTATGTATGTATGAAGTAAAAAATAAAAAACATTATCCAGATAAATACAAAAATAAATTCTAAGGCATGTAATTAGAATAGTCTCAAACAATAGAGATAGTAATTCCAAGCTCGATCCAATAACCCCTCATAAAAAATAAAAATCATATTGTATAAACATTATGTTGAAATTTATGTATACTCCCTAGGATAATACCCAAGGTATCTATTTCACATTGAAAAAGAGAAAACTAAAGAACCACTAGGACAAAAACTGGATTAACTTGCACCAAAACATGCCAAAAAAATCACATTCTCACTATGGAACAATCACTAAATAACACATCCAATAGAGTAACATAATAATATCTCTATTGATAAAGGGAACCCAACACTATTATACCACTAATTTTTCACTCTTTTTCCCAAATGTTGTGCATATTGTCTCTCTTATCCCTTCTATAATAACTATTCAGGAAGACACATGGGAAATAACATCACATAACACTCTAAGAGACCTTAAAACCACATCATAACAAGAACCCTATGTAACATATCATCATCTCCAAATCTTACCATAACCAATGTTAAATAAAAAACATAGTAAGTTATTGTTAAAATGGTGTACATCAACCTCATACAATCCTCTTACCATTCATGACCCCCACTATGAACCACCTCATCCACTTATAAATCACCGAATCCATTGCATTATATATATATATATAATCATAGATCATGGTGAAAATATCCTGGAATAAAGAGATGGAAATTGAGGGTAGATAGCCATCCATCATCACCATTATGGATACTTAGGAAAAAAAATTGGAACCCAAAATTATTGGGTGTCAATGTAAAAAAATGTGACTTGATAGTGGTGCATAAATAAATAACACTAAAATATATTATAGATAGATACTAAGAAATAGAAACCTAAGAGTTCATAATAAGATCACCAATATATCTCACCACATATCCACAAGGTCTTATAAACATTTCTAGAATCATTTCAACCTGTAAATGTATCACACCACATAAGAAATCCATATATAAGATAAATCCCATATTTACTTTCAAAATAACCCATATATAGATTTTTTAATTACAAAAAATCCTAATTTATCAAAACCACTAGATTTTATATATTGATCTATCCCGTTAAATATTCATTCCATATATTACCTTATTTACCACACAATTATTTTCACCCACATCCGTTCCCATTTCAACATTACAAGGTCATTCCATGGCTATCTCAAAATAACAAAATAGAACTCATAGCAGCCTATCTATCACATGAAAATGAAACTCACTTCACAACCACCCCACATCACAACCACCACACATTTCATCCATCAAACGTCACAACCACAACACATCTTAAACACCAAAATGTCGACTACAACATATATAATTTTAGTTTCTAATAAGTAATCTCATAAAATTTATTTCATTATTTTTAAGTGTATCCTGACACAAATATGAGATTATATAGGAAAAAATTTTATTATAGAAATATATGTTCTCATACTTTTTTATTCATAGTGAGTATAATAAAAAATCAAAACAAAATTAAAATATCAACACATGTCAATTTTCAAAATAAGGGTGTTTATACAACCATATATAAAGTATCATAGGAAAAGGTAAAAAACAAGACATTTATCCCCATACCATTTAATTTAAATTAATCAAACTAAATATCATTCTTAATTAGGTATATACTTTCTATACAAATGAATACAAAATAATGATATTAACACAAGTATATCTAAAGAAGGAAATATGAAGGATATCCTTCCTCAATTGAAGAACTCAAGAGAACTTCCATTCTGAATGGAAGAAAATTAGAGATAAACCCCCATTATGATCGATGGATAACTCAAAAAAAACCTAACAACAACTAGACATCATTGAAACATACTCAAATTATACCCCAAAATAGAGTATTTGGATTCTGTGATCCTCTTAGAAAATAATAAACTATGAAAAATGAGATTATATGAGAGGGTATATCTTACCATGATTCATAAGATTTGGCCCGATGATTCAGAGGGTTAGGCTTTACAAATTAATGACTGAAGAAAGATAGATAGTTCTAGAAAACATTTGGATCTAAAATGGAGAAAAATTAAATCAAAATAGTGGTTATTTGACCCCCTTCTATAAGCGAATCCCATTGTACTCCACCATGGCAAGGTGAGAATTCAAAATTCATGTGGTTTCTCTCATCAAAGAGATATATGTATCTCCTATAGTAGTTTTATTGTTTTCCACACTATCTAAAATATATATTAACTACCACTATATCCCTAACCATGTAATAGTATAATCTGTTATAGTTCATCTAACATCTACTACAACTAGACACTATGTATGGACACTAAATTTCAAGCCTTTTTTGACTCACCATAACCAAGGACACAATTTTGTGAGCTCCACTTCCACATTTGGGATAGGTGGTCCCTCCAAACTCTATATATCATTACACAACCGTAAATAGGTGTTTTCAAGATTCCCATTTGATGTAGGATAAGGTCCCAAACAACATAAAATTTACTACTCCCACTAACTAGCTATGGTGTCTCCAAAAATGGTCTCAGGTCCCCTTATAGCCTCCAGAACAATCCCAAACTCTTCCTTGGCACAAACAAGCCTTGGGAAACCAAAAAATAATGCAATGTAAGTTATACAATATTTCATCATATACAACTCAAACATTTATCTATATTTGATAATTAAAACCTCCCTAAATGATAGAAAATGAAGAAGGTTTGATCAACCATGACAAAATGTACCTCTGAGAGATCTCATTACAATCAAGACAATTTCACCATCACATAGCATCCTTAAGAAACCACTATTTCACACAACTATCCACACCACCATTTTAACCTCTGAATTTCCCAAGCTAAGGACAACCATAAATATCCCAAAAAAACTTCCCCTACTAAATAAATCAAGGAATCCCAATCTCCATATTGTGATGTTTTATGCTACAGGTGGAAGTGACTTACCCACATTGTTATAAAAAAGTAATAAATTTAATGAATCGTGATTATGAAGGGGTTTTCATTAAATTATATATTTTAATCCACAAAGCACACCACTATAAATGAAAAATATACATTTCTTAACTTATAAAATTTTCAATCATCACATCATCAAAGCACGGTATGACAAGGTAAAATTCAGAATAAATCAGGTTACTAGTCACGCATCTATGTATTCCACTCCCAATTAATCTCTACTAAACAACCATTACTCCCTAAAAAGAAACCAAATGAATGATTCAGCCCTGGAAAAACATTCTCATAAGGATCTTCGATCCCTACTGGTCACTCTATGAATGTTTCTTACCTTTGATATCCTACTCACCATAATAAATGAAATGGAGACATCATGAAGATATATAAAGAGATCAATAAAATGGAAGATAATCTACATCCTTTCTATCCATGGTTAGAAGACAAATAGATATTTCACTATTACAACAAGCTCTGAAACACCTAAATAATTTATGATTTTTTTTAAAATTATTTAAATTTCTTTGATAGCTTATGTTACGTGAAACACTGAGTTTTAACAAACCACCATAAAAATTTAATATTATTATTTAACCATGATCATTATTAAATATATGCTAAAATTAGAGATGTGTTTAAGAATTGAAAAATTTTAAATATTACTTATAACGGTTTTTATATAATGAAATAAATATTTATTAATAAATATTTATCTTTCAATAAATTATTTATATGTTTAAAAAGTACTATATTTTCAAAAAAAGTTTTTTATTTTTATTAACAATAAAAAAATTAATTACTAAAACCGTTAGAAAATTAACTTGTCAAAATAAACATTATATTTTAAATCATAATGTAAAAATTATCTTGGGGTAATTTTTTTGGATTTTTATGAACAAATTATTTTTTTGATGAATACTGAATAATACTGGTTATTATTGAAAACTTTCTATTCATTTAAAGAGATTTTAAGGTTCATTATCAGTTTAAAATAGTTTATAAAGTAAAATAAATTCAATTATATATCAATTAATTAAATTTAGAGCATTTAAATAATTTCATTATTTAATTTTTATATAAAACGATTTAAACATTTGAACATTTTCTCTTTGAAAAACTGAGTTCTCACCGCATTTCGGGTTTAATTTTAAAATAAATTTTTCAGATTATATGAATTGAATTTTCAAAATTAGATTATATATTTTTATTCAGAATAATTTATGTTATAAAGAAATTATATGATAATTTTTTTTTAAAATAATTAATATTAAAAATAGAAAAAACATATTTAACACGGTTAAGGTAACAATGACGTGACTATGGGTTTAAACTATGATGATATATGTTAACAATAACCCAAAACATATTCAAAACTCATTTGATGGACCTATTTATAATTATAATATATATTTATTAATATTTTTCTATTTTGGATCCATTTTTTCATTTACAAAATGTGGGTAAACATTTTTCTTTTCAAAAAAATTATAATAGTGTCACTCACCTCACTTATAAAAGGTCATCCACTCTCCTTCCCTCTTCAAAATACAAAATAAAGTTGGATTAGAAAATACCTACCCAAATAGCATCCATAATTATCTAATATCATCATATAATCCTTATTTTGGTCATAAATCAACCTTAGGAATGCTTTTGGTGTAAAACGAAGGAGGTTACCTGAAGAAGAGGTAACATTATTCAATAATTGTTTTAATTTATTTATTCATCCACATCCTTAAGTTATTATTAAACCATGATGATATAATAACCTCAATATATTATATATAATAATTTTTTATGTTAATGAAATTTAATACTTCCATATCCACTTCCATCAAATGGGTTCAAAAATCATCATTCTTGTGCACAACAGAATACTGGGTCATGAACCAATGTTATTCATTTTCCATCACTACCTATTAAGGTTGGATATAATGTTAAACTAAATGTTTATATATTAAATTTATGATATTAATAAACTATTTAATTTTTTTATCACATATACATCTTTAATTTTCATTCATCGAGAATGTGATAACATCACTCTTGTGTTTAGTGAACTACTACCTTGTGAAGCGATGGGATTTATTCACGCATTACAAGGAAGATAACAAGGATTTTTTTAATGAAAATATGTGATAAATATGAAATATAAATTATTATTAATGATAATATACTATTTAAATTTACTTCTTTCAATTATTTGAAAAAATGAAACAACATTCATGCATGTGTGGAACATACCATATCCCTGAATGGTGTATTTCATTTTCTACCTCTAAATTTTATAGATTACTCTAAATACATATATAATAGATATATATTATATTTATATAATGGTTAGAATTATATATATTATGGAACTATGATCCAAGTAACAGGTCCAAAAAAATAAAAAATCAAAACACACATGAAAGAGAAAGTTTTTAATGCCCACAATAAGACTTTAACATGGAATTATTAATAAATGGGTATTAAAATCTCATAATAAAATAATATATGGAATTATATATATTATTATTTTTATATAATATATGTATAAATACTTATATTTATTAAATAGGGAGTTTTAACTTGTACGGAGGCTGTTTAGTCTTAATGAAATGGATTATTGTCTCAAATTTCCTTCTTTGAGACATATGTAATGTGATGCACCTATATTATTTTATGAGGTTTATATAAATACCATTTGATTTTTGATATCATGAATTTATTTATTCTCATGATATTAGATATTTCATTAAACATTATTCTTTTAATGTCCTTAGGATACAAAGTTATCAAAGTTATAAGAGTTCTATGTTATAGTATCATTGTTTATCAGGATTTCTCAGGATTACACTTACAATGGTGAAATATTATGGTATATCTCTCATGAAAATAATTTCTATTCATATAGTCGAATTATTTTTGGATAATAAATGTTTCCTTTCATATTCCTCTCTTCATGTACTCAAGGGTTCAAAAATAATTTTTCAAGAAACAAATTGCCTTTATTTCTCTCTTCGGTCGAAAACTGTTAATAATGTTTTCTAAAAAAAATTAAAAATAGTTTTTAAAATTATTCAAATGACATATTAGAAAAAAAAATTACCCATTTTTTTACTTCTTAAAAAATTAATGTTATATTATTATCATTTTTCAAACAGGTCCTATTTGAAATTTAAAGTAAATATGAAAGGAATCTTTGTTTTAATGGATACGGTATGAATGGAAATTTCTAGAAATCATGAACATTATTTTCATTGAATATTATTTATTAATTATCAATTTTATTTTAAAATAAAATGATATAAATAGTATTTTATGAATTTTTAATTTTAAAAAATTTATTTTCAAAGAAATTATATTTTCCTCAAGAAAAGATCCATGTGATTTTTCTTTCAAAATAATTTTCCATCTAATATTAAATCCTCTTACGTTATTTATTATTTAACAAGGATATGATCCAAGGATACCATTATTATTATTTCTATAAATATTTTATGTTTAAGATGATAATATTTTTCTAATACCTATTTCTCTTCCATAAGTTATTCAATAATAAAATGTTTTTGATACATGTTTCTTCTCTTATTGGTTATACTTTGATGAAATAATGAAAAGATTATTAATTTTTTTATTTTTTATAGGTTATGTTATTATTAAATTTTTATGAAAACCATTTTATTTCATGGGTTCTAATATGATGAATTTTTTATGATCTATTGGTGCACATATTTTTTATTTTCATTATGTGTTTTGTGGGACCTATATCACCCTATAATGCATAAGCTCATGATATATTGATATCTCTATTCTTAACCTTTACTGAAAATACAAGTTCACTATTTCTTATGTTAGCTTTCCCTAGTTATTCTGAGAGGTATTATGTATGATATGTATAATAATTTTGCTATTTTTTAAGAACATAGTGGGTGATGATGTCCCTCACCTATCGACCAGTCCTTTATGTGTCCAAGTCTCCAAAGGCACTATACGTTTATGATCCTCATGTAAGTGTTTGTGTAATTTAATGAATATTCATTTAAAAAGATATAATATCTATATATAAGAAGTTTGGATATTTATAGATGGTATCAAAGATAGGTTCAGTTAATCATGTGGAAACTAAAATATGAAAACATTAGTGAGAACTCTAAGTATATTTTTGAGGATAAGTATAAAGATGATTCAATGTATAGAAAAATGTCCTAGAATTTTTGTAAAGGATGGAGAAAGTAGTTTCAACGAAATTACATCCATATATATATACTACAAGTGGATTTCTCTATAGAACATATTTACCTAGGGGTAATAACTTTGAAAGATAAGCATTTAACTAGACTCGGTCTTTAACAAGTGCACAACAATGGGCCTTGTTACATACCTGGTTTGAAACTCATGGGAAATATTCTTTCGAAATTCAAAAACTCTTTACAAACCACCATAATGGATTTAAATAGATGTTGAATATGAATAAACTAGGATACACCAAATTATTCAATGATTAAATGAATTTTCCTTGAAATATTATAAGATATTTTTCATGATTATGTTGTTTCCCGCAATGATTTTTGTTTTTTACACTATAATTTTTATTTTTATTCAATTCATGAAACCTTAAGGAACTATGTTAATGCTGAGTGTGAAGGAAAATGAAATGATTTTCTTCTGGATTATCCTAAAGTTATTTAAACTATAATTAAAAAACTCATTGATATTCTCACTCAACTTTCTCAATCTATGAATCATGATGAACATACAAATAAGTAAATTATGAAAAATCTTCTATTGAGACCTTCATGAGTTAACTTACACCTTCTTTTAGTTGTTATTTATTTATTTATTGATTACTGAAATATGAATCAATACCCCTAAAAATATATTTTCTATTATTTAGTGTTTGGAACATGATATGTTCAATTTTGTTTTTTTTCATTTGGAAGGTGAAGCAAATCAATGGTGAAATATCATCAAGAATACAAGGGGATGTGATGAAATTGAATCCATGGAGTTGGATAAGTTTAATAGATTATTTTTAAGTAAAAAACTCATATCCTTTGTAAAAAAATGTATAAGGGATTCCTTGAGATAAAGAAGAAGGATAATGGATTTGTTGAACCCTTTGAGGAAAATTTTACAAAAATGTTATGTATTCTTCTAGAATCATCACCCAACATGAATGTAAGGTTGATCGACTCAATAGTAGATTATAACTAAGTATTTGAATGGTTTTACCCATAAGTGATGTTACTATATATGAATATATACTTAAAATTTATCTCAGGGTGTAAAAGGGGATTGGTGTTATAAATCAATACAACAGTTTTGACAAGAAAGTCAAGATGGAGTTCAAAGTAAATGATAAAACCCATAGAGAGAAGATGATAAAATTTCTTTCATGCTAAATGTTTTAAAAGAATCATGGAGGAAATTTTCTAAAGTTTACAAGTAAATGTTTTATTTGTGGAAAGTATGGCCATTGTGTAATTTATTATTTAATTGAATAAAAGAAGTTATTTAATGATGTGTATAGAGATAATGTTGTACAAAATAAACCACCCACACTCTAGTGTTTCAATTGTAAGTAGTATATTCAGTATGCTAACTAGTTCCAAAAATCTAAAGGTTAATTATGATTACTAATGTTAGAAACCTATTAAGATATAGGATAAAGAGAAATATCATTTGATCAGAATTTCTGATGAGGGGTTAGATAACGACGTGGAAAAAGGTACACCTATCATCCACTCTAGAACTTTTAATTTCTTATTTTAATCTCAATATAAACATTATTTTATATTGAATAATTCTATAAGGGAATCAATATTACACCCAAATGATTAGATATATAATTATTAGTAAAAGCCCCTTATTGTATGATGATAAAATCTCAAGTATATAATTCTTTATCAGTTGGAGTTTGTGGGAATGTGCTTCTTGTAAATCTTTTTATTCTTCCTCATGATTAATTTGATGTTATATTAGGAATGGATTGTTTTTTTCTACCTAAATCCCACATCAATTTTTGAGGAATGTAATTAAAATTTTATATTCAAAATAAATCTATGATATTCTACCAATTTTATAATATGTATAAAATTCTGATGGAGATCACATCCATTTTATGGGTATTCATTCCAATTCAAAAGGGGTGTTTATCTCAAATTGTATTGAAGAAACTCAACATAAATGACATTCCAATTGTGAGGGAATTTTGGATGTATTTATAGAATATTTTCCTAGAATTCTTCCAAATTCATTAATTGAGTAATCAATAGAACTAAAACCTAGTACCCCACCTATTAAAAATATTCCCTCTAGAATGGCCCCAATTAGGTTTTAGGAATTCTATAATAAACCCTTAGAGAGCTATGAGAATGGATTCATTCATACAACTATGTCAAATTGGGGTTCACCTATTATTTTTGTTAAAAATAAATATGGATCTATGTAACTCGAAATTGATTATTGGAAGTTTAAGAAGATCACAATTAAGAACAAGTATCATCTAACCCATATTGATGACCTATTTGATCAACTATGTAGAGCTTAATAATTTACCAAGATTTACCTTCATTATAGATATTTTCAATTGAGTTTCAAGGGGGAGGTTTTTACCTATACATCATTCCATACAATTTATGGAATAATAAATACATAGTTATCCCATTTGGTATACTAATACACCCACTAAAATCATGAATTTAATGGATATAATCTTTAGAGATAACCATGATAAGTTCTTGGTAGTCTTTATGGATGATATTATAATCTATTAAAAGATATATTATGAGTATGAAGATCAATAGATAATTAAACAAAATAACCTACTAAAGGAGAAACTATACAAAATGTGAGTTTTGGAATCGAAAGGTTTCATTTAATGGCCATATAATCTCAAAAGACAGTATATCTATAGATCCATCAAAGATGAAGGCTATTTAATGTTGTCCCAAAAAATAAAGGTGACTGATATCTATAGTTTTATTGGTTTATCAAGATATTATATAAATTGTATGTATCATTTCTCATGATTATCTAATATGATCACTTGTTTAACTCATAAGGGATCAAAGTTTCATCTAGAAAGATTATTGTGATTAAAATTTCATGGAACTAAATAGATGATTAATCTGAACACCTATGCTTACATTACCCTATAGTAGATATGTGTATGTAATATATATTTATGGAACAATGAAGGTATTGGGATATTTTACAATGAATAATGACATAGTTATAGCTTATGATTCATGAAAATTGAAGGTTCATGAGAAAAATTACCCAACTCATGATTTGGATTTAGTTATAGTAATTGTTTCATTAAAGATGGGGTGGAATTTTTCAGAGAGAAAACTATCATATATATATATTTATCACAAAATTTGAAATTATATATTCACACATAATTAGTTTGATATGATCCAAAGAAGTTGGTTAGAACAGGTTAAGGATTATGACTGATCAATGCGTTACCACCTTGGGAAAGCGAGCAAGGTGGATGATGCATTGAGTCAAAAGTATCATGATAAATTCTCAATGATGAGGACCATAAAAGATATAATATTTTTTTTATTTTCAAAGTAAGGATTTGGAAATATTGAATTAAGGGAAGAAATCGTATCTTAATCAATTGAATGTCCAACCAACTATCCAAGTGAATATTGAAGAGGCATGAAAGGAGGATGTGCTTTTGTAAAAAGAAAGTTAAAAATGTTTCTAAGTTTATCATGGGTCATGAAATAATAATAAGGTTAAAGAACCACGCTTTTTCTACATCCATACTATATTTAAAGAATAATTTTTTATAGAAAGCTTATAATTCACCATTATCGATTTATCCTAGAATTATAGTGATGTCTTGATATTTGAAAGAGTATTTCTGGTGGGATGGCATGAAGAGATATGTCAACGAGTTTGTATCTTGGTGATTGGTATGAAAAAAATTTATTGCTGGGAGATATAATTCTAAGGGTATGTTATATCTATTACCAATACAAGAATAGATATTTGAAAACATCTTAATGGACTCTGTCATTGGACTCCCTATAACATCTAAAGGGAATAATGGAATATGGGTAGTAGTCTATCACCTTACAATATCAGCACACATTTTTTCTATCATAGAATATTCCTCTCTAAATCATATTTCCAAGATAAAAATTATTTTTTTTGAAAGGTTTCAGGGAATATGACATTAAATTGTGTTTGATCAAGATCTTTGGTTTACCTCATTATTTGGGAGAATTATTTGGCATGATATTGATATGGAGTTGAGTTTCCTCATTTTATATAATCTTCAACTAGATTTATAGTACAATATAATAAATCAAACCCTATGGGATATGTTGAGTTTAATTTTTATATATTTTATTGGTGTTTTGGATTGACACCTTCTTCTAGATTATTTCTCATTTAAAAATAGCTTTCACTTGAGCATTTGGATGGATCCTTATAAAGACCTATATAGAAATAAATGTAATTATTAACATGTTTCAATGAGTTTGTAGAAAGAAATATATTTGGGACTCACATATATGAACAATTATATGAGAATATTAGAGTCATTCAATAACACTTAGGGGTGGCACAAAGTCAATAAAAAAAAGGTATGCTGTTAATTATGAAATGATTTCGAATTTGAAGTTGGTGACAATATATTTCTAAGAATTTATCTATGGAAGAAGGTAATGAGATTTGAAAAGAAGGTAAAAATAATCCTTATATATATAAATCCCTTTTAAATCCATGATTGTATCGGGAAGGTATTATATCATTTGGTTCTTCAACTAAACTTATCCAAAGTTTGTGATGTGTTTCATTTATCTCTCTTGAGGAAGTACATACCAGACCCTTCACATGCACTGAACTCCATGGTTATTCCAATTCAGAAAGAAAATTATTATCAGGAAAAATATTTAGATATTATTGATCATATATAGAATGTTTTATGAAACAAGACCACTCACCTGGTCAATGTTTTGTGGCAAAACCATCAGTTTGAGGAAGCAATGTGGGAACTTGAAGATGTGACGGGGCAAAAATATCATTATCAGTTTGTATTGGAGTAACATAATTTTGAAGTGTAAATTCATTTTAAGTAGTTTATAATTTAATAATCCAAAATTTTATTATTCTTTTAATAATTTTAATTTCATTGATAGCATGTGTTACATGCAACACTTAGTTTTAACAAAACATGACAGACAATTAACATTATTAATTAAACAAGACTATAATTAACTAGATTTTAAACATTTAATAATGAATAGGAATAAAAAAAATTAAGTATAATTTTTTTATATAAATAAATCATATTGATAAGGAAATAAATAATTTTTTATAAATTTATTATATATTTTGAAAATAATATTTTCCAAAAAAAATGTATTTTTATATATATTTTGGAAAAATACAAAAAATATTTTTTGAAACATTAATGAAATTAATTTGGTAAAATAAAATTAAATATTGAAAATACCCTTTGAAAATTATCTTATGGTTAATTTTTGGGATTTTTTTTGAAATGATTAATTTTTTGATAAGTAGTGAAAATACTAGTTATTGAAAAATTCCATTTCATTTGAAAAATTTATTACGTTCATATTTTTTTTAAATGATTTTAAGAGTAAAATTATTCCAATTATATATAGATATTAATATAATTTAGGTCATTTGTTTCATTTTAATATTGAATTTTCATATAAAACTTCTTAAAATTTTGAACATTTTCACTTTGGAAAACTGTTTTCACATCTCATCTATGAATTTAATTTCAAATTATAATTTTGCAATTTATATGAATGTAATTTTGAAAAATGGATTAAATATCTGGAATTATAATAATTTATTTTATATAATAATTTTAACATAATTAATGATAATAATGAATAGTAAAATTAGTAAAATATGTTTACTATGGTTAAGGTAAACAAAGGTTTACTAAGGATTAAACTGAAAATATATTCATTACAAATAACAAAAAAGTTGTCAAAAATACATTGTTTAATATATTTTGACCTTATAATTTCTAATTATCTATAATGTTCCATTTTGGATTCTTTTGGAATGCCCAAAATCTGGGTACATCATTTTCATTCCAAACAATATAGGTGTGCCACCTACCTCACTTATAAAAAGAAAATCCAGTCTCCTCTCCTATTTTCACTTAAAAAATAATTTACATAATCTAATCACATCCCAAATATCTTCCTTAAATCTATAATCTCATACTATAGTCTTTATTTCTGTCCTAAATCCATCCAAGAATGGATTTTGGTGTGAAACTAAGGAGGTTACATGAAAAAGAGGTAACATTCTATAAGGAGAATATTTATTTTATTTCTTCCTCTGACTACTTCAGTTAATATTAAACCATTATGATATAATAAAATCAATATATTTATTATATTTATATTTTTTTATTTTATTTTTATAACCTTAAACCATCTAGAATTTTATCTAATACGATATGAAATCATCATTTGTGTGTACAACAGACTATCATCTTGGGAACTGATGTTATTCATTTTCCACCACCACCTATCACAGCAGGATATAATGAGGGATTAAATTTTTATATATTATAATTATTATAATATAATAATTATTTAATTATTATATGACATATACCTCCTTACTTTCCATTCTATGGGAATATGATAATATCGCTCAAGTGTACGGAGGATTACCACCTTGTGAAGCGATGTGATTCATTCACACTTTACATGGAAGGTAAAAAATATAATTTTAATGAAAAATATTTGATAAATATGACCTAAAATGATTATTTAATGTTAATTTTTTCTTTACCTTATTTTTTGACAATTCTTCATGATAATGGAAACAACGTTCATGCATACGTACGACCTACTATCTCCATGAACAGTGTATTTCATTTTCTACCTTTAACATTTTTTGATTTCTCTAAATACATATATAGTGAACATGTATGATATTTATATCATTTTTAACATTCCAGAGATTATGGATCCCTAAAAAATTAGTAATACCAAAATAATAACAAATCAAAACATACACAAAACACAATGCAGTAATTGCTTGAAATGTGAAATTAACATGGAATTGTTAACAAATAGTTAATAAAAGGTAATAAGTAAATAATATATATAATGATATATATATATATGGTTATAGAATATATTTATAAAAAACTTTTATTTATTATACATGAGGTTTGAACATGTATAAAGGAAGTTGAGACATAAGTAAAGGGATTGTTGTATCAATTTTTTTCTTTGTGATTTTTGTTATGTTATTAACCTAACTTATTTATGAGTTGTATATAAATCCCATTTAACATTTAATTTCATAATTTTATTTATTATTCTGATATTATATGTTTTATTTAACATTAATGGGGCTTATAATTTAATGTTACCAAAGTTGTAAAGGTTTTATGTTACAGTCTCATTTTTAGCTGGATTTCTCATGATTATGCTTCTAATGATGAAATATTATGATATATCCCTCAAGAAGCTAATGTATATTCTTATACACCAGTTATTTTTGAATAATTCATGTTTTCACTTCATTTTATTATCTCTATGTACCCATAAGTTTAAAATTATGATTTCAAGAAAAAATCATCTATATTTCTCTCTCCATTTGAAAACCATTTTTGTTCCACAACTATGTTATTCAAAAATGTTTTAAAATTTTGTATTTAACCTTATTTAAATGATTTATTAAAGACATTATTACCCATTTTTTACTATTTACAATGTGTTTCAAAAATTAATCTTCTTATCATTTTCCAAATATGGCATGTTTGGCACTTACCAAAAAAATTTAAAGGAATATTTGTGTTAACATGTATGACATGGATGGAAATTTATTGATGTCATTAAAAAATTTTGAAGCTTCCTTTATAATTTTTCAAGGTTATTTTCAAATAAAAGTTTTCTAACAATAATTTTTTATTTTTTTAATATTAAAAAAAGTAGACTTTCAAAGAAAGGATATTTTCATCATGAAATGTTCCATGTTTTTTTTTCAAAGTCATTTTCCATATAAGATGACATCCTTTGATGTTACTTATTATCTAATGGGGATATTATTCAAGGAAACCATTCTTATTATTTCTTTGAATGGTTTATGTTTATGATAAAAACCATTTTTTTGAAACTCATTTCTATTCCTTGGGTTATACCATGATAAAATGTAATTAAACCCACTTTTTTGCATAGGTTACAGTTTTACGAAATGATGATATGATTATGAAACCTATTTATTTTCCATAAAAATATTATAATAAATTTTTTATGATACCCAATACATTTTTTGGTTTTTTATATTCTTAATTTTTAAGGATATGGGGGAACACATATGTATAATTTTAATTATATGATGAGTGGGACCTATATCTTCCTCTAGTTCTCTTGGTAAAGATTGATATCTCATGAGATAAATAAGACTATAATGGGGAGTAAACCCAATTAAGTGTGAGATTATGTCCACTATGATTGTATTGGGAGAAAACATTAAATTCTATAATGGTTTTTGGAGTAAACCATATCAACTATGATAGTCTTGGAAATTATCCATGAACTACTAAAAAATGATTTTCTATTCTTGCATGTATGATATAGATATATGTCTTATTCCAATGGTATTCTCTCATGGTTCATGTTAGTTTATTTCATTGTGATTTTTGTCTTTTGAACATCCAAGATTTATTCTATGGCTCATTTTTATGATCTATGATATATAGTTTTTGGTTTTCAGAATACTATTATCATCTTTTCATAACCCTATGCTCATGATATAATGATATATCCCTTGTTTACCCTTAATGATCATATGAGATCACCCTTTCCTATGTTCCCTTTCCCTAGGTTATTATGAATCATATTTTGTATGTTAATTTCACTAATGGTGTTATTTATGAAGAACATAGTGGGAGATAATGTAGATCACTTATGGACCAATGGTTTATGTGTCTATGTTTCAAAAGCCACACTGGCTTTACAAAACTCAGGAATTTTTTTGTAATATAATGAATATTAAAATAAAAATAGGTAATATCTATGTTTGAGAATTTTTTTCATTTATATGCTCCATCACCTTTAAGTGTTTTATGAACCGGGGAGAATTCTTACTTCCTATGAAGAAGCCCCACTAACCCCAATGAGGGAAAACCTTTTAGAACACATAGTACCAAAACTCAATGTTAAGGGGTATCCTCCTATGATTACTATAATATTTATTTTTTCTATGTGTCACCTTCATCATCTCACTAACTACATTAAACTCTTATTTCAGGTCTTATAGAACATCAGATCTGAGAATAGATAATCAACGACCTCAGTTCATCATAGAGGGGATCAATACTACCTCCCATAAAATGTCTCAAATGGATCCATGTTGATGTATGTGTGGTAGTTGTTTTTATAAGATAATTCATCCAAACTAAAGTGATATTACTATGATATTACAACATCCATGATACATTCCATCAACTTATCCCCCATTTTCTAGATGGTATTTTATATCTATATGTCTTTATGAGGGTGGAAAGAAGTTGTCACGCATAACTGAGTGACAAAAAAGTGAAAAATAATCTCTAGAATCATGAGGTAAAATTATATTCATATTAAAAAACAATATATCCTGGAACAGCATATATCTTCATGCCTTCATCTACATACCTATTTGTAAAAACATCAATATTGCTCGACTCCTTCATTGGTAAGAAGTGAGGTGACTTCATCATCATATCCATGATTACCCAGAGGACGTCACATCCTCCTAGATTTTGGGATGATTGAGTGATGATTTACATCAATATTTAATCCAAATTACTCTTGGGGATATCCAACGACTACAATAAACAACATGGAACATGATTTTCATCTTTTATATAATGAAAAACCAAAAAATCAAGACACAAATGCTTCCACTACCCATTTCATCCTAGGCCACATAAACTATATAAACCAAGAATGTTTCATATTATATAAATCCAATAGCATCGTTAAAGGATATATATGAAACACATGAATGACTTCCTCATGCATCACCATCAGGATGAACAACCTCTACTGAAGTAATATACAATTCTGACAATCCTCCAACCATACGTCTAGGGAATCATCATAGACAACACAGTCATGAAAAACCTATACCTAAGAGTCTAAATAATAGTACTTCTATAGAAACTCATACATATAATAATTCATTATAATCTAGAATAATAATCCACTACCATTAACTATACCATAATATAGGTGAATTACTTCGAACTACTCCATCAACCTCCAAGAATCCCTAAAATTTTAAGCAATAACCCTTCACAAATTTATTCTCATTATGTCAAGAAAAATATTCTCATACCATGAGGTATAGGTTTTACAAATTCATATTCATAAAGAAAATCCATCCACCTACTTTTTTACATAATCATATCACACTGAGAGAAAATGTACCTAAAGGTCTTATGATCAGTATGTAATGAAAACCATTATCTAATAAAGTAATGTCACCATAACTTCAATGAAAACAAAACTATCTCTATCTCTAGATCATGGATTGAATAATTATTCTCATGGGGGAATAATTTCCAAAAACCATAAGATATCACCTCCATATGATGTATCAATATCGATCTCATGTTTAGACTGGAAGTGATATAGAAAACCTCAAACCTCACCCCTTATTATAGAAATAAATCATAGGATAACTGATCAACCACCCCTTTAGTTTGTTAAAAATAGAATGAAACTATTCATCCTAGTTTATATCATGGTATTTCCTAGTCAGATCTATCAATAGTGTTGCAATTCATGATAAATATCACATAAACCTCTTGTAATGTCTTGCGATATTGAGGAAATAGTGAAGATGTACCAAATTCTTGGGTGATTCCCAAGAAATGAAAACCTCGATCATTGGTGTGTCCATTTATACACCCTTATTGAACACTTAATTCCCAAATTAATCCACCGATCACATCCAAAACATGCACACTGACAACATAACGTTGATCTATAAAAACCAAAGGACCTACAAAAAACTCTACGATGATTGGCATTCTTCTCTTAGGAATTCAAGTATATAAATATGTCATCAATAAAAACAACTAAAAAATGGTACATAAACTTGTTAAACGAGTTTTTAAATATCATCATGAAAATTATTGGTGAATTATTTACATAAAATAGATTTACCATAAAATTAAAGTACCCATAGCATCACCAAAAGGTAGTCTTCATGAAATCCTCTTCCTTCACCCTCAATAGAGGATATACATGCTATAGATAAATCATAGAAAATTAACTATATCCAATCAACTGGTTGAAATGTTTTTTAATCCAAAATCACACTAAAATTTTTAAAAAATTTAAAATTAGAGAAATAAGGGGCTCTACATGCCTAATGCTCATCTAAAAACCATATTTTCTAATAAAAACTAGATATCAGTCATCCATATTCAAGAATGAAACCATTATCTAGAAAAATATTGATATACATATATATATATATATAATACAACCAATAAATTATTAGGATGTCATTATATGAATGTATCTATAGCAAGAATAGATCATCACATGACTTATTTTACCCCATCATTAGTCCGCACCCCCTACACATATGAAATAATATGTCCGGTTTGACATCTGATCATTGTACTCATCTCTAGGGGATGTGAGGACACTCCACATATAGTCCTAAAACAAATAATAATGTGGATGAAATAAAGGAGTATGAGGATACTTAATCAAATAAGGAAGATAAACTGGTTGTTGATAAGCTAATCATGCCTCTAGTGATCTCCAATGGATCTAGTAATGACACCACAACAGCAACTAACTACCCACATCCAACTACTCTAACTAAAAACCAATGTCCTTCTTTATGGACACACTTAATTCGGGGTCCTGGAATATGGGAAAATCTTGAGGCTAGACCTTGATTACCCCATCCTCTCTCAGATGATAATAGACCTATTTTCCTTATAGTCAATATGGAATCAATATTAGTTTCTGATGGGGATTATGTTGTACCTAACCACCACCACCATAATTAGATCAAAGAACCATGATTATTTGATTTGACCATTTACTGTGAACTATATATATATATATATTTAATTTTATCAAATCCTATAGGAAAACAACAAAATCTGATGATCCCGTAAGGATACAAGAGAATCAGTTTGGTCTATCACCCCTCATGTTGAAAACTTGGAGTTCCTAGAACCTAAGACCTACTAAAAATAACTATGATTTTAATGGGACTCTTTCAGCTCCAGCACCCCACCCCCACCCGAAAAACACTGTCTCCCCTTGTGAGTTCATATGAACTTTTGTATCCTCATTTTTCATCACCTCCAAGTATGTTTCCAATGTAAATAGAGTGACCATATACTATATATATGGGTGGATTTCCACCCCAATATTTTGTTTTTGAGACTCCACATTAGAAAAAATATCTAGATTGAATTTCAATAGATCCTTTAACATGATCCCAAGATCTCGCATATGCATACTCCCATAACAAAGAGAAATAATCCTTTGTGTCTTTATTACCTTTATTTTCAATGATAATAACTCTCCTTGAAATTCCTCTTAGATATTTTTCCAAGAAACATCTACCTATTTTCTATTTCCAACATACATCTCCCACCACTGATATATTATCCACAGCATCTAATTAACTAAAAAAGACAACCCAAACTCACGCTGGGAATGAATTAGACTAAAATAGATCTTGATCTCCTCAAAACAGAACTCTATCTCCAAATATGAGACACTCTATTAATATTTATCGTAGCCTTACTGATTAATGGAACACAATTATTACTACCAATCCACGCCCTCCTCTCCTAGTTTGACCCTCCAAAGTTCAATTGGATGAACCTACTAAAACACTCTTTCTTAGATTCATGCTGATGAAAATTAGGATCCATTCCTAGAAATCAAGGAAAAAACTAAGCCCAATATCCAAGAATTTTTATTAATGTTTATTAAGTAATTAATTTTAATTTCCCATGACCAACCAATAAAAACATGAAAAAATATATATCATAATTATAGTACCTCTCTTAGGTATCTACACTTCTAGATGAACCACATCACTTTGTGATTCAGTTTAATTAGTGTCCATTCAATTGATCATAGAGTGGACTTAAAATATCATATCCTAACTAGTCTCCCTAGACTATTTCATACACTAATATCAAATATAATTGTTTCCCTACAACTACTAAAATCCTCACATTACCTTACTAAAAACATAATATTATCCTTAATCCTACCACTGAAACAACTCTTTCATGACCCCAACCCCAATGGGTTCCCCTCCTTGGTAATAACTGAAGGGAGAGAAATAATAATCCCATGATTCATGCCTTTAATAGATTATATATAAGTTTATTTAAAGTCTCCCACATGAATGGCATTACCCTAAATAGTGAAATTAATATTGGGAGATAGAATTAAAACCAAAAAAAAATATCCATCCCATAAAAATAAATCCAAAAATCATCTCATTATTAATGTATAAATTAAAAATTAAAAAATGATCCCCAAATAAATATAAAAATAAATAATAAAGTAAAAAAGCAGAAACGCCTCCAATGTCTAAGCTTGTAATGTCTTCCTTGTCCCTTGAATTACTACTAGAATCATAAATAAAAGTTTATTATATACTTAAGGTGAGAATACATATATACTCAATAAGATCATACCCAAGGTCTCTTGTGCACATGTGAATGTAGAATACTAATCCACCTATGGGAAAATATTTACACAAACATTCACTAAAAGACATCAACTAACCAATATCGTACTCAGCATTATATTCTAACAAAATAATGCATCCAATATAGTATCATAATAAGAATGATAATGATAAAGGGTAATCCAAAATTCTTTCCCACTGATGTTTCACTATCAGACCTCATTGTTGTATATCATGGTGCTCTCATCCCTTCCATAATAATAATTCCTTACGATGGTTGTGAAACACCATCACATCCCACACAAAGACACTTGGGAAACAATATCATACCATACACCATGTGTAAAATATCATCACATCTACATCCTCTTATAATTATTTCAATGTACATAGAATAGTATGATATCATGAACATGAAGGGTATCAAACTCGTTAACTTCTACTACGATGCATGACCCCCACCATGAACCACCTCATACTATCATAAATTAACACCTATAGTCCACTATATCTACAAGCCATCACAGGTCATGCATAGGAATCAATTATGTAAGAGAGAGCGAGGAAGAGGTAGAAGGTTTCCATACATCCTTAACATCATGGATATTTGGTGAGAATAGATATTACCCAAAACTATTGTCCTTCAAGGTAAATAAGTGAATCTGGTCGTTCTTATAAAAAATCATAAAATTACATGATATATAGATATCATGAAGGCCCATAAAATTGGTTCATAATTATATACCAATATATATCACAAAAATACCATAGGGTCTCACAACCTTCTCCACTGTCATTAAAACCAATATATGAAACACACCACAAAATCAAGCCATATATAATCCATATTCTGTCTTTCCATTTGAAACAACCCATATCTAGATTTTCTTATTACCAACTCTCTTAATTTATCATTATTGTTTACTTTACTTTTATATCCACCCCATTAATTATCAATTCCATAAATTAATTCATTTACAACACATTAATTTCCCCCCACATCCATTCCCATGTCAAGAATTCATGTTCATTCTGTAGCTACAAGAAAACTAAACATCACAACACATAACAGCATATCTATCTCATACCAATTATCCTTGTTTCACAGCCACCCCAAATGACTATTTTCATAAATATAATTCACTACACATCCCAAAAAACATAAATCAAAACCACCACACATCTAAACAACCACATATCTCAACCACAAATATGTAATTTTATTTTTAATAAGTTATTTCTTCATAATTTATTCATTATTTTCAAGGGTGATCTCATAGGAATGAGAGATTCTAAAAGAAACCAATATATCATGTAGATATAAATTCCTAAAAATTTAAATAAATTATAATTTTAATTAAATAATCACAAAAACACACCAATATCAACATAATTAAAATTTCAAGAGGAGAATGTATTAACAATTATAAAGAAAAAATCATAAAAAAAATTAAAAAAAAATTATTTATCCCCTTCCATTCAATTTCTATTAATAAAATTTAATATATTTATTAATAAAGTACCTAAAATTTACCCAAATGAAGAAAACAAAATATTTTTATTCCCACATGTACATATATATAGAAATTGGGATAAAGGATCCCCTACCTAGATAGAAGATTCAAAGATAATCACTGCTCAAAATGGAAGATAACAAGAGATCAATCCCCCACCAAGATTAAAAGAGAACAAAAAATCTAAAAATATCAATAAATCTTCAAACCACATTCAAAATACCCCCAAAGAGAGCATCCTCCTTTTTTGATCCTCTTAAAAAAGAATAAATTAAGAAGAATCAAAATAAAAGATAGTGGAGATCATATATCGGTCCAAAAGACTTGATCCAATGATCTAATTGGTTAGTCCTTTAAAAAAATTGAAAAGGGATATGGAAGTTTAGATGAATCATTGAGATAAAAAGGAAAATAAAAAATAAAAATGGGGGTGATCTAGCCCCTTTTATAGGTGAATCTCACTAGACTCCACCATGGTGTGTTGGGTAGTCTATATACCCATGGTTTATTCATTCAAAAGTGAGATAAGATATCCCACATTTTTTCCCTTTTTCAATGAATTTTAAAAACTATATTGACTACCACCATGACCTAGACCATGGAATGGTCCAAGCTATGGTGGTTCCTCTAATTTCTTCCATGAAAAGACACTATGGAATGTAGCCAAATATTAGAGTTTTTCCCTCACCATGACCAAGTACATGGAGTGGTGATCTCATCTTCTATGTTTGAGACAAGTGGTTACTTGAGAATCCACACCCGGATCTACACCCTTAATTTGGTATCTTGGAGCATCCTATTTTATAATTGCGGATATCTTAACCAAAATGACTAAAATAACACCCACCACCATGGCATGATGAATCCTATAATATCAAAAGTCTCTATCTGTGTAATGACTTTGGTTTTTACGTGTAGTATTTTTTAATATTTCTACAACCGTTTCCAATTCTATAAACTAAGTAGGAATAGAATTTTGGGGCTTGGAGAGACTCAGAGTGGTGATATGAAAAATATTAAATATTTTATATCATGCATTAACATTTTTTATTGAAATTCTGAATTATTACCAAATATTGTCTTGAATCCGAAATATAGAACTTGTTTGAGTTTGGAATATGGGTTTACCCTATCTTTTGCATAAAGTTTCTCAATATTAGGATTCAGTTGGAGATTACCATTATCAGGATGTAATGATTGGTTTATTAATTTAATAAAATTAAATTATTAAACCTCCCCCCTGTATTTAGCTTCTACTGTATAAAATGGGAGGGTGCCTTTTCTCCCTAGGAAACGTACAGGTGAACCGAAGGAGATAGGAGATGCCTCTGAACTCTATTCTAGATGGTGATTAACACCAGATCAAGGTGCAATATACTCTGGGTATTATTTTGTACTAGAAGAATCGGAATTTTTCTATGAGGTAGGAGGTTTTATTAGATTTACATTTTGATCCCCATATATGCATATATTAATGGTTTTAGAGCCCAATTAAAATTTATAGAGATCCCCTTGGTGTTGATCTATGGATAATTGGTGAATATTTGGGGGGTTTTGGATGATCTCATTGATTTTTGGTTTGGAAATCCCAATTGCATAGTGTGTAGTGAAGTACCACATGATGTGTGTTCTTCCTATTTTGGTGGGATAGAGTTTTTGGAACTACGTGGTGTATAATATGAGTAAAATCCATATAATAATGGTATATTTGTGTTCAAGTACATGGAAATACTCCATGTTGAAAAGGAACATGGTCATATATAGACACATGTCCAGGACCCTCTATGTACATGAGATGGAGGACACGTGCACAAGCCATGGTATAGGGTCACAATCACATGTACATGGGAATTACCAAGGAAATCGGATTGGGATTAGGAAAGAGGAAAATGTCTTTTACATCTAGTACATTCCCTCTATGGACACTTGGCAAGCCATGTCGTGTGTGGGTGAGTATATTCCCTGGTGATCAGGCAAGGTTACACACCATATAAATGGACGTACACACTATGTATATTCTACCATGTGGGTACATGGATAGGGTTTGACCCTGAGATGAATATTTTTTATTGTGGTTACATGTTTTTTAGTCCCCTTTTATACTTATCCCTTTCACATATTCATCTTCAGGACTTGTATGGAGTCCTGTGAGTTGCTTATACTAAGTGTTTTTCCATATAGACCATGATGGTGGCCATCATTTTGGAGTTAGAGATGCAACATGAGGTGACGATAGTGAGGAGATTCTTTCAATGATGGTTGGATAATATCAGTTTGGTGTGTTACCTTGGTTCATACCCTTGAAGGTATAGGGAAGCATCACATCCTTATAATTTGATTTTGATTGTATCTCTGGGATTAGTTTTTACATAGTTTGTAGTATCTATTTATAAAACCATGTTTGGGTCCTATATCATCTCTTTTTCCTCACTATGTTGGATTAGAGGTATTTTCATGACCAACACATGTGATATGATCCCATACATAGATAATTGATGTAGTATGGTTCTTGGTATCATAATCTATATAATCCCTTACTCAGATGGTAGTTCTGGATGGGGTTCATGGGGTCCCCCAACAATCATGTGCGTGATCCCCTATTTGATTGTTATGATCTCCATAGTTCTATATTGGTTTTGTAGTTCCCCCAATCGGTCTTGAGGGTCATCATTTATCTTTATGTTGAAATCTTCTATGTCATTGTAGGTTTATTAGAGTCCCCCATGAGACATGGGTGTGATCTTCTATCTAAGTATCAAGATCTAGTGGGTCCTAGTGTAACAATCTCTATAGTGAGACCCAATGATAATGTTCTATCAGTTGGATTTGATCAGGGATGGAGGAGATGGAAAATTTTCTTATCGATACATAAGATTGATATCTCTTAGATGAGTGTCATCAAAAATGTAAAGTCACATTGAGTGAGTACTCCCAAACAAGTGATAACTTTGATCCTTGAGTAGTATCTTGTGGTTGGTTGTGTGGTTGAAACCATCAAACATGGAGTCTATGCTGAGTATATGTAGGTTTTCTAGGATTCCATTTGGTATTTCACATATACTATGTTACATACTATGTGGGGATGAGAAAAATAGTTAGGTATAGATGAGGTGTTTATATGGAGACTCATTTTATCTCTTGTTGGGGTTTTTTACCCTATGTCTATGGGTTGATAAGATTGTTGCATTTTAGTTTCTCCCTCATATTTTGGTTTTTTCATCACCTATTGTGTATTTTTGTGCTCATCCCTTCATTGAATCTTCCCTCACATATCATTTCTTACACAAATTAAAATCCTCTTGATGGATTCTTTTAAGGGCCAAGAGTAGGAGAAGTATAGTGTGCTTCAGAGACTGAGATGTGTAAAAATGGTTTCATTTGAAAGTAGTATTGTCCTTATTAGAAGGTTGGATTCTTTTACCATTTTCTAGAGGTCCTATATTTTTTCATTTCATGATTTCAGTACTTTTTTGTACTCTTATTGAGGGATATAATTATACATTCATTTTGGTATCATATTTATTATTATCTATGAATTATTTCATGGATATGAATGTGTGTGTGTGTTTATAAAATAGTATAATTCCCCCCATGTGTGTGATATAGATACTTAGTGATGTTCTACATACCTTGTACTATTGGAGGTGGGTTGTTGGTAGTTTCACTTGGCTTATCACTAGCCAAGAGGGCCCCAGTGGGCCAGTTTATAACATTCCTAGCCTCTAAAATACCACTAAAATCCTTCTCCACCATACCAAACCATTGTAAACAATGAAGGAAAGTTCAAGAAGATATTGACCATTACATCAAAAGTATAAAAATAATAAATTTAAATTAATATAGAAGTTTATTATTGTTCATGTTTTACATAAATATTCACAATTAAAACTTTTAAGTATATTCAGTATTGGATACTCCTATCATATGAATGGAGATTTCTTATATGATTTTAAGAAGTGAAAATACATATTTATTTCTGTAAACAATGGTGGGTCACTCAAAATTAGAGGAGTTGGTTCAACAATCATTTGAGAAAAAAAAAGATGTAATTGAAGAAGACATTATTTTTTTATGGGTTGAAACAAAATATATTAAGCAATTAATTTCCTTTTGAATATGAATATGAAATGTGTTTTTAAAATTAGGAATGTATTATAAAGAGATTTCAATCTGGATGTGTTTTTATTTGAGGAAAAAAACACAAGGTAAAGGTTTTCAAAATGCTGAAGGGGTAAATAAAAATATTCCTCACAAGAAAAAAAATGCAATATGTTAAGAAGCCTTTGGAGATTTTTGACTCTACAAATGATGTAAAAACAAGTCCACTAATTATGATTATAAAATTCCATATCATTATAGGGTATGAAATTCATAGGTATTTTCAATGTTTGTTCTAATTATGGGTAAATTTTGAGAATCATTATTAGAATAAACAATCCAAGTGTTGAGATATCTCTAGGAGATTTCTTTCATTATGGTTAGAGGCCCATATGATGTTTTAAGATCATGAAAAATTTTCATAGTAGGATTAGGGTATCCCTAAAGTTGAATCTTTATTCATGTGGATTTCCACACCATGGAAGTGAGGTTTATATTGTGGAATCTTCTTATTGGAAAGGTCATGCCATTGAGTAATGTCATGGATGGGAAACTATAAGTATGGTGAAACACATAGAAGTGTGATCCATTCCTTTATGATCATGGTGCTTAAGGGTTTACTATATAGGAAATAGGGAGTCTAAAACACTTATTTTGTGAGTTATATTATGGTGTAAATTGAGAATAATGTTCCAATATAATGGAGACACTCTTCATGGATAGGCGATCATATGTATGGTTCTACATTGTAAAGGAGGTGGATATTAGGTTGAGGTTAGTGAATAAAGTTTTGGGTTATACATGGGAGAAGTATTCCAATACATGACCTAAGGGGATATGAAATGGATGTTTTATTGTTGAAAACATATTTTAATAGAACTTAGGGTCCATTAAATAGTGATTCCTTTGATGTTTTTTTTTATAAAAATGTATACTCATCTTTTTATAGTCGAACCAGCATAAAATTTTAGGTCAAATATCCTTATATAGAGCATAGTTATCATCTTTCTCTCCTACGCTCCTTCCTCCCTCAATTACCACATTATGTGAGGTGATTTTTTGGTAACATCTTTGTGTTTTGTATGTATGGTTCCCTCTTTTACCATCCATTTTTCCTCTCTATTATTGGTTGGTAATCTAATTATACCCAATATAGTGTTTTGTATAATGGTTCCACTTCATCATGGTGGAATTATCCTGAATAATGGTTTTTTTTTCATATGATGGATATATAATTTCATAAGAGGATGAATGAATTTTTTTTCTCATAGTTTAACTAAAGATAACATTTTGGTGAACTTTTCATGAACTTTCTACCACTTTGGCATAAAATTTGATTCTAATTAGGACCCAAATGATGTAGGTTTTTTCCATCACAAGATCCTTAGCCCAATTGGTAAGGACTCAACAAGTGCATCCAAGAGAACCGAGTTCAAAACCAAGTGGAGACATATTTTCAGACTGTAGCAGTGCTGTAGTAGTGCTGTAGTAGTGCCGTAGTAGGCTGTAGCACGCATTATAGCAGGCACTGTAGCAGAAACTATTCGGTACTGTAGAACCCAAAACTATTCATCAGTTTTGGATTTTAGCCATTGGTTTGGGCCTCGGGTCCTTTAAGGCCTTCAAGACACCCAAGGCCTTTGGTCCAGTAAGGATTTCGGTCCACCTTAAGGTCTTCAGGCCACCTCAAGGCCTTCGAGAAACCTCAATGCCTACGAGATTCCTAAAATTTGTGCTTAATGATTAGATAGACTCTATAAGAAATAGAATCCATATAGGGATTAGAGTAGGGTAATTCACCAAAGGAGAAGTTAAGAGTATTTTAAAAAAGAGAGGGTATGGAATTTCTATCAGGACCGGCCTGTGCTTGCATGGGAAGCCTAGATGAACAGTAATGCGAAAGGTTGAGAGTTGATATCATGATGAAAAAGCTCAGAGGAGGAGTTCCAAGTTTAGTATGTATAATTCCTAAAGTCCTAAAAGTCATTTAATATATAATCCTATAGGCCTTGTAAGGGTTCTCCCTCATCCCTTGACAGGGGGTTATCAAAAAATCAATTAAAGAAATAAGGCATTTGGGCTATCCGGGTATAAGGAGGTATACTAAGATCTTTCCATAGAACATTTCCATTCCATCACTCAAGGTATTAACCAGTGGAAACTACTCAATGAGTTTCAAAGGATTATATATCATATGATTAATTTAATATTTTTATTATAAATCATTATAATTATTTATTAAAATGTGATTGTTTAAAATAAAATATTGAGAGTTCATATGATATTACGGGAGATAAGGAAATTTAGGTCGAGTTTTTTAGAAGGAGTAACCCTATGTAATATAGGTGGTCACTAAACATCTTCGTAAGGATTATGTATTTATATATGTTCATGTAATATGTGCTCTTACTATATGTATGTGATATAATTTAAATTGAAAATTAATTGTTTCCCTTGAACTCTTATAAGTAAAATGAATGTTTCATTGGATGTGATAGAACCTTAAACAATAACTATATTCTTTAGTCATTGATAGCCATGGGATTTAATATTAATGTGTGTTATGTGTTATATGAACCATAAAGGGTTTCAATTTATTCCCATAATAAACCATTATTTCAGTTTATTTAGTACACTACAAGTGAGAGACAATGATAGAGTGGATTTAGTTGGCCTAAGGGTAGGCTTGATGTGATCATGAGTTTTATATAGTAGTTGGGTTAGTTGATTAGTTTTTATATTGGGTAACTCTTCCACAAGTGTGTGTTTTAATCAAGTATGGATACCATAATAGGGTTCTATTTGTGGGGTTTTTTATAGGGTCACTCAAACAAGTCATTGGAAGTAAGATTAGATTTATTCTATCACTCAATGGAGATTCTTGTATTGTATTAAAAATATGGAGGATTTTACCATGACGAAATCATGGTTTTATTGAAAGATTATACACATAATGAGTGATGGGATTTGACAATAGAGTTTGATATAAATGAAACTATATAAATTTTTTGGTTATTAATAGGACCTAGTGGTCCATAGTGAGTGCCTCAGTTTTTTGTAGACTCTGAGAAGTATTGGTACATGATTGGTAGCATGGTTATTTCCTAGTATGAATGCATATAAGATAATATGTTGTGATATTGAGGTTAAATCCATGGTAATGCTTCTTAATTTTGGGGAATTATTAATCCCATGTGTTCCTGAAATGAGATCGTATTATAGGAGGGGGACCATCACCTTGGATATGATATGTGAGTGTTATAGGTAGGGAGTTATTTCCCCTAATATGTTATATTATGGTATTACGGGTGGTCACCACTCCCAATTGAATATCGTATATGTGATATACAAGGATGACAAAATTACTCCAAATATGATATATGATATATAAGGTGTTGGAATCCTTCACCAAAAATATGTAATATTAGATATTCTGGATGGGTTTCATTCCCCTTGAGTATGATATTTTAAATGTACATGGTGGTCTACATTCCCCCCAAGTATGATATATGAGATATAAAGGGTTTTTACCATTCTCCATGAGTATGATATATGAGATTTATATAGTGATTTAAAATCCCACTGAGTATGATAAATTAGATATAATGGGTGGGATCTATTTCCCTTGAGTTTGATATATAAGGCATATGGTATGAGTACCATTCCCTCTAATTATAATATATTAAATGCATATATTGTTTCCTATTACCAAAAGTGTGATTTATGAGATATACTGATGGTGAAAAATTCCCCCAATATAATTTATTATGGACATAAAAGTGGTATTATATTCCCCCCAATATGATGTATGATTTTATTTCTAGGTGGGGTGTTATTCCCAGAGATGATATTTGGTTATGTGAGTTTCTCAGTGTCATTTTTGAATTGAATGAGATATATATGGTCAACCTTGGGTGTCACCTTAGAACTCAAAGTTTTATAATGATTATTTTATTGTGATTTTGTTATATATGTATATATTATAATTATATGTACAATCAATGTGTTATGGGTTAGGTTAAGAGAAATATTATAGGTGTCCTACTGAGTTGTAGTTAAACCCTTCTTGAGAGGTCCTTTAACATTGGTACCTAAGAAGACCTTGTGATTTCAGGTAAAATTGTGGAATTTTCTAAACATATATTATTTTTTCTAGATATATCTCATATAATTCAGATTTGGGATTGATATGAGACTCAAGACAAGTTTGGGGTTTCATTTTATTATCATTTGAGTTTATTTATATATGATCTTCCAATGAGAGACATTGTATTGTATTATATAATCATGTGACATGTTATAAATCTAATTTTTTGTAAAATATATTTTAGGAATTTTTCATGATATCTTTATGGAGGATTGTATGATATTTATGATATCGTACTACTCTAATCTAAGGATATAGTCTCCACATGGTAACACCATAGACTATCACCACAATTTAGAAGCCTAACGAATATAGTTTTTCATGCGTGAGGTGTTTTGGAACATTGGTTAAGATGTTGATGAGTGTCCTCGAGATGGGGGTGTCACAAGGTGGTACCATAGTGTCTTTTTTTGAATTTTTTTGGGATGTGGTAGACATGGAATTTGATGTGTTAGTGTTTGTGATGGAACTCATATTATTGATTTATGAACACTTTTCTGATGGAAGGTCTTGGTTACTAGTGTTATTGGACTATTTTTCATGGTTTTTAATGCTAAATTGGGGATATTTATTCAAATATGATTTGTTTATTGAAAATTTTAATTGTGGTTTTTATCTTGGACTATATTGGAAAGAGGCTTGTGTACATGCATCATAATTTTCATGTTGTATTTGTGTGACATATAAAATCGTGTATCTAATTGACTTCACTAATGAAAGGTGGTTTAGTGGTTTAATGTGAAAAAATAACTTATTTTCATCTAATGATAATAAATATGGATCTTAAAGACTGAATTTCAATAGATATAACTATATATTCCCATTTTATTATAGATGTATAGTAACCCATTGTGGATTGGATCATGAAATCGATATCTTGGTACTAGTTTTCGACAATGGAAATAGGTTTGGCGACTTAAAGTGTCAACAAAAACCAATATGTAATTTTCACATATATCATTTGTCACTCTACTTAACTAAAACAGATGTGTATGCTTTTCTAAAACTGAATCATTATAAATTTATTTCATCATACACACAAGGATTTGATGTTATTCCTCACAGGGGTTGTCTCGTATGTTGATGATCAGTGAGTATTAATACCATAGAATGGGAATTTGTATCAAGTATGAGATACTTGATTAATATATGAATTAATAAACTTTAGTGGATATGTTGGAAGTTATTCTTTCTTAAAACAATATTTTATTAAAGCATGAATGATTCTTTACAATCAGTGACCTATAAGGGATGTGACTTTTGGGATAGGTCGAGCATCCTAAAATTTTTGAGACATGACATTGGATATTTTTTATTTTGTGATATAATGGGATAACAAAATATTTTATTATTATTTCCTACAGTATTTTTAATATATAAAGAAATCTTGAGAATGGGGTTTTTCCTAGTCCTGTAAAAACCCTTATGAATGAGAATCAATGATATATTCATTGAGGCAGGCATTAGTGCATGAGTGGTTCCATCTAAAAAATGACACTCAAATTTGATATTCCAAATGATTTTTTAATGAAAATAACTCTAATATATTTTGTTTTTGATATTGGGTTTTAGAGGGAAATATCATTTGGGTGTCTTGGAATTTTATTTTGATAGAGGTTCCTGATGAGATGATAGATCGTGATCCTCGATGATTGGAATAGGGATTAACTGAAAAAGGGTAGAGTCTTTTTGTTTTGGAATAATTCCTAGGTGTAGGGTGATCTTGTGGTAAGACTTTTCAGGAGCATAAGGCCTCTAGATTTTGGGAAAGAATCATCAAGTGTTCTTTTGGAATGTTTAGATTGACATGTGCAGATACAATTGTTTGTTATTTAGAAGAAAGATACTACATTCAAAGGAACAAGACTCATGGGAGAGTGATTCAACTAATGTGATATGGTATTATGATAGTTTTTTCTTATTGGTTTCATTTAAATTGAGTTGTATGTTAGGGAGAACCTATGAGAAAGGCCCTTCGGGTTCACTAACATTGGAAGAGAAAAGTGAGGGATAACGTGATTTTTTAGGAAAATTATTGATCCATGAGAGAAAGTGTGTATATGTTATACATAGAACTCATTGATTTATGGATTGGTGATGGTTCCATATACGAGCCTCTTGTGAATTTTATAGGTTCCAATGGAACACTAAAAATATAATTATTATTTAAAAATTTCCCATGTTCCTAAATATTAATAGGAGATTCAAATGTTCTTAATGGGGTTTATTAATTGATCACACATTGGGTGTGAAAAGGGGTGATTTTTGACCTTTCATTAATTTTGGAGTCAAGGACTAATGTAATCAATGAGGTACTTTTGGGAAGGGTGTCCCAAAGTTTTGATGTGGGTGGGAAGTGCCCCTATTTTATGAGAAGATAAAAAAGAGATAGATCATAATATAGTGACACAATTGAACTACTATTAATAATAGATATGATTTTTTATGCATTATATAATTATGGCATGGGAGGAGTGACATGTGGGTGATGCTTGAACCTATCAGTCATTTTTCTCAAGGATTTTTGTATGGGAAGTGATATAGTGAGGGGAACACCATTGGATATTGGAGGGTATGGAACCCATTTTGTTTGAAATGTCAACGGATGTTGTGGATTTTGTTCTTTATGATCCAAGAGTGGGTTATAATTGGTGTTTTGTGTTGGATATCAAGTGTGAGAAGGATAAATTAATCTAATCATTATAATTATTAATTTATGGAGGGATGGAAATAAATATTAGGTAATTTTTTCATTAGAATGATGATAGAGATACTCATATGGTGGAATCCATTGAATTGTTCATTATGTTATAACTCCCATATTAGTAGGGTCATGGATATAGTGAGACCAGTTGGTGTATGGTCTAGATAGATCTAGGATGTTAGTGGGCATATAGATAATATTTCATCAAGCTCCATGGTGATGTTCAGATTTTGGATTCAGTTGTAATTTCGGATAGAGTCTAAGTGTCGGCATCAGAAACATGATAGAATTTATGTGATATAAGGGTGGTTCAAAATGGTGATGTGTTGGTTCTCTTAGATACAATATTATAAATCAAATGCGTAGTTGAAGATATAATTTTGGTATTACATTTAGTGCTGGTTTGGAATTTTATGTGGGTGTTTACATGACACAATCGCGTCTCCGAGATTTAAGGCATTGTGATTGGATGTTGTGATTGTTTCCCTAATAATATAATGTAGGTAATATAAAATTTGGGAGGAATTATATTTTAATAATTTTAACCAACAGTTTTCCAACCCACATGTATAGAGTTGATGAAATTTATGAAATACTAATCAATTCTAGATTAGAGTAAAAAATAATCCTTATAATATAAATATGAACTATATAAATACAGTTAGCATATTAAAACTATGTTTATAAATAGTTTATGAAACTTTGAAATTAGTAATCGACTAATCTGAAATATAAAATTTAAACTTTTGATAATTCATAAACTGAATATATGCTATTTTAAAAAAAACATAGATATTGATAATCAAACCAAATAATCCATCAAAAGGTTATTATTAAACCACATGTATTAACATTAACAGGAATGAAGTAAATAGACCTGAAGTTAAGTATCCTCTATTTTCCACTTATCGGAAGGTATGTTACCTTCTTATCCTTGGAAGTCCCCATCGAAACCTGTTGGTGGGTGTTGTTCTCTATCCAAAAAAAAATTATTATCCTAGCCATTAAATCCATCAATCACAAAGGATCAGTAAATAATATATAATCATATCCCCTAAATCCATAAATAATATAGGATATATAAATGAAAAAATAAAAGATAAATATTAATATATTAATAATAAATACTCACAATGTGTAGAAATAAGTAAAAACTCAGTATAAAAACAATAAAAATTACCCAAAATCAATAATCTATTAAAAACTATAATAAATTAAAAGATTTATGGAGTTCTAAAAATTCATGGGAGTGCTTCATCTATATTTGAAGATTAAATAGTTTTTATAAGCTGATCTTTGAGGTCTACAAATGAGTTTTTGCGATGCTTCAAAAAAAGTAACTTAGATATGGTTTTGTTGAAATCTATTTCAGTATTGAATAGTGAAATAAGATTATGGGAAACTTAGTGTGACTTAGATCATTGAAATTATAATATTTATATAGGAATTTAGGATTGGTAATTTCTAAATATTTTCATAGTATTTTAAAAATGTTCCAAAATGAATACCATTAATATATATGTCCGAATAATATGTCATACAAATTATTTTTATGAATAAAAATTATAATTTATTTATAGGAAAAATATCATTTAGATTATGATAATGTTTTAATTATAATACCCAAGATTCAATTATATTAAGTGAACATTTTATTTAAGTAAAACTATATAAATATTTATATATTAAAATTTCATTTCATAAAAAAAATATAAATTTTATGTGATTAATATATATTTTTAACTTATAAGGTTGAAATAAACATAAAATAAATTTTTAGAATTTTCACTTAGAAATGAGATTTTATAAATAATTGACAATGTATAATTTAAAAAATAATTATTTTATATAGAAAAATATTTTTTAATATTTATAATTAAAAATTTATTAATCCTCACTTTTATATAAACAAATATAAGATCATTTAAATGGAAAAAAAATATTTCCTAGAAAACTGTTTTTTAATGCACAGTGTTTTCCCAGTTTAATTAATTAAAAAATATATAAAAAATAATAATTGAAATTAAATATATGTATTATATTTATATATATATATATTAAAATTTATTTTTATGATTATTAATAGTCATATATTTAATGTAAGATCATCATACACTTGAAAAATTAATTTTCATGAAAACTCATTTTTCATTAGATTTTTACAGACTTATTTTTAAAATAATATCTATCACATATAGGAATAGAATTTTATAAAATTATTACAATATTTATAGTTATAAATTTAAAAAAATTAATGATTTCAATATGATATCATGTCATTATGAATAATAAAAATGCTAAAATTTGGTTACCATAGTTTTTGTTTAAAATGGTTTACTAAGGTTTAATTCAAAATGATATGGGTTAAAATTATATTAAAACATATCTACATATAAATAATGAATATATTGTGAACCTTTAATTTATAAAATTTTAAATTGACCTAATTTAAGTCTAATTTTATATGAAATTCACTTAATAAAATTTTAAATCTTTGAAAAATTACATGCGTACATTCTACTCACTTATAAAATGTCACCACATCCCCTCACCTATCCACACCACTTAGAAAATTTTTCTTGAAAAACCCCAATAAAAATCACTTACCAAAATAATTATCCATGTTATAGTGGTTCTTTTATTCAAAAAATACTAATCCTAGTTTCCTTAAAATGATATCTAAAGGATCTATTTCAAAAAATCTGTAATCATATTAACGAAGGACTTTCATTTATAAAATTATTTTACCATTATCAATTATATTCTAAACATTGTAATATAATAACTCCAATATATAACATATAAATAGAATTTATTAAGTTAATTTCATAATATGTATCCTTCTATTTATCCATCATAATGGAAATAAACCGATCACTTGTGTGTAAAACGGACTACCACCTCACGAACCGAGGCAATTTGTTTTCCATTACAGCCTCTAGTGGATGGCCATAATGTTATATATAATAAATATATATGATAATTATGAAATAAATATTATTCCTAAAATTTTTTATATAATATTTTTTCATATTCTTCCATCTATTAAAAAAGGATGATGTCACTCATTCATACATGTAGACTACCACGTCCACAAAGTGATGTGATTCAATTCCCATGTAAACATTTAACAAATGATTCTAAATATATATATATAATAATTTTTTATAATTTTTATATCATTTTAAACATTTTGGATATGTTATAATCATTATCACAAAACAAGAACCATAACTTCTGAATCAAAACATACATGAAGAGTGAAGCAATTAACACCCGAAGCAATAATAATAATGAATGATTGTTGACAATCAGGTGATAAAATGTTATAAGAGGATCATATATGATATATATATATATATATATATATATATATTTGGTTCATTTATGTATTTACAATAAATATAAATTTATTATATGTGATTTTAAATCTTGTTCAACTATGTGGAAGTATGTGGTAAGGGATTTCGCCTCAATTTCCACTCTATTGAGACATATTTTGTATTATGGTCCAATTTTGTTTCATGTATTATATATACTACCCATTTTATTTATATAATATGAATCCGTATTTATTATTTATAAATAATGTTTCTATTCATGTTTTCTCTTTCAAGGGGATAAAATTTTAAAGTTACCAAATATGTAAGAATTTCTTTTACAAGCATATATTTTTGTGATTACTTATAACTTTATTGAAGGAAAATTTTCATATGTACTTAATAAGCTCCATATAATTTCTTATCCTCTAGATATTTAATGATTTACATGTTTTCTTGAGATATTTTCTCACTTTTTAACATTAATCATTTAATGATATTTTAAAATAATATTCAATGTTATTTCTCTTTTTGATCGCTTATATATTTCTTCCTTATCCATATTTTTATAATTATTTTGTAAAATTTTATTTTATTTACAGAAATGATTTATTATTGGAATTCTATATTATCCTTTACATTATACCTTTTTTTAAAGGAAAATTTATCTTTTTTTTTTGAAGTTTTCATTTTCAAATTTCATTACTAAAATTCAAAAAGTAATGTTTCTTTTCAAAACGTATGATATTAACAGCTTTTACCACCAATATAATTATTTTATGATATTTAGCTTCTTTTATAAGTTTACAAGGTTTTTAAAAAGAAATTTATTAAATAAAATATTTAATTTTAATTTTTTTAATCCATTTTTTTAGTCTCTCAAAGAATTTAGTTTATTACAAAATCTATATTTCTGATGAATTAATGGTAATATTTTATTTCTTATTAATTTTTTTGTTGTTATATTTCTATTAAAACTTAAACATTATTATGATCATATTTCATCAGATATAGTATTTTTATTCTAGATACATTGTTTCTATATCATTTATATGCTTATTGCTACAACTTTATTCTATTTTTATATAATATTTTTTACTATGAATGTTATTTTATTGATTGGGAGAATATTAATATTTTGAATTATTTATTCATTAAGTATAATTATTAATAAGGAATCTTTTCATGAAATAAATTGATCATTCAATATATTAGGATTAAATTGGACATGTAGTTATGGGTGGAAGTTAGTTTTAGATACCCCTAGATGCATTGATATGTATCATGAGTTATACCAATTTTCTAACCTTATTAAATTTGATTTTGGTGAATACATACTTATATTTGAAATTTTCATGTCAAAAGGTATTGATCAAGACTTATGGAATTATAAATTTACCTTTATTAAGAACCCATTTATTATTATCCCAGATATTGTTACATTGATATTATATATGGATTCATTTTATTCTCTAATTATTGATTAAACGTTATGTGTTTTAAGCTATTTAACTTTTTATATTGGTTTTTTCATATTTAATCATGATAGCTTCCACTGTATATAACCCTTACTAAGCATTTAAACTCAATCTTATTTTTTTTATTTTCCCTAGGATATAAATAAAAAATTCAAAGAGTATCAAGGATATATAATATTTTATTTTTTTATGTTCTATATTTTATTTCAAATTTTAAATGTGAATCATGTATATAGATGGTTTTTCAAGTCTACTAAATTAATCGGTCCTTATTGAAATACTCTTTCGTAACTTATTACAATGTAATAATATAGACAACAACTCATGATTTCTATATTTGAGGATGTTGAAGTCGATATTAAATAAATTTTAGTAGAACCCTAGGGAACTAGATTTAGGGAAACATAGATTAAGGAATATAACATGATGAAATACTCTGATGATAAGTATTTGTATATGATAAAATCAAATATTTTTTTAGAGATTATAATTTTTTCTTATAATTGCATCCCTATCTAGATACTACAAGAGAACATGGTTTTGGTACATATGCGTATAGGGGTAATAACACGGAAAATAGTTGGTTGAGTATATCTTATTTATCTTTCTGGTGCATGGTGAAGGTCTCCTACTGCGTACCTAGTTCAACGCTATTAATGGATTTTCTTGGGTTAATTCACATTTTCTTTATAACCCACTTTAAAAGTGTTGAAAATACTTTTATGATTTGAGAATATTCCAAGAGAAACCAATTATCTGTTTATGATATTAGCTATGCATAAAATTCTAATTTATGTTAAGTGGTGAAATAATTTTGAACTATGATTTAAAATTCATAACATTATAATATAATCACTATAATTCATTCTTTTTAAATGGTGTATAGAAAAAATAATGGTATAAATACAAATAGATTATTTAGAGATTACCCAAATGAGAAAGCCAATATAATTTGTGCTGGATCTGGGAAGATCATTGACATATGAAGGATCCTAACCCAGGTTATGACTAAAATCTTTTCACATATAGAGAAAACTAAACATTAATGTAATGATAATCTGATATTGAATCATTTCATATGATATAATGCTCCATAATTTATTTGAACTACCAATCCACTGGTAGATTATCAGTGGATTAAGTCCCTTGAAAAGATATTTATGGCCTTTGGATGAAATGAAATAAAAATGTTTATACTTTAAGTGTATTAACTTAATGATGATGCTAACAAATTGTGGTAATTTTTCTAGAATATGATGGAGGAATAAAAAAACATATATAATAGAGATATATTAATTTATCATTCTTCGATAAATATTTCCCTCATAAAAAATTAACTAAAATGAATAGGAAGTTCATTATCTTAAGGAAATAGAATATAAAAGTGTTATAAAGTTTGGGTTTACCTTTATAAGACTATAATTTTATTTTATGGATTAAATTCATAATCTAGAAACAAATATTGACCATTTATCTGAAAATATTAATCCAATCCTCCAAAGGAAACTCGTTTCTGAAAATTTTCATCATATGATGATATAGTATTATGTGTTATCAAAATAAGGATTGAATTTTATAGATCTTATTTCTTCAAGTGAAATAAATTGAATAATAGGCTATGTTAACACAAATAAAAATGGAGTTCTTAAAAAAAATTAAATGAATCAATTTTCGTCATGTGAAAATTGTGGAAAGAAAGATACTGGAAAATTCATGAAGGAAATGGAAGTTTGTTATAAGTGTTAACTTAAGGGTCATCTAGTTAATGAGTTCAAGATAAATATAGAAAAAAATATATCTAGTGATTAAATTATATAGAAGTGGGGAATTATTAAAATAAATGTCTCATGCATCAAGGGAACCAAACATAGAAGAGGCTAAGGGGATAAGGACAATCTTATTCATTCATTATAGTTGAGTTTGATATTCTTAAATATGTAGTGGTATTTACTTTAATCCTTATCACAAATTTAGATAATTCTACATTTTATTCTAGATCATTCTAATAATTGTATCTTCAATTTATTCTATGAAAATTATATATTTCCCTTTCATATTAACAAGTGAGTTCTGATGGAAAACACTTAGTGGAAATCATAATGAAACAAGGATATATTTATTTGTCACCATAATGACACATAGAAATAACTTATTTTATTACATTGTTATTATACCTGTGGTTTAATTTGATATAATACATGTTATCGATTGTCTTTCAAATTATAATTAATAAATTTATTTCCAAGATAAAGAGACTATGATTCCAAATAGATATGTACAATCCCTTGTCTCTAGGGGAGACATTGGCATTTGGGTCATTTATTAATCCGCCTCCAATAGATCTTCTAAATAAGATTCACATGGAGAAATATCAGATACAATATATAGATGGAAAAGTTAATATTCAAATTGAAGATACACATATTATAAAGGAATACATTGAAGTATTTCACGAGAAATTTCAGGGAAATACACCTTAGTAAGAATTTTAATTTATTTTCATTGATTTACTTCTTGATGATACACCTATATTAGATAGATATAATATATAGGTAAATGAATTATATTACTATAAATATCAATTATATGTGAGTCTATTCATTAATTATAGGTAAATCAATGCTATTAATATAAAGAGAATGTATCATCTATCTCTCATTGATAAATTATTCAATCAACTTAAAGGATATAAATATTTTTCAAATATTGGCCTTCATTCTGTGTATCATCAATTATGATTAAAGAAGGTTGATATTCAATAAATATAATTTTATATGAGGAAATGAAATTATGATTTTATAGTATTTTTCTTTTGATTAAATAATTAAACTTATATTTTTATAAATATAATGAATCTGTTATTCCTATATTGTCAATATAATTTTTTTAGGGTATTTATGTACAATATATTGGTGTACTCAAAAATCTATATAGTTCAGGAGAATCACATTTTGATCATTCAATATACTCATAATAGAAAAAATTTATATGGTAAATTTAGAATTTGTGTATTATAGCTTCATAATGTTTCATTTCATGGCTATATGGTTTCCAAGGATAGAATATCATTTGATACTTATAAGAAAAATACCTTAAAAAATTACATACACCAATTAAAATTACATAGGTATATATTTTCAATGATTTTAATTCTACTATTAGATATTTATAAAAAAAATGCATGGATAACCCATTATCTAAGATTACACCTAATGTGGTTTTTTCAAATGAAAAAAGGAATGTAAAGAATGTTTTGAATAATTGGAGTAATTGGTCAAAGTTATGATATTGAAACTACAATTAGTAAAGGATATCTTGGTGATATGTATTGATTCATCAAAGAATAGACATTTTTTCCTTTTTGTTTATTGATTAAGTTACTACCTATTCATCAGGAATTTTAAAGACTCGTAAACAAGATTATCCAACCCATGTTATTGTGTTTTCATTCATAATCATTTCTTTGAAGATGGGGAGACATTTTCAATATGGAAAAACATGTGACATATAACCATATAATAATATTTTTAAATACACATTTTCATATAAATATATCAATATGAGAAAAAGTTTATGGCTCAGTATAGTCAATGATTATTATTTCTCAATAAACTACCACCTAGGGAATAAAAATAAAGCAGTGAATGCATTGAGAAGAAAATTTCATGATGTCCAAACCAATATGAAGATTGATAGGGATCTTGTGTTAATAGACTTAGTAAATATGTATATAGGAATTATTAATGAAGGGGAAACATCACACATTTTTAAAAATATTTCCAAACAATATTTTATTGGGAAAGATAAAAAATCCATCATGATGATGGGAATTTTCAAATGAATATTAGTGACATGAATGATGGGAAAGTGGATGTCTTTTTTATTAATATGGGGTTCTAAAATTTGAAAACATGATTTTTTTTATCATCTATACCTGAAACGAAAATAAAGTTATTATATGATTCTCATAGCTTGAACTTATTTATACAATATGGTAGCACTATGATGTATAGGGATTTTAAGGTTTATTTTTGTATGATAATATAAATCATGAAATTAATGAATATGTATAAAGATTCTTGGTTTTTCAATATGTGAAAGATGAGATAAAACATCCTAGAGGAGTCATGAAACCTCTATCTATTAGTATATGTAAATTTTATGACATTACTATGGACTCCCTAGTTTTATTTCTAAATACTCATAAATATTATGATTACATATGGGTTATTATTGATCTCCCTTCCAAACCTGCACATTTACCCTCCTTATGAGATGATTTACCACTTGAGTGTCCTGTATTAACGGTATTTTGAGACTTCATGTTACACCAATTTCAATTTTATCTGATCATGATCCATGATTTACATCAAAATTATAAAATATTCTTTAGAATTATCATGATACAAAAATTAAATTTAACGTAGCTTATCATCCTCAAACTGATGGAGAGTCCAAAATATTGTTAAAAAAATTGATGACGTGTTGATATCATTAACACTTAGTTTTTAATGAATATAGGATAATTATTTACCTTTTGAGGTGTTTCCCTATAATTATAGCTTCTATTAAACTATTCAAATGGTTTTGTATAAAGAATTATATAGAAAGATATCTCTTACTTCTATTTGTTGGGGTGAAGTCTGTGAAAGGAATGTTATAGGTCCAAAACATTTTAATAAGATAATGGTGAATTTGAATAATTTTTAGACATATATTTTATCATCTCAATGAAAAAATATACTTATACTAATAACCAAAGGAATTATTCGGGACTTCAATTGGTAGATAATATTTCTTTGAAAGTATCACCATTGTAGTGTGTTATAATCTTCAGTAAGAAAGAGAAACTAAGCCCCATGTACATTGGAACTTTTCAAATTATGTAATGAATTGAATATTTGAATTACCATTTTGAAATTTTAACAAGAGTTTTTAAAGTACATGAGTTTTTTCATACCTCATTTTATGAAATTATATGTGATTCCAAACTTTTATGCTCACCTATGAAGAAATATAATTTGATTATGATTTGTCTTTTTGTGAAGAGCTTATCCAAATTATTGACACAAGAGAACAAGTGTTGTGGGATAGAATGAATTGAATGGTAAAGTCTCTTTGTATAAATAATAAAATATAGGAATCAATTTGGGAACCTAAGGAAGTTATGATTAGATATGGCATAATCAATATGTAAATTTAAATAATTAAAAATACATTACATTTAATTAATTACATGAGAATAAAATGAATCTATAGATAATATTAATGCAATAATTTCTTATATTAAAAAAACAGAATTATGAATGAATGAAATACTTAATATTGGACTTCATGATCTCATAGATAGTGATATATATACTATTAAGACCATTCAGAAGACATTTTAAAACAATGTGTAAAAAACCCATTTAATCTTTCTAACATATTTGTCTCAAGAGACCTATCTATGCATTAATTATATATATAATTTTTCTTATTACCCATCACTTCATGTCTAAAGTGTTACTCATAAATCTAATCATCAATTTTTTTCATGAAAAATATTTCGTATCAATAAATATCATTATTTAATAAACAATACTGATTTATCAATATTCCGCTTATTAATGAATTAACATTCAAAATAAACATCAAATATAGAAATTCTATATGTATTAAAATGGAATTAAAAAAACATAGATATTATTGCATGAAAATATTTAATACCTAAAATATATAATCTCTTAAATGGACTCAATTTTTAGCCCCTTCTCCTAAAAATTGAGTTAATATTATTTTAATATTTTGAAAAATTACTTGTATGACACTCTCCTGATTTATAAAAGGGAACCTTTGCCTTCACTTTTCTACACCTATTGATACATTTATCTTGAAAAATCCCAGAATATATCTCTTAAAAAATCATGAACCATGTTATTTCTTTTTGTTTTCTTCCTAAAATATCCACCCTAGGGTTCTTAATTGGATATCTAAAAGCAATATTTCAAAGAATAATTAATCATATTAACCAAAAACTTTCATTTTTCTTCTTCATTAACAATATTAAATTCGGTCTTAAACATTGATATATAATAAAAATATATCTACCATATACTATTATTTTTTTATTTTTATGAAATAATATTTTATTCATCTACATAGAATGGAAAGGAAACCCATCACTCATTTTTAGAGTGAACTACCACCTCACAAACTGATGTAATTTGTTTTTCATCACTACCTCACATGGCTAATCATAATGATGTAAATAATGAATAAATATGATATTTATGAAATATCAATGATTCTTGATATTATTTTTATAATCTACTTCATTTCCCTTCCACTCATTAAAATATGATAACGTCCCCCGTACATATGTGTGGAATACCACCTTCACAAAGCTATATGATTCACATTTCATGTACACTTTTACCAAATGATAATAAATATATATGGGTAATGTGTATAATTTTATATCATTATTAACATTATAAATAATATAGAAACAAGATCTAGAGAAAATTTTCATAACTTCCGAATTAAAACCTATAATAAAAATGATGTAGTTAACACCTAAAACCATTATAAAAATGAATTATTGTTAAAAAATGAGTGATAACATGTTATAAGTGGATCATATATGATATTTTAAATATTTAAATGGTTTTAATATATATTTTATAAAATATATATTTATTATATATGAGTGTAAATAATTTTCAACTAAGTATAAGAATTATGTAAGAGATTTCATCTCAATTTCCAATATATTGAGATATATTTGGTATCATCACTAATTTTATTTTATGAATTGTATATAATTCTATTATGATATATATTACATGAGTATATATTTATTAATAGTAACTAAAGTTTCTATTAACATTTAATCTTTCAAGGGGTTTCAATTTTATTATTACAAAATAGGTAAGAATTTATTATGTAGTCTCATTTTTTTGAATTTAATATATTTTAATTAATGGAATCTTATAATCTATCCTTACTAAACTCTATATATTTTCTTATCCCCAAGATATTTAATATCTATCAATATTTTCTTCTAATTTTTTTTTTCAGTTTTTCTATTTAATAATGAAATGAAATGTTTAAAATTAAATTCAATCCTATTTCCCTTTTTGATCTAGTATATTTTTATTCACCATCTTTTCTTTAAATTACAATAGTCCTTTTTATTTAATCAAATGATTTATTAAAGGAATTCTATGTTATCCTTGAATTTTAAAAATGTTTTAAATTAATCCTTAAAATTTAATCAAAATTGGTCTTTTTCAACATTATTTAAAATAAGTTAAAATTAATATTTCTTTTTTAACATATAAAAAATATATTGATTTTACCATTACAATAACTATTTTATGAAATTTATATTATTCTATAATATTTTAATGGTTTTAAAAAAAACTTTGATTAATTTTTTCTTAAAAAACTTGTATTTTCATCTATTATCCAAAAGACTATAATTTCTTAAGAAACCTAAATGTATAATTACTTGAAAAACATATTTTATCACTTATTAATTTAAGTTTCATTAATGTTATATTTAAGTAGTCACTTTATTGTGATCATATTCCATCATAAATTACTTTTCACTTCCATATACACTATCTTTGTATCGTAGATATTTTTATTTCCTAAATAGTATATCATTTCTTCATATAGTGTTTTACTAGTAATTTTATTTTACTGAATGTGTTAATATTGATATTATATATTATTTAATCAGTATAGATATTAATTGATTGGGAATATTGTTTATTAATTAAATTTATTATCCAATATATGTGGAATACATTGGATGTGTAGTTACATGTGGGGCCCATTTATAGATATCCCCTTTATGCATCAACATGTTAGATATGAAAAAATATTTGGTTATCCTTGATAAGTGGGGTTTTGGTGTTTACCAACATGTATTTCAAAATATATTTGAATAAGGTATTGGTTAATAAATTCAATATTATGTGTTTCCTTCATCAAGAATTCATTTATTATTAATATCCATGAGATTATTTCATTGAAATTATCTATGGATATATTTTGTTCTCAATTTGTTGATTAAATGAAATTTGTTTTTAGTTATTTACATTTCCCTATTAATTATATATTAATTATTCATGATAGAATCTAATATACATAACCCTTAATGATCCTTTGAGATTTCCCTTATTTTGTTTTCCTTTCCCAGAGATATGAACAAGGAATCTTTGAATGTGTATTAGGGATACAAAATATTTTCTTTAATTATTATCTACATTTTATTTTCAATATAAAATGGGAATCATGAATGTATATGTTTCTTCAAGACTAATAAAATAATTAGTCCTTGTTTTCGTGATCTCTTGTGTCTTAAAAAAAGATAATAAAGTAGAAACTAACTCTAGGTTAATAGAGTTCATTTTATTACATTAATTATTAATGAAATGTAACAATAAACAATCCCCCAATGAAAATTATGTAAATAAAATAAAAACATAACAAATAAAACTTTTAAATAGTTTAATTACATTCATATTATAATTATAAATATAACACAGATTTTCATAGATCATGTATATGTTGACAAATCTTAAATTTCATTAGATGTAAAACTAAAATAATAATGAATATTTGGTAAAAATGTAAAGAAAATAAAAAAAATTATACCAATCACTATGAAGAGTTTTTAAATGTAAAAAATATTATTTAAATAGTATGTTAAATTAATATAACTTTAGATTTATTATTTTCATCTTTTTATGGTCATAAATTTATAGTAATTTAGGGGTTTTGTACAAATATAAGCAAGATAACTTTCATTTCCAATAAATTTGATAATTATATCTCTTTTTTGTGCTCCCAAAGGAAATATTGTCTTAAAACTATGTTTTTTTTTGTTAGTAATGTGTTAGTTTATTAAACATATAAATTTAACCATCAATATTAAAAATAATTATTTTTTATTTGACTGTTAAACCAAAATTCTTGACTATATGTTACATCTACAATACATGATCACAACAGAATCCAACTGCTATATATTTCACTTTAGTAGTGGAAAGTGAAATAGAATATTTTATTTTATTATACCATGAAGATAAAATTTCTCCTAATAAATGACATGTTTGAGAATAATTTTTTGTACCTAATCTGTATCCTCTAAAGTTATCATCTGAGTATCTTTTTTGAAAAAAATAATTTTCATATGAATAAAAGAAACCCAATTTTTATGTTCTTTTAAGGTAATATAAATTTATTTTTAATACATTTAAATTTTTTTCATCCATATTTTCTTGAAACATTGAACAAATAAATACATAAAAAATAATTTTCAGTTGACTTATAGTAAGAGATAACAATATTTACATTATAATTCTATAAATGTTTTAATTTTTCATTTTACTGAATCAACCGAGATCAAGGTTGATAGATGTTGCTACTAGAATAAATATATTTGATGCATTTTCAAAATAGTAGACTTTGAGTAATCATTAATGTATTAATATTGGGTTATTATATTTCCATCAAGTTTTTTAGATATTTTAAATTCAAGGAATATGTTGAGTTCATGCATCATTATCATTTAAATCTCAGTTATTATAAGTTCTGAAATATATTAGTAATATATATTTTAGTTGAACCAAAAATAATTTCAATGAAATAAATTTAAAAAATATAAGTTGTCTTTAAAAATATTCTTTATAAAAAAAAATTGTGTCATATAATCCACTAACTAAATTATTTTAATATAAATATCTAGTATGTTTATTACATTATTCTCTTAGGGTTTTCTTGAATCTATAGAGTACTTTGGTAAGTTTACATATATTTTTATGAAGTTTATTTTAATCGTAACCAGGATGTCCTACAATATAATCTTTTATTTGTATGTATCCATTAAGAAAATTTATTTTAATATTAAATTGAATTAATTTAAAATTCATATGTACAAAAAATTCAATTACTATTTAGATAGATTCTAATCTTAATACCAGTGAAAATATTTTACCATTATCTATGAATTCATCCTTATAATAACCCTTACCATAAGACATACTTTATTTCCAAAATTTGTTCCAGTTTCATCACATAATTTTCTAAAAACCAAGATTACTCTAATTACTAAAAGATCTTTAGTTCATTATTCAATAGTCAAAAATTGATTCATTTTACATTGATTGATATATTCTTTCATATCCCTAATGCAAAATTTATCACGCAAGGCATTATTTATGGTTTTAGATTCAAATTTTGATAAGAATGCTTTATGATCACCATGGATTCACAAAGAAATTTGAGTTTTAAACATTTGACTAACTTCAATAATAATATTATCAGTAGTATAATTAATTAATTTTTATTTTTTTCATCAAAGGGGTATATTGATCATAAAATATCTTATTTACATATTCTATTGAAATAATTTTGGAATATTTAAAATCTTATTACAAAAACTATGGTGGATTTTTTTTCGATAGTTGTGAATAAATATCCTGTAAATTGTTTGGATTTTTTTCAAAAACATAATATGTAGGAAAAAATTATGGATGTTTAAAAAACAAAAGGATCTAATTCAGCATTATTTCTAAGAATAGTTTATTCAAAAAATATCTTTTATTAAAAAACTCGATAATACGAACATGTAATGGAATAGTGAATTAGGACTCCTTCATGAATATTGGTTTCAAATTTTTGAACTTGATATATAGTACTCAAGTTGAATGTGTTACGCCCAAAATCTGTGAAGTATCTTTCTTCCCATCCACAACTCATATGGCTTTTTATTAATAAAATGTATGAGTAAAACTAGATTTATAGTATAACAACAATTACTAAAAAACTGAACCCAAAAATGTTTTCAAATGAACTACTCTCTTAGAAAAAATATAAATTTCCTAAATAATTATATTTAATTATTAAATAGAACCATTTTTGTGGTATTTTAGGAGATAAAATATGATGTGTAATACTTTTCTCTCTAAAATTATTCAAACCATATGACCCAAAAATAAATAACATGACCATTATGGGTAGTATAAAAATTTAGGTTTTATCATTCTTTAAAATAAGGAAAAAATAATCTCAAAATGTTTAATAGCTTCAAATTTTCATGAAATAAAGAAAACCCATCTAAATATAGATTAATTATCAAATATTATATACACATTTTTTTACCCAATATATACTATTTTTTTAAGACCAAATAAATCCACCTTCATAAATTTCAATGTTAGAATATGAGACATCACTTTTTTACATAAAAAAAGAATTTTTTCTTTAAAAAATTATAATTTTCTAAGAAATGTGTTAAATTAAACTTGAGTTTTAATAGATCCCAAACATTTCCTTTTATAAAGAGATTAAAAAATTTCTATAACTTACAGTGAAATAATATTCTATGAAACAATCAAGATATATATTCATTTTCACTTAAAAGATGTTAAGTTTAAGACTTAATAATACCATTTCAAGACTTTAATAATTTTCATGTCTATCTATAGTTTGAATGAAGGTTCCTTACAAAATTTGAGTTATATATTTATCATTCTATAATTCCAAAATATATCCCACATCGCATAACTGAATAATGATGATAAGGTTTCTCTTAAGGCCTAAATTATATAAAATATTTAAAAATTAATTATTTACCATGAAATTAAATATCAAAAATTCCAAATATGTTTGTTATCAAAATGGTGACTCGTATGTATTTTATCTTTTTAAATTCCAAAATCCGGACTTTCCCCCATCATATTTTGATAACAACCACTATCTATAAACAATTTGTTTTATCTAATAATTATCATCCTGTTCCAAAAAAATCAATACTATATTCTTAGTACCCAAAATTTTAGGGGCCTAGTAATGATAACATGTAGAATTTTAGGAACACTAATCTTCTCAACTATTTTATAAAAAAACATATAATAGTTATTTATAAATTTTATATATTTGGAAACCCAATTATTTATATTTTTGTAAATTTAAATATTTACTCTAGTGATCTCCCATTTTACATTTAATAAAAAATGGTTCCATTTTGGGTATAATATATTTTCATTAAAAAAATATAATAATTATAAGTAAAACAAATTCCAATAAAATTTATGGAATGTATTAGTAATTTACAATCTTTATCTAATATTTTACTATATGTAATATTGGAGTGAAGTTCCTTTAAAAAAATATATACATATTTAATCTTAATAAATAAATTATGGTTTTAAATGTTTAATTTTGAATTACATTAAGAAAATAATTCTAAATACTTTCTTGAAACTTTAGAAGGTAATTTATAAAATCTCCTATTAACTTTAATAATAATGACTTATACAAAATAATTATTATTTTAAATTTGTTATTTTATTTTTTCAATATTATAAACTTGTCAAAAAAATCTATAATGAACCCAACTACAATAACACGGATTTGATGTCTGCATTATTACATTAGCATAGGTACAAGGGGTAAAATTCCAAATTATTGATTAGTATAGTAGTCTTGAATAACCACATACATACATGATATCCATTGTACATTGAGGATAAAATATTAATTTTTTTAATAGAGAACATTCATCATACTTGAACTAATTTAAATAGTTCTTCTTTATATCCTAGGGAAAGAAAATGAAATAAGGGTGAGATGAAATTCTCAGTAAGGGTTATATACTATATAAGATATCATGAATCCAAAATAAATAATCAATAAGTAAAGTTAAATTATTCAAAAAAACATTCCATTTAATAATTACATTACTATCATGATTAGATATGGCATAATCAATATGTAAATTTAAATAATTAAAAATACATTACATTTAATTAATTACATGAGAATAAAATGAATCTATGGATAATATTAATGCAATAATTTCTTAGATTAAAAAAACAGAATTATGAATGAATGAAATACTTAATATTGGACTTCATGATCTCATAGATCGTGATATATATACTATTAAGACCATTCAGAAGACATTTTAAAACTATGTGTAAAAAACTCATTTAATCTTTCTAACATATTTGTCTTAAGAGACCTATCTATGCATTAATTATATATATAATTTTTCTCATTACCCATCACTTCACGTCTAAAGTGTTACTCATAAATCTAATCATCAATTTTTTTCATGAAAAATATTTCTTATCAATAAATATCATTATTTAATAAACAATACTGATTTATCAATATTTCGCTTATTAATGAAATAACTTTCAAAATAAACATCAAATATAGAAATTGTATATGTTTTAAGTAATAATAATTTACATGATATAATGAATATGGATATTTAATAGAAATTTAATTTCCAATGAAAAACTATCATAAGAAAGTGATTGTCTTAAGTTAAAGTTAACAATCATAAATTAAATCAAGATATGATTGGTGACCATCATTTCATTGGGAATATATATTTTTTAAATTAAATAATGACCTTTAAAAAAATATAAGAAATGGAAGTGAAATATTAAAATAATATTTCATAAAAAAAATTTGAAAAAACTATTGAAAATGTGTTGAATAATCTGATTTTTTTAAATAGTTAAGCAGGTTGGGAAGTAAGTTATCACTGTATACATTTAAAAACATTCCTTTTGAGTTTTTTTTAAAGGCCCCTTTTAAAAAATATAGAAATATTCCATTATAACCCATATTAAAATTCATGGATACCTTAAAGTTTACTTATTAAATAATTTGAGTAATTAAAATATATTTTGAAAACATATTTTGAAAGACATAGACAAGGAAAGAAAATATATCAAATTTTAAGAGAAATTAAATTTATTATTCATTTAAAAATTTGTTTATTTCATTAAATTACCAAAGATATGAAATTTGGAAGAAAACATGGAGTATTTTTTATATATGATGATTATAAAAAATGATTTGAGATTATGATGGATAAATTATAATATTACTTTAACAAAAGTAAAATAAATCCCAAAATAAAGTGAGACTGTAAAATATCTTCTTGCCTATTTGGGAAAATTTAAATTACAACCCATTGAATTAATAAAAATTAATTAAAAAACTAAAAAAATTAATAAATAGTTATTCATTTAAAATAAAATAAAGGGGTACTATATACACTAGATAAAACTAAATATGTGCAAATTGACAAATATGTCTGAGTGGAATGAAAATTGAGTTGAAATCCTTTATATATCACTTACCTTTAGTTAAAATTGAATTAATCACCTGTATAATTGTTTTAATAATGTAATTAATTTTTAAAAAATCATATATATATATATATAATTTAATATACTATACTATTATAACATTTAACCACCCATTTTTTAATGATATTTTATTATTAATATTGTTCGGGAGTTAATTGCCTTGTTTTCACATACGTGTTTTGTCATGAATGTTGTCATTATTGTGAATATTATACGGTTCCATTGTCTACATTATTATATTAAATATAATATTTAATAATTAAATACATTTTTTGAACAATTCATGAAATTTGGACATAGAAAATGAATCGCATCGCCTCATGAAGACAGTTGGTCGTACATATGCACAAGTGGCGATATCATTTTCTTAATGGGTGAAAGGGAAATGAAGTAGATGATATATTAATTTTATTGAATTTATATCACATAATATGTATCATATATATTAATTATTTCCATTATTGTTACTATCTATTAGAGTTAGTGATGGAAAATAAATTATATCACTTCATGGGACGGTAGTCTTCCATACACACGAGAAATGGATTTTTCCCATTTTATGGAGAAGGATATGGAAAAATGTTTTTAGAAAAACATAATAACATATTAATATATTATCTATAATATTTTATTTTATTTTTAGGTTTTAAGACAAAAAATGGTTGTAAAAGAAGAAAGAAGAATAAATATCCTTTTTTGCTGATTACTTTCTCTTAGATAAACCTCTATTAGAGATCTTCCTAAGGACACTAGGGTTGGTATTTTGGGAAGAAAAAAATCCATAATTTTTTTAATGTTTTTTGGGAGATATTTTCTATAATTTTGGTCAATACAAATGGAATGATATCTTTGAAAAAAAGTGGGGGTTCCCTTTTTTAATAGAGGTGGAGTGTAATTTTTGTAAATATTCAGAACTATTCAATAATGGGAAGTCACTCTCACCAAAAGGGCTTAAAAATTGATAAATACTGGATTATAGGGAATTTAAGATAGATAAAAACTTCAAAAACATAAAAATAAACATTTTTAAACATGTTATTTCCTTATCCTCTATGTTTTCTTACTTTTACAATTTTAGTTGTCACCACGGTAAATAATTTTTTAAACCTAGGTAATTAATCTTATAAGATGAAAATAAAATGATCATTATTTCATAATTTAGAAAAAAATTATTCTAAATATTAAATCCAATTTATCAAATAAAAATTCAATTTGTGTCAAAAATTAATTTTAACAAAAGCGCACGTAACACGCAAACCTCATTCTAACCCTATCCATGTTAATTAATTTTTTAATGATTTTACTAATCGTTATGATCAAAAATTAAGCTGAAATTATTAACTAATATTAATTATGATTATTCCAAATATTTAATAAATTTTAATAAATTAAATTCAAGTAGGTGGTATAATTTATTTTAAAAACAAACCCTCAAATCGTTTCGAAAAATAGTTTTTCAAGAAAAACATTTTCTAAGAAAAAATATGATCTTATATTATGAATATGATTAGGGATCATAATTCGATGGATTAAAATTAATATATTTAGATATATAATATATAAATTTAATTTAAATAATTAATAATTAAATATTTTTTTAATTAATAAAAATGGATAGATATTATTCAGTTTTAAACAAAAAAATGTTTTCTGGAAATAACGGTTTAATGAAAAATACCCCTTTTACCTCCAAGTGGTATTATATTTATTTCTATAAATTTTATATTTAATAAAATGTTAATTATATATATTATTAAACATTATTATAAATAAAAGTAGTAATATTTAAATACTACTTTTTTTATTATTCGTAAAAGCTCGTTTCAAACAGAAAATTTCAAAAACTCATTCTAGGCATATTTTAACCATGTATGATCAAAATCGTTATTCATCATATCAAATTATAATTTTTATTCCACAAAGTATTAAAACTTTTATTTTATTATATTTTTATTAAAATATATGTTCACTTGCTATAATTGAATGTATGGTGTCACATTATTCCCTCCTACATAGATTTCATTATCACATTTTTAATTGAAGTCCCCATATAAAAAAATGAGGGTGGTTCTTCTTCATAACATACTTTCAATCCCCCATTTCTTCTTAAATTTTTTATTTATCCAAATTATATTTACTATTTGATTTTTAAAATTATTTAATACTTTATCTTTAGTGTTATTAATCTAAATTGGCTCTATACAATAAGATATATCAGATTCCAATTCCATCTCTTTAGAGGTGATCACATGCACTGGGTGTGGAATATACGTCCTTAACAATGATATATAGAACACATCATCTAAATTATATAAAATTGAACTAATTACTGGTAGATAATCGAAAGGTCTATTGCCTTCTATAATTTGTAAGCTTCAGATTTTGTTGGTTATTAGTTTTCCCTTCTTATCGAACCTTATTACAGCATTCTGTGGAGATAGTTTCGAGAAAAAATAATCTCCCACATGAAATTCCAAGTCTTCACTATGATTTTAAGCATGATTCTCTTTACTCATTTGATATTATTTAATATAATCTCTAATATAATTTATATATATCTTTTTCTCTTCAACATGTTTTGGGACTATAAATTTCCTTCACCAACATCATCCTAATATGTTTGGGTACGAAATATTTTTTCTTAAAATTCATATACTAGGCCATTTGAATAAATGAATAGAATATATTTTTATTGGAAAACACTATAATAGTTAAATTATGTTCCCACATACCTTTAAAGTCATTTTATCACAACCTTATCATGTATTTAAACACTACAATGGACCTTCTAGGCTATCCATAAGATTAATGATGGTAGGTAGTGCTCGAATGAATCTAATTATCTTGAGACGTATGAATAATATTCTATGATTTGGATGTAAAATAGGGATCAAAAATCAAACACAATCTAAATAGGTGGTCATGTTAATCATTACAATGTCACTAAAATATATCCTTATGAGGTTCTCAAGAGATAGATCTTATCTTATAGAATGAGAATGTGATGATTTGGAAAAGTGATCAACAATAACCCATATTATGTCACTGCTTCGAGGAGTATTTAGTAGACCTATAACAAATTCAATAGTAATTTCATCCCATTTACACATAATAATATAAAGATAATGAAAAAATATTCTAGTATGTCGTCTATATTCCTTCACTTATTCAAAACCCAAACATCTGAACACATAATAAACTTCTCACTTCTTGTACTACCACCACAGTTGTTTCCTCAACTATTTATACATATTAGTGCTACCAGAGTCTATAGAGATATTTGATTTATGAAAATGATCCAAAAAATCCATTTTTATCTTAGGTATATATCGAATACATAGTATATTTTTATATTTTGTAACATTGTCTTTTCAAATAAATTCTTCTAATTTCCCATCATTCATATCATTTATTTTATTTTGAAAATTCTCATCATCAAAATGAGAAAAACAATTCTAATAAAGATAGTTTCAAAAAAAATTGATAGGGTAATGATGCCTCCCCTTCCATAATAATTCCCAAATCCATAATTTTTAGGTCCATAAACATATATCCATATAAATATTCATTTGGTTCATAACTCTATGATCTTTCATGCCCAATGTATCAACTACCTTATTGTACATTACTTGGTGGTGGTTTTTTCAAGAAATCATAATCCTTGAGTAGCTAGAGCCATTATATTTTCCTCATATTGATATATTTTTGTTAAAAGATTTATTTTAGGATATTATGGTCTATTTATATCTCACATCATTCACCATAAAGATAGTGTCTCCATATATACAAAGAAAATATTACAATTGTGAACTCGATATCATGGGTTAGATGGTTATTTTTTAGAAGTTTCTAAAAACCATGATACATATATAATAACATGTTTTTTTAATAATGACACAACTAAGTCCCTTCTTAAATGAATTTTTGTATATCACAAACCCATCATTTCTTAATGGTGTAATACAAATTGGAGCACTGACCAATATCCTCTATAATTATTCAAAACATTCATCATACTTTATTATCCATATGAACTTAACCCCATTTGTGTAATATTTTTAATGGGTTATCCAATTGGTATAAATATTTAATGAAAAATAAATAATAACCTACCAAACCAATTAAACAATGTAGCATAGTTATGTTCATTGGTGTAGGCCATTCTATAGATGAATTTTTCTTTATAGAATCAACTAAGACTTGATCCTTGGAGACAATACGGGGAAGAAAAAAACATCATGAATCCAGAATTAAAACTTAATAAATTTCCAATATTAATTTTTTATTTTATGAGTCTCAAGAAGATTATAAAGGTAAATATCATGGTACTCATATATTTTATAATACACTAAGATATAATCTATTAATACCACAAAACAATTATCAAGATATTCCTTAAATACATTATTCATTATATCCATAAAAAAGCTATCATTAGTCAATCCAAATAAAATAATTGTAATATCAAAACATCAATACCTCGTTTGAAATGTTGTATTTGTAATTTATACCTTATTTATTCACAATTTAAGATACCCAAAACAAATATAAATCATTGAAAAATATTTACCACCATGAAGTTGATAAAATAATCTATCAATGTGAGGTAGAGGATACAATTTGTTTATCATAATAACACTGATCTATCTATAATAAATTCACATCCCCATGGATCCATACTTCTTATAAACAAATATAATAGGGGCTCTATATGTTTAGACACTAAGGAATATAAATCCTTTATCACACAAATACTCTAGTTATTTATTCTACTCCACTAATTCCACGGTGTCCATTGTATAAAAAATCATTCACATTAGAATTTTATTGTGGATTAAATCAATATAAAACATGAATTTGTGCTCTAATGAATTTATAAGTAATTATTTAGGAAATAAATCAATATATTCATGTATAATAGGAGCATGTTTAATTTGAATATTTAATTTTTTAGCCACTGATTCTATTTTCTCTTATTTCCCAATAATATCATTTGGAATTTCTAATTGGGATGAATTTATAAATGAAATATATGATGATGTATCCACTCTAAAAATAAATAATTTCATATCTTCATCAAGAATAATATTATCCTTCTTCTTACAATAAGTTTTTTCATCATATTTTAAAAGACAATTCATACCAATGATTATATTGATTCCACCCAAGTTAGGATTATAAATTTTTCCAATAGATAATGTCTATGTGATGTAATGGAGACTGCATGACACATACATATTATAGTGAGACTTACACTAGTTGTTTTAATTGAAAAATAATTTCTTAAGGTTATAGGGAAATATCTAATTTTCATATAAAATCTATAATCTATGAATGTGTATGAGAATCCTCGATCAAATAAAGAATTATCTAAATTTTAGGTTGTGATTAAATTACCTCGAACCACATCATTGAAAACTTCCACCATATCTAGAGTTATTGAATAAGCATTTCCTTATCACATTTCCCTCCTCTATGGTATGTTTTCTTGATTCTTGTAAAATTCATTTGAATAGTGACCCATTTCATTATAGCTAAATCACTAGATAGAATTTTGTTATTTCTTTCCCTTACACCCATAATCCAGATAACCCTTGTTTCCACACTTATAGCAAAATCTCATGCCCTTCATACATTTTCTATGTTGTTTCTTTCCAAAATTTTCACATGATGAAAATTTCCTCATTTTCATATTATTCTTTGATGCATTAAATTTTTCTTAGTATTTCGAATAAATATTCATCTTTTGAATACCATTTAATATATAGGATTTATAAAATTCATTCTATGTCTTGACTCTACATAAAACTATTTCATATTATGATGAATATTTTTGAGAAACTAAATCCCTTCAGAGACTTGGATTAAGACCTCCAAAGAAATAGTCAATCATGAAATATGTATTTCATATATAATATATAAATACCTATATTTTCTTGTAAATATATCCTCATACTCCATAACACTTTTTTCTTCATTTTTTTATAAGCTAAGGAACTTTCTCTTAATATTAGATTTTTTCCCATAAGGGAAATATTTTTCGAAGAATGTTTCATTGAAAACTCTTTATTCCATTTCTTTTATTTATTATTCCTCCATAGTATTCTTGATCAATAACCATATTTGATTAGATTCTACATTGAGAAAATATAAAACCAATATAATCTTTTCAATTTCATCACATCATAAGGATATAACTATCTTATCAAGGGACATAACCCATTGTTCAGCAACCATAGGATTAGTAATCCCAATAAATGATAGTGGATTCTGTCACATGTAGTGTTCCAACATTAGAGAATCATGCTATGAACAAAAAAATATCTATTAGGGAATGGTTATGTTTCCTAACCTAATTAATATTCCCTAATATTTCCATGACATTATCTTTATTTCAATCCATTTATCATGAGGTAAATATTTGTTGAAGAATGTTTCTTCAAAAGACCTTTATTCCATGAGAATATTTTCTTATTCATCCCTAGTATTTTGAATAAATGACCACTATTTATCAGAATCTACCATGAGATAATATACTACTAGTATAACCATTTCATTTTCATCACATCACAATGATAGAAATATCTTTTCAATGGACTTAACCCATTACTCAACTTCCACAAGATTAACAGTCCCACTAAATGATAAGGGCTTCTTCCATGTGTAAAGATAAATAATATGAGAATCAAACTATAGATAAATAATTTTATCCACATGGGAAAGGTTATTTTTTATAACTTTATTGTGTTATACAAATATATCATGATCATATTAGTTCAAATACAAGGTTTATTGACTTACATATTAGGGCAATCGCTACATAGGCTATGAATATTGATACACTTATTTTTTTCTATTTTCCATTCCAAGAAATTGGAATATTATGAATTATCTCATAAAATTATTAATTTTAAAACATAATGTATAATTTTTAATTTAGTGTGACATTTAACATATATCAAGAATTTATTTATTTTTAATATCATAATATTAAACATTGTTTCTTTAGGGATATCTTTATTTTAAAAAAATTCATAGTTGTTTGTAAATTAAAGGTGAATTATCATAATTTTAAACCATGGGATTGTAAATCTAGGTGTTTAGTAAGTCCCCTTATCATGAACAAGGTGATGATAGAGTTAAATCCCAATACACCATTTTCATAGTGATCACTGCTAATTACAACAATGCCAAAACGATGTCTAAATTTATTATATTGTTAAGAAAAACTATATAATATATTCAATACCAAAACAATATGATTCTCTTCTATAGTTATCTTCAAATTATACCATATATTAATGTTTCCTAATATATATTTTCCATAATCTAGTTCCAAAGGTTTTTACTAAAATTACTCTAATACCAGTGGTAATGAACCCAACTCCAATAATTAAGAGCCACTGTCTAATTTATTACATTATCATAGATACATGGGATAAAATACTAAAGGACTGATCAATTTATTAGTCTTGGAGATCCAGATATGATACCCATTTAACATTGGGGATAAAATATAAAACATATTAATGGAAAACATTTGGAATCCTTTAACTCATTGAAATAATTCTTCTTCACAGACAATGGAAATGAAAAATAATAAGTATTATCTTAAATACTTGGTCATGGTTATGTATAGTAGAATCTATCATTAATAAAAAAGGAATATTCAATATTACAAGTTAAATAACTAAACATAGAATCCATTTAATCAATAACATGAGCACAAAATGTATCCATTTATAATATCAAGGAACTAATCTCATTGTTAATAATAACTAAATTCTCAATGAAAGAAATATATAATATTTGAGGTTTGTATCTAATGCATTATTATTTCTATATTTTCAATATCTTTCATAATATAGTTTCAATATACGGATAAAAACTCATCTAATTTGGTCAATGGATTTGTCTCATTAAATTTACTGATGCACTAAGGGGATATATAATTATTGTCCCTACCCATCACTATAATCCCCAAGCATTCCCCATATATCAATTGATATATTTAATTCATGAAAACTATTTCCTATAAAAAATACCCATATTGAATAAATATTATAGATTTATCAATATTTCCCCAATTAACAAAATAAATTTAATAATAAACACCATATATATAAATGGTTTAAGTTTTAAGTAATAATAAAATCCTTGGTGCAGATAATATGTATATTTAATAGATATGTAATTTCTAATGAAAAATTATCACAACAAAGTAATTATATTTGTAAAATGTTAACAATAACAAAATTAATCAAGATATTAAAGGTTATCATCGATTCATTGAGAGTATAGGTTTTTTAAATAAAATCATGTACTTTGGAAAAATAAAGGGAATGGAAGTGAAATGTTAAAATATTCATTAATAAAATATTTTTCGTTTTAAAACCATTGAAAATGTTTGCAAGAAGTTAATTTTTTTTAAAATGGTTATAGTGGTAGGGAAGTTCATTATCATCATATAAAATAAAAAAACATTACATTTAATTTTTTATTAAACAATGCCTTTAAAAAATATTATAAATATTTATTTTAAAACCATTTTAGAAATTATGGGATAAAAAATTCTTAGTAAATATTTTTTGTAAATATAAGGACTTTTGTAAAACAATTCTTAAAAACATGGGTGTAGAAGGAAAATATATCTGATTTAAAGAGAAATAAAATTGGTTTTCTATTTAAAATTATATTTTCATTATTAATGTAAAAAAGAGTGGAAAATTTGGAATAATATAAGACAAATCCTTAAATATCCAAAAGATAATAAAAATACTGGATCTTATGGAGGTAAAATGTTAAGATTCCTTCAAAAAAAGTAAAATAAATCCCACAAGAATGTGATCTTGTAAAAAAGATTATTACCTCTTTTGTAACATTTAAATTGTAACCCATTGAATAAATGAAAATGAATTTAAAAATTAAAACATTTTAATAAGTATTTATTCATGTTTACTACATTAGTGTGTCAGTGTACACAACACATAAAATTGAATGTTTTCATATTAACAAATAAGTAACAATTGAATTAAAATTGAAACAAAATATCTTACCTCATGCTTCCATTTAGTTTATCATGCTTTAACCTCCCTTATAATGGTTTTTAGGAATATTATTAATTGATACCAGAATCATGATCATATTTATCATATAATATATGATCATATTATAATATTTTATCACCTGCTTGTTAATTATATTTTATTATTACTATTGTTTAGTGTGTTAATTACCTTGGTTTGTCATACGTGATTTATCGTGAGACATATCAATATCCTTTATAGGGTTTAGTTCCATCATATCAAAAATTATATTAATTTTATAACTATATTATTTAATCATTAAATACATTTTAATAACCATTAATAAAATTTGGATATGTAAAATGAGTATCAACACTTTATAGAGATGGTAGACAATACAAATGCACGGGTGATAATATCATCCACCGAATGGGTGGAAGTGTAGGGTAGTGTATGAGGTATTGATTTTAAAAAAATATTATCATTTTATATGTATCATATTTATTAATTATTTACATCATTATTAATACTCATATGATTTGGTTATGGAAAACAAATTACATCAGTTTGTGAGGCGGTAGTCCATTATACACACAATATATGGAATTATTTCCCATTTGATGGAGAAGAATATGGATAAATATTATTACATCAACATAATAAAATATAAATATATTTTAAATACTATTTTATTTATATTTTAAGTTTTAACACTTAATTTAAGGTTGTAGAAGAAGATAGAAAAATAAATATCTTTGTTAAGAGAATTACCTACTCTTAGATAAACCTCCTTTAGATATCTTCTTAAAGACTCTCAGGCAAGTATTTTTTTAGAAAACAAAATCTATATAATTTGAATATGTGTTTTGGGGAGATATTTTTATCTTTTTTTTATATAAAGGTCTTACAATTTCTTAATATGTGAGGGGAGGGAGTTCCCGTTTATAATTTTAATGGAGTGGAATTTTTTCAAATACCTAGAACTATTCAATAATGGAAATTCAATATCACCACAAGTGCCTTTATAATTAATAGGTAATATATTTTAGGGAGTTTATGGTTGATAAAACCTACAAATAATAAATATAAACAGTTTTATACATTTTATTCCCTTATCTTCTTTGTTTACTTACTTTTACCATTTTAGTTTTCACCACGGTAGCTAGTTATTTTAACCTAGGTAATTAATCCTTTAATAATAAAATAAAATGATCCTTGTTAGATAATTTGGAACAAATATTTATAAATATTAAATCTAACTTATCAAATAAAAATTCTATTTATTCTTAAAATCAAATTTAACACAAGCGTGGGTAACGCGCAAAACATTATTTTAACCTTAACTGTGATAATTAATTTTTTAATTATTTTACTAATAAATATGATCAAAAAATAAGAATTATGTATAAAATAATTTTAATTATTATTATTTAAAATACGTAATCCATTTATTAAATTCATTTAATATAATTGGAAGACTATATTTTTTAAAAAAACCTACAAACCGTGTCAAAAAATGGGTTTTTAAGAAATACATTTTCCAAGCATAAGAGGATCTTATATTAACTATATTACTAATAATAACAATTATTTAGATTTAAATTATTTTATTAATGCATATAATATATTAATTTAATTTAAATTATTCATGATTAAAAATTGTTTTTATAAATTTAAATTGATAGATATTATGCCTTTGAAAACAAAAACTATTTTTTAAAGAAAAAACAATTTTCTAAAATATACATGTTTGCACCTATAAAAGTACTTATATTTATTTATATAAAAATTAATACATAATAAATTATTAATTATACATATTATTACTAATTATTATTAATAATAAAGTAAATAGTTAAGTACTAAATTTTTTATTATTCATAAAACTTTATTTCTAAGTGAACATTTCAAAAAATCATTCTATGATAATTTTATCCAATTAAGTTCAAAATAACCATTCATCCTATCAAATTATATTTTTTGCTACATTATATATTAAAATTTTAATTGCATTATATTTTTATTAAAATATATTTTCACTTACTATAATTGAATATAGGTTGTCACAATGTCATCAGAAATAGGAAAAGCATCCTAATTATCTGATGAATTAACTCTTTCTTCTTCCCATGAATTTTATTTTTCATCATCTTATAAAGATATAAAAATTATATTTAGAGGTAAAAATAAATTAATAATTTAGTGTAAAAATTTTCAATGACTCTGTGTTTACCTTGGCAATCTAACATTTTTCATGTTTTATAAAACTTGAAAAATAACTAATAATTATCTAACATTCAGTTATACTCTCTTCTAATAAAATATCAAATAATATATCTCCCTCACTTTCACTATATGTGTCTAACACATTTAATATCTTCATAACTTTACTTTTAGTGTGTTTAGTTTACTTTTTATTATTCATCTTTATATTTCATCAATTTGGTTGAATAAGACCAGTTCTCTTACATTCTTATGATATAACATCTAAATATTTCTTCTAGTAATGTTCATATTTTCTTTATATCCAACAAGTATATCATATTTACTTATTGTTTAAATGATTATTCGTCATTCTAGAATTTATAGGAAGTTTATTTATAGTATTTTTTTACTTATATGATCATAATGCTTATATTTTTGCCCAAAATTTGATATTTAAAATTGTTATCACTTGTAGTAAAAGTATCATAGGATTGATTAATAGATGTTGAGTAAAACACTAATAAATTCTCCAAATATTTCTCATAATCTCTTATAGTGACCTTTTTTTCATTATAATACTTAAGAATATATTAAGGAATATTTTTGCATCCAAGCACTCAGTCAGCATGAGCTTTCGGGTAGCGGAGAGATTCATAATTAACATATAGTAAGTATTAATTATCATATATCACTCATGTTAATCATTTTTCCCCTTTTTTAAGGACATTAAAATGAAAATATGATACCATGGTTGAATCCTGAACGTGAGTTTTACCCTTGGTGTGACCTAAGGTTGGTCAGCATCAGACGTCCGGTTGAGGGAACCGCTAGAGATGCGTTTAACAAAAATAAATAAATAATTTTTTTATTTTATTTAAAATGAAATAAGTTAAAAACCTATATAAATATGTCTTTATAAAATTTCACTAGGGTTAGCTACATAACCATGGTAACTTTGAGAGGAGTAAAAACCCATTCTTTATTAAAGGATTGTATCATAGGATAATGGGTGATTAGATCTAGGTTGATAAAGGTGAAGTGAATACTACGAATCATCTCCATCATTGGTGAATGAATTTATCACCAATGACAAATACAAATACTGGTTGGACTCATCAATTTTTGTTTTCTCCATATCAATTTAATTGTTAAATAATGGATATTTTCTATATTATTTTTTATTGGCGATCTCATGTTCTTGACATGATCCCCATAAATTCATTGGTTGTGTTAATCCAATGATATTCCATTGTTGCAAATTCTATCACTCTAGATATACCATTAATGTAATATTTATCCAAGAACACTTGGAAAATGAGGGTTTTAATTCGTTAATATGAATTTATTCCCACTATTCTTGTTATTATTCATCATTGGCCCATGGGTTCACTGTTCGACAATGTCAGGGTTGGTGTGAGTGCGATCGAGACCCTAGATTCCTTGTATATTAGTGAATGATGGTCTGGATGGTGATTTGTGGAAGGATAGGGACGTATTTTATGTTTCATGTAAGGTATTCATGTATACAAGATCTATAGAAGCAATGAGATATTTTTTGTGGTGATAGGAAAATTTGTGAAAGTTTTAGACGAATAGAGTCCATCCACCGGCAATAGATCGAGCACAGATGGCCCCAGATGAACAAACCCCTATAATATTTGTGATAAAAAATGAAAGATTTATAGTGATGAGGACTCATGAAGAACATTAGGTTTATACAGAAAACCCCAATAATATGAATGTAGTCTAGAAACACACATTGTGTAGTCCCCCACTTGTGATATCTAGGATACTCTGAGAATATAAGGATCACACACCATGTGTCCATGACCACGCAACGTGTGACCCTCAATGGGTGTCCAAGATGTGTGTCAGTTGGTAAAATCCATGGACCCCATGCGGTTGGACACACTATGTACTATGGGAGTACATGGAATGCTTAGAGGTACATGGGCATGGTTAAAAGTAAACATACATGACTAGGAGCACACGGGTTGGCCCTAAGTGGCTGAGACACACCATTTTTAATATTATAGATACTCAATCCATGTCCATAGGATAACATGACTAAATAAAAAGGTGGGGTCACACACCATGTTCACCCCATATAGGCTATTTACTTCTCCCAAAAACATATACATCTCATATATCTTTAATTAGGAAACATATTTTGACCCAATAATAGCATATCCTGAGTATTTTTCAATGTATAATGTAATTGTGTTCTTCATTAAGCAATTCAGTATATGACATGCGATGTTCCAAGCATGATTCAATATTAGGGGATGCTTGATGATGCTGATTATCAAGGAAATACCATCAGAGGTATGTCTAGGTTGGAACTCACCTCTTTCACCAGGGTGTTGGTTCCCCATAATCTTTATAAAGATAAGGGTTGTTCATTTCTACACTTAGCAAGGTCCTCTATCTATGGAGTGGTACTCCCACATCTTCAATGTCTGGTGGCTTGTGGGTCGTCTATGGGAGTTGTGTCTCCCTTGTTTAGGGAGTGAAGTATTGGGGATAAATCCCCTACACATAGATTCTAGTGAGGTTGTGTGTGATATTTTCCATCAATGTTAGAATTTTGGAGCTACAGGAAGACTCATCGACATTGGATGTGATGTGAGATGGATATTCTATTCCTATATATAATTTTGTTCTTTATAAGCATATATGCATATCTTGGGTTTCTTTCCCCTCATTCTTTGGGTATATCTGACCTTTTTTTCATCTCTAAACTTTTCCCTTTAAAATTTTTTAGGGATCTAATTATGTTTTTATATACTCACCCTTTTATGAGATTTTCCCACATTTGTAATATCTTATTAAGACAATGGATATATCAGTGGTGAATTTTGGGGATCTTAGGGATAAATTATTTCATTGATATTGTATGGTGGTTGAGGTATGGATATAAAAATTTGGGGTCTCTCAATTTCATTTATTCCAGTTTTTTCATGTTGGGAATAATTTGTAATTGGGTTTGTATTCCCTCACCCCCTATTTTGGTTTACACTTTCGTACCTTATTATATTTTCCTATAGGTTTTTTCATGCATGTTTACACTCTATATGTTACTGTCTTTTATACTCCCCTACACATTTTCATAGATATTGTTGGTTGTATTAATAATTGTACATTAGGAAAAGGGAACCAATTTAACTTATGTATTATAATCACTTATTCCCACACCCTGGCCTACTGGAGGTAGTATTGGGGTTATGAATGATCTTCCATTCACTAGACATGCAAGCCCCTATGGTTCATTTCATCACATAGTGGTATCAATTTAGTACATTCATTATGATTTTATTTAGAGTTTTTACTTTATGAGGAATTGGTTGGGATATAGGGATATTGTTTTGATGTTTCTTGAGTGTGCCTTTTAGGCCAGGGAATCCAATATTGATTCAGCAGACAACATATCTGACTACCTTCTAGATTACTCAAAATAAAAAGATGTTTATTGAAGGTAATAATGGTACATGGTTCATATAGGATTGTGTCTATTGACTATACTTCTTGGTTAAACTTACCATATATATATATATATTCTAATCTATACATGGTATATCTTGATAACATTTAGGATGCCTCCACGAATACATCTAGGTAGGTTACTAATTCTGGATCATGACAATGATATAATGAGTGATGATTCCTTGGTTAAGGGGCCATGACATAATGTGTTCCGTTCAGGTGGAAAGGTAGAAACAACCCCTCCTTTTCATCATTATTTAGTACTAGAAGAGCATGCTAAGGATACTTGCAGTAATAGAACACTCTGTGAGTTCCATCATCAAAGACCATTGAGGTTCTAGGGAGAGATAGATCCTTATATAGTATAGGATTATCATGAATCATGGGTTTGAGTCTTTAGGCTTTTTTGGACCCCAACAATTCATATATTTTCACTAGAATCCAATATTTTCCATGAAACAGTAGGGAGAAGGTTGTGTCTAGTCATGTAAAATCATGATGAGATGACACTCTCATGGTCCAACTACCAGTAGTTATTTCTTGGGAGAGTATTACTACTCATTCTTACCCTAAATTAATATCCATAATATTCTTGAACTAAAATAGGGTATTATTATTGTTTATGATAATTCCATGAGGTTCACTAACCTCACAAGATACTCCCTTGATATAGTGCATAATGGATTCTTCAAGTTGAGGAAGTTAGAGTTGGGTTTTTAGATATATTAATGCCAATATAGATCCCTTTTGAATTTCTAATTATGATAGAGTACTATGTCAGGATCTAATGACTGAGAGCGACCTATAAGGTGTTTTTTGGGTGGTTTTAGGTATTATTGGGAATAATGTGGCTAAGAAATCTGCAAAAGGATGAAAATGTCAGACATCGAGGTCTCAGTATATGAGGAATTTCATTATTGGACTCAAAAAATGGGACCTTTTGCTCAGGGATTTGGTTAAGTATCCAGTAATCCTAGGGTTTGTAGATTCTATACTGGTTATTGGTTGTGTCACATAGATTGTGATTTCCCAACCCATCATGTTGAGTATGATAGGGAGATAGTGGATGGACCACCATAGAAGAGGAAGATCCATGATCATAGATCTCTGAGATATATCTAGGGTGACCCTTAGGGTGGTAGTGTAGGAAGACGATCCGGATCCACTTATAAGGTAGGAGCCTTTGGTGGAGGATGAAACTGCGATCTAATACAGCCACCACTACCATGAGTCCCACGTTAGGATTAGGGAGCTGGAGGTCATGGTCGGGGGTAGTTGTAGGCCATGGAGGGTTATGACTAGGCTACACATGAGATGATCTAAGGTTTGATCTATTTTTATTCTACTCATACCTCAATACTAGTAGACTTATGTGTGGTTCATTCATTTATATCCTTATTTCTTGTATGATTTTTTAGAGATTTTATTTTAGGATTTAGCCCAACATCTTGGCTAGAGGTACCTACAGGGACTGCTTCTTATTTATTGAAAATCTTCTAGAATTGAAATATATCTTTTGGTGGATAGAGTTTCATGAGGGAACTCTTAGTCATCATGCTAAAACCTTATGATAAATCCTATGTATGGAATAAATTTACATGATTTGGCCCTAGATTAACTATCATCATAGATGACTTAGATTCATTTGGATATATTGGATGAGATTATCCTTTATAGATGAGAGGGATATCATGGCTAAGTGAGTGGGTCTTACTGGTAAGAAGGTACAACACATTACCCATTAGTTGGATAGTTTTTTCCTTGGCATAATGGTCTCTTCAGCCATCTGTCTTTCTTTATTAAAGGATTAATGTATGGTTGTCTTCTCAGAGGAAATTTCGGGACTACCTTTGAGGTAGTAAATGGACTTTTGCATCGATATACATGCAGGGACTTCACTGATATCTTCTTGGGAATATTTTATATCCCCTATCATGCTCCAATAACTAAGGGAGTAGTTAGAGGAACTTTATGGGAAAGGATTTATCAAGCCAACTATACCCCCCTTATAAATCCATGGTTTTGTTCGTGAAAAAGGAATATGGTCACTTGATAAGCTGATTTGATATGGATATATTACATACATTTATTTAATGTTATTCGTGTTTTATTTTATAATGCACTAGGTTATGGGTTTTTCATAGGATTTTGGAATTATGGACATAAAGGAATAAATTTGTAAAAAATTCCAAAAACATACTTTACACATAGTGTACCTTATACATAACATATAGACCTCATTCACAAACATTTCTGCAGTACAATTGACCTGCCCATGAAGAAATTACATGATGTGAAGGCAATACAAAACCTTTACATTCATTAAACAGTGTGTATATTTTAAAGATCATAATCCCACTAAAAGTTAATTGGATACATAATGTGAAATGATTTCATGATGTGAAATGTTTTAAAGGTCACCTGATCAAAGATATAAACCAATTATTCAGTGGGAAATTTGGATCTCAAAATACACAAAAGTGTATCCATATTACATGATGTATAACAAGATTACTCAACAAGAAGATTTTGGGAAGAGTTCAGACAATATAGTACATGATATTCATGAATTTCGCATCATGTACTTCTTGGACCTACTAATATTCTGAGCACTCTTCCATACACAAGAGTGATGCGCACTTTTTCTTTCTCTCATTTTCATCCATAGTTTTCTTCCATTTTCATTTGTTTCAATTCCAAACATATTTTATTTCATTACATTAATTGTTTTAGAAAATCCTTTTGAGTTTTTAATCATTCTACAACTATTCTACCTCTTTTTAAATTCTTCTTTCATTTTTGTCATCTATTTCAACACAAATTCACCATTCTTCATCAACTCTTTTTTCGTTCTTCACCATTTATTCATATACATTGAGTTTTTATTTCTTCAAAAAAATTATTTTAGATTGTTCTTTATTTCATTGTTTCTTCATTGTGCATATCTATTTGATTGAATTTGTGTTCTTATTAATTTTTCAACCTTTATTCTATCTTTTTTAATCTGAGATTTCTTATTTATCAACTCTTTCATGATTATATGTAGCTTGTTTTTTATTTTCCATCTTTTGATCATCACTTCCATGTGTGGATAATCTATTTAGGGTTAGGGGTTGAGAGTAGGGGTGTTTATGAGCCTAATGAATTAATATTTTAAACCTTGGAAACCCTATGGAAAGTAAATAGGTTTATTATAATTGTTCAACACATTAGTTTGCACAACTATGACCATAGGAATTGAAATTGAATGAACCTAACCTAATTTGATTTTAGAAAGTCTATAACCATTATCATTTGATGATTTATAAATAGAAACTGAGGTTAATTCACCTAGATTTCTAGTTATACTCAGACCATGGAATAGTTTTAGTATTGGTAGATCCAATTGGTTTGACCAAAACCTATTGGTGACCTTTTCATCACTTCGCAAACTAAGTTGCAGGACTATCCCAATATAAATATTGAATTATCTTCTATTAAGAGACCTAAAATTTACCCTAATAAATTTATTTATTATGTGGATTAAACTCAAAAAAATTATCTTTAGTAAAAACCAAACCTTAATACTGAAAGTAAGGAATCCTTTCTGAGGGTTTTGTTTGATTGGTTATTGGCCTTACAGTATTCCTTGTGAGTTTGAACCCATGCTGCCACATTAATATACCATTGTATTAAGTGTAGTTTGGGACTATAAATTTTTAACATGATCATCATCTGTTAAAATTCAATGCTGCTTATAGGTGTGTTGAATCATGGTGTGTTTTCTAGGGATCAAGACTGTGTTACCTTACCCCTACCGTTTTCTTATTTTTTCTTCCCCATTTCTATTTTATATTTTTATCCTTTGGGCACACCGGATTCTTATGTCATCCTATTTCTCTCTCTATCTGTGTATTTTCTTATCATCTAGTTCATGTGCAAGGTAACCTTGACTTTCTCAAGAATCATGGACTTACAAGAAAAAAAATTTATCCCCAAATTTATAGATTAATCTCTAAAAACATCCACTTTATAATGGACAAGTGTAATGATATTTCAGTACCAATCCATAAAATCATGAAATATGCACCGCCTACCAATATGGTTGAGAGAAGAGTGATACAAAAGCACTCAATCATCGACTATGGCTTTCCTTCCATTAGTAGTTTTGTACCTAGCATTATGCATTCACCAATTTAGGTGCAACCTTTTGAGATTAAGACTAGACTCATTCACATGATCTAGAACATGGGGTAGTATAGTGGAATTCAAATTAAATACCCCCATGAACATATTTATAATTTTATTAAGGTTTTTTATAACTTTCACAACCATGAAATATCATCTTACACCATTTGATTTAGTTATTTCTCATTCTTATAGCATGATATATCCATGTATTGGATAATATTTCAATATCTTGATTCAATCCTAACATAGGATGAATTAAACAGGAAATTTCTTGAAAAATAATTCCCACTAATTCAGACATGGAAACTATAACCACATTCAAAAATTCACTCATGATTATAAAGAATCAATTTTGGGAAACATGGTATAGATTTAAGGATTTAACCAAAGGTTCCCACATCAAGAACTATATGTGTTTCTACAACTTCATAATTTTTACCAAGGACTCCATCCTGCTTCCCATACTATTGTAGATGCAGCTAATGATGGAAGACTCAGGCACAAAACACTATAATTAGACCAAACAATTACTGATGTAGTTTCCCATAATTATAGTCTGTTAAAAATTTATATTGTACCGCCTCATCATGGAATTTACCAATTAGAAGAAACTAAATACCTCACAGCTCATGTAGAGGCTCTGAAAAAGAATATGGAATCATTTCAGTTACTTAATGAACACCCCCTCTATCTACTATGATGGAAATAAAATCCAATGAAAATTTTAGAGTTTTACATAAGTATGAATAATACAAGTAAGGATTAGAGGAACCTTAGTACCAAGATTTTATTTACCTCAATTATAATCAACAATTCCAATAGTTCAACCATCCCTGATAATTTCAAAACTATCATTAAAGTTCAGCTTAGTATCTGGAGCAACAAAACAAATGTTATTTTCATAAAATGAGTGGATAGATTCCATCATGGAATGAAGGAACAAATGGGCACCCATAGTAAGTTCCATCTCCTCAAACTCAATATCAATCCCAACAACCTTTTCCTAGATTTCAAAAATTTCCACCTTCAAAACATCAGAAGTAGTTTCAACAAGCTCCACTAAGACAACTGCAATAAAGAAAACCTATCCAATCCAATATTGATGATTGATCACTACCTTCTTGTATAAAGAATATAAAATGATAAAAACCCTGGATATATAGATGAAAAATCACAAGGATTCACTATGAAACTAGTAACATGAACTGGGGAAGATCTCTAAAACTGCATATGATCAGATTCTAGGTACATTTCTTGGTAATACTAAATCTCATCCAATATAATCTTCTATTTTAATAATTTATAAAAGTATAAATATTATGTTTTTTTAGTAACCATATATATTTGAGAAAAATTCGGTTATAATATTCTGATATATACATTCAATATAAAACTAAATATGTCGTACCAACAAAGAAATCTACAATTAAAGAACATCCTAGAAAGAAAAAAAGGACAAACAAAATAAAATCCACCTCTCCTATTTCCAAAATGAATGAAAAAATGAAAATAGGAGGGGTAATAAAAAAAATCTAGGTGTATTTAGGCTATTTCATATCAATATTCCCTTTGTTGTGGTAATTGATCAAGTGGACACTTATTCAAGATACTTTAAAGAATTTATCTCAAGAAAAAAATAAAATGGAATACTTAAAAGTTGTCTCCCAAAATGAAGAGTAATTAAAAGTTTTTCAATGGAATCTGCCTCTAAAAATGTGAGACCACTGTAGTTTCTCAATCCCTTACAATATCAAGACATGTACCTCTGAAAAATCCTTATGTGATCTAGTGCAAGTATAAATCTCATGCCTGTGATTGTCTATAAAAAATTGGGACATGAATAACTAAAACTAAAAAGGGTGGAATTTGAACTCATTGACTGGTCTGTCAAGAATCCATATGAAATACTCAAGCATTTCTTAGTAAAAGTTGGGAAATTAATTTTCCCCACTGATTTCCTTGTTTTGGATATGGAAGATAAAGGATATGTTCTCTTAATTTTAAGAGGACCATTTATCACCCTTGGAAATGATCTTATTGATGTGAACCAAGGAATATTGAAATTTAGAGATGGTGAAGAACAGTTTGTGTTTGTTATGGTGAAACCCACTAAAAATAGAAACAAGCTGCTGAATTTTAAAACCATCTATCAAGATTATAACAAAGAACATCATGTGAAAAGTGAAGATGATAATGAAAAACTCCTTGCAATTGAAAAGGGATCCAATTCTCAAAATAATAAGAAAATTTATATCACCTTCGACAAGGGAGGTCATCCCACATTTCATCCTCTATATTTAAAAGAATATCTTTAAAAGGAGTACCAAATCAAAGTAAAGTTTGTCTTCTTTGAAAAATGTATAGATATAGACTATAAATAAAGGGATGACTAAGAAGAATCCCAATGTAGGTTGGTTATTCTAGGGTAGGGAACTATTTTATTTATAAAGGTTTAGAATGTGTTGAAAGCATGTTTGGTGGACCCAACAACACAAAATGAAAAGTAAACATTCTGTAAGAAATACACATCATATAAAAGTCAAGAAACATAAAAATTTAAAAATAATGAATTTCACACCATGTATGATATAAAAGGAATGTAAATATTAGGGTTGGGTTTATAATACCATGAACATAGGGTTCACAACGACCCCCCCCCCCTCTCCCCCCAATGCTCCCTCTATCATGCACCCCTATTCGCAAGATCCTTAACCCAAGGTCAAACCCCCTCGTTGGCCTTCCTCATTTTCCTACCACAAACTTTAGACATCCTCCTCTACTCCCCTAATCCTCCTCCACCAAAAACTATACTCATTCCACCTCTTTTGTCCCACCATCCACGAGTTTCTATTTCCCTATTATGCCTCAACTACCATTGTACCTACCATATTTGCAACCACCCCATCTTACTCAGAATATCTATAGAACATGAACCAGTATATTATAGATAACTTGTGTAAGATATTCTACTACCTAGAAATATCACTCATCACACCACAATTGTTTACCAACCCTACCCCACCATCATCCCCTATATCATTCAATCCATTTAACTCTTTCATTCATTAATCTTCCTTCATCCCCCCCCACCTATAACCCCCTGACCAACCAACCCTTAGAGTTGATCGGCCGTGTAGCCCAAAAATATTTTTTTTTAAATAAGGAACAATGAAAAATGGGTCCATCTATCCCACAATCTACAAAGGTTTCATTCATTGACCCTACTTCTAGACACATGAACACCATTAGGATAGGCACCTCACCTCCACCATCCACTGAGATAGTTGTCAAGACCATGACTCCCACCACAATATTTGATCCTTTAACCCCTTCATTAATCACTAACATCCATAGGTCTAGTCAGTTGTACGCACCCACTATTCTGGAGGGGATAGCTGATGTGGACCTATATGACATAGAGTTTACTCCCTATTTTTTCCTAGTCTATTCCCCCATTTTTTTATTCTCTTTGGGTGACATTTTTTTCTAAATGTATTCCATTTCTCATTGATGTATCAGCGCTCTATATATACATGGGATACATAATATTACTTCCCTTTTGATTGGATTATTTTCATTTCATTGCTATATTACTTTACTAATGTGTACCTATTCTACCTCATCTATGGTTATTGGTATGCGTGTTTCTCCACCATCCACCCTCCTACATTGTATGAATCAACATCAAGATGATGTTGAGGGCCATATTTAGGAGATTTCACTGCAGATATGTACTCATAAATGGTCCCTACAATGATGACCAAGGATTCTATTCTTACCTCATTAAATTCATGCTCAATATTCTCCTAATGTGGTAAACCCCATCATGCATCCCGGTGATCTCGATGACCTAGCCACCAGTTCTTGTAGGTGGTAGCGGACTACGGGGTAGATGAATGACACTATCTAATCCCTTTGTCCCTTCATATGTATGGAAATATTATTATTGGATCTTTATAATATGAAACCCATATTTTTGTTTACCTTATTTTTTAGTTTAGTTCTTAGTATTTTTTTCTTTTAGAAAAGTTCTTATTCTAAGGTTATTCATGAACTTCACATTAATTGCATTATTAAATTTATTTGGATGATTTCTCCTAGTGTTAACTATATCCACCTTCCCATTTCACTTATTTCATCTTATTTAAACCCTGTCAGGTAATGTTTTATATATTTTAGGTTTTTTATTTTTAAAAAATATATCGGTATCCCTATTTGAAATTACTATCCAATAAGTTTCACCATGTAATGATACTCATCACAGGGAGATATTGATTCCCTAAGTTCAATTTAAATTTTCCATTTCATTTTTCCTATGATATATATGTGATATATCTCCCAAGATAATTTATAGAAAAGTGTGGGGATTTTTTCATTTTATGTGTGGGGGAGTCATTCGTGAGATTTATTATTGACAAACATGGATTATTTCCTATTTTCATTTCTCTGTGAGACATTTTTCACTAAAAAAATTTTATAAACCTAAAAACTCACAACAAACGTTTAAATAAATAAAAAATTTAGGTAATAAATTTTTGAAATCCGTCTCTTACTCATGTTCATATTTTTATCATTATTTCTAAGCTTATTAATTTAATTAAAAATAAAATTTATTAAAATTTATTTTTATTTAATTATTACTTTATTTTATACCCTGAGTGATAAAAAATTATTATTTGTATACTCTAATTCCCAATTGTATTCTAGAAAGATGATTCCATATTATTTTCTGATCATATTTCTTGAGAGACACCTAGGGCATGTAAACCTGTCAAAACATTCATTGTGATCATATTGAGGATATGATTGAACAAATACCATTTTAAAATGATTGATGAAATATTTGTTGAGACATTTTTCTTGATATTGACCATACATTTTTTTCTTCTTTGTCCCATAGTATCCATATATAACCTTTTTAGGATGGAGCTATTTCATGGATATTATCCCTTTCTACCCTGATCTTTGTATTATGCATGATTATAATTTTAACAAGTATGGTAGAATTTTCATTTTTGATGGTCATGAGATGTTTCTATTGAGGAAATATAATATGGAATATTCACTATACTGATATTATGTGGTCCATGATTTCTTTTAAAAAAAATCACCTCACATGTTCTATTGAAAAATAAAGGCATATATTTATATACATATAAAGAAAAAGAAAAAAATTGGTTTTATTATTAGGATGGTCAAATATCACCATTTCCAAACCGAAGAATCATCTAATGGATCATATGTTGTTAGGGTATGGATGTGGTATCTAGCTTGAACATGAAATTAAAAATAGAAATAAAATGAAAAAAATTAAATGAACGGAATAAAATTTTTATACTTAATTGATATATCCATGGATCCAATTTTTATTTTTATTTTTGTATCATGGAAACCATTTTTTCTTTGATAATTTACTTCATTACACTATTTACATTTATCATGCATTATGAATTACATATTACTCTTTCTTTGAGATTTATTTTTACTTTCTATCCACCTTTCCTTAACCTCAGAGTCATTTCAACCCTTTTTTCTGAATCCCATATGATTGATTTTGTATTTGTATTTATGAAGTGAATATGATAAAACCAATGAAAACCTATGATTAGGAATATTTATTAAGGGTATGAGCATAACTCTAGTTATATTTTACCCTGAGTGATGAGTAAAAATTTATTTTGAGATAAATTAAAAAATTCAGATATAATTTAAGGAATAGTTATGAATTTGTGATTAAAAAAGTAAATAATCTTGATAAATAACTAGACAATGAGGCATAACTGATCTTCTCTACAGGGTTGATTCTAGAGGAATAAATTTGTTTCTTACACATAGTTTTATTTTTTCTGGTTTTAATGAATGTTTCATGTTTAAAAAATTTATAATCCATATTGATATTATTTATACTTGAAGAAAATAAATTATTCAGGTGTGGGGGAATTTGATAAGATGAATTTATATATATATATTGGAAATATTTATTTAAGGTTTATTCATGTTATATTTGATAATTTACTAGGTTTTGGTTTGTTTTCATGGTAATTAGGAATTCTGGTCAAAAAGGTAGTGATGTTAAAAAAGTGCCAAAAATAGACTTTGCATGACATTTACCATATACACGATGTGTAGACCGGATTCACAACATACCTTTAGTACCACATACTAGCCCGTAAAGAACATACATGATGTGAAGAAAATACATGAAATGTACATTCATTACATGGAATGAATATTTAAAATATTATAACCCTTATAAAAGTGAATTGCATATATGATGTACAAGGGTCTCACAACATGCAATGTTTAAAGGCTCACCCAGTTAAAGATACAAACAGATTCTTCAATGGGAAATATGGATATCAAATACATGATGTGTTTCCATCTTAGATGACATGAAGCTAGCGTACACGACATGCAGATATTGGGATATAAGTTTCCTAAGCTATTACATGATATGCATGACTTAAACATCATATACTTCTCGGGTCTATTAATATTCTAAGTGATCCACCATTAAAAATATTAACACAAATATTTCCTTTGTATTTTTTTCTTCATAAGTTTTCTTATATATTTTTTTTGTTACTCCATAACTATTTCAATTCATTCCTTTAATTTTTTTTTTCAAATTCTTATGATTTATTAATAATTATACACCAATTCTACATCCTTTGTGATTTTGATTTTATTTTTGACATATATTTCTACACCATTATCCATTCTTTTAAATTATTGCATCATTCTTAATTGTTTCATCATCCAAATTATTTTTTTGATTTCTTCTTACTTGTTTTGATTTTTGAATAATCATTCATTCATTATTTATTCATTATGAACAAGTATTTGAATAGATTTTTTATCCTCTTGATTATTTAACATTTATTCATTCTTATTTTAATCCAAGATTACTTCTTTATCAAATGTTTCATGAATATGTGTATCGTTTTTTTTATTTACTTACTTTTTATCATCCCCGCCATGCTTGACTAATCAACATATGGTTAGGGTTCAAGAGTAGGGGTGCTTCTTATCCTAATGAATATATAGTTTAAGCCTTGGAAACCCTATCGAATGTAATGAGGTCGATAATAATTGCTTATCACATTATTTTTCACAACCTTGACCATGGGAAGTTCAATTGAATGAACCTAACTTAATTTGAGTTAAGAAAAAATATCACCATTATGCTATGATAATTTTTGAATATAATACAAGCCTAACGTAGCATGGTTCCTAGTTATACCCTGACCATGGTATATTTTAATCATATGTATATCCAATTGGTTTGACTTAAACCAATTGTTAACCTTTTCACCACTCCACACCCTAATATGTAGGACTATCGCAAGCTAATTCTAGGATTATCTTTTATCAAGAGAACTGAAATTTACCAGGATTCATTCTTTTATTATATAAATTAAACTAAAAATTACCTAGATTTAGTAAAAACCAAACCCGAAGGGTGAACATGAGGAATCATTTCCAAGGGTTTTGTTTGATTGGCTATTGACTTGACAGTATTCCTCATGGGGTTTCCCCTACACTTCCACTTTACTACTCCCTTTTAGCAAGTGTATTTTCGGATTAAAATTTTCTAATATTATTTTTCCCACGTGAATTCAAAGAAACATGTAGGAACATTAGAACTTAATGCTTTGTGTTCATTATCATTAACTAAAAAGGTAATGATAAAGAAAAAGGACCCATTTCTGATGATTTATGACTTCATCAACTCGTTTAAAAGTGTGAGTTGGTTCTCAGATATTGACCTTAGATATGGATACCTCCATTTGATTATTTGTGATGATGATATTATAAATATGTAATTCCATTTTCACTATAAACACTATGAGTTCATGGAGACTCCTTTTAGTGTAAAGAAATGAAGTGTTTATAGATTTGTTGAATTAGATCTTCTAACCATACATGGAATGATTTTTGGTTATTTTCATTGATAAAATACTCATTTACTATACATATAGGTAGGATCACCCAAATCATTTGATTGTGGTATAAGATTTACTCAAGGTGCACTATATTTATATCAGACTTTTGAAGCACCGGTTATATATCTGTGAGGCCCACTTTCTAGGGCATCTCATTTCTGAGCATGACTTAGTTGTGGACATATTGATGATTGATACAATGAATTCCTAGTATCCACCCAAGAGTGTGATAGAGGTTTTGGTATTCCATATCATGGATGTTAACATCATGAGGTTTTTAGTAGACTTATCTAAGGTTGCAACACCTTTGACCACCCTGATGTGTAGGGGGAATCTATTTTCCAAGACTGAGTAGTTTTATAGAGATTTTGGGGATTTGATTCTAAGTATAACCATTGATCTTATGTCAAAACTACTAGAGGAGGGTGTTGAATATAAAGTGTTTTTTATGCCTCTATAACTAGGATTAGTTTTTTGTTGATGCAGAGGCACTTAGTGATCACATAGGTTCGAGGTATTTGATCCACCATAAGTAAAACTACATGAATCACAACCTATAATTTGTAGTGGTAGAGTTCACCCTGAATATATAGTGGAATTATCTTATTGGTGAGAAGTTTTGTTTACTCATACCACTAGAGTATCAGGTACATCTTCACTCAGAGAGATCATAACCAAAGATAGTGATTCCAGTTAGAGTTCTTATAGGACTATGACGTTGAGATGTTCTATAATACTAGGAAAATAAATGTGGTGGTAGATTCCCTTAGTAGGATGTATCATTATCAATTCATGGAAGAGGCATCTAAGTTGTTGGATTATTTGTAGATGGATCTCGAAGAGGAGAGGTTTTCATATCTTCATCAATTGATTGTGTTTAATCCTATGATCTTTTAGTTTTTGATGGAGTATTAGTTGAGAGACATCAATTGTGAGCTTCTATTTGATTATATATCTTTAGGGGATACACTAGATGGATTTGTGCATAAGGGGAGAATGTCATCCTTTTCTAGGGATAGATGGTGGTTCTGTTCACAATATGAGAGGAAGTGATGATAGATTTTTATATCTATCCATTGGAGGTACATATCAAATTCTATAAGATATAAAAGTAACTTTAGGGGAATTTTTGGTAGGATTACATGAGGTGGAGGGCCATGGATTTTTTCTCTAGGTGTCTGACATGTCTATAGGTAAAGGTTGATCACCAAGTTCTGGAAATTTTATTATAAATTCTTGAGATCCTATAGTGGAAATGGTGCATCATATCCATGGACTTTATGATAGGGATATAGAAGATAGTGAGAGTTCATGATTCCATTTGGTGATAGTTGACTAACTAACCATGTTGCTTCACTTCCTTACTATTAGGGAGCAGAGTTTGTTGGAGAGTTTAGGGAATTTTTATGTGTTGAAGATTGTCTAACACCATGGGGTTCCCATGATATTTTTCTGCAATCATGATGTGTGTTTTATATCATGATTTTGTATAGGCTTGCAAGAGGCCTTTAGGACACATTTGAGAATGAATATATCTATTCACACCAAGATAGATGGGTAGACCGAACAGACTATCTAGGTGATGGAGGATATGGTGAGGGCTTATGTGTTAGACATTGGTCGCTGCTGGAAGGATCATATGCCACTGGTAAAGTTTTCATATAATAATAGCTATCACCCTAAAATTGTCATGTCACCTTTATTGTCCCTAAATGGGATACCTTGTAAGTCACCCTTATGATGTACTAATATTGGAGAGACATCTCTTGTTAGGTCAGAGATGGTGTTTCCAATAGTAGTGAAGGTTTAGTTGATCCATGAGATGATGAGGATATCCAAGAGCATATAGAAATATTATGCATATCAACATCATAGGCACTTGGAGATTATGAAGGGTGACCATGTTTTCCTGAGAGTCTCCCCTTGATGTTTATTGTAAAGTTTTATCTGAGTATGCAAGTTATCACTAAAGTTCAATGGGACATTTTTTATCTTATGGATGGTTGGAAATATTTCCTATCTCCTCACATTGCCCCCACATATAGATCAGATACATGGAATCATCCATTTTTCATAGATGAAAATATTACTACATGATCCTATCAATGATATTAACTAAGTAGAGCTGGACATCAAGGATGAAGTCAGCTCCCCAAAGTGCCTGGTGGTGATCAAGGATCAGTAGGAGAGGATCCTATGAGGATGGACCACTCCCTTATTTTGTGTGTTTTGGTAGTATAAGACCATACACTAGAGATCTTATAAGTGATATATCTATATATGAGCATAGTATCCCCACATTTTTTTATCTTGTTCTTTTCAAAGTGAAAATTTTTAAGGTAAATGAGTATTTAATGACTCTATTATTTCCTAGTAAAACATTGGAATACAGTAAGGAATATTTTCTAAAGTTACTGATGAGTCAACATGAGATTCTAGAACCCATAGAGACTCATAATTTATATATTGATAAAATTAATTACAATATATCACGTGTATACATCAACTTTCCCCCATTATTTGGAACATCAAACTGAAAATATGAGGCCATGGTTGAAATGTGTGACCTAATGTTGTCCAGTGTTGGACTTCTAGTTAAGGAATATGTTGGTGGTGTGTTTAATTAAAATAAATAATCAATTTTATTAATTTTATTTTAAATGAACTGAATTTAAAAGACTCTATAAATATGTAGTTATAACATTTCACGAGGGTTATATGCATAACTCTAGGATATTTGGTGATGAGGAAACCATTGTTCTTCATTTTCAAATTACTTTGAAGGATGATGGGTGACCAGATCAAGGAGGATCAAGAAGTAGTGAACACATTCTATTGTCCTCATCACTAGAAAGCACATTTTTTACCAACAATCGATCCAAATCGAGTTAGTACTCATCAATTTTGGTTTCTATCAATGAGAATAAATTTTTAAACTAAGTATTTTATCTGGATTATTTTTTATTGGTTATCACACATTCTTCACATGATCCCTAAAAAAATTATTATTTATGTTAATCCAATTATATTGAATTGTTACACATGTTATCACCCTGGATATCATGTTTCTGTAATAGTTTTCCATGAACCCTTGGATAATGAGGGTTTTACTTCTTTGTTATGTATTTATCTCCACCATTCTTCACATTATTCATTTTTATCCCACAGGATCATGGTTCGACATTATTGAGGTAGGGTCGAGCGTGATCTATCCCCTAGATTCGTGGTGAATTAGAGAACGATGATCAAGATAGTAATTTTTGAATGGATCAAAATGAATTGTAAATTTCAGTTGAGGTATCCCTAGGTCCAAGATCTAGGTCAAAAATAATAGATTTACAGTGGTGATAGGTGAAGTCATGAGAAGTTCGTGTGACTGGAATCTGGCCGCCAATGATGGATCAGGCACGTCCATCCTCAAATCTATGACACCTGATGTGATTCGGAGCATAAATGACAATGGTGATGGTGTGATGAAAACACGTGAATAAACATAGGTTTCTAAGAAATATCTGACTACATGGTGTGTATTCCTCGAATACACATTATTCAGTCCTCCATCTATAGAGTCTAGGGTTTTCTGGGAAGATGTTATTCACACTCTATTTTACGAGGCCCGCAGGTCGATTAACCCTCCCTAGGTGTGCAAGCCATTTTTCTATTAGCACACACCCTGGGCCCTGTGTGTTCAGACATGCCATGAACTCTAGGAGTACATGGGATTGACCATAGGTACACAGGGATAAACTGATACCCAATCATGGCTTGGAACATAGGCATGGACTGAAGTACACGATCATGGATAGTATCACATGGGTAGTCCCTGAGTGGATGAGACACACCATGTACCACCTCTACACACTATGTACAGTGGAATAGCTTCACAATCCATGTCTATAGAAGAACACAGCCAGGCTATGAGGCATGGTCACAAACTATGTGGACCCCATACATATCATGCACTTCCCTTATAAACATCTACCTCTTATATCTCCTTCTATATAAATCAAATTTAGGATCATGAGTAGCCTTCATGAGTTTTTTCCCATAAAGAATGAGATAGTATCCATTATTGTGGAATTCATGATATGATGTGAGGTTTTTTGAGTGTGACTCTTATTTATGGGTTGTTTTACTATGGAAGTTATTAGTGTAGGATTATTAAAGAGATTCTAGGGTTGGAACTCCCATGTTGGAAAAGGGTGTGGGTACCCCGTTCTCTTTATATATATAGAGATGGTACATCCATACACTGGGTTCAGGTCCTCTATCTAGGGAGTGGTAATCCCCCATAATTGGGCTCTAGTGGTATTTGGGTCCTCTATGAGATTTTACGATCCCTCTAATATGGATAATAATAGTGAGGAGTGGGAACCTCCACACAAATTTAGTGAGGTTTCATTTGATGTTGGGAATCAGAGACTAACTTTTGGCACTGTTGGAAAACTCATTGACTTTGTGAGGGTTATGATATGGAGATCTCATTTCTCTCTCTACTGGGTTTCTTTATGAGAACATATTCATATCATGGGATTATTTTCTATATTCCATTGGGTTTAAATAACCTTTTTGTATCTATCAATTTATCCATTTACACTTTTTAGGTCATCCTACTAGGTATGTATATACTCACCCCTAGATGGAATTTTCTACATGTGACATGTATTATGCATAAAACGGATAGATCAGTGTTGAATTTTGTGTATCTTAGGGACACATAGATTCATTGATTGTGTATGGTGGTTGGGAGTTAAAGATCATGAATATGGTTCTCTCAATTTTTATTTATTCTAGTTATTGTTAATTTGGGACCTAATTTCTAGTTGGGAATGTATTTTTCCCCTTTATTATGGGTTTATACTTTTTAAATCTGGTGAATTTACCAAGATTTTATTATATGCATGTTTATACTCAAGATATTACTTTCATTTATATTCCTCTACATTTTTTATTTTGGATATTTGGGTGTGTGTGTACATGTACATTGGGAAAATGACTCTCATTTATTTTATGCCTCCCCGACGCTTTTCTCCATACCTTATACTATTGGAGGTGGTCCTAGGGTTATGATAGCTAGGCCTTACACTAAAAAAGTGGGCCTCGGTGGGTCAATTCATCACATCTCTCTTCATACAACTTTTAATATTTCATTAATGTAACAATTATGTCATCAAATCTTAAAATAATCAAATGTTTAGTGTCATCTATTCCTTTCATATTAGTGTAGTTATTTTTCAATGTATACATAATAGTTTCAATAATATGATTTTAACATGTCTCTTTCTTTACCAATGATTATAATCTTTTTATAATATTTATTAAACATTGGTTCATTTGTATTACTATTTAACCAAGAAAAAAACTAAAATCATTATAGCCCCTATCAAAATAAAACTATGAGTTTTCAAAAACAAGGATGTTCCAAAATGTGTGTTCTTTAGATTTTCCCAAATTCCATAGGCTATTTTAAAAGATGATACCTGGGTATAAATGTTCATGGTCATAGAATATAACAATTTTTCATGAACATTATGATTTACCACTTATTCCATATTTTATTCTTAATTAAAACATTAATTTATATCTCTGGAACATTGTGACTCTCATCCATCATAATTAAGTTGTCAACTATGATGTTAATAATAATGGAATTCATATGAGCGTAGTAAAAAAATCATGAAGTTAAAATATAAACTATATGAAATATAGTTATAAAAATTAAAATAAATTTATTGATAATTTATAAATATATGAAAATAGTAATCCCTGAAGTGGAAATAATGGTTTTTATTCAATTTAAATTCATAAATAGAAAATAGTACATATTTAAAAATAAAACATAGAGTAGTTTTTAATTGATATAATACTTCATTAAAATGATATTATAAAATCAGGAATATTAAAATTAGAGGTAAAGAGTTTTATATACCTAACATTAAGTTTCTCCAATTATCAACCTATTGTATGTCACCTAATTTTACTATCTTTTGGAATCCCTAAATATAAACTATTGGTAGTTATATTGTTCAATCCCCAATCACTCTACCCTACTAGGAATAGAAGACCTTAATCAGACATGAAAAATAAATTGTTCACATTCCTATTCAAGAAATCCCTCAACTACATAGGATTGATAAATGAAAAAAAAATATGAGATAAATATTAATTACTTTATAGTAAATCCTCACAAGATTTATGTCTTGGTAAGAGATTATAAACATAAATAATTCGATATATAATAAGTCAACAATCTATTTAAGTATTCGTGTAATTTATGTACTTCTTTATTTCTCAACATTTTATATCATTCTTCTAATGGTTTAGGTTACAACTCTATTTTTATACATTTTTGTAACAAACTCCAGAGATCTAATTCCATAATATCATTGTCTTTTGTAATAGAATTAGTAGAAACTTCATCATTTATCAATGAACATACCATTTCACTTTATTTATTGATGATTTAAATAGTAATAACTACATTTCTCTTCATTCTAGTGAATTTAATCTATCAAGAACTTTTTGATTATATGATTTCTGAAAACTATAACAATTCTTCATATATTTCTATTACTGGGATGTATTCTATATATACATAACTACTAAAATGTAACTCAGGTTATATCAAATTCCTATTAAGTGTTTTATGATTTAAAAATAAAGTTGTGATTCATTGACTCAATAGTGGTAATATGTTAGTGTCTACAACTGATAATTTTTAGGAGTGGTTCGATAGTGGAGGACTGAATGGTATTTTTTAATGAATTGGGTGTGGGGTGGTAGAAATTTCATCCAATGTGTTGACAGATCACTGGAAGTGAATTTTTGACATATGATTCCAATGGTTGGGGGAACTATGATTTAAGATCACTATTTATGAGTGTAATCTTATAGTCGAGATAACTATAGTATTTTTTATTAATCAGTTGATGATGATTTATTGCCTCATTATAAATGATAAGGTTGAAAACTGTCTTGGTGTTGGATATGGGGAAAATATTACAGCTCGGTTTTTATAGAATAGTAGGCCCTGAATAGGTGACTCAATTATGATATATATAAATAATAAAACATTTTATATAAATATTCAATAGATAACACAATTAAATTTTCCAAAAAACTATAAATGTTTACTGACTTTGGAAACTACACATCTAATAGTATTATTTCATAATGGTTCTTTAAAATCACCTAGAAAGGGGGAGCATAGATGCTCAGTGTGGATAAACATAGTACATATCAATATATGATCAAACATGAGAATAAGGGAATTACTATAATATCATAATAAAATAATATCATACACAAAAAAATTAATATATTTTATCATGAGTCAAGCCATGATCCTTTATCACAAGAAAAGAAAAAAGTTTTAAGACTATGGAATCATATATAATCAATCATTAGCCATGATAGCATATCACAAACATAATAATATGGAAAACAATATAATATTATAACATTGTAAACATGTATAAATAGTAATAGGTCCACATATTATGTTAAAGGCATGAAATAAATTCCTTCCATAAAATTTTGCACATGAAAATATGTTCACTCATAAATTTATGTTAATGAAACAAGATTAGCACATAATGTTGTGAATGTGAAATCTATTTAACAAATAAAATAGTTATCCAAGGATTTTTCCTTCTTTATCCCATGCATTTAGGGACTATATTGGACCCACCAATCACATAATCTATTCATATATATTTCACATGATCATAAAGATATTTATCATTTCATAATGGATTAACCAATGAAAAAGAAAACATATTCCATCAATATCTCATTATCATAATAATAAACTATCCATAGAATTAATAATTTTGGTATTATTGTATCATATCCCTAGTGAAGTTAATATAGAACTAGTGCATGTTTTCTTAAGAATAAATACCATTAAAAGATCACTAGAACACTAATTGAGGAAAATAAACTTCCATTCTTGAGGGGATAAAATATATGATAATTACCATGGATAATTTTAAAGTATGATTCAGTGAATATAGTATTCATAATGGTGGGAAATACATTTGTGTGGTATAAGTTAAAACAAATAAGTCATCCACACCTTTAGTAAAATGTACCATGTTTTGAAAATAAAAAGAAGAAAACAGTTAAACCTTTTATAGAAAGTAAAATATGGGTAAAAATTACATTAATCAATAATTATATAATAGTAAAAAAATTGAAAACATTTTAAGGAATATGTGGACATGGAGAGAATGTTCATCAACTAATGAGTAAATAAGGTTGATTGTTCTTGAAAAACAATTATTGATAATTTTATGTAACAAAGATAGAAAATGGTATTATTACATAAACAATTAATGAATAAAAATATAAGAAGAAAATTTATAGTGTATAAAGGATGAGATCTATATAATTTTATTCAAAGAAAATTTAGCAAAGACATTCTCAAAAAGAAATTAGATTGTAAGATAAACTCTTACCTCAAGTCTCTTCATGATATATATAAATTGAAACCTACTTTATAATAAATATATATGTATTATAAATCTATTATATATCCATATTCAAACATATAATATCATATATTATTTACTTATAACATCTTATCACCCATTTATTAAATATTTTTTATGAAAATCACTATTTTGGGTAACAACTTTTTTGTTTTTCATGCATATTCGGTTCGAAAAATCTAGTTCATATACATTGATCATGGTTTCATTACCTCTAAAATGCTAATAAATTTATAATTATATTATGTAATCATTATATAAAATTTAATAATTATTGATATAAATTAATGATGAAAAATGAATTACATCACAACGTAGATACAATAATCCATATTTACACACAGGTGATGGTTCACAATTTTAATGGATGAAAAACGATAGTTAAATAATAATTCACCTTTATAGAATAATTATTATATCATAAATATCATATATATTCATTAAATTTATACTTATTATCATCCATGTAGTTTTTAAATGAAAACAAATCACATCACTTCGTGAAGGGGGTGGTCCACACATACACACGAGCGATGTTATCATTTCACAAAGAATGGGAAGCTAACAAGTTTGATAAGATATTATAATACATAAGAATAATTATATAATAAATATAATTTATAAACATTAAATAAATATTATTAACCAAACATGAATACTGGTGATGAAAAATAAAATACATGGCTTCACGGGGCAGTAGTCATCACATATACACGAATGATACTTTTGTTTCCGATTTGATGAAGAAGGAGATGAATAATGGTTTTGAAATCATAATAATGAAATCTATATATATTTATGATATCGGATTCCTAATTTTATGATATATTTAATTGGTTTAAATAATTTATAAGAATAAATAAAATTGAAAGTGAGTGGTTAAGGATTATACATCTTCATTGAAAAATCTTCTTCCGCATACACATTAATCCTTGAAAGGATTGTATTTTGATCAAACCGAGAACTCTAGGATATGGTAAGTGAGGTTAGTAATTTATTAGAGAAATTATTTTATGATAATATATTCTCTTTAAATCTAGAAAAGAGATGAGAATTTTTTTTCTTTTTTAAATGAAATAGAGGACATACTTTTTATTTTTCAAAAGATTAAAAATATTTTTTTATAATTCAAGGAAAATGGATCTAAATTCGAAAAAGTTAGAAAATAATATAATTTAGAAATAAAATATATTCATCCAATTGAATTTGGACTAATATTTAGGTCATTTTAACCCTTATATCAATAGTTTCACTACTTTTAACCTTTACCGTATTAATGAATTATTACCTCAACTATTATTAAAAATGACTAAAAATTAAGTTGAACTTATTAAAATTATTAATTATTACTATTTAAAATTTTTAATCAATTATAAAAAATTTAATATCTATAAGAGGAAAAAATTATTTTAAAATAAACTCGCAATATATATTGAAAATTGGTTTTCTAAAAAATGGATTTTTAATTATAAAAATAATATTTTTTCCAAAATTAAGTATAATGTTGATTATAAGAAAATTAATTGGATTTTCTTTAGTAAAAATGAACTAGTTGAATATTAAAATAAATTCAAAACAAAATGGGGCTTTTAAAATAATTTTATAAAAAGGAAAATATTATATAATATCAATATTTTTTCATTAATCAAGGAAAAATTAATCTTTTTATAAAAAACAATAAAATTAAAATTAAGTGAATTTTAATATTTATATATAAAAAACTATATAACTTTTATATAATTAAATTTATTGAAGTGATATAAATTAATTTTAATACTCATACACAAAGTACAATAAAATGTTTTTTAAAGAAAATGTATTTTTGAATTATAAAGAGATATTATAATCATTTATTTCTTAATAAACTTAATTAAATTAATTTTAGAAACAATATTGAGTGTATAACATAAAAATTAATTGAAAATAAATTATAATTAATAATTATTTTAATATATTTTGTTAAAAAAACATTTTATACTTAAAAATAATTCTATAAAAATAAAACTTTTTTAGATTTAAATGGTTTTATTTTAATTAATAACCAATTTAAAACCAATTAATTTATTTTATACCAATGAAAAAAATTATAATTTGTTTTATTCTATTCACACATATCAATCCAACTTCTAGGTGATAATTGTCACATTAAAAAAATTGAATACCATATTGTGGAGAATTTAAACACGGTGTTGCATGTAAAAAATGTATCAAAGAAATAAAATTTATTTCAAGATAAATATATCATAAAATCTTGTGTTTTGATGTTACACCCCCCCCCCCCAATGAGTTTTTCCATTAAAGTTCTATCAATATGATGTATAAAATAGAGGAAATTTCTACCTCATCATATCTTTATGTTCCGATGTGGCTTCCTTGAATATATAATTCCTCCAAATAGTGAGAACCTAGTGAGTATTAATATTCCAAAGAACATTATCTCTGTGATTAAATATTTCTACCAGTTATTATTCATATAAAATATCAGGATCCAACTGTACTGATATTGAATTCTGTGCATGTGAATGATCAGTTCTGTACTTCTTCAAGAGGGATGTGTGGAACACATCATAAACTTGAGAGAGATTCAGAAGAAGTTATAATAGATATAAAACCATACCTATATAATAAAGAATATTTATAGTGAAAATATATCTAGGTAACATATATCCATTCATTCCAAATATCATAACCTTCTTCAATAGAGAATCTCATTTGAATACCATCTCACCAACAATGAATTATAGATCTCACCGATAGCTGTTATTATTACACATATTTCAACTCTAAGCTACATTGATGTGATACTGAATTGATATGACATTATATTCCATTTGAAAAGTAGATCAATTATAAGTATATTTCAATCTCCAACTTTATCCTATCACATTGGAGTTTTCCACATCATTTCATAGATGGATTCATAAGAAGCCATCTGAATGCTGGAGTGAAATGTATTGTATAAGAAAACTCATCTACATAATTTTTGTATCCCAACCACATATAAAAACTATATAACAAGAAATAAACATATATTTTATTTTTTTAATGTTCCTTCCATAATGACCATCTATGTGATGATGATATTCATTACTAAATTTAAACTCTGTATTGAAATCTTACTGAAGACTTATCTAAAAAATTAAGATAATATTTTGATCCTAATTTGAAATAATTAACAGCGGTATTGTATAAAATTCCAACAATTATTTAATGTTATTATTAGAAATTTTATCACGACCCACCTTCTTCAAGATGAGGGAGATGTTGAGATGTTCCTTCTTCAAGATAAAGTATAGATAATGACCCCCGAGTCCCACCTCCAATAGGCCCTGGGGTGGCAACCAGCACCAAGGGTATAGAAATCTCCCAAAAATAGAAGTCATTACCCTTTTTATTGTAACCATGATTGAGAGATAAGATGTATCAACTTCAAAAAAAATCCAAGACACATAAATAAAAATAAATCAAAATCCATCCATAAGCATGTTTAAAGTAAAATTGTTATAAGTATAAGAAAAACTCCAAAGTACCAAAATTAAACTAAGCAGCGACAAAGAAACCATCCTCAATATCCAAGAAAGTAAGATCCATCATAGTTTGTGAGATTTTCCTACAAACCTGAAAATAGTTTTATATACTTAGGGCGAGCAAACAAGTATTCTCAGTAGGTAAAACCAATGTCATCCATGCACAAGTGGGAGAGGCATACTAATGTCCGAGTGAGAAAAATAGAATAAACTCCAAAATAACCTAACAATGTATACTATCCACCCTAACCTCACCAAGGAACGCTTACCAAATAACGTAAGTAAGTAATGTAATAATATAATCACATCAATATTTGGGTACCCTACACCACTTCCCACTAGTTAACTAGAACATCCTGATGCATCTATCTCTTCCACAAGCCCCACCATCACAACATTACCGTAGATACCTGGGCCACAACCACACACATCCTAGCTGTAGACACCTGGGCCACTACCACACCGTAATCTTGTCCGCAGACACCTGGGCCTCACACATATCATCCCCTGCCTGAAAACACGTGGGACTCATCCAAAGACACCTGGGAAACAAACCACATCTCACACAACCAATGCCATAAATATGGTAATAAACCTCAATCCATTACAGCCTTTTTAAAGGGTCTAGGGTGATAAATTCTTAGAAGAGGGAACTAAGAAGATCAAATAACTGTTCATCCATCCTTCCACTAGGATGGTAGGAAAGACACCCTCCCTCATAACAATTGGGGAGTTCGTCACATAGTACTCAACACTGGTGGGGAGCGTATTGAAATTAGAAAGGAGTAAAAGTTTATTCATATAGGTTATCAAACACTCAACCCAACTTAGGGGATTCCAAAAAAACAACCAGCCAACCCAAAACCATTTTTTCTGCTACCCCTACATACACCACCACATAATAGCCATAACCAAAACATCAACCCACCCCTTTTATTTAAAAAATTTTCATTAGTTATTTTAATCCCGTTTATTTATTTACTCCATCCCTACCCGGGAATCTAACAACCGCAACACCATAAACCATCCTCAGAAGGCGAATAGCCTGATTAACTAAAGAGATTGTATGCTTATTACATGATTACACCCATTCAAGGCACAAAAAACACCAATACCAAGAGCACAAGTGAATCTTTAGACACCACTAGTATTAAAAAATGGAATATGGACCAAGGTAAAGGATTTCCTTTTTAACACCCATTCATAAATACGAAAAAGAAAACAACCCACTTGCAGTCCCATCTACACACCAACACCACACCCAATACACCCATAAACATGAAATCATGACCGGCCAATATTGTATCCCTACATCCAAAACACTACCTAGATGCAGTCCCAATGTATAAAAAGTTCATATATTCCACAATCAATCAATCTCTCAGCCTAATATTCCATTACACCACATGTACAACACCATACACACAACCACACTACAAGCCACATCACCACACAAATAGAATACACAAGCTTGAATAGAACTGCACACAGCACATAGCCACACCTATCAAAAAGTTTGTGTTCATATTTGGCCAACACTATTCTTTAAATTTAAATTTGATAAGAAAGGGTTATCACACAAGAGTTTTCATCCTAGTTCATCCATTTCATTTTATTCAGGTATATGTGATTAATCATATTGATATTTATAGAAACTATTCACAAGGAAACAACAACGGTTATAAATCATCACCCATATGTAGGAAATGACCACCAATGTTTATGATTTTCAGAAGCCATGTGTCCACAATAGATCATATCATCAATAAGTTTAACAAATAAAACAGGCTACCAACAATAATCCAATCCCTTCCCATTATCGAGTTCGTATTTGAACTTATATTTTTTACAAGTTTTATTCATAATTTTTCATAAAATAACATTACTACACCCACCCCACATGATACACAATTAAAATAGAGACCTATAAAATCCCTACTTGGAATAGCATACGATCAATAACTCTTTCTTGTATCAAAAATAGAGGGTCACATGAGCAGCTAGAAAAAATTACCAATGGAAAAAATCTATGGAAATCGTGATCAATGGATATAGAACAAAAAACCACTCCATAGAAGGGAATGATCTAGGAACACTAAAAGGGAATAGAAATAGACTGGTAAGGGATGATCTTGGATTTAAAAATCCAGATCCTATATTAATGGAAGAACAGTTTTAAAAGTCATTAAAAATGATCATGGCCAAGACCACGTGGTTGGATTATTTCAAAGTACTTTGAGCATTAGGATATTTAAGATATAATTAATTTCATTTGAAACACCTTTATAAATTACTAAATAAGGCTTTAAAATCTATTTTTGTCTAATAAAATGTAAGAAGAGAGAAACTAGAAAAACTAGAAATTTGGAAATCTATTGGAAGTGACTCACTATTAAGTGAGTCACCGGTGGCACCATTCAGTAAGAAATCATTTGGTGAACCATAGTTTTGTTCCACCATTCAGTACCATTGTTCGGTGCCACTGTTCGGTGCCACTATTCGGTGTACCACCATTGTAAAAATCTGATTCTTTGGAAAATTCATGAAACAAGACACTATGTCCCCCAATAATATCAAAAACACTTTATTTTAACAAAGGAATGTTCTAGGGAAATATGGGTCATTATATCAGATACCTCTCAAACTATTCTCGTCCCTGAGAATTCAAAACTAAACCAAAATAAGGAGGGGTCTAAACAACTACCCTTAAAGATAACTCTTAAGGTTATGCCATATTGAGTTTTTCAAAAGTTCGAGTGAAAAACTCGACATCCAATAACACCTCCCCAACATCTACATCCCAAAAAAACCACACAACACCAAAATTCACACTATCCAGATACATGGATTAGGTAATTCCTTTCTCCATGCCAATATACTATCTGCTTTGTATAGAATTGACTCACCCGCACAGGTTTAATCAAATTAGCATTAATACTTCTCTATTAGGGATCAGGTCCTCCACTTCCCACAAGTTGGAAATTTTTCATATATTAGATAACAAGGAAATAATCCATCCCATAGAAAAAAAGGTCTATCACTACATCACATATCGAAACACACAAGGAAATTTCAAACAAATCTGGGTACTAGGCACACATATGCACCTCTCTCTTTGAAGTACTCTCCTCTAGGACACCATGCCTCCACAACACATGAACCAAGGGAATGATCCACCCATGCAGAACATTCTCCTGACAATCCTGGATCTCTATTGGACACTTCACAAACGGTGTGTCATCCACGATATCCAACTCTCCCCAATCAATGATATGGGATTCATTGGAAATATACTGACGAAGATGGGAGGCAAGAAAGACATCATGGATCCTCCCTAACTATAGTGGAAACTCCAACTGGTATGCCACCTCACCAAATCCTCCTAACACATCTAAAAGTCAGATGAACCTGGGAAAAAGCTTTCTCCCTATGCCAAACATCCACTGCGCACGTCGAGGGGAAACCTTCAAGAATACATGAACTCCAAGGGATTTCTCCTACGATCGACATACAACTTCTACCAATATTTTTCTACCTTCATCCTCTCATGAACAAGCTACACCTTCTCTTTCATACTTTTCACCACATCCGGTCCAAGAGCAGCCGCCTCCCCAACTTCCATCTAGTACAAGGATGAATGAAACGGTCTTCCATATAAAGCTTCAAATTGATCCATGCCGATGGAAGAGTTATAACTATTATTTTAGTAAAACTCTTCTGAGGGAAAATTCCACACCCAGGACCCACTAAGGTCTAGAACACGTGCCCCTAATAAGTCCTTTAATGTCTAGATAGTCACCTCTATTTTCCATTTATTTGAGGGTGAAAAGTAGTGATGAGGTGTAACTAAGTGCCAAAATCTTGATACAATCCCCTTCCAGACTCACACTATAAATCATGTATCCTGATCTAAGAAAAATAGAAATTAGATCTCTCTACAGATACACCACCTCATCCACATACTTCTGTGCTAAGGCATCCAATGTGCTTGACTCCTTGATCGCTATGAAGTGAGATGACTTTGTCAACCGATCCACTACTACCCAGATTGCATCACACCATCCATAATACCTAGTTAATACTATGATTAAATCCATTGATATTTTATCCCACTTCTACTCAGGGACATCTAAGGGTTTCAATAGACCATTGAGAACACAGTGCTCATCCTTCACTTGTTGGCACACCAAGCACTTTTCCACGAACTCCGCCAGTGCATGCTTCATCCCAGGACACTATAACTTCTCCCTCAACCATCGGTAGATCATGGAAACTCTTAGGTGTACCACTAGGTGAGAGCTATGGAAATTACAAAGAACTCCCTCATGCATTTCTAATAGGATGAACAGCCTCCCATAGAACAACATCTGATTCTGACCATCCCTCTAGAGCATTTCTCTAGTCAAAGAAGTCACACATCACCTCTACCAATGATTCTCCCCACTGAGACTCTTCCACCTGCCACATCAGAAAATATTGCACTATCATTTGAAATAGACAGCCTCTTCCACCATCCATTTCTGCATCTAAGTGCAAGTCATGCAACACCTCCATTTCTTTCCAAGAACCCACAGATTTCCAAACCACTTCTTTTTATGACATCCTTCTCAAATAATTGGCCATAATGTTTCCCTTACCTGAGGTGAAAGAGATATAAAAATTTTAATCATGGATAAAATCCAACCACCTTCTTTGTTTCAAGATCAGATCTCACAGGTAAAAGTTATACCTCATGATCTTGTGATCTTTGAAGACCACAAAGCGCTCCCTGATGAGGTAATACTGCTACAACTTCAGCGCAAACCTGACTGCTGCAATTTCTAGATCATGGGTGGCATAGTTACATTCATGGGGATTCAAATACCTAGACCCATAAGATATCACTTCTCATTGATGCATTAGCATACAACCCAAGCCCAGATGGGATGTGTCACAAAACACCTCGAACATCACCCCTTCCTCTGACAACTTGATCACTGGAGAACTAACCAAATTATTCTTTAAAGAGCTAAAGGCTTCCAGACACTAATCACTCCACAAAAAGTCTTTCCCTTTCCTGGTCGGAGCTGCCAACAGAGCTAATAATCAAGAGAAATCAGGTACGAATCTCTAGTAGTATCCTTCCAAACTAAGAAAATTGTAAAATATTGTCACATTATTAGGTGCTTCCCAAGAAACAACTACCTCAACCTTTGATGGTTCTATTGCTACACCCTTATGATACAAAAAATTCCTATATAAGTGGACCTCCCGTATCCAAAAATTTCACTTGGACAGCTTTTCGTAGAGCTGGGGGTACCAAAGGATCTCTAGGGCAGTCCGGAGATGCTCGTTATGTTCCTCCTCCAACCTTGAGTAGATCAAAATTTCAGTGATGAATACAATGATGAACCTATCCAAGAACTCATGAAATGTATAGTTCATGAGCCCCATGAACATGGATGGTGTGTTCATAATATTTAATGACATAACTAAGAACTCAAAGTGCCCATACCTACACCTGGAAGCAATCTTTAGAATGTCTCCCTTCTTCTCCTTCAACTGGTGATACCTATAATGTAGATCGATCTTGGAAAAATAACTCTCTCCCCTCATCTAGAAAAAAAAATATCATCTATCCTTGAGAGAGTGTAATGGTTCTTGGCTGTTACCTGGTTTAACATTTGGTAGTTTATACATAGTCACATACCACAATCCTCCTTCTTCGCAAACAAGACCGGAGCACCCCATGATGGCACACTGGGCCAGATAAATCCATTTCTCATCATATTATCAATCTATATCTATAAATTCCATATCCCATAAGGTGTCATCAGATAAAGATCCATCAAAATCAGAGATGCAACGGGATGAAAGTCTATCCCAAACTCAAAAATCACGTCGAGGGGGTAGAGTCACAAATTATTTGGAAAAAAATCCAATAACTCCCCAATGGAACTAGGATTCCCCACCATATTAGTATCCATTAATTCCACTAACAGCTCGGCCAACAAGGAAAGAAGATGCTCTACATTCCATATTTCCATCTGATAACTCCTCTTTCCAACGAAAGCCACACATTGTCCAACCACATCTGAAAAAATGACTCTTCTCTAGAAGCAGTCAATAATATCATGCACTGAAGAGAACCATTTGATCCCAAGGATGACATTTTATGGCTACCTCTGCAGCAGAATGAGATAACCACTGGACTAATATGGCCCTAGCATTAGTCTACATCCCCGAAAATATCAAACAAGATAATCTGACCACTGACTGTTTCAATCAACACCAGGGGCACAGAAAGTCTCTCTATGTACAGTCCCAAGGCATGGGCCATACTGGGTGCAATGAAGGAGTGTGAAGCTCCCAAATCAAAAAAGTGTAAGCATGCGTACTAAAAAATTGATCATACCTTGAATGATCTCTGACCCTGTTGTAATTGTAGCCTATGTGGTGTGAAACATTACATGTCTATCTCCTCTACCCCTTGGATTTAATTTACCTCCCCAAACACTCCCTAGTTGAGATCTGTGAGGAGCACCCTGAGGTTGGACTCCTCCTGCATTGTTCGCCCTTGGTGGAGCAGGGGCTTGTTGTCCCTACTACTAGAAAGTCCTGGCTAGTAACTAATTTTGAGTTGGGTGCTAAACATTCCCACCTACACCATACTGAACTCAATTAGGGAACTGTACCTAGAGGTTTTCATGGCCTCTACAATAAAAACACCTCGACCCCACGACCATGGGAAAAGGGTAGGGACCAAAGGGTCGGAATTGAAACTGCTGGGGTCAACTCCCCGCTGGCCAAAACCTGGAAGGCTCTGACACCGGATACTTTTTGCTAATGGGCTTCCCCTTTGAAGAACTCAATTGACTTCCCTTTTCTAGTATAAATCCTCGCAAGGGAATCCTTTACAACAATTCATCCTTCTTCTGAACTTCTAAGTATGTCAGTATAGTGAAAGGAGTAACCACGTATTGAAGAGATGGATGGAGCACCTCCTCCAAGAACCTTTCCCGAGATTCCTCATTTAGAAAGAGATATAGAGAAAAGAATAAGAGATCCTTGAATTTGATCCCCAATTCCCTCACCGACATACTCCCCTATTGGAGAGAGAGTAACTCCTACCACTTCTTGGCTTTCATCGTGGTGGAAAATAATTTCACTCAAAACTCCTTCTCAATGCCATCCCATGAAACATCTGTCTCATTCCTCTCCCCAAGGTAAAGCGTCCACCACGAATGCGATGATCCCCTTATGTAGATCACCACTAGAGGAACCCAATACTCTATTAGAGCCCGGATCAAGCTGAAATTTATCACCAGCTTCCCAAGCTAACTCGCCATATCCATTTCCGAGAGGCTTCCCTCTTACTTTCCCAGAGTTTATCGTAGGAAAGCATGAAGAGTATTCTCCCAATGATTGTACTCCTCCTCTGGGTCAACCCTCCACTTGTAAACTAGCTCAGGCTTCTAACCCTTCACTACTTGTACCACACACAAGTAATGTTCGGGAGCCATAACTGAAAGGAAAACAACTATATCCTAAGCCCGAGTAGTGTGGAATTATTTTAGGATTCATTTTAACTCATTATTTATTTTAATTTCCAAAAAATGACCAAAAAAAGGAACACAAGTAAACATGATGTATATACCTTTACTAGGTACTCTACCCTTCAAACGGTGTAGCCTCACTTGGATGTTTGGTAATCTTAAATTTATTGCATCAGATAACTAGGGGCCCTAAAATCCCGTTTCCTAGCCAGTCTTTCTCAGCCTATGTCACACACCAAGATCATTTAACATTGTTTCCCTAATAACTCATGCAATTCTCACGGTTCCTATCTCCAAACTACATCCTATCTATCAACCATTACCTCTAGTACCATTCTGTCGTGACCCGCATGCTTCAAGATGAGGAAAGGTATGGAAAGATGTCGAGACCTTCCTTATTCAATATGAAAGAGAGATAATGACACCTGAGCCCCACCTTCAATAGGCCCCAGGGTGGAGACAGCACCAAGGGTACAGAAATTTCACAAAAATGGGTGGTATTACCCATTTATAGTAACCATGATCAGGAGATAAGATGTTTCCACCTCAAAACAACTCCAAGACACATATATAAAAAAACCCAAAATCCATCCACATGCATGTTTAAATAAATACTGCTATAAATATAAGAAAAAATCAAAAATAAGTACCAAAATAAAACTAAACAGTGACATAAAAACAATCCCCAACGTCTGAGCTAATAAGGTTCAGCACAGTCTATGAAATTTTATTGGAAACATGAAAACAGTTTTATATACATCGGGTGAGACTACAAGTATACTTAGTAAGGAAAAACCAACGTCACCCATACACAAGTGGGAGAGGCATACTGATTCCCGCATGAGAAAACAGTATAAACTCCAAAATTACCTAACAAGGTATACTATCCACCCCAACCTAACCAAGGCACAATCACCAAATAACTCAGGTAAGTAATGTAATAATATAAGAATATCAATATTTGGGTACCCAACACCACATCCCACTAGTTAACTAGAACATCCTGATGCATCTATCTCTTCTACAGGCCCCACCGTCACAACCTACCTATACACACCTAGGCCGAAACTGCACACATCCTACCCATAGACACTTGGGCCACTACAACACAACAATCCTTCCCATAGATACCTTATCCTCACATATACCACCCCTACATGAAAACACATGGGCCAGATCCCAAAGACACCTGAGAAATAAACCACCACTCACACAACAAATACCATAAATCTACTAATAAACCTCAAGCCATTATAGCATGTCTGAATGATCTTGGGAGATAAATTCCTAGAAGAGAGATTAGAGAAGACCCAATAACCAGTCATCCATCCTCCCACCAAGATATTAGGAAAAACACATTCCCCCATAACAATTGTGGTGTTTGGTACATAGTGATCAAAACGGGTGGTGAGCGTATTGAAATCACAATGAACTAAAAGTTTATTCATATAGGTGATCAAACACTCATCCCAACCAAGGGGCTTTGAAAAAAACAACCAGCCCACACAAAACAATTTTTTCTGCTACCCCTACATGAACAGCCACATAACAGCCGCAACCAGAACATCAATCCACCCTTTCATTTAACAAATTGTCATTATGAATTATAATTCCATTCATTTATTTAATCCATACCCACCCAGGAATCTAATAATCACAAAACTATCAACCGTTCTCAGAAGTCTAATATTCTGATTAGCTAAAGTAGGTTCATACTTATTCCATGATTACAACCATTCAAGGCATAGAAAAACACTGATCCCGAGATCACGAGTGAAACTTTAGACACTCACAAAATTAAACAAGGGAATATGGACCAAGGTAAATGATTTTAATTTTAACACCCATACATAAAAACAAACAGAAAAACCCCCTTTCAATCCTATATGAACACAAACACCACACCCAACACACACATAAACATGAAATCAGGAAATCCCAGTCCTGCATCCTTGCTACCCAAACACTACCTAGATGCAGTCTCACTGCATAAAAATTTCATCCATTCCACAATAAATAAATCTCTTAACTTGATATTCCATTACACCATATGCACCACCCCATACACATAGCCACACTCCCATCCACAACACTACACAAACTGAATATACACAAGGTTGAAAAGAACCAAACATGGCACACAACCACACATATAAAAGAGTTTGTATTTATATTTGGCCAAAAAAATTCTTTAAATTTAACTTTGATATGTAGGGGAGATCACACCAGGTTTTCATCCTAAGGAATCCATTTATTTTTAATAGGCTATACGTGATTAATTAGATTGATATTTACATCAATTATTCTCAAGGAAACAATCACAATTATAAATAATCACCCTTGAATAGGAAAAGACCACCAATGTTAATGATTTTTAGAATCCATGTGTCCATAATAGATCACATCATCAACAAGGATATCAAATAAAACTGGTGATCAACATCAATCCACTCCCAGCCCGTTATCGAGTTCGTATTATCATTTATCTTGGTTAAAATTTGGATTCATAAATTTTCACAAAGGAATATTAGTACTCTTACACCACGTGATACATAATTAAAATATAGATTAATTAAAATCCCTACTTTGAATAGTATAAAATAGACAACTCTTCCTTACATCAAAAATAAAGGGTCACATGAGCAACAGGGCAAAAAATCCGAAGGAAAAACTCTAAGGAAAGCACGATCAATAGGTACAGAACAACAGGACACTCCACATGAAGGGAAGGATCTAGGTGCACCAAGAGAGAATAGAAACACACTAGGAATGGATGATCTCTTATTTGAAGATATAGATCCTATATCAAAGGAAGAACGGTTTCAAAAGTCGTTAAAGTTGGATCATGGACAAGACCATATGGTTGGATTATTTCAAAGTCCCTAGAGTGTTTTCATATTAAGGATATAATTTATATCCTCTAGAAATCCTTTATAATTTACAAAAAAAAGGAATTAAACTCAATTTACATAAAATAAAACATAAGAGGGGTGAAACTGGAAAAATTGGGGAAAGTTGGGGAAAACTGGAAATTTGGAAAATAATCGGAATTGACTCATTGTTGGGTGAGTCACCAATGGCATCGTTCATTGAGACACAGTTTGGTCAGATTAAATTTGGTGCCACCATTCAGTGTGCCACCATTTGGTGTCACCATTTGGTGTCACTTTTTGGTGTGCCTATATTCGGTGCAACTAATCAGTGTCACAATTTGGTGTGCCACCATTGGAAAAACCAAATTTTTTGGAAAACTACCGAAACAAGCCACTGTGTCCCCCAAGAACATCACAAAAATTTTATTTTCACAAAATAATGGCTGGGATAAATCTGGTTCATTGAAAATTGGATCAAGATAAAATAATATCTAATTATAATGAAATAATCTAACTTTTTACGGTAATTGACTACAACCCAAATAACATTATTCCCTTTAAATGTTTTGGGGAATCCGACAAAAAATTTTATCATAATGTTTTCCCATTTACATTCTATTTTCAGTAATGGTTATATTATCCCCTTATACATATACATCTTTTAATTCACTTTTTTACATACTTGGAATCATGATAGATACTATTTAATATCCCTCTTATTTTATCACACTATAAATACTATTTTTGATATCTAAAAAACTTCATACTTTTGGGATGAATAGAGAATTATGATCTAAAAGAATCGTCTAAAAACTCATTATTCAAGTATGTTGCTGATGGAAAACATACTCAGTTCCTAAACCTTATCATTCCCTCATGATCATGGTTGAACACATAAACATTCGTTTCCTACTAATGAAGATCTACATATTCCTTCTGTAACTTATTAATCCTATCATGAATAGATGAATGAACATTTATCTAAAAAAATATACAGTGTGTAGTATTTCTTCATCATTTAAAGATCTATATTATATAAATCATTAAATATTGGATCTCCTTTGAACCTAATCACACTCAAAATATAATTCTCATTCTGACTCATATCATTGGTCACCTTATTCACTTTCCTAGGGTTGTTATATATTGAGAAGTCATAATTTTTTATTGACTCCCAACATATTCTTTGGTTTATATTCAAAGATTTATTTATAAATATATAATTAAATATTTTCTTACTGTTATATATATATATATAACACCTTTCACCATAAATAAAATTCCTCAATATCATCAATGAAAAAATTACTACAAAAAACCCTATATCTGGAGTTAGGATTTTTTTCTCCTAAACTTTAAATTGGCATGTGGTATAATATATCACCATATCATTATATATGAGGATGAATCATAGTTCCTTATATGATACATAACTATAGATCAAAAAATCTTCCCCACTTCAGGGTAGTTTTAGCATAAGTGTGCTAATCAACATTCTCTTCATCTCCAAGAAACTATTGTCACATTATTCCATCGATAAGAACATATTTCTCTTCTAAGTAAACCTGTTGAGTAAATTTTATATTCATGATAAATAACACAAAAAATGGTAGTATCTATCCAACCCCAAAAAAATATGTTTCTCTATTACCATGGGTTTTCTATGAAATTTATTAAGGATATTGAAATTTGTTGGATCCACTAATATATACTCACTTCAGATTACATGGATATTGAATAAAACTTTATATAAACAAAATACACACTTGGTAAATTTGGAATAAACTTTCTCTATCTTCATTATCTTTAAAACAATACTAAAATTTTATTCTCTATCTTTCATTCTATTCTCATATATAACAACATTGTCTATAAATACTACCATAAACTTATCAAGGAAATCTCTATGTATTATATTCATTAAATACATGAAGATAACTTGAGTATTTACATGTCCAAATAGAATTAATTTAAATTCATGATGACTGTACGTCATATAAAATGAAATATTTGGTATATCCTCCTTTTTGACCGTTATATGATAATATAAAAATAAAATATCAATGTTGGAAAAATATTAAGCTCCTCATAATTTATTAAACAGATCATTGATACGGGGTAGTGGATACGTTTTATTGATAGTGGTCTTATTATGTTCTTAATAAACAATGAAAATACTCATTGTCACATCACTCTTCTTATCAAAAATAACATGTTCACCCCATGGTGATGCATAAGGTAGTATGAATACCTTATCAAGATACACATATATTTTCTTATTCAATTAATAAAAATAAATTAGGATCATTCTATATAGATTATTTGAAATAGTTATTGCACCAGGTATGAGTTCTATTGAAAATTCAACTTCATGATTCAGTAGAAGATAAGAAAGTTCTCAAGAAATGAATCAACATATTCTTAAAAAGTAGGAAAATTTTTATTGTTCAGTTTTTCCCCAACCAATTGAGATGAATATCCCATATGAATAGGTAGTAAAACCTATATTATGGATGAAATTTTCATTGGGAGTTTAGTTTCATCGTCTCAGGGATAAAGGATTGTAGGCCTATTCATAATACTAAATATAACTTCCCTTTATCAATAATTAATATGGGATATATACTAAGAGATCCAATCCCTTAAAAAATAACAATAAATTCAACTAGAGGAATAATAAATATATTTTTTGGATCACATCCCCAAAAACAACTATCAAAGGCTTAGGATGAGTTTTAAATATCAATAATCATATAAAACAATCTTATGATTAAGAAATTCATTCTTATGATGCTCTAAATCATGAAAAAATATTTTCAATATATGACACATTACGTTTAACCCAATTATTTTATGTAAATCCTAAATTAAAATCCTATATAATGGTTTATAATAAACTATAAACTAACCAATTAATATACCCTAGGAGTTTCTAGCATAGTGTTTAGTTTTTTGCCCAATAATCATGCATCAGTGTCGATTATATTAATACTTAATCTTCTACTTTTATATTTCTTACCCATATGTGCATCTATTTCATAGCCTCATCCACTTCCTAGTATCCATACAGGGATTTATTTTCTACGAAAACATAAAATATATACTTTACCATATCTTTAATATATTATCCAATATTTATAATTAACCCCATGGTTTTCAACAAAATTTTCTAACCCTAATCTCTTAAATTAACTAAACTATTCCCTAATACCAACTAAGGTTACCCAAGTATAAAATACATAAATATTACATCATTTTAGATTAATATTACATATATAACATAATTAAACACAACACATAACTGTAAAGTTTTAGTGTATTTTTGACTAGTTATATTAACATCTTATTTCATAAAAAACCTTCAACATCTCATAGAATTATCTTCTAATATAGTACATTTATTATATTTATCCTACTTAAAACCATTATTCATAACATAGGGATGATTGAAACATAGAAAAATTGTGATAAAATTCTTCATAATGGTAAACATAAAAGATATCAATAAGTGATCCTAAATGAGTGTAAGGGTATGATAACATAACTATAATATGAGAAACTATTATGCAATCATGTAAATATATTCATCCATGAGTCATGCAATAAGGATTCTATAAAAAACACAAAATTCATAAGAGTGTAGAATTATCAAAAATCAATAATTATCTATGAGAAAATATCATACACATAATGATATGACAAAGAATAAGATTATAGTACTTTAAAATTTATAAATAGTAATTGGTACACTCATTTTGTTAATGATATGAACTCATTCATCTCATAATCTTATAGTCATGAAAACAACTCCACATATAAACTTATCTAAATAAGCGATTTTCTATACATAATATTATAAAAATGAAATTATATTCACATATAACAAATTAATCTCAAGAGTTATCAATAATTATCTAATTCATTATGAGCATTATAATTGACCTGTCAATCACATAATCCATTCATATATAATTCATAGGATCATGAAAATAATTATCATTTCATTATAGATTAACCCATGGAAAACAAAATGAGTATCATAAATCTATTTTTATCATATTCATAAACAATATAGATAATTATTAAATATTTTTTTATTTTATTTTATCACTAGTGAAGCATAAGTAACATTAATGGATGTTGTCATAGAAATAAATTCCATTAAAGGATCACTGGAACATTTCATGAGGAAAATATTTTTTCTATTATAAAATAACTTATTTAAGATCTAAAATTTTTAAGAATACATGTAATAAGATTTTATTTGAAAATAACCATGGATAATTTTATTGGAATATTAAAATTAAAGATTATTCATGATGGCTGGAAAAACTATCCATGAGGTATATGTTAAAACCAAAATTATGTCTACACCTTTGATAAAAAATACCTCATTTATAAAACAAAAAGAACATTAATTTTAAACCGTTTATAGATATTCAAGTATGGGTAAAAATAAAATTAATAAATCATTATATAATACTAAAAATAATTTTTTATAATTTTTTAATGAACATTTGGACATGGAAGAAAAATGTCATCAACCAAAGAGGAAATAAGGTTAGTATATCATAAAAACATTTCTTATGTGATTTAAAGTACTAATGAGTGGATAATAGTAAAATTAAATGAAAATTACATGAATAGAAAGAGGTTAATAAAATAGATATATTTTAAATGATATTATCTATATAATTACCATAAATTTAAAATTACTATAGAAAATATCCAAAAGAAATAAGATTATAACATAAAACCTTTCCTCAAGTCTTATCCTTCTTTTTATACTTTAAAACCTACTATATGATCAATATAGATTTATTATATATCTATTTTATATGCATATTCATACTTATCATAACATTTAATATTTCATTATAAAATCTTATCACCCATTTATTAAAAATTATTTTGTAAAATCATTGTTCCTTATGATAGTTGTTTTATTTTTTATGCATGTTTTGTTTCAACCTTTTGGGTCCATATAAATTTATCATGGATCCACAATATATGGAATAATAATAAATAAAAATGTATCTGATTTAATTATTATACATAATTTTATATTTATTCAAATAAAGTGTTGCTGGAAAATGAATTACAACACTTTGCGGAGAAGGTAATCTATATGTATACATGATTGATGTTTCACCTTTTTGACAGATGGAGTGGAAAAAACTAAAATAATAATGAACCATTATATAATAATTATTATATCATAAATTTTATAAATATTCATTAAATAATTACTTATTATAATACATATAATTATGAAATGAAAAAATAATCACATAACTTCATAGAGGTGGTATTCCACACGTACACATGAGTAACATTACTGTTTCAAAGGGGATGGTAAGGGTAAGAAGGTAGATAATATATTATAATTAAATAAAAATTAAAATTTAATAAATATTATTTATAAATATAAAATCCATAATAATAAAAAACCATGAACTATGGGGATGAAAAACAAAATGTATTGCTTTGTGATGTCGTAGTCTGCACGTACGCAAGAATGATGATTTTGTTTTCCATTTGATGGGGAATGAGATGAATGATGGTTGATTGATATGAATAATCAAATATAATTATATTTATGATATCATATTAATCAATTTATTAATGATGCAACATTTCTAGGTAATTTGTAATAAGAAATAAAATTGAAAATGATTAGTTAAGAGTTATACCTCTTTATTGAGAAACCACTATTGGCTTACACATTATCCTTAAAAGGATGGTATTATGATCAAAAAAAGAACTCTAAGACATGGGAAGGGATGTTAGGAAATTATTTTTTTCTGTTTTATATTATATAATAATATCTTGTAAAGTGAAGAAGAGAGTATAGGTGGTTTCCTTTTATAACTGAAGGATGGGACACTCTTGGAAGTTTTCAAAAGATTAACATATATTAATGTCATACTCTAGAAAAATGGATCCAAATGTTAACAATATAAAATATTGGATGTTATAGAACTAAAATATATTCATAAAATATTATTTTTAAAATTATTATGGTCATATTAACAATTATCTCATTAGTTTAACCCTTCTTTAACCCCTTTAAACCTTCATCGTAATAATGGATTTTTAACTCAGCTACTATTCATGATGACCAAAGATAAATTTGAAATTAAAATATTATATTAACCATGGTGAATATAATTATGGAATCCATTTTATGAAATAAATTTTCTATAATAGGAAGAAATTAATTTTATAATAAACCTTCAAATCGTGAAGAATAAAAGTTTTCTAGAAAAATGTACTTTTAAGTGTAAAAATGCTTTATACCAACATTAATAATAATGTTTATTCCAATAAAATTTACCAATGTTTTTTTATTTAAAGTTAATATATTAATTTTAACATTATTTCATAATATAAAATGACTTTATAAATAATTTAATGGAAAACACTAATTTTTATAAAACTGATACTTCTTCACTATTCACCAAAAAAATTACATTTCATAAAAATACAAAACAATTAACCTTATATAATTATTATATATTGATTTCAAAAATTATATACCTTTCATATAATAAAATATCTATTTTTTTTAGAAATAAATTATAATATACATGCATAAAATGCAATAAAACCAATTTTTGAAGAAAATGTATTTTTAAAGCATAAAATGATCTTATTCTCTTTCCTTTCCTCATAACCAAAATTAAGTGAACGTGAAAATATTTTATTGAATATATAATAAATATAATTCATTATAATCATAAATTAATATTTATTTAATTTTTTTATGACAAAAACACATTACACCCATAAAATGGAGTTTTGATAAATAACTTTTATTTACCATTAAATGATTTTATATTAATTTATAACCAATTGAATTTATTGAATTCATTTTATACATTTGTGAATAATTTTTTTTATAGATAATTAATTCTATTCAGACCCTTATATAAAATATTTAGGTGATAACTCTCATTTTAAATTATAATAATTCAATAGCATTTTGTGGTTTGTTTAAACTCAGTGGTTCATATAAATCAAGCTATCAAAGAAATAAAATTTATATAAATAGAAATATATCATAAAATTATTAGGTGTTACACTAATATGTTTAGTTTCATAGTAAATTTCCATTAAATATTATAGGGTAAAACATGATGAGTATGTGGGGAATTTATGATAGAAGTGGGGTTTATAACTATAAACCCACCAAGACTTCTAAGATGTGGGAAGTGTTATGGTAATGAGGTTGTAAAAACCAGCATCATTACAGGTTATGGAATTTTTAAGGGATCTTAATTTTATCCCAAGTGTGGGTGTATTTTTAGAATCAGTATACTAACATGGATTTTTCTAGTTTGAATTCTTCTTGAATAATCTTTTAGAATTTTTTAGTGTTTTGAAATATGTTTCGAGTGATTTGGAGAATGTATAAGAAGGGAGGGGTGGCTCTATAGTATAATCTTGCTATATTTGGATCATTATTCACTAGAATGTGAGGGTAATTCTATAGATACCTACCTTGTAGAAGGTAATTTCATAGATCCATGCTATAAATGGGAGATTATTATTTTAGAAAACATAGAAGATGTATTCACACCCTGGTGAGGGTGGTTCTTTTGGGATACATGAAGGATAGAATACCCATTTTGGGGGTTGTGGTATAGTTTCAATGGTGAGGGAAATTCCAATAAACTATGATTTCAAGATTTGGATGGATGATAATGGGTTTTGTTACACAGTGTGTAAGGAAGATTCCATGTCATGGCAGTCTGGGGATCAAATTTTAGTTTCTTCTTGGGAGAGGTATTCCACACCATGACCTATGGGGACACTCCAATTGATTTCTCAAAAATAAAACCATGAAATTCCCATAGTTTTTACATTATAGTGAGTTCCTTTCTTGATTTTTAAAAATATGGGTGGGCTTCTCTTTTTTATGGTCGACCCCCCCCCCCCTCATGTTTTAAGTCGAGTTGCTACATTGAGAGCCCCCGTTGTCATTCAAATATAACCTATCACTTATCTACCAATTCTAATTTAATGTGGGGGTATTCTTATTAGATATTTCATATAATTTTGGAGATATGGTTTTCTCGCCATCCCTATATTCTTCTTCTTTCTTTTTTGTAGAAAATATCAATGTCTTCTTTTTAGTGTTTTGAGTAACGATTCCACTGAATAATGGTGGAATCATCCAAAAAGATGGTGATTTTTTGTGATATTGATAGATTATGTCATAATAAGGTTAATGAAAACTATTTAAATATATTTCATTGAAGCTTTGAAATAGGAAACTTTTTATAGGGGTTTATACCACTTTTACATGGAATTAGAACATGATTAAGTCCAAAATTATGGGACATTTTTCATAAGTATATCAAGATAATTACATAGAACATTTGTATTCCATCGCACAAGGATAAGATGAGTGGATCCTACTAAGATATATTTTGGATGTTTTTCCTCACAATAATAATTGAATAGTTACCTTTAATTTAATGTAATTAAATATTTGAATATGTTTTCTTGGCATAGGATCTTGGATGTTGGTATGATCTTGGACGAGTATTAGATGAGATTTGGTGATGGTGGTCAACCTTTCAAAAAAGGATTAAATCTATATCATGTGGTTTTTCCCTAATAATATCCATAAGGTATATTTATTTTATTTAGTAAAAGTGATATATGTTCTCACCACTTGTGTGCAGTAAACCATAAATTGAAAATAAATTGATTCCATATAACTTTAATGAGTAGAAAGAAAATTTCTTGTTTCGTGATAAATCCTTGAACACTAATTTGATTTCTAATTCACCAATAAATGTACATTATATGATATATATGGTCCATAAAGTGGTATGAATTCAATTTTTGAACATAGTGGACCTTGAGTTAGGTACCTTTGGTAACCTTCTAGTGGGGGAGGGTGATGGGGTGGAAATGGTTGGAGTAAGAGTATTCTATGTAAAATATTTTGTTATCTATAACCATTGGGATTGTCAATAATAAAGAAAGGTAAGTGTTCCCTCCTCCACTAGTATGTCTGTTTATCTGATTTGGAATACAATATAACATTTTTCGTGTATTTTTTGGGAGATAAAAACATTTATTAACATTTGATGTAAGATGGGCTTCATGTCATCTCTCTAGTGTGATGCCTATTTTCTATCACAAATATTATATATTATATGATAATTCAAGCATGATTTTATTGAGGTATTACATTACCTTTGTGTGATGGGTTTTGTACCAAGATATGCAATTGATATAAAGGAACCCACATATGGTATAGTTCATTGATGCAACCTAGTGGGACTATGACTGGGGCCCCAGTTTTGTGTGAATTTTTAGGTGTATTAGTAAATGAGGGAAATCATAGATTTATCCAAGCATGTTCAAATATATAGGAGTAAGATGTTTTAGGATATAAAAACCTAGTAAGTTCATTTTAGGTTTTGGTAAGTAGTTAACCCATGTGAGTAAGATTTATGAAGGAATTTAAGACACCCTAGACATGCAATTCTATATATAGTTCCAAAATAAAAACATTAAACATATAATTTGATATATAATGAGATCATACAATCATAATACACCAATATTTTATGTCATTTAAAAAATATAAGAATTGTGTTTTATAAATTTTCAAAACCCTAGAACCCAACAATTCAGTGTATTCGAAGATTGGATATATAAATGTCATTTTATATATTTTTTTCATAAACACCTCCCATAATTAGTCTTATCAAATTATTTCAGTATTGAAAATTCATTCATAATAATTTTATTCATTACCTATTGAATGGAAACATCAGAAAAGTCTGATCTCATATGCTTTATAAGGGTAAAAATATGATATATTAATTTAAGTTCATACATCAACACAAGATGAACATGTGGGTATGGGAACATAATAGATATACAAGAACATAACATGAATAAATCATACCCAATAAATTATAGATCCAAAATAATAAATCATCATAGAAATATTTTTTTAAAATATGATGATATGATCACAAAAGGATGTTACCAACATTGAAGGGGATTCATCATAGTTGGAACATTTAATATAATTTAATCCTTTATTACCCATTTTTTACCTCCTCGCTTGTTCAATGAATAGAATATATATATATATATATCAAAAATGGTTGTTATGGATGTATAGTAGGTAAGAAATAACATAATAAGACACCATAGTTTTTTAAATAGGTTTTTCTCCATATTGGACGACTATGTCCTCAGGTTGTCATTGTTTTCATCCCAGCCACAAAATAGCCCTCTTTATTTTCAAAATAATATCTCGAAAGGGTAAGAACTTAGACTAATAAATATTATGAAACCAACTAGATATTATTCTAATAACCAATATACAGATCTCTTTTTAGATGTACATGATTCAGCATGATCTTTGAATAATGAACAACATGGAAAACACAAGTCTCTTGTTAATTTTACTCGATTTAATCCTCCTTATAAAGATGAAAAAATATAATGGGAATCCAAAATATCATTCATAATATAAAAATATATGAATATTGTATGTTAGTTCAATCACTTACTCAACATGAATATGATTAGTAGTATACAATGCCAAAAATAGTTCTCTTATTCTTCTTCTTTAGCACATAGGACAGATCTTCTATATCTTGAAATTTTTCTCTCTTAAGTTCCTTGAAACTCAAGATATATGAATATAATTTATGTAAAATAAACTCCCCTTTATCTCTCATTTCAACTTACATATTGTGTAGTAATATTAGAATCGAATTTTCATCCCCTGAAATACTCTCTAATCACTCAATGATTTCTCTATGGAGAGTGACACCCTTCTCATCATACCATCATTATATTTAATAAATATTGTGAATAATATTCAAAAAAACTATTTACATAATTAATATAGAAACTAAATTTAATCTCAAGAGGATTTTTATCATTTTTTATCTCAGTTGGTTATTTTATAGAAAATATTTTAAATCCACCTTAAAATTTAGACTTTACTTTCCACATGTGAAATTTGAATAGAGAAATTGTCTTCTGCTCCATAAAATCGGCATCATTTGATTCCTTTGTATCCCTTATACGTGTTTTAATTTTCCCATGAATTTTGAAAGGAAAATTATATTGAGGTGTGAAACTCTTTTATTCTCAATCTTGATTAAAAAATATTTCAAAATAATTCGTGAAATTTAAATAATTAAATATCCCCACCTTGAATCGTAATATTTATTTTTTTATAAGAATATTTTATTCTGGAATTTTTCATTTTATATATTTCATTGAAATATATATCATGTTGTTGGTCCAAATGATTTTTATAAATGATTAAAACCTATGATGTAACATGATAGTTATTCCTTTCTTTATAATTTTTATAAACCATATTTTTTTATTGTTTTTGAACTCAACATACATATTGAAAACTATGAATTCAATGCTCAAATATATAACATTTATACTCATAATAATATTCTAAAAGCTTTATAGAGTCTCAATAAACTATATTAAATTGAAACTGAACCATATGATATTCTTAGGAACCTTAAAAACTCGTTAATTGAGCTCAAAAAACATTAAATATTTGATATTATTGAATCTGATGATATCTATGTTAAACTCAAAGAACATAAATGTACCTATTGAGATCCACAAAGTTCATAGGAAAATTATGAACCTAAATATTTAAGAAGGGTGGAACTCAAGGTACATCTGTATAAACTCTATGAAGTGCGAACTAAACTCTGTCAAGTCTATGTTAAACTCAATGAAATCTATGAACCCTATAAATAAATGAAACTATAATATTTGTTGTGTAGTGTTTATGACTTAGTAAAATTTATCATTATTGGTGAAATTTTATATTTGATCCATATCAACTCAAATCACCTTAGGGAATTCTCAAGGACATCAAACTAATTAATATTCATCAAAATTCATTCTCAAATATTTCAAAATAATTTAAGAAAATTAAATCAACTTTAATAAATATTATAAATAATTCAAAATCAATTGATTAATATGAATATTGATTTAGAATATTTCAAAGATATTTTACTACCTCATCATTTATTTAATTATTCAATCATAATCCAAAAATATTTATTCAACATTAATAAACATTAGGATGTAACTTATTCATGATGATATAGAATCTATCATTATCCATGATCCATAGAACTAATCTACTTTTTATTTTTTAAAATAAGTAGAGTAAACAAAAATTTAATTATAATATATTCTAGGAGCCTTTGGAATGTGTTTATGATAAAGAAAATAACATCTAATACATATTCATCTTTTCTAACTAATTATTCATTATAAAATATTGGTAGCGTATAATTTCCCTTGTCATGTGATTAATGAAAAGAAACTCCCTTATCAAATATTCTATACCAGAATATTTATGTTAAATCTAACAAGCTTCCACGTTTATTATGATATGAAGAATAAAAGTATTAAACATCGACTATTTAAGGTTTATCTTGATTCATTGTTTTTTCATATCTTAACACACACACACACACACACACATATATATATATATATTAAAAATATTTTATCTTTTAATCATTCTAATGAACTCCAAATTATCATCTAAGAAATTCATCTTCATCGCATATTGATATTATTCAAGAGAGATTTATTCTTCCTCCAACTTATCTCCCAATAAATTATTCTTACTCACGTGTCATCATTGTCCAAGAAAACATCATTATAATTGACACTAATTTAAAAAAAATACATTACAAATAGAATTTGGATTCAATAATCTACCACTTTTTATTTGTTGTTAATACCTATTATAGAAAATGATATGTGTGTGTGTTCTCAAATTTCTTTATTTTTCATTTTTAACTTTTATTCTCTCCCCCTTTCTCATTAATATATTTCATTTTATTCTCTATGCATATTTATAATGAATAAAATTAATTTGAGAGAGTAATGAATCAATTCACTCTTAGAAATAATCAGTGTTAAAAAAAGGGTGTATCTTGACAATAAGGTCATCCATCAAAAACTCATAATATAATAAAACAGATACAATTTCTTAATCTTATTCCTCTAGGTACGTAAAAAAATTAGGATAAATCCGTTGATATCAATTGATAAATATATAATATGATGACTTAAATCATGTAATGCTTACACTCATCTAATAAAAGAAATTATAACATTAAAAATTTATATTGTAGGTTTTATCTTTTGAATCATGTCCTAGAGCACCTATATTTTTCATTTCTTCTTATCATTAATCAATTTAAATTATCTTTGTAAATATTAAAATTGATTCTTTCAATCCAAGGATGATGAATTTTTTATACATACCATTTTAATAATGGTTTCTCACGACCATTCCAAAATTTATTGATTTAGTTAGAAAGTATATGTAATGATAACATCAAGTAAAACTCCCCATCAAAAGATAATATAAATATTCACTTAATTAATTGTTCATATTTTTATCTGAGGTCCATTATAATTCCAATTCTCATGATGATATCCAAGAAGGTGATTATAACAACCTAACCCATTGTGTCTTTCTTGTATGGTGGAAGGTCAATCCATCACAACCCCAAGACCTCCTCCAATAGTTAAGGTTTGGGTAACAAGAATTAACAAAAAACAATATAAAATGGGAGGCTTTAGCCTAATTTACCTATATACATGCACCAAACCATCAACATGCAATAGTGAAAAGTAATAATAAAAATTTTGTAATATTTAGAGTAAAACCATGCATGTAACAACCTCTAGGGATTAAATCAGAGTACGACAGAGTAAAACCAAATTGTAAAGGGGGTAAATACATTCCCAACCTAAAATGTAGTCCCAACCAAACATCATATTAAATATATGAAAAACAAGAGAGATCATCTCAATATATCTAAGTCTGAAAACCATACATGTTCTATGCACCCAGTTATCACTATGATCCATCGATTTCACCATGGAACTATCTATTTTTTACATAATACATGGAACATGCATGAAAATCTCATGAAGGGGTGATCATATAATTTCCTAGAAAGACTCCTAGAAAACTAAAATGGGAGCAATAAGAAGATTCAACAATGACCACATTTAACCATAATAAGAGGGAAATGAAACCCATCATAGATATATTTTCAAAAAGAAATCCAAATGGGAGAGAAATGGGATCTCTACCTCCACATCCTAGCCTAGGATGATGAGTCTTCCTTTGGATACAAAGTTCCATCATCAATGCAAAACATCTTTCTTTTGTATTTAAGAAAACCATGTAATAGACTTGTACCTGTCCACTGCTCCATAGCTTGAGGGGTCACATTATCTAATAGATAAATCATAACCTTTTATGATAAGGGGATTTCATATAGTAGATAGAGGACTCATGCCGCATAATGATAGGTGTATGGCACTCAGTTTATAGTTATAGGAAAAGTTCCATAGTGTGTTAAGGGGTGATACTCAAATCATAGATGACCCACACCCTAACACAATAGGGGACTCCACTTATTAAGAATAGAAGGAGGACCCACACCCTAGTGTGTGAGGAGGGTGAAACTAAATGGGAAGATGACCCATACCCTTTAAAATAAGGGGTTCACTAAAATAGTGTAATGAGCATAGGGGACTCATACCCTAATGCCATAGGGTTTCTCTAACCCCGGCCTCTCTCTGATGATATTTCTAGATCATTACTATAGGATTATCCTCACTTGGAGAAGTTTCATGCACTTAAAACATCACATAATATCTCAAAGTTAATAAAAATACTACCATCATGTTTTATGTTGAAAACTACTCAAGATATGATACTCATAAGAAAAAATATATGTCCAGACAATGAGGATATGAAAGGTGGAAGATGTGAGAAAAGTATGCAACGTGTTCTAGGGGTCACATAGTGTGTGACCTCACCTGGCCTTCTAGTCATGTCATATCCAGCACAGATCTAGGTAAGTCATGTAGTACTACATGGGGTGAAAAGGTACTACATGTTATGTCTTGGCCACCCGAGGCCTACCCATGTGCTCTTGTCCTTGACCCTATAACTTGGTTCGTGCATGTGTATATGGTCGTGTACCAGCCCATGTACCTAGTCATGACCTACATCATGCCTGAGTACCTTTCCATTATGTGCACCACTAGATGTTTCTGTGTACTCATGTAGTACACGGTGTGTCTTCCTATATGGGGTCATGGGTGTGTACAGATGGTACAGGACCTGGATGCTTTGGTAGGGTCACATGGAATTTTGGTCCTACCATATGAAATTTGATCCTTAACATGGATGAAACCATATCAATTTTAGGAGAGATAGACTACATGGTATACGTTCTTCTGGGTATATAATGTGTAGTCCATTTTTTTAAAGAAACTAGTGTTTGTTTCTGTGGACTCCTGGTCTACCTCCTCTACTGTAAATCTCATCATTTGACCACCAGAAATCGATGGGGCCCATCTTTGGTCATCGATATCCTTCATCCAATGACTGGAAATCAAAAAATTTAAGTTCTGTCATTGATCCATCCCACCTCCCATGGTTGAAGATCCAGAACCCAATCAAGATCAAGGTTTACAACACCCACATCCATGATTCCAACCTGATATTACCTCAAATCCCCATCTCAATCATTATTCGAACAACCACCATGTGTCCAAGGATTTTATCACACTTAATTCTAATATAAAAATGTCAAACCATGACCCCATGGGCCAATGGTGAAGAATGTGGAGAAAGGTGGGGATAAATGTACATAAATAATGTGAACCCTTCATTGGATAAGAATTCTTGGCCAATGATAATTTAAACTAGGATAAGAAAGGGTAAATTCTGTTATAATAAAATATATACTGAAAACAAGCTCATGTGATAAACAGATAAGCATGGATCAATAAGAATATAAAAATATTCATGATCAATCTTTTAATCAAAAGGAAAGAAACCACAATAGATGAGTCCTACCTCAAATTGGATTGGTCATGGGTCAATATTGATTTTTCTAGAAATTAATAAGAATTTTAATGTTAGCTAACTCTCAGTCCAACTCAATCCAATAATATTTCATCATTTGATCTTGATCTTCCATCAAATAATCTCTAAACCTCCTATAAAAATCCCTCAAGATTTAATACCTAACCCTGGTTAATTTTCATAATGAAAATTTTATCGAGGTTATAATTTAGTTAATTTAATATAAAATAAAAAAAAATATTTATTTATTTTAATTAAATTCACCTTCCAATGGTATCCTAAACCGTAATTCTAGCTCTGACCATCCATAGTTTATGCCTAGGGTAAAACACACAATCTATATTCAAACATGGTCACATATTTTCTATTTGAGGTCCCAAGAATGGGAAAACCAAAAAGATTTGTGATCATGAGATCATATACTTAATAATTTTTAATATATAAATTCTGAGTCTCTTTAAGGCACACAATTTCATAGTAACTTAACCCATGGATATAAATATTCCTTAACATATTACAACTAATTTCAAGGAAAAATAAAAGTCACGACATTCTCTCATCCTCCAATTCCTTTCACCTCAAAAAAACACATGCTAAAAAAATTAGATATTACAACTACATATAACTATTTCACATTCAAGACCTATCCTTCAAGCACATGTACAGCCATAACACACTAAGAAATGGAATGTTTCATACTCACAGGATCCTCTCCTTCCAATCCTCACTTTGCACTGGGTAATCCATGAATATGGACCCATACTCAATGTCTGTATCTCCATAGTAAATAGTGTGTATTAGATCATGAATATATCTACTAAAATAAGGAACATAGAAGTTGTCATGAACACACTCTAACTATGGGGGTAAATCTAGGTGCTAGGAATTCTCATCATCCCTCTGTAGGATCTCAAATATCCTAATGAACCTCAAGGATAGAATACCTCCCCGACCAAACCTCTTCCATGCTCACCGTGGGGAGACTCCCATGAAAAAAAATTCTCCCTGATCGAGCTTCAAGGATATATGATGTCAATATACCACTCTAGGATATCCCCATAAGATCCTAGATCACATGAACCTTCTCCTTCATTGCCTACACCATCTATGGACCAACAAAATACGACTCTCCAATCTTAGTCTATGAAAAGGGTGACCTATAGGGTCTCATGTACAGGGCCTTGAAATGTTCCATGTTGATCATAGAGTGATAGCTATTATTAGAATAAAAATATTGAAATGGAAAGTGATCCTCCCATATTTAGATGAATTTTGACACATGGAACCTCAAAATATCCTCTAAACCCTATATAGTTCACTCGGTTTTCCCATCCATGTGGTGGTGAAACTATATACTCATCCTCAAATTCAACATAAAATCCTCCAGTAAGCCTCTTTACAACAATGATGTAAACCATGATTTATTTTTGGATAAAATCATACTTGGTACCCCATGGATTCAGACGATCTCCCACATGTACAATTTCATCAAACTCTTTATTGAATATTGCTCCTAGATGGAAAGGAATTGAACCAACATGGTTAGTCGGTAAACTATAACCCAGTTAGAGTCATAACATCCCACTATCAGTGGAATCCCCATCACAATTTCTATAGATATCCCATACTATTTCTACTCCAGGATCTTAGGAGGTTGTGTTAAACCTACTAGAACCTGGTACTCTTCCTTCACATGCTAACATGTGAGACATTTAGAGACCAACTTAGTGATACTCTACCTCATTCCAATCCACTAAAATATCCATTTCATGACATATTACATCATTAACACTCTTTGATGTACTTACAAGGGGAAATTTTGAGACTCCCCTATTACCCCTCTCGTATCATGATCAGAACCGATGTTCATCCCTAGAAAAGGATGACATGCTCCCCTCTATCAAAAAATCCATCTGGTGGATCTTATAAGGATATTTGGTCATGAAGAACCTCATAGTAGAGATATACCAATTACTCCTCTCTCATATTTTGAATAAGTGGGGTATTTTTTTTTGACTGACTGACAATTATTTTTTTATTAAGGAAACACTTTTGTGGAAAAAGTGAGAAACCAAAAGGTTCAACAAGACATCCAAACAAACCCAAACAAAAACCGAAGAGAGCAGGAACTACCACATACACGCAACAACAACAACCACCATCCCTAAGCTGGACACTCGGCGATCCCCTGCAAGCATGGTTCCTCCCGATGTTGCCATCCCTCCAAATTAGCCATATCCCAAATGACCTGCAAAGGAAATGGTATAGTGCTCTAGCCCAATGAGGAATTCCAGACTGCACTTCCCAAATCAGACCAGGGGCGAAGCCTCATAAGAAAAGGAAATGTTACCAAAACACAGCCTTAGCCTATTATTGCTTTCTTCCCTATAAGGATTCCAATTCATTAGCCATATCTTAGCCTCAGGATCTTCTCCAATAACATCTTCCAAACGGTTCTCCATTTTGTACCAAGTACGGATATATTCTTCTTTGCTGATTTTCTTGTCGTTGAAGCCTCTCATTAAGATCAAATCTTGATTGTCAATCCACTTTTCATATTCTTGGTCGACCTCCACTCTTACAGCTCTTCCCATCATATCATCCTCTTCTTGTGGAATGTCAACATACAGAAATTCCTTGACCATATCCTCCTCGGAAAAAAGGATGGGTTCCTTTCTAGTCCTTACCTTACCAGTACAACTTCCCATTTCATTGACGTTCCCCTTGGTTAAAGCCTGAGGATCCTCTTTCACCGTGTTGGGCAGTGACACCGGTAGTTTCTTCCCAGAGCGGGTCTCCAAAGGAGGGGGGAGCAAGGAGTAATCTTTTTTCCCCTTCCTCTTTTTACAACTCACATTTTTCTTCTGAGTTGGAACCTCCTCAGTCACCTGATCCAATGCAACCATGTTGACTCCCTCCGGGTCAGCCTCACCACCACCGAGCTGTCCAACAATCATTCCATGGGAATAACCACAGTTTGGTATATCACCTTCATTATGTTGATGGCAAGGGGTTTGTTCATCTTCCCCCGCATGGGCCATTCTAACATCTGAACTTTCCAGTACTGCAAATTGGTTTGGGGAACATGGTATAGCATCATCCACCCTGACCTTAATTAGACTGGTTGTAGTGTTCTGGATTGAAATCTCGGGATCACCATAGTCTTGCTGGTGCTCAAGTCCCCTGCCCATATACTAGAGATTACAGGCCCCATCCATGTCCCGGCCATGGCCATTTATTGCAGCATCAAGGCTCAGGCCATTAGAGTTACCAATATCCCAGTTGGCCATTTCATAATTCTCTGGAGGGGTAGCCACCACAGCTCCAGACATGATCTCCTTCCTCCTAACCTCATTCACTTCCACCTGTAATCCAAAGTCTGTACGCAGATTGACAGTATTATGTCTCTTATCTTCCAGATCAGTAGTTGAAAAAGGATCATCTACCTCCCCTAAAGGCACTCCCTAAACCAGCGGATCATTGCCCCCAACTGATTTTGAGGGAACATGACAATCTTGAGTCAGGCCTGCAGGTGGTGTCTGATCGCTGCCTTGCTCAGCACTAGTGGTGACCACACCTCCTCTCGAGGGAACATCCACTGGCACAGCTGGAACATCAGATATTCGGCCACCCCTAGACCTCCTTCGACAACCGTGTTCATCATGACCCTTCCTGTGACAAAATGGACAGAATGGGGTCCAAGATTCGTAGACTATCGACTGTGCATACATGTACTCTTCTTCAACTACAATCCAGACAAGCTCCGGTGACAATTTAGAGAGATCCATTTCCATACAAATTCTGGCCGAAAAGGGATGAGACAGAGAAGCTGTTCTTTGATAGCTGTATATAAAACGCCCTATCGAGTTGCCGATTGACCTCAGCAACCCAATATTCTGAAATGGCAGAGGAAGTCCAGGAAATTGGATCCAAATTTCCATGTAAGGAGAGTCACAGTTCATGTGTGCCTCAAAGGACCAGCGAAGTAAGTGGAAAGGGAGGCCACAAAAGGGTTTCCTCTTTCTCGACCAGGCCCTACCTAAATCTTCTTCAGCAGCAAAAAATTTGAGGAATTGACGCGGACCCAGTATACTTACAAGAGCACGGTGTTTCAAACCCCAGTCTGAATTGACCGCTTTGTCGAATTGCTCCACAAGAGGTCGCAAGTGGGGTATTCACCACCATTTACTGAAGAAAAATTGTACCCCTCTCCTCCATCAAGGTTATCTACAAAGAATCCAATTACTCAAACACCTCCTCTAACAAGCAAGAATGGGAGTTTCTACTAAGGGAATCTGCCACCACATTTCCCCATCTAGGAGTATATACTATACCAAATTTATAGTATTTTTGGAACTCAAACCAACATCTATATCAAAGGTCCATAACCATCTGAGTGAAGTTATAACTAAGACATTGATGGTCTGAGTATACAACAAAGTGTTCCCCCAAAATATGGTGCCTCTCCATATTCAATGTGAGACTACCTCTACCAAATCCAAGTCATGAGTCATGAAATTCTAGTCACGGGGTCTCCACTCCCTCTACTAATATGTGATCATGTATTTAATATATATTAACATATAGAAAATACCAATTATATAGGAATCACAAAATACTATATACTCCACACCCTTATCTGGTAGTTTCAACATAGGAGTAGTGGTCAACCTCATCTTCAACTGCTCAAAGGCTCTGTGAAACTTCTCGGTCTAGATAAACAGATTCCCTTTCCATGTTAAGGTGGTAAAAGGGTTTATAATCTAGAAATTTTAGGTATGAACCTCAAGTAATACCCCTTTAAGCCAAGAAAACTCCACCCCATTGACAGGATTTTGGTTGGATCCCATGAAAGTAATATATCAATCTTCATTTCATCCTCGACTAATCAATGATCAAAAATAAAATTCCTCAGAAAGTGAACCTCATGAATCCAAAACTAACACTTTGATAGTTTACTATAAATATGGTGATTTTTAGTATTTCTAAGACCATCGGTAGATGTTTTTCATGTTCCTCTTATAAAGAAGAGTAAAATAGTATGTCATTAAAGAGGACAACCACAAATTTTGATAAGTATGGATGGAAGGTCTAGCTCATCAATGACATAAACACTATGGGGGAAATTTTCACAATGAAAGGCATTACTAGTAACTCATAGTGTCTATAGAAACATCATAATTCCATCTTTGTAATATCAAATTTATAAAACCTCAATTGGTGGTTTATGGAAATTTGATTGATATTTCAGAACCAAATTGCACCTATCAACTGGTGAAATAGGTCATCAATCCTTGGAAAGTGGTACTTATTATTTATCTCTACCTATTATAGTTGATGAAAATAAACATAAAGACTCAATCCATCATCTATCATTTTTATGAATAGAACTAGATCTGCCCAAGGGGATACATTAGGTATGATGATACTCTTCTCTCAAAAGTTCTCCAACTGCACCCTCATCTCTGGAAGTTTTTTAGGGGATATCGAAAATGACACAAAATATATTGGTGTGTCCCTAAGGTGAAATTAAATGAAGAAGTCCATATCCTACCTTGTATGTAGTTTTAGAACAACCTCGAGGAAAAAATCTATAAATTCCACCACTACCCAAGGAATCCAAATGCAAAAATGATCCAAATACACCAAATTCTAAACACACCAATTGATGGTTGATGGTTTGAAGGTACCTTCTCACAAGACCCACTCACTCGACTATGATATCTATTCTACCGACAAAAGTGAATATAATCCCATAATTTTAAAGGAAACTAACCTACATGTGATGATAGTCAATCTAGGCTTGAACTATGGAAAAATATTTCATACCCAAGATAACGTCATAATGTGAAGAGCCATGTTTCTTTTTAAATGAAATTTGTTTTCTAATAAAATTTTTGGTATATTATACACAAAAAAACATTACCTCTTTAAAAATGATCAATACTTTCGTCAAAAAATGGGAAAATATAGATCACTCCAATCCATTAGAATCTTCTCTCTAATACTAAATAAATAAAACAGAATTTTAGTAAACCAATCAATATCTTATAAAATGATTGTATTAAATATTTAATGAAATAATGAAGTGGTATTTATAGGATATAAAGGGAAATCTGACTGTTGGGATTCAACTATTATATAACCACTCAAAAAATTTTCCATTGAGAAATATACCCATTTTTAATAATTCTAACATTTTAATTAGTTTTTATAATTTGTAAAGAAAATGTATAATTAACTTACAAAGGAGAATCGATGGACTCAACTAGTAGAGGCATGTTGTATGAAGCCCATTTATAGGAACTTTGGAGATAGATAGTTTCATTGGGGTTCTCCCTTGACCAAACCCAAGCTGAGCTTCAAAAATTGAATCTATAATGAAATATTATATGGGAGTAGTTCAAGATACTGGAAATTACCACTTGGTAGATGTTAGTCGAGCCACCCCATGAAACTACCACCATTACACACCTAACTATTAGGGTTTATGTGGTCATAATAAGGGGTTATTTGTCTAGGACTTAGTTACATAGATTTTAATTTAATTTTCATAAATTAAATTTTTATTCCTTCAATTCCTTTTTAGGAATAGTTTTGATTAATGAAATATTTGTTTAATTGAGATGAAATTTAATAAATTGATTTTTCAGAAAACAAATTATATTTTTCAGAAAATATATATATTTTTATAATAAAATAAGTTTTTTTATTAATATTTCTTTTAATGTAATAGTATATTAAAACACTTTCTAATGATAAAACAATTTTATTATATCCTAGAAAATTTTTAAGTGTCATAAATTTTACAATGCCTTACAAACACATATTTTTTTAATAAATAATGTTTTTTATAATTAAATTTTAAAATTATCAAATTTATATAATTATTATAATAAAGTGGACATTATTTTTGAAATAAAAATGTTGAAATTAGGTTAGGGTGAAATTACAATAATTTTCTAAAATTCTTTACTTTTCTAGGAATAGTAAAAATATAATTTGGGTTTTTCAGTATGTTTAATGACTTTATAATAATGTCATAATTATATAATAATTAATTAACCACAATACACAGCCTAAAATATTTTATTTTATTAATATTAAGTATTTTAATTTATTTTAATTAATTTCAAAAAATATAAATAACTTTCCATATTCTAAACTAGAAACTTTGATTTTAAAAACATTATCTAGTGGAAACTTTAATTTTCTTCTCTAAAAGAAGTAATAAAAAATGATTATTAGTATTTTTATTAAAATAACATAAAATGTTACCCAAATGTACAAAATCATGGGAAAATACCATGGGTATTCTAATGTTTTTTAATTTTCCACAACCTACATTTCCATGGCCTATATTAGTAAATTATTTAAAAAAATTCTCCACTTTTTATATAAATTCCCACCCATTTATATGTTTCATTTAGCTTCTAATCCATCCTCCATGAAGTTATGATAGTTTTATATAATGACCCTATCTTATCATAGATATACTTTACATCAATTTTTTTGAAAAATTAATACATTACAAAAAAGAGATGCACAAAGATTGTATTAGTCTACTGCCCTTGGAAACATGAACACTATTACATAAGTGAGATACATTATATCCCACTAGGTTATTCTTTATTATAACCCTTATTAGACACATCCTACTTAATACATATCATCATAACCTAGGGAAGGAAACATAAAAAGGGGTGAGCTCAGATGCTCGGTAAGGGTAAACAAGGGAGACATGTAAGCATAAACATGAGAATAAGAGTATGATAATGTGATTAATACATTTAAATATTATACCTTGTATATCAAAGATCACAATCATGAATCATGGAATAAATCTTGATAGTTCATAACGAATTAATCCTAAGGAAATGAAGCACATAATCCATGAAATCATAACATAGGAATAAGACATGGAATTGTGGAAAACACATAAGCATATACTATGATTTCCATAGTAGCCAAGTCATCACTAACTAAACCATCTTAGTAGTATGGGTTTACACCCCATACCATCTTTTTAGTCATGGTTCACTCCCATACCTCTCTTAGTAGTATGATTTCTCTACTCATACCATCTTGGTTGTCATGGTTCACTTTCATGGACATATTAGTAGCCAAGGTTCTCTCCCGATACCATCTTAGTCTATCTCAGGATATATAAATATTTACCAAATGTATTGGATAGATATATAAGTTCCATAAATATCAAAATGAAATCATAAATACATGTTCCACAAGATTATAAACAATCATATTATAACCCATGAAATTAAATGGGTCTCATAAACATGTAATCATATCTTAACCCATGGAAAAGAGACACATTTCATAATCATTTCATCATAGAATAACCCATAAAAAGAATAGGATTTCACAAGAATATAACTCATTAAAGAGAAATATATTTTGTAAATAGAATTCCATAAAACATAGACCATTCAGAGAAAGAATGTAATGTCCCACCCAGTCCTCATTGTCTTGAGAAGGCGGTGAGATTATACTTGGTCGTAAGTGATGTTCCCAAGGTGAAAAAGGATATAAATAAATGTAAAGGGATTCAAAAACAATTGGGGAATGATTTACCCTTTAATAAAACCAACAAACCAAATAAGGTATAACCAACCACAACTACATGATTCTTTTCAAACAAGGTACATCACAACAATGTCATGCCAAGAACAATCAAACCGTACTATAATAATTCCCATAACCAATAAAAAAACCCACAAAACCAATATTAGAGTACCAAAAGAAAGAATCAATATAAATACCCAAAAATCCATGACACAATTATACTACTCCAAGCCAAGATCCAAGCTCCAACCACCATAAAATCATCCAAGCATCATGATGACCCGCTAGCAAAATGAGATGATTTATCTTTACCAGTGTCCTGGAAAAAAATCGTTAAAATAACCAAATCACCAGAGAAGGGGTGATTATAAATAATTATTAGGTTTTTCCCAAATGAATTACCTAAAAATTACACTATTATATAACTATTATTACATTTATATAAAATATTATATATAAAATATCAACTAGTGCAACAATTTCCAAAAAGTGGAATACACCCTTACCAAGAAATTTTTTCCACCCAAATCCATAGAATACAAGGGAAATCCAATGACCATGCCACAATCTGTTTACCATCACATATTAGCACAAAACTTTCCACCATACATAACCACATAGAAACAAATAATATCTATAGAGCATCACATATCCAAGTTGGTAAATAATCAAGGTGGAACTTCCCATCTAACCCGTTTACTACCCTTCCAATCTAGTGGTACTTACCACCCACTTATCCTTGATGGTATCCCTTCTATCCACTATCCTCTAATAGCCCTAACGCCTTAATTTTTTATTAATTTTTATAATCCACCTTTCATGGGGTGAGGTGGAACCCTTACAAGGCCCGTAGGCATAAGTATTACATAGACCATAGGCCTTAGAGGAATTCATTGCCCGTAGGCTACAAACATTACATACAACCCAGAATAATTTCAAGAAAAAAAAATTAATGAAACCAAGGCTTTTAGTTCTATCAAAATGGAGTTGAGAGAGAATCCATCTACCTTAGGGTTTCGGTGAAATCGACTAACTCGCAACCGCAACACATATCCAGGACAAATCTCCACTAAAATTACCTTTGATTCCTTTTCCTAACATCAAAAATCCTCAATATCATCATTTTAGACAAAAAAACCATATATCTACATGAAAAGGGTGTAGATGTAGAAAATAAAGAGAGTGGGAGATGTAGATCTAAGTAAAACCACAAAGTAACCAAGAGGAAAGTCTTGTCGGAAGAGAATCGCATTTTCCGCACCTTGAAAATCCTTCGAATCACTTCTTAAATGATTGGGAGAGCCCCTATAACCATTTGAGAACCAATAATCCTGAGTGAGGCTCAAGTGGGAGGAATAATGTAGCGTTTAGAAAAAATATTGAGTGGTCTCATTTTTAAAAACTCACTTTTTATTGTCACGCATGGTTAGCTCGCACAGTTAGGAAAAACATGTGCTGACCATGCACATGCTACTATCTCGAAGGGAACCTCAGATGGACTCCTCACACAGTTCGACAAAATTTTCACAAACCATGTGAAGGACCATTTTCTCGTGTTGCATGGTTACATAGGTTTTTTGCACAGTTTCCCCTAACCATTCTCAAATTGTGATCCATTAAAAAGACTCTATAATTTTCTCAAAACCCTTCCAAACTCTCCCAAACTTTACCAAACTCTACAAAACCACTTTAAACACATAAAAGTCATTAACAGGGGTTTAATACCTCAAACCAGGTGTGTTACAAATTATATGGATTGGAACATTGAATCATTTCCCCAAAATGAAATAAGAAACACCAAAAGTTGTTATCTTATATGGGAAATAATTTTGAAATATATTTTAAAAAAACATCATGAGGAAATTATATTTTGTCCTTTTAAAAAAGTTTCTTAAAATGTAAAAATTTTTTAAAACCATTTTCATGAAAATAAACTTGAAAATTTATAGATGAATCATTAAAAACGTTTTGAATGTGTATTTCCTTTGAAAACATTTTTGATCACATTATTCCTTAAAAATTGATAAAAGAAGCTTAAAAAACATTTGAAAACAATTTATTTGAAAATATATTTTAAAAATATTTTCTTAAATATTAACCTTTTAAACATGAAAATTAATTTTCAATTAAATTAAGTTGGTTAAATTTTTACATGTCATATGAGGAAAGAAGATTATTCATTTTACACTGTAAAAAGGTTAGAAAAAAAGACTTGTTCAAAAATCAATAAGAATATTAATTTGAAAAAATTGGTAAAAGAAAAAAAGGGAAAATTTTAATTTTAATGATCATAGAAGATTAGTATGATATTCTTGGAATCCCTTTTTTAAAGTATGGTTTTGAAAGAATACAGGTTTTTGGCCAAAGAGAGAGGTAAGGTCATATATTCTTAAAACCATTTTCTTGATTTTCTTAAGTACCAAAGTGTGAAGAAATGGTACTAATACATTAATAAATCAATACTAACCATAGGAGAATATAATTTATGAGTTTTCGGGGAAAATTGATCATAATATTTCATCAATAAAAAATGTTATCATAAACAATCTCGATAGATGATAAGATTGTTTCAATAAACTCTTACCACATGGTAACTTTGAATCATACTCTCCATGTAGTAAATTGAAATTAAATATATCTTAAAACATCATGAAAATAAGGATAATCCTGATATAAAATTTCAAAGGAATTTTATACACCTTATATAAAAATATAGGTGTATAACATGGCATGTTTCTCAAAGAAGGCAAATAGAGAGAAAATTACTTTACGGGTTTGGTAAATTTTGTAACATAAACTCCATGATATAAAGGTAATAAATTGGTTATTTAAATACCCATATATTTAATTATAAGATTCATATAATAAATTCATGGTAATTATATAAACCATAAAAAATAATTTAGTGTTGAATAAGGAATGTATCTCACAGAAATAAAGAGTGAGATTAAATTCACATACCTTGTGTCTTGACTCTCTTCGTACTAGGAAAATATTAATATATAATAAATGTAAGTTTATTATAAATATTTATCAAAATAATATTATTATATCTAATACCATATATGTTTTGATTATGATTTCATATTACCTGCTTCTTAAAAATCCTATGTTATGTTTTCACCTCAGGTAATATCTGCTTTGTTCTTTGCATGTGTCATAATTTGTTGTATATTTAGTCCTTATACTTATATAATGACTTATATAATTTAAAACATGATATAAATATCATTTATATTTATTATATGTGTATTATAATAATATATAGGATGTATAATTATGAAATTTAATACACCATTCATGGAGAGGGTAGGTTGTACGTACATGTGAACATTCTTTTCATCTTATTGTCATATTGAAATAAAGAGAGTAAATTACATATAAGTATATATATATATATCATTATTAAATTATAATTATTATATCAAATATATCATATAAGTTTTCTAAACACATCCTTAATACATCCCCTATAGTGTGTGAACAAATCACATCACTTTGAGGGGGCGGTAGTCCATACTTACTCAAAAGATATTATCATATTCACACAAGATGGAAAAAATAAATATATTTATTCTAAAATATTTATATAAGAATAAAAAAATTATAAATATCTAAAATATTATATAAAAATAGAGTTTCCATCATAATTTACACTATGAGATGCAGTAAAGGAAGAATGAACAAACATCATTTTGTGAGGTGATAGTTCATTATACACATAAAAAGTATGTTGGTTACCCATTAGATGGAAGATTGTTTATGTGTAGGTTGAACTATTAGAATAAAAAAAATCTCAGATTATTTAGGAAACTTTTTTTATAATAATGGAATAAGGATAGTGGAGGGGATGGAGAATAAAAATAAAATAAAGGAGTTTGGGGAAGATTGTTACCTTTTCTATGGGTGACTCCTTTTAGTTTTCACAAAAATACTTCCTTGGATTTCATTCTACCAAAATAGAGGTTTAAAAGAGGATGGGAGAGATGTTTGGGATATTTTTTTATAGGGATTTTCCAAACATAATTGGCTTTAGAGGTGTCTAGAAGTGGGAGGAGAGGAGGCCTTTTATAGTGGATGAGGAGTGGCACTCTTTTAATATTTTGCAAAGGGAAACTTCACCAACGTTTTTTCATTGAAATTAAATACAATAATAGTAAAAAGTATAAAAAATCAAGGATAGGGTTTAAATATTTTCATAAAATGGATTTTTGACATGTTTCTAGGTCATATTCTACCTTAAGTTTAGGGTTTAGTCCTTTGTGAAGCTTAATTTCATCTTAATCATTGTAGTTAATTTTAACTGCCTTCACTAATATTTTTAGTCCAAAACTAAGTTGATAAAATTAGAAATTATAAATCAAAATGATTAAAAATATGGAATCTATTTTTCCAAATTCCAACCACATAGTTGGCAGAAATTAATTTAAATTTAGACCCATAGATAGAATGACAAAGCAGGTTTTAAAAAAACATTCAAAACCATGTTAGGTTTTTATAACCAATTTCATTGTAAAATCAATTAAAATGAAATAAATTGTATAAATTGATTAAATTTTAATCTAATTAATCATTAAAATAAATTAAAAATATAATTTAACCTTATAAATAAGTTATATGAAAAATTTGTTTTGACTAAAATTGCCTTAATAAAAATATTGGTTTTTATGTGTAATATTGGATTTTTTCTTACCTTATGCCTATCAAATCTATTATCTGAATATCATAAATATTTTACTAAATATAATATATATATATATATATATATATTACATTAATATTAATTACTAATTTTAATAAATTTAATTTATTTAGATAAAATAACTTTGTGATCATAAAAATAGTTTTCTATAAAAATATTGCATTTATAATCAATTGGTTATTATATTCATTGTAACTATAGAATTCATTTTATACTTGTGTAAATCATATATTTTCATAAGTTAGTTAATACAATTCATGAATGCTAACTTAACGTCTAGGTAAAGTAATAATATATTAAATAATAATATTTTATTAATATATTTTTGTTCGGTAAAACTCAGTCCTGCGTGTTACGCAAGCCATCGAGGAAAGTTAGTCTTGTGTGTAATGTAATCTAACCTCAGTATTCTGTGGAGATAAATATAACCTTTATATTGCGTGTAGTGCATGATTAACTTGGTATTTCATGATCCAAACTTAGTTCTTTAATATAAAAAATGATATATTCAATGTTGTGTGAAATGAAAAAAATATCAAAGAGATTAAATTAATTCGAAAAGAAATTAAAAAAATATCACGGTGTTAAATTCTACCCCCCTTAAAATGAATTTCACCCTCAATTTTTTTTTTATCAAAGTTTTAATACTTGAAAGTTCCTTTCATAGAAATCCACATCTTCATAATGAATAGTTAAACTTACTTTAGAAAAAAGAAAGTTTGAAACATGAAAATTACCCAAATTAACATATAACTAGGTTTCCAGATAGGAGAACATTGGTGGGAAGTGAATATATAGACTTTAAGGAAAGGAATAAATATTAGAGAGTGATTGAGTTCATCAATAAAAAAATATATTTATTCATTGAATTTTTAACTAAAAAATTTTCACATTAACTAGGACATCATGTATGCCAGTGGTACGGGTGAAACCCTTATCATCCTTAGACCATGGATTTAAGACCGTGGCCTTTCCAAACTTGATGGGTTGTCACCCAATATATAGAATTTTTTATTTTAATCTAAGTTAATATAATTTTCAAAATACATATTATGGACATCTTTGAAGTAATTTTAATCACTAGATAACCATTTAACCATGGTTTTCAACACAAACTCTCTACGTAGATACTTCATCAAAAGTTTAACATAATCATTCTATAACTGGTTAAACTTATAAACCTTCCAAATGTGGAAAATCTAAAACATTAGAAATGAATTCACAAAATCAGCATAACATTGATCCATTTTATATCACAAAGTATCTCTTAGTTCTCACATTCCAAATATGTGAATACCCTCATCATATATTCTCTTGAAACATGGTAACAACCATAAATACCATAAATACTTTTTCAAAACATGAATTCTTACTTATTCAAAATGATTTTGGATATATTAATTAAATCTAAAAAGTTTTAAACTTCATACATGATGAAATACACTAATTTTTCAACCAATCAATAATTATATCCAAGGTAATCAGTTGTATCACACAAACATTTTGTGATTTTTTTGAAATAATTTAACATTTGAGATATTTTTCATTTTATATAACACTAAAAATAGTTTATTTTATATTAAATCACTATGTTTGTATTGAGTTATGCACAACACCATGTTAATTATTCACTACACACAATATAAATTTTATCTTTCTCTACACAGTACACCAAGGTTAGCTATGACTTGGATTATATTACATGAAACACCAACATGGAATTTACAACATACAAAACCAACTTAGCATACATTATACGCAACACTGATATTTCTATGAAACATAGTTTTACTGTTACAATTATTTAAATGAAATAATTATAACCTATATATTAAACATAGTAATATGAATTTAAATCACTAATTTTAAAGAAACTGGAAGTAGGATTCATCCCTTCATACCCTTTGTGCTCCTCTGGTTGTGGTTCACAACACATCCAAGGGGAGATGGATTCGATGGTTACCTCTAGGGGACAGCCTGAAACTCAACACAGATGGGTCAAGTGTTCTGGGTGAAATGCGTAGAGGCGGGGTTGTCCGTGATTCTAAGGGGAGTGTTGTCCTGGCATTCACAGCTCACTTCGGGAGTGGTAGTTCTGTCCAGGAAAAGGCCAAATCTATTCTTTCAAGTCTGACCATTTGTAGATAAAGGGGTATTCTTCTCTTCAAGGTGGAGACCGATTCCATGATTATCCATGATCCATTCCTCGATAAGGGGTTCGTCCCATGGTCAATTTCTTACATCGTTAGAAAATGCAAGGCCTTTTTTGTAACAACATTACTGTTTCCTACACCTGGTGGGAGGGGAATAAATTAGCGGACCATCTGGCCTCCCTTGCGACCCCTGGTACTTAGATTTGTTGTCATCTTTCTGATGTATCCTTGCTTAACCCAGAGGGGGTGAACTTGATTCGGGGTGACGCCCTTGGTTTTCACCACTTTCGGCCACCATAGGCCTTGACTATATCTTTTCTTTTTCCTAATAATAATTTTAACGTTGAGTGAGTGATAACAAAAGATACATTTTTTGGTAAATAACTTATATGTTTAAAAATATTATTTTCTCAAATGAACTGCATTTCATGTCAATCTATAAAAATCAAAAATTAATTTTATAAACATATAGAAATTTAATTTGATAAAATAAACTTTATTTTTTAATTTATAATTCCTAAATTATCATAGGGTAATTTTTTGGGATTTCTCAGAGAAACTTCATTTTTTGATGAACAGTGAAAAATACTGTATTTTAGTTAATAATTTCGTTTTTATTTAAATAATTATTAATGTTAAATTATAATTTAGATTTGTTTTTAGGTAAAATTACGTCAATTATAAATATATTAATTCCATTTTTTCATTATAATTAATTTCAATTTGAAATTGAATATAAAAATTAACAAACTTTTGAACATTTTTCTACTTTAAAAACCCATTATTTCGTCCCATCTACAGGATTCACATTAATCTTAATTTTTTCCTATTTTGTGAATTTAATTTCAAAAAATGTGCATAAAAAATTTAATTAATATAATATTTGTAATATAATTAGATAATGTTTATTTTTTACCAAAATTATTAGTAAAAGTGATAAAAATTAATCACAATGATTAAGGTCAAATTAAGTTTAATTAGGGACTAAACCTTATTCTTAGAGGGCCAAATGACCTATCCACTTATCCAAACCCCATTTTATTGAAATATTTAGGCCATAAACCTTCCATTATTGACTTAGGGTTTTTTTAACACTTTTTTTATGTAATACCTCATGTACACAAAACTTGTTTTCAGAAATTATAAGTAAGTCTTTTTCCTTTTCTATTAAAGGCCAAGACCTCTCCCACTTCTTCATACCTCTAACAAATATTAGAAATGGAAAATACCTAACCAATACACTTCTTAAAATCTTTATTTTACTTATATAATCCTATCCTTGGGAATAAATCAATCTAAGGAAGCCTTTTGGCACCAACTAAAAGGAGTTACCTGATTAAAATGTAACTTTTTCTCTCAGGCTCCTTTGTTTTATTTTCTTTCTCCACCCCCTCCACTCCCTTTATTACATTATTGTATGAACAAACCAGTATCATTAATATACTAGGATGTTTTTATTCTATGTTTTATACCTAAACTTACACACACATTCATCAAATGTTTAACGAACATACTGTTTATGTGCACGGTGAACTACCACCTCAATAAATGATGATTGTTCGTTTTTCCTTTACTACTTCTCATGATTGACATTATGATGGTCACTATGTTTATATATATAATATTTATTATTTATTATTTATTTAATATTCTTTATTCTTTTCTCTAACAATTATATTTTTACTCTCCATTTTGTGTTAATACGGCAATTTCGTTTGAGGAAGTGTGGACTACCACCCCCTAAAAGCGATATGATTCATTCATACACTACATAGATTGTATTAAGAATTTTTTAGTGAGTATATATCATATATATGATATGATAAATATAATTTAATAATGATATATATATATACATGTATTTATTTTATATTCATTCTTTCAGCAAGATAATTAAATAGAAATATCATTCATGTGTACGTACAGGCTACCGTCTCCATGAATGGTGTATTATGTTTCATACATATATATTATATAGATTATTATAATACACATATAATTTATATAAATTATATTTATATCATGGTTTAAATTAAATAAATATTTATATAAGTATAAGGACAAAATATGTAACAAATTAAGACACATGTGAAAAACAAAGAGAATATTACCTAAAGCGTAACCTTAACATGAAATTTCTAATAAGTGGGTAATATAATGTCATAATAAATACATTTATGGTATTATATATATGAATATGGTTTATAAAATATTTATAATAAATATATATTAATTATAACTCATGTTTGAATGAGTACGACAAGAGTAAAGACACAAGGTGGGGGAATTTCATCTCACTTTTTATTTCTGTGAGATACATGATTTATTCACCACCCATTCCTTTTTTGTGGTGTGTATACTTACCATTAATGTATTAAATGATTAATATTATTAAATTTATGGGTATTTACATATTCAATTTATGATATTTATTTCATGTTGTGTAAGTTTCAAAAGTTACCAAATCCATAAAATAGTTTTGTCTCAATTTACCTTCTTAGAGAATCATGTTTTTTATAGACCTAAATTATTTTTTGAGGTGTATATACTTCAATTTTACATGTTATATAATGAATATAATTATTTTAATGATATTTTATGATTCATTTAATTTCTTTTTCTTACATGGAGAGTATGACCCCAAGTAACCAAGTGGTAAGAGTTTATTGAAACAATCGCATCACTTTTTGAGATTGTTAGTGATTATAATATTTGAGGAAATATTATGATCCATATCTCAAGAACACTCATGATTTTCCTTATACTATGTTTATTCAAGATATATCCATGTATTAGTACCATTTTTCTATTCTTTTGTATATAATATAGTTAAGAAAGACTTTTTTAGAAAGCTTCACTTTACCCACACTTTGGTCAGAAATCTGTGTTCCATTAAAACCATGTATTCTAAATAGGAGTTTTCCTAGAATATTATACTAGTCTCCAATAATAATTAAAATAAATTTTTATCTTTTTTTATTTTCCAATGTTTTTAAATTAATTATCTTATCTCTTTCTGAATAAGGAATTTTTCAAACCATTTTTTACCATGAAAAAGGAATGTTCTTTTTACATCGTATGACATGTATGGATTTATCCATCATCAATACTTTCAATCATTATTTTTGTAACACTCCGACCCCTCTAGGCGGGAGCCGGTGTATTACTTGTGATATTAGAATGGTTAGAAGGAATGAAAATATTGAAGGAAATATCAATTTAGTAGTCTTGAAGAAACTAGATACATAGATGTTACTAAAATTACATTTGAAAAGATTACAAAATACAATACATAACGAAAACTAAAAGCTGCATCCACAAGAACTTAATAAACGATATCCTCTTTGTCACCTGTTGAAAGAAAACAATTAAAGGGGTGAGATCAAATGATCATTAAGGGATACAAATGGTGGAAGCATGAATCAATTATAACTGAATTGTAAATAATTTTACATAATCAACATGGCATGGTGAATAAATGAAAAAATCACGCCATTAATAAACTGGGAATGAAAATTCATCCATAGATTTTGTCATAGTAAAAACCTCATGGATAGTAATAATTGATAATGAATAAAGAGAATGATTATTAATTGGACGTCATGTATCTGGAACATGAAACCATAATACCAATAAAATGGTTTAGTTCTATGGGTATAACCCCATCTGATTTTTTGAAACAAACTCGAAGGGTTTGTTGCCAAACTGGTTTTGTCTCCTGATACCTATCGATGCATCGAGGGGCTATAGCGGGACCCACCTTCAACTTCATGCCCAAATCATTATTTATAAATTGATTTAATACAAGAGCAATATGCCTTTTCAATATCTGTATATAGTAGAGTACATGGATTCATCAATATTTCTATAATTAAAATAACTTTCTAAATAAACACCGTATGTAAAATGATATTCGGTGTAGAAAACAAACATATCCATTATATGAGATTATGTATATTTAAAATAAATATAATTTCAAATGAAAATTGATCTCAAATGGTAATTGGGTACACCACATAATGATTATCAGGTGCACCATAAAAAGTTAGTCACAACAAAATAGTTGTTGAGACAAAGTCTCTTACCACAATGTAATCGGTCGAATTGTATGACCAAAACTTAATAACACTCAAATGAATCATTGAATAACATGAATATAAAAATAATAATGTTATTATATATCCAATGGTAATACACATATACCACATACAATAAATATGTGGCAAACAATAAAAAATCTCACAGAAATGAAAGTGAGATGAGAAACCCCTTACAAACATTCCAGCATGGTAACATGTGTTATTGTGAGGGATTAATGAGAAGTAAAGGGGTATTATAATATTTATATGTCACAAGGAAAGTATGTGGGAGGTTCAAAAACAAACCACATAATTTGGAATTAAAAATAAAAGGGCACAATATAGGGAAAATTCATGAACAAAAGTAAGAGAAAGGATCCCTTATGAAAATTCAGCAGCATAACGGCATCGCTTAAAACATCATAAAATGAAATGATGAGAGAAAAAGGGTATCTCATCATATTGAAATAAAAATTACAGTAAGAAGAACACATAAAATTGAACCCCCAGCATATTATAATGGAAAAATAAAATAGATAACATAAAAGGAGTGTCAACTAAAAGAATAAAATGAAGGATTCCCTTATGAAAATTCGGCAGCCTAACGACATCGCTTAAAACATCATAAAATTAAATGATGAGAGAAAAAGGTTATATACTCATATTTAAATCAAAATTACAGTAATAAGAACATATAAAATAGAACCACAACATATGATAATGGAAAATCAAATAGATAACATAAAAGGAGTGTCGATTAAAAGAATAGAATGAAGGATTCCCTTATGAAAATTCGGCAACCTAACGGTGTCGCATAAAACATCATAAAATCAAATGATGAGAGAAAAAGGGTATCTCATTATATTGAAATAAAAAATAAAGTAGTAATAACACATAAAATTGAACCCCAACATATGATAATTGAAAAATCAAATAGATAACATAAAAGGAGTGTCGACTAAAAGAAGAGAATGAAGGATTCCCTTACCTTGTAGAGTAACACCTAGATCTTGAATGATGAGACCTTGGGGGCTTAAGGACACCTTGGGAGGACTTATAGAGAAATAAAACAACCAGAGCTTCTAGGATGAGTAATTTGGAATGAAATAAAATGAATGGATGAGTGGGTATTTATAGAAAAAGAGAGGTAATTTTTTAATAATTTAAAAGGGACACCTCATTAGCGGTTTTTGCCAAACCATGGGCTTTCCCATGGTATTTGCCCATGTTTTAAGCCACTTGGGACACCTCATGTCATAATTTATTGTACACAAGTCGAACATCCCTTTATATTAATTATTACATCATTATGATGTCATTAAACTAAAGAAAACTCAAATATGTATTTTTACTATTGACGAAAAATTCAAGTATTTTAGAAAAATCCCAAAAAAATAACCCTAAACATTTTTTAAAGTGTAGAATTCAAAAATGAACTCCATTTTTTGGAAATAATTTTCTGTGTATTTTTAATTTAATTCTTAAATAAAATTAAAGTTAATTCAAAAAATAACAATTTAAAGGTATAATTAGTTTTGTATTACATTAAAAAATTAATTAACTTCTCATTATCTTATTACCTTAAGAAAATAAAATATTATGATTATTTACAATTTATAAGGGTCATATTACTATTCATAAGGGTATGTTACTATTCATCAAAAAACAAAGTTGGTTATATCAGACTCCAAATGACTTACTGGTCACAACTCTAGGTGAATGTTTTTCGAAATTCAAAACATAGAAGTCGAAAATTTAAGTTTAATGGATAGCATATAACTTTCTCCTATAATGTTTTGTTTCAAAAAAGACTTAGTTCTTTATACAATATGGGCTATATAATGAATAAAAGTATTTAAGAGTAACATACCTTAAAATGTTTGGGGTGTTATATTATTCCGTACATTGGAAATTTCATCCTCGAGATTTTATGTATAAATCCCACCAAAAATATATGGCTGGTTCTTCTTCATGAAATCCTATGGTTCCCATGTTGCTTCCTCTATATTTTGGTTTCTCCAAAGAACCTTTTCTAGATGAGTTTTCCGATTTCTCAATACCTGCTCCCTTATGTCAAGAATCCCGATAGGCTTTTCACAGTATGATCAATCCGGTTCTAGTTCTATTTTTTCATATGTTAGTACATGCATTGGATCTGGCATGTATTTCTTTAACAATGACATGTGGAACACATCATGAACTCATGATAGATTTGGAGGCATCGCAAAACGGTAAGCTATAGCTCTGATTCTTTCCAGAATTTCAAATGGTCTGATGTACCTGGGGATTAGTTTCCCTTTCTTACCAAACCTTAAGACACCCTTCCAGGGAGATACTTTCAGAAATACATGATCTCCCACTTAGAATTACAAGTCCTTTCTCTAGTTGTCAGCATAACTATTCTGCCTACTTTGTGATTCTTTAATATGGGCTTGTATTTTCTTCACCTTTGTCATGGTCTCTTCATTAAGTTCTGGGCCTATAAGTTTCCTCTCACCAACTTCATCCCAAAAATTTAGAGTTTGACATCTCTTTCCACATAATTCTTCATATGGAGCCATTTAAATACTGGAGTGGAAACTATTGTTGTAGGAAAATTCCACCAAAGGTAATTATTGATCCCACATACCTTGGAAATCAAGAGGGCATGACCTCATCATGTATTTTAAATATTGAATAGTCCTTTGAGACTGTCCATCGGTTTGAGGGTGATAACTAGTACTCATACAAAGCTCAGTATTCAAAGATTTCTGGAGACTTTTCCAGAATTTTTATGTAAATCGGGGATCTCGATCGGATACAATTGATAGAGGTGCACCATGAAGTCTTACAACTTCATTAATATAAATTCTTTCCAAGTGATCAAGTGGAAAGTCCTCTCTTATATGAAGGAAATGTGCTGATTTTGTGAGATGATCAACAATTACCCATATTTCATCATTCCTACTAGGTGTCCACGGTAGTCCGGTGATAAAATCCATCGTAATGTTATCCCACTTACACATAGGAATAGTTAAAGGTTTCATCACTTATTTGGGATGTTGTCTCTCTACCTTCACTTGTTGACAAACTAAACACCTTGACACGTAGTCAGCAATTTCCCACTTCATATTATCCCACCAAAAATATTCCTTCGGATCTATGTAAATCTTGGTGCTATCTGAGTTTATAGAGGAATTTGAGCTATGGGAATCATCTAATAGTTCACTTTTTAGCTCAAGTATTGATGGAACACATAACCTCTTTCCAAATTTCAGAACTCCTTCTTCATACATGAAGTCATCCAGTCTCCCATCCTTGACAGCATTGATTTTCTTGTGCAGATTCTTATCATTAGGTCGAGATCTTTTTATATTCTCTAATAAATATATTTTAGCAATCATTTGAAAGATAAAATATGTTTCCCCTTCCTTATTAATTCCCATATCCATATTTAGTAGATCCAAAAATATAGGATCTCTCCAAATCATCATTTGAGTCAGAAGTCTGTGATCCTTCCTACATAAAGCATTTGATACCTTATTTTCCATTCTTGGGTGGTAGTGTATTGAACAATCATAATATTTGAGTAACTCGAGGCATCTTCTTTGCCTCATGTTGAGTTTTTTTGTGTGAAAATGTATTTAAAACTCTTGGTATATGTGTATATCTCACATTTTCCACCGTAAAGATAATGTCTCCATATCTCCAGAGAAAATATTACAGCTGCTAACTCAAGATCATGTCTTGGATAATGTTTCTCATGAGTCTTCAACTTCCTTGATGCATAAGCAATAATCTTACCATTTTGCATAAGGACGCAACCCAGACCATTCTTTAATGCATCACTACATATTAAAAATCCATAACTTCTAGATAGAAGAGTCAAAATTGGAGCATTGACCAATATTTTTTTCAGTTATTAGAAGCATTCAGTACATTCTTTTGTTCACACAAACCTAACTCCTTTACGTGTGATCTTGGTTAGCGGGTTAGCCAGTTGGGAAAAATTCTGAACGAAATGTCGATAGTAACCTACTAAGCCAATAAAACTACGAACCTTGGTTATGTTTGTTGGTGTGGTCCAATCTTGGATTGCCTTTGTTTTTACAAAATATACTAGGATTCCATCCTTAGAGAAAATATGGCCTAGAAAAGAAACTGATTGAATCCAGAATTCTCACTTGCTAAACTTCCCATATAATTTATTGCTTCTAAAAGTTCTCAGAATAATTCGCAAATGATTATCATGTTCTTCATATATTTTTGAGTATACAAGGATATCACCGATGAATACCACAACAAAGTTATCAAGATATTCCTTGAAAACTCTATTCATTAAATCCATGAAAATAGAGGGTGCATTTGTCAGTCCAAAAGGCATCACTGTAAACTCATAATGCCCATACTTGGTTCAAAATACAGTCTTAGGAATATCTTCCTTCCTCACATGCAGTTGATGATATCCGGATCGAAGTTCAATCTTTAAAAAGTATTGAGCTCCATGAAGTTGATCAAATAAATCATCAATCCGAGAAAGAGGATATTTCTTCTTTATTGTAATAGCTATGATTTCCCTATAATCAATGCATAGCCTCTTTGATCCATCTTTCTTTATGACAAACAGGACTGGGGCTCCCCATGGAGAAACACTAGGTCAAATAAATCCTTTTTCACTCAACTCCTCTAGTTGTTTCTTTAGCTCTACTAACTCCACACTGTCCATTCTATAGGGGGTCTTTGATATAGGTCTTGCACTAGGAATTAAGTCAATGGAAAACTCAATTTCCTGCTCTGTAGGATGTCCAGGTAAATTCTTTGGGAACACATCAATGTATTCTTTCATTATATACACATCTTCAATTTGAATATTTCTTTCCTCAGCCATAGATATTGGGTTCTATTCCTCTCCAATAATTGCATTCAATAGAGCTATTGGGGGTGGGTCTAGATAAGAATCAGATTGCGAGGTCTCCGCTCTAAAGATATGATATTATTCACCATGTTAAAAAATTGTAACATTATTTTTCTTGCAATAAATATTTGCATCATAATTTGATAGCCAATCCATAATGAGAATTATATCAAATTCAGTCATTGGTATGATGATAAGGTTAGAAACTAAATCACATTTTGGAGTCTGGAGGGGGACTAGTCGACATGCCTTTGTTTCAATGATACATCCCCTGGGAGTTTTGACTAACAACTCCTTTATTAAATAAAATTGGATATATCCAATTTTCTTGGAAAACTGGGAAGATATAAATGAATGTGATGATCTAGAATCAAATAAAGTGTTGGCTAAGTTTGAGGAAACAATTAAAGTACCTTCCACCACATCATTAGGAACTTCAACCTCTGCATTTTTAATCGCATAGGCTCTCCCCTATTCTCTTGGCTTTTTTGAGTCAAGTTTCCTTGGCTCTTAGGACACTCATTTTCATAGTATCCCATCTCTCTACAATTGTAGCATTGAATATCATTTAATTGTTTCTTCTCCTTGTATTCATCGGATCGATGACCCTTTTCTCTGCAGTTATAGCAGACTCCCATGCCTTTCAAGAATTTCCCGAGATGTTTCTTTCCACAGTTCTTACATAATGGGAATAGATTTCTTCCCTTTCTCTTCTTTGGTGCTTCTCCTTTTCCTTTGTTATCATAGTGTCACTTCTTATCTTGGTTTCCTTTGAAAGGATTTGATCTAGCAAATTCCCACTCTGTTTTCATGGCACTTGAAACAATTTCATCATATGATGACAATGATTGAGAAGCCAATTCCCTTCGAATACTTGGCCTAAGACCTTAAAATAAATGATCAATCTTGTTTGCTAAGTCACATACATAATCTACATCATACCTATCTAGCCTTGTGAAATTAGCCTCATACTCTGCAACACTTTCTTCTTCCATTTGTTTTAAGCTAAATAATTTCCACTTCATTTCAGTTCGTTTCTCACAAGAGAAATATTTCTCAAAGAATATTTCCTTAAAAGTACCCCATTCCATATCTTCTATTTCTTCTTCATCTGTAGTATTCTGAATCAAGGACCACCGTTGATCAACGTCGCCCTTGAGACAATATACTGCATGTACTACCTTTTCATTTTCATTTAATCTTAATCCCATGAATATCTTTTCAAGGGACTTGATCTGTTGCTTAGCAACCACGAGGTTAGTAGTCCCACTAAAAGATGGAGGCTTCTGCCACATGAAACGATCCAACACAGGTGTGGAATGGTTATTCGTTACAACCCGAGTAAGTTATCCCAATGTGGTCAGTATCTGATATGCTCCAACATTGACTGTGTTGACTTGCTCAGTAGAGAGATTCCTACCTTTCCCATGAGTATTTATTCCCCTTCTTCCATTAGATTTCATTTCTAAATAATGGGATACAATATATTAGTTTATGAATCTTAAATATAAAATCAATCAACATAGATTGAAATTCTATGCATAGCTAATCCTATAAACATGGTTTCTATAAGGAAAAAGTTTCATTAAACATTTTCATAATGGCTTGTAAAAAAATGTGAATTATCCTAAGCATGTACCTTGGGAGTTTCGTAACCAAGAGTGCAGCAAGGACCATTTTTGTGCACCAGTTCTCATTTGAGTCTAGCTTAAAGCGGTGTTTTTGGGTTTTAGACCTAGATACATCTTTTCTAGAGCTTTCTGTAGCTACTCATATCCAGACATGGATATATATATTAAAATATCCACATAATATATTCCTTACCAAAATACAAGGACATTATTGTGCATTTATCCTCAAATACTACATTAGTTTTTTGTTCCCTACTATACATTTTCCTACTCTAGTTTCAATGTTTTCTACTAAACTTTCTCTGATATCAACTGTAACACCCCAACCCATCTAGACTGGAGCTGGTGCATTACTTTTGATATTGGCATGGTTATAAGGAATAAAAATCCTAAAGTAATGATCGGTTTAGTATTCTTGAAGAAACTAGATATATAGATGTTACTCAAATTATATTGGAAAAGTTTACAAAATACAATACATAACGAAAACTAAAAGATGCATCCACAATAACTTAATAAATGATCTCCTCTTTGTCACATATCGAAAGTAAACAATGAAAGGTGTGAGCTCAAATGCTCACTAAGGAATACAAATGGAAGAATTATGAATCAATAATAACTGAATTGTAAATAAGTTTACATAATCAACATTGCATGGTGAATAAATTAAAAACTCACTCCATTAATAAACTGAGAATGAAACTGCATCCATAGATTTTTTCATAGTGAAAACTACAAGGATAGTAATAAATGATATTGAATAAAGAGAATGATTATTAATTGGATGTCATGTATCTGGCACATGAAACCATAATACCATTGAAACGGTTTAGTTCTGTGGGTAGAAACCCGTCTGATTTTGGGAAACAAACTCAAAGGGTTTGTCACCAAACTGATTGGTCTCATGAGACCTACCGATGCATCGAGGGGCTATAGAGGGCCCCACCTGCCACTGGATATCCAAATAATTCTTTATACGTTGATTCAATACAAGAGAAATATTCCTTTTCAATATCCGTATAGTGTATAATATATAGTTTCATTATTATTTCTATAATTAAAATAACATTCCAAATAAACACCTTATATAAAATGGTATACAGTTTAGAAAAAAAATATCCATGATATGAGATTATGTATATTTAATAAAAATATAATTTACAATGAAAAGTGACCTCAAATGGGCATTGGTTACACCACATAAGTATTATTAGGTGCCCATACAAAGTTAGTCACAACAAAATAGTAGTTGAGACAAAGTCTCTTACAACAATGTAATCGGTCGAATCATATGACCAAAACATAATAACCCTCAAATGAATCATTGAATAACATGAATATAAATAGGATCATGTTATTATATATCAAATGGAAATAAAAATATACCACATATAAGAAATAAGTGGTGAACAATGAAAAATCTTAAAGAAATGAAAGTGAGATGAGAAACCCCTTACATACATTCTGGCATGGTAACGTGTGTTATTATGAGGGATTAATGAGAGTTAAAGGTGTATTCCACTATTTATATGTCACAAGGAAAGTATGGGGGGTGGAAAAACATACCCCATCATTAGGAATTAAAAATAAAAGGTCACAAAATAGGGAATATTCTTGAACAAAAGTGAGAGAGAGGATCCCTTATGAAAATTCGGTAGCCTAACGACATCTCTTAAAACATCATAAAATGAAATGATGAGAGAAAAAGGGTTTCACGTCATATAGAAATCAAAAGTAAAGTAATAAGAACACATAAAATCTAACCCCAACATATGATAATGTAAAAATCAAATAGATAACATAAAAGGAGTGTCGACTAAAATAAGAGAATGAAGGATTCCTTTACGAAAATTTGGCAGCCTAATGTCGTCACTTAAAACATCATAAAATGAAATGATAAGAGAAAAAGGGTATATAATCATATTTAAATCAAAAGGAAAGTAATAATAACACATAAAATCTAACCCCAACATATGATAATGGAAAAATCAAATAGATAACATAAAAGGAGTGTCGACTAAAATAAGAGAATGAAGGATTCCCTTATGAAAATTCGGCAGCCTAACAACATTTCTTAAAACATCATAAAATGAAATGATGGGAGAAAAAGGGTATCTCATCATATTTAAATCAAAATTACAGTAATAAGAACACATAAAATTGAACCCCAACATATGATAATGGAAAAATCAAATAGATAACATAAAAGGAGTGTCGACTAAAAGAAGAGAATGAAGGATTCCCTTAACTTGTAGAGTAACTCCTAAATATTGAAGGATGAGACATTGGGGGCTTAAAGACACCTTGAGAGGACTCCTAGAGAGTTAAAACCACTAGATATTAGAGGATAAGGGATTTGGAATGAAATAAAATGAATGGATGAGTGGGTATTTATAGGAAAAAAGAGGTAGCTTTTTAATAATTTCAAAGGGACACCTCATTAGTGGTTTTTTCCAAACCATGGGCTTGATCATGGTATTTTACCATGGTTTAAGCCTCTTGGGACACCTCATGTCATAAGTTACTGTACACAAGTATACTATCCCTTTATATTAATTATTACATCATTATGATGTCATTAAACTACCAAAAACTCAAATCTGTATTTTTACTATTCATGAAAAAGTCAAGTATTTTAGAAAAATCCCAAAAATCTACCCTAACCATTTTCTGACATATAGAATTCGAAAATGAACTCCATTTTTTTGAAAATAATTTTCTATGTATTTTTAATTTAATTTTTAAATAAAATCAAAGTTAATTCAAAAAAATAACAATTTAAAGGTATAATTAGTTTTGTATTACATTGAAAAGTTAATTAACTTCTCATTATCTTATTACCATAAGAAAAAAAATATTATCATTATTTACTATTTATAAGGTTCGTATTACTATTCATATTACTATTCATAAGGGTATGTTACTATTCATCAAAAAATAACGTTTGTTCTATTAGACTCTAAACGACTTACTGGTCACAACTCTAGATGACTGTTTTTCAAAATTTAAAACAAAGAAGTGGAATTTTTTTTAATGGATAGCATATAGCTTTCTCTTATAATGTTTTGTTTCACAAAAGACTTATTTCTTCATGTAATAAGGGTTATATAATGAATAAAAAGTATTTAAGAGAAACATACCATAAAATGTTTGGGGTGTTTTAATTTTCATGTTTAAAGGATAATTTTTAAGAAATATTTTTTAAAATATATTTTCAGTGAAATGTTTATCAAAAGGTTTCCATGCTTCTTTTATAACTTTTCAAGGAAAATTATTTTCAATAATTTTTCAAGATTCCTTTTTAAGTTTTCAAGGAAAATAGTTTTCAAAATGATTTCAAGACTCATTTATAAGTTTGCAAAGTATTTTCAAAGAAATATATTTCAAAACTATTTCAAGATCCTTTTATAAGTTTTCATGGAAAATGGGTTTCAAAAAATTTTAATGCACTATTTATAAAATTTAGAGAAAAATGGTTTTCAAAATTTTTTCAAGATTATTTTATAAGTTTTCAAAGAAAGAGGTTTTAAAAATGTTTTAAATCCTTATTTAAACATTTTGAAATTCTTTTCAAAGGAAATGGTTTTCAAAAGGTTTTATGTTTTAAAGATCATTTTTCAAAGAAAAAAGAATATTTTCTTCAAGAAATGTTTTCGAAGTATCCTTCAAAGTTATTTTACTTATAAAATGGCATCCATTTATGTTACGCATGACCTTATAGGAAATTATACATAGGTTACAATAATATTATTTCTTTAATGGTTTATGTTTTGATAAAATGAAGCTTATAACACCTTTTTCACTTCCACGGGTTTTATTCTTTTGAAAACCACTTCTTCTCATGGGTTATACTTCCATTAATTGATTATGAAACCTATATCATTCATAGTTTATTATGTGATAAAATTTTAATGATACCCATTTAAATTTAGGGGTTATTATTTGATGTTTATAAAACCTATCCTTTTTTATTGTTCATGATATGATGAAAGTTTTATTATCTTGTGGGACATGTATGAATGATTTTATTAAGATATTGGTGGGACCTATATCTCCCTCTAATATATTGGGTAATTTTAAGTAGTACATGTGCTCAAAGGTTAAATGGGTTATATCCCAATCATGAAAACAAGAAGGTACATGGTTTGTAGCCCAAGACTAAAAGAAATAGGGTACATGGGTTATAACCCAAACCTAAAAACAAGAAGTTACATGGGTTGTATCCCAAGAATAAAACAAACAGAGTATATGGGTTGTGGCCCAAGCCTACAAACAAGAAAGTACATGGATTGTATCCCAAGAATAAAATTAAGAGGGTACACAGGTTTTTAGCTCAATCCCATAGTAGGTGCACAAGTTGTTGCCCAATCCTAACATGTTATAAAGGTCTTGATAGGTATCCGTGGCATAAGTTTTTTTATTCCTATGCCCCAAATCCTAATTCTTATTCCTTTATTATGATTTCATGTATGGTGATGTTTATTTCCATATGATTCGTGTCTTATGAACTACGAATCTTTATCCCATAACTCATGTTTATGATATTTAATATGTATGGTATGATCTCATAATGTTACGATCACATTTTCATACCCCTATGTTCATGTTTATGCATACATGTATCCCTTTTTACCATTATTGAGCATCTGAGTTCACCCCTTTTTATGTTTCCTTTTCCCATGTTATAAAGAAAGGTTCTAGGTAGAAGTACTAAATGTGCATATCTTTATGGGATATATAGAATATATTTCACCAGGATAGAAGTTTTTTTAAGTTTCCAAAGACACTAAACTATTATGGTCCTCATACATATTTTTTTTATTATACTAAATATTAATCCTAATGATGTAATATCCATTTATTCTAAGTCTGGGTCTTTGTAGTTAGTATCAAAGGAAATGTTTAGTCAAATTTTAGAATCTAGGATGAGAAAACATTATTGATATACCTAGGTATATTTCTATGGATATGTCTAGGAATGTCTCTGTGGATAAGTATAAGTATAATTTAACATTTAGGAAAATGTCCTAGGATTGTGGTAAATGATATAGTTAGTGGTTTCCTAGAAATAAATACATGTATGGATATTACAAGTGGAAGAGGCTATGGAATATATGTACTTAGGGGTATCAACTCCTACATGATGTTATGGGGATGACTCGGGGTAATCTAGCACATGACAGTGGGCCTTGCTGCACACATATTTTGACACTCCCAATAGATTTTCTTTGGAAATTCATAAAATATTCATGAACCATTATGAAGGATTTAAATAGAATATTACTATGAATAACAAATTATATACCTAAGTTTCCATCAATTAATATGTAGGTTTCATGATTTAAACATCCTACAAGTAATTTTCATGATTATGTGGCTTTCTTATATGATATGTTTTTCTTACCCCGTGCATTCTGGTTTTAATCAATAGAGAGAAATATAAGTAACATGGTTAACATTGAATGTTTCAAATGTGTAAGGTATTGGAATTATGTAAATTGACTTCACAATTGGAAATATCATAATGAGAATCAGGAATGTAGTATGATTATTGGTTATACTTCTGAAAATAAAGAGACAATAACAACATGTGAAATGAATGAGATATTCTTTCAGTATTGTTTATATTGATCATTAGAAGCATGATTGTATTTAGGTTGATGAACCTTAATACATGATTAATATTTCACATTCTCAAAATGAGGTATTAAGGAATAAGTTAATGAGGTATGTGTAATGATTTGAGAATAAAGTTGGATTAATTAAGTATTTATGTTTTGGAATTCAAATAATATGTTATACGAATCATGAAATGTATAAGTATCTTTAGTATAAGTTTTCATTAAGGATTGAAAATTACATGTTTAATGGTGATGATGACATATACAAGTTATTTCATTAAAAGGTGGTATTTTTATTAAGGGAAGGTAATCGTTAATTAATTCCTAAAATTGAGACAATGATCTTTGTATAATAATATGTTGGATATGAATAAGTAAATTGGATGGTACCGATTACCCTGTAATAGATTATTGAAAAAATGGTCTATGTCATTAAGGATAAAGTTTACAACTTCTTGAATTTAAGGAATATATCTAGTAATCATTTGAATAAGTACGCATGCATGTTTTCAAAAGTATTTATGGTAATTAAGGTTATTACCATGTTTCAAGGGAATATACGATGAGGATATTCACATGTTTGGAATGTTACAACTAAGTGGTAATTTGTGATATAACTAGGACCAAGGTTAAGCTAATTTCATTAATTTTTTTCTAAAATTTTGGAATTTCATCTTACAAAAGGGTTATAAGGTTAACCATTCATGAAATGTTTAAGTTAAACTTTAGAGGAAGTAGTTATGTATTAATTTTGTATTGAAAACCTTGGTTAAGAGGATAATTTGTGGTTAACCTTATTTCATGGATGTCTATCTTATTTATTTTGGAAATTATATTTGTGTGGTTTTAGAAAAGTAAATCATGTATGTCTAGTGAAAACCAATAAATTCTGGCAAGGCCGCTGGTCTTGAACCCATGACCGAGGACGATCAGGGGTTCATGCCAACCACTGGCCTATGTGATTTCCTGGTTAACTTATAATTACTTTTGATGAATAATTATTTATTTTGAAATATTAGTTTTAATTTTTATGTTTATAGATTAATGTATTATCCATATTGATTTTTAATAATAGTTACAGATAAATAATTATACTTTTCATTATTTATGGTCTTTAAGATCTGCTAAAAGTGTATTTTAGCATTTCAGTAATCAAAGATAATTTTTGGACACCCATTACATGATGTAATTTCTGAATTATAAATTCATAAAAGAATAACTAAAGAATTATTATTTTTATAAAAATATATCAAGTAATTATAATTCCTTATATTCTTGGAAAATAAAATAATTACTAAACATTAGGGTGATGATCAAAAGAAAATTTCATAATACATTAATTATATTAAACTAATTGCCATTTAAATTATCACATATTTATGAGTTTCAAGGTAATATACGATGGGGTTATTTACATGTTTGGAATGTGACAACCAAGTGGTACTTTGTGATATATTTGGGATCAATGTAAAGTTTATTTCATGACTTTATTTCTAATGTTTTTGGATTTTCATCTTACAAAAAAGTTATAAGCCAAACCATTCATGTAATGATTATATTAAAATTCAGAGGAAGTATTTATGTACTGATTTTGTATTGAAAACCTTGGTTAGAAGGATTTTTTTCAACCTTATTTAATGGATGTCCATCTTATTTATTTTGAAAATTAGGTTAGCATTGTTTTAAAAAAATTCATCAGCAATCTCATGTGAAAACCAATGAAATCTAGTAATATCCTGGGTCTTGAACCCATGATCAGAAAATGATAAGTTTTTCATGCCTACCACTAGAATTCTCTATGTCCCAGTTAATGTACAAGTATTCTTGATTAATAATTAGTAATGATTAAACAATAGTGCTAATTTTTATGTTTATAGATTAATATATTAATCGTATTCTTTTTTAATAATAGTTATACATAAATATTTATACTTTTCATTCTTTTATGGGCCTTAAGATCTGCTAAAAGTTCATTTTATCACTTCAAGAATCAATGTTAATTTCTGTATGTCCATTACATGAAGTAATTTATGAATTAGAAACTAATAAAAGCACAACTAAAGAATGAAATTTTGTTCATATAAATATGTCAAGTAAGTATATTTATTTATATTATTGTTCAATAAAATAATTACTCAATGTTTGGATAATGATAAAAATAAAATGTATTGTCATAATACCTTGATTTTGTTGAATTTATGGCCTTTTAAATCATCACATATTTTTTACTTTGAGGCCCTTAACTTTTATTTGATCATTCACTTGATTATGATTGATGACCTCAATAACTCCATATAATATTTATGCTTTTACTTTATGTCCAATCTTCACTCCAAACCTATGTTCTCTTATGTGGAAGCACAGTTATATGTTACTTTAAGTAACCATTATGGTTTCAACTTTACCTTTTTAAGGAATGTTTTAGTATTCATTTCTACGATGTTAGTTTCTATGAATTAAAATATCAAGTATTAAACCTTTTATAACCCAGATGAATTTTGAGGGAGAAATTTATTTTAAGGGGGTAGAATGTAACACCCTGATATTTTTTGAATTATTTTTTCTAAATTAATTTAACAATTTTGATATTTTTCATTTCATGTAACACTGAAAATGGTTTGTTTTATATTAAATCACTATGTTTGGATTGATTTATATGAAACACCAAATTAATCATGCACTACACACAATAGAATTTTGATTTTTTTCTACATAAAACATAAAGGTTAGTTGTGACTTGGTTTACATTACATAAAACACGGACTTGGTGTATGCAACATGAAACACCAACTTAGAATATGTCACACGCATCACTAATTTTTTTACGAAACATCATTGTATTGTTATAATTATTTAAATGAAATAATTATAATCTATCCATTAAAATTAGTTATATGAATAGTAATAATTGTAGGTTCTGGGTGCAGTGGAAGCGCGTTGGTGGGTCACCCATATTTCATTTTAGCGTTCAACAACATTCAAATCGAGATCCATCACGATATAAAATTCCCGATCTTTGGAATATAACGAAGAACAAAAAACAAAAGGAGGGAGTCCCGGAACCATAGAGATAGGATCATCATATGTTGGTTATAATTAATTTAATTAATTCACAAGAATTACCTTGGTGAAATTCTTTCTTTGTTGATGTCTCTGTTCACGATCTTGATATTCGTCGTTTCATTGTATAATCCAAGTGTAGGATTCCTCTAAGGGTGATCCAAATGTGTGCCATGTATCTCTGGACGTTGCCGAAGAGATCTCCGGGAGCTAGCACAGAAGAACTTTCACTTGCGATGTTCGCCTTCGATCTCATTGATCCGATGGAGGAGGATCTCTCTCGGACTTGGGAGCATTCTTGGAAGAAGTAGTTATTTCATCCTTGAAATAATTCTCTAGAATTGTTGTGCACAATGATTGGGGAAAAGTGTTGGGGTTGTGAGGATATTTATAATCGGTTTTGAGGTTATATAATTATGACAATAAATAAACGCATTACGCATTTTATTTATTTCAATAACTCTTATTGAAAAACCCCATGTCAAATTATTAATTCCTTGACATGCTCCCACGATTATTATAATAAATATAATTTAATAAAACAATATTATACCCTTAAAATCCCAACTGGAAAAACTATACAGTGTGTAATCATAAATACATGGTGTGTACTTGTTTTCCATTCCCTTTCAAAATTGAAAACTACACGATGTGTAATCATTAATACACAGCCTGTACTTGTTTTCATTTCCTCCACCACATTTATTAGACCTTGAGTAATGGATATTTATTTCATAAATAAATGTAACTGCATTACTCACTAATAAATATATATTATTTCACCCACAATATATTCTCTTGAATTAATACTATTGAAATAAATGTGATCATGAATCCTTAAATAATTATTAAACCACAGTTGGGAATAATCTTTATTTAACTTGTTAAATTAATATTTAACTGAGATACATGGACACATTTAGTGTGTGACCCTCAAGGCCTCTTTCTCATTGGCATTAGGCAGGCTTGCCAAAAGTCCAATATTACTGTCTAGCAATAGGTCAAGGCACCCAAGAGAAAGAAGTTGACGCTACATTGACGTATCACCTCATACGAACACTTACTGTGTAATATAATCCCTTTGTCTCGATATCTCTAATCAAGCGGGTTGAATGCTAGTTCCATCAACCCATGTGCTCGATTATTCTTTCTTTGACTTTCTAGAATTGAACCTGCCCATTCCTTACCATGGACATGGATTTACTTAGGCTATATCAATTCCATCAACAAGCCTGAGATATCTACTTTTGTTATGGAATAGAAGGTACAAATACTTTCTCGCATTATCTATTAATGCGATATTACTCATGACGCACCCAACGTATCCTACCTCACTGTGATCAGTGTTTCGTCATATTTTTCTTCAATAAATCTAAGTGTGTAATTTTTAATACCCATTAATAATAATCTTAAAGTCTAAGTACCAATGCACGCGTCCGCAGATAGGAACATCCAATGACACTATGAAATATGGATTTCCTACTGGTGGGTCTCATTCTCATAATATCCTCTTGGATATTACCAAGGGCGCACACCATGGGAAGGTGCCTCAATGTTTTTTGAGTCATCACCCCTAATGGCCTGTATTATTTATGTCTCTCATATAACATCATCCAGCCATAGAAATTATATTCAAGAACAGTGTTATGGAACTTCCGATTTCTCATCATAGTAGGGATCCACTATGACCCTTTAATGAAACAACTATCTTTGGGACATTATCACATGCATTGTCATGCAAAATAACAATCAAGATATGGTAAGATGTTTATTTAATGAATAAAGTATAAAGTAGTTGGTTCTAGGCCATCAACTCCAACAGACTCCCACTTTTACTAGAGCCAACTGCTAATAACTTTTACACTGCTAGATCTAACATGATATTCATGTTTCTGCTGTGATAGGCCTTTAGTCATGGGGTCTGCCACATTCTCTTCTGTGGACACTCTTCTCACTATAACTTCACCCCTTTGATAGAAATCCATCAAGAGGTGATACTTCTGGAGTATATTCTTTGTCCATTGATGTTACTTTGGTTCTTTTTCAAGAGCCACCGCTGTAGTACTATCACAATACAATGTAATGGTATCTTTACTACTAGGCACCACATCAAGCTCTTGGACAATGTTCTGAATCCAGACGACTTCCTTGGATGCATTAGAAGCCGTAATATATTCAGACTCCACTGTAGAATCGACGACAACTGGCTTCTTTGAACTCTTCCAGCTCACAAATCTTCCATTGAGACATAAAACATATCCAGATTACAACTTCAGATCATTATGATCTGTCTGAAAACCAGCATCAGCATACCCTCTGATGACAAGCTCCTCGTCTCCTCCATACACCAGGAACATATTTTTAGTTCTTCTCAGATACTTAAGGATAGTCTTAACAGTATTCCATTTTTGTTCTCCTAGATCTTCTTGATATCTGCCTACCATGCTTAGTGAATAGTAAAAATCAATCCTGGTACATAACATGGCATACATGATGGATCCTGTAGCTGAATCGTACAGGATCTTACTCATTCTATCTTTCTCTTGTTGTGTCTGAGGACACATTTTCTTAGAAAGATATATGTCATGTGACATTGGAACCAATACTCTCTTGGATTGTTCTATACTAAATCTCTTTAGTATCTAGTTAATGTATGTACTCTGACTTAGTCCAACTAGCCTCTTGGATATATCACAAATGATCTTGATCCCTAGAATGTAGGCTGCTTCACCCAAGTCCTTCATGGAGAAACACTTGTTCAACCAGTCCTTAACTGACTATAAAACTGGTACATCATTTCCAGTAAGCAATATGTCGTCAACATATACTACTAGGATAATGATCGCATTCCCATTAAACCGCTTATAAACACATGGCTCACATTTGTTTGTAATGAAACCAAATTCCTTTATGGATTCATCAAATCAAATGTTCCATGACCTGTATGCTTTCTTTAATCCATAAATGGATTTATGCAACTTGCAAACCCGTTTGGATTCACTTGGCGTCACAAACCCTTCTGGTTGTGTCATATATACATCTTCCTGAAGGTTCCCATTAAGGAATGATCTTTTGAAATCCATCTGCCAAATCTCTTAGTCATGGTAAGATGCTATGGAAAATATGATTCTTATGGATTTAAACATGGAAACTAGTGAGAAGGTTTCATCATGGTCAATTACCTGACGTTGTCTGAATCCTTTATCCACTACCTTACTTTATAGATGCTAACTTGACCTTCCATGTCTAGTTTTCTCTTGAATACCCATTTTCATCCAATGGGATTTACATCAACTGGATCATCGACCAGAATCCAGACTTGGTTCTGATACATGGAATCCATCTCAGAATTCATAGCTTTTATCCATCTTGCAACTTCTGATCTTTATACTTCTTCCTTATAGGATAGAGGTTCATCATTGTCCAAAAATAATGATTCACCATCCTTGGTGACTAGGAAACCAAATCTCTCTGGTTCCCTTACCTCACTTGAGCTCCTACGCAGTACTTGTGGTTTTGGAACCTCTTCCATGGGGACCTGTGGAACTTGTTCCTGTACCAACTCCTCTGTATCTTGAGCATCAACTTTGTCGAAATCAATCTTTCTCCCACTATCCTTCTTGAGGATGTGGTCCCTCTCAAGAAATATGGCTTGTCTGGCCACAGTTACTTTCTTGTCTGAAGGGTTATATAGGTAATATCCTTTAGTTTCCTTGGGATATCCTATAAAGATACACCTCGTACCCCAGGGTGCTAGTTTGTTTCCTTATAATGCCTTAAAAACATCTTGCATCCCCATACACGTGTGTCTGACAAATTGGGTTTCCTTCCATTCCATAACTCATATAAAATTCAATTTTCTGCATTATTTGGTACTCGGTTTAATGTGTATGCTGCAGTTTGTAATGCATATCCCCAAAAGGATAATGGAAGATCTGCATGACTCATCATCGACCTCACCATATCCAACAAGGTGCAGCTCCTCCTTTCACTAACACCATTCTACTGTGGTGTATAAGGAAGAGTGAGCTGAGATAGAATCCCAGACTCCTGTAGAAGATCGATGAACTCTTGATTCAGATATTCTCCACCTCAATCCGATCGAAGTTTCTTTATCTTCTTACCAAGATGATTCTCTACTTCATTCTTGAATTCCTTAAATTTCTCTAAGGCCTCTGACATATACCTCATTAAGTAGACATTTCCATATCTACTCAAATCATTAGTAAAAGTAATGAAGTAAGAATATCCACCTCTAGATTCTACTGGAAATGGTCCACACACATCCATGTGTACCAATCCTAGAAGCTCTGTGGCCCTTTCACCCTGTCCACCCAAAAGTGGCATGGTCATTTTTCCTTGTAAACAAGCATGAAATCTATCAAGTGGTTTTAGCTCAGTAGATTATAAATAGCCATCTTGGCAGAGCTTTGTCAAGTGCTTCTCGTTTACATAACTGATATGGCGATGCCAAAACTGGGTGATGTATGAGTCATGTGAGTTTGTTTTTTTATCGATTTCCAACACTTGGTTTTCATAATTTAATACATACAAACCATTATTTAAATGTTCCATACCATAACATACATTATTCTTATAAAAGAGACTACCCTTATTTCCAAACATGAAAATAAATCCATTCATATCCAAAAAAGATACAAAAATTATGTTCTTGGTAACACTAGGCACATAATAACAGTTTTGTAAAACCAAAATCATGCTAGTTGGTAATGAGAGGTGGTAATCACCAATAGACAACGCATCCATCTTTGTGCCATTAGCGTCTCGAAGATCCACCTCTCCTCTAGAAATATTTCTAAATATACTTGGTTCCTGTATTTTAATACAGATGTGAGCCCCAAAAGCTATATTTAATACCCAATGTGTAGAAATAGAAAGATTAAACTTGATAACGAATGCACCTTTAGAATACCCATGCTTCTTGGTGCAGTTTCTCTTCCAGTATCCTTTCTTGCCACATGAAAAACACACCACCTCTTATTCCTTTCCCTGCAACTAGATCCTCCCCTTCTTGGAGGGATGGAGCTCAGGTATTTATACTGTTTATAAGTCTTCGGCCCCTTTTCCTTGTCCTTCCATTTCCTATTCACCATAAAGAATGCGGGTTTTTAACGCCCCATGTCTTTATCTACCTGGTGAATCAAAGTCAGAAGTTTAGATAGACTCTTCTCATTGTTTCTCATGTTTTAGTTGACAATAAAGTTAAAGAAGGTCTTGGGAAGTGATGATAGGATGAGATCTGTATGCAACTCATCCAAGAATTTAATCCCTAAGATTTCCAGGTGTTCAATGTAGCCAATAAGCTTGACTACATAAGGCCCAGCTGGCACATACTCTCCAAGCTTAGTTGTAAAAAAAGAATTAGAGATCTCATACCTCTCCTGTCTCACCTTCTCTTGGTAGAGATCCTTAAGGTGAGACATCATGTTATACGCATCCATGTTTTCATGTTGCTTCAAGAGCTCATTGGACTTGGCCGATAGCATGAAACACAGGACATATGTGTCATCATCCATGTGTTTCATGTAGAGAGATAGTTCCTCATCACTGGCCTCCTTTCCAGGTGCAACTGGAATAGGCTCTTCCAGCACATATAATTTCCTTTCATGGAGAAGGATGATGCGTAAATGCCTCTGCCACTCATGGAAATTGGTTCTGGTGAGAAGGTTTTCTTTTTTGAGTATTGTTCGCAATGATATGTTTGAATTAATTTTCTTACTGTTTCTATAAATTAAGATGAGCAAAGGTTTAGTACTTTATTAAAAAACTGAGACAAATAAATAAATTAATACTTATTAGTCTTCCACTATTTTATCGAAACCCAATATCCCTCACCATTAACTTTGGAATATTATGTTACCTGAATATTCTAGTGGAAAGGATCCATATTTCCCTTCGCATTACCCTAACTAGGGTTGGTCAAGAAACTTTAAGGGTTTTAGGTAGGCATTCCAAATTCCAAATACATTAACTCGCAGCTCCTTGATCCACTGAGTGGACTCTCCAATCTTGAAATCCTTTTATTTTGGATTTCCTCAACCTTTGCCTCTTGGTCACACCAAGTCCTGTTGTGGAAATCAACCCTTGATGTGAACCAAGTTAAGTCAACCCAAAATCTTGAATTAGAATTCCCCAATAATTGAAACCACCCCAACTTGGGTTGGTCAAGCACTTTGAACTATGGTTTGATTCTAACCAAGATTATGGAAGGATATACCGACTTAATATTTCTTTTGAGGGATTTTATCCTTATACGTAAATTGTCATTTTATTATCTTTGATTACATGTTTTATAATATTAAGTGGGATATACTTAAGTGATTAACCATGTTAAGATAATATTTACGCATCAGTCGGTCTTATTTTAGTTCCATCTTGTCTGCTTGTTTAATTCATTAATTGTGTGATCATGACAAGACACCCATAATAAATAAACCATGCAACTGACAGAAATAAAATAAATGGCATGATCATGAGATTTCTTCTAATGGTTATTTTATCTAGCGGTTGATAAACTAACCCAAGACCTAGGGGAGAAACACCTTGAACCTTTTGGGTTCGTGTTTACATATTTCCACCTATCCACATTTGTATCTCCTTGGATTGGTTTCACCTTGGCTCCTGACTTGAGCCACCTCCACTAGATTGGGAGCTCCATCCATTACATATGCATTTATCTCACACGCAGGTAAGGGGTAAAGGGGGTTTTTATATAAAATAATCCTTGGGCGCGCAGGCCCTACATATTAATGAGGAGAAGGATCATTGGCCAAAAAAATTAATTTAAATAAATAAATTAAAAGAAACCATCCACATACAAAGGTCTTGGTCTAGCTCGGCATCATCCATACATGCAATGATATTTACACATAAATAAAACTAGCATTCAATTATTTAATCGTTCTTGTTTAAGATAAATCACGCTTGAATCAATTAATTATCTTTAATTAATCAATAGTTTTATCTTAAACCCTTTTCTGAATTTCCTTGAGATTCTCATCCATCATAATTTTAAATAAATTTAAATTATCCTTGTACATAACTTGTACCTTGGAGGAAACCTGTTGAATTCTCATTCATTACATAGATGTTAAATTAAACACATATATATATATATATATATAACACCTATCACGTGTTATACCTAAGCTTTACGCCTGCACCATGTTACACATCTCAAGGATTTGTATAATATAATAATAAATTTTAATAAATCTGCGTAATTTGGGTGAGTACAAGGCGTGTAGTTCCGACTACACGGCGTGTACTTTTTTCTTCACTGTCCATCCGAAGTACACGCCTGGGGACATGGTGTGTTAATGTACTTCAGAAATTTTTGGAGTACACAGTGTGTTATTTTGGACACACGTTATGTAGTATCTGCATTACACGGTTTCCAGCCAGGCAAGTCGTGTATGGGGTACACATTCCAACCCTTACCCGAAGGGACTACACGTCGTGTTCAGTTGGACACACAGCATGTAATCCGGAAACTGTGTGCCACCTGTTCCTGGTCAACACATGGTGTCATAAATGACTTATATAGGATCCAATACATGGCCTGATTTTTTGGACCAGTCCGATGCATGAACCTAAACTACACGGCGTGTACTTCCGAATACATGCCGTGTATTCTCGTGTTGTACTTCCAGGAACGTTTGGCTCCACTGAGATCCTCTATTTTATTTTAATCAAAAATTAAATGAAAGTTCATTTCTGTATGGTGAACGAGAAATGATAGAGGAGGAACAGATCTCAAGATTCAGATTTAGAGAACGATTAACTTGAATTGAAACAACTAAATTATTAAATGTGTAAATCACCAACGAAAAAACTAAATAATTATAATTAGCGATATAACCCCTCTGATACCACTGGTAGGTTCTGGGTACAGCAGAATCATGTTGGTGGGTCTCCCAACATTGATTTTAGCATTAAACAACGTTCAAACTGAGATCTATCATGATATAAAATTCCAGATCTTTAGAATAGAATGAAGAACTAAAAATAAAATGGGGGAGTCCCGAAAACATAGAGATAGAATAATCATATGTTGGTTATAATTAATTTAACTAAATCACAATAATTACCTTGGTGGAATTCTTTCTTTGTTTTTGTCTTCGGTCACAATCTTACGATCTGTCATTGTTTCGTAGAATCCAAGTATAGGATTCCTCTAGCAGTGATCCACACATGTCCCACGTATCTATGGACTTCATCGAAGGGATCTTTGAGTGATAGCGCGGATGAAAATTCGCTTGTGATGTCCACCTTCGATCGCCTTGATCTGATGGAGGAGGATCTCTCTCAGTCTTGAGATCATTCTTGGAGTAAGTAGTTCTTTCAGCTTTGAAATAATTATCCAGAAATGTTGTGCACAATGATTGGGGAAGAGTATTGGGGTTGTGAGGATATTTATAATTAGGTTTGATGTTATAGAGTTATGACAATAAATAAACGTGTTACGCATTTTATTTATTTCATTAACTCTTATTGAAAACACCCATGTCGAATTATTAATTCCTTAACATGCACCCATGCTGATTATAGTAAATATCATTTAATAAAACAATATTATACCCTCAAAATCCCAATGAGAAAAAATCTATGGCATGTAATTATAAATACACGGTGTGTACTTGTTTTACATTCCCTTTCAAAATTAAAAACTACACGGTGTGTAATCATTAATACATGGTGTGTACTTGTTTTCATTTCCTCCACCACATTTATTAGACCTTGAGTAATGGATATTTATTTCTTAAATAAATGTAACTGCATTACTCACTAATAAATATATATTATTTTACCCACAATATATTCTCTCGAATAACTAGTGTCGAAATAAATGTGATCAGGCATCCTTAAATAATTATTAAACCATAGTCGGGAATAATCTTTATTTAACTTGTTAAATTAATATTTAACTGAGATACATGGACACACTTAGTGTGTGACTCTCTAGGCCTCTTTATCATTGGAATTAGGTGGTATTGCCTAAAGTCCAAGATTACTGTCTAGAAACGGTTCAAGGTATCCAAGAGAAAGATGTTGATGCTGCATTGACGTATCACCTCATACGAATGCTTACCGTGTAATATAATCCATTTGTCTCGATATCTCTAATCAATCAGGTTGCATGCTAGTTCCATCAACCCATGTGCTCAATTATTCTTTCTTTGACTTTATATAATTGAACCTGCCCATTCCTTACCATGGCCATGGATTTACATAGGCTATATCAATTCCATCAAAGGGCCTGAGATATCTACTTTTTTATGGAATAGAAGGGACAAAACCTTTCTTGCATTATCTATTAATGGGATATTACTCATGACGCACCCAACGTATCCTACCTCACTACGATCAGTGTGTCGTCACAGTTTTCGTCAATACATATAAGTTCACGAGTTGTAATTACTATTAATAATAATCTTAAACTCTAAGGACCAATAAAAACGTCCGCAGATAAGAACATTTTATGACATTGTGAAATGTGGATTTCCTATTGGAGGGTCTCATTCTCATAATATCCTCTTGGATATTACCAAGGGAACACACCATGAGAAGGTGCCTAAAAGTTATATGAGTCCTCACCACTAATGGATTGTATTATTTGTGTCCCTCAAATAAAATCATTCGACCAAAGAATGTATATTTAAGAAAAGTGTTAAGGAATTTTCGGGTTCTCATCATAGCAGGGATCCGCTATGACCCTTTAATGAAACAACTATCCTTGGGACATTATCACATGCATTGTCATGCAGAAGAACAATCAAGATGTGATAAGATGTTTATTTAATGAATAAAGTACAAAGTAGTTGGTTCTAGGACACAAACTCCAACAATAACTACTTTTAAAATATTTTCTAAAATGGTTCTATTGATATAAAATATATTGATAATGAAATACATTTTTTTGGTAAAGACCTTATTTGTTTAAAAATAAAATTTTCTCAAATGAACTACATTTCATGTCCTTATATGAAAAAGAATAAAATTAATTTTATTAATATCTATAAATTTAATTTGATAAAATAAAATTCATTTATAAATTTATTCTTCTAAAATTATCTTAGGGTGAATTTTTCGGATTTTTCTGAGAAACTTTATTTTTTGATTAATTGTGAAAAATACTACATTTTAGTTAATTTACTTTTATTTAAATAATTATTAATGTTAAATTATACATTAAGTTTGTTTTAAGGTTTCATTATATCAATTATTTATCTATTGTTACTATTTAATTCATTATAATCCATTTCTCTGTGAAATTTAATATAAAAACATAACAAACTTTTGAACATTTTTTAACATTAAAAACTGGTTATTTTGTCCCTTCTATGGGTTTTGCATCAATCTTAATTTTTCCACTTTTGTGAACTGAATATAAAAAAGTTAAAATACAAAAAATTTAATTAGTATAATATTTATATTATATTTATATTATGTTTATTTTGTACCAAAATGATTAGTAAAAGTGATTAAAATTAATCTCAGTGATTAAGGTCAAATTAATCTTAATTAGGGACTAAACCTTAATATTAAGCAACCAAAACACCTAGAAACATGTCCAAACCCAAATTTATAAACATATTTCGTCCATAAAACTTAATTTATTTATTTATGTTGGGTTTTTGGGACTTTTTTTATGTAATAACATGTGCACACTAAACTTGTTTTCAAAAAATCAAAGTGAGTCATTTTCCTTCCTTATAAAAGGCCGCCACCTCTCCCACTTCTTCACACCTATAAAATCTCTTAAGTTATGATAATATATACCCATAAAACATTTAAACATCCATCCATTTATCATAAAATCATATACTTGGGATGAAATCAATCTAAGGAATCATTTTGGCACAAACTAAAAGGAGTTACCCGATTAGAAGGTAACCTCTCCTCTCAAACTCCTTTCTTTTATTTTTCATCTCCACACATAAAATATATTTATTCCATGATTGTATAATAAAAATAGAATATCCAATATACTAGGATGTTTTTATGCTATGTTTTAGACCTAAACTTACACAGACATCCATCTAATGTGTAACGAACATATTGTTTATTTGTACGATGAACTACCGCATCACTAAACGATGATTGTTCATTTTTCCTTTACTACATCTCATGGTGGATATTATGATAGAAACTCTATTTATATATGTCATATATTATATTTATTAAATATTTAAGATTATTTATTCATTTTTACATCACAAATCATTTTTACTTTCCATTTTGTGTTAATACGATAATTTCGTTTGAGGAAATGTGGACTACTACCCTCAAAGCGATATGATTCATTCATATATTACATTTTTTGTATTAAGGATGGTTTTAGTGAATATATATATTATATATGATATCATAAATCTATTATAATAATGATATATATATATATATTACTTTATTTCTCTCAACATGACAGTTAAAGGGAAATAGCATTCATTTGTTTATACGGTCTATCTTCTCCATGAACGGTGTATTTTTGTTTCATAATTATATATTATATATATTATTATAATACAAATATACTATATATAAATGAAATTTATATCATTTTTTAAATTCTGTAAATCATGATATAAATATAAAGACTAAAGATATAACAAATTAAGACACATGTGAAAAAAACGTGAATATTACCCAAAGCGTATACTTAACATGAAATTGCTAACAATAAGGTATTATAAAATCATAATAAATCAATATATGGTATTATATATAGCAATATGGTTCTTTAAAATATTTAAAATAAATTTATATTTATTATATATGAGTTTTTAATTAGTACGATGAGAGTAAAGACACAAGGTAATGAAATTTCATCTCACTTTTTATTTCCATGAGATACATGCTTTATTCACCACCCAATACTTTTGTGTGGTGTTTATACATCACATAGATGTATTAAATTATTATTATACTTAAATTTATGGGTATTTACATATCCATTTTATTATATTTCTTTCATGGGGTTTATGTTTCGAAAGTTTCCAAATCAATAAAATTGTTTTGTCTCAATTTCTCTTCTAAGAGTCTCATATTTTTTTATGGACCTAAATTTTTTTTGGAGGTATATATAATTCAATTTTCAATGTTATATCAAGAATATACTTATTTTAAGTATATTTTAAGATTCATGTAATTTCATTTTCTTACATAGAGAGTATGATCCCAAACAACCATATGTTAAGAGTTTATTGAAACAATCTCATCACTTTCTAAGATTGTTAATAATTATGCTTCTTTGAGGAAATATTATGATCCATCTCTCAGGAAAACTCATGAGTTTAATTATACTCTATTTATTAAATATATATCCATGTATTAGGTCCATTTTCAACACTTTGGTATATAATATAATTAAGATAGTGTTTTTAAGAAAACCTGACTTTACCCTCTCTTCGGTCGGAAATATGGGTTCCGTTAAAACCAAGTTTTCTAAAAAGGGTTTTTCCAAGAATATTATAATAATATACAATGATAATTAAAATAAATTTTTTCATTATTGTATTTTTCAATTTTTTTCAATTTAATATTATTGTTTCTTTCTAAATGATACATTTTTATACCCTTTTTTACAGTGAAAAAGGAATGTTCGTCTTACCTCATACGACATGTATAGATTTATCCATCGTCAATCATTTAAATATTTATTTTAATGCTTAATTGTAAATTTTAAATAAATTTTTTTAAAAAATACTTTCAAAGAAATGGTTATCAAAAGGTTTTCAAGTTTCTTTTATGATTTTGTGTGGAAATTTTTTTCTAAATGTTTTCAAGATTCTTTTATAAGTTTTTAAGGAAAATGATTTTAAAAATGATTTCAAGCGGGGTTTATATGTTTGAAAAGTATTTTTAAATTAATTTTTTACAAAACTTATTAAAGATAATTTTTTATGTTTTCATGTAAAATGCTTTTTAAAACGTTTTCAAGCTCCTCTTATAAGTTTTCAAGGAAAATTGTTTTGAAAATGTTTTCCAGATTATTTTATACTTTTTCAAGGAGAAAGGTTTTCAAAATTTTTTTAATAATCATTTATAATTTTTCAAATTATTTTCAAAGGAAATGGTTTTCAAAAGGTTTTATGTTTTAAAGAGTTTTTTTCAAAGAAGAAATCATATTTTCCTTAAGAAATGTTTTCAAAATATCCTTCCATGTTATTTTTCTTCTAAGATGACTCTTATTGAGTTACTCACACCCTTATAAGAAATAATCCAATGGTTCTATTCATATTATTTCTTTAATGTTTTATGTTTTGATAGAATGAATCTTATGACACTCGTTTCACTTCTATAGGTTTTTTTATTTTGAAACCTGCTTCTTCTCATGGGTTATTCTTCCATGAAGTGATTGTGAAACCTATCTCCTTTATAGGTTATGATGTGATGAAATTTTAATGATACCAATTTCATTTCATGGGTTGTGATTTGAGATTATAAAACCTATCTCTTTTTATGGGTCATGATATGATGGATGTTTTATTATCTTTTGGGACATGTATGAATGATTTTATTATGAGATGGGTGGGACCTATATATCTCTTCAATGCATTGGGTAATTTTAAGTTGTATATGTTCTAAAATGTAACATGTGTTGTATCCTAATACTGAAAACAATAATTTACTTGGGTTGTATCCTAAGACTAAAATAAATAAGGTACACCAGTTATATCTTAAGCCAAAAAACAAGAAGGTACATGGGTTTTAGCCCAATCCTAAAATAAATACGGTATGAGGTTGTATCCCAAGCCCAAAAAAATTAAGGTATATAGGTTGTATCCCAACCCTAAAAGTAAGAGGGTATAAGGGTTGTTCTCCCAAACCTGCAGTAGGTACATGGGTCATAGACCAAGCTTAACATGTTATAAAGGTGTCGGTAAGTAGCATTAACATAAAATTTTCTATTCTTATACCACAAATCCTATGTCTTATTCCCCTGTAATTATTTCATGGCTCATGAAGTTTATTTCATTATGATTCATGTCATATGAACTTCCAATCTTTATCACATAACTCATGTTTATGATCTTTGATATGCAGAGTAATATCTCTAAATGTAACGATCATGTTCTCATTCCCCTATGTTCATGTTTTTGCTTCTATGTATCCCATTTTTACCCTTACTAAGCATCTGAGCTCACCCATTTTTTTGTTTCCTTTCCCCAGATTATGAATAATGGTTTTAGGTAGAAGTACTAAAGGTGGATATTTTTATGAGGTATGTTGAAGATCTTTCTCCAGGATAGTATTTTTTTCAAGTTTCCAAAGACACTAAACTATTAAAATCATCGGGCATGTATTTTTGTAATGTATTAAATATTCATCTAAAATGATTTAATATCCATGTATGTTAATCCTATATTTCAATATCATTTCTATACAATTTACTTTATCCAAATAAATCATCTATTTATCCAAGAAAAAATCAATTTTCTTAAAATATTGATCACATTAAGGGTTAACATCCCTTAATCAAAATATCACTTTTCTAAGTATTCATCACCATTAAACATATCTATCTCAATAATTAATGAAAAATTATACTAAAAAAACTTATATATTTCATGATTCATATTTTCACGACCTGTCCAAGGGGGGCCCGGGCCGAAACTCCCCAAGCCCGCCTCCAATAGGCCAGGGGCTGGTGACTAGCACCGAGTAGGCATGCTACTAACATGGGAGTCATTGCCTATAAACCTGTAAACATGCACACACATCTCCAAGCCCACAAAAGATGAAAAGTAAAAACTACTAAAAAATGTAAATGCATGCATACACTAAAAATCTCAACCAATAGAGTATGACAGGAAAGTAAAGTACAGCAAGTGTAAAACCTTGGGCCAAAAGTACAAGCCCACCAAAAGAGAGTCTGGAACAAAGTCCAACCTGTAAAGAAAGGTGCTGGGACTGCAGTCTATAGCCGTATGAACACACCTCGGCCTGTCCGATCTCACTGAGTACCGTCCGGTCCTGGTCCGCCTAGAATCATGTCAAAGGCTCGCTCGTCTGCACAAGACACGACACGTGCGGGAAAAGCCCGTGCAGGGGTGAGTATAACAATACCCATTAGGACACCCCGAAACCACAAAGGAAACAAAACAAGAGAAAATACCACAAAGGAAAGATACAGTCAGGTCCACATAGTATATTTCTACAGAACATATAACAAGAATATCCAGATATACTCATACCCGATCGACTATTGTGATACCTCCATTAGGATCCAGCTCGAAGATTACACTAAGCACATAATAAATAGAACACACTCCTAGGTCTGAAGAGAGACAGATACGAAGTAATTGTTCCGAGAGAAGACACTCCACAAGTACTTAGAGAACATGATGCCCAGATGAGGATCACAACCAAGTCATGGGGTGATTCCAACATCTTAGTCTGAGCTAATCCACTAAGAAAAGGATCGGCGCCCAGGTAAAGTTGGTCACGTTGATACCAAGAACTCTACTAAGGGTTCCAGGAATGAATAGAGGATCCGGCTCTAAGTCTCATAGAGGGGATTCCAACAACTCTATTCAAGAAGTCCTGCTAAAGGGATCATACTCCTATATGTAGGAAATGATACTGGAAACCTTCAGGAAAAATACCAAGGGGAAGAACCCTAATAAAACTAGTCCAAGTCACAGAAGGCAAGTAGCTCAAGTCATTTAAGACAGGTTACACAGTGTCTAGTATGGTTACACACCGTGTTCCTTCACCCTGGTTACTGCCCGTGTAAACGGCCCGTGTCATTTTTTCAGGGTTATGAGGTTTGTAACCCTAGAACCTTGTGCAAACATTTAAATAAAAAGGTTATGGATATCTATTGCAGTAGATTTAAAATATTTCACTACATAATAAAATATTTTAATTTAAATATTTTATTACTCTTACATCCCAAAAACTGGATTCCACGACCGACCTGCGCCGACCGATGTTAGGACTCGCCTAAGGTAAAATCGTTGATCTGAATGCAACGGTGCCCTCGGATTTCTGATCTGAGCACCCATTCGGGAGCTATTCCACCTTTTCATGAGAACTTCATGTGCACATAATTTAATTATTAAATTAAATTTAAACATTTGTTCTGGGCTCACCGGGCCTCGGAACTGCACGCCATCTCAGAGCCTGATCTCGAATTAATTCCCATATAATATTAAAATAATACATGTAAAAATTCGGGACATTACACATATAACATAATATTTTATTTCTAAAACATATGTACCTCATTCTTCCAACAGTATTCTTAAAACATTACTCATGATTCATCAATATATTATTTAATACCTCTTTCCTAGAATATGATATATGAATCATGTATTAAGGTTTCTAAATCTCAATATAATCATGCTTCTTATGATTAATGTAAACAATATTGGCAGATCATCACATACCTTTCAAATGTCATTTACGGTCTCTTTATCTTCAGAAGTATAACCAATACTCATACAACCTTTTGGATTTTATTGATGATATTTTTTCTTGGAAAATTGATTTTTATAATGTGCATACTTTCCACATCTAAAACATTCAATGTTAACCATGTACCTTCTAGTTCTCTCTATTGACTAAAACCATAAAGCATGGGGTGAAAAACACATATCAAGAAAACCACATAATCATGAAAAATTACTTATTTGATGTTTAAATCATGACACCCACCCTTTAATAAATGACACCATAGGTTTATCATAGGTTATTCATTGTAATATTCTATTCAAGTACTTTATAATGGTTCATGAATAGTTTTGTAATTTCTAATGAGTTTCCCTAGGGAGTGTCAAACTAGGTGTACAGCAAGGTCCATTGTCGTGTACCAGATTACCCCGAGTTAGGCTCGTGACATCTTATCGGAGTTGTTAAACCTAGGTTCATCTATTCTAGATCCAAATAAACTTGTATTATCCAAAAAGGGATGAATTTATATGAAACCACACACTCTATCCTTTACCACAATTCTAGTACATTTTTTTATATGTTTCCTTATCCTTAGATTTATCCATAGACATGTCCTTAGATTTATCACTATGGTTTTCTCCCCCTAGTTTCCAAAGGTTACATAAAAATTTTATCTAATACCAAATATAATTTCCCAGTATTAATGTTCAAAGACATTATATAAATTTTTTGGAATACTTAATGCAATACCAAAAGAGACACCCAAAGATCATATTAGTATAGTGCCTTTGGAAATAAGGAAACATAAACACTGGTACATAAGGGAGATACATTAATTCAGACTAGGTTCTTCTTGAATATAATCCTTCTTAGAAAATCAAACTTAATACTTATCTTTATAACCTGTGGAAGGGAAGATAAAAAGGTTAGAACTCATATTCTCAATAATGGTAAACATAGGAGAAATATAAGCATAAACATAAGCATATGAGTATAATAATGTGATAAAAAAATTAAAGATCATACATTGTATATAAAATATCATAAAAATGATTCATGGGATAAATATTGATAGTTTATAAGGCATGAATCATAATTAAATGAATAAAATAATCCCTGAAATCATAATAAATGAATAAGACATGTAATTGTAGGAAATACATAAGTATACAATATGATTTCTATCATATCCAAGGAATCATTTCCAATACCATTTTAGAAGTATGGGTTCACTCCCAATACCATCTTGTTAGTCATGGTTCACTCCCATGGACTTCTTATTATCATTAGTTCATTCCTCATACCATCTTGGAATTCTTGGTTCACTACAATGGCCATTTTAGTATTCAAGGTTCACACCCAATACCATATTAGTTTGTCTTGTGAAATATAAATATTTTCCCAATGAATTAGAGAGAGATATAGGTCCCACACATATCAAAATTAAATCATACATCCATCTTCCACATGACTATAAACAACTATATCACAACCCATGAAATGAAATGGGTTTCATAAACATGTAATCATATCTTAACCTATGGAAAAGAGACATGTTTCATAATCATTTCATCAATGTATAAACCATGAAAGAAGAGGGTTTCATAATCATATAACCCATTAAGAGAAACATATTTCATAAACATCATTTCATAAAATGTAAACCATTCAAAAAAATAATATAAATGGAAACATTGAATCATTTCTCGATAAAGTAATCAGTAACACCAATGGATGTTACCTTAGAAGGTAAATAATTTTGAAATATATTTCAAAAAAAATCATGATAAAATTATCCTTTATTTGAAAAAATTCATCTTAAAATATAAATCCTTTTTAAAACCATTTTCATGAAAATAAACATGAAAAATTATAAAGGAAACATCGAAAACATTTTAAAAATCAATTTTCCTTTGAAAAACATTTTAAAAACACTATTACTTGAAAACATAAACAAAAAGCATAAAAAACTTTTGAAAACAATTTCTTTAAAAATATATTTTAAAAAAATATTAAAAATTATTCTTTCAAACATGAAAAGGAAGTATCAATGGAATGATGGCGGGTAAATCTGTACATGTCATACAAGGTAAAAAATAACATTCCTTTTGTATCGTAAAAAGGTTGGAAACTCCTTGTTTATACAGCAACAACAATATTCCTGAGTGTTCTTGAAAAATGGATCATAATATTTTATCAATAAAAACATGGTCATAAACAATCTCAATAAACAGTTGTTTCTGATTTTTTTGTTGGGGTGCACACATCCTCCTGTTGGATGAGAACGAAGACGCACTGACTGTTACCCCACATTCCCACTTTCCAAAGGCAGGTGGCATCCGTCGCTTATTTAGGGACGTTTTCTCCTTGATCTAAATGGGAATATGGGATGTCATTTCTTCCTTCCGTGGATTCCTCCTTGAAACTCGTTTTCTAGTTTGGGTCTCCCTTATAGATTAAGACGTTGTTAATGAAACTCTTCCTAGTGCCATATCTTTATGGATGATAGTTAATTACACTAATTATGTCAGGAAATTTTAAGGGGTCCATCTAGGGTAGCAACCTTTGATCGGGGGAGTAGTCATGTTGGACATCACTGGATTGTTCGGATGCTGTAACACTATCATGTCTAGGTTTATTCCCTTTATTATAGGGCTTCTCGAGGGCATGGAATCCCGAGGCATCCCACATCGAATGCAGGGAATTATATTCCATGGTCATGTATTTGAGTATTTACTCACCTTCCCATGTTTAACAGAGGGTATGTCGCAGGTTTAACGTCTAGCGGAGACGGATCAGACTGATCAGAACACTGACTAGAGTAGATCAGATAGGTGCAACCCTTTGAGAAAACACTGATGTTGGGGATAATGTGTGGTTAGATACCTAATTACTACTATGGGCAATGAAGAGGTTAATTTCCATGATCTCACTAAGATGTGGAATCCCAGGTAAGAATCGGGATGGATAATGGATGGTCAAGTGAAGTGGATGGAAAATGATATGGGGATGACTCGTGGGTGATGGTGATGTTGGGATTGAGCCTTGAATAGGCCTTTTACATATCCATGTTGCAGGGAATCAAAGTACATGTAGTTTAGGATGGGGGTATAGAATTGGGGTGTTCACAAAGGACAGCTACCCACTAATATATTGGGGCTTACGCGTGCTTAGCAGCCTAAGGTTGGTCTTACGCCACTAGGACAGACCAGCGATATGGGCCCAATAGAAGGGACAACAGCAGCTTACTGCTTGGTTTGGGTTGACAATGGCTTACCACTAAATGGGGTTCACAACGGCTTACCGTTGGATGCACGCGCAATGGCTTACTGCTGGATGGAGGCACAAGGGCTTACATCTGGATGGAGGCACAACAGCTTGTCGCTGGATGGGGTTTAAAATGTCTTACTGATGGATGGGGGCACAACGACTTACCTTTGGATGGGGGCACAATGTCTTACCACTAGATGGGGTCACAACGGCTTACTGCTATATGGGGGCATAACGACTTACCACTGGATGGGGTCACAACGGCTTAACACTGGATGGGGTCACAACGGCTTACTGTTGGATGGGGTTGAACCTCAGGGAGACTTCCTATGTACCCTGTCTAGAAGATAAGGATCAAATCCCACGTACTTCAGGATGGGGGTATAAAATTGGGGTGTGTGCAGAGGACAGTGACCCGATGATATAATGGAGCTTACGCATGGTTAGAAACCTGAGGTTGGTCTTACGCCACTAGAATGGACCAGCGATATGGGTCCCTACAGAAGGGACGACAACAACTTATCGCTTGTTTTGGGTTGACAAAGTCTTACCAATGAATGGGGTTCAAAATGGATTACTGTTGGATGAGGTCATAATGGCTTATCGCTGGATGGAGGCACAATGGCTTACCACTGGATGGAGGCACAACAACTTACCTCCAGATTGGGTTTGCAATGGCTTTCCGCTGGATGGGGGCACAATGGCTTACCGCTGGATGGGGGCACAACAGCTTACCATTGGATGGGTTCACAACGGATTACCGATGGATGGGGTTGAACTACATGGAGGTCTCCTACGTACCTTGTCTAGGATACAAGGATCAAAGCCCACGTAGTTCAGGATAGTGGATGCAGTTTAACGTCATACAGGAAAAAAGGGGGCATGCAGTTTAACGTCTTGCAGGACAGAGGTGGTTTGATGTGAAGGGGGTAGGAACAAGTTGTTTTTGGGATTGAACCTCGGGGAGGCTTCCTACATAACTTACCTTAGAAAGGATCAAAGTCCACGTAGTTCGGTGAAGGGGTTTGGTGAGCCAACGTGAAGATGGTCAAGACCAATGGGTGTTGGGCTTGAACCTCAGGGAGGCTTCCTACGTTCCTTTCCTTGGCAAGGATCAAAGTCCATGTAGTTCGAGAGGGGTGTGTAGGGATTACACTCTAGGCTGCATAGAGAGGATGTCACGGTCGATGCTTACTCTAAGTCCACATGAGTCACGCTTAGTGTGAGAAACAAGAGGTAGCAAGGACCTGATGATCACATCGTGAAAGGTGCATCTGTGGGAAATGGAGTGAGGTTGACACATAGTTAGTAGCCCAAAATGGAAACAGGGGCTTACACATGGTTCACAACCCAAAGAGGAAATAGGGTCTTATGCATGGTTAGCAGCCGAGGGAGATGGAGTTTGGGACTTACTCTAGGGGTGGAGGCCCAGTTTTGACAAATCCTAGCGGGAGAGGGTCGGGGTAACATAGTCCCTTGTGCCCCTCTCACCTCTTTGTCTTTGGTAAGGAAGAATATTGGAGGAGCTGGGATGCTACCTCATGCAAGAAAGTCTAGGGTCTTACACCAAGATAGTTTCCATTTTCCCATGGACAGACGCCACTCCAATAAAGATGATCTCATTCTATGATAGTAATGATTTCACTCTCGTGGAGACCAGTGGGCATAGAGAATGTTTGAGATGGGGCTGCCCATGTATAATACATGGGGAAAGGCTACAGTTTAATGCCATGTGCTAAGGACGATGGCTCTTGGTAGTTTAATGTATGGCAGCTCGGATGATATGAGTTCTCTCTGCACTCTTAGGACTTACATAATTGATACCCGCCCTCCCTTGAGAAAGGGAGGGCATCAACAATGTCATGGTGAGGGGGTGTTATGGAGTGATCCATTGAGGGGTCCATGTTAGCATGGATATGCGAAGAAGCAATAGCCGTTAGCATGCCTATGTGAAGAAGCATGAGGTGAAGCAACACAACAGGAATTACCACCCAAGGGATCTTGAAAATACTTCGTGAAAACTTGGAGGATCGCACAAGAAAAGGAGTTGCGGAGCAAGGGGGTTCATAGGTAGAAGCCTCATGAAGCTCAGGTGCTCCATGTAGTGGATGGGCTTCGTGAAGGGGTATGCTTCGTGAAGTAAAGTGACCTAGCCTAGGGATTAGGAATAGGTGCATATGGAAGGTTCTTCATGAAGTGGAAAGGCATTCGCGGAGCAGTGCTTCGCAAAGTAAGGGTGCCCTGCAAAGCTTAGCATTGCAAAGTAATGTACTTCACGAAGCACAGTGACCCTGCCTTAGAATGAGGGTCACATGTGTATGGAGGGTACTTCGTGAAGTATAAGTGCTCCTTGAAGACCCGAGTCCCCTTGGGAATCCCCTTCCTTCGAGGAGGCCCATAGGCTCTACAAAGGGCATCCCTCTTTGAAGAGGGGATGAATTCAAACCAAGGGAGAGGCAATTCACGATGCTAAATTAACTTGAAGAGCTCATGGTTCACAAAGTAGAATTTGCTTTGCCATTTGAGATCTATGAAGGAGAAAGGTCAAAGATCCATACTTTGGGCTTGAATGGATCCCAGTATTTATAGGAAAGAGGGTCCACGAAGCAGAGCTCACTGGGTGTGAAGAAATGTTGAATTTTTTCATAACCACGAAGCCTCCTGCCTCCTCACTCCATGACGGGTTTGCAAATGTTGAAGGGCCTCATGGATCCTCCTACCTCCTTGCTCTATAGCGGGTTCTCAAACATCAAAGTGGATCACAGAGCCTCCTGCCTCCTTGCTACGTGGTGCCTTCACAGAGGAGAAGCTTTGTGCTGGCCATGGGGCTGTGAGGTCTCTACAAACATGCTTCGCAAGGTAGCACTTAAGGATTTCCATTTGTTCTTTTTATTCCCAAATTTTGTTGCCAAAAAATTACCCCTCATACTAGGAGACAAGGAGAAAGAGAGGGTCAATGTCTGAGGGTTAATTGCCAAAATTCCTCATCCAATTGCGAAGCTGACTCATGAAGGAGGCTTGCGAAGCGGAGGGGCGATGTATGGGATGAGCGGGCCGCGAATCTTTCCTCGATCGGACGTGTTGAGAAGTACCGGGGGTCCTTACCTATAAATAGGGGAGGATGACCTCTCCTTTTTCCTTTCTCATCTCCATGATTTTAGATTTTAGCACTCTCAAATCACGAAGCTCCGCGTACTCCGTGATTTATCTCCATGAATTGGGCCTTCTGCTTCGTAGTGCACAGCGAGTCTTTGACTTCACGGCAGTGCACTCTGCGGATTGTGTCTAAAGGCCGGAGTAGGGCTCTATGAATAGTCTTTACGAATGAACTATGTGAACGAGATCTGTGAAAGAGCTCTGCAAACCAAAACCAAAAAAATGGTCAAACTCAAAAACTGAATGGCTCACCAAGAGGCTACCTGGGGGGTCCTTGAGGATGCTTCCCAGAGGGATGAGATAGTGGATATCTCAGGTATAGGGGATTTTGTGTAGAGCCATTCTGACAAAAGTTTTCTGGTGAATCTACTATCGGAAATCCAAAATAACTATCTGTCTTTTAAGAGGATACCTCTGTATGGATTTGGACTGAGGGATGACGTCTTTATCCCTGAAGTGAGTAGGGACGAGCCACCTTACTGGTTCAGGAGCATGTTGTGCTAGTTCCAGTGGTTTAGGGTGGCTGACAGCCATGCCCAGGAGGACTTCACACCTATCAACACTGACTATCTGTAAAATCATCAGTACCGAGCTGCAACTGGTAGTCAGGCTGGCTACATTCATTGTGGTGCTCATCTATGGTTGGATCCTGATGGTGAGATACATAAACATGGGTGTGAAACTGAGTACATTTATCATGGCATCCATGCTGGTGACAGTAGGGCGGGTTAACCTCCAGATCTCGATGCTCACTAAGTTGTACAAGATGTTGTTACATATCAGCGAGGGGAAGAATCCACGGAGAATATTTGGGCCATTCCACATTTTGTATGGGTGGATATAGGCGCACATCAGGGGGTATATGAATATCTGAACCCCATATCCCCTCCAAGATCAAACTTCCACTCGTCCATTCTAAATGTCGCAGGAAGCTTTCCGACCAAGCTAACTGTGCAATCGGTACTGAACCGAGTCTGGAAGGTCAAGGAGTTCAACTTTCACCCATTCCCGTTTCCAACCGGTGTATTTACTAATGATGTCCAGGGAATAGAAGAGCATTGATCCTACCTTATGTCCTTTCAAGGTGGAGTTCTGGTGGCACAGGTGGACTGTGAGCCCCTCTGTGAGTCGTACACCCCGCACCGATTTGCAAGGCAATTTCGGTGCATGCAGTGACTGACCCCACAGGTCTATTTGGAGGTGCTCTAAAAGGATCATTTGTGCATGATGAGTCATATATGGTTCATTTTCATAGGTTATGACGGTAAGATTCTAAATGAGCTACCCTTTCCCACATCCTTCTTTGGACTAGTGAAGGAGTACGCCAAAAGTTGGGAGGTGTCCTACCCTGGGGAGATGTTGAAGTAGTCAACTGTTCGGTTCAGCGATGGTGTGCCTCCCCAACCTTGAGGTTGTAGCCAGACAGTGTCAAGGACATCCCATAGTGGAAGGGATTCTGTGGTGGCAAGGCCCACACCGGTTGAGGGGGAGGAAGCGACAGTGGATCCAGCAACAACAGTGAACTCGGTGGTCTCAGAAGAGTAGAGTTATCTGGAAGGGAGGCCACCAAGAGGATTTCGTATAATATCCACCCAGTATCTAGGGAAGAAGTTATGCCATATATACATGTTGTATAATGTTGTCTTCTCGGAGGCCTGGAACATCTAGGATGTCAATAGAAAATTCCTCAACCAGTCCGAGATGTGGAAACATTTGAACCTTTTTGATATGGATTTGTTGGGGATAGGCCTTGTTAGGGCTGGATTTGCAGTATCTCAGGCAGAGGTGGAGTAATACCTAGTAGAGTTGGAGGAATTTGTGCACTCCAAGGGTGCCCCACATCTGATGACAGACCGAGTGAAGGTGTTGTTGGATCAAATGGCCCCTCCACAGTTTTTAGCTGTAGAATTGAGGGAGTGCTTCCATTTTCTAGAAGAGTCGAACGAGTCTTCCTGTGGGGAGGAGGCCAGTAGAGGGAGCCCATTGGGGGAGGGTGAAGTTGGTCACTCGAACCCAAGTCCTAAAGATTTGTAGAGGCTCTCGAGGTAAGACCCTGAGTTCCTTCCCCATGATCTGCTTCCAGGCTACTTTGGACCCCTCACTAATATTTAAACAATGTAGGAGGGCCTCATAAACAGAACCCATTCTCATCCCTCAGTGGATGCAGATGCGGGACCTTCGAGACCCATACCTACAGTGATGGAGATTACCGCATCTAGCAGGGCCAGGACCCCCGATGTGGCTCCTTCGGAGTTTTTAGACATTCTAAAAATATATGGAGGGCCACGCCTCAGGGTCCCGATGGCAACAACCTAGAAACAAGACTGATAATTTGATCATTGTAAGTATCCTCTACAAAATTAATGACTTCCACCCATTGATTAGGTTAACGGACATCCATGCACTTCTTGGTATGCACAGTTCTTCAAATGGAGTGGGTTTCCTTGGCGAGGTTGGTTGGTACTCCTCTCAATGCCTTTCCCAGGGTAATGTCGGTGGTCTTGGAAGCAGATACTCAGACCGACCAAGCTATGATGCTTCTGATCAATGGTGGGACCGTTAGTAGGGTTTAGCCTGAGATTATTTAAGTGACATCTAATGATAAAGATCGATCAGACAGCACGGGTCCTGCCATACCCGATCTGACACCAGATGCGGACCTTAATGATGAGTTCTTCGGGGCATTCTCTGCATATGATCCCACCAACCCCGCATACTGGGACGAGATGGTCTCTGAAGAAGAGGAAAACAAGATAGTATACTGCCAGTCATGGATTTTGATCAAGCACTTTATCGATGACACCCCTCAAGCATAATCAATGGGCCATATGGAGAGACTTTATTCGCGACTGTGCGAACTATGCATTGGGAGAGTGGATGCCCAGTGTCCCCACATGCTCGTCTGAGATCTCATATCAGAGAAGATCTGAGAGTATGACCATAACCTTGGTATGGTTTAAAAGTGGAGAAAAGTGGTGGATGTCAAGAGGCTCCAGGAGGCTGAAAACGAGATTCAGTAGCTGGACATTCGGAGAGATGAACATTCTACTTCCCTCAATGTGTAGTCGGGGATTATATCGTGGTGGAAGGCCCAGTTGGTAGAGGCCAAAGAGATCATGAGTCAGGCCTCTGAGGAGATGACCCTTATCCAAACCAACGAGGAGCGGACCTAAATCATAGCTGACAAACTATGCCCCATCATTTGTGAGGAGGATTAGGAACTGAACAGGCAACAGTGAATCCTGGACGCCACAAGCCAGAGGGTGGCGGAGCTGCAGCACTCTTTTGATGGGGTCAACCCATCCATGGGAGGGGTCGATCCTCAGGTATTGTAATGTATGTAACATTTGAATGCACCATCATGATTTTGACTATTAATTCTAGATGCATGCATGATTTCTGTTATTCATCATTGGACTATGTCATTTCCATTACATTAATGGAGCATCCAATGACTAGTTCCTAAGATCATGTGGGTTGGGCCCAATACGAGAAACAATGGATGAACACCTTTCCATTTCATCTGAATATAAGAGTTCAAACCAAGATCCATGTATCCGGGGTTTGAATGACCAATCCAGATTTATGAGAAAAGGGGAGGAGGCCTGACAGTAGGATGAGGACCTCAGAACAATTGATGTGTCATCTTCCCAACGTTCTCTAGTGCACGAACAGGGTAACTCCATGGGCGTTTGAAATCAACCCGAACATAAGGAAGTGGAAAGTGTGAATCATGATACCCCAGATTCATAACACTATGAGGGTGGCATGGAAATGACGGATAACTGCTGACTACATTCAAAATGCAGTATCCTTATTGCATTATCTTGAAATGGAGATAACAAATGAGGGCTGACCATTGACCATAGTTGAAACACGGGGCATGGCTCGAAACAACATCCATTGGTCTTCCAGAATGTTGTCCCATGACAATAGGCAAGCCATAGGCCGAGCATCCATACTGTTATGGGTTTCTTTTATATGTGAAAGAGGACGAGGGTACAAATAAAGGGAATTCAAAGCGTGGAGTGTAGAGTGATGGTTTGTTCGAATGAAGTCTATCACTCTTGAAATAACGCCACCGTGGTGAAAATGCACTAAGTGGGTGTATCTGTCTGATTAGGGATCAAACGTATTTGCAAGCATGACCTCTCTAGTAAGGACCTGGAGTGCTCTGAAGTTTCACGTCATAAAGATGAAGATGATAGGCATGTAGTTTAAATTTCGTTTGGTGAGGATTATGCACATAGTTTAAAGGTCATACTGTCTGGACTAGGATTGGGCTCGGGGGGAAAGAATGGTTAATGACCCTTGGGATGGTCCCAAGGAGAAACGCTTGGGTGTCGCTACATATCCCATGAGGATAAGAATCAATCCAAACGTAGTTCTTAAGCATGGAATGTCCAGAGGCCAACACTAATAGGAGAAATCCTCTTTGGAAAGGGATTTGGTGCATCCCATGATTTACCTGGGGAATCATCAACTTATTCAGGGTAGAACCGCAGTTTAGTGTACTACATTGAAGACATATGGAGTCATGCAGTTTAACATTATGCAATAGGACAGGGAGTAAAAGGGAAGATCCCAGGAAGGGAGTATGTGGTGTGGTAGCTATAAACCCAATGTGAATGAGAACATAAGGAGTCCACACCACACCACGTATCCCTGGAGGAAGTTCTTTAGGTCAAGGGACCAAAGTGAATGTTAGTTTGGGCCTGAGGCAAGGTACCTGGATGTTCCTAAGTACCCCATTAGGATGGGAATCAAGCTGAAAATAGTTCTAGAGTGTAGTTTAACCTCGTGCAGGATGATGAAAGTCATGTGTGGCATGGATGTGCCAGTACACATCCTACCAAAACTACTAATTCCACATGAGTCGTGCTCGATGTAGGAAACAAGTATTAGTGATGGGACATTCCTAGTACTTTGAAACACACATTAGGGGAAATGGGATGCTAGGTGAATTACGTCCCAACAATACCGACCTGCCTACTTAACACACCTATATGTGCGAAGGGGTAAAGCCGGGTATGTTGGAATTCCACTTAAACATAAGGGATTGGAAAAAATGTAAATCATGATGCCAGATACCTGAATCACAATGATAGTGGTGTAACGATTGAGGATGAATGTTGACCATGTTTGAAACACATCATCTATTTTGCATTATCCTGGAATGCGGAAAGACAAATGAGGGTCAACTGCTAACCATTTTTGAAACAAGGGACCTATTACAAATGTCGTCTGAGGTCTTTAGGGGTGTTGGCCCAATATGGTAGGTAAGATAATGTAGCATGAGACTAGGCCATAAAGGGGGTCCCTTTAGACGTGGAAGATGATGAGGATCCATATTACAGGCTCACAAAGCTTGGACATGGAACGAGGGAATTTCCCCGTGAAAATTCCACACTTCGGTCTTTTTTCCACAACGCATCTAAGTATGACAATAAGAGGTATCAGAAAGAGGGAGTCAAGTCCCTTTCTAAGGAAAAGGGTTATGGGGTTGCACTATTCCAATTTAATGGTCATAGGATGGTCCATTAAGGGGGTCTTTATTTAATGGAATGTGTGAAGGGTGGAGAAGTGTCCAAACATGATGTGCAGTTCCCATAGGGAGATCTTAGTTTAGGGTCATAGAACTCAGACCAAGTTAAAAAAAGACATGAGGGGCACATGGTGCAGCTATTGCAAAACCCAATGCAAATGAGAACCCATGAGGTACTCGCCACACCACGTGTTCCCAAAAGGGTTCAAGACTAGGGTCTGAAAGAGAGGGAACAAGATTTTAGATTCCTGGGGTTGGACCTGGAGACAATATGTCTGAGCATTCCTACATATCCCATGAGGATGGTAATCAATACATATGTAGTTCTGGAAGATGTCGTGAAATTTAACATCTTATGGTAGGGACGTAAAGTGGTCCTAGTTTATGGTCATAGAGCTCAAACCTTGGTGGAACTGAAGAACGGAGACACATGATGAAATAATTAATCAACCTAATGTGAACGAATATAGTAGGAGTTTGTACTACCACAATGTGTTCCCTGGTAAACTTCTAGATTAGGGGACTGAAATTGAAAGTTAGGCTGAGCCTGAGGAAAAGTGTTCGGGCGTTCATACGTACCCCATGAGGATGGGAATCAGGCCATACATAGTTCTAAGGGTGGCATGGTAAGAAACCAGTGATATAGATAATATGGTCGTGTGGGACTGGCCTTTGCACCAAAAGAAGAAGAATTTGATAGATCTTACTTTTCCTATAGGATGAATGTGTTTTTTTTTGTGAAGCGACGGACCCAGGATAGAAATTCCAGGCATCACCACAAGAATCAATCCATATGCAGGCATTGAAAATGGTATGGTGGGTGACTGATACCAAATATGATGTCCCCTTGAGTGAGGACACCATGATGCAGTGCCATATTTTTCGTGCGTCCAGGACAATAATTTCACAGTTTAGGGTCATGTGATGGGACCATCCATGAACTTTAACATCTTGCATTATAGATGTAATGGTTTAAAGTCATGTGGGCCTAGGCATCATCGTTTAGAGTCATATGGCTCAGAAATATACAGGTGAGATGAGGTTTAAGAGGGAATATGCACAGCGTGATTAAGCATACCCAACGTGAATGAGGATGAGGCCCACATCACATCGTGCATGATTCCAAGAAATAAACCTCAGGATGAGAAGGTTAGAGAATATGGGGAAAGAGAGACTAGCTCTCAGTTGAGATGGACCCAGAGACGATATGTTTTGGAATTCCTACATATCCCATGAAGATGGTAATCAAGCCATACATAGTTCTAGAAAGTTAATTTTAACATCATACTGGACAACATATAGTTTAATGTCATGCAGGATGACATATAGTTTAATGTCATGCGGGATAGTGGGTAGAATGGAATAGATATTTGAAAGGGAGTACGTGGTGCGGCTATTATAAACCCAACATTAACGAAGTCATAATCCCACATATGCCACACCATTCGGTCCTATAAGAGTTGGGGCCTAAAAGGCAGAACAGAAGAGATAAATTAGTGGAACTCGATCTGGAACCAAATACGAGATGTTTGGGAATTCCTGCATATCCTATAAGGATGGGAATCAAGCCATACATAGTTCTAAAGAGGGGATGTATAAAGAGATCTTAGTTTATGGTCTTAGAGCTTGGGCCATGGAGAAGCGGAACTCTTCCAAGTAGGTGCAGACCTTGATCCAATCCCTAAGCCCATGTGAGTCAAACTCAGTGTGGGAAACAAGGGCAGAAGAGGTATTTGCAACACATGGAATACACATAAAGGTTAAGTCAGTGTGGATCCCCAAATGACACCTCACCGCGGATTTGTCCTCCTTATGTGCAAATGTGCACTAAGGGATAGTACCAAGAGTGTTGAAATTCCTTTTGGACATGATGCGGTGGAAAATGATGTGAATCATGTAATCGGAATTTAATTCTTTATGGGGTTGGCATGACAATGGAGGATAACTGTTGACCATGTTTGAAACACAATATCCATATCATGTGACCTGAAATTGGAACAACAAATGAGTGTCAACTGCTGATTGTATTTGCAACGTGGGACTTGTATCAATTTTTTGTTCAAAATCCTCAAGGACATTGGCCTATAATGGTAGGAGAGCCCTTGGGCTAAGCATCCAGGCCATTTTATGGTCCCTTCGGGTGTGAAAGATAATGGAATCCCAAATTAAGGGGAACACGAAGCCTGAAAAATGGGTGAAAGCATGTACAGGTAGAATCTGACACTCCAAGATCTGAACCAGAGTACACCTGGCCACATTGGCGAATCATCGAAGAGGGCCAAGGGACCCAACATAAGGGCAGCTGACTCGACAAGATGAGTATAGGGAAAGGGATCGAATGGAGATCAAGAGAGAGAGAGTTATGTGGCATGGTTGTTATAAACCTGATGTAAATGGGTACATAAGCCTATACTACACCATATACACCTCTCCTGGAAGAACACAGGCCAAGGGATCAAGATGGTAGGGAGGTTTATAAGATATCGGGTTAGACCTGAAGACTAGATGTTCGGGAAGTCCTATGTATCCCATAAGGATAGGAATCAAGCCATCGGTAGTTCTAATTAGGATTTTGTGCAGTTTATCATCATGCAACAAGGATGCAAATAAGGGAAAGATACCCCCAATGAGGGACATGTACAACACAGTGAGTAACCTGATGTGAATGAGGACATAATCCCATACCACATCATACAATCCTAAGTGAGAAATTGGGCTAAGGGCCCAAGAAGGCCAAGGGACCAGAGTCTGGTCCATGGATAGAATGTCACATCCATCTTTCAGTTTAACATCTTATAGTGAGGACGATGGTGATATTAGTATAAGTCCATAGATCTCGGACTGTAGATGCCTAGTTTAATTTCATATGAATGAGAAAGTTGAGTAAAGTGGGTGAATTATTGCGCCTCTGGAAAATCACAAAATGGAGATGATGATAGAGGATAGTTGTTGACCATGTTCGCAACACAGTATCCATATCTATGTGACCGGAGGTTGGAGAAAACAATTGAGTGTCGACCATTGACCGTATTTGCATCATAGGACTTGTATCAATTTGTCACTCAAAATCCTCTAGGGAGTTAGCCCATAATGGTATGAGTCCCCTTGGGCCAAGCATCCATGCCATTCGGGGGTCCATTGGATATAGAAGATGATGGAAACCCAAATAATGGGGCTCACGAAGCACGGTAGGGCCTATTCTTGCGGAAAGGACAATAAACGGAGGGATGTCTCAAAGTTGGGGATGTGCGACATGGAAAAATATCCTGACATGAATAAGGATGTGAGTCCATACCACACCGCACACTCCTAAATGAGAACTCGGGCTATGGGGCTGAAAGGGTTGAGGGACCTGAGGCTGGGCGTCCTGGCCAACTGTAGCTAAATGACCTCTCATGTGGTTATTGCCTTACCTCAGATCTTAAGCCCACATAAGAAATGATCGGTGTGGGAAACAAGGAGAAGTACTAGGCTCTTCCCATCACATAAGGTTCTAACAGCTGGAATCACACTCCTGCTTGAGGTAGGTCAAATCTTGAAGATACAGCGGGTCATAATGAGCCACTATACTCCATTTTTTGGGACATATGGGGGTGATAACAATGAAAAAGGATATTTGTTGATAAAATTCGAAACACAGTATCCACACCATCGTAACCTGAAATGGGAACAACAAATGAGCCTCGATCACTGACCATATTCGCAATGTGGGACTTGTATCAATTTTTCATTTGAAATCCTCAAGGATATTGGCCTGTAATGGTAGGAGAGCCCTTGGACCGAGCATCCATGCCATTTGGGGGTCCCTTCAAATGTGAAAGATAATAAAAACCCAGATGATGGATTGGGTGGAGCATAAATTTGCACGTGAAACTTGAAGTTAAGCTGGATAGTAGAAGAGGTGGGGATCTTCAGTGAGGAGGGATACATGGTACAGTCATGATGAACTCGACGTGGATGAGGGAAAAATCGTGTACCACACCATGTGCTTCGACCCAATGGGAGATCTCGAAGTTTAGGGATGGGCCTATGGATGAAATGTATAGGTATTCCTACGTATCCCATGAGGATGGGAATCAAGCCATACATAGTTCTGAAGGTCATGTAGTTTAACGTCGTGCAGTGAGGATATGGGAGGAGAGAAGAATGAGGGAGGGAAGATGGTGAAATTATCGTAATCCTGACATAGGTGTGGATAAATAAGCCTATATTACACCATGTGGGATCCTCTAAGAGAACTATACCTAATAGGATAGTCAAAGAGTACACTAGGGTTGGACTCAAGATAAGGCATCTGAGTGTTCCTATGTATCCCATGAGGATGGGAATCAAGTCGTACGTAGTTCTTGCAGTTTAATGTCTCGTAGGGTGACATAAAGTTTAATTTCATGAGGGATGACATACCATTTAGCGTCGTGCAAGATGACATACAGTTTAATATCATGTGGGACGACATACAGTTTAACGCCATGCGGGACATTTTATAGTTTAAGGTCATGTAGGACCAGACAGTTTAAGGTCATGTAGGACCCAACAGTTTAAGGTCATGTAGGACCAGAATGTAGTTTGGGGTCATTCGGGACCATACAGTTTAAGGTCATGTAGGACCAATGGGACTCAGGAAAAGTATTTCTTGAGAAACATGGCATTGATGGGAGGCGTTATACACTCACCATCCATGGTAACCAGTGAGTATACGCCATTGGAGTAAAACTTGTGAATGATGTAAGGTCCTTCCCATTTGGGCTCTAACTTGGGTGGTTTCCTACCAGATATCATTGGTGTTCTCAGGGAAAACACCAAGTCACCTTGAAGGAAGGATCATAGGCAAACTTTCTTGTTGAAAGCTCTAGCTATCTTGTTTTGATGCCTTTCCAGATTGTGTAGGGCACGAAGCCTATTCTCGCCGAACACTTCCAACTCATCCAGATGGATTTCAGCTACTTTATCTAATGCTTGGTGATCATATATAGTTGTGATAAATAAGGGAAACTAAATCTTTATGGGTAGGATGGTCTACGTTCCATACACCAGGGAATATAGGGTCACTTGGGTGGAATTATGGGTGGAATTATGGTTCATCATTCGATAATCCCAAAGGGTGTTGGAGAGATTTTCCGACCAACTCTTCTTATTCTGACCAACCATTTTCTACATAATGTTAGAGAGGGTTTTGTTGAACACCTCAATCTATCCATTTTCTTGCACATGATAGTGAGAGTAATGGTTAGAACGGATGTTATACTTAGCGTGTAGCTTCTTCAGCTCATCTACCCAAAACTTCATGTCGTTATCAGTGCGGATGACATGAGGGACTCCAAATCAGTATATGATTTTGGATCTCACAAAGTCAACAATGGAAAATTCCTTGACCTACTTGAGTGTAATTTCCTCTGCCCACTTGGAGAATAAATCCATAGCAGTCAGGATGAACCTGCACTAGCGAGCTATTACCTGAGGATATAGTCCCATGACATCTAGTCCCCACACTGCAAACAGCCAAGAGTACTTGGTGGAGTGGAGAGGGTCTGGCAGCTGATGCATAAATTTAGCATGAATTTGGAACACATGATACCTTTTGGTGAACTCGATGTAGTCATGGATCATAGAGGTCCAAAACTACCCCAGTCTATCGATCTAGTGATATAGTTTCTCCCGGTCTGATGATCCCCGCAGGATCTGGAATGAACCTCTTGCATGACTTGGTAAATCTCAACTCCTTGAATGAAATGGAGGAGAACCCCATCAAACCCATGATTATAGAGGATCTTCTCATGACCAGGACCGTCCTGAAGGGTAAATTGTAATGCACGATGTCAAATTAGCTCGCAGATGGCCCAATCTTCTGGGAGATTACCATTTTGGAGGTACTCGACAAATGAGGTTCTCTAGTCAAGAGTCACTTCAATCAGTGCATCTGGGGGACCTGGGGGTCCTAACATGGAGGTGTTGGTGGTAAGGTGGATTACTTGTGGACTGTCATTGTCACCTAGAGTGATGGTAGCAATGAATCTCCAGTGTGCCATGTGGATAATCAGATCATCATGTTCGGGCTCTGCAAGTAATTAATCCAGGCCGACCAGGGAATCATCTAGACCATTATAAGATCAAGGGACATGAGTAACTTCTGGCTGAGATGGGAACTAGGGTATTATTTAGAGAGTGCGTTCCAAGAATGGTACGAGCTCTGGATTTCTGACTACATAGTCAACGTTGACCTGCTTGATGACTAGTTTAGAGTCCCCTTTCACATTAAAATGGGGCACATCAATCTCGAGGTCCATCTTGAGGCCAGTAATGAGAGCCTAACACTCTGCCTAATTGTTGGTGTAGCCTTCTGACAACATGAATGAATATGGCAAAATGGCTTGTGCTGGGGTAATGAAGATGATACCTAGGCCTACTCTGATGATCCTGGGGTCATTGAGCCTTCTCTTGGGGGGTTCCAGGAAGCACCATTGAAGTGAATTTTCTAGCATGACATGTCTTGTTCTTCTGAGAGGATCGCATCATTGGGGAAATTGAGATCCAGGGACTGGTCCACATGAGCTGGATGGGTGGAAAGGAAGTCTGCCAATGTTTATCCTTTAATATCCTTATGAAGGAAAACCCTAATTTTGAACTGCTATAGAATCACTTCCCACTGATATAGAAAGCCTGTCAACATGGGGCGGTTCAAGATGTACTTCAACAGATCTACTCAGGACACCAGATGTACCTCATGGTGTTTCAAGTAATGTCGCAATTTCTATACTGCGAATACCAACTCAATACATCTCTTCTCGATAAGGGATTATCTGGTCTCTGTATCGAGGAGCATGCGGCTGAGTTAGTAGAGACTATTCTTCATCCCCTCATTGTTCTTCTAGGCCAGAAGGGAACTGAGAGCCCATTCTAGGGTGGTCAGGTAAAGGACCATCAGCTTTCCAGAGAAAAGTGGCATTAAGACCAGAGGCTAGAGTAGGTACTACTTTATTTCCTCGAAAATAGTCTAACATTATTCATCCCACTCATAGACAGTTCCTTTATTCATGAGCCAAGAAAAGGTCTTACACTTGCCGGATAGATTCGTGATGAATCGACATATATAGGCCAAGTGGACTTAGAAGCCTGAAATCTCCCAAATGTTGCTTGGGGGAGTCATCTGACTGATGTCCATAATCTTCTCTAATCTAATCTCAATGCCCCTATATCGGACAACGAAGCTGAGAAACTTTCCAGAAGTGACCCTGAAGGCACACTTTAATGGATTCATCTTCAGGTGACGGGAACGGAGGAAGCCGAACACTTTCTTGAGGTCTCTGAGATCGTCTAGACGCTGGTGGGATTTGACCACAAAATCATCCACGTAACATTCCACAAACATTATGAGGATTGGCTTAAATATTCTATGCATTTCCCACTAATAAGTGGAACCTACAATCTTTAAACCGAATGTCATGACTTGGTAACAGAAACTACCTTGTGGTTCCATGAAGCCTGTAAACTCCTCATCCTAGAGGGAAATTCGGATCTGGTTATACCAAGAGTACCCATCCAAGAAAGAGAGGGCTTGGAATCTAGTTGTAGCATCAATCAACAATTCTATCATGGGAATGGGAAATTCATCCTTCAAACTGTGACAGTTGAGATCCCAGAAGTTGATGCAGACTCTGATCTATTTGTTCTTCTTCTTGACTGGCACATTTTTGGCCAGCCACTTGGGGTACTAGACCTCTTTAATGAAATGGGATATGATGATCTTATCAACTTCTGCCTCAACCCTGGCATTGTGATAAGGCTTCATCTTTCCAGGAAGCTACATGAACCCGCGATGATTTTCCGGGAGACCGAGGCAATGGACTTATACCTGATGATTTAGTCCTGGAATCTCATCATAACTCTAGGAGAATACATCACGGTGCTATTTAAGTAAGTCTATGTACTGTTGTTTCTCTTTTAGAGGCATGGCAGCAATGATCAATGTGGGTTTAGGGTCTACCTCGCTACTGAGGTTCACCTGTACCAATTCATCGATCGTGGTGGAGACACCCTCTTCAAAGGAAAAGGGATAATCCTCTAAATCCTATTCTTCATTTTTTGGAGGAGGGATCCTCAGTGGGAGGAGTTTCCTCTAAGTCAACAGATCCCGATAGTGGGAAGGTACCAGCCTGAGCGGTAGTGGAAACCGCACCAGGGAACTCTTGTGCCATTGAAACCATAGTGATGAAGGCTGTTGACCTGATCCCATCTAGTATTCATCCCAAGGGGCCACGCTTGATGATATAGAAGCAATAGTGGTGTGTTGTCTTGAGCCAATTAATTCAATCCTGGAAAAACAAGAAGTTATGACATATTATTGTTTCCATGGAGCGGACATCCAAATAACTTATGGGAGTAGGAGGCTTCGGGATCACCAGATCCTGTTTTGTATAGGAGTATGAGGTGATCTTCTAGTGTCGCTTAGACTTGGGAATGTGTTCCCCCTTATTATAGAAACAACAAATCATTTTAACATGTCCGGAGTTGTATCCTCCAATCGATGGATTGGAAAGACGTACGCATCATCTAGATCTACCCACGGGTAGGTTGCAGTCATTTCATGATCGACCTCGTTAGCTTGAATATGATTGTCCTTTCTCTTGTAGTAGTCGACATATAAATAGCAGGCTTCACAAGAGGAAAAGGGAGACACTTCACCTTGATGCATTCCCACTCAACCATTAAGGGAGTACATGAGGCACTGGTGATACAATAAAGGAACTACCGCATGTAGGTGGATCCATGCCCTTCCCATCAACACATTGGAGGCGGTGTCCTAGGATACAACCATAAACTTGGTGTTAGAAACTAGACCACCGAACTGGGTCTTCAAGAAGACCTTGCCGACTGATGTTTACTTCGTCCTGTCATAAACTTGGATTCTTAGGTCAGATGGACTCAGATCATCCTCGGACAATCTCAGTTTTCCTAGTGTCAGAGTCAAGATTAGGTTGATCCCAGAGCCCATGTAGACAAAATAGTGGCGAACCTCCATGCCATTAAACTGTCTGGTGATGTACTGTGAGTGAATATGACCTTGTATGGGAGAGACTTCATCTTCTCTAGAGAATTATATTATGGACTGGCATTCGGATTCTCGACTTCCTCGGCATGAAACGTTTCTGCGGCTACTACCTCCATCTCAAACTGTAAGGAGCTTCTTAAAGCCTCGGTGAGGGCCTCACGCATATCTAATGATAGGAAAATGGCCTCAAGGATAGATATATTTGCTATAATTCTTAAATGATGTTTGATAACATCATACTTTTGTTCCATGAATGAACTTCTGCTTACAGGAGGTCACTCTATGACAAGAGGTATGGTATGCCCTGCCAACTGGGTCGTCAGTTGACTGGTGATAGGAATATCCCGCTGCTCACTAGTCGAAGCCCACAGAGTGACTACCGGATGAGGGATAGATGACTGAGACCGACCTGTAGAAAATTTTGGTTGGTCATGGCATAGTCGAGGTGGCTCTTCCTAATCCAACAACACGAACGGTAGAAAAGGAAAACCTGGTGACACCAGATGAGAAGGTTGCACGTGTTGAGCTCTACGCTGGGCATACTGCCTAGTTTCAGTAGCATGCATGGCCTGTCTGGAAGTGCTGACTGAGGAAATCCGACAGCCCATATAGCCACGGCTCCGTCAACGCTGGAAACGGCTTCGTACATTGGGATGATCTGCCCAGCACTCCTCATAGTCATGAATCATGTAGGGGTTTACCAGCTCTACGGTATTAACCGAGGTGTACCCTTGACTGTCACTCAAATATCCATCTACTATCGGATAGATTCTGGGAGGAATCACCATCTCTGGATGCATGAAGTCACCAAGAGTACGAGATAACGACGACATTGGTGGGGGACTTTTTTTTCCCTTGCACTGTCGGTGCCTGCTCTTCTGAGAAGTGGACTATTGAGATGACGATGTAGAAGTAGTAGATGCAGCTTCCGAAGGCTCTGGTAAATTCATCCATGCGCAGATAACACCATGGGAATGAGTGACTATTTTACGAACCATCTAGTCATCATACTTCTGGGACCCGTGGTTATAAATCTGATGTTACTCACCTGTTGTACCTCTCGAACCCCTCAAGGTTTTATTTTCATGATCACAATCACCCTCATATTTATCTAATCCTCTTTCAAGTGTTTTTGGATGATAGGAATCAATTCAGGTGGCCAAGGAATTGGGCCAAGAAAGAAAGGAGGCAAAGTGGACTGAAATTCAGTCCACCGGCCAACCGATGGAAGTGCACCGGCCAACCGATAGGAGCCTAGACAGAAGGCATCCTTCTGTCCAGACCACCGTCCAACCGGTGGCACACCAGCGGCCAGCCGGTGGCACCTGCACTCAAAGGGAAGCTACTGCCTCCCCACCGGCCAACCGGTGGCCTCAGCACCGGCCAGCCGGTGGCCCCCTCTCCAAACAGTGCCAACTACTGTCTTGGCACCGGCCAGCCGGTGGCTCTGGCACCGGTCAGCCGGTGGCCCCTGGACAAGAATCCTTTGCCTTTTTGCACACACCGGCCAGCCGGTGGGACTGTACCGGCCAGCCGGTGGATCCAGTCAAACTAGCCGTTGGAGCTTTGACCAGGCTGCTCCACTTGCCTCCCAACGGCTCCGAAAGCCTTTCCAACGGCTCCAAAGGCCTCCAACGGCCATATGAGGGTTCCCCCTCTATAAATAAAGGACCTTGAAGCCCCGGAATGATTGCCGGACCATAATTAAGCATTGTGAAGCCAACGAACACAATTCTCCTCATTTGGCAAACCTCCGGCGGATTGCTCCAAGGGAACCACAACTGCTCCAATCCATTTCCAATCCAAGGAGCACCTCAAGAAGCTTGGGAGAGCATGCTACATCAACTCCATCATACCTTGGCGCCCAAGTCTTCCTCACATACGGGTTTTATCGTATTTATCTTTTTGAGCTTTCAAATTGGGTTTGTGCCTACAAACCCCAACTCCTTTTCTATTCCCCTTTCTTTTGGGTTTCACACCACCACTAAGGTGTGAAGAGGTTTCTTCAAGCCTTTCCTTTTAAAAGGCTTGTGTTTCGGTGAGCTAGCCTTCACCCGTTAAAAAGGCTAGTGGGTTCTTGCTAAACCATCAAAAGCAAGTGGGTTCTTGCTAAACCACAAAAAGCAAGCTGTAATAGGTCCTAGTGCTACCTCAAAGCCTAGTGGGTTTCTTGCTAAAACCATTGAAAAGCAAGCGGTAGGAATCTCTCAACGGTTGAGTTGGGAGCGGAGACGTAGGCCGGGTTTTGGCCGAACTCCGTTATCAATTTTGTGTGTCTTGCCTCTTTATTTCCGCTGCACTTTACTTTGATTTTTAATTTGTTAATCAATTTTTTTAAAAGGCAATTCACCCCCCCTCTTGCCATCTTTTCCTCGTTTATTCCGACCTAACAATTGGTATCAAAGGGAGTATTTGAATAATTCCCTAACCGGTTTCAAATTAAAGATCCTTTTTGATGGCTTCTACCGCTTCAACCTCTTACGCCCCCGAAGGCTTTTCTTTGGATCGTGCTCCATTCTTTGATGGAACCGATTATAGTTTTTGGAAAACCCGCATGACCACCTTTCTTAAAAGCATTAGCTATCCTATTTTTAAAATTGTCATGCATGGTTATTCTCTCTCTTGTAAAGATGAATCTCAATGGACCCCCGTAGACATTGCAAATTTCGAGCTTGATGGCAAAGCCATGAATGCTCTTCATTGCGGGCTAGATAGAAATGTTTTTGATCATATTTCTTCTTGCACATCTTCACATGATATTTGGAAATGTTTAGAGCTAACCCATGAAGATACTAGCATGGCTCAAAAGCAAGAACCCGCTCGAAAGCAAGAACCCGAGGCAAAATCCGTACCCGCTTGCCCACTTCACAAGAAAAGGTCCAAGAAGAAGAAGAAGAAGGCTTTAAAGAAAACTTGGAGTGATAGCTCCTCCTTCTCTTCTTTCTCCTCGAGCGACAATGGTAATAATTGCCTAATGGAAAAACATGAGGTATCTTCCTCCTCTTCCTCCTCTTCCTCTTCTAGTTCTTCAAATTCTTTCAATCATTTGTCATATGAAGAACTCCAACATGTTAGGGACCAACTTGAAAATGGTTTTCATGAACTTTCTTCAAAATTTGTCGCTTTAAAAAAGTCTTTCAAAAAACTTTCCTCCGAAAAAGACCAACTTCTCAAAGAGAAGGAGGAACTCACCCTTAAAATCCAAAATTTTCCAAATGTTGATTCCATGGAATCAACCATCAAAGACCTAAGGGAGACCCTAGCCAAGTTCACCCAAGGTGAACAAAATCTGTCCAAACTCTTAGGTTCTCAACGAATATCTAGAACCACCAATGGACTTGGCTACACCAATATAGCTTCCTCCTCCCATGCTCCAACTGTTTTTGTAAGGGGGAGCTCTAGTTATAAATTTTGTAACTATTGCAAAAAACCCGGGCACCTCATTTATGAGTGTAATTGTAAAAACGCCCGGTATGGTCAACCCAAAAGTTTTTTCTTTTCAGATGAGTTTTATAGGAGAAGACCCGCCATGAGACAAGTTTGGATTGAAAAATCCCTTCTTGCGAGTCTCTCCGGGCCAAAATTTATTTCCTTTCCCCGGTGATTTGTTGTTTTTATTTAGGGGGAGTTAGGATCGTTTAAGTCCTTTTGATTTCAAAATTTTCGATTCCAACTTTCAATTTCAACACTTGGTTTCAAAATTTTCAATTCAAACTTTTCATTTCCATTTTCTTTTCAAAACTTTCAATTCAAACTGTTATTCATTTTTTGATTCAAAACTTTTAATTCAAAATTTCAAAAATTTCAATTGGTTTAAAATCTCCATCTTGTTTTTCAAAGTTTATCCCTCAATCAAGTTTTATGCCCCGTGCTATTTTGATAATCACAAAGGGGGAGAAATTTCTTGATTGATTGGGGGAGAATCCTTTTCATCATGCTTAGCATTTCCTCTCAATTTCAGTATTTTACTTTGATTGTTTTGGTGATTGTGATCATCAAAATAGGGGGAGATTGTTGTACCTCTCGAACCCCTCAAGGTTTTATTTTCATGATCACAATCACCCTCATATTTATCTAATCCTCTTTCAAGTGTTTTTGGATGATAGGAATCAATTCAGGTGGCCAAGGAATTGGGCCAAGAAAGAAAGGAGGCAAAGTGGACTGAAATTCAGTCCACCGGCCAACCGATGGAAGTGCACCGGCCAACCGATAGGAGCCTGGACAGAAGGCATCCTTCTGTCCAGACCACCGGCCAACCGGTGGCACACCAGCGGCCAGCCGGTGGCACCTGCACTCAAAGGGAAGCTACTGCCTCCCCACCGGCCAACCGGTGGCCTCAGCACCGGCCAGCCGGTGGCCCCCTCTCCAAACAGTGCCAGCTACTGTCTTGGCACCGGCCAGCCGGTGGCTCTGGCACCGGTCAGCCGGTGGCCCCTGGACAAGAATCCTTTGCCTTTTTGCACACACCGGCCAGCCGGTGGGACTGTACCGGCCAGCCGGTGGATCCAGTCAAACTAGCCGTTGGAGCTTTGACCAGGCTGCTCCACTTGCCTCCCAACGGCTCCGAAAGCCTTTCCAACGGCTCCAAAGGCCTCCAACGGCCATATGAGGGTTCCCCCTCTATAAGTAAAGGACCTTGAAGCCCCGGAACGATTGCCGGACCATAATTAAGCATTGTGAAGCCAACGAACACAATTCTCCTCATTTGGCAAACCTCCGGCGGATTGCTCCAAGGGAACCACAACTGCTCCAATCCATTTCCAATCCAAGGAGCACCTCAAGAATCTTGGGAGAGCACGCTACATCAACTTCATCATACCTTGGCGCCCAAGTCTTCCTCACATACGGGTTTTATCGTATTTATCTTTTTGAGCTTTCAAATTGGGTTTGTGCCTACAAACCCCAACTCCTTTTCTATTCCCCTTTATTTTGGGTTTCACACCACCACTAAGGTGTGAAGAGGTTTCTTCAAGCCTTTCCTTTTAAAAGGCTTGTGTTTCGGTGAGCTAGCCTTCACCCGTTAAAAAGGCTAGTGGGTTCTTGCTAAACCATCAAAAGCAAGTGGGTTCTTGCTAAACCACAAAAAGCAAGCTGTAATAGGTCCTAGTGCTACCTCAAAGCCTAGTGGGTTTCTTGCTAAAACCATTGAAAATCAAGCAGTAGGAATCTCTCAACGGTTGAGTTGGGAGCGGAGACGTAGGCCGGGTTTTGGCCGAACTCCGTTATCAATTTTGTGTGTCTTGCCTCTTTATTTCCGCTGCACTTTACTTTGATTTTTAATTTGTTAATCAATTTTTTTAAAAGGCAATTCACCCCCCCTCTTGCCATCTTTTCCTCGTTTATTCCGACCTAACATCACCTTCGTTGTCACTGCGGTTGTCCGGCCTCATGAAGACACATGCCAATTGTGTCGGAGCTGGGACTAACCAGACTATGTTGTTATCCACCTATTCTCGATGTTATTATTTACAAACATAGTATTGTTTGAGGGTGTTCCCCATGATCCAGTGATAGGGGCAGTAATTAGGGTGATCGGTGAGGTTCGCCTCTTCTGGCCTTCTACATTCAGGTAATTGTACAATCCCCTACTCCAGGTCACTTCAGAAATAACCAGGGACTTGTGCCTCATTGAATGAGTAGGTTCAATTCCTCTGGTCCTGAAAGGGGTCCTTGGAGCCTGACCCTAATGCAGGGATAGAGGGGCCTACTGAAGAGGTGGAGCCTATTTATCTCACCTAGGTGCTGGTGGCACATTTTGTGGGGGTACCTACTGATTATGAGGTGGGAAATTTTGGGTCGGAGGCTATTCCTGAGTTAGAGGGCCTCTGTGAGGCTGTGGAGGTTGGTCCATTGGTAAAAACTCTAGTTTATTGTGGGGATCTATTTGAGCCACTACAGCAGGCTCAGCCCTGGAGGCCCTTCTCGTGGGGATTGTAGGAGGCAACAGACATGCCTACTTAGCTTTCTGTAAGGCTTCCTCTAGGCACTAGGCCTTATTAGAGAAATTTTGGAATCCCCTGAGGTAGTTCTAGGTGATCAAAAAGGGGACCAGTTCTTTCTTGAAATTTCCTACACAAATTGTCAGCAATTGCTTCTAAGTTAGCGGCATGCCAAGAGATTATGTGAGCCCTTTCCACTAGGAGACAAATTATGCAACGCGCTCATCAGGCCTCTACTTGCACTTGAAGAGGTCTGAAATACTCTTCTTTCGAGTGGTGAAACTGAAGTGGTAAAGGAATTGCCTATGAAGGTCTTCCCAGTCAGATACCAATCCAATGGGGAGCTGGTTGTACCAGATGAAGTCCATCCCCTCCAATGTCTATATGAAACACTGGAGTTTGGTGGCTTCCTATTGAGCAAGAGTTCTCAACATGGCTCCACACCTTGAGATAAAGTGGGCCAGGTACTGTGGTGGGTCCCCTGTCCCGTTGAAGGGGAGAAAAGTGGGATTCTTGAAACCCGGAGGTGCTGGCATATCATTCACCCACACCAGATATGGCTTTCCATCAGGTGGTATTTCCACCTGTCGAGTCTCTAAAGCTTCGAGGTAGGTGACAAGTATCACCATTGGATCATCTGGGAAGGGATTCCTATCTTGATTGGGATTCCTAACAACCAGTGCATTGGCATGTTCTTCAACATGATAAACAAGATCAGCGGCTCATGGAGCAGCTGGTGGAATGACATGTGGAGCAGATGGGGGGACCTGAGCTGGGTCCCTAGGATTGTCACGCTGTTTAGAAGGATTTGGAAACACATACCACTCCCTCTTACAGTAAGTTGTAGCCTCAAACCTGTCTGTGTGGGAAGGATGGTCAGGGTCACCTGGGGGAAGTTTCCAAGGGGAATTTGTGCTTTCCCCTGCTGACCTGGCTGAAGGTCACCATAGTCTAGCCATCACTTTGCAGCGCGTTCAGCAAGGAGTTCGTTGACCATCTTCTTGTGTTCGGTGAGTTGCTAACGTAGTGCGGATTTTTTAGGATCTTCTTCTGCCTTCTACACTGAGCCTGAAGGGTCGGAGGGTTTTACAGCTCCGAGGTGTTCCTTTCCCATGTTGGGATTCTAGCTGAGGACTAGTGCCTCGGTGGGAACAGGAAGACCCAGTAGGTTTCTCTACTAGTGATTGATCATTCCCCACAAATCCAATAGTTGTGGCACTCCCTCAGGGGGTAAGTCCCCATCAAGGAGCTCTAGCCCATTCTCTTCCTCTGATAGGTCATCAATGTTAATTGTGACCCTTCTTAGATGTATATCCTCTATGTCTCCTGGAAAATTGGGATGGATCCAGATTGAACTGAAATGGATGGTTTTGTACTTCCCCCAACCATAAATTTTTACATTGAGAGAAGCCTCCTTGATTATCCTACGGAGCACTTTAAAGCTCTGGATGCATCACTGTTGGAGGGTCTTATGAAGGCTTGGTGACTCAGGGCACTAAGCCATGGGGAGTGCAGCCAAATCGACCAAATGACATTTTTGGCTGATATATTCGAAATGTGTCTGACTCTTGGGGTAGGCCACTTGTCGATGTCAAAGATGTAAATGGGTCGCCTAGTGGGTCTGGAGAAATCATCCAACCTCCTCCTGAGTTAGTGCTTCTGGTGCCTTAAAATTTGGTGTTGTAACTAGGTAGAACATCTTTGGTAAATGGTCCGGTGTGAGAATATTTCACAAGCTCTTTGGTATAGATTCAGTTTTTGGCCCTTCATTGCCCCACTAATCTACTGGAGGTGTCTAGGGAACCGATAGTGGTACTGATGCAGACCGCTAAGATGGTTGGCTGGTCAGTGGGGAATATGAAGAGAGATCTGACAAACCACCACATCTCAGGCTATCCTCTATGGAGTGTAGTGACTTAGCCACCACATCGCAATAAGATAGGTTAGCGACTGCAGTTTTTGGCGTAGGGACTATGGATACCGGTGATGGACCACACTATTGTTTTTCTGCCATTGGTCCCCAGAATAGCACTATGTGATCTTTAATCGAGTTAGAGAGTACTTTTGGTGATGATGGCAGTGATTTCATAGCCGAAACCTGTGGGGTTTCCAAATGTTCATCCTCCTGGATTTACTTATAAAGGGAGGTGAGAATCTGATGGACCTCACATTCTAGAAGCATGAGGATAATGTGACTTATTCCTACCTCGACCTTTGACACCAAGGATCTTGGCAAGGGTTCCATTGTTGAGTCATATTCCACCTCATAATTTGAGAAGAAAACTGGTTTGATCTCAGTCTAAATCTTCTCGATGTTCTTTTTATGGCGCCGAAGACCTACCCTCTTACCTCAGGATGGTTCTTCAGGACATGGTAGATTTTATTCATGAAGAGTTCCTTTGGGATTACTAGTGCTGGGGTGGGGAGGACTTCAACTTGAGTGAGCTGGGGTGCAAGGAGCACCTAGACAGATATCAAAGGGAAAACAGGGAGGACCTCTATGTCCACCAACTGATGTGCAGAGGGGACCTTCATTGGAAATTCTGGAGAGAGTAGGACCTCCACTGGATATAATAGGAACATGGGTGGGACCTCCATGCTTGCTTCCCCTAGCAGCGTCAGCGCGAGGAGGGTCCTCGTACTGGTCAAGCCAAAAACGGGTAGGACCTCTATGTTGGGTACCAATGAAGAGAATTTGACCTTTACCCCTCTGATTACTGAGGTGAGGAGGACCTTCACCAGCTGCTGCAAGGATATGGTGAATCCCCCCATACTAGATATTGACCGAATTCATAACATCTCCATATCAGCAGTCCATGGTAGGAGAAATGACCTCATACCCAATGTAATGAGCGTGGGAGAGGCTTCTTTATTGAGTGTCATTATCGTGGGGAGGACCCTCATTTGGATTGAAGGTATCACGGGGCGGACCTCCACGATGATCTTGGAAGTGGGGAAGACTCACGTTCTCCATGGTGTCGGTATGGGGAGGACCTTCGTACTGGGTTTCACTGTCGTTGGTCGGTCTGCGGTGGTTTTTCCCTACGTTAGCAGCCGAGAGAGTCGACCCAGCCTGCCCATGGGGTAGTTGGACCCTCGATCTGGGCTGGGTATATAAGTTCCCCTACTCATTGTACACAGGGGAATGATGATACACATTGTAAGTGGCACGAGTTATATTAGTTGTTGGTATTGATGCCCCTTGGTGGGCATCCTCCTCAGCCTATGCTCGACACTGGAATCAGATCAACCAAACTGGGGTCAGTGGTGCAGGTACATAGGTTACATGATCTTCAGTTTGTGGGACCAGGTGGTGGTGCTGGTGCGACCTAGTGGGGTCCCTCCTTGGGGTCCCCTGGAACGAGATCCCGGCTGAGTTGGCCTAGACATCTCCTACCTCAGTGGCTTAGGGGAGGGAATCATTGAGGAATTCCGAGTAGAGGCACTCGAAACGATTGTACGTTGGGGTGGGGAGCAGTGGATACTTGCGTAGCCCTTGGGGGTGGTGGTGGCAATGAGGCATAGACACCTCAAAATCTTGGCAGGCCATATCTCGAGTTGGGATAATCCTCTCCTCCTTGTATCGACATATGAGGTTGTTTATCACACTTCGTTGTATGAATTCCGAAGGGGGGATGGGGCGTGGGAACCAAACAGCTCTGGGTGTGGAAGCTGTTGCAGAAGTAATGGATCCATGTGGGATTGTCGCGTTGGCATTGCCCCTTCCCCTAAATCGGTGGGTGGGTGGCGATCAGATTCCTGGTGCAGCAGCTTGGTTCCTTGAAATTAGGGAGATTAAAACATTAGTGCTAAAACAAATAAATCAACTTCCAGTGCCCCAGAGCCATTCCGTCTCCCATGGTTGGTAAAAGGGATTTGTGCTGACAACGTGGTAGATCGGGATGTCCAATGTTTTGACTGCCCCAACTTCTAGTGAGTTTCATGCCAGGCCCGCTATTTTCTTGGTAGGACCCGGCGTCAGATAACTGGATATGGTGACATGATAATCCACTTATGTCTCAAATTCTAATAATCTCCACATTTAATGAGAATAACTTCACATCGGGTTCACCATTTCTATTTATGATGCCTTTGTTGGGGCGAGCGCATCTGTCTGTTGGAGGATGACAAAGACACACTGACTGTTGCCCCACATTTTTTCTTTCCAAATGTGAGTGGAATCCATCACTTATTTAGATATGTTTGCTCCTTGATCGAAACAGGATGATTGGATGTTAGTTCCTCCTTTCATGGATTCCTCTGTGGAACTCGTTGCCTAGTCCGGGTCTCCCTTATAGATTAAGAAATTGTTCGTGAAACTCTTCCCAGTGCTATATCTTCATGGATACTGTTTAATTACACTTCTTATGTTGATACATTCCAAAGGGTCTAGCTAGGGCACCAACCTTCAGTCAGGGGAGTAGTCACATTGGACATCACTGGTGTGTCAGGACATTGGAGCACTAGCACGTCTAGGTTTCTTCCCCTTATTATAGTGCTTATTGAGGGCGTGGAAGCTCGAGAAATCCCACATCGAATGCGGGAATTATATTTCATAGGCATATATATGAGGATTTCCTCAGATTCCCATGTTTAACATAGGGCATGCTGCCAGTTTAACGTCTAGCAGAGATGGATAGGACTGATCATAACACTGACTAGAGAGGATCAGATGGGTGAATCCCCTGGAGGGAACACTGATGTAGTGGATAATGTGTGGTTAGATACCCAGTTACTGTAAGGGGTAGTGAAGAGGTGAATTTTTATGATCTCATAAGGATATGGTTGCCCGGGTAAGAATCAAGATGGATAATGGATGGTCAAGTGAATTGGATGGAGAATGAGATGGAGTCGACTCATGGGTGACGGTGATGCTGGGATTGAGCCTCGAAGAGACCTCCTACATATCCTCATGGAATGGAATCAAAGTCCACATAGTTCGGGATGGGATTATATAATTGGGTTGTAAAAAAAGGATAGTGACCCGATGATATACTGAGGCTTACGTGTGGATTGCAGCCTGAGGTTGGTCTTACTCCACTAGGACGAACCAGCAATATGCGTCCCAACAGAAGGGATGACAACATCTTATCGTTGGGTTTGGTTTGACAATGTATTACCGCAGAATGGGGATCAAAACGACTTACCGTTGGATGAGGGAATAATGGCTTACTATTGGATGGAGGCACAACGTCTTACCATTGGATGGAGGCACAACGGATTACCGCTGGATTGGGTTTGCAATGGATTACTGTTAGATGGGGGTACAACGGATTACCGCTGGATGGGGGAACAATGGCTTACCACTGGATGGGGGCACAACAGCTGACCACTGGATGGGGTCACAATGGCTTACTGTTGGATGGGGTTGAACCTCATAGAGGCTTCCTACTTACTCTATCTAGGAAACAAGGATCAAATCCCGCGTAGTTCGTGATGGGGGTATATAATCAGGGTGTTTGTAGAGGACAACGACCCAATGATATAATGGGGATTACGCGTGGTTAGCAACCCGAGGTTAGTCTTATGCCACTGGGATGGACCAGCGATTTGGGTCCCAACAGAAGGGACGATAGTGGATTACCGCTGGGTTTGGGTTGATAATGGATTATCGCTGAATGGGGTTCACAACGACTCACTGTTGGATGAGGGCGCAGCGAAATACTACTGGATGGAGGCACAACGGATTACCGTTGGATGGAGGCACAACAGTTTACTACTGGATGGGGTTTGTAACAGCTTACCGCTGGATGGGGGCACAACGGCTTACCACTGGATGGGGGCACAACGGCTTACCGCTGGATGTGGTCACAATGGCTTACCACTGGATGTGGTTGACCCATATTGAGGCTTCCTACGTATTCTATCTAGGAGGAAAGGGGAAAATACCGCATAGTTTGGGATGGTGGATGCATTTTAACATCGTGTAGGATGAAAAGGGGGCATGCATTTTAACATCATGCAGGACGAAGGTGGTCCGACGTGAAGGAGGTCAAAACTAGTGGTTGTTGGGCTTGAACCTTAAGGAGGCTTCCTACATACCTTACCTTGGCAAGGATCAAAGTCCACATAGTTTGGGATGGTCTTTTTTGAACCGACATGAGGTTGGTCAGGACCAATGGGTGTTGGGATTGAACCTTAGGGAGGCTTCTTACATACCATGCCTTGACAAGGATCAAAGTCCACATAGTTCAGGAGGGGTGTTTGGGGATTACACTCTAGGATTACTAGAGAGGATTTCATGGTCTATTATTACTCTAAAACCACATGAGTCATGCTCGGTGTGAGAAACAAGAGGTAGCAAGGACCTGACGATCACGCCGCAAAAGGTGCATCTGTGGGAAATGAAGTGGGGCTCACACGTAGTTAGTGGACCAAAATGGAAACAGGGCTTATGAGTGGTCTACAACCCCAGAAGGAAACAAGGGATTATGCATGGTTAGTAGCCCAGGGAGATGGAGATTGGGACTTACTCTAGGGTGGAGGCTTGGTTGCGACAAATCCCAGTGGGATAGGGTCGGGGTAACGTAGTCCCCTATGCCCTTCTCACCTCTTAGTCTTTGTCAAGGAAAAAAATAGGAGGAGAAGAGATGGTACCTCCCACAAGAAAGGCTAGGGGCTTACACCAAGATGGTTTCCCTTTACCCGTAGATAAACGTTGCTCCAATGAAGAGGATCTCATTCCATTTTAGGAATGATTTCACTCTTATGGAGACCAGTGGGCGTAGAGAATGTCTGAGATGGGGTAACCCATGTATAATGCATGGGGAAAGGCTACAGTTTAACATCATGTACTAAGGCCGATGGCGCTTGGCAGTTTAACGTCTTGCAGCTTGGACGACGGGGGTTCTCTCCGCACCCCTAGGACTTACATAACTGATACCCACCTGCCCTTGAAGAAGGGAAGGTGTCAACAATGATGTGGTGATGGGGTGTTATGGAGTGATCCATTAAGGGATCCACATTAGCGTGGCTATACAAATAAGTAATAGTCATTAGAGTTTCTATGCGAAGAATCATGAGGCAAACCAACGCAACAGGAAGTACCACCCAAGGGATCTTGAAATTTCTTTGTGGAAACCTAGAGGGTCGCACGGGAAAAGGAGTTGTGAAGAAAATGGGTTCATAGGTAGAAGCCTTGTGAATCTCTGGTGCTCCATGTAGTGGAGGGGATTTGCGAAGGGGTATGTTTTGCAAAGTGAAGTGACCTAGCCTAGGCATAAGGCATAGGTGCATGTGGAAGGTTCTTCGCGAAGTGTAAATGAATTAGCGGAGTAGTTCTTCATAAAGCAAGGGTGCCCCATGAAGCATAGCATTGAGAAGAAATGTGCTTCTCAAAGCACAGTTACCCTACCTTAACATGTGGGTCACATGTGTATGGAGGGTACTTCACAAATTATAAGTTCTCCGCGAAACCTTGAGTCCCCTTGGGGATCCCCTTCCTTCACGGAGGCTCGTGGGCTCCATGAATGGCGTCACTCTTTGAAGAGGGGCTGAATACAAACAAGGGAGAGGCACTTCGTGATTCTAAAGTACCTTGAAGAGCTCATGGTTCATAGAGCAGAATTTACTTTTTGGTTTGAGAGCTAAAAAGGATAAAGGTCAGAGGATATGTCATTTGGGCTTGAGGGGAGCCCGATATTTATAGACAAGAGGTGTCATGAAGCAGATCTCGCTTTGCAGTAAGAAACGTGGCATTTTTTCATAACCACTAAGCATCTCACCTCCTCTCTCTACAGCAGGTTCACAAATTTCAAAGGGGCTTGTATAGCCTCTCGCCTCCTTTCTCCGTGGCGGGTTCGCAAACATCAAAGGGGCTCACAGAGCCTCCCAGCTCCTTTCTCCGCAGCGCCTTCATGGAGGAGAATCTTTGCACTGGTCATAGGTCTACGAGGGCTCTGTGAACATGCTTCATGATCCATCCCTTAAGGCTTTCCATTTGTTTTTTTTTTCTTCCCAAATTTGGGTGCCAACAATGGTAAGATTGTTTCAATAAACTCTTACTATATGATAACATTGAATCATACTATCCATGTAAAAAAATGAGATTATATGGAGCTTAAAATATCATTAAAAAATTATTCATTATATAACATTTCAAATTCAATTTATTCATCTCATATAAAAACATAATTGTATAACATGGCATGTGTCTCAAAGAAGGAAAATTGAGACCAAATTACTTTACCGATTTGGTAACTTTTGAAACTAAAACCCCATGATAGAAAGATCGTAAAATGTTTATGTAAATACCCATATATTTAATTATAATTGGAATATAATACATTCATTGTTAGTATATATACCACACAAAGTAAGTGAGTGGTGAATAAGGCATGTATCTCACAGAAATAAAGAGTGAGATAAAATTATCTTACCTTGTGTCTTGACTCTCTTTATACTCATACAATATTTTTGCATAATAAATGTAATTTTATTATAAATATATTAAATAATATTACTATTTTTTCTAATATAATATATATATTTATTGTGACCTTATATTACCCACTTGTTAACAATTCTATGTTAAGCTTTTACTTCGGGTAATATATGTTGTGTTCTTATCATGTGTCTTAATTTGTTATATCTTTGGTACTCATATTTATATAATGATTTAAATAATGTAAAATATGATATAAATATCATATATATTCATTATTATTATATTATAATGGTTTATAGGATTTATAAGTATTAAATGGAATACATTGTTCATGGAGACAGGAGGTCGTACATACGCATGAACGTTGTTTCCGTTTTATTGTTGTATTGGAATAGAGTAAATTACATATAAGTATATATGTATATATATATATATTAAATTATAATTATTATATCATATATATCATATAATTTCACTAAACACATCCTTTATACATTCTGTATTGTGTGTGAATGAATTACATCGCTTTGAGGGAGAGGTTTTCCAAACTTCTTCAAATGAAATTATCAATTTAAAAAAGATATAAAGTATAAATATATGTGTCAAAAATAAACAAATAATATTAATGAAATTATAAAAATCATAAATATTATATAAAAATAGATTTTCCATCATAATTTCCACCATGAGAGGTGGTAAAGTAAGAATGAACAATCATCGTTTTGTGAGGTGATAGTTCACCGTAAACATAAATAGTATGTTCATTACCCAATAGATAGAAGTGTTTCTATGTATAGGTTGAAATATTAGCATAAACCAATCTCAGTATATTGATGATACTATTTTTTCTTTCATAATAATGTAATAAGGAGAGTTAAAGTGATTTAGAATGAAAATAAGATAAAGGAGTTTAATGGAAGATGTTAGCTCTTCCTTGGGTAACTCCATTAGGTTTTCACCAAAGGACTTACATGGATTTATTTTCTCAAAATAGTAGTCCTTAAGGAGGAATTAAGTGATTTTTGGGAATATTTTTGGATAGATATCATCCAAACTTGAATTTCTTGAGAGGTGTGTGGAAGTGGGAGGATATGGCGCCTTTTATTATTGAGAGGAGTGGCACTCTTGGTATATTTTGGAAAAGGGAAACCCCACCCACGTTTTTTATGGAAATTGGATCAAATATTGGTCAAAGGTCTAATAAAGAGAGTATATGGTCTAAATATTTTCATACAATTACTTTTTTACAAGTTTCTAGGTCATATCAGGCCTTATGTTTAGGGTTTTTTCCTTTTTAATCTTAATTTCATCTTAATCAATGTAATTAATTTTAATTACCATCCCTAATATATTTGGTCAAAAAATAATTTGACCTTATTAGAAATTAGAAATTTTTCTGATTCCAAATATGAAATCCATTTTTACAAATTCTATTCATATAAGTGGTAGGAATTAATTTAAATTTAATCCTGCATACATACTACAAATTGGGTTTTAAAAAAATGTTCAAACATTTACTGGGTTTGTATAACAAATTTCAATGTGAAATACATTAAAATGACATAAATTAGATAAATTGATAAAACCTATATCTAATTAAACTTTAAAATCAATTAAAATTAAAATTTAACCATATAAATAAATTATATGAAAAAATAGTTTGTGAGTTAAATTTCAGTATTTTTCACTACTCATTTAAAAATGAAACTTCATAGAAAAATACCGAAAATTCAACCTAACCTAATTTTTATGTTTCTATTTCAATATTTTATTTTATTTTGAGACATAAAATTTATAAAAGTTTCAAAATTTATGTTTAAAATATATTCTCTATCAAAAGGCAGTAAAAGTGCCTTGATAATAATATTGGTTTTTATGTGTAATTTATGGGTTTGTTCTTATCTTATTCATATCAAATATATTGGATGAATATAAAAACATTTAGATAGAATATATGATATATATATATATATTATTTATATCACTTACTAATTTTAATTAATTAAATTTATTAGTATAAAACATCTTTGTGAGCATAAAAATATTTTTCTATAAAAATATTCCTTTTATATTCAATTGGTTCTTATATTCATTGTGACTAGTAAATTTATTTTATACTTGATTAAACCATATTTTCCCATAATTTAGTTAATAATATTCATAACCTCAAACATAGTGGCTAGCATATGTCTTAATGTATTAAATAATAATATTTTAATAATATATTTTTGTTTGGTAAAAATCAGTCTTGTGTGTTATGAAATCCATCAAGGAAAGTTAGTATTGAATCTAATGTAAGCTTACCTCAGTATTCCATGTAGATAAATATAACCTTTATATTGCATATAGTTCTTGATTAAATTGGTATTTCATGATCCAAAAATAGTTCTTTCATATAATAAAATAAATATCCAGTGTTTTGTGAAATGAAAAAAATATATCAAAGATATTATATTAATTCAAAAAAAATCAAAATCTCAGGGTATTAGATTTTCCCATAAAATTGGTCCCCTCAAGGTTTCCAAAATTACCAAGGTTCCATTTCATAATATTTAGGAGTAACTTTTCAAGGTAAGGGAATTATCCTTCTCTTCTATTCAATTCAAGAAATTTTTTTGTATGTGTCTTCTAATTGTTATGATTAATATATTTTATTAAGATTTTGATCATACCCTTACTGAAAAAGTATGTCTTATCAATGGGAAAACCTTTTCACCTCTCATTTTAGCCTTTTCTAAAAACACATTCTATACCTATCATGCTTCCAAATTTACTCCTCAAATTTATCTCTCAACTTAAAAAAGTCTCTTTTATTTTCTTTTTGTGAATACCCGAACCTCTTTCATTTCTTGGGGTATTAACCTAGATGTAAAAATGTTTTGTTTTATTTGGTTATTTACACATAATAAACCTGCATTCCATTTTTATGGGATAATAATGACATGATGATATTGTATTTAAGAACTTTTAGATGGCCATGATTTTGGTTACAAACCCTTTCTTTATTCTTGTAATGTCCCAGGCCTTCCTAGTCCATTACATTGTCAAATTTTGGTGTCTGGGGTATCTTGGGGACCATCAGTAGCTCATTAAGGAGTTTTCCAAATTTCAGGTCGAACAGATAGTGGCACTGATGGTCATTGGTGGCACTGATTGGCCATTGGTGGAATCGATGGGCTGTTAGTGGCATCAATCAGCATTGCGGCCAAGGCAATGGTGACTCACCCATTGGCGAGTTGTTTTCAGCTTCTTCTAGACTTTTCCAGATTCGCTCAACTAATATATCTTTTGATATAAAAGTGTTTTAAATGCCTCTTTTAAAGTGACATAAGGCCATTTTGAGTCCCACAAATGATATATTAAATTCTCTAAGAGTGGGGCAACCCTCGATTACCAAAATGTGGGAAATTTTTTCTTGGTGTCACACCTTTTTCTGTGTTTTCCAGTTTCACCCCTCTTATGGGTTTTTCTCTATTTAAAGGAAATATATCAACTCACATCCATCCACTGGTCTATCTCTACCATCTCTGATCAGAATTATTAAATATAAATTAATACCAATGTGTGAAAATACCCAACTGCGTAGTATATCCATGAACCAACTATTAATTACTTCGAAATTATCTCCCTGATTTTAGGATTTGGCCTCTTCTTAAGCTGAGATACTCTCTTTCTTCTTCCTTTTGGATTCTATTAGTGCACCTTGAGACTTATTCCCAAGACGAATTGTGTGCCTATAATGGAGCCCTCTCTCTCATCCTTGTAGTTTTCTTTTCTTGCAAGTCGTGCCATCCCCAGTTCTGGGCGCAAGGAGAAAACTTCATTACTTGATCATCCAAGTATGGGTTCTTCCTTCATCTCTCTTTTATTGTGCATCATTCGGGGTGGTTATGACGATGTTACCTCAGGATGTAGATGAAATAAACTTTAATGATGATAATAAACAGACTTTTAAAGAACTAAGGGGTGGGAAAGTTGATGATTTTTTGTGTTATACCTTCATTTTTATGTTGTAAATTGTATGGGATTATGTCCACTGAAAATATTATCCATTGGTGTTCCTTTATTATACACTAATGAATCTCTATTTTCTGGATAATCTTGTGATTGAATTACTTTAACATTGAAACTAGATGATTTATTGGATACTCGGTGAATAAGAATCCTTGTGTGATCACCCTAGTTAAGAAAACAGAAAGAAGTAACTTAATGAATGGTGTTGGATAAATCTGAAAACATAATTTCCTTGTTTTAGAGATATTCCTAGTTGTTTTGTTTAATGTTTGTGAGGTGATGTGTGGATAATAATGGAACCTATGGTTGAGAGATTTTTAGTTTGTGAATATGAGGCTTTGTGGAGTTGATGGTTAATTTTTTGGACCCATTATGTTGGGGTTTTGTTTGGTTCTAGTACTTTGAGGGATCTCACGGATCCCTTTTTATGTTGTTACTTACAAGAGAACTGGGTGTAAATTCTTGAATGCATGCTTGGTTTTTTTCCTTCAGCTATTGTTTTTGACTTATGGTTATGCTTGTTAGTTTCCTGGTAGTGAAGGAATGTCTTAAATAGAATCTTTTGAATATGATAATGAGAACTGGTATAATGGGTAACTATTTTCTAGAAATGGGTTGTTCTCTGGTTGTGGTTGTTGTGTACTTGTGCATGTAGGGATAGTAGCAAGAGTGGTTATGTACGGGCAGGTTATTAGTTTTGGGACCCTTAGGTTGGGATTAGTGATTGATTACATCTATGTATAAAATTTATTTCTTTTGATTCTTATATTCACCCCACCCATGTTGAGCACTTTGTGCCGAACACCCCTATTTCATGGCGGAGGCTGTTTTTTCCAACATTCCTATGAGTGGGTAGTTATTAGCTCATTTTTGGCTCCCTCTCCTAGGTATCCCAAGACACTCTGGGCTAGCTGTGATGGCCTAATGTTTATTATGGACCAAGAATCTTTGGGTAGGGTGTGTTTTGTTGGTTGGACCAGGTGTGTGCAGGCAGGTTTATTTCCCAAGTGTCTTCAGGATGAGTCTCAGGTGTCTTCGGGCATGGCAGTGGTTGTTATGGCCCAAGTGTCTTCGAGCATGGCAATGGTTGTTCTAGACTAGGTGTATTTGAGCTTGGAAGTTGAGGTTTTGGCCCAAGTGTTTGTAGGTGTGGTTATGTGTAGTTGTGGTGGCCCACGTGTTTGTGGGTGGGATAGTCATATGGTTGAGATAACCCATAAGGTTGTTTTTAGGGTGGAAATGGGACTATAGTGGGATCTGTAGGGGAGGTATGATGTGTACTATGTCCTAAATGACTAGTGGGAAAGTGGTGTGGGGTACCCAAATATCAATGTGTTGTTACTATTACATTACCTGACTTGCGTTATTTGGGGAGTGTGCCTTGGTGAGGCTGGGTGGATAGTTTCCTTGCTAGGTGTTTTGGTTAACTCTATTTCTCATGAGGCATTAGAATGTGTCCCATCTTATGCATGATAGCTTTTGGTTTTCCCTACTAAGTATACCTATATACTCAGCCTACATATATAAAACTTATTTCGGGTTTCTAGGAGGACTTTGAGGACTATGACAGACCATACTATCTCAAGTGTCGGGAGTTGTCATTGCTATTTTTCCTTTATTTTACTACTTCATATTTTTTTGTACTTTGAATCAATTTATTTTGGAATTGCATATGGGAATGGATTTTGGGATTTACATTTATTTTGGTCTTTGGAGTTTTTGATATTTATCGTCTTATATCCCAATCTTATTATATAAAAAGTGTAATGCCTTATATTTTACGTGAGATTCTATACCCTTGGTGCTAGTCTCCACTATAAGTCCTATTGAAGGCAGGAATCGGGGGTCATTATCTCTCCTTCAACTTGAAGAAGGAAGGGTCTGGCAGTTTTTGGTCACTTCCCTCATCTTGATGAAGGTGGGTTGTGATAGAATGGTATCAGAGGTTATGGTTGAGTGATAAGATAGAGTTCGGGGTTAGGCACAGTGAAGATTGCATGGGATTGTAGGGAATCAGTGTTAGGTAATCTTGGTGTGTGATGTAGGCCAGGGAAGACCGGCCAGGACACATGATTTTAGGTCCCCCCGTGGTTTGATGTAAGGACTCTGGACCTATTTAATGACCAAGTGAGGCTACATTGATTGCAGAGTAGAGACCCTAAGAAAGTTACATGTGTCATAATGACTTCTGTTCTTTTGTGTATTTGGTGTTTTTTAAATTTAAAATAAATAAAAAGTTTAAAAAATTAAAAGGAATCTTCTACAATACTCAATATTAGGCATTCCTTGTTTACCTTGTATTTATGGCACCCAAATGACGTCCACAAGTAGTGTAGGTAATTGAGGCCTAGCAGGATGATTTGGATGATCAACGAAGGGATAATTGAGAGGAGGAGGACAACCAGTGGCAGAATAAGCTTCGTGACTTTTAGTGGAAAACCCTCAGAAAGTACGAGGGTAGCGTCTCATACATGGAGACATGGAGCTGGCTCTAGGAGATCATTATTGCCTTAACCTAGATTCGGGCTCTGACATAATATTAGGTTCATTTTTCCATGATCCAGATGTGTGGAGCGGCGCGTCAGTGGTAGACACTCTATCTCAGGGAGAAGAAGGAAGCTGAGGTTTTGTTGACTGACTTAGAGATGGAGTTCCAGGTGGAATTACTTTCCTCCATGATGAATACTAAAAAGTGGCAAGATATACTCTCCCTCTATCAAGGTAGTATATCGGTAAGGAAGTTGGGGATCGAGTTCAAGGATCTCCTTCGTTTCTCTCAAAACCTCTTCTTGGATGAGGAGTCACAGGGAAGACACTTAGAGGAGGCACTCTGACCTTCTCTTCCGTATGTTTTCACTCCCTTCACTCTAATGACATACTTGGAGGTTCAGAAGAAGACTCAAGTGGTGGAGAGGATGCACATGCTGGGAGGTGTGCAATGAGAGGGCATCCAGTTGAGATCATCAAAGGGGAAGGACATTAGCATCAGGCCTCCAGCATCTGGGCCTTCTAGGTTTCAACCAGTGGGGAGAAGGCTTCAGCAGTTTCGATTTTGATCTCCTAGTCCTTCACCCGTTCTCCATGAGCCTAGTACCGAGGTGCTTTACCTGTGGAAGTTGTGGGAACCTTTAGAATCATTGACCAGACCAAGTGAAGTATAGTGGGGTGGGTAAGTTCAGTGCCCACCCTGGCAGCACCAGTTTTCGGCCATACCTTTTCAGCAGAAACAACAGGGACAGCGAGCTCCCACTCCACTAAGGGTAGACTGTGCCGGAGGAGGCTGACCTTAGGGCGCTCCTCAATGACCTAGAACAATGTGTGGTTGGGGAGGCGACCAGCAACTAAGGGGCATAGGATTTGGGAATGGGCAGTTTCACACTGTAGGGGAATTAGTTCTAGCAGGGCCGGAGGTCGCTCGAGGTATGATCAGTTTGTTTAATACTCTTGATTATTCCTTGTTTGATTCTAGAGCTTTGCACTCCTTTGGTGCACCCAGTCTATCCAATGTCTAAGGTCTATACGTAGAGAGATTTTCCATGAATCTAGTGTTGAGTATTCCAGTTTGAGGTCAGACCAGCCTATTTGATGTTTTTCGAGCATTTAGGCTAATTTTGGGGCCACGTTAGTCCTGTGGGGATGTCTTTCTACTGAAAATACATCCATACGATGTCATCCTATCCATAGACTGGCTGTTTTATGTTCACACTGTTATCTAATGCCTTCGTGGAAGGGTCATTTTCTCAGATATGGGTGGCATGTTTGTAGATTTTGTTGGCGAGTGGGGTTTCCATGAGGGTAGTCAACGAGTGGAGCCCCTTCTTTCCTTGTTATCTGAGATGTCGTTGGAATCGGCTAACTCAGAGATAGTGGAATTTCTAGGGATTTTCAGTGAGTTCATGGACATATTTTCCGAAGATTTTGTGACTCTACCCCCTTCTACATAATGTTGAGTTCGGGATATACTTACAGTCTGGTGCCCATACGATTTCAATGGATCTCTATTAGATGGTGCCTTTTAAGTTGTAGGAGTTACATATTCAGGTTGATGACCTGATGAAGAAGTTTTTTATCTTACCAAGTGTGTCTCCATGGGGTGATCTAGTATTGTTCACAAAAAAGGTAGGCGGTGGTCTCAGGATGTGAATAGACTACCGAAGACTGAATCAGGTGACATTCAAAAACGGTTACCCCCTCCTGATGATCGATAGCCTTTTTGACTAGTTGAAGGGAGGATGTTGATTCTCTAAGATCGACATGCGATCTGGATATCACTTATTGATGGTGAAGGAGGGTGACATCCCAAACACTACTTTCAGATGCAGGTATGGACACTTTGAGATTGTGTTCATGTTGTTTGGTGTTACGAATGCACCAACTGTGTTCATGGGTCTCATGAACTCTATTTTCTGTGATTATTTGGACTGGTTTGTGGTCGTGTTCATCTAATAAATCCTCATCTACCCAAGGTCATAGAAGGGTCACACCGAGCATCTAAGGACAATTTTTGAGGTCCTCCGACAGCACCATCTCTACGGGAAATTGTCAAAGTGCACGTTCTAGACACTAAAAGTGCACTTCCTTGAACACATGGAGTACTATCAGGGAATAGTAGTGGACTCATAAAAGATTTTAGTGGTTTTTCTTGGGCAGAACCCAAGAATATAGTAGAGGTTCTTAGTATCTTGGGTCTGGCAGGTTACTACTAAAGGTTCATGCCCAAATTATCTCGAGTTGCGGAACCTTTGATAGCCTAGAACAGAAAATACCAAGCTTTTTCATGGAGTGGGTAGTTTCAACTAGCCTTCAGTTATCTAAAATGGAATCTGATTAGTTCCCCAGTGTTGAGGTTTCCAGAGGAAGGGGTAACATTTGATGAGTTTTGTGATGCTTCTGGTCTAGGATTGGGGAGTGTGTTGATGCAGCAGCAGGGGTGATCTCTTATGGTTCTAGGAAGTTATATCCTTACAAACATAACTACTCTACCCATGACCTAGATCTTGTAGTGTTTGTTTTCACGTTGAAGTTTTTGAGGCATTAACTCATTAGGGAATGCTTTTTGGTCTTCACAAATCACAAGAGCTTGAGGTTTGTCTTCTCCCAGTGAGACCTAAACTTGCAGTGGTGGAGGTGGATGGAGTTCATCTAGGACTAAGACTTTGAGATCTCCTACACCTTAGGAAAAGGAAATGTTGTATCTAATTCCTTGAGTATGAAGTCATAGAATGATGTGGTTTGGGAGTCAGCAGATGGTTGGGAAGAAATGGAGGAGTTGACTTCCTTACATATGGGCATGAGAGTGGAGGATGGTAGAGGCTGTCTGTTTCAGATGACAGTGTAGTCTTCCTTGGTATGATAGGTGGGAGAGTCTTGGTGGGGATACTTAGAGGTTAAAGTAATGTGTGATCATATTAGCCATAGTGATGATCCAAAAGGATAGTTAGATGATGGTCTGAATCGGATGCTTTTCCATGGAATTGTTTTTGTCCCAAAGACGATGTATGAGGGAGTTCTCTATGAGTTCCATTGATTAGCCATGGAAGTACACCCAAGAGTCTCCATGATGTACTGGGGCTTGAGAGGTCAGTTTTGGTGTCCCTAGGTGAAGTGGGCAGTGAAGGAATTTCTAGAAAAGTATCTCATGTGTCAGCAGGTGAAGGCAGAACACCATGTTTCTGATGGTCTATTGTAGCCCTTAGACATTCCCAAGTGGAAGTAGGATGAAGTCTTGATGGATTTAGTCATAGTACTACCCATATCTAAGGGAAGTTATGATTCCATATAGTTAGTGGTGGATCAGTTTACAAAATCGGTTCACTTCTTTACGGTTAAGGAGTCGAGCGCAGTGGATTACTTAGCATAGAAGTATGTGGGTGATGGCTGCGCAGGATTCCTAGAACAATCATTTTGGACTGGGATAAAAACTTTACTTCATGAGTCTAGAAGGTATTATAGTGTTCTTTTGGAACCCAAATTTTCCTTAGCACTGCTTTCCACCCTCAGATGGATGGTTGGATGGAGAGGATCATCCAGACATTAGAGAATATGCTACAAGCATGTGTTCTGGACTTCGTAGGATCGTGGTTATGATACCTTCCTCTGGTAGAGTTTTCCTCCAACAATAGCTATCACTCTACCATTGGAATGGCACCATTTGAATCCTTTTATGGGAGACCGTGTCTTCCACCCGTGTGCTGGACAGAGGTTGGGGAGGCTGGTGTTCTTGGACTAGAGGTGGTGTAGGGTGCAACGGAGAAGGTTCAGCTTGCGCATGGGAGGATAAAGGTATCTCAAGACTGGAAGAAGTCATATGTCGATCATAATATGAGGCCCTTGAGTTTGAGGTTGGAGATCATCTGTTCTTGAAGATTTTCCCTCAATGTGGGCATCAGAGGTTTGGCAAGGGGAGTAAGCTTTATCCCAGGTTCATCAGACCCTTCGAGGTGTTGGGATGAGTCGGAAAGGTGGAATATTAGTTGGCATTACCAAGGTGGTTGGAGAGGATCCACAACATCATCCATGTATCTCAACTTTGTCGGTATCTACACGATGACTCCCACATCCTCGACTGGGGAGATTTGGATATCGAGGATGATAAAAATGTTCATGTAGTGACCAGTAAAAGTTGAGGATTATAAGGAGAAGGTGCTTTGTGGACAGACCATTCCCCTGGTTTTTGTGTTATGGAGGCGTGGTGTCCTCAAGGAGAGTACGTGGGAATGGGATGAATATATGTGTGCCCAATACCCAGAGTTGTTCTGAGTTTTGATCTTGTGTTTTATTTGTTCCTTGTTGTGATGTAATGTTTGACTGTGCTTACTGTATGATAAGTTGTTGCCCTTGTTAACTGTTGTGTGTATAAAAAGTCCGAACTATGGGGAGAGGAGGACCTGATCCCTAATCAATATGCATTATGTTGGATGTGATTAAACCTGTGTGGGAGAGTCAGTGCTGCCCAAAGAGGATAGTATCTTGACATGGATAAATGGAATCCCTAATCCATAAGTCTATATAGTGTGACTTTTAAATGTTTGTGTGGTTACTTGGGGGAGAGGAGCGATAGTGTTTCTTTGGTTGTTTAGAAGATAGATGATAGAGGTTTTCCTGGAATTTGGGGTTTTATTTCAGCTTTCGAACAACCCTAGGGTGGTATATCCCTCAGAGGTATCTTGTGAGGTGGTTGTTCAGACCCCTCTCTTTTATTCTGGTTTACTCTTGAATTCTCGAGGGTGAGAATAGTATGATAGGTATCTGATTTAATGACTCGGACATTCCTGGTCCATTAATTTGTCAAATTCTGATGTTTGGGGTATCTTGGGGACCATCATAGGTTCATTAAAAAGTTTTTCAAATTTTAGGTTGAACGGGCAGTGGCACCGATCAGAATCAGTGGCACCGATCAGTATCAGTGGAACCAATGGGCTGTCATAGGCGCTGATCAGCATTGGTTTCAAGGGGATGGTTCTATATAAATAGTGACTCACCCATTGGTGATTCATTTCTAGATTCTACCATACTTTTCTAGTTTAACTTGAGTAATGTATCTTTTGACATAAAAGTGTTTTAAATGCCTCTTTTAAAGTGACTTAAGGCTATTTGAAATCCCATAAATGATATCACAAACCACCTAAGAGTGGGGTGACCCTCGATTACCAAAACGTGTGGCCTTTTTCCTTGGTGTCACACCTTTTTCCATGTTTTCTAGTTTCACCCCTGTTATGTGTTTTTTTACGTTTAAAGGAAATCTATCAACTCACAACCATATTCTGGTCTATCTCCACCATATCTGAGGAGAATTATTAAATCTCAATTAATCCCAATTTGTGAAACCTCCCAGTCATGTGGTCAAGACATGATATTAATTTTATGTACTTTTAAATTTTCTCCTTGATTTTTGGATATGGCCTTTTCTTAAGCCAAGATCCTCTCTTCCTTATTCCTTTTGGATTCTGTTAGTGCACCTTGGGAATTCCTCCCAGGAAGAATCTTGCACCTGTGATGGAGCCCTCCCGCTCTGACTAGGATTTTTCTTTTCCTGCAAGTCACGCCATCCCCAGTTCTTTGTGTAAGGAGAAAACATCGATCCTTGATCATCCAATAAGGGGTTCTTCCTTCATCTCTATTTTATTGTGCATTGTGGGGGGTGGGTATGATGATGTTCCCTCAGGACGTAGATAAAATCAACTTTAATGAAGATAATAAATAAACTTTTAAAGAATGAAGGGGTGGTAAATTTGATGATGTTACTATTTTATACCTTCATTTTTATGTTGTGAATTGTACGGGCTTATGTCCACTAAAAAATGTGGCTATTGGGGGTCCTTTCATGCGCACTAATGAAGCTCTTTTTTTGGATAATATTGTGGTTGAATGACTATAACATGGAAAATGGATAATCATGAAAACTTGGTTGATCAAATTTATGCCTAATGAATAATAATACTTGTGTGATCACCCTGTATAACTAAACAAAAATAAAGAAATTAGTGAATGGTGTTAGCTAAATCTGAAAACTCTCTTTCCTTGTTCTGGAGATATGCCTGGTTTTTTTGTTTAATGTTTGTGAGGTGATGTGTGGATGGGAATGGAACCTTTGGTTAAGAGGTTGTTGGTTTGTGAATTTGAGATCATGTGGATCCGTTAGTGAATGTTCTGGACCCATTATGTCGGGGATTGGTTTGGTTCTAGTACTTAGAGGGATCTCATGGATCCCTTTTGATGTTTTTAATTACAAGATAATCGGGTTTGAATGCTTGAACGCCTACTTGGATGTTTTCCTTTAGTTGTTATTTTGACTTGTGGTTATGCCTGTTAGTTTCCTAGTAGTGAAGGAATATCTTAAATGGAATCTTTTGAACATAATAATGAGAACTGGTATAATGGGGAACTTTTTTCCAGAAATGGGTTGTGCTCTAGTTGTGGTTGTTGTGTACTTGTGCATGTAGGGATAGCAGCAAGAGTGGTGGAGTATGGGCAGATTGTTGGTTTTGGGAACCTTATGTTGGGATGAGTGATTGATTATCTATATTTTTAAAATTTAGTTCTTGTGTTTCTTATATTCTCCCACCCATGTTGAGCACTTCGTGCTGAACACCTTCATTTCATGGGGGAGGATGTTTTTTCCAACATTCTTATGAGTGGCTAGTTATTAGATCATTTTTCTTCTCCCTCTCCCAGGTATCCCAAGACTATTCGGGAAGGTTGTGATGACCTAAGATTCATTATAGCCCAAGACTCTTTATGAATGGTGTGTTGGGGTGGTTGGTCCTGGTGTAAACGGGCAGGTTTGTTTCCCAAGCATCTTCGGGATGAGGCCTAGGTGTCTTCGGGCGTGGAAGTGGTTGTTTTGGCCCAGGTGTCTTCGGGTGTGGCATTGGTTGTTCTATCCTAGGTGTCTTTGGGTGTGTCAGTAGTGGTTGTGGCCTAGGTTTCTGTGGGTGTGGTTATGTGTGGTTGTGGTAGCCCAGGTGTTTGTGGGCAGGATTGATGTACGGATGAGATGGCCCATAATTTTTTTATTGGGGCGGATGTGGGACTACAGTGGGATCTATGGGGGAGGTCTGATGTGTAGGATTTTCTAAATAACCAGTGGGAAAGTGGTGTGGGGTACCCAAATATCAATTTTATATTACTATTAGTTTACCTGAATTTCATTATTTGGGGAGTGTGCCTTGGTGAGGTTGGGTGGATAGTTTCTTTGCTAGGTGTTTTGGTTATCTCTATATCTGAAGAGGCAATAGAATTCCTCTCCACTTGTGAATGAGATATTTTGTTTTTCCTTATTGAGTATACCTATATACTCACCCTAAATATATAAAACTTCTTTCCAGTTTCCATGAGTACTTTTAGTAACGTGTCAGACCTTACTAGCTCGGGTGTCAGATGTCATCGTTGTTGTTTTTCCTTTCTTTTGGTACATTCCTTCAGATTTTCTTGTGCTTTGTATCACTTTATTCTTTACATACATATGGGAATGAATTTTTGAATTTACTTTTATTTCAGTCTTTGTAGTTGTTTGGGATTTACCATCTTATCTCCTGATCTTATTATATAAAAAGAGTAATTCCTTCTATTTTACATGATATTTTATACCCTTGGTGTTATTCGCCACTCTAAGGTCTATTAAAGGCGGGGCTTAGAGGTCATTATCTCTCCTTCAACTTGAAGAAGGAAGGGTCTAGAAGTTTTTGGTCCCATCCCTCATATTAATGAAGGTGGGTCATGACAATTCACCACATATTATTAATGAAATGGTTTATTATGATAAAGGTTGATCATATTAATTAATAAATTTAATGGGCGCACCTGGATTACTCTCTGATGAATTGGGTAGATAATTTAATCTCCAAAGATAACAAGTTTTATGATACCATGGTGACTAAACATGGTAATTTTATTTTATAACACCTTGTTGATAAAACATAGTGATATTATTATGAATGTATCATTTAAATTTTGTAGCCACATTTTAATGATACGATTCATGTTCTTTTTATTATGATATGCCTAATTTTCTTTTTCTCATGCGATAATGATGGTTATAATGTTTTTATTGATATTACTAATGATCATAGGTAAAATGTTTCAATTTATTTTTCCCTTACTAGGCCTCATTATCAACCCTTTCCTTTGATGTATGTCCTTAGGATATTAGATTCATTAAATGTACTTAGTATAAAGAAATGAATAATCCTTTCAAGTGGGTTAGAAGAATGTTTTATTTTTTCTTTTATTATGTACCTGATTTACAATAAACTTAACATTAAAACATTATTTTTTTGTACCATGTAATGAAATGTTATGTAATAAAAAAGTCAGGATTCCATAGTTTGTATTAAAGTACAGTTTAGTTATTTTTGGAAAATTAGGAATAGAAATCCTTAGTATAAACCCTATATAAAAGTTTAAATATTAATAAACATCCTTGTATTTTGGTGAAGTGTTATGTAAGTTTTTTATTTGGATAGAAATCCATGTTTGGATACAATCAAGGGGATGTCGATCTGGCATAGATATATCAAGGGATAACACCCAAAAACACCTCATTGAGCTTGATTTGATTGGGAACTGGTGTATGAAGATGGGAATTGTTGCTCTATTTTGGTGAATTGTTATGTAAGTTTTTTCTTAGGATAGAAATCCATGTCTAGATACAAACATGGGGATGTGTATAGCATCCCGCCTTTTTATCACATAAACATTCATTACATTACACAAAATTGAGGATCGTTAAGGTATAGTGTCTTGGAAACAAGGATCATAATACATAAAAAAAACATAAAACATTCTTCTTAAACACTTGAAAGGCTTATCCTTAAGTTCATCCTAGGTTCATTACTGCATCTCATAACCTGGGGACATACATCAAAAGAAAGGATGAGCAGAAGGCCCAACAAGGGAAACAAGTGAAACATTTTACATATGAACTTGAGATACATCAATAAAGTCATGAAAAGAACTTTAAGGCATGAAAATGAAATCATGAGGCATATCATAATAAAAATAAAACTTTTTCATAACTTGAAGATGTGGCTGCAACATTTAATAGTGACAATCGTTTCGTTTCACCAAGGTCCATCCCCAAGGTGAAGTTAAAAATTACCAAGGTTATTCACCAAGGCGTCTTTAAAATGGTCATCTCTAGAGATTAAGTCTTTACCCAATGCATTGGAGCGCTATCAGGGCGCACCCTTAAATTTGCCTTTATTATCATGTGATCCACATATATCATCATCAAACATTTCATAAATAACCCATATAGCATAAAATAAATGGGTTTCATTTCATTATCATAACGTTTTAAAAACTGCTTTAATGACGCGATCTTTACATTACTTTAAAACCCACAGAAAAGGAAGGTGGGTCCCATGTATGTAAATCCCAGAATTTAAAATAAACATTTTGGTATATATGTGAATACCCCTTTAGAAGAAAGAGCTTTGAGTATTCACTTAATAATATAAAAGAACTTTAGAAAAAGAGAGAGACATTTTGAGACGAAAATTCTGCAGCATAACGGCTATGTTACGACGTTTAGAAGACATTAAAAAGACAGGGAAAATGGGTCAAACATTCATAAATGACCCATAAAACAGTAGATGGACAGAATAAGAATGATACATGATCATGGTAATGAAATTTCAAGGACATACCATTTGAAATGAAAAACATGGAAGGAAGAAAAAAATTAGATTTCTCTTATGAAAGTTCGGCAGCCTAACGGCGTTACTTAAACTTCAACAAAAATGATTTGAAAAGATCAAATAGGATCTCTCATCATGTGAACATAAGAGTTCAGTATGATAGATATAGAGATAATTCCCCAACATAATTAAAAAGGAACTTGAAAGACATGACATGAAAGTAGAACTTTGAAAAGAATGAGAAGGGTGAAAGAATCCCCTAAAAAATATTCGGCAGCCTAACGGCGCCGCTTAAAACTTCAAAATACTGAATTGAAGAGATCAAATGGGGTCTCTCATCATATGAACATAAGAGTCTAGTATAATAGATATAGAGATCATACCCCAACATAACAAAAAGGAACTTGAAATAATTGACATGAAAGTAGAACTTCAAAACGAGAAGGGTGAAGAACCACTTAAAAATTCAGCAGCCTAACAGCGCCACTTAAACATCAAAGTACTGAATTGAAGAGATCAAATGGGGTCTCTCATCATATGATCATAAAAGATCAGTATGATAAATTTAGAGATCATACCCCAACATAATACAAAGTAACTTGAAATTCTTTACATGAAAATAGATCTTGAAAAATGAGAAGGGAGAAAGAATCTGTTACAAAAATTTCGGCAGCCTAACGGCGCCACTTAAAACATCATAAAACCAAATAATGAGAGTAAAAAGGGGACTCTCATTATATGAACATGAAAAGGGCAGTAAGAGGAGTATAAAGGAACATCCTCTAACATAAGAACATGGATCATAAAATAAATGACAAAAAAGAGATCACTTGAAAAGAAAGAGAAAGATGGGATCCCTTACCTTAAAATGTAACTCTTAAACCTCAAAGGTTGGGACCTTGAGGGCTTGGGGGCACCTTGGGAGGGCTCCTTGGGAGGTAATGAGACCATAAATTCGTTGGGAATGAGTGGGGAGTCGAATGGATGAGAGGAGGGCTTGGTATTTATAGGGAAAGTGAGGGGACAAGGCATTAATGGCCAAAGGACACCTCACATGTGCTTTTCTCAAACCCATGTGCTCTCCCTTGACATTTATCATGGAGTTAGGCCACATGGGGCCCCCAAAACAATAATTCATCACCCTTGGCCGGCCAACCCTTAAAATAACTCATGAAATCATCATGACATAGCTATGATGTCATTAAACATACCGAAACCCTAAAACTGCATTTTTACTATTCACTGAAAATTCAACTTTCTCAGAAAGATCCCAAAATTTCACCATAATCAAATATCAACGCTCTCATTACAAATATGAACTCCATTTTATAAAAATAATTTTCTAAATATTTTTAATTTAATTTTTAAATAAAAACACTATTCACCGAAAATTCTTTTTTTCAGAAAAAACCCCAAAAATTACCATAGCATAATATCGGTGCTCTGAGTTCAAAAATGAAATCTGTTTTATAAAAATAATTTTCTAAATAATTTTAATTAAATTTTTAATTAAAAAAAACTATTCACCCGAAAAAACTAATACTTGAATAATAATTTATGAAACCATTATTTAACCATTTTATTGAATCACATTACTTAATCAAGGTGCCTAGATTATTTTAAAACTTTCTTCAAGTTAGATTACTAATCCATTTGGTCATATTACTAATCCTAATCATAAAATCACTATTCATAATTTACTATTCATCAAAAATCAAGTTGATCTTATTAGGCTCCAAATTTCGTACTGAACATAATTGTAGAAGACCATTTTTGAAAATCATTACACATTTTTAATTATTTAAGGTTTACACAACCATTTTTAAAATATCCTTTTTCTAAAATTCATCAAAAATATGCATACTATATTTATCCGGTCATTTCAAAATTCATAAACTTCATCATAAGAAGAAATCCCAATTTTTATTTAAAACAAGGATTACACAAGGCAGTTACGGTCTCGTTACATAGCCCCTTATAATACCAGCATAGGACCTAAGAGTAAGGTGTGCTAGGGTGATAGAATCTTGGGGTGGTTCGGTCAACATTGCTCGAGTAGTAATTTCTATCAGTTTGAACTTCTCGCGAAGGCGATTCCGTTCTAGCTTCACATGATGAAGTTCGGCTTGGATTTGATCCAGAGCAAAGCCCAATGGTGCTACCTCCTTCCCAAGCTCTGTTAGATGGGCTTCGATCGGTCCAAGACTACTAGGTGAGGCCATCGAATCTTCTTTCTATAATAATTAACCAAGATTACTTGTATTTAGAGACAATAATCAAAACATTTTGTTCACAGTGGTCATATTGACCGATGGTCATATAACAATCAAAACCCAATGGTATCATTTTAATTATAATCATGTTTATCAAATAAAACATTTTTGTTGAGTATAAAAATAAAATAAAATAACACATGAAATTAGGAAACAAGATTTATTCAAAATTTTGGGCCGTTACAATCTTCCCCCCTTAAGAAATTGCGTCCTCGCAATTTTTTAAAATTGGGTTTTAAAATTTCATTGAAAGTCCCACATCGGAAAAAGAGTCAGTAACACTATTACTTTAAAAGAAATAAAAGGGAGTACAAAGGCCACCCGAGTTTACTCATACTAGGATTCCATGTAGGAAACATGGACATGGAGGAGAAAACAAAGGGTCACGTTCTGAGGGAGAGTGATAGAGAACATGATTAGGAGAAAGTTAACCATAAGAAAATCCCAAACTTATGATGTGTGTAAGCGGTCTTTGATTAACTTGTAGGAAATGTAAACCAACAACGTTTTTGTTTTATGTTCCTTTTAATAACTTTGAGGAATTCATTTACAACATAGAACAAAAACATAAGGAAATATATCTACCTTCATGTAGAGTTTCATACTTTAATAAGTTTCTACTAAAACTAATCTTTTCTCCAAATGATGAGCATTCAAAACTACTTGGTCTCATCAAAACAAAAGAATCATCTTCTAGAGAATCTCATAATCCACAAAAGATCAACTATCTATTTCTTATATCTTTAAACATTATCCCAAAAACCGAATGGGTAAGGTAAAACAACTCTTCAAAAAGAAAGAATCCCATTGGAATGGAAACTACTTTTAAATCTTCAAGGTTCCATGGTACTACCCAAAGTTCATCATAGTCCATTCCATAAATAACGGTCCTTAAAATTCCTCAAAATAAACCAAACTAAGATTGAAACCCAAATACAAGAAGGATTTGATAACATAGTCTTCCAAAATAAACATCATTGTTCATCTCCAAACAACATCAACCACTCCTAACATCTTATAACAAAAGTATCTAATCTAAACATATTTAACCCAAGATAGGTTAATCATTCCCAAAAGTAACCTAAATTACTATAAATCCACCTTAAATTAATCGATTCTTCAAATATAAATCAACCTTACTCCTCAATGAAAATACCGTTGTAATCTATTTACCTCGATCATATAGGGTCCCCAAAATAGTGAATGTATTCCAAAATAAAAATCATATTTTAATCCCCTAATCATCTTTGTCATATTAATACGGAAATCGTAGCATTTCCTATCACATTGGTTGTTGAGACATGTTCTTCCATTTCCCGCCATTAACTAAGAAAAGAAACTATAATTAGGGGCTTAAATACTTAGCCAATAATCATGAAAAGAAACTTAAAGCATATAAGGATAACTTGTAGTTGAAAAGTATACCCTAACTTGTGATCCCCTAGGTTCCCATCTAGGTTATCCATGATCATATATTCTTATGTGAATCTTCATTTTATTTTATCTTTGTTCCTTTAACAATGGTTCATACTATGCTTATGAATTTACCAAAGCATATCCCCTGGGAGTGTCGTAACCAAGAGTGCAGCAAGGCCCGTTGTCGTGTACCAGTTCCCGTTCGAGTCTAGATCAAAGCGGTGTTTTTGGGTTTTACCCCTATGTACATCTGTGCCAGAGCCACCTCTACTTGCTCGTATCCAGACAGGGATGTATTTGCTTGGCAACCCTTTACTCAATACTCACCAAAATACCAGGAATATTTCCTATATTTTAACTTTTCTATAGGCTTCTTCCTAAAGTTTTCATATCCTAATTTCCACAAATAACTAAACCATCCTTTGATACCAACTATAGCATCCCGCCTTTTTATCACATAAACATTCATTACATTACACAAAACTGAGGATCGTTAAGGTTTAGTGTCTTGGAAACAAGGATCATAATACATAAAAAAACATAAAACATTCTTCTTAAACACTTGAAAGGCTTCTCCTTAAGTTCATCCTAGGTTCATTACTGCATCTCATAACCTGGGGACATACATCAAAAGAAAGGATGAGCAGAAGGCCTAGCAAGGGAAACAAGTGAAACATTTTACATATGAACTTGAGATACATCAATAAAGTCATGAAAAGGAAATCATGAGGCATATCATAATAAAAATAAAACTTTTTCATAACTTGAAGATGTGGCTGAAACATTTAATAGTGACAATCGTTTCGTTTCACCAAGGTCCATCCCCAAGGTGACGTTAAAAATTACCAAGGTTATTCACCAAGGCGTCGTTAAAATGGTCATCTCTAGAGATTAAGTCTTTACCCAATGCATTGGAGCGCTATCAGGGCGCACCCTTAAATTTTCCTTTATTATCATGTGAGCCACATATATAATCATCAAACATTTCATAAATAACCCATATAGCATAAAATAAATGGGTTTCATTTCATTATCATAACGTTTTAAAAACTGCTTTAATGACGCGATCTTTACATTACTTTAAAACCCACAGAAAAGGAAGGTGGGTCTCATGTATGTAAATCCCAGAATTTAAAATAGACATTTTGGTATATATGTGAATAAACCTTTAGAATAAAGAGCTTTGAGTATTCACTTAATAATATAAAAGAACTTTAGAAAAAGAGAGAGACATTTTGAGACGAAAATTCTGCAGCATAACGGCTATGTTACGACGTTTAGAAGACATTAAAAAGAGAGGGAAAATGGGTCAAACATTTATAAATGACCCATAAAACAGTAGATGGACAGAATAAGAATGATACATGATCATGGTAATGAAATTTCAAGGACATACCATTTGAAATGAAAAACATGGAAGGAAGACAAAAATTAGATTTCTCTTATGAAAGTTCGGCAGCCTAACGGCGTTACTTAAACTTCAACAAAAATGATTTGAAAAGATCAAATAGGATCTCTCATCATTTGAACATAAGAGTTCAGTATGATAGGTATAGAGATAATGCCCCAACATAATTAAAAATGAACTTGAAAGACATGACATGAAAGTAGAACTTTGAAAAGAATGAGAAGGGTGAAAGAATCCCCTAAAAAAAATTCGGCAGCCTAACGGCGCTGCTTAAAACTTCAAAATACTGAATTGAAGAGATCAAATGGGGTCTCTAATCATATGAACATAAGAGTCTAGTATAATAGATATAGAGATCATACCCCAACATAACAAAAAGGAACTTGAAAGAATTGACATGAAAGTAGAACTTCAAAACGAGAAGGGTGAAGAACCACTTAAAAATTCAGCAGCCTAACAGCGCCACTTAAACATCAAAGTACTGAATTGAAGAGATCAAATGGGGTCTCTCATCATATGATCATAAAAGATAAGTATGATAAATTTATAGATCATACCCCAACATAATACAAAGGAACTTGAAATTCTTTACATGAAAATAGATCTTGAAAAATGAGAAGGGAGAAAGAATCTGTTACAAAAATTTCGGCAGCCTAACGGCGCCACTTAAAACATCATAAAAAGAAATAATGAGAGTAAAAAAGGGGACTCTAATTATATGAACATGAAAAGGGCAGTAATAGGAGTATAAAGGAACATCCTATAACATAAGAACATGGAGCATAAAAGAAATGACAAAAAAGAGATCACTTGAAAAGAAAGAGAAAGATCGGATCCCTTACCTTAAAATGTAACTCTTAAACCTCAAAGGTTGGGACCTTGAAGGCTTGGGGGCACCTTGGGAGGGCTCCTTGGGAGGTAATGAGACCATAAATTCGTTGGGAATGAGTGGGGAGTCGAATGGATGAGAGGAGGGCTTGGTATTTATAGGGAAAGTGAGGGGACAAGGCATTAATGGCCAAAGGACACCTCACATGTGCTTTTCTCAAACCCATGTGCTCTCCCTTGGCATTTATCATGGAGTTAGGCCACATGGGGCCCCCAAAACAATAATTCATCACCCTTGGCCGGCCAACCCTTAAAATAACTCATGAAATCATCATGACATAGCTATGATGTCATTAAACATACCGAAACCCTAAAACTGCATTTTTACTATTCACTGAAAATTCAACTTTCCCAGAAAGATCCCAAAATTTCACCATAATCAAATATCAACGGTCTGATTACAAATATGAACTCCATTTTATAAAAATAATTTTCTAAATATTTTTAATTTAATTTTTAAATAAAAACACTATTCACCGAAAATTCGTTTTTTCAGAAAAAACCCCAAAAATTACCATAGCATAATATCGGTGCTCTGAGTTCAAAAATGAAATCTGTTTTATAAAAATAATTTTCTAAATAATTTTAATTAAATTTTTAATTAAAAAACACTATTCACCCGAAAAAACTAATACTTGAATAATAATTTATGAAACCATTATTTAACCATTTTATTGAATCACATTACTTCATCAAGGTGCCTAGATTATTTTAAAACTTTCTTCAAGTTAGATTACTTATCCATTTGGTCATATTACTAATCCTAATCATAAAATCACTATTCATAATTTACTATTCATCAAAAATCAAGTTGATCTTATTAGACTCCAAATTTCGTACTGAACATAATTGTAGAAGACCATTTTTTGAAAATCATTACACATTTTTAATTATTTAAGGTTTACACAACCATTTTTAAAATATCCTTTTTCTAAAATTCATCAAAAATATGCATACTATATTTATCCGGTCATTTCAAAATTCATAAACTTCATCATAAGAAGAAATCCCAATTTTTATTTAAAACAAGGATTACACAAGCCAGTTACGGTCTCGTTACATAGCCCCTTATAATACCAGCATAGGACCTAAGAGTAAGGTGTGCTGGGGTGATAGAATCTTGGGGCGGTTCAGTCAACATTGCCCGAGTAGTAATTTCTATCAGTTTGAACTTCTCGCGAAGGCGATTCCGTTCTAGCTTCACATGATGAAGTTCGGCTTGGATTTGATCCAGAGCAAAGCCCAATGGTGCTACCTCCTTCCCAAGCTCTGTTAGATGGGCTTCGATCGGTCCAAGACTACTAGGTGAGGCCATCGAATCTTCTTTCTATAATAATTAACCAAGATTACTTGTATTTAGAGACAATAATCAAAACATTTTGTTCACAGTGGTCATATTGACCGATGGTCATATAACAATCAAAACCCAATGGTCTCATTTTAATTATAATCATGTTTATCAAATAAAACATTTTTGTTGAGTATAAAAATAAAATAAAATAACACATGAAATTAGGAAACAAGATTTATTCAAAATTTTGGGCCGTTACAATGTGGATCTGACATATATATATATATATCAAGGGATGACACCTAAAAACACCTCATTGAGCTAGATTTGATTGGGAATTGCTGGATGAAGATGGGGCTTATTGCACTATTGTTTTGACACTCCAAAGGGATATGTTTGGTTAATCACAAAATTCTTATGAACCATTATGAAGGATATATATAAAGTTTAATTATTGCTAAAGAATAACATATTTAATCATAAAGTTTTAGGACATTAAGTTTTTTTAGAATTATAATATTTTTAAAAGAAACACATTTCTCACTAAGGTTTTCTTCTTTTAGAGAATAGTGGGAAATATGAGGCACTACATAAATGATAAGGGAAATAGACAATGTTCTAATGGACCTATAATGGAATCCGTAATGTAAAACTTCATGAGGATGATGAATTAACTAAATCAAGTTATGAATAATAACCTGAATTATGTTGAGAGACTGGATTAACATTGAAGTGAAAAAATTTCCATGTAGTCTTTTATGCGTCAATGACCACATTATTTTAGTGGATCTACCAACCTATTTTTTAGGTTCTGGGTGCAGTGGAAGCGCGTTGGTGGGTCGCCCATCTTTCATTTTAGAGTTAAACAACATTCAAATTGAGATCCATCACGATATAAAATTCCCGATCTTTGGAATATAACAAAAAACAAAAAACAAAAGGAGGGAGTCCCAGAACCATAGAGATAGGATCATCATATGTTGGTTATAATTAATTTAATTAATTCACAAGAATTACCTTGGTGAAATTCTTTCTTTGTTGATGTCTCTGGTCACGATCTTGATATCTGTCGTTTCATTGTATAATCCAAGTGTAGGATTCCTCTAACGGTGATCCAAACGTGTTCCACGTATCTCTGGACGTTGCCGAAGAGATCTCGGGGAGCTAGAACATAAGAACTTTCACTTGCTATGTCCGCCTTCGATCTCATTGATCCGATGGAGGAGGATCTCTCTTGGACTTGGGAGCGTTCTTGGAAGAAGTAGTTATTTCATCCTTGAAAGAATTCTCTAGAATTGTTGTTCACAATGATTGGGGAAAAGTATTGGGGTTGTGAGGATATTTATAATCGATTTTGAGGTTATAGAGTTATGACAATAAATAAACGCATTACGCATTTTATTTATTTCAATAACTCTTATTGAAAAACCCCATGTCAAATTATTAATTCCTTGACATGCGCCCACGATGATTATAATAAATATAATTTAATAAAACAATATTATACCCTTAAAATCCCAACTGGAAAAACTATACAGTGTGTAATCATAAATACATGGCGTGTACTTGTTTTCCATTCCCTTTCAAAATTGAAAACTACACGATGTGTAATCATTAATACACAGCCTGTACTTGTTTTCATTTCCTCCACCACATTTATTAGACCTTGAGTAATGGATATTTATTTCATAAATAAATGTAACTGCATTACTCACTAATAAATATATATCATTTCACCCACAATATATTCTCTTGAATAAATAGTGTTGAAATAAATGTGATCAGGAATCCTTAAATAATTATTAAACCACAGTTGGGAATAATCTTTATTTAACTTGTTAAATTAATATTTAACTGAGATACATGGACACACTTAGTGTGTGACCCTCTAGGCCTCTTTCTCATTGGCATTAGGCAGGCTTTCCAAAAGTCCAATATTACTATCTAGCAATAGGTAAAGGCACCCAAGAGAAAGAAGTTGACTCCGCATTGACGTATCACCTCATACGAACACTTACCGTGTAATATAATCCCTTTGTCTCGATATCTCTAATCAAGCGGGTTGAATACTAGTTCCATCAACCCATGTGCTCGATTATTCTTTCTTTGACTTTCCAGAATTAAACCTGCCCATTCCTTACCATGGCCATGGATTTACTTAGGCTATATCAATTCCATCAACAAGCCTGAGATATCTACTTTTGTTATGGAATAGAAGGTACAAATCCTTTCTCGCATTATCTATTAATGCGATATTACTCATGACGCACCCAACGTATCCTACCTCGCTGCGATCAGTGTTTCGTCATAGTTTTCTTCAATAAATCTAAGTGTGTGAGTTTTAATACCCATTAATAATAATCTTAAATTCTAAGTACCAATGCACATGTCTGCAGATAGGAACATCCAATGACACTATGAAATATGGATTTCTTACTGGTGGGTCTCATTATCATAATATCCTCTTGGATATTACCAAGGGCGCACACCATGGGAATGTGCCTCAATGTTTTTTGAGTCATCACCCCTAATGGCCTGTATTATTTATGTCTCTCATATAACATCATCCAGCCATAGAAATTATATTCAAGAACAGTGTTATGACACTTCCGATTTCTCATCATAGTAGGGATCCACTATGACCCTTTAATGAAACAACTATCTTTGGGACATTATCACATGCATTGTCATGCAAAATAACAATCAAGATAATGTAAGATGTTTATTTAATGAATAAAGTATAAAGTAGTTGGTTCTAGGCCATCAACTCCAACAGACTCTCACTTTTACTAGAGCCAACTGCTAATAACTTTTACACTGCTAGATCTAACATGATATTCATGTTTCTGCTGAGATAGGCCTTTAGTCATGGGGTCTTCCACGTTCTCTTCTGTGGACACTCTTCTCACTATAAATTCACCCCTTTGATATAAATCCATCAAGAGGTGATACTTCTGGAGTATATTCTTTGTCCATTGATGTGACTTTGGTTCTTTTTCAAGAGCCACCGCCGCAGTACTATCACAATACAATGTAATGGGATCTTTACTGCTAGGCACCACATCAAGCTCTTGGACAAAGTTCTGAATCCAGACGACTTCCTTGGATGCATTAGAAGCCGTAATATATTCAGACTCCGCTGTAGAATCGACGACAACTGGCTTCTTTGAACTCTTCCAGCTCACAGCTCTTCCATTGAGACATAAAACATATCCAGATTACAACTTCAGATCATTATGATCTGTCTGAAAACCAGCATCAGCATACCCTCTGATGACAAGCTCCTCGTCTCCTCCATACACCAGGAACATATCCTTAGTTCTTCCCAGATACTTAAGGATAGTCTTAACATTATTCCAATGTTGTTCTCCTAGATCTTCTTGATATCTTCCTACCATGCTTAGTGAATAGTAAAAATCAATCCTGGTACATAACATGGCATACATGATGGATCCTATAGCTGAATCGTACAGGATCTTACTCATTCTATCTTTCTCTTTTTGTGTCTGAGGACACATTTTCTTAGAAAGATATATGTCATGTGACATTGGAACCAATCCTCTCTTGGATTGTTTTATACTAAATCTCTTTAGTATCTAGTTAATGTATGTACTCTGACTTAGTCCAAGTAGCCTCTTGGATCTATCACAAATGATCTTGATCCCTAGAATGTAGGCTACTTCACCCAAGTCCTTCATGGAGAAACACTTGTTCAACCAGTCCTTAACTGACTATAAGACTGGTACATCATTTCCAGTAAGCAATATGTCATCAACATATACTACTAGGATAACGATCGCATTCCCATTAAACCGCTTATAAACACATGGCTCACATTTGTTTGTAATGAAACCAAATTCCTTTATGGATTCATAAAATCGAATGTTCCATGACCTATATACTTGCTTTAATCCATAAATGGATTTATGCAACTTGCAAACCTGTTTGGCTTCACTTGGTGTCACAAACCCTTCTGGTTGTGTCATATATACATCTTCCTGAAGGTTCCCATTAAGGAATGCTCTTTTGAAATCCATCTGCCAAATCTCTTAGTCATGGTAAGATTCTAAAGAAAGTATTATTCTTATGGATTTAAACATGGAAACTAGTGAGAAGGTTTCATCGTAGTCAATTACCTGATGTTGTCTGAATCCTTTATCCACTGCCTTGCTTTATAGATGCTAACTTGACCTTCCATGTCTAGTTTTCTCTTGAATACCCATTTTCATCCAATGGGCTTTACATCAACTGGCTCATCGACCAGAATCCAGACTTGGTTCTGATACATGGAATCCATCTCAGAATTCATAGCTTCTATCCATATTGCAACATCTGATCTTTCTACTGCTTCCTTATAGGATAGAGGTTCATCATTGTCCAAAAATAATGATTCACCATCCTCGGTGACTAGGAAACCAAATCTCTCTGGTTCCCTTACCTCACTTGAGCTCCTACTCAGTACTTGTGTTTTTGGAACCTCTTCCATGGGGACCTGTGGAACTTGTTCCTGTACCAACTCCTCTGTATCTTGAGCATCAACTTTGTCGAAATCTATCTTTCTCCCACTATCCTTCTTGAGGATGTGGTCCCTCTCAAGAAATATGGCTTGTCTGGACACAATCACTTTCTTGTCTGAAGGGTTATATATGTAATATCCTTTAGTTTCCTTGGGATATCCTATAAAGATACACCTCATACCACAGGGTGCTAGTTTGTTTCCTTATAAGGCCTTAAAAAACATATTGCATCCACATACACGTGTGTGAGACAAAGTGGGTTTCCTTCCATTCCATAACTCATATAAAATTCAATTTTCTGCCTTATTTGGTACTCAGTTTAATGTGTATGCTGCAGTTTGTAATGCATATCCCCAAAAGGATAATGGAAGATCTGCATGAATCATCATCGACCTCACCATATCCAACAAGGTTCAGTTCCTCCTTTCACTAAAACCATTCTACTGTGGTGTATAAGGAGGAGTGAGCTGAGATAGAATCCCAGACTCCTGTAGAAGATCGATGAACTCTTGATTCAGATATTATCCACCTCAATCCGATCGAAGTTTCTTTATCTTCTTATCAAGATGATTCTCTACTTCATTCTTGAATTCCTTAAATTTCTCTAAGGCCTCTGACTTATACCTCATTAAGTAGACATTTCCATATCTACTCAAATCATTAGTAAAAGTAATGAAGTAAGAATATCCACCTCTAGATTCTACTGGAAATGGTCCACACACATCCGTGTGTACCAATCCTAGAAGCTCTGTGGCCCTTTCACCCTGTCCACCCAAAAGTGGCATGGTCATTTTTCCTTGTAAACAAGCATGAAATCTATCAAGTGGTTTTAGCTCAGTAGATTATAAATAGCCATCTTGGTAGAGCTTTGTCAAGTGCTTCTCGTTTACATAACTGATATGGTGATTCCAAAACTGGGTGATGTATGAGTCATGTGAGTTTGTTTTGTTATCGATTTCCAACACTTGGTTTTCATAATTTAATACATACAAACCATTATTTAAATGTTCCATACAATAACATACATTATTCTAATAAAAGAGACTACCCTTATTTCCAAACATGAAAATAAATCCATCCATATCCAAACAAGATACAAAAATTATGTTCTTGGTAACACTAGGCACATAATAACAGTTTTGTAAAACCAAAATCATGCTAGTTGGTAATGAGAGGTTGTAATCACCAATAGACAACGCATCTAGCTTTGTGCCATTAGCATCTCGAAGATCCACCTCTCCTCTAGAAATATTTCTAAATATACTTGGTTCCTGTATTTTAATACATATGTGAGCCCCAAAAGCTATAATTAATACCCAATGTGTAGACATAGAAATATTACACTTGATAACGAATGTACCTTTAGAATCCCCATGCTTCTTGGTGCAGTTTCTCTTCCAGTAGCCTTTCTTGCCACATGAAAAACACACCACCTCTTATTCCTTTCCCTGCCTCTGGATCTTCCCCTTCTTGGAGGGATAGAGCTCAGGGCTTTAGACTATTTATAAGTCTTCGGCCCCTTTTCCTTGTCCTTCCATTTCCTATTCACCATAAAGAATGTGGGTTTTTCACGCCCCATGTCTTTATCTACCTGGTGAATCAAAGTCAGAAGTTTCGATAGACTCTTCTCATTGTTTCTCATGTTTTAGTTGAAAATAAAGTTAAAGAAGGTCTTGGGAAGTGATGATAGGATGAGATCTGTATGCAACTCATCCAAGAATTTAATCCCTAAGATTTCCAGGCGTTCAATGTAGCCAATAAGCTTGATTACATAAGGCCCAGCTGTCACATACTCTCCAAGCATAGTTATAAAAAAAGAATTGGAGATCTCATACCTCTCCTGTCTCACCTTCTCTTGGTAGAGATCCTTAAGGTGAGACATCATGTTATACGCATACATGTTTTCATGTTGCTTCAAGAGCTCATTGGACATGTCCGATAGCATTAAACACAGGACATATGTGGCATCATCCATGTGTTTCATGTAGAGATATAGTTCCTCATCACTGGCCTCCTTTCCAGGTGCAACTGGAATAGGCTCTTCCAGCACATATAATTTCCTTTCATGGAGAAGGATGATGCGTAAACGCCTCTGCCACTCTTAGAAATTGGTGCTGGTGAGAAGGTTTTCTTTTTTGAGTATGGTTCGCAATGATATGTTTGAAGTAATTTTCTTACTGTTTCTATAAATTAAGATGAGCAAAGGTTTAGTACTTTATTAAAAAACTGAGACAAATAAATAAATTAATACTTATTAGTCTTCCACTATTTTATTGAAATCCAATATCCCTCACCATTAACTTCGGACTATTATGTTACCTGAATATTCTAGTGGAAAGTATCCATATTTCCCTTCACATTACCCCAACTAGGGTTGGTCAAGATACTTTAAGGGTTTTAGGTAGGCATTCCAAATTCCAACTACATTAACTCGCAGCTCCTTGATCCACTGATTGGACTCTCCAATCTTGAAATCCTTTTATTTTGGATTTCCTCAACCTTTGCCTCTTGGTCACACCAAGTCCTGTTGTGGAAATCAACCCTTGATGTGAACCAAGTTAAGTCAACCCAAAATCTTGAATTAGAATTCCCCAATAATTGAAACCACCCCAACTTGGGTTGGTCAAGCACTTTGAACTATGGTTTGATTCTAACCAAGATTATGGAAGGCTATACCGACTTAATATTTCTTTTGAGGGATTTTATCCTTATACGTAAATTGTCATTTTATTATCTTTGATTACATGTTTTATAATATTAAGTGGGATATAATTAAGGGATTAACCATGTTAAGATAATATTTACGCATCAGCCGGTCTTATTTTAGTTCCATCTTGTCTGCTTGTTTAATTCATTAATTGCGTGATCATGACAAGACACCCACAATAAATAAACCATGCAACTGATAGAAATAAAATAAATAGCATGATCGTGAGATTTCTTCTATTGGTTAGTTTATCTAGTGGTTGATAAACTAACCCAAGACCTAGAGGATAAACACCTTGAACATTTTGGGTTCGTGTTTACATCTTTCCACCTATCCACATTTGTATCTCCTTGGATTGGTTTCACCTTGGCTCCTGACTTGAGCCACCTCCACTAGATTGGGAGCTCCATCCATTACATATGCATTTATCTCACACGTAGGTAAGGGGTAAAAGGGGTTTTTATATAAAATAATACTTGGGAGCGCAGGCCCTACATATTAATGTGGAGAAGGATCGTAGGCCAAAAAAATTAATTTAAATAAATAAATTAAAAGAAACCATCCACATACAAAGGTCTTGGTCTAGCTCAGCATCATCCATACATGCAATGATATTTACGCATAAATAAAACTAGCATTCAATTCTTTAATCGTTCTTGTTTAAGATAAATCACGCTCGAATCAATTAATTATCTTTAATTAATTAATAGTTTTATCTTAAACCCTTTTATGAATTTCCTTGAGATTCTCATCCATCATAATTTTAAATAAATTTAAATTATCCTTGTACATAACTTGTACCTTGGAGGAAACCCGTTGAATTCTCATTCATTACATAGATGTTAAATTAAACACACACACATATATATATATATAACACCTATCACGTGTTATACCTCAGCTTTAAGCCTGCACCATGTTACACATCTCAAGGATTTGTATAATATAATAATAAATTTTAATAAATCTGCGTAATTTGGGTGAGTACAAGGCGTGTAGTTCCGACTACACGACGTGTACTTTTTTCTTCACTGTCCATCCGAAGTACACGCTTGGGGACATGGTGTGTTAATGTACTTCAGAAAATTTTGGAGTACATAGCGTGTTCTTTTGGACACACGTCATGTAGTATCCGCATTACACGGTTTCCAGCTAGGCAAGCCGTGTATGGGGTACACAGTCCAACCCTAACCCGAAGGGACTACACGTCGTGTTCATTTGGACACAGAGCATGTAATCCGGAAACTGTGTGTCACCTGTACCTGGTCAACACTCGGTGTCATAAATGAATTATATGGGATCCAATACACGGCCTGATTTTGTGGACCATTCCGATGTATGAACCTAAACTACACGGCGTGTACTTCCAAATACATGCCGTGTATTCTCGTGTTGTACTTCCAGGAACGTTTGGCTCCACCGAGATCCTCTATTTTATTTTAATCAAAAATTAAATGAAAGTTCATTTCTGTATGGTGAACGAGAAACGATAGAGGAGGAACAGATCTCAAGATTCAGATTTAGAGAACGATTAACTTGAATTGAAACAACTAAATTATTAAATGCGTAAATCACCAACAAAAAACTAAATAATTATAATCAGCGATATAACCCCTCTGATACCACTGGTAGGTTGTGGGCGCAGCAGAATCATGTTGGTGGGTCTCCCAACATTGATTTTAGCATTAAACAACATTCAAACTGAGATCTATCATGATATAAAATTCCAGATCTTTAGAATAGAATGAAGAACTAAAAATAAAATGGGGGAGTCCTGAAACCATAGAGATAGAAAAATCATATGTTGGTTATAATTAATTTAACTAAATCACAATAATTACCTTGGTGGAATTCTTTCTTTGTTGATGTCTTTGGTCACGATCTTACGATCTGTCATTGTTTCGTAGAATCCAAGTCTAGGATTCCTCTATCAGTGATCCACAAATGTGCCACGTATCTATGGACTTCATCGAAGGGATCTTTGGGTGATAGTGCGGAAGAAAATTCACTTGTGATGTCCACCTTCGATCGCCTTGATCCGATGGAGGAGGATCTCTCTCAGTCTTGAGATCATTCTTGGAGGAAGTAGTTCTTTCATCCTTGAAATAATTCTTCAGAAATGTTGTGCACAACGATTGGGGAAGAGTATTGGGGTTGTGAGGATATTTATAATTAGGTTTTAGGTTATAGAGTTATGACAATAAATAAACGTGTTACGCATTTTATTTATTTCATTTACTCTTACTGAAAACACCCATGTCAAATTATTAATTCCTTAACATGCACCCATGCTGATTATAATAAATATCATTTAATAAAACAATATTATATCCTCAAAATCCCAACGAGAAAAACTATATGGCATGTAATTATAAATACACGGCGTGTACTTGTTTTCCATTCCCTTTCAAAATTAAAAACTACATGGTGTGCAATCATTAATACATGGTGTGTACTTGTTTTCATTTCCTCCACCACATTTATTAGACCTTGAGTAATGGCTATTTATTTCTTAAATAAATGTAACTGCATTACTCACTAATAAATATATATTATTTTACCCACAATATATTCTCTCGAATAACTAGTGTCGAAATAAATGCGATCAGGTATCCTTAAATAATTATTAAACCATAGTCGGGAATAATCTTTATTTAACATGTTAAATTAATATTTAACTAAGATACATGGACACACTTAGTGTGTGACTCTCTAGGCCTCATTATCATTGGCATTAGGTGGTATTTCCTAAAGTCCAAGATTACTTTCTAGCAACGGTTCAAGGTATCCAAGAGAAAGAAGTTGATGCTGCATTGACGTATCACCTCATACGAATGCTTACCATGTAATATAATCCCTTTGTCTCGATATCTCTAATCAAGCAGGTTGCATGCTAGTGCCATCAACCCATGTGCTCAATTATTCTTTCTTTGACTTTATATAATTGAACCGGCCCATTCCTTACCATGGCCATGGATTTACATAGGCTATATCAATTCCATCAAAGGGCCTGAGATATCTACTTTTTTATGGAATAGAAGGGACAAATCCTTTCTCTCATTATCTATTAATGTGATATTACTCATGACGCACCCAACGTATCCTACCTCACTACGATCAGTGTGTCGTCACAGTTTTCGTCAATACATCTAAGTTCACGAGTTGTAATTCTCATTAATAATAATCTTAAACTCTAAGGACCAATAAAAACGTCCGCAGATAAGAACATCCTATGACACTGTGAAATGTGGATTTCCTACTGGAGGGTCTCGTTCTCATAATATCCTCTTGGATATTACCAAGGGAACACACCATGAGAAGGTGCCTAAAAGTTATATGAGTCCTCGCCACTAATGGATTGTATTATTTGTGTCCCTCAAATAACATCATCCGACCATAGAATGTATATTTAAGAAAAATGTTAAGGAATTTTCGGGTTCTCATCATAGCAGGGATCCGCTATGACCCTTTAATGAAACAACTATCCTTGGGACATTATCACATGCATTGTCATGCAGAAGAACAATCAAGATGTGATAAGATGTTTATTTAATGAATAAAGTACAAAGTATTTGGTTCTAGGACACAAACTCCAACAATAATTACTTTTAAAATATTTTCTAAAATGGTTTTATTGATATAAAATATATTGATAATGAAATACATTTTTTTGGTAAAGACCTTATTTGTTTAAAAATACTATTTTCTCAAATGAACTACATTTCATGTCCTTATATGAAAAAGAATAAAATTAATTTTATTAATATCTATAAATTTAATTTGATAAAATAAAATTCATTTAGAAATTTATACTTCTGAAATTATCTTAGGGTGAATTTTTCGTATTTTTCTGAGAAACTTTATTTTTTGATTAATAGTGAAAAATACTACATTTTAGTTAATTTACTTTTATTTAAATAATTATTAATGTTAAATTATACATTAAGTTTGTTTTAAGGTTGAATTATATCAATTATTTATCTATTGTAACTATTTAATTCATTATAATCCATTTCACTTTGAAATTTAACATAAAAACATAACAAACTTTTGAACATTTTTTAACATTAAAAACCGGTTATTTTGTCCCTTCTATGGGTTTAGCATCAATCTTAATTTTTCCACTTTTGTGAACTGAATATAAAAAAGTTAAAATACAAAAAATTTAATTAGTATAATATTTATATTATATTTATATTATGTTTATTTTTTACCAAAATGATTAGTAAAAGTGATTAAAATTAATCTCAGTGATTAAGGTCAAATTAATCTTAATTAGGAACTAAACCTTAATATTAACCGACCAAAAGACCTAGAAACATGTCCAAACCCAAATTTATAAACATATTTCGTCCATAAATATTAATTTATTTATTTATGTTGGGTTTTTATGACTTTTTTTATGTAATAACATGTGCACACTAAACTTGTTTTCAAAAAATCAAAGTGAGTCCTTTTCCTTCCTTATAAAAGGCCGCCACCTCTCCCACTTCTTCACACCTATAAAATCTCTTAAGTTATGCTAATATCTACCCATAAAACTTTTAAACATCCATCCATTTCTCATAAAATCATATACTTTGGATGAAATCAATCTAAGGAATCATTTTGGCACAAACTAAAAGGAGTTACCCGATTAGAAGGTAACCTCTCCTCTCAAACTCCTTTCTTTTATATTTCATCTCCACACATCCAATATATTTATTCCATGATTTTATAATAAAAACAGAATATCCAATATACTAGGATGTTTTTATGCTATGTTTTAGACCTAAACTTACACAGACATCCATCTAATGTGTAACGAACATATTGTTTATTTGTACGATGAACTACCGCATCACTAAACGATGATTGTTCGTTTTTCCTTTACTGCATCTCATGGTGGATATTATGATAGAAACTCTATTTATATATGTCATATATTATATTTATTAAATATTTAAGATAATTAATTCCTTTTTACATCACAAATCATTTTTACTTTCCATTTTGTTTTAATACGATAATTTCGTTTGAGGAAATGTGGACTACTGCCCTCAAAGCGATATGATTCATTCATATATTACATGTTTTGTATTAAGGATGGTTTCAGTGAATATATATATTATATATGATATCATAAATCTATTATAATAATGATATATATATATATATATATATATATTACTTTATTTCTCTCAACATGACAGTTAAAGGGAAATAGCATTCATTTGTATATACGGTCTATCGTCTCCATGAACGGTGTATTTTGTTTCATAATTATATATTATATATATTATTATAATACAAATATACTATATATAAATGAAATTTATATCATTTTTTAAATTCTGTAAATCATGATATAAATATAAAGACTAAAGATATAACAAATTAAGACACATGTGAAAAAAAACGTGAATATTACCCGAAGCGTATACTTAACATGAAATTGCTAACAATAAGGTATTATAAAATCATAATAAATCAATATATGGTATTATATATAGTAATATGGTTCTTTAAAATATTTAAAATAAATTTATATTTATTATATATGAGTTTTTAATTAGTACGATGAGAGTAAAGACACAAGGTAATGAAATTTCATCTCACTTTTTATTTCCATGAGATACATGCTTTATTCACCACCCAATACTTTTGTGTGGTGTTTATGCTTCACATAGATGTATTAAATTATTATTATACTTATATTTATGGGTATTTACATATCCATTTTATGATATTTATTTCATGGGGTTTATGTTTCGAAAGTTACCAAATCAATAAAATAGTTTTGTCTCAATTTCTCTTCTAAGAGTCTCATATTTTTTTATGGACCTAAATTTTTTTTAGAGGTATATATAATTCAATTTTCAATGTTATATCAAGAATATACTTATTTTAATTATATTTTAAGATTCATGTAATTTCCTTTTCTTACATAGAGAGTATGATCCCAAATAACCATATGTTAAGAGTTTATTGAAACAATCTCATCACTTTCTAAGATTGTTAATAATTATGCTTCTTTGAGGAAATATTATGATCCATCTCTTAGGAAAACTCATGAGTTTAATTATACTCTATTTATTAAATATATATCCATGTATTAGGTCCATTTTCAACACTTTGGTATATAATATAATTAAGATAGTGTTTTTAAGAAAACCCGACTTTACCCTCTCTTTGGTCGGAAATATGGGTTCCGTTAAAACCAAGTTTTCTAAAAAGGGTTTTTCCAAGAATATTCTAATAATATAAAATGATAATTAAAATAAATTTTTTCCTTATTGTATTTTTCAATTTTTTTCAAAATAATATTATTGTTTCTTTCTAAATGATACATTTTTCTACCCTTTTTTACAGTTAAAAAGGAATGTTCGTCTTACCTCATACGACATGTATAGATTTATCCATCGTCAATCATTTGAATATTTATTTTAATGCTTAATTGTAAATTTTAAATAATTTTTTTAAAAAAATACTTTCAAAGAAATGGTTATCAAAAGGTTTTCAGGTTTATTTTATGATTTTATATGTAAATTTTTTTCTAAATGTTTTCAAGATTCTTTTATAAGTTTTTAAGGAAAATGATTTTAAAAATGATTTCAAGCGGGATTTATATGTTTGAAAAGTATTTTTAAAGTAATTTTTTACAAAACTTATTCAAGATCATTTTTTATGTTTTCATGTAAAATGCTTTTTAAAACGTTTTCAAGCTCCTCTTATAAGTTTTCAAGGAAAATTGTTTTGAAAATGTTTTTCAGATTATTTTATACTTTTTCAAGGAGAAAGTTTTTCAAAATGTTTTTAATAATCCTTTATAATTTTTCAAATTATTTTCAAAGGAAATGGTTTTCAAAAGGTTTTATGTTTTAAAGAGTTTTTTTCAAAGAAGAAATCATATTTTCCTTAAGAAATGTTTTCAAAATATCCTTCCATGTTATTTTTCTTCTAAGATGACTTTTATTGAGTTACTCACACCCTTATAAGAAATAATCCAATGGTTCTATTCATATTATTTTTTTAATGTTCTATGTTTTGATAGAATGAATCTTATGACACTTGTTTCACTTCCATAGGTTTTTTGATTTTGAAACCTGCTTCTTCTCATGGGTTATTCTTCCATGAAGTGATTGTGAAACCTATCTCCTTCATAGGTTATGATGTGATGAAATTTTAATGATACCAATTTCATTTCATGGGTTATGATTTGAGATTATAAAACCTATCTCTTTTTATGGGCCATGATATGATGGATGTTTTATTATCTTTTGGGACATGTATGAATGATTTTATTATGAGATGGGTGGGACCTATATATCTCTTCAATGCATTGGGTAATTTTAAGTTTTATATGTTATCAAATGTTACATGTGTTGTATCCGAATACTGAAAACAATAATTTACTTGGGTTGTATCCTATGAATAAAATAAATAAGGTACACTAGTTATATCTTAATCCAAAAAACAAGAAGGTACATGGGTTTTAGCCCAAGCCTAAAATAAATACGGTATGAGGTTGTATCCCAAGCCCAAAAAAAAATAAGGTATATAGGTTGTATTTCAACCCTAAATGTAAGAGGGTATAAGGGTTGTTATCCCAAACCTATAGTAGGTACATGGGTCATAGACCAAGCTTAACATGTTATAAAGGTGTCGATAAGTAGCATTAACATAAAATTTTCTATTCTTATACCATAAATCCTATGTCTTATTCCTCTATTATTATTTCATGGCTCATGATGTTTATTTCATTATGATTCATGTCATATGAACTTCCAATCTTTATCACATAACTCATGTTTATGATCTTTGATATGCAGAGTAATATCTCTCAATGTAACGATCATGTTCTCATTCCCCTATGTTTATGTTTTTGCTTCTATGTATCCCATTTTTACCCTTAATAAGCATCTGAGGTCACCCATTTTTTTGTTTCCTTTCCCCAGATTATGAATAATGGTTTTAGGTAGAAGTACTAAAGGTGGATATGTTTATGAGGTATGTTGAAGATCTTTCTCCAGGATAGTATTTTTTTCAAGTTTCCAAAGACACTAAACTATTAAAATCATCGGGCATGTATTTTTGTAATGTATTAAATATTCATCTAAAATGATTTAATATACATGTATGTTAATCCTATATTTCTATATCATTTCTATACAATTTACTTTATCCAAATAAATCATCTCTTTATCCAAGAAAAAATCAATTTTCTCAAAATATTGATCACATTAAGGGTTAACATCCCTTAATCAAAATATCACTTTTCTAAGTCTTCATCGCCATTAAACATATCTATCTCAATAATTAATGAAAAATTATACTAAAAACACTTATATATTTCATGATTCATATTTTCATGACCTGTCCAAGGGGGCCCCGAGCCGAAACTCCCCAAGCCCGCCTCTAATAGGCTAGGGGCTGGTGACTAGCACCGAGTAGGCATGCTACTTACATGGGATGCATTGCCTATAAACCTATAAACATGAACACACATCTCCAAGCCCACAAAAGCTGAAAAGTAAAAACTACTAAAAAATGGAAATGCATGCATACACTAAAAATCCAAACCAACAGAGTATGATAGGAAAGTAAAGTACAACAAGTGTAAAACCTTGGGCCAAAAGTACAAGCCCACCAAAAGAGAGTCTGGAACAAAGTCTAACCTGTAAAGAAAGGTGATGGGACTGCAGTCTATAGTCGTATGAACACACCTCGACCTGTCCGATCTCACTGAGTACCGTCCAGTCCTGGTCCGCCTAGAATCATGTCAAAGGCTCGCTCGTCTGCATAAGACACGACACGTGCGGGAAAATCCCGTGTAGGGGTGAGTATAACAATACCCAGTAGGACACCCTGAAACCACAAAGGAAATAAAACAAGAGAAAATACCACAAAGGAAAGATACAGTCAGGTCCACATAGTATATTTCTACAGAACATATAACAAGAATATCCAGATATACTCATACCCGATCGACTATCGCGATACCTCCACTAGGATCCAGCTCAAAGATTCCACTAAGCACATAATAAAGAGAACACACTCCTAGGTCTGAAGAGAGATAGATACGAAGTAATTGTTCCGGGAGAAGACACTCCACAAGTACTTAGAGAACGTGATTCCCAGATGAGGATCACAACCAAGTCATGGGGTGATTCCGACAGCTCAGTCTGAGCTAATCCACTAAGCAAAGGATCGGCACCCAGGTAAAGTTGGTCACGTTGATACCAAGAAATCTACCTAGGGTTCCAAGAATGAATAGAGGATCTAGCTCTAAGTCTCGTAGAGGGGATTCCAACAACTCTATTCAAGAAGTCCTGCTAAAGGGATCATACTCCTATACGTAGGAAATGATACCGGAAACCTTCAGGAGAAATACCAAGGGGACGAACCCTAATAAAACCAGTCCAAGTCACAGAAGGCAAGTAGCTCAAGTCATTTAAGACAGGTTACACAGTGTCTAGTATGGTTACACACCGTGTTCCTTGACCCCGGTTACTTCCTGTGTAAACGGCCCGTGTCATTTTTTCAAGCCGAGTAAAACAAAACTACACGGCATGTAGAAAAAGTACACGCCATGTTCCTTGACCCCCAGTACTTCCCATGTAAACAGCTTGTGTCATTCATTCAAGATGAGTAAAACCAAACTACACAGTGTGTAGAAAAAGTACATGTCGTGTTCCTTGACCCTGGGTACTACCCGTGGAACCGACCCCTGTCATCCGGCTTGTTGGATAGAAAGAAACTACACGGTATGTAAAAGAATCACACACCGTGTCCGAGCTTCTGGGGATCGCTCCATGTATGTTGGCCATGTGCCCATACATGGTCTATGCCTGTGTCCGTGTCACCTGCCTGTGTACCAGTACACGGGGTATCCCGTGTATCTGGCCGGGTCTGGCTGGGGAGGGGTATACACAGCGTGTCCTTGGCCGTGTACCCTACTCATGTCTGTGTACTCCTGAAGTAAATGCCAGGTAAATCTGCCGATAAACACATGTCATGTAGCCCATACTACACGGCGTGTAGTCAGGAAATTTCTAGAAGCGTCGTCTTCCTCTACGCGCCTTAGCTGATCCTCCAGATCTTGATCCAACCATCCGATCATCACGAAAATCTGGATTTGGGGTCTTCCCACTCCTAAGAAACCGATTACATCGATTTCATGCTCCCAATCAGCCTTGATGGCATGTCCCGATCTGTTCGCATGAAAACGCTTGAAGAACGGGAATTCTGAACCACACCGATTTTTCTGCCACCATCACCGTCACACCTCCGATAGGTCGTCTCGAGGTTGGATCTTTGATTCCAGATCATTGCGCCAACAAACAAATGTGCAACGATCGATTACCTCCAAGAACATGTAGAACGCACATGAAGAACGTGTAGGAATCGGGAGAGAAAAACATAACAATCGAGAGGGACGAACCTTGATCGATGTTCGTGTCAATATTGGTTTGTCACCATTAGAAGGTTGAATGAAAAAAAAATTAATTTCAAGAATCAAATCCCCACGATTCTTGCAAAAGACCATCCCTCAAGAATGATCGATCCGTGGATAATATGTTCATGGATTAGTCCGCGTTCGTCATGGAAATCAAAAATGGGGAAGAAATCACAATTTAAACATCCTACCTGGATTTCACGGCGTTCATCGGCGATGATCCAGTCGTTGCGTCATCGTCGCCGCATTGGGAGGTTTTCTCCAGAGCCTCCAGAGCCTCCAAGGGTTTTAGGGTTATGAGGTTTGTAACCCTGGACCCTTGTGACAACCTTTAATTAAAAAGGTATGGGATATTTGTTTCAGTAGATTTAAAATATTTCACTGCAGAATAAAATATTTTTATTTAAATATTTTATTACTCTTACGTCCCAAAAACTGGATTCCACGACCGACCTGCGCCGACCGATGTTAGGCCTCACCTAAGGTAAAATCTCTGTTCTGAATGCAACGGCACCCTCAGATTTCTAATCCGAGCACCCGTTCGGGAGTTATTCCACCTTTTCAGGAAAACCACACGCGCGCGTAATTTAATTATTAAATTAAATTTAAACATTTGTTCCGGGATCACCGGGCCTTGGAACTGCATGTCATCTCATAGCCTGGTCTCAAATTAATTCCCATATAATATTAAAATAATACATGGAAAAATCGGGGACATTACATCACACCCACCTTAGGGATTTTACATCCCCGAAAAGCCAAAACAAGGGCTACTCAAAAAGATGTGGGTACTGTACACAAATCTGAGCCTCCCGCTCCCACGTGCTCTCCTGGAGATTCTCGTGCTGCCACCAAACACGCACCAAGGGAATAGCTCGTCCATGAAGGATATTCTCCCGCTGATCCTCAATCTCCATTCGGTACTCAGCAAAGGTTTCTCCATCATTGATGTCCAGCTCACCCCAGTCGATGACGTGCGATGAATCATGCACGTAACATCGTAGTTGCGACACATGGAAGACGTTGTGTACTCGGTCCATCTAAGGAGGTAGAGCCAAGTGATACGCTACCTTTCCAACTCTACTGAAAATCTGAAAAGGGACAACAAAACTCGGAGATAGCTTGCCGCCTCGGCCAAATCTCCGCAATCCCCATCGAGGTGAGACCTGAAGGAACACATGGTCTCCCCCCTCAAACTCCAAGGGCCTCCGCCTCCTATCGGCATAAGACTTTTTCCGACTCTGAGCAGTCTTCATCTACTCCTGGATGACCTAATCCTTCTCTATAGTAGCTCTCACCATCTTTGGTCCCATGAGTTCTGACTCTCCCGGGCCAGTCCAGCAAACTGGTGACCTGCAAGGTCGCCCGTACAGAGCCTCGAATGGTGCCATACCAATAGTGGAATGATAACTGCTATTGTAAGAAAATTCTATCAGTGGTAGTTGATCCTCCCAGCTACGACCGAAGTCAAGTATGCAAGATCAAAGGATATCCTCCAAAACTTGGATGGTCCAGTCCATCTGCCCATTAGTCTGAGGATGAAATGTTGTGCTCAAGCATAACTGAGTCCCGAAAGCTTCCTGCAATCCCTTCCACAACCAGGATGTGAAACAAGCATCATGATCTGAAACAGTCATGGATGTCACTCCATGAAGTCGAACTATCTCCTGCACGTAGAGGCGTCCCAAGCTCTCTACTGAACTCTTCTCCCATATGGCTTGGAAGTGGGCCGACTTGGTGAGTCGATCAATGATCACCCAGATGGAATCGTGTCCCCTGGACGTACATGGTGAAACCATCACGAAGTCCACAGATATTCCATCCCACTTCCACTCTAGCACCTCAAGGGGATAATTCAAACCTGCTAGCACCTGGTGCTCAGCCTTTACTTACTGCCAAGTAAGGTACTGAGAAACAAACTCTGCCACACTCTTCTCCATTCTTGGCCACCAGAACTGACGTCAGAGGTCCTGATACATCTTTGCCATGCCTGGATGCACCGTCAAAGGAGATGTATGGAACTCCCATAAAACCTCCTCTCGTAACGTCACTGGTACTACCGTACACCCTCTGAAAAGAACAACGTGCTCCCCACCTTCTGAATATCCATCAGTAGCAATGCCTGTGGATACCTGAGCACATAGAGTCTCACAGCTAGCATCCTCGAGTTGTGCATCCCCAACTCGTTGTAAGATTGGGTGGTAACAACCATCGACTGAAGGTAATCTCCCTCATCCACATCCATGAAGGATAACTGTAAAGAGGCCAACTTCCTCGTTGCCTCATCCAGCAACTGTGAACTGGATTTTCTGCTGAGAGCATCTTCCACGACGTTCCCCTTCCCAGGTGTGTAAATGATCTCAAAGTCGTAATCCTGGAGGAACTCAAGCCATCGCCTCTATCTCAAATTCAGATCCTTATAAGAAAAGATATATATGAGACTCTTATGATCAGAGTAGACGGTAAACCGCTCACCCATCAGGTAGTGCCGCCACATCTTCAATGTGAAGACTACCGCTGCCCTTTTCGGGTCAAATCTATCATGGGTGCCGAAATCCTGGAGAAATAAAGGATGAATCTATGATCGTAGCCTGCCAACCCAAGGAAACTCCGCACCTCCGTCACGCTCTGGGGTGGCTCCCATGCTAGCACTGCCTCCACCTTGGCTGGGTCCACTGCTACCCCATCTGCTAAGATGAAGTGTCCTAGAAAGTGGACCTCCTGTAACCAGAACTGACACTTCAAGAGTTTCCCATACAACTGGTGCTCTCAGAGTGCATCCAGAACCATCCTTAGGTGTCTTGTGTGCTCCTCCTCGGACGCAGAGTACACAAGGATATCTTCGATGAAGACAACTACAAACCGGTCTAGATAGGGCTGAAAGATCCGGTTCATGAGTCCCATGAACTCTGCCAGGGCGTTCGTCATGCCGAAGGGCATCACCAAGTACTCATAGTGACCGTAGAGACATCGGAAATATGTCTTCAGTATATCCTCATCACGTACTCACAATTGGTGATAGACTGATCATAGATCAACCTTCGAGAACCATAGTACCCCTCTCAACTGGTTGAAGAGGTCATCGATCCTCGGTAGTGGATACTGGTTCTTCACTGTCACCTGATTCAAGCGCTAGTAATCCACACATAGCCTCAAGCTCTCATCTGCCTTCATGGCAAACAGCACTGGGGCCGCCCAGGGTGAAACACTGGGTCTCACAAATCCCTTCTTATGCAAGTCATCCAGCTGCACCCCCAGCTCATGAAGCACTGCAGGAGCCATCCAATATGTTGATGCTGATATCGGTGTCATCCCGAGTTGCAACTCAATGTATAAATCCATCTCCCGATGGGGAGGTTTCCAGGGGACATCCTCTGGAAAGACATCCTCATACTCAGACACTACTACTGGAAACTGGAAACTCGTAACATCTATTGCGCCAAGGGCTAGTCTAGCCAATTGATGTTAAATTGGTTGTGCCCTCCTATGAATGAGTCCATCCTGCGCTTCCTGGGTCTCTCTTTCAATAAAAAAATAGAACCTCATTCCATCACTGCGGACACACCGCACCCTTCGCCTAAAACAGTCGATCTGGGCATCAACTGCGGATAGACAATCCATACCAAGAATGACATCGTAAGGCCTTGACGCTACCACCAAGAGGTTTCAACCAAAACTCTCGCCTCCAAGGGTCAGGTCACACTCTCTACAGAGGTGTGTGATCTATGAATCTTCTCCGGTCGGTGTTTCTAAGCGTAAGGGTCGAGTCAATGGATCAAATGGAATCTCAAGGTCTCAAACAAGATAAAAAGCTAGAAAGGAATGACTAGAACCTATGTCTATCAGTATGGAAGCCAAAGTAGAAAAGACATAGATAGTACCTCTAATCATTTCGGGAGTACCTGGGTCATAATCCTCTGCCACCTGCAGTTATCCCTGCCTCTGTCCACCAACTCCCTGAGCCTGGGGTGGACCTCATGGGGGTGGTGGTGGTAAAAGGTCAAAACACCGACCACCTACAGCTTCTCTCCCAGCTCCCCTACCACGTCTGCCGCCCTACGGATCTGTCTACTCCACTCGTTGCCTCTACCTCGGTGGTCCATCCACTACTCTCGTGTCATTAGTATGACGGGTCGAATAATCTCGAGCGAGATGCCCCTTGCCATCACATGAGTAGCATCGCATCTATTGATGCTAGATGGACATGCCCTGCGAACCCTGTACAGAAGATCCCATGTCCTGGGATCTCCTCTGAAAACGTCTCCCACGCCTGGGTCCCTGACGTTGGCTCCCTGCTGCCAAGGTCTCTGCTCCAGCTCACCCACTACTGACATCTTCCGGCTATCTCTGCTCTGCCAAGAATCTCTCAACCAACAGATCCCTCTCGAGCACCCCATAATAAGTTGGAATGCTCATAGGGATGATGCTAGCTCGGATATCTCTGCGCAATCCCCGCTCAAAATTCCGAGCTCTGAAGTACTAATCTCTGACCATATCCATCGAGTACTGCGAGAGGTCGGTAAACCTTGACAAATAGTCATCCACCGTCATGGTTCCCTAGTGAAGCTAAATAATCTCCTGTATGCATACTGCTCTCAGGGTAACCGGTGAAAACTCCTCTCTGAAGAGACGCTCAAACTCTGACCATGCAAGTGTCACCTCGTCGTGAGTCTGGATAACCAAACTCCACCATCGTCCTGTCGAACCCTGCAGAAGGCTCGCTGCCAGTATCACCATATGGTTTGTTGGTGTCCTGACCAAACGGAAGACTCTGTCCACTACCTCAAGCCAGTCCTCTACTACCTAAGGGTTAGGCTCGCCTCGAAACCGGAGGGGTCTCTGTCTCTGAAACTCATGGAGTGTGCTCAGCCTGCGCTCCTCCTCCACAGGTACAGTAGGCACTAAACACTGCTCCACAGGTGGTGGGATAACTGGCACACCACCCGATGGTAAAACTGGGGGATCTAGTCCCTATATCGAAGCTTCATCACTGAGGGGGTCATCCTCGTGATTGAGTTGTTGGATCCTAGCGGGTGCGCGTCGCGAATGCATCCTTTTAAAGAAACAAGATGTATCTCAGTCAGTGAGTATATCTAGAGAGCTGACTCAAAAAGGACATGGAAACCACAACCCATTCCTATATGATGCATGTACCATTATTTTTTTCTTGCAACTAGTGTTCTCATGTTCCGAGTTGAAAAGAAAGTTATCAGAGTCCAGGTGTATGGATACGTCGGTCGCCTGCACCATCACTGGGGTCCATGGCCTGAAATCCGAACTTGAAATACTCAACACTGTTGCCCCAAAACAACTCATAGACACTCGATCCTAAGGTAGAACCGACCACCTCTGATACCACTATGTCACGACCCATCCCAGGGGGGCCTGAGCCGCAACTCCCCAAGCCCACCTCCAATAGGCCAGGGGCTGGTGACTAGCACCGAGTAGGAATGCTACTAACATGGGAGGCATTGCCTATAAACATGTACACACACACACATCTCCAAGACCACAAAGATGAAAAGTAAAAACTACTAAAAAATGGAAATGCATGCATACACTAAAAATCCCAACCAACATAGTACGACAGGAAAGTAAAGTGCAACAAGTGTAAAACCCAAGGACAAAAGTACAAGCCCACCAAAAGAGAGTCTGGAACAAATTCCAACTTATAATGAAAGGTGATGGGACTGCAGTCTATAGCCGTAGGAACACACCTCGTCCTGTCTGATCTCACTGAGTATCATCCGGTCCTGGTCTGCCTAGAATCATGTCAAAGGCTCACTTGTCTACACAAGACACGACACGTGTGGGCAAAGCCCGTGTAGGGGTGAGTATAACAATACCCAGTAGGACACCCTGAAACCACAAAGGAAACACAACAAGGGAAAATACCACAAAGGAAAGATACAATCAGCTCCACACAGTATATGTCTATAGATCATATAACAAGAATATCCAGATATACTTATACACAATCGACTATCGCGATACCTCCACTAGGATCCAGCTCGAAGATTCCACTAAGCATGTAACAAGGAGAACACACTCCCAGGTCTGAAAAGAGAGAGATACTAAGTACTCGTTCAAGGAGAACACGCTCCACAAGTACTTAGAGAACATGATACCCAGATGAGGATCACAACCAAGTCATGGGGTGATTCTGATAACTCAGTCTGAGCTAATCTGCTAAGCAGAGGATCGGCGCCCGGGTAAAGTTGGTCACGTCGATACCAAGAACTCTACCTAGGGTTCTAGGAATGAATAGAGGATCCAACTCTAAGTCTCATAGAGGGGATTCCAACAACTCTTTTCAGGAAGTCCTGCTGAAGGGATCATACTCCTATATGTAGGAAATGATACTGGAAACCTTCAGGAGAAAGACCAAGGAAACGAACCCTAAGAAAACTAGTCCAAGTCACAGAAGGCAAGTAGCTCAAGTCAATTAAGACAGGTTACATGGCGTGTAGTATGGTTACATGTTGTGTTTCTTGACCCCAGGTACTTCCCGTATAAACGGCCCGTGTCATTCGTTCAAGCCGAGTAAAACTAAACTACACGGCGTGTAGAAAAAGTACATGTCGTGTTCCTTGACCCCAGGTACTTCTCGGGTAAACGGCCCGTGTCATTCGTTCAAGCCGATTTAAACCGAACTACACGGTGTGTAGAAAAAGTACACATTGTGTTCCTTGACCCCAGGTACTTCCCATGTAACCGGCCCATGTCATTTGGCTTGTCAGATAGAAATCAACTACACGGCATGTAAAAGAATCACACGCTGTGTTTGAGCATATGGGGCTCGCTCTGTGTGCGATGGCCATGTGCTCGTACACGGTCTCTGCCTGTTTCCTTGTTGCCTTCCTGTGTACCAGTACATGGGGTATCCCATGTATCTGGCCGGGTCTGGCTGGGGAGGGGTATACATGGCATTTCCTTGGCCGTGTACCCTACCCGTGTCCATGTACTCTTGAAGTACACACTAGGTAATTCAGCTAATGAACACACGCTGTGTAGCCCATACTACACAGCGTGTTGGTTGGGAAATTTCTAGAAGCGTCGTCTTCCTCCGCGCGCCTCGGCTAATCCTCTGAATCTTGATACAGTCGTTCGATCGTCACGAAACTCTGGATTTGGGGTCATCCCGCTTCTACAAAACTGATTTTGTCGGTTTCGGGATCCCGATCAGCCTTGATGGCGCATCTTGGTCCATCCGCACAAAAACGCTCAAAGAACAAGAATTCCAAACCACACCGATTTTTCTGCCACCATTGTTTTCGCACCTCCGATAGGTCGCTTGAGGTTGGATCTTTGATTCCATATCGTTGCGCCAACAAACAAATGCGCAACAATCGATTTCCTCCAAGAACGCGTAGAACGCACATGAAGAACGCGTAGGAATCGGGAGAGAAAAACTCAACAATCGAGTGGGACGAACCTCAATCGATGTTCGTGTCGATCTTGGTTCGTCACCATTAGAAGGTTGAATGAAAACAAAAATTAATTTCAAGAATCAAATCCCCCCGATTCCCGCAAAATCCCATCCTGCAATAATGATCGATCTGCGGCTAATCTGTTCATGGATTAGTCCGCGTTCATCATGGAAATCAAAAATGGGGAATAAATCACAATTTAAACATCCTACCTAGATTTCACAGCATTTGTCGGCGATGATCAGGTCACTGCATCGTCGTCGCCGCATTGGGAGGTTTTCTTCAGAGCCTCCAGAGACGCCAAGGGTTTCAGGGTTATGAGGTTTGTAACCCTAGAACCTTGTGCAAACCTTTAATTAAAAAGGTTATGGATATCTGTTGCAGTAGATTTAAAATATTTCACTGCATAATAAAATATTTTAATTTAAATATTTTATTACTCTTACATCCCAAAAATTGGATTCCATGACCGACCTACGCCGACCGATGTTAGGACTCGCCTAAGGTAAAATCGTTGTTCCGAATGCAATGGTGCCCTCAGATTTATGATCTAAGCACCTGTTCGGGAGTTATTCCACATTTTCAAGAGAACTTCATGTGCACATAATTTAATTATTAAATTAAATTTAAACATTTGTTCTGGGATCACCGGGCCTCGTAACTGTACGCCATCTCAGAGCCTGATCTCGAATTAATTCCCATATAATATTAAAATAATACATGTAAAAATCCGGGATATTACACATATAACATAATATTTAATTTCCAAAACATATGTACCTCATTCTTCCAACAGTATTCTTAAAACATTACTCATGCTTCATCAATATTTTATTTAATACCTCTTTCCTAGAATATGATATATGAATCATGTATTAAGGTTTCTAAATCTCAATATAATCATGCTTCTTATGATTAATGTAAACAATATTGGAAGAGCATCACATACCTTTCAAATGTCATTTACGGTCTCTTTATCTTCAGAAGTATAACCAATACTCATACAACCTTTTGGATTTTATTGATGATATTTTTTCTTGGAAAATTGATTTTTATAATGTGCATAATTTCCACATCTAAAACATTCAATGTTAACCATGTACCTTCTAGTTCTCTCTATTGACTAAAACCATAAAGTATGGGGTGAAAAACACATATCAAGAAAACCACATAATCATGAAAAATTACTTATTTGATGTTTAAATCATGACACCCACACTTTAATAAATGACACCTTAGGTTTATCATAGGTTATTCATTGTAATATTCTATTCATGTACTTTATAACGGTTCATGAATAGTTTTGTAATTTCTAATGAGTTTCCCTAGGGAGTGTCAAACTAGGTGTACAGCAAGGTCCATTGTCGTGTACCAGATTACCCCGAGTTAGGCTCGTGACATCTTATCAGAGTTGTTAAACCTAGGTTCATCTATTATAGATCCAAATAAACTTGTATTATCCAAAAAGGGATGAATTTATATGAAACCACACACTCTATCCTTTACCACAATTCTAGTACATTTTTTATATGTTTCCTTATCCTTAGATTTATCCATAGACATGTCCTTAGATTTATCACTATGGTTTTCTCCCCCTAGTTTCCAAAGGTTAGATAAATATTTTATCTAATACCAAATATAATTTCCCAGTATTAATGTTCAAAGACATTATATAACTTTTTTGGAATAATTAATGCAATACCAAAAGAGACACCCAAAGATCATATTAGTATAGTGCCTTTGGAAATAAGGAAACATAAACACTGGTACATAAGGCAGATACATTAATTCAGACTAGGTTCTTCTTGAATATAATCCTTCTTAGAAAATCAAACTTAATACTTATCTTTATAACCTGTGGAAGGGAAGATAAAAAGGTTAGAACTCATATTCTCAATAATGGTAAACATAGGAGAAATATAAGCATAAACATAAGCATATGAGTATAATAATGTGATAAAAAATTAAAGATCATACACTGTATATAAAATATCATAAAAATGATTCATGGGATAAATATTGATAGTTTATAAGGAATGAATCGTAATTAAATGAATAAAATAATCCCTAAAATCATAATAAATGAATAAGACATGTAATTGTAGGAAATACATAAGTATACAATATGATTTCTATCATATCCAAGGAATAATTTCCAATACCATTTTAGAAGTATGGGTTCACTCCCAATACCATCTTGTTAGTCATGGTTCACTCCCATGGACTTCTTATTATCATTAGTTCATTCCTCATACCATCTTTGAATTCATGGTTCACTACAATGGCCATTTTAGTAATCAAGGTTCACACCCAATACCATATTAGTTTGTCTTGTGAAATATAAATATTTTCCCAATGAATTAGAGAGAGATATAGGTCCCACACATATCAAAATTAAATCATACATACATCTTCTACATGACTATAAACAACTATATCACAACCCATGAAATGAAATGGGTTTCATAAACATGTAATCATATCTTAACCTATGGAAAAGAGACATGTTTCATAATCATTTCATCAATGTATAAACCATGAAAGAAGAGGGTTTCATAATCATATAACCCATTAAGAGAAACATAGTTCATAAAAATCATGTCATAAAATGTAAACCATTCAAAGAAATAATATAAATGGAAACATTGAATCATTTCTCGATAAAGTAATTAGTAACACCAATGGATGTTATCTTAGATGGTAAATAATTTTGAAATATATTTCAAAAAAAATCATGATAAAATTATCCTTTATTTGAAAAAATGCATCTTAAAATATAAATCCTTTTTAAAACCATTTTCATGAAAATAAACATGAAAAATTATAAAGGAAACATCGAAAACATTTTAAAAATCAATTTTCCTTTGAAAAACATTTTAAAAACACTATTACTTGAAAAAATAAACAAAAAGAATAAAAAACTTTTGAAGACAATTTCTTTAAAAATATATTTTAAAAAAATATTAAAAATTAATCTTTCAAACATGAAAAGGAATTATCAATGGAATGATGGTGGGTAAATCTGTACATGTCATACAAGGTAAAAAAGAACATTCCTTTTGTACGGTAAAAAGGTTGGAAACTCCTTGTTTAGAAAGCAACAAGAATATTCCTTTGAAAAAAAATATTAAAGAAAAAAGGGGTAAAATTTTATTTTAATGATCAAAGGATATTAGTAGAATATTCATGGAATCCCTTTTTGGAAATCATGGTTTTGAAATAAAATAGATTTTAGATCGAAGAGAGTTGTAAGGTAATATTTTCTTAAAAATATTTTCTTAATTATCATAAGTACCAAAGAGTAGAAAATGGTACTAATACATGAATACATCATGAATAATTAGAGGAAAATAAAATTCCTGAGTGTTCTCGAAAAATGGATCATAATATTTTATCAATAAAAACATTGTCATAAACAATCTCAATAAACGGTTGTTTCTGATTTTTTTGTCGGGGTGCACACATCCTCCTGTTGGAGGACAACGAAGACATACTGACTGTTACCCCACATTCCCACTTTCCAAAGGCAGGTGGCATCTGTCGCTTATTTAGGGACGTTTTCTCCTTGATCTAAATGGGAATATGGGATGTCGTTTCTTCCTTCCGTGGATTCCTCCATGAAACTCGTTTTCTAGTTCGGGTCTCCCTTATAGATTAAGACGTTGTTCATGAAACTCTTCCTAGTGCCATATCTTCATGGATGATAGTTAATTACACTACTTATGTCAGGACATTTTAAGGGGTCCATCTAGGGTAGCAACCTTCGATCGGGGGAGTAGTCATGTTGGACATCACTGGATTGTTCGGATGCTGTAACACTAGCATGTCTAGGTTTCTTCCCTTTATTATAGGTCTTCTCGAGGGCGTGGAATCCCGAGGAATCCCACATCGAATGCAGGGAATTATATTCCACGGTCATGTATTTGAGCATTTACTCACCTTCCCATGTTTAACAGAGGGTATGTCGCAGGTTTAACGTCTAGTAGAGACAGATCGGACTGATCAGAACACTGACTAGAGTGGATCAGATAGGTGTAACCCTTTGATAAAACACTGATGTTGGGGCTAATGTGTGGTTAGATACCTAATTACTACTAGGGGAAATGAAGAGGTTAATTTCCATGATCTCACTGAGATGTGGAATCCCAGGTAAGAATCGGTATGGATAATGGATGGTCAAGTGAAGTGGATGGAAAATGATATGGGGATGACTCGTGGGTGATGGTGATGTTGGGATTGAGCCTTGAAGAGGCCTTTTACATATCCATGTTGCAGGGAATCAAAGTACATGTAGTTCAGGATGGGGGTATAGAATTGAGGTGTTCACGAAGGACAGCTACCCACTAATATATTGGGGCTTACGCGTGCTTAGCAGCCTAAGGTTGGTCTTACGCCACTACGACAGACCAGCGATATGGGCCCAATAGAAGGGACAACAGCAGCTTACTGCTTGGTTTGGGTTGACAACGGCTTACCACTAAATGGGATTCACAACGGCTTACCGTTGGATGCACGCGCAATGGCTTACTGCTGGATGGAGGCACAAGGGCTTACATCTGGATGGAGGCACAACAGATTGTCGCTGGATGGGGTTTGCAATGTCTTACCGATGGATGGGGGCACAACGACTTACCTTTGGATGGGGGCACAACGGCTTACCACTAGATGGGGTCACAACGGCTTATTGCTAGATGGGGGCACAACGAATTACCACTGGATGGGGTCACAATGGCTTAACACTGGATGGGGTCACAACGGCTTACCGTTGGATGGGGTTGAACCTCAGGGAGACTTCCTATGTACCCTGTCTAGAAGATAAGGATCAAATCCCACGTACTTCAGGATGGGAGTATAAAATTGGGGTGTGTGCAGAGGACAGTGACCCGATGATATAATGGAGCTTACGCATGGTTAGAAACCTGAGGTTGGTCTTACGCCACTAGAATGGACCAGTGATATGGGTCCCTACAGAAGGGACAACAACAACTTATCGCTTGTTTTGGGTTGAAAATGTCTTACCAATGAATGGGGTTCAAAATGGATTACTGTTGGATGAGGTCACAATGGCTTATCGATGGATGGAGGCACAATGGCTTATCACTGGATCGAGGCACAACAACTTACCTCTAGATGGGGTTTGCAATGCATTACCGCTGGATGGGGGCACAGTGGATTACCGCTGGATGGGGGCACAACATCTTACCATTGGATGGGTTCACAATGGCTTACCGATGGATGGGGTTGAACTACATGGAGGTCTCCTACATACCTTGTCTAGGATACAAGGATCAAATCCCACGTAGTTCGGGATGGTGGATGCAGTTTAACGTCATGCAGGAGAAAAAGGGGGAATGTAGTTTAACGTCTTGCAGGACAGAGGTGGTTTGATGTGAAGGGGGTAGGAACAAGTAGTTTTTGGGATTGAACCTCGGGGAGGCTTCCTACATACCTTACCTTAGAAAGGATCAAAGTCCACGTAGTTCGGTGGGGGGGTTTGGTGAGCCAACGTGAAGATGGTCAAGACCAATGGGTGTTGGGCTTGAACCTCAGGGAGGCTTCCTAAGTACCTTTCCTTGGCAAGGATCAAAGTCCATGTAGTTCGGGAGGGGTGTGTAGGGATTACACTCTAGGCTGCACAGAGAGGATGTCACGATTGATGCTTACTATAAGTCCACATGAGTCATGCTTGGTGTGAGAAACAAGAGGTAGCAAGGACTTGACGATCACATCGTGAAAGGTGCATCTGTGGGAAATGGAGTGAGGTTGACACATGGTTAGTAGCCCAAAATGGAAACAGGGGCTTACACATGGTTCACAACCCAAAGAGGAAATAGGGTCTTATGCATGGTTAGCAGCCCAGGGAGATGGAGTTTGGGACTTACTCTAGGGGTGGAGGCCAAGTTTTGAAAAATCCTAGCGGGAGAGGGTCGGGGTAACGTAGTCCCTTGTGCCCCTCTCACCTCTTTGTCTTCGGTAAGGAAGAATATTGGAGGATCTGGGATGCTACCTCATACAAGAAAGTCTAGGGTCTTACACCAAGATAGTTTCCCTTTTCCCATGGACAAACGCCACTCCAATAAAGATGATCTCATTCTATGATAGTAATGATTTCACTCTCGTGGAGACCAGTGGGCATAGAGAATGTTTGAGATGGGGAAGCCCATGTATAATGCACGGGGAAAGGCTACAGTTTAACGCCATGTGCTAAGGACGATAGCTCTTGGTAGTTTAATGTTTGGCAGCTCAGATGATATGAGTTCTCTCTGCACTCTTAGGACTTACATAATTGATACCTGCCCTCCCTTGAGAAAGGGAGGGCATCAACAATGTCATGGTGAGGGGGTGTTATGGAGTGATCCATTGAGGGGTCCATGTTAGCATGGATATGCGAAGAAGCAATAGTTTTTAGCGTGCCTATGTGAAGAAGCATGAGGTGAAGCAACACAACAGGAAGTACCACCCAAGGGATCTTGAAAATACTTCGTGAAAACTTGGAGGATCGCACAGGAAAAGGAGTTGCGGAGCAAGTGGGTTCATAGGTAGAAGCCTCATGAAGCTCAGGTGATCCATGTAGTGGATGGGCTTCGTGAAGGGGTATGCTTCATGAAGTAAAGTGACCTAGCCTAGGGATTAGGAATAGGTGCATATGGAAGGTTCTTCATGAAGTGGAAAGGCATTCGCGGAGCAGTGCATCGCAAAGTAAGGGTGCCCTGCAAAGCTTAGCATTGCGAAGTAATGTACTTCATGAAGCACAGTGACCTTGCCTTAGAATGTGGGTCACATGTGTATGGAGGGTACTTCGTGAAGTATAAGTGCTCCTTGAAGACCCGAGTCCCCTTGGGAATCCCCTTCCTTCGAGGAGGCCCAGAGGCTCTACAAAGGGCATCCCTCTTTGAAGAGGGGCTGAATTCAAACCAAGGGAGAGGCAATTCACGATGCTAAAGTAACATGAAGAGATCATGGTTCACAAAGCAGAATTTGCTTCGCCATTTGAGATCTATGAAGGAGAAAGGTCTGAGGATCCATACTTTGGGCTTGTATGGATCCCAGTATTTATATGAAAGAGGCTCCACGAAGCAGAGCTCACTGGGTGTGAAGAAATGTTGAATTTTTTCATAACCACGAAGCCTCCTACCTCCTCACTCCAGGACGGGTTTGCAAATGTTGAAGGGCCTCATGGATCCTCCTACCTCCTTGCTCTACAACGGGTTCGCAAACATCAAAGTGGATCACAGATCCTCCTACCTCCTTGCTACGTGGTGCCTTCACAGAGGAGAATCTTTGTGTTGGCCATGGGGTTGTGAGGGCTCTAAAAACATGCTTCATAAGGTAGCACTTAAGGATTTCCATTTGTTCTTTTTCTTCCCAAATTTTGTTTCCAAAGAATTACCCCCTCATACTAGGAGACAAGGAGAAAGAGAGGGTCAATGTCTGAGGGTCAATCGCCAAAATTCCTCAGTCAATTGTGAAGCTGACTCGTGAAGGAGGCTCGTGAAGCGGAGGGGCGATGTACAGGCTGAGCGTGTCACGAATCTTTCCTCGATCGGATGTGTTGCGAAGTACCGGGGGTCCTTACCTATAAATAGGGGAGGATGACCTCTCCTTTTTTCCTTTCTCATCTCCATGATTTTAGATTTTAGCACTCTCAAATCACGAAGCTCCGCGTACTCTATGATTTATCTCCATGAATTGGGCCTTCTGTTTCGCGGTGCACAGTGAGTCTTTGACTTCACGGCAGTGCACTCTGCTGCTTGTGTCTGAAGGCCGGAGTAGGGCTCTATGAACAGTCTTTGCAAATGAACTCTATGAACGAGATCTGTGAAATAGATCTGCAAACCAAAACCAAAAAAATGATCAAACTCAAAAACTGAATGGCTCACCAAGAGGCTACCTTGGGGGTCCTTGCAGATGCTTCCCGGAGGGAGGAGATAGTGGATAGCTCAGGTATAGGGGATTTTGTGTAGAGCCATTCTGACCAAAGTTTTCTGGTGAATCTACTATAGGAAATCCAAAATAACTATCCGTTTTTTAAGAGGATACCTCTGTATGGATTTGGACTGAGGGATGACGTCTTTATCCCTAAAGTGAGTAGGGACGAGCCACCTTACTGGTTCAGGAGCACGTTGTGCTAGTGCCAGTGGTTCAGGGTGGCTGACAGCCATGCCCGGGAGGACTTCACACCTATCAACACTGACTATCTATAAAATCATCTGAACAATGTTGACGGGAAGGAACTGCCACAAGAGACAACCCCCCCCCCCTCAATACCACACCATCTTAAAGGCAGCCTTGAGGAACCCAAAAAGTGGGTGGTCTGATGAGTTAGATCTGTGCTAGGTCGAAAAGTTCACAGAAGACTAGGACTGGGCCTACTGGGTAGGTGCCTCATGTGAGGAATTCAGGGTAGAGATAAGAAGAGTGGGCTTTTATGTGGTGTCTTGGGCCTCCCAATTCCACATCTATCAGCTGAAGCAGCTAATGCCAGAGTTTCTGAGCAGATGGTCATTGAGGACCAATACCTTCCATTTTCACCATGGGAGGTTAGAATTAGTTTATGGGATGTGCATAAGATCTCGGGGGTCTTGATACTGGGGGCGATGTATGATGAGTTCCTCCCTATTATGGGTGCATGGGAGGATCTAGAAAAGATTCCATCGCTGGTGATGGCATTGATAAACCTAGTACTGGGAGAGGAAAAGCATTCGGTGAGGGATGTCTGTTGAGTCAATAAGGTTTTCCTTATGACTTTTCCATTCCTTCTTGTTTTGAAAATCACAAACACCTTATCTTAAGTAAAATCGCTTTTGTAAGGAAAATTGCTTTCTTAAGTAAAATCTCTTTCTTAAGTAAAATTGCTATCTTTAAGAAAATCGCTTTTATAAGAAAAATTATCCTTATTATATTTTCATCCATATTTTTCTTAAGAATAAGATTCGGATTCATTTTCTCGGAATCATTGAAACTTTGATATAAAGCATTCTGTTTTAGGATCTGATTTCTGGATAAGAACTATAAGGAAGGTTTCATTCCGAATTCCGGATATGAACTCTGACTAAGTTTTATTCCAGATTCAGGATACGAATTCTGAAGAAGAATTCTCATTACGAATTCCAATGAAGAATTCCCATTACGAATTCTAATGAAGAAATCACATTCCGAATTCTCATTACGAATTCTGATGAAGAATTCTCATTACGAATTCTGATGAAGAACTCTCATTACGATTTCTCATTAAGAATTCGCATTCCGAATTCCCATTCCGAATTCTCATTCCGAATTCACCTATTAAACAGAATTTGAGTATCTTTGTTTTATACACTCTGAATTAATTCAGACTCCGAAAAATATCTTTGTTAGACTCCGAACTTTTATATTGCTTACATTTTCTAATCTGTCTAATCTTTATTATTGTTTCTTACACTCCGAACCTTCACTCCGAAGTTTCAATTCCGAACCTTCTAGTTAGAATTAAAACGATGTCATACATTCTGTTACACTTGTTTTGTTATAAAACGATGTCATCCATTTTGTTATAAACTAACCGTTGTCTAAGTGACACGTGTACAGGTCCCTCCGATCTTTAAGGAAAATATGACCGTTGGAGAAGGAGCCGACCTTACCTATAAATAGGAGCTCATTTGAAAGAGCTCGGTGCTGATTAAGAAAAAAAGGCTGACTAATCTGCTTGAAGTGATTTCTAGAGAGAGAGGCTCTTATTAACTCTCAAAGCTTCGTGCGACTCCGAATGTTGGTGATTACATTCGAGGGCTTCCGGGGATAGGAAGACAGAGGTGCCGACTACCTTAAAGTTCGAGGGCTTCCTTGCTGAGGAAGACAGAGGTTGCCAACTACCTTGAAGTTGAGGGCTTGTGGGGATAGCAAGACAGAGACTCTGATCCTTGTATCGAGGGCTTACCCTGGTGTGGGTAAGACAGACTTGCTTGAAAGTATAAATCAAGGGACCTTTATCCAAGGTTGTTGTATACCCTTCTCTTTGGGTTAAAAGACTTATTTTGGTTACTTGTAGTTTTACTACTAGTTTACATTCCGCTGCATCTTGTATCATAAGGAAAGTATAACTTTCTTATACTTCCTTATTTGTACTCTGATTCTTTTAGATTCTATACGCTTTAAGATAGAATCTCATACTATAATTGTTTCAACTTCCGGAACCATACTTCTGGAACCTACTTTCGGAATCTGTGTTAGAGGTGTTGTGAATTTTCTTAAGCTTAACTTAGTTAAACTTAGCTCTTTCCTTATCTTAAGGAAACTTTTGTTATTCATAACTAACTTTAAAGGTTCCAGAGGAATTTTTAAAGTATACAATTCACCCCCCCTCTTGTATATTGAGCATCTCATACTATATTTCGATCCTACAATTGGTATCAGAGGAGGTCTCTGAAATACTTATACTCACGAATAAGTTTTTCTTGCTCACTTTTCAATTCCGAACTTTGTCATTCCGATTTATTCATTCCGAACTTTTCTCATTCTGAACTTTGTTATTACAAATCTTTGCCACTAACAAGTTTGTGTGCAGAGTTATTTCTAGTATGGCAGGAATTAATGTTGGTTCAATTGACAATCTGAATCCTACTAGACCACCTATCTTTGATGGTAATGACTATGAATACTGGAGAGATCGTATGAAGACTTTTGTTATCAATACTGGTGTAGACAACTTTGTTATGCTTACTAGTGATTATAAAATCCCTGACAAGGAAGTCAGATCTTTCACTAACCAGGAAAAGCAAGAATATCAACTCAACTATAAGGTACGCAACACTTTACTATGTTCAATGACCAGAAATATATATAGCCAAATTTCTTCTTGTGAAGCAGCTAACTGTATATGGAAGAAGTTATAGGTTACACACTTTGGGACTTCTAAGGTGATTGAGACTAGAAGAGCTATGCTTAGAGCTGAATATCATGGCTTCAATTTTCCTTATGGAGAACCTATCTGTAAAGTTCAACAAAGGTTTATGACTATTGTCAACAGTCTGCAGTCAATGGGAGAGAAAGTTTTAGATGATGAAGCTCTTGTGGACAAGATAATTGATATTATGCCTAATGAGTGGGAATCCAAGAGAACAGCTATAGATGAGAACAGGAAGGTTACTCAAATTACTCTTGATGAATTATTTAGAACTCTTCTACAACATGAGACTAGAATGAAGAGAGATGCTGACAACATCAAGAAAAAGAATGGAAATGGTATTGTTGCTTTTACTACAACTTCAAATCAGATGAAAGCTAAGACTCCTGAGAGAGTAACCAGATCCAAGTCTAAGAAAGTTATTTTTCAATCCGAATCTAGTGAGAGTGAAGTCTCAGAAAATGAATTAGCCAATCTTGCTCGAAGGATGAACAAGATAGCTGGACAGAGAAATTTCCAATCCAAGTATAAGAAGAAGGATAGGAAAGATAAGAAAAATGGAGAAGTTACTTGTTATGAATGTAAAAGAGCTGGACATATTAGACCAGATTTCCCTATGCTCAAAAAGAAAGAAAGAAAGGAAAGGCATTCAGAAAGGAACAGGAAGAAGTATTATAAAGCTAAAGCTAAGAAAGTTCTGAAAGCTAATGACACCTGGAGTGCCAGTGGTGGTGACTCTTCAGATGAATCTTCTGGATATGAATCTTCAGGACAGAAGAATCTTGGTCTTATAGCCAGATTACCTATTTCTAATCATTGTCTTATGGCTAAGGTACAAAATGCTGAATCCTTGACCAATGTTTCTTTAAATTCTAATGATAGTAAGTATTATAACTCTTCTGATGAGGAATCATCTTCTGATGAGGAAAATAATTTACCTACTTTTGAAGAAGTCTCTAGATTTGCTGAACTTCTTGAGATTGAGAATTCCAAACTCAACAAGAAACTTGATAAGGCAAACTCTAGGAATTCTATTCTTACCAAAGAGATATCAGATCTTTCTAAAGATCTTGATAAGAAAAATTCTGATTTTGAAAGTATTTCAAAAAATCTTGAGGAAGTAAGTTCTGAGAAGAATAAACTTTCTAAAGAATTAGAAAAAGTAATTTCTAAGAAAAATGTTTTCGAGCCTAACTCTAGTTCTAAAACTAATGATTTTGAAGATAAAAACTTGGTTATAAAACTCAATTCTGAAATATTTTCCTTAAAGAAGTGTTTATCAAACTTTACCCATGGTAAGGAAAATTTTGATAAAATGTATTCTCAAATACGACCATTAAGAAATAAATCCGGATTTGGTTATACCCATGCAAAACCAGTTTTCAGTAACAATTATTTTGTTCCTCAAAGTGCCCCATTTTGCACTAAATGTCAATGTGGTGGTCACTGGGCAAAGAATTGTTCCTTAAACAAAACCCAATCTCTAGGATTTCACAAAGCTTACTTTTCTAAGAAGATGTGGATACCTAAAATTTTATTGTCTGGAAATCTCGGATCCAAACAAGTTTGGATTCTGAAAGTCTAACTTTGTTCTTAATTTCAGGATAATAAAGAAAGTACCAGCAACAATACATGGTACATGGATAGTGGATGTTCCCGGCACATGACTGGTAACAAAAGCTTTTTTGAAAAGATTATCAAAATGAAAGGAGGAAAGGTAACTTTCGGAGACAATGCTAAGGGAGAGATTGTTGGTATTGGTAATATTGTTTTTTTAGGTAAAACCTTGATTTCAAATGTTCTTTTTGTTAAAGGTCTTAAGCACAACCTCATTAGCATAAGTCAGTTATGTGATGAAGGTTACCTTGTGAATTTTAGGAATGATAAGTTTTTAGTTCACAATTCCAAGGAAGAATTTATTCTCTCAGCCAACAGGCAAGATAATGTTTACACCTTAAACTTAGAAGACCTAAGAAGCCAAGATTTACCTTGCCTAAGCGCAATGGAAGATCATTCTTGGTTATGGCATAGAAGATTAGGACACTGTAATCTTAGGAACCTATGTAAACTCTCTAAGAAGAAACTTGTTAAGGATCTACCGGAGCTTAGATTTGATTCTTCTAAAGTTTGTGATCCTTGTCAATATGGAAAGCAACATAAATCTAGTTTTAAGTCAATCGGTGAAGTCTCAACAACCGATGCATTACAGTTGGTGCACATGGATCTTTTCGGTCCAACACAAACTGGAAGTATTGGAGGCAAATACTATGTGTTTGTTCTAGTTGATGATTACACTAGATTTACTTGGGTCTATTTTCTAGCAAAGAAATCTGAAGATTTTTACTATTTCAAAATTTTTAGAGCTCAAGTTAAAAATGAGAAAAACCTTCCATTGAAAACTATTCATAGTGATCATGGAGGAGAATTTCAAAATTCCGATTTTGAAACCTTTTGTAGTAAGAAAGGTATTACTCACAATTTTTCAGCACCTAGAACTCCTCAACAGAATGGTGTAGTTGAAAGAAGAAATAGAATTCTTCAAGAGATAACTAGAACCATGTTGAGTGAATATTCTATTGCTAGACATTTCTGGGCTGAAGCTGTAAGTACTGCTTGTTATACTATAAATCGAGTTTTGATTAGACCTTTTCTTAATAAAACTCCTTATGAGTTATGGAATGGTAGAAAGCCTAGACTTTCCTACTTCAAGGTTTTTGGTTGCAAAGTATTCATTTTGAATACTAAAGATAACTTACATAAATTCACACCAAAGTCTGATGAAGGGATTTTCTTAGGATATTCCACAACCTCTAAGGCTTATAGAGTTTTTAATAAAAATACTTGTACTGTTGAGGAAACAGTACATGTAAAATTTGATGAATCAGATCCTTTTGTTTTTAAACCATCTCAACTTACATCTTCAGATGTGTTTTCAAAAACTGATTGTCAACCTTTGATAGAAGAACCTTCTGATAATGAAATTGTTCTAGAAGATACTTCAGAAACATTTACTCCAGAAGACTTTCTACCCTATGTTGACGAACAGGTTTTACAAAACCCAAATCAGGTGTTTCTAAAGAATCATCCCAGTGATAGTATCATTGGTGATGTAAATCAACCTTTAAGGACTAGAAGTTCCTTAAGAAATGAAGTAGAACATCTAGCATTTCTTTCCCAGTTAGAACCAAAAATCACTGATGAAGCTTTAGGTGATGATGATTGGATTAAAGCTATGCAAGATGAGCTAAATGAATTAGAAAGGAATAAAGTCTAGACCTTGGTTGAAAGACCTAAGGAAACTTCTGTTATTGGAGTAAAATGGGTCTTCAGAAATAAATGTGATGAAAATGGAGTCATTGTTAGAAATAAAGCTAGACTTGTTGCTAAAGGCTATAATCAGCAAGAAGGAATAGACTATGAAGAAACCTATGCTCCAATAGCTAGACTTGAATCTATCCGTATTCTACTTTCCTTTGCAGCATTCTTTAATTTCAAACTTTATCAAATGGATGTGAAATGTGCTTTTCTTAACGGTTATGTTCAAGAGGAAGTTTTTGTTGAACAACCTCCTGGCTTTGAAGAAACAAAACATCCTGATCATGTTTTTAGACTCACCAAAGCTTTGTATGGTCTTAAACAAGCCCCACGAGCATGGTATGATAGACTTACTGGATTTTTGCTTCAAAATAACTATGTTAAGGGAAATGCAGATCCAACCCTTTTTATAAAGAAAGATAAGAAAAATGTTTTGATTGTTCAAATTTATGTTGATGACATTATATTTGGTTCAACTCAGCAATCCTTGACTGACTCTTTTGCAAGTCTAATGAAATCTGAGTTTGAAATGAGTATGATGGGTGAGTTAACATTTTTCCTTGGTTTTCAAATTTCTCAAAAACCAGAAGGAACATACATATCTCAACATAAGTATATTAAATATCTTCTTAAAAAGTATGGTTATGACAACACTAAGAGTATAAGTACTCCCATTGGTACCTCAAATTCTTTAGATCTTGACGAAGCTGGGAAACCAGTAGATCAAACATCTTTTAGAGGTATGATAAGAAGTCTACTTTACTTAACAGCTAGTCGACCAGACTTAATGTTTTCAGTATGCTTATGTGCAAGATATCAATCCAATCCTAAGGAATCTCACTTAAAGGCAGTAAAAAGAATTTTTCGCTACCTTAAGGGAACCATGGATCTAGGATTATTTTATACTTCTGGAAATGATTTTGTTCTAAAAATATTTTCTGATGCTGACTTTGGTGGATGTAGAATGGATAGAAAAAGTACATCCGGAACTTGTCATTTCTTATGAGATTCTTTAGTTTCTTGGTCCTGCAAGAAGCAACATTCTGTAGCACTCTCCACTGCTGAAGCTGAATATGTAGCAGCTGGAAGTTGTTGTGCACAAGTGTTGTGGATGCAACACACACTCACAGACTATGGCCTGAGTTTTACTAAAACTCAGATTATGTGTGATAACACAAGTGCCATTTCCCTCAGTAAGAACCCTACACATCACTCCCGTGAAAAACACATAGATATTAGGCATCACTTTCTTAGGGATCACACACTTAAAGGAGATATTATTCTTCAGTTTATCGGAACGCAAGATCAACTTGCTGATATTTTCACAAAATATTTGCCTTCTGATAGATTTGAATATATTAAACAGAAGTTAGGAATGATAACCGTAAGGTAATATTTCTTAATTAACTTTCTGTTGAAAAAATCTCCTTACAGTAATAAACTCTTTTTCATAGGGGGAGTACATTTGATTGTTTATTTAACAAAGTTTTTCAAAATTTTGTTTCGAACTTTTTCGGAATGAAGATTTCCAGAATGGAACTTCCGGAACTACAATTTTCCAGAATGGATATTTTCGTACAGAATACTTCTGGAATAGAAGTATTCATATTGAAAACATCCGGAATGGAAAAATTTTGTACTGGTACTTTCATAACCAGATTTTCGTACTGAACCTTAATTTTTAGTTTTCCGTACTGAGTTTTCCGTACTGAGTTTTCCGTACTGAGTTTTCCGTACTGAGTTTTTCATATTTAGTTTTTCGTATTTAGTTTTTTGTATTTAGTTTTTTGTATTAAGTTTTTCGTATTCAGTTTTTCGTATTCAGTTTTTCGTATTGAGTTTTTCGTAGTCATTTTTATATTACCCATTACGAATAACTTTCCTAAGCTAATCCGAAAGGTATGACTTCCTTACTGAAGTTTTCGTAATCATATTTTACTTGCTGGCAGTTTCTTATATTTTGTTTTCGGATTTTAGTTTTCTTAATTTTTTACTTTAATAAAAACCTCAAAAAGATCGGATTCAAGTTATCAACCGTCAGATTTGATCTCAGTTCATTCTAAACCGTTAGATCAACCGTGGAAGGTGAACCGTCATCCCGTTGCCTATATGAAGGGGACCTAGATTCTAGTCCCACATCGGTTTCAAGCTTTCGCGTGCTGAAGCTCTGCTCCTTTGATTTAAGGCCGTTCCGAACTTCAGTTTTCTCCGTTCCGAACTTCCCAGAGGACTTCAGATCCGAATGTCTGCAGAGTTAGTATCTCAAGAAATGTCTTCAACCAAGCCTATTTCTCAGTGGTTAGTATATAGGGAAAGGTTACTCCATCCGGATTTCTTCAACAACTATGATTCCCTTATCTCAAAGAACATCAAGTTGAATGGCTGGGAAGATGTTGCGGTATCTAAAACCGTGAATCAAGATGAGGTATATTCTGATTTGCTTGTCGAGTTTTATGAATCGGTTTCTTTCTATAAGGAAGATGATAGAGAGAAGTTTTCTTTCAAATCGTATGGCAAGACATATAAGCTTTCTTACACCAAGGATGCAAGCTTGGTAGGGTTAACTTATGAAGGGGAAGCTGAGTTTATTTCTTACGTATTGCCGGACTCTAAGGGTAGTTTCAACAAAGAGAAATCCTTAGAAACTCTCGGACTGGCTGATGATAAGGCTCCGAATATTGCTAGTCTGTCTACAAATTTTCGGATTCTTGAATTATGGGTACAAGGACTTATCATACCGAGAAAAGGGGATAAGGACAGCCTGAAGAAAAGTGAGATCTACATCTTAGATTTTCTGATAAATCTAAGGAAGTTCAACTTCATGAGGCATATTCTTATAACCATCGAGAATCTTAAGAAGGGAAATCTCAGAGCACAGATCGTAATGTACCCAGCGATTTTGTCGAAGTTGATAGTTCGGTGCCTTGAATCCTTCAAGGTAGCTTTCAGATCTAAACCAAAGGTGTGTAAAATCTTGTTGGTAAGTGATGATACTCTGAAAAGAATGGATGTAGCCTTTGACAAGAATTATGGAATGTTTATTGATCTACCTGCTCAAGAAGGAGTCGCTCCGAAAACTGCTGTTCCGGAATCCTCTAAGCCGGTAAGGAAGAGAAAGCAAAAAGAAGTACTAGTAGAAGCCGAGAATCCCAAGTCTAAGGATGTCCACTCCGCACCTCCCAAACCAAAGAAGAAGAAGGCCTATCCTGATGAGGTTGTTGCAAAGTGGAGAGCTGATAAAGAAAAAAGGAAAGAAGGGGATACGCAGTTCAGATTGGACCCTGCGGAGGCTAGGGCTTTGAAGGAGAAAACAGCTGATGAGCTTGAAAAGCAAGCAATGGAGAAGAAGCTTAAGAAGAAGATGTCAGAAGCCGAGGCTGTTGAAGCATTGTTAAAATTCAATGAAATGGTTTCAGAAACTATTCCAGTTCCGAGATCTTTCTCCCTGGAATCTCTACCTGAGACTCCAGGAAGGAATCTCGCTGCTCCGGAAGAGGCTGTTACTAAGAATACTGAGGAAGTTGAGCAAATGGAACAAGTTGAAGAAGCTGCTGAAGGAAGTAGTGAAACAGGAGATGTGCTAAAACAAGTAGATGAGTACAAGGGAACTCCTTCATAACACTTATCACTCCGAACATCAGAAGCTGAATCCTCAAAGCTAGTTACTCCAGTAATGGAAGAAGAGAAAGGAGAGGAAGAAGTTTCTTATCATGGAGAAGAAGAACATCTTTTACTTGATGTTGCTCAGAAGGAAAGTGTAGAAGTTGCTGTTGAAGAAGATGATGTTGTTCAAGTTTCTGATAGCGAGAAGAGATCTCCGGAACAGGTTTCAATTCCGGAAAAAGATAAGGGCAAGCAAATTCTTGCTGATACTCCGAGTTCAGAAAAGAGGATAAGAAAGGAAGCTGGTAGTTCTTCTAAGAGAAAGTTGGAACTTATTGAGGAAGAAAATTCTCCTAGTAGAATTTCAGATTCGGAGTCATCCTCGTTGGGGCATGACTTTGTTGTTCAGTCTTTGAAGAAGTTGGTAGGAACCATTCCGACCTTCTCAAGTATTGATTCACGATGCCAGATGCTCCAACATGCGCTGAATCAGAAAACAGACTCCGTATCCATGGTTATGGACAAGTGCGTTGACATTGAGGCTCAATTCAAAACGTTCTTTGTTGGTTACGAAGCTCATAAAAGATCTTGCAAAAGGATGACAAGTAGGTCTAAGAAGACTGTGGAAGAGATGAGGCTTTTCGATGAATTTCAAGATAATTTTAAAGATGCCTTTGAGACCGAGGACAAGAAGATTAATGAGTTAACTGCATCCTTTGAAGAAAATCTGACTGAAGAAAAGAACTTCCGGATCCAAGAAGTTAGGGATCTGAATGGGAAGTTGAATTATGTTTCTCAAAATTGGAAATTTGAAAGGGATCATCGGATCGATTTTGAAAAGAGGATGAAGGCTCAGGATGAGAAGATCCAAGCTCAGGAAGAAAAGCTGAAAGCTCAGGAAGAAAGGATTGAAGCCCAATCCGCAAGAATAGTTGCCTTAGAAAAGCAAGCTGAGGAAGATCATAAAGACCTCAAGAAGATCAAGACTATTCTTAAAGGGCTCATGTCGAAGGAGAAAGATCTTAAATAATCCAATCCGATTTTTTTTGTATTTCTTTTGTTGCTAACATTTTAAATTTAATGAAAGTTGTACTTCTTGTTTCGTTTTTTGTCTTTATTAATATCTCAGGTACTTTGTTAAGTTTTTCCATTTCCTCCAATTCTTTTTGAAAATCACAAAGGGGGAGAAGGAAAAGATCCTTAAGAAAAAGAAGAACTCTAATAAGGGTTTATCAAAGGGGGAGAAAGAAAAATACCCAAGGAAAAAGAACTCTAATAAGAGTTTGTTTAAGGGGGAGTTTTCTTAAAGAAGACATTCTTATCTATCACTCCGAAAATATGAATACGATCCTTAGAGTTTCAAATCCTAAGGGGGAGTTATTCGTATTCATCTATATCCTTAAAGCAAGGGAGATAAGCCTTAATGTGTTTCTTTCTTCTTAGATTTTTTTTCGTAAGGATGTTTGTGCTTTCCAAAAAGGGGGAGATTATTGAGTCAATAAGTTTTTCCATATGAATTTTCCATTCCTTCTTGTTTTGAAAATCACAAACACATTATCTTAAGTAAAATCGCTTTTGTAAGGAAAATTGCTTTCTTAAGGAAAATCTCTTTCTTAAGTAAAATTGCTATCTTTAAGAAAATCGATTTTATAAGAAAAATTATCCTTATTATATTTTCATCCATATTTTTCTTAAGTATAAGATTCGGATTCATTTTCTCGGAATCATTGAAACTTTGATATAAAGCATTCTGTTTTAGGATCCGATTTCTGGATAAGAACTATAAGGAAGGTTTCATTCCGAATTCCGGATATGAACTCTGACTAAGTTTTATTCTAGATTCAGGATACGAATTCTGAAGAAGAATTCTCATTACGAATTCCAATGAAGAATTCCCATTACGAATTCTAATGAAGAAATCGCATTCCGAATTCTCATTACGAATTCTGATGAAGAACTCTCATTATGATTTCTCATTACGAATTCGCATTCCGAATTCCCATTCCGAATTCTCATTCCGAATTCACCTATTAAACAGAATTTGAGTATCTTTGTTTTATACACTCTGAATTAATTCAGACTCTGAAAAATATCTTTGTTAGACTCCGAACTTTTATATTGCTTACATTTTCTAATCTGTCTAATCTTTATTATTGTTTCTTACACTCCGAACCTTCACTCCGAAGTTTCAATTCCGAACCTTCTAGTTAGAATTAAAACGATGTCGTACATTCTGTTACACTTGTTTTGTTATAAAACGATGTCGTCCATTTTGTTATAAACTAACCGTTGTCTAAGTGACACGTGTACAGGTCCCTCCGATCTTTAAGGAAAATATGACCGTTGGAGAAGGAGCCGACCTTACCTATAAATAGGAGCTCATTTGAAAGAGCTCGGTGCTGATTAAGAAAAAAAGGCTGACTAATCTGCTTGAAGTGATTTCTAGAGAGAGAGGCTCTTATTAACTCTCAAAGCTTCGTGCGACTCCGAATGTTGGTGATTACATTTGAGGGCTTCCGGGGATAGGAAGACAGAGGTGCCGACTACCTTAAAGTTCGAGGGCTTCCTTGCTGAGGAAGACAGAGGTTGCCAACTACCTTGAAGTTGAGGGCTTGTGGGGATAACAAGACAGAGACTCTGATCCTTGTATCGAGGGCTTACCCTGGTGTGGGTAAGACAGACTTGCTTGAAAGTATAAATCAAGGGACCTTTATCCAAGGTTTTTGGATACCCTTCTCTTTGGGTTAAAAAACTTATTCTGGTTACTTGTAGTTTTACTACTAGTTTACATTCTGCTGCATCTTGTATCATAAGGAAAGTATAACTTTCTTATACTTCCTTATTTGTACTCTGATTCTTTTAGATTCTATACGCTTTAAGGTAGAATCTCATACTGTAATTGTTTCAACTTCCGGAACCATACTTCGGGAACCTACTTTAGGAATCTGTGTTAGAGGTGTTGTGAATTTGCTTAAGCTTAACTTAGTTAAACTTAGCTCTTTCCTTATCTTAAGTAAACTTTTGTTATTCATAACTAACTTTAAAGGTTCCAGAGGAATTTTTAAAGTATACAATTCACCCCCCCTCTTGTATATTGAGCATCTCATACTATATTTCGATCCTACAATGTCCACTTCAAATAGTGGTTCAACCAGTTCTTGAACTTCCCAGAAAATAGGAATTTCCTTGTGAGTCCTCGAACTTTCCCGAAGGGGGCTCAACGAGGCAAGGAGAACTCGTACTAGAAGATTTTGGAGGATAGCCAGAGGTAGATGTGGGGTTCAGCATCAGTACCGAGCTGCAACCGGTAGTCAGGCTGGCTACATTCATTGCGGTGCTCATCTATGGTTGGATCCTGATGGTGAGATACATGAACATGGGTGTGAAACTGAGCACGTTTATCATGGCATCCATGCTGGTGACAGTAGGGCAGGTCAACCTCCAGATCTCGATGCTCGCTAAGTTGTACAAGATGTTGTTACATATCAGCGAGGGGAAGAATCCACGGAGAATATTTGGGCCATTCCACCTTTTGTATGGGTGGATAGAGGCGCACATCAGGGGGTCTATGAATATATGAACCCCATCTCCCCTCCAAGATCAAACTTCCACTCGTCCATTCTAAATGTCGCAGGAAGCTTTCCGACCAAGCTGACTGTGCAATCGGTACTGAACCGAGTCTGGAAGGTCAAGGAGTTCAACTTTCACCCATTCCCATTTCCAACAGGTGTATTTACTAATGATGTCCAGGGAATAGAAGAGCATTGATCCTACCTTATGTCCTTTCAAGGTGGAGTTCTGGTGGCACGGGTGGACCGTGAGCCCCTCTGTGTGTCGTACACCCCACACCGATTTGCAAGGCAATTTCGATGCATGCAGCGAATGACCCCACGGGTCTATTTGGAGGTGCTCTAAAAGGATAATTCGTGCATGTTGAGGCATATATGGTTCATTTTCACAGGGTATGATGGTAAGATTCTAAATGAGCTACCTTTTCCCACATCCGTCTTTGGACTGGTGAAGGAGTACGCCAAAAGTTGGGAGGTGTCCTACCCTAGGGAGATGTTGAAGTAGTCAACTGTTCGGTTCAGTGATGGTGTGCCTCCCCAACCTTGAGGTTGTAGCCGGACAGTGTCAAGGACATCCCACAATGGAAGGGATTATGTGGTGGCAAGGCCCACACCGGTTGAGGGGGAGGCAGCGACAGTGGATCCAGCAACGACAGTGAACTCGGTGGTCTCAGAAGAGTAGAGTTATCTGGAAGGGAGTCCACCAAGAGGATTTCGTAGAATATCCACCCAGGATCTAGGGAAGAAGCTATTCCATATAGACATGTTGTAGAATTTTGTCTTCCCGGAGGCCTGGAACATCTAGGATGTAAACAGAAAATTCCTCAACCCGTCTGAGATGTGGAAACATTTGAACCTTCTTGATATGGATTTGTCGGGGATAGGCCTTGTTAGGGATGGCTTTGTAGTATCCCAGGAAGAGGCGGAGTAATACCTAGTAGAGTTGGAGGAATTCGTGCACTAAAAGGGTTCCCCGCATCTGATGACAGACCGAGTGAAGGTGTTGTTGGATCAAATGGCCCCTCCACAGTTTTTGGCTGCAGAATTGAGGGAGTGCTTCCATTTGCTAGAAGAGTCGAACGAGTCTTCCTGTGGGGAGGAGGCCAGTAGAGGGAGCCCATTGGAGGAGGGTGAAGTTGGTCACTCGAACCTAAGTCCTGAAGATTTGTAGTGGCTCTTGTGGTAAGACCCTGAGTTCCTTCCCCATGATCTGCTTCCAGGCTACTTTGGACCCCTCACTAATATTTAAACAATGTAGGAGGGCCTCATAAACAGAACCCATTCTCATCCCTCAGTGGATGAAGATGCGGGACCTTTGATACCCATACCTACAGTGATGGAGATAACCACATCTAGCGGGTCCAGGACCCCCGATGTGGTTCCTTCGGAGTTTTTAGACATTCTGACAATATATGGAGGGCCACGCCTCAGGGTCCTGATGGAAACAACCCAGAAACAAGACTGATAATTTGATCTCTGTAAGTATCCTCTACAAAATTCATGACTTCCACCCATTGATTAGGTTAACTGACATCTGTGCACTTCTTGGTATGCACAGTTCTTCAAATGGAGTGGGTTTCCTTGGCGAGTTGGTTGGTACTCCTCTCAATGCCTTTCCCAGGGTAATGTCGGTGGTCTTGGAAGCAGATACTCAGACCGACCAAGCTACGATGCTTCTGATCACTGGTGGGACCATTAGTAGGGTTTAGCCTGAGATTATTGAAGTGACATCTAATGATAAAGATCGATCAGACAGCACGGGTCCTGCCATACCCGATCTGACACCAGATGCGAACCTTGATGATGAGTTCTTAGGGGTGTTCTCTACATATGATCCCACCAACCCCGCATACTGGGATGATATGGTCTCTGAAGAAGAGGACAACAAGATAGTCTACTTCCAGCCATGGATTTTGATCAATCACTTTATCGATGACACCCCTCAAGCATAATCAATAGACCATATGGAGAAACTTTATTCGCGACTGTGTGAACTATGCATTGGGAGAGTGGATGCCCAGTGTCCCCACATGCTCGTCTGAGATCTCATAGCGGAGAATATCTAAGAGTATGACCATGACCTTGGTATATTTTGAAAGTGGAGAAAAGTGGTGGATGTCAAGAGGCTCCAGGAGGCTGAAAACGAGATTCAGTAGCTGGACATTCGGAGAGATGAACATTCTACTTCCCTCAACGTGTAGTCGGGGATTATATCGCGGTGGAAGGCCCAGTTGGTAGAGGCCAAAGAGATCATGAATCAGGCCTCTGAGGAGATGACCATTATCAAAACCAACGAGGAACGGACCTAAATCATAGCTGACAAACTATGCCCCATCATTTCATGAGGAGGATTAGGAACTGAACAGGCAACAGTGAATCCTGGACGCCACAAGCCAGAGGGTGGCGGAGCTGCAACACTCTTTTGATGGGGTCAACCCATCCATGGGAGGGGTCAATCCTCAGGTATTGTAATGTATGTAACATTTGAATGCACCTTCATGATTTTGACTATTCATTCTAGATGCATGCATGATTTCTATTATTCATCATTGGACTATGCCATTTCCATTACATTAATGGAGCATCTAATGACTAGTTCCTAAGCTCATGTGGGTTGGGCCCAATACGAGAAACAATGGATGAACACCTTTCCATTTCATCTGAATATAAGAGTTCAAACCAAGCTCCAGGTATCCGGGGTTTGAATGACCAATCCAGATTTATGAGAAAAGGGAGGAGGCCTGACTGTAGGATGAGGACCTCAGAACAATTGATGTGTCATCTTCCCAACATTCTCTAGTGCACGAACAGGGTAACTCCATGGGCGTTTGAAATCAACCTGAACATAAGGAAGTGGAAAGTGTGAATCATGATACCCCAGATTCATAACACTATGAGGGTGGCATGGAAATGATGGATAACCACTGACTGCATTCGAAATGCAGTATCCTTATTGCATTATCCTGAAATGGAGATAACAAATGAGGGCTGACCATTGACCATAGTTGAAACACGGGGCACGGCTCGAAACGACATCCATTGGTCTTCCAGAATGTTGGCCCATGACAATAGGCAAGCCATAGGCCGAGCATCCATACTATTATGGGTTTCTTTTAGATGTGAAAGAGGACGAGGGTCCAAATTAAGGGAATGCAAAGCGTGGAGTGTAGAGTGATAGTTTGTTCGAATGGAGTCCATCACTCTTGAAATAACGCCACCGTGGTGGAAATGCACTAAGTGGGTGTATCTGCCTGATTAGGGATCAAATGTATTTGAGAGCATGACCTCTCTGGTAAGGACCTGGAGTGCTCTGAAGTTTCACGTCATAAAGATGAATATGATAGGCATGTAGTTTAAATTTCGTTTGGTGAGGATTATACACATAGTTTAAAGGTCATACTGTCTGGACTAGGATTGGGCTCGGGGGGCCAGAATGGTTAATGACCCTTGGGATGTTCCCAAGGAGAAACGCTTGGGTGTCGCTACATATCCCATGAGGATGAGAATCAATCCAAACGTAGTTCTTAAGCACGGAATGGCCGGAGGCCAACACTGATAGGAGAAATCCTCTTTGGAAAGGGATTTGGTGAATCCCATGATTTACATGGGGAATCATGAACTTATTCAGGGTAGAACCACAGTTTAGTGTCCTATATTGTAGACATATGGAGTCGTACAGTTTAATGTTATGCAATAGGACAGGGAGTGAAAGGGAAGATCCCGGGAAGGGAGTATGTGGTGCGATAGCTATAAACCCAATGTGGATGAGAACATAAGGAGTCCACACCACACCACGTATCCCTGGAGGAAGTTCTTTAGGTCAAGGGACCAAAGTGAATGTTAGTTTGGGCCTGAGGCAAGGTACTTGGATGTTCCTGAGTACCCCATTAGGATGGGAATCAAGCTGAACATAGTTCTAGAGTGCAGTTTAACCTCATGCAGGATGATGAAAGTCATGTGTGGCATGGATGTGCCAGTACACATCCTACCAAAACTACTAATTCCACATGAGTCATGCTCGATGTAGGAAACAAGTATTAGTGATGGGACATTCCCAGTACTTTGAAACACACATTAGGGGAAATGGGATGCTTGGTGAATGACATCCCATTAATACCGACCTGCCTACTTAACACACCTAGATGTGCGAAGGGGTAAAGCTGAGTATGTTGGAATTCCACTTAAACATAAGGGATTGGAAAAAATGTGAATCATGATGCCAGATACCTGGATCACAATGATAGTGGTGTAACGATTGAGGATGAATTTTGACCATGTTTGAAACACATCATCCGTTTTGCGTTATCCTGGAATGCAGAAAGGCAAATGAGGGTCGACTGCTAACCATTTTTGAAACAAGGGACCTATTACAAATGTCATCCGAGGTCTTCAAGGTTGTTGGCCCAATATGGTAGGTAAGCCAATGTGGCATGAGACTAAGCCATAAAGGGGGTCCCTTTAGACGTGGAAGATGATGAGGATCCATATTATAGGCTCACAAAGCTTGGACATGGAACAAGGGAATTTCCCCGTGAAAATTCCACACTTCAGGCTTTTTTCCACAACGCATCTAAGTATGAAAATAAGAGGTATCAGATAGAGGGAGTCGAGTCCCTTTCTAAGGAAAAGGGTTAGGGGGTTTCACTCTTCCAATTAAATGGTCATAGGATGGTCCATTAAGGGGGTCTTTATTTAATGGAATGTGTGAAGGGTGGAGAAGTGGCCAAACATGATGTGCAGTTCCTGTAGGGAGATCTTAGTTTAGGGTCATAGAACTCAGAACAAGTTAAAAAAAAGACATGAGGGGCACATGGTGCAGCTATTGCAAAACCCAATGCGAATGAGAACCCATGAGGTACTCGCCACACCACGTGTTCCCAAAAGGGTTCAAGACTAGGTTCTGAAAGAGAGGGAACAAGATTTTAGATTCCTGGGGTTGGACCTGGAGACAATATGTCTGAGCATTCCTACATATCCCATGAGGATGGTAATCAATACGTATGTAGTTCTGGAAGATGTCGTGCAATTTAACGTCTTGTGGTAGGGACGTAAAGTGGTCCTAGTTTATGGTCATAGAGCTCGAACCTTGGTGGAACTGAAGAACGGAGACACATGATGAAATAATTACTCAAACTAATGTGAACGAATATAGTAGGAGTTTGTACTACCACAATGTGTTCCCTGGTAAACTTCTAGATTAGGGGACTGAAATTGAAAGTTAGGCTAAGCCTGAGGAAAAGTGTTAGGGCGTTCTTACGTACCCCATGAGGATGGGAATCAGGCCATACATAGTTCTAAGGGTGGCATGGTAAGAAAACAGTGATAGAGATAATATGGTCGTGTGGGACTGGACCTTGCACCAAAAGAAGAAGAATTTGATAGATCTTACTTGTCCTTTATGATGAATGTGTTTTTTTTGTGAAGCAACGGACCCAGGATAGAAATTTCAGGCATCACCACAAGAATCAAGCCATATGCAGGTGTTGAAAATGGTATGGTGGGTGACTAATACCAAATATGATGTCCCCTTGAGTGAGGACACCATGATGCAGTGCCATTTTTTTCGTGCGTCCAGGACAATAATTTCACAGTTTAGGGTCATGTGATGGGACCATCCATGAACTTTAACATCGTGCAGTATAGATGTAATGGTTTAAAATCATGTGGGATTAGGCATCATAGTTTAGAGTCATATGGCTCAGAAATATACAGGTGAGATGAGGTTTAAGAGGGAATATGCACAGCGTGATAAAGCATACCCAACGTGAATGAGGATAAGGCCCACATCACATCGTGCATGATTCCAAGAAATAAACCTCAGGATGAGAAGGTTAGAGAATATGGGGAAAGAGAGACTAGCTCTCAGTTGAGATGGACCCAGAGACGAGATGTTTGGGCATTCCTACGTATCCCATGAAGATGGTAATCAAGCCATACATAGTTCTAGAAAGTGAATTTTAACATCATACTGGACAACATATAGTTTAACGACATGAAGGATGACATATAGTTTAATGTCATGCGGGATAGTGGGTAGAATGGAATAGATATTTGAAGGGGATTACGTGGTGCGGCTATTATAAACCCAACATTAACGAAGTCATAATCCCACATATGCCACACCATGCGGTCCTATAAGAGTTGGGGCCTAAAAGGCAGAACAGAAGAGTTAAATTAGTGGAACTCGATCTGGAACCAAATACGAGATGTTTGGGAATTCCTACATATCCTATAAGGATGGGAATCAAGACATACATAGTTCTAAAGAGGGGATGTATAAAGAGATCTTAGTTTATGGTCTTAGAGCTTGGGCCATGGAGAAGTGGAACTCTTCCAAGTAGGTGCAGACCTTGATCCAATCCCTAAGCCCATGTGAGTCAAAATCAGTGTGGGAAACAAGGGCAGAAGAGGTATTTGCAACACATGAATACACATAAAGGGGAAGTCAGTGTAGATCCCCAAATTACACCTCACCGCGGCTTTGTCCTCCTTATGTGCAAATGTGCACTGAGGGATAGTACCAAGAGTGTTGAAATTCCTTTTGGACATGATGCGGTGGAAAATGATGTGAATCATGTAATCGGAATTTAATTATTTATGGGGTTGGCATGACAATGGAGGATAACTGTTGACCATATTTGAAACACAATATCCATATCGTGTGACCTGAAATTGGAACAACAAATGAGTGTCAACCGCTGATTGTATTTGTAGTGTGGGACTTGTATCAATTTTTTGTTCAAAATCCTCAAGGACATTGGCCTATAATGGTAGGAGAGCCCTTGGGCTAATCATCTAGGCCATTTGATGGTCCCTTCAGATGTGAAAGATAATGGAATCCCAAATTAAGGGGAACACGAAGCCTGAAAAATGGGTGAAAGCATGTACAGGTAGAATCTGACACTCCAAGATCTGAACCAGAGTACACCTGGCCACATTGGCGAATCACCGAAGAGGGCCAAGGGACCCAACATAAGGGTAGCTGACTCGACAAGATGAGTATAGGGAAAGGGATCGAATGGAGATCAAGAGAGAGAGAGTTATGTGGCATGGTTGTTATAAACATGATGTAAATGGGTACATAAGCCTATACTACACCATATACACCTCTCCTGGAAGAACACAGGACAAGGGGTCAAAATGATAGGGAGGTTTATAAGATATCGGGTTAGACCTAAAGACTAGATGTTCGGGAAGTCCTATGTATCCCATAAGGATAGGAATCAAGCCATCGGTAGTTTTAATTAGGATTTTGTGCAGTTTATCATCATGCAACAAGGATGCAAATAAGGGAAAGATACCCCCAATGAGGGACTTGTACAACACAGCGAGTAACTGGATGTGAATGAGGACATAATCCCGTACCACATCGTACAATCCTAAGTGAGAAATTAGGCTAAGGGCCCAAGAAGGCCAAGGGACCAGAGGATGGTCCATGGGTAGAATGTCACATCCAGCTTTCAGTTTAACGTCTTATAGTGAGGACGATGGTGATCTCAGTATAAGTCCATAGATCTCGGACCGTAGATGCCTAGTTTAATTTCATATGAATGAGAAATCTGAGTAATGTGGGTGAATTATTGTGCCTCTGGAAAATCACAAAATGGCGATGATGATAGAGGATAGTTGTTGACCATGTTCGCAACACAGTATCCATATCTATGTGACTGGAGGTTGGAGAAAACAACTGAGTGTCGACCATTGACCATATTCGCAACATAGGACTTGTATCAATTTGTCACTCAAAATCCTCTAGGGAGTTAGACCATAATGGTATGAGTGCCCTTGGGCCAAGCATCCATGCCATTCGGGGGTCCATTGGATATAAAAGATGATGGAAACCCAAATAATGGGCCTCACGAAGCACAGCAGGGCCTATTCTTGCGGAAAGGACAATAAACAGAGGGATGTCTCAAAGTGGGGGACGTGCGACATGGAAAAATAGCCTGACATGAATAAGGATGTGAGTCCATACCACACCGCACACTCCTAAATGAGAACTTGGGCTAGGGGGATGAAAGGGTTGAGGGACCTGAGGCTGGGCGTCCTGGCCAACTATAGCTAAATGACCTCTCATGTGGTTATTGCCTTACCTCAGATCTTAAGCCCACATAAGAAATGATCGGTGTGGGAAACAAGGAGAAGGACTAGGCTCTTCCCATCACATAAGGTTCTAACAGCTGGAATCACACTCCTGCCTGAGGTAGGTCAAATCTTGAAGATACAGCGGGTCATAATGAGCCACTATACTCCATTTTTTGGGACATATGGGGGTGATAACAACGAAAAAGGATAGTTGATGATCAAATTCGAAACACAGTATCCACACCGTCGTAACCTGAAATGGGAACAACAAATGAGCCTCGATCGCTGACCATATTCGCAATGTGGGACTTGTATCAATTTTTCATTTGAAATCCTCAAGGATATTGGCCTGTAATGGTAGGAGAGCCCTTGGACCGAGCATCCATGCCATTTGGGGGTCCCTTCAAATGTGAAAGATAATAAAAAACCCATATGATGGATTGGGTGGAGCATAAATTTGCACGTGAAACTTGAAGTTAAGCTGGATAGTAGAAGAGGTGGGGATCTTCAGGGAGGAGGGATACATGGTACAGTCATGATGAACTCGACGTGGATGAGGGAAAAATCGTGTACCACACCATGTGCTTCGACCCAATGGGAGATCTCGAAGTTTAGGGATGGGCCTATGGATGAAATGTATAGGTAGTCCTACGTATCCCATTAGGATGATAATCAAGCCATACATAGTTCTGAAGGTCATGTAGTTTAACGTCGTGCAGTGAGGATATGGGAGGAGAGAAGAATGAGGGAGGGAACATGGTGAAATTATCATAATCCTGACATAGGTGGGGATAAAGAAGCCTATATTACACCATGTGGGATCCTCTAAGAGAACTATACCTAATAGGATAGTCAAAGAGGACACTAGGGTTGGACTCAAGATTAGGCATCTGAGCGTTCCTATGTATCCCATGAGGATGGGAATCAAGCCGTATGTAGTTCTTGCAGTTCAATGTCTCGTAGGGTGACATAAAGTTTAATTTCATGAGGGATGACATACCATTTAGTGTCATAAAGGATGACATACAGTTTAATATCATGTGGGATGACATACAGTTTAATGCCATGCGGGACATTTTACAGTTTAAGGTCATGTAGGACCAAACAGTTTATGGTCATGTAGGACCCAACAGTTTAAGGTCTTGTAGGACCAGAATGTAGTTTGGGGTTGTTCAGGACCATACAGTTTAAGGTCATGTAGGACCAATGGGACTCATGAAAAGTATTTCTTGAGAAACATGGCATTGATGTGAGGCGTTATACACTCACCATCCATGGTAACCAGTGAGTATACGCCATTGGAGTAAACCTTGTGAATGATGTAAGGTCCTTCCCATTTGGGCTCTAACTTGGGTGGTTTCCTACCAGATATCATTGGTGTTATCAGGGGAAACACCAATTCACCTTGAAGGAAGGATCATAGGAAAACTTTCTTGTTGAAAGCTCTAGCTATCTTGTTTTGATGCCTTTCCAGATTGTGTAGGGCACGAAGCCTATTCTCGTCGAACACTTCCAACTCATCCAGATGGATTTCAGCTACTTTATCTAATGCTTGGTGATCATATATAGTTGTGATAAATAAGTTAAACTAAATATTTATGGGTAGGATGGTCTACATTCCATACACTAGGGAATATAGGGTCACTTGGGTGGAATTACGGGTGGAATTATGGGTCATCATTCGATAAGCCCAAAGGGTGTTGGAGAGATTTTCTGACCAACTCTTCTTATTCTGACCAACCATTTTCTGCATAATTTTAGAGAGGGTTTTGTTGAACACCTAAATCTTTCCATTTTCTTGCGCATGATAGTGAGAGGAATGGTTAGAACAGATGTTATACTTAGCGTGTAGCTTCTTCAGCTCATCTACCCAAAACTTCATGTCGTTATCAGTGTGGATGACATGAGGGACTCCAAATCAGTATATGATGTTGGATCTCACAAAGTCAACAATGGAAAATTCCTTGACCTCCTTGAGTGTAATTTCCTCTGCCCACTTGGAGAATAAATCCGTAGCGGTCAAGATGAACCTGCACTAGCAAGCTATTACCTGAGGATATAGTCCCATGACATCGAGTCCCCACATTGCAAACAACCAAGAGTACTTGGTGGAGTGGAGGGGATCTGGCGGCTGATGCATAAATTTAGCATGAATTTGGAACACATGATACCTTTTGGTGAACTCGATGTAGTCATGGATCATAGAGGGCCAAAACTACCCCAGTCTCTCGATCTAGTGATATAGTTTCACCCGGTCTGATGAGCCCCGCAGGATCTAGAATGAACCTCTTGCATGACTTGGGAAATCTCAACTCCTTGAATGCAATGGAGGAGAACCCCATCAAACCCATGATTATAGAGAATCTTCTCATGACCAGGACCGTCCTGAAGGGTAAATTGTAATGCACGATGTCAAATTAGCTCGCAGATGGCCCAATCTTCTGGGAGATTACCATTTTGGAGGTACTCGACAAATGAGGTTCTCTAGTCAAGAGTCACTTCAATCAGTGCATCTGGGGGACCTGGGGGTCCTAACATGGAGGTGTCGGTGGTAAGGTGGATTACTTGTGGATTGTCATTGTCACCTAGAGTGACGGTAGCAATGACTCTCCAGTGTTCCATGTGGATAATCAGATCATCATGTTCGGGCTCTGCAAGTAATTAAGCTAGGCCGACCAGGGCATCATCTAGACCATTCTAAGATCAAGGGACATGAGTAACTTCTGGATGAGATGGGAACTAGGATATTAGTTAGAGAGTGCGTTCCAAGAATGGTACGAGCTCTGGCTTTCTGACTACATAGTCAATGTTGACCTGCTTGATGACTAGTTTAGATTCCCCTTTCACATTAAAATGGGGCACATCAATCTCGAGGTCCAGCTTGAGGCCAGTAATGAGAGCCTAACACTCTGCCTCATTGTTGGTGTAGCCTTCTGAAAACATGAATGAATACGGCAAAATGGCTTGTGTTGGGGTAATGAAGATGATACCTAGGCCTACTCTGTTGATCCTGGGGTCATTGGGCCTTCTCTTGGGGGGGTTCCAGGAAGCACCATTGAAGTGAATTTTCTAGCATGACATGTCTTGGTCTTCTGAGAGGATCGCATAATTAGGGAAATCGAGATCCAGAGACTGGTCCACATGAGCTGGATGGGTGGAAAGGAAGTCTACCAATGTTTATCCTTTAATATCCTTATGAAGGAAAACCCTAATGTCGAACTTCTATAGAATCACTTCCCATTGAGCTAGAAAGCCTGTCAACATGGGGCGGTTCAAGATGTAATTCAACAGATCTACTCAGGACACCAGATGTACCTCGTGGTGTTGTAAGTAATGTCGCAATTTCTATACTGCGAATACCAACTCAATACATCTCTTCTCGATAGGGGATTATCTGGTCTCTGTATCGAGGAGCATGCGGCTGAGTTAGTAGAGACTATTCTTCATCCCCTCATTGTTCTTCTAGGCCAGAAGGGCACTGAGAGCCCATTCTAGGGTGGTCAGGTAAAGGACCATCGGCTTTCCAGAGACAAGTGGCATTAAGACCAGAGGCTAGAGTAGGTACTACTTTATTTCATCGAAAATAGTCTAACATTATTCATCCCACTCATAGACAGTTCCTTTATTCATGAGCCAAGAAAAGGTCTTACACTTGCCGGACAGATTCGTGATGAATCGACATATATAGGCCAAGTGGACTTAGAAGCCTGAAATCTCCCAAATGTTGCTTGGGGGATACATCTGACTGATGTCCATAATCTTCTCTAATCTAATCTCAATGACCCTGTATCGGACAACAAAGCTGAGAAACTTTCCAGAGGTGACCCTGAAGGCACACTTTAATGGATTCATCTTCAGGTGATGGGAACAGAGGAAGCCGAACACTTTCTCGAGGTCTCTGAGATCGTCTAGACGCTGGTGGGATTTGACCACAAAATCATCCACGTAACATTCCACAAACATTATGAGGATTGGATTAAATATTCTATGCATTGCCCACTAATAAGTGGCACCTACAATCTTTAAACCGAATGGCATGACTTGGTAACAGAAAGTACCTTGTGGTGCCATGAAGCCTATAAACTCCTCATCCTAGAGGGAAATTCAGATCTGGTTATACCAAGAGTACCCATCCAAGAAGGAGAGGGCTTGGAATCTAGTTGTAGCATCAATCAACAATTCTATCATGGGAATGGGAAATTCATCCTTCAAACTATGACAGTTGAGATCCCAGAAGTCGATGCAGACTCTGATCTATCTGTTCTTCTTCTTGACTGGCACATTTTTGGCCAGCCACTTGGGGTACTAGACCTCTTTAATGAAATGGGATCTGATGATCTTATCAACTTCTTCCTCAACCCTGGCATTGTGAGAAGGTTTCATCTTTCCAAGAATCTACATGAACCCGCGATGATTTTCCAGGAGACCGAGGCGATGGACTTATACCTGAGGATTTAGTCTTGGAATCTCATCATAACTCTAGGAGAATACATCACGGTTCTATTTAAGTAAGTCTATATACTGTTGTTTCTCTTTGAGAGGCATGGCGGCAATGATCAATGTGGGTTTAGGGTCTGCCTCGCTACTGAGTTTCACCTGTACCAATTCATCGATCGTGGCGGAGACACCCTCTTTAAAGGAAAAGGGATAATCCTCTAAATCCTATTCTTCATTTTTGGAGGAGGGATCCTCAGTGGGAGGAGTTTCCTCTAAGTCAACAGATCCCAATAGTGGGAAGGTGCCAGCTTGAGCGGTAGTGGACACCGCACCAGGGAACTCTTGTGCCACAGAAACCATAGTGATGAAGGCTGTTGACCTGATCCCATCTAGTATTCATCCCAAGGGGCCACGCTTGATGATATCGAAGAAATAGTGGTGTGTTGTCTTGAGCCAATTAATTCTAGCCTAGAAAAACAAGAAGTTATGATGTATTATTATTTCCATGGAGCGGACATCCAGATAACTTATGGGAGTAGGAGGATTCGGGATCACCAGAGCCTGGTTTGTATAGGAGTATGAGGTGATCTTCTAGTGTCGCTTAGACTTGGGAATGTGTTCCCCCGTTTTTATAGAAACAAAAAAGCATTATAACATGTCTGGAGTTGTATCCTCCAATTGATGGATTGGAAAGATGTACACATCATCTAGATCTTCCCACGGGTCGGTTGCAGTCATTTCATGCTCGACCTCGTTAGCTTGAATCTGATTGTCCTTTCTCTTGTAGTAGTCGGCATATAAATAGCAGGCTTCACAAGAGGAAAAGGGAGACACTTCACCTTGATGCATTCCCACTCAACCATTAAGGGAGTACATGAGGCACTAGTGATACAATAAAGGAACTACCGCATGTAGGTGGATCCATGGACTTCCCATCAACACATTGGAGGCGGTGTCCTAGGATACAACCATAAACTTGGTGTTAGAAACTAGACCACCGAACTGGGTCTTCAAGAAGACCTTTTCGACTGATGTTTACTTCGTCCTGTCATAAACTTGGATTCTTAGGTCAGATGGACTCAGATCATCCTCGGACAATCCCAGTTTTCGTAGTGTCAGAGTCAAGATTAGGTTGATCCCAGAGCCCGTGTAGACAAAACAGTGGCGAACCTCCATGCCATTAAACTGTCTGGTGATGTACTGTGAGCGAATATGCCCTTGTATGGGAGAGCCTTCATCTTCTCTAGAGAATTATATTATGGACTGGCATTCGGATTCTCAACTTCCTCGGCATGAAACGTTTCTGCGGCTACTACCTCCATCTCAAACTGTAAGGGGCTTCTTAAAGCCTCGGTGAGGGCCTCATGCATATCTAATGATAGGAAAATGGCCTCAAGGATAGATAGATTTGGTAGAATACTAAAATGATGTTTTATAACATCATCCTTTTGTTCCAGGAATGAACTTATGCTTACAGGAGGTCACTCTATGACAAGAGGTATGGTATGCCCTGCCAACTGGGTCGGCAGTTGACTGGTGATAGGAATATCCCGCTGCTCACTAGTCGAAGCCCACAGAGTGACTACCGGATGAGGGATAGACGACTGAGACTGACCTGTAGAAAATTTTGGTTGGTCATGTCATAGTCGAGGTGGCTCTTCCTAATCCAACAACACGAACGGTAGAAAAGGCAGACCTGGTGACAGCAGATGAGAAGGTTGCACGTGTTGAGCTCTACGCTGGGCATACTGCCTAGTTTCAGTAGCATGCATGGCCTGGCTGGAAGTGCTGACTGAGGAAATCTGACATCCCATATAGCCACGGCTCTGTCAACGCTGGAAACGGCTACGTACATTGGGATGATCCACCCAGCACTCCTCATCGTCATGAATCATGAAGGGGTTTACCAGCTCTACGGTATTAACCGAGGTGTACCCTTGACTGTCACTCAAAGATCCATCTACTACCGGATAGATTCTGGGAGGAATCACCATATATGGATGCATGAAGTCACCAAGAGTACGAGATTACAACGACATTGGTGGGGGACTTTGTTTTCCCTTGCACTGTCGGTGCCTGCTCTTCTGAGAAGTGGACTATTGATATGACGATGTAGAAGTAGTAGATGCAGCTTATGAAGGATCTGGTAAATTCATCCATGCGCAGATAACACCATGGGAATGAGTGACTATTTTACGAACCATCTAGTCATCATACTTCTGGGACCCGTGGTTATAAATCTGATGTTACTCACCTTCGTTGTCACTGCGGTTGTCCGGCCTCATGAAGACACATGCCAATTGTGTCGGAACTGGGACTAACCAGACTATGTTGTTATCCACCTATTCTCGATGTTAGTCTTTACAAACATAGTATTGTTTGAGGGTGTGCCCCATGATCCGGTGATAGGGGCAGTAATTAGGGTGATCGGTGAGGTTCGCCTCTTCTGGCCTCCTACATTCAGGTAATTGTACAATCCCCTACTCCAGGTCACTTCAGAAATAACCAAGGACTTGTGCCTCATTGAATGAGTAGGTTCAATTACTCTGGTCCTGAAAGGGGTCCTTGGAGCCTGACCCTAATGCAGGGCTAGAGGGGCCTACTGAAGAGGTGGAGCCTATTTATCTCACCTAGGTACTGGTGGCATATTTTGTGGGGGTACCTACCGATTATGAGGTGGGAAATGCTGGGTCGGAGGCTATGCCTGAGTTAGAGGGCCTCTGCAAGGCTGTGGAGGTTGCTCCATTGGTAAAAACTCTAGTTTATTGTGGGGATCTATTTGAGCCACTACAGCAGGCTCAGCCCTGGAGGCCCTTCTCGTGGGGATTGTAGGAGGCAACAGACATGCCTACTTAGATTTCTGTAAGGCTTCCTCTATGCACTGGGCCTTATCAGAGAAATTTTGGAATCCCCTGAGGTAGTTCTAGGTGATCAAAGAGGGGACCAGTTCTTTCTTGAAATTTCCTAAACAAATTGTCAGCAATTGCTTCTAAGTTAGCGGCATTCCAAGAGATTATGTGAGCCCTTTCCACTAGGAGACAAATTCTGCAACGCGCTCATCAGGCCACTACTTGCACTTAAAGAGGTCTGAAATACTCTTCTTTCGAGTGGTGAAACTGAAGTGGTAAAGGAATTGCCTATGAAGGTCTTCCCAGTCAGATACCAATCCAATGGGGAGCTGGTTTTACCAGATGAAGTCCATCCCCTCCAATGTCTATATGAAACACTGGAGTTTGGTGGATTCCTATTGCGCAAGAGTTATCAACATGGGTCCACTCCTTGAGATAAAGTGGGCCAGGTACTGTGGCGGGTCCCCTGTCCCGTTGAAGGGGGGAAAAGTGGGATTCTCGAAACCTGGAGGTGCTGGCATATCATTCACCCACACCAGATATGGCTTTCCATCAGGTGGTATTTCCACCTGTCGAGTCTCTAAAGCTTCGAGGTAGGTGACGAGTACCACCATTAGATCATCTGGGAAGGGATTCCTATCTTGATTGGGATTCCTAACCACCAGTGCATTGGCATGTTCTTCAACATGATAAACAAGATCAGCGGCTCATGGAGCAGCTGGTGGAATGACCTGTGGAGCAGATGGGGGGGACTTGAGCTGGGTCCCAAGGATTGTCACGCTGTTTAGAAGGATTTGGAAACACATACCACTCCCTCTTACAGTAAGTTGTATCCTCAAAACTGTCTGTGTGGTAAGGATGGTCAGGGTCACCTGGGGGAATTTTCCAAGGGGAATTTGTGCTTTCCCCTACTGACCTGGCTGAAGGTCACCATAGTCTAGCCATCACTTTGCAGCGCGTTCAGCAAGGAGTTCGTTGACCATCTTCTTGTGTTCGGTGAGTTTCTAACGTAATGCGGCTTTTTTAGGATCTTCTTCTACCTTCTGCACTAATCCTGACAGGTCGGAGGGTTTTACAGCTCCAAGGTGTTCCTTTCCCTTGTTGGGATTCCAGTTGAGGACTAGTGCCTCGGTGGGAACAGGAAGACCCAGTAGGTTTCTCTACTAGAGATTGATCATTCCCAAAAAATCCAATAGTTGTGGCACTACCTCAGGGGGTAAGTCCCCATCAAGGAGCTCCAACCCATTCTCTTCCTCTGATAGGTCATCAATGTTAACTGTGACCCTTCTTAGAGGTATATCCTCTATGTCTCCTGGAAAATTGGGCTGGATCTAGATGGAACTGAAATGGAGGGTTTTGTAATTCCCCCAACCATAAATTTTCACATGGAGAGAAGCCTCCTTGATTATCCTACGGAGCACTTTAAAGCTCTGGATGCATCACTGTTGGAGGGTCTTATGAAGGCTTGGTGACTCGGGGCATTGGGCCATGGGGAGTGCAGCCAAATCGACCAAATGACATTGTTGGCTGATATCTTCGAAATGTGTTTGACTCTTGGGGTAGGCCACTTGTCGATGTCGAAGATGTAAATGGGTCGCCTAGTGGGTCTAGAGAAATCATCCAACCTCCTCCTGAGTTAGTGCTTCTGGTGCCTTAAAATTTGGTGCAGTAACTAGGCAGAAAATCTTTGGTAAATGGTCCGGTGTGATAATATTCCACAATCTCTTTAGTATAGATTTAGTTTTTGGCCCTTCATTGCCCCAATAATCTACTGGAGGTGTCTAGGGAACCGATAGTGGTACTGATGCAGACCGCTAAGATGGTAGGCTGGTCAGTGGGGAATATGGAGAGAGATCTGACAAACCACCACATCTCAGGCTATCCTCTAAAGAGTGTAGTGACTTAGCCACCACATCGCAGTAAGATAGGTTAGAGACTGCAGTTTATAGCATAGGGACTATGGATATCGGTGATGGACCACACTATTGTTTTTCTGCCATTGGTCCCCAGAATAGCTCTATGTGATCTTAAATCGAGTTAGAGAGTACTTTTGGTGATGATGGCAGTGATTTCATAGCCGAAACCTGTGGGGTTTCCAAATGTTCATCCTCCTGGATTTACCTACGAATGGAGGTGAGAATCTGATGGACCTCACATTCTAGAAGCATGAGGCTAATGTGCCTTATTCCTACCTCGACCCTTGACACCAAGGATCTTGGCTAGGGTTCCATTGTTGAGTCGTATTCCACCTCATAATTTGAGAAGAAAACTGGTTTGATCTCAGTCTAAATCTTCTCGATGTTCTTTTTATGGCACCGAAGACCTACCCTCTTACCTCAGGATGGTTCTTCAGGACAAGGTAGATTTTATTCATGAAGAGTTCCTTTGGGCTTACTAGTGCTGGGGTGGGGAGGACTTCAACCTGAGTGAGCTGGGGTGCGAGGAGCACCTAGACAGATATCAAAGGGAAAACAGGGAGGACCTCTATGTCCACCAACTGATGTGCGGAGGGGACCTTCATTGGAAATTCTAGAGAGAGTAGGACCTCCACTGAATCTAATAGGAACATGGGTGGGACCTCCATGCTTGCTTCCCCTAGCAGCGTCAGCGCGAGGAGGGTCCTCGTACTGGTCAATCCAAAAACGGGTAGGACCTCTATGCTGGGTACTAATGAAGAGAATTTGACCTTTACCCCTCTGATTACTGAGGTGAGGAGGACCTTCACCGACTGCTACAAGGATATGGGGAATCCCCCCATACTAGAGATTGACCGAATTCATAACATCTCTATATCAGCAGTCCATGGAAGGAGTAATGACCTCATACCCAACGTAATGAGCATGGGAGAGTCTTCTTTATTGAGTGTCATTGTCGTGGGGAGGACCCTCATTTGGATTGAAGGTATCACGGGGCGGACCTCCACGATGATCTTGGAAGTGGGGAAGACTCACGTTCTACATGGTGTCGGTATGGGGAGGACCTTCGTACTGGGTTTCACTATCGTTGGTCGGTCTGCGGTGGTTTTTCCCTACGTTAGCAGCTGAGAGAGTCGACCCAGCCTTCCCATGGGGTAGTTGAACCCTCGATCTGGGCCGGGTATATAAGTTCCCCTACTCATTGTACACAGGGGGGTGATGATACACATTGTAAGTGGCACGAGTTATATTAGTTGTTGGTATCGATGCCCCTTGGTGGGAATCCTCCTCAGCCTATGCTCGACACTGGCATCAGATCAACCAAACTGGGGTCGGTGGTGCAGGTAGATAGGTTACATGATCTTCATTTCGTGGGACCAGGTGGTGGTGGTGGTGCGACCTAGTGGGGTCCCTCCTTGGGGTCCCCTGGAACGAGATCCCGGCTGAGTTGGCCTAGACATCTCCTACCTCAGCGGCTTAGGGGAGGGAATCATCGAGGAATTCTAAGGAGAGGCACTCGAAACGATTGTACGTTGGGGTGGGGAGTAGTGGATCCTTGCGTATCCCTTGGGGGTGGTGGTGGCAATGAGGCATAGACACCTCAAAATCTTGGCAGGCCATATCTCGAGTTGGGATAATCCCCTCCTCCTTGTATCGACATATGAGGTTCTTTATCACACTTCATTGTATGAATTCAGAAGGGGGGATGGGGTGTGGGCACCAAACAGCTCTGGGTGTGGAAGCTGTTGCAGAAGTAATGGATCCATGTGGGATTGTCGCGTTGGCATTGCCCCTTCCCCTACATCGGTGGGTGGGTGGCGATCAGATTCTTGGTGTAGCAGCTTGGTTCCTTGAAATTAGGGAGATTAAAACATTAGTGCTAAAACAAATAAATCAACTTCCAGTGCCCTAGATCCATTCCGTCTCCCATGGCTGGTAAAAGGGATTTGCGCTGACAATGTGGTAGATCGGGATGTCCAATGTTTTGACTGCCCCAACTTCTAGTGAGTTTCATGCCAGGCCCGCTATTTTCTTGGTAGGACCCAGCGTTAGATAACTGGATATGGTGACATGATAATCCACTTATGTCTCAAATGCTACTAATCTCCAAATTTAATGAGAATAACTTCACATCGGGTTCACCATTTCTATTTATGATGCCTTTGTCGGGGCGAGCACATCTGTCTGTTGGAGGATGACAAAGACACACTGACTGTTGCCCCACATTTTTTCTTTCCAAATGTGAGTGGAATCCGTCACATATTTAGAGATGTTTTCTCCTTGATTGAAACAGGATGATTGGATGTTAGTTCCTCCTTTCATGGATTCCTCCTTGGAACTCGTTGCCTAGTCCGGGTCTCCCTTATAGAGTAAGAAATTGTTCATGAAACTCTTCCCAGTGCTATATCTTCATGGATACTATTTAATTACACTTCTTATGTTGAGACATTCCAAAGGGTCTAGCTAGGGAACCAACCTTCAGTCAAGGGAGTAGTCACGTTGGACATCACTGGCGTGTCAGGACGTTGGAGCACTAGCACGTCTAGGTTTCTTCCCCTTATTATAGTGCTTATTGAGGGCGTGGAAGCTCGAGAAATCCCATGTCGAATGTGGGAATTATATTTCATAGGCATATATATGAGGATTTCCTCAGCTTCCCATGTTTAACATAGGGCATGATGCCATTTTAACGTCTAGTAGAGATGGATAGGACTGATCATAACACTGACTAGAGAGGATCAGATGGGTGAATCCCCTGGAGGGAACACTGATGTAGTGGATAATGTGTGGTTAGCTACCCAGTTACTGCAAGGGGTAGTGAAGAGGTGAATTTTTATGATCTCATAGGGATATGGTTGCCCAGGTAAGAATCAAGATGGATAATGGATGGTCAAGTGAATTGGATGGAGAATGAGATGGAGTCGACTCATGGGTGACGGTGATGTTGGGATTGAGCCTCGAAGAGACCTCCTACATATCCTCATGGAATGGAATCAAAGTCCACATAGTTCAGGATGGGATTATAGAATTGGGTTGTGAAAAAAGGATAGTGACCTGATGATATACCGAGGCTTACGTGTGGTTAGCAGCCTGAGGTTGGTCTTACTCCACTAGGACGAACCAGCAATATGCGTCCCAATAGAAGGGATGACAACATCTTATCATTGGGTTTGGTTTGACAATGGATTACCACTGAATGGGGATCAAAACGACTTACCGTTGGATGAGGGCATAATGGCTTACTATTGGATGGAGGCACAACGGCTTACCGTTGGATAGAGGCACAATGGATTACCGCTGGATTGGGTTTGCAATGGCTTACTGCTGGATGGGGGAACAGCAGATTACCGCTGGATGGGGGCACAATGGCTTACCACTGGATGGGGGCACAACAGCTGACCACTGGATGGGGTCACAATGTCTTACTGTTGGATGGGGTTGAACCTCATGGAGGCTTCCTACTTACTCTATCTAGGAAACAAGGATCAAATCCCACGTAGTTCATGATGGGGGTATAGAATCAGGGTGTTTGTAGAGGACAACGACCCAATGATATAATGGGGATTACGCGTGGTTAGCAACCTGAGGTTAGTCTTATGCCACTGGGATAGACCAGCGATTTGGGTCCCAACAGAAGGGACGATAGTGGCTTACCGCTGGGTTTGGGTTGATAATGGATTATCGCTAAATGGGGTTCACAACGACTCACTGTTGGATGAGGGCGCAACGAAATACTACTGGATGGAGGCACAACGGCTTACCGTTGGATGGAGGCACAACAATTTACTACTGGATGGGGTTTGTAACGGCTTACCGCTGGATGGGGGCACAACGACTTACCACTGGATGGGGGCACAACGGCTTACCACAGGATGTGGTCACAATGGCTTACCACTGGATGTGGTTGAACCATATTAAGGCTTCCTACGTATTCTGTCTAGGAGTCAAGGAAAAAATCCCGCATAGTTCGGGATGGTGGATGCAGTTTAACATCGTGTAGGATGAAAAGGGGGCATGCATTTTAACATCATGCGGGACGAAGGTGGTCCGACGTGAAGGAGGTCAAAACTAGTGGTTGTTGGGATTGAACTTTAAGGAGGCTTCCTACATACCTTACCTTGGCAAGGATCAAAGTCCACATAGTTTGGGATGGTCTTTTTTGAACCGACATGAGGTTGGTCAGGACCAATGGGTGTTGGGATTGAACCTTAGGGAGGCTTCTTACATACCATGCCTTGACAAGGATCAAAGTCCACATAGTTCAGGAGGGGTGTTTGGGGCTTACACTCTAGGATTCCCAGAGAGGATTTAATGGTCTATTCTTACTCTAAAACCACATGAGTCATGCTCATTGTGAGAAACAAGAGGTAGAAAGGACCTGAAGATCACGCCGCAAAAGTTGAATCTGTGGGAAATGAAGTGGGGCTCACACGTAGTTAGTGGACCAAAATGGAAACAGGGCTTATGAGTGGTCTACAACCCATAAAAGAAACAGGTGATTATGCATGGTTAGCAGCCCATGGAGATGGATATTGGGACTTAATCTAGGGTGGAGGCCTGGTTGCGACAAATCCCAGTGGGATAGGGTCGGGGTAACGTAGTCCCCTATGCCCCTCTCACCTCTTAGTATTTGTCAAGGAAAAAAATAGGAGGAGCAGGGATGGTACCTCCCATAAGAAAGGCTAGGGTCTTACACCAAGATGGTTTCCCTTTCCCCATGGACAAACGTTGCTCCAATGAAGAGGATCTCATTCCATTTTAGGAATGATTTCACTCTTATGGAGACCAGTGGGCATAGAGAATGTCTGAGATGGGGAAACCCATGTATAATGCATGGGGAAAGGCTACAGTTTAACATCATGTACTAAGGACGATGGCGCTTGGCAGTTTAACGTCTTGCATCTTGGACGATGGGGGTTCTCTCCGCACCCCTAGGACTTACATAACTGATACCCACCTACCCTTGAAGAAGGGAAGGTGTCAACAATGATGTGGTGATGGGGTGTTTTGGAGTGATCCATTAAGGGATCCACATTAGCATGGGTATACAAATAAGTAATAGTCATTAGAGTTTCTATGCGAAGAATCATGAGGCAAACCAACGCAACATGAAGTACCACCCAAGGGATATTGAAATTTCTTTGTGGAAACCTAGAGGGTCGCACGGGAAAAGGAGTTGTGAAGAAAATGGGTTCATAGGTAGAAGCCTCATGAAGCTCTGGTGCTCCATGTAGTGGAGGGGATTTGCGAAGAGGTATGTTTCGCAAAGTGAAGTGACCTAGCCTAGGCATAAGGCATAGGTGCATATGGAAGGTGCTTCGCAAAGTGTAAAGGAATTAGCAGAGTAGTTCTTCATGAAGCAAGGGTTCCCCATGAAGCATAGCATTGAGAAGAAATGTGCTTCTCAAAGCACAGTTACCCTGCCTTAACATGTGGGTCACATGTGTATGGAGGGTACTTCACAAATTATAAGTGCTCCGGGAAGACTTGAGTCCCCTTGGGGATCCCCTTCCTTCACGGAGGCTCGTGGGATCCATGAATGGCATCCCTCTTTGAAGAGGGGCTGAATACAAACAAGGGAGAGGCACTTCGTGATTCTAAAGTACCTTGAAGAGCTCATGGTTCACAGAGCAGAATTTACTTTGTGGTTTGAGAGCTAAGAAGGATAAAGGTCAAAGGATATGTCATTTGGGCTTGAGGGGAGCCCGATATTTATAGACAAGAGTTGTCGTGAAGCAGAGCTCGCTGGGCGGTAAGACACGTGGCATTTTTTCATAACCACGAAGCCTCTCACCTCCTCTCTCTACAGCAGGTTCACAAATTTCAAAGGGGCTTGTATAGCCTCTCGCCTCCTTTCTCCATGGCGGGTTCGCAAACATCAAAGGGGCTCACAAAGCCTCCCAGCTCCTTGCTCCGCAGCGCCTTCATGGAGGAGAATCTTTGCACTGGTCATAGGGCTACGAGGGCTCTGTGAACATGCTTTATGAGCCATCCCTTAAGTCTTTCCATTTGTTTTTGTTCTTCCCAAATTTGGGCGCCAACAATGGTAAGATTATTTCAATAAACTCTTACCATATTATAACATTGAATCATATTATCCATGTAAAAAAATGAGATTATATGGAGCTTAAAATATCATTAAAAAAATTATTCATTATATAACATTTCAAATTCAATTTATTCATCTCATATAAAAACTTAAGTGTATAACATGGCATGTGTCTCAAAGAAGGAAAATTGAGACCAAATTACTTTACCGATTTGGTAACTTTTGAAACTAAAACCCCATGATAGAAAGATTGTAAAATTTTTATGTAAATACCCATATATTTAATTATAATTGGAATATAATACATTCATTATTAGTATATATACCACACAAAGTAAGTGAGTGGGGAATAAGGCATGTATCTCACAGAAATAAAGAGTGAGATAAAATTCTCTTACCTTGTGTCTTGACTCTCTTTATACTCGTACAATATTTCTGCATAATAAATGTAAGTTTATTATAAATATATTAAATAATATTACTATTTTTTCTAATATAATATATATATTTATTGTGACTTTATATTACCCACTTGTTAACAATTCTATGTTAAGATTTTACTTCGGGTAATATATTTTGTGTTCTTATCATCTGTCTTAATTTGTTATATCTTTGGTACTCATATTTATATAATGATTTAAATAATGTAAAATATGATATAAATATCGTATATATTCAATATTATTATATTATAATGGTTTATAGTATTTATAAGTATGAAATGGAATACACTGTTCATGGAGACAGGAGGTCGTACATACGCATGAACGTTGTTTCCATTTTATTGTTGTATTAGAATAGAGTAAATTACATATAAGTATATATTTATATATATATATATATATTTTAAATTATAATTATTATATCATATATATCATATAATTTCACAAAACACATCCTTAATACATTCTGTATTGTGTGTGAATGAATTACATCGCTTTGAGGGGGAAGTTTTCCAAACTTCTTCAAATGAAATTATCAATTTAAAAAAGATATAAAGTATAAATATATGTGTCAAAAATAAACAAATAATATTAATGAAATTATAAAAATCATAAATATTATATAAAAATAGATTTTCCATCATAATTTCCACCATGAGAGGTGGTAAAGTAAGAATGAACAATCATTTTTTTGTGAGGCGATAGTTCACTGTAAACATAAATAGTATGTTCATTACCCAATAGATAGAAGTGTTTCTATGTATAGGTTGAAATATTAGCATAAACTAATCTCAGTATATTGATGATACTATTTTTTATTTCATAATAATGTAATAAGGAGAGTTAAAGTGATTTAGAATGAAAATAAGATAAAGGAGTTTAATGGAAGATGTTAGCTCTTCCTTGGGTAACTCCATTAGGTTTTCACCAAAGGACTTACATGGATTTATTTTCTCAAAATAGTAGTCCTTAAGGAGGAATTAAGTGATTTTTGGGAATATTTTTGGATAGATATCATCCAAACTTGAATTTCTTGAGAGGTGTGTGGAAGCGGGAGGATGACGCCTTTTATTATTGAGAGGAGTGGCACTCTTGGTATATTTTGGAAAAGGGAAACCCCACCCACGTTTTTTATGGAAATTGGATCAAATATTGGTCAAAGGTCTAGTAAAGAGAGTATATGGTCTAAATATTTTCATACAATTACTTTTTTACAAGTTTGTAGGTCATATCAGGCCTTATGTTTAGGGTTTTTTCCTTTTTAATCTTAATTTCATATTAATCAATGTAATTAATTTTAATTACCATCCCTAATATATTTGGTCAAAAAATAATTTGACCTTATTAGAAATTAGAAATTTTTCTGATTCCAAATATGAAATCCATTTTTACAAATTCTATTCATATAAGTGGTAGGAATTAATTTAAATTTAATCCTGCATACATACTACAGATTGGGTTTTAAAAAAATGTTCAAACATTTACTAGGTTTGTATAACAAATTTCAATGTGAAATACATTTAAATGACATAAATTAGATAAATTGATAAAACCTATATCTAATTAAACATTAAAATCAATTAAAATTAAAATTTAACCTTATAAATAAATTATATGAAAAAATAGTTTATGAGTTAAATTTCAGTATTTTTCACTACTCATTTAAAAATGAAACTTCATAGAAAAATACCGAAAATTCACCCTAACCTAATTTTTATGTTTCTATTTAAATATTTTATTTTATTTTGAGACATTAAATTTATAAAAGTTTCAAAATTTATGTTTAAAATAGATTCTCTATCAAAAGGCAGTAAAAGTGCCTTGATAAAAATATTGGTTTTTATATGTAATTTATGGGTTTGTTCTTATCTTATTCATATCAAATATATTAGATGAATATAAAAACATTTAGATAGAATATATGATATATATATATATATATATATATATATATTATTTATATCACTTACTAATTTTAATTAATTAAATTTATTAGTATAAAACATCTTTGTGAGCATAAAAATATTTTTCTATAAAAATATTCCTTTTATATTCAATTGGTTATTATATTCATTGTGACTAGTAAATTTGTTTTATACTTGATTAAACCATATTTTTCCATAATTTAGTTAATACTATTCATAACCTCTAACATAGTGGCTAGCATATGTCTTAATGTATTAAATAATAATATTTTAATAATATATTTTTGTTTGGTAAAAATCAGTCTTGTGTGTTATGAAATCCATCAAGGAAAGTTAGTATTGAATCTAATATAAGCTTACCTCAGTATTCCATGTAGATAAATATAAACTTTATATTGCATATAGTTCTTGATTAACTTGGTATCTCCTGATCAAAAAATAGTTCTTTCATATAATAAAATAAATATCCAGTGTTGTGTGAAATGAAAAAAAAATATCAAAGATATTATATTAATTAAAAAAAATCAAAATCTCAGGGTGTTATATTTTCCCATAAAATTGGTCCCCTCAAGGTTTCCAAAATTACCAAGGTTCCATTTCATAATATTTAGGAGTAACTTTTCAAGGTAAGGCAATTATCCTTCTCTTCTATTCAATTCAAGAAATTTTTTTGTATGTGTCTTATAATTGTTATGATTAATATATTTTATTAAGATTTTGATCATACCCTTACTGAAAAAGTATGTCTTATCAATGGGAAAACCTTTTCACCTCTCATTTTAGCCTTTTCTAAAAACACATTCTATACCTATCATGATTCCAAATTTACTCCTCAAATTTATCTCTCAACTTAAAAAAGTCTCTTTTATTTTCTTTTTGTGAATACCCAAACCTCTTTCATTTGTAGGGGTATTAACCTAGATGTAAAAATGTTTTGTTTTATTTGGTTATTTACACATAATAAAACTGCATTCCATTTTTATGGGATAACAATGACATGATGATATTGTATTTAAGAACTTTTAGATGGCCATGATTTTGGTTACAAACCCTTTCTTTATTCTTGTAATGGCCCAGACCTTCCTAGTCCATTACTTTGTCAAATTTTGGTGTCTGGGGTATCTTGGGGACCATCAGTAGCTCATTAAGGAGTTTTCCAAATTTCAGGTCGAACAGATAGTGTCACTGATGGTCATTGGTGGCACTGATTGGCCATTGGTGGAATCGATGGGCTGTTAGTGGCATCAATCAGCATTGCAGCCAAGGCAATGGTGACTCACCCATTGGCGAGTTGTTTTCATCTTCTCCTAGACTTTTCCAGATTCGCTCAACTAACATATCTTTTGATGTAAAAGTGTTTTAAATGCCTCTTTTAAAGTGACTTAAGGCCATTTTGAGTCCCACAAATGATATATTAAATTCTCTAAGAGTGGGGCAACCCTCGATTACCAAAATGTGGGAAATTTTTTCTTGGTGTCACACCTTTTTCTATGTTTTCCAGTTTCACCCCTCTTATGGGTTTTTCTCTATTTAAAGGAAATATATCAACTCACAGCCATCCACTGGTCTATCTCTACCATCTCTGATGAGAATTATTAAATATAAATTAATACCAATGTGTGAAAATACCCAACTGCATAGTAGATCCATGAACCAACTATTAAGTACTTCGAAATTATCTCCCTGATTTTAGGATTTGGCCTCTTCTTAAGCTGAGATACTCTCTTTCTTCTTCCTTTTGGATTCTATTAGTGCACCTTGAGACTTATTCCCAAGACAAATCATGTGCCTATGATGGAGCCCTCTCTCTCATCCTTGTAGATTTCTTTTCTTGCAAGTCGTGCCATCCCCGGTTCTTGGCGCAAGGAGAAAACTTCATTACTTGATCATCCAAGTAGGGGTTCTTCCTTCATCTCTCTTTTATTGTGCATCATTCGGGGTGGGTATGACGATGTTACCTCAGGATGTAGATGAAATAAACTTTAACGATGATAATAAACAGACTTTTAAAGAACTAAGGGGTGGGAAAGTTGATGATTTTGTGTTTTATACCTTCGTTTTTATGTTGTAAATTGTATGAGATTATGTCCACTGAAAATATTATCCATTGGTGTTCCTTTATTATACACTAATGAAGCTCTATTTTCTGGATAATCTTGTGATTGAATGACTTTAACATTGAAACTAGATGATTTATTGGATACTCGGTGAATAAGAATCCTTGTGTGATCACCCTAGTTAACCAAACAGAAAGAATTAACTTAATGAATGGTGTTGGATAAATCCGAAAACTTCATTTCCTTGTTTTAGAGATATTCCTAGTTGTTTTGTTTAATGTTTGTGAGGTGATGTGTGGATAAGAATGGAACCTATGGTTGAGAGATTGTTAGTTTGTGAATATGAGGCTTTGTGGAGTTGATGGTGAATTTTTTGGACCCATTATGTTGGGGTTTTTTTTGGTTCTAGTACTTTGAGGGATCTCATGGATCCCTTTTTATGTTGTTACTTACAAGAGAACTGGGTGTGAATGCTTGAATGCATGCTTGTTTTTTTCCTTCAGCTATTGTTTTTGACTTATGGTTATGCTTGTTAGTTTCCTGGTAGTGAAGAAATGTCTTAAATAGAATCTTTTGAATATGATAATGAGAACTGGTATAATGGGTAACTATTTTCTAGAAATGGGTTGTGCTCTGGTTGTGGTTGTTGTGTACTTGTGAATGTAGGGATAGTAGCAAGAGTGGTTATGTACGGGCAGGTTATTAGTTTTGGGACCCTTAGGTTGGGATTAGTGATTGATTACATCTATGTATAAAATTTATTTCTTTTGATTCTTATATTCACCCCACCCATGTTGAGAACTTTGTGCCGAACACCCCTATTTCATGCCGGAGGCTGTTTTTTCCAACATTCTTATGAGTGGGTAGTTATTACCTCATTTTCGGCTCCCTCTCCTAGGTATCCCAAGACACTTCGGGCTAGCTGTGATGGCCTAATGTTTATTAAGGACCAAGAATCTTAGGGTAGGGTGTGTTTTGTTGGTTGGACCAGGTGTGTGCAGGCAGGTTTATTTCTCAAGTGTCTTCAGGATGAGTCTCAGGTGTCTTCGGGCATGGCAATGGTTGTTATGGCCCAAGTGTCTTCGAGCATGGCAATGGTTGTTCTAGACTAGGTGTATTTGAGATTGGAAGTTGAGGTTTTGGCCCAAGTGTTTTTAGGTGTGGTTATGTGCAGTTGTGGTGGCCCAGGTGTTTGTGGGTGGGATAGTCATATGGTTGAGATGACCCATAAGGTTGTTTTTAGGGTGGAAATGGGACTATAGTGGGATCTGTAGGGGAGGTATGATGTGTACGATGTCCTAAATAACTAGTGGGAAAGTGGTGTGGGGTACCCAAATATCAATGTGTTGTTACTATTACATTACCTGACTTGCGTTATTTGGGGAGTGTGCCTTGGTGAGGCTGGGTGGATAGTTTCCTTGCTAGGTGTTTTGGTTAACTCTATTTCTCATGAGGCATTAGAATGTGTCCCCTCTTATGCATGATAGCTTTTGTTTTTCCCTACTAAGTATACCTATATACTCAGCCTACATATATAAAATTTATTTCGGGTTTCTAGGAGGACTTTGAGGACTATGAAAGACCATACTAGCTTAAGCGTCAGGAGTTGTCATTGCTATTTTTCCTTTATTTTACTACTTCATATTTTTTTCTACTTTGAATCAATTTATTTTGGAATTGCATATGGGAATGGATTTTGGGATTTACTTTTATTTTGGTCTTTGGAGTTTTTGATATTTATCGTCTTATATCCCAATCTTATTATATAAAAAGTGTAATGCCTTATATTTTACGTGAGATTCTATACCCTTGGTGCTAGTCTCCACTATAAGTCCTATTGAAGGCAGGAATCGGGGGTCATTATCTCTCCTTCAACTTGAAGAAGGAAGGGTCTGGCAGTTTTTGTTCACTTCCCTCATCTTGATGAAGGTGGGTCGTGATAGAATGGTATCAGATGTTATGGTTGAGTGATAAGATAGAGTTCGGGGTTAGGCATAGTGAAGATTGCATGGGATTGTAGGGAAACAGTGTTAGGTAATCTTGGTGTGTGATGTAGGCCAGGGAAGACCGGCCATGACACATTATTTTAGGTCCCCCCATGGTTTGATGTAAGGACTCTGGACCTATTTAATAACCAAGTGAGGCTACATTGATTGCAGAGTAGAGACCCTAAGAAAGTTACATGTGTCATAATGACTTCTGTTATTTTGTGTATTGGGTGTTTTTTAAATTTAAAATAAATAAAAAGTTTAAAAAAATTTAAAAGGAATATTCTACACTACTCAATATTAGGCATTCCTTGTTTACCTTGTATTTATGGCACCCAAATGACGTCCACAAGTAGTGTAGGTAATTGAGGCCCAGCAGGATGATTTGGATGATCAACGAAGGGATAATTGAGAGGAGGAGGACAACTAGTGGCAGAATAAGCTTCATGACTTTTAGTGGAAAACCCTCAGAAAGTACGAGGGTAGCGTCTCATACATGGAGACATGGAGCTGGCTCTAGGAGCTTATTATTGCCTTAACCTAGATTCGGGCTCTGACAGAATATTAGGTTCATTTTTCCATGATCCAGATGTGTGGAGCGGCGCGTCAGTGGTAGACACTCTATCTCAGGGAGAAGAAGGAAGCTGAGGTTTCGTTGACTGACTTAGAGATGGAGTTCCTGGTGGAATTACTTTCCTCCATGATGAATGCTAAAAAGTGACAAGAGATACTCTCCCTCTAGCAAGGTAGTATATCGGTAAGGAAGTTGGGGATCGAGTTCAAGGATCTCCTTCGTTTCTCTCTAAACCTCTTCCTGGATGAGGAGTCACAGGGAAGACACTTAGAGGAGGCACTCTGACCTTCTCTTCAGTATGTTTTCACTCCCTTCACTCTAATGACATACTTGGAGGTTCATAAGAAGACTCAAGTGGTGGAGAGGATGCACACGCTGGGAGGTGTGCAATGAGAGGGCATCCAGTTGAGCTCATCAAAGAAGAAGGACATTAGCATCAGGCCTCCAGCATTAGGGCCTTCTAGGTTTCAACCAGTGGGGAGAAGGCTTCAGCAGTTTCGGTTTTGATCTCCTAGTCCTTCACCCATTCTCCATGAGCCTAGTACCGAGGTGCTTTACCTGTGGAAGTTGTGGGAACCTTTAGAATCATTTCCCAGACCAAGTGAAGTATAGTGGGGTGGGTAAGTTCAGTGCCCACCCTGGTAGCACCAGTTTTCGGCCATACCTTTTCAACAGAAACAACAGGGACAGCGAGCTCCCACTACACTAAGGGTAGACGGTGCCGGAGGAGGCCGACCTTAGGGAACTCCTCAAGGACCTAGAACAAGGTGTGGTTGGGGAGGTGACCAGCAACTAAGGGGCATAGGATTTGGGAATGGGCAGTTTCACACTGTAGGGGAATTAGTTCTAGCAGGGCCGGAGGTCGCTCGAGGTACGATCAGTTTGTTTAATACTCTTAATTATTCCTTGTTTGATTCTAGAGCTTTTCACTCCTTTGGTGCACCCAGTCTATCCAATGTCTATGGTCTAGACGTAGAGATATTTTCCATGAATCTAGTGTTGAGTATTCCAGTTTGAGGTCAGACCATACTATTTGATGTTTTTCGAGCATTTAGGCTAATTTTAGGGCCACGTTAGTCCTATGGGGATGTCTTTATACTGAAAATACAGCCATACGATGTCATCCTAGCCATAGACTGGTTGTTTTATGTTCACACTGTTATCTAATGCTTTCGTAGAAGGGTCATTTTCTCAGATATGGGTGGCATGTTTGTAGATTTTTTTGGCGAGTGGGGTTTCCATGAGGGTAGTCAACGAGTGGAGCCCCTTCTTTCCTTGTTATCTGAGATGTCGTTGGAATCGTCTAACTCAGAGATAGTGGAATTTCTAGGGATTTTCAGTGAGTTCATGGACATCTTTTCCGAAGATTTTGTGACTCTACCCCCTTCTACGTAATGTTGAGTTCGGGATATACTTACAGTCTGGTGCCCATCTGATTTCAATGGATCTCTATCAGATGGTGCCTTTTAAGTTATAGGAGTTACATATTCAGGTTGATGACCTGATGAAGAAGGTTTTTATCTTACCAAGTGTGTCTCCATGGGGTGCTCTAGTATTGTTCACAAAAAAGGTAGGCGGTGGTCTCAGGATGTGAATAGACTACTGAAGACTGAATGAGGTGACATTCAAAAACTGTTACCCCCTCCTGATGATCGATAGCCTTTTTGACTAGTTGAAGGGAGGATGTTGATTCTTGAAGATCGACATGCGATCTGGATATCACTTATTGAGGGTGAAGGAGGGTGACATCCCAGACACTACTTTCAGATGCAGGTATGGACACTTTGAGATTGTGGTCATGTTGTTTGGTGTTACGAATGCACCAACTGTGTTCATGGGTCTCATGAACTCTATTTTCTGTGATTATTTGGACTGGTTTGTGGTCGTGTTCATCAAATAAATACTCATCTACTCAAGTTCATAGAAGGATCACACCGAGCATCTAAGGAAAATTTTTGAGGTCCTCCGACAGCACCATCTCTACGGGAAATTGTCAAAGTGCACGTTCTAGACACTAAAAGTGCACTTCCTTGAACACATGAAGTACCAACTGGGAATAGTAGTGGACTCATAAAATATTTAAGTGGTTTTTCTTGGGCAGCACCCAAGAATATAGTAGAGGTTCTTAGTATCTTGGGTCTGGCAGGTTACTACTAAAGGTTCATGCCCGAATTATCTCGAGTTGCGGAACCTTTGATAGCCTAGACCAGAAAATACCAAGCTTTTTCATGGAGTGGGTAGTGTCAACTAGCCTTCAGTTATCTAAAATGGAAGCTGATTAGTTCCCCAGTGTTGAGGTTTCCAGAGGAAGGGGTAACATTTGATGTGTTTTGTGATGCTTCTGGTCTAGGATTGGGGAGTGTGTTGATGCAGCAGCAGGGGTGATCTCTTATGGGTCTAGGAAGTTATATCCTTACAAACATAACTACTCTACCCATGACCTAGATCTTGTAGTGTTTGTTTTCACGTTGATTTTTTTGAGGCATTAACTCGTTAGGGAATGTTTTGTGGTCTTCACAAATCACAAGAGCTTGAGGTTTGTCTTCTCCCAGTGAGACCTAAACTTGCAGTGGTGGAGGTGGATGGAGTTCATCTAGGACTAAGACTTTAAGATCTCCTACACCTTAGGAAAAGAAAATGTTGTATCTAATTCCTTGATTATGAATTCGTAGAATGATGTGGTTTGGGAGTCAGCAGATGGTTGGGAAGAAATGGAGGAGTTGACTTCCTTACATATGGGTATGAGAGTGGAGGATGGTAGAGGCTGTCTGTTTCAGATGACAGTGCAGTCTCCCTTGGTATGACAGGTGGGAGAGTCTTGGTGGGGATACTTAGAGGTTAAAGTAATGTGTGATCATATTAGCCATAGTGATGATCCAAAAGGATAGTTAGATGATGGTCTGAATCAGATGCTTTTCCATGGAATTTTTTTTGTCCCAAAGACGATGTATGAGGGAGTTCTCTATGAGTTCCATAGATTAGCCATGGAAGTACACCCAGGAGTCTCCACGATGTACTGGGGCTTGAGAGGTCAGTTTTGGTGTCCCTAAGTGAAGTGGGCAGTGAAGGAATTTCTAGAAAAGTGTCTCATGTGTCAGCAGGTGAAGGTGGAACACCATGTTTCTGATGGTCTATTGTAGCCCTTAGACATTGCCAAGTGGAAGTAGGATGAAGTCTTGATGGATTTAGTCATAGTACTACCCATATCTAAGGGAATTTATGATTCCATATAGGTAGTGGTGGATCAGTTTACAAAATCGGTTCACTTCTTTGCGGTTAAGGAGTCGAGCACAGTGGATTACTTAGCATAGAAGTATGTGGGTGATGGATGCATAGGATTCCTAGAACCATCATTTTGGACTAGGATAAACACTTTACTTCATGAGTCTAGAAGGTATTATAGTGTTCTTTTGGAACCCAAATTTTCCTTAGCACCGCTTTCCACCCTCAAATGGATGGGTGGACGGAGAGGATCATCCAGACATTAGAGAATATGCTACAAGCATGTGTTATGGACTTTGTAGGATCGTGGTTAAGACACCTTCCTCTGGTAGAGTTTTCCTCCAATAATAGCTATCACTCTACCATTGGAGTGGCACCATTTGAATCCTTTTATGGGAGATCGTATCTTCCACTCGTGTGCTGAACAGAGGTTGGGGAGGCTGGTGTTCTTGGACTAGAGGTGGTGTAGGGTGCAACGGAGAAGGTTCATCTTGCGCATGGGAGGATGAAGCTAGATCAAGACTGGAAGAAATCATATGTTGATCATAATATGAGGCCCTTGAGTTTGAGGTTGGAGATCAGGTGTTCTTGAAGATTTTCCCTCAATGTGGGCATCAGAGGTTTGGCAAGGGGAGTAAGCTTTATCCCAGGTTCATCAGACCCTTCGAGGTGTTGGGATGAGTCGGAAAGGAGGAATATTAGTTGTCATTACCAAGGTGGTTGGAGAGGATCCACAATGTCATCCATGTATCTCAACTTTGTCGGTATCTACACGATGACTCCCACATCCTCGACTTGGGAGATTTGGATATTGAGGATGATAAAAATGTTCATGTAGTGACCAGTGAAAGTTGAGGATTATAAGAAGAAGGTGCTTTGTGGACGGACCATTCCCTTGGTTTTTGTGTTATGGAGGCGTGGTTTCCTCAAGGAGAGTACGTGGGAATGGGATGAATATATGTGTTCCCAATACCCAGAGTTGTTCTGAGTTTTCATCTTGTGTTTTATTTGTTCCTTGTTGTGATGTAATGTTTGAATGTGCTTACTGTATAATAAGTTGTTGCCCTTGTTAACTGTTGTGTGTATAAAAAGTCCGAACTATGGGGAGAGGAGGACCTGATCCCTAATCAATATGCATTATGTTGGATGTGATTAAACCTGTGTGGGTGAGTCAGTGCTGCCCAAAGAGGATAGTATCTTGACATGGATAAAGGGGATCCCTAATCCATAAGTCTATATAGTGTGACCTTTAAATGTTTGTGTGGTTACTTGGGGGAGAGGAGCGATAGTGTTTCTTTGGTTGTTCAGAAGATAGATGATAGAGGTTTTCTTGGAATTTGGGGTTTTATTTCAGCTTTCGAACAACCCTAGGTTGGTATATCCCTCAGAGGTATCTTGTGAGGTGGTTGTTCAGACCCCTCTCTTTTATTCAGGTTTACTCTTGAATTCTCAAGGGTGAGAATAGTATGATAGGTATCTGATTTAATGACTCGGACCTTACTGGTCCATTAATTTGTCAAATTCTGATGTTTGGGGTATCTTGGTGACCATCAGCGGTTCATTAAGGAGTTTTTCAAATTTCAGGTTGAACGGACAGTGGCACCGATCAGAATCAGTGGCACCGATTAGTATCAGTGGAACCAATGGGCTGTCAGAGGCACTGATCGGCATTGGTTTCAAGGGGATGGTTCTATATAAATAGTGACTCACCCATTGGTAATTAATTTCTAGATTCTACCATACTTTTCCAGTTTAACTTGAGTAATGTATCTTTTGACATAAAAGTGTTTTAAATGCCTCTTTTAAAGTGACTTAAGGCTGTTTGAAATCCCATAAATGATATCACAAACCCCCTAAGAGTGGGGTGACCCTCGATTACCAAAACGTGTGGCCTTTTTCCTTGGTGTCACACCTTTTTCCATGTTTTCTAGTTTCACCCCTATTATGTGTTTTTTTACGTTTAAAGGAAATCTATCAACTCACAACCATATTCTGGTCTATCTCCACCATATCTGAGGAGAATTATTAAATCTCAATTAATCCCAATTTCTGAAACCTCCCATTCATGTGGTCAAGCCATGATATTAATTTTATGTACTTTTAAATTTTCTCCTTGATTTTAGGATATGGCCTTTTCTTAAGCCAAGATCCTCTCTTCCTTATTCCTTTTGGATTCTGTTAGTGTACCTTGGGAATTCATCCCAAGAAGAATCATGCACCTGTGATGGAGCCCTCCTGCTCTGACTAGGATTTTTCTTTTCCTGCAAGTCACACCATCCCCAGTTCTTTGTGTAAGGAGAAAACATCGATCCTTGATCATCCAATATGGGGTTATTCCTTCGTCTCTATTTTATTGTGCATTGTGTGGGGTGGGTATGATGATGTTCCCTCAGGACGTAGATAAAATCAACTTTAACGAAGATAATAAATAAACTTTTAAAGAATGAAGGGGTGGGAAATTTTATGATGTTACTATTTTATACCTTCATTTTTATGTTGTGAATTGTACGGGCTTATGTCCACTAAAAAATGTGGTTGTTGGGGGTCCTTTCATGCGCACTAATGAAGCTCGTTTTTTGGATAATATTGTGGTTGAATGACTATAACATGGAAAATGGTTAATCATGAAAACTTGGTTGATTAAATTTATGCCTAATGAATAATAATACTTGTGTGATCACCCTGTATAACTAAACAAAAATAAATAAATTAATGAATGGTGTTAGCTAAATCTGAAAACTCTCTTTCCTTGTTCTGGAGATATGCCTGTTTTTTTTTGTTTAATGTTTGTGAGGTGATGTGTGGATGGGAATGGAACCTCTGGTTAAGAGGTTGTTGGTTTGTGAATTTGAGATCATGTGGAGCCGGTAGTGAATGTTCTGGACCTATTATGTTGGGTATTAGTTTGGTTCTAGTACTTAGAGGGATCTCATGGATCCCTTTTGATGTTTTTACTTACAAGATAATCGGGTTTGAATGCTTGAACGCCTACTTGGATGTTTTCCTTTAGTTGTTATTTTGACTTGTGGTTATGCCTGTTAGTTTCCTAGTAGTGAAGGAATATCTTAAATGGAATATTTTGAACATAATAATGAGAACTGGTATAATGGGGAACTTTTTTCCAGAAATGGGTTGTGCTCTAGTTGTGGTTGTTGTGTACTTGTGCATGTTGGGATAGCAGCAAGAGTGGTGGTGTATGGGTAGATTATTGGTTTTGGGAACCTTATGTTGGGATGAGTGATTGATTATCTATATGTTTAAAATTTAGTTCTTGTGTTTCTTATATTCCCCCACCCATGTTGAGCACTTCGTGCTGAACACCCTCATTTCATGGGGGAGGATGTTTTTTCCAACATTCTTATGAGTGGCTAGTTATTAGATCATTTTTCTTCTCCCTCTCCCAGGTATCCCAAGACTATTCAGGAAGGTTGTGATTACCTAAGATTCATTATATCCCAAGACTCTTTATGAATGGTGTGTTGGGGTGGTTGGTCCTGGTGTAAACGGGCAGGTTTGTTTCCCAAGCATCTTCGGGATGAGGCCTAGGTGTCTTTGGGCGTGGAAGTGGTTGTTTTGGCCCAGGTGTCTTCGGGTGTGGCAGTGGTTGTTCTAGCCTAGGTGTCTTTGGGTGTGTCAGTAGAGGTTGTGTCCTAGGTTTCTGTGGGTGTGGTTATGTGTGGTTGTGGTAGCCCAGGTGTTTGTGGGCAGGATTGACGTACGGATGAGATGGCCCATAATTTTTTTGTTGGGGCGGATGTGGGACTACAGTGGGATCTATGGGGGAGGTCTGATGTGTAGGATGTTCTAAATAACCAGTGGGAAAGTGGTGTGGGGTACCCAAATATCAATTTTATATTACTATTAGTTTACCTGAATTGCATTATTTGGGGAGTGTGCCTTGGTGAGGTTGGGTGGATAGTTTCTTTGCTAGGTGTTTTCGTTATCTCTATTTCTAAAGAGGCATTAGAATTCCTCTCCACTTGTGAATGATATATTTTGGTTTTCATTATTGAGTATACCTATATAATTACCCTAAATATACAAAACTTCTTTCCAGTTTCCATGAGTACTTTTAGTAACGTGTCAGACCTTACTAGCTCGGGTGTCAGAAGTCATCATTGTTGTTTTTCCTTTCTTTTGGTACATTCCTTCAGATTTTCTTGTGCTTTGTATCACTTTATTCTTTACATACATATGGGAATGAATTTTTGAATTTACTTTTATTTCAGTCTTTGTAGTTGTTTGGGATTTACCATCTTATCTCTTGATCTTATTATATAAAAAGAGTAATTCCTTCTATTTTACATGATATTTTATACCCTTGGTGTTATTCACCACTCTAAGGTCTATTAAAGGCGGGGCTCAGAGGTCATTATCACTCCTTCAACTTGAAGAAGGAAGGGTCTAGAAGTTTTTTGCCCCATCCCTCATATTGATGAAGGTGGTTCATGACAATTCACCACATATTATTAATGAAATGGTTTATTATGATAAAGGTTGATCATATTAATTAATAAATTTAATGGGCGCACCTGTATTACTCTCTGATGAATTGGGTAGATAATTTAATCTCCAAAGATAACAAGTTTTATGATACCATGGTGACTAAACATGGTAATTTTATTTTATAACACCTTGGTGATAAAACTTAGTGACATTATTATGAATGTATCATTTAAATTTTGTAGCCACATTTTAATGATGTGATTCATGTTCTTTTTATTATGATATGCCTAATTTTCTTTTTATCATCCGATAATGATGGTTATCATGTTTTTATTGATATTACTAATGATCATAGGTAAAATGTTTCAATTTATTTTTCCCTTACTAGGCCTCATTCTCAACCCTTTCCTTTGATGTATGTCCCTAGGATATGAGATTCATTAAATGTACTTAGTATAAAGAAATGAATAATCCTTTCAAGTGGGTTAGAAGAATGTTTTATTTTTTCTTTTATTATGTACCTGATTTACAATAAACTAAACATTAAAACATTATTTTTTGTACCATGTAATGAAATGTTATGTAATAAAAAAGTCAGGATTCCATAGTTTGTATTAAAGTACAGTTTAGTTATTTTTGGTAATTAGGAATATAAATCCTTAGTATAAACCCTATATAAAAGTTTAAATATTAATAAACATCCTTGTATTTTGGTGAAGTGTTATGTAAGTTTTTTATTTGGATAGAAATCCATGTTTGGATACAAACAAGGGGATGTTGATCTGGCATAGATATATCAAGGGATAACACCCGAAAACACCTCATTGAGCTTGATTTGATTGGGAACTCGTGTATGAAGATGGGAATTGTTGCTCTATTTTGGTGAATTGTTATGTAAGTTTTTTCTTAGGATAGAAATCCATGTCTAGATACAAACAAGGGGATGTGGATCTGACATATATATATATCAAGGGATGACACCTAAAAACACCTCATTGAGCTAGATTTGATTGGGAATTGGTGGATGAATATGGGGCTTATTGCACTATTGTTTTGACACTCCAAAGGGATATGTTTGGTTAATCACAAAATTCTTATGAACCATTATGAAGGATATATATAAAGTTTAATTATTGCTAAAGAATAACATATTTAAGCATAAATTTTTAGGACATTAAGTTTTTTTAGAATTATAATATTTTTAAAAGAAACACATTTCTCACTAAGGTTTTCTTCTTTTAGAGAATAGTGGGAAATATGAGGCACTACATAAATGATAAGGGAAATAGACAATGTTCTAATGGACCTATAATGGAATCCGGAATGTAAAACTTCATGAGGATGATGAATCAACTAAATCAAGTTATGAATAATAACCTGAATTATGTTGAGAGACTGGATTAACATTGAAGTGAAAAAATTTCCTTTTAGTCTTTTATACGTCAACGACCACATTATTGTAGTGGATCTACCAACCTATTTTTTACAAAACAGCTGATAAGATCTATAGAAAATATCTTTTTTATAATATACTATTTAGATAGAGAGAAAGTCATCGTATAAGTATAACACTTAGAAGGTGAAGTTGATCAGTTTTGGAAACTGATTAAAAACAAAAGTCTATTAAGGGATATTGGTTCTATGGAGTGTGGAGAGTTTATTGGAATATTTTTCAATAAATATTTTCCTCATTAAATGAAAAAAATGGAGTAGGTATTACTAGAGATTTAGTATAAGGATAATAAATCTATGGAAATCTATGAGATGAACTTTACAAGACTTTCTTGTTATTACACTAGCTTCGTTATGGATCATAAGGGAAAGGTTGATAGATTCATCAGTGTACTGAGACCTCATATGTAGAGGAATATATCAAATTGTGACTATGAATGTTATGAGTAGATATTGTGAAGTGTTATAAAGGTTTAATTAGAGTTTGGATAAACACAATGGTAACATACGTCGAATGAAATGATGAAAACAATTGATCCAAACTCATAGAGAAAATTTGATCATGAGATAGGAGGGAAGAAAATAAAAGTTCCTATGTGGAATAAATGTGGGATGAAAAATTCAAGTAACTACTTTCTTGGGAGTGGAAAATACTACAAGGAAGATATGTACATATAGATAAAAACTGTAATGGTGAAGTGAAGCCTCAACTTATCAACACTAACAACAAATGGAATATGGTGCAGGCCCAAAATAAAGTTCAAGTTTGGAAAGCTTAATAACATTTTCGATCATTATCAAAATTATAATATAATCAAGGGAAATCACTATTAACATATTCATAGGATATGGGATAAACTTTTGGTATTTTCTATCATAATGGATGAAGTTGAGGCTCTATATTATGTGGTGGCAGGTACTCTCATTTTTCTCTCAAAGATAGAAAGTACATTGTTTTATTTTGGTTCTACACATTCCTTTATTTCCTCAAAGTTTTCAAATAACATAGAATCAATCCCTGAGATTCTATAAGTAGAATTATCAGTCAATACACCTGGAGTAATTATACAAGAATCGACAGTGTATAAAAACTCTAGTATTGAATTTGGAGAGATCATTCTAATTTTAAATCTAGTATCCATTACCATGGTGGTATTTGACACTATACTAGTGATGGAATCACTCTCAAATTATAATGCTAATATCAACTATAGAAGCCAGTAAATATTAGTATTATTGATTAGAAAACCTATAGCTATTTTTAAAGGATAGATGTCCCTAATTGAGATTTGTCTAGAATAACCTCCCATAACCTTCTTTATGGATATGATTGGTGAAGAGAAAGAAGTAATTAAAAGTAAAATAATATAAAATGTACCCCATTTTTTAGGAATACATTGATATATTTCCTAATAATTTACCTGAACTACCCATAGAAATAGAGGTATAACTATCCATTTAACTCATGCCTTGATCCAAGACGATATCAAAGACCCTATATAGAATAGAAAATGTTTAGTTATAGTAATTAAAGAAACCACTTCACGATCATTTGGATAAGTAATATATTTGAGAAGATATGTTTCATTAGGGAGAACCTATTTTATTTGTGAATAAGAATGATTGATCAATGTGGTTATACATTGTTTTTAATGAACATAACGAGATCATAGTGAAGAACAAGTACCCTCACCCAAGGATTGATGATTTATTTGACCAGTTTGGTGGGGCTCAATTATTCTCTAAGATAGATATTTGATATGGTTATAATTAATTGAGTTTAAAGAATGAAAATATTACAAATACTACCTTTTGATCAAGACATGGGCATGATGAGTTTTTTTATTCCCTTTGTCTTGACTAATTATCCTTATATATCTATAGATTTTATGAATATAGTCTTTAAGGACTGCCTTGAAAAGTATTTATATTTTTTATTAATGAAATTATGATGTATTCCAAAAGTTGTGAGGAGAATAAGAACCATCAAAGGGATATATTACAAAAAATGAGGAAGGATATGAAATTTTTAAAATTCAGGAAATGTGAATTTAGGTGATAATAAGTTTATTTCTTGGGGAACATTATAACCAATGAAGGAATCTCAGATAACCCTGTAGTGAAAAAGGTTGGGGAGGAGTGGCCTCATCCTATAATAGTAACTGAGACTCATAGTTTCCTTAGTTTATTAGGATATCATATGAGGTTTGTGAAAAACTTTTCATGACTTCATAATTCACTAACCAAGTTAAATTCAAAATGTGATAAGTTTATTTGGAAAAAGGAGTGTGAAGAATGTTTCCAAGAACTGAAAAAGAGATTGGTTAATTCACCTATATTAACATTACCATTTATTAGAGAATGATTCAATATTTTTATCAATAAATATATGAAAGGTCTTGGCCGAATCCCTATACAAAATGACAAGGTGATTTCTTATGCATATTTATAGTTAAAGCCTCGTGAGAAGAATTATCCTACCTATGCCCTGGAGATAGTTGTGGTTATTTTTTCTCTAAATATATGGAGGAATTATCTTTATAGGGAGAAATGTAATATATACATAGAATACAAAATTTTAAAGTATATATTCACATAGAATGAATTGACCATGAGACAATGGAGATGGTTGGAACTTCTTAAAGACTATGACTATTTCATTCATTATCACCTTGAAATGAAAAACAAATCAATTGATGTATTAAGTAGGAAATATCTTATAATGATGGAAATGATGAGGATTCAATGAGATCCATTGATCAAGGACTTGACATAGGAATCATGAGGGAAGGGAAATCATAAATCCTATCCCAAAATTATTTCTTAACTATTGTTACAAGATAATTTTAAGGAAGATCATAGAGAAGATCCTTTATTACAAAATAAAATAGAGTTTTTGAATAATGGGAAGTTTCCGAAGATAAATATTTATCAATAAGGTATACTAATATTTTTTATAAGGAAGTGTATCCCATATATTCAAGATATAAAGAAATAACTAATTGATGAAGCTCATAGATCTATATTCTCTATACATCCTGGAAGAAATAGAATTTATAGGGAACTTTGTGATCATTAATGGTGGGATAATATGAAAATGGTGATTTTCAAATACACTACATGTTTCTTGGTGTGTCAACAAGTGAAGGTGAAGAAAAAAAATTACTAAATTGGTATTAAAATCACTACCCATACCAACATTTAAGTGGGAAAATATCACTATGGACTTCATCACTAGTATCCCAAGAATATCCAAATGAAACAATGCGGTATGCTTTAGAGTTGATCGACTCACCAAGACTTCACATTTTATAATTATTTGAAAATATTTCATTCTTCACCAAATTTCCTTTATTTAAGTAACTGAAGTGGTGAGGCTTCATGGGGAACCACTTTTTATTATTTTTTATCATGATCCATGTTTTACATCTAAATTTTGGAGAAATATTCAATATGCTCTGAATAATTAATTAAATTACAGTACTTACTATCACCCTCAAACTAATTTCCAATTTTAAAGGACCATTCAAAAACTTGAGTACATTCTAAGAACATGATCAGTGGAATTCAAAGGTGGATGGGATAAAAAACTCCCATTAGTTTAGTTTTCATAAAAAAATCTTTCACTCTCAAGTATTCAAATGACACCCTATGAATATCTATATGGTAAGTGATGTATAACTCATACTTGATTGAATGTAGTTGGTGAGAGAAAGTTTCTTGGGCCTGATATTGTGTAAGAGATGATAGAAAAGGTTTATGTCATCCAAGAAAACATAAATGATTCTTGGATTTGGTAGATGATTTATACTGAAAATTGTTCAAGGAACTTGGAGTTTGATGTTAATGAAAATGTTTTACTTAGAATATCCCCATGGAAAAGATTCATGCAGTTTGGTAAGAAATGGAATCTTATCCCATGGTACATTAGCCTTAGTGAAATCCTTGATCACATGGGATAAGTAACCTATCATCTAGAACTTCCACCAAATATATATCAAGTTCATGATATATTCCACATATCTCACTTGAGAAAGTATATACCTAATCCCTAACATGTACTAAATCTATAGGTGGTACAAATATAACATGACCTCTCTTATGAGGAGTAGTTGGTGGAGATCTTGGATCATAGAGACAAGGATCTACACGACAATACAACCCACCTTGTCAAAGTGATTTGGATGAACTATACGTTTTAAGAGGTGACATGGGATCTATACAATACAATTAGACAAAATTACCGACACCTTTTCTCAACTAAGATAATGAATTGAAAATTTAGAGAATAAATTTCTTAAGGGGGGAAGAATGTAATGGCCCATGTTCCATTTTAAATTATATTTTTTTCTTGAGGAAATGTGTATTATAATATAAACAAAAAACCATATCTTTTTAATATTAATCAATAATTTAGTCACCAAAATCAGAAAATATTGATCACTCTAATCCGTTAGAATCATCACCTTGAGATTGTAGAAATAAAAAAAATAGTAACATAATCGATATATTAGAAAATGATTATAGTGAATATTGAATGAAATATTAAAGTGGTATTTATAGGGTATAAAATGAAATGTTATGGTTGGTATTCTACCATTATATAACCATTATAAAGATTAATTATTGACAACTATAACCATTGGTAACAATTCTAACATTATAATTAGTGTTTGTAATTAGTAATGACAATGGATAATTAATGAAGAAAGTAGAAGTGATGGACTCAACCAGTAGATTCATGTCATGTGAAGTCCATTTTTTATAAATTTGAAGTGAGGTAGCATCATTGGGGTTCACCCTTTACTAATCCTAGGCTATGATTCAACATGTGAGGCGGGTATAAAATCACCTATGGGAGAATTTCAAGTTAGTGGATATTACTACTCAGTCAATATTAGTTGAGCTACACCATGAAACTACCATTGTCTCACACCTTACCCTAAGGGCATATGTAGGTGTAATAAGGGGTTACATGTACATTACATAGTTACATAAAGTTTAATTTCCTTTTCATAAATAAATTTTTTAATCCATCAATTCCTTTTTAATAATAGTTTTACTTAATAAAATATAGGTTTAATTTAGAATAAATTTAATAAATTTATTTTTCAAACACAAATTGTAATTTTCATAAAAGATATAAATTATTATAATAAACTAAGTTATTCTGAATGATATTTATGTTAATTAAATAGTATTATAAAAAAAATTAATGATTAAGTAATTTTTTTATATCCTAAGATACTTTTAAGTGCATAAAATTTGAATATGCCTTACAACCAACTATTTTTTAATAAATAAAAAATTTTATAATTAATAGTTAAAATAATAATATTTAAATAATTATTAGGATAAAATAAAAACATTTTTGAAATCATAACATTGAAATTAGGTTAGGGTTAATTTATAAGAATTTTCTAAAATACTTTATTTTTCTGTGAGTTGTAAAAATATAGTTTGGGTTTTTTGTTATGTTTAATGACATCGTAATTATTTAATAAAGATTTAATAATTAATTAACCACAATATATGACCTAAAATATTTTATTTTATTAATATTAATTATTTTAATATGTTTTAATCAATTTACAAACTTATAAATGACTTTACAAAGATTAAAATGGAAATATTGATTTTAAAAACACAACCTTGTGTAAACTTTAATTTTCCATTCCAAAAAAATTAATAAATATGATTCTAGATTCTTGTGGGTTAAAACAACTTAAAATATTACTAAAATTTCCAAAACCATGGGAAAACCATTGGTAATCTAATGGTTTTTTATTTTCCACAACCTATGTTTTCAAGGCCTATATTTGGAAATTATTAAACAAATCCTCCACTTTTCTATAAATAACCACCCATTTATCCATATTATTTCACTCTTAATCCTCAATCCATGAATTTATGTTATTTTTTACTCCCATTAATTCCCCTAAAATGTTTCCTTAAATCCCTTAGGCTCCATTTCTTATGATTTAAGAGTAACTCTTCAAGGTATGAGAATTATCCTTCTTCTCTCTTCAATTCATGAACTTTTTTCATATGTGTCTTCTAATTGTTATGATTACTCTCTTTTATTACCCTTTTTATCATGATATTACTAAGAAATTATTTTTTATCAATGTTATACCCTTATCCCATCTCATTTTACCCTTTTAAAAAACCAAGTTTTATACCCATCATGTTATCAAATTTAATCCTCAAATTTCTCTCTCTACGTAAGAAATTATATTTTATTTTCATTTTTTGAATACCCAAACCTCTTTTTTTATAGGGTTATTAAACTAGATGTAAAAATTATTTATTTTATTTGGGTATTTACACATATGAAACCCCCATTCCCTTTTTATGGGATAAAAATGATATAATTATCATGTCTTTAAACATTTTTGAAATGCAATGATTTTGGTAAGAAACCTGTTATTTATTCTCCATGGGTTATTAATGAAATGATTTATTATTATATATGTGTATCAAATTAATTAATACATATTAATTTTTTACCCTGATATTTCTCCAATTCATTGGGTAAATAATTTAATCTCTAAAGATGACAAGTTTTATGATACCTCAGTGAATAACCATACTAATTCTCTTTTATGACACGTTGGTAAAAAACCTTGGTTATGTTCTTATAAATGTATCATATAAATTTTGTAGCCATTTTTAAATTTCCTTATTCATATTCTTTTTATTATTATTTTCTTCATGTTATATTTCTCATTCCATAACGATATTCATCGTGTTCTTATTGACATTTCTCATGATCACATGTGAAATGTTTCCCTTGCTTATTCCCTTATTGGGCCTCATGATCACCCATTTCCTTTTATGTATGTCCCTAGGATATGATATTTAATAAATGTTATTATGATGAACCCATTAATAATTCTTTCAATTAGATTAGAATAATTGTTTATGTTTTCATGTATTATGTACTTGATTCTAATGAAACTAAACATTAAAAGATCATCTATTTGTACCAAGTAATGAAAATTTGTGTAATAAAAAATTAGGATTCCATGAATAAGGTTTAATCCTCATACCAAAATGTCACATGAGAAAACCTATCATCTGATCATCATCTCTCACTACCAGCAGATAAGTTATATCGAAGAAGCATTCCCTGTAGTAAACTCTATCCAAAGATATTGTAATAAAAACTCAATTGGAATCTCCAGATCTCGCACCAAGTATATAGAGATGAAGTAATGACTAAAACCTATGTCTATAAATACCAAGTAAAGTGTATAATTAATTCATATTGTACTTCAAATAATCTATTGTGCATCCTGGTCACAACCCTCTATAGTTAACAACTGCTCATGGACCTAACCACCATCTCCATGATCCTGGCATGGGGAACCTGGTGTTGGTGGTGGGATTAGCATGTAGTTTAATCACCATCCAAAAGAAACACCATATCGAGATACAACTTCTCATCTACTAGCACCACCTCCTTGGATACCACCTTGGCCAGGCCTATGAGATCCCTGATCATGATGCTTCCTCTATCATTTTTTTCCATCTCCTAACTACCTAGATTTATAATCATGATGGGTGGAGAAATCATGTTCCATGTGACCTCACCCATCACAAGAATATAATAACCACTCTATTATATAATTAGAACATCTAAATAGGCTGTGTGTCTCATATCCATGTGAATCAGTCTAGCCTTGAAGAGGTATCATATACCAAGACCCTACTGAATAGAACCTTCTAGTTGTTGTAGACAACTCAACCCCATGGACCACTGCCAGCTCCATCTACCTAGATCCCCTCTGATTAGAAGTTCTCTATCACCAGGGAATGCTCTAGAACTACTGCATATATGTGAATTTACATGGGGACCACACTTGCATAGATTTATCTTTATATACCCTTCTCAGACTTATGTTCCCATAAGTAACCATCCCAAACCATGTATAGGGAGTATCTTATAAGGTCATTAAACCTAAAAGAATAATAAACAATCATAATACTATCCTACTGAAGCTCAGCAAGCTATTGTATCTAAACTGATCATAAGCATGAGGGGTAATACTCCTCAAAAAACTGATATGGAAAGTCAGACCATTATAGCATCATCTCATCATGATTTTATATGGCCATAATCAACTAGTTACCTACTGCTCTATGTAAAAGACTAGCTTTAATTTCGTCCATGTAATCAATCGGGGTCTACACAAGCCTAACAACTTTGATCACTTTCTCAAGATAATACTCCATTTCTTATAAAACCTCAGCAATATTTGATGGAATAACTCACAAAGTTAATTTTTCCTATATGCATCATCAACATACCCTATTTTTATTATATTCTAATCAATAGGTGTGGGTGATACTCCCGGTCCACCTGGAGTAAAAACCTCATGAGATAGACCCTGAACTAAGGCCTCATCATTCATCAGATTATTGTCTTGATCCTAATGCGATAACCTAGATGGATGTATTCATAGGGGAATTTTGATAGTGATCAATACATACCATGGTAATATGAGAATATATATTTAGGGATCTTATTAAAGAATTAAATTCAAAGGAATCAATCCAATATAAGTCATGTAAAATTCCTCCCTACAACTAATTATTTGGTATTTTGAGTCAATAATAAGGTATCCAAAGTCTTAGAAAATGGATATGTTGATCATCATACCAAAACCTATGTTACCTATCCTGATATCCACACTTGAGACACTCCAACACTATTTCCCCAAGTTTTTAACCAATTCCTCATAAGGAGGAAACTCCAAACACTGTCTCAAGGAATGAACTACTCTAATACCACTCTATGAAAACATGATCCACCTAGGCCCGCTTGGCCTATGGAATACCAAGTCTTTATAACCCCAAGACTACCTCAAATAGGATAGGGGCTTCTGAAAAGTGTTGTTAAAGAATAATAAAAAATGTGAGGCCTCAGTCTAATGTACCTTTGTGCATTCATCCAACCATATCCATGAAACAATAAAAAGGAATAATAAATATTTGTAACATTTATAGTAATACAATGAATGTAATACCATGTATGGAATAAAAAAGATTATGAAAGTTTCAAACTAAAATTTAAAGTGGAAAATACATTCCCAACCATAAATGTAGTCCCAACCTAACAATAACTAGAAAAAAGGAAAAAATGATAGATTCCAACTCTTGTCTCTATGTTAGACCATCGTACATGGTCTATACACCTAGGTATCACAATGCTCTATTGATGTAAGTGCCAATATTTCTATTTTCTAAATAATAATATACATGTGCATTAAAATCCCATGTAGGGGAGAGTGTATACATACCCAGTAGGAAGCCTTAGAAACCACAAAGGGGGGACAGAGAGATACAAAATTGGTTAGTTCAACCCATAACAAGAGGGAAACAACAGCTATCAAATATATATGTTAAACAATTATATGATATATAATGGGGATATACAACACCATATCCTATCCCAAGAGGATTATTCTACCTACAACTCCAAGGGTGCATCATCAATGAAAATTATCTCGCTTGTCTATTTGATAAAAACATGTGGAGGATTTTACCCTCACCACTACTCCACAACTAGAGGGGTACAATTTTCAATAGTAGATTTGTACCCTATTATGATAGGTGTATTTCACACAGTTGATAGAGTCACTATGACCTAAATGATAAGTAAATTCTTCTTCGTGGATGTATAGTGGACCTTCACCCTAGTGTGTCAGGGGGTTCGACTCAAATCATGGTGGATGTGAGCCCTAACATGATAGTGGGTTCCACTCAATAACAATATATAGGGGAACCATTACCTAGTGTGTTAGGTGGTTTCACTCAATGGGAATAGGACCCACTCCCTTATACCTTAGTAGTGACACTCAACCAGTGTATGGGGTATGGGGACCCACACCCCGGTGTGATATGGGGGTTTCTGACCTCAGCCTCTATATTATAATCCTACCTAATAATTTATACTAATTAAAAATCACCTATACACACATCACACTCTCAACACCACACACCATATCTCAAAATCCACTATGAAGATTAACATCATGTTCTATGTGGAAAAATAATTAAGATAGGCTACTCGTGGGCCAAAATCCAAGTCCAGATGAAGTATATAATCACATAGGAAGATCCTAGGAAAAGTATAGGGTGTGTACCAGGGGTCACATAATGTGTTACCTCACCTAGACTCTTAGTTGTTTCCTTTATAGTACGTGGATTTTCCATCCATGTAGTACTAAATAGTGTGTAACTGTACTACATGACATGTCACAACAACTTGGGGCATGCCCATGTGCTTCTAGACATGTTTATACAGTTTGGGTCATTCCCGTGTACTTAGTTGTGTATCTGTCCCTATACCTAGTTATGCCTAGGTACTAGTTATTTTCCATGTACCACTTGGAATTCCCATGTAATCTAGGAATAGATCTAAGTTTCTTCTCATATGGGGTCTTGAATGTCTGTATCTAGCACATGGCCTGGCTACCTGGGTAGGGTCATAGGTTTGTAGGTCCCGCCACACTATGTGTGATCCCAAACTCAGCTAAAACCCTAACCACCACAGGATACCTGGACTACATGACATGTGTTCCTCTGGGTACATGGTGTGTAGTCCATTTTTACTTCAAAAACTCGTGTTTCTTCACACATAATCATAATACTCCTTCTCTAGCACAAATCTTGGATTTTTACCACCCAAAATTATTGAGGGTTATCTCTAGACATCGATCATCAGTCTCCAATGTAAATAAATTGGAAATTAATTGGTACACTATTGAGTAGTCATGAATCTGATGTATGAAAATCCAAAAAGTAGTTGTAGTCTATGTTTCTATAAGACAAATTCGTCAATCCAACTAGATCTACCTACAAATAATCATCTCGATCATTGGTCACACAATATCCATGAACTTGGGGGGTTTGATCACACTCAATACCACCCTATAAATCTTAAACTACATCCCTATGGTCAACAGATAAGATTTCAAATAATGGTGGGTGGAAATGCATATAAATAAGGTGAAACATTCATTTTCCAAGAATTATTATCCAAAAATCATAGAAATGATGATAATAAATGATGAATTCAACTACAACAAAAGATAGATTGAAAATAGGCTCATGTGATAAATGGACAATCATGGATCAATAAATAGATAAAAATTTCCATGATCGGTCTTTTAATCAAATGGGAGAAAATTACAATTGATGAGACCTACCTCAAATTGGATAAATCATTGGTGAATAATTCATTCTAGAGAGATGAAGAATACCCACAATATTTTTTTCCTCTCATTCCACCTCGATCTGATCATCGTTCAGTGTTTGATCTTGATCCACCAATAAAGAATGTATAAACCTCCTTTGAAAAGCTCACAAGATTATGCAACTTACCTTGGAAAATATCATAATGAAATATTTATGGCTGTTCTAATTTAGTTAATTTAATATAAATAAATTATTTTAATTATTTATTAAAATTAAACATGCCAGCCAATGGCTTCCTTAACCAGACATTTGGAATTAACCAACGTTAGGTTTCACCTAGGGTAAATCATGTGTTCTGGAGTCAACCATGGTCTCAAATTTTCTATTTGAGGTCCTAAAAAATGAGGGAAAATGATACAAACTCATGATATAATATTACTCAGAACATTCCAATGTCTTACAAGAAGAAAATAGAGTCTCTATAGTAATATTAATTATGTTTGGTGTAGTTATTCCAACTTTCCTATCTTTATTATCTCCCCCCCTAAGAAATTGTATATCCTTTAATTTCCCTGAATGGTAAGACAAAACTACAATGAAAAATAAAAGGGAATGAGGTGGATCTTCTTTTTGCATCAATTATAGATTACGTGTATATAATTTATTATCAATAAAAATTCCCAATTTTCACCTTATTTGGCTTCAAATAGTTTCTTAATACTTTCCTTTTTTTCTCTAATCAGTGTTCTCTTTAAGGAACTTTATATTTTTTATGTTCTTCTGAACTTATTTGTATGAAATTTTATTCCTTGTTACTTCCATCATAAAACCTACATTATTATTTTAAAAAAAATTATTTATAATCTCTTTTTAAGCTAGAATTATGTACAAAAAATATTTTAATATATTTTTATTATTATTTCATCTTCCATTAATGTCTTATAATGTATTTTGATTATAATTTTTTATAACCTACCATAAAATTCAACTTATTTATGTGGAATTATTTATTTCCCTTCAGAAATTTTATTAAATTGTTCTTCTTTCATTTTTCTTTAATTCTATAAATAGATAACAAGATGATCAACCATTCATTATGAGTATGATCAGACTTATTTTTTGTTCAAAATAGATTATATGGGATACACTTTACCATATTATCCTTCTAATTTTGTTTTCATGTAATAATTTGTGACACCCCACCCAAGGATCCACTAAACCAATTCTCCAAGATGGTGTGACATCAGGCCTCAAGCATGCCTCCTCATATGCCAAAGGATTCTGACTAATAGTGAGGGCCTATGAGGTTACTAGGGGGAGACAATTCTATAGTAATTAGATTGTAAAACACGGAATAAAATAAAGTAGATAACATTCTTCTAGATATAAATAAATAAATTAATACACAAGTAAGTAATAAGTATAAAAATTACCCATCCTATAATAAAAATTGATATACAACCATCATTGATTAATACATGTCAAATTCACATATACAACTCACAAAAATAACCAAAATAAAAAAAAGTAAAAAAATAGAATGCATATCCAAAAGTCTTAACACTATCCTCATCATAATATCTATGATCCATCCCATACCAAGTCAAGTGTCATGCATAGGGTGATTTCCCTTATATAACCATTAATCCATGATGTATAATTGGGTACCAACCAGCATCCCAAGTAGGGTGTGAGTATTACTCAGTTATCCACCACCAACGGTGTCTAAAATCATAACCAATTTGAGATAAAAATTGTGAATAAATATTTATTTAATAATTTAAGTAGATAAAAAAGTTAAAAAATAAATAAATAAACCTCAATCTTCAAACTCCATGATGAAAATGGAATCAAACCTACCTTATTTGACCAAGGACATGTGTCTTTGAGCACATATTTATGGTTATTCCAACCATAACCACCACATGGAATCTAGGTGATCGTCCAGGTATTCGAAGTATCACATATCATGTAAAATTACAATTAATCATCTCATCTTACCCAATCATCAGGTAACATGTGGAATCCATGAAGCTCATAATGGAATTCCTAACTCATGTACTAAATGGAATCCATGGACATCATCCCAACATCACCACTCAAATCACATCACATGTAAATTTGAATCCATATAGATCATCCCAATATTCCCATTTAGTTTATATCAAGTGTCACACAGAATCCAAGTAGCTCATCCTTTAATTCCCATGTATTTAGTAATATGTGTCACTCTGAATTCAAGGATTTTATCCTATAATTATAATTTATTTAATTAACCCAATATATAACCATATTTTCTATAAAAATATATCTAGTACCATGTAAAAAATTAAGACAATCCCCATCATTTTCAATTTCAATCATTCCATTTGATTTTTAATTAACAAAGGTTACAACAATGGACTACTTTCGTGTCTAAGACACCCCTTAGATGTCTCTTAAGTATAAAAAAATCACACGCTTGACCAAGATTACCCTAAAGCGGTGGGAAAGGTTACAATTTACATTTATCAATAGCCAATTCATGGTTTTAAATGGGTTTTTGGACTATTGTAGGGAAAAAAATTAATTGGGTCCTAGGTAAAATGCTTAATGAACCGGTATGATGTCATATATATAACATACTATAAAATTGGTTAAACCATAAGGTATATTGTAAATACCACCTAAATTTGGTTATAGAATATTCACTGATCAAATATTTTCCATAAATTCAAGTAGAAATAGAAGATAATGAGAAAACAAACAAAATCCCATAAATTGGTGTATTTACATTGAACTTAGTTGGGGAGAAAAAATGGAACAACCAAGAGTGGTTGGAAGGTATCAAATTGATAGACTTACTAAAATCCTTTCAATGCAAGGAATAGTGATAAGAATAGAGGTGGGATGAAGGAGTTTATTTAATCACTTGGAGGAGGATAAGAGGCCCTATACATATTTTTACTACCTATAATAAGGTTTAAATTCACATTAATAAACAAATAGTGGTAAAATAATATTTTTACCCTTTTTTTCAAAAACCCAACTAGATATTGTTAGCTAATCAATGGGTCTCAACTACTAGAAGATGGGATTTTTTGGTTTTTTATCCTATAAAATCCCCATTATCTCTCCATTGGATTACTATTGGAAAGATGTTGGCACTTGAGTATTTATAATTCATTCCCCAACCTCCTTCAACTCTCCCTAAACACCTGTTAAAATCCCCAAACACACTTGTTCACACAATCAAATACAATATATAGGGGTTTTAGTAATAAATAAATGGTTCTATACTAAAAAATGATAATAGGGTCTTAAAATATCCCTAAAATATGAAAACATTTCCTCAAGATGTGCCCTAAAACATCACTAGTATCCTCAGTGAAAAGTATCAAGCATTGTACCCACACTTCTGAATTGTGTTCTCATATTTCCTCTTGAACACACATGTGTTACCAAAACACATGGACCAGAGGTGTAGATATTCCAAAAAGTTTAATCCCATTTTAATATGAAATATGAATCTAATGCTTCTTGAAGGTTCAATGAACATGCATACCAATATCATCACTGTCATGAGAATAAAATGGATTGAGAAAGTACCACCATAACTGTGATAAGTGAAACACATCATACATGGAACTAAACCACTTTGTAATGGAAAACTGAAATTCCACTTTGATGGACCTTTATAAAATATCAAACTTCCCCATGTAGCTAGTAAATATTTTCCACAATAATTTTAATAAATGGTTCCCCAATATATGTGACACAAATAAAAATACCCAGTCAACAATATCTAATTCGAGAGGTTGGAAAGACTGATCCACATAAGAATTATTATTTCTCTACTCCATCACCATATGTTTATGAATATTCTGGAAATTATCTATCATGTCCTACATGATACTTGGTCCAATAATCATTGCCTCACACATCTCTATCTAGTACAATAGTGAATTAAACTCTCTCCCAAACAAACCCTCATAAGGTACCATCTGAATTTTCTCCTTATAGATGTTATTGTATGAACATTTTACCAAGTCCCAATTATTCTACCAAGAACCCCCAAATCAAGGATTCATGCTATGAACATGTACTCTAGGATATTTATAGTCTTTTCGTATTGTCTGTTAGTTTGGTGTTGATAGGAAATACTCAGAAGCACTTATATGCCTATATCCTTTGGTAACCCCTACAAGAAGTGAGACATGAAATTGGAATATATATTTTAGACTATGGTACATGGAACCCCATGTTACCACAAAACCTCATAAACAAAAATATTCACTACACTATCCAATGAGATGGTCTACCAGATAGGCGATAGGTGAGTGACCTTCATCAAGAAGTCCATAACTACCCACACAACATCATCCCCCTAGGTTTACTTAGAAGACCAGTCACAAAATCCATCATAATATTATCATACTTCCACTCAAAAATTGGAAATTACTACTGGAGTCTAGTGGTCCAATGATTCTCTTCATTCACCAACTAATTTTTGGAGAACCTCATGAAAAAACCAATATCTACTTCATCGTTCATTATCACCAATATTTCTATTGTATATCTGGAAACATTTGAGTTATCCCAGAGTGAACCTTCCACTTAGAAGAATGAGACTTCCCCATTATCACATCCCGTATATTTGTAGGAACAAAAACATTCTCATGAACATTAAGGATCTCATCCTCATCCAGAAACCATTCAGGTGGTAATTCCCCACCCTAAATGTTATCCCTAAAAGACATGTTTTATGGATTATATAACTTCATCCTCTTAAAATGATTCATAAGTTTAGTCTCAATAGATAAAGATGTGAGTTTTTCATGACCTTGGTACTCCTATACCCCCTAGTAAATCTCAGTGATGATAACCATCAATAAACATTCCCATATAGACTAACAAAAAACTTTATCATTTTCAACCATCAAAATGAATATATAATAGTTTTTAACTTACTTAGGAAATAAAATTTAAAATCAAAGAATTAAATATATTCAAAACATATATGTTGTTGGAGATTAATTTACCACTTTGATAATAAATATTTTAGGATTTTTTATAGTCTTTATAAACTATGAACCTCTCAATCCAAATTTAATTTCAACAGCATCATAGAGTACACACTAATACTATTAGATCAAGGTTTTGTTTTAGATGGTTTCATTCATGTGGTCTCAAATATCATGACCCATAATCCACAACATAAACTCTGTAAATCATAACTACACCAAGATTCATCATCAATGCATTAAAATATACAGTATAATCCTTACTTATATCATGTTGGTTCAAGATTGGTGTCATGGTCTATATCATTTTCATCTCCAAAAATGATTTCCCACATGAATCAAACCATACAGATATCATCTATTTCCTGGTCATTCCTTCCAAAGGTTTTTTAATGTGGAAGAATCCATGAATAAAACTTTGTTATCATCCTACTAATCACCTAAATCTATTTATTTCAAATAAATTCTTTGGGAACTCCCATGGAACCTCAAATATTACATTATCTGGGTCTACATATACACTAACCTCAAATATAATATCCTCCAAAGAGTGAAACTATCCTATAAAGAAACTAACCATAGAGTTCTTTTAATAAATATAATTATCCCTTATTATGCTCAACATAGCCTCTAAATTTTGTGTGTTCTTCACTTTATGTGAAGTATATAAGGATATTTTCAATGAAGTTTTCCATGAATGAATCATGATATAGGTGGAATACCCAGTTCATTAGGTCTATAAAATATATATGGCACATCCATTAGGCTGAATGGGAAAACCACACATATGAACCATACATGATTTTGAATGTTTTATTTGGTATGTTTGATGGTCTCACTATAACATGATGATAGTAAAACCTTATATCAACCTTATAATATACCCAATCTCCACTCAAATGAACAAACAAGTCACCAATCTTATGAATTAGGTATTAGTTATACATTTTCATTTGGGTTTTCTTACTATAAAAGATAAATAAACACAAAGAATCATTATCATTTTTATTAATAATAACTAGAGATCCCCAAGGTGTTGAGTGTTCACCACTCTATCAGAGTCATCTGATAAGGTAGAATAGAAACAGGATTCACACCCAACATCATATCCATCATGAACCTGATTAACCTATCATTGGTATTCCCAATAATTCCTAAATAAACATATCCTAGAATTGATCCACTATAGGAGAAAATAAATACTCATCCATCATCAAATATCCAATGTGTGACCTAGGTGGTCACCTACCCAAGATGTTGGAAATTTGGTACTTTATGAACTGAATGTATATCCCATTCTCATACATGTATGTGTTAAAGACCATTATGAGACTTTAGCTTCATCCACCCCTGATAGTATTCAATACACACTCAGTATAAAACCAAAAAGTATAAACTAATAATAAGGTCAAAACCAGTCATTTTTTAGATGAATATATCCCATAAGTAATGATAACTCTTGGTATCTTGGGAACACTCCCAATAACATTAGATTCCCTCTTCTCATTCTCCCAATGGGGTATCAATAGACATAACGCCATACTAGTACTCCACTATTATGACCAATACTTTCACAAAATGATCTTATATAATAGATATAATACCCTATTTCAAAAATAATAATAGGATAATGTAGAGGATAACAAGATCGTACTTCTTACTATGTGTGACCAGACATCCTGATCTACAGGATTAGATTGCACTACATGTGAATAGCCTAAACCAAAACTGTAATGCCTCGGCCCTAGAATCCAGGATCCGGTGCATTATTTTAATACATTAGAATGATTACAAGGAATCAATACCTCAAGGACCGATCAGTTTAGTAGTCTTGGAAACAAGATACATACATAATTTCAACATCACAACTTGAAAAGAAAAACAACACTAATTTATCCCATTAGAAACATCCAAGCTTCCAAGATTATTCCTGTAAGTCACTCATAACTAACTTCTTCATATTCTAGGAAAATGAAACATAAGAAAGAGGTGAGATCAAATGCTCAGTAAGAGTAATCAATACAATGGAGGATAACATGATAATTAGGCATGGTGAATAATTGAAAACGTATGCCTTTACAAATAATAAACATGAACACTTTATGGAAGGAATATGAGCTAAGTAAATAATGCTATAATAAAACATAGTCATGTGTATTCTACTAGTTGAATAATCTTATAAAATATCAATAACTAATATCATAATGATGGAATTCATAATACCGGACTTTAATTTCTGTGTCAAGGCCTCGTTCCAGGACCTAGGGGCTAACTATAACCATACCCCAACCTGGAGAGCCTCTGTAACTGGACTCCAACCCGGAGAGCCTCTATAACTAGACTCCAACCGAAAGAGCCTCTATAACAGAACTCCAACCCGGAGATCCTCTGTAACTGGACTCTAACCCAGAGGATCTGCTGTAACCAGACCCCAACCTGGAGGGCTTACTTTTACTAGTCCCCAACCCGAAACATACTATTCCAACACATTCATCTTAAGAATATGTTGAAATATAACATAAACATTCGTATTAAAACTAGAATACAAAATGTCAATACTTTAACCATAAACCATGAATGGCATAAAAATAACTCATCCACAGTCAAAAATATCACAAAACCTTAAATACAATATGAAATATTTTTATCATAATAAATCAACTTCAAACAAGTGTAAAATTTATCGAAGGATTATGACATAGATGAAATCAAAACTATTTGATAGAAATATCTCTTTCTATTTTGAAATCATTTAAGAGTCACATAATTATAAAGAAAACATTTATTTTGAAAATATTCTTATAATATTGTAAGGGAAGCTTCAATGATGTTATAATGGTGGAAAATATCCTCACTCGTCGTATAAGTAAAAAAAATTCTTACCTTAATTTTGTTGAAAAAGTCGTAAAGTACCTTATTTGGGAAACGGCAGAAAGATTCCTTTTAAAAACATATAAGGTAAACAAAGGGTATAAATGAATTTAATCCATTGTATGTTAAATAGTAAAAATGTTTTAAAATACATTTTTAAGAAAACGCGGATGTGGATTATAAATAGGTCCCAGTAGATAATGACATATAAACAACCTTGGATAATGAAGAGATTGTAGAATCAACCCTTACTGATTTGGTAACTTACGAAACAGACACCCCATGAAAGAAGGATTATTTAATGAAGTTTTAAATAACCATAGATTAAATTATATTACAGAAGGAATACAATCATGGCCAGTACATACACCACAGAAAAGTAAATAGTGGCTATAAAACATGAATCTCACGGGAATAAGAAGTGAGATGAAATCCCCTTACCATGTTGTAATCAATCGATTCGTATGACTAAAAGTTATTAACCACTAAATGATTAAGATAATATCATGAATATAAAAATAATAATGAAAATATATATCAAATGGCAATACATAATACACCACATGTAATAAATAAGTAGCGAATAATGTAAATCTCATGAAATTAAGAGTGAGATAAGAAACTCCTTACCTCAAGTCTAACTTGTCTTGTATGTTCCTTATTATTCCTGAATAATAAACTTAAGTTAATTTCTAATTGATAAATAACATTTTTCAAGTTTATTATTACTTTTATATCACTTATTACCTTGCTATAACAATTAGTTAATTATTTGAGTTCATATTGGATATTTTATCAATGTTTAAAACTTGAGTCAAAAATGAACTTGTTATAATTACAATTTTTTCATGTGGTCAAAATTCCATTATCTACAGAATGATATAAATAATTTATATATCATATATATATTATATAGTCATTATATATATGTATTTATAATAATACATACCATTTGGAGATAATAAATGAAATGCACCGTTCATAGATATGGTAAGTTGTACGTATGCATGAACGCTACTTTCATTTCTATTTTGTATTTTAATGGAATTAAAACATAATGATACATAGGTATATTATAATTCCTGTAAAATATAATATATTATATCATTAAATCCATCCTTTATACGTCCCACATAAGGCATTAACGAGTCATATCACTTTGAGGGGCGGTGGTCCATACTTCCTCAAATGAAATTATCATGTTTTACCCCTAATGGAAACCATAAAGGAATGATATAAATGAAAAATACAGAAGAATAAATAAAACATAAACATAATATATATCATATATAAATATAGTTCCATATTAATGGCCACCATGAGAGGAGGTAGTATATAATTGAACAATCATTGTTTCGTGAGGCGTTAGTTTTCCATCTACAGAAACAATATGTTCTTTACCCATTAGATGGAGGTGTGTGTAATTTTAGTTCAAATAATTCTCATTAAAAAATTATAGTATATTAAGGATACTATTTGTTTTATAAAATAAAGTAATAAAAATATTTTAGGGGTTGGAGAAGTAAAATAAATGAAAAGAAGTTAAGAGAAATCATTACCTTTAATTTGTGTAACTCCCTTTGGTTTGAAACAAACAGACTTCTAGAAGTGACTTTTGCCTAAGGTAAGGCATCTAGGTGGAACATAAGGATCTTTAGAGCTTTTTTGGGTAGGGGTTGGATGAGACAAGGGGCTTGAGAGGTGTGAGGAATGAGTTATAAGTGGTATCCTTTTATAAGGGATATGAGGGGCTCTTTTGGAAAGTTTGAAAATGTTATTTTATTATAAACTTATCTTCGGTTTAAAAAGTTACAAAACTCATTAAATTTGAATATAAGATGACTCATGTCATAAATAAAATCATACAATAATAATTGGACAGGTTTTGGATAATTTGTTAATATTAACAATCTTATTTATTTAAATCATTTATTAATGAGGTGAATATTGCATCATTATTGTGTCATAAATAATTTAATTTATTTGATGTCTAAAAATTATAAAAAAAAGACCATAATGTAGGAAATATTTTTATATTTCCAATTAATATTTATAGTCTAAAATATTACCTATAAAACCCCATGTAAAAATTGATATACTAAAATATATTTGTTAATGTCATTTTTTTACTTTAAATTAATTAAAATAAAGTGTCATTATCACTATTAAGTTGCTCCATGGGGTCCCAAAATCGACCAAGTAAGCCCATGGTTGGCCATGACTCATCGAATAAGGTTAGAGCAAGTGTTAAGGTAATTTTGTGTTATTTTAATATTCTTTTTACCTTAAATTACCCTATTTACCTTTAACCGCGGTAAATAAAAGTCAAAAGTTAATATTCACCAAAAATTATTTTCATCTTATTAAACTACATTTCACTTAATAATAACAACCATGTATGTCGGATTTTTGAAATTCAATTCACAGAAATGGTAAATTTTCATTTAAATAAAAAAGTCAATTTTTTAACTACTACTAAGTGGTTTTACTATTCAACAAAAATTGAAGTTTTTCAAAAAAAATACCAAAAAATAATCCTAAGCTAAATTTGATATTCCAAATTCAAAAATTATGTCTATTTTACCAAATTAAAAACATATAAGTTGTATTAATTAATTTGAAATTAATTTCCATTTTCAAAACAAATAGCATGTTTTTAAGAAATAATAACTATCAAAAGATTGATACTTGTTTATGTATAATTTCAAAGTGAAATTAATTCCAATGACTAAAATTAGATTAAACAGTAAAAATATAATCTAATTATACTTACAAACCATTGAAATTTATAATTTAACATTATAAATTATTCTAATTAAAAAAGTAGTTTTCAATTAAAATTTATTATTTTTCACTATTCACCCAAATATGAAAGTTATCAAAAAAACACCAAAAATTTATCAAAACTAAATTTTTATGTCCCGATTATAAATAAGAAGTTTATTTTGTCAAATTTAATATATAAAAGTGTCAAATATCATATTTAAAAGGGTTCACCATTAAAAGGTGGTAAAATTGTATTTTTGAAAAATACTTCTTTTATCTGAAAAATTGAACTTGTTCTTATATTATGTATAAAAAACACATAATATGGATTATAAAATTATATTTAGTATATAAAATTTAAAATTCAGTTAATACTATTCATAACCACTTTTTGAACGCCTATTTTGGTAAGTTGGGGTGCACTGAAACTCGGTATTGCGTGTAGCGCAAACTATTGAATTACTTTAAAAAAGATAACTTAATATGAAATCTTGGGGTGTTACAAAAATCCTATGATCCAACTTGACTACATTTATGTGTACTTTCCTATAAGAACTACTAATCCTACCTCTATGATTCATCACCTTTTATTCACCCTAAATAGACCATATAAATCCAACTACCCACTTACCCCGTTGTAGCTGAATAGACCCCAGAACCCTACACTAGTCTGAAACCTCTGTCACTCGACCCCTACTACACTGTCCAATAGACCCATTTAATTTGAACCATATTCCCTCACACTTTAAACTCTACTAGCACCTAGTCACACTAATGTTGAATGTTTCACCATCTACTATAATAGTGACACTTTGGTGAAATATTGTAATTACTTCCCTATACACTACTGTTTTGGTGGGTCCTGTCATAAAGGTATTTTCTACAGATATACCTCCCCTTAACAGTACTTATAGAATCTTCTTAACCTATCCCCATTCCCTCACATAGAATACATCTCAAGATAAGTTACTGGTTCAATATATATAAAAAATTCATAATAAAAAATACATTTACCAACATATGGATTAAATAACACAACACATCCTTAAACTATCTCATTTGAGATTCCTCTTCCACTAATATGGTAGGGGATAATCACAACAAGTCATTAAAGTGATCATCATACTATAGAACATAAATTTTTCCCTCCATTAGGTGCAAGAACTCCCTATTCCTTTCATCCCTCAGGGTCCCTAGGAGGAAGTGATTAAAGAAGTAGGTATTAATGTCCTTCTAGTACATCCCCATGTTCTTCTCAACATAGAATAAGATATCCCATCATTTTCTTTCTGCTTATATTTTTATATAAACTACCATCTTTACCCTCCAGTCATGATGGGCCTTATGATAATTGAAAATAGTCTAAAAATACTCAATCAAGAACTCAACTGCCTATAGACATCCCTCTCCTAAGAACATAGGTGGATTCTTGAGTTGAAACTATCTTTTCATCTCTGACATAGAGAGTGTGGCATTAGTAGTCACACTTCCTATCACTTTTATTACTCATTATAGACTCACTCGATGTTTATAATTTGAAACTAAACTCAATTATATAGTAGGACCTATCACATAAACCTATGTGATGTGCTCAACCACAACCTCCTGGAACTTGATCAGTGGTATGCATGAAGTAATTTCACTAAAAATAAAAAAACATCTCTTATTATCACTATATAATACTTCTTGACATTACATATTGAGGAAAGAATTAAAAATTCACAAATAAAACTATGATTCATTTCTAAAGGGGTAAAGTTTGAGTAATTTATCCATTTATTCCTTTCACTATTTTTTGTTTTCCATTAGGTTATTTTGAAGTTTCCCAAAAAAGGAATAGTTATATGGAGTTTCAACCACATGTAATAAAGGAAAATAATCTATAAGTTGTGATGGGAACCCAATTTAACAATCAATAGTAAGTAATTAAAAATTTTATGTTCTAAAAGGAAAAAATTTTACCACTTAAATGATTGGATAAATAACCATTCCACTGTGAATTTATTTGAAACTCCATATAATTTTATGAATAAACATTAAGTAACTAACCTTGTTTCCATTGAAGTATAGATGATTTCAAGTAAGTAATAAAATATAATAAATTATTACATTCCTAAAAGATACAATAATTCATGCCTCTATCCATACTGTGGAAAGAGATAAAACCTCATAAATTTATAATTTCTCACATAAGTGCAGCACCCAAGGTGGAAACCAGTCAACTATAAAAAAGAAAAGAAAGAACAAACAGTCACATACCTATAGACTTAGACTCTTTCCTGAACATGGGTTAGTGACTCTTAGTAATGATCTAATTACCAGTCCCTAACACATACTATTATAATATCCACCGACCCTAAATAGTAAGATAAGAAAATAGAGCTTTGATAACACATTGTGTTGTCTCACCCTTGGAGCCACTAGTCTAGTACTACATGATAGTGTGTCGTAAGGTCTTGAGCATACCTCCTGATATGGTATGGGAATCTAACTAATAGAGAGGACCTATGATGTAACTATAGGGAGAAAATTCCCTAATAATTAGAGTTTAAAACATAGAAAAAAATAAATTAGAGTAAATCTATCCAAATATGAATAAATGACGCAAGGCATAAGAATGTAATAAGAAAACTAACAACCCATTATATAGAAAAATCTGTTGTATGCCCATCAGCGAGTCACATATGTCAATGTCATATATACAAGTCATAAAAATAACCAAAAGAAAAAAATTAATCAAAATCTTCTAAAAATATCCAAAATTATGAACATTATCCTTATCCTTTCCATCACACACCATCCCATCCCCAAGTGATGCATCTAACATAGGGTGTTTCCCCTTATCTAAACCTACATCAGTGAATTTTAAATGTGTATCAACCAGTGACATAAGCTGAAAGTAGGGTTTGAGTAAAACTCAGTAGATAACCACCAACATTTTCTAAAATCATATCATGTTTGATCAAAAATAATATTGAATGTAGATGTATTTAACAAGATAGAAATATTAAGTAATTAAACAACTAAAATAAAACAACCTCAATCCTAAATCTCTGTAATAACACCCTATTTAAACATACCTACTTCAACCATGGTCATATTTCTCTAACAACATCAGGATTAATATGCCAACCATAACTATATTACATAATCTAGGTGCTCATATCAGTATTAAAAACATAATATTTCATATAAAATTCCAAATACTCATTTAATCATACATATTCATTGGGTAATATATAGAATCCATAAACCTAATCCTATAATTACAAACTAATCTACCTAATGAAATCAAAGGATATAATCATAATATTTACACTCTTATAGAATCTTATATTAATTTTAATCCAAATATATCATCCAAACATTCCCATTTAGTTAATATCAAGTGTCACTCAAAATCCATGGATCTCATCCTGACTTTCCCATTTATTTAGTATTATGTATCACTCATAATTCATAGATATCATCCTGGCATTACCATTTATTTAATCAAGCCAACACGTATCTATATAATCCATTTAAATAAATTTATGCATATAGATAAAATCAAGAAAATCCCTATCATTTTATATTCCAAACATGCCATTATATTTTTAATTAAAAAATGATAATCTCATAGTCTATTCTCTTTTTTAAGACAACACTTGGATGTATCATTTGTATAAAAACAACCCATACATGACCAAGATCAAGCTTAAGGGAAGGAAAATGTTCCAATTTAAATTTTTAAAGGGTAAATTCATGGTTTTCAAAGGTTTTCAGGATCATTTTAGGGAATAAACAAATTAAATTCCAGCCATATTTCAAATTCAAGGTGAATCGGTATGATAAAATCCATAAAACATGATATAAAATTGGTGAAACCATGAGGGAAATATTAAAGACCACAAAAATTTGGTTAGTGTATCTCTACTCATCAAATATTTTCCTTTGATTTGAGAATAAATTCAAGAGAAAATTAAACCATAAAAATCCCCAAAATGGGGTATTTACATTTAACATGGTGGGAGACAAACAAACAGAATAACAAAAAAATATTATAAGGTAGTTGTGTGATAGAAATACCAAAATAATTCCAACAAAATTAATAATGATGAAAATATAGAAAAGATAAATTAGTTCTACTCAATAAGAAATAGGAGGTGAAGAGTCATCCATACACATAAGTACAACCCAATTTTTTTGGTGAAAATTAGGTTAAGGGAGAAATAGGGATAAAAGACATTTTTTTATCATTTTTTGAAAAAATACATTCATATTCTAATGGATGGTCAGTGGGTCTTACCAGTTAAATTTTGGGTTATTCAATAGCATTAAATTCTATAGGAATCTCACATTTTAGTCCATAGAACTACAGTCCTTATAATTCATAACCCGGCTTCCTCCTATTATTCCTAAATACTCATTAAGACCCCCTAAACCCCTTGGTCACCTCTTAAAAAATATCTTAGTTTTATAAAAAACTAAAATTTTATGTTCCACTAAAGGATAGTGGTTAATTATATAAATTTATAATTTTCACTTTCTTTTTTCCACTAATAATTATACTCATGTGTTTTTTTCAAAAATCCATGGTGTTTGATCTTTTTCAACAATAGAAATAGCTAGTAATTATTAGTGAAGCACTCCTTGTTGACATCCGGGGTTTTCTTTGAGTATATTTTATATTATATTTATAAACCAAGGATAACCCACCGATATTTATTGATAACTTATCAGTAATGTTATTCTCAACATTTTAATCTATTTCTTATCAAAATAAAAGATTACCACAATTGTTCATCTTATTTGTTATATTATGACATTTATTTTTGAATCACATATATTTGAGTTGAAAAATAATGCACTATTTCTATGAAAAATAATATTTAAAGAACCACAAAGATTATTTTACTATTATATTCTATTTGTGACAGACTGATTCACCCTCGTATTCTATAGACTTTACATCATCTGATCATTTCATCACCTATATTTTGGTTTCCCTTAATTTCATATGGTTAATATATTTGGACAAAAATTAAGTTTCTTATATCTAAACATTAAAATTCAATAACAATAACCAAATAACCATGTTATTTTCTTCAGAATAATATTCTATCCAGATTTTCTTGTTTTTTATTTTTGAACTTAATTGGCCTTCATAGGGGATTAATTTTAGAAACCTGCTAATTAAGACATAGTTTCACCCACCAAAAATGTAGTGGAAATTTATTCTTTGAATTTATCTTTCCAACCTTGTGTAGGTATCTATTTATATAATGCATAATTCAAGAAACATGTGTTAGAATAATTAATATTTTCTGAGGATGGATCATTTTCCTTTAAGGCTATTAGAAAGTGATCTTTAGAATATCTCAGCATATTATTTCTACTAGATAGAGCTCTTTTAGTATAAGATTAATTTTTAGAAATTTTTGTGGAGACATATCATCTATTATATTGTTTTAAAGACTCTACTTGAACTTTTTTTATGTTTTCCAATATGATTTTCAATTCAATAAATTTCATATTTAGGATATTCTTCTTAACATCTAATGATTATCATCTTTCTTCACATTCTATTTTGAACTTCTCATTATCCTACCATTTCATTATAATCTTATGTTGTATTAAATTATCTATATCTTTTAATTTTTTTCTTTCATCTCTAGTTGTTTACTCGTTATAGGAACTATTTCTCCAAAATCATTTATCTTTTTTTCAATACTTTTCTAACCTTATTATCTTTCATGGGCTATATATATCTAATCATTTCCAAATATAGAGAATTTTTCATCAACTTTCATATTCATTTCACTGCCAACTTCTACATGTTTAGATATATTTACACACATATGTACTCTTTGTTCAAATACATTCTACAACCATTCACATGTTCTTCAAGTTGGTGATATCATCCTAAATGTTTCAAAAAAAATGCAACTATTTTTTATGATAATTGAACCCAATGTTCTTTACACCACCCATAAATTAATCTTGTAAACATTTAGAATTATGCTATTCCAAACTTATAATGTTTTCTTCCGTAGAAAATTTTTTGACAAGAAAATTATGATTCCCCTATTCAACTATCAATGATGAACTACATGAGGCTGAAATATTTCCCAATAACTTGGTGGTTTAATGTACCCCTATATCTTATAATTTTCAACAGGATGATTATTTATTAATATAAAATTAGGGAGAAAATAACTTTTCTTATTATTTAATTATGAGGGATATCTTCTAATCAAAATTTTCTTTTAAAAAAAGTTACAATAGATAAAACATGTTGAAATATATTTTGATTACCTTCAATTGGTGTATATTTAGTGTTATCTTTTTTATTTAATGGGGCCTTTCTCAACATCTTGGAATATTTATTCTTTCTATTTCATATTATATTAGATAAAACTTATTTTTTTCCCTCTTTTACACAAATTTCAACATTTTTTAAATTATTCACTTTATAGAGTGTTTTTAAAAAAAACTTATATCAATAAAAATTTCAACATTAAAATTATAGAGAACCTAATAATAGGTTTTGGTTCGGGAATTAATATAAATTTATATGATCAAATTAGGATATTACCAATAATTATAGGGGTGAATCATGGATGGTAATTTTAATATTATTTAAATATTTATCCCATTTTTACTTGTTTACATGTTTAGTGCATAGGTCTATCTCTCTATCAACTTTGGATAACATTCAAGTACAATTAGTAGGAAATAATATAATTAGACAGCATTTTTTAAATTAATTTTACATCTATATTAGAATAACATATCCTCAGTGTGTTGTGGTTGATTTCCCACTCACACATCTCTATTCTTACCATCAAAAGAAACCCAAGAAAATATATTACCTTGAATATTTTCAAATGTTGAACCATCCAAACATTCATGAAAGAACCAACTGATAGTTTTCTTTTTATAAATATATGATTCATTCTACTCCTTATTTAATTATGATCAGTAAGGAAAAAAAGTCTTTTTTGGAATTTACTAGATGTGATCCTCTTTTTCTATATTTCACAATTTTTTGTGCAACCATTATTTCCTTTAAATTCTATAATATATTAATACTAAATTTAGTTCTCTAGTTACTTATGAATAGATATGATTAGAAATTATAAGTTCAAAACTCTCCTCCTTCTCCTCTTCTTTATTTCACGTTAAGGATCTTATGTATAAAACACTATTTTCCTATTTAGTTTCTTACTAGTAAATATAATTTACTAGAATGTAGGATTGGAACTATCTCATTTCTCTCTCTTTTTTACTTATAAAATATGTTTTAATATCAAAGTAAAATTCGTTTACACTTTTAGTACTCATAGTTCACTCAAGGATTTCTATATGAAGAGTCACCCCTTCTTCTTCTTCTTCTTGAATCTTTATATTTATAGAATATTGTTAATCATATTCAAATAATATATTTTTATAATAAATATGGAATCTATATTCAATATTAGAAGTATTTTTCTCATTTTTAATCTCATTATATCATGGTAACAGTATTTATTTAAGTCATATATAAGAGTCATAATATTTTTTTCTCACTTGATTTTTGAATCTTAAAATACTAATTTGATCTATAATTTTTTTATCATTTTATTCCATTAAAAATGTCATCCATGGGTGCATATGCCTGTGAATTATGATGTAAAAATTATGTTATGTCACGGAACGCCTTTATTTTATAGGTTTAATAAATAAATATTTCAAAAACATTTATGAATTAGAGATAATTGAAAATTAACACCATGCATCAGTATATTTTTTTATTTTATTTATATTATTTTATTATAGAAATATATATTCTTTATAGTTTAATTAAATGTACCTTATGATGTTAATTCACTTGATTGTTCAAAAATAAGGGAACCTTATGATGTTCACTGATAATTATTCATTCCTCCGTATGGTTTAATGAAACTAATGAATTTTTATAGGGATGTTTAAAATCTATGAACATATTGAAATATAAAAATTCAATGTTTTAACTATATGAAATCTAAATTATATGAAGTATATCAACAACTATACATATTCCCAATGAACCTTGTGAAGGGTAAACTAAACCTTACAAATATATTAGGAAAATCATGTTTTTCTTAAATTATTTAATCTTCATCTCTATGAACTTATTAAACCCTAAAAATAATGCTTTATAAATCTTTTGAGAACAATGTACCCTATGAGCTCTAACATAGAGTTCATGGGAACCATATAAACTATAATCAATTTTGTGATGATATTTATGAATTATGTTCTAAACTCTATGAAATCTTTTAACACTATGAAGATGTTGAACTCCTCATTGTGAAAAGTAGATTTCATGATTTTGTTAAATTTTACTTGAACACTAAAATTATAGACAAGACCCACCTTAACTAAAAAAACCTTATAGACCTATCCATCACCAAAAACTAATTTAGAATCATCTAAAATAATTCTCAAACACCTAAACTTACTTTTTAATGGATTTAAATGAAAATTGATCAATATTAGAGAAAATTATAATGAGATTATATGATATGAATATTATAATGATATTCCAATACCTCATCATAGATTTAATTATTCATTACTCATCCAAAAATATTTATTCAATCTATAAAACAAAGGGTTTGATATTTTTTTATGTGATATAGAAATTATCGTTCTCAAAACTCTATAAAACCAATTATTTTGTGATTTTCAAGAAAAAAAGTGGATATAATAATCTATTATAAAAATTTTATTCTACAATCCTACATAATGTCTTCATGTTCAAGCCTACAACATCCACTTAATATTCATCTTTTCAATCCAATTATTTATTATCAAATATTGGAAGTGAGTCACTTAACATTTCTTATGATTAGTGACAATAAACATGATTATTAACTTATCTAGACTAGAATTTTTTTGTGAACACTAATAGGATTACTCAAGAATTTAATTGGTAATAATGGTAGTGCCCAAAATCCAATATTGTTTGTATATATCAATTCATCATTCAGTTTTTTATAAATAAATTCAGATTGGCACCTAAACTTGGGAACTTGTTTTACTCATAAATTTTTCTTGGGAACTATAACTCATCATCCATGGAATTTTTTTCTTCTTCATATATTAAAATTATTCACAATAGATTCATGATAAATATAACTAATCTTCCAAGAAATTACACTTCTCTAAAAATTTAAATTATCAATAATATCTTAGTGATCATAGACACTTATTGAAAAAAAACTATTCCACAATGGTAAAGTGATTTCAACATATGAGTCTTAAGGTTTTGGAATCATATATCAATAAAATGTGAGTATTATAAAGGCATGATATATAACATAATAATATCATATTAATATGATAATTGAACATGTTTTGAGGTCAACCACATAGGCATTCATCTAATAATAGACTTAGATTACCACCTACCCATAATATAGTGGGAATGAGATAAGAAACCGTGTACCATTTTGATCTTGGTCTAACCAACAATGTACAAAAATAATTATTCTTGGGATAATAAACTATATATCATAACATTTTTGTATTTGGATAGCTACTTATGTACCTTTCAGTGATTGGGATAACTACTCGTGTATAATAACCTTTTGGGTTTGGAAAAACCACATGTGTACCACACCCTTTTGAACATAGTTTAACCACATGTGTACCAAAACCCCATATCAAGTAATATAAGGATTTACCCAATTCATTTTATGGTTATACCATTCCACCCATAATATTGTGGTAAAGTATAAATATGTGTTTCATTTTTACATAAATACATTCATAATCCCATCATAGCTTGATTAACCTCTGTGAAATCAATGGGTTTTATGAAAACATCTATATAATATTATCATAATCCATCTAAATAAATATGGTTAGTTGTGTTATTAGAGAATATATCTCATGAAGAATAATAATAATTAAAGTATTTTGACATATATTAAATATAATTTTATAAGAGAATTAAAAAATTATAATAATAAATATTAAGAAATATGGTTTATTTTTATTACATTATATTTAAAATAAAATTATTTATAAAAAATATATGAATATAAATTAATATGTAAATCCATGAAAACATGAATGGAAATTTTCATAAATAAAAATGATAAATATGTTATAAAAAATATTTTTGTGGAAAACGATTGCAAAATAGATTCCTTTTACACTTCTGTGAAAAGATCAAAGACAATAGAGAATGACGTAAGAAAAATAATTAAAAAATTACTCATTTAATTATTTTTTAAATAAACTCATGCATTATATTAAATTATATTATGGAATTTTTTGAATTATATATATTACATTTATTAAAAAATAAAGAATATGGACTTAGAGGGGGAATATTTCAAAATTAAAATATTTGAAAATTTCAGATCCAATTACAAAGATAATTTTGGTTGAATTGTGATCCAAAGGGATATTAAAGGGTAATAAAACATGAAATCTATATAAATAACCAGAGGATAAAAAAATTTATTGTGTTTTAAATTGAATGAATATATAATCTCAATCATTATTTCAAACTGATACTAGAAATAAACCCAGAAGCTTTGTTGACATTTGAATCAAAATCCCATGAAATATAGAACAAGATTTGTTTATTTAAATCTACTTAATTTCATGATATTTGGGATAAAAAATTATTAAATGGGTAGTATATACACCCTTCAAACTAAAACAATTGGTGAATATGAATCATATCTAAATGAATGAAATATTTTGATGAGAAACCATTACAATCTTAATAACTTTTCTTAAATTGGAAACTATTAAAATAAATATAATCCTAAAAATTACATTTTAGTGTCATGAATACTTAGATATATATCCTTTTATAGAATACTATTGTGAATAATGGTAAACTTTTATCATACAAAAATCATTAAAAATAATCATATCTTAATGAAAATAAGTTCAATTTAGAAAATATCAAATAGATTTGGTAATAAATGAATCAAATGAATGCAAAGTATGGATCATTAAATATACATTTATATATAATTAATGAAGATTTAATAATGATAATAGAGATAATTGGGGTATTATGTACACCATATAAAAAGTAATTTGGTTTATAATGTGAAACATGACTCAAAGAATATAAATTTAGATGAAAACCCTTTCCTTTACTTCTAATTTATATGAAAATAATTTATCCTTATATATAATAAAAATAATCAAATTGAAATTTTTTTATAAACATATTCAAATATATATTACTATTTTTACTATTTAATTATAATCATTCATTACATGTACATTGGTTACTTATTGCATATTTCCATTATTCGATGTTAATAATTTGTACTTTTTATACATGTTTCATAATTAGGATATGGATCCTTGATTAGTGGGAAAATTTCATCATTACTAAATTAGTAAATTTTATATAATTTATTTTCTCAATAGTTTATGTAGTCTTATTTTCATTTTATGTAAGTTATGATTATCATTTGCAAGAATATAATCCATAAAAACACTATTTTGAGTAATTTTTTTAAAACAATGTGTTTCTTTTAATGGTAATTAATTTTATTTCATCTTTATAGAACCATATTCATAACATAAATTAATATTTAATATCATATACTAATTTTAGAAATTTTTTGATACTCCTTCATAATGGATACAATGAAGTTAGTATAGAATCTCTCATATAGGTAATTGAACCAACACATATAATGATATGTTGTGACAATGAATGAGGAAGATTATAACATTATAAAATAAAAAATTTAATTTCTCAAAATCAAAATGATGTTTATATAACATCCTTACATTATATAATTATTTTTAGAAATAGTGGACATGATATGTTAATTTAAAAATATGGTGATAGACTAGGTACTTTGTTGAATTTGCTACTTATTGACATAAGATCCTTCCTAATGAAAGATTTAGGATTTATAATTTGAACCATAATCTACCAAATGTATCATAAATATTATTTTGAGTTCAAAAGTATTTATATTCAAGAGAAAAATATTAGATAAGATTTATCTATTAGGGTTAGATAATTGGTCCCTTTATAGGTGAGTTTTGAGTGGCTTTTTCAATAGTACACTTTTCATAGTGTGTAAGGAATTAATTTTGACATGGAAAGTTGATTAAAAGTTGAAAAAGATTTGATGTTGGATATGGGGAAGTTGATATAGTAATAATCCACTCTTTTAGGTATAATATTTCTTGATAATTTAGACCATTACACATTAGTTAAACCCACTTATCTCATTCACCTTCATTATGGTAACTCAATTTTTATCACATGAACTAATTTTTATGCCTAAAAATTAAATGTAACTCATTTATTATTTTAGAAATTATGATTTAAAATAAAAATTATATTTTATTATATTTGGTTTCAAAAAAAATATAAATTTTATTTTTAATATAAGAACTCACAATGCTAAAAAAATTAGAAAAAAATGAATTTTAAGATTAAAATTAATTTATTTCTATTAATTTCCAAGAAAAATAATTATATTAGTTTTAATTTATTTTATTATATATATAAACACTAAATTTAATTAAAAAATATTATATAATGATTAATTTAATTTATCATTTCTAAACATCACAACGCATAGAAAAATAGTTCATTGAATAATATATCATTTTACCATTTTATATTTTTATCATCATTTGAAAAAAATTTATAATAAATATATCAATAATTACCTATTTGATTATAAATTTTTTAAAAAATATTTTATATTTAATAACTTAAAAATAAAAAATAATGAATTCAAACCAAAAATATATAATATATAGAAAACAATGTTTTAAAACAAAAAAAATTGTAGCATATTTTTTTTATTCTTTATAGTTATTTAATTATTTCATAATTTTTATTAATTTATTTTACCAAAATATACATGAATTATATCAATACATGTTTCTAATATCAGTCTTTTAATGTAATAAATTTAACAAAAATATGTAATTCATAAAAAAAATCATTATAACCAATGGTATTTCACAAAATAATTAGAATCTTTTAATTCTATTAAAAATAATTTTAATTTATTATAAAAACTAATTTATTGATATTCTTTAGTAATTGTTGAAGATTTTGGTACTTATTATCAAACTTATATTAGATACATGTTTTGATCCCTTATAAGTGTTTTTTATATGATTTGAAGTGGCCTGAAAGGTTTTTGGAAGGTTATTGATTGATATGATGAAATTATGAAATTACTCTTCAGAAGATGATTGTTTGATTCAGAAGCATATTTTTTTATTTAGGAGGTAAAGTTTTGAAAAATGATAAATAAATTTTTCCTATATATAAGATATTTTAGTAGTTCGTAAGAAATTTCATCAACATGGAAGAGATTATAGATAATGTGTATGATTCTTGTCACATGTATGATATTTTAGAATAATGTAAAAGAATTATTATCTATTCATATGAAGTTGTGAGAAGAATGTATGATAATTATCCTATGTTTAGAATAAATTTTTTACATCGAGTTAATTTTTTCCTCAATAGAATAATTGAGTTACACATAGGTAATTTTTTTCCATAAAGAGAAATTATCATATGCATGATAAAAAATATCTTATATATATGACATTTCACTCTTAAGATAATTTTGGGACAGTAATTTTTTCTTGGTGTGCATGATATATTAGTTAAGAATATTTTAAGATAATATTCTAAGATATTTTATTTCATTATAGTATATTTTTATTTATGGTAATTTTAAATTATGGAAATGTATTTATTTTTACAAAGTATATATTTTCAAGATGAAAAAAATTAGATGATGTTGTTACACTATTCTTCATTGTTCCAACATCACAAAAACTAGTTATTCAATCTGAGACTATAGTATCAAACTATATATAATGTTTTGTAATAAAATGAGTTCTTCAACTATTCAAAGAAGATTCCATGTCACAATTTCATGTATGTTTAATGTATTTTATACTTCTACATGTTTCAGGGAATCTTTTTAAGAGAATATTTATTCCATTTTTCTAGGATTTTTTGAAATGAGTTTTTGACCTGAATTAATTAATATGATAACAATGATTTCTTAGAGATTTGGAATTAAAATATTCCAAAAAAATTCTTCCAAATATCTACTATTTTTTTATGGAGACTTTGACTGAGATCATTGATGTAGATGATAGAGAATTAATTTCCAAAATTTATTCTATAAATATTATTTGTATTTAGTATGTGGATGTAAAAAGAATAAATAAAGAAGAAAATGGTGTTATATAATTCTGGAGTAAGCACTAGTGATAAAAATCTATGAAAATCACCTATATCAAAGCCTCAATGAATCAAGGATATTGACCAATGTTGTATATTTGATGTTTTTGAGTGTTTAAGACAAGTTATACCTAAATTTATAGATTCTTGGGCCTGTTGTTGAGGGTTAATGAGATCATTCTCATGCATATATTCTCTCATGCATGAAGAGATCATCATATAGAATTTTTATGTGGATATAATGTGTATAATTATAAATTTATATTATCATTTCAGCCTATGAATTCACAGAGGAAGATCTTATCTTTGATGCTGATGAATTTTGATTTTTTTGAATACTTAACTCAAATATAAGATTTAGGGTGATTTCTTAAAGTACTTGTGGTACAATTATAAGAAAATACATACATTATTATAGTGGGAATTGGATGATAAATTCCCATGTAGTGAAGTTTCTAAACATTTCTTGATCTATATATACATACTGTAGGAATTGAAAATCACTAAAAAATATAGTGATAATAAAAACCATGAAACAATAATAGGTTCATAATATAATTGAGTATTATCTCACATTGAGGTTAAAACTTGTAAAAAATATTTATTGGGGTTAGTATTTATTCTATTCTTTCATATTTTTGAGGATTTATTTATTATAGTGGATCAAAAATCTAAAAAGTCACATGGTTTTAATTTTTAAAAAAAATTAAAAACTACAATTGATTCAACCACCCTCTCAATGTTAAACTATTTTATCTAAGAACTATAAGTTATATTAGGGATAATTTTTTCACTAATAATATACATTTTTTATAATTATCATGGAAAATAAAATTTCTGTCAACAATAGATTTTTTTTCTTTATTTTTATAGGAGTAATTTTCATGGGTGGAAGAATCATATGCTTTCCCATTTTCTCTCAAAGGGTTTCGAAGTGATTAAATATATCACTATTGGTTTTCAAAATCCTATAGAAGATGAATATATGACATTTGATGAAAAGGTAAATATTAAAGTTCACCATAAGTCAAGAAATTACATTTTATTATATTTTTAATACAATTTATACACCATAGTTATAGGAATAAACATAGATAAATAAATTTGGAATAAACTAGAGAATATATATTATGGAAACATCAATATCAGAGAAGAAAACCTGTATGTATAGAGAGAAATTTTTGAAGGCCTAATTAGGAATAAATATTATAATATTCATAACTATTTTTGAAGGGTAAATTATGTAGTCAATCTTATCAAAGTTTTGGTGAAAATATAGATGATTTAACTTTGGTTAAAAAAATTATGAAGACATTATAGACATATTTGACCTAAAGATCTCATCTTTGAAAGAATTATATGATATTTATCTTGATAAATTAAACAATTCACTTTTGAATTATAGTATAATAAATGCACTAGTTTTTAAAAAAGGAAATGTAGGATATGATTTTCAAATAAATGAATGAACTAATGATCATAGATGAGGAATACTAAAGTGACTCATATGAATATGTTGAGAGTGATGAATATCACGAGAAACCCATGGATCTTATATCTATGAATGTAAAAAAAGGAAAATTAAGACATAAAGGTAATATCTTACTTAAATTCATTAATTTTATAGAAATCATACACTTTTCTAGAAAATTTCCCTGAAATAAGAAATATACGGAATCATAGTATGAAGAAGATGAAGAGAAATTTGAAATAAAGTCTAAAAAAATCCTGAAAAGGAAATAAAAAATTAAATTATGGTAGATTAAAGATGTAAAAAATATAAAATTAGTATGACTATAAAAGAGGAATAAAATATATTTTCCACAATTAGTGAATTAGAGGTAGGTTTTTCTAGAATAGAAACAAAAAATATGGAACATGTTGGGAGTAAAGGAGAGAAATACAATAGTTAAGAATAATATGAATAACGTGAAGTACATATGATTCACAAACTAAGTGAATATATTGAAGTATATCTTGAAAGTAATATTAGGCTCAAGAAGAATGTTAAAACATTTATGAACATAGTTGATAGGATGAAGAGTGTTGAAGATGATTTTCCATTCCTAGAAAATGAGTATATTGGGTGATCAACCTTTTCAAATTTAAATTTTCTAATAATGAGATAAGTATAAAAGAATATGAGAAGAATTTGTCTACTCAAGAAGAAATAAATTGTAAATATAAATTAGAGTGTATTAAATTTGAAAAGGAACTTGAAAAGATGAGTTATTACCTTAACAATTTTACTGATGTTATGGATGATTCATTATAAAATATTTAAAATCCCTATAAAATTCCTTTGAAAAAAATATGCATTGATAATTTTTAAAAATATTAAATAAATATTCACTAACAATATAGGTCCTAAATGCCAAACTTGTAAATCCTGTGTTGATAGAAATATTAATATGGAAAATATTATATCATAGGGAGTTGATAACTATCATAATATGCAAGGCTTATCAAAAACCAATAAAAGGGGAGATGATTCTGTGATAAATAACTATATGATATTTTGGTACATACACTAAAATTTCATGGAAGAACAAGTTTTGGAAGATAAATTTGGTGTTTTGGAACCTATGGACATAAATAATACAATATATGGTACAACATCTCTCTTATATGGAATCAAATAAGTCTTGATTTTAGGCCACGATACTTAGATAATAGAATCAACATTCCTATAAAAAGAAAAATAGATAATCATAACTCATATGTGATGCCTATCCAAAATAGTTTTTAATGGATTGAGGATACTTATAGATGGTGTTACCATTAAGGTCACCATGTTGATAAATTATTTACCATGACTATAAGACTATAGAAAGAATCTATTTCTTGGGTAAAAAAAATTCAACATGGAAAAGAAGGATAAAAAATCATTAATTACAGAGGTTTATTTGAAGTTGATCCAAAGGAAAAAACCCTAGAATCATAATGTTTGATACTCTTGACATATGAAATGAGAAACCAAGATCCCTAAAAATTTGGCGATCATGATATATATTATGTGAACTTTTTTAATAATAAATCCTTAAAAATAAAGGGAATTGATTCTGCTAAAATTAAACTATCTAGACTGAACCCAAAGGAGGATTGACTTGTTGATAGACTTTAGAAAATCCCATTGAGTGTTAGTAAACTATGTGATGACTTAAATCAAGAAATATCCAAGAAGAAAATTTTTATGGTTAAAAAAATTATCTTTGGAAGGTTTATTATAGGATAATAATGAACTAGTTGGTATTTATTTCATATTATACATCCCTATAAAATATACTATCTAGGTGATGGAGAATAGAAAATATAAGGTACATAATATTTTTCCACATTAGTTAAAAGAATTTTAATATGATATCTAAATAATATTTGGTGAGAGATATTCCCCAATTAATCTAAATTATTGATCAGGTATGTATTACCTATTAAAAAGGAAATTTTTTTAATGGAAATGACAAAAGAGTTGAGACACAATCAACATGACACGTCAAATTAGTTCACCCATATCTTTGGACCAATGAGACACTAATACACAAGATTTTAATTTTATTTCACAACATTCATCAATTATTATAAAAGGATGAAAAGGGTTTTATTCTTGAATCACACGTCACAGGATATGAATATGGTCAAGATTTACAAAATATAGGTTTAAAGAGTTTTTTATATCAATAAATTGAGAAATGATAATGAGAATGAGTACTATGCTAATTTATTTTAATCATGACTTTAAAATTATTGGGTTAAACGTCAATATATCTATTCTTATAAACCATGATGGAGTGTGATTTATAGGAGAAATAACATATACTTTGTGGGAATGTGTTGAATAATGCTTTATGAATTTGAGATATCAATGCTCTTTAGGAGAGAGGATGTTTGTATAATTGTGCACATTAAAATTCAATTATTTTTTATGATAACCACATATATGACCTTATATGAGATGTGTAATAATAATAATACCAAAGTGAATTACTTTACAATCTTTGGAAATCATTGTTTCAATAAAATTAAATACATCAATCAAGTAAAATTTGACAAAAGAATGGAGGATGGTATATTTCTTCAGTACCTATCAAAAAGAAAAAATATACAAACATTGGTATTAAAGACATTTCAAGGTGGTTGACTATAATAAGGAAAAAAATAATTAAAAATAACCCATAAGGATTGATCCTAATGTAACAGTTTCTAAACAAATTAATTAATATTACATGATTTTTTTTGATAAATCAGTGAGAAACTAGTTGAGTCTAAAATGAGTATAGTAGATGATTTATAAGGATATGACCTAAATAATTACATAATATAATTAAATGAACTATAATATACATTCATACATTCCCAAATATCTTTTAGTTTTATAGTTTTAGATAATTAGGTCATAATATCATATATAGAAACTCACATATTACAAAGTAGACAACTCTACTCAATATCAATTTTTTCATAATATGAAACTTTTAAAAAAAACATGGTTTATTTCTATAACAAAACATTATGAATTTAAACTTTATTTTTTCCTTTAATTTAAACATATATAAAATAAATGAAAAAATATCTTAAAACATAGGATTAGCACTGAGATCTCAGTAAGTGACATAAAAATGGAAGAAAGAAACCAGTCATCCATGAGTTAAAACATTTTCACAAAGTTATAACCTTTACACATAAAACATAAACTTCTTTTAGCCTACCTTATGAAATAATAATTTTCTTATAAAACCATATAAAAAATACAGAAGTCATAAAATGTAACTTTTGGAATCATTTTCATATCAATCTTACATATAATGTATATCTCTTAGATACATAGGGGGTAACTATCATAGTTACACTTGGAATAACCATCACAGAATATTCTCATAATATCTTAGGATAAACCTAACCAGTTAACTCTGCCCATTTACCCAATACATTGGAGAGACATAACGGTCTCACCCAAATATGGTTTATCATGAAACCATCCATCATCATCACAATTTATAAGAACCATAACATAAAGATAACACATAAAGCTCACATAAAAGAAACATTTATGAGGAAAATAAATTTTCTATTTTTAATCTCTTTTCAATTTTTTTACATGTCATGCACTCATAAATGAAAACATTTTATTTAAAAAAATTAACTTTTAAAATAAATATGAAATAAATAAGGCATCCTGAAAGTAGTAAAATCTGATTATGTCATAAAAAATCTATAAGAACAAGATTTGTAACTTGAAAAGATTATTTTTTTAAAAGAAACAATCTTACCTTATATCTGGAATTGTTTTTCAATTGTACTTAATGTCCTATATAATAAATTTAGATTCATTAATTACTTAATTTATAAACTTTTCAACATATTTCTTATTTATTACCATTTTATTAAGTCCATTTAAGGTAATTTCAATGAGTTATAGAGTTCAATTTCATCATTCTAGGAGTGTTCATTTCATGGCTTTATGGTGAGTTCCCTTGAGTATAATTATGGGAGTTATTTTAAAATGGAATAAAAACTCCATAAGTGTAAATAAAAGGTATTAATATGTTTCTATAATTTTAAATGATCCCATATACCATTTTTTCTAATTTTAGGATGATTCATTAGATAAAATATTAATGATAACTGTATTTTTTATTTTTTTGGGTTATTACAACTGTCAAAAACAAGTTTTTATTTATTGAAAATAATTTCTATAAATTAGTTTCAAAAGATTAAAAAATTAAAATATATATATATATTAAAATAATATTTAATCATAATAATGGGTTTATGACTATCCTTGAAGGTGGTAATAGAAAACGAAAACTCATCGTCCACAAGGCGGTGGATCGACGCATCAAGGATAATGTTTTCATTTTTAGAATAAGAGGAAAATATAAGGAATTTGATGATTTATATTCTATTAATACAATAAAATTACATTATATGTTTGATACTAGAGTTCTCATGTCACTCTAGATATGTTAGGTGAAGATAACGTAGAAATAAATAAAGAAAGAGAGAAAGAATTTAAAAGAGAAAGAAGGATTTTACCACTTGAATATTGTCTCCTTGAGAACCTCCTTAAATAAGTTGGTTTTGGTATTTTAGAAATACCAATAGGTTTTTTATATGAATAAGATTCTAGGAAATGAAATTTGGTATAATTTGCAAAATCTTAAATTCTTATAATGTATGAAGAGAATAGGTGGTGAGGGTGGTGTTTATAGGGAGAGGAGAGGGTTGTTTTTTATTATTTTATTCATTTGTTTATATTTTGGCTCAAGACTATCAATTTTGTTGATTATTTTGAATAATTATAAAAACTATTTCATGTGAGTTAAAATTTATGGTTACATACATCATTTATGACTCAAATATTCATGTATTTGGCTTATAATGTTAAAAACAATAAATTAATGTATTTTACTATTCACTAAAAATTCAACCATTTTAGAGAAATCCGAAAAATTCACCCTAACCATTTTTGGTTTTTATAATTCAATAATGGACTCTATTTTTTTAATATAATTTTCTAAATATGATAAATTTAATTTTTAATTGAAATCCTTATTTATTCAAAAAATACTGATTTTAATTTTATAACAAATTTTATGACACTTTGAATAATTAATTAAGGCCTCACAAAAGTATAATATAATAATAATAATAAAATGTATTAATTTATGAATCTATTTTATGAGAATAAATTTTATTTTAAAACATATATTAATTATAAAATTATAAATAAATATTTACGTTTCAAAAAAAGTACCAACAATTAATGTATCATTTTTGAAACATTTATTTACTTATTTCATGATATAAATATATCATATTTTCACATATGAGATACCTAAATTTTATTTATACTTTCATAGGTGAGGTTATTATTCTAATTTCCAAATTATTATTCTTAACAGTCACATTACTATTCCAACTGTCAGTTTACTATTACATTAGTTATTATTTCTTTAATCTCTATAAATACCACTTATTTCATTATAAATTTATAATGAATCTAATTATTTAATTCTAGAATTAAAAATTATTATTCTATTAGTAAATCAGTTGTTACATTCTCCTATCTTTTGAAAATTGTGTCTCCATAATTTTATTCACTTTTTAAACAAGTGAGGATACCTATCCCTCATAGAATTTTCAGATTCTTATATTGCTTCTTCTACCATGTGGTTTTTTCACAAAACCTTAACTTAGTGAATTACCTTTTTCAAAAATACTTACTCTTTATGATCAAGATTCTAAATAAGTGTCTCCCCATAAAAAAGGTTCTCTCCCATCCAAACTACTTCAAGGCTCAAAACATGAGACGAATCCAGCATATATTTTTTTAATAGCGAAAAATGAAAAAAAATTGTGCACCTGAGAAAAAATAATATGCAAAGTTAATTAGTAGGAATCTAATAAAAATTATATAGGATTTCATAGGGTAAAATAAACCACTAACTCATATTCCCCTTCTTACCAAAATTAATCCCACTTTTCCATGAAGAAACTTTGAGAGAGACATATGTTTACCTACCTTGAAAGAAAGGTCCTTCCTCCAGTTATCTGTATAAGTTTTTTTCCTGATCTGATTTGTCCTTAAGTATCACTACATCAACTAAACTTTATCTATCATTTACTCTAACAATTATGGTACTATTAAATTTATTTCATCTACTTAATCCAAAAATTCTATATTTTGACATCGCTTTCCATATAATTCTCCAAAATACACAATTTTTATAGTGTAATGAAAATTATTATTATAAGAAAACTCAACCAAAGAAAGATGATGATCCCAAATTCCTTGTTAATCCATCGAACAAGCTAGATTCATATCATCCATTGTTTTAATTGTTCATTCTAACTATCAATTAGATTAAGGATTAAAAACAGTGATAAAATTTAATTTAGTTTCCAATGACTTTTTAAGTCCTTTACAAAAGATAGAAGTGAACCTTGGATCATGATTAGATACAATGGAGAGAATAAATACATGTACCTTGACTATATATTTGATTTATAGTATAGAATAATAATCTAAAGTCATAGTATATCTAATAAGAAAAAATATATGAATATTTAGTTAGTCGATCAAAAAAACCCAAATTACATTGTTACCTCGATAAGTTTTTGGTAATCCCACTATGAAATCCATTGATATATTTTCTTATTTTAATTATGGAACTAAAAAATGTTGAAGCATCCCATTTCGTAACTATCATTCTTCTTTTACCTGTTTACAAGTCAAATATATCTTGGTAAAGGAAGTAATATCTCTTTTAATTCTAGCACACCATTAATACTCCTGAAGGTCTCTATACATCTTAGTTCTTCTAGGATGAACTGAAAATTGAGAACTATGAGCTTTACTTAATAACTATTTATTCACTAATGAATCACAAGAAACACATAATATCCTCCCAAATATCAAAAAATAATCATTATCATTGTCAAATTCCCATAACTTAACCTTTTTAAACAATTATACCTTTTTATATAACTCACAGTCTTCCTTATGTGCTTGCATAATTATTTCTGATAGAAATGATTTCACTAACACCTAAAACAAAATAGAGTAATTTATTTCACCAACAACTTCCAATCCAAAATTCATCAGATCATTAACTAAGGGGTCATATTCCAAATTTAACATGGTTAATGTGTGAAGATGTTTTTAACTCAAGGAATCAACCAATTTCTTTACTTTTATAGTATGGTAATTGATCGTGAAATCATAATCCTTTATTAGTTCCATACATCTTCTCTTCCTCATGTTTAATTCCTTCTCAGTGAATATATACTTCAAACTTTTATGATCAGTGTATATTTTACACTTTTGTCTATATGGATGATGTATTCAAATTCTTAAAGTAAAAACCACATATCCTAATTATAAATCATATATGGGATAATTTAACTGATGATATTTTAGTTTCTGTGAACCACAATAAATTACCTGATTATTCCAAATAATAATGAAACCATGTACCTTTAAAGAAGCATCACTATAGATGAAAAACTCTATATTTCTGGAAGGCAGGGCCAAAACTGAATCATTCATCAATATCCTTTTTAGTTCTGAAAAATAAACATCACATCCTTCTATCCAAATAAATTTAACCTGTTTTTGTGTTAACATAGTTAGTGGTCTAGATAACCATGCAATGTTTTCAAAAAACCATAAATAATATCCTGATAATCCAATAAAAATAAGAATCTCAGTAACATTTATAGGTCATGGACAATCATCAACCACTTTTTTTGTAGGATAAACTATTATGCAATTCTTATTTACAATGTGACTAATAAAAGAAATTTATTATAATCAAAAACCACATTTTCTAAATTTTACATATAAATTCTATTATTTTAGGGTTTTTAGGAAAATCTTTAGATGTTTTCCATGATCCTCAAAACTTTTTGAATAAACAAAAATATCATCAATAAAAAAATAAAAAACTTATCCAAATATTCATAGAATATTCTATTCATAAGATCCATAAATAGATTTGGGAAATTTTCCAAACCAAAGGGAATAACAACAGGCTCATAACTCCCATATCTAGAACAAAACACTATTTTTGGAATGTCATCCTCCTTAACCTTCATCTGATGGTACCCCAACTTGAGATCAATCTTTGAAAAGTATTATTCTCCTTTAATATGATAAAACAAATCATAGATATGAGTAAAATGATATTTATTCTTAATATTGATATTATTAAATGCTATATAATCGATACAAAGACTCATAGAACTATATTTATTTTTAAAAAACAAAATAGAAGCACCCTAAGGTAAATTATTTTGACAAATGAAACCTTTATCTAGAAAATACTATAACTACTTTTCAATTCTACAAGTTATTCTTAAGTCATTTGATAAGGGGTTTAGAAATAGGTTTAGCATCATCAACTAAATCAACATTGAAATCAACCTTCTAATCTAGTATAATAATAGGAAACTCATCAAGAAAAACATTCAGATACTCATTTACCAATGGAAAATCATTAATATGAATAGTTCCCTTATTTTCAAAAATATGTGCAAGATAACATTCATTTTCATATTTTAACAGTTTCATAGATCCCTAATATTTTATCAATGTTATAGGTTCATTATTGTATAAAAACTAAGACACTTTCTAAAAAAATAATTTTTTAGCTCTATAATCAATCATATAATGGTAAACTAAAAGGAAATCCATACCTAGAATAACATAAAATTATTCTAGGGGAAAGACAATAAGGTTTGTAGGTAAATTATTTCAAAATAAATCAACAATAAGATTCTTATAATTTATTTTTTCCTTAATATTTCCCCTCAGTGTTTTTACTATAAGTTCCAGATTCATTTCTTGAGGTTGAATTTCTAATTTACCAAAAAAAATAGATATAAAAGAATGTGTAGACCTTAAATCAAATAATACATTAGAAAAATCAGAGTAAACAAACAATATACCTGGTACCACTTCATTGGATGGACCAATATATGTTTAAGTATTCGCAAAATATTTCACCACATTATTCTGCTTATATTATGACTACTTTCCATCATTCAGGTTCCTCTTCAGACACTTTTTTTCATAATCACCCATATAATTTCATTAAAAAAATTTACTGTCTTCATATTATAATTGTTCTTACCACTACCATGGTCTTTTTCATTTAAATTAAAATCTATATACCCAAACTTACCACATCTTAAATACTTAATAGACTTAAAAATTCATTCCCTAGTGTATTTTTTTACCACAATTCTCACAAACTAAAAACCTAACTTTCTTTCCATCAAACTTCTTTATTGAATTTTTTCCTTTCTCATTCCACATATACCTATTTTTTCTAGTTTTCAATGTACACATGATCATCAGAAAACTCTATTTAAAACTTCTCCACACATTGAACATGTTTTTCATAACTTTTTAATTCACAAGAATCCAATTCCCTTTGATATTTTGGATTCAATACTGAGAAAAATGATTGATTTTACTATCAAGATCCCATATAGAATTCAGAGAATACCTTTCTAATCGTGTGAATTATTCTTTGTAATCTTCCAATAAGTCCTCCTCCTGTCTCAATTAGTTGTTTTGTTTTCCCATCCTAATTTAAGTCATCTTAGGAAAGTATTTCTCAAGAAAAATATTTTTGAATTCAACTCATTCCAAAGAATCAATCTCATCACTCTCCCTGATATTGTTAGCTATTGAAAACCACTGGTCAGCTCCACCTTCAAAATGGTAAATAGAAAGACTATCCTCTTGATGTTCTAAACACCACATGACATCGAAAATATTTTATAGGTATTTAATCCAGCCTTTATCTACCACTGGGTTAGAAGATCCACTAAATACATGAGGGTAGTAGCTCCTAAAATGTTCCTCCACTAAAATATTCCTTTGATGTTGATCTAGATTATATCATGAACTGATGATATCATAATTTATAGAATGTGTCAACTAATCCATTACTACCAAAAACTACTTGGTTCCAATTCCCACCATTCCAGTTTGTGTATTCAGAAGGATATCATCCCCTCAGTGACTTTATAGTTTAACTTCACTATTTGTTCTAAAAAAACCATTCTTAATAGAAATATATTATATGAAGTAACACGTTAATATTAAAATTCTATATAATTTTAAATTTACCATAAAATAAAATATAATTTATGGGTATTCTATTAAAATTATCATAACCCCTAATGTTATCTAAACCTTGCTATGATACCAACTCTAAGGATTTGACCTTAAACATTACATAATATAGTTAATTAAACTAGAATTTACTTTCGTACATTCCCAAATATCTTTTACATTTGTAGTTTTATAAAATTATCAAATAACCTCAAATATAGAAACTCATATATTACAAATTATACACCTGTACTCAATTTCCATTTTTTCAAACTATGAAATTTTTAAAATAAAACGTGATTTATTTCCATAACAAAACATCATGAATTTAAAGTTAAATTCTTACTTTCCTTTACCCATCTATAAACCCTGTGATTTTTTTTAAAACTTTGTATGAACATATAAATCCTAGTAAGGGACATAAAAAATAAGAAATAAATCATTATTTTATGAATGAAAACATTTTCACAAAGTAAGAACCTTTATATATAAAACATAAGCTCTTTAGCTTGCCTTATGAAATCATAAGTTTCCTGTAAAACCATAGAAATCATACATAAATAATAAAAGGTAACTTTTAACATTATTTTTATATAACTCTTATATATAGTGTATCTATCTTAGCTACACAGTTAGTAACTATCCTAGTTACACTTGGAATAGACATCAAAGTATATTCCCATAATCTCATATGAGAAACCTCACTGATTAACTTTGTCCCTTTACCCAATGTATTAGAGAGTTATAATGGTCTCACCCACCATATATTTATCAAGGAACAAACCATCATCATAATATTTATCATGAACTATAACATAATCATAACACATAAAGCTCGCATTAAAGAAACATTCAAGAAGAAAATAAATTTTCCATTTTAGAATCACTTTTCTTTTTTTTTTCAAGTCGCGCACTCATAAATGAAAATATTTTATTTGAAAATAAAATTATAAACTTATAAAGGATATATAAAATTAATAAGTTGATCTGAAAGTGGTAATATTCTCTTATTTTATAAAAAATAAGTTTTTAATAAAAAGATTTGTCACTTGAAAAGATAATTTTTTTAAAAATAATCCCACACCTTATATCTAAAAGCATTCTTCACTTGTACTTAATGTCATGTATAATAATATAACATTAATTAATTACTTAATTCGGTTTCTTTTACACTTATATTTTATTTATTTCCATTTTATTAGGTTCATTTATGTCCATTTTTATGAGTTATAAAGTTCAATTTCATCATTCTGGAAGTCTTTGTTTCATAGATTTATGGTTGTTTCCCTTTAGTATAATTATGGAAGTTCATGTAAAATGGAATAAAAAATCCAAAAGTGGAAATAAATGGTATTAATATGTCTCCAAACTTTTCAATTATCCCATATATCTTTTTTTGTTCTGATATGGGGATGATTCCTTGGATGAAATATTAATGATAAATACTTGGTCTATTTTTGGTGGTTTTTTTGACCCACACAAACCACTTCATTTTATTTATTATTATGTCTATAAATCACTTCCAAAAATTTAATAAATTAATAATATACATATTATAATATTATTTAACCATAATAATGGTTTTATTACAAGCCTTTAAGTAGGTAAAATGAAATGAAAACTTGTCACTCATTAAGGTGGTGAATCGACACATCTCAAACGATGCTTTCACATTTAGAATAAGAGGATAAGAGAATATGTTTGATTATGGATATTACATTAACATAACAAAATACCATTATATATATGATAATGGAGTTATAATTTTACTTTTTATAGGGTTTTTTAGGAAAATTTTGAAAGAAATAATGAAAGAAAGAATTTAAAAGAGAAAGAATGGAGGATTTTACCTCTTGAGTGTCGTCTCCTTGAGAACCTCATTAAGGAACTTAGTTTTGGTCCTTTTTTTAGACCATAAGGTATTATAAGTATGTAATAGGTTTGGTAATGTAATTTGGTAGAATTTGGACAACCTTCAAGGTTTATAAGTTGTGATGAGAAGAGGTGGTGAGGGTTGTTATTTATAGAGAGAGGCGAGGGTTATTTTTTATTATTTTATTTATTTTTTATTATTTAGGCTCCAGGCTATTAATGTTTTTTTCTTGTGACTAAGTATAGTGAATAGTGAATTTTAGTTTGAACTTAGGGTTTCTTACATCATTCATGATTCAAAAATTTATGTATTTATCATATAATGTTAAATACCATAAATAGCCATATTTCAATATTCACCAAAAAGTAAACTATTTTAGAAAAATACAAAAAAATTCACCCTAACCATTTTTAGCATGTATAATTAAAAAATGAACTCTATTTTTTGAAAATAATTTTCTAAATATGAAATTTCTAATTTTTAATTGAAATCATAATTTATTTGAAAAATACCAATTTTGATATTATACTTGATGTCATGACACTTTGAAAAATTAATTAAGGACTTAATAAATTACCATATAATTATAATATCACAAAATATTAATTTATGAATATATTTTATTAAAAAAAATCTTTTAAATAATTATATTAGTTATAAAATTGAAAATAAAAAATTATGTTTCACAAAAAATACCAATACTTAATTTATAATTTTTTAAACATTTATTTCATTATTCCATGATATAAATATATCATATTTTTTATTAATAGATACCTAAATTTTATTTATAATTTTATATGTTAGGTTATTATTATAATATCCTGATTACTATTCCTAATGGTCACATTACTATTCCAATGGTTTGGTTACTATTCCATTAACATAGATTCCTTAATTTCTATAAATACCACATATATAATTATATATTTATAATGAATTTAACCTTTTAATTCTAGAATAAAAATAAATTATTCTATAAGTACTTGGTTTTTTGAAAGATTAATCTAACCATAATAATGGTGAGTAAATGGCTACAAAGATAGGAAAATGAATCATCAATTTATAAAATGTAATATTGAAGGAAAAAAATTAACAGATGTCAAACTTCTCCACTGAAGACTTGATTAAAGATATAATATAATGAACCTTTAGAAAAATCAACTAAAATAAGACTCAGGTTAGAGAATTTGACATCACGTATTTTTCAAGATGAACCACAATTAGTGTCTTCTGCATTATCATAAAAATAATATATTGAGGATATGGATGAGGAGTTAAAAAATGAAAATAATGATACATTGGAACTTTATCTAGGACCCAATAATAAAAAAATCAATGTAATAGAATGGGTTTTCTATAATAAATTGAAGGATCAAATAAAGGTTTTTAAAAACAATTGTAAACTTGTATGAAAATGATATTTTCATGTTGGAGGGATATAATTTGAAGAAACCATTTATCATGTTTCAATAATGGAAACCATATTAATTCTCCTTAATATTAAAGTATACAAGAAATATAAATCTAATGGCCCAACCCTCCATGGTATAACCCATGACTACCCCAAGCCCACTTCCAATAGGCCATGGTCTGCTGACCAGAGCCGAGTGGGCATGTCCCACAAATGGGAGGCATTATCCTAATGTACCTATACACTCTCACACATCTCAAAGATCATACAATGATGAAATTTAAAACAACTAAAACCAATTCATGCATAAATATATAATTCCATAACCAGTGTATGAGAGTAATGTTTTGAAAATGGAAAAAGGGTCAAATACAAGCCCATCCAAAAACATTAAAGATTCCAACCTAATCCAAGTGAGAGGACTAAGATCAAATCCAAGATCCACAAAAACACCTCTGTATTTATATCTCAAGATACACTCTATATACTCTACATCCACCCAGGACACTATCAATAGGTCCATTTTTTTCCTAAGACACTACATGTGTGGGAAGATCCCATGCAAGGGTGAGTATAATAATACCCAGTAGTAAATTCCAAAAACACTAAATATGAAGAATCATGCATAGTCAGATCAATAAAATGATATAAAAGTTAATGTATAATAAAACACACCCAAATATACTCAGGAAGGATATTATGCCACTGGGCGGTCATATATAGCTTCCAGCCATAGTATTCTACTCAAATCATTGCTCATTCTGAGATAATATCATCCACAATCCATAGAAACACTAGAGTAACTCATTAAAGAGGTCAAGATCATTGGTCCCCGCATAATAAATCCCACTAGTCTCAAAAGACCTTAATACTCAGATAATGGGTCACACCCAGAAGCATTAGGGGACACCATGAACCCAATCTAGGTCAAACTACAATATAGGTATCATAGATCAATGATACTTCTAACCATACCAATATGGCCTGCTAGATATAGGATCAATACCCTACTTAATGAGGTATCACTGATTCCACAAACCCCAACTAGGTTAAAAAGATGATAGAGGGTTACACTCCAATCTCATGGAGGGACACCACGAACTCTATCAGACACTCATCATCTAGAGGGTATCACAATACTAATTTGTAATCTTAATACCACACTATACCGTCAATGGAAATAACCAAGGGGAAAACCACTCAACTGAAACTAGTCTGAATTGAAGAGATGAAGAGCTTCAAGTTGTATCTAAGGGAGTATATAACATGTTATTAGAGTACATGAAGTGAATCACTTGGCCTATATCTACCCATGTGTTGATGCCTCACATGGTATGTAAACCTCAACATACATACCATGTAACTATTCTCACACGGTGTGTAGGGGTCACCTAAAACCCTACCCATGTTTTCTGGTAGTGCACATGTATCACTGGTCCTTCCCATGTATCAACCTGTGTACACTTGGTCATTCTTGTGTACACTTGATCATGTTCATGTATGAGTACACAAATTTTCCCTTCCCATGTACTCTTGGTTGTGTATCTATACCCTCTAAGGTATACGCCAATCCATCATAGAAGGATCACACAGCCTGTGACCGGGTCACATAGCGTGTGATATTTAACTCATCATGGAAACCCTGGAACTGCATCTAGGGGTCCCATATGGTGTGTAATCCCAAAATAAAAATTTTGTGCTATAGGATTTTATAGATCCATTGATATCTCTTCCTCATTTTTCCACACATATCCAGATCCTTTTCCCTTGTTGGAACTTATATATCATGGGTCAGTCAAGCATTTCTATTATAATTGGTTATAATCCGGGTTTAGATCTTCTCAAAAATGATCCTTTAATCTAGTCCATAATCATGCATCAAAATTGGAAAGAACAGAAACCAAAAAACTATTCTATTCTATATTTGATCACCCATCTTCATCATCACACCTCTATAATAGCCTTTATCATGAACCACAACCGTGGTATCAGTCTGTTGTGCTAAATAATGGTTGTGAAATAATCAAATACCATGTACTCATAGATCAATAGTCTAAAATAAATTCCCATGATGAACATGTGGAGAAATATGAGAGAATATCACAAACCACAAAATATGAGGAATAGATCTTAGACTTTGTTCATTAATCCTCAATCCATTATCATCAAAAAATAAAAACAAATAGTAAAATCAATAGAATGGAAAAAAATAACTCCATCAATTTAATTTAACATCGATGTGAAAATCATTTCTTTTTATGGAATTGATTCATGTTCAATCAATATAAAATAGAGAGATGGAAAACTAAAAACTGAATATCATATCTAGATTTTGGATCGACCGTTGAGGAATAATGTTTCAACATTTCCATTGTTGAGAATATCCAATAAATATGTTGTCACAATGATCCTTGATCCAGTCTTTATATGTCATCATTCACCAAGATCACTCTCCAAAAAACTCTCAAGGTCTCTAGGGTTTAGTGCCCAACCCTAATACATTTCTATAACCACGTACTTATAGAAAAATTAAGTCACTGAATTGAATAAAATAAATTAAATAAATTAATCAATTTATTTTATTTATTCTGCTCCAACAATGAATTTTTCACAAAAACCTCGTACTGATGAATGTTATGTCACACCTAAGGTAAACCCTTCATTTTGAACACGATCATGTACTCGAATTTCTGATCTAATCCCCCATTCAAGAGTTATTCCATTTCTTTTAGGAAAATACTAGGTTCGTGTTATTTAATATATTTCATAAATTTACTATGGGCTCACCAGGCCATATAATCACATGCTATCTCAGTTCCTAGTCTCTAAAATATTCCATATAATATCCAATAAAAACTATATATAAAATCTATGTCATTAAATTATCACCACCTTAGATATTTTCATCTTGAAAATAGAAAATCCAACTCGAAAATATGAGGGTACTATACTCACATATTGGTATCCTACTCTCAGGTTCTTTCCTAAAGATTCTCATGCTACCATCAAACATGCACTAGGGGAATTTATCACCCATGATGAATCCTCTCATGTTGATCCTAAATCATTACTGGGTACTCAGAAATGTTAGATCCATCATCTATTTTCATCTCACCCTAGTTGAAAACATATGATGGGTCATGCATGTATCTCATCAGCTATAACATGTTGAAGACATCGTGTACTCAATCCAACTATTGCAGTAGAGGTAAGAGGTATGTCACCTTACTAACTATATGTAGTGTCTGGAAAGGACCAATGGATCTTAGAGATAACCCCCCCATCCTCTGTAGACTCCCCATATACTCTTGGATGATTTTTACCTTCTATATTAGATCATACCAACTTTGGTTCAATGAGTACTAAATCAACTGGATCAGTTCAAAATAGTGGTAACCTATATGGTTCATCCATACAATTCCTAGAATGAAACAATACCAATGGTGTAATGGTAGATATTTTTTTACAAAAACTCCACCAAGGGTAGATGATCCTCCAAACTATGGAAAAATTCTAACATGAAAACCTATAGTATGTCCTTTAAAACCTAAATGGTCCATTTAGTATAACTGTTAGTATGGGGTGAAACATAGTGCTGAAGAGTAACTGAGTCCTGAAAGACTCATGCAATCATCTTTATAATTGTGACATTAATTAAGAATCATGTTCTGAAATGATCATTGAAGAAACTCTATAGAGACAGACTATCTCCTACACATAGAGGCATCACAATATCTTTACTAAACTCTACTCTCGAATAGCTAGGAACTGGGCCAACTTGGTGAGTCAGTCTACTATCACCCATATATAATCATGTCCCCTAGAATTTAATTGTAAATTAATCATAAATCCCATGGATACACCATCTCACTTCCACTCTATCACCTCAAGGGGTTGATCTAAACCCATTTCAACATAGTGCTCATCCTTCACCTACTGACAAATGAGGCATCTAGAGACAAACTCTGCAGCACAACACTTCATTCCAGGCCACAAAAACTAAAATTGGAAGCCCTAGTACATGTTTTACATGCCTAGATATACCTTCAAACTGAATTTATGAAACTCCCTCATAAGCTCCTCCCACAACATCAAAGCTACCATTAGTCATCCTCTAAAAAGGATAGTGTGCTCCCCACCTTTAGAATATCTATAAAGATCATGTCTAGTAAATATTAGAGTATGTAAGGTCTCATTCTCCATATCCCCATGTTGAGAATACCTAAAATACTATAAAAGTGATGGGGTAATAACTATTAATTGAATATATAAAGCACCATCATTTTCCACAAAGGACATCTACAACAAGGATAACCGGTCTGACACCCTATCTAATAACTGAGAAATATATCTCCTACTAAAAGTATCTTCCACCATGTTCCCCTTACCAGGATTGTATAAAATCTTTATTTCCTAGTCCTGGGGGAACTTTATCCATCAACTCTTCCTCAAGCTAATATCCTTCTATGTGAAGATATACTTTGGACCCTTTTGGTCAAAGTAAACAATAAATTGCTCACCCATCAGGTTGTGTCACCACATATTCAATTAAAATAATACCATTGGAAAGTAAAGATCATGAGTCACATAGTTATTCTCATGTTTTCTCAACTAAAATGAACCGCAGGAACTCACCGCCTGCCTATGTATTATAACACAACCAATTTTTATCCCTGATACATCACAAAACACTATATAATCAACACCCACCTATGGGAAACCCAATATGGTAGCACTCATCAACCTCTGACTCAACTACCAAAAACACTATGGGCATCATTCCGTCCCCACAAAATTTTTCCAATTTAGGGTCAAATCTTTCAATGGTTCTTCCACTCTGGAGAAATTGAGTACAAACCTTGATAGTACCCCACCAACCCAAGTAAATTAATCACCTCAGTAACACTCTTGGTTGGATCGCAAGAAAGAACTTCCCCAACCTTCACCTAGTCTACTACTACTTTTTCCAATGAGATGATATGTCCCATGAAGTGGACCTCTTAAATCAAAAACTGAACCATCAAGAGCATCCAATAAAACTGGTTCTCTCAATGTGTGGTTAGGACCCGCCTCAAGTGTCTCATGTGCTCCTCCTTGTATGCTGAGTACACTAGGATATCGTTGATGAAGGCCCCCATAAACTATTTTAATATGGATGAAAGATCTGGTTCATGAGTCCCATAAACATAGCTGGTAAATTTATCATGCATAATCGCATTACCAAGTACTCATAGTGATCATAGACACATTTTAATGTCATATTCAGTATATACTTCTCTTGTACACATAGCCAGTGATAACCTGATCTTATTTCAATCTTTGAGAACCATTATTCCCCTATCAACTATTTGAATTGGTCATCGATACATGGTAGTGGATACTTATTCTTCATGGTAACCTAGGTTGAGCAATAGTAATCCATATAAAACCTTAATATTCCATCCACCTTCTTGGAAAAAAATATTGGGGATGCCTGGGGGAACCCCTAGGTCTCAAAAATACCTTCTCCGGTAAATCCTATAACTTCAACCTTAGATCAAGAAGCTCTACAGGATCCATCTGATATACTGAAAAAAATATCAGGGTTTTCTTGGGGTGAAATTAAAGGTAGTAGTCCATCTCTTGATGGGGTGGTAAGCCTAGAATTTTCTTCGGAAATATATCCTCATACTTTACCACTACAACATGGAATTTGTATCCCATAGTATCCAATTATCCAGAAGTCCTGTGGGACAAATGGTGAGTAATTTTCTACACTCTCCTTTTCCTAAGATCGTCCCACTCTAACAAGGTTTCCTTTTCACCCATAAAAGAAAAAATCATCCCATAACTGTGGAAACATCACATCCTCCACCTAAAATAGAAATTCTAGGCCTGAAATGTGGATAAAAATTTCATAACTAAGATGAATTCATAAGGCCTCGTCACTACTAAAAGGAAATCATATACAAAACTCTTTCCTTTAAATGTCAGATCGCATAGTCTGCAAAATTGTGTAATCGCTGAGTAACTATCTGTAGGAGTCTATAACCACAAGGGTCGAGCCTAAGGATCAATTATAATCCTTAAGTATTAAACTAGAGAAGTGGAAATAAAGAAATTAATTGGACAGGTGTCTATCAAAACTTTTTCTAATTTAGAAAAGACATAGATTGTACCACGTATCATCCCTAGATTCTTGGGGTCATAGCCCTCCATAACCTGCAGCTACTCTCATCCATGACTACCAACTTCTTAATCCTATTGTGGACTACCAAGGGTGGTGGTAGTAATATATTAAACCTATAACCACCACCTTCTAATCTATCATCCCCACTTCCACATATACCACCCTACGAACCATATGCTTCTAGATATGCCTCTATCTCAGTGGTCCCTCGACTATATCTTGGTTAGTTGTATGAAGGGCCTGACAATCAAAATCCTGATGTCACTGACCATTATAGGAGAAACACTGCCTCAACCTTTGTTGATTCAAACCATCCTGATATCCTTGCACTGCTAAACCTATGTCCTGAGATCGCATCTTGAAGCATCTAACATGTTTGGATCCTTATGACTGTCATCGTCTACCTACTATCGAGGTCTCAGTTTCAAGGTTCCCATTACCATCACCCACTATCATTTCCTTATCTACTAATAATATCTCCACCACCAAATCCTACTCAATCACCCAAGTATAGGTGGGAATGAAAATTTGTAAAACTAAAGACACAATTTCTTAGTGTAATCCCTGTTGAAAGTTCAATTCTCTAAAAAAAAAATCTCGAACAATATCCATTGAGTATAATAAGAGATCAGTAAACCTCATTGAGTACTCTTCCATAGTCAAAATACTATGTGGAAAATGAATAAGCTCTTGTATGTGCACTTATCTCAACATGTTAAAGATAAAACACATCCCTAAAAAGACACTCTAAGTTTGACCAAGAGAGTGTTGTCTCATCATGTGACTGAGTCACTAATATCCACTATCACATAGAGGATCCCTGAAAAAGTCTATCCATGAGGAATACCATCTGTTCTACAAGAATCCTCATAGGGAGAAAAACCTAAATGATTGCCTCTAGAAACTCCTCATCCACCTGGGGGTCTATCTCTTCCCGAAACCTAAGAGGTCTATGTCTCTTCAACGTGTGTAGTTCAGTCATCATGTGTGAATTTTCATCTAGAACTACCAGTGATAGATGTTTCTCAAGGGGTGGTGGAATAGCTTATAAATCACCCAGAGATGATATATCCAGTATATGCCCTTGAACTGATGTCTCATCACATGATGGATCATTCTTGTGATCATGTAGTGGATTCCGGGATGGATGTATTTGTAGAGGCATCCTGAGATAAACAAGAGGTACCACAGCCAAAGAGTATATCAAGGTATATAACTCAAGAAGGTCATGGAAGCCACAAACCATTCCTATATGATTCATATACTAATTTTTTTTCTCTAAAACTAATGTATACATATACCTAGTCAAAAAGGTAGGTGGTCAGAATCCTAGTGTATGGATATATCATCCACCGTAACAACACTTGAGTCCATAGCCTGAAAGCCGAACTCCAAACACTTAACATTGTTTTCCCAAACCAATTTCACATAATTCATTCCTAAGGAAGAACTTAATCCTCTAAGACCAATCTTTCATGACCTGACTCATCAGGGTATGCTCCATGACTACCTTAAGCCTGCCTACAATAGGTCAGGGAATAGTGACCAGCACCGAGCAGGTATATCTCAAAAATGGGAGGCATTATCCTAATTTACCTATATGCATAAACAGATATCCAAGATCATACAATATTGAAATGTAAAACAACTGAAACTAATGCATGAATACATCTATAATCCCATAACCAAAGTATTCTAGTAAAGCACTAAAAATTGAGAAGGGGGAAAATAAAATATTAACCAAAACTATAAAGAGTACAACCTTCTATTATGGAGATAACTATGATCAAATGAAGGATCTTAGAAAAAAAAACTCATTCTATATATCTTGATCAATTCTCCACCTACTCTACATCTTCCTAAGACATCATCAATAGGGTCATAATCTACATAATACATGACATGTGTGGAAGGATCCCATAGAGGGGTGAGTATAACAATACTCAGTAGGACACCCCAAAACACTAAATATGAAGTATCAAGTATATTCATCACAATAAAAGGATATAAAAATAAATGTATAACATAAAACATCGAAATATACTCAGAAAGGATATTGTGCCACCAAAAAGTCACAATCAACTGCTAGCCATAGGATTTTACTCGAAAGAAATATTTTATTGGGATAATCTACTGCAAAATCCAATCTAACACTATAGAAACTCATTTGAAAGGTTAAGATCATCAGGACGCTCCCAAGAAATCTCACTAGTCTTAGAAGACCCAGATTTTGAGGATGGGGTCATTCCCAGAACCACTAGGGGACACAATGAACCCAATCTAGATCAATCCACTACATAGAGGATTGTAAACCCATGATACTATGAACCCTACTGATATTTAATGCTAGATGTAGGATCATTACACTACTCAAGGAGGTTACGTAGATTCCACAAACCCCACACAGGGAATGAAGATGATAGAGGATCACACTCCAGTATCATGGTACGACACCCTAAATTCTTCCAAATACGTATCCCCTATAGGGGATAATAATCTTAAGAGTTTTACATAATACCATATTATACCCTCAAGGGAAAGGACCAAGGGGAAAACCACTCAACTGATACTAATCTGAATTGAAGAGACAAAGTTCTCCAAGTTGTCTCAAAGGGAGTACATAGTGTCTTAGTGGAGTACATGGTGTGGATCACTCAACCTGGATCTTCTCATGGGGTTCTCCCCCACAAAAAATGTAATCCACAATATAAACGGTGTGTAATTGATAATATAAGGCATGTATAGGTCTCCCAACACACTGCATGTTCCATCATGTCATACCTATGTACTTTTTGCAATGCCCATGTATCAACCCACATACACCTGGACGTGCCTATGTACACCTGGTCATGTTTTCATTCAAGTACATAGCATTTACATTTCAGTGAACACTTTTCCATGTCCTTGTCACCTCCAAGGTACATTCCAATCAATCATAGAAGGATCACACGATGTTTGACCGGGTTTCATGGAATGTAATATTTAACGTACTACAGAAACCCTAGGCCGCTACCTAGGGCCCCACACAGCTTTTAATCCTAAAATAAAAGTGTATTGTGGTATTTTTAAAACTCATTGGGATTTATTCCACATAATCCTATATATCAATAGAGCCACCCCCTCTCCAAAACCTATTGATCAGGGCCGACCAATCCTTAATGTTATCACTGGCTAGAATCTAGGTTCATATTTACATGAAAAGAGGTTTGTCGATCTAATATATCACCAAGCATAAAAATCGATAAGAATAGAAAATGAAAATCAATTTTAATCCCCCTCCAGTCACCCATCATTTTTTCACATCTCGATCATAGACTTGATCATGAACCACACTTATGATATCGATCTGTTGTGACAAAGAACGACATATAATGATCAAATACCTAGGATTCATAAAAATAATCCCAAAAATAATGCCTATAATGAATGTTCAAAAAAATGGGGGAAAAACTATAATACATAAAACATGAGGAAAAAAACTCATCCTTTGTTTGTTTGGCCTCAATCCGTTGTTGTAGAAAAATAAAAATGAAGAAGAAAATCAACACCAAAAACAAAAAAAAAGTTCCTTTAATTTAATATATCTCCATTTAATGAATAAATTATATTTTTTAAAGTGGAATTCATTCAACTGGGATAAAATAATGGGATGGAAAAATAAAAATAAAACATTCTACCATGATTTTTGATCGATCGTTGATGAAAAATGTTTCTTCATTTTCCTTGTTGATGAGATCCAAAAACTCTATTATTTCAACGATACTTGATCTAGTATGGATATTTAATTATTCATAAAGATCACTCTATATTGATCTCTCGAGTTATATAAGTATTAGAATCCAAACTTAATACATTTCTATAACCATAGAGTTATAGAAAAATACATTCTTTATGTTAAATAAAATTAATTAAATCAATTAATCAATTTATTTTATTTATTCCACACACATAGTGACCTTTTCACAAAAAATCCACACTAAAAAAGGTTATGTCACACCTAAGGTAAAATATGCACACTAAACTCAAAGTTTCCATTGGATTTCTAATCAAGACCCCTGTTTTGGAATTATTTTATTTTTTAGAAAAACTGTTCATGCGTGTTAATTAATATATATAATATATTTCAAAAAATTATTTTAGGAACTCCAGACCTTAGAATCACATGTTGTCTCAATACTTGGTCTCGAAAACATTACATATAATATCCAAAAATAATGTAACATCTTAGGTTTTTGGAGCGGGTTGAAATCCTCAACCCCTTTGAATTTTTCAGAGTTTGGTGGTAAGACCAACTTCTTTCTTGAACTTAATAACTAAATTCTAAGAGTTCCTTTGATCCAAATAATTATTTTTGTATGGGTTTAAATTATTTTCCTATGCTTAAGGGTAATAGGGGGTTTTGGGTGAATCACCCAAATTTTTAGGGTTTGCAGATGGGGGATCACGTTTTGGAGAAACCTTGCAACCTCTAGAAAAAAATGTGCATCCCTCCAGGTGTACTGCTCATGTTTTGAGAAACTATATTGGAGGGTGTGAATGACTGTGTGAATTACAATACATTTTTTGAAATTGGGGTCATGCATGGTTTGGTAAACCATATGCATGAACCATGCGAGGTGTGGTTCCTAAACAGTGGGTACTGCATGGTTTGCACATGGTTTTCCAAACTGTGCAGTAATTGTGAAAACTATTAAAGAGGAAAAATTTATTATTCTTCCTTTTTTCCCTTAATATGGTTTTGCCTATACTTTCCTTCATGCGTGGATCTCCTCATGGATGGTCATGGAGCACTCCTCTCCCTCTATTCGTATTTAGACATGATCCTCCATCCAAGCTTCTTTCTTTAAGTCATCGGTCTCAATGGAACCATTTCAATAATACCTTTGATCATCATGCTTCTTTTCAATTTTCACTCTTTGTACAATGCATTGAATCTGTTAGAACCATTTTACCCTATTTTTAGGGTTTTCATCTAAAATTTTGATTTCTTCCTAATCATATCAGTGTATAGGCTGATATCATATGAGATAGTGTCTACAAACATGAGGTTTGTTGTCCTTAACCTTATCTTTGATTAATCTCATGATTCAGGGTGTGTTCTTGAGAATGTCATTGCATAATCCAAACGAGACCCTATTTAATTAATTCCTTAATTTTAAATCAATTAATTGATTATGGGATATGCCTATGGTCGTGGTACCACCAAATAATAATTTGTTTATTCTTGGTGAGAGGCTTTGGACCTTTGTAAGATTAGGCCAAGGGTGATCATTTTATTAAATTAAATTGTTTTCAATCATGAAAAGTTAAATGGGAATGAGATAGTTTGGATAGAGGATTTAGATGTTGTTGACTATTTGGATGAGGTGATGTGATTCGTCTAGTTGGGTGAGGACTGGATTCTACGAGTGATTTTGATCACAATTTTATTCATGTGCTTCATCGGTTTGAGTTGACAAGGTCATCAGGTTATGATTATGTCTCGTGTGATATGATATGGTGTTGACCATTACATTGAGTGAAATGGTCACAAGTGAACGAGGAGACAGAATGATTTGGATTAGGTAATTTGTTGGTAATTTCCACTCACCGTGATTGGCTGACATGTTGTTGGTGTTATGTGAACATGGATAGGACATAGATGACGAGATTGTGTTGACAACTCATGTGGGTAGAGGCCTCTGTTAGATGCATATTAGGATAGTCTTGACCGTCTGTATGGTTGGAGGTTCTTTTCTTAGAAATACACATGGATGGCGAGGAGACAACAGTTTATAGTGATGAGAATGTCAGTTGTGGGCTAAGTATCATCATATTTTTTGGTCATTGGGCTAGGATTATGTGGGAGGATAGATATTTCTATTCCTTAAGATGTCGGTTTTTTATTCAATGGTCCTATTAATAGGAAGAAAAACATCATTGGGCCTCAAGATGTCAGGATTCAAACTGACGGGGAGTCTTTTGAGCTGAGGTCTGTGGGACTTGGTGCTTGATTGGGTGTGCTTTTGGGGTGTTGGTTATTTGTTATGGCATGAGGTTTCGGTTGGCACAAGGTGTCGGGGATACTTATATAGGAGTTTCTTGAGGGATCTATAGTGTTTTATACATCAGGTGATGTCTTGGGCCTTATGTTAAGGATCCTATCCACTACCATGATATAGGAAATGGATGAAGCAGGTAATCTATTCCTTGTGGCTTTTGAGATCAAGGTAAGTAGGTTATTTATTGAAATATATATATAATGTTTACATACTATTATATTTATATTTGGATACAACTTATTTATCACAGAAGTAATTTAAGAATACAATGGTGGTGTCCTACTAATATTTATTCTCACATCTTATGTGGGGCCCTCAAGACACGTGTAGATTTTATACTTTTGAAATCGGGTAAGAGTTCAGGCTCAGGAGCTAGACCTTAGTGATCAATTCATTCCTTTAGTAGGGGATGGATGGCAAGGACCTTGGGTAATTTTGTGACTTTTTTTGTATCAGCATGCCTATATACATTTATTAAGGTCATCCATGGGCGACCCTTTTTGTTTATTATCTTCTATAACCTTATTTTTATGAATTCTTAGATATAAATTGTAATAGTTTCTATAATTGGTATCTTTAATTTTTAATTTACCATGTGGTATATTTCTAGTTATTTATTATTATCAATGTGGTATTACTTTTCTTCCACTATGGTGGGTTACTATTCTTGTTATCTTATTGTCCTTTATTATCCACTAAATGAGGCTAATATTAATTGGTAATATATATAATATTTATTTTCTTTATTATTCATAAACACCATTTTAGTGCATTTTACACTTTGAACATCATTTAACATTATGATTGTAATACCTTCTTAAAATGCACTATTATGTGGTACATTTTTTAACATCATTTCAAGTACCAAATGATTCATCTGATTATACATATTTTAATTTGATAATTTATCTACACTCCAATATGAACATGTTTCATTCAGGGATCAATGGAGAATTCCTGGAGGATGATGGAGATATTTGGCAATGAAAGGAAGCAATTCTGGAGAAGGCAGATTGGACATCATCCCACTGATGAGACTGTGGGGACCAACATACAAGCCCAATTAATCCCATATTTAGTGGGATGATAGAAGACATGTATAGGAACAAATACCTCTTCATTAGTTAATGCTGATTCGGCCTCCATGGTGGTCATTTAGGCGGCCCAAGTTAGAGATACAATTCTGGGCCAGATTCTGCGGCCCAGAAAAACAGTCCACTAATTTGATCATATCTCGGAATACACAACTCCAAATGGGCCCATATTATACAGGCGGTTAGAAGACATACGGAGCTCCATTTTATTCTTCTATGTCCCACTCTGATTAGGCCTTCTAGAAGGTCTTCCAGACGCGTCTGTTCGGTGGATGAAAACTGGCTGCCACCTCGGGTCAAACGTGGAAAAGTCCAAATTCCACAAGATTTCCACCACCTATAGCCTACCAAAATTAATTGAGATGCTTTGTACTGTTGGTGGCTCGACCCAACACTCCCAAAATGCCTATTTAAGGCAGTGGTGATGAAGGATTTTAGAATCTTGGATGCTTTGTTTAATTGTAATGTTATGCTGCATTTTTGTTTCCTCAATTTTGTCTTTCACATGTAAGTTGTTCAATTCACTTTAGTTTCTTAATAAAAGTTCTTCTTATACTCTTATTCTGTTGTTCTTAATATCACTTTGATACCGTTGGATCAAGGTGTGAATTTATTCACACCAACCCTTGTGAAATTATTCACACAACGGTGGAGTGATCATTTTATTTTTATTGTTTTCTTTACTTCTCCATTTCCTCCCTCATGAGTCTACTTTCTGCTTCCATTGAAACCATGGGATCAATGGAGGGCTAACCCACTTATTGGTTGATCCAAGGGAGTATAAAGGGTCTGTATTGGGTGTTATTTATCACCTAATTAATGTATAATCACTTCTTTAATTGGGATTTTTATTTGATGATTTTTAAACTCCATCGTCCTTGTTGAATTTAAGGCCACACACTTCAAGTACTAATACGATACTTTACCTTGAAGTGATTGAAACATTGAACCTTCAAGTGTATAGGTGATTAGTATTAAAGGGTGTAGGTATTAAACCAGTAAGTGATGATGTTGTTTTATCTCCTTAAATGAACCCATCTCAAATTGAAGAATTTGAAATCATTAAAAAGAAAATATGTCCAATCCACCCCGAGTGATAACCTAGGATCAACTCATTCTTTTAATTTGAATTCACTTAAGTATCTTAGAGTTCACTTAAACCCATATAAAATCAACCCAAAGTTGGCCAATTCATATCCAAAAATCCATCCCTTAGGTTGTGTATCTTAGGTATCTTCTTAGGTCTCTGTGGAATCGACAACCCAAGCTACACTACAAGGACCGTTCTACCCTTCTTCTCTTGGGTAAATTTGGGCGTGAACCAAATTTTGGCGCCGTTTCCGGGGACCAAGTAAGTACCTTAGATCCAAAAAAACCTTCTTTCCTCACCTCCATTCTTCTACTCTCACCCAAGATCTCTTATCTTGTCCCTTTCTCGTTTTTTTTTTGCGCATGTCCGCCTACACCCGCGATTTCTCGAACAGACTAGTTAGGGTGGAAAGTCCTAGGATAGGGGAGTCAAGTGCACCTAGGGGATTGTTTAAATCAGATTCAAATATAATTGAAACCCCAAAGTCAGAACTTGAAACAAGTCCAATGGAGGGTCATCCACAAAATCAAATTGTAAACCCTGGGGGGAATCAAATGGGAAACCAAAACCAAGAAGCTCCAAACTAAGGGAATGTAGTTGATCAAACCATGAACGACTACCTCACTCCAGCTTGGACCAATGCCCCCTCATGCATTAGACAAAATTCCATAGGAGACACCAACTACATATTCAAACCCCATGTCCTAAACCACCTTCCAACCTTTCATGGGATAGAGTCAGAAATACCATACCTTCATGTCAAAGAGTTCAACGACATTGTTGAAACCATGTGTCCCCCAAATCAACTAGAATCCGCTAAGATGAGGCTCTTTACCTTTTAATTAAAGGATCGAACTAAAAATTGGCTAAACAACTTGAGACCTGCATCAATCCACTCTTGGGACCAACTGCAAAGAGAATTCTACAAAAAATACTTCCCTCATCACAAAACAATTGCACTTAAAAAGAGCATCCAAAATTTTTTTGAAAAAGAGGGAGAGTCATTTTATGAAACATGGGAGAGGTTCAAAGACACCCTAAACATGGTTCCACACCATGGGTTTTCCATACCTGAACAAGTGAGAATTTTCTATGAAGGGTTGGGTCCGGGTAATAAACAATTCATTGACATGATGTGTAATGGAACTTTTAAAAACAAGGCCCCAAATGATGCTTACGAGTATCTGGAAAGTCTGGCTGAACAAAACCAAACTTGGGGAACTTCACCTTATTCTGAAAAGCCACAAAGAACCACTGGAATTCATACACTTAGAGAAGAGGAAAGCCTTAGGGATAAACTCGCAGCACTCTCTAGGAAGGTTGAAGAGATACACCTTAGGAAAGTCCATGAAATCCAAAATGTAGACCTTGTTTGCACAATTTGTGACAAACATGACCATAAAACAGACAGCTACCCAACCATTCCATCCATCAAGGATGTTCTTCTAGGAGGACCCCCAGCGTAAGTCAATGCCCTAAACTTTCAAAATCCCCAATACCAAAACACCTTCAATCCAAGGTACAATGACCACCCAGGCTTCCGATGGAAGGATAACCAACAACATAGTCAACCACAAGGACAAAATCCTTACCCCCATCAGAACTACCAAACCCATAACCAGTTCCAAACCCAACCTATCCAATACCAACAGCCACCGGTCCATTTTCAACAAACCATCCCACCTCTAAAATATCCCCCTGGGATAAACCAACCTACTCAAGCACCAACCCAAACTGTTCCACAAATCCTACTAGAACAACTGTGCAAACAAATGGAGAGGATGAACTCAGAAGTATCTTCCCTAAAACAAGAACTTCAAACCATCAAAACTGGAAAGGCACCCATTCCTACTCAGGCGGTTCCATCCTCAACTTCAAGGGGAGAGTCAAGTTGTGCTCAAACAACTCATGAACAACTAAAGGCTGTGAATTTTTTAAGAAGTGGGAAATCAATTGAGAAACCTGAACAACTAATTCAAAACCCACCTGAAGATTCAAACTTGGATGAAAATTTAAATGAACCACAAGATCAAACTGAGGAAACTGATAACATTGTCAAAGAAACAACTCTTCAACAAACAACCCCACAACCTGCACCATTTCCCCAACGCATGAGGGGGAAATCCAAGCCTGAACTGAGTGAAATGTTGAGAGAAATATTTTCACAAGTCAAGTTAAACATACCCCTTCTCGATACCATCCAAACTATACCTGCCTACTCAAAGTACCTTAAGGACTTGTGCACTTTTAAAAGAAAATTTTCACATAAAAACCAAGTCCTTTTGGCTGCTAATGTGAGTACCACCATTCAAGGGACCATTCCTCCTAAGTTGAAAGACCCAGGTTGCCCTTACATCAATGTTGAACTAGGAGAAAGCAAAGTTGTCAAGGCCTTGTGTGACCTAGGTGCTAGTGTCAATATCATCCCATATGCTGTGTACTGCCAGTTAGGCCTAGAAGAACTCCAACCCACATCTGTCACACTTCAGCTTGCTGATCGTAGCATTAGGGTTCCAAAGGGGATTTTAAAGGACGTTCTGGTAAAGGTTGAAAACTTCATCTACCCTGCTGATTTCATTGTCCTTGACAACCATCCAAATTTAGGAAATAAGGAACAAATCCCAATTATCCTTGGTCGTCATTTCCTTGCAACAATCAACTCTGTTATCCGAGTCCAAAATGGGAACATGACCATCACCTTTGGGAACATGAGTCTAGACTTGAATATCTATAATGAAAGCTCACAAATAGGGGATGACGAGGAAATTCATGAAGTAAACATGATAGGAAGCATTGATAATAAATCCATGGAACATCAAGGAATATTTGATGAATGTTTAAGTCAGAATGAGATTGATTTCCTTTGTTCATATGAAGGAAGTTTATCTCCTTGGCTTGAATCATTTTCAAATTTCTCTTATGATGAAGTCTTAGGTCCAACAATCAGTGAAACCTTTCAAGAAACCAATTTCATAGAGACCCCTCTAAATTCCTTCCCTAAATCTGATCAAGCCAATCTAGTAGCTGAAACTTCTACATGTGAGGAATCAATCCTATCTGAACCTCTAAGAAAAGAAATTGATCTTGATCCAATGTCCCAAAATTTTGCTGAAATTCTGAACCAACCTGATCTTGAATTGAAGGAACTTCCTGCTGCACTAAAGTATGCCTTCCTAGGGGAAAATCAAACACATCCTATTGTCATTTCTTCTTCTCTTGAAGCCAATCATGAGAGGATGCTTCTAGATGTCCTTAGGAAGCATAAGAAAGCCATTGGTTGGACCCTTTCTGATATTCCTGGGATTAGCCCACTTATCGGGACTCATAGGATTGTTCTCGAATCTGATTCAAAGCCATGTCGTCAACCTCAACGACGACTCAATCCTAATCTCATGGAGGTAGTAAGGAAAGAACTTCTGAAATTGTTGAAAGCTGGTATCATATATCCCATAGCTGAGAGTGAATGGGTGAGCCCAATCCAAGTGGTTCCAAAAAAGGCTGGAATTACAGTGATAACCAATGAGGATGGAGAGATTCTTCCAACAAGGGTGAGTAGTGGATGGAGGGTCTGCATTGACTATAGGAAACTAAACTCATTCACCAAGAAGGACCATTTCCCCTTACCATTCATTGACCAAGTCCTTGAGAGAGTGGCAGGTCATGCCTTCTACTGTTTCTTAGATGGGTACTCGGGGTACAATCAAATTGAGGTCTCCCTAGAGGATCAAGGGAAGACTACATTCACATGTCCTTTCGGTACCTTTGCCTTCAAACGCATGCCCTTTGGGTTATGCAATTCCCCTGTAACCTTCCAGCGGTGCATGATGGGAATCTTCTCAGACATGGTAGGGGATTTTCTTGAGGTCTTCATGGATGACTTCTCTGTGTTTGGGGATACTTTTGAGGGATGTTTGCAGAATGTGGAGAGAGTCTTGTCAGGATGTGAAGAAAAAAATCTGGTCCTAAACTGGGAAAAATGCCATTTCATGGTTAAAGAGGGACTTGTTCTAGGCCATCTGGTCTCGAGTAGGGGGATTGAAGTTGATAAAGCAAAGGTTGACATCATTCGTCACCTTCCATCACCCAAAACTATCAAGGAAGTGAGGTCTTTCTTAGGACATGCTGGTTTCTATAGAAGATTCATCAAGGACTTTAGTTCAATATCCCATCCCCTTTGTGCTCTCTTAGTAATGGATGCTCCATTTGTTTGGACAGAAAGCAGTGAGGGTTCATTCTCAACCCTCAAATCCTCTCTCACCTCTCCTCCCATTATGAAATCTCCAAATTGGAACCTTACTTTTGAACTTATGTGTGATGCCAGTGACTTTACTGTTGGAGCTGTGTTAGGACAACGTTGTGATAAAACTCCTTATGTCATTGCTTATGCAAGCAAATCCTTAAATGATGCCCAAATCAACTACACCACCACTGAAAAGGAGTTACTTTCTATTGTGTTTGCCTTAGAGAAGTTTAGGTCCTACCTCTTAGGATCACCCATCACTGTGTTCACTGACCATTCTGCACTAAAATACCTCTTCCAAAAACAAGATGCTAAGGCTAGACTGATTTGGTGGGTCCTTATCTTACAATAATTTGACCTCACAATCAAGGATAAAAAGGGAGTTGAAAATGTTGTAGCTGATCACCTCTCTAGGATGGAATTCAAAGACAACTCAAATCACCTTTCTGTGTCTGATTCGTTTCCTGATGAACACTTATACTCTGTGAGTGACTGCCCTTGGTATGCTGACATAGCAAATTTCTTAGTGACAGGAGTCATTCCAAAATTCTTAGGGACTCAAGCTCGAAGTAAATTCCTTTCTGATGTTAGACACTATGTGTTTGATGATCCATACCTCTATAAGTTCTGCCCTGACCAAGTCATTAGGAGGTGTGTTCCAGAATATGAACAAGAGTCCATCCTTAAATTCTGTCATAGTGAGGCATGTGGAGGTCATTTTTCCTCTAAGAAAACATCTTCTAAGATTCTTCAATGTGGCCTTTTCTGGCCCACCCTCTTAAGGTACTCCTACACATTTTGTCAAAGCTGTCCTAGGTGTCAACAAGTAGGGTCCATCACAAAAAGGAATCAAATGCCACTCACTCCCATCTTAGTGGTTGAAATATTTGACTGTTGGGGAATTGATTTCATGGGTCCCTTCCCAAACTCTCGGGGATACCTCTACATACTCTTAGCTGTTGATTATGTCTCAAAATGGGTTGAGTCCATTCCCACAAAATCCAATGATCATCAAACTGTGATTATATTCCTAAAAGAAAACATATTATCTAGATTTGGAATTCCTAGGGCTATCATAAGTGATCGTGGAACTCATTTTTGCAATCGTCCATTCTCATCACTCATAGAAAAATATGGAATTTCTCACAAAGTGTCCACTGCTTACCACCCATAGACCAATGGTCAAGCTGAGTTAGCCAATCGTGAAATTAAGCGAATTCTTGAAAAAACTGTCAATCCCTCTAGGAAAGATTGGTCTAAGAAACTCTTAGATGATCTTTGGGCCTATAGAACCGCATATAAAACCATTTTAGGAATGTCCCCATATAGGTTGGTTTATGGTAAAGCATGCCATTTGCCAGTGGAGATTGAACATAAGGCCTTTTGGGCAATTAAGAAAATGGATTATGATCTCTCATTGGCCGGAACAAAAAGGAAATTAGATCTCAATGAACTGGAGGAACTAAGGATGGAGGCTTATGAAAATTCAAGGATCAATAAAGATAGAGTTCAAGCCTACCAATCTAGGAATATCAAGTTCAAACATTTTGAACCGGGAAAACTTGTGCTCTTGTATAGTTCAAAACTTCATTTACATCCGGGAAAGTTAAGGTCTACATGGTCAGGACCTTTCATAGTGCATCATGTATTCCCCCATGGGGCAGTAGAGATTCAAGATCCCACAAGTGGTCACATTTTTAAGGTCAATGGTCAAAGGTTAAAAACATTCGTTGAATCATTCAATAAACAGGAAATAGATGTTGAGTTAATTGATCCAATCTATGAACCAGGAAAAAATTAATAAATTTGGGATCTATGTCAGGCTAACGACGTTAAACAAAGCATTGCACGGGAGGCAACCCGTGGTTTTTATGTTTCTAATCTTTCTGAATCATCTTTATTTTTCAAATAAGATTAATTAATCATTTTTATATTTAAAAATAACAAAATAGACTTTTGACCTGTTCTTCTATTATGAGTATGGATGGGTACGAAATAGGAGCACCATATTCATCTGTGTCACGTGGTGTGATCCTTGAGTAATACCTTACCCAGAAATTTAAAAAAGAAGACAATGTATCATCCGTTTATTTTGTTTTTATTATTCAATAGGTTAAGAAAAAAAATAAAAATATAATAATACAAAAAAAATTCCACGCCATATGTCGTGGGGCAAACCCTGTCACAACCGGCGAAGCCGCGGGGACTCGAACCCGGGACCGAAGGGAGACAGGGGCGCGCGCTTACCACTGACCTGCGGCTTCTTGTGATACCTTATTCTATAATTTTTATATATATTCTTATATTTTACTTCCTTTATTATATAAATATATATATATATATATATATTGTTTGTTTTTGTTTGTTTTGTTTGTTTTGTTTGTTTTGTTTTTTCCTTTTTCCACTAGGGAACTTTGCAAGCGACATGGATATCAAAGGAATAAATTCGAGCGGCAAGAAATTCAAACTTCAACCACCAGGTGACTTCATTCCATAATCCTCATTTTCAATTTCCTTTTTAAATTTTTATTCCCTGCCTCTACTCCTAATTTTTCATTTCTTCAAACACTGGGGACAGTGTTGTTTTAAGTTGGGGGGGAGATAAAATAAAAAAAATGCTTTTGTGTCAAAAACAAAAATTGAATGATTTGAAAAAAAAAGTAAATGGAAGGAAAAATTCCTTTAACTTTGAACATGGTAATACACATTGCACACTTTGAAACTGAATATCAAATAATTTAGCATGCCCTGATTCTGATTTTAATCCTTGTATAATTTCATGAGCATAGATTTTGGAAAGTGTGGCTGTCCAATGTGATATTTCATCGTTTATATTTTCATCTAAATAAAAAAAATGCCACAATGCACGTCCTATAGAATGTGGGGTACTAATTTGAATTTTTGGGGTCCCATAATAAATAGCATAGGATGGTTTTATTTTCATGAATAATATGAGTATTCAAAAAAAAATTTAAAAATAAAAAATAAAAAATAAAAATAAAAATTTGCGTGTAGAGCAATGGATTGATAAAATGCGAGGCTTTCGGCACTTGGGGATCGTGACTCCAGAGTTGTCTAGCCCTGAGTTTTTCAATCTATCTCTATTTATGGTAATATGACTTTGTTTTTTATTAAGTTAACTCGAGACGATGCCCGAGTATGTGGGTTTCACTTGGTGCCCTAAGGCCTTTGAGTCTGGGAGTCATCGGCAAAGTCTTGCTACATGGGTTAATTTGATTAATTGCAATCTCAATTACTATAGAAATATTGCAAAAAAAATCAAAAAAAAAAGAGGGATGAAGAATACTCATATTAGGATTAAATGTGATTCCACCTAGCGCTTCCATGATTTTCCCCTTGAATGAAAATGAACCCCCATATCTATTGTGATTCACAACACATCATTACACCTAATTGAGTTGGATGAAGAATGATGATGGATTTGATCAAAGGAATGGGCTTGGGATTGGGATTTGCTTATGAAACTATCTCGTATTAAAATATTTTGATGGGTTTCATGATTGTTTGGTATAAGGTTTTTTGGTGATCATTGTGTATTAAAATGTTTTTGGAAAAGGGAATTCGAATTTCATTTTTGATGAGATATATTTTGCTCGGGACTAGAAAAACTCAAGTTGGGGGTGTGATTAGCCACTAAATGAGGCTAATATTAATTGGTAATATATATAATATTCATGTTCTTTATTATTCATAAACACCATTTTAGTGCATTTTACACTTTGAACATCATTTAACATTTTGATTGTAATACCTTCTTAAAATGCACTATTATGTGGTACATTTTTTAACATCATTTAAAGTACCAAATGATTCATCTGATTATAAATATTTTAATTTGATAATTCATCTACACTCCAATATGAACATGTTTCATTCAGGGATCAATGGAGAATTTATGGAGGATGATGGAGATATTTGCAATGAGAGGAAGCAATTCTGGAGAAGGCAGATTGGACATCAGCCCACTGATGAGACTGTGGGGCCCAACATACCGGCCCAATTAATCCCAAATTTCGTGGGATTCTAGAATACATTTATAGGAACAAATCACTATTCAGGAGTTAATGCTTATTAGGCATCCATGGTGGTCATTTAGGCGGACCAAGTTAGAGATACAATTCTGGGCCAGATTCTGAGGCCCAGAAAAACAGCCTACTAATTTGATCATATCTGGGAATAAACAACTCCCAATGGGCCCATATTTTACATGCGGTTAGAAGACATCCTTAGATCCATTTTCTTCTTTTATGGTCTACTCTGATTCGGCCTTCAATATGGTCTTCCAGACGCGTCTGTTCGGTGGATGAAAACTGGCTGCCACCTCGGGTCAAACGTGGAAAAGTCCAAATTCCACAAGATTTCCACCACCTATAGCCTACCAAAATTAATTAATATTTTTTGTACTGTTGGTGGCTCGACCCAAGGCTCCCAAAATGCCTATTTAAGGCAGTGGTGGTGAAGGATTTTATAATCTTGGATGCTTTGTTCAATTGTAATGTTATGCTGCATTTTTGTTGCCTCAATTTTGTCTTTCACATGTAAGTTGTTCAATTCACTTTAGTTTCTTAATAAAATTTCTTCTTATACTCTTATTCTGTTGTTCTTAATATCACTTTGATACCGTTGGATCAAGGTGTGAATTTATTCACACCAACCCTTGTGAAATTATTCACACAACGGTGGAGTGATCATTTTATTTTTGTTGTTTTCTTTACTTCTCCATTTCCTCCCTCATGAGTCTACTTTCCGCTTCCATTGAAACCATGGGATCAATGGAGGGCTAACCCACTTATGGGTTGATCCAAGGGAGTATAAAGGGGCTGAATTGGATTTTATTTATCACCTAATTAATGTATAATCACTTCTTTAATTGGGATTTTTATTTGACGATTTTTAAACTCCATCGTCCTTGTTGAACTTAAGGCCACACACTTCAAGTACTAATACGATCCTTTACCTTGAAGTGCTTGAAACATTGAACCTTCAAGTGTATAGTTGATTAGTATTAAAGGGTGTAGGCATTAAACCAGTAAGTGATGATGTTGTTTTATCTCCTTAAATGAACCCATCTCAAATTGAAGAATTTGAAATCATTAAAAAGAAAATACGTCCAATCCACCCCGAGTGATAACCTAGGATCAACTCATTCTTTTAATTTGAATTCACTTAAGTATCTTAGAGTTTACTTAAACCCATCTAAAATAAACCCAAAGTTGGCCACTTCATAGCCAAAAATCCATCACTTAGGTTGTGTATCTTAGGTATCTTCTTAGGTCTCTGTGGAATCGACAACCCAAGCTACACTACAAGGACCGTTCTACCCTTCTTCTCTTGGGTAAATTTGGGCGTGAACCAGTCTTTCTTCCAATATACTATATTTATCTATAGACCATTATTATTATCATCACCATATGGTATATTCTCCCTACTATTACCTCTTTACACCCTCGCTACTAGTCAGAAGCCTTTGGAATATGAGGAGGTGTGTTTAAGGATTAGTGGCCCTCTATCCTGTAGAACTGATTGGGTGGATAAATGGGTCAGGGTGATGTAAATAATACATGGAAAATATGGTTCAGTGTGATAAAATCTACCAAACATATTTTAAATCTCCATTTTTAAATAGCGAGCTTAAATAAGAGGTATATGTTCAGAAGCTTGATGGTTTTATTCTTAACAATGATAGAAAAAAAGTTTGAAATTTTAATAAGGATCAACATATCATAAAACAAGACACTAGGGACTTCTATTCATGTCTAGAAAACTTCTTAAGGAATTAAAAATCTTTAAAGGGAATGTGAACAAAAATTGGTATATAAAATAAATAAATACAAGTAAAATTATTGTAATTATGCATTTTGATGATAAAATTTTTATATTTAGTTAAGATAATTCATATCATGATTTTTTAAACAAAATGAAGCAACAATATGACATTTTCATGAATTTTGGGTTGATATACTTCTTGGAATTATAAGTTATGCCAAAAAACTTTATTTTCTTATCCTAAGAGATGTATTCTAGATAACTATTGACATAGTTTAAGAAGAATTAATCAAAGCCAGTATGTACACCCATTAAAGTGGGGATGAAATTTTATAAATACACTGAAGGAGAGAGTTTAAATTAAGGAGATTTTATAGGATTGATTAGAATCCTATATTATCTAACAACATTTAGATGTGATATTTTTTATGAGTTTATGTGGTAGAAATCAATGTCACGCATAGGATACACATCTTATGGTTTATAAAATATTTCATATATATGTTATAGAAACTATGAGTTAGAGGAAACCTTATAGAATAGAAAATAATTTCAATCTCTCTGGGTTTACAAATACTGATGGGGTTAGTGATTGTGATGATAAAAGGTCCACTTTAGGTGGAATTTTCAACTAGGGATATAATTATGTGATTTGGCACAACAAGAAACAAATCTCAGCCACAATATATACTCTGGAGGCTAAATATATAGCTCATATTAGTATTTATTCTCAAATTATTTTTAAAAATGAGGAGTTGGATGCTTTGATGGTTAAATTTGAGAAACCTCTCTAAATTCAATATGATAATCAAAGTACTATATAATTTATAAAAAAAATTGTTCAAAACTCAATTTATTATAATATTGGTATTAGATTTGATCTCCTCAAGGAAAATATGTCCAATGGATACATCATAATGTAATGTGTTTCTATTAATAGCTGGTTTTGTAATTTTTTTACCGAGGATGTTACTAAATGTATATTTGAGTACTTTAGGATAAATAAGGGTGTGTATCCCCTCCCACAACATTATAAACCTTTTGGGGAACCCACCCCACCCCCCCCCCCCACTATGAATTTGATTATGTTGTCGAATAGAATAAGTAAGTGTACAACCATTGGTTTGAAATTTATTTTTTATGCATTTTATCCTTATGACTCATTGGATGTGATTATTATAAAAATGGGGAGTTTTTATAAATTTTCTTGGTCATAAATTTAGGGGGATAGAACTTTATCACTTTTCTAAAGTATTGTTTGTAATTGAGAGATGGGGATCTCCCAAAAACACTACTCTAGAATGTTCTATGGTTTCATATATTTATATTATGAAAAAGGATGTGATTTAGTGTTTCATGAACTAAATTTTTAAAGTTTAACATAATTTCGTGAAAGAGTATCATGTGTTAAAAAACTAATCCTAAGGGGGAGATTAAAGTCACCTTTTACTAATTTAAGATGTTATGTTTTTTTCAATATTATATTATAAATATATAATGATACAATAGAAGTATTCCTAATATGCATTTAAGTGTATTGAAAGTTTTTTTTGAAGGTTTTTCATTGAATTGAAGAAAATATAGAGTTACTATTCAGGAGATGAAGTTCTAAAAATGATAATGGAATTTTTCTAAAGTGTAGATATATTTGTAATAATAATATATTTAGTTTATGTGGAAGTTATTATGGGCAATGAGTATAATATTCAACAAACATAATACAATTTAAAATATTAGAAAAGTAAAATCATCTACACATATGAATATATGAGCTAAGCATAAGAGAATTTACCTATGAATAAGAGAATTGAGTTTTTCATAGGTAACTCTATACCACAAAGGGGTATTGGGTTAAAATAGGTAATTGTGACACATATAGGATAATTAACATTAATATAATAAAAATATAATAAATTTAATCCATTATAATCATAATATAATTTTATTCCAAACCAATTTGTGTTCCATGTTTTAATTTTTATTCTAGGAATCATGGTGAGAATCCAATAATACATTTCATGTAATTAAATGATATTTTAATTTGTGGTATTTCTAAATTATTGAAATGTTATTATTTTTTAATGTTGTATATTATTATGGATAATAACATTATAAGACACTATTTTAATTTTATTCATTGATCATAAATCACAATGAATTTTAATTTAAGATAATATTGTAGTATCATACCAACATTGGTGTTGTGTAATGAAATGGTTTCTCCATTATGTAATAGAATGTTCCTCAGCTTAATGTAATTTTATTTCCTATATGATTCATATTTATTTTTGAAGATGGTATTTATTCTATATTTTATGGAGTTTTTGAAATTATTTTTTGATCAAAATTAAATGTGAAAATTGTTCATATTTCTTGTAGGTTTTGAATTCAAATATTCATAATTTTTTTCATGAATTCTATTGAAACTTTTTAGGGATACTTTGATAGATATATTTTATAATTATTATAAAGAATTAATTTTCAAAATTTCTTTTGAAAATATTATTCATATTTAATAAATGAATATAAATATAATGAACAATGGAGAATATGGTGTTCAATAATTCTATAGAAAAAATATGAAACTATGCAACACTAAAATCTATATTTATTAATGTATGAGTGAGTTAAGAAGATCAACTTTTACAAAATTTGGGATATTTAGAGAAAATTTAGGCTAGAAATACCTAAAACTAAATATTTTGAGGCTAACTACTAAAGAGGACTGAGATCACTATAATACTTGCATGCTCTTATGTGTGAAGAGATCATCCTGATAAATGTTTAGGTAAATATAGTGTGCATAATGATGTATTGATATCATCCTATTAGTTAATTTATTCACACAATTAATTATTATCTTTTATACTGATGTATTTTGTTATTTTTGGAAGATCTATTTAACATTCAGGAGTGAGGAGGAATTTTTGAAGAACTTGTGGCAGAAATACAAATAGCTCCACAAATTATTTTATTTAGTAGTGGATGATACATGCCTATAAAGAGAGGTAGATAATCCATTATCAAACATTGTGTTCTTATTTCAAGTATTTTTAATCATTATAAATTATAGTGATAATTAAATACTTGAAACAATGACATGTTAGTCATGATAAGGAGTATGATCTCACATCAAGGAAGAAAATTATATAAATCTCATATGAACTTTTTATTTATTTTTTTCATTCATTTGAGTAAGGAGGTATTAAAAAGAGTGGATTGTGAAATTAATAATTCATGGGGGTTTAATTCTGAAAAGAAATAATTTAAAAAAAGTACAACTAATTCATACCTCTCTCAGTGGTACATCATCTAATAAAGGAACACTATTTATAATGAAAAAATATTTATATACATATTAACATAAAAATAAACATCATATATATTAACTACATATAAGTAAATCCAAACCGGTAAGATTAGTACTATTTTTATTCCTAGTGACTATATTTCCTTTAATAATATCCATAAAATGACTATATTACCCTCCCCCACTAAGTCCAATAAATTCATACAGTTCTATATCTAGAAATAACACATCATATTACTATATTTTTTTTATAGAATTATTTCTCCTTTTAGTATTTTCCTTTGTCATTATATTATTACTAATAAATATTCCAAAGAGTGAATATGATCATAGATATTTCCTAGTTGTAAAAATATTATTGATTTATATTTATTTCACCATTTTAATTTATGAACTTTAAATGAATATAATAATCCATAGTATGTACTAATCCGAAGTGTGAACAAGTTTTTTTTCTATTCATTTGTTGTAATGTTCAATTAGGAGTGAATAAATTGTTGTTATCTTGATTCATTTATTGTATAAATTATTTTATATTGAACTAAATTTATTTTTAAAAAATAGAAAAACATGTTTATGAATAATAGACTTAGAGTTTTAATGGAAAAAAATATCCTAAAACCTTAGGTGTTATATTCTCCCCCTTAAAATAATTTTGGTCCTTATAATTTTAATTATATATTAATGATAAAAATATTTGTGGGTGTCTTTATGATAGATAGAACTCAATATATATCTCCTAATGAGATTCCAACATAAATATCTAGGTAATACCATTAAAATATTCATAAAAATATATATATTCATTCATAATCATAATTATTTCAATAGTGAGTTTCTCCTAATCATTTTAAGAAAATACCCCTCCTAATTTGGTATTAAGACACATATAATGGAATTAATATCCTTAACTAGTTCATTTTCTCCCTTATACCAATAAATAATCATAGGTTGATTTAGGATATTAAATTTGAGTTATATATCCTAAAAAATTAATATAACCTGTACGTAGATTGTTCTATCTACACCCAAAGTCATATCAAATTTAATCAAAGGGAGAATAATCATATTCTCCAAGTATCACATTCTCAACTACTTTTTTCATTGAGGAGTTATAGAATTTATATTCAATAAATATTTCATAATAAAGTTTCACTAATTATTGAGTATGTTATATTTTGGATTTTGATTTGGTGCTCCCATAATAAATTCTTGATATAAAAAAAAGGGCAAGACCAAAATCAAAAAAGATATTATTAGTTATTTATTATATGATGATTGTATCTTTCATAATTCATTTTCATGAACCAATTAAATATTTATGATATCATAATCCTTACTGTTATCCCTTGGGATAGGATATTATTTGTTTCCATTATATTTGTTATCCCCTGGGTTAGGGCATTGATTCACATAATGCCAAAAATCCTTGAATTTTAAGTATTGATGTGTAGATGGTACATTAGTTTGTACTTTATTACCTTGTTTATTATTTATCAATAGATTCATATCAATTTATTATTCTTTTTTTATATTCCTAACACTTACACAATAAAAAAATTCTTCATTTTAGAAGATTTACCAAGTGATTCCTCCCATTCTTCGGGTGTGTAGGTGGGTGGATTTTATCTCACCTATGTGATTTATCATACTAGTTTCCTTGAAAAAAAATATTTTTTTATCATTATATCCAAATCATAATGAGAGTCTACAATTTCCATTTTTACCATATTTTTACATCGAATAAATTATTTATTTTTAGAAATGTTCCTTATAACCATTTATCTTATAATACATGGTTTTAATGACTTTGAAGAAATGATAAATGATTATTTTAGGTTTAATAATGTAACCAAAAGTGACATGTGAGTCTTGTGATGATTTGTTTATAGAACCAATGTATGGATACTCATTTTTCTTTTACTATAGGATTTATCACTCTATTTTAGTGTGAAGATTTCACAGAAATCATTTATTGAAAAAATACCTAACTAAACTTCTCTAATGTCATGGATTTGATTTCTTCTTTTGACCTCTTGTTCTTCATAAAACTCTACCATTGGTCTGATTCAAATTTTAAATAATAAATAAATAAAATAATCTTTCCATTCCTTGATATATGTGTAAAAAATTATTTTCTATTATATTGGAACATTTCTTGAAGAATAGTGTATTCAAATATAGAAAAATGTTCAATGGTAATTTATGAATGAAAGACTCGTTATCATTTTTCTTCTTATTTGGTGATTTTAGGAGACAAACATGATTCATGTTATTATTTATAACTTGAGATTGAATATCCATAATGTTTTACACTCAATTTCCCATCCAATTTTGTTTCCCATTAGGTCAATCACCACATTTTACATCATACCCATTATTTATTTAGTTTCTCCTAGTTCCCTCCATTAACTAAAACAAAAAATATTAACATTAGTAATAAATAATAATATATTTTGAAAAATTGAGAAAAGAATCATATAAATGGAAACATTACTCATAACTTATCATACTCTATGACACAATCATTTTAGCTTATGATACTTTAGGTTCAACCATGAAATAATTTAATCAAACTATAGCAATTTCAATTCAACCAAGGCTATACTAATTTAGTTATTCATACACTTTATAAGCTAATACAAAAATCTAACTATACTCTACTTTGATATGAACTTAAATTCCCCAAACTCATGCCCATAAATCCAGTAAAAAAATATAAACTTTACATATATTCTTTCCTAAAAAGTTAAATAAACCAAATAAGGCACATTTTATGACACAGAATTTTCATTTGATACAAAGTAATATTTTAAATAATATTTTTAGTGTTATGTGTAGATTCGGTGAGGAATTTTGATCCATGTGAGATCATGTTATTTCTATGTTAAAAATAATAAATATAATATATCACATTCATAAATGTTTTTATAAATAATGAGTATCACCTAAACAGATCCTCATATGGAAAAAATGAGACTATCATTAAATCTAGAACATAGGTTTTACCTTAAGTGTGACATAAGATTTTTTTTCATCAGGAATTTCTATTTAGTGTAGATTCCATAAGAACATTGTGTAAACTAAACAAATTAAAATAATCTATTTATTAATTATTTAATATTTTTTGTTTCTTAGACAACCTCTATTAAATACCCACTATATCTAATCTCTAGGGTTAGTTATATAACCATGTATATTGGAGGACAAGTCCAAGTAGGTGTGCATTGGTTGGTGGTCTTAGGGTTGATAATCTACTATGAAAATAAGTATGAATTCTTAGATCATAAAATAAAATCAATGATTTATTTAACATAAACTATTACTATTGAATTATCCCTAAAAAATCAATCTAATGTAAGGTTGGGTGTTTTTTTATGGCTTAATTCCCCATTCTTTCTAATTGAGAATAAAAATAATTAATTCATTTAAAATTAATCCATATATAATTATTTTTTTATTTTTCCATTGAATATTTCATTTTAGTAAAATATGGTATTTGTTATATACTTTGGAAAATTTTATTCTCCTCTCCATTATTCAGATTCTATTTACTATGGCCAAATGAACATGACCATTACTTGATGCTCACTTTTTTGTTTCAGGCATTTCTCCCTCTATTCTTTAAACATTTTTAATCAATTTTTTGATTGGTCGATGATTTGACTATACCTGAGAACTCAATCATTGTGAAATAGATTTTGTTGAAGAAAATCATTGTTGTGGGTTTTGTTTTTGGAATGGTGACATGATAGTGGTGTGGTAGAAATGATATGAATTTGATAGTGGAACAAGTGATGGTGGTTCCACAATCCATATTGGTAATTTATATTCTAAATATGTTATTCTAGGTGATTTAATTATAATGGGGGGCTGGAATCTAGACACCATATAATACATGGTCTATGTTAACACAACTCTGATCCATATATCCAAGGACTGTGTTATAAGAGGAGTCAATGATGAGTAGATCGAATATGAATGAATAACTTCAATTATTATTAAATTATGATCATAAAAATGTGTAATTTAGAAGAAAACGTGATGTGTGTACCCCTCCATTCAATTCTAGAGATTTATATTGTGAAAAATATCACATGACTAGGTACATGATCTACACACCGTGTAATACCTTGGTCGATAACATGGTGTGTACATAGATTATAATAATAGTAATCCATGTGACATCATATTTCATGTGTGACAGGACACACCCCATGCACTTCAAATATTACATGAATACGGGAAGATGAAACATTCCTATGTACCCATGCACACCATGTTCCATAACAATATTCCATGTATGTTTGGCGGAATGGCTCGAAGGCCTTTATTTTTTTATTATTTTTGATAATCCACCTTTCAAGGGGTGATGTGGAACCCTTACAAGGCTCGAAGGCTTAAATATAATTACATGACCCATAGGTATTATAGAGAATCACCCAAAAAAGACAACATGGAACTGCTCCTCCCCAGAATACTTCATGATATCAGCACTCCACCTTCACAAGGTTGGTCACCTAGTTGTCCTATGAAAAGTTCCACAGGCCTGGTACCGATGGAAATTTCATACCCTCTCATTCTTCCAATTCTATTAAGCTCTTCTCTAGTGAATGCACCTACCCAGAATCCTTATATGAATCCTTGTCCCTTGTAGTCTGATTGTTACAAACTGCATTCATGAGGCTCGAAGGCCTTGGTGTGTCCCTAAGGCCTTAAAGTGGCCCAAAGACCTTGAGAAACAATTGTACTGAATGCTTTGGGTGCCCCTAAATCCTTTTAGGACCTAAGGACCAAACCGGTGGCCCAAAGGTTCAAATGGATAAATAGTTTCAGCTGCTACAGTACCGAACATTACCTGCTACAATGTCTACTACAGTTTTTGCTACCATACCTACTATAGTAGTGCTACAGTAACCTAGAAATATGCCTCCACCTAGATTTGATCTTGGGTCTCTTGGATGTACTTTTCGAGTCCTCACCAGCTGTGCTAAGACTCATGTGAAATATTCCATGTGTCTTGATAATAACATTTATTATGATATGATAGGGCCTAAGAAAAAACATATGTAGATATACACATCAACCGCACCCTAGATAACGATGTATACTTTTTCCATGGTAGGTTGGAGGTCTTTTTTCCTCAGTATGGCTACAGTTTTAGCATACATTTTTTATATCGATATATTTCAGTATGGGAATGTTACTTTGATCCATCCCAATAAGGGTACAATGTAACATCACATCCTTAAAATAGGATGAGAGATCCCCTCTGTGGGTTAGTTCTAAATAGATTCATGTATCTCTCCGCATAACCCGAGGTGTGGTCCAATATCTTATTCTTCCCTAGGTAGGGTCATGTATCCCATATCCTATATCTAGGGAATGTGATCCCCTTCTATGTGGGTTTTTCTAGTTTGGGTAATTTATCCCCCATTGTCCCTAGGTGTGATCCCCTATTTATTTTTTAACATTTGTTATTTCTTTATGAGGGGTGGTCTGATCGAGTGAGTATCTTAGATGAGACCTCTTGGTGCCTTCATACTTCAATATGAAAGGTCCCTAAGTGTGACATCTCCGATAAGTCTTATTATTGTTAGGTATACCCAAGGGGTGAGTTCCCTCTTAGGAGTATGACCTTCGATCCTTGAGAGGAATCTCTTTACTGGACATGAGGATGGACCATATCTTGAGACATGAATTATTCATTTGTAAATATCCTATTTATATTGTTTATCCTATTTGATTTTTTGATTTATAACTAACTTCTTTATTGATGTTTCATGTTTAGTGATTTATAGGTTTCCTCCAAGTTATGATTATACTCACCCCTATATGGTATCTTCATATAAGTTTCATGTATTATACAGATGATATACCTTTCGATAGAGTTTTAGGAAGACCAAGTGCAGGTAGAGCTTAGTGGTTCTAGAAGGACCACAGAAAGATCCATGAGTTTCATTTTTTTGTATCCCCCTTTAATTAGCATGTGATAATCTGTTACATTATTGGTGGTATTGAATTTTTTCCTTTTTTCATTACCTTAAACGTTTTCTATACTCTGATGTGGGATTGGATGTTTTTCATGAACATACAGTGTCAATTATTTACCTTCTACATTATACTAGTGTGTGGATATGTGTGTGTGTGTGTGTGAACAATTAATTTATGCTATGGGAACCCATGTGTGTGATATGTGTACTCAAAACTAGTTTTTATCCCCTAAAGTGTTGTAGGTGGACATGGGGTGTTACTCTTGGATTACTGCCATCCTGTCGGGCCCCGGTGTTTTGGGTAGTAATAGAGTGGCTTCATTTCCAAGGCTATCATTAGCCCTAAGGTTAGAGATATTTTAGTTGTGAGGATTAGTTTTGGAACTAGTTAAACAATGTTAAAGTGTCTCATGTTTGACCCTCATTCCAGGAAATATAATGATGGTGCAACGGTTGACATATATATTCACTGAGACTCTCATAACCCACTTTTCAACATGGTATATGTAGACACTAGTTTCAGGGAATATAATGGTACATGAATCATTTAGTAATGGTTTGTGTTTTTTATGTTCTTATTGAGTCAAATCCTGAGATGTTCACTTTTATAAAGTCCCAACTCAGCTTACCATCAAACCGATTGTCAGAATGGTTTCCACATGGCATCAAGTGCATCACCTCGTATGAAAGAGGCTACCAACTAGTGGAGAGGGTCTCAAGAGGTGATAGAGGGTAGACTATACCCACATATCATTGTTTTCATAGAAATATAATAGTATATAAAAAGATTCCAATATTGGAAGCAATAATAGATAAAAAAGCAGTGGAAGAACTATATGTTCAATGTAATAAAAATGGTCAATTCCAGTTTATACAACAGATGAATGCATGACATAGTGATGATACATAATTGTAAGAAGTAAAAAATTCAACATGATTCATGATAAAGTACAGAAATAGGAAACAGATGGAAAATCCCCACGAGTGATCTCTTGGAGCATCCTGAGCTCAAGCTCGATCCTTTGATCCTAACTCTAGGAAAAATCAACACAAAAATCAACCTAGGTCTATAAAATATAAGGTATACTCAGGTACTAAGGGTACCCAAGAAGGGTGTGAGATAAAATCTCAGTAGGTCGAAACCCACTGATGTTTATCTCAAACTAGGCAGTGAATAATAATTAAATAGTTTGTAGGTATAGAGAAGTAATAAGAGAATTTAATAAATAAACAAAAACCCATATAGGTTCATAAGGAACTCCTGAGGAAGATACCAGCATTGGTGTGTTACCGAAATAGAGTATGATTATTTAAATTATTTATATATATAGTTATAGTGTATGAAGTTGTATAAATAATAAAACATAGGTAATAAAGTAAACCATTTTACATTTATTTAATAATCCTTTATTTAACTGCATATACACATGGTTTCCCATGGACACCCATATCTCAATACCTTCCTTGACATGTGCTTGAGTTTGAACTGTTTCCCATATTCAATTCTCAATAATTATATCACATCGGTTTTTATTGTCCTTTTAATTCAATTCATGTATGACCAATTGGAACCATAGTCTAATGTCAAATAATGGGTGTAGAATGTCATGTCTAGCACCCCATGAGTATTTGAAGCATCAGTCCCTATCTCACATCTTTTTTCTCAATCATACATATATATATATATATCATGGGTGTAGAACATCATGTCATGCACCCCATGAGTATTTTGATCATTATTCTATGTCTCGCAACCTGTTTATAAATCATACATGTATATATATCATGGGTGTAGAACATCATGTATGGAACCCTGTGAGTATTTTCAGCATCAATCCCTAACTCACAACCCGTTTATCAATCATATATATATATATATATATATATATATATCATAGGTGTAGAATTTCATGTCAATAACCCCGTGAGTATTTGGAGCATCAGTACATATCTAAAAACTTGTTTATCATATATATATATATATATATATATATATATATATCAGGGGTGTAGATCGTCATGTCTAGCACCTCATGAGTATTTGGAGCATCAGCCCCGGTCTCACAGCCCGTTTATCAATCATACATATATATATCACAAATTAACATAAGGAAACATCTTATGGATTCCCAATTCACATTACCTCATCATGGTCACATATTTGGTTCAAAGCATGAGGCAAGGACTCTCATGCATATCTCATACCAATTACAATTTCCTTTAAACATTTCAATTTACATAAGGTGATTTATGATAATAAACCAAAGTTATAGAATAAACCATCCTAGATGTCTCAAGTTCACTAAATTCATTTCAACTATCATAATTTGTATTTATTCCATTAACCCAAGGCATAGTCATACCATCCTAATCTCTTCCCTTTCAAGTTTAACCATTTCATCTAAACCATTTAACAAAATAAACCATATGAATATAACCACTCATATAAACCATTCCATTCCATATGAGTATACCCTCTCATGTTGACATTTCATATTTAAATATATCTCACGAGTTCACCCATTTTTCATTCAAGGCATATAATGAGCATACCCACTCCTTATCCATCACTTGAATCAAAATGCATTCAACTATTATAATTAATTTACCCATTAATTAATACCCATTCATAGCCCATGTAACTAAAGAGTATACCCACTAGTCGTTACAGTTTGCATTCATCCCTATCACATGGGAATGCCTACCCATTTATTTCCACTCACTCTTATTCATTTCACATGGGTTTACCCACCCATGAATCCAATTATAATTCATTATAACTATTTAATTCAAGTGCATAAACATGAAAAGAATTTGATACATCTCCTAGCTAACCAAACCATATTCCTTTAATTATTCAAGATTTTTCTAACTATGAAATCATAGAAAAAACACACATCATCGAGCTAAGAAAACATAAATAGTCTACTCACTATGCTTTTAAATTGATGGTAGTGCACCTCTAATAGAGGGAATTTATTACAAAAACATGATTTGGTACTCTAAAAAATCATTTAGCACAAATAGATAGTTCATTCCAGAATTGAAATTAAATTTATCAAAGGTAATAAATAAGTAAATACTGCATTTTTTAATTAAAGGAAAGGTTGAAGACACTACCTCAAGTAGACCAAGCCAATGCTTGGAATTCAGTTCTTTCTAACTCAAGAAACAACCTATTCTCACACACACACTTCCATATATATATATATATATATCTTTAAACCAATTCATGTGTTCACCGTGCCATGAGGGAACCCGCACCGAGAATATATATATATATATAGTCATAGTTAGGAATATGTGTACGCACCCTTAGAATCAATCCCAACACCCTACAAAATTTTCCCCGGGTCTCATAGACACCATTATACCATAAATAAAGGGTGATAAACAATTTATCAATATAAAACCTTACCTCAAATCGATGATGGCAGACTGAATCAAACCGAACTGCCTTGCATTCAGCATCGGTTTCCAGAACACGGACCAAGGCAACCCGGGAGGCCATTTTCACAACCTTAGAAATGAAGAATTGATGAAAAACACATCAATCCTAATCTAGGGTTTCGATCACACACTATTGGGTGATGGATAGGCCGAGAGACAACCAAAAAAGGAAAGGAGGGTGAGAAGAAACTCATACATTAAAGGATCAGACAAAGAATCACCAATAAAAATAGGCAAAATTGAGTTGGAGAGGGGATCTGAAGGGGGTTTCATGCACGTCCTAGAGGGATGCGGATGTTGTGTGTCATGCGACCCAACAAAGGGGAAAGAACACTCATAATTCCCTCTTAAAAATATATTAACTTTAATTAAAATATTTTATTTAAAAAAATAATCATAATAATAATCATTAATATTATTATTATTATTATTAAACATTTATTTATTATTTATTATATTCCCCTTAATATCATTTATCTCATTTTATTTTTAACTTTTAAATCAATTAATTTTAATTTATTTTAAAAAAAGGCACATCGTAGAATTCCAAATCTTGCAATAAAGATCTGAATCTTAGTTTTAATAATGGCCCACCCAATATTTGTCAAAAATTAAAAAACCCTCATAAAAAAATAACCTGATTCAAAACATGGGTTTCTATAATCTACCCACCTTAAAACTTATCATCCCTAAGAATCCTTTGGGAACTACGAAGATATAACACAACCTACCAAGTTTGAGAAGTATCATTTGAATGACTGCGTTACGTTTCCAAATGCCAACCGTACCCTTGACCATTTCACAAGCCCAAGGCACTTTAGCCTTTAAAACCTGATCCAAAGCTCAAATTTCAACCCAAAACATTTAAGTGGTGTTTAATTAAGACCAATAAACTAGAGACATGATCCCATAATAATCCCTTTAACCATCCGCTCATTGGTTCTTTTCACCAAGGGTATTACATTTTAATGGCCATTTCCAAACCACAGTTCTTCCACCATTGGAATTTCCAAATAGGTAATGTTATAAGAGTCCTAGAGATGCTTCCACGTGACTTATTTAACTGAAGAACCCAGTTACATATGAGGCTATAATAGGGACCTCATAGAAAGAAAGGTCAAATCCTAATCATCCATCTAAAACCAGTCGCGCATTTTTTCCTTGAAAAACATCATCGAACCATAAACTAAACTCACCCTTAATTTGACAATGGTCTCTTTAAAATAGTTCCATCACCAACTAAGAACAAAAAGTAAAATGGGAAACAATTCAAACCATGTCAGGCTAACCATTTTTTAAGATTCCTAACATAGACAGTCGATGGTTCCTAAATAGTACCACAAAGCCTTCCTTCCCAAGGAATTCATTAGATAATTAAAGAACGTACACTAAAGTCCTTACCCGACTTATGGTGACATTCTAAGGTAAATCCATTGCTAGGATATTTTAAAATCATCATGCCTAAACACAAACAAAGGAGTATCCCAATGAACCATGCATCCCACGTACAACCTAGATAACAACCACTTATCAAAAAAACAAATTTTAAAACTTTATCATGGTGTAAGACCAATGCTATCTTAGTGCCTCCAGGATGAGGTCAAGATAGAGGATATGCTTGTCTCATTCAGAACATAACACTAAGATTGAACCAAATGTCACCAAGAATATCCGTCAAATTATTTCTGGTCGACTCTTTACAAAAATCTTGGCTTCACCTGCCGATGCATCGTCAACCAAACCCTGATGCATTTACCACCCAATACATCCATGTTCTTTCAAATAATACTAATAAAACTCTTCAAAAACTAATGGAGTTTGTAAAGGGTTGCACGTACTACCAACCTTATCAAATCTGTGCTTCCAAGCAAGCACCGACACGTACACCACAACCAATGTGACACTACCCACTTTAGGAGTGTCCATGTCATTGAATGAAAAGACCAGTCACTTACAAGCGTGTTATCTTAGAAACACCTTAAACGCATGCGTGATTTTTCATGAACCATGATCACAATGTAAACATCTTGCATGAAATCCAAAATTAAACCGATCAGCATGTCAAAACACTTGAGTCCCTAAAGAGTCTTCCTGGGTAGTGGGGAAAACTTGTTTCCTTAATTCTCTGGTCACTCTAATCAAGATTTAACATGATAACATCCTCAACATTACAAGATCCATGATCACACCAAACTCAACTGGTTCATTACATCATTTTACACTCAATGGGTACCGCATATGTTAACACATACAGCCATGAGTTTACAAAATAAAATGGTATATCATCTCATACAACCATAACTCGGATGATGACATACAGGATTTTCTATCACTAAAGATAAGAGAAGTTTTCACAACCTCCTAAACAATTGACCATGCTTGAGGCAAGTCTGACCTTCTTAACAGAGCATTCCTTGATGATCATTCCCATCTCAAGATTCAAATTAAAATGACCACACCTCTAAACAATGGTGTCTTTTAAAACCCAAAATTCCTACTATAGACAACAGCACCCAAACCGCACCAACGTCCCAAATCTCACAGATAAAGAAAGTCCTCTCAAGATCTAAAGTTTCTACCTACCACAGGCTATACCCATACAAAGAATACACATTGGCCCTATCACTAGATCATAAAAAACTGATTAACTAGGCTCAATAACCCCTTTTTAGTTAATCCATTTCTAAAAGAAACAACCTATAGATAAATTCTCATTTCTCCGTTCAAAGGAATACTATAGGAAACATTTAAAATTACCCTTCTATGAGGGTTTAATAACACTTCAGGTTCCAATTTTCAATACCTTTACACTTAAAACCATTTCATAATATATCATGAACATGTTCTACAGTCTAGTCATGTGGGTGGCCATCTATCGATCCATAAAGCACCCATACACTTTACAGGTGGAATTTGGATCACATTTAATTGCAACCAATAAATTTTAACAAAAGTAGCCAATTAAATACCAAACAAGAGAGCATGAAACTATAAGAATCTAATAGAGAGAAACATGATGTAATCATAAAAGCATGACATTTTAATCATAAAGAGATGCTAATAAGCACAGAAACATGTTACAAGGAAAACATGCTAATAAAATGGTATCCTGGAAACAAGCAAGAATTCTTATTATATCACCAAAACATGGTATCTAAATAGGAATGATAATAAAAATAAAAACATGGAATATTATTCAAGGCATTGAATTATATCAGCAAGAAACTTGTGAATGCAGCTACATGGCATGGCATATACATGACATGTGAATCCATATGTTCCTATTATGATGCATGATATGTTTCATCCTTGACTTAATAGTCCAAGGGTAAAATACCATAAACTCTATAAAACTATAAATAGTGGAAATTACACCAATCACTAAAGGTGAAATCATATCAATTGTAATATCAAAAGTCATGAACATCATTTCCCAGCCCTATCCACTTAATCATTTTCCATACATGGGGTGATCAGTCCCAAGAACGACTATTAACCAAGAACTGAAACATTCCTAGTCTCCTATCTACCAACCCAAAACAGTAATAAAAAGGTAAAATTTACCTCTGATATCACTTTTGTAACATTCCAACCCATCTTACCATCGAACTGGCAGCCGGATAGGTCATGACATGGCCTCAAGATCATCTCCTTGTACACCAAAGGCTGCTGACTAACAGTGAGGGTCTCAGGAGGTGATAGTGGGGAGACTATACCCTCATATTAGTGTTTTAACAGTAGTATAATAGTATATAAATAGATTCCAATAGTGGAATTAGTAATAGATAAAAGAGAAGTGGAAGAATAGTATGTTCAATTTAATAAAAATGGTTAACGCTAGTTTATACAATAGATGAATGCATGACTTGGTGATGATACATTATTGAAAGAAGTAAAAAATTAAACATGATTTAAATTATAGTATAAAAATAGGAAAAAGACATCAAATCCCTAAAAGTGATGTCCTCGAGCATCCTGAGATCCAGATCAGTCCTTTTCTCCTAACTCCAAGTACAAGAAACACAGCAATCAACCTAGGTCCTGCAAATATAAGGTCAACTTGGGTACCAAGGGTACCCAAGTAGGGTGTGAGATAAACTCTCACTAGGTAAGCACTCACTGTTGTCTAGTCCAAACTAGGTGGTGAATAATAATTAAACAGTGTGTAGGTATAGTGAATTAATAATAGAATTGAATAAATAAACAACAACATGCTCGGGTTCCTAAGGGATGCCTAATGGCGATACCAGCATCAGATCATTGTTAGAATAAGAGTTTGATTATCTCAGTTATGTATATATATAGTAACAGTGTATGATGCTATATAAATAATAAAACATAAGTAATAAAGTAAATAGTTTTACATTTATTCAATTATCCTTTATTTAACCACACGTACCCCCAGGTTCTCATGGACACTCATATCTCAATAACTTCCTTGATCAATTTCAGAGTTTGAACCATTTCTCATATTCAATTCACAATCATTATATCACATCCTCTTTCATTATCCTTTTAATACAATTCATATATGACAAATTGGACCCATAGTCCAATGTCAAATAATGGGTGTAGAATTTCATTTTTAACACCTCGTGAGTATTTGGAGCATCAGTCCCTATCTTAAAACCCATTTATCAATCATATATATATATATATATATATCATGGGTATAGAACCTCATGTCTAGAACCCCATGGGTATTTGGAGCATCAGTCTCTATCTCACAACTCGTTTATCAATCATATATATATATATATATATATATATATATCATGGTTGTAGGATGCCATGTTTGGCACCCCATGAGTATTTAGAGCATCAGTCCTTGTCTCACATCCCATTTATCAATCATACATATATATATCATGGGTGTATAATGTCATTTCTATCACCCCGTGAGTATTTGGAGCATCATTCCCTATCTCACAACCCTTTTATCAATCATATATATATATATCATGGATGTAGAATGTAATTTCTAGTACCTCGTGATTATTTGGAGCATCAGTCCCTGTCTCACAACCCATTTATTAATAATACATATATATATCAAAAATATCACAAATCAACCTAAGGAAACATCTTATGGATTCCCAATTCACATTACATCAGCATGGTCACGTATTTGGTTCAAACCATGAGGCAAGGACTCTCATTCATATCACATTCCAATTCTAATTTCCTTTAAACATTTCAATTGACATAAGGTGATTTATGATCATAAAGCAGAGGTATGGAATAAACCATCCTAGATGTGTCAAGTTCACTAAATACATCTCAAATGTCATAATATGTTCTTATTATATTAACCCAAGGCATAGCCATACCATCCTAATTTGTTCCCTTTCATGTTTAACCATCTCATCTAAACCATTTAACAAAACAAACCATATGAATATACCCAATCATATAAACCATTCCATTTCATATGAGTATACCCTCTCATGTTAACATTTTATATTTAAATACATCCCATGTGTTTACCCACTCATTTACCTATTTTCCATTCAAGGTATATAATGAGTGTACCCACTCATTATTAATCACTTTCATCAAAAATGAATTCAAATCTTATAATGAATTTACCCATTTATTAATCCCCATTCACAAAACATGCAACCAAAGAGTATACCCGCTCATTATTACAGTTCTCATTCATTACTATCACATGGGAATACCTGTCCATTTATTTCCACTCACTCTTATTAATTTCATTATGGTTTACCCACCCATGAATCCAATTCTAGTTCATTAGAACCATTTAATTCAGGTGCATCAACATGAAAAATAGGAGGTACCTCTCCTAGCTAACCAAAATGTATTTCTTTAATTATTGAAACTTCAAATAACTAGTCAAGAATAGGAAAAACACACATCATCAAGTTAAGAAAACATAAATAGTCTAGTCACTATGTTTTTATCTTAAAGGAAGAACACCTCTGGTGGAGGGGTTTATTACAAAAACATGATTGTTTACTCTAACAAATAATTTATCACAAATAGGTAGTTTGTTCCAGAATTTAAATTAAATTTATCAAAGTCAGTAAATAAAAAACTACTATATTTTTAAATTAAAGGTAATGTTGAGGACCCTACCTTAAGCATACCAAGAGAACACTTTCCATTCAACACTTTCTAACTCAAGAAGAAGCCTGATCGCACACATGAACTTCCATATATATATATATATATATCCTTAAACTGATGCACATTTTCCCCATGCTATGAGGGAACCCACACATGGAAGATACATATATATATCTATATATATTCATACTAGGGAATATGTGTGTGTGCCCTTGGAATCGATTGCAACACCCTACAACAATTCCCTTGGGAATCATAAACACCACTAGAACCTAAATAAAGGGTGTGAAACAATTTAGAGGTATAAAAATTTACCTTGAATCGACGATGGTGGTTCAATACAACCTGAACCACCTCTCCTTCAGCAGTGGTGGCTGGAACATAGACTAACACAACCTAGGAGGACATTTACACAACCCTATAACCTAATAATAGAAGAAAAACTCGTCAACCCTAAGCTAGGGTTTCAACCACACACTGTAGGGTGACGGATAAGATGAGAAATGGATAAAAAAAGAGAGGAGAGGGAGGATAAACTCATACCTCTAAGGATTGGACCAAGAATATCCAAAAAAATGGGTGAAATCAAGCTGGATAGGGGATCCAGAGGGGGTGTTGCGAGCGGCCTAGAGGGAGGGGTGTTGTGCGTCGTGCGACCTAGCAAAGGGGAAGAAACACCCATAATTCCCTATTGAAAAATATTTTAACTTTACTTAAAAAAAATCTTTTTTAAAATAATAATAATCATCATCATTAATATTATTATTATCATCATTAGACATTTCTTTATTATTTCTTATCTTCTCCTTAGTCTCATTTATCTAATTTTATTTTTAACTTTTAATTAATTTAATTTCAATTTATTTAAAAAAAATACACATCATAGTGTTCCAACTCTTTCAATAATGATCTGAAAATAAGTTTAAATAATGGCTCGCCCAGTATTTTTCAAAAAATCAAAAAACCTCATAAAAAAACTCATTCCAAAACAAGAGTTTCTACAAATTTACTGTTGTTATATTTAATATTATCAGATGTTTTTATGAGTATTTCTAATGATTATTTCCTAGTGGAGTCATGGTTATGACTTGATGGGTGATGGGGCCTATATGAAGATACTCGATCATGAGGTTTTATCTCAATGTGTATAGTGAATAGTACATTTACCTATTTAGAAATGTGTAGAATCACCTCCAATTTTTTTATGGAAGTGTTGAGATAGATCAAGACATAGTTTACATTGAATTTAGAGGATGATGAAAAATAGATTATGATCATACACCACTAGTTATAGGGGTAAATACTACTCAGATTCTGAGGTGAGAAGGACTAGATAACAGAGGGTTGGTGGAATAGGACTATAAGGTTATGACATATGATATGTCAGTATACAAGAGGATATAATGGAATATATATTCTATAGGAGGAGAGGAATGTTTATACCAATAATGTACATGGTCACTTCATATGAATATATTTGACCCATGGGTAGATGAGGAATATCTAGATAAAATGGATTTGGTATTACATCATGTGGGGACCCATGTTGGCTAAATAATGGTCCTAAAAACACATCTTATTTAGGGTGACTCATAACGTCAGTGGTGCCTTATTCTAAAGATGTATATTCTATATTCAAACATGTAAAGAAGAGGGAAATTTCCCCCCATTAAGATGCATTTTCTTGGGAAATTTTTTAATACCATCTAAGTAATTAAGGGTTACCCAATGTGAATATTACTAAGTTGTGGTGAATAGGTGCCTTTGATAAGTATTTTTTAGGGTGTTTTATATGTGATAAGGTGTCAAGGAGAAATCTAGTGGTATATAACATGCATGAAAATCATGAAAATATATAGGTAATAGAGGATTATGAAATAAAGGCTTTGAGTGTTATCCAAGGTTCAATATATGTCTCCTCAACTTTAAAATTTAGTATAAATAGGTGAATTACACTCTATCATTATTGCATCCCTTGTTTGAGACACGTAGATTCTAGTGGATCTTTTAGCTTGAAAATTTCTATTAGTGACTCCTTATCGGGGAGATTCAGTGATCTCATTCATTTACCTTCTATGTGACTTGACTCATGGGGGACATAGTTTCACAAAGGATTTCTTCCTATTGGCGATGAGGTGCCATATTTTTTTCTCATTATGGTCAGGTTGACTATTATACATGCCCAGCTTTTTAATTACCAATGAGGGTTATGGTGTTTTGGGGTTGAAAGAATATTTTTTTTTATTTAGATGGAGGAACATTAGGAAAATTATTTTGGTCTTGCATACAAGATGATATAACTTATTTCTCATCGGTTGACTAGTATGAACCATTTAAGAAATAAATACTATGAGTTTTCATTTTCTTTGTAATATAGGATTATGAGGATTAATTGTATGAGGAAATGTTGTTCTTAACTCCCAATTGATAGACTAACCTTTTCATAGACCTATTCCATGATAATTTCTTGATTTCTATGCCAGAATATTAGATGGTTCCATAGAATTGTGACAGCTAAAGTTGTAATTGGAGTATTTATAGAATAATTTATTCATCATACTTAGTGTATTCCCCTAGATATCCCTTGTTTTGTTTTCCAATAAGGTATTTGGTAGGTTAAGGTTATGTGTGTATTTTTATTTAATTAAATGGATGAATATACATAATAAGTACCCACATCTATGATTTGGTGAACTCTTCTACCAAGTAATCGGTACAATGTGGTTCTAGAGGATTTGCCTCAAGTCATGTTATCACTAGTTTTGGTTTCAAATAGAGGTTCTTCTAACGATGGTTCTTGAGTTATTCTATGCTTTTTATGAGTACTTGGTGATTCCATTTAGTTTTACGAATTCCATAAATGTTTTTAGGGGACACATGAACCAGATCTTTCATCCCATCTTAGACTAATTCAAATTGGTCTTTATATATGAAATCCTCACATACTCATCATCATAGGAGGATCCTTTGGGATATTTTAGGATGTTCATGGGCATACTCTGGGAGATCCAAAATTTTTGGAATCTATTAAAGTGTTAGTTTTAGATCTGATATGTCTACCTCTTGATAATTTCATCTCATAAGGGGTAGTGGTAGTTTACCTAGAAATGATCAAAGAAATTCTAGATTGGGATCCACCCATGACTGCAATAAATGTGTGAAGATTCCTTGAGTTTTTATACTATTATAGGATATTTTTTAGAAATTTTTTAGGTATAAGGGAACCTCTAGATACCTTGACTCAAAAGGGGAAAATTTTCATGATAATTAAGAAGAATTAATATGGTATTCAAGAGCTACGATAGAGGTTAATGAGCACCCCCCATCATGAGAATTCCATAGGATAATGTTGAGTACATGTGTAAGGATACTAAGGTTAGGATTGTATTCATTCTTAAGAAGAGGCAGGAGGGTATTTTTTATGAGCCTTGGTAGCTATGACCACATGAGAATATTTAAATAATCTATTATTTGAAGCTAGAAGACATAGTTTTTACCCTGAAGTATTTCTAAAACTATCTTATAGGATATTGATTCATCATCTATTATAAACATAAGAGTCCCAGGTACATATTCTCCAATAATTATCTAAACTTGAGGCCACTGAAATGACTCGAGTACCTATAGGACTATGATTTTGATATAGTCTATAATCTTGATAAAATGAACATGGTGGAAGATTATCTCAGTAATAAGTATCATTCACAATTATTTAGTATGGAAAAGGAGTAATTGGACTTTTTTCAGTTAACCCTGGTGGATAAGGGTGGATCTCTATATCTTCAGTTGATGGTTGTGACCCCAACACTTCTCTAGTGTGTTAGGGAAACATAGTTTGGATATATCTATTACAAGGTATTTCATGATCTTATATCAAGAGTACATGATTATAATTTATTTTACAAAGGTTATAAAACATCATTTTTTGTGTATTTATAGTGGTGCCATTCATTCTATATAGAAGGTAATAATAGAGTTTTGTACACCCCCCATAGTGGTACATCTCAGAGCAAAGAAGATGTGTTAGGACCTTCGATATCTGTTTTGGGGGAAATGGATAATGTAGAGTGTAGTTCGGTTGATCTCTTAATGCCTCACTTTCTTTTTGGAGAAGTCTTAAAATTCGATTCCATCGGGTTTATCTCAACCTCTTGTAGTTACAAAGTGGAAGTTTTATGGTATCTATATGGGTTTTCTAATATGATTTTTGTGACAATCTTGAGGTTGTCGTGAAATCTTGGTGATTTTAGAACAAATCACCAAGTCGTCTCACATCCAAGACATAAAATATTATATTTTAGTGGGGATTTTTGGATTATTATATTTGAATAAGATTATTTAACTATATATAGTTCCCTTAACAAGTTTTTTTGGAATATAATGATCACTTTATGTATCGATTATGGAGATTATTACAGTATGATTTTGGGACTCAATAGTGGTTGACCATGATGTTCCACCCCCAAATAGATTCCCATCTAGAATAAAAATTTTAAGTTATAGAATAAATACTATGGTCTTGCATAATTTATTTTGACTGTAGCTTAGAAAATCACCAAACATGGTGTAGTTTGCATATAGAAAAAGTTAAAAATCCACTATTGGTATGCATTATTTGAGTCCTTTTGCAAGAGACATTATAGGTCACCATTATACCAGAAAGAGTGAGTAAAGATAGTGTGTATGGGCCTATAGTTGGTTCAATGGATGACATAGAAGCTACAGATCATCTAGGAGAAAATTCCTAATAAGACCCATTATAAGTCCTATGTAAAACAACAATGGGGGACTTTGGAATTTGATGATGGAGATAACATGTTCCAAAATTCCTCACATAGGAAAGGAATATGGATATTTTTATGTGTTTTAAAGATTTATCATTTATTATTTAACCCTATCCAGATACCACATAGGTTTTATAAATGTAATTCCACTTACACTTACCACTGTAGTTATATCAGATGCACATTGTTTTCTATGTTTCATAACTAAAGAGATAGGTGCACGATCATTCAAAATTCATTTAATGGGTTGAGATAAAAATTAAGGATGTATCTACCTTTATCATGTATTTTATAGTAATCAAGGATTGTTTGGAGAATCTCCTCCATGGATGAGTGATTCCCTTTGTGTACATTATATGGTAGCATGAAAACCTCTAGGAGAGCTCATGGGAGTTAGAGAACCATATATGGGCTCAGTACCCTCATTAGTTTGAATAAGTTTTTTTATTTTTGGAACATAAATACCAAATGGTGAAAAGAATTTTATGAATCTTATATTTATATTTAATAATTTGGAATATTTAAAATTATATTTTTAGATTTGGGTGTGGAGTTAGAAAGAAATTCTAAGCCCTATAGTGGCATGATATTGATATGATAAAAATAATTAAAATATATATATATCATGCATGAGTAGTTTTTAAAAAATAATGAAACATATCCTAAATGGAGGATGATATGGGAAAATGATAACATTTTCAAATCAAGAACATGGATTTTACCCTAAACATGGTATATGTTTTGTTAGAATCGGTTGTTTTGGTTTAGTGGAATCACCAGAAAAATGTTAGTTAAAATAAATAAATTATACTAATTTATTTATTTATTATGTAATAAATGATATTAACATATCCAACCTCTGTTAAATACCCCTTTTAGATCATTGCTAGGGTAAGTAATATAACCCCATTGATTGGAGGATAGGTCCATGGAGGAGCATGTTCTTGGGATTGGTGATTGAAAAAAAATAGAGGTGGGAATTCTAAGATTCGATAACAACCACAATAAATTCTTCAATATCAATGCATTTGGATGAATTATCCTCTAACGATTGATTCATTATGATATAGGAAATTTTATTTTTATGTTTTAATTTCCCATTATTTTTTATTGATATTAATATAAATTAATTCATTTAAAATTAATTCATGGAATTTTTTTATTGATTTTTCCCATGGAATATTTAATTTTCCAAGAATTTGGGATTTGTTATTTTTTCACAATTTTATTATCTTACCTATTAATTAGGTTTCAAAAATTATTTCTCAAGGAATAAAACCTTATTTTGTTTACTAATTTTATTTTTCATGCCCTTCATTCTCTTTTCTTCGAACATTCCTCATCAGTTTTTTAACTGGCTAGTGATTCAATTATACTCAGGAACCTGATTATTATGAAATCATTATTTTGTGTGAAATATCTTTTTTTTAGTTTAGTTTTTGGATTAGATATGTGAAAGGGGTGTGGAGATGATGGAAGTAATGTGATGGTGGTAGAGGTGATGGTGGTTTTGTAAGATTGATTGAGAAATTATTTCATATAGGTCTAATGAAAGGAAATTTCAAAAATGGTGTGGTTATAATCTAGCCACCGATGTTAATTCAAACTCGTTTAATGAAATTGTAGGTGTTATGGATAAGGATTACAATATAATAGATGGTGATAATGTTAGGATATAAGACACGTGATAATTTTTTTAGTGAAATTCCTATCGATAATGTATTTAATTCATAAAAGCACAAACTGTGTGGACCCATCCATCCAACACTTTGGTTTATATTTGAGATAAATATCACACAGTTGTGTACTTTTTCTATATTTCATGTGATCCTTAGTCTATTAACTTTTCTTGTACATATATTACATACCCAGAAACACATATGACCCTACATACCATGTGTGTTGGGCCACACCCCCATGTAATTTTTAGAGTACATGTATACGGGTAGGTGAAACCTTTCTGAGTACCACTAAGTAATGTGTTCCTTACAAGACATAGTATATCTAGATAAGGACATATCTTGTGAGATATTAAGTCATGGTAAGAACCATACATAGTGAGACAAGTCATTTATTTCCTTGATAATTCCATATAATCCTTCCAGGATAGGTTAGTGATATTATTTTCCCTCAGTCCATCTAAAGTATTATCATGGGTATATTCCCTTGATCCGTTTCAGTATGGGTATGTTCCCTTGATCCATCCCTATGAGGTTAAAGTATGACATCTCATACTAATCATAGGATGAGTGATAGTGTAACACCCCAAGTTTTTCTTAAAAAAATAGAAATGAATGTAACTTTGTTTTAAATAGATATTTATAACTAGCCTTTAAACATAATTTTTCCACTTCTATGTTTTTGAATTTCAAGAAACTTTCATCTACAATTGTGTTCATTAAGTTATTTGGAGTCTGATGAAACCAACTTGTTTTTTTGGTGAATAGTAACATACCCATATAAATATTAATATGAATAGTAATATGACCCTAATTAATAGTAAATTTTATTATTATTTTATTTTATTAATGCTTTAAAATAATAACATCTTGGTTAATTTTTCATCGTGATATAGAAGTAGTTATAGAATTAGAATAGTTAATTTTTGAATTAAGTATGATTTTATTTAAAAATTAAATTAATAATATTTAAAAAATTATTTTCAAAAAATGGACTTCATTTTTTAATTCTACACATCAAAAAATGGTTAGGTTAATTTTTTGATATTTTTCTAAAATTCTTGAATTTTCGATGAATAGTGAAATACGATAAAATATCGTATAATCAAATTATCAGTAAAATACACTATTTATGATGTAATAATTTATGTAAGTCCAAATTTTTAAACTCACATTACATTATTACTATTTTAGGTCACATGAACTAAGACTATTCACAATCTTGGAAAAAATATTATAATAATGATTAAAATAATGAAAAATACCCCCTCTCCTCCATTATAAATACCACCCTCACTCCCCTCTTCTTTACACACCTCTAAAGACTTGATCCATGCCTATGTTCTGACCAATACTCCTCCCATGTCTCTTACCCACGTCTTAGAACTTCTGGTCTCACCAAAAGACCAAAACCAAAGCCCTTAAGAAGGATCTCAAGGAGAAGAGATCAAGAGGTAAACATCCTCTTTTATTTTCTTTCTTTTCTTTCATTTTTTGTTATTCTCTTCCTTACCCTTTGGATTATGTTGGTATATTTTATTAAATATACCCAATTACTTTACATATTATGTAAGAGTTATGAGATATATACTTTCTCTCATCAAACTATTTTTATAAATTTTTAAGAGACATCGTTAGGCTGCCGAATTTTCGTGAGAAATTTCTCAAGTTTTCTTTTATTTCAAGATTATTTTATTTTATTATTATTTCCTAGAATACTCTTAAACAAGAGGAATGAAAGATATATAATGATATGTGTTCTATATTTTCTCATGTTTATGGAAAATTCATCACCATTCTTTTTCTCCTCTCCCACTTATTCAAGGAATAAAAACAGTGTCTGTGATGTGTCGAATTACCGACATCGTGGACGATGTGATTTCAATTTTCATTAACTCTTTCTAGTCTGGTCATGAAACTATTTTTACAATTTAAAAAGGTTATAATATATTTGTTATGTCTCATCCATGGTTCTGTAATTCTTTTGTATACATGGTTTTAATTTATAAAACAAAATGAGGGCGTTATAATCAAAGAACCGCTAAAATGATCTAAACGAACATCATTAATGTTTTAAATTATGAATCATCCTCATGAAATAATTCAAAATGATAAATGATATAATTTATGTTACTTTAAATTTTTAAGTACAACTCCATTCCAATTCTGTATTTTCACTTCCAATCAACAAGAACATCCATCAAGAACCAATCTTGAAAATCATGTAAAGAACTCACCCAAAAACAATGCAAGGAGAAAAATACTAACAATTAAAGGGTGAAATGATATTATGAAATGATCGTATAAGATGTTACAAACATGAAACTGTTTCTTTAAAATATTAATAACACTATTTTAACTATTATATAGGAAGTTTAAACTAGTTTTATGTAAGAAAAACCTGAGGTAAGGGAATTAATAACCCGATTTCCATTCTTTGGGTTAACCTTCTACATCGTTATTTATGTGGTATTAAAATTGATTTTGTGATGGGTTATGTTTATATTATGATTTATTATGTGTATTTACAGTGTATATACATATTCCATACACTCTAATAATACTCTCTTCAATTATATGATTTATGTAATGGGTTTTTTCCTTTAAAATCCTCTTTTAAAATTATGTTTTACAAAATTCAAAAGAAATGTTTTTATGGAATTATTCATGTTGTATGATTGTGTTATGGTTATTGGTAATTTTTTATGATGATTTTTGGGACCTATATTTCCCTCCAATTTATTGGTTATGTGTAAGTTATAGGTCAGCCATATGGTTACTCCATGTGTGACTGCGATGGTTACACAAATTGTAAGGTAGTCGTGAGGGTTAAAAATTATAAGGTAGCCATGAGGGTTACAATATTATGAAGTAATTCTCCAATATACCATTATGGTTATATTTATGTTCTTATTTTTTTGGTAATCTTGTGTAAATATCATGTTTTACAAAGTAAGTATATATGGGTGACAAGCATGTCTTTTGAAAGTGATTTCATATGTTACAAGTATTCGTTGATTAATGTTTTTTTAATATCCCTTGCTGAGATTTTTGTGCTCATCCCAAGTTTTTAAATTATTTTCATAGGTTAATTTATGTGTAATACAAATAAGTAATCCATGTTAAATGTTTAAGAATTGACAAGGAATCATGTTTTAAGTTTTGATGTTTTATATTTTGAAAAAAATGGAAACTGTTTTTATGGTATCCACTCTGTAACAATGTGTAATGTTATGAATGTATTATTTACCAATTATATAAAGATATAAACTTTAAAATATTATCAATGTAAAAGGAAGTTTTTTCTTGACTAAATTCAAGATTATGTATGTAATAAGGTCGGGTCCTTATAGTTGGTATTAGAGGATGGTTTAGATAACTTTAGGGGTTAGGGTGATGTTAATAAAATATCATAAATGATTTTCACTCTATGATTAATTTGAAATGTTATAGCATTTAAAGATCACCATGTTTCTTTATATAAGATATGATTTTTCGGAATGGTTGTCCGCATAAGGAATAGGGATGATGAAGAGGAGAGGCACCGACAGAACGACATCCTTCCGGGTCTGCAGTCCGGAATGGTAGGGATTGGAATTGAGCAGTTTGTAACAATAATGGCTCAACTGAAATAGTCAATAAATGGTGTAAACATCCATACAAGAGAACAACTAGAGGCACCACAACGTAACTTGATAATAGTGGAACATTTTATGAGACAACGCCTTCCTGCTTTCAATGGATCTTCTGACCTGGTAGTGGATGAAGGATGGATTAAATCCCATGAAAAGATATTCGATGTTATGGGATGTTCAGACAATAACAAAGTTATGTCTTGCAATTTATCATTTTTAAGGTTAAGCTGATCGGTGGTGGTAAATGGTAAAGAATATCAGGGATAGAGAGGATTGTGATGCCTTAGAGTGGGATGAATTTAAAAGTCTTTTCCTTGAAAAATATTTTCTTAAGGTGGTGCAACATAGGATGGAGAAGCAATTACTTGAATTGAAATATAAGGATAAAGATTCAGTGTCTTTGTATGAAGCGAACTTGTAACACCCCAAGATTTCATAGTAAGTTATCTTCTTTAAAGTAATTCAATAGCTTGCGCTACATGCAATACTGAGTTTGAGGGCACCTTGACTTACCAAACTAGTCTTTAAAAAAGTGGTTATGAATAGTATTAACTAAATTTTAAATTTTATATACTACATATGATTTTATATTCCATATTATGTGTTTTCTTAGACATAATATAAAAACAGGTTCAATTTTTCAGATAAAAGAAGTATTTTTTAAAAATGAAATTTTACCGCCTTTTATAAGTGAACCCTTTTAAATCCAATATTTGACACTTTTATATATTCAATTTGACAAAATAAACTTCTTATTTAGAATAGGGACATAAAATTTTATTTTTGATAAATTTTTGGTGTATTTTTGATAACTTTCATATTTGGTTGAATAGTGAAAATAAAAAAATTTAATTGAAAAATACTTTTTTAATCAGAATAATTTATAATGTACAATTATACATTTTAATGGTTTGGAAGTATAATTATATTATATTTTTACCATTTAATCCAATTTTGGTCATTTTAATTAATTTCACTTTGAAATTATACATAAACAAGTGTCAATCTTTTGATAATTATTGTTTCTTAAAAACAATCTATTTGTTTTGACAACAGAAATTAATTTTAAATTAATTAATACAACTTCTATGTTTTTAATTTGGTAAAATAGACATCATTTTTGAATTTTTAATATCAAATATATCTTAGGCTGAATTTTTGGTATTTTTTTGAAAAACTTCAATTTTTTATAAATAGTAAAACCACTTAGTAGTAGTTAAAAACTGACTTTTTCATTTAAATGAAATTTTACCGCTTCTGTGAATTGAATTTAAAAAATACGATATACATGGTTTTTATTATTAAGTAAAATTTGGTTCAATATGATGAAAATAATTTTGGTGAATAGTAACTTTTGACTTTTATTTACTGCAGTTAAAGGTAAATAGAGTAATTTAAGGTAAAAATAATATTATAATAATAAAAAATTACCTTAACACTTGTCTTAACCTTATTTTATGAGTCATGGCTGACCATGGGTATCATTGGGTCGATTTTGGAACCCCATGGAGCCACTTGAGAGTGATAATGATACTTTATTTTAATTAACTTTAAGTAAAGACAAAAATGACATTAACAAATATCTTTTAGTATATCAATTTTTACATGGGGTTATATAAGTTATATTTTAAAGTATAAATATTAATTGTAAATCTAAACATATTTCCTAAATTATGGTATTCTTTTATAATTTTAGACATAAAATAAATTAAATTATTTATGACACAATAAGAATGCAGTATTCACCTCATTAATAAATGATTTAAATAAATAAGATTGATAATATTAAAACAATATAAAAAACCTATCCAATTATTATTGGATTATTTCATTTCAAACATGAGTCATCTTATCTTCAAATTTAATGAGTTTTTGACCTTTTGAAACCGAAGATAAGTTTATAAGAAAATAAAATTTTCAAACTTTCCAAAAGAGCCCCTCCTCTCCCTTATAAAAGGAAACCACTTATAACTCATTCCCCACACCTCTCAAGACCCTTGGCACGTCCAAACCCTACCTAAATAATCTCTTAAGATCCCTCTCTTCCACCTATATGCCTTAATTTGGGTATAAGTTACTTAAAGAAGTTTGTTTTGTTCAAACCAAAGGGAGTTACCCAAATTAAAGGTAATGGTTTCTCTTAACTTCTTTTCTTTTATTTTAATTCTCCAACCCCTAAACTCTTTTTATTACTTTATTTTATAACAAAATCATTATCCTCAATATACTAGGATTTTTTATGATAATTATTTTAACTACACTCACTCACACCTCCATCTAATAGGTGAAGAGCATATTGTTTCTGTGGATGGAAAATTAACGCCTCACGAAACGATGATTGTTCAATTATATCCTACCGCATCTCATGGTGTCCATTAAGATGGAACTATATTTATATATTATATATATTATGTTTATGTTTTATTTATGCTTCTATATTTTATATTTATATCATTATTTTATGGTTTCCATCGTGGGTAAAACGCGATAAGTTTATTTGAGGAAGTGCGGACTACCGCCCCCCTAAAAGTGATATGAATCATTAATGCATTATGTGGGACATATAAAGGATAGATTTAATGATATTATATATTATATTATACTCTAATTATAATATATATATGTATCATTATATTTTAATTCCATTAAAATACAAAATAGAAATGAAAGTAGCATTCATGTGTACATACGGCTTACCATCTCCATGAATGGTGCATTTCATTTCTTATATCCAAATGTTATGTATTGTTATAAATACATATATATACTGGATATATAATATATATATAAAATATCTAAATCATTTATATCATTCTGGAGATAATGGACTTTTGACCACATGGAAAAATTGTAATTATAACAAGTTCATTTTTTACTCAAGTTCTGAACATCGATAAAATATCCAATATGAACTCAAATAATTAACTAATTGTTATAGCAAGGTAATAAGTAATATAAAAGGAATAATAAACTTGAAAAATTTTATTAATCAAGTATAAATTAACTTAAGTTTATTATTAAATAATAAAAAGGAACATACAAGACAATTCGGACTTGAGGTAAGGGGTTTCTTGTCTCACTCTTAATTTCGTGAGATTTCCATTGTTCGCCACTTATTTATTGCATGTGGTGTATTCTGTACTAACATTTGATATATATTTTTATGATCCTATTTATATTCATGGTATTATGTGAATCATTTTGTGGTTATTAACTTTTTTTCATACGACTAGATTGATTACAACGTGGTAAGGGGATTTCATCTCACTTCTTATTCCTGTGAGATTCATGAGGTATTGCCACTATTTTCTTTTGTATGGTGTATGTAATGGTCATGATTGTATTCCTTGTGTAATATAATTTAATTTATGGGTATTTAAAACTTCATTAAATAATCCTTCTTTCATGGGGTGTATGTTTCGTGAGTTACCAAATCAGTAAGGGTTAATTCTACAATCTCTTCCTTATCTGAGGTTATTTATACGTAATTATCTACTGAGACCTCTTTATCATCCACATCCGTGTTTTCTTACAAATTTATTTCAAAACATTTTTACTATTTAACAGAAAATTTGTTAAAGTCATTTATACCCTTATTTTACCTTATATGTTTTTAAAGAAATCTTTCTGTCGTTTTCCAAATAAGGTACTTTACGACTTTTTCAACAAAATTAAGGTAAGAATGTTTTTTTACTTATACAGAGGGTGCGGCTATTTACCACCATTATAACATTGTTGAAGCTTACCTTACAATATTATAATAATATTTTCAAAATAAATATTTTCTTTATAATTATGTGACTCTTAAATGATTTCAAAATAAAAAGAGATATTTCTCTCAAGTAGTTTTGATTTCATCTATGTCAACATCCTTTGAAAAAATTTACACTTGTTTGAAGTTGATTTATTATGATAAAAACCGTCCATAGTGTATTTAAGGTTTTGTCATATGTTTGACTATGGATGAGTTATTTTTATGCCATTCATGGTTTATGGTTAAAGTATTGACATTTTGTATGCTAGTTTTAATATGAATTTTTATGTTATATTTCAACATCTTCTTAAGATGAATGTGTTGGACTAGTACATTCCGGGTTGGGGACCGATAAAAGTAATCCCTCCAGGTTGGGGTCCGGTTACAGTAGACCCTCCAGGTTGGAGTCCAGTTATAGAGGCTCTCCGTGTTAGAGTCCGATTATAAAGGCTCTCCAGGTTGGATTCTGGTTATAGAGGCTCTCCGGGTTGGGGTATGGTTACAGTTAGCCCCTAGGTCCTGGCACAAGGCCTTGACATAGAAATTAATGTCCAGAATTATGCATTCCATCATTATGAGATTATCTATTGATATTTCATATGGTTTTTTGACTAGTAGAATACTCATGACTATGTTTTATTGTGGCATTATTTACTCAGCTCATATTCCTGCCATAAAGTGTTCATGTTTATTATTTGTAAAGGCATGATTTTTCAATTATTCACCATGTGTAATGCTTATATTATCCTCCATTGTATTGCTTACTCTTACTGAGTATTTGAGCTCACCCCTTTCTTATGTTTCATTTCCCTAGGATATGAAGAATTTAGTTCTGAGTGACTTATAGGAATAATCTTGGAAGCTTGGATGTTTCTAATGGAATAAATTAGTGTTGTTTTTCTTTTAAAGTTGTAATGTTGAACTTATGTATGTATCTTGTTTCCAAGACTACTAAATGGATTTGTCCTTCGGGACTTGATTCCTTGTAATCATGCCAATGTATTAAAATAATGCACCGGCTCCTGGATTCTGGGGTCGGGGCATTACAAAACTTCACTCAACTGGCAATGTATGCTATAAATATTATTCTAGATATTTATAGCAAAATCAATAGCTTTTACTCAGGATTGAAGCCAAGGTATCGAAGGGTCTTGGCCTCCCATTAATTCAAAAGTTATGAGAAACTTTTATTATGCGCTGAGAGGGTAGAGATGGAGTTTGATGATGATCATGTGCATTTTGGAAACAAGGAGAAGAAGAGGTCCATATGGCAAGAAATGGGTAATAATAAACCAAAGAAATTTGATTGTAAAAAAATATAGTTTTCAGTTTGTGAAAAGTGTGGAAATAAGCACCCTGGGGAATGTCTTAGAAAAACTGGAAAGTGTTTTAAATGTGCTAAGTTTGGACATATGGCCCGATATTGTAATGAAAATGTTCCAAAGACTAATCCTGGTAAGCCAACTATAAAGTGTTTTAAATGTGGTGATATGGTTCATTATGCAAATGTCCGCCCAGAGAGAGATCCTAATGATGAAAAGAATCCAGAATACAAGTAGAAAGGTGTAGTGAGATCCTTTTCGACCACGTCAGCAGGTGTTAGATCATCCAATGAAGTTGTATCAGGTACATAACTTTCTTACTCTGATTTTTCTAAAGTTTTTTTTTGATACGGGGTATATACATTCCTTCATCTCTAAGAAATTTTTAGGTAAATTGGAAATATCACCACAAAAAATGAGACCTGAACTTATTGTTAAAACGCCAGGGGGAAATATTATAGAAAAGAGGAATTATATGAATCTTTCTATTATGGTCTGTGGAAAGACTTTACCTAAAAATCTTGTTGTTTTACCCTTAGTTGAGTTTGATGTTATCTTGTGAATGGATTGGCTTTCTGTTTATCATGCTAAGATTAACTGTAGAGCTAAGAAGTTGTTTTTTATAAAGAGTTTCTGTTTGTATATAAGAACGAACCCATACAATTGATAACATATCAGAAAGCTGAGAAAATATTGAAAGATGGAAATGAAAGTTATCTTACTCATATTGTTGAAAACAAAAGAACTGTTCAGATTAATGATGTGACAGTGGTAAATAAATACCTTGATGTTTTTTCTAATGAGATACCTGGTGTTATACCTGATCGAGAATTCAAATTCACAATTGACTTAGTTCCTGATGCTAATCCAATTTCAAAACCCCCATATCTTATGGCTCAAATAGAACTTCTTGAACTGAAAAATCAATTACAGGATTTTCTTGAAAAAAGGATTCATTCGTCCTAGCACATCACCGTGGGGTGATCCTGTTTTTTTTTGTTAAAAAGAAAGATGGTTCCATGAGACTTTGCATTGATTACAGATCATTGAATAACATCACTATTAAAAACAAGTATCCTTTTCCTCATATCGATCACTTAATTGATCAGCTCCAGGGAGCTCCATACTTTTCAAAGATTGACTTGAGATCCGGACACCATCGGCTGAAGGTGAAGGAGGATGACATCCCAAAAACAACCTTTTGTATTAGATATGGGCATTATGAATTTGTTTTTATTCCGTTTATATTAACTAATGAACCTTCTGTATTCATGAATCATATGAATTGAGTATTTCATGAGTTCTTGGATAAGTTTTTGGTTGTGTTTATTAATGACATTCTAGTATTTTCTAAAAATAAAAAGGAGCATTAAAAACATATAAGGGTTGTCTTACAGACCTTAAAAGAAAAGAAACTGTATGGAAAATTCAGCAAGTGTGATTTTTTGTTGCAAAAGATTTTTTTTCTTGGGCACATTGTAAATAAGGATGGAATAACAGTTGATCCTACCAAAACAAAAGTGGTTGATGAATGGCCAAGACCCACAAATGTTACAAAGATTCATAGTTTTCTTGGATTATCAGGTTATTACCAATGTTTTTTTAAGAAGTTTGCCCAGTTATCTAGCCTGGAAACTAAGTTAACATGGAAAGGGTTTAAATTTGTTTGGGCAGAAGAGTGTGATGTTTGTTTTCAGAAACTAAAGAAGATATTGGGGAATGCTGCAGTTTTGGCCTTGCCTTCCTGAAATGGTGAGTTTTTCATCTATATTGATGCTTCTATGAAGGTAATTGGTTGTGTTTTGATACAGAATGATCGGGCAATTTATTATGCTTCAAAACAACTAAAACCTCATGAGTTAATTATCCCACGCATGATTTGGAATTGGCAGCTTTGGTTTTTGCTTTGAAAATTTGGAGGCATCATTTATACGAAACCAAATGTCAAATATATACTGACCATAAAAGTCTAAATTATATATTCTATCAAAAGGAATTAAATATGAGGTAGATAAGATTTCTTAAACTAATAAAGGATTATGACTGCATGATCAATTACTATCATGGAAAAGAAAACAAAGTGGCGGATGCCTTGGGTCGGAAGCATCATGCATAATTAACCATGTTACATTTAGAACATGGTACCTTGATTAATGATTTGATGAATTTTGGATTAGAAGTTGTTGGTGCAGGAAATACCTCTATTTTTTTTCAGGCAATAGTGCAGTCATCATTGTCAGACAGAATTAAGCGAGCACAGAAGGAAGACCGTGAGCTACAAAAAAAAGGTAGAATCGGTCAAAATGGGTAAGTTTCCAGAATTTAACCTTGATAAAGATTGTGTTTTAAGATTTGGAAAAAGGTTGTGTGTGCCTAGTGATTCTTAGTTGAAAAAATATTTGTGGTGTGAATCTCATAGTTCTCCATTTTCAGTTCATCCTGGTAGTACTAAGATGTACAGAGACCCTCAAGAGTATTATTGGTGGGATGGAATAAAAAGAGATATTGCTGATTTTATTATGAAATGCTTAACATGTCAACAGGTTAAAGTAGAGAAGCAGTTACTAAAGGGGGTGCTTCAGCCTTTTCCAGTGCCAGAGTGGAAATGGAAGAATGTATCCATGGACTTTATGGTGGGACTACCAAAGACTTCTCGAGGTAACAATGCGATTTGGGTTATTATTGATTGGCTAAAAAAATCTACACATTTTCTTTCTATTCAAGATACAAAATCTTTGGATAAACTTTCTCAACTGTACCTTAAGGAGATTGTCAGGTTACATGGAGTTCCTCTTTCCATTGTATCTGACCGAGATCCCAGGTTCACTTCTTACTTTTGGAAGGGACTTCAAAAGTCGTTGGGAACTGAATTAAATTTTAGTTTATCTTTTCATCCACAATCATATGGGCAATTAGAACGAATGATTTAGACTTTGTAGGATATTCTTTGAGCTTGTTCAATGGACTATAAGGGAATTTGGGATCAATATATTTATTTAGTTGAGTTTTCTTATAGTAATATTTTTCATTCCAATATTCAGATGGCACCTTTTGAGGTTTTGTATGGGAAGCAGTGTCGGACTCCAGCGTTTTGGGATGAAGTTGGTGAATGAAAGTTTATGGGTCCAGAATTAGTAGAAGAAGTGGCTGAGAAAGTGAAGATGACCCAACAACACATGAGGACAGCTTAGAGCAGGCAGAAAAGTTATGCAGATAACAGAAGGAAAGACTTATCTTTTGAGGTAGGTGACCATATTTTCCTTAAAATCTCTCCTTGAAAAAGTGTGATGCATTTTGGTAAGAAAGGAAAGATAAGTCCGCGATTCATCAGTCCTTTTGAAATCATAGAAAAAGTTGGACCAGTTTCATATCTAGTAGCTCTACCTCCAAGTTTGTCTCAGGTACACAATGTTTTTCATGTTTCGATTTTGAGAAAGTATGTGCCAGATTCATCACATGTCTTGAACCTAGAAGCAGTTCAGCTGGAAGAGAACCTTTCTTATGAAGAGAAACCAGTTCAAATTCTTGATTGAAAGGAAAAGGTATTGCAGAATAAGGTAATCCACCAGGTAAAGGTTTTTTGGAGAAACCACATAGTTGAAGAAGCAACATGGGAGTCTGAAAATTCTATGAGTGAAAAGTACCCTCAGTTTTTTAATAAGTGAATAAAATTACGAGGACGCAATTTCTAGAAGGTGTGGATAATGTAACACCCCATGTTTTTCTAAAAATAAATAGAAATGAATGTAAATTTGTTTTAAATAGATATTTATAACTATCCTTTAAACATAATTTTTTCACTTCTATGTTTTTAATTTCAAGAAACTTTCTTCTACAATTGTGTTCAGTAAGTTATTTGGAGTCTGATGAAACCAACTTGTTTTTTGGTGAATAGTAACATACCCTTATGAATAGTAATATGACCCTAATGAATATTAAATTTTATTATTATTTTATTTTCTTAATTATTTAAGATAATAACATCTAGGTTAATTTTTCATAGTGATATAGAGGTAGTTATAGAATTAGAATTGTTAATTTTTGAATTAAGTATGCTTTTATTTAAAAATTAAATTAATAATATTTAGATAATTATTTTCAAAAAATGGACTTTTTTTTAATTCTACATGTCGAAAAATGGTTAGGGTAAATTTTTTGGATTTTTCTAAAATTCATTAATTTTTAATGAATAGTAAAATACGATAAAATACCGTATAATCAAATTATCAGTAAAATACAGTATTTATGACATCATAAGTGATGTAAGTCCACTTAGTTAGAACTCACATGCCATTGTTACTATTTTAGGTCACATGAACTAAGACTATTCACAATCTTGGGCAAAAATATTATAATAATGATTAAAATTATGAAAAATGCCTCATCTCCTCCACTATAAATACCACCCTCACTCCCCACTTCTTTGCACACCTCTCAAGCCTTGATTCAGGCCTAAGTTTTGTCCAATACTCCTCCCAAGGCTCTTCCCCACGTCCTAGAGCTACTGGTCTCACCAAAATACCAAAACCAAAGCCCTTAAGAAGGATCTCAAGGAGAATAGATCAAGAGGTAAACATCATCTTTTATTTTCTTTATTTTCTTTCATTTTTTGTTATTATCTTCCTTTACCTTTGGATTATGTTGGGATATTTCATTACATATACCCCATTACTATCAATATTGTTTAATATTTATGATATATACTCTTTCTCTCATCAAACTATTTTTATGAATTTTTAAGAGACGTCGTTAGGCTGCCGAATTTTCGTGAGAAATTTCTCAAGTTTTCTTTTATTTCAAGATTCATTTCTTTTCTTATTATTTCTTCACCTCATCTTAACCAAGAGGCATGGAAGCTACAAAATCATGTATATTTTTTTTCTCATGTTCATGTAAAATTCATCATCATTCTTTTTCTCCTCTCCCACTTATTCAAGGAATAAAAACATTGTCCGTGATGTGTCGAATTACCGACATCGTGGACGATGTGATTTCAATTTTCATTAACTCTTTCAATTATGGTCATAAAACCATTTTTTTGGTTGAACCAGGTTATAATATATGTATTATTTCATATCCGTGGTTCTGGAATTATTTTTTATACATGGTTTTAATTTATAAAACAAAATGAGGTCCTTATTATCAAATAACCACTAAAATGATCTAAACGAACATCATTACTGTTTTAAATTATGAACCAACCTAATGTAATAATTAAAAATGATAAATGATATAATTTATGGTACTGTAAATATTTAAATACTACTCCATTCCAATTATGAATTTTCACTTCCAATCGACAAGACCATCCATCATGAAACAAGCTTGGAAATCATGTAAAGAACTCACCCAAAAATTGTGCGAGGAGAAAAATACTGACAATTAAAGGGTGAAATGATATTATGAAATGATCATATAAGATTTTATAAACATGAAAATGTTTCTTTAAAACACTAATAACACTTTTTTAACCATTATACAAGAATTTTAAACAACTTTTAAGTAAGATAAACTCGATGTAAGGGAATTCTTAACCCAATTTCCATTCTTTGGGTTAACCTTCTACTTTGTTATTTATGTGGTATTAAAATTGACTGTGTGATGGGTTATATTTATATTATGATTAATTATGTGTATTTATAGTGTATATACATATTTCATACACTCTAATAACACTCTCTTCAATTATATGATTTATGTAATGGGTTTTTTCCTTTAAAATCCTCTTTTAAAATTATGTTTTACAAAATTCAAAAGAAATGTTTTTATGGAATTATTCATGTTGTATGATTGTGTTATGGTTATTGGGAATTGTTTATGATGAAGGGTGGGACCTATATTTCCCTACAATTCATTGGGTATGTGTAAGTTGGTGGTCGGCCATATGGTTACTCCATGTATAATTTCGATGGTTATACAAATTGTAAGGTAGCGGTGAGGGTTACAAATTATAAGGTAGCTATGAGGGTTACAATATTATGTAAGTAATGCCCAAATATAACTTTATGGTTATATTTATGTTCTTATGTTTGTGGGAATCTTGTAGAAATATCATGTTTTACAAAGTATATATGGGTGACAAGTATGTCTTTTGAAAGTGATTTCATATGTTACAAGTATTCTTAGACTAATGTTTTTTTATTCATTACTAAGCTTTTTGTGCTCATCCAAGAATTTTAAATGATATTCACAGGTTAATGGATTTTTAAGATAAATAAGGAATCTATGTTAAATGTTGATGAATTTTCAAGGAATCATGTTTAAGTTTTAATGTTTTAAATTTTGAATAAAAATGGAAACTGTTTTTATGATATCCACTCTCTAACAATGTGTAATGTTATGAATGTATTATGTCCTAATTCTTTAAAGCTCTAAACTTGAAAAGATCCTCAATGTAAAAGGAAGTGTTTTCTTGACTAAATTCAAAATTATGTATGTCATAAGGCCGGGTCCTTATAGATAGCCTTTGTGGGTTAGTACTAGATAAGGTCATTTTAACTCCACGTGACCAAGGGTGTGATCCATTATCTCATTCATACTAAGGTAGGGTCAATTATCTCATATCATACATTCAGGGCATGTGATCCCCTTCCTATTGGGTTATTAAATCTAGGGTCTAGTATCCCCCATTTTCTTTTAGTTTGATCCCCCCATCTATGTATCAACATCTTTTGTGACCTTATTAGGTGTAGTCCAATCAAGTGAGTATCTTAGATGATCCCTCTAAGTTTATTTGTACTTCAATATGGAAAGTGCTAATAATTCAGACCTCTTAGATAAGTGTCATCAGTATCAATGGGACCCAAGGAGTGAGATACCTTATAAGAGTATTAACTTAGTGATTCAATTTGAATCCCTATACTAGTAGTGAGGACATACCTAACCATGAGAGTTGGAGTCTTATTTTGAGTATATCTAGGTTATCTTGTTTATCCTCTTTGATTATTTTATTTAGAGTTGACTCCCTTTTTGATGCTTTGTGTTTAGTGATTTCAGGGTGACCTACTGTGCATGATTATACTCAACCCTACATGGGATCAACTCGCAAATGGAATTCCTCTTGCATATGATATAAATTTTGGTGGAGTTATATGTGGACCATAAGGGGTGGAGCTTAGGGGTTCCAGATAGAACACAGGTGGATCCGAGAATTTCATATTGGTAGTCGTTCCCATTGGTTAGTATATCAGACTCTTTTGTAGTGTTGTTAGTCCTGTATTTGACCCTTTTGAATTTCTATACTCTTTTTACATACTACGACGTGGGATTAGATATTATGCTTTAATTTATAAACTATTTTTTTACCTTCTGTATTATTCTTTTGTAAGGATATGTGTTCATGTGTATAGGTACTTTAGGATAAGGCCTCCTAAGTGCATGATATGCCACGTTGGCACAAACCTCTAGAACCTGGAATATTGGAGGTGGGAATGGGGTGTCTCACTTAACTTACTTTCATCCAGGTGGTCCTCAGTGAGTTGGGTCATGAAAAAACAAATATATTTTAGTCCATTACTTCTTAGTTGAGAACATTTTCCTCATTTACATTAACTGGGGTAACTCAATATTTTACTCGGTAACTTTTTTTTCCTAAAAATGAAAATAATATTAATATATAATTTATAAATGATTATTATTATCATTAAATCCATTTTATTTGATAATAAATTTCAATATCATAAAATTTAGTTTTAATATAATAACACAAAATATAGAAAAATAATTTTTTTGAAAAAAATGTATTTTTAGGTATAAAATTAATTTATTCTTATTAATTTCCAAGTAATAATGGTTAGTGAGTGGTACATTATTTTAAATTATATGTATTTTTTCACTAATTATAATTTAAATCATTATTATATATCTAAGAATTTATTTTTTTTTTTGATTAAACTACCATGTACATAGAAAAATATTTCATTGAAAAATACCAATTTTTACTATAAAAAGATTTTATTTCAATGCTATCCGATTGATAATCAATGTATGAATAGTTATCCATTTGTTTATATGTATAAAAAATAAATTTATTTATATTTAATAGTATAAATATAAAAAATTTAGATTTTAAATAAAAACATAAAATATTTACTAAAAAATATTTTATAAAACAAAACATTTTTTGTTTATCTATGAAATATTAAATTTGTATTCCTTATAGTTATTTAGTTTTTTCTTGTATGTTATTAATTTATGTTCTATGTTAGTATTATTGGTGGGGAACCATTCCCATTAATTATGACATATAATATATTCAATAAGGGGGACATTTTCATTGATAATATATATGACATATATAGGGTGGGTGACCTTCCACCTTAATTAGAAATATGGGATATATGAGGAAAGTTTCATTCTGACAATTATGATATATGATACATACATCATGGGATCCAATACCTCTAATTATGATATATGACATGTGTGGTTTCATTATTATTTCTTTTGAGTCTGATATATAAGATGTATTGGGTGAGAAAAGTTAACCCTGAATATAATATATGAGATATACATGGTGTGGGACATTACCCCGTGTATGATATATAAGATATATAGAGTCGACACCATTCCCTTATATTATTATATATGATTTATACATGGTGGGTTACATCCCTATCCCAAGTATGATATATGAAATATAAGGGTGGGGAGTTAATCCCCCTATTATGATATATAATTTTATTATGGTGGGGTGTCATTACCCCCAATATGATTTATGACTATATTTCAGGGTGGGGTACCGTTACCCAAGGAAATAAATGGATATGTGATTTACTCAGACACATCCAACACTAGCTAAAGCATTTATGGTCAACCTTAGGTGTCGCCTTAGAAAAAAAGGATTGATGATGAATATTTTATTATAGTTCCATACTATATTTATTTTTTTAACTTCATCACATTGTATATAAACTATTTTACTTATTATGTTAGGGAAACCATTATTGGTAGTCTCATGAGTTGTAGACACACCCCACTAAGGAACCCATTTCACATTTTTACCAAAGCAAACCTCATGATCATAGGTAAAGGTAGGGAATAAATCTAGTATTCATTGGTTTAGCTGGATGACTTGGGCAGAGTCAATAGTTGAGATTGAGATGAGTCTTGGTATTAGGATTGGGTTTCATTTTATTTTATTTTTAGTTGACTTGTATATGATATTCCCAATGGGGATGTTGTGATTTTTTCCTATTTAATTCAGAATATAGGATAGCTAATTTATAATATCATGTGGTGTATTATTTTTTTACTATTGTTAGCATGATGTTGATTTACTCATTTAGGTATTATGATTGTTGAATGTATGACATTTACAAAAAAAATCTACATTGATATGATTATATATTATAAGGCCCCATTCCTTAAACATTACTTAATCTTGAGTTATTACAAGATTACACATTGAGGATCTTTTCAGGTTTAGAGTTTTAGAGAATTAGATCATAAATCATGCATTACATTCCACATTTAAACAAGGTGGTTACATTTAATACAATATTCACTTTTCCCATCAAAGGAAACATATTTACAACAAAACATGGATTCTTTCATGAAACCTCCTTAACACTATCATCACATCATTTACCTTTCCCTTGACCTGTGAAAAACATTTCAAAAACTTGGGATGAGCATAAAAAGCTCAGTAAGGGATATAAAAGTATGAAATAAAAACATTAGTCCATGTATACATAAGAATTAATGAAATCATACTTTACTCATAAAACATAAGCACTTTAACATACCTCATAAAATCATGAATAAATCATAGATATCATAAGATATAAAGGTAACTTGAGGCATTCATAATATTCTTACATAGGGAGTAACCCTTATCGTTACGTTTGGAATACCCATCACAGTATATTCCCTAAATCTTTTTCAGAGAAACCTTCGCGTTTAACTCCTTCACATTACCCAATGCATTGGAGAGCTATCATGGGATCACCCGCCCTTATTTTATCACAGAACCACCCATCTTTATAAAAAATTCCCAAGAACCATAACATAATCGTATCACATAAAACATGCATAAAGGAAACATAACATTTCCACATTCCAATCAAAAGATATCAAAAACACATTGATATAATAAAAACATTATCAAAACCATTTTCCATACCAAAATAAAAGAAAATTAAAACATGGTATTTATTTTTAATTAAAAAATTTATGGATTGTAGAGGAATCCGAAACTCAAATAATGGTCACGGCAGCGGAGAAGTCATTGTCACCGCATACGTACGACAAAAACGCTCCCTTTCGTCATTTAGTAAAATGATTAGTATAAAATAGATTCCTTTTGAATAAACATAAAATTCAAAGGGGTTTATACACCGTATAAAAGAAAGTTGTGTATAAAACAAAATATTCCTCAATGAAAGGAGATTGAGACGAAGTCCCATACCTCATGTCTGACTTGACTCGATCGTTCTTTAATATCCTGAATAATAAACTAGAGTTAATTTATACTTGATTAAGAACCTTTTTCAAGTTAATTATTCCTTTTATATCACTTATTACCATGTTATGAACATTATGTAATTATTAAAGTTAATAATGGTCGTTTTGTCGACCCTTGGCACTTGAGTCAAAAATAAACTTCTTGTAATTACATGTTGTTCATGTGGTCAAAGGTTCATTATATCCAGAATTATATTCATGATGTAGATATCATATATATCATATATATCCAGTATATACATGCATTGTAATATTACAAAACATTTAGAGGTAATAAATGAAATGCACCGTTCATGGAGACGGTAAGTCGTACGTACACATGAACGCTACTTCCATTTCTATTTCATATTTAATGGAATTAAAACATAATGATACAAAGGTATATTATAATTACAGTACGATATCATATATAATATCATTAACTCCATCCTTCATACATCCCACATATGGCATTAACGAATCAAATCACTTTGAGGGGGCAGTAGTCCGCACTTCCTAAAATGAAGATATCACATTTACCCATAATGGAAACCATAAAGGAATGATATAAATGAAAAATACAGAAGCATAAGGAAAACATAAATATAATATATATCATATATAAATAGTGTGACATCTTAATGGCAACCATGAAATGTGTTAAAAGAAGATTGAACAATCATCGTTTCGTGAGGCAGAAATTATCCACAGAAACAGTATGTTCTTCAACCATTAGACAGAGGTGTGTGTAATTGTAGCTTGAATACTTCTCATAAAAAAATCATAGTATATTGAAGATACTGGTTTTGTTACAAAAGAAACGAATAAAAAGAGTTTAGGGGGTTGGAGAAGCAAAATAAAACAAAATAACATAAGTGAAGACATTACCTTTAAATCGGGTAACTCATCTTAGTTTGAACCAAAAGGGTTTCTTAAAGAGCTTTATGCCTAAGTTAAGGTTTATAGGATGAATAGAGGGATGTGGGGAGATAAAATGATCAGAGTTTGGCCAAGAAAATGTCTTGAGAGGTGTGTGTAAGGAGGTAGAGGTGGGGGCTTTTTATAAGAGGGAGGAGGGGCACTCTTGGAAAGTCAAGAAATGTTACTTTATATTAAAATGATTTTCGGATTTTAAAGGTCCCAAATTGATATATTTTGAGGATAAGGTGATAATGGTTCGAAATATACTCATCCAATAGGTCTTTGACAAGTGTAAGTCTTATATTTTATATTATCTTTTCATTTTATTTAAATCGTTCATTAATGAGGTAATCGTTGCATCATCATGGTGTCATAAAAAATTTAATTTATTTAATGTCTAAAAATTATAAAAAAAATACTATGATGTAGGAAATCTTTTTAGATTTCCAATTACTATTTATAGTCCAAGAGATAATTTATTTAGAAAAAATTAAAATTGTTTTACTTAGGTGTTACATACTTTTGTGATATTCTCCTTTCTTTAAAAATTAAATGATAAAGTGTCACTATCACCCAAAAGTGATTCCATGGAGTCCCAAAGTTTGTAACAAGGAATCCCATGGTCGGAAATGACACAAAAAGTATCATTAGGACAAATTTTGGGGCCATTTTTTATTATTATGATATTATTTTATTACCCTTAACTACCCGATTACTAATTAATCACGATAATTAAAGATAATTACCGTCGTTAATATTCATAATGTCCAAAAACAAAAGAGTCTTAATTACATAATTTGGACCTTTTGATTCCAAATATGGAATCCATTTTACCAAATTCCAAACACATAAATTGAAATAATTAATTTAAAAATAATTTCCGTTGTCGAAACAAATAGCGGATTTTTTTGAAACAATATCTATGAAAAGTTTGGCACTTGTTTATGCTCAATTACAAAGTGAAATTAATCACAATGACCACCATTGGATTAAATGGTAAAAATATATTATATTTAAACTTTAAAACCAATTAAAAAGATAATCTATCCATATAATTAAATTAGATGAAAAAGCAGTTTTGAAGTAAAATGCAGTATTTTTCACTATTCATTAAAAAATGAACATTGTCAGAAAAATACCAAAACTTTATCCAATTTAAATTTCAATGTCACAATACTAAAGAATAAGTTTATTTTGATAAATAGATCTTATAAAATTTTCAAAATATAGATTTAAAAATGGTTCACCATCAAAAGGCGGTAAAACAATCTTTTAAAAATATTAGATAATTCTCTACTTAAGATTGGATTTATTCTCATTTTAAGCCTCTAAAACGCTATCTAATTCATAAATAGAGATAGATAAGAAAATCCATAATTTTTTACTTAATTGGGATGTTAAATCCTTCCTCCATTTATAAAATCGTGTCCCCGCAATTTATTTACTTATCAAATAAGTGGGGGTATTTATCCCTCATTGCATTTTCAGATTCCTATGTTGCCTCTTCAATCATATGGTTTTTCCACAAAACCTTTACTTGATGAATCACCTTATGCCATAACACTTGCTCCCTGTGGTCAAGAATCTGGACCGGTTGTTCCTCGTAATATAGATTCTCTTCTAGCTGAACTACCTCTGGACTCAAAACATAAGATGGATCTGGCATGTACTTCCTTAACATTGAAACATGAAAAACATTGTGCACCTGAGATAAACTCGGAGGTAAAGCCACTCGGTATGCAACCGATCCAACTCTCTCAAGAATTTCATATGGTCCAATGAACCTTGGACTCAGCTTTCCTTTCTTACCAAATTGCATCACACTTTTCCATGGTGAAACTTTGAGGAATACATTATCACCTACCTCAAAAGAGAGATTCTTCCTCCTGTTGTCCGCATAAATTTTCTACCTGCTCTGAGCTGTTCTCATGTGTTTCTGTATCAGCTGAACTTTTTCTGCCAACTCTTCTACCAATTATAGTCCCATCAACTTCCTTTCACCCACTTCATCCCAAAAAGCTAGAGTTCGACACAGCTTCCCATATAATGCCTCAAATGGTGCCATTTGTATACTAGAATGAAAATTGTTATTATAAGAAAACTAAACCAAAGAAAGGTGTTGGTCCCAACTTCCCTGATAATCCATCGAACAAGCACGTAGAATATCCTCCAAATTCTGAATTGTTCATTCTGACAGGCCATCTGATTGAGGATAAAAATTTGTACTAAAATTTAATTCAGTACCCAAAGACTTCTGAAGGTCTTTCCAAAAGTTAGAATTAAACCTGAGATCATGATCAGATATAATGGAGAGAGGAACTCCATGTAACCTGACTATCTCTTTAAGATACAAACGAAAAAAGTTGATCTAGAGAAAAAGTATCTCATATAGCAAGGAAATGAGCAGATTTAGTCAAGTGATCAACAATAACCCAGATTTCATTATTACCTCGAGGTGTCTTCGGCAATCCCACAACGAAGTCCATGGATATATTCTCCCATTTCCACTCTAGTACTGGTAAATGCTGAAGCATCCCTTTCGATAACTATCGCTATGCTTTAACCTGTTGACAAGTCAAACACTTCACAGTAAAATCAGCAATATCTCTTTTCATTCCATCCCACCAGTAATACTCCCGAAGATCTCTATACATCTTAGTACTGCCTGGATGAACTGAAAACGGAAAATTATGAGCTTCACATAACAACTCTCTCTTCAACTGCGAATCACACGGCACACACAATCTCTTCCGAAATATTGAAACACAATCATTATCAATGTTGAATTCATGCAACTTACCCTTATGAACTAGCTCTACCTTTTTCTGCAACTCACTATCTTGCTTCTGATCATGCTTAATTCTGTCTGATAGAGAATATTTCACTGATACCTAAAACAAAATAGAAGAACATCCTGCACCAACAACTTCTATGCCAAAGTTAATCAAATCCTTAACCAAAGGATCATGTTCCAAATGCAAAATTGTTAATGAATCATTACTTTTTCGACTCAAAACATCAGCCACTTTATTTTCTTTTCCCGGATGGTAGTGAATTGTACAATCATAATCCTTGATTAATTCCAACCATCTCCTCTGTCTCATGTTCAATTCTTTCTGAGTGAATATATACTTTAAACTTTTTTGATCGGTATATATTTCACACTTTACTCCATACAAATGATGCCTCTAAATTTTTAAAGTGAAAACAACAGCAACTAATTCCAAATCATGTGTAGGGTAATTTACCTCATGAGTTTTCAACTGACGTGAAGCATAAGAAATTACCTGATCATTCTGCATTAGGACGCAACCAAGTTCTTTCAATGAAGCATAATTATAGATAACAAACTCACCATTCCTGGAAGGTAGTTCCAAACTGGAGCATTCACCAATCTTCTTTTCAATTCCTGAAAACAATCATCACATTCTTTTGTCCAGATAAACTTAACACCCTTCCGAGTTATCTTAGTTATTGGACTAGATAACCGTGAAAATTTTCTAACAAACCTTCGTTAATAGCCTTCCAAACCAATAAAACTACAAATATCAATTAAACTTATGGGTCTTTTCCATTCTTCAACAACCTTTGTTTTTGCAGGATCAACAGTTATTCCATCTTTAGAAACAATATGACCAAGGAAAGAAATTTGTTGTAACCAAAACTCACACTTGATGAATTTACCATACAATTTCTTTTATTTTAAGGTTTGAAAAATAACCCTTAAATGACTTTCGTGATCCTCTTTACTTTTAGAAAACACCAAAATATCATCAATGAAAACAACTACAAACTTATCCAAGAACTCATGGAAATTTTTTTTCATAAGGTCCATGAATACAGCAGGTGCATTAGTTAGCCCAAAAGGCATTAATACAAATTCATAATGGCCATATGTTGTATGAAACACGGTCTTTGGAATATCTACTTCCTTTACCTTCACCTGATGGTACCCCGATCTCAGGTCAATCTTTGAAAAATACTGAGCTCCTTGGAGATAATCAAACGAATCATCGATATGAGGCAAAGGATATTTGTTCTTAATAGTGAGTTATTCAAGGATCTATAATCAATGCAAAGTCTCATTGAACCATCTTTCTTTTTAACAAATAAGGCAGGTGCACCCCAAGGTGATGTGCTAGGTCGAATGATACATTTCTCTAATAAATCTTGCAATTGCTCCTTCAACTCTAAAAGTTCAATTTGAGCCAGTCGATAAGGGGGTTTTGAAATTGGCATAGCATTAGGAACTAATTTAATATTAAATTCAACTTCCCGATCTGGTATTATTCTAGGAAACTCATCAGGAAAAACATTAGGATACTCATTTACCACTGGTACATCATTAATCTGAACGGTTCCTTTATTTTCAACAATATGTGCAAGGTAACATTCATTTCCATCTTTTACAAGTTTCTCAGCCTCTTGATATGTTATCAAAATTAAGGGTTCATTATTGTACACAAACTGAAAGTATTTCTTAAAAGAAACTTCTTTAGCTCTATAATTAATCTTAGCATGGTAAACAGAGAGCCAATCCATACCCAGGATAACATCAAACTCTACTAGAGGAAAAACAATAAGGTTTTCAAGTAGGTTCTTTCCACGGATAAGGATATGAAGATTCTTATAGAAAAAATTCCTCAACATTTCCCCCTGGTGTTTTTACCATAAGTTCAAGAGTCATTTCTTGAGATGGTATTCCCAATTTACTAGAAAAATTTTCAAAGATGAAAGAATGTGTAGACCCCGAATCAAAAAACACATTAGCATAATCTGAGAAAACAAACAAAGTACCTGATACCACTTCATTTGATGGCCCAACATCTACTAAAGTAGTTGCAAAGGATTTCGCCACACCTTTATTCTTATAGTCTGACTCCTTCCCATCATTCGGGCTCTTTTTCAGACACTCGTTTGCATAATGACCCATCTCATTGCACTTGAAACATTTCACTAACTGTAAATCAAATTTGGTCTTACCATCACCCTGATCTTTTTCAGTGCAATCACGAGCCTTATGTCCCATCTTACCACATCGGTAGCACTTTTCATAATTCAGAAGACATTCCCCAACATTCCTTTTACCACATTTATCACAAACTGAAAACTTAGTTTTCTTACCATCAGACCTTTTTCAAGGACTATTCCCTTTCTCCTACCACCTCGGTCTCTTCTTCTATTTGTTGTTATAGAACACTTGATCATCGGCAAACTCCATTTCCACCTTCTCATCACATCGAACAAGCTTTTCATAACTCTTGAACTCACGAGAAGCTAAAGCCCTTCGATATTTTGGCTTTAATCTTGAGTAAAAACGATAGATTTTACTATTAAGGTCTCGGATAAAATTTGGAGCATACCTTGCCAATCGAGTGAACCTTTCTTTATAAGCAGCCATTGAGTCGTCCTCTTGCCTCAGTTATAAGAATTGTTTTTCCATCCTAAGTCGAACAGCCTTAGTAAAATACTTCTCAAGAAACATACCTTTGAATCCATCCCAGTCGAGAGCATCAATCTCATCCGCGTCCCTGATATTTTTAACCATCGACCACCACTGATCTGCTTCACCCTCCAAATGGTAAACAGAAAGACTAACCTTTTTATTGTCTGAACACCCCATGACATTGAAAATATTCTCCAGTGATTTAATCCACCCTTCAGTTAGCACAGGGTTAGATGATCCTCTAAATGATGGGGGATGTTGCCTCATGAAATATTCCACCACTGACATGTTCCTCTGTGGTTGATCCGGTTGATCTCATGCATGGATACCACCACCATTTATCGCTTGAGTCAACTACGACATTACAACAACAAACTGTTCAGTTCCAATTCTGACCATCTCAGGATGCTGATTCGGAAGGTCATTTCCTTTTGTATGCCTTCCTAGCACTCGTTCCCTGTTTCCTCTGCGGAAAACCATTCTGAACAAACATGTCTTAGATAAAGCAACATGGTAATCTTCAAATGCTATATCATTTCAATTTGACCATAAAAAAATATTTTTGGATAATAATTTATTATAATTCTAACTCCTAAAGTTATCTAAACCGACCTCTGATACCAACTATAAGACTCCATGCCTTAAACATTACTTAATATTGAGTTATTACAAGATTACACATTGAGGATCTTTTCAGGTTTAGAGTTTTAGAGAATTAGATCATAAATCATGCATTACATTCCACATTTAAACAAGGTGGTTACATTAAAGACAATATTCACTTTTCCTATCAAAGGAAACATATTTAGAACAAAACATGTATTCTTTCATGACACCTCCTTAACACTATCATCACATCATGTACCTTTCCCTTGACCTGTGAAAAACATTTCAAAAACTTGGGATGAGCATAAAAATCTCAGTAAGGGATATAAAAGTACGAAATGAAAACATCAGTCCATGTATACATAAGAATTAATGAAATCATACTTTAATCATAAAACATAAGTACTTTAACATACCTCATCAAATCATGAATAAATCATAGAAATCATAAGACATAAAGGTAACTTGAGGCATTCATAACATTCTTACATAGGGAGTAACCCTCTTGGTTACGTTTGGAATACCCATCACAGTATATTCTTTAAATCTATTCAGAGAAACCTTAACATTTCACTCCTTTGAGTTACCCAATGCATTGGAGAGCTATATCGGGCTCACTCGCCCTTAGTTTATCATGGAACCACCTGTCTTCATAATAATTCCCAAGAACCTCAACATAATCGTATCACATAAAACATGCATAAAGTAAACATAACATTCCCACCTTTCAATCACAAGATATCAATACAACACATTGATATAAAAACATTATGAAAGCCATTTTCAATACCAAAATAAAAGAAATGTAAAACATGGTATTTATTTTTCTTTTAAAAAGAATGTATGGCTTGTAGAGGAAGCCGAAACTCAAATAATGGTCACGGCGGCGGAGAAGGCGTTGTCGCCGCATACGTACGACAAAAACATTCCCTTTTGTCGTTTAGTAAATGCTTTGTATAAAAATATTCCTTTTGAATAAATGTAAAAGTCAAAGGGGTTTATACACCGTATAAAAGAAGGTTGAGTATAAAATAAAATATGCCTCAATGAAAGGAGATTGAGACGAAGTCCCATACCTCGGGTCCGACTTGACTTGGTCATTCTTTAATCTCCTAAATAATAAAAATGAGTTAATTTCTAATTGTTTAAGAACCTTTTTCAAGTTCATTATTCCTTTTATATCAATTATTTCCATGTCATGAACACTATGTAATTATTTATGTTAATAACGGTCATTTTAACGATCATTGGTACTTGAGTCAAAAATAAACCCTTTATAATTACAAGTTGTTCATGTATCCATTATATCCAGAATGGTATTCATAATGTAGATATCATATATGTCATATATATCCAGTACATGCATGCATTTATAATTTTACATAATCATTTAGAGGTAAGAAATGAAATGCACCGTTCATGGAGACGGTAAGTCATACGTACGCATGAACGCTACTTTCATTTCTATTTCGTATTTTATAGAATGGAATCATAATGATATAAAGGTATACTATAATTCTAGTGTAATATAATATATAATATCATAACTCCATCCTTTATACGTCCCACATATGGTATTTAACGAATCAAATCACTTTGAGGGGGCGGTAGTCCGCACTTCCTTAAATGAAGATATCGCGTTTCCCATAATGGGAACCATAAAGGTATGCCCAAAATGAAAAATACAGAAGCTTAAGAAAAACATAAACATATTATATATCATATATAAATATAGTTTCATCTTAATGGACACCTTTGAAGGTGTTAAAAGAATGTTGAACAATCATCATTTCGGGAGGCATAAATTCACCATCCACGGAAACAGTATGTCCTTTAACCATTAGATGTAGGTGTGTGTAAGTGTTGCTCGAATCATTCTTTTAACAACATCCTAGTATATTTAAGATACTGAATTTGTTACAAAATAAATTAATAAAAAGAGTTTAGGGGTTTGGAGAAGCAAAATAAATCAAAAGGACTCAAGTGAATACATTACCTTAAAATCGGGAAACTCCCTTTGGTTTGAGCTCAAAGGATTTCTTGGGAAGACTTATTCCCAAATTGAGGCTTCAAGGAGTAAGAGAGGGATGTTGAGAGACAAAATGGGCAGGGGTTGGCCAAGCCAAAGTCTTAGGAAGTGTGGGTAAGGAGGTAGAGTTGGGGGCCTTTTATAAGAGGAGAGGAGGGGCATTCTTGGAAAGTAAAGAAATGTTACTTTATTTTCAAATGATTTTCGGATTCAAAAGGTCCCACATTGATATCATTCAATGGTAAGATGATAATGGTTCTAAATACACCCATCAAATATGTTTTGGACATGTGTAGGTCATATATTTTACATTATCATTTCATTTTATTTAAATCCTTTATTAATGAGGTAATCGATGCATCATCATGATGTCATAAATAATTTAATTTATTTAAAGTCTAAAAATTATGAAAAAATTACTATGATGTAGGAAATATTTTTATATTTCCAATGAATATTTATAGTATAAAAGATAATTTATGTAGACAAAATTAAAAATATTTTACTTATGTGATACATTCTTTGTTACATTTAACATTCTTTAAAAAATAAAAAGATAAAAAGTCACTTTCTCACAAAAGTGATTTCATGGGGTCCCCATGTTGGGCAGAAGACATCCCATGGTCGGCCATGAGACAACCAGTATCCTTAGGACACATTTTGATGTCATTTTTTATTATTATGATATTATTTTATTATCCTTAACTACCCGATTACTCATTAATCAAGATAATTAAAGATAATTATCGTCGTTACTATTCATAATGTCCAAAAACAAAAGCATCTTAATTACATAATTTGAAACTTCTGATTACAAATATGTAATCCATTTTACCAAATTACAAACACATAAATTGCAATAATTGATTTAAAAATAATTCCCGTTGTCAAAACAAATAGCGGGTTTTTTTTTGAAACAATATCTATGAAAAGTTTGGCATTAGTTTATGACCAATTTCAAAGTGAAATTAATCCTAATGACCACCATTGGATTAAATGGTAAAAATATATTCATATTACACTTTAAGACCAATTAAAAATATAATCTAACCATATAACTAAATTAAATGAAAACGCAGTTTTGATGTAAAATGCAGTATTTTTCACTATTCATTAAAAAATGAACATTGTCAGAAAAATACCAAAAATTTATCCAATGTAAATTTCAATGTCCCAATCATAATGAATATATTTATTTTGAAAAATATAGATTATAAAATTTTCAAAAGTTTGATTTAAAAAGGGTTTTCCATCAAAAGTCAGTAAAATAATCTTTTAAGATTATTAGTGTATTCCATGCTTAAGATTGGATTTTTTTTTCATTTTAAGCCTCTAAAACACTATCTAATTCATTAATAGACATAGATAAAAATATCTATTATTCATTACTTATTTAGGATGTTACAATAAATATGTAAAAGGTAAATTTAAAGGTTTTCATCATCTTTCATGTTTCAAATGTGGAGAAGTTTGACACATTGGTTCCCAGTGTTTAAGAATATATTAGGGATTATGATGATCATGAATATGTTTAAAAAATAAAAAAAAAATTGGAAAATTAAAGAGAAGAATAAAATAAAAATAGATACATTATCTGAAAATAATAAATTTCCTATGATGAATTAGAAGATATAAAGATTTGTAGTCAAGATTCCTTAGTTTATTTAAATGAATCTAATTTTGAAATTCGAAAAAAAAATATTGAAAAAAAGGGTTATAATATCTAAATATAAAATTAATGTAATATTTGGATGATATTGATATAAAAAAATAAATTTTAAATTAAGTCTGGGGAATTTTTTCACAGTTGAAAGATATACATGAAACAAAAAAGATGATATTATAAAATTAAAGAAGAGGTTGAAGTCCTAAAACCAATATAAATAGAAAATATTGAATATGAAGGTAGAAAAAAGATTAAATTTGATAAATGATTTTTGTGCATTTATAGTATGACTTCTATAATGAAATATAATGGTGATAATATTAATGATCTGGAAGTTGATGTGATAAAATAAATGTGAAATCAAGAAAAACAGGTAAGACACTAAACACCTACAATTAAAATATGAAGAGTTTTGTGGTTTATAAAGTTACTTAGTGATAAAAAAATGATAAGAATAAATAATATCTAAGTAAATTGGAGTAATTTCTAGTAAAATAACCATAAAATTTTTAATTAAAATTTAGTCAAGGTTATTAAAGGACTCATGAAGGAATCATGGTGAAATTTAAGAAGAAAAGTATTATACCCATGATGAATATTTACATGGGAGAATCTCAATAGAATATGTTTCCATGTAATAAAAAAATTATGGGTTTTTATTAAGTAAATATTTTAAATTCTATAAATTTATTATTTATCAAAAAATAATGAAGAGTGTTGTGTGTGAAAAAAAATAGAAAAGTGTTATAATGTTAATATTTTACAATTAAATTTTGTTTTCCTTGATTGTTGATTTTAATTTATAGGATAAAAAAAATATTTTATTTATATTCAAGGAATTAAAGTAGTATACCCTTTAACAAACCAACTAAGGTTACCCTTTATCTAGGTACCCAAGCTAATCCATGGAAAGGGTCAAAGGATGTTCTCAATCCCCAAAAGGTTGGAAAAAAGTGTCTGGGAATCATGGAACTCCTTTGGGAATGGTTTGATCAATTAAATAATAAAATGGTTCATGCCATGGATCTAAAATAACCTTTACTTAACTTGGAATGTCCTGATCTAGAGGTAATGTAGAGTTATAAAATTTTCTAATATCCCATAGCATAACAATAACTCTGAAGTATAATAGAAACAATAAATCATATTATAAATAAATATCATTCATAAAATAGACCAAAAAGGAGAGTCACATATTCACATACATGGATAAAAAATGGAACATTGATGGATATCAAGTTGTAAATACAAAAAAAATACCAAAAATACCAACCAAAAATAAAATATAGTCACTCATATCTATGTTACAAGAGGTTAAAATCTCATCCACATCACAACCATTAGCCCAAAAACTACTATAAAGAGTACTCTCTACCTCCAATAAGAGATTTCCCTTTACTAGAATCTTCCAAGAAAATGTTTTCATACACCCATTGGGTGTATTTTTGGGTGAGAAACATTTTTCCAATATGATCCTATCAAGTGTTCCATGTACAACCCTTGTTATATAAAAATAAGCATGTTAGTTTGAAATAAATCATATGAAAGTAAAGATTTATTCTTTAGAATTAATAAAACAAGTAACAATATTAGAAAAAATATTTAAGTAAATCAATTCCATAAAATTAATCAATCCATAACACATTCATGATGGGAAGACCCTAATCCATCTAAGGTTATGAGCATCGTAGGTCCTCATATCACTTGTGAACTAATTCTCAATCCATACATGTACATAAAATAATAAAGTGTCTAATCCTTTCCCTAACAACACGGAGTTTCCCATCTTATAACACCAAAACCAAACAACCACTAGGGATTTTATGCCTTGTACTAATGGTATGGTGTCACCCGCCTATAGAACCACGACCTGAATCTACGTTTGGTTTAGGTAATAAAGTGGTTTAATTTATGATATATAATTAACACCAATCCCCCATAGTTACCTCATGTTACCATTATATTTACTCCTTTCATGCATATCACATTTAACTTTGAATAGATTTCATTTAACTTAAAGATATTTCCATAAATAATCCACAATCCATCCCTATTTAACAATTGCAAAGCATGCCATTGAAAACATTTCATTCCACAAGTCAAGGATAAAAAATTTAAAACAATCATGAGATAACTAATAATCCATAAAACTATTATATCATAGATATAATAATTCAAAACTCACATTATAAAACATATAAATCATTATTTTATTGTAAATAAAGATTTAAGCTTGAAACCACCTAACCTTCACCAAGGTAAACTAATCACCTATGGGAAAAAAATACTTTAGAACCTCAATGGAGATCCTAAAGATATTAGAACAAAACTCAAGCAATAAAATAAATCCAACACATACCCTAGGTCACCAAAACCGTAGGTAAGAGATTAAATCAAGATAAAGGAGAAGAAAATTTAAAATGAATGGAAAAAATATTCTTACATGAGCGATTCTTGAATAAATAAGGAATCCCCCCCACCAAAATCACACCATATTTGAAGAGGAAGAGGTGTGTCATGCATGGGAAGGATCTGGAGGTTAAGTGAGACAAAAAATGGGTGAGAATATTTAATTTTATGGATATTAATAAGTTAATTTTTTAATTTTTACATTTCTGGGTAGACCGTATGGTTTGGTTGCACAATTTTCCAAACCATGTGTCAATCATGTGTTCAGAACTAACTCACCTAGGCACTCAGACGGTTGGCCTACACATTTTTGTAAATTATGCACCAACCATGTGAAATTGAACTATCATGTTGTAGAATATATCACATGGTTTCTACATGGTTACTCCTAACCATGTGCTACTTGTATGACACCCACTAGTTTTATAAAAAAAATTAAACTTCAAATGAAAAGACTTGGAAATACAGGGAGAAAGAATAAGTAAGTAAATAAAATAAAAAAATACCCCAAAGTAACATTGTTAGTGTGATAACACTCACCAAAATACCTATTTTGACCCTAGTAAAGTAAAACTATAGCCTATTTGACGAAAATATGGGTCCACTACTCATTTATATGATATTCCCACTCCCATGTCTCAAGTGAATTAGATTCATACGGCCATAAAATATAATCCAACCAAACAGACTTTACACGTAATACCTTCTCTTGGGAATCAATAATTTCATACTGGTTATTTAATCATAGAATTATTAGGTTCCAATTCACATTCTTTCCAATTTATCACATGATAGGGACCTAAGTTATACTTCTTTAGCTCTGTGATATGGAACACATTGTGAATTCACATCAATTTTTAAGGAAATTTCAATCAATACACCACATTTCCAATACTCTTAGGGATATTAAAATATCCTACATACCATGGTGAAATCATTCCTTGCTTCAATATCCACTAGTGACCCAAGTGAGGTGAAACATTGGGATAAAATTTACCTCTAACTAAAAAATATGAAGGATGATGCCAAAAATATTCATAAGACCTTTGAAGACTCTGGTATATCTCCAATCATTACAAAATAATTAGAACCATCATTGTGATCTATTGGATAATACTAGGACCCACCAAATAGGTCTCTCCTACCTCCACCCAATACAAATGAGAATGGAAAGGTTTACCAAAAAGAGCCTATAAAGGTACTCTCTTAATAGAAGTCATTAAGCTATTATTATAAGAAAACTCAACTATCCACTTATGGGTATCTTATGAACTATAAAAGTTGAGAACACACGCCTAAAGAATATCTTCCAAAATCTGATTAAATCATTATATCTACCCATTTATGTTGGGGTGATATGTCATGCATTGATCCACCTAGTTACACATTACCTCATAGAGACCCTTTCAGAATCAAGATGTAAAATGGGGGTCCCATTCAAATACAATAGATGAAGCTACACTATGGATATTCAAAATTTCTTACACATAATACCTACCCAAATAATCCACCTTAGTTATCACCTTGATTGGTATAAAGTGGTAGGATTTATTCATCCTATCAATCACAACCCAAATAGTGTTTCATCCTCGAGGGGTATGAGGTGGTCCTATAATGATGTTTGTAGACACCGCTTCTCACTTCCAAGTAGGAACATGAAGATTCTAAATTAATCCAAAAGTTTGTTTATGTTTACCCTTTACCTAATGATAAGTATAGAACCATGACACCAAGTTTTTTATGTATCTCCTCATGCCCAGCTACTGGTATTTATGTTTCATGTCCTAAAACATCTTGGTGGTGTTAGGATGGATAGACAACTAAGACCAACAGTAGTCATCCAGTGTTTCCTTTCTCAAATAATAAAGAACCATGATAATGTTCCTAAACAAAATGAAACCACCTATAGATAGATACCATTCAATGGTGGTCTCACCACTATATAAAGATCCTCAAATACATTGGCACTCACTATCTTTTTTTTACTCTTAAGTGATCATCTCAATGAGTGGAGGATTAAAATGGACATAAACAAGGAATAAATACTAATTTACCTCCATTACTTCAAGGTGAATCCTAGTCAAGAGACTCATGAGATTCCAATCTTCATTGGACTCTTTTAGAGCTTAATATGGAAACTTCTATATAAGGGAATTTGTAATTGTATTCTCATTACCAAGCATGTAAGTAAGATCAAAATCAAATTTCAAGAGATGTTCAATCCATCACCTATTTTTGAGGTTTAAATCACTTTATAAAATGTAACCTAATATTTTTATATTAGATAATATCATAAACTTCTCACCAAAGAGGTAGTGTCGCTAGCATTTGAGAATGTGAAATATGGTGGAAAACTCTAGGTCATTGGTAGGATAGTTCTTCACATGTGGTCAAATATTATGAGAGTTGTAAGCTACCATCTGATTTCCTTTCATTAGAATAGAACATAAAACCATGCCAGAGGCATCACAATAAACCACATTGTCGAGACCTACCTCAGGGAGGATCAAAATTGGGGTCAAGTACAAGCACTACTTCAACTCCTTGAATGAGACTTGGTATTCAAGGTCCTATATAAAATTTCACCCTTTTCCATGTTATCAAAATCAATGAAAATGTTAATTTAGAGAAGTCCCTAATGAATCAATAGTAATATCTAGAAAAACCCCAAGAATTATGTAATTTCAAAGACATTTTTTATCACTTCACAAGAAATAACATCCATTAACTTGTCATTATACACTGATTTCCCTTGTTCAGACACTACATGCCCCAGAAATTTTACATCGTAAATCTAAAAAAATAATTTGGATAGATTATTATAGAGTCGATGATCCCATATGGTTCCCAAAACAACCCTCAAATGATGTTCATGATCCTCCATGATCTTAGAATAGACCAAGATTTCATCCACAAACACCACCACAAATGAGTCAAGGTATTAGTGAAAAATGAAGTTCATAAATTGTATAAAAAATGATAGATATTATTCAATATAAACAGCATTACTAGGTACTAAAAAAATTTAATACATTCTCCTAAATACATTAGTGGGAATATCAGACACTTTCACCCTAACTTAGTGATACCCTGAGTGGAAGTCAATTTTTGAGAACTATTTCACCCCCATTAACTAATAAAAAAGGTCATAAATGTGGGTAAAATGGTATTTATTCTTAATGGTTACCCAAGTCATCTTCTAATAGTCCATACATAAGTTAAGGGTTTCATATTCCTTTTTATAAAAGATAAATGAAGTGGCCAAATGGGACACACTCAGACGGATGGTTCCTTTTTCTTCTAGATCTTTAATCTAAATATTTAGTTACTTCTTCTTTATTGGTGTTATAAATTAATAGGGCATAAAATCAGTTGAGTTATAAGAACCAACATCATAGAAAACAAAAATTCCTCACTCTAATGGTAAACCTGATAATTCATTTGGGAACACCTATAAAAACTCTCTCGTGACTAAAATAAGTTTATCTTTAAGATTATCCTCATGAAACTTGGTCAAAATAGATACTAACTAATATACTGGAATTCCTAATATATAAAAGGTGGTCCTACCCAACTTGAATAGGGATTTCAATCCCTATAAAACATAAGTGGGTTACTATCAGGATCTCTAAATTTAACTCTCCATTGGCAGCAATCAACATGGTCCTTGAATACAATCATTCAGTCCATCCCAATAATGATATAAAATGAATCCATCTATAAAATTAGGAAGTCCTAATCTATATCCACATCTAAGATAGAGAATTGGGAACCTTTCTCATTATTCTTCTTAAGGGGTTTTGAGATTTCAATAACATATTCCATAAGATATTATGGTATCTTCAACAATTCAACAAAAGGGTCATTGATAAATGAGTGATAATCCCAAGTGTAAAATAAATAAATCACCATAGATGATGTAATGAGTATGGTACCTCTCATTTTCATCAAATCTGTCTCAAACTCCATGGGATATGGATCCACTAAATACACTACCTAGCCTCTTTATGAGTATGAGATCTACCACTATCATGAGGTTCTTATTTCAAATAAATCAAAATAAATAATTAACTAGTTCTACCTCTATTTCCCTTATATATAGTTCCTGCAACCTTTTATTCATCTGAGTGGATAGTGGATCCATTAGGTGTTGAGGAAACTTCACAACTTTAGAGATAGTAAAACACCATACAAAACCTATAAAAATTTCCAAGGCACCTCCAAGAATTTAAAACATTTATAATATCTTAGCATGAGGCCATTGTATGTATAGTATTTCCACATTGATAGAAAATAGGAGACACCCCTCTTGATGTTATTGAAGATGAAAAGAAGGATAGTTTCTTGGAGCCACTACCACCCACCCTTCTTGGCTAATCATGCTTTCACTTCTTCTTAGAAGTATTATTTCTACTCGCACCAAAAAAAGGAGGTATACTAGTCAGTCCTGAAATTACTACCTGGTCAATCTTCACCATCATCACCTAATTCAAAGCCTCAACATATGTTGGGATCTTTGAGACAAATACCTATGATCTGCAATTAGATCAAAGGCCCATTTCAAATCTTCAATCCTTCAATTTATCATTTGATACTATATTTCATTTGAAATGGAAAATATTAGTGATTTTTTAATAATATATAATTGATCACTCACTCTACTAAAGAGTAATAAATTTTTGATACTTTGCTAATTTCATCACATCTAGTTAAAAATACTGATTTAAGATCACCCTAGAGTCCTTATATTCTATATTATCATGCTACTTTTCTTGAATGATTTATTCCAATTGTCTCTGTATTGGGGATTAGAGTATAAAAGTATCCCATTTGACCTTGAAGAAGTTCAAATTTCCATATAAATCAAATATTTTCTTGATTTTTTCTATCCATCCATCAAATTCCTGAGAATATTTTCTTCCCCAAAATGAAAGAGGATTATTTTTAATATGATTATAAGCATAATCATTTTTTATAGATGAGTAATATTTATTGGTTGTATCAGGTATAAAACTCATCCCTTATTTTTTGTTTCTCAAACTTCTTAGACCACTTTCTTAATGAGATTCTAGTTGACCGATGGGTTTTCTCATGGAAGTTTTTCAATAAAATCATCTATAGGATTTATGAGTTTCTTTTGTGGGGTAATGATACTATATAATCCCAATATAAAGGGAAACCATAGAAAGTAATAACAAATCATTAAACTATATCAAAAAAAATTATCAAATGTTAAATAAAATCATATACAAAAGGAATTAATGGACCACAACCCTCCATGAGACTAGGAGGGCATGCAAAGTTCATGGAATATGCACCTTACCAGATAAAAAATGGTAAAAAATCCCAAAATATCAAGACCAACTTCTTCACATTCCTTAGTAAATTAAGGATGGACATTGATAGTGTTAGCTAGAAACCACTTAAAACATCTTACTTGATCCCTAACAGTCCTAACTCTAGTCTATCATAACTTTAAATGTAACATAAAACCCAAAACCTGATGGCTTTGATACCATTTTTTCATTAACCATCCCATGTTACCCCTAACTCAGGCACCCAATCCATTTTATGGAAAGTACTAAAGGGAATTATCAATCCCCATAGGTGGTTAACAAATTCTTAGGAATCATATAACTCTTTGAGAATAGTATTAATAATTAAATCATCAAAGGGTTTGTGCTAGGGACCTAACATGACCTTTCCATAACTAAGAAAATCATGCTCCAAAGGCAATTTTGATTTATACAATTTTACAATATCTAGAAAAATAATAATTACTCTAAAATACAAGATAAATAATAAACTATTGAAAAAATAAACATTATCCATACAAAATCCTCAAAAATGAGATTCATATATATATACACATGAGTATAAAAAGGTAATGAGGGTGGATGTTAAGTAGGAGATACAATAATTACCCAAAATCCCCAAAAAATAAAAAATAGGAACCCATCTCTATGTTATACAAGTGTTAAATCTTATCCATGTCATAACCATCAACCTCAAATCTAATAGAAATAGTACTCAAGGCCTTTGTACAACACTTTCCCTTTAAATGTATCTACTAATACAAATTCTACATACACTAATTGGGTCTATCTTGTGTTTGAGAAACACTATCCCAGTAGAATCTCACCAAGTGTTCCATGTACAAACCTTGTTAGATAAAAACAATCATGCTAGTTTGAATTAAAGCATATAAAAGTAAACATTTGTCCTTTAAAAGTAACAAGCTTGGGAAAATCATTTAAGGAAACCAATTCCATAAAAGTAACCATTCCATAACACATGCACTATGGGAAACCCCTATATCGGCTAAAGATATGGGAACCTTATGTCCTCAAATTACTTTTGAACTCATGGTCAATCCATGTGTGTGCACAAACCACTAAGGAGGTCAAGTATTATCTTAACGTAAAGGAATAACTCATCTCATGACACCACATTCAAACAACTAATAGGGATTGAATTCCTTGGCCTAGTGGGGTGGTGTCACCCATCCACAATACCATGACCTTAATCTATGTTTGGTTTAGTTAGAAAAGTATTATGATCCAAGAGAGATACTTAACACTAGTCCCCCCAACCCACCACCTCCCTTATGTACCCCAAGTTACTATATTATTTACTTATTTTAGATATATCACATTTCACTTTGAATACATTACATTTCACTTAAAATGGTAGCCCATAAATAATCCAAAATCTATAACCATTTAATAGTTTCAAATCATGAATTTGAAAACATTTCATTCCTCCTGTCAAGGGGGGAACATTTGAATCTCTCAATACATAACCAATTAGCTATAAAAAAATTTATCATAGATATAATAATTCAAAAGTACTATTATGAAACATATCAAGCATGATTTCATCATAAAGAAAAAGTTCAACTGCAAATCACTTACCTTAAACCAAGTTAAACCAATCACCAATGGTGAAAAATCACTTATAAATTCAACAGGGGTCTCAGAGAGATAAGAAAAAATAGCAGATATCAAAACCCAATCCATAAAATTCAGCCAACAAAAACCCTATCCATACAAAATATAACATAATGAAGGATTTCAACCCATAATGTCACATGAATTGGCCCACCACAAGGCTCGAATCATATTCTTGATTTCAATAGGCTGGTGACAAGCACTAGGGTATCATGAAAAGAGACATGAGAATGATTTCACAAAAAATGGACATGTGATAACATAGACACAAAGAGAGTGTCACAATATATATCGAAAATTCATCATATTTCAAAAAAACTATAAAGGCAACATACAACAACTAAATAACAAGGTCTAGACGAAAAAATTTAAAGAACATTAATATAGAATCCAAAGAAACCCATGGTTCCATCTTTATGTGACCATATTTCACCACCATCCCATACCACCAGAAGAAAATAGGATCCAGGAGATTCATCCTCTACATAGAGCTCTTAACATTACCTATATCATACAAAACCAATTCTAAAAACACCTAAAGGAAAAAATTAGGGTTGAACCCTAAATCTCAATACAATACCACCAAAGAATCTATACAATGTCGATCCACATGCATCTGTTACTTTGTATGTAAAATATATTTCTAAAGCATTTTCAAAATAAATAATTTTTCCATATAAAATCATCCTTTGGTTTTATTTTCAAAAACACTCTATATTCAAAAAAATAAAGCAAATGACATAACAGATATCCAAGAGGCTTAAGTAGGTGAATAAAATATGTTTCAAGAATCAATATACATATCAAGGGGAAAAATAATCATATTAAATAAATCATGAACATAATTTATCCATAAATAATCAAAGGTAAATCCATGACGCATGGCTGTACATAACTTAGAAAAATAAAGAAACACTAGTTTCCATAAGTGAATCCTGATGTTTGGGAACCTTGGTCCCCAAGAAGGCTACCAAATAGAAACCATGGAATCATGGGAACCTACCGTAAGGATAGATTAATTCACTAAGGTTTATCTACATTTATTTTTTCCCATACCTTGAGGTCTCTCAGTGTGCTATATATAACCATTACGTTTCAAAAAAACTAAGCCCACATTTTATAAAACATTTTCTATTATGATTCCATACTGATCATATGATTGAAACCCCATTTCCAATTAAAAACCATCTATGATTCATTTTATAAAACACACTATGTGCATAAAATCATGTTTTTAAAGAAAACCTAATTTTTAAAACACTTTCCATTACCAATAAAGATCTATTATTCAATTTTATAATTCAAAAACAAAGGAGATAATCTCAAGAACATAATATTTTCCAAGGGATAGACCATAGGATAGACACACCTACATAAAGAACAAAGAAAATATCATTTCCTTCAATATAGGTGATGGGAAAGGAAGAGATCAGATCCTGGAGGACCTATATCCAATGGAAAAAATGCCAATTATTTATGTTCATGATAGATCTAGTTGTATAGTCTAATAAAGAATCAAAAACACAGAGATTAAGGGAAGAAAACATATTAGAAAGGATCGTACATATCTAATTACACCCAACATAGATCCATGATTTAAACCGACATTAATATATTCCAATGGGAATATGGAGGGAGATAAAATTATCACCAAGGATCCTCTAAACCAAATGAAATTGTATTAAGGTTGAGGGAGGATGATTAGAGGAGTTAAAGAATAATTTAAGGATTAAATTACATATTATCCCTTACTAATCCACATGCCCCGTAATTCCACTGGCTAGCTATCATGACCCACCTTCTTCAATATGAGGGAATGGATGGAAGGATGTCTAAACCTTCCACAACATGAAAAAGAGATAATGACCCATGAGTCCCACCTCTAATAGGCCCTAGGGTGGCAACCAGCACCAAGGGTATAGAAATACCACAAAAATGGGAGGAATTACCCTTTTCATAGTAACCCAAATTAGGAAATAAAATTCATCAACCTCAAAAAACTCCAAGACACATATATATATAAAGAAACAAAAATCCATCCCACATGCATGTTTAAACGAAAACTGCTATAAATACAAAGAAAACTCCAAAGTACCAAAAAAACAACATAGTGACACATCTACCATCCCTAATTTCTAATCCAGTATGGTCTAACATGGTCTACATAATCTCCCTAGAAACCTAAAAATAGTTTTATAAATGTAGGGTGAGCATACAAGTATACTTGGTAGGGAAAACCGAAGTCACTCATACACAAGTGGGATAAGCATACTAATTCCCCTATGAGAAAACAACAGAAAATCAAAATCACCTAACAAGGTATACTATTCACCCCAAACTCACTAATTCATTCTCACCAAATAACATAATTCAAGTAAATTAAAGTATTAAGCATTTCGAAATTTGGGTACCTCACACCACATCCCACTACTAAACTTCTCATCCCTAATAGAAAACATTCTGACGCTATCACGCTCTTACAAATTCCCCACTATCATAACCTACCTGTACACACTTGGGCCACATACCACATCACATATCACCCACAAACACCTAGGCCACAAACCAAAACCCCATATCAAATACACTTGGGAATCACCACACAACTCATCCTGAAGACACATAGGAAGCACGCCTCACATGCAAACACATAGGCCTCACAAACTCACAATAACCTATCTTAAGAGTCTAGGGATACCAATTCCTAGAATAGGGAGCAGAAGAGAGCCAATAACCATCCATCCATCCTCACAATGGGGTATTGGTAAAGGACACCCTCCCCCATAACAATGGGGGTGTTTGGAACATAGTGCTCAATATGCGTGGGGTGCAAATGGAAATTACAAAGAACTACATGTAAATATATAGGTAAAAAACACTCAGCCCAACCTATGGGTTTTCATAACAACAACCATCCCATACAAAACTTCCCATGTTTCCACCTCTAAATGAACGTTTCAAAATGAATGATGGTCACTTCAAAATTCGATAAAAGAATTTTTCTTCACTATAAGTCATAAATAGAAACATACCCCCAGCCAAATTATTTAACCAATTTTCATTCTGATTTATCAATTTATTCATTTATTCATCCCATCCCTACATCGGCAACTACCAAACACTGCAAACATTATAAGGAGAAGCAACCATACCAACCACTACAAAATTGAAACAAGGAAAAAAGGGGCAAGGTAAAAGAATCCATTCTAAAACCCATTCATAAAAAAAATAACGGCCTATGGAAACTCTAGGTGAAAGGCCCACTCAAGGTAACACCTTTCTTATTCAAAGTCATGGCACCTTGTCCTTCCACTCAACAAGTAAAACCCCCAACACACCTCATTACTACCACACTCAGTAGCCTAGTTGTACAATAAAACCACTTCTAACACACCCATAAACATTAAGATGACACAACCCAGTCCTATAGCCCTGCTTCCCAACCACTACCCAGATCTAGTCGCACTGCATAACAAGTTCATCCATTCCACATTCAACCAATATCATAGCCTGAGATAACATTACACCACCCGCACCACCCCATACTCATAGCCATGCTCCAAGCCACAACGCCACATGAGCAGCATAGACACAAAGGGTTACTTGAAGAGCTTTATACCTAAGGTAAGGTTTATAGGATGAAGAGAGGGATGTAGAGAGATAAAATGAGAATATTTTGGCCAATATAATGGCTTGAGAGGTGTGTGTAAGGAGGTAGAGGTGGGGGACTTTTATAAGAGGGAGGAGGGGCACTCTTGGAAAGTCAAGAAATGTTACTTTATATTAAAATGAGTTTCCAATTTTTAAGGTCCCACATTGATATATTTTGAGGATAAGGTGATAGGGGTTCTAAATATACTCATCCAGTAGGTCTTTGACAAGTTTAAGTCTTATATTTTACATTATCATTTCATTTTATTTAAATCGTTCATTAATGAGGTAATCACTGCATCATCATGGTGTCATAAAAAAATTAATTTATTTAATTTCTAAAAATTATAAAAAAACTACTATGATGTAGGAAATATTTTTATATTTCCAATTACTATTTATAATCTAAGATATAATTTATTTTGACAAAATTAAAATTGTTTTACTTAGGTGTTACATACTTTTGTGATATTCTCCTTTCTTTAAAAATAAAATGATAGTGTCACTATCACCCAAAAGTGATTCCATGGAGTCCCAAAGTTTGGCACAAGGCATACCATGGTCGGCCATGACACAACCAGTAGCATTAGGACACATTTTGGGGTCATTTTTTATTATTATGATATTATTTTATTACCCTTAACTACCCGATTACTAATTAATCACGATAATTAAAGATAATTACCGTCGTTACTATTCATAATGTCCAAAAATAAAAGAGTATTAATTAAATAATTTGGACCTTATGATTCTAAATATGGAATCAATTTTACCAAATTCCAAATACATTAATTAAAATAATTAATTTAAAAATAATTCCCGTTGTCGAAACAAATAGCGGGTTTTTTTTAAACAATATCTATGAAAAGTTTGGCACTTCTTTATGCCCAATTCCAAAGTGAAATTAATCCAAATGACCACCATTGGATTAAATGGTAAAAATATATTCTATTTAAACTTTAAAACCAATTAAAAAGATAATCTATCTATATAATTAAATTATATGAAAAATCAGTTTTGAAGTAAAATGCAGTATTTTTCACTATTTATTAAAAAATGAACATTGTCAGAAAAATACCAAAAATTTATCCAATGTAAATTTCAATGTCCCAATCCTAAATAATAAGTTTATTTTGACAAATAGAGCTTATAAAATTTTCAAAATATTGATTTAAAAATGGTTCGCCATCAAAAGGTGGTAAAACAATCTTTTAAAAATATTAGAGAATTTTATGCTTAAGATTGGATTTATTCTCATTTTAAGCCTCTAAAACACTATCTAATTCATAAATAGACATAGACAAGAAAATCCATAATTCTTTACTTTGGATGTTACATATATTCTCTATATTATAACATCTTAGACACTCTCTAGTAGTATGCATCCTCTTTAATACACAGAGGAATGCCTTAGTTGTTTTTATCACTTTATTCAAGATACCTATGAGTAGTCTCAAGATAGGGGAATCACAAAGAATAATGAAGGAGTAACACATCATAATTTTACTATGTGTTTTTCCTTTTAATAAAATATTATATTGATGATATTTTTTATATGAAGCCCCAAACTAACACACAACATGAAACATTTTTTTCATATAAAATATTAAAATTTGAGATAAACATTAATAAAATATGAGAATGAAATATAAAAATCATTTAGAAAATTAAAACAATAAAAAAAATTAACAAAAATACCATGAACATAAAATATTTATCCTCATGTTTTTACATAAATATCATAATCCTCATTAAAATAATGAAAATAAGGAATAAAATCTGAAATATAAAATTCATGTCGAGAGAGAAGTAATGAATAGGATTAAATATTCTAGGAATGTATGTAAGGCAATATATAGAAATGAAATATTACTGGTATATTTATGGTCCTTGTAAATATGTACCTTTGAAATATGGTCATTAGATATATGATCATAGGGTATGAATATATCTAACAGATATATTGAGTTTGTGTAATTTTTATTGACAAATTGAATGTAATATAATTTAGAATAAATAAATAATTAAACAAAATAAAAATATTTAATTAAAATATTTTTTACAAAAATATAATTTATATGTGTTACATATTATTATTATTATTATTATTATTAAAAAATTATTGTATGTGTTTATAATATTTTAAAAAAAGATATTAATACTAAGTTATTAATAAAACTAAATTCTTTGAAGATGTATAATAATATTTAATAGGACATGGTTAAAATTATTTAATGTTAAAAAATGGTATTTTCAAAGAATTGTCTTTTAAGTGTCGTGTATTTTTTCATAATAAATTAAATTGATTAATTTTAAATGTTTAATCTAATTTAATTTTTCATTTTATAACAACTATATTAACACTCAATCAAATTAGTAATTTTTTTGGAACAATAATAAAAAAACTTAGTTTTTTAAAACTCATTTTGTTATAAAAATAATTTTTTATGTATATATTATATTTTCATTTATAATAAAAAATTATCACAATTAGTAATTTAATTAGGTTAAATTATTTAAACAAATTATTATAATTTTAAAATTAAGAAAATAAGTAAATTTATTTTTGGGGCAGAAAAATAAGTTACCAAGGTAAAAATTGTGTTACGATGGAAACTGTAAAATAAGGTAAAAAGTGATAAACTAAGTGATAAAGAGTTAAAATATCATGAAAATTTGTATATAAATTTAGTATATTATGTTATTCATGACCTATCCTCATTATATTCCACTTGGTACCCACTTTCAATTTGAAATGAAAACCTTACAACTTAGGAATTGAATATTAGTGGAAATCAAACTAAAAACTCACCTATAAAAGAACCCCACCTTTATCCCTCATTAATAAATTTTTTCCTTTGGTTATCTATTCCATATAATCTAATTCTCAATCTAAAAAAATATCTTATATTTTTAGTAGCTTATAGTTCCAATAATGAAGCTTAAATTCTTCATTCCAAAGGAATCCATGTCGAGAAGGATTGAAATCATCAAGTATCTTAATTATTCTAAACAATTTTCAATGAACTTCTCATATAAACTCTTCATAAAAGGAACTTTTTCACTATAATGATGCTATATTATCATAAATATACTTCAAAGAAAAATATATTACGATAATATTACTCTAAATACATACTCATTCTATAGTATATTGTGTTCTTTTTTGGGTCATTTCAATGTACTTCATGATAGATTCTATTCCAACATCACCATTTTCACCATGAATAACTATCAAGATATTAATACTAGTAATATATAAAAAATATGTTTTTATATTTCATGAATATGGTTCAATAATTATGACATAAAAATGAATAAAAATGTTAATGTAAAAAGTGGATATTAGTAAATTACCCAGAACATGATCATCATAGATTCTATTCTCACATACCATACCCATAACATCGATCAAATAAATATATAATATAAATACCCTAGCCCCAGTATCCATGACTTGGTGAATTACTTTATTACTTTAGTACTAACTACAAGTGATTGTATCCCAAAGGACCAAATAGTTTAGTATCATTGGAAAAATAGATACAAACATAAGTGTTTCGTTACAACTTGAAATGAAATACAGTATTGTAAACCCATTGGAAACACCCATATTCTCTTAGATTATACCTTCATGTCAGTCATAATATACATATATTAATCCTAGGGAAAAATAAAACATAAGAAAGGGGTGATCTCATATGCTCATTAAGGGTAACCATACAGTGGATGCTAATATAAATAAATATAAAAAATAAGGTAAGGTTAATAAAAAAACACATATCGTTAAAACATAATCTTGATCATAATATAGAAGGAATAAAAACTAATCAAATAATTCCATATAAATAATCACATGAGAATAAAAATTAACCATGGATATTCTACTAGTCGTATAATCACATGGATTATCAACAACTAATCTCATAATGAGAGAATGAGAATGAGGGACATCATAAACATGTTGTCAAGGCTTTGGCCAAGACACCATACATAATCGGGTAAGACATCATCCAATACCCAAACTATGTTGTCTCATGAGACAAGGTGATGCATCGATGTGATATATCGGGCCCCTTCTATCACTTACTAAGTCCAATGCATTCCTAATATAAAAGGGTTGAATCATAATCAACATATACATTCATATTGAAACTAGAATATGAAATGTTAATAACTTCTCCCAAACAATATACATAATCATAAACCATCCAGTGTAATATGATGAATGGTTTCAAAATAGAATATCCACAGACAAACTGATCATAAAAAAATTCAACAAAATATGGTTGATGGTATCATAAGGAATAAATATCAATTGATCATAAGATACAACAAATGGTGTTATAATATATAATAATAGTCTAATAAAATTATTGACAAATTCTTGATATAAATACCACTTTACTTTGAAATCATTTACTTAAAAATATGTGAAATTATAAAATAAAAACGTTTATTTGAAAAAAAAACTTTTAAACATGTAAATTATCCCTCAATACATTAATGAATCATTAAATAGGTAAAATCCACTCATTCCATATAATTTTAAAAAAACAATACTTTATATTTTGAAAAAGAAACATTTAAAAAAGTATTTTTAAAATAAAGTGAGAGCATTAACCAAATTAATAGATTTTAAAAACCCGGGTTTTGCTGAGAAATTCTTTGGAATATTATCGATAATATTCCAGAGCAGTGCCTTCAGACGACGTGCGATTCCGAGCCCCAGAGTGGCCGGAATTAAATTTTCAGTGCGTTCACACTGAAAATGATAAATAAATGGGATAACTCCTAAACAGTGATCCGGATCAGAGATCTGAGTGTATGGATGGGTCTGTAATGGGGTGTTTACCCTAGTAATGACATAAAACTTGTCGGCGCGGGACGTTTGGATCCCCCACCCGCTTCTGGAACGTTAAACGGATTAAATAAATTAATTAATTCGTTTAATGTTGAAACGCTAGTATCTCTTAAACGGTGGCTCGAATTGGGAAACCAAGGGCACCATTGAGTTCGGAGCATTCTGTTTACCCTAGGAGGGGTGTAAGTTTTGCGGGCGCGGCCCGTCTGTGAAAAATGGCCCTAGGGGCATTTTCGTAATTTAGCGACTTCGGACGTTAAATTTTATAACTTTTGAACGGGGTCTCGGATTAAAATTCTGAGACCGATGTTGTGCTCGGGAGGTGGTTTTTACCCTAGGGGAGGTTTAATTTTGACCTCGCCAAAGGTTTCGGTTGCGGGGAAAATTATGGGTTTAATTAATTAAAATTCTTTTTAATTTATTTAAACCCTCATCCCCTACCCCTCTCCCTTGTCCACTCCCTGGCGCAGGCAGCCCCTCCTCCCCCTCTCCTCCTCCTCCTCCGGCGAGGCAACTCCGTCAAGGCGACGGCGCGGCGGCGGATCGCCCGTGAAGCTTCGGGCAACGCCCACGAGGTAGGATTTGTTGTTTGCGTATTTCATTCACCGCACCTACTTCGAACTCAAATAATTGTATTGAAACTCTATCGGATTTTCGAACGAAGCCCATGAACACGTAGTATACAATTTTCTCTTTCCGACGCTTGTTTCGGATTTGAAATCGGAGATCGGAGGCGTTCGCAATCGTCCGCCGAAGTTGGCGGGTTTTCGGTTTCCGGCGGGATCGAGTGGCGGTGCGGCGAGGGCAGACGGCGCGGCAGCGGGGTGTCCGTGGGGTGTCCGCGGGTGTTCGGTGGAAGCACGGGGCGTGGCAGCGGGTGTCCGGCGGGGTGCTCGGGCGTCGGCTGGGGCGTCTGGCGGAGCACCCGGCGAGGCGGCGGTCGCCAGGGAGCGGCGACCGCGGGGTCGCGTCGCACGACCCCCGTGCGGCGACCAAGACCTGCGCCGCGCGGGTCTTCACGCGGCGGCCGCGACCGGCCGGTCCAGGCCGGTCCAGCCCCAGGGGCCTTGCCCCCTCGGTGTTCGGACACCCGTAATTTCCGCTACGGGTGTCCGTTTTGAGCGCCGTCTGCGACAGTGGATATGTATGGACGAGACGGTCTTTTTGAGATGGTTTCGGGAATTTTTAATTCCCGGAACGAGGGTCCTTGGAGGCGTGACGCGTCTTTAAGTGGTTTGTCGTTTCCTTCGGGGATTCTTGTTTTGAACGGCGCGGACTCGTCCAACATCCTTTTTGAGCGTCGTCAGTGGCGTTGGTACCCTGGCATCGAGGCGGAGCTTTCCAGGGTGGTTTCAGGCGTTGAGGCCGAAGTTGAGGCACGGGCCCCACGACCTGTCTTTTGAGCTGTGTGCAACGTTCTAGCAACTTTTTCATCAGACGTCTGTTCGGGGCGTGCGAGTAGTCGATTCTGAGTGTTTTTCTGAAGGAATTGCAACGGCGCAATCTGCCCTCTTTATTTCCGCACGATGGTGCGGGCCCCGCGAGGGCCGTTTCGGGAGTTGACGGTGATTTCCAGCTTTATCACCGGGCGACCGTTTTGGACAAGTGAGTAGTCCATTTCATGTACTTTTTCGAGAGGATCGCAACGGTGCGATCCGTTCATTGAGTTTCGGGACCGGGATGCGGGTCCCACGTGGCACTGCTCATGTGTGGTGCGCAGGGATGCAACTTTTTCTCCGGATATCCGTTACACTCAAGTGAGTAATGCTTTTGACGTGTTTTCCCAAGGGGGTCGCAAGGGTGCGATGTGCCCGTCTGTTTTTGGGGTCGAGGCTCGGGATCACGGGACGTCGTTCGGGCATGAGGCGGTGTTGCTGACTTTTTCGTCGGATATCCGTTGGAGGCGAGTAAGTAGTCGATCTTGCGTGTTTTTCCGCGAGGATTACAACGGTGCAGTTCGTTTGGTTGTGTGGAGCCTCTTGCGCTATCTTGTTAAATGTGGAGCATGGAAGGTGCTCCAGTGGTGGTTCGCCCTACCTTGTTTGTAGCGGACCCTTGGTGAGTGATCGCGCGCTCTTGGGAGAGTGATACAAATGGTTCACAAGTTGTGGCTGGTCATTCCTGGACCTTTGAGGTGGAGTTGTTACGTCATGCCTTGGCGTTGACGCTGGGTGTCATGTGCACGATAGCCTTTGGGTTGGAATGAGGTATACTCCGAGAGTATACGGGAGCGTTTGGAGGTACCTATGGTTGTTTGTACCTGAGTATGTTTGTGCGCTCAGTTGGGGTTGAGATGGGGCCACACGTTGTGTGGGACCCACGTACGTTTCGGGTTCTGCTTTGCATACTTTGACCTCTCATGATGTAGAGGGTCCTTCTGTGTGCTTGTTTGACCAATAGGGTGGAGTTTTCCCCTGGGTCTGTGCTCGTTGGTTGACCAGCAGGGTTGAGTGGTCTCCCCCAGGTTTCGTTCTCGATGGATTGGCCGGTAGCGGTGTTAGTGACACCTAGTGATGGAACAAGCGCTAAAACTCTTTTGGGAGAGTTGTTATGGAGTTGGGTGGTTGCGCGATACCCACTCCGTGTTCGATTGGCCAGTGTTTTACCCTCCAGTAGAGATGGCCAGAGCAGTTCTGAGTTTTACCCTCCAGCGGGGCTGGGCAGTGGGTTACTCATCGCCTCTTCGGGTTTACCCTCCAGCAGGGCTGGGCAGTGGGTTGCTCACTGACTTCTAGGGTTTACCCTCTAGCAGAGACTAGGTAGTGGGTCACCCGATGCTATTAGGATCTACTCTCCAGTAGAGACTGGGCAGTGGGTCACCCGACGCTAGTAGGGTCTACCCTCCAGTAGAGGCTGGGCAGTGGGTCACCCGACGACCTCTTAGGGTCTACCCTCCAGTAGGGCTGGGCAGTGGGTCGCTCGTCGTCTAGTTCCAGGTCTACCCTCCAGCACGGTTGGGCAGTGGGTCGCCTGTCGACTTATTCCAGGTCTACCCTCCAGCGGAGCTGGGCAGTGGGTCGCCAGATGATGTGTTATGGTTTACCCTCCAGCAGGGCTGGGCAGTGGGTCACCCAGTATCTTAATATGGTTTACCCTCTAGCAGGGCTGGGCAGTGGGTCGCTTGATGATGTATTAAGGTCTACCCTCCAATGGGGCTGGGCAGTGGGTCGCCGGATGATGTGTTATGGTTTACCCTCTAGCAGGGTTGGCCAGTGGGTCACCCAGTATCTTAATATGGTTTACCCTCCAACAGGGCTGGGCAGTGGGTCACTTGATGATGTGTTAGGGTCTACCCTCCAGCAGGGCTGGGCAGTGGGTCACCCGATATCATATTATGAATTACCCTTCAGCGGGGCTGGGCAGTGGGACACCTGTTGGAATTCTAAACTCAGTCCTTACTACTAGGCTATCTGAGGCTTTCCTCCGTGACCACCGGAGCGGGACCCTTGGTTGTACGGGTCGGTGATGGATCAGCTTGACTTTGAGGAGACCTCTTGACTGCAGGGCAGTGATGAGGTGTGGTTTGACTTTCCCTTGAACTCTCAAGTACGAGGGGCACTTTTCCCATTGAGATGCGTTCTTGTGACGCGATCTAAAACCATGCAGGCGAGTCAGTGCCGCCCAAAGCGGATAGTGTCGAGGTGTGGTGATTGAGCCCCTTGGCTTGCGGTTCAGGGCAGACGTGCGGGATACTGGGCATCGATGGTGTTTGCTTCTGGGACTGTTGGAGACTCATTTTCTTGGGCTGAGCTACGGAACGGAGATCCCCTTACGAGCTTGTTCGGGCTTCTTATCGAGCATACATATATGTATATACCTTGTTCGAGTACCCACTTCTTGGGTCTGGTTACTCTCCCTCTAGGAGAGGCGAAGACGCGCGGGGTATGCCATGTGCTTTCCGTGTCTAGCTTCTCGTGGTTGTATGAGTCTACTCTCCTGCTATAGGTAGCGAAGACTCGACGGGAAGTTTATCTTGTCACCGTTTCTAGATCCTTGTTCCTGGACGAGTCTACTTACTTTCTCTTGTGGGGTTGAGCTGGACTCTTTACTGCACTTTGTTGTACTTCTATTCTACTCCTTATTCTCTCTACTGCTCACCCTTCGGTACCTCCTTTGTTGCTCTGTCGAGCCTTTGGGGTATCCTACTGAGTATTTTTATACTCACCCCTGCTTGGGCTTTGCCCGCACTTGGTGTGACCTTGCAGATGACGGACAGGTGGAGCATGACTTCAGTGGAGCGTAGGAGCTTGGGAGCTTGGACCGCGTGCGGTGGTCATGGCTGGGTTCCAGGTGGCAGACCCGTCAGCTGTTTCTTTTCGTTTACGTGTTGCCAGGTTGTGGCACTTTTTGGTTGGACGCGTGTTTTGCCCCTTTTCTTTTCAGCTTGTACCTTGTACTGTTTAGAGGTCGATACACTCTGTGGTTTATATATAGCAGTTGTCCTTTTTTACTCTGCTTGTTGTTCTTTTTACTCTGCACTTTTGCATTGAGTGTGCTGCGTGTGGGTGTGTACAGGTACTTAGGTAAAGGCCTCCCTGAGTTGTTGTGCCTTCGGCACTGGTCGCCAGCCCCTGGCCTATGGAGGCGGGCTTGGGGTAGTTGCGGCTCGAGCCCGGGTAGGGTCGGGTCGTGGCAAAGTGGTATCAAAGGTGGTTCGTTCCTTGGGATCTTGTGCGGACGTCCCTAAAAGAGGAATTGGTTGGGATTTAGGGAAACAGTGTTGACGTGTCTCGAGAGTGGCCCTCAGGCCAGGGAGTCCGGTGATGGTGCGGTGGCCGACGTATCCATTCACCATGACCTTGATAACCCGTTTGTCAACTCGGCATGCTGAGACACTTGTTGCAGGGAAAATTTGTTTGTGCATCACATAGGATTGAGTCTTTGATTGTCCTTCTTGAGTCATCTCCCCATCGTTGTTGTTGTGGTATATACATATATTCTCATCTGACCACGGAACTCCTTGATAATATTCAGGATGTCTCCGCAAAGACAGTCAGCCCAGATACCAGCTTTGGTGTGTGACGACGACCCTGTGAGCTACGAGGCCACAGTCTAGGACCCATCATGTGAGCCCCTTTCTCCGGGTGGGCCGGTAGCAGTACCCCCCACCTGTTGAAAAGCAGACAGTTTCAGCAGAGCAGGCTGAGTTAGAGCGCAGGTTGAGCGCACTCCGTGGGTTCCAGCGGTAGACACCGCTGAGGTTCAGTGGTGAGCCAGACCCTCAGGCAGCAGAGGTTTGGCTCGAGGCAGTGGTTAGCCTTTTTAGGCTTGTGCAGACGCCGACAGATCAAAGAGTGGCTTTGGCAGTCAGCTTTTTTTTCGTGGAGTAGCTTGGCTTTGGTGGAGTCTGGTGACTCAGTTTCTTGGCGAGTCGTTGCTTTCGTGGGGCGACTTTCAGTTGTTGTTCCATGAGGAGTTTTTCCCCTCCTTCTTGGGATCCTTTCAGATTCAAGAGATCCTGTAGTTTCAGCTGGGAGGGATGACGGTGGTCGAGTACGCGGCTAGTTTTGCAGACTGTGCATGCTTTTACCCGGACTTGGTCCGTGACGATAACCTCCGAGCGCAGAAGTTTGAGCAGGGTCTCTGCTGAGAGATTCGTGCTGTCATAGTACCCTTGGGCATTTCCACATATGTCGGGGTGCTAGAGCAAGCACTGGTGACAGAGGGCTTCATGTCATGTTTTTTGGTTGGTAGTGGCAGTGGGCTCGATGGAGCCGGGACGTCTGTCGTAGCTAGCAGGCGCCGGAGGATAGGACCTCGATGCAGGTGGCCTTCCCACTTCCAGTTTCGGAGACGTGGTCGTATACCACTATGGCGAAAAGGTGCAGGGCCTCAGCCGAGGATGCCCTTCCGTGAGTAGATCCCGGGCCATGGTCGTACACCACAATGGTGTCGGAGGGCACCAGGGTAGCCCAGAGAGCGTTGGTGCTATGCTTGTGATGGGCGAGGTCACTTGGCATGAGACTGCCCAACCCAAGTTGCTGAGAGCTTCGGGCAGGCAGCAGGCGCACCACTACGGCAGAGGCAGCGCCGTGATCGGAGTAGTGGCCAGAGAGGTGGTGCTAGCAGAGGAGCGGGAGGAGCTGGAGGTGTTAGACGATGTTACGAGATCTCCCCATCACCACTAGGCGGTCCACGTCAGGATCCGGGAGCTTATGGTTGGGACCGCGGGTAGCCGCGAGCTTTGGATGTCTACTATCCTGCAGAGTATGAGGTGATAAGAGGTACGCTCTACAGCTCTTCTACCTTTTTGCAGTAGAATTGTTAGACTCTGTGTGTGAACTGCTTTCCTCCCTGCTCCTTGTTTGAGGTGTTACCAGGGTGACGTAGGGCGTCGGGTGTAACCCTGTGTTGGTAAGGAAAAAGTTGTGAGACCTTTTTCCTTTAGTCGATGGTGTTGGCTCCTTCACTTCCGAGCATGTAAGAGAGTCTTGGTTGAGGGACATAGACTGTGGAATCTTGCGTGACCAGATATCCTTAGGTGCTTCACCATATGGATATTCTGAAGGAGGGAATCACCGGGCCTTTCCCATGCCCAAGCGGTGATTCCTGTCGCGGGGTGCGACGTAGAGGTTTGACCGGGGAGGTGAGCTATCCCCGAGGGCCTTCGGGTCGTTTGAGACCGTGCAAAGGGATGGCGAGGTACCCTATCGCCTTGCCCTAACCCCAAAGTCTGGAGTGGGTGCACGACATCAGAAAGGGCCGACCTCGCATGAACGGAACAATCCTTTGTTTTGTGTGCAGTGACGCAGAGCTGTGTGTGGGTTCTTCTGGGTATGGGAAAGCTAGGTGTGGGCTTAGTACCCTGTGTTGCTCCCTAGTTTTGCTTTTCGGGGACGAAAAGATTGAAGGAGGGAATGATTTAAGAACCCAGTTTTTGATGAGAAATTCTTTGGAATATTCTCGATAATATTCCAGAGCAGTGCCTTCAGACAGCGTGCGATTCTGAGCCCCGAGGTGGCCGGAATTAAATTTTCAGTGTGTTCACACTGGAAATGCTAAATAAATGGGATAACTCCTAAACGGTGATCCGGATCAGAGATCTGAGTGTACGGATGGGTCTGTAATGGGGTGTTTACCCTAGGAATGACATAAAACTTGTCGCTGCGGGACGTTTGGATCCCCCGCCCGCTTCTGGAACGTTAAACGGATTAAATAAATTAATTAATTCATTTAATGTTGAAACGCTAGTATCTCTTAAACGGTGGCTCGGATTGGGAAACCAAGGGCACCCTTGAGTTCGGAGCGTTCCGTTTACCCTAGGAGGGGTGTAAGTTTTGCGGGCGCGGCCCGTCTGTGAAAAATGGCCCCAGGGGCGTTTTCGTAATTTAGCGGCTTCGGACGTTAAATTTTATAACTTTAGAACGGGGTCTCTGATTAAAATTCCGAGACCACCGTTGTACTCGGGAGGTGGTTTTTACCCTAGGGGAGGTTTAATTTTGGCATCGCCAAAGGTTTCGGTTGCAGGGAAAATTATGGGTTTAATTAATTAAAATTCTTTTTAATTTATTTAAACCCTCATCCCCTACCCCTCTCCCTTGTCCACTCCCTGGCGCAGGCAGCCCCTCATCCCCCTCTCCTCCTCCTCCTCTGGAAAGGCAACTCCGGCAAGGTGACGGCGCGGCGGCGGATCGCCCGTGAAGCTTCGGGCAACGCCCACGAGGTAGGATTTGTTGTTTGCGTATTTCATTCACCACACCTACTTCGAACTCAAATAATTTTATTGAAACTCTATCGGATTTTCAAACGAATCCCATGAACGCCTAGTATACAATTTTCTCTTTCCGACGCTTCTTTCGGATTTGAAATTGGAGATCGGAGGCGTTCGTAATCGTCCGCCGAAGTTGGCGGGTTTTCGGTTTCTGGCAGGATCGAGCGGCGGCGCGGCGAGGGCGGACGGCCCGGCAGCGGGGTGTCCGCGGGGTGTCTGCGGGTGTCTGGTGGAAGCGCGGGGTGCAGCAGTGGGTGTCCGGCGGGGTGCTCGGGCGTCGGTCGGGGTGTCTGGCGGAGCGCCCGGCGAGGCGGCGGTCACCAGGGAGCGGCGACCGCGGGGTCGCGTCGCGCGACCCCCGTGCGGCGACCAAGACACGCGTCGCGCGGGTCTTCACGCGGCAGCCACGACCGGCCAGTCCAGGCCGGTCCAGCCCCAGGGGCCTTGCCCCCTCGGTGTTCGGACACCCGTAATTTCCGCTACGGGTGTCCGTTTTGAGCGCCGTCTGCGGCAGTGGATCTGTATGGATGAGACGGTCTTTTTGAGATGGTTTTGGGAATTTTTAATTCCCGAAAAGAGGGGCCTCGGAGGCGCGACGCGTCTTTAAGTGGTTTGTCGTTTCCTTCGGGGATTCTTGTTTTGGACGGAGCGGACTCGTCCGACATCCGTTTTGAGTGCCGTCAGTGGCGTTGGGACCCTGGTATCGAGGCGGAGCTTTCCAGGGTGGTTTCAGGCGTTGAGGCCGAAGTTGAGGCGCAGGCCCCACGACCTGTCTTTTGAGCTGTGTGCAACGTTCTAGCAACTTTTTTGTCGTACGTCCGTTCGGGGCGTGCGAGTAGTCGATTCTGAGTGTTTTTCTGAAGGCATTGCAACGGCGCAATCTTCCCGCTTTATTTCCGCATGATGGTGCGGGCCCCGTGAGGGCCGTTTCGGGAGTTGACGGTGATTTCCAGTTTTATCACCGGGCGACCGTTTTAGACAAGTGAGTAGTCCATTTCGTGTACTTTTTCGAGAGGATCGCAACGGTGCGATCCGTTCGTTCAGTTTCGGGACCGGGATGCAGGTCCCACGTGGCACCACTCATGTGCGGTGCGCCGGGATGCAACTTTTTCTCCGGATATCCGTTGCACTCAAGTGAGTAATTATTTTGACGTGTTTTCCTGAGGGGATCGCAATGGTGCAATGCGCCCGACTGTTTTTGGGGTCGAGGCTCGGGATCACGGGACGTCGTTCGGGCATGAGGCGGTGTTGGTGACTTTTTCATCGGATATCCGTTGGAGGTGAGTAAGTAGTCGATCTCGTGTGTTTTTCCATGAGGATTACAACGGTGCAGTCCGTTTGGTTGTGCGGAGCCTCTTGCGCAATCTTGTTAAATGTGGAGCATGGAAGGTGCTCTAGTGGTGGTTCGCCCTACCTTGTTTGTAGCGGACCCTTGGCGAGTGATCGCGCGCTCTTGGGAGAGTGATACAAATGGTTCACAAGTTGTGGTTGGTCGTGCCTGGACCTTTGAGGTGGAGTTGTTATATCACGCCTTGGCATTGACGCTGGGTGCTGTGTGCACGATAGCCTTTGGGTTGGAATGAGGTATACTCCGAGAGTATACGAGAGTGTTTGGAGGTACATATGGTTGTTTGTACCTGAGTATGTTTGTGCGCTCAGTTGGGGTTGAGATGGGGCCACACGTTGTGTGGGCCCCACGTACGTGTCGGGTTCTGCTTTGCGTACTTTGACCTCTCGCGACGTAGAGGGTCCTTCTGTGTGCTTGTTTGACCAGCAGGGTGGAGTTTTCCCCTGGGTCTGTGCTCGTTGGTTGACCAGTAGGGTTGAGTGGTCTCCCCCTGGTTTCGTTCTCGATGGATCGGCCGGTAGCGGTGTTAGTGACACCTAGTGATGGAACAGGCGCTGAAACTCTTTTGGGAGAGTTGTTCTGGAGTTGGGTGGTTGCGCGATACCCACTCCGTGTTCGATTGGCCAGTGTTGTACCCACCAGTAGAGATGGCCAGAGCAGTTCTGAGTTTTACCCTCCAGCGGGGCTGGGCAGTGGGTTACTCATCGCCTCTTCGGGTTTACCCTCCAGCAGGGCTGGGAAGTGGGTTGCTCACTGACTTATAGGGTTTACCCTCCAGAAGAGACTGGGCAGTGGGTCACCCGATGTTATTAGGGTCTACCCTCCAGCAGAGACTGGGCAGTGGGTCACCCGACGCTAGTAGGGTCTACCCTCCAGAAGAGGCTGGGAAGTGGGTCACCCGACGACCTCTTAGGGTCTACCCTCCAACAGGGCTGGGCAGTGGGTCGCTCGTCGTCTAGTTCCAGGTCTACCCTCCAACACGGTTGGGCAGTGGGTCGCCTGTCGATTTATTCCAGGTCTACCCTCCATCGGGGCTGGGCAGTGGGTCTCTTGATGATTTATTAAGGTCTACCCTCCAGCGGGGCTGGGCAGTGGGTCACCAGATGATGTGTTATGGTTTACCCTCCAGCAGGGATGGGCAGTGGGTCACCCAATATCTTAATATGGTTTACCCTCCAGCAGGGCTGGGCAGTGGGTCGCTTGATGATGTATTAAGGTCTACCCTCCAGTGGGGCTGGGCAGTGGGTCGCCGGATGATGTGTTATGGTTTACCCTCCAGCAGGGCTGGGCAGTGGGTCACCCAGTATCTTAATATGGTTTACCCTCCAGCAGGGCTGGGTAGTGGGTCGCTTGATGATGTGTTAGGATCTACCCTCCAGCAAGGCTGGGCAGTGGGTCACCCGATATCATATTATGAATTACCCTCCAGCGGGGCTGGGCAGTGGGACACCTGTTGGCATTCCAGACTCAGTCCTTACTACTAGGCTAGTCTGAGGCTTTCCTCCGTGACCACCAGAGCGGGACCCTTGGTTGCACGGGTCGGTGATGGATCATCTTGACTTTGAGGAGACCTCTCAACTGTAGGGTAGTGATGAGGTGTGGTTTGACTTTCCCTAGAGCTCTCAAGTACGAGGGGCACTTTCCCCACCGAGACGCGTTCTTGTGACGCGATCTAAAACCGTGCGGGTGAGTCAGTGCCACCCAAAGTGGATAGTGTCGAGGTGTGGTGATTGAGCCCCTTGTCTTGCGGTTCGGGGAAGACGTGCGGGATGCTGGGCATCGATGGTGTTTGCTTCTAGGACTGTTGGCGACTCATTTTCTTGGGCTGAGCTACGGGACGGAGATCCCCTTATGAGCTTGTTCGGGCTTCTTGTCGAGCATACATATATTTATATACCTTGTTCGAGTACCCACTTCTTGGGTCTGGTTACTCTCCCTCTAGGAGAGGCAAAGATGCACTGGGTATGCCACGTGCTTTCCGTGTCTAGCTTCTCATGGTTGGATGAGTCTACTCTCCTGCTATAGGTAGCGAAGACTCGACGGGAAGTTCATCTTCTCACTGTTTCCAGCTCCTTGTTCCTGGACGAGTCTACTTCCTTTCTCTTGTGGGGTTGAGATGGACTCTTTACTGCACTCTATTGTACTTCTGTTCTACTCCCTGTTCGCTCTACTGCTCACCCTTCGGTGCCTACTTTGTTTCTCCCTCGAGCCTTCAGGGTATCCTACTGAGTATTTTTATACTCACCCCTGCTTGGTCTTTGCCCGCACTTGGTGTGCCCTTGCAGATGACGGACAGGTGGAGCGTGACTTCAGTGGAGCGCAAGAGCTTGGGAGCTTGAACCGCGTGCAGTGGTCGTGGCCGGGTTCCAGGTGGAAGACCCGTCAGCTGTTTCTTTTCGTTTACCTGTTTCCAGGTTGTGGAACTTTTTGGTTGGGCATGTGTTTTTCCCCTTTTCTTTTCAGCTTGTACCTTGTACTGTTTAGAGGTTGATGCACTCTGTGGTTTATATATAGAAGTTGTCCCTTTTACTCTACTTGTTGTTCTTTTTACTCTACACTTTTGCATTGAGTGTGCTGCGTGTGGGTGTGTACAGGTACTTAGGCAAAGGCCTCCCCGAGTTGTTGTGCCTTCGGCGCTGGTCGCCAGCCCCTGGCCTATAGAGGCGGGCTTGGGGTAGTTGTGGCTTGAGCCCGGGTAGGGTCGGGTCGTGACATAGATTGTGTGTATCATATTTAAATCCACATAAAATAAGTGAAAATAAAACATAAGATAATAAAAATTCAATTCACACATAATCATAGTATGACATAATCAATGGAGTAGAAGGTAAACCCAAATAATAAAAATTAAGTTAACAATTCCCTTACGACTTTGTAATCGGTCAAACCGTATGCCCCATAAATTTAATGGTATTAAATTAAAACATTGAATTAAATGAAGATAAATATATTAATGAAATGATATTTTAAATATCAGTATGTACACCACACATAATAAATAAATTTTTAATAAGTAATATATCACACAGAAGTAAAAGTGAGATGAGAAACCCTTGCCTTATGTCTGAAAGAGTTCTGCACTTTTTCTTAATGTCCTGGATAATTATATTATATTTATAAATTCTTTATTCATAACATGTTAAAAATATAATATATTTATTATAATTTTATTAAGTTAATTTATGGCCATTTTTATTACTTATAATATTTACTTTCATTGTTCTCAAAGTGTTTGTTTCATGGTTTTATGGCCAGTTCCCTTGAGTATAAATATGAGAGTTCTTATCAAATGGGAATAAATTATATTAAAGTTAGATTATTTGGTATTAATTAAATTTCAAAAGTTTGAATTATATCATATATCATTTTTTATATTGTATAAAGATGATTCATTAGATAAAATATTAATGAAAATGTCTTAATTTATTTTGGTTTTTTTTACGACCATCACAAACTTGTGTCATTTTATTTAATATTATGTTTATATATTTGTTTTATAAAATGATATATCTTATAATATGTATATTAAAATATTATTTAACCATAATTATGGATTTATTAACATCCTTGAAAGCGTTACTAGAAAATGAAAACTCTTCATCCACGAAGGCGGTGAATCAACAGATCATGAATGATGTTTTATTTTTTTAATAAAAGGAGAGGATAATGGATTTGATGATGGATAATCAAATAGAAAAATAAAATTACAATAAATATATTATATTATAGTTACCATGCCACTATATATTGGGTAGGTTAGGATATTATAAGAAAATAAAAGAAATTAAAAGATAAAGAAGAAGAATTTTACCACTTGAATATCATATCTCTTGGAACCTCCTTAAGACACTTGGATTTTGTATTTTGGTAATAAAGGAAGGTCTTAGAAAAGGGTAAAAGGAATGGTAAGTGGATTTATAAATATTAATACAAGATTAAATATTTATAATATGTAAGTAGAAGAGGTGGTGTGGGGTGGTAAAAATAGGAAATGATAAGGGTGTTTTTTGATTATTTTATTTATTTATTTATTATTTTGGATCAAGACTTTAAATAGTGTTATTATTGTGAAAAAGTATAGTAAATAGTCCATATGAGTTATAAATAATGTGTGTGTACATCATGCATGACATTATAATTCATTTATTTGGATTATAATGTTAATTAGCGTAAATTACCATATTTTACTATTCATAAAAAATTTAACTATATCATAAAAATCCCAAAAATTCACCCGAACAATTTTTCAATATGTATATTTAAAAAATGGGATCCATTTTATGAAAATAATTTTCTAAATATGGTAAATTTAATTTTTAAATAAAATCATCATTTAATAGAAAAATATTTATTTTAATATTATAATAGATTTTACGACACATTGAAAATTAAATTTTGGTCTCATGAAATTATCTTATAATTATAATGCACAAAAATATTAATTTATGAATATATTTTATGAAAATAAATGTTCTTTTAACTCATTATATAAATTATAAAATTTTAAATAAACATTTACTTTTCAAAAAAATATAAACACTTAATTTATTATTTTTAAATATTTATTTATGTATTCCATTATATAAATATATCATATTTTAATTTATGATATAACTAAATTTTATTTATACTTTCATAGGTGATTTTATTATTATAATTTCTATATTAGTATTCCTAATGGTCACATTACTTTTCCAATGGCCGTGTTAATATTTAATAGCATATCACGATTATAAACTCCGTGTTGTGTGAAATAGAAGCTATAGAAGATGTTAAATTTAAAAGAGACATACCATAAAATCTTAGGGTGTTACATCCTCCCAAACTTCAAAAAAAAATCCTCGAAATTTCTAGAATGTCACCTCATAAGAAGATTTGGGTACTTCTTTATCATAATTACCTCTAGTTCTCACATCCCTGCTTCAATTTTATGATTTTTCCAAAGTAGATTTACCAGTTGAGCCATCTAATTTCTCAACACCTATTCTCTAGTGTCCAGAATCAAGATAGGCTCTTCGCAGTAAGATTAGTCATATTCCACTACAAGTTCTCTAGAAGTGATAGCATGCATTGGGTATGGAATGTACTTTCTTAACAAATAGATGTGGAATACATCGTGTGATTTATAAAGGCTAAGTGGCATTTACAATCAATAAGACACAACTCCAATTCTCTAAAAAAATTCAAAAGGTATAATGTACCTAGGGCCCAGTTCCCCTTTCTTTCCAAATCTTATAAAACCCTTCCGTGTAGATACTTTTAGAAAGACATGATCAACCACTTGAAACTCTAAATCCTTTCTATGGTTGTCAGAATAACTCTTTTACCTACTTTGAGCTACTTTGATATGGGTTTGAATAGACTTTACCTTTGTTATTATTTCCACCCAAGTTCTAGGACTGCAAGCTTCCTTTCACCAACTTTATCCCCACAAGATGGTGTATGAAATCTCTTTCTAGATAATCCTTCAAATATTTTGATATGAATACTTTATGGAAACTATTATTATAATAATATTATACCAAAGTAAAATACTGATCCCATATACCTTTAAATCCAAGTGAGAAGAACCTAAACATGTATTTTAAATATTGGATCGCCCTTTATGTCTTCTCGTCAGTTTTAGGGAGATCAGAAGTGCTCAAATGAAGCTCGATATCCAAATACTTCTGAAGACACTTCCAAAATATTGATGCAAAATGGGGATCTAGATCAGACAAAATAGATATAGGTGAACCATTAAGTCTTAAAAATTCGTTAATATAGAGTCATGCAAGGCAATTTAGTGTCAAATACTCCCTTATAGTAAGGAAAGGTAGATATTTGGTAAGCTGATCAGTAATTACCCATATTTCATCATTATTTCTTAGATTATTTGGTAATAGAGTAACAAAATCCATAGTAATTTTATCCCATTTAAATTTATTAATATATATAGGTTTCATTACTCATCTAAAATGTTGTATTTCAACCTTTACCTATTGAAAACTGAACACCTTGATACATAATCCGCAACTTTCCACTTCATATTATCCCAACAAAAAATGTTCCTTAAAATCCCTATACATCTTAGTGTTATCAGGGTGTATAAATAAATTCAAGCTAGGAACATCATCCAATAATTACCTTTTTAACTTGGGTATAGAGGGAACATAAATCCTATTCCCCCATGTCAAAATTTCATCTTCGTATGCAAATTCTACCAATTTCCCATCATTCATAGCTTTAATTTTATTTTGAAAATTCTCATCTTCAAAATGATAACTTTTTATATTTTCCAATAAAGATGTTTTGGAAATCATTTGAAAAAGTAGTGATGTTTCACCATCATTGATAATTACCAATTCCATATATACTAGATATATGTACATAGGATCCCTGTTAATCCAAATTTTGTTCATAAATCCATGATCATTCCTTCTCAATGAATCTATTGTATTATTTTCCTTCCCTGGGTGGTAGTGTATTAGATAATCATAATCCCTAAGTATCTTGATTCATCGCCTTTTCCTCATGTTTAGTTATTTCTATGAGAATATATATTTAAAATTCTTATGATATTTATATATCTCACATATTTCACCATAGAGATAGTGTCTCCATATGTTTAAAAAATATATAAAAGTTTCTAACTCAATATCATGAGTTTGATAATTTTGTTTATGAGTTTTTAATTACCTTGATTCATAGGTAACAATTCTATCATTTTTCATAAGGAGACATTAAAGTCCTTTATTCAATGCATCTCTATGAATAACAAACCCTCCATTTCCCTATGGTAGAGTCAATATTATACCATTCACTAATCTCCTATTAAATTCTTAAAATCATTATTTACATTCTTTTTTCCAAATAAACTTAACCACTTTACGAGTAATATTGATTAATGGGTTAGCTAATTGAGCACAATTCTAAATGAAAAGTCCATATTAACCTGCTAAACCAATGGAACTATGTACCTCAGTTATGTTTGTTGGCGTAGTCTATTCCTGGACTTCCTTTTTCTTTGTAGTATCAACTAAGATTTCATCCTTGGAGAAAATATGGCTAAGAAAATAAATTGTTTGAATCCATAATTTAAAATTTTTAAACCTCTAATATAAATTTTTTCTTCTATGAGTCTCCAAAACAATCCACAAGTGGTTCTCATGGTCCTCATAGTTTTTAGAGTACACCGATATATCATCAATAAATACCAAAAAAATTATAAAGATATTCCTTGAATACTTTTTTCATTAGATCTATAAAAAATATGGTGCATTAGTTAGTCCAAATGGATTTACTATAAACTCAAAACGTTTATACCTTATTTGAAATGATTTAATTAGAATATATTTCTTCTTTATACTCAATTGATGATATCCAAAATGAATATCAATCTTTGAAAAATATTGAGCTCTATGAAGTAGGTCAAATAATTCATTAATGTGTGGTAGTGAATACTTGTTCTTTATAGAAATAGCATTTATCTCACTATAGTCAATGCATAACCTCATAGATCCATATTTCTTCTTAATGAAAAGAAAATGATCTCCCCAAGGTAAAGGACTAGAGCATATAAATCCCTTTCCAATAAATTCCTATAATTTTTTTATTTAACTCTATTAACTCCACCATGTCCATTTTATAGAGATACTTTTTTATAGGTCTTGCTTTGGGGATTAAATTAATAGAAAACACAACTTCCTATTATAGAGGATATCAAGGTAATTCCTCTGGAAATGCATTAATGTATTCTTGTACAATAAGTAAATCCTAAATTTTAAGATCATATTTTTCATCAATATATTTTATCTTCTCTTCATCTACAAGAATATCATTTAGAAGAGATATTGGAGGTGGATACAGATATCACATAGATGAAAAAAGTATCCCCTCTAAAGATGATAAATTCAAAATATTCATAAAATGTTATAATTTCATAATATTTGAAATAAATTTTTTAATTGTATTTTTAAATCAAGTACATACCAAGGATTATATCAAAATTAACCATATTTATGATAATAAAATCAACCATTAGAGTATGTTCATGTGTTATAATAGGAACTGCCTCACATATCTTCATTGCAATAAGGTTTCCACTAGAGTTTTGAATAACAATTACCTTATTAAGGTGAATTATAAATATATAATTTTTATATAAAACTAGAAAGATATAAAAGAATTCGATGATCCAAAATCAAATAAATATTTAGAAAAATTTGTGGAGAGGATTAAAGTACCTTCCATCACATCAATATAAACATCAACCCAAATCATTATGACTGTATAATAATGGCCATTTTCCCTTGAAATTTTTTGGGTTATGTTTCCTTGAAGTCTAGGAAAATAATGTGCATGGTGTCTCATATCCTTACAGTTGAAGCATTTCACATTTTTGACTTATTTCCTTCCCTTGTAATCATGGTCCTAGTGGTCGTTTTCTCCACACTTGTAACAAACACCCATTCCCAATAGGCATGTTCCATGACGTTTCATTCCAAATTTATTGAAATTTAGAAATTATATTCTTCCTTCATTTTATTTTTCCTTATTTCATTTTTGAGAGTAATCAACTGCCCTATTCTTACCTTACTTCCCTTTGAAACCATATTTCTTGGAAAATTATTTCTCCATCTTGATGGAACATGATACTATATCCTCATATGATGATAATGTTTGGGAGACTAGTTTCCTTTGTAGAATTATCTTAAAACCATCAAAGAAATGTTCTATATTGATCATTAGATTATGTATATAGTTTGAAGAATGCCTTTATATCCTTGTAAAGTTGGATTTATATGTATCAATATTTTCATCCTTTTTCTATCTCAAACTCAATAATTTTCTATTCATATCTGATCATTGTTCGTGAGGGAAATGTTTTTATAATAAAATTTCCTTAAAATCCTTTGATCCCATATTTTCAATTTCTTCTTCCTCCATTGGGTTTTGAATTAATGACCATAATTGACTTGAATCTCTCGATATATGATAAGCTTCTATGTTAACCTTTTCCCTTTTCATTACATCCCAAATTGAGAAATATCTTCTCTAAGGAATGTATCCATTTCTCATATACAAATGGGTTTGTATTCCCATTTAATGATAGAGTTTTTTGTCTCATGAAGTGGTATAACATTGTTATGCCCCATTTTTGATAGGGTTGCTCCATGCGATTAAGGTTATTACTCATAACATGTGTCATTTGTACTAGTATATTTATAAGTTGTTCATATCCAGTTTATCTCCAACTCCAACATAATTATCTTCTATTGGAGGAAAATCTCAAAATGGAATTCATGTATTGATACTCTTTCCAGTCCTTCCACTATGATCTATTTCTAAACAATGTCATACACTATATAATATTATGAAATTTTGAAACTAGTGAACCACTAAAAAAATTATGTATAATTAATCTCAAAATAAAAATCTTGGTTAACTTTTAAATATTCTCAAAGTTAGTTATAGAGTTATATTTCCTTAATCTATGTTTTCTTAAATCTAGTTTCCAAATATTATACTAAACATACTCTAATACCAATTGTAAAGACCCTGAACCCAGTATCCTAGATCTGGTGCCTTACTTTATTACATTGTTACTATGTATAATTGATCGCATCCCAAAGTACCTAATAGTTTAGTAGCTTTTCAAAACAATATACAAACATAAGTGTTACATTACAACTTGATATGTCAATAATAATATACAAGTTGGTATCTGGGTGAAAAATAAAATATAAGAAATGGTTGAGATCAGATGCTCAGTAAGGGTAATAATATAGTGGAAACTATCATAAATAAACATAAACAATATGTTAAGGTGAATAACTAAAAACACATTCCATTAAAACATATTCTTGATAATAATATGGAAGGAATAAAAACTAATAAAATAGTTCCTTATAAATAATCACATAAGAATTAATCTTAAGAATGGTTATTATATTAGTCTAATAATCACATGGATTATCAATAAATAATCTCATAATGAGTGAATTTCTAATTTGGTACATCATAAACATACCATGAAGGATTCATCCAGCACACCATATGTAATCAAGTAAGACATCAAAAAATACCCAAACTGGTTTGTCTCGTAAGGGGTTATAGTGGACCCCTCCCATCACTTACTAAGTCTAATTCATTGCTCATATGAAAAGGATGAAACATAATCAACATATACATTTATATTAACACTATAATATGAATTGTTAATAATTTTCCCCTAACAACAAACATAATCATAAACCATATAGTGTAATATGATGATTAGTGTCAAAATACCACATCTGTAGTCAAAATAATCATAAATAATTCAATAAAATATAGAATATCGTATCATAAGGGGTCAAACATAGTTAAGTATAAAATACAAAAAAGAGTTTTGGAATAGATGAAAAATACACTAATAAAATCATTGAGAAATTATTGATAGAAATGCCACTTTACTTTGAAATCATTTATTTAAAAATATGTGAAATTATAAAAGAAAATTTTTACTTTGAAAATAACTTTTTATACATGTAAATTATTCCTCAATACATTAATTCTTCATGAAATTGGGAAAATTATCTCATTCTATATAAGTTTAAAAAACAATACTTTTAAATTTTGAAAATGAAACATTTCATAGAGTATTTTTAAAAGAAAGTGTGAGAGTTAAAAAAATGAATCAATTATGTGTATCAAATTCAAATACAAATAAAAAAAGTTTAAATACAACATAATGTAATCAAAATTAATTTCAAACATAATCATATCATTAAATAATCAATAGATTAGAATTTTTATCCAAATAATGGAAATTGGGTTAAGAATTCCCTTACAACTTTGTAATCAGTCAAACCATATGCCCCATAAAATTAATGTCCATGAAATGACACATTAAATTAAATTAAATTAAATATATTCATGAAATTATACACTAAAGATTATTATGTATACTATACACAAGAAATAAAATTTTAATAAGTAATATATCTCATAGAAGTAAAAGTGAGATGAGAAACCCTTACCTTATGTTCGAAACCACTCCACACTTGTACCTAATGTTATATAAAATAAAATTAAACTCATTAATAAATTAATTTAGAAAATATTAAACATATAATTGATTTATCATAATTTTATTAAGTTCATTTATGTCTATTCCAAGGATTTATAATGTTTAATTTCGTTGTTCTGGGAGTATTCATTTTATGGTTTTATGGTCGGTTCCCTTGAGTATAAATATGCGAGTTCTTGTAAAATGGGAATAAATTCTTTGAAAGTAAAATAATTTAGTATTAATTAACTTAAAAAATGTTAAAATGGTCTCATATATCATTTTTTTACATGGTATGAGGATGATTAATTATATAAAATGTTGATGAAAATGTCTTAATTTATTTTGGCAGTTTTTATGACAATCCCAAACTTGTGTCATTTTATTTAATATTATGTTTATATATTGGTTTCAGAACATGATATAAATTATATTATTTATATTAAAATTTTATTTAACCATAATAGTGTTTTTATGATCAGCCTTGAAGGTGTTACTAGAAAATTATATCTCGTCGTCCATGAGGGCGGTGAATCAACACATCACAGTTGATGTTTTCATTTTTTAAAAATAAATATAGAGGGGAAGGTATTTGATGATTAAAAATACATTAACACAATAAAATATATTATATATATATATATTATACTTAAGTTACCATTCCACTTTGGATAGGTTATTTGAGGTATAGGATAAGAAAAGAAAAGAAATTTAAAAATAAAGGAGGATTTTACCTCTTGAATATCGCCTCCTTGGGAACCTCCTTAAGACACTTGGATTCTATATTTTAATAAGAATAGAAGGTATTAGATGTGGGAAAGAGTCTTGGGAAGGTAATTAAGTGAAATTTATACAATCTTCAAGTATTATAATTTGTAAGTATAAGGTGTGGTTAGGGGTGATATTTATAGGGGAGGGGAGGGGTGTTTTTTTATTATTTTATTCATTTATTAATTGTTTTGGATGAAGACTTTAAATAGTATTAATTATTGTGACTAAGTATAGTAAATAGTTATTTTTTTCTAAATAATTTGTTATTAAATATTTCATTATGTTATAATTCCTGTATTTGGCTTATAATGTTAAACATCGTAAATTACCGTATTTTATTATTCATCTAAAATTCAACTATTTTTAAAAAATCCCAAAATTTCACCCTAAATTTTTTTTGATGTGTATATTTAAAAAAATTGAATCCATTTTATAAAAATAATTCTATAAATATGATAAATTTAATTTTTAAATATAATTATCATTTATTTAAAAAATACTGATTTTATTATTATAACCCATTTTACGGCACTTTGAAAAAATAACTTTGGTCTCATAAAATTATCTTATAATTATAATACACCGAACTATTAATTTATAAATATATTTTATGAAAATAAATTTTCTCCTAAATCATTATATTAATTATAAAAGTGTAAATAATCATTTACATTTCACAGAAATTACAACACTTAATTTATAATTTTTAAAAACATTTATTTACTTATTCCATGATATAAATTTATCATATTTTCATTTATGAGATACCTAAATTTTATTCTTAATTTTATAGGTTATTTTATTATTATAATGGTTATATTACTATTCCTAACAGCCACATTACTATTCTAATGGTCATGTTAATATTTAATAGTATATCACTGTTATAAACTCGGTGTTGCGTGAAAGATAAGCTATCGAATATGTTAAATTCAAAAGAGACATACCATAAAATATGAGGATGTTACATGTAACTAATAAAATAATTTGAGTAAAATTTATCGAGTAACTTTAATAATCCATGATTGATAAACATGGTAAAATGAATGAGGATCGACATTACCATTGTGAAAATTTCCTGAAAAAGTCAAATCACTAACAGCTGATGATGAAAATAAAAAATAAAAAAGTAGTATATGTGAGATATTATAATTAGTCTATATTAAAGGTAATAGATATGAATAAGTATCTAATATGTGTGATTAATATCTATTTATTATTATACAAGATGTTTAAGAACTTTCATTGATGTATGAATTAACGAAATGGCTTTTTTACCAATTTTATATTGAAATTGCAATTGTTTATGTTTGAACTTCCCTATTATAAAATTGAATGTTATTTGTTACTAAAACACATTTATTTTCTTATAATATGTCCATTCATGTGTTTTACATGTATTTTAATTATTTTACCATCAATTTTTTTATAATTCAATTGAAAATATTCTTATAAGTGTATTCGGGCTTATATTTTTCTTTTCACTATGAAACATTCTCCTCACTATCCTTTTTTTTATTTTATGAATTTACTAATTAAAAATTATATAATTTTTTAATTTCTTAATTTATTTTCATTGATTTTATTTATAAAATTTTTAAATAAATATTTTAAACGCTTTCCTCTTGATCTATTTTCTATAGACTCCGACTCACTTTAAAAAAAAGTATGAAAAGAATAATCATTTTAATGTTTTCAAAATGAATAAATTTTCCTTCTATATTCTTTATTATTAATTAATAAAATTCATTTTATTACTTTCATTATTTTCTATAGTAATTTCTATTCTCATCATTTGTTGATTTTTTTCTCTTTGGTATAAATTTTATTAAAGACATTAAATTTATTTTCTTATCATTATTCAATATAATTTCCTAATTCTATTATTAGTGATTTTCTTCTATATAGACATCTTTAAATGTTTTTTATGATTCAATAGATATATCCTCTAATGATACCATCCACCATCTTCCACTATAATACTTATCATTATGTTTTAAGGATATTTGTATGGATCTAATTTCTTTATCATGGATAAATAATTCTATGATGATATTATGAATGTTTTCATGTTCATATGGAACATAAATTTATGTTTTCTTATTATGTAATAGGTGCATTTTTTATAGACCTAAAATTTATTGGGTAATGTTTTATATCTCATGATACTAGGATATGATATGGGTGGTTATCCATTGTTCACTATATTAAGGTATGTATGTGGTTATCCCATGTTTATTATTATAGGAAAGTGGTTCATCGGGTCTATTATGATATGAATATCCAGGGGTTGTCCTTGACATATGTTATAATTTTTATGGTTATTTTTGTGTTAAATTCTTATTTTATGAAACATAGCTATGTTATTCTCTCATAGATCATGATTATTGACTCATTTTTCACACTCCAAAGACTTCTATATTATGTTATACTAAAATCCCAATACCATGACTCATGTTTTATGATATATATTTTTGGTTGTGATTCTCTTATGTTATCTTAATACACATTTATTATGTCCTCATACCCATATTCTCATCTTATATTCATTTATGATATTCAATTGGTTTCTATTATTCTTACCCTCATATAACATATGATCTCAATCTTTATTATGTTTCCATTAACTAGATTGTGGGAGAAATTATTGTGTTTGGTTTATCAAAAAAGGTATCATGTGAAATGACTATTTGTTGGTGGTATTTAAAATATTTTAGATTAAGTTATTTATGTTTCTAATCTCCATTTACACTAAACTTATATGTCAAGGGTGTGATTTATTATGATATGTAATGAATAATCGTGTAAAATTATTTATTATACATGTACGTTGTATCAAGGTTGTATTAGTTGGTATCAAATAAGGGTTTTGTTTTTTTCTAATTGGGATACTAAAAATATGTGGATAGAACCTAGAAATAATATTTATGAACCAAAAGTAACTTTTTATGAAAAAAATATATCATACACAAAAATGATGTTGTCGTAATTTAGGATATCTTAGGATTTTTTTTGTCATAGGATTTATTACTCTGATTATTGTTGATTAATTTTCACAATAACATTTTTTTGTTTTAGTCAATGTCTAGAAATAGGAGGAATGTAGTTAATAATGAGTGTGATTTAAAATTAAATGATTGTCTCAATTTTAAACCATACATTACGGGATCTAGAGCGAAAAATTTGGTGACCATGCCCACCCAATATTATCATGCTGTAAATAATAAATTGAATCAAGAAAAACTTCTTAATGAACTAAGGAAAGAATAACTATACTTTTAATCCTTCATGTGTAAACATGATCCCTCTATTAGTGGGTCCTCAAACCCCATTATTTCTAATGATTCATTCAAAATAATATAAAATATATTTTTATTATATGATAGTAAGTGAATTCAAAGGTTTATTTAATTGTTAATGAATTGGATGGTGAGTCAGATCAATGATGAAATATCATTAAGAAAATGGGGTATGATTAAGAAATAAAATCCATATAATTTTTGAAGTTTAAGAAGTTATTTTTTTAATAAATACTTTCCTTGAAATATTCATAGATAGGGTAGTAGCTAAGTGGTTACCACACCTCATAAGATTGCATGAAACCCAGGATCAAATCCTAGTGGAGGAGTATTTCTAGGGGAAATTTAGTAGTATTATAGAAATACTGTAGTAGGTACTATAGCAGTACTGTAGTATCTAGAACTATTCATCTATTTGGGCCTTCGGGCCACCGTTATGGGCCTATAGGCCACATGGTCCTTTTGGCCATCAAATGGGGTGGTGATGTAGACATGATGAATAGGTGGTGATACAGGTGTGATGAAATTAGGGATTTCAGGCCATCTAATGGTGGTCCTATGAGCCCTGTAATGGGTCTTCATGCCCAATAGGCCTTCGGTCTATGTAACAATACGTAATAAAAGTGGTTGGTGGGTGGTTTATCCCTTAGGGGGGATATAACCTGCCTTATCGGCCTATGTGTGTGTGTTTTGTGTGTGTTTGATTGTAATTGTACCCCTAAGAACCTAATATATATATATATATATATATATGACCTTACTTGAAATATTCACACTAAAATACAGTTGAGATTATTGGAGATGAAACAAAAGGAGGATGAATCCATTTGTAGATTGTATGGTATATTTATTATTTAATAACTTACCTTGAAATAAAAATCAATTTTTCCTTTAGGTTTTAAAAACAAAGTCTATAAAAAAGTGTTAGATATAAGGGACACTAGTAGTTATATGGATATTTCTCAATGTTCTCTCAATGAGGAAATTTGAATTTGGGACTACCATTATTCTCATGGTTTCAAGTAAACTAAGAAAAAAATATATTTTCTTGGAAACTATAAGGCGAAATAATATGAAGGAAAGAAAAATAATCTCCCCACATGTTGTAGATGTGGGAATAATAATGGAGAAAATTTCCTTAAAGGGATAGTTAAATACTTCAAGTGTGGAATATATGTCCATTGATGGACCTTTAATTTTCATTAACTTTTTTCTGAATTATAATGATTTAATCCCCACCAATTTTTCTTTTTAAAAGGAATTTTATTATAATTATTTTTTGGGATATATTTTTAATAATATTGGAAATGGATCAATATAATGTTTTATGTATTTTTTTTATTTTTTTGAAATAATTAAATATAATTTATTTTTTATTTGAATTCATTGGTAGAATAATTTGTTAACATAAAATAATTAATTTTAACAATTTCATGAATTTTATATGAATACAAATATGAGTATATCTTATATTTTTAAGTGATAATATTTCCAAAAAAGTATTATTAATTAAATTCATATGAAAATTTTGAAATTCTTATGATTTCAACACTATTTTAAATTTTTAGAATAAGGTATTTTCAATTCTATATTATGACTGATCCACATGTAATTATCTAAATAGGATATGTAGAGTTTTGTTCATGCAAGGATTTAACAAATAATTAAAAACATGGTGTGTGTGGATACTTCCAAATAAATCACGCACGTGAAGAATAAATCCCTTTTGTTTCCATCTAAAGATGATTATAAGAATGTTTTTCTTATGCATGAAGCATTCCCTGAATAGATAAAACGATATAAAATTTTCAAATATTTCTCCATCAATCATTAGAGTATAAATATATCTGGATTGTATTTCTTGAAGGGATAATAGAAACATGGTTTGGGTTGATACAAGAGGATTTACACATAATACTTAAATATGGATAGTTACATAAGAGAGTGGGAGAAGAAGGATATTTGAGATGATTTAGAGACAATTCGATAAACTCCACAAATTTTTGTAATAGTGGATACCGAAAAACACCTTCCTTTTAAGAATTAATATTTCACTATATCTTTTTTATATTTCTATAAATTTTGATTCTTGAATGAAATTAGTATACATATTTCATGAATAAATTTTCTTCTAATATATTCATTACCTTTTATCAATTTAAAAATTTAATATGGCTTTTTATCACTATTTAAATTTCATTAGAGAGGTATCTATTTTGAGTATAGTGAGTTTATCTAGGTTCAATTTCTTAGAGTACTTTGAGGATTTGAAACAAATTTCATAAGAGTATTTATTCCCACAATTAGGTCATGGTATTTTTTTAGGTATATTTAGGTGTTCACTTTATTATATTTTTTTTAACATTGAGAAATCCAATTAGATATTCATATTAAATAAGGAAGAATATATTATCCATAAGTTAACACTAGTCTACTACTATTGTTTTAAAAATATTATTTTTACAATCCATTTATAAATTTTTTCAATTTCTAATTTTCATTCATTATTAATTTAACATATTTTAGTTCAATATTGCAATTTGTTTAAAAGTATTCAAATACCCTGTTGTTTTAATTTTTCTATGACATAAAAAAAAAGTGGGAGTTTCGAAACAAAGTACATAATCGCCTCAAAAGAAAACCCTGAGATTACTATACTTGATTTTCATAGTGGAACTATGAAAAAGTTCCACTCTTTCATCTAGAATAGTTTATTATGAGGTTTCTTGAGTTGAACTATTCAGTTTTTTTATTACAAGAAATTAAAAGAGCATATTATTTTCATTAGATCATGAAATTCACCAAACATAACATTTTAGGGCTCAATATATTATAAATTACATTGTTTATAGTTGTGAATCCGCCATTAAAATACCAATATTAAACTCTTTTTAAAATGAAATTACCAAGGATATTATTAAAACACTTAAAGAATTAGATTCACCCTATGAAGATAATAAAAATAATTCTATGGATTACCTTGATGAACCTAATGGCTTCGAAATCAAATCAAGTTCTAATCATAAACCTCCAATGTTTAGTGGGCATCCAAGTGAGGATCCATAAATGCACATTAAATAATTTAGATATATTTTTTAGTACATGAAACAATAATGAATAAATGGAGATAAAATAAATATTTGGGATTTACCTTTTCCAATAGAAGGAGTTTACAAAGAATGGTTTTTCAATTCATAGTGTATAATGATCGGAGTTTGGAATTAATTTAAGAAAAGTTTTCTTGAAATAATTTCACTAACTTTTAAGACTGATTCCATTATCAAATAAATCTATGGGATTATAAAACATTAAATAGAAATCTCTTATTAATACTGGGAGAGATACAAGATACTTTGATTTATTTTACTCAACTATATGATTAGTGAAAAACTTTTTATTCAATATTTTTATGAGATATTATGTCTTTATGATAAGAGTATGATAGGTTCTACTGAAATTAGAGAATTATTTGATAAAATTAAATCTAATCCTAGTGATTTAATTAAAAACATGACCTAAAATGATAATCAACTTAGAACAAGAGGACTTATTTATATTAAATATTATCAAGAAGTTCCCACTTCTGTATTAGAAAATTACAGGATTTTGAGTTAACTCAGAACCACTATGTTTATATAAATTATGTTTTCTAACACTCCACAACCCCAACCCAAACCTAAAACAAAATTTTAATTGAAATTTCACTATTGAATTTTTTCTTATAATTAAAATATTAGTGATAAATCTCCTTAAATATAATAGTATTCAAAAAAATTAAATGTTATCATTTAAGGAATACCCTTTTATCAACCCAAAAACTATTTATAAATCCCAATGAATAATTCAATAAGTGATTTAATAACCAATATAGTGAGAAACAAAGAGAATATGAATAACCAAAAATATTTTTATAATGTGATTCAATTAATTGTCAATATGGATTCATAAATTTACAAGACAATGCATTTTCTAGAAGAAATTTACATCCAACACAACTAGTTCAAAAATATGAAAATAAAATTGATGAAAATATAAGATAACAACATATCATGATTAATAATTTGATGAAAAAATGGGATTTTTTTCTACTTATCTTGGTAGATTCATAAATAAAATTAGTGAATGTTTACTTAACAAACTCTTGTGAATCCTAAAGACAATGGAAAGGATAATTTGTTTTCTATGAAACTTAGGATTCATGCCAAGTTGAACTACCCCCAAATGAGAATATTAAAATGTATTATTATCATGAACCTAATAAGTGAATTCCACTCCTTTTTCACCTTATTTATATCATGTTATTGAATGAATATTATCTATTGAACCATATTAGAATTTAGAATGATTTTTTTTAAATGTTATAAGAATAATCATTTCTTGAAAGAAACACTAAATAATTATAAATAATGATATGACCTTATATTTATAAAAACTATTCTTAAAGAGATCAAGAGACACCCCAACTAACACTATATTCCTAGATAAGTAACTCACAACTGAGAAATGATAAAGAGAGTTATCTAGACAAATAATTTTTAGAAACTTTTATAAATGACCATTTAAACATATCTATTCTTAATTATATGAAAAAATTCTAAGATATTACAAAAATTATAATAATGTTTTTCTCATAAAGGTAAATTAAAAGGATAAAAAACTAACCTGGAGAGGAGTGTTTCCTTTATGATTCAACGTGCTCTAAATTTTAAATATAAAGATCCAAAAACATTTTTCATTCACTCCACCATAGGAAAATGTGAGTTCAAGTATGAAATGATAAATTTAATATCATGAATAAATTTCATTCCCCACTCTATTTATTCATTTTTATTGGTTAGAGAGATAAATATATTAGAATTTTTATCTAACATTCTAACAGGGGTACCAAAAACCTTCTAGAGTTATAGAGGATATGTTGGATTAGGTAAGAGACATAATTTTACCAAAAAATATATATATATTAGATATGTAATATGATATTTTTATAACACATTAACCTCTCATTCATAAGATACCCTTTTTTAAACTACTAAAGAAATGATAAATGTTCAAAAAGGATCATTTTAACTATATTTTTAAGGGGATATTGTTTACTTAAATATTTTTCTATCCCTAAGACACCCAATAGATGATAATTAATCCTCTATTGTGAACATGATTAATTAGTTTTCCAATGATTTATTTCCAAATTTCCCATTTAATGAACCAAATACTATTTTTTATAAAATTAAATACCTTTTTACCACTAAAATTATTTTTATAAGAGTGAAATTGATACATGTGAAGAGGGTATGATTGTTGAAACTGATTTTTGTAAACTATCAAATTTGGAAAATGTAACATTTAACTCCTTTGAAATTAATATAAATACTAAAACTAATGAATCTTTTTTTCTTTTTAAAAGAATTTAAAATTTTTGAATGTGATATCAATGTTTATTATTGAACATTTTTAAATTTATTCAGGTCAAGTTGCTATAATATCTAACTATGATTATATTTGTAATGAAACTGATAAATATTTTAAAATTTAGACACCCTATTTCTATTCTTATGAATAGAATGATAATTTTAATATGAAATGTTTATTGTGTTTGTTCAAATTGATAATCCTATTACTAAAAATTCATATCTTGAATATTCCTTCAATTTTGGAGTTTTTCATGAAAATTCAACATATAAAATACCATTGGGTTGATTATTGTCCCCAATATAAATCTAAAATTTTATCATTTTGAGAATAATTTTGAATTTTAAATTGATGTTCATGAGTCACGTAATCTTTCCTTTACCAATGAGAACATCGCCTTCATGTTAGAATAGAAACCATTGTTTGAAATTTATAAATATTCATTTTGTGATAGAAATGAGAATTTTCCATTAATCATTACTAAAGTTCTATAAAAATACCAATATAACTAATTATTAGGAGTAAATAAAAAACAAAAAATTCATTTATATGAACTCTAAATGATTTAACTAGAATAATTCATTTATTTCTCTTCCTTAGAATTTTATTAAAGGAAAATTCCAAACCTATGAGGTAATTTAAAACGATATTGAACTAAAAAATTTTAGAGGTTTTTATAAATAAAGTGGACACATTTTTAATAGTGTTAATAATTTTGAGTATATATGGTATCCAATGGGAAAGTCTTATCTAATTTTTTTCTCAAAAATGTTATTTCATAATTTTAAAATTGAATTTTTTGGCCTGGTCCCTATTAGGATTTCAAGAAAATGGATAATGTGTATTGATTATAATAAAATAGATTCATTAACTATGAAGTACCATTTTAACCTTCCATTTATTAACCAATATATTTTGATATTATCTGGATAGACCCAATATATTTTTCAAAATAGACTTTCATATTAATTTCAAATTCATATTGCACTAAAAGATCAAAAGAAAATTGATTTCACATGTTCTATTAATAAATATTCCAATGGAAAAATGGAATTTATGGGGTAATAACCTAGGAATCATCCAAATATACATAATTGTATTTTTTTTAGAAATTTTGAGTTTTTTTTGTAATTTTTTATGGATGTTTTTACTATGCATGAATAATCTTTGTAAATATTTTTGAAAACTTTGTTTTATGTTCTTAAAACATGTATCGATAAAAACCTCATTCTAAACATTGAAAAATGTCACATTGTGGTTAATAAATAATATTTTCTTTTCTATGTTGTGACTAAATATGGAATTAAAATTGTTTAATCTAAGGATTGTATCATTTTATATCTTTCCTACTCAAAAATAGTGAGATATCTGAGATTATTTATTTTCGATGTTGGTTTTTATAGGAGATTCATTGAGGACTTTAGAAAAATAGTTCTTCACTTTTTTTATGTTTCTTCAAAAGGAGACATGATATGTATTTGATAAAGTGTGTAAATATAACATTAATGAGATAATAAAAAATATTATTACCCCACCCAATGTTCAACCATCAAAAGGGAATACCCTTAAGAATTAATGAATGGTTCCTCATATATTTACTTTAGGAGAATTTTGTGTCAAAAAATGAAAAGGAAATATCATGTGATTTTTTAGGAATATTGGTATTTGATCTAGATAAATTAAAATAAAAAATAAAAAGGATATTTTATTTATTATCTTTCCTTTAGACAAGTTTAGATTTTTTTAGGCTTTAAAGTGCTTGTTTTCACGTATCATTCTGCAATCGATTTTTTAATGATGAAACATGAGGTAACCCCGTTTTTTTTGTTATATGAGTCTTATTCGGATATAAAGGATAATAAAAGGAGTGAAAACTATGTGTATGGACATTCAATATGATTACCAATATTTTATATATCACATGTCAGGTATGTCCACCCATTAAAGATACTTTTTTATTAGTAATTAAATGCCTTAAATATCTTAGAACATGGATTTATAATATATTTAATTATTTAGATTATAATAAAATTCCTCAATAGGTTTATTATAAATAAGTTTATAATATCTTGAGTGATTTATAGAACTATATTTTGGATGATCCTTACTTTTAGAATGTTATTAGTGACCAAATACTTTGTAGATTCATTCAAATAATTTGGTCTTTATTTTTTGTCTTATATTGAGTTTTAGGGGTAAATTTTTATCTCAAAAACCAATAGGTATGTTCTTTAATATTTTTTATTTTGGTCAAAAAAAATTAGATTATTTTTAATTCTATTAAACCTATAAAAATTGCTAATTTCAAAATAAGAATTCATAGAGAAATGAAATGCCTCAACAACCCCTTTTGTTTAATAACATGTTTTGTGTCTGGGGTATGGGTTTTATGGGTCTATATAAAAATTATTTTAGATATAGTCACATATTTATTTCTTATGATTATGTTTCTTAGTGGGTGGAAGTTATTTCTACTAGAGCTGATGATTCCAAAGTTGTTATAAATTTTGTAAAGGAAATCCATTCTCCATATTTGGATTACTCATATTTTTAATCACACGTCAAGGTACCCGCTTATATAATAGAAAAATATAATCTCATTTGATAATATATAAGTTATTTCATACCATCTAAAAACTTATTACCCACAATAAAATAGAATGGTTTAGTGCCAAATAGAGAGATCAAATAGATTTTGAAAGAAAAAATCACCCAAAATTGAAAATATTAGAGTTTAAGATTAGATGATAAAATTTTTACTTATGGGAATTCCTTTAAAACTATAATTAGAATTTAAAATTTTAGACTTATTTATGGAAAATATTTTAATCTAACTATTATGTTAGAGCATTATTCTTTGTATACTGTTAAATCCTATAACATGAATCTGTTTACTTTTTGAAAATAATTAAAAAATTTTCTAGGTGTTGGAAGAGATATAAAACAATGCATATCAATTATATAAGATTTAAAGGTAAATAATAAACTCATTTATGATATAATGACCCTAAATAAATAATTTAATGTGGGAGTAAAAGTGTTTCTATTTCAATCCAAAATGCTAATGTTTCTAGTTAAATTTCATTCGAAATAGTGATTCCATATCATTGTTACTAATTTTTTACTTTAGTTTAATCTAGATTAAAAAATATTATAATGAAACATCATTCATAATCAATGGATGTATACTAAATTAGTTTGGAGGTAATTTTAAAGATCCTCCATGGGGGAGTCTTAACTTCAATAAGCTAAGTAAAATTGAAATCTATGTTGTGTCTTTCCTTCCCAAATGTTTTATTATTCTATAATTATTATTTTTCAATTATCATAAGAAATATTTAATAATTATAAAAATGTAAAATATTTTTTTTGAAGACGAATATCCAATGGTATAGTAATATTTATTATGATTTATTTTTTTCTTCTATTTTTTATATTTTTTCATTTTATCATTCAAATTTTGTTTGTTTATTTTACAAATTTTTTTCATTTTAAAAATATGTGAGCTCAAATTCAATAAATTTTTAATTTTTCAATACCATTTCAATGTGTGAATAGATTATAAACCATGAAATGTATTTAAATAAATGTCGAAATAAACCTTGTATTAGATTTAATTTTTTTTTTAATTCATGAAAAAAACCTTTAAATTTTTTATTTACACCCCATAAACCACTTTCAAAATTTAAAAAACATCATCCTTTGATAATTTTAAAGAAAAATTACATATTATTCACTTTGAACATATTTCTAAAGGGAACCTAACAATGAATGATATAACCTGAATTTGTTGAGTTTTTATCAAAATAAGAGAGTTTAGTGAACTTTTACAGAAAATGATTAAGAAAATATATTTTATTTTGAATCCCCCTTTGAAAATAACCTTTTATTTAGGAGATAATTATACATTTTATCATTTTTTATCCTTTAAAAATCCATGATCAAACTATTAGGAATCCACTTTATGAGTCATTTTCCCTTATCTAACCCTCTTTATTAAGTGAAAATTTATGATCTAGTTGAACTCATGTGTGAGGGATTGTAGTCTTGTGATTTCTTGCATAATTTTAGGTTTCCTTTTTATGAGATTCACAACTTTAATATTTTTTTAGAGTTTATAAACTATTTTATTGATGTAATTTAGTGTAAATTATGAATAGTTATATCATTATTAAAGGATACTGTGTTAAAATTACTTTGAAAGTTTATAAAAATAAATTTTAACAACCTTAAAATAATTATTATCATTTAAAATTGGGGTTGAGAAGTCACACAAATGTTTTAAATTCAATGAATAGTCACTAACTTTAAAAATAAAATCTATAAAAAATTTGAAGTATCAAAATTAGAAATTTAATTATGTTGAATGAATTTTAGTGTAATAAATATTTATACTTAAATGAAGAAGGTTTGGGTTTTCTAACAGATTTTAATGCTATTTAGAGTTGACCTTTTTATAAGGGGAGTAACAAGGATATAATTCTTAAGTGGAATCTGAATTATTCTTATTTTCTTTGAAAACTACCAAACATCCTTATTCTACCTTATAATTTTTTAAAATCTAAAACCATTATCCCAAAACCTCATAACATCCCAGAAATTTCTCATAATTAACATAATTTTGTGGCTCATTTGGGTGTATATTTAGGTACTTATCAAGCCTATAATAACCCTTTCATGCGTTTGGATGAGAAAATAATTATTGAAAATTAAAAAAATTTATAATGAGAGAAAATTATAGTGTGTTAAGTGTTTTAGTACATAGGATGATAAATTATGGGGGTTGGATTAGACAAATTAAATGGATAACTTGGAATAAGTTTTTTTAGTTTTAATAAAAAATTTGGGTTATTTAGTGTTTAATTAGTGGATCTCGTAAGATGTGTTTTTTGAAATTATTTCAATTCCTATTTTGATGCTTACTAGTCCTAGAGTATAAGTCTTATGTTTGGGGTAATTGATAGTGATTGAATTTTATTTTCTTTTTCTATGAATTTTAATGATTTAATCCCCACCATTAAACTATTTTAAAATGAATTTTATTATTTTTTATATTTTTTTGTTTATTTTTAGAATAATTTTAAAAATGGAACAATTTAATGTTTTTAAGTGATTTGAATATTTTCTATAAATAATTAAAGAAGTTATGTTTTTATTTTAATTATATCTAATAATATATTTTTGAACATGAGATAAATAATTTTTTAACATGTCATTCATTTTATATGAAATTAAAAAGTATAAATTCATACATTTAGATATGATGTGTTTTTATATAAAGTTCAAATGAAATGAAATTTATTTAGAAAATATTAAGGTCTTATAACTTCAATTGTAACACCCCAGGTAAATAATGAATATGAAATTTTCATATTTATCCATATTTGTGAATAAAATATTAATATGACTTTAAAGGGGACGCTATACTCGATGGCGTACCCAACACGCAACAACGAGTTTCTTGGGAATCTTATGTTGCACTCTAATAATAAAATAATATTACTTCAAATGGTAGTTAACATGTAGCCGTTGTATTGGCGGGAATGGATAGAAATAACTAAAATATGATTATATATGTTTTTTAAATGTTTTTACATTTATCCAATAAAATCTAAAGGCTTAAAATACGGAAAGAATACAATTTTAGGCGTATATGCCCTAGTTTTCACTAAAGGTTCACTTATCGCCTTTTAATGGAGAACTGTCATTAAATATAGTTTTTTTCACTCTTAAACATTCTTTTGGACCAAATAAAACTCTTATTAAGAATCGGGACATCAAATTTTACTTTGTGTAATTTTTTGGTATTTTTCCGATAAAGTTCATTTTTTAATGAATAATGTAAAATGTTGTATTTTAATTCAAAACCTCTTTTTAATATAATTTATTTATATGATTAGATTATATTTTGAATTGGTTTTAAAGTGAAATTAGAAAATATTTTTACCATTAAATCCAATAGTGGTCGTTGGAATTAATTTCACTTTGAAATCAGACTTAAACTAGTGTCAATCTTTTGATACTTATTGTTTTATAAAAACACGTTATTTGCTCTCACAGCGGGAATTAATTATTAAATTAATTAATGTGACTAATATGTTTTGAATTTTGTAAAACGGACTTCATTTTTGAATTCGGAATATCAAATATAGCTTAGGGTGAATTTTTGGGATTTTTCTGAAAAACTTCAATTTTTGATGAATAGTGAAACCACTAAGTGGTACTTATAAAAACTGATTTTCCGTTTAAATGAAATTTTGCCATCTTTGTGTTTTGATTTTCAAAAATCCGACATACATGGTTGTCATTAAGAAGTAAAATGTGGTTCAATGAGATTAAAATAATTTTTTGGTGAATAGTAACTTATTAAGTTTTTAATCGCGATTAGTGGTAATTAGTGTAGTTTAAGGTAAAAATAATGCTTTAATAAAATGAGATGAGCTTGACACATGTCTTACCCTCATTGGTTGTATCATGGCCGACCAAGAAAAGCCATGGGTCTACTTGGGGACCCCATGGATCCACTTTGGTTGGGAAATGACATAAATAACATTTTATTTAATGTAAAAGTAAAATTGACACAAACATGATATGTTTTACTAAAACAATTTTTAAGTGGGGTTATACAAGTCATCTTTTTTATTATAAATATTCATTGGAAAGATAAAAATATTTCCTACATCATAGTATTTGTTTTATAATTTTTAGACATTAAATAAATTAAATTATTTATGACATAATAATGATGCAGCGATGACATCATTATTTGACGATTTAAATAAAATGGAAAGATAATGTAAAATATATGAACTAAACATGTCCAAAAATTATTGGATGAGTGTATTTCTAAGCCTTATAACCTTATCCACGAATTATATCAATGTGGGACCTTTTGAAACCGAAAAACATTTTCAAATAAAGTAATATTTCTTTACTTTCCAAAAGTGCCCCTCCTCTCCTCTTATAAAAGGCCCCCACCTCTACCTCATTTAACACACTCCTCAAGCCTTTGGCTCGGCCAAACCCTGCCCATTTACTCTCTCCACATCCCTCTCCTCATCCTAGAGGATTCCCTTTGGGAAGAATCCTTTCAAAGGAAGGCTTTAGGCTCAAATCAAAAGGAGTTACACTTTTAAAGGTAATTCATTCTCTCATGTTCATTTGTTTTATTTTGCTTCTCCAACCCCCTAAACTCTTTTTATTTATTTCTTTTGTAACAACACAAGTATATTCAATATACTATGATGTTGTTATAAGATTTATTCGATCTACACTCTCACACAACTACATCAAATGGTTAAAGAACATACGGTTTCCGTGGATGGCGAAATTCTGCCTCCCGAAACGATGATTGTTCAATACTCATTTAACACCTTCAAAGGTGGCCATTATGATGTCACTATTTTTATATATGATATATAATATGTTTATGTTTTCCTTAAGCTTCTGTTTTTTCATTTTGGGCATACCTTTATGGTTTCCATTATGGGTAAACGCGATATCTTCATTTAAGGAAGTGCGGACTACCGCCCCCTCAAAGTGATTTGATTCGTTAAATACCATATGTGGGACGTATAAAGGATGGAACTATGATATTATATATGATATTATACTGTAATTATAATATACCTTTATATCATTATTATTCCATTCTATAAAATATGAAATAGAAATGAAAGTAGCGTTCATGCGTACGTACGGCTTACCGTCTCCATGAACGGTGCATTTCATTTCTTACCTCTAAATGATTATGTAATGTTATAAATGCATGCATGTACTGGATATATATGAAATATATGATATCCAAATCATGAATATGATTCTGGATATAATAAACATTTGACCACACGAACAACATGTAATGGTAAGAAGTCCACTTTCGACTTAAGAACCAAATATCGACAAAACAAACATTATTAACTTAAATGTTTACATAATGTTTATAACATGGAAATAGGTGATCTAATAGGAATAATGAACTAGAAAAAGGTTCTTAATAAAGTGGAAATTAACTCAAGTTTATTATTCAGGACATTACAGAACGATCGAGTCAAGTCGGACCCGAGGTAAGGGATCCTACACCTCTCTTTCTTTTTAAGTACACTCTTTTATGTCATTCCTTTTAAGCTCATATTTCTTATGATTGGGATGTTATTTTATATTAATCCTACTGTACTTATTATTTTCATATGATGAGAGACCCTATTTCCTCTCATCAATCCATTTTGGAAGTTTTGAGTGGCGCCGTTAGGCTGCCGAATTTTCGTAAGGGATTTTTCATCTCACTTTTATTCCCGTGAGATTTATGCTACATTTTCCACAAATTCCATTGAGTGGTGTATGTACTGCACATTATTCTACTCTTTGTGTAATATAATTTCGTTTATGAGTATTTACATCAATGATCTATTGTCCTTCTTTCATGGGGTGTATGTTTTGAAAGATACCCAAGTCGGTACGGGAACCTTTCACCCTCCTCTTTTTTTTAAAAGACTTCTTTTGATGGGTCTTTTAATTTACATATTGTTATGTTGGGATATGTTCTCATATATCCTTATTGATGTAAATTTTATGTCCAAGTGATGAGATACACTTTTTATCTCTCATCAACTCATTTTGATGTGATGTCGTTAGGCTGTCAAGGGAACTTTTTAACCCAATTTCGATTTCTTTGGGTTGAACATGTAGTCATTGAATATGTCATCCATTGAATATGTGTGAATGACCTTTTATTGTTTTACACTTAATATCCACTTATATTGGGTGTATATATATTTTTCACACATATTTTTGAGATTTATTTGTCCTTAATTTAAGGATACCTTCTTTATAAGGGATTTCATCACATTTGACATTTCTATTGAGGGCTCATTATTGTTATGCACCAATTCACTCTTATATGGTGTATATACTGTCCTTTGGAGTATTATATCATGAATCCTTTTATTCTCATGATATTATAAAATTATGACTAAATGTTATTCCTCGATTATTGTATTCAAGTGTCTCTAATTTTGGTAAAACCCCTTTAACCAAAATATCGTTTTAAATGTTTTAATTATTTGTTCTTATTAATATCCATGATTTAAAAATGGTTTTAAGGATTTATTTATATGTATATTAATGGTTTAAAATGTTAAAATCTTCAAGGTGGTATGGGACACTTTTATTCAAAAATATCTTTATTAAATGTTTTAAATGGTTTTGGAAATGGTTTCTTTTTGAATGGATTCATTATTTCAATATCCAAAAATGTTATATTGTGATCGAAATGTGGAAATGTTATGTTTCCTTTATTCATGTTTTATGTGATACAATTATGTTATGGTTCTTGGGCATTGTTATGAAGAACGGGTGGTTCCGTGATAAACTAAGGGTGGGTGAGCCCGATATAGCTCTCCAATGCATTGGGTAACGCGAAGGAGTGAAACGTTAAGGTTTCTCCGAAGAGATTTAGGGAATATACTGTGATGGGTATTCCAAACGTAACCAAGAGGGTTACTCCCTACGTAAGAATGTTATGAATGCCTCAAGTTACCTTTATGTCTTATGTTTTCTATGATTTATTCTTGATTTGATATGCCTATGTTTTATGGGTAAAGTATGATTTCATTCTTATGTATATATGAACTCATGTTTCCTTTCCATATTTTTATAACCCTTTCTGAGATTTTTATGCTCATCCCAAGTTTTTGAAATGTTTTTCACAGGTCAAGGGAAAGGTACATGATGTGACGATAGTGTCAAGGATGTGTCAAGAAAGAATCCGTGTTTTATTTTAAATAGGTTTCCATTGATGGGAAGAATGAATATTGTCTTTTATGTAACCACTTTGTTTAAATGTGGAATGTAATGCAAGTTTCATGATCTAATTCTCTAAAACTCTAAACCTGAAAAGATCCTCAATGTGTAATCTTGTAATAACTCAATATTAAGTAAGGTTTAAGGCTGGGGCCTTATAGTTGGTATCAAAGGTCGGTTTAGATAACTTTAGAGGTTAGGGTATTCTTTAAGCATAATTGACAATTACCATAATGGTTAGGATTTCAGAAAGAGTCCTAGTTTTAGATAAAGTGAATGAGTAAGTGTATCTTAGTGTTTACCTTCCTCATTAGTACATGATGGTTTTGTTGATATACTCACACTGACATTTCTATTTTTAGTGAATGGATGGATCTAGCAGGCACCAAAGAGACAACAGGTTTGAAGAAAACTATGGTGGTTCTCTGATTAAGATACTAGATAAAATGGAGGATTCAATGAGGAAACTCGTGGTTGTTCTAAACCAAATATCAAGGAGTCATGATCAACCACTTCAACCTTGGTGAGTTCTCTAATGCATCATGTACGAGATGGCCAACTCGATGTGGAAATTCAGGTAATAATTATTAAGGTAACCATTAGGGTTTATATGATACTTAATTTTTAGGTAATTATGGGTTACTCTATGATATGATGGAAAATGAAAGGAATGAGATAAACTTGAGGTTAAAATATGTTATGATTATTCTTGAAGATTTTATCTCATTTTGGGGAATTTTTTAAGAATTATATAGTTTTGGAAAAAGGACAACACGTAGACCGTGTGACATCCCGTCGCGTCGGACAAAGCTGCGAGAATCGAACCCACAACCAAAGTGCGACTGGTATTTATCGCCTACCACTGGACTACGTGAAGTCCCTGGTTAGTTTGACTAATTCATTCTAGTTATATGATTTTATGAATTAAGAGTAAGTTGATTTTGGGTTATTTATGAAAATTATTAACCTATCATGGAGGATATGTGATTAGGTTAATTACTTTTCAAAACGAGACTTTAGGAGCAACTGATATTGTTTGGAGATAAATGTTACGATTTATCTTGGAAGACTATGTGACTAAATCCTTCAAATATTTGGGTTTCAATCTTATATTGGTTTACTTTGAATAATTTTATGGACAAATTGTTTATAGAATGGTCCTCGTTGAACTTTGGGTTTTGTTGGACAAATTTTGGAGATTAAGAATAGATTTTCTTTTTATAAAGGGTTATCCTTTTCTGGATTATCTGATCTTGTACTAACCTTTTTGGTTTTGGTTTTGGTTAAAGCCTAAAAACACGGGATTTATATAGTTCTCTTTTGGGGATTAGGTGATTCTCTAGAAGTTGATTTTAGTACTCTTAATGCGAACAAGTCTCCCGAAATACTCGTCTTTTGGAAAAAAAATGAGTTTGACTAAGGAATCTAGTAAAAGTTGAAAGTCAACATGATAAGTGATTATGCTTCCTTATGAATAAATTCCTCAATAAGAAGTAACTTAAAACAAAAATTTTGTCTATTAACTTTTCCTACTGGGGAATCGAATACCGTTTAACCCATCACAAGTTTGTGATTTTCTCGTGGTTAACTTTCTCCTAAACATGTTTTCTATCACTCTCCATCAGAACATGACCCTTTGTTTTTTCTTCCATGTCCATATTTTCATACTTGGAATCCTAGTATGGGTTAACTCGAGTGACCTTTGTACTTATCTTTCTTTATTTTAAAGTGATTGTTTTACCGACTCTTCTCCGATGTGGGAATTTCAAGGATGTTTCCAAGCGCAATTTTAAAATTGTGAGGACGCAATTCCCAAAAGGGGGGAAGGATGTAACACCCCAGGTAAATAACGAATATGAAATTTTCATATTTATCCATATTTGTGAATAAAATATTAATATGACTTTAAAGGAGACGCTATACTCGATGGCGTACCCAACACGCAACAATGAGTTTCTTGGGAATCTTACGTTGCACTCTAATAATAAAATAATATTACTTTAAATGGTAGTTAACATGTAGCCGTTGTATTGGAGGGAATGGATAGAAATAACTAAAATATGATTATATATGTTTTTTAAATGTTTTTACATTTATCCAATAAAAGCTAAAGGCTTAAAATACGGAAAGAATACAATTTTAGGCGTATATGCCCTAGTTTTCACTAAAGGTTCACTTATCGCCTTTTAATGGAGAACTGTCATTAAATATAGTTTTGTTCACTCTTAAACATTCTTTTGGACCAAATAAAACTCTTATTAAGAATCGGGACATCAAATTTTACTTTGTGTAATTTTTTGGTATTTTTCCGATAAAGTTCATTTTTTAATGAATAGTGTAAAATGTTGTATTTTAATTCAAAACCTCTTTTTAATCTAATTTATTTATATGATTAGATTATATTTTGAATTGATTTTAAAGTGAAATTAGAAAATATTTTTACCATTAAATCCAATAGTGGTCGTTGGAATTAATTTCACTTTGAAATCAGACTTAAACTAGTGTCAATCTTTTGATACTTATTGTTTTATAAAAACACGCTATTTGCTCTGACAGCGGGAATTAATTATTAAATTAATTAATGTGAATAATATGTTTTGAATTTTGTAAAACGGACTTCATTTTTGAATTCGGAATATCAAATATATCTTAGGGTGAATTTTTGGGATTTTTCTGAAAAACTTCAATTTTTGATGAATAGTGAAACCACTAAGTGGTACTTATAAAAACTGATTTTCCGTTTAAATGAAATTTTGTCATCTTTGTGTTTTGATTTTCAAAAATCTGACATACATGGTTGTCATTAATAAGTAAAATGTGGTTCAATGAGATTAAAATAATTTTTTGGTGAATAGTAACTTATTAAGTTTTTAATCGCGATTAGTGGTAATTAGTGTAGTTTAAGGTAAAAATAATGCTTCAATAAAATGAGATGAGCTTGACACATGTCTTACCATCATTGGTTGTATCATGGCCGACCAAGACAAGCCATGGGTCAACTTGGGGACCCCATGGATCCACTTTGGTTGGGAAATGACATAAATAACATTTTATTTAATGTAAAAGTAAAATTGACACAAACATGATATGTTTTACTAAAACAATTTTTAAGTGGGGTTATAAAAGTCATATTTTTTATTATAAATATTCATTGGAAAGCTAAAAAGATTTCCTACATCATAGTATTTGTTTTATAATTTTTAGACATTAAATAAATTAAATTATTTATGACATAATAATGATGCAGCGATGACATCATTATTTGACGATTTAAATAAAATGGAAAGATAATGTAAAATCTATGAACTACACATGTCCAAAACTTATTGGATGAGTGGATTTAGAAGCCTTATCACCTTATCCACGAATTATATAAATGTGGGACCTTTTTAAACTGAAACACATTTTCAAATAAAGTAATATTTCTTTACTTTCCAAAAGTGCCCCTCCTCTCCTCTTATAAAAGGCCCCCACCTCTACCTCATTTAACACACTCCTCAAGCCTTTGGCTCGGCCAACCCCTGCCCATTTACTCTCTCCACATCCCTCTCCTCATCCTAGAGGATTCCATTTGGGCAGAATCCTTTCAAAGGAAGGCTTTAGGCTCAAATCAAAAGGAGTTACACTTTTAAAGGTAATTCATTCTCTCATGTTCATTTGTTTTATTTTGCTTCTCCAACCCCCTAAACTCTTTTTATTTATTTCTTTTGTAACAACACCAGTATATTCAATATACTAGGATGTTGTTATAAGATTTATTCGATCTACACTCTCACACAACTACATAAAATGGTTAAAGAACATACGGTTTCCGTGGATGGCGAAATTCTGCCTCCCGAAACGATGATTGTTCAATACTCATTTAACACCTTCAAAGGTGGCCATTATGATGTCACTATTTTTATATATGATATATAATATGTTTATGTTTTCCTTAAGCTTCTGTTTTTTCATTTTGGGCATACCTTTATGGTTTCCATTATGGGTAAACGCGATATCTTCATTTAAGGAAGTGCGGACTACCGCCCCCTCAAAGTGATTTGATTCGTTAAATACCATATGTGGGACGTATAAAGGATGGAACTATGATATTATATATGATATTATACTGTAATTATAATATAACTTTATATCATTATTATTCCATTCTATAAAATATGAAATAGAAATGAAAGTAGCGTTCATGCGTACGTACGGCTTACCGTCTCCATGAATGGTGCATTTCATTTCTTACCTCTAAATGATTATGTAATGTTATAAATGCATGCATGTACTGGATATATATGACATATATGATATCCAAATCATGAATATGATTCTGGATAGAATAAACATTTGACCACACGAACAACATGTAATGGTAAGAAGTCAACTTTCGACTTAAGAACCAAATATCGACAAAACAAACATTATTAACTTAAATGTTTACATAATGTTTATAACATGGAAATAGGTGATCTAATAGGAATAATGAACTAGAAAAAGGTTCTTAATAAAGTGGAAATTAACTCAAGTTTATTATTCAGGACATTAAAGAACGATCGAGTCAAGTCGGACTCGAGGTAAGGGATCCTACACCTCACTTTCTTTTTAAGTACACTCTTTTATGTCATTCCTTTTAAGATCATATTTCTTATGATTGGGATGTTCTTTTATATTAATCCTACTGTACTTATTATGTTCATATGATGAAAGACCCTATTTCCTCTCATCAATCCATTTTGGAAGTTTTGAGTGGCGCCGTTAGGCTGCCGAATTTTCGTAAGGGATTTTTCATCTCACTTTTATTCCCGTGAGATTTATGCTACATTTTCCACAAATTCCATTGAGTGGTGTATGTACTGCACATTATTCTACTCTTTGTGTAATATAATTTCGTTTATGAGTATTTACATCAATGATCTATTGTCCTTCTTTCATGGGGTGTATGTTTTGAAAGATACCCAAGTCGGTACGGGAACCTTTCACCCTCCTCTTTTTTTTAAAAGACTTCTTTTGATGGGTCTTTTAATTTACATATTGTTATGTTGGGATATGTTCTCATATATCCTTATTGATGTAAATTTTATGTCCAAGTGATGAGATACACTTTTTATCTCTCATCAACTCATTTTGATGTGATGTCGTTAGGCTGTCAAGGGAACTTTTTAACCCAATTTCGATTTCTTTGGGTTGAACATGTAGTCATTGAATATGTCATCCATTGAATATGTGTGAATGACATTTTATTGTTTTACACTTAATATCCACTTATATTGGGTGTATATATATTTGTCACACATATTTTTGAGATTTATTTGTCCTTAATTTAAGGATACCTTCTTTATAAGGGATTTCATCACATTTGACATTTCTATTGAGGGCTCATTATTGTTATGCACCAATTCACTCTTATATGGTGTATATACTGTCCTTTGGAGTATTATATCATGAATCATTTTATTCTCATGATATTATAAAATTATGACTAAATGTTATTCCTCGATTATTGTATTCAAGTGTCTCTAATTTTGGTAAAACCCCTTTAACCAAAATATCGTTTTAAATGTTTTAATTATTTGTTCTTATTAATATCCATGTTTTCAAAATGGTTTTAAGGATTTATTTATATGGATATTAATTGTTTAAAATGTTAAAATCTTCAAGATGGTATGGGACACTTTTATTCAAAAATCTCTTTATTAAATGTTTTAAATGGTTTTGGAAATGGTTTCTTTTTGAATGGATTCATTATTTCAATATCCAAAAATGTTATATTGTGATCGAAATGTGGAAATGTTATGTTTCCTTTATTCATGTTTTATGTGATACAATTATGTTATGGTTCTTGGGCATTGTTATGAAGAATGGGTGGTCCCGTGATAAACTAAGGGCGGGTGAGCCCGATATAGCTCTCCAATGCATTGGGTAACACGAAGGAGTGAAACGTTAAGGTTTCTCCGAAGAGATTTAGGGAATATACTGTGATGGGTATTCCAAACGTAACCAAGAGGGTTACTCCCTACGTAAGAATGTTATGAATGCCTCAAGTTACCTTTATGTCTTATGTTTTCTATGATTTATTCTTGATTTTATATGCCTATGTTTTATGGGTAAAGTATGATTTCATTCTTATGTATATATGAACTCATGTTTCCTTTCCATATTTTTATAACCCTTACTGAGCTTTTTATGCTCATCCCAAGTTTTTGAAATGTTTTTCACAGGTTAAGGGAAAGGTACATGATGTGACGATAGTGTCAAGGATGTGTCAAGAAAGAATCCGTGTTTTATTTTAAATAGGTTTCCATTGATGGGAAGAATGAATATTGTCTTTTATGTAACCACTTTGTTTAAATGTGGAATGTAATGCAAGTTTCATGATCTAATTCTCTAAAACTCTAAACCTGAAAAGATCCTCAATGTGTAATCTTGTAATAACTCAAGATTAAGTAAGGTTTAAGGCTGGGGCCTTATATCAATGCTTTGTGAAGTTTTTAGGATCAAGTACATTCACTTATACAATATTATTGATCCACATTGTTTCATTTAATGAGTAGATGAGGTGTAGTTATTCGGGGAATAATTCAACACAGAATAAAAAATAATTGTTCATAGGAAAATTTACTAGTACCAAATCACTCATTCATATGAAGAGAAAATCATTACTTTTTCCACCTTATGCATATCATGAATACTTGATTCATATTCATAGAGATTCCCCAGATGTAATTTAAGACTAGAAACATTCTCAAATAATTTTTCCTCTATCATGGGAGTATAAGAATAAGGGGGTCGTGATATAAAATAGGATTAGGGAAACATAGGGATGGGTGTTCCTAGAGGATTCACATAGATTTCTATAATATGGAAAATCATAGGAGGAATATAGAGAATAATGATATGGGAGATGATTTATCCATGGTTGGAAAAAATATCCAACCATACATGGAATAATAGAACAACAAACACCTTCCTTTGGAGTCTTAATATTTCACTATAAATTTTTTTATTTATCTAGAAATGGTGTATATTGAATGAAGGGACTTTTTATATTTATATATTTTTTTATTCTAAATAGTTCTAGGCCATTGATATATTTATAAAAGTAATGTTACTTCTTATTACTAATTAAATTTCATTGGTGATGTCTCACATTTGAGAATAGTGAGTTCAGTTAGGTTTAATTTCTGAGAGGACTTTGAGCTTTTGAGTCACTTTTAATAAGAGATCAAAACCTATTTTAAGGTAAAAGTATGATGTTTGGGTATATTTATGTGTTCACTTGGATGACTTTGGGTGATAATTGATAAATAAAATTATATAATTATCTTATACAAGGAATATGGTAGTATCCATAGGATAATATCACTCTTCTAATGTTGTTTTAAAAATATAATTTTCAAATAATTTTTCAATTTTTCACAATTTTTAATTCTCATTCTAAATTATTTTTACATAGTTTAATTCAGTTTTTATTTTTTTTAAAAAAATAAAATCAAAACTATTTTTTAATTTCTAAAAAAAGTGATAATATTGAAAGATATATTGTAACATCTATGTGAGACAACCTTGGGACTTCTATACTAAATTTACATAAGGTATAAACATTTGAAATGTGACCAATGGAAAATTCCTTCACTTTCATCCATTAAGAAAAGAAAATTTGATATATATATGAAGAATCCAAAAATTAGAATGGATAAATAGAAATATCAACTTAATGAAACACCCACACTCAAATGCTTCAATTTAAAGGAGTACTGACATTATGCAAACCAATGCACTAAATCTAGGGTTAATGATGAAAATTGACATCCAAAACATCTATAAGAAATGGGAAGAGTGAAAGACTGTGAATTCAAAACTATTGATGTGGATTAGTAAAATGATGTACTTAATTCACTTATCTTCTACTCTAGAACTAAAAATGTATTATTTTATTAAAAATCAACCCACTCTATTATATTTGGGAATTATTCTAAGGGAATAAAATATATATCCCAAAATATAAATATTAAATTACCATTGAAAAATAAAAGGGGTAAAATAATTATATCCAATGTCAATAATTCATCTCTAATAGAAGATGGTGGGAATACAATTATTTTATATCTTATTATTATCTATTTAGGTTAATTTGAAGTGATCATAGTCATAGATTGTATCTCTATATAGAAATTTGATATTAATTAAAGGGATAAGTAAGTTATATTTCATATCATAAATTAACCAATTATAATATATCTTTGCAGGGAATACCATGAATTCATATGGAAATTACATCCATTATATGGGTCTTAACAACCAATCATGAGAATAAAAAAAACTCAAATATTTGGGTAGAAACTCAATAATGATGATATGACAATTATGAATGAAGAGAATGGTTTTTTCTTAATGAATATTTATCTCTTCCCTAAAATCATGGGGATGAATTTTTAATATAACTCATACCTGGTGTTATGCCTTTATCAACTAATATTTGTATAATGTCCCAAAATTAATTGGGGAAATTGAAGATGAATTTCTAGGAAAATCTATATAATGGTTTTATATGACCAATTACTTTAGTATATGGTGCTCCCTTCCTATTTGTTAATAAGAAATACGGATTAATGCATCTCTATATTTTTTATCATTCACTCAAAAAAACCACTATCAAGAACAAGTATCCTTAACCTAGTACTGAAAAATTATTTAATAAATAATTAGGGGATCAGTACTTATCAAAATTGACCATAAATATGAATATAATCAATTCAGGGTCCAAAGGGAGCATATATCAAAGGCACCTTTTCATAAAAGATATTAACACTATGAATTCGTAGTGATTCCATTCAGGCTTGAAAATTTACCTTGATCAATTTTTGATATCCTTTATAGTTGATAATGTAATATGTTCTAAGAATAAGTAAGAACATGAGATAATTTTTGGATTGTAATAAAGGCCTTAATAAAGGATAAGTCTTATAAAAAACTTAGTAAGTGTGAATTATAGAAACAAAAAAGTAACATTATTGGGTCATGTAATTATAGTAGATAGAATATTTGTTGATCCATGAAATCTATAGGTGATAAAATGGATGAAAAAACCTCTCTAATAGATATCCATTTTTTCATGTATTGTATATATACTATAAAATATATTTCAGAAACTTATCATGACTTTAAAATCCATTAACCATGTTAAATTAGATGGGAATCACATTCCTCCAGGCAATTCAATGTGAAGGAAATTTCAATGAGCTCAAGATAAGTTTTCTCACTACACCTATACTCGCACATCCCTATAGTGGGTAAGGGTTTTTGACATATAATGACTCATCAAGGAATATATTAGGATACCTCCTCAAATATATTGAAATTATGGTAGCTTATTACACTACTAGAAAAATACCCTATACCAACGGTTTGGAACCGTTGGTATAGGCCTCCAAACCATTGGTATAGGCTATACCAACGGTTTGGAGAACCATTTCCAAGTAATCCGTGGGGATAGGTCTATACCAACAGTTTTGGGAAAACTGTTGGTATAGAACTATATCAATGGTTTTGAAAACTGTTGGTATAAGTAATATGAAAATCTATATCAACGGTTCCATAAACCATTGGTATATGTAATTAAAAAAATAATCATTCGGTTGGTTTTGATCCCAGCACCTCCCGTTTGTGATTGAACGACCTAACCACTAACCTAACTTACTTTTTTTAACATAATTTCATAAATATATATGTGTATTCTCATAAGTATTTTAAATTTTTATTTATTTAATGTCCGTTGTAGGTATATTCCATTAAAAATATATGTACCTATAGCAACGGTTCTCAAAACCATTGGTATAGACCTATACCAACGGTTTTGAGAACCGTTGGTATAGGTTCTTTGATTTTGGGACCTATACCAATGGTTTGTCCAAAACTGTTGGTATAGGCCCATATAAGTGAGACCTATACCAATGGTTTTGGCCAAACCATTGTTATAGGTCCAAATTAGTGAACTATACCAACGTTTTTTTCAAAACCATTGGTATAGATCATATTTACAGTAGTGTTAATCCTATTAATTAATGATTTAAGTGAAATATTACCTTACACATAATTGAATCTATTATTGGTAAAATTTGAATTAAATATATGATGGCATTATCTCTATGGTGTAAATTTTGAAATATATAATGATAAAAATATATTAAAGTATATATTAACATAGTTTTATATGAAAATGTTTCACAATAGATTTTTGTAGTTTATCAGGGATTATTCCTAGTTGATACATTACCACCGTGGGATGGAAAATAAGGTTACTAATTCTTTAAGCACAAAGAATCAAGCCACCTTACCCATTATGAGGATTAAAAGAGACCAAATACTCATTAATTTGCAAAGGATAAACCTTGAAATCATAATGGAAGGGGGTAAATCCAAGATTTCCCAAATGACATCCCAATCATCCATCCATGTAAAGATCAAGGAAGCATATAAGGAGAATCTAGAGTTACAGAAGAATGTATAGAATATTCCAGAGATAAACATTAAAAATTATGGGATTATAATATTTATTAAATTTTTATATGTGGTATCGATACCTAAATTAAAGAATCTTTGGAATAATTGAAATATATAATCACTCTCTATCCATCCAAGAATAAAAAATGTTTTATATATATCTCAAGATTCATTTTTGTTGGAACAAAATGAAGTTTGAAATTGAAGAGTATATATTTGGATTCAAAGTATTCCAACAACTTATGTTGGATCTATATAAGTCTAATTAGATAATGAAACCATTTCACATAACTATATAAAAATAATAGAACACCATGATGGATTTTTTCTTATACTTATGAAGATATATAAAGTTCATAATATCATTTGGGTTATAATTGATATCCTTACAAAGATAGAACATTTCAGTTCTTTTTGAAAATATTTTTCTCTTCATAAACTTGTTATGATATAAAAAATATTTTTAGTAAGAATAATTTTAGTAACACACTCAATTATTTATAAACAAGGGGATTATCTTGTTTTCCTAGAAATTCATTAACAATAATTGGATATAAAGTTCAATTTCAACAATGGTTGTCAGTCTTAGACGAATGTTTAATCCAAAGAAAGCATTGAAATGTTAGAAGATATGATATTATCATGTTTAATGATTTAAAAATTGTTTAAGATCATAAAATATCCTATTAGATTTCATATATAATAAAAAATCATTTTAGAATTCAAATACAATCAAATGGGTCTTTGTATGGGAAAATTGTAGAACTCCAAGATATTGTAATGAAGTTTGAGAGTGTAAGATGCTAGGACTGAATGTTTCTCATGAAATGTTATAAATGATTCATACCATTCAATGGGATATTATGATTAAATAATTTTTACCATAGATATATTCTGATAATCATTGATGGTATTTGGAATTTTTTATTAGAGAAAAAATATTACATCAAATATCAATATGGAAGAGGGTTATGAGATTTAGAAAGAAGGGAAAGTTAAGCCAAAGATACATTTTTCATTTTGAAATATATGATTATGTTAGGATAGTATATTATCATATTTCACTTCCATTGAATGACTCTTAAGTGAATGGTATGTTCTATATATCACTTTTTTGGAAGTACATGTCTGGCCATTCAAATATATTGAACTTGGATGTAGTAAAACTGTAATATTATCTCTATTATGTCTAAAAACTCAAATAAATAATGTCTTATAGAGATACCATCACCTAATTAGTGTTCTATAAAGTAATATTTAGTTTTAAGAAGAAAAATTATAACCCAAATATGTGATGTGGAAAAAGTAACCTCATTTATTTTAATTAGAGTAATAAACTTTCAAGGGAGAAATTAATTTATGGGGGTAGAATTTGACACCACACAATTTTACTATGTATAATTCCTTTAAATAAAAAACTATGTTGAATAGATTTTTTCACGTACAACACTGAACTAAAACAAAACACAATATATTTTATTGAAAAAAATAATACAATGACAGATAAATGTTAATAAATTATGATAATTAAGTATGAAACATCATTAAAAAATAATATGAGGACTAAAACTATAAGTAAATAAAAATACCACAAACATAAAATATTTATCCTAATTATTTTCTATGAATATCATAACCCTAATTATAGATACCAAAATTGGTGAAGAAATATAAAAATATACTTGTGGATTTTGAAGTAAATGAAAATAATTAATGACTCTTGGAATGTATGTATGTAAATATATAGAAATAAAATCTAATTTTTATTTATATGGTTGTTGGAAATATGGTAATTTGATATATATTCATTGGAGAAATGGTTGTTGGATGCAAGCATACCCGACGCCCATATTTCCAATGACTATATATCTAATGATAATATTTCAAATGACCATAAAAAATTAAATTTTGATAAGTTAAATAATAAATTTTAATATAATTTGGTTTAAATTCTTTGATGTTAAAAATTATTTTTCTCAAGGAACTATTTTTAAATTATTGTATATTTTTATCTTAATAAATTAAATATAATACTTTTAAATGAATAATATAATAAAAAAAATTAATTTTTAAAAAATATAATTAAACTAATTTTAATTATTAATAGATATTGAATATTATTAATAACATTTGGTGTTTAAAAAGTCAATTTTCTATGAAAATAATATTTTTTCTATATATATGTTTATAATTTACATTTAAAAGTTAAAATTGTCATATTTAGAAATTTTTATTGATAAAATTAAGACTATATTTTTAATAAACATGTTTAAATTAGATAAATGGGTGAATTTAATTTTTGGGAACAAAAATATGTTACACAAGTAAAAATTGTGTTATCAATATAAGGGTAAAATAAGGTAAGAAGGTTTAAAATAAGTCGTAATGACATAAAAATTATGAAATATTATCTTTTAAATTTTTTTAATGTGTTTATACATGACCCGTATACATTTTATTCAAATTTTTATCCACTTTCCATTTAAAATGATATCCATACACCTTAGAGAATGAGTATTCACAGAAATGCCACTCAAAACTCGCCTATAAAAGGATCTCTCCAAACCCAATCTATTATTTTTAATATAATTTTAATATATGATTATTTTACCACTCCAAAATCATTATTATTCATTTTTTAGCTTATATATCTAATAAAAATATCATAAATCATTCATTACAAAAGAACATGTGTTAATAAGGAGATAATTAAACAAGTAAGTAACTAAATTATTATCTAAATTATTCAATTACCTTCTCATCTAAAATCATCTTAAATCTAACTCTCCACTATAATGATTTAATATTAAGTCCAATATTCTTCCAATAAAATTATAATGCTTTTGAATAACTCTATATTAGGACTTAATCACTAATATATCATGTTTTTGTTTGGGTTAGTTCAACCACCTACTTGAACCATGCTCTAAAAAACATCATCTTCACTGTGAAGAAGTTTCAATTCTTGAATATTGGTAATATATGATATAAAATATTTATATATTTCATAAATATGGTTTTTTAATTATTACAAAAATAGTAATGAATTTTATAAGTTAACTTGTGTTTATCTGTAAAATACCCAAAATATGATTATCATGGATTCCAATATCACAAATCTTATGAAAATATTCCATAAAATGGACATGGGACTTTATAAATAATTTTTAACTATATTATTAAACAACCTTTAATAATTATATAATTATGAACATGTAATCAATGATTGAAAATAGATATATCTATTATGAAACTTGTATAAAACAAATCAAAATCACTAACATTTGATGATGAAAATAAACGATAACTAACTAATATATGTGTAATGAAGGATTTTAATTAAATATTATAAAAGTTTATATATATTGATAAGATTTTGAAATAATTTATTATGATGGTAAATTTTGTTATACCAAATTTTAAATTACTTTCATAGAAGTTAGAAGTAACGGTAAGAGTTTCATTACCAATATCATTTTGAAATCAAGATAGTTTATGTGTGAACATCCATTAAGATAAATTGAAAGTTATATCTAAATAAAACCCTTATATTTTATTATCATACAATTATTAATGTGTTTTAATTGTATTCATATCATTTTACATTCTTTTTATTCAAAATTAAATCAAAATGTTACTTGTATGTGGTGCCAACCTTATCTCTTATTTTCAGATGAGAAACTTTATCCTCCATGTCCATATTCTTTATTTTTATTTATTAAAGACCTTTTCTATACATATATGAATTAATAAGGTTTTTTTATTGATATTGAATTTATTTATAAAATTTTTAAAGGAATACTATAAAATATTTCAATAGGGATAATTTTCTATTGAATTCATCTCTCTTTACACAAGGTTGAAGACATTTCTCTTTTTAATGTTTTGTACATGGACACATTTTCCCACCATCTTCTTCATTTTTATTTAAGATTCTTACGATTCATGTTTTCATGTTTTTCCAATGTAATTTTTATTTTTATTATTTTTGATTTTTTTAGTCTAAAATAATGTTATTCAAAACATATAAGGGTGTTTATTCTCACTATTCATTATAATTTTCTAATTTTATTATAAATTACTTTTCTTATGTATTAATATAATTTAATGTATCTTTTGTTTAAATAATAGTATGATATCATAAATCCATCCATATTTTTCCTTCTCATGTATTATGATCATGTTTTTTGTAAATTATTATACAAACCATTTCTTTCACACTGGTTAATTATGATATGATGAGATTATGAATGTTTTCATGTTTATGTGGAACAAATTTGTATAGTTTATCATTATATGATTGGTTGGTTTATTATAGCCATCCAATTTATAGTTTCATATTTTATATCTCACAAAATCAATATGGGATAATGGTGGTTATCCTAGATACATTATGTTAAATGATACAGGTGGTTATACCAAGTCCACTATGTTATGGGTAGGTAATTAACCTGGTTTATTATGATATGGATATTTTTGTGGTTTTTTTGACATATGTTATAATTCATATACTTAGGTTTTTATATATTTTTATTTTATGATTCATACTTATTTTATATTCTCATGGATCCTGATTAAAGACTCATGTCTCCACACTCTCATGACTCATTTCTTATGTTATGATAAAAGACTTATATCATAAATAATTTTTTATGATTAATTTTTTTTAGGTATAATTATCTTATTTTATGTCAATGCACCATAATTATGTTAGTATACCCATATTCTCATCATATTATCACTTAATATCATTGATTGATGTGTATTATATTTACCCTTACTAAGTATATAAGATAACCCTTTCTTATATTTTAATTCCATGGGTTATGAATCAGTTAATTATACTTCATGTTTCAAAAATGGTATATGGTGAGAAGATTATTTATGGGATATTTTGAAAATTATGAAAAATAATTTGTTTATATATCTAATCTCCAAATACAATAGTGATATGTAATGAATAATCATGTAAAATTATGTAATATATATATGTGTGGTTTTCTTTGTTCATATTAGGAGTGATATGAAGTAGAAAAGATTATATGTAAAGTGTTGAAGAAGGTGTTTTTATTTCAATAAAATAGTGTCAGTGTTCTAAAAATTAAGAAGTAAATAGATTCAGAAATAAAGAATATTTGGCATTTCATATTTTTGAATTAAATAATTAAATTATTTTTACTAATATAAAATAGGATTTGAAGAATAATTTATCTAGTAAATGTGGTTGTTAGTTAAAGGGGGGTTCAATACCAAGCCATGGAGGTGGAAGAAGAAATATCATCACAACTAATCAATGTATAAGCTATGAAGTTATGACCCCATGATCACTTGATCATTGTATATTTCTATTATAGGATGAGAGAAAAAACAAATAAATACCTTTATATTTTCCCCTTAATGTATTTACAAAGGGGGATAAAAACAATATATATAGAGGATAAAAATAATATATGTTTAACCTAATGGGGAAGTCATCTCTTATTTATGGGGAACATATATTTAGAGGTACTTTTTAAAATGTTTAATACATGAAGTTAGTATCTTTGTACACAGTTATATCATGTTTAGTGAGAATTCATGGAAATATTATTATAAAAAGGTTCCAAGGAAACAATGTTTTCACATATGTAAGGGAATGTTATTTCCAATATTATTTCCTATAATATTATCATGGTCTGTAAATAATTTGATGTAGGTCACATTAATGAAAAACATAATTTTTTAGTGTTCTTGTTTTCTACACTGAGTTTTCTCAATTAGGTTTATATTTATTCAATGATGATTCACCTTTAATTGTTCTAAGTTTTAATATTACTTTATATTACATTGTTTCTACCAAAATAAAATGGGGAAATTATGGAGACCATGAATGAAGAAAGAGTTGAGAATTTGAGGAAAAATAAGTGAATAAGATAATAAGTGGTTATGATTCTTGTATTATATTTTGATTTCAATATAGAAATCATTATCAAATTCACTTATAATGAAGTTTAATTTCTAAGTTTCATGTTTTTTGTAAGTTTATAGATATTTTAAAGAGGTTTATAATAGTTTGTAAAAATTATAGAGGTGTTTATATGCTTCATATGATTAAATATAGGATTATATAGCTATGTAGGTTAAAAATCCTCCTATATAAGATTCAATTTATAAATATAAATCTATGGAAGATTAATACCACCATACAATAGTTATGTCAATATAAAAGTGTCACTATGTAATAATTACTTTGGAACTTAAAATGGTGCATAATAATAAAGTCTAAAAGTTATGAATTGTATAAGAATTATATTTTTTAGAAAAAGAGTTTCGTCAGATTTATTTTAAAAGATAAAATTCCACATAAGAATGATATTTTTATAAAATAGAGTTGCATGAGATTAATTGAGTATAATAGCATGCTAAGGAAGATTAAAATATGATGATACTAAATCTAAATAAGAGTTATTATAAGTCTATTTAAGAGTAACCCTAACTAATGAATCTATAAATTAAGAAAATCCCTTGAATATGAAAGAGTAATTTTTCTTATAAGTTAAGGTCATATCATAGACAATGAAAATATGTAAAGTTTATTATGATGATATGTAAGAGCTATTTTATGTTTCCCCTGGATATGTATGAGTTTCAAAAAAATAGAGTGATGCGTTGGAATTTTCTACTTTAAAAAAATGTGATATTTTAATAATTTATCCAAGAGGTCTATAATTTAAGTTTGTTGAAGGAGAAATAGAAGAAGTATTAAACACATTAATATTAAATATATTCTTGAACAAATTAAATATCACATGTAAAAATTGTGATACATGAAATTATAGAATAACGGTTGTGAAGTGAAGATAATTGTCATGTTATGATGCTAACCATGGATTAATAAACGGTTGTACTTGTCTCTATTTTTTGATATATGGTGTTTTTTGGTCAAGAATTATTAATAATTGCATGGAATATAGTGTTGCATGTGAGATGGAGTAACTCCATGATTCTTACCCATGAGAATAATTATCCAAAATATTTTGAGAAGGTTATATATATTATGGGATGTTTCATAGTATCACTCATTATTCATGAAGACCCAAATAAGAATAATAGACATCTTATGCTATGAAGCAATTTGGCATTCTATGAATGAAAAAAAAATAGAAGTATTTATAGAAACATTTTCTTAATTTTGTGAGGTCTGTTGTCATTTTAGGTTAACATGTAAATTTATAATAACTTAAGAAGAAGAGTGATAATTTATATAGATATTGAAGGTATTTACTTTTATTATATTCAAATTTGAAATTGAATTATGAATAGGGAAATAACTTTACTACTATGTAGTACTAAAAACATAGTTCCTACATGTTACGTGAAGAGAAGATATTATCAAAGAGATAGAGGAAGAGAGAAGAAGAAGATTACTTGCAATAATGAAAGTAGAATAAGAATAAGAGAAATAATACACACTTGTTTTATTTTTGTAATCATCCTGCCAATTTTAAATTATAGATGAAGTGAAAGAAAACTATACTATTTTTAGTATAAAATATATTGAGAGGAAAAGATAATCCCTACCTTTATGAGGATAAGAAATCATCAGTAACAAGTTTTATTAAGGTATAATTGATTATTCATGTGTTGGTATGAAATTGAGTTTTATTCTTACAACATAAGTTAATGGATAATACCTACTCATTTTATAAACAATTGAAATACTAGTGGATTGTATGGAATTAAGTGATTCCAAATCATTCTAGGGACTAACTACTCATTTTCAGTAATAAACCTTTTATATTGAGTGTCCTTGTTAATTTTTTTTCCCTTGGTGTTTGAAAGTTAAGAAGTAATATTACTCTCTCTAATATGTGATGGAGTTTGGTCTTAAAAAAACCATAAAATGATAAAACTAACTATTGTTTACTTATTCACCCCCTTTTAGTGAACTTATCATACATGAGGCCATCACAAGTGTAACATATGTAAGGGTTAAATAAAACTTGTTTCTTAAAGACTTATGGGATAGATTCATATGTCGTATAGATTATTTTAAAAAAATATTCAAGCCATAGTCAAAGAAAGGCTTGAATCTGCCTCTATAATTTTTTATAAGTCCTTTTATAACTCCTAACATGATATTGTCAACTTTAGGTTAATGCCTCATGGATGTAAAAATAATTATGTAGGGGGGGAGTTCAAATATGATACTTAAATCATGAAATGAAACTCCCAAACGCGGCATGTGGGACCTGAGACTCATTTTCACAGAGTGGCATGTTAGGGTCATATTGTGATGCCAGGAGTGAAGCTAGACCCATGTCATAAACCTTATGGGTTGTTGGGAAACCCTAGTTCTAATAATATCTCCCTCTATATTACTTGAGATGTTTAAAACTATTCCATGTTCTCTGATTTTAGATATTTTAACACCCAAATATTTTAAAATAACACTATATTTGATAGTATAGACAACATGAAATGCCAAGATTAAATAAACTATGAAATTTTATTAGCTAAATATGACAACTTTAACCTAGCCATTGAATTGGAATATATGAGTTGGAATAACATAATTATGATATAAACATATATATATATATATATATATATAATTATCCAAATATATACTAATATATTGATTAATTCTTGGTAAATAGGAACTCAATTACCTAAAAAGTCATTTTATGCTTCAAAAATGCATTTTCCTCAAAACTGATTTTTATTGATTTTTGGGAGAAAATATTCTAATTAATTTTTGAAACATTTAAAATTTTTATTTTATAAATTGTGTTATTTTTTAAATCATAATAAAAATTTATTAAAGTGTGAATTGTTCTGATTTTTCAGAAGAGATTAATTTTCCAGTGAATAGTGAAAAATACTTATTTTTTTAAAACTATCATTTACATTACTTAAAAATTATATTTTTTATTTGAATTTGATCTTAAATTAAAATAATAATTATTTAATTATATATAATATAATTAATTAGATTTTAATCCTCATTATACCAGATTTTACTATATGGTCATTTTTTGGCTTAAAAAGCATTTTTCTTGAAACTATTTTTTATGTCATTTAATGAATTTATATTAAAATTGATTTCTGAAACTAATAGTATTTGGATTTAATAATATAGATTTTATATTTATAATTAGAAGGTTATAATTTTTAAAATAATTCCCTTTTATTTTTTTCATTATTAATAGTAATCGTAGAAAATAATTGTCACTTCAGTAAGGGTAAATTGAGAAATAAGGTTAAAAATAATATGATGAGAATTAAAAATAAACCAAAAACATTCCTCTGATTTATTATATGATTTTAGATCAACTATAATCATTCAATATTCTACTTTATTTCAATTTTGTGCCTTTTTTTAAATGAATTTAAGTAAAAAAAATACAAAATGTCACTCTCTTACTTTTAAATTTCTCATATATGTTCATATAGGGAAAAAGTTTTAAATGAATATTAATGGTTATTTTTTTAATATTGAAATTATTTTTATGATGGAAATTTATTTTTTATTTTTTAACAATGAAATAATTAGCTTAAATGCTTATATAATATTGGTATAGTACCTATGAAAGCATTAGAAAATTGAGTAAATGATTTTAAAAACTCTAAAAGTAATTTTTGTGGGGGGTGTTGTAGTGTCCCATAAATTTTTAAGATCCATATAACATATTAGATATTTTTTAAAATTATATATTTTAATTGTGTCATAATCATAATAAATTTTAATTCAAATTTAAGTAATAGTTTGAAAAATGACATTAGTGTTATTTTATAAAAAACAATATATTTTTAAATGACTTGATAATCAAAAATTACTATATTGGGCCTAGTAAATGAGATATTGTTGAAAATATAAACCATTTTCCATTTATGTTTCACTTTTCCTTTTATAGTGACTTTCTTATCCTCTAAAGAGTAATAAACTTTAATATCACGGTAATCCTGAAAAGGGTTAACTAGAGGTTAAAACAAAGAGATAAGGGTGATAACATCAGCTAAACATGACTAAATTTTATTGTATGAGAGGATTTATAATAATACTAATAATAAATTATAAATATATCCATGTTTTTTTCCATTTTCAATAAAATTAATTTATATTTATCTAATTTTTTAAGCAATTGCAAGAGTTCCCCACCCCTCACTTATAAAAGATCATCCCCTCTCCTCTATTCCTCACACTTTTTAAGCATTATATCATGGAAAATTCCTACCCAAATACCTTCCCAAAATCTTTAATAATGTTTTATAGGTATTATTTTTTGTAAAATACCAACCTTATAAGTCTTAAGATGTAAATAAAAGGAGGTTGTTTGAAGAATAAGAAGTATAGATTTTAGCTGAATATTTTAGTTTTATTTCTTATTATAACTCCTTAAAATATTATTTAAACATTATAAAATAATAAAATCATTATTTTGAACATATTTAAATTATAATATGTTAATTTAATAACCTATATTCATCTCTTTTTCCATAAAATGGGAAATGAAACCATCGTTTTTTGTGTACAGACGACTACCACCACACGAACCAATGTAATTCATTTTCCATCACCAAATCTCATGAATTTGTATATTTATGGATTTAATATATATAAATATGATATTAATGATATAATTTTAATTATAAAAATATATTATATCATCTATTTTCTTATATTTCCATCCTTTGAAAATTTATAATATCGTTCGTGCACATATGTGGATTACCACCACCACAAAGCGATGTGGTTAATTTTTCTTCACCGCATCACACGGAGGGTATATATAAAGTATTTAGAGATATAATATGATAATTATGATATAAAAATAATTTTTTATTGATAATATAATACTTACCTTCTTTCTACTGTGTTTTTTGAAAAATTGAAACGTTACTCATGCGTACATAGGGACTACCGTTTCTATGATTGTAACGTAATTCATTTTTCATAAATATATTTCATGGTTAGATTTATAAGTATAATTAATATATAAATTTTACAATAAATTAATTTTTATTAATTTTTATATTATGTAATAATGAACCTTTTGACCACAGTCAATACACTGAATCTGTTTTCAAATTATTAATTGAATGTCCTCAAAAAAAACAAACGTGGATTTAAATGATTAAGTAATTAAATATGACCTTAAAATAAATGAAATAAAAGTTTTATGGATAATTTATTAATACTATGAAATTTTCTCAATAAATAAAATAATTTATATAATTTTATTATAGAGGTGTTAAAGTACATAAAAATAAAATTTGGAACTGAGGTAATAGATTTCATCTCAATTTCGCTTCATTGGGGATTTCTTTAATTTTATACACATAATTTATTTTATATGGTTCATATAATATCTTTTTAAATGATATATAATTAATAAATCACATATAATGTTATTTTAAGTTAAAATTATTGTTACTTTATTCAGGTGGTTTAGATTCAAAATTTACCAACACGGTAAGAGGTTTCTTAAATCAATTTCCTTTCATTGGGTTATATCATTTATTAATTGATTATATTATGAAAAGATTATTTATAAAATGGTATTTTTTGTGTTTTTTTCACTTTATTTTTGTGGATTTAAAATTTTTACACATAATCTCCCTAATGGTAAATTTTAAATTCGATGATATGATCTTCGTAAGGCTTATTCGTCTCAAATTTTACTTTATTCGGAAATATGTTTATGTTATACACCTATATTATTTTATGAGGTGTATATACTTCCCATTGAAATGTTATGTAATGTATAATATTATATTCATGGTATTTATAGTTTTTTTTAAGTAATTTGTTTCGTGGGCTTAGCATTCAAAAGTTACCAAAATGGAAATTATTTTTATGATACAATGTTATTTTATTTTCGGATTTTCTATGATAAAAGTTTCCTTGGGGGATCATATGATTTTATTTTCATGAACCAAATCCCTTTCCTTATTCTCTAGTTATGATTTTTTTTTACATATTTAATTTCTTCATCCTCCTTTATTGAATAATAAAACATGAAGAAAGTTGTTTGTAAGTGATATCAAACTTATATATTCTTTTAGATTGGAAGTATTTCACATCCAAAACCATGTTTTATAAAATCATTTCAAGAATTTTATTTTATTAACATAAATTATTTCATAAACTATTTTACTTGATATTTTACCCTCTTATAAATGGTTTTAAAACTATATTTCTTAACAATTTCTACATGGGTCACTTTTGACTCTCTTTACAAAAATTTGAAAAGAATGTTTATTTTTAACATTTATAATAAGAACATATTTTCCCAAATTCATATTCATTATTTTATCCGAATATTAATTTATATTTTTTCAAATTTATTTTTAAATAAAAATATTTTCACAATAATTTTTGAATTTTTTGTTTTTAAATGTTTTTTTCAAAAGTAAAAACGGGGTTTATCCTCAAAAACTGTATTTAATGGACTTTTAATGGTATTTCTATTCATTAATGATAAAAACCCTTTTATAAATTATTGTTCACTTTGGATATTTTTTAATTATACCATCCTTATTATTTCTCTAGATTTATTATTATTTTTTCAAAGATATTTTCTTGGAACCATTTTCTTTTCCATGGGTAAATAAAGATATTAAAGAATAATGAATATTATTATTTTGAAAAGTGAAATATTATAATTTATTTTATTATGATATGGTACTTTTACATTATTTATTATAGTGGGATGGGGGAGTGAACCCAAAACATTGAGATATTTTTTAAAATATTTTATGGTTGGTTCTGTTATATCCCTCCAATGAATTGGTTAATGATGACAGATTTGACTGAGTATAAGTAACTCCAAATTGTTATTGGACTTAACTGGTTAATAGGTTAATCTTAATAGATTATGGTAATTAACCAGGTATGGTTATCCCATGTTTAACAGTTCTTTTAAGTGTTCTATGATGATAATTTTTCAATATACTAGCACATTTTCTCTATGATTTCTATGAATTTATAATATTAGATCCCTTGCTCAATGATTATTTTCACAAGGCTCGTGATTCTTGATTTATATGAATCTGTACTTATGTTAAGTATTTATTGAATAAAGTATATTGTTATGGGTATGAATTGTCTTATTTTATTCTCATGTACTGTGATGATTTCATCATACCCTTATGAACATCTTATGTTTATTAATGATATTCAATTATTAATGCCCCTGTTTTCCCTTAATGATTGTTTGAGCTCATTCTTATTATATTTTCGATTTCCCTATGTTATAAAGAATTTTTTTTTAATTATGTTATACCTAAAAAGGTAACTATATGTTAACAATTTAGTGGTACATGATGTAGATTTTTATTAACCAGTTGTTTATGTATCCATGTTTCCATGTTGGAGTTTTTATTAATTCTATAAAACTCTAAACCTTAGAGGTACTTGGTTATATAAGTGATAAAATATTTATATTTGATTTTTTATGTTTTGTAAAGATAAAATTAGGTCAATTTTTTCAGTAACAAATTTAGAAATGTAAAAATTATGTTTTTATCATTGAAATTTAGAGTGATTATCTGAGGCTATTAAAGTTTATATCATAGTATGGTTTAGATAACTTTAGAGATTATGACATTTTCATGGGAAGTTGAATTAAGAGTTATGTATAATATCATGCATTTATAAGTTTAATATTAATCATAAGTTAAATGTAATAACTACTCCTTTTTAGGTTTTAAGTGATGGGATTTTAAAGTGATTAATGATATTTTGGGGGGTGTTTTATTTGGTTGAGGTATATGTAACCCTTAGGTTTTACATGAAGAATTATTTCAAAAGAATGATATTACATTTTTGGGGTTGTATTCATAAATGTATGAGACATACTTTGAGTTTAAAAAATTACCTAATTTTATGTTTATTATTTTTAATTATCATATAGGGTTAATTATTTGTGTAATGAATTAATTTAAACACTGGGTATTACTGTTGTATTTTGGAGATTAATGTATTATTTCTTCATATGAATTTTTATTCAATTTTTTTATTTTTTTATCATTTTCTAACCATTTTGGTTTTATTAAAGTCAATAATAATATATTTTCAACATTTTATATACCTCATGGTCAATCAGACACTGATTATAGTGATTTAGGATTTAAATATTCTTGCTCATCGTTTGGAGTAGAAGATGAGATGATGGTGGAAGATTTTTGAAACTACAACCCAAGAATGATATTGAATTTATGGATTCAATGAAAATAAAATAATTATATATCTTTATGTTTATATTCTATATGGTAATGTAACTCCTAAATTTCAAGAAGAGTATCTCTAAAAAATGTTATCAAATTACCTTAATTTTTGATGAATTGATGGTCTTTTTCATGCCTCATTGGTTTGTGGTTTTTTGTTCATTGAATTTTCTATGATCATTCAATTTCTTGTTATAAATTTTATATATCAATATCCATCATAATTTGTTCAATTTTATTTTATACATGTCTATATATTCACTTCCCACTAATGTTATCCTATTTGGATACCTATTTATGTGTTATTCTAGATGATCTTCATATTTCTCATTCCTTATTCTCAAGAAGTTGTTTTATTAACCCATTTTACAATGATTGTTTTAAATAGAATTAATTCCATATTTCAAAACCTTGATTACCTAGATCAAGTTTAAATTTTGAGGATGAAACTGATTAAATTTTTTAGAGAATATAACACCTTGAGAATTTAAAATAACTCTTTGTTCAATAGCATATACAACACCCAACACTAATCTTAAACAAACCATGAAATATTATTATTTAAATATTGAAGCTTTGAAATAGATATTTAATTTTTGGATATGAATAGGAGTAAAAAAATTAAAAACCGTATATATAAGGGTCCTACTCAATATATATTTATTGATTAATTCATAGAAAATAATCACTACATTCTTTGTAAAGTCATTTTATGTTTCAAAAATACGTTTTCTTTAAAAATTATTTTCATTGATTTTTGGGAGAAAATATTATAATTAGTTTTTAAAAAATTTATAAATTTTATTTGTTAAAAATTACATCATTTTAGAAATAACCATATCAAAATTATCTTAGAGTTATATTTTTCGATTTTTCTAATAATATTGATATTTCAGTGAATGCTAAAAAATACCGATTTTTGTAAAACTGAATTTATTTTTATTAAAATGAAATTATGATTGAATTTTATATCAATGAAAAATAATTATCATTTAATTTAATTTAATATAATTAATTACATTTTAACCATCATTATATCGGATTTTAGTATAAGTTCATTTTTGGGCTTAAAACACATTTTTCTAAAAATCGTCTTTCATTGTGTTTTACGCATTTATATTAAAATTGATAGATGAAACTTATAGGATATTTATTTAATAATATTTATTCAATATAATTAATTAATAATTAAAAAATTTGTAAATAATTTCATTTTATTTTTTGTCATTATGAATAGAAATTATAGTAAATATTTGTCACTCTGGTAAGGGTAAATATAGAAATTAAGTTTAAAAATAATATGATAATTATTAAAAATAAACCTAAAATTTCCATTAATATACTATATGAGTTATATTCTACCATCCTGATCCATTATTCTAATTTAAATAAATTTTGTGCTATTTTAATTTAAAAATTTATTATGTATTATTTTATGTAATGAAAAATACAAAACATCACTCTCTTGATTTAAAATTTCCCTTATATAATCATATAGGGATACAAATATATTGTGAAAAAAATGATAAATTTTATTTTTAGAGTAATGAAATTATTTTTATGATATTAATTTATTTTTAATTTTTATTGATGAAATAATTACCTTAAATGCTTATGCAACACCGATATAGTGTTTGTGCAAGCAGTACAAAAATTGAGTAAATGAATTTAAAAACCATAAAAGTATTTTTTTTGTGATTTACAAATCCCCAATAAATTTATATATATATAATATATATTATGTGTTTGTAAAAATTATATATTAAAATTACATTGTCATCTTGATTATTTTAATGTCAAATTAAATGAATACACCCAAAAAAGATATTAATGATATTTTATAATAAAAAATATTTCATTAAATGATTTAAAATTTATAAGAATATTTTAATAATCCAATTGAAAGGTATGTGGTTTAAAATATACACCATGTTCCATTTATGCTTCAATTTTATTTGTATATTAACTTCCTTGACCTCTAAAGAGTAACAAAATTTGATATCGTGGTAATCGTCAAAAGGTTTAACAGGGGTTAAAACAAAGAGATAAGGGTAAAACTATCACATAAACTTGTCCAAATTTTAATATGTGAGTTTATTTTGGCTCATCATTATAATATATACTAAATTTATTTATTTTATCCACTATTTTATGAAAATTGATTTATATTTATTTAATACTATATGTAATTCCAAGAGTGCCCATCCCCTCTCTTTAAAAGGGAACCTCCTCGCTTATATTACTCACACATTTTAAGCACTATATCATTTTAAATAACTATATAAATCCATTAAAAATATTCTTAATCAATTCCTATTTATGTTATTTTGGGTTGATATTAGCCTTATTGGGACTAAGTTGAAAGAGGGTTTTCTGAAGAAGAGGTGTAACATTTAACCGAATGTTTTAGTTTTATTTCTTCCTATACCTCCTTCAAATATTCTTAAACCATGATGAAATAATAAAATAATTATCTTAAATATAATTATATTTTATTAAGTTAATGTAATAACCTATATATATCTCATATTCCATCAAATGGGAAATGAAACCATCGTTCATGTGTTTGGTGGACTACAGCCTTGTGAACCGATGTAATTAATTTTTCATCACCGCCTAACACTGATTTTTATGATGAAAATTTAATTTATATATATATATATGATATTAATGAAATAATTAACACTTTATAAATATAATATATCATATATTTTTCTACCTTCCCACCCATTGTAAAATAATAACGTCATTTGTGCGCACGTGTGAAATTCTACCTCCACGAAATAATGTGATATTTTTTATCATCGAATCACATGGAATGTATATATAATGTATTTAAAGCATAAATATGATACTTATAATGTAATAATAATTTTTTAATGATAAAATAACACTTGACTTATTTCATTTATTTTCATTAAAAAATGGAAATGTTACTCATGCATACATATGGCCTACCATCTCCATGATTATAAAGTAATTCATTTTTCATAACTATATTTCATGGTTGGTTTTAAAATTATATTTAATTTATAAAAATTTAATCATTTAATGAATATTAATTCTGGATATTATGTAACAATGTCCCCTCTGACCATGGTCAATAAACTAAATTCATTTTAAAAAAAATTACCGAATGTCCTCAAAACACCTGATGTGGAATTAACCGAATGAGTAATTAAATATTTAATTAAAATAAATGAAATAAATGGTTTAATTGTAATTTTTTAATCCTGTAAAATGTTCTTAAGTAATAAAATAATTGATATAATTTTATAATACAAGTTTTAAATGACATATATATAGATTTTGGACTCGAGATAAGGGATTTCATCTCAATTTCTCTTCAATGAGGCATGCTTTGATGTTATAAAAAAATTATTTTTTATGGAGTATATACTACCATTTTACTTGTTATGTCATGAATATTTAATACTTTATGGTATTTTAAGTTACAATTCATGTTACTTCATCCATGTGTTTTTTATTCAAAAGTTATCAAAGTGGTGTGGGGTTTCTTAACTCAATTTCCTTTCATTATGTTATATAATTTCTTTATTAATTATATTATGAAAAGATTATGTTTTGAATTACCTCAGTTTTATTTATGTTTTATTTAAAAAAAATTATGGGTTTACAATGGTTTAACTTAATCTCTCCGTTTATTATTTCTCAAATTCAATGATATGATCTTTGTAAGGGTTATTTGTCTCAAATTTTCCTTTATTAGGATATCTATTTATGTTATGCACTTATATTAATTTATGATGTGTATATACTACCCCTTTAAATTTTATATAATGGATATTATTATATTAATTGTATTTAGATTTTCATTTTAATCCATTTCATTCTTGGTCTTATGATTCAAAAGTTACCTTGATGGTAAGTAATTTTATTATACAATATCATCTTATTTTAGGATTGTCTATGTTAAAATTTCCTTTGGGAGGGATAATGTGCTATTATATTCTAATAACATATCTATTTTATTTTCATTTTTTTATGAATGTGTTTTACATGTTCATTTTTTACTTCCTACTTTATTCTATAAATAAATGTCAAGTAAGATGATTTTAAGTGATATCAATCTTATATCTTCTTTTATATAGAGAATCATTCCCTTAAAAATCCATGTTTTCAAAAATGATTTAAAGAATTTTATTTTCTAGAGATAAATGGTATATTAAATCTATTTTACAAAATCATTGAACTTATTTTTAAAGGTTTAAAAAATCAAATTTATTACCATTTTCCACATTGATTAATTTTTAAACTCTTAACAAAAGATTGAAAATAATGTTTATTTTCAACATTTATGACATGAACGGATTTTCCCACTATCATGACTAGTATTTTAACTGAATATTACTTTATATTATTCTAATTTTATTTCAAAAAAACCTATTTTCATAATATTATATGATTTTTTATTTCTAAAAGTGATTTCAATGTGAAAATGGTATATTCCTCAATAATGTTTTTATTGAAATTTTTATGGTATTTATATTCATCAATGACAACAACCCTTTATTTTACTTATGATCCACTAGGGATACACTATAATGATACTGTATTTATTCTTTATCTAGTTTATTTATTATTCGTTCAAAGATATTTTCTTAGAACATATTTATTTTCCATGGGTAAAAAAGTAATGAAAGAACAATGGTTATTTTTATATTGAAAAGTACATGTTTCTAGTTATTTTTCTCATGATATGGTATGTGGAAATTATATCTGAAAATTTAAATGGGGTTTTCATCCAAATACTTAAGGGGATTTTTCTAATCTGTTATAGGTGTGTCCGTTATAGCCCTCCAATGATTTGGGAAATGATGAAAATATTGACTGAATATAAGAAACTTCTAAGAGATGAGGTGGTTAGCATGATAAAAGGTTACTACTTGTAGATTATGGGTATTAATTTGGTAAGGTTGTCCCATATTTAAGGTATCATGTAAAGGTTCTATGAAGGTAATTTTTCATGATACCACCACATTTTCTCTATTCACACTATGATTTATTAATAGATCCTTTGATTAAGTATTATTTTCACATTTCTCATGATTATTGAGTTATATGACTCTATACTTATATTAAATCTATAACACGTGGAAAAAAATCTGATGGGTTTGAATTATCTGATATTATTTTCATTTAAATTTATTATGTCAATATACTCATATGATCATCTTATACTTCTTTATGAAATTTAATTTTTGGTGATTATTTTTATTTTTACTAATAATTTAAGCTCACCCATACTATGCTTTCCAGTTCTTCAGGTTATTAAGATAAATTTTAAGTATTTTATTAATAAAAAGGTTACTAGATGTGATGGAATTAGTGGGAGATGGTGTATATTTTTATGAACACTTTTTTTATGTATCTAAGTTTTCATATAATTTTTTTCTAATTCTCTAAAAAACTAAACCTAAAAGGTCCATTGGTATGTAAGTGTTCCTATGATTTTTTTTGATGTTGTATTTTTTGGATGAATGAAATTGGGTGAATTTTATAAATATAAAATCCATAAATGTAAATATTATGTTTTTAGCACCAGAATCGAAAGTGTGGGTTTGGGGATGTTAAAGATAAATATCTCAGAACCCCTCAAGGTACAATACTATCTATTTTAGATCACTATTGTATAGCTTTAAAAGTCCTATGAGAGGGTTATAATTCACATATAATATTTAAAATAGCATATGGTACTCCCCCTCACCCAATATGGGACTCATGACCTAATATAAATGAGTACCTTATTAGGTCCATGATGTGATTCAAGTATGGAGGTTAGGCAAAGGTTATGAACTTAGAGAAGAATTTGAACATTCTTTTTAAAAAATTAATGACACCCTTAAATATATTAAGTGATATTATCACATATTATTCTGGGAACATAAATGTTTATTCTTCAATATATTCCTTTTTATTTTGATATAAAACCCATTAGTTTTTCATGGATTTATTTCATGATTAAACATTTTACACATTTTGATTGTATGTACAATACATGATTACAAAAATTTTATGATGTGATGAGTAGGGAAAAATTATATAGCACTCTAACTAATTGGTTAATTTTTTATATGTATATAATTATTTTATTATATGTTAACATGGTGCAATATTTTCTCACATTATTTGCAATGATTTTTTAACACATCTATTATGTGTAAACATGATGCTAGATTTGGTAACATTCTATTAATAGAAATTGTGTAGATATATTTTTTCATAATGTTATGATGTTTCATTATTATAATTCTTCCACATTCAATTTTTCATTGAAATAATTTACATTTTCTTAGGATTATAATTCCATGCTTATGATATGATGATGATGATTATGCTCACTCATGCACTCATATTGATTTATGTCACATATACCAAATATTTTTCTCCCATTATTAGGATGTGACTTCCATATATTCTTTTCTATGTTTCCCTAGGTGATTATATGTATAAATATAGTTATTAAATCCTATAAGAGGACTATTCAAAAGGATTTAAATAATTATTATTATTTTATATGTATTTATGTTTTATGAAGATAATTTTTGTATGATAGTAAACCTATAGATTTTGGGTGTTGTTTTACTATTATATATGTTTCTGTTAGAAATTATGTAATAATCAGGTATGAAAGATAAAAGTTTTTATAACTGTTATCATAAGAAGGTTTAGTTAATTTTATAATTATATTAGTAAAATAAAACATATTCTAAACTTCATGATTTTATAAATTAATACATTTGGATTGATTATGAATAAGTTGTTTATCCATGATTTATATAATTATATTATGTTCTCATCTTTTTGATTTTCAAAAATGTTGGTAAATAATAGAAAAAGAGATAAAAATCTATGTACTGGACATTGAAATGATTTTATAAAGAAAATTCATAGTGTAATGGGAAATGGTGTTCAAAACCTCATGGTCATACATAACCACATGTCTTGGGTTATAAAAATTTACCTAAACAATGCGCAATGTCCACATTCACCAAAGAGTGATGAATTGACTATAAAATCCTTAATATGATAAAGAAAACAAACATTTAGTGGATTTTTTGATCCACTCTTTATAGTAAAATAGTAAAACTCCATGGAAAATGTACATTCTATGATTAATTATTCTTAGAAGGAGATAATTACTTTGTATACTATTTAAAATGAGTGGTTGATCAAAGGTAAAAATTGATCAGTAATAAAAAACCAAAGGATGAATTTCAATAAATATAGTGGAATGAATCCAAGAAAATATTTATTTGGAAATAATTTCCTCGAACTATCCATACCAAGATGGAGGAAATATTTTTAGATCTTATTAAATAAGATAATGAATATATTACAACTTAGTTAGAGAATTTTATAAGGATCACATGGTATTCTATTAGTTTTCTTATCAACCATTATAGAAAAATAAATAGATTAATTAGTGGTTTAAAACTATATCATTGAAAAGACCTATAAATTTGAAACATTGGGAGTTATGATTATATGGGACGACAAGATCTATATAAATATAAAAATTTTAGAGTGTTCCCATGTATATGGATAAAATAAATGGAGTATTAAATTTAAAATTTGATGATAAAAAAGTTATGAAAGAATATCCAACAATACACTTGTCAAATATGTGGAACCAAACACCTTGAAAATTACCTAAAATAAATAAATAAAATCATTAAGTGTGAAAAAATGGAATTAAGATCAAGAATTTTGAATTCATGTGAATAAGATGACCAATATGATAGAGGAAATAAATTAAGTGGATAATGAACCACCTATGATTTAATGATTTAACTACATGAAACCTAGTCACAATATAATCCAGTGCACCAAACCAAGGGTCTTCAAGGGTTGTTAATAACCATAATCAGTTATGACATGGTAGAAAGGGATATTGTAGTCCATCATCGATGCTGAAGTTGAGAAATAAAAATGAATTTTTGTTGCTCATAATTTCATTTATGAATAGTAAAGGATTAATTTTATTACAGTTCTTCACATTTCATTATATCCATTAAAACTGAATGAACTATTAAATCACATATGCAACAAAAATATGAATATGTATCTATAAAACCACCTAGTGGTGAAATTTTTGCAACCCATATCTAGGATTATTTCCTAGTTAGCATCTGTATAGAGATTATTTTAATGAATATTGTAATTATTACTATGGTGAAATTTGATCCTATACTAGGAATGGTTTGGATCTCATTATTTAGAGCTCACATTAATATTAAAGAAAAGGTAACCCATTTCTATGTCCTACCCCATCCAATGATGATATAAAATAAAAGGAAGATTATAAATCTTCTTTATAAAATACTTAAAATTTATGGGTATTTATACCAAATAAAAATTTATCATGCTTAAATGGTTGAGGAAAAGCTAAGTGTAAACCTTGAATATGTTCCCATATTAAGGGAATAAAATGATTTAATCTATAATGAATTTCCCATCCTTCCCCCATATCATGTGGAAGTGTTATAAATATAACTTATACTCGGTGTGACGCATATATCAAAGAGGATTTATAATATGTCCTTAATATAACTAAAATAATTAAAGAATACAAACAAAGTTAATTTAGATAAAAAAAATCATATGCCAAAGTGCATCACATTTTGGTTCACTTACGATGAATCTCTTTTTTAATACATATTTTTAACATAATTCTATAACAAAATATTATATTAATAACATCAAATGATATTTTAGTGTTTAGTGTCTTGGAATCTAGTAACATGATACATGAATTATATAAGTAAAACATAAACTTTATTTAATCCTATTCAGAGACTCCTTTATTATTCCATCATAGGTTACCTAACTAAATGTAATTTCTCGGGGTCATGCATCAATATAAATGGGAGAGAGAAAATCCTATTAAGGTATAGAAAAATTAAATAGAGCATAAGTGATCATCATGTATAAAACCTGAGGCATGAAGTGATAGGATAATAATAAATATATGATATATAACATTGAACTATGTGTACAATATAATAATGAGACATTCATAAGAATATCACCAAGGTTTATCGTCGAGGTGTCATAAAACATATTACCAAGATTATTCATTGAGGTATTGTAAACATTTTTTATCTAGAGATTAATTTTTTACCCAATGTATTAGAGCACTATCAGGGTGCACCCTTTATATATCTTGATTCATGTGTGAAAAATCAATCATAATAAACCAATTCATTAATAACCCTTAAAGAATAAATAATAAGTTTCATATAAAATTATTGAGTGCATAGGTGTTTAAAGACATGACCTTTTCATCATTTTTAACCCACAGAAAGGAATGTCAGTTTCATATATGAGAACACCAAATAAATTAATTATAATTATATTTTATGAATACCCTTAATTAAAAATTTGGTTGGGTGTTCATAATATGAAAGTGAGTCGTGTAATATCTAAGGATGAATTTTACAACATAATTAGTATAAAAAGTGTTTTATATAACATGATTAATGGGATTGAATGGAAGTCTCTAATTAATAGAAATATAATGGGACCATAATGGAATGGTTATAAGTGAATAATGATATAGTAAATCTAATATTATAAGGTTAACTATATAGGATCATCTTGGATTGAAAAAAGAGTCGAAAACAATCCCTTACCATACAGAATAAAATCTTAAAGTTTGAGGAGAGATCTATGGGATGTTTTAAACACCTTTAAGAGGATATAGAGAGAGAAAATGTGGGTAAAATTTTTCTTAACGGATTTAGAGTGAGTGAAATGGGGTGGATAGGTGGGTATTTATAGTAAATGTGGGTGGACTCTATTAATTTATAGATATAGGCCTTGGAAATATAGGTTGTGGGAAATGGAAAACCATTGACTTGCCCATGGATTTGGATCATGGTTTATGAATTTATGAAGGATTATTTTCACAAATTTGAGTTTTAAAATAGAAAATCAATATTTTAAATTACATTGGTCATGTGACAATAGTTTTTTCAAAAAAAATGATTTTAAAAGTTTAATTTCCTCATTAGACTTTGGAAATTATTTTTAGGTTTTCAAAATCATTTTAATTCATTAAAGTAATTATTATTAATAAAATAAATTATTATTGGTCATATATTATGTTTTATTAATTATTTCAGGATTTTTATATATTCATGAAGTCATAAAATATACCAAAAATACATAACATTATTTTTTACTATTCGCTAAAAAATAATTTTTGTTAAGAAATTCCCAAAATTTCACTCTAATATCACTTAAATCTGATGATTTCAAAATGGAATTCATTTTATCAAAATAATTTTCTAACATAGGTAATTTTAATAATTAACAAAAAATAATTATTTTAAATAAATATAATTAATTAAAGTTTATTAAAAACTGCTTATAATTTTTTGATTTTTTTAATCTTGATATTTATTTTATTACATTAAAATATTTAAATGTTACTAAATTATTCATGTTAAGTTTTATTTATATCAAATTTTACTAATTTGGGTTTAATTTACTATTTAAATGATTATGTTACTATTGTTAGTGGTTAGGTCGCTATTTATAAGGGTTAAGTTACTATTCTAATTTTCATATCACTATTTCAATGATCATATTACCTCCTATAAATAACTCTTAATTCCTTATTTCATCATTCACCTCAATTATCCTCATGTTTATATGTTTCTAAAAAAATATTAGATTAATAATGTTTTTCTTCTTTTTATAGTTTTTTTGTGGTTTTGATGGATCGAAGGATCAAGATGATCCTAATTTTCATATTCTTGTAATATTATTTTTTCCATTAATTTAACAACTATAATATTTTTAATTCTCATGGATATTATTATACTATAAATATAATGTTACCAATGAAATAAATCATTAAGTTTGTTATCATTTTTTTGTTTCACGCACATGACACAATTATAATAATAATAAAAGAAATTTCTTTTACATAATTTGTTGTCGTTACATCCACCCCCCCCCAAGAAATTTCTTCCTCAAAATTTGTTTCCTATATCAAATAAAATTGGTTTATTTATCCTTCATCACTTCTTCAGGATCCCAAGTACCTTTTTCAAACTTATTATTTTCATACAAGACTTTCATGATTTAGGTTATCTTTTTTATAAAAACTTGTTCCCTTTCATCAAGAATCTTGATCATTTATTCTACATATGATTGGATAGGTTCTAATTCCATTCCATTGATGTATAGTATATGTGTTGGGTCTGATATATACTTTCCTAATAGGGATATTTGAAAGAATTCATAGACATTGGAATGATTTAGAGATAGTGTTATAGGATAGGAAACTCCTCCAACTCACTCCAGATTCTCAAATTGTCCAAAGTACCTTTGACATAGTTTCCTCAGCTACCCAAATCCAATGACCCTTATCAATGGTGATATTTTGAGGAATACATGATCCCTGGCATAAAATTCAATCTCATTCTTTCAATTTTCCTCATAAATCATTTATCAACTTTGAGAGACCTTGAATTTTTTTAGATCACTTGTATCCTATATGTAGTTTCTTTCACAATTTATTATCCAAATAGTTTTCCTTCCCTAACTTCATCCCAACATGTTGGAATTATACACAATTTCTCATAGAGTGCTTCATAAGGATCTATTTGAATGTTAGAGTGAATATTATTGTTATTAGATAATTCAAAGGGGAATATTTTGATCCCCACTCCCTTGAAAATAAAGTGATCTAGCCCATAACATGTCTTAAAGTTTTTTAATAGTCCTCTCAGATAGCCCGTTAGTTCAAGGATGATAGGTTTTGTTGATTTTTACTTCATTATTCATAGTCTTTTGATGGATCCTCCTAAAAAATAGAATAAAATATTATAATATGGTATGAAATAATTTATATTTTCTCACCATGAAGTCTCAACCCATCTTGAATATATAAATGATCTGGGTACTCAAGAGGGAAATCCACTTATATGGTGGTAAAATTATAATTTTTCTTAATATATCATAAAACTACCCAAATGGAATTATTTCTTTTGGATATATTATGAAGTCCAATAAAAAATTCCATAGTGATGTTTTCCTACTTCTATACTGGTATGGGTACTCATTACAACACTCATTTGGGTAGTTTTCACTCTAAATCCACCTGCTAACATACCATACATCTTATTATGTAGTCTAAAATATCCATTTTAATGTTAACGAACCAATAATGATCTTACAGATCTCTATAAATTTTAGTGATTATAGGATGTATAGAGAAAATAGATTTGTGGGATTCATCCATAAACTCGTTATTTAACTTTATATTAGATATGTTATATATTCTTTTAACAAACCTCTATGATCCCTCTTAATCAACATTGAACTCTGAGAGATTTCTATTTTTCACAGCTTCTATATTCATTTGTATCATAGGAATATATATTTTCTTTGTCTTGATCTTCTCAAGTAATTATGTTTTGGAGGTCATTTGGGATAGGATTAACGATGTCACTTCCCTTAAGACTTCCATGTTAATATTTAATATGTACTTAATAAATGGGTATTATTCAATCATCACCATCATTAGAACTCTGGGGTCTTTCCTAATTAATTTATAAATGAATTTTATTTCTTTTCTAGGGTGATTATGGATATGTAAATCATAGTCCTTGAGAAGTTCCAACCATCCCCTTTTTCTCATTTTTAGTGCATTTTTCTGAATATATACTTCAGACTCAGGTGTTTAGTGTATATATCACACATATCTCCATAAAGATAGGGTCTTCATATATTTAAGGAAAATATAAATATAGATAACTCTAAATCATGGGTACTATAATTAAAATATTTAGTATTTATCTATCATGAAGCATAGGAAATCACTTTGTCATTTTTCCTGAGTACGTATCCAATTCCCTTTAAGGATGTATCACTATAAATGAAAAATATTTTCCTATTAGAGGGTAATATTAGCATAGGTTCACTAACTAACCACTTATTAAATTCTTTAAATATTTATTTACACTCCTTGGTCTAGATAAACTTAACTACCTTTCAAGTTAACTTGGGTAGTTGATTATAATTTCATGAAAGTTTTTTCACAAACCTTCTATAGTATCCTACTATAAAATTTAATCTATGAATCTCAGTTACTTTTTTACGATGTGGCCACTTCTTTATGTCATTTTTATTTATTGTATATCCTAATATTCCTTTACTGGTTACAATTTTTCTGGAGAATATGATTTTTTATTACCAAAACTCAAATTTGAGTAATTTATTAAAAATATTATCTTTCCTTAGAGTTTGTAATGTGACACTCAGATGATCCTCATGATCCTAATGGATTTTGAAATATATAATAATATCATAAATAAAGACCCCCATAAACTTATCAAGGTATTCCTTAAAGGCTATGTTCCCTAAATCCATAAATATGCAAGGATAATTTGTCAATCCAAGGATCATTACAAAAAACTCAATATTTATATATCATTTTCAATGGGAAGTATTTAGGATATAATCTTTATTACCCTTTACTAATGATACCTTAATCGGTTTTTAATCTTATAGAAGAATTGATCCCCGTGAATCTAGTCAAATAAATCATCAATCCTTAAGAGAAGGAAATTTTTTCTTCATTATAATATCATTAAGTTCTCTATAATCAATGCATAACCACATTTATCCATAATTTTTCTTCACAAAGAGAATAGATACTACCCAAGGAGACACACTTGGTCGAATAAAAATCTTCTCCATAAGATCATTACATTGCTTCTTTAATTCCTATAACTCTATATATGTCATTTTATATGGGGTCTTTGATATTTCATAGGATTGAGGTATGAGTTAAATTGATAACTCTACCTATTTTTCTCAGGGAGGTCCATCAAAATATTCAAGAAATACATCAATTTATTTCCAAAAAATGAGTGTATCTTATATTTTTATACTTTATCTTTCATCTCCTTCTTCTCTAATTTTTTCCATAAATAAGGAAAAGGATGTACTTTATAGCAAGACTCGGGCTCGAATATGTATCCTTTAAAGATGATTAGAATTTTTCCATTTATGACATCAGATATTTGCATGTAACTATAGTTTATCTTTTAATTAGACTTTGAAAACCAATCCATCCCAATTATTATGTAAAATTACACAATTGGAATGACCACAAAATTTAAAAAGAGATTCAACTCACCAATGTTAATTGGGAAATCCCTATATATCTTGGATGCTTGAATAGTTCCTCAATGATTGTTAACCTAAAACATAGTGAATTTTAGTTATGGGTTTAACATGGTGTTATTTACAAAGATTAATGAAATAAAATAATGTGTAGAACCATAATCAAACAATATAATTACTATATTTGAGTGTATAATGAGTGTACATTCCACAACATCATTTGGTACTCAAATTAATTCATCAAAATTTTAAAATCATAACCTTTCTATGTTGGCCTCTATAAGGTTTAATGTAAGTTTCCATAAATAATATTCAAACTTGTACATTGATTAAATAAATTTTCATACTCTTCACATTGAATCATTTCACCAAAGGTTGTACTTGCACCATCTTCACTTTTTCATTGGCATTCATATGTTAAGGATTTATATATCCAATGTAGTTTTAAGTTATATGTCCATAAATTCCCCAATTATATTACATTCCACTCCCTTACAAAAAATTACCTAAATGATTCTTCCCATAATTATTACACATGGGTAACTGTTGTTTTTTCCTTATCTTTCATGGTTGAAATTATTTTTGAAAATTGATTCCATCCTCTACTTATCATTCAGTCCATGACACCACTTTGTATATTCAAACTCCATTTCCACTTTGAGAGAACTCCACACTATTTCTTCAAACCTCCAAAAGTCTTGTATTGAAATATATTTCAAAATATATGGTCTTTTTTCACCAAATAATTGATTAAAATTCCCATTAGAACAAATTAAAAATCATGAAGCATATCACGCATTCCTTGGGAAGTTCATTACATAATTATACACCAATTCATTTTCCATTCATTTAAACAAAAAAAATCTCTCTCTATATTTTTTCATTGGGTATATGGAAAATACTTATTGAAAATTAATTTTTTTTAATGTATTCATATTCCACAGTTTCATCCACATTTTTGGCATTATGTTATTGATCAGTGTCACCCACTGATCAACTTTTCCCTCAATGTGTATACAACCAATATAACGTTGTCTTTCTCATAACAATAGAAAAAAATAACTTTTCTATAGTATTGATCCATTATTTTACAATTCATGGATAAGAGGTTCCACTAAAAATAGGGGTCATTGACACAATAAGGATTCAACTACTAGTTGTTCCATCCTTGGTGATGTCGAATGATCTACATTGTTTAGGTTGTTATTCATAACCATTGATAACTTATTCAGCATCATCATGATGTTTTCAACTTCGAATCCCCCTATATTTGGAAGGAAAACATAATATTTTCCATTGAGTCCATTATTTACATAGGTCCTTTATTTCTTACCATTTTTCTAGAAGAAAAACTAATAAGTGTGGAATTTTTTACAATTATAAATATTATAAAATTTCTAATAGAAAAACCAATCCTAAATTTTTTTAATAACATTTTTCTATGATGATATACTTCAATATTAAAAAATTACATTTTCTATATATCAATCATAATGGTTTTTTAAAAAAATTATCCATAACATATCCCCCAAGGGTATCAAACCAGGTGTGCATCAAGACCTATTTATTGTACACTAAGTGACGATTGAGTTAATCAATGATCCATATTTTTTAACTATTATTGCCACTAGGTATAGGTATTCTAGATCCACATCCAATTGTTGTATCCAGACATAGATTTCCTTACTTGTAAAAACTCTCCTTACACTTAAAAAATGGGGATGTTTTTCTATATGTAGACTTATCCCAAGTGTTCTTACAAAGATTTTCATATCCTAATTTCCATAAATAACTAAACCATAACTTTGATACCAACTATGGTGACCTACCTTTACAATACATGGTTTTTAATAAAATTCCTTAACAAAATATTACATTATTAACTTTAAAGGACCATTTGAGTTTTAGTGTCTTAGAAACTAGGTATATAATACATGAATTACCAAATAAAAACATAAAAATAAACTTTATTTAATCCCCTTTATTGAATAATTTATTATTAAATCTTATGTAACCTCTCTACATGTAATTTCTTGGGGTCATACATCAATAGAATAGAAGAGCATAAATCCATATAAGGGTTAAACAATGAAAATGGAACATTTGTGATCATCCTGAATATGACATGAGTCATTAAAGTGGATCATAATCATATGTATATGATACCTAACATGGAAATGTGGCTATAATATAAAAATGAGACATTCATAAACAAATCACCAAGGTTCATCAGGTAGATTTCATAAAACATATTTCTATGATTATTCACCAAGGTATCATAAACATTTTATATCTGGATAGTAATTCTTTACTGAATGAATTAGATCTATATCATAGAAAAACATTCATATATCTTAATTCATTTGTTCCACATAGATCAAAATAAATCATTTTATTAATAATTAATAGATAATGAAGAACTCTTTTTTTATAAAATCACTGAGTACATATGCGTTGAATGAAATGAATGTTTCATCATTTTAAACCTAAAAGGGGGAATTTGGGTTTAATACATTGAAATACCCAATAAATAAAGTGTAACTACGTATATATGAATAAAATTGAATAATGATATCTTTGGGTATTCATAACACAATAGAGAGGCATGGAAAATTAAAGGATGATTTTAGCATCATGATTAGTTTACAAAGTGTGTTATGGAACATGATTATTGAGAGAGAATGAAAGTATATCATTGGTAGGAAAAAAATTGACCATAATGTAATGATCATAAGTTTATGATAAAATAATAACATTTAAATTAAAATAAAAACAAAAAAGGAATTACTTCAATAAAAAAATAGAGGAAGATAATCCTTAACATTGTGAGATAGATTCTTAAAGCTTGAAGAAATTTCCTTAAAACTTTAGAAACTTCTTAGAAAATATATAGAGAAAGAGATTTTAGGGTAAATTGTGATTAATCTCTTGGTGGTGAATGAATTTGTGTAGATATGTGGGTATTTATAGAAAATATGGGACACTACCACAAAACTGGGTTTCCGCAGTGCCACCCTTTAACAACGCTAAAAAAATGTTTTTTTATCGCTGTTAAAGGGGACCCCTTTATCAGTGCTTTTTTTAGTAGCATTGATAAAGGAGGGGCTTTATCAGCGCTTTTTCCTAGCACTGATAAATTTCAAAAAAAAAGTCATGAAAAATAATATATTGTTATATAAGTATATTTATATTAATATAAATATAATATATATATTTTAAATATGTTTTAGATAATTATAAATAGACTATTACATTTAATATATAATAAATTTAGTGAAAATGGCTTTAAAATATTTTAAAAAAATTATTAATTAATAATTTTCTAATTATCATCGATTAGTAATCATTTAATAACAATTTGAAGACACAAAAAATAAAAAATAATAATAAAAGATCTAAAATAAGTTGAAACTGTAACTCAAACTTCAAACGGTCATAACTATTGATCTGGGTGACTGTTTGAGCTCTATAGCATATCAAATCAAAGCTTGTGATAAGCTCTACGTGCTAGTGATTGAAGGGAACCTTCTATCACATTTTTAAGACCCAAAAGGCCCATAAGACCTCCAAAACTGAGTTTTTAGTCGGGATACCTCGATTTTTTAACATTCAAAAAGGTATAACTTCTGATCCGGATCTCCGCTAGTCCTGTGCCACATATCATATCGAAGATTGTTTCATTTTTTCCAATTTTATTGGTTGTGAAGTTGAAACAAACTTCTGGATTAGAAGTTATGGTTGTTTTAACATTCTATGGCTTTTCAGATACACATATATATGTATTTATTCGTAAATATATGTGTGTGTGTGTTGTATATATGTATGTATTTATTTATTTATAAACACACATAACCGGATTGGAAGAATGAGAGGGTATGACAGCTGCCATCGGGACCAGGCACCGTGCAGCTTTGTACGGGGCAATGCTAGCCGATCAGCAATGCAAGGTGGGGAGCTAGGTGATCAATGATGCAGAAAGCTGGGGAGGGGCAGTTCAAGTGGGTTGGGCCTACGAGTCATGTATTGGGCATGGTATGCCTCTGGGCCTTCGGGTCATGTATTACGAGTTTGTCAGGCCTTGGGCCTTGGGCCTACGGGTCATGTACGGGTTCCCCTTAAACCCTTAAAAGGGGGATTATCCATAATAAAAATAAAAAGAAGGCATTCGGGTCATTCGGGTATTTAAAACTAATCTTATAAATATATATTAATATACAAATAAATATATGGATAAAAAATTATAACTAAAAATATATATATAAATAAATATAAATAAATATAAATATGAATTAATATACGAATATAAGAATAAATATATATGTATTAATATAACTAAATATATTTATATTAATATGAATCTATATTAATATATGAATAAATATAACTATATATATAAATAAATATAAGTATATATTAATATAAAAATATATATATATATATATATATTAATATATGAATAAATATATATGTATTAATATAACTAAATATATTTATATTAATATGAATCTATATTAATATATGAATAAATATAACTATATATATGTATATATAAATAAATATATCATTAAATGGAGAAAAAAACTAAATGGCTTAGTGGTAAAGGTGCAGGCGCACAAGGGGGGAGGTCGCAGGTTTGAGTTCTGGTGGAAGCAGGGAGGGGCGCGTGGGCAAGTGTGGGGGATGTGTGGGCAAGTGCAGCGTGCGAGTGAGTGGGAGGGGGTCCGCCTAGCGCTGATAAAAGGGGGGTCAAGCGCTGTTAAAAGCTTCCCCGAGCATTGTATTTTTCTTTTTAACTTTTTTTTAATTTTTTTGACTTTTACCAGTACTAAAAAAGAGGTGATAATGGACCTTTTTATCAGCGCTTTTTTTAGCGCTGATAAAAGGGGTCTTTATCAGCGCTTTTCTAAGCACTGATAAAAGGGACCCCCCCCCCTCCCTCCTTTATCTTCACCTCGATTAATAGTGCTTTTCTAGCACTGTTAATTCTCTTTTCTAGCGCTGATAAAGGTCATATTTGCAGTAGTGGGAGAATAGTTTATTAATTTCAAAATATAGGTCTTAAAAATCTAGGTTGTGGAAAATAGAAAATCATCTTACTCGTGGTTTTGGATCATCGTTTATGAAATTAAGAAGGTGTTTTTAACATATTTGATCATGTAAAAAGAAATTAAATATTTTATATTATTTTAGGCATGGGAAAATATTTTTTCTACAAAAAAATATTTTTAAAATCTTAATTTCCGATTTATATTTGCAAATTTGTTTATAGGTTTAGAAAATCATTTAAATTCATTAAAATACTAAATATTAATAAAAGAAAATTCTTTTTTATAGGTCCATATTTATTAATTATTACATCATTATAACATATTTATGAAATAATAACATTCATTAAAAATACAAAACTATATTTTTTATTATTCATTGAAAAATAAAGTATTTTAGAAACATCTCACAATTTCACCATAACTTAATTTTGAGGTGTTGATTAAAGAAAACAAATAAATTTAATCATAATAATTTTATAACAGTGGTATTTTTAATTATTAACATAAAAATTGTGATTTTAACAAAATACATTAAAATATATTTTATTAAAAAAACTTCTTATAATTTCTTTTAGTTTCTTAATCTTGATATTTATTTTATAGCATTAAATTATTTATATGTTATTAAATTATTCATGTTAAATAATATTTAAATTAAATTTTATTATTTTGGGGATAATTTACTATTTCAACGGTCATGTTACTATTCTTAGCTGTCAGGTCACTATTCCTAAATATCGGGTTACTATTTCAAGTCATATCATTATTCCAATACTCATATTAACTCCTATAAATACCTCTTAATTCTTTCATTTTTCATTCTCCCCAATTCAACTCAAGATTATGTATTTCTTAAAAATGAACTGGGTTACTAATGTGTTGTCTCCTTTTTATAATTTTTTTTGTGTTTGTGATGATTCTAGGGTGTCAAGATAATCCTAATTTTCATATTCTTTTAATTTAATTTTTCTATTCATTTACCAAATGTAATATTTTCATTAAAGATGGATATTTGTATCCAATAAATGTAATTTTATTAATAAAATAAATAATTTTTTTATGATTTTTTTGTTGCATGCATCTGAAAAGAAATCCCATTTACCAAATTGTTGGTCATTACAACATGAGTGCTATTTCTCTGGGAGAAGGATGGGATAGTGTGAATTTTCATTGATTACCAAGATCTCAACATCTTCAAAAAAAAGTAAATGTATCCACTCCAATGAGTTAATGATTTGTTTGATCCACTTTTAAGATCATAGTAATTCTCAAAAATGGATATTTATTTTGGATGCCATTAGTTTAATGTAAATAGAAAAGATATTTTGAAGGAAACCATTCCTAAATGATATGGACACCATGTGTTCACAGTGATTCTATTTGGACTTAAAAAATCCCAAATAATATTTATAGACTTAATGAATAGAGTAATTGGATACATCCTTGATAAATTTGGGGTGGTATTTATTGATGATATTTTGATATACTCCAAGAGTAAGGAAGAACATTTAGAACATATATTGATTGTTTTAAATACAATAAGGATGGATAAGTTATATTCAAAGCTCAGTATGTGTTGCTTTTAGATGCAAAAAAGTCACATTACTGGGGGCATGTGGTCCCAAAAAAAGTAATCTATATGGAACTATCAATTATAAAGAAAATTGTAGGATGGGTGAAACCGAATTGAGATATATAGATTTAATTGATTAGAAGGGTTCAACTAACTATTTTTGACAAATTTAATATTATTTTCTAGCCTACTAATTAAGATTAAAAAAAGTGGGGTAAATTAAATATGAATGAAATAATGTGAAGAAAAGCTCAAGAAGAGGCTAGTCACTACACCTGTAATCACACTCCACTTATACGGGGAAGGGTTTTTGATATATAACAATTCTTCAATGAGAGGATTGGGTTGTGTACCCATGTAAAATTATAACTTGATATCCTATTTCTCATGAAATCAAATATCGATGAACAAAACTACCTGAAACATGATCTGGAGTTAGCACCTATGATATTTGTATTGAAAATATGGAGGCACTACCTCTATGGAGATATGTGTAACATATATAATGGTCAAAAGAGTTTAAAGTATATATTCAAAAATAAGGAGATTAACATTCATCAAAAAATATGGTTGAGTTTAATCAAGGATGATGACTTATTAATAAACTACCATTGAGGAAATGAGAATAAGGTAGCTAAGGCAGTTAAAAGAAAGGAACCTACTACCCTACCATGGTGGGGATTGTGAAAGAACCTATATTCATGGTTATACGAAGGATGGTTCAAGAAATCATAAAGGTTGGGAATGCATCCTACCTTTACTAAAAAAAATTCAAACCATTTATCCATGGAAGAAATCAATGAGGCCCAAGGGGGTGATCAAGAGATTCATAATAAGCTAAGAAAAACAAATGAAGGTAAGATTCATTGATTCATTCACAAATATGGAGTTATTAGGCTTTGAACTAAAATCAGGGTACCATCGTCGGTAGAGGTAATGACATAGCTATTGTATGATTCATGTAACTCGTCTTTCTCTATCCACCCTAGAAATGCAATAATGATCCATGTTCTTTGATAGAACATCTTGTGGGAAAACATGAAGAAGGGTATTTTTCAGTACACTTAAATGTGCATGTAGTGTTTGAAATTTAAATAAGACAATCTTAAAGTCAAATAAGATAATGCAGACATTACTCATACCAATATAAAAATAAGAGAATATCGCAAATGAATTTGTCATGAGCCTTCTAAAATCATCTAAATGAAAGCATTACTTAGGGGTTATGGTGGATCAAATCGTCAAAACTGCTAAATTCATTATCATCCATGAATATTTTTCATTTTATAAACATTCCAAGAAATGTGTTAAGGAATTGTTGAGGCTACATGGGTCACTAATTAAGCTCATATCTTTTTTAAACGCATAGTTTACCTCTATGTTTAGGAGGAGTGTTTAACATTCCCTGAATAATGAGTTAAATTTTATTACAACCTATCACCCTCAAACTGATGGTAAATATCAAATAACCAATCAAACTCTTTAAGATATTCTGAGGGCATGATTGATGGATTTCAAAGTATGTTGGGAGTAACATGTTCTTCGGGTTGAGTTCTCATTTAACAATAGTTTTCTAATCAAGCATTTAGATGTCCCCATATGATGCTCTATACAGGAATATATTTAGAACACCGATATGATTGCATGAAGTAGGTAGAAAAAGGATTCTAGGACCTAAACTTGTATAAGAGATGAAAGATAAGGATCAAACCATTCCACTGTCCATTAATGTAGTAAAAAATGACAAAAATGCTATTCTGATAACTATTTGAGGGACTCTACTTTTTATGTTGGAGTCAAAGTGTTTCTTTTAATATAACCGTAGAAGAGATCCATAAGATTTTGAAAGAATATAAAGCTCAACACATGTTATATTCCTCCCTTTTCTAATATCATAGGATTTGTGGCCTATTGATTTATACTTCAACCAAATCTTATGGATGTGCATGATGTGTTCCCTGTATATCTGGAGGAAGTATATACTTGATTTCTCACATGTACTAAATTTTAGGGTTGTAAAAGTGCAGCATGATCTCTCTTATGAGAAGAAACCGATGTTGATATTACATTTTAGATACAATGTTCTATGAAATAAAACTACTCACCTTGTAAATTTACTTCGATAAAACCATTAGTATAAACACAAATCATGGGAACTGGATGATGAAATGAAACAGATGTACCATTATCTAGTTTCCATTGAGGATAAGAGATTAAATTTAAAGGATTAAATTTACATAGGGGGATGAATGTAACCACCCTTACATTTCTGTATAAAATTTTCCTTTTGAATATATATGTGACTCATATTTGAGTACATGGTATATAATAAAGCACATGCATTACACAATAAAAGTAACCACCACATTATTTTATAAATAGAAAACTATATAAATAGGATCAATATATCCCATAGGATTTAAAATATTACAATGGGGAAATAAAAAAATAAACAATATATGTAGAATTAGAAAATCCATTTGGTCGAGGTGGCCTAGAAATATCACTCCCACGAACAACACATTAAAGAGAAAACAAATTTTTGGAAAATTGAATGATTTTTAAAAAAAAATAGATAATCTTGTGATAAAACAATATTAATTATGAATAATAGAAATTAGAGGTATTTAAAGGAAGTATAAAGGCAATATTGTCATTGAAATAGTAATATGAAAATTAGAATAGAAATATAAATGTTAGAATAGTAACATAATCATTAGAATAGTAAAATGAATTATATAAAATATTTTCTATAAATAATTTAACTAAATAAAATGATTATAAAGATATAAAAAATATTTAAATTTGTACATAGAAATTATTTTTATACATTTTTTAACAAATTATATAATAACTTATTTTGAAAAAACTGAATTCTAATATTAATATATAAGAATTTAAATAACCCAAAATTGAAAATTATTTTTATAAAATGGATGTAATTTTTTTGAATATAGATGTAGAAGTTTCCATTAATGTTTTCTTTTTGAATTTTTTGTGAAAATAATCAATTTTTAAAGTATAATAAAAATATAGTTATTCAAATGCACCATGTTTTACAACATAATATTGATATAATAGTGAACTAATAAATTTTAAAATATATTTCTTAGTAAAGTAATTTTTAATAAGATAAACTACACATTTAAAGACAATAAATTTATTTTTCAAACTTAAAAGTAATTTCAGAAGTTTAACAAATATAGAATAGAATTTAAAAAACAATTTTACCTTTTTCTTTATTTATTTTGTATACACAAATAAATTCCATGGTAAAGTCACAAGATTGTGGAGTTTTAACCAAATATGATTCATAATGTCAAATAAGACTACCGATGAATGTTTTACTTTAAGAATAATATTTTATTCACTATTTTAATAGAAAATACATCTTCCATCAAGTATAAATTCCCCTCTCCCGTGAAAAATCACATCCCAGATCTTTTTCACTATAGAAAAGTTAACATATTACTCCAAATAGCCCGAAAGCCTTCATTTTTTTTTTTTTTTGATAACTCTTTTTAAGGGACGAGGGGGAACCCTTACAAGACCCGTAGGCTCAGAGATTACATAGCCCGTAGGCTTAAGAGATTACATGACCCGAAAGTCTTAGGCAATTCAACCAGACTATCTACAAGAAACTGCCTCTTCCCAGCATCTGCATCATTATAGTAGCTCTTCACCTTCGCATGACCGTCTGGCTAGGCTTCCCGTGCAAGCACAGGCTGGTCCCGATACCAAACCTCCAAATATTCTTATAGACAATATGGTCTAATCCAACTCCATGAATCCATGATCTATGCAAATGAGAAAATTTGAAGCATGATGTAACCTTTTTAACTTTCTTCATTCAATATTTCCTTCTCCTATACTTATATTCCCAAACCCACTTCTAAACAAATCCTTCATCAATTAATTAATTAGTATATAAAATTTATAATAAGTTATCATACTACTAGTGGTTTATTATAAACAATTTAAAATATGTATATTATCTTTATCCATCTCTTTGACCTGACCTAAACATTATCCTTTCATTATGAAATAGAGCAGAAAAATACATCATGGGGGTGCACATGGTGAAGACCAAATGCGTCCCCCATAACAAAAAACATATAATCCTCTAGAAAAGAACCAGTACAAAAGTAAAAAAAAAAAATATTAGGTTCATTTGGGCTGGCCTTTCTTGCCGACATGTCAGCTGCGAAATTACCTTCTCTCCGTGTGTGTTTCGCCTCCACGCCTTGATTGATTAGCATTCCACACTTTCGGATTAGATAAACCATATCCCAAGGTGGATTGGATCTCCCTTGAATGACACTCACCAGAACATTGGAGTCGGAATCCACCTCAGAGATATTGATGTTGAACAGACTGCATATCTTTAGACTGTTGGCCATTGCCCTCGCTTCTGCTCCCAAAGAGGTGCCTAAACCATAAAAGCAAATGAATGTGAAGATAGTAGATCCTATTCCATCTCTAACAAGACCTCCACCTCTCAAATATTCATAAATATAGGATCCTTCAAAATTTAATTTGAGAGCCTCTCTTGGTGGGTTCCATCTGACTCATGCCCCTTGGATCGATCCACATCTCCATTCATTCTCCAGAACAGTCCTTGGAATCAGATGCCTAAGAGACACCGAAGCAAATCTGATGATAAGAAGACCACTTAGTTCAGCCACAAGAAGTCTAACCTGGATCTGAATGGACCGTTGGGAGTTGCATCTCCCTTCATGGATTTGTTTTTGGCCTCCCATAGAACCCAACAAGCTGCTGTAAAAATCATGTTGCGAGCCCTCTGCTCCACCAAGTTCTCCTCGGTTCCCTGAAGCCAGACAACAACATCTTCCAAGATCATCTATCCCTGCATAGACGGACCTATACCCTGCTTAAGAAATGTCCAAATACCGGTAGCCCACTCTCCTTTGAAGAATAAGTGTCAGGTTGATTTAATGCTTGGGGCAGTGCAGCACCAGCATCTGGAAACCAGACTCACCCCTCTTCTTAATATTGACATCTGTGGGAATGGCCTAATGTCGTAGCCTCCAAAATAGGAAATTCATCTTTGAAAGAATAACTTTGCACCACAGTTTAGCAGCCCATGCATCCAAGCCATTACTTGCATGGACCATGTCCCGAATGACCCTACTGTTGAAATGTCCCGAGCTGTCTCCAGTGAAAACACACCTATTAGGTTCCTCATTCATGCAGATATCTCTAAAGACACTCTTCTAGGGAACATTTAGAACAACATTGATAAAATTTGGAAAAACACTGCCCTCTATAAATGTAATTTCAGGCACCGGTCATCATGGACATTGAAGGATATCCCCAGCCCAATTGTTTTTCCAAAAACTTATCTCCCCACAACCCACCACCCCTCTAGTTTTCTCCCTCGGAGCCTCCAGATGCTCAACCACAATTTTTGATAGCCCTGATAAATTTCTATTGTTGTACCCCTACTCAATCCAGTCCTCGTCGTGCCTGAAAGTCATAAAAAGATCCCAAAGAGACTTACATTCAATGATCTCCCAAGAAAGTTTAGTTTGCATGACCTGCATGGTTTCCAATACATTGCAAAGATTGATTCCTCCTTCCTATAATGGTCTCGCCAGCCTCTGCCCTGAGGCCCAGTGACATCAGCCATTCTGGTTCACATCCCAAATGAAATTGTTTAGGATTTTCTCAATTCGATCAATCGTTCCTTTTGGAAGAACACTATTAATCAAGGTAATTCGGCCTCCATAATAAAGGAACCTATTTTTCCAATTGAAAATATGCCCCGTGATCTTGCTGATGATGACTTCAAATAGGTCTTTCCTGATTCTACCATCTGAGATAGGATCCCCCAGGTACTTCATTAGTGTAGGAGAAGGTGTTTTCTCTAAAAGAGCCCTTGGGGTTCTTTTATAATGAATATTAAAGACCACACCGGACCTCAAGTCCGATGTGGGATACAGACTCCAACACTCCCCCTCAAGTTAGGTGAACCTAACTTCGACACATAAAGAAAAATAAAGCAAGCAATAGATGCCGCAAACACTCCCCCTCAAGCTGGACACACCCAGCTTGATTACAAAAAAAAAACAAAGCAGAATTAAAAGATAAAGCTGCAAGGCTGGTGCTCCCCCTCACAATGATGGATGGAGAATGTCGCGGGCGCAGCAGAAGAAACCACTCAGACCGACCGGTCAACGGAGCGCCAGGAATGCCGCACTAGTGGGGCCGGTCGATGAAACGCCGGGAAATCCAAACTAGCACCGAAAAAACCGCACTAGCGGGGCCGACGACGGTTGGCGGGGGTTCCGCAGAATTGTTGCGGGATCTGGCGGCGCCAACGGGCCCAAATCCTAGGTGGCCGAGCTGCTGCGCCAGCGAATAGGCGTGCCGGCGGATAGAGATGCGGCTGCCGGGAGTCGTCGGGAGATGCCGGCGAGGCGGGGATGCTGCAGGAGGTGTCGGAGAGCCGAAACTAGAAGCAGGGCAGCCGCTGGGAGAAACTGGAGCCGGCTGCCGGAAGAGGAGCGCAGGAGGAGGTCGGCGAGGGAGTAGGACAGCGAAAGGGGACGCTGGAGATCCGCCGGCAAGCAGCGGACCGCTGGGCGAGAGAAGCTGCCAACGACAGAGCCGCATGCGGGAGAGGGCTGTGCCTGGGTAGAGGGAGGCGGCGCTGGATGCCGTCGAACGGGAGGTCGTGCGCATGGAGGACGGGAGTCGCGCGCATGGAGGACGGGAGTCGCGCCGGGAGCCACACAAGGGTCGGGACGAGCCGTCGGGATCAGGCGTCGGGGCCGTCGGCCATCGCGCGCAGCAGGGGGAGATCACCGAGACGAGGGTACCAGACTAGGTCGCCTGGATGTGGTCGTCGCGCGCGTAGAGGCGGAACCGGGGAGGGGCGGGTCGGCGCTGCAAATCTGTCGCACAGGTTCGGTGCAGGAGGCCGACGTCGTAGGGCGGGGGGGAGAACCGCCAGGGAAAGCGGCAGGCGGCCAGCCGAAAGGGTAGCTGGGAACTGGAGCCGCGGCGGGGGAAGCGGGAGCCGCGGTTGCGCAGGAGGTTGGGAGCAGCGGCGGGTGATGCGGGAGCCGACCTCGCGCAGGAGGCTCCCACAGAAGGAGCGCAACCGTCAGGGTGGGAGATCCGCCGGGAAGAACAAGGGCGCCGAGAAGGGATGGCCGGCAAAGGGCGGCTGAGAATACCTATGGCTCGTAGGCCATGGAGGCCGCTGCCCCCCAACCGGAAGAAACCCTAGAGGCCGACGGGAAAAAAATAGATGGGAGGGGGGTCGGGATTAGGTTCCCTCTGATACCATGTAGGAGAATAAAATGAGAGACCTGAACCCCCAAGATGTTTTCTCTAAAGGAGCTCTTGGGGTTCTTTTATAATGAATATTAAAGACCACACCGGACCTCAAGTCCGATGTGGGATACAAACTCCAACAATTAGTAAGTCATGTTTTTCATTCCAAGTTTTCATTGAATCCTTCTGCTTTGTCTTTCTGGACATTTTCTGGATATGTACACTTTGATCTTCCATTGGTTAATTCTTCGACCACTTTGTGCACTATATTCTTCCAAAATTTTAATCAGCACATCAATAGATTTTAACCTACCATTCAAGAAGATCAAGATATCATCAGAAAACATAATGTGAGAAATAATACTCTTTCATGACCTGTTCATATATGGCAGAACTGCCCCCTCTTCCACACCCTTTTTAATCCTTCTTGTTAGAGTATTTTGGGAAGTGATAAAAAGACCTTGTGACAGGGGATCGCCTTGTCTTACGACCCTCACAGTCTTGAAGAAGCCAAATCTTTTTTACATCAGTGATATAGATATCCATGGGGTGGAATAGAATCTAAAGATAAGATCACAAGATTCCTCTAAGAACCCAAATCTTCTCACGACTCTGATAATAAAACCCCATTCCATTCTGTTATAAGCTTTGTCCATATCAATCTCTATAATAACATTGGAACCAATTGTCTTCTTGTTGATATCTTCAACCATTCCCTCTTCTATTTCCACAGCTCCTTGAATACTCCTTACTTGAATAAACCCATGTTGTTCCATAGATACAATATCTGGAATGATCCAACCAATTCTTTTGTTGATGATATTTTTCAGGATCTTGTAGATAAAATTGCATAGACAGATTGGACAGAATTGATTTATAGATTCAGGTTGGGGAATCTTTGGAATCAGAACGACTCTGGAGGCACATACAGCAATTGGTAGGGATCCCCCTTTGAAGAAATCCCAAATAGCCATCTTGATCTATTTTTTGATGATGTCGCGTGAAACAACAAAAAAGGAGCCCGGAAAGCCATCTGGTCCAGGGGAACTATCTGGTTTCAAGCTAATCACCACTTCTTTGATTTTCTTCTCCTCTGGCAAGTCAACGAATCGCTCACTAACATCCATCCCCACCGGTTTAAGAATGCATCTCGGGCTATTATTCTACCCAGAAGCACCATCATGTGTTCTCGGACCTGCCAAGAGATCCTTGAAGTGATCCAAATCCATCTTTCCTACGACATCAATATCACTTGTATAAGACCCATCTTCCAGCTTCAAACTGATTTTCCTAGTTGACCTTTTTTCTTTGAGACATGCTTGAAAGTATGTTGTGTTACGATCTCCCTCTCTTAGCCAGGTCGTCATTGATTTTTCTCTAGATATTTTCAGTAGCCAACAACTTTTCAGCTAGTTCACTTTTCTTCTCATTGAGTCCGATAAAAATGCCATCATCCCAAATCTGCTATCGACTCTCTTCCATATGTTCAATATCCACTTTGATTCGTTCCAAGATGGATTCATTTGTTGCTCTGTTCAATATCCACTTTGATTCACCGGGCATCTATCTAACTTGCACCATATTCGACCAAGCCCTCTACAATTATTACAGCAGGTGAACCTACTGCCCACAAAGCCCATATCCATGAGACCGTTACTGGTAATAAAACTATTAAAATTCTGCATTACAGTACAAGAGTAGATAGCTCCCCCCCCCCCCTCTTTTTTCCAAGTAGCCCGCAATAGTGTTAAAGTCTCCTCCAACATACCACGCATGATCCCCAGGCTGAAAGTTGGAGAAGTGTCGACACAGCTCTGTTCTATCTGCAGCATTGCATTTTCCATAAACAAAGGTAAAGAAGACATCCTTTCTCATTATATTGACCTTTTCTATAATGTTCTGCGACAACGCATCAACATGATCCCCTGAGACTTTACGTTTCCAAAAAAAACAGATGGTGGAGTTGTATGTGCCCGCATGCATATACTCTGAGAATCCCATACGCCTTGCAATTATAGGTAAGTGATCCAGATTTGTCTTAGGTTTGATAATTGCCTACAGAGAGATTTGAAGCAGTCAAACTTAAGAAGAAATATATGTTGTTTTCACCCACACCCCAATGCCTCTTGAATTCCATATCATTGAATAAGTCATTGAAAACTATGATAAATTGGCCTTGCGGCCTGAAACTGAGCCAATTTTGGTAACTGAATTAGAAGTAAGGATATCTTTGTACCTGGAGTGAGTCACCGGTCCGTTGCTCACAGGGGACAAGCCGGGCTTCTCAAAACCTGCCTCTTTTAGCTCCAGAGAAACCGGGAAACAATCTTTGGATGATAAACCATTCATCAGGAGCATCTGGGCGGGGATCACCGATGTATCCGCAGCTGACACGGGATCCCTCCTTAACAGCTTGATGGGGAAATCAGGCTTGAGCGGCCCAGGTTTAAGGGAAGAGATCCTTCACTTCCTGATCCTGAACCAGATTAAAACCCGTGACTTTCGGATCCTCTTTATTACAACTGTCCGAAGGAGAACTTGAGAAAACAGAAAGATCAGACGAGCCAGGGGGAACTTCATTATCCGCACCAGACTCAACCCCATTGCCTGGGACCTGAACAACTCTCTCCATAAATGAAGAATCCTATAAAGGAAAAGGCTCTGAAGCAACTACATCTGAGCCCTGCACATCCAAAGAAACTGGCACCTCGGAATCAGCAAGAGAGTGAGCAGCAGGCGTGGTAGGTGCATCATCAGCATTTAAGAAAACTTTCTCTGAGGGAATCCTGCCTCCTAACACGGGAGTCTCTACTACAGACATCTCCAAAACCACTACCGGAAGATCCAGAGAAACCTCCGGCAGATCTGAAGAAGTAGGAAATAAAGGCTCTGAATGATGAGGCTTATGCCCCGGGCAATCATAATCTTTGTGCCGACAGTAGTCAACGGAATAAACTTTTCTGCAACACCGCATGAAGAAATGAGGGATATTCTGATAAAACAAACGCTGCCACCAAGCGATAGTCGAGCCCGCTCTCACAAGCTGGCGAGATGGGAGCGGGGCAGTCAAATCAATCGCCTCGATTCTTTTATTTTTCTTTTATGAATTAGGGAATTATTTCTTTTCTTTTACTGAGACATAGCCAAACATAGGGTTAGAGTAGCCACATCAGAATACAAAAACCTCCCAAGACGTTACCCGAGACTTGCAGCATCGAGGGGTTGTGAAAAGGTAATGGTAGCCTAGGGAGCCTAATCCACAGTGCAGCCAAACTTGATTCTCTTCCAAAATGATTGTCCCAAGACCATCTTGATAAGGTGAACCTCCAAGAACCACACCTATGATTTTCCATGGACCAAGCGGCAAAAAATCTTCCCGAGTCGTCATATGGATTAAGAACGAAGATCTGGAAAGCACGAAGATGACTGCTTGATGTTACAAACCCCACCAAATGAAGAGATCCCTAAAGTAAGAAAGAGTCGGTTTTTCACACCCAAATGAAGCAACCAGGGTTAGGTCATGAAAGGTCGTCGCCGCTCTGAGCTCTTCTTCCGAGAAATTGACCACCGGTAACCCTTCGACTGAACCTGAGCTCCGATGAGAAATAGCCACTGGAGGGATGCTGATCGACCCTTCACCCACCGAACCAGAAGAACCTGCAAGCACCTCAAAAAAATACCGTTTAAGGAGAGATCTATCTCTGGCAGCCGAAACAGAAGGCAATCGATTCGATCCAGCAACATGAGACCAACAAGCCACTGGTACATCAGTCGCAGCATCAAGCAAACAGAGGGGCAGTGGAGGCGGCTCAGGATGCTCACACGCTTCCATCTTCCTCCGATTCTTTTTATCCCTCTCTTTGACAATATTCCATTAATGATCGGTTTACCAAAAATTAAGAAGATTTCAATTCATTATGAATCACCACATATATGTCTTAGTTATTGTATATTATTTATGAATAATTATTATTATACTAATATATATTAGTTATTAACATTTTATAATGAATATATGTTTCTTCACTTTCCCTAATTTGCAATTTCTCATTAATGGTTGGTTAGGTAACTATAAGGATGTTGTCAATTATTTACTTATCATTGCCTTCATAATTGATTATCTTAAACTATTTATAATATATAAATATGCATTTTATTTATTTTTACACTAATGAAGGTAATTTTACTAATGTTTAAATAAAAATGAATCAAAACTATTCAATAAAAAAAGCGGGATAACTCAAAGAATCATGTCATCAACTATTTCATATTTAACAAAAGAATTAATAAACAAATTATAATAATTATAATTAATAAAAAATAACATCAATTAATGTTATTAACCTTTGTAATCATGTTTTTATAATCCTATATTGAATATCAAAGAGGCATAAACATTATGAAATAAAATGATACCTCATGTAATGGGACTCTCGAACCCCCTCATTCTTTTGCCTTTATTTTCTTTTACAATATGTTTTCCCCGTGATTATTCTATAATACCTTATAAAATGTTTTTTTATCAAACCAAAACCTTCTTTCCCTTTTCATTTCCTTTATTAAATACACCATTGATTTCCATGTGTTATATTCTACTTTCTTCTTTTAGGGACTTATAAGTTTATTCTTCAACTTATGGCTTATGATTTCATTATCAAACTCATTTTTCTCATGGTTTTATTTCATGTGTATACTTTATTTATGTTTCCATTCTCTTTGGAATGAATTATTATGAGCATTTTATACCAAGTGGACCAATAATTATATATCTCACCAATGCATTGAGTAAAGTGATATACCTCATGAGATTATTATTCTTGAATATGATTCTATATTTTTCACATTTCATACAGCGAGTTTTTTACACATATGTTATGCATCAACGTGATTCTAGTTGTGTTCAAATTCTATTCATGAGAATAATTTTGAGGTTCTATAGACTCAAACTCTCTGGTCCATTGCTAAAAACTCATACTTTTACAAATTTACACAGGTGCTAAGTGAGATTCTCCAAGCTAAACTTTCAAAAATTTCACATTAGTATTACATCTCACAATAATCTCACAAAACATGGAGAACCTTTTGTCTTATTGTCTTTGAGGACTAGTTACATAGTCACATGTTTTATAAAACTTGTAAAAAAATCTTTATAATTTAACCATAGTAGAATTCCTTCTAGACTTTACATTTTTTACACTCATCTCCATAACATGGGGAATGAAAACATAAGAATTGGGTAATCTCAATGGATTGGTAAGGGTAAATATATGAGTTAAAAATCAATGATCGTAAATAAGCATAAACTGAGCATATGAGTATAATCAATATACATAAGAAATTTATACCCAACAAAAAATAGAATATAAATCATGGAAAAAGAATTTCTTAACATAAGAATATATAATTAAAATGCCTCATATCATGGAAATAAGGCATACATAGAGAATTGCAGTGAAAACATCATTATAAGTAAAATTACCTTCATGAGACACACCATGTGAGAACTAGATAAGAATGTATAAAATCTCCCAAATATGGCACAACCATTAGTATATGGAACATTACATCCATGAGTCACACCATTAGTGCCCACACATATAAACAACTAAAACATGCCTGCAAATACTCTTCTCATGAGATATATAATTTTAACCAAAGTATTGGAGGGAGATATATGACCCCAACCATTATTAATCCAAAATACATATTCCATAAGAAATCAACCATTCATCATATCGTACATTCCCTTGTAAATTAAATGGATTTTATTCAAAACATCATAAAGAACCCATGTAAAGAAAATTGGTTTCATTCATCACATCATTAAGAACCCATGGAATGAAAACGGGTTCCATATCATTTTCAAATTGATTGATATATGGAAATCATTTATAATTCCATCAATATTCCTAACATGATAAACCAATGGAAAATAAATCAGTATCTAATTATCTTTAGAAACTTTCTAGGCAATTACCCTTTAATCAAGATAATGAAGAATATGGAATTTATATTGTATCGATAAAGGGTGTTTGGTTAAGTCAAAAATTTCCTGACTTAATAAATTCATGGAATATGGGTGAACACTCATCAATCAAAGGATGGAAATATAGAGTGTTCATAAAAAAAATCATTGGAAGAAATGTTATTTCTATTCATAGTGGATAGTTAGGAACAAAAAAGGTAGGGTGGATCATATCATTGATAGAAAAGAACTTTACATGATCTATATCATGAAATAAGGTGGATGGTATCATTTTATGAATATCATTGATAGCCGAAATGTCCTGAATGCCTTATTTTTTATTGATTTTTGATAACCCTCATTTCAAGGGATGAGGGGGAACCCTCACAAAGCCCGCAGGCTTAGAGATTACAAGGCCCGTAGGCTTAGGAGATTACATGACCCGAAGGTCTTAGGGAATTTAACCAGACTATCTACAAGGAACTGCCCCTCCCCAACATCTGCATCATGATAGTAGCTCTCCACCTTCGCATGACCGTCTGGCTAGGCTTCTCGTGCAAGTACAGGCTGGTCCCGATGGCATAACCATACCCTCTCATTCTCTGACAATCCATTTGCCTCTACTCTAGTGAGTGCACCTGCTCTGAATCCTCTTCTGGGGCTACTCCTTTTTTTTGTAGAGTCTGCCTGGGGAAACTGCATGTAGTCCAAAGGCCTTGAGGTGGCCCGAAGGCCTTAAAGGTGGCCCGAAAGCCCTACTGACCTGAAGGCATGGGTGGCTCGAAAGCCTTAAGGACTCCAAGCCCAAACCGATGGCCCAAGGTGAATAGTTCCAGTTGCTACAGTACTGAACAGTACTGCTACAGTAACTACTACAGTTCTGCTACAGTACCTGCACAATGTACAGTTCTGCTGCAGTGCTGCTACAGTACCCCCGAAAATATACCTCTACCTGGTTTTGAACCTAGGTCTTATGGATGCACTTAAGGATACCTCACCAACTGGGCTGAGGCTTATGTGATATGAATATCCTTGATCAATAATAAGATATATCAAAGGATATTGACATAGATAAGAAACACTTTTCTAGTTTTTTTATAAAAAAAACACCATGGAAATAAAAATATCATGTATCTTTTAAAAGAATGTAAAAAAAATATGTTATAAAACTAAGAAAAATAATAATTTATTTTATAAATCTTGAACATGTGGAGAGAATGTTTCATATAAATAGGTAAATTTAGCATATAGATGTGATCACACAGAAGAAAAAATAAAAGTATATTTTAGAAAACTTTTTAACATTATCACAAAAAAATTGAAGTTATAGGTCCTTTCAAAAGTTATTTTTAAAAATAAGGAGTGAAATATTTAGAGAACATTTAATTTTTTGAAAATGAATCTTCAATAATAGGCCCTTTAAGACACATAAAGGTTATCTAAAGAAATATTTTTTGGAATATAAAACATTTGACTTGAAATCATATAAAACCTTTTTAAAAATTTTAAAATGTATTTATTGAAAACCCACATGGTAAAGAGTGCAAAAAATATATTTATTAAAATAAGATATGAAAAATATAGAGGTTGGATGAGATAAAACATAATTTTCTTTCCAATAATAAATTTGAACATTTGTAGGAAATGAAAATATAGATAAGTAAGAATAGACGTCATTAAAGTGAATGAGAATTATCCTTAATAATTTCATACTCTTAGGAGGATGAAGTTCACGGAGGTGGAATATTTGAATCAAAAGTTTCATTTTTTTAGAGAGGAATATAAAGTGACCTAGAATAAAATCTAAGACTATAATAATCCAATCATGGAGTAAATATGATTGATAATATGTATTATAACTCAACGAATAAAGCTGAGTTAACTAAAACTCTTACAACAATAATAACATAAGAATTAAAGGATATAAGAGGGATATTATGAAATGGAAAAGAAAATATCATGAAATTAATGTTATTCATTATAATCTAATTAAATAGGGAAATTAATAAAACATATAAATGAAATTATGGTTCACAATATCATACATGTCTCATGGATTTACAAATGAGGCAAAGAAACCTTTACAAATTCGGTATGATTTAAATCAAAGGCCATTTAATGAAATAACATGATATACATCTTAAAACCATAATAATTACATGAATATGGTATAAGAGATTCATTAGGTATTGTAACGTCTTAACCCGGGTGCCACACATTGGTCCCCCAATCTAATTCACTACGTAACCTCAGGCATGCCTCCACATACACCATAGGCTGCCGACTAGCTGTGAGGGCCTAATATCAATCATGGGGAGACTATACCCTCTTTATCAGAGTAATACTAAAGAAGAAATAACCAAATAATATAACCATGACCAGGATGATACTAATATCACATGATGACCCAAGTGGAAAATACAATAACAGAACTAAAAAGTAGACATGTCATGCCAAGGTACGTGTCAAGTGTCAATATGAAAAACCCAAAATAAATAACAACACTGAAAACTCCCAAGTGGGTCTTGAACAATTTCTAGTTCCCTCTTCCCTACTCCATCCCGACTTTACAATATAATATAGGGTGCTTACCCTTAACCTGTCATGAAACCATGAAATCTATTTGGGTACCGATCAGGTAGCCCAAGTAGGGTGTGAGTAAAACTCAGTAGGCCATGAAAATAGTTTCTAAAACAATATTTAGTCAATATAGTGTATTCATTTGTGTAAAGAATAAATTAAAATGCATAATTAAATAGTTATCACATTTTTTATTCTTTAAATTAACTACATAAACCACCGAGTTTTCCAGGACACCCGAACCACAATACATGCATCGGCCCATGCCAGAGTCTAAACCATATCACATATTCAATTCACAATTCATTTTAACACATGATATTTCATTATACATTTCATATCAATTCATTATCATGTCCAATCAGAATCATGGTCCAATTTCAATGTTATGGGCATAGAACATTATATCTAGCACCCCATGGGTATTTGGAGCATCAGTCCCTATCCCACACCCCATGTGTGTTTGGAGCATTAGTCCTTGTCCCATATAGCAATATTTGCATCCATGAACTTGGCACTATATGGGTATTTATATCATTAGTCCACGTCCCACACTCGTATATCAATCAATCACATATATCACATCTATCATAATATTACAGGTATCACAATATCACATGTATCACAATATCACATGTATCACAATATAACATCACTCAAGATTAATCAACATTAATTCTCTTATCACATTTCACCATCATAATATTCCACTAATTAATTCATAAATTAATTAATCCAACTCCATCAATTCTATAATCACAACAATTGACCAATTAATTAATTCAATGATTAATTAATCCAATTCAATCAATTCCATCGTTCTGATAATTAATCCAAAAATTAATTATTTCAATTTCACAATCATAACAATACATTAATTAATTCAACAATTAATTAATTTAATTCCACATTCTCAATAATCTATCAAATAATTCAATAATTAATTAATTCAATCACACCAATTGAAAAATCACACCTCCATTAATTAATTCAATAATTAATTAATAAAATTGAACAATCCCAATATCCCATTAATTAATTCAACAATTAATTAATCCAATTCAATAATTGTGCAATTTCACAAACCCATTAATTTTCCAATTCTATAACCTCATTATTAAATCAATTCTAAAATGCCAAAATTAATTAACTCACCAAATTAATTTATTCAATTTAATAAATTAAATAGCTAAATGTTCAATAGAAATTATATAATAACATACATCTAATTGAAATAAAGACTATGGGATTTGAATAATAGACCACCTACATTGAAATCACTAGTGAACGCTCACCAATGAAAATCCCCAATTTGAGCAGAATAACCCTAATCACGACAATGATCAAGATCTTGATTCAAATCTTAGATCCATGGTCAAACAAAATAAGACCCATCAAACCTAGATACAGATCTAATATCAATATGGGATAACATCTCTTCAAGGAGTGGGAGAATAATGAGAGAGATATAGAAAAACAATCGGGATGAGATTTAATTACTGGGAAAGGTGAAGATCTTTAATCCGGGCTTCGAATAGTGAATAATAAAAATTGAGATCCCTAGGAATTTTTCCAGTAGCCTCAAAAAATGATAGAATTTGATTAGGGTCAATATAGGGTTGATTTTTGTTTAAAATGTGGGGTTTGTGAATTTTAAATCTCAATTTTAGGTTAATTAAAAACTCATGTATGGTTTCCAGGGCAGCGATGCACGGTTTTCTAGACTGTGTGCCTTAATAATGTGCCTCTTCTAGGGGGGAGGTCATGGTTTATCCTAATAGGGAAAACAATTTGAAAAATTGAGAACCAATCATGAAATCCCTCTCTATGAGTGGTTGCACTGTTTGCTGGGCCAGGGAAAACCAGGCGCCAACTATGCATTTCCCTTAACCCTTCCGATTTCCTCATATTTTCACCCAAACACACCCAATATAAAACTAAAAAATAGATACACAAAACAAGAAAAAAGAATACCTAAAACCAATCCTGAGACATCTTAAAAAATGGTCAAGATCTTACAATATCTTCACCTTATAATAACTCATCCTCTAGTTATACTCCCAAGATTCTCTATGACTCTAAGGTAAAAATATCAATCCACCAAACATTCATATCTACTTTTATTTACCATGTTTCCTCTTGAACAGAGTTGTGTTACCACAATACACTAACTATTGGCATGATCTTTCATCACAACACTTTCTAAATATGATCAAACACACATATCAGATGATCCTTAAAGTACGCATCGGTCTCAAACTCAACATCATCCACATTGATCACATGAGAAGGGTTGGGTTAATACCTCCAAAGTTGTGACACATGAAAAACATCATGCATATAATTTTACCTCTATGTAAGAGACAATAGATATGCCACCATCTCAATTCTCTATACAACCTCAAACAATTCAATGAACCTAGGCACCATCTTTCCCTGTCTCTATATCCTGCAGTGACCCAATCTAGGAGACACCCATAGGAATAAATGATCACCCTCTAAAAACTCTAGAGGTAATCATTGTCTATTAGTATACAAATTATGTCTACTATGAGCCTTTTCCATACACTTCTCGACCAACTAAACCTACTTTGATGTCTCTTGCATGAGACTTAGCCCCAAAAAATATGATTCATCTACCTCCATCCAACATATAGGTGATCTGAATGGCATACCATAAAGATCCTCGTATGGTTCCATCTGAAGAGTTTCTTGATAACTGTTGTTATAGGTGAAATCCACTAAATCTAGGTGCTTTTCCCAAGATCTACCAAAGTTTAGGACATATGAAAATATAATATCCTCAAGCACCAATATTATACACTCTAAATTCCCATATGTCTTTGGTTGGAAATTCGTACTCAGTAAAACCTATGTACCAAGCACCATCTATAATCCCTACAAGAAGCATGAAATAGAATATGAGTCACGGTCTAAAACTATAGTTTATGGCACCCCATGTAGAAAATCTATCTCCCAAATGTATAATTATCACTACTTCTCCACTAATAAAGTCTCCCATACCGGTAAGAAATGTAGTAAATTTGTCAAACGGTCCAAAAAAACCCAAATAGTGTCATTCTTTCAAAGTTTTCTCGAGATTCCCACCACAAAATCCATGGTAATGCCATCCCACTTTCATTCAGGAGTAGACGATGTTTTTAAAATACCACTAGGTCATTTATTCTTGGATTTCACCTATTGATAGGTGTAAAATCGTGTCATGAAACCCGCTATCTCCTTTTTTATTCACAGCCGCAAAACTATCATCATATGTCATAGTATATTTTAGTCATAGCTAGATACACCACCCAATTTGAGATATGAAATTCATGCATCAGTTCCTCCTACATGCCTATAGGTACAACAACCTGATTCTTGACATAGATGGTCTCATCCTCATCAATAGTTAAATTTGAAGGTGACTCCACACCTCTAAGGCTTTCCCTCAATGTAAAACATTCTGGATACTCATAATTCATATCCCCGATCCATCTCAAATGTGTTGACTCCACTGAAAATGACACCAGAGTCATCTACTCCTGACTCTCCGAACCACAATATGCATCTCATCCAGTGAAGTCATCATCCTTTACTCAACACTAGACACCTAAACTTCTTGAGCCTAATATTTCCTTCTCAATTCATCAGCAACATTATTTCTATTTTCTGGAATATATGCTAGCTCAAAATCAAATGACTTCATATACTCAACCCACCATCGCTGCGGATGATTAAAATCTTACCATGAAAATACATACTAGGATCTTGTGATATGTATACATAGTAAAATTCTCACCCAACAGATAATTCCACCAACACTTCAAATCATAAACCATTATAACTAATTCAAGGTCATGAGTAGGATAGTTCCATTCATGTGGCCTCAACTGTCACAACCCATACGCCACAACTTGACCTCCCTATATCAAAATCGCTCCAAGTATAATCCCAGAAGTGTCCCAAAACACTATATTCTCCTCACCTAGCTTGGGTAGGATCACGATCAGTGCCATTTTCATGTTCTTATTCAACTCCTGGAAGGAATTATCACATGATTCTGAACATTCAAACTTTAATCCCTTTTTAGTCAATCCCAAAAGTGGTGCTTCCAAGCGGGAGAAACCCTGGATGAACCTCTAATAATATCCTGCTAAACCTATAAAGATATGGATATAAAATAAATTATTGGGTTTATTTAAACAAAAACTTATTAAACATTCTATGGTTCCATTAACACACCTTAATCCAAGATGATGTACCCAAGAAGTATAATCGGTCAATCCAAAACTGACACTTAGATAACTTGAAACATAGTCGATTCTCACTCAGTTAAATCAGAAAAATTTCAATATTTTCATCATGATCATCATGAGTCCTATAGTACCCCAAGATTTCATCCAAAAATAAAACCACAAAATAATCCAGGTATGGATGGAAGATTTGTTCGTCAGCCCAAACGACATCACGACAAACTCCTATAGGTCATACCTGATTCTGCAAGTTGTCCTCATTATATCAAAAGTTTGGAATATCAACTGATGATACCTCGGTCTCAATTTAGTATTGTAAAAGATACAAGCTCTCCTCAACTAGTCCAAAATATCATTAATACATGGAAGATGATATCAGTTCTTCATTTCCATTCAGTTCAAATTATGGTAATTAACACGCAAGAGTAGAGTAATGTTAGACTTATTAGAAAACAAGACTGGAAAACCCCAGGGATGATGTACTCAAATGGATAAATCCCTTATCCTCCAACTCATCCAGCCGAGTCTTAAGCTCTCAAATCTCTATTGGTTCTATTCTATATGGTGTCATAAAAATTGGATTTACCCTCAGCCTGAGATCAATTGTCTAGCCCTGAGAATTATTTAAGAAACATATCCTAAATCAGGTCCACCATGGGTGGAAAGACATCTTTCTTCACCCCTTCATCATCTAGCAACAAACTAGAAACCCAGATGGTAAACTCCCTTAGTTTTTGGTGAACAAGACCTACAAGACTTACCTTGATATCTCATTCTCCTTGACGAACATAATTGTCAACCTTAGAAGATGTAGAAGTCAATATACTATGGTAACAATCTATGTGGTCTCAGTATGCTACTAACCATTCCATACCCAAAATTTGGTCAAATTATAAAATGTTAAGGATGTAAAGATCACAAAGAAAATGATACTCTCCAACCTTGAGAGAACACCCCTTGCACAAATAGATACATCTTGACCGCACTCCCAATGGTGTATCTATAATTATAACCCCAATCACAATCTCCAATGTCAGGCTCAAAACATTCACAAGTTGTGAAGATATAAAAGAATGAGATGAACCAGTATAGAACAAGGCACTAGATAATATAGAAGATACGATAATAGTACCTCTAACTGTTGATAGTCCCTCCTTTTTATCCACAAGTGTAAGATGATAATAATGCAACTATCCTACCCCTATTCCCTATTATTTAGTTTGAATCCCCTAAGATGCACCACTCTTCTAATACAGGTGATCCTTCCCAGAAACTCTTTTTCTTCCTTAACCTCCATAGCCAGTAGAACACTAATTTCCAGACTGGTATGGTGTAGAAGATCCCATTCCCATACTTTGGTTTTTCCTAACTCCTACATCATTACCCATCTATTGCATATTCCTGAATAACCTGTATACATTACCCAACCTACCAAAGGCTCAACACTTTATCGGAAATCGGGTACAATGTTTATAAAAGTGGCCCGACCTAATGCACCGGTGGAAAAGAACTCAGGTAAGATCCTATGTAACTAACCCCTTTGTCTGGACACTCTACTTTCTACTGCTCTGGATAACATTATCATAATGATGCTTCCTACTCTCATAATTCATACATTTAGATCATCCAGAATAAACCACATTTCCTCTACTGGATTCCTTCTTCAGGTTCCCCTTCGATATGAGATCTTGATTCACCAATTCTGAAAACCTATTCATCCTGAAGATATTCACCTGTGACTTAATCTCACATTTAATCCCATCCTAAAATCTATTTTCCAGGGCCTCCTCATCTCCTTCCAACATTGGAACAAAACACTTCAAATCTGTAAAGTGACCAACATAATACATAATGGAGATAATCCCTTGAGTCAACCTCATGAACCCAGATTCTATCTTCTGTATCATAGTCTCTAGATAAAAGTGATACAAGAACTTCTCTTAAAAGTCCTTACACTCCATATTTTCCTTCTATCCATCCCTAGTCTAGATGCCCCACAAATTCTTTTCTTGAACATGTAATATGTAAGGATCCAATTTGACTCACTTCTCAGCAGAAGTCTCTAAGTGTTGAAGTATAGTCTGGATAGAATATACCCAGAACTCAGTTGCCTAAGGTCCACCATCTATAGTAAATTTTGGAGGGTATTGCAATTGGAACTCCTGTGCCATATTATCCATGATTTTCATTACCCACCTTGGATCTGTTTTCATGAACTGCATGAAGCAATAAATTTTCTCTTGGAACTTCTCTCTGACTTCCTCACCTGGCACTATCGGTGCCTCAGGTTCCACTATTGGTATATCATCTCTAGACATGTCCTCTTATCATATTTTCAAAAAAAAATAGCATGGAGGAATATCTCTACAATTAAATACACACATCTAAGGACCCATAACACAACCTTATCATATTTACGCAATAGGAAAAATCACAATAATCCACAACAACTATTTCCCCAAAACCTCTCTACATGGTCAAAATTGAGGTATTATCACTACCCTTAACCATCCTACATCTATTTAATGGTAAAAAGGGTAAAATCATTATTATTAATAAATTTTCACATTATAAACCTAGTTTCTATTTAAATTTCACAAGAAATTAAAATATTTTAATTTTCAACACCTACCCAAAAACCTATTTTCATTTACGTGACTAAAATTATGCATCCTAAAAAATAATCCTAAGTTCCTAGAATGATGCATGAATACTCAATTATCATGAAATTCTGAGCCACAAGTCAAATATCAGAAAATCTAGACATCAATAATGACATCACACAAGAAGTTTATCACCCATGGTGAAATAATATCCAACTATAACAGCAAAAACCAATAACAACAACCACACCCTAGGTACTTGGGTTTTCCACCATACATGGGTTATCTAATCCCATGCACAAGCTCAGAACTAAGGCCCAACCCTTCCTAGTATCCTATATTGATTTCCCAAATAGTAGTACAAAAGAAAAGAAAATAAAATTGGGTTTTGATACCACTTTGTAACATCCTAACTCAGGTACCACACACTGGTTCCCCGAGTCGGTTCACTACGTGACCTCAGGCGCACCTACCAAAACTCCAGAGGCTTCTGAATAGTAGTGAGGGTCTAATATAAATCATGGGAAGACTATAACCTCTTTATCAAATTAATACCATAGCAGAAATAAATAAAAATAACCAAATAATGTAACCATAACCAGAATGATACCAATATCACATGATGTCCAAAGTGGAAAATACAATACCAAAACTAAATAGTATATATGTCATGCCAATTATGTTTCAAGTGTCAATATGAAAAAATCAAAATAAATAAAGACACTGATAACTCCCAAGTGGGTCCCAAACCATGTCTGGTTCCCTCTTTAATTATCCATCCTGACTCATCCATCTAACATAGGTCTATTTCCCTTAACCTATCCTATAACTATGAAATCTATTCTGATATTGATCAGGCATCCTAAGTAGGGTGTGAGTACGACTTAGTATGCCACCACCAATGGTGTCTAAAATAATATTTAGTCAATATATTGTATGAAGTTGGGTAAATAATAAATTACAATGCATAATTAAATAGTTATCACATTTATTATTCTTCAAATTAACTATATAAACCCCCAAGTTCCCAAGGACACCCGAACCACAATACTTACTTCAGTTCATGCCAAAGTCTAAACCATATCACATCTTCAATTCAAAATTCATTATAACACATGGTATTTAATTATCCATTCCATATCAATTCATTATCATGATCAATTGGAACCATAGTCCAATTCCAATCTCATGGGCGTAGAATGTTGTGTCTCACTACTGGAAATATGACATTTACTAATGCTTCTATACCCCTTTCCCAATGGTTTGGCCAAAATATTGGTAAATCCCACATTGTGGACACTTTTCCCAACGGTTTGGCCAAACCGTTGGGAAAGGGTAGGATTTCCCAACGGTTTTCCCAAACCGTTGGGAAAGGTCCCTAATATATCAACATCACTTCCAGAATCCAGGGACCTATACCAACGGTTTTGACAACCATTGGTATAGGTCTATACCAACGGTTTTGACAACCGTTGGTATAGGTCCTTTGATTTTTTATCGGATCTTCTTAACGAGAACATTCTATAAATCAAAATTTAAAATAATTATGATAATACATATATATATTTATGAAATTATGTTCACAAAAGTCATGTTAGGTTAGTGGTTAGTTCGTTCAATGATAAACTGGAGGTCCTGTGATCAAATCCCATCGAATGTTTTTTTTGGAAATACATATACCAACAGTTTTATGGAACCGTTGGTATAGATTTTCATATTACTTATACCAACAGTTTTTTGAAAACCGTTGGTATAGACCTATCTCCATGACTTACATTCCAACGGTCCTCCAAACTGTTGGTATAGGCTATACCAACAGTTTGGAGGCCTATGCCAATGGTTCCAAACCGTTGGTATAGGTTAGTTTTCCAGTAGTGTCTATCACCCCATGGGTATTTGGAGCATCAATCTCTATCCCACACACCATGAGTATTTGGAGAATCAATCCTTGTCTGATATAATAATATTTTCATGCATTCACTTGGCACTTTATGGACATTTTGAGTTTCATTATGTGTACAACACTTTCATATTAATCAATCACACATGGGTATTTGGAACATCAGTTCGCCTCCCACACACTTATATCAATCAATCTCATATATCACATGTATTATAATATCACATTTATCACAACAAAACATGTATAAAAATATAAAATCACTCAATATTAATCAACATTAATCCTCTTATCACATTCCTCCATCACAAAATTCCATTAATTAATTCATGAATTAATTATTCCAACTCAATCAATTCCATAATCAAAACAATTAAAATTTTAATTAATTCAATGATTAATTAATCCAATTAAATCAATTCCAATGTTTTATGAATTAATCCACCAATTATTTAACCCAATATCACAATCATAACAATCTATTAATTAATTTAACAATTAATTAATTCGACTCAACATTCTCAATAATCCATTAATTAATTCAATTCCACCAATTACGCAATCACTCATTCCATTAATTATTTCAATAATTGATTAATCTAATTTAAAAATACCAACATCTCATTAATTAATTCAACAATTAATTAATCCAATTCAATAATTGTGAAATTTCACAAACCCATTAATTTATCAATTCAATAACCCCATTATTCAATCAATTCCACAATCCCTAAATTATTTAATTCACCAAATTAATTGATTCAATTTAAAAAATTAATTATCAAAACATTAAATAGAAATTCTACACTTACATACACATAATTGAAATAAAGATTATGATATTTGAATAATAAACCACATACCTCAAAATCGGTGATGAACGATCACCACAAAAATCCCCAATTTGAGTGGAATAACCCTAATCACGATCAAGAATGAGATATTGATTAAAATCCTAGATCCAAGATAAAAAAAACAAGATCTATCAAACCTAGTTCTAGATCTAATCCCAACATAGGAAAAAATTCCCTTCAAAGAATGGGAGAAAAAAGGGAGAGATACATAAAATGAATTGGGATGAGATTCACTTACTGGGAGAGATACAGATCTTCAATCTGGGATTTGAATCACAAATAATGGAGGTCAGGAGCCCTAGGAATTGATTTGGGATCCTATAAAAATGATAGAATTTGATTAGGATCAAGATAGGTTCTATTGTGTGTTAGAATGGGTGTTTGGGAATTTTAAATCTACATTTTAGGTCAATTAAAAACCCACACACAATTTCTTGGGTAGGGGTTCATGGTTTCTCTTAATAGGGCACACAATTTGAAAAACTTTGTGCCATCCATGAAATACCTCTATATGAGGGGTTTCACGATTTAATAGGCTAGGGAGCACAGTTTGGGAAAATGGTGTGCCAACTATTCACTACCCTTCATCCATCCAATTTTCTAAAATTTTCACCCAAACGAACCCAAGATAAAACCCAAAAAAAATATACTCAAAACAAGGAAAAATAATACCTAAGAAAATATCTAGACATCTCCATAAATTCACACACTTGTAAATAAAAAACATAATCCCAAAAATGACATAAACATCACCAAAAATATCATGAAAAACATTTATTTTAAATAAAAAATCAATTCCAAGTTTAAAAATAATATCAAACTAAATTTTCTCAAAATAAATCATACATTTAAACCTAAGGTTTATCCAACCCTCAATCATGTTTTCATCAATACTTATCCCCAAAAAATATAACCTTGTTATTGAATCACTTTTCAAGGGTATTGATACCATTTAATATATTTTTTCAAACCATTAAAGAAAAAATACTTATAAACAATCCTTATATGTTTCATATCCTCATAAATTTTAGAATATACCATAATATAATCAATAAATATCACTCACAAATAAAAAAAGATAATAATTTAAATATTTAATTTCTAATAATATATCAAACTCAAAGACTTAGGTATAACTAAGAAAATCACTTTTTTCATCATAAAATTGATATACTAATATTCTCAACTATTTAATTATACTTCATTATTAATTTATAAGACATTATGGTTTTTAGATACATACCTTTATCAGATTTGTTTTTATGGTCTTGTTTCAACCAAATACTAAAACAAAAATGCTTAGGATAATATATAAAATATGAATTTCAAACATACATATATAGATTATTAACCCTAAGATACATTAATTATTAACATATGACACTTTTAGTTTAACCTACAACTCGGTTTTTTCAACCTTTGGTTATCTATAGTCATTTTCTTATTAGGTTCTGTAACATTATTCATTAACATAATATTAAAATCCTTCATAATTGTTCATTAGGGATAATGTGAATTAATCATATCATATCCCTGAGTAGTGTATCACTAATTTTCTAATAATAGTTCCACTCATCATCCATAAGATTAATGATTGATTCAATTCTCAACCATCCTTTTTTTTCGGGGTGATAACACATACTAGTCAATAAAAATCATAATCCAAAAAATGATATAAAAATTACAAAAAATGTCATGAAAAACTATTATATTAAATAAAAATAAATTCCAAGGTTATAAATAACATCAAACTAAATTTTCTCAAAATCAATAACACTTTTAAACCTAAGGGTTATCAAAACCTTAATCATGTTTTCATCAATAGTAATCCCAAAAAATATGACCTTGTTATAAAATAACTTTTCAAGGATATTGATAACATTTAATATATTTTTTAAAACCAATAAAGAAAAACTACTTATGAATAATCCTTAGATGTTTCATATCCTCATAAATTTTGGAATATACTAAAATATCATCAATAAATATAACTCACAAATAAAAATAGATTAGAATTTTAAGATTTAATTTCTACTAAGATCTCAAACTAAAATAATTGTGTATAAATAAGAAAATAACATTTTCCATAATAAAATTAACATAATAATATTCTCAACCATTTAATTATCCTCCATTATTCATTTATAAGACATTGTGGTTTTTAGATACACACCTTTATCAACTTAATTTTTCTGGTCACGTTTCAACCAAATACTAATACCAAAATGGTTAGGATATTATCCAAAATATGAATTTCAAAACATAAATCTATAGATTATTAAACCTAAGATACATTAATTTTCAACATATGACACTTTTAGTTTAACCTACTACTCAGTTTGTTCAATCTTTGGTTCTCTATAATCATTTTATTATTAGGTTCTGTAACTTTATTCATTAACATAATATTAAAATCCTTCATAATGATTTATTAGGGATAATGTTAATTAATGATATAATATCTATGAGGAGTGTATCACCAAGTTTTCATTCATATCCCCATTCATCATCCATAAGAGTAATGATTGATTCAATGGTTAACCATCCTTTTTTTGGGTGATTACACATAGGAGAATCTTTGATAGAGTTGTATCTACATTTCATTATCAAGAAAAGATGTAGTTATGAGATGAACTATAAAATATCTACTTTAAAAATTCTTTGGGGTTTAATCTATAAAAATTAAATATTTTAGAATATATTTTTCTTTAAATAAAATACAAGTGTTCAGTAGCTTGATTTACCTTGAAACTCTGAGTCTATATAAGCCGTGATATAGTAAAAATTTATATGCTCACTAATGAAATGGAAGGTATGAATTGTAATAAAACCATTATGTAAAAATTTGTATAAATATTTTTAATTATTAAAATTTATTGATCAGTTCATAATAAATAGTTACTCAATTTTCAGTAAATCATTTTACACTAAAAAAATATGTTTTCTTCAAAAATGGTTTTTATTTTATTTTACAAATCCAAAAATTACAAATAATTTCTAAATTTTTTAGAAATTTTATTTTAGTCAATTAATCTTTAAAAAAAATTAGAATTCAAATATTATATTATGGTTAGTTTTTATGATTTTTCTAAAAAGATTTATTTTTCAATGAATAGTGAAAAATAATGATAATTATAAAAAATGTCACTTTATTTCTTATAAATGTTATAGTGTATTTTGAATTTTATCATAAAGTAACATAATTATAATTTAATTATAAATATTATAATTAATTTCATAAGATTCATCATTATACTTGATTTTAGTATAAGTTTATTTTTGGGCACTAGAACACATTTTTCTAAAAAAACAATTTTCATGCAAGCAATGTGTGTTTTTCTAAATATATTAAAATAATAAAAAATTTTTATCAGTTTTCATTAAATTTATAGATTATATTTTCAGTAATATATTTTAAATTTTCATTTTATTTTTTTACAAGTAGAATAATGTATGTAAATTATGTTTTATGCTTAAAGATTCATTTTTTTATAAAATGAGTTTTTGTTTGTGGTTCCATGCTTATTTAAAGTTAAATTTAGCCACCTATAGAGATTTAATATGGTAAAATGGAATCCATATTTGGAATCATAATAATTAATTTAATCAAATAGGTTCAAATTTATTTTTTCCCCATAGTGAATAGTAAAAATAGTAAAATTTTGTTAAAAAAGTATTGGTTAAAACATGTTTAAAGGGGGTTAAACCATGATATACGGGTAGAAATTCCCTCCAAAACTATCTAATTCTTATTGGTTTAATACATTTATAAATTATCATATCATAAATTTGAATCCATTTCCATTTGGGGCCACATTCCCATGAAAGTGACTTATATAATTGAAATCTTTTAAGAAATTCCATGTATGTCCCTCCCATTAGTTATAAAAGTGCACCTCTCCTCATCACATATTCACACAAATAGATAATTATATATCAATAAATACCTTAAAAAATACATCCTATAATAAATACATTCATCCTAGAGATTTTTTTTATCCTCTTATGACCAATCCTTCAAGGATTAAGGTGTAAGGTAAAGGAGGTCTCTCAAAGAAGATATATATATCTTAACCAATCACTTCCAAGTTTCTTTATTAATACAAGATCACTAAAGTTATTGTATCTATAAAAAATAATAAATACAATATAATAAATATATCTGGATGTTATTAAAATTATGGTATAACCATTTACCATGTCTTCCCAATCAAATGGAACATGAAAGTATCACTCGTGTGCATATGTGGACTACTACCTCCAAGTAGTGATACAATACATTTTTTTTCCATAAATATTTTTCTTGGATGGTTATTATGACATGTTTAGTATTTATAAATGAAATTTTGGATTAATTATTCTTCTACAATAATAATATCATATATATATTCTTACCTTCTGATTCATTGGTAAACAATAACGTTACTCATATGTATGTTTGGACTACAACATCCATAAAACATTGTGATTTTTTATCATTTACTCTTTATTGTATGGTAAAAAGGATAGATTTAATGAACATATATGATATTTATGTTGTAATATTGATTCTATAAAGGTGAATTGTCATATATTTTTTTTTCTTGTTGATCCATTGAAAAGTTGAAACATCACTCGTGTGTACTTGCAGATTACCATCTCCACGAGGTGATTTAATAAAATTTTGTCACTAATTAATATGAATGGTAATAAATATGTATATAATTAATATATATGATATGTATATAATTTTAAACATTCTTTATATGGAGTAACCATGCTAAAAGTGCAAGGACCATAACTACTAAACTAAAACACACATAAAAAATGAAGCAGTTAACACATGGAATTACAACTTTAATAGAGAATTATTAATAAATAGGAGATAAAATGATATAATCAGATTATATATGATATTATATTTATTAATATGTTTATTTTATATATTTATAATAAATTTATATTTAATATACATGAATTTAAAGTTCTTACAAAGAAAGATGATCTTGAGGTAAGGGTTTCCTCCCAATTTCTCTTCATAGGGACAAGTTTTAATGATATGAACCATATTACTATTTATATTATGTATACAATATCCAATAATTTATCACATAATCAAAAATTATTTATTTTAATGTATTTATAGAACCATATTATATTCAACCTCAGAATGACTTTCGTTTGAAAAATTTCAAAATCCATAAGGGTTCTTTGTCTCTATTTTGTTTCATTGAGACATTTTTTATGTTATACACTTATTTTATTTTATATGGTGTATAAAATTACACTTTTATATGTTTTATCATGAATATATAATTTTAATATTATTTAAGGATTTTTTAATTTATTTCTTTTAAAGTGGTTATGATTCAAAATTTACCACAATGGTCAGGGTTTTATGTTACAATTTCATTTTATAGTGGGATTGTTTATACTTAATAATTTCTGATGATAAAATTATAAAATATATATTTAAAAAATATTACGTATTTTCTTAAAATTTATATAATTCTAGATATTAAATCTTTTCATTTTTCCCATATTTAAGTACTCATGAGACCGAAATAATTCTTTTATGGAGAACCAACTTTATTTCTCTCTTCTGTCGGGAATATTTTCTTCCATATCCATATTTTATTTTGAAAAATATTAAATAATTTTTTTAATATTATAAAAAGTTTATTCAATTTAATTATTATTTGTATTTAACTTTCCTCTTTATTTTCTAATAATAATTTTCTTATCGCTTCCAAAACATCATACTTTTGTCTTTTTACTGAAAATGTGAATGAAATTTTTGGTTTACCATAAAAAACATGAATGGATTCCCTACAATAAAGAATACACTTTTATTTAAATATTTCAATTTAGGATACCTTATTCATTTCAATAAAAAAATCCTTAATATTTTTATAAATTTTAGGATTCTAAAAAATTGGTTTAAAATGAAAATTGTATTTTTCTAAAGAAGTGTTCTAATTTTCGTTTAAAGGTATTTTTATCAATAAAAACATCCATTGATGTTTCTTATAATTTAATTGGGATATGATTCAATGAAAAAATGTTAATTATTTCTCTATATGGTTTATTATTATTATGATGAAATGTTTATGAAACTCTATTCCTTTCTAGGGGTTATTATTTTATGATATAATTAATGTTTTATGATCTTGTGGCACATATATGTATGGTTTTCAGTATGTTAAGGGTGGGATTTGAATTATTTATCCTTCCAATTTTTTGGGTAAATATAGATATCTAATGATATAATAAGTACTAGAATAGGGAGTGAACCTAGTTTAATTGTGAACATTGTCTTGTAAGATATCATTGTGAGTGAGCCTCAACTAAGGAAATGATGGAATGAAGATTGAACCCAATCCACTATGACAGTTTTGGTAATAATCCCTAACTAAGGAAATTAATTCTATGCATATTTGTATGAAAAAAACTTATGTGTTATTATTATGGCATGTTATCATGGTTCATGACTAATTATTGAGGATCCTGCACACATATGTCTTCTGTATTTTGATTGATAAAACATTATTTCATGTTTTATGATTATGATATATGGATTTATGGGAATGATTTTATATTGTTAATATCATGTTATCATACCCTTATACTTATCTTATAATCATTGTTTGATATCTATTTTTTTACCCTTACTAAGAATTTGATCTCACTATTTCTTATGTTTCACTTCCTTGGGTTATAAATAAATGTTGTAAGTATGATATGTCTAAAAGGGTGCTAGTTGTGAAGAACTAAAATGAAAATGATGTAGTTATTTTATACAACATTTTTTATGTATATAAGTTTCCGAAGACACTAAACATTTACGGTTATTTAATATATTATATTAATATGTAATTAATTTTTCACTAATAGGTTGTATTATTTATATATGAAAAGCGGGTATTGCTATAGTTGGTATCTGAGAAATGTTTCATATTGTTAGAAACTATGATGAGGATTTTTTTTTAAAAATCCATTGGATATGATTTAGTTTTGATAATATCCTAATGTTTTCATAAGATAGATATTATGTTATTTCTCAAGAAATATATCCATCTTTGGATAATATAAGTGGACATGGTTTTGGAATGTGGGTGCATCCAGGGATGATATCCTTAAAAAGAGTTGGTTGAGTATATATCAACAATCATTTAGGTGCATGGTGAATTGTATCTTACTGTGCACCTATTTTGACACTTCTTGGGGATATTATTACATCAATAAACATCTTCTTTATGAACCATTATAAAGTATTTGGATAGATAATGACCATATATGACCTAGGTTAAATGAAAAATGTCATATATTGGAAGGAATGTGTCATGATTTTGATATTCTATGAATGATTTTTCATGATTAGACTATTACATTTTACTATTAATCACACTAAGATTTTGGTTTTTGTTAATTAATGTAACTAGGATGAATCATGTTGATGTTTAATGTGATAGACAATGCAATTATTACCCTATCAATAAACCAAAGTAAATGGGATATGGAATGTGAAATATTTTTATTATGCATAACTAACTATTTTTATATATTATTAACAATATAATCATAGGTGGGTTTCTAAATGATCCAAATAAGATAAAATGGAGTTTTATTAATATTATGGAGTAAATAATATTCAGCTTCACATATGTCAAGAATGTGGTGAGAATCACCCAAGAAAATTTCTCAAAGAAAAATGATGAAATTTTATGTGTGTAAAAGAAGGACATAGATCATGTAATTACTAGAAAAATATGAATAGTTAAATAGATGGAAATAAATTATTTCCCAAGATACCATTTATTGTTCAATGTCTTATGGGTGGGGAACTTGGGAATTATCTGGTCTGATACATAAATCCAAGGGCTGAATTATATACCAAGGAAGGGATTATGTTATTAAAATCATTTAATTCGAATAATTGAAGTGTTTATGTATTGGGATTTTGGAATTAAGTTATATAAGTGTTTTATTAATTATATTATAGTTATAAGAATCATGAAACATCTATGGATATTTTCACCATAGTTTCCTTTAAATGGTTTTCAAGAATATGTTGAGCGATACTGATAACCTAGAATAGTAATTTTGTGATAACATGATACTTTTGTAAACTACATGATTAAGGGATACATAAACTTTAATATGATCCTAATTTTTATATAAAAATGTTTATTTAGGATAAATATTTGATAGATATTGATCATGTAAATTGGATATTATTGGTGACTTTGTAACTGATTAGTGATTTGATTAAAAAGTGATTTATGATATCTTTGATGAAGTTTATTATATTCTTGGACTTATGTAATATATTGGATTGTCTCTGATTTTATTTAATTAATATGTATAGAGTTAATTTTTTTGGAATAATATATATTTTCATTGAGGTTTTATGGTGATTCGGATTTTTAGCATGTTTTAAGAAAATATATGATCAAGGAATTAACATGTAAGGTATGTGGCATTATGTTGTTTGGGAAATAATTTTAACTTGATTTTGGAACTTCTTTGACCTTTGGTTAATTTTTTTTGGGTTTTGAATTTTTTCAGACATATTTTAAGAGATTCTTAAGGAAAACTATTCATAAAATGCTTTATGATGAACCTTAGGTGTTATTATTGAGGTTATAGAGATTAATATAGTATTTATTAATGTGAAAATTTATCCGTATTGGATAACATATGATAAAAAATTATAAATATTTAGAGATAAAAGCAATGTATTTTCATTATTTTATAAATCTTATGATCAGTTAAAAGGTAATTATAGTGCTTTAGGTAGAAAAATTAATATTTTTTTATTATGGATGAAAATAGGTGGAAGCTAATTAAAACACAAACCAAAAAATAAAATTAAATTTATGGAATTTAAGTAAGTAAGTAATTTTATCATATTATATAGTAAAATAATTCCTTAACTCTAGGAAAATAATCTTGAAAATTATTATTTTTTCCTTTTTACCAATTTTTATTAGGATTTGATGGTTGTTTTCACCCCTCACCGATATATGATTTTATGGCCATTAACTTTAACATGAATATGTTCTTTATCACACATTATTATTGTTTGGGCATTATTTTTATTCTCCATGTTATTATTCTTACTTCTTGCTAATGATCTCCTTATTTAGGAACATGATTATGTTTTATTTTAGGCAACCTTTCTATTTCACAATTCCTCTAATCAGAAAAAGTTTTATTATCCCATTATATAATATTAGTTTTTCAAAAATGGTATTTAAAATTTTGAGATTTTTATTACTGAGATAAAAATTGAAAGGTAACAATATATTTAAGGTGGATAATGTAACACCTAAAAATTTTAGGATATATTTTTCTTTAAATAATTTTTTAGTAGTTTATTTTACATGCAACCCTAAGTCTGTATGAGCCATAATATAGAAAATTATTACAATATAGTTGTTAAATTAGAAGATATGAATATTAATAACTAAATTATAAAAAAAATATGTATAAAGTTTTTTAATATTGAAAATTTATTTATTAATGCATAATAAATAAGTACTCATTTTTTGGTAAAATCATTTTATGTTTCAAAAATCTGTTTTCTTCAAAAATGGTTTTCATTGTATTTTACATGCATAGAAATTATAATTATTTTAATATTTTTTTTGAATTTTTTTATGAAATTAGTATATTTTTTATATCAATATGTCAATATTTTATTATAATATTTTTTAGGATTTTTCTAAAAAGATTTATTTTTTAGAAAATTGTGAAAAATATCGATTTTTGTAAAAACTGTCATTAATTTTAAAGAAAAGGTTCTAGTATGTCTTGAATTTTACAAAAAATTAAGATAATAATAATTTAATTTTAAATAATATAATTAATTATATAGGAATCATCATTATACATGATTTTGGTATAAGTTTATTTTTAGGCTAAAAACACAATTTTCAAAAAACTATTTTTATACGCACAATGTGTTTTAATATTAGTAAATTAAATTAGTATCCATTGATTAATTATTTAATGAAATTTATAGATTATATATTAAATAATATATTTTTAAAATTCATTCTATGGTCTTTACAAGGAATTTAATGTATGTAAATAATGTTGCATGATTAAAGATACATTTTTCTAAAATAGGTTTTCATTACAGGTTATATGCTTATTTAAAATTAAATTATTCTTCTTATTGAAATTGAATATGGTAAAATGGATTAAACATTTAAAATTATAATAATTTATATAAAATAATAAGGTTAAATAAAAAAATTCAGTGTTAATAGTAAAAATAAAAAAAATTGTTCTCACAGTTAATGTTAAAACGGGTTTACTAGGGGGATTAAAACAATATATAAGAGTATTATTATCACTAATAACATAAAAATTATTATTATTTTATGATATTTAAACCTTATATTATTATAAATTCTAATCCCTATACATTTTCAGTTACTTTCCCATGAATGTGACTTTATATAATTGAAATATTTTATGAAATTTCATGTGTGCCCCTCCCTCCACATATATAAGGATTCCCATCATCCTCCATTATTCACTCTATTTTAGGATACCATATAATCCAATACATGATAAAAATACTTCCTAGAAACCTTACCTTTATCCTATATCTTTTTGTATTCACCTAATACCAATCCTTTAAGGATTTAAGTGGAATCCAAATGTGGTCTCACTGAGAAGAGGTATAAATCATATCAAACTCTTTCAATTTTAAATATTACTATACATTAAATAAACATGTTGTGTCCATTATAACATGATTAATAAATTATCTAAATATAATTAGATTTTATTATTATTATGGAACAAACATTTACCAGCTATTCTCAATCAAATGGGTAATGAAAGTACCTCTCATTCATACTTCTGGACTATAACCTACTAATAGAGATACAAATAATTTTACATCACTATATATTATTGATGATTAATTTTAATGAATCATACTTAAAAATATCTTATTATAATGTTTTTGTAATAGAATTCAAATTCGAGGATCTTTTATGTTTAGAGTTTTAGAGAATTATGACTAACTCTTACATAGTAAACTCATACATTACAAGTGGACAATTATACTTAGTTTCCATTTTTTTCACCAAAGTAAACCCTTTGAAAATAAAACATGATTTATTTTCAAGACACATATTCAATACTTTCATCAAGGTATCTTCTTTTTCCTTACCAATATTAAGACATGTGAAAATCATTTTAAAACTTTGGATGAGCACAAAAGCTCCATAAGGGACATAAAAAGAATAAAACCATTAGTCTAGTTAAAACATGGTAACACATTTAATGTTCTTTAAGTGAATGAAACAAAAAAAATCACATGAATAACACTCATACTTTTTGCTCAAAGAAAAACATTAAAACCAATATAAAGTAATTAAAACTCATTTAGGGTACTTAGAGCATCATATACATAAAACCCATTCAAACGTCTTACAATTGAAATAAACATATGGTCAACTTCCAAATTGGAGATCTATAATGGGGAGCACCCTTCGTATAAGATATATCGGGTTCACCCCTGAGCTATAATGGGACTCAACCCTTCATATAAGCTATAATGGGCTCACTCGTGAGATATATTGGGGATCAACTCATTGTATAAGCTATTTTGAGCTCACTCTTGAGCTATAATATTGGGGCTCAGCCCTTCGTATAAGCTATATTGGTCTCACCCCTTTCATATAATTCTTAAGTACCAATTCAAAAACACATTCATCACAAAACCCTTTTGAAAAACTCTTCTAATCCTATATGAAAAACATTTTCATATAAAAATACCATTTTTATTTAAGAACCCATTTTAAATACCAATATACTCAAATAAGGAATTTATTTTCCTTTTAAAATAAATTAATTCTTATAGAGGAATTCAAATATCAAATAACGGTTACGGTGGTGGAGAAGTTGTTTTCACCGTATACGTTAAAACAAAAAACATTCCTTTTTTCCATTTTGTAAAGAAAGTAAAATGATTTGTATCAAAAGGTTTCATTTTTAAAACTTTTAATGAAATTAAATATAGACATAAAATGTCCTGTATAATCCTTTTACATTTATATAAATAAATATGTAAATTAATATCATTAAGAAAAATATTTGATAATTAAATCTTTAAATGTTCAAGGTGTTCCACACCACATTGAACATGTAAATATTAATATAAATGAATTAATACATTAAAAAAAACAATAAATAAAATTATTATATATAAAATATGGATAAAATTTTTTATAGGGGTTGTATATATTCCTTGTAAAAGAATAAAGGTTCATATTATCAAGAAATGCCTCAATAAAAGGTGATTGAGATAAAATCCCTTACCTAGAGTCCGAATCATCACGTACAATCGTTATATTTCTAAATAATAAAATTAGGTTAATTTATACTATATTAATAACCTTTTTCAAGTTTATTATTCCTTTTATATCACTTATTACCATATTGTAAAAATTATATAATTATTTAAGTTCATATCGGACATTTTGTTAAAATTCGATACTTGAGTAGAAAATAAACTTGGATTGATGTAAATTGTACATGTGGTCATAAGGCCATCATCTATAGAATAATATTCATGACATAATAATAAATTTAACACATCAATTATAATTTTTAAATAAAACCAATCATTTATGGTATGAAAAATGAACAATATTATAATCATGGAGACGGTAGGCCGTACGTACGCATGAGTAACGTTTCCACCTTTCAATGATCATTATAGAAATAAGGTAATTATTATTTTATCTTTATACAATGATAATAATATTATTAAAATAATAATAATAATAACTTAAATATATTTATATATATCATACAAGTAATTTAGTGAATAAAATGATTTACATCGCTTCATGGAGGTGACAGTTCACACGTACGCACGAACGACACTATCATTTTTATGTTCATGTAAAGTAAGTACATAACTAAAATATTATTATTTTATAATGATAAATATGTAATTATATTATATATAAGAATTTATTATATCATTATAATGAGTCTTGATAGACTTTTATGGAAAACAAATTATATCAGTTCGTGGAGGTGATAGTTCACATGTACGCACGAACGATTAATTCCTTTCCAATTTAATGGAATTGGAGATGTATTTAGGTGATTATATTAACATAATAACATATTATTATATTTAGGATACTATATTTATTATTTCATCATGGTTCTAGGAAATTTTAAGGATGTGGAAGAAGAAATAAAATAGAAATACTTAAAGAAAACCATACCTCTTCTTTGGTTGATCACCTTTCAAGATCACCTTAACACCTATAAGAAGGGTGTTATTCCTAATATAAGGCCTCAAGAATGTGGGTAGGGATTCTAGGAATAGTTTTTGGTAGATCTTGGACGAACCAAAAGGCTTTGTAAGTGTGATTATTATACAATAATGAGTGCCTTTTTATAGGAGAGGGGAAGGGCCCCCTTGGAATTATTAAAAGTATTAAATTAATATAAATTAAATTTCAATTACAAATAGTAATAAACTAATTTATTTCAAAGATAAGATGAGTATAGTTATAAATCCTCTTATCCAATAATTTTTAGACATGTATTGAATTTATTTTATCCCTTATCTATTCGGTTTTCCCTTAATTATTCTCTTTTAATTTTAATTGTGGTAACAACATTTTAAATATTAAGAGGCTATAAATTTTACTTTTATGGTGTAAATTGATCATTAATGGATTATTTATTAACTTTTAGAACTTATAATACCAAACTTTTAAATTTTAAATATTTTTTTTATTTTTAAATAATTAAATAATATATTATATTTAAAAAGATATCAATTATGTCAATTTTGACACTATTCACTTTATTGAATTTAAATAAAGTCCAAAAGAGAGATAAATTCAAAAAAACCATTTAATAGTCTTATAAAATTTTATATTCACCTATAAAATTCATGTATTATATAAATTATGTCAAATAATATATATTTTTTAATATTTATAATTTCATTTATTTGATCCATTCATTAATAAGGTAATCACTGCATCATCGTTGTGTCATAATAAAATTTGATTAATTTATGTATAAAAATTATAAATATAATACCATGATGTAGTTAATATTTTTATATTTATAATTAATATTTATAGTGGAATATATCACTTATATAACCTCATATTAAAATTGTTTTAGTAATAAGAGTCATGTTTATGATATTTTTTCCTTTACTTTCAATTAAGTGTTATAAATATCATTGTCACACCCAAGTGGAATACAAAGGAAAAAATTTCTTCCAAAGGGTTTTATTGGTTGGAAATAACTCATCCAATGAGATTATGGAAAGTTTTTGGGTAGTTTTATATTATTATAATATTATTTTTACCCTTATTTACCTTATTTACCCTTTAATCGTGGTAAATAAAATACTAAAGTTAATATTCACCAAAAATTATTTCGATACTATTAAACCATAGTTTTATTACTTATTATAATAATTTATGTTAGTTTTTGAAAATTACAATCACAAAATTGTAAAAATTAAATTTAAAATTAATCTCATTGTCGTAATGAGAAAATTGGTTTTTTAAAAGTAAAAACCTTCAAAAGATTGACATGTTTTTATATCAAATTTCAATATGAGATTACTTCCAATTACAAAAATTTAATTAAATGATAAAAATATAATCTAAATATAATTTAAAACTAAGTCAAATGATAATATAACAATACAAATAAATTAGAGTAAAAGGAATTTATGAATTAAAATGCAGTATTTTTCATTATTTATTAAAATATGAATTTTACCTAAAAAATACCAAAATTTAAACCAAAGTAAAATTTTATGACCCACTTTCAAATAAAAAGTTTATTTTTCAAATAGAACATTTAAAAGTGACAAAAACTAGATTTAAAAATGTTTCTCCATCAAAAGGCAGTAAAACTACCTTATAAAAATATTTTATGCTTAAAAGTGTATTTATTCTCATTTTAAGACTCTAAATTTATTTGATGAATATAAAAAATTTAACAAACATGTGTAAACATAATATAGTTAGTTGTTTTCATTCATTCCAATACAACAGCTAAGTGTTAGCTACCATTTAAAATAATAATATTAATAATGTATTATTTTTTGGTATAACTTAGTCTTGTGTGCAATATAAGATTTCAGAGAAACTCATTGTTGCGTGTCAGGTATGATATCAGAAAAAGCACCCCATTTAACATAAAATTAATATCATATTAATAAATATCAATAGATATAAAAAATTATTATTCTGTAATTACCTGGGATGTTACATCCTTCCCCCCTTTTGGAAATTATGTCCTCACAATTTTAAAATTGGGCTCGATAACTTCATTAAAATCACACATTGGAAAGAGAGTCAATAAAAACTCCACTATAAAAGTAAGAAAGTGAATTATAGAGTTCACATGATGTTCCATGTAGTAAAACATCTATATAGAAGAAAAAATAACTCTTATAGACTAATAGATAGTGATAAATAACTTGATCATGAAAAGTTAACCATTACAATACCATAAATATGTGATGGGTAAAAGTATCTTGATAAAAGTAAGCATATAATTTTTTTTATTCAAGATCCTTTTCATAGAGTTGTATAATTTTATTACTACCTGGGCTAATATCATAAAGAAATATACTTACTTGACAAGTAGCATTTCATCCTTTAATCAATTCCACCACAAACTCATCTTTTCTTCAAATGATGAGTATTTAAGATGAATTTGTCACACCTGAAGCACTATAATCATCTTCTAGAGGATCACATAATCTAAAAAATATGAACTATATAAATATATTATCTTTAGACATTAACCAAAACTAAAATGGTTAGTACAAGAGAAGTTAATTCCCAAAAAGAATAAACCATTTAATGAAGAAAAACTACTATTAATCTCCAAAATTCAATAGTATTAACCAAAGTTCATTATATACCATTCAACAAATAACTTTCCTTTAAATTCCTTAAAGTAATGAAAACTTTGATTGAAACCCAAAATTCTTAAGAATTTGATCACATAGTCTTTCAAGATAAATTTTATCATTTATCTCCAAATAACATCAACCACTCATAATTTCTTATACCAAAATGTAATTAACCTCATAACATATTCTAAAATATAGGTTAATCATTTCCATAAATAACCCAAATTTCAATAATTCCATAATAAAAATCATAGATTCTTTCAAAATATTAATAAACCAATACTCCTTAATTAAAATCCCATAGTATTCTATTTACCTTAATCATATAAAGTCCCCAAAATAGTGAACATCTTCCAAAATAACATTTATCACTTAATAAATTCTCAATACTAAGGATATATATTTAATAAAACAAAAGATCCCAAAATCATAACATTATTATTCCATCTACTCATTTAACTAAAAATAAAAGTGATACTAACTAGGTACTTCACGTAGGCCACTGGTTGGCGATAATTCCCTGCTGTACTTCAGTTGTGGGTTCAATTCTCATAGCATTGTTTGACGTGATGGGTTGTCACATGGTCTGCATGTTACCCCTTTTTCTAACACTATATAATTCTTATAACATTACCAAGATGATATAAAATCCACAAAAAATAACCAGAGCATTTTTTAATCTTAAAGGTTATTCTATACCTTCAAATTTTCATAGTAAAAACTAATAACCCATAACTACCTCAAAAGATAAATTTCTCCAAAAAATACCATTAATTAACTTGAAATTTCATAACATAAGCCTCAAAAGGGATTTGTAAGATATTGATCTTATGATAAACCTAAAAATTATAAACTCATATGGTATTATTATCACTTAAAAAGACATTATAATCTCCAAAGTTGTCTAAACCATCCTCTAATACCAACTATAAGGATCTAGCCTTAAACATATCTTATTCTAGTGTTTTTGAACTAGAATTCATATTCTAGGATATTTTAAGTTTATAGTTTTAGAGAATTAATAAAAAGTCTTAAATAGCAAACTCGTACATTACAAGTGGATACTTATACTCAATGTCATTTTTTTCACCTAAGGAAACCCTTTTAAAATAAAACATGATTTATTTTCAAGACACATCTTCAATACTTTCATCATGGAATATTTTTTGTCTTTACCAATATTAAGACCTCTGAAAAACATTTTAAAACTTGAGATGAGCAAAAAATCTTAGTAAGGGACATAAAAAGAATGAAACCATTAGTCTAGTTAAAACATGGTAACACATTTAATGTTCTTTAAGAAAATGAAAAAAAACATTTTCACATTAATAACATTTTCATATTAATAACACTCATACTTTTTACTCAAATAAAAAAATTAAAAACAATAGAAAGTAGATAAAACTAATTTAGGTGAATTAGAGAATCATACACATACAACCCTTTCAAACCTATTCTAATTGAAATAAACATATAGTCAACTTATAAATTGGATATCTATTATAGGGACCACCCTTTGTATAATCTATATCAGGCTCACTCATGAGATATAATAGGGCTCAACCCTTAAAATAAGCTATAATGGGGCTCAACCCTTCGTATAAGCTGTGTAGAGATCACCTGTGAGCTATAATGGGGCTCAAACCTTCATATAAGCTATATTGGGATCATTCGTTTCATATAATTCTCAAGTACCATTTCAAAAACATGTTCATCAAAAAACCCTTTTGAAAAACTCTTCTAATCCCATTTGAAAAAACACTTTCATATAAAAATACCATTTTCATTTAAAAACCCATTTTAAATACTAATATACCCAAATAAGGGATTTAATTTCCTTTTAAAATACATTAAGGCTTATAGAGGAATCCAAATATCAAATAACAATTACAGTGGCAGAGAAGTCATTGTCGCTGTATACCTTAAAACAAAAAACATTCCTTTTGTCATTTTATAAAGAAAGTAAAACACTTTGTATCAAAAGATTCCATTTTGAAAATTTTAAATGAAATTAAATATAGTTAGAAAATGTATTTTATAATCCTTTTATATCCATATAAATAAATATATAAATAAATATCATGAAGAAAAAGATTTTATAATTAAGTCTTTAAACGTTCAAGGTGTCTCATACCACATTGAAAATGTAAATCTTAATCTCTATAAATTAATACATTTTAAAAAATAATAAAAACATTATTATAGATATAATATGGATATTAAATGTAATAGTGGCTGTATATATGCATTATAAAATAATAAAGGTGCATATTATCAAGAAATGCCTCAATGAAAGGAGATTGAGATGAGATCCCTTACCTTAAGTTCGAATCATCATGTACAATCGTTATATTCATGAATAATAAACATAGTTTATTTTTTACTTGATTGAGAAACTTTTCCAATTTATTATTCCTTTTTATATACTTTATTACCATTTTATAAAAATTACATAATTATTTAAGATCAAATTGTACGTTTTGTCGAAATTTGGTACCTGAGTCAAAAATGAACATGGCTTGATGTCAATAGTACATGTGGTAAAAAATAAAACATCTCTAGAATAATATTCAAGAAATAAATGTCATTGTCATACCCAAGTGACTTCCAAAAGCCAAAATTTTATCCCAAGGGTTGTATTGGTCAGAAATAACTCATCCAATAATATTAGGAATGGTGTTAGGGTAGTTTTATATTATTATAATATTATTTTTACCCTTATTTACCTTATTTACCCTTTAACAGTGGTAAATAAAATACTAAAGTTACTATTCACCAAAAAATTATTTTGATCCTATTAAACCACATTTTTCATACTGATTACAACCATGTATGTTAGTTTTTGAAAATTAAATTCACAAAAGTGTAAAAATTGAATTTAAAATTAATCACATTGTTATAATAAGAAAATGGGTTTTTAAAAGGTAAAACTCATCAAAAGATTGACATGTGTATATATCAAATTTAAATGTGAAATTACTTCTAATAAACAAAATTATATTAAATGATAAAAATATAATCTAAATATACATTAAAACCAAGTCAAATTATAATCTAACAATACAAATAAATTAGACGAATAAGCAGTTTTGAATTAAAATTCATTATTTTTCATTATTCATTACAATGTGAATTTTATACGAAAAATACCAAAATTTTAACCAAAGTAAACTTTGATGTACCTCTTCTAAATAAAAAGTTTATTTTTCTCAAATAGAATATATAAAATTAATGAAAACTAGATTTAAAAAGGGTTTGCCATCAAAAGGTGATAAAACTTCCTTTTAAAAATATTTTATGCTTAAAATTGGATTTATTATCATTTTAAGCCTCTAAAATTTATTTAATGAATGTAAAAACATTTAACAAACATGTGTAAACATAATATAGTTAGTTATGTTCATTCCTACCAATACAATGGCTAAGCGTTAATTACCATGTAAAATAATAATATTAATAGTGTATTATTTTTTGGTATACTCAGTCTTGTTTGCAACGTAAGTTTTTAGAGAAACCCTTTGTTACATATCGGGTACGCTATCAGAAAAAACATCCCATTTGATGTAAAATTAACATCTTATTCCTAAATATTCATAAATATAAAAAAGTATTATTCTGTAATTACTTGGGATGTTACATTAAAATGTTTAGTTTAATGATTTTATATGATATCTATGACACAAATATTCTTCTGTAATTATAATATCATATATAAAATCTTACCTTCTGAACTGTTGGTAAAAGATAATGTCGTTCATGCATATTTGTAGACTACCACCTCCATGAAGTGATGTGATTTGATTATCATTTATGATTTATTTGGATGGAAAAATGATATATTTATTGTTAATATATAATATTTATGTTATAAAAATTATTTTTTAATAGTGAATTAATATATATCTTTCTTTTATTTCATCCATCAAAAGTAGAAACATCACTCGTGTGTACATACATATTAACATCTCCATGAAGTGATGTAATTCATTTTATATCACAAATTAATATGAATTGTTATAAATTAGTATGTAATGAATATATATGATATTGATATCATGAATAACATTATTTATGTAGATTGACCATGATCAAAGATAAAGGACCATAACTTCCAAACTAAAACACAAATGAACAATGAAGCAGTTAACACATAAAAGGATGGATTTTATAGATAAATATTAATAAATGGGTTTTTAAATAATAAAATTGGATAATATACACTATTGTATGTATTAATATTTTTCTTTTATATAATTATAATAAATTTAAATTTATTATCCAGGAGGTTATAATACTTATGAAGAAAGATGGACTTAAGGAAAGGGTTTTGTCTCAATTTCCCTTCATTGAGACATGTTTTAATACTATACGCTAATTTATTATTTATATGGTTTATATATTTCCCAATAAATTATTTTTTCATACTCTATGATTTAATTCATGGGATTTAAAAAACCATTTAATTTTAAATCTTTGAATTATTTTATTTTCAAAAATTACTAAATCTGTAAGGGTAATTCATCTTAATATTTTTTTCATTGAGAATGCTTGATGTTATACACCTATATGATTTTATGAGGTGTACCTAACACCCCATTGATATTTTGTATCATGATTATCCTAATGTTAATTATATTTAAAGTTTCAATTGAAATTATTTCTTTCATGGGGGTTATGAATTAAAATTTACATCAATGGTAAGGGTTTTATGTTATAATCTCATTTTTTACTGGGATTATTTATACTTAATATTATTTTTATGATAAACTTATATTATTTAAATCCCTAAAATAATATGCATTTTATTATCCTATAGTTATTTATTTAGATTTCATGTTTTAATTTTTCCCTCTATATATTGTCATGATACTGAAAGAATGTTTAAGGAAAACTGATATTATTTATCTCATCAAATTAGAAAAGTTTCTTACATGTCTATATTTTTATTAAAATGGTTTGAATAAAGTTTTTAATATTATATAAATATTACATTACTTCATTTTTAACTATATTTAACTTTCCTCACCAAATATTTAAAAGTAATTTTATTACCGTTTTCAAACCATGGTACTTTTATCTTTTTACCAAAAATGTAAAAGAAATTTTTGGTTTAATGTATATCACATGAATGGAATTACCCACTATCTTAAATAATATTTTCATTAAATTTTCATATACATGTTTCCTTTTTTATTTTAAAATAATATTTTTAACTTAATTTTATTGGAAATTTATATATTCTATATAAGTGATTTCAAATAAAAAGGGTATTTTCTTTAAGAAATGTTCTGGTGGTCTTTAGAATGTATATTTATCTATAACCACATCCATTGAAGTTTCTTGTGATTTAATATGTATTTGATAAAATGTTATAATATATATATTTTTATATATATTTTATTATTATGATGATGAAGTTTTTATGAAACTTGTATCCTTTCCACTTATTGTGATTTGATAATATGATAGATTTTTTATGATCTTATGGACCACATATGTATGGGGTGAGATAAACCACTTAATAAATATAAATATAATTAATAAAAATAAATTATTACAGGGTTTAATAAGATTAGAATATAAGAATGATCACTATATATACTAAATTTATACCCAAAAAATAATGAATCAAAATCATGGAATAAGGAATGGAATAAAGCAATAATATTAATAAAAATGATGAATATCGTAGGATCAATGTATACTTAGATAATTATGGAACAAACATTGATATAAGAAACATTACCTTCATTATCCACACCATGATATAAAAAGATATTAATTTATAATATCTTTCAAATATAGATCAAACATTAGTATAGGGGATATTCCTTTCATAAGCCATATAATCAGTGACCACGCTTATGAGTAACTAAAAAGTAACTGTAAAAACCTTTCTCATGAGATATGAAATTTTAACCAAATCATTAGAGGGTGATATCAGACCCCATCCATCATTAAACTATACTTATATATTCCATAATAAATCAATCAAACATCATATCATAATGAACCTAATAAAATCAAATGGGTTTCATTAAACACATCATAAATAACCTATGAAATGAAAATGGGTTACATTCATCACATTATAAAGAGATCATTGGAAGAATATGTGTTTAATATACTATTAAAATGGATTCACATAAGTTAATAATTCATAATTACAACAAAATCATAAAATGGTAAACCTATGGAAAATAAATATGCATATGATTATATTTATTAAATTTCTTAGTAAATACCCTTTAATAAAGATAATAAGGCACATGGTATTTACTCTGTATAGTTTATGGTTATATAGTTAATTCAATAATTTACCTAAAAAATTCATGTATGGAATCTAGGTGAACTCCCATCAATCATAGGAAGGAAATATAGACTGTTAACAATTTAAAGGGATATGAAGAAAATGTATGCATATTAAATGTGGATGGTTAGGTAAGAAAAATGTTATTATGAATCATATTATTGATAAAAAAAGAACATTACATAATCCATCCTAAGAAATAATGTGTATGTCACCATTTTATGAATACATATGATCAATAATTAGATATTAAAAATTTATATTAAGTGTTGTCTGAAGTAGAGTACTCAAGAGGGGAGTGAATTGAGTATCTATACAAATTTCTATTTAAAAATTATTCTTGAAAGGTTCCCCAATAAATTTAAAAATAGCCCAGTTAATCAAAGTAACACGTTTATGAAATTTTGACTGTTTAAATAACTTCTCAAAAGATTGATTAATTATCAGTAATCTTAATATCAGTTATTAATATTACTTTTTAAGCTATTATAATAAGGAAAAACAATTATAACTTCTTTCCAATATTAACTATCAAAGTAAGGTTAGTGATTTTGGAATTATACAGTAAAACAGAGAAAACTAATTTAAAAAACACAACGGATATAAAACAAGTGGTTCAGTCTCAAGCCAAGAACAAATCCACTCCACTTGGTGATCACCTACCACCAATAAATTTATATTAATAAACTTTTTTCACACCCTGGATCGGGGTAAACAATAGTACACAAGACTATTCAGGTCACACAACCTCTTCCATAGTTCTTTGTGGGTATGAACTGTTAGGTCACACAGGGACCTCCTCCATACTTATCCGTGGGAATACAAAAGTGTACAAATATGTATGAGAAAGGATATATTTTATCCTTCAGTTTAATTCAGAAGAAAGTGTGTGCTTTTATACAGACACACACACACTGATCAAAATCTAAAAACAATACATAAAAGAGAAAGGGTGATGAGATAATGTTAGAAGTTCTATGAGTGTTAGTCTATACAGCTATGGACTTCAAGGATGAAGCAGATGTAGGAATCGAGTCCTCTTGTGGAAAACAGAGTATTGCAAGTCAGTAAGATCTGGCTTATGTTCTTTGTGGAGTTGATAGTACGAAAAATGTTCTCGACTCTAGGATTTGAGTATGCTTCATGTGTTCTTCAGTAGGGATTAGTTTCATGTGTCGGTTCTTCTTTCAAGAATTCTCATGATTCTTCATTATCACACACACACTTGTTTCTCTATCGTCTCTTCTTCGTTTCTGACCATGTTGTTCTTTTTAATCTTGGAGTGCATGTGTTAGAGCTGACAGGATGCATGTATTCTGCACCTCGTACCTCTTACTATCATGTGACATGTCCACAAAGAAACATTAATTATGTTAGTGTATTTAAAAGCTTCAAATATGAAAGTTAGAGATTAAAATTTAAAAATGAAAAAATATATTAAGAATGGTGTTATAGTCTATTTAGAAATGGTGTCTCCATGAAACAGTGTCTCCTTGAAACTGTGTCTCCTTCTTTGTCGTTAAACGATGAGAAAATTATGATGTCATAGTTGTATAGAGATCAGGAACTGGTAGCACAGATGCGGTGTCTGATCATGGTGTCTGTTCATGGTGTCTGGGTCACGATGTCTGGGTCACGGTGTTTGGTCACAGTGTCTGGGTCACGGTGTCTGGGTCACGGTGTCTGGTCATGGTGTCTGGTCACGATGTCTGGTCATGGTGTTTGGTCACAGTGTCTGGGTCACGGTTTCTGGGTCATGGTGTTTGGGTCACGGTGTCTCGGTCCTTTTCTAGAAAAACATAACCAGTGGAAGACTCACGGTTTCTCAGACTTAGCCAAATATTTGTATACAGACATAAACAATGATATCCATAGAATGAATTAAAATTATTCATTTATCAAGTAAATATATTATAACACAAACTAAAAATAGTTTATAATAATTATTTAAGGAATAAAGAAACTAATCATTTGTACACATGATTTGAGATAGATTACATAGGATTAAATTTTTTTACATAATGTATAAGATTTGTGATCATTAAAACATGACTAACACATGAGGAGTCCAACAATCTCCCCATTTTTAATGATCACAAATTATGTGAGTGAGAGATTTATTGTAACACCCTGAAATTTTATGAAAAATATTCTTTCAATTTCATTGATGTCTTGTGTTGCACGCTACACCAAGATTACCTTGCGCTATACGCAACACTGTATTAGCTTGCAGTATACGCAACACTATTCTTGGATCATGTTATACAAAATTTTGATAGTAGTTATTCTACGCAACATTGAGTGTGTATATACTTATATATATATATATTCAATGTATAAATGAAATATGGTTGGATTTTTTTATACGAAACAATGAAGGAGTCTTGCATCACACACAACCCTGACTTGGCTTGCATTACACGCAATCGCGACCTTCCTCGATAGCGTGTGTAGTACGCAATACCGACTTTTACTAAACAACGATATATGGTTATAATATTATTATGGACTAGCCGTTATGAATAGTATTAACTACATTTTAAATTTTATAACATTATTATTCATCTTACATATTTTCTAGAACATGGTATGAGAACAAAATAATTTTTTCGGGTAAAATAAGTATTTTTCAAAAAATGTAGTTTTGCCGCCTTTTGATGGCACACCCACTTTAAATCTTGTTTTTGACATGTATATAAGTTCAATTTGACAAAATAAAATTCTTCTTTGGAATCAGGATATAAAAATTTACTTTGGATAAAATTTTCATATTATTCTGATAACTTTCATATTTTGATGAATAGTAAAAACACGCTATATTTTAATTAAAAACAACTTTTTTCATCGCAATAATTTATATGGCTAGATTATATTTTTAATTGGTTTTAAAGTGTAATTATAATATATTTTTACCATTTAATCTAATTTTGGTCATTGGAATTAATTTCACTTTGAAATTGGACATAAATAAGTGATGAATAGTAAAACTTCAATTTTTACCATTTAATCTAATTTTGGTATTTTTCTGAAAAACTTCAATTTTTGATGAATAGTAAAAACACTGAGTTTTTGGTTAAAACCAACTTTTTATTTAAATAATCATTTATTTTATTTAAATTTATTTTAGGTCAAAATAGATACATAATACTTATATATGTTTAATGAAATTCATTGGAGTCATTTTATAATAATTTTAGATTTATAAAAATTGTATTGAACTTTTCACCGTCTTTTACCCACCTCTTAGGAGCTTTTGCAATTGTTCATAAAAAATAATTTTACCACTTCTGTGAGTTGAATTTCAAAAATCTGAGAGACATGGTTAATATCAAGGAGTAAAATGTGGTTCAATTAGATAAAAATATTTTTTGGTGAATAGTAACTTTTTACTTTTATTTACCACGGTTAAAGGTAAATAGGGTAATTCAAGGTTAAAAGAATATTATAATAATTAAAAATTACCTTAACACTTGTCCAAACCTTATTGGATGAGTAATGGCCGACCATGGGTATCCTTGGGTCGATTTTGGGACCCCATGGAGCCACTTATGAAAGACAATGACACATTAGATTAATTAATTTAATGTAAAGACAAAATTGGCATTAACAAAAAATCCTTTAGTAATTAATTTTTATAAGGGGATATATAAATTATATTTTCAACTATAAATATTCATTGTAAATATAAAAATATTTCCTACATTTTGGTATTTTTTTATAATTTTTAGAAATCAAATAAATTAAATTATTTATGACACAATAATGATGTTGTATTTACCTCATTAATAAACGATTTAAATAAATAAGATTATAATGATTAAAATATCATCCAAAACCTGTCCAATTCCTATTGGATGATTTTATTTAGAATATGAGTCATATTATCTTCGACATTAATGTGTTTTTGACCTCTTGAAACTGAAGATAAGTTTATAATAAAATAATATTTTCACACTTTCCTAAAGAGCCCCTCCACTCCCTTATAAAAGGAGACCACTTATATGCAATTCCTCACACCTATCAAGCCTTTTAGATCATACAAACTCTGCCCAAATAATATCCCTACATCCCTATCCTCCCCCTTTAAGCCTTACATTAGGAAGAAGACACTCCAAGAAGTCCTTTTGGTTCAAACCAAATAAAGTTACCAAAATTAAAGGTAATAGTTTCTCTTAAGTTGTTTTATTTTATTCTACTTCTCCAACCCATAAACTCTTTTAATCATTTATTTTGTGACAACACCAGTATCCTCAAAATACTAGGATGTTTGTATGACAAGGATTAGAACTACACTTACACACACCTCCATCTAATGGATGAAGAACATAATGTTTCTGTGATGGCAAACTAACGCCTCACGAAATGATGATTGTTCGATTTTCTCCTACCGCCTCTCATGGTGGCCATTATGATGGAACTATATTTATATATGATATATATTATTTTTATTATTTCCTTATGATTATTTACTTCCCAATTATATCAAGCCTTTATGGTTTCCATAGTTGGTAAATACGATAATCTCATTTGAGGAAGTGCGGACTACCGCCCCCTCAAAGTGATGTCATTCATTAATGACTTATGTGGGATGTATAAAGGATGGAGTTAATGATATTATATATGATATTATACTGAAATTATAATATACCTATGTATCATTATGTTTTAATTCCATTAAAATAATAAATAGAAATGAAAGTAGCGTTCAAGCATACGTACGGTTTACCGTCTCCATGAACGGTGCATTTCATTTCTTACCTCCATATGTTATGTACTATTATAAATACATGTATATTCTGGATATATAATGAATATATATGATATATAAATCATGATTTACATTCTTTAAGTAAGTAAATCATGATATAAGTAATAATAACATGAAGAACAACAAGTCCAAACACGTACGATAAATAAGATGATTTAACCAAAACGTTGCTTTAACATGGGATTTACAAAATAATGGGTAATATAAAGTCATAAGTGAACCATATATGATATCATAACAATGAATATTATTCTTTAATAAGTCAATGAAATTATTTAAATCATTATACAGGAGGTTCAGATACGTATGAAGCATATCAGACCTAAGGTAAGGGAAAATCTCACAATCTCATTTTTATCCGAGATTGTTTGTACTTTGGTATTTACTAGGGTGTATTTTATCATCCAAATCCATGATTACTCAATATGTAATATTATTTCCATCCTCCTACAATTTGTTAAATCCAATTTTACCCTTCGATGAGTTTTTAGTAAAAGATATGAAATGAACCTTTTGTCTTTTTTCGTATGAGGTACTTTTTGACTTTTCCGACCAAAGTACGAGAAGAATGTTTTTTAAATTATACGACATGAATGGATTTTTAGAAAATTATTTCCAAGAAGCTTCCTTTACAAGTTTTCAAGTTTATTTTTAATCAACTTCTTTTAGTTTAAAATTGTATGACATGGTAATAAATGAGAAATGTTTTTGAAGTAGAAAGGACATTTTCCTCAAGAATGGAGTTCAAGTGTTTTATCAAAATTATTTTCCATCTAAGATAAAATAGGGTTCTGTTTCTATCCCTATTTTTACATTGATTTGATTGTTTTATGATGGAATTAATTTTATGATGTCCTTTTATATTATATGGGTTATGTTATGATGGAATGATGTTTAAGAATTCCATTTTTATTACATGAGTTATTCTATGATGTATGATTTATGATTTTGTGGCACACATAAGAATGGTTTCATTATGAGATGGGTGGGACCTATATCTCCATCCAATGAATTAGGTAAAGATTTATATCTCATGAGATAGACATGGTTGGAACGACAAGTTAAACTGGTTCAGTAATACAGGACTGGAATGAGGAGTGAACTCGATTCAGAAAGGGACTTTGTCCACTAAGATGGTCTTGGCAGCAATGCCTTGGCTACTATAGAAATCATTACATGTGCTTAATGGATGACACAATTACATGTTTTATTCCCATGTTATTTTATCACGATTAATGTTTCTTTATGATCTATGCCTTATGTAATTCCATGTTTTATGTTATTGCTCAAGATTTTGTTGTTTAAACATTATGTTCATGTTTTTAAGTTCAAATGTATATGATTTGTTTTATTTTATCCATGCTTACCCTTACTGAGCATTTTATCTCACCCTTTATATGTTTTATTTTCCCCAGGATTTAAAGAAAGGTTTTTGGTAAGAAAACAAAAGGGGAAGATCTTTATGGGAGATGATGAAGATCTTTCACCACGATTAGAAGATTATATTCTGAGTTTTCAAAGAAACTAAACTATTACGGTCCTTATGTGTCTGTTTTTGTTATGTATTAAGTATTCCACAAAAGTAATTTAATGTTCATGTACGTCAAGCTTTCGGGCCTCTACATTAATTCTTAGTGAATGTGTTTGTTCTTTTCCTTAGTGTGCATATCTCTCAGTGTGTGCATATCTCTCCACCTTTTGGGAATATAAAAAAGAATACAAAAGTAAAGAAAAGAATAGATAAGAAGATTACACAATGCATTATATGGATAAAAAGTGTCATTACAAATAGTAAGCAACAAAAATATATAAATCATCCCTATCGAAAGATAGTGTTTAGTTTTCTTTAGCACCAACTATCTTCTCTTTTCCCTTGGTAGCAACATCAGAAGAATCAACAGGAGAAGATGTAGAAGTTGAAGAAGGAAGGGATCCAATGGACAGAGAAGGTAAAGGTTTTCCTTCAAAAATAAAAGGGTCCAAGGTAGGTTAAATAGAATACCTAGGCAAATGTTGATCAAGGATAACAGGTCTGATCTGGCTCAGAGCCTGAGAGACATACATAGAGGTAGAGTCAAGGGAATAAGATGGGAATGTTGACAAACTAGGTCTCGATGGTGCAGTTGTAGAAGACACAATATTAGTACTTTGTACATGAAGATAAGGCCTCAAAATCTTGATGATGTTAGCAATAATCTCTCCACCATACTGCATGGATTTCTCAAAGTCATATTTTTTCTCCATAAACTTGTCCAACAGAGGAGTGAAAAATTTGAGCTTTTGGACTTGAGTTTTGAAAGCTTTAGTAACAGGAGGGATTCTCAGATTATCCACTAGGTACTTGAAATGTTTGGTCATGTCATTCTTCGAGAAGATCCTATTAAAGTAGAATTCCACCTTCTTAGCAATCTCTTCTTGAGCATCATTTGCAATTTTGGAATGAATTCTCACCAAATCAAGAACTCTATCACTGTTCTTAACAACTTCAGATAGAGACTCTTTGTCAAATCCACTGAGCACAAACTAAAGTTCTTCTTTAACAACTGTTCTGAGTAGATCAATGTTCAAAGAGGGTTGAGAGGATTGTCCAGAGGCACGCGAAGTAGTAACAACTGAAGTAAAGGAATTCAGTTTATTTAGAACTTTCTGGAGACAACCCTTATACTCATCAATCAAATTATTAAGACTAATAACAAGCTCATGAATTTCTTGAACAATTTTACTATTTCTTTCAGTTACCTTGTCATAAAAGGAGGTTATAATAGGTTTAATTAGGGAGGTAACTTCTTATGGAATCTGACCAACAACATCCTCAACAAGATGAGAAACAAGTTATGGTCTTGATTTTAGAACTCTCTACATATCTTCAACCATACCTCGAAGAGACTTCACTTCATCACTTAATTGTTTGTTCTCAATTCTGGTCTCTTGAATCTAATGAAGCATCTTGGGATGAATCTTCCATATGATCTTTTCTAACAACATGGCAGTATCTTTTTCACTCAAATTGGTTATAGGATTCGGTTTCAATATTCATGAGTTTTTCAACTCCATCCAATAGGGTAGCTCCAAAAGCTTTAAAATCATCCTTACTTACCAAGGTAGAAGGTTCTTGTGAAGGTTTGGGAATAGGGGTTGAGACAGGCTCAGGTTCCTTTATAGAGACAAGATCAGAGACTGATTTCAATTGAAACATAGTAGAGAGGTCAATACCTTTAATTGAGACTTCTTGGGAATCAATCACATGAAAATAACTAGGGAATTTATACCTTGTATCCACTGAGCATGGATCAACTGAATTATGGACTTCAACAGGTTCTAGATTCTTGTGCTTCTCCCCCTAAATAGGTGAATCTTTCTTAGGACTAAAAGATTTAGATCCTTTATCTACTTCCAAGATTTCATCCCTAATATCCTCACCCATTTCTTTTCTAGACAACTAAATGAATTGATCCATTCTCTCTTCAGCAGATGGAATAATTTCAAGAACAACTTGTTCATCCACATATTCCTCATAAGTAGCCTTTGGAACAAGAGAAAGATTTTCTTCTATATTCTCTTCTACAACATTATTTTACCTTTCAAAAACAAAAGATTCTTCTTTATAAGTAGGTTGTTCTTTCAGATCAACAACCTCTTCAGGAACATACACTTCCTTCTCAATGATATCTTGGAGAACACGTTCACTATTTTTCTCATCCAGAACAGTTTTCCTTTTAGGTATAATAAATTTTTACTCTTATTCCTCATCAGAATACTCAATAATCTCATCTGGTTCCAAACCAGGATCATAAATGTCTTTAGGCCTTGAGGAGTTCTCAACTGGATTGAAATTTTCATAGACCCTCTCGGCATCTTCCACCCTTGCTTTTCTCCATGGATTCTAACTTATTTTCATTCTCTTTACTATAAATTTTGAGAGACATAATTCATAGTCCTTAATAACTTCTTTATCTAGTCTAACCAACCCTTTTGCATGAATCATAGCTGAGATAAACCTTGAATAGAACAGGTAGGTTGACTTGGAGGTTGTTTTGATCAACTCACACATATAGAGTATAACATATTTTCATAGGTTGATCTTATGTCCATTTTTTATGAGATGTATCACGAATACATATTGATATTTTAGTGTAGAAAAATCAACTTTTCTGGGGCTAATCAGATTCTAAACAAATTTAAACAGAAGTCTGGTTTCACCATCTAGCTCAGCATCTATATCTATGCTCTTAGTTTTATTCCCAATTAAGATTCCAAATGCTTCTTCCAAAACAAAGATCTCACTTGGAGGTGGAGGACCTCTCTGGTAGTCCTCAAAAATACCCTCATGAGGTATCCTTAGGAATAAAACCCATAACCTCGAAGAAAACATGCAACTCTGTCCATTGATCCAACTTCTCAAAACAAATCCATCTACTGTATCAAAACAAAATTGAACATACTGATAAAACTGTGCAACTAATTTTGGGTAAATCGGCCTATCCTCCTTTGTGAACCAATCCAACCATCCTTTCTCTCTAAGTACTTTTAATACTAGAGACTTACTTGACAACAGCCACTTGGGGCAGATTTCCTTTTCAGGGATGACTACTCTGTTCACCAGGTTCGGATTCAAAGGAACTTCGGGTGCTAACTTTGGCGCTATTTTCATCTTCTTCTTTGAACCATGCTTCTCAAGAGTTTACGATGATGAGAATTTCATCCTGGGTATTCAATTAATTTTTGAGAGAGAGAGATAAAACTAAAGGTTTGAGAGAAGAGAGCTCGAGTGAAGAAAGGAGTGAAACTTCTTTCATTTTATCATTTAGGGATATCAAGTGTCGTGGGATCAAAAGCATGGGAAAGTAAAAGGGTAAAATAACTAATTACCGTAATACATGTTATAATATATAAATAAAATAATAAAGAGTATTTACAGTGAGACCTTAATCGAATTTCATGGTGAGACCGTAACAGGCTTTCATAGTGAGACCACAACTGTATGATTTCCAAACTATGCGACCGTATTGTTTGAGATAGTAAGTTCCAGACAATAATAGTGAGACCATAAACTTGAAACAACAACTTTTAAGATAATAAAACTATAGAACTATTCGAGTTAGATAGTAGTCTCAAGACAATGACTTGTGGAACTGTAAACTATCAAACAGTAATCTATGAAATCATATACTTACTACTTAAGATTTATCATTCCCAATTCATGTATGATGTAATCTATTATTTCAGAATTTAATGGTTTGGTGAATATATCAGTGAGCTGATATTCAGTTCTAATGAATTCCAAAGTGATATCACCTTTTTGATAATGATATCTCAAAAAGTGATGTCTTACATCAATATGTTTTGTCCTAGAGTGTGAAACTGATTTTTTTGAGATGTTAATAGCACTTGTATTATCACAATTCATAGGTACATGCCTGAATTGATATCCATAATCTAGTAATGTGTGTTTAATCTACAAAATTTGTGCACAACAACTACTAGCAGCTATGTATTCATCTTTTGCAGTAGATAATGCAACAAAATTTTATTTCTTACTACACCATGATACTAGTGACTTGCCTAAAAAGTGACAGGTTCTAGAGGTTCTTTTTCCTATATAACTTACAACCACTAAATTAATCATCAGAATAACTCAATAACTCAAATGATTGTCCTCTGGGATAGAACAATCCTAGATTAGGTGTATGCTTGATGTATTTAAATATTATTTTAATAAAATTTAAATGAGATTACTTAGGGTTTTCATGAAAACAAGCACACATACATACACTAAACATAATTTCAGTTCGGCTAGCAGTTAGGTAGAGAAGACTTCCAATCATCCCTCTATAAGTGGTTTTATCAACAACCTTTCCATCTTCATCAAGATCCAACTTACAAGTAGTACTCATTAGAGTGTCACTACTTTTAGTTGTATCCAAACCAAAAAATTTTAGAATATCTTTAATATATTTGATTTGGTTTAAAATAATGCCATCATTGTTTTGAAAGATTTGAAATCCAAGAAATAATTTTAGTTCACCCATTAAGCTCATTTCAAATTCATTTTTCATCATTTTAGAAAATTAAATACATAAATAATTCTATGAAGATCCAAATATAATGTCATCTACATAAATTTTAACTAATAAAACATCATTGGAAATTCATTTTATAAAAAGGTTAGGATAAACTATTCCTTTTATAAAAACTTTGGAAATAAGAAAAGTACTTAATCTATCATAACATGATCTTGGAGCTTGTTTTAAACCGTATAAAGCTTTTGATAATTTAAAAATATGATTTGGAAAATGAGGATTTGTAAAACCAGGGGTTTCTCAACAAATACATCCTCAGCTATATACCCATTTAGAAATGCACTTTTAACATCCATTTGATATATTTTAAAATTCAGATGTGTAGCATAAGCAAGTAGAATTCTGATGACTTCATGTCTGAATACTGGTGCAAAGGTTTCTTCATAGTCAATTACTTCTTCTTAACTATAGCCCTGTGCAACCAATCTAGCCTTGTTTCTAACTATATTACCATATTCATCTACTTTATTTATAAACACCCATTTAGTGCCTATGGTAAATGTGTCTTTAGGTCTATCAACAAGTTTCCAAACTTTGTTCCTTTAAAACTGATTAATTTCTTCTTGCATAGCCATCACCAAAAATTCATCATTGATAGCATTATTAATGTTTTTAGGTTCAAGTTATGATAAGAAGACTTGATGTTCATCCTGATTTCTAAGATAAGCTCTAGTTTGATTTCTTTTATCTAAGTTTCCTACAACAACATCTAAAGGATGGTTCTTAAGAGTTCTAACAACTCTAGAAAAAGACAAACTAGTGATTTCATGTTCTTCAATAGGTTCAGGTTCATTGTGACTTGAATCTAAAGAATTTCTAGAACTGAAAGCTTTCACAGATTCATTCACATGATGGTTAAAGGATTTTTAATTAATGTCCAGATTTGATACATCGACCTCTAGGTTCTCTATAGTGATCTTAGGCTCATGTGGATCTGTTTAATCAAATTTGACATGAACAGATTCTTCCACACATTTAGTTATTTTATTAAACACTATATAGGATTTAATAGAGATTGAATATCCTAAAAAGATTCCTTCATCACTCTTGGATGAAAATTTTTCAAGATTTTCCTTAGTATTAAGGATATAGACTTTTCAACCAAAAACTTTGAAGTAGTTTACTTTGGGTTTTCTATTGTTCCATAACTCATATGGAGTTCTTTTAAGAATAGGTCTAATCAATACTCTATTGATAATATAGAATTCTGTATTTACAAATTCAGCCCAAAAATAAATAGGTAAGTTATATTCACTAAGCATGGTACTAGAAATCTCTTTCAAGGTTCTATTTCTTATTTCCACAACTCCATTCTGTTGTGGTGTTCTAGGGATAGAGAAATTATGACTATAGCCATTTTGTGAGCAAAATGATTCAAACTCTTGATTTTCAAACTCACGACCATGATCACTTCTTAAGGATTTAATTATAACTCTACTAATATTTTCTATAGTTTTGGCATATTTGGTAAAATGAGACCAGGATTCACTTTTGTGATCCAAAAAGAATGTCCAAGTATATCTATAAAACTCATCTATAAGAATATAAAACATAGTGCTCCCCATTTAAATTAGAAACTTTAGATAGTCCAAAATATCCATGTGAACCAGTTTGAGAGGTTGAGAAGTTGACACTTTTTTCTTTGGTTTGAAGAAAATTTTGTGTTGCTTTCCCTTTTGACAAGGATTACACACTTTATCATTTGGAAACTCAAGTTTGGGTATATCTTTGACTAAAATCTTTCTATTTAACTTTCTAAGAGAGTGAATATTACAGTGTCCTATTCTCCTATTCCAAAGCCAAGACTCGTTTTGAAATACACTTAAACATGAATCATTTTGAGAGACTAAATAATCTAAGTTAACATAATATACATTTTCATTTATTAATGCAGAAAACACTAATTCATTTTTAGAATTAAAAAAATTGCAAGAATCATCTTCAAATTTAACATGAAATCCATCATTACATAGTTGTGAAATACTAAGCAGATTATATTTTAATCCATCAACAAAAAGTACTTTAGAAATCAAAACTGAGTTAGAGTTACCGATTTGGCCAAGGCCAATAATATTTCCTTTGGCATTGTCACCAAATGTGACATGTCCACCATAAATTTTTGTCAAATTCTTGAAGCATGAATAGTCTCCTGTCATGTGTCTTGAAAACCCATTGTCCAAGTACCATACACTTTTACAGGATCTCTTTAAGAAACATTCTTACAAAATTGTCAAATAAAAACATATTTTGGTACCCATACTTGTTTGGGTCTAATAATATTAGTGACTACTGCTTTAGGAACCCATATATGTCTCATAGGTTTCCTATAATCATTTTGTAAAGTATTTGAAAAATAAACTCTATTTGGTCTAGAAAATCTTGAAACAGTAGAGAGTGTATCATTAATTGAACTAGATAAATGTTTCCCAGAACTAGGAGTAAAGCTGTATGTCCGGGATTTAGAAACAAAATTAGTTCTTCCAAAATTTCTTTTACTTGGTTGATAGCCAATTCCAGTAGTATATTTAGGAGCAATCTATTTACCTAGAATTTGTACCAAGGTATATTTACCATTTGTAAACCTTTCAAGATCCATTTTTAATTTCTCGTTAGATATTTTTAGTTCATTTTTTTGATTAATTGGGAATTTTTCTCCATTTCTACACTAAGTTCAGTTTTAACAGATGAGGTAAGAGCATGTTGTTTCTTTAAATACTGGTATTTATCTTTTAATTCATTGCATGTCTCTTAAAGAATATTACAGTACTAAAAAATTTCTTTATTAGACATATTTTTAGAGTCACTATCATATCCAGAATAATATGAATTTTGTATAGGAGATTCTAGTGTTACCTTAGATGTGTTTTTCATAAAACACATATTGGCTTTGTTAGACTGTTCATCATGTGAAGATTCTAATTCACTTTAACTATCCTCAGAATCACTCCATGTTGATTTCATTGCCTTTTTATACTTTCTATCTTTGTCCTCATATTTATTTTTTGTACCTGAGCTTGGGACAATCAAACTTTATATGTTCCTTTCACTTACATTCATAGCAGAATATCTTATCAAACTTGTCACTTATTTTCCAATCTTTCTTCCAGCTTACTTTTTGATCATATCTTCTTTTAAAGTTAGGCTTTCTGAAAAAGTTCTTCTTCTTGTAAAATCTCTTAAACCTTATGGATAATTGAGCCATCTCCTCATCACTATTAGGTGATGGTTTTTCATTACTGGAACTTTCTAAATAGACTTCCAATTTTCCTTTCTCCTTGTGTTTAGAGGTGGTGGTCTTGAACAAAACTGATTTTCTTTTGATTTCATCATCCTCTTCCTTGTTGAATTTTATCTCCTCTTCATACATCATCAGTTTTCCAACGATTTATTTTACATGTAACTTGATAATGTCACATGATTCTATAATAGAGATAGAGGTTCCTCTCCATCTGTCAGGTTGGCATTTGAGAATCCTCATGATCTGTTTTTTGGCAGTAACTTATCTTCCAAGAGAAACCATTGTGTTGAAAATTTCGTTGAACCTAAGATACATGTCATAAATAGTCTCATCAGGTTTCATTTTAAAGTTATCATATCTAATAGTATAAGTATTAAGTATCATTTCTTTTACACTAGAAGTTCCTTTATGTGAAAAAGACAAGGTATCCCAAATTTCATGGGCAGTTTTACATGTAGAAATTCTATTAAATTCATCATCTCCTAAAGAGTAACATAAATCATTCATGTATTTGGAATTGTTATTGTAGGAAGTCTTGGTAGGGTCATCCTAAGTGATTCTATCAGTAGAAAGAATCTTATACTCATATATATTTGAAGACCATATTTCAAAACTCATACTTTCTAAATGCATTTTTATTTTTATTTTCCATTGGACATAATTGGTTCCATTAAAGAATAGTGGTATTTTTGTGAAAGCGCCTTCCAATCTATTATCCATGATAAATAATTAGTTTGAAAGAGATATAAATTTAGAGTTAACAGAAATTAACAGATCTTTAAAGTACAACTAAAATCACAGTTGAATAGGGCCAAAAATAGAGTCTTAATAGGAATATGAAACACATTTGATACCAGATGTTGGTCAGAGTAGAGTACTCAAGAGTGGGGTGAATTGAGTATCTATACAAATTTCTATTTAAAAATTATTCTTGAAAGGTTACCTAAAAAATTTAAAAACAACCTAGTTAATCAAAGTAATACGGTTATGAAAGGTTGACTATTTAAAGAACTTCTCAGAATATTGATTAATCCTCAGTAATCTTAATATCAATTATTAATATTACTTTTGAAGATATTATAATAAGTAAAACAATTATAACTTATTTCCAAGATTAAATATCAAAGTAAGGTTAGTGATATCTGAATTATACAGTAAAACAGAGAAAACTAATTTAAACAACACAGTGAATATAAAACAAGTGGTTTAGTCTAAAGTTGAGACCTAATGTACTCCACTTGGGGATCATCATCCACCAAGAAGTTTATATTAATAAACTTGATCCATGCCCTAGATTGGGGTAAAGAACAGTACACAGGACTGTCCAAGTCACACGACCTCTTTCATAGTTCTTCGTGGGTATGAACTGTCAGGTCACATAGGGACATCCTCCACACTTATATGTGAGAATACACAAGTGTAAAAAGATATATGAGAAAGTATATATTGTATCCTTCAGTTTAATGCATGATACAATGTGTGTTTTTATACAGACACACACACACTGCTCAAAATCTAAAAACAATACACAACAGAGCAAGGATGATGAGATAAGGTTAGAAGTGATCTGAGTGTTAGTCTATGCAGTTCTGAACTTCTAGGATGAATAATATGGATGAAGTGAGTCTTTTTATAGAAAACAGAGTATCGCAAGTTAGATAGATATGGCTCATGTTCTTCATGGAGTTGATAGTGCGAAAAATGTTATCGACTCTAGGATTTGAGTATTATTCGTGTGTTCTTCAATAGGGTCGAGTTGCATGTGTAAGTTCTTCTTTCAAGAATGCTCGTGCTTCTTCATTATAGAACACACACTTGTTTCTCTATCATCTCTTATTTGTTTCTGTCCACATTGTTCTTTTAAATCTTAGAGTGCATGTGTTGGAGTTGATAGAATGCATGTATTTTTCACCTCGTACCTTGTACTATCAGGTGACATGTCTACAAAGAAACCTTAATTATTTCAGTGTATTTAAAAGCTTCAAATATGACCATTAGAGATTAAATTAGAAAACAAAAAAAACAAATTAAGAATGATGTCACAGTATATTTAGAAATGGTGTCTCCATGAAACGGTGTCTCCTTGAAATGGTGTCTCGTTCTTTGTCTTTGATCGGCGAGATAGTTATGATGGCACAGTTGTATAGATATCAGGAACTGGTAGCACAGATGTAGTGTATTACCATGATGTTTGTTCGGTGTCTGGGTCACGGTGTCTGGGTCACAGTGTCTGGGTCACGGTGTCTGGTCATGGTGTTTGGTCACGGTGTTTGGTTATGGTGTCTGGTCACAATGATAGGGTCATGGTGTCTGGGTCACGGTGTCTGGGTCATAGTGTCTAGGTCCTTTTCCAGAAAAACATACCCGGTGGAAGACTCATGATTTATCAAAATTAGCCAAATATCTATATACAGACTTAAATAGTGATATCCATAGAATGAATTAAACTTAATCATTTATCAAGGAAATTCATTATAACACAAACTAAAAATAGTTAACAATAATTATTCAAGGCATAAAGAAACTAATCATCTATACACATGATTTGAGACATATTACACAGGATTAAAAGGTTTTATAGAATGTATAGAATTTGTGATCATTAAAACATGATTAACACATTAGGAGTCCAGCATTAATTTATATAAAAAACAATTTTTTCAGTTTTAAAAAAATCACTTCATAAATAACAAATATCCTCAGTATTTTGAATGTTTTTTAAAATAATTATTTTATAAACCTATAAGAAAAATAATTTTTTTAGAAATAATGAACATATGGGGAATAATATTAATATAAAATAAAAATGGTGGTGGAATTATTTGTCCACACAAAATAAAATTTAGAAGAAGATTTTAGGAAACATTGTTAACATTATCGAAACAAGACAAAGTAATGTTTCCTTTAAAAAGTTATTTTTAAAAATGTAAAGTTAACTATTTAGAAAAAATATATTTTTTATGTGATATAAACTCAAATGATATATGATTTAAAATTTATTAATGGTTTTCAAAATAATGGTTTTGTTAAAGATGAAACATTTTATTTGGATTGATAGAAAAACTTTTCAAATATTCTGAATTATCATTGTCAAAAACCCACATCATAAAAATAGTAACAATATTTCTTTTTTTAAGTATAGAATAAAAATATATAGGTTCCAAGTGATAACACATAATTATGTTTTCAATTATAAATGAGAACATTGGCAGGAAAGGGAAATATGTATAAAGAAAAAAATCATTGTTAAAGAGAATGAGAATTGTCCTTAACATTGCCATACTTTTATGATAAAGAAATTAATCAAGGTAGAATATTTAAATGAAAATTTTATTTTTACTGAGAGAGAAAAATAATGTACTATGTAAAACATATTTAGTGATTAAAAACCAATCATTTAATAAATATGTTCCAGATGATGCAATAGAACTCAATAAAGGGAGTTGGGTTCACAAAAACCCTTACAATAATATTAATGTAAGAATAAAAAATAATAAGAGGGATTAGGATAATATATTTTAAAAAAAATATCAAGGAGCATAACTTTATGGGAATTTAAAAATCATAGGTATTTAATAGAAAACTAAATTTTTAGGCTGACATAAAAGGGTTGTTGAGATACCCCTTTTATAGTTGGTGAGAATTTCATTTTTCAAAACACTTCAACTTAATATAAAGAGATATTTTTTTTAACATGGATATAAAACTAAAAAATGAACCATAATGTAGTGTTATATGATATAATTTCTATAATACACCAACCATTATTTTTTCACACATTTTTTAAACATATTTTTAGTTCATTTACTTTTATAATTTTAACTTTTATCATTTTTGGTTTTACCATGTTTTCTAATAGTTACATAAGTAATTTGATTTTAATTTTTAAAAATAAAATGGTCCTTATAAAACAAGTTTGATATAATTTTTACAAATATAAATTCAATTTTATCAAATAAAATTTCTATGTGTGATAAAAATTTATATTTATATTACTCCAAATAATGCGTAAAAATCAGTTTTTTAAAAAACAATTTAGATTAAAATGTATGTATATGATAAAATAATAAATGTATTTGATTTTAATGATATAAATTGATTTTTTTTCAAATCAAATAAATTTTTTTAATATTTAAAATAAATCCAAAGAATAATTTTTCAAAAAAAAAACCAGTTTCAATAAAAGACCAAAAATAGTTTTAATTATAAAATATTAATTAAGTTCATAAAATATTAATCATTTATTTTATAAAATTATAATATAATATATATATATATATATTTTCACTCCTTATATACATATTTAACTAATTATAAAGTTTTATAAACTTATATTTAATTCTTATATATTGATAAACTCTTAAAAGTTACAATTATGTTAAAACCAATATTTTTACTTTTCACCTAAAAATTTACTATTTCAAAAAAAAATCCAAGAAAACATACTAAGTTAATAATGAAATTGTAAATTAAAAATAATATTATTTTAATATAATTAAAATTATAATATTTATCAAGTTATTTTTAAAATGAAAATACAAAATATAATCAAAATTTATTTTATTGGAAATATCATTTTTTAAACATTAAGATTTCTTGATACTAATTTTTAATTTAAATAATGTTAATATATGAATTAATATATCATAATATATTTTATTATATTAGTAATCATTTAAAGTTGGTTTATTTAATTTATTTATAATTAAAAAAAATAGAAAGAAAAATCCTATTTCTTAAATGTAAGGATTTTTAATTCATCAATTTCTTTTTATCTACAATAGGTTTTATTATTTGCATAATTTTTTGATAATTTTCACCCAATATGTCTTGTATAATTTTATTTGGGTGTTTTATTAGTCTGGTGTTGTTTGTGACATATTCTATCAAAGATATTATTAATTTAATGGAACCAAAATCTTTGTTCATTACATATACAATTATCTTTTTTCATAATGTTATGTTTTTAATTTTTTTTTCATTTGATACATTCCATATCACATTAAAATGATTTATATATTCATATAATGATGATCATATTCTTATAATATGACAATGATGATTATTCTTACCCATTTACATATATTTATTCATGTCTCATGTACATCATAGTGTTCCTCCACTCTTTTTTTGATGTATATCCCAAGGAGAAAACAAGTATTAAGAGAATTATGAAATCCTTTAGGATTCTTATAGAAACCTGCTTACATGGAAATATAAATTACAATAGTTAAATAAAATATTTCATTAAAATATATTCCCAATACCTTTTAGGTTTATATTTTTATATAATTATGGGAAAACATTAACTAAAAAACTCAAGCCTTTTCAACTAATGTATATTTTTTATCATGATAGAAATTGTTTAATGTATAATGAGTCATAAAAATCTCCCAAAACATTATAAAAATAATAAAATCTTTAGGATAATATATAATTTTATTATATTTATAATTTGGGGGATGGAAAAATAAGAAACATGTTATCTCAAATAATATTCCTCAATCAAATATTATAAATGAGAATAATATGAGAATTTTGGTATAATCATGATATATAAGAAACTTATACACAATGAAGCATGAATCATAAATCATGTAATAAGGATTGTAATATCAAAATCCATGAATCAAAATATTGTGGTAACATAAGTTAATAAACATGATCCATGATAGTATAATCATAATAATATGTCTTGTAATGTAATATACCCTTGAATCCTATCATAACTAATAACTTTGTAAAAAACATAAGTATAAAGAAATTATAATATTGTGAAGAACCAAAATTTACCCTCTTCAGGTTGAGTATAAACAATATTCTCACAACTCATGCTGTGAACAAAAAAAATCTAATGCTTTATGTTATAAACAAACTAAATGTGCATGCTTCATGTTGTGAAAAAAATGTATGTGCTTCACATTGTGAACAAACAAAATGTTAACACTTCATTTTTTGAACAAAAATACATTCCACACATAAAATAATTGCCTCATGTGATATATATCCTTAAAAATGAATTATAAGTCTATATTGGATCCCACCCACTAATCATCTATATTTATGTGTTCCATATTAAAAAAACATTAATAATATCATAAAGAACCCAAATCAAGGGAATAGGATTGTTAAACCATACAAAAAACACATAAAATGAACTTTAGAAATAATATGATATCAAAAAAATAATTTTTCAAAAGGAACCATATCATAATAAAATATATTTGGTGATCAAAATTCCACTTCATGAAGGAAAAACATGGAGGGTAAATAGTTCAAAAAATACAAAATTTTTCACAAAACCTTTTAAAGAATTAAAGTGAAAATTTCTTTCTAAAACACTTCTATGAAGGATAGAGAAGAATTTTTAAAATCTTATTATAAATAATTCAAAAATTGTTCCTATAAAATACATAAGGGTTATAAAAAAAGCGAATTACAAGATAAAACACTTGACATTGCAAGGATGATTTTTTTTTGTATATTTTAAAATGCCCTAGTTTAAAACCCACATCATAAAAGCTGATGTAAAACATAAATTTTAAAATATGATAAGGGAAATATGGAGGTCACATGAATAAAAAAAATTTTGGTTTAAAAATAATAAAGTTCCCAAATTTTATGGAATAATGAACATGAAAATTTAGGGAAACCCATCTATAAAGTAGATTCCATTTTTTCTAAAAACAATTCACTTTTATAAGAAAGAAATTCATTGATAAAGAATAATTGAGTTAAAAACACAATTTTACCTAAATATAAAATTGGTAATATCTTATTAAATAGTAAATATAAGGATTTATCAAATAGTTAATAATGATTCACAAGGAATAATATTTTAACCCCAAGAAATTAAATTTGAGTAAACCAAAATCACTTACAGATTTCATACAAAGAAAGGGAAATTTAGAAAGGGGTTATGTGGTAAAAAATTAATACCCTGTAAAAAATTTAAAATGTAATATAATAAAAGGGTATAATATACCCAACTTATATAAGATATATTCAAGATGAACAATCATAACTCAATGAATGAGAATAGATTTTCCAAAAAAAATTATGGTAATTGTAATGTAAGAATATGAGAGTTACCATGAAATTGAGATTCAAGTATCATGAAATAAAATATACTCATTATACATGAAGGAAATAGGTTAGTGAATACACCATATTAAATAAATTATGGTGTTCAATGTGAAATATGGCACAATGACTTGAAAATGATATAAATACACCCTTACCATATTTCCTCACTTAGTTGAGTGCACTGTAAGCTCTTATATAACAAGGATAAATTCCTTAAAAATATATTTCAGAACCTTTTTTGTAACACTTTATAAACTTCATTTATAATTATTATCTTAATGTATATTATTTAGTTTATTATATATTCTCAATATCGAGTGTGAGAAATCTTTTTTTTTTGAACAAGTTTCATAAAAACTATATTGGTTTTCATTATTGTTTTAAATTTAATCATTCCAAGATCATAGATTGTACTGGAATAGGTTTTACATGATAGTTACTAAGGGATAATTTTATTCCATCATAATTTTGGTTACAATCCATGAATATTAAATCAACGATGGTCAATTTTATGCGATTCTTAATAAAGTAAAGGTGTTTTCTTAATTACTGAGTTTAATAAAAATTTACTATTATAGAGAAAAAATAATTATTTATGTATTTATATAATATGATACCCTCTATTAACTTCCTATATTCTTAAATGATAGAAATTTATAGTATTGTTCAATTAGGTGGTTAAACCAAGACAAACAAGAAAATACCATAATTAATGGATGATTATGTGGTGGTTTAGTTGTGATTTCATTATAATAGAACCATAATGATATTTTTTATTATTTATTAATGGGATATATTATAATTTTAAGGATTTAAAATAATAATTAATGGATATGATAATATTACTTAATAATAATAAAATGATTTTCCTCTTTGTATGCTTGTTTTAAATGATTGAGTTAACGATAACCGTTCATTGATCATATAATTGATAGTTTACCCAATTTGACATACTATAATCTAAATGATATCATAAAAATCATATTTATCTATTAAATACATTATCATGACTAAAAATATAATGTGTTAATGAAATTAAAAATGGAAATTAATCATTCAGTGGAGGCAGTAGTCTACAGGTATACATAAATAACGATTTCATTTTCCATAGAGTGAGGAAAATTAGTAATATATTTTATCATTTAAGAAACTAAAATGTGTCAAAAATATCATACTTATATATTAAATTCCATATTAGTACCTTCTATTTAATTTGGTGAAGTAAAATGAACATGTTACTACCTCGAGTCAGTAGTCCACATAATGCACGGTTCAAAGTTTCATATTTATTAACAGAAAGGTAGAAATTTGGATAATTCTTGCACCATAATTATAGTTATATAACAGTATAATAATGATAATTTTTCATGATTTTGATTTTTTGCAATTGAATTTGATTATGAAGGATTACACATTAAGAAATTGAAATGAGAAAAAACTAATTGGAAATTTATACCCCACTATACGAATTATCTCCATTGCGAAGGGAGTTATTCCTTTGAGGGATATAATTTTGAGAAGACAAAAACGTCTTTTAGGTGTTTAGGAATGATAATTATATATTTTTTTATATTTTGGGCGAATAATTATGGGTTTTTTGTTTGGAAAAGTGAGAAGAGGAGATCCCCTTTTATAAGTGAAAAGGGAATGCATTTTTTGTAATTATCAAAAATATTTCAATAATGTAATGTCAATATCAAGGAACGTGGATACAAAATTGATAAATAATAGACTTCGGAAGAAATAAGATCTATTTAAACATAAATTACTCAATTTAAAACATGTTTTTTATATGTTATTCCCTTTACCTATTAGGTTACTCATTTTTACTATTTTGGTTTTCACCACAACAACTAGTTTTTTACGAAGTAATTTATCCTTTACACTAAAAAAATAGTCCTTATTACATAATTTAAACCAAATTATTCCAAATCTAAAATTAATTTAATAATAATAAATTTCTAAAATTGATAAAAAAGGATTTGAAAATAATAAATTTATAATATATTAAGAATATTTTTTTTGAAAAAATATAGCTTATGTTCTAAACTGTAAAAATGGGTTTGTAAATTAAAAAAACATATTTAAATTTAAAATTCACCTAGAAAATAAATATTTGGTCTTATAAAAATGTTTTATGAATTTATAATTCAATCTTATATACTAATAATGTAATATAATTCATGTTATTTGTATAAAATGATTTTTTACACTACTCACATAAAAATCAGTCATTTTAGTAAAATCCCAAAAATTAAATCTAATTTAATTTTGAAATTATAAATTAAAAAATTAAGATATTTTTATCAAATTCAAATTATAAAATTTATATATTTATTTATTTAAAAAGAAATGATAAATATAAAGATAAACTGTTTTTATTGAAAAATGACATGTTACACATTAAGAGTCTTTTATATTATTTCTTATAAATTTCTAAATAATTGAGTATTAATTTAATTGTTTAAAAATATAATATTAACTATTATAATAAAATTTTAAATGTTTTTAATTTAATATATTAAGGTAATATACTATAACCTTTTTTGAAAATGGTTCTTTAAAAGGAATCTTTTTTTAAAAATTATTAAAGAAAAATAATAATATTTAATTATTTTAAATGTTTATTATATTTTTATATTCTTATAATTATATTATTTTTGTAATTTTAATATGTCTCAATTACTTTCATCTAACTATTTCATTATTTATGTGTTGTGTGTGATGAGAAATTGATTAAAATCTTAATATAAAGGATACAATAACTTAGTTCATTAAAACAACAATGCAAAAGAATTTAAATAACCATTATTTTTTTTACTTTCCTGTTTTATGAAATTTATTTACCCAAGAAATTAAATCCATAAATTTTTTGAGTAGTATTATTATTATGAATATTTATCTTATAAATGATTTAAAAATCATGTGTGGAGAATGAAGTTCTATAAATAAAAGGTTTGATGTGCCTAGTTATATAGCACTAAAATATCTGGATTTTGATTCCCATCAAAAGGATATATAGGAATTTATTCTCATAAGTCCAATGAAAAATATATGACACCTTCCAACACCTAGGATAAAGATAAATTAAATAGTTCCTATCAATGAAAATTTAAATAGTAACAAAACTATCTTATTAATGAAGATGAATAACCTCTCATTCAAGCAGTATTCTATAAAAATAATAGATAAAATCAATTTTTTCATGATAAGAGTAACTATTACAGTGACTATAATTTTTTTATGAATATTCATAAATTTAAATGATATTTTTGAACTAAGAAATAAACTCCTCTATTGAATGATTTTACCTCTCATCCTCTCAATTATGATATTTGAACCACCATGAGGAAATATCCAATAGGGTCCCCATGAGGACATGAGAAGTCAAAAATCAAAAATAGTTAACCTGATGTGATATAATTTACTTATGAATGAGATTAATTGAACATGAAGTTTCATTAGTGATACTAAACTGATTGATTTCTTGTTCTTTAATCAACATCATCATTGAAATGGAATACATATTTAACATACTACAAGGTGTTAAGTTCCTTTGGTAGGCTAGTAACATCTACTTGAAAACCCATGTTTCAATGAACCACTAGTGGGTGGAACCCTAGATGTACGCTATTGTTTTTATTACTATTGAAGAATTTAACCCATGTAAAATTTTATCACCCACTTTTCATCTTTAGTTAAACATAGTGAAAACCCTTTTATAATATTACATCCTTAATGATATAATTACTATTTTGAATCACATGAAAACCTGAAGGAGTTGAAACTGCAATGTATAGAACCACCAAGAAGGGAAATCAAGGGGTATATAGACCTGTTACAACTTAAAACTATTTTTAGAGTCTTTCCCTAGAACATGACAATGATTACCTTTCACATGTAAAAGAGTCTGATGATATATAATTTATTTATGAAAAAATATAATAGGGAAACCAATTAGGGATCCAATTATGAATAGTGTGTATCTCCATTTCACACTTACAATATCCTGGGAATATTTTACTGATGTTCTAGCCTTATCTACTTAGATAAGGTTACCTAGAAGGAAGCCTGACCCTAAGAAAATAACTAAGAAGACCAGGATAAGGCCTTGACTCCCATCAAAACTGAAATCCTTGAGACCTACCAAAATATCCCAATAGTATACCTTTTTATATTTCATATCACTATTATTAGGAAATATAAGACTTCATTAATGATTGAATAAGTGACTAATTTAACTAACTCCTTGTCAATGAGGGAAAATAATTACCACTAAAAGTTATTATTCTTAATTTCATCAGTAGTAACATTGGATTCCATATACAATTCACCCATTGTTGATGTTATCCCCACAAAAACATGAATGTTATTCACGGAGGTCCCACAGTTTTAAAAACTAATAAATATTCTACCATGTAGGATCTATACACGGTGATTATGAAACTAGCTGATATGGAGGTGTTTCTCTTGAAAATAACCAATACATAATCCACCATAGATATCCTCCTCATGGTGATAAAGTTAAATATGGTAGTAGAACTTCCCATGAAGACAAAAAAAATTAATTAACAATAAAGTTCATCCCCACGGTGATCAAGTGATCAGGTATAGTGGAAGACTTCCCCATGTGGGAAAACATGAAAATTTATACCATAAAGGTCCTCCCCATAGTAGATTATATAAAGGTACTCACCATGTTCATAATAAAAAATGTATTCTTAATAGACCTCCTTAGTATTATCACTTTGGAGGTCCGCCCCATAGTAATAATAAATAAAACCATACAGGTCCTCCCTATGAATCCTTCCATGGTGGTCATCCCCCAGATGAAATATTTTTCTATTACATTGTCTTTCCCATGCCATAAGTAATTAAATCCATAAAAATTAAGGTCCTCCCCATGTTACCATATATGAAGTACCTACTCATGAAATTTTATCTCCTTGACACAGCCATCCTCACAATTTTTACCATCTATATAGTGTCACTTATGAAACAAAAAACATTTTTACCATGAACATCATTATTAATTGACAATTTATCACCGCAACTAATGGGTGAGATGAGACAACTCTCATTATTAGAACCTTTTCAAGATCTTGTAATTCTGGAGGTAGTTAAAAACAAAAAAAATATTCATCACCAGTAAATAATTATCTAACAATGTGACCATAATATTAAAAAAAATTAAGGTTTGTTCGATGAAGATGAAGAATCTTTTAGAATTTTGTGAATGGAGTTAGCCAAAGACAAAATATAAATAATTTTATATCCTATAACAACTTATTAGTATATTATTTCAAAGATTCATGAATAGGAATTCATATCCAATAATCAATATAATATATGGGTATATTTTTACCATATGATATAAAAACACCCACCTTATAAAGGATACATAGATCATTTCAATGTGTTAGATGAGAAATGTCACTATGTTTAACTAGTTACCTTATCAGTGGTATGGAAACCTAATTCACTAAAATACCATGGGAATATCTAATAGTATTACCTAACTATACTTAACACATTCTATGAAATAATTAAAGTGGGTTATCCCCATGTTCACATTAGTTCCTTTGGTAAATTTAGGGTATTTCATTTCACCCCACTCGCTAATTTATAGGGTTATCCCAGTAAATAAATTTTAAATATCATTTTTTATGATTAGGATTCAAATATATGGTTTATATATGAAATTTGGTCAATATTATAGAATCATATGATCCACAAAGAACTTGAAATGATGAATTTTATAGGAGAAAACAATAGATAATATTCTACCTCAAACTTCAAAAAAATTGAAACATACAGTGAGTCTATAGTGGTCACAACCTATAAATCGGAATACATAATATATAATGGAGATCCCTCATGTAGACATAAAATAATAAATAATATATCCAACCCATTCAAAAAAAACATCTTGGAAGGAAATGTGGTACACAACAACAACTGTGACCATATTAGGGTAATCCTATCAAGTAGGAATGGGGGAATTTTTACTATCACAATCAACCTTAGTAGAATTAATTAAAAATTATGATGCCTGAGTTGATGATTCTTGTCCTCTAAGAAAATATATATTTCCATTTGATGTTGGTAGCTTCATAATAAGATTCTTGGTCTACACTATTATTGATTCATGAATCAACACCTCTACTAAGATCTCATTTAGAGGAAGTAGAGGGGATTCACCATGATTCACTATTCATGAGTAATCTCCCATGTCATTATGATGGGTGATCCAAAAAAAATATTGAAACCTTACATGAATTATCAACCAAAAATATCCTCTAACAGTACAATAATCAAAGAGGATAATGACCTACACAAAGTGGTTACCCTAATGTTGATGAGTCAAGATGTTTATCTAATGTGGATATGGACTTATCTCATACTATGGGATTTAGACTAGTAGTTCTTAGTAATATAATTCATATTAATGTATCATATAATAACACCTACAATAAATGGAAAAAGGGGAAAAAATTCATTAACAAAAATTCTTATAATGATGTTCTAGAATAAGGGGAGTATACCCAATATCAGAGACTACCCTAGTATCTAAATGTTCCCCCAAATATTATATAGCCACAAAATTATAGAACCAATGATAGGGAAAACATTTAGGTGTGGATATATCCACAACTAACCTGCCACTACAATTATTTTTGAATATTCCTACAAAATAATGATATACTCGATTTATAGTCAGTACACAAAATATTTAGATGATTAATTTTGATCAACTTAAAATAAATATACCTATAAAATGAAACAATTAAACTATAGTTTCAATACTTCCTCTTTACATCCCTCTTCAAAAAAGTACATTCCCACCCTAAAAGAGAAAAATCATTCCATTTAGTCAAATTGATATCAAATAATCCTATTTTTTTATTTAATCAATAGTTTATTATCAACAATTACCTCTATCAGGGAAATACCATCCACTAATATAGTAAAATTATCCCAAGATAGCTCATGTATGTTACTAACCACAGGTTCTGAAAAGAAAAAAAATGTCAAGCTTAGAATTTTTTTTAGAAAAAACCACATCTCTAGATATAATGTCACAAATAGAGATACTTGATTCTCTCATTACATGAATAGATATTATACAAGGATGTATTTTAACAGTGTAAATAGAAATGATACCATATCCTGAATGGGTGTATTTTACTACACTTCCACCAAGTTTTGGAATCTCATCTTTTCAATGTTCAATGAAAAGGGAGATGTAAAGAAATATCTTACACACATTTCAACTCAGTGTTTTCCATTTCTAGGAATACAGTAAGAAAAATAAATATTAAAGATCAAAATGTTTCATTTAGACTCTAAAAAGAACTATATTTTTTATTAAGATAATCTTATTGATTAGATACATATAAGGATAATACTTCCTTCAATAAAAGATAATCTATTAATTCATCTCTAAAATAATAAATATATTAATTCATGACCTTTAAAATTTCAATAAATACAAAAATGAAATATTATAATATATTATTACCTAATAAAAGTTTATAATTTATTCTTTTTATATATAACTCACTTTCGAGTGATTAATAAAAATCTATAAACAAAATCATTAATATGAGTTAATGATAATTATAATTTACCAAAAAATATCTACCATATTTTGAGAGTTTGGTATAATAGAACAATATTTGTAAGACTACATTTGGCACACAAACACCAAAATTTTAAAAACTCCATCATTATAGGTATGGAAATCCAAAAATGTTAAAAAAACTACTATCACTCTCAAAACTACACCGAGGTTGACTAAAATAACCATACCTACTATATTTAATATGGTTCCTCCTTCTAGGAAATAAAAAAAATACCCATCTCTTAATGAAAACACTTAGGATGAAAATAAAGAGAAAAAAAGCCCAAAATATTAAAATAAGAGTAACATTGTTTATTCTTTATGGAATAATGGTGTTTCAGGATATATAAACATCGATATAAAAAACTATTTCTTTATAATTATATAGATAAAAAATTCCAATGAAATAGGCTTGTATTATTTTCCTAATTATTTTCCCTTTTACTAGAGGATAAAGAACACCATTAAGGAGTGCATTTTCTTTCATGATTTTCTCCAAAGGATGATAAATTAAAACCAGGTAACCCAGGACAACACTAGGATTAATGTAACATATGTGTATACTTATCTACTTGATGCAGGAGAGAAGATATAGAAAATAATTTAATAATATAAAAAGTTGATTGATGAATGGGTAACCAAAAAATTAGTAAACTTAACACATTAAATCATTAGAGAATGACTGAATCAACCATCCATGAACACAATTCTCCCTACAACCCTTGTATCCAAATTTTATGTTCCACTATGATATAAAAATTAACACAATATATTCCAATTGAGTAAATAACAAGAATAGGAACCACAAAAAGTACCAAGACTAGTCTGAAACTTCTTGTACTTCATGCTCCCATCACTAGGAGGATATGAATAACCACTTCAAATTAAATTTCCCACTGATGATGAGTTCTATTATAGCTCTATTGAAATCATATAATCAAAATAACCATTTACTAATAAAAGGATAATTTTGAAATGGGTTTCACTATAAAATATCATAGAATAATCCATATAGGAAAAATAAAATAATTGAGGTAGACTATTGAGTTAGGGTGACACCTTCACTAAGATCATACATATGTCATAAATCAGAAGAAGATACCATAAATGAGATTAAAAAGGGATATAAAATGACCCTACATCCTTTGTGACTCATTATTCTCCTATCAAATTGGTGAATCCATAGCCAGATTAATAACCATTGGAACAAATTTGAAATATAAGAAAACTAGCTCAACCTATCCAATATATAATAGAAACACACATAAATTATATCCTATGAAAGGAAAAATAATCTTCATAGAAGCAAAAGTCTTTTGGGAACTAATCATGAGAATAAACCCATGGAATAAGGCTTAGGTCTATGATTAAAAAATATGATGCATTAAAGAATATATCCACCATCCCATCATGACATTCAATTTTGGATGATCTTAATTAATATTATAAACTATTATAATTACTTATCTTGACCCATCAAGAACCTAGGAGTTTGATACTGAAGTGGGAGGAATTCACACATACTAATACAAAAATAAGAACATTGTGTAATGACCCATAATTTTTGGGTACATTACCCATCTCTTTTGGAACGTATCTAAATGTTTTGGAATTATTATTTTCTCGGTACAAGTCTTGTGAAACTTTTGGATGGTTTTTAGGGTTTTAGAAGCTTCTAAAGTGGTACAAAATTTGAAAACTATTTGGTAAAACAATGTGGTTCTCCCTTGGAAACCATGAATCTTATTAGAGAGGGGAATTAGAGGGTTCATGGTTTATGGATGGCTAGATATAACCATGATACTTATCCAAAAAATAATATAACTAGTAATGGAGGTAAAACCATGGTTGGTTTATGCTTTATCAACCTATGTGGGTTCCCTGAAGAGGTAGTGATCCTCACATGGTTGGAATACAGTTTTGAAAATAGTGTAACCAAACCATGTATAAAATTTTAATTAATCAAAAAAAATTCTATTTTAATCCAAAACTCATAAGAGAACTCACTTTATTCGTCATATATTTGGGATCACAAACCCAAGGACTACAGTGGTGTTTCTTAGAGATCCCTCTCTCTATAAACTATTATTCTGGTGGATCTAGAGGACTTAGCCCATGATAATTCAAGTTAAGAGGTTATTATTTCTCTTTTATTCATGTTTTTTGAAGATAACCTCTATTATTAAGACCAATTTATTATCACAAGTTATTATAAAAGTTTGGGAAAATAGAACTTGATGAATGAAAAGTCATATATTTCTTCCCCTAATGCACTTGAAGTTGCTCAATTTAATCCATGGAATATCTTAGATGGTATTTTTTTACTTCATATTAATCACATTAACATGAAAATATTATATTTTGGAAACCTATGTATTACTGGACAAATATAAGGATTACTAGACTATATTATTCACTTATGATTAATAAGAAAATGTATCTATTAAGTCACCTATATCAGTATAATGGACAGTTCATATATATTCCATGTGTATCAATCTTTCCTATAGAAATATTTACCTGAAAATAGGATATTATAATTCTTTATCAATATAGAAATTGATTTTTGATCAGACAGAGATTTATTATTAGAATGGAATATTAATATTAGGTGTCTTTTCCTTTGTCCATATAGAGTTAGTCAAGGATATGTATTACTCACATTTTTTTGGATGAGTGTGACCCCATTAGGGATATTAGTATTCCTAATGATGGTTAAGAGAATGATATTGAAGATAACCCTAAATATTTTTAAGAGGTTATTTAATTTTTTTTTGATTATCTAAATCAAGTAAATTTGAGTGAAAAGGAATGAAAATGACCAAAATTGATTTTTGAATCCATACCTCCCAAATATCAAAAGAAATATATTTCTTTCCCAAGAAATAGTGGTATATATTCATGTGGAATTATACAGAGATACAAGGATTATAAACCCAAGTAGAAATCCAATGTTTACGTTTTTCAACTAACAAATATTTTTATAAGAAACTATCAAGAAATATCCATCAATCTCATAGTGCTAGGTTAATAAAATTAAAACTTATAAAAACAAATTTCATTCAGTGGGTCTAATATTCCAAATTTCTTTCTTATAGAGTCCCATTTAAAAAGATAAATTTCCAAATAAAATGTATCCTTGAATTTAAGGAATTAAACTATAATTATGTAAAATTTATCTTCCTTGAACCAATTATAAAATTTCTAATTAATAAAATGTTATGTTTTGTAGACCTATAATTTATGTATATTTACTTTAAATACAATCATATCTAGATGGATAATGAATATGAAGAGGCCACTACTTTTCAAGTACCCATATAGGTGTATTTCTATCAAGTTATTCCTTTTCAATTAAAGAATTCTAGTGATACTTTTCAGAATACCAGGAACCACATTTTGAAATACCTCCTTGAGAATATAGTGAGGAGACATATGGATGACATAGTATTCAAATACTACAATATTTGTGATCACTTCACTAGTTGTGAGGTAGTTTTCACCTAAATAAGACAACATAACTTGAAGACAAACCCATTAATTCATGCATTCAGAGTTACCATTGGAATTGTTTATCATTTTTTTATCATCACAACATTAAAGTTAAACCTGAGAGTTCCAAGGCAATACTTGAAATTCCCCTCATAAAAATCTCTTGAAATTGAGAGGGCTTCATGGGTTCCTCACATGTATTAGGTGTTCATAAAAAACCTTATTAGTATGTGTTTTCCTATAAAAAATTAATTAATAAGGGATAAACATACTCTTGGGATAAGTATTTCTATAAGGTTATTGAATTTATCAAACAATATCTCATATAACCTCAAGTTTTGATACCATCAATGAAAGGGAATACCCTTGTCCTCTATGTATAAGATGTAGAGTGATTACACAATTCCCTTTCTTCCCATAAAAGTTATATAGAAAAGGAAAATTCCTCTATTTTATAATTCATATAATTTTGGAAGATAATAGTAGATATACCAATATAAAAAAAAACCTTTTTTTTATTTTTATAGTAAGAAACCTATTCCACTCTCAATAGCATCATGAAATCCAATTATTTCCTTACATGGATCCAAAAAAATATATTCTTATTCATCTAGTGATGACAAGAAAAATAAAAATATATAATTACATCTATTAATAATTCATAATACTTTTTTACTAGATGTTGTTCAAAAGAAAATATTGAACAAATTTCCTAACGAAACATTAATCCCAATAAGATTCACCTTTAGATAGGGATCTCCCTAATGTGGATATTTTATCTGTTTATAAAGAATTTTAAGCATTGGAAATGTAATTTGACAACACGTATCATTGTTATACTATAAAAAGGATATAATACCTGAGTCTTCACTATATAAGTTTAGGAAATATATTCATTTCCCCAGAAAATGAACTCTTACCCTAGTCCTTTCTTCTTTCAAAAAGGTGCACTAATAAAGATTTGGAATACCAAAACCTCATTAGTGGACTAAATATAACATTAAATATTCTAGTTATACAATCCAATGTCAAATAAATCTATGTGATAATGATCAAATAGATCAATAGATATCATAATATTAAGAAGGAAGATTCAGTACCCCTGATCGATGAAATCAAAAAACCAATGTCTTGGTTTTACTTCCAATCAGTATTATCTAAAATTTCATGATCACATAATCCTCAAATATATGCATTGAATAATAAATCTATATCTCTAAAATATTTTATTGAGGATGATATAATCAATTATATTATGCATTTAAGAGTTGTTTTTACATTTTTTAGTAAATATATGGATGAAATAAATTAAGCCGATATACCATTAATTCATTATCAACCCTCATTTCTATAAAATAATTTTTAAAACAACTTATTGCATCCTATAGTATATTATCCCAAGAATGGGTCTCTTATAAAAAATGTTCAAAAAAGTAATAGGTTCATAAATGGATAGAAAACATTTTTATTACATGATCACCAAAATTATCAAAAATTACACATTAAATTAGGATTTTATAGGGTCCTTCTCAAATGCTCTGAATGAGGATAACCTTGACTGTCATGTAGGAAGTCCATTCCACCACCTACAGTGTACAGAAGATATATATCAATCTATTTCAAAAAATTTGATGATTTTGGAATTTTTTGACATCAGGGATCCATGATTATATGAATTTGAAAAAGAAATGAAACCCATGTTAGATACATAATAAATTTATTCATCCACCCCCATAACTATTACACACTTTTGAATACTCCTGGAAATTTAATATTTGGTGAATAAATGTAATGGGTATGTACCCTACCACCACTATCAGGATGTTAAAATACATATTTACTATAATCTAATTATTTTACAATTAGGTTAAGGTTTTACACTTAAAGTATTAGGTTATAAAAGAAATGATATATTTATTTAAGTTCATTATCATCACTAAATTTTGATTTCATCAAATAATCCTTATATATAATGGATTTAACTTTAAAGAATCTAATCCAATGAAATTTTATTTAGAGTATAACATTGATTCAAATCATTTATCTTGTTCTTATATGGTGATTAATAGATCAATAATGTTATTCAACTAGACATTATCAAATACAATGTTAAAAAATATATAAAAGGATAAAAAGTACTTGAAATATATAATAAGTCATGATTTTAGGTAGAATAATACCATTACCTATACTTAAATCAATGAAATCCAAAATACACTAATTTATTGGATATATGCAATTAGTATTGTTAAATTTTGGTTTTATTCACTCTAAAAAACCATTTGCGACCAACTTAAAGAATATAAAAAATCAAAAATCTATCTTTAAGAATTAGAAAATCATGATGAGAAAAATTTATAGTCATTAGATAAAATTGAAATCCATAAAAACCATAAAACACAAGTATTCAATGAAAAAGTTTTCCTCAGCTATTTTATCCCCTTATAATTGTTTATATCCTAGAAAATTAAAATATTTCTCTCGAAGAATCCCCCAAATATAGAATATAAATAGGATGAAATTTAATTCATACACAATATCTACTTCAATAGAGTATATTCCATGATCAAAATAGATAGTGTGTGTATCACACCTCCCATATTTGTGAGATTTATTAATAAATAATTAGTATAAATTCATGTTTGGTTTAAGGGTTCTCATTATATGAACTAGAACTGAATGACACATACTCATTATACACCTTTATACTAAAAAACCATAGTCTTTTCCATAGGGTCATAAACTGTATGGTATCTAGTTTTTTTCACATTACTCTAAACAATATTATATGAGGTTCTTTTTTTTAAGATGTTAGACTACATAAGATAATGTCCATTCATCATGAATTCAAAAACTTTAAAGTGTGTGGTCTATCATGCATGAATGGTAAATTTTTTTAGTGTTGTCTATTTTTTTATAACATGATGTCACTATATGAGGTAAATATTATCATATTTGTTATAATTATATAGTTCAATATATACACCTGTTTTCCTTAAATGACCCTATAATAGAATGAATGTCTTATAACTATTAGGAATTAAAAATGAATTGATTCTTATTAACATGAGATATGTATAAAATACTATATCCCATACCTTTTTTCAAAAAAAAAAACTATAATTTACCCTAATCCCATATTCCATTCTAAAAATGATACTATTAACCATTCACATCAAGTTTTTTAATTTCCCTCTTACAAGATTACCACTTTATTCTATCCAATTTTTATCTTATGCATGAGATAGATATATAATGAGACTCCATGAACAAGAAAAACATGCGGCTTAATTTCAATTACATAGGATATGTCCTAATGTAAAAAAATAGACCAATTATATCCATGAATTGAATTTTAATTTTTCATACCACCCTAGTATATGATTTTCAACATTCGTGTTTGTTGTTTCTAAAAGTATGATACATTTCAAAATAACATGATTTTTTTATGTTATTAATGTTCCCCTAGGAAACAGAGATATTTTCATGCCTCCTATATTAGACCCATCAATGAATCCTCACCTTAATCTATCCCGGTTTAAGTTCCTTATGAAAATTTAATTTTGTAAAACTTGAATAAATGAATTACAACCACCCATAATTTCTTTTATTAATATTTAATACTTTTTATCTTGAGTATTTGATGAGTTTTATTAATCCCAAGGTATAACCTTAGCATGGTGATGACACATGAACCCCTTATATGGACCACCGATAACTAAGAAAGGATATTTATTTATATAAAGGGTAAGATCCTCAAACCCAATTTAATAGAATTACAATGGAACTAATCATTTAAAAATGGGACATGGTTATCTATAATATGTTTTAATCTTGATAAAATAATATATACATTAATCAAATTCACTCATGGATCATCCGAGTTTATCTATTATCATCCCACTATTTCTCAATTTAGATCATATTTGTTATATTTTAGATTACCCATCATCCTTTGTTTAATGATATGAATGTATTTATGTTTAATAGTCCTTTTCTAAGTTTTTAACATTTCAATCACTTTATGTTATTCATACTAGTTTCACATTAATTCATGTTGGGTGAATTATTCTTGCTAGGTGAATGGTAGTCCCAAACTTTTTTAACATCCCAATATATGTCACATGATATTAAATTATGTGATGTTGTAGTATAGACTATATGACCATAAAATATGAGTCATGTTATAGGCAAATATTTATGACCCTAAACTATGATTCATATTCTAGACCAAGTACTATAACATTAAACAGTGTGTATTTACCTATCATAGTGTTCTATACCCTGAGTGGTCTCACGATCCATGTGAGGTCAATTTTCCCTTATTTCTATATGGTATTATTCATCTTAGTCAATTCTATAAAACCAAAATATTTATACACTCTTGATTAAACCTATGTGAACTTAAAATATAGCCAAATATTGGTTAAATCTATAAGACCATAAACACATTCCTTTTGAAGTTCATGTTATATAAATAATTAATAAAGGCCTGAATTGAATGAGCCCACACTACCAAATGAAAGAGGCATGGTACTCATAAGGTTAAAAGGATTCAAAGAGAGACTTGAGAAACCATTTATCCTCTACTATATAGGAATTCAATTTCATGTATTATGAAAAATTTAGATTCTAAAACAAATTATAAATGAACTATAGAAAAATACATTTTTATAGGGAATGTTTTAGTGGTCTCTAAAATCTCTATTAAATAGTTTCATGATGGTTTTCAAAAACCAATTCTATGTCTTAAATATATAGTTATTTCATGATTATTTTTATTAACCATCATAATAAATTAATCAGCTATAGTTTTTTTATTTAGTAGTGGATTATTAATCTTCCACTATATTAAGTGATGATTTTTAATCATATAATAATGATTTCCCCAATGTATCTTTTTTATCCTTGGATTTTACCATAGGTACTTATTTATTGGTGGTTACATATGTAGTTTTAGTTTACATAATTTTTTCTAATGTTTCCCAATAAAAAAATAATTCCCAACTAGTCACCTTAATGCATTGTATCTATTATAAAATACACAAAAAATTATCCAACCATTATAAAAAACATTAAAAATGATTCCCATATATCAAAATAGAAAAAATAAATTGTATAATATAACTAAAATACATTAAACTTAAAAAAATATACACCTTAAAGTTAATAGGTAATAAAAATATCAGTTTTAGTTATTCACAAACATTAATCCCCTTCACCATCAGTCTCTCAAAATTGGTCATACTACTCACCACCACCATTCTTACTTCATACCCATGGTTTCTATAATTAATGTAGTTAAATGCGCATAAGTAATGTAACGACCCAAAGTTTCATTAATGGAAATTACTCTTGATCTAGTTAAATGTCTCTTTATGTAAAACGTTTATATAAAATGTCAACTTTTTTAGTTTCATGTTAAGAGTAGTGACCATTAATTTTATAGCCGTTCAATAGTGATCACATGATTAGTATAAATATAAGGCTTTAACGAACCCAATTTACTCAGACAAAAGAAGCGATGACCTCTTCCAGTAGAATTGCTCCATACGAAGTCCATTTGTTAGAGCTCAGAAAATAGGTGGCATCTTTGGGCTTCAATCTTGAACAAGCCCAAGCTGAGCTTCACCATGTCAAGCTCGAACGAGATCTTCTATGGGAAAAGTGGAAGTTGATAGAGATTACCACTCGAGCGATGTTATCCGAGCCACCCCAAGAGTCTGTCACCATTGCACACCTTACCCTTAGGTCTTATGTGGTTGTTTTGAGGGGTTATGTAACAAATAACTAGTACTATGTTCATGTACATTATTTTTGTATATAATAATGAGTATACTTTCTTGTCATTATTGATACATTGTAAATAGTTTTTAAAGTACAAATAGTGTTTTTAGTTATTATTTAATTAAGAATTATATTTTATTAAATTAAGGGATTTTTGAATTAAATAATATTTTAATAAAATATTATTATTATTATTAAATTAATTTTTATTAAAAATAAATAATCTTATAATCTTATGAATGAAATTGTAATTTTTATTAAGGTTTGAAATCCATTTTTGTCAAAACCTGTTAATTTTTGATAAATGTCGGTTTTTATTTTAAAAGTGAAAATTAACATATTTATAAAATTATTTAGATAAAATAAATGTTATTTCTGGAATCAGGACGTCGAAATTATCCAACGGTGATTTTTTCATAATTTTATGAGACAGTCAAATTTTTGGGTAAAAATTAAATACTGTTTAAATATATAATGTGTTTTATGACATCATAATGACCCAATAGTGATGTAATAAAAAACTATAAGCTTTATGTTCGGCCAATATATGTTTTACCATTAAAATAATGTGATTTTTGGTTTGTTTTACTTATTTAACAAAGCATTAATAGACCCCTCAAGACTTATTAAACATATTGTCTTTTTAAATTATTTTCCATGGGAGTGTGACTCACCTCCACATAAGCAACCCCATTACTTTAAGAAGTTTGGAATTTGGCCTTATAAAATATTTTTTTAATCTCCCCTTTTCCAAAAACCATGGGCAAAAACCATGAGCTGATTTTTGGTTTGGATTAGTTTAATGTAAGGGGTCCCAAACCTAAATAATAAAGAATTCACTCACCTTTCCTATATAAACCCACCCAATCTCCCACTTCATCCTCACTCAAAGCCTTTTGAGTTTGTCCAAACTCTACCCTACTCTCTCTAGAATCCTACCAAGGTGCCTCAAGCTACCAATAATCCTCTCTAAAGCCTCTCTCAAGCCTTTGGAAGCACACTTCCAAGTAAGGGTTTTTTTCTTCTTTTCTTCTTTTTGTCCAATTTTCTTTAAGTTGTTTTTCCCTTTTAATTTCAAAAATGAATGTTGGGGTATGGTTTCTCACCTATCTCAAACTTCCCTATTTATGTTTGAATTATGGGAGACACTTTCTCTCTCTTTAAATGCCTCCCATGTACACCCGTTACTATGCCGACATTTCGAAAGGAACTTCTCTCTCCTCATTTACATTCAAGCAATACTTTTGTATCATGAACCTAAATTCCATTACAATTGTTGGGACCTGTATCTATATTACCTCCTTACTTTCCATTACATGTAAATATGATGAGGAACCCCTTTCTCTCTCATCAACCATTTTTATGAATTCTTATGTCACGCCATTACGCTGTCTAAATCGCACCGATTTTCTAAGCCAATGCCATTGTGTAGTGAATACCATGCCCATTTCTCCATCAATGTTATTCACCTTTATGCACATTTACTTATTGATTATAAAGTTTCATGTTTTAATTTCACATTCCTTTATTGTGGAATAAATGATTATGTTTTATGAATCCATGTTTTATGATCCATGTGGCACACTTATGCATGAAATGAAATGTTTAAGAAGGGTGCGCCCTTATAGTGCTCCAATGCATTGGGTAAAGTATAGTATCATGATATGTCATGTGCAATGAGTATTGAATCATGCTAATTCAAGTGCAATGAGGGTTTACTCATGATTCATGTGTAATGAGGATTTACTCATGCTTCATGTGCAATGGGCCTTGGCTCATGCTAATTCCAAGTTAAGTGTTGTTGCCACATTTCCATGTTATGATTATCATGATCTATCACACCTTTATGTCAATGTTTCTCTTGTGCTATATTGATATGCCTATTTTCTAACATGTATTTTACTCTTCATATATTCCATGTTTATTCCATTATTGGGATTTATAGCTCACCTTTTTCTTATGCATGTCCTCAGGTTATCCCATGAAATTCTAAGTATGAGGCAATTTAGTGGTCATGTAAAAGAAGTTTTCAATAAAGATGTTGTATTTCATGTTTTAAGTTGTTATGTAATGATCCTAATCCCCAAAGACACTAGACCTCTCGATCTTCCATGTTGTATCAAGTGAATAGTTTATGTAATAAATCATTCTTAAGTTTGTAATAAAAGAAGGGTTGTCATAAGTAATGAACATATTCCAAAAATATTAATCATCTATTTGTCTAATGTAAAATAATAAAAAAATATATTTGTGTTATAAAAAAGAGTAAATCATGTGTGTAAAAGTGGATAATGAAAATGTTTCCCAAATAATGGATTTCCAGAAAGGGAGACCAAAATTATTTTATGAATATATAATATCATATCTCTTAATATATATAAATATATTAATAGAAATATAACTTATATAATAATAAATAAAATATACTAATACCTCTAATTAAAATAATATAATTTAAATATATGATAAATATATCATGTTACTTGATACGATTTCTATTGTTTCGTTATGCATAATGAAAGTTATATTAATTGTACTATTATATATGATGAAAATTTAATGTTACATCATGATTAATTTATTTTATAGTATTCTATTATCCTATTATGTTAATGAATTGTTTTATGTTTTCTATTATATATTTTTTTAAATATTTTTATGTTTTAGTGCAGTGAGATTCAATTAATAGAGAATGTTATAAATTGGTTTGGTTTTTTTATTAACATCCCATTTTTTATAATTTATAATGGGTTTTTTTATTTAATATATCTAAGGATTTAATTTGATAAATTTAAATGATTCCATTAATTTAAAATATTTTTGGACCCCTACTAAATGTTTTAGTGTAATTAGAATCATGAATGGTTCCCCTTTTAATTATTATAGAATATTATTCAATTTAATGTGTTATAATTATTAAATAATGAAAAATTTGTATTATACACAATTATTGATGTGTATTTTGGATTCAATTATAGAGGTGTTTATTTTTTATAATGGATAATTTAAAATTTTTACCATGATAAAATGAAATTGATCTTTAATTAATATATATTTTAATTTTAGTGCATTGAGTATATTAAAAAAAAGATAAATGAATAATGTTTTTTATTTTTTAGTAATTTAATTGATTTGTTTAATTTAGTTTGATTAATGAATTATTAATTTTGGGTTTATAGTGTATTTTAATTTATTTTAGGGTATATTTAGATTACTTTGATGTTTTTTAGGTTGGGTGTAGAAATATTATATTATATTAGTAAGTTGAAATGAGAATCAAATTTAGTTGATAGGGAGTTGATTTATTTTCCTGAAAATATTCTCAAATACATATAATGTGATCCTAACTAAAATAATCCAAATAATTTAGGGCTGTTTTATTTTTATGTGATTATTTTGGTGAATATAATTATGCTACTATATTTAAAAAACTATAATTAATAAAATATAAAACAAAAGTGTGGGTTTATGAATATTAGGAAAATAATGTTACCGTGCTGAAATACATATTGATAATAGTTATACTTTAGTATCCTATAGATGGTAATTGAATCACGGTCTAAATTTATGATGCTCCAACATCCTAAATAGTTAGAATATATATGAATAAAAACATAATTGGATAAGTAAATATTGTAATAAAAAGTACAAAGGGTATGTGGTTAAGTTTACCTATTGTAGTGGTGGTAGTTTTCCTCTCTTATTCTCTCAATGTACTATTTATAGTAGTAGTAGAATGGATTTCATGTATTTTATAGTGATTTATATCTCAAAACCTATTTGAGAATGATATTCCTACATAAAATATTAATAAAAAAATTCACATAAACCTACAATTTAATTAAAATTCATTAAATTCATATTAATATAATAAAATATTTAAAAAGTAACTTTATATTTGATCTATAAATAAGTTTAGTCTTGGTTTTTAATGTTTATATAAGCTTTAATGGTAAAAATTACTTCTTTTTAATATTAATGTTCAACCTCCCTTATAAAACTGATGTTTTCAACATCATCAAGGAAAAATAATTTAATGTGATGTTTTTTAAGGGATTCACTATAAAGAAATTACTTCAACTTAATCACACATATCCTACATGTCACTTAGTTTAATGTGTAAAATAAAACTCCACCCTTCACTTACTATAGCATCGATATAATATACCATTTTTCTTAGGAAAAAAATGTATTTATCATGTTCTTTATTTTCACCTGTATCGACCGATCAATAAAATTTGGTAGAATTAAATTGGAATGATTATTTCCATATACCCCTATTAATATATACCAACATTCATTTGAATACCATAATTGAAAATTTATTAGGATAATTTATCTTGATAATATCAACAAATCATTTCATTGAAACCATAATCTACAATAGTAAATATAAAACAATTTTTTATTTTTAAAAAATCTTTATAACCTATAGTATGAAAACTGAAACCACTAATATTGTAAGCACTTAATATCCTAGATATAATCAAATTAACTCAAGATAAATTCTTCAAACCATCTTATAGTTTTGATTAGCCACTGAAAGTGGCTAATGTTAATTGTAAATATCTTAATAATAATGTGTTCCAAAGTCCATAAACATCATTTTTAGTGCATTATAGAAATTGAACTTCATTTCTCATATTAAATGCAATTCATCTTTAAAATGAAAATTTGGTCCCAATAATTCAACTATTTTTAGAGAAAATTATATTCTTTTTTTGAATTTTATATTTTTGTATATGATTGATCACTTTGTTTGAAACATTTTATCTGTTAGGATCAATGGATGAATCACAAGGGAAGATGGAGATTTTTGGGGATGAATGTAGAAATTTTCTAGAGAAATCATAATGGGTGACACACGCCTGTCGTAGGGTGTGGAAAAAAAATTATTTCATAAGTTAAAATGTAGTAATATGGTTGACCTAGGATGTCTCCCGAATAGGAGTGCATAAAAAACGGGTTGTCACATTAAAACGAGGGTAAAAATGTTGTGTTTTTGAAATGAAATTTGAAATTAAAATGATTGAAAAACTATGATATTAAAAAGGGTGATTAGGTCGGGGTTGGTTTCATAATTTTAATGCTATCCTTGTTCAATTTAATTCAAACCTCTTCTTATTTGTTAATTAAAGTTATTTTCCACAATTGTTTCCTCTCACTTCATTGGTGAAATTATGATGGTGAGAGAAAACCTTACTAAGATCTCGGTTTGGTCAACTCTCATTCCATGTGTAAAATAGTTGTATTGAATATACTTAATTAAAATTGGAAATACCCAATCAGTTTTTTTATCCCAAACAACCAAGAACATTCACTACACCTTTTACACGTACTGACGATCGTCGAGTACTTCACCACTAATCCCTGGTCTATTCCATCGTATATAAACCATAAATCAGTAGAGGGAGATTATGATTATTTTACCAAGTCAAAAATAAATAATGGAATTAATATTCAAGAAAGATCACACTTGATAATAAAATCCTTTATAAGAAATTGAAAACAACTTTGAAAAAGAAAGAAATTTATTCAATTGCGTCCAAGAACTCAAGCATTACAATGTAGGAAACCAACCCTTCCCCAATCACTCCAAATGTTTACCCCACCATGGTAAGGATAATCGAGATGAATGAGAAAGAAGAAGGAATTAAAAAACTATGAAAAATAAAATAAATAAATGAGAAATCTGAGAGGTTCTTCTCCTTGGTGTCCCAGGAGGAATGGGATGGAGAATTGGATGCTTTGAGAGGGTGGAGCTCTCCTCCTTTTATAGCCAGAATTTTCCCCCGGATGTTGATGCGTCGTATCCCAAATAAATGACCTCCTCACGCGTTGAGGCCTTATTTAATATTTTTCATAATTCCTTTGTCCGTGTCCCCTAAAAATATCAGCAGCTTTGGACATGTATTCTGAGAGTTATGACCGTTTTACTCTGAGAATTTATTCTGTCCAGTCAGACTCTCCAAAACGCGATCCTCCGGATTAGGGTGATTTAAAGACCCCATAAAGGGCCAATTCACGTAGTAATTCCTTCATAAAAGATTCTTAAAAACACCTTGTGCGTCCACCCACTGAATGTCACAACATTTGGGCCCACCATGTATGAGTTATGGAGCCCACACCAAAACTAGGTAGAACTTCAAACAGTTTTCTTGAGCCAACTTGTGAGCTTCTTTGGGGCTTCCATATGGACGATTCAACTTTTAGTCTAAAAATAGAAAATGAATCCTTGAATATTTATAATCTTGAAAAGAAAGAATTTTTCAATTTGGATTAGTGTAGATAATTTTATGGACAAACTACAAAAATAATTTAAAATTGTTAAAAATACAAAATGGCCCATTTTTACTATTCAGCTCAAAATAACACCAATATCATAAAAATTAAACAATTCATCTTAAAAGAACACTTTTGTGGGTTTAAAAAAAATGATATTCAATATAAATTAATTGAAAATATTTTATCTATCAATTCCCCCACACTTATCACTTGGACTCCTGGACAAGTAAAAGTCAAATCAAATCAAATCCAAAACACATATCAGTGAGATCTACCAAATAAATTCCAAGAAACAAAAATATATCATGACTCATCAAAAACAATTATTTCAAGTTCTCCATTTTAGATTTTAATATATTTCCACTTCATTTCTTATCCCATGCACACAAAACACCTACCTCACATGAATTTTCTCTCATCTCACAAATGTAAATGCTGAACAAGGCTTTTTCTCATCCAAACTCACACAAGAGTCACCATAGGCTTGATAAATTCCTACTTCTCCACCCGATGTGAGTCAAGGACATGTGTTTCTCATGAGAACTTTTTAGGGTTGTTCTGTGGCTTCTGGTTGGTAGGATTTAGATGTTAAGAATTATGAGGCCGAAAAAGGAGGGCTTGGCTCTTATTGAAGCAAAATTGAAAGATTCTAATTTTTACTCAAATATGGTCTCCTTATCTTCCCCTTTGTAGAAACTCAGCTCCATCATCATTCAATTAGCTCAGGATTTCAGTAGCAAAATTTTCAAACTTTTCAAACATGATTTTTCTTGAAATCTCGAGATAGGAACAACTTTCTTTCTTTTACATCGAAAGCTCTAAAAAGACATAGTTTCTCTTATCATGAAAGCTCCAGAAAGGCAAAAATTTTAACAAAATGAAATATTCAGTAGGAACATCAACTATTAAAAATTTTATATTCCACCAAAAATATCACCAAATGAGGTAGTACACCACAAGACATCTTTCCCCACACTTAAGTTCAACTAGATCAAGAAATTTCACTTCATGAGCAGGTAGGATAGGAAAAATTGGCTTGTAATGTGGCTAACCTAACAGGCAATTCATGGCTACTAGGGGATACAATGAAGGATAAATGTAAAGTTGGGCCATAATGAAAAGGATTATTTTGAAAATGGGGCTTGAAACCAAATAAATTCCTCAATCATTTAAAACACACGTACCCCAAACCCTTCAGTTTTGAAAGGAATAAATCAAATTTTGGTTAAAGAAAGCATGGGATGGTTCTCTCAAGAAATGAGGTGAATGAAAAGAATATGAAAAAAATGGTTCATAAGCCTCATAGGAAAGTTATTTCAAAGATATAGACCATGAAATATGGCATGGGTTTCAAAAATCAGTGTACTTTTCATGAAATTCCAAAAGATTTGAACTTGAAACAAAAGTAATTTCAACATTCATTTAAGCTCAGTTTCATGAAATAGATTAGTTCACTCATTGAAATGGGTTTCAAAAATGGTATTGATATTCATTTAAGCTCAAAAGTTTCAGAAACACACCAAAAATTGAAAAATAAACACAAAAAAATTTGAAAACACACAATTTTTTTTTGTGAAAACAAACACAAAATGAAAATAATAAACTAAAAAGGTTCCCTCCCCCACACTTAAATGATGCAATATCCTCAATGAATTCAAATTGATTAAACATGTAAGCATATTTAAAAATGAATCACAACAATCAAGAAAATGTAAAGGAGAGGTATGACCTGACTTATTGGAAATGCAACGTTGAGATAAGATCCTAAGTGTTGCTCTTTGAAAAACTAAAAAGGTAAAAAAAGATAACACAAGAAATTTATTAAAATAAATGAAAATAGAAATTGAATAAGAAATGAAAGATAAATCTTGGTTTAATCCCCCAAGTGGGCCCTGGGTTTTGACTGCCTCCAGAGGGGCAGTTTCAGCTTTTATCCATAATCTATTGGTGGATGAAGTTTCTTTGATTTGAACCACCACATGTGGATCTTCCCAGCTATAAGTTCTTTATTATTGTTGAGGAGGACTCCATAGACAGAGTATACCAGATCCGCCCCCATCACAATTTGGTACAACCTGCATGGTAGGGGTAAGATGAAGTAGGGAACCTCCTCTTCATTTGTTGTTACTTGTGCAATATTCTTCTTCTCTTCTTGTACTCCTTACAATGAATATTCAATCTCTTTAGGGAGCATAAAGTGTTCCTTAATAGGTGCATGTTCTTTTCCATCTTCTATTAAAGTAATATAAGGATTGATCAAATTTGAAAATTCAAAATTATAAAGAGTGATGCTCAAATCGAATTGAATGAAATCATAAAAGGTAGAGTTCATGGAAGGATCATCTCCCTGAGTTGGTTTTGTTTCAATCGCTTCTTCAGTTGAAAGTGCCTCTTGGAGTTGATTATCACTGGATGAAGGTATATAGTCGGTATCCTCCATCTTGACTTCAAATTATATCAATTGTGTGGGGTCTTATTTCAGTGGTGCTGGCACTTCTTCTTTGTAAGGCTTGGGGAGATCAAGCATCTCCTCACATCCATTTCAGAATTTATAAAATTCTTGTTGATATCCTACATTTGGCTCAGTAGGAAAGTCATCCTCCTTTTCATTTATCACGGGTAGAATTGGTCGAGTGAGGATGAATGAGTCTTTGGGTACCCTGACATTTACCTCCTCTAGTTCTTCAATGATGACTATTGAAATTTCTTCCACCACTATCTCAGATTCTTGCTCCAGCTCAGGGTCGGGTTGCTCCATCCTTGCATGAACATAGTCCAATTCCCATTCCATTTTCCTCCCCAAATCATCCAAATTATTACTAATCCTTTCAACCTAGTCATTTAGATCACGATAATCAATTTATGGTTCTTGATATTTCACCTGCGAGTAATCTTCCCATGCATAAAAATTTGAATTTGAATATATCATGGAAAAAAGAATATTTTTTTAAAGATTTTTCTTATTGAAAAAAATAAAATAAAATATTTACAAAAAAAGTTTTGAGGCACTTCCTCCCCAGCAGCGGCACCAAGTTTGACGCACGCCTGTCATAGGGTGTAGAAAAACAATTATTTCCTAAGTTAAAATGTAGTAATGTGGTTGACCTAGGATGTCTCCCGAAAAGGAGTGCACACAAAATGGGTTGTCACTTTAAAATGAGGGTAAAAATGTTGTGTTTTTGAAATGAAATTTGAAATTAAAATGATTGAAAAACCATGATATTAAAAAGGGTGATTTGGTCGGGGTCGGTTTCCTAATTGTAATGCTATCCTTGTTCAATTTAATTCAAACCTCTTATTCTTTGTTGATTAAAGTGAGTTTCCACAATCATTTCCTCTCACTTCCTTGGTGAAATTATGATGGTGAGAGAAAACCTTACCAAGATCTCGGTTTGGTCAACTCTCCTTCCATGTGTAAAATAGTTATATTGAATATACTTAATTGAAATGGGCAATACCTGATCGGGTTTTGTTTATACCAAACAATTAAGAACATTCACTACACCTTTTACACATACTGACGATCGTCGAGTACTTCACCACTAATCCCTAGTCTATTCCATCGTATATAAACCAGAAATCATTGGATGGAGATTATGATTATTTTACCAAGGAAGAAATAAATAAAAGAATTAATATTCAAGAACGATCTCACTTGATAATAAAATCCTCTATAAGAAATTGAAAACAACTTTGAAGAAGAAATAAATTTATTCAATTGCATCCAAGAACTCAAGCATTACAATGTAGAAAACCAACCCTTCCCCAATCACTCCAAATGTTTACCCCACCATGTTAAGGGTAATAGAGATGAATGAGGAAGAATAAGGCATTAAAAACTATTAAAAAGAAAATAAATAAAATAGAAATCTGAGAAGTTCTTCTCCTTGGTGTCTCAGGAGAAATGGGATGGAGAATGAGATGCTTTGAGAGGGTGGAGCTCTCCTCCTTTTATATCCAGAATTTTTCCCCTGGATTTTGACGCGTTTTAGCCCAATTAAATGATATTTTCATGCATTGAGGCCTTCTTAAATGTTGTTCATAATTCCCTTGGCCGTGTCCCTTAAAAATCTCAGCAGATTTTGACTTGTATTCTGAGAGTTTTGACCGTTTTACTCTGAGCATTTATTCTGTCCAGTCAGACTCTCCAAAATGCAATCCTCTAGATTAGGGTGATTTAATGACCCCATAAATGGCCAATTAACGTAGTCATTCCTTCATAAAAGATTCTCTAAAACTCCCTTTGTGTCCACCCACCAAAGTTCACAACATTTAGGCCCCCCATATATGAGTTATGAAGCCCACAACAAAACTAGGCATAACTGCAAACAGTTTTCTTGAGCCAACTTGTGAGCTTCTTTGGGGATTATATATGGACGATTCATCTTTTAGTCTAAAAATAGAAAATGAATCCTTGGATATATAGAATCTGTAAAAGAAAGAATTTTTTCAATTTGGATTAGTGTAGATAATGTTATGGCCAAACTACAGAAATAATTTAAAACTGTTAAAAATCCAAAATGGCCCATTTTTACTATTCATCTCAAAATAACACCAATATCATAAAAATGAAACAATTAATCTTAAAGGAACACTTTTTTGGGTTTAAAAAAATGATATTCAATATAAATTAATTGAAAATATTTTCTCTATCAATTCCCCCACACTTAGCACTTGGACTCCTGGACAAGTAAAAGTCAAATCAAATCAAATCCAAAACACATATCAATGAGATATACCAAATAAATTCCAAGAAACAAAAAGATATTATGCCTCATCAAAAACAATTATTTCAAGTTCTCCATTTTAGATTTTAATATATTTCCACTTCATTTATTATCCCATGCACACAAAACACCTACCTCACATGAATTTTCTATCATCTCATGGAAGGATCATCTCCCTGAGTTGGTTCTAGTTCAATCACTTCTTCAGTTGAAAGTGCCTCTTAGAGTTGATTATCACTGGATGAAGGTATATAGTCGGTATCCTCTAAGTTGACTTCAAATTCTATCAATTATGTGGGGTCTTCTTTCAGTGGTGCTGGCTCTTCTTCTTTGAAAGGCTTGGGGTGATCAAGCATCTCCTCACATCCATTCCAGAATTTATCCAATTCTTGTTGATCTCCCACATTTGGCTCAGTAGGAAAGTCATCCTCCTTTTCATCTATCTCGGGTATAATTGGTTGAGTGAGGATGAATGAGTCTTTGGGTACCCCGACATTTACCTCCTCTGATTCTTTATTGATGAGTGGTGACTTTTTTTCCACCACTATCTCATATTCTTGCTCTGGCTCAGGGTTGGGTTGCTCTATCCTTGCACTAACATAGTCCAATTCCCATTCCATTTTCCTCCCCAAATCTTCCAAATTATTACTAATCCTTTCAACTCGGTCATTTAGATCACGATAATCAATTTCTGGTTCTTGATATTTCACATACGAGTAATATTCCCATGCATAAAAATTTAAATTTAAATACATCATGGAAAAAAGAATATTTATTTAAAGATTTTTCTTAATGAAAAAAAATAAAATAAAATATTTAATTTTTTTTTTCAGGCACTGCCTCCCCGGAAACGACGCCAAGTTTGACGCACGCCTGTCATAGGGCATGAAAAAACAATTATTTCCTAAGTTAAAATGTAGTAATGTGGTTGACCTAGGATGTTTCCTGAAGAGGAGTGCACACAAAATGAGTTGTCGCTTTAAAACAACTGTAAAAATGTTGTGTTTTTGAAATGAAATTTGAAATTAAAAAGATTGAAAAACTATGATATTAAAAAGGTTGATTAGGTCGGGGTCGGTTTCCTAATTGTAATTCTATACTTGTTCAATTTAATTCAAACCTCTTCTTATTTGTTGATTAAAGTGATTTTATACAATCGTTTCCTCTCACTTCCTTGGTGAAATTATGATGGGGAGAGAAAACCTTACCAAGATCTCAGTTTGGTCAACTCTCCTTCCATGTGTAAAATAATTGTATTGAATATAATTAATTGAAATGGCCAATACCCAATCAGGTTTTGTTTATCCCAAACAATCAAGAACATTAACTACACCTTTTACACGTACTGACGATCGTCGAGTACTTCACCACTAATCCCTGGTCTATTCCATCGTATATAAACCAGAAATCAGTGGAGGGAGATTATGATTATTTTACCAAGGAAAAAATAAATAAAGAAATTAATATTCAAGAACGATTGCACTTGATAATAAAATCAGCTATAATAAATTGAAAACAACTTTCAAGAAGAAATAAATTTATTCAATTGTGTCCAAGAACTCAAGCATTACAATGTAGAAAACCAACCCTTCCCCAATCACTCTAAATGTTTAACACACCATGGTAAGGGTAATAGATATGAATGGGGAAGAAGAAGGAATTAAAAAACTATGAAAAAGAATAGAAATAAAAGAGAAAGCTGAGAAGTTCTTCTTCTTGGTGTCCCAGGAGGAATGGGATGGAGAATGGGGTACTTTGAGAGGGTGGAGCTCTCCTCCTTTTATAGCCAGAATTTGTCCCCTGGATGTTGGAACGTTTTATCTCCATTGAATGACATATTCACGCATTGAGACCTTCTTTAATGTTGTTCATAATTCCCTTTTCCGTGTTCCCTAAAAATATCAGCCGATTTGGACATGTATTCCGAGAGTTATGGCCGTTTTACTCTTTGATTTTATTCTGTTCAGTCAGACTCTCCAAAACGAAATCCTTTGGATTAGGGTGATTTAATGGCCCCATAAATGGCCAATTCACGCAGTCCTTTATTCATTAAAGATGCTCCAAAACTCCTTGCACGTACACCCACCGAATTTCACAACATTTGGGCCCACCATGTACGAGTTATGTAGCCCACACCAAAACTAGGAAGAACTGCAAACAGTTTTCTTGAGACAACTTGTGAGCTTCTTTGGAGCTTCCATATGGACGATTCAGCTTTTAGTCAAAAAATAGAAAATGAATCCCTAGATGTTTAAAATCTGTAAATAAAATACTTTTTCAATTTGGATTAGTGTAGATAATGTTATGGCCAAACTACATAAATAATTTAAAACTGTTAAAAATCCAAAATGGCCCATTTTTACTATTCAGCTCAAAATATCACCAATATCATAAAAATGAAACAATTAACCTTAAAGGAACACTTTTGTGGGTTTTAAACAATGATATTAAATATAAATTAATTGAAAATATTTTCTATATCAATTCCTCCATACTTAGCACTTGGACTCCTGGACAAGTAAAAGTCAAATCAAATCAAATCCAAAACACATATCAATGAGATCTACCAAATAAATTCCAAGATACAAAAAGATATCATGCCTCATAAAAAACATTTATTTAAAGTTCTCCATTTTAGATTTTAATATATTTCCACTTCATTTCTTATCCCATTCATACAAAACACCTACCTCACATGAATTTTCTCTCATCTCACAAATGTAAATGCTGAATAAGGATTTTTCTCATCCAAACTCACACAAGAGTCACCATAGGCTTGATAAATTCCTACTTATCCACTAGATGTGAGTCAAGGACATGTGTTTATCATGAGGACTTTTCAGGGTTGTTATGTGGATTCTGGTTGGTCAGATTTAGATGTTAAAAGTTCTGAGTCCGAAAAGGAGGGCTTGGCTCTTACTGAAGAAAAATTGAAAGATTCTAATTTTCACTCAAATATGGTCTCCTTATCTTCCATTTTATAGAAACTAAGCTCCATCATCATTCAATCAACTCAGGATTTCAGCAGCAAAAATTTCAATCTTTTCAAACATGATTTTTTTTAAATCTCCATATAGGCACAACTTTCTTTTTTTTACATCGGAAGCTCCAAAAAGGCACAACTTCTCTTATCATGAAAGATCCAGAAAGGAATAGCTTTTAATAAAATGAAATATTATGTAGGAAAATCAACTATTCAACATTTTATATTCCACCAAAAGTATCACCAAATGAGGTAATACACCACAAGACATGATTTAATGACACTTTTTGAAAATTATTTCTAAAATGTGTGAAAATCGATACTTAGCAGTGATATTTGAAACAACAATATATTGCCATATCTAAATACATATTTTTCTATAGTGGTAGGGGAAAACATGTTAGGTTGAAAACCCATAAGGTTAAGCCTTAGAAAATCCCAACTTTTAGCTCACTAAAACTTCCCTATTATAGATTAGAGAAAACTTCCAGTTTAAAATAATAAAGGCACAAAGTTCAAGTGGACCAATATATTGTCTTAGAAAAAAAATATTATGATCACAACGTTAATGGATCTTGGAAAATATTAAATAATATTTTTATTCCTTATACATCATGGTTCATATGATTTTGAGAAAAATGAAAGTTGATGTAATTTTAAGAAAATTAAATCGTTCCTCAATGTTTACCCACTCACATAAAATTATTTTCCTGATTTCGATTATATTGAGTCATTAAATCTCTCACTTCTAAATTGAATGATCATGATTTATAGTGTTTGAACGTGAATTACATATCCGTCCTTCCTTTACCTATATAATAGTATAATTCCAGAAAGCATGTAAAACATATTACTTTATTTATCTAACTAATTAACCTCAACTATTAGTGATGGGGCACATGATACATATCAAGATAGTATAAAACCATATGAGAGATTAGTTCTTGAATTATTATGATTTGATTCAATCATTTTATCACCAACTAATGTATTTCACATTATGATTCAAAACAATTTCAATAAAATTTTCAGATAGATTTCTCGACTTTGAGGATATTGTTTTTTTATTTCCATAAAGAGTTATTTTAAAAGAATAAAAAATTTCCTGGGAATATAATTTTTTTTCATTAATTGGATAAGAAATGGGAATGAAAATCCATTTATTGATGTATCTCCTTGATTTTAATCAAGAGACTAGACAATTTTGTGATAACATAACTAAAAGGCATGATTGATAAAATCTTAATGATGAATCACTAATTAATATAATTCCTTAATGACCTGATCATGTTTATCTAATTTCAAAGTTTTAACCACTTTTTTAGAACTATTTTTTTACCATGGTAGTGGAATAATTTTTAACTTTCCTATCAATTTCAATGATATTTTTTTGTTTTTTGACTTTCTAATCAATTATTGTTAACTTATAATAAAGGTGTATTTTAGGGCTATCCCTTTATAAGATAAATATTGAATATCCAAAACTAAGGCTTCTTGGTGATATTTTTTTAATATAACCAAGACTATGATATTTAAAGTTCATTCCAATGAATTAATAAAAAAAGTTTTAAATGGGTAATATATGCACACTCCTACTTATTTTTTATTTTCATTACAAAATCATTGATTTTATGGTCATTAAATATGTAATATATAAAATTAATGAAAATGTGGGTGGTCTAGTATATCTTCTAGCTTAAATTTATTTTAGGATTTTCATAAATTATCTTCCAAATATTCCACCAAAAAAAAATCCTAATGATTTATTAATGCATAATGGATTTATGATTTGGATTAGAACCCATGAGAAAAAATAAAACATAATCTGGTTTTGAGTCACCAAGAGAATATGAAATTCAATATACTTTAAGACTGATCATGTATAGAGGGACTGATTATATATTATTTTTGGAGAGTGAGTCACTAAAATGGTTTCCTTTCCCACCATTATATTTAATATCTATAGTAGTACAAATCAAATTATAGGAAAAATTCTATATTAGTTAATGAGTTTGATAATAAATGGACTATGTAATGTCCCAGAAATTCCATATTTTTTTAATTATATGGAATTATTTCGAGACTGCACAATCTGATGGCGTGCGATTCCGAGGCCCGGGGTATTCAGAATGATCCTTTGAAGTTTGGTTAAGTTTTAATTAGCACGTGTAACAGTTTTACTGAAAAAGTGGAAAAACTCTTAAATGGTAACTTGGATCAGAAATCCGAGGGAACCGTTGCATTTAGGATGACATTTTTACCCTAGTCGTGACTTAAGTTTAGTCGGCACATGCCTCTTGTGAGAAAACCCAAAAATAACATAATCGTAAATAAAATAATTTAATAAATTATTTTATTTTTCAAATTCTTATAACTAACAAACGGTAACTCAGATGGAAAATCTGAGACCACTAATAAACTTGTGATGGTATACTATCTTTAGGCAGATACTAACATTGGTCGGCGTGGGCCACCAGGGAAAGTTAGTTTTTGGCCGTAAATAAAATAATTAAGTGAAAAATATTTTATTATAAAATTCATAACTTCTAAACGGTAACTCGGATTGAAAATCAAAGAGTACCATTGGGTTTTTTGGGGCGCGTTTCACTTAGGCAGAGCTTAACCTCGACCAGCGCGGGTTAAGGGTGACTGTTATAATTTTTTCGAACTTTTTTTCAGGTACGTTTAGTAAACGCACGAGCGACGTTATATAAATTTTGAACCGGTGCTCGGAATTGAAATCTGAGGGCACCGTTGAACTTGTAGTGCTGATATTCACTTAAGGAGACCTACACATTGACTGCAGTAGGTCAACGGTGAAAGTTAGTTTTCGTGAATTTCGTGGGAGAGTTAAAAGAAAAAAAATAAAATAAATAAAAACTTTTATTTTATTTTTAAAACCTCCCAATTTGTATGTGCAGTGGTGGGGACCATCCAAGCTAGGAAACCCCCCAAATTTAATTCTTAATGGTGGGGACCACATGACCCCATTGAACTCCCTTTTTAATGACGGGGGTGAATTTTGGTTTCCTCTAAATTAATTATGCCGATTTCATCATAATTAATGGACAAATTTAATTTAAAAAGTTGACTATTCTTTTTATTGGGTTAGGGAAAATCCTTGGAGAGGGTTGTCAAATCCTTGGGGAATTTAGAGGAACTATTCTTCTCCAATGAAGAATGCTTCTCTGATAAAGAACTTTCTCCAACGAAGAATGAGGAACCGACCTCGAGCCTGGATCGGAAGTGCCTTGCGGGAGAGACGAACACCGGCGCTCTTCAATGACTTCATCTTTTTCCTCACGCCTCCTCCTACATAAACTTCAAGGTAGGGGTGTGATTTCAATTAATCATCGTTAATTTTTATTTCATGTGGAATCTCCTCCCATGAGCAACTTGCTACCGCTATAATGCAGAGGGTATGGGACAAACGAACATTGCCTGATGTCTCTGCAAATCTTTGTGGTTCTTGATGTGTTCTTCACGATGGAGGACGGCGACCAAGACCTGTGGGGATCGGGAATGGCGACCGACAGCACGGTCAACCGCGACGAAGGCGACAACGCGACCATGCCGTTGGAGGAGAGCTGCGACCCGTCGGCCACGGTGGAGCAAGGGTGGTGGCTGACACTCCGGTCGGCCGCACGAAGGGAACAACGACACGCGTCCACACCGCCTGGCATGCAGAAGACACTGCCTTGTGCCATGGAAGTGAAGGGAGGGAGGCTGGCCGATCCATCCACCAGTGATGGCGTGACACGTGATCGTGCTGTGGGCGGAGGAGGCTGGCCAACCGGCCAGCTGGCGAGCCAACGGGCCGCCGCACTATGGGCCGCCGCACTACGGGCCACCGCACTGCGAGCCCAGCGGGCCGCTGCACCGTGAGCCCAGCGGGCCGCCGCACCGCGAGCCCAGCGGACCGCCGCATTGTGGGTCAGACCCAGCGGGACGGGTTGGTCCAATTGGGTCAGACTGGACCCAGACCAACTTCGAACCATTTTCGCTCTTTTGGCCATATCTTGATCTACGGGCATCCTTTTGAAGAACCGTCTATGGTGCCAGAAACCTTGGATAGAGACTATCATTTTGGTATACCCCACTTGGGTTTTTGATAATTTTGGTGTGTGGCCGGGTTGGATCGAACACGAATCCAACTGGGCCCTTGGGACTAAAAGGCCAATAACTTACAGACCGAGCGTCCGATTGACGCACCGTCTGTTGTGTTGAGACCCCTTTTATATGACAGTTCTTTGAGATACTTCTTCGTGGGAATTTGTGGAAGTTGGAGTATCGACCTGTTTCTTGAGGAGTGGACCCTCCCGGAATCAAGTGAGCTTAGTGTAGGAACCCTGTAGTTGGCTGTAACATGAGAAAGGGATCCTATATGGGTATGTGCATTGGGATCCTTCGTGGGTCTGTGATTGAGGATCCCACATGGATACACTCTAGGAATACATGCAGAACTACTCTAGGATCCTTCATGGTTCTACTGTACTAGGATCCTATGTGGGTCTGATGATTTTCTAGGATCCTATGTGGGTCTGATTATTTAGGATCCTATGTGGGTCTGATGATTTTAGATCCTACATGGGTCTACCTCTTAATAGAGTAAGATGATTCAGAATCATCTTTACTACCATAACTAAGTTATACCTAGAGGTAGCTTGTAGGTGGACATTATACGAGGCATACTGTAGAGATGACCGTTCGAGAGATGTACCTACCCTTTAGGTAGGCTCCTTGGTGGGAGTTCACAGGAGCTGTTTCAGTTTACCTGTACTTTTTAGTTTTCTTGTACTTTCCAGTTGGGCTTGTATTCTGGCCCCTTTTTCTTACTATACACACTCTTTTTACTATACACTTTACTTGTGTTCGTATCTTGCTGTGTGCTTGGTTGCGTGTGTTTATAGGTTATAAAGGCAATTCCTTCCTAGTTTTTAAGGAATACGCCTTTCACTGCTAGTCACAAGCCCCTGATCTATGGAAGGGGGGCTTGGGGTTGTCACGACACGGGCCTCAGGGGACGGGTTGTGATAAATTAGTATCATAGGAGTCAGTTATACTGTAGAACCAGGACTCTGATATTTTCTGTGTGGAAATATTGTTAAGTGTTATGAGTGTGGTTTTCAATTTGGGGAATCGAGTGTTGGTGCAGCGGCCGACGTATCAATACACCAGGACCCTGAATCCTGATTTTTGACTCAGCGCGTGAAAATACTGATTGCGTGTGTTTTGAAAAGTTTTATTTTCGATTTATTTGAGTCAGCTCACTAGGTATAACTTAATGACCATGGTGCACCTATTTCTTATCAAGATTCTGCTGCATAGACAACCAGTTAGGATTTCCGAAAGAGTACACGATGACGGCCCACCGAGCGACGAGGCTCTGGTGTAGGGCCCTCTTACTATGTTGGCACCTTCTGGTGGTGTACCAGCACCACCACCACCTATTGGGTAGTAGTTACCACCAGCCGCGCTGGCGTATGGTTCACGCCAAGTGAGTGCATTTCAAAAGTTCCAGTAGTAGAGGCTTCTGAGGTTTCGAGGCCAGATAGTTTCCCACACAGCTGAGGGATGGCTGGAGGTGGTTAATAGAGTTTTCCGCCTAGTTGAGACACCAGTAGAGTAGATTATGATCTTAAAAACTATTATTTTTTAGTGATTGACCATGAGGATGGTCCGCATAGTGATGAAGCTTCGGTACGTGGACCATTACCCGAGATAGTACCTTCGGGTAGTGTTTTAGATATATCATTTCTCGTTGGGCAGCAATTACAACCGGTGGTACCGGTAGAGGACTCATATAGGCTTTGTGCCTTACACATGATTCAACATCAGATACCCCTCCGGTTCTGAGGTGAGCCCGACTCACAGGCGGTTGAGTACTGGCTTGAGGAGGTGGCTGAGAGTTGTCTAGAGATCCTACAGCTTCGGTAGTATGACATGTCGGTAGTTGAGTATTCATTTAGGCATACCGATCATTCCTAGTACTCAATGAATACGATACAAACAGTGCTTCGGGGCTCAGACTTTCGAGTGAAATGTGTTTAAGGACGTCCGAGCCATCACTATTCCTCTATGAATTCCTACTTATGTTGGGGTGCTAGAGAGTAACTTTGTGGTTGAATGTTCTTTGGCTGAGCGGATACAACCAGTTAATGTTAGTAGTGGAAAAATAGGAAACTAGCACCAGTCTCAGAGACTTGGGCGTGTAAAAATGTTTTTGGGAAGAAGAAGTGTTAGGGATAGATGAATCTTCAAGGCTGTAGACATGGAAGAAGAGTTAGGGGAGTAGCATGAGGTGGTGTACTTTTCAACATGTTACAACCACCCCCCATTGTGGTCCCCTCCAGGCTCAGGGAACTGGAGGAAAAGGGAAGAGAGTGGATTCATGCGGTCAAGGAGTGCGACCCAAGGGCTCTAGGAATGATTCTAGGTACAGTCTGTGTCTATTACTAGCTGCCATATCAATAGACATAGGTACCAATCATTCCTTCCTTCCACGAATATTGTCCAAGACCTAGAGTTTCCGGTTAAACCATTGACTTGACCCTCACATCTGAAGATACCTTTGGGAGGAGACTCGATAATCACACTTATGCCGATGGTGTGATCTGACCCTTGAGGAGAGAGTTTCGGTTGGAACCTCTTGGTGGTAGTGTTGAGGTCTTACGAAGTTTGTTTGGGTATGATTGGACATCCAAAATTCATATTCAGATTGAATGTATTAGGCAAAAAAGGTTTCGGTTTATCTACAACATTAGGATGAGGTTTTCCTTAGTCGGCGAAAAAGGAAACCCCTGTAGCACTGGATAAACTCATGCATATGAGGGTGTAGCTGATCACTCTTGAGTCAGCCAGCCTTACCCTTGTGGTAGTAGGAGTTTTGAGTTTTCAGTTCCTGACGGGAGTGGCTATAGTTTCTCCAAGACTATGAATTTGAGATAGTCTATACTCTTGGGAAGGGAAATGTGGTAGCAAATGCACTCAGCAGGAGGTCTGGCCTGCAGCTGCTAAGTGAGGCGACTGAGAAACTAGCCGCTTTACAGATATCCTACATGGATTGGGATGGAGCAGTTAATATTCAGTCTATTACATTCACTCCCCCACTTCTTTAGAAAGTTAGGGAGGCATAGCGTGGGGAAACTTACTACGAGCCTCGATGTGATCAGATATCCATAGGACAAGCACCTGATGAAGTTTATGAAGGTGGGGAGCACGTCATCCTCTTCAGAGGACGTACTATGGTACTAGTGGTGAGACACGAGGAAGTGTTGAGGGAGTTTCATACGTCCACTCTAGAGGTACATCTAGGAGTGGATAAGATGTACCAGGACCTCTGGCATCATCAATGGTGGCTGGGAATGAAGAAAGTAGTAGCAGAGTTTGTCTCACGGTGTCTCACTTGTCCACAAGTGAAGGCAGGGAACCAGATTCCAATAGACTTAGTTCATCCTTTAGAGGTCCCTGAGTGGAAGTGGGATGGGATATCCATGGACTTCATGATAGGAATTCCACGTATATCCATGGGTCATGATTCTATCTGGGTGATCATTGACCGAATCACCAAGTCGGTCCACTTCCTACTGATCAGAGAGCAGGGTTTAGTAGAGAGATTGAGACGCCTCTATGTGCAGGAGATTATGCGTCTACATAGAGTATCCTAAAAAATTATCTCTGATCATGATGCACGTTTCACTTACCATCTATGGGAGGGGTTTTAGGAGGATTTTGGGATGCAACTTCTCTTGAGCACTGCCTTCCATCCTCAAACGGATGGCCAAAATAAATAGACTATTCAGACCCTCGAGGACATGATACGTGTTTGTGTCTTTGACTTCGGTTGTAGTTGGGAGGATCACTTTCCCTTGGTAGAGTTTTCATACAACAATAGTTATCACTCCACCATTGGAATGGAACCTTTTGAGGTGTTGTATGGATGACCTTGCAGATCACCTTTGTGCTGGACTGACCCAGGGGAGTCAGCTCTCATAGGACCAAATACGGTATGAGCTACCATGGAGAAGGTGCGGATCATCCAAGAGCGGATGAAGAATGCATAGAGCAGGAAAAAGTATTATGATGATAGGAGATAGAGACCTATGGAGTTCTAGGATGGTGACCACATCTTTCTACGGGTCTCACCATGATGAGGTTTGTGGAGATTTGGCCAAGGCGGCAAGTTATCTATGAGGTTCATCAGACCCTTTCAGGTCCTTACCAGAGTTGGAGAGGTGACATATCGCCTAGCCCTTCCACCATAGTTGGAGAAGGTGCATGATGTATTTCACATATCCTATATGAGGAGATACGTGCACAACCCATCTCACATCATCGACCATGACGAGCTGTACATCAAGGATGGGGTGGAATTTTCAGAGGATCCAATGAAGATTAAGGATCGATAGGAGCAGGTCCTTCGCGGGCCACCAGTGAAAGTTAGTTTTTGGCCATAAATAAAATAATTAAGTGACAATTATTTTATTGTAAAATTAATAAACTCTAAACGGTAACTCGGATTGAAAATCCTAGAGTACCGTTGGGTTCATTGGGGAGTGTTTCACTTAGGAAGAGCCTAAACTCGACCGATGCAGGTCAAGGGTGACTGTTATAATTTTTCTAAACTTTTTTTCGGGTACGTTCTGTAAACATGAGAGCGGCGTTATATAACTTTTGAACCGGTGCTTGAAATTGAAATCTGAGGGAACCATTGAACTCACAGTGGCGATATTCACTTAAGAAGACCTTCACCTTGACTGCAGTAAGTCGAGAGTGAAAGTTAGTTTTCGTGAATTTCATGGGAGAGTTAAAAGAATAAAAAAAAATAAATAACAAATTTTATTTTATTTTTAAAACCCCCCAATTTGTATGTGCATTGGTGGGGACCAATCGAGCAAGGAAACCCGCTAAATTGAATTCTTAATGGTGGGGACAACCCAACCCCCATGAACCACCTCTTTAATGACGGGGGTGACTTTTGGTTTCCTCTAAATTAATTATGCCTACCTCATCATAATTAATGGCCAAATTTAATTTAATAAGTTGGATATTATTTTTATTGGGTTGGGGAAAATCATTGGAGAGGGTTTTCAAAGCCTTTGAGAATATAGAGGAACTCTTATTCTCCAACGAAGAAAGCTTCTCTGATGAAGAACTTGCTTCAACGAAGAACGAAGAACCGATCCCGAGCCCGGATCGGAAGCGCCTTGCAGTAGCGATGAACGCCGACGCTCTTCAATGACTTAGTCTTCTTCCTCAAACCTCCTCCTATGGAACCTTCAAGGTAGGGGTGTTATTTCGATTAATCATCATTAATTTTTCTTTCACATGGAATCTCCTCCCATGAGCTGTTTGCTACTGCTCTAACGCAGAGGGTACGGGCCAAGCGAACATGGACCGACCTATTTGCAAATATTTGTGGTTCTTGATGTGTTCTTCGCAATGGAGGAGGATGGCGACCGACACTGTTGGGGCTCGAGAATAGTGTCCAGCACCACAGCCGGCCACGACGAAGGCAGCGGCGCGACCACACCACTGGAGAAGGGCCACAGCCCATCGGCCGCGACGGAGAAACGGCGGCGACCATCACTTCGGTCGGCCGCACGAAGGGGACAATGGTGCACGCCCTCGCTGCTCAGCATGTAGAAGTTACGGTCTTGGGCTTCAGTGGTGAAGGGAAGGTGGCCAGCCGATCCGGCCACAGGTGATGGCACAGCGCGTGACCGGGCCACACGTGGAGGAGGCTAGCCAGCGGGCCGCCGCACAGTGGGCCACCACACCATGAGCCCAGTGGGCCGCTGCACCGAGAGCCCAGCGGGCCACCGTACCATGAGCCTAGAGGGCCGCCGCACTGCGGGCCGGGCCAGACCCAGCACCCCGAGTTGGACCTGACCGGGACCAACGTCGACCCATTTTCGCTCTTTCGACCATATCTTGAGCTACGGGTGTCCGTTTGATGAACCGTCTGCAGAGCCAGAAACCTTGTATCAAGATGGTCCTTTTGGTATAATATAATTTGGTTTTAGATAAATTTGGGGTACAACTAGGTTGGATCGAACAGGAATCCAACCGGGCCCTCGGGACCAAAATGCCAATAACTTACAGACCGTGTGTTCGATTGACGCACCGTCTATTGCATTGAGACCCCTTTTATGTGGCAGTACTTTGGGATAATTCTTCGTGGGACTTTGTGGAAGTTGGGGTATTGAACTATTTCTTAAGGAGTGGACCCTCCCGGAATCAAGAGAGCTTAGTGCGGGAACCCTATAGCTGGCTGTAACATGAGAAAGGGATCCTATGTGGGTCTGTGCTTCATGATCCTTCGTAGGTCTATGATTGAGGGTCCCACATGGATACAATCTAGGAATCCATGCATAACTACTCTAGGATCCTTTGTGGGTCTGCTGTACTAGGATCCTATGTGGGTTTGATGATGTATTAGGATCTTATGTGGGTCTGATGATTTAGGATCCTACGTGGGTCTGATGATTTAGGATCCTATGTTGGTCTGCCACTTAACAGAGTAAGATTATTCAACAGTTACATCTAATCATCTTTACTACCGTACCTAAGTTATACCTGGAGGTAGATCTGAGGCGGACATTAGACGAGGCGTATCACAGAGATGACTATTCGAGAGCTGTACCTACCCTTTAGGTAGGGTTCTTGGTTGGAGTTCACAGGAGCTGTTTCAGTTTACCTGTACCTTTCAGTTTTCTTGTACATTACAGTTGGGCTTGTATTCTGGCCCCTTTTTCTTACTGTAGATGCTCTTTTTACTATATAGTTTACTTGTGTTCGTATCTTTCTGTGTGCTTTGTTGTGTGTTTTTATAGGTTATAAATGCAATGCCTTCCCAGTTTTTAGGGAATACACCTTTCGGTGCTAGTCACCAGCCCCTGGCCTATGGAAGGCGGGCTTAGGGTAGTCACAACATGGGCCCCGGGGGATGGGTCATCACAGACTAAAAAATAAAAGTTTACCAGTACAATAACACATTGATTAAAACTTTTTTATTTCATATAATTATTATTTATCTTGAATTCCCTTATGTTTTTATTTGATAATTATAAAATTTATAAAATTTTATAGTGACATGGATTTAGAATAGTTAAGGGCAAGAAAAAACTCCAACCATGTAGTGTGGGAATTACATATGCAGTCGAAAACATATGGGTAACACACTTCTTGGGAAAGAAGATATCCTAACCATGTAGGTGCTATAGATCTGACCAAAATTTAGTTCATGGTTGGAGAATAGTTTTATAAATTGTGAAACCAAATCATTTAGTCAACCCAGAAATTTAATTTTTTGGATTTTCTATTACAAAAATTAGGTGGGGTCCCTCTTCTCTAATTATAATCATATTGACTCATCCAAGATGAGATCCAAGATAACTCTCTCTTATACCTCTTGGATTCTTCAACCTTCCCTACAAAATTTCATTTGGATATCTTAAGTAAATCACTTATCATCCTATCATTCTTCTCCCATCTTTATGGTTCTTTATTTCTTTCTAACCCTAGGGGATATGGAAGATGAAAATTAATATAGGGTTTGTTTAAAATATTAGAACATGTAATTTTCATTGGAAAGGACTCCCTATCTTATCATCCATGTGTATTTTCGGTACTTACTTCATCCATTCCTAATTTAGGTAGGTGTTTTTAGGAAATTTCATTTACTTTAAATTTTATGTGGTGATTGAGTTTTCAAGGCCTAATTTCCAAAAATATTATTCTCAAATGGGATATAATTTAATGAAATATAAATATTTTCTCCTCTTTTTTTTGTTCTAAATTTTTGACTTTTAATATTTTTCTATGATATAAACCTCTTAATGATAGTTTCCATGCACCCAATTTTTTTTAAAAAAAAATGTATAAGGGACCATTTTTAAATATTTTTTTAAATAGTGTTTTAATTTCCAATATTACATTAGAAAGATTATTTATTTTCAAGGTTTTTTTATTAAAAATAAATAAGAGTTTACTGTATATTTAATTGTTGTGGATTTTTGTCAATCATTTGATATGTTCTTTGATATAATCATGTGTTTTTTACAATTTTATATTCTTTTTTATAAGATTTATTTTTTTCATAAAGGATTTATAGTGAATTTTTTCAACATGCTCAGTAAAATATGATCTGAATGCTAATTTTGGAGCATTGTAACAAATTTTTCATGACACACTTGAAACCTTTGTTATTGAGCCTATATTTTTTTTTATAATTTATGATTTATTTATATTATATAGCCTTTTCTATATGTATATGAGGTAAAAATATGGTTATTATTCTAGTTATGTTTATTCACTAGATAGTATCCCATAGTGCATGATGTGACTCTTCCTATAGAAAGTTCCCATTGAGGCTGGTTTAAAAAATCTATGGGTTAATTATTAGGAATGCATCGATATATTAATAGATTATTCTACCTGAGTAAATCTAGGATTTAATATCCATAACCTATGGTGTTTCCCTTGATTTTTATTATTTGGTTTTAGTTCTCATATGAAATAGTTTTGTTTAAATTTATTGTTTTAACTATTGGTTTTTAGGCTGGTTTATTACCATATATTATTCATTTTATCTTTAATGTGGTGATAATTCATTTGATTTTCTTTAATCATACTCCAAGTGATTATTGTTACATCAATATAAAATATTAATTCCTCCTTAAATGTTGTGTTTTATTATATAAAACTTTAAATCAATATCATTTCTTACTTATTATTATTCTTATAGCCACTTATTTCATGATTTTAGTTTTCATATCCTTTTTTAATATTTTATAAGCATAAAATATGTTTTTTGGATTTTAATGGCATGATATGGGTATTTATTCATTCTTACTAAAACTAATTTATAATGTATTGATCAACCACTTTAGTTTTTTTTCTAAAGGCGTTAGGTTTATTAGAAAAATAATGATGAGTTTTGTTTATGTTTTTTATTTTTATTTTCAAATTAAAAAAAAAGTAAGTTTTAAAAAACTTATTTTAAACTAGGATTAATTAGATATATTATAATAATAATTTCATAGGTTATTTGGTAGAATAATACTAGGAAACATTTCTCACACCATATATATGAATCTTGATGTGTATGCATCATTGGTGTTTCTTACAGGTTTATATGGATTACCTCATAAATTTTTATGATATTTTATAGTTATTCATTTATCTTTGAAGGAGTATGAGTAGATAGTGACCATAGTTTACAAAATATTAGTTTATAGGGTATTATGTGCTATAATTATATTTTTTCTTTGGATGTACATGTATCAGTCACTTTATCCATCCTATTATTTTGGTTTCTTTTGTATCAGTTTTAATTATGTATCCTACAATATATTCATATTTATATATGAATTTTGATATTTATATTGGTTATGTTTTATTGGATTGTATTTTATTAAAGCTCATAATTTGATATAGATGGAAGGAAAATACATGGACACACCATTTATAATTCTTTATTAGTGTTTGATACTTATTTATTGATATTAAGAGGGTGATATCATTCCCATGGTTTAGTTTTGAATCCCTTGGTTCTTTTGACCATCCCATGGTGATCGAGAACATACCTCAAGCCTTATATTGGGTTGAAATGTGTGACATAATAGGTTGACCTAGGACAGTTCATTAGAAAATGGTTTTAGATCACTCTTATTATTTAAGGAGTAATGTTAATTTTAATATAGGGTTACTGAAACATAGGAGGTACATCATGAGTAATTTTTTTATAAACATTATTCATGAAATGAATTGATTTAACATGGTTATTTGGGTTATAAATATTGAATTTGAGTCATTTTTTCAATAATTATTTCAATAATTTGATATATATTTAGGTTATATTTATTTTCCATACAAGGATGTGTGTGTTTTGGAAAATTTTGAGGCTTTATGGTGGAAATGGATGGAGAAATAGAGGATTATAGTAAATTTTCAATATCTAGAATTTTTTTTCACAAACCATGCATGAGGTTCTAGACACCATTCAGTGACTTTTTCACCAATGGCACAAAGTATCCCAATCCATGTAGTAGAACTATACACAGTTAGAAAACCATATATCATATGTTGTCTCACATATTTTGATTTCTAAATTATATCTAAAATGTTTTTAAATTATTTGAAATGAATTAATGGTTGTTCTTATGATGGGTTATGCTATTTTATTAGGATATGTTTAATATTTTAATTGGTTTTATATTATAAGGACAAACTTATATGTGAAAACAAATTTTTTGAGATTAATTATATTTTATAATAATTTTTTCTTTTTTATTTTAAAAAATATCACCATATTTATGAAATTTTTTCAAAAGGTATATATATTGTAATTTAGTTTTTAGGATTTTTTTTCAAATGAATGTGAGTTTTATGAAATGTTTTTAGGGGTAAATTCATAATATTTTTAAATTTATTATAATGTTTTCAAAGAGTTGTTTGAATTTATTTGAATTTTATTTCGTGGATTCTTTGAAAAAAAAATGAAATTTTAATTTATAATTTATTCAAAAGGTATAGTTGGTAATTTTAAAACTAATGTAAATGTTTTTTAAATCCATTATAAGGAGTTAAAATAAAAATGGGGTTTAAAATTTTAATAAGACCATAAAATAAAATTTCCTTAGATTTGAGAATGAGGTTGAAAGATTTAAATGCTCACATTATTTTATAAAATAGCTTTCAAGATATGTATAAAATTATTTTGGCGTTTAAGGGGGTTTTTTCTCTTGTTTTTTATTTTATTTATCTTGATTATTCTTATTCTATTTATGATGATTATTTAATTATATATGGTTTTAGGTATATAAACATTGTACTATTTTTAAATTGAGTCTTATATTTTGTGTTATTTATAGTATTCCACCAAGGTAGGAATTTTTGAATGATACAAAATCTATTATAAGGGGTGTTTATTGGAGTATTTTTACTCATATCCCTAGTGTAGTCTCTTTAAATGTTGTCTACTCCCAAACATTGAATAGAGTTCTAGGTTCAAATCCTTCTCTACACATAAACCAAATCCAAGTCTTCTTAAACCAACATATACCAATATTTCATTATGATCAAGTTACAATATAGTTAGTATAGTTACTAGATAATTTTCCAGGAATCTTTGAACCTTTATGAACCCTTAAATCCTTAAACCTGAAAGCTATGTAGGAACGATTGAATGATAACATTAGGAATAATGGGATAAAATCATTCAATAATAGATGTATGTTGACATGTCATAGGAATTTCTCATTGAAATGAACATATACTAGTATTAATCCCTATATGTTTATGTAAATGAGGCAATAAACTTTATAAGTGTCTAGTAGGGTGATCAAATAATGAATATTATACTAATTGTTTATCTATGTTGGTGTATTTTACTCCCATTATAGTCATTATTGATTTATCAATAACTTAATTTGTTAAAGGATTTATTCATCCATACCACAAATTAGATATATTTGAATTTTTATTAACTTATTATATTTGTGTAGTAAAAAAGGCTACGTTTTTTGGGGTTGAATTGGGGAAGGAAACCTAGGGTGGAAATTACCTCCAAAGCATCTAGCATGAGTAAGGGAGTCCAATATTCTGATAATAATAAGATAGATGAGTCTATTGTAGAAAATGGTGTGGTTTGGGTTGTTACTCTCATTATTATATACTTTATTCTAAAAATAAATAATCTATCATGTACTTCTACTATGATAAATAGGGAACACAATCCCCTCTTGATCGAAATATTAGTAGACTTATAATCCACGTGGCTACTTGGGTAATATTAAAAAAATAATAATAATGTACTTATTGAGGAAAAATTATATCCCTAACGTATCCTAGATATGGGAAGAATTCTATAATGGTGTATTATCTCATTAAGACCAAAGTAAATCTGAGTCTTATGGGGTAATTATCTATTTAAATTCCATTTTAAGTAATGCTTTATTGATAAAATTATTTATTCCTATATTTTTCTTTAAAATTTTAATAGACTATTTAATACAACCTTCTTTCCTTTCAATATATCTACATCTTTTTATTTCCCATCAATTATTAATCCATCCATTTTTTAATCATACATGGTGTTGGAAATTCTTTGATTAATTTTAGCCTATGTGGTCATGGAGATGTTTTTTTTGGGTATTTTTATTATTTTAGTGTTTTGGTATTGTTTAGATTTCTCTATTATAAGAGGAATAGTTAAATTGTTATGAGACTTATCAGATGCCTCACCTATTTAATGAATTTCAAAAATGTGTATAAATTTCCATGATAATATTATACACATTGGCATAATCAATATATAGTGTTATATTAAACATTTATATAGATGGACTGGAATAAGATTTGGAATATTTAATATATATTGTTTCCTTTATAATAAGTAATATTAATGTTGAATGTATTTTGTTTATCCATTTTATTATACCCTCCTAGTTCAGTTAAGAAGTAAAAGGAATCATCATTGTGTGGGTCCTCAAGTGGAATAAACCCATCAGAATTCTTACATCTTCAATCACAAACCTAGTTGTAACTCAGAGATATATCATGGTGTCAGAGGATCATATTTAGAGATCATTGAGATTTTTAATAGAATAACAATTATTCCATAATTATATCATATTAAATCTTCGCAAATCATTAAATTTATGTATCCAGTTGAAGGAGTGTTGTTCCGTTTCATCTTATGCATTACCTAAAGAATCTTGAATGATATAAAACATATTTTTCCTGGAAAGAACTATTCATACTACAATTATCATATTGAGCCATTATAATCTCACCCCAATAAATAACCTGGATGTGATAGCATTAAAATTATTTATTCCAATAATCATCAATGAATTTCTTATTGTAAAAAGTTTCATAGTGGGAAAAAACATAACACTAAAATGCATCTTTTGTGTAATTAATTATTTAATTATTAATTATTTGGAATTTTAGTAAGTTTAAATTTTATATTTTAAAAAAAATTATGAATTTTTATGTCATATAGTTTGATACCCATTTGGGGTAACATGCACCCCAAACATATGGTGTGGGAATTATTTATATCATGGTTAAGACATGGTTGGTGCATGGTTTTGAAAACTATGCATATTAACCACAAGGGTACTACAATTTGATTCCATTATATAATGTATGGTTGGTTTAATGTTTAGTAAATTGTACAACCAAACTATGAGGTCTATCCAAAATTTTAATTTTGGGTTTTTCTTTTACCTATATTAAGTGGGATAACTCTTCTCCCCTTATTATATACTCAACTCATCCCATGAGATGTCTAATATAACTTTATATTATCTATTGTGGATTAATTAACATTAATACATCTATTTAATGTTGACCCCTTAGGTAAATAACTCTAATTTCTCTCACCTCCCACCTTCCATATCCCTTATTTCTTATTATTTCTCTTTTTCTATCCCTTTAGGACATATTGGCCAAACCATAACCTATGATTTTTCTAAAGTATTGTAAATATTAATATTATTTCATAAAGAGACACCTCTTTTACTCTTCATCCTATATTTAAGGAAGTGAAATTATCTATTTATAATAAAGGTAGTTTTTTTATTTCCTCTTATTTCACATGTCTAGTGATGGTTGCGTTTTCAAAACATCATTATTTTTCAATATTATGCCAAAATGTGTGATATTTAATGAGAATGTAATTTTTTTATCTTTTATTGTGTTTTAATTGTTTGAAATCATGAGAATTTTAAGGATTTTAATGAATTATACACTATGATCTAGTTTCCTTACATCTCATGTATTTTGAAAAATGTGTATGATATCATTTTCAAATAAAATTTCCTTTTAATATTGTTTTTTGTATTTCTAATGAATTTTAAAAATGTTATTCCAAATATTCTTAGATTTTAATTTAAATTAAATGTTTTTTGTTATGTATTTACTTGTTTTGAAGTTTTATATATTTATTTGATATATTTATTGATTATTTAGTATTGAATTGTTTCATGTTTTTTATATGATCTCTTAATCTATGTTTTGATTCTGGAAATTTATATTTAGAATATTTTTCAATTTAGTTTTAAAATCACGATCTTAAGCCCTATTTTGAGACTTGGTAAGAGGTTTTTTCTAACACACATGAAACCCTTGGTATTGATCCCATGATGTGCTATTCTTTATAGGATATTTAATTTTTTTTATACAAATTAATTATAAGTTGAGATATTGAAGAAAATATAAAGGGTTCATTTATTTAAAGGGTATGAGGAGGTGAGATGAGTAATTTATTTTGATGTTCTTTAATGATATTATGACATGTTATGAGTCATTTTTTCTCACCTAAATGAGATAATATCAAGGGGACATAAGTTTCTAGTTGGAAAATAAAAAACTTATCTTCTATGTAAAATATATTTATTCAGTAGCTAGTATCCCATAGTGCATGATGTGACTATAACATCATGTTACCTTTATATTAAGTACTTTTTAAACCTTTTCATGGTTTTCCTTTTTCGTTATCTCAGTAGGGATGAGAATGAATTGGGGGGATATGATTTTCATCATAAAACCTACTGGTTTTGCAGTATGTAGGGGATTTAAACATCATATAACATAGTTACATGTCATGAAAATTCTAAAATAATAATAAATTTGTTTTTAACAAAGGTTACAGGTTTTTTTTGGAAAATTTGGGATTTTTCAATTACACGACATGTAATTGGGTTATACGTTGGATAAAGTCCCGAGTATGGTTTTTAAATAGGCGGATTGGATGAAAATTCTATTCCCTCTACTTTATACCTCCTTTCTCTCAACCCAAGATCCATCCTCAGGCATTTTTGGAGCCCTCAAACCCTTCGAGGTCATTTTGTTCAATAATTGAACATTGTTGAGATTTTAGTGTGACCTTCCAGGTAAGAATTCTACCTATCTCCTCTCTTTCTCTTCCATCCTTGGATTTTGATAGATTATCTTGGGATTGATGTATCTAAACTATGTGTTGTTGAATCTTGTTTTTAGGTTGATTTCCTATATCCTATGTATCTTTCTTCTTGTTAGTGGGTTCCATTGAAGGATTTCTATTTCTATGAAAAAGGTAGGTGGTTCTATTTTGATTATCCAAATTTAATTAAACCTAAATTGGTTGATTTAAATTCAATTGTTTTATTTAAATTCAATTTATTGAAATTAATTTCAACTGTTTTATTAAAAACCCAATTCCATTGAATTGGGGGATTGGATTTGATTTGGCACGAAATTGAAAAAAAACCCCAATTCCCTTGAATTGGGGTGTGTTTACGAAATTGATGGAATATTGTGTAATTTAAATTGTTACATTTAAATTATGAAATTGATTTATTGAAATTGATTTCAATTTTTTATTTGAGAAAAATGGATTAAAATGGTTTTGATAGAAACTCAGTGGTTTTATCTTGGAAAAAGGCATGTTTTGATTAAAACCCAGTGCATTGGTTTTAAAATGGAAAATGGAATATTTGGAATGTGTAATGGGGTAAATTTTATTTTAAATAGTTTTAAAATAATTTCCTCATCATTGGTTGTTATTAAATAACATGAAATCCTAATTTGTTAGTGAGTTATTAGGATATAACTCTTTTTTATGATTTACAGCTGAACCAAAAACTAGTGTAGAAAGTCATATCCCTAATGGGATGGTGATGAGTCTCCTTTGGACAATATCATAGGGAAGTGTGTATACCTTTGGGTGTGTGAGGATCTCGTAAACTGGAACTATTGTACCTTTTAACAGATAACCATGTTTCCCATTAGTGTATTTGAAATATATATCATTGTTTGCAAATTATTTTACACATTACTTGTGAATTTATATAAAATGTTTTATATAAAATTTTTATTAATCCATTTGTTTAAAGTATTTCCATCATTTGAAATGTAAATAATGATTTTTTTAATTATTATTTACACTACAATACCTATTTATTAAAATTGAAAGATTTATTCAGTTAAATAAATGTTAGAATCTATTATGGAATCCTTGGTGATGCCCTACATGGATTTTATTGTAAACCCTAATTATGCCTTTGGTTGTTTTTAGATTATATTATTCCAGGTTCGAGAAATGTTCAGGAGCCACTTGGTGGTAGTAGCTGTTGATCCTTAGTCTTGGAGAGTTTTGTCCATTAGGACTTGGGCCTTTATCCCATTTTTTGGTGCTTTGTTTTAGTAATTTGGGTTGTTAACCTATTTTAATTCTGGTACACTACTCTCAATGAAGTTTTTATTTTAAAGGAACACTGACTTGTTTTTCATGCTTCTGCATTTTTTATAGAAAACTCATTCCCACTTTCATTTTGTATGATGTTAGGTGCTAGTCACTAGCCCACGAGGATAGGGAACGCCCTTCGGGCCATGTAAGGATATGATCGGTTATCGGGTTACTAGGGTACCCGAACCAGTTCATGATGAAGTGGTATCATATTTACAGGTTAAGCTTCTTGTCTTAATGTCAATATGTAGTTGTGTATTCTTGTCAGTATATAAGAGGTAGTTGCAATTGATAGACTGTCCACCTCTCACTATAATGAACCTTATGTCAGGAAGGGTGGTTAGTGAAATACATCTTGAATATTAGTTCTAGTATTTTCCCTAATTTTTATTTGGATGGATTGAAATCTAAATATTGTTATCTATTAATACGATTAATTTACCTTCTTTCTCTATTTGAGTGTTAATCTAGTTTCTTTAATGTTGTTTGTTGATGTTGTGTAGCATCATGCCTCCAATAAGATGTATGTATTAGATCCAAGAGCAATCTGCTGATGAACCTTAGTGATAAAATCCTATTTTGGACCTGAGTTTGGTTGAGGAGATCATGCGCATTGTCCAAGATCTGGGATAAAAACCACCACTAGTTCTCATTTAAGCTAAATTTGTGGAACCTCATAGGGATGTTTTCCAAAATCTTTCCCATGAGTTCCTTTTCCTGAAGCCACTAGTGTTCAAAGGCTCTAATGATCCTAAAGAGGTTGAGGAATGGTTGAGCAGAATTAGAAATTTGTTTTAGTTCATGGAAACACTTGATGAAATCAAGGTGAATTATACCACCATTATGGTGGAGGGATTAAGCGGGATATGGTGGGACACAATGGTGATTGTGAATAATAATGAGGGCTTAATGTGGAAAGACTTAAAGGCTCTATTCACAAATCAGTTCTATCCAGAGTTGATGGTGTTGGCCAAGGCTATTGAGTTCTTCAAACATGAGAAGGTTGAACCATTTTTTTGAGCTAGTGTAGTTTTCATCTAAGGTAGTATCAAATTAGAAATTAAGACTCGATGGTTTGAGTAGGTACTTCGAGATGATATTTATTCTCATGTTTTCTTCTTGAAGCTTACTTCTTATACTGATGTGTTGGATTGAACATTGATATTTTAAATAGACTTGGATGGAAAGTGAGGGTTGATGAGAGTTCATTTTTGTCCCAGTAGAAGTGTGAATTCATCTAAAGGAAATAAGGAAGTGTGATGATTCTCATGGTGGTTATCAATAGCATGGTTTTTCTAAACCTCATGCAGTTCCAAGAAGAATCCCATTGATTTTCTACTATTATTTCAAGGCATGGAACTCTAAGAGGGTTTTCACTGAGGTACCCAAGATATGTAGATCATGCAGATTCTTAGGTTACTTGTATAAGTTTTTTCAAATCTATTACAATCCACGTAGTGGCATGGGATCATCAAAAACCATCTAGAAATATAGGGAAATTAGATGCTTCAGGAGCAAAGGGTTTCCAGCCATAGGCATCCAGAATGAATCTTCTTCATGTAGTGGAAGATTCTTCATAGGAAGCGAATATAGGTCCAATTATTGTGAGAGGTACCATCAATCTATATTTGTCATTAGTGACTACTTTATTTGATTCTAGTGCATCTTATTCATTTATTTCATCCTGTGTTGTTAATCTTATAAATCATTCTATGGATATTTTGTCTTATATAATGGATATTACTACTCCCCTTGGAATAAAGAGAGAGAATGGTATCTATAGTCTTGCTTGTGTTTTTTCTCTATAAGATATTGAATTTTATCAGATTTTTCTAGTTCTTAACATGAAACTGCTTGACATTATATTCATCAGTGATTGGATCATTTCCAATAAATCTTGGATTGATTTCCAACTTCTACAGGTCTCCTTTACTAATCCTGATGGTGTATATCATTTCATTCAAGTAGAATGAGACCCAAGGTCGAGTAGAGTTAGAACATATTATATAGGGTCGGGGAAAGTGATATCTTTGTTCTCTTTTAATCTGGAGTGATAATCTTTAAGCAATGATCTCCATCCAGTTTCCGTCGAGTTTTCTGATGGGTTTCCTTATGAATTCTCTAGGTTTCCATTGATAAGGGAGGTATTGTTTTCTATCTATTTAGTACCTCATACTCAACCAGTGTTAATTAATTCTTACCTCATGGAACTACCTGAAATGAAAGAGTTGAATATTCAGTTGGATGATATTTTAGAGAATGGATTTATACGCCCAAGTTTGTTTACTTAGGCGACACTATTTCTCTTTGCTATGAAATATGATTGTTCATGTAAATAATCACAAATTCCATGTATTTTTTTTAAAATAGAATTATTACAAGACTGCAAAAAATTGACGGTGCGTGATTCTGAGGCCCGGAGTTCCCAGAATGATCCATCGAAATATTTTAAGCTTCAAATAGCGTGTGTGAGTAGTTTTCCTAAAAAAGTGGAATAATTCTTAAACAAGTGCCTGAATCAGAAATCTGAGGGCACCGTTGCATTCAGGATGGAAGGTTTACCCTAGGAGCAACTTAAGTTTAGTCGGCGCATGCCTCCTGTGAGAAAACCTAAAAATAGCATAACCGTAAATAAAATTATTTTATTTTTTAAATTCTTATAACTCACGAATGGTGACTCATATTAAAAATCTGAGACCACTGCTGAACTCATGAGGGTATGATTTCTTTAGGAAGATCCTAACATTGAACGACGCAGACCAACGGTGGAAGTTAGTTTTTGCATGCAAATAAAATAATTAAGTGACAATTATTTTATTGTTAAATTATATAACTCCTAAACGGTAACTTGGATTAGAAATCCGAGAGTACAGTTGAGATCATGAGGGCGTTTTTCCCTTAGGTAGATCCTAGCCTCGACTAGCATGGGTCCAGGGTGATTGTTAATAATTTTTTAACTTTTTTCAAGGTACACTCAGTAAATGTGTGGGTGAAAATTTCTATCTTTTTAACCGGTGATTGGATTAAAAATCTAAGAGCATCATTGGATTCGTAGCCCTGGGATTCACTTAGGGGAAGCTTAACTTTTACTGGAAAGGGTCAGACAAAAATGTTAATTTTTGGAATTTACAAAAAAAAAAATAACTCCTTGAGTTATTTTATTTCTTTTTGTAACCGTTGAGCATTGTGGCAGGACTACAGGGTTTCTCATTCATATTTAATGGAATACATTTAATGATTCAACCCTTGGGTTGTGTAACCACGCCGTTCGAGGTTTTAATGAAACATTAAATGTAGTTCATAAATGAACCGCATTAATGAAATGCAACGTGGGAGGATTTTCTCTTCTATTTAAATGAAGATCGGGCATGGGATTTTGTCACTCAAGAGAGGAACTTATGATGAAGTTCTCTAGCATCTTCCACCAACCTAGAACGAGGCTTCGAGCGATGGTCATTGGGAGAAACGACGGGTGACAACGAAAACTGGCGGCTTCAACGAACATAGATTCTCCTTCCACAACCGTGACATCTCCTTCGAATTCGAGGAAGGGATTTTTATTAAATTCAAGTAAATTCTCGATTCAATTCCTAATTCTTTAAAATCATGAAGAATGGAGATCAACCAAAACAATTTGATCTTCTATTTGTATTAAATTTTGGATGGTTGTTGCAGGAGTTTTGAACAGGTTTTAATTTATCGTTGATGATGTATTTACTACCCACTAGATATGATGATAACATGGAGGGAGCAGGTCAAACGAACAAGGCCCAGACCCTCCACTATTTCAGTTTTTGTCACCTTCTTCGTGGAAGGAATTTTAACTCGATAGAATCTTAAATTCGGGAGCCACACAGTGAAGGCATCATCCCAGGAGGCCTGTAGGCGCAATCAGAAGGGAAAACAGACCACATGAGCTCACCCGGTGGCCCCCAACATCCCCTCCAGCATGGCATCAGTGACTGATGGGCGATGAGATCAGCTGACCATATTGATAGCATGGTGGCGCGCCGTCATGCTCCATGGAGAGAAGCTGCAGATTCTCTCTGTGACAGAGCTGCGTGGCACCACTGTTTCAAACCGAGCAGACTTTTGTCTGTTCGGAAGGGGGAGCGACCCCCGCACGGGTCGCAACCTGTCAAGGAGGTTCGGACCAGTCTGCGGCCCAGAGGGCTAGTACACTGCCCATCAGGCTAAGCCCATGGCCTGGCCAAACTTGGGTTGGCCTAGCCGGTTCGGGCCGGGCTAGGTCGAACCCGGGACGTACCCAGACTCTTTTCAGCCCAGATACGCTTAAAAGGACATATCTCACAAACCAGACATCCTTTTAACGAACCTTCTATGATGATGAAATTCTTGGAATGAGACGGTCCTTTTGAGATAATCCACCTGAGTTTTGGATAAATTTGAAGTACTGTCGGGTTGGATTGAACCCGAATCCAATCAGGCCCTTGGTACTAAAATGCTTATAACTCGAAGACTGGGTGTCCGAATGATGCGCCGTCTGTTGCGTTGGAACACTTAAGACATTGAGGTCCTTTGGGTTTCTCATTTGTGGAATTATTTATTAGTTGAGGCATGAATTATATCTTTAGGAGTAGATTCTACGGAACTCAAGTGCACCAAGTGTGGGGAATCTTGTGGCTGGCTATCAATTGAAGAGAGACCCTGTGTAGATCAGTATCATAGAGACCTTATGTGGATCAACATCATAGAGACCCTATGTGTATTAGAATCATAGCGACCTGGTGTGGATCAATAACCTAACAACCCTGTGTGGATCAGTAGTACGTGACCCGATGAGGACCATCCTTAGAGTGGCCTGTCGTGGATCCGTGACATACGACCCTATGTGGATTGAAAATGTAACAACTTCATCATGGTTCATCTATGGAACTTCCTAATGAAATAAAATTATATAGCTCAAGACTAATAATCTTCATTCCTGATATCTGAGTTGTATACTTGGTTTGAGTTGAGTATTTTGCTTTGTGCTTTGTGATTGACATCATGCTTTGTTATTTTTCCTTATGGAATTATGAGAGACGTTCAGGGGTCTCGGTGTCCCTACTGGGTATTTTTATACTTACCCATACACGGGCTTTTCTCACACCTTGTTGTGTCTTGTACATATGATGAGAAGGTTGGATGAGACTTTAGAAGCCTCAACCAGGCGGTACCCAGAGGTGACTGGTTGACGTGGAGAGCTATGGAGACGATATGTACCTACCCTTTAGGTAGGATCCTTGGTGGATGATCTCAAGAGATTTTTTCTGTTGTACTTGTATCTTTTTAGTTGGTCTTGTATTCCGACCCCTTTACTTTCAGTACACCCTTTTAATACAATAGTTCTACAATGTAGTCTGAATCTTATCGTGTTCTTAGTCTGTGTGATTGCAGGATTAAAGGAAATGCCTTAACACTTTCAGGAATATTCCTTTTTGGTGCTAGTCTCCAACCCCTATCCTGTGGAATAAGGGCTTGGGGTATTCACGACACGGGCCCCGGGGGACGGGTCGTGACAAAGTGGTATCAGAGGATTAGATTCTATATAATAACTAGGACTCTGATATTTTCAATGGAGAAATAGTGTTAAGTGTTTTGAGTTTGGATTTTAGTCCAAGGAGTCCAATGTTGGTGTGGTGGCCGACGTATTCATACACCAGGACCCTGAATCCTGTTTTCTAACTCGCTATACGAAAACACTGATTGAGTGTGTTTTTGAAATGTTTTTATTTTGATCTATTTTGATCCAACTCACCTGGTATAACTTATTGACTGTGGTTCATCTTGATTCTCTTTCAAGATACCTCTACACAGAAAACTATCTAGTATTCCAATGTGTGACTATGAGGATGGTCCACAGTGTGATGAGACTTCAGTACAAGTACTGTTTCTCGAGATGGTACCTTTGGGTGGTGTCCCAGTGATACCAATGCCCATTGGTTAGCAGTTACTACCAACACTGCTGGTAGAGGACACATATTGGCTCAGTGACTTACATGAGTTTCAGTGACAGATACCCCTTAGGTTCCAAGGCGAGCCCAACTCAGAGGTGGCTAAGAACTGGATTAAGGTGGTGACCGAGTTACCATCTAGCCAGGGCACCATTAGATCGGATGGTGGTCCTAGAAGTGAGCATTCTATATGGATCAGTAGGGTGATGGAAGGGTTTAGATTACACTTATCCTACAATCAGGTGACGTTTTTTTTATTTCCATGGACAAATCTTGAGAACCTTCCTCAGAGAAAGGGTTTTCTTTCCATGAAAAGCTAAGGGTATTTGTGTTTCTAAGAGCTTCTACTATTTTGATAGGACGACATGTCGTTAATTGAGTATTCATCGAGGTGTACCAACCATTCCAGGTACTCGATGAATACAATATGACCATTGCTTCAGGTCTAAGACCTTTGAACAAGATGTGTTTAGGTACATTCAATCCAACAATATTTCTCTATGTATCCCTACTTATGTTAGGGTGATAGAGAGAACCTTTGTGGTTGAAAATTCTTTGGTTGAGTAGATGCAACTGGTGAATGTCAGCAGTGGGAAAATAGGAAACCGAATTTAGTATCAAATACATAGATGTATAAAATGTTTCATGAAGAGGAAGTAATAGGGATAGATGAATATTTAGGGTAGTAGACATGGAATGGGAGCTAGGAGAGTAGCATGAGGTGGTGTGTATTTCTACATGTTATAACCACCACCCCAATGTGGTTCCCACCAAGCTTAGGGAGTTTAAGGATAGGGGAAGGGAGTAGCTGCATGCAGTCAAGGAGTGTGACACAAGGGTTCCATGAATGATTTGAGGTATGGTCTGTGTCTACTACTAGATACCATAATTAATAGACATAGGTACTAATCATTCCTTCTCATCACGAATCTTTTTCAAGACCTAGATTTTCCGGTTAAACCATTGACTTGACCCTTGTGTCTGGAGATACCTATGAGAGGAGAATCAATAATTAAACTTATGTCATTGGTGTGATATGACCCGTGAGGTGGTAGTTTCGGTTGGAACCTCTTGATGGAAGCGTCGATGCCTTAAGACATTAGTTTGGGTATGGACTAGTCATCCATAGTTCATGCTCAGATTAACTATTTTAGGAAAAAATGATGTGGTATATCTACAACATTGGAATGTGGTTTTCCTTGGTCGGCAAAAAAGGAAACCCATGAAGCATGGGATAAACTCATGCACAGAAGGGTGCAACCGATCACTCTTGATTCATCCAGCCTTACCCTCATGGTAGTAGAAGTTTTTGAGTTTTTAGTTCCCAAAAGTAGTGGTAGAGTGCGGGAACATCTCTTCAAAATATGTTTCCAGGATTACCTCCTCATAGGGAGAGGTACTTATACATTGTCTTGTGCCCAAGGATAAAACCAATATATACAACTTCATATCAGATGGCTCCCGTGGAGCTTCAGGAGGTGAGAGTATAGTTGGGAGAATAGTTTATTTTCTAATCTGATCACAAGAGTCTCAGGTATATCTTCTCACTTAAGGACTTGGAATTGAGATAACGGCAATGGTTGAAGTTCCTTAAAGACTATGAATTTGAGATAGTATACACTCTTGGGAAGGGAAACATGGTGGTAGATGCACTCAGCAGGAGGTATGGGTTATAGTTGCTGAGTGAGGTGACATAGCAGCTAGCCGTATTGTAGTTATCCTTCATAGATAGTGATGGAACATCATACCTCCAATCCATGATAGTCACTCTGCCACTCCTTCAGCGAGTTAGGGAGGAAAAACTTGAAGAAGTTGACTGCGAGACTTGACGTTCTCAGATATCCTTAGGATGGGATCCTGAAGGATTTTTTGAAGGTGGGGATCACTTCATCCCTTTCAGAGGACACACAATGGTACTATTGACACTACAAGAGGAGGTGTTAAGGGAGTTCCACACATCCCCTTTGGCAGGACATTCTAGTGCGGTGAAGATGTAATAGGACCTTCAGTGTCAGTACTGGTGGTCAGTGATAAAGAAAGTAATGACATAGTTCGTATCATGATGCCTCACTTGTTAGCAAGTGAATACCGGGCACCAGGTTCCAGTAGGCTTAGCTCAACCACTTGAGGTTCTGGAATAGTAATGGGATGGTGTCTCCATGGACTTCGTGATAGGGCGACCACGTACATCCAAAGGCTATGATTCCATCTGGGTGATCGTTGATTGAATCACCATGTCGGACCACTTCCTACCCATCAGATAGCAGGGATCAGTAGAGGGTTTAGGATGCCACTACATACATAAGATTGTACGACTTCACCGGGTTCCATCGACGATCGTCTCCAATCACGATTCTCATTTTACATCCCACTTATGGAAGGGATTATACGAGGAATTCAGGACTCATATGCGCTTGATCACCACGTTTCATCCTCAGACAGATGGTCAGATAGAGCAGACCATACAGACACCCGAGGACATGATTCATGCTTGCATCCTAGATTTTGGCTGCAGTTGGGAGGACCACCTACCACTGGTGGAGTGTACATACAATAATAGTTATCACTACACCATCAGCATGGCTCCATTTGAGGCCCTGCACGGGCAACCATGCCGATCAACTCTATGCTGGACAGACCTAGGGGAGTCAACACTTATGGGTCCAGAGTTGGTACGAGCTACCACTGAGAAGGTGCAGATCATCAAGGAGTGGATGAAGACTGCACAGGTCCGACAAAAGTCTTACACCGATAGGAGACAAAGACCCTTGGAGTTCAAGGAGGGAGATCATATCTTCCTACGAGTCTCACCCCGATGAGTATTGTGAAGATTTGGCTGGGGAGAAAAGCTATCTCTGAGGTTCATCGGACCTTTCCAGATCCTTAGCAGAGTAGGAGAGGTGGCATACCATCTAGATCTTATCCCACAGATGCACCAGGTGGATAATATTTTCCATGTGCCATAGTTAAGGAGGTACATGCAAGACCCATCACACGTTATCAACTGGGGAGACATTTTCATAGTTCTAGGTGGAGATAGATGATCAATAGGAGTGGGTCCTTCATGGCCAGTCAATTCATCTACTGCGAGTTTGGTGGAAGCATGAGAACCTCCAGGAGAGCACATGGGAGCGGGAGGCTCAAATTCATGGTCAGTACCCCCATTTGTTTCCCTAGATTTTATTATAGCTTTCCGGGAAGAAAAACTCTAAGGTAGGGAGACTATAAATACCTATAAATTCCATGTAATTTTTTTAAAAATGGAATTATTACGAGACTGTGAAAATTGACAGCGCGTGATTCTGAGGCCCGGAGTGCCTGAAATGATCCGTCAAAAAATTTTAAGCATTAAATAGCACACATGAGTAGTTTTTCTAAAAAATTAGAGTAACTCTTAAATAGGTGCCCTGATCAAAAATATGAGGGCACTGTTGCATTTAGGATGGTGGTTTTACCCTAGGTGTGACTTAATTTTATTTATCACAGGCCTCCGGTGAGAAAACTTAAAAATGTCATAACCATAAATAAAATAATTAAATAAAATTATTTTATTTTTCAAATGCTTATAACTCATGAATGGTGAATCATATTAAAAATTTGAGACCACTGCTAAACTCATGAGGATATTATTTCCTCAAGAAGATCCTAATATTTACTGGCACATGCCAATAGTGGAAGTTAGTTTTTGGCCACAAATAAAATAACTAAGTAACAATTATTTTATTGTTAAATTATATAAATCCTAAACAATAACTCAGATTCAAAATCTAGGAGTACCGTTGAGCTCGTGAGGGCGTGTTCCCCTTAGGCAGAGCCTAACCTCGACCAACACGGGTCGAGGGTGACTGTTAATAATTTTTAAACTTTTTTTAAGGTACGTTCAGTAAATGTGCGGACACAAATTTCTATCTTTTGAACCAATGATCAGATTAAAAATACGAGTGCACCATTGAATTAATAGTGCCCATATTCTCTTAGGTGAATCTTAATGTTGACTAACAAGGGTTGACCAAAAAAGTTAATTTTTGGACTTTAGAAAAAAATAATAAAATAACTCCTTGAGTTATTTTATTTTTTTGTAACCGTTGAGAGATGTGGCGGGACCGCAGAGTTGATCAATCATACTTAATGGAAGACATTTAATGATGTGACCCTTGGGTTGTGTAACCACACCATTCAATGTTTTAATTAAATATTAAATGCAGTTCATAAATGAACTACATTAATGAAATATAACATGGGAGGATTATCTCTTCTATTTAAATGAATATCAGGCATGGGATTTTGGCACTCAAGAGAGGAACCTCTGACGAAGTTCCGGGATGTCTTCCACCAACCTAGAATGAGTCTTCGAGCGAGAGTCATTGGGGGAAATGAAGTGTGATGACGAACGCCAACGGATTCAATGAACACAGATTATCCTTCCACAACTGTGACATCTCTTCCAAATCTGAGGTAGGGGTTGTTATTAAATTCAAGTAAATTCTTGATTCAATTCCTCGTTCTTGAAAAGCATGACGAACGTAGATCAACCAAAATGATTTGATCCAAAATTTGTATGAAATTGCGAATGGTTTTTGTGGGAGTTTTGAACTGGTTTTAATTTATATTTGATGATTTATTTACTACCCACTTGATATGATGCTAATGTAGAGGGCATAAGACAAATGAACAAGGCCCAGACCTCCTTCGTTTTGGTTTTTGTCGCGTTCTTTGGGGGTGGATTTTTAACTCGATAAAATCTTAAATCCGGGAGCCACGCAGTGACTACAGCATCCCAAGAGGCCCATAAGCGCAATCAGAATGGAAAATGGACTACTAGAGCTCACCCAGTGGGCCACAGAAGCCCCTCCGACCGCAGAGAAAGGTGGCATCATGAGGTGCCATGGGGGACAGAGGGGGAAGCCGAGGGTGGCAAGCGTCGGCTGATCGCGTTGGCAGCAGGGCGGCGCACCATCGCGCACCATGGAGAGAATTTGCAGTGGAGGGGACCCGTGCTCCACGGCTCCCGCAAATAGGGGGCGGCGCTACATGGCACATTCATTTTAAACCTAATGGACTTTTTTCCATTCGAGAGGGGGAGCGACCCCCACACGGGTCACGCCTAGCCAAGGAGAGCCAGGTCGGTCCGCGGCCCAGCGAGCAGATGCCGCCATGACCTAGCCCAAATTGGGCCGGCCCATCCAATTCAGGATGGGCCAGATCAGACCTAGGATGAACCTGGACCGGGTCGGGTCCGTCCGACTGGGTCGGGCCGGACCCTGACCCTTTTCATCCCAAATATGCTTAAAAGGTAGTATCTCACAAAGCTGATGTCTGTTTGATGAACCATCTATGATGCTGGAATCCTTGGAACAAGATGGTACTTTTGAGATACTCCACCAGAGTTTTGGAGAAAGTTGGAGTATGGTCAGGTTGGATCAAATCCGAATCCAACCGGGACCTCACTACTAAAATGCTTATAACTCACAAACTGGGTGTCCGATTGACGCGTCGTCTATCGTGTTGGAACCCTTATGGCATGGTAGTCCTTTGGGTTACTCATTTGTAGAACTTATTAGAAGTTGGGGCAGAACCAATAACTTTAGGAGAAGATTCTATAGAACTCAAGCGCATCGAGTGCGGGGAATCATGTGGCTTGCTGTCAATTAAAGAGTGAACTTGTGTGGATCAACATCATAGGGACCCTATGTGGATCAACATTATAGCGACCCTATATGGATCAAAATCATAGAGACCCTGTGTGGATCAGCATCATAGCAACCCTGTGTGGATCAACATCATAGTGACCCTGTGTGGATCAGCAACCTAGCGACCCTGTGTGGATCAACTCTGGTATTGTTGAGAAATCACTGTCTTTATGCCAAACATTCAAAATGTGATTTTAGGATTTGGGAAGTGAATTTTTTGGTCCATGTGGTGTTGGAACATGGTATTTCAAATGATCCTAAAAAGGAAAATTCTATTATGACATGATAATAACCATGAAATTTTTTCAAGATCAAAAGCTTCTTGGGTCTAGCTGGGTATTATTGTCGGTTCATTAAGGATTTTTCAAATATGGATTCTTTGATGACTAATCTGACTTATAAGGGAGTAAAATTTTCTTAGGATGAAAAATTTAATGATTCTTTTGTTGATATGAAACATCTTTTTACTACTCCACTAGTTTTTATTCTCACAGAGGTCAGGAAGGGCTATGTGGTCTTTTGTGATGCATTGAGTTCAGGTTTGGGCTGCATTCTTATATAGGGTGATTATATCATTGCTTATAGCTCCCGTAAGCTTAGGATACATGAGATGAATTACCCAACCCAAGACCTTTAACTTGTATTTGGGATACATGCACTTAAGTGTTGGCAGCATTACCTTTTTGGTGAAATTTTTACCGTGTACTCTGACCATAGGAGCTTGATTTATAAATTCTCTCAATAAGATTTAAATCTCTGCTAGAGGATTTGGGTGGAATAGCTAAAATATATCAACTTTAAAATCATATATAACCCAGGGAAAGGGAATTTCATTATATATTATTTGATTTGGAAGCTTCTAACCTGGGTTGTGAAATAATATTCAGAAGATTGGAACTAGATGGATCTCTTTTCAAAGTAGAATATTGAAGTCTAGGAATTAGGGGATGAGGTTTCCTTGGCCAATATTTAGTTGAAATCCAATATTCTCGAGATGATACTTCAGGGAAAATAGCTTCATGATGATTTCCATAACATTAGAAACTCTCTTTATAGTGGGGATACCATGATTGATTGTTTATACTCCACTGAGGGCATACTATGCTATCAGGACTACTTTTGTATACCGATAGTAATAAGTAAAGATGTGATGGGGGATTTTCATAACTGCAAATGGGAAGTTCTCCAATTAACCATGAATATTTTATATGATATGCAATATAGATTCTAGTGGCCAGGAATGAGGTAGGGCATTTCTGAATTTTTATCTCATTTTTATATGTTCCAACACGTCAAGGTCGAGCACCATAAACCTTAAAATTTGTTTCATCCACTTCTAGTTCCTACTTGGAAGTGAGATGAGATCAAAATGGACATTTTTTTGTTTCAACATACCCACAAATAGAATAATGTTATATGGGTTGTAATCGATCGGCTAATGAAATTGGATAATTTTTTACCCATTCATGATGCATCCAAAGTTGAGGACTTGGGAAATCTCTATGTAAAAGAGATTGTTCATTTTAATGGAGTCCCATATGCTATATTATCTTATAGGGATCCTTGATTAACTTATCACTTTTGTAAATGCCATCAAGAGGCACTGGGATCTTAGGTCCATTTGAGCCTGGCATATCATTCGTAGTTGGATGGACAGATAAAAAGAGTTATACAGGTTCTTGCTGATATGCTTTGCGCTTGTGTTCTCGACTTTGGTGGAGCTTTAAATGACTCTATGGGGATGTTTGAGTTTTATTATAACATTAGTTACCAGTATATGATTATAATTTCTCATTTTGAGTCCTTTTATTGTTGTCCTTACATATATTCCTTGTGTTGGACAAAGATTGGTGAAAGCTCTTTTCTTGGACCAAGATTGGTTCATGATATGATAAAAAATATTCAGTTGATTTTTCATAGACTGCTTATGGTATGGATATTTTATAAGTCTTATTATTATCTTCATCATAGAACATTGTAATTTTCATTTGCTGACCAGGTTTTTTTTGAAAATTTTACCTCATCTGGGTCATTAACGGCTTGGGAGACAAGGGAATATTGATGCTCATTTTTTGGGACCTTTTGAGGTTGTTGAGAAGGTGGAGAAAGTATCTTACCATTTATAACTTCCACCATATCTGATTTTCATACATAACATGTTTCATATATCTCAACTACAAAAGTATCTATTTGATCCATCTCATGTTTTGAGCTAGATTGATCTTGACGTTGAACCCGATTTATCCATGATTGAAATTATTTTTAGGATAGTTGATTCTGAAACCAAGGAACTTTATGGTATGATGATACCTTTGGTTCATGTGCTATGGTAGCATGGTTCAGATTCACATGAGACATGGGAGCATGAGGAACTTATGGGAGAGTAGTGGCCTCACATTTTTGATATAGAATCTTCTTGATAGGATTTATGGGGAGAGAAAGTTTTTATAGTGAGGAGGTTATAACATATAACATCTCCGATTTTCCCCATTTTTTATTTTTAGAAATTATATGGAATGATTTCAAGACCAAGAACTGAGATTCCATGTGATTTCAAGGCATGATTTTCCCATAACAATTGTTTGAAAAATATTAAAACTTTAACAGAACACATGCAAGGTCTTCCTAAAAAAGTGGAATAACACTTAAATGGGTTCCCAGATCAAAAATATGAGGGAACTATTGAACTCAGAATGGTGTTTTTACCCTAAGTGCAACCCAACCTTGGTCGACGTGGGTCATCTGTAGAAACATTCACCAAGGATGTAACCATAAATTATATAATTAAATAAAATTATTTTATTTTGAAATATTAATAACTCATGAAAGGTGACTCTAATAGAAAATATGATACCACCATCGAGTTCATAATGTTTTGTTTACCCTAGGCATGGATTAACTTTTTCAAGTGTGGGTCATCTATAGAAACACTCTTAGAGGACATAACTATAAATAAAATAATTTTTATAAAAAAATTATTTTGACGTAGTGACTCTCCTTTTTATTAAGGATTTTTTAGAAATTTAGGGTTATCCTCACAACCTTGGAATTTATGTGGGAACATGGAGAAAGAACCTTTGAATAAACCGTTGGAGAACGATGATGGATCAATCAAATGACGCCCCTCAGGTTCGATGAATTGGTGATCGATGATGATGTGACAACCATTATTCATCAATGATTGATCCAAATTGAGGTAGGGTGGTTGTTTAATTTGGGTTTCCCCATTATTTATTTTCATGACGAATACATGTAAATCAAAAAATATATTGATATGTGGTTTGATCATTGTGGGATGGTTTATACTTAAGGGGATTAGTTTGGGATTTTTCTTCATTTCCTATTCATTTACCCTTCTAATGGAAATGGAATGAGGCCAGCATGAACAAAGGCTGAGATTTGATCCTCATGGTGTTTTTGTTATTTTCACTCCCCCGTTCTTTGCGTTCTTCACCGTTGGACTTTCTTGGTCATGTATTGACTTTTCAGGTGGATCCAAACATGATCGGACCCACATATTGGATGTAGATTGACAACATAGGCTGGGTCTATGTAGATCAGGACTCAAGGAGCTCAGGTTTGTGATCGATTTGAATTCTGGGAAGTGGAGGTGGCTCGGTGGTCTGAGGAAGGGAGCACTGGTGTGGTGGTCTGGTGAGGCGAGGTGGTGGCGATGATGACCGGAGGCCATAGTGATCAGAGGTGGTGGGGCGACGACATTGACCACGTAAGGTGGCAATGTGCAAGATGAAGAAGCAAGTCTGAGTGGACCATGGTATCAATCACGTGAGATGTGGTTGGGGGCCACGTGGATCAGAGTCATGGGACGTGACATGGCCGTGGGATGTAGCAGCTGTGGCGTCCACATGGAATGTGGTCGACAACTGTGTGGACCGAGCTAGGCCTGGCAACCCATGAGCGAGCAGGTTGGGCCAAATGAATGGGTTGGGGCTAGTGGGCCAGGTCTGTCCCAGCGGGTGGTTCAAATCGGGGTCGGACCTGGGGTGACCGGGCCACGGTCGACCATGAGCCATGGTGGCCCTATATGCCATGTGACCATGACAGCTGGGGAGCATTCGACCATGATAGTCAACCGCGACATCCGTAGGGTAGTCATTCTATGTGTTCGGTCCACAGGCCTAGTGATCCCCCTTTTGAAAATTTGAAATGGCTATAAAATTCAAATGATATGTCCATTTGATGAGTCATCTACAAAATTAGGATCCTGACATTGATACAGTCCTTTCGAAATATATTGGAGAGTTTTTATTTTGGGCCAATATAGGTTGAGAGATTTCCCTTGGTCCTTTCCTCGAGTGTTCATTACGGAATTACATCCACTTTACTAGATTTTAGTCCCATATAGAGGCCAAGTACTATATCGAGTTATGGTATTCTTCCATGGGATTGGAGTAGGATCCTCTATCACCCTTAGTAGAGTTTTTTGGAATCAGCATAACCACTGAGAGAAGGTCATTGGTCCTCCATCCAGCGGGTTGCATCAGTAGGGTTATTAGAATTCCCTAGTGTATTTGGGTAGGATCCCCTACATTGCAGGTTAATCCAGATTGGGTTTGTGGTATTCCCCAGTGTGTTGGGAAGGATAATTTCTCTATGTATCATAATATTTATTGACCAATATGTTCTCATTTGGGAAAGGCCTAAATGATCTAAACCTCTTTGTGATAATCTCTGATGATATCAGGGATCGAGGAGTGAGTTCTCCCAGAATGAGCGCTCTTTGAGCGGAATCTTGTGGCTGGCAGTCGGTTATGACCACCTGATGGCATGGTGTCTCTCTTGAGAATATTTGGATAATTCTTACTATATGTGTTGTATACATATACTTGTGTGGATCTTATTGTATTTTCCTTTGTGTTATCTACTTTATGGTATTTAATTTGTGGTTTGAGGGTGTTCTACTGGGTATTTTTATACTCAGCCATACACGGGTTTTTCCCACACATGTCATGTCTTGTGAATTTGACTGACCCTTTGATAGAGTCATAGGTGGACCAGGACCAAATGGTTCTTATCAAGGCTATATAGACAAGGTGTGTTCGTATGGTACAAAAAATAGTCCCATTAAATTTCCTACAAGTTGGACTTGTGGTTATAGACTCATTATGGTGGAATTTTTTTGGCCCTTTTTACATTACAGTACTTTCACTGTTGTACTCTGTTTGTGGGATATAGTGGTTTACATGCATTTTTTACTTAGTGTTTTTACATTTCATCATTTATGTCTTGGAGAAGTGTGTGTGTGTATAGGTACTTTAGGCTAATGCCTCCCATTTGTGGGATATGCCTACTCGATGCTAGTCACCATCCCCTAACCTATTGGAGGTGGGCTTCAGGTAGTCATAACATGGACCCATTTGAGATGGGTCATGACAGAGTGTTATCAGAGAAGGTCAGTTCTACTTTAGGACTAGGAGTCTGTGAATTAGTTTTTGGGAAACAATGTTAAGTGTTTCGAGTTCATCTTTCAGGACAGGGACTCCAATGTTGTTGCGACGACTGACATATCCATACACCAATACTTTGACAACCTTATTTTCAACTCGGTACATGAAAACACTAGTTGTGGAGAAATAAATGGTACATTAATCATATAGGAATGGTTGTGTTTTCCATGTCCTTCTTGAGTCAGCTCTCCAGATGTACCCAATTGATAGTGGTACATCATGTTTTATTTTAGGATTCCTCCACAAAGACAGTCAGCTAGGATTACACTATGAGATTATGAGGATGATCCACCCAATGACAAGGCATTGGTATAGGGTCATGTACCATAGACAGATCATCTATGTGGTTTACCAATTATACCACCACCCGTCGATCAGCAGCTACTACCAGCACTAGTAGCCGAAGATGCATGCAGTCTGAGTGCATTGCACAAGTTTTAGAGGTAATGACCTTCTAGGTTTTAGGGTGATCCAGACCCCTAGTTGTATGAGGATTGGATAAAGTCATTCACCCATGTTTTCTACCTTTTGAGGATGCCTGCTGAACAGGATACATTTCTCACCGTGAGTCTTCTTCTAGGATCTGTGGGGGTAATGGTTGATCTTGGGGACATAGTCTTATGTTTAGACAGCCCCCTCCTGAATAAACTTTGAGCATATCCTCAGAGAGGATTTCTATCCAACCATGTTTTGATTGTTATGCATATAGAAGATTTTATATCTACAGCAGGTCAGTGTGACCGTGGTGAAGTATTCAATGAGGTTTATTGATCTTTCATGATACTCAATTGACATGGTGCAAGACTAGTTCTTTAGGGATTAGATATTCGAATAGGGATTACACTGAGATATCAGGGAATTGATGGTATCCCTTAGAAATTTTACCTTTGATGGGGTACTTGAGTGATCCCTGTTAGTGGAAAGTTTTCTAGCAGAGCAGACACTAGTAGTGGGAGCTAGTAGTGGGTACCAGGTAGCTAAGATCTTGGCAACAGGTAGTTGATGGAAATCACAGGGATCCAAGAAAGACATGCACTTTAGGGGATGATCCCAGGACTAAGGGTCAGTGGTTCAGGGATCCTATCATGTCTCATATCAGACCAAGGACATATGATGTTACACATGTGGTGGTCAGGGACATATATCATGAGATTTCCTGACCCATTGTATAACTGATCAGGGGACGGTCGAGGGACCGCTGAGCCAGAGGGAGATATAGGAGAAGGTTATTCCATATGTTGGAGGATGTGGTAAAGGAACAAGAAGGGAAGTAGGAGGCGACCATAGGTTTGACCTACTACCACCACCACCCCCAGGTGGTCCACACAAGGCTTAGGAAGTTGGTGGATAGGGACAAAGTCAGTTGCAGGAAAAAAATGCTTATGATCTTGAGGTTATATGGATGATTCAAGGTATGATCTGTGTCTTCTCTAACTTAGCTCTAGTTTTGATAGACATAGGTGCTAGTCATTCCTTTATTTCCACAAACCTTGTTCAAGGCTCAGAGATTCCGGTTGAACCATTGACTCGACCCTTATACTTTGAGACTCTTACAGGAGGATATTCAATGATTACACAATAGTGCCGACTATGTGACTTGAATCTTGGAGGTGATATATTCGATTGGTGTCTCTTAGTAGTGGGGTCAAGGCCTTATGTAGTCATTCTTGGTATGGAATGGTTATCTAGAGTTCATGATCGGATTTACTATTTTAGTCACAGAGTGTGGTGTGTCCGTAGTGATGGAACCAGATTTTTCTTTGTTGGTGAAAAAGAAACACATGCAACATAGGATGGACTCACACATAAGAGGGTATAGTCAATTACACATCAGTTGGATAGTCTCACCCTTAGTGTAGTGGATGATATGAGTCCTCATTTTCTTACAGTGGTGGTGAAGTATGAGGAAGTATTTTCTGAAGATGTTCCATGTTTACCTCCCCATAGAGAGATGGACTTATTCATTGATTTATACCCTGAGATGACTCATATATATACACCTACATATTAGATGGATCCCATGGGGCTTTGCAAGCTGACAGTTAAGTAGGAGGACCTACAGAAGAAGGGCTTCATGAGACCCAATGTTTCAACCTAGCCATCCCTAGTTTTGTTTTCCAAGAAGAAAAATGAGGGCATGAGGTTATGTGTGGATTAAAAATGATTTAACCAAGTGACTGTAAAGAACAAGTATCTACTAATGAGGATCAAAAACCTATTTGATCAATTGAAAGGGGTGTGGTGGTTCCCAAATATTGACCTCAGACTGGGCTATAACTAGTTGCTAGTACAGGATGAGGATATACTAAATATGACCTTCAAATGTCGTTATAGTCACTATGAGTACTTGGTGATGTTTTTTGGAATAATTAAAACCCCAATAGTGTTCATGGGACTCATGAAATAGATCTTTCAGTCCTGCTTAGATTGATTCGTGGTGGTCTTCATCAACGACATCCTAGTGTACTCAGCGTCTGAGGAGGAGCACACAAGACACTTGAGTATGGTCCTAAATGAACTTCGAGATCACCAACATTATTAGAAGCTCTCAAATTTTTAATTATAGATTCAATAGGACCATTTTTTAAGATATGTCATCTCATAGGCTGGAGTTACAGTGCATCCAGTGAAGATTTAAATAGTTCTTGCTTGGGATCCACCCAAGAGTGTTACTAAGGTGGGGAGTTTCTTTGGTTTGGAATGGTACTATCAAAGGTTTTTACCTGATTTCTCTAAATTAGTAGCACCATTTACATCTTTGATAGGAAATGGGAATCCTTTAGTGTGGATAGAGAGGTGATAACAATGATTTCAGGAGCTAAGGCAGAGGTTGATGAGTTCTCCCATATTGAATTTACCAGAGGAAGGCATCGAGTACATAGTGTTCTACAATGAATCATGTAATGGGCATGGTTTTGTCCTAAAGTAGGGTTAATCCGTGATTTCCCATGGTTCTTACCAGTTGAGACCGTATGATCAGAACTACATGAACCATTATCTTGAGTTTGAAGCGGTAGTATTCGTATTGAAGATGTAGTGGCACTGCCTGATGGGTGAGTAATTTATTTTCTACTCTGATCACAAGAGTCTCAAGTATATCTTATCTTAGAAGGATCTAAACTTGAGGCAAAGGTAATGGATAGAGTTCCTCTAGAACTATAACTTTGACATTTTCTACACTTTTGGTAAGAGGAATGTAGTGGAATAATCTCTCAGTAGAAGATCTAGTTTATAGTTGTTTAATGGGGTGCCAAACTAGTTGGCCTCGTTGAAGATATCCTTTGTGGATGGAGATGGAGTAGCTTACCTCTAGTTGATAGTTGTCACATCTTAAATCTTATAGTGAGTTAAAGAGGAAAATCTTGGTGATACTAACTACAAGACCCTACATGATCATTTTTTCACAGGGCATGCTCAAGATGGATATTTGAAAGGTGGGAAGCACGTCGTTCTTTTTAGAGGACACACAGTTTTAGCAGTGATGTAGTGAGAGGAGGTTTTGAGGGAGTTTTATAAATCCCCTTTGGTGGTACATATAGGTTTTTTGAAGATTTACCTGGACCACTAATTTCAATTTTGGTGTCCTAGTATAAAGAAAATAGCTGCAGAGTTTCTCTCTTGATGCCTCACTTGTCAACAATTGAAGGCTGAGCAATAGGTTCTAGTGGGTTTAGCTCAACCCCTTGATATTCTGGAATGGAAGTGGGATGATATTTCTGTATACTTCATGATGGGTTTACCATGTACATATAGGGGTCACAATTCCATCTAGGTGATCATTGACCAACTCACCAAGTCAGTCCACTTCCTGGATATTTGAGAGAAGAGTTCAGTAGAGAGCTTGGGATGCCTTTATACACATGATATAGTTCGAATACATCAATTCCTTTCAAAAATTGATTTATATTGTGATAATTTCTTCACATACCGATTGTGGAAGGGATTTCAGAAGGCTTTTGGGACTTAGTTATGATTGAGAACAACATTTCACCCACAAATTGTTGGCCAGACTTAGTAGCCCATTTAGGTTATAGAGGACATGCTGAGAGATTTCATGTTGTATTTTGACCAAGGTGACAAGCTATCTCCAAGGTTCATCATCCATTTCCAAATACTGCATAGATTTAGTGAGGTGGAATACCTCTTGGATCTACCACCATAGTTAGAATGGGTACCCAATGTCTTCCACATGTCACGGTTGAGGAGGTACATGCATGACCCACCGCACATCATCGACTAGGGAGAGATGGACATAGAGGATAAGGTGACTTTTGTTGAGTACCCAATGAAAATTGAGGATCAATAAGATAGGATCCTTAATGGGTGGTTTATTTCTTTGGTGCGTGTATGGTAGAAGTACAAGAATATTTAGGAGAGCACATGGGAGTGGGAGACTCAGATTCGTGCTCAGGGCCCTCATCTATTTAAGTATCCCTTGGTTTGGATTTCAGGGATGTAAAGACTGCATGGTGGGGAGAATGAAACATCTAAGAATTTTCCCATATTTTATTTTTAGAAGTCATATGGAACAATTTCCAGACCATGCACTGAGACGGTGTGTGATTATGAGACCTGGTTTTCTCAAAAAAATTGTTGGAAAAATATTAAACTTTTAATTGAAAGTGTGCACAGTTTTCTTGAAAAAGAGGAATAACTCTTAAACATGTGCCCGAATAAAAAATCATAGGGAACCATTTATCTCATAATGAAATCCTTGCCCTAGGCACAACCTAACATTGGTTAACATGGGCCATCTATCGAAAAAGTCACTAACGACGTAACTGTAAATAAAATAATTAAATAAAAATTTAATTTGATGCAGAGACTCTCCTTTTTATTAAGGAACTGTAAAAAATTTAGGTTTAGCCTTATAAACCTATAATTTATGTGGGAACATAGAGAATATACCTATGGAGAAACCGTTGGTGAACGATGACAGATGAATCAAACAATGCCCCTCGGGTTCGATGAATTGAGGATCGACAACAATGTAGCAACCGTTCTTTGTTAGTGACCGATCCAAATTGAAGTAGGGTGTTTGTTTCTTTATGGTTTCCCTATTATTGATTTTCATGATGAACGCAGGTCAATCCATGAACATATTGATCCACGATTTGATTGTTACGAGATGGTTTATACTGAAGGGGATTATTTTGGGAGTTTTATTTATTTCCTCTTATTTTATCCTTCTAATGAAAATAGATTGAGGTTGACACAAAAAAGGTATAGGTTCAATCCTTAAGGTTTTATTTGTGCTTTTCACTCCCACTTTATCTGAGTTCTTAGTTTTTGGACCCTAATTGTCAAAACTCGACTTTGTGGGTGGATCTAAATGTGGTCGGACCCCATATTGGAGGCAAACTGACAATAGAAGTCAGGTCTGTATAGATCAGAACCTGAGAAGCTCAGATCTACGACCACATCAATTTTTTGTCATTAGAGGTGGCTTTATTGTCAGTGGAATAGATCATTGACTTGAGTTCAGTGAGGTGGTCCGACGAGGTGAGGCGTCAGCGACCAGAGGTGGAGGTGATCAAAGGAGGAGACGTGGTGGTGTGGAGCACTGTGGATGGCCGCATACAAGCCGACAGAGCCAATGGGAGTGGACCGCAGCAGTGACCATGGCTAGTGACCACGTTGATCAGGATGAGCTAGGTGGCCTGGGAGTGAGCACATCAGGCCAAACAAATGGGTCAGACTCAGTGGTACGGGTCAGGCCTGAGGGGCGGGTTGTACCTAAGTAAGAACTAGGGTGACTGGGCTGGTGCTGAGCCATGGTCAACCGTAGTGGATGAAACTACTACATAGACATATTGGTTCCAACTGATGCACGCCTGAGGTGGCTCTATTTGTTACACGACCGTGGTGGCTCCAACTGTCACGCATCCATAGAAGCTGGGGAGTGGTCGACTGTGGTAGTCGACCATGGCAGCCATGGGGCGGCTGATCCGGGTGGTCGACCACCACAGTTAGTGGACTGACCATGCGGTCGGTCCACAGGCCTAGTGACCCCCATTTTGAAAATTTTTAATGGCCATAGATTTCAAATGGTACGTCCGTTTGACGAGCCGTCTGTGACTTTTTAACCCTAATGCTGAGATGGTCCTTTTAAGATAAGGTGGTGAGTTTCTATCTTGGAATATTATAGGTTTAGAGTGATCCCTTGGTCCTTTCCTCAAGGGTTCAGTAAGGAATTACATTCACATTACTGGATTGTAGTCCCCTCCAGAGGCTGAGTCCCAGATAGAGTTATGGTATTCCTCCATGGGAATGAAGTAAAATCCCCTATCATCCTTAATAGTGTTTTGTAGAATCAGCGTAACCTTCAAGATCAGGTCATTGTTACTCCATCTAGATGGCTAAACCAACAGGTTTAGTGGCATTCCATAGTGTATTTGGGAAGGATCCCTTACATTGCGGGTTGATCTAGATTTGATTCATGGTATTCCCTAGTGTGTTGGAAAGGATCCCATCTCTATATATCATAATCTTCCTTTAACAATATATTCTTATTTGGGAAAGTCCCAAATGAGCTAGACCTCATCATGAGCATCTCTAATGATATCATGGATCAAAGAGTGATTTATCCTGGAACAAGAACACTTCAAGAAGAATATTGTAGATGGCAGTTGGTTATGACTACCTGATAGTGTGGTGCCTCTCTTGAGTATATTTGGATAATTATTTCTACAAGTTTTATAGACATATACGTATATGGAGCTGATTATATTTTCCTTTGTGGCATCTCCTTTGTGGTATTTTATTTTTGGTTTTGGGGTGTCCTACTGGGTATTGTTATACTCACCCTTACATAGGATTTTCCCACACGTATCATGTATTGTTCAGAAAATTGACCCTTTCATGGATTCCTAGGTGGGATAGGACTAGGAGGTGCTTAGAGAGTCCATAAAGACATGGTGTGTTCCTACAGTCCAGACAACAGTCCCAATACCTCTTTTCATATAAGTTGGACTTGTGGTTACAGAATCTTTATTGTGGGACTATTTTGTGGGATTATTTTTTCCCTTTTTACTTTCTGTTTCTTTCACTGTTGTACTCTAGTTATAGAATATAGTAGTTTTCTTGAATTTTTACTCAGTATTTTTACATTTCAAAATTTGTGGCTTGGATATGTTTACGTGTATATAGGTACTTTAGGCTAATTCTTCCCAATTGTGGGATATTCTTACTTGGTTCTAGTCACCATCCCCTAGACTATTAGAGGTGGGATTAGATTAGTCATGACATGGTAACCTCTGGGATAGGTCATGAAATAACATCTTATTACATTTAAGATAGGTAAATTTTAATAATTTTTGTGGTTTTCCATTTTTATTATCTGGGGAGGGTCGAGAAGGAATTGTTTGGATACCTATAATGGTGAAGTCAAAGATTTATTGGATTTTTAGTATAAAATATCTAGTTATATAGAATTATAGGGATTCACATGTCACATAATATGGTTATACTATGTGTAAATTATAAAATAATAATAAATCCATTTTAGAAAAATGTGACGGGTTGTTCATCAATTTAGGGATTTGTCAATTACACAATGTGTAATTGGGTTACACATTATGTAAATTCCTGAGTGTTGTTTTTAAATAGGAATTTTGGATGAGAATTCAATTTCCTCCTCATCATAATTCCTTTCTCTCAACCCAATATCCATCCCTAGGCAAATTTGGAGCCCTCAAACCGTTCTAGGTCATTTCTCTCAATAATTGAATGTTTTTATGATTACAGTGTGACTTTATAGGTAAGAGTTCTCTCTGTCTCTTCATCTATTTCTCTTTCCCTCATTGGATTTTGATATATCATATTGGTATTTATAGATATAAACTACATGTTTTTTAATTTTGTTTCTAGTTTGAGTTCCTAGATCCTCTGTGCCTTAATTATTTTTGGCGGGTTCCATTGTGAGCTTTCTGTTTCTATGAGAAATGTAGGTGGTTCCATTTTGATTGGTCAAATTTTATTAACCTTATATTTCTTGATTTAAACTCAATTGTTTGATTTAAATTTAATATCTTTAAATTAATTTCAAATAATTTATTTAAAACCCAATTCCATTGAATTGGTGGATTGGATTTGATATGGTATGAAATTGAGAAAACCACTTAATTCTATTGAATTGGGGTGTGTTCATGATGTTGATGGAAAATTATAGAATTTAAATTATTGTATTTAAATTGTGAAATTTAATTGTTGAAATTTATTTCAATGATTTATTTTAGAAAAATGAATTAAAATGGTTTTAATATAAACCTAGCAGTTTATCTTGGAAAATGCATGTTTTGATTAAAAACCCATGTGTTGGTTTTTAAATGAAAATTTTAATATTCAAAATGCATAATGGGATGAATTGTATTTTAAATAGTTTTAAAATTAATTGAAAATTATTGGTTGTTATTAGGGAACATGAAAACCTAGGTATTTAGTGAGTTATTGGGATAACACTCTTTTTTATGCATTAAAACTAAAACAAAACCTAGAGCAGAAGGCCACATCCCCGATGGGATGGTTATGAGTTTCCTTTGGCCAGTTTCAGAAGGATATTTGTACACACATATTTCAATGATCACCTTTAAGTGTTTGAGGATCCCATAGCCTGGAACTATCGTACCTTTTTCTATATGACCATGTTTTTCATTGTTGTATTTGAAATATATGACATTGTTTGTAAACTGTTTTACACATGCCTTGTGAATTTATATAATTTTTATATAAAATTTTTATTAAGACATTTTTTAAAGTATTTACATCATTTGAATTGTAAATCATGTATTGTTTTAGTTATTCTTTGAACTGACATACCTGTTTATTAAAATTTAAATCTTTATTTGGTTAATTAAATATTGGAATCTATTATGGAATCCTTCATGAGACCCTATTGGGATTTTATTTCACACCCTACCTATTCTTTCAGGTGTTTTTAGATTATATTCTTCTAGGTTCAAGCAAGGGTAAGGCTCTACTTGGTGGGGGAAGTTATTACTCCTTGGTCTTGGAGAGTTGTGTCCATTGATACTTGAGTCTTTATCTAGTTTTCTAGTTCATTGTTGTAGTACTTTGGGTTGTTTACATGTTTGACATCTGGTACCCTACTCCCTATGGAGTTTTCCTTTTTTATTCTTACTAAATGTTTTATCATTATTCCACAATTTTTGTGAAAAATTCATTCCAAATTTCCTTTTTTATGATGCTAGGTGCTAGTCATGAACCAATAGGGATCAATAATTCCCTTTGGTCCACGTTAGAATCATCTCAGTTATCGGGTTACTAGGGTACTTAGATCGGTTTGTGACAGTGACCTTACCTATAAGGAGGGATGCCCAATGAGGCTAATTGAGAGTAAGATGGTGGTTAATTGTCATGAATGCATTAATGGGTAGGTATATTATCTAACTTGAGTATATATAGGATCGTATTAGTAGAACCTACGGTGCTTCCCATTATATATATTATGTGATTTTATTTTTAATTCAGATTAGTTAAAAATATGTTCATTTTTTACAATAATTGTTTACCTTATTGGGTACCTTAGTTTATTTATTTTTTCAATAATACCAAATACATTAATTTCAACTCACTTAATAATAGTGTTAGAGATTATTTTTATATTATGTAATGGTGTCACTTTCTCCTTGGATGTTGAGGCTTATTCCTAAAAGAATTAGTTTTATATATTTGTTGACTTATGATTGTTAATTTTATCACCTATTTTAGGATTATAATTTTATTATAATTTTAAAAAAACTTGTAACTATTTTTTTTTGGATATGAGCATCATGATAAGGGTTTTTCTTTATTCTTATTAAATGAATTTTTAGTTGAATATTCCAATGCCATTACTTTTCATCTAAAGGTGTTAGGTTTGTTTCAAAATGAATTATGTGGTATATTTATGTTATTTAGATTTACCAAAATGTTATAAAATATTTTTTTATAAATATAATTTAAAACTATCATTAATGGGATGTATTATTAAATTAATTTCATATAATCTTTACTAGTATATAACTAAGAATTTTTTCTCACACCCAATATATATATCATAGTGTATGTATATAGGATCAATAGTTCTTACAGTTCAAGTGGATCACATATTCAATTTTGATGATGTTTCCTATTTTTTTATGGAGCTTGGGAATATGATGTGTGAGTGGCGGCCAAAAGTCTCAACATATTTTTTAATGTGGAATCAGGTGATATATTATTGGTTTGTCTTAGAATGTAAAGGTATCAATCACTTTATCCATCTTATTGTTTTTTTTCAGTTTTAATGGTACATATTATATAAATTTCATGATGATTATATTTATATATTGGTTTGGATATTTTTATTAGTTATGATTTTTATTGGTTTTTATCTTATTTGAATAGTTTATTTGATAAGAATTGAAGAATTATTTAGAGACATTCCATGTTGAAATCATGACAAAAGTCCACCATTTATTAATTAATATTTAGTGTGTTAAATTGTTCCCAGGGTTTAGTTTTCTTGACATAAATTCTTATTGCTAGCTCATGGTGATTAGGTACATGCCTCAAGCCCTATGGTGAGCTATATTGGGTGACATGGCAGGTTGACTTGGGATGATATGTTACATCCACTCTCGAGGGTGCTAAATTATCTATCTATCATTATTTTATCAAATGGTGAGATTAGATAATCCTATTATGATTAGATTTTTTTCATTTATTATTCCATTAGTTGGATAGATTTTAGAATATCCCTTATCCTTTGTTGATTCATTAATTTTCATATTTAGGATACCTTCCCAAGATAGAGACCTATTTGGATATTAATGATTTTTTCTTAGGAAATATAAAAAACTAACTCTTTCTAACACTTGAACTGATAAAAATTCAAATCATAGATGTGTGACATCCATAAAATATTTCTTAAGGATTATACTATGAATATTTTTTATAGAAATATTAGTATAAGCTATGAGTCCAAGATTTCATAACATAAAAGAATTCAATATCTAACATTGGAATAAAAGACTTATGCATTTTCATCTATCCATTGAAAACATGGAAATAAAAAATTGATACCATGTAGTCGATAGTTTTTATTGCTAAAAGTTCCCCTATTTATCTTATAATCCTATAAATTATTATAAGATTAATTGGAATGATCAAAAATAATGGAAAGAATCATAAGGATAATTTATTAGTGTATTAGACAATATACATACAATATCCTTACTATGACCACTAGAGAAATTAGTTGAAGCAAATTTTCACATCCATTCTTTTATATTTTGTTACACCAATTGAGTCTGATGAAATTCCTCGATTCCATGAGGATATTCCATTGCTTGTATTGGAACTTTCACCTTGACAACTTAGACTACCTTCTCAAAAACTTGGGTGTTAAAAAGAGGAGTCAAAAACCTCATTAGAATTAGTTGAAGGTTCCCTTTATGTTACTAAAATCAGCATTCCAATTGTTGTGTCCCTTATATATTCACTAGAATATGTTAAAACCTCAGGATGGCCATCCTCGTCCTCTATACTAGATGAATAAGGAATTATTATTAGAGAAATACATATTATCAATTCCCGAGTGAGTAATATGATTAAGTATTTTTCAAGGATTTAGGGTATATTTTACGGAAGTAGGGTTTATTACCTAATGGGTTTTGTTCCATATATTCTTCATCCTCTAAAATAAATTCATAGGGATACTTCTTTGAGAAACATGATAATGAAATCATTAATAGCCATGATATTAGTTTTTGAATGATAATTCATGAAATTAAATTAAAGACTAACCTCATTATCTAATGCATATATATTGTTTTAATCTATGGGAACATTTTTTATTGGTTTGGTGGTGGGTCAGTTTCTATTTCTGGATTAGACTAATAGATAATTGTATAAGTATCTAGTGGGTCCCAACCTTCAACTTCCAATATCTCCTTATAGCCTGATGAAAACTCATATTCCACTAGAAATATTGACTCTATCACATTATTGTGAATAAAAAAAATTTATGTATTGGTGCGATAACACTAGTTTCTTTTTAACTATTTTCAAAAAATGAAAGAGAATTTCAAATATGTTAAATACAATTGGAATTAATTGTGTTTTTTTAAATATATCATCCTTGTATATTAGTGGGGTTAAGGAAATAATCCCATTTATGGTCAATTGAATTATTTGTTACCACTTCAACACTACCATAGTCTAAAATCACTTATACATATCTTATGATAGGCATTATTTATTTTTTCACATGCACTAGTGTTTGTAATTCCCTAAGATACGATCCTATATTTGTTTGGTTATTTTAAATATTGATGTAGATGGGTGCCTTTATATTTTTTATTTTAGGGATACACACACTACCTTGACGGGTAGCATATAAGTTTTTAAGAACATCCATGACTACCCAACTATACCAAAATTGGAAGGCCTCATGATATATATGTGTTGAACATATAGATAAATTCTTATCATTAGGACATAAAGAAGACACATGATCTTTCATGTTCAATTACTTTCCTGTCCTCTCAACTTCTAATAAATAATATTATTGTTGTATATGGATAAATAGATTGAGATCATGTGGAATTACATAATCAATCATAAGTTTCCAAAAATATTAAAGATATTTTTCAACTATGTAATTTTGTTCTTCATTTATATTAGTCTTCTTTTAGTTATTTTTTGTAACAAATATCCACTTCTAGATTACTAAGAAACTGCATACCTTGTTGATATTCTTCAATAGCATGTCACACAGATAAGAAAATATCATATCATGGATGTATTGATATGTTAATCTATTTCCAGCATTTGGTGAGGGAAATATGATTTTAGTAAGGTAATTTTCCCATAATAATAATCTACCATAATCAAGATTCCATCATGGGATGCTCCCAATTCCTTTCATTTGAAAATGGTTCCAAAATAAGGATTTATATTCATCAAAACTAGTGAGATAACTATCTTGTCATATAAAATTCAATGATAATATAACAGTTTATTCAAACTAATAAAATACAATATATTATAACCATTTAGTATAATTGAGTTTTTTACCCTTCATGGACATCATCTATAATTTTCATTTTATTGGGTCTCACCATACATAATGAAATTAAACATATTTAAGAACCACCAATGTTTTGATGAAGATATCAACCAATATTACTAGTGGTTGGGTTATTGAAATAGATTTAATTTTTGGTTTAAAAAATCATCAAGTGATCTAAAAAGGATTATGCAATTCATATGTCTTAAAGATACATCTATACCTCATTAATTGACCCTGAAATAAAAAATTTGACTTATATCAATATATGTGTAAGAATCACCAATGTATAATGGATATGATTGGAACATCAATGATGATAGGCCTTGTATTTACCATCAATTACTCCATAATTAATGTTCTTGGTTAGACACCTAAGTTAAAATCATGAGTTGGAACTGGGGAAGAAAACTATAAGGGTTTTGATTTCCCTTAAAGGGAAGTGTATGATGTCTATTTCAAGGGACCAATCCTAAATGTAATTTACATTACCCCTTTATAAATTGTAATAAATTTTATATTACCTATATATATTTATTTAAACAAAATCATAATTGGATAATGAGGGATGATGTACTACCTCTCATACATATAGTGTTCTTAAAAATTAATTTTATTAATCAATTACTTTTGAAAAAGGATAACCAATATTATTTTGAGGAATGATTTAATAAATAGTCAAAAATATATAAGAGGGTATAAAACTAGGTAATAATAGTATCTATGAGATGATTTGAACTCTCATCATATCAATTATGATATTCAAGTAACCTAAAGGAAATATCCAATGGGGTCCCCATGAGGGAATATGAAGCATATAAAACAACATCATTGATGAGAAATTCTTAAATTTGCATCGATATATTTTGAAAAAAATATATTATACATATAAAACATACATTTATTATTTATTTCTATTAAAAAATTTCTATTTATATTATTAATTGAAGTACTTACTTTATATATAATAAAAACTTTTTCAATGACACATATTTTTATAATAATAACACCTAATGTGTGGTGTATTATTATGTTTTTTAATTTATCATATGGTGGTATTTTAGTTCACTGGTAAATAAATGTTACACCAAGGAGTGAGATATTATAGACCAGAATCAACTATGATTGTATTTTGTTTGAAATAAAGCCCCAAAACTTATTTTATATCATGATATGACCTTAGTTACTCTAGGAAATATTATATTTTTTTATAGGAACTATAATTCTCTCATTAACAATTTACATAGTCTATATATTAAATTTTCTTGATGTCATTTTAGGATTTATAATACATTATTGATCCTCGAGATTCCACCCCATCTCTTTGGATTCTCTATTAAGCTCAATGATACATCAAACCTTATATTTAATCCCATTAGTTAATACATTAATGACCTAATATCATTCATTCACTTTGAGATTAATCATAAAAACATTATTTGGGTTTTTTTGGATTATAGGATATAAAATTTTCAATACCAAACTTTATATCAGTTTTCTCCTCTTCTTGCTACTATATATAGATTTTTAAGTCACATACCACACCCTTGTAATCCCTCTCAGTGGCTCTCTCTATGTCTATATATTCAAGTAAAACCTCTATTTATACTTTGAGTTCTACAAGACCTTAACATCAACATAATTATCATTGATTTTTTTTCTATTTTATTTTTTTAACGGTAAGAGAATACAAATACCCATGCGATCCAAAATTTATCTCACTTTCATTTCTTCTAGAAAATTATATTCTTGTGAAAGAAAGTTATTTTTCTTACTAAAATTTTATTTGATTTATTTATTTACTTATATATTTCTAGAGTATTTCCATAAGGTACTTTATCATTTTATTTATATCATAAATTTATAGGGAATATAACAATAAGGAACCCAACCTGTTCACATTAAAACATGTGAGTGAGAGCTTCATATTACACTTTACACTTCCCCTTTTCATATTTCAGGAAGGGAATCCCACCAAATCCTCAACCACCTTCTATTTAATATGGTTTAACCCTAAATGATTCTTTATTTTATTGAATCCTAGTTTATGATATTTATCCTTTTCCACTAGATCATACTGATTATTCCTCATATCATATAAAATAAGATTATATGAAGACAATAAAATGAATCTTCCTTTGGATCCTTTTTCTAAACCACCTAAGACTTTGGATTGAAGTGAGGTGGAAATATTCTTAGTCTTCACATAAAGATTCTAAAATCATCGAGGATTTATATGTATCACTTCATAACCTATAAAAATATGTATACCCATTCAAATAATACAAAAATAAGTTCACATGGGTTTATTAATAAATAATTTTAATTTTCCCACAAAACCAAAATATTTGTTCTAATTACCTTTGTATCGCCATAATATATATTTAGTATCTTCTCCCATATAATTATTAAGGATTTTTAGCACATTAGATTTATATAGATTAAATCATACACAAATCCATATAATATATTTATTCTTATAGCATCAACATTGAGTTTTTTATGATTCCCTTTTGATATAGCTCCAATTTCTATAATGACCATAATTTTATAAAATATATCCATGTACACATCCATAACCAAATATAAAAATTAGAGTTTCACATGATTCATACATAACTAAAAATTATGTCATCAAAATATCAAAGTTTAATTATTATTTGCGACCACTATCATGGATTAAAAAGAGAGAAAACACCTCCAAAAAGAACCTTCAAATTTAATATAACTTTTTATCCCCACACATGGAATTATACCTTAAAAGGGGGTGAATAAGGGTATTTTATTAAAATAACCCATACCAAAAAACTTGTTTCACTATCTGTTAAAAATTATCTCTCTCTCTATGGAAAAAATAATATATAATCAATAAATTATAAATAGATAAAAGTAATTTTTACTTGGTTCAACCTTAGTGGGATATGTTCAAGAGAATATTCTCAGTAGTGTGTCATTATACCAAAATTAACTATAATATTTCATCTTTTGATTATAGTTTTTAGTGGACTCACTATCCTTATAGGTTAATAACCAAAATAAGAATGATATTACACTTAAATCCTCACTAAAGAAGAACTCAATTCTCCTCCAAGTGATCACCTTAATCTCTATCAACCAAAAACACATACCACACCGTGATTGGTGTAACAATATTTTCTATATTAATTAACAATATGTTTTAATTTAATTAATAATAATAAATTAATCTTGGAATTATCTCTCTAGAATTGATCTATTTCTATAATAAAAATCTCACCTAATAAAAATTCTCTCTTATTTTACTGCATATCTCTATATATTTTATTTATATTTCTTATTTTTAATGAGAAGTAGTTTCTTTGAGAAAATTTAAAAGTTTATCTTCATTAAATCCACAAATATTCATCAATAATCATGTGAAAATTCATAAAATAATTTCTTCAAAATAAAATTCAATGCCCCTCATTTAATATTTGAATTAAAATCTTGGAAATCTTGTGAACTCAACATGAGAGTGGTATAATGAGAACCACAATGATGTAATTAATTATACAAACTCAATAATTTTACTAGTTAAATCTCAAAAATTTATGTCATGTTCATAATTCTAAATATATCTTTAACTAACATATTATGGTATGACCAGAATTTCACAATACAATTCACACCCCCTATAGAAACAGTAAAATTCTCTAATATAGTCATTATGATGAAGTTCCTTCTATGACATTAAAAAATATAAAATTTCAATGTAAATTTCTACCCCTTAAACATATTACTAAAGTATTATATCGAATATAATCATACCCAAAATATAGAAAGTGAATATTTTCTAATACAACACAACTAGTCATCTAGAACCATATCCGATTTTTTATGACATAAAATAATGAACACCAAAAAATGATTTTTTTCATTAATATAAACTTATCTAACATCCTACAAATATATCAAATATCCAATACATTGATTCCACATGATTTATTCAAACATTCATAAAATTTATGTTAACACAAACCAAAATGTAAAACTATATTTTTTAATAGATTCATTAACACAACCATAATCTATCATATTTTCACTAAAGTTATTTTAAATCCATATATTAGAAATAATTAATTAATTATAAATTTATTATAAATATAAATATTTTATTTCAATTTATACACAATTAGTAATTTATGTATATTAAATAAAAACAATTATTGCATTTAATTACACTTGTATTAAAATAATAACAATTAGAAACACTATAAATTTGTTTGATATCACTACTTCAAAATTATATATATCATATAATAATTGATTTGAAAAAAACTTATTTAAAAACTTTAAAAGTGATATAACTTATGATAAATTTTCATATATATGTATTTATATATTTATAATTAAAAATTAACATTTACCACTTATTAAGAGTTTTTTTGAAATTTAAGTGTTTGTTCCTTTTATTTATATATTAGTTTATAACCAAATACCTAAATGGGATGGATGAATATAATTTTTTTATTTCATTTCAATCTAGTTTTAAGAAACAAAAATGGACTAAAATATGTTTTAAGTTATTTTACTATAGTATATATAGTCAAGTATTTTAAAAAACATTAATAAGGAAAAACATTCCTTCATATAGTAAATAAAACTATAAGGATAAAAAAAATAAACTTATTTAATGATCATCATTTTTTTAATAATTATAAAATGTGTAAGTTACCAATGTATTTTTTATGTTTTTACCATCATTTTATTTCAAGTGACACTTAAATTATATTGATCCACCATTAATAATCATATGTCATAATTTTATTTCTTTTCACATTATGAATATATGATGTTCTAATTGAAAAAAAGAAAATAATTATTTGAAAAAAAGACTTAAAAATCCATATGGGGAATATATAAATTATCATTCTATAAGTAATTATAACTTTTAATATTAATGGGTGACCCTTATAGATCCTTTCATCATTTTGTGTTATAACATTCCTGTTAATTCATTATGAAACTTGAAAAGTTATTTATGAAATTAGAAAATAAGAGGAAATAGAGAAAGAAAAACTCATTTAAAATCAATTATTAATTTTATAATTTAATAAAATGTAGGAAAAATATAATAATAAAAATTATATTAAATATACATGAATGGAGATATAAATTTTGAATTTTGAATTAATTTCTAATAAAAATAATTTTTAGGGAGAACTATTGATCAAGATGGTTTTGTAATACATAATAGATGTTATTGATAATAAAAAACCTAAAGTTAAAGAAGATTTATGTAAAGGGGGAATTTATGTCAATGGGGATATAGGGGGTTTAAAGAGCATTGTGGATTCCGAAATTCAATCTCTAATTCCCTAAGAGGGGTCTTTGCTTATAGGATGATATTTTTTTCAAACAAGTGGTTGTGTGTTAGATTTATTGGAAATAGATAATTTATTTTTTTTAATATGTGATATTATAATACATGGTTGGAGTATGAGTAGTCATTGAAGACTTAGTGATGTGAGGATGATCAAAGAAGCACTATTGGAGAGGTGCACATGGAATCACTAGTGGATAAATGAAAAGAGAAGACCTGATATCTCTATATATCAAGGTCATTACATTCAATGTAGTGTTTAGTGGTCTAAGGAAGGTTAATTTAAAAATTAGAATGTTGAGTTAATTTGTTGAATTTATAGGTAGAAACCATGGTGTGATTATAAGCACTATTATATTATCTGGGTTTAGAAATGTGCAGTTAGTTGTTGGGAGATACTAGACTATATACTGTAAAAATACATAAGATATAAAAAAATAGATTTGGAAATATCCCCTCAAACATATGATTTTTATATACATATTGACATGGACTAAGTTTTGTAAACCTGGATCCAGTACTAAAAACATATTATATACATAATTGGATACCAACTAAAATGAAGTAACTGTAACCATATATAATTATAATATCAGTAGTAAAAATTGAGTCACTTACATACCCAAGACCTTTTAGGGTTAGAGGTTTATAGAATTTGGATAAAAATCCCTTACATAACAAAATCCATTCCTTTCTCATAAAATGGTAATTATTACAATTATATATAGATATTATTATTCCATATAAACACTTTAACATATCCAAAAAAATTCTCCAAACATGATACCATTATAGAAATATCATACACAATATCATTCTTCAAAACCTAGGGAAATGGTAACATAATAATAGGGGAGATCAAATGATACGTAAGGGTAAACATAATAGATATCAATCAATGATAATATTTAAGGAAAAAAATCATAATGTTATTAAATAATAATAAATGTTAATGATTATAAAATAATAGAACTAAACCCCATCAAAACATGGATCATAAAACATGAGTTATGGCATAAAGTTGTATCATAAGACAATATTCATATGATTCAACAATCATAAACCATGTAAAATAAATCTTTTTCAAAGGAACCATTAAAAATCATAGCTAGAGTAGGGAATCCATATAGTTTCCTTGGGATATTATACTTTCATCATGGAATCATCTAAATGGGATAAATTCAATATTCTCTTTGGAGAATCATTCATCCAGTAAACTTCATCATATCTTATGTTTTACTTATATATAATAAACTATATAATCTATTAGGAGTTACTTATATTCAATAAAATCCATTATATCTTAGAATTATATTTAATCCATTTAACTCTATCAAATTACCCAATTCATTAGAGATCTATATCGGTCCCACCTTTCATCATCAACAATGTTTAAGAAATGTAACATGAATAAAGTACATATATCTTTCCTTTCATAATTAAAATTCATATAAAAAATCATCATTAAATTTATAACATTATTAATTCATAGAAAATAAATATTTTTTATAATGATTTAATCATAACTTAATTAACACATCGGAATGAAATAGGTTTTATGAAATTATACTTAAAAACATCATAATTCCAACATCTCTTAATTAACTCATGAAAAAATGGGTTGAATGAAAACTCCTTAAAATAATTTTCATTATAATACATCCATAGAGATAACATGTATAGTATAATAAGGTCATATCCCTAGTGAATAATTACAATCCTTAATAGTTGTTTGTATAGATGAAAAAAACTTTTAAAGAGTATTTTAACAGCTCTTTAAAAATAAGAAAAATATCAATTTTAGTATTTTTTTAAAAATAAAAATTTATATAATATTGATAAATGTATTTTATTTATAAATAACCATGGATAATTTTAAAATAATCTTAAAATAAAATTATAGCCATGAAAGTGTAAAAATCCATTCATGCCTTGTACATTAAAAGAGAACATTATTTTCATACTTCAATAAAAATTAAAAAGGAAGACATGCATAAAACATTTAAAAGGATAAATTTTAATAATTTTTAAATAAATTATATTCTATTAAAAATAGAATTTATTAATCATTTATGTATAGATAAATACTTCTAAAAATATAATTAAGAACATGGACACAAAAGAGAATTCTAGTTGACCAAAGAGGAAATAATGTCAGTTTTTCTTAAATACATTTTCTTGAAAATTTTAAGTTCCAAAGAGTGGATAATAAGGGTAAAATTAATATTACATAAGTAAACAAACGATATAAATATATAAATATCATGTAATTCCTAGAAATTAGATTCAAACATAAACAAACCTGATTAAAAATGAGATTTCAATATACACCCTTACCATTTTGGTAACTTTTGAATCATAATCCCAATGATATAAATAACTTCAAAATAAGAATTAGATTCCATGAATATAAGTATATTAATGATATAAAATATCCAAGGGGTAGTATATACACCATATATACACAATTAGTTTCATAACATGAAAAATGTCCCAATGAGAAAATATAGAGATGAAGAACCGTTATAGTATTGGTAATATCTAAATCAATACCTCATAAAAGAGAGAACCATAGATATATTTGTAAATGCCAATAATTTTCATGAAAATAATGTTTGGATAGATTCATGGTTAGTTTAAACACAACATAAAATAAATTAGTGGTGAATATGACATATATTTCATAGAAATTAAAGTGAGATGAGAAACTTCATTTTTCTTAATTTGAATTCAAACCTCCTATAAAATAAATATTGATTTATGATATATATATATATATATATATTTAAAAACCATATTCATAATTATCTTAATATATATAATTATAATATAATTTTTAATTACTCCATTATTAATAATTACTTTGTAAAATCATCATTATAGTTCCTCACTATTCCATTTTTCATACATGTTCTATTTAAATAGTTCATGCCTTGCACATTGATCATGGTTTCATCACTAAATTATCTTAATAATTATATAAGAATAATATTTATTTGTTATATACACTTTTATAACCATTCATATAAGGTGGTAATGAGAAATTAATTTCATCACATTGTGTAGATGGAAGTATGTATATACACATGATTGGCGTTTTCACTTTTTTGTGGTAGGAGAAAAAGAAATTAAAATATTAATCATCCAAAAAGAAGAACAATTCTATCATATATATATATATATATTATATTACTTAAATCAATCTTTTTTACCATATATAAAAAAGAATAATTACAAACTAAATGACATCACTTCCTAGAGGTGGTAGTCCACACGTACACATGAATGATGTTATCATCTTACAAATGATGAGAGGATTATAAGTAATATAAAATTTTAGCACTAAAAGATCATAATAGTTTTATAAAAATAATATATAATCATTAAATACATTTATATAACCATCCTTGAGAGAAAATGATGAAAAATAAAATATGTCGATCATGGAGATGGAAGTCCATATATACACATGATGACATTTTCAATTTCAATTGGGATGAATGATAAATAGATAATGGTTATAATATTACCATAATATAATTTTAGTAAGATAATATTACTTATTTCACTATTTTAATGTATACAAAAATACATTTTTAAGAGGCTTTAAAATTAAATAAACTTAAACGGATTCAGTGAAGACGATTACCTCTTCATTGAGAAACTTACTTTAAATTTCTCATAAATGCCCCTCCAGATGATAATTAGAGAAGAAAAAAAACCTATATAATTTGTATTCAGATGTTGAAAATAATTTTATTAATGTTTTGGTCAAGATGACATCCTTAATAAGGTGTTTCTAAAAGATGATAGGAGGTTATTTTTTTAAGTGAGGTGGGTGGAAATTTTGTATATACATGAAATATTAATATATAATATATTTATATATCATTTAAAATTTATCCAAACTTCAATATATATTATATTAAAGAGTTCAATTTTGATATAAATTCATCCAATACTATTTTAAAAACACTATGTGTCATTTTTAAATATATTTTATAATTTGACCACATCATTTATCCTTTTAACCTTAAACCATGATAACTAAATTTTCAATCTACAAGGTTCATGAAAGTAATTTTAAAAATGAAAAGTTCCATGTAAAAGAATAATTAAGGATTTTTTTCCGATAATTTACCATAAAATTGTGTTAAAATATGATTTTTATAATTATCTATTTGTAAAGACCCAGAAATTTCAAGGAAATTTTTTTCTTAATTTCTTTGGGATTTTACAAGAACGCAGTTTCTAACGGAACCTGATTCCGAGGCCCGGTGTTCCCAGAATCAATTTCCGAAGTTTAGCTCGGTTACGTTCAGTGAACGAACGAGCAAGATTTCCTAACTTTTGAACCAGTGCTTAGAATCGAAATCCAAGGGAAACGATGAAACCACATCACTAGTAATTTCTTAGGAACACCTATTCTGGAGTTGCGTTTTCTTGGGTGTGGTTATTAAAATAATGGGTTAAGTAATGAATAAAAATAAAATTTGTGCAACCAATTTTATTTTTATATCTAAGTAGTTATATCCTTTGTAAGGGAGTGGGGGTGGGACCCATTGGTTCCTAACTACCCACATGTGGATAAATGTGAGGTGGGCCCCGCATGAGCCCCACCCCTTTCAACTTCCACAAATCCCCCATTAATTTTTTAACACACCCGCACCCCCACTTAAATGAAAAGTAAACTCCGTTATTAATTAACTATTTAAGTTGTTCAATATAATTAATTAGAGAATTCAATTTTGAATTTTGAATTGATTGGTGGCTTGTGTGAGTTAATTAAATAAGACAAGTCTTATTTCATTAAGGGTGTTTTGGTTGTGCGAGAAGGATTGGAGTGGATTTGCTCAAGTCTTGAACTTCATCTTCCTCCTTGAAGAACGCGAAGAACGCATCGTCGCCGATGAAGAACGCCGACCTTCGATGAAGGACGACGAAGAATGCCGAATCCTCGGAGATCGACGACACAATGCCGTGTACTGTGACGCTAATGATTCTCTTCTCCATGACATCAGTGACGCTTATGGAGCCTCCTTCCGCGACGCCTTCATCTGCAACGTTATTTTCCCACGACGAACCTTTGTTCGACGACACCTTGAGGTAGGGGTTAATTTCTTGTTCGTGAATATTTTCCTTTCCATTCACCATTTTATTCTTGAGCCGCCTATTATCATTATAACAGGAGGAGGTCGGACCGCACGAACATGGCCGACTCTCCTCCCCCTTCGATGTTGTGTTTGTCGTGGCATGAACAAAGGCGCGCGGTGCAACGGCACCACATGGAAACAAGAAGAATGCGGCGAAGAAGCGCGGCGCCGTCGCACCGCATCGTTGAGGCCGAAGAAAACTGTGGTTGGAGTCGGGGCCGTAAAGGTGAATCGAAGACTCCGCAGTGTGTTTATTTGATGCGCGGATCGACGAGCGATGTCAGAACGGGCCGCAGAGGCGATTTGAAGACTTCGTAGTGAAGAGTTAGTCCCGGGAGGACCACTAGCAAAGACGGTAGGAAAAAAGGACCACTGGAGTGTGTCCGGTGGTCCGCGGAAGACCCTGCCGGTGCGCCACGCCGGCACGGCAGTGCCAGCGGCCGGAGGCGGCGGCACCCGGCGGGCCGCCAGGAGGGACCGTCGTGGCTGAATCCGCAGCGGAAGGCGACCGGGGACCCACGACCGCGCAGGAACTGGGGGAGACACGAGACCCAGCGCCGCGTCCATTGGCAAGGGAGCAGCCCCCATGTGGGGGCCTCAGTTTCATTCAAGGGGGGGGGGGGGGTAGCTGCCCCCCCTTTCCGCTCAGCTCGGTGCTGGCCGAGCTGGACACGCGGGCCGCGCACGCGCGCCAGGCCAACCGGCCCGCCCAGGCCGGTTCGGGCCGCGCCCACCAGGCCGGGCCATGCCCAACGGGCCGGGTCATGCCCTAATGGGCCAGAACCGAACCCGGATCGGGTCGACCCGGTTCGGGCCGACCCAGGGGGGTCTCGGGCCGGGCCCAAAACCCCTAAAACAAGACATGTTCGTTCTTTTGCCCATATCTTGGGCTACGGACCTCTGATCGATGCACCATCAGTTGCGTGGAGATCCTCGGATCGATACGGTCGTTTTGGTATATTATACTGAAGGTTTAGGAGAACTTTGGGTATGGCCGAGTTTGTTCAAACACGAAACGAACCAGGCCCTCGGAGCAGAAACACTTATAACTTGAGCTCCAGACGTCCGATTGACGTCCCGTCAAGTTTGTTGGATTCCTCTTAGTGAGATAGACCTTTTGTCTTACTTCGCTCAAGGTTTGGATGTAGTTGGAGTATGTTCGGGTTGTTTTTGACTTAAAAACCAACCGGGACCCTGGAACGAAAATGCCAATAACTCTCAGACCGGGCGTCCGATTGACGCGCCGTCTGTCACGTTGGGTTCCTCTTGTAAAGACGGAACTTTGGGATACATCAACTCCAGAATACGTGTTAGTTGATGTATTGAACCCCCTTGGATCGTGGAGGGGACCCTCCCAGAAACGAGCATGCTGTGTACGGGAACCCTAGAGCTGGCTGCGATGACGATGAAGACTTTCGTACTGGAATCCTCCGTGGGTTTGATGATGAAGACTTTCGTACTGGAATCCTCCGTGGGTTCGACGATGAAGACTTTCATACTGGAATCTTCTGTGGGTTCTACGATGAAGACTTTTGTACTGGAATCCTTCGTGGGTTCGACGACGAAGACCTTCGTACTGGAATCCTCAGTGGGTTCGATGACGACGACTGCACTGAAATCCTCCGTGGGTTCGGTAGTGAAGACAACCGTACTGGAATCCTCTGTGGGTTCGACGGTGAAGACCTTCATACTAGAATCCTCCGTGGGTTCGATGAAGACTACTGCACTGAAATCCTCTGTGGGTTCGGCAGTGATGAAGACTGCACTGAAATCCTATGTGGGTTCAGCAGTGATGAAGACTGCACTGAAATCCTCCGTGGGTTCGGCAGCGATGAAGACTGCACTGAAATCCTATGTGGGTTCGGCAGCGATGAAGTCCGTACTGAAATCCTATGTGGGTTTGGTAGCGATGAAGACCATATTGAAATCCTCCATGGGTTCGACGGAAATGACTACTGTTCTAGTATCCTACGTGGGTCCTAGCTTAGATGAATCAGTGTCTATATCTGATCATCTCTATCACCTTACGAAGAAGTATACCTGTGTGAGATGAGTCTTAAATTTAAATCTTTATCTTCGATATGATTGACTTTATTTCCTATGTGGATTGGGTTATGTTATCTTGTGTGGATTGGGTTGTAATATCCTATGTGGACGTGATCAAACTTGGGCTCGGATGTTGGAGCCTAACTAGAATTGGTGACTTAGGTATATGTATGGGCATATACCTAAGTAGTGTTGTTTGTTACTTCGTGATTGTATCTTTCCTTTTTGGATTATCCTTGGTGGATTCTGGGAGACCTTCAGGGGTCTCGGGGTCCCTACTGAGTAGTGTATACTCACACTTGCACGAACTATGCCTGCACTTTGTTGTGTTGGATGCAGACGACGGATAGCGCTGATCGAGGTTTAGGCTTGTAGAGCTAGATGGTACCCGGAGGTATCTGTGACGACGAGACGGTACCCGGAGGTGGACTTCATGACGAAACGGTACCCGGAGGTGGACGTGATGACGAGAGGGTACCTGGAGGTGGACTCCATGACGAGATGGTACCCGGAACTGACAGACGAACGTAGAGAGCTGAGGTGGCCATCTGTACCTACCCTTTAGGTAGGGACTCCGGAGGATGATCCAGGAGCAGCTTGACACCTTCCTGCTGTTTTGTCTTTTTCTTGTACTTTACTGTTGGGCTTGTATTTCCGGCCCCCTTTGTACTTTCAGCACTCTTGTTATATTGCTTTACTTAGTGTTTGCTTCCGCTTGTTCTCTTGTTGTGTGTATGGTTACGTTTCTTAAAGGCAATGCCTTCCCAGTTATAGGGATTTACACCTTTGGTGCTAGTCACCAGCCCCTGGCCTATGGGAGGTGGGCTTGGGGTAGTCACGACATGGGTCCCAAGTACGGGTCGTGACACTATTGATTTAAAAAAGATTTTTAGACAATGAATACCATTTATAGTCATTTTCAGGGCTATTCAAAAAATTGATTATAAAGGTGTCAAGATAATAATGTAATTTGAATATAAATAATGCCACTATAACAAAAAATTTATAATAATACATTATATTAATGTAACACCATGATTCATAAAAAATAATGTTGTTTTTAAAAAATTTAAATCATTTACTTGATTTTTTAACAACTTACACAAGCGTTGTGTCAGCATTTTTTGAACATTTTATGTTACTATAACATCACTAAAAAATAAAAATAAAATAGTGTCATTAATATAGATTCTTAGTCATATAATTAACCATTTATAGTCATTCATTTATCATTTATATCTATGACCAAAGAACAAAAACATAATATGTGGGAGAGATTTACATTTTGTAATTATCCTTTACATAAAATAATAAGAAGGTTATAATCAAAGAAATATAGACCCAAAATGACATAATTTAGTATCCAGAATTATTTTTCTCAAAATAAACTAATCTAGATAATTAAAGGTAAGTGTTCGATTGAGTTTTAGACCATATCCCATATTTTTAATCACATTTAACCCATCTAACTCTTTACTGTGGTGATAAAATTTTATGATGGTTACTATTCATTATGACTAAAAATGAAATTGAACATATTAAATAATATGAATATGATGATTTAAAATATGAAATAAATTTTATATGATTTAATTTCTACAAGTAGTAAAAAATAATTAGAATTCATCTCAGTGAAATGCAATGAAAATCTATTTTAAAAAAAATACATGTTTTAAACATGGAAATGATTTTATACCAAAATCATGTATTATGTTCATTATTATTGAATAAATTAGATACTATTTAAGAAAATTAAAAAAATAATAATTAAAACAAATTGAAAATATAATTTTAATTTATAAACAATTTAAAATAAATTGGAATTTTTATAAAAACGGTAATTTTTATTATTCACCCAAAAATCAATATTTTCATAAAAATACAAAAAAAAACCATTAATATATATATATATATATACATGATATTATGAAATATAAAATTAGGTCAATTTAACAAATACTATTTCTAAAATTCATAAATTTAACTTTTAAATGAAAATAAAAAATATAAGGAAAACCTAAATTTATATAAAAATGACCCTTTCATACTTTTAAGAGTTTTAAATATTATTTAATTAAATTATTATTATTAAAAATTTAGTAATTATTTTCTAATAACTAATCAATAAATTTTAATAAGTAAAATTTTTCAATGTATATTTCATAATGTTATTACTCTTATTCATACCCACCAAACCAAAAACTAGGTTATAAAGGACATATTTAAATAATAATATTTCTATAGTATATCATGGTTAACTTAATATTAATTTTTCATGTAAAAAATTAAATTGAAAATAGTATTATTTTTATATAAAATGAAACAAAAATCTTGGGGTGACACATTCTACCACCCTTAAATATTTTACTTCCTCAAAAATTTTATCTCATGTTCGATAAAAATGGTTTAAAAGGTTTTCATAATCAATTCTAAGGTATATAAGATAAATATTCACAAGATACCAAAAATAATTTTAAATCCTCATTGATAATATGTACTTTTAAAAATAAATTTAATGTCTAGGTTTATACTAATAATATTATCATTTCCTAAGTATTTATTAAACCAAGCATTTACTATTAGGAGACCCATTCTAGTGAAAGAGTTTCATAATGCATACATTCTAATATGAGTGATATTCCATGAAAGAATTGATATATTTATCATCATATTTCTTATGTTAATGAATTATTTAACCATCAATATAGATAATATGAGAAAATATATATACTTGACTTCATTTGATGTTATAAGAGTAATTTCATCCTTTAATTGTGTTTCAAGAAACTTTCCACCTATACCTCAATTCATATTCTAAATCATGAATTTATCATGCTTGAATAAATAAAATTTAATTTTGACAGACCATAATATCCATAAAAGGATGAAAAGTTATGTCACTTATATCTATACTTAGACAGAAACCAAAAACATTCAACACAACATAAGATAATATCCAATATGAATAAATCATAATAATAATAAATGATACATTATTCTACAAATCCTCAACATTAATACCCAATGTTCAATTTTAAACATTACATAATTAACTAACATTAAATCTATTCAAAATATTCTTGAACAAAATTTAAACCCAAAAATATTATAAAAATTAGATCACACATTATTCTAAGATCAACTTAACATTTATCTCCAAACAACATCATTCACTCGTAAAGTCACATTCAAAAAATTTATATACCATAATCATATAATCTCTGAACAATGATAACATTTTCCCTAAAAAACATAACTAACTATGAATCCTAAATAAAAAAATATATGTTTCCAAAAGTTTACTCAAATTTTATTACTCAAATAAAATCTCATCTTAGATAATAATATTCCATTTAAATTAATAATATAATATTAAAAAAATAGTGAAATTAACTAAAAATAACTTCAATTTCTTTGTAACCAAATAAATTTTCGATCTCATATATTACCATTAACCATAATTACATCATCATTAAATAATATGATTTTGGGAACCCAGTTTTTCCCTTATAAGACTTTGAAATATTTATACATATAATTATCAATCCAAACACTGAGACAATGTGCGATTCTAAGGCCCAGTGTTCCCAGATTTTTTTTATAAACATATTAAATATATTTTATATTTAACACATGTTTTTTATTAAAAAAATTGGACAAATCTTAAATGGAATCTCAAATTAGAAATCTAATAATTCACTTGAGTCGGTAATGTGATCTTTACCCCAGGTTCGACATAAAATAAGTCAGTGTGGGGAATTCGGGCATCTCACCCATTCGAAGTACATTCAGATAGTTAATTAATTAAATTAAATTAATTAATTTATTATTTATAACTTAAATAAAATATATATAAATCTCCACTATAGATAATCCTCCAAGGTCATCTGTATAAACCCTAGGAGGATTCCAGAGCCTCTCCTTCCTCCTTACATTAGTGGATCATATTAAATGATGATAAAACACTAGATCAGAGTAGATCAGGACACAAAAAACACAAAAAACTTCATTTAATCATTTTAAAGAATGTTCTTTGATGAATTATGACCCAATATCTAGGTAGGAATCTTCAAACTATGGATTATTCCCTTTTTATTAAATTTATTGATCAGACCAAACCTATCATTTGATCTGCACCAATTGTGACCTTTTTATTTGACAATGTATTGGTTTAATTGATTATAATTTGGGTTTCTAAACCTATATGTCCCTACTCATGAAAATTGGAGAATAATTCTTAGAAATTATTGATAAACATTTGTTTTTTTACCCTTAATTACTTCGCGTTCATCTTTGGTTAGACCCCATGATCCCGGTTTAACATTATCGAGTGGTACCAACCCTAATTGGACTGTAGGAATCCTGATGAATCTGCATGTGAGGGATGGATAAAAAAATAGGGGTTTTACATATATATTTTTGGATGTGGTTGACCATTTTGACAATTAGAGATCAAACCTTTGACAATGGAAGGATCGGAAGCATGTGAGATGTGTGAAGAACCTCCGAAGACCAACAGAAACCAATTTACGACCACTGAATGTATGAAAATGAAAAATAAGGACTAGATCCACTAATTTTTTATACTTTCGAGGTGATATCTATGGTGGAATGGATTGATTTTTATTTCTAGGAAAATACAGACTACACATCGTGTAGTTCTAAGAACACATGGCATGTCAGGCCCTGGTTGTAGAGGCTAGGGTTTCAGTGATTTATAAATATCACATGCCATGTGGGACCCACACATGTTGTGTAATATCATGATAGAAAACTTTATGTTTACTCTCAAAGTAAATGTGCATAATCATGGACAAGCACACCATGTACCAAAGTACATAGACACAGGTTAAAGTACACAGATACGAGATGGATACAAGGACATGACCAAGCACACATGTGGGACCCCAAGCAGAAAGGGAACACTATATATATATATCCCATACACACCATGTATCCCTATATGGTAATAGAGATTCACACCTCTAGGGAAACATCCAGGTGATGGAGTGGGACCACATACTATATGGGTCCCCTCACATGCCATGTACCCCTTAATTCCTTTTTAGGAATCATCAATCTCTCATATATCCTTCATTTGGACTTATATTTTGGCACGTTATTAGGCTATCCTGAGTGCTTTTTCAAATATAACATTATTATTCCATTGGTTATGAATTTTTGGATATGATTTGAGATGTTCTAGGCATGGATAGTTTTTAAGCGATGCTCAATGATGGAAGTGATCATACAGGATCACCAGAGGCATTCTGAGTGGAACCCTCTAGCTGGGTTGGGTATGGGTCCTCAATGACTAAAGTGAAACCCTATAGATGGGATAAGTATTTTTAATATATAGGATCATATATTGAAACCCTTTAGGTGGTCTAGTCATGGGTCATATACCATTAGAGTGTGACCCTCTTACTGGACAGTGCATGAGTCTTCAATAAAATTCTAGAGTGGAACCCTCCAGATGGGCTAGGAATCGGTCCTATACCATAAGAGTATAACCCTACCACTAGGTATAATATGGGTCCTCTATAGACTATCAGAGTGGAACCATCCATATGGGATGGGCATGGGCCCTCTACTATCAGAGAGGAACCCACCAATTGGGCAGGACATGGATTCTCCATTTACAATTAGAGAGGAACCCTCTGATTGGAATAAGGTATGGTTCCTATATCTATCCACTAAGTGAACCCCCATTTTATATTAGGTCATGGGTCCTATACATAGATATTGTGGTCCCTTTAATTTTTTCTACAGTGATGAGGCAAGTCTTGACTTAGATGGTTTCTGTTGGGTAGAAACACAAGATGTTGGTCATCGTTGTTGGAATTATAGAACTATTGATGACTCTTTTCCAAGATGGAGATCCCATTACTCTATCATTTAGTATTTTTTGCTGATAATATATATATATATATATTTGTATCCATGTTGTTGGTTTTTTTTTCTCTCCTTCCATGAGTTGTGAGGATTCATGGGGTATTCCATGTGCTTTCCATGTTTAGCTTCTCATGGTTGGATGTGGTCACTCTCTTGCTATGGGTGGTAAATTCCTGATGTGTAGTTTATCTAAACATTATGTCAATCCCCTTGTGCTTTGATTATGTTACTCTTTCTCTTTATTTGGGTTGATCTGTATCATGTTTTCTATCTATAGTATTTCCTTTCATGATATATCTCTCACTACTCCACCTTTTAGCTTTCGGGGTGTCCTACTGAGTATGTATATACTCAACCCTAAATGGGTTTTCCCGCACATGTCATGTATTATGAAGACAATGGACACTTTTGTGGTGATTTCATATGATCTTATAGAAACTGGGTGATGTGGACTACATATGGTGTTCATATCTTTGAGATCAGGTGTTGGGATCTCCCAGTAGTTTACTTTATAGTTTTTGTTAGTTTGGGACACATTTCTAGTTCGGTGTGTATTTTTCACCTTTCAGTTCCATTTTTATTATTGTACACCCTAGAGGTTTTTAAAAATTGGTTTACTTTATATCTGTTGTATCTTTTTATTATTATTCCTCTGCACTTCTATATTGAGATGGTCAGGTGTGTGCATGCTGGTAAATTAAGAAAAAGCCTCTCATTTATGATATGCATTTCAGTGATTATCACCACCCTTAGCCTATGGAGGCAAGATTGGGGTAGTTATAAATCAAGCCCTGATTAGGGTTGGGTCGTGAAAGATTGTTATCAAAGTATTTCATTCCTTGGGAAATTGTTTGGATTAGTCCCATTATGAGGATTTGGTTGGGATTAGTACAATAGTCCCCTTACAACATATCCATTCAACAGGACCCTGAACACCTAATTTTCAATTTGGCATACTGATACATTTGTTATAAGGATCAATGGTACATACACCATATAGGATTGAGGATTTTACTATCCTTCTTGATTAATCTAACTATTGTTGTTATATATATATATATACTCTTCTGACCATGGTATAAATTGATTAAATTCTAGGATGTCTCCTTGATGACAACCATCCAAGGTACCATTTCTAGGTCAAGAAGATGATCCAATGAGTAACAAGACCTCAGTTCAGGGTCTATCCCATGAGATTCTTCCTCCATGTGGGTATGTAGATACACCACCGCCTGTTAAGATATATATTATACCATCTGAGTAGGTTGAGGATGCACACATGCTCAGTGCACTCTGTGAGTTCCAGCATTAGAAACCGCTAAGGTTCTACGGTGAGCCATATACAAAGGTAGCAAAGGATTGGATAGTTTTTGTGGTCTGTATCTTCAGTATTATTCAGAACCCAATGGATCTAGTATTTGTGATGGTATCTAGCCTTTTATATGGATTATTTAGGTTCTATTGGAGTCTTGTTATATAGATTCATGATGAATCAACACTCTCATCATCCAAGTTATAATAATTGTTCTGTGAAGAGTATTACCCCTATTGTTTGTGCTCAGTTTGTATTCAAGAGATTCTATAACTACAATAGGTAGGTATAACAGTGGATGGGTATGCTGTGAGGTTCACAAAAATTACATATTACTCCCTTAACATGATTTGGGGTGTGGTTCACGCCCAAATTTACCCAAGAGAAGAAGGGTAGAACGGTCCTTGTAGTGTAGCTTGGGTTGTCGATTCCACAGAGACCTAAGAAAATACCTAAGATACACAACCTAAGGGATGGATTTTTGGCTATGAAGTGGCCAACTTGGATTGATTTTGGATGGGTTTTAAAGATATCTAAAATATTTGAGTGGATTCAATTTAAAATAATGAGTTGATCCTAGGTTATTGCTCGGGGTGGATTGGATGTATTTTCTTTTTAATGATTTCAAATTCTTAAATTTGAGATGGGTTCATTTAAGGAGATAAAAAAAAACATCTTTACTTACTGGTTTAATGCCTACACCCTCTAATACTAATAACCTATACACTTGAAGGATCAAAGTTTTGAGCACTTCAAGGTAAAGGATCGTATTAGTACTTGATGTCTGTGGCATTAAATTCAACAAGGACGATGGAGTTTAAAAATCATCAAATAAAAATCCCAATTAAAGAAGTGATTGTACATTAATTAGGTGATAAATAACATCCAATACATCCCCTTGCTACTCCCTTGGATCAACCCATAAGTGGGTTAGCCCTCCATTGATCCCATGGTTTCAATGGAAGCGGAAAGTAGACTCATGAGGGAGGAAATGGAGAAGTAAAGGAAACAACAAAAATAAAATGATCACTCCACCGTTGTGTAAATAATTTCACAAGGGTTGGTGTGAATAAATTCACACCTTGATCCAACGGTATCAAAGTGATATTAAGAACAACAAAATAATAGTAGAAGAAGAACTTTTATTAAGAAACTAAAGTGATTTGAACAACTTACATGTGAAGGACAAAATTGAGGCAACAAAAATGCAGCATAACATTACAATTGCACAAGCATCCAAGATCCTCAAATCCTTCACCACCACTGCCTTAAATAGTCATTTTGGGAGCCTTGGGTCGAACCACCAACAGTACAAAGCATCTTAATTAATTTTGCTAGGCTATAGGTGGTGGAAAGCTTGTGGAATTTGGACTTTTCCATGTTTGACCCGAGGTGACAGCCAGCTTTCCTTCACCGAACAGACGCGTATTTAAGACCTTCTATACGGCAGAATCAGGGTGGGGCATAGAAAAAGAAAATGGAGATCCGGATGTCTTCTAACCTCCTGTAAAATTGGGGCCCATTTGGAGTTGTGGATTCCGAGATATGAGCAAAGTAGTGAACTGTTTTTCTGGGCCGCAGAATCTGGCCCAGAATTTTATCTCTAACTTGGGCCGACTAAATAACCAACATGGAGGCCGAATTAGCATTAACTCCGGAAGAGTGATTTGTTCCTAAACATGTAATCTAGCATCCCATGAAATTTGGGATTAATTGGGCTTGTATGTTGGGCCCCACAGTCTCCTAAGTGGGCTGGTGTACAATCTGCCTTCTCCAGAATTGCTTCCTTTCATTGCTAAATATCTCCATCATCCTCCATGAATTCTCCACTGATCTCTGAATCAAACATGTTCATATTTAAGTTTAGATAAATTTCCAAAAATATAAATTTAAAATATGTAAAATTCAATTCCTTAAAATCAGATGAATCATTGGGTACTTTAAATGATGTTCAAAAATGTACCACATAATAGTGCATTTTAAGAAGGTATTACAATCATAATGTGAAATGATGTTCAAAGTATAAAATGCACTAAAATGGTGTTTATGAATAACAAAGGACATGAGAATTATGTATATTACCAATGAATATTATCCTCATTTAGTGGCTAATCACACCCCCCAACTTGAGTTTTGCTAGTCCCGAGCAAAATATATCTCATCAAAAATGAAATTCGAATTCCCTTTTCCAAAAACATTTTAATACACACTGATCACCAAAAAACCTTATACCAAAAAATCATGAAACCCATCAAAATATTTTAATACGAGATAGTTTCATAAGCAGATCCCAATCCCAAGCCAATTCCTTTGATCAAATCTATCATCATACTTCATCCAACTCAATTAGGTGTAATGATGTGTTGTGAATCACAATAGATATGGGGGTTCATTTTCATTCAAGGGGGAAATCATGGAAGCGCTAGGTGGAATCACATTTCATCCTAATATGAGTATTCTTCATCCCTCTTTTTTTTTTGATTTTTTTTGGCAATATTGCTATAGTAATTGAGATTGCAATTAATCAAATTAACCCATGTAGCAAGACTTTGCCAATGACTCCCAGACTCAAAGGCCTTAGGGCACCAAGTGAAACCCACATACTCGGGCATCGTCTCGAGTTAACTTAATCGAAAACAAAGTCATATTACCATAAATAGAGATAGATTGAAAAACTCAGGGCTAGACAACTCTGGAGTCACGATCCCCAAGTGCCGAAAGCCTCGCATTTTATCAATCCATTGCTCTACACGCAAATTTTTATTTTTATTTTTTATTTTTTAATATTTTTTTGAATACTCATATTATTCATAAAAATAAAACCATCCTATGATATTTATTATGGGACCCCAAAAATTCAAATTAGTACCCCACAGTCTAGAGGACGTGCATTGTGGCATTTTTTTTATTTGGATGAAAATATAAATGATGAAATATCACATTGGACAGCCACACTTTCCAAAATCTATGCTCATGAAATTATACAAGGATTAAAATCAGAATCAGGGCATGCTAAATTATTTGATATTCAGTTTCAAAGTGTGCAATGTGTATTACCATGTTCAAAGTTAAAGGAATTTTTCCTTCCATTTACTTTTTTTTTTCAAATCATTCAATTTTCGTTTTTGACACAAAAGCATTTTTTTTATTTTATCTCCCCCCCAACTTAAAACAACACTGTCCCCAGTGTTTGAAGAAATGAAAAATTAGAAGGAGTAGAGGCAGGGAAAAAATTTAAAAAGGAAATTGAAAATGAGGATTATGGAATGAAGTCACCTGGTGGTTGAAGTTTGAAGTTCTTGCCGCTTGAATTTATTCCTTTGATATCCATGTCGCTTGCAAAGTTCCCTAGTGAAAAAAGGAAAAAAAAACAAAAAAAAAACAAAACAAAAAAAAAAACAAACAAAAACAACAATATATATATATATATTTATATAATAAAGGAAGTAAAATATAAGAATATATATAAAAATTATAGAATAAGGTAGCACAAGAAGCCACAGGTCAGTGGTAAGCGCGCGCCCCTGTCTCTCTTCGGTCCCGGGTTCGAGTCCCCGCGGCTTCGCCGGTTGTGACGGGGTTTTCCCCACGGCCTATGGCGTGGACTTTTTTTTTGTATTATTATATTTTTATTTTATTTTTTTAACCTATTGAATAATAAAAACAAAATAAACTGATGATACATTGTCTTCTTTTTAAATTTCTGGGTAAGGTATTACTCAAGGATCACACCACGTGACACGGATGAATATGGTGCTCCTCTTTCGTACCCATCCATACTCATAATAGAAGAACAGTTCAAAAGTCTATTTTTTTATTTTTAAATATAAAAATGATTAAGAAATCTTATTTGAAAAATAAATATGATTCAGAAAGATTAGAAACATAAAAACCACGGGTTGCCTCCCGTGCAGCGCTATGTTTAACGTCGTTAGCCCGACATAGATCCCAAATTTATCAATTTTTTTCTGGTTCATAGATTGGATCAATTAACTCAACATCTATTTCCTGTTTATTTAATGATTCAAAGAATGTTTTTAACCTTTGACCATTGACCTTGAAAATGTGACCACTTGTGGGATCTTGAATCTCTACTGCCCCATGGGGGAATACATGATGCACTATGAAAGGTCCTGACCATCTAGACCTTAACTTTCCCGGATGTAAATGAAGTTTTGAACTATACAAGAGCACAAGTTTTCCCGGTTCAAAATGTTTGACCTTGATATTCCTAGATTGGTAGGCTTGAACTCTAGCTTTATTGATCCTTGAATTTTCATAAGCCTCCATCCTTAGTTCCTCCAGTTCATTGAGATCTAATTTCCTTTTTGTTCCGGCCAATGAGAGATCATAATCCATTTTCTTAATTGCCCAAAAGGCCTTATGTTCAATCTCCACTGGCAAATGGCATGCTTTACCATAAACCAACCTATATGGGGACATTCCTAAAATGGGTTTATATGCAGTTCTATAGGCCCAAAGAGCATCTAAGAGTTTCTCAGACCAATCTTTCCTAGAGGGGTTGACAGTTTTTTCAAGAATTTGCTTAATTTCACGATTGGCTAACTCAGCTTGACCATTGGTCTGTGGGTGGTAAGCAGTGAACACTTTGTGAGAAATTCCATATTTTTCCATGAGTGATGAGAATGGACGATTGCAAAAATGAGTTCCACGATCACTTATGATAGCCCTAGGAATTCCAAATCTAGAGAATATGTTTTCTTTTAGGAATCTAATCATAGTTTGATGATCATTGGATTTTGTGGGAATGGCCTCAACCCATTTTGAGACATAATCAACAGCTAAGAGTATGTAGAGGTATCCCCGAGAGTTTGGGAAGGGACCCATGAAATAAATTCCCCAACAGTCAAAGATTTCAACCACTAAGATGGGAGTGAGTGGCATTTGATTCCTTTTTGTGATGGACCCTACTTGTTGACACCTAGGACAGCTTTGACAAAATGTGTAGGAGTCCCTTGAAAGGGTGGGCCAGAAAAGACCACATTGAAGAATCTTAGCAGATGTTTTCTTAGAGGAAAAGTGACCTCCACATGCCTCACTATGGCATAATTTAAGGATGGACTCTTGTTCAGATTCTGGAACACACCTCCTAATGACTTGGTCAGGGCAGAACTTATAGAGGTATGGATCATCAAACACATAGTGTCTAACATCAGAAAGAAATTTCCTTCGAGCTTGAGTCCCTAAGAATTTTGGAATGACTCCTGTCACTAAGAAATTTGCTATGTCAGCATACCAAGGGCAGTCACTCACAGAGTATAAGTGTTCATCAGGAAACGAATCAGACACAGAAAGGTGATTTGAGTTGTCTTGGAATTCCATCCTAGAGAGGTGATCAGCTACAACATTTTCAACTCCCTTTTTATCCTTGATTGTGAGGTCAAATTCTTGTAAGAGAAGGACCCACCTAATCAGTCTAGCCTTAGCATCTTGTTTTTGGAAGAGGTATTTTAGTGCAGAATGGTCAGTGAACACAGTGATGGGTGATCCTAAGAGGTAGGACCTAAACTTCTCTAAGGCAAACACAATAGCAAGTAACTCCTTTTCAGTGGTGGTGTAGTTGATTTGGGCATCATTTAAGGATTTGCTTGCATAAGCAATGACATAAGGAGTTTTATCACAACGTTGTCCTAACACAGCTCCAACAGCAAAGTCACTGGCATCACACATAAGTTCAAAAGGAAGGTTCCAATTTGGAGATTTCATAATGGGAGGAGAGGTGAGAGAGGATTTGAGGGTTGAGAATGAACCCTCACAGCTTTCTGTCCAAACAAATGGAGAATCCTTTACTAAGAGAGCACAAAGGGGATGAGATATTGAACTAAAGTCCTTGATGAATCTTCTATAGAAACCAGAATGTCCTAAGAAAGACCTCACTTCCTTGACATTTTTGGGTGATGGAAGGTGACGAATGATGTCAACCTTTGCTTTATCAACTTCAATCCCCCTACTCGAGACCAGATGGCCTAGAACAAGTCCCTCTTTAACCATGAAATGGCATTTTTCCCAGTTTAGGACCAAATTCTTTTCTTCACATCTTGACAAAACTCTCTCCACATTCCTAAGACATCCCTCAAATGTATCCCCAAAGACAGAGAAGTCATCCATGAAGACCTCTAGAAAATCCCCTACCATATCTGAGAAGATTCCCATCATGCACCGCTGGAAGGTTCCAGGGGCATTGCATAACCCGAACGACATGCGTTTGAAGGCAAAGGTACCGAATGGACAGGTGAAGGTTGTCTTCCCTTGATCCTCCAAGGAGACCTCGATTTGATTGTACCCTGAGTACCCATCTAGGAAGCAATAGAATTGATGACCCGCCACTCGCTCGAGGACTTGATCAATAAAGGGCAAGGTAAAATGGTCCTTCTTGGTACAAGAGTTGAGCTTCATATAGTCAATACAGACTCTCCAGCCACTACTCACCCTAGTTGGAAGAATTTCCCCATCCTTATTAGTGATCACAGTGATTCCAGCTTTCTTTGGGACAACTTGAATTGGGCTTACCCACTCACTCTCAGCTATGGGGTAGATGATACCAGCTTTCAACAACTTAAGACGTTCTTTCCTTACCACATCCATAAGATTTGGATTGAGTCTCCTCTGAGGTTGACGACATGGTTTGGATTCAGATTCAAGAGTAATCCTATGAGTTCCAATAAGTGGGATAATCCCAGGAATATCAGACAGGGTCCAACCAATGGCTTTCTTGTGTTTCCTAAGGACATCTAGAAGCATCCCCTCATGATTGGCTTCAAGAGAAGAAGATATGACTATAGGATGTGTTTGATTTTCCCCTAGGAAGGCATACTTGAGGGAAGTAGGAAGTTCCTTTAATTCAAGATCTGGTTGGTTCATAATTTCAGCAGAAGATTGGGGCATTGGATCAAGATCAAATTTGTTTCCTAGATTTTCAGATTGAATTGATTCCCCATGTGTAGAAGTTTCAGCCACAAGATTGTATTGACCTGGGTTAGGGAAGGGAGTTTGAGTTGTCTCCATGAATGTGGTTTCCTGAAAGGTTTCACTGATTGTTGGTCCTAAGACATCATCATAGGAGAAATTTGAAAATGATTCGAGCCAAGGAGATAAACTTCCTTCATGTGAACAAAGGAAATCAATCTCATCCTGACTTAAACATCCATCAAATATTCCTTGATGTTCCATGGATTCATTATCAATGCTTCCTATCATGTTTACTTCATGAATGTCCTCATCATCTCCTATTTGTGAGCTTGCATTATAGATGTTCAAGTCTAGACTCATGTTCCCAAAGGTGATGGTCATGTTCCCATTTCGGACTCGGATAACAGAGTTGATTGTTGCAAGGAAAGGACGACCAAGGATGATTGGGGTTTGTTCCTTATTTCCTAAATTTGGATGGTTGTCAAGGACAATGAAATCAGAAGGGTAGATGAAGTTTTCAACCTTTACCAGAACGTCCTTTAAAATCCCCTTTGGAACCCTAATGCTACGATCAGCAAGCTGAAGTGTGACAGATGTGGGTTGGAGCTCTTCTAGGCCTAACTGGCAGTACACAGCATATGGGATGAGATTGACACTAGCACCTAGGTCACACAAGGCCTTGACAACTTTGCTTTCTCCTAGTTCAACATTGATGTAAGGGCAACCTGGGTATTTTAACTTAGGAGGAATGGTCCCTTGAATGGTGGTACTCACATTAGCAGCCAAAAGGACTTGGTTTTTATGTGAAAATTTTCTTTTAAAAGTTCACAAGTCCTTAAGGTACTTTGAGTAGGCAGGTATAGTTTGGATGGCATCGAGAAGGGGTATGTTCAACTTGACTTGTGAAAATATTTCCCTCAATGTTTCACTCAGTTCAGGATTGGTTTTCCCCCTCATGCGTTGAGGAAATGGTGCAGGTTTTGGGGTTGTTTGTTGAAGAGTTGTTTCCTTGACAATGTTATCAGTTTCCTCAGTTTGATCTTGTGGTTCATTTGAATTTCCATCCAAGTTTGAATCTTCAGGTGGGTTCTGAATTAGTTGTTCAGGTTTCTCAATTGATTTCCCACTTCTTAAAACAGTCACAGCCTTTAGTTGTTCATGAGTTGTTTGAGCACAACTTGACTCTCCCCTTGAAGTTGAGGATGGAACCTCCTGAGTAGGCATGGGTGCCTTTCCTGTTTTGATGGTTTGAAGTTCTTGTTTTAGGGAAGAGACTTCTGAGTTCATCCTCTCCATTTGTTTGCATAGTTGTTCTAGTAGGCTTTGTGGAACAGTTTGGGTTGGTGCTTGAGTTGGTTGGTTTATCCCAGGGGGATATTTTGGAGGTGGGATGGTTTGTTGAAAATGGACCGGTGGCTGTTGGTATTGGATAGGTTGGGTTTGGAACTGGTTATGGGTTTGGTAGTTCTGTTGAGGGTAAGGATTTTGCCCTTGTGGTTGGCTATGTTGTTGGTTATCCTTCCATCGAAAGCCTGGGTGGTCATTGTACCTTGGATTGAAGGTGTTTTGGTATTGGGGCTTTTGAAAGTTTAGGGCATTGACTTTCGCTGGGGGTCCTCCTAGAAGAACATCCTTGATGGATGGAATGGTTGGGAAGTTGTCTGTTTTATGGTCATGTTTGTCACAAATTGTGCAAACAAGGTCTACATTTTGGATTTCATGGACTTTCCTAAGGTCTATCTCTTCAACATTCCTAGAGAGTGCTGCGAGTTTAGCCCTAAGGCTTTCCTCTTCTCTAAGTGTATGAATTCCATTGGTTCTTTGTGGCTTTTTAGAATAGGGTTAAGTTCCCCAAGTTTGGTTTTGTTCAGCTAGACTTTCCAGATACTCGTAAGCATCATTTGGGGCCTTGTTTTTAAAAGTTCCATTACACATCATGTCAATGAATTGTTTATTACCCGGACCCAAACCTTCATAGAAAATTCTCACTTGTTCAGGTATGGAAAACCCATGGTGTGGAACCATGTTTAGGGTGTCTTTGAACCTCTCCCATGTTTCATAAAATGACTCTCCCTCTTTTTCAAAAAAGTTTTGGATGCTCTTTTTAAGTGCAATTGTTTTGTGATGAGGGAAGTATTTTTTGTAGAATTCTCTTTGCAGTTGGTCCCAAGAGTGGATTGATGCAGGTCTCAAGTTGTTTAGCCAATTTTTAGCTCGATCCTTTAATGAAAAAGGAAATAGCCTCATCTTAGCAGATTCTAGTTGATGTGGGGGACACATGGTTTCAACAATGTTGTTGAACTCTTTGACATGAAGGTATGGCATTTCTGACTCCATCCCATGAAAGGTTAGAAGGTGGTTTAGGACATGGGGTTTGAATATGTAGTTGGTGTCTCCTATGGAATTGTGTCTAATGCATGAGGGGGCATTGGTCCAAGCTGGAGTGAGGTAGTCGTTCATGGTTTGATCAACTACATTCCCTAAGTTTGGAGCTTCTTGGTTTTGGTTTCCCATTTGATTCCCCCCAGGGTTTACAATTTGATTTTGTGGATGACCCTCCATTGGACTTGTTTCAAGTTCTGAATTTGGGGTCTCAATAGTATTTGAATCTGATTTAAACAATCCCTTAGGTGCACTTGACTCCCCTATCCTAGGACTTTCCACCCTAACTAGTCTGTTTGAGAAATCGCGGGTGTAGGCGGACATGCACCAAAAAAAAAGCGAGAAAGGGAAAAGATAAGAGATCTTGGGTGAGAGTAGAAGAATGGAGGTGAGGAAAGAAGGTTTTTTTTTTGGATCTAAGGTACTTAATTGGTCCCCGAAAACGGCGCCAAAATTTGGTTCACGCCAAATTTACCCAAGAGAAGAAGGGTAGAACGGTCCTTGTAGTGTAGCTTGGGTTGTCGATTCCACAGAGACCTAAGAAAATACCTAAGATACACAACCTAAGGGATGGATTTTTGGCTATTAAGTGGCCAACTTGGATTTATTTTGGATGGGTTTTAAAGATATCTAAAATATTTGAGTGGATTCAATTTAAAAGAATGAGTTGATCCTAGGTTATTGCTCGGGGTGGATTGGATGTATTTTCTTTTTAATGATTTCAAATTCTTAAATTTGAGATGGGTTCATTTAAGGAGATAAAAAAAAACATCATCACTTACTGGTTTAATGCCTACACCCTCTAATACTAATCACCTATACACTTGAAGGATCAAAGTTTTGAGCACTTCAAGGTAAATGATCGTATTAGTACTTGATGTGTGTGGCATTAAATTCAACAAGGACGATGGAGTTTAAAAATCATCAAATAAAAATCCCAATTAAAGAAGTGATTGTACATTAATTAGGTGATAAATAACATCCAATACAGCCCCTTGCTACTCCCTTGGATCAACCCATAAGTGGGTTAGCCCTCCATTGATCCCATGGTTTCAATGGAAGCGGAAAGTAGACTCATGAGGGAGGAAATGGAGAAGTAAAGGAAACAACAAAAATAAAATGATCACTCCACCGTTGTGTGAATAATTTCACAAGGGTTGGTGTGAATAAATTCACACCTTGATCCAACGGTATCAAAGTGATATTAAGAACAACAAAATAAGAGTAGAAGAAGAATTTTTATTAAGAAACTAAAGTGATTTGAACAACTTACATGTGAAGGACAAAATTGAGGCAACAAAAATGCAGCATAACATTACAATTGCACAAGCATCCAAGATCCTCAACTCCTTCACCACCACTGCCTTAAATAGGCATTTTGGGAGCCTTGGGTCGAACCACCAACAGTACAAAGCATCTTAATTAATTTTGCTAGGCTATAGGTGGTGGAAAGCTTGTGGAATTTGGACTTTTCCATGTTTGACCCGAGGTGACAGCCAACTTTCCTTCACCGAAAAGACGCGTATTGAAGACCTTATAGACGGCCGAATCAGGGTGGGTCATAGAAGAAGAAAATGGAGCCCGGATTTCTTCTAACCGCCTGTAAAATTTGGGCCCATTTGGAGTTGTGGATTCCGAGATATGATCAAAGTAGTGGAATGTTTTTCTGGTCCGCAGAATCTGGCCCAGAATTTTATCTCTAACTTGGGACGACTAAATGAACAACATGGAGGCCGAATTATCATTAACTCCTGAAGAGTGATTTGTTCCTATACATGTCTTATATCATCCCATAAAATTTGGGATTAATTGGGCCTGTATGTTGGTCCCCACAGTCTCATAAGTGGTCTGGTGTACAATCTGCCTTCTCCAGAATTGCTTCCTTTCATTGCCAAATATCTCCATCATCCTCCATGAATTCTCCACTGATCTCTGAATAAAACATGTTCATATTTAAGTGTAGATCAATTTCCAAAAATATCAATTTAAAATATGTAAAATTCAATTCCTTAAAATCAGATGAATCATTGGGTAGTTTAAATGATGTTCAAAAATGTACCACATAATAGTGCATTTTAAGAAGGTATTACAATCATAATGTGAAATGATGTTCAAAGTATAAAATGCACTAAAATGGTGTTTATGAATAACAAATAACATGAAAATTATGTATATTACCAATGAATATTAGCCTCATTTAGTGGCTAATCAGGGTGACTACTTCTAAACACAGAAGTTTGAGCAGGGACTCCACAGAGAGATACATGACAGTATGGTTCCCTTTTTCATTCCCACATATCCCAAGGTGTTGGATAGGGAACTAGTGACAAATATATTTTTGAAATAGGGACACCAGATAGCTGGAGCTGACAGTGGGTGTCATAGAGCCTAGTTTTCTATAGTAGCTAGCAGGCACCAGTCGACAAGATATCGGTGTAGGATATCCTATCGTAATCAGACTTAGATGTGTGGTCATGTGGAACAAGGAAAACATAGAGGACTTGGGAACCTCAGAGAGGTGAATCACTTTGTGTGTGATGGATGAGGTCACATAACACGTGACTTTCAGACTAGAAACACTGAGGATTATAGTAAGATATCTAATTGACTTCCATATAAGAGACAACGTTGCGATTAGGGATCTCCCAAGAGAAGGTTGGGAGGATTCATGGAGGAAGAGCTAGTAGGGGAGGAGGGGGAGCTATGGGTGTTGGGTGATGTTATGAGATCCTCCCACCACCACCACCACCAGGAATCCTACATTAGGATCAATGAGCTGGTGGTGGGGGCTGCAGACAACTTCAGGCTCTTGACCCCATAATGCATGAGATGATCATATGTATCATATGTGTGTTTTCAAATCTTGGTTCAATATTAGTAGTCATTTGTTTCAGTTATTCCTTCATCTATATACATCAGGTACGAGATTTAGATCTCCCAATTTAGTAACTAGCCTAGTAGCTTCGTCTTGTGGTTAAATCAAGGAACACCACTTTTGTGTATTTTATATATCGGCATTTGGAGCTATCTATTTATAGAGATAGGTTCATGTGGGTACTTTTTTTCTCATGATGATACCCTATGATGTCAACTTGGATATGGATTGATTTTCCATGGGTTGATCCCATATTTACTGTCATTATAGATGATTTATATGACTATTATTTAATGGAATGAGATTATTCTTTATGGGTGAGAGAGATCTCATGCCAAAATGAGTGGGTTCTACAAGAAGGAGGCTTTATCCCATCACCCATTAGTATGAGAGTATAACCCTTGGTGCAGAAAGATCTTTAGGAATCTAAATTCCTTCAGTCATGAAATATTTTATGGAAATATTCCTTGAGGACGTCCTAGGACTACCTCTGAGGCAAGAGATTAAGTTTTTCATCGACTTGCATCACAACAACACTCTAATATCTTTTGAATCATATAAGATTGTGCCAGCCAAGATCCAAGAGTTGTGGTTGAAGTTTAAGTACCTTCAAGAGAAGGGTTTCATCAATCCCAATATGTCCCTCGGGCATCTCCAATATTTTTTATGAAAAAGGAATATGGAAGTTTGCACCTTTTCATGGATTATCATCGCTTCAACCAGGCCATGATAAAGAACAAGTATCCATTACAGAAGATTGATGACCTCTTTAACCAATTGGGAGGCATGAAATGGTTATTGAAAATTGATATTCATTCCAGATACCACTATTTTAGGTTTCATGAGGCTAAGATTCCAAAGATAGAATTCTAATGTCGTTATTGACATAATGAGTTCTTGGTGATGCCTTTTGGTGTGATGAATTATCCCTCTATGTTCATGGCTCTAATAAAACAAATCATCCATCCATATTTGGAATATTTTGTGGTCATCCTAATTAATGGAATACTCATATACTCTACATCAGAGGAGGAGAATGCAGAGTACTTGATAATGGTTTAATATTTTCTTCAAGAGAACCAAATCTTAGAAAATCTCTCAAAGTGATAGTTCTGGATTCATAAGGTACACTTTCTAGAGAATTTAATCTATGAGAATGGTTTATCTATGGAATCAGTGAAGATAAATGCAATTATTACTTAGGATCCATCCAAGAGCATGTCATAGGTGTGTAGTTTTCTTAGATTGGAAGGGTATTATAGGTTGTTTGTGGAATACTTCTCTAGAATTGTAGCCCATTTGATCACCCTGATGCAGAAAGGGAATACTTTTTCATAGATTGAGTAGTTTCAGAGATCCTTTGAGTAGTTGAGGTTGAGTATGATGAGTGATCCTATGTTGATACTACCATAGGATGGCATGGAGTATATAATGTATTACGATGCCTATGGAGCTGGGCTCAGTTGAATGTTGATGCAGCTGTAGGTAGTCATCGCATACTAGTTGAGGAAGTTGATACTCCAAAAGAAAAACCATGTGACTCATAACCTAGAGCAGGCATCAGTTGTATTCTACCTAAAAATTTTGAGACACTACCTTATAGGGGAGCACTTTATGGTTTTCTTAGGCCATCAGAGTCTTGGGTATGTCTTCACGCAGAGTGACTTGAACCTGATATAGTGGAACTGGTTAGAGTTCATACAAGACTATGACTTTAATATATTTTATACCCCAATAAATGGAAACATAGTATTAGATTCCCTTAGCAGGAAGTCGCAGGCTTTCTTGGTGCAGGAGGCTTCTGAGTAGTTGGCTTCCTTGTTTTGAGCCTGGTCGAGGAGGATGGTACAACTTTTCCTCATCCAATGGTGTTGAATACTTCACTTCTCGACTGTGTGAGCGAGTCCCAGCTACACTAATACAAAATAAGCATTTAACAACACTATAAATAGCCTTTATCAGTGATAGAAAAGTGAAGACTGCATGAGCGAGGTTAAAATCCTTGACCTTTTATCAGTGCTGAAAATTTGCTGATAAAGGGGTCCTTTATCGGTGGTAAATAAAGTGCTGATAAATGGGACTTTAATAACTGTTTTTTCACCGATAAAGGATGCATTTATCAACTCTTTCATTTATTACTGCTAAAGGCACCATTTACCAACACTTATAAAAGTTCTCATTAAGGGTATTTTATCAGTGATTATAGAATAGTTGATAAAGTATACCTTTATCAGTGTTGAAAAAATAGACTATTATCAGTGATTTAAAAGGAATTGATAAAGGGCCATACTAAAGTGTTCTATAATAGCACATCATAGCACCAGAAACACACCAGATATAAAAAAACAATTCCCACTATTGGATTTAAATGAAATGATATTTATAATATAAACACAAGAAAAAAAAACACTATATTATAGAAATTTCAAACATTGTTTTATACAATTACATAAATATAAATTATTATATACATTCAAAAATATCAATTTTCCCTTGTCTTTTAATCCTTACCTGACTCATGCTATTGCCTAACAAAACACCCCTGCTCGAGCAAAATAATGCACCTATATAAGAAAGAAATTCTTATATTAGTAATAATATAACGAAATAAATTAACATAAATTTTTAATTTTACTAAAATTAATTCCAATTTTAAATAAAAAGACACACTTTGAATCATAATAGTCACACCATGCATCATATTGAGGTATAGCTAATTCTAAAACATCTCAAATGACATTTGGATCATTTTTCTAAAGTATCAAAACAATATCAATGGGTTTTCTTGGTTTTGAGTGTGTTAGTTTTCTTTTTTACTAAAATATCATGTTAAACTAGAAACACACACTTTTGACTCATTCCAATCATATCGTGTATCGGTTTGATGTGAAATAGATTCCTACATGTCAAAAATGACTTATTAATAATTTTCCTAAACTATCAATAAAATCCAAGCATTTTTTATCAATTTTCAGCAAGTGACACTTTTTGAACTGAAATACTGATTTTAAATTGATAATGGACACTTTGAGTCATACCGAGAACATCATGTATCAGATTGAGTTGAGGATGATTCCTACATGTCATAAATGACTTTTAGATCATTTTCATAAAGTATCAAAACAATATGAATGTGTTTTCTTGGTTTTGAGTAGGACAATAGTCTATTTTACTAAAATTGATGACAATTTTACATAAAAAGATTCACTTTGACTCATACCGGTCACATTGTATGTCAGATTGAGGTTTGTCTAATTCCAACACATCGCAAATGACTTATGAATAATTTTACTAAAGTATCAAAACAATCTGAATGTTTTTTATCATTTTTGAGTATATAACTTTTCTTTTTTACTAAAATGTCATTTTAAAATTGAAACACACACTTTGACTCATACTGATCACATTTTTTATAATATTGAGGTGTGGTGTATTCTTACACATAAAAAATGACCTATGGGTCATTATCTTAATGTATTTAAACAATTTGAATTTGTTTTCTCAATTTTGAGTTAGTCAGTTATCCTTTGTACTAAAATTGTTGTCAATTTTAAATAAAAACATGCACTTGGAGTCATACCAGTCACACCATGTGTTGAATTGAGGTGTGACTAACTCATGCACATAAAAAATAATTTTTGTATCATTTTCCTAATGTATCAAAAAAAATATGAATATGTTTTTTAAATTTTTATTATACAATTGGTTTTTTAACTAAAATTGATGTCAATTTTAAATGAAGACGCACTTTGAGTCATATCGGTCACACTGTGCATCAGATTGAGATGTTATTTATTCCTACATGTTATAAATCACATAAGTATTGTTTTCCAAAATTATAAAAAAAACATGAATGCATTTTCTCCATTTTGAGTACATCACTTGTCTTTTTTACTAAAATGTCGTTTTAAACTGGAAACACACACTTTGACTCATATGAATCACATCGTGTATCAAATTAATGTGAGAATGATTCCAACATGTAAAAAATTATTTATGAATTTATTGCCTAAATTATTAATAAATTACGAGTTCATTTTCTTGGTTTTCAAGGAGTGAAACTTTTTAAAGTCAAATGTTGATTTTAAACTGATAACGAGAACATTGAGCCATATCGGGCACATCGTGTATCAGATTTAGGTGTGGCTAATTCTCACATGTCAAAAACAACTCATGGATCATTATATTAAAGTATAAAAACTATATGAATATTTTTTTCTTTGTTTTTAATATGTCAGTTGTCTTTTTTACTAAAATTAATGTCAATTTTAAATATAAAGAAGTGATTGGAGTCATACTGGTCACATCATATGTCAGATTGAGGTGAGGTCGATTCCTACATGTACCAAAGTATTAAAACAATCCCAAATGTCAATGTTACCATGATTTCCATTGACTTTATTTATCGAACTTCCAAAACTTCATGAGTATATTTGAATAAACCAGATCAACTTGAAAAAAAGAATCCACCTATATAAGAAAATAATTATTATGAGTAATACTAAAGAGAAATTAATTAAACATACATATGAAATAATTCATAAATCTATAGATAATGATTTCACTATGAAAATATCAAGATTACCTCTATGATTGAGTAGTATAGGGAACTTGAAGGAAATTAATAAATGTCAACACTGCATGGGTGAATGGTTTTGAGGGAGAACAAGTTTATTGAAGTTTTGGCGTAGAAAGGCATGAAAGATGAACAGATCACCCCAAATCGAACAAAATAATCCACATGTATTACAAAAAAATTATTATATGAGTAATACTAAAAATAAATCAATTAAACATTAATATGAAATAATAAATTAATTCTATGGACAATGATCTTAATGTGAAAACATCAAGATTACCACTATAATTGAGCAGAGGAAACATCATTGCTCTTACTTTAAAGGAAATGGAGAGAACTTGAAATAAAGTGATAAATGAAATACTATAGGGGTGAAAATATTTTAAGGGAGAATAAGTATGTGGATGTTTTGGTGTAGAAATGCATTAAATATGGATAAACCACCCCAACTCGAACAAAAGAATCCACCTATATAAGAAAAAAATTATTATGTGAGGAATACTAAAAAGAAATAAATTAAATATAAATATAAAACAATAAATTAATTATATTGACAATTATTTTATGATGAAAACATCAATATTACCTCTGTAATTGAGTAGAGGCAATTTTTTTTCTCTTCCTACAAAATCAGTGGAGCAAACTTGAAATAAAGTGATAAATGGCACACTGTAGGGGTGAAAAGGGTTTGAGGGAGAAGAAGTATATGGAAGTTTTAGTGTAGATTGGCATAAAATATGGACATACCACCAAAAATCAAACAAAATAATAGACCTATATATGAAAACAATTATTATGTGAGTAATACTAAAAAGAAATAAATTAATCATAAATATGAAGCAATATATTAATTCTATGGACAATGATTTTGCTGTACAAACATCAAGATTACCTATGTGATTGAGAAGAGAAAACATAATTTATATTCTTCCCAAGGAATGAAACATGGATAGAAATATTCCAAAATCAATAAATTTTGTATGAAATATTGAAAATTAAATCAATGTCCCATTATATTATTTTTTGGTAAAGTAGAGAAAGTATATTGTAACATTACCTTTACATATTTCCAAAGGGTTTTCTTCATTATAGTTTGTTCTTCCAAGGGATTGGTTGCATTATCATGTATAGAAGACGTTATCTTCATGATTAGTCAAACATTTAATTTAGATTATGTTAATGTAGTAGAGAACATATAATATTATGAGGAAAAACATAATATATTAAAAAACATTTTTACTTTCTCATTGAACTCTCTTTATTTTTTTTAACGGTTTCAAGGATTTGGTTCCTCTATCAAGAATAAAAATCCAATATTTTTGTCCCCCTCTAAAGTAAAATACATTTTATACATTGGGAATGACATGAACATATTTTGATGTACCAATGAAATGGTCATCCTCAATTGAAATTCCATTTGACTTGATATTTGTTTTAGTCACTAGAAGGAAAATCGACCAATTCTTATTTTTTGGATCAGAGATATATAAAATAATTTCACTTCTTATGATTCCATTATAAAAGTATCATAATTTTCTCCTTCCACACTAAAATTCACCTTCATAAATCCCATTTCATCAAATATCACTCCATTGATATTGTTAAACCATTTGCAATAGAAAATCTGCACTTGAAATGTTGTATAATCCAACTCGTATATCTGTTTGATAATAAAAAAATATGACATATTTGAATAAATTATATTTCTATACTTAGAACCAGATATGTGCATCACTTCATCCATAAGCGTAACACCACTATTTTCCACCATACTGAATTCATTATATTCTTTTGTATAGAACATATAACCATTGATTACAAAACCAGTGTAACACCCCTGGTAAATAAAGAGTATGACATTTTCACATTAATCCATATTTGTGAATAAAATATTAATATTACTTTAAAGGGAATTCTATGCTTGATGGCGTACCCAATATGCAACAACAAGTTTCTTTGAAATCTTACGTTGCACTCTAATAGTAAAATAATATTATTTTAAATGGTAGTTAACGCCTAGCCGTTGTAATGGTAGGAATGAACAGAACTAACTAAAAAATGATTATATATGTTTGTAAAATATTTTTACTTTTTTTCAATAAATGTTAGGGGATTAAAAATGAAAATGAATCCAGTTTTTAAGCGTAAACATTCCAATAGTCTTTAAAAGGTCGATTAACCGCCTTTTAATGGAAATCCACTTTTAAATCCACTTTTTGAAAATTTTATAAGCTCTATTTTTCAAAATAAACATATTATTTATGATTGGGACATTTAAATTTACCTTGGGTTAATTTTCGGTATTTTTCTGACAATGTTCATTTTTCAATGAATAGTGAAAAATACTGCATTTTACATCAAAACTGTTTTTTCATATAATTTAATTATATGGTTATATTATCTTTTTAATTTGTTTTAAAGTGTAATTGGAATATATTTTTACCATGTAATTCAATGATGGTCATTGGGATTAATTTCACTTTGGAATTAGGCATAAACAAGTGCCAAATTTTTCATAAATATTGTTTCTAAAAAACCCGCTATTTGTTTTGACAACAGGAAGTTTTTTTAAATTAATTATTGCAATTTATGTGTTTGTAATTTGGTAAAATGGATTAAATATTTGGAATTAGAAGGTTCAAATTATTCAATTAAGACTCTTTTGTTTTTGGACATTTTGAATAGTAACGACGGTAATTATCTTTAATTATCTTGATTAATGAGTAATCAGGTAGTTAAAGATAATAAGATAATATCATAATAATAAAAAATGAGCACAAAATGTGTCCTAAGGATACTGTTTGTCTCATGTCTGACCATGGGATGCCTTGTTCCAAACTTGGGGGACCCATGGAATCACTTTTGTGAGAAAGTGACTTTTTATCCTTTTATTTTTAAAGAATGTTAAATGTAACAAAGAATGTATCACCTAAGTAAAATATTTTTAATTTTGTCAAAATAAATGATATTTTGGACTATAAATATTAATTGGAAATCTAAAACTATTTCCTACATCATAGTATTTTTTTTATAATTTTTATACATTAAATAAATTAAATTATTTATGACATCATGATGATGTAGCGATGACCTCATTATTTAACGATTTAAATAAAATTGAAAGATAATGTAATATCTAAGACCTAAACATGTCCAAAACCTATTGGATGGGTGTATTTATAACCCTTATCACCTTATCTTCAAAACAAATTAATGTGGGACCATTAATATCCGAAACAAATTATAAAATAATTTAACATTTCCTTACTTTCCAAGAGTGCCCCTCCTCTCCTCAGATAAAAGGCCCCCACCCCAACCTCCTTACCCACACTTCCAAAGAATTTGGCTCAGCCAACCCCTTCCCATATTGTCTCCCCACATCCCTATCTAACTCCTTGAATCCTTACATTGGACATAAGTCTTCCCAAGGAAGCCTTTGAGCTCAAACCAAAGGGAGTTACCCGATTTTAAGGTAATGTCTTCACTTGAGTCCTTTGGTTTTATTTTGCTTCTCCAACCCCCTAAACTCTTTTTATTCATTTCTTTTGTAACAACTACAATATCTTTAATATAATAGGTTGTTTTTATAAGAAGTATTTGAGCTACACTTACACACAATTTCTTCTAATGGTTAAAGAACATACTGTTTCTGTGGTTGGCGATTTTCTGCCTCACGAAACGATGATTGTTCAATATTCTTTTAACACCTATAAAGGTGGACATTATGATGTCACTGTATTTTATATAATATAAATATGGTATTTATGTTTACTATATGCTTCTGTACTTTATATTTAAACCATAACTTTATTCTTTTCATGTTGTGTAAATGCGATAATTTCATATGAGGAAGTGCGGACTACCGCCCCCTCAAGTGATGTGACTCGTACATGCAATACATGGAATGTATAAAGAATGAAATTAATGAACATATGTGACCTATATAACATATATATTATACTGGAATTATAATATATATATATATATATCATTTATTTTTAATTCCATTAATATGAAAAAGAAAAAAATGAAAGTAGCATTCATGCGTACGTACGGCCTACCGTCTCCATGAACGACGCTTTTCGTTTTTTTATCTCCAAATGATATGGAATAGTATAAAATGAATATTTACGGGATATATATGATATATATGATATATAAATCATGATTATAACTCTGGATATAATATATACATGAACAACTTGTAATTATAAAGAGTATATTTTGACTCAAGTACCAATGATCGTTTAAACGACCGTTATTAACTAAAATAATTACATAGTGTTAATGACATGGTAATAAGTGATATAAAAGTAATAATGAAATTTAAAAAGGTTCTTAAGGAATTATAAATTAACTCAAGTTTATTATTCAGTAGATTAAAGAATGATCGAGTCAAGTCGGACCCGAGGTAAGGGATCCTACCTCTCTCTTTCTTTGCAAGTACTTTCTTTTATGTCATTTCTTTTATGCTCCATGTTCTTATGTTGGAGGATGTTATTTTATGTTCCTCTTTCTGTAATTTTTATTTGATGATAGACCCTATTTTATCTCATAAATCCATTTTTGGAAGTTTTATGTGGCGTCGTTAGGCTGCCGAATTTTCATAAGGGGATCTTCATCTCACTTTTTGTTCCCGTGAGATCCATGCTACATTGGCCACTATTTCCTTTTTGTGTGGTGTAAGTACTGCCCATTATTTTACCATTAGTATGATATACTCTAATTTATGGGTAGTTACATCATCATTGTATGATCCTTCTTTCATGGGGTGTACGTTTTGAAAGTTGCCCAAATCGGTAAGGGAACCTTTCACCCTCCTCTTTTTAAAAGACATCTCTTGTTATGTCTTTTAATTTACATATTTTTATGTTGGGATATGTTATTTTATATCCTTATTGATGTAAATGTTATGTCTATGTGATGATATTCCCTTTTTATCTATCATCAACTCATTTTCTGAATTTTGAAGTGATGTCGTTAGGCTGTCGAATTTTATCAAGAGAACTTTTTAACCCAATTTCGATTTCTTTGGGCTCAACATGTAGTTATTGAATATGTCATCTTTTGAATATGTGTGAATGAAATTTTATTGTTTTACACTTAATATCCACTTATATTGGGTTTATTTATATTTGTCACACATAATTTTGAGATTGAATTATCCTTAATTTAAGGACACCTTCTTTATAACGGAATTCATCACATTTGACATTTCTATTGAGACTTCATTGTTGTTATGCACCAATTCACTCTTATATGGTGTATATACTCTCCTTTGGAATATTATATCATGAATCCATTTATTCTCATGATATTATAAAGTTATGACTAAATGTTATTCCTCAATTATTGTATTCAAGTGTCTCTAATTTTGGTAAAACCCCTTTAACCAAAATATCACTTTAAATGTTTTAATTATTTATTATTATTAATATCCATGTTTTCAAAATGGTTTTAAGGATTTATTTATATGGATATTATTGGTTTAAAATTTTAAAAGCTTCAAGGTGGTATGGGACACTTTGATTCAAAAATCTCTTTATTAAATGTTTTAAATGGTTTTGGAAATGATTTCTTTTTGAATGGATTCATTATTTCAATATACTAAAATGTTATATTGTGATTGAAATGTGGAAATGTTATGTTTCCTTTATGCATGTTTTATGTGATACGTTTATGTTATGGTTCTTGGGCATTGTTATGGAAACGGGTGGTTCCGTGATAAACTAAGGGCGGGTGAGCCCGATATAGCTCTCTAATGCATTGGGTAACGCGAAGGAGTGAAACGTTAAGGTTTCTCTGAAGAGATTTAGGGAATATACTATGATGGGTATTCCAAACGTAACCAAGAGGGTTACTACCTATGTAAGAATGTTATAAATTCCTCAAGTTACCTTTTATGTCTTATTATTTCTATGATTTATTCATGATTTGATGAGGTATGTTAAAGTGCCTATGTTTTATGGGTAAAGTATGATTTCATTCTTATGTATATATGAACTCATGTTTCCATTCTATTTTTTTTACAACCCTTACTGAGCTTTTTATGATCATCCCAAGTTTTTGAAATGTTTTCCACAGGTCAAGGGAAGGGTACATGATATGATGATAGTGTCAAGGAAGTGTCAAGAAAGAATCCATGTTTTATTTTAAATATGTTTCCGTTGATGGGAAAAATGAATACTATCTTTTATGTAACCACTTTGTTTAAATGTGGAATGTAATGAAAGTTTTATGATCTAATTCTCTAAAACTCTAAACCTGAAAAGATCCTAAATGTGTAATCCTGTAATAACTCAAGATTAAGTAAGGTTTAAGGCTGGGGCCTTATAGATGGTATCAGAGGTCAGTTTAGATAACTTTAGAGGTTAGGGTATTATTTAAGCATAAGTGACATTACCATAATGGTTAGGATTTCAGAAAGAGTCCTAGTTTTAGATAAAGTGAATGAGTAAGTATATCTTAGTGTTTATCTTCCTCATTAGTACATGATGGTTTTGTTGATATACTCACACTGACCTTTTTGGTTTTAGGAAATGGCTGGATCTAGCAGGCACCAAAGTAACAGTGGATGTGAAGGAAACTGTGACAGTTTTTTGAGCAAGAAACTGAATGATATGGGAGCTGTAATGAGAACTCTTGTGATTATCCTCAACCAACTATCTGGAGTCATGATTGACCACCTAAACCTTGGTGATTTCTCTAAGGCATTATATATGTGATAAAAAAATCCCTACGGAACTACAGGTAATAATCATAAAGGTAAGTGTGTTCAAAAACTTATGTGTCAAAAATGTGGAAAGAAACACCTAGGAAAATGTTTCAAAGGGACAGAAATATGCTATAGATGTGGAAATGAAGGTCATAAAGCAAGAACCTGCCATGGAAAAAGGAAGCATCCAGTTGACTCGAGGAAAGGGAAAGAAGTTCTTTCTGAGGGATCAATTGAATGTTTTAAATGTGGTGTGCATGGTCATTATGCAAACACATGTCCTATGAAGAAGTTTCTTGAATGGTATCACCAAGATCGTACAAATGTTCGTTTACCAATACCTAATGCCATTCCGATTGAGGATGAAGAAACTAAAAATGACCAATCAAAGGTATGGATTATTTCATGACTATTGTTTTCCTATTTTGTAATCTTAGGATATGATTCATGATTTTGTTTGTATGAAAGAAGTATTTCAGAATAAGTTGGAAAGGAATGGTTAATGGATCATGAAGAATGTTTAATGAGTAAGATGTCAACATATAAGGGCTTCAAGAGTTATGGTGAAATTATTAAGAGTATTAAGTCTCTTTTGATGATGGGGTTACATTAGAAGACTTTTTATATTATGTGTAACCCTGATGTTTAATATATGAAAATTTTATTCAAGGAATAGTTATCTGTTCTTTTGTGGACATAGTTATAAAGAACCATTTGGGTTTATATGATCCTTACTTTTGAGGTAATTATGGGTTACTATATGTTATGATGGAAGTGAAAGGCTTGAGATAAAATTGAGGTTAAATTAAGTTATGGTTATTTTTGATGATTTTATCTCTTTTTGGGGAATGACTTGAGAATTATATAGTTTTGAAAAAAGGACAACACGCAGACCGTGTGACAACCCGTTGCGTCGGACAAATCTGCAGGAATCGAACCCACAACCAAAGTGCAATTGGTATTTAACACCTACCACTAGACTACGCGAAGTCCCTGGTTAGTTTGACTGATTACTTTTAGTTAGATGATTTTATGAATTAAAATTATGTTGATTTTGGGTTATCTATGGAAATTTATTAACCTATCATGGAGGATATGTGATTAGGTTAATTACTTTTCAATTCGATACTTTAGGAGCAACTGATGTTGTTTGGAGATAAATGTTACGATTTAACTTGGAAGACTATGTGACTAAATACTTCAAATATTTGGGTTTAAATCTTAGTTTGGTTTACTTTGAATAATTTTATGGACAAATTGTTTATCGAATGGTCCTCGTTGAACTTTGGGTTTTGCTGGACAAATTTTGGAGATTAAGAATAGATTTTCTTTTTATAAAGGGTTATCCTTTTCTGGATTAGCTGATCTTGTACTAACATTTTTGGTTTTGGTTTTGGTTAAAGTCTAAAGACATGGGAATTATATAGTTCTCTTTTGTGGATTAGGTGATTCTATAGAAGTTGATTATAGTACTCTTAATGCGAACAAGTCTTCCTAAATACTCATCTTTTGGAGAAAATATGAGTTTGTGTAAGGAATCTAATAAAAGTTGAAAGTCAACATGATAAGTGATTATGTTTCCTTATGAACAAATTCCTCAATAAAAAGTAACTTAAAACAAAAATGTTGTCTATTAACTTTTCCTATGTAGGAATCGAATACCGTTTAACCCATCACAAGTTTGTGATTTTCTTGTGGTCAAATTTCTCCTAGACATGTTTACTATCACTCTCCATCAGAACATGACCCTTTGTTTTTTCCTCCATGTCCATATTTTCATACATGGAATCCTAGTATGGGTTAACTCGGGTGACCTTTGTACTTATATTTCTTTATTTTAAAGTGATTGTTTTACCGACTCTTGTTCCGATGTGGGACGTTCAAGGATGTTTCCAAGCTCAATTATAAAATTGTGAGGACGTAATTCCCAAAAGGGGGGAAGGATGTAACACCCTAGGTAAAAAAAGAGTATGACATTTTCACATTTATCCATATTTGTGAATAAAATATTAATATTACTTTAAAGGGAATGCTATGCTCGATGGCGTACCCAATATGCAACAAGTTTCTTTGAAATCTTACGTTGCACTCTAATAGTAAAATAATATTATTTTAAATGGTAGTTAACGCCTAGCCGTTGTAATGGAGGGAATGAAAAGAATTAACTAAAAAATGATTATATATGTTTTTCAAATATTTTTACTTTTTTTCAATAAATGTTAGGGGATTAAAAATTCAAATGAATCCAGTTTTTAAGCGTAAACATTCCAATATTCTTTAAAAGGTCGATTAACCACCTTTTAATGGCAAACCTCTTTTAAATAAACTTTTTGAAAATTTTATAAGCTCTATTTTTCAAAATAAACATATTATTTATGATTGGGACTTTGAAATTTACCTTTGGTTAATTTTTGGTATTTTTCTGACAATGCTCATTTTTCAATGAATAGTGAAAAATACTGCATTTTACATCAAAACTGCTTTTTCATATAATTTAATTATATAGTTATATTATCTTTTTAATTTGTTTTAAAGTGAAATTAGAATATATTTTACCATGTAATTCAATGATGGTCATTGGGATTAATTTCACTTTGTAATTAGGCATAAACAAGTGCCAAACTTTTCATAAATATTGTTTCTAAAAAACCCGCTATTTGTTTTGACAACGGGAAGTTTTTTTAAATTAATTATTTCAATTTATGTGTTTGGAATTTGGTAAAATGGATTTCATATTTGGAATCAGAAGGTCCAAATTATGCAATTAAGACTCTTTTGTTTTTGGACATTATGAATAGTAACGACGATAATTATCTTTAATTATCTTGATTAATGAGTAATCAGGTAGTTAAAGATAATAATATAATATCATAATAATAAAAAATGACTACAAAATGTGTCCTAAGGATACTGGTTGTCTCATGGCCGACCATGGGATGCCTTGTGCCAAACTTGGGGGCCCCATGGAATCACTTTTGTGAGAAAGTGACTTTTTATCTTTTTATTTTTAAAGAATGTTAAATGTAACAAAGAATGTATCACCTAAGTAAAATATTTTTAATTTTGTATACATAAATGATCTTTTGTACTATAAATATTCATTGGAAAGATAAAAATATTTCCTACTTCATAGTATTTTTTCTATAATTTTTATACATTAAATAAATTAAATTATTTATGACATCATGATGATGCAGCGATGACCTCATTATTTAACGATTTAAATAAAATGGAAAGATAATGTAATATCTAAGACCTAAACATGTCCAAAACCTATTGTATGGGTTAATTTAGAACCCTTATCACCTTATCCTTGAAACACATTAATGTGGGACCATTAATATACAAAACACATTCTAAAATAATGTAACATTTCCTTACTTTCCAAGAGTGCCCCTCCTATCCTCTTATAAAAGGCCCCCACCCCTACCTCCTTACCCACACTTCCAAAGCATTTGGATCGGCCAAAACCTGACCATTTTGTCTTCCCACATCCCTATCTAACTCCTTGAATCCTCACATTGGGCATAAGTCTTCCCAAGGAAGCCTTTGAGCTCAAACCAAAGGAAGTTACCTGATTTTAAGGTAATGTCTTCACTTGAGTCCTTTTGTTTTATTTTGCTTCTCCAACCCCCTAAACTCTATTTATTCATTTCTTTTGTAACAACTCCAGTATATTCAATATACTAGGATGTTGTTATAATAAGTATTCGAGCTACACTTACACAAAACTTCGTCTAATGGTTAAAGAACATACTATTTCTGTGGTTGGCGATTTTCTGCCTCACGAAACGATGATTGTTCAATATTCTTTTAACACCTATAAAGGTGGACATTATGATGTAACTGTATTTTATATAATATATATATGTTATTTATGTTTACTATATGCTTCTGTATTTTATATTTAAACCATAACTTTATTCTTTTCATGTTTTGTAAATGCGATAATTTCATATGAGGAAGTGCGGACTACCGCCCCCTCAAGTGATGTGACTCGTACATGAAATACATGGAATCTATAAAGAATGAAATTAATGAACATATGTGACCTATATAACATATATATTATACTGTAATTATAATATATATATATATTTATCATTTATTTTTAATTCCATTAATATGAAAAAGAAAAAAATGAAAGTAGCGTTTATGCGTACGTACGGCCTACCGTCTCCATGAACGGTGCTTTTCGTTTTTTTATCTCCAAATGATATGGAATAGTATAAAATGAATATTTACTGGATATATATGATATATATGATATATAAATCATGATTATAACTCTGGATATAATAGATACATGAACAACTTGTAATTATAAAGAGTATATTTTGACTCAAGTACCAATGATCGTTTAAACGACCGTTATTAACTAAAATAATTACATAGTGTTAATGACATGGTAATAAGTGATATAAAAGGAATAATGAAATTCAAAAAGGTTCTTAAGGAATTATAAATTAACTCAAGTTTATTATTCAGTAGATTAAAGAATGATCGAGTCAAGTCAGACCCGAGGTAAGGGATCCTACCTCTCTCTTTCTTTGCAAGTACTCTCTTTTATGTCATTTATTTTATGATCCATGTTCTTATGTTGAAGGATGTTATTTTATGTTCCTATTTCTGTAATTTTTATTTGATTAGAGACCCTATTTTATCTCATAAATCCATTTTTGGAAGTTTTATGTGGCGCCATTAGGCTACCGAATTTTCATAAGGGGATCTTCATCTCACTTTTTGTTCCCGTGAGATCCATGCTACATTGGCCCCTATTTCATTTTTGTGTGGTGTAAGTACTGACCATTATTTTACCATTAGTATGATATACTCTCATTTATGGGTAGTTACATCGTCATTGTATGACCCTTCTTTCATGGGGTGTACGTTTTGAAAGTTTCCCAAATCGGTAAGGGAACCTTTCACCCTCCTCTTTTTAAAAGACATCTCTTGTTATGTATTTTAATTTACATCTTTTTATGTTGGGATATGTTCTTTTATATCCTTATTGATGTAAATTTTATGTCTAAGTGATGATATTCCCTTTTTATCTCTCATCAACTCATTTTCTGAATTTTGAAGTGATGTCGTTAGGCTGTCGAATTTTATCAAGGGAACTTTTTAACCCAATTTCGATTTCTTTGGGCTCAACATGTAGTTATTGAATATGTCATATTTTGAATATGTGTGAATGACCTTTTATTGTTTTACACTTAATATCCACTTATATTGGGTGTATTTATATTTGTCACACATAATTTTGAGATTGAATTATCCTTAATTTAAGGACACCTTCTTTATAAGGGAATTCATCACATTTGACATTTCTATTGAGACTTCATTGTTGTTATGCACCAATTCACTCTTATATGGTGTATATACTATCCTTTGGAATATTATATCATGAATCCATTTATTCTCATGATATTATAAAGTTCTGAGTAAATGTTATTCCTCAATTATTGTATTCAAGTGTCTCTAATTTTGGTAGAACCCCTTTAACCAAAATATCACTTTAAATGTTTTAATTATTTATTCTTATTAATATCCATGTTTTCAAAATGGTTTTAAGGATTTATTTATATGGATATTAATGGTTTAAAATTTTAAAAGCTTCAAGGTGGTATGGGACACTTTGATTCAAAAATCTCTTTATTAAATGTTTTAAATGGTTTTGGAAATGGTTTCTTTTTGAATGGATTCATTATTTCAATATACTAAAATGTTATATTGTGATTGAAATGTGGAAATGTTATGTTTCCTTTTTGCATGTTTTATGTGATACGTTTATGTTATGGTTCTTGGGCATTGTTATGGAAATGGGTGGTTCCGTGATAAACTAAGGGTGGGTGAGCCCGATATAGCTCTCCAATTCATTGGGTAACGCGAAGGAGTGAAAAGTTAAGGTTTCTCTGAAGATATTTAGGGAATATACTATGGTGGGTATTCCAAACGTAACCAAGAGGGTTACTCCCTATGTAAGAATGTTATGAATGCCTCAAGTTACCTTTTATGTCTTATGATTTCTATGATTTATTCATTATTTGATGAGGTATGTTAAAGTGCCTATGTTTTATGGGTAAAGTATTATTTCAATCTTATGTATATATGAAATCATGTTTCCTTTCCATTTTTTTTACAACCCTTACTGAGCTTTTTATGCTCATCCCAAGTTTTTAAAATGTTTTCCACAGGTAAATGGAAGGGTACATGATATGATGATAGTGTCAAGGAAGTGTCAAGAAAGAATCCATGTTTTATTTTAAATATGTTTCCGTTGATGGGAAAAATGAATACTATCTTTTATGTAACCACTTTGTTTAAATGTGGAATGTAATGAAAGTTTTATGATCTAATTCTCTAAAACTCTAAACCTGAAAATATCCTCAATGTGTAATCTTGTAATAACGCAAGTTTAAGTAAGTTTTAAGGCTGGGTCCTTATAGATGGTATCAGAGGTCGGTTTATATAACTTTAGAGGTTAGGGTATTCTTTAAGCATAAGTGACATTACCATAATGGTTAGGATTTCAGAAAGAGTCCTAGTTTTAGATAAAGTGAATGAGTAAGTATATCTTAGTGTTTATCTTCTTTATTAGTACATAATGGTTTTGTTGATATACTCACACTGACATTTTTGGTTTTAGTAAATGGCTGGATCTAGCAGGCACCAAAGTAACAGTGGATGTGAAGGAAACTGTGACAGTTTTTTGAGCAAGAAACTGAATGATATGGAAGTTGTAATGAGAACTCTTGTGATTATCCTCAACCAACTATCTAGAGTCATGATTGACCACCTAAAACTTGGTGATTTCTATAAGTCATCATATATGTGATAAACAAATCCCTACGGAACTACAGGTAATAATCATAAAGGTAAGTGTGTTCAAAAACTTATGTGTCAAAAATGTGGAAAGAAAGACCTAGGAAAATGTTTCAAAGGGACAAAAATATGCTATAGATGTGGAAATGAAGGTAATAAATCAAGAACCTGCCATGGAAAAAGGAAGCATCCAGTTGACTCGAGGAAAGGGAAAGAAGTTCTTTCTGAGGGATCAATTGAATGTTTTAAATGTGGTGTTGATGGTCATTATTCAAACACATGTCCTATGAAGAAGTTTCATGAATGGTATCACCAAGATCGTACAAATGTTCGTTTACCAATACCTAATTCCATTCCAATTGAGGTTGAAGAAACTAAAAATAACCAATCAAAGGTATGGATTATTTCATGACTATTGTTTTCCTATTTTGGAATATTAGGATATGATTCATGATTTTGTTTGTATGAAAGAAGTATTTCAGAATAAGTTGGAAAGGAATGGTTAATGGATCATGAAGAATGTTTAATGAGTAAGATGTCAACATATAAGGGCTTCAAGAGTTATGGTGAAATTATTATGAGTATTAAGTCTCTTTTGATGATGAGGTTACATTAGAAGACTTTTTATATTATGTGTAACCATGATGTTTAATATATGAAAATTTTATTCAAGGAATAGTTATCTGTTCTTTTGTGGACATAGTTATAAAGAACCATTTGGGTTTATATGATCCTTACTTTTGAGGTAATTATGGGTTACTATATGTTACGATGGAAGTGAAAGGCATGAGATAAAATTGAGGTTAAATTAAGTTATGGTTATTTTTGATTATTTTATCTCTTTTTGGGGAATGATTTGAGAATTATATAGTTTTGAAAAAAGGACAACATGCAGACCGTGTGACAACCCGTTGTGTCGGACAAAGCTGCGGGAATCGAACCCACAACCAAAGTGCAACTGGTATTTAACGCCTACCACTGGAATACGTGAAGTCCCTGGTTAGTTTGACTGATTCCTTTTAGTTAGATGATTTCATGAATTAAAAGTATGTTGATTTTGGGTTATCTATGGAAATTTATTAACCTATCATGGAGGATATGTGATTTGGTTAATTACTTTTCAATACGAGACTTTAGGAGCAACTGATGTTGTTTGGAGATAAATGTTACGATTTAACTTGGAAGACTATGTGACTAAATCCTTCAAATATTTGGGTTTAAATTTTAGTTTGGTTTACTTTGAAGAATTTTATGGACAAATTTTTTATCGAATGGTCCTCGTTGAACTTTGGGTTTTGCTGGACAAATTTTGGAGATTAAGAATAGATTTTCTTTTTATAAAGGGTTATCCTTTTCTGGATTAGCTGATCTTGTACTAACATTTTTGGTTTTGGTTTTGGTTAAAGTCTAAAGACATGGGAAGTATATAGTTCTATTTTGTGGATTAGGTGATTCTATAGAAGTTGATTATAGTACTCTTAATGCAAACAAGTCTTCCTAAATACTCGTCTTTTGGAGAAAATATGAGTTTGTGTAAGGAATCTAATAAAAGTTGAAATTCAACATGATAAGTGATTATGTTTCCTTATGAACAAATTCCTCAATAAAAAGTAACTTAAAACAAAAATGTTGTCTATTAACTTTTCCTATGGAGGAATCAAATACCGTTTAATCCATCACAAGTTTGTGATTTTCTTGTGGGCAACTTTCTCCTAGACATGTTTACTATCACTCTCCATCAGAACATGACCCTTTGTTTTTTCCTCCATGTCCATATTTTCATACATGGAATCCTAGTATGGGTTAACTCAGGTGACCTTTATACTTATCTTTCTTTATTTTAAAGTGATTGTTTTACCGACTCTTGTTCCGATGTGGGACGTTCAAGGATGTTTCCAAGCTCAATTATAAAATTGTGAGGACGCAATTCCCAAAAGGGGGGAAGGATGTAACACCCTAGGTAAATAAAGAGTATGAAATTTTCAAATTTATCCATATTTGTGAATAAAATATTAATATTACTTTAAAGGGAATTCTATGCTCGATGACGTACCCAATATGCAACAAGTTTCTTTGAAATCTTACGTTGCACTCTAATAGTAAAATAATATTATTTTAAATGGTAGTTAACGACTAGCCGTTGTAATGGAGGGAATGAACAAAACTAACTAAAAAATGATTATATATGTTTGTAAAATATTTTTACTTTTTTTCAATAAATGTTAGGGGATTAAAAATGCAAATGAATCCAGTTTTTAAGCGTAAACATTCCAATATTCTTTAAAAGGTCGATTAACCACCTTTTAATGGAAAACCTCTTTTAAATACACTTTTTGACAATTTTATAAGCTCTATTTTTCAAAATAAACATATTATTTATGATTGGGACATTGAAATTTACCTTGGGTTAATTTTTGGTATTTTTCTGACAATGCTCATTTTTCAATGAATAGTGAAAAATACTGCATTTTACATCAAAACTGCTTTTTCATATAATTTAATTATATAGTTATATTATCTTTTTAATTTTTTTAAAGTGTAATTAGAATATATTTTTACCATTTAATTCAATGATGGTCATTTGGATTAATTTCACTTTGTAATTAGGCATAAACAAGTGCCAAACTTTTTATAAATATTGTTTCTAAAAAACCCGCTATTTGTTTTGACAACGGGAAGTTTTTTTAAATTAATTAATGCAATTTATGTTTTTGGAATTTTGTAAAATGGATTACATATTTGGAATCAGAAGGTCCAAATTATGCAATTAAGACTCTTTTGTTTTTGGACATTATGAATAGTAACGACGGTAATTATCTTTAATTATCTTGATTAATGAGTAATCGGGTAGTTAAAGATAATAAGATAATATCATAATAATACAAAATTACTACAAAATGTGTCCTAAGGATACTGGTTGTCTCATGGCCGACCATGGTATTCGTTGTGCCAAACTTGGGGGCCCCATGGAATCACTTTTGTGAGAAAGTGACTTTTTATCTTTTTATTTTTAAAGAATGTTAAATGTAACAAAGAATGTATCACCTAAGTAAAATATTTTTAATTTTGTCTAAATAAATGATCATTTGTACTATAAATATTCATTGGAAAGATAAAAATATTTCCTACATCATAGTATTTTTTTTATAATTTTTATACATTAAATAAATTAAATTATTTATGACATCATGATGATGCAGCGATGACCTTATTATTTAACGATTTAAATAAAATGGAAATATAATGTAATATCTAAGAACTACACATGTCCAAAACCTATTGTATGGGTGGATTTAGAACCCTTATCACCTTATCCTCGAAACACATTAATGTGGGACCATTAATATCCAAAACACATTCTAAAATAATGTAACATTTCCTTACTTTCCAAGAGTGCCCCTCCTCTCCTCTTATAAAAGGCCCCCACCCCTACCTCCTTACCCACACTTCCAAAGCCTTTGGCTCGGCCAAACCCTGACCATTTTGTCTTCCCACATCCCTCTCTAACTCCTTGAATCCTTACATTTGGCAGAAGTCTTCCCAAGGAAGCCTTTGAGCTCAAACCAAAGGGAGTTACCCGATTTTAAGGTAATGTCTTCACTTGAGTCCTTTTGTTTTATTTTGCTTCTCGAACCCCCTAAACTCTTTTTATTCATTTCTTTTGTAACAACTCCAGTATCTTAAATATACTAGTATGTTTTTATAAGAAGTATTCGAGATTCACTTACACACAACTTCGTCTAATGGTTAAAGAACATACTATTTCTGTGGTTGGTGATTTTCTGCCTCACGAAACGATGATTGTTCAATATTCTTTTAACACTTATAAAGGTGGCCATTATGATGTCACTATATTTTATATAAGATATATATGATAGTTATGTTTACTATATGATTTTTTATTTTATATTTAAACCATAACTTTATTCTTTTCATGTTGTGTAAATGCGATAATTTCATATGAGGAAGTGCGGACTACCGCCCCCTCAAGTGACGTGACTCGTACATGCAATACATGGAATGTATAAATAATGAAATTAATGAACATATGTGACCTATATAACATATATATTATACTTTAATTATAATATATATATATATATATATCATTTATTTTTAATTCCATTAATATGAAAAAGAAAAAAATGAAAGTAGCGTTCATGCGTACGTACGGCCTACTGTCTCCATGAACGGTGCTTTTTGTTTTTTTATCTCCAAATGATATGGAATAGTATAAAATGAATATGTACTGGATATATATGATATATATGATATATAAATCATGATTATAACTCTGGATATAATAGATAGATGAACAACTTGTAATTATAAAAAGCATATTTTGACTCAAGTATCAATGATCGTTTAAACGACCGTTATTAACTAAAATAATTACATAGTGTTCATGACATGGTAATAAGTGATATAAGAGGAATAATAAACTTGAAAAAGGTTCTTAAGGAAGTAGAAATTAAATCATGTTTATTATTCAGGAGATTAAAGAACGATCGAGTCAAGTCGGACCCGAGGTAAGGGATCCTACCTCTCTCTTTCTTTGCAAGTACTCTCTTTTATGTCATTTCTTTTATGATCCATGTTCTTATGTTGGAGGATGTTCTTTTATTTTCCTCTTTATGTAATTTTTATGTGATTAGAGACCCTATTTTATCTCATCAATCCATTTTTGGAAGTTTTATGTGGCGCCGTTAGGCTTCCGAATTTTCATAAGGGGATCTTCATCTCACTTTTTGTTCCCGTGAGATCCATGCTAAATTGGCCACTATTTCCTTTTTGTGTGGTGTAAGTACTGCCCATTATTTTACCATTAGTATGATATAATCTCATTTATGGGTAGTTACATCTTCATTGTATGACCCTTCTTTCATGGGGTGTACGTTTTGAAAGTTGCCCAAATCGGTAAGGGAACCTTTCACCCTCCTCTTTTTAAAAGACATCTCTTGTTATGTATTTTAATTTACATCTTTTTATGTTGGGATATGTTATTTTATATCCTTATTGATTGAAATTTTATTTCCAAGTGATGATATTCCCTTTTTATCTCTCATCAACTCATTTTCTTAATTTTGAAGTGATGTCGTTAGGGTGTCGAATTTTACCAAGGGAACTTTTTAACCCAATTTCGATTTCTTTGGGTTCAACATGTAGTTATTGAATATGTCACCTTTTGAATATATTTGAATGAACTTTTATTGTTTTACACTTAATATCCACTTATACTAGGTGTATTTATATTTGTCACACATAATTTTGAGATTGAATTATCCTTAATTTAAGGATACCTTCTTTATAAGGGAATTCATCACATTTGACATTTCTATTGAGACTTCATTGTTTTTATGCACCAATTCACTCTTATATGGTGTATATACTGTCTTTTGGAATATTATATCATGAATCCATTTATTCTCATGATATTATAAAATTCTGACTAAATGTTATTCCTCAATTATTGTATTCAAGTGTCTCTAATTTTGGTAGAACCCCTTTAACCAAAATATCGCTTTAAATGTTTTAATTATTTGTTCTTATTAATATCCATGTTTTCAAAATGGTTTTAAGGATTTATTTATATGGATATTAATGGTTTAAAATTTTAAAATCTTCAAGGTGGTATGGGACACTTTGATTCAAAAATCTCTTTATTAAATGTGTTAAATGGTTTTGGAAATGGTTTCTTTTTTAATGGATTAATTATTTCAATATACTAAAATGTTATATTGTGATTAAAATGTGGAAATGTTATGTTTCCTTTATTCATGTTTTATATGATACGTTTATGTTATGGTTCTTGGGAATTGTTATGGAAACGGGTGGTTCCGTGATAAACTAAGGGCGGGTGAGCCTGATATAGCTCTCCAATGCATTGGGTAACGCGAAGGAGTGAAACATTAAGGTTTCTCTGAAGAGATTTAGGGAATATACTGTGGTTGGTATTCTAAATGTAACCAAGAGGGTTACTCCCTACGTAAGAATGTTATGAATGCCTCAAGTTACCTTTTATATCTTATGATTTCTATAATTTATTCATGATTTGATGAGGTATGTTAAAGTGCCTATGTTTTATGGGTAAAGTATGATTTCATTCTTATGTATATATGAACTCATGTTTCCTTTTCATTTTTTTTATAACCCTTACTGAGATTTTTATGCTCATCCCAAGTTTTTGAAATGTTTTCCACAGGTCAAGGGAAGGGTACATGATATGATGATAGTGTCAAGGAAGTGTTAAGAAAGAATCCATGTTTTATTTTAAATATGTTTCTGTTGATGGGAAAAATGAATACTATCTTTTATGTAACCACTTTGTTTAAATGCGGAATGTAATACAAGTTTTATGATCTAATTCTCTAAAACTCTAAACCTGAAAAGATCCTCAATGTGTAATCTTGTAATAACTCAAGATTAAGTAAGATTTAAGGTTGGGGCCTTATAACCAGTGTAAGATATAAAAATTTCATTTGGTCCTCTGCCTAGCCATTGAATTATTTTGACAATTTAATTCATATTTTTTGATAAGTTATTATAAATATGATCTCTAAACCATCCTATAAATTATTGATTATGTGCATTTGATATCCATCCTTCATCCCTTGTTAAATTCAAATCTCTAAGAATTTATTTATGGGATTCAATGTATATATTAGTATCTTCACTACTATGTAATATGTAGAGGTGTGATTGATCCAGTTTTGTTAAAAAAATTATAACAACATATCTTATGAAAATCCCTTCACCTAGAAGGCATTCATTTTGATGAGACATTGTGAGACCAATTCTTTCAATATCTGATAGGTAATCAGTACAGATTTCAATATCTTCTTCAACAATATATCATTCTGTAACACAACATTCATGATGAATTCTATTCTAGACATACCCTTTCAAAATATTCATATACTGTTCAATGGGGTATATCCATCTATAATAGATAGGACCACAATGTTGAACCTCTCTCACCAAGTGAACCATCAGGTGGACCATTATATCAAAGAATGATGGTGGGAAGAACATATCTAATTAAAATAATATGACTGTAATACCCTTATTCATGATGGTAATCTTTTCCAGGTCTACAACTTTACTACATATGGCTTAAAAAAAGCAGATTCGGGTTAATGTATGTTATATATTTTGAGGTATAATGCAATGGAAAGCAACATGCATTAAATATTTCATCAAAACATGACATTTGTGTGATTTTATTCCTTATAAATTTAAATTAGTCATTGACATGACATTCTTGATATATGATGAATACCCTTGTAGAAATTTTACAGTAGTAAGGAAAAGGAAAAATTGAAAATTTTCTTATCTTGATAGAGTGTAAGCTACTAGAGGAAGAAAATTCCTCCTTTTACCCTTCACCGGTGCCAACTCTTCCCTTATCCGCATTTCAATCATGTCTAACCTAGCCTTGATGTCATCTTTCATTTTTCTAGGATCATTTTGTGACATTCTAATAACTCTATAAAATATTTTTTTTCTACATGCATGGAATCAAGAAAATTTCCAACATACAAACAATTAAAATATAGTAATTAAAAGAAAATTGATCTCTTCTTCCAACCTTATTTTGTAAGATTTTTTTAAAATGGCTTATTGAAAAAGTGTTAATATATTTTTACTTTATTGTATAGTTGATCACCTATTACTTGAGGTGGTGTTGTACCTTATTTGATATACCCATTGAATGTTATCATCTAGGATTAGTATTTATTCTATCAAGGTAATGAATTTCAGATGTCCTAAAAACATAGTCTTAGAATAATGTTTCAACCGAACTAAGTATGTGTGTTTTTCACAAATGGGACACCCTAAAATTCCTTTAATTATATACCCTAATGAATTTCCATAAGCGGGGAAGTTATTTATCATTCCATAAAACATGTCCCTCAATGTGAATTCTTCAATTCTATGAGCATCATACATTGTAACATATGAATCCCACATCAATTTCAGATATTCGATAAATGGATCCAAATCGACATCAATATCATTAATGGGTTGCTTTGGTCCATATATAAACAGATACAACATAATGTATTTTCACTTCCTGGATAACTATAGTGGAAAGTTATAATTTACCAACATGATAGTCTATATATTATGAGTTCAAATCTGTACACAAAAAATATTTATTTCATATATAGATAATGCAAAAAACAAGTTTCTCAGATCATTTCCAAATTCAGGAAAATCATAGTCAATTTTATTCCACTGATGAGAATCTACTGGATGATGTAGGTTCCAATATTTAATTCTTATATCTAAATGCGATGTTAATTGTCTCATGGTTTCTTGACATCTATATAGTCTTCTAAGACATGGAATAATAGAAAAATACTATATAGATTTCAAAGGACATGATTCATTTTTTTTGTATCGATCTGTGCCACACTTAGGGAATTTTATGATAGATTCATGGTCCTTGTGAAACAATATGAAATAATTTGGACAAGTATGTATTTTTCTAGTGATAATTTCCATTGAACATAACATTCATTTAGAATCGTATGTTTGGAATGGTAGTACATTTTCTTCTACTAGCATATCATTCAAAAAAACCAAGTAGTTCTGTAAAGACTGTGTCACTCCATTCACTTACAACTACTTTTTAATTATATAACTTCAATATAGATGACAATGTTGTGTATTTAGAACAACCGGTATACAATGGTTTCTTAGAACTATTATTTAACTTCTCAAACAACTTTGTAAAATCATGAAGGTTATCTTAAATTTCTATTTTCATTTCTTCCAGGTGATCTCAATCATCATTTACAAAGGTATTCATATCAAATGATTCATAAACCGTAGTATCATCCCAATCAGTGTCCACATTTATTTTTTCTTCATGTTTGTTCAAATACATATATCTTTGATCTATTTCATGACAAATCAAATATTCTTCCAACTATTATAGATTAATTTGTATTGAGTAACAACAATGTAAATACAGACAAATGATTTTGGAAGGGTCGTTTGCATGCTCTCTTGCAAACTTGATGAACTCTTTAACTCAATCTTCATACTTTTTAGTAAAATGATTAACATGTATCAATTTTTGATTCATATCCATCCTATTGGGTTTATAAAAGATTATTTTTTTACAATATATAAATAAATACACATATGATATTCATTATCAAAGGTGACAGTTATAAAAAATTCTAATAAGGGAAACTAAATATTTGATTGTTTCAAAGATTTTTAGTATGTTGAAGAAAATGGGTAATTGGATTTAATAAATGAATTAATATACTATGGTAGGTGTTATCCTATGAATTAATTCAATGGATAAATTTATATAAAACTCATCCTCATCACCTCATCACTTAGACATTTATCATTGCATTTTTTTGTTTGACACATCCTTCATCTCTTGTGGACATGCATCTATGTTTCTTGAAATACTCTAAGTAGTAGTCATCTATGGGATGAATAATGATTATATTAGTAAAAAAAATATAAAATATACAGGGTATGAGTTTCAAGCAACAAGTTACAATAATTACTATTCAGGAGATGAAGGTGATGAAGATGACAGTTTTCTATAAAAGAGAAGGGATATGAGTCTCAAGAAACATATTGCAATAATTTTTAATATATAGAATTTGATAACTTCTATTCTATTTTTTGTAACAAGTGATATAGAAAACTAAGGAATTATTACATTTAAAATTAATGGTTTATCAAAAATTTTAAAACATCTCAAATATCTTGGGATGTAATATCACCACATCGACCCATCCCAAGGATTCTAGAGAGGTTGTAACATCAGATCTACCCATATGAAGGATTATAGGGAGGCCATTTAATACAAATTGACCAATACTTGAGATTCTAGGGAGGTACACAAAGAACTTGTCATAAATCAATAATACACATCAATAATATATATCACAAAAAAATGAGAAAAACACACCAACCCTTGTGTTGGTTGGAGTAGTTCACTCAAGAGGGGAGAGGTGAATTGAGTGACTATAAAAATTTCTGTTACAGAAATTATTATTTTAAAAGAAATGGGTTTCCCTAATAATAGATATATCCCATCTAATCAAGGTTATACTGTTATAAGAGTTTGATTTTTTAAACAACTTATTAGAAGATTTATTAATTCTCAGTAATATTAACATGTATTATCAATATTACTTTTGAAGTTATCTTACTAATACAAATAATTTATAACTTCTTTCCAAGACTAAGTATCAAAGTGGAATTAGAGTTTTCTGGATTATGCAATAAAGCAGTAAAATAGAGAAGACTAAATTAAACAGCACAGTGGATATAAAACAAGTGGTTCAGTCTCAAGACGAGACCTAATCCACTCCACTTGGTGATCACCTGCCACCAAGTAGTTTATATAAATAAACTTTGATCCACACCCTGGATTGGGGTTAAAAATAGTAAACAGACTGTCCAGGTCACACAGGGACCTCTTCCATAGTTTTCATGGGTAGATAAAAACAATAACCAGGCCACACAGGGACCTCTTCCACAGTTGTCGTGGGTAAATAGAAATAGAAAGTTTGGTGTAAGGATTTGGAAATCCTTCAGTTTAGCACAGGAGTCAGTGTGTGTGTAGAATATATAGAGTATACACACTGATCAAAATATAAGTAAAATAATCACTAAGAGAGAGTAGATGCGTGTTTAGAAAGGCTCTAGTGATTTGAGGTGCAGCTCTGGACTCCTTTGATTTACCAGAAATGCTTCTGAGTCCTTCTCTAGTTTTTGTCTTGAAAAATAGAGTGTCGTGATTCAGATTATGTTCTCCACGAGATTTGACAACGTGAAGATGTTCTATGGATTCCAGTGTACTTCATATGTTCTTTAGCAGAGTCGGATTATACACATGTGAAAAATGCTTTCTTTGAAAATATTGCAAAGTGTTATTCGTGGTCGTGCTCACATGCCTGTTCTCTGTTCAGTATCGTGTTTTGTTGTCATTGGGAACTCTCCAATATTTATCTTCAAAATGTATGAGATTTAGCCGATATGTTCCATATGTTTCATACCTTGTACCTCATACTATGTCTACAAAGAAACATTAATTATGTCAGTGCATTAAAGGCATCAAATATGACCGTTAAACATTAAATTGAAAGACAAAAAAATAGTTTAAGAAACGGTGTCACAGTAAGTTGAGAAAACGGTGCCTCCTTCATGGTGTCTGAGTGTCACAGTCTGAGTATCAAAGTGTCTGATCTTCATGGTGTCTTGGATTATGGTGTCTCGGTCACAGTGTCTCGGTCACGGTGTCTCGGTCACGGTGTCTCCGTCACGGCGTCTTGGTCACAGTGTCTTGGTCACGGTGTCTCGGTCATGGTGTCTCGGTCACGGTGTCTCGGTCACGGTGTCTTGCTAATTGTGTCTGGATTCACGGTGTCTGGCTAACTGTGTTTGGCTACATGGTGTCTTTGCTCACGGTGTCTTGTACTTAGGCAAATAACTATATTCAGACTTAAACAGTAATATGCATGAAATGGATTGAGCTTAACCATTATAAAGCATGAGTGAATTTGAAACATAAATACACATGATTGAATATAATTTATAGGATTGAACTTGGTTGAATGAGATTTGTGATCATTAATAAGATATGTGATAATTAAAGATATTTGTGATCATTAAAACATGAGTAATACATGAGGATTCCAACTATCTCTCCCTTTTTGATGATCACAAATCATGTACAGTAAGAGTGTAAATTGGATTCAACTATAGAGAATATAACATAGAATATCATTTATCCCCCTTTTGGGATTATCAAAAAGTTAAAAAAAATAGAGGGTAATCAGTCCACATTCCATGAAAAGTAATCAGAGTGTAGTAGAAATACAAAAATCAATGACATCCCCCTCAAAGAGTAGTAAGCACTGGCCTTTTTCAAGGATTGGCCTTCTCTTTGCCTTTATCAACAGTAGAAGACGAAGCCATAGGTGCAGTGTCTAATGTGGAAGAAGGCAGAGAGGTGGTAGATATTGAAGGTAAAGGGAGACCTTCAAAGACTGAGGGAGCCAAAGTCAGAGTAGTAGAAGATTGCGGCAGTTGCTGATCAAGGATGACAGGCCTGATTTGACTAAGAGCCTGGCCAACAGACATGGTTGTTAAAGCTAAGGCATAAGTGAAAGTAGGTAATCTAGGTCTGAGAGGAGCAGCCACTGGAGTAACAATTGCTGTAATTTAAACATGAAGATACAGTCTGAGAAGTTTAATGAAGTCTGTAATAATCTCTCCTCCATAATGCATGGCCTTTTCAAAATCATCTTTGTTTTCCATGAACTTGTCCAACAATATGGTAAACTCGGTTAGCTTCTGGACTTTTTTTTGAAGGATTGGGTTACAGGAGGAATTCTCAGATTCTCTACAAGGTATTTTAAGTGATTTTTCATATCAGTCTTGGAGAAAATCCGGTTGAAATAGAAGTCCACTTTCTTAGCAATCTCCTGCTAGGCATCATTGGAAATCTTGGAATGGATTTGCACATGGTCAAGAAATCTATAACTGTTCTTGACAACTTCAGATAAAGAAGTCACATTGAAGCCACTTAAATCATTCTGAAGCTCTTCTTGGACTATCGATCTTAGCAAAAAACTATCCAAGGCAGGTGTAGAGGATTCACCAGAGGTATGAGAAGATTTGAAGGCTATGGTTAGAGACTTAAGATGGTTCAGTAATTTTTGAAGACAACCGGTGTATTCATCAGTGAGTTTATTTAGGTTCACCACAAGCTCTCTCAATTCATTCAACAACTTTTTATGCCTTTCTGCAATATTTTCATCAAAGGATAATAGGTAATGGTGAATCTAAGACACAAAATCTCAATAAATTTGAGACACAAAAGGTTCTAGAGAGGCAGCAACAAGTTCTGATATGAAATACAGGTCTTTCTGCATATCTTCAGCCATGCTTTTCAGGGTTGAGACTTCATTACTCAGAAACTTATTTTCAACTCGAACTTCTTAAATTTCATGGAGCATTTTGGGTTGAATCTACCAGATAATTTTCTCCAAAAGCAGTTATGCATCTCTCTCACTAGATGTGTCACAGCACGAGGTTGGGAATTCAAAAGCTTCTCAACTCCAGACAAGATAGTGTATCCAAAATCCTTCAAATCGTCCTTACTGACAAAGGACAACTGTTCAGGTAGGGGTTCAAGTGCAGGTTCAGGTGAAGGAATTGGTACAGGGGTAGAATCAGGTTCTGGTTCCTTCTCAGGGACAAAGATAGAAACTGACTTCAACTGAAATAGTGAGAAAAGATCAAGCCCAGTGGTAGTAACTTGCTGAGATTCACTCACATCAAAAAATCTAGGGAATTTATACTGAGTGTCCACAGGATAAGACTCAGCTGGATGGGATGCTTCATCTGTCTCAAGATTTTGGGTTTCCTCACACTCAACATATGCTTCCTTTTCAGGATCTAGAGGCTTAGGAACTAGTACTAAATTCATAGATTCATCTATGAATTCCTCATTCATCTCTAGTCTAGCCAACTAAAAGGCTATCTCCATCCTCTCTTTAGCAGAGGGTATTATCTCAGGACTAGGTTCTTCCTTTGGGAGTTCTTCCAGATTTTTCTTCCACCCACACCCTTTTCAAAGGGTTCCAGTTAATCTTCATTCTCCTGATGATGGGTTTAGAGAGATAGTACTCGCAATCAATAAGAACTTCTTCATTGGGTCCACCTACTCCTTTGGCAACAAGCATGGCTGAAATCAGCTAAGAGTAGAACATATAGGTGTATTTGGATGTGACCTTGATCAAATCACACATATGGTGAATGATGTACTTGCACAGGTTGATTTTGTATCCCTTCTTCAAAATATGAATCAGAAACACATCTTGATACTTTAATACAACAAAGTCACCTTTCCTTGGGCTAACCAGATTTTGAACAAATTTAAACAACAGCCTTTTTTCTCCATCAAGTTCAGCAGCTATGGCCCTTCTCTTGGTTCCATTTCTGGTTAGGGTTTTCAAAGCATCTTCAAGGTCAAAGAAATCAGTTGTAGGTGGGGGTTCTCTTTGATAATCATCACAAATTCCTTTGTGAGGTATCCTAAGGCATAAAACCCATAAAATTGATGAGAAGGAACATCTTTGTCCATTAATCTAGTTCCTCACAACAAAGCTTTCACCAGAATCAAAAGAAAACTGAGAATACTAGTAGAACTGAGCAACTAACCACAGATAAATGGGTATATTCTCCCTTGATAACCATTCTAACTAGACTTATTCTCTTAACACTTTCAGGACTAGATATTTTATAGATAACAACCATTCAGGGTAGTTTTCTTTTTCAGGTACGACACTGCGATTTACCAGGTTCGGATTCAGAGGCCTTTTGGGTGTCATCTTGGGTGCTATCTTCTTCTTCTTCGGGCAGTGCTTCTCAGGTGTGGATGATGATGGTCGCTTCATTATTGGCATCCACTGAAGGTCGTGGGAGAGAAATAGGGTTTCAAGGTTGAAAGGGTTCGAATCAGGTGAGTAGGGAAAAGTCTAGGTGAAGAACCGAGTGAAACTCTTTGTTTTTTCACTTGGGAATGTCAAACGTCAAAAAAAACAAAAATGTGGGAAAGTAGAAGAGGTGAAAATAAAAATTACCATGATATGGGTTTTAAAGAAAATTATAAGGAATTTTCACAGTGAGACCATGAATGATTGTTACGGTGAGATAGTGAGCAGTCATCACGATGAGACAGTGAGAAAACGTCATGGTGAGACAGTAAGTGAAAGCCAGTCCACGTTACGGTGAGACAGTCAGTGCGAGTTACGGTGAGACAGTCAATGTCAGACTGTAAATTCAAAGTGCTAACTGTGAGATCATAAACATGAGAGACAGTAACTTAGAACCTGTAATCATGAAACTGTAAAGTAAAACATAGTAAAATATTGAACAGTAAGGCAAGTAAGATATCTATTTGAAATTTATCATGCCAAGATCATGTATGATGTAGTCTATTCTCTCAAAATGTAATGGTTTAGTGAATATTTCAGAAAGTTGATATTCATTGCCAATAAATTCAAAGGTAATATCACTTTTTTGATAATGATCTCTCAAAAAGTGACATCTTACATCAATATATTTTGTCCTAGAATGTGAAATAGGTTTTTTCGAGATGTTAATAGCACTTTTGTTGTTACAATTTATTGGTACATGTCTGAATTGATATCCATAGTCTAGTAATGTGTGTTTCATCCACAAAATTTGTGCACAACAACTGCCAGCAGCTATGTATTCATATTCTGCAGTAGATAATGCAACAAAATTTTGTTTCTTACTACACCATGATACTAGAGACTTGCCTAAAAGGTGACATGTTCTAGAGGTTATTTTTCTATATAACTTACAGCCACCGAAGTCAGCATTATAATAACTAACTAGTTCAAATGATTGTTCTTTAGGATAGAACAGTCCTAAATTGGGTGTATACTTGAGGTATTTGAAAATTCTCTTTACAACATTTAAATGAGATTCTTTAGGATTTGATTGAAAACGAGCACACATACACACACTAAACATAATGTCAGGACGACTAGCAGTTAAGTAGAGTAAACTTCCAATCATTCCTCGATAAGTGGTTTGATCAACAGATTTTCCATCTTCATCAAGATCCAACATACAGGTGGTACTCATGGGAGTGTCACTACTTTTTGTGCTATCCAATCCAAAATGTTTTATAATATATCTAGTGTATTTACTTTTATTTAAAACAATTCCATCATTATTTTGAAATATTTGAAATCCAAGAAAGAATTTTAGTTCACCCATTAAATTCATTTCAAATTCGTTTTACATTATTTTATAAAAATCAATACATAATGAATTTTTTGAAGATCCAAAAATAATATCATCTATATAGATTTGAATAACTAAAACATCATTATAAATTCATTTTATAAAGAGGGTAGGATCATCTATTCCTTTTGTAAAAGCTTTGGAAATAAGAAAAGTACTCAATCTGTCATACCAAGCTCTTGGAGATTATTTCAAACCATATAAAGATTTTGATAGTTTAAAAATATGATTGGGAAAATGAGTATTTGTAAATCCAGGGGGTTGTTCAACAAAGACATCCTCAACTATATAACAATTTAAGAATTCACTCTTAACATCCATTTGATATAGTTTGAAATTCAGATGTGTAGCATAGGCAAGTAGGATTCTGATGGCTTCAAGTCTGGATACTGGAGTAAAGGTCTCCTCATAGTTAATTCCTTCTTCTTGAATATAGACTTGTGAAACTAATCTAGTGTTGTTTCTAACTATATTTCCAGCTTCATCTACTTTATTTCTAAACACCCATTTAGTGCCTATGATGAAAGTGTCCTTGGGTCTTTCAATAAGTTTCCAAAATTTATTTCTTTCAAACTGATTAAGTTCTTCTTGAATATACATTACCCAAAATTCATCATTGATGGCATCATCAATGTTTTTAGGTTCAAGTTGTGACAAGAAGGATTGGTGTTCAACCTGATTTCTAAGAGAATCTCTAGTTTGTGTTCCTTTCTCTAAGTCTCCTACAATAGCATCTAAGGGATGATTTCTAAGGGTTCTAACCTTTCTAGAAAAAGAGGGACTAGTGATTTTAGGTTCATCAACAGATTCTGGTTCATTATGATTCAATTAAAGAGAATTTCCAGAATTGGAAGTTTTCATAGATTCTTTCACAGAGGAATTTGAGGATTTTGATTTGATGTTCAAATTTGATACATCATCCTCCAAATTTTCCAGGATGGTTTTAGGTTCATGTGGATCTGTTTCATCAAACTTGATATGAATAGATTATTCCACATTTTTAGTTCTTTTATTGAATACTCTATAAGCTTTACTTAACATTGAGTAACCTAGGAAATTTCCTTCATCACTTTTGGATGCAAAATTTTCAAGATTATCCTTAGTGTTGAGAATAAAGACTTTACAACCAAAAACTCTAAAGTAATTAACCATAAGCTTCCTATTATTCCAGAGTTCATATGGGGTCATTTTGAAAATTGGTCTAATAAAAACTTTATTGATTATATAGCATGCCGTATTAACAGTTTCAACTCAAAAGTAAATAGGTAAGTCATATTCACTAAGTATTATTCCAGCAATTTCTTGTAGGGTTCTATTTCTTCATTCTAAAACACCAATCTGCTAAGGTGTTCTAGGAGCAGAGAAATTGCGAGTATAGCCATTCTGTGAGAAAAAGGATTAAACTCTTGATTTTTGAACTCACAGCCCTGATCACTTCTTAAAGATTTAATTTTAAGTCCACTAATGTTTTCTACAGACTTTACATACTTATTAAAATAAAAGCAGGCCTCACTTTTTTGATCCATGAAAAAGGTCCAGGTATATCTAGAGAAATCATCTACTAGAACATAAAAATAGTGCTTCCCATTTAAACTAGAAACTCTAGATGGTTCAAACAAATCCATGTGAACCAACTCGAGAGGTTGAGAAGTAGAGAATTATTTCTTTGATTTGAAAGATATTTTGTGTTGTTTTCCCTTTTGAAAAGGATTACACACTTTGTAATTTGGAAACTCAAGTTTGGGTAAGTCTTTAGCTAGGCCTTTTCTAGTTATGTTTCTAAGTGAGTGAGCATTACAGTGTCCTAGTCTTCTATTCCTGGGCCAAGATTCTTTATGAAATACGCTTAAACATGAAACATTTTGAGAAGTTCAGGAATCTAAATTAACAGAATAAATGTTCTCATTCCTTGATGTATAAAATACTAATTCATCTTTATAATTAAATACATTACATGCATCATTTTAAAATTTAACATGATATCCATCATCAAATAATTGTGAGATACTAAGAAAATTATATTTTAAGCCATTAAAAAAAAGTAATTTTGAAATTATAATCGAATCAGAGTTACCAATCTGGCCTAATCCAATGATCTTCCCTTTGGCATTGTCACCAAATGTGACATGTCCTCCATCTACTTTTATTAGATTCTTGAAACATGAGTAGTCTCCTGTCATGTGCCTTGAACACCCACTGTTCAAGTACCATAGATTCTTCCAGGATCTCTTTAAGCATATTTCCTATAACATGATCAAGAAAAGACATATTTTGGTACCCATTCTTGTTTGGGTCCACTAACATTAGTAATAAGTGCTTTAGAAACCCATATTTGTCTCATAGGTTTCCTATAAGCATTATGTAAAGTGTATGAAAAATAAACTGTATTTGTTCCAAAAAAACTTGAAATAGTAGAGTATGTATCATGAATCAAGCTAGATGAGTTGTGTCCAGAACTAAGAACAAAATTATATGTCATAGACTTGGAAATAACATTCTTTCTACCAAGGTTTCTTTTACCAGGTTGATAACCAATGCCAATATTGTATTTAGGGGTAATTTGTTTTCCTAGAATTTGGGTAAGGGTATTTTTCCCATTAGTAAACTTTTCTAAGTCACTTTTTAATTGATAATGTGACATTTTTAATTCATTATTTTCCTTGATTAGTTGAGAATTTTTCTCTTTTTCAGTAGTAAGTTCAGATTTAACATTTGTAGTGAGAGAATGATGTTTCTTCAATGATTTATATTTATCTTTTAATTCATTGCATGTATATTCAAGCATGTTGTAATATTCAAACATTTATTCATTAGTCATATTTTTAGATTCACTTTCCTCTTTAGAATAGTATGAATTATTCATAGAAGAATTCAGTGTTACCTCAGATGTGTTCGTCATAAAACACATATTGGATTTGTTAGACTATTCATCAGGTGATGTCTCTGAGTCGCTTGAACTATCCTCAGAGGCACTCCAGGTTGCCTTCATTTCCTTTTTTTACTTCTTTTCCTTATCCTCATACTTCTTCTAATACTTGAGCTTTGGACAGTCAACCTTTATATGTCCTTTGAACTTACATTCATAGCATACAATTTCATCAGTTTCATCACTTCTTTTCCAGTCATTTTTATAGTTTCCTTTTTGATCATACTTACCCTTGAAGTTAGGATTTCTGAAAAGGTTCTTCTTTTTGTAAAATCATTTGAATCTTCTAGCCAGTTGAGCCATCTCCTCATCATTTTCAGGTGATGTTTGTTCAGTGGTAGAGCTTTCTACAGGATCTTCTAGTTTCCCTTTGTCTTTGTGCTTTGAGAAGGTGGTCTTAAATGCTACAGATTTTCTCTTTGGTTCATCCTCCTCTTCATTGTTAATGTTCAGCTCTTCCTCATACATCATCAGTTTTCCAATGAGTTATTTTACAGGTACCTTGCTGATTTCACACGACTCTCTAATAGAGACAGAGGTTCTCCTCCATCTGTCAGGTAAACATTTAAGGATTCTCATGATCTATTCTTTGGCAGTGACTTCTCTTCCAAGAGAAATAATTGTGTTGAAAATATCATTAAACCTGAGATATATTCCAGAAATAGTCTCATCAGGTTTCATCTTAAAATTATCATATTTTATATTATAAGTATTAAGTCTCATTTACTTTACACTTGAAGTTCCTTCATGTGAGACAGACAAGGTATCCCAAATTTCATGGGCAGTTTTACAAGTAGGAATCCTATTAAATTCTTCATATACTAAGGAACAATATAAAGCATTCATGGCTTTGAAATTGTTATTATAAGAAAGTTTTGTAGGTTCATCCCATGTAATTATATCAGTCATAGGAAGTTTGTATTAATCTATAATGGATGACTAAATTTCAAAGCTCATACTCTCTAGATGCATTTTCATTTTAATTATCCATTGAGCATAGTTGGTTCCACTAAATAATGGTGGTCTGTTGGTTGAAGCACCTTCCAATCTATTATCCGTACTAAAAAATTACTTTAAAAGTTCTAGAAATTTATAATTGAAATAAATTTACAGATCTTTAAAGTATAACTATAATCACAGTTGAATAAGATTACACAGAGTCCTAATAAAACACTTTTTGATACCAAATGTTGGTCGGAGTAGTTCACTCAATAGGGGATGGGTGAATTGAGTGACTATAAAAATTTCTATTACAAAAATTATAATTTTAAAATAAATGGTTTTCCCCAATAATAGATACAGCCTAGCTAATCAAGGTTATACTATTATAAGAGTTTGATTGTTTAAAAAACTTCTTAGAAGATTGATTAAATCTCAGTAATCTTAATATGTATTATCAATGTTACTTTTGAAGTTGTCTTACTAAGACAAATCATTTATAACTTCTTTCCAAGACTAACTATCAAAGTGAAATTAGAGTTTTTTGGATTATGAAATAAATCAGTAAAACAGAGAAGACTAAATTAAACAGCACAACGGATATAAAACAAGTGGTTCGGTCTCAAGTTGAGACCTAATCCACTCCACTTGGTGATCACCTACCACCAAGCAGTTTATATAAATAATCTTTGATCCACACCCTGGATCGGGGTTAACAATAGTACACGGACTATCTAGGTCACACAGGGACCTATTCCACAGTTTTCATGGGTAGATAAAAACAATAACCAGGCCACACAGGGAAATCTTCCACAGTTGTCGTGGGTAAATAGAAATAGAGAGTTAGGTGTAAGGATTTGGAAATCCTTCAGTTTAGCACATGAGTCAGTGTGTGTGTAGAATATACAGAGTACACACATTTCTTGAAAGATAAGTTAAAGAATCACTAAGAGAGAGTAGATGTGAGTTTATAAAGGCTCCAGTGATTTGAGGTGTAGCTCTAGACTCCTTTTATTTAGTATAAATGCTTCTGAGTCCTTCTCTGGTTTTTTTCTTGAAAAACAGAGTTTCACGATTCAGCTTGTATTCTCCATGAGCTTTGACAATGTGAAGATGTTCTCTGGATTCCAGTGTACTTCGTATGTTCTTCAGTAGAGTCAGATTTTACGCATGTGAAAAATGATTTCTGTGAAAATATTGCAAAGTGTTCTTCGTGGTCATGCTCACAAGCTTGTTCTATGCGCGTTCTGTTGTCATTGGGAACTCTCCAATATTTATCTTCGAAATGTATGATCTTTAGCTGACAGGTTCCATATGTTTCATACCTCTTACCTCATACTATGTATACAAAGAAACATTAATTATTTAAGTGAATTAAAGGCATCAAATATGACTGTTAAACATTAAATTGAAAGACGACAAAATAGTTTAAGAAATGGTGTCACAGTAAGTTGAGAAAACGGTGTCTCCTTCACAGTTTTTGAGTGTCACAGTCTGAGTATCACGGTGTCTGATCTTTACGGTGTCTTGGCTTACGGTGTCTCGGTCATGGTGTCTCGGTCACAGTGTCTCTATCACGGGGTCTCGATCACGGTGTCTTGGTCACGGTGTCTCGATCACGATGTCTTGATAACTTTTTCTGGCTTCACGGTGTCTGGCTAATTGTGTCTGGCTACACGATGTCTTTGCTCATGGTGTCTTGTATTTAGGCAAATAACTATATTCAGACTTAAATAGTAATATGCATGAAATGGATTGAGATTAACCATTATAAAGAATGAGTGAATTTGAAACATAAATACACATGATTGAATATAATTTAAAGGTTTAAACTAGGTTGAATAAGATTTGTGATCATTAATAATATATGTGATAATTAAAGAGATATGTGATCATTAAAAAATGAGTAATACATGAGGAGTCCAACACCTTAAAATGTATATTCCATACAGATTTAAAAATATATATATAGAATGGAATTTATAATACACATAATTATTAAAAAATTCACATTTAAACATTATTTTTAATGAAAATAAATATAATATCTTCTTAATTTGGAAATCCAGAACCATAATTTGTGAATAAATATTTATAAAATCACCCTTACATTATAATTTCTGAAAATGCATATAAATTGATAGAACGATATATATTTACACACACACACACACACACACATATATATATATATATGCCCCTAGGGTCCAGCTCAGTTGGTAGCGGATCTGTGGGGTCTCGGTGAGGTCTTGGGTTCGAATCTTACCGAGTTATTCCCTGTTGGTGTAGAGTATGATTTTCGTTGTATTTCTATCCCTACATGAACTATTTTAATTATATATATATATATATTATTAAAATAAACATAAATTGATAAAAATCTATGTAACCCTTACAACAGAATATCAAAACATTGTAAAATAAATACAACCCCATACTAATTTTTAAAATAGAGAGCCATTGAAAATAAATAAATATGGTATCACCCTTACTAAGGTTTCTCTCTAAATAAAACAACACAATTATCAAAAAAAAATTAAGTAAAAAACCTCACAACAAAATATTAAAATATAATTTAAATAAATAAATTCTCTTACATGAATTGCAAAAAATCGGTTTCTATTGTTTCTTTGCACCATCAAGAGACTGAGAATTGGTTATCTAAATCAATTTTCTCATTCTAATAAGGTTTTTGTATCCAAAACCTCTACAGTTTATAAAATGTCATAAATATTTTTTTAATTGGTTTATTTGTGGACCAGAGGTTATTCTCTAAGATTTCAAAATAGTGAAAAAATTAAGATTTTAGAGCAGGATGTGGTACAGATGTAGATAGAAAATAATATTTTTTAAAAACAACAATTTGAAAAGACTAAAATAGGATATCCAAATATAAATTGAATCAAAAAATGGATCATAAGAAAATCATTGTGTTTATAATATAAAAGAAAAATAGAATACAAGGATCATATCATAAATAACTCATGACATTGTTGAATAAGAAATGAAAAATGAAATGAAAAACGCACAAAGAAAATCACAATGCCTACCTTACTAGGTCAAAGAAAATCCACTTAGGAAACCCAAACTACAACCAGGAACTGGATGTTCAATGATGTTCAAGCAGCTAGAGGTAGTCAAGTGGTGTGATTCAAGCTTCAATTACTCGAGGAGGATCATCGGTAGTGGATGTCTTCCATGGAAATAATTTGATATCACAATGGGTTCACAAATGGTTAGGGTTTTTAAATAGACCGGGACACTTTTATCAGTGCTTACAAATAAGCATTAAAAAAGAGTCTTTTTATCAGTGCTTATGTAATAAGTGATAATAAAGGGAATATTTATCAATGCTTTTTTAGAACTGATAATGGTACATATTTATCATTTCTAAATAAAGACCTGATAAAATTTTTATTTGTCATCACTAAAGTTTTAGTGCTGATAATCATTGATTTTATTAGTGCTTTTTTAGTCCTGATAAAGCCTAATATTTATTAGTGCAAAAAAAGTACTGATAAAGACCTACCTTTATCAGCACATATTACTTAAACAATGATAAAGTATTTATAATTATAATTATAAATAAAAAAAATATAAATATAGATATACTTAATAAATATATATAAATACAAATATAGTAAATATATTACTTTTTAAATATATTTATTATAATTTTACAATTATTTATTTATAATTATATATTTTTTAAAAAAATAATATTTATATCTAATTTTAAGTGCATTCATACATGTAAAAAATGAGTGAAATTGAATAAATTGAAAATAATCAGAGTTTAACAATATTAAAAAAATGGATAAGTTTTTTGTGTGTGCATTGTATATAAAAATGCATTAATCATGTATATGTGAAATCAATATAACACACATTTGATCTATGTTAAATTGAAAAATAAAATTACACATTCAATTATGTCCATTACACTATGCAATTAGTCAATATTTTTATTTCATATTAATTTTTAATTATAAACCATTATTCACTAAATATATGACTATTTAATATAAATCTCATACATATTTTTTAATATATAAATCATATTTATATATGTTAATATATATCTATATATTTAATATATACAACTTATTAAAATTAAACATCAAAATTATCTAATTAATAAAATGATTTATATTTAATAATTTATAATCCATTTATTCATTTTTATCAATAATTATTTAGTTAACAAAATTTGTAATATATCTTTTAATAAAATCATTTTTTATTTTTTTATTTCATTTTATTTATTTGTACCTTTATTAGCGCTAAAAATAAATCACTGATAAAGTTTCCATTTATCAATGCTAAAAAAATGCTGATAAATGGTTAAATTTATCAGCACTGATAAAGATTATATTTATCAGTGCTTTTTTTGTAGTGTTGATAAATACCAGCACTATTAAATGCCGATTTTTTAATAGTTTTGAGAGATATATACTATAAGGTATTGAGTGACCATATATCCATAGGGGACTCTCTATATGGATATTATAAAGGATGGATCCATGTCATCTTTTTAAGGGACAAACGGTGGTTCCAGTCACGATGAAGGAAGAGGTGATGCGAGAGTTCTGCACTTCTCTCTAATATGTACATATCAGTGTGTGAGGGTTGTACAAAGAATTTAAATGGTAGTTTTTGTCATCTGAAATGAGATGGATCATTGTTGATTTTATCTCTCGATGCCTCACCTATCAGTAGGGGAAGTCTAAGCACCAGGTTCCAACAGGTTTGTTACAACCCCTTGTGATCTCAGAGTGAAAGTGTCACAACATATCCATGGACTTTGTAAAAGGAATTCCGTTGATAGTGAAGTTCCATGACACCATCTGGGTGGTAGTTGAGAAACTCACGAATTTGGCACACTTCCTTTCTATCAGAGAGAATATTTCAATGGAGAGTTTAGAGAATTTGTACATACAGGAGATTGTTCTCCACCATGGGGTGCCCTCATGATTTTCTATGATCATGAAACATGGTTTAAATCATAGTTGTAGAGATTCCTACAAGATACATTCGAGACCAAGATGAGGATGAGTACATCCTTTCACCCCCATAAGGATGGGTAAACTAAGTCTACAATCTAGGTGTTGGAGGATATAGTGAGGGATTTAATGTTACACTTCGGATGGAGCTAGGAGGATCATTTTCCCTTGATAGAGTTTCTGTAAACCAATAGTTAGAACTCTACCATCAGTATAAAACCTTTTGATATCCTCTACAAGAGACACTACATATCACCATTATGCTAGATATAGATTATAAAGACATCTATTGTGGGTATAAAGTTAGTGTAGGTGATGATGAAGATGGTACAGGTCATCCATGAGTGGATGAGGATGGTCCAGAGTAGATAAAAATATTACACAGATCATCATCATAGGCCCTTAAGGTTCAAGTAGAGAGACCATGTTTTCCTGATATTATTCCCATGATGAGGATTCTAAAGGTTCATTCGGAGAGGTAAGATATCATTGAGGTTCATCGGGATGTTCGAGATCATGTAATGGGTTGGTGAGGTTTCTTACCACCTCTCCTAACCCCCACAACTAAAGTAAGTGTGCAAAGTCTTCCATGTGTTGAAATTGAGAAGATATATGCACGAACCTACACAAGTCATCAACTTGGGTGAGATGGAAATAGTGGATGGAGCCTCATTTTTGGAGAAATCAGTGGAGATCAAGGATCAACATGAGAGAACCATTCATGGATGGATCATCCACTTGGTTCCTGTGTTGTGGAAGCACAGGAACATGTAGCCGAGCTCCTAGGAGTGGGAGAGACAAATGTGGGATTAGTATCCCAAGATTTTTATTTAGTTTTTCTTTTTGAGGATGAAAGTATTGAAGGAGGTAATGATATAAAAATCCAGTTTTTTCTTTATAAGTCTTTTAAGTATTTCTAAATATATTTCCAGAGCCAGACGCTGAGACGGCGTGTGATTCTGAGACCCGGTGTGCCCAAAATTAATTTTACAAAAATATTAATTATATTTTATATTACACACACATAATTTATTAAATAAAATGGGATGAATATTAAAAAAATCTCATATCATAAATTTGAGACCACAATTGAGTTTGGAACGTGATGTTTTCCCTAGGTGCAACCTAAAATAAGTTAGCATGGGGTGTTCAGACATCACACTCATTGGTGGTATGTTTAGCTGGTTAATTAATTAATTTTATTTAAATAATTTTTTATTTATAACTTAACCGAAATATCTATAAATACACCACTATATATAATCCTCCATGGTTAGTTGCATAAAACATGGTATAGTTCTAGTGCTCCTCCTTCCTCCTTCTACTATAAGATCATATCGAACGATGATGAAACTCTAGATCAAAGCATATCGGGATGCAGTGAATGCAAAAAATTCCTTTAATCATTATAAATAAAGTTATTTTATGAAAAACAATCCAATATATAGGGAGTAATCTTAAAAATTTGGATTATTCCTTTTTTGATTAAATTGATTGAGAAGATCAATCCCCTCCTTTGATCTTCACAAATTGTGGCCTTTGCATGCATCAATGTACCGATTTAATTGATTATTCTTTGGTTTTATAACCTCAGATATCCCCATTCTTCATATTTGTACAATAACACTTTTATATGAGAAATACATATTTTTTTGTACTTTTCCCCCTAAACTGCTTCATATTCATCACTGGTTGGACCCCGCGGTCCTGGTTCGACATTGTTGGGTGGTATCAAGCCCAATCAGACCCTTAGAATCATGATGGATCCACCTGAAAGGGTTGGATCCAAAAAACAAGGGTGTTTATAGATATATTACAGGATTTGGGTGATTTGTTTAACAATCACAGACCAAACCTTCAATGGTAGAAGGACCAGAGGCATGCAGGGCGTGCGTTGAACCTCCAATGTTTAATGGAAACCGATTTCTAGCCACCAGATTGGAAAAAATGACAAATAAAAACTAGATACCCTTATTTTATATAGTGTGGAGGTGTGATCAAAAGTAGAATGGATTGATTTGAAGTGAAGAGAGCAGATCTAGATTTTTTGGGAAAATCCTGACTACACGTTGTGTAGTGTAAAGAACACACAATGTGTTAGTCCCAGGATACAACAGATAAGGTTTCAGTGATTTATAAGTATCACATGCCATGTGGGATCCCCATATGCAATGTGATATCATTCTAGAAGACTTGGAATATACTCTGAGAGTACATGGGCATGGGTATAGTTAGGCATGTCATGTACAATGGTATGCAGACATGGGGTAAAGTACATAGACATGAGATGGATACACGGACATGACCAAGCACACGTGCAGGACCTCGAGTGGCATGGTCATGGCATGTATATCCCCTAAACATCATATATCTCTATATGTTAGGTATTTTTGTACCTACAGGGACATATCTAGGTGATGGATTAGGACCACACATCGTGTGGGTCCCCTCACATGTCGTGTACCCATTGGTTCCTTTAGAGGAAACTCAAATCTCCCATATTTCCCTTATTTAGACTCATATTTTGTCCCTCTAGTAGCCTATCCTAAGTTTTTTTTCATGTAGAACGTGATGGTTTCATTGGTTGTGTCATTTGGGATATCATGTGAGATTTTCTAGGAATGGTTCTTATTTAGGTGACACTTGAAGATGGTAGTTATCATGTAGGATCACTACAGGCATTCTGAGTGGATCCCTATAGCTGGGCTGGGTATGGGTCCTTAGTGGCTAGAGTGGAACCCTCTAGCTAGGCTGGGTATGGGTCCTCTATAGGCTCATAGAGTGTAACCCTCCAGCTGGACTGGGCTTGGGTGCTCTTCCATTAGAGTGGAAACCTCATGCTGTATAGATCATGATTCCTCTATTGACATATAGAGAAGAACCCTTCAAGTGGGTTGGGCATGGGTCCTCAACCATCAGAGTGGAACCCTCCTACTAAAAAGTGAATGAGTACTATATAGACTATCAAAGTGTAACCCTCTTTATGGGTTGTGTATGGACCCTCTACCATCAAAGTGGAACCCTCCTTCTAGGGATGGCATGGGTCCTTTATTGACTATTTGAGTGGAACCATCCTATTGGAATAGGGTATGGGTAATATATCTATCCACTGAGTGGAACCCTCCTATTTTTCTAGGGTATGGGTCTTCTACCTAGAGATTGTGTCCACTTGGTTGTGCGGCAGAGTGATGAGGCATGGATTGACTTGGATGGTTTCTGTTGGTAAGATGTGTGAGATGTTGGGCATCGTTGCGGGACTTCTAGAACTATTGATGAATCTTTTCCTAGGTTGGGCAGTGAGATGGAGATCCCCTTACTCTCTTATTTGGGATAATTTTTTATGATCATAGATACATATATACATACATACATACATACATACATACATATATATATATATATGCACACACACACACACATATATATATTTTGATGTCATGTTGTTGGTTTTTGTTACTCTCCTGCCACGGGTTGTGAAGACACACGGGGTATGACACATGATTTCCGTGTTTAGTTTCTCATGGTTGGATGAGGTCACTCTCCTACTATGGGTAGTAAATACTCGATGTGTAGTTTATCTACACACCGTGTTAATCCCCTTGGGTTGGGATTATGTTACTCTCTCTCTTAAGTTTGGTTGATCTGCATCCTGTTTGTTATCTATAGTCTTTCCTCCTATTGTATCTATCACTGCTCCCCCATTCAGCTTTCAGGCCATACTATTAGAAAATAAAATACTCACCCCTTCATGGGATTCACTCACACTTTTTGTGACTTATTCATATAACAGATAGGTCAATGGTGAATACATAGGAGTTTAGGGATACTGGGTGTTGTGGACCCCATACAGTGGTTGTATCTTGAAGATCATGAACTGGCTATCTCAAAAGGTTACATTTTAGTTTTTTTTCAGGTTGGTACACATTTATGGTTGGATGTGTATTTTTTCCACTTTAATTTTTAATTTTCAATGTCATACTCTTATACACCCTAGAGTTGTTGCATACATGGTTTACTTTCTAGCCATTGCATATTATTATTATTATTCATCTAAACTTCTTCATTAATATGTTTGGGTGTGTGCATATAGGTACATTATTCAAATGCCTCCCATTTATTATATGCCTTTTGATGCTTGTCGCCACCCCCATAACTATGGAGGTGGTCTTGGGGTAGTTATGGTTTAATCCCCAATTAGGGTCGGGTCATGAAAATGTTAACATCAAATGTATTATGCTTCTTTCAACTTATATACCCAATAATATTTTCCCAACTTACTTCACCAAAAATAAATTAATAATATTAAGCGTTACATATACCTTATTGATCTATTAAAATCAAGAAATTATTTACCACAATATCATAAGTCACCTTAAAATATCATATCATAAAACCTCAAAAAGGGATCAATGCCTCTAAAATTATGATCATTACAAATTTTTTAAATAATCATATCACTAACTCTAATTATCATCATTTGATACCATTATAATGTCTAAATATATCTAAACCATATCCTAATATCAATTAAGACAGATCATGACCCATACATAGGGATTTAGTGCTAAAAACATTTTCTTTACATACTTCTTATGATTCCAACTAAGATAAACCAATTTTAAAAATCCATAATCACAGTATCAATAGTCTACATTGACTCACATACGTACTAAATAAATTTTATGTTTATAGTTTTATATTATTAGTAGAAAACTCTTTATGTTACATAACCCATGTCATTATCATGAAATGGACATTTTTAAAATTATTCCCAAAATTTATTTTCCCATAGGAAGACCTTAACATTTCTGAAAAAATTCTCCTCACATGATGCACATAAAGACATATTATACATAATATAACTCTTCATAACCTAGGAAAATTGATTCATAAGAAACTGTAAGCTCATATATGCAGTAAATCTAAACATATGAGATATCAATCGACGATCTTTTGTATACATTTCATAAATATAAGGGTATTAAGGAATAATAAATGTGTATGACCATAACATAAGATGGTTTATACCAATCAAAACTTGAATCATAAAACATTATTCTTGGAATTATGTTTTAACATAAGACACTAATTATATGAGTCAATAATCATGAACCATGTGAAATAAATCTTTTTCAATGAAACCATTAAAACTCATAGAAATAATAGGGAAATGGTTTTTATAAATTTGTACATCGTACATCCAACATAAAATCACCTATATAGTATAAAATCAACATTATCATAGGGTTAACTTCTATCCATATAATTACATCATCTCTTACAAATTGCTTATATTTAGTAAAAATAATTATCTCTTAGGAGTTACTTATATTCATTAAACTCTTTCCTCACTTAAGAATAAAATTCTTCCAACTGACTTAGTCACATTACTAAATGAATTATATTTCTATATCATTCTCACTTGTCATAAAAAATAATGTCCAAGATCCATAACATGAATAAAGTACATATATATTTCATTTATTCATAAAATTCAAATAAATGACCATCATTTCCTTCATAACACGATTAAAATTTATAAAATAAATGGGTTTCATAATGATTTCATCGTAACTTTTTTAACCCTTGGGAAATAATTTTTTATTATAAAATTGTATATAGAATATTTTAATTCTAACATCACTTAATTAACCCTTGTAAAGAAATGGTTTTTATGAAAACTATTTGAAAACATTACTATGATAAGTCATACATTGAAATAAAATTGATTTTATCATTATATCACATATATAGTGAATCATAACTATTATTAAAGGATGCTAATATATATTAAAAATACCTTTAAAGTACAATATGAACATATCTTTCAAAATTGGGAAAATATTAGTTTTTTCAATATATTTAAATACTAAAAATTACCAAAATATTGAAAAATAATTTTATTTAAAAAAAGACCATGTAAAATTTTAAAGGAAGCTTCATAGAAAATAATTTCCATGAGGTCGGTAAAAACTGTTCATGTCACTTATGTTAAAAGAGAACATTCTTTTAACACTTTTGTAAAAAGTAAAAAGTGAGTTGTACATAACACATTTTAAACAATTTCATTTAATAATCTAAAAAGAAAGTAAATTTTAGTATAAATTTTCTTCCAAAAAAATTCATTTTTAGATAAAATTATCCATAAAAAATTTTAAATTTCATGGTCATGGAAGAGAAAGTTCATTAACCAAAGAGGAAATAAGGTTAGTTTTTCTATAAAAAAAATACTTAGTCATTTTAAGTACAAAAAAAGAATAATTAAAGTAAAACATGAAAGTACCCTAAATAACCCAAGGATATGAAAATATATGGTATTTAATATAAAAATATTATATAAATTCCAAAAAAGATATTTAAACATAAATAATCCCTAATAAAAATGAGATTGCGACATGAACTCTTACCAATTTGGTAACATTTGAATCATAACTCGCATGAAGGAAATAACATTAAATGAAACATTAAATAACCTGAATATAAATATATTCATGATATAATATATCAATGGGGAAGTATATATACCATATAAACACAATTAGGTGCATAACATGAAACATGTCTCAATGAAACAATATTGAGAATAAAAACCCTTACAGATTTAGTAATTTATAAATAAAAACCACAAAAAGAGAGAACATTATATGGATTTTGAAATAACTATAGTTTTCATGAATAGAGTAATAAAATAATTTAATGATAAGTATATACACCACACAAAATAAACAATTGGTGAATATGGAATATTTCTCACAAAAATAAAAGTGAGACAAGAAACCCTTACATAAGGTCCAATCTTGCTTCATATGAATTCAAACATCTTATAAATAATATAGATTTATTATAAATATATTTTAGAAACATATTAATTCTTATATTAATATATATTATTCACATATAATTTATAATTTCCCCATTATTATTAATTCATCTATAAAATCATTATTCTTGGGGATCACTGTTCCATTTTTAATACATGTTTTGGTTCAGAAGACTTAGTCTATACACCTTGGTAGTGGTTTAATCATCTCAAAAATATTAATAATTTTATATCTGTGTTATTTATTCATCATATAAACTTGGTGGATGGAATAAAAGGAAGGTTAATTGTTATTTTCATTTAAAGAGTAATAATTATATAATATTATTCATATATATATATATTTTAAATCTATCCTTATGATTATCTATATAAATATGAAATGGAGAATGAATCACATCATTTTGTAGAGGTGGAAGTCCACATGTATCCATGAGCGATGTTATCATCTTATAAGTGATGGGAGGACCATATATTATATTATATTTTATCTTTATAGAATAATTATAATTTTATAATATCCAAATATAGTCATTTAATCAATCTATATATCAATCTATTAAATAAAATGATGAAAAACAAAATATTCCAATCATGGAGATGGTACTCCCAAAAAACTCATGATGATGCTTCATTTTCCATTGGGATTGATGATTAATAGATAATTGTAACGCCCCGACCCCAGTTACCTAGAGTCGGTGCATTATTACATAACATTGGCATGATCACAAGAAGGATCAAATCTCGAAAGATCGATTGGTTTAGTAGCATTAGAAACACTAGATATATTCATAAGTCTTACATTACATCATAAAAATGAAAACTACAACAACATATTTTCTTCATATTCCACACACATATCCCCACATACTATCCCTGCAGGTCATTCATAATTTACTTCTTCATACCCTGGGAAAAATAAAACATAGAAAAGGGGTGAGCTCAAATGTCCAGTAAGGATAACAATATAGCGGAAGCTTTCATAAATAAGAATAAACATTTAAGGCAATGTATAACTAAAACAAAAGCCTTTTAAACTTGAACTTAAACATAGTATGGAAAAAATAAAATGAAATAATTCCATTTACTTATTCACATGGATATTATACTAATTGAATAATCACATGCAATATTAATAACCACTTTTATAATGATGGAATGCATAATGCCAGACTATCATAACCACATATCCAAGGCCTCGTGCCAAGACTACAAATAATATTTTGTCAAGGCCTTGTGCCAAGACACTAGTTTGTCTCATGAGACCTACCGATGCATCGAGGAGCTATAGCGGGCTCCACCCGTCACATATTAAGTCCAATGAATTCCCATATGAAAAGGTTTAAACATAACATAAACATTCATATTAAAAATAGCATAAGAAATGTAAATACTTTCACCATAAACTATGAACGGTATAAAAATAGCACATCCACAGTCAAACATATCACAAAACCTTCAATACAATATAGAAGTTTTGTATCATAATAAATCAACTTCAAATAAGCGTAAAATCCATCAAAGGATGTTGACATAGATGAAATAAAAAATCTTTTTAGAGAAATATCTCTTTCTATTTTGAAATCATTTATGAGTCATATATTTATAAAATAAAACATTTTCTTTGAAAATATTCTTATAATCTTGTAAGGGATGCTTTGACGATTTTATAACGGCGGAAAATAACCGCACCCGACGTATAAGTTAAAAAAAACATTCTTACCTTAATTCTGTCGAAAAGGTTAAAAAACACCTTGTTTGGAAAATGACAGAAATATTCCTTTATAAAACTCTTATAAATAGTCAAAAAAGGGTATAAATGACTTTAACCCATATTCTTTTAAATAGTAAAAATGTTTTGAAATACATTTTTAAGAAACATGGATGTGGATGATAAAGATGTCCCAGTAGATTATTACGTATAAACAACCTCGGATAATGAAGAGATTGTGAAGTAAACCCTTACCTTGTACTTTTCCTTGGTTGGGGGTAGGTTAACCTCATGTATAATAGTGAAATAATTTTTATTAAATTATACAAGAATCATATACATTCATATGATATCATATATGATATTTTAACATTGCTTTGTTAATAATATCTTAGTATTATCGTCGTTTCGGGTGTTAACTTACTTGTTTTCTTTTATATGTTTTGTTACATAATCCATATTTTTCATAGATAGGTTGTATATTATTCATATCCACAATGATATCAAGTCCTTAAAAATTATTTTTAAATCATCAAATGATAATTATACTTGAATGGATATGATGGAGAATGAATCTCATCGCGTTCGTGGAGACGGTAGTCCGTACGTACGCACGAGCGACAATATCATTATTTTGATATTAAAATAATATATAAATGGATGGTATATCATATATACAGAATCATTAAAATTTTATATTTATTATTTACATTATTTACACATCATTATTATACCCATCCAAATAATAATATATTGAATAACAATTACACCACGACGTGGAGACGGTAAGCCGTACGTATGCACGTATGGTGACATGTTATTCAAAGGGTGGATAGAATACTGAATATGGTTGTACCATATTTATAATAAAATCATAGTATATATAATATACTAGAGTTATTATTTTAGAATGGTAATAACAATTAATGAAGAAGTGGAAAAATAAAGGAACTTGGAAAGGGGTGGTGAAAACATTACCTCTTCTTCAGGTTCTTCCTTTTGATTTGATCAAAATGTCTCCTTAGGTTGGCTTTCTGATCAAAATAAGGCCTCTATGTTGTATTTAGGGAATTTTGGAGAGTATTTGGGCAGAGTTTGGCTGAACCAAAAGGCTTTGAAGGTGTGAAGAAATGAGAAGGAGTAGTGCCCTTTTATAAGAGGGGTGAGGGGCACCTTTGGAAAAGCTAGAAATATTAATTTATAATAAATTCATATTTGGTTTCAAATGGCTCAAAAGTGGATTATTTAATTGTTAATGTGGGTATGGGTCGAAAACCACTCAACCAATAGAATTTAGACAGGTTTGGGTACTTATATTAACCTTATCTTTAAGTATTAACTCTAAGTTAATTAGTTTCACTTTTACAATGTCTCATTGTATTTTTATATTATATGGTTAATAAACTTACTATATACATCCAATCTACCCCCAAGTGGTCCATTAATGATATAAATATCATTATATAAGTCTCTTGGCCGAACATTAGATTTTTAAGAATTTAATATCAATTAATAATATAATATTTGTTTTAAAAACTCTTTTATGTCAATTTTGACACTATTCAATAGTTGATTTTTGTGAAACTCATTACAGAATTATTACTTCTCAAAAAGTCAATTAAATCAATAATAATATGTCATATTATCCTATAAAATTAGTGTGATTCAATAAAAGTCTCAAATTATATTTATTTGTGTATTTATAATATCAATTATTTTAATTTGTCACTATTATGGTAATTACTATATCATTATTGTGTCATAAATAAATTAAATTATTTATTGTCTAAAAATTATAAATAAAATATAATTATGTAGGAAATCTTTTTATATTTCTAATGAATATTTATAGTCGAAAATCGAACATATATAACCCTATGTAAAAATTGGTTTTCTAAAAGATATATGCTTATGTCATTTTTGTACTTATTTTAACTTAATTAAAATTAAGTGTCCCTATCACCTACAAGTGGCTCCATGGGGTCCCAAAATTGACCCAAAGATGCCTATGGTCGAACATGTATCAAAAAATAAGTCTAGGACACGTTTTACGGTAATTTAGTATTATTATAATATTATTTTTTAACCCTTATTTACCGAATTTACCATTAACCATGGTAAATAAAATATTTACCGAAGTAATTATTCAAAATGTATAAAAATAAAAGTTACCTATTTACACAATTTGAACATCCTGATTCCAAATATGGAATCTATTTTTCCAAATTCAAAACACATAAGTGGCAGAAATTAATTTAAAATTAATTCCCGTCGTTAAAACAAAAAGCGTGTTTTTAAGAGATAATAACTATTAAAAGATTGACACTTGTTTATGTCCGGTTTAATTGTAAAATTATGTACAATGACCAAAATTGTATTAAATGGTAAAACTATATTCTAAATATACTTTAAAACCACTCAAATTCATAATTTATCACTATTAATTATTTTGATTAAAAAAGTTGTTTTTAATTAAAATTTAGTAATTTTCACTATTCATCAAAATATTAAAGTTATCCGAAAAGTACCAAAATTTCACCTTAGGCTAAATTAGATATTCCAAATCCAAAAATGAAGCCCATTTTGAAATATAAAATATATATAATTTCAAAAAGTAGGTATTACTATTCATAATAGCTAGTTTGATTAGTTATGGTGTGTTAGAACTCGGTGTTGCGTACAACACACGCTATCACATTATTCAAAGAGAAGCGTACCGTAGAAGCTTGGGGTGTTACATTCTACCCTCCTTCAAATAATTTTTTCCTCAAAATTTCTAGAATATTATCGCATGAAAAGACTCGGGTGGTTCTTCATCATAAGTTCCTCGGGTTCCCACATTGCCTCTTCCATCTTATGGTTTCTCCACAAAACTTTTACCAGACGCGTCGTCCGGTTTCTCAGTACTTGTTCTCTCGTATCAAGAATCCTGACGGGCTATTCGTAATAAGGTAGATCGGGTTCCAGTTCTAATTCTTCATAGGTGAGTACATGCATTGGGTCAGGAATGTATTTCCTCAACAGAGATACATGAAACACATCGTGAACTTTGGAGAGACTTGGCGGCATTGCCAATCGGTAAGATACAGCCCCAATTCGTTGTAGAATTTCGAAAGGTCCGATGTACCTGGGAATCAATTTACCTTTCTTACCAAAACGTATGACTCCCTTCCATGAAGATACCTTCAGGAAAACATGATCATCGACTTGAAATTCCAATTCCTTCCTTCGATTATCGGCATAGCTCTTCTGCCTACTTTGAGCTGCTTTAATGTGATTTTGGATTACCTTCACCTTTTCCATCGTTTCCTCTACCAGTTCTAGACCTACAAGTTTTCTTTCACCAACGTCATCCCAACAGGTTGGTGCGCAACATCTCTTTCCATATAACGTTTCATATGGTTCCATCTGAATACTCGAATGGAAGCTATTGTTATAGGAAAATTATACCAGAGGTAAATACTGATCCCACATACCCTGAAAGTCAAGTGAGCAGGATCTCAACATGTCTTCTAAGGTTTGAATAGTCCATTCTGATTGTCTGTCTGTCTGAGGGTGGTAGGAAGTGCTCAAATGAAGTTCAGTATCCAGGTATTTCTGAAGACTCTTCCAGAATCTTGAAGTAAAACGGGGATCACAATCAGAAACAATCGATAGGGGTACTCCATAAAGTCTCACAACTTCATTAATATATAGTATTGCTAGACGTTCCAGTGGTAGATCTTCTCTTATAGCAAGAAAATGTGCTGACTTGGTAGGACGATCAACAATAACCCATATTGCATCATTCCTTCTAGGAGTCTTTGGTAGCCCCATGAAAAAGTCCATCATAATATTGTCCCATTTTCACTACGGTATGGGAAGAGGTTGCATGACTCCTCCAGGGTGTTGCCTTCCAACTTTAACTTGTTGACAAACCATACATCTTGACACAAAATCATCAATCTCCCTCTTCATATTGTCCCACCAAAAATGTTCCTTCAAATCTCTATACATTTTGGTGTTCCCATGGTGTATAGAGAAATTGGAACTATGAGAATCATCCAGCAATTCTCTTTTTAGATTAGGTATATCGGGAACACAAAGTCTCTTCCCGAATTTCAAAATTCCATCTTCATACACAAAGTCTCTCAGTCTCCCATCATTCACAGCTTTAACCTTCTTTTGAAATTCTTCATCATCGGTCTGAGAACTCTTAATTACTTCTAGTAAAGATGGTTTGACAACCATTTGAAAAAGCATTGATGTTTCACCTTCCATGGTTATTCCCATGTCCATCTTCACTAGATCCCTGAAAATTGGATCCCTTTCAATTCTCATATTGTTCAAAACTCCATGGTTTTTTCTGATCAAAGCATCTGCCACCTTGTTTTCCTTCCCCAGGTGGTAGTGTATCGTAAAATCATAATAATTGAGTAATTCAATCCATCTCCTTTGCCTCATGTTGAGTTATTTTTGTGAGAAAATATACTTCAAACTCTTGTGATCAGTATAAATCTCACATTTTTCACCATAGAGGTAGTGCCTCCATATCTTTAAAGCAAAGATCAGAGCTGCTAACTCTAGATCATGAGTAGGATAGTTTTGTTCATGAATTTTCAACTGCCGTGATGCATAGGAAATAACCCTATCATTATGCATAAGGTCACAACCAAGTCCTTTCTTCGATGCATCACTATAAATAACGAACCCATCATTCTCCGATGGTAGAGTCAATATAGGAGAATTGACTAATCTTCTCTTCAGTTCTTTGAAAAATTATTCACACTCTTTTATCCAAACAAATTTAACCCCTTTACGTGTGAGCTTCGTTAATGGGTTAGCCAATCGGGCAAAATTCTGGACGAAACGTCGATAATAACCTACTAAACCAATAAAACTACGTACCTCAGTTATACTCGTAGGTGATGGCCATTCTTGGATTGCCTTGGTCTTAGAAGGATCAACAGAGATTCAATCTTTAGAGACAATATGGCCAAGAAAAGAAATCTCCTGAAGCCAGAATTCACACTTGCTAACTTCCCATATAATTCATGCCTTCTCAGAGTCTTCAAGATAATGCACAAGTGATTTTCATGATCTTCGTAGATTTTGGAGTATACCAAGATATCATCAATAAATACCACCACAAATTCATCGAGATACTCCTTGAAAACTATAATCATCAGATCCATGAATACAGAGGGTGCATTAGTCAATCCAAAAGGCATTACAGTAAACTCGTAATGCCCGTACCTGCTTCGAAAAGCTGTCTTCGGAATGTCATCCTTCTTCACACACAACTGATGGTATCCAGATCGAAGGTCAATATTTTAAAAGTATTGAGCTCCATGCAGTTTGTCAAATAAATCATTAATGCATGGTAGGGGATACTTGTTCTTTATTGTTATAGCATTGATCTCCCTGTAGTCGATACATAACCTCATAGATCTGTCTTTCTTTTTAACAAAAAGAATAGGGGCTCCCCATGGAGAAACACTAGGGCGAATAAATCCCTCATTACTCAATTCCTCTAGTTGTTTTTTTAGTTCAACTAATTCTATAGTGGCCATTCTATAAGGGGTATTTGATATAGGCCTTGATCCAGGAATTAAATCAATGGAAAACTCAACTTCTCGTTCTGGAGGATGTCCAGGTAAATCTTCCGGAAATACATCTAAAAATTATTTCACAACAGGTACATCCTCTATTTGAACATTCCTTTCCTCACCCACAGTTATTTCATTCTCTTCCTCCCCAATAATTGAATTTAGTTGAGCTACTGGGGGTGGATCTACATAAGAATTAGGTGGTGACGATTCTTCTCTAAAGATAAGGTGTTCTTTATCATCATCATCAAGAATAGTAACCTCTTTTTTCTTACAATAAATCTTCGTATCATAGTCCGAAAGCCAGTCCATACCGAGGATTATATCAAACTCAATCATAGGTATGACGATGAGATCAGCAGATAAAGAACATTTATGTGCTCTAATGGGGACTGACTCACAAAACTTTGTTGCAATGATACTTCCCTTAGGAGTTTTAACTGACAACTCCCTTGTTAAATAAAATTGGAAATATCTAATTTTCTTAGCAAACTGGGAAGATATGAAACAATGCGATGATCCAGAATAAAATAATGCATTTTCTAAACTTTAGGAAACCATTAAATTACCTGCTACCACGTCTTTCGGAGCTTCTACCTCAGCAGTAGTGATAGCATAAGCTTGGCCTTGATCCCTTGGCCTTTTTTGAGGTAAGTTCTCTTGACGCTTAGGACATTCATTTTCATAATGCCCCATCTCCCTGCAATTGTAGCACTGAAAATTGGTAGCTTCCTTCTTCCCCTTGCAATCACGAGTTTGGTGGCCTTTTTCACCACACTTGTAACAGACTCATGTTCCCTTCAAGCAAGTACCGGGGTGTTTCTTACCACATTTACCACAGGATGTATATTCAACCTTTCCCTTGTTCCCCTTATTTCCATTCCCAGATTGATCAGTAGGTCTCTTCTTCTCTTTCTTTGCTTTAAAGTCATAAGACTTAGAGAATTCCTTTTCGGTCTTGATAGCACATGAGACAATGTCTTCGTACGATGAAAAGGATTGTGAGACTAATGCTCGACGGAGAAATGGTTTTAACCCATCAAATAAACGATCAATCTTACTTCTTGGGTTATGTATATAATCTCTATAATACCTTGCTAACCTTGTAAAGTTATCCTCATACTTTACGACATTCTCATCCTCCTTTTGTCTCAGACTCAGAAATTGCCTTTCCATATCTGCTCAATGGTCGCGAGGAAAGTATTTTTCTAAAAACATATATTTTAACTCCCTCCATTCCATATTTGATACTTCACCATCTTCCTTCGTGTTTTGAATCAATAACCACCATTGATCAGCATCTCCAGTGAGGTGGTAAACTGCCATGATAACTTTTTCCCTTTCACTACTCCCCAAAGCCTGAAATATTTTCTCTAGGGAATTTATCCATTACTCAGCTACTAATGGATTTGTAATCCCATTGAACATTGGTGGTTTTTTCCTCATGAATCAATCTAAAATTGATCCTCCACGCTGTGGAACAGAGTGCTCCATACAGGTAAGGTTATTATTCATAACCTGAGTAAGTTGTCCCAGTATGGTGATTAGCTGATCGGCACCAGTTGCATCACCAGATCCACTATAATTATCTTGAGTAAGAGGGCAATCCCTATATGGAGTGCGTGCATAGATACGGTTTCCATTTCTTCCACTAGGTTCCATTTCTAGACAATGGTATAAACTAGATCAGTTTATGAATCAAAACACATAATTCCATACTTATAAAACACTTAACATAAATTGAACTATTTATGGATATAATCCATAATCATAAAAATGTTTTCTTTGAGGAAGTATATACTCATAAACCCTTCATAATTATTTTTAAAGAAAATGAGAGTTATCCTAAGCATATCCCCCGGGAGTGTCGTAACCAAGAGTGCAGCAAGGCCCGTTGTCGTGCACCAGTTCTCGTTCGAGTCTAGCTCAAAGCGGTGTTTTCGGGTTTTACCTCTAGGTACATCTGTTCCAGAGCCGCCTCTACCTGCTCGTATCCAGACAGGGATGTATTGCTTGTAAAACTCACAAAATCTCTACAATACTAAAATTCTAGGAAGTTCTTTTATAATAATCCTCAAAGTTTATCATAGGTCTACGTGCTCTAATCAGAGTTTGTCTAAATCTAGCTTCCAAGGTTTGTACTAAACTTCATCTGATACCAACTGTAATTCCATGACCCCAATTACCTAGAGTCGGTGCATTATTACATAACATTGGCATGATCACAAGAAGGATTAAATCTCGAAAGACCGATTGGTTTAGTATCCTTGGAAACACTAGATATATTCATAAGTCTTACATTACATCATAAAAATGAAAACTACAACAACATCTTTTCTTCACATTCCACACTCATATCCCCACAAACTATCCCTGTAGGTCATTCATAATTTACTTCTTCATACCCTAGGAAAAATAAAACATAGAAAAGGGGTGAGATCAAATGCCCAATAAGGATAACAATATAGCGGAAGATTTCATAAATAAGAATAAACATTTAAGAAAATGTATAACTAAAACAAAAGCCTTTTAAACTTGAACTTCAACATAGTATGGAAAAAATAAAATGAAATAATTCCATTAACTTATTCACATGGATATTCTACTAATCGAATAATCACATGCAATATCAATAACCACTTTCATAATGATGGAATGCATAATGACAGACTATCATAACCACATAGCCAAGGCCTCGTGCCAAGACTACAAATAAGATTTTGTCAAGGCCTTGTGCCAAGACACTAGTTTGTCTCATGAGACCTACCGATCCATCGAGGAGATATATCGGGCTCCACCCGTTACATATTAAGTCCAATGCATTACCATATGAAAAGGTTTAAACATAACATAAACATTCGTATTAAAACTAGCATACGAAATGTCAATACTTTCACCATAAACTATGAACGGTATAAAAATAGAACATCCACAGTCAAACATATCACAAAACCTTCAATGCAATATAGAAGTTTTGTATCATAATAAATCAACTTCAAATAAGCGTAAAATCCATCAAAGGATGTTGACATAGATGAAATCAAAACTCTTTTTAGAGAAATATCTCTTTCTATTTTGAAATCATTTATGAGTCATATATTTATAAAATAAAACATTTTCTTTGAAAATAGTCTTATAATATTGTAAGGGAAGCTTTGACGATTTTATAATGGCGGAAAATAACCGCACCCGCCGTATAAGTTAAAAAAACATTCTTACCTTAATTCTGTCGAAAAGGTTAAAAAGCACCTTGTTTGGAAAACGACGGAAAGATTCCTTTATAAAACTCTTATAAAAAGTCAAACAAGGGTATAAATTACTTTAACTTATATTATTTTAAATAGTAAATTTTTTTTGAAATACATTTTTAAGAAACATGGATGTGGATGATAAAGATGTCCCAGTAGATTATTACGTTTAAACAACCTCGGATAATGAAGAGATTGTGAAGTAAACCCTTACCTTATACTTTTCCTTGGTTGGGGGTAGGTTAACCTCCTGTATAATAGTGAAATAATTTTTATTAAATTATACAAGAATCATATACATTTATATGATATCATATATGATCTTTTAACATTGCTTTGTTAATAATATCTTAGTATTATCGTCGTTTCGGGTGTTAACTTACTCGTTTTCTTTTATATGTTATGTTACATAAGCCATATTTTTCATGGATAGGTTGTATATTATTCATATCCAGAATGATATAAAGTCCTTAAAAATTATTTTTAAATCATAAAATGATAATTATACTTGAATGGATATGATGGAGAATGAATCTCATCGCGTTCGTGGAGATGGTAGTCCGTACGTACACACGAGCGACAATATCATTCTTTTGATATTAAAATAATATATAAATGGATGGTATATCATATATAAAGAATAATTAAAATTTTATATTTATTATTTACATGAGTTACACATCATTATTATACCCAACCAAATAATAATATATTGAATAACAATTACACCACGACGTGGAGACGGTAAGCCGTACGTGTGCACGTATGGTGACATGTTATTCAAAGGGTGGATAGAATATTGAATATGGTTGTACCATATTTATAATAAAATCACATTATATATAAGATACTGGAGTTATTATTTTAGAATGGTAATAATAATGAATGAATAAGTGGAAGAAGAAAGGAACTTGAAAAGGGGTGGTGAAAACATTACCTCTTCTTCGGGTTCTTCCTTTTGATTTGATCAAAAGGGCTCCTTAGGCTGGCTTTATGATCAAACTAAGGCCTCTAGGTTGTATTGAGGGAAGTTGGGAGAGTATTTGGGTAGAGTTTGGACGAACCAAAAGGCTTTGAAGGTGTGAAGAAATGAGAAGGAGGAGTGCCCTTTTATAAGAGGGGTGAGGGGAACCTTTGGAAAAGCTAGAAATATTAATTTATAATAAATTAATATTCGGTTTATAATGGATCCAAAGTGGATTATTTAAATTTTAATGTTTGGATGGGTCGAAAAACACTCAACCAATAGAATTTATACAGGTTTGGGTACTTATATTAACATTATCTTTAAGTATTAACTCTAAGTTAATTAGTTTCACTTTTACAATGTCTCTTTGTATTTTTATATTATATGGTTAATAAACTTACTATATACATACAAGATACCCCCAAGTGGTCCATTAATGATATAACTATAATTATATAAGTCTATTTTCCGAACCTTATATTTTTATGAATTTAATATCAATTAATAATATAATATTTGTTTTAAAAACTCTTTTATGTTAATTTTGACACTATTCAATAGTTGATTTTTGTGAAACTCATTACAGAATTATTACTTCGAACAGAGTCAATTAAATCAATCCTAATATGTCATATTATCCTATAAAATTAGTGTAATTCAAAAAAAGTTTCATATTTCATTTATTTGGGTATTTATAATATCAATTATTTTAATTTTTCACTATTATGGTAATTACTGCATCATCATTGTGTCATAAATAAATTAAATTATTTAATGTCTAAAAATTATAAATAAAATATAATTATGTATTAAATCCTTTTATCTTTCTAATGAATATTTATAGTCAAACATCCAACATATATAACCCTATGTAAAACTTGGCTTTCTAAAAGATATATGCTTATGTAATTTTTGTACTTATTTTAACTTAATTAAAATTAAGTGTCCCTATCACCTACAAGTGGCTCCATGGGGTCCCAAAATAGACCCAAAGATGCCTATGGTCGAACATGTATCAACCAATAAGGCTAGGACACGTTTTAGGGTAATTTAGTATTATTATAATATTATTTTTTAACCCTTATTTACCAGATTTACCCTTAACCATGGTAAATAAAATATTTACCGAAGTAATTATTCAAAATGTCTAAAAATAAAAGTTACCTATTTACAAAATTTGAACATCATGATTCCAAATATGGAATCCATTTTTAAAAATTCAAAATACCGAAGTGGCAGAAATTAATTTAAAATTAATTCTCGTTGTTAAAACAAAAAGCGTGTTTTTAAGAGATAATAACTATCAAAAGATTGACACTTGTTTATGTCCGGTTTAATTGTAAAATTATGTCCAATGACCAACATTTTATTAAATGGTAAAAATATATTCTAAATATACTTTAAAACCACTCAAATTCATAATTTATCACTATTAATTATTTTTATTTAAAAAGTTGTTTTTAATTAAAATTTAGTAATTTTCACTATTCATCAAAATATTAAAGTTATCCGAAAAGTACCAAAATTTCACCTGAGGCTAAATTCGATATTCATAATCCAAATATGAAGTCCATTTTGAAATAGAAAATATATATAATTTCAAAAAGTAGGTATTACTATTCATAATGGCTAGTTTGATTAGTTATGGTGTGTTAGAACTCGGTGTTGCGTACAACACACGCTATCACATTATTCAAAGAGAAGCGTACCGTAGAAGCTTGGGGTGTTAAAATAATGGTTATTATATTAATATAATAACATTTTTGTAAGATAATTTTAATTATTTCACTATGTTAATATTCATAAATACTATTTATAATAGGTATAAGGAAAAATCATCTTAAATGGATTTGGTGAAGATGATTACATCTTATTTGAGAAACCTATTTTGTATTTCTTCTTAAGGACCCTTGGGATGGACTTTTAAAAATACCAAAACCACTATAACATGTATAGTAAGGTTGAGAATAATTTTTTTAGGGTTTATACAATGTAATTTTCTCAATAAAGTGTGTATAAGAGAGGATAATATGCGCCTTTTGTAAGTGGGGTGGGTGGAAATCTTGTAAATACATGAAATATTAATGTATAATATGTGTATAACTCATGTAAAATGGAACCAAAGTTCTATATAATAGAATATATTGAGGATAATTTTGAAATAAATTCAACCAAAAGGATTTAGACATGTTTTTGTGGCATTTAAAACCTTATCTCTTAGTTTAACACCCTCATAAACCTTTTAACCATAACCTTGGTAAAAAATTTGGTAATGTCCAAGGGAAATGAAAGTAACTTTTAAATTTACAAGTGGATCATGAATGGAACATTAACAATATACTCAAAAAATTTCCATCCATATTATTTAATATAGTATTTTTATAATTTTATATTGATTTATGAATAATTATTACATATTAAATACCCTTTAAAGTTATTTCATTGACTATTCCCAAAACATGGAATTAAAGTCATAAAGATAACAATGGGATATGTATTTGAATTATTATAACCTAAATAAAACTTTATATTTATCCAATTAATTTATTAAACATAATAATTCAACTAAATCATACTTATTTTAATATTTTTAATATCATTTACTTTATTTTTCTACTGCTTGCACAAGCAATGCACTGAAGTTGAATAAATGTTTTAGTTAATTATAAAATGACTAAAAATATAAAATAAATTAATAACATTAATATAGTTTATTAATATTTAAATTTAGAATCTATATTAATTTTAAATAATTTCTATTCATATACATATTATGATAGTATAATAAGTGAAAGATAATGATATTTTGTAATTATACTTAAGATTATAAAATGGTTAAAATCAAAGTCATGTGGAAGAAAAATGTTATATTTTCAAATATAGGATGGTTCTTGTCATAATAAAATCATTCAATGAATAAATTAAAGTTATAAATTTAATTTAAAACTTTGTCCCATAATTTTAGTCATGTTTAACCCATTTTAAACTCTATAGTAGAGATGAACTTTTATAATGGTTACTATTCATTATGACTAAAAATTAAATTGAACTTATTGATTAATTTTCAATATAATGATTAAAAATATGTACTCAATTTTCTATAATTTAATTTCCAAAATTTAAAGAACTTAATTTAAATATAGGTAGGTGAAATGTAAGGAAAAATATTTTTTAGAAAAATATTTGTTTTAAGAATAACGCTGATTTTATACCAAAATCATTTATAATGTTGATTCCCATTGAATTAATTAATTTTTTTAAACAAATGGGTATAATTATACTTTAAAACCAGTATATATGGAATTGTAATTTTTAAACACTTTAAATTAAATGAAATTAAAAAATTTATAAAAATCATTATTTTCCAGTATTCACACAAAAATCAATATTTTCTGGAAAATACAAAAATTAAAAACAAGCTATATTTGATATTATGATATCAAAAATGATGCTAATTTTATCAAATACACTTTTTAATATTCATAAATATATATTTTAAATGAAATAATATATAAGGAAAACCTACTTTGATAGAAACACGATGCTTTATACATTTAAGGGTTTTAATATTTATTTTATTTAATTATTATTATCCATTATTGAGTATTTATTCCCCAGGATCCAATAAAATAACTTGAATAAGAAAAAACTTTCAAAAAATAATTCATAATTCTATTACTTTTATTTATTCTCACCAAACTAAAGGATAGGTTATAATGATAATATTTAAATAATAATATTTCTATAGTATATCACAGTTTGCTTAATGTAATAGACTATGGGTTTTTAGTTCCATTAAAAGTTAATTTCATCCATTATATTTATTTTTTGTGATTTTTTTGGCTAAGATCTAAGTTTTTTTCTAGTTTCAAAGAGTTTTAAAGACCTTTATGGAGGTGCGTAGTAAGAGTAAAAATTCACAAACCATGTTGGATCTCTAGGAAATTGTGTTCTAATAGGAAGTATCAATTGGGGTGATGCACAGTTAAGCAACATTATTTATAAAATCATGAGGCCTCACATGAAAAATCGTGAAACATGTTAAAATGTCCAAAAGGACATATAGTGAATGATTTAACAAACCATGTGACCAAACTATGTGGATTCCCATGAGTGGAATAAATCATCATATTTTTGGTGTATGGTGTGGAGAACCATGGAAGAAAACCATGTTCCCCTTGATTAATTATATGGACCCATCCATAAACATTACTTAATCTTGAGATAAGCCAATAATTTTAATTTAATTAACATTGATGATCTTTTTAGGTTTAGAGCTTTAGATAGTTAGGTCATAACATATCCATAACATCTTTAATATTACAAGTAGAAACTTTTACTCACTATCCATTCATTTTTTATAAAAGAAAAACTCTTTAAAAAGAAACTTGACATCGCTTCATGTTTTAATAGTATACCGTTTCTTTAATCCCATCCTTGACTCTATTCTTCTTTATGTCATGTGAAAAACATTTAAAAACATGGGATGAGCATAAAAATTTCAGTAAGGGATACATAAAGAAAGAAAACTGTTAGTCTTGGGATAACATGAATCCCATGAGTACTTTATCATAAATTAATAGTTTTTACCTTTAAGAGGTAGTAAATATACTTCACTGAATATAACCTCATTAGTTACCCTTTTTGTAACCAAAAGATTACCATAAATCTCATAGAAAGCAACATATATCATATAAAGGTAACTTGGTACATAATAATAATTAAAAGGAATAACCATATGGTCTACTTACACACATATCATTAAATGTAATAGCAATATGGCCGACTTCCATACCCAATACATTGGAGGTTATAACGTAACCACCTATCCTTGGTTTATCATGAAACCACCCGCTATTTGGTTATCCCATAATCACCCATCATTGGTTTATCATGTAACCAATCATAAAATTTCCAAGTACCATTATATAATCATAACACAAAAAATATTGAAAATATCATTATTTCACTAATAACATTTCATTTTCAATCACAAGAAATCATTTAAAGATATTTAAATACTCAATCCATTTCAAAAAACATTTAAAACATTTAATAAAAATAATTTTGAATCAAAGTGTCCCATGCCACTTTTAAACTTTTAACATTTTAGAATGTTCATTTCCATATAAATAAATTCATAAAACCCATTTTTTAAACATGGACATGAAATAGAAGGTTTTAGAAGAATAAATCTGTAAAACATTTAAAATGATGTTTTAGTTAAAGAGTCCTTTTCCAATTGAAAAACACAAGAATAAAAATAATTAAGGAATAACATTAAATAAAACATTAAATATCATGATAACATACTAATTAATGATATAACATTTCAAAAGGGTTTTAGATACACCTTATAGGTTAATAAAGGTTCAAAACATCAATATATGCCTCAATGAAAGGAGATTGAGACAAAGTCCCTTAAAAAGATCGTATTATCAGATTAAGGATAAATCAATGACATAATTATGTGTGGAAAATATAAATACACTCAATATAAGTGTATATTAAGTGTAAAAAAACAGAGGTCATTCAAAAAAATTCTTGAAAAAAAAACCAAGGACATGGATATTTAACTCAATGAATGGAGATTGAGCTAAGATTTCCTTTACAAAGTGTGTATAAATGACATAAGAATTTATAAATGGAGATATTGTGTGTTGAAAAAGTATATAAAAACAAAGGGAAGTGGAAATTAAAACATAAATACACAAACAATTATTCCACACATAATCTTGGCATAATATAATCAACAAAGTATGCGTAAAACCCAATGAGTGGAAATTAAGTTTATAAATTCACTTACGAAAATTCGACAGCCTAACGACATCACATAAAAATTAAGAAAATGAGTTGATGAGAGAGATAAGGGTATCTCATTATTTAGACATAAAATTTATATCAATAAGGATATATAAGAACATATCCTAACATAATAAAATGGAAATTAAATGACATAACATAAAAGAAGTATTTGACTAAAAGAGGAGGGTGAAAGGTTACCTTAAAAAGATCATTTGGTAAATAAAATAGATAGATAATGTGTATTCATTATAAGTACACATAAATAAATTATAAATACAATATAGTATATCAATATTTATTTCTCACATAATCATATAATTACATAATCAAGAAGTAGAAGTTTAACCCAAAGAATTAAAATTAGGTTAAGAAGTTCCCATACCTTGAGTTTGATTCGTCATGTATGTTCCTTATTCTTCCTGAATAATAAACTTAAGATAATTTATACTTGATTAAGAACATTTTTCCAGTTTATTATTCTTTTTATATAACTTATTACCACATTATAAAAAATTACATAATTATTTAAGTTGATATCGATTGTTTTGTCGATATTGGGTACTTGGGTAAAAAATGATCTTGTTATAATTACAAATTGTCCATGTGGTCAGAAGTAAATTATCTAAAAAATAGTATTAATGATTTAAATATCATATATATAAATTATATATGTATTTATAATATTCCATAAAATTTTAAGATAAGAAATGAAATGCTCCGTTCATGGAGACGGTAAGCCGTACGTACGCATGAATGCTACTTTCATTTATTTTCCATATTAAATAAATTAAAAATAAATTATACATAGGTATATTATAATTATATTATAATAAAATATTATATATATTTTAAATAAGTTCATTAATTCCATCCTTTATACGTTCCATGTATGTCATGAATGAGTCATATCACTTTGAGGGGGCGGTAGTCCACACTTCCTCAAATGAAATTATCGTATTTACACATCATGAAAAGCATAAAGGTATGTTTGTAAAAAAAAATTACAGTATAATAGAGACAATATAAATATAATATATATCATATATAAATATAGTGCCATAATAATGGCCACCATGAGAGGTGGTAGAGGAAAATCGAAGAATCATCGTTTCGTGAGGCAACAATTAACCGTACACAGAAATAGTATGTTCGTATCCATTAGATGGAGGAGTTTGTAAGTATATTTAGAATCATTATCATAAAAATATCATAGTATATTCAGGATACTGGTTTTATTATGTAATAAAAGAATAATAATAGAATAAAGAGTGAAGAAGTAAAATAATGGAAAGGAACTTTAGAGAAGACGCTACCTCTAAAACATGTGACTCCCTTTTAATTTGAGCCAAAATGATTTCTTGAATTGCCTTATACCTAAGGTAAGGATTCTATGATTAATATAGGTATTTTGGTAACTTATTTGGGTAGATTTTGGGAAAGACAAAGGTCTTGAGAGGTGTGATTAAATGGGTATAGGTGATTCCCTTTTATAAGAGAGAGGAGGGACACTTTAGGAAGGCATTGAAATATTATTTTATTATAAAATTATTTTCGGTTTCAAATGGTCCCAAAGTAATTTTTTAAAATATAAGATGCTTTTGGGTCTAAAAAATCTCAAACAATAGGTTTTAGAATAGTCTAGGTCACAAATTTAACTATATATTTTTTCTTTAACCCTTAGTTAAAAACATTAACTCTTACCATGTCTTCTTGCATTTTCAAAATTTATGGTTACTATAGTTTATATAAAATAAAAATAGAACCAAAATTGGTTAATTAATGACATTTTAAGAATTTTCTAAGTCATTTGGCTGAATCTTAGATTTTTAGGACTATTATATCATTTAATAAAATAGTATTTGTTTAAAAAAACATTTATGTAATTTTTTATACTATTCATATCATGAAAATTTTAAAAATCTATAACAACTTTATTATTTCAAAATAAATTCCTTATTTAAAAGATAAAAAGTAATACCCATCCATAAAAGTTTTTTATGACATACAAAGTTACAAAATTAATTTATTTTAATATTTATAATATCATTTATTTAAATCATTCATTAATAAGGTAATCACTACATCATCAATTATATAACCCCATATAAAATATTTTTAGATTTACTATGACTATTTATATTAAAAGAAATCAATTATATAACCCCATATAAAATTGTTTTAGTAAAAGATACATGTTTATGTTATTTTTCTCTTTACTTTACGTTAATTAATATAACAAGTAATTATCACTCCCAAGTGGATCCATGGGGTCCCAAAATCTACACAAGGATTCCCATGGTTAGAAATATTTCAATAAATAGGATTAGGACATGTGTTAGGGTAGTTTAATATTATTATAATATTATTTATGACCCTTATTTAACAAATTTACCCTTTAAGCATGGTAAATAAAATAATTACTGAAGTTACTATTCATAATGTCTAAAAATAAAAGTTACCTATTTGCAAAATTTTTACCTCATGATTAAAAATATGGAATCCATTTTTCCAAATTCAAAACACATAATTGGCATAATTAATTTAAAATTAATTCATGTTGCCAAAACAAAAAAGCGGGTTTTTAAGAAGTAATAACTATCAAAAGATTGACATGTGTTTATGTCGAATTTAAAAATAAAATTATTTACATTGACCAAAATTGGATTAAATGATAAAAGTATAATCCAATTACATTTTAAAACTAATTAAAATTACAATATAACTATATAAATAAATTAGATAAAAAGGAAATTTTGACTTAAAATGCGGTATTTTTCACTATTCATTAAAAAACGAACTTTATCAGAAAATTATCAAAAAATTATCCAAAGTAAATTTTGATGTCCCTAATATATATATGAAGTTTATTTTATCAAATAGAACATATAAATGTGACAAAAACTGGATTTAAAAATAGTTCTCCTTCAAAAGGTGGTAAAATAACCTTTTAAAAATATTAGATATTTTCATGCTTAAAATCAGATTCATTCTTATTTTAAGCCTCTAAAATTTATTGGATAAATTTAAAAACATATAAAAAATATGTGTAATCATAATTTAGTTAGTTAGGTACATTCCTGGAAATACAAAGACTATGCATTAACTACCATTTAAAATAATAATAATAATATATTATTTTTCGGTATAACTCAATGTTGTGTGCAACGTAAGATTTCAAAGTAACCCGTTAGTGCATGTTGAGTACACTATTGGAAAAATTGTCATATTTAACATAAAATTAATATCTTATTCATAAATATTGATATATATGAAAATGTATTATTCTATAAATACCAGGGTCATTACATCCTTCCCCCCTTTTAGAAATTGTGTCCTCAGAATTTTAAAATTGGGCTTAGAAACTTCATTGAAAATCCCACATCAGAAAAAGAGTCAATAAAAATATCACTTTAATAGAAATAAAGATAAGTACAAAGGTCACCCGAGATAACCCATACTAGGGTTCCATATAGGAAAACATGTATATGGAAGAAAAACTAACTCTCATAGACTAATAGAGAGTGATAGAGAACTTGATCACAGAAAGTTAACCACCACAATACTATAAATTTGTGGTTGGGTAAAAGTTTTTTGATAAAAGAAAGCACATAACATTTTTTCTTCAAGATAATTTTTATATATTTGAAGAATTTTATTACTAACTAGACAAAGATCATAAGGAAACATACCTACTTGTCAAGTAGAGTTTCATTCTTTAATAAATATCTACCACAAACTCATATTTTCTCCAAATGATGAGTATTCAAGATGACTTGGTCACACCTGAAGTGTTATAATCAACTTCTATATAATCGAATAATCCAAAAAAATATGAACTATTTATTTCACCTATTTTTAGACATTAACTAAAATGAAAATGGTTAGTACGAGATCAGATAATCCCCAAAAAGGATAATCCTTTATAAAAATAAATACTACTCTTAATCTCCAAAATTCAACAAACAATACCCAAAGTTCAAAAAAGATCATTCAATACACAATTTCACTTAAAATTATTCAAAATAATCTAAACTAAGATTGAAACTCAAAACTTAGAATAATTTGATCACATAGTCTTCCACGATAAATTTTAAAATTTATCTCCAAATAACATAGACCACTCTTAAAGTCTCATATTAAAAAGTAATTAACCTAATCACATATTCTCCAAGATAGGTTAATCATTTCCATAAATAACCTGAATCGCTATAAGTCCATAATAAAAACATAGATTCTTCCAAAATAAAATTCCACCATTACTCCTTAAATGAAATCCCATAGTATTCTATTTTCCTTAGGCATATATTGTTCCAAAAGAGCGAACATCTTCCAAAATAATGTTTATCAATTAATCAAAAAATAATTTCCCTATATTACGGATATCCATTTGATAAAACCTAAGTTAAAAAATATAATTATTATTGACCCATAAAACCATTTAACTAAAAATAATAAGTCATACTAACTAGGGACTTCATGTAGGTTAGTGGTAGATGATAAATCTCATTTGCACTTTGGTTGCAGGTTCGATTCTTGTATCTTTTTCTAACATGACGGGTTGTCACATGGTATGAGTGTTGTCCTTTTTCAAAAAATATATAATTTTATAACATTCCAAAAAATGAGATAAATTTCTCAAAAAATAACCATAACATATTTTAACCTCAAATGTTATCTCATACCTCGCATTTTCATCCCAAAAATTAATAACCTATAATTTACTCAAATTCAAGTATCATATAGACCCAAATAATTATTTATAAATATATCCATATAAGAAAAGCTAATTCTTCATCAAATATCATTTTAACATAACAAACTTTAGGGTTACACATAAAAGATAAAAATATTCCAAAGTAATCCCATCAACAAAAGATAATTAATAGTTTTAAACATTTCATCACTATGATATCTAACATAAATATTGAATTTCTAAAATTTAGACATCTTAATTATCCAACATTATTCATGATACCTTAACCATTTTTTTCCAACTTATTCCATAATAATTATTTTCTAAAAACAAAATCATGAATCATATCCTAAGATTCAATAATGTCAAAACATGAGATAAGAAATAATCCATACCTCTCATAGGTCATTTTCAGTTTCCTCATCTTAAATTAGAATAGAATTAGGTATTAGTAAAAATATATTTGTACGGTCCTACTAATATCATTCCCAAACATTCTTCGTAGGACATCTATTTTCATAATGACCAAGAACAAAAAATTTAAAACATTCAGGTGATTCCTCGAAAAGAAATTCTTTCCCTTTCCTAGATTCAAATGAACACTTTATTTTTCCATGGAAGGTTATTGCTTTATAACCTTCATTACCACATCTATAACATCCTCCCATACCCTTGAATAATTTTCCTAGGGGTTTCTTTCCACATCCTTGATACATAGATTTTTGAATATACTTACCTTTATGATTATTACATGAACTTCCATAGGGATTCATTTCTTGCATATATGATGCCTTAGAGAAATAAAAAAGGTTAAAGAGGTCAATAATGACTTTATATAGTTGGTTGGGAATAACCACAAGAGTTCTTATTGAATCTCTAATTTAATTCAGTTTTTTATCCATAAAACCACCACAATTTCCTTCACATCCATTGTTACTTTGGTGCCTTTTAGATCCAGAAATTTACTAAAACCAAAATGGTTATTGTGAGTATATCAGTAAAACCATCATATACTATCTCATGAGGAGGTTAAACACTAAGATATACTTATTCATGTTATCGTAAACCCATTAAATTTATATAAAATAAATATGACTCTTTCTAATATGCTAACCACTGTTGTTATATAAAACATGTCACTTATGCTTAAATATCACCCTAACCTCTAAAGTTATATAAACCGGCCTTTGATACCAACTATAAGTCCCCAGCCTTAAACATTACTTAACCTTGAGATAATCCAATAATTTAACTTTAATTTACATTGAGGATCTTTTTAGGTTTAGAGATTTAGATAATTAGGTCATAACTTATCCACAAAACCTTTAATATTACAAGTAGACACATATACTCACTATCCATTTTTTTTATAAAAAAAAACTCTTTAAAAAGAATCATGGCATCAATTCATGTTTTAACATCATAACTTTTCCTTGATCCCATCCTTGACTATATTCTTCTTTATGTCCTATGAAAAACATTTCAATACTTTAGATGAGCATAAAAATCTCAGTAAGGGATAGATAAATAAATAAAACTATTAGTCTTGGGATAACATGAAAACCATGAATACTTTATCATAAAGTAATACTTTTCACATTTAAGAGTTAGTAACTATACTTCACTAAATATAATCTCATTAATTACCCTTTTTATAACCAAAATATTACCATAAAGCACATATAAAGAAACATATAGCATATTAAGGTAACATGGGACATAAAAATACTTAAATAGAATCACCATACAGTCTAATTCTACACATATCACTAAATATAATATCCATATGGCTGACTTACATACACAATTCATTGGAGGTTATAACATAACCACCCATCCTTGGTTTATCATGAAACCACCCATCATTTGATTTATCACATAAACACTTGTCATTGGTTTATCACATAACCACCCATAAAATGTCCAAGTACCATTATATAATCATAACACATAATATATTTCAAATATCATCATTTCACTAATGAAATTTAATTTTAAATAATAAGAAATCATTTCAAGATATTGAAATATTTAATCCATTTCAAAAACCATTTAAAACATTTAATAAAAATACTTTTGAATAAAAGTGTCCCATACAACTTTGAAACTTTTAAAATTTTAAAACGTTCATGTACATATAAATAAATTCATAAAAACCATTTTTAAAACATGTACATGAAATATAAGGGTTTAGAAGAATAAATTTATAAAACATTAAAACAATGTTTTAGTTAAAGAGACCCTTTCCACTTGAGAAACACATGAATAAAAATCATTAAGGAATAAAATTAAATAAAACTTTAAATATAATGAGAAAATTATAATTCATGATATAAGATTTAAAAAGGGCTTTAGATACACCTTATAGGTTAATAAAGGTGAAAAACATCAATATATGCCTCAATTAAAGAAGATTGAGACAAAGTCCCTTACAAAGATCATATTATTATATGAAGGATAAATCAATGACATAATTATGTGTCAAAAATATAAATAAACCCAATATAATTGTATATTAAGTGTAAAAAAAATCATAGGTCATTCAAACATATTCTTGGAAAAACAAAACCAATGACATGGATATTTAACTCAATGAATGGAGATTGAGCTAAGATTTCCTTTACAAAGTTCGTATAAATGACATAAAAATTTATAAATGGAGAGATTCTTTGTTGAAAAAGTATATCCAAAAAAATTTAAGTGGAAATTACAACATAAATACATAAAAAGTGATTCCATGCATAATCTTGTCATAATATAATCAATTAAGTATGTGTAAAACCCAATGAGTGGAAATTGAGTTTAGAAATTCCCTTACAAGAATTAGACAGCCTAAAGACATCACATAAAAATTCAGAAAATGAGTTGATGAGAGAGATAATTCTCTCTCATAATTTAGACATAAAATTGATATCAACAAGGATATATAAGAACATATCCTAACATAAGAAAATGGAAATTAAAAGACATAACATAAAATAAGTCTTTGACTAAAAGAGGAGGGTGAAAGGTTCCCTTACAAAGATCATTTTATAAATAAAATAGATAGATAATGTGTATTAATTATAAGTAAACATAAATCAAGTATAAATAAAATATATTATATCAATATTTATTTCACACATAACCATATAATGACATAATCAAGAAGTATAAGTTTAACTGAAATAATGGAAATTGGGTTAAGAAGTTCCCATACCCTGAGTTTGATTCATCACATATGTTCCTTATTCTTCCTGAATAATAAACGTAAGTTAATTTATACTTTCTTAAGAACCTTTTTCAAGTTTATTATTCCTTTTATATAACTTATTACCACATTATAAAAATTTACATAATTATTTAAGTTGATATCGATTGTTTTGTCGATATTGGGTACTTGAGTAAAAAATAATCTTGTTATAATTACAGATTGTCCATGTGGTCAAAAGTAAATTATCTCAAAAATATTATTAATGATTTAAATATAATATATATAAAATATATATGTATTTATATTATTCCATAACATTTGGATATAAGAAATGAAATGCTCCGTTCATGGAGACGGTAAGCTGTACGTACACATGAACGCTACTTTCATTTATTTTCTATATTAAATAAATTAAAACTAAATGATACATAGGTATATTATAATTATAGTATAATAAAATATTATATATATGTTACATAATTTCATTAATTTCATCATTTATACGTTCCATGTATGGAATGAACGAGTCATATCATTTTGAGGGGGCAGTAGTCCGTACTTCCTCAAATGAAATTATCGTATTTACACATATGAAAAGAATAAAGTTATATTTCTAAATTAAAGTTATAGTATCATAGAGAAAATATAAATATAATATATATCATATATAAATATATCACCATCATAATGTCCACCATGATAGTTGGTGGGGGAAAATTGAACAATCATCATTTTGTGAGGCAGCAGTTCGCCGTACACAGAAACAATATGTTCGTATTCATTAGATGGAGGTGTGTATAAGTGTAGTTAGACTCATTATCATAAAAAATACTAGTATATTTAGCATACTTTTTTTGTTATGTCATCAAATAATAAGAATATAATAGAGAGCGGAGAAGTAAAATAATGGAAAGGAACATTAGAAAAGACACTACCTCTAAAACGTGTAACTCCCTTTTGATTTGAGCCAAAAGGATTTATTTAATTCCCTTATTTCTAAGGTAAGGATTCTATGAGGAATAGAGAGATTTTGTGAGATTATTTGGGTAGAGGTTGGATGATACAAGGTTCTTGAGAGGTGTCATTAAATGGGTAGAGGTGATTTCCTTTTATAAGAGGGAGGAAAGGCACTTTAGGAAGGCATTGAAATATTATTTTATTATAAAATTATTTTTGGTTTAAAATGGTCCCAAAGTAATTTATTTAAAATATAATATTCTTTTGGTTTAAAAAAATCTCAACCAATAGGTTCTAGATAAGTATAGGTCACAAATTTAACCTTATATTTTTTCTTTAACCCTAAGTTAAAGACATTAACTCTTACCATGTCTTCTTGAATTTTTATAATTTATAGTTACTATAGTAACTATAAAATTTCAAGAGAAACAAAAGTGGTTTATTAATGACATATTCATAATTTTATAATTCATTTGGCTGAATATTATATTTTTAGGACTATTATATCATTTAATAATTTGTATTTGTCTAAAAAACTCATTTATTTCAATTTTTATACTATTCATATCATGACTTTTTTTTAAAATCTATAACGTCTTGATTATTTAGAAAAAACATCCTTAATTAAAATATAACAAGTAATAATAATCTATAAAATTCATTTATATCATAAAATGTTAAAAAATAAATTTAGTTTAATATTTATAATCTCATTTATTTAAATCATTCATTAATAATGTAATCACTACACCATCATTGTGTCATAAATAAATTTATTTATTTAATGTCTAAAAATTATAAATAAAATATCATGATATAGTAAATAGTTTTATCTTTCTAATTACTATTTATAGTTGAAGATATCAATTATTCAACCCCATATTAAAATTGTTTTAGTAAAAGATACATGTTTATGTTATTTTTATCTTTACTTTAAATTAATTAATATAACATGTCATTATCACTCCCAAGTGGATCCATAGGGTCCCAAAATAGACCCAAGGATTACCATGTTCTGACATATCTCATTATATAGGATTAAGACATGTGTTTGGGTAGTTTAATATTATTATAATATTATTTTTCACTCTTATTTACCAGATTTACCCTTTAACCATGGTAAATAAAATAATTACTGAAGTTACTATTTATAATGTCTAAAAATAAAAGTTACCTATTTAAACAATTTGGAAATACTTATTCCAAATATAGAATCTATTTTTCCAAATTCAAACCACAGAATTGGCAGAAATTAATTTAAAATTAATTCCTCTTGTCAAAACCAAAAATCGAGTTTTTAAGAAGTAATAACTATCAAAAGATTAACATGTGTTTATGTCCAATTTAAAAGTGAAATTACTTCCAATGACTAAAATTAGATTAAATGATAAAAATATAATCCAATTAAACTTTAAAACCAATTGAAATTATAATCTAACTATATAAAGAAATTATATTAAAATGCAGTTTTGACTAAAAATGCGGTATTTTTCACTATTCATTAAAAAATGAACTTTATTAGAAAATTATCAAAAATTTATCCAAAGTAAATTTTGATGTCCTGAATTTATAGATTAATTTTATTTTTTCAAATAAAACATATAAAGGTGAAAAACTGTATTTAAAAAGGGTTCGCCTTCAAAAGGTGGTAAAATGACCTTTTAAAAATATTAGAGTTTTTCATGCTTAATATCAGATTCATTCTTATTTTAAGCCTCTAAAATTTATTGGATAAATTTAAAAACATATAAAAAACACGTGTAATCATAATTTAGTTAGTTATGTTTATTCTCTATAATACAATAGTTATGCGCTAACTACCATTTAAAATAATAATAATAATATTATATTACTTTTTGGTATAACTCAAAGTTGTGTGCAATGTAATATTTTAAAGTAACCTATTGTTTCATGTCAAGTAAAATATTAGAAAAAGTGTCATATTTAATATAAAATTAATATCTTATTTATAAATATTAATAGATATGAAAATGTATTATTCTATAAATACCTGAGTCGTTACATTAATAATCTAAAAATACTCTTTAATGGACACTAAACATCCATTTTGGCTCATTCTTCATCCTACATGTTGTGATCTTGAATCTAGAGACTCCACAATACATATGTAATGAATTTATTCCAATCTAAGCTCAAATATAGTAGATCTAAGTGTGTTGATAATAAAAAATTAATGTGTGAAATCCAAGAACCTATGTTATTTTGGATTCTTCGAGATCCACCCATCATACCTTAATATGAATCATATATCTTGTATACCATTTCCATATCCATGGATTTTGATGTCATATAACAATGAGTTTTTAGATTGTTACTAGAATGGTGGAAATTTTAGAGTGTCGGTAACACCTCATCTGATAAATTTCAATTATAGAATTGTTGGTAGAACCCAAGAAGTATTTTTTATAACACTTTCTCTAGTGTCTTAGAGTCTTATTGAATCATGTTCTAGAACCATGATGTGTTCATGATGGGATCAGTTATAGGGGTTATTGGTGTGCAGGCATGATTTTTTTAGAACTCAAGTATCATTTCTTGATAGGTTTTAGTTCTTTTCATAAAAAAGATAAAGGTAATAAGTTTCTTACCATTTATATACCTTATGTAATCTTGATTCCATGATTTGATAGTTGTGTTATAAATTATTATTTTACCATGCTTGATACTGATCACATGTGTGTTTAGACTATGAGACACAAATATGATGTTTTCTTCCATGAGTATGCTTATATACCATGATATCCATGTTTGATTTTAATCATATTTACTTGTATATAGATATTTTTTCTCATAATTACTTTCTATGATATTCTTTTATATGATCTACCATGTTATGTGTAAATACCAAACCTTTTGAGGCATTTCCTTAGTACTCGAAACTGGTGGACCATCATGATATGGTTATCCCTTAGAGTGGGAGTGCACATTATATGTGATGTTGAAAATGATGGGACTAAACACAGTGTAGAGAAATGATATCCTTGAGGATAGGCATGTTGTAGATGTATCAGGGGTGTGACAACCTTATACACCAACCCAAGGAATAGAAAGGATAATATGGACTTGAGGCATCACCTATTACTAAGATGGGGTTTAATGGTCATGATACCTGACAAGTGGTGGAGTTGGTATGTGATGACCTTATGAATTGATCCAACTATATGCCTTTTGATTTTTGAGAGATGTATTAAATAGTTTTTTTCTAGCTCTTGATTACTTCCATCATTCTTTATGACTATCCTTTTGGTATAGAGACGAGGTAGGTATGGATGGGGACCGTGGTGGATTCATTGGAACATGAGTTCTTGGTATGTGATTATTTATACTTGTTTACACATTTATTATTATTAGGGAGTACACTATTTATACTTATACACCCATTTTTAGGATTCATTTGTGGTTTCTTATTGGGTTTTATTATTCAAACCCGTCATAAGAATCTTGAAATGCACATAGAATTCATGATTTTGCATCCAAGTAAGGGAAAGGGGCATATATATAAGTTCTAAGATGAGGATCATGGAGTTGGTAGCAGTACCATGATATAATTTAGATGTTTCCATGTTGTTTTTTATTTATTTATTACACTTTATACACTTAGTTTTGTCTTTCCACATTGGGATCCTAGTATATTTATATGTATGACATGAGTGCAATTTTTTTAGTAAACTATCCTTACTTATATCCTTCTCGATATTATTGGTTTTTATATTTTATGTTTTATTATGGAGTATGGCTATGATAATTTTAGAGTATAGACTTTCAAATGCTTCCATATACATTCATCACTTATTGATAGCCTCTTTAATTTTGTTAGGTGCACAAGAGGTCTTTTATCTTTTTGACTCAAGTGTTGTTCAAGAATATATGGGTTTAGTAATTAGGAAATGGTATCAGAGCCCGAGTTCCCTTTCTTTCCCTCTTTATTTCTAGGACATAGAAGAATAGTGATAGACTATGTGGAACTCGAGTAGGGGAGTTTTTATGTGCATAGACAAATCATATGTAAGGGACCTCTGAGTTACCTATGAAGGTATTGATTCTATTGTTTTATGGTATTAGGGTTTATTTTTTTTCTTCATGATATTCATGTTGGATTACATGTCAAATATATATGCATGTCATTTTCTTTAGAGTAGTTTTTAAATTCAATTCTTTTAATTTTGATATCTTTTGGGATAAGACTTTATTCTATGTTTGGTGATATATATATGTTTGGAATTAATTAGTTTAATGAGAGATGCTATTATGTTTTGTATATATAAGACTATGACTAATGTGTGGGAATAGAGGACTATGATTGGGTCTTTGGTAGAACTATAAGGGTTATACCTTATGTTTGGGTATCACCTAGGATAGGAATTCTAATATAAATCCCATAATTATACATTTTATTTTCTTATGTTGTTCTTATAAAGAATTTTTTTGAGTGCTCTTAACATTCATTTGGATTTTAAGAAAATTCCACAATAGAGATTCCTTAATAATACCATTAGGGGTGATGAAGTAGTTTCACTATAGGATATATATATGGGGGTGCACCTTGGAATTCTCACACAGCCAATCTAGTGGTTCAGGCATTGGATCCACTCTATCTTAGATTCATTTGTATTGTACATGTCAATAATAGAGGACTACATAGAAACATGGTTAACTACACACATGAATTCCAGCTCCAGTATCTATCAGCCTTCTAGGTGGATGGAGGAATACAAGATGCTGATGAATTGATAGAATTCATCAATGCAATATTCAACTTGGTTGAGACACCAGATGACTTATAGGTCAATCTAGTATTATTTATCTTTTATGGAAACTACATGATATAGTGGGGTTTCATGGGACAAGTAGGGATATATGAGGGTCATTATTGGGAATTATTCAAGAACCTACACTTCATGGATTTTTTCCTAACCCACTGAGGATAGATAATTCTCAGTCATTCATAGGGATCCAATGTGATATATGTGTACCCCACTAATTTCCCAAAACTTATTTGTTTCTATTACCTCTTGGATTATAATGAGGTGCATAAAGAATAGAGGTTTGAGATATGTATTCAAACCGATGTTAGATGACATGTTATGTGTTTTGTCCTAAATACATACCTAGAGGTTCTGTGCAAGGCCTTTATTATTGATAAGGTTCTGTAGGAGGACTGGGAAATTGGTATGCTTCCTATATTTAGTACTCAGGTAGGTGTACCTCCTCTTTATATGTTGAGGGACTATTTTGGTATCAAGAAGAGGTAGAACAATGAATTTCAATGGGGTAGAAATAGGAAGGTTGAGTAGAGTAAGAATTTTATAATCCCATAAATAAGAGTTCTATTGTTCTTTAACTATGGAAAGGTTATAAATTATTACAATTTCTTCCAATTACCTTAGATCAAGTGTCATAAGTGTGGAAAGATGCATCACCTCTAGAAATTCGTTTCCAGATCATTGAGGTCAGGTTTATATAGGGGTGTTAGAAAGATGAAATATTCAACCTAGGGATATGGTCAAGTTTCTAATTAGTAGGTTTTTACTCCTTAGTTGACTTTGAATCAGACGAGTCATGTACCTCAGTGTTAGGGCCATTGATCTAAGGCAGACTGAGTGTATGTAATTGAAAATGTTTTTTCTAACTTTGGAGAGGAACCATCGACCATTCAAGTCATGGTCTAGATCACATCTTATCAATTAACACCCTTTTTCATACTGGTACTTCCCATTATTTCATGTCTTATCATTTTAATGTTGGTCCAGAATTACCAATTATGATGTCTCCTAATATTCCTTCTCTCCACACACCCTTGGTGAAGAAAGTTTATCATCTTCAATGAGGTATAGAGCATCCTGATGTTATTTATAGATATATAAATGTGTGGGATTTCATGATCCTTGAGATGACTACGTTTGATGTGATCCTTGGAATAAACTATCTAACCATATTTTGATCTCGCATTGGATTTTATCATAGGTGGTTATCCTATATTTCACCTAAGAGAGATAAGAATGTGATGACTAGTGAGTGGGATGCTAAATCCAGTAGAGTGGGACCATATTTGATCTATATTGGAGCCATCATGGATTAGGTTATAATCATAGATCTCACATTAGAACTGGATATTGAGTCCTATCTTTTTACACCTATTATTCATATCTACTAGTATATATTTCTAGATTACTTTTTAGGTATTCCTCCTAACCGAGGAGAAGAATTGGAGATAGAACTCATTCTAGGAGTGAACAAAATTGATTCCTCCCGATCTTAAGGAACTAAATAAATTCAGATAAGTCAAGATTCAACTTGATTACCTGAAGATAAACTACCTCATCAGAACAAACACATCTCCATAGAATTATCCTATTTTTTCACCAAGAAGGAATATGGTAGTTTATGACTCTATGTTGACTATAGAAATATGAATCAGGTGATGGTGAAAATAGGTATTATTCACCTAGGATATAAAATATTTTTAATATGTTATGAGGATCCTGGTAGCTCTCCAAGATTAAACTTCATTTGGGATAACATTAGTCATGGTTTATAGAGAAGTATATTCCAAATATGATGTTCTAGAGTTGATATATCCTATATAAGTATATTTTCTTAACATTTATATTGATTAATGGGATAGTAGTGATCATGGAACTAATTAAAAAGACATTTCATCCATATATCGACTCTTTTATTATAGTCTTTATTGATGATATCCTTATATATTCACAAACTTCCAAGTTATATGCTAGACTCCTTGAGATCATGTTGAGTATACTCTATGTGTATCTGCTTTATTCTAAAATTTAAAAGTGTAATTTTTGGATCCAAGAGGTATGTTCTCTTAATCATTTGATCTATGGGGAGTAAATTTCTATAGACCTAATGAAGGTGGAAATAGTGATATCTTGGGATCACCCTTGGAATAACTTTGAGATCATGAGTTTCTTTTAGTAGGATGGACACTATAGGTATTTCATTCATGATTTTTCCCTCTTAAAAGAACTAATGAGTGGTCTTAACAAGAAGGGGGTGATTTTTTAGTGGACTGATCTGTGTGATAAGGTTTTTCTGAAGCTGAAGAGGATATTGAAAACAACTCTAGTTTTAGTTATTCTAGATCCTGGGATTTGATACACATTATATTATAATGTGATAGATGTTGGTATATGAGTTTTATTGATGCATAAAGATTAGTTAATTACTTATAGGTCACATTCTTTTTGATCCCATGAGTGATACTTCTTGACTAACAACTTATAGTTTTTAGTTATGGCCCACACCCTAAAGTGTTGGCGACATTACAACTTTAGTGAATGGGTTTTTATTTACATGGATTATAAGTGCCTATAATATATATTCTCTCATATGGATATAAATTTTACTTTGAGGCATTGGTAGATTATCTATAGACATTTTAATTCTAGGTGACATATGCTTCCAGGAAGGGTAATTTCATTGAAAATAATCTTAGTAGAAAATAATAATAGATAGAAGAACTTGGTGGAAAAAATCACCAAAGGAATGATATAGTATGAGTTTAATGGTAGAATAACTGGTATAAGAATTTTAGGATCATGGATTAATGACATGTTCACCCTTGGTCAACATGCCAACATTAGTGGACAAGGTGAAGTATATCCAAGAGTCAGATCCAAAGTGTACGGTGATGGGTGAATGACTGGTAGACATTAACCCTTTTCTAGGATAGTTAGTAGATGATGATAACATGAATAGTGTACACAAAATGAATCAGAAAACCTCATTGTCCTGGGTAACACTATAAAATACCCATTTTCATTTCATAGCAATTATACGTTGGAAATGGAAGTGGCCAAAACAAACCACCTGAATGAAAATTCTTGTCCTTTAATCTCTGGTAGGAAAGGAATACTAAAACTAAACTAGTAATTTCCCTTTCATACCAGGTTAGATGAATTGATGATGAATTTAATGTTACATATTTTTCAGTGTTAGATTTATTTCTCATTTTGAAGCATTCTATATTCTCACTAAATCCTCTCTCAAGGATGTTTTACATCATTAACTGAAGAATTGTTTTCATTTCTTATTGATTTGTGATTCTCATTTAAGGGATGATATGGGAAAGCTATATGTATAGAAGATTATAAAAATTTATGAATATCCCTTTATAATTGTATCTAATAGATATGTGTGTTTTACATTATGGTTTTGGTGTGGATTATAGAAGTATTTGGATACTTAGCTGAAACTATGTACAATGTATCATCCGCAGACTGCTAGTATATTAGAGAGGATGATCCCTATAGTGGAGGATATGTTGTAGGAATGCATCATATATTTTAGTGGATATTGGTATAATCAAATATCATTGGTTGAATTTTCATACAATAATAGATTTCATATATCTATTCAAATAATAAATTTTGAGGATCTATATGGTCAACATTGTTACTCCCTGATATATTAACATGAGGAAAGTGAGTCTATTGTGGTGGGTACTACTATGGTATAGGAGACCTCTGAGTGATTGTAGTTGATCAAGAATTAGTTTACCACTTCTTAAATCATGAAATTATTTTATTTTAACTAGAGGAAACATCCTTTGTATTTAAATATTGAAGATATATTTTTCTTTCACGTAACTCCTTGGTTATGGAATCAATATTTCAGTATCAAAGGAAACTTAGATCAAATATTTGTTTGATTATTGGATATTTTAGAGTATACTAGGACTATTTATTATTTTTTGACCTTCCTTATTAATACCAGGGTATACATGATGTGTTCCATTTGTCTCATCACTAGAGGTACATACCCAATCCCATGCACATGATTGATTATGAGGATATTGTGTTGGATCCTAACACATCATGTGTGGAATTCCCAATTTGGATTTTATACTGGAGTAAAAATGTAATTTGGGGGAAGGTAGTTCTACTTTTCTATATCCTATGTATGTATGGAAAGATTCAAGTATAATTTTGGTAGTGGGAGTCTAATAATCAATCCCAATGACACAATTTGTTCAAGAAATATTCCTAATCATGTTTTTCAAAAAAGATAAGTATATAGATGGGGATATAGTAATGGAATTGGGTATTCTAGGTGTTTTATGTTTAAATTTCAAATTTTATATTATTTTTTAAATATTTTCTCTTTGGGATGATTTTTGATGGTTTTTGGTTCGTTTAAGAGAGTTTTAGTGGCCTTTATGGAGGTGTGTGGTTGGAGAATAGTTTTTATAAACCATGATGAATCACTAGGAAACAATATATAAATATGAGATAACACTTTGGATAGCCCATGGATAAGGTAAATCATTTATAAAACCATGATACCTCACTTGAAAAACCATCAAACAAGTTATAGTGGCTAAACAATAGTTGATACATAGTTTAACAAACAGGTGACCAAACCATGTTGTTTCCCAAGAGAGGTTGACATCCTCTCTCAATTGGTGACTAGTTTGGAAAATCGTGTCACAAAACCATGTGAGAGGGGCTTAATGATCATAAAATCCCATTTAAATTCCATTAAACAATTTTTTGATTAATTATTCCTCATACATGTTTCCCTCAAAAATCTAGAGGCTACATAGGACTTCCCTAATAAATTCCTTCCCTTCCAAGGTCATATATAGAGGGTCCAAGTGTATTAATCATTGGGAATTAACATATATGATTTACATTCCTCCGTTCTTTAGAAATATTTTAGATATGCCCTTATTCCCTTAATATGAATAAGAAATACATCATATCATTGCCATATATATATATATATTGATTCCATCGAATGATGAATTCATGGATATTTGCTAGAACTATGGAAGATCAAGAGCGTTGGTGACATCTCTTTTGATAAATCTCAATTCTATCATCATTGGTGGATCCTAAGAGGTATGCCAGTGTAAACACTTCTTTTATTTCTTATAATCATCTGGATTTTTGTTCTAGAACCTTGATGTTTTCATATTGGGATTGGATCTTGGTGTTCTCGGTGTAATATATTGATTGGGTTGGAACTCAGGTATCATTTATCATTGCATTCTAGTATTTATTGTTAGCATGATAATGGTATGAAGTTCCTTAACATTTTGGGACCTTTTATACTCTTGAATACTTTTTGTGATACTTGAGTTGGAATTACTTATCTAACCATGATAAATAACAATAAAAAGTTTGTGTGTGTGTATCATGTGAGATCCAAATATGATGTTTGATTCCATGAGTATTCTTATATAGAATGATCTTCATGGATTATTTTAATCACATGTACTTGTACATTTCTACATATTCTCATGATGACATACTTTATTATGACTTTATATTCTCCACCCTATTATGTGTAAACACCATTCCTTTGAAGGTATTTCCTTTGTACTTGGAAAATGTGGGCCTTCATGATATGGTTATCTCCTAGAGGGGATTGTGCATGATATGAAATGATTAAGATGATGGACCTGAACAAAGGGTATAGTCATTCCCACCTTGATTACAAACCTTTAGAAGTGGCATCGATAATATGATGAACTTGTGGCCTAATCCATGTCATAGAAAGGTTATGAAAACCTTGATGTTTGACCAATGAATGAGACAGGGCTTGATGGTCTTGAGGCCTGAACCATGGTGAAGATAGGACGCGATGACCTTATAGAACAATCTAATTAGATTACTTGAGATTGTTGATATATATGTTCATAGTCCTTGTGGTTAGATCTTGATTATTCCTGACGTACATTATGACTATCCTTCTAGCATAGGGCTGAGGTATTTATGGGAGGGGTTATAGTGGCATGGTTAGCACATGAGTGCTCATTATGAGATTTTTTATGCATTCTTTTGGATTTATTATTATCATGAAATATACTTGTTATACAAGTGCACACATAATAAAAATTAATTAGAGGATTACTACTAAGTTTCATTACACACACCCTAAAAAAGAATCTCATTTTGCTTGCATACGTCGGGATTTGGGATCTAGGTAAGGGAAATGGAACCACAATTGATGTTTGATTTGAGGAGCATAGAGTTGGTAGCGGTGTTGGGATAGACACCAGAGTAATCCACAATGTTTATTATTTTCTAGTTAAAATTTACACACTATAGATTGTTTTTCCACATTTGGATCCTAGTTCATTTTTATGTATGATATGGGATATACACCAGAGGAATCCACAGTGTTTCTTGATACTTTGGGTTGCTTTATTTTATTTATTCTCATGGTTTATGGTTATTATTATCAACAATATAGTCTCCCCACTACTTAAAATGACCCTCAACTCTATCCAAAATCCTATTTTATATGGGTAGTAATACATACGGTCTTATAGTGCCTCTACTTGGGTGTTTTTCAGGAAAATCCGTATTGGGACATTACACTTATGCTCAAGGTTTCATGTGGAAAACACTATTAAACATAATATTATTTTTTATGAAAAAATAAACTAATTTCACGGGGTTTTACACTTATGAAAGGTTTTTTAAAGTGATACATGATATATTTCTATAGATATGTTATATTTTCAAGGAAGTTGTTATTTTTTTCATCCTTACTGATTTTGAGTGAAATTTTTTCAATTCATTAATGGTTAAGACCATGTCATAAATGGGTTTGAATTTGAAAATGTGGATATATCCTATAATTCATAAGGTTATTCTCCACAAGAATATGATTTTATCCATAATAATTTGGAAGAGGAAAAAAATTAGAAATCCTTTTAAATGAATAGTTTTGTTTTAGATAAAACACAAGATATTTTCACTAGTATTCCCACTTTAGGGGTGTATATACCATGGGGAATGGTTCACACTACAATAGGTTTTTATTTCAATGATATATAGATAGGTACACAAAATTGGTTATAAAACATGTCATGATATTTTTTATTCAAAGGAATATGTCACCGAATCATCCGGATAAGGAAAAGAAGATCTATCCTTGAATGTTTTAAATTAGGATATTTTGATCTAGATGGAATGTTCATTACATGAAGTAGATATAAATTCTACAACAGGTTTATGGATTGAGAAATTTATAAAGATAATGCTATGAAATTTTCAAGGATTTAATATTCATTTTGGTCATGAAATGTTTATATGAGTATTGATCGATAGTCACATCATAGTGGAGGTGATCATGATGTGAATGAGTTTTATTTTATGCAAGTGATGCCACAAAGGAAAAAAGTTTCACCATAAACTGATTAATTCTAGTTTATCTATAATTTTTAGTTAACTTTTAATGGGATAATATTTGGATTTAAATTTAAGTGATTAAAATAGTTTAATTAGAACTTAATTACCATATTAAACCTTATGGTACACTTGGAATGATTTTATAAATTTAATATAAGTGAAATTGATCCCAAACATTAGTTTGAGTTTTGGATGATATAAAATATATATAAGTACTCTTAGAAGTTCTTGAGAAAAATATTAAAATACATTGAAATATCAAAATTTGACAATGAAGAAGAGATAATGATAGATAGATATATATATATAATGAGTATGTATCTATATATGATATTGATATAATAATACATAATAATTATGAAACAAATAGATAGTGAATAAAGAAGGAAATAATATAATTCCAGTTTGAAATTATTCACATTAGGTGGAAGGAGTTTCTGTTGATATTTTTTTAGAAGATATTATTTCAACCTTCTAATTAGGGAGTTGATCTCATATAAGATTATGGAAGGAGTGTGAAACAAATCATATATTATATGAGAATTTATTTGGAGAAAAGGGTGAAAGGTGTTTTAGTAACCTAAACCAACCTATTATAGTTCAATACGTCTCAAAACTACTAAAGATAACCCTAAATTTTATAAATACACCATGTATTATCTCTAAGAAGTGCGAAAAAAATACAAGAAAAGGGAGTTACCTTAGGACTGACAATTCATCATTCCAAAATCACTGTAACACATATAATTCATATTATTCATTTCTAGTACACTGACACATCATCATGTGTATTGTCATTGTATTTTCCCTTAGCGGTGAATAAGTAAAATAAATATATTTTGTGTACTTTACTATTTTAATTTATGTTTATCATTTAAAATAACCATTGTTTTGATATATAATGAAATATTTAATTAACTCCAACTAACATAAATAATAGATTCATATATATGTGGGGACATTGAAAATTAAGGAATGTTTTAATTGATGTGAATCTTCAATCACCCCTCCCCCCTCTTAGGGCGTTCTAAGAAAATCTTGTCCCAATAAGTGGTATGCGATCCAAAAGGTTCTAAATTGAAGTTAAATATCAAAATATTTTTTGGATTTGATGTTAACCCAGAATCAAATAAAAAAAGAACTGTTTTTTTAAAGTAACTTAATTTTAGGGCTGGGAAAATGAAATGAATATGTTCCTATGGGATTTTGGAAAGGAGATAACAGGGTATATTATTTTAGATTTCTATTTAAAAAATTATATTAAATTAATGGGTATGGTAAGATATAGAATAATTTTATTAAAACCTTTTCTAACAAGGTATGAAAGAACACCAATCATTTTTGGAACAACATTCAAGATATCGAAGACTCTTGCAAACATTTAAGAGAAAATAGTGAAATGGAATTAGATTGAGGAATCATCCTCATAATATAATTTATAACTGTAAGGAATAGGCCTTATACAATACATATTCTAGTGACTTAGAATAGAATTCATTTCCTTTCATTCACAAAGATAATTTAGGTTTATAGTTCTGAGAATCAGGTTGTGACTATTACATAACTGTCATGACCCATCCCAATGGGGCTCATTCCATGACTCCCCAAGACCACCTCCAATAGGCCAACGAGTGGAAACTTACACTGAGTAGGAAAATATATAACATGGGAGTCCTTATCCTATGTACATGTACACACAAATACATCTCTAGTAGCATAAAATTAGGAAATGTAAGAACAACTGAACAACCATGCATTCATACATCTAAATCTCACAACCAGAGTGAGAAAAGAAGTAATAGAAAGTAAAACAGGGCCAAATACAATCCCACCATAAAGAGTCTAAAAACAAGTCATCCAAGAGTAAATATGGGGAATTCTGTTAAGATACTATAGGAATACACCTAGGTTTTTCTAGTCTCACAAATCACCGACTGGTCCTGGTCCCTCTAGGAACCCATTAAAAGGTCGATCCTCTTCACAAGACACAATATATTTGGGAAAATCCCGAATAGGGGTGAGTATAAAAATACCCAATAAGACACCCTGAGTCCACCAATCATCTATAAAAATAATAAAACTCAACTCTACACAAGTATATATCTACATCACATATAAAATTAATTTCTAGATATAATCAAACAAAGACACACAATCTCAAAGTAATATCATCATTGTAATGCCATCCTAGGACCCTAACATGAACATTCCACAAATCATTAATCCATGAGAACACACTTCCTGAGTTTTTTATAATTTGTGATGTTATTCTGATAGGTAGTTCTCGTAGGATCTCTCCATTAGAAATACAAGCTAGAATTCTAAAAAAGATATGATTCACGGAAGAGGATCACACCAAAGTCTATGGGGTATAACAACACCTCAATATGGATTAACCCGCTAAGTATGGGATTAGTGACCACATAGTATTGATCAATATGATACCAATAACTCCACCTAAGAAAATAATATGATAGAGTATCCACTCTGGTTCTCATGGAAGGATTCCAACAACTCTATCTAAGAAGTCATGCAAAAGAGATCCTTATCCTATGTATATGAGGCAATTTCATAATAGACCTCAGGGAATGGATATGGGGAAATAACCCAAATTAAACCTATCCAATATTATATAGACCCTATCTTTCTACATATAACATTACATGATTTTAAATATACATTAAAGTACAATCCAAGGATCTTTATGTCTAGTGTCTTAGAAGACTAGGTACATAAAACATAAAACATGGGGTTGAAAAACACTTCTTTATTCAATCTCCATAAAGATATACTAGCTTCCTTTAAGACCTTACATCTACATTGGGTAACCTAGGGAAAACATGAACAAAGGTATGAGCTAAAAATCCTAGTAAGGGAATGAACATAATAATAAATTTTAAGCACACGAGTTAGGAGGCATAACATAATGATACCAAAAGCATGGAACATATGAAATCATAACATATAAACATGGGATCATATAAAATGGAATCATATAAATGTGTAAGAAAAATAAAATATGTCTTTATAATGAGTCAAGGATAACCTCAAATATTGTTTCCCATAGTAGTGTGGGTTAAGGATAACCATTAATCCCGTTTCCCATAGCAGCACAAGCCAAGGCTAACCGCCAAGACCGTTGCACATAGAATCTAATGAGACTCAACTTTACCCAATGAATTGGAGTGATATCTACTAAAAAAAATCTTAAATTTCATGAATATGTCTTCCACATAAATAATCATACATAATAATTCTTACATAAACATCAGGGTTACCCTTGGAAAGAATTGGGTACCACAATCATGACATAAAGCATAACCAATGGGCGTATCATGAAAGTGTCAATGAAATATAAGAATTAGAATATAAATGGATTTTCATAATGTAAAATATGAATATATCATGTAAAGTGATGTTAAACAGAAGTTACAACATTTAGGAAATGTATTTGAGAAATTTTAGCTTTAAAACATTTTTGTGTGGTTTAAGGGAAGATACTATAGAGATTTTAAAATAGAAAAGAGGAAAATATTTTATATAAAATTAGAATTGAACCAGTAATTTTTTCATAATAAAAATAATTATTATATAAATACAATGGTGGCTAAAAATGAGGATAGAGTGCACATTAAATTGGGTGAAAATTTGGGAAGTTCCCATTAAAACAGGTTTGCTTATTAGGAAGTACTAAAAATGGAATATTTTAAAAAAACATGTATATACCCGAAAGAGAGTAATTCAAGGGTCTTGATAAATTAATTTTGTAAAACTAAACATCATATATAAGATGAAAATAAATATAAAAGATAACTCCATTTTTATACAAATAAAGATAAGGCAACCTGAAAGAATAAAGAAGGTTTTAGGTAGAATTCGTTACGGATTATCAGCATGGTATTGAGTGTACCTAAGAGGGATTGATGAGAGATAAAAGGGGTTTATAATCACTTATAAATCAAAAGTGAAGTATTGTGAAGGTTATAAATTATACCCTATAATTTTGTATTACACATAAAAAGGTATAACATAGAGGACAATCTTGATTTAATAGTGAAATGGAGAGGATCCCATACCTTTTGTCTGAAGGTGTTCTTACCTTGTTATTAATAACCAGAATAAACAAATTGGGTTTATTAATTAATAATTACTGAACATATTATATATTTAATTGATCTATTATACTCTTTTTAAGTTCATTCAATTCCTTTTTAAAGGGTTATGTTGTTCAATTTCATTGTTCGAGACCGTTTGTTTTCTTGGTTTTGAAGATTGGTTTACTTATATTGATGTTTGGATAAACACGAATGATGAAAGTGGTTATCCAGAATTGAGGCTGTATGTTATTAGAGATCTTAAAGAAGATTAAATGGTTATAATAATTCATTTGGTTATTGGGATTGAATATGAATTATTATATAAAACCTTAGTGACAACTGTTTTGGTTAATCGGCGGGTTTTGATTACAAAAAACATGTTTTTCTTTATAACTTAATACAATTAATACAAAATGATTACATAATGTTAACTAGGATATATTAAATATATAATAATCTGGTTCAACCATAACACAAATGGTTTCATGACCAAAATTAAAAATGATAATAGAAATTGATAAACCATTGTCCTTGAATGTGCTAAATTAACACATCTCAAACGGTGTTTTCATTTCTTTCAAATAAAAGATGGTGAAAGAAGAGAAGATATTGAAATACCCCATTTGCATAATATCAATTCAGTACATGCATGTTACTATAGTTATCATACCATTTTGGTGAAGGGAGGTGAGGAAATAAATATTAAAAGAAAATAACTTAAAAGAAATAAAAGAATTGGAAAGAGGAATTTACCTCTTGAGTTTATCTCCTTTGGGAACCTCTTAAGAGGAAAGGATTTGGTATTTTGAAGATAATAGGGGATGTTGGACATGGGTAATGAGATTGGGAGGAGATTTGGGTAGAATATTGGCAAGGAACAAGTCTTGAGAGGAGTGGAGAGAAGAGGGAGTGGGGGGGGGTATAATGGACGAGAGGAGGGTTTTCATAATTTTTTAATCATTAGTTTATTAATTTCCCTAAAGACCAGAAATAGTGATGATTCCATGAAAAATAATCGTAATAAATTAATTTTATTTCTAACCAATGTCCATTTACATCATTCATGACTCAAGCATGATTCAGAAACTTAGGATTTAGCATTTATTGTGAATTATTGTATTTTACTATTCATAAAAAATTCAAGTATTTTAGAAAAAACCCAAAAATTTACCCTAACCATTTTTCGATGTGTAGAATCAAAAAATGAAATCCATTTTTAAAAATAATTTTCTAAATATTATTAATTTAATATTTAATTAAAATCATAATTTATTCTAAAAAAATGTTTAAAACATTTATTAACTTATTCCAAATATAGGTATATCCTACTTCCACTTGAATATTATTTATATACTATCAAAGGTAAGGTTACTATTCATTATGGTATATCAATATTCATAAGGGTAACATTAAATTTCCTAAGGGTATGTTACTATTAACCAAAAAATAAGTTGGTCATATTAGATTTCAAAAAACATACTGATCGTAACCGTGTATGTCATATTTTCCAAATTCAAAACACAGAAGTAAAAAAGTTATGTCTAAAGGTCAAATAACACTTAGTAGTTCATTATCTTTTGATTTCATGTGATTATATGACATAATTATAAGAATGTAATTTACATTAAAAACTTTGGGTCGTTACATTCTTCCCTCCTTATGAAATTTCTCCCTCAAAATTTTATTTTACATTATAGGCCATAAAAAGGTGTGAGTACTTTTCCTTCGTTGTCTCATCCAGTTCCCATTTTGCCTCTTAGTACTTTTGGTTCTACCATAGTACCTTTACTAGGTGAGTAGTCTTGTTATGTAAAGATTTATCTCTATAATCCAAGATCTTCACTGGCTACTCCTTGTAAGAAAGATCATCCTCCAATTGTACCACCTTTGAAAAGAGTACATATGAAGGGTCTAGTATGTACTTAATTAAGAGGGATACATGGAAGACATCATGTACTTTCAATATGGTAGTTGGAAGTGCCAGTCGATAGGCCACAACCTTGATATAATCAAGAATCTCAAAGGGGCCAATATGCCTGGGACTTATCTTTCCTTTCTTCTTGAATCTCATGACCTTCTTCCACAGAGATATACAGAGAAATACCATGTCTCCAACCTTGAACTCAAGGTATCGTCGAAAATTGTTTTTATAACTCTTCTATAGACTTTGGGCTGCCTTGATGTGCTACTGAATAGTTTTCACCTTCTCCACCATTTCATCGACCATTTCAGGTCCTAGCAGCTTAAGCTTACAAAATTCATCCCAACACGCTGGTGTTCTGTACCTTTTCCTATAAAGGGATTCATATGGTGCCATTTAGATGCTTGAGTAGAAACTATTCTTTTAGGATAATTAAACCAGTGGAAGATGTTGGTCCAATCCGCCTTTGAAGTCCATATAACATGATTTCAACATATCTTCCAGTGTCTGGATAGTTCACTCAGACTGGACATTATTTTGAGGATGATAGGCCATACTGAAGTTCAGTTTAGTGCTTAGAGCATGTTGGAAAATTTTCAAGAACTTTGAGGTGAATCTCAGATCACAATCGGATACAATAGATTTTGGTACTCCATGAAGACTTACCACCTCTTTGATATATATTCTTGTAATTTGACCTAATGAGAATTCCTCTCAAATCATGATAAAGTGAGTTGTCTTTGTAAGATGATCCACAATAACCCATATAGCATTGTTTCCTCTTGATGTATTTGGAAGTCCAGTGAAAAATTCCATGGTAATATTCTCTCACTTCCATGTTGGTATGGGTAATGGTTTCATCATCCCTTTTGAATTTTTCCTCTTAGACTTCACTTGCTGACATACCAGACACTTTTATGTATAATCAACAATCTACCTTTACATATTTTCCCACTCAAAGTTTTCTTGGATATCTCGATATATATTTGTGCTCCCCAGGTGGATAGAGAAGGTTGAGCTATGTGCGTCATGGAAAATCTATTTCTTTATCTCTAGATTAGATGGTACACATAATCGTGTCCCAAATCTTACAACTCCATCCTTGTCAACCATGAACTATGAGGATTTCCCATTTCTGATAGCTTCCACCCTTTTCGTAATTTCCACATCTTTTCTTTGAGAATACATTATTTTCTCCATGAGGGATGGTTAAGTAATAATTTGAGAAAGTATTTATGATGTTCCTCACTTAATGATTCCCATGTCCATCTTCTGAAAATATAAGAAGATCAGATCCTTTTCAATTCACATCATTGATAAAGATGCATGATCCTTTCTACTTAGAGCATCTTCCACCTTATTTGCCTTACCAGGACGGTAGTAGATTGAGTAGTCATAATCTTTGATGAGCTCTATCCATCTTCACTGGTACATATTATGCTCTTTTTGTGTGAATATTTACTTGAAACTCTTGTGGTCAGTATATATCTCACACTTCTCCCCATAGAGATAATACAGCCAGATTGTCAACACAAAGATCACCGCTGCCAACTCTGGATCATGCGTAGGATAGTTTTACTCATGGATTTTTAGATGCCTTTTGGAGTAGGCTATCACTTTATCATTTTTCATTATCACAAAACCTAATCCCTTCATTAAATCATCACTGTACAACACAAAGATTTCTCCACTTATTGGGAGTGTGCGTACTGGCATAGTGATAAGCCTCTATTTCAACTCAATGAAACAGTCTTCACATTCCGGATTCTAGAAAAACTTTTCACCCTTCTGTGTCATCTTGGTCATTGGGTTTGAAAATCATGAAAATTTCTTCACAAATCGTTGATAATACCTAGTTAGACCCAAAAAACCATGGATCTATGTTACAGAAGTTATCCTGGGCCACTCTTAAATTTCCTCTATCTTGGAAGATTCCACAGATATCCCTTTACTGGTGATAACATGCCCTAAAAATGATACTTACTCCATCCAAAACTCACATTTACTACACTTTTCATATATCTTCTCTCTTTGAAAGTATTTGACACAATATTCAAATGATCCTCATGTTCCTCCTTTCTCTTGGAGTATATCAGAATATCGTCAATAAAGACTACCAAAAATTAGTCGAGGTAATATCTAAAGACTCTATTCATTAAATCCATAAAACTTACTGAAGACTTAGTGAGTCTGAAGGGAATCGCTATGAAATCATAGTTTCTATATCTTGTTTGAAAGGTAGTCTTGGGATTATCTTCCTTCCTCACCTTTAATTGATGATATCCCGCCCGAAGAACCACCTTAGAGAAATAACTAGACCCAAGAAGCTGATAGAACAATTCCTCTATATGTAGTAGGGGATACTTGTTCTTTATAGTGATTTTATTGAGCTCACATTAATCAATGCAGATGCATATTGTTCCATCCTTCTTCTTGATGAAGAGGTCTAGTGCACCCCATAGTGAAGCACTTGGGAATATAAAACTCTTATCTATATTCTCTTATAACTGCTTCTTCAGATCTTCTAGCTCTATGGTGGTCATTCCGTAAGGTGTCTTTGATATAGGTAGAGATCTAGAAATAATATCAATTAAGAACTCAACCTCATGATCAGGAGGAAGACCAGGAAACTCTTCAGGGAATACATCATTGTAATACCTTACGATGGTCATGTCTTCAAGAACGATTCTCTCCTTTATCTCAATCATTTGAGTTAGTTATGCTTTCTCACACAGAAACAATATCCACACTTGATATGATTATTTTAAAGGAGATTCATATTCCTCTTTACACTTGTAAATAATTGGAGGATGCTTTGAGATGTGAAGAGTGATCTCCCTTTCCTGAAAGTTGATGTTGTCCTTGTATAAAGATATCCAATCCATGCCCAAGATAACATAGAAATCCACTAAAGGAAGTATGAATAGATTTTATGGGAGGTTCAGTCCACAAACATTAACTGGGGAGGAGTTATAAACCATGTATGAAATGATTTTCACATTCTCTATTCTCAAAGATAACTTTTCCTCTAAATTTTGTGGTGGTGTTTGAATAGTTCTACTAAACTTACAAGATATGAAAGAATGTGTAGAACAAGAATCAAATAGTATGTTCACTATTCTTGAATGAATAACTAGCATACCTGTCACCACATTGTTATCTGGCTCCACCTCAACAATTGTGATAGAATAGTCCCTTCATTGTTTCCTTGGAGGTTTTTGTTGATTTCCTCTGACAACCCTTAGATTCGGGAAATTGTTTTCACAATTCCCATCCTCCTTGCAGTTGTAACACTATACTAATGGATGAGTGTTGATTTTAAACTTCCTTTATTCTTCCACATTAATAGTATTTTTCATATCCCTTCGGTAGTTTTTAGCCAAATGAACAAACTTTCCACATTTGAAGCAATTCTTGGTTCCCTTAAGAAAATTCCCAGGATGCTTCTTCCCACAACTTTTACACATGGGATATTAGGTCTTCATTCCATCATGGGATTTGTTTTTTGAATCACCCATGTTGTTCTCCATTTTCACTTCTTTTCACTAGGCCCATGAGACCATTGAGGGTCTCAAATCTCTATTTCAACCTTGAGGTCACAACGGACAATCTCCTCATAACATTAGAAGTATCAAATCACCAATTCTTTTCAAAGACTCAAATTTAGTTTTCTAAAGAAGTTATCCACCTTTATTTAGGTGTTCATGAAAAAGACAAAGGCATACCTTGAAATCCTTGTAAAGTTTTCTTCATACACCCCAATGGAATCATCTTCCTTCTACTTGAGTCTGAGGAACTCTCTTTCAATATTTAGATGGAGGGTTCAAGAAAAATATTTTTTTTAAAAAATCCTATTGAATTTCTCCCAATCCATGGAATCAATTTCCTCTTAGTACTTTGTATTCTTGATCAGTTTCCACCGCTGATCATCTTCCCCATCAAAATGATAGACCGCGAGTATAACTTTCTCTTCTTCTGAACACTGGAGGATGAAGAATATCTTTTCAATAGAGTTAATCCATTGTTCTTTGAGGAGGGGATCAGAAGATCTGATAAAATGGGAAGCCTTTTCCACATTAATTATTCTATAGAAAATTGATATTTCCTTGGAGGATGAGGGTGTTTCCCATGATTCGAGTTATTATTCATAACTTGATCCAGCTGAGCAAGTACTATCATGAAGTTTTGACCACCCATTCCCATTATATCAGGCATATCACTAGGGAAATATTCACATTTCCTATTACATTGTTTGTTGTAACATGTTATTCTATTTACAACCATTAAATAAGAAAAATAATGTACAATTATAGGGATTGAAAGCCTAGTTATTGAATATAAATAGAAAACTCATGAACATAAAATGATAAAATTATAAAGGAGAAGTATATCCTAACTTATGATTAATTAGGTTTAAATATAGGCTATCCTAAATATATTTCTTATCTTATATTATTCTGGGATTTTTTTATTCCCTTAATAATTTTTTTTACTAAACTCAAAAATTTACCAAAGCATGTCCCCCAAGAGTTTCAATATCAAGAGTGCAGAAAGGCATGTTGTCGTCTAACAGGATACCCCGGGTCAAGCCTGAAACTCGTTGTTGGAGTTTTCACTCCTAGGTACATATGTTATAGAGCTACCTATACCTATTTGTATCTAGACATGGATGTATTTTCTATATAAACCACTTACTCTATACTTTCCAAAACTTAGGGGTGTTTTCTTATACTTCACCTCATCCTTAAGGTTCTTACTAAATTACTCTATTACTAATATCCAAGAATAACTAAACCATCCTATGATAATAACTATAGTGACCCTATCCTTTTACATATAACATTACATTATTGAAATCATAATTATACATTAGAGTACAATCCAAAGATCATTATGTCTAGTGTCTTGGAAGACTAGGTACATAAAACATAAAACATGGGTATAAAGAAACTTCTTTATTTAATCTCCATAAAGATATCCTAACATAATTTGAGCCCTTATATCTACATATGGTATACTAGGGAACACATGAACAAAGGGATGATCTAAAAATCCAAGTAAGGTAATGAACATAAGAATAAAACTTAAGCACACGAGTTAGGATACATGACATAATGATAAAAAACAAGGAATATATGAAATCATAACATATAAATATGGGATCACATAACATGGAATCATATAAATTTGTAATAAAAATAAAAAATGTCTTTAGTACAAGTCAAGGATAACCACCAATTCCATTTCTCATAGTAGTGTAGGTCAAGGCTAACTACCAATACCATTTCCCATGGTAGCACAAGCCAAGGCAAACCGCCAAGGCTGTTGCACATAACATATCATGAGACTTAACTTTACCCAATGAATTGGAGTTCTATCTAGGAGAACCAATATTACATTTCATGAATATTTTTTCCACATAAAGAATCATACATATTAATCTTACATAAACATAAGGGTTACCCATGGAAAGAATTGTGTAGCACAATCATGACATAAAGCATAACCAATGGGCATATCATGAAAGTGTCTATGAAAGAAAGGAATTAGAACATAAATGGAAGATAATAAGGTAAAATAGGCATATATCATGGAAATTTATGTCAATAATATGTGAAAACATGTAGTAAATTTATTTGATAAATTTTAGTATTAAAACATTTTTGTGTGGTTTAAGGAAAAATACTATAGAGCTTTTAAAATTGAAAAGAGAAAAATATTTTATATAAAACTAGAATTAAACCAAAAGTTTTTCATAATAAAAGACTTATTCTATAAAGACAATGGTTTTTTAAAATATAGGATAGAGTTCACTTGAAATTGGGTAAAAATTATGGAAGTTCCCTTAAAACAGGTTTGCTTATTGGGAAGTACTAAGGAGGAAATCTTTTAAAAAATATATATATCCTCGAAAGAGAGTGATGGAAGGGTCTTGATAAATTAATTTTAAAAAAATAAAAATAATATATAATATTCACATAAATATATATGATAACTCCATTTTGATATAAAGAAAGACAAGGCAACCTGAAAGAAGAAAGGAGGTTCGGGTAGAATTCATTACGGATTATCAACATGGTATCAGGTGTATCTAAGAGGGATTGATGAGAGATGAAAGGGGTTTATCATCACTTATAAATCATGTGGGAAGTATGGTGAAGGTGATAAATCATACACCATAATTTTTTATTACACATAAAAAGGCATAACATAGAGGACATTCTTGATTTAAGAGTGAAATGGAGAGGATCCCTTAGCTTTTGTCTGAAGGTGTTCTTCCCTTGTTATTAATGACCTGAATAAACAAATTAGGTTTATTAATTAATAATTAGAGAATATATTATATATTTAATTGATTTATTATACCCTTTTTAATTTATTTCAAGGCCTTTTAAAGGGGTTAATTTGTTCAATTTCATTGTTCAGGACCGTTTGTTTTCTTGGTTTTCAAGATTGGTTTAATTATAATCATGTTCGGATAAACACATATAATGAAAGTGGTTGTCCATAATTTAGGTATTATGTTATTAGTGAACATATATGAGATTAAATTTCAATAAAAATTCATTTTTTTATTGGTAGTGAAGATGAATTATTATATAAAACCTTAGTGACAACCGTTTTGGTTAATTGGCGGGTTTTGATTACAACGAACATGTTTTTATTTATAACTTAAAACCATTAGTAAAAAAGGATTACAGAACCATAACTAGAATATATTACATATATAATAATATGGTTCAACCATAACACAAATGGTTTCATGACCATAATTAAATATGATAATAGAAATTGATAAACCATTGTCCTTGAATATGCTAAATTAACACATCTCAAACAGTGTTTTCATTTCTTTCAAATAAAATATGGTGAAATAAGATAAGATAATTAAATATCACATTAGAATAATAGAATTATATTACATTTATGTTACAGGAGTTATCATACCATTTTGGTGAAGGTAGGTTAGGAAAGAAATACTAAAATAAAAGAACTTAAAAGAAATAAAAGAATTGGAAAGAGGAATTTACCTCTTGAGTTTATCTCCTTTGGGAACCTCTTAAGAGGAGAGGATTTGGTATTTTAAAGTGACTAGGAGATGTTAGACATGGGTAAGGATCTTGGGATAATATTTGGGCAGAATATTGGCAAGGCACAAGGCTTTAGAGGAGTGGAGAGAAGAGGTAGTGAGGGGGGGGGGGCTAATAGTGGAGGTGAGGAGAGTTTTCATAATTTTTTTATCATTAGTTTATTAATTTCCCTCAAGACCATAAATAGTGATTATTACATGACCAATAATAGTAATAAATTCATGTGAGTTATCAAAAATGGCCATTTACATCATCCATGACTCAAGCATGATCTAGAAATTTAGGTTTTAGCATTTATTGTGAATTACCGCATTTTACTATTCATAAAAAATTCAAGTATTATAGAAAAAACCCAAAAATTCACCCTATCCATTTTTCAACATTTAGAATCCAAATATAAAATCCATTTTTCAAAAATAATTTTCTAAATATGATTTATTTGATATTTAATTAAATTAATAATTTATTCTAAAAAAGGTTTAAAAAATTTATTTACTTATTCCAAAATATAGGTATATAGTACTTCCACTTGAATATTATTTATATATATTCATAGGTGAGTTTACTATTCATTAGGTTATATCACTATTCATAAGGGTAAAATTACTATTCATAAGGGTATGTTACTATTCACCAAAAATTAAGTTGGTCATATTAGACTCCAAATAACTTATTGATCGTAAACGTGTATGTTATATTTTCAAAATTCAAAACACAGAAGTGAAAAAATTATGTTCAAAGGTCACATAACACTTAGTAGTTCATTATTTTTTGATTTCATGTGATTATATGACACAATTATAAGAAAGTAATTTCCATTAAAAACTTTGGGTCTTTACAAAGATACAGAGGACAAGGGGTCCAAGAAAAGCCTTAAGGAGTACACAGTGTGTACTAGGATTACACGGTGCGTAATAAGAGTACACAATGTGTCCCATTAGCCTTAGGTCCTACCCAAGTAAAAACTATCACACCCATTCCCATGTATAAGTACACAATGTGCCTCAAACCATGTACTTCATCTCATTTCCCAGTACATTACTAATCCCATGTAAATCTAGGATGGCCGTGTCCATGTAGGGGTATACAAAATGCCCTTAGATGTGTACCTCTATTTTTTCCCATTTACCCTTCAAGTTACATGTAAGGATAAAAAAATTGGACCACATTCCATGTGAAAAGGTTACATGATGTTTGATACTTAACTCCCTTTTGAAACCCTTTCCACTACTGGAAGGGTCCCAGATGGCATGTAGCTCTGCAATACACACCATATAGATCCGTAATTTCTAGATTTCTTGATCTTCACTCACATGTATTCTCCGCCTATCTAGAGAATAATTTGTATAGAACCCAGAAGAAACCAAATATTAACATCTATCAGGCCTTTACATTATTGGATCATCAAAATTCATCCATAAATTCCATTTTTAAAATTACTTCGTATGTTGTTCTTTTTTTTGTGTGAAGAAGAACACAAAAACTAGGTATCTACACCATTAGATCTACTACCACTTCCATAATCACACCACCATCACCTTTTACCAAGTCCAAATCTACGATATCTAACCATTATATAAAGAAATTGGTGTAGAAATCTCAATTATTCAGAGTTCGTTGAACTAAATGCCAAGGAAATCACCCATGATAAATGAGAAATGGGAAAGGAATTCACATTAAAAATCCATGAGGAAAGAACCTTGATTGATGTTTTTTTCGACCTCAATTATTTTTTATTAGAATAATAAATGAAGAGATAATCAAACAGTCACAAAGAAATTCCCCAATTCTAGAATAATACTAACCCATCCCGCAATACGCACAATATTTAAATCAATATATTGGTTGAATGATTCTTGTTCATTATAAAAATTATTAATAGGTAAATAATCCAATAAAAACAAATTCCCTTCCTCGATTCATGTTGAATGCTAACGAAGAAAGGAGATTCATTGTAATTATTGGTGAGATCCTCTAATTTCTTCTCGCATTGATCATGAATCTACGGTCTGGTTGGTGTTCATCTGAGACAGATCATCTAATGCTCCCTCTAATGCTTCTCTAATGGATCTAGGGTTATGCAGCTAACCCTAATAATTTTAAATAACTGTATACTTATAGACAAATTTAGGTTGTTGTATCATTGAATGAAATAAAACAATTTAATTATTTATTCAATTCATTTTACTCCAATGATGAATTTTTTCAAAAAATCCCTATCTCGAAAAAGTTTATGTCATGAAAAGGGTAAAAATATTACCTAAAATCAATGGTTCTCTTAAATTTATAATCTAGGAACCAGTTTAAAAGTTATTACACTTTTTTAGGAAAACTACATGAACATTATATTTAATATATTTAATATATTTCAAACATTTATTTTAGGAACATTGGTCCTCAAAATCAATGTCATCTCATCTTGAGGTCTCAAAAATAATGCATAAAATAACCAAAAAATAGTGAATGGAAAATATAAATCATTAAATTCTCCCCACCTTGGGGATTTACATCCAAAAAATCCAAAACAAGTGGCTACACAAATAGATGTGGGTAATGATCATGAATATGAGCCTCCCACTCCTAGATTCTCTCTTAAAGATTCACGTGCTTCCACAGGACATGCATTAGAGAAATCACTCTCCCATAAATGATCCACTTTTGTTGATACCTAATCTCTAATGGGTACTCAGAAAAGGTAGCTCCATCCTCAATGTATATCTCTCCCCAGTTGATAACGTGCAACAGATCAAGTGTGTACCTCCTCAGTTGTGTCATGTGGAAGATGTTGTGTACCCGATATAATTATGATAGTTTACCTAAGTAGTATTACATCTCTCTAACTCTAAATTATACCTAAAAAGTTCCAATGAATCTTAGAGATAAATTTCTACCCCAGACAAACCACCATAATCCATATTGAGGTGAAACCCACTAGAATACATGGTCTCCCTCCATGAATTCCAAGGGCCTTCATCATCTATCTACATAAGAATTTTGACGGCTATATATAATCCATATCTACTCTTGGATGATCTACACCTTCTTAGCAATGACTCATACAAACTTTGGTCACATAATTTATGACTCTCATAGGTTGGTACAATAAATTGGTGACTTGTAGGGTCACTCATACAAGGCATCTAATTGTGTCGTGCTAATGGTGAAATGGTAGTTTTTTTAATGAAAACTTCACAAGTGGTAAGTGATCCTCCCAACTATTTCCAAAGTCTAACATGAAATCTTGTAACATGTCCTCCAGAGCCTGAATGGTCCGCTCAACCCAACCATCAGTCTCAGGGTGAAACACTGTGCTCAATCATAACTGAATCCCTAACACCTCCTTAAATCCATCCCATAACCGTGATGTGAAGCGATCATCATGTACAGAAATGATCATCAATGGAACTCCCTGGATTCAAACTATCTTTTTTTCATATAGGTTTTACAAGCTCTTTAATAAACTCTTCTCTCATATAGCTAAGAATTGGGTCTACTTTGTGAATGATTCTACAATCATCCAAATAACATTTTCCCCCATGAACATACATGATATGCCTATCACTAAGTCCATGTATATCCCATACCACTTCTACTATGGAATATTAAGGGATTGATCTAAACCTTCTGGAACTTGGCGCTCATCCTTCACTAACTGAGATGCAAGGAATTGAGAGACAAACTCTACAACTCCATTTTTCTTCCTTTCCCACCAGAACAGACATAGATTGTCTTGATACATCTTTTCTACACCTAAATGTATTTACAAATATAATTTATGAAACTAACATATAATATCCTCCTTCAACATCACTAGTACCATCATGAATCCTATAAAAAGAATGACATGATCCCCACCTTCATAAAATACATTATTAGTATATACAATGGATATTTGAGTATGTACGGTCTCACAGTCAGCATCCCCAATATATGCCTTCCTCGATTTCTATAAAATTGTAAGGGTAACAAAAATTTACTGGAGTTAAGCTGCCCTATCCCCCTTCACAAAGGATCAATGCAATGAGGATAACTTCTATGATTCCATTCTTAGTAATTACGAATAGGATATATTGCTAAGAGCATGTGCGGCCACATTCCCCTTCCAAGGAGTATAGACAATATCGAGGTTATAATCCTGTAGGAACTCTAGCCATTTACTCTTCCTCAAGTTGAGATACTTCTAAGATAATATATTATTGAGACTCTTATGGTTATATTAGATGATAAATTTCTGGCCTATTAGGTAGTTTCACCACATCTCCAGTGTGAAGACTACCACTACTAACTCAAGATTGTGGGTCATGTAGTTTTTCTCATGTGGTATCAACTGAAATGAAACATATACAATAATCACCTCCCTCTGCATCAGAATAAAACCAAGCTAGGTTCCTAATGTATCATATATCAATACATACTCAACACCCTCCTCTAGTAATCTCAATATGGGATCACTCTTCAATATCATCCTTAACTCCAAAAAATCCTGTTGGAACCTCTCTGTCCACATGAAAGGTTGTCCCTTTTAGGTAAAAGATTTCATGGGTGATGATATATTGGATAAATTAGGTATGAATCTTAGGTAATATCCTTCCAAACCAAGGAATATCTGCACCTCCATCATGCTCTTGGGTTTCTCCCAAGATAACACCACCTAAAGCCTCATCGAGTCTACTGCCACTACATCTGCTGAGATAATGTTTCCCATGAAGTGAACCTCCTAAATCTAGTAATGTAACTTCAAGAGATTCAAATAGAGTTTGTGCTCTCCGAGTATATCCAAAAAAATCCTCAAGTGTCTCATTTGAATCTACTTGGATGTCGGGTACACAAGGATCTTATTGATGAAGACCACCATGAACTAGTATAAGAAGGGATAAATAATCTGGTTCATGAGTCCCATGAAAATTTATAGGGTGTTCCTCATTACAAAGGGAATACCTAAGTACTCATAGTGAACATAGAGACATTTTAATGTCGTCTTTGGTATATCCTTGACCTTTACTCGCAGATGGTGACAGCCTGATCTAAGGAAAACCTTTGAGAACCATTTTCCCCTATCAACTGATAAAAGAGGGAATCATTCCTTGGTAGTGGATAATTTTTCATCATGGTCCCCATGTTTAAGTGTCGATTGTCCACACATAACCTAAAGCTTTTTTCTGCCTTCTTGGTGAACAAAACTGGGTCTTCCCAGGGTGAAACATTGGATCTAACAAAGACCTTCCTCTACAAGTCTTCCAACTACACCCTCTTACTATGAATATCTATGAGATATATTTGATATAATGGGTTGGATATCAATGTCGTACTATGGTGTAGATCAATGCATAAGTCTATATCTCAATGAGGAGGTAAGTCCAGAACATCCTCAAGAAATACATCCGCATACTCCACCACCACTAAAAGGAACTGAAAACTCATAATATCCACTACACCAAGGTTCATTATAGTTAAATAATGAGTAATCGGTTGTGACCTTCTATGTATGAGTCCATCCTGTGCTACCTAGGTTTCTTTTTTACCCAAAAAAAAAGACTTGATCCCATCATAATGGATACACTCCATCCTACACCTAAAATAGTTGATATGGTAATGAACTATAGACAGCCAGTATATACCTAAGATTATTTTGTAAGGCCTCATCCCTATTAAAAATAGATCCTAATAGAAACACTATCCTCTAATATCCAGTTCACACTATTGGAACAAGTGTGTGATTTCTAAGTCATCTCTGGAAGGATCCTCCAAGCGCAAGTGTTGATCCAAGGTCACAATTGAAATATCTAAGTCTCAAAATAGATATATGGTGATAAAGGAATAACTAGAACCTATATCTATAAGTACTATGATTATGTAAGAAAATTCAAAGATCGTACCTTATATCATTCATGAATACTCTGGGTTGTAAGCCCCGACTACTTACAACTGCCCCCTCCCTTGTCCTCTAGTTCCCTAATCCTGACACGGACCACCTGGGGGTTGCGGTGTTAATAAGTAAATGTTTCAACCATATATGGATGCTCTCCCAAATCCTTTATCACATCCACCACCCTGCTAACCTATTCACTCCTTTCCCTACCTCTGCCTCAATATCCCATCTATTATCTCCCTATCATCCATAAATTGGTTTGGAAAATATAGTACAAGATGTCCCATTCCATCACATGAGTAGCATCGCCTCTCCCTGGGCTGACTAGACTCATCATGTGACACATAATCCAAAGAAACTTTGTAATAGGTTCTCCTCTTGAAAATTATTGCATGTCCATGTCACTGAGACTGACGTCATCTCCATACTAAAACATCATATGCTTCTATTTTCCCACTACAGACAACCACTGTCTTTATTTTCTCAACTAAGAAACTATGAACTAATAAAGCTCACTCTATCACCATATAATAAGTAATAATGCATAGAGATATGATTTTTACTCATATGTCCCTATAAAACCCTCTCTTTAAGTTCTAATCCCAAAATAACGTATCCCAAACCATATCCATCGAGTACCTTGAGAGGTTGGTGAACCTCAGTGAATAATCTTCTACTATCGTGTTGCCCTGCTGAAGCTATAGAATCTCTTAGATACATATATAACTAAGAATATATAGAGAGAACAACTATATTAAAATGCACTTGAACTCTAACAATGATAGAGTCACCTTGTTATAAAATTGGGTCACTAACCCCTACCATCATCCTACTGAGTCACGGAGAAGGCTCCCCGCTAGGAATATCATCTGATCTGATGGTGTCTGAACTAGATGGGAAACTCATGTAACCACCTCAATAGAATCCTCATATTACTATGGATCAGGATATCCTTGAAACTTGAGGGGTTACTATCCCTAAAACTCATGAAGTGTGCTCATCCTGCTCATCTCATCTGTTCTTATTATGGGTACCATCTTCTACTCAATAGGTGGTGGTATATATGGTGCACCATCTGGGGGTAGAAACTTTGGAACTAATCCCAGTATTGATTCCTTGTCCTTGAGGAAATCATCCTTGTGATCATGATGTAGAATCCTACATGAAGTACATCACAAAGGCACCCAGAAGTAAACAATATGTACCATGGTCAATGAGTATATCTGGAGAGATGACTCAAAAAGGACATGGAAACCAAAAACCATTCCTATATGATACATATTCCATTATTTTCCCAAAAAATAGTGTTATCATGTACAAATTATAAAAGTAGGTGATCAGAGTCCTGGGGTATAGATACATTGGCCACCTCACCAACACTAGAGTCCCTATTCTGAAAGCCAAACTCGAAACAATTAACATTATTACCACAATAAAATCTCAAAGGAATTAATCCTAATGTAGTTTTAACTCATCTGATACCACTCTATCACAGACCATGCCAATGTATCACATGCCGTAACTCCCCAATCCTTCCTTCAATAGACCATGGGTTGCCGACTAGCACTAAGTTGGCATATCACTGCCATGGGAGGACTTAACAAAATTACCTATACACACGTACACATCTATAAGCCATATAATTTTGAAATGTACAAAAAAATGAATAACCATGCATGCAAAAAAACTAAATCCCATAGCCAAAGTATGAAATGAAGAAATGGAAAGTAAAATAGGAACAAATACAATACCACCACAAAGATTCTGAAAAAAAGTCCATCCTAGAGTAAAGATAGGGATTGTTGTCAAGATACTATAAGAACACACCTAGGAATGTCTGATCTCAATAATCACTGACTAGTCCTGGTCCCTCTAGGACTCTTTCAAAAGGTAAATCGACTACATAAGACATGACATGTACATGAAAATCTTGTGTAGGGGTGAATACAAAAATACCCAGTAGTACACCCTGAAACCAAAAATCATCTAACAAAAGAAAAATAGTTATCTCTATAAAAGTATATTTCTAAAATACATATAACAAAAATATCCAGATATACTCAAAAAAATACACAAAATCTCAAGGTAAGATCTTAGCTATAATTCCAACCTAGGATCCCAGCTTAAAAGTTCCACAAATCACTCATCTAGAAGAACACACTCCATGATTCTATTAGCACTGATGATGTACATTTGATAGGTAGTGCTCATGGGGTCTCTCCTTTATAAATATATGCTATAATTAAGAAGAGATACAATATATAGATGAGTATCACACCCAATCCCATGGGTTATACCAAAAATAAATCTGGCTTAATCCACTAAGTAGAGGATCGATGCCTATATAGTGTTGGTCACGATGATACCAAGATCTCCACCTAGGGTAAGAAGATGATATAAGATCCCACTGTAGACCTCATAGATGGATTCTAACAAATATATCTAAGAATTACTGTTGAAGTGTTTCTTATCCAATGTGTAGGTGGTGAGTCCATACTAACCCTAAGGGAAAGGATATAGGGAACGAACCCTAATAAAACATGTCCTGGATATAGGGGAAAAGGGTTACAAGCCAAGTATAAAGGAGTACACAACATGTAATAGGAGTACACAAAATTTCCCATTATCACCATGTCCTACCCATGAAAATCGTCCAACACCTATGTTGATGAAGAAGTACATGGCGTGCCTTAACCCATGTACTTCAACCCATGTCCTAGTACACGGCTAAGCCCATGTACATCCAGGTTGGTTGTGTCCATGTAGGGGTACAATGAGTGCCCATGTCCTTGTAACTCAAACCATTCTTGTGTACCCTCTCAGTTACACAAAGATCTAAAAAAATGGACCTCATGTAGTGTGATAATGACACACTTTAATTTATACTTTACTCCCTTCTGAAACCCTAGATGCCACAATAAGGGTCCCACATGGCATGTAGCTCTATAGTATATGCTGTGTAAATCAAAAATTTTACAATTTCTGAATCTTTAATTGTATTTTTTCTATCCCCTTCTCTAGTGACCAATCTGAATACACCCCATTCTGGAACTAAATATGTATTGTCCTAGTTCCGAGTAACACCAAAAGGTGCCCCGTAACTGATTGGTCACATGGCCTCAAGCACATTTCCCCAAAATCCAGAGGATGTTGACTAGAAGTTAGGGCCTTGGGTGTGATTGTGGGAAAGCTATTCTCTCATTGGAAGAGTATGCACAACAGAATAACAAATAATATTCAGTATCAAAAATAGTAATACCATATGATAAGTAATAGTGGAAGACTGAAAGTAAATAAGAAACTGAAGCACATATATATAAATGATGCATTCCACATATGTCTAGGAAAACATCCAAACAAGTCACAGTGATGGAAATACAATACTAAACCAAGTGCAAAAGAAAATAAGTAAACTCCAGCAGTATCCAAAGCTTATGCTTGGTCCCATGCTCTCCAACTCCACAACAATAAAGTACCTGCCAATAGAGGGTGATTTCCCTTATCTATACCTATAAAAATATAATATTTTTGGGTGCAAAATAATGTCCCAAATATAGTGTGAGATGAATTCCAGTAGAAAACCACCAAACGATTTATGTCAAACTGTTAGTGAGTATATATAACAGGTAATAATGAAAATGAAGCAAAGAAACTTTGAGTACACAAAAGTAACCAATCCTACAGTTTTCATTTACATTCATTAGAATTTAATGTTCAACATTTAATCAAGTAAGTATCACAAATAGGTATCTCATAAGACTACCTAATGAGACCAAATCTAAGCTTGTGCTTTGGCTTGTCATACGCATCACAAACATTCAACATTTACATTAACCCTATGGGTAGCTCACACAGTCTAACCCCTCTAGCCAAGTAATAAAATGAAGGAAATGATGATCTGAGGAAGAACTCACCATCAATTACCCCTATATAATTTCCAAAAATAACTACAGACTCTCTAGGGATTTACTCAACATCAATTCCCCCTATGGTATCGTAACAAAATCTATAGACACTCTAAGGGAGCACTCACCGTCAATCCCCCCTGTGGTCTCATAGGATGAAATATAACAGACACTCTGAGGAAGCACTCAACATCAGTTCCCCCTATGTTCTAACTACAACAGGTTCTCATACAAAGAACACTCTTTAACGTCAGCCCTTGAATCATCCAAGAACGTCTTAGATCTACAAAAAAGTCAAAAATGTTTAACCTTGAATAACATGATAGAGAAATGAAATCAGGAGGAGAGGATCTAGAAGAACCAAGAACTCACCAAGGCTATTCCAATGAAACTCACAGTTATTGATTCGAAGGACAGATGATGGATCGGTGGCTTGGAGAAGAATTAGTGATTTCGTACGCTTCTTTTCAAGGCATGAACAAAAGAAGATGAATATGAGGGTTATATGTGACCTAGGTCTGATTATTCAATTAAAAGAAAAAGTACATGACATCTATTGTTAATGAAAAAATCATTTATTTTCTTTAACTAGTCCCCAACATTAGAGGTCTTCCACATCACCCCACATGGATATGTCTCGGATGTTACACGCCCAAGACGTGGCTGTACATGATAACTGGGTACATTATGGGTAGTCAAAAGTATACAGTGTGTACTTAGAAAATTTTTAAATTCTCACATTTTTCTAAAAAATAACCCAAAATTAAGATCCATACCTGAAAATCAGATTTGTGTTCTTATAAAATTACCTACTTAAAAGAAATTAGTCCCTGAATTTCCCTAACAAGGTAAAGAAGAAGAATCCTCAAATAGCTTCAGCCACTCTGATCGCACATTAGTCTCCCTCTCCCAAGTCTCATCATGCACTCTATCGTGCTTCCACAACACCCATACCAGAGGAAGAGATCGACCACCGAGAACCTTCATTCTATGATAAAAAATCCAAATAGGATGCTCCTCGAACAATGCATCCACCTACAACTCAACCTACTTGGGTTAAAAAAATGAGACGAGTATGAGAAGTAACACCATATGTAACATCCCGGATCTGGGTGCCACACCACAGGTGCCCCAAACCCGGTTGGTCACATGACCTCAAGCGTATTTCTTTAAATGCTAGAGGTTGGTGACTAGCAGCGAGGGCCCAAGTCTGATAGTGGGGAAACTATGCCCTCATTTTTTAAAGTTTAATGCAGTGGAAAAGATAAATAGGATAAACATGAAACTGTAGAAGTATTAAACAACCTACAACTGAAATGGACAACTGGAGTAAAATAGAAACAATAGTCATATATACAGAGATGCAACATGTCACTAATTCTATTAAACAACCAGAATAGGATACACTACAAAATAATACAATACAGCTCAAAGTACAAGGTATAATAAAACAAAAAAAAACAGTGTAACAGGAACTCAGCAGCATCGCAAGCCTAAGCTCGATCCCATGATCTCCTACTCTTATATAACAATAATGTACCTATATAGGGACCCTTTATCCTATTGAAACCAGCAGAAATATAGTTTTTTTGGGCTGAAGACATGACCCAAACAGGGTGTGAGAAATAAATCCCAGTAGGTAACCACCAAAGGCTCGTGCCCAACTGTCAGTGAAAATGTCCAACAACAGTGTGCAGTAGTAAATGAAATAAACTAAGTATTACTCAAAAGTAACTAACTTTACCTGTTATATTGAAATTTTTAATATTAATTTAACCTTGCCAAGTCTGTGCTTTAACTTGTCCGGTACAACATATGAAAATAACCATGGTGAACATTCATGATAACACTGTCCTCAGACATACAAACCTTACCTTCAGGTAAGCTAAGTCAAAACACACAGGTGTCTTCCCACATGAATAATGAATATTTCCCATAGGCGTATGAGGTGTCTCCCATATGCACAGAATATATTGCCCATATGCACAAAAACTACTGCCCACAAGAATGAGAAAGCTTTCCCGCAGGTTAAACGAGACACTACCCTCAGTCTATACAAGTAACCAGGCCGAGCCCAACATATAAGCAAGAAACTATATACAATTCCTCTCAAGGAAATTTTAAATCATGCTAAAACTCACCGTATACCCACTGGTAACCTAGCCAAATGGCTAAATAGAGGAAGGAACCCCCAGGGTGGTCCTGGATCCAAGAAGTGATCCCAAACAACAGTTTTAACTTATTAAAAGATTATCTGTGCAATTCTAGATAATTTTCAGAAAAGGCCACAGCCATATGACACCCCAAACATGAGTTTGTAGCACAACGGTACACAAATTCAACTTAAAAGTTGGAAATAAACATTAGACCACCTACCTCGATCACCCCTGATCGGTATATGTGAACGTCACCTCCCGAAACGCACGAGAAAGGTGTAGATTTGAGATAAAAAACTACACGCTCAACCTCAAATAAATTCCCCTTGGGAAAGAATTTGTAAGAACGGCTCAAGGATAAGGGAGGGCTTACCCGTGTGGTCCCAACTTGATTGAAGAATATAGAATCAAATTCCTGGTACGAAAGCAGGATATCTCCAAAGATTTGACCTCCTCTTGAGCTCCAAAACAAACCCAAATGCCTCCTCTGCCAAAGAGGAGGATACTGCCTATTTTAAGTGAAAAAAACAAACTACACGATGTATACTCTCAAGTACACGATGTTTACTTTTCAGTTTTTTAAAATGTTCCTCTGGTGGCCCCTCTCCAGCGTGGCACTGCTCATCTATCAACATGAGTACACGGCGTGTAATACCTAAGTACACGGCGTGTACTGTCGCTCAGCTGGCGGCTGCCTTCACCTCCTTACTATTCACCTACCGACTAACTACATGGCATGTAAATACCCACTACACAGCGTGTAGTCAGTTTTTACACCTTTCATCACTGACAGGACTACACGCCCTGTGTACTCATCTCACACGGCCAAAGTACACGGCGTGTGGAAAAGTACACTGTGTGTACCCACAAAATTAGGGATTTTTCCCCATTTCCCTTATTTTCTTAAAAACACTTAATGAAAAAGGAAAAGAATAACCCATACCTCAAAAATAAGAATCGAGTTCTTACAAACTTCCCCCCTTAATGAAATTCATCCCTGAATTTCCCTTCCTAGGGTAGCGAAGACAAATCTGTGTACAATTCTGGCCGCTAAGCACGTACATCTGTCTCCCGCTCCCAGGTTTCATCTTGCACTCGGCCATTCTGCCATAGTACCCATACAAGAGGAACTAACTGACCTCGGAGAACATTCGTGCTCCTATCAACAACACGAATTGGATGCTCCTTAAAGTATGCATCGACTTGAAGCTCAACCTCCTCAGGCTGAAAGATGTGAGATAGGTCTAAGTGATAACAACACAACTTTCATACATGGAAGACGTCGTGCATGGCCTAGTACCTCTGTGGTAACTGTAACAGATAGGAAAAAATCCCGACTCTCTCCAGAATATCAATTAGACCCACATACCTCAGTGAAAGTTTACCCTGTCTCATGATCCATCTGTGTCCCAACCTCGGTGAAACATGCAAGAAAACCGGATCCCCGACCACGAACTGTAAGGGTCGTCTGTGGCGATCAACGTAAGATTTCTGACAAGACTGCACAATAGCCATCTGCTTCTGAATCAACTGGACCTGTTCTAAAGTCTCCTACATGAGATGTGGTCCTAGTAAAGCTGCCTCACCAGCCTCCATCAAGCACAAGGGTGATCGGAATGGCCTACCATATAAAGCCTCGTAAGGTCCCATCTCAATAGTTTCCTGAAAAATATTATTATTGGAAAATTAAACCAGGGGTATATTCTTATCCCAAGATCCCCCAAAGTCTAGGATGCATGAACGCTGTATGTCCTCAAGCACATGTATCGTATGCTCTGATTGACAATCAGTCTGAGAGTGATAAGATGTGCTCAGAAGCACCTGTGTACCCAGTGCCCTCGGAAAACTCTTCCAGAAACGAGACATAAAACAGGCGTCCCTATCTGAAATGATAGAACGAGGGACCCCATGAAGACGAACAACCTCTCGAATATACAGCTTCATGAGCTCGTCAACACTAAAGGTCTCCTTGATCGGAAAAAAGTGAGCTACCTTCGTAAGTCTATCCACAATGACCCACATGGAATCACTGCCTCGAGGTGACCTCGACAACCCAGTCACGATGTCCATCACGACATCATCCCATTTTCATTCCGGAATGGGTAACTTCTATAACAGTCCAGCTGGCCTCTGATGCTCTACCTTCACCTACTAACATGTGGACTATCTCGTCACAATACCAACTACTTCTTTCTTCATACCCGGCCACCGGTACTGATGTCTCAAGTCACGGTACATCTTGGTAACTCCAGGATGCACTTCCCAAGCTGAAGCATGAAACTCTTGCATCAGCTCCCCGTGTATATCCCCTGGAACCCATACTCGTCCATGGAAATACAGTACCTCATCATCGCCTATCGCCCAACCAGGAGGAGGGTCCTCACTTTCCAACGACTCCCATAGAACTAGGCCTTTTGAATCCAATTGTTTTCTCATCCCCACTCTATCCAGGTGGGTAGATATCATAGCTATGGAAGAAAGATAGGTTTTCCCCTGACTATCATGCACCTCCAAATGCATCTCAGAGAACAAAGCCATAAGCTGCCACTCACCACTGGCCTCATGAACTGTCTGTGTCTGAGTCTTCCTACTCAGTGCATCAGCAACTACATTACCCTTACCAGGTGTATAGGCAAGCTCAAAATCGAAGGACTGAAGGTACTCAACCCACCTTCACTATCTCAGATTCAGGTCATGCTGAGTGAATATGTACTTGAGACTTTTGTGGTCGGTAGAGACCACAAAATGCTCTCCCAAAAGATAATGTCTCCAACAGCATAAGGCATGAACAATGGATTCCAACTCTAGATCATGCATCATGTAGTTACTCTAATGTGGCCTCAACTGCCAAGACACGTACACAATGACTTTATCTCCTTGCATAAGAATAGATCCCAGCCCGATACCTGAAGCATCACAATAAAATGTATAGATCTTGCCCTAATTTGGAAAGACTCGTATCGGTGCTAACATCAACCTCCCTTTCAGCTCATGAAAGGCTGACTCACAAGAATATGATCATAAGAAATACGCACCCTTCTTAGTCAGACTTGTCAGCGGTGTTGCTAAGCATGAAAATTTCTGTATGAAATGCCTGTATTATCCCGCCATCCCTAGAAAACTCTGCACCTCAAAAAAATTATTCAGATTATCCAAGGAAACTATAGCTCTCACTTTGTTTGGGTCTACTAATACTTCTGTCTCTGAGATAACATGACCCAAGAAGTGAATTTGATCCATCCAAAAGTGGCATTTCGAGAGCTTAGCATAAATCTAATGCTCTCTTAGTGTACTCATAACGATCTCAAGATATGTGGCATGGTCGTGTCGAGTGTGAGAGTACATCAAGATGTCATCCACAAAAACAACCACAAAAGAGTCCAGATAAGGGTGGAACACACGATTCATCAGAGGCATGAAAACTACTGGCGCGTTCGAGAGTCTGAATGGCATCACCAAGTACTCATATAGACCATGCCTGCTCCTGAAGGCTATGAGAGGTATATCAGATGGTCTAACGTGCAACTAATGATATTCATACCTTAATTAAATCTTCTAGAACACTCGTGCTCCCCAAAGTTGATCAAAAAGATCATCAATCCTCAGTAGGGGATATCGGTTCTTGACCGTCAACTGGTTCAGCTTCCGATAATCCACACAGAGTCTGAGGGCACCATCCGCTTTCTTCGCAAAAAGGACTGGCGAACCCCAAGGAGAAGTACTAGGTCAGATGAAACCCTTTGACTACAACTCCTCTAACTATATCTTGAGCTCCTGCAACTCCGGTGTATCCATCCTATAAGGAGGAATGGACACCAGTGCTGCTCCTGGTACAATCTCAATAGAGAAATATGCCTCTCACTCTAGAGGTATACCTGAAAAGTCATCCAGGAAGACATCCCCGAAACGATCAACTACTGGAGGGAAATCCTTCTGAAAAGTCCCCTAGTCATCCAGATATAAACTCGCAATCTGTGCTATCAATCCACCTCACCCATGATGCTCGGGTCCAGCTCGGCTCACCTGGAAATCCCATTCACCCTTGTATAGAAACTCTCTGACCTCTGGTGATTTAAAACTCACCATGTAAAAATATTAATCCAAAAAGGCTCAGAAGGGTACCAAACAATCCATCTTGAGAATGACATCATAAGCTGTCATCTGTAAGACATAGAGGTCCCATAGAAAGTGACACCCACAAACCTCAAGGGGGCACTCCTTGCACTGACACACACTAGCCATTCTAGTCCCCAAAAGTGTCTAGCGCCATAACACTAGAAGAAGAAGAAACACAGAGCCCAAGGCTCTCCATAACAGGCATAGATATAAAGCTATGTGTAGCACCCGTATCGAAAAGCACTGAAGATAAAACAGAATCTACTAGAATATTACCTATGATAGTAGAAGGTCTGGGATTATACTCATGTTGGACTGGTTGAACTGCATATGCCTGCCCAATGCCTTAGTCCTACGACACAGCCTGGATACCCTGAGCTATCCCGCCCTACTGCCTCTGAGATCCTGGTGTCAGGCTACCACGACCACGACCACCATCTTGGCCTGCACGACCTGAAATATTTGAATTTCCTGACTGGTAAGAAGCTGTTGGTCCTACTCCCGCATGCAGAGTCTGTACAGAACCCCTCTCACTAGACACTGGTAGAAACAACCTGCAAAAACACTGAAGATGACCTATCATGCCACAAGCTCGGCACTCCACTGGGTCACATGGACAATGTGGTCCCATGTGCCCCTCTTTACCACACTGGTAGCATATGACCTGGCCACCTGAAGTATTACACTGGCTAGTACTGCCACTGTGAGATAAATTCATCTACCTATTCCTCTTGCCGGTAGAAATAGTACTGGAAACTGGTGTCGAACCGCCCTGGCCCACACCACTAGCTTCCTGCAGGTTCTGTTCAGTAATCAGTGCTTGGTTTACAATATCATGCACTCTAGGCAACCTAAAAAAATTCACCAGTGCTCGGATGTCATATCGAAGACCATCCTCAAAGCGTCTGGCCCTTAACGTCTCATTACTCACCAGAACAGGTTCAAAATGCTGAAGCTCAGTGAAGTGAGCAGAATAATCCATGACTGACATGTCGCCTTGCTGCAGATTCATGAACTCTCGAGCTCGATCTTCCCTCAGCGTCTCTGGGAAGAAGAAGTCATAGAAAGCTGCCTGAAAATATTCTCAGGCCATGTTGCGGTGATACTCAGACTGGGTGGTAACATCCCACCACCTCTTGGTGGAATCAAACAGCACATAAGTCGCAAGATTGACCATCCACTCAGGAGGTGTCTCAAGATGGTTGAAAATAGTCTGCACTGAATCCAGCCATGACTCCGCACCCTGTGGTCCATCATCCCCTGAGAACGTAGGCGAATACTGCTGCTGGAATATATGTGTCAGATCTGCCATAGATGTGGCGGCCTGCGGTGCTCCCTGAAAGGTCTGCATGAACGACATGAAACATTCACGGAACTGCGCCTCTACGCCTGTGTCCAGTATAATGGTTGGCACCGCATCCGACACTGTTGGAGGATCAATTGGTATCCCATTTACCACCATCTCAAAAGTATAAACGCCGCCGCTCTCTTGGCAGAAAAGTGGTGGTCATCTCGGCGGCATGACTCTACAATGTCAAACGCATGCCTTAGATCAATATTATAAAAGACTGAAACCAAGGAGACCAAGAAGGGAACAAGATAAAGAAATCATGAAAGATTTACAAAACATGACTACACGGTGTGTATAAATACTATGGCGTGTTCTCGCAAGCCATTCACATGGGCATGTACTCTAGCTAAAACTGGTCATGTAACACCCCAAACACACAACTTGTGTCCTCAGACTACACAATGTGTACTTAAATCCTTCTTCCCTGCCTTATTCCTTTTATATGGCTAAGGCACATGGATCTCCTAAAAAAACTACATGGTGTGTCCCACAGGTATACGGTGTGTACTCGACAAGCTTTCACCGGACTGTGTTGTTCGTGACACGGTCAATGTACCCAGGTCACACTACACGGCGTGTTCCAGGCAGACATAGCGTGTACAATGAAAGATAACATCAACCTGTGTTGTTCGTGACACGGCTGGGTACCTAGGTCAGATTACACGACATGTTCAAGGTAGACATGGCGTGTATGTCTTAAGGTTTCCTCTGTCCATGTTGTTAGTTACACGGGCGGACACCGGTTCAATACTACATGTTGTGTACAACCGGTACACGACGTGTTTTCCAAAAACTTCCATATCCTGTTTCTCTACCCACACGGCCTAAGACACGGTAAGAGACTACATGACATGTAATTAGGGTACACAGAGTGTACTTAAAAAGTTTTCATTTCTTTTCGAATAGAAGAACACATGACGTGTTTCCATAGAGCTACAAGGTGTGTATCCTGGGTTTTCTAGAAAATAAGCCTCAGAAACTACTTCGGAGTCCAGAAAAACACTGAAACCAACACCTAAGTTCCAAATTCCTATTTGTGAGGGCCCATACTCCCCGCGAAACAAAGCTTGGAATCTTATACATGTTATAACAAGGAAAACACGTTAATGATCCACCAAATTCGGTCATTGAGGGCCCATACTCCTCAAGAACCAAAGTTTGGTGTTCATTATATCAAAACCTCACACAACAATACCCTATCAAATAGCAGGTATGTATCAAAGCATCAATCACAACATCATGCTTTTCTAGCACAACAACTATCACAACAACATGTAATTTTTAATGCAACTACATGACATGGAAAGAATGAATGACATGTGATTTATAGCATGTTCCTAAATGATGCATGAGACGACATACCCTCATCTCATCAGGTTGAAACTAAATAGAACCTATGTATAACATATAATCAACACAATCACAAGTGCTCCACCCAACGGTTAAAATCAAATCAACAATAAAATTCAAAAACCATTAATAATTGCAATAACGAGGTAGATTGGCTTTTCCCTGTACCCGGGTTAGCTACTCCCAGGCACAACTTATTACCAACCACCATTTCCGCCCTATCCCTGACTATAGGCACAAAATAGTTAGTCAAAGAAAAGAAAACATCTGATACCACTTTTTAACATCCCAGATCCGTGTGTCACACAACAGGTGCCCCGAACCCAGTTGGTCACATGACCTCAAGCACATTTCCCCAAACGCCAGAGGCTGCCGACTAGCAGCGAGGGCCCAGGTCAGATAGTGGGGAAACTAAGCCCTCATTTGTCAAAGTATAACGCATCGGAAAAGATAAATAGCATAAACATGCAACATTGGAAGCAATAAACAACCTACAACTGAAATGGAAAACTGAAGTAAAAGATAACCATCAGTAATATATATAGAGATGCAACATGTCACTAATTCTATGAAAACAACTAGAATAGGATACACTACAATACAATACAATACAGATCAAAGTACAAGGTATAGAAAAACAAAAAAAAATAGTGTAACAGGAAATCAACAACATCGCAAGCCTAAGCTCAGTCCCATGCTCTCCTACTCCTCTACAACAATCATATACCTGTATAGGGACCCTTTCCCCAGCTGACACCTACAGAAATTTAGTCTATTTGGGCCGAAGACATGACCCAAACAGAGTGTGAGAAATAAATCCTAGTAGGCAACCACCAAAGGCCCGTGCCCAACTATCAGTGAAAATGTGCAACAATAGTGTGAAGTAGTAAATGTAATAAACTAAGAAGTAATCAGAAGTAACTAACTTTACCAGTTATATTTCCATTTTTAATATTCATTTAACCATGCCAAGACTATGCTTGAACTTGACAGGTACAACATATAAAAATCACCATGGTGAAAATTCATGATAACACTGTCCTCAGCATACAAACCTTACCCTCAGGTAAGAAGAGTCGAGACCCACAGGTGTCTGCCCACATGCATAACGAATATTTCCCACTGGCGTACGATTTTTCACCCAGAGGCATAAAATCTATTGCCCACATGCACAGGAATTACTGCCAACAGGCATGAGAAAGGTTGACCGTAGGGTAAACGAGACACTACCCTCATGCTATACAAGTAACCGGTCCAAGGCCAACATATAATCAAGCAACTATATACAATTCATCTCAAGGAAATTTTAAATCATGATAAAACTCACGAGATACCCACAGGTAACCTGACCAAACGACTAAATAGAAGAACGCACCCTCGGGTGGTCCTAGATCCAAGCAGTGATCTCAAACAACAGTTTTAACTTATCAAAAGTTTATATATGAAATTATAGATAATTTTCATCAAAGTACACATCTATATGACACCCCAAACATGGGTTCTTAGCACAACGATACATAAATTCAACTCAAAAGTTTGAAATAAACACCATACCACCTACCTCGATCACCCCTGAATGGTATATGTGAACGTCACCTCCTGAAAAACGAGAAAGGAGTAGATCTGAGATAAAAAACTACACGATAAACCTCAATTAACTTCCCCTCGAGAAATAATTTGTAATAACAACTCAAGGAAAAGGAAAGGCTTACCTGTGCGGTCTCAACGTGATCAACGGATACAGAATCAGATTCCCGATGCGCAAGCAGGAGATCTCCAAATATTCAGCCTCTTCTTGAGCTCCAAAACAAACCCTAACACCTCCTCTACCAAAGAGGAGTCTACTACCTGTTTTAAGCAAAAAAAAAAACTACACAGTGTGTACTCTCAAGTACACAACCTTTACTTTTCATTTTTTTTAAATGTTCCTCTGGTGGCCCCTCACCAGCGCGACACTGCTCATCTATCGACATGAGTACACGACGTGTAATACCTGAGTACACGGTGTGTACTGTCACTCAGCCAGGGGCTGCCTTCACCGCCTTAATATTCACCTTCCAACTGACTACACGACGTGTAAATACCCACTACACGACGTGTAGTTAGTTTTTACACCTTTCATCACAGAGAGGGCTACACGCCCTGTGTACTCATCCCACACGACCAAAGTACACGGCGTGTGGAAAAGTACATAGCATGTACCCACAAAATTTGGGATTTTTCCCCATTTCCCTATTTTTCTCAAAAACAATTAATGAAAAAGGAAAAGAAGAACCTGTACCTCAAGAATAAGAATCGGGTTCTTACACCATAGCTGAGAAATGTGAAAGATGTTGTGTATAACCCGATATCTCTGAGGTAACTACAACCGATAGGCAACCGTCCAAACTCTCTCTAAAACCTCAAACGACCAAACAAATCTTGGTGAAGGCTTTCCCTATCTCCTAATCCTTCTATGTCCCAACCTCAGTGTGACATGTAATAAAACCTGATCTCTAACCTCAAGATCCAAAGGTCATCTCTTTCAATCAACATAAGACTTTTATCATGATTGTGAAGTATCCATCCTCTTCTGAATCAACTCCACCTACTCTGTGGTATCCTAGACAAGACTAGGTCCCTTCATAGTTTCTTATCCTACCTCCAACCAATATAGGGGTGATCGGAATGGCCTACCATACAAATCCTCATAAGGTTCCATCTGAATAGTTTCCTGAAAAATATTATTGTAAGAAAACTCCACCAGAGGTATGTTATTCTCCCAAGAACCTCCAAAATATAGGACGAATTCTTGAAGAATGTCCTCCAGCACCTTAATTGTGTTCACTGACTGTATATCTGTCTAGGGATGGTAAGATATTCTCATAATTACCTGTGTACCCAAATCCTTATATATCCCTTTCCAGAAACATGAAGTAAAGTGGGAGTCCCTTTCTGAAATGATAGAGTGTATAACCTCATGCAAAAGTAAAATATCTCAGATATACAACCTTCAAAGTTCATCAACATTAAAGTTCTCCTTGATCAGTAAAAAGTGTGCAAACTTTGTGATTCTGTCAATGAAAACCTAAACTGCATCATTCCCTTGAGGCGACCTCAGTAAAACTATCACAAAATCCATTGAAACATCATTCCACTTCCACTCAAGAATGGGTAACTTCTATAGAACCCTGGTTGGTCTTTAGTGCTCCACCTTAAACTACTGGTAGGTGGAACATCTCATAAAAAACCATCTACGCCCCTCTTCATACCTAGCCACCAATACTGATGATGAAAATATCAATACTTCCTGGTGACACCAAGATGAACTGCCCCAGATGAAGTATAAAAGTATCACATCAACTCCTCACATATGTCTATTGAAACCCATACATGTCCATGAGAGCGCAAGACCTCATCCTTGCATATAGTCCACCCAATAGTAGGGTCCTCTCCCGACACACCCTCCCATAGGACTAGGCCTTCATAATTTGATAGCTGACTCATTCGAACTCGATCAAGTAGAGTATACGTAACAACTAAAAAAGAAATAAATATATACCCCTATATATTGTGCACCTTCAAATGCATCTCATAGAATAGATGCATAAGATTCTACTCACTGTTGTAATCCTAAATTACCTGTATTTGAGTCATCTTGCTCAATGAATCAGCCACTGCATTGCCTTTCCCAGGTGTATAGGCAAGATCAAAATCCAAATACTTAAAGTACTCAACCCACCTTCACTGTTTAAAATTCATATCATGCTCTGTAAAGATATACTTGAGAATTTTGTGGTCAGTGTACACCAAAAAATTCTCTCCCATAATCTAATGTCTCTAACAGATAAAGGCATGAACAACTCTACCCAACTCGAGATCATGCATCAGGTAATTTATCTCATGTGACCTCAACTACCGAGACCCATACACAATGACTCCTTCCCCCTGCATTAGTACTTAAACCAGTCTGATACCTAAAAAATCATAGTAAACAGTGTAACACTTTCTCGACTCTGAAAAAAACTAGCAGTGGTTATAAAGCCAACCTACCTTTTATCTTCTAAAAGGATAAATTGCATGAATATGTCCACAAGTACTTAGAACCCTTCTTAGTCTGGCTCATCAGTTGAACTGATAAGCATGAAAAGTCCTGTATAAAGAGCTTTTAGTAACCATACAAACCCAGAAAACTCCATTCCTCAAAGAAGTTCTTCGACAGCTTCTAGGAAACTACTACTCTCACTTTCTATGGGTCTACTGATACTCCTCTCTCTGAGATAACATGACCCAAGAAGTGAATTTGGTCCATCCAAAAGTGGAATTTTGAGAGCATAGCATATAAATGATGCTCTCTCAGTGTACTCAAAACGATCTGATGGTGGTTGGCATGGTCGTGTCGAGTGTGAGATTACACCAAGATATCATCCACAAAAACAACAAAGAAGGAGTCCAAGTATGGATGGAACACTCGGTTCATCAGTTCCATAAAAACTATAGGTGTGTTCATGAGACTGAACAGCATAACCACATACTCGTATAGACCATACATTCTCTTAAATTCTATAAGAGTTATACCTGGTGGTCTAACATGAAACTGATGATAACCAGATCTCATGTCAATATTTGAGAATACCCAGTCTCCTCAAAGCTAATCAAAGAGATAATCTATACTTGGTAAGGGATATCAGTTTTTAATAGTCAACTGGTTCATCTTCTGATAATCCATAAAAATCATGAGGGTACCATCTACCTTCTTTGAAAATAGGATAGGAGATCCCCAAGGAGAAGTGTTTGGTAGGATGAAACCCTTTTCCTACAACTCCTCTAACTACTTCTCGAGCTCTTATAACTCTGGTGTAGCCATCCTATAAGTAGGAATGGACACTAGTGCTGCCCTTGACACAAGTTCAATAGAAAAGTCTACCTATCTCTCTAAATGAAACCAGAAAACTCATCTAGAAAGACATCCCTAAGAAGATCAACCACTAGAGAAAATTCTATTTGTGGAGTCCCCTGGTCATCCAGATACATACTAGAAATCTGGGCAATAAAACCTCTCAACCCGTGATGCTCGGGTCCATCTCTGCTCGCCTAGACATACCATTTACCCTTATGTAGAAATAATCCTCCCTCTAGTGATGTGAAACTCACCCTACGATGATAGTAATTGACAAAAACCTGAAAGGGAACTAACTATTCCATTCTGACAATGAAAACATAGCATGTCATCTCTAAGACATAATGTTCTTATAAGAAGTGAAACCCACCAACCTCAAGTGGGAACTCCTTGCACTGACATACACTAGACATTATAATCCAGAATGGTGTGTCCAGTGTCATGATATCATAAGAATTAAGGAAACATAGCCCAAGTCTCTCCACAACATGAAAAAATATAAATCTATGGGAATCCCATGTATCAAAAAGAGAAAGAAGCTAAAAATAAGGCAACCAAAATTGTACCTCTAACCATAGAGGGTCTGAGATCCTACTTCTGATAAATCTGCTCTAGCACAAAATCCTGACCTGCCCCATGACCCTCTAAAGCTATCTGAGATCCCTAAGCTGATCCAAACTACAGTTATCGAAAAAACTATGTATGAACACTACGACCATGACCACCACCTCGTCCTGAACGGCCTGAAGAACTCTAACCCCTAGTATGATGTGGGACTGGTGGTGCTGCTCCAGTACGAAGAGTCAAAATAGATCCCCCCTCACTAGCTACTGGAAGGAGGGATTTTGTATAAATGCTTAAGATGTCCCATCTTTCTATAAGATCGGCACTCAAGTAGGTCTCTTGGTCACTGAGGTTTCTTATGTCTTCCCTTCCCATACTAGTAGCACACCACATGACTACCTTAAAAAATCCCACCTACTGAGATCTCCATACATAGACTCACTAAGGTGCTTCCTACTATCATTCAGAAGGGTACCAAATCTGTATGTTGAACCACCCTGGCCCACAACTCTAGAATCCCTTAGGTAGCGCTCAGTGATCAATGCCTAGTTGACTATAGAAGATATAAAAGTGAACCTGAAGATGTTCAACTGAGATCAGATGTCATTCCTGAGACCATCCTAAAAATTTCTCGCCAAAAATAACTCATCACCCCCTAGAATGGGTGCGAAGCATTGCGGATCTATGAAGAGAGAAAAATACTCCATGAATAAGAGATTACCCTAACCCAAACTCATGAACTCTCAGGATCGATCATCCCTCAAGGTATCTAGGTGGACGTAATCATATAAGGTATGCTGGAACTCATCCCAAGCCATAACTCGCTGGTATCCTACCTGTGATATCACATCCCACCATCTCTTGGCGAAATCACGTAGTATGTATGTATAGATCTTCACACTCCTCTCTAAAGGAATCTCGAGATGATTGAAGATAGAAAGCATGGATTCCAACTATGACTCTACAGCCTGAGGTCCTCCATCCCCTGAGAAAGTGGGAGTATATTGATTCTAAAAAACCCACGTTAACTCTACCATATATGGGGTAGGATTTCATGCTTCCTAGAATGTCAACATCATCCTCATGAAGCCTTCTCAGAACTATACATCGACACCTATATCCAGAATGATGGATAGTGCCATGAAGGGCACAATGGGAGGATCTTCTGGTAGTCCTTGGTCTACCATTTCTGATTTCTAATCATCACTCCAAAACTGGAATACAACCAGAGGATGTCTAGGTGGCATGAATATACAAGGTCAAGCACACACCTCAGTTATATATTATCAAGGACTGAAACATAGAAGTGTAAGAAAGGATCAGGAGAAGAAAACAATCAAGTTTTACAAAACAGGGGTACACAACGTGTATAACCCCTACACGATGTGTTCCCTTAGGCTTTTAACATGGCGTGTACCTCTTCCAAACCTGGTCATGAACACCCATACACACGGCATGTTCTCTTTAAGACACGGTGTGTACTTAAATGTTCCCTCCTACCCAAGTACTCCTACATGGATCTAACTACACGGTTCTCTTAGAAAAAAACTACAAAACAAGTATATGACAGACACGATGTGTCCTTGAAGGATTTCACTGACCCGTGTTGTTGGTCACATGGATGAATACATGGATCACCAAAATATGGCATGTACGCCAAGTACACAGTGTGTTCAATAAAATATTGTTCCAACCCATGTCCCTGCTCACACGGTTGGTCACACAGTAAATAGATACACAGAGTGTTCATTACATACATGGATTTTCCTACAAAAGGTTCCCCATTCCCGTTCCTCTGCTCACACGGTCAGTCACATGGTCATTATATACACAACATGTAGAAAAAGTACACGACATGTACTTAATAAAAAAAATTTCTTTCCGAACAAAAGGATACATGGCGTGTATTCATTATCACACACCATGTATTCTGGGTTTTTCCAGATAGTAAGCCTTATAAACTACTCCAGAACCCCATAAAAACAGAGAATCAAGCATTAAAGTGACAAATTATGATCCATGGGGGACCATACTCTCCACGAATCAAAGATTGGAATCCTATTCATGTCATATCATAGCAGAATTCAGTTAAAATTCAATATGATCCACCAAATTCCGATCCAAGAGGGCCCATAACACCTCAGGGACCAAAGTTTGGCACCCATTCAAATGAAACTTTAAATTTTCCAATACCCTATCAAAATAGTAGGTATACTATCATGAAATCTATCACAACAGTTTTCATATCTAGCACAATATCTATCATAACATCATGCAATCAATAATATACCCTAAATGGCATGACAAGAATGTATGACATGCGATCCATATCAAGTACCTATATGATGCATGATATGGAATACCCTAAACTCATCAAGTTTCAATAGAAATAGAACCTCAATGATATAAAACATAACAACACAAATCAAGTGTGTCGCCAAATAGTGAAATCAAATCAACTGTAATAATTGAAAAACCAGAAAAATCGCAATATTCGAGGTAACTTGGATTTTCCCTGTACACAAGTTAAATACTACCAAGAACAAATTATTACTAACTACCCATTCCTTCTTATCCCTTTATATAGGATCCAAATAGTAATACAAAGCAGAAAAGAAAACCCCCCCTTTGATACCACTTTCTAATATTCTGGTTCCAGGTGCCGCCCAAAGGTGCCCCGTACCCGGTTGGTCACATGACCTCAAGTGAATTTCCCCGAACACCAAAGTCTGCTGACTAGAAATGAGAGACTTGGGAGTGATAGTTGGGAAACTATTCCCTCATTGGAAGAATATGCACAACATAATAACAAATAATAATCAGTAGCGGAAACAATAATACCATATGACAAGTAACAACCGAAGACTGAAAGTTAATAAACAACTGAAGAACATATATATAAATGATGCATGTCACATATGTCTAGGAAAACAACCAAACAAGTCACAATGATAAAAATACAATACCAAACCAAGTGAAAAATAAAATAAGTAAACTCCAACATCATCACAAACTTTAGCTTGGTCTCATGCTCTCTATCTTCAGAACAATCAAGTACCTGATGATGAAGGGCACTTTCCCTTATCTATACCTGCAGCCATATAATCTTTTTGGGTCCAAAATCATGACCCAAATAGGGTGTGAGATGAATCCTAGTAGGAAAACACCACAAGATCTGTGCCTAACTATTAGTGAGTATATATAGCAGGTAATAATGGAAATGTAGCAAATAATCTAGGAGTACACAAAAGTAACCAATCTTACAGTTTTCATTTACATTCATTAGCATTTAATGTTCAACATTTAATCAAGTAATTATCACAAATTGGTATCTCAGAAGACTACCTAATAGGATAAAATCCAAGATTTTTCTTTTTCTTGGAAGACACAAACATTCAATATTTAAATTAACCCTCTAGGTAGGTCACACAGGCTAACCCCTCTGTCCATGTAATGAAATAAAGGCAAAGACGCTATGAATAAGCACTCACCGTCAATTCCCCACACGGTCTTTACAAAATAACTCCAAACTCTCTAGGGAATCACTCAATGTAAATTCCCCCTATGGTCTCATAATGTAAACTATAGACACTCCGAGGGAGCACTCACCGTCAATCCCCCCTATGGTCTGATAGCGTGAAATATAACAAACATTTTGAGGAAGCACTCAACGTAAATTCCCCCTATGGTTTAACTACACCAGGTTCTCATGGCCCTGTGTAATTCAAATGTGAATATATGATATCAATCAGAACAAAGTAATCTCAACTACTACATGACTAAACAATTCCAATGCATATCACAAGCATTTAACCAGAAGAAAAAGGGAATCAGTTCCATCCTATCAAGCAAGTCAAGGAAACAAGGTCTGCCTCATAGACAGCCTGGACCAAATGTCCCTAAACATTCAGAAAAGGAAACACAACGATGGGGTGTTTCTTAAACATGAAATTTCACATAATAAAACAAAAAACCCTTAATACAACAATTAATCTAAGTCAGATAAAATAGGGTTTAATTTTCTTTACCCGAAATACCCTAAACATGGGTAATCGTCACTTTGTCATATAAAACTCAAAGAAAACCAATGAAAGGAAACAAACCACCCACCACAATTTTGTATGAAGAACACTCTAAAAAATTGTCCCTTGAATTATCCTTGAATGTTGTAGATCTAAAAAAAAGAAAAAAAGTTCATCCTTGGATAACTCAAGGGAGAAAAGAAATCAGGAGGATAGGCTCAATAATAACCAAGAACTCACCGTGGTGATTCCAACACAACCAACATTGTTTGATTCGGAGAACAGATGACATATCAATTTCTTGGAGAAGAATCAGTGATTTTGTACACTCCTTCATGTGGCATGGCCAAACGAAGATGAATATGAGGGTTAGGGATGAGCTTGGTCCGATTAGTCAATTAAAAGAAAAATTATATGGCATGTAATATTAATGAACACACCGTGTGTTTTCCTCAATCGGCCCCCGACATTAGTGGTCTACCACATCACCCCACACTACCATGTCTCGGATGTTACATTCCCAAGATGTGCTTGTACGCGGTAACTGGGTACCTAACATGTACTCAAAAGTACATGGTGTGTACATAGAAAATTTCCAAATTCTCCCCTTTTTCTCAAAAACACCCAAAATAAAGATCCATACCTGAAAATAAGATCTGGGTTCTTACAAAATAGTATCATTGGTTGGGAATTTCTATCATCAGATCATCAAAATTCTCCCATCAAATCCATTTGGAAAATTCTGTTGCACATTGTTCTTCATTGAAAACCAAAGAACAAAAAATGGGAATCTACACCATATGATTCACTATCACTTTTTTCTTCACACCACCATTATGTCATATTGAGCACGGATCTATGATATAAGACTATTTCACCAAGAAATTGGTGTGAAATGTTTGATTCATTAGATTTCATCGAACCATAGGCCAAAAAATCACTCACGAGGAAAAATAAATGAGAAATAAATGAAAAAATAATATCCATGAGGAATAAACCTCATCTGATGTTCGTGTCAACATCAATTCATTTCCATAAGAATAATAAATAAAGGGATAATCAAATAATCACAAATCAGATCCCCAGTTCCTAAATAAAGCTAACCCATCTCGCAATATTCATGATCCATGGATCAATATGTTGGTTGATTCATTCGCGTTCATTGTAGAAATAGATAATAATGAAATAATCCAATAAAAAACATCCTACATAAAATCATATCAATATCTGACAATGAATGAATCTGTGTTGTGATCATTGGCTAGATCCTCTGACTCTGTCTCACACTGGCCATCGATCTATGATCTGATTAGTGTTCATCTGAGAGAGATCCACCAATGCTCTCTCTAATGGTTCACCAAAGGCTCTAAAGTTATGAGACTAACATTGATTATTTGGCATAACAATATACTTATAGAAGAATTTATGTCATTGTGTCAACAGATGAAATAATATAAAATAATTAATTATTTTATTCATTTTGCCCACGTAATGACTTTTTTAGAAACTCCCAATGCCAACAAAGGCTATGTCATGGCTTGGGTAAAACTCATGACTTAAACTCAATGGTGCTCTCATATTTCTAATTTGGGATCCTCTTTAAAATTTATTTATATTTTTCATGAAAACTAAATGCATGTGATATTTAGTATACTTAATATATTTCAAACATTTATTTTGGGTCTCAGAATCACATGTTGTCTTAGTGCCTGGTCTCAAAAATAATTGATAAAATATCCAAAATTAATACATAAAAAATATTAATCATTAAATAGAAATACCATATATCACAAAGTAGAAAATTATCTTTAGTATCCATTTCTTCCTTTATATAAAAAAATGAAACACATTTTATTTTCATGAAAAATCATCATGAATTTTAACAAGATTTTTTATTTGATGTTAAGCAACCTTAAAACCCTATGAAAAATATTTTAAAACATGGGATGATAAAAAAATATCAGTAAGGGACATAAAAATAATTAGATAAATAGTTATTCTATGAATACTTATACAAAATTTCCCTTTTCAAAATAAACATGGGGCTCAAAATAATCATTTTATTACAAAAGAAATCACCTTCTCTGACCAAATATTTTTCTAAAGAAATTCATAAGAAATATTAAAGTAAAAAAAACTCATAAGTTTTATTTGAAATAATGAAAAATCATAATAATATTTTTTATAATGTTATACTTCTCACCCTTAAAAATTTGCAGATACACTCCTTTAAGCATAAGATAATTATCTTACCTTGATAAATCATGATATTACTATAAAAATACATAGAAATAATATATTAATAATTTATATTAATTGGGGAATCACTTTTATATTACTCTTATAAATGGGATAAACTTCACAATTACACATAGAGTAACCATCTCTACTACACATAAAATAACCATCGCAATATATTCCCACAATCTCTTAGGATAAAAACAATCAGTTAACTCCATACCTTTACACAATGAATTGGAGATCTATAATGAACTCATTAAACCTTGAATTATAATAGAAACACCCATTCTCATAATCAATTACAGAAAACCATAACATAATACATAAAATCTTGCATTATAAAAAAGTTTCTTTTCACCCATAAGAAAAAAAATTATAAATTGACATATCCATTCCATTTTAAAATAATTATTATAAATAACTATAACATTGGTAAGGATGGTTTTTATTTAAATAAAACATTAAATATCATAAATTAATCCAAACATCAAATAATTGTTATAGATTTGTAAAAATTAATTATCACTGTATACATTAAAATAGAACATTTGTTTTTTTATATAAAGAATAATAAAACATTCCATAAAAAGTTTATATTTAAAAAAATTAAATAAATTCAAAAGAGAGATAAAACTAACTTTATAAAAAATTTAATAACATAAAAATGTATCTATAAAATAATTTTAAAAAAATTTATATAGAATAAAAATAGAGTTTAAAGGGAATCTTTAAAGTTGCATTTTAAAAAAAATAAAATCCCTTACTTTGAGTACGAATCACCATGTATGTTCTTTATCCTACAAAATAATAAAATTATTTTATTTATTTAATTTCATGATAATTTTTTTCAATATTATTACTTCTTTAATCTAACCTATTACCATGATATAACAATCACATTATCATTTAAGTTAACATTGTATGTTTTGAAAATATTCGATTCATAAGTCCAAAATGACTTTTATAGGTTGAATATGGTAAAAGTGTTCATTATTCCATAATCTCTAGATTAATAATCTTGAAATAATAATAATATTTATAAATAAATTATACTTTTAAACCCAATAAAGAAATATGGTTATGAAAAATAAACAACATTACAATCATGGAGATGGTAGACCGTATATATGCGTGACTAACATTTCCATTTTTCAATGATCATTATGAAAAGAAGGTAAGTATAATTTTATCATTCCATAATAATAATAATAATGTAATAAATATAATATTAATTATTTAAATATACTTATATATATCATACATGTGATGTGGTGATGAAAAATGAATCACATTGCTTCTTAGGGGTGGTAGTTCCCACGTATGCACGAACGATGTTATCATTTTTCAGTGAATGGAATAGTAAAAAATATATGATATATTATACTTTAATAATGGAAAATATTTAATGAATATTATATATAAAAATTAATTCCATAATTAAAAACATCCTTGAAAGGTGGTGATGGAAAACGAATTACATCTGTCTTCGAGGCGGTAATCCGCCATACACACGAATGATTAATTCGTTTCTCGTTTGATGGAGGTTGGAAATGTAAATAGTTTATAACACTAGAATAATAAAATAAACTTATATTTTATAAACTTATGTTATTTTATATTCATGTATGGATAATATTTTAAGGGCGTGTAAGAAGAAATAAAACAAAAATGATAGGATAAGAACTATACCTATTCTTCAAAAAACTTCCTTTGTTTTACACCTTGAGACCTCTAAGTCATAACTTATACCCAAAATAAGGCCTCTAGAACATATTAATAGGTGTTATAAATGTATTTTGGTAGGTATTTTATGAAAAAAATGGTCATTTAGGTGTGTAGGAATGAGAAGAAGAGGTTTTATTTTATAAGAGATGGGAGTGGCACTTTTGGAATTTCTTAAACTATTAGAATAATATAAATTAATTTTGATCTCAAAATGGCTTAAAAACTAATAATATTATAATATAATATAAGTATTATTATAAATAATCTCATACCATAATATTTTTACATGTTTGGATCACATTTTTACCCTTATCTTTTTTTAACCCTTCATTAACCATTTTATCAATTATAGTAATATTAATGTTTTCCACCCATTAATGGTTAGTAATGTTACTATAAAATAAAAAAACGACCCTTTAATGGAACATGGTTGATTTAATTAACCATATAACATAAATTTTTATTAATTTAATATTTTTATGAATTTTAAATCATTTAATAAAATATTTTTTATTATAAAATATCATTGATGTTAATTTTAGAACTATTCATTTACTTTTTCATTAATAACATCAAATAATAATGAAAAAAAATTCTATATAACCAAATATTGGATTATTATTTATGAAATTTAACCATAGAATAAAATTATTTCAAGTTTTAGGGTCATTTTCTAGTCCTTATGAATTTTTAAACTTTAATTACCCGATTTACCCTTAATAGTGGTAATAAGAATTATTTAAGTTCCTATTTATATTGAAAACAAGTAAAATGCACCTATTTAATATGTTTGTACCCAATAATTAAAAATATATAATTCATTTTTTAAAATTAAAATTAGAGAAGTAGTAGGATTTAATTTAAAATAAAATCGGAAAACACAATGAAAAAAGTTTTCAAAAAAATGCCTATTTTAAGTATAAAATGTTTTTATAATAAATTAAAATATAAAATTTATTAAAAAAATATAATTTAATTTTTTATCAAAATGAACTAATTAAAATTTAAAACTAATCAAAAATAAAATTTTACTTGGTAAATACATTAAAATAAAATTCAGTTTTCAATAAAAATATGTATTTCTTAGTATTCACTAAAAAATCGAAATTTCTAGAAAAATCATAGAAATTTAACCTAATTTATTTTTGAAACTATAATTTCAAAAATTATATCCATTTTTTAAAATAAAATTTCTAAAATATCAAAAAAATAATTATAATATTCACTCACAAAAAGAAATAAAAATTATTTTTGAAGAAAATGTATTTTTGAAGAATAAAATAACTTTACATAAAATTTAGTATTTATATAATAAACATTAAATAATATATTATTAATTATTAAGACCATTATATATTTTATAATTCAATTAATATTTTTCATACCTGACAATTCAACAGCTAGATTATAATGGTCATTATTAAATAATAATATTTTGTAGTCCGTTTAAACTCAGTGTTTTGTATTTATCAAACTATTGAACATAGTCTTTCTTTTAAAATCATGGGATATTAAAAACCTCCCCAATAAATTTTGTTCTTTAAATTACATATTTTACTCGCTAATCAAAGGTTTTCCATTTTAAAATAACTTTTTTTAAATCTCACATCGTAAAAAGGGTTAATGAAACTTTCTCTTGATAAGAGTGAAAGGGAACTATAAATTTCATTTCTAATAACACATAAATGGGTTTCCAAGTAGAAATAAATTTGTGGGATGTGAATATATAGAAATGGAAGAGAAAAATAATGCCCAGGGACTGATATAAAGTGATAGAGAACATGGTCAAGAGAAAGTTAACAACCATAAATTCATAAATCTATGATGGGGGAGGGAGAATTAATTCATCATAATTGAATGTAATAGGATTCCATTTATGTTAAAGGATCCTTTTTCATATATTTTTAGAATTAATTTACCATATATATAAAAAAATAAGGAAATATACTTACGTGGTATATAAGACATCATTATTGAATCAATTTCAACAATAATATCATATTTTACTCTAAACGATGAGTACTCAAAAAGATTTTTTATGAATGAAGAACTAAAATAAAATTCCATTAGATAATATAATTACATAAAATGATAACAAGTTATTAATCCCATCTTTTATCCAAATCCATAATGGTTTGAACAATGTAAGATAATTCCCAAAATGAATAAACATTTATAAAAAAATAATCTCTAATTTAAAAAATCAATTTTCAAACTAATGGTTCACTCTATGATAAAACATATATTCTAAGAATAATAATAATAAAAAATAATAATTTCATAATATCCAAGATATCACATAGTCTAGTGGTAAATATTTCACCCTTATCACCCTTTGGTTTTGGGTTTAAATCCCATATACTTTCTGGATGTGATCAGTCATTGCTCAACTTTTGGGTGTCCATTTTATAATACTATATTAATATAATTTCTATATAATTATTAATAAAAATATTAAAATCCTCAAAAAATAAACTTAATCCCAAAAGATCATATAAACCCTAAAGGCTATCAATACTTTTAAACCTATTTCCACAAAATGAAAATAACATTCTTCCTCATATAAATTTTCACATGTAAAACTTAAGGGTTACATATACCTCAAAAATCTATCAATAATCAATAAATTTATCCCAAATTAATATTTTCACATAAATAATAAATATAATATTAATGATTTTAAACTTATGATCATCCTTAAATGTACATCTACATGATGAATCTTGAGTCCCTACATGTTGACACCTGAATAATTCAACATTATTCATAAACCATTAACCTTGATTTTTTTATATTATTCCATAATACATACTTCTTAAATTACAATGAATCATGTCCTAAGATTCAATAATATAAAATCATAATCCAATTCAAAACTTATTCCTTTCATATTTCATTTTAAGTTTCCTCATTTTCAACAACAATGGACTTAGGCATTTCTAAACATTTATTTTTATGGTCCTATGAACCCCTTTCTTGAGATTACCCTCTAAGAAATTGATTTTCATAATTTCCATAATCCCCATATTTATATAATTCAATTGATTTCATGGTAAGAACAATATTTATATTCATGGTGTTAACTGAACACTTCCTTTTTCCTTGGTATATTATTTCTTTATGCCCTCTTTCACCATATATAAACCATATTCGCATTATTTTAAGATGTTACCCAAGGTTATTTTTCCTACGTTATTAATACATAAAACATTGAATCTTTTAAATTTATGACCCTTATTCTTTAACATCCATGGAACTCTATTTTTCTACTATTTGATGTGTTAGGAAACTCGCTTATGTACATGTGTCAATAAAAACTCATGATAGCTGGTTAAGAATAACCATAAGAGATTTTACTACAGATCCCATTTCTTTCAGTTTCACATTCTGAAAACCACAAAATTATTCTTCACATTCACTATTAATTTGGTTCCTTCTAATTCTATCCATTTATTAGAATAGGGAACAATTAGTGTGAATATATCAACCATAATAACCCATATTATGAGGAGTATAAATACTATGATATCCTTAACCATAAATTTTTTAATTAAATTCCTTTAATTTATCCAAAATTTTCATAATTATTCATAACATGATATTATTTGTGATTATAGAGTAATTTTAACTTATGATCCATTAACATCAAAATCTCTAATGTTATCTAAACCCTTTCTCTAATACCTATTGTAAGAACCAAACATTATACAATACATATTATAGTGACTTAAGAAATAATTAATTTTCTTTTATTCCCAAAGATAATTTAGATTTATATATTTATATAATTAGATCACAAATCTTACATAAAAATCCCATATATCATAAAGTGGACACTTATACTCAGTATCATTTTTTCAATTTATATAAAAAATAAAACTTGTTTTCTTTTAATGTAAAATATTCATGAATATCAACTTGAATTATTCATTTCCTATACACATCATTAAAACCTATGAAAACATTTTAAAATTTTTTATGAGAAAAAAATTGTAGTAAGATATATAAAAAGAAGTAAATAAATTGTTGGTCCATAAATACTTATAAAAATTTCCCTTTTTCAGAATAAAATTTGGGCTGAAATTAGACATTTTCTTACCCAAGAAATAATCTTCTCTATCCAAATATTTTCATAAAATATTTTATAATAAATATTAAATGAAAAATATAACTCATAAATATTATTTTAAATCATAAAAAGTAATAATAAATTATTCTAAAAAGTTATACTTTAACCCTAAAAAGTATTATATATTTTCCTTTAAACATAAGATCATCATTTACCTTGATAAATCATAATATTCCTATAAAATTACACAATACAGATAGGTAAAACATGTTTTTTTCCTAGTGTATCATATTCATATCACTCTTACAAATGGTAAAACCTTCATGGTTACACATTGAATAACCATCATGGTTACACATAAAATAACCATAATGGCTATAATTAGAATAACCATCATATTATATTCAAAAATATATTAGGAGAAACCAAATAAGTTAACTCATTCCCTTTACCTAATGAATTGGAGAGCTAGAATGAGATCTGTCACGACCCGTCCCCTAGGGCCTATACCATGACTACCCCAAGCCCTCCTTCCACAAGCCAGGGGCTAGCGACTAGCACCAAAGGAGTAATCCCTAAAACTGGGAAGGCATTGACTTTATAACCTATAATAACACATAACCAAGCACACAAAGAGATAGTAACACAAGTAAATTGAACTGTAAACAAATTGAGTGCAGTAAGTAAAAGGGGCCAGAATATAATCCCAACTAGAAAGTACAAGTACAACTATGATACAATACAACTGAAGAAAAGGTAAAGTCAGCTATTGGGCCATCCTCCTAGCTTCCTACCTTAAGGGTAGGTACAAATCACTTCTTTAGCACTCCACATCCACCCATCTCCTTTACGTACCGACACACCATATGGTCCACCTCCAGGTGTCATCCAGTCCTGGTACTCTCAGCCTCAGTCAGCGTTATCCGTCGTATGCATCCAACACAACAAGGTGCGGGCATAGCCCGTGAAGAGGGGATTATAACAATACTCAGTAGGGACCCAGAGACCCCCTAGGTCTCACAAAATCCATCAAGGATAAATAAAAAATTATGAAATAAACAGATAACCTTACATAGGTATACGTCCATACATATACCTAAGTTATCAAGTGGTCCATCTCAATCATGAAAAAAACACAGAGGTACTGACTTAGCTCACACTAGAATTTATTCTAGGGTTATTATGAAGTAACATTCCCAGTCACAATGTCAAACACCTTGGCTACTGGAGAACTGGTCCTCTATCGAGTAGAGTGGACCTATCACATCACACAAAGGCGCTTCACACTAACCTTGGACTGCTGAGGTAATCCTCCTGTCAAGTACCGTGGGTCTGCCACATCACCAAGGTGCTCCCCATCGTGGGTCTGCCGCGTCATCAAGGCACTCATACTCATGGCCTGCTGAGGTACTCCTCCTGTTGAGTACCTGGGTCTGTTGTGTCACCAAGGCTCTCCCCACCGGTGGTCTTCCTCATCACCAAGGTGCTCCCCAGTGGGCCCGTCAAGTCACTCCGAGTCAAAATGGTCAGCAGTCGTCAAGTCTCAGCTAGCCACTGGGTTCCCGTACTATGCTCGCTCGTCTCCGGGAGGAGCCTCTCCATAAGCTACTGTTCAATACTCCAACTACCATGAAATCACACTAATAAGTATCTCGAAGGTTCGCCACGCCATAGGGGTCTCAACATAATAGAAGGCACGTTAATCGGACGCTCGGTCTGTGAGTTATTAGCCTTTTAGTCCTAGGGGCCTGGTTGGATTCGTACTCGATCCAACCTGACTGTTCCCCATCACAATCCGAAACATAGTGGGGTATCACTCAAAGGTACCGACTCACTCTAGGGTTCCCAACACTACTGATGGTTCGTCAAACGGACGTCCAGTGAAAAAGTTATGACTAAAAGTATGTAATTAGTTCGTAGTGGGCCTGGGTTCGGTCCGACCTGGTCGGATCAACTCGGCCTAACATGCTGGGTCCGGCATGGCCCGTTGGGTTCAGCATGGCCCGCTGGGCTGCTCGTCCTACTGGGTCTGTCCTGGCAGGCCGCAATGGGCCGTGAAGGGCTGCGGTTGGCCGCGAGGCTGTGGAGGGTGCCGTGAGGGTGCGAGGCCACAAGGCACCTCGGCCTTGCACCGTCGCCTTTGTCACGGCTGGTGGTGGTGTCAGCCACCATTCTCATGCCCCAACCATGGATTTTTTCCATCCTCCTCCATCACGATGAACACCACAAGATTTTATGAAGGGTCCGTCTATGTTGGTTTGGCCCGAACCCTCCCCATTAGGGTGGTATCATATGGCTCATCAAGAACATGAACATGAACATCAAATCCTATCATCCAACAATGATTGTTCCTGACCCACAGAAGAAATAGAAGGAGTGTACATAGGAAGTGATAAACAAATAGAAATAAACCCCAACCTCGTTTTCTTGATGACGTAGACGTGGTCGTAAAGAAGAAGAAAAATCATTGGGAAAAGATGGACGTCGGTGTCGTCGATGTTTTCCTAGATTATTAGTTCGCGCGTCATTGGAGATCCTTTGACAGAGTGTAGAGAAGAAAACGTCAAAGGAGAGGCATTCTTCATTGGCGTTCTTTGTTGGAGAGATTTTCTATGAAAGCTCCTCCTCTCCCAAATCCACCAAAATTAAATGGTAGCCCCAAAATAATAGATTATGTGATGTATGATGTTTTTTGGAATATAATTCAAATTGGGTTAATTAATATCATTGGTTGGCACAATTAAAGTGGTGAGTTGGCTTAATTATTATGAAGGAGTGTTGGCACAATTAATATTGGAGGGGTTGAAGTGGATCTCTCACATTTAATGAGGGAATTGAGAGGTTTAGGCCACAGGTGGTCCGCACCACCATAACCTCTCATGGGAGGTTAGGATCGAGTGGTCCCCACCACCATAACCTCTCATAGGAGGTTAAGGTCTGGTGGTCCCCACTTCTCAACTTCCACATAGAGGTTTTAACAAATAAAATAAAAATAAAAGCTACAAAACTTTATTTTTATTTTATTCATTCATGAAAAACCCAAAAACTAACTTCCACCCTCGACCAACTATCATCGAGGTGAATGTCTCTTTAAGAACATATTGGCGCTTCGAGTTCAATGGTGCCCTTAGATTTCAATTTTGAGAACCAGTTCAAAAGTTAGAAAAACCCACTCATAGGTTTACTAAACGTACCCAAAAAAAAGTTCAGAAATTCATTCCGGGCACTCCGAGCCTCGGAATGATGTGCCGTCAATTTTTGTGAACTCGTAAAATTCCCATTTATTTAAAAAAATTACATGAAAATTTCAGGTCTTTACATTCTCCCCACCTTAGGGTTCTACGTCCCCATAAGACAAAACTCAAAATAGGTAAACAAGTGGGGGTACTGAGCATGAATCTGAGCCTCCCGCTCCCATGTGCTCTCCTGGAGGTTCCCGTGCTGCCAGCGAATGTGCACAAGAGGTATCGTCCATCCACGAAGGACCCGATCCTGTCGATACTCAATCTCTACTGAAACCTCCGTAAAAGTTTTCCCATCGTTGACATCAAGCTCTCCATGGTCGATGATGTGATAAGGTTCATGCACGTATCTCCTCATCTGGGACACGTGGAAGGCATCATGAACCCGATGCAACTGAGGTGGATAAGATAAACGGTATGCTACCTCACCAACTCTACCGAGGACCTGAAAAGGTCCGATGAATGTCGAAGATAACTTTACACCTCATCCAAATCTCCATAGACCTCATTGGGGTGAGACCTGTAGAAAGACATGGTCGCCATCCTCAAACTCCCGAGGTCTCCGTATCCTATCGGCATATGACTTCTTCCAACTCTGTGCAGTCTTCATCTGCTCCTGGATGATCTGCACCTTCTCTGTGGTAGCCTGCAGCATCTCTAGTACCACTAGTGCTGACTCCCTTGAGTTAGTCTAGCACAAAGGTGATCTGCAAGGTCGCCCGTACAACACCTCAAAAGGTGTCATCCTAATGGTAGAATGATAGATTTTATTGTATAAAAAATACACCAAAGGTAAGTGATCCTCCTAGCTGCAACCAAAGTTGAGGACACAAGCATGCAACATATCCTAGAGGGTCTGAATGGTCCACTCAGTCTGACCATCCATTTGAGGATGGAAGGCGGTGCTCAAATGAAGCTGCGTCCCAAAAGCCTCCTGCAACCACTTCCATAGCTGAGAAGTAAACGTTCATCATGATCAGAGACAATTGTCCAGGGTACTCCATATAACTGCACAATCTCCTACACATAGAGGCATCCCAAGCTCTCTACTGAACCCTACTCTCTGATCGGTAGGAAGTGGGATGACTTGGTGAGTCGGTCTATGATCACTTAAATCGAGTCATGTCCCCTGGATTTATGTGGAAGTCCTGTCACGAAGTCAATGGATATCCCATCCCACATCCACTCTGGGACCTCTAAAGGCTTAACCAAGCCTGCTAGTACATGATGCTTTGCCTTCACTTGCTGACATGTGAGGCACCGAGAGACAAACTCTGCTACTACTTTCTTCATTTCTGGCCACCAGTGCTGTCGTCAGAGATCCTGTTACATCTTCACCACTCTTGGATGTACCGCTAGAGGTAATGTGTGGAGATCCCTCAAAACTTCATCTTGAAGTGACACTGGTACCATGGTACATATTCTAAATAGGATGCCATGCTCCCCACATTCAAAAAATCCATCAGGTGCCTGTCCTATGAATATCTGAGCACATCGTGCCTCGAAGTTAGTGTCCCCAAATTGCACCTCCCTAACTAGATGAAGAAGTGGGGGAGTGACTGTAAGAGACTATAGAAAATCTTCTCCATCTCTATCGATAAAGGATATCTATAAATCATCCAGCTGCACCATCGCCTCACCAAACAGTTGTATACCAGACCTCCTACTGATGCATCTGCTACAACATTCCCCTTCACAGGATTATAGACTATCTCAAAGTCATAGTCTTTGAGGAACTCAAGACAACACCGTTGTCTCAGGTTCAGGTCCTTCTAAGAGAATATATACCTGAGACTCTTGTGATCAGAGTACACTGCAAAACGCTCACCCATCAGATAGTGTTGCCACATCTTCAAGGTAAAGACCACTGCTGCTAACTCCAGGTCATGGGTAGCGTAGTTATGATCGTGTTGTCTCATCCATAGAGAACCATATGCAATCACTTCTCTCTACTACATCAAAACACATCTGAGTCAGGTCCCTGATGCATCACAGTAGACTACATACCCTACACCCTCCTCTGGTTGCCTCAAAATGGGGGTATTAGTCAGCCTCTGCCTCAGCTCCTGAAAACTCTACTGGAATCTCTCTGACAAAATGAAGGGTTTCCCCTTCTTAATCAAGGATGATAGTGGTGATGCAATTCTGGAGAAATCTGGCTCAAACCTCTAGTAATATCCGGCCAAAACTAGGAAACTCCCTACCTCCGTCACACTCCTTGGTGGTTCCCAAAAAAGTACCGCCTCAATATACACTGGATCTACTATAACTACAGCATCCGATATGACATGTCCTAGAAAGTGAACCTCTTGGATCCATAACCGGCACTTCTAGAGCTTAACATAATGTTGGTGCTCTCAAAGTGTGTCCAGTACAACCTGCAAATGATAGGCATGCTCCTCCTCAGTAGTCAAGTAAATCAGAATGTCGTTGATGAAGACCCCTACAAAGTGATCAATGTATGGCTGAAATATCGTGTTCAGGAGTCCCATGAACACTAATGGAGCATTGGTCACACTGAATGGCATAACAAATAACTTGTAATGTCCATACCGATACCTGAAGGTCATATTCTACACATCCTCATCTCGTACTCTGAGCTGGTGATAGCCTGATTTGAGGTCTATCTTCGAGAACCAATGTGTTCCCTTCATCTGATCAAAGAGGTTGTCAATCCTTGAGAGTGGGTACTTGTTCTTCATGGTCACCTAGTTCAGGCACCGATATTCGACACAAAGCCTCAAGCTCCCATCCACCTTCTTGGCGAACAAAATCGGGGCTGCTCATAGAGAAACATCGGGACGAATGAATCCCTTCCCCTGCAAGTCCTCTAGTTGTACCCACAGCTCATGAAGCTCAGCGGGAGCTATCCGATATGCTGGTGTAGATATCAGTATCGTCCTGGGGTACAAGTCAATGTAAAATTCCACCTCTCTACGAGGATATAGACTCATAACATCATCAGGGAAAACATCTGCATACTGGTCCACCACTACAGGATAACTCAAACTCTCCAAATCAATAGCTCTAAGGGTAAGGCTAGCCAAATGATGAGTGATAGGTTGAACTCTCCTCCAGGTATGTCCATCCTACCCTACAAAGGCTCCCTTCTTTCCAGTGAAGGTAAACTTGGTCCCATCTGTGCGGACACACCACACATTGCACCTAATACAGTCAATTTGAGCATAGACTGTAGATAACCAGTCCATACCCAAGATGATGTCGTAAGGCCTCGACGCTGCTACTAGGAGATCCCAACCAAAGCTCTCGCCTCCTAGAGTAAGCTCACACTATTGGCACCAGTGCGTAATCCTCGAATATACTCTCTTAGGAGTCTCTAGTTGTAAAAATCGAGCCAAAGGATCTGTCAGAATCTCCAAGATCTGAATGAGTGCAATGGAAATAAATGAATGATTGTAACCTGTGTCTATAAGTACTGCAACTATGGTGGAGTAGACACATATCATACCATGTATCATCTTCAGAGCGTCGTGATTGTACGCCTCAGCTGTCTGAATATGAGATCTCCCCTGTCCACCTTCTCCCTACGGCCAGGGTGGACCCCCTGGTGGTGGTGGTGGTAACATCTCAAATATTCACCCATCGCCAGCTGCACGTCCATCTCCCCTGCCACGTCTTCCTGATCCTTGCGGAACTCCTCGGTCAAACCTCTATATCTGCCTTGGTGGTCCTCTGACCATCTGCTGATCATCCGTACGATGGGTCAGACAGTCAAGAGCCATGTGACCTTGCCTGCCTCATGTGAAACACTTCCCGCTCCTGGTATAAATAGATCTGCCTCGGGTGCCCTGCACAACCGATCCTGATTCATGCGGTCGTCCACCTATAGGTCTGGTCCTCTTGGACCTCTATGATGACTGTTTGCTGCCAGATATAGAAGACTCTACTATGTGATGACTGGTAGTGGGTCTCGTTGTTAGTGAATGCTCAGCAAGGAAACTCTCCACCAAGAGGGATCTCTCTAACACCCCCGCCTGTGTCAGGATGTTGAGTGAGATAATCGAAGCCCTGATCTCTCGCTTGAGCCCCTCCTCAAAGGCCTGAGCCCTAAGAAATGATCCCACAGTATATCTATGGGGTAGAGTGAGATTTCAGTGAACCTCGCTGAGTACTGAGCCACAATCATGCTTCCCTACCACAGATGAAGAAGCTTTTGTATGTGCACTGCGTGAAGAGTCGCTGGGACAAAATCTGCCCGAAACAGGCTCTCAAAGTCTTCCCAGAGAAGCATCACCTAATCGTGAACCTAGAGAATCAAATTACACTATCTGCCTACTGCTTCCTATAGAAGGCCGGTGTCAAGGATCACCATGAGATCCGATGGTGTCCATATGAGTCGGAAGACACTAACCGCAGCCTCCATCCAATCCTCAACCACCTGCGGGTCTGTCTCTCCCCCGAACTTGGGTGGCATCTGGCGCTGGAACTTGTGAAACATGCTCAAATGGTGTGCATAGTCTGATACTGGGGCTGGTGGCATCGATGGCCCCATGCGTAATGGTACCATTGGTGCCTCTACTGGAAAAGGTCCCTACACCGAGGCCTCATCACTCGGTGGATTATCAGTGCGTACAACTCTCGAAACCCTAGCCGGCTGTCTGCATGGAGAAATCCTGAAAATAAAAAGGTGTGTCATGGTTAATAAGTTATACCTGGTGAGATGACTCAAGTGATAACAAAGAAAACTCTTGGAAACACACACACAATTAGTGTTTTCATGCACTGATTTGGAAAATCAAAAGACAGGGTCCTGGTGTATGGATACATCGGCCACCGCACCAACACTGATTTCCTTAAACTGATAACCACACTCACTACACTTAACACTATTGTTGTTAAAAAGAAAGATCAAAGTCCTATGTTATGCGGTAGAACCGACTCCTCTGATACCAATTTATCACGAACCGTCCCCCGGGGCCCGTTCCGTGAGTACCCCAAGCCCGCCTTCCATAGGTCAGGGGCTGGCGACTAGAACCGAAGGTGTATTCCCTAAAACTGGGAAGGAATTTCCTTTATAAGCCATAAGCACACATAAACAAGCACACAACAAGATAAGAACACAAGTAAACTGAACATTAAATAGAGTGAGTGTAGTAAGTAAAAGGGTCCAGAATACAAAACCAACTGGAAAGTACAAGTACAACTATGATACAATATAGCTAAAGAAAAGGGAAAGTTAGATGTTGGGTCATCCTCCGAGATTCCAACCTGAAGGGTAGGTACATATCGCCTCCTCAGTACTCCATGTCAACCCGTATCCTCTGCTTACCAATACGCCATATGATCCACCCCTAAGTACTGTCCAGTCTTGGTACTCTCAGCCTTAGTAAATGTTGTTCATCGTCTGCATCCAACACAACAAGGTACAGGCATAGCCCATATAGGGGTGAGTGTAACGATACTCAGTAGGGACCCTGAGACCCTCTAGGTCTCACAAAATCAATTAAGAATAAATCAAAAAGTATGAAATCAACTGATAACCTTACTTAGTTATATTCTCATGCATATACCTAAGTTATCAAGTAATCCATATCAATAATAAGGAAAACACAGAGGTACTGACTTAGCTCACACCGGGATTTATTTTAGGGGTAGTATCATGTAACATTCTCAGTCACAACATCGAACACCTCGGATGCTGGAGAACTGCTCCTCTATCGAGTACAGTGGGTCTGCCGCATCACACTAAGGCGCTTCCCACTAACCTTGGACTGCTGAGTTACTCCTCCTATCGAGTATCGTGGGTCTACCGCATCAACAAGGTGCTCCCCATCATGGCCTGAAGAGGTACTTCTCATGTCAAGTACCGTGGGTCTGCCACATCACCAAGGCGCTCTCCACTATGGGTTTGCCGCATCACCAAGGCGCTCCCCACTAGGAATTTCAAGTCACTCTGAGTCGAAATAGTCAACAGTCGTCAAGTCTCAACCAGCAACTGGGTTCTTTCACTATGCTCGCTCGTCTCTGGGAGTGCCTTGGTGATGTGGCAGACCCATAAAGAAGTATCTCAAAGGTCTGCCACGTCATATGGGTCTCAACATAACAGAAGGAGCGTCAATCAGACGCCCAGTCTGCGAGTTATTAGACTTTTAGTCCTGGGAGCCCGGTTGGATTCATGCTCGATCCAACCTGACTGTTCTCCATCATAATAAAAACATAGTGGGGTATCACTCAAAGGGACTGAATCGCTCCAAGGTTCCCAAAGTCTCTCAAGGTTTGTCTAACAGACGTCGGGTGCCAAATTTATGGCCAAAAGAATGTAATTGCGTCATAGTGGGCTCAGGTCTGGTCCGACCCGGTCAGACTGACTCAGCTTGACCCTATCGTGATCGACCCAGTTCAGGTCGACCCAGCCTGACCCACTGGGTCTGGCCTAACCCACTGGGTGGCCCGGCCTGTCAGGTTTATCCCGGCCTGCTGGGCGGCCTGACCTACTTGGTCCAGCCCGGTAGGTCGCGAGGGGCCGCAGAGGGCTGCAGGTGGTCATGAGGTCGTAGAGGGTGTGACGAGGGCATGAGGCCGTGGGGCTGCGCGACCAGTGATGGAGATTCGGTCGTCGGGTGGCGGTGCGGCCGCGGGGCAGCGGTCCGGCCGTGGGGTGGCGCTCTGGCTGTAGGGGGGTGGTCCAGCCACTGGGGGGAGGTCCGACCACGAGGGGGGGGGGGGGGGGGGTCCGGCTGCGGGGCGGCGGTCCGGCCACGAGGCGGCGGTCTGGCCGCCGGGCGACAGTCCGGATCTAGAGCGGCGGTCCTGCCACGCGGGGGGGTGGTCCGGACGGGGGGGGGGGGGGGGGTCCTATCACGGGGTGGCCCCTCGTCCATGGGGCAGTGCATATCTGTAGAAGGCGGCAGTGGCCACGATCGGCGCGGAGGCCGCGGGGAGGCGATGGAGGTGACGGGGTGGCACCGATATGTTGTCACCTTCGTCGCGGCCGGTGGTCATATCACGAGGTGGCGCCTCGACCACGGGGCGGTGCAGATCCATAGAAGGCGGCAGTGGCCACAGTCGGCGCGGAGGCCGTGGGGAGGTGATGGAGGTGACGGGGCGGCACTGTTATGTTGTCGCCTTCGTCGTGGCCGGCGGTGGTGTCGACCGCTGTTCTCATGCCCCAACCATGGATGGTTGTTGTCCTCCTCCATCACGAAGAACACCACAATATTTTCCAAAGCGTTGGGCCATGTTGGTTTGGCTCGTATCCTTCGTGTTAGGGTGGTAGCATATGGATCATCAAGAATATGAAAATGAATGTCAAATCCTATCCTCCCGAAATTATTGTTCCCAATCCATAAAATAAATAGAAGGGGTGTACATGGGAAGTGATAAATAAATTGAAAAAAACCCCTACCTCGTTCGCTTGATGACGTCGACAAGGTCACAAGGAAGAAGACGAATTTTTGGGAAAAGATGGACGTCAGTGTTGTCAGCATTTTCCTCAATTACCGGTTCATTCATAGTTGGAGATCCTTTGATGGAGTTTGTATAAGAAAACGTCAAAGGAGAGGCATTCTTCATTGGTGTTCTTAATTGGATAGCTTTTTTTACAAAGCTCCTCTTCTCCCAAATCCACCAAAATGAAATGGTAGCCCCAAAATAATAGATTATGTGATCTATTATATTTGTTGGCATATAAATCAAATTGGGTTAATTAATCTCATAGGTTGGCACAATTAAAGTGGTGTGTTGGATTAATTATTGTGGAGGAGGTTTGACACAATTAATATTGGAGAAGTTGAAGAGGCTATCCCACATTTAATGAGGGAGTTGAGAGGTTTAGGTCTCATTTGGTCCCCACCACCATAACCTCTCAGGGGAGTTTAGGCTCAGGTGGTCCCCACCACCATAACCTCTTATGGGAGGTTAAGGTCTGGTGGTCCCCACTTATCAACTTCCACATGAAGGTTTTAACAAATAAAATAAAAATAAAAGCTACAAAACTTTATTTTTATTTTATTCATTCATGAAACACCCAAAAACTAATTTCCACCCTCGACCAAATGTTGTCAAGGTGAATGTCTCTTTAAGCGAATACCGGCGCTACGAGTTCAACTATGCCCTCAGATTTTAATTCCGAGAACGGTTTCAAAAGTTAGAAAAACCCGTTGTTATGTTTACTGAACGTACCTGAAAAAAAGTTCAGAAATTAATTATAGGCACTTAGGGCCTCTAAATCACATGCTGTTAGTTTTTGCGAACTCGTAAAATTCCCATTTATTTAAAAAAAAATACATGGAAATTTCAGGTCTTTACAAGATCATCCATCGTTGGTTTATAACTAAACCTCCCTTCCTAATAAAAAATTCCCAAGAACCATAATATTGTTGATACAATAAGGTTTCCTTATTACTTTTCCATTCCTTTATGTTTTGAAAATCACAAACACTCTATCTCAAGGCAAATTTTATTTTCCCAAAGATTTATTGTAATAAGGAAGATTTTCCTTCTTCAAGGAAATTCTCTTTTTTACTCAGATTTTCATTAATAAGGAAAATTTTTCTTTCCCAAGGAAAATTTATCCTTACCTATTTTTCATTTTTCATATTTTAGTTTCTCTAAATCTAACTCTTTTTATTCCTAAATGAAAAATTTGGTTTCACATCTAAAACCTCATAATTATATAAATAATTAGATATAGAGTATTCTGTTTTCAAGATTAGAATTCAGGTTCCGAATTCTCTGAAATTCAGGTTCCGAATTCTCTGAAATTCAGAATCCTAATTCTCTGAAATTCAGGTTCTAAATTCTCTGAAATTCAGACTCAAAATTCTCTTCTTTGAATTTAGACTCTGAATTCGTCAAAATTTAGATTCTGAATTCCTCAAAATTCAGACACCGAAGTCTATAGAATTCTGACTTCGAATTCCTTGATAAACAGAATCTGAATATTCCTACAATATAGAATCCTAATTTTTTCATATTAGACACCGAACATTATTTCTCCTTATACTCTGAAAAATATATTTGATAGAGCAACTATATTTTATTTACCTTTTTATTGTTATGAAATGATTTCATGTATTCTATTTCTAACTAACCGTTGTTTGAGTGACACATGTATAATCCCTCTAAGATTCAAGGAAAAATATGACCGTTAGAGGAGGGAGTTGACCATTGGGAAAATGCATATAAATATAAGCTCATTTGAACAAGATCAGAACTAACTTTTGATGACTTTTCTACAACTCTATAGATTACATGCTGCTAAATTGATTTCTAGAGAGAGATACTCTCATGCTTAGTGCGTATGGAACATCTTTTTCAGCTTTGATTAGTGCGACTCTGATTGTTGTTGTATACAATCAAGGGCATCCGGGATAGGAAGATAGAGGTACTGAATACCTTAAAGTTTGATAACTTTCTTGATAAGGAAGTTAGAGGTGCCGACTACCTTAAAGTTCTAGGGCTTGCGGGGATAGAAAAACAGACTTCGATATTCCTATCGAGGGCATACCCTAGTGTGGGTAAGACATACTTTCCTGAAAGTATAAATCAAGGGACCTTTATCTAAGGTTATTGGATACCCTACTCTTTAGGTTAAAACATTTCATACTTGTTACTTGTATTGTTTCAAGTTTTTTTTCTACTTCATTTTGATTATTATGAAAAGTATAACTATCATATACTTTCTTATACTTGTATACTATGATTAGTAAGATTCTATACGCTTTAAGGTAGAATATTTGTTCTTATAAACTTATCATAAGTTTCATTTCCGGAACCATATTTCCAGAACTTAGCAAGTTCGTAAAACTAAGAGGTTTTGTGAATTTAACTTGTTTAACATTGTTAAATATAGTTTTTTTTAAGGTTAAAAAAGGAAATTTTTATAACAACTTTAAAGGTTTTAAAGGAATTTTTAAAGTATACAATTCACCCCCTCTTGTATTTTGAGCATCTACATCATGTTTACATCCTACAATTGGTATCAGATGATATTTTTGAAATACTTATATTCACATATAAGTTTTCTCACTCAAGTTTTCTTTTGTTCTATATTTTCCTTGCTTGGGATTTTTATCCTTTTTTATAAAATTTTATTACTAACAAGATTTTGTGGAAAGATATTTTCTTTTAGAAGGTAGGAATGAATGTTGGTTTAATTGAAAATATTAATCCTACTAGACCACCTATATTTTATGGGAATGATTATGAATATTGGAGAGATCGTATGAAGTCTTTTGTTATTAACAATGGAGTAGACAATTTTTTCATGCTTACTGGAGGATATAAAATCCCTGACAAAGAAGTAAGTGCTTTCACCAACCAAGAAAATCCTGAATATCAACTAAATTACAATGTATGTAATAATTTTCATTGTTCTATGACTAGAAATATATATAGCCAAATTTCATCTTGTGAAGAAGCAAGTTGTATTTGGAATAAGCTTGATGTAACTCACTTTGGTACTTCAAAATTTATTGAAACTAGAAGAGAAATACTCAGAGCTGAATATCATGGTTTCTTCTTTCTTTATGGAGAACCCATATGTAAGGTACAATAGAGGTTTATGACTATCGTTAACAGTTTACAATCAATGGGTGAAAAAGGATTAAATGATGAAGCTCCTGTAGACAAAATCATAGACATCATGCCTAACGAATGAGAATCTAAGAGGACAACTATAGATGAAAATAAGAAAGTTATATAGATTTCTCTTGATGAGTTTTTTGTAACTCTTCTTCAAAATGAGACTAGAATGAAGAGACATGCTGATATGAATAAGAAAAATAATGGAAATGGTAGTGATTCTTTTACAACAACATCAATTCATATGAAATCCAGGACTCCTGAGAGAGTTACAAGATCCAAATCTAAGAGGACTGTTATTCATTCCAAATCTAGTGGAAGTGAATCTTCAGAAATAGAGTTAGACAATCTTGACCAAAGGATGAACAATATTTTTGGGTAGAAGAAATTTAAATCTAGATACAAGAATAAAGAAATAAAATACAAGAATGATTTGGAAGTCACTTGCAATGAATGCAAAAGAGCAGGGCATATAAGGCCAGATTGTCATATGCTTAAGAGAAAAGATAGAAAGGAAAATCATTCTGAGAGGAATAGAAATAATCACTACAAGGATAAATATAAGAAAGGTTTGAAAGCCAATGACACCTGGAGTGCCAGTGGTGGTGACTCTTCTAAAGAATCCTCAGAGTACAAATCTTCTGGATAGAAGAATCTTGGTTTATTATTCAAGATACCAATTGGAAATCATTGTCTAATGGATAAGGTACACAATGATGAATCCATAACCAATGTATCCTTGAACTCTAATTATAGTGATAGTAAATATTATGAATCCTTGGATGAATAATATTCTTCTAATTAAGATAATACTTTACCTACTTATGAATAAGTGTCTATGTTTGCTAAGCCCCTTGAGAATGAAAATTCAAAATTCAAGAAAAATATTGATAATGAAAACTCTAGAATTACTATTCTTAATAAGGAAATATCAGATATTTCTAAATATCTTGATAAGAAAATACTTTATTTTGAAAGTATTCCAAAAAATCTTGAGGAAGTTAATTCTGAGAAGGATAAATTTTCTAAGGATCTAGAAAAAGTAATTTCTAAGAAATTTTTTTTAGAGACTAACTCTAGTGATAAAACTAATGTTTTTGAGGATAAAAACTTAGTTATTATATTAATGTCAGAAATATTTTCCTTGTGGAAGTGTTTTTCAAACTTTACCTTAGGTAAGAAATTTTTTGATAATATGTATTCCCAAATTCATCCTCTAAGGAATAATTCTGGTTTTGGTTATACTAGTTCAAAACTGTTTTTAGTAACAATTATTTTGTACCTCAAAGTGCTCCATTTTGAACTAAGTGTCAGTGTGGTGGGCATTGGGAAAAAAATTGTTCCTTAAAAAAAGACTCAGTCTTTAGGTTTTCAGAAAGATTATTTTTCAAAGAAAATGTGGATTCCTAAAATTTTGCTTTCTGAAATTTCTGATTCCAAGAAAGTTTGGCTTCTGAAAGTCTAACACACTTGTTTTCTGGGAAGTAAAGATAGAACCAAAAACATTACATGGTACATGGATAGTGGATGTTCTAGACACATGACTAATAATAAAAACTTCTTTGAAAAGATTATAAATACGAAAGGAGGAAAATTAACTTTCAGAGATAATGCTCAGGGAGAAATTATTGGTATAGGAAACATTATTATTCTTGGAAAAACTTTGATTTAAAATGTTTTATTTGTTAAAGGTCTCAAGAACAATCTCATTATCATAATTCAATTATTTGGTTAAGGTTACCTTGTGAATTTTAGGAATGACAAGTGTTTAGTACACAATTACAAGGAAGAGTTTATTCTTTATACCAATAGGCAAGAGAATGTATACACACTAAACTTAGAAGACCTTAGGAGCTAAGATCTACCTTGTCTCAGTGAAATGGAAGATCAATCTTGGTTATGGCATAGAAGGTTAGGACATTGTAATCTTAGGAACCTATGTAAACTCTATAAGAAAAGACTAGTTAAGGATCTACCAGAGCTTAGATTTGATTCTTTGAAAGTCTGTGATCCTTGTCAATATGGAAAGAAACATAAATCAAGTTTTAAATCAATCGGTGAAGTCTCAACTAATGATGAATTACAGTTGGTGAATATGGATATTTTTTGTCCAATATAAACTGGAAGCATTGAAGGAAAATATTATGTATTTGTTTTAGTTGATGATTGCACTAGATTTACATGGGTATATTTTCTAGCAAAGAAATAAAAAGCTTTTTCTTATTTCAAAATTTTTAGAGCCCAAGTTAAAAATGAGAAAAACCTTCCATTGATAACTATTCATATTGATCATGGAGGAGAATTTTAAAATTCTGTTTTTGAAACATTTTGTAGTAAAAAAGGCATTAATCACAACTTCTCAGCACCGAGAACTTCTCAACAAAATGGTGTTGTTGAAAGAAGAAATTGAATTCTTCAAGGGATAACTAGAACCATGTTGAGTGAATATTTGATAGCTAATCATTTTTAGGCTGAAGTTGTAAGTACTTCTTTTTATACTATAAATCAAGTTTTGATTAGACCTTTTCTTAACAAAACCCCTTATGAGTTATAGAATGGTAGAAAACATAGAATTTCATACTTCAAAGTATTTGGATGCAAAGTATTCATCTTGAATACTAAATATAATTTACATAAATTTGTACCCAAATATGATTAAATAATTTTCTTAGGCTACTCCATAGCCTCTAAGGCCTATAGAGTTTTCAATAAAAACACTTGTACTATTGAAGAAACAATACATGTCAAATTTGATAAAACTGATCCTTTGATTTTTAAACAACCTCAACCTACATCCTCGGATGTGTTTTCAAAAACTGATTATCAACCCTTGATAGAAGATCCTTTTGGTAAGGAAAATGTCCAAGAAAATATTTCTGAAGCATTTACCCTAGAAGATTTCCTACCATATGTTGATGAACAGGCTTTAAAAAAACCCAAATTAGTTTTTTATTAAGAATCATCCTAGTGATAGTATCATTGAAGATGTAAATCAACCTGTAAATACTAGAAGTTCCTTAAGAAATGAAATAGAACAAATAGATTTTCTTTCCTAATTAAAACCAAAAATAACTAATGAATCTTTAGGTGATGATGATTGGATAAAATCTATGCAAGATGAGATAAATGAATAAAGTCTGGAACTTGGTTGAAATACCTAAGGAAACTTTTGTTATTGGAGTAAAATGGGTTTTCCGAAATAAGTGTGATTAAAATGGAATCATAGTAAGAAATAAATATAGATTGGTTTCTAAAGGCTATATTCAACAAGAAGGGATAGACTATGAAGAAACCTATGCTCCAGTATCTAGACTTGAATCCATTCATATTCTACTTGCCTTTGCAGCATTCTTAAAATTTAAAATTTTTCTAATGGATGTTTAATGTGCTTTCTTTAATGGTTATGTTCAAGAGGAAGTTTTTTTGAACAATCACCTAGTTTTGAAGATAAAAAACATCCTAAACATGTTTTCAAACTTACCAAAGATTTGTATGGACTTAAACAAGCTCCTAGAGCCCAGTATGACAGACTTACATGATTTTTGATTTAAAACAATTATGTTAAAGGAAATACTGATCCAACCCTTTTTATAAATAAAGATAAGAAAAATGTTTTTATTGTTCAAATTTATGTTGATGACATTATATTTGGTTGAACTCGGTAATCATTAACTGATTCTTTTGTGAATCTAATGAAATATGAGTTTGAAATGAGTATGATGGGTGAGTTAACATTTTTCTCAGGTTTTCAAATTTCTGGAAAACTAGAAAGAATTTATATATCTCAATATAAGTATATTAAATATATTCTTAAAAAGTATGGATATGAAAACACTAAGAGTATTAGTACTCCCATTGGTACCTCAAATTCACTTTATCTTGATGAAGTTGGGAAACCAGTGGATCAAACAATATTCAGAGGTATGATATGAAGTTTACTATACTTGACAGCTAGTTGACCAGAATTAATATTCTCAGTATGCTTATATGCAAGATATCAATCCAATCCTAAGAAATATCATTAAAGGCAGTGAAAATAATTTTTCTCTATTTAAAGGGAACCCTGGATTTAGGACTCTTTTATACCTCTAGAAATGATTTTATTTTAAAAATATTTTCAGATGCTGACTTTGGTGGATATAGAATGGATAGGAAATGTACATCCAGAACTTGTCATTTCTTAGAAGATAAATTAGTTTCTTGGTCATGAAAAAAGAAACACTCCGTAGCAATTTCCACTACTGAAGCTAAATATGTAGTAGCTAGAAGTTATTGTGATCAAGTATTGTGGATGCAACACACACTCACAGACCATGGTATGAGTTTTACCAAAACAAAAATTTTGTGTGATAATACTAGTGCCATTTCCTTAAGAAAAAACCTTGCACATCACTCTCACGCAAAACACATAGATATTAGGCATCACTTTCTTAGGGATCACACACAAAAAGAGGATATCATTCTTCAATTTATCTGAATGCAAGATCAACTTGCTGAAATTTTCACAAAATATTTACCATTCGATAGATTTGAATACATTAAATAGAAGTTAGTAATGATAACCGTAAGGTAATATTCCTTATTAAATTATTTTTGAAACCTATATCCTTATAGTAAAAAACCCATTTTCATAGGGGGAGTAAATTTTCTTGTTATTTAAAATTTTCGTAATCAAAATTTCTATAGTAAAAATTTTCATAGTAAAAATTTTCATTGTTAAATTTTTCGTAATCTAAAATTTTCATAATATAAATTTTTCGTAATCTAAATTTTTTCTTAATCTAAAAATTTTCATAATCAAAATTTTCAGAATCTAAAGTTCTTCAAGAAGAATTTTCTTTATTACAAATAATCTTCCTAGCAATCTGAAAGGTATGTTTCCTTTCTTAAATTTTTTCAATAATATTTTACTTTTTGGAATTTTCATTTTTTTTTTCAAAATTTTCAGATTCAGGTTTCCTTAGATCTGAATGTTTTTCTTAAAAACCTCAAAAGATTAGAATCTATCAAAATTCTTATTTAGCTATAATCTCAACCATCAGATCTTCTCAAGAATTTTTCAACCATTGGATAAATCAGGGAAGTTTAATCTTCACTTCAATTGCCTATATGAAGGACCCCTCAATGGTTGTCCCACATTGAATCTCAAGATCTTGCGTGCTAAAGATATGCCCTTCCTACTTAAGACCGTTCGAAATTTCTCAGGTATTCCTTAGTTTTGAATGTCTAAAGAAGCCTCCCCTTAGAAAGAAGTGTCAAACATAAAGGAAATATCTGAATGAAAGATTTATCGTGAAAGGTTAGTAGACCCAAAATTATTTAATAAGTATGATTAAATCATCTCAAAGGACATCAAGTTAAATAGATGGGAGATTATAACTGTCTCTAAACCCAAGGCAGAGGATCCGGTGATTCCGGAGTTGCTAGTAGAGTTCTATAAATTTTATCTTTTTTCAATCAAGGAGGCAAAGAGAAATTTTCTTTCAAGAGTTATGGTAAGACTTACTCTCTTTCTTATTCTAAGGTAGCAAGTCTTATTGGAATACTTTATGAAGGAGAATCTGAATTTTGTTCTCATAAGTTACCTGATGTTGAAGGAAGATTTAATAAGGAGAAAGCCATATATTGCATTGGTTTGGTTGGAGTCAAGACTTTTAATATTCTTCATCTTTCAACAAATTTCTGGATTCTAGAACTTTGGGTTCAAGGCCTTATCATTCTAAGTAAAGGAGATAAAGATACTCTAAAGAAAAGTGATATATATGTTTTGGATTTCTTAGTGAACTTCTAGAAGCTAAATCTGGTTATGTGTATTTTGGTTATGATTGAGAATATCAAGAATGGAAATCTAAAGTCTCAGATTATCATGTATCCGAAAATTCTATCAAATATCATTGTTTCTTGTTTAGAATCAATGAAAATTTCCTGCAAATCAAAGTCAAGAAATTTTAGGGTAATTTTTCTAAGCGATGAAACTCTAAGGAGAATAAAAATTGGATTTTTTGGTGAATATGAAGAGTTTTATGATTTATAAAATGAAGAAGTTGAAGTTTTATAAAAGAAAGATGTTGAAGTTGAAACCTCTAAGAAAGGTGGAAGGAAGAGGAAAGTAAAGGAAATTCAAGAGATAGAAAAGGTTTCTATTGCCAAGAAAATTCAATCTTCACCACCAAAGTCAAAAAAAAATCTTATCCTGATGAGGTAGTTGCAAAATGGAGAGAGGATAAGAAAAACAAAAAAGAAGGGGAGCCTAAGTTTATCTTGGACCATACTAAGGCAAAAGAGTTAAAAGAAAAGGTTTCTGAAGATATTGAGAAGCAAAAAAAAAAAGAGAATAAGAAAAAGAAGAAGATGTTTGAGGATGAGATTGGATAATCTCTTCTTAAGGATACTGAGAAAGCTTCTGAGAAAATTCTAGTACCAAAATAATTTTTAATAGAATCAATCCCAAAGACTCCGGGAAAGAATTTGGTGATTCTGGAATGAGATCAAGAAGAATAAATAATGAAAGAAGAATATGTGGAAGAAGATGAAGGAAGTGGTGATAATAAGAATATGATAAAGTAAGTAGAATATTAACATGAGAAAGAGAGTCCTTCAGAAAATTTATCAATCCAAACTTCTGAAACTGAGTCTTCAAAACTTACTACCCCAAGAAAAGATGATAATGGTGAGGAAGAAGTAAATAAATTATCTGAAGAATAAAGTAGCAATCATGATTTCATATAGCCAGAGGGTGTTAAGGTAAGAGATGAGAAGGAAGAAGTTAACGACGATAAGATTGTTCAGTTATCAGATAGTGAACATGAATAACCTAAACATGAAGAAATTATTTCAAGAATAGATAAGGGAAATAATGTGATGTTTGATAATCCTACTAAGTCTTTGGTTAGTAAGAAAGATGTCAGTGCTTCATCGAAGAGGAAAGCTGATGCTCTTGAAAAAGAATCCTCATCAACAAAGAATTAGAATTCAGAATAATCTTCTCTTAGCCATGACTTTTTTGTTCAGTCTTTGAAGAAGATGGTAGGTACTATTCCATTATTTCCAAGCATATATTCAAGATTCCAAATGCTTCAGCATTCCTTAAATTAGAAAACATATCCAGTATCCATGGTGATGGATAAGTTTGTTAAACTTGAGGCTGATTTCAAAACATTTTTCATTAATTAGAAATCCCATAAAAGATCTTGCAAGAATATTACTAGTTGGTCAAGGAAAACCATTGAAGAGATGAGAATTCTCGAAGAGTTTCAAGATAATGTCAAGGATTCTTTTAAAACTAAAGATTCTCAGTTCAAATATCTCACCAAGTCTTTTGAAGAAAAGATATCTCTTGAAGAAACTACTCGGAAGCAATAAGTGAAAGATTTGAATTGGAAATTGTAATCAGTTGCTCATAGTTGGAAGAGGGAAAGAGATCTTAGAATCAAACTTGAGGAAAAACTTGCTAAATAAGAATAATCCTTGAAGGTTTAGGCTGATATGCTTAAGGCTTAGGAAGAAAAAATTAAAGCCTTGGAAAAGAAAAGTGAAGATCAAGATCAGCTAATCAAGCATATGAAAGAGGATCACAAGGAACTAAAGAAGATGAAAACTATTGTGAAGAAGCTATTTTTGAAAGAGAAAGAGGGATAATTTCATTCAAATATGATCTTTTTTTGTATTTCCTTGTTGTAAAAATTCTTACAAATCATAATCAAATTTTTGTTGCACTTAATATTTTTGGTTGTTTAGTACTAATATTTCAGGTACCATATTTTCTTTTCCATTCCCTTTATCCCTTTTTTAAAATAAAAAAGGGGGAGAAAGGAATGTGAAAAAATGAATACTAAGTAAAGAAGAAATTTTCCTAAGGGGGAGTTCATCTAAGTGAAAGTTTTTATCATGAATATTTTCTTATGTAAGAAAATGTAAAATCTCATTCAGTAAATCAAGAATATGATCCTTAGGGATTTCAAATCCCAAGGGGGAGTTAGTCATATTAATTATGATCCATAAGTAAAGGGAGATAAGTTTTTTATTTTCAAGTTCATAAAAATTTCAAAGTCCTTATATTCTTTTTAGTAAGAATGTCTGTGCTTTCCAAAAAGGGGGATATTGTTGAGACAATAAGGTTTTCGTGTGAATTTTCCATTCCTTTATGTTTTGAAAACCACAAACACTCTATCTCAAGGAATATTTTATTTTCCCTAAGATTTATTGTAATAAGGAATATTTTCCTTCCTCAAGGAAATTCTCTTTTTACTCATATTTTCATTAATAAGGAAAAATTTTCTTTCCCAAGGAAAATTTATCCTTACATTTTTTTTATTGTTCATATTTAGTTTCTCTAAATCTAACTCTTTTTATTTCTAAGTGAAAAATTTGGTTTCACATCTAAATCCTCATAATTCTATAAATACTTAGATATAGAGTATTTTGTTTTCAGGATCAGAATTCAGGTTATGAATTCTCTGAAATTCAGGTTCTAAATTCTATGAAATTCAGAATCCGAATTCTCTGAAATTCAGGTTCTGAATTCTCAAAAATTCAGACTCCAAATTCTATGAAATTCAGGTTTCAAATTCTCTAAAATTCAGAATCTGAATTCCTCTGCATTCAGAAACCAAATTCCTCTGAATTTAGATTCTGAATTCGTCAGAATTCAGACTTCAAATTCCTTATAATTCAAACTCTGAAGTATATATAATTATGACTCTGAATTCCTTGATAAAAAATCCAAATATTCATGAAATATAGAATCCAAATGTTTTCCTCTTAGACTCTGAACTTTATTTTTCCTTAGACTTTGAAAAAAAGATTTGATAGAGCAACCATATTTTACTTACCCTTGTTATAGTTATGAAATGATGTCATGCATTCAATTTCTAACCAACCTTTGTTTGAGTAACATGTGTACAGGTCCCTATAGGCTTCAAGGAAAAATATGGCTATTGGAGGAGGGATCTGACCATGGGGAAAATGACTATAAATAGGTTCTCATTTGAATGAGATCAGAACTAAATTTTTATGATTGTTCCATAAATCTAGAGATTACATGCTGCTAAAGTGATTTCTAGAGAGAGACTCTCATGCTTAGTGCGTACTGAATATCTTGTTCAGATTGCTTCGTGTGACTCCGATTGTAATTATGTACAATCGAGGGCTTCTGAGGATAGGAAAACAGAGGTGCCAACTAACTTAAAGTTTGAGGACTTCCTTGATAAAGAAGACAGAGGTTCCAACTACCTTAAACTTTGAGGGATTACGGGGATAACAAGACAGACTTCGATATTCCTACCAAAGGTTTACGCTGGTGTGGGTAAGACAAAATTTCTTGAAAGTATAAATCAAGAGACATTTATCCAAGGTTATTGGATACCCTACTCTTTGGGTTAAAATATTTTATACTTGTTACTTGTATTGTTTCAAGTTTTTTTTCTGCTTTATTTTGATTATTAAGAAAAGTATAACTATCTTATACTTTCTTATACTTGTATACTCTGATTAGTAAGATTATATATGCTTTAATGTAGAATATTTTTTCTTGTAAACTTCTCATAAGTTTAATTTTCGGAAACATATTTCCGTAACCTATCATGTTTTTAGAACTAAGAGGTTTTGTGAATTTACCTTGTTTAACCTTGTTAAATATAGTTTTACTTAAGGTTAAAAAAGGAATGTTTTATACCAACTTTAAAAGTTCCAAATGAATTTTTAAAGAATACAATTCACCCCCTCTTTTATTTTGAGCATCTACATCATATTTCGATCCTACAAACAAAATATATAAAATCTGACATCAGAAAATTTTTTACTTTCACCAATAAGAAAACATTTTTAGATATTTATATATCCATTCTATCTTAAAATAAATTTTGTAAATAACCTGAGCATATGAATAGATATTTTTTTCTTAAAATAAAATGTGAAATATTATAAAATAATCAAAAAATAAAATAATGATTATGATGTTTGGAAAATTTATTTCCACCATATACATTAAAATAGAACATTCTTTTTTGTCTTTTTGTAAAAAAAATTAAAAAATTTAGTATAAGGATTCCTCTTGAAATCCTTTGAAATAAATTAAAAATAAATATAAAATTTCTTTTATAATTAACTTATGTACATATAAATACATCCATAAAATAATTTTAAAAATATAGATATGGATAGAAAAGTGTGTTTTATGTGGAACTTTAAAAGGGAATTTTTTTAAATAAAGTTCGACTCATCACGTATATTATTTATCTTCTTGAATAATAAAATTAAGTCATTTATTTAATTTCTTGATAAAATGTTTAAAATTTTTCACTACTTTTATCTCACTCATTTCCATGTTATAACAATTACATAATCATTTAAGTTGACGTCAGATATTTTGGTGATTTTCAGTTCATAAGTCCATAATGACTTTTGCAGGTTGACTATGGACAAAGGGGTAATTATTCCATCATCCGTAGAATAATAATAATTAAATAATACTAAATTTTATATATAAAATAAACTTTTAAACCCAATCACAAAATATGGTTAATAAAAATTAACAATATTATAATTATAGAGATGGTAGGTCATACATACGTATAAGTAATGTTTCCATTTTTTAATGATAGTTATGGAAATAATGTATCATTTTATATTTATATAATTATAATAATATCATAAATATCATATTACTTTTTTAAATATACTTATATATGTCTTCCGTGTTATGTGGTGATGAAAAACATATTACATCGGTTCATGGAGGTGGCAGTCCACACATACGCAAGAACATCATTATCAATTTTTAGTGAATGGAAAGGTAAGAAAATTTATGATATATTAACTTTTAAGAATGAAATTTATTTCATTACTATTATATATAAACATTACTTCAATCATTATAACCATGAGTGAGAGGTGGTGATGGAAAATGAATTACATCGGTATGTGTGGTGGTAGTCTGTCGTACACAGAGATGATTAATTATTTTCCCATTTGATGAGTTTGGAGATGTACATAGATTATTAAACTAATATAAAAATATCTCATTATATGGGAGATATATATTTTATTACATCACTATGTTTGGATAATATTTTAATGAGGTGGAAGAGGAAATAAAATAAAAACACTCGGTTAAGAATTATACATCTTCTTCAGACAATCTCCTTTATATTACACCTTAATACCTCTAAGATTGGTTTTTTCCCAAACATATGGCTATAAAAAATGTTTAGGTCATTTATTAAGGGATTTGGGTAGGAATTTTATGATAAAAATGGTTCTTTATGTGTGTATTAATGAGAAGAAGGGGTTCCCTTTTATAAGAGGGAAAATTTTAGAATTTATTAAAATATTAAATATATATATTAATTTTAATGTAAAAATGGATCCAAAATGATACTATTATAATATAATATAATTATTAGTGTAAATAATCTCATATAATTAAATTTTGAAAAATTTGGATCATATTTTCTATTTTTATTTTTGTTTTTCCCTTCGTTAACTCTTTTGAAAATTATCATAATATTAATTTTTTTATACCCTTTAAAGATTAATAATATTACTATAAAATGATAAACAACCCATAAATGGACCATGGCTAATTTAATTGATTATATACCATCTATTTGGATGAGTCTAATATTTTTATAAATTTTTAATCATTTTATAAAATATTATTTATTATAAAATATCAATAATGTCAATTTTAGAACTATTAATTTATGTTGAAATTAATAATATCAATAAAATAAATGAATTCAAATAATTTCATACCATAACTTGATGCATCTATTTTATTTTATTTATTTTTTATATTACCTTATTCTATGGGTTTTTTGAGTGTTTTCTAGGAAAATTGATAGTTTTTTTGTGGAAAGACGAAGGTGCACGGTTGGAACACCATTAGAAGAAATCATGCTCATCCTAGTAAAAATTATGTAGCCTACATGGTGGAATAGTCCAAGACACATGTATAGGTGAATGGGAATGAACCCATCTAGCTAAACTGTATGCCCCCATTTCCTCTTAGATAGAGGTGTTGCACAGTTGGTGCATGGTCTGGAAGACTCTGGAGCCTACCGGGACTTTAAAAAAGGAGAAAAAAAATAAAAAAGGGTTTTTATCTTATTATTGTTATTATTATAATTATAAATGTTAATATTAATATTATTTTTATTATTATTAAACAACATTAATGGGATTCTTATACCATTACCCCCCTCATCATAACCCATCCCCCTGCCCTCTACCCCTCACACACCCCAACCTTTTCCCACAACCACCTCTCCATGTTGTTTCCCGCACTGATTAATGGTAAAATCACCTTAGGTAAGATTTCCTCTTCTTTAAATTATTTGTTCTGTAAATTTTTATTGCACCATTTCTCTTACCCCATGTCATGCTTTAACCCATTTGAATCATAGACTTGTAATGCGAAAAGGAAAGGTCAGGGTGAGATGGTCCAATACTATGTGGGTTCGAGCCCAGTTGGATTTGTCCCTAAAATCCTACATATAATGTGAAAAAAAATTTAAATCCCACCCAACCCTGTATAATCCCATGATATTTTCCACATTTAAAAAAAATATTATTTATAATCATTTAAATATTTTATTTTTTATCAATTTTAATGGTAGTTTTGGGGATAAGTATCGATCGAAAATAGAATGAGATTTAAGGAATGTGATGGTACAATTTTTGGTGGGTTAATAGTGGAATGTGGTTAAACTAATGTATTGGAGAACTATTGCGATGTAAATTAGGTGATAGATTAGTGAGGGGTGATGAAGGATGATGTTGTTTGTGTGGTGATGTGATCGACCGAACCTGTGAATGAACGAATCTTTGGGTAACGATTGGTTTTAGATGAGTCTATTAGGGTTATCATGAGGTCCTTTCTTATTTTCTTAATAAAAAATAAAATAAAATAATAATAACAATAAATCGACCCAAAAATATTATTATTATAATAACTATTTTTGAATTCAAACAATGTGCAAGGGGGATGGGTTCCATTTTTCAAGAGGTGGGATGACACACCATGTGAATATGATTAATAATTACTATAAAAATATTATTATATCATAATAAAATAATAAATATATACCTATTTAAAATTTACATGTGATTGAATGGTTAATTAGTATGATCCTTATGGTGATAAATTATTTTTCATGGTTTAATCATTATTCTTTATTAAAAAACTAGAATGTTAAATAAGCATGTATTTTAAAAATAATATTTTTTTTAAATCAGGTATGACGGTAACCCATCACATATACAGGCTAAACCCTCATTTTCTTTTACCTACATAGGCTCAACCAACATTGTCTTTCGATCTTAATGGTAAAAATATTTAAGTCCACCCCACCCCACATCTTCTCCATATCCATAAATATCATGGGTCATGGGCCAGTTTTTCTTTACTACCATAACCCCCTTTTGTGTATTTCCTCTGTTGTCTACTAATGTCTAGGGTTATTAGGTCTCGTAAGTCCTGTTTTAGTAATTTTCATTGAAATCAGTGGATTCTCCATTAATTTCAAGTTTTTTTTATTCCATTATAATTCTTTGGCACAATTTTAATTAGGGAATTTGTAATTTTTATCTTTCTTTTTATTATTTAGGGTATCTTGCGACTCTTTAAAGAAAACTTTCATGTATATACATAGGTAAGAACACACACACACACACACATATATATATATATATCCTCCTTGTAAATATTCCCTAATGGAAAGTGGAATATGTACATTGGGTCAAATGGTATATATATATATATATATATAACTATGTGTGTGTGTTTGAATTTGTATATGTGTGTAAGTTTGAAGTGGTAATCATCAAAATCAGCATGTTTTGAAGAAGTTTTCCGTATTAATTGGACTCTTAAATTAAGAACAATGTATTTCTTGAAGTTTATTCCTTATTTTGATGCTAATTAGTAATGTATAATAATTTTAAAGATTATTTGGAATGAAATCAAGTTGTTTCCAATTTTAAATAAATTGCATCAAATTATTTTATTGAGCCTCACACACTAACTGTTTCTAAAGGGTGATTGGTCAACCTTTTTAAATGAGTTTTAGTTTCTAAATGGTATTTTAATTTTTCAAAAGGATTTATAAATAAACTTTCAGTATATAAGTGGTGTTTTTATCTCTCTTTGAATCAGTTTATCACATAAAGAATACATGAGGCCCAATTGGCACCTTTGAAAATAAGATTTCTTTGGAAAACTCTCATTGGGATGTGTCTCTTGCCTTAACATTGTTAGATGAAAGGGTACGTCGTTGTTATGGGACCTCCCTTGTGCATTGGTTGGATAAGGGAAAGGGAACTTCCATGAGGTGGTGTTCGGGGTGATTCTTATGTATGTATATTGAGTGTTTCTTGTGTTTAATCTTTATATACATTTGATTTCTTGATACTCCTTGGATCACCCCCATTTTAGACATAACAAGGGAACCTAGAATAGATTGTGGATTATTTAAGAATACTTTTTGTACTAGTTTAGGATTACACTATGGCTAGTGTTTCTTTAGTATGGACTCACACTACTTTGAAGATGATGCCCCTTGGTTAAGCCTGGTAGGGTACGACCGAGCGTTGGGTCTATTTGATTATAGCATGAATACCGAAAGGATAGATCAGGTTATAATATGTTTTATATTTTCCCCTAATATCCTAGGTATTCCTATTTTATTTGAAACTTGGTTATCTTTGATGAATAATCTAGGTGACTCATCTGGTATGGTTAATTGAGTACATCTTTCTCATTGCCCTTATCATGATGTCATTGCTTCTACTCCCTATATTTGGTGTGTTTATTTGGTAAAAGTGAATGTTTAGATTTTAAATGTTTTCATAAATAATATTTTGAGAAATTTTTCATACTCTCTATAACACCAAGATATTTTTATAAAATATGTCTCTTTAAATAATTTGATAGTTTATGTTGCATGCAAAAGAAAGTTTAGACAAACCATGAAATATTATATGTAGGATAAAATATAGCTGTTAAATTAAAGAGAATAAATATGAATAAATAATTTTTGAAATAAATATTCAACTCAATATGTTTTTTTTTATGTTCTTAAAAATGATCACAAAATATTTAGTAAAGTCACTTTATTCTTTAAAAATAAATTTTCTTCATAAATGAGTTTTTCTTGGTTTTATGAGTGGATATTAATTTTTAGAATTTGTAGAAAATTTATTTAAAAAAATTAATTTTAATTTTGAATTTATAATGAAAAACTTATCTTAAAATTATTTTATGATAATTTTTTAAATTCTTTTTTCTTAGGTAATAGTGAAAATATTGATTTTTATTTAAAACTATATTTCCTTTTAAAGTATTTACAATGTAAAATTATGTTTTAGATTACTTTTTAATTTTTTATTATTTTATTTTGATTTAAAATAATCCAATTAATATTTTTTAAAAGGATTTTATACATGAATTTATTATAATAACATTTTATGTTTAAAAAGGGTATTTTTTCGAAAAACTGTTTTTCATGGGTTTTTACTGATTTTTTTAAATTAAAATATAAAACTTAAGTATTTTTAATATTGAAAACTGGATTACATATTTGGACTCAAAAGGTCCAAATTTCATAAAAAGTTCCCATTTATCATTTTCCAATATGAATAGTAACCTTGGTAAATTTTGTTACCACGGTAAATGGTAAATTGAGTAATTTAGGTTAAAAATAAAATGAAAAGGACAAAAAATGACCCTAAGACTTGAAAAGATGTTATTTTATGATTTTAATTTGACACTTAACACCTAAGGATCTAAATTGAATTGTTTAATGGATACATGTCCATGAAAAGGACTTATATATTATTTAAATCAAAGAAAGTCACAAAATGTCACTTTATTTTAAACATCTCTTATTGTCCACATGGGTAAAAAATATATTATTAAAAAATCATAGTGTTTATTTTTTACTTAATAAACTTTTATTAATGATATATATTTATTTATGACTTTTGGGGCCACTTGGATGTGATAATGAGGTTTATAATGTTTTATTTAATAAAAAGTCAAATATGTCACATTCATGTTATAAATAATATAATTTTTTAATATATGGTTACAGAAATGTTATATTTGAATATAAATGTTCTTATTAAATATAAAATATTTATCTACATTATGGTATTTTATTTATAATTTTTAGTGAATAAATTAGTATAATAAATCATTACAGAACAGTGATGCAGTAATTACTCGATTAAAGAAACAACCGAATAAATGACATTAAAAATATTAAAACAAATATAATTTTAACTAATTAAGGTGATACACAAATTTATTTATTATTATGATATATTATTAATGTATTAAATGATTTTTTTAAAGTTATCTTATTTCCTTTATTTTTTAAAATTCAATGTAATGAATAGTGTCAAAATTGACACTAATGATATTTTATTAAATTATTTAGAAATCATAAAAAATATTTAAAATTACAAAGTTATTATTATATGGTCTAAAATTTAATAATTTTTTTCCTTTATGGTACAAATTACATTACATAAGTAAAGATTAAAACCTTTTAATATTGATTTTTTTACCGTAGTTAAAATTAAAATAGGTTAACTAAGAGCAAATAAAAATTATAATGTTTATAATAATAAAAAAACTTGTCTAAAATATATTGGTTGATTAAATAATAACCTTATCACATCTTATATTCAAATACATTTCCATTTTGTGTCATTTTTATAGTAAATTAAATTATTATAATTTAATCTCTTGAAAAATTCCAAAATTTCCCCTTGCCTCAATTATAAAAGGACAACTCTTACCCTACTTATTCAAAATAAATGGATCCTTATATCTCTACCATACTCTAAAAAATTATCTTAAAAACATTACTAGACACATTATATATGTTTTGGTCTTCTCAAAAAACCAACCCTGGAGCACTTTAGAGGAAATCCAAAGGGGGCGTTTCGAAAAAGAGGTAATCACTCTAACCGATCACTTTCCTTTTCTACTCGTCCTTATATACTATAAATGTATTATATTTATAATAAAACAATAAATTTATTATATTAAATATGATTAAATGTTATTATTATTATTATTAAAAACCCATTATACAACCTCTTTACCATCAAACAAGAAATTGAAGTATCGCTCGTGTGTACGTACGACTTATCATCTCCACATAGTGATACAATTCATTTTTCAACATCACATTATATGGATAGGTATGATGATGATATTAGTGATTATATATGATATTTATAATATAATTATACCACTTTATGGATAATATTATGTCTACCTTATCATCATCCAATATTTTGAGAAGCGATAACATCACTCATGCGTACGTATGGACTACAATTTCCATGATGTGATGTGATACGTTTTCAATTATATTGCACATGTATGATAATAGTAATATTTTTTTTTAAAATATATGATATATGTAACATAATAATGATTTTGTAAAGGTGTATTATTATTTACCTTTCTTTCATTTCATTAGATGAAAAATGGAAACAACATTCATGCGTATGTATGGCCTACTATCTCCATGAACAGTGTAATTGTAATGCCCCGACCCCAGTTACCCAGAGTCGGTGCATTATTACATAACATTGGCATGATCACAAGAAATATCAAGTCTCGAAAGACCGATTAGTTTAGTAGCCTTGGAATAACTAGATACATTAATAAAGTTGACATTACATCATAAAATGAAAACTACAACAACATAGTCTCCATAGTCCACACTCATATCCCCACATACTATCCCAGCAGGTCATTCATAAATTACTTCTTCACATCCTGGAAAAAATATAACATTAAAAGGGGTGAGCTCAAATGCCCATTAAGGATAACAATATAGCGGAAACTTTCATAAATAAGAATAAAAATTTAAGGCAATGTATAACTAAACCAAAAGCCTTTTAAACTTGAAATTCAACATAATATGGCAGAAATAAAATTAAATAATGTCATTTACTTATTCACATAGATATTCTACTAATCTAATAATCACATGAAATATCAATAACCACTTTCATAATGATGGAATGCATAATGCCAGACTATCATAAACACATAACCAAGGCCTCGTGCCAAGACTACAAATAAGATTTTGTCAAGGCCTTGTGCCAAGACACTAGTTTGTCTCATGAGACCTACCGATGCATCGAGAAGCTATAGAGGGATCCACCCATCACATATTAAGTCCAATGCATTTCTCATATGAACAGGTTTAAACATAACATAAACATTCATATTAAAACTAGCATACGAAATGTCAATACGTTCTCCATAAACCATGGATGGTATAAAAATAACACATCCATAGTCAAAAAAATCACAAAACCTTCAATAAAATATGGACGTTTTGTATCATAGTAAATCAACTTAAAATAAGCTTAAAATCCATCAAAGTATGTTGACATAGATGAAATCAAAAGTATTTGAGAGAAATATCTCTTTTTTGAAATCATTTAAAAATCACATAATTATAAAATAAAACATTTACTTTGAAAATTTTCTTATAAACTTGTAAGGGAAGCTTCGAAGATTTTATAATGGTGGAAAATAACCGCACCTACCATATAAGTTAAAAAAATACATTCTTACATTAATTCTTTCGAAAAGGTTAAAAAAGAACCTTGTTTGGAAAACGACGGAAAGATTCCTTTATAAAACTCTTATAAAAATTCAAACAAGGGTATAAATGACTTTAAACCATATTATAGTAAATATTAAAAATGTTTTGAAATACATTTTTAAGAAACATGTATGTGGATGATAAAGAAGTCACAGTAGATTATTACGTATAAACAACCTCGGATAATGAAGAGATTGCAAAATAAACCCTTACCTTATACTTTTCCTTGGTTGGGGGTAGGATAACCTCCTGTATAATGGTGAAATAATTGTTATTAAATTATAAAAGAGTCATATACATTAATATGATATCATATATGATATCTTAACATTGATTTGTTAACAATATCTTAGTATTATCATTGTTTCGGGTGTTAACTTACTCATTTTCTTTTATATGTTTTTTATGTAAGCCATGATTGTTAAGGATAGGTTGTATATTATTAATATCCAGAATTATATTAAGTCCTTAAACATTATTATTAATCATCAAATGAGAATTAGACTCGAATGGATACGATGGGGAATGAATCTCATCGCATTCATGGAGAAGGTAGTCCGTACGTATGCACGAGCGACAATATCATTCTTTTGATATTAAAATAATATATGATTGGATGGTGTATCATATATACATAATCCTTATCATGTTATATTTATTATTTATATGAATTACAAATCATTATTATACCCATTCAAATAATAATATATTGAATAACAATTACACCACGATGTGGAGACGGTAAGCCGTACGTACGCACGTATGGTGACATGTCATTCAAAGGATAGATAACATACTGAATATGGTTGTACCATATTTATAATAACATCACAGTATATAGAATATACTGGAGTTATTATTTTAGAATGGAAATATCAAATAAAGAATAAGTTGAAGAAGAAAGGAACTTGAAAGAGGGTGGTGAAAATATTACCTCTTCTTCAGGTTCTTCCTTTTGATTTGATCAAAAGGACTCATTAAGTTGGATTTCTGGCTAAAGGAAGGTGTCTACGTTGCATTGAGGGAAGTTGGGAGGATATTTTTTTCAGGTTTTGGATGAACCAAAAGTCTTTGAAGGTGTGAATAATTGGTTATAAGTGGTGTCCTTTTATAAGGGGGAGGAGGGGCACCTTAGGAAAAGCTAGAATTATTATTTAATAATAAATTCATATTTGGTTTATAATAGATCTAAAGTGGATTATTTAAAGGTTAAGGTGGGTATGGGTCAAAAACAACTAAAACAATAGGATTTAGATAGGTTTTGGTCACTATATTAACCTTATCTCTAAGTATTAACTCTTAGTTAATTAGTTTCACTTTTACAATGTCTCTTTGTATTTTTATATTATATAGTTAATAAACTTACTATATACATCCAAGAGACCCCCAAGTGGTCCATTAATGATACACCTATCATTATATAAGTCTCTTGGCCAAACCTTAGATTTTTAGGAATTTAATATCAATTAATAATATAATATTTTTTTAAACAACTCTTTTATGTCAATTTTGACACTATTCAATAATTGTTTTTTTAAAAAATTATAACAGAATGATTACTTAGAAAAAAGTTAATTAAATAAATCCTAACATGTTATAAAAACCTTGAAAATTATTTTAATTCATAAAAAGACTCAAATTATATTTATTTGGGTGTTTATAATATCAATTATTTTAATTCTTTACTATTACGGTAATTACTGCATCATCATTGTATCATAAATAAATTAAATTATTCAATGTCTAAAAATTATAAATAAAATACCATTATGTAGGAAATCTTTTTAGTTTTCTAATTAATGTTTATAGTCGAAAATCCAACATATATAACCCTATGTAAAAATTGTTTTTCTAAAAGATATATGCTTATGTCATTTTTGTATTTATTTTAACTTAATTAAAATAAAGTGTCACTATTCCCTACAAGTGGCTCCATGGAGTCCCAAAATCGACCCAAATATGCCCATGGTCGGACATGTATCTACCAATAAGGTTAGGACACATTTTAGGGTAATTTAGTGGTATTATAATATTATTTTTTAACCCTTATTTACCGGATTTACCCTCTAACCATGGTAAATAAAATATTTACCGAAGTAATTATTCAAAATGTATAAAAATAAAAGTTACCTATTTACAAAATTTGGAAATCCTGATTAAAAATATGGAATAAATTTTTCCAAATTCAAAACACAGAAGTGGAAGAAATTAATTTAAAATTAATTCCCGCTATCAAAACAAAAAGCGTGTTTTTAAGATATAATAACTATCAAAAGATTGATACTTGTTTATGTCCGGTTTAATTGTGAAATTATGTCCAATGACCAACATTGTATTAAATGTTAAAAATATATTCTAAATATACTTTAAAACCACTCAAATTCATAATTTATCACTATTAATTATTTCAATTAAAAAAGTTGTTTTTAATTAAAATTTAGTAATTTTCACTATTCATCAAAATATAAAAGTTATCTGAAAAGTACCAAAATTTCACCTTAGGCTAAATTCGATACTTTGAATCCAAAAATGAAGTCCATTTTGAGATATACAATTTATAAAATTTCAAAAAGCGGGTATTACTATTCATAATGGCTAGTTTGATTGGTTATGGTGTGTGTTAGAACTCGAAGTTGCGTACAACACACGCTACTGTATTATTTAAAGAGAAGTGTACCGTGGAAGCTTGGGGTGTTATATTCTCCCCTCCTTCAAATAATTTCATCCTAAAAATTTATAGAATATTAGACCATAAAAAGAATCGGGTGGTTCTTCATCATAAGTTCCTCAGGTTCCCACATTGCCTCTTCCATTTTATGCTTTCTCCATAGAACTTTTACCAGACGAGTCGTCCGGTTTCTCAACACTTGTTCTCTTGTATCAAGAATCCTGATGGGATCTTCGCAATAAGACAGATCGGGTTTCAGTTCTAATTCCTCATAGGTGAGTACATGCGTTGGGTCAGGCTTGTATTTCCTCAACAGTGATATGTGGAACACATCGTGAACTTTGGAGAGACTTGGCGGCATTGCCAAACGGTAAGCTGCAGCCCCAATTCATTCTAAAATTTTTAAAGGACCGATGTACCTAGGACTCAATTTACCTTTATTTCCAAAATGTATAACTCCCTTCTATGGAGATACCTTCAAGAAAACATGATCTCCCACCTAAAATTCCAAATCCTTTCTTAGGTTTTCAGCATAGCTCTTCTGCCTACTTTGAGAAGCATTGATGTGGTTTTGGATTACCTTCACCTTTTCCATCATTTCCTCCACCAGTCCTGGGCCTACAAGTTTTCTTTCACCAACGTCATCCCAACAAGTTGGTGTGCGACATCTCTTTCCTTATAACGCTTCATATGCTGCCATCCAAATACTTGAATGGAAGTTATTATTATAGGAAAATTCCACCAGAGGTAAATATTGATCCCACATACCCTAAAAGTCAAGTGAGCATGATCTCAACATGTCTTCTAAGGTTTGAATAGTCTGTTCTGATTGTCCATCTGTTTGAGGGTGGTAAGCAATGCTCAAATGAAGTTCAGTATCCAAGGCCTTCTGAAGACTTTTCCATAATCTTCATGTAAAACAGGGATCACGATCTGAGACAATCGATAGGGGAACTCCATGAAGTCTCACAACTTCATTAATATATAGTATTTCTAGACATTAAAGTGGAAGATCTTCTCTTATAGCAATAAAATGTGCTGACTTGGTAAGACGATCAACAATGACCCATATTGCATCATTCCTTCTAGGAATCTTTGGTAGTCCCATGACAAAGTCCATCGTAATATTGTCCCATTTCCACTCCGGTATGGGAAGAGGTTGCATGACTCCTCCAGGCTATTGCCTTCCATCTTTCACTTGTTTACAAACCATACATCTTGACACAAAATCAACAATCTCACTCTTCATGTTGTCCCACCAAAAATGTTCTTTCAAGTATCTATGCATTTTGGTGCTCTCAGGGTGTATAGAGAAATTGGAACTATGATAATCATCCAAAAATTCCCTTTTTAGATCAGGTATATTGGGAACACAAAGTCTTTTCCCAAATTTTAAAGTTCCTTCTTCATACACGAAGTCTCTCAATCTCCCATCAATCATAGCTTTAATCTTATTCTGAAACTCTTCATCATCGGTCTGAGAACTCTTTATCCTTTCTAGTAAATATGTTTTGGCAACCATTTGAAAAATCATTGATGTTTCACCTTCCATGGTGATTCCCATATCCAACTTTACTAGATCCATGAAAATATGATCCCTTTCAACTCTCATCATGTTTAAAACTCCATGATATTTTCTGCTCAAAGCATCTTCCACCTTATTTTCCTTCCCCGGGTGGTAGTGTATCATGAAATCCTAATCCTTGAGTAGTTCAAGCCATCTCCTTTGCCTCATGTTGAGTTCTTTTTGTGAGAAAATATACTTCAAACTTTTGTGATCAGTATAAATCTCACATTTTTCATCATAGAGGTAGTGTCTCCATATCTTTAAAGAAAAGATCACAGCTGCTAACTCGAGATCATGAGTAGTATATTTTTGCTCATGAATTTTCAACTGTCGTTATGCATAGGCAATAACCCTATCATTCTACATAAGGACACAACCAAGTCCTTTCTTCGATGCATCACTATAAATAACGAACCCATCATTCCCCAATGGTAGAGTCAATATAAGAGAATTGAATAATCTTCTCTTAAGTTCTTCAAAACACTCTTCACACTCTTTTGTCCAGACAAATTTAACCCCTTTACGTGTGAGCTCTGTTAATGGGTTAGCCAACCGGGAAAAATTCTGGATTAAACGTTGATAATAACCAGCTAAACCAATAAAACTGCGTAACTCAGTTATACTCGTTGGTGCAGGCCATTCTTGGATTGTCTTGGTCTTAGAAGGATCAACAGAGATTCCATATTTAGAGACAATATGGCCAAGAAAAGAAATCTCCTGAATCCATAATTCACACTTGCTAAACTTCCCATATAATCCATGTCTTCTCAGAGTCTTTAGGATAATGCTCAAGTGATTTTCATGATCTTTGTAGCTTTTGGAGTATACCAAGATATCATCAATAAATACCACCAAAAAATCATCGAGATATTCCTTGAAAACTATATTCATCAGATCCATGAATATAGAGGGTGCATTAGTTAGTCCAAAAGGCATTACTGTAAACTCGTAATGCCCGTACCTGGTTCGAAATGTTGTCTTAGGAATGTCATCCTTCTTCACACACAACTGATGGTATCTAGATCGAAGGTCAATCTTTGAAAAGTATTGAGCTCCATGCAGTTGGTCAAATAAATCATCAATGAGAGGTAGGGGATACTTGTTCTTTATTTTTATAGCATTGATCTCCCTGTAGTCGATACATAACCTCATAGATCCATATTTCTTTTTAACAAAAAGAACAGGGGCTCCCCATGGAGAAACACTAGGGTGAATAAATCCATTATTACTCAATTCCTCTAGTTGTTTCTTTAGTTCAACTAATTTCACAGTGTCCATTCTATAATGGGTCTTCGATATAGGCCTTGATCCAGGAATTAAATTAATGGAAAACTCAACTTCTCATTCTAGAGGATGTCCAGGTAAATCTTCCGGAAACACATCTACATATTATTTCACAACAGGTACATCCTCTATTTGAACATTCCTTTCCACACCCATAGTTATTTCATTCTCTTCCTCCCCAATAATTGAATTTAGTTGAGCTACTGGGGGTGGATCTAGATAAGAATTAGGTGGTGATGATTCTTCTCTAAAGATAAGGTGTTCCTTATCATCATTATCAAAAATCGTAACCTCCTTATTCTTACAATAAATCTTCACATCATGGTCCGAAAGACAATCCATACCAAGGATTATATCAAACTCAATCATAGGTATGACGATGAGATCAGTGGATAAAGAACATTTATGTGCTCTAATAGGAACTGATTCACAAAACTTTGTTGCAATGATACTTCCCTTGGGAGTTTTAACTGACAACATCCTTGTTAAATCAAATTGGAAATATCTAATTTTCTTAGAAAACTGGGAAGATATGAAACAATGCAATGATCCAGAATCAAATAATGCATTTTCTAAACTTGAGGAAACCATTAAGTTACCAACCACCGCGTCTTTCAGAGCTTCTACCTCAGCAGTAGTGATAGAATAAGGTTGGCCTTGATCCCTTGGCCTTTTCAAAGGTAAGTTCCCCTGACACTTAGGAAATTCATTTTCATAATTTCCCATCTCCCTGCAATTTTAGCATTGGACATCGGTAGATTCCTTCTTCCCCTTGCAATCACGAGCTTGGTGGCCTTTTTCACCACACTTGTAACAGACTCTCATTCCTTTTAAGAAAGTACCAGGGTGTTTCTTCCCACATTTACTGTAGGTTGGATATTCAACTTTTCCCTTCTTCCCCTTATTTATATTCCCAGATTGATCAGCATATCTCTTCTTCTATTGTTTAGCTTTAAAGTCATAAGACTTAGAAAATTCCTTTTCTATCTTGATAGCATATGAGACAATGTCTTCGTACGACAAGAATGATTGTGAGACTAATTCTCGATGGAGAAATGGTTTTAACCCATCAAAGAAACGATCAATATTACTTCTTGGGTTACGTATATAATCTCTGTCATACCTTGATAACCTTGTAAAGTTATCCTCATACTTTGCGACATTCTCATCCTCCTTTTGTCTCAGACTCAGAAACTGCCTTTCAATATCTGCTTGATGGTCACGAGGAAAGTATTTTTCTAAAAAAAGATATTTGAACTCCCTATATTCCATATTTTATACTTCATCATCTTCCTTCGTGTTTTGTATCAACAACCACCATTGATCAGCATCTCCAGTGAGGCGATAAACTGCCATGACAACTTTTTCCCTTTCACTACTCCCCAAGGCATGGAATATTTCCTCTAAGTAATTTATCCATTGCTCAGCTACTAATGGATTTGTACTCCCATTGAACGTTGGTGGTTGTTGCCTTATGAAGCGATCTAACATTGATCCTCCACGCTGCGGATCAGGGTGCTCCATACGGGTAAGGTTATTATTTATAACCTGAGTGAGTTGTCCCAGTATGGTGATTAGTTTATCATCACCAGTTGCATCACCAGCTCCACTATAATTATCTTGAGCAGGAGGGAAATCCCTACATGGAGTACATGCATTGATACGATTTCCATTTCTTCCACTAGGCGCCATTTCTAAACAATGGCATAAACTAGATCAGTTTATGAATCAAAATACATAATTCTATACTTATAAAACACTTAACATAAATTGAACTATTTATGGATATAATCCATAATCATAAAAAAAATTTCTTTGAGGAAGTATATACTCATAAACCCTTCATAATTATTTGTAAAGAAAATGAGAGTTATCCTAAGCATATCCCCCGGGATTGTCGTAACCAAGAGTGCAGTAAGGCCCGTTGTCATGCACCAGTTCCCGTTCGAGTCTAGATAAAAGCGGTATTTTTGGGTTTTACCCCAAGGTACATCTCTGCCAGAGCCGCCTCTACCTGCTCGTATTCAGACAATGATGTTTTGCTCAAAAAAACTCACAAAATCTCTACAATACCAAAATTCTAAGAAGTTATTCTATACTAATTCTCAAAGTCCATCTTAGGTCTATGTGCTCTAATCAGAGTTTATCTAAATCTAGATTCCAAGGTTTGTACTAAACTTTCTCTGATACCAACTGTAACGCCCCGACCCCAGTTACCTAGAGTCGGTGTATTATTAGATAACATTGGCATGATCGCAAGAAATTTCAAGTATCAAAAGACCGATTAGTTTAGTATCCTTGGAATAACTAGATACATTAATAAAGTTTACATTGCATCATAAAATGAAAACTACAACAACATAGTCTCCATAGTCCACACTCATATCCCCAAATACTATCCCAGCAGGTCATTCATAAATTACTTCTTCACATCCTGGGAAAAATAAAACATTAAAAGGGGTGAGCTCAAATGCCCAGTAAGGATAACAATATTGCAGAAACTTTCATAAATAAGAATAAACATTTAAGGCAATGTATAACTAAAACAAAAGCCTTTTAAACTTGAACTTCAACATAATATGGCAGAAATAAAATGAAATAATTCCATTTACTTATTCACATGGATATTCTACTAGTCGAATAATCACATTCAATATCAATAACCACTTTCATAATGATGGAATGCATAATGCCAGACTATCATAACCACATAGCCAAGGCCTCGTGCTAAGACTACAAATAAGATTTTGTCAAGGTCTTGTGCCAAGACACTAGTATGTCTCATGATACCTACTAATGCATCGAGGAGCTATATCGAGCTCTACCCATCACATATTAATTCCAATGCATTCCTCATATGAACAGATTTAAACATAACATAAAAATTCATATTAAAACTAGCATACAAAATATAAATACCTTCTCCATAAACCATAAATGGTATAAAAATAACACATCCATAGTCAAAAAAATCACAAAACCTTCAATAAAATATGGAATTTTTGTATCATAATAAATCAACCTCAAATAAGCTTAAAATCCATCAAAGGATGTTGACATAGATGAAATCAAAACTATTTGAGAGAAATATCTCTTTTTTGAAATTACTTAAAAATCACATAATTATAAAATAAAACATTTACTTTGAAAATTTTCTTATAATATTTTAAGGGAATATTAGAATATTTTATAATGGCATAAAATAACCGCACCCTCTGTATAAGTTAAAAAGAACATTCTTACCTTAGTTCTTTCGAAAAGGTTAAAAAAGGACCTTGTTTGGAAAATGACGGAAAGATTCCTTTATAAACCTCTTATAAAAAGTCAAACAAGGGTATAAATGACTTTAAACCATATTCTAGTAAATAGTAAAATTTTTTTGAAATAACTTTTTAAGAAACATGGATGTGGATGATAAAGATGTCCCAGTATATTATTACGTATAAACAACCTCGGATAATGAAGAGATTGCGAAATAAACCCTTAACTTGTACTTTTCTTTGGTTGGGGGTAGGATAACCACCTTTATAATGGTTAAATAATTGTTATTAAATTATACAATAATCATATACATTAATATTATATCATATATGATCTCTTAACATTGATTTGTTAACAATATCTTAGTATTATCATTGTTTTGGGTGTTAACTTACTCGTTTTATTTTATATGTTTTGTTACATAATCCATGTTTATTATGGATAGGTTGTATATTATTCATATACAGAATTATATTAAGTCCTTAAACATTATTATTAATCATCAAATGAGAATTATACTTGAATGGACACGAGGGGGAATGAATCTCATTGCGTTCGTGGAGACGGTAGTCCGTACGTACGCACGAGCGACAATATCATTCTTTTGATATTAAAATAATATATGATTGGATGGTATATCATATATACATAATCATTATCATGTTATATTTATTATTTATATGAATTACACATCATTATTATACCCATCCAAATAATAATATATTGAATAACAATTACACCACGATGTGGAGACGGTAAGCCGTACGTACGCACGTATGGTGACATGTCATTCAAAGGATGGATAGAATACTGAATTTCATTATACCATATTTATAATAACATCACAATATATAGAAGATACTGGATTTATTATTTTAGAATTTAAATAACAAATAAAGAAGAATTTTAAGAAGAAAGGAACTTGAAAGAGGGTGGTGAAAACATTACCTCTTCTTTGGGTTCCTCCTTTTATTTTGATAAAAAGGACTCCTTAGGTTGGATTTATGACTAAAGTAAGGCCTATAAGATGAATTGAGGGAAGTTGGGAGGATATTTGGGTAGGGGTTGGCCGAACCAAAAGGCTTTGAAGGTGTTAATAATTGGTGAGAAGTGGTGTCCTTTTATAAGGGGGAGGAGGGGCACCTTAGGAAAAGCTAGAATTATTATTTTATAATAAATTCATATTCGTTTTATAATGGCTAAAAAGTGAATTATTTAAAGGTTAAAGTGGGTATGGGTATAAAACAACTCAACCAATAGGATTTAGACAGGTTTGGGTCACTATATTAACCTTATCTTTAAGTATTAACTCTTAGTTAATTAGTTTCAATTTTACAATGTCTCCTTGTATTTTTATATTATATAGTTAATAAAATTACTATATACATCCAAGAGAGCCCCAAGTGGTCCATTAATGATACACATATCATGATATAAGTCTCTTGGTCGAACCTTATATTTTTAAGAATTTAATTTCAATTAATAATATAATATTTGTTTTAAAAACTCTTTTATGTCAATTTTGACACTATTCGATAATTGATTTTTGTAAAAATAATAACAGAATTATTTCTTCTAATAAAGTTAATTAAATAAATACTAACATGTCATATAAACCTATAAAATTATTTTAATTCATAAAAATTCTGAAATTATATTTTTTTGATGTTTATAATATCAATTAGTTTAATTTTTCACTATTATGGTAATTACTGCGTCATCATTGTGTCATAAATAAATTAAATTATTTAATGTCTAAAAACTATAAATAAAATAAAATTATGTAGGAAATATTTTTATATTTCTAATTAATATTTATAGTTGAAAATCCAACATATATAACCCTATGTAAAAATTGTTTTTCTAAAAGATATATGCTTATGTCATTTTTGTATTTATTTTAACTTAATTAAAATAAAGTGTCCCTATCACCTACAAGTGGCTCCATGGGGTCCCAAAATCGACCCAAAGATGACCATGGTCGGACATGTATCCACCAATAAGGGTATGACACATTTTAGGGTAATTTATTATTATTATAATATTATTTTTTAACCCTTATTTACCGGATTTACCCTTTAACCATAGTAAATAAAATATTTACCGAAGTAATTATTCAAAATGTCTAAAAATAAAAGTAACCTATTTACACAATTTGGAGATACTAATTACAAATATGGAATCTAGTTTTCTAAATTCAAAACACAGAAGTGGCAGAAATTAATTTAAAATTAATTCCCGCTGTCAAAACAAAAAGCGTGTTTTTAAGATATAATAACTATCAAAAGATTGATACTTGTTTATGTCCGGTTTAATTGTGAAATTATTACCAATGACTAACATTGTATTAAATTGTAAAAATATATTATAAATATACTTTAAAACCACTCAAATTCATAATTTATCACTATTAATTATTTCGATTAAAAATTTTGTTTTTAATTAAAATTTAGTAATTTTCACTATTCATCAAAATATAAAAGTGATCCGAAAAGTACCAAAATTTCACCTTAAGCTAAATTCGATACTACGAATCTAAAAATGAAGTCCATTTTGAGAGATAAAATTTATAAAATTTTAAAAAGTGGGTATTACTATTCATAACGGCTAGTTTGATTGGTTGTGGTGTGTGTTAGAACTCGAAGTTGCGTACAACACACACTACTATATTATTCAAAGAGAAGCATACCGTGGAAGCTTGGGGTGTTAAATTAATTCATTTTTGTATCTCTAATTCTTATGAATAATTATAAATATGTATATAATTAATATATATTATTTTTAAACCTTGATTAATATTATATAAATTATGATACCATGATCAAATTGCCAGTTCTGGGACTACCAAAATGAAACATGCTTGGAAAACAAAGTAGTCATCACCCTGAACGGTGATTTTAATAATAAATTATTAATAAAAAGGTGATAATATGTTATAATTAAATATTAAAAGATATTATGCCTATATAGTTATGGAATAAATGTAAAATAAATTAATATTTATTATACAAAATTTTTTAATGTGAACAAACAAATTCAATATTTGAGGTAAGGGAATCCTTAACTCAATTTCAAATTCAATGGGTTAAACTATTATTTCATTGATTATGTTGTTCTATGATTATGTGTGAAATGACTTTTGATTATATTATGTTGTATTTACACTTATTTTATCTAAATTAACATTTAATACATATAATCAATTCATTTCCTTAATTCTCATTATAATGATATAATATTTTTAAGGTTTCATGTCATAATCTCATTTTTATTCGCGATTGTTTATGTTTATGGCTCTGCTGGGAAATATTTCTCTTCCATGTTCATGTTTTTCTAAAAATATTTTAAAAATGTTTTTACTATTATTATATAAAATTTTAAATTCATTTTTACAAATGTATTACTTTTCTTACATAATGTTTTTGAAAATAATATTTTTTTCATTCTCTAAACAAGGATCTTTGTGACTTTACTAACAAAAATATACATAAGGGGTGTTTTTTTTAACTAATATGGAATGAGAGGATTTTACCTCTTCCATGAAATATTATTGAATTGGAAAATAATTTAAAATTTTAAAAGGTTCTTCTTAAATAAAACTATTTCATTTATAATTATGAAACTTTTTAAAATAAATAATGATTTTAAAAATGGAAAGGATATTTTTATCAAGAATTATTTAAAGTTATCTTTCAAAACCATTTTCCATTTAATATAACATTATTTGATGTTACTTATCCTTTACTAGGGTTATGATTAAAGTATAATATTTTTATTCTTTTAATGTTTGGTTTATATTTAAGAAGGAATGATATTTATGAAACCCATTTGTTTTCCATGGGTTATGTTATGATAAAATGTTTATGAGAACTATTTGTTTTCAAGGGTTATGATATGATGAATGATTTATATTCATGTGGAACACATAAATATGTTTTTAATTATGATATGGTTGGGACCTATATCTCCCTTCAATGCATTGTGTAAAGCTTAATATCTCATAAGATAGTAATGGGAAAGAAATCAATAGGCTTGATCCACTATGGGAAACAGGTGCATCCTAATATACTATAGAAAATAGGTGGTTCTTCATCCACTATGGGAAATAAATGTACCCTAATCCATTATGCTTATAGTCTTGGTAGTTAACCTTGAAACATGATTTTTTTTATTTGTGATGGTTCAATAGTTTTATGACATGTGCTTATTGTTTAGGATTGATTTATGAAGATTTCTCACTCTTATGGTTCATGTTTCCTGAAATGATAATGTTTATGCTAGGAATCATGATTAGGATTTATGATGGGTTGGGTATGAACTTCATAAGTTATGTTCAATATAATATTACCTTATTATTATCTTATGATTTCATATAACCATGGATTAATATATTCTATATTCACCCTAATTGATCATCTAATGTCATCCTTATTGAGAATCTAATCTCACCCTTCATTATGTTTTCTTCCCCAGGTGTTAAATAATGGTTTAGGTATGGTATTCCTAAGAGGAGTACTATTTTGGAAAATCTTTATGGTAGATGTTAAATATCTTTCATAAATTAAGATTATTGTATTTCTAGAATCCAAATACTCTAAACCTTCATGGTTCTAATGTGGATTATATTATTATTCATCTAAAACGATGTAATATCTATGCATGAAAAGTATGGGATTTTATAGTTGGTATCAGAGTGGGTTTTATAAAATAATTGGAGATTAGGGTTATAAAATCATTAGAAATACCCTAGGGATATGACTTATTATAGAATAAAATCCTAAAGTTTTGATAATGATAATGAATGACCTAGGTTAAACCTATGGTTTCATAGAATAAGGTGTCACAAATTTTACATTCTACAAATGATTTGTTAGAATTTTGTGGTTATCCACTATGATTAGTGTTTCTCATGCTATAATTTCTATTTTTATTCAATGGATGGAACCCAAAGGAATCATGTTAATGCTAAGTGTGACAGAGAATTAAATGATTGTCCTTCTAAGAAACCAAACATTATTGGAGTTGGCATATAGAATCTTGAAACTAAGTTCATGAAATATTCTCAGGCTATGAATCATGTTGAGTTTCTAAATGATCAAATGAGGGAACATTGTACTGTTTAATCCTTCATGAGGAAACATCCACCTTCTTTTAGTGGGTATTTTTATCCACTAGAGGATGAGTGATGGATCAACACCATTGAGAAAATATTTTTTTCTCTTCAATGCTCAGTACATGAAAAAGATTCCCTATATATTTATCATCTAGAAGTAAAATAATATAAATGGTAGAATATGATCAAGAATACAAGAAAAGTTAAAGATATTGAATCCATAGAATGGGATGAGTTTAAGAGGATATTCTTCATTATGTACCTTCCTTATATTCTACATAAAAAATATGGAGAAGGAATTTCTCGAGCTAAAGAGAAAGGATAATGAATCCATTGGTAAATATGAATAAAATTTCACAAGTCTTTCAAGGTATGCCTCTTGTATAATTATCAGCCTTAAAAGTAAAATTTCTCAATTATTTTGTGTCCCAAAATGAAGTCTTTGAAAGTCATCAGTTATAAGATAATTTAGTAGTTATAGAGAAATCATTTTGTCATGAACTAGTCCTGAGTACTATCCAACCCAACACCCAACCTAGTCTATGGAATGGAATAAAGGGCATTACCAATCCCCATGGGATATAATCAAAGTGTTTGGGTATCAACAATGAAACCTAGGAATGATTTTACCCATGTGAATAACTATAATAACCAACTATAATAAATAAACCAAAATTTAACAACCATAACAAAATAAGGGATACAAATTTTTCAGATTAAATGTTTTACAAATTCAAACAAAACCCAAATGGGTTATAATAAAAAGTGAACTAAACAAGAGGAGCATCATCCTCAATTAACTACCATAGAACCTAAAAGGAAAAACTAATAGCATCTCGAACCACCACCACCAAACATCTTTCCCTTACCCATTTCAAATATAACCAAGTCTACAAAAACCCATAGGTATAAGTAGGGTGTGAACCAGATCCCGGTAGGATGCCACCCAAAATAAAGATTCCATGCTATAAACATTATAAGTAAAAGTCACATGTATGTTTCATAAAAAGTGGAAAAAGTTTTAAATAAAAAATATTTTAAGGAAAAAATTTTAGGGAAAAGACATGCCTTACTTCTAAAATAAACCACAAAGTGTACCGTATGATAAAAGTAAGTATGATATCACAACAGTTCACTAAGTCATAAGAAATACTTATAATAACTAGCTCTTGTGGGTATCTAATAACATCGTATCTTGGTGAAACATGTTATATCAACCACACTAAACAACTTCCTCATGTATGAGCCACTATAGATAATTGATTCCACAATTTTAGTGGTCTCCAATCATTCTAGTTTAGTTAATGTTGTATCCATCAATCCATATATGTGAAACTAGGACTTGACACTTCTAAATCACTAGCGTACTAGTCCTAGTCTTTACACCTAGTCATAAAATATTTCTATTGTTCTCATTTTCATTCCACACATCACATACAACATCAATTTCACATACACACAAACCAAACAATGAATCACACATGATAACCCACCATTTCCACATCCAAAACCTATTTTGAAATAAAAAATGCCCCAAAACCATTTTTAGATCATGATTCACACCATCTACCCATTTTATCAAACACCATAAAGGCATCAAATAATTAAGAATATATGAATCATACATGGAACTTATCACATTTACTTTGGAAAACCATTTTCAACACACACACACCTTTAATAATTTTAAAAACATATTTTTTACCTCATACAAAACATAAAGAACACAACCAATAAAAATAGAAAAGTATAGAAAACTCATCAAATAATGTTTAAGCATGGAACCACAACCATGAAGTGTATAAAGTTCCATAAAACGGTGATAAATCCAAACCACGCCTCAAACAAACCCTATCAAGGCAAGATTAAACCATAAAATTCAAGATTTAACCCTAAAAATAAAGATCCAACCCTAAATAGGTAACTTAACCCACTTGAGATATGAAACCCCAAGGAAGAATAAGTAAATCTATATGAAAGATGGAGAACCATGAAGGAAAGGTACATAATTGAAGAATCATGAAGAAATCACACCAAATCTTCCTAAAAATGAAGATACAAGGAGGACAAGGGATGGAAGAGAGGCGCCTAGGTCTAGAAATCTAGAGTGTAGGAGAAATGGGGTGATTTGGGGTTAAATATAGAGAGGGTAAAAGCGTAAAATCTACAATTTTAATGACCTTAATTTATAGTTTTCCCTCATAGTTTTCCAAACTTTGTGGAAACTATGTGGTCACCACTATCTATAAGGGACATGTCACACGATTAGCCCAACCAAACTCTTCCACCTTTGCTGAATTTCTAATTTGAATAAATTGGGCTGATTTGGTCAGATGATTGATCACTAACCAAATATCATTCCTCCCTCGGGGTGTATGAGGTAATCTCATGATAAAATCCATGGCGATATCATCCCACTTTTAGGTATGAATGGGTATCGGCTGAAGAAGATTGGAGGGTATTTGGTGCTTTGATTTTACCTGATGACATGTATAACACCATGATATGAATTTATCTATATCTTGACTCATAACTGGACACCATTATTATTGAAACACGTCATAATACATATTGGTAGAACTAGGATGGATGGATCACTAAGACTGAGGGCTATCCTGCAACATCACATTCCTCATAGACAATGACACCACAAAGTGACACTTGTAGAAAAAAGTTCTCTCAGGATTAAATGACTAATCACAAGGCATCCACCTACCATGAATGAACCACAAATACTACTGGAACAACTCATCAGCATGCTAATCCTACTAAATCAACTTCAGAATAGGAGTCAACTAGATACTGGCTAAGAACGTGCCTCCACTATGATCCTTGATTTCCATGTGAAACTAGAAAAACAAGAACCATCAACATCCACTCATCACTAGAATATTTCAATGATTTCATTGGAATTTCCCTTCTCAAATATTATTCCACATAATTACCCTTTCACAGGGTATAGACGACATCAAAACCAAACCTCTACATATACTCAACCCAATGGTGCTACCTCAAATTTAAATATTTCTAGGAGAAAATATAGGCTAATATTTTTTGGTCAAAGTAAACAAAAAAATTTATTCACAAAAAGATAATGAATCCACTCCTTTAGAGCATGCATAACCACTACTAATTCTAGGTCACGGGTCGGGTAGATATTTTCATTTTTTTAGAGTTGGTGAGAACCATACGCTACCACATGGTCTTCCTACATAAGTATGAACCTAAGACCCATACCTAAGACATCATAATAAACCACATATAACTTTACATATTCTAGAAGGATAAACACAAGGATAATATTAAACCACCATTTTAACTCCTCAAAGGATTCTTAACACTCTAGGATCTATTCAAACTTCACCCCTTTTGGGTGAGCACTGTCAGGGGTGAAAAAAGCTAGGAGAAGTCTCGAAAAAATTACCTATAATATCTAGCCAGGACTAGAAATTTTATTATATCAAACACATTCTAAATTTTCTTCCATGAAATAACCACACTAATCTTCTCGAGGTCCAATGAAACCACATTATTCTGAGATCACATGTCCCAAACACTTTACCTCTTTAATCCAAAAGGTACACTTAGAAGGTTTTTCATAGAGACGATGTTTTCAAAGAGTGCCAAAAACAATCCTCAAGAGTAACTCATTCTACTTATTAGATTTATAATAAACTAGGATTTAATCCACAAATACCATGATAAAATAATTGAGATACTGGTGGAACACCTTTTTTATAAGAACCATTTAAACCACTGGATCATTTGTTAATCCAAAAGGCGTGACTAAGTACTCAAAATGGTCGTACCTACTTTAGAAATAAATTTTCAGGACGTTTTCATCTCTCAACCTAACTTGGTGATATCCATATAAAAATTATATCTTAGAAAACCACTTTACATCATTTAAATGGTCAAAAAGTAAACAATTTGGGGCAAATGATATTTTTTCTTGATGGTTAACCTATTAAACTTCTGGTAATCAATACACAATTAGAGAGATCCATCAACCTCCTTTGAAAATAAGTCTAGGGTGTCATAAGGAGAGATGCTTAGGTGAACAAATACTTTGGATTCCAAATCTTCCAATTATAACTTTAATTCTCTCAAATTTGTGGGCGCCATATGGTATGAGGGAAGAAATATCAGCTATTTTCCTGGTGCCAAATAAATCAAGAACTAAAAATCCTAATCTAGAGGAAAACCTGAGAAGTAATTTGGAAAAAACCTATGCAAACTCATCCACTACAAGAGGTAATCCACCCTCAAGAGAACTACCATCATCCTCCAATGAGAGAGATGATAACTAAAAAATTAGATTACCCAATTCTGGAATTGGAGTTCTAGCATGACCCAGTCAAGGATCTCATTAACCATGAAAACCTGAGTACTTCCATAAGGTTCCATAAAGCTTACTCATAATCTATAATAATTGATGTGTGCATGAAACCTCACCTTCTAAACCATACTGAATATTACTTCAAAAGTCCCATCTAAAAAAACTTAATTTCCATTCTAACTCAACCCATGACACAGTGAGTGCACAAGATAGACACTTGATACCCTAATCTCACTTCTTTCCAAGAGGTTTTATCAACTCCATCGCATATGGAATAAGCTCAGTTAGAAGCTTCAACACATCCACAAAATGGGTATAAATAAAATAAAAAAGAAGAAACAATATCAAATAAATCAATAGCCCAATATGATGTAATAATAACGATACCTCGAACTATCATAGGTCCCACATATGATCATACTGGTGCCCAGTATACTACATGGAGATGATTTTTCTCATCCCAGGACTGAGAATGACCACTAGACTATGGATCTAACCTGATATGACTCTTCCTATAAGATGATATAGCCCTATAACTATAACAACCAAACAGGGAACCCACTGACCTAGATGGCTCTGATTGGGTTGATATTCCTTAGGGAGCTGCAGACCCCACACCAATTTGATAAGAGCGAGTGGCCCTTCAAAACCATTTCAAGTGCCCCATATGTCTGCACTGATGGTATGATATGGGTGGGGTTGGAAACTCCAAATGCATGTTCCCCAGTTTCTCACACTGATGGAAAAACTGATCCAGCATCTGAAACAATTGATGAATATAGCCAAGAAGGATAGACTGAGCTACCACCACCCTTCTTTCCCTACTCATCATGCCTCCTCTTCTTATTTAATGATCTTCCCCTACCCATAGATGACACTACACTAGGGAATATATAATTTCCTTTTTTATCGATCTCAACCATGAAAGAATGATCAACCACTTCAGTGTAGGTCTTCATCTTGAACAAAAAGAGCTGAGAATAAATCTATGGATGAACCCCATCTGAAATTTTTGATCTTTCATCTTATCATTGCAAATGATCTCAAGTGCATACCATACCAGCTCCATGAAATGATTGGAATACTAAATCATGGTCAATATCTATGGGGAAAATACATTAACTGCCAGGATCCGTTATAATTTAATACCTCAAGAAAATACTACTCATTGAAAATGATCTTGAAGTCTTTACAACCCATCTTATCAGTCTTCCCAAAATGAACCACTGAGTCCCACCACCCCCAAATGGGACCTTCTAAAAGAAACGAAGAATATTTCACCCTGACAACCTTAGGAGTATAGAGTAATTATAATATCCATTATATCTTCTCAATCCACTCCTCTACTTTCTAATGTTATACATTTCCCTGTAAAGAAGGAGGATTGTTCTTGAGAAACTCCTGATATTTTTTCTTTACAGGACTTGGTTTAGATTCTCTAACAAGAGTTGGACTAGAACCCGCCTCTTATCCCAAATCTTAGACAGCCCGAACCACAACTTCCACTAGTCTCTAATCAATTTTTGAGGGAGAAATCTCTCTACCCTCTTCTCGCTGCTGCACAGTACGTCTCTGGAGAAGCATTTTTCTACAACAATCAATAACCACAATAAAAACCTTCAATGTGATTGTTCTGATTTTTTTTTCAGTAATAACAACAAATACCAACATTCCATACATCCAACCAATAAAACCCATCATAATAACATGACAACCAAACCATTACACCTCCATCCATTGTTCATATAAAGTCTTTAGTTTGTACGTCTCACTTAGAGGAGAAGTCAAACAAATATCCCAACATCCCATGGTAACTCAGGTCCTATCACGAGGTGTGATCACCATACATCCTACTCACAGCTAGAAATTCTATCCCAACAATCCTTACTCATATTTATCTAGACTCATCCCAAAATAACTTGACCAACAAAATGTGACCTTCTCTGATACCATTTTTTCATGAACCAACCTAGAGTTCCATCCAATCCAACACCCAACCTGGTCTATAGAATGGTCTAAAGGGTATTCCTAATCCCCATAGGTTAGAAACAAGTTACCATGTATCAAAAATAAAATTGTGGAGAAATTTCACCCATTTTAATAATCATAAAAACCAACTATAATAAATAAACCAAAATTGAACAATCATAACCAAACACGGGATACAAATTTTTCAAATTCAAATTTTTACAACTTAAAACAAAACCCAAAGGGGCTAAAATAAAAAGGGAACCAAACACTATCCAAAAAGAACCATGAAATAATAGGGGAATCATCATCAATCCACCACTGTAGAACCTTCAAGGAAATCCCACTATCATCCCAAACCACTATCTCCAAACATCTTTCCCTTACCTATATCAAACATAACCAAGTCTACTTACACTCAAAGGTGTAAGTAGGGTGTGAGTTTGAGTCCAGTATGATTCCACCCAACATAAATATTACATGATATAAACATTATAAGTAATATTCACATGCATGTTTCATAAAAAGAGGTAAAATAGTTTTATATAAAACATCGTTAAAAGAAATTTGTTTAGGGAAAATACATGCCTTGCTTCTAAAATAAACCAAAAAGTGCACCATATGTCGATAGTGTGTATGATATCACAAAGGATAACTATGTCACGGAAAAACTCTATAGGTACTAGATCTATTGGGTATATAGTAACATCTTATCTCAGTGAAATGTAGTATAGAAAGAACACTAAATAGTGTCCTTATGCATAAGCCATTAGGGAGGATTACGTCAAAAAATATAGTGGTCTCTAATCATCATAGTTTAGTTTGTCTTGTAAATGTCTATCCAACTAAGTGGAAGAAGGACTTTCCACTTCCAAATCACTAGCGTACTAGTCCTAGTTCATCCACCCAGTCACCTAGGATTCCAATTATGCTCAATTTCATTCCACAAATCACATACAACATCAATTTTGCATACACAAAAACCAAACAATGCATCAAATGTGATAAACCACCATTTACATATAAAAACACTATTTTGAAACAAAAAAACACTAACACTATTTTTAGAACATGATTCGCACAATCCAAACATTTTATCAAGCACATTAAAGGAATCAAACAAAGAATCATATATTAATCAGACATGGAACTTATCACATTTACATTGGAAAACCTCTTTCAATAAACACACACATTGAATCATTTTAAAAAAACATTTATCAACTCATAGAAAACATATAGAACCCAACCAAGAAAAAAGACAAGCCTATAAAAATCATCAAATAATGTTTAAGAATGAAACTCCCAACCTCAAGTGAAGAAATTTACAGAAAATGGTGCTAAACCTCAACCGCACCTCAATGGAACCCTCTAAGGGAAAGATTAAACCATAAACATAAATATTGAACCCTAAAAATAAATACCCAAACCTAAATAGGCCACCCATACTGCTGGAGATATAAAACTACAAGGAGGATGAAGTAAATCCCTATAAAAATAGAGAAACCATGAAATAAAAGGACTTACTTGAATAATATTGAAGAAATAACACCAAATACACCTCAAAAATGAAGATCCAAGTAGTTTATGGGAGGGAGGAGAGGTTACTATGGCTAGAAATACTGATTTAGAGAGAAATGGGGTGATTTAGGGTTAATTAAAAGAGGTAAAATGGTAAAATTCACATTTTTAATGACCAGGATAGGGCACACGATTTACCTTCACGATTTTACGAACTTTCCAACAACTATGTGGTCACCAGTATCCATAAGGTACATATTGCACAATTATCCCACACAATTTAAAAATATTGTGTTAACTATGTGATAAGTCTCTATCCAAAAATAACACCTTGGTGAATGGTTTCCTGGGCAAGGTTCACAGTTTCCCCTAACCATGCGCAAGTCGTGTGACACCCCCTACCAAAGCCAAATTTTACATTTTTATTAAGAAAAACAAAAGAAACCCAAGGAATAAACATATGATCAAAATAAATAGAGTAAATACCTAAATATTAAGACATGGTTGTGAAACGTTTAATGTGAACTCAAAGTAGAAATATAAATTAGGTATTCCCATTATTATCATATTTTTGATAATAAAATAAAGATTGAGTCGCATGAAATCTCAAATAAATCATATGGTGAAAAGAAATTCTAGTAAAATACATGGTAGAAATATAGGAAGAACCATAAAGATAAAGGTTTCATTGGAATTGGTAGGTTCTTTAAATGTGTAAATGTGGGTCAAAAAGGCCGTGAATGTCAAAATGTTATTAATGGGTTAGTTTTTACAATGAAGGATAGGACACAAACTAATGCACCACCCGCAATCTAGAGTTTCAAGTGATATAATCTTAGACATTATGTGAATCAATGTCCTAATTCAATGGTTAATGTGTATGATAATCTATAAAATCCTATAAATAAAAAGAACAAAGAGAAATATTATGCAATCATAATAGATGAAGTGAGTCATGACAATTAGGGATCACTTATTATTCCCTCCTTAGTTGGGAGTTTCATGTTTCATTTTTTATTAATTATATTTATAAAAAATATTATTGTTTATTCTTTAGAGAAATTTTATGTGATTATCTCTTTTTACATGGATTCTGGAATAATGAAATAACATTTGATATTTTATCGATTAAAGGATGAACCTGAGCTTCAAATGAAACAATTCTAGTATATGATAATAGATTGTATAAAGAAAAAAGGGTGAATTAACTTTTGGAAGTTTATCCATGTAATATTAACAAAAGTTTTTTGTATACAATCATGGGTTTTTCTATTGACACCCCTTTTGTGGTTTTTACAAGATCAAGATTAAGAATATTTTAAGAGACATAGAAATTAAACCCTTTGGTTTTTTATATGTGACAAAGATATTTAAGGAGAAATGTATTTACACTTTGTGGACATGTTGGAAACCTTTAGGGTTTATCTTTTTTTTCATTAATCATGGGTTGTCTTTAATCACTATATTAAGTAATAACAATTAATTTAGATAATATTTATCTCTAGATCTTATTGTCATAAAATAAATATATAAAGTGGTAAAGTTACATGGATTAACATATTCAATTTTATCTGATAGAGATCTGAACTTTAACTCAAAGTTTTGGTGAAGTCCTCAGCAAGATATTGACACATAATTGAGCACCATATAACATCCTCAGGCAGATGGTCTATCTGAGAGAACAGTTAAAACTCTAAAAAATATATTAAAATTTTGTTCTATGGATTTAAAAGGTGGTTCGGATCAATACATCCCTCTAGTTAAGTTGTATTGAAATAATATCTTTCACTCGAGCATTTATATGGATCCCTATGAAAAGAATTATAGAAGTAAAATTTACTATAAATAATTTTCATAATGAAATATTTTGGGACTTGAGAAGGATGATGAGATGGTAGATAAGGTTAGAGTCGTTCAAAAACACATAAGGACAACACAAATTTGAATGGAATGTTACATTTATATCCGTCTATGTGATCTAGAATTTGATTTTGGTAATGTTATTTCTATGAATTTATCTATAGAAGAAATAATTTAAAGGTATATTGGTCACTTTGAAATACTTAATCATATTGGGACAGTATCTTATCATCTGATGCTTCCACCAAACCACTCTCAAGTTCAGGATGTATTCCATGTATCTCTCCTGAGGAAGTACGTAACTAATACTTCACATATACTAAAATTAAAGGTAATACCACTGGATATAGATATTTATTATTAAGAATAATTAGTATATATTCTAAATCATATAGAGAAAAATCAATAAAACAAAACTACTTATCTGGTTAATGTATTGTGGTGAAACCACCAGCTTGAAGAAGCTATGTGGGAACTTGAGGATGTAATGAGGTAGAGGTTTCATCATATATTTGTATCAAAGTGATGAATTTCATTAGTGAAATTATTTTTATGGTGGGTAGAATGTAACATCCTAATATTTTTATGAAATATTTCTCTTTAAATAATTTGGTATTTTGGGTTGCAAGAAAATAGAAATTTTAGACGAACCATGAAATATTATATATTTGTTATAAACTGAAATTTAAATTGGTAGAAATAAATATTAATAAATAATTTACAAAATAAATTTCCAACTCAATATTAATGTATTGGTATGTTCTTATAAAATTATGACATAATTTTTAATAAAGTATCTTTATTCTTCAAATAAATGTTTTGTTCAAAAATGAGTTATCAACCTGTTATGAGTGAATATAAATTTATATAAGTTTTAGAAAATTTATTTTAAAAAATAATAATTTCATTTTTGAATTCAAAATTTCAAAATTATATTAAAATAATTTTTTGATAATTTTTTGAAAATATTTTTTTCTCAAGGAATAGTGAAAATACTGATTTTTATTGAAAATTTTATTTTCTTTTAAAGTATTTACAAAGTAAAATTATGTTTTGAATTAGTTTTTAAAATTTTATTAGTTAATTTTGATTTCAAATAATCCAATTATGGTTTTTATATAGATTTATACAATAATTTATTATAAAAAAATATTATTCTTAAAAGGGGCTTTTTCCCAAAAAAAAACTGTTTTTCATGGAATTTTATTGATTTTATTTTAAATTAAATTCTCCAACTTATGTGTTTTGAATTTTAAAAAATGGATGAAATATTTGGGTTCATAAGGTAAAAATTTATTAAATAGTTCTCTTTTATTTTTGTCAAATATGAATAGTAACCATGGTAAATTTTTTTTACCACAATAAAGGGAAAATCAGGTAATTTATGTTAAAAAAATGACAAGGACAATAAAATGAAACTAAAACTTTCAAAAAGTTTATTTTATGATATTAATTCTACCCTTAACATGTAATGATATAAATTGAGTTTTTTAATGGACCCATTTCTATGAAAATAACTTTTATATTATTTAAATCAACAAAAGTCATAAAATGTCACTTTCTTTATCTTAAACATCTCTTATGTGTCCACATGGGGACAAAAATAGGTTATGAATGAATCTTAGTTTTAATTTGTTACTTAACAAATTTATATTCAAGATATATATTTATTTATGAGGTTTTGGTCCACTTGGATGAGATTATGATGTTTATAAAGTTTTTTTAATAAAAATTCAAAGATGTCACATTCATGTTTTAAATACTATAAATTTTTTAATATATGGTTACCCAAAAGATATATTAAAATATAAAGATTATTATAAAATATATAATATTTATCTTAATAATTTTATTATAGTTTTAATTTTTAGTGAAGAAATATGTATATTAAATAATTACAAAATGATGATGTAGTAATTACTCAATTAATGGAACAATCAAATAAATGATATTAAAAATATTAAAAAAAATATACTTGGAAATAATTAAGGTTATACAGTAAATTTATAGATTATTATTAAATATTATAGGTGTATTAAATGACTTGGTTCTAATTTATCTTATTTTCTTGATTTTATTAAAGTCAATGTAAAGAATAATGTCAAAGTAATGATAATTTATCAAAATAATATTTTATTAAATTATTTAAAAAACATAAAACATATTTAAAAACAAACAATTATTCTCATATGGAATAAAATGTCATAAATGTTTTATTTATTGTCTAATTTACATTAAATAAGTAAAAATTATAACCTTTTAATATTGAAAATTTTGTTACCGTAGTTAAAAATAAAATAGGTTAACTAAGAGTGAATCAAAATGATATGGTCTAAAATAATTCCAAAACTTTTCTAAAATATTTTTTTATGATATTAAAACCTTATAATATATTATATTTTAATAAATGTCTATTTTTTGGCATTTTTAAGGAAAATTAATTTATTATAATTTAATCTTTTACGAAATTACAAAAGTGTTCCTCACCTCATTTATAAAATGACACCTCCTCCCCCACTTCTTCACATCACTTTGAGCCTTCTATATTGACCATACCATTAAAATTTATATTCTAAACTTCCCTAGAAACATTATAGAGGTTATTTTCTTCTCAAAATACCAACCCTAGATCCCTTTAGAGGAAATCCAAAGGATACATTTCTAAGAAGAGGTAATGGCACTAACTAATCACTTTCTTTTTATAATATTCCTTATCTACACTAAGTCTATGATGTTTATAATAGAATAATAAATTAAATTTAATAAATAATATGAAATTTTATTATTATTATTAAAACAACATTATACACCCTCTTTAACATCAAATAATAAGTGAAACGATTGCTCGTGCGTACATGTAGATTACCGTCTCCACATAGCAATACAATTCATTTTTCATCACTATATTATATGGATGGGTATTATGATGGTAATAGTGGTTATATATGATATTTATAATATAATTATACCTATGTAATTATAATATTATGTCCACCTTATCATCATCAAATCATTTGATAAACGATAATGTCGCTCATGCATTCGTACGGACTACCATCACCACGAGGTGATGTAATTTGTTTTCACTTATATTTCACATGGATGGTAATATGTATAATTTATATGAAAATGTTATATATATATATATAGAATAATAATTATTCTATAAATTTTTATTGTTATTTAACATTATCTCATTCCATTCGATGAAAAATGGAAATAGCGCTCATGCATACATAGGGCCTACCATCTCCATAAATGGTGTGATTCATTATTCTATATCTACTTTTTATGAATAATTATAAATATGTATATAGTGAAAATATTTTATGATTAAAACATTCTTTTTATTCTATAAATTATGTAAATAATATCAAAGTATAAGGGCTGGAACTTCCAAATAGAAACATGCTTGTAAAACGAAGCAATAATCACCAAAAATAGTGATTTTAATAAAAAATTATGAATAAACCAGTGGTAAGATATTAAAAAGAAATCAAAAATGATATTATGGATATATTTTTATTTAATACATGTATAATAAATTGATATTTATTATACAAGTGTTTTTAACATGAGAAAATAAATTCAAGATTTTAGGTAAGGAAATTCTTAACTGAATTTCCATTCATAGGGTTAAACTACTATTTCATTGATTATGTTGTTGTAAAATTATGTGTGAAATGAATTTTAATTATATTAGGTTTTATATACACTTTTTTATTTGTATTTACATATAATACATATAATAAATTCATTTGATTAATTCTCATATTAATGATATGATATTTCTAAGGGTTCATGTCACAATCTCATTTTTATTTGAGATTTTTTATGTTAAAATCTCCACTGAGAAATATCTCCCTTCCATGTTAATGTTTTCTAAAATAAATTTAATTTTTTTAATATTATCGTATGAATTTCTAAATTCATTTTTACCTATATTTTACTTTTTTTAGAAAATAGTTTCAAAAATAATATTTTCATTTTTTTCTAAAGAAGGCTCTTTGTGATTTTTCTGACACAAATATACAGGAGGAATGTTTTTTAACTTATATGGAATGAGAATATTTTACTTATTTCATGAATACTTATTTTATTAAGGAATAATTTATAATTTTACAATGTTCTTCTCAAAGAAAATTATTTCATTTATAATTGCGCGGATTTTTAAAATAAATAATTATTTCAAAAATGGAAAGAATATTTTCATCAAGAATTTTTTAGAGTAATATTTCACAAAAATTTTTAATTTAAAATATCATTAATTAATATTACTTATACTTTACTGGGGTTATGATTTGAAGATAATATTTTTACTCTTTCTATAGTTGCTATATGTTTATGCTTAAATGATATTTATGAAACCCATTTCTTTTACATGGGTTATATTATGATGAAATGTTTATAAAACATATTTTTTTCATGAGTTATGATATGAAGAATTATTTATATTCATGTGAAAAACATAAATATGGTTTTTATTATGAGATGGATGTGACCTCTATATCCTTGTAATTCATTGGGTAAAGGTTAATATATCATGAGATAGGAATGGGAAGAAAGTCGATAGGCTTGATCCCTTATAGGAAAGAGGTGTGTCCTGATCAATTATAAGAAATGGGTGAATCCTGATCCATTATGGGAAATAGGTGTGTCTTGATCCCCAATGTTGATGTTCTTGGTATTTAACCTTTACACATGAAATGGTTTTCTATATTTATGATAGTGCCATACTTTTATGACATGATATTATGGTTTATGATTGATTTATGATGATTTATCACTCTCATGGTTTGTGTTTTATGAAATGATAATGTTTATATTGGGAATAAAATTTATAATCTATGAAAGGTTTAATATGAACTTCATAAGTTATGCTCAATATCATATAAGATTATTCTTATATTAGGTTTTCATACAATAATGGATTGATATCTTCTATGTTCACCCTTACTGAGCATTTGAGCTCACCCTTTCTTATGTTTCCTTCCCCAGGTGATGAATAAAGGTTTAGGTAGGGTATTATTAATAGGAGTACTATTTTTGGAATATCTTTATGGGAGATGTTGAATATTTTTCATAAATTAATAAGATTGTATTTATAGTCTCCAAATACGATAAACCTTCATGGTTCTTTCATGGATTATATTTTTATTCATCTAAAAATATTTAATATCTATTTATGAAAATAATAGGTTGTTATACTCTCTTTTACCCCTTTTCACAAACACCCCCTTTATTTTCTCTCTCTCTCTCTTTCAATCTAAAATTTCCAAGCCTCCCCTTTTTAGAAAAACTTTTTTTAAATAGAGATAAATGGATTATGTTTTGTTTAAAAATTGAATGGATGAAAACCTATGTTTATATTATTTTATTTCAAACTACCTATAAATGAGTCTTCTATTTAAAGGAAATTAATATTAATAGATTTACTTGTGAACACCTACAGGGTTTTAGTACTCATTCTTATTCCTCTCTCTTTGTTTTTAGCTTTAGGTACAATTTGTTATATTTTTGGATCTCCCTTGGAGTGAACATGGTTTTTTGATTGGTAGTGAGCCATGAGGTAACTTATAAGTATATTTATCCATTTACTTTAATTTATTTTTTTCTTTTCAGGGATTATTTTTTTAAAAAATATATTTATTTACATGTAGTTTATGGTCTAAATCATTCTCAATTGAGTTATATATAATGATCAGAAATATTTTCCAACCCAGGAGGATTATTAATGCTTCTCATAATTTTTTACAGTCTGGATCGGGTGACCTATTTGGGATCGACCTCAGTTGGTTAATGAAAAAATGGTATCAAAGGATTAGCCCTTATTATTTGGGTATGTATGGTAGTTCAGATGTAGTATTATTGGAATTAAATTAGTCATAAGTGGGTAAGTTTTTATCACCATATAATCATAAGGATGATTTAATTTTTAAGGTGGTCCTGGGTGGTTTTACCTCAAAATATGATATTAGATCTTAGGTGTTTTCAGGGTCATAATTTTTTTAGCATTTATGGTTGGTTTTTATGAATTTGTGGTAATTATGGGATAGATTCAAAGGGTGCATGGTTATTTTTAGTGGTCTATAAAACCTTTTATAGACCAAGAAACTACATATGAAGACCTCGTATGGGCTCACCTGGTTGGTACATGACCTGGAAAACCATGCGGCCAAGCCATGTATAGCGTTTGTTCCTATGAGATTTTGGGATTTTTGATTGAGTGTTGGATTTTTTTTGTATTAATTTGATTTGATTTCATAATTTTACTTTTATATTATAAAAATTGAATCTATTTTATCAAAATTTCTTTTCCAACAATTAAAATTGTGTATTGATCTAAAATAAAATGGGTTGTTTTGAAAAAGGAGAGTGTTTTGGAAACCATTTTGGGATTTTGAAAGGTTTTGTAAAATGAAAATTAGAAGTGGTTTGGAATTTTTTTGGGTCTTTGGAACGATTTTGTAAAATGTAAAATGTTAAGTAAGTTAATAATTTGAAAATTCTTGGTTTTAATGATAAATGGTTGTTACAAAAACCGGTTGGGATATTTCATAAATGGATTGGAAGGTGATCTGGATTCTTTTATTTGATATCTGGAATTCATAGAAATGAGCATATATATATATGGGTGTATTTTTATGGTGAATGGATGGTTATTGGTATGTGTGGATGAGTTATTGATATATCAAGGGGATGTATATATACATGAGTATTCATGGAATACCAATGGTAGGTGTTCAGTTTGTAAGTCTTGTTAAGTTTTTTTGAAAATTGTTTTCAAAATGAGTATTTTAATGCTCTTAAAATAGAAGTGTTGTGATGATACCATTTTTGTGTGTGGGGTTTTATTTGTTGGGATTTGGATTTGAATCTTTAGGTATGTGATTTAAATTATGTTTTGATTTTTAGTTGTTAATTTATGATTGAGATTTATAGATTTTATTTTTGATGTGCTTTGGATTAGTTCTGTGATTCTTTTTTTAGTATTCCCTATAAGAGTCTTAGTAAAAAGAATGGATGGTTAGTCTCTAAGGTACCTTATTTAGATTTCTAAGTGAAAGTATATTTTTGGAATTGGTTTTGGTCATCCTTAAATGGTTTATCTTATCAAAATAGATGTGGTTGGGTTCTTTGAGGAAATTATGAATAAGTGTTTATCTAGTCACCCTTCAGTGGATAGTATGGACCGATGTCATGGGAAAGATCCTCATAGTCCTCAAAGGAAGAAAGGGAAAAAAGTTATTAGAGATTTAGGGAAATGTATTGTGATTTAGGGGAAAATCCAAAGGGATGCAAGGATTACTCCCACTTGCCAAAACCTATGAAGACTAGGACGGCCAAGAAGGGTGGAAACAAGGAAATAACAGTCCTACAGAAGGGGGAAAGTGAAGAATCAAGTAGGTATACAAGAGATAGAGAATAAGAGGTTGGGGAGTTCTTCAAACTTATCCTACACTCCAAGGAAGAAATTATTGACCATGATATATGACTTAATGTCTCATAAGAGGTTCTCAAGATAATTTATGAATGATGGTTGCAAGTTGATGCCACAAAGGAGAAATGTGGTTAGATAAACAAGATAGAATACAGACCCGAGGCTTCAATCTGAGTAAAATAAACTCAAAGGAATTTATTCAGATAATGGAAGGGATGATTACTCACCTTGTAGAGCTTATCAGGGAGGATCCAAATATCTAGGTTAGTATGCCGCACTGGGAACTTTATAGAGTAGCTGAGTCAAGTAATATTAGTCTTGTGTTTAACCATTTTGTGAGATCTTTTAGTGCGTAGTGGTAGCATGTTTTTGAACTTTGGTTTCCCATTTTTCCTAAAAATGGATTAATAAAAATTTAAATTTGGATGGAACACTACCTAGACTCTGGATAGAGTGGTGGAGCCAAAGCCTTTCAATACATTAGACCACACTTAAGTCTTTTTGGGCTGTTTTCCACCATTTTCCAAAAAAAAATGATAATACCTCATCCATTGTGTCTTATTAAAATATGTTCCATTTGTTTTGGCCACTTGGGTAACCATAAGGGGGTTATGTAAGTCACACTACTAAGAGTGAATGTTTTAGTTGAAGATCGTCAACTCCTAACTGCAGAGTAACATATGCTTCAAGAAATTAGGGATCTGTCCATAGGATTCAAATTTAATATTTTCCCACAATAAAGGATCTAATTGGTGTGGTAGATGTTGACATAACATGTTTTATTTAACATTAGAGTGGAAACTATTTAATTTTCCCCTTTTCATGGATTTTTTTTAAACATCTTATTAGGAGATCTTGGTGGATTCATTTTCTTGAGATTTTGTGGTAGTGACTTAGGGGATAAAAACTATTGAATAGTTAGAATTATTTTGTAATGTTATTGATTTTAGGTGATTCATATTTGGATATTCTCTGCCTTAGGGAGTTAAGAATCACGATCTGGTTTGGTGTCTGGTTTGAGTTTCCTTAATTAGGCCCCTTTTGTTTGGACAATAGTCTATTGAGTGTTCATGTTAGTTCAATATTCTAAATTTCTAGTTCCATAATGTTTAATAGAACATAGTGAAAAAAATATCATTGTGAACCTAGTATGTTAGTTATTTTGTTTTCTATTTTTGAATTTTTAATTTTTTCACCAATTTTTTTCTTTATTTCCATCTCGCCTGACCCCAATCATGGTAGTTGGTTGGTCTGAATGGTGGGTTGTGTGATGGATTCTCATGGAGATCCCAAATAGAACATGATGTGATCCTTCAATGATTTTTATGTTAAGGGTTTGGGTTGTTTTATTTTGAGTGGTTTTTTGGGAAGGATAGTTTCTTATCTTGGTCCTTTTATTCATTGATTCAAATCATTGGGTCTCATCAGCTGCTTCTTATGTTTTGGATATAGATCCTTGAATAGGGTCTTAACATCTTCTTAGGGACATGGAGTTTCAAATTTTGGGTGGAAAATGAGTTTTCAATTCTTGGTCTTCTAGTGGTAAAAGTTTCATTTTGGGTATTAGCTTGTTTTTGACATGGTTAGTCAAGTATTTTCAGACATTATGGGGGAAGATGGTGTTATTTCTGGATATAATTGTCACACCCCAATCTGATACTTCTTTTTTTTATTTTTACCTTATTTTAAGGATATTTCTAGTGTTTTTGATGAAAAAATACTATTTTTGGAGGATAGAAGAAGATTCATGGTTAGCAAACAGTTAAAAGAAATTATGTGCTAGCCTAGTGCAAACCTTATGGACCAAACAGTAGCACTTTCTAGGGTGTACGAGTAGGTGAATGGGAGTGCTCCCCTCCAATTAAACCATGAGGGACCATTTTACTCTTATATAAAGGTTGTGTATGGTCGGTGTACAGTCTAGCAGACCATGAAATTAAACCGTTCATTCTCCGAAGTCATTAAAAAAGAGAAAAAGGTTTTAATTATAATATTTTTATTTTTATTTTTTTATTATTATAAATGTTGTTGTTGTTATTATTATTGTTTTTTTGTTGTTTTCGTTGTTAAACCCCCTTATAGGGATTCTTCTCCCCATATCCACCCATCACGACCTAGCCCCTCCCATCTACCCCTTGCGCGCAACACCCCTTCCCATGACCACCACTCTATACTATTTCTTACACTAATTCATGGTTCAATCACCTCAGGTATGATTTCCACCTCTACTATTTATTTTTTCCTTCCATTTTAATTGCACCATTTCTCTTCACCCATGTGGCACGTGTGACCCATCTAAACTATAACCACATTTTTGGGTATTTATTTTGTTGTATCATAATGTCTAGGGTTTCTGGGTCCCGTTGAGGCTGGTTTTAGTTATGATCATTGAAGGTAGTGGATTCACTCTCGATTTTGGGTAGTTTTTATCCTGTTCTAATTTGTCGGCCTAATTTTAATTATGGATTTTGTAATTTTTAGCTTTATTTTTATTATTTAAGTTATCTTTCAGCTCTTTGAATGCAATGTAAATGTATATACATAGGTAAGTACACACACACACATATATATATATATATCCTCGGGGTACATAATTTAAAATGGAAATAGGAATATGTACATTTGGACAAGGGGTACATATGTGTGTGTGTGAATTTGTATAAGTGTGTAATTGTGAAGTGGTCGTCATCAAAAGTAGCATTTTTTTACTTAATTTTTCTCATGCATTGGCCTTTAAATTTAAAAACCATTGATTTCCTGATTTTTATGCAATGTTTTGATGCTATTTAATAATGTATAATAATTTCAAGATTTATTTGGAATGAAATAATTTTGTTTCCTCTTTTAATTAAATTGTGTGAAATTGTTTTATTGATCCTCACACACCAAGTGTTTATAAAAGGATTATGATTGGCCTTTGTAAATTATTTTTGATTTTGAATAGTATTTTTGGGTTTTTAAAAGTATTTCTAAACAATATTTGGGTCTATAAGTGGTGTTTTTGGCACCCTTTGAATTATTTTATCACCTAAAGAATACATGAGGCCCTATTGTAACTTTCATAAATAGGTTTTATTTGTAAAAATATCCATTGGATGTGTCTCTTTCCTGACCATTTTTATATGAATGGGTATGTCCTCGGTATGGGACCTCCCTTTTGTTTTCATGGTTTAAGGGAAAGGGAACTTCCTTGGAGTGGTATTCAGGGGTGATTCTTGTGTACGTGGATTTTGTATTGATTGTTTTTAATCTTCATATATGGCAGATTTATTTATACTTCATGGATCAACCCCATTTTATACATAACATGGGAACCTAGTATAACTAACATATTATCTGAGAATTCTTACTGCGCTAGTTTAGGATTACACTCTAGCTAGTGGACCCTTAGTATGAACATGTCTTATTTAGGGATGATTTCCCTATTTTAGGATTGGTATGGTACAACTAAGTGTTAGGGATATTCGATCTCATCAGGCATGCCAATGTGATGGATGAGGTTATATTATGTTCAATATTTTCCCATGAGATCCTAAGTATTCCCATGTTCTCCAGTACTTGGTTATCTACGGTGGATAATATAGGTGCCTCATTTGGTATGGTTACACATGTACTGATTTTCTATTTCCCTCATCATGTTTTCATTGGTTCTGCTCCCTATCTGTGATGTGTCTCTTTATTAAACATCAATATTTAATCTTTAAATGTGTTCATAAATAACATTTTAAAAAAACATACTCTCTTTCACCCCTTTGCACAAAAACATACTTTATTTTCTCTCTCTCTATTTCACACTAATATTTCTAAGACTCACCTTTTATAAAAACCTATTTTAAATAGAGGTTGAAGGACTACATTTTTTTTCAAAATTGAATGAATGAAAAACCTATGTTTATACAATTATATTTTAAACTCACAATAAATGAATCTTCTATTTAAAGAAAATTCATAAGGAATAGTTTTACTTGGAAATGCCTACTAAGTTTTAATACTCATACTTATACCTCTACCTTTATTTTTAGAATCAGGCATTGGTTCTTCAAGTTTTGGATTTCTCTTTGGGAGAATATAGTTATGTGACTGGTGGTGACCCATGAGGTCACTTAAAGGTATATTTAGTTGTTTAGTTTTATTTATTTTTTACTGAAAATGATTATTTTATTCATTCTATTAATATATTTTAGCCTATATTTTATGAGCTAAAACATTCCCAATTGAGTTATATATGATTCTAGGTACTATTTGTCAACTCGGAAGGATCGGGAATGCCTCTCGGGCATTATTGTGGGTCGGCTTAGGTGACCAGTTCAGGGTCAACCCAGGTTGGTTTATGACATATAAATTGCATCAAAACCTCTATAATATTTCATTTTTATCTATAAAATTAATTTTTTTCATTAATTATTTCAAATTTTTATAATTTTAATATTTTAAATATCATTTATTTAAGTTTCCATTAATTGAATAATTACTACATCAACGCTGCATAAGCATTTAAGGTAATTATTTCATCATTAAAAAGTAAAAAAGTTACCATTATTATTATAAAAAATTTATATTTAAAATTATTATTTATAACAAAAATTATCCTATTTTATTCTCCATGTTAAAAATATTATAATTATTAAAAAAAGTGAGTGACATTTTTTACTTTTCTTTACATAAAATATTATAAAGGTCATAATCAAATCCAAATAACCAAAAAATATCATATAATTGAATATTTAATGATTATGAATATAATAGACTCATAAATAAAATTATTCCAGGTGTTAGAGACATTTTATAGTCCTTATCATTATATTTTTAACTTTAATTTCTTGATTTTATCTCAACTATGGTAACAAAAATTACTAAGGTTACTATTTATATTAACCAAACAAAGAAAACTATTTACCAAATTTGGATCCACTAATTAAAAATATGGAATCTAGTTTTTTAAAATTCAAATTATAGAATTGGTAGAATTTAATTTAAAATTAAACTTGAAAAATGGATGAAAAAATGTTTTTTCTTAAAATTATTATTTTATATATAAAATGTTTTTATACTAAATTAATTTTAAAATTCATTCCAAATTCTATAATTTTATTTTTTTTAATAAAAAGGAACTAATGAAAATTTAAAAATAATCAAAAATATAATTTTACTTTTTAAATATTTTAAAATAAAATATAGTTTTCAATAAAAATTGTTATTTTTCACTATTCACTAAAAAATCAAACTTTTCATAAAATTCTCATAAATTAAACCTAAGAAAATTTTGAAATGATTATTTCAAAAATTATATCCTTTTTATAAAATAAAGTTTCTAAAATTTATAAAAAAACTAATTATAATATTCTCTCACAAAAAACAATAAAAATATTTTTTGAAGAAAATATATTTTTTAATAATAAACCAGCATCACTAAAAATTGAGTGTTTATTCCTTAAAAATTAATTAATACATTATTATTAAGTAATAACCTTATATATTTCATAATTTAGTTAATCCTGTCGATACCCACTAATTTAATGGCTCAAATATAATGGAAAATTTTACATAATAATATTTTACAGTCTGTTTAAGCTTATTGTTATATATTTTGTACCCTATCAAACATAGTATTTATTTTAAAATATCGGTATGTTAAAATACTAAATCCTAAAAAAATTAATAAAAAGTAGAAATAATAATATGAATCCTAGTAAGATGAACTCTCTAATAAAGGTGATTAGATTTGGGTTTGTTTATATATATGGTACCAACATTATTTTGGAATACACATAAAAACCTAGAAATTTAGCTTCCCCAAGGAATTTTGAGGGAATTATGGTGTAATGGATGAAAATTTAATGGAATCTTGTTTTCAATATGGTGAATATTCATGTAGTGATCAAGAAAATATCCAATCCTTGTACGTGAAAGTAGAACAATAAGAAAATTTTAATCAAGTTAAACCATCATTCATAGAAGATTTGATCATGGTGAATTAAAGGTTTAGAAGGCTAAGTGTCCTTGCATATAGAAATAATGATGATGCGTGTGAATATAAATGTATAATGTGACTTATATTAGAAACTTATATAAGATATTGTAAAATAAATAGCCATAGAGAAAGAGTTGAAACCTAGTGTTATCCCTATAAAGACCCAACTTGAAGAGAGGAAAAATTATGGAACGGAATCAATCATAAGGTTAGATAATATATATGCCTAACTAAAAGAAAAATATGATAATATAAAATATCTAAAATCAAAGATCATATCATTAATGGGAAAAGAGATTCTAGATATTCACTCAGTATTATCCCCAATAATTGATGTGGGAATAATTCAAAATTAGTTGTAACGGCCTAGATCCATGTGGATCAACTCTTTGCATGTTTCTTAAGCTTTTAGAGCTTAGAGGAGGCTTGAAAGTGTTCTAGAAGAGTTTATCTATGAAATTCTAGAAACAAGAATAATTACACACCATGTAATAATTATACTTTGTGTAAGTTTGGTTCAAGATGTGTAAATTTTTGGGGTTAAATAATAAAAAGGTGTCATGTTTTTTGGAGGAAACTGAACCCTGAGTATTACATGTCATGAAAGGAGATTATATTTCATGTAAATCCCTGATTTTTTACATTTTATAATTTTTCATCCACTTGGTTTTTTACAAACCCTGCAGTTACAACACTTTATCTCATTTTCCAAAGGTCAAGGGATCCCTTCTAGGTGTTTTGAAGATACCTTGAATGGGAATAAATCATCAGAATTTTGTATTTATACATGGAAATATGTGGTGATCCAAGGTATGTTCTACCTCCGTTCTTTCAATTTATTCAATCTATTCATCCTTCTTATGTTATGGAACTTGAACTCCATGTTTTTAAAGGAGTTTTGTTGGTTATTTGTTGGTGTGTTTGTGGCACGGTGTCCTCAGGTGGGTGTAGTTCCTATGGGATAGGTGATTAGGATCCATATCATTGGTATATTCTCATGAAAAAAATTGACACCCTTTTGAGGTTGGGAATTTATTACTTCTCTAGGTATTTATGTGAAATATTAGATCTATCATGATTTATCCCTTTGTATTACAATGAAATTAACCTAATAATTACTTGAAACAGATTAAAGAATTGATATTGATCGCATGGAAATGTTGTTGTTTTGTACCATGATAATGGTTTGTCTCTTGTTTTTCTAGATAGTGTGGTATCTATTCTGTGACTTCTATGCTTGGATTAACATGTGGAATTGTTAAATAATGTAAATCTATAATTAATTGTTAATTTATTGGATAAAAAATTAAAGAGGTATGTTTAATGAATCTGGTGTATTGTAATCTTAATGATAAAGCATGGTTAAATTAATTTATCTTCCATGTGTTAATGGAATTGAATAAAGATGTGAATCATGTTGATTTTTTTTTATTAAGGAACTAAAGGCATGTTAAATCAAATGTTTAATTAATTTTTGACAGATTGTGTTGGCTTACTAGTTAGGTTAACCACAGTTAGAACCTATGGATAATGAATCAGTTAATTCAAGATGGAATAAGAATTGGTTGTGTGGTAAAAAATAATTATTTTGTAGGGAATGAGTTTTCTTCGTTATTGTAAAGGCCAAGTTCCTTATACAATGTATCTATGAGAGTTTGTTTCATGTGAAGGCTGGATGTCTTTCTTTAGTACCACGAGACAGTTTTCTATGTTTCCTGCTTCTTGTGATGTGATGTGATCTTGGGTTGGCTAATCTTGGAGAGATGTTGTGGTATATAGGGTGGGGAGTCTTGAATGTCATGTGATCCTAGGATGGAAGAGCCTAGAGGTATGTTATGGTATATGGGTTGAGGAGGACCATTTATTGTGGCAACAGTTCACGCTTGTGATGGCGAGATGCATCGGGATATGCATGTGGGTGTCAGGGTAGACACCGAAGATGATGGAATGGGTTGAAGTTGGTCTTAAACATTGATATGAAATTTATATTCTTGTTTGAATCTATTCTTCTGATGATGGCCAGGATTTTTTTTATCATTTTACTTTCCCTACTTCTTGAGGCAGATGAATGTTCCTGGTTCTATACATTTTTTGGTAGCTTAGGATGTTTTCCTATAATTACTAGAAATATAAAAATTGATAATTTTAATAAATAAACAAATTTTTAACCCATGGGGTTGTAGATTACTGGGCTGCAATGTTGAGGTTATAATTCTGGGAATATGTGGATTTGTTTTTCTTATTCTTGGAGGGCATGGAATTTTTTGTAACAGTAATGCAATGTAATGGGGATAATGTTAATAGTCAATTAATGGATAATAAATTAATTAACATAAATTGAAACTGATGAAAATGGATAAAATAATTCAACGTATCTCTTTAAATGGTTGTGTGCTTATAGGATATCTGGTCTTAGCAGTGGCAGCCAGGAGTCCGAGAGACATTAGCTACAGTTTAGTCTGAGACTAGGTTATGCCCATAGTGTGGCTGTGAGATGTATTATATCATTTTATTTTTTTTATTTCTATATGCTACTCCACCCTATTAGTTATGGAAACAGAAACCCTGGGGATTCTGAGCCCTAGGGAGAGTTTTCCCCAACACCCTGATAGGAGGATAGATGGCTAACAACCCCCTTTGGCCTCACTCTCTTCTCTTGGTAGTTACTTGTGTTTGTATACACAGTAGTTAGTTTTAACCATATATATGTATAAAGGGTTGTAATGGCTTGTGGTTATTTCACACAATTTTATTGTAGAAATATTTTTCTATGGAATACTATAGGTATAACATGTATAGGCTATGATGGATTGAGGATCCTTACACAGTGTATGGGTTATGATGGCTTGATGAATAATACCTAATGTATGATACATGTTATACGGGATATGATGGATCCTAGAAACTACCTTGTTACTTTTGGTCACATAGACATGGTGTTGTGTTGCATGAGGTGTATGTTGTGGTGCTTCACTCAGGCGTTTGTGGGCTAGATTTTTTGGAGAGAGATGCTCAGGGTGTGCGACATTAGGGAAGAGAGGTAAACCACTGGAGAAGAAAAAGAGGGGTACCCTTAATATTCATTATTATATTATATTCTATTGTTTTATATACTTGGTTAGAGTATCCTGGTGAGGTTGGTAACTTAGTATACCTGTTTAGGTGACGAGTTAGTTTTACTTATTATTCACTATGCTTTATCATGCTTCTTTACCTTTTTCATGAGAGGATTCAGGGAGGATCCTACTGAGTATACTGTTATACTCACCCTACATATATATAAACTATTTTTAGGTTAGTTGAATCAGGTTGGAGATTAGGATGGTTACTACTATCTTGGGGTTTAGTAGGAGATATTTGGGCTTCATGGTGGCTGTCTTCCTCACTTTTATTTTGGTACATTCAGTTTTTCCTTGCAGTTTTAGTGGTTCTTTCATGTCATTACATATGTGAAATTTGGATTTTCTTTTATATTGTAGTATGTGAAAGAGTTTTTTGGTGTATGTGTTATTTCTATCTCTTTTATGTGTTCTCTTAGAGGGTAATGCCATCTATCTGTGTGTTTACTATACCCTCAGTCCCAGTCGCCAACCCAAGACCTACTAGAGGTAGGAAATGGATGTCAAAATCTCTCTTCTCCCATTGTTGGCCCAGGAGGGGTAGACCTTGTGGGGAGGTGTCAGGACATAGTAGTATCAGAGGTCTGTTTGTGGGATAGGATGGAGTTTGGATTTAGTCATAGGTAAGGTTTCATGGGATAGTAGAGAAATAATGCCAACTAATTTTAGAAAGTTTTGTAAACACGAGAGACCAACTTAGAAATAGGTATTTATCCCCCCCCCTATGATCTTATGCGTGGACCTTTAATTATAGAAGATACTAAATGAGGTGATACTGGTTACATGATAGAGACCTAGAAAAGGATCATGCATCATTATTCTATGAACCTGTGTTTTAATGGGTAAACCTTGGGATATGATAACCTAAAATGAATAAAAGAAAATTATTAATTAATGTTAAATTATTCTATAGTTCATGTTATTATCTCTAACTATTTGTTATTTTATAGGAATGGCTCTATGTAGACATCCTTTTCAGGTTCATGAAAAAGATGTTTCGTAGGTTGAAGTAGTAGATCGTTTTAAACTAGAGGTTAACGGCTATGCCACTTGGAATAGGGTACTCTGATAGTTTTAATACAAGGGTTTGTAGAGGTACGAGGGATCTATTTCAAATTAATTCATGGAAGACTAGTTATAGGAGGATGAGATTTCCTTCAACTTGATCTGTGATCAGAAGGATCAATGGGTATCACTGGTTGTGATGATGTTGTGTGGGGCAGTGAAGTAGGGGTAATTCTTGTTCCTCATAGATTGTGAGGATTCAGCAACCTCATAGGGGGAGTTCTAGGACTAGTTCAGAGTCAGTTTCTTTCTTTGACTGCAAAGTTAGCAAATGGATAGTAGCTTCTTAACCTTTGGAAGGGGATATTTGGTGTGTGAGAGTTTGGGATCCATTTCAAGAACCTTCTTTGATATGCTTCGGACCTATTACGAGATGATTTGTCTAGGGTGAGGCATTTTGAGGAGGATTTCCATCCATATATCCACCTAAAAGTCACCTCATTTATGTTGAAGACATATCTCAAGGTTCTAGAGAGATTATAGGTCATTAATAAAACATTATCCAAAACTATCTCATCATGAGAGGGGATTCATCAGGATTCCTCATGAAGCATAGATGTGGTACGAGTTTCCCATATGTTAGGATAGAAGAGCTTTCGATCAGCTAGGAGTAGGTCACATCCCTCAATGTCTCATTTATATGGGTGGAAGTTTCTCTCATTCCTATTCTAGGGGAACAAACACATGTCTTTCTTATGGAGGTCTAGGTCATCAGTAGTGAGAGTGCCTGACCTTTTTGAGTAGTCAGCATGCACCAATTATTCTACTTCAAGCTCCTCTTCTGAGGCTATTCTAGCCGAGGAAGTGGAAGCAGGTTTCTCAAGTTTGAGATTATTAGAGAGTAGATGGGGAATTCAAAGGATAGCCTCGAGATACTCCCCATCCTTAGAGAGAATATAGAGTCCTTGTAGGTCCTCGTCGGCATGTTTAGAGAGGTTCTAAAGCAGGACGTGGTCAACTTCTTGCTTTAGCATTTCTAGTTCCAGGCAATCCAAACATCATTTGAGGTACCCTTTTCCTATTTTCTACTTGGTTTCATGTCTTGTTTGATCTAGGAGTGAAACACTCCTTTATATAACTTTTACTTTTCCATGCTTTTTCACTAGAGGTGGAGAGAATTTCAGTGCCCTTTGTGTTGACTACACAAGTTAGAGGTCGATCTGACTTGTTTGATATATATATGGACCATGATCTAGTGCTAGGGAAACACCAATCTTTGGGAAATTTCTTATGCTTACGGATAAAACCATATGAAATCATCATTGATATGGATTGGTTGTATTCAGTGTAGTCTATCGTGGTCAAGAGGTAGGTTGTGTTATTTGATGTTGATTGTGAGCTAGTGATGTTTATTGGCGATCAAGACCCTCAGATGGGTTAGAAGTGTGTTCCATCCTTATCATCCATGATATATGAACTTATTTTGAGTTCATTGGAGATTTAATAATTAGTTTTTCATATATTTATAGAAGAATACCCTAATTTCATTCGAGAAGAGGTTTTAGTGTTACCCCTTCGATAAGTGATCGAGTTTGGGATAAAACTACAGGCTGGCATGTCTCCTATCTTGATGTATCCATATAGGATGGAACCTTATGAGTTGATAGAGTTTCTTATATAGCTCGATGGTTTGTTGCAGTGTGATTTTTTTCATCCAAGTTTGTCACCATGGTGTGCACCAATCTTGTTCATGAAGAAGGCTGATGGAAGTTTGCTGTTTTGTATCGATTATCATTTCTTGACCTGAGTGACATTGAATAAAATCTATCCTATTCCATAGATTAATGATTTATCAGATCAAATGATGGGTGTAATTTGGTTCTCAAAGATTTATTTTTGGTCAGGATATCTTTATATGCTTGTAAAGGATGAGGATATCCTGGAGACTACTTTCTATTTTCTTCATGGGCATTATAAGTTTTTTTGATGTTGTTCAGTGTAACGAATTCTCCATCTATGTTCATGGGGTTAATGAATGTTGTGTTTTGTGAGTTCCTAAATAATTTCTTGATGATTTTAATCAATGAAATTTAGCTATAATAAGTGCCTGAGAAGGATCATGCAGAGCATCTCTGTGTCATTTTGGGAGTTCTTTATCATGATCAGTTGTTAGGGAAGTTTCCAAAGTGTGAGTTTTGGGATCGATAAGTCTATTTCTTAGGGAATTTTGTATCCTGGTAGGGAGTATGAATGGATATGTTGAAGATATAAGTAGTTGTGTCTTAGGAATCCCCTAATATAGTGGCATAAGAGATAATTTTCATTGGTCTTTCCAGCTATTATAGGATATTTGTAGACGATTTATCTAAAGTTGAGACTCCTCTAAAAGCGTTGACCAAAAAGGATCAAGCGTTCTTATAGACTGATCAGTTTCAAACATCTTTATAGTATCTGAAGTTGAAGTTGACCAATGATCTAGTTATTTGTCTACCAATATAAGGAGTTCAGTTTGAGGTTTTCTGTTATGTTTTTCATCTTGGGTTAGGCAATGTTCTGATGTAGCATAGAACAATCATTTCTTATGGGTTTGGAATTTTCATCCTCATGAGCGTAGCTATGCCACCAATGATATTGAGTTAGCGGTGGTAGTGTTTTCCTTAAAGTTTTTGAGGAATTAAATTATAAGTAAGCATTTTTTGGTCTTCCATAATCATAAGAGCGTGAGGTATGTTTTCTCCCAATGTGACTTGAACTTACATAGAGATTAGTGTATGGAGTTCTTATAGAACTTTTACTTCGAAATTTTGTATAAAACTGGAAAGGGGAATGTTGTAGCTGATGCACTGAGTAGGAAGTCACATACTAATACAATGCATGAATCTAGTTATACCTATAGAGTGATGAAAGAACTTTCAATATTACATCTATATATGGGAGATTCAGGGAGGAATATGTTTTCTTTTTTATATAATGATTCGGTCATCTCTAGTGTAGCAGGTGGAGGAATTCTAACTAGGGGATATTGAGGTGGAATTATGGAGAGACCAAGTTGTTTGTGGTGAGGCCCCCGATGGTTGTTCTGAAGATGAATAAAAATGAGTTTTGTTTCAATAAATACTTTTCATTACTTTGGAGATGTGTGAGATGGTTCTCAAAGAGTTTCATATTTTTCCATTGGCGGTATATCCTAGCATTAAAAAAGATGTATCGATCCTTGAGGGGTTATTTTTGGTTTTTCTAGGTTGAAGTATACAGTTTCAGAGTTTTTTTTCAATGTTTGGTCTTTGAGAACCATGTTCCTGGTGGTTTTCTTCAGCCATTAGATGCTACTCAATAGAAGTGAGAGGATATCTTGTTGAACTTTTTTATTAGTTTACCTCGATCTTAGGGATGCTATGATGCTATATGGGTGGTATTATTTCATTTGAAAAAATCAACCCACTTTATAGTTGTAACGACCCAAAGTTTTTCAATGGAAAATCCCTTCTTATAATTATTTCATAAAATCACATGAAAATAGAACATAATGAACCAATAAGTTCTAAGTGACCTCTAAACATAAGTTTTTCACTTCTATATTGGGGATTTTGAAAATATGATATACACGGTTGTGTTCAAGATGATTTTTGGAGTCTAATGAAACAAAAATAATTTTTGGTGAATAGTAACCTACCCTTATGAATAGTAACATACCCTTATGAATAGTAATATGACCCTTACTAATAGTAAATCATCCAAAATATGAGTAACCTTAGCCAGGAATAGTTAAATAAAATTTATACATCTTAGAAAGTGACAATTTGACCATGGTAAACGTTTTGGTATTTTGTAAGTCATAAATAATTAATTATAATTAATTAATTAATTTAAAAGAAATTTCATTTTCTTAAAATGTGTTCATTAATTATCAAATCAATTTCTTATAGTTTTTAGATAATTTTTTAAGACCCTAAATAATTTTTGAAAGCACTATAAAATCAGTTTTAATTTTAAAAACTGTTTTTTAAGTAAATTATGATTTTAATAAAATATTAAATTAATAATATTTAGAAAATTATTTTTGAAAAATTTACTTCATTCTTGGATTCTACACGTTGAAAAATGGTTGGGGTAAATTTTTGGGATATCTCTGAAATACTTTAATTTTTTGTGAATAGTAAAATACATTAATTTACCATATAAATACATTATAATTAAAACCCACTATTCCTGACATCACAAGTGATGTAAGCACCCAAATCCCGAACTCAAATTCCTTATTTAATATTCTTGGTCATGGAAGACTCACTATTCCATGTCTTAGGGGAAATTAATAAAATAATGAATTTTATATTAAGGAAACCCCTCTCCCCTCCACTATAAAAACCACCCTTCACACCCTCATTTCCTCACACCTCTCAAGCTCCAAGCCTTCTCTAAAATCTACCCAGACATCCTACCTATCCCTTCTCCCATGTTCGAGAGCTGATGGTCTCATCAAAATACCAAGCCTAGCTTTCTTAAGGAGGATCTCAAGAGGAGGATTTAAGAGGTAATTTCTCTCCCTCTTCTCCTTTAATTTCCTTTCAAGTACAAGTTCATTTCTTGATCTCTCCCCACATATCTTCATTAAAATGGTATTTTAACTCCATTATTATACATATACTGGAATTTTATGATTCTAATGGGATATTTTATCATCCAAACCCCTTTCCCTCTTCCTTTTATTTTATTAAGGAGAATGTTGTTCATGAGGTGTTAATTTATCACCTTCAAGAATGACAAGTTTTCTTCTTCCATTTATACATTCAGATATGGTCATGAAACCGTTTTTATGGTTTAACCAGAACATGTTATATGTATTATCTCCTATTTAATGTTCTATAACTAACTCATGACCATAGTTCTAGTGATAAAATAAAACAAGTTCATTATGATTGAAAAATCGCTCAAATTAACCCAAACAATCATCATTTAATTATTATCTAATGATTCATCCACATCGATATAATTTTATTAATTATAAGATAATTAAAACTCATTTAATATCATTAATAACATGTAATATCAGTTCTGGATGTTTACCCATGTTCTACCCGAACTTCAATTTAAGAATACAAGTGAACCACTCAAGAAAAGCATAAAAACAATCATTCCCGAACAATGTTTTTAAACTCTATAACCCATCTAAAGGAACATAAAATCACTTAATGAAACCATAATGAACCATATTAATGTAAACAATGTTCTTTATTTATAATTAATTAATATAATGTCATTATACAGGACATTAAAGAGAAGGAAGCATTCAGATAAAAGGTAAGGGGAAATTCTCAAACCTAACTTTCATCCTTCGGGTTCTCCCTCTTTCACTCCATTTTTTGATATGGTTGCTCCTTAAAGATCATTTTTTCATCATTTTATTTCCTTTTTATGTGATATACATGTTTACCACTACTGTTTATGTCAAACAAAATGTTTTCCAAGAGAACTCTTCTTTTAAGAACTCACCTTTTACTTCTCATTCAAGGTTACTAGTTCTTGTATAAAGTATGTTATTCCCTCTTTGTTTTGGGAACCCAAATTTTATGAATGTGTACTTATGATATGTAACCCATTACTTTCCATGGGTTAGTTATGTTCACTTTTGATATATTTTCCATGTGGCAAGAAGGATGATGATAATGTTATGATGTGACGGGTGCACCCAGAATTATATAGCGCAACATGAATGTTTGAGTGTGACGGGTGCACCCAGAATTATACAGAGCTCCAATGCATTGGGTAAAGTGATTAATCTCATGAGTAAATGTGAAATTATGTGTGAACAAGATTCTATCTTGGTTCATAATTATGTGTGGTAGTTAACCACTAAGACACGAGGTTTCATTTTTATGTATTGCCACATTTCAAGTCTTATATTTATGCTTCTTCTCATGTTCATGATCTTTTTATAATGATCACCCCATCTATATTGTTCTTTTCTATCCTCTTACTAGGATTCTAGATCACCCCATTTTATGTATATCCTTAGGTGGTTACATGTACTAAAGAGAGGACAAGTGCCAATAAGAAGCTAGAGAAGAAGAAAATAAATAAATGTTTATGATTGATGTTGTAATTGTTATGTATGGTCCTGGTTTTCCCAAGACACTAAACCTTTGGATCCTATATGTGTAATACTATTATGTTTTTTATCTTTAAATTGATATAATAGTAATGTAAGAAAGGACCATGTCTCTATAGTTGGTATCAGAGGCAAGGTTTAGTTAATTTGGGAATTAGGATTAGTGAACCCTAGAGAAAACCTCTATTATGAGACTAAGTACAAATATGTCCACAAGAATATTTACACAGGGATACCATATGTTATTATTTTTGTATAAATTGTTAAAATGAATAAGTTATTTGTGACTTTTTTACTTATGTTTTGTTCTAACCTTTTCAATTTATAAAATGGTGGGAACCAGGAGAAATCAGGCCAACAACTCATGCGAGGGCCAATTCAACGATTGCCCGAACGACATCCCCAATAATTTGAGAGGTGGAGTTCAAAAATTCATGAAGATGCTTACCCAATTATCTCAGGTTATGAAAAATAACCATAATAATGGGGAACTTCCTCCTTCACCAAATAGGGAGCAACTAGTTATCGAATGTTTTATGTGGCAATGACTACCGACGTTTAGTGGATCTTCTGATCCACTAGTTGTGGAACAGTGGGTCAACTCTATGGAGAAGGTCTTTTCTGTGCTTCACTGTTCTGAGATTGAGAAGGTGACTCTAGCCTTTTATTGTTTAGAGGGAGAGGCCGATCAATGGTGGGTTTTGATTAAGAACACCATGCCAAGGGAGGAAATTTAAGAGATGGAATGGGAATACTTTAAGATAATGTTTCTTAATAAGTATTTCCCACAAACTCTTCGTACAAATATGGAGAGAGAATTCATAGAGTTCAAGAAAAAAGAAGTAGAATCCGTCACAACCTATTAATTGAATTTCAAAAGTCTTGAAAGGTACGCTTCAGGTTTTGTTATCAACAATGATAGAAAAATTGATAGATTCTTTAGTGGATTAAAACCGCACCTTCAAAAGGATCTTGCAATTTGAGACTTTGGGAGTTATGAATAATTTGTTCGGTGTGCTCTCAAAGTGGAGATGGAGTTCGGAGAATGGCACCATGGCTATGGTGATAAGAAATTAAAGATGGAGTTTCAAGCTGGTGGATCTAATGATAAAGGTGGGAAGAAAACTCAATGACCCACATGCCAAAAATGTGGGAATTTGGACCATAGGAACTGCCTCAAAAGGATTGGGAAATGCTTCAAGTGTGGGAAAGAAGGACATCATGCTCAAGAGTTTCGGAAAGAAACAAAAAGGATAATGTAATCGATGAAAGGAGAGAACCACTCATGGTTCAATGCTACAACTGTAGGGAGCTAGGGCACTATGCAAACCAGTGCACTAAACCTCGAGCTCTCGAGGGTAATCAGCGTCATCAGCCACAAAATCCAAAGGAACAAGGGAAGGCTTATTCCATCACTACTGTGGAGGTGGAGCATGATAATGAAGTCATACAAGGTACACTTCCTATTCACTCAATAATGGAAAAAGTTTTATTTGATTATGGTTCTACGCATTCCTTTATATCTTGCAAGTTTTCTAGAACTATAGAATCGAGTCCCTGAAACCTTGAAGTAGAGATATCTATAAAAACACCAAGTGGTGCAATTATTGCAACCCAATTGTTTGACTCTTCTCCTGTTGGTGTATGTGGGAAGATTCTTCCAGCAAATCTCGTAATACTTACCTTGGTGGAATTTGACACTATAATGGGAATGGATTGGCTCTTGTTATATAGAGCACATATTAACTGTCAGGAAAATAAAATATCTTTTCATATTCTGAACCATCCCATGATCCTCTACAAATGAAAGGAAGATCATGAATCTTCTTTGAAAAATCCTTCAATGGTGTGGGTTTTGATTCCCTATGAATAAGAATACCTTGACCAAATGGTTGAGTTGAAGGAAAGTTCCAACCTTGAGTAAATGCTCATTTTGAGGGAATATGGCGATGTATTTCTTGAAGAGTTACCCAGAATTCCCCCAGATCGTGAGGTAGAGTTCTCAATTGAACTCATACCCAGAGCTACTCCTATCTCGAAGTGTCCCTATAGGATGGATCCTATAGAACTAGAGGATTTAAAGAAGCAGCTACAAGAGAATCTGTACAAAGGGTTCATACGTACTTTTGCGTCACCTTGGGGTGCAGCAGTGCTCTTTGTGAAGAAGAAGGATGGAAAAATGCGGTTGTGTATCAATTATCGGCAACTCAACAATATCACCATAAAGAACAAGTATCCTCTTACAAGAATTGATGACTTGTTCGACCAGTTAAGAGGAGCTCAATACTTTACAATGGTGGATCTTCATTTTGGATATCATCAGGTAAAGGTGAAGAAGGAAGATATTCAGTAGACTGCCTTCCTTACAAGGTATGGGAACTATGAGTTTTTGGTGATTCCCTTCGGACTTAACAATTCCCCTACAATATTCATGGATTTGATGAATAGAGTCTTTAGACATTACCTTGAAAAATTTGTGGCAGTGTTTATCGATTATATTCTCATATACTCTAAGATAAAGGAGGAACATGAAGAACATATAAGACTTGTGTTGGCGACATTGATAAAGGAGAAGTTGTACGGCAAGTTCAGCAAGTGTGACTTTTGGATAAAGCAAGTCACATTCTTGGGACATGTGATCACAAGTGAGGGAATTTATGTGGATCCTTCAAAGAAAAATGCGATTGAATAATGGACCAGGGCCTCTAGTGTCACAGAAATATGTAGTTTTCTTGGATTAGCTCGGTACTACCGACATTTTTTGAGAAACTTCTCATGATTGTAAATCCCGATAACTAAGTTAACAAGGAAAGGGGTAAAATATGTCTAGACGGAATAATGTGAGGGAAGCTTCAAGGAGCTAAAGAAAAGGTTGATCACTGCACCTATACTCACACTACCGAAAAGTGGTGGATGTTTTGTGATATACAGTGATGCTTCGAAGAAAGTTTTGGGTTGCGTACTCATGAAAAATGATAATGTGATAGCCTAATCCTCACGACAGTTGAAGATCCATGAGAAGAACTACCTGATGCATGATATAGAGCTGGCAGCCATGATTTTTGCCTTGAAAATCTAAAGGCACTACCTTTATGATGAGAAGTGTGACATATACACCGACCAAAAGATCCTAAAGTATAAATTCACACAAAATGATCTCAACATGCATCAAATGAGATAGTTAGAGCTAATCAAGGATTACAATTTCTCTATTCACTATCATCCTGGAAAGGAAAACAAGGTAGCTGATGCTCTAAGAAGAAAAAATCCTACTACTCTATCCATGCTCCGGATTGAGAAAGACCCTATCTTCTTTTATATTCAAAGAATTTATTTGGAAATCATAAGGGCATGGGATACATCCTATATTTCCCAAATGATTGTGCAGCCATATATCCAAAAGAGGATTAAGGAATCAAAAAGGGGTGATGGGGAGATACAAAAGAGGGTGAATGCAGTAAAAGAAGGGAAGCTGCAAGTGTTCCATATTGATGATGATGGTGTGATTCAGTTTGGAACGCAGATTTTTGTGCCTTCATCACCTGGGATAAAGAAGGTTCTATTGGAAAATACAAAAATCTCAACATTCTCTATCCATCCTGAGAATACCAAGATATAACGTGATCTCTGAGAACACTTCTGGTGGGATAACATGAAGAAGGAGATTGCGGAATATATATCAAGGTGCTTGGTATGTCAGCAAGTTAAAGCTGAGGGACAAAAGTCCAAAGGTATGATGCATCCATTGCCTATACCCATGCGGAAATGGGAAAATGTTACTATGGACTTTGTCATGGGTCTACCAAAGACGTCAAAGGGAAATAATGTGATATGGGTTGTGGTTGACTGACTCACCAAGACTGCCCATTTTATCGCTATTCGGGAAGATCTATTGCTTGAACAAATTACAAAGATATATGAGAAGGAAGTGGTGAGACTACATGGAGTTACACTTTCAATTGTATCTGACCGTGATCCAAGGTTCACATCTAAATTCTGGAGGAGCCTTCAACATTCTTTGAGTACTGAATTAAATTTCAGCACGGCCTATCACCCCCAAACTGATGGTCAGTCTGAGAGAACTATTCAGATGCTTGAAGATATTCTAACAGCCTGCTCTCTTGAATTCAAATGTGGTTGGGATCAGCATCTCCCATTGGTTGAGTTCTCATACAACAATAGCTTCCACTCGAGTATTCAGATGGCTCCATATCATGATCTGTATAGAAAGCGATGTATAACTCCAACCTGTTGGGATGAAGTTGGAGAAAGAAAGCTACTTGGACCCGATCTTGTTCAAGAGATGACAGAGAAGGTTCAAGTCATACAGAAACACATCAAAGCTGCTCAAAGTCGGCAAAAGAGCTATGCTGACAACCGTCGAAGGGACTTGGAGTTCGAAGTTGGAGGTAAAGTCTTCCTTCGAATATCTCCATGGAAGAGAGTAATGTGATTCGGGAAGAAAGGGAAGCTAAGCCCAAGGTATATTGGCCCATTTGAGATCCTTGACCGCATAGGAGTCGTGGCCTATCGACTTAAACTTCCACCAAATATGGATCAATTTCATGATGTGTTTCATGTATCACTACTGAGGAAGTACATACCAGACCCCTCACATGTACTAAACTCAAAGGTGGTGCAGCTGTAAGAATATCTCTCCTATGAGGAGCAGCCAGTAAAGATTCTGGATCGGAGAGATAAGGTTCTATGCAACAAGACAACTCATCTTGTCAAAGTGTTTTGGAGGAACCATAAGTTTGAGGAAGCAACATGGGAACTAGAAGAGGCAATGAATGAGCAACACCCTCACCTATTTGTGTGAAGTGAAATTTCAGGGGTGAAATTTCTTAAGGGGGGAAGAATGTAACGACCCAAAGTTTTTCAATGGAAATTCCATTCTTATAATTATGTCATAAAATCACATGAAAACATAACATAATGAACTACTAATTGCTAAGTGACCTATAAACATAGGTTTGTCACTACTGTATTGGAAATTTTGAAAATCTGACATACACGGTTGTGTTCAAGATGATTTATGGAGTCTAATAAAAAAAAATATTTTTTGGTGAATAGTAACCTACCCTTATGAATAATAACATACCCTTATGAATAGTAATCTGACCCTTATAAATAGTAAATCATCCAACATATGAGTAACCTTACCTAGGAATATTTAAATAAAATTTAGACATCTTAGAAAGTGACAATTTGACCTTGGTAAACGTTTTGGTATTTTGTAGGTCATAAATAATTAATTATAATTAATTAATTAATTTAAAAGAAATTTTATTTTCTTAAAATGTGTTCATTAATTATCAAATCAATTTCTTATAGTTTTTAGATAATTTTATAAGACCCTACATAATTTTTTAAAGCACTATAAAATCAGTTTTAATTTTAAAAACTGTTTTTTTAAGTAAATTATTATTTCAATTAAATATAAAATTAATAATATTTAGAAAATTATTTTTGAAAAATAGACTTCATTTTTGGATTCTACACATTGAAAAATGGTTGGGGTAATGGTTTGGGATTTTTCTGAAATACATGAATTTTTTGTGAATAGTAAAATACATTAATTTACCGTATAAATACATTATAATTAAAACCCACTATTCCTGACATCACAAGTGATTTAAGCACCCAAATCCAGAAATCACATGCCTTATTTACTATTCTTGGTCAGGGATGAATCACTATTCCTTGTCTTAGGGGAAATTAATAAACTAATGAATTTTATATTAAGGAAACCCCTCTCCCCTCCACTATAAAAACCACCCTTCACACCCTCATTTCCTCACAACTCTCAAGCTCCAAGACTTCTCTAAACACTGTCCAAACATCCTCCCTAGCCCCTCTCCACGTTCAAGAGATTCTGGTCTCATCAAAAGACCAAGCCTAGCTTCCTTAAGGAGGATCTCAAGAGGAAGATTTAAGAGGTAATTTCTCTCCCTCTTCTCCTTTAATTTACTTTCAAGTTCAAGTTCATTTCTTGATCTCTCCCAAAACATCTTCATCCAAATTGTATTTTAACTCCATTATTATACATATACTAGAATTTTATAATTCTAATGGGATATTATATCATCCAAACCCCTTTACATCTACCTTTTATTTTATTAAGGAGAACGTTGTTTGTGAGGTGTTAATTTATCACCTTCAAGAACGACAAGTTTTCTTCTTCCATTTAAACCTTCAGATCTGGTCATGAAACCATTTTTATGATTGAAACAGAACATTTTATATGTATTATCTCTAATTTAAATTTCTTTAACAAACTTATGACCATATTTCTAGTGATAAAATAAAACAAGTTCATTATGATCGAAAAATCGCTCAAATTAACCCAAATAATCATCATTTAATTATTATCTAATGATTCATCCACATGGATATAATTTGATTCATTATAAGATCATTCTAACTCCTGTAATATCATTAATAACATGTAATATCAGTTATTTATGTTTAACCATTTTCTACCCAAACTTCAATTTAAGAATACAAGTGAACCACTTAAGAAAACCATAAAAACAAACATTCCCGAAAAATGTTTTTAAACTCTATAACTCATCCAAAGGCACATAAAATCACATAATGAAACCATAATGAACAATATTAATGTACAAAAGGTTCTTGATTTCTATTTAATGAATATAATGTCGTTATACAAGACATTAAAGAGAAGTAATCATTCAGATACAAGGTAAGGGGAAATTCTTGAACCTAACATTCATCCTTCAGGTTCTCCCTCTTTCACTCCATTTTTGATATGGTTACTCCTTAAAGATCATTTTTTCATCATTTTCTTTCTTTTTCTGGGATATACATGTTTACCACTACTTTTTATGTCAAACAAAATATTTTCCAAAAGAACTCTTCTTTTAAGAGCTCACCTTTTACTTCTCATTCAAGGTCGATGGTTCTGGTATAAAGTATGTTATTCCCTCTTTGTTTTGGGAACCCAAAGTTTATCAATGTGTTCTTATGAGATTTAACCCATTCCTTTCCATGGGTTAGTTATGTTCACTTTTGATATATGTTCCATGTGTCAAGCATGATGATGATAATGTTATGATGTGACGGGTGCACCCAGAATTATATAGCGCAACATGAATGTTTGAGTGTGATGGGTGCTCCCGGAATTATACAGCACTCTAATGCATTGGGTAAACTGATGAATCTCATGAGTAAATGTGAAATGATGTGTTAACAGGAATATATCTTGGTTCACAAGTATGTTTGGAAGTTAACCACTAAGACATGATGTTTCATTTTTATGTATTTCCACATTCCAAGTCTTATATTTATGCTTATTCTCATTTTCATGATCTTTTTATTATGCTCACCCCATGATATATTGTTCTTTTCGATCCTCTTATTGGAATTCTAGATCACCCCTTTTTATGTATATCCTCAGGTGGCTACATGTACTAAGGAAAGGACAAGTTCCAATAAGAATCTAGAGAAGAATAAATTAAATAAATGTTTTTGCTTGATTTTGTAATTGTTATGTATGGTCCTAGTTTTCCCAAGACACTAAAACTTTTGATCCTCTATGTGTAATACTATTATGTTTTTTATATTTAAAATGATTTAATATTAATGTAAGAAAAGGCCAGGTCACTATAATAGTGATCAAGGAGTCGATCTTAGTGGTGGTTTTATTGAGGTGGTATTTAGAGGAGGTGGTGAGACTCAATGTGGTCCCAAGGATGATCATTTCTGATCTGGATCATTGTTTTACCTCTAGAGTGTGGATAGGTATTCATCTTACTTTTTGTTCTCAGTTATTCTATAGCATTTTTTCCATCTGCAAATGGATGGTCAGACGGAGTGGACCATCCAGACTATTGAAGACATGTTGTGCTCTTATGTCCTGGATTTTGGAGGTTCGTGGATGAGGAATATACCCTTTATAGAGTTATATTATAATAATATTTTTTTCTCCACCGTTAGTATAGTACCATTTTAAGCCTTTTATGGATGAACTTTCCATTCTCTGCTGTGAGGAATTGGGGATAGAGAATCAGCAATTATCATACTGGAACTGGTGCAGATACAAAAAAGATGGTTTAGGTGATTCATAGGAGGATGAAAGAAGTTAAAGACCATAAAAAACCAATTTTAATCATATTAGGATACCTTTGGAGTTCAATTTTGGGGATAGTGTGTTCCTGAAGGTGACCCCCCATCGGGGGCAATGAATGTTTGTTTGTGGGAGTAATATTTCTACCCAGTTTTTTGGGTCGTTCTAGGTGTTAGCTCATGTGGGTGTTGTAGCGTAACAGATAGTGCTTCCAACACAGATGATCCAAATACATGATGTGTTTTACATTTTGCATCTCTTTCATTATCTTCATGGAAAATCTCACATCATCTATTAATGTGAGATCTATGTTGATGATGATGATACCTTTGAGGATCGTCCAATAAAGATCCATGACTTACAGGATAAGGTATTGTGTATCCATGTTATCCCCTTGGTTTGTGTATTATGGTGGCACAATGGCGTGGAGGAGAGTACCTAGAAACATGAGTCATAGTTGCATGCTCAGTACCTCGAGCTATTTGATTTTTATCTCCTCTCTTGTAAAGTTATTTATTTTTCAGTGGTAGACCTTTTATAATTTATGATATGGATTTCTCTTATTTCTTGTTTTGGCATACTCTCTTTGATAGGTATATCCCTTGGGAGAGTGGTTAGGATTTGGTTGTTCTTGTTGCATTGTTTCATATTGTTCCCTTAGTGAGTTGGTTGATCTCCTATGGTGGTGAGAGTTTTGAGAGGTATCTCATGGGGTGGATATTCAGATGACCCTTTTGTTTTTCCTCTCTAGGTTGGATTTTTATTCTCAAGGATGATAATGTTTTGATAGGTATCTAATTCAAGGGGCATGAATCCACATGGATCAACCCTTAGCATGTTTCGGAGGCTTACGAATCTAGGAGGAGGCTTAGAAGTGGTCTGTAGGATTTTGGATATGAAATCCTGGAAATAGAAATCATTATATTCTATATAAGAATTACATTCTGTGTAAGTCAAATTCATGATGTGTTAGTTTTCAAGGTGAAAAAATAAAAAGGTAGTTCATTTTTAGTGGAAACTGAACCTTGAGGATTACATAAAATTAATGTTGATTGAACATAATATAAATAATTGATGTTGTATGTTTTATAATGTTTCAAGTACTTAGGTTTTTTACAAATCATACCACTATAGTGCTTCCTCTAATTTTCTAGCATCCATAGGATCCCTTCCAATCATTTTGGAGATTCCTTTGACGAGAATCGATCATTGGGATACCATCATTGATATGTGGTGATCCATGGTGATCCAAGGTATGTTTTACCTCCATTCTTAAAATTTATTCGATCCATTTCCTCTCATTACTCCTTTCCATGCAATGGAACTTGATCTACATGTTTTTAAAGTAGTTTTGTTGGTTTTTTGTTGACGCATTTGTGTTGTGGAGTTCTCAGGTGGATTCGGTTCTTGTGGGAGAGGTGACTAGGATCTCTAGTGTTGGTCTATTCTTGTACGAAGAAAGTTAACACCCATTTTAGGTTGCGTATTTTTTTATTATCTATATATTTATGTGAAATTTTATACCAATCATGATTTATCCCCTTGGATCCTAATGAAATCAACTTAATAATTACTTAAATTGGATTAAATAATTGGTATCGATCATATGGAAATGTTTTTATTTTTTAGCATGATAAAGGTTTAACTATTATTTTTATAGATAGTGTGGTATCTATGTTGTAATTTTTATTCTTGGATTAGACTATGGAATTAGTTTATAACATAATTCCAAAATTAATTGTTAATTAATTCACTTAAGTATTAAAGAGTCATGTTTAATGAATTTGGTGTGTTGTAATCTTAATGATACAAGAATGTTTAAATGAATGGATCTTCCATGTGTTAATGGAATTGAATAAAGATCTAAATCATGTTGATGTTTTTTAATAAAGGAATTAAAGGCATGTTAAATTATTTTTTTAATTAATTTGTGACAACTTGTGTTGTCTTGTTGGTTAGGTTTCCTATAGTTGGAACCTATGAATAATGAATCGGTTAATTCAAGATGGAATAAAAACTAGTTGTGTGATAAAAAATAATTCCTTTGTAGGGCCTAAGTTTCATTTTTAATTGTAAATTAAAAGTGCATTTTACATTGGATCCATGAGATCTCATTACATTTGAAGGTGGAATGCCTTGCTTTAGGGATAATATCCTGGTGTATATTTTTGCTTCCTCCTACTCGTTAAGTGATGTGATCCTGGGATAGCTGATCCTGGAGGGATATTGTGGTGGTATGGCCCGGATGTGATGTGATCCTAGGATGGTTGAGCCTAAAGTCTTATTGTAGTATATAGGGCTGGGAGGCCCGATTATTATGGCAGAAGATGACGCTTGTGATGGTGGGATGCATTGGGATATTCATGTGGGTGTCGGGGAGGACACTGAAGATTAAAAAATGGGTGGAATCTAATCTTACACATTTATATGAAAGTTGGATTCTTATTTGAATATGTTTTTTGGATGATAGTTAGGCTATTTGTTTATCTTCTTTCTTTTCCCCACTGCTTAAGGAAGATGAATATGCTTCGTTGTATACCTTGTTTGATAGATTAAGATATTTTCCTAGAATACTTGGTAATATGAAAAGTGATAATGTTGATAAATTAAAAAAAATTAACCCATGGGGTTCGAGATTGTTGTGATGCAATGTTGAGGTTATAATTCTGAGAAATTGTGGACTCAGTTTGCTTATTCCAGGAGGTAATAGAACTTTCTTATAATAGTAATGTAATGTAATATGGAAAGTGTTAATGGTTAATTAATGGTTAGAGAATTAATTAACATAAAGTGAAACTAATGAAAAAGGGATAAAATTATTAAATGTAGATCATTAAATGGTTTTCTGATTATTGGATATCTGGTCTTTGTAGTGTCAGCCGGGAGTCTGAGAAATGTTAGTTGTAGTTGAGTCTGAGACAAGGTTATTCCCATAATGTGGTTGTGAGATTTATTATATCATGTAATTTTTTTGTTTCTATACAATAATCCTCTCTATCAATTATGGAAATTGACACCTAGAAGAATCTGATCCCTAGGGGGTGTTTTCCCCAACATCTCGGTGGAAGGATGGATGGCTGACTACCCCATGTGTCTTCACTCTCTACTCTTTGCAGTTACTTGTGCTGACATTCAAGGTGGTTGGATTTCCCTATATATGTGTATAGAGGGATGTAATGGCTTGTGTTTATTTTTCACACATGTATTATGGATATAGTTTCATAAGGAATACTTTAGGTATAACATGTATAGGTTATGATGGCTTGAGGATCCTTACTCGGTGTATGGGATATGATGGATTGAGGAATAATACATGATGTATGATATGCATTATATGGGTTGTGGTGACTTACAAAAACTACCTGGTTACTTTTGGTTACATATCTATGGTGATGTGCTGCATGAGGTTCATGTTGTGGTGATTTCCCCAGGTGTTTGTGGGCTAGAATTTTGTAGAGAGATGCTCAGGACATGCGACATTGGGGAAAAGTGATAAACTAGTGGTGAAGTGGTAGGAGGGTACCATGATATTATTTATTATATTATATGATATTGTATTCAATACTTGGTGAGAGTATCCATGGTGAGGCTGGGAACTTATTATACCTATTTAGGTGATGAGTTAGTTTCACTTATTGTTCATTATGATTTAGCATGATTTCTTTACCTTTTGCACAGGATGATCTAGAGAGGATCCTAATGAGTATATTATTATACTCACTCTACATATATATACACTATTTTATAGTTAGTTAGAGTAGTTTGGAGAGCTATATGGTTACTACTATCTTGGGGTTTATCAAGAGTTGTTTGGGATTCATAGTCACTGTCGTCCACACTTTTCTTTTGGTACATGTAGTTTTTCCTTATAGTTTCAGTAGTTCTTGCATGTCATTACATCTGTGAACTTTGGATTTTATTTTATATTGCAGCCTGAGTAGGATTTGGTTTGTATTTTTCTTATCTATCTATTTCTCATGTCCTCTATTATAGGGTAATGTCTCTTATCTATGTCTTTACTACACCCTCGATACTAGTCGCCAGCTCGGGGCCTACTAGAGGCAGGACTCGGGTGTCACTATCTCTCTTATCCCATTAACGGACTGGGAGGGGTAAACCTTGTTTGGATGGGGGTTTGATATTAGTAATAATTTTATAAATGAAAGAAACTATAAAAATCTATAATTAAAGGTTGTAATAGGAAATTATCTATAGAATTTTGTTATTTTCAATAATTGGGGAACATCATGAGTGTGTGTCTAGAATCCCCAGGGATAAATGTTTGAAGTAAAATTGTTTTTATGAACATATTAACTAATTAATTCATATATTTTATACGAATTTAATGTTACATGTTTTATTTGTGTTTAAAATTGTTATATGGAATGGAATTATACAATAATGGAAGCTAATAGTTTTATAAGGAATTCTAATGTTAATATTAAAAACCAAAAGAAGGTGTGAACCGAATAAAAATATGTTAGACAAGAAAATATATTTATAATTATAGAGGAAAATAATGGATCTATAAATAATGTGAATCAATAACCAATGATTCTATACAAAAAAATACTCATTGAGATAATGAATGAGTATTGGGAAGAAAAAAGAAAGAAAACTTCTTTAGCTATGAAAAAGGAGGAGGTTTACTTAAAAAAAGACTCAAGAAGGAAGAAAAATGAAAAGGTGGATCTCAAGGAAATTTAAGAGGATATATAAAAGGCATGAATTATTGGTTTTATAAATAATAAAACTAGTAAATAAGTATAGACATGTGTAAGATCCCTCCTATGGTGGATTAATAGTAAAGAATGATGCTACTAAAATGAATTTATAGTGGAAAAAATAATTTTGATTAGTTACACAATGTAGTTGAATCCCAAGATAAAGAAGATAATGAAACCTGATTATAATATCTATGATTAAATTCTTAGATGTTTTATTTTGAGAATAATCACATTGGAGGCGTAATAGGAATTGAACAACAAATGGTTCATTCAACATGACCAACCACATTCCTCAACACAAGGATGCTGGGAGGTAACAATATCCTTATATATTAAATTTATCTAATATTAGTAGGAAGTGGTGTATAATTAATGGATAGATACGATCTATGAGGTTTTATGATCTGAAATATGACATATATATGAGCTAGATGGGGATATTTTAAAAAAATAGTTATACCAATAGAATCCCCTAATTTGTATAAAGCCTGATAAAAATGATAAAATGGTATCAAATTAGAATTGAAAAAGTAGTATTATGAAACCAATTTGGTTTTCAAAGATTAATCTATAAGATTCATTCTATGTTCATAAAATTCAGATGAAGTAGATTCTGGTTTGATGTTAAAGACATGTTAATGTTGCATTTGAAGGTTCTAATTGTGCCAAGTCACCATTTTAGATCAACAACTGATGTAGTGATATATTTCATGGGGTATAAAACCACCATTAAAGAGAAAATAACTATATGGATGAATTAGCTACTATAACATCATTATTATTTTGAATTTATTTTCTTTTTTTAATATATTTTATAGTCTATGGTATACACAACACTAAGGTTAAATGAGCTATGATATACTATTATATGACTACTATCATTTAGCTTTGGCTTTAGGGGTATGAATAGGATTAATGATATTATGAAATATATAGAGAAATGTTTTCCTTTATAAAATGAATAATCAATCATACGTTGATTATTAATTGGATGGAAAAGATGATAAAATATTTAAAATGGCAAAAAAGATATTTATTTCATAAAACTATTTGTATATGTGCAATGTGTTCTGAACATAATAGATTAAATTAATTATTATTGATAAATTATTCTAATAAGTTTATTATATATCCAATTTAATTAATTAACATTATTTTCAATATGGGTATTATATAATAATGATAATAATAACATTTTATGCTTCAAAATAAATTTTCTTAAAAATTATTTTTATTAAATTTTGTGTGAAGATATTAAAATTTATTTCTGAAAAATTTATAATTTTGATTTTAAAATTTTTTATCATTATTAAAAATGACCTAATAGTATTATTATTAATTATTTATATTTTTATGAAATGATTGATTTTTGGGTGAATAGTGAAAATACAAGTTTTTTTAAATACCCTCATTTAATGACATTATTATGATGTAATCATGTGTTAAAAAAAATTGAAACCATTTAATCAACCAAATATATGTTTAAGAAGTTAAAAAATTTATTTTAAAATATTATTTCAATTTTTTGAACCCCTGGTTAACCATTATGAACATAAATTATAATTAATCAAAATTTAAAACTATTTTAGGTATTTTATTTAATGGAATGTTTGGAAGGTTCCATTAGGTTTAAGCATGATAATTTTTTTGAAAAAACTTTCTATAATTAATATTTAACTAAAAAAATATTTTAAATCAATATCTTTCTTGATTTTAAGGGGAACTTTAATTATGATTAAATCATTTATTTTCATAAAAGCTATTATTCAATTGTATTATGTAATTATATTAAAATTTATCTCTAAAACCTATATATTTTGAATATGATAAAATGGATACCAAATTTGGACTCATCATGTCCATATAGTATTACAATTCCCCCTTTATTTTTTTCATAAAAATAAGTAATCATGGTAAAAAGTAAAGTTATATTGGTTAAGGTTAAATTGGGTTTAAAAGGGGATTAACTAGGAGATAAGGATTAAAATGTATCCAATATTAGAAAAAATTTTATTTTCTGAATTTATTTAGATCTAATAATATCTTATATATGACCTTTATGCTCCTTCTTTTTACTTTACCATCCATAAAATCTAATATTAATTGAAAGCATTGAATAATTACATGATTTATGCTCATTGCACTTATAAAAGGGAACCATTTCTCCTTTTAACATCATAGGTCTTGAGTAACTTATATAGATTTATCCATACATAAATACCCTCAAAAAATCTTTCCAAAAATATATATCCTTTTATCTCATCAAAAAACAAACCTAGAAGGATTACGATGTAATCCAAATATTGTTTTCTAAAGAAGATGTATAACTCTTAACCGAGCGTTTTGGTTTTATTTCTTAGTATAACTCATTTAAATAATATTAAACCATGATTATATAATACTATAAGTATATACACTATGAAAAAAAATTATTATATTTTTTTCACAGCCCTTATACAGATCAGTTTTTCTCTTATGGGGAATAAAAACAATTTTTATACATACGTGTGGACTACCACCTCCATAAAGAAATGTGTTTTTCTTACCATCACCACCTATCATGGATGGGTATAAATATGGATTTAATATATATATATGTGTGTGTGTGTGTGTGTGTGTGTGTGATATTATTTTTATAATTATCATTATCATTATTTAATGACAATATATCATTTATTTTATTACCTTTCCTAAAGTTGAAAAATGATAATGTCATTCTTGATTAAGTATGGATTACCACCTTGATGAAGCGATGTGACTCGTTTTTTCTTACCACCTTACACAAAATATTTTTAAAAAATTATTTAGTGTATTAATATATAATTATTTCATTATTAATTTACTGGAAATGATGTAACTAAGAATTATTTGACCATGGTCAACCTAGAAAACACAAATAGGAAATTTCCAATTTCCACGGTTCAAAACTATGGAAATAGGCCCCAAAACCATGGTCGTAGGCTACAGCCACGATTTGGGCCAACTATGGTTATAGGATATGACCACAATTTTGGAAAATCATGGACTCTATCTTTGTGACAGTAGGTCCTGACCTATTTCCAAAGTTTCAACCATGGTAGTAGCTTTTTATTACCACGGTTTTGAAAACTGTGGAAATAGATCTTAAAATTCACTATCATGGTGGTTTCCCTATAGCCACGGTATAAACTGTGGATATAAGAATCTATTTACATGGTTTTAACTATGTTTATAGACTTGAAAAACTATTGAAATAGCCTAAATAAAAAATATGACCACCAATTTTCGATCTCTAAACCACCTGTTTACCAACCTGCGACACTTACCACTACACCGCCAAACACTTCATGTATATGTGTATAAATTATGATATATATTAATAAAAACTATGTAAATAGCCACAAAACCGTAGTAGTATGCCTTCAAACCAAAAATTTGGTGTGAAAGTTTTTCCCAGTAGAAGCGCGGGAACCCTATAGACACAGTTTTGGAAAACCGTGGCTATAGGTCTTCAAAAAAATGTTATATAGCCATGATTTTGAAAATTGTGGCTATATGCCATATAATCATGGTTATAACTATGGGATATAGCTATAGTTATGAAAACCATAGCTATAGGAAATAGAAAACAAAACTATATCCATGGTTTTAAAACCATGTCTATAGCTACATATAGCCATAGTTTTAAAACCGTGGTTATAGGCCTGTGGCAGTAGCTTCATTTTCTAGTAGTGAAAATAGAAATTTAGAATTATGAACCGAACAACCTCAAAATGTATAACATGAACTTAATTGTTTAAATAACTAATAAATAAACAATTAATGGATGATATAATAGGTATTTTGATAATGTAATGAAAATTAAAAAATTTAATATGAAAGTGGATAAATAATACAATTTCTTTATTCATGATTTAGAGTATGTACAATGGTTGATATGAGTTAAGTTAATGTATTTCTCATATAAATTTTCTTTCATGGAGAATAATTCCATTATCAAATCATTTTTTCTTTTATTAGGTTTTTAAAATTCTATATGGAATTAATTTTTCATCAATTTATTGAAATTCAAGTTTTTTATGAATTCTTTTCTTGCCCTATCATTTAATGATCTTTTTATTTAAATGTTACCAAAGTGGTAAGTGAATTTTTCTTTAAAACCTTTTTAAAATACTTTAGAGTTTTTTATTATCTTTTATTACATATCTATGTTCCTTAAAATTTTTCATATATGTTATCTATACACTAAAATGTATGTTCAAATTCATTTTATACCATTTTTTACTTTATTTATGAAGGTTTTAATGAAAGATAATTAAACATTTTTTAAACGGGTTATTTGGGACATTTTTAGAAAAGTGTGAATGGAATGTTTTTAATATATATGAAAATAGAGGAATTTCCCATAATCATGATAATTATTCTCAAAGAATAATAATTGACAATTATTTATGGGTTTCAATAGAATATCATATTTTTCATTATTATAGGAATTTTTTAAAAATATTTTTCCAAGAAAATGGATTTTTTATCCTTATTTTTAAGTGTAGCTCGAATATGATTATGGATATGTGTTTTAAAGGATATTATATTTGTTTTTATGATATAAATTAAAGGTTATATGTGTTTTATTTATGTTATATACTTTTATATTGTTCAGGACTATATTTTAGCCTAATATATCTCTCCAATGTATTGGGTAATGATTTTTTTCTCTAAGAAATATATGTTGGATTATTCATATGGGTTATTCCATTTATAATATTTATTTTAAGAGTGATATTAAAAATATTTCACAAGGTACCTATATGATTTTTCAATTCTTGGAAATGATTTTCTTCATGTATTTATTTTTATTTCATAAGGTGTTCTAATTATCTTATGTTTAAAGGAATGTTAAAACCCATTTTAAAAGTAAATAATATGTATTTCAAGAAAAAAATCCATGAGTGCCTATAATTTACAACAAACCCTCTTGATTATGAGTTTTACTTTATGAATAAATTAGATATATTTTAATAAATCATTGAGAAAGGTATTTTATTTCTTGGGTAAGTAAATTATTATTTTAGTTTAATGTTTATTATGAAAAAGGGAAACATTATTTTGGGTTTTGAGTAATTTTCAAGTTGAATAATGAGTTATATTTAATCTCATATCCCTTACTAATATTTTTTCTTCAAAAAACATTTTAAAATATTTTTTATTAGGATTAATAATGAGTAGGATCTATATTAAGATCTATATTTCCATTATGAGGATTTGATTTAGAAAATGAATACAAGTTTTAAATGAAACATGAGATTAAAATAAGAATCCTATTTTTAAAAAAAATAATTATTGAGTATAAGTGAACAATCTATATTGTATGGACTTGATATGAAATATTTTTTCATAATTCTATAAAACCATAAACCTAAAAGATATTGAAAATTAATTTAAGTGAAACCGTTGTTATAAATTATGCAATTATTGATTGGTTATAATACTAGGAATTATGGTTTGTGTTAGAGAAGGGTTTAGAAAACTTTAGAGGATATTATTTTATTTAAGAAAAATATATAATTATTTTAAAACCTTTTAGGTCCATATGTTATGCATAATTATAGTTTTTTTGGGTTGAATCAAAATTGTAGGATAGAATATGACATGTTTATGGATGCCTTAGTGTTTATCTATATTATACTATGGTTTATTATTATTTTATATGATATACTAATAGTAACCATTTTCAGTTTAAGTGAATGGATGGAACTAGTAGGAACCAAGTTAACAATGGGTTTAAAGGAAAATTTGGTGGTTTTCTAAATGAGATATCAAAATAGATAGGAGAATAAGTGGAAAATATTATGGTTATACCTAAACAGTTATCTTAGTATATGAGTAAAAACTTGAACATGGGTGAGTTTCCTAACACACCAAATAAGAGAAAATTTATTTTCATGTTTGTTCATGTAACAATGGTTATGAAGGTAAAATGATTCAATATCCCATGTTCCATGAATGTGGGAAGAAGAATCGATGAAATTTTTTTAAAGGAAAATGTTGATTTTTTAATTATTGGGAGTGTGGAAATTATAAAAATCAATATCCTAGGGGGGGGGGGTTATCAAGAATAGGATTAAAAACACCATAAATATAATGGTTTATTAAGTTTTATTTCCATTACAAATAAAGATGAGGAAATTGTGAATGCCATATAAAAAGTATGAATTATATTTCAGGTTCTTTTTTGAGATTGATAAATCTTAGGACATGATTCATATTTTTTATTATAGAAAGGAATTTTTAAGGAATTAGATGGAAATTATTAGTTAATGTTTTATGAATAATGATGAATTATTGAGGTTTCTATATATAGGTTATTAAGAATTAGTATTTACTGTTATTTTATTTGCATGTCAAAAAATTTAAGAATGATCATATGTTTAAAGGAATTTATACTCTTTTGATGTTTAATTTAATAATAGTACCTTAGAGGAATTTAATGCATTTTAATAGATTTTTGAGGTATATGTAACCCTTATGATTAACATAAATATTTTTAAAGAAGAATGATTTTACATTTTGTGGACATAATTTGAATGTTATTGATAACCTTTAGATTTAATAAGATCATTGATGTTGAGGTAATTATTTTAAATTATATAATAGTGTTATTAAATTTTGGGAACATCTATTTTTTATAAATATAACCAAGGGATTTAAAATTGATTTTGTGACTTAAGTTTTTAAAGTTATTTTTGAAGACATAATCTATATTTGTAACATTATATAATTAAGGTAAATTGAAATATTATTGGATAACATGAAATTTTATTAGGAATAAATATTGAGTTAAATTTTAGGATAATATATGATTTTATAATAGATTTGCTGTGATTTTGGATATTTATGGAAACTATTACCATTTTATTGGAGATTATATTATTAGGGCATATAGATTTTTTGTATATTACTTTATGATTTATTTTTATTATTTGAACATTATTTTTATATTGATCATAGAAGAATATGAAATCAAATAATTTTAATACTTGTTTCATAATCTTAGTAAGGTGTATTTTGAATAGTTTTATGGTTAGATATCCATGAATTGATTTATATTGAATTATGGATATTAATAATGGGATTTTAGAGATTGATGTATGAAATTTTTTTATATTGAATATTATATTATATTTTTATAACCATTTTGATCTTATTTAATGTCTAATTATAGGAGGAATAACTTGTTATCCTTTTGTGGATACTGTGATATGCTAATGGTTAATTTTACTACTTCAAGAATGAAAAACTTCATCTTGAATATTCATTTCTTGGAGTAAGAGATACTATAGAAGTGGAAATCACACAAATAACAAACAAAGGATAGAATTGAGCTTATTAAATTGAAATAAAAAAGTTAAGTATGTTTTATTGTGTTCTATATCTTGATAGTAAAATAATCTATCAAATCTTGAAGAGGTATCTTGAAATAAAATGTTTTCCCTTTTACCTTTATTTATGATGAATTTATGGTATTATTTATCCCAAACTAATTTATTATTGTTTGGTTATTCAATTTCACATGATCGTGTTCTATATCACTCTATTATTTTTTTGTCATTATTTTTCTCCTCCATGTCCATATTTTTATTTTCTATAATTTATCTCTTTATCTGGGAACCTTATTATGTGTTATTACATGTTACCTTCATATTTAACTTTTTTTTCTTTCAAATGAACGTTTTTTATCCATTTTTATATTGTGGGTTTTAAAAAAAGGTATTTTTAAATATTAAAAGGTTTCTTCCTTTTATGATAGTATGTTTTATCTTTTACTGCCTTGAATTGATTTAAAAATTGTTTTAAACCATTTTTATCAAAAAGAAGATAAAATTACAAAGATATAATTTCTTTAAGGGATTAGAATATAACACCACATGATTTTAGAATTTATCTTTTTTATTTAATATATTCAACAACATGTGGTATACACAACACTAAGATTAAAAAACCATGGTATACTATAATATGACCAATATGACCAAGCTGTTGGTTTGGCATGTATGAATAGGAATAACAGTATTATGAAAATATATGTAGAAATTTTTTTATTAATAAAATTAACAATAAATCATACATTGATTATTATTTTAGTATAAATGATGTTGAAATTTTTTAAAATGTAAAAGTGATACTTTTTTCAAAAATATATTTTTATATGTGCTATGATTTTTGATCTTAATAGATTAAATTAATTTTTGTTGATAAATGATTCTAATAAGTAGATTATATACCCAATTTAAGTAATTTACATTCATTTAATTATGGATACTATGAAATTAATGAGAATATTGTCATTTTATTCTTCTAAGAAAATTTTTATTCAAAAATGGTTTTATTTCATTTTTATGAATATATTATAATTAATTTTTTTCCAATTTTTTATGACCCAAACCAAAAAAACTATCCATATAAACACTTGACCTATCCTAATCAAGACCTTAAGGGCATTATTGATCCCCACAGGCTGATGACTAGCACTCATACATCCAACATCAACAACAGAATGATTTTCCCAACCTAAAACAAGATATGTGGAATATATACATGTATACGACCAACTATAAAATAAATGTTTCATAAAACAAGGGTTAAAACAGTTGTGATATAATCCAAGGTAGAAATATAAAACTAAGGCCAAGTCTTAAAAAACAACAAATATATAGGGCACCCAAAATTACAAATGATACTCCATGTGACTTGTGGGAAATGTCACACCATCTCACTATCAGCTACTCATACCCAACTAATGTAAACCTCTCCACCTTACTTTGGCTCCTTGACCTTTATTTTATCAGATAAAACAATGTCAACACACCCTTAAGGTAGTGTGAAATGTGTGAGATAAACATGCTTAGTAGGATCTCAGCCAAGTGTTCTATAACAAACCTCAGTATAATAATCACAACATTCTCAATTTAAATGAAAACATGGAACATTAAGTATTTACATAGTTTTATAACAAAACCATGGTAAATAGTTCCCCTTTTTCCATATTGTTCAAAAAACAAGGAGATACAATTATAAATAATAATTTTTATAAGAACTTTACATTTATCAAAGAATTTATTATTTAATATCAAATAAAAATTGTAAAAAGTCAAAGAATAATGGTAAATACCCCTAGTATAAAAAAATTCATGATAGATAGGTCACTCATTACCAAATAATATGTTAATTACTTGTACGCACTAAATTTTATAAGATTAATGCATCCACAAAATAAGGATGAAGGAACACCCCCAAAAATTAAAACACCTTACAATGTCAATCAAGTTTATAGATATATTGTATCTATGATTTAATAATGGAGGATCAACCCATAATGTGAACACCCTTACGATTCTGGTGGACAAGGCCCAATACTAAAATATCTACCTAGGTACCCAAGGCTCCCATGTGTGACATATATCAAATCAATTTCAAAGGGATTATTAAATTTCACATGAAATTCCAAAAAAAAAACATTATTAATCAAAAAAATATTTGAAAACTAATTTCCCAATTCATTTCATAATGATTTGAAAAACACCTCTGTTTTACCAAAATGGGGGGATCATGTTTTATCAAAACCCTATTTACACACAAAAATAATTAAATTAATTAATCTTGTGAATTACTTAATAAAACCATTTATAAAAAATTATTATTGGTTCACAGAATATTGGATAGAGATAGAACAACCTACGTCAAACTGGGGTGAAACATCAACTGTGGTGGGATCCATACACACTAGAAGGAAATGAAATTAAGAGAAAAGAATGAGGGCACTAGAATCTATTACACATATTGGAATTGTTTTTTCATAACAAAAACAGTTACCAGAGAAGGTAGATCTACACATGTGTGAGTAAACACATGCCCCACACCACAATCGACAAGAGAACTAGCCTCCAGAAGACAAACACACAATAGATCTAGATGGGATTGGATAAGAATCATAATATAGTTAATATATACTAGAAATGTATCCCAAAACTACTACATATTCTAAGATAAATGGAGAAAACAAGAAGAGAATTATCACTCTTACAAAAAGAGAAGAAACTAACCAACTAGAGATCAAAGAGCCAATTAGAGAAGCCCGTAAGATCTAGATTCAACCAAAATTATCCTTAGAGGAACCCATATTTGGAAGATATGGTGGAATATAAATGGGATAGGCTTTGGATGTGTAAAAAAATTAATTCACTAGAACATGAATTATTTAATATGATAATTAATAAAACATAATGTGAACATTCAGAATGGATGATAACCAGAAAAATGTGTCACCTCAACTTAAAATTTGGAATGCCAAGTTCAAAAATGAATATAATTTCTTTTCCTAAATGACTATCACATCCTGAAAACAAAAATTATGGATATTCCTCCAAATAAATTCACATCATGAATATATTATTCAAGGAATGAATCATCTCTTATATCTAGCGTTTAGTCCAAGTCCTTTAGAAAACCCTTGGATTTCCTGAAACACCATCTGAACCTAAAAACGGAATTTTAAACATAGAAGAGAACATAACATCACCTATATGTTATGATTATACTCTATATTGGACTATTTTTTCCCGAAAATTCACTAGGTAGAAGGATTATCTAGAAAAAGGTGTGGCCAGTGCTCCTTCACTGATGATTCATGCTACAAAGTCTCATAAGTATCTGATCCATGCTGACACAACACTCTGAACAATAGAATATGCTTCCCATGAAATACTTTCATATGAAAATAAATTATCTTTACGGGTTTTTGTACAATAGAATCATCTATCTCCAACTCATTCTATTCCTAAATGAAAACATAGTAATAATTGGGTTGGCACTTATTGAGTTGAGATATGTGGAAAACTTCATGAATACCCATCAAATAATCCATTAACACTAACCAATAAGCATCCAATCAAACCCAATTATTGGTATCAAATAGTACAACATATCTTGGATCTAGTTTCCCCTATTTCCTAAGCAGAATATGACTCAACTAAGGAGAAACTTTCAATAAAATACAGTCACTAATGGTAAACTTTGAAGAATGGAATTAATGATATGAACATGATTTTTTATGACTCTAGGCTTTAACTAAGCATCAACGTATATCTTGGATCCCCATTAAAGTCACCTAAATGGGACTCAATCCAATAAGATAGGCCTCTACTACCATTGAAAAATAAAGATGTGACCTAGATGAGAGTCCATATAAAGACTTAAAGGGTTTAATTCTAATCGATAAATAGTAACTATTATTATAGGAAAACTTGAATAGTTTTATATGGAAATACCATGATCCACTAAAATAAAATACACTAGCATGGATCATATCCTCCATAATCTATAGAGAAATTTCCATATAACCATCCTTGGTGGATGGTAATTTGTACTTAATATAACCCATGTCCCCAATACATCTTGAAGACTCTTACAAAATCTGGAAGTAAACCTGGGATCCCTATCAGATAAAATGGAAAAGGGGGCCCCAAGAAATCTCATAGTATTCTATATGTATATCTTACCCTAATCTTCATCCTTGATGGAACAATTGATCCAAATAAAATGATTTGATTCATTAAACAAATCAATCACTACCCATATTGAATTATTTCTTATGGGAGTCCATATAAATCTAATGATGAAGCCCATACACACTTAATTATATTTCTAAAATTGCATTGGAAGAGGATAGAACAGACCAGAAGGCATCATATACTCTTCCTTTAACTGCTAGTAGGTGTAACACCAGGACACATAATCAATAAAGTCACACTTCATACCAAACCACCAGAAATGATGTCTCATGTCATAATACATATTCATAATGAAAATGTTAATTGACCATAAAGATCTATTCCTATAATGTCATACTAAATTTATCATTAGTGATGGGAAAATAAACCAATCCCTAAAGAGGATAAGACTATCATAAGGGGGTTACCTACCAAAAACTATCTCCCTACTATAAAAGGTTTCCCTGATTTCTCTAAACTCCATATCATGCTACTATCCCTATATAATATACTCAATAAGTGATGATGATAAATGAACATTGGTCAAAACTATACCTAAATCATTCTCATGTTCATCCAGATACAACTAAGATAAAATCCATACAAGGTTTACCTCCTCCTTTGATTCTGAGATTCTATATGGTGGAACTTTCCTATATAGAGTGTCAGAAATGACATTCCCCATCCCCTGGGTCTAGAAGATGTTGAAGTCAATTGTTTTGAGATATTTCACCCATTTTGATAGCCTGATATTTAGGTCCTTATGAGATATATAATGATCATAAATGACCATTAGCCTTTCATGAAAAATATAGTATCACCAATAGTTGAGCACATCCATAATAGCATTAAGATTTTAATCATGAGTGGAGTAATTTTTATCATGAGGATAAATCTGATGAGAGATATAATCCACAACGTGATCATTTTATATAAGTACACAACCAATACCATCACCAAAATCATCACAGTATACCACATACCCCTTACTAAGTTCATAAAACATGAAAATGTGATTTGAAGTTAGAATCTATTTCAATTAATAAAAATAGTTATGAAACATAGTGTTTAAATTTAATATCACCCCTTTCTTGGTAAGATCAGTGTGCAACTTTGAAAAAAACTTTATGAATCGCTAAAAGTATTTATCCATACCTAGGAATCTCTATATCTTAAAGACATTCCATTGTTCCTCCCATAATAATACAACCTTAAACATCTCATGATCAACTGAAAGGTCATATTATAAAATTATTCTCCCCAAGAACTTCACTTATGGATACAGAAACTACTTCTTGATAGCTTCCCATAAAGGTAGTGACTCCTTAGGATATCTAAAACCAGATTTATCTGGGGTTATTCTCATTATTATATCTTGAAAAAACTAGGATAACATCCATGAATACCATGAAAAAGGTTTCAAGATATTGTTTAAATACCCTATTCATAAAATCCTTAAACACTGTAAGAGAATTAGTTAAACCAAATGGTAATAAAAGATATTCATAATGGTCATACCTTATCCTAAATTTGGTCTATGGATATCATACTCTTGAACCCTATGCTGATGATAACATGGAAGAAGATTTATTTTCAAAAACCACTTCTCCCTCTTTAACTGGTCGAATAGTTCATCCAAAGGGGGAAAAGGTATTTATTTCAAATTGTCACCTGGTTCAACTTTTGATAGTTTACCTAGAGATACAAAGAATATCCTACCTTATTGGAAAAGATAAAAGGGGAATCCAATAAAAATATCTAGGAAAAATAAATCCCCTATCAATAAGATCATACAACTAAATATTAAGATCCTTTAGCTCAGTGGTTGTAATACGATAATAGCGTATATAAATCTTCTATGTTCCCATCACTAGATCAATTGATAAATCTACCTACAATTCTAGAGAAAGGTAATAATATTTAATGGAAAAACATTTTCTGAGTCCCTAAAAACCAAAATATGATCGCTAAAAGAGGGAACAACTACATGCTCAATTGAAATGAAAGATAATATACTTATAAGATATAGGGATCATGTTTTCACATGACCAAACCTTGGGTCCCACTCTCCCTAGAGCACCAGAGAGTTACCATCATCAATAAATAAATAAACATGATGATGATAACAATAAATCTTAGGATGATGAGAAACTATCCAATTCATCCTAATTATAACATTAAATAGATCCATATTGAGAACTATGAAATCTCAAACTAACTCTATATTAACTATCAATAGAGGAAATGTAAGACAATGAAAACCTTGGACCTCTCTATTTTATAGAGGTGTCACCAACTACATAAAAAATTACATGAGTTATTTTGGAAGATACAACATATCAAAAAATTAGTAAGATACAAACGAGTGTGGTCCACTAGTATAAAAAAAATAGCATATTCAATATAAGATTCAACAATGATGGTACCTATCATCATTTATAATCCCACACCATCCTCTATCAAAAACTAATCCACTAAATGAAGGTACTTAACTCCTAAGACATATATCTAGTTCCATTTAGATTTTGAAGCTTCAGATTTTACCACAATGGCCTTTGGAGATGAAAATCCTTGACCATAATGGGGTATATACAAATCCTAGTAGAACTTTTGTAGATGGACTCAACAACCATAATCATTACAAATCTTCATGGGTGAAAGATAATAATATCATGTGTTTCTTACCTTAACACACTAATAAAAAGTCATGGGAACACTTTTCTATACTACTAATGGTCCATAAGAGGCCCGCTATTGAGAAAAACCTCCACCACCCTTGAAATTAGTGTTCAACATTATCCTCTTTCCTTATGTTCCAATGAAACTGCCATAGGGTGGAAGAAAAAAGACAGAGAGGATAATATTTCCTACCATATCCATTTCTTTCATCATATCCCTATCAACTATATATGTGTATTTAGAAAGATTTATCATATATACCTATGATCAAATGTCTGGTTCAAATATTGCAGGTATTTCTGATCTTTCAGGTGATCATTCAGCAATGAATCTAAAGAAAATAGCCATTCTCTACAAAATAATCCATGTATTCTGATACTAAGTTATCTATCTACTAAAAAATAGGTACTCCATAGTATTTTTTGTTATCAGAGATTCTAGTTAGAACTACTAAAAGAAAAGGGTCTTGAATCACCTCCTCTTTGGGACCACATGGTTGTTTTTCTAAAACATATAATCCCACCATAGATTACTAGTACCATCAAGGTTGAGTATAGTGTGTTTCAACTTAATATACTCAGGTGTCTCTAGGAAGTTGAAAACCTAATCGATATTTTCTAGTCAGTCTTCAACCTCTTGGGGTTCATTCATACCATCAATGTATGGGGGATTAAAGAATAATAACTCTTACACTTGATCAATGTCTCATTATGCTCCTCATTGCACCTCAACTATGTAGTTGTGAACTCATAATACATTTTTTCTTGACATGAACTACCTGTATGATAGCCTATAAAATATTATAATCAATAGTAGGATTACCTTGAGGAGTATCTCACATTTTAACCTCTTAAGGAACTCATGGAAGATGTCTCAAATGTATATTTCTATAAAATATAAACTGAAGAAAATGATCAGAAAATAGGATAATCTCAGTTTAAACAAGAATATCATAACCATAAATAGGGATTAAGGTCAAAACTCAACACAAGTGACACATATCCAAACATCCCATAGTGACTTCAGGCTCATCATGATAATATCTATCCAGGAAGTCACCACAAACTACCTATCGAGTCTCAAAAATCTGATCTCATGTCTACCAACTTCCCAAAACAGAGCATATCATACCCTCTAATACTAAATTGTCACAACTCAGTCTAGAAAAACCATCTATATAGGCTCCAAACCGAACCATAACAAGACCTAAAGTTAATTATCAATCCTCATAGGCTAGATACTTTCACCCAAGCATCCAATAACAACTATATGAAATGTTATATCCCAACATGAAACATGATAAATTACATATATATGTGTATAAGAACAAATATAAAATAAATATTCTGTAAACAAAAGTGATATAATGGTAGTGATTCAACCCATGGTAGAAAGATAAAATCAAGGAACAAGTTCTAAAAAACTACCAAAATAAAGGACACCAAAACTAAAAAATTCTACTCCATGTGATGTTTTAACCATATCACCACCAACTACCCATAACTAGAAAACATAAACCTCATAATATCATGGTGGTTCCTTTCCCTTTCACGCATCATAAAAATTAATGTCTATACAACCAAAAGAGAGTGTGAAGTGTGTGATCTAAATAGGATCCCACACAAGGGTTCTGTAACAAGTCTTTGTACAATAATTCAAATATGATCAATTTAAAACAAAATAAGGCATGCTACGAAGTTAAAAAAATTTATAAAAAAATCATGGTAAATTGTGTAAGTTCCGGGAACAGCGGAATCACGTTGGTGGGTTTTCCCAACTTTAATTTTAGAGTTAAACAACATTCAAACCGAGATCCATCATGATATAAAAAATATGGATCTTTGGAAAAGAACGAAGAACGAAGAATGAAAAACAAAAGAGGTAATACCAGAACCATACAAATAGGATCATCATATATTGGTTATAATTAATTTAATTAATTCACAAGAATTACCTTGGTGTAATTCTTTCTTCGTTGATGCCTCTGATCATGATCCTGTGATTCGTCGTTGCGTTGTATAATTCAAGTCTAGGATTCCTCTAGCGGCGATCCACATGTGTGCCACGTATCTCTGGACATCGCTGAAGGGATCTTCGGGTGCTAGCGTGGAAGAGCCGTCGCTTGTGATGTTCACCTTCAACCTCCTTGATCCAGTGGGGGATCTTGCTCTCGTAACTAGAGAGCGTTCTTGGTGGAAAGGGAATTCTCTCTTGGCTTGAGAGTATTTCCAAATTCTTTGTGCACAACAAAATGGCTCTGGAAAAGTGTTGGGGTTGTGAGGATATTTATAATCTGGTTTGAGGTTGATAGAGTTATGAAAATAAATAAATGTGTTACGTGTTTTATTTATTTCATTAACTCTTATTGAAACACCATGTTGAATTATTAATTCCTTGACATGCGCCCATGCTGATTATAATTAATATCATTTAATAAAACAATATTATATCCTCAAAATCCTGACTGGAAAACTACACGGTGTGTAATAATTAATACACGGCGTGTACTTGTTTTCCATAAAACTACATGGAGTGTATATTTAATATACACGGCGTGTACTTTTATTTTCCTTTTTTTTCCACCATATTTATTAGACATTGAGTAATGGCTATTTATTTCTTAAATAAATGTAACTGCATTACTCGCTAATAAATATATTATTTCTCCCACAATATATTCTCTCGAATAACTAGTGTTGAAATAAATGTGATGAGGAATCCTTAAATAATTATTAAACCACAGTCGAGAATAATATTTATTTAACTTATTAAATTAATATTTAACTGAGATATATGGACACACTTAGTGTGTGACCCTCTAGGCCCCTTTCTTAGTGGCATTAGGTGGAGCCTGCCTAAAGTCCAAGGTTAGCGTCTAGAAACACACCAAGTCACCCATAGAGAAAGAAGTTAACGCTGCAATGACGTGTCACCTCATACGAACGCTTACCGTGTAATATAATTCCTTTGTCTCAATATCTCTAATCAAGAAGGTTGAATGCTAGTTCCATCAACCCATGTGCTCGATTATTCTTTCTTTGACTTCCCAGAATTGAACTCACCCATACCTTACCATGGCCATAGATTTATTTATGCTATATCAATTTCATCATAGGGCCTGAGATATATACTTCCGTTATGGAACAGAAGGGAAAAATCCTTTCTCGCATTATCTATTAATGCAGTATTACTCATGATGCACCCAACATATCCTACCTCGCTGCGAACAGTGTGTCGTCATAGTTTTCGTCAATACATCTAAGTGCGCGAGTTGTAATAGCCATTAATAATAATCTTAAACTCTGAGGACCAATACACACGTCTGAAGATAGGATCATCCAATGACACTATGAAATGTGGATTTCCTACTGGTGGGTCTCGTTCTCATAATATCCTACTGGATATTACCAAGGGAACACACCATGAGAAGGTGCCTCAAAGTTTTATGAGTCCTCACCCCTAATGTCCTGTATTATTTGTGTCCCTCAAATAACATCATCCGGACATAGAACATATATTCAAGAACAGTGTTATGGCACTTCCGCATTCTCATCATAGTAGGGATCCGCTATGACCCATTAATGCAACAGCTGTCCTTAGGACATTATCACATGCATTGTCACGCAGAAGAACAATCAAGATGTGATAAGGTATTTATTAATGAATAAAGTACAAAGTAGTTGGTTCTAGGCCACCAACTCCAACAGAGTACCACTTGGACTAGAGACAACTGCTAACAACCTTTAACCTTCTAGCTCTCACATGATATTCATACTTCTGCTGAGATAGGCCTTTAGTCACGGGGTCTGCCACGTTCTCTTCCGTGGACACTCTCCTCACTGAAACTTCACCCTTCTGATATAAATCCCTTAAGAGGTGATAGTTACGGAGTATGTTCTTTGTCCGTTGAGGTGACCTTGGTTCTTTTTCAAGAGCCACCGCTGCAGTATAATCACAATACAGTGTAATGGGATCTTTACTGCTAGGCACCACATCAAGCTCTTGGAAAAATTTCTGAATCCAGAAGGCTTCTTTGGCTGCATCAAAAGCCTCTATATATTCAGACTCCGCTGTAGAATCGGTGAAAACTAGCTGATTTGAACTCTTCCAGCTCACATCTCCTCCATTAGATAGAAAACATATCCAGATTGAGACTTCAGATCATTTTGATCTGTCTGAAAACTAGCATTAGCATACCCTCTGATGACAAGCTCCTTGTCTCCTCCATACACCAGGAACATATCCTTAGTTCTTCTCAGATAGTTAAAGATAGTCTTAATAGCAGTCCAATGATGTTCCCCTAGATCTGCTTGATATATTCCTACCATGCTCAGTGCATAGGCAACATCAAGCCTGGTACATAACATGGCATACATGATGGATCCTATAGCCGAAGCGTATGGGATCTTACTCATTCTATCTTTATCTTGTTGTGTCTGAGGACACATTTTCTTAGAAAGATGTAATCCATGTGACACTGGAACTAATCCCCTCTTGTATTTTTCCATACTAAATCTCTTTAGTATCTGGTCAATGTATGTACCCTGACTTAGTCCAAGAAGCCTCTTGGATCTATCACAAATGATCTTGATCCCTAGAATATAGGCTGATTCACCTAAGTCTTTCATGGAGAAGCACTTTTTCAACCAGTCCTTAACTGACTGTAAGGTTGGTACATCGTTTCCAATAAGAAATATGTCATCAACATATACTACTAGGATGACGACCGCATTCCCATTAAACCTCTTATAAACACATGGCTCACATTCATTCTTAAGGAAACCAAATTCCTTTATGGCTTCATAAAATCGAATGTTCCATGACCTGGATGCTTTCTTCAATCCATAAATGGATTTATGCAACTTGAAAACCTGTTTGGCTTCACCTGGTGTCATAAACCCTTCTGTTTGTGTCATATAGACATCTTCCTGAAGGTTCCCATTAAGTAATGTTGTTTTGACATTCATCTTCCAAATCTCATAGTCATGGTAAGCTGTTATGGATAGTATGATTCTTATGGATTTAAACATGGAAACTGGTGAGAAGGTTTCATCATAGTCAATTCCTTTATGTTGTCTGAATCCTTTATCCACTATCCTTACTTTATAGGTGCTAACTTGACCTTCCATGTCTATCTTTCTCTTGAATACCCATTTGCATCCAACAGGCTTTACATCAACTGGCTCATCAACCAGAACCCAAACTTGGTTCTGATACATGGAATCCATCTCAGAATTCATAGATTCTATCCATCTTACAGCTTTTTATCTTTTTACTTCTTCCTTGTAGGAGAGAGTCTCATCATTGTTCAACAATAATTATTCACCATCCTCGGTGACTAGGAAACCCAATCTCTCGGGTTCCCTTACCTCTCTTGAGCTCCTATGCAGTACTTGTGTTTCTGGAACCTCTTCCAAAAGGACATGTAGAACTTGTTCCTCTACCAAATCTTGTGTATCTTGAGCATCAACTTCGTTGAAGTCAATCTTGCTCCCACTAAACTTCTTGAGGATGTTCTCCCTCTCAAGAAAGACAGCTTGTCTGGTGACAGTCACTTTCTTGTCTTGAGGGTTATATAGGTAATATCCTTTAGTTTCCTTAGGATATCCTATAAAGATACACTTAATGCCCTAGGGTTATAGTTTGTTGCCTGATAAGGCCTTAACAAATGCCTCGCATCCCCATACACATGTATGTGACAAAATGGGTTTCTTTTAATTCCATAACTCGGAGGGAATCCCATTTTCCGCCTTAGTTGGTACTCAGTTTAATGTGTATGCTGCAGTTTGTAATGCATATCCCCAAAAGGATAATGGAAGATCCACATGACTCATCATCGACCTCACCATTTCCAACAAGGTGTGGTTCCTCCTTTCACTAAAACCATTCCACTGTGGTGTATAAAGAGGAGTGAGCTGAGATAGAATCCCAAACTCTCGTAGAAGATCGATGAACTCTTGATTCAGATATTCTCCACCTCGATCTGATCAAAGTTTCTTTATCTTCTTACCAAGATGGTTCTCTACTTCATTCTTGAATTCCTTAAATTTCTATAAGGCTTCTGACTTATACCTCATTAAGTAGACAAATCCGTATCTACTCAAATAATCAGTAAAAGTAATGAAGTAAGAATATCCACCTCTAGCTTCTACTGGAAATGGTCCACATACATTAGTGTGTACCAATCCTAGAAGCTCGGTGTCCCTTTCACCCTATCCACCAAAAGGCGGCTTGGTCATTTTACCTTGTAAACAAGCGTGACATATATCAAGTGGTTTTAGCTCAGTAGAGTCTAAATAGCCATCTTGACAGAGCTTTTCCAAGCGTTTCTCGTTTACATGACTGAGACGGTGATGCCACAATTGGGTGATGTATAAGTCATGTGAGTTTGTTTCATTATCGATTGCCAACACTTGGTTTTTGTAATTTAATACATAAAAACCATTATTTAAATGTGTCATACCATAAAATACGTTGTTCTTATAAAAGAGACAACCCTTATTTCCAAACTTGAAAATAAATCTATCCATATCCAAACAAGATACAGAAATTATGTTTTTGGTAACACTAGGCACATAATAACAGTTATGTAAAACCAAGATCATCCCAGTCAGCAATGAGAGGTGGTAGTCGCCAATAGCCAATCAAGCCAGCCTTGCGCCATTGGCAGCTTGAAGATTCACCTCTCCTCTAGAAATATTTCTAAATCTACTTGGTTCTTGTATTTGAATACATATGTGAGCCCCACAAGCTGTATCTAATACCCAATGTGTAGAAATAGAAAGATTACACTCAATAACGAATGCACCATTAGTGTCCCGACACTTCTGGGTGCAGTTCCTCTTTCAGTGCCCTTGATTTCCACATGCAAAACACATTGACTCTCATTCATTACCCTACATCTGGATCTTCCCCTTCTTGGAAGGACGGTGCTTCGGGGATTCAGACCGTTTATAATCCTTTGGCCCCTTTTCCTTGTCCTTCCGTTTATTCACCATAAGGACTGCGGGTTTGTCATACCCCATGTCCTTATCTACCTGGTGAGTTAAGGGCAGAATTTCTGATCTAGGCACAACTGGAACAGGCTCTTCCAGCACATACAATTTCCTCTTGTGGCGATGGATGATGCGTAAATGCCTCTGCCACTCTTGGAAATTGGTGTCAGTGAGTAGGTTTTCCTTCTCAAGTATGGTTAACAATGATATGATTGAACTCATTTTCTTGTCGTTTCTACAAATTAAGATGAGCAAAGGGTTTAGTACTTTATTACAAAACTGAAACAAATAAATAAATTAATACTTTCTAGTCTCCCAATATTTTATTGAAATCCAATAGCCCTCACCATTGACTTTGGAATATTCTGTTGCGTGAATATTCTAGTGTCAAGGATCCATATTGGCCTTCGAATTACCCCAACTAGGGTTGGTCAAGCAACTTTAAGGGTTTTAGGTAGGCATTCCAAATGCCAACTGCATTAACTCGCAGCTCCTTGATCCGCTGAGTGGACTCCCCAATCCTGAAATCCTTTTATATTGGATTTCCTCAACCTTTGCCTCTTGGTCACACCAAGTCCTGCTGTGGCAGTCAACCCTTGATGAAAACCATGTCAAGTCAACCCAAAACCCAGAATTATAATTCCCTGATAATTGAAAGCACACCAACTAGGTTTTGTCAAGCACTTTGAACTATGGTTCGATTCTAACCAAGATTATGGAAGGCTATACCGACGTAATATTTCTTTTGAGGTATTTTATCCTTATACGTAAATTTCCATTTTATTATCTTTTTTTACATGCTTGTTAATATTAAGTGGGATGTACTTACATGATTAACCATGTCAAAGATAATATTCATGTATAAGTCGGTTTTATTTTAGTTCCATCTTGCATTCTCATTTAATTCTTTAATTGTGTGATCGTGACAACACACCCACAATAAGTAAACCATCCAACTGATATAAATAAAAAAATGGTATGATCATGAGCCTTTCTATTGGTTAGTTTATCTAGCGGTTGATAAACTAACCCAAGACCGAGGGGAGAAACACCTTGAACCTTTCGGGTTCATGTTTACAGCTTTCCACCTGTCCACCTTTGTATCTCCTTGGACTGGTTTCACCTTAGATCTTGACTTGATCCACCTCCACTAGCTTGGAGCTCCATCCATTACATACGCATTTATCTCACACATAGGTGAGGGGTAAAAAGGGGTTTTTACATAAAATAATCTTTGGGCGCGTAGGCCCTATATATTAATGAGGAGATGGCTCACAGGCCAACAAATTTAATTTAAATAAATAAATTAAAAGAAACCATTCACATACAAAGGTCTCGGTCAAGCTCATGATCATCCATACATGCAACGATATTTACATATAAATAAAACTAGCATTCAATTATTTAATTGTTCTTGTTTAAGGTAAATCACGCTTGAATCAATTAATTATCTTTAATTAATCAATCCTTTTATCTTAAACCCTTTTCTGAACTTCTTTGAGATTCTCATCCATCATAATTTTAAACAAATAAATTCATTTAAAATTATCCTTGTACATAACTTGTACCTTGGAGGCAACCCAGTGAATTCCCATTTATTACACAGATGTTAAATTAAACACATATATATATAACACCTATCACGTGTTGTGCCTCAGCTTTATGCCTGCACTATGGTACACGTCTCAAGGGTTTTGTATAATATAATAATAAATTTTAATAAATATGCATAATTTGGGTGAGTACACGGCGTGTAGTTCCGACTACACGACGTATACTTTTCTTCACCGTCCATCCGAAGTACACGCCCGGGGACATAGCGTGTTAATGTACTTCGAAAATTTTCGGAGTACATGGCGCGTACAGTGGGACACACGCTGTGTAGTTTCCATGTTACATGGTTTCCAGCCGGGAAGGCCATGTATGGGGTACACAGTCCAACCCTAACCCGAAGGGACTACACGCCATGTTCTGTTGGACCACACAGTGTGTAATCCGGAAACCGTGTGCCACCTGTTTCTGGTCAACACACGGCGTCTTAAATTCTTAGAAAGAATCCAATATAAGGCCTAATTTGGTGGATCAGTCAATGCATTGAACCTAGACTACATGGCGTGTACTTCCAAATACACTCCGTGTATTCATGTGTTGTACGGCCAGAAACGTTTGGCTCCTCCGAATGAGTTCCTATATTTTATTTTAATCAAAATTAAAAGAAAAAATCATTTCTATGAGGTGAACGAGAAACAAGGGAGGAGGAACAGATCTCGAGATTCAGATTTCCAGAACAATTAAACATGAATTGAAATAACTAAATTATTAAATGCGTAAATCACCAATGAAAAACTAAATAATTATAATCAATGATATGACCCGCTCTGATACCACTTGTAGGTTCTGGTGGCAGTGGAAGCGTATTGGTGGATTTTCCCAACTTTAATTTTAGCGTTAAACAATATTCAAACCGAGATCCATCATAATATAAAAACACAGGATCTTCAGAATAGAACGAAGAACAAAAAACAAAAGAGGGAATCCCAGAACCATAGAGATAGGATCATCATATGTTGGTTATAAATAATTTAATTAATTCACAAGAATTACCTTGGTGGAATTCTTTCTTCATTGATATCTCCGGTCACGATCTTGTGATCTGTCGTTGCGTCGTAGAATCCAAGTGTAGGATTCCTCTAGCGGTGATCCACATGTGTGACACGTATCTCTGGACGTCAATAAAGGGATCTTTGGGTGCTAGCGCAGAAGAGACTTCACTTGCGATGTCCGCCTTCAACCGCCTTGATCCGGTGGAGGATATTGCTCTCGTAACTTGAGGGTGTTCTTGGTGGAAAGGGAATTCTCTCTTAGCTTGAGAGTATTTCCAAATCCATTGTGCACAACAAAATGGCTCTGGAAAAGTGTTGGGGTTGTGAGGATATTTATAATCGGGTTTGAGGTTAATAGAGTTATGACAATAAATAAACACGTTAAGCATTTTATTTATTTCATTAACTCTTATTGAAACACCATGTCGAATTATTAATTCATTGACATGCACCCACACTGATTATAATTAATATCATTTAATAAAACAATATTATATCCTCAAAATCCTGACTGGAAAACTACACGGCGTGTAATAATTAATACATGGCGTGTACTTGTTTTCTATAAAACTACACGGTGTGTATATTTAATATACACGGCGTGTACTTTTATTTTCCATTTTTCTCCACCATATTTATTAGACCGTGAGTAATGGCTATTTATTTCTTAAATAAATGTAACTACATTACTCGCTAATAAATATATTATTTCACCCACAATATATTCTCTCGAATAACTAGTGTCGAAATAAATATGATCAGGCATCCTTAAATAATTATTAAACCACAGTCGGGAATAATATTTATTTAACGTGTTAAATTAATATTTAACTGAGATACATGGACACACTTAGTGTGTGACCCTCTAGGCCCCTTTCTCAGTGGCATTAGGCGGAGCCTGCCTAAAGTCCAAGGTTAGCATCTAGCAACACGCCAAGTCACCCATAGAGAAAGAAGTTAACACCGCAATGACGTGTCACCTCATACGAATGCTTACCGTGTAATATAATCCATTTGTCTCAATATCTCTAATCAAGCAGGTTGCATGCTAGTGCCATCAACCCATGTGCTCAATTATTCTTTCTTTGACTTTCTGGAATAGAACTTGCCCATACCTTACCATGGCCATGGATTTATTTAGGCTATATCAATTCCATCAAATGGCCTAAGATATCTACTTCCGTTATGGAACCGAAGGGACAAATCCTTTCTCGCATTATCTATTAATACAGTATTACTCGTGATGCACCCAACGTATCCTACCTCTCTGCGAACAGTGTGTCCTCACAGCTTTCATCAATACATCTAAGTGTGCGAGTTTTAATACCCATTAATAATAATCTTAAAGTCTAAGGACCAATACACACATTCGTAGATAGGAACATCCAATTACACTATGAAATGCGGATTTCCTACTGGCGGGTCTCGTTCTCATAATATCCTCCTGGATATTACCAAGGGCGCACACCATGAGAAGGTGCCTCAAAGTTTTATGAGTCCTCACCCCTAATGGCCTCTATTATTTTTGTCCCTCAAATAACATCATCCGGCCATAGAACATATATTCAAGAACAGTGTTATGGCACTTCTGGGTTCTCATCATAGTAGGGATCCGCTATGACCCATTAATGCAACAGCTGTCCTTAGGACATTATCACATGCATTTTCACATAGAAGAACAATCAAGATGAGATAAGTCATTTATTAATGAATAAAGTACAAAGTAGTTGGTTCTAGGCCACCAACTCCAACAAATTGTTCCCCTTTTTTCAAATCATTCAAAAACTAGGTGTTACAATTTCAAGTCATAATTTCCATAAGCTTTTTACTTTTATCAAATCATGCATCATATTATATCAATGATAAAATAGTAAGATTCCAAATCACAATGTTAAACACCCCTAGGATAACAACGGTCAAGATAACTAACTCAGTCATACCAAAATAATAAATTAATTATTAGTGCACACTCAAGTCACAAGAGTTAATGAATCCATAAACTATGGATGGAGGAACACCCCAGAAAGTAAACCCATATAAAATTTCAATCATTTTCCTAGATCCAATGAATCTATGATCAAATAATATAAGGGAACCCTCAAAAGGTAACCCCCTTAAAATTATATTGGAAAAAGCCCAATACCAAACCCTTCATCTTGGTACCCATGGATACCGTGTGAAATGTATATAAAATAAATTTCAAAGGTAATATCACATTTACTAAACAATTAAAAACAACCCTTAATTCATCAAAAAAATCTTTTAATACTTATTTCAAAATTAAATTCACAATGCTCTAAAAACACCTACCTATAACCAAAATGCGGGGAAACTATATATTATTGAAACCATTTTTATATGCACAAATAAAAAAAAATAAATTATAATTCCAATTAAATTATAAAACCATTTATAAAACCATGAACATTCATGGTTCATAGAACATAGGTTAGATATAGAATGATTTACCACAAACTTGAATCACATGCTAACCACAATGACATCCACACACATTGGAATAAAATAAACACATTAAAAATGGATGGAGGAAATATAATTGATTATGATATCTTATAATTATGTTCCCATAAGAAAAAAAATTGGTAGATAAGGTATATCAACACATACCTTAGTAAACAAATACACCCGCCACAACTAACAAGAGAACCAGCCTCCAGAAAAAAACACACAATAGATCTAGAGGGGATTGTTGAAGAAAAATAACATTAATAATATATCCTAAAGACATAGTACAAAAATAATACCAATTCCAATATAAATATAGAAAAATATAATATAATTATCAATTTTACCAAGATAGGAGAAACCAACCAACTCGAGATTGAGGTTCTAATTGGATAAGCCTGGAAGTACTGGATTCACCTAAAATCACATGGGGATGACCAAGGGCTTAGAGGACAATGTGAAAGATATATAAAATTTGTTTTGGATGTGAAAAATAATTAATTAATTAGAAAAAACATAATTCATGGTTTGAATTAAGAAATCATGATGTAAACTTTTTGAATATCTAATGCACTGAAAAATGAATTTCCTTGACCTAAAATCTTAAAACCTAAGTTCATGATGTGAATATAATTTCATGTCGTAAAAAAATTTCATTTCATGAAAAAAATAATAGATTATTCCTATAATTAATTTACATTAGGAATATATAAATAATGGCATAAATAGGTTCATTTAGCCAGTATTCAGTTCAATTCCTTTAGAAAATCCCTAGATTACCTCCAACACCACCTAAACCAGAAAAACAACCTCTTAAACATAAAAGAGAACATACCTTAACCAAGATATTAAAATTTTGAAATTTTTATTTGAAAAAATATATATTATTTTTTAAATATACATTTCATAATTTTCCTAGGATGAATTTTTGAAATATTTCTGAAATGGTTGACTTTTAGGTGAATAGTGAAAATACCGATTTTTCAAATACAATCACTTTTATGACATTATTGAGATTTAATAATGAATAAATAAATTTTTAATCCATTTTATTGAACAAATATATTATTAAGGAATTAAATAATTTCTTTTAAAACATTATTTTGATTTTTGGAACCCAAGACGACCTTTATGAATAAAAATTATATTATATCCAAATTTAAAACTATTTTTGGATATATGCGTTTAATGTTATGATTGGAAGGTTAAATTCATTTTTTTCATGATAAAAAAATCTATTAATAATAATTTTATTATTAATTTACCAAAAAAATCTTGTATATTGACTCCTTACTTGATATCAAGGAGAAATGATTTTGACTCTTAAATAGTGTATTTTCTTAAAGACTATTTTCTATAAATTTTCCATACTTATATTGAAAGTAATTTATTCCACATAGATATTTTTAATATAATATAATGGATTTAAAATTTTAAATTATAATATCCAAAAAAATTAGAAGGTTCCATTTATTTTTGGGTATATAATTAAGTTATCATGGTAAAAAAGTTAAGTTATTGCAGTTAAGGGAAAATTGCATTTAATGGGGGTTAATTAGAAGGTAAGGATTACAATTTCACTAAAATATTTCTATAAGTTATTTTTTGAGATTATTTCCACCCTATAACGTGTTATATACTGATTTTAGGTTACTTTTTTACACTATACCCTAGATAATTCCTTACATCGATTTAAAACATTGAATAATTACACGAGTGTCACTCCCCTCACTTATAAAAGGGAAACACTTCTCCTATATTTATCCAAAATATTGTGAAACTTATCTCTACACATACCTACCAAAAAATCATACCAAACTTCCTCCCCATTACCTATAGTTTATTTTCTCATTAAAATACTAACCTATAATTCTTAAGATGTAATCAAAAGGTGTTTTTTCAATGAAGTGGTATAAATCATAACTGAAAATTTTCATTTTTTCATCTTTTACCACCTTCAAGTCTTATTAAAACATTATGATATAACTACATAAATATATCCAATAAACCTAAATGTCATTATTTATTCTAATACTCATATGCATCTCCTTTATCATCTTATGGGGAATAAAAAAACAATTTCATTCATACGTGTGGACTACCACCTGCACGAATCAATGTGTTTTATTTTCCATCACAGCCTCTCATGGCTAGTTATAAATATGGATTATATATATATATATATGATATTAATGAAATAATTATAATTTTTTAATGATAATATATCATTTATTTTTGTAACATATCATCTGTTTAAAATTAATAACATCGTTCATGCGTATGTATGTATTACCACCTTTATGAAGTGTTGTGAATCATTTTTCCATACAACATTACATGTATGGTTTTGAAAATTTAATTAACATATAATTATAATAATTATTTAGTGATTAATATTATATATATTATGGAAATAATACTCCTTTGACCATGGTCAACCTACCAAAGTTTTTTTAGGAATTATGAACCGAATGACCTCAAAATGTAATATGTGAACTTAACTATTTTAGTAGCTAAAAATAATATGGTAATGAATGATATAATATTAATAACCATAAATTAATGGAAATTAATATTATTCCTAAAAAATTATCAAACTGATATAATTTTATTATTCATAAGATATAGAATGTACTAAGCTAAATGAAACTTATGGTATGGGATTTCACATCTCAATTTTCTTTCATTGAGACTCATTCCATGCTCACCCCATATTTTATTTTGTATGGTATATATAATTATATATATATATATATATATAATTTTTTATCATTAATTTAATAAAATTAAATTATTTTATGAATCCATTTCATGTTCCCTCCTTCAATGTTTTTTTGATTTAAAAGTAACCATAGTGGTAAGTTATTTTTTGTTAAAACATTATTTTGAAAGTTTTAAAGTTTGTTTATCTCTTTTTACTCTATATCCATGATCCTTAAAAAAATTATAAATGATATTAGAAAAATTAAATATATGTTAAAATCCATTTTATACCATGTATGGCTATCTTAATGAAATATTTAAAAGAATACATTTAAATATATTTTTAAGAGGTTATTTATTAAATTTTTAGAAAAGTGTGAGAGGAATATTTTTTGACATATACAACATCAATATTATAGGTTTTTTGTATTTTTAAAAATAATATCCTATTTCTATTTATTTTTTGAATTTCTATTCAAATAATTTTCAATAAAAATTATTTTTATCTTTATTTTTACTTAAATATCAAATATAATTTTCCATATGTATAGGAAAGGATATTTTATGATAATTTATGAATAAGTTCAAACTTATATATATTTTATATGTTATTTGGTCATTATACATTTTTTTATGATGATAGGTGATCTTGATATATCTCTTTAATGCAATGGGTAATTATTATTTTTTCTGGGGAATATATGTTAGATTAACCATGTGGGTTATTCTATTTATTTGAGTGACTATAAGAGATATTATAAGAGTAATATAAAGATGAGGTCCTAAGGTTACTACTAATATTTCTATATTTTAAAATGAATTTTCATGGAAGAATTTTTATATCTTAAGTTAAGATAATTAGATTATTAATAAAGGAATGTTTATGCCCCTTTTAAGGGTGAAAAATATTTTTTTCAAAAAAATGATTTCATGAGTGCTCATATTTTATAAGAAACTCACATGATCATGATTTTTTTACTTTATTATTTATTATTTTATTTTTTATTAAATATTTTTTAAATTTAGTTGGTTTATTTATAAGGCCCCAGCCTTAAACCTTACTTAATATTGAATTAAATGAGTAATTCACATTGAGGATATTTTCAGGTTTAGAGTTTTAGAGAATTAGGACATAACTATTACATCTCAAAAGATTACAAAGTAGTCGCTTCTACTAAAATTTCCATAAAATAAAAACTCTTAAAAAGAAACATGTCTGGTTCCATGTTTTAGGTAGCATGACTTTCCCTTGAACCCATCCTTGACCATATTCCACGCTAAGTCCTGTGAAAAAAATTTCAAAAACTTTGGATGAGCATAAAAAGCTCAGTAAGGGATACACAAAGAATGAAAAATGTTTGTTTTTCAAAACAACAAGTAAACCATGTATACTTTATCAAAGTAATACTTTTCACCTTTTCGAAGTAGTAAAAACTATTCACTGAATAAAAGTTCATTACTTACCCTTCTGTAACCAAAATATTACCATAAAACCCATATAAAGATCACATAACATATAAAGGTAACTTGGGACATAAACATACTTAAGTAGAATAACCATAAGGTCGACTTCCACACATATCACTTAATGGAATATCCATTCGGCCAACTTCCATACATACTTAATGGAATAGCCATACGGCCGACTTCCATACCCAATGCATTGGAGGTTATAAAGTAACCACCCATCCTGGTATTCATGGCACCACCTGTCATATGGTTTATCACGTAACCACTCGTAATATGTCCAAGTACGATTATAAAATTATAACACATAAAACCAATATAAAGGAATGATAACATTTACACATTTCAATCACAATATATCATTTAAATATATTGACATAATAGAATCATTTATCAAAACCATTTTCAATACCAAAATACATAAAAGACTATATGGTATTTATTTTATTTTTAAAAACATTACGGCTTGTTGAGGAAGCCAAAGATCAAATAATACTCGCGGCGACGGAAAAGGTCACTGTCACCGCGTATGTTAAAAGAAACATTCCTTTTTTTCATTTAGTAAAACGCTTTGTAGAAAAAGATTCATTTTGTATGAAAGTAAAAGTCAAAGGGTTTATACACCGTATAAAATATATTTGTGTATAAAATGAAATATGCCTCAATGAAAGGATATTGATACGAAGTCTCTTACAAAGACGATATCCTTGGTTTAAGGATAAGTCAATTACATAATTATGTGTGAAAAACGAATACACCCAATACAAGTGGATATTAAGTGTAAAAAAATCAGAGGTTATTCACACATATTCATAGAATGACATATTCAATGAGTACAAGATTATCCCAAAGAATCATATTTGGGTTAAGAAGTTCCCTTGCAAAAATATGACAGCCTAACAGCGTCACTACAAAATTCAGAAAATGAGTTGATGAGAGATAAAAAGGGTATCTCATCAATTGGACATAAAATTTACATCAATAATGTTATATGAGAACGTATCCCAACATAACAATATGTAAATTAAAAGTCCCAACAAAAGAAGTCTTTTAAAAAGAGGAGGGTGAAAGGTTCCCTTACCGACATGGGTATCTTTCGGGATATGCACCCCGTGAAAGAAGGACAATACAACATTGATGTAAATACTCATAAATGAAATTATTATACACAATGAGTAAAGTAATGGTCAGTACATACACCACTCAAAGTAAATTGTGGCAAATGTAGCATAAATATCACGGGAATAAGAGTGAGATGAAAAATCCCTTACGAAAACTCGGCAGCCTAACGGCGCCACAAAAATGGATTGATGAGATCAAATAGGGTCTCTCATCATATTAACATAAATTTTACAGAAAGAGGAATATAAAAGAACATCCCCCAACATAACAAAGAGGAGCTTAAAATAAGTGACATAAAGGAGAATACTTAAAAAGAAAGAGAGAGGTTAGATCTCTTACGAAAATTCAGCAGCCTAACGGCGCCACTCAAAACTTCTAAAATGGATTGATGAGAGAGAATAGGGTCTCTCATCATATGAACATAAAAATTACAGTAAGAGTAATATAAAACAACATCCCAATCACAAAAATATTAGCTTAAAAGGAATGGCATAAAAGAGTGTACTTAAAAAGAAAGAGAGGAGTAGGATCCCTTACCTCGGGTCCGACTTGACTTGATCGTTCTTTAACGTCCTGAATAATAAACTTGAGTTAATTTCTCCTTGCTTAAGAACCCTTTTCAAGTTAATTATTCCTTTTATATCAATTATTGACATGTTATAAACATTATTTTATCATTTAAGTTAATAATGTTTGTTTTGTTGATATTTGGTTCTTAAGTCAAAAGTGGACTTCTTACAATTACATGTTGTTCGTGTGGTCAATGGTTCATTATATCCAGAATGATATTCATGATTTTTATATCATATATATCATATATATCCATCATATATATTTATTTATATTATTACATAATCATTTAGAGATAATAAATGAAATGCACCGTTCATGGAGACGGTAAGCCGTACGTACGCAAGAACGCTACTTTCATTTCTTTTTCATATTAATGGAATTAAAAATAAATGAGAGGTATGTATATTTTAATTCCAGAATTATATTCATAATTTATATGTAACATACATTATATATATTCATTATAAATATTTACTTATAATAGTACATTACATTTGGGGATAAGAAATGAAATGCACCGTTCATGGAGACGGTAAGCCGTACGTACGCATGAACGCTACTTTCATTTCTATCTCATACATTAATGGAAATAAATAATATTTATATAGAGGTATATTATAATTCCAGTATAAAATCATATATAATAACTTTAAATCCATCCTTTATACGTCCCACATATGGAATTAACGAATCACATCACTTTGAGGGGGCGGTAGTCCGCACTTCCTTAAATGAAGATATCGCATTTACCCATAATGGAACCCATAAAGGTATGCCATAAATAAAAAATACAGAAGATTAAGTAAAACATAAACATATTTTATATCATATATAAATATAGTGACATCTTAATGGCAACCTTTTATGGTGTTATATGAGTGTTGAACAATCATCGTTTCGTGAGGCAGAAATTCACCATCCACGGAAATAGTATGTTCATTAGCCATTATATGTAGGTGTGTGTAAGTGAAGATCTAATACTTATTATAAAAACATCCTATTATATTGAAGATACTGGATTTGTTACAAAATAAATGAATAAAAAGAGTTTAGGGGGTTGGAGAGGCAAAATAAAACAAAAGGACTCAAGTGAAGACATTACCTTAAAATCGGGTAACTCCCTTTGGTTTGAGCTCAAAGGATTCCTTGGGAAGAATTCTGACCAAATTGAGGCTTCAAAGAGTAAGATAGGGAATTATAGAGACAAAATGTGCAGATTTTGGCCGAGCCAAAGGATTTGGGAGTGTGGGTAAGGAGGTAGAGGTGGGGGCCTTTTATAAGAGGAGAGGAGGGGCACTCTTGTAAAGTTACAAAATGTTACATTATTTTCAAAAGAATTTCGTATTTTAAAGGTCCAAAATTTATGTATTTCAAAGATAAGGTGATAAGGGTTCGAAATACACTCATCCAATAGGTTTTGGACATGTTTAGGTCTTAGATATTACATTATCATTCCATTTTATTTAAATCATTAAATAATGAGGTCATCGTTTCATCATCATGATGTCATAAATAATTTAATTTATTTAATGTCTAAAAATTATAAAACAAATACTATGATGTCTTAAATCTTTTTATCTTTCCAATGACTATTTATAGTCAAAAATATTACTTGTATAACCCCATGTAAGAATTGTTTTAGTAAAACATCTCATGTTTGTGTCATTTTTACTTTAACATTAAATAAAAAGGTATTTATGTCTTTTTCCAACCAAAGTGGATCCATGGGGTCCCCAAGTTGACCCATGGATTGTCTTGGTCGGTCATGACACATACAATGAGGGTAGGAAATGTTTCTAGGTCATTTCATTTTATTAAAACATTATTCTTACCTTAAACTACACTAATTACCTCTAATCGCGATTAAAAACATAATAAGTTACTATTCACCAAAAATTTATTTTTATACCATTGAACCACATTTTACTTCTTAATGACAACCATGTATGTCGGATTTTTTGAAATTCAAAACACAAAGATGACAAAATTTCATTTAAACGGAAAAATCAGTTTTTATAAGTACTAGTTAGTGGTTTCACTATTCATCAAAAATTGAACTTTTTTGGAAAAGTACCAAAAATTTACACAAAGTAAATTTTGATGTCCCAATTCTAAAGAAGAATTTTATTTTTTCAAATATAACACATACCATTGTCAAAATGTTGATTTAAAAGAGGTTCGCCATCAAAAGGCGGTTAATCGACCTTTTAAAGAATATTAGAATGTTTACGCTTAAAATTGGATTCATTCGCATTTTTAATCCTATAACATTTATTGTAAAAAGTAAAAATATTTGACAAACATATATAATAATTTTTTAGTTCGTTCTATTCATTCATGCCATCACAACAGCTAGGCGTTAACTACCATTTAAAATAATATTATTTTATTATTAGAGTGCAACGTAAGATTCCCAAGAAACTCGTTGTTGCGTGTTGGGTACGCTATCGAGCATAGCATCCCCTTTAATGTCATATTAATATTTTATTCACAATTATGGATAAATATGAAATTTTCATATTCTTTATTTACCTGGGGTGTTACATTCTTCCCCCCTTTTGGGAATTGCGTCCCCGTAATTTTAAAATTGAGCTTGGAAACATCCTTGAAAGTCCCACATCAGAACAAGAGTCAGTAAAACAATCACTTTAAAATAAAGAAAGATAAGTACAGAGGTCACCTGAGTTAACCCATAATAGGATTCCGTGTATGAAAACATGGACATGGAAGAAAAAGCAAAGGTTCATGTTCTTGAGGGAGAGTGATAGTAAACATGTCTAGGAGAAAGTTAACCATAAGAAAATCACAAACTTGTGATGGGTTAAACGGTATTTGATTCCCCAGTAGGAAAAGTTAATAGACAAAATTTTGTTTTAAGTTACTTTTTATTGAGGAATTTATTCATAAGGAAACATAATAACTTATTATGTTTACTTTCAACTTTTATTATATTCCATACACAAACTCATATTTTCTCCAAAAGACGAGTATTTAGGAAGACTTGTTCATATTAAGAGTACAATAATCAACTTCTAGAGAATCCCCTAATCCACTAAATAGAACTATATACTTCCCATGTCTTTAGGCTTTAACCAAAATCAAAATAAAAAAGGTTAGTACAAGATCTGATAATCCAGAAAAGGATAACCCTTTAAAAAAATCTATGCTTAATCTCCAAAATTTGTCCAAAAAAACCCAAAGTTAAATGAGGACCATCCGATAAACAATTTGTCCATAAAATTCTTCAAAGTAAACCAATATAAGATTGAAACCCAAATATTTGAAGGATTTAGTCACATAGTCTTCCAAGTTAAATCGTAACATTTATCTCCAAACAACATCATTTGCTCCTAAAGTCTCGTATTGAAAAGTAATTAACCTAATCACATATCCTCCATGATAGGTTAATCATTTTCATAAATAACTTAAAATAAACTTACTCTTAATTCATAAAATCACATAACTAAAAAGAATCAGTCAAACTAACCAGGGACTTCACGTAGTCCAGTGGTAGGCGATAAATACCAGTCGCACTTTGGTTGTGGGTTCGATTCCCGCAGCTTTGTCCGACGCGACAGGTAGTCACATGGTCTGCGTGTTGTCCTTTTTCCAAAACTATATAATTCTCAAATCATTCCCCAAAAAAAGGATAAAATCATCAAAAATTACCATAACATAATTTAACCTCAATTTTATCTCATGCCTTTCACTTGAATCATAACATATAGTAACCCATAATTACCTCAAAAGTAAGGATCATATAAACCCAAATGGTTCTTTATAACTATGTCCACAAAAGAAAAGATAACTATTCCTTGAATAAAATTTTCATATATTAAACATCAGGGTTACACATAATATAAAAAGTCTTCTAATGTAACCCCATCATCAAAATAGACTTAATACTCTTAATAATTTCACCATAACTCTTGAAGCCCTTATATGTTGACATCTTACTCATTCAACATTATTCATGATCCATTAACCATTCCTTTCTAACTTATTCTGAAATACCTCTTTCCTACAAACAAAATCATGAATCATATCCTAAGATTCCAAAATAGGAAAACAATAGTCATGAAATAATACATACCTTTGATTGGTCATTGTCAGTTTCTTCATCCTCAATAAGAATGGCATTAGGTATTGGTAAATGAATATTTGTACGATCTTGGTGATCCCATTCCCGAAACTTCTTCATAGGACATGTGTTTGCATAATGACCATGCACACCACATTTAAAACATTCAATTGATCCCTCAGAAATAAATTCTTTCCCTTTCCTTGAGTCAACTAGATGCTTCCTTTTTCCATGGCAGGTTCTTGCTTTATGACCTTCATTTCCACATCTATAGCATATTTCTGTCCCTTTGAAACATTTTCCTAGGTTTTTCTTTCCACATCTTTGACACATAGGTTTTTGTACACACTTACCTTTATGATTATTACCTATAGTTCTGTAGGGATTTGTTTCTCGCATATATGATTCCTTATAGAAATCACCAAGGTTTAGGTGGTCAACCATGACTCTAGATAGTTGGTTGAGGATAAACACAAGAGTTCTCATTGTAGCTCCCATATCATTCAGTTGCTCGCTCAGAAAACTGTCACAGTTTCCTTCACATCCACTGTTACCTTGGTGCCTGCTAGATCCAGCCATTTACCAAAACCAAGAAGGTCAGTGTGAGTATATCAACAAAACCAACATGTACTAAAGAGAAAGAAAAACACTAAGATATACTTACTCATTCACTTTATCTAAAAACTATGACTCTTTCTGAAATCCTAACCATTATGGTCATGTCACTTATGCTTAAAGAATACCCTAACCTCTAAAGTTATCTAAACCGACCTTTGATACCAACTATAAGGCCCCATCCTTAAACCTTACTTAATATTGAATTAAATGAGTAATTCACATTGAGGATATTTTCAGGTTTAGAGTTTTAGAGAATTAGGACATAACTATTACATCTCAAAAGATTACAAAGTAGTCGCTTCTACTAAAATTTCCATAAAATAAAAACTCTTAAAAAGAAACATGTCTAGTTCCATGTTTTAGGTAGCATGACTTTCCATTGAACCCATTCTTGACCCTATTCCACACTAAGTCCTGTGAAAAACATTTCAAAAACTTGGGATGAGAATAAAAAGCTCAGTAAGGGATACACAAAGAATGAAAACTGTTAGTTTTTTAAAACAACAAGTAAACCATGTATACTTTATCAAAGTAATACTTTTCACCTTTTCAAAGTAGTAAAAACTATTCGCTGAATAAAAGTTCATTACTTACCCTTATGTAACCAAAAGATTACTATAAAACCCATATAAATATCACATAACATATAATGGTAACTTGGGACATAAACATACTTAAGTGGAATAACCATAAGGTCGACTTACACACATATAACTTAATGGAATATCCATTCGGCCAACTTCCATACATACTTAATGGAATAGCCATACGGCCGACTTCCATACCCAATGCATTGGAGGTTATAACGTAACCACCCGTCCTAGTATTCACGGCACCACCCGTCATATGGTTTATCACATAACCACCCATAATATGTCCATGTACGATTATAAAATTATAACACCTAAAACCAATATAAAGGAATGATAACATTTCCACATTTCAATCACAATATATCATTTAAATATATTGACATAATAGAATAATTTATCAAAACCATTTTCAATACCAAAATACATAAAAGAGTATATGGTATTTATTTTATTTTTAAAAACATTACGGCTTGTTGAGGAAGCCAAAGATCAAATAATACTCGTGGCGGTGGAAAAGGTTGTTGTCACCGCGTACGTTAAAAGAAACATTCCTTTTTGTCGTTTAGTAAAACGCTTCGTAGAAAAAGATTCCTTTTGTATAAAAGTAAAATTCAAAGGGGTTTATACACCGTATAAAATATATTTGTGTATAAAATGAAATATGCCTCAATGAAAGGAGATTGAGACGAAGTCCCTTACAAAGACGGTATCCTTGGTTTAAGGATAAGTCAATTACATAATTATGTGTGAAAAATGAATACACCCAATATAAGTGGATATTAAGTGTCAAAAAATCAGAGGTTATTCACAAATATTCATAGAATGAAATATTCAATGAGTACAAGATTATCCCAAAGAATCAAATTTGGGTTAAGAAGTTCCCTTGCAAAAATATGACAGCCTAACGGTGTCACTACAAAATTCAGAAAATGAGTTGATGAGAGATAAAAAGGGTATCTCATAAATTGGACATAAAATTTACATCAATAAGGTTATATGAGAACGTATCCCAACATAACAATATGTAAATTAAAAGACCCAACAAAAGAATTCTTCTAAAAAGAGGAGGGTGAAAGGTTCCCTTACCGACATGGGTATCTTTCAGGACATGCACCCCGTGAAAGAAGGACAATAAAACATTGATGTAAATACTCATAAATGAAATTATTATACACAATGAGTAAAGTAATGGGAAGTACATACACCACTCAAAGGAAATTGTGGAAAATGCAGCATAAATCTCACGGGAATAAGAGTGAGATGAAAAATCCCTTACGAAAACTCGGCAGCCTAACGGTGCCACAAAAATAGATTGATGAGATCAAATAGGGTCTCTCATCATATTAACATAAATTTTACAGAAAAAGGAATATAAAAGAACATCCCCCAACATAACAAAGAGGAGCTTAAAATAAGTGACATACAGGAGAGTACTTAAAAAGAAAGAGAGAGGTTAGATCTCTTACGAAAATTCAGCAGCCTAACGACGCCACTCAAAACTTCCAAAATGGATTGATGAGAGAGAATAGGGTCTCTCATCATATGAACATAAAAATTACAGTAAGAGTAATATAAAATAACATCCCAATCACAAGAAATATGAGCTTAAAAGGAATGGCATAAAAGAGTGTACTAAAAAAGAAAGAGAGGAGTAGGATCCCTTACCTCGGGTCCGACTTGACTCGATCGTTCTTTAACGTCCTGAATAATAAACTTGAGTTAATTTATACTTTCTTAAGAACATTTTCCAAGTTCATTATTCATTTTATATCAATTAATTACATGTTATAAACATTATGTAATCATTTAATTTAATAATGTTTGTTTTGTCGATATTTGGTTCTTAAGTCAAAAGTGGACTTCTTACAATTACATGTTGTTTGTGTGGTCAATGGTTCATTATATCCAGAATGATATTCATGATTTGTATATCATATATATCAGATATCTCCATCATATACATTTATTTATAATATTACATAATCATTTAGAGATAATAAATGAAATGCACCGTTCATGGAGACGATAAGCCGTACGTACGCATGAATGCTACTTTCATTTCTTTGTCATATTAATAGAATTAAAACTAAATGAGAGGTATGTATATTTTAATTCCAGAATTATATTCATCATTTATATGTAAAATAAATTATATATATTCATTATAAATATGTACTTATAATAGTACATTACATTTGGGGATAATAAATGAAATGCACCGTTCGTGGAGACGGTAAGCCGTACGTACGCATAAACGCTACTTTCATTTCTATCTCATACATTAATGGAAAGAAATAATAATGATATAGAGGTATATTATAATTCCAGTATAACATCATATATAATAACTTTAAATCCATCCTTTATACGTCCCACATATGGAATTAACGAATCACATCACTTTGAGGGGGCGGTAGTCCGCACTTCCTTAAATGAAGATATCGCGTTTACCCATAATGGAACCCAAAAAGGTATGCCATAAATGAAAAATACAGAATCTTAAGTAAAACATAAACATATTATATATCATATATATATAGTTACATCTTAATGGCCACCTTTGAAGTTGTTATATGAGTGTTGAACAATCATCGTTTCGTGAGGAAGAAATTCGCCATCCACGGATACAATATGTTCATTAACCATTAGATGTAGGTGTGTGTAAGTGTAGCTCGAATCCTTCTTCTAAAAACATCCTAGTATATTTAATATACTGTAGTTTTTACAAAAGAAATTAATAAAAAGAGATTATGGGGTTGGAGAGGCAAAATAAAACAAAAGGACTCAAGTGAAGACATTACCTTAAAATCGGGTAACTCCCTTTGGTTTGAGCTCAAAGGCTTCCTTGGGAATACTTCTTCCCAAAGTGAGGCTTCAAGTAGTAAGAGAGGGAAGTGGAGAGAAAAAATGGACAGAGTTTGGCCGAGACAAAGGCTTTGGGAGTGTGGGTAAGGAGGTAGAGGTGGGGGCCTTTTATAAGAGGAGAGGAGGGCCACTCTTGTAAAGTTACAAAATGTTACTTTATTTTCAAAAGAGTTTCGGATTTTAAAGGTCCCACATTAATGTATTTCAAGTATAAGGTTATAAGGGTTCTAAATCCACTCATAAAATAGGTTTTGGACATGTTTAGGTCTTAGATATTACATTATCATTACATTTTATTTAAATCGTTAAATAATGAGGTCATCGCTGCATCATCATGATGTCATAAATAATTTAAATTAATTAATGTCTAAAAATTGTAAAAAAAATACCATGATTTAGGAAATATTTTTATCTTTCCAATGACTATTTATAGTCAAAAATATGACTTGTATAACCCCATGTAAAAATTGTTTTAGTAAAACATATCATGTTTGTGTCATTTTTACTTTAACATTAAATAAAAAGGTATTTATGTCTTTTTCCAACCAAAGTGGATCCATGGGGTCCCCAAGTTGACCCATGGATTTTATTGGTCGGACATGACACATACAATGGGGGTAGGACATGTGTCTAGGTCATTTCATTTTATTAAAACATTATTCTTACCTTAAACTACACTTATTACCTCTAATCGCGATTAAAAACATAATAAGTTACTATTCACCAAAAAATTATTTTTATCCCATTGAACCACATTTTACTTCTTAATGACAACCATGTATGTCGGATTTTTGAAATTCAAAACAAAATGATGACAAAATTTCATTTAAACGGAAAAATTAGTTTTTATAAGTACCACTTAGTGGTTTCACTATTCATCAAAAATTGAACTTTTTTGGAAAAATACCAAAAATTTACACAAAGTAAATTTTTATGTCCCGATTCTAAAGAAGAATTTTATTTTGTCAAATATAAGACATACCATTGTCAAAATGTTGATTTAAAAGAGGTTCACCATCAAAAGGCGGTTAATCGACCTTTTAAAGAATATTAGAATGTTTACGCTTAAAATTGGATTCATTCGCATTTTTAATCCTCTAACATTTATTGTAAAAAGTAAAAATATTTGAAAAACATATATAATAATTTTTTAGTTAGTTATATTCATTCCCGCCATCACAACGGCTAGGCGTTAACTACCATTTAAAATAATATTATTTTATTATTAGAGTGCAATGTATGATTCTCAAGAAACTTGTTGTTGCATGTTGGGTACGCCATCAAGCATAGCATCCCCTTTAATGTCATATTAATATTTTATTCAAAAATATGGATAAATATGAAATTGTCATATTCTTTATTTACCTGGGGTGTTACATTATTTGGTATGTAAATTATTATTTGACATTAATGTAATTATGAAAAGTAAAACATTCATTTGGGTTTTCATAAATTTTCAAATTAAATAATGAATTTATTTTATCTTTATATCTATTAAAAGGTTTTATTTTAATCATAACACATTTTAAAATGTGTTTATTGGGATCAGTTATGATTATGAAGTATGAAAAGATCTATATTTCCACTATGAGGATTTGACTTAAAATAAGAAAAAATGTTTTGAATAAAATAAGAGTTTACAATTAAGAATAATGTTTTTGTGAAAAATGGATATTTAGTGGAATTTTAAACTTTTTATTGTAAGGATTTGATATGTAATTTTTTTTAAATTATATAAATCACTAAAAAATAATGATTATGGGAATGTTTGTAAATTCAACACTTGTAAAAAAATTATATAATTATGGGTTGATTATGATATTGGGTGTTATATCAAAATTCCTATAATAAATGTAAAATTGACCTTATATAACAATGTGGTATCAAATTTATATTACCCATATACCAAAATATTTCAAATATATGGTTCCATAACCAACAAATAGCTCCCCGTGTTGGAAATTATCACAAACTTGGTGCCAAAAAAATGAAAACATTTAGGGGAAATTATAGATAATAAATCAAAGTCAATTTGTACTTTTATAAAAATATGAATACCTATGAAGTGTGTAAGATCATGGATATCAAATTTTATTATAAAATTATCACAAAAAAGTGGTAAATGGTGGTTGAACATGTTGTATTACTCACAACATTTTTGATTTACTTCTTATATGGTGATAGTTTTTTTATGAGTGTTACTGAGATAAAATATTATGTTGTTGATAGTTATAATATCAAAATAAAAGTATCTATTAAATTGATTGGTGTGGGAAACCTTGAAGTTTTTGAATTTATAAATTATTTCATATACTAAGCTTTAACTTGGTTAGATTAGATAATTATAAATTAACTCAATTCCAAGTGTTAAATTCACTCGTTGAAAATCATGGAGTAGAGTATATATGAGGAAGAGAAATTTAATTTGGGATTGAAAAATGAAAATATGAAATTGTTCTTATTTAGTAAGTTTTTTAAATAGGTGGAATCAATGATAAAGTGTAAATCTAGATTTTCTATCCAAAAAATTATACCAAAAGGTTATAAAAAGCCCCAAACATCAATCAATAAGTGGTTGATCATAAAGGTTTGAAGATAGTAAATAATGTCAAAATATTAAATAAAATGAATATTTAGAGGTGATTTGGATCAAAAAATTTATTTGGAATTAAATATTTAGATGTTTTAAAAATCATATAATTATTGATGTCATCTTGTGGTTTCAATTATGTTCTAAATATAATGTATTTTATACAGAAGTGTTTGGAAGAACCAAATTACAAATGGGCTGTAAATGTTTTGAATTAAAAATTTATGGAAAAAATATCTCTATCTATATTTAATAAGTTAAAATGAATCAATTTTTTATAAGAGAATTATAGAGAAAAAATACAGTATCCAAAGAAAAATTTGTATTTGAAAAGGGAGAGTATATATAAAGAGGTATCCCCTTGTAATTCTCTGATAAAGGGGGGTGAATTAAATGTAAAATATTAAAAAGAATATCATTTGATTTTTTTTGAAAAAGGGGGAGTGAGTTGAGTTCATTATAAATTTGGGTTGATCAGGTTGTCTTAAAAATTAAGAGTAAATAGGTGGATAAGGATTTATGGTAGTATTGGAAAAAAAATCTGAAGGTCAATAATCTTTTATCAAAAATATTTTTTATTGGATTTATTGAAAATAGTTTATATATTTTTTTAGAGTGTGATATAAGAGGAAATTATAGTATTATGAGTAGTCATTAAAGACTTAGTGATGAAAATAATTTTATGTAATCACTAGTGTTAAGGTTTACATAAAGGTATAATTGGATAAAATAAACAAGACAACATGATATATTTATACATCAAGGTCATAAATTTTATAGCATCCCACCTTTTTATCACATAAACTTTCATTACATTTTACAAGACCAATGATCTTTAAGGTTTAGTGTCTTGGAAAACAGGAACCTAAAACATGAAAACATAAAAAAATTATTCTTAAACACTTTAAAGGATTCTCCTTATGTTCATCCTAGGTTCATTACTGCATCTCATAACCTGGGGACATACATCAAAAGAAAGGGTGAGCAGAAGGCCCAGTAAGGGAAACAAGGGGAAACATTTAACAAGTGAACTTGAGATACATCATCAATGTCATGAAAAATAACTTTAAGGCATGAGAAAGAAATCATGAGGCATATCATAATAAAAATAATGTATTTCATAACTTTAATATGTGGATACAATATTTAATATTGAAAATCATTTCTGTTTCACCAAGGTCCATCCCCAAGGTGTCATTAAAAATTACCAAGGTTATTCACCAAGGCGTCGTTAAAAATGGTCATCTCTAGAGATTAAGTCTTTACCCAATTAATTGGAGTGCTATCAGGTCTCACCATTAAATTTGTCTTTATTATCATGTGATCAACATATATCATCATCAATAATTTCATAAACAACCCATATAGAATAAAATAAATGGGTTTCATTTCATAATCATAACGTTTTAAAAACTGCTTTAAAGACATGATCTTTATGTCACTTTAAACCCACGGAAAGGGAAAGCGAGTCTCATGTATGTAAATCCAAAAATTTAAAATAGAAAATTTTGGTATATATGTGAATACCCATTTATAAGAAAGATATTTGAGTATTCACTTAATAAAATAAATGAATTTGAGAATAAAAGAGAGACATTTTGAGACAAAAAACCTACAGCATAACGACTATGATACATGGTTTTAGAAAACATTAAAAAGAGAGGGGACATGGTTCACCCACTAATATATGATAAATAAAATAGTAGGGTAACAGAATATAAAGGATTTAAGAACACGGTAATTAAATTTGAATGATATACCATATGAAACAAATAACATGAAAGGAAGACAAAAAAAATAATATTTCTCTCATGAGAATTCGGCAGCCTAACGACGTCACTTAAAACTTCCAAAAATGGATTGATGATATCAAATAGGGTATCTCATAATATGAAAATAAATTATCAATATGATAGATATAGATATCATACCCCAACATAATAATAAGGAACTTGAAATACTTGACCAGAAACTAGAACTTGAAAATGGGAAGGGTGAACGAATCCCTTAAAAATTCAGCAGCATAACGGCGTCACTTAAACTTCAAAAAAATGAATTGACGAGATCAAATAGAGTCTCTAATCATATTAACATAAAATATAATTATGATAGATATAGAGATCATACCCCAACATAATAAAAAGTAACTTGAAAGAATTGACATGAAAATAGATCTTGAAAACGAGAAGGGTGAAAGAACCCCTTAAAAATTCGGTAGCCTAACAGCGTCACTTAAACATCAAAAAAATCAATTGAAGAGATAAAATAGGGTCTCTCATCATATGAACATAAAATATCAGTATGATAGATATATATATATCATACCCCAACATAAAAAGTAACTTGAAAGACTTGACAAGAAAATAGAACTTGAAAATGGGAAGGGTGAACGAATCCCTTAAAAATTCGGCAGCCTAACGGCGTCACTTAAACATCAAAAATATGAATTGATGAGATCAAATAGGTTATTTCATCATATTAACATAAAATATCAGTATGATATTCATAGATCTCATACCCCAAAATAATAAAAAGGAACTTGAAAGAATTGACATGAAAATAGATCTTAAAAATGAGAAGGGTGAAAGAACCCCTTAAACATTTGGCAGCCTAACAGCGTCACTTAAACATCAAAAAAATCAATTGAAGAGATAAAATAGGGTCTCTCATCATATGAACATAAAATATCAGTATGATAGATATAGATATAATACCCCAACATAAAAAGGAACTTGAATTACTTGACAAGAAAATAGAACTTGAAAATGAGAAGGGTGAAAGAATCTGTTACAAAAATTTCGGCAGCCTAACGGCGCCACTTAAACATTCATAAAATGAAATAATGAGAGTAAGAGGGTATCTCTCATCATATGAAAATAAAAAGGGAAGTAAGAGTAATATAAAAGAACATCCTCCAACATAAGAACATGGATCATAAAAGAAATGACTTAAAAGAGAGTATTTGAAAAGAAAGAGAGAGTTTGGATCCCTTACCTTAAAACGTAACTCTTAAAACTCAAAGGTTGGTACCTTGAGGGATTGGGAGAACCTAGGGAGTACTCCATGGGAGGTAATGATACCAGAGCTTCATTGGAGGAGAGTTGGGAGTCGAATGGATGAGAGTATGGCTTGGTATTTATAGGGAAAGTGAGGGGACAAAGCATTAATGGCCAAGGGACACCTCATTGGTGGTTTTGGAAAAACCATGGGCTTGCCCATGGTTTTTGCCCATGGTATTGGCCACTTGGGACACCTAATACCTTATATTACTATTCATAAGTCGACCATATTGATTACATACTTAATACATCATTTAATGATGTCATTAAACACCCGTAACTTAAAAACTGTATTTTCACTATTCATTGAAAATTCAACTTTCTCAGAAAAATCCCAAAATTTCACCTTAATCAAATATCGATGCTTTTATTACAAAAATGAACTCCATTTTATAAAAATAATTTTCTAAATATTTTTAATTTAATTTTTAAATAAATACACTATTCACCGAAAATTCATTTTTTTCAGAAAAATCCCCAAAAATTACCTTAACATAATATCCATGCTCTAAGTTCAAAATTGAAATCCATTTTATAAAAAAAATTTCTAAATTTTTTTAATTTAATTTTTAATTAAAAAACACTATTCACCTGAAAAAAAACTAATACTTGACTAATAATTTATGAAACCTTTATTTAACCATTTTATTGAATCACATTACATAATCAAGGTGACTAGATTATATTAATACTTTCTTTAAGTGAGATTGCCAATCCATTTGGTCACATTACTAATCCTAAGCATAAAATCACTATTCATAATTTACTATTAATCAAAAATTAAGTTGATCTTATTAGACTCTAAATTTCTTACTGAACATAATTGTAGAAGACCATTTTTTGAAAATCCTTACACATTTTTAATTATTTAAGGTTTACATAAACATTTTTTAAAAAATCCTTTCTCTAAAATTCACCAAAAATATGCATACTAAATTTATACGGACATTTGAAAATTCATAAACTTCATCAAAAAAAGAAATCAAAATTTTTATTTAAAATAAAGGATTACACAAGGCAGTTACGGTCTCCTTATATAGCACCTTATCACACCAGCATAGGACCTAAGTGTAAGGTGTGCTAAGGTGAGAGAATCAGAGGTAGGCTCGACCAACCTCGCACGAGTAGTAATTTCTATCATTTTGAACTTCTCATGAAGGAGATTCCGTTCTAGCTTCACACAATGAAGTTAAGCTTGGGTTTGGTCCAAAGCAAAGCCCAGTGGTGCTACCTCCTTCCCAAGTTCTGTTAGATGGGCTTCGATCGGTCCAAGACTACTGGGTGAGGCCATCGAATCTTCTTTCTATACTAATTAACCAAGATCACTTGTATTTAGAGACAATAATCGAAATGTTTAGTTTACAGCGGTCATATTGACCAATGGTCATATAACAGTCAAAACCCAACGGTCTCATTTTAATTATACTCATGTTATCAAATGAAACAGTTTTGTTGAGTATAAAAAATAAAATAACACACAAAATTCGGAAACAAGATTTATTCAAAATTTCAGGCCGTTATAATCTTCCCCCCTTAAGAAATTGCATCCTTGCAATTTTTAAAATTGTGTTTTGAAATTTCATTGAAAGTCCCACATCATAAAAGGAGTCAGTAAAACTATTGCTTTAAAAGAAAGAAAGGGAAGTACAAAGGTCACCCGAGTTAACCCACACTAGGATTCCATGTAGGAAAAGATGGACATGGAGGAGAAAACAAAGGGTCAAGTTCTGAGGGAGAGTGATAGAAAACATGATTATGATAAAGTTAACCACGATAAAATCACAAACTTATGATGTGTGTAAACGGTCTTTGATTACCTAGTAGGAAACGTAAACCAACAACATTTTTGTTTTATGTTCCTTTTCATAATTTTGAGGAATTCATTTACTACTTAGAACAAAAAAATAAGGAAATATACCTACCTTCAAGTAGAGTTTCATCCTTTAATAAGTTTCTACCAAAACTAATCTTTTCTCCAAACGATGATCATTCAAAAAGACTTGGTCTATTCAAAACACAAGAATCATCTTCTTGAGAGTCACGTAATCCACAAAAGATTAACTACTTATTTCTTATATCTTTAAACATTATCCCAAAAATAGAAAGGGTAAGATAAAACAACTCTTCAGAAAGAAATAATTCCATAGGAAGGGAAACTACTTTTAAATCTTCAAAGTTCTATGGTACTACCCAAAGTTCATCATAGACTATTCTATAAATAATTGTCCTTAAAATTCCTCAAAATAAACCAAACTAAGATTAAAACCCAATTATAAGAACTATCTCATAACATAGTCTTCCAAGATAGAATTTATCATTCATCTTCAATCAACATCAACCACTCTTATCATCTTATAACAAAAGTAACTAACCTAATCACATTTTACCCAAGATAGGTTAATCATTTACATATTACTATAATTCCGCCTTAAATTCATCGATTCTTCAAAATATAAGTCAACCTTTACTCCTCAAATAAAATACCGTAGTAATCTATTTACCTCGATCAAATAGGGTTCCCAAAATAGTGAACGTCTTCCAAAATAATAATCATCTTTTAATCCCCTAATCACCATTTTTTTAAGAAGAACAGTTTCACTACATCAACATGTTGTACATAACAATTGATGTTTTCCTTAATGATATAAAATCATCTTAGGTAGTGACTCAATGATCTTAGAAAACATAAAAGATATGCTCATAGAGCGAGAACTAAAATACAACATGACATAGACAATTATTGTGAAGAAGTTACATGTACTCCAGTCATCATGATCCATCTCAGCATAGGACTTACATTGTTCCCATGTCCTCGAAGATTGTTAATGCGCATCATGCTTCTCATCCATTCCAAGAGATCATTGCCTTGGATAATTTCTAACTTCTCCACATTTACGACATCGAAATGTATAAGGTACATTAGATCGAACCTTATCTCCATTCATCACATTATCTATTTTTTAAAGCAATTGGATACTTTATGCCCTATCTTCCCACACTTAAAACATCTCCTGGTTCCTTTGTGAAATTTTCCTTGGTGCCTCCTCCCACACTTTTTGAAAAAAAAAAATTGGATCTTATTTCCCTTATCAACTTTATCAAATGAACATCCTTGAGACTTTGTCTTCTTCTTCCTTGATGAATTTGGGCATTCAACTAGGTACCAATTATTAATTGTGATTTTTGATAGCTGGTTTGGCATAATCACAATATGTTCAACTTGATCTTTCATCATCTCTATCAAATTAATAGTGAAATCATCACATTTCCTATCACATTTGTTGTTGGGACATGCTCTTCCATTTCCCGCCATTAACAAAGAAAAGAACGTATAATTAGGGGGCTTAAATACTTAGCCAATAATCATGAAAATGAAACTTAAAGCATAGAAGGATAAACTTGTGGAAAAAAATTATACCCTAACTTGTGGTCACCTAGGTCCCAATCTAGGTTATCCATGATCATATATTCTTATGTGGATATTTATTTTATTTTATCTTTGTTCCTTTAATAATGGTTCATACTAAGCTTATGAATTTACCAAAGCATATCCCTCGTGAGTGTCGTAACCAAGAGTGCAGCAAGGCCCGTTGTCATGTACCAGTTCCTGTTCGAGTCTAGCTCAAAGTGGGGTTTTCGGGTTTTACCCCTATGTACATATGTGCCAGAGCCACCTCTACCTGCTCGTATCCAGACAAGGATGTATTTTCTTGGCAACCCCTTACTCAATACTCACCAAAATACCAGGAAGATTTCTTATATTTAAACTTTACTTATAGGGTTCTTCCTAAAGTTTTAATATCCTAATTTCCACAAATAACTAAACCATCCTTTGATACCAACTATAGCATCCCACATTTTTATCACATAAACTTTCATTACATTTTACAAGACCGAGGATCTTTAATGTTTAGTGTCTTGGAAACCAGGAACTTAAAAAATAAAACATAAAAAATTATTCTTAAACAATTGAAAGGATTCTCCTTATGCTCATCCTAGGTTCATTACTGCATCTCATAACCTGAGGACATACATTAAAAGAAAGGGTGAGAAGAAGTCCCAATAAGGAAAACAAGGGGAAACATTTAACATGTGAACTTGAGATACATCATCAATGTCATGAAAAAGAAATTTAAGGCATGAGAAAGAAATCATGAGGCATATAATAATAAAAATAATGTATTTCATAACTTGAATATGTGGCTACAACATTTAATATTGGCAATCATTTCTATTTCACCAAGGTCCATCCCCAAGGTGTCATTAAAAATTACCAAGGTTATTCACCAAGGCGTCGTTAAAAATGGTAATCTCTAGAGATTAAGTCTTTACCCAATGCATTGGAGCACTATCAGGGAACACCCTTAAATTTGTCTTTATTATCGTGTGATCCACATATATCACCGTCAATCATTTCATAAACAACCCATATAGCATAAAAGGAATGGGTTTCATTTCATAATCATAATGTTTTAAACACTGCTTTAAAGACATGATATTTATGTCACTTTAAACCCACGGAAAGGGAAATCAGGTCTCATGTATGTAAATCCCAAAATTTAAAATAGAAAATTTTGGTATATATATGAATACCTCTTTAGGAGAAAGATATTTTAGTATTCACTTAATAAAATAAATGAATTTGAGAATAAGAGAGAAACATTTTGAGACAAAAATTCTGCAGCATAACGGCTATGATACATGGTTTTAGAAAACATTGAAAAGAGAGGGGACATGGGTCACCCACTCATAAATGATACATAAAACAGTAGGGTAACATAATATAAAGGATTTAAGAACATGATAATGAAATTTGAATGATATACCATATGAAACGAAGAACTTGAAAGGAAGTCAGAAAAAAAAATAAGATTTCTCTCATGAGAATTCGGCAGCCTAACGGCGTCACTTGAAACTTCCAAAAATGGATTGATGAGATCAAATAGGGTCTCTCATAATATGAACATTAATGATCAGTATGATAGATATAGATATCATACTCCGACATAATAAAAATCAACTTGAAATACTTGACCAGAAAATAGAACCTGAAAATGGAAAGTGTGAACGAATCCCTAAAACATTTGGCAGCTAACGGCGTCACTTAAACTTCAAAAAAATAAATTGATGAGATCAAATAGGGTCTCTCATCATATTAACATAAAATATAAGTATAATAAATATATATATCATACCCCAAAATAATAAAAAGGAACTTGAAAGACTTGACATGAAAATAGATCTTGAAAACGAGAAGGGTGAAAGAACCCCTTAAAAATTCGGCAGCCTAACGGCGTCACTTAAACATCAAAAAAATCGATTGAAGAGATCAAATAGGGTATCTCATCATATGAACATAAAAGATAAGTATGATAGATATAGAGATCATACCCCAACATAAAAAGGAACTTGAAAGACTTGACAAAAAATAGAACTTGAAAATGGGAAGGGTGAACGAATCCCTTAAAAATTCAGCAGCCTAACAGCGTCACTTAAACATCAAAAAAAAAATGAATTGATGAGATCAAATAGGGTCTCTCATTCTATTAACATAAAATATAAGTATGATAGATATATATATCATACCCCAACATAATAAAAAAAAACTTGAAAGACTTGACATGAAAATAGATCTTGAAAACGAGAAGGGTGAAAGAACCCCTTAAAAATCCGGCAGCTTAACGGCATCACTTAAACATCAAAAAAATCAATTGAAGAGATAAAATAGGGTCTCTCATAATATGAACATAAAATATCAGTATGATAGATATATATATCATACCCAAACATAAAAAGGAACTTTAAAGACTTGACAAGAAAATAGAACTTGAAAATGAGAAGGGTGAAAGAATCAGTTACAAAAATTTTGGCAGCCTAACGGCGCCACTTAAACATTCATAAAAAGAAATGATGAGAGTAAGAGGGGATCTCTCATCATATGAACATGAAAAGGGAAATAAAATTAATATAAAATAACATCCTCCAACATAAGAACATAGAGCATAAAAGAAATGACTTAAAAGAGAGTATTTGAAAAGAAAGAGAGAGTTTGGATCCCTTACCTTAAAATGTAACTCTTAAAACTCAAAGGTTGGGACCTTGAGGGCTTGGGGGAACCTTGTGAGGACTCCTTGGGAGGTAATGAGACCAGAGCGTTGTTGGGGGAGAGTTTGGAGTCGAATTTATGGGAGGATAACTTGGTATTTATAGGGAAAGTGAGGGAACAAGACATTAATGGCCAAGGGACACCTCATTGGTGGTTTTGGCAAAACCATGGGCTTGCCCATGGTATTTAACCATGGCATTGGCCACTCGGGACACCTCATACCTTATCTTACTATTAATAAGTCGAACATATTGATTACATACTTAATACATCATTTAATGATGTTATTAAACACCTGTAACTTAAAAACTGTATTTTCACTATTCATTGAAAATTCAACTTTCTCAGAAAAATCCCAAAATTTCACCTTAAAAAAATATCGATACTCTGATTTCAAAAATTAACTCCATTTTATAAAAATAATTTTCTAAATATTTTTAATTTAATTTTTAAATAAATACACTATTCACTGAAAATTCATTTTTTTCAGAAAAATCCCCAAAAAATACCTTAACATAATATCGATGCTCTGAGTTCAAAAATAAAATCCATTTTATAAAAATAATTTTATAAATATTTTTAATTTAATTTTTAATTAAAAAACACTATTCACCCGAAAAAACTAATACTTGACTAATAATTTATGAAACCGTTATTTAACCATTTTATTGAATCAAATTACATAATCAAGGTGCCTAGATTATATTAATACTTTCTTTAAGTGAGATTACTAATCCATTTATTCACATTACTAATCCTAAGAATAAAATCACTATTCATAATTTACTATTCTTCAAAAATTAAGTTGATCTTATTAGACTCTAAATTTCGTACTGAACATAATTGTAGAAGACCGTTTTTTGAAAATCATTACACATTTTTAATTATTTAAGGTTTACATAAAATTTTTTAAAATATCCTTTCTCTAAAATTCACCAAAAATATGCATACTATATTTATCCGGACTTTGAAAATTCATAAACTTCATCAAAAGAAGAAATCAAAATTTTTATTTAGAAAAAAGGGTTACACAATACAGTTACAGTCTCCTTACATAGCCCCTTATCACACCATCATAGGACCTAAGTGTAAGGTGTGCTAAGGTGAGAGAATCAGAGAGAGGCTCGGCCAACATCGCATGAGTAGTAATTTCTATCAGTTTGAACTTCTCGCGAAGACGATTCCATTCTAGCTTCCCACGATGAAGTTCAGCTTGGGTTTGGTCCATAGAAAAGCCCAGTGGTGCTACCTCCTTCCCAAGTTCTGTTAGATGGTCTTCGATTGGTCCAAGACTACTGTGTGAGGACATCGAATCTTCTTTCTATATTAATTAACCAAGAACACTTGTATTTAGAGACAATAATCGAAACATTTAGTTTTCAGCGGTCATATTGACCAATGGTCATATAATAGTCAAAACCCAATGGTCTCATTTTAATTATACTCATGTTATCAAATGAAAAAGTTTTGTTGAGTATAAAAAATAAAATAACACACAAAATTAGGAAACAAGATTTATTCAAAATTTCGGGTCGTTACAGATTTGTATGTAGTTTGAAGTTTTTTGAAGAATTTTAAGGTTAAATTGAGAAGTATGGGTTATATTTTGGAGGTAATATGAAGAAACCATGTCTAAATTATAAGTACCACACTATGATAATATTTCAATAAGATATAACAAAGTGTTTAGAGACATTGAAATATATTCAAGTACTATGTGTATGATATTTTAAAAATGTTGAATTATATAATTCAAACAATAAATATACATACATTATATTTTCTAAATTTATGATAATATATTTATAAAGATATTTAATAATTTAGAGTTTTTTTTAATTTTTCATCCTGAATATTTTGAAGAAATGAGTTATACATGCCATAGATATCAATTCCCCACCTTGAGAGGATTTTCTATTAATAAAGAGGCTAAGTCCTATAATTCATAATCCTATTATCCCATGCATATGATTATATAATTTATCATTTTGAGGATAAAAAAAATATTCACCTTGTCAGATGAATAACCATGTTGTGTATAATACACAAATGAGTTTTAGTGGTACTTCCACATTAGAGGTTTCTATGCTATAAAGAATGGTTCATGCTATAATAGATTTTTTTTATGTAACTTGGAAAGGTATATGTCATGGTTTTTAAATCAGGCCATGGTATATTTTATTCAAAGGATCACACTATATCATCTTGTCATGGGAATAAAGTAAGATCCAAGCATGTTTTTATTTAGCCTTTTTTTATTAGGTTGGAATGTTCATTTCATAGAGTAGATATATTCAACATGACAAGTTTACGGATTGATAAATATGGGGATAAAACTATAGAAATATCGAGGATTAAATATGGATTTTCTTCATGAAATGTGGATTTTAGTACTGACTAATCATGATATATCATTGAAGGTGATCACCCTATGATAAACATAGAGTCAAGGCATGTCACTTTGTGAAGGATGAAGCCACACTATGAATAGATTAATTCCAGGTTATCTATATTTTTTAGTTGAAATTTTAAAATAAGAATATCATGATTTTAATTTCAATGATTAGGTCAATAGAATTTGAAATTTATGACCATTATAAAAAATATGGTACACCTGTAAAGGTTTTAGAGAGTCAATAAAAGGATAATTGATCCCAAACCATAATTTAAGGGTTTTATATAGGAAACTATATATATTTAACCTTATATGTTTTGGAGAAAAGGATATAAATACATTGAAATGTATAATATAGACAATGAAAAAGAAATATCATGAGAATATTTATATATCCAAGATTGAGTGATGAAGGTAAAACTATATTTCAATATATGGTTTACGAAGAAGGAACGAAACATGATAATTATATTTGGAATTATCTTTATATATAGATAGAGTTTCTACTATAGTATTTTTATAAGAGATACAAATTCAACACTCACATATTTTAATTAATTCAATTTTTTATTGATGTAGGAGCAAAAAATATATTGGAAATTATTAGAGAATCTATACCAAGAAATGTTTGTAAGGATTTTTGGAAACACATATTAGACTAGTAAAAACATTCATGACTACAAATTGTTGAAGAAGACCCATAATTATATAAACTAACCAAGACTTATATCAATGTAGTGGGAAATAAAAAAATAAATAGTTACTATATGATAGATAATGAATCATTTTTAAATCATTATAACATAAATAGTGTGTAGTGATAATTTCTGACACACCTAAACATCATCATCTGCATGCACTATAGAATATCCCTTAGTGTTGAACCATGTAAATTCTATGTGTTTACATGATTTAATTTTTTTTGTTCATATTTAGAATTATATTTGATTGATGGAGTGAGAGAAAAAAGGTATTTAATGTTTTATAGCTAACATGGGGACAAGATCCACATATAAATTGGTATTTAGAAAATATAAGATGATTTAGTCAGAGGAGAAACTGATTCAACCCCCTATAAAAGTGATTTAGGTAAATTAAGAAAATGAAAAGATGTCGAGAGACTAGAGTAAATTCAATGGGGTGTGAAGGGAAAAATATTGGATAATGTGGAATCTGTATTGGTGGAAGAATTGAAAAAAAATAATTGAATATTATTGTAACATCCATAAATCCACACTCTTGGATTTAGTTCTAGAAACATAAACTTTTCATTTATAGATTTGATACTGATAAGTGTGACCCAATTTTTTATATAAAAACCATAAAAATCAAAAGGAAATGTAGGATCACTTACATACCCAAGGAACTTTTAGGTTTAGAGTTTTATAGAATTAGGACAAACTATTACATGAAATATTTGATACATAAACAACTAGTTCATAAAGATCCATATCATCTCTAACTAAATTCTTCAAATTTAGTAACCTTTTTAGTCATAACATACTTAAAAACTTTATTCAAAAACTAAGGAATAGGAAACATAATAAGGGTGAGATCAAATGATCAGTAAGGGTAAAAATAAGAATTAAAAATTGAATTTCATCAATGAGAATATAATGATAATAAGGGTAAGATGACATAATCAAAGTCTGTGAGCATAACATAATTTAATTCATACCCATCAATACTTGGATCATCAATCATTAAGCATGGTATAAAGTGTTAACATAAGATAAGATTCATAAAAATCAATAATCATGAGCCATGTGATTCTAAAATTTATTAAAGTAATCATTATAACCTATAAAAATCTCAGATAAAACATGTAAGAAACTTGGGAATCATTTTCAAATCACTCTTATACATAGAGTAACCTTCATCGTAACGCATGGAATAACCATCATAGTTATACTTGGAATAGCCATCATAGTATATTCACATAATCTTTTATGACAGAACTAATTAGATAAATTCTTTCCATATATGGAATAATCATCATAGTATATTCCAATATTCTTATAGTATAAACCTAATATGTCAAATCTATCCCATATTTAAAATAACAATCATAGTAAATTCCCACACTCACTTATGAGAAACCTAATCGGTTAACTCCATCCCTTTACCCAATGCATTAGAGAGCTATAATGGGCTTACATTCCCATGGTGTATAATGGAAACAACCATTTTCATAAACAATTTCAAAGAACCATAATATGAATAAATTATATAGATCTTATATTTAATCATAAAACTCATAAAAAATCCATTATTCCTTTCATAACTTGATTAACCAATGGAAAAGAAAAGGATTCCATTAAAATCTCTTTAAAATGTTCATAATCATACTAGAGATATAATGAGTATAGAATCATTAAAAAAATATCCCTAGTAGAGATTAAGTAATATCAAGGGTTTTAAATGATGATGAATAGAAATAAAATTAAAATATAAGAAAAATCATTATTAAGGAAAATGAACTTTTCATTTTGAAAATAATATTAAAAAATAAAACTTCAAAAAATAATGTGAAAATATTTTTTATTGAAAAAACCATTGAAAATTTAAAATTAATCCTTAAAAAAATTATTTTTATGGTGGTGGAAAAATCCTTTCATTTTGTAAATATTAATAATAAACATTCTTTTAAAATGTTCTATAAAAGGAGTCAAAAGTGACCATTTGGGGAAAACATTAAAAAAATTAATTTTAAAACCTTTTAAAATAAGAAAAAATACCATGTAAAAAATATTTTTGAAATAAATTATTTTTATAAAATAAAATCGTGTAAAACATTTTTGAAAATATGGAAATGTAAGAGAAATATTCCCAATATAAAATAAGATACAGGATCAGCATCGCTTATAAATGAATTTGTTGATGTTTCCTTAATCAATAAGGGAGGAAATGTAAATTAAACATGTAAACCATGTTAATAACTATAGGATAATAAAATATATTTGGTTCAATAAAATTAGAGTATATGATTTCCCCCTAATTAACCTTGAAAATAAACAATCCTAAAAAGAAAATATATTGAAACATAAAGCCATTTTTACTTTGGTAACTTTTCAATCACAATACCATGAAAGAATAACATCAAATAAAACCTTAAATATCATGAAATTAATTAGATTCATGATATATTATGTCAAAAGGGATGTGTGTGCACCTCATAAAATACTATACATGCACAACATAAACATATCTCCCAAGGAAGATAATTTGAGACAAATAAACCTTACAAAGATCATATCATTGAATTGAGAGTTAATAAAATGAGATATTATGTGTAAAAAATTTAAATCTTAAAAAAAACAAGTTGAAATACATATTAAATCAATTTATATATCAATTAATAAAAAATAATGGCATAAAAATTTGAATGAAGAAGAGTTATAACATAGTAAAAGTAAATTGAGTTAAGAACCCATTTACAACTTGGTAACATTCAAGAAAAATAAATTTGGATAAAATAATTTAAATTTAAATTTAAAATATCATGAATTATTTAGGATGAATTATATAAAATTTAAATTCAAATTATATACACCATATAAAATAAATTAGTTTTATAATAATAAAATATTACTCAATGAAGAAAAATCGAGATAAAATCCCTTACCCCGAGTCCATACATTCCATGTATTTCATGTAACTCCTTTTTAATAAATTAATATAAATAATTAGATTTATTAATAATATTTTATAGATTTAATACCTTATCCTTAAACAATTTATTTAATTTATCTTAATTATATAGTTACTCAAATAATCAGTTAAGTCCATGTCATGTGTTTGGAGGACATTCGGTTCATAAGTTCAAAAGGAATTATGTAGGTTAACTAAGGTTAAATAGGACATTATCCCATCATAACCAAAATAATAATAATTAAATAATTATAATTTTTATATATAAATTATAATTTTTAAACCAATCTTTTAATATGGTTATGAAAGATGAACTATGTTACATTCATGGAGATGGTACGTCATAAGCATGCATGAGTTACATTTTAGTTTTTCAATGATCATTATAGAAATAAATTATGTATTATTTCATCATTAAATAAAAATAATTATATCATAAATATAATATTAATTCTTTAAATATACTTATATATATCATCTATGTGATTTAGAGATGAAAAACGTACCACATCGCTTCGTGGAGGTGGTAGTCGACACATACACAAGAATGACATTATCAATTTTTAATGAATAGAAATTTAAGAAATTAAGTGACATATTATATTTTAATAATGATAAATATATAATAAATATAATATATAAACATTAATTACATTATTATAACCAGCCATGAGAGGTGGTGATGGAAAATGAATTACATCAGTCCGGGAGGCGATAGTCTGTCATACACACTAACAATGAATTAATTTCCCATTTCATAGAGGATGAATGTGAATATTGGTTATTACATTAATAAAATAAGATATCAATATATGTAAGATTATGATATTATTATATAATAATGTTTAAGTAATATTTTATATAGTTGGAATAATAAATAAACCAGAAACGCTCAGTTAAGAATGATACCTCTTCTTTGTACAATCTCTTTTTTTAAACATTAAGAAGAATAAGGTTAGTATTCCTCTAAAAATAAGTCCTATATAAAGTAGGTAAAGATTTAAGGAAGTTATTTGGGTATATATTATCTTACAAAAATTATTTTAAGTTTTAATTAAAGAGAAGAAGATATTACCTTTATAAGAGAGGGGAGGGGAACTCATGGAATTTATTAAAATATTAATTTAATACAAATTAATTTTTTTGTCCAAATGACTCCAAATTGATATTATTATAATATAAAATTATAATTATTAAAAATAATATTATAAAAGAATATTTTTACATGTTTAGATTACATTTTTACCATTATAGTTTTGTTTTATCCCTTTGTTAACCCATTTGACAATTAAGGTGATATTAAATTTATTTACTCTTAAGGGGTGAATATAGTTACTATAAATGAAAAAATATATCATAAATGGACCATGGATGATATTATAAACCATATCCTAATAAAGTTTGAGAATATTATATTTTTAGTAGTTTTATATCATTTAATAAATTATTATTTATTATAAAATATCAATCATGTCAATGTTTAGAAAATATTCATTTATTTGGTTTTAATAACATAAAGACATTGAAATAAATTCAAAAAATAAATATTTTATTACATCCCTAATCTCTTATATACATCTATAAAATTCATGTATCACATTAATTATCAATAATTATATTTTATTTAATATTTTTAATATCATTTATTTGATTTTTCAATTAATTGAATAATTATTGTGTCAGGATTGTGTAATCATTTAAGGTAATTATTTATTCACTAAAAATGAAAAATAAATTACAATGATTAGAATAAATAATTTATATTTAAAATGAATATTTATAACTGAACATATATTCTATTTATCCCCATGTTAATAATATTATATTTATTAAAAAAATAGTGTGACATTTTTAATTTTCTTTACATAAAATATTATAAAGGTTATAATCACAACTAAATGGAGAAAAAAAGGTCATGTAACCAAATATTAGATGATTATGGATGAAATTTACTCATAATATAAAATCAATTCAGGTGTTATGGTCATTTTTTAATCCTTATCATATTATTTTTAACCCTTAATTATCAGATTTACCACATACTCCCGTAATAAAAATTACTATGGTTACTATTCATAGTGACTAAAAATAAAAGGGACCTGTTTACCAAATTTTAACCTCCTAATTAGAATTATGGAATCCATTTTAAAAAAATCAAAAAAAAATATGTGGTGGGATTAATTTTAAATCAATCTGAAAAATCTGATGAAAATAGTTTTTCAGAAAAATAACCTTTTAAAATATAATTTTTTATACTAAATCTAAGTATAAAATTAATTTAAAACCCATAATTGTATTATTATAAATCAAAATTATCAAATAAAATTTTAAAACTAATCCAAAATAAAATTTTACATTGTAAATAATTAAAATAAAATACATTTTTTTAATAAAAATCGGTATTTTTCACTATTCATTAAAAATTAAAAAAAAAAGGAAAAATAAAACAAATATCCAAAAGATAATTTTTTTATGATTATTTCAAAAATTATATTTATTTCATAAAATAAAATTTCTAAAATTTCCAAAAATAAATTATAATATTCACTCAAAAAATTAATAAAAAACATTTTTGAAGAAAACATATTTTTGAAAAATAAAATGACTTTACTAAAAATTGAGTTCTTATTTAATAATAATTAATAAATATAACTGATTTTATTAGAATATTTATATATATTTTAAAATTATTTGAATCCTATTAATAACCACCAATTTAATGGTAATGTTATAATGGTTACATTTAAATAATAATATTTCGTAGTTGGTCTATGCTAAGTGTTGTGTATTTTTTATGCTATCAAACATAGTCATTATTTTTAAAATATTAGGTTATTAAAATATAACTATTTATTAAATTTCATCCTCACAATTTTAAACTTGATATTAGTAAAAAAAAGTTTCCATTTTAAAATATCTTTATTGAAATACCACATAGTAAAAATGGTTAATAAAATATCCACTTGAAAAGAAAGAAAGTAAGAAGGTTATGTGAAATAACACAAAATTAGTTTTATGAATAGTAAAACACTAGTAGTAAGTGAAAATATGTATATGGAAGATAAAAATAACACCAAATGATTAATAAAGTGTAATAGAGAACATTTTTATGAAAAAGTTAACCATCACAAAACTGTAAATCTATGATTGATTAAAATAACATTTATTTCTTAGTAAGAAAAGTAAACATATGAAATTTTTTATTTCAAGACCTTTTTTCTAGATTTTAGGAATTCATTTATTATCTATACTAATAACATAAGGAAATATACTTAATTTACAAGTACAATTTCATCCTTTCGTCAATTTCTACCATAATCACATCTTGTTGTCCAAAGGATGAGTATTTCAGATAATTTTTTTATGTATGAAGCATATCCATGATATCATATATTTTAAAAAAAGGATAATATTCAATTTACCTTTCCCATATAAATTAATCAAAACCAAAATGGTTAACATAAGGTATGATAATTCCCAAAAATGAAAAACCTTCACATGAAAAAATAATATATTAATCCTCAAAATTCACCAATAATACCCAATGTTCAAACTAAATCATTCCATAAATAATAATCCTTAAAATAAATCCACATATTCCAAACCAATATTGAAACAAAAAAATCATAAGTATTTTATCACACATTCTTACAAGATAAATTTAACATTTATCTCTAAATAACATTAGTCACTCATAAATTTATATACTCAAAAAGGTATATGTCCTAATCATATAATATCCGAAAAAAACCATAAAACCACATTAAGATCATAAATGATTCAAAAATATAATTCAACCTTGACTCCTCAAATATACTTCATGTTAAACCTAAGGGTTTCATATTCCTAAATTGAAAAAAAATTCTCCCAAAAATCATTAGTCGCCTTAAAATTCCATCACTTAAAACCTCAAAATGTGTTTCTAAAACATTTAACTTATGACCAAACTCAAGCTTATAAACCCATGATGGTATACATAACTCTTAAAAAAACCTCACATAAAAACATCCTAATATCTAAATTTATCTAAACTCTGCTCTAATATCAACTATAACAACCACAAACCCGCACTCCCAAATCTAGTACTAAAAATATAAACATTAAATTTATATATTTGATACTGATAAATGAGATCTAAATTTTTCCATCCAAACATTAAAAAATAAAAATGATATATAGGATCACTTACAAAGCGAAGTAACTTTCAGGTTTAGAGTTGTAGAGAATTATGAAAAACTGTTACATGACATCTTTGATACATAAACAACTGGTTAATAAATATCCATATCATCTCCCACTAAATTATTCACATCTAGTATCCTTATTATATATAAAATACTTAAAACATTTCTTTACAACCTAGGGAATAGGAAACATAAGAAGGGTGAACTCAAACACTTTGTAAGGGTAAACATAAGCATTAACAGTTGAATATAATGAATGATCATAAGATGACCATAAGGATTAGATAAAATAATAATTGTGTGCGAGTATAACATAAGAGAACTAATATCCATCAATATGTGGATCATCAATCATAAAACATGGAATAAATAATTAGCATAATATTAGAGTCATAAAAATCAATAATCATCCTCCATGTGATGCTAATAATTATCAAAGGAAACATTAAAACCCCTATAAATCATAGATAAACATTTATAAAACTTAGGAATCATTTTCATATCACTCTTACATATGGAATAACCCTCACAGTTACACATAGAATAACCATCATGGTTATACTTGGGATAACCATTGAAGTATATTCCCATAATCTCTTGGAAAAAACATAATCATTTAACATCATCCCATATTTAGAATATCTATTGTGGTATATTCCCATATTATATTAGGAGAAACCTAATTGGTTAACTCTGTACCATATTTGGAGTAACAATCATAGTATATTCCTATATTCTCTTAGGAGAAACCTAATTGGTTAACTTCACCCCTTTACTAAATACATTGGAGAGCTATAACAGGCTCACTAACCCTTGGATTATAATATAACCACACATCATCATAAATAGTTTCCATAACCATAACATGAATAAATTATATAGAGCTTTCATTTCATCATAAAACTCATCGAAACATCCATTATTCCGTTCATAACTTTATCAAACCATGGAAAAGAAATGGGTTCCATGATAATCTCTTTGAAATAATCATAATCTATCTAGAGATATAATTAAAAGGCAATCATTATAAAATATCACCATTAGAGCATAAGTAACATCAATTACTATTGATGTTGATGAATGGAAATACTATGAAAAGATCGTTAAAATCATTCTTGAGGAAAATAATATTTTCATTATTAAAATCACATTAAAACAAAAAACACAATATATTATGAAAAACTTTTTATTGAAAGAAACCATTGAAACATAAAAGGTAATTTTTAAATAAAATAATGGTAATGATGGTGGGAAAATCCATTCATGTTAAAAATGTTTAAAATAAACATTCATTTAAAACATTTTATAAAATGAGTCTAAAGTTACTCATTTGTAAAAACATTAATAAATTAACTTTTTAAAACCATTTAAAAGAAGTATAAATATAATGTAAACTAGATTTATGAAATCATTTGTTTTAATAAAAGATCATTTTTGAAACATTTTAGAAAACATATACATGGGAGAGAAAGAATATCGATCCAAAAAAAATATAGAGGATCCGCAACAGTTACAAACAAATTTATTGATGTTCCTTTAATAAATAATGAAGAAAATGGAAATTAAACATGTAAAAAACATTCATAAATAGAAGATATTAAAAAATAGATGGTTTAATAAAATAATATCATATGATTTACCCATAATTATCCTTGAACATAAACAATCCCTAAATGAAAAGAGATTGCAACATAAAGACTATTCCACTTTGGTAACTCTTCAATCCTAGTCCCATGAAACAATTATGTCAAATAAAAATTTAAATATCATAAAAGTAAGTATACCCATGATATATAATTTAAAAATGTAATTATATACATCTCATAAAAAATATAGGTTCACATCATAAACATATATCCCAAGGAAAGAGAATTTGAGACAAATAACCCTTACAAAGATCATATCATTGAATTGAGATTTAATAAATGGATATATTATGAGTAAAAAATTTAAATAAAAAAACTAGTTTATATACATAATAAATCAATTTATATATCAATTTATATATAATAATGACCTAGAAAAGTCAATGAAGAATAGCTATAACCCAATGAAAGGAAATTGAGTTATGATTTCTTTTACCACTTGGTATCTTTCAAGTAAAATACCTTTTGATAAAGTAATTAAAATTGAAATGTAAAAAATTCGGAATTATTTATGATTCCTTATATAAAATTTCATATTATATTTTATACACCATAAAAAAATAAATTATGTGTATAACAATAACATATTCCTCAATCAAAGAAAATTGATATGAAATCCCTTACCATGATTCCAGAATTTCCTTGTATGTCATGTAACTCTTGTATAATAAACTTGTATAAATTATTTGATTTATTCATAAAATTTTATAGGTTTAAAAAATTATCCTAAAATATTTATTTCATTTATCTTAATTACATAGTTAATAACTTAATCATTTAAGTCCACGTCATGTGTTTTTAGGACATTAGATTCATAAGTTCAAAATAACTTTTGTAGGTTGACTGAGGCCAAAGAGGTCATTATTACATCATCTATAGAATAATAATATTGAAATAATTATAATTTTTATTCATAAATTATACTTTTAAAAAAAATAATGAAATATGGTTATGAAAAATGAACAATGTTACCTTCAAGGAGATGGTATATCGTACGTACGCATGAGTAATGTTTCCATTTTTTTAAAATCATTATTGAAATAGTGTGTGTATTATTTTATCTTTACAAAATGTTAATTATAACGTAAATATAATATTAATTCTTTAAATTTAATTATATATATATCATCCAAGTGATGTCATGATGAAAAATAAATCACATTGCTTCGTAGAGGTGGTAGTCCACATGTACGCACGAACGACATTATCATTTTTCAGTGAATGGAAAGGAAAGAAATTAAGTGATATATTATATTTTTAGAATTATATATATTTCATAAATATCATATATAAATATTTATTACATCATTATAACCATCTGTGAGAGGTGGTGGTGGAAAACAAATTACATCGGTATGCGACCCTGAAGTCTTCCATACATATGAATAATGAATTACCTTCCCATTTAATGAAGGTTAGATATTTATATAGGTTATTAAATTAAAATAATGACATATAATTATATTTAAAATATATATGTTATTATATAATCATAGTTAAAAAATCTTTTAAGCATGTGGAAGAATAAATAAAATAGAAACACTCAGTTAAGAACGATGCCTCTTCTTCAGACAACCTCCTTTTCTTAACACCTTAAGACCACTAAGGTTTGTATTATTAAATAAGAAATGCCTATATGACATTATTATAGACGTCAATGGATGAACCAAATGGGGTTTTAAGTGTGAATTACAGAGAATAATAGATTCCCTTTTATAAGAGAGGGGTGGGGAACTCTTGGAATTTATTAAAATATTAATTTAATATAAATTAAATTTAATGTCCAAATGGGTCCAAATTGGTAATACCTAAATATAAGATGATTATGAGTCGAAATATTCTCATAAAATAATTTTTTTATAATATTATATTAAATATTTACCCTTATATTTTTGTTTTATCCCTTCATTAACCCGGTTGACAATTACGGTGATATCAATATTTTTTACACTCAAGGGGTTGATATAGTTATTATAAATAGAAAAAAAGGCACATAAATGGACCAAGTATGATAATATAAACCATATGCTAATAAATTTTATAAATATAATATTTTTAGGAATTTTATATCATTTAATAAATTATTATTTATTATAAAATATCATTAATGTTATTTTTTAGAATTATTCATTACTTTGATTTTAATAAAATCAAGAAAACAAATGAAATTATAAATAAATATTTTATTACTTAAATATACTATTATATCCATATATAAAGTTAATTTATCATAGTAATTATCTAAATTATATTTCTTTTAATATTTTTAATATTATTTATTTTATTTTTTCCATTAATTGAATAATTACTACATCGGTTTTGTGTAAGAATTTAAGGTAATTGTTTCTTCACTAAAATTTAAAAATGAATTATCATGATTAAGATAAAAAATTTATATTTTAAATTAATATTTACAAATTATAATATTTTCTAGTTATCCCCATGTTAAAAATATTATAGTTATTAAAAACAAGAGTGTAATATTTTTTTACTTTTTTTTACATAAAATATTATAAATGTTATAATCATATTAAAATAATAAAAAGTCATATAATAGAATATTTGAAGACTATAGACTATATTTACTCATAAAATAAAATTAAATCAAGTTTTAGGGTCATTTTATAGTCCTTGTAATATTATTTTTAACCATTAATTACTCGATTTACCCTTTACTTTGGGAACAAAAATTACTTTGGTCACCATTCATATTAACCAAAAGTAAAATGAACCTATTTAAAAAAATTGGATCACTTTATTTCAAATATTGAATCCATTTTTCACAATTCAAAACACATAATTGGAAGAATTTAATTTAACATCAAATAAGAATAACACAATGAAAAACAATTTTTTTTTTGAAAAATGCCCTTTTAAAATATGAAATGTTTTTATAATAAATTCAAGTATAAAATTCATTTTAAAAAACCAAAATTTTATTATTTTAAATAAAAATGAACTAATTAAATTTTAAAACTAATCCAAATAAGAATTTTCTTTGTAAATACTTTAAAAGAAGGAATTTTTTAATAAAAAATATTATTATTCACTATTCACTAGAAAAATCAATATTTTTATAAAAATACCAAAATTTTTAACAATGATAATTTTTATATAATGATTTTAAAAATTATATTTATTTCATAGAATAAAATTTATTAAATTTACAAAAAAAATAATTATAATATTCACTCATAAAAATCAATAAAAATCATTTTTGATAAAAACATATATTTAAAAAATAAAATGACTTTACTAAAAATTTAGTACTTATTTCCTCAGCATTAATCAATAAATTTTTATTGATTAAAAACTTAATATATATTTCAAAACCTAATTAATCTAATCTATACCCTCTAATTTAATGACTAGGTTATAATTTTTACATTTAAATCATAATATTTCATGGTTTGTTTATTCTCGGTATTGTGTATTTTGTACACTATCGAACATAGTCATTATTTTTAAAATATTGAGATATTAAAATTATTCATTAAAAATATATAAATTTTTTAATAATAAAAATTAATCTAATTATGTTGAAGTACTATAAATGAGATACTCTAACCATGCACATCATTAATTTAATATTCTAATCTAATTAAAGAATTCAACAATATATAAATGATAATTATTCATTCTTGATTAATGAATATAAAATTAAAAAATAGGAACTTTAGTGTATGGTTAGAAATTACAAATTGATGTTCATTTTTCCCCATTGAGTAAGCCTTTAGTGTCTAGCAGTTAGCAGTCACTAAGATGGGAAAATTTGATCCCCAAATGGAAGTAAATAATGGTGTTTTTAATTTTTTTCATAATATTATAGATCTAGTTATCTAGGAACAAAAAATAATAATATCTATATTTGAAACAAATATTAATAATATAAAAAATTTTATAAATTATCAAATTAAAATAACAAGTAATATTAATATAAATTTAAAATCAATTGAAAAAAAAGAGGTTACTGATTAATATAAAATTTCTTTATTTGATTTTAAAAAACTAAATTTTTAATCCATGTTATTAAAATATAAAAAATAAAATATTAATTAACAAACCATTAGTTTTCTTAATTATATTTAAATAATTTATATTATAAAAATAACACCATTAAATAAAAAACGAATACAATAAATCATTTTAGACACATCACACAACAGATTAACATTTTATTTATTCATCCATGTTATAAATTAATAGGAGATCATTGTCTGAAATTATCATGATAGGTTTCGATCATTTTCACAATTTTAATTATGTGAAATATTTTTGAAACCTATAAGATATTTTTAATTATAAAAAATAACTTTTTATCATTATGTACACATCAAAAATAAGATTTATGTAGATTTCATTCTTAAAGATCACATATTAATCAAATGTTGTTGTCTTAAATCTTTGAGGAAAAATGATCTTGTCTGATTATTTTTAAAAATTTGATATATATTTTTAACATGGGATTTTTTTAAATTTTAAAAACTCACATTTCATCATTCAAACCATGTTGTGTATCAAAGTATTATGTAGTATTTTCTTATAGGTTAAAAATTAAGTGATTTTTAGTATCTTAATTTGTAATTATAATCCAAACTAATTTAATTGTTTTTGATAATTTCATATAGAATTTAATTTATAAATTCATTACAATTGAAAACATTTACTTTCAATAATTTTAGATCTAGTGATTTTTATATTGATGTATAGTTTATCATTTCAATATAAAATATAATTAATGATTTTTTACTTAATGTTTGATGAAAAAATAATCTTATTTTAAATATTTTGACACAAATTTTTAATTTAGAAAATATTTTAATTTTAAAAATACTCTTTTGATCATTATAGAAATATCACATGTAATACTAAAGTTATTTTAATTAATACATGTTATAAATTAATCAAAGATATTTTTTTGTAAATTTCAATGGTTGTCTAATCTATTTTTTTCCATTTTTGATAATTTGACAAATGACTCTAACTTATAAATTAAATTTCATTTTAAAAATATAATTATGATAATTCTAATCACATTACAAATCAGATTGATGGGATCTTAATTCCAACATGTAAAAAATTAATTGATGATAATTTTATAAATTTTTATATCAGTTATAACATGTTTATTTTCTTTCGATAGTTTAGTTTTAATTATTAAAAATTCATATTTAAATCATTTTGAGTACATCGAATGTTGGATTGATGTGTGTATTATTAATATAGGTAAAAAAATAAATATATCTATTCTAAATTTTGTGGATAATATGATCTCATTTTATCAATGTAATCCTTTGACCTAAATTTTTATCTTAGAAAATAATTTTAATTATAAAAATTCACTTTCACTCATTCCAAACACATAACACATTGAAATGATATACACTTTATTTTTATATTTTACACACTAATCTAGATCATTTCCCAAAATTTTCTTTATAATTTATACTTATCCTATACATTTTGATTATCTGAGGCATATTTTTAAATTAAAAATTATTTTTATGTGTAAAAATTCAGTTTTGATCATTCTTGTAACATCACATGTAAAATTGACTTTTTTTCATTCATTAGGTAAAAAAATTATTTTTCATCATTGTTCTAATTTTTCAAGACAATGCAATTTTAATTGTTTAATTTTAATAATTTAAGGTTTGTTTTTTATCCTAGAAAATAAATTAATTATTAAAAATGTAATTCAATGATTTTAACTATGCCACACATTAGATTAATGTCATATTTATTTTTATAGGAAAAAAATTATATGACGATTGTTTCCCTAAACTTTAATTGAAATTTATGAACATTTTCTACTTTTTTATAATCTAGATCATGTTTTTAGCTTTTAATTTAGTTTTATTATACATATACATATTTAATCCTTCTATCCACATCTTAGTCATATTGACATGTGGTTTATTCTTACATCTTAAAACATAAATCATTGATCACTATTAAAAATTATCACGACATTTTGATCTCATTTACTTAGTTTTGACTGTTTGGAACATGTGTACAAATTAAAAAATATTTTTAATTTTAAAAAATTACTTTTGATCACTATATTCATATAAAATTCCATATTGAAAAGAGTTTTATTCCCACATGTTAGAAATTATTCTATGATTTTTTTCATGCATCTTCATTGTTGATCAAACATTTTTTCACAGTTATGATTATCTAACTCGCATTTTTTACATTTAATATCATTTTAATAATAAAAATATAATTTCAATCATTATAGAAACATCACATTTGAGATTGATGTTAGGTTCATTATTATAGGTCACTAATTAAACTATGATAATTTTATTAAATTTGTATGAAAATGTGAGACATTTTTTCAAGTTACAAGTGCTTTTCGAAAAAATCTAACTTAGAAAATGATTTTAATTATAAAAATTCACTTTCTTATATTCCTAACTCATTAAACATAAAATTGATATTTGATTCATTCATATAAGATATAAATTATATGATGATTATTATCCAAAAATTAGATGATAATCAAATATCATTTTCTCAGTATTTATTATTTTATGCATGTTTTGAATTACAAAAATAGATTTAATTACAAAAATGTACATTCAATCATTCCAAACACATTATATATTAGATCTAAAAATTATTTATTCCTATAAACCATAAATTAATTGATTTTTTTCTAAATCTTTAGAATAATTTAAGGTTATTTTCTCATTTTTATCATGTAGTGCATACTTTTAACATAGAAATAATTTTCAATTATAAAAGTACACTTTTAATCAGTCCAAACACATCCCATGTTAGATTAAATCCTATATTATTTCTTGATTTAAAAATAATAATAATAAATTATCTATATAAATTTATATAATAATCCAAACTCATTTTCTTGATTTTGGAAATTGGATCAATGTTTCAAAAATATAAATTAGTTTTAAATGTAAAAAATATGTTTTTTTCATTTTAATCAAATTTTATGTTAGTTTAAAAATGATTCATACTTAAAAGTAAAAAAAATTAATCAACAAACTTTATTTGAAAATTTTCTGAATATCAGCTTTTGTTTGTAGAATTTTGATAATATTAATCACATTTTTAACATATGAAATTATATCAATTAAGAAAATAAAATTATTTCCATTTGAAACACATCACACATTGGATTAATATTTGGATCAATAATATTGGTAAAAATAAATTATGTTTATTAACCAAAATTTCCATGAAAATATATGCTCTATTTCTTGATTTTGAACATTTAGCACATATTATTAATTTTAACAATAATATTAATTATATAAATTTAAATTTAATAATTCTATAGAAATCATATTTCATATTTTATATAGGTTCATTCTTATAGGAAATAAGATAGATAAAGAATTATTTCAAAAAAAATTAAAATTTTCTCTATTTTAATTGATTGATTCATGTTTGTATGATAGAAAATCATATAAATTTTAAAAATAAACTATCAATAATTTAACCCACATAACATGTAAGAATTATGTTTGGTAAATTATTATAAGTAAAAAATAATTATTTTATTTTATTTATCAAAATTTTAATGAGAATTCAATTTTTTTATTGATTTTGATTGTTTGAATCATGTTTTTAACTTTAATATTAAATTTAATCATAATATACATATTTTATCATTTATAAATCATAAAAGATTAGATTATTATGAAAATTATTATTATAGTTCATGGATTAATTTATGATCATATTTAAAAATGTTATTGAAAATTCGAGCTTATCTTTTCAGTTTTGATTGTTTGAGACACATTTTTAACATAGAAAATGATTTTAAATAAAAAATTACATATTTAATTATTATGATAAACTGAGTACTATTTATATATTTTGATCATTTAATGCATGGTTTTCTCTTTAAATTTTAATTAATTCTTAATAATTAACATTAAATCATTTCAACCACATCAAATATTAGATTAAGATGATGTTTGTTACTAAAGTTAAAACATTATTCAATGGTCATTATCATAAATATTTATGAAAATATATGATTATTATTTTTGTTTTCATTGCCTAAAGTTATTGAATTTAGAACATTCCTATATATTATATTTATATCCCATGTAGTTGATAAAAAAACTTGGTAATAACCCAATGGTTCTTGATTTAAATGGTAATCAACTAACTATAGATTTTTTTAACACCTTTATAAAAATACTATTTATCATCAATAAATATTATAGCACCTCCTTAGTAAATGAAGAAAGAATAAGAGGAAGTCTTCAACTTTAAGGAAATAAAGTTGAGTATCATGTAAATGAACCCTGTAACTCCTTTTATATTACCCCAATATTAAATAAAATATCATTAATGAATTTATGAATTTATGACATGCTCAAAAACCTCTTGATCATATATATATATATATATATCACACACTTTAATGTTTTATTCATTTCTATTAATTGATCATTAAACACTTAAATAATCAAAACACATTAAATACATAATCTTATAATTTATTACACATATCAAGTTCAATTAATCCATATAGATGATCACATCACATGTAACTAAACTAATCCTTTGGGGTAATTTTTTCTATATAATTAAACAATGGGACATGATTTTATATCTATCATGTAAGAGGAAAAATACCATTTTTTTAGTTAAATCTCACTACATGACCATAAACATACCCAATCAGTACCTGATTAGCTCATCCTTAAGGTTGGTGTAAGAAATGTATCAATGTATACTGGTTGACATGAAAAATACATTGATAGCCTCATGTAAAGGGAATTAATATAATGTATATACCCCCAAGTATATTAATAAAATATATATGAATTTATATATGATATAATATAGTGGTCTAGTAAAAATATAAAATCAAACTTATTTCTCATTACCAAACTTTGTATCTTCATAACAAATCCTACTCACACTAATCATAACAATTTTTTAAAACCCTAACCATTATATAAAGAGTATTGTTTAAGAAAAAATTAGATATTTTACCTCATGGATTTATTATCATTTCACTATCATGAAATAAAATCATCCAAAATGATTGAATTATAATGTGGAATGTTTAATTAATAATTAAAACATGGTATATTTTCTAATCACAATATTTACATCACATTATATCACTTTGGTATAAAGACAAGACAAAATATATTTAGATCTAATCCCTTATATATTTAATACTTTAGGATTTTATATAAACATTGTGTTCTTGTTATTTAAGTGGTTTTGTAAATGGATATTCTATATTATCAATTATAGTCATTCTAAAAATCATTACATATCCACCTTCAATGTTTTAATTAATAAGATTTCATTTCTGAAGTATGTTTTTGGTGTTTTGGTATGATGAAGTTTCCTTTGCTTCATTAAATTTTCATTTTTTGAAAAAATGGCTCTATAATTATGAATATTCTAGGAATTATCCCTTATTCAGTAAAAAAATTCTTAATGGAGTGAATTAAATTTTAAACATATAATGTAGAAATTTTCTAAAATTATATTATAGAATAAACTTCCATTGGATTATTATAAAACTCTTAACATATAAAACCATCAAGAACAACAACATATATTTATATCTTGAATAAAAAAATTTAGTTTTAAAGGTAATATTAGTGTAACACATTATTATATGATTTAACTTTCATTAGGATTATAAGAATATATACATAATTATTTTAATGTTCTTAAAGATATTACTTAATATAATCCATTAAATCTCATATGAATTTGATTGGTTTTTTCTAGTTATGATCAAAGTGTAAGAGATATTGGGTCGATTATATAAAATAAAATGTATTAACTATACTATTAGTAAATCATAAGGAATATCATTCAATTCATTCTATTTTATCTCTATAAATGGGAAATAATACTTTGAAACACTCACACTATGTAACACTAATAAAAAACCATCTTAGAGTTATCTATTCTAAACCTCTTGAAAAATATTCCAAAATATATATCCTATATTAGTCCAAAAAAACACTAATATATATCATTATATATCTTTATACCCATTATATAATATTAATCCCCCATAAAATTAATTTAAATAAATTAAACTAACCAATCATTAAAAGAATTTAATGTATGGATATAATTTCTGATGAGTAGAAGATCAACCACATACAATACTATAAATATGACATTTATCCAACCATTCTATATATATATAATATTATCCCTATTATCTATGAAACAAGACTATTTTATTTCATAATTATATAAAAAATATAACTATGAGATACATGGTTTATTCTATAAATTAATAGTTGAAACTATTTGGATCCTTAAAATATTCAGGTTTTATCATATATAAAAATTTGAAGATGATTTCATGAAGGAAGGTAATTTTTTAAATTTGGTATATTTTTTAAATATAATAAGATGTTATTGAATGAAAAATCATAATAAATTGTATCGTATTTATTGGTGAGAATGTCAATTCATTATCAATACCTTGAATTTTCATATAACCATTTTCCATCAAGAGATATTTATAAGATGAAACTACACTATCCATATCACTTTTGTTTTGGTAATCCTACTACACCATATAGGTATTACCTATTTAGGTGGTTATACTATGTAAAAAAAGATTCATGTACATGGAGTCTATTTATGATCTCATGGACTTAAAAAAAATTAATAATATGAACTCCTATAAGATTATTAATAAGTGGAAGGTCCATCACACATTATTATCATTTTCTATAATAAATATAAATCTATTATTATATTGATGAATCCTATAATAATTTCATAAATTTTTGTTATATAATTTTTTATCTAGAAACTAAAACTCCATATGGAACCACCTCATATACAATATTAGTAAATAGTCCTGTTAGTTTTCTTTTAATATTACTATGTTTAATAATTTTTGTGTTAAATCCTTAAATAATGTGTCATTTTCTAGAAATACTATTTATAGATCCATAAACACTCTGGGATCATATGGATTATAAAAATATTAACTCATATTTTATGTAGATATCCAATAATTGTTTTTTATATTTATGTCTAAGTTTATTAAAAACATTATAATTCATATTAGATTCAACACAATAAATTGTAATGAAAGACTAATTGGGTTATTTCATTGTCTATGTCCTATATTATGACTTTGCAAATTATTTTTATGGAATATTATTATATAAGAATGTAACTATTTCATGACCATTTACCTATAAAGATATAATATGAAATTAGATCATAATTGGTTAAACAATTTCTAACAAAGAATAATTACTTTTTTCTTATACTACAATTTTCACCCCAACTCTACTACAACTCCACACATTGTTTGAGATGAAACCATGAATTAACTTTTAATATAACCACTAATAGGCCTCATGTTTAATATAGACACAATGGATATAAACATATAAATTTTAGAGTAAATCACCTTAATAATAAATCTAATATAACAAAATAATGAAACATAATTGATAATTCAATGATTTCTACCACTAATAATGACCTACATAAACACCAAATTCCTGAATTGTTATACAATGGATGAATCAAAGAAAACTAGTATAATAATCACTAATTAAAGATCCTAGTGTGACATAGAAAAATATAAATGAGAAGTAGGAAACCTACTCCATCAGGATGTCTATGTACATGAGAAAGTTCCACCCAACACCACCTCAGAACTAATATTATAAATATTAAAACCATATATATTAATAAAGGGTGGGAATATATATATATACTATATAGGTTTATTCTATATCCCTCATGTGTCTAGGTGAAAATAAAATACTAATTTATTTCTAAATTATGTAAAATAAATAGATCAGTTAAACCAAATAAGATACAAGCATTAAATCTACCCATAACCCATTTCATTCACACTGTTAATTTGAATATTATGAATATAAAGGTTGTTCTTCCCACATTATATGATATCTCCCAAAAATCTACCACATCTAACCATAAAAATATACAATAGTTGATCATCCATATAATAGATAATGTAACAATTGCATAAACAACCAAATGTTTAGGTCTACACTACTATAACCAAAACAACTGCAAAATCATATGACTAAAAAACATCAATCAAACCATGTAAACTATATAACTAAAATCATAATAAATATATAGTAATATTAATACAACTATAACAACCATATTTATCAATATTTTAGTATCCTATATTTAGGTATTCATTTTATTACCCATATATATTTATTTTATTATTTATAATGAATTTAAACACAAGTAGGAAATAAATCAGATACTAAATGAATCAAAATAACTTCAATTTATTCACTCATAATAGATAATTAAAAAAAAGTACTTCAAAATATGTATTATATACCGTGGATTATTATATTCAACAGATGACTAAATCCCATAAAAGTGAATAAATAAAAATGTGTCACTGAATTAAAATTAATAATTTCGTTAAAATTAATAAATACCCTATATCGCCATCACCCTTGAAAATCAATTTTAATAGAACAAATCCTATTATGAGAAAAAAAACATATTGAATGGAGAAAACATGGTGTAAAATAAAAAATAAAAACTGTAGGAATGAGAATTATGCTTTGTAAAGTTATAATGTAATTCATCTATAGTATGTAAGGGGGTTAATATAGTCATTATATGACTTAAATTAATTTAAATATATAAATTGGGTATAATTTCAGTAAACATGTTAAATGTTTTGAATTACCAGTATGTTGTTGATATAAATAATTATTTTAAAAATGTTACAAAATTTACATTTTTCATTATAAATAAATTCCTTTCATTTAAATTTTATATTTTCAATTGAAATAAAAGGTACTAATTTACTTGAAAAATTTTCATTTAATTAAAAGAAACATTTTTTATTGCATATTTGTGTTAAATATATTACTTTCTATATTTTGATATTAATAAAATGTTTCGATAAAATTAAATGAGTGATTATTAAAATAAATTAATATGATTCAAGAAATAATTAAGTAACTATAAGAAATAATAATTTTATTAGTCATGGAGAAACCAAAAAAATTACTTTAAAACATTTTTTTTAAAAAATTATATATCTTTTATTTGAAAGTAAAATTTTATGTTTATGGATTAAAAAATTAAAAACAAATATTACATAAATATATACATACAAAAATATAAATTATAATACACTTAATACACATTACATGGTAAAGAATAAGAATGAATTCATTTTAGTACTTAAAAATATATTTTTCATAAAATTATTTTTTTATGTGTTAAGCATTTTTATTTTACCCATTTAAATATATAATTATTTTGGGGAAATTTATTTTATAATGTGATTTTTCAAGTATAAAAAATTATAATTTAATAATTTAATTATTATTACTTGATATTAATTATAAATAACAATACTTAATGTTTAAAAATTCCTTTTTCTATAGAAATAGTTTATATATATAATATGTTTTCATTTTAAAGGTAAATTTATCATATATAGAAATTTAATTAGATTAAATAGAGTCTAAATTTTCAATCATTATGTATAAATTATATATCAAGGTTTATTTTAAATTTATAATAAAAAAATAATTACTGTCATAAATGATTTAACAAGGGAAAATGGGGTAAAAAATGTAAAATTAAATGGATATAATTTTGTGTAATTAAAATGATATTTAGAAATTTTATAAGTGCATAGTTATTTTTGGGAGTTAATTAAACATGTATCATCAACTTTCCTTTAACTAACTCACCTAACACCATTGTGATTACATCTTCACCATTCCCCCAACTTATGTTTCAGAATAAATTTCCCTCATTTTCACTTATAAAAGGATCTCCCTTACACCCACTCAAAACCACTACTATATTTATATTTTATCATTAATGAAAAATAAAATATTGTATTAGTTCCTCATATAAATTTCCCATTATTGAGATACACTTCATATTATCCACTATTTTATTTTATGTGGTGTATATATTAACTAGTTAATTCATTTTATCATAATTTTCATGAAATTAAATTTATTTAAAAATATATCTCATATTATCTCTTTGAAAATATTTTGATTGAAAATATTTCAAATCTGTATGAGTTTTATTTCCAATATCACTTTGAATTAATTATTATATATGATTAAATTTTGATTAGGGCTAAATTGAATGTTATTTATCTTTATGAATACATTTATTTTTTCTCTTCTATTTATTTCTAGGGTTTATATTTCTCCTTTACATTTTACCTCCCTTAGGTTCACAATTCAATTGAAAGGATGCATGTATGTGGAGACGATCTTATCCCTTATTTTTTATCAAGAATCATCCTTCTTTGTGTCCATGTTTTTCATATTCTGTTATGGGTGTCCTTATCCCTAATTATATGATCTATTATGGTAATTTTCTATGAAATTTTAATTTTTTTACAAAATTCTTAACGGAATCATTTCTAATGATTTTTCATGGTCCTTTTCTCTCATCATTTTATTCAATTTTCTTTTTGAATCATCCATTATGTGTTTTCATGTTCTTAAAAAGTATATTTTATTTAATTTCACAAGATTTGTAAAAAAATATTGTATTTAAAATATGTTTCTTGTAAAATAAAATTTATCAAAATGTTGAGGATATTTCATATTATTTTTCAAATAAATTTTATAAAGGGCATATAATATTTCTTTTATATATTCCTACCTACTATAAAGTTTATTATGCTTTATGGGGGATAAAATTTAATTATAACATCCTCCTTTTTATTCTTGATGGATTATGATCATGTTTTATTGATATCCTCATGATACACATTTCTTTCTCATGGGTTAATTAATCTATGATGGAATAGTAAAAATATGGAACACATATTTATATATTTTAATTATATAATGGGTGGGAACATAATTATACATCTCTCCAATACACTAGATATAACTATATATCTCATGAGATTACATTTAAGGGATTGAGAAGTAAACACAATCCACTATGTTTATATTACAGGTGGGCCTAGAATTCTATATCCCTCCAATATAATGGGTAAAGATTATATCTCTTGAGTTGACATGTCAAGGACTGAGTGAACCCGATCCACTATGGAACTTTATCCATGATGTGATGATGGTCCTATTAGTGATCCTTAATATAATAAATTGTTTTCTTTACTTATATTATTATATGCTTCTATATTACACAATATTCATATGTTATGTTTTCATGGATCATGATTATTGACTCATGTTTCCACATTTCTAGGACTAATTTCTTATATTACGAAATAATCTTTATGTAATGACTCATGTTCTATTTTATATGTTCAATATATTATTATTTTCTTAAAACAAGATCATATATCATGATTATGTTCTCATACCCACTTGTTCATAATATTCTCATATATGATCTCTAATTGATATCACTTATGTTCAACCCCTACTGAGCATCTGAGCTCAACTATTTCTTAGATTTTTATTCCCTATAAAATGAGGAATATTATTATGTAGGATATTTATAAAATTGTAAAATGTATAGATATTATTTATTTGAGATATTAAATATAGTGTATAAAATAAGTTGGTTATGTATTAAATCTTTGAAGACACTAAACATGTAGGTTCTAGGGTGATATTTAATGCAAGATTTATTGAATATTAATATAAAAAGATATAATATATTTTTATTTTATGATTGGGTAATCTCAGTTGGTATCAAAGAAAGTAATAGTTATTTTTCTGTATTTAATTATGGAAATTGATATGATAGATTTCAAAATAAACTATATTGAACCAAAATTGAAATAAGATTAAACTAAAATGTCATAGAATGAAATTAAAATGTCATAATTTAGAAAATATTTGGATTTATTTACCTTAAAATATGATTTATTACTCTATATATTAGTCAATAATAGTCACAATAACCATTTTGGTTTTATTTAATTTTTAGAACTAGGATGAATTGAGTTAACATGAAATGAAATAGACAATTCAAGTATTTTTCTCATAGGAAACTAAATAGGATGGGATGGGGTTGGAAATATTATGGTTTTTCTTACCCCATTGTCTTATCTTATTATAATCAACATATACCATATAAAACTCTCAAACACATGAAAAATATAATAATGGAGTTTCCTGGAAACTCAAATGATAAATCGCTTATATGGAAAAAAATATGGGAAAACCAATTAGAAAATTTATTAAAATTAATTGGAAAATGTTTCATGTGTTTAAGTGTTTTCCATTAACCTCATATTTTTTATGAGAGATGAAGACATTTGTCAATAAAATAGAGGATAATAAGGTCCAAAATAAAGTATCACCTACACATAAATGTTTCAAATAAAAGGAGTTTGTGCATTATAAAAATAAATTCTCCTAATACGAGGGATAATAGGGATAATAAACATCGGCAACATCTAAGATAAAAGGAACACAGAAGATACAATTAATTCACAATCACATAATTGGATCACAATAATGTAGTGGTGAAAGGTAAACTTATTCTCCAATTAAAATATGTGAATTTATTATTTTATTTTTATTATTTTCATTCTTTCATATCATTAATGTTTTATAGGAATGTTAATTTTCCACCCCAAACATTGTCTATTAATTTTTTTTAAAAATAATTGGTTTTGAGGTGATTAAATACAAGGTGTATAACTTTTACATGATCATTATTTATTGGTAGATACTTCGTATAGATTGTGTTATTCTTATCATGGTATAATTCAATATGATATTGGTCTTAGATCGACTCTCTATATATAAACATTATATTAATTTTCAGGATAGGGAAATTTAATTTCATGTTATAAATTATCCCATGATGAAATATTGATTCATTTATGATGATGAACTCCTTTTAGAAAAAAAATAATTAATATAGGTATTGATCCCTGATAATGAGAGATAATTGGACAAAATGATCAGAGAGGAACTCAACATTAAATACACTTTAATTGAACAAAAATATATTAATATATTTTCTTGAATATATTCTTAGTATTCACATAGATTATGAGGTTGAATTTTTAATAAAACTCATACTGAGTTCCAAACCCATATTAAAGACTCATTAGCGAATAAAACTTATTGAATTGGTGTAATTAAATAAGAAACACCAATAGAATCAGTATAATGGTTTTATATACCTAATAAATTCACCTTAGGCTTCTCTAGTCCTCTTGGTTAAGGATAAAAAGGTATCAATGCATATTTTCATTGTTAATAATTAAATTAATAAAATCATGATCAAGAACAAGTATACTCTACCTCAAATTAATGACTTGTTAACTCAAATATGATAGAATCAATTATTTTCAAATATTAATCTTCAATTATTATATAATTAATTGACAAGTAAAAGATAAAATTTACCCTAGATAGCCATTTAGATAAGTTTTGAACATTATTAATTCAGATTCATTACAACCAAACATAAAAATATCCTTGATATATTCATGGATTTGAGTAATAATGTCATTAGATATTTCATTGATCACATTTTTTATTCTTTATAGATGATATTCTAAACTATTCTATGTGTAAGGAAAATAATTAAGACTATTTGATGATTTTAATGAGTACTTTGATGAAATATCATAGGTTAAGATCTACCACTAAGATGGGAGGAGTGAATCAGTGATCTCTTTTTATGAATTCCTCTTTTTTTTAATTCAACCACTTGAACCTATTAGAGTTCTCAGTCCACTTAATAAAATTTATCATCCTCACCTCTTATATTGTAGAAATAAATGAGAAATAAGAACACGTAATTTAAAAGGTTCCATAAGAAATCCTACACCTTTCTGTGTTGGTAAGATTCTCTAACATGGATTCTCCACTATGAACATAAGTAAATACATATAGTTAAATTAAATAGTAAAATTTATTATTTATTGGTTAGAAACCCCAACCACAAGCCTCTAGTAGGTTGTTAGACACCCCATCTACATGAATTTTCTTTAAAAATAATATAAATAAACAATGATATGATTTTTTAGATGATAATATTCACTAAGAATTAAATATATCCTTTTATTTGGCACTCCTTCAAGATATTTAAGAGAACCCAATATGGTTTAGCAGTACTGGCCTTGAAAATCATCTTCATGATCTTTAGAAGCAACCAATATTGTCACGAACCGAATCTGGTCGCCATCAAACCGACACCAAACCCAGCTCATGGAAAGACCCTAAGGGTTTTCCCCATCCCTACGGGCTGTCACAAGTGCCCGGGTATCATAAAAATTCATTTGGGAATGATTTACCTGAGTTTGGGTTCATAAAATAACCAAAAACAAACAACAAACCAAATCTGAAAAATTATGCCAAACAAGACTTAATAAAAATTCAGAACTGAGTATATGGGTTTAAACAAGACACAAGAGGTCTAAAGGTAGATAAAAGTAGCAGCAAATAGCCCATTAGACTCCACACGACAAGGGGTCATCACCCACAAGTCGTCTCCACAACACCACACCATCGAGAGAAACTAGCAACCCGAACTGCCATCGCCCAAGGCCTTGCCTTTGCCTGTATCAAACATGATCAAGTATACTTACACCCAAAGGTATAAGTAGGGTGTGATACTAAGCCCAATAGGATATCACCCAAGGATTCCAAGTGATAGTCATTATAAAATAAAAGTCTTACAAGAGTTATAAATAGATAATGGTAGCATTTATTTCTAAAAGTGAAACTTTGAAAAGAATATAACTTTCAATGGGGAAAACTTTAAAGAATGATTGAATTTGAATAAAACATTCAATATACTGGTTTTCACATCCCAAAATACCATAAAGAAAGTATAAATTCCAAAAAGTTCATGAGCACCAAGCATAGGAACACCCCTAGGTACTAGTTTGTTGTGAGCCCCAAGTACCTCATACCTCGGTGAAAGTAACCATAATGAAATTCGTTCTCATGCACGAGCCACTATTAGGGAGCATACCCATAACCTAGTGGTCTCCAATCATCTCTATTATAGTTTTTTTAGTGTTATCCTTGTCAGACTTGCTAAGTGAACCATGGTCAAAACCCCTCCGTTCACTAGCGTACTAGTACATGTTAGCCCACCGAGTTACCCAGGTTTCCCGTATTGTGCTCAAATAGTCACAACATGCTACCAAAATCAATTTTCACATATAAATAGAAGTTTTGGTCACACAAATTCAAAACAGTAGCTACACCTTCTTTGCACCTTTCGTATAACTCAATAAACCACTTATAATTTCCATAAAACAATTTCAAGAAAATTAATCAAATTTTGCACATTTAATTCATCTAAAATCCCACATTTAAAACCAAATGGAGACCAATATTATACCAAACCAGAAATTTCAGCATCAAAACATTTTTATAAATCCAATTCTTGAATTATAAAACACCGAGAGGCACAACATGGGTTGCACATGTAAAACACACATTTTCACACAAAATTGGCACTTAAAAATCAACCACTTTTAAAATGCTACCCAAATCAATTTTTTCAATAAAAATACTGAATGAGTAACATAATGAAAACAGAAATATATCAATACAACTCATTCTACAATACCTACATATGAAATCACCTACCAAAAGAGTCAAAACCCCCAAATCCTTGTGTATCACTTCAACCGCACATCCGCCGTACCACAAGGGTGTAAGATTGAACCTAAAACCAGAGTATTGGACCAATAAACTCAAAACTAAAACCCTAGGTACGAATCCCCATCTTCTGTACATTTTGGGATTCAATAAAAAATAATAAACCCTAAGAAGAAGGGAGGAATAAGGAAGAGAACCAACTTACTTGAGAAATCTGGACGTTTTTTGGAGCTTCATAAGTTCGGCCCTAAATCGCGATTAATCTGAGCTCCAAAAGCCTAAAACGAAGATGGGGGGTTTGTATGGGTTCAATGTTAACGTGTGGGAGGTAGAATCACCTAAAAAGGATAAAAAATAAATATTTTATGAAAGAATTACAAAACAATTTTAAAACTGGAAATGAGCTTTCGAGTTGGCCCAATACCTAATTTGATCACCCAAATACAAGATGATAATAAATTTTTAAGGGGCCCAAAATTCTTTTTTGGTTTTAATATTTAAATTAAGTTCATTTTGGAAGTTTAATGGGTGAAAAAGGTTGAAAAATGATGGGGTTATTAAAGAAACCAAATTTACTTTCAAAACTGGAAATGGGCTCTCAGGTTGGCCCAAATTTTGGAAACCCACTATTTTCCTTCAAAAATGCATGGAAAACCACCAAAACAAAGAAAACATGTAAATTAAATAAAAAATACCTTTAAAATATGTCATGTATGTGACAATTATCCCCACCATGAAGGACTTTCTGCCCCGGAAAGTCAACATGAGGCTTGATTGGAAAATAAGAACGGGTACTCTTCCTCGACCCACGACTTTTGCTCCCATGTCTCATGTGTATCATTACCATGCTGCCATAGAACCTGGACTAATGGAATAGACTTCCATCGAAGTATCTTCTCTTGGGATTCCACTATTTTCACTGGCCTCTCAACAATAGACAAGTCAGGCTCTATCTCCAGTTCTTCCCAACTCAACACATGGGACGGATCCGGGTAGTATTTCTTCAACTGAGAAACATGGAAGACATCAGGGATGGAAGTCAACTGAGAAGGTAAGGACAACCTGTATGCCACCTTTCCAATATGATTGATGATCTCAAATGGCCCGACATACCACGGAGTCAGCTTACCTTGCTTCCCCAATCGATGATGGCCCAGACGAGGGGCCACCTTCAAGAATACTCTGTCACCCACAGAAAACTCTAGGTCCCAACGCCATCGGTCAGCATATGATTTATGATGAATCTGAGCTGTCAATAAATGTTTCCTGATTAATTTTACCTTCTCAGATGTCTCATGCACCATTCTCGGCCCCAGTAGTAAGGTCTCACCTACCTTAACCCAACACAGGGGGGACCGACAAGGCCAACCATAGAGTGCCTCAAAATGAGTCATTCGAATCGAGGATTGGTAACTATTATTATAAGCAAACTCAACCAATATCAAATGGGTATCCCAAGAACCTCCAAAGTCTAGGACACATTCACGAAGCATGTCCTCCAAAATCTGATTCGCCCGCTCTGTCTGACCATCCGTCTGCGGGTGGTATGTTGTGCTCATCTTAATCTGGGACTCCAAGACCTTCTGAAGGCCTTCCCAGAACCGAGATGTGAAATGAGGGTCTCTATTTGAGACAACTGCTGCTGGAATACCATGGAGTCTCACCACCTCCTAAAGATACAAACGGCCCAAGTCATCCACTTTTGATGTATCTCTGATTGGAATGAAGTGGGCTGATTTGGTTAGACGATCAATCACCACCCAAATGGCATTCTTACCTAGAGGTGTATGAGGTAATCCAACAATTAAGTCCATGGAAACCTCGTCCCACTTCCAGGTAGGAATGGGTAGTGGTTGGAGAAAACCGAATGGCCTTTGGTGCTCTGCTTTCACCTGCTGGCATGTGTAGCATCTTGACATAAAGTCCGTTATGTCCCGTCTCATACCAGGCCACCAAAACTGTCAAAGGACATCATAATACATCTTAGTGGCACCCGGATGGACAGCCCACTGAGACTGGTGGCTATCCCGCATCACCACCTTCCGTAGAGATAACAACACTACTAAACAGTCCTTGAAGCACAAGATGCCCTCGGGAGATGATGACCAATCAGAGGATGTCTCCCAACCAGGAAGAAAATGCTTCAAACGCTGACAAAGCTCATCACTGGGCTGTTCCCGCTGAATCAACTCCAACATAGAAGGATTCAACTAGACTCTCACCAAAAATTCCCCTCCATAGTGTTCTTTGGTCTCCGCATGCATATGAGAAAAGATCCCCATCAATGTACACTCATCACTGGACTTCCTCAAAGCCTGCACTGGAACCCTTCTGCTCAAGGCATTGGCCACTACATTACCCTTACCTGGGGTATAGACAATGTCAAAGTCAAACCCCTGCAAGTACTCGATCCGGCAACGCTGCCTCAAGTTGAGGTCCTTCTGTGAGAAGATATAAGCCAAGATTTTGTGATCGGAATAGACCACAAACTTCTCCCCAAAGAGGTAGTGACACCACGCATTAAAATCATGAATCACTGCTGCCAACTCCAATTCATGGGTTGGGTAGTTCTTTTCATGTGGCTGGAGTTGGCGAGATTCATACGCCACCACGTGATTATTCTGCATAAGCACGCACCCAAGACCCATACCTGAAGCATCACAATAAACCACATATCCCTTTCTAGCCTCTAGCAAAATTAGCACAGGGGCAGTAGTCAATCGCCTCTTTAGCTCCTCGAATGATGCCTGAAATTCTGGAACCCATACAAACTTCACCCTTTTCCAGGTGAGGGCGGTCATCGGTGAAGCAAGCTTAGAGAAATCCCGAACGAATCACCTATAATAACCAGCCAGGCCAAGGAAACTCCTGATCTCGAACACATTCTTCAGCTGCTCTCATGACATAACCGCACTAATCTTCTCAGGGTCCACTGAAACTCCGTGCTCTGAGATCACATGCCTGAGAAATCTCACCTCCCTGATCCATAAAGTTCACTTTGACAACTTTTCATAGAGGCGGTGATCCCGTAATGTACCCAAAATGACCCTCAAGTGATGTTCGTGTTCCTCCTCAGAGCTAGAGTATACCAGAATGTCATCCATGAACACCACAACAAAGGAATTGAGATATTGATGGAACACCCTATTCATAAGTTCCATAAAGACTGCTGGAGAATTTTTCAATCCAAAGGGCATGACAAAATACTCAAAGTGGTCGTACCTGCTTCGAAAGGCTGTCTGTGGGATATCTGACTCCTTCACCCTGAGTTGATGATACCCTGAATGCAGGTCTATCTTTGAGAACCACTTTTCCCCCTTCAACTGATCAAACAAATCATCTATTCTGGGCAAAGGGTATTTTTTTTTAATTGTTACCTTATTCATCTTTCGGTAGTCAATGCACAACCGGAGGGATCCATCAGCCTTTTTCGCGAACAACACAAGAGCAGCCCAAGGAGAGATGCTCGGGCAAATTAATCCTTTGGATTCTAAGTTGTCCAGCTGTATCTTTAATTCCCTCAGCTCGTTGGGGGTCATGCGATAAGAGGGAAGAGATATTGGCTGTGTTCCCGGTGCCAGATCAATCGAAAACTTCACATCCCGCTCCGGGGGAAAGCCTGAAAATCATCAGGGAATACCTCCAGAAACTCATTCACTACATGAGGTAGTGCACCTTCAGGGGAAAGACCATCCTCTAGAATGAGAGAAGATAACTGGAAGATAACACTTCCCAACTCTGGGAGTGGAGGCCCTGCGCGACCTGACCGAGGATCCCATTCTCCATGAAAAACCTGACGACTCCCATCAGGTGTCGTGAAACTCACACGCCGTCTGTAGCAATCAATGTGTTCTTGGAAGTTTACTAGCCAATCCATCCCTAGTATGACATAAAAAAGGTTTATATCTAAGACCAAGAGGTCCCACTCCATCTCGACCCCTGACACAGAAAGCGTACATGATGGGCACCTGAGACACTGCTCCTTCTTCTTTCCCAGCGGTGTCACCAACTCCATTGCGAATGAAATCAAATCAGTTGGAAAATTCAGAATGTCCACAAAACAGGTATAAATGAATGAAACAGAGGCACCAGCATCAAAAAGAGTAGCAGCTATAGAAGATGAAATCAAAATGGTACCTCGAACAGTCGACGGTCCCGCCTCTGATCCTACTGGTGCCTGATCCACCGCATGGAGATGTCCAGTCTCTGCCTGAAGACGACTGCTAGTTTGTGGTTGTGCCCTGAACTGGATCTACCCATGAAGATGACCCAACCCTACCACCACGGCTGCCAAATCGAGATCCCCCAGTCCTCGACAGCTCAGACTGTGTTGGCACTCCTCTGGGAGCCATGGATCCTACCACACTTTGAAGTGGACGCGCTATCCCGCAAAAGCGTTGCACGTGTCCCATACCTCCACATTGGAAACATATCTTCGGAGGATGAGTTCATGATGGATGGATGTTCCCGGGATTCCCACACTGGTGGCACATGACCGATCTCGCATCAGAATCCGCTGATGAAAACTGCCTGGAAGAGTTCCCTGAACTGCCTCCTCCTTTCTGCACATGATCCTCCCGCTTCCTTTTCTTCTCTGAGGAGCTTCCACTTTCCACTATTGATACTGAACCATAGAAACCAGCCTTTCCTTTTCTATCAATCTCCACCATGCACGCTCGATCAACGACCTCAGCATAGGTCCTCAGCTAAACAAGAACACCTGGGAGTATATCTCTGGTCTCAAGCCTTTCTCAAACCTATGGGCCTTCTCTTGCTCATTAGAGACAATTTCTGGAGCATACCGAACCAACTCAGCGAAACGGTTGGAATACTCCATCACAGATATATTTCCCTAAACAAGTTCCATGAACTCTCTAGACCTAGCATAAGCTAACACCTCAGGGCAGTACTGTTCATTGAAGACAGCCTTGAAATATCCTCAGTACATCTGCTCATTCTTCCTAGCATGAAGCACTGACTCCCACCATTTATGGCTGGGACCCTCCAACAGAAAGGAGGCACACTTCACCCTGAGCTCCTCAGGTGTTTCTAGGAACTCAAACATACGCTCGATCTTCTCGAGCCATTCCTCTGCTTCTTGGGGTTCTGAGCTGCCTCAGAAGGTTGGAGGCTTATTTTTCAGGAACTCTTGGGCCTTGTCCTTTCTAGGACCAGTCTCATACTCTCTAACAAGAGCTGGAACTAGAGCTGGTCCATATCCTAGAGCTTGTACAACCCGTACCACGGCCTCATCTAGACTCTGATCAATTGGTGTGGGGGAACTCTCTCTAGTATCCTCCCGTGGGTGTGTGAGAGCTTTCCAGGGAGGCATGTTTCTACCAAATGCAACAATCACAAAACAATAATCAATACCACAATTCTGAAAATTTTAATCAAATACATCAAATATAAATAATCTAAACACATTTCAGTAATAAAATAAACAACTACTCCACATCCGCCTGATGTCCACATGTGGTCGGCAGCCCACACATCTCACCTAGAAGTGAAGTCAATATGTAAATTCCAACATCCCCTGGTGACTCTGGGTCTTCCATGAGAGGTGCAGGCCAGACACCCTACTCACAACCAAAACCCCGAGCCCCGACAGTCCTAGCTCATGTCTATCCCGACTCATCCCAAAATTACAATATAACCCAAAAACTTTAACCTCCTCTGATACCATTTTGTCACGAACTGAATCTGGTCACCATCAAACCGGAACCAAACCCGGATCATGGAAAGACCCGAAGGGCGTTCCCCATCCCCACGGGATGGCACAAGTGCTCGGGTATCATAAAAATTCATTTGGGAACGATTTACCCGAGTTTGGGTTCATAAAATAACCAAAAACAAACAACAAACCAAATCTGAAAAATTATACCAAACAAGACTTAATAAAAATTCAGAAATGAGTATATGGGTTTAAACAAGACACAAGAGGTCCAAAGGTAGATAAAATTAGCAGAAAACATCCCATGAGACTCCACACGACAAGGGGTCATCACCCACAAGCCGTCTCCACAACACCGCACCATCGAGAAAAACTAGCAACCCGAACCGCAATCGCCCAAGGCCTTGCCTTTGCATGTGTCAAACATGATCAAGTCTACTTAAACCCAAATGTATAAGTAGGGTGTGAGACTAAGACCAATAGGATATCACCCAAGTATTCCAAGTGATAGGCATTATAAAATAAAAGGCTTGCAAGAGTTATAAATAGATAATAGTAGCATTTATTTCTAAAAGTGAAACTTTGAAAAGAAAATAACTTTCAATGGGGATAACTTTAAAGAATTAGTGAATTTTAATAAAACATTCAATCTACTGGTTTTCACATCCCAAAATCCATAAAGAAATTATAAATGCCAAAAATTCCACGAGCACCAAGCATAGGAACACCCCTAGGTACTAGTTTGTTGTGAGCCCCAAGTACCTCGTACCTCGGTGAAAGTAACCATAATGAAATTCATTCTCATGAACGAGCCACTAGTAGGGAGAATACCCATAACCTAGTGGTCTCAAATCATCTCCATTATAGTTTTTTTATTGTTATCCATGTCAGACTTTCTAAGTGAACCATGGTCAAAACCCCTCCGTTCACTCGCGTACTAGTACACGTTAGCCCACCTAGTTACCCGGGTTTCCCGTATTTTGCTCAAATAGTAACCACATGATACCAAAATTAATTTTCACATATAAATATCAGTTTTGGTCACACACATTCAAAATACCTTCTTTTCACCTTTCGTATAACTCAATAAACCACTTATAATTTCCATAAAACAATTTCAAGAAAAGTAATCAAATTTTGCACATTAAATTCATCGAAAATACCACATTTAAAACCAAATGGAGACCAATATTATACCAAGCCATTAATTTCAGCATCAAAACATTTTTATAAATCTAATCCCTAAATTATAAAACAACACCAAGAGGCACAACATGGGTTTCACATGTAAAACACCCATTTTCAAACAAAATTGGCACTTAAAAATCAACCGCTTTTAAAATGCTACCCAAATAAAATTTTCAATCAAAATACTGAATTAGGAACATAATGGAAACATACATACAGAAATACAACTCATTATACAATACCTACATATGAAATCACCTACCAAAAGAGTCAAAACCCCCAAATCCTTGTGTGTCACTTCAACCGCACCTCTGCCGCACCACAAGGGAGTAAGATTGAACCTAAAACCAGAGGATTGGACCACGAAACTCAAAACTAAAACCCTAGGTACGAATCCCCATCTTCTAGACATTTGGTGATTCAATAAAAAAGAAGAAAACCTAATAAGAAGGGAGGAATAAGGAAGAGAACCAACTTACTTGAGAAATTTGGACGTTTTTTTGGAGCTTCAGAAGTTCGGCCCTAAATCGAGATGAATCTGAGCTCCAAAGAGGCGAAAACGAAGATGGGGGTGTTTCTAGGTTCAATGGTAACGTGTGAGAGGTGTAATCACCGAAAATGGATAAAAAAATATTTTAGGAAATAATTACAAAACAATTTTAAAACTGGAAATGGGCTTTCTGGTTGGCCCAATACCTAATTTGATCACCCAAATCCAAGATACTAATGAATTTTTAAGGGGCCCAAAATTATTTTGTGGTTTTAATATTTAAATTAAGGTCATTTTTTAAGTTTAATGGGTGAAAAATGTTGAAAAATGAAGGATTTATTAAAGAAACAAAATTTACTTTCAAAACTGGAAATGGGCTCTCAGGTTGGCCCAAATTTTGGAAACCCGCTATTTCCTTCAAAAATTCATGGAAAACCACCAAAACAAAGAAAGTATTTAAATTAAATGAAAAATACCTTTAAAATATGACATGTATGTGACAAATATAGATCACCACCACTAATCTTTAAACTCACCTTCAAGTTATACAAATACTAAAGAATATAATATCTAATTATTAAAGAATTACCCAAATTTGTCTCTTCTTGTATTCTATACAGTGATGTATAAAAACTCACTAAATAGCCTTCCATATACATGTCCCAATCCTCATATTTTAATAACATATTCTGCATGTCTGTAGTAGTATTTATCCGCATATATAAAGATACTTGTTTCTATCAAAAATACTTATAATTCCAAAAATAATGAGCCATTAAAAATCCTCTGTATCCATATCATGTAATTCATCATTTAATGGTTAAAATTTATGGTTGAATTTTACAAAAAATCTAAGTAAAATCCCAAAAGATAAAATCTTGACTCCTATTCTTGAATTCCATTATGTGTGACAGTATGTATATAGAAAATCACATCATGACATGAATTTTATAATCAGAATGTGAATAAAATATATTTAAAATTTATAAATATTCTCCTCATACTCTCATGGAATGAATTCCCTATCATGATATGAATAGAAGTAACATTTGAAAACAATTCTTGATCACTACTCTACATGAAACTCATTCACAGATGGAACTTATTAGGAATATAAAAACTCATGTTGTGAATTATGATTCTTATCCTCAATAAATTTTGATCAGTATCTCAATATTTACTTAATTATTCTTAAATAAAACTCACAATGTGAATATTGGGTTTATAACAAGAATCATGTATGTAGCTTTAGAACATCTTTCACAGCTTTCATCTTCTTTAAACTTTCTTCCACTCATCTTCCATGCTAGCTTATCTATTCAAATCATACTTCAAAATATATTATATAATGTTACTTAACCCACCAATAATTATTTATATATTCATTTTTATATTAGTATGACAATTTTCACATTCATATTACCACCTTTTCTTGAACATCTCCTCTTTAGTTCCTTTACCATAGAAAAAGGAAATATCTAAAAAATTGTGTACTTTCATGGATACTTTATTAAGTATAAAATCTAATTACATCTCATAAATCCATCAAAAACCTAATATAACCAACATAATTTCCACTAATCTTTTATTTAATTAAAATCATAACATTCACATTTCCACTTTGTCTTGAACTTATCTTTATATGTTCTTCAAGCTAGAATCCTAAAAATTCCTTTTTTATAGAAAAATAAAATAGGTTTAAAATTATATAGAATCACACAGATAATGTATCAAACAAAACATAAAATTAATCCTCATGAATTGATCATAATCCTACAAGTGTCAACATCAACTCTACTAAACACATATTGATCCATTTAAAAAAATATTTCTACTTACATGGGCACCATAATCACCCCTTTTGAAATTTTTGGAAATAAAAATCATCAATATCAATATGTGTGATTAGATGGACTCTCTCTTTATCCCTTTACTAAAAATAAAATTTAAAAGTCAAATTGAGTTCATTATAATATCCTCTTTTACTTTTTAAGGAACTATCATTGTATTATCCCTTTTCCTGATAGAAGGATGGAACCACATGGTTCTCTTGGCAAATCACCTTTAGTTGGTCTACTCTAAGTTTATATAGAAAAACCTAGAGTAAAAAAGGATTGATAGAATAATGGTAGTCTAATAGGTCCATATACTACCATTAATGTGATATAAATATATAAATTATAAAATTAGGGATTTATAAAATAGATTGTTCTAAAAAAGAAACATGTAACCTGCACAAATCTCACGGAAAAATAAAAAAAATCATACACAAGTCATGTAACTCCCCTTTTTTCATTTTTTTTGTCACGAGAACTCACCCTTAATAAATATTAATCATATAAAAATAATGAGGGTTGATATTATTATAATCACACCTTAAACCAATGTTTACTATACTATCATGAAAATTATAGATTCATATAAAGATTTCTTTGGTAGCCTCCTTTTTCAATTTCACTCCCCCTTAGAGGGGTGCACACATTTCTTTTTCTTCATGGTCCTTGAGAAACTACATGATAAATTATTTATCATTTTAGTCCTTGTATTGATATCCGAAAAACATATTATTCAATTTCATATAAGTTTTCACAATTTAACAATAAGAATAATAGGGAATAAGAAGGGATCTCAATATGTCTTATAAGTAACATTTAGTTTGACAGTTTCCTACAAACCTAGGCCATTCATTTCTTCTAATATCATCTATAAATTTTCTATTAGTACATATACCTTGAACATATTATTTATGTGTAATATATTTTTCAAACTTAGTCATCAGAAATTTTAAGATTCAAATTTTTGGATAACTTCTCATAAGATTTCATCTATCATTTTGAAGCCACATTCTTTCCTTTAGCTTATATAAGTTTTTACCTTCTTCAAATAGTTTATCCAATTTCAATTGATTTTTCCAAAAAAATGAAATTTTTTATTGAAATTATAATACTAATAAAGATCTTTACATGACTTACCATTTGATTTATTTTGAAACGTATTTACTCTCACAACATAGAAAACCTCTCATTCCAACTTTATTATGCATACCTCCGCCTTGTGGCCTTCTAGACCAAAAAATTCTTCTTTGATCTTAAATATGTTTTTTGAGTTTCCAAATTGTGTGATGCTATGGTAAAAAATTATTTCCTTTATTCTATAACTTTAGTTTTTCTCTCCCAACCCCCCCCCCCCCCCGCCCATTTCCGGTGCCTATTTTCTTTAAGCTTTTGTTTTTAGTAGAACTTATTTCTATTATATTAATCTTTTCTCCAACATTATTGTGGATTTATATATTTTTTATAAGTTGAAATATTATTCCAATATTCTAGTGATTTATTCTAAAAGTTTTGGTAAAACCAACTATAGCCTATAAACTTGATTCTCTTCTTTTTTGGTGTAGTCTATCCATATTTTATAGATTACATACCATGCTATTTTTTAGTGGAACCACCACCCTTATATCCAAATCTAGGGTGAAATATCTTTAGACATTTTTTCACATCCAATATCGATGTGGTGGGTTTATGTTTATTTTTTTACCATCCATAAATTTTATAATTTCTTTTAAACCCCATATCAGTTATTGAAACTTTATAATTACAAAAGATAGTTACTAGGTTATAGGATACCTTCTATTTTTTATTATGTTTCCATTTGATTAAAGGATGATCTCATGCTCTTCTTGGATTTAATAATCTCAATACAACCTTGTATGTAAATATATTATTTTTAACAATATCGGATGTTCCATATTATGGTGATTTTTTTATTCTTTATTTCACCTTCAAATAAAAACATTTCATCTTGAGTGATTTATTCTCATACTAAATTGATCTTTGTATAACTTTCCAACCCTTATCTAGATTTTATATTTCTTAATAATGAGTTTTTATTGATTATTTTATTTAATTTTTAACTTTTATTATTATTTTTTATTTTACCTCTTATTGATCATCTTTTACATCCATATAATCTTTGTAAAATTTTCAAGTTCATGTAATGATTCTATAAAAACAATCTCATAAAAAAATTTCTCATTAGAATACCTTTTGTAACGCCCCAACCCCAGTTACCCAGAGTCAGTGCATTATTTTAATACATTGGAATGATTACAAGGAATCAAGTCCCAAAGGACCTATCAATTTAGCAGTCTTGGAAAATATATTACATACATGAACATTACATTACACTTTATAACATACAACACAACATAAATAATCTTTTGAGAACATAATTTTTCCCTTATCTTAACCCTGCATCTCAATCATAAAACACTTCTTGGGATCTTGGGAAAATGTAACATGAGAAAGGGGTGAGCTCATATGCTCAGTAAGTGTAAATAATTTAGCGGAATCTATAAAATTTTAAGGCAAGATGTGTAATAAAAACATCATCCTTTTAAACGTAAACTTGAACATAATATGGGAAAAATACATCAAAAATTACCATATTAACATGCACATGGATATTATACTAGTCGAATAATCACATGTAATAACTAATCTCATAATGAGGGAATATATAATGCCAGACTTTCATAACCACATAGTCAAGGCCTCGTGCCAAGACTACAAATAAATTTTTTTGCCAAGTCCTTGTGCCAAGACACTAGTTTGTCTCATGAGACCTACTGATGCATTGAGGATCTATAGTGGGATCCACCCATCACTTATTAAGTCCAATTAATTCCTCATATGAAAAGTTTGAAATATAACATAAACATTCGTATTAAAACTAGCATACGAAATGTCAATACTTTATCCACAAACCATGAATGGTATAAGAATAGCATATCTACAGTCAAACATAACTCATTCAATACAATATAGAAGATTTTATTGTAACATATTAACCTAAATAGAGAATAATGAAGTATATTGATATAGATGAAAATAATCATCAAAACTATTTGAGAGAAATATCCCCCTTTTTCTTGAAAACATTTAAAAGTGACACTATTTGTCAAGAAGCTGTTTAAAATAGATTTTTGAATCAAAGTGTCCCATACCACTTTGAAACATTTAAAAGTAATTTTTATTTTAAAACATTAATGTCTATATAAATAAATCTTTAAAACCATTTTTAAAACATGGACATTAATTAGAAAGATTTGGAATAACAAATCTTTAAAACATTTAAAATGATATTTTAGTTAAAGTTTCTAACCAAAAGAGAGACACTTGAATACAAATACTTGAGGTAATAAAAACATTATTATATCATGAGAATAAAGGGATTCATGATATACTATGACAATGTACATTATATACACCATATAAAATTTATTTGGTGTATAACAACAAAGAAGTCTCAATGGGATGTAAATTGAGATGAAATCTCTTATAAAGACCGTATCCTTAGGTTAAGGATAAATCAACGACATAATTATGTGTGACAAATATAAATACAATCAATATGATTGGATATTAAGTGTAAGTAAATCATAGGACAATCACACATATTCTTGTAAAAACAACACCAATGAATTGGATATTTAACTCAACAAATGGAGATTGAGTTAAAATTACTCTTATCAAGTTCATATCGATGACTTGAGAATTTATCAATGGAGAGATTATGTGTATAAAAATTATATACACAGAAAGGGGAGTGGAAATAAGTAAATTAATAGTTATTCCACACATAATCTTTGATTAAAATAATCAATGAAGTATGCATAAAGTCGAATGAGTGGAAATTGAAATTTGTAATTCCCTTACCAATTTGGTAACTTGAGAAACATACATCCCATGAAAGATAGATCATACAATGATGATGTAAATATAAATAAATTAAAGTATATTATAAAATAAATACAATCATGGGTAGTACACACACCACATGAAATAAATACGTGGTGAACAATGGAAATCTCACGGAATTAAAAGTGAGATAAGAAACCCCTTACCTCAAGTCTGAATTGTCTTGTGTGTTCCTTGTTCTTCTTGAATAATAAACTTAAGTTAATTTATACTTTATTAAGAACAATTTTCAATTTTATTATTCCTTTTATATCACTTATTACCTTTCTATAATAATTAGTTAATTATTCGAGTTCATATTGGATATTTTATTGATGTTCGGAACTTGAGTCAAAAATGAACTTGTTATAATTACAATTTTTCCATGTGGTCAAAAGTACATTATCTCTAGAATTATATAAATGATTTAGATATCATATATATATTATATATCCAGTATATATATGTATTTATAACTGTACATAACATTTGGAGATAAGAAATGAAATGCACCTTTCATGGAGATGGTAAGTCGTACGTACGCATGAATGCTACTTTCATTTCTATTTTTTATTTTAATGGAATTAAAACATAATGATACATAGGTATATTATAATTACAGTATAATATCATATGATATATGTTTTAAATAATTTAATTAACTCTATCCTTTATATGTTCCATGAATGTCATGAACAAATCATATCACCTCGAGGGGGCGGTAGTCCGCACTTCCTCAAATGAAATTATCGTGGTCACACATATTGAAAATCATATTGGTGTGTTTTTAAATGAAAATTACAGAAGAATAGAGAAACCATAAACATAATATACATAATATATAAATACAGTTCCATTATAATGGCCATCATAAGAGGTGGTAGGAGATAATAGAACAATCATCGTTTCGTGAGGCGTTAGTTTGTCATCCACAGAAACATTATGTTCTTCACCCATTAGATGGAGATGTGTGTAAGTGTAGCTCAATTAATTATTATAACAACATCCTAATATATTTAATATACTAGTTTTGTTACAAAATAAAGGAATAAAAAGAGTTCATGGGGTTCGAGAAGTAAAATAAAAGAAATGAATTTAAGAGAAACTGTTACCTTTAATTTGGGTAACTCCCATTGGTTTGAACCAAAAAAACTTCTTGAAGTACCTTCGGCATAAGGTAAGGATTATAGGTGGAGGAGAGGTATGTATGGAGAATATTTGGGTAGAGTATGGAAGATCCAAAAGGCTTGAGAGGTGTGAATAATTGGTTAGATGTGGTCTCCTTTTATAAGGGAGAGGAGGGGCTCTTTAGGAAAGTGTGAAACTATTATTTTATTATAAACTTATCTTCAGTTTAAAAAGGTCCAAAACACATTAAAGTCGAAGATAAGATAACTAATATTTGAAATAAAATCATTAAATCAGAATTGGACATGTTTTGGATAATATTTTAATCATTATAATCTTACTTATTTAAATCATTTATTATTGAAGTAAACACTGCATCATTATTGTGTCATAAATAATTTAATTTATTTGATGTCTAAAAATTATAAAAAAAATAGCATGATGTAGGAAATATTTTTATATTTACAATAAATATTTATAGTCTAAAATATAACTTATATAACCCCATGTAAAAATTATTTTACTAAAATATATTTGTTTGTATCATTTTTGTCTTTACTTTAAATTAATTAATCTAAAGAGTCATTATCACTCTCAAGTGGCTCCATGGGGTCCCAAAATAGACACAAGAATTCCCATGGTCATAAATGACTCAACCAATAAGTTTTGGACAAGTTTTAAGGTAATTTTGAATCATTATAATATTCTTTTAACCTTGAATCACCCTATTTACCTTTAACCGTGGTAAATAAAAGTCAAAAGTTACTATTCACCAAAAATTATTTTCATCTTATTGAACCACATTTTACTTATCGATATTAATCGTGTCTCTCAGATTTTTGAAATTCAACTCACATAATTGGTAAAATTTCATTTAAATGTAAAAGTTACTTTTTTTAACTACTACTAAGTGGTTTCACTATTAATCAAAAATTGAAGTTTTTCATAAAAATACCAAAAACTCAGCCTAAGATTTATTTGATATTATGAATTCAAAAATGATGTCTATTTTTCCAAATTAAAAACATAAAAGTGGAATTAAGTAATTTAAAATTAATTCCTGTTGTTAAAACAAATAGCGTGTTTTTAAGAGATAATAATTATCAAAAGAGTGACACTTGTTTATGTCTAATTTCAAAGTGAGATTAATTTCAATGGCCAAAATTGGATTAAATGGTAAAAACATATTCTAATTACACTTTAAAACAAATTAAAAAGAAAATCTAACCTTATAAATAAATTATATTAAAACACAGTTTTGAATTAAAATACAGTATTTTTCACTATTCATCAAAAAAATGAATTTTATCAGAAAAATACCAAAATTTTACTTAAAGTAGATTTTGATGTCCTGATTCTAAAGAAGAATTTTATTTTGTCAAATATAACATATAAAAATGACCAAAACTATATTTAAATAGGGTTCTCCATCAAAAGGCTGTAAATCGGCCCTTTAATGAATATTAGAGTATTTATGCTTAAAATTGAATTCCTTTCTTCTTTTAAGCCTCTAAATTTTATTGGATAAATGTAAAAACATTTAACAAACATATATAATAATATTTTAGTTAGTTATATTAATTTCCACCAATACAATGGCTCTGCGTTAAGTACCATTTAAAATAATAATATTATATTATTAGTGTGCAACGTAAGATTTCAAAGAAACCTATTTTTGTGTATCGGGTAAGCCATCGAGCATAGAATCCCCTTTAAATTAAAATTAACATTTAATTCAAAAATATTAATAAATATGAAAATTTATTATTCTTTATTTACCCAGTATGTTACATCCTTCCCCCTTTTGGGAATTGTGTCCTCACAATTTTAAAATTGGGCTTGGAAATTTCATTGAAAGCCCCACATCGGAAAAAGAGTCAATAAAACTATCACTTTAAAATAAATTAAGAGAAGTAAAAAAAGGTTACCCGAGACAACAGAAGCTAGGATTTCATGAAAACATGGATATGTAGGAGAAAAAAAGTGTCAAGTTCAGATGGAGAGGGATAAAAAACATGATTAGGAGAAATTTAACAACAAGAAAATCACAAACTTGTGATTGGATAAATGGTCAATAGTTTCCTAGTAGGAAAAGTAAACGGATAATGTTTTTTTTTGTTTTAAGTTTCATTTAATAAAGTTGAGTAATATATTTATGATATTGACTAAGAACATTAAGAGATATACTTACTTTTAAGTAGAGTTTCATTCTTTAATAAATTTCTACCACCAACTCATCTTTTTTTTCAAACGGTGAGTATTCAAGATTACTTGGCCACACTTGAAGATCTAGAATCAACTCCTAGAGAATAACATGATCCAAAATAGATAAAAAATATATTTACCTTGTCTTTAGAGATTAACCACCACCAAAATTTTTAGTACAAGATGAGATGATCCCCAAAAAGGATAATCCTTTAGAGAAAGAAATACTAATCTTAATTTCTAAAATTAAACCAACGATACCAAAAGTTCAATAAATACCATTTAATAAACAATTGTCCTTAAAATCCATCAATATAATCTAAACTAATTTTAAAACCCAAAACATATAAGAATTTCATTACACAGTCTTCCACGTTAAATTGTATCTCCAAATGACATCAACTACTCTTAAAGTCACATACTTAAAAGTAATTATCCTAATAGCATATTCTCTATTATAGGTTAATCATTTCCATAAATAAACCAAATCACTATAAATCCACAATAAAAACATAGATAAAAATCCACCATTACTCCTCAAATGAAATCCCATAGTATTCTATTTTCCTTGAGCATATAGTGTTCCCAAAAAAGTGAACGTCTTCCAAATAACATTTATCACTTAATCACCAAATCATTTTTCTATACTAAGGTTATTAATTTGAAAATACATAATATCCCAAATAAACTTATTATTGATTAATAAAATCATTTAACAAAAAATAATTAGTCATACTAACCAGGGACTTCACGTAGTCCAGTGGTAGGCGATAAATCTCAATCACATTTTGGTTGTGGGTTCGATTCCCACAGCTTTATCTGACGTGACGGGTTGTCACACAGTTTGAATATTGTCCTTTTTCAAAAACTATATTTTATAACATTTCCAAAATAAGATAAATTCCTCAAAATAACCATAACATAATTTAACCAAAAATGTTATCTCATACCTTGAATTTTCATCCCAAAATATAATAAATTGTAATTTCCGCAAACCCAATGATCTTATAAAACCAAATGGATATTTATAACCATATCCACAAGAGAAAATATAACCCTTCCTCAAATATCATTTTCACATGACAAACTGCAGGGTTACAAATACAATAGAAAATTATTCCAAAGTAATCCCATCAACAAGGAGCACTAATACTTTTAAAAATTTCTCCAAGAATTTATTTCCATATAGATTATTCTTTAACCAAGAAAATATCCTATAGAATAGGGAATTCACTCGGGCAATGGGCAGGTCCCCTACATTTATGGTAAATGACTATAAATGGATTCTTGGGACCGTTTTTATTTTCTTACATAGTACTCTTCATTTTTCCTCAGAAATTATTTACATTATGTCCTTCTTTCCCACACGTAAAGCATTTCTTTGTTCTATTGAGACACTTTCCTGGGTGTCTCCTTCCACATTTCTTGCATGATGGAAATTGAGGATTCTTTTCTCCATGTTCTCCACTACTGGAGCTCTTATCATTCATCACCTTTCTTTTCTTTGTTAATTCTAGGAGTTGGTTAATATATATGTTGTTGATCATATTTTTGGAAAAATGATTTGGCATGACCATGATATATTTCACACCTATCAACATTCCATTTTTTTCTCATTTCCACCATCATTCCCACCTTGTACATCATTCTCAAAGTTACCATTACTTCCTTCAAATCCATCCATTGACTAAAACTAGAAAACATCGTGTGAGTAAGAATATTCATAAAATTATTTAGAAAATATCATCACACCTTATTCTAAATCAAAAACACCCTAGTATTAACCAAGGTTACTTATTCTCATATTATATTAAAATCCTTCAAATTGGTTTCAAAGAAAATGTAAATTATCCTAAGCATATCCCCCGGGAGTGTCGTAACCAAGAGTGCAGCAAGGCCCGTTGTCGTGCACCAGTTCCCGTTTGAGTATAGCTCAAAGTGGTGTTTTCGAGTTTTACCCTTAGATACATCTGTGCCAGAGCCACCTTTACCTGCTCGTATCCAGACAGGGATTCATTGCTTGGAAAACTCACAAAATCTCTACAATACCAAAATTTTAGGAAGTTATTCTATACTAATCGTCAAAGTCTATCTTAGGGCTATGTGCTCTAATTGGAGTTTATCTAAATCTAGTTTCCAAGGTTTATACTAAACTTCCTCTGATACCAACTGTAATGCCCCGACCCTAGTTACCCAGAGTCGGTGCATTATTTTAATACATTAGCATGATTTCAAGGAATCAATTCCCAAAGGAGCGATCAGTTTAGTAGTCTTGGAAAATAGATTACATACATGAACGTTACATTACACTTTCTAACATACAACACAACATAAATAATCTTTTGAGAACGCCATTTTTCCCTTATCTTAACCCTACATCTCAATAATAAAACATATCTTGGGATCCTGGGAAAATGTAACACGAGAAAGGGGTGAGATTAGATGCCTAGTAAGGGTAAATAATTTAGCGGACGCTATAAACCTTTAAGGAAAGATGTGTAATAAAAACAACAGCCTTTTAAACATAAACCTGAACATAATATGGAAAAAATACATCAAACATTGCCATATTAACATGCCCATGGATATTCTACTAGTATAATAATCACATGTAATAACCAATCTCATAATGAGGGAATGCATAATTCCAGACTTTCATAACCACATAGTCAAGGCCTCGTGCTAAGACTATAAATAATTTTTTTTCCAAGGCCTTGTGCCAAGATGCTAGTTTGTCTCATGAGACCTACCAATGCATCGAGGAGCTATATCCGGATCCACCCATCACTTACTAAGTCCAATTCATTCCTCAAATGAAAGGTTTTAAACATAACATAAACATTCGTATTAAAACTATCATACGAAATGTCAATACTTTATCTACAAACCATGAATGGTATAAGAATAGAACATCCACATTAAAACATAACTCATTAAATACAATATGGAAGATTGTATTGTAACATATTAACCTCAATTGAGAATAATTAAGGATATTGATATAGATGAAAATAATTATCAAAACTATTTGAGAGAAATATCCCCCTTTTTCTTGAAAACATTTAAAAGCCACACTATTTTTCAAGAAGCCGTTTAAAATAGATTTTTGAATCAAAGTGTCCCATACCACTTTGAAACATTTAAAAGGAATTTTAATTTTGAAACATTAATGTCCATATAAATAAATCCTTAAAACAATTTTTAAAACATGGACATTAATTAGAAATATTTAGAATAATAAATCTTTAAAAAAATTAAAATGATATTTTAGTTAGAGTTCCAAACCAAAAGAGAGACACTTGAATACAAATAATTGAGGTAATAAAAACATTATAATATCATGAGAATAAATGGATTCATGATATACTATGTCAATGTAAATTATATACACCATATAAAAGTGATGTGGTGTATAACAACAAAGAAGTCTCAATGGGATGTAAATTGAGATGAAATCTCTTATAAAGATTATATCCTTAGGTTAAGGATAAATCAAAGACATAATTATTCTGAAAAATATAAATACACTAAATATGATTGGATATTAAGTTTAAGTCAATCATAGGATAATCACACATATTCTTGTAAAAACAACAGCAATGAATTGGATATTTAACTCAACAAATGGAGATTGAGTTAAAATTACTCTTATCAAGTTCATATCGATGACTTGAGAATTTATCAATGGAGTGATTATGTGTATAAAAATTATATCCACATAAAGGGGAGTGGGAATTATGACATAAGAAAATTAATGGCTATTCCACACAAAATCTTGGAGTAAAATAATCAATAAAGTATGCGTAAATCCGAATGAGTGGAAATTGAAATTTGTAATTCACTTACTAATTTGGTAACTTACGAAACATACATCCCATGAAAGATGGATCATACAATGATGATGTAAATATCTATAAATTATATTATATTATAAAATTAATACAATCATGGGTATTACTCACACCACATGCAATAAATACGTGGTGAACAATGGAAATCTCATGGAATTAAAAGTGAGATAAGAAACCTCTTACCTCAAGTCTGAATTGTCTTGTGTGTTCCTTGTTCTTCCTGAATAATAAACATAAGTTAATTTCTACTTGATTAAGAACACTTTTAAATTTTATTATTCCTTTTATATCACTTATTACTTTTCTATAATAATTATTTAATTATTTGAGTTCATATTGGATATTTTATTGACGTTCGGAACTTGAGTCAAAAATGAACTTGTTATAATTACAATTTGTCCATGTGGTAAAAAGTACATTATCTCCAGAATGATTTAAATGTTTTAGGTGTCATATATATATTATATATCCAGTATATATATGTATTTATAAGTATACATAACATTTGGAGATAAGAAATGAAATGCACCTTTCATAGAGACGGTAAGTAGTACGTACGCATGAAATCTACTTTCATTTATATTTTTTATTTTAATGGAATTAAAACATAATGATACATAGGTATATTATAATTACAGTATAATATCATATGATATATGTTTTGCATAATTTAATTAACTCTATCCTTTATACATTCCATGAATGTCATGAATGAATCATATCACCTCGAGGGGGTAGTAGTCCGCAATTCCTCAAATGAAATTTTCATGGTCACACATATTGGAAAGCATATTGGTGTTTTTTAAATGAAAATTACAGAAGCATAGAGAAAACATAAACATAATAAACATAATATAAAAATACAGATCCATCATAATGTCCACAATAAGAGGAAGTAGGAGATAATCGAATAATCATCGTTTCATGAGGCCTTAGTTTGCCATCCAAAGAAACATTATGTTCTTCACCCATTAGATGGAGGTGTGGGTAAGTTTTGTAACGCCCTGACCCCAGTTACCCAGAGTGGATGAATTATTACATAACATTGTCATGATCACAAGAAATATCACATATTGAAAGACCGATTAGTTTAGTAGCCTTAGAATAACTAGATACATTAATAAAGTTTACATTACATCATAAAATGAAAACTACAAAACATAGTCTCCATAGTCCAAACTCATATCCCTACATACTATCTTAGCAGGTCATTCATAAATTACTTCCTCACATCCTGGGAAAAATAAAACATTGAAAGGGGTGAGCTCAAATTCCCAGTAAGGATAACAATATATCAGAAACTTTCATAAATAAGAATAAATATTTAAAGAAATGTATAACTAAAATAAAAGTCTTATAAACTTGAACTTCAACATAATATGGCAGAAATAAAATAATATAATGTCATTTAATTATTCACATGGATATTCTACTAATCGAATAATCACATGCAATATCAATATCCACTTTGATAATGATGGAATGCATAATGCCAGACTATCATAACCACATAGCCAAGGTCTCATGCCAAGACTACAAATAATATTTTGTCAAGGCCTTGTGCCAAGACAATAGTTTGTCTTATGAGACCTATCGATGCATCAAGGAGATATAGCGGGCTCCACCCGTCACATATTAAGTCCAATTAATTCCTCATATGAATTGGTTTAAACATAACATAAACATTCATATTAAAACTAACATATGAAATGTCAATACTTTCTCCATAAACCGTGAATGGTATAAAAATAACACATCCACAGTCAAAAAAATCACAAAACCCTCAATATAATATGGAAGTTTTGTATCATAATAAATCAACTTCAAATAATCTTAAAATCCATCAAAATATGTTGACATAGATGAAATCAAAACTATTTGAGAGTAATATCTCTTTTTTTGAAATAATTTAAAAGTCACATAATTATAAAATAAAATATTTACTTTGAAAATTTTCTTATAAAATTTTAAGGGAATCTTTGAAGATTTTATAATGGCGGAAAATAGCCACACCCTCCGTATAAGTTAAAAAAGACATTCTTACCTTAATTCTGTCGAGAAGGTTAAAAAGGACCTTGTTTGGAAAATGATGGAAATATTCCTTTATAAACCACTTATAAAAGTCAAAAAAGGTAATAAATGAATTTAACCCATATTATAGTAAATTGTAAAAATGTTTTGAAATACATTTTTAAGAAACATGGATGTGGATGATAAAGAATTCCTAGTAGATTATTACGTATAAACAACCTCGGATAATGAAGAGATTGTTAAATAACCCTTACCTTGTACTTTTCCATGGTTGGGGTAGGTTAAACTCCTGTATAATGGTGAAATAATTGTTATTAAATTATACAATAATCATATACATTAATATGATATCATATATGATCTTTTAACATTGCTTTGTTAATAATATCTTAATATTATTGTCATTTTGGGTGTTAACTTACTCATTTTCTTTTATATGTTTTGTTACGTAAGCCATATTTGTTATGGATAGGTTGTATCTTATTCATATCCAGAATGATATTAAGTCCTTAAACATTATTATTAATCATCAAATGAGAATTATACTTGAATGGATACGATGAGGAATGAATCTCATCGCGTCAGTGGAGACGGTAGTCCGTACGTACGCACGAGCGATAATATCATTCTTTTGATATTAAAATAATATATTATTGGATGGTATATCATATATACAGAATCCTTATCATGTTATATTTATTATTTACATGAATTAAACATCATTATTATACCCATCCAAATAATAATATATTGAATACCAATTACACCACGACGTGGAGACGGTAAGCCGTACGTACGCACGTACGGTGACATGTCATTCAAAGGATGGATAGAATACTGAATATGGTTGTACCATATTTAAAATAACATCACAGTATATAGAATATACTAGAGTTTTTATTTTAGAATGGAAATAACAAATAAAGAAGAAGTTGAAGAATAAAGGAACTTGAAAGAGGGTGGTGAAAACATTACATCTTCTTCGGGTTCTTTCTTTTGATTTGATCAAAATGGCTCCTTAGGTTGGCTTTCTGATCAAGCTAAGGACTCTATGTTAAAGTGAGGTAAGTTGAGAGGGTATTTGGGCAGGTTTTGTCCGAGCAAAAAGGATTTGAATGTGTGAATTAGTGAGAAGGGGAAGTTCCATTTTATAAGAGGGGTGAGTGGCACCTTTAGAAAAGCTTGAAAAATTATTTTATAATAAATTCATATTCGGTTTCTAATAGCTCAAAAGTGGATTATTAAAATTTTAAGGTGGGTATGGGTCTAAAAAAACTCAACCAATAGGATTTAGACAGGTTTGGGTCACTATATTAACCTTATCTTTAAGTATTAACTCTTAGTTAAATAGTTTCACTTTTACAATGTCTCTTTGTATTTTTATATTATATAGTTAATAAACTTACTATATATATCCAAGAGACACCCAAGTGGTCCATTAATAATACACCTATCATTACATAAGTCGTTTGGATGAACCTTAGATTTTTAGGAATTTAATATCAATTAATAATATAATATTTGTTTTAAAAACTCTTTTATGTCAATTTTGACACTATTCAATAATTGATTTTTGTAAAAATCATAACAGAATTATTACTTCTAAAAAAGTTATTTAAATCAATACTAACATGTCATATAAACCTATAAAATTAGTTTAATTCATAAAAAGTCTCAAATTATATTTATTTGGGTGTTTATAATATCAATTATTTTAATTTTTCACTATTATGGTAATTACTGCATCATCATTGTGTCATAAATAAATTAAATTATTTAATGTCTAAAAATTATAAATAAAGTACCATTATGTATGAAATTTTTTATATTTATAATGAATATTTATAGTCGAAAATACAACATATATAACCCTATGTAAAAATTGTTTTACTAAAAGCTATATGCTTATGTCATTTTTGTATTTATTATAACTTAATTAATATAAAGTGTCATTATCACTTACAAGTGGATCCATGGGGTCCCAAAATCAACCCAAAGATTCTCATGGTCTGACATGTATCAACTAATAAGGTTAGGACACGTTTTAGGGTAATTTATTATTATTATTATATTATTTTTTACCCTTATTTACCGGATTTACCCTTTCACCATGGTAAATAAAATATTTACCGAAGTAATTATTCAAAATGTATAAAAATAAAAGTTACCTATTTACACAATTTGTACATCCTGATTACAAATATGGAATACATTTTTCCAAATTCAAAATATAGAAGTAGCAGAAATTAATTTAAAATTAATTCCCGTTGTTAATACAAAAAACGTGTTTTTAAGAGATAATAACTATCAAAATATTGACACTTGTTTATGTCCGGTTTAATTGTAAAATTATGTTCAATGACAAAAATTGTATTAAATGGTAAAAATATATTCTAAATATACTTTAAAACCACTCAAATTCATAATCTATCACTATTAATTATTTCGATTAAAGAAGTTGTTTTTAATTAAAATTTAGTAATTTTCACTATTAATCAAAATATAAATGTTATCCGAAAAGTTCCAAAATTTTACCCTAGGATAATTTTGATATTACGAATCCAAAAATAAAGTCCATTTTGAGAGATAAAATTTATAAAATTTCAAAAAGTGGGTATTACTATTCATAACGGCTAGTTTGATTTGTTGTGGTGTGTGTTAGAACTCGAAGTTGTGTACAACACACGCTACTGTATTATTCAAAGAGAAGCGTACCGTGGAAGCTTGGGGTGTTACATTCTCCCCTACTTCAAATAATTTTGTCCTTAAAATTTCTATAATATTATTTCATAAAAAGACTCGAGTGGTTCTTCATCATAAGTTCCTCGAGTTCCCACGTTGCCTCTTCCATCTTATGGTTTCTCCATAGAACTTTTACCAAACGAGTCGTCCTGTTTCTCAGCACTTGTTCTCTTGTATTAGGAATCCTGATGGGCTCTTTGTAATAAGACAGATCGGGTTCCATTTCTAATTCCTCATAGGTGAGTATATGTGTTGGGTCAGGCATGTATTTCCTCAACAGTGATACATGGAACACATCATGAACTTTGGAGAGATTTAGCGGAATTTCCAAACAGTAAGCTATAGCCCCAATTCATTCTAGAATTTCGAAAGGTCTGATGTACCTAGGACTCAATTTACCCTTCTTACTGAAATGTATAACTCCCTTCCATGGAGATACCTTCAACAAAAAACATTTTCTCCTACCTAAAATTATAAATCCTTCCTTCAGTTATCGGCATAGCTCTTCTGCCTACTTTGAGCTGCTTTGATGTGGTTTTGGATTACCTTCACCTTTTCCATCGTTTCCTCCACCAGTTCTGGGCCTACAAGTTTTCTTTCACCAACGTCATCCCAACAGGTTTTTGTGCGACCTCTCTTTCCGTACAACACTTCATATAGTGCCATCCTAATACTTGAATGGAATCTATTGTTATAGGAAAATTCTACCAGAGGTAAATATTGATCCCACATACCCTGAAAGTCAAGTGAGCAAGATCTCAACATGTCTTCTAAGGTTTGAATAGTCTGTTCTGATTGTCCATTTATTTGAGGGTGGTAAGCAGTGCTCAAACGAAGTTCAGTATCCAAGGCCTTTTGAAGACTCTTCCAGAATCTTGAAGTAAAACGGGGATCACGATCTGAAACAATCGATAGGGGTACTCCATGAAGTCTCACAACTTCATTAATATATATTCTTTATAGACGTTCCAGTGGTAGATCCTCTCTTATAGAAAGAAAATGTGCTGACTTGGTAAGAAGATCAATAATAACCCATATTGCATCATTCCTTCTAAGAGTATTTGGTAGTCCCATGACAAAGTCCATCGTGATATTATCCCATTTCAACTCAGGTATGGGAAGAGGTTTCAATACTCCACCAGGCTGTTGCCTTCCAGCTTTCACTTATTGACAAACAATACATCTTGACACAAAATCAGCAATCTCCCTCTTCATGTTGTCCCACAAAAAATGTTCCTTCAAATATCTATACATTTTGGTGCTCCCAGGTTGTATAGATAAATTGGAACTATGAGCATCGTCCAGCAATTCCCTTTTTAGATCAGGTATATTGGGAACACAAAGTCTCTTCCCAAACTTCAAAATTCCATCTTCATACACAAATTCATTCAATCTCCCATCATTCATAGCTTTAATCTCCTTTTTAAACTCTTCATCACTGGTCTGAGAACTCTTTATCCTTTCTAGTAAAGATGGTTTGGCAACCATTTGAAAATGTATTGAGGTTCCACCTTACATGGTGATTCCCATATCCATCTTCACTAGATCCATGTATATAGGATCCTTTTCTACACTCATCTTGTTCAAAACTCCATGATCTTTTCTACTCAAAGCATCTTCCACCTTATTTACATTCCCTAGGTGGTAGTGTATCATAAAATCATAATCCTTGAGTAGTTTAAGCCATCTCCTTTGCCTCATGTTGAGTTATTTTTGTGAGAAAATATACTTCAAACTTTTGTGATTAGTATAAATCTCATATTTTTCACCATAGAGGTAGTGTATCCATATCTTCAAAGCAAATATCACAGCTGCTAACTCGAGATAATGAGTAGGATAGTTTTGTTCATGAATTTTCAACTGTCGTGATGCATAGGCAATAACCCTATCATTTTGCATAAGGACACAACCAAGTCCTTTCTTCGATGCATCACTATAAATAACGAACCCATCACTCCCTGATGGTAGAGTCAATATAGGAGCATTGACTAATCTTCTCTTCAGTTCTTCAAAACACTTTTCACACTCTTTTGTCCATATAAATTTAACCCCTTTACATGTGATCTTTGTTAATGGGTTAGCCAACCAGGAAAAATTCTGGACGAAATGTCGATAATAACCTGCTAAACCAATAAAACTTTGTACCTCAGTTATACTTGTAGGTGCTGGTCATTATTGGATTTCCTTGGTCTTAGAAGGATCAACAGAGATTCCATATTTAGATACAATGTGGCCAAGAAAAGAAATCTCCTGAAGCCAGAATTCACACTTGCTAAACTTCCCATATAATTCATGTCTTCTCAGAGTCTTCAGGATAATGCGCAAGTGATTTTCATGATCTTCGTAGCTTTTGGAGTATACCAAGATATCATCAATAAATACCACCAAAAAATCATTGAGATATTCCTTGAAAACTCTATTCATCAGATCCATGAATACAGAGGGTGCATTATTCAATCCAAAAGGCATTACTATAAACTCGTAATGCACGTACCTGGTTTGAAATGTTGTCTTCGGAATATCTTCCTTCTTCACACACAACTGATGGTATCTAGATCGAAGGTCAATATTTGAAAAGTATTGATCTCCATGAAGTTGGTCAAATAAATCATTAATGCAAGGTAGGGGATACTTGTTCTTTATTGTTATAGCATTGATCTCCCTGTAGTCAATACATAACATCATAGATCCATCTTTCTTTTTAACAAAAAGAATAGGGCATCCCCATATAGAAACACTAGGGAGAATAAATCCCTTATTACTCAATTCCTCTAGTTATTTATTTAGTTCAACTAATTCTTCAGTGGCCATTCTATAAGGGGTCTTCGATATAGGCCTTGATCCAAGAATTAAATCAATGGAAAACTCAACTTCTCATTCTGAAGGATGTCCAGGTAAATCTTCCGGAAACACGTCTACATATTCTTTCACAATAGGTACATCCTCTATTTGAACATTCCTTTCCTCACCCACAGTCATTTCATTCTCTTCCTCCCCAATAATTGGATTTATTTGAGCTACTGTGGGTGGATCTAGATAAGAATTAGGTGGTGACGATTCAGCTCTAAAGATAAGGTGTTCCTTATCATCATCATAAAAAATTGTAACTTCCTTCTTCTTAAAATAAATCTTCGCGTCGTGGTCTGAAAGCCAATCTATACCGAGGATTATATCAAACTCAATCATAGGTATGACGATGAGATCAGTGGATAAAGAACATTTATGTGCTCTAATGGGGACTGATTGACAAAACTTTGTTACAATGATACTTCCCTTAGGAGTTTTAACTGACAAATCCTTTGTTAAATAAAATTAGAAATATCTAATTTTCTTAGTAAACTGGGAAGATATAAAAAAATGCGATGATCCAGAATCAAATAATGCATTTTCTAAACTTGAGGAAACCATTAAATTACCTGACACCACATCTTTCGGAGCTTCTACATCAGCAGTAGTGATAGCATAAGCTTGTTCGTGATCCCTTGTCCTTTTCTGAGGTAATTTCCCCTGAAGCTTAGGAAATTTATTTGCATAATGTCACATCTCCCTGAAATTGTATCATTGGACATCGTTAGCTTCCTTCTTCCCCTTGTAATCACGAGTTTCGTGGCATTTTTCACCACACTTGTAACAGACTCTCGTTCCTTTTAAGCAAGTACCGGGGTGTTTCTTCCCATATTTACTGTAGGATGGATATTCAACTTTTCCCTTATTCCCCTTATTTCTATTGCCAGATTGATCAGAAGATCTCTTCTTCTCTTTCTTTGCTTTAAAGTTATAAGACTTAGAGAATTCTTTTTCTGTCTTGATAGCACATGAGACAATGTCTTTGTATGACGAGAAGGATTGTGAGACTAATTCTTGACGGAGAAATGGTTTTAACCCATCAAAGAAATGATCAATCTTACTTCTTGGGTTACGTATATAATCTCCGGCATACCTTTCTAACCTTGTAAAGTTAGCCTCATACTTTGCGACATTCTCATCCTCCTTTTGTCTCAGACTCAGAAATTGCCTTTCCATATCTGCACGATTGTCACGAGGAAAGTATTTTTCTAAAAACAGATCTTTGAAATCCCTCCATTCTATATTTGATACTTCATCATCTTACTTCATGTTTTGTATCAACGACCACCATTGATCATCATCTCCAGTGAGGCGATAAACTGCCATGACAAATTTTTCCCTTTCACTACTCCCCAAGGCATGGAATATTTTCTCTAAGGAATTTATCCATTGCTCAGCTACTAAGGGATTAGTATTCCCATTGAACATTGTTGGTTGTTGCCTCATGAAGCAATCTAACATTGATCCTCCATACTGCGGATCAGGGTGCTCCATATGGGTATGGTTATTATTCATAACCTGGGTGAGTTGTCCCAGTATGGTGATTAGCTAATCAGCACTAGTTGCATCACCAGCTCCACTATAATTATCTTGAGCAGGAGGGAAATCCCAACATGGAGTGCGTGAATTGATACGGTTTCCATTTCTTCCACTAGGCACCATTTCTAAACAATGTCATAAACTAGATCAGTTTATGAATCAAAATACATAATTCCATACTTATAAAACACTTAACATAAATTGAACTATTTATGGATATAATCTATAATCATAAAAAAAAATTCTTTGAGGAAGTATATACTCATAAACCCTTCATAATGATTTGTAAATAAAATGAGATTTATCCTAAGCATATCCCTCGGGAGTGTCGTAGCCAAGAGTGCAGCAAGGCTCGTTGTCGTGCACCAGTTCCTGTTCGAGTCTAGCTCAAAGTGGTGTTTTTGGGTTTTACCCCTAGGTACATCTGTGCTAGAGCCGCCTATACCTGCTCGTATCTAGACAGGGATGTATTGCTCAGAAAACTCACAAAATCTCTACAATACCAAAATTCTAGTAAGTTCTTCTATACTAATCCTCAAATTCCATCTTAGGTCTATGTTCTCTAATCAGAGTTTATCTAAATATAGCTTACAAGGTTTATACTAAACTTCCTTTAATACCAACTGTAACACCCTGAACCCAGTTACCCAGAGTCGATGCATTATTACATAACATTGGCATGATCACAAGAAAGATCAAGTCTCGAAAGACCTATTAGTTTAGTAGCCTTGGAATAACTAGATACATTAATAAAGTTTACATTACATCATAAAATGAAAACTAAAACAACATAGTATCCATAGTACACACTCATATCCCCACATACTATCTCAGCAGGTCATTCTTAAATTACTTCTTCACATCCTGGGAAAAATAAAACATTGAAAGGGGTGAGGTCAAATGCCCAGTAAAGATAACAATATAGCGGAAACTTTCATAAATAAGAATAAAACTTTAAGGCAATGTATAACTAAAACAAAAGCCTTTTAAACTTGAACTTCAACATAATATGGAAAAAATAAAATGAAATAATTCCATTTACTTATTCACATGGATATTCTACTAATCCAATAATCACATGAAATATTAATAACCACTTTCATAATGATGGAATGCATAATTTCATACTATCATAACCACATATCCAAGGCCTCGTGCCAAGACTAAAAATAAGATTTTGTCAAGGCCTTGTTCCAAGACACTAGTTTGTCTCATGAGACCTACCTATGCATCGAGGAGCTATAGCGGGCTCCACCCATCACATATTAAGTCCAATGCATTCCTCATATGAATAGGTTTAAACATAACATAAACATTCGTATTAAAACTAACATACGAAATGTCAATACTTTATCCATAAACCATGAATGGTATAAAAATAACACATCCATAGTCAAACAAATCACAAAACCTTCAATACAATATGGAAGTTTTGTATCATAATAAATCAACTTCAAATAAGCTTAAAATATATTAAAGGATGTTGACATAGATGAAATTAAAACTATTTAAGAGTAATATCTCTTTTTTTGAAATCATTTAGAAGTAGCATAATTATAAAATATAACATTTACTTTGAAAAATTTCTTATAAGATTGTAATGGAAGCTTCAAAGATTTTATAATGGCGGAAAATAGCCACACCCGCTGTATAAGTTAAAAAAGACATTCTTACCTTAATTCTGTCGAAAAGGTTAAAAAGGACATTGTTTGGAAAATGACGGAAAGATTCCTTTATAAAACACTTATAAAATTCAAAAAAGGGTATAAATGACTTTAACCCATATTCTAGTAAATATTAAAATAAAAATTAAATACATTTTTAAGAAACATGGATGTGGATGATAAAGAAGCCCCTATAGATTATTACGTATAAGCAACCTCGGATAATGAAGAGATTGTGAAATAACCCTTACCTTGTACTTTTCCTTGGTTGGGGTAGGTTAAACTCTTTTATAATGGTGAAATAATTTTTATTAAATTTTACAAGAATCATATACATTAATATGATATCATATATGAACTTTTAATATTGCTTTGTTAATAATATCTTAATATTATTGTCGTTTCGGGTGTTAACTTACTCATTTTCTTTTATATGTTTTGTTACATAAGGCATGTTTGTTATGGATAGGTTATATCTTATTCATATCCAGAATGATATTAAGTCCTTAAAAATTATTATTAATCATCAACTGAGAATTAGACTTGAATAGATATGATGAGGAATGAATCTCATCGCGTTCGTGGAGACGGTAGTCCGTACGTACGCACAAGCAACAATATCATTATTTTGATATTAAAATAATATATTATTGGATGGTATATCATATATATAATCCCCATATTATTATATTTATTATTTACATGAATTACACATCATTATTATACCCATCCAAATAATAATATATTTAATAACAATTACACCACGACGTGGAGACGGTAAGTCGTACGTACGCACGTATGGTGACATGTCATTCAAAGGATGGATAAAATACTGAATATGGTTGTACCATATTTATAATAACATCACAGTATATAGAATATACTAGAGTTATTATTTTAGAATGGAAATAACAAAGAAAGAAGAAGTTTAAGAAGAAAGGAACTTGAAAGAGGGTGGTGAAAACATTACCTCTTCTTCAGGTTCTTCTTTTCGATTTGATCAAAAGGGCTCATTAGGTTGGTTTTATGATCAAACCAAGGCCTAAAGGTTTAATTGAGGGAAGTTGAGAGAGTATTTGGGTAGGTTTTGGCTGATCCAAACGGCTTTGAATGTGTTAATTAGTGAGAAGGGGAAGTTCCCTTTTAGAAGAGGGGTGAGGGGCACCTTTGGAAAAGCTAGAAATATTATTTTATAATAAATTCATATTTGGTTTCTAATGGCTCAAAAGTGGATTATTTAAATTTTAAGGTGGGGATGGGTCGAAAAAAACTCAACCAATAGTATTGAGACAGGTTTGGGTCACTATATTAACTTTATCTTTAAGTATTAACTCTTAGTTAATTAGTTTCACTTTTACAATGTATCTTTGTATTTTTATATTATATAGTTAATAAACTTACTATATACATCCAAGTGACCCCAAAGTGGTCCATTAATGATACACTTATCATGATATAAGTCTTTTTGCCTAACCTTAGATTTTTAGGAATTTAATATCAATTAATAATATAATATTTGTTTTAAAAACTCTTTTATGTCAATTTTGACACTATTCAATAATTGATTTTTGTAAAAATCATAACAGAATGATTAATTCAAAAAAAAGTTAATTAAATAAATACTAACATGTCATATAAACCTATAAAATTAGTTTAATTCATAAAAAGTCTCAAATTATATTTATTTTGGTGTTTATAATATCAATTATTTTAATTTTTCACTATTATGGTAATTACTGCATCATCATTGTGTCATAAATAAATTAAATTATTTAATGTCTAAAAATTGAAAATAAAATACGATTGTGTAGGAAATATTTTTATCTTTCTAATTAATATTTATAGTCTAAAATCCAACATATATAACCCTATGTAAAAATTGTTTTTCTAAAAGATATATGCTTATGTCATTTTTGTATTTATTATAACTTAATTAATATAAAGTGTCATTATCACTTACAAGTTGCTCCATGGGGTCCCAAAATAGACCCAAATATGAACATGGTCGGAAATGTATCAACCAATAAGGTTAGGACACGTTTTAGGGTAATTTATTATTATTATAATATTATTTTTTACCCTTATTTACCGGATTTACCCTTTAACCATGGTAAATAAAATATTTACCGAAGTAATTATTCAAAATTTATAAAAATAAAATTTACCTATTTACACAATTTGGACATACTGATTCCAAATATGGAATCCATTTTTCCAAATCCAAAATACAGAAGTGGAATAAATTAATTTAAAATTAATTCCCGTTGTTAAAACAAAAAGCGTGTTTTTAAGAGATAATAACTATCAAAAGATTGACACTTGTCTATGTCCGGTTTAATTGTGAAATTATTTCCAATGACCAACATTGTATTAAATGGTAAAAATATATTCTAAATATACTTTAAAACCAGTCAAATTCATAATTTATCACTATTAATTATTTTAATAAAAAATTTGTTTTTAATTAAAATTTAGTAATTTTCACTATTCATCAAAATATAAATGTTATCTGAAAAGTTCCAAAACTTTTCCCTAGGATAATTTTGATATTACGAATCCAAAAATGAAGTCCATTTTGAGAGATAAAATTTATTAAATTTAAAAAATTGGGTATTAATATTCATAGCAGCTAGTTTGATTGGTTGTGGTGTGTGTTAGAACTCGAAGTTGCGTACAACACACGCTACTGTATTATTCAAAGAGAAGTGTACCGTGGAAGGTTGGGGTGTTACAAGTGTAGCTCAATTACTCTTATAACAACATCATAGTATATTTAAGATACTGTTGTTGTTATAAAATAAAGGAATAAAAAGAGTTCAAGGGGTTGGAGAAGTAAAATAAAAGAGATGAATTTAAGAGAAACTGTTACCTTTAATTTCGGTAACTCCCATTGGTTTGAACCAAAAAAACTTCTTGAAGTTCCTTATTCCTAGGTTAAGGCTTCTAGGTGGATGAGAGGGATGTAGGGAGATTAATTAGTCAGAGTTTGGACAACCCAAAAGGCTTGAGAGGTGTGAATAATTGGTTATAAGTGGTCTCCTTTTATAAGGGAGAGGATGGGATCTTTATGAAAGTGTGAAACTATTATTTTATTATAAACTTATCTTCGGTTTAAAAATGTCCAAAACACATTAATGTCAAAGATAAGATGACTAATATTTGAAAAAAAATCATCCAATCATAATTAGACATGTTTTGGATAATATTTTAATCATTATAATCTTACTTATTTAAATCATTTTTTAATGAGGTAAACACTGCATCTTTATTGTGTCATAAATAATTTAATTAATATGATGTGTAAAAATTATAAAAAAAATTCCATTATGTAGGAAATATTTTTATATTTCTAATGAATATTTATAGTCTAAAATATAATTTATATAACCCCATGTAAAAATTATATTACTAAAAGATATTTGTTTGTGTCATTTTTGTCTTTACTTTAAATTAATTAATCTAAAGAGTCATTATCACTCTCAAGTGGCTTCATGGGGTCCCAAAATCGATCGAAGGATGCCCATGGTCAGCCATGACTCATCTAATAAGGTTAGGACAAGTGTTAAGGTAATTATGTATTATTATAATATACCTTTTTCCTTGAATTACCCTATTTACCTTTAACCACGGTAAATAAAAGTCAAAAGTTACTATTCCCCAAAAATTATTTTCATCTTATTGAACCACATTTTACTTATTAATATTAACCGTGTCTCTCAGATTTTTTAAATTCAATTCACATAAGTGGTAAAATTTCATTTAAATGTAAAAGTCACTTTTTTTAACTACTACTAAGTGGTTTCACTATTCATCAAAAATTGAAGTTTTTTAGAAAAATACTAAAAATTCAGCCTAAGATTTATTTAATATTATGAATTCAAAAATAATTCTATTTTGAAAAATTCAAAATATAAAAGTGTCATTAATTAATTTAAAATTAATTCTCGTTGTTAAAACAAATAGCGTGTTTTTAAGAGATAATAACTATCAAAGGATTGACACTTGTTTATGTTCAATTTCAAAGTGAAATTAAATTCAATGACCAACATTGGATTAAATTGTAAAAATATATTCTAATTACACTTTAAAATAAATTAAAAAGATAATATAACCATTTAAATAGATTATATTAAAACACAATTTTGAATTAAAATACAGTATTTTTCACTATTCATCAAAAAATGAATTTTATCATAAAAATACCAAAATTTTACCCAAAGTAGATTTTGATGTCCTGATTCTAAATAAGAATTTTATTTTGTCAAATATAATATATAAAAATGACCAAAACTATATTTAAAGAGGGTTCGTCATCAAAAGGCGGTAAATCGACCCTTTAATGAATATTAGAGTATTTGTGCTTAAAATCGAATTCATTTCTTATTTTAAACCTCTAACTTTTATTGGATAAATGTAAAAAAATTAACAAACATATATAGTAATATTTTAGTTAGTTCTATTAATTTCCACCAATATAATGGCTCGGCGTCATGTACCATTTAAAATAATAATATTATATTATTAGTGTGCAACGTAAGATTTCAAAGAAATCTGTTTTTGTGTATTGAGTAAGCCATCGAACATAGCATCACCTTTAAATTAAAATTAAAATTTAATTCACATATATTAATAAATATGAAAATGTATTATTCTTTATTTACCCAGGATGTTACACCTTTTCAATTCTTATTAAATAAGAATAATGTATTGAACCCTTTTTTCTACTATTTCTATATGATTCAGTCACTTTCTTAACTTATTACTTAGTATATAATCCATTTCTTAAACTCGTTATTCTAGTTGTGCTTTATTATAAATAAGTCACTTGATAGAATAAAAAATACAATTTACCACTTCTTTGTGAAATTTATTCAAATATTCTTTGAATTCATAATGAATATCACTAAGTGATACAAAATCATCACTACTTGAACAATATTAATTAGAAGATTAGTAATCAGGAGAGTTATTTCAACATGCACCACACTGATTACCATGATTTATTAGTTTTTTCTCCGATACTTTGGGATTCTTCTTCAGATTCTTTTCTACTCTTATTTTTTTATTTTCTATATCTTGGATAAAACTTATTGATCTGTGAAAACATAACCATATTCTTCTTTCTATATCTGAGGTAGTTAAAGTTCATACTGAAATATTCACTTTAATATTACAATTAAATATAATCTGTAAAAACCATGGATCTATAGTGTGAACCCACTATAATAACAATTAAAATACCCTAGGAAAATATAATCTATTTAGAGGGGAGGGTTGAGTCAGTGGTCCCTTTTTATGAGTTCCCCTTCGATGAATTCAACCTCATGAACCTATTAGAGTTCTTGATCCACTCAATAAAATCACTTAGCCTCACCTCTTCTACTGTATCAATGAATGAGAAACAAATAAACATGATTTTCTTATTTTGGCAAGAAATACTAATCCTTTATATTTTAATTAGATACCCTAAAATGGATTATCCACTATGAACACAAGTAAATACAACTGGTTAAACATCCCAGTTATAGTTTCATAGTGATTGGTCAGACACCCCAATCACAAGCCTCTAGTATCTGGTTAGATACCCATTAATAATTTACTACTTTAATAATGATCCAATAATATAAATATCTCCTTCATAATATGGTCTTACTTCACAAGATAGATGGATATTTTTTTATTATGTAAACCTACAATATCTTCTTCAGCAACCAATATAGTCTAGAACCATTTTTCTTGAAACACACCTTCATGATCTTCATCAGAAACCAATAAATATCAACACCACTTGTCTTGATACTCATTATAAGGTTCTTTAAATACTAAAGGATATAAGATCTCATTCTTGTAGAATTTAACAACTTTTAATCTTTTAATATTTGATATGGGGATGTATTGGAACTCATAAAATAGCCTTCCAATATATTCATCTCACCTCTAATTTTCTACAAACTTCTTCTATATACTTGTAGTATTATTTATAAGTATATGGTAAGATCTTATTTTTACTCATCAATATTTTAAATTCAAACAAATATAAATCATTCATAATAATACTTAATCTTCTCATTTAATCCCCTACTCAATTTTTCTAATTACTGGTCAATTTTTAATAAAAAAATCTAAGTCATATCACAAAAGATCAGATTTTTACCCCTATTCCCTAATTTCATGGAGTGTGACAATCTAGCTATAGAAACTCACTTCATAGAATGAATTGTATCATCATGACATGAATTACTTATATTCCAAATTTCTAAAATTTCTCCATGAATTGTCATAGCCTAAATTACCTATAACGATGTAAATGGAAGTTACATTCCATAATAATTCTCTATCACTACTCCATGTGAATCTCATTCATCAATTGAACTCATTAGTAATATTAAAACTCATGGAATTAATATTCATTCATGGACTAAATAAATATTTAGAATTATATAAATATTTCCTCAATTATACCCAGTGAAAAATCATGATATAAATATCTATTTCATGATGTGAATCATGTCTATTATTCCAGAATAGTTTTCACAGCTTTCAGATTCTTTCAACTTTCTTCCACCCATTTTCCAGGATTACTCATCTAATAAAATGATAATTCCAAATGTTTTAGTCAATATAACATCACCCACTAACACTTAGTCGTATATTTTTTAGAGAACATCATGAAAATATTCACATTAACATTGCCACATTTCCTTAAACTTCTCTTGGTTTGTTATTCAAGCCAGAAACCTCAAAGTTCCTCTTCCATATAATAAGAAAATAAATCAAACATAACATGGACATGCATATATTCTTTATCATGTGCTACAACTAATTCATTCACATCAATATATCACAATACTCCAAGTATCAATATCAACTCCACTAAACATATATCAAACCATTGAAAATAAATTAAATACATACTCAATCATAACAAATAAGGGGAATCTGCTAGAAATTTTTTGAATTTTTGAATTATGGATATAGAAATAATCACTAATATTTAGAGTTATTATAATTTTTAATTTATATATGGTTAATTAAATGATATATGTAATTGATGAATGAGCCAAACCAAAACCTATAATAGATATCTATAGTTTTATTAGTTTGGTTAGATAATATCAATTATTTATGATAAATTTCACTTGAAATTAAAATCAATTAAATTAATTAATTTTTATGAGATTTTTGTTCAACAAGATAGATTAATGTAACAAAAAATTTTGGTAGCTTAAGATAAGGTTGGTCACTACACCCATACTCATACTGACTAATAGTAGAAAAGGGTTTATGATATATAGAGATGAATCAAATAAGGTATTGGGATATATCCCCATGAAAAATTTCATGGTGGTAGCTTATGCCTCTCATCAATTAATATTACACTAGAAAAATTACACGACACATAATACGATGCTAACAACAATAATATTTTTATTAAAGATATGGAGGCATGTTTTGAAAAAAAAATGATTATAGAAGATAAAAATATAAACATGTCCCTATTATCATTGAAAATATGAGTTTCTTATTCTTACCCAAGATAGTATGGTAGATTTATTATTATAAATTATATCTCAAGTCATGGATATATTAAGAATACCCTCATCTATTATTATTAGTGAGTGAAATATAATTTGTGAGGATATGATTTATTTTAGATTGGAAAATTAAATATCACATATTTACGTATAAATTTTACTTCCCTATATTACATTTTTTATTTTTTAAATCTAATTGATAAATATATAATAAATAAATTATATAATAAATAAACCAAAATTTATAACAAAATTTTATTCTATTATAATGGAAAATTATAATAAAAGCACCTAAAACCATGCATTAGGTTTGATGGAATATTACATACTATAGATAATTACATCCCTTAAATATGATTAAATTAAAATGGGGAAATAAATAGAAATCAATAATATTTTTGTATCTTAGAAACCCCCACGGTCATATTTACCCTTTCGAATAATTATTAATAGAACAAAAAATATAATGAGAAAATAACATCATGAAAGGAGAAATCCAACTTTGAAATCCAAAACGAAAACAATAGAAATGTGAAGTGTGATTTTTTAAAGTTATAATGGAATTAATATATAGGATATAATTAGGGTAATATAGAGTTAATATAACAATTATTAAAGGGGTATATAGTTGTTGGGTGTAATACCAGAAATCATGTTACTAGTTGGGAATTACTGATATATAGTTAATAAATAAAAAGTTAATTTGTAAGATAAAAAATATAAAATTTCTATATTAATAATTTATTTCAAATAAAAAATGTTTTTAATATAATTTAATGATATTAATTCACTTGGTAAAATACTTTTTTTCTAATGAAATTGTTTTTTATTATGTATTTTTTATTAAATTTATTACATTTTAAAGAATGTTATCAATAAAATGCATCGAAAATTTTCATGTAATTATAAGTAAAATAATTTAATAACATATAATAAATAATTTATTAACTATAAGTAATAGTAATTTAATTATTCATTCATAACAAATATATATAATATAAATAAGATAAAAGTTTATATATGGTCTATCCCTGGGGGATATATACTATATTTTACTTTGAGAGTGTGTGTGTACATGTGTTTGATTGTAATTATACCCCAAGTACTTAATATATATATATATATAATTAGAATAAATATATTCTAAAATTATCACATTAAAACTATGTAATATGGTTTATCTTATATTTTTAGTAATAAAATAATGGTCATGGTAAATAATTAAATATGGTATAAAGAGGTAAAGAGTGGTAAAAAGAGTTAAATTAAACTGTAACATATATTATGTGATTATCATTATTTTTAGAAATTATATAAGTATTTTATTATGTGTGGGATTCAACCATATACATATCACCTATATTTCTTTACCTATACCATATAAATAAAACTTGATTCTATATTTACACTTCTCATAACTTATGTTTCCAAAGTAATATCCCTCATTATCACTTATAAAAGGATATCCCCTACACCCACCCAAAACCAATTCAATCATTCGGGATTCTATTTAATCCCATATTTAATACCATATTAGAAAGTCTTATCTAATGTTTATTATCCTTTTTGTACATTAAGAATTCCCAAGTTGTTCATTTTGAAGTAATACATTACAAGGAGGGGTGATTTTGTCAAAGTAAGTGACAAGTTTTTTTTCATTTCTTTACTTAATATCTCATAGTTACTCTTTATAACTATCATTTTTAAATCTAATTATGAAATATTAAATTCATCTTTCTTTTATAAAAATAATATTATCATAATAAAACTCAATGTTTTCACACCCGGGTATGTGGAACTTGGTATGGATCCCTTTAAAAAAATTCTTTTTGAATTTTGGTTCGCTCCACTACTAGAAACTAAAGCTAATCCCACACCTATATACCAATGGTTTTAATAATAAATTAGTATAAACTAACTATACCAATGTTTTTTATCAAACCATTGGTATATGATACATGATTTACCCAAACAACATGACCTCCTCTCCTCTATTCCCTCTCCCATCCCAATTCCTTCCCAAGTAGTGTCTCTTTAATCTTCCCCACTCCCAACTATCTCTTCTCATATGGTATTTTTATTCTGTTATTATAAAATATATAATTGGTGAGTTCTAATTCCATTCTATACTTCCAAACATAATTTTCATTCTTAACTAGGTATTTGACACTGACCTAGATTTTTTTAGGTCAAGTTTTTTCCAAATTTAATGGAGGAGGGTTCATTTTGATTATATTTTTTATATTATTTTATAATAAATCAGATTGAAGTAATGAATTTTTTATTTACTTAATAAATAATTATATATAAATATAATTTTATCAAGTCATTTAATCTATGTGGTATAGTATTCTTATCTCTTAGTCATGTATTCTTTATAAATTATTTATTTAATTAATTGAATGTAATAACTTCTTTCTAATTCTACCCAAATTTGTTATGTGATTTTATAAGTGAGGATATAATGGCTATGTTAGAAAAGTGGGTAGAATTTATTTAGGTATTAAACAAACTTATATTTTATACAAAGCTATTATTTTCTGTCATATATATTAGGTAATTCTTTAATTAACTATTTTAGTACTTTGTTTTTTGAATTTATTAGGGGCTTAAAAAAATTTCATTTCAATGTTTTATTTTAATAATTGAATGATAAAAATTTTGGTATAATTAATTTCAATTTAATATGGTGTGAAATGGTTGAATATTCAATTTTATAATGAATAAATTCTTGTTAAATAGTCACTCACTACCTCTACCTTATAAAATACCATTCACTAGCTATTTATTATTCAATATATTCAAAAGAGTATTGGTTGTAATGAATTTTGTAATTATTTTTTACTATATTCATATTAATAAAACTTTTTTCCAGTAATATAATAGATAGAATAAGGATGTATCATACTGATTGGATCTCAACCGAGTTTCAAAATAATTTTTATTTTTTTAGATTTTTCATTTAGCTTTGCTTTAGATAGAATAATTATAAGTTTCTTGTATTATAATTATCTTGTAAGGACTTGGTTATATTAATAAGAATTTAACTACCATATAACAAAATATATATTTTAAATAATCTATTATGTTTGGTATCACAATCGAGAGATCAGAGAACATAATATTGTTCATGAACAAAATGAATGGATTGGTATGGAGAATTTGATATTTGATAGGTTTCCATTTGTGCATAATCATGTGAAAATATAGTATTCCACTATATGAATAAAATGATATCAATAAATATGAGGAAAATAATTAAATGGTTATGTTGAGAGAGTGAAAAAATTTATGGATGACGTTACGACTCCTATATATTGAGATTGTACTAATATGAAAAATATAGAATATTTACTATGATTATGTCATGGAAAACCCATGTATGAAGTTTCTACTACATCCATTGATTATATTTATTCCTATTTTAAGTAATTAATTCCTAATAATATAAATATTCCCTCATATTGTTATATGGGATGGGTATGTGATAACTAGCTTAGATTTTTTAATAAAAAATCATTATTTCTTGAAATATTTAATCGTATTTTAGGAGGAAACAATAGGCTTAAATGACTATAAAAAAAAATTATCTCAATTTAAAACAAATGAATATATAACACCATATTTTGTGTATCAAATAGTTCATCTTCTAATTTAAAAAATTATAAGGGGGTGGTTGATTTTTTGTGGATGTATCCTACTGAAGGAAATATGTAAACAATGAAGCCTTGTGTCTTGGACAATAATCATCTATAAGGTCCCATTATGAGAGGTTATCTCATTAATGTATGATTTTATTTTTGTTCAATGTATTTGTCTGATGTGATAAAAAGACATAACCAACCATAGAGAAATGAATATGAGTAATATAGGGAAATTTATCCCTTATTACCATATCTTCCCCAAATAAGGGTAAATCCTTGATCATATACATTGGCAACATTGATACTTGATGAGCAAGATATGAAAAATCAGATAGTCTTGTTTAACTATGATTTTTTCGATTAATATATCAAGTAAGTAATTTTAATATGTATATATTATCTCATACTTCATAAATTAACAAACAACTTAAACTTTTATTGTAATTTTATATAGGTAATATAAAAAAATTATAAGAATAGTTCATTTTTATTTGCCTTTGAGAAGGAGAGAGACTTTGAATGGGAAGATTTTCCTACTTGGTTAAAATAAAATGTGTAGCCACTAAATTAATAATAAATGGTTACACATTTTTTACAACTAGTCTAATAGTGAATATGAGAACACAACATGATGACATTTTGTTAACTAAAAAAACAGACTTTTATGTCAGTGCATCAGATAGAAGGCCTTAATATGAAAATGTGTCTTATTATAGAGTTCTTGAGAAAATTCTATTATTAGATTACTAATATCATGGTCGAGTCATTATGTTTAAATGATAGTGGCTTGATTCAATGACACAACATTTTATATTTATTGGTGATTGTATATTTAGAGTTATTGACATGAATCATTTCCAAGATATCAATGAACCATATATTTTGGGATCAATGAAAGAAAAGGTATTTTATTTGAAATATCGTATGGGAGCTAATTATAGTTTCATTATTGAAGTAATACCAAGAAATACTTTCAATGACGTTGGAGATGAAATTGACACCATTGATACCCTGATTGGTTTTAGAAAAAGTGTTTCATTTTAAGACTCAAATTTTCAATTGTTAGAATTGATGTTGAACCTAAAGTAGTGGTGGGTAATATATAGAAGAAACCATATATTTTTTCATTTCATTTAGTTTAACTTGACATGGGTTTCTTATTTTGGTACTACTATAATTACTTTATTTTGGTTATAAATTGGAATGGTATGTTTGTTTTGGATTTTTTCATTTTCTTTTCATTTAATTTGATTTATTTCAACATATAAAACTAGGTTTAATTTTTTTTATGAAAATTTATAACTTTATTTTAAATAAAAATTTCTAAAACATGTTTATAAATAAGCATCTTTAATAAAATATTTTAAAACTAGTTTAAAACGGTTTTTAAAAAAGGGTTTTTTAAAATTCTATTTTAAATTGTTTTAAAATAGGTTTTAAATTGTTTATAACATAGTTTAAAAATAGTTTTGAAACTATTTTAACACTATTTAATACTGTTAAAAATTGGTTTTAAAACTATTATTATTGGTTTAAATATTTGTAAACTATTTAACATTGGTTTTAAATAATTTTTAAACTATTTAACAATAGTTTTAAACTAGATTAAAATAGGTTAATTTAAAAAAAATAGGTATAAAACAAGTTTTTAAAATTGTTTTAAAACATGTTTAAAAAAATAAAAAAAGTCTTAGAACTAGTTTTTTAAAATATTTTACAAAAAATTTAAAACTATTTTAAAATAGTATTAAAATTGATTCTTAAAATTTGTTTAAATCAGGTTTATACAATAGGATGTTATAATACCATTGATATCTTGTTTGACTTCTAATTTTAATTCATAATATTTAAAACCTATTTTTAAAAAATGTACATTTCATTCTAATGAAGAATATGAGAAATTTTGAAGAATTTTGACTAAAGACATTTCTTGAAAATGATCGATGAATATGACACCTAGTGGTTCCTACTATGGTTCCCTTAGTGAGTATAATAGATGAAATATTTTCCTTCATCATTAAATTTAATATCATGTTTTTATTATTTATCAAATTTATTTTAAGGATATTCATTTGAACCAAAAATAAACTCTACTCAACCTAGTAGAATGGACAATCAAGTGGGGGTGATACTAGAGATACATGGAGAACCCATTATACTCATTCACACTCAGACCCACCAGCAGACATCTCATCTACGACACTTTGTTGTCCACCATGTGATCCTATAGATATGTTCTGACCTATTTCTCCATCATCATTTCATTTAAGATCTACTTTTAATATACCATTTCCTTAGACTATGATGTATCCTTATCCCTTCTATATTAATCCTACCATATTCACACCACCTATATTTCCTACTCCTTTCCAACTAAGATAGGATGATCTCTCTCCTTTAACTTCTATTCCACAATATATAGACAACCCAAAGCATATATTAGAATAGGTGCATCCCTCATAGTCTACCAATCCAGAATAATCCAGAATTCTATCCGAGTTTATTGATTAGTATACATCGGTTTTATGTTTATAAGTGCATTAAATTATATAACCTCAATTTTTTTAAATTTGTAATATTATTAATTATAATTTTTCTTTAATATTTTTCAATGTAATATTCTAATAGGTTTTGTGGGATCACTCATATGTGTGAATACTGGAACCATCAAACACAAATCATAGTAGATTGCAATGATAATAAAAAAATGACATGTAAAAATTATAGATAATGTATATGTTTCATGAAGATGTTAGCCATATATAGTGATATAATTCTCATTCAACCATCATTATGGAAGAATATTATTAATTAAATTAAATAGAATTCATGGTATGTGATATGGGTAAGAAATTTTGTTAAATTGAAATATATATTATTATTTTATTTATATGAATTAATATGTTCATCACATGTTCGATTTAAAATTCTAGATGGTCAATATGTGAAGGTGACATGGTTGGTGGGACATGGATAATTTTAGTTGTAACACCCTAAGTTTTTATGATATATTTCTCTCTAAATAAATTTAATTTCTTTGATAGCTTTCAATGCATGCAAACCTGAGTCTAAATGAACCATAATGTAGCATATTTTTATAACCTAGCCATTAAATTGGTGTATTGAATAAGAATAACCACATTATAACAATTATTTATAAAGGTTTTATATAAATAAAATATATTTATAAATAAGTATTAAATTTTTAGTAAAGTATTTATATGCTTCAAAAATATGTTTTTTCTCAAAAATTATTTTTATTGTATTTTGTGGGAAAACAATATAATTATTTTTTTAATTTTAGAAAATTTATTTGAAAATGTAAAATTAATTTTTTAAATCATAATTTCAAAATTATCTTTAATTTAAATTTTTATTATTTTCTAAAAATATAGATTTTTCATTGAATAGTGAAAAATACAAAAAACTATTGAAAACTATCTTTTCATTTTTAAAATTTAAAAGGATTAAATTAGTTTTAAAATTATTTAAATGGAAAATTAGTTCATTTCTATTATTAATAATAAAATTATTGTCATTATAATAAATTTTATATTATATTTTGGTATAAAAACGCTTTATACATAAGAAAATATTTGTTCTATAAAACCATTTTTTCATGTTCTGCAAGTTTAGTTTTAAATTAAATTCATCAAATAATGTGAATTTGATTTGATAAAATGGATTAAATATTTTTAATAATCATAATTAATATTATAAATTAATTTTAACTTAATGTTTTTCATAATTAATAGTAAAAAAGTAAATATTCATTATCATGGTTAAGGTTAAAACGGGTTTACCAGGGGTTTAAATAAATATATAAGGGTATGTTTGCTAATTAAAGCTGTATAAATCATATTTTATGGAAATATTTTGAAACAATATTATCCCTCCTTTGAATTTTTGGAAATTTTGAATCATTTTCGTTGGGTATAACATTATTAAGATTTAATCTTTTATAAAATTCAAAGTATGTCCTCTCTCCAACTTATAAATGGGCACCCATCATTTACCTTTTTTACACCACATAGAGACATATATCTCAATGAAACCATACCCAAATATATTTTAAACCTCACTAGACATTAATTACTGGTTCTAGTTTTCTTAAAAGACCATTTCAAGGTTCTTTAAGAAAATATCTAACTAAGGTCTACCGAAGAAGAGGTAATCATCCTATAAGACCTCTTTGAGTTTATTTATTCTTATATATCATCTAAATTTGATGTATTAATCATAAAATAATAAAATTATTGTCCTAAATATATTGAAATATTATTATGGTTATGTAACAACCTTAATTCACCTTATATTTCATCAAATGGGAAGTGAAAGTATCGCTCAGGTGTACATGTGGAATATCACCTCCACATAGAGATGTAATTAATTTTCCACCACAGTATTTAATAAATAGTTTTTATGATGGGTTTAATGTATATATATATGTACATGATATTTGTGAAATATTTATTATTTTTTATTTATAATATCATACATACCATCTTAACTTCTCATTCATTGGAAGATGACAACGTCGTACACGTGTACTTGTGGACTACCACCTCCATAAAGTGATGTAATTCATTTTTTTTATTTCTAATTTAAATGGATGATTTTAAGGATATATTTTATATATATATATATATATATTATATATGATAAAATAATTATTATGAAAAGTTTAATTATTAATTAATTTTTTTGTTCCATCCGTCGAATAGTGAAACAACCTTTTTGCATATGTATAGTCTACTGTATCCATAAATAGTTTAATCCTTTTTTATATCTATACCTTTTATGGATGAATCCAAATATATAAATTATTAATTTATATTATATTTATATCATGATTAAAATTATATATATCATGTATCATGATCAAAATACAAGTACTAAAAATAACGAATACAAATTCTCATAATAAACGAAATAGTTAACACTTAGAAAAGATGTTTTTATAATTAATTAGTAATAAATGGGAATAAAAATGTTATAAGTGGATAATATAAGATATTATAAGTATTTAAATGGTTAATAATATATTTATTATAAATTTTAATTTATTATATAGGAGGTTATATCACCTTCAAAGAAATTAGTACTTAAGGTAAGAGGCTTTCGTCTAACTTTTATTTCTATGTGACATATGCCATATTCACCACTTATTCTTTTATGTGGTGAATATACTACTAATTAATGTATATTATTATTATTATCATAAAAATTATGTGGATTCACAAATGCAACTATGTGTCTCCCTTTCATGAGTTTGTGATTAAAAATTTTCCAAAGTGGTAAGGGATTTATATTTCACTCTCGTTTTAATTAGGATTGTTTATACCTGAATTTCCATTAAAGGGATTTGTATGATCCATTTATTAAAAAACCACTTTAATTTTCTTCTATTATAATTATCCATGAATTTTTCATGTAATATAACTATTTTCCTCTCTTTTTAACATAAAATTCTAGGGAGAATTATTTTAAAAAATTAGACTTTATTTCATCTTTAGTTAGGAATCATTTTATTCCAGGACCATGTTTTCTTTAAAATCATTTCATGAATATTTTTAATAATATAATATGATTTATTAAATTAATTCTTACCCATGTTATAATTTTTAACAAAATGGTTTAGAATTAATATTATTTTTATTTTTTCAATTATGTGCTTTTGAATCTTTACAAAAAATGTGAAAGGAATCTTTTTTTAACAAATACAGTATGAACGTAATTTCCTGTTGTCATGACCAATTAATAATTTTAATCTTAAATTAAATGTTCCCATGTTTATTTTAAAATATAATATTTTCAATGATATTTTGTATTTTTTTAGATTTTTAAGAAGTGACGCCAAAAAGGAGAAAAGATACTTTTCTCAATAAATATTTCAAATGATATTTTAAAGGAATTTTTATTTATGAAAACATAATTTAAATTTACTTATGATTTATTGGAGATATTATCCAAGTATACCATCTGTATTATTTTCATGGATGGTTTCTAATTATGATGATGACATTTCTGTGAAACCCATTGATTTTTTATGTGTTATGCTATATTGAATTGTTGAAATGTTTATAAAACCAATTTATTTTCTACAGGTTATGATATATGATAAATGTTTTATCATCTTTTGGATCACAATGAGTGGATTATGATTATTTTATGGGTGGGATAAAAATTATATATCCCTACAATAGATTTCATAACTATTGATACTTCATGAGATAATAAGAACTATAATAGGGAGTGAAATCAATTTAGTAATGGAATGTATCCACTCTGATCATATTGGGAATGAACTTTGACTAATGATATAATAGAATGGGGAGTGAAACCAATCCGTAGTGAAGATATTGGAAATGATAATATACTAATTATGTTATTTTTTATTCTTATTTATTACACAAACATATATCTTATTCTAATGTTATGCTTTCATGCCACATATTATTTGATTTATTTATTATTCATGTATTATGAATTACCAAGATTTATTCCATGACACAAGATTATAATCTATGATGTACTAGGTATGGTTTTCAGATGTTATTATCATGTTCATATACCCTTACACTCATTTTATACTTATGTGATCATTAATATCTCCCTTTTTTACACTTATGAGCATCAGATATCACCCATTATTTTGTTTATTTTCCCTAGGTTATGAATAAAGTTTTAACTATGATATGTCTAAGAAGGGTGATAGCTATGAATAACTCAATGGGAGATGATGTAGATTTATTATCAATAAGTTTTTTATCTATACAAGTTTCTAATGACACAAAACTTATATGATTCTGGTTTGGATTGTAATGTAATTTATTGAATATTCATCAAATAAGATGTAATATTTATGTATGAAATGTATGGGTTTCTATAGTTGGTATCATATAAATGTTTAGTTACCTTTGAAAACTGGGATGAGAATTATTTAGTGAGAACCCCTAGGCTAATATTATATTTAGGATAATTTCCTAAGATATAGTAAATAAAGAAGTGTGGTTTTACTAGAAAAACATATCTTTTTAGATACTATAATAAATGCATGGATTTGGTGTAGATTCGTCTAGTGGTAAGAACCCCAATTAGAGGTTTCCAAGTATATATCAACCATAAATATAGTATATAGTTAGTGTGACCTTATTATGTACCTTTTTTGACACTCTTGAGGCATTTTCTTGGGTTAATTCACATTTTCCTTATAAATCATTGTAAAGGATTTAAATAGATAATAACCATGGATAATTATGGTTAAACATAAGTTGTATTATATTAAATAGAAGGTGTCAGTATTTAGATATCCTATGAATTATTTTTCATGATTGATCACACTGATTAAAGAGTTGTGATGGTCATAGTAACAATGATGGTTTTAGAAATGGATTAAAGATAGAAAGATAAAGTTGAGGTGGTCACAAGTATCCTAAAAAATGTAAGTATCTTATTTAATCTTAGTTATATGAATTCATTTCTATAATAAATATAGTATAGGAATGTTAATTCCTATCCTAAATGATTAGATGTTGAATTAGTAGTGAAAACCCCTAATGGTAAGTTGTCGCATCTAATTTCTATGATTCTCTCTCATTGATGTTTACAATAATTTGCTTCTTGAAAATATTGTTATTCTACCTGTAGTGAATTTGATGTTATTTTTGGAATGGATTATATTTCTTTATATAAATCCCATATCAATTACCAAGGAAGGGAAGTCACATTTGATATTCTGAACCAACCTATCATCTTCTATCTTCCTGATGATAAATATGAATATCCAATGAAAATTGCATCCATTATATGGGTCTTTATTCCTATTCAGATGGGGTTTTATCTTAGATGGTTGGGGAGAAACTTAATATTGAATATATTACTATTCTATTATATATTTTTTTATGTTTTTCAAAAATTGTTTCACAATATTTCTTCAAATCATAAAGTTCAATTTTAAATAGAACTCATACCTAGTGTTATACCTATTTCGAAGACTCATTATCAAATGGCCCGTATTAAGTTACATGGATTGATAAAGAAAACTCTAGTATAATATTGACTAGGGATTAATTTGGAAAACTATTCCTTTATGTAGTTCTCATGGTCTTTTTATTAAGAATAAATATGGATAAATTTGAATCTGTATTGATTATTTGGAACAAAACAAGATTACAATCAAAGATAAAAGTTACTGAATGTTGGCCCATTGTGATTGAGATCCATAGATTTATTAGTTTGGAAGGATATTATTGATGGTTTTTGGATAATTTATCAAGGATTTATAATCTAAACACCTTGATAACTAGAAAGGGATCCCAGTTCTTTTAGACTAATAAATGTGAAAAAAAGTTCAAGGACCTAAAGTGAATATTAGTCAGTGCACCTATACTTACACTAACCTATAGTGGAAAAGGGTTTTTGATCTTTAGTGATGCATCAATAAAGGTATAGGGATTATCCTCATTCAAAATGATATGGTGATATTTTATTACTCATGAAAATTAATGTTTCATGAGAAAATTACACAAATCATGATTTAGAGTTTGCGGCAGTATTTTTTATTTAAAGATGTGGAGGCATTATCATTACAGAGAAAGTTGTAACATATATACTGATCATAAAATTTTAAAGTACATATACACTCATAAATATTTTAATATTAGCTATATAATATGGTTAGAGTTAATTAAAAATGATTAAATCTCATTGAATCACCACCATGGGAAAGAGAAAAAAGTAGCCTATGATTTGAGTTGAAGGGATCAAGCTTTCTTATTTATTATGAGGATCATGTAATATCTAATTTTATGGGTTTTTAAATATGTAATTGGAAATATTGATGGAAGGGGGAAATATTATCTTTATCAAATTAGTGTTTAACCATTTATCCTTATGAAGATTAAAGTGGAGCGGAATAAATATGTATTATTGTAAATGAATGTATGAAATATCCGTGAGTTCAACCTTTATTATGATGGATTGATAAGTTTTAGGATACATGTATTTCTTTCATACATTATATATTTGAATAAGGATCTTTTGGATAAAACTCATAGTACATTATTCCTTATTCACCCTGGAAGTATGAAGATATATAGAGATCAGAAATATTATTTATAGTGGGACAACATGAAGTGAGATATTGTAGAGTATGTGTCTTAGTGCTTGGCATGTAGTAATGATAAGGATAAGATATGGATGTTTGAGGGGATTTTACATTCATTAACCATACTATAATGGAAATTTAAAAACATCACCATAGAATTTGTCTTCGAACTCCCTAAAACATCTAAGGGTCATAGTGATATTTTTATTTTAATTGATCAACTTACGAAGTCATAATAATTGATTTTTTATGGAATATTTCACTCTTTATCATATTTCTAGAATATAAATTATTGAATTTATAAGGTTACATGGAGTATCATATTATATTTCATATGAATGAGATCTGAGGTTTACCTGAATATTCTAGATAAGTATTCAGTAAGATCTGGATTTAGAGTTGTGTTTCAATGCTTCTTATCATCCTCAAATAGATGGCTACTTTAGAAGAACCATTCAAACATTGGAGGATATTCTGAGATATTATTATATTAATTTTAAAGGTGTTTGGTTTCAATACTTTCTTCTAGTTGAGTTTTCTAACAACAAGAGCTTTCACATGAGCATTCAGATGGCTCTTTATGAAGCCCTCTATGTAAAGAAGTGTGAAAATAAAATGTGTTATGATGAATTTAGATAAATAATGCTATTATATCTTGAGTTAACTGAGGAAATTGATGATAAATTCAAAGTAATTCAGTACTAAATCATGGAAGTTTAGAGTCAATAGAAACGTTACATTGACAATCATCGATAAAATCTAGAATTTGAAATTGGTGAGAAGGTATTAAATTGAATTTTTACACAAAATAAGGTTATGAGATTTAAAAATATAGGAAATATAATACCAAATTATATTTTCCCCTTTGATATTCTTGATCGAGTAGGGATAGTATCTTATTGCTTTATGATTCCACCGAATCTCTCCCAAGTTCATGATGTGTTCCATGTATCTATCCTGAGAAACTACATTCCAAATCCTTCATATGTATAAAAATAACTTGTTTTTCCATTGGATTGTGATATTTACTATGAATAAAAACTATTATAAATATTTTATAATTGAGATAATATGTTATGGAATAAAACATCTCACTTGGTTAAAGTTCACTAGAGGAAGCTAAAATTCAAGGAAGCTACTTGGGAAACTGAGGATGTGATGAAACAGAGATATCCTTTTTTTTGTATCAAAGTGAAGGGATTTAAAGGGATAGATTAATTTAATTGGGGGTGATAAAATGTAACACCCTATGATTTTATGATATATTTTTCTTCAAATAAATATAATTTCTTCAATATCCTGTGATACTCGCAGACCCAAGTCAAAATGAACCATAATTTATTATTGCATCATAACCTAGACATTAATTACACAAATTTAATAGAAATAAGCACATTTTTTAAATTTTGTATATGGTTTTTATATAAATAAAATATATTTTTAACTAAGTACTCAATTTTTAGTAAATTCTTTATATGATTAAAAAATATATTTTTCCTCAAAAAATGATTTTATTATTTGTTTTGAGAAAATTAAATATTCAATATTTTAAATTTTTAGAAAATTTATTTTTTTAAAATTGAATCATTTTTTAAATCATCATTGAGAAATTATCTTAGGCTAAAATTTTGATAATTTACTGAAAAAGATTGATCTTTCAAGGAATAGTTAAAAATACAGATTTTAATTGAAATTTATATTTTTGTTTCCAGAATATACAATGTTTCATTATGTTTTAAAATATTTTCAAAGTAAAATGAGTTAATTTATATTATTAATAATCCAATTAAGTTCATTACAATCAATTTTATGTTGTATTTTTCTATAAAAAAATTTTATACATAAGAAAATATTTTTTTCAGGAAAATCATTTTTTACCGCATTTTGTGGGATTAATTGAAAATTAAATTCTTCCAATTATGTGAATTGATTTCGATAAAATGGATTACATATTTTAAATCCAAATAATTATTTTTATATAATATTTTCAACTTAATTTTTTTCATTATTAATAGTAAAAATATTAAAAATGAACTATCATGGTTAAGGTTGAAAAGGGTTTACTAGAGGTGTTAAACTGTGATATAAGGGCATATCTTCCAATAAAACTTCTCTAAATTATATTGATTGGATATAATTATACTTAATACTATACCACCTTATAATTTATTTCCATTTTAAATAATTTTATTTGAGTATGAAATTATTATATTTTAATATTTTAAGAAATTATATGTTGGTCATCTATGCCACATATAAATGAACACCCCGCCTTTATCTTATTTACACCACATTAAGCTATCTATATCAACAAAACCCAACAAAATTTTCTTATAAACATCCATATATATTAATTAGATGTTCCTTTCAATTAAAAAGATAATTCTAGGGGACTTTAATAAAGGATATAAAGTAGGTCTACCGAAGAAGATATAATCATCCAACTCAATGTATTTTTATTTATTTCTTAACATACATACATTAAATATGTGTAATTAATAATAGAATAATAAATATATAATCATTAATATATTAAAATTTTATTATGATTATTTAAACACCTTTATTCACTCTCTTTTCAATCAAATGGGAAGTGAAAGTATCGCTCGTGTGAACGTGTGGACTACTAGATCCACGTAGAGATACAATTCATTTTCCATCATCATATTTTATGGATGGTTATTTTTACATTTTTAATGTTTATATATGATATTAATTAAATTATTATTATTCTTATATTATAATATCATATCCATCTTCTTAAATTATCATCTCTTGGAAGACAACAACGTCATTCATGAGTACATGTGAACTACCACCTCCATGAAGTGATGTGATTCATTTTTCATTTCCAATTTACTTGTATAGTGATGAGGAAATATTTAATTAATATATATTATTAATTAATTATTATATAATGTTTAATTTTTATTTACCTTTCTTTCATTCTATATTCTGAAAAGTGAAAATAGTGTTCATGCGTATGTACGACCTATCATATCCATAAATCATGTGATTAATTTTTAAATCTCTAACTTTTATAGATGAATATAAATATAATATATATATATGATATTTATATAATTGTTAAAAATTTTGAGTTTACATAACCATGATCAAATTACAAGGACTAAAACCACTGAACCATGTTTTTTATAAAAAACGAAATAGTTATCACTCGAAATAGATGATTTTAGTAATGTATTATTAATAAATGGGTGTTGAAATATTATAATTAGATATTATATGATAATATAAGTATTGAAAATATGCTCTTATATATTTATTATAAATTTTTGTTTATTATATATAGTGTAAGAGTTATTTCAAAGCAATTCAAACATGAGGTAAGGGATTTTCATCTAACTTTTATTTCTGTGAAACAAATGTCATACTAACATCTTTTTTATTTTATATGGCCTGTATACTATCCATGAATATATTTTATTATTATTATCATGAAAATTATCTGCATTTTTATATCCAACTAAGTTTCTCTATTTCATGAGGTTTTGATTCAAATGTTGCCAAAGTGGTAAGAGATTTATGTTTTGATCACATTTTAATCAGGATTGTTTATGTTTTAATTTACATTGAAGGAAATTATATAGTAATTTTATAATAAAACCCTTTAATTTTAATCACATATGTATATATATATAATTTTCATGAAATAGTTCCATTTTCTTTTCTCTTTTACTTAAAATTATAGGGAAAAAAATTAAGAAAAAAAGACTTCATTTCTTATTTGGTCGGTAATATTTTTCTTTTGTATCACTATTTTATATAATATATTTTGATGAATGTTATTAATATTATCATATTGTTTTATAAATTCACCTTCACCAATGTTTTTATTTGTATACAATGGTTTAAAATAAATATTCTTATCATTTTATAAATGATTAACTTTTTGATTTTTACAAAAAATGTAAAAGGAATATTTATCTTCATGTACCTGATGTGAGTGAAATTTCCCCCCATCATTACTGCTCAAATATTTCATTATCCCTCTAGAATATTCCATGGTTTTATTAAAATAAAATTTTTCAGATAATTTTTCTCATTTAATGAGATTTTAAATAAGTTATTCAAAATTGAAAATAGTATGTTCTTCAATGAATAATCGAAGTGATCTTTTAATGACATTTTTCATTTTTTATAACATTTTTTCTATTATTTATTCATTAGTAGGAATAATTTCCAAGGACACCATTCTAATTATTTCTCAATATGTTTTATGATTATGATGATGAGAGTTTTATTAAACCTATTTATTTTTTACAGGTTATGCATTGATGAATTATTGAAGTGTTTATGAAACCCATTTCTTTTCCATAGGTTATGATATATGATGATTGTTTTATGATCTTAATACACACATATTATTGTATTATGATTATGTGATGGGTGGTCCCATATTTATATATAAATTTAATACATTGGGTAAATATAGATATATCATTATATAATAAGTACTATAAGGTGGAGTGAGCCTAGTTTAGTAAGGGACTCCAACCACTGTAATAGTTTTGGGAGTGAACCTTGACAAAGGATATGATGGAATGGGGAGTGATCCCAATTCACTATGATAGTCTAGGAAATGACCCTTGACTATGGATATGATTTTACATGCTAATGTAATCCACAAAATCATGTATTATTCCAATTTTATGGTCTCATATCTCATGATCTTTCATTCCTTTATGAATAATATCTTTTGAACTTCTAATATTTATTACATGTCTCAATATTCTGATCTATAATATATTGGTAGCGGTTTTCAAATTTTTAGCTCATGTTCTCATGCCCTTATCCACATTTTATTCTTAAGTGATCATTGATATCTCCATTTTTTATCTTTACTGAGAATTTTATATCACCCTTTATTTAGTTTCCTTTCCATTAGATATGAAAAGTTTTTTATATATGATATGTCTAAGAAGGGATCTAGTTATGAAGAACCAAGTGGGATATGATTTAGATCTATTATGAAAAAGTTTCTTATGTATCTATGTTTTCAAAGTTTCTAAATATATATGATTATAGCATGGATTATAATAGTATGTGTTGAATATTCATCTAATAAGATGAAATAATTATAGATGAAAAGTATGGGTCACTAGAGTGGAGATCATATAAACATGGGCTATATATTGGATGAAATTGTAGTGTCATCCTTGATTTAGAGGGTATACCAATCTTCAATGACTATCCAAACTACACAATACACTAAATGATAATTTGTTGGAAGATTAATGAGTTTAATGTATTATTAAAATTTAATGGTTTATATTTAAAAATAGTTCATATTATTTTTTTTATGATTCATCAAAAATAAACAAAAAAAATAAGGGTGATATGAATTACATTCACACTTTTTTTCACACTACAATGAAATATCATGAGAGAAACCATGTAATTTTTATGAACAATTGGGTTTTTTTAGGAACTAACACAATTGAACAAAAAAATATTTGTTTAACTAAATTAAATAAAAGTTCATTGAATTAAATATAATTTTATAAAAACATACATAACCAACTAAACCATATAGTTCCTAATAGAACAATTCCAACTAAAACTAAATATAAACAATCATAATGAAACCAAATAAACCTTATATAATAAAAAATAAAACATTAAAATCCAATAAAATCAACCCTAAAATGAATTAGAATAAACCAAACCAAATATACCAAGATAATATTAAACTAAAATAAATAGATCGTAATGAATTTAAACAGAACAAAAAAAAACTGAAGATAAAAAACTATGATAATTTTCTTATTATAAAAATACACACTTAAGCCCAATATAACAAATTGAAATAACCCAAATATAACTAAACCATGTTGAACCAATCTAACACAAACTATCCTATCAAAAAATGAATCAAACTAAATAAAAATATTTTTATGAGAATTGAATAAAAGTGAAATAATGTAAACTATATCAATTAGAAATAAACTAATCAAAAATTAATTGAATTGAATCATAGTGAAATTAATTAAAGTTAAATGAACCAAATATTATAGAGTGAAAGACATGAAAAACTCATTAAATAGATCTGAAAAAATAAAACTAGATGAAATTAGATGTAAAATAGTTGTTTGGAACCACAGCTAACTATACAAATCCAATTCAACTAGGATCAAACTAAATTAAATTGAATCAAATAAAATATAATTTAATTTAATGTAATTGAAACCAACTAAATAATATAATTCCAAACCAAGTAAAACCAATAAAATGGAATCGAATTTAATTTAGATAGAACACGACAACCTAAAATGACTTATATTGAACCAAATTGATTATATTTGAACCATACTTAATTCATATGGATATAAAAGTTTTAAATCCTATTAAACATTTTTTCATTAAAATTAACTAAGTTAATCCTTATTGAATAAATAAAAATGAATGAAAATTATTAAAACTAAATTGAATATTCAATCCAACCTGACTTAATAAAAAATATAATAAAACTAATTTGAATATACCTCAACTAAAGTAATCAAAGTGCATTGAAATTTTATGAATTTTTTCGGTTTTTATTAGTACAATATTGTTTATAATGGTTTTATTTTCTTTATCACTTAAATATTATTTAATAATGTTATCTTAAAGTAATCATTTCCATTTTCAGAAAGTAACATTGAGAATTAATGGTTTTGTGCCTTGAGAAAAATTTTCTTCCTCAAATGGGAGGAAAAAATATTAGTGTTGTAAATAAAAAAACACAAGAAAAAATTGTAAGTCTTATTATTGTTATTTAAAATTTGGATACCTAACTCATAATTAAATGTTTTATTTATATTTTTCAATAGTGTTCCTTATAGGCCCTTGATGAGAAAGAAGATTACAAATTTGGGCTAAATGATCATTTGAGATGGTTAGTAGGTGAGGACCATCGTAGGAGAGTTGGATGTCAACCAAGGAATAGCATCATATATACTAGGAATTTGGTTCACATAGATCTAATATAAAATCTATAGAAAAAAATGTTACAAAACCCTCATATATAAGCATTTGAGGAAAAATAAATATCTATACATAAGCATAAAATATATAAAATGTTCATCAAGAAGTTTTTGAATATTATGATAGCTTTATGTTCATCACTTCCATCATAAGATTTTATGGTTATTGATACATTTATACCAATAGTTCTCTCATTATAAAATTCACCAAGTGATGGTAATGATAGCCCTATTGGCATTTGAGGTGATGAAACTTTTGATGATGATGATGATGATGATTCTAGTGAGGATGTTCATGATGTGAGTGATGATCATGATGGTAATGATTGTGGTGAGGGAGATATTGATCCCATGTTTTTTTGAGTTGATAGTAATGATTCAATTTTGCGGATGGTCTTAACTGACTAAAACTTATTGTGTGGATTTTATATCTATTTAATATTGTTTTTAATGGTTTTAAAACTATTTATATAGTTATTAATTGGTTAAATGATAAATATATAAGATATATACTTCAAATAATGCAAACTATGATTGGTATTTTGTTTAGAGTTTGTTGTATTGATTATGTGGAGATGTTGGGTGGAATTGTGATGTTTTCTAGGGAAAATAACCTATTAAAATGGTTCTAATGAACCATTTGGAAATAATTACACCAACTATTTACACATAATCATTTTTATTCTAAATACCTCATGATGTATACCAGTAGATTCAATGAAAACCATGGGTAAAGACTTACAATTATGACAATAACACAATAATTCATAGAACCATTGGTATATCCTATAACAATGGTTCTATAGCCTATACCAATGGTTTTTAAACTATTGGTATAGATTATTTTTTCAGTAGTTCGTGTAGGTTGATAGTTGTAATTTTGGAAGTTTTGTGGCAGTAGGAGGCCACCGGCTATCAAGTGAAGGGAACCAGCTAGTTAGTGTGAGCTGTAAAAATGCTTGTAGATATATAGTTTCCACTAAACTGTCTATGTACTTAAAAAATCTTTCTTGTGGAGTCATGTAGCTATAGGTTCTCTACATGAAGCCACTAGCTAGCTGATAGGGTCATTGGGGCGTAGAATAGTAAGATCCTAATAGTCATTTTTTTCCTAAATAGGTTTTTTTAATCCCCTTTAATCTAAATCTTTAACCATAATATGATTTATCTAGAATTAGTGGATCTTTATTGTGGTTCTTACTCTCTCCCCTCACTTTTGGTGAATCATTGTGGGTATTGAAGGCTTAGCTCTCTATTATTCATAATTTGGGCATATGACTCCTTTTAATCTAGTTTCTCTTATCTTGATCCATGATTTTTATATCTAATGAGACTATATAATTGGATCTATAATTAAAATTATTATTTGACCTTTTTTCATTATATATGGGTTTTTTAGGATCTTGTGTACTTGTTTACCCTCAATCGTCTTGAAGATGCAACATTCTTTCATGATTCTCGAGTTAGGTGCCTCGATCTTATGATCTAACCCTTAGTATGACTTATGTTCTTTGATGATTTCCTTTTGTTTTGATTGTGAAATTGATTATTAAAATTGGATTTGATATTTGAGATATTAAAGGTGTTTTTAAAAAAAATCTTTAGAAAATTAATTATATTCACTTCATTTGTTTGAAAAAATGACTCAGAGATTATTCTGAAATGGAAATTGTTTTTCAAGAAAGAAAGAAGTTTGAATTTATATAGAATATATTTTATGAAAATATGGACTTGGATTTAAAATTTATTATTCCTTGTAAAATTGTTATGAATTTTTTTGGTTTATTCCTTATAAATTGGTTATGAAAAATTATTTTTTTATCTTAAATGTAATGAAAATGTAATTACACACTTGGAAAACCTTAGGCTATGTGAAAAAACTAGAAAAAGACTATCACTAGTGGATTTATCTATCACTAAGGGAGGTTCCCTTGATGTAATGGTGACTAAGGGTTTCCTTTATATGGGATCAAGGTTCTCATAAATTAGGAGTCACGTATGCTAGTTAGTGATCCAATACATGTCCTAATGGTTTGGTTGTGTACACCTTTGTGTTATGGATTTCCCATTTTTGTTTATTTGAGATTACATTATCTGAATGGTGTTTTTATATAATTACCTTCCCACTTATTTATGTTATATGAATTTACTATTGAAAACTATTTATTTATCTTTTTATACCATTAATAATGTGATATATTATATTTATCTATTTTATTGAATATATAATGATTTTTCAAATGAAATCTATATAATATTTTACAATTGAAAAATGATTTTTTATGATTTTTTTATAAATTTGTTTTAAAAATGAACTAATGGATGCTAATGGTTAGAAATTGTATAGAATACTTTAGTGGTGTCCTATTGGAAATCCATGCCCACACCTTAATTTTGTCTTTTGGAATTTGGGGTATTGGTTTTATAGGATATAGATAAAGGGAACAATATCATGTAGCAGGAGACTCTCCTTGATCGCATTATAAACCGGTGGGTTGGGATGCAGGTGATTAATGGTGGTGTATAGTTGGGCCCATGGGTTGTCTTGGGTTCCATTTTACTGATGGTTTTCTTATTATGTATTGAGACCTTGTTATATAAATGTTAGATGTGAAATTTGTGGTTGTTTCTATGAAATATGATATATTTTTGTTATCTACTCTTTTACCCTATTTTTTCCTTTTATATCACATGTATGTTAAGGGTGAAATTATTCCCATCTTCTTTTTAATGATATCTAGGTGATTTTTCCCATACCATGTCAATCATGAAGGCGTTCTGAGCCATATGGAAGGTCAATTCAGGTGATGTTATGGGTTTACCTAGATTAGTTTTTTATAAATTGGTATGAGATCCTTAGGATTCATTAATTAAAGTGATCATGATTTTATATCACCCTATTATGTCTTAGTGTTTTCAATATATTAGATATAGGGTAGTTATAACTTGAGAGGTGGTGGGGGAGTATGCATGGCCAGTACACTTTCAGGACAAGTCTCAAGTAACCATGGGATGTCCAGGGTTGTTCGATATTCTTATCAATGGTTTTAACCCTTTTGGATTTAGTTATTTAAATTCAATTTTTATTAAATGAATAAAATTATATTATAAATATTTTCCATCCTATGGTTTTATAGTTTATAGAACCTCTAATAAGAGTACTATAGATTTCTAGAGGGGAGGCTATAGATAAATCCCCATAGGAAAATCCCCCAGTTGATTTGGTTATGGTGGAAATTATCATTCATATGATCCAATCTATAGGACGAGTCACCAATGTTGAATTGTAATGAATGGTGGATCATGATTCAATGTTTATTAATTATCATCCATCGATAATTCATGTTGAGAAGGTCCCACAATATACTAAGGAATGGGTTGAAAGGATTGAGAAGATTTTCCATTTTCTCAAAACTCTAGATAATTGTAAGGTTGGATTAACCAATTGTATTCTCAAAGGGACGGGGAGGAAGTGGTGAGAATCTATCATGAAATCTATATTACAAGAATATCTCACATGGAATACCTTTAATAAATCCTTCAAATAATAGTTATATCTAGAGACACTAGGGGTGGTGTATGAATGGGAGTTTGTTGCTTTGGAGTAGGGAGATCATTCTTTCATAGAGTATGTCACTCAGTTTGTTAAGTTATTTCACTTATCTATAGAAATTGTTTCTAATTATTATCTCAAATTTTGGAGGTCTAAAATGAGTGTATGGGTAGTTATAATATCTATGATGATTTTTATGTTCTTACCAACCAATGTAGAGGTTGTGGAAAAGGTGTCCATGGATGGGGAGGACATAGATGTGAAGGAATGGATCTATGAAGCATCAATGATTGTGTTTATAGAGTTCACTTTTTAGTTAGAAAAGGAATCATACTGACCAGAACTTAAGTTTAAGAAGGAGTGTGTGTTGGACATTAGGGAAGATTCAGGTGGATTATTACCATTGTGATGAAAAGAGGAACCTTAAACTTAATTTTTAGGCTGGATTGAGGGTGGGACATACTTATGGGAAGTATGCTCATCTTCATTGTTTCTATAAGAGATAATTTCAGGGAAGTGGAGATAGATGAACCTTCACTTGGGGATCTTTGTTTAAAAGTGATACAACTAAATGGGTGGGATATCACCCCATGCTAAGGGTGATTCTAAAATATAAAGGAAGCAGTGGGATAATGTTGTTTGTCTATATGTTATAGAGTGTGCACCAAAGGAGACCGAGGTAGGACCGACTATAATGAGAGGTGTTATACTCATAGCATCTTCTCTAGATATTTATTTATTTAATACAGGTGTAACTCATTCTTTTTTATCATCTATGCTCATCATTATATTGGTCTTTCATTAAAATATATTGCCTTACTTGATTACTCTTTACACTCCTTTTGGAAAGTATATGGAATGTGTATTTAAATGTCCTTAGTGTCGGGTAATGATTTCCGACTTCAGAACTATGTAGTACTTTTTAGTTCTCAACCTTGACATATTTTATCTTATCATTGACATGGATTATATGATTAGTTATAAATATTAGTTCAATTTATATCATTTCCGGGTAAGTTTCGCTCTACCTATGGATTCTATCATATCTTCCATGGTGAGTGGGATCTATAGTCAGGAAGAGAATGCCTCGTTTCTACTAGTGCTGAGTTGATCACCTTCTAGTTGTAAAGATTTTTTCTTGATACTATTGATCCACGACATAGTTTCCCTCTTCTGTCCATATATTACTATCAAAAGAAAAATAATTCTCCATTTAGATCTCCTAGAGTTATTTATACATTTTAGACCAACCACTCGGTTTATCAAAGATGAGATTAATTACACCTAGTTAAATCCTTTAATACTTCAATATTTTCACAAGTTACTTGGGATTTTTTCCATGAATCGATTACTTTAAGTTCATTATCATATTCTAACCTAACTTTTGGTATTATATGATACTTTATAATCCAAATATAATGGGATTTTTTCCACAATACTGCAAACTTCCTTATATAATCCACTACTTACTGTAGATTCCTTTTACCATGGAATCCATAAGTTACTTACTATAAACTTTATTGAAGAATATATTCATGTAAATTCCTCTCCCCACACTCTGGTACCAATGTTGGTGAGTCTTTAATAGTCTCTGATGAGAGGAATTCACACAAAACACTTCTTCAAAAAAAATTACAATAAGAAACTTTTGGATTCCATATTAAAAGGACTCTACTATGAGAAAATGAGTTTAGAATGCGAGTTACAGTATTACAAGAACAAATCCAGATATATTTGGATTAGAAATTATCATCAAATACCATAAGCTAGGTTAGACTATGATAATGAACCTGAATTAATCAAGTTTGGGCAGAAATCCCAAGAAACTCATATTAAAGTATTAAAGGTAGAAAGTAGACCTAATAAATATCAGCATTGAAAATACATGTCGTTGGTTGAAAAACCTAGAAATAACTCTAGGATATCTATTTTGAGAAGTATTTTTTTGAATAATAATATATGGTTGGAAGAGGAACTAGTGTTGGACTAAATATTAGAGGTATTTGGAGAAGTCTTGAAGGGAAATCTTCATAAGAATCTTCAAATAGGCTAAAATACACTATATCAGATATAAATCCACACAGAGATATATAAAGGGAAAGTATATCAAGATGATATACTGTAGAAAACTATGAATGGACTTTATCAGGAAAATATCAAGAATACCATGAAGAAGTTTCAATTATTCCTCAGAGTATCCTAGAATACTAGAAACAGATCCATGATATTATCAATCCAGAGAAATGGGAACTTTGAGATATTGAATGTGTCTCCAAAAACCTAAATTAAAATCTCAAGAAAGTAGAATAACTATAAGCTAGACTCAAAGAGAAGAAGAAGAAACAGTCCAAATTATCTCCCACCGAATAACTTGGTGTAAAACCTTGGGAATCCAAGCCCGTATAGATGGCGATATCCTAGAAACAAATACCTTGGGAATGATAAAAAAGGATCATTCAATTATTTATTTCATAAGATCAATAGGGAATATCATCCCTCATATCCTAGTTACATTCAGGCATAATATTGGCCAATTAAGACACATCCAGAAGGTGTTCCACAACATGCGTTATCATTAAGATAGATTGCAAAAAGGATCCTCAAGTAACCATAGATGAATGGGATCTAAACCTTCTATATTATATATTATCAATTAGTTTATAGTCATGTACCATTGATAGTGAACTCAATTTAATAGGATCTACCTTAAGAAGTAATTCAGGATGATTTTGGGGTATGTTATTAAGACACTTAGAGGTGAGAACAACTATCCAAGAATATGTCACATTCATAATTGAGGTTATACTAATGGTAGATGATTTCATCAAACATTAATTGACAAGAAATTCACTGGTTGATAGGTATGGATATTTTGTAGAAAAGTGTAGAATAACATTAACTAAGATCCAAATATGTGACATGTTCTATTTTAAAGAATATCTTTGTGAGTTTCAAAATTGGTATTATCTTCTTAGACTAAGAGATCAAGCATATGATCTAGATGTCTTTATTCAAAAATATCCAGGCAGTTGGACTAAAATAGTTCAAAAAGACTTAAAGAATATTCTTTCTCAAAGTTAATATTTTCAAGATACGTTGGGAGTTTGAGTATAAACAATAAGTCAAGTGATAAGACTCAATTTTATGTAGATTCATGTATTGCAGGATTTAAGAAATATGACATGCATGAGTTCTATTTATTTCCTAAAAGTATTGGGTGTTTTAGGAAGATATGGGTGCGGTCTTACTAGGTAAGAGCTTGGAAAAACCTAAAAAATATCATTCAGGAAACAGTGTCTGGATATCCAGTGTAAATGAAATAAATCACACAAGAAAATATGAAAACAATTTGGTAAAAGAAAATCATCAAGTAGATTTTTAGGAAGACCAAATATAATCCATAAGGATGTGATAGAAAATTTTAATGAAAATATGGGAAGTATCCCAGATTCTGTAAAGGATAATATTTATATATATATTATTATTGTTAGTTCTGTGAAAATAATGGTCACATAGAAGATCATTTCCTAGACAAAAACAAAAGAATGGGTAGTCTCAAGGTAATAATGATGGAAGATTCATCATATATATTATTTTAGCCTATCTGAGGTGAAGATATAAACTCAGATGATGAAATTTTATATTCTTTATATTCAGATTACTCATAGGTGGAAAACTCCAACTCAGATGAGGAAGAAGAAAATAACTCTAATACGATTTTGAGCTAGCATTGAATAGTCATGATTCGAACAAAGGCTATTACACCTGAATAATCTCTAGAATTAGTAAAGATATAAGATATGGAAGGTGATCTATTCCATTATTCATAAACTGAAATCCCTTAAAAAGGAAGATATTTTCAAGAATGGAATATTCCCAGAGTTGATTGGTTCAAGGTATAACAGAAGTCCTGGGTACCATACTGAGAAATGACTATGATCTTTGAAGATGAGGAGACAGTTGAAGTCTATAAAACAGATGAGGATTATTTATAATGTCTTTAATAAAAATAGAACAGGTTATTAAGGATATCTAGAAAAATTATAACTATGTTCATTTTGGGATAATACAAATTAGAGTAGATCCTCTTATTAAAAAATGAAAATATTTTTCAGTCCTAATTGTAGTAGTAGATGAAATTTATCTAATTTCTCTAATGCATTATTGGAGGAGCATGAGAAAATTTTCATGCAGGATAAGCATTGTTAAAGGTAATCACAGATTTTCATTAAGTACTTATATATATAAGTATTAGTATAGTTCTATAAGTAAATATCAACATGAGGAATTCGAATAATACATTGGGGTTTCCACCTAATAGAATATGTGTTAGAGTAATTAATCATCTTTATATAAAGTTATAAAATACTAGAAGATCATATCTAAAGAAGTGTGTAGATATATTTATACATATTTTCCAAAATGACGAAACATAAATTAGAGAAATGAAACCATAGTTGGTAAAACCAAAGAGTCTAACATGTCCTAGAGAATGGGTTTCACCAGATCCAGAGGAAGAATGAAGGGAGAATTTACTTCTTCTAGATGTTGTTAAAAAATTGGAAATATACTTGTCATCTCTATAGTCAGAGAAGATGAAGATGATATTAGATTAAAAGGATCAATATGAGAAATATTATATTTGATTATAAAAGATTTAAAATCAGAAATTATTGATAACCCTTTAGAAAATCAAAGGATCTCAATTGGAAAAGATGAAGGTACTTCAGTAGAATAACCTAGAACATTAATTTCCAAAAAAATAGTTAGAAAAATGACTATTTTATTACCAAACTATGAGGATGAACAAACTCATGTAGGATATATGTTATCTTAATTACTTAGTACAAAGATAAAGGAGTGGGCTAAATTAGTAAAATTTAGTGTTAATGAAACTATGTGTACTATCCAAATTGATACTGGATATACCTTTTATTACAAAAGAATTCCGTTTTTTGGAGTAACCTGGGAAACAATAAAGTTTCAAGTTATAGTTGTTAACAATCCATCAATTGTAATTCAAGAAGTAGAAAAATATGTTCAGATCAAGCTCAATGGAGGAATATTTATAGATTAGCTGCTTTGATTTATTTATCAACTTCTAGATAACTTCTTGATTGGAAATTTATTCCTTAAAATATATTAACCTGCGAAGATATTTTTAGAAGGAATTATCCTCAACAATTATCTTATTCTAGTTGAGTTTGGAAAAATTATAATGTTTATGGAAAATCATGTATCTCTTATCATAGTGGAAAACTATCAATATGAGGATAGATAATAGCAAAAAAATATTGAGAAGTTGAAAGATATCATCAAATTTAAAGTCCTGGGTATTAATTGAGATGAGGCATTGGCTGAGATAAAGGATTATTTATCAAAAAATTAGTAAGAAAATCCTTTGAAATTGTGGAAGAAGGAAATGCCTAAAAATTCAATCACTCTTAAATATCCTAGTATAGTGATTAGAAGTAAAGTAATTTCTTATCCATATGAAGTGGTTAATGAATTCAAGAAACATATTCCAGAACTAATTATTCTTGGATTAATCAGACTTAGTGAAATTACTCACATAAGTGCATCATTCATAGAAATGAATCATGATGAGAAATAATATGTTAAATATAGAATGGTTATTGATTATCATGATCTTAATTATGCTAGAAAGGATGATGGATAAAATCTTCCTAATTATAAGGCTCTATGAAGAAATATTAGGAATGAAAGGCCAATGGTATACTCTAAATTTAATCTCAAATCAGGATACAGGAAGATGAATATCAAAGAACTGTTAAAATCATTTACAATGTTGGTTAACTTGTTTGAATGGTTAGTTATTCCATTTGGACTTAATAATTCCCCAGGAACATTCCAAAGTAGAATAGATAAGGCATTCAGTAGATTATCATAGCTCATGGCAGTCTACATAGATGACTTTCTTGTATTTAGTGAAAATAAAAAGGTGTATATTAATCAATTTATAGTAGTTTGACGAAGTGTTTATAAATAAAGGGATGATACTTTCATAAAGAAAATTCATTTGGATTCATCCAAAGATAGAATTATTAGGATTGTAAATCCATGTAAGTAGAGATAAGATTTAATCGCATATTGCAGAGAATCTAGAAACATTCTCCGATGAGCTTATATATCCTAAGAAGAAATGGGTGTTTCTTGGTATATTAAGTTATAACAGAGAATAAATCAAGGATTAAGAAAAAATCTAAGGCCTGATTCAAAGAAAAGTATCAATTAAAGTACACTAGAATTGGACTTAAACAGATTTTTATATAATTATAATTATGAATAAAATATCTAAAAATCTCTCAAAATTGGAGAATATAAATGAGAGTGAAGATCAATTAATATTAAAAAGAGTTGCATTAGACTCAACATGGGGATATATCCTAAATATAAGGGAAACCATAATGAAAGTATTAGTAGATAATGGAGTGTATACTTTAATAAGGAAGAGAAATATTATCCTGTCTATGAATGTGAATTTCTTGCAGTCCTTAAATAAATTTATGTTAACTAGATTTTATTAGGAAAACCTTTTACTATAAGAACATATAGTTATTATATAAATAAATTCATGAAAATAAAATTAAATTTTCTTCCCAAACATGATTAGTGTGATGTAGGAATGAATTTTAATAATTTAAATTTAATATATAAATTATTAAAAGAACAGATAAGGTCATTTTAGAGGCACTAACATGCTATTTTAACTCTTGAAGGTGAAATGGAAGAAAGTAGTAGATCAAGGCGATGTCTAGTTTGCATTGATAATAATTATGTATAAGAATTCCCAATTATCAAGGCACTGAATGATTGGATCCAAAAAAGAAAAGAGATTCTATCAGAGAATCTCCTGTAGAAATAAGGATCTTCATCTAGCAGGGTTGAAAGATCAGACAGTAAAGGTTCATTAACCAGGAAGGCTGAAAAAATAGGAAGTGTTGTAAAAATATCCATCGGTGGAAAGTATAAGGAAAAAATTCATATTGAATGCATAGTATGTGGTCAAAAATTCCATTACAACACTCAATTTGTATAAAATCTAAGAAACATGAAGGCTTGAAAAAACCATAAGATAGAAATATATGGGGTCTCTAAAGGAAAAGAGAATATTATTTCTAAAATATGGGCTGATTAGGTAGAGAATTAACTTGAGTGTCATGGTAAATGGAAGGTTTGGAAGTGATTTCATAAATAGAATAATTAGAATGAACAAGATTGAGAAAGTATAGATAATGAGCTTGATGAATATCCAAATATAGTAAAAGAAATCTACAAATATTTGAAAAGGATTTTAGATCTTTCTAAGAATAAATACACAAATTTCTATAATCTTCTTTAGATAAATAAGAATGATTGGATATTCAAAAGAGGTTTAAATCATGTTCTATACAAGCTCTAGGAATCAAAAGAACTTATGGAGGATTATGAGGATATAAATTTGGATATGATTAGTATGATCTTTAATGAAGATATATGGATGAATTTCTAAGTTTCTAGTCATTTTGATAAAGTTAAAAAGATCAAGGAAATAGGTGTGGAAGAGTATATAGTCCTAAAATGGTTTTGGAGAATGTTAGGAATAGGGATTCTAACAGTCTATAAACTAGATATAACATTAAAACTAGAAGATTTCATCGAATTTCATAAATCTTTCAAAATGGGAGAAGTTCAATTTTTTGGATTTAAGAAGATAAATTCCACATTAAATTGGGTACTACAGATGCTGATGATGGTTTGAAACAATGCATTTCCTAGTTTTCTATGGTAGGTCTCGCATATCAAACCTATAAAACTAGAAAATAGAATGGTTGTGTTATGGAACTTGTACCCAGTTCATTGGACTAAAGGACCCATCTAAAAATCATTTGATTTTTTGTAGTTTAGCGATGAAGATTGGTAAGAGTTTATTTTGAATAAAACTCATTATGAATGCATCCATATTTCTTGGAGTATTTATCTAAAAGAATAAAAATTGTTGAGTAAAGATTTTATGTTATTTGCAGGACAATGTGTACTAGTCTCTATCAACTCAATAGAAATGAAATATTAAGAAATGTATCATCTAACATATTTTGTGATGGAAGTAGTCAAGATTATTGAATAACTTGAGAATTCTATAGGAAATAAATAAAATTTCTTTATTGTTAGGGAGAATATCTAATGCTTCATCAAATAATTGATGGAGATAAAAGAGTCTGAAAAAGAATTATCAGTCAGTGAAATTATTGGTTCTTTGTATGATTTGGAAGGTTCCTAGGTGCTGATCTAGACATGCGTAATATCCATCATGGATGATTGGATCAAATTAAACATGATAATTATTTATTTTGTCTTTATAATGTGTGTGGTGTATGTTTAAAGTTTAAGAAATCCACCTTTTTATTTTTATTTTTTATTTTATTTTACTTTTTACTTTTATTTTTCTTCTGCTTTCACTTTTCTAGAAGTATGTGTTGTAAGATTCCCTATTATTTCATGTGGTTGTTATGTTAGATTGTGAGAATTTTTAAAGATTTTATGGATCCCCTAAATGGGTATCCCTCATCCAAGACTATTATAGACTCACCCACTAGTCTGTGGGAAGTAAAATCCAAAGCCCAACTTCTTTAAAGAAGTATGAATGAAGCCTCCACCAGTCATACATATTTTGAAAGGGAGATATAACTCTATGATCGATCTCACCACCCATTTTCCCATGGAATCCTAAGTTCTTGATGAATCGGAAATCAATGATTGGAATTTACTATATGTCTCCAACCGAGCATGAAAATTAGATTCGATCAATCATGAGAAACTGAGATTTGTGCATTAAAAATTTCTATTTTGAATCAAATAAAACTATACTTATTTCAAGCATAAAGATGAATCTGACTCCTAATTCCTTTCATATAGGAATATCAAAGAAGAACACCCAAGATCGGATGGTTTAAGAGAATCAATGTTTGAGACACCATATTGGCTATAGTTATAAGTATGTTGATGAATAATGAAGCCACAACCATTAGTCTAAAGCACAGACATGATCGGATGTTGAATTTCGAATAAATCAAATAAGTTGAGTGTTAATGGGAAGAGCGAAATTGACCCAACCATCAACTATAAAAAGAAGATCTCTGAAGAATTTTTGTATTAGGTTGATGATTTATTTGATGGGTTATATGTGGAAGTAAATGAGGATATTGGGAGATATGATGAACCTAAGAAAATTTGGAATCTAATTTGAAGAAGAATACATTGAGAAAATGGTATCTATACCATGTTATTGAATGAACTGAGTTCCCAACAACCAAGTTTGTGGAGGTTCTTGATATCTAGATAAATAATTTTTTTCTATTAACTTTTCAATTTCAACAATGAATTAAAGATTATGAGGCCTCTGAGAACGGTCCATTGTGGTTTCATGATATGGTACAGGTAAAAAATTAGGTTTTTCATTGATTATTGCAGTGAAATTGATTTGTTTATTCTCATTTGGAATTGGTGTTTTAACAAAACACCAAGGAGCTCCATAGTAGAAGGACTGAAGGATATTTTCTTCATGAATATGAGTATAATATTAAATATTGATGAATGTATAGGTTGAAAAGAATAAATATGTTCATCTTTGTCAAAAGAGAAAATAATTTATTTTTTTTCTTTCTCTATATCACAACTATATTTTCCCGTATTTTGTTTACATTTTCAAACATGCTGGGAACATAATTGAGTGAGGGGTTTTAAATGTTATTATTTTAATACTTTATCTTGATATTGGTAATTTATTTATCCTATATGATTTAACCTCTTTGATCATGAAACTTGAGGGAGATTTTGATTTTTCATTGGAGTAATTGTAAATCTTGAGAGAGATTATGAAGCTTTTAACCAATCAATTTTATGTAGAGAAATTTATATTTTTTTAACATCACATCCCCTTTGATTCCTCAATATTTTCCCCCTAATAATCATGATCCCATGTCTCTACTCTTAAAATAGTTAGTGTTAACTCTACTAATACTACATTTCTCACTTTTATAAAAAAATAGATCACGTAATTTTCTATCAATTTTATTCTCTAATTTTTTAGTTTTAGACATTTAATAAAGCCTTAGATCACCTCACCATCCATCCCTATGGATTGACTATTTAATATATTACTTATGTAGTTTTATAAGTGATAATTTTATGGCCATGATAACCTCTTACCTGTTCAAATTTTGGTTTTGTTACCAGGGAAAGCTTAAAAAGAATTCATAGGGTTTTGAAAAATAAAAAAAATAAAAAATAAAAAAATTAATGATGAAACCTCCCTGACCCTCATAAGATTTTATATTATTTCATTCATTTAAAACTAAAGAGTATACAATGACCTTGAAAGAATAATATTTTAAAGAGATCATATAAGACATTAAAGAGGACTTAACACAACAAATCTTGGATACCTTATTTAAAGAACTTAAAGTGTTTTCACACTTTTACCTTGAGTATTGTATAGAATATTTGGAGCTTTAAATTATTTAAATTGATCTTATCTTAGATTAAAGGTTTAAAATTAAAAATCAACATAATGAGACCACTCTTAAGGGATGATAGGAGAGAGGACATATTGAATTAGAAGAAGATGGGAAACTTTGGGAGAATCAATTAGAATCTCATGTTTTTTGTTATGATCTCATTTTTTATTTTTTTTATTCTAATTATCCATATGCTATTTTTATGAATTTTCATGTTTATGAGAACCTATATTTTTTCATAGAAGACACCACAGATGAGATGTTTCATTTTAAAGAAAGACTGGGGGGAGTTTGACTACCTCACTCCAACCTCACACTTTCTCCGAAGGGCCATAAATTATTTGGAAGAATAATAAGCTGAATAGTATTAGGATTTGTCAGTTTTTTTGAAGGATCTATGTTCAGTTTTTTGGGTTTTTATAGATTACCTTACGAATTAAGCATACTTAAATTTTTTTAGAGAATATTTCTATCCTGATCATTTTTCCATAATATGCATTAATTAATTACTTTGGTTACATGAGTACCATATTTTATTTTATATGATTGAGATCTGTGGTTTACCTAAATGTTTTGGTGAAGTCTTCAAAAATATTTGGATTCAAAGTTGTGTTTCAATACTTATTATCATCCTCAAATATATGGTCAGTTAGGGAGAACCATTAAAACCCTAGAGGATATTCTGATATATTTTTCTATGAATTTAAAAGGTGTTTGGTATTGAAACCTTCCCCTAGTCAAGTTTACTAACAACAATATCTTTCATGTGAGCATTAAGATAGATCCTTAATAAGAAATATATGTAAAGAAGTGTAGAAATACAATGTTTTGTGATGAATTTGGAGAATTAATTCTATTAGAGTCTGATTTAACTAAGGAAATTGATGATAAATTCATATCCATTCATAAATACATTATAGTAGTTCAGAGTCAACATAGATCTTACATTGACAATCATTGATGACATTTAAAATTTGAAATCTTTGAGAATGTATTAATTTGAATTTATCCATGAAATAAGGTTATGATATTTAAAAATATGGGAAATTTAATCCCTAGTTATATTTTCCTCTTCAATATTCTTGATCATGTAGGGATTTCAGCTTATCACTTGGTGCTTCCACCAAATATTTACCAAGTTCATTATGTGTTCCAAGTATCTATCCTAAGAAACTACATTCATGATCCTTCACATGTATTAAAATCATATAATGTTCTGTTGGATCATGATCTTTACTATGAATAACAACTATTAAAATCATGGATAATTTAGATAATATGCTACGAAAAAAAACTACTCACCTGGTTAAAGTTCTCTAGAGGAATCAAAAAATTTAGGAAGCTACTTGGGAAATAGAGGATGTGAAAAAACAGAGATACCCTCATTTGTTTATATCAAAATGAGGAAATTTTAGGGTATAAATTTATTTAATTTGGGGTGTTATAATGTAACACCCCAAGAGTTTATGATATATTTCACTTAAAATAAATTTAATTTCTTTAATAGTCTGAGATACATGCCAACCCAAGTATAAATGAACCATAATATAGTATACCATCATTACCTAGTTGTTAAATTAATATATTGAATAGGAATAAACACATTTTTAAAATTATTTATATAGTTTTTAGATAAATAAAATATATTTATTATTAAGAACTAAATTTTTAGTAAAGACTTTATATGCTTCAATAATACATTTTTCCTCAAAAAAATTTATTATTTTTTTGAGAAAATAATGTAATTAATTTTTTATATTTTTAGAAAATTTATTTGAAAAAATTTACATCATTTTTGAAAACATCATTGAAAAATTATCTTAGAGTAAAATTTTGATAATTTACTGAAAATATTGATTTTTCAATGAATGGTGAAAAATATTGATTTTTATTGAATTTTTTTTTCATTTCAAGAATATATAATGTTTAATTATGTTTTAAAATAATTTAAATTTAAATTATTTCATTTATATTATAAATAATACAATTAAGGTCATCCTAATCGCTTTTATTTTAGAATTTTCTACAAAAACATTTTATAAGTAAGAAAACATTTTTCTGGAAAATCAATTTTTGTCACCTTTTGTGGGATTAATTTTAAATTAAATTCTTACAATTATTTTAATTGAATTTGATAAAATTTATTCCATATTTTAAATCCAAATAATTAATTTTATATAATAATTTCAACTTGTTTTTTTCATTATGAATGGTAAAAACATTAAAAATCCACTACTGTACCTAAGGTTGAAAAGGGTTTACTGGGGGTGTTAAACTAGGATATAAGGGTATGTTTTCTTATTAAACTTTTCTAAATTCTATTAGTTGGAAATAATTCTACTTTATCATATCCCACCTTACAATATATGTCCATTTTAGAGAATTTTTTTTAGTATCACATTATTATATTTTAATCTTTTAAGAAATTCCATGTTGGTCCTCTCCACCACTTATAAATGAAAACCCCACATTTCTCTTCTTTACACCACATTAAGTTGTCTATCTAAACCAAAACCTACTCAATTATCTTCTAGAATTTCCTAAACATGAATTAGAGGTTCCATTCATCTAAAAATATAATTCCAAGGGTCCTTAAAAATTGATATAAAGGAGGCCTACTGAATAAGATATAATCATCATGCCTAACCTCTTTCAATTTACTTCATCATACAACGCCCTAAATATGTGGTATTTTTCATAAAATAATAAATATATAATACTAACTATACTCAAATGTTATTATGATTAGTTAACTACCTTTATTCACCCTATTTTCCATCAAATGGGAAGTAAAAGCATCACTCATGTGTACGTGTGGACTACTGGCTCCACATAGCGATTCAATTATTTTTCTGTCATTATCTTGTTATTATTTGAATTTTTTTTAAATACTTTAAAAAATTTTATTTGGTTATGATAAATTAATCTGTATAAAATTTTATTAAATTATCTTATTATTTTCTCATGTGTTTTAATATAAAATATTAATTTGTTAAGTGTTTTAATTAATTAACATATTGTTAATTACTTTATTTAACAAGTTTAATAAAAATTTCAAGTGTTTCAAATTATATAGTTTTTTATTTAATAAATAACTTTTTATTAAAATTCTAAAAATTATTTTTTGACTTTTTTTATAATTTTATAATGATACAAATGTTTTTTTAAAAATTATGTTTGTAAATAATATTTTCATCCTTGGGAAGCACTAGGATGGCCTTAAACCACATAGGGGACCCATTAGGGTCAACCCCATGGGAAAGCATGCATGTTTCATCCCACATGGAGGTTATAGAGGCTAATGTGCATAGTACATGCATTAGGCATGTGGGGCCCATGTACAAGGCTCATTAGGCCACACCCATAGTGCGCAAAGGTGTTCTAGATCGCCCATTGGCTCATAGGCCATGTGTGTACTTTTGTTTTTATTCTATCCAAAGGATAGCATGGGATATTTGATATATCACTTTCACTCATTCAGTTTAAATTAATATAGGATTGAGTTTTTTAATCATATTTTTCATCTATCTTAATCTCGAATAGAAATAGTGAGTAGCTCTATCATCTGATCCTTTCCCCATGATCCGTCTGATCACCCTGTTTATCCTATGATTTATTTTTGAACTCCTTTACGTTCTCTTCTATTATCTCAAACTCCTTATGGGTTCAATTTTTTGTCATATTCCTCAGCATTCTTTATTTCTCCAGATTGACAGTTTCTTCACTAGTGCTTCTTCATCATCTGAAGTTCACTTTTATTTATTCTCTTTTCTATTTTTCCTGAACTCATTTATTGGTCTTGAATTGTATTTTTGCATCTTCATTTGAGTTTCACTATTTATTTATCTTATAACTTCTTCTTCATTGGGTTCTTCTTCTGGTTCTTCTAACTTCCTCTATTGGGTTCTCGATGAGTCACCATTGGCTGTTTCCAATGGTGGGACTTTTTACCCACCATTGGAAATCAATGGTGGGTGTCGAGTCTTCATTGGAATTTTACCAATGGTGGGTGAGTCTACCCACCATTTAATACCAAAGGTGAGTCATGAGTGACCATTAGAATCCAATGATGAGTGATTATTCCCACCTTTAAACATCAAAGTTGAGTTCTTTCTTCACTGTTTAGTTGTTTTTCTTTTGTTGTACATAGTCATCAATAGTGGGTTTATCATTCTTTCATAGTATCTTGGCATTCATTTTTCAATTATAAGTAATTATTTTTTTATTGTTTTTCTTTTTTTTATTTTTCCTTTTACTGGAAGAATCATTTTCATGATCTAACAAGAGTTGTTTTATCTTCCTTCGATTATTGCTCAAAATTTATTACTATTTATTATATTTTATTATTTTTTATCATTATATTTTTATCATCTATTTATTATTCTACTCTTTAGAAATATTTTTGAACATTAATACTTTTTATGCTATAGGATACTTCTTCAAAGCTCAAACAAAATATATTCTTTCTTTGATCTTTTCTAATAGATATTTTTTAATATTTTAAGTTCTTTTTGATTTGTTTTTTTATTCTTATAAAAATTTAATTCTTCAGTTATCATCTTTTATTTATTCCTATTTTCTTAAAATATTATTCTCTGAGTCACCATTGGATACTTTTAATGATAGTTCATGAGTCACTGCTGTACATTTCCAACAGTGAGTCATGATTCACCATTTACCACCAAACAATAGCACATTTTTTATTACTACATATAAATCCTTTGACTTCTTAGATTCTTGGAATAAATTTAATCTTTATTAATTATTTTTATTTTTAATTTAAAATTTAAAAGGAAGGCCATGCTTTGTTTATCTACAATTGGAACCCAATGATGGTTCATGAGTCACTGTTAGATAAAATTTTTTATTTTTAAATTTTTTATTTTTTTATTTACTTTGTTGTTTTTAAAATAAATTCTTTTGATCATATTTTTATTATTTTATGTTGAAATACATTTTTAGAGTGTTAAAAATTTTACTGTAACATTATTTTATGTACTTTTTTACAAGAGGATTTAAATTCATACAATGCTCTATTTTACTACAATTTTACTAATTATATAATCTAAAGTACTATGTTTTTTTCAATTGTTTTTAATTATAAATTGATTAAAAAAAATTAATTAATATATTATTTTTTTAAAATTAATATTTCAGGAAGAAATGAAAATATCAATTGTAATTATATATTAATGGAGAAGGGATTTAAAAAACTAATGGTAACTATCATATTATTATTTTTTATGCACTGACAAGTGTCTTGAAATCATTGGACATGGTAACTCTCCTAAATATCTTCTTTTAATGATTTAGTAGATTTATTTAAGGAATAAAAACACATACCTATGTAGATCATTCTTCCAGATCTCTTATGATACATCTTTAACATTTTACAACTCTCAAAATTGTCTATGATCGTCTTTAACTTATTCGTTCTTATTGTGATTGATGAAGGAATTCATTTTCAATATTTGTTCCTTCAAAGTGATCAAAGACCATTAATCTTAAACTTTTTCAACATTATGATCATCTAAAAAATTTCCCTATATTTTTTATTCATGTAATCTTTATTTATTCTATTTTATATTTCTTATTTATGGTTTATGATTTTCCCATAAAAATCGGGCCTTTATTTTTCTTTGGTTATTCTACCACCCAAAAAGAATTTTGGTTTGTGACTCCTGATCAAAAGTTTGGATACATACTGGGTTGAATCTCTTTTATAAAATATTGGGTTATGCATATGTGTTGTTTAAAAGGTAGTGTCTATAATAAGGTTCTCACACCTTTAAAAGTTAGGATTTAAGTATGCACCAATATCCTCAAGGACTATAGGATATTAAGTAGTGTAATAGGATCTTGGTGATCTAAACCACTATAAATCCTTGCATTCTTTACTTTTTATTTCCTCCATAACTCAACTCAAGAAAAATTCACTCACTACATTCTAATATTTTATAAACTCTAATTGTTTTTTTCTTTAATTTTTAAATTTCCATCAATAATAATTCAAAAATTGGTATCAAATCTAGGTCTCTGATAAGTTATTATTTGTTTGATTTAATATGATACCAAAAAATTAGTATCAGAGGTAGGTCTTTGATAGGTTATCCTTTGTTTATTTTAAACTGATACTAAAAAATTAGTATCAGAGTGGGTTACTTTGACCAGTTAGTATCTTTATATGCTTTAATATTTAATAATTTTTTTTATGTTTCTTATTCTTCAAAAATTTATGATAACCTTTATCCTAAACTTAATAGTTTAAGGAACAAAATAAAGGATTTATTTCAAGATGGAAGTTATCAATGTGAATGAGGATTGGATTCTATATAAACCCACATTATTTGATGGGAGTGAATATGTAATGGCCCAAACTTTCATTAATATAAATTCCTCTTGATCTAATTAAATGTCTATTATGGTTATATAAAATATAAACATCTTTGGTTTTATGTTTTTGGATTTTAAAATACCATTATGAATTGTTATTGTTTCTAATATAGCCGTTGAACACTGATCACATGATTAGTATAAATATAGGTCTTTAACAAATCCAATTTACTCAGAAAAAGGAAGTGATAACCTCATCCAGTAGACTTTCCCCATACGAATCCCATTTTTCAGAGCTTAGAAAGGGGGTGGTGAAATTGGGATTTACTCTTTTCCAATCCCAAGCCGATCTTGAACATTTTAAGCTTGAGCGGAACCAACTATGGGAGAAGTGGAAGTTAATATAGATTACAACCTGAGTGATATTATATGAGACACCCAAAGAGTCTATCACCATCGCACACCTTACCCTTTGGTCTTATTCGGGTGTTATAAGGGGTTATGTAATAAGACCCTAGCACTATGACTACGTAAATTATTTTTTTATAAAGAATGTGCATTCATTTTTTTATTGTTACATTGTAAATAGTTTTTAAATCATAAATAGTATTTTTAGTTAATATTCAACTAAGAAATATATTTTGATTAATTAATGGATTTTTGAATTAAATAATATTTTAATAAAACATCATTATAATTAAATTAATTTTTATTAAATATAAATGATCATATAATTTTATGAATGCAATTGTAATTTTTATTAAGGTTTGAAATCCGTTTTTGTCAAAACCCGTGAATTTTTTATAAATATCAGTTTTTATTTTAAAAGAAAAAATTCACATATTTAGAAAATTATTTAGATAAAATGAATATTATTTTTGGAATCAGGACATCGAAATTACCCAATGTTGAATTTTTCATAATTTTCTGAGACAGTCGAATTTTTGGGTAAAAATTATATACCGTTTAAATATATAATGTGTTTTATGACATCATAATGACCCAATAGTGATGTAATAAAATAATATAAACTTTATGTTCGTCCAATATATATTTTACCATAAAAATAATGTTATTTTATATTTTTTTGATTTATTTTACACAGCTTTAGTGGACCCTCCAAGACTTACAAAACATTTTGTCTTTTTAAATTGTTTTCCTTGAGAGTGTGACTCACCTCCACATAAGCAACCCAATTATTTTAATAATTTAGGTCATTTTACTTATAAAATATTGTTTTTCACTCCCCTTTGGAAAAAACATGGGCAAAAACCATGGTCTGGTTTGTGGGTTTGATTAGTTTAATGTGAGGTGTCCCAAACCTAAATAATAAAGAATTCCTTCTTATTTCCTATATAAACCCACCCAAGATCACACTTCCTCTTCACTAAAATCCTTTGTAGTTTGACCAACTCCTACCCTCCTCTCTCTATAATCCTCCCAAGGTGCCCCAAGCTCCCAATAATCCTCTCTCAAACCTCTCCCAATCCTTTGGGATCACACTTCCAAGTAAGGGATTTCTTCCTTTCTCATTTTTGTCCAATTTTATTTAAGTTTTTATTCCCTTTTGTTTTCAATTAAAAATGTTGGGGTATGATTTTTAACCTCCCCCGTACTGTCCTCTTTATTTTTGGATGATGTTATACCCCTTTCTCTCTCATTAATTCTTCCCATGTACACCCGTTACCATGCCAAAATTCCTTGAGAGATTTCTCTCTTCTCTTTTACGTCCAAGTAATTATTTTGTATTATGCATCTAAATTCCATTAATTTTGTTGGGAAATGTATCTATATGATCCCCTTAATTTATATTTCATTTATATATTATGAGACACCCTTTTCTCTCATCAACCATTTTCATGAATCCTTATGTCATGCTGTTATGCTGCCGAAATTGCACCGTGTTTTTTCAAGCCAAGATCATTGTGTAGTGAATACCATACCCATGTCTCTATAAAAAGTACTCAACTTTATAAACATATACATATTGAATGGTATTTTTATATATTTATTCCACATTAATTAATCGTGCAATAACTTATGATTTTTATTGACTCCATGATCCATGTGGCACACTTATGCATGAAATGAAATGTTCATGAAGGGTGCACCCTGATAGCGCTCCAATGCATTGGGTAAAGTATAGTATCATGATATGTCATGTGAAATGGGAATTTACTCATTCTAATTCAAGTGAAATGAGGTTTTACTCATGCTTCATGTGCAATGAGTATTTACTCATGCTCCATGTGCAATGATCCTTGGCTCATGCTAATTCTATGTTAAGTGTTGTTACCACATTTCCATGTTATGATTATCATGCTTTATCATGCCTTTATGTTCATGTTTCTCTTGTGCTTCATTGATATGCCTATTGTCTAAGATGTATTATATTCCTCATGTTATTCCATGTTTATTCCCTTACTGGGCTTTATAGCTCACCCTTTTCTTATGCATGTCCTCAGGTTATCCTATGCAATGCTAAGTACGAGGGAATGTAGTGGTCATGTAAAAAAAGTTTTCAATAAAGATGTTGTGTGTTTTATGTTCTAAGCTATTATGTAATGTTCCTAATACCCAAAGACACTAGACCTATCGATATTCTATATTGTATCAAGTGGAGATTTTATGTAATAAATCAGGTTTAAGTGTGTAATAAAAAGCAGGGTTGTTATAGTTGGTATCAGAGGATAGGTTTAGTTGTTTTTGGGATTAGGATTAAAAAACCCTAGTGAATAATTAGATACAAGAATAATTATAATAAAAACATCCCTAAGTATTGGTTAGTATTAAGTAAGTTGTTTATCAAGCAAATACATCCCTGTCTGGATACGAGAAGGTTGAGGCGGCTCTGGTACAGATGTATCCTAGGGGTAAAACCTAAAAACACTGCTTTAAGCTAGAATCGAATGGGAAATGGTGCACAACAACAGGACTTGATGCACTCTTGATTATGACACTCATGGGGGATATGATTTGGTAAGTTCACAATCTTAGTATGAACCCTTGTTAAGGGAATGAAAAAAAATTCCCCTAAGAATATATGTTAGAAAGTAGATCATAAATAGCATAGATTAAAGCCTATGGATTCATAAGTTAAGGGAATAAAAGTTATTTATAAGTGATTAGTTTTTTCCTTGGATTACCCTTTATTTGTTACCCCTAACTTTCCTTTTATTCCTGCCAATGGCTGGTAATAAGAGGAGTCAGGCTAACAACCGATGTGAAGATCAATGTGATGACTGTGCTAATGAGATTCCCAATCCGATGGGAGTGGTAATCACAAATTTTTTTTCACTTATCTCTCATTTAACTCAAGATTTTAATAGAATCATAGGTCAAGAGGAACGTTCAACCCCCCCCCCCCCAAGAAATAACAAGTCTCTATTGAGATCTTCATGAGACAAAGGCCTCCTACTTTTAATGGATCATCTGATCCCTCAATCACCGAACAATGGATCAACTCCATTGAAAATATCTTCTCCATCCTTCAATGTTCTAAACAAGAGAAGGTTATCCTGGGTGCTTATTATATGGAGGGTGAAGCTGATCAATGGTGGACGTTGATCGAAAATACGAAGCCTAAGGAATAGATCGAGGTGTTGGAATGGAAAGATTTCCGGAAGATGTTTTTCGATATATATTTTCCACGCACCCTTTGACTTAAGATGGAAAGGGACTTCCTTTCCCTCAAGCAGAAAGACAATTAATCCGTAAGAGCTTACAAGGAAAACATCACAATGCTTGCATGATATGCATCTGACTTTGTCATTACCCCCAAATTCAAGGTTGACTGCTTCTTTGGTGGGCTGAAACCTAGCCTACGAAAAGTGTTGGCGATCCATGACTTCGACATCTATGTATAAATTATCTGATGTGCCCTCAAGGTCGAAATGGAGATCGGATAATCTCAGGGGTATCATGGGGATAAGAATCGTAAGGTGGAATTCAATGCTGGCGGTCTGATGGATAAATCCAATGGTGCTAAGAAGATCCATCATCCCACTTGCCAAAGGTGCGGAAAGAATCACCCTAGAAATTGCCTGAAGGGGGTGAGGAAATGCTTTAGGTGTGGAAGATAAGGGAACCTATCTGTTAACTGCCGAAAAGAAAAACTTGTGGCAGCAACAAAGGAAAGGAACACTCCATTAAAACCTCAACGCATTGTTTATTTCTAAAACTACAAAGAACCAGGGCATCATACAAATCATTTCCCTAAGACAAGGGTTTTCAGAGGCAACCAACAACCTCCAAGATAGTAAGGGATAGATATTTCCATCACTATTGCTGAAGTGAACCTCGACAATGAAGTGGTTATAGGTATGCTAGTTATTCATTCAAGAATACTTTTTGATTCAGTTTCTACACATTCTTTTATATCCCAAAAGTTTAGTAGAAAAATCTCAGTGCCACCCCAAATCATGGAAGTAAATATGTCAATGAGTATGGAAAATGGGGAAATCATTACATCCCATGAATATAACTCCTCCCCTATCATAATTTGTGGATTGAATTTCCTAGAGAACCTTTTCATACTCCCTCTGGTGGAATTTGATGCAATTATTGGCATGGATTAACTTGCCTTATATAGAGATAACATAAATTTCCATGAGAGGGAAATAACTCTCCATGTGGAGAATCGACCCCTAATTCTATACAAGTACAAGGAGTAAGATGAATCTTCTTTAGCTCCATCATTACAAAGGTGGATATTACTACCCTATGAGCATGCGTATCTGGCTTAGATGATTGAGTCTAAGGAGGAAACCATCCTTGAATATACACCTATTATAATGGAATTCGCTGAAGTGTTTCCTGAGGAATTGTATGGTCTTCCTCCTAGAAGAGATGTTGAATTCTCAATTGATCTTATACCAGGGGCATTGCCAATATCCAAGACTTCATATAGAAAGGCTGTTGTGGAACTTGTGGAACTGAATAAAAAACTACAGGATAATATGGATAAAGTGTTTATACGCCCAAGTGCTTCACCATGCGGTGCACCAGTCCTCTTCGTCAAGAAGAAATACGGGTCAATGTTCCTTTTCATCGATTATCATGAGCTTAAAAAAATCACGATAAAGAAAAAGTATCCTCTCCCACGAATTGATGACTTGTTCGATCATCTGCGAGGATTACAATACTTCTCCAAGGTGGATTTACAGTCGGGATATTATCAAGTAAGAGTGAAGAAGGAATATATCCTCAAGGATGCTTTTCGTACAAGATACGGGCACTATGAATTCATAGTAATGTCTTTAAGACTCACTAATTCTTCATAAATATTCATGGAATTGATTAATAGAGTCTTTAGGTATTACCATGACAAATTTGTGGTAGTATTTATATATGATATTCTAAAATACTCCAAAACCAAGGAGGAGCATGAGGAGAATCTAAGAACTATACTAGAGACCTTGTGGAAGGATACTCTTTATGAAAAGTATAGTAAGTGTGAGTTCTATTTGGAGGTCTCATTCTTGGGCCATATCATCACAAGAAATGAGATATCTGTGGATCCCTCCAAAACAGATGCAATGGAGGGATGGTCGAGGCCAATATCGGTAACAGATATCTGTGGCTTCTTGGGTTTAGCTATATATTATCAACAATTTGTGAGAAATTTCTCACGATTGTCCAACCCTATTACCAAGATAACTTGGAATGGAGTAAAGTTTTCTTAGAGTGATGAATGTAAAGAAAGATTCAAGAAGTTAAAAAGGAGGCTTATCACTGCGCCCATTCTCACTTTACCCACAAGTGGAGAACTTTTTGTGGTATTTAGTGATGCTTCGAAGAAGGGCCTAGGATTTTTGTTGATGCAAAATGACAAAGTCATTACTTATGATTCAAGGCAATTGAAAGTTCATGAGAAAAATTATCCAACACATGATTTGGAGTTGGCTGCGGTAGACTTCACTTTAAAAATTTGGTGGAATTATCTCTTTGGGGAGAAGTGTGAAATATATACGTACCACAAAATCCTCAAGTATATATTCACATAGAAAGAGTTGAACATGCGCCAACGAAGATGGTTAGAGCTGATCAAATAATATGACTGCTCAATCCATTACCACCATGGGAAAGTGAACAAGGTGGAGGATTCTCTAAGTATAAAGGACATGACGATTCTATCATTGATGATAATTGAGAAGGATCTAATCTTATTAGACTTGATAAAGATGGACATGGGAATCATAAACAAGGTAACATCATCAATCCTTTCACAAATTATTGTTAAACCGTCTCTTTTGGAAAGGTTAAAGGATGCTCAAAATGATGATGTGGGAATTTAGAAGAAAGTGAAAGCAATCAGAAAAGGTAAATCCTCGGAGTTCAATGTTAATGAAAAATGAATTGTGAGATTTGGGAAAATACTATGTGTTCCATCAAGTCCAAAGCTGAAGAAGGAACTTTTGGATGATACACATAGTTCAAATTTCTCTATTCACCCAAGAAACACAAATATGTATCGAGATCTCCAAGAGCATTATTGGTGGGATAATATGAAGAAGGAGATCGCTGAGTATACATCAAAGTGTCTGGTGTGCTAGTAAGTGAAGGCAGAGAGAAAGAAGTCTAAGAGGATGATGCAACCACTTCCCATACCAGCATGAAAATGGGAGAAAATCACCATGGACTTTGTCATCGGAATTTCAAAGAAATCCAAAGGAAACAATGCAATCTGGGTTGTTGCGGATCATCTTACAAATTCTGCACACTTTATTTCAATTCGGGATGATTTCTCATTGGATCAACAGGCACAAATATATATCATGGAAGTGGTAAGGATTCATGGAGTACCACTATCTATTATATCCGATCGAGATCCAAGATTCTTATATAAGTTTTGGAAGAGTCTTCAACATGATCTAGATAATGAATTGAACTTCAGTATGGCCTATCATCCTCAAATTGATGGCCAATCTGATCAAACTATTCATACACTGGAGGATATGTTAAGATCATATTCTATGGACTTCAAAGGAGGGTGGGACCAACATCTTCCATTGGTTTAATTCTCCTATAATAACAATTTCCACTCAATCATCTGAATGGCACCTTATGAAGCTCTATATGGGAAGAGGTGCAGAACACTGGCATGTTGGGATGAATTCGGTGAGAATAAGCTTCTAGGACTAGAAATGGACAAAGAAATGGTGGAGAATGTGAAAACCATTCAGTGGCATATCAAGGAAGCCCAGAGTTAAAAAAAGAGTTACGAAATAACCATCGATGAGACCGTGAGTTTAAAGTTGGATACATGGTATTTCTACGCATATCTCTATGGAAGAAGGTCATGAGGTTTGGAAATAAAGGGAAGTTAAGTTCTAGGTACATCGTCCCCTTCGAGATTCTTGATCGTGTTGGGGATGTGGCCTATCGACTAGCACTTCCACCTACCATGGACAAAATACATGATGTCTCTCATGTAACCCTCTTAAGGAAGTACATACCAGACCCTTCACTTGTACTCTCTTCTGAGTTAGTACAGCTAGAGGATGATATTTCTTACGAGGAGCAACCAATGAAGATCTTAGATCGTAGAGAAAAAGTTCTACAAAATAAGACAATTCCCCTTGTCAAGGTGTTGTGGAAAAACCAAAAGTTTGAAGAAGCGATGTGGGAATTGGAGGAAGTGATGAAGTAGAGTTACCCACATTTGTTTTAGAGTGGAAAAAAGAAATTTTGAGGGCAAAATTTTTTAAGGGGGGAAGATTGTAACGACCCAAACATTCATTAATGGAAATTCCTTTTGATCTAATTAAATTTTTATATGGTTATATAAAATATGAACTTCTTTGGTTTTATGTTTCTAGATTTTAAAATACCATTATGAATTGTGACTGTTGCTAATATAGTCGTTGAACAGTGATCACATGATTAGTATAAATATAGGGCTTTAACAAATCCAATTTACTCATACAAAGGAAGTGATAGCCCCATCTAGTAGACTTGACCCATACAAAGCCCATTTGTCAGAGCTCAAAAAGGATGTGGTTTCATTGGGATTTTCTCTTTACCAAGAACAAGTCGAGCTTGAACACATTAAGTTTGAGTGGAACCGACTACGGGAGAAGTGGAAGTTAATGGAGATTACCACCCGAGCGATGTTATCCGAGCCACCCCAAGTGTCTGTCACCATCACACACCTTACCCTTCAGTATTATGTGGGTGTTATAAGGGGTTATGTAATAATACCCTAGCACTATGACTATGTACAATATTTTTTATAAATAATGTGCATTCATTTTATTATTGTTAAATTGTAAATAGTTTTTAAATCACAAATAGTATTTTTAGTTAATATGCAACTAAGAAATATATTTTGATGAATTAATGGATTTTTGAATTAAATAATATTTTAATAAAATTTTATTATAATTAAATTACTTTTTTATAAATATAAATGATCATATAATTTTATGAATGCAATTTTAAATTTTATTAAGGTTTGAAAGCCGTTTTTGTCAAAACCAATGAATTTTCGATAAATGTCAGTTTTTATTTTAAAAGTAAAAATTCACATATTTAGAAAATTATTTAGATAAAATAAATATTATTTTTGGAATTATTAGGTCTAAAGTATCCAACGGTGAATTTTTCATAATTTTTTGAGACAGTCAAATTTTTAGGTAAAAATTAAATATCGTTTAAATATATAATGTGTTTTATGACATCATAATAACCCAATAGTGATGTAATAAAATAATATAAACATTATTTTCGGCCAATATATGTTTTAGAATTAAAATAATATGATTTTAGATTTGTTTGGTTTATTTTACAAATCTTTAGTGGACCCTCTAATACTTATAAAACATTTTGTCTTTTTGAATTGTTTTCCTTGAGAGTGTGACTCGCCTTCACATAAACAACCCTATTATTTTAAGAAGTTCGGTTGTTGGTCTTATAAAATATTTTTGTCCACTCCCCTTTGTCCAAAACCATGGGCTGGTTTTTGGTTTTGATTAGTTTAATGTGAGGTGTCCCGAACCTAAATTATAAAGAATCACCTCTTCTTTCCTATATAAACCCACCCAAGCTCTCACTTACTCTTTACTAAAATCCTTTAGAGTTCGACCAACCCCTGCCCTCCTCTCTATAGAATCCTCCCAAGGTGCCCCAAGCTCCCAAGAATCCTCTCTCAATCCTCTCCCAAGACTTTGGGTTCACACTTCCAAGTAAGGGATTTCGTCATTTCTCATTTTTATCTAATTTTCTTTAAGTTGTTATGCCCTTTTGTTTTCAATTACAAATGTTGGGGTATGATTTCTCACCTCTGTAAAGAACCAAAAAATACATGTAATTTTTTTTATTATATGGGAATTTTACGAGTCCGCGAAAATTGACGGTGCGTGATTCCGAGGCCCAGTGTTCCCAGAATGAATTTCTGAACTTTTTTTCAGGTACTTTCAGTAAACGTGCAAGTGGGTTTTTGTAACTTTTAAATTGGTGCTCAGAATTGAAATTTGAGGACACCATTGAACTCTCAGCGTCAATACTCACTTAAGGATACATTTACCTTGACCGTAGTGGGTCTAGGGTGAAATACATTTTTTCACTTTTTTGTGGAAATAAAAATAAAATAAGATAAACTTCTATATTATTTTTGTTCAAACCCTCCATGTGAACGTTAAAGAGGTGGGGACCACCTAAACTAAAACCTCCATTTTAAATTCCTAAATGTGGGGACCACCCAAACCCATTTAATAGGAGAAACCCCTTGAACTCCCTCATTAATGAAGAGTTAACCCATGGACTTCCTCTAAATTTATTATGCCAACGTGGTACAATTAATTGTGCCAACAATTAATTTTTCCAATGTAAATTAAATTGATAGAATTAATTTAATAAGTTGGCACCTCTTATTTTCCCAGGTTGGAAATGGTTGGTAAAGGGAGAATCTTGTGAGATCTTGGAGAAACTCAACTCCAATGAAGAACTTCTCCTCCAAATAAAGAACGTCATCTTCATCAAATAACATTCTTCGGAGCAAAGAAAGAGGACGAAACATGAGCCCGAATTTGGAAGTGTGTTGTGGAGGCAATGATCATTGGTACCCTTTCCGTCTTCACCTTTTTCATCTCACATCACATCAATGAACCTTCGAGGTAGGGTTGTTGTTTTAAATACCTCCCTTACCCGTTCTTGATGTTCTTTGTGATTCAAAAGTTGTGAACCGCTTGCTACCACTCTAATACAGAGGGTGCGGGCCAAACGAACATGTCCTGACATCTATGCAATCCCTTGTGGTTTTTGATGAAATGTTTGCGATGGAGGAAAACAGAAACCGAAGTTCGGACACACGATAGGGGCGGCGGCTCGCGTTCACGCCGCCCGGCAAACAAGGGGTCACGGCTTGTGTTGTGGCGATGAAAGGAGAATGCATGGATGAGATGGCTACCGGTGAAGGCGTGGCACGCGACCGTGCCACGCGGAGATGATGGTTGTTCATCTGGATAGCTGCAGCATACTACCACACCGTGACCGCCCCGCCTCCCGGCAGCACCCCGCCCCGTCGCCCCGCTGCCCTGCCGCACCGCGGTGCCCCATCGCACCGTGGTGCCCCGCCGCACCACAGCCCCCCCGCACCGCAGCCCCCCCGCACCACTAGAAGCCCAGGCCAGGCCACCCAGTGGTCTGGGCCGACCCAAACTGGACTGGGTCGGCCCAGGTTGGGTCGGGCTGGGTTAGTCCGACTGGGTTGGACTGGACCCAAACCAGTTTCGACCCTATACGTTCTTTTGGCCGTAACTTTGGCATCAGGCGTCCGTTTGAAAAACTGTGTCCAGTTCTAGAAACCTTGGAGTGAGACGGTCCCTTTTTTATACCCCACCGGAGTTTTGGATAAATTTGGGGTTCGTTCGGGTTGGATCGATCACGAATCCAATCGGGCCCTTTGGACTAAAAGGCTAATAACTTACAGACCGGAAGTCTGATTGATTCACCGTCTATTGCATTGAGACCCTTATGATGTGGCAGTACTTTGGGATACTTCTTCGTGGGTTTGAAAATGTATTGAAAATGTACTAGGATCATGTGTGGTTCTGACTACGTACTGACGATGTACTAGGATCCTTTGTGGGTCTGACGATGTACTGACGATGTACTAGGATCCTGTGTGGGTCTGATAATGTACTAATGATGTACTAGGATATTGTGTGGGTATGAAGATGTACTTATGATGTACTTGGATCATGTGTGGGTCTGAGGATGTACTAACAATGTACTAGGATTATGTGTGGGTCTAACAATGTACTGACAATGTACTAGGATCCTGTGTGAGCCTGACAATGTACTAACCATATACTGGGATCCTGTATGGGTCTGACGAGGTACTAACAGTGTACTAGGATCTTGTGTGGGTCTGAAGATGTACTGATGATTTACTAGGATCCTGTGTGGATCTGATGACGTACTGATGATGTACTAGGATCTTGTGTGGGTATGATGGCGTACTAATGATGTACTAGGATACTGTGTGGGTCTGACAATATACTAATGATGTACTAGGATACTGTGTGGGTCCGAAGATGTACTAGGATCTTGTGTGGGTATGACGATTTAATGATGATGTACTACGATCCTCTGTGGGTCTGATGATAATTTAGGATCCTTTTTGGGTCTACCTATTAATAGAGTAAGATGAATTAGTAGTTACATCTAATCATCTCTACTATTGTACCTAAGTTATACCTGGTGTGAGCTGAGTCCATACCTGTGTGGTACTTTTCCTTTGTGGTAATACCTCGGTGGTATTATTCTGTGTGGCGTACCTATGTGGTACTTACCTATGTGGTACTTAACTTTGTGGTACTTCTTCATTTGTGGAATAGTTGATCTTGGGATTTTGAGTTGGACTCTGTGTTTCCTCATGATTTAGATAGGCATACTTGATAACTCAGGTATATGTATGGTCATATACCTAAGTTGGGTGTCAGTTGATTTCATGCTTTGTGGTTTATCCTTGGTGGATTTTGTGAGACCTTGAGGATCTTGGGGTCCCTACTAAGTATCGTTATACTCACCCCTACATGGGTTATGCCCGCACCTTATTGTGTTTGGTGTAGACGATAGACATTGCTGACTGAGGAAGAGGGTACCAGAACTGGAGGTAGCTCGGAGGTGGAAATTGGATAAGGTGTACCGCAGAGACGACTATTTGAGAGCTGTACCTACCCTTCAGATAGGATCCTTTGCGGGTGTTTATAGGAGCTGTTCCAGTTTACTTATACTTTTCAGTTTTCCTGTACTTTCCAGTTGGGCTTGTATTTTGGCCTTTTTTTGCTTACTGTACTCACAATTTTAATATATAGTTTACTCATGTTTGTAATTTGTTGTGTGCTTTCTTTCATGTGTTTACAGGATATAAAGGAAATGCCTTCCTAGTTTTAGGGAATACGCCTTCAGTGCTAGTCGCCAGCCCCTGGCCTATAGAAGGCGGGCTTGGCGTAGTCACGGCACGGGCCCTGCGGGACAGGTCATGAAAACCTCCCCCATACTGTCCTCTTTATGTTTGGATTATGGTAGACCCATTTCTCTCTCATTAATGCCTCCCATGTACACCCATTACCATGTCGAAATTCCTTGAGGGATTTCTCTCTCCTCTTTTATATCCAAGTAATTATTTTGTATTATGCATCTAAATTTCATAACATTTGTTGGGATTGTATCTATATAAACCCCTTACTATCCATTTTATGTATATATGATGAGGCACCCTTTTCTCTCTCATCAACCCTTTCATGAGTCCTTGTGTCACACTATTATGCTGCCAAAATTACACCACGTTTTTCCAATCCAAGATAATTGTGTAGTGAATACCGTACCCATGTCTCTATCAAGGGTATTCACCTTTATACACATATACATATTTAATGGTACTTTCATGTATTTATTCCACATTACTTAATCATGTAAAAAACTTATGATGTTGATTGATTCCATGATCCATGCGGCACACTTATGCATGAAATAAAATGTTTAAGAAGGGTACGCCCTGATAGCACTCCAATGCATTGGGTAAAGTATAGTATCATGATACGTCATGTGCAATGGGTGTTGACTCATTCTAATTAAAATGCAATGAGGTTTTACTTGTGATTCATGTGCAATGAGGGTTTACTCGTGCTCCATGTGCAATGAGCCTTGGCTCATGCTAATTCCATGTTAAGTGTTGTTGCCACATTTCCATGTTATGATTACCATGCTTTATCATGACTTTATGTTCATGTTTCTCTTGTGCTCCATTGATATGACTATTGTCTAACATGTATTGTATTCCTCATGTTATTCCATGTTTATTCCCTTACTATTCTTTATATCTCACCCTTTTCTTATGCATGTCCTCAGGTTATCCCATGCAATGCTAAGTACGAGGGAATGTAGTGGTCATGTAAAGGAATTTTTCAATAATGATGTTGTGTGTTTTATGTTCTAAGTTGTTATGTAATGTTCCTAATCCCCAAAGACACTACACCTCTCGATCTTCTATGTTTTATCAAGTGAATATTTTATGTAATAAATCAGGTTTAAGTGTGTAATAAAAAGTAGGGTTGTTATAGAATATGGTTACTAGAAAGACATAATGGAATTCTACTTGAAACCTCTTAGTTTGGATAACTAGAAAATCATGGAAAATCCATTTAAGCTACCTATAGTTGATCTGAATAAACTCATTGGTAATGACATGGTAAAATATGTTTTGAATTATAAATTTAAAAATATTTTTCATTGTGTTATAAGTATAAGTGTATATAGACATTTTTTAGATTGTAAGAAATACCATGACATATAGAGGATACCACAAGTGACTCATTATGAAACCAAAAAACTGAAGATAACCAAGCTAGGAATGCTCCGAGTAGTATACCCAGACTTCAAGGTGGGAAATAAATAACCTATAAATCAGATGTTCCATCAGCTCACCAGTATAACCAATGGTGTGAGTTCTCTTGGAGAAGCCTTGGATAACACAACTCAAGTTGAAAGAGTACTTTGAGATCTTCCAAAGAGATGGCATGAAAATAAAGTGACCATCAATGAGAGTAAAAATTTTAAGGAATATACTTTAGATGAACTAATAGGCTCTCTACTGTAGTATCAGTTATAGCTAAATAATATTGTCAATGAGGAGTTTTCTAAAAGAAAAGGTATTTATTTTAGATATAATTTTATTGATTCTATAATTAATCTAATTAAAATTTCTAAGAAATTGATAATGAGATGGCTCACTTCAATAAGAAACTTTACAAATTTATAAAAAAATGGTGGTAAGAGATAGTTTGGAAGGAAGAAGGAAAAGGATAACAATAATGTAAATTCAAGTAAAATAATGATTTTTTGGATTTAACATGTCATGAGTACATGAATAAGTGTCGCATTAGAATTTATTTACCCAAGTTCAAGAACTCAAATAAGTACAAAGGAAAAAAGGAGGAAATAAAAACAAGGTTTTTTTGGATAATGAGACTGCTTAGATAGTTATGACTCAAGCAGTTAATTTGGAAGAGATAAGAAAATAGGTAACCTTTCCCTGATGTGTATTACATGTGAGGTAAATGGTTTTATTTTTACCCAGTTGATAACTCCTATAAATTTTGATCAAAATTCAATATCTGAAAATGAATAAGATACTAATATTGATTTTTTTTGTGATTTTGATTCTAATAATTCTAAAATTAAACAATTACTTAAAGAGAATAAATAATTGAGAAAATTTTCAAAATGTTTGAAAAATAAAAAGTATTTAAATTTGAAAATAAAAATTTAGTCAAAGAAAATTATAAAATAAGAAGGGAATGTGAAAATGTGAATCTGATTGTTTTCCATAATAAAGAAAGTAAAATGAATTGTGAATATGATTTTTTAAACTAAAAAATGAAAATGAAAAGATTAAATACTTTCTGGATATAAATGGTAAAGTCCAGGATATAATATTTACTTTAGTTGTGGATGATTTAACTAAAGTTGAAAATGAATTAAATTAAAAAAAGAAAATAAAAAAATAATGAACACACCTTCTAGATCCAATGAAGATAATTATATAGATTTAGAAATTGTTCAAAAGGATAATATGGTTTTGAAAACTAAATTTGTTAATATTAAAGAGGAATTATCTAATTTTGTAATAGGTAAAAAAAATATGATAAGATGATGTCTTTAATGAAACTAAACACAAATAAAAATGCCTTTAGTTATAACAATTTTAAACTAAATTTAAATAAGGCTTCTTTTACTAAAATTTTAAAAGGAAGTATTTCTATTGTAACTTTCTTTAAATGTATAATGAATGGGGATTGTGAAAATAAATTATCATTGAGATTAACTTAATATTTTTTTCATACAATAACTATATTATCTAAAAACTTGTATTTAGATTCACCAAGAGACAAATATTTGAAATCTATGTGGATGGTCAAAAGACCTTCTGTGAATTCTGTTGAACCTATGACAGCATGGGTATCAAAAGGATATTACTCAAATCCTATTATACCTAAGGTGGTCACCATGCCCATATAAGTTTTATTTTTTAAAAAAATATACATACTATCTACTTTAATATAATTTGATATTATTTCATAAAATATTATTTTTATTTTCGATTCAAGGTAGGTGCATTAATTTCTACTTGTTTTTTATTTTCCAAGTAAAATTTTTCTAGTATATATAGTTGAATTTTTATTCTGAATATCCTAACTATATGTTTACTTTTCTATAAATTTTTTTAACAGTATTTATTTATCTTTCTTTAATCATGTATGATTTTTTGGCTGGTTAACCCCTTTTTTATTATAATACTTCTATGTAAAGTTATAAATCAGTGTTTAAAAAATTACCTTATGCAAACTCAAAATTCCTTAGTCTATTTGAAATAATTATTCAACAAATGAACTAGGGAATTATTTTAAAATCTTTAAAATATATTGTGTTCTTTATAATTTAGTTTTTCATTTTTATTAGTTGAAATCTAGTTGGAATTATTAATTTATTTAAGAAGTAAGTTTATTAAAAAATTGATTTAATTTTTTGACAAAAAACTTTGTTTTGTTGATCTATATTTAATATAATTATTTTATACTTAAACTCTAGGGAGTTTTCTTTTAAAACTATTAAAGCAAAGAAATTTTTCATCTATTTTGAAAGCATTTATATTATCTATTTTTTCTTCAAAATTAGTTAAATTTTTTCATTGATTATAAAAATATTGTGTAATATGTTAGTGTTTGATCTTAACATGAAAAAAAGCTTAATCCTTTTGTTTTTTGTAAATTATCTATTTTTGATAAATCTATTCCCTCTGATTAAAACTTCTACTCTGTTTTAATTATTTATTGTGAATTTTGTAACTATTTTTTAACTTTTATATCAATATAATACTATGTTTTTTTAAATAAGTTGATATTGTTTTAAAAGGAGACTATTTTATAGTTTAAATTCTATTAATGTACTTTTTGATAAATTTCAAAAGGGGTAATATTTTTATTAAAAAATTTATAAATGTTTTTTTAGTGATTTATAAAAAGGGGGAGTCTGATAGTATTTTAATTTGTTTTAAATACATTAACAGTTTTATTTTTTGATAAATTACTCTCCAACAACATTTATTAAATTCTCTTATTATTTTCTCATGTGTTTTAATAAAAATATTAAATTGTTAAGTGTTTTAATTAATTAACAATTTTTTAATTACTTGTTTTAATAAGTTTAATAAAAACTTCAAGTGTTTCATATTCTATAGTGTTTTATTTAATAAATAAATTTTTATTAATGTTTTAAAAATAGTTTTGTAATTTTTTGTAATGTTATAATAATACTGATGTTTTTTTTAATTTATATTTGTAAAAAATATTATCATCCTTAGAAGGCACCATTCCATACCTTGACCACATAGGGGACCAATAGGTTCAACCCCATGGGAAATCCTACCTATGGTACCCCACTATGAGGTTATGAAATCTAATATGCATAGCGCACTCATTAGGCATGTGGGGCCCATGTACAAGGCCCCTTAGGTCGCGCCCGCAATGCGTAAAGTTGGGATAGATCACCCATTAGACTGTAGTCCATCTGTATGATTGTGTTTTTGTTCTGACCAAAGGGTGGAATGGTATATTTTATATTCCACTCATTCTTCTTCAGTTCGTTTCAATGTGGGATTGAGTTTTTTAATCATATTGTTCATCAGTCTTAATCTTGGATAGAAATAGTGAGTAGCTTTATTGTCCGATAATTTCCCCATGATCCTTCTGATCACCATATTTATCCCATGATTTGTTTTTGAACCCCCACATGTTCTCCTCTATTATCCCATGCTTCTTTTGGGTTTTATTTTCAGTCATCTTCTTCAACATACTTCGTTTCTATAGATCAAAAGTGTCTCCACCAGTGCTTCTTCTTCCTCTCATGTTCACTTTTATTTCTTCACTTTTCTGTTATTTTCGAACTCATTTATTGGTCTTGACTTCTGTTTTTGTATCTCCATTTAAGTCTCACTGTTTCATAGTCTTCTACCTTCTTCTTCCCCGAGTTCTTCTTTTGGTTCTTTGGCCTTCCTCTGTTGGGTGCTCGATGAGTCACTGTTGAATATTCCCAACGGTGGGTTTTTTTACCCACCATTGGACATCAATTGTGGGTGTCGATTCACTATTGTAATTTTAATGATGGTGGGTGAGTCTAACCATCGTTTAATACCAACGGTGAGTCATGATACACTGTTGGAACCCAATAGTGGGTTAGTGATTCACAACTAGACATCAATAGTGAGTTTTTTCTTCACTGGTTGGTTGTTCTTCTTTTATTGTATTTAGTCTTCAACAATGGGATTATCAAGCTCCTAAAATATCTTAGCCTTCTTCATTATATTATAGTAGTTATTAGTTTTTATTATTTTTTCTTGTTTTTTATTTTTCTTTTAATTGGTAAAATCATGTTCAATCTCCAACATGAGTTTTTTTATCTTCCTTCGATTTCTGCTCTAAATCTCCTGTTGTTTATTCTGTTTTTCTTATTTTTTGTCATAATATTTTTATCTTTTGATTATTATTATATTATTTAGAAATATTATTGTATACTGATACTCGTTATGATGTAAGTTAATTCTTCAGATCTCCAACAATAGTTATTCTTTCTTTGATTTTTTCCATAGATATTTTTTAATGTCTGAAATAGTTTTTAATTTGTTTTTCTTATTATTATCAAGAGTTTATTATTATTTTATCATCTGTTGTTTATTTTTATTTTCTAGAATTAATTTTCTATGGGTTAACATTGGATACTTCCAATGGTAGGTTATGAATCACCGTTGGGTATTTCCAGCGGTGATTCATGAGTCACCATTGGACACTCTACGATAGCAAAATTTTTATTTCTTCACATGGAGCCTTTAACTTCTTAGATTCTTGGAATAAATATAATTTTGATTGCTTATTTTTATTTTTTATTGAAATTGAAATTGAAATCCATGCTCTGTTTATCAACCATTGGAACCCAATGGCGGGTCCTAAGTCACCGTTAGTTAAAATTTTATATTTATAATATTTTATTTTATTTTATTTTATTTTTATTTATTTTTATGTTTTAAAAATAAATTATTTTGATCATAGTATTATTGTTTTATGTTGAAATATATTTTTAGATTGTTAAAAATCTAACTATAACATTATTTTATGTATGTTTGTATAATAATATTTAAATTCATACAATGATCTATTTTACTGCACTTTTACTACTTGTATGATCTAAAATATTATATTTGTTTTTCAATCATTTTTTAATTGGAAATTGATTAAAATTATTTTAATTAATATAGTAATTATTTTATATTAATATTTAATAAATAACTGAAAATCCCTATTGTAATTCTATATTAATCCAGTGGGGCTTTAATAAACTATAGTTAACAGTCATTTTTTATGCACTAACAAGTGTTGTGCAGACATTGGACATGAACATGCTTCTAAAGATATTCTTTTAATGATCTAAGAGATTAATTTAAGGAATAAAAACACAGAACATTGTAGATCATTCATCCAAATCTCTTGTGATGCATATTTAACATTATGTTGATCTCAAAGTTGTTCATGGTCTTCTACAACTTCAACTTTCTTGTAGTGATCACCAAAGGACTCTTATTTGACATTTGTTAATTCCAAGTTATCAATGATAATTCATTTTAAACTTCTTTGAAATTTTGATCATATACTATATTTTCATATATTTGTTTTATTTATGTAATATTTATTTCTTCTATTTATATTTCTTGTGTCTCGTTTATTCTTTTCCCATTAAAAGCATGTCTTTCTTTTTCTATGGTTATTCAACCACCCGAAAGGAATTTTGAGTTGTGACTCCCAATCAAAACTTAGGATATAAACTAGGTTTATTATTATATATAAAATAATGGGTTGTGCCTATGGTTTTTTTTAAAAGGTAGTGTCTTTAATAAGGTTTCCACACCTTTAAAAGTGAGGTTTTTGGTGGGTACCAGTCTCATCGAGAAGTATAGGGGATTAAGGTGTGGACTAGGATCTTGGTGATCTGAACTACTATAAATCCTTGTATTCTTTAATTTTTATTTCCCCAAAAACTCAACTTAAGATAAATAAACTCACTAAAGTCTAATATTTTATAAACTTTGATTGTTTTTGTCTTTAATTTTTTAAAGAGACTATCCTCCCCTCTCTAATCATATTTTTCATCAATAAAGATCCAACACATCTTTCACGAATGGTTATTATGATGTATGTAAATATTATATATGATATTACTAACATTATTATGTTACTTAAATTATAATATCATATCCATATTCTTACATTCTCATCCATTGGAAGACAATAACGTCATGTGTGCATATATGTCAACTGTCACCTCTACAAAGTGATGTGATTTGTTTTCCATTTCCTATTTATATAGATGGTAATGGGGAAAGATTTAATTAATATATATAATTTAATAATTATTCTATAAAGTTTAATTATTATTTTCCTTTCTTTTATTCTATCTTCTGAAAAGTGAAAACAATGTTCATCCGTACGTACGACCTATCTCCATGAATGGTGTAATTCATTTTTCAATCTATAAATTTTTTGGATGAATATAAATATATATGTGTGTGTGATATTTATATAATTATTAACATTTTGTATTTTAAATAACCGTGATCAAATTAAAAGTATTGAAACTACTAAATCAAAATTCTTATAAAAAACGAAATAGTTATCACTCGAAAAAGATAATTTTAGTAATGAATTATTAATAAATGAGTGATGAAATATTATAATTATATCTTATATGATAATATAAGTATATAAACGACTCCATTTTAGATTTATAATAAATTTAAGTTTATTATACATAATATTAGAGTGCTTTTGAAGTAATTCGAACATGAAGTAAGGTATTTTCATCTAACATTTATTTCTGTGAGACACATGACATATTGACCACTTGTTTATTTTATATGGTCTATATACTATACATGAATTTATTTTATGATTATTCTCATGAAAATTATAGGGATTTTTATATCCACCTAAGTTTCTCTCTTTCATGAGGTGTTGATTCGAATGTTATCAAAGTTGTAATGGATTTATGTTTTGGTCTCATTTTAATCAGGAGTATTTATGTTTGAATTTCCATTGAAGGAAATTATATAATAATTTTATGATAAACCCCTTAAATTTTAATCACCTATGGATATCCATGAAATTTTAAAGTAATATTTCAATTTTCCTCTCTTTTATTCTTAAAATGATAGGGAAGTGTATTTAAGAAAAAATAATTCATTTCTTATTTGGTTGGGAATCTTTTTCTATTTGTGTCCATATTTTCAATAATATATTTTGATGAATGTTAGTAATATTATCCTAATATTTTCAAAATTCATTTTTACCCATGTATTTATTTTTTAAAAATTATTTAAATGGAATATTATTATCATTTTATTAATTATTTACTTTTTGATTTTTATAAAGAATCTAAAAGGAAACTTTTTTTTAATGTACACAATATAAATGAAATTTCACATCATCATGACTGTTCAAATATTTAAAGTTTACTCTATAAGATTCCATGGTTTTATTCAAATAAAAAAAATCCATATTTTTTTAAATTTTTATTAGATTTTAAACAAGTGATTCAAAAATGAAAAGTGTGTTTTCTTTATAAAATAATCCAAATGAAATTTTAAAGACATTTTCATTTTTGATAGAATTATTTAATGTTACTTATTAATTAGTGGGGGTAATTTTCAAGGATACAATCCCTATTTTTATCTAGATGGTTTATTATTATAATGATGAGATATTTATGAAACTCGTTTATTTTTTATGGGTTATTCTTTGATGAATTGTAGAAATTTTTATGAAACCCATTTCATTTATATGGTCTATGATATATGATAAATGTTTTATGATATTGTTTCACACATATTATTGGATAATGATTATATGATGGGTGGGCCCATAATTATATATCACTTTAATGAATTGGGTAAATATGGATATCTCATGATATAATAAGGACTATAAGGTGGAGTGATCCTAGTTCAGTAAGGGACTCCATCCACTATAATAGTCTTGAGATTGAACCTTGACAAAGGATATGATGGAATGAAGAGTGAACCCAATCCACTATCCTAGTCTCATAAATGAGCCTTGACTATGGATATGATTTTCCAAGATTATGTATGCCACAAAATCTTATTTTATGCTAATGTTATGGTCTCATAACTCAGGTTCTTTGATTCCTTTATAAATAATATCTTATTAACTTACAAGAATTATGTCATGTCTCAAGATTCTAATATATGATATGTTGTGTGTTGTTTTTATATGTTTATCTCATGTTATCATACCCTTATCATTATGTTATGATTAATTGATCATTGATATATCCATAGTTTATATTTACTGAGCATTTAAGCTCATCCATTCTTAAGATTCCTTTCCATTGGTTATAAAAAATGTTTTAAGTATGATATGTATAAGAAGGGATTTAGTTATCAAGAACTAAGTGGGAAATGATTTAGATCTATTATGAATAAGTTTCTTATGTATCAAAGTTTCCAAATTCATTAAACCTATATGATTCTATCATGGATCGTAATGGTATGTATTGAATATTCATCTAATAAGATAAAAATTTTATATATGAAAAGTATGGGTCACTATATTGAAGATCATATAAGCATGAACTATATATTAGATGTAAGAGTATTGTCATCACTGAGTTAGAGGGTTTAACAATCTTCAATGACAATTTAAACTACACAATACCATGAAATGATCATTTATTAGAAGAGTTATGAGTTTAAGGTATTCTTTAACTTTATTGGTTTTTATTGAAAAATATTTCATATTATTTGTATTGATTTTTTTAAGATGCATCAAAAAGAAACAAAAATAATAAGGGTGTTATGAATTATATTCACACTTTTGGGTGCACTACTGTGCAAGAGTAATATAGACACCACGTACTTTTTATGAACAACTGAGTTTTACTTGGAACTAAAAAAATTGAATGAAAATAAATATTTATTGAACTAAACTAAATATAAGTTCATTGAATTAAATAGAATTTAATAAAAACCTATACAATAAACTAAATCATTATGTTCTTAATAGAATAATAACCACTAAAATAAAATAAAATAAAATCTTAATGGAACCAAATAAACCATATATAATCAATACTAAACCAATGCAGTACAGTGAAATCAACCCTGAAATGAATTAGACCAAACAAAACCAAATATACCCAAACAATATTAAATCAAACTGAATAGATCATAATGAATTTAAATGGAACAAAACCAAATTGGAGATAAAAAATACAATGATAATTTTCTTAATAGAATAATACAAACTTAAACTTAATGGAACAAATTTACTTAACCCAAATATAACTAAACTATGTCGAACTAATCTAACACAAATGAGACTATCAAAAAACGAATCAAACTGACTAAAAATATATTTTTTAGAATTGAATGAAAGTGAAATAATGTAAACTATATCAATTGGAACTAAACTAATAAAATATTAGTTGAATTGAATCATTCCAAAATGAATAAAAGTTAAATAAACTAAATCATATAGTGTGGAAGACATACAAAACTCATTAAATAGATCTGAAAAACACCAAACTAGATGAAATGATAGGTGAAAAATCTATTTGGAACCATAACTGACTATACAAATTCAACTCAATTAGGATAAAAAACGAAATTTAATCAAATAAAATTTAATTTAATTTAATGTAACTGAACCCAACTAACACATACAAAACTAAACTAAAGAAAACCAAATCAAATTTAATTTAATTTAGATGAAACCAAACAACCTAAAATTACCAATATTGAACCAAACTGATTAGATTTAAACCATTCTTAATTTATCTGGATATAAAAGTGTGAAATCATACTAAACATTTTTTCCTTAAACTTAACTAACTTAATCCTTATTGAATTAATAAAAAATGAATGAAAATTATTATAAATATATTGAAGATCCAATCTAACCTAAATCAATACAATATATAATAAATATAATTTGAATATAACTCAACTAAATTAATCAACATTCATTGAAATTTAATGAATTTTCTTTTTGGTTTTTATCAGTTCAATATTGGTTATAATGAGTTGATTTATTTTATCAATTACATATTATTTAATAATGTAATCTTAAAGTAATGAATTTCATTTTTAGAAAAAAAATGAGCATCAATGGTTTTGTGCCTTGAGAAAATAATTTCCTCAAATGGGAGGAACAAATAGAAGTGTTGTAAATAAACAATCACAATAAAAGTTTGTAAGTATTATTATTATTATTTAAAATTTGGATATGCAATTCATAATTAAATATGTTATTTATATTTTCAATATTGATCCTTATAGGGCCTTGATGAGAAATAATATGAAAACTTCAGGCCAAATTATCATTTGAGATGGGTGGTAGGTTAGGACCACCATAGGAGAGTCTGATGTCAACTAAGGAAGAGCATAATCTGCACTAGGTATTTGGACCACATAGAGATCCTCTAAAATATCTGGAAAAACTGAGTTTCAAAACACTCATTAAAAAGTATTTTAGGCTAAAAAATATCTATACAAAAGAATAAAATAGTTAAAATGGTCATCGAGCGGTTCCTTGATGCTATGAAAGCATTATGAACATCACTTCCATTAGATGCTTCTATGTTTTTTGATACATGTATACCAATAATTCTCTCTTTATACAGTTCATTAGGTGATGTCAATGGTAGTCCAAGTGTTGTTCAAGGTGATGAAACTTATGATGATGATGATGATGATGATGCTAAATACAATGATGTTGGTGAGGATATTCATGATGTGAGTGATGATCACGATGGAAATGATTGTTATGAGGGATTTATTGATCCCCTCTATTTTTGAGTTTATAGTAATGAGTCAATTGTGTGGATGGTGTTTAATGACTAACACTAATTTTGTGGATTATATACCTATTTAATATTTTTTTGAATGTTTTGAAAACTATTGATATAGTTATAAATTGGATAAATGCTAAATATATAATATATGCACCTCATATGATGTTTATTATGATCGATATTTTGTTTAAAAGTTGTTTCATTAATTATGTGGAGTTTTTCAGTGGAATTGTGCTACTGTCTAGGGATAAAAAACTATTCCAATGGTTATAATGAACCATTAGGAAATAATTACATCAATTATTTACACATAACTTTTTTTTCAAAATACCTCATGGTGTATACCAATAGTTTCAATGAAAACCATGGGTTTAGACTTACAGTGATAAAAATAAAACAATAGTCCATAGAACCATTATTATATCCTATAAAAATGGTTCTATGGACTATAAAAATGGTTTTAAACTATTGGTGTATGTTAGTTTTCCAGTAGTGCTTGTAGGTTGAGAGTTGTAATTTTGGCATTTTTGTGGTAGTAGGAGGCCACCGACTATCAGATGGAGGGAACCAGTTAGCCTTTGAAACCTAGAAAAATTATTGTTGGTTTATAGGTACCACTAACCTATTGATGTACTTTCACTAACCTGATGGTGGAGTCCTATAGCTACAAGCTCTCTGTAGGAATCCACCAGCTATCCAATGGTGTCATTGGGGAGGTGGATTAGTAAGTTCCTAATAGTAATTTTGTCCTGAAATGTTTTCTTAATCCCCCTTAATCTGAATCATCAACCATAATTCAATTTATCTATATTTTAGTGGTTCTTTAGTGTGTTTTTGGATCTCTCCCCTCACTTTTGGTGAGTCATTGTGGGGATTAAAGTCTTGGAACTGTGTTCTTCGTAATTTGGTCAGATGTCCCCTTCTAATATAGTTTATCTTATATTGATCCATGGTTTTTATGTATCATGAGAGTAGATCGTTGGGTCTTGCATTGATATAAGGATTTTAAATTTTTTTCATTGTATTTGGGTTCTTGAGGATATTATGCACTTGTTTCCCCTCATCGGTTTTGAAGTGGAAATGTTCTTTAATTGTTCTTGAGGTAGGAGTCTCGATATTATACTATAAACCTTGGATTGATTTATGATCTTTAATGCTTTCCTTTTTTTATTGGTAAATTTACTATTAAAATTGGGTTTGACCTTTGGGCTATGAAATGGGTTTTCTTTGGAAAATGGATTTTACTCACTTTATGTGTCTGAAAAAACGACTCGAAGATTATTCAAAGGGGGAAATGGTTTTTCAAGAAAGAAAGAAGTTTTAATTTCTATTGAAGATATTTTATGAAAATATGGGATTGGCTTTGAAATTTCCTATGCCTTATAAAATGGTTATGAAACGTGGTTTTTTCTTATTCCTTAGAAATCGATTATGAAACATTATTTTTTTTATATTTGATGTAATGATAATGTAATTACACACTTGATAAACCATGGGCTATGTAAAAACTAGAAAAATATTGTCCCTAGTGGATTTATCTATCACTGGGGTAGGTTCCCTTGATATCATGGTGACTAAGGGTAGCCTTTCCATGTGATCGAGGTTCCCAGACATTATGATTCATGTATGCTGGTTAGTGTTCCAATATGTGGCTTAACGGGATGGTTGTGTACACCTTTGTGTTATGGATTTCCCATTTTGGTTTATTTTAGATTAAATTATGGGAATAATTTTTTTAGATGATCACTTTACATATGTTATATTAAGTGATTCTTGAAAACTATTTATTTATTTGTTTATACCATTAAAAATTTCATATGTCATATTTCTCTGTTTTATTGAATATGGAATGATTTTTTAAATGAAATCTGAAGGATGTTTTATAATTGAAAAATGATTTAATATTATTTGCATTATAAATTTGTTTAAAGTATGAACTCATGGATTCTCATGGTTATAAATTGTATAGATTCTTTTAGTTGTATCCTACTGGACATCCATGCCTACACCCTACTTTTTTCTTTGGGCATTTTTAGCCTTGGTTTTGTAGGATATAGGTAAAGGGAAGAGTTTCATGTAGTAGGAGACTCTCCTTGATCACATTGCTTACTGGTGGGTTGGGATGTAGGTGATTAATGGTAATGTATAGATAGGCCCATGGGTTGTCTCGAGTTTCATGATATTAATGGTATTCTTGTAATATATTTAGACCTTGTTATATAAATGTTGGATATGACCTTTATGGTTGTTTATTTAAAATATGGTATATTTTGTTTATTATCTTTTTTAATTTATTTATTTATTTTATATAATAAGTATGATAAGGGTGAAATCATTTCCATCTTCTATTTAATGAAACCCAAGTTCTTTTCCCCACCCCATGGAAATCAGAAACACACTTCAGGCCATATGTCAAGTCAATATGGGTGATGCTATGGGTTTACCTAGATTAGTATGTTACAATTTTTTATGTGATCCTTATGATCCATTAATTCCAGGGCTCATGCTTTTGTATCACACTATTATATCTTGGGGTTTCATTATAATATATATAGAGAAGTTATAACTTGAGAGGTAGTGGTGGGTGTGTATGGACACCACACTTTCATGAAAAGTCTCAAGTAACCATGGGAAGTCCAGGGTTGTATGATCTTCTTATCAAAGGTTTTAACCCTTTTTTATTTAGTTATTTATATTCAATATTTATTAAAGGAATAAAATTATTCTCTAAATGTTTTCCATCCTCTGGTTATATAGATTCTGTGACCTCTAAGAAGAGTACTATATATTGATAGAGGGGGGGCTGTGGAGAAATCCCCATAGGAAAATCCTCCAGTTGATCTGGTTCTGGTGGTAATTATCATTCATATGATCTAATCTATGGGATGGGTCACCAATGTTGATTTGGAATGAATGGTAGATCATTATTCAATGTTTACTAAGTAGTATATATTGATAATTCATAGTGACAAGGGCCCAAAAGATACTGATGAATGGATTGAAAGGATTGATTGAGAATATTTTCCAGTTTCTCAAAACTCTAAAAAACTGTAAGGTTGGATTCACCAATTGAATTATCAAAGGTCCAGGGAGAAAATTGTGAGAATATATCATGAAATCCATGTTGTGAGAAGATATCACATGGACTAATTTCAATAAATCATTCAATTAATAGTTTTATCTAGAGACACTAGGGGTGGTGTAGGCATGATAGTTTGTTACTTTTTAGTAGGGAGATCATTCTGTCATAGAGTATTCCGCTCAGTTTTTTTGAGTTGTTGCACTTGTCTCCAGAGCTTGTTTCTAATGATTATATCAATTTTTTGATGTTTGAAATGGGTTTAAGGGTAATTTTCATATCTATAATGATTCGTATGTGCCTACTGTAATGACCTAAACTTTTTGAATGATAATTTTTTCCTGAAAATGTGTGTTATATTATTTTATACACAACAAAATTATATCTATTTATTATGAAGTGAGTATAAATTAAAATTTGATCTCCGAGTTTCAACTGTTATATGACCATTGGTCAATATGACCATTGGAAACTATACCCCTGATAATAATTTTAATGTTATAATTATTGTTTATAAGTATAAATGATAAAGGAAAATTAATGCAGAAAAGAGAAATGATGGCCTCAACTAGTAGAGTTGTGTCATATGAAACCCATTTTTTAGAGCTTGGGAGGGAGGTAGAATAATTGGGCTTCACTCTTGACCAATCCCATGCTGAGCTTTAATAAGTGATGCCGAAATGATATCTTTTATGGTAGAAGTTCAAGTTAGTGGAAATTACCACTCGGGCGATATTAGCTGAGCCGCCCCATGAATCTAGCATCATCGCACACCTTGCCATTAGGTCATATGAAAGTTTTATAAGGGGATATGAATCAATTACTTAGTTACTTAATGTATAATACCTTTGTATAAATAAATTTTTTGTTTCATCAATTCCATTTTGAGTTAGTTTTTCTTAAAAATATAATGAATGTGATAAATTGATTTTTTGAACAGTAATTGTCCTTTTTATAAAAGATATAATCAATATAATAAACTAAAGTATTATTAATAATTTTTATTTTAATGAAATTTTATTATAAAGACACTATTCTTTAAATATAAATGATAAAATAATTTTATTTTTTTCAAGTGTCAGAAATTTCACTATGTATTTTTCTATCCATTGTTATTTTTAATAATAAAGATTTTTATATTTAAAATTCAAAATTATCATATTTATAGAATTAATCTGATAAAATAAATATCATGTTTTAAATCATCACATCAAAATTAGGTTTGGGTGAAATTATGAGAATTTTCTAAAATATCTTATTTTTCAGTGAATAGTAAAAATATAGTTTGAGTTTTTTGGTAAGTTTAATAACATCATAATTATGTCATATTGATTTAATAATTATTTAACCATAATATAAGACTAAATTTATTTTATTTTATTAATATAAATTATTTTAATAGATTTTAATCAATTTCCAAATATATAATTTACTTTCCAAATCTTAAAATGGAAACTTTAACTTAAAATTTTGATATTTTGTAGAAACTTTACTTTTCCTTGACAAAATAAGTAATATTAAATTATGGTCGACTATTTTGGGATAAAATTACATAAAATATGATCCAATTTTCCAATACCATGGGAAATCCCATGGTTTTTCAATTACCACTATCTAAGTATCCAATGCATTTATTTGGAAATTAATAAACAAATCCGCCAATTTTGCTATAAATACCCACCAATTTCTCTATTTAAATACATTAACAATCCATAATACACTAATATATTGTATTTTTAACTTCTAAGTAGTCCTCATAAGGTTTCCTCAAGCCCCCAAGGTCCCAATCTTTGAGTTTTAGGAGTTACTCTTCAAGGTAAGGGAAATCTCAACTTCTCTTTTCCTTTCACGTTCCCTTTTTATATGGTATGTCTTTCAAGTTTCCAAAATATGTTATTCTATAAATTTTATTCTATCCCTTTATATTAATAATATTCTTTTATAAATTTTATACCCTTATCCCCTCTCTTTTTACCATTTTCTAAAATCATGTTTCATGCTGTTATGATGCCTAATTTGCTTCTTAAAATTTCTCTCTTTTTCTTAAGAAAATTATATTTTTGTTTTATTTTTTTGAATATACAAACCTATTTTTTTATATGGGTATTAACTTAGATTTAAAAATTATCTATTTTATTCATTTATTTACATACATGATACTCACTTTCCCATTCTGTGGGTTTAAAATGTCATAATGATCACGTCTTTAAGAACTTAAAAATGTCTTGTTTTTTATATGAAAGTTATTTCTTTTATTATCCATGGGATATTTATGAAATTTTTTATTGTGATAAATTTGGATCACATTAATTAACACATATTATTGGTGTTCCTTAATATCATTAAAACTCATTGGGTAAAGAATTTAATCTCTAGAGATGACATGTTTTACAATACCTTGGTGAATAACCTTGGTAATTTTTACGCCACCTCAGTGACAAAACTTGGTGATATGATTATGAATGACTCAATTAAATTTTTTATACAAATTTACATGTTATTATTCATGTTATTTTTACTATTATATGTCTCATTTTCCTTTTATCATGTGTTCTTATTGATATTTCTCAAGATCACATTTAAATTGTTTCTCTTTCTTTCCCTTACTAGATCCTATGATCACCCTTTCCTTTGATGTATGTCCCTAGGTTATGAGATTTAGTTAATATACTTAGTATTAACCTATTATTAAGACTTTAAAGTATATTATAAGAATTTTTTATGTTTTTATGTATTATATACCATATTTCTAAGAAACAAAACTTTAAAAGATCCTTTGTTTGTACAATGTACTGTAATGTTATATAATAAAAAGGAAGGATTTCATAGTTTATATCAAATTATGGTTTATTTATTTGTGTAAATTAGGATTTTAAAACTTTATGAAGACCCTTAGGGGTATGTTTAATGACTTTTATTTTTATAATTTATTAAGTAAGTGGTTTCCGAGCAAAAAAATCCATTTTTGGATATGAAAAGGTTGATGTGGTTCTAGAATATATGTACCTAGGGGTAATAACTCCAACAAGGTGTGTTGGGACTAACTCGGCATAACCTAGTACATGATAACGAGACTTATTGTGCACCTATATTGATACTCTTATGGGATATGTTTTTTTAATTACAATCTTTTTTATGAACCATTATAAAGGATATATAAAAAATGTAATTATTGTTAATGAATAACATACTTATGTTTTAATACATAAAAAACTTCTAGAATTATAATATTATTCAAAGAAACACATTTCTTACTAAGGTTTTCTTCTTTTTAAAAATGGAGGGAAATAAGAGTAACCGCGTAAATGGTGAGTGTAATGGACCAAGTTTTGACGACACTCTGATGGAAGTCGAAATGGAAAACATCATGAGAATGATGAATCAACTGACTTGAATTATGAGAAATAAATTGAAATAAGATGAGAGACCAGATTCTCCTCAAAATTAAAAAATTTCCATTGAGTCCTTTATGAATTAACAATCACCTTCTTTTAGTGGATCTATCGACCCATTGATTTCTGAACAATGATTATGCTTTATAGAAAAGATATTCTCTATACTCCCTTGTCCAGAACAAGAGAAAGTCACCCTAGCTATGTGCCACTTAGAAGGAGAAGCTAATAAGTGGTGGACACTGATTAAAAACATAAATCCAAGAAGGGAGATTGAAGCTATATGGGGTGGGAAGAGTACAGGGGAACCTTTTTCCAAAAAAATATTTTCCCCATTCGATGTGAAGGAAAATGGAAAAGTAATTCCTATAGCTGAAGTAAAGGAAAATGAATCTATGGGAATCTATTTGATGAACTTTACAAGGATTTATGGATAAACCTCTAGATTTTTCATGGATACTAATGGAAAGTTTGATAGATTCTTTAGTGGAATAAGACCCAATCTATGATAGAATTTATCCAATTGAAACTATAACAGTTATGAAGAGATAGTTCAAAGTTCTATCAAGGTTGAACTAGAGTTTAGTGAGATGCAGTGGTATCACAAATTGAATGAAAAGAAGAGATTAATAGATCCAAGATTAGGGAGTAACTTTGATCATAGAAGAGGAGGAAAGAAATTAAATCTTTCCACATGAAACAAATATGGAAAGAAGCATTTGGGAAACTAATTTCTTGAGAGAGGGAAATGTTACAATTGTAGAAGATATTTATATATTTCTTGGAACTATTGTAGTGAGGTGAAGACTCAACTTCTCAATACTAACAACAAAGGGAAATGGTACCGGACCTTCCTGAAGTTCAATTCTTAAAGTGTGGAAAACTTGGGAACTTTTCCAATCACTTTCCAAATATTAATTTAATGGAGGGGAATCACCATCAACCTCAGAATAGTCTAAGGGAGAAAGGTTGGGATTTTTCTATCATGACAGCTGAAGTTGAAGCTCCAAATGATATGGTTGAAGGTACTCTCATTTTTCTCTCAAATATAGAAAGTAATTTGTTTGATTTTGGTTCTACTCATTCCTTTATTTCCTCTAATTTTATAAATAATATAGAATAAATCCCTAAAATTATAGAAGTATAGTTATCTATCAAGACTCTTATAGGTATTATCCAAGAATAAATAGTGTATAAAAACACTAGTATTCACTTTTTCGAGCACAATCTCATCTAAAAATATAGTAGTCATTCCTATGATGGAATTCTACATTATACTATGGATGGACAGACTCTCAATGTATAATGATAAGATCAACTATAGAAGTAAGGAAATATCATTGGTCATGAATGGAAAATCTATAGTTGTTTTCAATGGAGATATATCTCAACCTGAACTTTTTCTTGAAGCACCTCTAGTAGCCTTCTTTATGGAGATGGTCAGTGAATATAGGGAAAGAAAAGAAAACATACAAATATAAAGTGTCCCCATAGTTCAGGAATACATTGATTTATTTTCTTAAGAGTTACCTGGATCTCACCTAGAAAGATAGGTAGAGTTATCCATTGAACACATGCCTAGATCCAAGACGATATCAAAGACCCCATATAGAATGGAAAATGTGGTGTTGGATGAATTAAAGAATTAACTCCAAGATTTTTTGGAGAAGGGGTTTATCAGACCTAGTGTGTCTCCTTGGGGAGAAAATTTTCTCTTTGTAAAGAAGAGGGATGGATCAATGCATCTATGTATTTATTATAGAGAACTTAACGGGATCACAATGAAGAAAAAATACCATCTTCCAAGGATTGATGATTTATTTGACTAGATTCTTGGGGCTTGATTCTTCTCTAAGATTGATCTTCAATTTGATTATCATCAATTTGATTATCATCAATTGAGGATGAAGAAAGAAAATATTCTAAAGACCACTTTTTGATCAAGATATGGAAATTATGAGTTGTTTATGCCCTTTGTCTTGACTAATGTTCCTGCTATTTTTATGGATTTGATGAATAGGGTCTTTAAAGACTACATTGATAACTTTGTGGTAGTTTTTATTGGTGATATTATAATATATTTTAAAAAAAATTAGGATCATGAGGATCATATAACGGTTATATTGTGAACTCTAAGGAAGAAGAGTCCATTTGAAAAGTTTATCAAATGTGAATTTTGGTTACAATAAGTTGATTTCTTGGGGCACATTATAACCAATGAAGGAATCTCAATTGACCCTACCATGATAAATGTTGTGGAAGAGTGGCCTCATCCTATAACAGTAACTGAGATTCATAGTTTCCATGGTTTAGAAGGATATTATAGGATGTTTGTGAAAAACTTTTCATGAAATTATAATCCACTAACCAAGTTAACTTGAAAAGGTGTCAAGTTCATCTGGAAAAATAAGTGTGAAGAAAGTTTCCAAAGATCTAAAGAAGAGATTGGTTATTGCACATGTGTTAACTCTATACTCTATCAGAGAAGGAATAATTATTTTCAGTGATGCATCTTTGAAAGGTCATGGGTGTGTCCTCATGAAAAATGGCTAGGTGATTACTTATAAATATCGACAGTTAAAGCCTCATGAGTAGAATTATTTTACGCATGTCCTGGAGTTGCCAATGATTTTTTTTCTTTAAAGATATTGAGGTACTATAATTTTTGGGAGAAATGTGATATATACACAGATCACCACAGTTTCAAGTATATTTTCACACAAAAGGAATTGAACATTAAACAGAGGATATGGTTGGAACTTCTTAAAGATTATTATTTTTCAATTCATTATCACCCCGAAAGAGAAAACAAAGTCGCTGATGCATTAAGTAGAAAAGACCATGTTGTGCTGGAAATGATAAGAATTCAAGGGGATCCATTGATTAAAGACCTAGTAAAACTGTACATGGGAGTAATTAGGTAAGGTACATCATCAGCCCTATCCAAAATGATTTCTCAACCATCATTACTAGAGAAGATCGAGAAATATCAAAGAGAATATCCTTTCTTATAGAACAAGATAGAGGCTATAAAGAATTGGAAGTTTCCTGAGTTCAATATTGGTCATGAAGGTGTACTGAAATTTCGTACCAGGTTATGTGTTCCATCTATTACAGAAATAAATAAGGAGCTGATGGATGAAGCTCACAGCTCTACAGCCTCTATACATCTTGGAAGCACTAAAATGTATAAGTAACTTCATGATCATTATTGATGGGATAACATGAAAAGGGACATTTATAACTACAATACAAGGTTATTGTTGTGCCAACAAGTGAAGTAAGAGAGACAACTTCCTAAAGGGGTATTAAAACCACTACCAATACCAACATGAAAGTGGGACAACATCATAATGGACTTTGTCACTACTCTCCTAAAAACATCCAAAGGAAACAATGCGATATGGGTTATAGTGGATCGTATCACCAAGACTATCCATTTTATCTCTATCTAGGAAGACATATCTCTTGATCAACGTTCCAAGATAAATGTGAAGGAAGTGGTAAGGCTACATGGAGTGCCACTTTATATCATTTCTGATCATGATCCAAGGTTCACATCAAAATTCTGGAGAATTCTTCAACATGATCTTAATAATGAATTGAATTTCATTATGGTCTACCACCCTCAAAGTAATGGAAAAATTGAAAGGACTATTCAAACACTCAAGTACATACTGAGAACATGATTAATGGAATTTAAAGGTGGATGAGATCAGCATCCCCCATTTTTTGAGTTCTTATACAACAATAACTTCCATTTGAGTATTCAAATAAAATCCTATGAATATCTATAAAGAAAGCATTGTATAACTCCTACTTGTTGGGATGAAGCTAATGATAGAATGATTCTTGGGTCTGATCTTGTGCAAGAGTTAAAGGAAAAGGTTCATGTCATCCAACAACACATAAAGGCTACTCAGCATTGGTAGAAGATTTATACTGAAAACCATTGAAGGGACTTGGAGTTTAATGTTGGTGAAAAATTATTCCTTTAAATTTTACCTTGGAAGAGAGTCATGTAGTTTGGGAAGAAAGGGAATCTCATCCCCGGGTACATTGGCCCCTATGAAATCCTTGACCGCATAGGAGTAATACTCTATTGACTATCACTTCCACCAAACATAGCTCAAGTTCATGATGTATTCCACGTATCTCTCTTGGGTAAGTACATACTTGGCCCTTCACATGTACTAAATCTATAAGTGGTGAAACTGGAACATGACCTCTCTTATAAGGATTAGCTAGTGGAGATCTTGGACCGTAGAGATAATATTCTATGAAACAAGACTATCCACCTCGTCAATGTGTTGTGAAGGAACCACAAATATGAAGAAGTGATATGGGAACCAGAGGAATCAATGAAAAAAAAGTACCAACACTATCTCTCGAATGAGGGAATGAGTTAAAATTTCTGGGATGAAATTTATTAATGGGGGAAGAATGTAGTAACCCAAACTTTTTGAGTGATAATTATTTCTTGAAAATGTCTATTATATTATTTTATACACAATAAAACTATATCTCTTTAACAATGAAGTGAGTATAAATTGAAATGTGACATTCATTTTTAGACCATTATATAACCATTGGTCAATTATGATCATTGGTCAATATAACTATTGGTCAATATGATAATTGGAAACTATACTCTTGATAATAATTTTAATGTTATAATTACTGTTTATAAGTAGAAATAAAAAAGGATAATTAATGAAGAAAGGAGAAATGATGGCCTCATCCAGAAAAGTCATGTTGTATGAAGCCCATTTGTCAGAGGTTCGGAGGGAGGTAACATCACTAGTATTCTCTATTGACCAAGCCCAAGTTGATCTTCAATATTTGAGTCTTGAATGGAATATCTTACAGTAGAAGTTCAAGTTAGTAGAAATTACCACCCAGACGATGTTAGCAGAGTCGCCCTATGAATCTATCACCATCGTACACCTTACCCTCGAGTCATATAAAAGTTTTATAAGGGGTTATGTGTCAAAATCATAGTTACTTAGTGTATAATACCTTTGTATAAATAAAATTTTTGTTCCATCAATTTCGTTTTGAGATTAGTTTTTCTTAAAAATATGATGAATGTGATAAATTGATTTTTTGGATAGAAATTGTACTTTTCAGAAAAGATATAATTATTATAATAAACTAAGTTATTATGAATAATGTTTATTTTAATGAAATGGGATTATAAAAACACTATTCTTAAATATAAATTATAAAATAATTTTATTTTTTCAAGCGTCAAAAATTTCACTATGCATTTTCTATCTGCTATTATTTTTAATAATAAAGATTTTTATATTTAAAAGTTAAAATTTTCATATTTAAAGAATTAATACGATAAAATAAATATCATTTTTGAAATTAGAATGTTTAAATTAGGTTAGGGTGAATTTATGAGAATTTTCTAAAATATTTTATTTTCTGGTGAATAGTAAAAGTATAGTTTAAGTTCTTTTGTAAGTTTAATGAAATCATAATTATGTCATATTTATGTAATAATTATTTAAACATAATCCAAAACTCAAATTATGTTATTTTATTAATATCAAGTATTTAAATAGATTTTAATTAATTTCAAAATATATTATTTACTTTCCAAATTTTAAAATGGAGACTCTAACTTAAAAAATGATATTTTGTGAAAACTTTAATTTTCCATTCCAAAATAAATAATATAAAATTATTTCTGACTCTTTTGGAATAAAATTACATAAAATATGATCTAATTTTCCAATACCATGATCAAATACCATGGGCAAGCCTATGGTTTTTCAATTACCACTACCTAGGTGTCCAAGGCCTTTATTTTGAAATTAATAAATAAATCCCTCTCTTTTGCTATAAATACCCACCCATTTTCCCATTTTATTTCATTCCAAATCCAACCTCCATGAATCTATTATATTTTTACCTTTTAAGGTTTCCTCAATCCCCCAAGGTCAAAATCTTTGAGTTTTAGGAGTTACTCTTCAAGGTAAGGGAAATCTCAACCTCTCTTTTCCTTTCAGGTTCCCTTTTTATGTGGTATGTCTTTAAAGTTTCCAAACTATGTTCTTCTACCCATTTTATTATATCCCTTTTCTATAATAAGAGTCTTTTATTAATGGGTGAACCTTCTCTCCTCTCTTTTTACCATTTTCTAAAACCATGTTTTATAATGTTATGCTACCGAATTCTATTCTTAAAATTCTCTCTTTTTCTTAAGAAAATTATCTTTTTGTTTTCCTTTTGTGAATACCCAGAAATATTTATTTTATAGGGGTATTCACCTATATGTCAAAATTTTATTTTATATTCAATTATTAACATCCATGAGACCTGCTTTCCCTTTTCATGGGTTTAAAAATACATAATGATCTTGTCATTAAGAACTTCTTAAAAACGTAATGATTTTGATATGAAAACCGTTTATTTTATTCTCCATGGGTTATTTATGAATTCTTTTTATTATGATCTATGTGCCTAAAATTAATTAATACATTTGAATGGTTCACCCTAATAACTCTCTAATGCATTGGGTAAAGAATTTAATCTCTAGTGATGACATGTTTTACAATACCTTAGTGAAAAACCTTGGTATTTTTTACAAAACCTCGATGAAAAACCTTGGTGATATGCTTATATATGACTCAATTAAATGTTGTAGACACATTTAAAATTTATGATTCATGTTATTTTTACTATTATATGTCTCTTTTTTCCTTTTCTCATGCATTCTTGTTTATATTTCTCATGGTCACATGTAAATTGTTTCCCTTTCTTTCCCTACCTGGGCCTTATACTCTCCATTTCCTTTGATGTATGTCCCCAGGTTATGAGATGTAGTAAATTTAATTAGGATGAACCTATGATTAATACTTTAAAGTGTATGTGAAGAATATTTTATGTTTTCATGTATTATGTACCTTATTTCCAATAAACTAATCTTTAAAAGATCCTCTGTTTGTACAATGTAATGTAAAGTTATGTAATAAAAAGGCATTATATCATACCTACCAACCATTTCGAAGGTTGTGTAAAAGGTATCCATGGTTGGGTATGACGTATATTGGAATACATGGCTCTTTTTAGAGCATTAGTGACAAAAAGAGGTTTCTAGAGTTCACTTTTTAGTTAGTAAATGAATCATAGTGACTAGCATTGAAGTTAAAGTAGGAGTGTGTATTGGACTTGATGGAAGAGTCGAGTGGTCTATTACTAGTGTGGGAAAAAGGCACACCTTAAACAAAAATTTTAGGTTGGTACCAGGGTAGGCCATACTTGTGGGAAATATACTTATCTTTAGTGTTTCTATGAGAGATAATTGTAGGGAAGTAGAGCTAGATGCACCATCACTCGAGGTTCTCAATTTAAATCTAATACAGCTAAATGGGTGGGTTCTCACCCTCATGATAAGTGTGATGCTCAGATAGAAAATAAAGGGTTGGATCAGGTTGTATGTCTATATGTTTTTGAGTGTGCGCTAGAGGTGAAAGAGGTAGGACTTACTATCATGAGAGGTACTGTAATCATAACATCTTCTTTGGTTATGGATTTTTTTTATGCATGTGAAACTCATTATTTTCTATCATCCATGCTCATTGATATATTGGTCTTGCATTCAAATATTTTTCCTTACTTTACAAATCTTTCCAATCCTTTGGGAAATTAGACGAAATAGGTATTTAAATGTCCCGAGTTTCAGGTAATGATTGTTGAATTTGAAAATGTGTGTTAATTTTTAGTTCTTAACCTTTAAATCTTTGGTTTTATCATTGAAATGGATTATATGATTATTTATAATGCTTAGATCAATTTCTATCAACGCTGGTTAAGTTTCTCTCTCCCGATGGAGTCCATCATGTCTTCTAGGGTGAGTAGGATCCATAGTCAATAAGAGAATGTCGCTTTTTTACTAGTGTTGAGTTGATATCCTTCTAGTTACAAATTTTTTTATTGAGGCTATTAATCCAAATCTTAGTTTCCCTCTTTCTATGGTGGTGTATGAGTTTCCAGACATTTTTTCTGATGATTTCTCTAGGTTACAACCCCAAAGGTAAGTGGGGTTATTTATAGACTTAAATTTTGATATAAGACCCATTTATAAACCTTAATAACATATAACACCGCCTAAATTAAAAAAATTAAAGGCTCATATAAAGGATCATGATGCATAGGGATTTATTTTTTTCTAGTTTATCACCTTGGGTGTCTCTAGTGCTCTTTACAAAGAAGGAAGATAGTAGTATTTGAGATGTCCTTGATTAAGGGAAACTCAACCAGGTGACTATAAAGAACAGATATCCCTTATCTAGAATCGATGACCTTTTTTACCGTATTAAGGTTGATCGGTGGCTTAGAAAGATTGATCTGATATTGGGGTACCATCAGTAACGGTCTTGGGAAGATGATATTCGTATAACGAGATTCAGGAGAAGGTATGATCATTTTGAGTATTCGGTTGTTCCTTTTGTAATTACTAACTCCCATGTGGTATTTATTTCATTGATGAACTGGATCCTTTATCGGTTCTTTGATTATTTTGTGGATTTATTTATTGATGATATTCTTGTTTATTCCATGTCAAAGAAGGATCATGAAAAGCATATGAATATTGTCATTGAAGTCCTGATAGAACATTATCTCTATGAAAAGATATCCAAATGCCAGTTCTGGATTCAAGAAGTGAATTTTTTGTGCCATATAATTTATGATAATGGAGTCTCAGTGGATCCTTAAAAGGTTTAGGCAGTGATGTGTTAGGAGTAGCCTAGAAGTGTGTTTGGGATTCAGAGTTCCTTGGGATTAGATGGTTATTATAGATGTTTTGTTCAGGACTTCTCCAAGCTTACATCCCCTATGACATATATGACTTGTAAGGGTTTGATGTTTTTCTAGTGCAATCAGAGCCAACGATCCTTTGAGGAGTTGAAAGTGAGATTGAATTTAGCTCAAGTCTCGATTCTTCCTAGGTTGGGTGTTGGTTATGATGTCAATTGTGATGCCTCATGAATGGGTTTAGGTTGTGTTCTGATGAAGGGGAGACCAGCCATAGCTTATTTCTGACATCAGTTATGCCATCATGAGAAGAATTATCACACTCATGATTTTAAGTTGGCAGTGGTTATGCATGTGCTCAAGATGTGGTGCCACTACCTCTTCAAGGAGCGGTTTACGGTGTATTTCAACCACAAGATTCTGAAGTATATTTTCACCCATAGGGATCTCAACCTAAGACAGAGATATAGAGTGAAGTATTTTCATACATTTGATTTTGAAATTGCTTACACCCCCGGTAAAAGGAATGTCAATGTTGATTCTTTGAGAAGAAAATTACTAACTTAGGCAATGAATGAATTAGTTGAAGAGTCGTGTTTAATGAACTTCTTCACTGAGATGCACATGGAAGGAGAGAGAGGGGGGAGATGGAAAGATGAAAGAATGATATTACCTTATTATACTCATGTTGGATCATTCATAGATGATCATATTTGACTTGGATAAGATGGGGATATAGAGTGTTAGTGTTTCACCATAAATCTTCATAGTGGGGAGACCTAGGGTGATTGGTCTGATTCTCCTGATGGTGTTTTACTCTTTCGATGCAAGAGAATTGTTCCATCAGGCTTTAAGGAATGAGTTAATGGATAATGGACATTGATCGAGTGGATCCATGTCCCTAGAGATACCAAGATGTACAATGATTTGAGGCGTCATTACTGGTGGTTGGGTGTGAGGCGATCAATTTCAGGTTTTGTGTCATGGTGCCTCGCATATTAGAAACTCAAGGTGGAATATCAGAGACCTATTGGGTTGTTGCAACTATTTCTCATTATAGTGTGGAAAGAGGATGAGATATCCATGGACTTTGTGATTGGGCTACCACAGACTCCTAGTGGTAAAGATGCAATTTGGGTTATTATAGATCGACCCACAAAATCATAACATTTCATACCTGTTAAGGAGTCAACAAAGGTAGAGGATCTTGGGCACTTGTACGTTCGGGTGGTTGTTAGACTTCATGGTGTTCCATCGACTATTGTCTCTGATAGAGACCCTCTCCTTACATCCCAGTTCAAGAGTGGATTGCAGTCAGCGATGGGCACTCAATTGAAGATGAGCGCGGGTTACCACCCACAGACGGATTATCAGACAGAGTAAGTCATTCAAATTCATGGAGACATGCTGCAAGAATGTGTCCTTGACTTCAGTAGATCGTGGGAGAAACACTAACCCTTAGAAGATTTTTCCAATAACAATAGTTATCAGGATTCGATTCAGATGACGATTTTTGAGGCGTTGTATGGGAGGGTGATGTGACTTTTATTTCACACCGGTTTCCACATCATGTTATTATGAATTTAATGATTTAATTAGTAAAATGTGATTTAAATGTTAAATGGTTGGATTGTGGTTAATTTACTGTTCAAATTGTTGATTTCTAAGTTTTTGTCTAAATTTGTATTTTTTCCATTAAATTATTAATTATGTTTTCCTAGATTTTTATTATATTTTATTTCCAGATATCCTTAAAAATATTAATTTTTAGTGTATCTATTTTTATTTTGGGGTTTAGTAATTCAAACTTGAAATCTTTTATGTTTTTTAGATAATATTTAATTAATGGAATCTGAATTTTAATTAAAATATTTTGAGTGGGTGTTTTAATATATTTTAATATTAATTTACATAATGTTATAATTAATTGGTTTTCAACCTAGTCAAATGAGACCTAGAACCCGAAGCCTGACTTGTTCGAAGAAGTCCGATCAAATCCTCCACCAGTCCGACAGATTTCAGGAGGGAGACGAACCATTCTGATCGAGCTCGCCGTCCATTTTCCCATGGCGACCGAAGTCCTCGACAAATCTGAGATCGATGGTTGGAATTTACCATATGTCGCAAACCGAGCTTGAAGAACTCAGATCCTTCCATGCCCATCAAAGACGACAAATCACTATTTTGAATCGAAGAAACCTAGACTTATTACGAGCAAGAAGACGAAGCCGGGTCCTGACGCCTTGCATACCCACAGATCGAATGATTGAAGATAATCTGAGCAACCTCGGCCCGACCTTCGACTGACAAAGAAGATCTCTAAACAATATTTGTATTAGTTTGATGATTTCTTTGCTGGTTCTCTGGGGAAGGAAAAGAGGAGATTGGGAGAGACGATGAACCTGAGCTAATTTGGAATCTGATTTGAAGAAGACGATGTAGAATGAATCGAGTGCCCCCCAACCAAGTTCGTGGAGGTTGTTGATTTCTGGATCAGTGATTTTTCTTCTGTTGGCTTTTCAATTTCAACGAGGAATTGAAGAGGATGGGGCCTCTGAGTACCGGCCGTTGTGGTTTCATGATATGGGACAGGTGCAGATCAGGTGTTCGATTGATTGTTGGGAGCGGTATAAATTGTCAGTGCAGAAAAGAAAAGTGAACAATAGATGTAACGTGCTTCGTTACTGAGGAGACCTATATGCACGGCGAGAACACCACCAAGACAAGTATTTTATTAAGATGCAAGAAAGGGAATCAAGAACAAATACAAATGCAGAATGCAAAATGTAAAGAACCAAAAAACCATTTGAGGAGGTCGAGCTTACTGAACTAGGTGATAGTGGTCAACCCTATCACGTAGAGTCAGCTCTGCCCACTCCTGGACGAACTCACGCACACACCCAAGAAGGATACAGTTGAATACATGGCGAAGAAAGAACAAATCACTACAGAGCCAAGAAACCTATAACGGATCTTGGATACGATGAAAATATGTCAATAATTATTACCACTTGAAGCGCAGTCGTCCGAATACCCACAACTGAGACGATCCCCACTAAACCTCCACCAGAGAAGAGCTCCGGTTGCAGGAGGTGGCATTTACAGCGGCAGAGGGGAGTGCGGGTGGCCGATATCTCTTGGATTGTTCACCCTTCTTCTTCACGGAGCCTGGACGAAGGTTTGCTTGTTGAGAGATATCCACACCAAAGAGAAATTGCACTACGCCAATGGATCCCAGTAGCAGTGCAACAATCAATGAATCCAAATGAGGCGTCAGGCATCTCAGGCAGAGATGCGGGATGGAAGCCGCATGGATAACTGCGATCAACACGATGGTTCGCATAACTGAAATCAATACAGCGCACAGGACAAGTGGTGCAACCCGAGTGGAGCAGCAGAAAACACAACAGATCGAGGCCAGTCGAAGAAAACACACCGAGATCAATCTGGACCATTAGATTGAAGATTATCAACGGTCCACAACAAAGCATTGCTAACAGGTAAGGATAACACATATACAGGATACAAATAAACTGGTAAACCAATAAATAAATGCCACATCACTATATCTAGTGCGGAAGCCATGAAAACCATGCTAACATATGGAATAGAATTCATATAAAAGAAATGGAATTCGTATAATTGCAATAGAAATGTACAAGGGCATAATTCAACAAATCTCCACGATGCAATCAAATGAAATTCAATGATGATGTTCTCGCAACCTACATTATAGAATTAAGACTAAATTCATAAGTTAAAAACAACGCATGAATTTTGGTAACGGAGCGACCTTAATCAAACTATCTGTTAGGTTATCATTAGTGGGTATCTTTATGACACTCACTTTCCTAGATTCTATAATATCCCTAACAAAATGAAACCTAATGTCTATATGCTTTGATCTACCATGGAATACATAATTTTTAGATAAATGCAAGGCATATTGGCTATCACAATGAGCCACTATTCTATCAGCAGATAATGACAACTTAGAAAGAAAACCTTTAAGCCAGATAGATTCCTTAATAGCTTCTGTTAAGGTGATTTACTCCGCCTCAGTAGTGGAAAGTGCAACCACTGATTGCATGTCTCATTTTCAGGAGACTGGTCCTCCATATGAAATAAATACAAAACCAGTGATAGACTTCCAGGTGTCAATATTTTCAGCATAATCAGAATCAACAAAGCCAACTACATCATCATTAAAACTAGTGTTCAAGCCATATCGAATCCACATTTTATCAGACATGGAAACATACCTTAATAACCTTTTTAAATCATGCCAATGGGCCTTACCAAGTTTCCCCATAAACCTGCTCAGTGTACAAACAACAAAGGCTATATATGGCCTAGAACAGACCGTGGCATACATAAGACTTCCTACAACATTTTCATATGTAATCTTATTCATAAAAGAAGTTTCAACTTCGTTCTTAGGGGATTGGTTCTAGGAAAATTTGAAATATTGTCCTAAGGGAATGTTTATAGGTTTAATGGGTTCAAACAAGTATCTCTTTAATACTTTCCTAACATAAGAAAATTGGGATAAGTACAGGGTTCTGGCCTTCATATCCCTAATTATGTCCATACCAAGGATTTAATTTGCATGGCCTAAGTGTTTCATTTCAAAGTCACAATTCAACTGGTGCTTAATAGAATAAATCCTTAGATCACCTCACCATCCTTCCCCATGGATCGACCGTCCTATATATTACTAGCTAAAATTTATGAATGGAAATTTGATGACCATGAAGATCTCTAATCTGTTCAAAATTTGGTGTCATTGCCAGGGAAGGCTTGACGTGAGTGCCTAGGGGTTTGAAAATTAAAAAAAAGAAAAAAGAAAAAAAATCAAAATAACAAAATAATGATGAAATCTCCCCGACCCTCAGAATATTTTGTAGGATTTTTTTCCTTTAAAACTAGCGATAAGTAAAATACCTTGAATGAATATGATTTTAAATAGTTCATATAAGACATTAAAGAGGACTTGAGACAAATCTTGGATTCCTTAATTAAATAACTTAAAGTGTTTTTACACTTTTTCCTTGAGTATTGTGTAGAAGATTTGGAGCTTTCCATTATTGAAATTGGTCTTTTCTCAAATTAAAGGTTGAAAATTGAAGATTGACATATTGGTCTGCTCTTGAGGGTCAACAGGAGAGGGGATGTGTTGAATTAGAAGAAGCTGGGGAGCTTTTGGAGAATCAATCCGACTCATGTTTTTTGTAATGATATCATTTTTTATTCTTTTGTCTAATGATTCGTCCACTATTTTGCTGGCTTTTCAAGTTCAGGTGATCCTATCATTTATCATGGAAGATGACACAGATGAGATGTTTCATTTTGAATAGATTCTAGGGGAGGTTGACTACCTCACACTTACCTCAGAATTTCTCCCAAAGGCCCTAAATTCTTTAGAAGAACAACATGCAGAATATTATTAGGAGATGTCAGTTTTTTGGTAGGAGTTATATTCAGTTTTTTGGGTTTTAATCGATCACCTTACTAAGTCATCATACTTCATTTTAATCAGATAATATTTCTATCTTGATCATATTTCTATAATATTCATTAATGAATTGATGATGTTACATGGAGTACCACATTCTACTTCAAATGACTGAGATATAAGGTTTATCTCAATGTTCTGGCAAACTCTTCAACAAGATCTGGATTCAGAGTTGCGTTTCAATACTTTTTATCATCCTCAAATAGATGGTCAGTTTGGGAGAACCATTCAAACCCTGGTGGATATTCTAAGATATTGTTCTATGAATTTCAAAGGTGTTTGGTATCAACACCTTCCTCTAGTTAAGTTTTCTAACAACAATATCTTTTACATGTGAATTCAAATGGCTCTTTACAAAGCCCTATATGTAAATAATTTTAGAAATCTGATATGTTGTGATGAATTTGTATAAATAATGCTATTATAGGCTGATTTAACTATGGAAATGGGTGATAAATTCAGATCCATTTAGCAGTACATCATGGCACTTCAGAGTTAGCAGAAAAGTTACATTGACAATCATCGATGAAATATGGAATTTGAAATTCGTGAGATGGTATTAATTTGAATTTATATATGAAAGAAGGTTATTTGATTTAAAAATAATGGAAATTTAATCCTTATTTATATTTTCACCTTTGATATTCTTGATCAAGTAGGGACGATAACTTATCGCTTGGTGATTCCACTGAACCTCTCCCAAGTTCACGATGTGTTCCATGTATCTATCCTGAGAAAATATATTCCTAATACTTCACATGTATTAAAATAATAGGTTGTTCTACTAGAGCATGATATTTCCTATGAAGAACAACCATTAGAAATCTTGGATTATTGAGATAATCTGTTACGAAATGAAACTACTCACCTGGTTAAAGTTCTCTAGAGGAATAAAAAATTCAAGGAAGCTACTTAGAAAACTGAGGATATGATGAAACAGAGATATCCTCATTTATATGTATCAACGCGAGGGAATTTCAAGGGATAAATTTATTTAATTCAGGGTGTTATAATGTAACACCCCAAGATTTTATGATATATTTCTCTTAAAATAAATTTAATTTCTTTGATATTCTAAAATACACGCAAACCTGAGTCTCAATGGACCAAATCATAAATTTTCCATTAAATTCATAGATTGAATAGGAATTACCACATTTTTAAAATTATCTATACGGGATTTAGATAAAGAAAATATATTTATAATCAATTACTCAATTTTTATTAAAGTCTTTATATGTTTCAAAAATACATTTTTCCTCAAAATTGTTACAATTATTTTTTATGAGAAAATAATATAATTAATTTTTTATATTTTTAGAAAATTTATTTGAAAGAATTTACATCATTTTTTTAAATCATCATTGAAAAATTATATTAGAGTAAAATTTTGATAATTTACTGAAAAGATTTATTTTTCAATGAATATTGAAAAATACTTTTTTTATTTAAATTTGTATTTTTGTTTCAAGAATATACAATGTTTCTTTTTCTTTAAAATTATTTTAAATTAAATTTATTTCATTTATGTAATTAATAATTCAATTAAGGTCATTATAATCACTTTTATGTTGGATTTTTCTACAAAAACGTTTTATAAATAAGAATACATTTTATCTAGAAAATCAAATTTTATCGTGTTTTGTGGGATTAATTTTTAAATTAAATTCTTCCACTTCGGTGATTTGAATTTGATAAAATGGATTCCATATTTTAAATCTGCATAAATAATTTTATATAATATTTTGAACTTATTTTTTTGTCATTATGAATAGTAAAAACATTAGAAATCCACTATCATGGTTAAAGTTGAAACAACTTTACTAGGGGGTGTTAAACCAAGATATAAGGGTATATTTTCCAATTAAAATTGTCTAAATTCTATTGGTTGGGAATAATTAAACTTCATCATATCTCACCTTAGAATTTATTTCCATTTTATAGCATTTTGTTTGAGTATGACATTATTATATTTTAATCCTTTAAGAAATTTCATGTTGGTCCTCTCCGCCACTTATAAATGAACACCACACCTTTCTCTTCTTGACACCACATTAATTTGTCTATCTAAACCAAACCCCACTCAATTATATTCTAAAAATACCTAACCATGAATTATAGGTTCCAATCATCTAAAAAGATAATTCAAAGGGTCCTTAAAAAATGATATAATGGAGGCCGACCAAAGAAGATATGATCATCCTACCTGACCTATTTCAATTTATTTCATCATATAACTCCTCTAAATATGAACTATTCATTATAAAATAATAAATATAGAATCCTAAATATACTCAAATTTTATTATGATTATGTAACCACCTTTTTTTACCTTTTTTCCCATCAAATGAGAAGTGAAAGTATTGCTCGTGTGTATATATGGACTACTGGATCCATGTAGTGATACAATTTGTTTTTCATCATTATCTTGTTGGTATTTGAATTTTTTAAAATACTTTAACAGTTTTATTTTGTTTTGATAAATAACTATACATCAACATTTATTAAATCCCGTTATTATTTTCTCATGTGTTTTAATAAACAATATTAAATTATTAAGTGTTTTAATTAATTAATTTTTTTAATTAATATTTTTAATAAGTTTAATAAAAATTTCAAGTGTTTCAAATTCTCCAGGGTTTTATTTAATAAATAACTTTTGATTAAAGTTATAAAAATATTTTTGTAAATTTTTTTGTAATGTTAAAATAATACTAAAGTTTTTTTTTTAATTTACATTTGTAAAAAATATTTCCACCCTTCGGAGGAACCAGGTTGGCCCTAAACCATATAGGGTAACCCTTAGGGACAATCCAATGGGAAATCATACCTGTGGTACTCCATAAGAATGTTATGGTGGCTAATGTTCATAGTGCATGCATTAGGAATTTGGGGCCCATGTACAAGGCCCCTTAGGTCGCGCTTGTAGTGCGCAAAAGTGGGCTTGATCGCCTGTTGGCCCATAGGATGTGTGCGTTCTTGTGTTTTTGTTCTGAACAAGGTTGGAACATGATCTTTGATATACTTCTCAAACCCCTTTAGTTTGTTTCAATGTGGGATTGACCTTTTTAATAATACTGTTCATTCGTCTTAATCTCAGATAGAAACGATGAGTAGCTCTACCATCTGATCCTTTCCCCACGATCCATCCGATCACCCTATTTATTCCACACTTAATTTTTGAACTCCCACTCGTTATCTTCTATTATCCCATGCTTCTTATAGGTTCAATTTTTGGTAATCTTCTTTAACGTCCTTCATTTCTCCAGATCGGCCACATTTGCACCAGTGCTTCTTCTTCCTCTCAAGTTCACTTTTTTTATTCTCTTTTGTATTCTTCGTGAACTTGTTTCTAGGTCTCAACTTATTTTTTGAATCTCAATACGAGTCTCACTATATCCTATTCTTCTACCTTCTTCTTCCTCGTTTTCTTCTTTTGGTGCTTCATCCTTCCTCTGTTGGGTGCTCGACGAATCACCATTGGATGTTTACAATAGTGGGTCTTTTTACCCATTGTTGGACATAAATGGTGGGTGTCAAGTCACCGTTGGAATTTTACCAATGGTGGGGGAGTATAAACAATATTTAATACCAACAATGAGTCATGATCCACTGTTAGAACCCAATGGTGAGCTAGTGACCCACCTCTAGACATAAACAGTGGGTGATTTTACCCACCGTTGAACATCAACAGTGAGTTATTTCTTCACTAGTTAGTTGTTCTTCTTTCTTTGTACTTAGTCTTCAACAATGGGTTTATCGAGATCCCATATCAACTTGGCCTTTTTCATTCTATTGTAGCAGTTATTAATTTTTATTTTTATTTTTACTAGAAAAAGCATGCTCATTCTCCAACATGAGGTGTTTTATCTTCCTTTGATTGCTGCTCTAAATTTCTTACTGTTTATTCTGTTTTCTTATTTTTTATCAATATATATTTATCGTATTTTTATTATTCTATTTTTTAGAAATATGTTTTAAGATTTATACTCATTATGATGGAAGATACTTCTTCAAAGATCCAACAACATCTATTATTTCTTTTATATTTTCCTATAGATATTTATTAATTTTTGAAGTAGTTTTTGATTTGTTTTTCTTATTCTTATAAAAATTTTATTCTTATATTATCATCTGATATTTATTCCCATTGTGTGGAAATATTTTTCTCTGAGTCACCATCGGATACTTCCAATGGTAGGTCATGAGTCATTGCTAGACATTTCCAATAGTAAGTCATGAGTTACTATTGGACTCCCAATGGTAGATTTTTTTTACTTCATATGAATCCTTTGTATACTTAGATGCTTGGAATAAATTTAATTTTTTCTTAAAATTTCAATGGTAGTTCATGCTCTATTTAGCCTTCGTTGGAACCCAACGGTGGGTCATGAGTCACCATTAGTTAAAATTTTATATTTCTAAAATATTATTTTTTATTTCCTTTGTTGTTTTTAAAATAAGTTATTTTGATCATAGTTTTATTATTTTATGTTTAAAATTATTTGTAGAGTGTTAAAAAATTAAATATAACATTATTTTATGTACTTTTTTACAAGTATATTTAAAGTCATACGATGCTTTGTTTTAATGCACTTTTTCTTCTTTTATAATCTAAAATATTACTATTTTTTCAATTTTTTTAATTATAAATTGTTCATAATTTTTTTACTTAATATATTAATTGTTTTATGTTGATATTTAATAAAGAAATTAGAATCCTAGTTGTAATTATATATTAATCCAACGAGGCTTTAACAAAATATAGGTAACAATCAAATTGTTATGTTGTTGCACACTAACAAGTGTCGTGAAGACATTGGACATGAAAACGATCCTAAAGATATTTTTTAAATGATCTAGGAGATTACTTTAAGTAATAAAAATAAATACCTATGTAGATTATTCATCCATATCTCAGGTGAAACATCTTCGATATTCTGCTGCTCTAAAAATTCATCGTGATCTTCTACGACTTCTTTATTCTTTTTGTTATCACTGAAGGACTCCATCTTCAACATTTGTTACTTACAAGTGATAAATGATCATCTAGATTAAAATTCTTTGATACTATAATCATTTTCTATATTTACTTGTATTTTTTATTCATGAAATATTTATTTCTTCCATTCTCATTACTTATGTTTGATTTATGCCTTTCCCATCAAAAGTAGGTCTTTATTTTTCTTTAGTTATTCTACCACCCAAAAGGAAGTTTGGGTTGTGAATCCCAAAAAAAAATTTGGGATATAGACTGGGTTGAGACTCATATATAAAGTACTGGGTTGTGCCTCTGGTTTTTTTAAAAGGCAGTGTCTATAATAATTCTCTAACACCTTTAAAAGTGAGGTTTTTAGTGGGTACCTGTCTCCTCGAGGAGTATAAGATATTGAGGAGTGGACTAAGATTTTGGTGATCTGAACCACTATAAAATCTTGTGTTCTTTACTTTTTATTTCCACTGCAAATCAACTCAAGAAAACTACACTCACTATAGTATAATATTTTTTATACTATGATTGTTTTTATCTTTAAATTTTTAAAGATACTTTTCACCCCCACCCCTCAAGTCATATTTTCCATCAATAATAATACAAAAATTGGTATTAGAGTTTGGTATTTGGTAAGATATCCTTTTTTTACTTTAATATGATATAAAAAAATTGGTATCATAGGTAGGTCTCTGATAGGTTAGCCTTTTTTACTTTAATCTGATACCAAACAATTGGTATCAGATTGGGTTTCTCTAATCAGTTAGAATCTTTATCTATTTTAATCATTAAGATTTTTTGGATGCTTATTTTTTAAACATATGTGCCAACCTTTATCCTAAACTTGAAAGTATATGAAAAATAAATAAATGATTTCTTTTAAGATGGAAGGTATCAATGTGAATGATGGATGGATTCCACAGAAACCCTCATTCTTTGATGAGAGTGACTATGGATACTGAAAAAAAATAATGGAATCCTACTTGAAACAACTTATTTAGAATCACTATAAAATCATGGAAAATATATTTGAGCTTCCTAAAGATGATCTGGAGACACTGGCACAGAAAAAAAATCATATATTAGCAGTGTTTTTTATTTGTAAGTGGTTTAAACCACCACCAAATGTTTCTACAGTAGTTTCCAAAGACCACAACTAAAGATGGCGTCAGCATCCAACTCATGTCAGTTCCTCCCATTTAGCAGTGGTTTCCCCTCCCCAAAAATGTTGAGGATATAAAAGATGTTTAAACTTCCACTATATACTCTACCTTTTTTTGGGAGGGGAAACCACTTCTAAAATGAGAAAACCGCCGCTATATAACAAAAAAATTATTTAACGATAGTTAAAACCGCCTCTAAATTTTTTTAACATTATATGTTGGTGGTTTAAACCACCAATAAAAATAATTTGGCATATTTAGAGGCTGTTTAAACTGTCGCTAAATATTTCTTTTGAAAAAATAAATGCATCTACAAAATCTACAGCCCCATAACAGCCAAAGAAAAACAGAAACCAAGATATCATAACAAAATTTATCCATCCCACCTCTAACACTCATTAACAAGGATCCCATTTTAAGTAAATAAAAATCAATACATTATCTAATAATATCAGAATAAAAATAGTCAACAACAAAAGATAATCAAGGCACTCAATAAGGTTATAACTATAACCTTTGAAATCATTATACATAAAGTTTCAAATGGGCCTTTGGTTTATGGTACTAATAATATACTTTAAAATCCATTTTTAAAACCATATTGAAAACAAATAAAAATCTAAAGAACATATAAGTAACATAAAAACTTAACCACAATTATGCAATTAATTCCCTAAAACCATCCCATAGACCAAACACTCCCCTTATGACTTGGGAAACATATTAAACTATGAAACAACCAACTCCATAAATCATGTTTGTTTCAAAAAACCATGTATAAAACATTATATTTGAGAAAACCCCTCCTTGACATTTTATCAAACACATAAAGGGAATTGATTTATAAGGACATATTGATGGTGATTATTGGGGGGGGGGGGTTGATGGTTTACTGCATATCAAAGAACAAAAAATGGGTACTGCACTCTCTATATGTGTTATGGAAGATGACAAGCAGTGGTTAAGATCTGCTTTTGTGAGCATGAAAATGTAGCCGGGAAGAAGGAAATGAATTAGGGTTCCTAGGGGGACTCATATTGATAACCTCCTGAGAAATGCTCGAATTCCCATCACTTGATTGGTTGTTGGATTGAAGAAGGTCGTAACCATGCATGATACCAAATATATTAGGCTCTTGAACTTTAATTCACCAACTAATTAGTGAAGCGCGCAGATGGACTCATGTTTAAAATTTATAAATTATATCATTAATTTAAAAAATCAAAACACACTCAAATTAAAAAACTCCCCTTTTATGTGAAAATTAAATTAATGGAAAAAGGATGATTATTGATAAAAATATGATAAGTAACTTATATTATATTTTCATAGATAAGAAAACATGTTTCAAAGTACTAAACACCCATGAAACTCTGAAATAAAAGGAATGGAATGAAGACACCAACCTTAATCAATGGAAAAATTTCACCTTTAATTAATACCACATTAATAAGTTTCAAGAGGGATTCTAAAATCCCTAAAAAACAAGAACACCAATTTAATACATCCCTAGACATGATACCGAGCCACTATGGCTACTAGGGTTAGAGAGGAAAAGAAAAACATTGAAGAAACCAAGAGAAAGAGGGAGATAATGAGAAGGAATCCATTAACTTAAGATATAGAAGAGAAACCCTAATAAATATTTTTAGAACCCCTAAGAGAAGAGTTAAGAGGGTGTAAATTATATGCAAGGAGCTTTTGGGATATATAATTTAAAGTGGGGGATGTATAGAAAGGAGCCAAAAATTTAAAAACCTAAAATTAGTAAAATTATCATCCCCAATTAGGTTTCACGATTCACCCATATGTTTAGAAAAATCATGCAATAACCATAGAACTTCCTATAGAAAATTAAGGTGAGTTAACATGGTTTCCTGGAAGTCCTGTATGGTCAGTTTTAACCATGTGAAACTGCAATGGAAAACCAATTTAGGAATGATGGCCACATGAAAGAATACAATAACATCATCCTAGAATATACGACACAAGTTCATGTAAGTGATTTAATCCATGATTCATCGATGTTCATGAATTCCACTAACCTATCACTTATAGACATTTGAGTTAAGGCATTGCAACCAAATTGATCATGGAATGTCATGTATAGACATATAATTATTTATTTATACAAGACATTAGAAGATAATAATAGGGACATGGAAATAACCCACTAAACACATATTTTGTGATTCCTTGAGTTTTTTAGAAGGGATACCATTAAAACATTCTAAGAAAACCATTTACACATTTCAAAATAAATTTATATTACAATGTACTCAACCATACCCTAGAAAAAAAATGTGGTTACCCATCCAAAAAATACTATAAAAGAACCAAGCATATAGATTTTTATAAAATGTAAGGTAAATACAAATATCCCACCATAAACCACAACATGGTTTCTAAATCATCAAATTAGTGTTAGTTTGTAATAAGTTTAGTTTCACATCATCTATGAATCCAAAGTGAACCCTACTCACTACCCAGTGAACTTTTCTCAACACCCTCTCCATCTCCGTCTCCAATTCCTACTACCATAACCTAGATGAAAATTATATTAACAATTAAACAGTGTTGTATATTTAAAATTAAACAAAGATAAATAAAAAATTTAATATATGAAATAGATAATTTTATCTTATAAATATTTAAACTAAGGAAAATATTACCAAATTCGATCAGTTTTTGAAATAATATTTGACCCATTAGTGTGATGGATGATTTTTTTAGCTCGACCCAATGCATTCTTCCATGAAAAATCCTAAAATAAATAATACCAGTAATGGTAAATTGAAAAAACATTTATACAAAGAGATTTATTTTAAAGTATTATAATTTAAAAACATAATGAAATTAAATTAAACCATAATGTATTAAAATTAGCTTTATCTATGAATTAAAAACTTCATTTTTTCAATATTGAATAGTATTCCTCTAATCAACATAGGTAATCAAAAGGGTAACCAGATCCACCACCAAATGGTCTAGAATCTGGCCAAATAATCCAGTGGTGTCATCCATCAGGACCCCATATCAGTCAAATGGTACAATTATCTTCTATATGTTCATATTCTAGACATCTAAACTATTCATATTTCTCTTCATGGTATCATTGTTTCCATATTTTATGAAAAAATAGTTAGTAGTTTAAAAAAGTGCAATAACTTTATTCACATATTTTTTTCCTATAACTATCACCCTCCAATATCCCTAAGAAGAAATAGGAGTAATGAAATGATCCCTAGCTACTGAGCCTACTGAATGGGGATACACTATCTCAGATGCTAATGAGAAGATGAAGAAGGGTGTGTAATAATATGAAGAAATGGAGGATGTGAGAGACGATGTAGGGGGTTAGTGGAGGGTGTCTTAGATACTGTAGTGAGAGAGATATATGGATCATCATCTATTAGTGTATTGAGAGAAAATTGACTAAGAGTCGACTAGGATTAGTAAAACACTTCCTCTTTGGAATTCCTATAATTTAATCAAATAAAATTAACTTCAAAACATATATTTAAAAAAAATAATGTAGAAAAAAATATAAATGATAACAGATGCACAATACTGACAAACAAAATATGCATAGCTATGATAATGAGTGACTGCACATATAACATAAGTATTTGATAAATGAATGGATGACGACACATATAATCATTTTGTTTATCAATCATGTCATTTTCCTGTTACATCATTATTTCATCTACTTCATCCACCCTTACAAGACCAATATTTTCAATATCATAATGGAAAAATAAGTTTTCTTCTTACGGTTGATGGGATTCAATGTCATAGGTCAAATATTCCACTTTATCACCCATATCATACAAGGCTGTTTGTTTTACAAGAAAAAATTCACTCCACCCTTCATCCACAATATATTCCATATAATATACCATTTTATCTTATGATGATAAGATATATAGATCATGCAATTTATGGTCACCGACATCCATCAAGAAATATAATTTCAAAAAATTAAATTGAAAGAAATGTCACGACCCGTCCTCGGGGCCCGTGTCGTGACTACCCCAAGCCCGCCTTCCATAGGCCAGGGGATGGCGACTAGCACCAAAGTCGTAAATCCCGATAAAAGGGAAGACATTTCCTTTAAAAAGTAAATAATCACCACATAGTACGCAAACTGAAGTAAACACAAAGTAAACTGAGCTACAAAAGTAAGTGCTGGAAAAGTAAATGGGCCAGAATACAAACCTAAATGAAGTAAAGTACAACCAAAAAGAAAGTACAGCAGTAGAAAAGTAAAGCAGAAACTCTGAGCCATCCTCTAGTAATCCCACCTGAAGGGTGGGTACAGATAGTCCCCTCTGCTCCTCAGCTCTAGCCGTCCACTCCGAGTACGTCCCGTCCAGTGATCCACCTCCACAAGCTCCCACCTCGATCAGCGCTGTCTGTCATCTGCATCCAACACAACAAAGTGCGGGCATAGCCCGTGCAGGGGTGAGTATACACTACTCAGTAGAGACCCCGAGACCCCCAAAGGTCTCCCAGAATCCATAAAGGATAAACCACAAAAGAAATATACAATCACCAAGTAACAACCAACTCTACTTAGGTATATGCCCATATGTATACCTAAGCCATCATTTCTAGCACGACTCCGGCACACGAGCTCAAGTACAACCACTACCACAAAACTGGGCAAGGCCAGCGCCACCCCTTTACCAGCGCTAACGAAAAAGCGCTGATAAAGGGGGGGGGGGCTTTATCAGCGCTCAAAAAAGCGCTAATAAAGGGTGCCTTTATCAGTGCTGATAAAATTCCCCTTTATCAGCACTTTTTTTTAGCACTGATAAAGGGACCCCCTTTATCAACGCTTGTTTAGTAGCACTGATAAAGGGGGGGGGGGGGCTTTATCAGCGCTTTTTTTAAAAGCGCTGATAAATGGTCGACTTCAAAAAATTTTTAAAAAAAATATATTAATATATAAATATAGTTATATAGTTATATTGATATAAATATAATATATACTTTTTAAATATATTTTAGATAAGTATAAATGTACATTTACACTTAATATACTTAATATATAAGATATTTAGTGAAAATAGATTCTTAAAAAATTAAAAAAATATTTTTAATTAATAATTTGATAATTATTATGGAGTAATAGTCATTTAATAACAATTTGAAGCATAAAAAAATAAAAAATAAATAAAAAAAGATCCAAAATATGTTGAAAACGCAACTCAAACTTCAAACGGCCATAACTTTTGATCCGGGTGTCCGTTTGAGCTCTACCACATATCAAATCAAAGCCTGCGACAAGATCTACATCCTTGTGACTTAGGAGAACCCCAGTCCAGCGTTTTTCGAGGCCAAAAGAGGTCCAAAAGGCCTCCAAAAACGAGTTTTTAGTCGGGGTACCCAGATTTTTTAACATTTTGTGGATTTTTAGTCTCTTTTAAGGGGGTATTATTGGTTTTTTTTGGTGGGGAATGAATTTATTCTAAGGTATTACATTCATATTGATATTATGTTTTTGAAATTTTATCGTTTTTATAATGCACTGCTATTTATAATCAAATATATAACTATATGTACATATTTTTTTTATATATTCACACCTAAAAATAATTTTTTTTCAATAAATAATTAAACATATTTACATATAAAATATAATATATTTATCTAAATAATAACTAATATCCATTTTATTTAAAATACCAATATATGAATATTTATATAACTACTATATATTAATATAACTATATATATATTAATATAACTATATATATATTAATATAACTATATATATATATATATTAATATAACTATATATATTAATATAAATATATATTACTGTATGAATAAATATAACGAAATATATATATAAATAAATAGATATATCATGAATAAGAGAACAAATCAATATAGGGTAGTGGAAAAGGCTTTAGGTGTGCATGAGGGAGGTCTCGAGATCAAATCTGGGTGAAGGAAAGGGCATGTGTGAAAGGGTGATTTAAAGGGCTAGCGCTGATAAAGGGTGTAGGTGGTGTGGGCGAGCGCTGGATGTGTGGGAAAGCGCTGATAAAGGGGGATCAAGTGCTGTAAAAAGCCCCCCCAAGAGATTGGTAGTATTTTTTTTTTAATTTTTTTAATTTTTATTATTTTTATCAGCGCTAAAAAAAAGCGCTGATAAAAGGGGTCTTTTATCAGCGCTAAAAAGAAAGCGCTGATAAAAGACCATTTTATCAGCGCTTCCTTTTAGCCCTGATAAAAGACCCCTTTTATCAGTGCTTTTTTTAATGCTGATAAAAGGGGTCTTTATTAGCGCTTTTTGGAGCGCTGATAAAGGGGACCCCCCTTTATCTTCGCCGACATTATCAGCGCTTTTTCTAGTGCTGTTATGGCCATTTTTAGCGCTGATAAAAGCCATATTTATTGTAGTGAACCCAGTCCACACAGGAAAACATAACCCATTCCGCATAGGAATTCACAACCCAATCCATACAAGAAAGCACAATCCAATTCACACAGGAAAGCACAACAATCTTATCAATGATAATGATTTCAAGTCAAGACTCATCTCACATAGGTATACTTCTTTGTAAGATGATAGAGATGATCAGATGTAGCCACTGATTCATCTAAGCTGTCGGACCCACATAGGATACAAGACCAGCTAAACTGTCAGACCCACAAAGTATACAAGACCAGCTACTCTTCTGGACCCACATATGATACAAGTACAGAGTCAAATACTGCCGGACCCACATAGGATACAATAACAGTAGTCAAGTACTGCTTGATCCACATAGGATACAAGAACATTATTCATCGCCGTCAAACCCACGGAGGATTCCAGTACGACAGTCATCACTGTCGAACCCACAGAGGATTTCAATACAGTTTTCATCATCGTCACAGTCGCAGCCAGCTTTAGGGTTCCCGCACACATCATACTCAATTCCAGGAGGGTCCGCTCCTCGATTCAAAGGGGTGGATACATCAACCGTCACAAAGACCAGAGATGATGTATTCCAACGTTCCGTACCACATCAAAGGGGAAAACCAAGCAAAACAAGCCTAAGTCACGGAGAATGAGACAACCAAGCCATTTTCCAAAAGTACACGGCGTGTAGGTAAGAAATACACACCGTGTCATCAGACACCAGGTACTGCCCATGTGAAACAACCCGTGTCATGGAACTGGTCATGTAAAAATGTAATTACATGGTGTGTGGTATTGTTACACTCCGTGTCTTCAGTCCACGGGTACTATCCGTGTACCACAGCCCGTGTCGAAGGGCTGTTCGTGTAATAAGTAAGTACACGACATGTGGTATGGTTACACGCTATGTCCAAACTTCTGGGGTTAGATCCATGTACGCTGGCCATGCCTGGCCATGCGGTGGAGTCCCTGCCCGTGTACTCCACCCTGTGTCCGTGTATTCTCGGAATACACGCCAGGTCATCACGAAGCCGCTTCTGCCAAGGTGAAGGTAGTACACGCCGTGCCTTGTGGCCATGTGGTTCTACCCATGTCTGTGTATTTCCCTTGAATACACGCCATGTCCATCGAAGTATCATATGTTAAACTGTGTGGACAGTACACGCCGTGTGTCACTTCTCCCGATGTATGTTACTTCTACCGCTGAATGCTTGTACTACACGGTGTGTGCTTTGGAGGTACATGCCGTGTATTCTGGAATTTTCCAGAATCTACGCCTCTGGCCAGAACACCTCCCGAGGCGTCCATCCTTTTTTCTGATGATCCATTTGCAACAAAACTCCCTTTCCTAGGTTTTCCCGATGTTTCGAGGATGTTTCCGATGTTTTTGGGCCTCCGATCAGCTCTGAAAACTTGCCTTTATTCTCTGCTCAAGAACGGTTAGAGAACACCATACAACAAGAATGATGGAGGAATCGGACCATGTTAGTTTGGTCCGGTTCCTTACGCATTAGTTTGATAGCAAAAGGTTTAGATAGAAACATCAACATGGAAGGAAAACCATTATTTTCTCAATTCAAAACACACCCCTACCTCGAAGAAAAATTCACGGAAGCTTGTGTTGCGGAAGACAGCGTCGTGGGGAAAGGCTCTGTATACAATGACGGAGTTCGTCCAAGGAAGAAACAGTGTTACTATTTCTTTGTCGTGGAGAGAAGGTGGTATGGCATGTGTCCAAGAAGGGAACGTCGCCACACACCGGCTGTAGAGAGAAGAAGAGATGGCTCGTCGATCTCTCCTTGTGGTGATGGCGTTCTTCATCGAAGCCTTGGTGTTCTTCATGTTCTTCAAACTTAGATCTTTCTTCCCCCAATCCTCTCACAAAAAAACCAACCCCAAATATAATAAGGTTCATCCTTATTTTATTAACCCATGCCATGATTTCCAAAAATTCAAAATTCAAACTCTTAATTAAATAAATTGAATAATTTAAATCAATTAATTTAATGTGAGAGTTGGCATGCAATTAATGAGGGAGAGAGGATGAGTTACAAATTAAATGGGGGGGGGGTTTCCAACATTAAGAGGGTTAGAGGGGTTAGAGTAAATTGAAGGGGTCGGGCTCATGTGGGCCCCACTTCACTAATATCCTAACAATAGGTGTTAGGATATTCCATCACATGGAAGTTATACCACATAGAGACAAATAAAGTTGTGACACAACTTTATTTACATAACACTTAAACCAAACTTTTTTTTAACAACTCTTCCTGAGAAAACACAACTCTAGAAAAGGTCTTCCTAAGCAATTACTGGCGCTGCGGTTTCATCAGTGCCCTCGTATTTTGATTTCGAGCACCGGTTCAAAATTTAGGAAAACCCGCTCGTTCGTTCACTGAACGTACCCAAGCTAAACTTCAGAAATTGATTCCGGGCACACCGGGCCTCAGAATCAGGTGCCGTCAGAAAATACATACTCGTAAAATCCCAAAGAAATTAAGAAAAAATTTCCCTTGAAATTTACGAGCCTTTACATTACTCCTACCTCAGGTATTTACATCCCTGTAAAGATACATCACAAACTAGGGGAACAAATGAGGGTACTAAGCATGCATCTGAGCCTCCTACTCCCAAGTGCTATCCTGGAGGTTCTCATGCTGCCACCTGATGCGAACTAGAGGAATCGACTACCCATATAGGACTCGCTCCTATCGATCCTCGATCTCCACCGGGACCTCTGCAAAAGTCACCCCGTCATCAATGTCCAGCTCCCCATGGTCGATGATATGCGTTGGTTCATGCACGTATCTCCTCAGCTGAGATACGTGGAAGACGTCGTGCACCCGGTGCAACTGAGGTGGTAGAGCCAGGTGATAAGCCACCTCGCCTATCCTACTGAGAACCTGGAATGGTTCTATGAAGCGCAGATATAACTTGCTGCCCCGCCCAAATCTTCATAATCCACATCGAGGTCAGACCCGCAAGAAAATTTGGTCGCCATCCTCGAACTCTAGTGGTCTCCGCCTCCTGTCAGCATAAGACTTATGTCAGCTCTGAGCTGTCATCATCCACTCCTAGATGAACTGAACCTTCTCTGTCGTGGCCTGAACCATCTCTAGTCCCACAAGTGCTGACTTCCCAGGGTCTGTCCAGCACAGAGGTGACCTGCAAGGTCGGCTATACAATGCCTTGTATGGTGCCATCCTGATGGTGGAGTGGTAGCTGTTTTTATATGTAAAATCCACCAAAGGTAGGTGATCCTCCCAACTATGACCAAAGTCGAGGACACATGCACAGAGCATGTCCTCGAGAGTCTGAATGGTCCTCTCCATCTGTCCATCTGTCTGAGGGTGAAATGCGGTTCTCAGGCATAGCTGCGTCCCGAATGCCTCTTGCAACCCCTTCCAAAGCCGGGAAGTAAAACAAGCATCTCGATCTGAGACGATAGATGATGTCACACCATGAAGCCGTACAATCTCCTGAATGTAGAGGCTTCCCAAGCTCTCCACTGATCCCTGCTCTCTGATGGATAAAAAGTGGGCCGACTTGGTGAGTCGGTCGACAATCACCCAAATGGAGTCATGACCTCTGGAAGTACGTGGAAGTACAATCAAAAAATCCATAGATATACCATCCCACTTCCACTCCAGGACCTCCAAGGGCTGTACCAAGCCTGCTGGTACCTAGTGCTCTGCCTTCACCTGTTGGCAGGTGAGGCATCGAGAAACGAACTCTACCAAAACCTTCTTCATACCCGGTCACCAGTGCTGTCGTTTGAGATCTTGGTACATCTTCGTCACTCCTGGATGTACCGCTAAAGGGGAAGTGTGAAACTCTATCAACACCTCCTAATGTAAAGAAGCTGGTACCATGGTACGTCCTCTGAAAATGATGACGTGCTCTCCTCCTATAGAGAAACCATCAGGTTCCTGTCCTGTGGAAATTTGTGTACGCCGCGTATTACAGTCAACGTACCCACGCTGTGCCTCTCTGACCCGCTGAAGAAGTGGAGGTGTGACTATGAGAGACTGAAGGAAGGCTGCTCCATCTCTATCCATGAAGGATATCTGCAAAGCGGCTAGCTGCTCCGTCGTCTCTCCAAGTAGCTGAATGCCCGTCCTCCTGTTGAGAGCATCGACTACTATGTTTCCCTTTCCAGGAGTATAGACTATCTCAAAGTCATAGTCCTGGAGGAACTCGAGCCATCGCCGCTATCTCAGGTTTAGGTCCTTCTGTGAGAAGATGTACCTGAGACTCTGGTGGTCAGAATAGACTGTAAAGCGCTTGCCCATCAGATAGTGCCACCACATCTTCAGATCTAAAACCACTACTACTAACTCCAGGTCATGGGTAGCGTAGTTCTGCTCATGCTGCCTCAACTGTCATGATCCATAGGTGATCACTGTCCGCTCTGGCATCAGGACACACCCAAGTCCGGTCCTTGATGCATCGCAGTAGACTATGTACCCTACTCCCTCCTCCGGTAGCCTCAAGATGGGTGCGTTGGTCAATCTCTATCTCAGCTTATGGAAGATCTTCAGACATCTATCTGACCACATGAAGGGTTTCCTCTTCTTCTTCAAAGCTGAAAGTAGTGCCAAAACTCTGGAGAAGTTTGGCACAAATCTCCAGTAGTACCCAGCCAAACCTAGGAAACTCCGCACCTCCGTCATGCTCCTGGGTGGCTCCCAAGATAGCACTTCCTCGATCTTCGCAGGATCCACCGCAAATACCGCCTCATAGATGACGTGCCCCAAGAAGTGGACCTCACGTATCCAAAACTGACACTTCGAGAGCTTACCATAAAGCTGGTTCTCTCAGGGTGTGTCCAGTACAACCCGTAAGTGGTAGGCGTGCTCCTCCTCAGTGGTCGAGTAAATAAATATGTTGTCAATGAATACCACGACAAATTGATCGAGGTAAGGCTGGAAGATCCTGTTCATGAGACTCATGAACACTGTTGGAGCATTGGTTATGCCGAAAGGCATAACCAAGAACTCATAGTGGCCATACCGACACCTGAAGGCCGTCTTCTGCACATCCCCGTCTCGAACTCTGAGCTGATGATAGCCTGACCTGAGGTCTATCTTTGAGAACCACCGTGCTCCCTTGAGCTGATCGAAGAGGTTGTCAATTATTGGTAGTGGATACTTGTTCCTCAAGGTCACCTGGTTCAGGCGATGGTAATCGACACACAGTCTCAAGCTCCCGTCCGCCTTCTTGGTGAACAAGATTGGGGAAGCCCAGGGTGAAACACTGGGTTGGATGAATCCCTTTCCCTACAAGTCCTCTAGCTGTACCCGTAGCTCTCGAAGCTCAGTGGGACCCATCTGATATGCTGGAGTAGATATCAGGGCTGTCCCGGGGTACAAGTCAATATAGAAGTCTACTTTTCTGCGAGGAGGTTGTCCTGGAATGTTGTCATAAAAAATGTCCACATACTAATCCACCACTACAGGAAAACTCGGACTCCGCACATCAACTGCTCCTAGGATGAGGCTAGACAACTGATGAGTGATCAGTTGTCCTCTTTTCTGTGTGAGTCCATCCTGCACTGCAAAGGCTCATTTCTCGCCAGTGAAGGTGAACCTGCTCCCATCGGTGCGAACACAACGCACCTTGCGCCTAATATAGTCGATCTGTGCATGAACTGTAGATAACCAATACATGCCCAAGATGACATTGTAATGCCTAAACACCACTATAAGAAGATCCCAGCCAAAGATCTCGCCTCCTAGAGTAAGCTCACACTGCCGTCACCAGTGCATAATCATCGAGTCTACTCCCATAGGAGTCTCTAGCCGTAAGGATCGAGCCAACGACTCCATCGGAATCTCCGAGCTCCGAACAAGGGCAGCGACAATGAAAGAATGACCCGCTCCTATGTCTATAAGAAATGCAGAAAGGGTGGAGTAGACACAGATAGTACCTAAAATCATCTATGGTGCGCCGTGGTCGTAGGCCTCCGCTGCCTGAAGCTGAACCTGCTTCTGTCCGCCAACTCCCTATGGTCGGGGTGGACCTCCTAGTGGTGGTGGTGGTAGAGCCTCAAAGCGTCTCCCACCACCTGCTACTCGGCCAACTCCTCTGCCTCGTCCGCCTGCTCCCTGCGGACCGCCACGGTCAAACCTCTTCCTCTGCCTGGGAGGTCCCTCCACAGTCTGCTGCTCGTCTGCATGTCGGGTTGGGCAGTCACGATCCATGTGGCCCTACCCGCCACACGCATAGCACTGTCTGCTCCTCAGAAAGCTGGCTCTGCGCCGTGTGCCCCGCACCTCTGAGCCAGTATCCTGAGTTCGTCTTCCTGATGGTCTGGTCCACTTGGACCCTATGACATCCGTCGACTGCCAACTGTAGAAGACTCCGCTACATGCCGCCCTGCGGTAGGTCTCACTGCTGGTGTAGGCTCAGCAGGAAAGCTCTCTACAAGAAGGGCTCGCTCTAGTACTCCTGCCTACGTCGGAATGCTGAGGGAGATCATCAAAGCCCTGATCTCATGCCTCAGTCCCTGCTTGAAGGTCCAGGAATGGAAGAATGGGTCCCGTACCATGTCCGTGGAGTAGTACGAGAGATCGGTAAATCTCACAGAGTACTAGACTACTGTCATACTGCCCTGCCGCAGCTGTAGTAACTCCTAAATGCACACCGCACGGAGGGTGGCTAGTACGAACTACAAGAGGAAGAGGCTCTCAAAGTCCGAACAAAGAATAGATGCCTCGTCGTGCACCTAGAGCATCAGGCTCCACCATCTACCTGCTGCCGCGTGTAGGAGACTCGCTGCAAGGATCACCATGAGGTCAGATGGTGTCCCCACTAACCTGAAAACTCATAAAATAGCCTCCATCCAATCCTCGGCTACATGAGGGTTCATCTCCCTGCGGAACTTGGGCAGTCTATGATGATGAAACTCGTGCAGTGCACTAAGGCGACGTGCACTCTCAGCGGCTGGGGATGGTGGTATTGGTGGCTCGGCGGGTAGAGGTACTGCCGGTGCCTCCGCTGTAATAGGGCCCTGCACCGAGGCCTCGTCGCTCGGTGGGCTGTCGTCTCGTACAAAGCTCAGAACCCTAACTGGATGCCATCGTGGGGCCATCCTAAAAAGAGACAGGTACGCCACGGTCAATACAGTATACCTGGTGAACTGACACAAAGTAATCACAATTAAAACTTTTGAAACACACATGCAATCAATGTTTTCGTACACTGATTCAGAAATCAGAAGTCAGGGTCCTGGTGTATGGATACGTCAGCCTCCACACCAACACTAGACTCCCTAGAATGATAACCACACTCAATACCCTTAACAATATTGCTTCACATAGAAGAACGATCAGAGTCCTCAATTCTGCGGTAGAACCGAACACCTTTGATACCAATTTGTCACGACCCATCTTCTAGGCCCGTGACGTGACTACCCAAGCCCGACTTCCATAGGCCAGGGGCTGGAGACTAGCACCAAAGGCATAAATCCCGATAAAAGGGAAGGCATTGCCTTTAAAAAGTAAACAATCACCACAGAGTATGCAAACTGAAGTAAACACAAAGTAAACTGAGCTACAAAAGTAAGTGCTGGAAAAGTAAATGGGCCAGAATAAAAACCCAACTGAAGTAAAGTACAACTGAAAAGAAAGTACAACAGTAGAAAATTAAAGCAAAAACTCCGATACGTCCTCTGGTAGTCCCACCTGAAGGGTGGGTACAGATAGTCCCCTCTGCTCCTCAGATCCAGCCATTCGCTCTGAGTACTTCCCATCCAGTGATCCACCTCCAGGTACCGTCCAGCTCCATGATCTCCCACCTCGATCAGCGCTGTCTGTCGTCTGCATCCAATACAACGAAGTGCGGGCATAGCCTGTGCAGGGGTGAGTATACGCTACTCAGTAGGGACCCCGAGACCCCTGAAGGTCTCCCAGAATCCATGAAGGATAAACCACAAAGGAAATATAGAATCACGAAGTAACAACCAACTCTACTTAGGTATATTCGCATACGTATACCTAAGTCATCATTTCCAGCTTGGCTCCAGCACACGAGCTCAAGTACAACCCAGTCCATACAGGAAAACATAACCCATTCCACATAGGAATTCACAACCCAATCCACATAGGAAAGCATAACCCAATCCATACAAGAAAGCACAACAATCTTATTGATGATAATGATTGCAAGTCAAGACTCAGCTCACACAAGTATACTTCTTCGTAAGACGATAGAGATGATCAGATGTAGCCACTGATTCATCTAAGCTGTCGAACCCACATAGGATACAAGACCATCTAACCTGTCAAACCCACAAATGATACAAGACCGGCTACTCTTCCGGACCCACATAGGATACAAGTACAGAGTCAAATACTGCCGGACCCACATAGGATACAAGAACAGTAGTCATCGCCATCAAACCCATGGAGGATTCTAGTATGACAGTCATCACTGTCGAACCCACGGAGGATTTTAGTACAGTCATCGTCATCGTCACAGTCACAGCCAACTCTAGGGTTCCCGCACACAGCATACTCGATTCCAGGAGGGTACGCTCCTCGAGTCAAAGGGGTGGATACATCAACTGTCACGAAGACCAGAGATGATGTATTCCAACGTTCCGTCCCACTTCAAAGGGGAAAACCAAGAAAAACAATCCCAAGTCATGGAGAACGATACAACCAAGCCATTTTCCAAAAGTACATAGTGTGTAGGTAAACAATACACGCCGTGTCATCAGTCACCGGGCACTGCCCGTGTGAAACAGCCCGTGTCATGGAACTGGTCGTGTAAAAAGGTAAGTACACGGCGTGTGGTATTGTTACATGCCATGTCTTCAGTCCACAGGTATTGTCCGTGTACCACAGCCCGTGTCGAAGGGCTGTTCGTGTAATAAGTAAGCACACGACGTGTGGTATGGTTACACACTGTGTCCAAACTTCTGGGGTCAGCTCCGTGTACGCTGGCCATGCCTGGCCGTGCGGTGGAGTACCTGCCCATGTACTCCACCCCATGTCCGTGTATTCCATGAATACACGCCGAGTCATTATGAAGCCACTTCTGCCAAGGTGAAGGTAGTACACGCCGTGCCTCGTGGCCGTGTGGTTCTGACCGTGTCCGTGTATTTACCTTGAATAAACGCCATGTCCATCGAATTATCCTCTGTCAAACTATGTGGATAGTACACACCGTGTGACCGGTGTCACACGCTGTGTGTCACTTCTTCAGATATCCATTACTTCTGCCACTGAACGCTTGTACTACATGGCGTGTGCTTTGGAGGTACATGCCGTGTATTCTGGAATTTTCCAGAATCGACGCCTCTGGACAGAACGCCTCCCGAGGCATCCATACTTTTTTCCTATGATCCGTTTTCAACAAAACTCCCATCACTAGGTTTTCCCAATGTTTCAAGGCCGTTTTCGATGTTTTCGGGCCTCCGATCGGCTCCGAAAACTTTCCTTGATTCTCTGCTCAAGAACGGTTGGAGAACACCAAACAATAAGAATGATGAAGGAATCAGACCGTGTTAGTTTGGTCCGGTTCCTTCCACATTAGTTTGATAGAAAAAGGTTTAGAGGGAAACATCAACATGTAAGGAAAACCATAATTTTCTGAATTCAAAACACACCCCTACCTCGAAGAAAAATTCGCGGAAGCTTGCGTCGCGGAAGACGACATCGCGTGGAAAGGCTCCGTATACGATGACGAAGTTCGTCCGGGGAAGAAACGACATTACCCTTTATTTGTCATGGAGAGAATGTGGTACGGCGTGCGTCCAAGAAGGGAATGTCGATACACACCGGCTGCAGAGATAAGAAGAGATGGCTCATCGATCTCTCCTTGTGGTAACGACATTCTTCGTCAAAGCCTTAGCATTCTTCGCGTTCTTCAAACTTAGAGATTTCTTCCCCCAATCCTCTCACAAAAAAACCAACCAAAAATAAAATAAGGTTCATCCTTATTTTATTAACCCATGCCATGAATTCCAAAAATTCAAAATTCAAACTCTTAATTAAATAAATTGAATAACTTAAATCAATTAATTTAATGTGAGAGTTGGCATGCAATTAATGAGGGAGAGAGGATGAGTTACAAATTAAATGGGGGGTTGCCAACATTAAGAGGGTTAGAGGGGTTAGAGGAAATTGAAGGGGTGGGGATCGTGTGGGCCCCACCTCACTAATATCCTAACAATAGGTGTTAGGATATTCCCTCACATGGAAGTTATACCACATAGAGATAAATAAAGTTGTGACACAACTTTATTTACTTAACACTTAAACCACACTTTTTTTAACAACTATTACCGAGAAAACGCAACTCCAGAAAAGGTCTTCCTAAGCAATTACCAGCGTTTCAGTTTCATCAGTTCCCTCGAATTTCGATTCTGAGCACCGGTTAAAAAGTTAGGAAAACCCGCTCATTCGTTCACTGAACGTACCTAAGCTAAACTTCAAAAATTGATTTCGGGCACACCGGGCCTCGGAATAATGTTCCGTCAGAAACTGAGTACTCGTAAAATCCCAAAGAAATTAAGAAAAAATTTCCCTTGAAATTTATGGGTCTTTACAAGAAATATCTTTTAACACCCTTGATAACATCAACCCACTTTTATTTGAATAAAACAACTAAAAAATTCCCATGATAGTTTAATTTGATAATATCAGTCATCTTTCCATAGTATCCCAATCTGTAAAATGTAAATATACCACTGTTATATGTTTTCAAACCCTCTAACCAATTTATAGTATGAAATTTAAAGCCATTCACATTGTAAGTATAGATCTTTCGATCCTCTTTTAGATGACCTCAAGCCATAAACTTAAAATTTTCTAAAAATTCATCTTTAGTATCAGTATTCATGATCTACAAAAAGTAATATACATTATTAGATTTACAAAATATAAGTGTCAACCAAATATCCATATTTATTTCAATATTTATGAACTTACATGTCATGGAAACCATTCTATAATATTTTTATTAATAGATTTTTATATCTTTCTCATTTCATGTTCATCTTCTCATTCACATCTTTCTTTGTATCCTGTTATATTTAATAAATGAATATTCAATTTCACTCTTTAACATCACATATCTATGTGCCAATAATAATTCCATGTCTATCAGTGTAATATTTGATCTCTTCCCAACTGATCGGATAATAGTAAGAAATATTTTTGATTTCCTATGTAGTTGAGATTGATTCTATATTTTATAAACACGTCCAAATTAATTGAATATTGTCTCAATATCATCCATGTTTCTAGAACAAAATTCAAGACACTCCTATGGAAAATAGCCTTCAGAAATAGTCCCTTCATGTTGGGATTTATTTTTCACATATGATTTGAAATAACCAAGATATCTTTGAAATTAAATAAATAAAACATAATTGTGTATTTAATGAAGTTATACGAATTTATTACTTAAAATTAAAAACATATAAATAAATTACCTCTAAATTGGATACATCTATGGATAATGTAAGAGGCCTCTTAATTTAGATTCCTTAACCAAATGCACAGTTAAAATAATCATGAAAGTAAAAAACGAAAGATGAAATATCATCTCTTTTGAAAAAAGTGTCAATAGAAATCTATCCTGAAAGTTACCAAGATCAAATGGTTATATGTTGTTATTAAATAAGTTTCTAAATAATTTGTAAAATTGGAGTAAAACAATAGTAACCATTTCAGGTAATAATGTACACAATGCCAATGGTAGTAACAATTGTAACAAAATATGTGAATCATGAATTTCTAATATATATAAACTTTTATTATTTAAGTAAAAACACATTGATATGTTACTTAAATACCCATAAGATACCTTAAATGTTTTAAAATTCTATGGAATGTATTGTTATCCCTATTTTTCATTTCAAAAATTGTCCGAGCATACTTTCCATTATCATCTAGATAGAGATCACACTTTATGTTCAATTTTTGTAATTCCTTTTGATCATTGATATGGTCATTAAATTTTCTAGGATCATTAAGCAATGCAAAGATAAAATTGTCACAAACATTCTTCTCAATATGCATAACATTAAGATATTTATGTAACAAATTAAATTCCTAATATGAAAGTTTGAAGAATATAATTTTTTATTTCATTGTTGCATTCCGATTTCACTTGATGATACACTTAGAACTCCTTTCCCACTATCATTCAAATGATTCACCTCACCAAATTTTGTTTCAACATTTGTAAGTTTTTCCAATATTTTAGAACCCATCAAAAAATTTGGAGGTGGTCTATGATTAATAGAACCATTGAATTTTGACTTGTTTAACCAAAACCTATGAGATGTATTAAAAAATCATCAATGACACAAGAAGATCCATTTTTTTATTGTGAGGTAGTTGTTTGGGATCAAAATAAAAGTTTCAAACAAGATAAGACAAACCCATTTAATTATTCCAAATTGATAAATTCTCACATCCAGGGAAGTCCCTAATGGTCCACATTAGAGCATCTTGCATTTTGAACATTGTTAAAGAAGATGCATCATATTTTTCAACATCTTTGCTCTATATCTCCTATAATTATTCAATTAGAGGCTATAATTATACAAAAATTTCATTTACATGCATTTTTATGGGAATAATTATCAAAATGATAAAATATGTTTGTTTCATACTCATCTACGGAGTCATATTGTAAGGGATAAAGACTTCTAGACAAATGATATAATTTGTGATAAGTGACCCAAATGGGTTGAATCCATTGAAAGGAAATAAAAATCACACATTCCTAGAATCAGATGAGAAATTTGGATGTAATTAATCAAATTTATTCCACGATTTTGAATCTCTTAGAAGCCGCATTAACCCATCATTGTTATTATCAATAGAATGCCACATCATATGCTTGGAGATTTTCAATGACATGAATAATATTTTAAATCAATGCTTTAAAGTGAATTAACACAAATCCTTTATAGGTGTGTTCATTTTCTTATTCTCCATAGTAGTATGTTGATTCAGACTTCCAATATCACCCATTGACTATCATCTATAAGAAGACCATTTTTTTCAATCTTGTCTTCTTGAATCCTCTCCCCAAAAAAGCATACAATAATTGGGATAAGCATCTATTTTTATATAATTCAGACCAATATTGTTAATTTTTTTTTCATATCATAAAATGACATAGGGATCTTAGATTCAAAAAATGAATCACACAAAAATTCCAATATCATGGACATCATCTTACTTGTAATTTCATATAGGCATTTGATATGGTACAACTTCAACAGAAAAAAATGTTTTGAATATTTCAAACATCCACCATATAAATCTTGATTTCCATCATCAACTAAAACATGAAACACATTTTTCATCTCAATTAATTACTCTCTTATATTATTCTCCATGGAATAAAGTGGAGGATGTAATGAAATGTTACAATCATGATCTGGTTGTCCTATAGTCCCAAAAACATCACTTGTCAAGTTTCTATTTGTATTACCCTCAACTGGTTGTTCTGATATGTTTTGATGTTGATGTTTTTTTTCTTCCAATACCTAATGCATCATTTATAAGGTTTTTCATTTCATTGTCCATTTTCGATAAAGTTGGGAGCTCATTTTTTCTATTGACATCAGTTCTCAAAATTTCTGTAACATTTGATTCTCTGTTCCAAATAAAACACAAATATTAAAGAGGGAATTTCTTCAATATCAAGTGTTCATAAATTTAATCTCTCTTCAACCATCATCAAAATTTACATTTTATACATATACATCTTATTCTACCATCAAAAAATTGATTGGAAATTTAAAAATCTAAAAAATCCTCTAAACCATTAGCATATTGAGGTGTGTTCCTCAGTAATGTGATCTAGATTTTATCCATATATATCAAAATGTGCCTAAAATTTATTAAAAAAATAAAACAAATAAGTATTACTAAGTAGTAATAAATATAAATGGAAGTGTAAAAAAACATAAACCGGTTAGTTATAAAAAGATTCATATAATTACTAAAAAAATAAAATTAAAAAACGGAAATAAATAATGGATAGTATTATTTAACATAAAAGTAAGAGAAAAATCATACAATCATTAAGAAACACACAAATATGCATCAATAAAAATCATCCCTTCATGGGATCACAAGTATCCTTGGGAATAACAATAGTCACATGAGGCTCAAGAGAGTCTCACACATTTATAAAGTGTCAATTTAGCTTTCATAAAGAGCTTCAGAATCCAATCCATTTTCACACCATTTGAAAACTATATTTAAAACATTATTTGAAAATCATTTACCAAACCATACATTGAAAACCAATTTATAAATCTAACTTTTTCCATAAAATCACTTTTGAAAAAAAGATAAACCTCTTAGAAGGAAGTCAAATGGTATTAAGAACCCATTTTTCAAGACCAAACATTCACCTTCAAAAAAAAATTCAATCCACCATGAGACTTATGGTCTCAAAACCATTTAAAAAAAGATTAAATTCCAACTACCATCAATTACTAAAACATACCTCTAAAACAACTGATGCACATTCTAAAGACATAATTGGTGTCGAACACCAATTTAAATAGTTAATTACCATTAAAAAAAAATCCACTGAGAATTTTAACAACCACTTGGAATGTGATAATTAAAGAATAATGATCATCCCTTTAGGAGATAATCCATTATATGAATGTAAATGTTTAACAATGCGATAAATAAGATATATATACCATTTATTTTTTATATTAATTTTATAAAGTTATAATTTCATTTATATTATGTTTATACAATTACAATTTGTATTGGTAAAGACATAAAATATGAAGTGAATTAATAATTAACGATAAGTGTGATAGTTTCTTCATCATATAAAAAAATAACTCTTAACCAAATAATCTAGAATCAGACCAATATAGGATAACAAAAAGATTCTAATCTACCCAAATATGGATGTATAAATTTAGCCAAATCACCTTTCAAACACTTTACAAATGACAAATTTAAACCAATATATATTTATAAAGCATTTATATGAAATCAAAAAAATATTTTGGTAAAAACACTTTTAAAAATTTCCATTCCCAAGTAATATTAATCAAATAAAAAAAATAAGGATTTCAAAATACCAATGTCTACCCATAAATTTAATTATCCTTTCCATGATGTATAAAATAATGATTTAAATTAAAATGTGGTTAATCTAACTTATGATTTTTTATGTTGACTATAAATTAGATAAAATATCTTCTTTAAAAAAACACTTGTAGTTAAAACTACTCAATTAATAAAATACTCAAAAAAAATTCTTCAGAACATTATTTTATATGCTATGAAATACTTAAATAAAGAATTTAAGGCTCAAAGTAGTAGTTTATCCAAAAAAAATGCATGGAAGACATTGGATTAAAATCATAAATATACAGTTGACCTAATATAAGACAAATATAAACACCAATGAAATCTGTTATAAGAATTAAATTTAAATAATAAAGTAAAAAATGAATAAATCTATCTTGTTGTATTCAATTTAAAAAATCACAATTATTGGAAGCATTCTAAAAAATATCTATAAAAAGATATAATATGAAGTATTAAAATAAAAGAAAAATAATAAACACATTTAAGGTAACTCACACAATATATTTATTTTCCAAATAATTACAAAACTCACCCAAATAGAAGCCTTTACTCATTTCAAAATACCCCCATTAGTTTTATAAAGTCACTATATATGAGAAAATTATAAAACCTATCATCATTAAAAATATACAATCAGTTTAAAATAGAAATAATAGAAATATCTATGACTCAATTTTTTTTACAGTCCATAAAATCTATAAAGTGATAACTATGATGAATTCATTATTGCAAACACCTTATATCAGATTTGACTTATAATTAAGACACATCAATTATTATAAAAACGGTAACTTGAAGATTACCCTTATAATTTGATACCCAAGTAATTCATAAAAGCAGGTGACTATATAATTGAGCCAATAATAAACCTCCTATACTTATGAAAGAAACATTCACATCATTAGAGCTTCTTAAAAGTTAGTAGGAGTAAGAAAAATTGAGAGAGGGGCAAGGGAATAATGGAATTGAAAAAAATAACAATAAGGGAGGTCTTAACACTAGGGGAGTCTTGGGATAAGGGGGAAAAGTGGGTTTATCCAAGATGGTTTGTGGGATAAGTCTAGAGAGACAGATCAGGGAGCTCTGGGTTGACTGGGAACCGGCTTGGGCTCAAGCGAAGGTGAAAAATCGAGGAAGGGAGAGAGATTAGGATCAAGTGAGGGAAAGTGCAGGGGAGATGGGTTGGGGGTTGTGACTACAGAACCAATGAGGTATTCAGGGGCTCAGGCTTAGAGGGATCATGAGATACCTGAGTTCTAATGATGGGGGAACCATGGTGGTGCTAGGGCTTGAGGTCATGGGGGAGGGGAGCTTGGAGGAGAAGGATGGGAGTTGAGGGATAAGGATGTGGCATGAGGGTGAAGTGTATTTTTTTTAATAAACATGTAATATTTAGTAGTTTTTATATAGAACCACTGCAAAATCATTTATTTAGAATCTATTTAGTAGATCAATGCTAAAAACCCACTACTAAACAATGAATTTGTTGTAGTGTGGTTGGTAATTCCATGGTAAAATATGTTTTGAATTGTAAAGTTAAAAATATTTTTTGCTGTGATATAAGTATAAGTGTATATAGCCATGTTTTATCTTCTAAGACATCCCATGACATATAGAGGATACTATAAGTGACTCATTATGGAACCAAAAAGATGAAGAGAACCAAGCTAGAAATTCTCCAAGAAGAATATCAAGACTACAATATGGGAGATAAAGAATATTTAAACCAGATGTACTATCAATTCACCATTATAACCAAAGGTATGAGTGCTCTTATAGAAGCCTTGGACAACACAAATCAAGTGTAAAGAGCACTAAGAGCTCTTTCGAAGAGATGGCATGCAAATAAAGTGGCCATCGATGAGAGTAAGAATTTTAAGAAATATATTTTAGATGAACTCATAGGCTCTCCACTACATTTTTCATTAGAGATGAAGAATATTAATGATGAGGAGTCTCCTAAAAGAAAAGGTATTTATTTTAAATCTAATATTACTGATACCTCTAATTCCACTGATTTTAATTTCCAATAATTGATAATGAGATGGATCAATTCATTAATAAAATTTATAAATTTATAAAAATAAATGATGGTAAGAGATAGTTTGGAAGGAAAAATGAAAAGGATTATAAAAAAGGTAATTCAAGTAAGAATAATGATGTTTTAGATTTAACATGTTATTAGTGCAGGAATAAAGGTCACATTAGACTTGATTTCCCCAAGCTCAATAACTCAAAGAATTACAAAAAATAAAAGAAGGAAAGAAAAACACACTCTGTTTGGAGGATGTGAATGCTCAGACAGTTCTGACTGAAGTAGTCACTCTAGAAGTGAAAAAGAAATAGGTTACCTATCCCTGATGGGTATTAAATGTGAGGTAAATGTAATAATCTTAATATTTTTTGGAGTAAATTTTCTGTTTTTGATAAATCTATTCACTCTGATTAAAACTTTTACTATGTTTTAATTATTTATTGTGAATTATGTAACTATTTGTTTACTTTTATGTCAATATACTACTATATTATTTTTTTAAAAGTTGATATTGTTTTAAAAGGAAAATATTTTATAGTTTAAATTCTATTAATGTACTTTTTTGATAAATTTAAAAAAGGATGAGATTTTTGTTAAACATTTCAATAAATGCTTTATTTTTTAATTTATAAAAAGGGGGAGTTATTTAGTATTTTAAATTGTTTTAAATACTTTAAAATTTTTATTTTGTTTTTATAAATTACTCTCAATAATATTTATTAAATTCTATTTTTATTTTCTCATATGTTTTAATAAAAAATATTAAATTCTTAAGCGTTTTAATTAATTAATAATTATTTAATTAATTATTTTAATAAGTTTAATAAAAATTTCAAGTGTTTCAGATTATCTAGTGTTTTTTTAATAAATAAAATTTTATTAAATTCATAAAAATAGTTTTTTATTTTTTTTTGTAATTTTATAATGATACTAATGTTTTTTTAATTTACATTTGTAAAAAATATTTCCATCCTTGGGAGGCACCAAGCTAGCTATCAACCACATAAGGGACCCCTTAGGATCAATCCCATGGTAAATATTTCCTATGGAACCCCATAAGGATGTTATGGAGGATAATGTGTATAGATCACACATTTGGTGTGCGAGGCCCATGTACAAGGCCCCTTAGGTCACACCCATAACGTGCAAAAATTGGTTGGATCACCTGTTAGCCTATAGGTCATGTGTGTGCTTGTGTTTTTATTCTGAATTTTTTTTGAAATAGGATATTTGATATAACTCTCATGCTACTTTAGCTCATTTTTATGTGGGATTGAGTTTTTTAAGCATATGTTTCATCCGTCTTAATCTCAGATAGAGATTGTGAGTAGCTCTAGAGTTCAATAATTTCCCCAAAATTCGTCTGATAACCCTGTTTATCCCACACTTAATTTTCAAACTCCCACTCTTTATCTTCTGTTATCCTGTACTTCTTCTAGGTTTGATTTTTAGTCATCTTCCTTAGCAGCATTCGTTTCTCCTGATCGATGGTGTCTATACTACTGCTTCTTCTTCCTCTCTAATTTAATTTTATTTCTTCTCTTTTGTGTTCTTTGAGAACTCATTTCTTGGTCTCAACTTATATTATTTGTATCTCCATATGATTTTCACTATTTATTCATTTTCTACCTTATTTTTCCTTGGGTTATTATTTTAATTCTTTAACCTTCCTCTGTTCGGTGCTCAGTGAGTCACCATTGGATGTTTCCAAAAGTGGGTATTTTTACCCGCCATTGGAAATCAACAGTGGGTTTCGAGTCACCGTTGGAATTTTACCAATGGTGGGTGATTCGACCTACCATTGAATATTAGTAGTGAGTCATGATCCACCATTGGAACCCAATGTTGGGTTCATTAACACCACTAGAAATCAAATATGGGTGATTTTACCTACCATTGAACATCAATGGTGAGTTCTTTCTTCACCGGTTGGTTGTTATTATTTTGTTGTACTTAGTCTTTAATAATGGGTTTATGAAGCTCCCACAATATCTTGGACTTCTTTTTTTGATTAAATTAGTTATTATTTTTTATTATTTATACTTGTTTTTTATTTTTATTTTTATTGATTGAAGTATGTTCAAGATCCAACAAAAGCTGTTTTATCTTCCTTTGATTGCTGCTCTAAATTTCTTACTATTTATTCTATTTTCTTATCTTTTATCAGTATATTTTTATCTTCTGTTTATTATTTTATTATTTAAAAATATTTTTGTAGATTGATACTTTCTATGCTGAAAGACACTTCTTCAAATCTCCAACAAAAACTATTCTTTCTTTGATCTTTTGCTATAGATATTTTTAATGTTTGAAGTAGGTTTTTATTTGTTTTTATTATTATTATGAAAATTTTATTCCTCTATTATCATATATTGTTTATTCCTTTTTTTGGAAATATTTTTCTCTGAGTCGCTGTTGGATACTTCCTATGGTAGGTCATGAGTCACCACTGTACATTTCCAACGGTGAGTCATGAGTCACTGTTGGACACTCAATGGTAGAAAAATATTTGTTGCTTCATATGAAGCCTTTGACTACTTATATTATTGGAATAAATTTAATTTTGATCACTTATTTTTTATTTTTGCTTAAAATTTCAATGATAGTTCATTCTCTATTTAGCCACTATTGTAACCCAATAGTGGGTCATAAGTCACTATTAATTAAAATTTTATATTTATAAAATTTTATTTTTTTATTTCCTTTGTTGTTTTAAAAATAAATTCTTTTGATCATAGTTTTATTATTTTATATTGAAAAAAATTAGTAGAGTGTTAAAAATTTAACTATAACATTATTTTATGTAATTTTGTACAAGAATACTTAATGTCATACTATGCTCTATTTTACTACATTTTTGTTGCTTGTATAATCTAAAAGATTATATTTTTTAAATTGTTTTTTAATTTTAAATTGATTATAATTTTTTTAATTAATATATTAATTGTTTCATATTATCTAGTATATTATTTAATAAATAATTTTTTATTAAATTCATAAAAGTATATTTGTAATTTTTTTTGTAATTTTATAATGATACTAATGTTTTTTTAATTTACATTTCTAAAAAATATTTCCATCATTGGTAGGCACCAGGCTGGCTTTCAACCACATAGGGGACCCCTTAGGGTCAAAACCATGGGAAAGTTTGCATGTGGAACCCCACAAGGAGGTTATGGAGGATAATGTGCATAGAACATGCATTAATCATGAAGGTTCTATGTACAAGGTCCCTTAGGTCATGCCCGCAGTGCACAAAGATGGGCTAGATCACCTGTTAGCCTGTAGGTTGTGTGTGTGCTTGTGTTTTTGTTCTGAATGAAGTTTGGATTAAGATATTTGATATAAATATCATGTTCTTTCAGTCCATTTTGATTTTGGATTGTATTTTTAAGCAAACTTTTCATCTGTCTTAATCCCAGATAGAAACCACGAGTAGCTCTGTAGTCCGATCATTTTCCCACAATCTGTCCAATCACCATGTTTATCCCACACTTTATTTTTGAACTCTCATGGTTTATCTTCTATTATCCTATGATTCTTCTTGGTTTAATTTTTAATCATCTTCCTTGTAATTCTTCATTTCTCCAGATCGATGGTTCCAACACTAGTGCTTCTTCTTCCTCTCAAGTTCAATTTTATTTCTTCTCTTTTGTGTTCTTTGCAATCTCATTTCTTGGTCTCAAATTATATTTTTTTCATCTCCATTTGAGTTTCATTGTTATTTTATTTTATACCTTCTTCTTCCCTAGGATCTTTTTCTGGTTCATCAGTATTCCACCATTGGGTGATTGATGAGTCATCATTGGATGTTTCTAATAGAGGGTATTTTTACCTGCCCTTGGAAATCTATGGTGGGTGTCGAGTCAATGTTAGAATTTTACCAATGGTGGGTGAGTTGACACACCATTTAATATTAACAATGAGTCAAGATCCACCATTGAAACCCAATTTTGGGTTAGTGAACCACCTCAATAAATCAATAGTGGGTGATTTTACCCACCATTGAACATCAATAGTGAGTTCTTTCTTCACTAGTTAGTTGTTATTATTATTTTTTACTTAGTCTTTAACAATGGGTTTATCAAGCTCCCACAACAGTTTTTCCTTCTTTTTTCAATTACAGTAGTTATTTATTTTTATTCTTTCTGCTTGTTTTTTTTATTTTTATTGTCTGAAGCATGGTCAAGATCCAACATGAGTTATTTTATATTCCTTTGATTTTTGATCTAAATTTATAATTGTTTATTCTATTTTATTATCTTTTATCTATATATTTTTATCCTCACTTTATAATTCTATTATTCAAAAATATTTTTGCAGATTGATACTCTATATGCTGGAAGATACTTCTTCAAAGCTCCAGCAACATATATTCTTTCTTTGATCTATTTTTATAGATATTTTTTAATGTTTGAAGTAGTTTTTGATTTGTTTTTATTATTATTATCAAAATTTTATTCTTCTATTATCATCTATTATTTATTCCTATTGTCTGGAAATATTTTTTCTCTGAGTCACTATTGGATACTTCCAACGTTAGGTCATGAGTCATTAATGGACATTTCCAACGGTGAGTTACAAGTCACCATTGGACACCCAATAGTAGGAAAATATTTATCACTTCATATGAAGCCTTTGACTACTTATATGCTTGGAATAAATATAATTTTGACCACTTATTTTTATTTTTTCTAAAAATTTCAATGGTAGTTCATGCTCTATTTAGCCACCATTTAAACCCAATGGTGGGTCATGAGTCACTATTAGTTAAAATTTTATATTTTTAAAATTTTATATTTTATTTACTTTTTTCTAAATAAATTCTTTTTATTATAGTTTTATTATTTTATGTTGAAATATATTTTTAGACTGTTAAAAATTTAACTGTAACATTATTTTGTGTACTTTTGTACAAGTATTTTTAAATCCATACAATGCTCTGTTTTAGTTCACTTTTTATAATTATATGATCTAAACTATTATATTTTTTTTCGATTTTTCTTTAATTTTAAATTGATTAATTTTTTTTATTTAATATATTAAATTTTTTATATTAATATTTCATGGTGAAATGCGAAGAATAATTGTAATTTTATATTAATCCAGTGGGGCATCAACAAACTATATTATTAATTTGTTATTCACTATCAAGTATTTTGAAGAGATTAGACATAGACATGCTCCTAAAGATATTGTTTTAATGATCTGGGATATTTCTTCAATGAATAAAAACACATACCTATAAAGATCATTCATCCAGATATGTTGTAATATATCTTTGACATTCTACTGCTCTTAAAATTGTTCATGATCTTCCATGAATTCTACTTTCTTACTATGATCACTGAAGGACTCCATCTTTGACATTTGTTCCTTATAAGTGATCAAAGATCATCGAGATTAAACTTATTTTACATTCTGATCATCTTTGACATTTAGCTTTTTTTTAAACATGTAATATTTATTTCTTATTTTTTTATTTCTTATGTCTGATTTATACTTTTCCTATCAAAATCAAGTCTTTATTTTTCTCTAGTTATTCTACCACCCAAATGGAATTTTGGGTTGTGACTCCTGATCAAAAATCAGAATACAAACTGGGTTGAGTCACCCATATAAAAAACGAAGTTATCACTATTAGAAAACCACTCTATACCCACATATATATACCCATAGTTTAGAGAAACCATGGGTATAGATAGTCTTCCCAAACCTATACCCATGGTTTTAAAACATTGTTGGTATAGGTTGAGTTATACCAATTGTTTTTTAAAAACTATGGTTATAGATTTTTAGATAGGAAGCCTTTATTGGGCTCCTGCTCCCCCTCATCATTTGAATCCCTAACTCTCCTTTAGTCTCCCCCACTCCCCTCCTCAAGTGATCTTCGGCATCCCCCTCCCATCCTCAATATATCTTCGATGTCCCCCTCCCCTACCCTAATTTCCCTCTAACTCAAGCAAATTGATACCTCTCATCTCCTCTAGTGATCTCCTATATTTCTATTATTTTTTTATTAGAATACTCTTCAACATCACATAAGTGAGTTCCAAATATTCCTGCTCTGCTTATTAGTATTTTTTTAATTTTTTTATATGTTTTCATGTGATTAATCTAAGATAATATTTGTTTTTATACTGGTTAAATATAGATTTAGTGATTTCTGGTTCATGTTTTAACATTATAGACATTATGAGTTTTCATTCATGATAAGAAGTAAACTATTCTAACTCTTTTAAATTATTATAGATTTGGTTTGATGTTCTTTTTGGTTTCATCACTTTTGTTGGTTTCTCAATTTTTTTAGCATTGTAAAAGTTGTTTTTATCACTATTCCTTGGAGTATTAGCGTGTGTGGTTATTTGAGTATAGGTATGATGATTGTGCTATTTTGGATTTGTTTTTGAGTTTGGTTGGACTTTTTTTGTGTATTTATTATCATACGAGTTCCCACTAAATCCCAAAAAGTGACGTATTACGTTCCAAATTTCCTAAATATAGTCAATCTCTATATTTTTTGGTGTTTTTTATCTACATTTATCTTTAAAATAATGTAAAAACATGTGTAAGATATATGGTTTATTATAAATTATATTTTGATTAAATTTCATCTACTATGTGTTTTATGAAATTTTAATATTGGGTTATCATGAAATAATTAATATTGTATTTATGGAATGATTTAATAATAATTATAAAAATTTAGTATGATTTTTTAATAAATTTGTCCCAATTGTATGAGGTTGTTTTTCATGTTTCAAGTGAGTTTTAATTTCATGATTCAATATCTTTATATTGTTTCCCCTTTTATGGTATGATTTATCATGATAAAAAATAGTGTTATACAAACTAACTATTATTGGATTTAAATATTAAAATGGTATATTTAATTGAATATTTATTAGATATTAGGTGAGTAGTTTTTAAATGAATTTATCGTATTTATTGATGAATCTATTTACAAAACATCACAGAAGAGACTTATATACTAAAGGGGGTTCTAGAAATAATTATAAATAGTACTCGCCCATGCTATTGCACGACGTATTCAATTAACGGGTTTTCTTCTAATATGAGATTAATATTTAGAAACGTTAATAAGAAAACATATGTTGAATAAATTATAATTAGAAAGTAATGTTGTCTGATAATGTAAAAAGAGGACATATACTATGAAAACAACATTCAAGTAGTTGAAAAATAGATCAGAGACAAATATGAACCTTATTCAGACTAAAACCCAAAAGCATCATTAACTTCCAGCTGTTGGAGTATATGGGGTTTTGGTACGCTTCCATACTACAAACTGGTGGTTGTTGCTTGCGACCACCCACTCCTGACCATCTAGACACCACTCCCCATCTTCCATCTTCATGTGAACCTTATTCAGAATTAAATAATTTAAATAAATGGAAAAACCACACATCTTCAATTAGAAATTCAGAAAATAGTACTGTATGGGAACTTATTATAAACGTCAGCTGAAATAATATTTTTTCGATTAGTTTTATAAATTGAAACAATAGTAGTTTACTGCACCAAGTAAGGAGATATTTACATGAATTGTCTCAGAATTGTCCATTACAAAGAGCAATAAATTACATCTTGGATAACAGTGACCCGAAGCCTGCACATTAAATGTCTGTTGAGAAATCTACACATTAAAGGGGAAATGGTTGTAATAATAAATAAGAGATGTGAAAATGATTTAATTAAATAACAACAGATAGAAAGTATGTAATTGATGCATAATTTGTAATGTATAAATTTTTAGATGATTTTCAGCAACATAAAGTTATACACTCATCAAAAGAAAAACATTTTTTGCAAGATGTATTCATCTTGAAAAACATCTAGCATGTACATTCTGCAGATACAGAAAATATATTATGTTTTGAATAAAATAATAAAAATGGATCATGACTACATGACATCATTAAGGAAGTTACATTGGATATTTCAAGTTTATATCTGAAAAAATGTCAAGAAAAATAAAATAAAAATTGGACTTTCATCAATGAGGAAATGGAAGCTTCTTCAAAAGATATACAATTTCAAATATGATCTATATAATTAGACCATAGTGTCACTTCCACTTCATCTGTCCCGTTGTTTTCATGCCCCTAAAACACAAAAAATGTTATTAAATAGTAAAAGAACACCTTATGCATGTCATTAATACTCTATGTGATCACATCAGTCATGGAATTATCTTCACTCAGATTTGAAGTGTTAAACAAATATTCAAATTGATCGACAAAAGAATGAGATATGATCCCCTCAACATTAAAAGTCTATTCATTCACCTTAATGATGGATATATATTTTTAGATCTTTCTCTCCTTGTTCATGATGTTGAAAATTGAGTACTTATATCACCCTCTTTGATCCATCATAAGTATAACTACTTTTTAATAATCCTTTATTCAGTAGGAATGAGCTCGCCAATCATATATTGTAATAGAACCTCCTCAGATGTGGGGAAGTCAAGTTTACCAAATCTGTTTTGTCATTGAAAACTGTATAATGTCCCTTCATTCCTTAAAAAGGAGCCAAGAATTAATGAATCTAAAAGTGATAGGAGATATCCTATCTTCAGTGGATAAACAAAAAAAAAGGATGTCTAAGTATTGAATATAAGATGGTGACTTACATGTGATTGGGGGGTACAGTATAGATGTTATGTTACCTATAAATAAGAAATTAATTAAAACAAAAATAGTAATGGAGTGAACCATCCAAGGTGATATTTACCTACATAGTCTCTGAAATGTCCATTACAGAGATCACTAAAGCACATGTTGGATAACTTTTGACCTGAAACATGCACATTAAATGTATTCTAGAAAAAACTTCACATTAAATGTGAAATGTCTCTCATACACTTTAAAGAGGAAGGTTGAAACCATCATATACATTGAAAACCAAGTAGAAACAATAACCTGGATGTTTAATAGTATTGAATAATGAAAAATATTCAACCCCTTCACATGCATTGAAATAATGAAAAACTGAAAAATAATAATATAAAACATAAATATATCCTGTAATAGAACTGCACATAATCATATCGAAACCCTATAAAATTAATACATTAAAATGTATTCCTAAATATAGACCATATTTATCTTCATTATAATGAATTTTTAAAGGTACTGAATAAATTTGGCATACATAAATCATGTAATACAGTAGGAAAACAGTTTCACATGAGAAAACTTAATGTAGAATCAATGTAGGGATCAAAATTGCTAAAACATACCAATTTACATAGAAGAAAATTTATGAAGCAGGTTCAGCTTCGGCAGGTTCAGAATGCCATGGAGCTGGGTAGAGGCCCACCTCTTAGCAGTCTTGCTGGCAGGGTTTATCCCATTCTTCAGTAGGTATCACTCAATTTCAAGCATGTCACATGGAATTCAATCTCGCATATGAGATTCTTGATGTCATCATCCACCTTGACAACCACATGTAGGTCATTTAGATATTTGATATCTTCTTATGAATATGTGAATTGGTAGGAGGCTTGAATGCGTAAAATCAAAATGGTTTCAAATAAATGTTCTTGGAAATCAACTAAATGTTAGGTCATAAAAAGTAAATAAACTTGTAGCTGAAAATCTAACTAACAGAACCTTAAAGAATTAGAGAAAGCGAGTCTACAAAAAACAATCAGCATGTGCAACATCTAACTTAGTTAGTCAACTCCATATATTCATATAACTTCTAGATCACATAACAATTAGTTTTGAGGGAATATATTCTTTCTGTTATCCAAATAATACGAAATGCAACCCTGGCCACTTATGAACACATTTAGAGTCAGTAAGACTGGATGTAACAGAAAAGTGCTTGAAATACCAAAAGAAACCTGCATGTAAAATGGCTGGAAGACTGTCCTGCTTGTTGAATTATTTAAGGTACAGTTTTTCCCTATAGTAAACTGATAGTCCTACAAAAATACAGATGAGAATTTAATCATTAATAGAAGAGAAAAAAATTCAATTAAATGAGTAATTCCCAGCATGAAAACCATCCAGCAAATTTGAAAAACATCACAGTCAACAAAACGTCTAGCATATAACGACGTCCAGAATGGATAAACGAAGGGAATCAATTAGTAGAAAAACATTAAGCATAAAAATCATCCAGAATTATCCTCCTACAGCCTATGTCTCATCTTGATAATTGAAAAATATCCATAAAGGAAAACTGATACAAAATCATCCACCATGAAAAAATTCAAAAATGAAAATAAAACAGGCCACCTTGAAAAATGTACTGCATGAAAAACGTCCAGCATGAAAAACTGATAATCAAACTGTCTAAAACCCATACTAAAATGTCAACCATTACGAATCCCAAATATAACAATATGCACACACAAAATATACAAACATAAATTAATATTAATGAATTTATCTATAATCATTCATTTGGGGGGAATTGTTGTTGTCCTGGAGAATGGCCAAGATAATATGTAACCGGTGTATAAAGTAAATGTGTTATGTGAATATTAAAAAAACCTTAAAACTGAGTAGTACACTTGTTCTAATAAGGTAATAGTACTGTGCAGACTACAAAACTGTATTTACTGCACAATAGATTTCAGAAAAAAGGAATGAAAACAAATTAAATACCCAACAAATATTATTACCATGTCACTGCAGCAAAACATCTCAGTCTGATTTCTCAGTTTTCTTGTTCAAACTCCCTTTCGTTCATTCATAAGTAGCTTCTTGATGTCATCGTCCACCTCGACGACCACATGCAGGTCATTTAGATATTTGATATCTTCTTGTGAATATGTGAATTGTTAGAAGGATTGAATGCATAAACTCAAAATGGTTTCAAATCAATGATCATGGAAATCAACTAAATGTTAGGTCATCAAAAGTAAATAAACATGTAGCTGAAAATATAACTAACAAAACCTCAAAGAATTAGAGAAAGCGAGTCTGTAAAAAACAATCAGCATATGCAACATCTGACTTAGTCAACTCGCTATATTCATATAACTTCCAGATCACATACCAATTAGTTTTGAGGGAAGATATCCTTTCTATGCTCCAAATAATACGAAATGAAACTCTGGACACTTATGAACACATTTAGAGTCAGTAAGACTGGATGTAATAGAAAAGTGCTTGAAATACCAAAATAAACCTACATGTAAAATGGCTGGAAGATCGTCCTGCTTGTTGAACACATATAGATCCAGTTTTCCCTATAGTAAACTGACAGTCCTACAAAAATACAGTTTAGAATTTAATCATTAATAGAAGAGAAAAAAATGTCATTAAATGAGTAATGCCCAGCATGAAAACCATCCAGCAAATCTGAAAAAAATCACAGTTAACAAAACGACCATCATATAACAACATCCAGAATGAATAACCAAAGGGAATCAATCTCTAGAAAAACATTGAACATCAAAATCAACCAGCATTATCCTCTTACAGCATGTGTCTCATCCTAATAATTGAAAAATATCCATAAAGGAAAATTGATACAAAATCATCCATCATGAAAAACTTCACAAATGAAAATAAAACATGCCACCTTGAAAAACATCCAGCATGAAAAACTGATAATCAAACTGTAGAAAACCCATACTAAAATGTCAACCATTACGAATCCCAAATATAACAATCTGCACATACAAAATATACAAACATAAATTAATATTAATGACTTTATCTATAGTCATTCATTTGGGGGGAATTAGTGTTGGCCCAGAGAATAGCCAAGATAATATGTAACCGGTGTATAATGTAAATGTGTTATGTGAATATTAAAAAAACCTTAAAACTGAGTAGTACACTTGTTCTAATAAGGTAATAGTACTGTGAAGACTACAAAACTATATTTATTTCACATTAGATTTCAGAAAAAAGGAATGAAAACCAATTAAATATCCAAAAAATATTATTACCATGTCATTGCAGAAAAACATCTCAGTCTGATTTCTCAGTTTGCTTGTTCAAACTCCTTGTCATTCCTTTATAAGTAGTCTCCACTACAAACTTGCATCTATATAGTTCAACAGGAAATTCATGCTTGATTTTTTTTCATTATGCTTATTGTCATGGTGTGCAATGAGACCATACAATACACAGTGGACACAATAGTGTGAATGTAATTTACATTACGTGGGAAAATACCTAATAGGGTATAATTGAAGATATTAGAGGTAGATTTTTTGTATTCAGGAATTGAAAAATCTGACAGTAGAATCTCTATTTGGTTATAAGCATGCATCACCAAAATGTAGTCAGAATAGGTTGATAGGAAATTTCAAAATTATTTCCCATATGAGGAATTTTTTCAAACAGGATATATAAAATCAGTAAATAAAATATGCAGTTGGATATGAAAATGAAAAACCGAATTGAATTATAACTAAGTTTCAAGGCAAATTTTATAGAAAACTATAGTATATACTTTTTATGTCATAGAGTTAAAGAAAATTCAAACAACAGTTAATGAACCAGATGTATATAGAATTGATTTGATACCAGAAATGCAATGGCATGAATTTAGGTTTTCTAGTAGGCATTTTAGGTCATACATGTAATACAAAGACGATGCATGAGAGAATAAAAGAAGTAAGAAGCGTACTGGGAAGGGGAGGTGGTGTATCTTGAAATTCCAAAACCAAATAATCCCTTGAATAGCCACTAGAAATTGTAATAAGTATGGGGTCCGAAGGGAGGGAGTTACAGTAGAAACATGCAGCTTGGAAGGGATTAAATATTAGTAGAACGTATGGAAGGAGGCTTGTAGAGGAATAACCTCACGTAATGGGGTCGATTCTGAAGGGAATCACGATATGGAAAAGTTTTGGACAAATTTGGCAGTGGGATATTGAACATGAAGAAGAGGTAAAGTAAAATCGGGAGAAGGATGATGATAGAGTACGAGCATGACGTAATGTAAGGAGACCGGGAAAAATATGACACCGACGTCGAGAAAATTGGGGAACCCTAGCACGCGAAGTGCTAAATCCCAATCGCGAGCAGTATAATCAACTGTGCGGAGATTATAGATAGAACCAGAAGAAGGAATTTTGTAGAGAATATAGTGAAAACCTGGAGAAGAAATACATCGGAGGAAGATCTCGAGCGATTACATCTTGGCCAGGAATGACAATGCGACAGAGGATGGGGTTTGTGGGTTTTGCAGGTCACACCATGTGAATACCCTAGCGGTAGTGGGAGGGGGAGCGATAGGTAGAAACCCGATTTATTTTCTCACGGAGGAGCGACATGGAACGCTGATATAGTGACACAAATAGAAAAACTGATGTGAAAGTATATTAGAGTGACATGTGTCAGTGGAAGATGCCAAGATTAGTAGATATAGTATAATTCTAGGCTAGGTTACACATTACCTAGATTTTCCATAGTTTTAATTATAATCATGCTAGGATAGAATAGTTTTGTATTATGCTTTGGATAATTCCTTTCAGGATACCCTCACCAATTTAGATTATGCACTAGATAGTTAATTCACCTCTAGTTTAGGATCATGCCTTGGTTATAGGACTACATCACATAAGTCCTTTCTTTGGGTATGTGGTTAATCTATGATGATGTATGGGAATAAATTATGTAACAGATTTTTTTTATTTATGAATGTATTTATGTGAATGTGTATTTTGAGTAAAAATGATTTATATGTGATTTTATTTTGTTACATTTATTTCATATAATTAAATGGTTTATTTTCTTATATGAATTTCAAAACAGAATGTCATATTTTTTTCCTAAAGGTTGTGCATAGAGAATTTGATGGGACATTAAAGGGAATAAATTCGAATAACCTCAATACACAATTTGTGTGTATATAGACTTGGTATCATTTCATGAATGTAATGAAAAATATATACCTTGATATAATGGGTATTAAAAGTAATTTTCATGATTATATGAGATAATAGATAGGACATTCATACTTTCCACATAGATATGGGTAGTCATAGTTTTTTTTCTATTCTACATTTAATTTTTTTTACATTTTTAGGTTTCTAGCCTCTTGGTCTTAAAATAAACTTTTTCCATTATTTTGGATGTTTTCTATGATAGTTGGATATGTTTAAAAGATAGTGATTATGTTTATATTTGATGTATTCTTTTTATAATACATTTAATATTTCATTATTTTATTATTCTATGTTTGAATGTTATTTATTTCAAAAACCATTATTTTATATATAGTAATGTAAAATATATAAAGTTTTCATCCTTTATTCCCTGATGGATTTTTTTTAGTTTCATTTTTATTTAGGTGAAATAATTTCTATTGTGTAAGTTGACATCCTTGGAACTTTTTGTTAGCTCCTTTTGACTAGGAATGAAATTTAATCCTTATGGTAAACCATATCGAGTATAGGGATAGATATATAAGGTTGGTTTATCAAAACGTACATGAGTATAAGGGAATAATATGGATTATAGTGTCTTAAATTTATTCAATTTATCCACTATGATAGTGAATTATTAAATGTCAGGGATACCTACCTTGGTTTGTTATTTTTAGTTATTCCTTATAGAATATGTTATTTCTCTTATTCTTTGTTTTTCTAGCTACTAGTATGATTTGATTAATTTCATATTAAAATTGGTTGTAATAAATTTTTTAATTATGGTTTACATTTTTGATTGGAACATAACTTTTTCCCTATAGTAGAATGGATAAAACTAAATGTATCATACTGATTAGATTTCAACTGAGTTTTAAAATAATTTGGATTTTTTTAGATTTTTCATTTAACAATGATTCGAATAGATTTTATATACAATGTATATGCTATAATTTTTTTATAATACCATGTTTAAGTCAGGTAGAAGTTAGATAACATATAACTAAATATGGATTTCAAACAAACTATTATGTTTGATATCACTATGGAGAGATAGGGAAATATTCTACTGTTCATGAATGAAAAGAAAGAAGTGGTATGGATAATTTGATATTTGATCAGTTTACATTATTTTTATCATCATGAGAGAGATATTAAGCTAGTGAAGAAATGCAATGATATCAATGCACATGAGGAAAATACCAAGGATAATGATATTGAGAAAGTGATAATTTTAATGGATGATGCCAAAACTCTAGTATATCAGGAATGTACTAAAATGACCAAGTTAAAATTTTTAATGTGGTTATGTCATGGAAAAACCATGTATGTAATTTCTAATACTTCCATTGATTATATCATGATGGTTCATATATTCCCTCAAATAATTATAAGTTATGGAAGTTAATTAAAAAGCTTTGATTTTTTACTAATAATGTAAATGCTTGTCCAAAAGATTACAGTTTATTTTTGGAGGAAATAGATGACCTTAATGACTGTAAAGAATGTGGTACATTGTTATGGGATTAAAATTTAGATGTAACACCATCTCATGTGACCCATAAAGTCATGTGAAAATTTCCATTAATTCCCAAGATTCAATATATATTCATATCTGCAGAAATTTCATCCAATATGCGATGGAATGATGCTGAGAGAATTAATGGTAATGATGAGTTAGTTTATCCTGAAGATGGATTATCATGGAAGTTATTTGATGCACAACATCCTGATTTTGTAGTTTATGTGCATAATGTCTTGTTGGGTTTATCCTATGATGGTTTTAATCTATTTTTTCAGATTCTTACTGCTCACAGCACGTGGTCAGTTTTTATTCACGTTTATAATCTCCTTCTATGGATATGTATGAAAAAACCTTTCACTTTAATGAGTATACTAATATATGGACCTTCTGATCCTGACATTGATATAAATGTCTACTTGAAACCTTTAATAATAGAGTTGAAGTAACTTGGGGATATGGGTGTGCACACATTTGATGCTTCTTTAAAATATATATTACAGATGAGTGATGCATTTCTATAGACTATAAATGATTTCTCTTCTTATTAAATTATGTTTTGTTGGATAATGAAGGGAAAAATATCATATCCCATTTGTATGAAGAATACATGATCGAGAAGGCTTAAATGTTGTCATAGTTTCAGTTTCATGTGGCTTTGGTGATTTCTGCCACCGAATCATCAATATAGAAAGAATCATTGGAGGTTTGAAAATATCATTGACACTAAACAACCACCTCAATATATTTTAGGAATATATGTGCTTAATGAATTGAAATATTTCAATTTTTCATTTGGGAAAGGTCAGACGAAATCTAAAAAGAGAAAGAATGTTGACACTGAAGCCACTTATAATTGGAAAAAGAGAAGTATCTTTTTTGAGTTTTCATATTGGTATACCAATTTTTTAGTTCATTGTTTAGATGTAATTGACATTGAGAAAAATATATGTGGAATTTTTCTTTCAATTCTTATAAATATCAAGGGGAAAACCAAATATGACTTTTGATCTCGTTGGGACTTGATGAATTGGGGTATTCGACCAGAACTGCATCTTTGTGTGTATCAGTGAAAACAAATGGAAAGTTCCTTATGCTTATTATGTGCTAAAACTATTAGAGAAAAATAAATTTCTAGAAGTATTGGAGAATATCAAGGTTCCTAATGGATATTCCATCAATGTATCTAAACAATTAAACAAAAGGGATTTGAAACAAAAATACCTAAAAACTCATGATTATCACATCCTTCTTGATGAATTGTTTCCAATAGAAATTAAACATTTACTATCCAATAATTTAAGGGTTAAAATGATTTGATTGTTCCATTTTTTATTAACCTTAGTGCAAAAATATTATCCATTTAATTCTTGATAAAAATGCAGCAAGATGCGCCATTAATTTTGTGTGAGTTGGAAAAAAATTTCCTCCATCATTTTTCACCATCATGTTGCATTTAACACTCTATATTCCAACTAAAATACTTATCTGGGGACCCATTTATTTATTTTTGGATGTATCATACTGAAATAAATATGTGCACAATGAAATCTTATGTTTAAAATAATAATTATCCTGAAGGTTCAATTTTGAGAGGTTATTTAGATCAAGAATGTATAAATTTTTTTTCAATATTTTTTTGATATAAGTATAATACATAACCATAAAATGATAAATTTACATGAGAAGTTTGGGGAAAATGGGCCCTCATTTTCATGTCTTCCCAAATAGGAGGAATTCCTAAGTCATATACATTAGTTACATTGAGCCTTAAAAAATGGGATATGGCACATTGCACAATCTTGTTTAACTTTGGTTTGTTCGATGACTATTTCAAGTAAGTAATTTTGATATTTATATATTAATTTATACTATTCCATTTCACATATACCTTATAATTTTATTATCATTTTATGTGGGGAACATAAACAAATTATAATTAGAGTTCATCGATCTTTGACTTTGAGAAGAAGAGAGGATTTGCATATACAAGAGTTTCCTGATTGGTAAAATCAAAGGTATGACCATTAAATTAATTAAATTCAAATAAATATATCCATTTAATTATATTATTCATATACATTTCAGGTATTGAGTTTACATGGTGAATCTATTTCTCAAGAATTAAGAGCGTTGGCTTTTGGTCCTAATTCTTTGGTTCATGAATACAAATCTTTAATAATTAGTGGGTATAAATTTGTTACAAATAACTAAGTAGTGAAAACGGGAACACATCATGATGGCGTTATGTTAACAAATACAAAAAAAATTTATGCTAGTGCATCGGATAGTCATCCCCAATATGAATATGTGTATTATTATAGAATTTTTGATAAAATATTGTTATTGGATTACTACTCCCAAGGTTGATTCACTATGATTAAATGTAAATGGTTAGATTCAATGATGTGATAGGGTATAATTATTGATGATTGTGGATTTATAGTTATTAACATGATTATATTCCTAGATACCAATGTACCAAACATTTTTTTTATCAATGAAAAAAGTGTTTTATGTGAAAGATCATATGAGACCTGATTATGGTGTAATTAATTAAGTATTCAGAAGACATATTTTTTCTAATGATGGGAACAAAATAGACACCATTTACTCCCCTATTGGGGTTGACCAAAAATATTACATTTGATGACTCAAATTGTCCCATTATAAGAGTTGATGTTGAACCTGAAGTAATGGTGGGTAATATATAAAAGCAATCATATATGTTCAAAGTTTATTTAGTTTACCTTGACATGAGTTTCTTAGGTTGGTATTAATATAATTAATTTAATTTACTTTGAGTTTGGAATGATATTTATGTTTCGGTATTGTTTGGTTTTGTTTCATTTAATTAGTTTTATTTCAATTCAGAAAATTGGTTTTAAAATAGGTTTTTAAAAAATCTATAACTTCATTTTAAATTATTGTTACTAAAATATTTATGACATTATTTATGGATTATTTGAATTCTAAGTTGTATGGATGATTTTTAAGAACTATTTCTAAAAATTGTACATTTCCTTCTTATGAAAATTATGAAAAATACTTCAGAAGTTCAAAGGAAGAAATTATTTGACATTGATCGATATATGCACAATCATGGGTTGGATCTTATTCTTTCCTTAATGAGTACAATAATTTTAATATTTTTCTTTTGCATTAAATATAATGTCATGTTCGTATTATTTATCAAATTTTTTTAGGGATATTTAGTTTTACCAGATTTGACTCAACCTCATCTTACCAACATGGTTCTGAGTGGGGATGATCCTAGACCTAGATAGGGCACCTATCTTACATGTTCCAACTCTGACCCACAATAGAACACCCCATATACCACACCATTTCATCACCTTCTTTATCCTCTAGGCATGTTCCTAACCATTCCTCTATCATCATATTATTTAGCCTCTTATTCCCACACCATGTATATATCTCTTGTAGGGATGTTCCTATCCATGCCTTCATCATCATCTCATTTAAACTATTCTTTCCATAAAATGTCGACATCACATACAAGGATTTTCCTTCCCATGCCTCCATCATTATCTCATTTAGCCTCTTCTTCTTACAACATGTCCAAAATTCCTACAGGGATAGTTTCAAATTTACCGTTTCCATATACTTTGATGTATTCCCAACCCTAATATCCATATCATGTCATGTCTACATATCCAATATTTCCTTCTATCCATCCAAGAGATGATTATTCTGTCCCTTTAGATCCTACTCAAGTGCATGAAAATCACCCAGAGCATGTATTGGAATAGACACATCCTTCAAAGGATACTGATCCAAGACAACCCATGTATCTAGAAGAGCCTATTGAGCAGCCTGCATCTGGTTTTTTCATTATAACTATGTTAAATTATATCACTCAATTTTTTTCCTGTTGTACCATAACTTAATTCTTCTTATTTTTCCCTTTTATCTTATTTAGTGGGATATTCTTGTATGCGACATGGGAACACCCATATGCGAGAATCCTGAAATCTCTAAACACAAATAATGGCGGATTATAATGAAGAAAATTAAAAGATAGGTAAAAATGAAATACAATGTAGATTTTTCATGGACACTTTAGTCAAGTACCATGATATCATTCCAATGGAACCGATCTCATGGAGACATCTCAGTAATGACATCAAGAAAAAATAATGGAAAAAATATAGAAAATAGAATTTATAAATTTATATCTATATTATTATTGTATTTATATGAATTAACATGTTCATTGTAGAGTTGGTTTATCTTTCCTAGTGATGAATATGCTAAGGTTTCAAGGTTGATGGATCTTGGGGAGTTATTGAGATCATACATGCATGAGATATATTTTGGTTGGAGGAGTAGAGTTGGTTCTAATTTAGATGGTGTACCCATATTCCCCAACAATCCAAAAAAACAATATCAAAAAATGATTTCATATTGGAAGACTGATGAGTTTAAGGTATTTAAAATATTTAATAGTTTTTATATAAAATTAAATTATTATTACTTGTATTGATTTTTTTTACAAATCATTGGGAAAAAATAAAAAGAACAAATATTCAATGATGTATCTGCCCACATTGGGATGCACTACAATGTCTGAGCATGAGAAGCATCAGAAAAATTAGTATGAATAGAAATATTATCTAGATTTAGATTGTTACATAGTTAGCTATGTATATTTTCATGTAATATTTTTTTATCATTAATTTTTGATATTTGAAATCTTCGACTTATGTCATATTATTCTATCAAATAATTATGATATACCATAAAAGCATTAATTTTAAATATTATACAATATATCATTGCATCAAGAACTAAAAAATAAGATAAATATTTTTTAAATGATATATAATGATATTTTAACATGAAACAATCCCCTTGGAAATGTTATATAGTGTCCATATCTTAGATGTCTTAGGAGACACCTTCCTTCATCTAATTAAAATGTTAACATTAATTATTAGATCCTTACTCAACATCATTGGTACCTATATTTGTATTCAACTATATGATTTACATATTGTGATATAATGTCCATATCTTAGATAGGTACTTTTATTCCATTTTATAGTTGTGATATACAAATAAATTCTCATTATTCATAATCTATTCTTTCTATTAGTTGAGTTCTTACTTATTAGTTATCATGGTGTATGATTCCTTGTCTTTTTGTTTCATATTTATATATTTATAAATATATTATTAAATTATTTAGCATAATTTTTTTGGACAAGACATGTATGAAATTTAGTCATCCTTTACAACTTCAATCTCTCACTGAGGCTATATATTTGGATTTGGGGATTCCATCACTTTATTGAAATATCAATTTAGTAGTGTAGAAAATAAGAGACTATAACCCTCTTCCAAATTTTTTCCACCATGTTAATATTAATTTTCAATTAATGTTGGCAGTTATAAATTGGATTTTATTTCCAGTTTAATCACTAAATAATAGTTGATATATAAGGAATGTTCATAATGAGTAGCTAAAATTATACAGTGATTATGATTAGCTATTATTTATGAATTTTTAATTAATTTCTTTCACATGTTTAAATTTATGAATTATTAATTCATTTAAAAGTTATTATATTTTTTTTATTCAATATTATAAATTTTTTATATTCTGAATATATTTACACTAATCAATATCATTTTTATCAATTAGTATTGGAAATCAAAGGTCGTGTGCCTCAAACAAAATTATTTTGCTCAATTAAGAAGAAAAAGGATGGAAGTGAAGTGAATGAAAAAAACACAAGAAAAGATTGTAAGTATTTTTATTTATATTTAAAATATTCATATGAAATTCATAATTAAATATCTTGTTTATATTTTCAACAATCTACCATGGAGGCCTTTGATGATAAAGAAGATGAAAACTTAGTCCCAAATGATCATTTGAGTCAAGTAATAGGTGAGGAGAACCAAGGGAGAGTCTGATGTTGACTAGGGAAAAACATTATCCCCTCTAGGTATTGGTCCTCATCAGGCTCCTCTCAAACCTCCCATACCCTTGAGCTGCAAAGTGCTCATACAGAAGCAACTGAGGAAAAAACAACCTTACAAGAGTGTGAAAGAAGTTATTTGATCACCGAAAACTTCCTTAAATCTATATCAGTTATAAGTCAATCAATTACATCAGTGGATTCTACCACTATTGATTCATATATAGAATCAATTTTGTCTTTAAATGATTCCCTGAGTGATGATAATGAGGGTCTTAGTTGTGGTTAAGATGATAGTGGTGGCGATGATATTGTTGATGATGACGTTGTTGATGATGATGGTGTTGCTGCTCCAGATGATGTCGCTGGTGATGAGGATGTTGGTGATGGTGATGAGTATGTTTGTGATGGTGATGAGGATGAGGATTTTGGCGATGGGGGAGATATCGATCCCCTCTATTTTTGACTTAGAAGCAATGAGACATGTGGAACTTATTTAATGACTTGAATTGATTAGTTGTGTGCATGTATATATATGTTTTAATATTGTAAATATTTTAAAAATTATTAAAATTAGTTGGATGAATGTTTAATATACAATATTTGTACTGAATTGAATGTTTATAATTTGTTTTATTTTATTTATAGGTTTAGTATCTAGTGTAAGAGGTATTGGTGTTGCTGCTTCCAAATGAGGTAAAATACCTATACACATAGTTTGGAGAACTATGGGTATTGGTTCCCTTATAGGATAATATATACCCACATTTTTGGTTAAATTTTTGGTATGATAGAATCTCTAGGGCCTATACCCACGGTTTGTATAGAAACTGTGGGTATAGGTTTATACCCTTGCCTACATCAACCACGATTCTTAAAACTATTGGTATATCCTATACCCAAAATTTTAGGGGATATACCCACGATTTAAAACTATGGGTTTAGATTGGTTTTCCAGTAGTGTGTTCCTATAGGTTCTTTAAAAGGTAGCGTTTGTAATAAGATTATCACACCATCAAAAGTGAAGTTTTAATGGGTACCAGTCTCCTTGAGGAGTATAGGATATTGAGGAGTGAAATGGGATCTTGGGGATAAAAATCACTATAAATCCTTGTGTTATTTAATTTTTATCTATTTTTAAAATCAACTCAATAACACCATACTCAATATAGTTTAATATTTTATAAACTTTGATTGTTTTTGTATTTAATTTTTTAAAGAGTCTATTAAACCCCTCTAGTCATATTTTCCATAAATAACGATCCAACACATCTTTAATGGATGGTTATTATAACGTGTTTAATGTTTATATATGATATTCTTGTAATTATTATGCTTCTTAAATTATAATATCATACCCACCTTCATACATTCTCATCCATTGGAAGACAATAACATCGTTTGTGTGTATGTGTGAACTACCACATCCACAAAGTGATGTGATTCATTTTTTATTTATAATTTATATGGATGGTAATTATGGAATATTTAATGAATATATAAGGGTTAATAATGATAACATAGAGTTTAATTATTATTTACCTATCTTTCATTCTATCTTATGAGGTGAAAACAACGTTCATGTGTTCGTACGACCTACCATCTTCATAAATGGTGTAATTCATTTTTTAATCTCTAAATTTTAATGGATTAATATATATATATATATATTATATTTATATAATGATTAAAAATTTTAATTTTACATAACCATGTTCAAAGTATAATGATTGAAACTACTGAACTGAAATTCTTTTGAAAAACAAAACAGTTATCATCCAGAAAAGATGAATTTTATAGTGAATTATTAATAAATGGGTGTTGAAATATTATACATAGATATTATATGATAATATAAATATGTAAACTATTCTCTTGTAAATTTAAAATAAATTTAAATTTATTATATATAAGGTTAGAGTACTTTTGAATCAAGTTGAACATGAGATAAAAGATTTTTATCTAACTTTTATTTTTGTGATACACATGTCATATTGACAACTTGTTTCTTTTATATGGTCTATATATTATCCATGAATGTATTTCATGATTATTATCATGAAAATTATAGATATTTTTATATTCACCTAAGGTTCTCTCTTTCATGAGGTTTTGATTTGAATGTCACTAAAGTGGTAATGGATTTATGTATTGATCACATTTGAATCAATATTGTTTATGTTTGAATTTAAATTTAATGAAATTATATAATAATTTTATGATAAAACAATTTAATTTTAATAACCTATGAATATCCATTAAATTTTCAAGTAATAGTTCCATTTTCCACTAATTTTTACTTAAAATGATAAGGAAAATGCATTTAAGAAAAAAAGACTTCATTTCTTATTTGGTCAAGAATATTTTTCTATTGTGTCCATATTTTCTATAATATATTTTAATAAATCTTTTTAATATTATAATACTATTTTATAATTTAATTTTTAACAATGTTATTATTTTTAAAAAATTATTTAAAAGTAATATGCTTATCATTTTCTAAATAATTTACTTTTTAATTTTTACAAAAAAATATAAAAGGAATCTTTGTTTAAATTTACTTGACACGAATGAAATTTCCAACCATCATGACTGCCGAAATATTTCAAGGTTCCTACATAATATTCAATGGTTTAATTAAAATAAAAATTTTTCTATAATTTTTATTTATTTTTATTTAAATAATGGATGGAAAATGAAAAGGGTATTTTCTTCATGAAATAATCCAAGAAAAATTTTAAATACATTTTTATTTTTGATAAAATTATTTGATGTTACTTATGAATTAGTGGGGATAATTTATAAAGATACCATCATTATTATTTCTCAATATGGTTTATTATTATGATGATGAGATGTTTATCAAACAAATTTATTTTTTACGGGTTATAATTTGATGAATTGTTGAAATGTTTATAAAACCCATTTCTTTTCCACGGGTTATGATATATGATGAATATTTTATTATCTTGTTTCACACATATGATTGGATTATGATTATTTGATGGGTGGATCTATAATTATATATCACTTCAATGCATTGGGTAAATATGGATATCTCATGATATAATAAAGACTATAAGGTGGATTGAGCTCAATTTAGTAAGGTACTCTATCCATTATAATAGTTTTTGGAGTGAACCATGAAAAAGGATACGATGGAATGTGGAGTGAACCCAATCCACTATAATAGTCCCAGAAATGATCCTTAACTATGAATATGATTTTTCATGCTTATGTATGCCCCAAAATCATGTCTTATTCCAATTTTATGGTCTCATAACTCATGTTATTTGATTCCTTTATAAATAATATCTTATGAAATTCCATGATTTATGTCATGTATCAAGATTCTAATCTATGATATGTTGGATTTAGTTTTCAAATATTTATATCAGGTTCTCACACCCTTATCCTTATGTTATTCTTAAGTGATCATTGATATCTCTATTGTTTATCTTTACTGATCATTTCAGATCACCCTTTCTTAAATTTCCTTTTCATTGGTTATGAAAAATGATTTAAGTATGATATGTCTAAAAAGGGAACTAGTTATGACGATTGAAGTGGGAGATGATTTAGATCTATTATGAACAAGTTTCTTATGTATGGAAGTTTCCAAAGTCACTAAACCTATATGATTCTAGCATAGATATTAATGTTATGTATTGAATATTCATCTAATAAGATGAAATATTTATATATGAAAAGTATGGGTCACTAGAGTCGAGATCATATAAACGTGGGCTATATGTTGGATGTATGAGTAATGTCAGCACTGATTTAGAGGGTGTACCAATGTAAAATAACTACCAAGACTACACAATACCATGAAATGATCATTTATTATAAGAGTAATGATTTTAAGGCATTCTTTGAAATTAATGGTTTTTATTGAAAAATAGTCCATATTATTTCTATTGATTTTTTTTGGATTTGTAAAAAAGAAACAAAAAGAATATGGGTGATATTAATTACATTCACACTTTTGGATGCAATAAAATGAAAGAGCATGAGATACACCAAGTAATTTTTATAAAAAATTGAGTTTTACTAGGAACTAACACAATTCAACAAAAATAAATATTTAGTTGAACTGAACTAAATAAAAGTTCATTTAATTAAATATAATTTAATAAAAAATTATATAAGCAACAAAATCGTCAAGTTCCTAATAGAAAAATACCCACTAAAACCAAATATAACCAATCATAATTGAAACAAATAAACTTTATATAATCAAAACTAAACCAATGCAGTCCAATGAAATCAAACCTAAAATGAATTGGACTAAACCAAACCAAATTTACCAAAACAATATTAAACCAAACTAAATAGAGCATACTAAATTTAAATGGAACAATACCAAACCCATGATAAAAACCACTATGAAAATTTTATTAATAGAAAAATACATGTTTAAACCCAATGGAACAAATTGATACAACCCAAATATAACCAATGTATGTTGAAGTAATCTAACATAAACTAGACTATAAAAAAATCAAACTGACTAAAAATATATTTATGAGATTTGAATGAAAGTGAAATAATGTAAAATATATAAATTAGAACTAAACTAATAAAAAATTATTTGAATTGAATCATTGTGAAATGAATGAAAGGTAGATAAACTAAATCAGATAGAGTGGAAGACATGAAAAATAAATTAAATAGATCTGAACAACACAAAACTAGACAAAATTAGATGCAAAATAATGATATGGAACCACAACTAACTATACAAATCCAACTCAGTTAGGATAAAACTAAATGAAATTTAATCAATTAAAATTGAATTGAATTTAATGTAAGTGAACCCAACTAACACAGAAATAAACAAACCAAATAAAACTATATAAAATTTAATTTAATTTAATTTATATAAAAAAAACCTAAAATGACCTATATTGAGCTTAAATGATTATATTTGAACCATACTTAATTCATCCAGATATAAAAGTGTTAAATCATAATAAAAATTGTTTCAATAAACTTAAATAACTTAATAATTATTGAATTAATAAAACATAAATAAAAATGATTAAAACTAAATTGAAGATACAATCTAACCTAACTCAATAAAAAATATAATAAAACTAATTTGAATATACCTCGACTAAGGTAATCAAAGTACATTGAAATTTAATGATTTTTTTTGTTTTGGTCATTCCAATATTAGTTATAATGAGTTATTTTTTATCAATTACATATTATTTAATAATGTAGTCTTAAATTAATCAATGACATTTGCAAAAATCAACATTGAGCATTGATGGTTGTGTGCCTTGAGAATTGTTTTTTCCTCAAATGGGATGAAAAAATTGATGTGTGGTAAATAAAAAACACAAGAAAATATTGTCAGTATTATTATTGTTATTTCAAATTTGGATACATAATTCATAATTAAATATGTTATTTATATATTCAATAGTGATCCTTTCAGGCCCTTTATAAGAAATAATATGACAATTTATGGTCAAAATATCATTTGAAATGGGTAGAAGGTGAGGACCGCTATAGGAGAGTCTGATGTTAACCAAGGAAGAACATCATATCCACTAGGTATTTGGACCAAATATAGATTCTCTAAAATATTTGACAATAAAAAGTTATAAAACACCCATGAAAAAGTATTTGAGGTTAAAAACATATATATACAAGAGCATAAAATAGATAAAATGATCATCAAGTAGTTCTTGAATGCTATAACAACTTTATGACCATCATTTACATTAGAGGTTTCTATGGTTTTTAATAAATCTATACAAAAAAATATATATTTATACAATGCAACACGGATAGAAATGAAATTTATAGTGACATTTGAGGTTATAAAACTTTTGATGATAGTAATGGTGATGATAAATACAATTATACTGGTGAGGATGTTCATGATGTGAGTGATGATCAAGATGGCAGTGATTGTGATGAGGGATATATTAATCCCCTTTATTTTTGAGTTGCTAGTAATGAGTAAATTGTGTGGATGGTGTTTAGTGAATAAAAATGATTGTGTGGATTATATATCAACGTAATATTGTTTTTAATGGGTTGAAAACTACTGATATAGTTATAATTTGGGTTAGTGATAAATATGAAATATATGTAATTCATATAATGTTTATTGTGATCAATATTTTTTAGAGGCCACTGTATTGATTTCATGGTGTTGTGGGGTGGAATTGTGCTACTGGATAGAGAGAATAACCTATTCCAATGGTTCTAATGAACCATTGGGAAATAATTACACCAAATTCTTACATATAACCATTTTTTATGCTAAACAACTCATGGTGTATACCAATACTTTAAATCAAAACTGAGGGTATATACTTATAGTTATAAAAAATAATACAATAGTTCATATAATCATAGGTATATCCCATAACTATGGCTCTATGGACTATAACAATTATTTAAAACTATTGGTATAGGTTAGTTTTACATTAGTTCTTGTAGGTTGAGAATTTTAATTTTGGAAGTTTTGTGGTATTATGAGGCCACCAGATATCAGGTGAAGGTAACCAGATAGTTGGTATAATCTAGAAAAATTACTGCAGTTATATTGTTTCTAATAAACTATTGAAATACTTCCACAATCCATAGGGTGTAGTCTTGTAGCTATAGTCTCTCTACATGAATCCACCAGCTAGCCGATGTTGTTGTTGGGGGCATGGATCAGTAAAGTCATAATATTCATTTTGGCTCAAAATGTTTTCTTAATACCCTGTAATCTAACTCTTTAACCACAATTATATTTATCTAAATTTTAGTGGATCCTTAGTGTGTTTTTGGGTCTCTACCCTTACTTTTGGCGAATCATTGTGGGGATTGAAGGCTTGGCTCTCTATTCTTCATAATCTGGTCAGATGAATCCATCTAATCTAGTTTCTCTTATCTTGATCAATGATTTTGATGTCTCATGGGACTATATCATTGGATATAGAATTACTATTAGGATTTAACCTTGTTTTCATTGCATCTGGGTTATTTAGAATCTGATGTACTTGTTTTCCCTCACTGGTCATGAAGAGGCAACATTCTTTCATCATTATCAAGATTGGTGTCTCGATTATATGATCTAAACCTTAGCATGACTTATGTTCCTTTATTATTTCTCTTTTTTATTATGAAATTGATTATTAAAATTTTATTTTACCTTTGGGATATGATAGGGTTTTTCAAAATGGATTTTCTTTGTAAAATAAACTTTATTCACTTCATGTGTTTGAAAAAACGTGTCAAAGAATATTTTGAAAGGGAAGTGTTTTTTCAAGAAAGAAAGAAGTAAGAATTTCTATAGAAAATATTTTATGATAATATGGGAAAGTATTGAAAATTTCCTATGCCTTATAAAATAGTTATCAAACATGGTTTTGGCTTATTTATTATAAATTCACTATAAAACATTATTTTGTTTATCTTGAATGTAATGTAAATGTAATTGCACAGTTATAATTCCTTGGGATATGTGAAAAAACTATAAAAATAATTTTCCTAGTGTATTTATCAATAAATAGGATAGGTTACCTTTATGCCATGGTGACTAAGGGTATCCTTTCCATGGGATCAAGGTTCACAAACATTAGGAGTTGTGTATTCTAGTTAGTGTTCCAATATGTTTCCTAGCGATTTGGTTGTTTACACCTTTGTGTTATGGATTTCCATTTTGGATTATTTGAGATTAAATTATGTAAATGATGTTTTTAAATTCTTATATCAACACTTATTTATTTTATATGAAGCGATTCATGAAAAGTGTTTATTTATATGTGTATAACATTAAAAATGCGATGTGTCATATTTCTCTGTTTTATTGAATATGGAATGAATTTTTAAATGAAATACAAAGGATGTTTTATAATTGAAAAATGATTTATTATGACATGTTTTATAATTTTTTTAAAATATGAACTAATGGATGCTTGTGGTTAGAAATTTTATACATTCCTTTAGTGGTATCCAACTGGACATCCATGACCACACCCTACTTTTATATTTGGGTGATTTTTGCCTTGGTTTTGTAAGATATATGTAAAGGGAAAAGTTTTATATAGCAGGAGACTCTCCTTGATTGGATTTCTTAATGGTGGGATGGGATGTAGATGACTAATGGTAATGTAGAGATGGAATCATGGTTTGTCTTGAGTTCCATGTTATTGATGGTACTCTTGTCATGCATTGAGAATTTATTATTTAAATGTTGTATATGACCTTTATGGTTACTTCTTTGAAATATGATATATTTTGGTTATCCACTCTTTTACTCTGTTTTTTTATTTTATATCACATGTAGGTTAAGGGTGAAATCATTATCACCTTCTCTTTAATGACACCCAGGTGCTTTTCCCCATCCCATGGAAATCAGGAACATGCTTTGGGCCATATGGAAGGTTAATCTGAGTGATGCTATGGGTTTACCCAGACTAGTTTGTTACAAATTGGTATGATATCTTTAGAATCAATTAATCACAGTGATCATTCTTGTGTATCACCCTATTATGTCTGGGGGTTTTCAATATACTAGAGATAGGGTAGTTATAACTTGAGAGGTAGTGGGGGAGTGTGACTAACCTACACACTTTCATGACAAGTCTCAATTAACCATGGAAAGTCTAGAGCTTTATGATGTTCTTATAAATGGTTTAAACCCTTTTGGATTTAGTTATTTAAATTCAATGTTTACTAAACTAATCAAATTATATTCTAAATGTTTCCATACTCTAGTTTTATAGTCTATCAAACCTCTAATAATAGTACTCTTGATTTCTATAGGGGAGGCTATAGAGAAATACACACAGAAAAATCCTCATTTTGATACAGTTATGGTGGAAACTATCATTCTTATGATCCGATATATGGTACAGGTCACCAATATTGATCTGGATCGAATGACAGATCATGATTCAATGTTTACTATGTAGCATCCATCGATAATTTGTGGTGACAAGGGTCCATGAGATGTTGATGAATGGATTGAAAGGACTGAGATGATTTTACACTTTCTCAACACACTATAAAACTACAAGTTTAGATTCACCAATTGAATTCGTAAAGATCCAAGTAGGAAGTGGTGAGAATCTGTTCAAAAATCCATATTGTGGGAAGATATCACATGGACTACCTTCAAGAAATCCTTCAACTAATAGTTCTATCTAGATACACTAGGGGTAGTATAGGAATGGAAGTTTGTTAATTTGGAGTAGGGAGATCATTATGTCATAGAGTATTCCACTCAGTTTGTTGAGTTTCTCCACTTGTCTCTGAAGCATTTTTTTAATGATTATATCATGTTTTCGAGGTTTGAAATGGGGTTAGTGGTATTTATCAGATCTATAATGACTGGTATGTTCCTAACAACCTATGAGGAGGTTTTGTAAAAGGTATCCATGGATAGGGAGGACACAGATAGGAATACATGACTCTTAGAAGAATTAGTTATAGCGGAATGTTTCAATAGTTTACTTTTTGTTAGGAAAGGAATCATAGTGAACAACATTGAAGTCAAAGCATGCATGTGTATTGGAAATCAGGGAAGAGTTAGCTACTATGTTACCAATGTGGGAAAAAGAGAACACCTTAAACCTAATTGTCAGGATAGACCCCTGGTGGGCCATACTTGTGGGAAATATGCTCGTCTTCAGTGTCTTTATGAGAGATAATTATAGGGAAGTATAACTAGATGTACCTTCACTTGAGGTTCTCAATTAAAACATAATATAGCTAAAAGGGTGAGATCTCACCCTCATTCTAAAGGTGATGCTCAAATGGAAAATAATGGATATGATGAGGTTGTATGTATATATGTTGTAGAGTGTACACTATAGGAGAAAGAGGTGGTACTGACTATCATGAGAGGTTATACTCAAATCATATTCTCTAGTTATAGATTTTTTTTGATACATATGAAACTCATTCTTTTCTATCATCCATGTTCATCGATATATTGGTCTTGCATTCAAATATATTTCCTTACTTTATGAATCTTTCCACTCCTTTGGAAAATAAGATGGAACAAGTATTTAAATGTCCTTGAGTGTCGGGTAATAATTGTCAACTTAAAAATTGTGTGGTAATTTTTAGTTATTGAATTTACATATTTGATCTTATCATTGATATGGATTATATGATTAGTTATAAATCTATAATCAATTTCTATCATCATAGGGTATGTTTCTCTATCCAAATGGAGTCTGTCATGTCTTCTATGGTGAGTGGGATCCATAGTTAGGAAGAGAATGTCTCGTTTCTCATAGTGTTGAGTTGATATCCATCTAGTTGTTATAATTGTATCTTAATTCTATTGATCCACATAATAGTTTCACTATTCTCATGGTGGTGTGTGTGTCCTGACATTTTTTATGATGATTTCTCAAGGTTATCACCCAAAGGTAAGTGGGGTTATTTATAGACTTAAATTTGGAAATGAGACCCATTTTTAGAAATTCATATTATATAAAAATGAATAAATTAAAAAAAATTAAAGGCTCATAAAGAGGATAATGAGGTGTAGGGATTTATTTTTTATAGTTTATCACCTTGGGTGTCTCGAGTTCTCTTTACAGAGAAGGTAGATGGGAGTCTATGACATGTCCTTGATTAACAGAAACTCAACCAACTGAATGTAAAGAAAAAATATCCCTTACATAGAATCAATGATCTTTTTGACCATCTTAAGGGAGGTCAGTGGTTTAAAAATATTGATATGAGATTGGGGTACCATTAGCAAAGGGCATGGAAAGATGATATTCGTATAATGACATTCAGGAAAAGGTATGGGGATTATGAGTATTTTTTTGTGCCATTTGTACCTACTAACTTTCCTGTGGTGTTTATTTCATTGATGAACCGAATAATTTATTAGTTCTTGGATTTCTTTGGGGATTTATTTATAGATGATATTCTTGTTTATTCCATGTTAGATAAGGATCAAGTAGAGAAAATAAATATTTTCATTGGAGTCCTATGAGAACATCAGCTCTATGAAAAGATATTAAAATGTTAGTTCTAGAATCAGGAATTGAATTTTTTGTGCAATATAATTTATGGGAAGAGATTATCAGTGGATCCTAGAAAGATTCAGGTGGTGATGTGATGGGAGTGTCTAGAAATGTGTTTGGGATTTGGTGTTCCTTGGGATTTTATGGTTATTATGGATGCTTTATTCATGAATTCTCTAATCTTACATTCCCTATAATAGAGTCAATCTGTAAGGGTGTGATGTTTTTTTAGAGTGATCAGATCCAAATATACTTTGAGGAGTTGAAATTGAGATTGAATTTATCTCAAAATTTGATTCTTCTTAGGCTGGGTGTTGGTTATGATGTCAATTGTTATGCCTTGTGTATGGTTTAGATTGTGTTCTGATGCATGGGAGACAAGCCATATCTTATGTCTCACATTAGTTATGCCCTCATGATATGAAATATCTCACTCATGATCTTAAGTTGGAAGTGGTTATGTATAAGCTCAAGACATGGCGCTACTACATCTTTAGGGAGTGGTTTATGGTGTATTTCAAACATAAGAATCTGAACTATATTTTCACCCATATGGATCTCAAACTAAGATGGATATATTGGGTGGAGTAACTTTATACCTTTGATTTTGAAATTTCTTATACCCCTAGTTAAGGGAATGTCAATATTGATGCTCTGAACAAGAAATTACTGACTTAGTCAGTGAATGAATTATTTGAAGTGTGGTTCTTGATGATCTTCTTTACTAAGATTCATATGGAAGGAGAGAAAGAGGTGAAAGAAATGTATTCCCAGATTATACTGAGGATGGATCATTTATAAATGACCAGATTTGACTTGGATAGGATGAGGATGTAGAGTGTCAGTGTTTCAATGGGAATCTTTATGGCGGGGATACCCAAGGTGAGTTGTCTCATTCTCCTGATGGTGTTTTATTGTTATAAGGTAATAGAATTATTCCATAAGACTTGAAGTATGAGTTAATGGGTAATGGAAATTGATCAATTGGGTCCATGAACCCTAGAGATGCCAAGATGTACAATGATTTGAGACGTCATTTCTACTGGTTGGGTGCAAGGTGATAAATTTTGGGTTTTGTGTCACAGTGTATGGCATATAAGAAAATCAAGGTGGAACATCAGAGACCTGCTATCTTATTATAGATATTTCTCATTATAGTGTGGAAATGGGATAAGACATCCCTGGAATTTGTGATTAGGCTACCATAGACTTCTATTTTTAAAGATTCATTTTGGATTATTATAAATTGATCCACAAAATCATAACATTTCATACTTGTTAAGGAGTCAATAAAGGTAGAGGATCTTGGAAAATTGTGAATGAAATTGGTTGCTGGGATTCATGGTGTTCTATCTACTATTTTCTCTAATAGAGACCCTATCTTTACATCCCGATTCAAGAGTGGATTGTAGTCAATGATTAACACTCAATTGAATAAGGGAACGAATTACCACCCACATAAGGATAATCAGACTAAGTGAGTCATTCAGATTCATGGAGACATGCTTCAAGAATGTGTACTTAACTTTAGTATATCATGGGAGAAACATCCTCCCTTTGTAGATTTTTCCAATAACAATAGTTATAGGGATTCGATTCCAATGGTGTATTTTGAGTTGTTGTATGGTAGGGTGATGTGACTTTTATTTCACACTAGTTTCCATATAATTATATTAATAAAGTAATTATTTAATTAGTAAAATTAACTTTAAATGTTAAATGATACGATTGTGGTTAATTTACTATTGAAATTTTTAATTTCTAAAGTTTCAGTCAAAATTTGTCTTTTTTCATTCGTTTCATGAATTGTTATTATTTTTTATTTATAATTATCATCAAAAATATTAATTTTTAGTGTATATATTTTTATTTTGGTGTTTAGTAATTCAAACTTTTAATCTTTTATATTTTTTTGTTAATATTTAATTAATGGAATCCAAATTTTATTTTAAATATTTTTTAGCTTTTTTAATGTATTTTAATATTAATTTACATAGTGTAATAATTAATTGGTTTTTAATTTTTAATTATGGAATTAAATATATTTTCTATTTTATTTTTTCCTCATTATTTTACCATTTTTAAATTAATATATAATTTGAATATTAAATATTAAATTGAAATTAGTTTTTATTTTTTATTCTTTATCTTTTAATGTTCCAATATTTTTATTAATGTTATTTTTTAATTTTTAATCTATTTGTATTTTAATTCTGAGAAGCATTACACATACGCAATTTTCAACCTAGATTAATGAGAAATAGAACCTGATCCCCAACTTATTCGAAGAAGAATTCTAATAGAAGCCTCCACCAGTCTGATATATTTCACGAGGGAGATAGACCATTCTGATTGAGCTCTCCACCCATTTTCCCATGGCGACCAAAGTGCTTGACGAATCTGGACCTGAGGGTTGGAATTTACCATATTTCATAAACTGAACTTGAAAATGGGAGTCGGTCAAGCTTGAAAAACTAAGATATGTTCTTTTAAATTAGAGAAGGTAGTTCATTTTTTCATGGAGTATGTCACTCAGTTTATCGAGTTGTTGTACTTTTCTCTGGAGCTTGTTTCTAATGATTATCTCAAGGCATAGATGTTTGAAATGGGTTTAAGGGTAGTTATAATATCTATGATGATTCTTATGTGCCTAACAACCTATGTGGAGGTTGTGGACAAGATATCCATGGATAGGGAGGACATAGATGGGAATACATGGCTATTTGGAGCATTAGTGATAGCAGGAGGTTTTTAGAGTTCACTTTTTAGTGAGAAAAGGAATTGTAATGACCAACATTGAAGTCGAAGTAGGAGTGTGCATTTGACATTTGGAAAGAGTCATGTGGTCTATTAACCGTGTGGAAAAAATGGACACCTTAAACCTAATTGTCAGGATGGACCTAAGGTGATCTATACGTGTGGGAAATTTTCCCATATTTAGCATTTCAATTAGAGATAATTATAGGGAAATAGATATAGATGAACCTTCTATCATGGTTTTAGTTTAAACTTGATTCAGTTAAATGGGTGGGATCTCATCCTCATGCTAAGGGTGATTCTTAGATGGAAAATAAGCATTAATATGAGGTTTTATGTCTATATGTTGTAGAGAGTGCACCAGAGGAGACAGAGGTGGGACCAAAAATCTTGAGAGCTACCATACTCATAACATCTTTTCTGGTTATGGATTTTTTTGATACGAGTGAAACTCATTATTTTTTATCATCCATGGTCATTGATATATTTGTCTTATGTTCAAAGATCATGCCTTACTAGATGACTCTTTTCACTCATTTGGAAAAGAATACGGAGTAGACGTTTTAAATGTCTCGAGGTTTTGGTAATGATTTCCATCTTTAAAACTATGTGGCATTGTTTACTTTTTGACCTTTACATCTTTGATATTATTGTTGACATGGATTATATGATTAGTTATAAATATTGAATCAATTTTTATCATCGTTGATTAATTTTATCTCTTCTTATGGAGTTCATAATGTCTTCTAGGGTGAGTGGGATCTATAGTCGAGAATAGAATATCTCATTTCTCCTAGTTTTGAGTTGATCTACTTCAAGTTTTTATAATTTTTTCTTGATTATATTTAACCAAATCTTAGTTTCCCTCTTCCCATGGTGGTGTGTGAGTGTCCTAATTTTTTTTGATGATTCCTCTAGGTTATTGTTCCATATCGAAGTTGAGTTATTTATAGACTTAAATTTGGTGTTGAGACACATTTATATACCTTTATACCATATAAGACTGATAAAATTAAAAAAAATATAAGGATTATCTATAGGATCATGAGGAATAGGGATTTATTTTTTCTAGTGTGTCACCTTGGGTTTCTAAAGTGTTCTTTCCAAAGAAGGAATATGAGAGTCTCTAATATTTCCAAGATTAATGTAAACTCAATCAGGTGACTGTAAATAAAAAATATCCCTTACCTAGAATCACTGACCTTTTTTACCTGCTTATGGGGGATCAGTGGTTTACAAAGATTAATCTAAGATTGGGGCACCATTAAAAAAGGTCATGGGAAGATGATATTAGTATAAAAAAAATTAGGATAAGGTATAAGAATTACAAGTTTTTGGTTGTTCCATTTATACTAACTATCATGTGGTGTTTATTTCATTCATGAATTGAATACTTTATTTATTCTTGGATTTTTTTGTGGTTTTCATTGTGGATAATATTCTTTTTTATTCAATGTTAGATAAGGATCATGAAAAGAATATAAATATTTTCATTGGAGTCCTAAGTGAACATCATATTTATGAAAATATATCCAAATGCCAGTTCTTGATTCAGAAAGTGGAATTTTTGTGCCATATAATTTCTGAGAAGGGAGTCTCAGTGGATCCTAAAATGATTCAGGTAGTGATGTATTAGGAGTGGCCTAGGAACATGTTTGAGATTCATAGTTTCTTGGGATTATATGGTTGTTATAGACGCTTTGTTCATGAATTCTTCAAGCTTTAATCCCCTATGACAGAGGTGACCCATAAGGGTGTGAGTTTTTTTAGGGTGATCAGATCCAAAGAACCTTTTAGGAGTTGAAAGTGAGATTGATTTTAGATCATGTATATATTCTTCCTAGACCGGTTGGTGGTTATGATTTCAACTACGATTCCTTGGGTATAGGTTTAGGTTGTGTTTTGATGAAAGGGATAAAAGTCATAACATATTTCCCACATTAGTTTCACCCTCAAAATAAGAACTATCTCACTCATGATCATGAGTTGGAAGTGATTATCCATGTGTTCAAGACCTGGTATCACTACCTCTTTAGTGGGAAGTTTATAATGTATTTCAACCATAATATTCTGAAGAATATTTTCACCCATAGGGATATCAACCTGAGACAAAGATATTGGGTGGAGTATCTTCAGACCTTTGATTTTGAAAGTTCTTACACCCCCGATAAAGGGAATGTTAAGGTTGTTTCTTTGAGTATGAAATTACTGATTTAAGAAATAAATGAATTAGTTGAAGAGTGGTGCTTGATGAAATTCTTCGCTAATATGCACATGGAAGGATAAAGATATGACAAAATGGTATTCTATACTTATACTTAGGATGGACCATTCACAGATGATCATATTCTACTTGGATAGGATGAGGATATAGAGTGTCAGTATTTCAGCAAGAATCTTTATGGTGAGGAGAGTTAGGGTGAGTGTTCTCATTATCATAATGGATTTTTACTCTTCTTAGGTAAGAGAATCCTTCCATCAAACTTTAGGAACGAGTTAATAGATAATGGACACTGATTGAGTGGGTCCATACACCCTAGAGATACCAAGATGTACAATGATTTGAGACGTCATTACCGGTGGCCGGGTGTGAGGTGATCAATTTTGGGTTTTTCATAACAGTGTCTCACATATCAAAAAATAAAGAAGAAAAATTAGAGACCTACTAGGTTGTTACAACTATTTCCCATTATAGTGTGTAAATGCGATGAAAAATCCTTAGAATTTGTGATTGGGTTACCACAGACTCCTAGTGTTAAAGATGCAATTTTTGGTTATTATAGACCAAATCACAAAATCATAACATTTCATACCTATTAAAGATCCAAAACAGTAGAAATCTTGGGAACTTGTACGTGTGATAGGATGTTAAACATCACGGTGTCATATCAATTATTGTCTTTAATATATACCCTCTATTTACATCCTGTTTCAGGATTGGACTGCATTCAATGATTATCACTCAATTAAAGAAGACACTACTACAAAACTGGGTTTATCCAACGTCAGAATTTTAATAGTGCTATCTAAAAGCACTGATAAACCCCCCCTTTATCAGCGATATAAAAAGAGATATTAAAAGGGGTATTTAATAGTGCTAAAAACAGTGTTAAATGGGTCCCTTTATCAGTGCTTTTAAAAAAGCACTGATAAATCCCCCACCCCTATCAGCACTTGTAATAAAGCACTGATAAAAATAGGCATTTATCAGTGATTTTAATAAAGCATTGATAAATGGTATATTTAAAAAACAAATAATTAAAAATTATATATTAATATATAAATATATTGATATTGATATAAATACACTATATATTTTTAAATATTTTTTATATAAGGCTAAATAGACATTTACAAATATTATATAAGATATTTAGTGAAAATGGATTATAAAATAATTAAAAAAATAATTAATAAATTTATAATTATTATTGAGTAATAATCATTTAATAAAAATTTGAATATTAAAAAATCAAAAAATAATTAAATAACTAAATTATGTTGAAAAAGTATCTTGAACTTAACACAGCCATAACTTTTGATTCGGGTGTCTGTTTGGAATTTACCACATATCAAATTGAAACCTGTGGTGAGATATATGACCTAGAGATAAAGGGGAAACCTATCTCACATTTTTAAGGCCAAAAAAGCTCATAAAGCCTCTAAAAACTATTTTTTTAGTCGAGGTATCAATTTTTTTTAACATTCGATGGATTTTCAACCTCGTTTAAGGGGGTATTTTTGCTCTTTTTTTGTGGGGGAATGGATTTATTCCCAGATCCTACATTCATATTGATATTATTGCTTTCAAATTTTATCATTTTTCATAATATATTGTTATTTATAATCAAATATATAACAATATATACATATTTTTTATATATTCACACATAAAAATTTAATTTTATAAATAAATAATTAAACATGTTTACATATAAAATATATTTCTCAATATATAAACCTTATGTAAATAACAACTAGTATCAATTTTATTTAAAATAAAAATATATGAATATTTATATACCTATACAATTAATATATATATATATATATATATTTATATGTGTAGTGGAAAATAAATATATATTTATCTATATATTCTAACATATGTATATAAATATTAATATATAATATATGTAAATAAATATAAACATGTATAATTATATTTATAGATGCACACACACACACACACACATATATATATGATATATGTATGTTTTTATGTATTTATAAACACACACACACAATTATATATGTATTTAAAATAAATAAATAAATAAATAAATATATATATATATATAAACATATATATATATATAAGGATAAAAAATGCAATGATATATATTTAAATATATAGAAATATTATAAAATGTAAAACAAAATAGTATAGGGGAGTGGAAAATGCGTTGGTGTATATGATGGAGGTCTCGGGTTCGAAACTCACGGGAGGTAGGGGTGCACATGGGAGGGTGGGATTATCTAAGGGAATGATAAAGGGGTTGGGGAAATGCTGATAAATGGGGGGTGGTTGGGGTGTGAAAAAAAATTATACCCTTTATTAGAGAGACCTTTATCAATGCTTTTTATGAGTGTTGTTAAAGCTAAACCATTACCATCACTTACATTATTAGTCACTCTATAGTGCTGATAAAGCCCTTTTACTAGCACTGTTAATGGCCTGATTTTCAATTTTAAGAGCACAACTTACCACCCACAAATAGATGACCAGACTAATTGAGTCATTCAGATTCATAGAGACATGATGTAGGAATGTGTCATTGACTTCAATATATCATGGGAGAAACACCAACCCTTAGTATATTTTTCTGATAACAATAGTTATCGAGATTCAATTCATATTTCAAATTTTGAGGCATTGTATGAGAGGCTGATGTGACTTTTATTTCACACTGGTTTCAACATCATTTTATTAATAATTTAATGATTTAAATAGTAAAATGTGCTTTAAATGTTAAATGACTAGATTATGGTTAATTTAATATTGAAATTATTGACTTCTAAAGTTTTTTTTCTTCTAAATTTTTATTTTTTCATTTAAATTATTAATTATGTTTTTCTATATTTTTAATATATTTTATTTCTAATTATTTTTAAAAATATTAATTTTAAGTGTATCCATTTTTATTTTGTGGTTTATTAATTCAAACTTTTAATCTTTTATGTTTTTTGTTAATATTTAATTAATAGAATCTGAATTTTAATTAAAATATTTTGATTAGGTGTTTTAATATATTTAAATACTAATTTAAACAATGTAATTATTAATTGGTTTTCAACCCACCCAAATGAGACATAGAACCTGAAGCCCAACTTATTTGAGGATGTCCGATCGAAGCCCCCACCAGTCTGAGGTTGTTGATTTCTGGATCAGTTATTTTTTTTCTGTTGATTTTTCAATTTCAACGAGGAATTGAAGATGATGGGTCCTCTAAGTACCGACTTTTGTGGTTTTATGATATGGGATAGGTGTAGATCAAGTGTTTGATTGATTGTTGTAATGAAATTGATCTGTTTATGCTCTTTTGGAATTGGTCAGAGAAATTGACATGTTTTAAAAATAAATATGTTCAACTGTCAAAATCAGGTAGATTGGTTGCTGATATTTTTAGTACCCAACTATATAGGGTACATTAATTATTTGATGATAGGGACTAACAAAATACCAAGTAGCTTTGATATAGAAGGAATGAAGGAGTTTTTCTTGGTTAATAGGAGCAGGAGCTTCAAGGTTGATGAATGTAGAGGATAAAAGGATGAAATACTTGCATCTTTTTCAAGATAGAAGGTTCTTTGTTTCTTTTTTTTCTTTCTATATATCACAACTATATTTTCCTATATTTCTTTTAAATTTTCAAACATTCTGAGCACTTAATTGATTGATAGGTTTCAAATGTTGTTGTTTTCATACTTTATATTGATCTTGATAAATTATTCCTCCTATGAAATTTAATCTCTTTGATCGTGCATCTTGATGTAGAGCATTATTTAGTGTTGGTGTAGTCATAAATCTTGAAAGATTATGAAAATTTTAACTGATCAATTTCATGTAGATATGTTTATATTTTTTTAATCATCACATACCCTTTGATTCCTCAGTAGTTCCCCCTAATAATCTTGATCCCATGTCTATACTCTTAAAGTAATTAGTTTTAACTCTATTAATACTACATTTCTCACTTTCATCACAAATAGTGCACATAATCTTCCATCAATTTCATTCATTTTTTTAGTTTTGTACATTTAATAAATCCTAATATCATATCACCATCCTTACTTATGTATAATATATTATTTATATTAATAATATAAATTTATGAATGAAAATTTTGATGGTTATGGTGATATCCCACCTATTAAATTTCTCTTATCGTTGTTGGGGAATGATTGATGAGAGTGCCTAGGGTTTTGAGAATAAAAAAAAACAGATAAAAAAAGAAAAATAATCAAAAAATAAAAATAATGATGAAACATCCCCAATCCTTAGAACATTTTATAGGATTTATCACCTTTAAAAATGGAAACCATTAAAATAACTTGAATGAATAATATTTTAAAGAGTTCATAAAAGACATTAAAGAGGACTTGAGATAACTCCTAGATTCCTTAGTTAAAGAACTTAAAGTTTTTTTACACTTTTCCTTGAGTATTGTGTAGAAGATTTTGAGATTTATATTATTGACATTGATATTCTCTCAGATTCAAGGTTTAATATTTAAGATTGACATACTAATAATGCTCTTGAGGGATGGGAGGGGAGAGGACATGTTGAATTAGAAGAATCTAGGGAAATTTTTGAGAATCAATCAGACTCATATTTTTAGCGATGATCTCATTTTTCTATTTTGTATAGTGATTCATCCACTATATTTTTGGATTGTCAAGTTTAGGTGATTCTATCTTTTTTCATGGAAGATGACACATATGAGATGTTTCATTTTGAAGAGATTTTGAGGGAAGTTAACTACCTCACTCCTACCTCAGACTTTATCCCAATGGACCTACGTTCTTTAGCAAAACAACTGGCTAAACAATATCAGGAGTTTTCAGTTTTTGGGAAGGTTCTATGTTCAATTTTTTGGGTTTTAATTGGTCACCTTACTAAGTCATCATACTTTATTTTTTAGAGAATACTTCTCTATTAATAATATTTATAGAATATTCATTAATTAATTTCTAAGGTTACATGGAGTACCACATTCTACTTCATATGACTGAGATATGAGGGCTATCTAAATATTCATGCGAACTCTTTAGAAAGACTGAGATTCAGAGTTTTGTTTCAATACTTTTTATCATCCTCAAATAGATGGTCAGTTTGGAAAACCATTCAAACCCCAGGGGATATTCTAAGATATTGTTCTATGAATTTCAAAGGTGTTTTATGTCAACACCTTCCTCTAGTCAAGTTTTCTAACAACAATAGCTTTCACATGATCATTTAGATGGCTCCTTATGAAGCCCTCTATGTAAAGAAGTGTAAAAATATAATGTGTTTTGATGAAGTTGGAGAAACAATTCTATTAGAGACCGAGTTAGCTAAGGAAATGGATGATAAATTCAGATCCATTTAGAAGTACGTCACAACTTTTTAGAGTTAACAGAATAGTTAAATTGATAATCATTAATGAAATCTATAATTTAAAATCAGTGAGAAGGTATTAATTTGAATTTCTCCATGTAATAAGTTTATGATATTTAAAACAAAGTGAAACTTAATCCCTAATTATATTTCCCCCTTTGAGATTATTTATCGAGTAGGGATGGTAACTTATCGCTTGGTGCTTCCATTGAACCTCTCCTAAGTTCACGATGTGTCCCATGTATCTATCCTGAGAAACTACATTCCCTATTCTTCACATGTATTAAAATCACAGGTAGTTCTGCTGGAGAATAATATTTCCTATTAAGAACAACTGTTATAAATCTTGGATAATTGAGATAATGTGTTTCAGAACAAAACTACTCACTAGGTTAAAGTTCTATAGAGGAACCAAAAATTTGAGGAAACTACTTGGGAAACTAAGGATGTGATGAAACAGAGATATCCTTATTTGTTTGTGTCAATGTGAGGGAATTTTAAAGGATACATTTATTTAATTGGGGGTGTTATAATGTAACACACTAATATTTTATGATATATTTCTCTTCAAATAAATTTAATTTATTTGATAGCTTAAGATACAAGAAAACTTGAGTTTAAATGAACCCTAATTTAGTATATCATCATAACCTAGCCCTTAAATTCATAGATTTAATAGGAATAACCACATTTTTAAAATTATGTATATAGGTTTTATATACAAAAAATATATTTATAATTAAGTAATAAATTTTTTGTAAAGTCTTTATATGCTTCAAAAATACATTTTTCCTTAAAATTGTTATTATTATTTTTTGTGAGAAAATGATATTTTTTTTCTATTTTTAGAAAATTTATTTTAAAAAATTTACACCATTTTTTAAACCATCATTGAAAAATTATCTTATAGTAATATTTTGATAATTTACTAAATATCGATTTTTCAATGAATAGTGAAAAATACTGTTTTTTATTGAAATTTGTATTTTTGTTTCAAGAATATACAATGTTTCATTAGTTTTAAAATTATTTCAAAGTAAAATTAATTAATTTATATTATTAATAATCCAATTATGTTAATTGAAATCATTTTTATGTTGGATTTTCTACAAAAAAATTTATACATAAGAAAATATTTTTTTTGGAAAATTAATTTTTATCGCATTTAATGGGATTAATTTTAAATTAAATGATTTTAATTATGTGATTTTAATTTGATAAAATGGATTACATATTTTAAATACACATAATTAATTTTATATAATATTTTCAACTTAATTTTTTTTCATTATGAAAATTAAAAATAGTAAAATATACTATTATGGTTAAGGTCGAAAAGGGTTTACTGGAGGTGTTAAACCAAGATATAAAGGTATATTTTCCAATTAAACTTGTCTAAATTCTGTTAGTTGGACATAATTCTACTTCATCATATCCCACCTTAGAATATATGTCCATTTTATAGCATTTTGTTTGAGTATGAAATTATTATATTTTAATCCTTTAAGAAATTCCATGTTGGTCTTCTTTGCCACTTATAAATGAACACCCAAATTTCTCTTCTTTACACCACATTAAGCTATCTATATTAACCAAACCCTATTAAATTCTCTTCTAAAATTCCCTAACAATGAATTAGAGGTTCCATTCATCTAAAAAGATAATTCCAATGGTCCTAAAGAAATGATATAATAGAGGCCTACCAAGGAAGATATGATCATATTACCCGACCTATTTCAACTTATTTCATCATATAACTACTATAAATATATGGTATTTATAATAAAAAAATAAATCTAGAATCCTAAATATAATCAAATTTATTATGATTATATAACCACCTTTATTCACCCTCTTTTCCTTCAAATGGAATGTAAAAGTATCGCTTTTGTGTTTGTGTGGACTACTAACTCCATGTAGCAGTACAATTTATTTTTCGTTATCATCTTGTTCATATTTAAATTTGTTTTAAATACTTTAATAGTTTTATTTTCTTTTGATAAATTACTCTTCATCAAAATTTCTTAAATTTTGTTATTATTTTCTAATGTTTTTAAATAAAAAATGTTAAATTGTTAAGTGTTTTATTTAATTAACAATTCATCAATTAATTGTTTTAATAAGTTTAATAAAAATTTCAAGTGTCTAAAATTATATAGTGATTTATTTAATAAATTAATTTTTATTAAAGTTATAAAAATAGGTTTTTAATTTTTTTTAATGTTATAATGATACTAATGTTTTTTATAATTTACGTATGTAAAAAATATTTTCATCCTTGAGAGGCACCAGGACAGTCCTCAATCACATAAGGGAACCCTTAGGGTCAACCACATGGGAAAGACTAAATATGGAACCCTATAAGGAGGTTATGGAGGTGAATGTGAATATAAAACACATTAGGCATTTGGGGCCCATGTACAAGGGCCCTTAAGTCACGCACATAGTGCGCAATGGTGGCCTAGATCACTCGTTGGCCCATAGGATGTGTGTGAGCTTGTGTTTTTGTTCTGAACAAAGGTTGGAATGTGATATTTTATATACCTCTCATTCCCCTTTAGTTTTTTTTGATGTGGTATTGAGTTTTTTTAAGCATACTATTCATTCGTCTTAATCTCAGATGAAAACAACGAGTATCTCTACCATCTGATCCTTTACCTGTGATCCATCTGATCATCCAGTTTATATCGCACTTCATTTTCAAACTACCACCTTTTCTCTTATGTTATCCCATGATTTTCTGGGTTCAATTTTCAATCATCTTCTTTGGAACCCTTCATTTCTCCAAATCAACGGTGCCTGTACCAATGCTTCTTTTTCCTCTCAAGTTAAATTTTATTTATTCTCTCGTGTGTTATTCATGAACTCATTTCTTGGTCTCAAATTATTTTTTGAATCTCCATATGAGTCTCATTTTTTTCTTCTTCTAACTTCTTCTTTATCAGGTTCTTTTGGTTCTTCATCCTTTCTTAGTTGGGTGCTCGATGAGTCACCATTGTATGTTTCCAACTGTGGGTCTTTTTACCCATCATTGGACTTCATTTTTGGGTGTCAAGTCACCATTGAAATTTCACCAATGTTGGGTGAGTCAAACCACCATTTAATACCAATGGTGAGTCATGAGCCACTATTGGAACCTAACAGCGGGTCAGTGACCCACCACTAGACATCAACAGTGGGTGATTTTACCCACTATTGAACATCAATAACGAGTTATTTCTATATTGATTGGTTGTTCTTCTTTTATTATACTTAGTCTCTAATAGTGGGTTTACACAATAAATTAGACTTCTTCTTTTAATTATAGTAATTATTAGTTTTTATTCTTTCTTCTTGTTTTTTATTTTTCTTTTTACTAGAAGAAGCATGTTCAAGCTCCAATATGAGGTATTTTATCTTCCTTCGATTGATGCTCTAAATTTATTACTGTTTATTCTATTTTCTTATTTTTTATTAGTATATTTTTATTTTCTTTTTATTATTATATTCGTCAAAAATATTTTTGTAGATTTATACTTGTTATTTTGGTAGATGCATCTTCAAATCTCCAATAGTAGTTATTCTTTCTTTGATCTTTTTTAATGTTTTAAGTAGTTTTTTTATTTGTTTTTCTTATTTTTATAAAAATTTTATTCTTACATTATCATATGATATTTATTCCTATTGTATAGAAATATGTTTCTCTAAGTCACCATCAGATAATTCCAATGGTAGGTCATGAGTCATTGTTGGACATTTTCAACAGTGGGCCATGAGTCACTGTTAGGATCCTAATGGTAGAAATAATTTTATTACTTTATATGAAGCATTTGACTTCTTATATGCTTGTAATAAATTTAATTTTGATTATTTTTTTTATTTTTTCTTAAAATTTCAATGGTAGGTCATGATCTGTTTAGCCATCGTTGGAACCCAACAATGGGTTATGAGTCACCATTAGTTAAAATTTTATATTTCTAAAATTTTATTTTTTATTTCCTTTGTTGTTATTAAAATAAATTCTTTTGATCATAGTTTTATTATTTTATGTTGAAATATATTTGTAGAGTGTTAAAAAATTAATTGTTACATTATTTTATGTACTTTTATACAAGTAGATTTAAAGTCATATGATTCTCTATTTTACTACACTTTGATTCGTTTATAATCTAAAATATTATATTTGGTTTTCAATTTTTTTATTGTAAATAGTTACAATTGTTTTAATTCATATATTGATTTTTTGTATTAATATTTCATGAAGAAATTAAAACCCCAATTGTAATTCTATATTAATCCAATAGGGCTTTAAAAAACAACACATAATGGTTATTTTATTGTTTTTTATACACTAACAAGTTTCTTGTAGACATTGAACATAAAAACTCTCTTAAATATCCCATTCTAATGATTCGTGAGATTAATTAAAGTAATAAAAACACATAACTATGTAGATTATTCATCAAGATATTAGGTGAAACATCTTCAACATTCTACTACTCCAAAAATTCTTCACGATCTTTTACCACTTATTCTTTCTTATTGTTATCACGGAAGGACCCCATCTTCAAAATTTGTTCCTTCCAAGTGATAAATGATCACCGAGATTACAATTATTCAACATTTTGACCATTTTCTACATTTACATATATTTGTTTTATTCATGTAATATTTATTTACTCTATTCACATTTCTTGTGTTCGATTTATTCCTTTCCCTTTAAAAGTAGCTCTTTCGTTTTCTCTAGTTATTCTATTACTGAAAAGGAAGTTTGGGTTGTTACTCCCAACCAAAATTCAGGATATATACTAGGAAGAGTCTCCTATATAAAATAATAGGTTGTGCCTTTGTGTTTTTTAAAATTCAATGTCTGTAATAAGGTTTTCACACCTTTAAAAGTGAGTTTTTTAGTGGGTACCATTCTTCTCAAGGAGTATAAGATATTGAGGAGTGGACTAGGATCTTGGTGATTCGAACCACTACAAAACCTTGTGTTTTTTACTTTTTATTTCTACTATAACTCAACTCAAGAAATCTTCACTCACTACAATCTAATATTTTATAAACTATAATTATTTTTGACTTTAATTTTTTAAATATAATTTTACCCCCCTCTAGTCATATTTTCCATCAATAAATATCTGGCTATTGATATTAGATCTAGGTCTTTGATAGGTTAGCCTTTTTTATATTAATTTTATATTGAACAATTGGTATTATAGGTAGATCTCTGATAGGTTATCCTTTTATTACTTTAATCTGATATGAAATAATTGGTATCAAATTGGGTTAATCTGATCAGTTATAATCTTTATCTATTTTATTCTTTAAGATTTTTTTGTTGCTTATTTTTTAAACCTATGTTCCAAACTCTATCCTAAACTTGAAAGTATAAGAAACAAATGAAATTATTTATTTTAATATGGATGGTATCAATTTGAATAATGGATGGATTATATAGAAACAATCATTGTTTGATGGGAGTGACTATGGCTACTTGAAAGAAAGAATGGAAGACTACTTGAAACAACATAGTGTAGATAATTGGAAAATCATGTAAAATCCATTTGAGCCACCTAAAGATGATTTGGAGACACTGGCACAATAAAAAAACACATATTAGCGATGGTTTTTTATTTGGAAGTGGTTTAAATCACCTCCAAATATTTCTACAATGGTTTCTAAAAACTGATGCTAAAGTTGGCATCGACATCCAACTCACATCGGTTCTTTTCATTTAGTGGCGGTTTACCCTCCCAAAAAAGTTCAAGGGTATAGTGTCTGTTTAAACCACTAGTATATCCTCAAATTTTTTTGGGTGGGGAAACTGCCGCTAAAATGAAAAAACCATCGCTATATAATATCGGAATTATATATTGGCGGTTTAAACCATTACTTAAAATAATTTGGCATATTTAGTGGCAGTTTAAACTGTAGCTAAATATCACTTTTCAAAAAAACTGAAACCAAAGTATCTGAATCCCCATAATATACAAAGAAAAATAGAAACCAATATATCATAACAAAATTTATCTATCCCACCTCTAACACCTATTAACAGAGATATCATTTTAATTATATAAAAATAAATCCATTATCTAATAATATCACAATACACATGATAAAAAAAGATAATCAAGGGGATCAATAAGGTTGCATCCCTAACCTTTTAAATCATTATACGTAAAGTTTCAAATGGGCCTTTGATTTATAGTACTAATAATATACTTTAAAATTCATTACCACATTGAAAAAAAAGCGAAATATAAAGAAAACATAAGTAACATGAAAACTTAATCATAGTAATGTAATGAATTCTCTAAGACCAACCCATAGGCCAAACACACCCCTTATTACTTGGGAAACATATTAAACTATGAAAAGACCAACTCCATAAATCATGTTTATTTCAAAACACCATGTATAAAGAATTCAATGTGAGGAAACCCCTTATTGAAATGTTATCAAACACATAAAGGGAAGCCATTTATAAATACATTTCAATGATTATTTTTCAGGGGATAAACGGGTACCACACTCTCTAGTTTTATCATGGAATATGACAAAAGTACTGAAGCTCATCCACTGTGAGCATGCAAATGTAGCTGGGAATAAGGAAATTAATTAGGGTTCCCAGGGGGACTCATATTGATAATCTCCTAAGAAGTGCCCAAACTCTTATCACTTTATTGGTTGTTGGAATGAATATGGTCGTAACCATGCATGATACCAAATATATTAGGCTCTAAAACTTTAATTCACAAAATAATTAGTGAAGTGCATAGATGAACTCATGTTTGAAATTTATAAAATTATATCACGACTTTAAAAAATAAACACCCTAAAATTAGAAAACACCCCCTTTATTTGAAAATTAAATTAAGAGACAATAGTGAGTATTTTTGGTAAAAATACAATAAGTAACTTATATTATATTTTTAAAGATAAAAAAATAAGTTTAAAAGTACTAAACACCCACAAAACTCTCAAATAAAAGGAATGGAATGATGACTCCAATGTTATTCAATGGAAACATTTTACCTTTAATGAATACCACATTAATAAGTTACAAGAGGGACTCTAAAATACCTAGAAACCAATAACACCAATTTAAGATAGAACTAGACATGATACACAACCACCATGGTCTCTAGGGTTAGAGAGGAAAGGAAGAACATGGAATAAACCAAGAGAAATAGGGGGATAATGAGAAGGAAACCATTGAATTATGATCTGGAAGAGAAATCCCTAATAAATCTATTTAGAACCACCAAGAGAAGAGTGAATAGGGTGGAAATTAGCTATGAGGATCTTGTGGGATATATAATTAGAAGTGGGGGATATATATAAGGGATCCCAAAATTAAAAAACAAAAAATTACTAAAATTATCATCCCCAATTATGTTTCACAATTCACCCATATGGTTAGAAAAATCATGTAGCAACCATGAAAAATCATCTTGAAACTTAAGGTGAGTCAACATGGTTTCTTGGAAGTCCCGCATAGTTAGTGTTAACTATTTGAAACTACACTGGAAATTTTTTTTTGGAATGATGGCCACATGAAAGAAAACAATGACATCATCCTGGCATATACAAACCAAGTATACGTAATTGATTTAATCTATGATTACTAGATGTTCATGAATTCCACTAACCTATCACCTAGAGACATTTGAGTTAAGACATACCAACAAAATTGGTCATTAACTATCATATATAGTCATATAATTCATTACTGATATAAGACATGAGAAGATAATAACAAGGACATAGAAATAAGCCACTAAGCATAGATTGTGTGATTCCTTGAGTTTTCTAGAAAGGATACCATTAACAAATTCTAAGAAAACCATTTACACATTTCTAAATAAAGTTATATTACCATGTACTCAACCATACCCTATAAACAAACAGTTACCCATCCAAAAAAATACTCCAAAATAACCAAGCATATTGATTTTCATGAAATGCAATGGAAATACATATATCCCACCATAAACCAAAAATAGTATCTAAATCATAAAATTAGTTTTAATTTGTCATAATTTTAGTTTCACATCATCTATGAATCCAAAGTGAAACCTAATCACTACCAGGTGAACTTTTATCAACACCCCCTCCATCTCCGTCTCCACTTCCTACTGCCAGAACCTACATAAAAATTATATTGAAAAATAAATAGTGTTGTGTATTTAAATGTAAACAAAGATAAATCAATAATTTAATATATGAAACAAATAATGTTGTATTATAAATATTTAAACTATAGAAAATATTATCAAAGTGGATTAGTTTTTTGAAAACTCTTTGGTCCAATAGTGTGATGGATGATTTTCTTAGCTCAACTCAGTGCATTCTTCCTTGAAACATCCTAAAAAAATTAGACCAATATTGGTAAAGTGAAAAACATTTATACAAAGAGATTCATTTTTAAAGTATTAAAATTTAATAACATAAGTAAATTCAATTACCCCATAATGTATTAAAATTAACTTTATCTATGAATCAAGAAATTCATTTCTCCAAGATTGAGGCATATGACTCTAATCAGCATAGGTAATCAGAAGGTTAACCAACTCCAACATCATCTAGCCCAGAATCTAGCCAAATAATCCCACGGTATCATCTTTTGGGACCCTATAACAGTCAAATTGGACAACTATCTTCAGTCTGTTCAGATTCCAACCATCTGAACTGTTCATATTTCTCTCTTTAGTAGTATTGTTTCTATATTTTATGAAAAAATAGTTAGTAGTATAAAAAAATTAAATAAATATATTCATATTAAATTTTTTACTTATAACTATCACCCTCCAATATCGCCATGAAGAAATAAGAGTAATAATATTCTCCCTCACTACTGAGCCTGCTGAATGGGGATGTGCTATCTCAGCTACTGATGAGATGATGAATAAGGGTGTTCTAGAAGCTAATAGAATGAAGGATTTGAGAGATGGTGCAGGGGGTAGGCAGAGGGTGTCTCATATTCCATAGGGATAGAGATCGATGGATCATCATCTATCGGTGTGGTTGATGGAATGTTGAATAAGAGTATATTGAGATGAATAAAATGCTTACTCTTTGGAATTACTATTATTTAATCAAAAAACATTTACTTCAGAACATATATTTAAATAAAAAATGAATAAAAAATAGAAGTGACAACAGATGCACAATACTGAAAGACAAAATATTCATAACTATGGTAATGAATGACTACACAAATATCATAAGTGGTTGATAAATGAATGGATTACTATACATATAATAATTTTATCCTTCAATCATGTCATTTTACTACTCCATCATTACTTCATCTACTTTATCCACCCTTACAAGACCAATATTTTCAATATCATGATGGTAAAATAAGTTTTCTTCTTATTATTGATGGGATTCAATGTTAGAGATAAAATCTTCCAATTTATCACCCATATCATACAAGTCTCTTCGTTTTACATTAAAAAATTCACTCCACCCTTCATCCAAAAAATATTATACATAATATACCCTTTTCTTTGGAGATGATAATATATACGGATCATGTAATTCATGGTCAATGACATCCATCAATTAATGGAAGTTTATAAAAGTAAATTGTAAGAAATATCTTTTAATACCCTTGATAATATTGACCCACTTTCATTTGAATAAAACAACTAAAAACTGACCATGGTAGTTTAATTTGATAATATTAGTCAACTTTATATAGTATCTCAATCCAGAAACATTAAATATGTCACTATTATATTTTTTCAAACCCTCTTTCTGATTGGATGTATGAAATTTAAAACCATTCACATTGTAAGAGTTGAATTTTATAACCTGTTTTAGAGGACCTCAAGATAGAAATATAAAATCTTTTTACAACTCAGATTGAGTATCAGTATTCATGATCTAAAAATATTACTATACACTATTAGATTTAAAAAATATATATGTTAACTGAATGTCTATATTAATTTCCATATTTATGAACTTACACATCATGCAAACCATTGTACAATCTCTTTATTAACATCTTTTATAATATCTTTCTCATTTCATGTTCATATTTTCATTCGCCTCTTTGTTTGTATCCTGATATGTTTAATAAATGAATATATAATTTCACTATTTAGCAACAAATATCTATGTTTCTGTAATAATTCTATTTCTGTCAGTGTAACATTTAAGCTCATCCCAACTGATCGGCCAAATAACAAGAAATATTTTTTATTTCCTATGTAGTTGAGATTGAGTTGATTTCTTGTCAACACATCCAACTCGATTTAATATTTCCTCAATATCATCCAAGTATCTATAACAAAAGGTAAGACACTCCTCTACCAAATATCCTTTAGAAATAGAGCCTTTAGTTTGAGATTTATTTTTCATGTATGATTTCAAATACCCAAGATATCTATGAAATAAAATAAATAAAACATAATTGTGTATTTAATGAAGTTCTAATAATTTATTACATAACATTAAAAACATATAAATAAATTACCTCTCAATTTAATACATCCATTGATAATGTACGGTGCCTCCTAATTTAGTTTCCTTGTCCAAATAAAATGATAAATGTAGCATGATAGTAAAAAATGATAGAGGAAAGATCGTATCCATTGAACAAAGTGTAAATAAAAATCTCTCCTGAAAGTTATCAAGCTCAAATGGTTATAGAGTTTTCTTACATAGTTTTTTGATGAATGTGAGATATTAGAGTAAAACAGTAATAGAACTTTCAGGTAATAATGTACGCAATTCCCATGATAATAACTACTGTAAAAAAATATATGAATCATGAATTTTCAATCCATTTAACCTACAATGCATTAAGTCAGCACACCATGATATTTTACTTGAATACCCATCAGATACCTTCACATGTTTTGAAATTTGAAAGAATGTATATTTATCCCTATTTTTCATTGAAAAAATTTCCATGACATACTTTCCATTTTCATTTTGATAGAGATCACTCTTTAACTTCATTGTTTGTAATTAATTTCAAGCATTGAGATGGTCCTTCGATTTTCTATGCTTATTAAGAAATGTAAAGATCAAATTGTCACAAACATTCTTCTCAATGTACATAACATCAATATTATGCTGTAACAAAGTAAAATGACAATACAAAAGTTTGAAGAATATACTTTTTTATTCCATTGTTTCATTCTAATTTCACATGAAAATGCACTTACACTATAAGAAAATCACTACATAGTGGCAGTTTTTTTAACATGGCAGTGATTTAAACCTCTATGATATAGTTCTGCAACGATTTCATAAAACCGGCACTAAAACTGGTGTCGGTATTCAATATGCAGCAGTTTCTTCCATTTAGTGAAGATTTTTGGGAAGTCTCTTAGACACCATATTTAGTGGTAGTTTTATTTGTTTTAGTGGAGTTATTTAGCTAGGAAATATGGTAAGTATTTAGAAGAGGTTTCAACCACTGATAAATATTTTCCTTTTTTTTCATAGACACTACCGCTAAAATCACTGCTAAATAAACCATCATCATTTTTTAGAGGTGGTTATAACCGTTGACAATAAAAAAATTATGAACATATAGCGGCATTTTAAATCGCTGCTAAAAATGTACCATATTTAGCGATGGTTTAAACAGATGCTATATGTTGATTTAAAAATAAAAACCAGCTACAGATTCTACAGCCTTAGTACCCTAAAAATCATATGTAGAGAACATATAACCCAAGGTGTGCATACATAAAAACTAATCATAACTAAATATGTCATGGGAAACTATATTTCACATTATAAAACCACACCACACCTCTAAAACAAGGAAAATGCAAAAAAAGTTAAACTTGATATTAAAACCATATTTGGATTAAAACTCAACAAATAAGCATTTTTTACAATAGAAACCACACTTAGAATTTTAAAAATCATGCGAAATGCATAAAACCCCATTAAAAAACAACCAAATTCTATTTATCTATTCCATTTACCAACTTTTATAAGGGAAAAAACCCATCATGGTTCTGTGAAGATATACCAAAATAGGTTCCAACACATCATGGTTCCAGTTGAGTTCAAAAGGATAATTCCAATTTCGAGTGGATCTAATGAAATTTCTCTATTTTTGAATCTAGATCATCTTATAATCAATCTATGAAGTAATTTAACATCATCAATGGTGACTATGAGGTCTAATAGGATCAAATGGATTGAAAAGAATAAATATAAGTTGAGAAATGATTGAAAGAATTTGTAATCTTTAATTTGAATTCTAAATTCAAATTCAATTTAGAAAAAGGTGTTGCTACTATTGTGTAAGATTAATAAAAACATGGTATTCCATTTTCAAGTGTCAATTATGTATAGGATATAGAGGGAAGATAAATTATATTATTATGGGATGATTTGAAGAAATTTTGTGTTGTATGGAAGGAAGAGGAAGAAGTAGGTTTTATAGTTCAATTTTCACAAAAACTATAATCATGAATTTTTAAAAGAACATAAGAAGAATAAGTGATTATAGAAACCCTTCTAGTTTTTTTGTAAATAATAAGAAGATGAATTATTTTTTTTCATGTGTTGTGAATAATAAGTGAATAATTTTCCTTCCATTGTGAAAGTATATAAGAAAAATAAAAATTTGAAACACCAATGGAAAGGCATAGTCTATACTAGTGAAAGATTTATTATGGTTATAAAAATCTATTTTAAACTAATAGGATGGTAGTGTAAATACCCAGTGATATGTTGAAAGAGTGCATGATGCACTAAGACATAGTCAGAAAGAATGTAATATAAGTTTAAGGATAAAACTTTCTCACTTGTACATATTGGTTAATACTAGTGGGTTGTGTAATATCAGAGGAATCCTTATCACGCAAAGGATTTTCCTTCTCATTTTGGGAGTTTAACCATGAAAATATGTTATGAAACTTATGTTATTGTGTATTTAAATTTTTTGTAAGAAAAAATTATGTTTAGAAGATAGAATGAGAGAATTTTTCATCTTAATAAGTGAAGAGATAAAAGGATAGGGTTTAAAATGTTTTCAATTGAATAAAAATTCATCAACATTGATTCACCCCCCTCTAATTGTTGAACATATCCCTAATTGGACTAATAGAAAGATATTGATTGTGGTTCATCATTCTTTGTTTTTTCTTGAATAGTATAAAAACATTAATCCACTTTGTATTATCAAAACATGCACATAATCACTTATTCTCCTCTTATTTTTTTTCATTTTCTCTGATATTTATAATCTCTATGTATTTTCCATTCTATTTATATATATCCCCTATCTTATCTTCTCTTTGGTTATTATCAATATCTTAAACAACAATAAAAAAATTAAATAAGTCAATAATCACATTAAAATCTTCAAATTCATTCAAGTTATTCTAATCATTCCAAAAACTATGGAAAAAACTTCATATAAAATAAATAACCATGAAACACATAATTTTACACATGATTTATATGTTGAAAAAAAATAAAACACACCAATAATATCCAATTTATATTATCCTCACTCCTTCCACCATGGGCTCAACAATATTCATTAAAGAACTTGGGCTAAAAAATTTACATAAAAATTATATAAGTATAATAAAATATATTATATAATTTATCGATGTATATATAAGTATTAAAAATTATATGAATAAGTATAAACAGAACACAATATCTATATAAAAAAGTATAAATTTATATTGATTGTGGTGTATATATTTGTGAAAGTAATTATTTATATTAAAAAACAAAACGAAAACCCTAATTAGATTCCAAAATAACACCCATTATCAAAAAAAGTACATTTAAAAACCATGAATAATAAAAAAACAATATAAGTGAACAATCAATCACTAATTAACACCTAATAAAATATAAATAGATTTTAAAATAGTTAACATTATCAATAATAATATAACTTTGATCTAAAATTGTATAGATAAGGTGAGAGTTAGATATTAAATTTTGATTTTTGAAGGAAGAGTCAATGGTTAGACTATAGGGTGATAGCTAGAATGATACATGTTGGCATAGAAATAGTAGGGTGGTGGCATGGGGAGAGATTAGATGGGTGAAACTATCATATTCCATGGTAATGTTAGAGGCCATGAAAGGATTTGAGAGGAATAATGAATAAGTATATACATCATTAATGACAATGTAAAGTGATTGATGTCAAAACAGTGAGTTGATGCAGCTTAAAGGGATGATATAATATAAATGATGAAAGGGGTTTGGGATATTCAGGCTATAAGGAACAATAATGTGAATGAGAAACATGTACATATATAGGATGGAAGTAAAAAAATCATGCATGAAAATTTAAAAATGGGGAGAAAATATATAACCATAATGATTGAACATTACATTGTGGGATTCTATCAAGAAAAAAATTCCACTTAGGTATTACTATACTGGATTAGGGAAAAGATTCTTTCTGATGTTAAAATAAAAGATTATATAGTTTTTACTAAATAGAATGAATACCATTTCAAGATAGTTATTTTAATCATATTCAATCCTATATTTATATGAATGGATGACTATCACTACAGCGCTGAAATGTTATAATCCTCCTCAAACATGGGAAATCATGAAAATGTTAGTTCATGAAAATGTTAGGTGAATACTCTGTTCCCCATGTGATACTTGAATAAACCCTCTCTTTCTATATTTGTCTGAAACAAAAAAAAACACCACTAATCACTATCCGATGATGAACACTGCTCATCACCCTCTCCATATTCATATCTACTTCCTACTACTGACACCTATTAGACAATTATATTAAAAATAAAATAATGTTTTATTATTTATATTTAAACTTAAAACCAATAAATTTTTGTGATCTAAATGATTTTGAATTTTTTTTGATTTAACCGCTCACCACCATTCATCGATTAAATACCACCAGGGATAAGTATAGTTATCTTCTAATATAAATCAATAAATACTTTCTATAAAGTGTATATCCGAGCCCCCTATTCCTAAATTGCGTTTTCATAGAAACAAACTCTCTCTCACTATCTCAGGGTAGAAAGTGACTACAAATAGTAGTAGATGCAACCGAAATCCCCGATGGCCTTCTAAAGGCCTCAGATGGTAATAGTCCAAAACCCATCCAGTTCACTCAACTAGGATGCTCCTTCCCAAGGACTTTACCAACTGGGTCATCCTAGGAGACTGAGTAGGACTGCGTGAGATTAACATACCATAGTTCTTTAATTTTTACCTATAAATCAAATATCAATCATATTAGAAGCAATATATATTAAGATAGTGACAACTAATAATAAGTTTTTATAAGGAAAAATGAATTCATACCTCAACTTCTTTGTTAAGCTCATTAACAAAACTCCCATCATATTTTTATGAACATCTAACCACAATTCTATTCGAGATTCTTGGTACCCTAAACTCTATGACTACATTAAATGAAGATAAATCAATAATTTGAAATATTAAACAGATAATATTGTTATATAAATATTTAAACTATTGAAAATATTACCATAGTTGATTGACTTCTAGAAAAACTCTTTTACCCTGTAGTAAAAGGGATGATTTTCTTAGCTGGACTCGATGCATTCTTCCATGAAAGATCTTGAAATAAAAAAAATGTAATTTAATAGTAATGTATGCAATGTCATATCCTTTTCATATACATGTATAAATGTAAAATGAGATTAATATAATAATATATATTTAAATACCATGTGTTTCTCATCATGATTCCTATCAATAATAACATTCTATTACTCTCTAGGTACCCCATTGGGTACCTTATCATAAATTTTTTGGGTTCTTAATGAAGTATTGTTGACTTAGTTCTATAATCTCTATTTAAAATCTTTCAATTTCCTACCCGTATTTTTCAATGTCCACTTTCATGCCAGCATATCAGCAATGGTAAAGTGAAAAAACATCTATACATAGAGATTTATTTTGAAAATATTAGTATTTAATAACATAATGACATTTAGTTACACCATAATTTATTAAAATTACCTTTAATTGTGAATCAAAAACTTCATTTTTATAATATGAAGTTATATTATACAAATCATCATACGTAATGAGAAGTGTCACCTAATCCACCACTAGTTGGCCTACAATATGGCCAAATTATCCCACAACATTATCCCTAGGGACCCATAATAATAAAATGAGAGAACTATATTTAGTCTGGTCAGATTCAATATGTCTAAACTTTTAATATTTTTCTCTGTAGTAGCATCATTTTCATCTTTTATGAAAAAATAGTTATTAGTATAAAAAATGTGCAATGAATTTATTCATATTAAAATTTGTAATTATAACAGTCACCCTCTAATATCCCCATAAAGAACTAGGAGTGGCACCCATATCCCTCACTGATGAGGCTTTTTAATGAGATGACATCATCTAAGCTGCTGATGGAATGCTGACGGAGGGTGTGAGAGATGGTGTAGGGGGAAAGCAGATGGTGTCTTAGATGCTATAGGGAAGGAGACAAATGGATCACTATCTGTCGATGTGGTCTATGGGACATCAATTGAGAGTCATCTGAAATCATTATAATGCTTCCTCCTTGAAATTCCTACCATTTAATCAAATAATATTAAGTTCATAACATATATTTCAAAAAAATTCATGCAAAAAATAGAAATGATAATTGCTGAATAGTAATAATAGAAAAATTATACAAAATAATGGTAATGAATAACTATAAAAATGACATAAGTGCTTTATAAATGAATGGATAACTGCACATACAATCATTTTCTCCTTCAATCATGTCGGATTCCTAATCCATCATTACTTTATCTACTTTATCCAACCTTTCAAGACTAATATTTTAAATATCATGATGGAAAAATGAGTCTACTTATTGATGTTGATGGGATTCAATGTCATAGGTCAAATATTCCACTTCATCACCCATATCATAAAAGTCTCTTTGTTTTACGTGAGAAACTACACTCCAACCTTCATCCATGACATCTTTCACATAATTTACCATTTTCACTTGAGATGATAAGATATACAGATCATGTAGTGCACAGTCACAAACATCCATCAAGAAAGATAAGTTCACAAATGTAAATTGAAAGGAATCTCTTTTAACACCCCTAATAATATCCACCGAATTTAATTTCAATAAAACAACTAAAAAATGTTTATGGTAGTTTAATTTGATAATGTTGATCAACTTTACATAATTTACCACTTAAAAAAACTTAAATATGCCACTATTCTATTTTTTCAAACCCTATTACCGATCGACTGTACAGAATATAAAGCCATTCATGTTGTAAGTGTCGAACTTTCTAGCTTGTTTTAGAGGACCTCAAGCATGAAACTTAAAATACTCTGATAACTCTACTTGAGTATCAATATTCATGATAAAAAAGTAATATACATTATTATTTTTACAAAATATATGTATCAACCTAATATCCATATTGATTTCAATATTTATGAACTTATATGTCATGAAAACCATTCTATAAGCTCTTTATTAATAGATTTTGTTATATCTTTCTCATTCTGTGTTTGTCCTCTCATTGATCTATTTGTTTTTATCCTCAACTCTTCAATAAATGTATCTATAATTTCACTATTAAATAGCACATATCTATGTGGTTGTAATAATTCCATTTCTATTAGTGTAACATTTGAGCTCCTCCCAACTGATTGGCCAATAACAAGATTTTTTTTGATTTCCCATATAGTTTAGATTGAGTTGACGTGTCATCACCACATCCAAACTGATTTAATCTTGCCTCAATATCATCCAAGTATCTATAAAAAATGGTAAGACACTCCCATTCCAAATGGACTTCAGAAATAGAGCCTTTAGGTTGAGCTTTATTTTTCACGTATAATCTCAAATGCCTAATATATTTATGAAATAAAATAAATAAACATAATTATATATTTAATAAAGTTCCAATAATTTTTTACTGAAATGAATAAAATATAAATAAAGTACCTCTTAATTGAATACATCCATCGATAATGTACGTTGCCTCATAATTTAGTTTCCTCAACCAAATTTACAGTTAAATGTATCATGACAGTAAAAAATAATGGAGGAAAGACCGTCTTCATTGCATAAAATGTCTATAAAAATATCTACTGAATGTTTTCAAGCTGAAATGGATATATATTTTTCTCACATAGTTTTCTGAAAAATGTACATAATTGGAGCACAATAATAGTAAACTTTTTAGGTAATAATGTACCCAATGTCAATGGTAGTAACTACTGTAACAAAATATGTGAATCATGGATTTTAATCAATGTAACCTATGATTCTTTAAGTCAACACACCTAGAGATGTTACTTGAATACCCATCAGATACCTTCACATGTTTTAAAATTTAACGGAATGTATGTTTATCCCTATTTTTCATTGCAAAAAATTTTCTGATCATACTTTCCATTATCATCTAGCGAGAGATCATGCTTTATGTTCATTTCATGTAAGTATTTATGAACATTGAGATGATCCTTCGTCTTTCCTAGCACATTAATAAATGTGAAGATCAAATTTTCACTAAAATTATTCTCAATATGTATCACATCAAGATTATTCCACAAAAAATTAAATTCTCAATACAAAAGTTTGAAGAATATACTTTTTTTCTTCCATTTTTGCGTTCCAATTTCACTTGACAATGAAATTCAAACTCATTTTCCACTATCATTCAAATGATGCATGTTCCCAAATTCTGTTTCAACATTTTTAAGTTGTTCCAATATTTTAAAACCTATTAAACACTTTGGAGGTGATCTATGATCAATGAAACCATTTAATTTTGACTTCTTTAGCCAAAATCTGTGAGATGCATCGAGAAATCTTTGATGACACAAGAAGCACCGTTTTCTACTACGAGGTAGCTTTTTTTGGACACAAAATAAAAGTTAAAAAAAGGAAAATCTAAAATTGTGTAAGTGTTCTAACCAAATAAATTCCCAAGTCCAAGGAAGTCACTAATGGTCCACATTAGAGTACCTTTCATTTTAAAAATTGTTTTAGAATATTCATTATATGTCTCAACATAGTTTCTCTATAACTCCTATAATTCTTCAATTCAAGGATGAAAGTATAAATCAATATCATTTCTAGGAATTTTTTTCTAGGAATAATCATCGAAATGATAAAAGATGATTGTCACATACACATCCATAGAGGCAGATTTTAAGGGATAAAAATCACCGTCCAAATGCTATAACTAGCACTCAAAGTCCCAAATGGATTGAATCCATTAGCATACAATCTCAATCAAACATTACTATAATCAGATAAGAAATATGGATGTAATGAATCAAATGTATTCCATGATTATGAATCTCTTGGAGGTTGTATTAACCCATCATTTTTATTATCTATATAATTCCACTTCACGTGTTTGGTGGTTTTCGATGACATGAATAATCTTTGCAATCGAGGTTTTAAAGGAAAGTAATGAAAAACCTATGTATGTGTGTTTATTTTCTTCTTATTCATGGTATTATGTTGATTTATACTTCCAACAACACCCATAGACTTCTATCTAGAAGAATAAATTTTTTTATAATCTTGTATGCTTTAATCCTCTCCCTAATAAATCATACAATCATTGGAACACACATGTATTATTGTGTAATTCAGACCAATCTTGTCAATATTTTTTTCATATAACAAAAATACTTAGGGATCTTTTCTTCAGGAAATTAATCACACAAAAATTCCAATATCATGGACATCACCTTATTTTTAATTCCACATAGGCATTTGATATGGTACAACTTCATCAAAAAATAATGTTTTGAATATTTCAAACATCCACTATAAAACTATTGTTTTCCATCATCAACTAAACCAAGATATTCATATGTCTACTTAGTAAAGTTTTCTCTTACACTAGTCTCTACAGAATCAAGAGGAGTATCCAATGATATATTATATTCTTGATCTAGTTGTCCTACTACCTCAAAAATATCACTTGTCACGTTGCTATTTGTAGCACCCTCAACTAGTTGTTCTGATATGTTTTGATGTTGATGTTGGTGTCTTATAATGATGAATGAATCATTTATAAGGTTTTTCATTTCATTGTCCATTATCGATGAATTTGGGAGCACATTATATGGATTTCCATCAGTGATCAACCTTTCTATAATGTTCAATTCTCCATTCCAAATCCAACACAAAAATTGAGAAGAGAATTGATTTAATATGAAGTGTTAAAACACTTCATCTCTCTTCAAACATATTCTAAATTTACATTTATAACATGGAAATCTTATTCTCCCATCAATGGATTGATTTGTAATTAAAAAATATAAAAAATCCTCCAAACCCTTAGCATACTGAGGTGTGTTCCTCAGTAATGTGATCTGGATTTTATTTATATATATCACAATGTTACTACACATTATTAAAAAAAATTAAAACACATAACTATTAATAAATAGTTAAGCTACTGTCATGATAATATTTTTTTATTTAATGGATAAATTTGGTAACATTTTTTTCATTGAGGGAATTAGTGGATTGATGATGATAAAGGATGTGTTATTAAAATTTTATCTATTTTATATATATCTATTATTTTATTTATCTTATTTATTTTAATTTCCTAAATTTCCTTTTCATGTATGGATGAAGACACCATTGACCTTATCAGTGCCCGGTGGTAGTGAATAGAGAGATAGTGAATGGTCATGCATTATGTGGGAAATGTTGATACTCTGATGAGGATTGGGAAATGATCAATGATGTGTATTATGAATCAATTAACATCATTGATTCCAATATTGAAAATTATGTTGAGAATTATCATGACTTCATGGGTTATGCTAATGAGGCGTTCAACTGAGAAATGAACCACTCTAAAGATGATGACATGAGTTCATGAAATCAAAGTAATTCTAATAATGTGGTAACTATAATGAGGTAATAGGTACCACCAACATAATGTTCTATAGACAAAGTGAAATAAAAATGTTTGACTACATCCATTTCACACACGCTACTTAAGGAAATTGACACTCTTTCCTAGAAGATATATTCAACCAATAAAAAAATCAACTATCATAATTGAGGAGGATAAATGTTGAATGACTAATTATATATATTCTATCTTTGACTCTAAATACTATGAAGCACTAGTTCCTTGAAAGTATGGTGGATGTTGGAGATGTAATATCTGAAAAAACCAATCATGGCCAATGAATACCCTCCACCTTGGGAAAGAATAAGAAAAAGTAATTCAAAATAAGGTAGTGCCTCTACCTCCACTACTAGATATGTTTTATTAGATTATTCTTCTACACCATCCTACACAATTGGTAGTGGGACAATAGAATCATCCATAATATGAGTATCTTGATGTATGGTATCTTTTAGTACCATATGCCTCCTTTAGAGAGGAGTCATCCAAAATTTTAAGGAACAATTTAGAAAAAAAAAATTATGACAGATCTATATTTTTATATATGTTCATAGAAATTTTCTCCTTGGAGTCTAGCCATAACCAAATGTATATACATCCTAATATTAACCAAGATCCTCCATCCCACCAAATTGGTTAGATTCACATATATATAAAAATATGCACATGCTCAACTAAGTAATGAAAATATATATCATTATAACATGTAAAAAAATATTTAACTTGATCAAAAAATAAAATTATATCATTAATAGGTGGAATAATCAATGAAATAAATCAATGGACTAGTTTATAACACAAAACAATAAAATTATAGAATGTGATCCTATATTCCTAATGCTGATATATGAATTCACTTGAATCCCATAAAATAATAATTGAAAACCTACCAATGGTGAGGCACAATGAGGTGCTAGGTCGGGACTGGTGGAGAGGGTAAGAGAGAAGCTAGGTCAGGACCAAAAGAAAGGGATGGTGAGGGTCAGGTGGTGGGGGGCAAGGGTCGAGATAGGTGGAGAGGGGTAGTGATGATAGGGACCGACAGTGAGGGGTAGTTAGGCATGGCGAGGGGAAGTGAGGGTTGGGACTGGCGGTGAGGGGTGGTGAGGGTCAGTACTGGTAGGGATTCAGGGGGTAACAGGAGTGGGGTGGGGTGGGGTGGGGTGGGGGGTTTGGGAGAGAAGTGTCAGGTGTGTGAAAAAACAAAAGGTTTAGCGGTGGTTTTTAATAAACCACCACTAAAAAACTGCTGGTAAAGTTTTATTTTGTTGTATTGTTCAAAATAATTTCCCACTATCATTCAAATTATGAACTTCCCAAATTCTATTTCAAAATTTAAAAGTTGTACCAATATTTTAAAACCCATCAAAAAATTTGGAGGTGGTCTACAATCAATAGAACCATTGAATTTTGACATGTTTAACCAAAATCTATGAGATGCATCGAGAAATATTTGATGACACAAGAAGAATCATATTTTTGTGAGGTATTAATTTAGGATCAAAATCAAAGTTACAAACAAGAAAAGCCAAAATTGTGTAAGTATTCCATCCAGTTAAATTCCCAAGTCTAGAGAAGTTTCTAATGGTTTACATTAGATCAACTAGAATTTTGAACATTGTTGTAGAAGATGCATTATATGTCTCAACATATTTTTTGTATAACTCATATAATTATTCTATTATAGGTTGTAAGTATACATAAATATCATTTCAATAAATTTTTATGTAGGAATAACCATCACAATTATAAAATACATTTATTTCATACACATCCTCAGAGGCAGATTGTAAGGGATCAAAACAACCTGAAAAATTCTATAATTTGTGATCAAAGTACCAAATGGGTTGAATCCATCAACAACTAATCCCAATCGCACATTCCTAATATTAGATGAGAAATCTGGATGTAATGAATCAAACTTATTCATTGATTTTGAATCTCTTGGATATCATATTTACTCATCATTGTTATTATCAATAGAACTCCACTTCACGTGCTCGACGATTTTAAATGACCTGAATAATATTTTCTATCAAGGCTTTAAATGAATGTGACACAAAACCTTTATAGGTGTGTTCGTTTTATTATTATTTATAGTAGTATATTGATTCAGACTTCCAATATCACCCATTAACTTTCATCTATAAGAATAACATTTTTTTTCAATCATGCCTTCTTGAATCCTCTCCACAATAAAACATACAATTATTAGAACAAGAATGTATTTTTGTATAATTTAGACTAAGATTTTTAATTTTTTTTTCATATCATAAAAAGACTCAGGGATCTTATCTTAAAGAAATGTATCACACAACAATTCTAATACAATGGAAATTATATTATTTTTAATTCCATATTGGAATTTTATATGGTACAAATTCAACAAAAAAGAATGTTTTGAATATTTCATATATCCACCATACAACTCTTGATTTTAATCATCAACTAAACTAAGAATTTTTTTTCTACTCAATGAAATCCTCTCTTAAATTATTCTCCACATAATCAAGGGGAGGATCCAATCATATGTTATAATCTTGATCTGGTTGTCATATAGTCACAAAAACATCACTTGTCAAGTTTCTATTTTTATCACCCTCAACTTGTTGTTCTGATATGTTTTGATGTTGATGTTTTTTTCTTTAAATACCTAATTCATTATTTATATGGTTTTTCATTTCATTCTCCACTGTAGAAAAAGTTGGAATCTCATTCTATTGAATGACATCAGAGCTCAAAACTTTTATAACATTTTATTCTCTGTGCCAATTTCTACACAAATATTGAGCAGAGAATTGCTTCAATATCAAGTTGTCATAAAATTCATCTCTCTTAAACTATATTATAAATTTAAATTTGGTACATGGACATATTATTCTCACATCAATGGATTGATTATAAATTTAAAAATATATAAACTCATCTAAACCCTCAGTATATTGAGGTTTATTCCTTGGTAATGTGATCCAACTTTTATCCATATATATTACAATATACCTACACATTATTAAACAAATTAAAGCACATAAGTATTACTAAGTAGGAAAAGAGATAAATGGATGTGAGAAAAACAAAACCTGGATAGTTATAAGAAGAATCATATATGTACTAAAAAAGTCAAAGTTAAAAAAGGAAATTGATCATGATTAATATTTTGTAAAATAAAATAAAGTGAAAAAAAATCATAAAATCATTAATAAAAAAAATAAAAATACATCAATAAAAATCATCCCCTCATGAGATCAAAAGTATAAATGGCCATAACTATAGTCACATTGTAAAGACCCGTAAAATTCAAGGAAAATTTTTTCTTAATTTTCTTTAGAATTTTACAAGAGCGCGGTTTCAGACGGCACCTGATTCCGAGGCCCGGAGTGCCCGGAATTAATTTCCGAAGTTTGGCTCGGGTACGTTCAGTGAACGAACGAGCGGGAATTCCTAACTTTTGATCCGGTGCTCGGAATTGAAATCCGAGGGCACCGATGAACTCGCAGCGCCGATATTCGCTTAAAGAGACCTTTTCGAGAGTTGCGTTTGTTGCGGGTTGAAAGTTAATTTTTGAGGGTTTAGGTTGAGTTAAATAAAATTTGAGTAGAACAAATTTTATTTTAACTTCTTAAAACCTCTCTAAGGTGGTTGGGAGTGGGACCCACACCCACTTAACCTCCCTTGGGAGGATTAAGTGTGGTGGGGCCCACACGAACCCCCCACCTTTTCAACTCCCCACTCTCCCTCTTAATGGCTTGGTAACTTAACTTCTTATTAATTATACAACTCTTGTATATTAAATAAGTGAGTTAATTTTGGGAGTTAACTCTTTTGAATTTCAAACTTTTGAAATCCTTTTGAGTTGTGTGTTAATAAAATAAGTGGTATTCTTATTTTATTAAGAGTTCTTTGTTTGTCTTTGGAGAGCTTTCCCTTCATCTCCAAGCTTTGACGAAGAACCTTCGAAGAACGAAGAACGCGAAGAACGTCGTTCTTCAACGAAGAACTTCTCCGCCGAAGAACACGATCCATCCGCGACGCCGTATCCGCGACGCGACGTACTTCTTCCGCGTCATCCCTTCCGCGTCGGTTTTCCGCGACGAACGCCTTCGATAACAACTCTTCCTCCGACGTCAAAGGAATCGACACCAATATTCCACGACTCCGCCAACGTGTGATTATCGAGGTAGAGATTCTTGAGATCGTTGCTTTCTTTATATCTTGACTTTCCTCGAGACTTGACGAGGAACGCTCTCTTTTCCGACGAAGAACGCCGCAACTCCTTTCTTCGTTCACCGTGACAACGAAGGGGACGCCATCTCATCTTCGGACAACCTTCGTCGGCAAACGAAGATCCGCCAACGTCGTGTCTCTTCGGGCATAGCACTTCGTCAACGGATTTGACGAACGACGACCGCGACGCCCGACCTCCGCGACGCCGTCTTCCGCGGATCGTAGACGATTCTTCGAATCTTAAAACCGAGGTAGGGGTTTTTGTTTTCTTTTGGATTCCTCATTTATTCTTGATCGTGCTTTTATCAAGATTAACGTGTGACATGTTTTTCTTTAAGTTGCGTTATTATTATTAACGCGAGGGGGGCCGGATCGCACGAACACGGCCGAACCCCCCTCCAACGTTTTTGTTGATTTTTATCTTGCGGGAGGAAGCAAGTGGCGTGGTGCCGTCGCACCACGCGGATGAACGTGCAAATATCATCGCGATACCGTCGCACGCACCTTTGAAGAAACAACAAGAACACGACGCCGTCGCGCCGCGTTGAATATTATCAAAGCACGGCGAAGGGACGCGGTGCCGTCGCACCGTGCCGGATGACGAACGCCGCGGCCGGTTCCGGGCCGCGGCGGGACGAGAAGACCGCGGCCGGTTCCGGGCCGCGGTGGGACGAGGAGACCGCGGCCGGTTCCGGGCCGCGGCGGAAGATAAGACCGGCGGCCGGGCCGCCGGCGTCGGAAGCCGAAGAGGGGACCGGATTTTCCGGTCCCGTTGGAGAAAACCGGCCGGCCGGCTGGCCGGCCGGAACCGGGGAATTAATTCCCCGGCCATCTGGCAAAACCCCCCTCTTAATGAGGGGGGGCGGTTTTAATTTAAAGGGAGGGGGCCGGCTGCCCCCTCGGACCGGCTCAAGCAGGCCCCCCTCATGTGAGGGGGGGCGGTTTAATAAAATCGGCGCGGCATAGCCGCGCCGCCACCCTGAGGAAGCGGGGGTTTAACCCCCCCCCGCGTGCGGCACCCCGTGCGGCACCCGCTGCCGCCGCCAGCGTGGCCCGCCGCCGCCGCCCGCGCGGCCCGCCGCCGCCGCCAGCGTGGCCCGCCGCCGCCGCCCGCGCGGCCCGCCGCGCCGCCGCTCGCCGCCGCCGCGCCGCCGCTCGCCGCCGCCGCGCGCCGCCGCCGTCCACCGCGCCGCCGCGCGCCGCCGCCGGCCACCGCGCCGCCGCCGTCCGCCGCCACCGGCCGCCGCCGCCGGCCACCGCGCCGCCCGGGGGGGGGTCGGGCCGGGTCGGCCCGGACCCGGACCCCCCCGTTTCGAACCTGTTTTGGTTTTTGGCTCATAACTTGAGCCTCGGAACTCCGAATGACGAACCGTCTGCGGCAACGCGATCCTTGGATCGAGACGGTCGTTTCGGTATATCGCACTCAAGGTTTCGGGTTACTTTGAGTTCGGCCGGGTTGGTTCGTTCACGAAACCAACCGGGCCTTCGGAGCGGAAACGCTCATATCTTGAGCCACGAACGTCCGATTGACGCACCGTCAGTCGCGTTGTGTTCCTCTTAGTGAATCGGATCTTTTGGCATACTCCGCCCGAGGTTTGGACGCAGGTGGAGTACGGTCGGGTTGGTTTTTCCTTAAAAACCAACCGGGCCCCGGAGACGAAAATGCCAATAACTCACAGACCGGGCGTCCGATTGACGCGCCGTCTGTTTCGTTGACTTCCTCTTGATGAGACGGAACTTTTGACATACTCCGCCCGAGTTTTGGATGCAGTCGGAGTATGGCCGGGTTGGATTGTTCCCGAAATCCAACCGGGCCCCTGGAACGGGAAAAGCTGTTATCTTTCAGACAGGACGTCCGTCTGACGAACCGTCAGCGGCGTTGATGATCACGATGAGAAACGGTCCCTATGAGTATACCCTATGAGAGTTCGGGGTACAGTTGAGATACGGCCGGGTTTGGTTCGCTCACGAAACCAACCGGGCCCCTGGGACGAAAAGGCTAATAACTCACAGACCGGGCGTCCGATCGACGCGCCGTCTGCTGCGTTGAGACCCCTGTGACGAGACGGACCTTTGAGACACTTCTTCGTGGGTTTTTTGTGATACTTGGAGTATCGGCCAGTAGCTCGTGGAGCGGACCCTCCCGAAGACGAGCGTGCAGAGTACGGAGACCGTGTAACTAGCTGAGACCTGACGACTGCTTGACCGACTCGACTTGGAGTGAGTCGACTAGCCCAGTGGACGGAGCACTACTTTCTGAGGTGCAGACCCATGGCGGACGGAGTACGTGTGTGACAGTGCAGACCCGCGGTACTCGTCCGGAGAGTACCTCAGCAGGCTATCTGGGTGGCGCCCGGTATTTGGCGACAGACCCTCAGCGGACGGAGCGCCAGGTAGTTGGCCGCAAACCCGCAGTACTCGACAGGAGGAGTACTTCAGCAGTCCTAGGTTAGTGAGCGGCAGCCTCGGAGTCGTGACAGGACCACTGTACACTCTAGAGACGGAGCTCTTCAGTAGTTACGGTTTCGATAATGAAAATCCTGGTTTGAGCTGAGACTTTTGACCCTGTGTTACTTTATGATTGAGATGGGTCACTTGCTAACTTTGGTATATGTATGGGCATATACCCGGGTAGTGGTTATCCGTCGATTTCACAATTCTTGTGTTTCCTCATGATTGAGATGGGTTACTTGATAACTTAGGTATATGTATGAGCATATACCTAAGTAGAGTTTATCTGTTGAGATCTTCTTGTGTTTAACCTTGATGGTTTTTGTGAGACCTTGAGGGTCTCGGGGTCCCTACTGAGTATCGTTATACTCACCCCTGCACGGGCTATGCCCGCACCTCGTTGTGTTGGTTGCAGACGACGGACAGTGCTGACAGAAGCCGAAGGTTCGAGGACTGGACGATACCTGGAGGTGGACTATACGACGAGGCGGTACCCGGAGGAGGACCACTGGGCGGGACATACTCGGAGCGGATGGCGGGACCCGAGGAGCAGAGGAGCTATCTGTACCCACCCTTCAGGTGGGATTTCCAGTGGACATCTCAGCGTAGCAGCTTTACTTTTCAGTCGCTGTTTTTCCCTTTCGAGTTGTACTTTACAGCTGGGCTTGTATTTCCGGCCCCTTTTTACTTTTCAGTTCTTCTTTTTGTTCATAGTGTTTACTTCCGCTTGTACTCTGTGGTGCTTGTTTTCTTTATAAAGGCAATGCCTTCCCAGTTATCGGGATTTACGCCTTTGGTGCTAGTCGCCAGCCCCTGGCCTATGGAAGGCGGGCTTGGGGTAGTCACGGCACGGGCCCCGAGGACGGGTCGTGACAAATTGGTATCAGAGGAGTTCGGTTCTACCGCAGAACTTATAACTCTGATGTTTCTTTCTGTGAAGCAATAGTGTTAAGAGTACCGAGTGTGGTTTTCAGTTCAGGGAGTCCAGTGTTGGTGCGGGCGGCCGACGTATCCATACACCAGGACCCTGACAACTGATTTCCGACTTTGTGCACAAAAACACTGATTGCGTGTGTGTTTTCAAAGGTTTTTCCCCTTAAAACAGCTCAAACCAGGTCAGCTCACCAGGTATAATCGTTTGATCGTGTTACGTTGTTTCTTTCAGGATGGCCCCACGACGACAGCCAGCTAGAGCCCGGAGGGATGAGCGTACTGACAGTCTGTCGAGCGACGAGGCTTCGGTACAGGGCCCTCTTGCAGTTGGGCCACCGATGCCACCAGCCCCAGCAGTAGGCGATGCACGACGCTTGAGCGCGCTGCACGAGTTCCAGCGCCAGAGGCCACCCAGGTTCCGGGGAGAGACGGACCCGCAGGCGGCTGAGGTTTGGCTGGAGGCTGTGGTGAGAGTCTTCAGGCTAGTGGGGACGCCGGCAGACTTCATGGTGATCTTTGCTACCAGCCTCTTTCAGGCAGCAGCAGGTAGGTGGTGGAGCCACTTGTTTCAGTTTTGCGATGAGATGAACTTCGCATGGGAAGACTTCGAGACCTTCTTCAGGGTGGAGTTTGTGCCAGTATCTCTACACCCCGAGCGTGTACAGGAGATTCTGCCTTTGCCGCGTGTTTTTCGATCAGAAGCCGAGTCATCTGTGGGCAGTAGACAGATGATGCAGAGGTCCAGGAGGACCAGACGAGCAGTTGGGCGATCTCGGGTTTTAGGACCGGTGGTGCGGGGCACCCGAGGTGGGGTCAGAGCCAGGCGTGCCAGAAACGGACATTGTTACTCGTGCGGTGGAAAGGGGCACCTGGCACGTGACTGTCCGACTCCTCGTACAGTTGATCCATAGGCTTTTGAGGAGCCACCGAGGTTGAGGCAGCGACAAATGCTGGAGCTCTGGGAGCAGGTGGACAGGGGAGGAACTTGTGGTTACGTCTTTTGTACTTCTAGTTCCATGTTGTTGTTGCTTTTATGTAGCGTCTTGTATTAAGAGCTGCAATAATAAAAAGACGCATTCTTTTGTGATGTTTTCTTTCCTGTCCTCTTTTGTGATGTTACTAAGAGGTTCCAGTTGACTGTTGACTTGACCCTCACTTGTGAGACATCTACTGGAGGAGACCAGTTACCACACACTGATGCCGACAGTGTGACTCAACCCTTGGAGGCGAGAGTAACGGTTGGATCTCTTAGTAGTAGCGTCGAGGCCTTACGACGTCATCCTTGGTATGGATTAATATCATCCATGTTAGGATTGACTGTTTTAGGCAAAGAATGTGGTTCATCCAGGGGATGAGACCAGGTTTCTCTTTTCGGCAAAGAAGAAATCTTGCAGCTCTTGTGGGACCAGAGATGGTCCGGGCCACGTCAAAAGAGGTCCATGTCATCCAGGAGCGGGTCCTACATGGACGATCGATTCCTCTTGTGCGCAACAGATGGCGGCACGGGAATCTCCAGGAGAGCACATGGGAGCGGGAGGCTCAAATGCGTGCTCAGTGTCCTCTTTTCGTTTCCCTAGTTTTTGATGTAGCTTTACGGGGACGTAAAGCCCTGAGGTGGGAGTAGTGTAAAGACCCGTAAAATTCAAGGAAAATTTTTTCTTAATTTTCTTTAGAATTTTACAAGAGCGCGGTTTCAGACGGCACCTGATTCCGAGGCCCGGAGTGCCCGGAATTAATTTCCGAAGTTTGGCTCGGGTACGTTCAGTGAACGAACGAGCGGGAATTCCTAACTTTTGATCCGGTGCTCGGAATTGAAATCCGAGGGCACCGATGAACTCGCAGCGCCGATATTCGCTTAAAGAGACCTTTTCGAGAGTTGCGTTTGTTGCGGGTTGAAAGTTAATTTTTGAGGGTTTAGGTTGAGTTAAATAAAATTTGAGTAGAACAAATTTTATTTTAACTTCTTAAAACCTCTCTAAGGTGGTTGGGAGTGGGACCCACACCCACTTAACCTCCCTTGGGAGGATTAAGTGTGGTGGGGCCCACACGAACCCCCCACCTTTTCAACTCCCCACTCTCCCTCTTAATGGCTTGGTAACTTAACTTCTTATTAATTATACAACTCTTGTATATTAAATAAGTGAGTTAATTTTGGGAGTTAACTCTTTTGAATTTCAAACTTTTGAAATCCTTTTGAGTTGTGTGTTAATAAAATAAGTGGTATTCTTATTTTATTAAGAGTTCTTTGTTTGTCTTTGGAGAGCTTTCCCTTCATCTCCAAGCTTTGACGAAGAACCTTCGAAGAACGAAGAACGCGAAGAACGTCGTTCTTCAACGAAGAACTTCTCCGCCGAAGAACACGATCCATCCGCGACGCCGTATCCGCGACGCGACGTACTTCTTCCGCGTCATCCCTTCCGCGTCGGTTTTCCGCGACGAACGCCTTCGATAACAACTCTTCCTCCGACGTCAAAGGAATCGACACCAATATTCCACGACTCCGCCAACGTGTGATTATCGAGGTAGAGATTCTTGAGATCGTTGCTTTCTTTATATCTTGACTTTCCTCGAGACTTGACGAGGAACGCTCTCTTTTCCGACGAAGAACGCCGCAACTCCTTTCTTCGTTCACCGTGACAACGAAGGGGACGCCATCTCATCTTCGGACAACCTTCGTCGGCAAACGAAGATCCGCCAACGTCGTGTCTCTTCGGGCATAGCACTTCGTCAACGGATTTGACGAACGACGACCGCGACGCCCGACCTCCGCGACGCCGTCTTCCGCGGATCGTAGACGATTCTTCGAATCTTAAAACCGAGGTAGGGGTTTTTGTTTTCTTTTGGATTCCTCATTTATTCTTGATCGTGCTTTTATCAAGATTAACGTGTGACATGTTTTTCTTTAAGTTGCGTTATTATTATTAACGCGAGGGGGGCCGGATCGCACGAACACGGCCGAACCCCCCTCCAACGTTTTTGTTGATTTTTATCTTGCGGGAGGAAGCAAGTGGCGTGGTGCCGTCGCACCACGCGGATGAACGTGCAAATATCATCGCGATACCGTCGCACGCACCTTTGAAGAAACAACAAGAACACGACGCCGTCGCGCCGCGTTGAATATTATCAAAGCACGGCGAAGGGACGCGGTGCCGTCGCACCGTGCCGGATGACGAACGCCGCGGCCGGTTCCGGGCCGCGGCGGGACGAGAAGACCGCGGCCGGTTCCGGGCCGCGGTGGGACGAGGAGACCGCGGCCGGTTCCGGGCCGCGGCGGAAGATAAGACCGGCGGCCGGGCCGCCGGCGTCGGAAGCCGAAGAGGGGACCGGATTTTCCGGTCCCGTTGGAGAAAACCGGCCGGCCGGCTGGCCGGCCGGAACCGGGGAATTAATTCCCCGGCCATCTGGCAAAACCCCCCTCTTAATGAGGGGGGGCGGTTTTAATTTAAAGGGAGGGGGCCGGCTGCCCCCTCGGACCGGCTCAAGCAGGCCCCCCTCATGTGAGGGGGGGCGGTTTAATAAAATCGGCGCGGCATAGCCGCGCCGCCACCCTGAGGAAGCGGGGGTTTAACCCCCCCCGCGTGCGGCACCCCGTGCGGCACCCGCTGCCGCCGCCAGCGTGGCCCGCCGCCGCCGCCCGCGCGGCCCGCCGCCGCCGCCAGCGTGGCCCGCCGCCGCCGCCCGCGCGGCCCGCCGCGCCGCCGCTCGCCGCCGCCGCGCCGCCGCTCGCCGCCGCCGCGCGCCGCCGCCGTCCACCGCGCCGCCGCGCGCCGCCGCCGGCCACCGCGCCGCCGCCGTCCGCCGCCACCGGCCGCCGCCGCCGGCCACCGCGCCGCCCGGGGGGGGGTCGGGCCGGGTCGGCCCGGACCCGGACCCCCCCGTTTCGAACCTGTTTTGGTTTTTGGCTCATAACTTGAGCCTCGGAACTCCGAATGACGAACCGTCTGCGGCAACGCGATCCTTGGATCGAGACGGTCGTTTCGGTATATCGCACTCAAGGTTTCGGGTTACTTTGAGTTCGGCCGGGTTGGTTCGTTCACGAAACCAACCGGGCCTTCGGAGCGGAAACGCTCATATCTTGAGCCACGAACGTCCGATTGACGCACCGTCAGTCGCGTTGTGTTCCTCTTAGTGAATCGGATCTTTTGGCATACTCCGCCCGAGGTTTGGACGCAGGTGGAGTACGGTCGGGTTGGTTTTTCCTTAAAAACCAACCGGGCCCCGGAGACGAAAATGCCAATAACTCACAGACCGGGCGTCCGATTGACGCGCCGTCTGTTTCGTTGACTTCCTCTTGATGAGACGGAACTTTTGACATACTCCGCCCGAGTTTTGGATGCAGTCGGAGTATGGCCGGGTTGGATTGTTCCCGAAATCCAACCGGGCCCCTGGAACGGGAAAAGCTGTTATCTTTCAGACAGGACGTCCGTCTGACGAACCGTCAGCGGCGTTGATGATCACGATGAGAAACGGTCCCTATGAGTATACCCTATGAGAGTTCGGGGTACAGTTGAGATACGGCCGGGTTTGGTTCGCTCACGAAACCAACCGGGCCCCTGGGACGAAAAGGCTAATAACTCACAGACCGGGCGTCCGATCGACGCGCCGTCTGCTGCGTTGAGACCCCTGTGACGAGACGGACCTTTGAGACACTTCTTCGTGGGTTTTTTGTGATACTTGGAGTATCGGCCAGTAGCTCGTGGAGCGGACCCTCCCGAAGACGAGCGTGCAGAGTACGGAGACCGTGTAACTAGCTGAGACCTGACGACTGCTTGACCGACTCGACTTGGAGTGAGTCGACTAGCCCAGTGGACGGAGCACTACTTTCTGAGGTGCAGACCCATGGCGGACGGAGTACGTGTGTGACAGTGCAGACCCGCGGTACTCGTCCGGAGAGTACCTCAGCAGGCTATCTGGGTGGCGCCCGGTATTTGGCGACAGACCCTCAGCGGACGGAGCGCCAGGTAGTTGGCCGCAAACCCGCAGTACTCGACAGGAGGAGTACTTCAGCAGTCCTAGGTTAGTGAGCGGCAGCCTCGGAGTCGTGACAGGACCACTGTACACTCTAGAGACGGAGCTCTTCAGTAGTTACGGTTTCGATAATGAAAATCCTGGTTTGAGCTGAGACTTTTGACCCTGTGTTACTTTATGATTGAGATGGGTCACTTGCTAACTTTGGTATATGTATGGGCATATACCCGGGTAGTGGTTATCCGTCGATTTCACAATTCTTGTGTTTCCTCATGATTGAGATGGGTTACTTGATAACTTAGGTATATGTATGAGCATATACCTAAGTAGAGTTTATCTGTTGAGATCTTCTTGTGTTTAACCTTGATGGTTTTTGTGAGACCTTGAGGGTCTCGGGGTCCCTACTGAGTATCGTTATACTCACCCCTGCACGGGCTATGCCCGCACCTCGTTGTGTTGGTTGCAGACGACGGACAGTGCTGACAGAAGCCGAAGGTTCGAGGACTGGACGATACCTGGAGGTGGACTATACGACGAGGCGGTACCCGGAGGAGGACCACTGGGCGGGACATACTCGGAGCGGATGGCGGGACCCGAGGAGCAGAGGAGCTATCTGTACCCACCCTTCAGGTGGGATTTCCAGTGGACATCTCAGCGTAGCAGCTTTACTTTTCAGTCGCTGTTTTTCCCTTTCGAGTTGTACTTTACAGCTGGGCTTGTATTTCCGGCCCCTTTTTACTTTTCAGTTCTTCTTTTTGTTCATAGTGTTTACTTCCGCTTGTACTCTGTGGTGCTTGTTTTCTTTATAAAGGCAATGCCTTCCCAGTTATCGGGATTTACGCCTTTGGTGCTAGTCGCCAGCCCCTGGCCTATGGAAGGCGGGCTTGGGGTAGTCACGGCACGGGCCCCGAGGACGGGTCGTGACACACATGATGCTGAAGAGGGTCTCATGCATTTATAAAAACATTTTTCTTAAAGTTTCAATCTATCTTTCATAAAGAGATTTACAATCCAAGCCATTTTCACACCATTTGAAAACTACATTTAAAACATTATTTGAAAATCATTTATCAAACTGTACATTGAAAACTAATTTATCACTAATAGAAAAATTTCCTATACCAAGGGTTTGGAACTATTGATATATACCCCCAAACCATTGGTATAGCTTATACCAATGGTTTGGGAAGTTGTTGAGTTATTTGGTGTGGGGATAGACCTATCCCAAAGGATTGGGGAAAACCATTGGGATAGGTCTATACCAATGGTTTTCCAAATCGTTTGGATAGGTCTTTACCAACAGTTTTCCCTAAACTGTTGAGATAGGAAAATCTAAAAAAAATTTATAGGAGAGGTTTGAACCCACAACCTACACGTTATATATCATATACTTTACCACTATCCTACAATTAAGTTTATGAATATATTTGGATATATATATATATATATAATGATATTCGACAAAATAATTCATAAAAAATAAGGGTACCTATCCCAATGGTTTTGATAACTAGTAGAATAGGTACCCACCCTTTCCCAATGGTTTTCCAAAATCATTGTGAAAAGTGGTCTCAAAGTGGCCTATACCAATGGTTTGGGAAAAACCATTGGAATAGTCATACCATTTTTCAACAATTTTGGAAAACTATTGGGAAAAGTGGTGTCAAATTGGCCTATCATAATGGTTTTGGAAAATTGTTGGGATAACCATACCCTTTCTTAACAGTTTTCCAAAACCATTTGGAAAAGTGGTGTCAATGTGGCATATCCCAATGGTTTTAGAAAACTGTTGGGATAGCCATACCCTTCCCCAATGGTTTTCAAATTTTTTTGGGAAAAGTTGTCTCAAAGTGGCATATCCCAATAGTTTTCCAAAACCATTGGGATAGCCATACCCTTTCCGAATGGTTTTGGAAAACTATTTGGAAAAGTGGTGTCAAAGTGGCCTATACTAAAGGGTTTGGAAAAAAATTGGGAAAAGGGACCTATACCAATGGTTTTTACAAACCTTTGGTATAGATGCATTTGTATAGGTGATATTTCTAGTAGTTTATAAATATAAATGTTTCTATAAAATCACTTTTTTGAAGGAAAGGGACCCCTATTTAAAGGAAGTCAAATACTATTAAGAACCCATTTTTCAAGACCAAACTTTCAAATTTTTAAAAAAATTCAATCCAACATGAGACTTATAGACTTAAAACCATTTTAAAAAATATTAAAGTCTAACTACAATAAATTCTGAAAACGTGCCTCTAAAACAACAGACACACATTTTAATGTCAAAATTGGTGTCAAACACTCATTTAAATAGTTAATTACCATTAGAAAAGCTTTAAGAAATTTTATAACCACTTGGAATTTGATAATTTAAGAGTAATGATCATCCCTTTAGGTGATAATACATTACATGAATGGAAATTTTGAATGATGAGACCGGTAATATATATATACAATTTAATTTTTATATTAATTTTATAAAGTGATTATATCATTTATATTATGTTTATACAATTCTAATTTATATTGGTAAAGATATATAATGGGAATTTAATTAATAATTAAAGAGAAGTGTGAGAGTTTCTATATTATATATGAAAATAACTCTTAACCAAATAATCTGGAATAAGACCAATATAGGATAACAAAATGATTCTACTCTTCCCAAATAAGGATGTATACCTTTAGACAAATACCCTTTTAAACACCTTACATGACCAATTTAAAACAATGTATATGTATAAATGATTTATAGTAATCCAAAAATATTAGTTTGGTAAAAACAATTTTTTTAAAATTTCTATTCCCAAGTAATATTAATCAAATAAAAACAATAATGATTTCAAAATACCAATGTTTATCCATAAGTTTCATTCAATATTATATGATTTATAAAATGATGATTTTCATTTAAATGTGGTTAATCTAGCTTATGATTTTCTAGGGAGAATATAAATTAGATTAACTATATTCTTTAAAAAACACATGTAGTTAAAACTACCAAATTAATAAACTACTCAAAAAAATCTTCATAACATTAATTTATATACTGTGAAATATTTAAATAAAGCATTTAATGCTCAATGTAGTAGTTTCTCCATACAAAATTCATGGAAAACGTTGGATTAAAATCATAAATCTATGTTCTACCTAATATAATACAAATATAAACACCCATTAAATACTTTATAAGAATTAAATGTAAATAATAAAGTAAAAAATGAATGTATCACTCATGTTGTATTCAATTTAAAACATAAAAAATTATAAGAAGCATTCTAAAAAATCTTTATAAAAATATATAATATTATGTATTCAAATAAAAGAAAAAGAATGAATACATCTAAGGGAACACACACAACATATTTATTTTCCAACTAGTTATAAAAATCACTCAAATAGAAACATCTACTCATTTCAAAGTACCTATATTAGTTTTATAAAATCACTATATATGAGAACATTATAAAACATATATGCTTTAAAATATACAATCAGTTTAAAAATTAAATAAATGAAACATCTACAACATAAAACAAATTTTACACCCTATAAAATCTATAAAGTGACAACTATGATGAATTCATTATGGGAAATACCTTATATCAGATTGGAATTATAATTAAGATACATAAATAATTATAAAAAACTGAAACATAAAGATTAACCTTATAATTTGAGACCCAAGTGATGTATACAAGTAATTGATTCCACAATAAAGCTAATAATTAACCTCCTCTACCTAAAAAACCAAAATCAATATCATTATAGCTTCCCAGGAGTTAGTAGGAGTAAGAAAAATTTAGTGATAGGGAAAGGGAAGAATGGAGCATAAAAAATACCAATAAGGGAGGCCTTACCATGGGAGTCGACGGAGAAGGTGGAGAAGTGGGTTTGGCTAGGATGGTTCCTAGGAGAAGTCTAGGAAGACCAGTCTGGGGGATTAGGGCTGACTGTATCTCTATCTTGGGCATGAGTGAAGGTGGCGGCTTGGGGGAGAGAGAGGGATTGGGATCAGGAAAGGGAAAGGGTAGGGGTGATGGGTCAGGGGGTTGCAACTACAAAACCGATGAGGGATTGTGGTCTCAGGCTCGAAGGGATCAAGAGATACCCGAGTGACGGTGATGGGGGAACCATGGTGGTTATAGGGCTCAGGGTCATGGGGGAGGGGGAGATTGGGGGAGAAGGATGGGAGTTGAGGGAGAAGAATGGGGCGTGGGAGAGAAGTTTATCTTTTTAAAAAACATATAATATTCAGCAGTATTTTTTAGAGAACCATTTCAAAATCATTTATTTTTTTAGTGGCATTTTATTATACCACCACTAAAAATCCACCACTAAACAATTAATTTGTTGTAGTGTGGTTGGTAATGAAATAGTAAAATATGTTTTTAATTATAAAGTTAATAATATTTTTTACTGTGATATAAGTAGAAGTGTATATAGCCATGTTTCAACTTGTAAGACAACCCATGACATATGAAGAATACTACAAGTGACTCATTATAGAACATATAAGATTAAGAGAACCAAGCTTGGAATTTTCCATGCAGAGTACCCAGACTTCAGGATAGTTGATGAAGAATCTATAAATCAGATGTTTCATTAGTTCACCATTATAACCAAAGGTATGAGGGATCTTAGAGAATCCATAGAAAACACAACTCAAGTGGAAGGAGTACTGAGATCTCTTCTAAAGATATGGAATGTAAATAATGTGTACATCTATGAGAGTAAGAATTTTAAGGAATATTCTTTAGATGAATTAATAGGATCTCCAGTGCAGAATGCATTAGAGCTAGAGAATATTTCTGATGATAAGTCAACAAAAAAGAAAAGGTATTTCTTATAAATTTAATATTAATGATACCTCTAATCCATCTATTTTTGAGTTCCAAGAATGTGATAATAATATGGATGACTTCAGTAAGAAACGTTTAAAATTTATGAAAATAAATGGTGGTAATATATATTTTGGAAGGAAAAATAATAAGGACTAAAAATATGGTAATTGAAGTAAGAATAAGGATGTTTCAGATTTAACAAGTTATGAGTGTAGGAATAAAAGTCACATCAGACCTGATTTCCCCAAGATTAAGAACTCAAATAAGTACAAAGAAAAAAGAAAGAAAGAAAAACAAGATCTGTTTGGAGGATGAGACTTCTCAGAGAGTTCTGACTGAAGTAGTGACTCATTAAGTGAAAAGAAAATAGGAAAACTTGGATTGATGGGTATTACATGTGAGGTAAATTATTCTCTTTTTACCCAGTTGATAACTCCTATAAATTTTTATTACAATACAATATCTAAAAATGAACAAGATATTGACTCTGGTTCTGTTTGTTATTTTGATTATAAGAATAATAGAATTAAATAATTAATTAAAGAGAATGAATAATTGAGAAATGGTAGTTTCAAAAATGTTTCAAAAATAAAAATAATTTAAAGGTGAAAATAAAAAGTTAGTCAAAGAAAATGATAAACTGAAAAAGGAATGTGAAAATGTGAATCTAATTGTTTCCCAGATTGAAGAAAGTAAATGAATTGTGAATCCATGTTTTTGAAACTAAAAGATGAAAATAAAAAACTAAAATACTTTATGGTTGTAAATGATAAAGACTAGGATAATAGATTTACTTTATTTGTGGGTGATTTAACTAAATTTGAAAATTAATGTAAAAAATTTTAATAAGAAAACAAAAAATTAAGGAACACAACTTCTGGATTCAATGAAATGATTTATATAGATTTTGAAACTATTCAAAAAGAAAAGATGGTTTTGAAAAATGAATTTGTTAATATTAAATAGAAATTATCTACTTTTATAATATTTAATTGATAAAATGATAATATAGTGACTTTAATGAAACTAAACACAAATGAAAATTGTTTTGGCTATTAAAATTTTACACCAAATTTCAATAATAATTATATTGTTAAAATTAAAAAATAATTATTTCTAATTTAACATGATTTAAATCTAAAATGGAAGAGAATTACTCCAATTAATTCTCATTGAGATTTACTCAATATTTTTTTCATACTATAAATGTATCATCTAACCATTTTTATTCAAATTCACTAGGAGAAAAATGTTATAAATCTTAGTGGATATTAAAAATACCTTCTATGAATTCTACTGAGCCTATGACAACATGGGTACCAAAAAGATATTACTCAAATATTGTTGTACCTAATATGGTCACCATGACCATATAAGTATTTTTTGTTAACCAACATGAATACTATATACTTTAATATAATTTTATATATTTGCATACAATTTTTTTTTTATTTTTTTATCAAGGCATGTGCAGTAATTTCTATTTTTTTCTTTTGAAAGTAAAATTTTTGTAGAATACATAGCTAAATTTCAGTCTAAATATAATGAATATATGTTTACTTTTCTATAAACTATTTTAAAATTATTAGTTTAGCTTTCTTTAAATATTCATGATTTTATGGGGAGTAACCCTTTGTTTTTTATAATATTTCTATGTAATGTTCTAAATAAGTGTTTATACAATTAACTAATTCAAACATAAAATTTCTTAGTTTTTTTGAAATAATTCTTCAACAACTGAACTAGGTAATTATTTTATAATCTTCCAAATATCTTATATGATTTATAATTTAGTTTTTCATTTTTATTATTTTAAATCTATTTGGAATATTGAATTTATTTAAATTATCAATTTACCACAAAATTGATTAATATTTTTGGCAATAAAATTTATTTATTTATCTCTCTTTAATCTAATTATTTTATGCTTCAAATAAGGGGGAGTTTTCTTTTAAAAACATTAAATAAAATAAACTATTAATTTTTTTGGAAGATTTTTTTATCTATCTATTATTGAAAATATTTTTTATTTATTCCTTGATTACATTAATATTGTGTAATATGTTAGTGTTTGATCTTGACATGCAAGAAGCTTAATCATTTCTTGTGTGTAAATGTTCCGTTTTTTGGTAAATCTATTCTCTTTGATTAAAACTTTTACTCTATTTTAATTATTTATTATGAATTCTATAACTATTTTTTTAATTTTATGTCAGTATACCACTACAATATTTTTTAAAGAAGTTAATATTGTTTAAAAAAGAGACTATTTTGGAGTTTAAATTTTAATAATGTACTTTTTGATAAATTTCAAAAAGGGGGAGGTTTTTATTGAAAATTTTAATAAATGTTTTATTTTTTAATTTAAAAACAGGGGGAATTTTTTAGTATTTTAATTTATTTTAAATACTTTAACTATTTTATTTTATTTTGGTAAATTACTCTCCATGAACATTTTTTAAATTATCTTATTATTTTCTCATATATTTTAATAGACAATATTAAATTCTTAAGTGTTTTAATTAATTAACAATGAGTTAATTACTTACTTTAATAATTTTAATAAAATTTTTAAGTGTTTTAGATTCTCTAGTGTTTTATTTAATAAATAATTTTTTTTATTAAATTCAAGAAATTATATTTTTAAATTTTCTTAATTTGATAATGATACAAATGTTTTTTTTAATTTACAGTTGTAAAAAATATTTCCATCCTAGGGAGGCACCACGCTGGCATTCAATCACACAGGGGACCCCTTAGGGTCAAACCCATGGGAAATATTTTCTATGGAACCCCATAAGGATGTTATGGAGGATAATGTGCATAAATAATGCATTAGGCATGCAGGGCATATGTACAAGGCCCCTTAGGTCACGCCCGCAATGCACAAAGTTGTGCTAGATCACCCATTAGCCTATATGTCATGTGTGTTCGTGTGTTTTTGTTCTGAAATTTTTTTGGAATAGGATATTTGATATAACTATAATGATCCTTCATTTAATTTCGATCTAGGATTGAGTTTTTAAGCATAATTTGCATTTGTCTTAATCTCAGATTGAAACTGCAAGTAGCTTTGTAGTCTGAACATTTCCCCAAAATCCGTCCAATCACCCTGATTATCCTGTACTTTATTTTTGAACTACCATTATTTATCTTCTATTATCATGTGATTCTTCTATTTTTTATTTTTATACATCTTCCTTGGAAGCCTTTGTTTCTCCAGATTGACGGTGTCTACACTAGTGTTTCTTCTTCCTCTCAAGTTCAATTTTATTTATTCTACTTTGTGTTCTTTACAAACTCATTTCTTGTTCTCGACTTATATTTTTTTCATCTTTATATGAGTTTAATTATTACTTCATTTTATACCTTCTTCTTTCTTGGGTTCTTCTTTTGGTTCTTCGGCATTCCTTCATTGGGTGTTCGATGATTTTCCGTTGGATGTTTCCAAGAGTGAGTCATTTTACCCACCGTTGGACATCAACAGTGGGTGTCGAGTCACCGTTGGAATTTTTTCAATGGTGTGTCAGTAGACCCACCATTTAATACTATCAATGGGCCATGATCCACCATTGAAACCCATTATTGGGTTAGTGAACAACTGCCATAAATCAACGATGGGTGATTTTACCCACTATTGAACATCGGTAGTTACTTCTTTCTTCACCTGTTAGTTGTTATTATTTTTTTGTACTTAGTCTTCAACAATGGGTTTATAAAGATCACATAATATATTATACTTATATATTCTATTAAATTAGTTATTAATTTTTTTTTCTTTCTATATGTTTTTTATTTTTCTTTTTAATGGTTGAAGGTTGTTCAAGCTCTAACAGGAGTTATTTTATCTTGCTTTGATTACAACACTAAATTTATTATTGTTTATGATATTTTATTATCTTATATATATATATATATATATTTATTCAATTTATTATTCTATTCTTCCAAAATATGTTTGCATATTAATACTCTCTATGATAGAAGATACTTCTTCAATACTTCAATAATATCTATTCTTTCTTTGAATGTTTTCTATAGATATTTCTTAATGTTTAAAGTAGTTTTTGATTTTTTTTCTTATTATTATAAAAATTTTATTCTTTTTTTATTATATACTGTTTATTCCTATTTTTTAAAAATATTTTTCTCTGAGTCACCATTGGATACTTCCAAGGGTAGGTCATGAGTCACTGCTGGACATTTCCAATAGTGAGTCATGAGTCACCGTTTAACACCCAACAGTAGAAAATTTTTTACTGCTTCATATGAAGTCTTTGACTAATTTTATGACTAATTTTATGATTGGAATAAATATAATTTTGATTACTTATTTTTTATTTTTTATTAAAGTTTAAATGGTAGTTCATGCTCTATTTAGCCACCATTGGAACCCAACGATTAGTCATGAGTCACTATTAGTTAGAATTTTGTATTTATAAAATTTTATTATTTTATTTAATTTTTTGTTTTAAAAATAATTTTTTTGTTCATAGTTTTATTAATTTATATTGAAATATATTTTTAGAGTGTTAAAATTTTAACTGTAACATTATTTTATGCAATTTTTTACAAGTATATTTAAAGTCATATGATGCTCTATTTTACCGCACTTTTGTTACTTGTATATTATAAAAGAGTGTATTTGTTTTTCAATTATTTTTTAATTTTAAATTGATTAGAATTGTTTTACTTAACATATTAATTTTTTTATATTAATATTTCATGAATAAATGAAAATCCCAATTATAATTATATATTAATCCAGTGGGGAATCAACAAACTATAGGTAATAGTCGTATTATTAATTTTTTAATCTCTAGAAAGTATTATGAAGACCTTAGACATGGAAATGATCCTAAAGATATTGTTTTAATGATCTGGGATATTTCTTCATGGAATAAAAACACATACCTATACAGATCATTCATCTAGATATGTTGTGATACATCTTCTACATTCTGCTGCTCTCAAAATCATTCAAGATCTCCTACGACTTATATATTCTTGTTGTGATTACTGAAGGAATCCATCTTTGATAGTTGTTCCTTCTAATTGAACAAAGATCATTGAGCTTAAACTTCTTCAACATTTTGATCATATTCTACATTTATTTGTATTTTTTTAAATGTGCAATATTTATTTCTTCTATTTGTATTTATTATGTCTCATTTATGCTTTTCCCATAAAAATCAAGCCTTTATTTTTCTCTGGTTATTCTACCACCCAAAAGTAAGTTTGGGTTGTGAATCCCAATCATAAGTGATGATACAAACTGGGTTGAGTCACCTATATTAAATACTAGGTTATCACTATTGGAAAACCACTCTATAACCACAGATATATACCCACATTTTATAGAAACCGTGGGTATAAATAGTCTTCCCAAACCTATACCCACAATTTTAAAACACTATTGGTATAGGTTGATCTATAACAATGGTTTTTTAAAAACTATGGGTATAGCTCTTTAGATAGGAATCCTTTCTCGGGATCCATATCCCCCTCCTCATTTTAATCCCTAACTCTACTTTGATGTCCCCCACTCCCATCCTCAGGTGATCTTCAGTACACCCCTCCCATCCTCAAGCGATCTTCAGTGTCCCCCCTCCCCTTCCCTACTTTCACTCTCACTTGAGCGAGTGGAGACCTCTCATATCCTCCTATTATCTCCTCTATTTCAATCATTTTTTGATTAGAATATTCATTAACATCACATAAGTGAGTTTCAAATATTTCTTCTTTTCTAATTAGTATTGTTTTCATTTTTATCTATGTTTTCATGTGATAAATCTAAGACAATATTTGTTTTTATACTGGTTAAATATAGATTTAGTTATTTTTGGTTCATGTTTTAACATTCTAGACTTTATGAGTTTTTATTCACGCTAAGAAGTAAACTATTCCAACTCTTTTAAATTTTTCTATATGTGTTTTGATGTTTTTTTTGGTTTTGTGACTTTTTTTGGTTTCACTATTTTTTTAGCATTGTAAAATTTGTTTTTAGAGCTGCTCTGAGTATAAGTATGATGATTGTGCTATTTTGGATTTGTTTTTAAGTTTGTTTTGAGGTCTTTGTGTCTTTATTGTTGTGTGTGATCCCACAAAATCCCAAAAAGTGATGTATTATGTTCCAAATATACTAAATACAGTCGAACTCTATGTTTTTGGTGTCTTTTTATCTATATTTATCATTAAAATAATGTAAAAATATGTGTAAGAGATATAGTTTATTATAAATTCTATTTTGAGTAAATGTCATATACTATGTGTTTTATGAAATTTTAATATTGGGTTATCATGAAAAAATTAATATTATATTTATAGAATGATTTAATAATAATGATAAAAATTTAGTATAATTTTTTAATAAATGTTTTCTAATTGTGTGAGGTTGTTATTTGTGTTTGAAGTGAGTTTTAATTTAATGATTCACTTCCTTTATATTGTTTTCCCTTTTTTGATATGATTTATCATGCTACAAATTAGTTTTATACAAACTAACTATTATTGGATTTAAATATGAAAATGGGATATTTAATTGAAGAGTTATTAGATACTAAATGATTGGTTTTTAAATGTTTTTATTACATTTATTGATGCATATGTTTAGAAAACATCATGGAAGAGGATTTTATACTCAAGGGGAATCTAGAAATGATTACACTTTCTAGGTTAGATTACACATTACCTAGCTTTTCCAAAGTTTTAATTACACTCATTCTAGGATAGACTAGTTTAGGATTATGTTTTGGATAATTCCTTTTGGGATACCCTCACTAGTTTAGATTATTCACTAGATAGTTAATTAAGCTATAGTTTAGGATCATGCTTTGGTTATAAGACTAAATTTAGTTTATGTATTGACTAAAAGGATCATGGAAGTACTTTTATTGGGAATTTGTTTAATATCCGATGATGTATGGGAAGAAATTATATAATAGAATTTTTTTATTTATAAATGTATTTATGTGAATGTTCATTTTGAGTAAACATGATTTATATGTGATTTTATTTTGTAACTTTTATTTCATATAATTAAATTGTTTCTTTTCTTATATGAATTTTAAAACAGAATGTCATCTTTTTTTCCTAAAGGTTGTGCATGGAGAATATGGCGGGATCCTAAAGGGAATCAATTCAGACAACCTTAATACACAATATTTGTGTATATAGACTTGGATTCATTTCATGAATGTAATGAAAAATATCTGAATTGAGATAATAGGTATTCTAAGTATTTTTCATGATTAGATGAGATAATAGATGGGATATGCATACTTTCCACATGGATATGGGTAGTCATAGTTTGTTTTCTATTCTAAATTTTATTTTTTTACATTATTAGGTTTCTAGCCTCTTGGTCTTTAAATACACCTTTTCTATAATTTTGGATGTTTTCTATGATATTTGGATATATTTAAAATATAGTGATTATGTTTATATTTTATGTATTTATGTTTTATTACACATTTAATATTTCATTATGTTATTATTGTATGTTTGAGTGTTCTTTATTTCAAAAAACTTTATTTCATATATATTAATAAAAAATATATGATGTTTTAATCCTAGTTTCTCTGATAGAATTATTTTTTTAGTTTTATTTTTATTCAGGTGAAATTATTTCCATTATATAAGTTGATGTCCAAATAACTTGGTGTTATCCCTGTTGACCAGGAATGAAATTTAAGCCTTGTGGTAGACTAGATCGAGTGTAGGGATTGATATATATGGTTAGTTTATCAAAACATGCATGAGTAGAAGGTAATAATATGGATTGTAGTGTATCAAAGTTATTCAATTTATCTACCATGATGGTGAATTCTTAAATTTTAAGGATACCCACCTTGGTTTGTTATTTTTAATCTTCACTTATATCATATGTTATTTCCATTTTCTTTGTTTTTCTAGCTACTAGTATGCTTAGATGAATTTCATATTAAAATTGGTTGTATTAAAATTTTTATTTATGGTTTAAATTTTTTATTGGAACATAACTTTTTTCCCTATAGTAGAATGGATAGAATCTAGATTTATCATATTGATCAGATTTCAACTGAGTTTCAAAATAATTTGTATTTTTTTAGATTTTTCATTTAACAATGCTTCAGATATAGGTTATATACAGTTTTTATGAAATAATTGTGTTGGAAAACCATGATAAAGTCAAGAAGAAGTTATCTACCATATAAAAAAATATAGATTTTAAACTAACTATTATATTTGATATCACTATAGAGAGAAAAGACAATATTTTATTGTTCATGAATGAAAAGAAAGAAGTAGTATGGAGAATTTGATATTTGATCAGTTTTCATGCTTGTCTAAAATATTGAAATTTATTTTGGAAAGAAACAACTGAACTTAATGACTATAAAGAATGTGGTACATCTCAATGGAATTCAAATTCAAATAGAACACCATCTTTTGTGCTACAGAAAGTCATGAGGAATTTTCCATTGATTCCAAGGACTCAAAATAAATTCATATTTGTAGAAATTTCATCCAATATATGATGGATTTATGATGAGAGAATTAAAGGTAACAATGAGTTGATTCATCCTATAGATGAATTAGCATTGAGGTCATTTGATACACAACATCCTGATTTTTCAGTTGAGGTGCATAATGTCTGGTTGGGTTTATTCTTTGATGGTTTTAATCCATATTTTCAAATTTTTACTGTTCACAGCACATGGACAGTTTTTATTCATGTTTATAAACTCCCTCCATGGATGTGTATGAAAAAACCATTCACTTTCTTTAGTATACTGATATATAGAACTTCTTGTCCCGACAATGATATAGACTTCTACTTGCAACCTTTAATAAGAGAGTTTAAGTAACTTTGGGATATGGGTGTACATGCATTCGATTCTTCTTTAAAAAATATATTTCAGATGCGTGATACCCTTCTATGGACTATAAATGATTTAATTTATTATGAAATGATTCTTGGTTGGAGCACGAAGGGAAAAATATCATATCCTATATATATGAGGAATACACGATATAGAAGGATTAAATATCACCATAGTTTTAGTTTCATGTGACATTAGAGATTCTTTCCAATGGATTGTCAATATTGGAATAATCATTAGAGGTTTGACAATACCATTTAAACTGAACAACCACCTCAATGTATTTCAGGAATTTATGTGCTTAATTAATTAAAAGATTTTAGTTTTTCATTAGGGAAAGGTCATATGAAATCTAAAAAGAAGAAGAATATCGACACTGAATCCAATTATAATTGGAAAAATAGAATTATCTTTTTTGAGTTTTTATATTGGTCTACCAATTTGCTACTTCATTGTTTAGATGTTATTCACAGTGAAAAAATATATGTGAAATGTTTCTTTCAATTCTTATAAATATCAAGGGGAATAATAAATATGACTTCAGATATCATCGGGGCTTGATGAATTGGGGTATTCGACTAGAACTGCATCTTTGTGTGTATTAGTGAAAAAAATGGAAAGTTCCTTGTGCTTCTTATGTGATGATAGCATTAAAGAAAAATCAATTTCAAGAATTATTGGATAATATCAAGGTTCCTGATGGATATTCCAAAAACATATCTAAATAAGTAAACAAAATGGATTTGAAACTAAAATCCCTAAAAACTCATGATTATCACTTCCTTATTAAAGAATTGAATTTAATAGAAATTAAGCATTTATTATCCAATAATTTAATGGTGACAGTGATTCTATTTTTCCATTTTTTATAGACCTTAGTGATAAAAGGTTATCCAAGTCATTATTGATAAAAATACAGCAAGATGTGCCATTAATTTTGTGTGAGTTGGAAAAAACATTCTCTCCAACATTTTTCACCTTCATGTTGCATTTAACACTACATATTCCAATTGAAACACTTCTTGGGAGATCCATTTATTTTTTTGTGCATGTATCCTACTAAAAGAAATATGCACATAATGAAATATTATATCCGAAATAAGAATTATCTTGAAGGTTCAATTGTGAGAGGTTATCTCACTCAAGAATATATGGATTTGTGTTTAATATATTTGTATAATGTGAGAAAAAGACATAAAATATCAGTGAGAAATTAAGATGATAATTTTTGGGAAATTGAGCCCTCATTTACTTCTCTTCCTCAAATAAGAGGAATTCCTGAGTCATATACATTAGCTAAATTGAGCCTTAAAGAATGGGATATGGCACATCACATAGTATTTTTTAACTTTGGTTTGTTTGATGACTATGTCAAGTAAGTAATTTGGATATTTATATGTTATCTCATACTATTTCATTTCACATATACCTTAGAATTTTATTATCATTTTATGTAGGGAACATAAACAAATTATAAGTAGAGTTCATTGATCTTAGATTTTGAGAAAGATAGAGGCTTTACATATCCAAGAGTTTCATGATTGGTTGAAATAAAATTTATGACCATTACTTTTATTAACTTCAAATATAGATATCCATTTAATTATATTATTTAGATATATTTTATTTATTGAGTTTACATGTTGAATATATTTCTCAAGAATTAAGAGCATTGGCTTTTGGTCCTAATTATTTGGTTCATGAATGAAAATATTTAATAATAAATGGGTATAAATTTTTTACAACTAATTTAGCGGTGAAAATGAGAGTACATCATGATTTCTTTATGATAACTTCTACAATATACTATTATGTCAGTGCATTAGATAGTCAGCCTCAATATAAATATATGTATTATTATGGAATTTTTGAGAAAATATTGTTATTGTATTACTAATCTCAAGGTCGATTCACTATAATGAAATGTAAATAGTTTGAGTCAATGATGGGATAGGGTATATTTATTGATGATTTTGGATTCAGAGTTATTTACATGATTCAATTCCTGGCTACCAATGAACTATGCATTTTGGAATCAATGAAAAAATAAGTGTTTTATGTGAAAGATCATATGTGGCCTGATTATGGTGTTCTCAATAAAGTAACACCAAGACATATTTTTCATGATGATGGTGATGAATCCTACACCATTGATTCCCCCATTGGTGTTGACAAAAAAATTTCATTTGGTGACTCAAATTTTCCCATTATGAGAGTTGATGTTGAACCTGAAGTAATAGTGGGTAATATATGGAAAAAATAAAATATGTTCATAGTTAATTATCTTTACCTTGACATGAGTTTCTCAGGTTATTATTACTATAATTAACTTAATTTACTTTTATTTTTTAATGATATGTATGTTTAAATATTATTTTTTTTGTTGTATTTAACTATATTTATTTCAATTTAAAAAACTGGGTTTAAAATGGGGTTTAAAAAAATATATAACTTGGTTTTAAATTATTGTTACTAAAACATGTCATGAAATTTTTATAGATTATTTGAATTCTAATTTGTATGCATGTTTTTTTTAAAAAAATTTCCAAAAAATTTACATTTACTTCTTAAGAAAATTATAAAAAATGCTTCAGAAGTTCATAAGAAGTGATTTTTTGATGCTGATCGATAGATGCACAAGCATGGGTTGGATCCTCCTCCTCTCTTTGTGAGTATAATAGGTTTAATATTTTTCTTCTACATTACATATAATTTCATGTTCATTTTATTTATCAAATCTATTTTAGAGATATTTAGTTGCACCAAATTTGACTCATCCTCATCTTACCAACATGGATATGAGAGGGGATGCTTCTAGACCTAAATGGAGCACCTATCTTACACATTCCAACTCTGAACCACTAGAGAAAACCCCATTTACCACACCATTTCATCATCCTCTTTAGACTCCAGGGATGTTCCTACTCATGACTCCATCATCATGTCACTTATCCTCTTATTCTCATACCATGTCTATAACATCTTCAAGGATTTTCCTACCCATGCCTTCATAATCATATCATTTAAACTATTATTCTTATACAATTTCAACAACACCTATAGAGATGTTCCAAACCATGCCTCTACCATTATCTCATTTAGCCTTTTCTTTCCAAACCGTGTCTACACCACATGCAGGGATGGCTCCACCTTTATATTTCCATATCCTTTTATGTATTCCCAACCCTACTATCCATATCATGTCATGTATACATTGCCTATATTTATTTATATCCATCCAGTATCTGATGATTCTATTTCTTAATTTCCCACTAAAGTGCATGTAAATCACCCAGAGCATGCATTGGAACAGACACATCCTTTAGAGAATATTTATCCAAGACAACCCATGGATCCATTAGAGCCTATTGAGAAGTCTGTATCAGGTTTTTTATTATAACTATGTCAAATTATATCACTCCATTTTTTTCTTGTTGTACCATGACTTAATTATTCTTCTTCTTCCCTTTTATCTTATCTAGTGTGATGTTCTATTAGCCGATGTAGGCACACCCATATGCAGGAATCCTAGAATTTCCAAACAAAAATAATAGTGGATTATAATGAAGAAAATGAGATGATAGGTAAAAATTTCAAGCAGTGCTGAAGTTTCATGGCCACTTTATCCAAGCACCATAATATCATTCTAGTGGAACTAGTATCATGGATAAATCTTAGTAATGACATCAAGGACAAACCATGGGTGCAGATATGGGTAGGAAAGTTTTATAAATTTATATCTATATTATTATTGTATTTATATGAATTAACATGTTCGTTGCAAAGTCAATTTAACTTTCTCAACGGTGAAGCTACTAAGGTTTCAAGGTTGAGGGATCTTAGGGGGTTTTTTCGATCATACAAACATGAGTTATATGTTGTTTGGGGGAGTAGAGTTGGTTATAATTTAGAGGGTGTACCCATATTCCCCAAATATATAAAAATACAATATCAAAAAATGATCACATATTGGAAGACCTATGAGTTTATGTTATTCCCAATATTTAGTAGTTTTCATATAAAATTTAATTCTTATTAATTATATTAAATTTTTTTCTTTTAGGAAGCATTGGAAAAAAGTAAAAAGAAAAAATATTCAATGACGTATATTCACACATTAGGGTGAACTATAATGTCTAAGCATGAGAAGAATCAAGCACTTTAATATGAATAGAAGTAATATCTAGATTTTTTTATTACTAAGTTTACTATGTATATTTTCATGTCTTATTTTTTTATTCATCATTAATTTTCTATATTGGAAATCTCTGACTTATTTCACATTATGATATTAAATAATTATGATATAACATAAAATGTTAATTTTAAACATGAAATAATTTATCTTTGTATCAAGAAATGAACAATAAGATAACTATTCTTTTAAATAATATATAATTATATTTTAACATGAAACATTCCACTTGGAAATGTTATATTGTGTCCATATCTTATATGAATTAGGAGACACCTTCCTTCATCTAATTAAAATGTCAAAATTAATTATTAGAGCCTTTATCAACATCATTGGTTCCTATATTTGTATTCAAATCTACGAGTTACATATTGTGATATTATGTCCATATCTTAGATAACTACTTATATTCCATTTTACAGTTGTGATATGCAAAGAAAATATCATTAATCATAATATATTATTTCTCTTATTTGAGTTATTACTAATTAGTTATTATGTTGTATGATTCCTTGTCCTTTTTTTCATATTTATCTATTTATAAATATATTATTAAATGACTTAACATACAGTTGATATAATAGACATGTATGAAATTTTATCATCTTTTCAACTTCAATTGCTCACTAAGGCTGCTGATTTGGATTTGGGGATTCTAGTACTTTATTGAAATATCAATTTAGTAGTGTAGAAAAAAGAGACTACAAACCTCTTTAAATTTTTTTCTACGATGGTAATAATCATTTTTAGTGAATGCTGGTAGTGTTCAGTTGGATTTTATTTCTATTTTCATCACTAAATAATAGATGATATTTATGGAATGTTCATAATGAGTAGATAAAATTATATGGTGTGTATGGCGAGAAATTATTTATGAAATTTTCATCAATTTTAATCACATGTTTAAATTTAAAAAATTTTCATTCATTTAAAAGTTATTTAATTTTATTATTAATTAGGATTAAAAAATGATTATATTCTAAATATGTGTGTACTAATAAAAATAGATGTTGGAGGAATGGTGTTGTAGGTTCCCACTTACCCTTAAAGTGGATTTTATATAAAATTAAAAAATGGATTATGGTGGTGGTGGTGGTGTATACTAATCAATGTTTTTTGTACCAAGTAGTATTGGGCATCTAAGGTCATGTTCCTCGAGAAAAATTATTTTACTCGAGAATTAATAAAAAGGATGTAAGTGCAGTAAATAAAAAAACACCAAAAAAATAAGTATTTTTATTTATATTTAAAATATTCATATGAAATTCATAATTAAATATCTTGTTTATATTTTCAAAATTCTACCCTGGATTCCTTCGCTGATAAATGAGAGGAAAAATTCGGCCCAAATGATCATTTGAGTCAAGTATTAGGTGAGGAGCACAAGGGGATAGTCCGATTTTGATCAGGGGAAATCATTGTTCCCTATAGGTATTGGTCCTCATTAGAATCCTCTCAAACATCTCAGACCCCTGAACTGAAAAGTGCTCATGCAGATTTAGTCAAAGAAAAAAGTATCTTTACAGGAGAATGAAAGACGTAAGTTGATCACTGAACACTTCCTGAAAGCTATGTTAGTTATAAGTTAATCACTTCTATCAGAGACTGATGATACTATTGACTCATATATGGAATTAATTATCTCTTTAAAGATGTCCTGAGTTATGCCAATGAGGGTCCTAGTGGTGGTTGAGCTGATGGTGGTGGCGATGATGCTGTTGATGATGATGTTATTGATGATGATGGTGTTGCTACTTCAGATGATATTGTGGGTGATGAGGATTTTTGTTATGGTAATGAGGATGTTGGTGATGGTTATGAGGATAAGGATGTTGGCAATGAGGGAGATATTTATCCCTCCATTTTTTACTTAGCAATAATGATACATGTGGAACTTGTTTAATGACTTAAAGCGATTGGTTGTATGCATGTATATATATATATATATTTTAATATTGTAAATGGTTTGAAAATTATTAAAAGAAGTTGTTTGAATATTTAATATACAATATTTGTACTGCATTTAATTTTCACTATTTCTTTTATTTTATTTACAGGTTTAAGAGCTGGTGGAAGAGGTGTTGGTGGTGCTGCTGCTAAATGGGGACAAATACCTATACCCATAGTTTTGAGAACCATGGGTATAGGTTCCTTGGTTTGATAAGATATACTCATAGTTCACATAACCTTGGGTATAGATATATAACCATAGTTTTGGTTAAACCATGGGTATGATAAAATCTCTAGGGCCTATACTCTTACCTCCATCAGCCATGATTCTTAAAATAATGGGTATATACTATACCCAAAATTTTTGGGGATTTACTCGTGGTTTAACACCCTGGGTATAGAGTGGTTTTCCAATAGTGTGTGCCTCTGAGTTTTTTAAATGGGAGTGTCTATAATAAGATTCCCACACCTTTAAAAATGAGGTTTTAGTGGGTACCAGTCTCTTTGAGAATAGAGGAGATTGAGGAGGGGATTGGGATATTGGCGATCTAAAACACTATAAATCCCTATGTTCTTTAATTTTTATATCCATTAAAAATAAACTTAATAACACCACACTCACTACAGTATAATATTTTATATGCTCTGGTCGTTTTTGAATTAAATTTTTTAAATAGACTATTCACCCCTCTCGTCATATTTTCCATAAATAATGATCCAAAAAATCTTTGATGGATTGTTATTATTATGTGTTTAATGTTTATATAAGATATTAATGACATTATTATGATTATTAAATTATATTATCATATCCACCTTCATACATTATCATCCATTGGAAGATAATATCATTGTTTGTGCGTATGTGTGAACTACCACCTCTATGAAGTGATGTGATTCATTTTTTGTTTTCAATTTACATGGATGATAATGAGGAAATATTTAATGAATATAAAAGGATTAACATTGATTATATAAAGTTGAATTATAATTTACCTTTCTTTCATTATATCTTATGAAAAGTGAAAACAATGTTCATGTGTACGTATAGTCTACCGTCTCCATAAATAGTGTAATTTATTTTTTAATCTCCAACTTTTATGGATGAATATAAATAATATATATATATATATATATGATATTTATATAATTATTAATTTTTTAATTTTACATAACCATTATCAAAGTACAAGGAATGAAAATACTGAACTAATATTCTTACGAAAAATGAAACAGTTATCAGTCGAAAAAGATACTTTTTCTAATGAATTATTAATAAATGAGGGTTAAAATATTATAATTATATCTTATATGATAATATAAGTATGACCACGATTCTCTTGTATATTTATAAAAAAATTAAAGTTATTATATATAAGTTTAGAGTGATTTTGAAGCAAGTCGAACATGAGGTAAGGAATTTTCATCTACGTTTTATTTCTGTGAGACACATGTCATATTGACAACTTGTTTCTTTTATATAGAATATATACTATCCATGAATGTCTTTTATGATTATTATCATGAAAATTAAGGAGATGCTTATATGAACCAAAGGTCATCTCTTTAATGAGGTTTTGATTTGAATGTCACTAAAGTGTTAATGGATTTATGTTTTGATCTCATTTTAATTAGGATTATTTATGTTTGAATTTATATTAAAGGAAATTATATAATCCTTTTATGATAAAAACATTTAATTTTAATAACTTTTGGTTATCCATGAAATTTTTAATTAATAGTTCAAATTTTCTCTATTTTTTTACTTAAAATGATATGGAAAATGTTTTTAAGAAAAACAGACTTCATTTCTTATTTGGTCAAGCATATTTTTATTTTGTTTTTATATTTTCTATAATATATTTTGATGAATATTTTTAATATTATACTAATATTTTCTAATTTCATTTTTACCCATGCTTTTATTTTAAAAAAATTGTTTAAAAGTAATATTCTTATCATTTTCTAAATGAATTAATTTATATTTTTTCCAAAAAAATCTTAAAGGAATCTTTGTTTTAATATACACAAAACCAATGAAATTTTCCACAATCATGACTGTTAAATGATTTTAAGATTCCTCTATAAGATTCCATAGTTTTATTTGAAAGAAAGTTTTTCCATAATTTTTTTTGATTTTTATTTAAATAATTAATTCAAAAATGAAAAGGGTATTTTCTTCATGAAATAATCCAAGTGAACTTTTAAATACATTTTTATTTTTGATAACATTATTTGATGTTACTTATGCATTATTGGGGATAATTTCCAAGGATACCATTCTTATTATTTATCTATATGGTTTATGATTATGATGATGAGATGTTTATCAAATGTGTTTGTTTTTTATGGTTTATGATTCGATGAATTATTGAAATGTTTATGAAACCCATTTCTTTTCTATGAGTTATGATATATGATGACTAATTTATGATCTTGTTGAACACATATGATTGGAATATGATTATCTGATGGGTGGGTCCCTAATTATATATCACTTCAAAGCATTGGGTAAATATGGATATCTCATGATATAATAAGGACTATAAGGTAGAGTGAGCCAAGTTCAGTAAGGGACTCTATCTACTATTATAGTTTTGGGAGTGAACCTTGATAAAGGATACAATGGAATGTGGAGTGAACCCAATCCACTATGATAGTCTCATAAATGAGCCTTAATTATGGGTATGATTTTCCATGTATATATATGCCACAAAATCATGTCTTATGCAAATATTGCGGCCTCATAACTCATGTTCTTTGATTCCTTTATGAATAATATCTTATAAACTTCCACGTTTTATGTAATGTATCAAGATTCTAATCTATGATATGTTGGATGAGGTTTTCAAATGTTTAGCACATTTTCTTATACCCTTATCCTTATTTTATGATTAAGTGATCATTGATATCTTAGTTGTTTATCTTTACTGAGTATTTTAGATCACCCATTCTTAAGTTTCCTTTCTATTGGTTATAAAAAAGGATTTAGGTATGATATGTCTAAAAAGGGAGCTAGTTATGAAGATTAGAGTTGGAGATGATTTAGATATATTATGAACAAGTTTCCTATGTATCAAAGTTTCCCAAGTTGCTAACCTATATGATTCTGACATGGATCATAATGGTATGTAATAAAAATTCATCTAATAAGATGAAATATTTATATATGAAAAGTATGGGTCACTCGATTAGAGATCATATAAACATGAGATATATGTTGTATGGAAAAGTAGTGTCAGAACTAAGTTAGAGGGTGTACCGATGTTCAATGACTATATAAACTACACAATACCATGAAATGATCATTTATTAGAAGAGTAATGATTCTACGATACTCTTCAATATGAATGGTTTGTATTTAAAAATATTTCATATTATTTATATTGATTTTTTAAGGATTTTTAAATAAGAAATAAAAATAATAAGGGTGTTATGAATTAAATTCACATTTTTGGGTGCAATACAATGAAAATCATGAGAGACACCAAGTAATTTTTATGAAAAAATGAAATTTAATAGGAACTAACACAATTGAATGAAACCAAATATTTATTAAACTGAACTAAATAGAAGTTCATTTAATTAAATAGAATTTAATAAAAACCTACATAACCAACAAAACCATCAAGTTCATAATTAAATAATACCCACTAAAACCAAATATAAATAATCCTAATCGAACAAAATAAACCTTATATAATCAAAACAAAACCAATGTTGTTTAATGAAATCAAACATAAAATGAATTAAACTAAACAAAACCAAATATACCAAAACAATATTAAACCAAACTAAATAGATCATAATGAATTTAAATGGAACAAAACCAAACTAGGGATAAAAACCACTATGAACATTTTTTTAATAGAACAATACATTCTTAAACCCAATGGAAAAAATTAGAATAACCCAAATATAACTAAACTATGTCAAACCAATCTAACACAAACTATCCTATCAAAAAAATTAAACAAACTGATAAAAAATATATTTACGAAAATTGAATGAAAGTGAAATAGTGTAAAAAATATTGATTATAACGAAACTAATAAAAAATTAGTTGAATTGAATCATTATGAAATGAAAAAAAGGTAAATGAACTAAATCATACAGAGTGGAAGACATGAAAAACTCCTTAAATAGATCTAAACAACACCAAACTAGACAAAATTAGATGCAAAATAACTATATAGAACCACAAATAACTATACAAAACAAACTCTATTACAATATAACTAAATGAAATTAAATCAAAAAAAATGTAATTTAATTTAATATAAGTGAACCAAACTAATACATAAAAAACCCAAAGAAAACCCAATAAAATTGAATTGAATTGAATTTATATGAAAAAAACTACCTAAAATGACATATATTGAACCAAACTAATTAGATTTGAACCATAATTAATTAATCTAGATATAAAAGTGTGAAATCATAATAATCATTTTTTCCTTAAACTTATCTAACTTAATCCTTATTGAATTAATAAAAAATGAAAGAAAATGATTAAAACTAAATTGAATATCCAATCCAAATTGACTTAATAAAAAATATAATAAAATTATTTTAAATATAACTCAACTAAAGTAATCAAATTGAATTGAAATTTAATGATTATTTTTTAGTTTTGATCAGTCCAATATTGGTTATAATAAGTTAATTTTTTTATCAATTACATATTATTTAATAATTTAGTCATAATGTAATCAATGTAATTTTCATCAAGAAACATTGATCATCGATGGTTGTGTGCCTCAAGAATTTTTTTCCTCAAATGGGAAGAAAAAATAGATGTATGGTAAATAAAAAAACACAAGAAAAGATTGTAAATTGTATTATTTTTATTTCAAATTTAGATACATAATTCATAATTAAATATGTTATTTATATTTTCATTAGTGATCATTTGAGGCCCTTGATGAGAAAGAAGATGACAATTTCCCTCTAAATGATCATTTGAAATGGGTAGTAGGTTAGGACCACTAGAAGAGAGTCTGATGTCAACCAAGGAAGATCATCATCTCAACTAGGTATTTGGACCACCTATAGATCCTCTAAAATATCTGGTAATACAGAGTTACAAAACACTAATGCATAAGTACTTGATACTAAAAAAATATTTATACAGGAGCATAAAATATATAAAATGGTCATTAATAAGTTCTAGAATGCTATGATAGATTTATGACCATAATTTCTATCATAGGTTTTTATGGTATTTGATATATCTATACCAAAAATGGTCTCTTTGTATAATTCACTAGGTGATGGAAATGATAGTACTAGTGTAATTCAAGGTGATGACACTTTTGATGATAATGAAGATGATGATGATGATGATGATGATGATGATGATGATGATGATTATGATGATGATGATGATGATGATAAAGGCAATGATGCTGGTGAGGATGTTCATGATTTGAGTGATTCTCATCATGGTAGTTATTATTATGAGGGACATATTGATTTCCTCTATTTTTGAGTTGACAGGAATGAGTCAATTGTGTGGATGGTGTTTAATGACTAAAACTAATTATGTGGATTTTATATTTATGTAGGACTGTATTGAATGGTTTGAAAACTATTTAAATAGTTATAAATTGGTTAAATGATAAATATAAAATATATGTACTTCATTGAATGTTTATTGTGATCAAATTTTTAGAGGTTATTTTATTGATTGCATAGATATGTTGGGTGGAATTATGCTACTAGAAAGGGAGAATAACCTATTCCAATGGTTCTGATGAACCATTGGGAAATAATTACAATAAATGTTTACAAATAACCATTTTTATACAACATAAGTCATGGTTTATACCAATAGTTTCAATGAAAATCATGGGTATAAACATACCGTTACGTAAATAACACAATAGTCCAAAGAACCATTGGTATATCCTATAAGAATGGTTATGTGTCCTATACTAATGGTTTTAAACTATTGGTATAGGTTAGTTTTCCATTAGTTATTGTAGGTTTATAATTTTAATTTTGGTGGTTTTTTAGCTGTAGGAGGACACAGACTATCAGGTGAAGGGCACTGGCTAGGTGATGCAGGATAAAAAAATTATTGCAGGTCTATAGGTTCCACTAAACTATTGATAGACTTCCACCATCCTACTGGTGTAATCTTATATCCACATGCTCTATAAATGAATCCACCATCTAGATGATGCTGTCATTGGTGGCATAGATTAGTAATGTCCTAATAGTCATTTTGGCCTGAAAGGTTTTCTTAATCCCCGTTAATCTGTCTCTTCAACCATAATTCAATTTATCTAGATTTTATTGGATCCTTATTGTGGTTTTGTCTCTCTACCCTAACTTTTGGTGAATTATTGTGTGGATTAAAGGGTTGGATCTCTGTTCTTAGTAATCTGGTTAGGTGAATCCTCCTAATCTAGATTATCTTATCTTTGTCAATGATTTAATGTCTCATGGGACTATATCATTAGATCCAACATTGATATTAGGATTTGACCTTGTCTTCATTGCATCTAGTTTCTTGAGTATTTGATGTACTTGTTTTCTCTCATTGGTCTTAAAGAGGTAGTGTTCTTTCATTATTCTTGAGGTAGGTGTCTCCATCCTATACTCTAGCCCTTAACATGCCTTATGTTCATTGATGCTTTCCTTTTTTTTTTTGATTATGAAGTTGATTATTAAAATTATATCTGACCTTTGGGATATAATAGGGGTTTTCAAAATGGGTTTTCTTTGGAAAATGAACCTTATTCACTTCATGTGTTTGGAAAAATGATTCGAAGATTATCCTGAAAGGGAAATGATTTTTTGATTAAGAAATAAGTTTTAATTTCTAAATAATATATTTTATTAAAATATGGGCTTGGATTTGAAATGTACTATTCCTTATAAAATGGGTATGAAACATGGTTTTGGATTATACTTTATAAATTGATTATGAAACATTATTTTGTTTATCTTGAATGTAATATAAATATAATTTCTAACTTGAGAAACCTTGGGATATGTGAAAAAACTAGACAAAGACTATCCTTAGTGTATTTATCAATCACTATGGGATGTTCCCTTGATTTCATAGTGAATAAGGGTATCCTTTCCATGGGATCGAGGTTCCCAGACATTAGTAGTCATGTATTCCAGTTAGTGTTCCAATATGTGTCCTTGTGGTTTGGTTGTGTACACCTTTGTGTTATAGATTACCATTTTAGTTTATTTGAGGTTACATTTACATTCTTACTTTCCCACTTATTTATTGTATATGAAGTGATTCATGAAAATAGTCTATTTATATTTACATACCATTAAAAATATGATATGTCATATTTCTTTGTTTTATTGAATATGGAATGATTTATTAAATTAAATACAAAGGGTGTTTTATAATTGAAAAATGATTTATTATGATGTGTTTTAGAAATTTTTTTTAAATAGAACTAACAAATTCCCGTGGTAAAATTTTTATAGATCTCTTTAGTGGTATCAAACTCTATATACATGCACGCACCCTAATTTTATATGTGGGTGTTTATTGCATTGGGTTTTTAGGATATAGGTAAAGGGGAAAGTGAAATTTAGCAGGAGACTCTCCTTAAGTACATTGATTACTGATTGGATGGGATGCATGTTACTAATAGTAATGTAGATATGGTACCATGAGTTGTATCTAGTTTCATGTTACTAATGCTATTATTGTTATGTATTGAGAGATTATTATTTAAATGTTGGATGTGACCTTTATGGTTGTTTATCTAAAATATGATATATTATGGTTATACACTTTTTTACTCCATTTGTTTCTTTTATATCACATGTATGTTAAGGGTGAAATCATTCCCATATTCTCTTTAATGACACCTAGGTGTTTTCCCCATCCCATGGAAATTAGGAACACACTTTGGTCGATATGGAAGGTCAATCCGAGTGATGTTATGGGTTTACCTAGACTATTTTATTACAAATTGGTATGATATATTTAGGATCCATTAATTCCAGTGCTCATTCTCGTGTATAACCCTATTATGTTTGGGGTTTTTTCAATATACTAGAGATAGGGTAATTATAACTTGATAGGTAGTGGGGGAGTGTTCTTGGCCTGTACACTTTCATGACAAGTCTCAAGTAACCATGGGAAGTCCAGAACTTTCTAATGTTCTTTTGAAAGGTTTTAACCCTTTTGGATTTTTTTTATTTAAATTCAATGATTATTAAAGTAAAAATATTATATTCTAAATGTTTTACACCCTCTAGTTTTATAGTTTATGGAACCTATTATAATAATACTTTGGATTTCTAGAGGGGAGTCTATGGAGAAAAACCCATATGAAAATCCTCTAGTTGATCCAATTCTAATGGAAACTATCATTATTACGATCTAATATTTGGGACAAGTCACCAATGTTGATTTAGAATGAATGGTGGATCATGATTCAAAGTTTACTATGTAGTATACATCGATAATTTGTGGCGAAAAGGGACCATGAGATGCTGATGAATGGATTGAAAGGATTGAGAAGATTTTCCACTTTCTCAAAACTATATAAAACAACAAGGTTAGATTGACCAATTTAATTCTTGAAGGTACAGAGGGGAAGTGGTGGGAATATATCATGAAATCCATATTTTAGGGAGATCTCACATGGGCTACCTTCATGAAATCCTTCAACTAATAGTTCTATCCAGAGACGCTGGGGGTGGTGTAAGTATGAGACTTTGTTACTTTGGAGTAGGGAGATCATTCTCTCATGAAGTATGCCACTCAGTTTTTTTGAGTTTCTTAACTTTTCTCTGAAGCATGTTTCTAATGATTATCTCAAGTTGTAGTGGTTTTAAATGGGTTTAATGGTATTTATCAGATCTATAATGACTTTTATGGGCCTACCAACCAATTAGGAGGTTTTGAAAAAGGTATACATGGTTGGGGATGACATAGATGGGAAGACATGGCTCTTTGGATCATTAGTGATAGTGAGATGTTTCTATAGTTCAATTTTTTGTCATAAAAGGAATTATAGTGACTAGAACTGAAGTCGAAGTAGGAGTGTTTTTTGGAAATCAGGGAAGAGTTAGGTGGTCTGTTACCAATGTGGGAAAAAGGGACACCTTAAACCTGGTTGTCAAGATGGACCTCAGGTGGGCCATACTTGTGGGAAATATTCTCGTCTTTAGTATCTCTATGAGAGTGAATTACTGGGAAGTTGAGCTAGATGCACCTTCACTCAGGGTTCTCAATTTAAACCTAATATATCTAAATTTATAGGATATCACCCTCATTCTAAGGGTAATGATCAAATGGAAATTAATGGGTAGGATGAAGTTGTATGTATATATTTTGTAGAGTGTTCAATAGAGAAGATATAGGTAATACTAACTATCATGAGAGGTACCATGCTTGTAGAATCTTATCTGGTTATGGATTTTTTTGGTACAGGTGAAACTCATGCTTTTCTATCATCCACTCTCATCGATATATTGGTATTGAATTCAAATATATTACCTTACTTGATGAATCTTTCCACTCTTTAGAGAAATAATATGGAACAAGTATTTAAATGACCCGAGTTTAGGGTAATAATTACTGTCTTAAAAAATGTGCGGTACTTTTTAGTTCTTGACCTTTTCAAATTTGATCTTATCATTGACATGGATTATATGATTAGTTAGAAATCACATATCAATTTCTATCATTACCAGATAAGTTTCTCTCTTATGATGGAGTCTCTCATTCCTTCCAAGGTGAGTGGGATCCATATTTAGGAAGAGAATTTCTCATTTCTCCAAGTGTTGAGTTGATCTCCTTCTACTTGTTAGAATTGTTTATTTATTCTATTGATCCACATATTTGTTTCCCTCTTCCCATGGTGGTGGGTTAGTGTCCCAAAATTTCTTCTGATGATTTATCAAGGTTATCACCCAAAGGTAAGTGGGGTTATTTATAAACTTAAATTTGGGGATGAGACCCATTTTAATGCCTCCATTCCATATATAAATGACTAAATTTTAAAAAAATAAAGGCTCATATAGAAGATCATGAGGCTTAGGGATTTAGTTTTTCTAGTTTATCACATTGGGTGTCTCTGATGATATTTACAAAGAAGGCAGTCAAGAGTCTTTGATATTTCCTTTATTAATGAAAACTCAACTATTTTATTGTAAAGAAAAAATATCCCTCACCTAGAATTGATTTCCATTTTGACCAGCTTAAGGGGGATCAGTAGTTTAGAAAGATTGATATGAGATTGTGGTACCATCTACAAAGGGCTTGAGAAGATGATATTCATATAATGACATTCAAGTGAAGGTATAGGAATTATGAGTATTTGGTTGTGCCATTTGTACGTACCAACTCCCCTATGGTTTTTATTTCATTGATGAAATGAATCCTTTATCAGTTCTTGGATTTCATTGTGGATTTCTGTATAGATGATATTATAGTTTATTCCATGTCAGATAAAGATCAAGGATAGTATATAAATATTTTCATTGGAGTCTTGAGAGAATTTCATATCTATTAAAAGATATCCAAATATAAATTCTAGATTCAACAAGTTAAATTTCTGTGCCATATAATTTATGAAAAGGGAGTATCATTGGATCCTAGAATGATTTAGGCAATGATGTGTTGGTAGTTTCCTAGAAATGTGTTTGGGATTCATAATTCCTTGGGATTAGATGGTTTTTATGGATTCTTTGTTTAGGACTTCTCTAAGCTTGCATTCCCTATGATATAATAGTTTCTTAAGGGTGTGATGTTTTTTTAGAGTGATCAAAGTCAATGATACTTTGAGGAGTTGAAAGTGAGATAAAATTTATCTCAAATTTTTATTCTTCCTAGGTTGGGTGTTGGTTACGATGTCAATTGTGATTCCTAGTTTATGGGTTTAGGTTTTGTTCTAATTTAGGGGAGATAATCCATAACTTTTGTCTCACATTAGTTATTCCCTCATAAGAATAACTATCTCACTCATGATCTTAAGTTTGTAGTGGTTATGCATGCACTCAAGGCGTGGATCCACTACCTATTTAGGGAGTGGTTTATGGTGTATTTCAATAATAAGATTATAAAATATATTTTCACCCATAGAGATCTCAACCTAAAATGGATATATCTAGTGAATTAACTTCATACCTTTGATTTTGAAATTTCTTACTCCCCTAGTCAAGGGAATGTTAATGTTGATGATTTGAGCAGGAAATTACTAACTTAGGTAGTGAAGGAATTAGTTGAAGAGTGGTTCTTGATGAGATTCTTTACTGAGGTTGACATGGGAGTAGATAGAGAGATGAAAAAATTTACTCCCTGATTATACTCAGACCGGATCATTCATAGATGATCAGATTCGGCTTGGACAGGATGAGGATGTAGAGTGTCAGTGTTTCAATGGGAATATTTATGGTGAGAAGACCAAGGGCCAGTGGTCTCATTCTCCCAATGGAGTTTTACTATTCCTTGGTAATAGAATTGTTTCATCAGACTTGATTAATGAGTTAATTGATAATGTACATTGATCCATCAATTCCATGATCACTGCATATACCAATATGTACAATGATTTGAGACGTTGTTACTATTGGATGAGTGTGGGGCGATCAATTTTGGGTTTTGTGTCATGGTGTCTGTAATATCATAAAATCAAGGTGTAACATCAGATACAAGCTAGTTTATTAAAAATATTTCTCATCATAGTGTGGAAATGGGATGAGACATCCTTGGAATTTGTGATTGGGCTATCACAGACTCCTAGTTATAAAGATACAATTTGAGTTATTATAGACCGACAAACAAAATCATAACATTTGATACCTGTTAAAGAGTCAATAAATGTAGATGATCTTGGGAACTTGTACACGTAAGAGGTTTTTAGTCTTCATGGTGTTCTATTTACTATTTTATCTCATAGAGACCCTCACTTTACATCCCAATTCAAAAGTAGATTGCAGTCAATGATTGGAAATCAATTGAATAAGGGCACACCTTACCAACCACGACAGATAATAAGACTAAGTGAGTCATTTAGATTCATGGAGACACGCTCCAGGAACGTGTCATTGACTTCATTATATCATGGGAGAAACATCTTCCCTTGGTAGGTTTTTACAATAACAATATTTATTAGGATTTGATTCAGATGGAGTATTTTGAGGTATTATATGAGATAGTGATGTGACTTTTATTTCACACCGATCTCCACACCATTTTATTAATAATTTGATTATTTAATTAGTAAAATTCACTTTAAATGTTAAATGACTTGATTGTGGTTAATTTACTGTTAAAATTGTCAATTTCTGAAGTTTCGGTCTAATTTTTTATTTTTTTCATTTGTTTCCGAGATTTTCATTATATTTTATTTATAATTATTATTAAAAATATTAATTTTTAGCGTATCATTTTTATTTTGGGGTTTAGTAATTATAACTTTTAATCTTTTATGTTTTTTTGTTAATATTTAATTAATATGATCTGAATTTTATTTTAAATATCTTGTTTAGGTGTTTTAATAAATTTTAATATTAATTTACATAATTTAATACTTAATTTGTTTTAGATTTTTAATTATATAATTAAATATATTTTATTTTTAATTTTTTCCTTATTGTTTTAACATTTGTAAATTAATATATAATTTTATTATTAAATATTTAATTGAAATTAGTTTTTAATTTTTGTTCTTTATCTTTTAATGTTCTAATATTTTTCTTAATGTTATTTTTTAATTTCTAATATATTTGTATTTTAATTCTGAGAAGTGGTCCACATACGCAATTTTCAACCTAGCTAAATGAGAAATAGAACTCAAAGTCTGACTTCTTCAAAGAAGAATTTTGATCGAAGTCTCTACCAGTTTAATATATTTCACGAGGGAGACATACCATTATTATCAAGCTCACCACATATTTTCCCATGGAAACTGAAGCAATCGATGAATATTGACTTGAGGGTTGGAATTTACCATATGTTGTAAACTAATCTTGAAAAATGGAGTCATCAAATCTTGAAGAACTGAGATATGTACTTTCCCATTAGAGCATGGAGATCCTTTTTCCCTAGAGTATGTCACTCAGTTTATTGAGTTATGGGACTTGTATATGGAGATTGTTTCTTATGATTATATCAAAGCATAGAGGATTGAAATGGGTTTAAGGGTAGTTATAAGATCTATGATGATTCTTATGTTCCTAACAACCTACATAGAGGTCATGAAAAATTTATCCATGGATGGGGATGACATAGATGGGAATACATGGCTATTTGGAGCATTAGTGACAACATGATGTTTATAGAATTAACTTTTTAGTCATAAAAGGAATTTTAATGACCAAAAATGAAGTCGAAGGAGTTTGAATTTTATTTCAAGGAAGAGTTTGGTGGTCTATTAATAGTGTGGGAAAAATGGAAAACTTAAACCTGATTTTCAGGATAGACACATGGTGTACCATACCTGGGGGAAATATGCCCATATTCTGCATTTCTATGAGACAAAATTGTAGGGAAACAAATCCAGATGAACCTTATCTTAAGGTTATAAATTTAAACCTAATTTAGTTAAATGGGTGGGATATCATACTCATGATAAGGTTGATTCTCATATGGTAAGGAAGGGGTAAGATGAGGCTGTATGTCTATATATTTTTGAGAGTGCACCAGATGAGACAGAGGTGGGACCGACTATCACGATAGGTATCATACTCATATCATAATCTATGGTTATGGATTTATTTGATACAAGTGAAAGTCATTATTTTTTATCATCCACGCACATTGATATTATAGCGACCTGAGCCTTTTACATATAACATTTCATGATTTTATGCATAATAAATCATCAGAGTACAATCCAAGGATCATTAAGTCTAGTGTCTTGGAAGACTACAAACATAAAACATAAAACATGGGGCTAAAAAACATTTCTTTATTTAATCTCCATAAAGAGCTCCTAACATCCTTTGATCCCTTACATCTGCATAGGGTACCCTGGGGAACACATGAACAAAGGGATGAGCTAAAAATCCCACTAAGGGAATAAACATAAGGATACATCTTAAGCACATGAGTTAGGAGGCATGACATAATGAAAAAAAATGGAACATATGAAATCATATCATATAAGCATGGGATCATATAAACATGGAATAATATAAATGTGTTAGAATCATAAAACCTTTCTTTATTATGGGTCAAGGCTAACCGCCAATCCCGTTTCCCATTTTAGTAAGGGTCAAGGCTAACCGCCAATCCCATTTCACATCGCATCTCATGAGACTTAACTTTACCCAATGCATTGGAGTGCTATATGGGTGCACCCATCTCAACATTTTCATGAATATTCTTGTCAAATAAATATTCTTTCTACATAAATATTCTTTTCACATAAATAATTATACATAATCAATCATTCATAAACATTAAGATACCTATAGAAATAATTGGGTACCATAATCTTGACATAAGGCATGACCAATGAGTGTATCATGAAAGTGTCCATGAAAGAAAATGATTTGAACATACATGGATGTTCATAAAGTGATATAGGCATATAATATGGTAATTGGTGACAAATAGAAGTTACAACATATAAGAAATGTATTTGAGAAACAATAGAATTACCACATTTTTGTGCGGTTTTAAGGAAAATACTATAGAGCTTTTAAAATAGTAAAGGGGAAATTATTTTATATAAAACCAGAATTGAAAAAAAAGGTTTTCATAATAAAAATACTGATTTTATAAAGACAATGGTGTCTTATAATAGAGGATAAATTCCACATGATATTGGGTAAAAGTTGAGGAAGTTCCTTTAAAACGAGTGTGCTTATTGGGAAGTATCGAGGATGGATTCACTTAAAAGAATGTATATACCCAAAAGAGAATGAGAGATGGATCTTGGAACATAATTTTTGAGAATATAAACATAATTTATAAGTTTTACATAAAAATAAAAGACATCTAAATTTTGGTAAAAATAAAGATAGAGCAACCCGAAGGAATAAAGAAAGTTCAGGTAGAATCTATTACGGTTTATCGGAATGGAATCAAGTGTAACTAAGAGGGATTTATGATAGAGATAAGAGGTTTTTAATCACTTATAAAACATTAGGGAATTATGGGGGAGGTGATAAAACATTCACCATCACTTTTTATTACACATAAAAAAGGCATATCATAGAGAACAATCTTGATTAAGAGTGAAAAGGAGAGGATCCCTTACCTTAATTCTGGTGGTGTTCTCCACTGGTTATTAAAGACATGAATAAAAAAATTTAGGATTATTAATTAATAATTCCATAACCTATTCTATATGTAATTTATTTATTATAACCATTTTTAGTTCATTCAAATCCTTTTTGATTAGTTGTAAGGTTTAATTTCATTGTTCGGGCTCGTTTGTTTACTTGGCTTTAAAAGATCGGTTCACTTATATTCAAGTTTAGATTATATGTAAGATGAAAGTGGTTGTACAAAATTGAAGTTATATTATTTAGTGACCATAAAATATATTAAAGAGTTTTAATTTTAATTAGGTTACTTAGAGTGAAGTTGCATTATTATATATATAACCTTAGTGATAACCGTTTTTGTTAATCAGTGGATTTGATTACAAAGAACATGTTTTGCTTTATAACTTAATACCATTTGTTCAAAAGTATTATAGAAACAAAAATAAGATATATTTCATATATAATAATCTAGTTCAACCATAACACAAATGTTTTCATGACCAGAATTAAAGATAATAAAAAAATTGATAAACTGTTGTCCTTAAATGTGCTAAATTAGCACATCTCAAATAGTGCTTTCATTTCTTTCAAATAAAAGGGTGGGGAAAGGAGAAAAGATAATGAAATATAAAATTAGTAGGAAAAACATTCCATTATAGGTATGTTACTAGATTTATCATACTATTATGTTGAAAGGAGGTGAGGAAAGAAACCAAAAGAAAGAGAACTTAAAAGAAATGATGGAATTGGAAAGAGGAACTTACCTCTTGAGACTTCCTCCTTTGAGAACCTCTTAAGGAGAGAGGTTTTGGTATTGTGAAGAGGCCAGAAGATTTTGGATGTGGGGGAGGATCTTGGGGAGGGATTTGGATAGAATAATGGAAAGGCACAGGGCTTGAGAGAAGTGAAGAGAAGAGGGAGTGAAGGGGGGGTTTTTATAGTGGAGGAGAGGAGGGATTTCATAATATTATAATCATTAATTTATTATTTCTTCAAAAGACAAGGAATATTAATTATTACATGGCTAAGAATATTAATTTTATCATGTGATCCTGAACCAAGTGGGATTACATCAGTAGAACATCATTAACGACTCAATAAATCCCTTATTTAGCATTTATTGTAAATTATCGTATTTTACTATTCATAAAAAATTCAAGTATTTCAGAAAAATCCCAAAAATTCACCCTAACCAGTTTTTAATGTGTAGAATTAAAAAATGAAGTCCATTTTTCAAAAATAAATTTCTAAATATGATTATTTTAATATTTTATTATCAAAACCAGTTTTAAAACATTCATTAACTTATTCTAAAATATAGGTATATCGTACTTTCAACATGAATATTGTTTTTATACTATCATAGGTGAGGTTACTATTCATTAGGGTATATCAATATTCATAATGGTATGTTACTATTCATTAGGGTTGGTTACTATTCACCAAAAATTATGTTTTTCTTATCAGACTCCAAATAACTTACTGATTACAACTGTGTATGCCGGATTTTCGAAATTCCAAACACAGAAGTGTAAAACTTATGTTTAAAGGTCACTTAGCACTTATAATTTCATTATATTGTGTTTTCATGTGATTTTATGACATAATTATGAGAAAGGAATTTCCATTGAAAAACATTGGGTCGTTACATTCTTCCCCCCTTATGAAATTTCACCCTCGAAATCTTGTTTTACATTCTAAACCAAAAACAGGTGTGGGTACTTTTCCTTCATTGCTTCCTCTAGTTCCCATGTTTCCTCTTCATACTTATGGTTTCTCCAGAGTACCTTGACTAGATGAGTAGTCTTGCTACGTAGAACTTTGTCTCTACGATCCAAGATCTTCACTGTCTGCACCTCGTAAGAGAGATCATCCTTCAACTGTACCACCTATAAAGAGAGTACATGTGAAGGGTTTGGTATGTACTTCCTTAATAGGGATACATGAAAGACATCATGTACTTTCAACATGGTAGGTGGAAGTTCCAATCTATAGGCCACAACTCTGACTTGATCAAGGATCTCAAAGGGGCCGATGTACCTGGGACTTAACTTCCCTTTCTTACCAACCTCATGACCTTATTCCATGGGGATATGTGTAGAAATACCATGTCTCAAACTTTTAACTCAAAGCCTCATCTACGGTTATCTGCATAACTATTCTGTCGACTTTGGGCTTTCTTGATATGATACTTAATGGTTTTCACCTTCTCCACCATTTCTTCGACCATTTCAGGTCCTAGCATATTACGCTCACCGACTTCATCCCAACACTACAGTGTTCCACATATTTTCCCATAAAGGGATTCATATGGTGCCATTTGGATGCTCGAGTAGAAACTATTATTGTAGGATAATTCAACCAGTGGAATATGTTGGTCACATCCTCCTTTGAATTCCATAGAACACGGTCTCAACATGTCTTCCAGTGTCTGAATAGTTCACTCAGATTGGCCATCAGTTTGAGGATGATAGGTCATACTGAAGTTCAATTCAGTGCTTAGAGCATGTTGGATACTTTTAGATAACTTCAAGGTTAACCTTGGATCATGATCAGATACAATAGATAGTGGTACTCCATGTAGCCTTACCACTTATTTGATGTAAATATGTGAAAGTTGATCCTCTGAGAAGTCCTCTCGAATATTGATAAAGTGAGCTGTCTTCGTAAGATGGTCCACAAAAACCCATATAGCATTGTTTGCTCTAGATGTCTTTGGAAGTCTAGTGACAAAGTCCATGGTAATGTTCTCCCACTTCCATGCTGTTATGGGTATTGGTTGCATCATCCCCTTATACTTTTGTCTCCCAGCACTCACTTACTAACATATGAGGCACTTTGATGTATATTCAACAATCTACCTTTTCATATTGTCCCACCAAAAGTTTTCTTAGAGATCTTGATACATCTTTGTGCTCCCTGGGTGGATAGAGAAGGTCAATCTATGTGAATCATTAAATAGCTCCATATTTATCTTTGGATCATATGGTACACATAATTGTGTCCCAAATCTTACAACTCCTTCCTCATAAATCTTGAAATTGGAGGATTTCCCATTTTTGATAGCTTCCACCCTTTTTTGAATTTCCACATCCCTTATTTGAGCATCCTTTATTTTCTCCAAGAGTGATGGTTGAGCAATAATTTGATAAAGGATTTATGATGTTACTACCTTAATGATTCCCATGTCTATCCTTTTCAAATATAATAAGATCAGATCCTTTTCAATTCTCATCATTTATAAAGATGCAAGATCCCTTCTACTTAGAGTATCCGCCACCTTGTTTGCCTTACCGGGATGGTAGTGGATTGTGAAGTCATTATCCTTGATGAGATCTATCCACCTTTGATGGAACATATTAAGATCTTTCTATGTGAATATATATTTTAGACTCTTGTGGTGAGTATATATCTCATATTTTTCCCCATAGAGATAATTCATCCAGATTTTCAACGCAAAGATAAAAACTTCTAACTCCATATAATGCGTAGGATAGTTTTTCTCACGTATTTTCAGCTTCCTTTAGGAATAGGCTATAACTTTATCATTTTTAATTAGCATACATCCTAATCCTTTCTTAGAAGCATCACTATACACCACAAAGAGTTCTCCACTTAAAGGGAGTGTGAGTACTGGCATAGTGATAAGCTTCTTTTTCAACTCCTTGAAACGGCCTTCACATTCTTGTGTCTAGAATAACTTTACTCCCTTCAATGTCAGATTGGTAATTAGGTTTGAAAATTGTGAAAAGTTCTTCACAAATCATTGATAATACCCAGATAGACCCAAAAAGCTGCGGATCTCTGTTACAGAAGTTGGCCTCAACCACTCTTCAATTGCCTTCGTCTTGGAAGGGTCCACAGATATCCCTTTCTTGGTGATAACATGACCCAAGAATTATACTTCCTCCATCTAAAACTCACATTTACTATACTTTGAATACAAATTATCCCTTTTCAAAGTATTTAACATAGTTTTAAAATGCTCCTCATGTTCCTCCTTGCTCTTGGAGTATATCGGAATATCATCAATAAAGACCACCAAAAATTTGTTGAGGTAATATCTGAAGAATATATTCATTAAATCCATGAAAATAATTGGAGCATTAGTGAGTATGAAGGTCATCACTATGAACTCATAGTGTCCATACCTCGTTCGAAAGGTGGTCTTGGGAATATCTTCCTTCCTCACCTTTAATTGGTGATATCCCGACAGAAGGTCCACCTTAGAGAAATAACTGTCCCCAGAAATTTGATCGAACAAGTCATCTATCCTTGGAAGGGGATACTTGTTCTTTATCATGATTTTACTGAGCTCACGATAATCAATGCAGAGGCACATTGATCCATCCTTATTCTTGAGGAAGATTACTAGATCACCCCACAGTGAAGCACTCGAGCGTATAAAACCCTTCTTCATATTCTCCGGTAACTACTTACTTATCTCTTCTAGATCTATGGCGGCCATTCTGTAAGGTTTCCATGAGATTGGTAGAGATCCATGGATAAATTCAATTGAGAACTCAACCTATTGGTCAGGAGGAAGACCAATAAACTCTTCAGGGAATACATCAGTGTAATCCCTCACGATGGGCATGTATTCAAGCATGATTCTATCCTTTTTCCCAATCATTTGAGCGATATATTATTGTTCACAAGGAAGCAGTATCCAAACATGAGACGAAGATTCTAAAATAGACTCATCTTACTCCATACACTTGTAAAGAATCAGAGGATGATTCGGGATGTGAAAAGTGATATCCCTTTCCCGACAATTGATGTTGGCCTTGTACAAAGATAGCCAATCCATGCCCAATATAGCGTCAAACTCCATTAAAGGAAGTATGATGAGACTTTCTAGGAGGTTCAGTCCACAAACGTTAACCAGGGAGGAGCTATAAACCATGGATTCAATAATTTTCCCATTCCCTATTCTCACAGATAACTTTTCCTCCAAATTTTTAGGTGTTGTTTGAATAGTTCTACTAAACTTGAAAGATATGAAAGAATGCATAGAACCAGAATCAAATAGTACGTTCGCTATTCTTGAATGAATAACAAGTGTACTTGTCACCACATAGTTTTCCAGCTATACCTCAGTAGTAGTGATAGCATAATCCCTTCCTTGTTTCCTTCAAGTTTGTTGCTGATTTCCTCCAACAACCCTCAGCTTAGGGCAATTGTTAGCATAATGATCAGGCTCCTTGCAGTTGTAACACTGCACTACAGGTTGAGTGTTGATCTAAACCTTCATTTCTTCTTCAACATTAGTAGGATTTTTCATATCCCTTTGGCAGTTCTTGGCCAGATAACCAAACTTTCCACATTTGAAGCAATTCTTAGTTCCCTTGGGACAGTCACCAAGATGATTCTTCCCACAATTTTTTGAAAGGGGAAAGTGACGCTTCTTTCCATCATGGGATTTTTTTGATGAACCACCCATGTTGTTCTCCATTTTATACTTCTTGTCACTTGGCCCACGAGACCACTGAGAGTCTCAATCTCCATTTCAACCTTGAGGGCACAACAGAAAATCTCCTCATAACTGTCGAAGTCTCGAATCATCAATGATTTTCGTAGACTCGGCTTTAGTCCGCTAAAGAAGCAATCAACCTTGCTTTGGGTGTTCATGAAAAAGCCATAGGTATACCTTTCAAGCCTTTTAAAGTTCACTTTATACACCTCGATGGTATCATTTTCCTTCTTTTTGAGTCCAAGGAACCCTCTTTACATTTTGATATGGAGGGTTTATGGAAAATATTTGTTGAGAAACATATTCTTGAAATTCCTCCCAATATATGGAATCAATTTCTTCTTGGGAATTTGTATTCTTGATCAGTTTCCACCAATGATCAGCTTCCCCATCAAAACGATAGACCACCATTACAACTTTCTCTTCTTCTGAGCACTGGAGAACAGAGAATATCTTTCCAATGAAGTTAATCCATTGTTCTGCGAGGAGGGGATCATAAGATCCACTAAACATGGGATGAATTTTCCACATGAAGTATTCTACATCAACTTGATCTTTCCTTGGAGGATGAGGACGTTCCACCTAATTCAAGTTATTATTCATAACTCGAGCTAGTTGAGAAAGTACTGCCATGAAGTTTTGAGAACCTTCTTTTGTCACATCAGGCATATCATTAGGGAAATCATCACATTTCTTATCACATTGGTTGTTGGAACGTGTTCTTATATTTCCCACCATTAACTAAGAAAAAGAATGTATAATTAGAGGTCTTGAATACTTAGATATTGAACATAAAAAGGAAACTTTGAACATAAAATTATAAACTTATAAAGAAGAAGTATATCCTGACTTGTGATTCCTTAGGTTTATATCCAAGTTATCCTTGATATATTTCTTAACTTATATTCTTATGTGCTTCTTTTTTTCCCTTAATAATGGTTTTTACTAAGCTCGTGAATCTACCAAAGCATATCCCCCAGGAGTGTCGTAACCATGAGTGCAGTAAGGCCTGTTATCATACACCAGTTCCCGTTCGAGTCTAGATAAAAGTGGTGTTTTCAGGTTTTACCTCTATATACATCTGTTCCAGAGCTGCCTCTACCTGCTCGTATCTTGACAGGGATGCATTTTCTTGATAAACCACTTACTAAATACTCCCCAAAATTCTAGAATTTTTTCTTATACTCAGTCTCATACTTAAGGTTCACACTAAGGTGCTATATTCCTAATCTCCAAAAATAACAAGACCTCCCAATGATACCAACTATAGCAACCCAAGCCTTTTACATATAATTTTGATGATTTTAAGCATAATTAATCATTAGAGTATAATACAAGGATCGTTAAGTCTAGTGTCTTGGAAGACTAGGAACATAAAACATAAAACATGGGGCTAAAAAAAATTTCTTTATTTAATCTATATAAAGAGTTCCTAACTTCATTTGATCCCTTACATCTGCATAGGGTACCCTAGGGAACACATGAACAAAGGGATGAGCTAAAAAGCCCAGTAAGGGAATGAACATAAGGATACATCTTATGCACATGAGTTAGGAGGCATGACGTAATGAAAACAAAACATGGAAAATATGAAATAATATCATATAAGCATGGGATCATATAAACATGGAATCATATAAATGTGTCAGAATCATAAAACATTTCTTTAGTATGGTTCAAGGCTAACCGCCAATCCCATTTCCCATTTTAGTATGGGTAAAGGGTAACCGTCAATCCCGTTTCACTTTGCATCTCATGAGACTTAACTTTACCCAATGCATTGGAGCGCTATCTGGGAAAACCCATCTCAAAATTTTCAGGAATATTCTTGTCACATAAATATGTTTACCTCATAAATATTCTTTCCACATAAATAATCATACATAACCAATCATTTATAAATATACAGATACCTATGGAAAGAATTGGGTACCAAAATCATGACATAAGGCATGACCAATGAGTGTACCATGAAAGTGTCCATTAAAGAAAGGGATTTGAACATACATGGACATTGATAAGGTGATATAGGCCTATAACATGGTAGGTGGGGACAAATAGAAGTGACAACATATAAGAAATGTATTTGAGAAACATTATCCTTATAACATTTTTGTGCGGTTATAAGGAAAATACTATAGAGATTTTAAAATAGTAAAGAGAAAATTATCTTATATAAAACCATAATTGAACAAAGAAGGTTCTAATAATAAAAATACTTATTTTATAAATACAATGGTGTCTTAGAACAAATGATAGAGTGCACATGATATTCGGTAGAAGTTCTGGAAGTTCCTTTAAAAAGAGTGTGCTTATTGGGAAGTATCGAGGAGGGATTCACTTAAAAGCTTGTATATCCCTGAAAGAGAATGAGAAATGGATCTTGGAACATGATTTTGGAAAATATAAACAGAATCTATAATTTTTACATAAAAATAAAATACATTTACATTTTGGTAAAAAGAAAGATAGAGCAACCTGAAGGAATAAAGGAAGTTCGGGTAGAATCCATTACGGTTTATCGGCATGGTATCGAGTGTAACTAAGAGGGATTGATGAGGGAGATAAGGGGTTTCTCATAACTTATAAAACATTAGGGATATATGGGTTATGTGATAAAACATATCTCACTACTAGGTATTACACAAAAAAAGGCATATCATAGAGAACAATCTTGATTTAGAGTGAAAAAGAGAGGATCCCTTACCATAATTCCTGTGGTGTTATCCACTTGTTATTAAAGACCTGAATAAACAAATTTTGGCATATTAATTAATAATTAAAGAACCTATTATATATTTAATTTTTTTATTATAACCTTTTTTAGTTCATTCAAATCCTTTTTGATTAGTTATAATGTTCAATTTCATTGTTTGGGCTCGTTTGTTTACTTGGCTTTAAAAGATCAGTTCACTTATATTCATGTTTGGATTATATGTAAGATGAAAGTGGTTGTCCAGAGTTGAAGTTATATTATTTAGTGCACATAAAAGAGATTACATGGTTTTAATTTTAATTAGGTTACTTAGAGTGAAGTCGAATTATTATATATATAACCTTAGTGATAACCATTTTTGTTAATCGGTGGATTTGATTAGAAAGAACATTTTTTTCTTTATAACTTAATACCATTTTTTCAAAAGGATTATAGAACCAAAAACAGAATATATTACATATATAATAATCTGGTTCAACCATAACACAAATGGTTTCATGACCAGAATTAAAGATAATATTAGAAATTGATAAATCGTTGTCCTTGAATGTGCTAAATTAGCACATCTCAAACGATGCTTTCATTTCATTCAAATAAAAGCATGGGGAAAGGAGATAAGATAATGAAATATACCATTAGAATGAAAAAATTCCATTACATGTGTGTTACTGGATTTTTCATACTATTATGGTGAAAGGAGGCGAGGAAAGAAACAAAAAGAAAGAGAACTTAAAAGAAATGAAGGAATTGGAAAGTGTAATTTACCTCTTGAGACTTCCTCCTTTGAAAAACTTTTAAGGGGAGAGGTTTTGGTATTTTTAAGAGGATAGGAGCTTTTGGACATGGGGGAAGATCTTGGGGAGACATTTGGACAGAATAATGGCAAGTCACAAGGATTGAGATAAGTGAAGAGAAGAGGGAGTCAAGGGGGGGTTTTTATAGTGGAGGAGAGGAGGGATTTCATAATATTATAATCATTAATTTATTATTTCTTCACAATAAAATGAATATTAAGTATTCCATGACCTAGAATAGTAATTTTATCATGTGATCCTGAACCAAGTGGGATTACATCATCAGAACATCATCAATACTCAATAAATCCCATATTTAGCATTTATTGTAAATTATCGCATTTTACTATTCATAAAAAATTCAAGTATGTCAGAAAAATCTAAAAAATTTACCCTATCCATTTTTGACGTGTAGAATCCAAAAATGAAGTCCATTTTTGAAAAATAATTTTCTAAATATGATTATTTTAATATTTTATTATCAAAACCAATTTTAAAACATTCATTAACTTATTCTAAAATATAGGTATATCGTACTTCCAACTTGAATATTATTTTTAAACTATCATAGGTGAGGTTACTATTCATTAGGGTATATCACTATTTATAAGGGTATGTTACTATTCATTAGGGTTGGTTACTATTCATCAAAATTTATTTTTTCCTTATCGGACTCCAAATAACTTACTAATTACAACCGTGTATGCCAGATTTTTGAAATTCTAAACACTAAAGTGTCAAACTTATGTTTAAAGGTAACTTTTCACTTAGTAGTTCATTATGTTGTGTTTTCATGTGATTTTATGACATACTTATGAGTAGGTAATTTCCATTGAAAAAACATTGGGTCATTACAGATATATTGTTATTGTGTTCAAATCTCATGACTTATATAATAACTCTTTCCAATACTTTGGAAAAGAACACAGAGCTAGTATTTTAAATGTCTTGAGTGTCCGGTAATGTTTTCCAAAATAAAAAATATATGGTATTGTTTAATTTTTTACCTTGAAATCTTTGATCTTATCGCTGACATGGATTGTATGATTATTTATAAAGCTCAGATCAATTTTTATCATCATCGGGTAAGTTTCTCTCTCCTTATGGAGTTTGTCATGTCTTCTAGGGTGAGTGAGATCCATAGTTGAGAAGAGAATTTCTTGTTTATCCTAGTGTTGAGTTGATCTTCTTCTAGTTGTCAAAAAATATATTGATTCTATTGATCCACATCTTAGTTTCCCTCTTCCTGTGGTGGTGTGTGAGTGTATCGACATATTTTATGGTGATTTATCTTGGTTATCACCCCATAGGGAAGTGGAGTTATTTATAGACTTCAATTTGGGGATTAGACCCATTTATATAACTTCATACCTTATAATACCAACTAAATTAAAAAAATTATAAGGCTCATCTAGAGGATCACGAGGCATAGTGATTTTTTTTTTCTAGTGCATCACCTTGGGTGTCTCCATCCCTCTTTTCAAATAAGGCATATGAGATTCTCTAAGATTTCATTCATTAATGGAAACTCAACCAGGTATATGTAAATATAAAACATCCCTTTCCTAGAATTGATGAAATTTTTTACCAGCTTAAGGGGCTCAGTGGTTTATAAAGACTGATATAAGATTGGAGAACCATCAGTAAAGGTCCTGGGAAGATGATATTAGTATAATGACATTTGGGAGATGGTATAGTAGTTATGAGTATTTGGTTGTGCCATTTATACTTAATAACTCTCATGTGGTTTTTATTTCATTGATTAACTGAATCCTTCATTGGTTCTTGGATTCTATTGTGGTTTCTTTTTGGATTATATTCTTCTTTGTTCCATTTTAGAGATGGATCATGCAGGGAATATAAATATTGTCATTGGAGTCCTAAGTGAACATAATATTTATGAAAAGATATCCAAACATCAGTTCTATATTCAATAAATGAAATTTTTGTTCCATATAATTTATGATAAGGGAGTCTCAGTGGATACTAAAATTATTTAGGTGGTGATGTATTGGGATTTTCCTAGGAACAAGTTTGAGATTATGAGTTTCTTGGGATTAGATGGTTATGATGGAAACTTTGTTTGGGAATTAATCAATATTTCATCGCCTATGATAGATTTTAACCATAATGGTGTGATATATTTTTAGTGTGATCAGAGCCAAAGAATCTTTGAGGAGTTTAAAGTGATATTGATTTTAGCTCATGTATTGAGTCTTCCTAGACCTGGTGTTGGTTATGATGTCAATTGTAATTTATTAGGTATGGTTTTATATTATGTTCTAATGTAGGGGAGACAAGTAATAGCTTATGTAACATATTAGTTTTACCCTCATGAGATGAACAATCTCACTCATGATCTTGAGTTGGCAGTGATTATGCATATTCTAAAGATGTAGCATCGATACCTCTTTAGGGAGCAGTTTACGATATATTTCAATCATAAGATTCTGAATAATATTTTCACCCATAGGGATCTCAACTTAATATAGAGATATTGGTTGGAGTATCTTCAGAAATTTTATTTTAAAAGTTCTTAAACCCTCGGTAAAGGGAATGTTGTCACAACCCCCTCCCTCCAAAGATACCCCTTTTGGGCTAGAAATGAAGAAAGGGAGATAATAACCCTTGAGTCCTGCCTCAAGTAGTCTCTTGGTTGGAAAATAGCACCAAGGGTGAAAAGATCTCACAATATGGGATTAATTACCCACAATTCATGTATAAATCAAAACTAATACATTTAAAGTCTCTAAATGAAATCTTAAAAGAATAAAATCTAAGGCAGCGATGCAGTAACAACTCCAAAGGTCAGAACTAGAAATGTCTTGCACGATACAAAAAGTCCTCCTAGAAACTTAAAAATATTTTTCATATATGTAGGGTGAGAATACAAGTATATTTAGTATGAAAATCAAAGTCTCTCATTCACATGTGAAAAGAGCATACTAATGAACCAATGTGAAAGTAGTCGAACCAAACATCACCTAAACATGTATATTAACCATACCAACCTAAAAAGGAATTCTCACTAAATAATTCAAGTCATGTAAAGTAATATAGTAATCACATCTATGATTTGGGTACCCCACACCATTTCCCACCAGTTTAGCCTCTTACCTAATTAGAAACGTCATCACGCTCCCATCTCTTCTGAAAGAACAACATCACAACCCACCCACACACACTTGGGCCCCACAAATCACATCTCATATTGTCACCAAGGCCATGATCCAAATCACATCCCACCTACAGACACCTGGGACACAAACCACATCACATCCCATCCATAGAAACCTAGGCCAAAAACCACATCACATCCTGCCTGCAAACACCTAGGCCACAAACCACACCTCATCCCAAAAACACCTTGGAAAACCTAACACATCTCATCCTGAAGACACACGGGAAAGCAAAACTCTCCCACACACACCTTGGCCTCACAAACCACAACTTTCCCAAAGAATCTTGGGATACCACTACCTGGAAGAGGGAGTAAGGAAGAGTGGGTGGCCAACCATCCATCCTCCCACTGGGATGTTTGGGAAAGAAACCCTCCCCATGATGATGAGGGTGTTTGGCACATAGTGCTCAACTAGGGTGGGGTGCATATACAAATAAAGAGAACATACAATGTATATACATATAGAGTTACATCCCACAACCACATCCTATGGGTTTATAACAAGAAATAAGCATCTCACATAATTAACACAATCACTACCACCTCTAAATGCATAAAAACACAAAAATAAAACAAACACCACATTTAATTTTCAATATTTAATCCATGTTCCAGACTTTTTATTTTACCAATAAATCCTAATTTATCAGACTCTTTGAAGTGTGTCATCAACAATATTTGGAAAACTCATTTCACTTCAAAAGATAACTTATTTCATGTTTCTAACCCACTAGTTTATATATAAACATGAAGCTGTTAAACAACACATCCCATCATCAATTTCCTCATTAAACATGCCCATTTGGAATTATTAACATACAATATTAATTCCAATAATACTCAGGTAGATATAACAGAACCAACCACACAAAAATAAGCACAACAACACACAAGTAGAACAAAGGCCATAAGTCACATTATACTTTTAATCCACATTTAGTTATGTAATAGATTTCACAAATAACGAATAATCCCTTATTAACAAAATATTGGTTCATTAAATCCCATCCTATTATCATTTCATTCCTTATCTATTCACATTCCACATTCCATTTCAAATAAACTTTTTTTTCAAGATTCTTCCCAAGAATTAATATTCCACTTTAGTTCTATAATTCCCAAGAAACTAGAATTAATTTACACAATAAAATAACCTACACAAAAAAATTAGCACCACACAAGAACCCATTACACTATTACCAGTAATCCCACATCATCACTGACTTACAACCACATCCCCTTTTTGCATCCATTCTTCACATCCACACGATAACCATCATAAAACTATGCTACACGACCATACCCATTACAACCCCACTGTACAACCATAAGTAATCCATTTCCCCCAGACACGCAACAACATAGTCTTATTATATCCAACATATCACTAAATCCAACCCACATCACACAATCATTAGCATAAATACATTACATCACATAAAATAGAAAAACATACTTTTTGATTTATCAGGGTATCCCTTATTTAATTTAATTTAATTTAGGGAGTTATCCCAGAATCCATGTAATCCTAGGGCATCCATTTATTTTTACCAAATATACATGGTTAACCAATTATATAATAAGTGACGTCAAAAACCACACAACATTCATGTATTCCACAACCCATAAACTAGTGCACAAACAAGGACATCCAACAACCACGATTTCAGTCGGTATTTATCCCATAAAATTTAGAACATTGATCAAAATATCAATAAAACTATAAGATCATATGTGAAATTCTTATTCCCATTTAAATTCAATATAAACCGATTCATTATCTTTCTTAATATGGTTACGACCATGTTCTCAAGAGTTAACAATAATAAAACCATCCCACATGATTCACATAAGGAGAAACGAAGGAAAAAGTCTACCTGGATGAAAAAAATCCTTTTTTGCAGACTAATTGCACCAAAATAGGGGGTGCGTATATGAGATAACTACTTTAGGGTGGACTCAAACCAACTAAAAAACCTCGTTCCAGGACTCCTATGGGAGTAAGGATTGGGTACATCCTGTATGAAGAGGAGGAAATACCAAAAGAGGGTAGGAAGGATATTCTCTTTAGAAAGACTAGATCCAGAAAATTCTGGATTAGATATTGTTTATAATTTACATTAATGGAGGATCTTAATAAACCACATAATTTGACCATTTAAAGCCCTGTGAATTTTTAAAAAATCAAAGATATGATTTATAGCCCTTGAAACGGCATCAAACCCACTTGAATATGGTATTAAACTCATTTTACGTCATAAAGGGACATCAAAAGGAAAAAATATGAAAAAATATAGAAAATTATGGAAATTTGGAAAACTGTTGAAATGAGTCACCACCAAAACTAGATGAGTTCCCACAAAACAAGTCACTGTCAGATGAGTTACCACCAGTGAGTCATTGCTAGATGAGTCACCGCCAGACAAGTCACCACCATTGAGTCACCGCCAGACGAGTCGCTGCCAGATGAGTCACTGCCAGCAAGTTTCCACTAGATGAGTCACCACTATAGGAGTCACAACCATCGAGTCATCACCAACGAGTCACTTCTAGATGAGTCACTATTAGTGATCCACCGTCAGCGAGTCACCGCCAGACGAGTCACTACCGGGGTGAACTACTGCCAGGATGAGCTACTGCCAGAACGAGCTACCACCAGCACGTGCTACCAATAAGATGAGATGCCACCAGAATGAGTTACCACCAGAATGAGATACATCTAGAATGAGCTACATTGGAAAACTGCAAAAGTGGTAAATTTTGAAAAGTGATGAAATGAGTCACCTTAACCTCCCAGAACACCTCAAACACCAGATTCCCACAAATTAATGGACCGAATAGGTATGATCCATAATAGATGTCAAAATTTATGCTTTGAGTATGAAATTGATTTAATCAATGAATGAATTTGTTAAATATTGGTGCTTGATAATATTCTTTGCTAAGATGCACATGGAAGGAGAGAGAGCTGGAAAAAAGGTATTCCCAAAAATATACTCAAGATGGATCATTCATAGATGATCAGATTCAACTTGGATAGGATTAGGATGTAGAGTGTGATTATTTATTAGGAATCTTTATAGCGAGGTGAGCTAGGGTGAGTGGTCTCATTTTTTTAATAGATTTTTACACTTCCGAGGAAAGAGAATTTTTCCACCAGACTTTAGGAATGAGTTAATTGATAGTGGAAACTAATCAAGTGGGTCCATGAACCCTAGAGATACTAATATGTACAATGATTTGAGACATCATTATTGGTGTTTAGGTGTGAGGAAATAAAGTTTTGATATTGTATAATAGTGTCTCACATATCATAAAATCAAACAAAACATCAAAGAACTGCTGGGTTGTTATAACTATTTTCTATTGTAGTGTGGAAATGGGATGATGCATCCTTGGAATTTCTGATTAGGTTACCAAAGAATCCCAGTGGTAAATATTGAATTTGTGTTATTATAGATCGACTCAAAAAATCAAAATATTTCATACCTATTAAGAAGTCAAAAATTGTAGACATATTGGGAACTTGTACATGTGAGAGGAAGTTAAACACCATGGTATTCCATTGACTATTATCTCTAATAGAGACCCTCTATTTACATATAAGTTCAAGAGTGGATTGAAATAAATGATTGAAACTCAATTGACGAATACACTACTACAAAATTAGCTTTATCCAACACTAAGATTTTAACAGTGCTAGCTAAAAGCACTGCTAAACACCCCTCTTATCAGTGTTATAAATAGTGCTATGAAAAGGTGGATTTAACATCAATTTTTAAAACTATTAAAAGAGTTCTTTAACCATTATAAAAAAGAATTGTTAAAGGGGGACTTTATCAGCGCTTCTAAAAAAACACTGATAATTCCCCTATTAGTGCAAGTAAAAAAGCACTAATAAAACAAGGATTTTATCAGTGCTTTTAATAAAGCGCTGATAAATGGTATATTTCAAAAAAATAATATTTCATTAAAAAATACATATTAATATATAAATATATTTATATTGATATAAATATACTATATTTTTTTAAATATGTTTTAGATAAGGGTAAATAGACATTTACATATAATATATAAGATATTTCATGAAAATGGCTTATAAAATAATTAAAAAATATTTTTAATTAATAATTTTCTAATTATTATTGATTAATAATCATTTAATATCAATTTGAATATATATAAAAAATAATAACAGATCAAAATTAAGTTGAAAACTTAACTCGAACTAATAATGGACATAACTTCTGATCCGAGTGTTCGTTTGGGCTCTACCACATATAAAAATGATTTTTCTGGTGAGGTATACAACCTAATGACTAAGGGGAACCCAATGTAACATTTTCTGAGGCCAAAAAAGACAAAAAATCCTCTAAAATTGAGTTTTTAGTTGGGGTATCCCAATTCTTTTTAACATTCGATGGATTTTTAGCCTTGTTTAAGGGGGTCTTTCTACCCTTTTTTAGTAGATACTGAATTTTTTCCTAGTTCTTACATTAATATTGATATTATGGATTTGAAATATTATCATTTTTCATAATGTAATGTTATTTATATTCAAATATATGAAAATATATTCATATTTTTTATATATTCACACATAAAATTTTAATTTTAAAAATAAACAATTAAACATATTTACATATAAAATATATTTCTCAATATATAAACATTATATAAATGAAAACTAGTATCCATGTGATTTAAAATATAAATGTATGAATATTTATATACCTTTAAAATTAATATATATATATATATATTTGTGTGTATTGGAAAAAATATATATTTATCTATATATTCTAATATATGTATATAAACATTAATATATAATACATGTAAAAAATATAAACATGTATAATTATATTTATAGATGTGCGTGCACACACACACACACACACGTAGACACACACACACACACACACACACATACACACGATATATGTATGTTTTTGTGTATTTATAAACACACACAAAAATATATATGTATTTAAATATATATATATATATATATATAAACACACACACATATATACAATGGATTAGAAAATGTAATGAAATATTTATAAATATATAGAAATATCATAAAATATAAAACATAATAGTACAGGGGAGTGAAAAAGGCACTGGTGTATAAGTTGGAGGTCTCAGGTTCAAAACTCACTGGAGGTAAGGGTGTGCGTGGGAGAGTGCGATCATCTAAAGCGCTGATAAAGTGGTGGGGTAAACAATGTTAAATGAGGCTGGTTGGGGCACGAAAAAAATTACACCCTTTATTAGTGGGACCTTTATC